>OU343140.1:0-5000000 GCA_910594945.2 Amphipyra berbera
TGACGTCCTCGCAGAAGGAGGCGACCGCGGCCCAAGCCTCCTCGCTCCCCAGCATGGAACGAACCACGCCGGGAAGCGAGAGGTCCTGGCCGATCTCCGCAATCAGGCTGCGGCGCGGCTCAGACCATGCCGGGCACACCTCCAGGGTGTGCTGCGCCGTGTCCTCCGCCGCGCCGCAGTCGTGGCACGCTGGGGCTTCCTCCCTCCCGATCCTGTGCAGGTGCGAGCCAAAGCAGCCATGCCCTGACAGCACCTGGACCAGACGGAAAGAGAGGAAACCGTGTGGCCGCTCGAGCCAGTCTCGCAGAACTGGACCGAGCGCGTCCAGCGTCCGACGGCCAAAGGTGGCGGTGGCGAGGTCGTCCGTCCAATGGATGACGATGGCATCCCTCGCCTCCCGCCGTACGGCCTCCCGCTCTTGAGCGACGGGGCGCTCTCCCAGCGCTTTCCGACGCGCCGTCCACTCGTACACTCTGGCGAGCACCCACGCCTCGAGCTCCCAAGGGGGGGTGCCGGCCAGAGCGCACGCCGCCGAAAAGCCCACTGAGCGGTATGCCCTCGCCACCCGCTGTGCAATGGCCCTTTGCGGCCTGCGGAGAGCGGTGGCATTCTCCCTCCTGCGAAGGGAGTCCGCCCAGATGGGGGCCCCGTAGAGGGCCATGCTCCGCAGGATGCCGGCATACAGACGCCGGCATCGTGCGCTGGGACCTCCCAGGTTGGGGAGGAGCCACGAGAGGGCGTCAGCGGCCCTCAGCAGGCGCGTCGACAGCCCGCTGAAGTGCGGGCCGAAGCGCCACCCGCTGTCCAGCACCAGGCCCAGATACTTCATCTGGGGCCGGATTTCCACTCTGACGCCCTCCACGACTATGTGGGCGTCAGGTGGGCAGCGCTGCCGAGGCCCGCGGAAGAATACGGCCTCGGTCTTGTTCAGCGCCACCCTCAACCCCAGGCGGCGGATCCTCCCCGCCACCAAGGACCCGCCAGCCGATGCCAGACAGGCCGCCTCCCCAAAGTTCTTCCCCCGGGCAGTGAGAAGAGTGTCGTCCGCGTAGCAGATGACACTCGTGCCCGGGAGGAGGGCCCCCCGCAGGAGCCAATCGAACCCGATGTTCCACAGGGTGGGCCCCAGAACCGACCCCTGTGGAACACCGGACTCCGCGCCGTATCGCCTCAACCTGGCCGTTTTGTCTACAAGGAGGACCTCGCGGTCCTCCAAGTAGTCGGCCAGGAGGCCCCTCAAGTACTGGGGCACTCGGTGATACCGGAGTGCCTCCAGTATAGTCGAGTGGGGGACGGAGTTGAAGGCGTTGGCTATGTCGAATGACACCGCCAACACTCCGTCCCCCACCTCCACCGCCTCCTTCACCTGGGCCTTCAGTACGGCCAGGGCGTCGATGGTGGACCGGCCCCGACGGAAACCGAACTGGGCGTCCGACAGGTCCGGCCCCTCCCTCCGCAGATGGCTGTTGAGCCGGCGGGCGATGATCCCCTCGAACATTTTACCGACCTCATCGAGAAGTACGATGGGCCGGTATGCCGAGGGGGAATCGACCGGGCGCCCCTCTTTACGGAGGAGGCACAGCCGCCCCTCCTTCCAAAGTTTCGGGAACCTTCCAGCCGTCAAGCACGCGCTGAAAAGGTCCCGAAACCTGTCCTCCATTTGAGTGGCAGCTATGGCCACCACCCGTGCCGGGACGCCGTTCGGTCCAGGGGCCGTCTTTTTGGCGCGGAGGCCAACGACTCCCGCGTGGAGCTCCTCCGCAGTCACCGGGGGGACCTCTTCCTCCGGTAAGGCCGCCGCACTCTGCGGGGGATCCATTGCTGGTGGGGCGAAGTCGGTCCTGCGCGGGAACAGGGACCGGACCACCCCATCCAGCAGTGCCGGCTCGAGGGTTTCCGTCAGCGGGGGACCATGGGGGCGCAGCTTGTTCCGCGCCGCCTTGTACGGCCTCCCGTACGGATCCCTGTCGAGACCCTCCAGCATCTCGGCTCCCGCCGAGTCCTTGGCGGCGCACATAGCCGACTTGAGGGCCGCTATCGCCTCTCTGTACGAGGCGTAGAGGCGGTCCTCGTCTGTCTGACTACGGGCGCCGCGCCGACGCCGACGGCTCCGCGTGTAGGCCCTTCTGGCCGCCACACAGGCGGCACGGAGCCCCGCCAGTTCCTCCGTCCACCAATAGACGGCGCGACGGGGAGGCGGACGGCGAGAGCGAGGCATGCTGGAGTTGCACACCTCGGTCAGGGATCCCCCGAGCATGACCGCTGCGGCGTCGACGTCCAGGGCCCCAACAGGGGGCGACAGCCAGTCCTGGAGGAAGGCCGCCTCCCTGGCTGCCTCCCGGTCCAGGCGAGTGAGAGCCCACCGGGGGAAGGGAGACCCATCAGAGCGGGCCACCCCCCCCCGGGGACTCTCGGTGGAGATGTCGAACCGCACATATCGGTGGTCCGACAAGGTTTCCACCATCTCCACCCGCCAGTTCACGATGCGTGCGGCTAGTACGGGGGTGGCGAACGAGACGTCAACCACCGACCCTCCCCGTTGCCGCACACACGTGTGGACCGCACCCCTGTTGAGGAGGGACACACCGCACGACGTCGCCCAAAACTCGACGGCGCGCCCCCGGACGTCGCAAGAGGCAGCCGGGTTGCCCCAGGCCGCCGACTTGGCGTTTAGGTCGCCTAACACGACGACCTGGCGCGGCGCCGCCCTCCCCACGACTGCAGTGAGGACCTCCAGGAAGTCCTCAAAGTCTGAGAGAGGGCGGTTTGGGGAGAAATAGACCCCAACTAGGGCCACACTCCCCCACGCGGCGGCCACGTATCCCGGACCCCTCTCTAAGAGCGAGAGGGGAGGGGAGTCCGTGGAAGACCGCGACACCATTGCCACCAGGCCGTCCCGGTCGCCCAGCCAATTGCCAGGGACCGAGTAGGGCTCGGCGACCACCGCCAAGTCCACCAACCACTCAGCCATGGTCTGCATCAGCAGGTCCTGGGCTGCCCGGCAGTGGTTGATGTTCGCCTGGAGAATGCGATGTTCGATGACCCTATCCATCAGTCGGACATCGCACCCCCCTCCTCCGCAGCCACCGAGGTTCCCGCCACGGGAACGACGGCGCTAAGAGCAGGCCTGATCGGCGCCTGCCCCTTGCCCTTCTTAAGGGGAGGATTACACGTCCTCCCCTTCATCATATGGCCCGCCGGGCGGCCACTGGCGGCACACGCTGCACAGTGCGGCTTAGCGACCGTGCAGGAGGCGGCTTTGTGCCCGTCCTTGCCGCAGCGGTAGCAACAGTCCGACCTGTCGACCGTGGACGGACAGAGGGCCCGGGTGTGTCCGATGCCGAAGCACCGGAAGCACCGCATTGGTTGGTCCGCAAGTGCTCGGACTGCACCCGAGCTGAAACCGACGCACAGCCGTCCCCTTCCGAGGACGGCCTTGGCAGCGGCGACCGGGCACTCGAGCCGAATGGTGCCCATGCCGCCGCGGCCGGGTCTGATGTCCCGGCCTTGCACCGCTGCGACGCTGCAGCCCCCAATCGCCGCGACCGCCGCCACCACCTCCTCTTTGGTGACCGAATCATCGAGGTCGGTCACCTCTAAGGCCGCCGTCTTCACCGGACGGGCCACCTTTGCCGAGTCCGCTATGGCCTCCTGCAGCTTGGCTGCGAAGAGGTCAGCGCTGGTGTTGCCCTCCGCCCCCGGGAACTCGAAGATTCGAGCCCCGGTTTGGGTCCGCCGGCAGGAGACCCCGCTGATCCCCAGTTGGGTGGGATCAACATTGGCACGCGCCCGCACCAATACGGACGCGTACGTCTCGCCCCGCTCCGCGGCCTCTGCGGTGAGCGTCAGCACGACGGCTGCAGTCTTTGGGGGGACGAGTTTGCCCCTTTTTCCCCCTCTCCTTTTCCCCTTCCTCTTGCCTCTGCCAGTCTGCGGCTGACTGGGAGTCGCAGCGGCGGGGGCGGCAGGGGCGGCCGGCGCCGCCTTTTTGCCCTTTCCCTTCCCCCTCCTGACCACCTCGGTCCAACCCTCCTGGCTGGACGGAGTGGCGGTAGGGGGAAGGGTCGCGGCAGCGGGGGTGGCGGGGGCGGCGGGGGCGGCCGACGCTGCCTTTTTGCCCTTTCCCTTCCCCTTCCCCTCTCCCTTTCCAGCTGTCTGCGACGAGCTGGAAGGCGCGGCGGCCGGAGGAAGGGTGTCCCCCCCCTGCGAGGATGGCCCCGGCTCTCGCCGCCCATCCGCCGCAAGTGGCGGTCGGAGACGCTTCTCCGGCAAGAGCCGGTCCTCGATGCCTGCGATGCAGGCTCTGGTGAAGGCCCGTTCCTCCATTATAACCTTTCGGATGGTATCCTCTAGGTTGGAGGAGGGGGCCTCCACCACAGGCGGCGGTGCGGCCTGGTTCGGCCGAGCGGTGGCGTCGGCCAGCTTCTGGTGAAGCTGGCTGACCTCCAACTGCAGGCGATCGACCCTCGCCTGCAGTTGCCGCGTCTCGTCGGTCGCCTTCCTCTGAACGAGCTCCTCGACGATGCCGCGCATGCTCGCGGCGCGGCATTTGAGGGCCTTCTGGAAGGTTCCCTTCAGATTTGAGGACTTGCAGGCGACCTCCGCTATCTCCTGCTCGTCCTCTTCCGCCATCCGCGCCAGTTCGACCAAGGAGTGGTCGGCGTACAGCACGCGGGACGCGCCGTACCCGGACTTGGCCCGGGCGGTACGCGCCCGCTGCTCCTTGGCGGCGACCCGCTCCTCCAGCTCCTGTTGGACTTGCTCCCGCCGAGCCAGGTCCAACTGGCGTTGTGCATCCGCAAGGCCCACGACGTGGGAGTCCGCGGCCATCGCAGGCTTCTTGGCCCTACGTTTCGCCGATCCCGACGCCGAGGAACCCTCGGACCCCTCCTTTCTGTATGCGCGCTTGCGCGACATACCCGCCTCAGAGACGGTTGAGCTGGCGGACTCATCGCCAGAATCCTCCGACGTCAGCTCAACCCCCCCGAAGAAGCTCGCAGCAGACGGCGCGCGGCTGGCTTCAGACGCTTCGGCGTCAGATTGGCCCTGAAAAGGGCCTTTGGGTTGGCCCTGAGAAGGGCCTTTTGGTTGGCCCTGAGAAGGGCCTTTTGGTTGGCCCTGAGAAGGGCCTTTTGGTTGGCCCTGAGAAGGGCCTTTTTGGTAACGCCCGTGGGCGTCCCGCGGTGGTTTAGGCATAGCCTCCAGCAAATTCGCAGCACGCAAGACGAGTTGGTGAGTTGCTACGATGCACAGTGCACTTTAGCCGAGCCCAGCCTGCCACTCCGTTACGGTGGTCAGGACTGGGTCGTTTCCAGGGGACACGACGAGGACGTAAGCACTGTGGGGGGTCCCCCAACCTAACCTTTTTTTTTTTTTTTTTTTGTTTGCGCTGGGAAAAAATGCTATTACGCATACCCGCCCATTTGGGGGAATGGGGGGTTATGTGGGACTCCCCGGGCAAGCCCGGTATACCCACTAAAATAACCCAGCGGCATTCCCGCATCGTCTGACTGGAGAGGGACTGGGAAACCGGCGTAGCCTTTACATCCAGTCCCCTCCGACGATCGCCCGCCTTCGCGGCAGGCCCCTCAAGTCCTCCCCAGGGGGGGAGGGTTGGGAATGTCCGGCGGAGGTGGTGTGGAGTGCAATGCGGGCGGAGGCACCCCCGCGCCTGTCGCCCGCCCAACACCACCAAGAGGAGGGAGAAGATGGCGTCTTCTCCGACCTCTTCTTCGCCTGCGGAGCGGCGCAGCGAGAGGGTCGTCCTCACGCGCGCGCTCCGCCGCCTCCTTCTGCGAAATGACGTCCTCGCAGAAGGAGGCGACCGCGGCCCAAGCCTCCTCGCTCCCCAGCATGGAACGAACCACGCCGGGAAGCGAGAGGTCCTGGCCGATCTCCGCAATCAGACTGCGGCGCGGCTCAGACCAAGCCGGGCACACCTCCAGGGTGTGCTGCGCCGTGTCCTCCGCCGCGCCGCAGTCGTGGCACGCTGGGGCTTCCTCCCTCCCGATCCTGTGCAGGTGCGAGCCAAAGCAGCCATGCCCTGACAGCACCTGGACCAGACGGAAAGAGAGGAAACCGTGTGGCCGCTCGAGCCAGTCTCGCAGAACTGGACCGAGCGCGTCCAGCGTCCGACGGCCAAAGGTGGCGGTGGCGAGGTCGTCCGTCCAGTGGACGACGATGGCGTCCCTCGCCTCCCGCCGTACGGCCTCCCGCTCTTGAGCGACGGGGCGCTCTCCCAGCGCTTTCCGACGCGCCGTCCACTCGTACACTCTGGCGAGCACCCACGCCTCGAGCTCCCAAGGGGGGGTGCCGGCCAGAGCGCACGCCGCCGAAAAGCCCACCGAGCGGTATGCCCTCGCCACCCGCTGTGCAATGGCCCTTTGCGGCCTGCGGAGAGCGGTGGCATTCTCCCTCCTGCGAAGGGAGTCCGCCCAGATGGGGGCCCCGTAGAGGGCCATGCTCCGCAGGATGCCGGCATACAGACGCCGGCATCGTGCGCTGGGACCTCCCAGGTTGGGGAGGAGCCACGAGAGGGCGTCAGCGGCCCTCAGCAGGCGCGTCGACAGCCCGCTGAAGTGCGGGCCGAAGCGCCACCCGCTGTCCAGCACCAGGCCCAGATACTTCATCTGGGGCCGGATTTCCACTCTGACGCCCTCCACGACTATGTGGGCGTCAGGTGGGCAGCGCTGCCGAGGCCCGCGGAAGAATACGGCCTCGGTCTTGTTCAGCGCCACCCTCAACCCCAGGCGGCGGATCCTCCCCGCCACCAAGGACCCGCCAGCCGATGCCAGACAGGCCGCCTCCCCAAAGTTCTTCTCCCGGGCAGTGAGAAGAGTGTCGTCCGCGTAGCAGATGACACTCGTGCCCGGGAGGAGGGCCCCCCGCAGGAGCCAATCGAACCCGATGTTCCACAGGGTGGGCCCCAGCACCGACCCCTGTGGAACACCGGACTCCGCGCCGTATCGCCTCAACCTGGCCGTTTTGTCTACAAGGAGGACCTCGCGGTCCTCCAAGTAGTCGGCCAGGAGGCCCCTCAAGTACTGGGGCACTCGGTGATACCGGAGTGCCTCCAGTATAGTCGAGTGGGGGACGGAGTTGAAGGCGTTGGCTATGTCGAATGACACCGCCAACACTCCGTCCCCCACCTCCACCGCCTCCTTCACCTGGGCCTTCAGTACGGCCAGGGCGTCGATGGTGGACCGGCCCCGACGGAAACCGAACTGGGCGTCCGACAAGTCCGGCCCCTCCCTCCGCAGATGGCTGTTGAGCCGGCGGGCGATGATCCCCTCGAACATTTTACCGACCTCATCGAGAAGTACGATGGGCCGGTATGCCGAGGGGGAATCGACCGGGCGCCCCTCTTTACGGAGGAGGCACAGCCGCCCCTCCTTCCAAAGTTTCGGGAACCTTCCAGCCGTCAAGCACGCGCTGAAAAGGTCCCGAAACCTGTCCTCCATTTGAGTGGCAGCTATGGCCACCACCCGTGCCGGGACGCCGTTCGGTCCAGGGGCCGTCTTTTTGGCGCGGAGGCCTACGACTCCCGCGTGGAGCTCCTCCGCAGTCACCGGGGGGACCTCTTCCTCCGGTAAGGCCGCCGCACTCTGCGGGGGATCCATTGCTGGTGGGGCGAAGTCGGTCCTGCGCGGGAACAGGGACCGGACCACCCCATCCAGCAGTGCCGGCTCGAGGGTTTCCGTCAGCGGGGGACCATGGGGGCGCAGCTTGTTCCGCGCCGCCTTGTATGGCCTCCCGTACGGATCCCTGTCGAGACCCTCCAGCATCTCGGCTCCCGCCGAGTCCTTGGCGGCGCACATAGCCGACTTGAGGGCCGCTATCGCCTCTCTGTACGAGGCGTAGAGGCGGTCCTCGTCTGTCTGACTACGGGCGCCGCGCCGACGCCGACGGCTCCGCGTGTAGGCCCTTCTGGCCGCCACACAGGCGGCACGGAGCCCCGCCAGTTCCTCCGTCCACCAATAGACGGCGCGACGGGGAGGCGGACGGCGAGAGCGAGGCATGCTGGAGTTGCACACCTCGGTCAGGGATCCCCCGAGCATGACCGCTGCGGCGTCGACGTCCAGGGCCCCAACAGGGGGCGACAGCCAGTCCTGGAGGAAGGCCGCCTCCCTGGCTGCCTCCCGGTCCAGGCGAGTGAGAGCCCACCGGGGGAAGGGAGACCCATCAGAGCGGGCCATCCCCCCCCGGGGACTCTCGGTGGAGATGTCGAACCGCACATATCGGTGGTCCGACAAGGTTTCCACCATCTCCACCCGCCAGTTCACGATGCGTGCGGCTAGTACGGGGGTGGCGAACGACACGTCAACCACCGACCCTCCCCGTTGCCGCACACACGTGTGGACCGCCCCCCTGTTGAGGAGGGACACACCGCACGACGTCGCCCAAAACTCGACGGCGCGCCCCCGGACGTCGCAAGAGGCAGCCGGGTTGCCCCAGGCCGCCGACTTGGCGTTTAGGTCGCCTAACACGACGACCTGGCGCGGCGCCGCCCTCCCCACGACTGCAGTGAGGACCTCCAGGAAGTCCTCAAAGTCTGAGAGAGGGCGGTTTGGGGAGAAATAGACCCCAACTAGGGCCACACTCCCCCACGCGGCGGCCACGTATCCCGGACCCCTCTCTAAGAGCGAGAGGGGAGGGGAGTCCGTGGAAGACCGCGACACCATTGCCACCAGGCCGTCCCGGTCGCCCAGCCAATTGCCAGGGACCGAGTAGGGCTCGGCGACCACCGCCAAGTCCACCAACCACTCAGCCATGGTCTGCATCAGCAGGTCCTGGGCTGCCCGGCAGTGGTTGATGTTCGCCTGGAGAATGCGATGTTCGATGACCCTATCCATCAGTCGGACATCGCACCCCCCTCCTCCGCAGCCACCGAGGTTCCCGCCACGGGAACGACGGCGCTAAGAGCAGGCCTGATCGGCGCCTGCCCTTTGCCCTTCTTAAGTGGAGGATTACACGTCCTCCCCTTCATCATATGGCCCGCCGAGCGGCCACTGGCGGCACATGCTGCACAGTGCGGCTTAGCGACCGTGCAGGAGGCGGCTTTGTGCCCGTCCTTGCCGCAGCGGTAGCAGCTGTCCGACCTGTCGACCGTGGACGGACAGAGGGCCCGGGTGTGTCCGATGCCGAAGCACCTGAAGCACCGCAGTGGTTGGTCTGCAAGTGCCCGGACTGCACCCGAGCTGAACCCCACGCACAACCGTCCCCTTCCGAGGACGGCCTTGGCAGCGGCGACCGGGCACTCGAGCCGAATGGTGCCCATGCCGCCGCGGCCGGGTCTGATGTCCCGGCCTTGCACCGCTGCGACGCTGCAGCCCCCAATCGCCGCGACCGCCGCCACCACCTCCTCTTTGGTGACCGAATCGTCGAGGTCGGTCACCTCTAAGGCCGCCGTCTTCACCGGGCGGGCCACCTTCGCCGAGTCCGCTATGGCCTCCTGCAGCTTGGCTGCGAAGAGGTCAGCGCTGGTGTTGCCCTCCGCCCCCGGGAACTCGAAGATTCGAGCCCCGGTTACCCCAACCTAACCTTTTTTTTTTTTTTTTTTTTTGTTTGCGCTGGGAAAAAATGCTATTACGCATACCCGCCCATTTGGGGGAATGGGGGGTTATGTGGGACTCCCCGGGCAAGCCCGGTATACCCACTAAAATAACCCAGCGGCATTCCCGCATCGTCTGACTGGAGGGGGACTGGGAAACCGGCGTAGCCTTTACATCCAGTCCCCACCCCAACCTAACCTTTTTTTTTTTTTTTTTTTTTTTTTTTTTTTTCTCACGTGGGGAAATCCTCATGGACTATCCCCCGTCTGGGGAAGACGGGGGGGTGTGCCAGACTCTTACTGGCTAAAACCCCACGGTGTCCCTCCTTCTGACCTAAGGCCGGGGTCACGGGATTCGCTGTTGCATGCACCGCGACCCCGACAGGTCTCGGTCCACCAGCTTCTTCTGGTGGACCCCTCCTGTGGTGGGGCAGTTGCTCCCCTGCCCCACATCCGTCCGAGAGGCGCGCGCAGGACAAGACGCGCCATCCTCCCTGGGCCCGTTACTGGTCGGGCGACGGGTTCCCCAACCCGGTGGTCCCTTCCGGGGCCCGTGGAAACACAGGGCCTCGGACTTCCGCAGGGCCACCTCGAGACCCAATCGCCGGATCCTCTCGACGACTTGCGCAACCCCAGCTGTGGCCAAAATGGCCGCCTGCCGGTGTGTCCCTCCCCGCGCTGTAACCAGCGTGTCGTCGGCGTAGCAGGTCACGCCGACACCGGAGAGGAACGCACCGCGCAGCACCCAGTCGTAACCGATGTTCCACAGGAGCGGTCCTAGGACCGAACCCTGTGGGACACCGCACGACATCTCTCGCCGACCCCATCCTTCCCGACCCGGGTAGACTACGGCTCTCTCTGCCAAATAGGCCCCGACAATGCGGCGGAGGTAGGTCGGCACCCGATGGTATTCGAGTGCCGCCCTAATGCAACTCCAGGGCAAGGTGTTAAAGGCGTTGGCGATGTCGAGAGACACCGCCAAGACGACCTCACCCTGGGCGACTGCTTCCTCCGCTTGGGCCCTTACGCGCATGATCGCATCCACTGTGGAGCGCCCGCGGCGGAAACCGAACTGGTTTTCCGCCAAGTCCGGCCCCACCCCAGTCATGTGCGTGACGAGGCGGTCTGCAATGACTCTCTCGAAGAGCTTGCCCACCTCGTCCAGCAACACGATGGGGCGGTACGCAGACGGTGAGTCTGCGGGGCGCCCCTCCTTCCTGAGCAGGACCAGCTTCCCGGTTTTCCACCGGAGAGGAAACTGGCCCCGCTCGCAGCATGCGCTAAAGAGCCCTCTCAGTCGAGGCCCGAGAGCCCTGAGAGCTAGGACCCATACACGGCCAGGTATGCCGTCTGGGCCCGGAGCGGTGTTTTTGGCTTGAAGCCTCCGCACCGCCGCTCTCAGCTCTAGCCGGGTCACCTCAGGTACGTCGTCGTCGTCGCGTTCGTCCGCATCAGGCGCCAATCGAGGCGGAACCATGGGCGGTGGTGTATGCTCCGCCCTGGAAGGGAACAGAGCGCTCACCACTCCCTCCAGAAGCTGCGGTCGGAGACTCTGGGTCAGTGGGGGGGCCCACGGGCGTAATTTGCCCCGTACCATAAGGTATGGGCGCCCCCACGGGTCACGGTCCAGAGTCTCGAGCAGCGTCTCGTAGGCCGCATTTTTGGCCTCCGAGATAGCCCTCTGGAGGGCGGTCTTCGCCTCCCTGTACCCCTCGTACAGTTCCGCCTCCGCAGCCGCCGCATCAGGAGCGCGGCGGCGCCTCCTGCGTAGCCTGGCGTACCGGCGTCGCACCTCAACGCACGCGCGGCGCAAGAGCGCAATGTCCTGCGACCACCAGTACACCTGGCGCTTGGCAGGTACGGCCTGGACCCGGGGCATTGCCACGTCACAAATGTGCGACATGGCCTCCCGGAGCCACTCCGCCTCCACGTCGATATCGACAGGCCTGTCCGGTGCTGACACCCAGGCCTGCACGATCGAGGCCTCCAGGAGTGCATCCCTGTCCAGCCGTTTTAGCGCCCAACGCGGACCGATCCCGCCCGGGACCGTACGGGCCGAGGCGTCAGAGGTCTGGGCGGCGACGCCGAATCGGATGTACCTGTGATCCGACAGCGTCTCCACCCCCTCCATGACGCGCCAGCCCTGGACACGGCGTGCAAGCGCGGGGCTCGCGAACGAAATGTCCACGATGGAGCCACCCCGCTGTCGCACGCACGTGTCCACGGAGCCGCGGTTGAGGATCTGTAGGCCCAATCCCAGGGCCCACTCCTCCAGCACCTCACCCCGCGCATCCGTGGCCGGGGAACCCCAAGCCGTAGACTTGGCGTTGAAATCCCCAGCAACGAGCACGGGGCGAGGATGGCCGCGGCCGACGACGACGCCCAGCTCCCCCAAAAAGTCCTCAAAGTCGGCGAGCGATTTATTGGGGGAGAAATACACACCCACTGCAAGGAGGTCCTCCAGCAGGGCCGCCACGAATCCCCGTCCACGAGTGATATTGTCGATGGACGGAGAGCCAGTGGCGGCCTGTGACACTATCAGGGCCACCAAGCCGTCCATGTCACCAACCCAGTCATCCCGGGGTGGAACGAAGTACGGCTCGGCGACCACCGCCACGTTGATCATCCATTGCGCCATGCTCTGGAGCAGAAGGTCCTGAGCTCTGGCGCAATGGTTGATGTTTGCTTGGAGGAGGCGGATGTATGGAGCCATTAATGACAGTCCATATCCGCCCTCTCCCCTCCTTGCAGTGCCTGTTTAGCAGCCGGTTGTTGAACCGGCTGCGAAGTAGCTGCTGCGGCCGCGGCTTTCTTGCCACGGCCTCCTCCTCCTCGGGTCCTCTTTTTCTTTGTCTTTGCTGGGCCGGCGCAGGCTCCGCCGCCCACCCGGTGCTCCGCCGGCTTGCCCGCCGCCGCACACACAAGACAGTGCGGCGTGGCCTTACATGAGCCGGCCTTGTGTCCGGGCTGGCCACAGGCGTAACAGCCTTCACCGTAGCAGGCCCCCGAGGTGCACCGCACAACGACGTGTCCGTCGACACGACAACGGAAGCACCTCAGTGGCCTCGGCTTCAGCACCTTCACCTGCGCCGACACCCACCCCACAAGCAGCCTTTGGCCTCCGGCCAGCTTCTGTGCTGCCTCAACAGGACAGGCCACCACGATGGTCCCCAAACCAGTGAAACCCGGTGTAATCGCCCCGGGCCTCACCTGGTTCGAGGGGCAGCCTGTGGTCTTGGCGATGGCAGCCACGACCTCCCCAGCGGTAACAGAATCGTCCAGGCCCGTGATTCGCAAGTCTGCGCACTTGACGGGCCTGGAGATCTTTACTTCCTCGGCGGGGAACGTCGCCCTCAACTTTTCAGCGAGGGCGTCCGCCTTTTCACCGCTGGAGGCACCCGGGAGCTCCAGCATGCGGGCACCCGTTGCCGTTGACTTGCAACGGACACCCTCGATGCCGAGCTCCCCCAGGTCGATCTTCGACTTGGCCTCCGCCAAGACACCAGCGTATGTCTTGCCCTTCTCCTCCGCTCCGGGCTGTAGCGTAATCACTACAGCCGCGGAATGAGGGGCACGAAGCCTCGCCGCCTGCTGCTTGGCCGCCTTTTTCGCCTTCTCCGCCCTTTTCTTTGCAGACTTCCTGGCCTTCCTTTTCTTCTTTTTGGCACCCGCGACCTGCCACTCACCCGGTGTGGGTGAGGGTTGTCGCTGGGCACCGGCAGGGGCGGAAGCCGCAAGGGCGGAAACCGCAGGGGCGGAAGCTGCAGGGGCAGTTGCTACCTGCGCGGCAGCCCGCGACGCCCCCTTATCCTTCTTCTTATTGCCTCGTTGAGGCTTTTTTCCTCCCGGGGCCGAAACAGCCGAGGCCGGGGCCGCAGAGGTCGACGCAGCTGAGGCCGGGGAGGCCATCTGGCTAGGCTGCACCGGCGGACGCGGCGTTGCGACTTTAGCCGCATAACTCGCCGGGACTTGCTCAACTCTCTTTCGGTCTCCAGCCAGAGGTGGCCGCAGGATCTTGCTCTCCAGGACGGAGAATCGAGCGTTAAAGCTCGCCATCTCCGTCCGGAAGAAGCGAACCACCTCCGACTCCTCACCGGCGACTGACCGCACGGTAAGGCCCGCCTCCGCACGCATGCGCTCTTGGCGGTCCTTTGCCAGGTCGGCCCGAAACTCATCGTGCTCCTTCCGGAGCTCGGCGAGCTGGGCCGCAAGGCGGGCGTTTTCTGCCCGCAACCTGGCTACCTCCTCCGAAGCTGTGCGCGTCATCAATACCTCTGCGGCTTCCACTATAGACGCCACAGCCTCCTTGAGGGCCCTCTGGCAAGTGCCTTTAAGGCCCTTGGACACCCCGGCGACAGACCAGACCTAACCTTTTTTTTTTTTTTTTTTTTTTTTTTTTTTTTTTTTTTTTTTTTTTTTTTTTTCTCACGTGGGGAAATCCTCATGGACTATCCCCCGTCTGGGGAAGACGGGGGGGTGTGCCAGACTCTTACTGGCTAAAACCCCACGGTGTCCCTCCTTCTGACCTAAGGCCGGGGTCACGGGATTCGCTGTTGCATGCACCGCGACCCCGACAGGTCTCGGTCCACCGGCTGGTGGACCCCTCCTGTGGTGGGGCAGTTGCTCCCCTGCCCCACATCCGTCCGAGAGGCGCGCGCAGGACAAGACGCGCCATCCTCCCTGGGCCCGTTACTGGTCGGGCGACGGGTTCCCCAACCCGCCGCCCGCAGGCCACTCACTAGGGTGGCCGGAGATCGTCACGCGCCCTCCGGCGCCCGGTGCGTCTAGCGCGAGAAGGGAGAGAAGAAGCGGCCTCCCTCTCCCTCTCCGCTACCTCCTTGGTCGCCATCACCCCCTCGCAAAAGGAGGCGATGGCTTCCCACGCAGTCTCGCTCCCGACCATGGACAGAACCACGGCCGGAAGCGAGAGGTCACCGCCGATCGCCGCGACTAGCTCGCGGCGCTGCGACCCCCATGCTGGACACGCCTGCAAAGTGTGCAGCGCCGTGTCCTCGGGGCAGTCGCAATGGTGACAACCGGGCGTCTGCTCCCGGCCTATACGACACAGGTACTTCCCGAAACAGCCGTGTCCCGAGAGTACCTGCGTCAGCCGGAAGCTGAGGGCGCCGTGACGCCTCTCCAGCCACTCCTCCATCACGGGTCTTACCGCCGCTATAGCGGCGTGCCCCGCGCTGGGTTGCGCAAGTCGTTCCCTCCACTCGGCCACCAGGATCTGGCGGAGCTCGCTCCGCTCAGGCGCCTCCTCGCGCTGACGATATCTCAGCGCGAGGGCTCTCGCCTCCAGATCCCAGGGCACGGATCCGGCCAAAAGACTCGCCGCCTCGAAGGAGATCGTACGGTACCCCCTTATCACCCTGACGGCCATCGCCCGCTGCGGTCTCCGCAGGATAGCGACGTTGCGGGCCGTCAGGGTGTCCGCCCAAATCGGCGACCCGTAGAGGGCCATGGATCGTACGATCCCCGAGTAGAGTCTCCGGCAGGAGGCATTGGGCCCCCCCAAATTGGGCAGCAGCCGCGAAAGCGCAGCCGCTGCTCCCATAAGTTTGGGGGTCAACTGCCGAAAATGCGGCCCAAAGTCCCATCGGCTGTCGAGGACGAGTCCCAGGTACTTCATCGTCGACTCGACACCGATGCGGACGCCTCCCACGACAATGTGGGATCCCGAGGGCGGTCCCTTCCGGGGCCCGTGGAAACACAGGGCCTCGGACTTCCGCAGGGCCACCTCGAGACCCAATCGTCGGATCCTATCGACGACTTGCGCAACCCCAGCTGTGGCCAAAATGGCCGCCTGCCGGTGTGTCCCTCCCCGCGCTGTGACCAGCGTGTCGTCGGCGTAGCAGGTCACGCCGACACCGGAGAGGAACGCACCGCGCAGCACCCAGTCGTAACCGATGTTCCACAGGAGCGGCCCTAGGACCGAACCCTGTGGGACACCGCACGACATCTCTCGCCGACCCCATCCTTCCCGACCCGGGTAGATTACGGCTCTCTCTGCCAAATAGGCCCCGACAATGCGGCGGAGGTAGGTCGGCACCCGATGGTATTCGAGTGCCGCCCTAATGCAACTCCAGGGCAAGGTGTTAAAGGCGTTGGCGATGTCGAGAGACACCGCCAAGACGACCTCACCCTGGGCGACTGCTTCCTCCGCTTGGGCCCTTACGCGCATGATCGCGTCCACTGTGGAGCGCCCGCGGCGGAAACCGAACTGGTTTTCCGCCAAGTCCGGCCCCACCCCAGTCATGTGCGTGACGAGGCGGTCTGCAATGACTCTCTCGAAGAGCTTGCCCACCTCGTCCAGCAACACGATGGGGCGGTACGCAGACGGTGAGTCTGCGGGGCGCCCCTCCTTCCTGATCAGGACCAGCTTCCCGGTTTTCCACCGGAGAGGAAACTGGCCCCGCTCGCAGCATGCGCTAAAGAGCCCTCTCAGTCGAGGCCCGAGAGCCCTGAGAGCTAGGACCCATACACGGCCAGGTATGCCGTCTGGGCCCGGAGCGGTGTTTTTGGCTTGAAGCCTCCGCACCGCCGCTCTCAGCTCTAGCCGGGTCACCTCAGGTACGTCGTCGTCGTCGCGTTCGTCCGCATCAGGCGCCAATCGAGGCGGAACCATGGGCGGTGGTGTATGCTCCGCCCTGGAAGGGAACAGAGCGCTCACCACTCCCTCCAGAAGCTGCGGTCGAAGACTCTGGGTCAGTGGGGGGGCCCACGGGCGTAATTTGCCCCGTACCATAAGGTATGGGCGCCCCCACGGGTCACGGTCCAGAGTCTCGAGCAGCGTCTCGTAGGCCGTACTTTTGGCCTCCGAGATAGCCCTCTGGAGGGCGGTCTTCGCCTCCCTGTACCCCTCGTACAGTTCCGCCTCCGCAGCCGCCGCATCAGGAGCGCGGCGGCGCCTCCTGCGTAGCCTGGCGTACTGGCGTCGCACCTCTACGCACGCGCGGCGCAAGAGCGCAATGTCCTGCGACCACCAGTACACCTGGCGCTTGGCAGGTACGGCCTGGACCCGGGGCATTGCCACGTCGCAAATGTGAGACATGGCCTCCCGGAGCCACTCCGCCTCCACGTCGATATCGACAGGCCTGTCCGGTGCGGGCACCCAGGCCTGCACGATCGAGGCCTCCAGGAGTGCTTCCCTGTCCAGCCGTTTTAGCGCCCAACGCGGACCGATCCCGCCCGGGACCGTATGGGCCGAGGCGTCAGAGGTCTGGGCGGCGACGCCGAATCGGATGTACCTGTGATCCGACAGCGTCTCCACCCCCTCCATGACGCGCCAGCCCTGGACACGGCGCGCAAGCGCGGGGCTAGCGAACGAAATGTCCACGATCGAACCACCCCGCTGTCGCACGCACGTGTCCACGGAGCCGCGGTTGAGGATCTGTAGGCCCAATCCCAGGGCCCACTCCTCCAGCACCTCACCCCGCGCATCCGTGGCCGGGGAACCCCAAGCCGTAGACTTGGCGTTGAAATCCCCAGCAACGAGCACGGGGTGAGGATGGCCGCGGCCGACGACGACGCCCAACTCCCCCAAAAAGTCCTCAAAGTCGGCGAGCGATTTATTGGGGGAGAAATACACACCCACTGCAAGGAGGTCCTCCAGCAGGGCCGCCACGAATCCCCGTCCACGAGTGATATTGTCGATGGACGGAGAGCCAGTGGCGGCCTGTGACACTATCAGGGCCACCAAGCCGTCCATGTCACCAACCCAGTCATCCCGGGGTGGAACGAAGTACGGCTCGGCGACCACCGCCACGTTGATCATCCATTGCGCCATGCTCTGGAGCAGAAGGTCCTGAGCTCTGGCGCAATGGTTGATGTTTGCTTGGAGGAGGCGGATGTATGGAGCCATTAATGACAGTCCATATCCGCCCTCTCCCCTCCTTGCAGTGCCTGTTTAGCAGCCGGTTGTTGAACCGGCTGCGAAGTAGCTGCTGCGGCCGCGGCTTTCTTGCCACGGCCTCCTCCTCCTCGGGTCCTCTTTTTTTTTGTCTTTGCCTTTGCTGGGCCGGCGCAGGCTCCGCCGCCCACCCGGTGCTCCGCCGGCTTGCCCGCCGCCGCACACACAAGACAGTGCGGCGTGGCCTTACATGAGCCGGCCTTGTGTCCGGGCTGGCCACAGGCGTAACAGCCTTCACCGTAGCAGGCCCCCGAGGTGCACCGCACAACGACGTGTCCGTCGACACGACAACGGAAGCACCTCAGTGGCCTCGGCTTCAGCACCTTCACCTGCGCCGACACCCACCCCACAAGCAGCCTTTGGCCTCCGGCCAGCTTCTGTGCTGCCTCAACAGGACAGGCCACCACGATGGTCCCCAAACCAGTGAAACCCGGTGTAATCGCCCCGGGCCTCACCTGGTTCGAGGGGCAGCCTGTGGTCCTGGCGATGGCAGCCACGACCTCCCCAGCGGTAACAGAATCGTCCAGGCCCGTGATTCGCAAGTCTGCGCACTTGACGGGCCTGGAGATCTTTACTTCCTCGGCGGGGAACGTCGCCCTCAACTTTTCAGCGAGGGCGTCCGCCTTTTCACCGCTGGAGGCACCCGGGAGCTCCAGCATGCGGGCACCCGTTGCCGTTGACTTGCAACGGACACCCTCGATGCCGAGCTCCCCCAGGTCGATCTTCGACTTGGCCTCCGCCAAGACACCAGCGTATGTCTTGCCCTTCTCCTCCGCTCCGGGCTGTAGCGTAATCACTACAGCCGCGGAATGAGGGGCACGAAGCCTCGCCGCCTGCTGCTTGGCCGCCTTTTTCGCCTTCTCCGCCCTTTTCTTTGCAGACTTCCTGGCCTTCCTTTTCTTCTTTTTGGCACCCGCGACCTGCCACTCACCCGGTGTGGGTGAGGGTTGTCGCTGGGCACCGGCAGGGGCGGAAGCCGCAAGGGCGGAAACCGCAGGGGCGGAAGCTGCAGGGGCAGTTGCTACCTGCGCGGCAGCCCGCGACGCCCCCTTATCCTTCTTCTTATTGCCTCGTTGAGGCTTTTTTCCTCCCGGGGCCGAAACAGCCGAGGCCGGGGCCGCAGAGGTCGACGCAGCTGAGGCCGGGGAGGCCATCTGGCTAGGCTGCACCGGCGGACGCGGCGTTGCGACTTTAGCCGCATAACTCGCCGGGACTTGCTCAACTCTCTTTCGGTCTCCAGCCAGAGGTGGCCGCAGGATCTTGCTCTCCAGGACGGAGAATCGAGCGTTAAAGCTCGCCATCTCCGTCCGGAAGAAGCGAACCACCTCCGACTCCTCACCGGCGACTGGCCGCACGGTAAGGCCCGCCTCCGCACGCATGCGCTCTTGGCGGTCCTTTGCCAGGTCGGCCCGAAACTCATCGTGCTCCTTCCGGAGCTCGGCGAGCTGGGCCGCAAGGCGGGCGTTCTCTGCCCGCAACCTGGCCACCTCCTCCGAAGCTGTACGCTTCATCAAAACCTCTGCGGCCTCCACGATAGAGGCCGCGGCCTCCTTGAGGGCCTTCTGACAAGTGCCCTTGAGGCCCTTGGACACCCCGGCGACCGTTTTAATGGTCGCCACGGCGTCCTGGAGCTTGGTGTGCAGCTCCGCTGCGGGCAAGTCCTCCGCGTCCCTCTCGCCTATAGAGGAGGAGGAATTGGACAGCCGAGTAACCCTTCCGGTGGACACCTTCTGGGTCAACTCGACAATCCGCCGCTCCTCCTCCATTAATTTTTCGGCCTGCTGCGCGGCCGCCAACTCCTTCTTGGCCTTCGCCAAGCCAACGTATTGGCCTGTGGACGAAGGCCTACCTCTGCCCCTCTTGCTAGCCGCCTTTGCAGACAGCAACGAGAGGGGCTCCTCATCACTCGGGTTCGAGTCCGAACCCGAATGACTCTCCGGACGCGACCGTTTGCGGCGGAAGAATTCACTCTCCGCAAACTCCGCGTCCACCGTGATCATGCTGGAAGCGGTGTCAGAGTCCGACACCGCTTCCACTTCCCTAACCTCCGCGTCGCGCTCTTTACGAGCGGACGCCCTCGTCATCCTCGATGCGGTGTCGCTATCCGACCCCGCACCCACCTTATCGTCAGTTTTATTTGTAGTTTTTAATAAATCCATAATTGTTCCCACGAGTATGGGGGAAATAAAACGTCCATCCGGGCAGTGCCCCCTGTACCCGGATAAGCCTACATACGTCAGGAGGTCGGCCGGTATCCTGACGGGTGGTTCCGCACTCGAGACTGATGTTCCGAAGAACGTTACACGGTCAGCCATTCATCCCTTCGCCGTGCGTAGCAGCTTGGGATTCCGTGAGAAGTTTATAGAGATTTCGCTCGTGGTCCGGGCGGCTAAGCCAAGACCCCCGGTCCTCTAACTGAGGATTACGGGTCGGGGCAAACGGTGGTGCTGAGTCACACCGTGTCTGCCAGCCAACTATTGCCAGCTGACAAACCCGTCGCCCCTGAAAGGCTCGTTCCACTCGTCCCTCTGCTAACTCAGAGGGACGGGGAAGAGCAACCCCCCTGGCCAACCTGGCCACCCCCCCCTTGGTCAGAGTTTTGCTACAGGCAATAATATCTCCTATAATACTATCTCCTAAGAGATATTATTGCCCGTACCCAGGGTGCACCGGCCCAACAGCTACTCTTCCCCTCGAACGTATCCGGAGGGACCAGTAGCCACCAGGCACACGTGGAGGTATCTGACCGTGCACCCCAGACCAGACCTAACCTTTTTTTTTTTTTTTTTTTTTTTTTTTTTTTTTTTTTTTTTTTTTTTTGTTTGCGCTGGGAAAAAATGCTATTACGCATACCCGCCCATTTGGGGGAATGGGGGGCTATGTGGGACTCCCCGGGCAAGCCCGGTATACCCACTAAAATAACCCAGCGGCATTCCCGCATCGTCTGACTGGAGGGGACTGGGAAACCGGCGTAGCCTTTACATCCAGTCCCCTCCGACGATCGCCCGCCTTCGCGGCAGGCCCCTCAAGTCCTCCCCAGGGGGGGAGGGTTGGGAATGTCCGGCGGAGGTGGTGTGGAGTGCAATGCGGGCGGAGGCACCCCCGCGCCTGTCGCCCGCCCAACACCACCAAGAGGAGGGAGAAGATGGCGTCTTCTCCGACCTCTTCTTCGCCTGCGGAGCGGCGCAGCGAGAGGGTCGTCCTCACGCGCGCGCTCCGCCGCCTCCTTCTGCGAAATGACGTCCTCGCAGAAGGAGGCGACCGCGGCCCAAGCCTCCTCGCTCCCCAGCATGGAACGAACCACGCCGGGAAGCGAGAGGTCCTGGCCGATCTCCGCAATCAGGCTGCGGCGCGGCTCAGACCAAGCCGGGCACACCTCCAGGGTGTGCTGCGCCGTGTCCTCCGCCGCGCCGCAGTCGTGGCACGCTGGGGCCTCCTCCCTCCCGATCCTGTGCAGGCGCGAGCCAAAGCAGCCATGCCCTGACAGCACCTGGACCAGACGGAAAGAGAGGAAACCGTGTGGCCGCTCGAGCCAGTCTCGCAGAACTGGACCGAGCGCGTCCAGCGTCCGACGGCCAAAGGTGGCGGTGGCGAGGTCGTCCGTCCAGTGGACGACGATGGCGTCCCTCGCCTCCCGCCGTACGGCCTCCCGCTCTTGAGCGACGGGGCGCTCTCCTAGCGCTTTCCGACGCGCCGTCCACTCGTACACTCTGGCGAGCACCCACGCCTCGAGCTCCCAAGGGGGGGTGCCGGCCAGAGCGCACGCCGCCGAAAAGCCCACCGAGCGGTATGCCCTCGCCACCCGCTGTGCAATGGCCCTTTGCGGCCTGCGGAGAGCGGTGGCATTCTCCCTCCTGCGAAGGGAGTCCGCCCAGATGGGGGCCCCGTAGAGGGCCATGCTCCGCAGGATGCCGGCATACAGACGCCGGCATCGTGCGCTGGGACCTCCCAGGTTTGGGAGGAGCCACGAGAGGGCGTCAGCGGCCCTCAGCAGGCGCGTCGACAGCCCGCTGAAGTGCGGGCCGAAGCGCCACCCGCTGTCCAGCACCAGGCCCAGATACTTCATCTGGGGCCGGATTTCCACTCTGACGCCCTCCACGGCTATGTGGGCGTCAGGTGGGCAGCGCTGCCGAGGCCCGCGGAAGAATACGGCCTCGGTCTTGTTCAGCGCCACCCTCAACCCCAGGCGGCGGATCCTCCCCGCCACCAAGGACCCGCCAGCCGATGCCAGACAGGCCGCCTCCCCAAAGTTCTTCCCCCGGGCAGTGAGAAGAGTGTCGTCCGCGTAGCAGATGACACTCGTGCCCGGGAGGAGGGCCCCCCGCAGGAGCCAATCGAACCCGATGTTCCACAGGGTGGGCCCCAGAACCGACCCCTGTGGAACACCGGACTCCGCGCCGTATCGCCTCAACCTGGCCGTTTTGTCTACAAGGAGGACCTCGCGGTCCTCCAAGTAGTCGGCCAGGAGGCCCCTCAGGTACTGGGGCACTCCGTGATACCGGAGTGCCTCCAATATAGTCGAGTGGGGGACGGAGTTGAAGGCGTTGGCTATGTCGAATGACACCGCCAACACTCCGTCCCCCACCTCCACCGCCTCCTTCACCTGGGCCTTCAGTACGGCCAGGGCGTCGATGGTGGACCGGCCCCGACGGAAACCGAACTGGGCGTCCGACAGGTCCGGCCCCTCCCTCCGCAGATGGCTGTTGAGCCGGCGGGCGATGATCCCCTCGAACATTTTACCGACCTCATCGAGAAGTACGATGGGCCGGTATGCCGAGGGGGAATCGACCGGGCGCCCCTCTTTACGGAGGAGGCACAGCCGCCCCTCCTTCCAAAGTTTCGGGAACCTTCCAGCCGTCAAGCACGCGCTGAAAAGGTCCCGAAACCTGTCCTCCATTTGAGTGGCAGCTATGGCCACCACCCGTGCCGGGACGCCGTTCGGTCCAGGGGCCGTCTTTTTGGCGCGGAGGCCTACGACTCCCGCGTGGAACTCCTCCGCAGTCACCGGGGGGACCTCTTCCTGCGGTGAGGCCGCCGCACTCTGCGGGGGATCCATTGCTGGTGGGGAGAAGTCGGTCCTGCGCGGGAACAGGGACCGGACCACCCCATCCAGCAGTGCCGGCTCGAGGGTTTCCGTCAGCGGGGGACCATGGGGGCGCAGCTTGTTCCGCGCCGCCTTGTATGGCCTCCCGTACGGATCCCTGTCGAGACCCTCCAGCATCTCGGCTCCCGCCGAGTCCTTGGCGGCGCACATAGCCGACTTGAGGGCCGCTATCGCCTCTCTGTACGAGGCGTAGAGGCGGTCCTCGTCTGTCTGACTACGGGCGCCGCGCCGACGCCGACGGCTCCGCGTGTAGGCCCTTCTGGCCGCCACACAGACGGCACGGAGCCCCGCCAGTTCCTCCGTCCACCAATAGACGGCGCGACGGGGAGGCGGACGGCGAGAGCGAGGCATGCTGGAGTTGCACACCTCGGTCAGGGATCCCCCGAGCATGACCGCTGCGGCGTCGACGTCCAGGGCCCCAACAGGGGGCGACAGCCAGTCCTGGAGGAAGGCCGCCTCCCTGGCTGCCTCCCGGTCCAGGCGAGTGAGAGCCCACCGGGGGAAGGGAGACCCATCAGAGCGGGCCATCCCCCCCCGGGGACTCTCGGTGGAGATGTCGAACCGCACATATCGGTGGTCCGACAAGGTTTCCACCATCTCCACCCGCCAGTTCGCGATGCGTGCGGCTAGTACGGGGGTGGCGAACGACACGTCAACCACCGACCCTCCCCGTTGCCGCACACACGTGTGGACCGCCCCCCTGTTGAGGAGGGACACACCGCACGACGTCGCCCAAAACTCGACGGCGCGCCCCCGGACGTCGCAAGAGGCAGCCGGGTTGCCCCAGGCCGCCGACTTGGCGTTTAGGTCGCCTAACACGACGACCTGGCGCGGCGCCGCCCTCCCCACGACTGCAGTGAGGACCTCCAGGAAGTCCTCAAAGTCTGAGAGAGGGCGGTTTGGGGAGAAATAGACCCCAACTAGGGCCACACTCCCCCACGCGGCGGCCACGTATCCCGGACCCCTCTCTAAGAGCGAGAGGGGAGGGGAGTCCGTGGAAGACCGCGACACCATTGCCACCAGGCCGTCCCGGTCGCCCAGCCAATTGCCAGGGACCGAGTAGGGCTCGGCGACCACCGCCAAGTCCACCAACCACTCAGCCATGGTCTGCATCAGCAGGTCCTGGGCTGCCCGGCAGTGGTTGATGTTCGCCTGGAGAATGCGATGTTCGATGACCCTATCCATCAGTCGGACATCGCACCCACCTCCTCCGCAGCCACCGAGGTTCCCGCCACGGGAACGACGGCGCTAAGAGCAGGCCTGATCGGCGCCTGCCCTTTGCCCTTCTTAAGGGGAGGATTACACGTCCTCCCCTTCATCATATGGCCCGCCGGGCGGCCACTGGCGGCACACGCTGCACAGTGCGGCTTAGCGACCGTGCAGGAGGCGGCTTTGTGCCCGTCCTTGCCGCAGCGGTAGCAACAGTCCGACCTGTCGACCGTGGACGGACAGAGGGCCCGGGTGTGTCCGATGCCGAAGCACCGGAAGCACCGCATTGGTTGGTCCGCAAGTGCTCGGACTGCACCCGAGCTGAAACCGACGCACAGCCGTCCCCTTCCGAGGACGGCCTTGGCAGCGGCGACCGGGCACTCGAGCCGAATGGTGCCCATGCCGCCGCGGCCGGGTCTGATGTCCCGGCCTTGCACCGCTGCGACGCTGCAGCCCCCAATCGCCGCGACCGCCGCCACCACCTCCTCTTTGGTGACCGAATCGTCGAGGTCGGTCACCTCTAAGGCCGCCGACTTCACCGGGCGGGCCACCTTCGCCGAGTCCGCTATGGCCTCCTGCAGCTTGGCTGCGAAGAGGTCAGCGCTGGTGTTGCCCTCCGCCCCCGGGAACTCGAAGATTCGAGCCCCGGTTTGGGTCCGCCGGCAGGAGACCCCGCTGATCCCCAGTTGGGTGGGATCAGCGTTGGCACGCGCCCGCACCAATATGGACGCGTACGTCTCGCCCCGCTCCGCGGCCTCTGCGGTGAGCGTCACCACGACGGCTGCAGTCTTTGGGGGGACGAGTTTGCCCCTTTTCCCCCCTCTCCTTTTCCCCTTCCTCTTGCTTCTGCCAGTCTGCGGCTGACTGGGAGTCGCAGCGGCGGGGGCGGCAGGGGCGGCCGGCGCCGCCTTTTTGCCCTTTCCCTTCCCCTTCCTGACCACCTCGGTCCAACCCTCCTGGCTGGACGGAGTGGCGGAAGGGGGAAGGGTCGCGGCGGCGGGGGTGGCGGGGGCGGCGGGGGCGGCGGGGGCGGCGGAGGCGGCCGACGCCGCCTTTTTGCCCTTTCCCTTCCCCTTCCCCTCTCCCTTTCCAGCCGTCTGCGACGAGCTGGAAGGCTCGGCGGCCGGAGGAAGGGTGTCCCCCCCTTGCGAGGATGGCCCCAGCTCTCGCCGCCCATCCGCCGCAAGTGGCGAGACCAGACCTAACCTAACCTAACCTAACCTAACCTAACCTAACCTAGACCAGACCTAACCTAGACCAGACTTAACCTAGACCCGACCTAACCTAGACCCGACCACTATTTTGAGACCTCCCTATTTTGAGACGTCACTATTTAAAGACCACACTATTTTGAGACGTCACTATTTTACGGCCTGACTATTTTGAGACGTCACTATTTAAAGACCGCACTATTTTGAGACCTCACTATTTTGAAACTTCACTATTTTGAGACCTCCCTATTTTGAGACCTCTCTATTTTAAAACCTCACTATTTTTAATCCTCCTTATTTTAAGACCTCACTATTATGAGATCTCACTATTTCCTGACCTCACTATTACAAGATCTTATTATTTTGAGACCTCGCTATTTTGAGACCTCTATTTTGAGACCTCACTATTTTGATACCGCACTATTTTGAGACCTCACTATTTTGAGAGCTCACTATTTTGAGACCTCCCTATTTTGGGGCCTCACTATTTTGAGACCTCACTATTTTACAACCTCACTATTTTGAGACGTCACTATTTAAAGACCGCACTATTTTGACACCTCACTATTTTGAGACTTCACTATTTTGAGACCTCCCTGTTTTCGAACCTCACTATTTTGAGACCTCACTATTTTGAGACTTCTCTATTTTCAAACCTCACTATTTTTAATCCTCCTTATTTTAGACCTCACTATTTTGAGATCTCACTATTTTGTGACCTCACTATTACAAGATCTTATTATTTTGAGACCTCGCTATTTTGAGACCTCACTATTTTGAAACCTCAGTGTTTTAAGACCTCACTATTTTGAGACCTCACTATTTTAAACCCTCACTATTTAAAGCCCGCACTATTTTGAGACCTCACTATTTTGATACCTCACTATTTTAAGACTTCACTATTTTGAGACTCCCTGGTTTATTTGTAACACCCGTTAATAAATAAAGAAAACCAACTAAGAACAGACACGCAGCTGATAGTTGGGAATTCCACCCATAAGATACAAATGAGGATGAATGAAAGAAAGACCAAGTATGAGGAATGAAAGTACGAGAGGAATAAATGCGAGAACTGGTATGAACGTAAAGTAGACAGGAATAGGCTCCGATTATGTTGGAGGTAGAAGTAGGAAAAAAAAATAACCTAACTTAAGATTGTACGATCTAAGCGGGATTCGCGTAAGCATGCACCGCAACCCCGGCAGGTCTCGGTCCACCAAGTACTGGTGGACCTCTCCTCTACGGGGAACAACTCTCAACTCTCGTTAATACACGAACTATTGTATAACAGAAAAGTAATGAACAGTGAATACATTTTTCGCCTTACACCCATGTGAATGTAGCGAAATGGCCAAGCCACATATTTTGACTAAGGTGTAGAGCTTGTGAAGTTAGAGCTTGTAGAGTTAGGGCGTGTAGAGTTATAAGCTTGGCTCTACATGAGATCTGATAACTTTTTGACAGTGTGAGCCGCATGGTCTCGTCTTTGCAACATTATACATGAAAATGTTTTTGGTGGGATTTCACTTCTTTTTGTAAGTTTCATGACATTTTTTTTTCCCGAGTTTTAGAATTTTTTTGTTGTTTGTTTACTAATACTAGCTTACATACAACATTTCACCTTTCTAGGACTTCAGGAAGTACCCTAAGAATTTTGATTATCATCAGTGAGTCAGTGACGAAATCGGGGTTTTTTAGATATTAATAAAAGTACCTGGATGACCGAGCTTAGCTCGGTTTTTTTTTTGGTAAATCTTGTTTTTTGGTTAGAAAAAAAAAAGGAATTAAATGGTTTAAAAAGAAGAAAATAAACTTTATATTAAATCGATCCCATCAATTTATTACATTATACAACTAATTTATTAAAACAATATAAAAGTTTGTCGCGAGAAATACAATTTTATGAAGTACATAGGTACATTTTTTCTTAGAATTACTACACTTTACATTTATTAGTTATTGTACATACATATTGCATTCTTGTTTATTTAGTATCTCCCGACAAGCTTTTATAATATTTAAATAAATTAGTTGTATAATGTAATAAATTGATGGGATAGATTTAATTTAAAGTTTATTTTCTTCTTTTTAGACCATTTAAATAAAAGCTTGTTTTTAAAAATGTTTTTTGTACTATTGATTTATTTATTTTTTAGTCGGTATATCATGTTGAAATTTAGAACGGTCTTTCATAATTGAACGCGTATATAACATTTCATGTCTGTACTGCTAACCATTGAGGAGTTCTCTAGTCAGGACCCAATCCTGAGTGCAGCAACCATGTCACGGTAAAACTTAAAACCGGCTATCATAATAAAACGCGTACACAAAATTTCGTGTCTGTGCTGCTAAACATTGAGGAGTTTCCTAGTCAGGACCCAACCCTGAGAGCAGCAACCATGTCACGGTAAAACGTAAAACCGGCTATCATAATAAAACGCGTAGGTACACAAAATTTCGTGTCTGTGCTGCTAAACATTGAGGAGTTCCCTAGTCAGGACCCAACCCTGAGAGCAGCAACCATGTCACGGTAAAACTTAAAACCGGCTATCATAGTAAAACGCGTACACAAAATTTCGTGTCTGTGCTGCTAAACATTGAGGAGTTCCCTAGTCAGGACCCAACCCTGAGTGCAGCAACCATGTCACGGAAAAACTTAAAACCAGCTATCACAATAAAATGCGTACCCAAAATTCGTGTCTGTGCTGCTAACCATTGAAGAGTTCCCTAGTCAGGATCAAACCCTGAGTGCAGCAACCATGTCACGGTAAAACTTAAAACCGGCTATCATAATACAATGCGTACACAACATTTCGTGTCTGTGCTGTTGAGCGTTGAAGAGTTCCCTTATCTGGAGCTAATCCTGGATGTCGATTCAGGTCATGCTTACCAAAAAAATGTATTGTCATCGGAAATGAACCAACATTTTTAAATTCAACTCCTTAGGATAAGAGGAAGTGATTCAAAATTCAGTTGCAAGATTTCAACCGAACATACATACATACAAACATTGCAAGTTAAATAAAAGCGTATAAAAAGAAAAATAAATTATAAAAGCTTGTAAAAAAAAGAAGGAACTTAAAAAAAAGGGAAAAAATAATCAGCAGGACTCGAACCAGGGTTTTCAGGTTTTCGTGACCGCCCGATTTCCCACCTGAGCTATTATAACATTGTAAACGATGGCGAAATTTACTTTCGTATTCTAATGATATTGTAGCAGCTTTTCATTGCCTAAAAACACGGATAAAACGACATTTTTTTTAAATGAAACCTAGCTAGATCGATTTATCGCCCCCGAAACCCCCTGCATACTAAATTTCATGAAAATCGTTGGAGCCGTTTCCGAGATTCAGATTATATATATATATATACAAGAATTGCTCGTTTAAAGGTATAAGATCTAAAGTATAAGAGCTATGCAATTGAAACTTTATATGTTTAATAAGTCCACTATTGACACTATATCCCCAGAATTTTGTTTATCTGCGTTACGATACGATCATATGATCCGAACCAATATTATGAGGATTCAAAAAATTGGTATATGTGGTATTGTTCATTTTAAATAATGTTGTATCGTTCTTTTGGCTACTTAAATATTATTGTTTTGTTAAAATACAGGAGGATAGTCATGATAGACTGTCAAGGGCTTAATCCAATTTTAAGAAATCACCAAAAGATCGTATTTCAAAAAAGTATATTGAAACCCGATTGCAGGTTTTGGAATAGTTGTATGCCCAGTTTCGTTTGACACACACTCAAATTATTAGTGATTTTGAATCTAGGGAATTAAAGTTTTCATCTTATATAGTTAATGAATGTATTTTAATACCGAAGAATTATACCTAGATTTAAAATGCGAATTTGAAACTGCGTCAAGTAAACTTAAAGACAGTGATATCAATCCGGTTTCGTGTACATCATCTCATAATGGGTCAGAGAACAAAAACATGACTATTAAGTTACCAAGAATAACAATACCTACATTTTCGGGCAAATACACTGAATGGCACCCCTTTCGAGATTTATTCCTATCTGCCATCCATAAAAATGCGACTTTAGATAATGTTCAAAAATAGCATTACTTGAAAAGCCAACTAACTGGTGAAGCAAAGCAACTTCTGCGACATATTCCAGTATCTGATTCCAATTATGATAGGTGCTGACCTCAACTAATTCTAGTTACAGCGTTACAGCAACAAATAATATCTATCCCACTGTATTCTAAGGAGATTGTTGAGACAAAGAAATATTGTTAGTGAGTCAGCGGGTGCTTTAAAAGACTTGATGCATACCACCACTGACTGTCTGAATGCTCTGACTAACTTAGACTTTAATGGATTCATGGGATATCTTGTTATTTCACATACCTACTTAGTCTTAAACTGGATGCAGATACTAGGAAAGAATGCGAATTAAAGGTTACAAGTAATATATAGGTAGTTTCGGACAAGTTACCTACATTCGAGGAGTTTAAAGAGTTTTTGACGAGTAGATATAGAGCTTTTGAATTTTTAGATACTATAAAATAAAAATACAAATGTAAACGTTAACGCCAAATAGAAATACAAATGTAAACGTTACTAAAACTAGAGCTTTTCAGACTTCGACTTTGTTGTGTCCGTATTGTAAGAATGATCATAAAATTGGAAATTATAAACAATTCGCAAATCGATACTCAGCGTAAGTTTGTTCAGGTGGACAACTTATGTTTTAATTTTTTAGGGCACATTCACTCTGCCAGGTTTTGTAAATGTACAGCGTCTTGCCGTGTTTGTAAACGGAGACATCTCTCCTTGTTGCAACCGAAAGGTGAATAGGAGTCGATCGGATTTAAAGGCGTTAAGGGTTCTTTGAGCGATAGGGTTCCATCGACGAAAGATTAGAGTGAACTAGAGGTTTCAATGCCAAGTTGAATTAGAGGAGGAGGCTGAGGTCGGAGCTTGTTTTTCGCAGGGTAAAGCTCATAATCAAGTGTTATTAGCCACGGCTCCAGTTAGGGCTGTTTCTAAAAACGGAGTTAGATACACATTACGAGCCTTATTAGACCAAAGCGCCCAGGCGTCCTTTGTCACTGAAGGTATGGTTCAAAGTTTGGGCTTACAGAAGAAATCAGCCAAAGGAATAATAGCTGGTATAGGTGCGGATAAGCAACTAACATTACGTTCAGTGGTGGACGTAAATATACAGTCTAAGCTTGATCCGTCTGTGGAGCGGGTTGTTAAGGCTTATGGAGGGTGATCTTCGCCTCCTTGTACACCTTGTACAGCTCCACCTATGCGCCGCATCGAGGGTGCGGCGATACCTCTTGTGGAGCCTGGCGTACTGGCGTCGCACCTTTGCACAGGCGCGGTGCAGGAGCTCAATGTCCTGCGACCACCAGTACACCTGGCGCTTGGCAGGCACGGCCTAGACCCGGGGCATTGCCACATCGCAGATGTGCGACATTGCCTCCCGCAGCCACGTCGCCCCTTCGTCGATATCGGCAGGCCTGTCCAGTGCCGACACTTAGGCCTCGGGGACATTCTCGATGGACGGAGTGCCAGAGGCGGCCCGCGATACTATAAGGGCCACCGAGCCAACGTCCGAGTCAACGTCCCCCATCTAGTCATCCCTGGGCGGAACACAATGTGGCTCGGAGACCAGTGCCATGTTAATTAACCACTCCGCCATGCTCTGGAGCAGAAAGTCCCGAGCCCTGGCGCAGTGATTGATGTCGGATTGGAGGAGGAGAATATGTGGGCCCTTTAATGGCAGTCCATAAACGCCTTCCCCAATCCTCCTTGCGAATCCTCAGCAGCCGCTTGGCTAGCCGGCTGCAGAGTCACCTTTGCCACGGCCTTCTTGCCGCGACCTCGCCCTCTTCTGCCTCTTTTCTTTGAGGGCTCGGTGCAGGCCTTGTCGCCCGCCCGGTGCTCCGCCACACAGATTGTGCAGTATGGCGTGGCATCGCACGTGCCGGTAATGTGCTCGGGCTTATCGCAGTGGAAGCAGACTCTACTGCGGTCGATCTCCGAGGTGCACAGCGCCCCAACGTGCCGATTCACTAGGCACCGGTAGCACATCAAGGGTCTGTGCGGAGGTCTGATGGCAACCGCTCCGTGTAAAATACTGATATTCAGCCGCATCTGGTTAGATTAGAAGCTGACCCCAACATAGCTGAGAAAAGGCTAAGCAGAACGAACAAGGGTAAAGTCATATAATGATAGGTATGCTTAGGTCTTACGAGTTTCAGCTGTCCATGGTTACGATTTAAAAAAGGTTTAAATCATTCTAGGTTAGCTCAAATTGAGTTTTGCTTCTAGGGCCTCTCGCCTTATCTCTACTGTAAGACCTGTGGTTAATGAGTGGCAGTGTCAAGTTTAATTTCAGTAAGAACTGCCACCATTACCACCTGTACATAAATTATAAACTCTGTCAATCCCAGCCACTGGGGCTGCCAACTCTGTAGAATGAAATTCCGGGACCGACCCAAAAAATAACGCATTGGGTTGGTATGCGCCATTTGTCGAGCAAAATCTATTCGCCGTAGCTACCATTATTGTGATCGGCTTTTACTATGATGTGGCGTGCGTTTCAAATTTCGGGAGAATTTTATTGAACACCAGAAGCTTTTCAAGAATTGGCGGTAAATTCCTGGAGAATCCGGAATTCCGGGAGGGTTGACAACTCTACTGGCCACCAGAATTGGCGTGTATCCTTTGCGCTAAGCTTTTATCCGCTCATGTACAGTCTAATACTGTTTGATACTCTCAATCAGGTGACAATAAATACGTCGCTGAATCTCCCCATTTTGAAACCACTCTACAGCCTTCCTTACTCTCTTTGATAACTCAATTGTGGCAATACCTACACAAATGACATGACCAGTGGAACTATGGGCGCCTGCCTAAGTGTCAAAATATGTGCAGCAAATATTGTTTTATTTTTGCAGTCTTTGTATTCTATATTTCACATATAAAAAAGTTTTTCTAGTCTAAAAGGTCAGGAAACTCAGAAAAAAAAAGATAGTTTTCATTAAAAACTCTGCTTTTCAATATGAAATGACACTAGGCGTAGTGGTTATCAAGTTTATTTTCAACACCAGGGCTATTGCTGATGCGTTACCACTACCCTAGTCCCACCCCAAACCCTGGGCTTCCGGTCATCTCACTCACCATTCGAAGCGCAGCAACATAATTTACCTACTTAGGTACTTCACGTTGGTATTCTGTAACCATCCCAGTTACAAGGTAGTCAGGTATTGACTACAACGGGGCTCTATGTGGCTCAGGAAAAAAAATAAGGCTCTATATTATTTGTGAAGGGTTGAGGATTACACTGAATAATAAAACTATTAATTGACTGAATGAATTATTTTAATATTCACACAAAACGATGTGGGGAAGACGGCCAATATATAGGTAGAATTAGACAGTGTAAGGTTTTCAATGAGGAGCATACATGTTTTTTTTTTTACTTAACCGAAAACATTAATGTTCTTCAATGGAAATCATGGATACGCATGCTTACGGATATGCCACAGTTGACGCACCTCATCATAATATCCGAACCGTAGAGCAAAATAGATAAATACTTTATGAATAGCAATGGTAATCGGGTTTTGAAGATGTCAGTCCGTAAATAATAGCAATGGTCGTTAGAATAGAACAAAATAATCGCGCAGTAAACAATGAACGCGTAAACACAGCGTGAGTCGGGCACTGCAATGAAATAATGAAATCTGTCAAGTGTCATGAAGTGTCAAACAAACCTGACGTGACGAAAAGATCGAATGGATCGAATTTGCAAGTAGGGATGTTCGCTGTACGAATGGCGCTCTGAGATCGATAAATATATTTTCTCGAACCTAACACACTAAATTCGAAACCAGTTGTTTTATTAGATAAGAACTCAACCGTTTATTCACTCAATTATCTTACTTCAATACACAATAATATTAGGTAGTAAGTTTAAGTGCATAAATCCCTTACTTTTATGACTAAATGTCGACTGTTAATTCGAAATAAATCTTTACACAGTCATGTAAAATAACTATAAATAAACCTATACATAATTATACTAAATATAGTTAAAAACTAAAATAAAATATGAATTCAAAAATCTATTTGAAAATCAATTTTTCTGTATCGATTATTCCTGTATCGATTTATCGAATCAATTGAATTGCTGCCCCTTTGGTCCCTCCCTACACAGCATCCGCGGTGCGCCATTGTGTCAGATGCATTATCCAAGAAATAACACTCCTTTAAACGCAGTGTGTTACGAACCCGTTTAAGTATTAGAAATGTTCGCAAGCATATCGTTCAATCCTATTGCCGGATTGCCGGTCGCCGTTTCAAGCTGGTCGATGGATGATACGCAATTGCACCTAAACCTAGCAGAATACAAATACGTCGTCTCACTAACCTTAGTCCTTCAGCTTCGAGCCGCCGAAAAGTGTTGATCGTCGCAGGATATAGATGGTTTATTTCACTTTCTGAATTATTATGATTTAATTTGATGAAGAAGGAAAAGATGTACAATATGACACTTCAAATGTAACGGGAGCAACAGATGACAGTTGACGGAGGGAGAGCGACGATGGCCGGCGGCGATGTGAAGCCGATAGTGGAAGCGAGACCACGCAATAGTATTTTCAAAAGAAAATACGTTCTGATAGGCTTTAGGACGCAATGACGTGGCCAAACATCGACCAGCCACAGGCGTCCAGCAAGAACCCAGCTTTCGGCGCGAAATTTAAATGTTTAATACATGAAAACGAGTACGAAACACAGTGATAAAATAAAATTCACTTGATTGGAAATAACATTGTTCTTATACTGTGTGTAGGTTACCGGCCGGATGATTATAGATGTAATGGAATGTCAAAATCGGGAAGTGCGTCTAGGACAAAAGCGGAAGCAAATAACATCCTGTTTTTTTCGACATTTTAACATGTGCTTTAGTCGGAATAATATAACCATGATAAATTAGATCTTAATTTTATTAATTGTAAGTAGTGTAAAATCTGTAATCCTGCACAAGTTCCCGAATTCATAGGCTGGAACTGGTCATGTTCTTTAATTAGTCAAAAAAGCTTTCTTTGGCTACGGCCGGACGGACGGATGGACGTACGGACGGACATGGTGAATTGTCTGATGTGATATCTCACTATCTGGGGTGACCTTTCACTGTCTAAAGTGACACTTCATCGTCTAAGATGAGCTCACCTGGTCTGCCATGACTTTTTACTTTCTGATTAACCCACGACCACGAGGTGATCTTAACTCTTGCTGTCTGAACTAGCAAAACCTGCATCAACCTTATGGTCACGAATACACGATCTACATAGATAAAAGCTTTTTTTATTCCTGTTACAGTGTATGGGAAAGGGAAGTTAGTAGATGTCAAGTTTAATAAAACAATCGCGTAAACTCAGTTTATTTTTTATTACAACAACTTCTCATTTTCACTTTACAACCTTTACAAACAAAAATCCTCAATTTTATTTAACCACTCACAAACCGTACAAATTTCACACTGGTCAACATTATTTACATAAAATACAATATTTACAAGATGGCGATCTGCGTCGTACAACAATAAATACGTCGCGTCGCGGGCGGCGCGGCGGTCCCTACACACTAGTATCACACTCGGGGTGCGCGTGACGTCACACGAGCACGGTGAGGCGCTCGGGTGGCGGATGGCGCGCGGGCGGCGGTTCCGGCGGCGGCAGCGCGCGTTTTGTGAGCTCCTTGTCACGCGGCGGCGTATCGTTACGCGCGTCCGCGTTCTGCGCTTTGTACAGCGAGTGCGCGCGTGGCAGCTCGTCCGGCGGCCGCCGCGCCGCGCCTCCCACCGGCTCCTCGCGTAGCGGGTTGGCGTACCGACGTAAGTTTTCTTCGTTCTGCAAGTTGTTGGACTTCTCTTCGTCACAGCGGCGTGAGCGTTCGGCAGCGGCGGCGGCACGACGCCGGCGTAGCAGTAGCACTACGCCCACGGCGGCTCCAGCCACCACGAGCAGCGCCAGGGCTGCCAGAGTGAGCGCGAGCGCGGGGGAGGGCGTTGTGTGGTCGGTGGCAGGCGCGGGCGCGGGAGCATGAGGCACGCGCAGGCGCAGTGCAGCTCCTAGTAGCGCGTGATGCGCCAGACGACGGCGCGACACGAGCTCGCTGAGTGCGCGCACGGCGGCGCCAAGCGCCTCGGCTCTCTCCGCGCCGTCCGTACCCACCTCGTCGCCGATCCACTGCCGAATACAAAATTAGTTATGATCCATTCCGGATATTTGTTACTAGCATTTAATGCCGCATATTAGTAGTAAATAAAGTGGCAAGCATCGGTGTATATCTATAGATAGTAACCAGGGCAAGGTCGAGCGCGTCGTCGTCGTCGGGCGCCAGGTCACAGAGCAGCGCGAGTGGAGGCGCGGGTGGGGCACGCGCCGCTAGCGCTGCGGCAAGAGCTCGGCGTAGTGCGGCACATGCACGCTCCACGTGGGCCCCTCGTGCCAGGCGCTCTCGTGCGAGCTGCAGAGATGCGCGCGCGCATCCGGCTGGCAGCCTGGCGTCACGCGCGCCGGGCCAACAAGCGGGCGGTGCGGGCAGCGCGGGCGGCTCCACGCGTCTCCCGGATACGCGCCGGCACTCACCGATGGGTGCGCACGGAGCTCGCAGGCACAGAGCCGGCGCGGCTGGTACGCAAACCTGCGAATTTCCGATTATAAATTTGCTCAGTGTACTGTGTAACCGTCTCTATAATTATTGTATTTTTTTTAACCTGCGATCTTTTAATGTATTGTATTATGTAAGTATGACTTTATAAAAGCCTTTAACGACTGGTATGAGCTCGGTGATAAAAAATCAGTGATAGCCTAATGGTTCAACGCTTGCCTTCCATGCAGGAGGGTCTGAGATCGCAACTCGCACCACTGACCTTTCGAATTCATATGCGAATGAGAATTTGATTATCGCTTGCGTAAACGTCGAAAGAAACTATCGTGAGGAAACCTGCACAACTGAGAGTACATCAAGTAGTTTCAATGGTGTGTGTAGTCTGCCAATCCGCACCAGGCTAGCGTGGTGGACTAAGACCTAAGCCCTTCTCATTCTGAAAAGAGGCCAGTGCCCGTGCGTGGAACAGCAAAGGGCTGATTATGCTATGAAGTCGCTATGTAAGTTCCGACCTTCTCAAGCCACACATTACGCGCAAGTAGGTGCTTTGTCATTAGTATGTCATCTGGCAGAGAGTAAGTTCGCTCACCTCGTCGGTCCGGCACGGCTGCGCGTTGGGCACGTGGCAGTCGGGCAGGCCGCACCAAAGGCGCGTGCAGGCCGGAGCGCCCGCATCGCACCAGCATGCGTTGCAGCCCCACCACCAGGTGCCATTGTCGGCGCCGCACACGCCGGGCTCGCCCTCCGCGCCTCCGTCCGCGCTGTCCCCACCTTCACCGCCTTCTCCACCTTCGCCGCCATCCGCTCCGAGGCCCGCGAGCACTGGGGTATGAGATAAATAGTTAGATACGGTACCTATATCAGCGAAGAAGATGACTCATAATTGGAGCATGTTATCATCACAATACTGACTCTCGAGACAACGGCGTGCGGCCCGTTGTGGTGGTGGTGGACATACGCAGCGCGCATCACGCTCCGGGCGCAATGGGTCGGGCACGCAGGCGGCGGCCGGTGGGCACGCCGGCGAGCACGTGGCGGGCGGTGGGGCCGCGCGCACCGTGCACGTGTCACCTGCCCAGCCCGGCGCACACTCGCACGCCCACCAGCCCGCACCGCCCATGCAGCGGCCACCGTTACGGCACGGAGCAGACGCACAAGGCTCCGCAGCGTGCTCGCAGCGCGCACCCGTTCGTCCCTCGCGGCAAGCGCACGCCCACCCCGGGGGCGCTGCCGTCGGTACGCACGTGCCGCCGGCCGCGCACGGGCAGGCGGGCGCGGCGGCCGGCGCCAGCGGAGCGGGCACTAGTGGCGTGTCACACGCCGCGCCTGCCCATCCGCTGGCGCAGGCGCAGCGCCAGCCACCGCCCTCACGCAAGCATGTACCTCCGTTGGCACACGTACTTTCGGGGCAACGGTCAATCCCTTCGATACGCACTGAGCACGTTTTGCCTGCAAAGGAGAAGCAGTTGGGCCTTAGTACTGGCAGGTGAATGAGTATGAGATCTCGCGAATACACAACAACAAGGAAAGGAAAGTGAAATAATTTAATGTATTACCTGTCCAGCCGTCGCGGCAAATGCACGTGAATGCGGCGGCGCCGTCGACGCAAGTTCCATTGTTACGACACGGGCTCGTCGCGCACTCGTCCACTTCTGTAACGAATAGATTGATAAAAATTTCAAGAGAATCCACTTGATGATGGTTTAGTGGTAAAAATCTGTAAAATGTATACGTACGCTGATCACAGAGCGCGCCAGTATACCCGGGCTCGCAGGCGCAGCGCGGTGGCGCGGGCGCTGCGCGTACGCAGCGCCCGTGTGTACACGTGCCACCCGCCGTGCACAAGTCACTCTCTGGACAAACAGAACAAAATGAAATGTTTTAATATGTTAAATGTTGTCGTAGTAATCGTAGAACTATATGTATAGAGTCCCTTAAAACAATTTTAAGTAAGGGGTAATATAATATAATGCAGTACCTAATAAAACTATGTTACTCGTTCCAAAAATGAAAGTGTTTTGTTTAATTGAAATAGGTGCATCCATCCCCTGCATCGTAGAGTAAATCATTAAAATCGGGAAGTAACTATGGGTAATCGAAACATAAGTGTAAATATGATTGTGTTCTGTGTGTGAGTAAGACATACGTTCTCTGGCGGCGCGCTGCGTGCAGTTTTTGCCGGTCCAGCCGGGTGCGCAGTGGCAGTAGTAGTCGCTCTGCGCCGTGTAGCACGCCGCGCCGTTGCCGCACGGCGCGCCTGCGCAGTGGTCGCGGTCGTCCTACACCACACCACACGGATATTACATCACACGCCAGTATACAGCCATTGTAGTAAACAACACAAATAAAACAGTTGAACAACATAAGTTAGGGTAGCAGAGACTCACCGCGCAGTACCGTCCATAACAGGAGGCCAGCTAAAAAGCAGAAGACGGGTTAGTTGTTGTTAATGCTAGTGCTGGTGGTCCACCTGAGCGGGCGACAGATGTATAAAGATCGTTAATTAGAAACATTAGTAAGGATTATTACAGATGAGAGACATGTCAACCGTGTTGTCCGTTACCTCGCAGTTGGTGCCGGAGAAGCCGACGGGGCAGATGCACCGGTATGCATTGAGCAGGTCGACGCACTCGCCGCCGTTGCGACACGGCCGGGGCGCGCAGTCGTCAATGTCGCGCGCGCACGTGCGGCCCGCATACCCAGCTGCGCATGCACAGTGGAAGTCGTCCACGAGGTCGATACAGGTGGCGCCGTTGAGGCACTGTCCGGTGCAGTCATCGACGTTGGCCTCGCAGTCGCGGCCCGTCCAGCCGGCGAGGCAAGCGCACGAGTAGGTGCCAGCCGTGTTGTTGCACGCGGCTGCGTTCACGCACGGTCCTAGCGCGCCATCAGTGGCGCCGCTCGCACCCTCCGCTCCTCTCTGTTCGCACTCATTCACGTCTGTCGACAAAATATAACGATGACGTCACCAGAGTAAATATTCTTGAGATAAAAGATACTCCGATAGTGGCATACCTTCGGCGCAAGTAGGTCCGTTCCAGCCAGGTGTGCACTCGCAGGTGAAGGCGTCGAGGCGGTCCCGGCAGGTGGCACCGTTGCGGCACGGCGCGCTGGCGCAGTCGTCCACGTCCTGATCGCAAAGCGCGCCGGCCCAACCACTCTGACACGCGCATGTGAAGCCGCGCGGCGATGAAGTTAGTTCGCACTCGCCATGCACGCAAGGCTGCGGTGCGCACGGGTTGTCCACCCGCTCGCAATCCGTGCCGGAGAAGCCCTCGGCACATCGGCACAGGTACTGGTCTGGTGCCGTGTTCTCGCACGTGCCGCCGTGCTGGCACGGCTCATGCGTGCCGCAGTAATTGAGATCTGCACAATATTTACATGTTCAGCTAGTCGCAATGATGATTCTTTTATTTTATCCAGAAGCTTGATCACATCTAAAATATTGAGCTCTACCGCGAGCTGTACTAAAGTATTATTAAATATTGGGAGTAGGCATTTATAGTCTGTAGTCCGGATATATTAAGGTTTTGCTAGTCTTCGTCCATCTACACTTTAATTCAACTTGTTCGACACCAAGTGTACAGGCTAAACCACGAGATACTTTTCAAAAATGTTTTTTTTTAATACGGAAGATATTTCAGTCCTTATACTATTGACTCTTAGAAGTTGGGTGCATTTTATTCTAGAATAGAACTTTATTTGCATAGATTGTAGATACATAAAATACGTTTTTAAAATAAGCAATATTCTGAGCTGGGTATTCGAATAGGGTGGTGTATGTACCTTGGTCGCAGAGGATACCGCCCCAATTGGTGTCACAGGTGCAGTCCCACGAGGAACCGTTGCAATAGCCGTGCTTGCAGCCCGGGTACGGCTGACACTGGGAGCATAGCTCGCCGCGCCACCCCGGCCGACAACTGTAACCACATAGCACACAATGACCAGTCATTAAGGATCGGTTTAAAACAGTTTGCATAATACTCTGTGACAAACTAGTTGCCCGTAGAGTGTAGAATATATACTCACTCGCAGTCACCGGGGCGGTCACAGCGACCGTGGGTCGGGTGACAACCTTCCTTACATACAGCTGAAAACAAAATAAGAATAGATTCAATTTACGCAAATCATAATGATCGCAAAAAAGTGCGTTAGATAGAATAGTGCACTGCTGTACTCGTATGTAGAGTGGTAGGGAGGCGTTAAACCAAACTCACGTTTCTCGCAGTTGTCGCCCTGCCAGCCGGGCAGGCAGCGCTTGTCGCCCTCGGCGGTGCAGGAGTAGTGGCCGAACTTGTCGTCGCGCGGCCGGCAGAATGTGGTGCACGTGGTGTTGTAGTAGTTGGGCTGACACAACACGCGCACGCGGTACGCTACGGCGGCCGTCGCGCCCGCGTGCTGCAGCGCGTGCCACTCAGCGCTCGGCTCCACGATGCCCGACCACCACGCCTCCTCGATTAGACCCGCCTCTGACATACACAGAACACCATCAGTATACCTACCCACACATGCCAGCCGGAGCAGTCGAGTACGACCAGCGCGAATCTACTCACCAAGTTCTGGGTATTCGAAGTCGTCGTACGCTTGAAGTATTAACGTGAAGGACCGCTGCGAGTGAACAATGTAAAGTTTAGCCAAATAGTTGCTAGTGAATACAAACAGACCAGAGTAAATGGAGACACTCACCGTCCAGCGGAAGGAGAAGGGTAAAGCTAATGTGTAAAGCGGCTCGGCGAGCGTGAAGGAGTCGGTGCCGAGCACTGGCGAGGCCGCGCGGCCAAACGAGCAGGCGCCCGGCGCCGCGGCCGACTGGTATTCCTTGAGGCAGAGCGTGAACTTAGTGCGGCAGGGTGACGCGCACGTCTGGTCGGCGCCGGTGGACGCTCCGCCACCGCAGCACGCGCCCGACGACAGCGCCACGCGATAATTAGAAAAATCGAGTATCTGCAGCTCGAACACGCCCGCCCCCGCCACGCACTGCACACAAACAGAATAATATAAGTATAGAGGCTGACTACCAATAACATTATGGTTTGGATATAGCCCAAGTGGTGGAGTGCATGAAAAGAGTCTCCACGAGTGACGAAGTTTAAGTACGTTGGCGTAACTTGGGCAACCAGCCTTGAGACCAACCTTGCTGGCTGGCTAATCTTTTCACCACGGCTGTTCTCATAAATAGCTCGTGTCGACACGACAGAAGAAGAAGACTAAGCGGTTGGATTAACCGAAGTTTTTAGCAGCCAGGGCTGTTAATATCGTAATTTTGGGTCAATTATAATAATAATAATATAATTGTGAAGAACGGCACGGTTGACATCTGTCGGGCATGCCACTGTCCCGTTGAATCCATTCGACATATTATTTCTGGTTGTTCTTGTCTTGCTAACGGCGAGTATTTGCACAGACACAACCTAGTGGCTAGGATTATCCACCAGCAATACCATACTACAAGTATGTGCCTGACCCAGTTCTCAAGAATGGTCATGTCACGTTGTACTGGGATCGATCTATTATCACCGGCAGGACTATTGTTATTACCAATAAGTCTGACATAGTGGTGGTAGATCGATCAGAGCGTCTCACAATGATTGTTTATATCACTGTTCCACATGACGAGAATCTTGTGAATGCCGAGAAGGATAAAGGAATTAAGTATCAAGACTTGGCACACGAGATTATGGACATGTGGGAGGTTGACTCAGCAGTCTTTTTGCCGACAATTGTTACGGCCAACGGCTTAATAGCCAAGAGCCTCAGCCAACATCTGATGAGGCTCTCGTTGGGCGGCTGGGTCAAAGGCCGGATACAGAAAGCAGTACTTCTGGACGCGACGCATATTGTTAGGAGGTTCCTCTCTCTTGATCACCGGTAGCTTGGACCCTGTTCCCGATGCCGGTGGGCTACTATTTTTAGTATTTTTAAATGTTTAATATTTTTTTTAATATTTAATAATGTAAATTATGTGTCGGTATAGTTAATGCATAAAGGATAATATTATAATAAATGGTTGTGTTTCACGAACTATGGGATATTATTTGCACCTCGTGTGACCTTTCTATTTTAATAGGTACGTATTTTTATCCAGTATAAATCTTTTTTTAATATAATATTTGTTTTAATTTTAATCACCGGTACCCATTTGCTACCTACGTCTATTTCTGAGATTATGGTAGGTGGGTACTGTTGCTTATTTGACATAGCCTTTGCTACTTTCATCCATTTGTAAAACGACGGTATTACAATATTTGTGGTTAGTTCTTAGCAGATAATATTATAACATTTGTCATGTCCATTTCAGGAATAGTCTTATTTTAATATTAGGAAGGAAAAATGTTGCACCCGGGCGGGGCGACTCAAGCACAGACAGATTTGTCGCGCTTATGCTTTCAATAGGAATTAACGAGAAGCAGCGCAACATCAAGAAAACTGCATCTAATTGGGGGAGGTGAGGAGGCCCTCACCCAGGAACAGGACGGACGCGCACATTGTTTTAAGTCAATTTGTGTTTAAAAAAGCAAAGCTCCAAAATCGATTATCCTTTTGCTCGTTCTTATTCCGATACTCTCTTTACTAATGTCGCTTTCGATCAACAAAATATTTACACTATAAAATAACAAGTAATCACGAAAGGAATCTTTTTTAACCGACTTCCAAAAAGGAGGAGGTTACTATGTTCGTCTGTATCTATTTTTTTTCTTTTTTTTTGTGTATGTTCATCGATATTTTCGCCAATTGTGAACCGATTTTAATGATTCTTTTTTTACATACATACATACATAAACTCACGCCTTTTTCCCATGGGGGTAGGCAGAAACTATAGAACGCCACATGCTACGACTCTTACATACCCCTTTCGCTTCATCCACATTCATACATCTTGTCATACACGCACGCCGGTTGAGAGTACTACGCACCTGACCTTTGTGAAGAACATCACCAATAACATCGATGTATGTCCTTCTAGGACGTCCTCTACCGGCGTTCCCATTAACATCCGCCTTATAAATTTCTTTTGTTAATCGCCGTTCACTCATTCTCTCAATATGGCCAAACCACCTAAGCATACTCCTTTCAATTTTTGTCACTACATCATCTTTTAAACCGCAACTTTGTCTAATCTCTTCATTTCTCAATCTATCATTCAAAGTTACACCGCACATACTTCGCAAGGAACGCATTTCTTTAATGGATAGTTTATAACTTCGAAGTTGGTCCCATTTAAATTTGGTGAAGATCTGATGAAGAACTTCGGAGATAGACAATGGAACTCCTCAATGATGAACAGTACGCATATTATTTTTACAAAAAAATTAAACCGACTTCAAAAAATAATAAAATAATTACCTACCATATAAAATTAACAGTTTCAGAAGTCGGTGGCTTCAATTTGGTTCAGCGTGGACATGCGTTCAGCACCGACTTCTGAAACTGTTAATTTTATATGGTAATTATTTTATTATTTTTTGAAGTCGGTTTAATTTTTTTGTAATTATCGATACATTATATAAATTATACGTAGGTATCTACATTGTATAACGTCCACTGATAAACATTGTCATCTAACAGGACCATCACAACGAACGTTCGCGTGAAATATTATTGAAATGATCTCCACGCCGCGCCAAACTGATCGGCGGGATAGCAGAAGGTTACTATTTAGATGTTGACAATGACGTTGCTGATCTGATTCACATTGTACAGTATTCACTGTTTGTCCAGGTATTTTGGTTGGACCTTATATGTATATAAAAGGAGTAGCTGACTGACTGACTGATCTATCAACGCACAGCCTAAACGGCTGGGGTTAGAAACATGAAATTTTGACAGTAGGTTCATTTTGTGACGTAAACTTCCACTAAGAAGGGATTTCTCGAAATTCAACCCCTAAGGGGGTGAAATAGTGTTTTTAAGTTTGTATGTAAGTTGGTCATTTTTGAAGTAAGAAGCATGAAATTAAATAGTAAGGTTTTTGGTTAGAAATAAACGTACACGTGTTTGAGCATTTTTGGAAATTCAACCGTTAAAGGGGTGAAATAAGTGTTGAAAGTTTGTATGAGAAATCTAGTATTTTTGAAGTGAGAAACATGGAATTAAATATTTAGGCATTTGGTAAGAAATAAACGTATAAATGTTTGAGGGTTTTTGGAGATTCCACCCCTAAGAGGGTGAAATGGGGGGTTGAAGTTTGTATGTAAGTCCGTCGTTTTTGAAGTAAGAAAGATGAAATTAAATATTAAGGTTTCTGGTTAGGAATAAATGTACACATATTTGGAAATTCAACCTCTAAGGGGGTGAAATAAGTGTTGAAAGTTTGTATGAGAAATCTGGTACTTTTGAAGTAAAAAGCATGGGGAGAAACTGACCGACTGGCTGACTAATCTAGCAACGCACAGCCTAAACCACTGGGGGTGATAAAAGACGGACGTTTTGGATTTTAAAATGTCACTTTAAAATGGGCTTAACGAGGATTTCAAACTTCACGCAAGCGAAGCTGCGGTAAAAAGCTAGTAACACATAAAGGGCAGGCCCACTGGCCCACCAGCCGGTGTTGTGGCGTCATGCAGCGTGCACTCCATCGCTCGCTTAGTTCGTAAAACCTGCAGAAGTCGACTTGCCGCGGGTGTGTCCACATCTTGAAACTGGTTATTATTTGATGTGGGCTCGTTAAGTAAATGACTGTGTTTGTTTTTAAAAGTTGTAAAGGTGAATATAATTTACAAGATCACTAATAACTAGGTAGTAATACACAAATATACCTTCAAATTGAAACCAACTTTACTAATTTCTATTATCCTATCGATATGTTTAAGTGAGTATATATATTTATGTTTGTATGTATATCTATTTATACGTATTTGTTATATACAAGGTTAGTCGGAAAGGGGGTACTAAGCCGAAAGGGAGTTAAATTACCTATAATAATAGATAACTTTTGTTCTACAACTTTCCCCAAAAGTCATAAATAGTCAGAAATACCTGTTAAAAATTTTCATTAAAAAAAATTATAACTTAAAAATAACTTAATAAAGGTTTAATTTAATACACCTCTTTTGCAAACCTTATACCTTTACCATAATATAAAATTAACAGTTTCAGAAGTCGGTGCTAATCCACGCTGAACCAAATTGAAGGCACCGACTTCTGAAACTGTTAATTTTATATTATGGTAAAGGTATTAGGTTTGCATAAGAGGTGTATTAAATTAAATCTTTATTAAGTTATTTTTACTTTATAGTTTTTGAAGTCGGTTTTTTTAAACGTAGTTTTTTTATTTTTTACTTTTTAGTGTCTGTAATAGGTTGTTCTGTAAACTATAGTAGGATTTTTCTAGATTACATCAGGTAGAATAATTACATTGTCCACGTAAACAAAAATGTTAAAAATGTTCATAGAATGAAAACTACTGGGCCAAAATATGTAAAATTTTTATGGGACCAAATTGCAACTATTCCGCATCAAACTAAAGAAGAATCACGTTAATCGGATCATAAATCTCAGCTTAATCGGTGTACATACATAAAAAAAAACAACCGAATATAGAACCTCCTCCTTTTTGAAGTCGGTTAAAAATAATTTTTCATGGATTTTTTCTTTCAAATTTTAACACCTTCTTTAAAACAATCATCAGTGATACAATAAGTGGCCCGTGGCTTAGTACCCCCTTTCCGACTAACCTTGTATAATATATTGCATGAAATGTTATGTTTAATTTTATTTTGAATATAAATTCACAACACAATATTTAGTTTGTGCACGTACCATGCTGTCTGTGCAGCACCGTAAGGTCGACTGATAAAGTCGCCCTCTGTACAGTCTTGTACATAAACAATAAATAATTGATAATGTTGTTTTTCTCTCTTTGCCCAAAATTTGTTTGATTCTATGCAGTAGAAAAATGCATACATGTATAAATCTTTACAACATGAAGTACTGAATCTTGATCAATATGAGATATAAGTACAACGTGTTACATAATTCCCCATGAAAAATGTAAATAATCAAGTAGTCTGTTATGGTTGTTGTCATTTACCTCTCAGAGGAAATAAGGTAAGAATGTAAATAACTTTCTGGGTAGTCTACTCTTTAGTTTTATGTTTTCAGGGTTCCGTGTCAATAATGATTATTTTATGTTTTATCCAAATTCTTTTTCTTTTTGGCCATACTACGGTTTTCAAATATTGCCAATAGACTCTTTACAAAGGACCTTTTAACCCCCTTTCGGCTTTAGGGGTATTTTTGTAACAAGTTGTAGAGTCCGCCGCACTGGTGGGTACTACCGCACTACTATGCACAACAAGTGGACACCGATGCCGACACGCGTTGGGTTTGAATTGTTCTGCAGTTTTATTACGTCTTATTTTTTTATAAAAAATTAACCCATATTTAACTTTATATTCTATAACAACATGAATGAGGCACGATGTGCACTGCGTGCGCTCCTGTCTCGTACTTCCACCGCGTGTTGCCATGGGCGTACGGCCCGGAGTGTGTGATGGGGCACTAACCTACCGCTAGCCCAGTTCAGAGCACTGTCAACACGTCATGGTGCCACTGGCCATTCGTTTCGAGAGGGCCCTATTCCCAGCATTCTATAGCGACAGGCTGAATAGTCGGAGAGCAAGCACAGCTTGTGTTGCAATGCTGATACAGGTAGCAAAAGTCTGCTCTTTAGATAAAATTAACTGTAGTTAACGAGTATACAGACTGGTAGTACTTTAGATAGTGTGCTCTTGGGTACCCAAGTACCTACCTTCATATAGGTAATGGGTTATGTGACTAAGCTTGATTTGTTTCTTTCTGCGTTATCTTTCCCCTTCTGTCCATGACTGCCAACTCCAGTCAATTCTCTTCAAAAGCGTGTGTGTCATCGTGCATCGTTATCGCGATCTGCCTCGATAACATTCGTCCTCAGTACCGGTAGTACTCGTCGCCAGGCCCCGCGGCGTGCTCACCAGCACACAACGCTCCAGTCTGTTTTCGGTGTTAGGTGCGATGCGGTATAATATATCTTCTTCTTCTTTTCGTGTGGTTAGTGATTAACCTGATGTCAGAGTTAATGCCGCCCATGGGCCTCGAATTTTGCTTCACATACCGTCGAGAAATATCTCTCAGGCATGCCGGTTTTCTCACGATGTTTTCCGTCGCGGTTTTTAAGCAAGTGATAATTATACAATACGCACATGAATCCGAAAAGTCAGAGGTGCATGCGTTGTGTTCGAATTCGAGACAGCGGTTGGTAGTCCGACGGTCACACCTCTAGGTTTTCACTGCTATATAACATAACTAGCTATGTCCTCACGGCTCCGCCCGTAGCCTATGTTACTCAGTGATAATGTAGCTTTCTAACGGCAAAAGAATTTTTGAAATCGGTCCAGTAGTTTTTAATTTTATTCGTTACAGACGAAAATATTAAAATCCAAAAATACAAATCTTTCCTCTTTATAATATTAGTATAGATATATCTCTTGTAGCGGCGGAAACGTTTACCAACAAAAAATTAAGATGCACAAATATCGAACTCCCTAACAGTGGTTTGTAGACCATACTTATGTTAGTACCGGGTACGAAAATAATGCGATCAACTGTTTTAGATTTCCAATATCATCTTTCATTACACATTAAATATTTTATTTAATAAAATTAGGTTCTTTATCCAGCAGTGTGCTGACTGCACTAGGCTGACGTCACTTACGAACCGCCATTTTGTCAGTTCAACCTTTTCGTCGCCCATAGCTGGACATAATTACGCCTCTAGATTTCCACTTTCCCCCCGACTTTCGTTCGGTCGTCTATCCATGTAGGTAGCTCTACTGACTTCCTCGTTCCGGATCTTGCCATGTACCTTCTTAGGGTAACTCCAAGCATAGTCGTATCCATAGCATATCGAGAGTTCAGTAAGTAACTCTGTCAAAACTATTGTTGTGTAAACATAACATGTCCATGTCCACATATTGGACATGTTGTGTAAACACAACCTGTGTTTATTAGTTTATTTTGTAACACAAACTAGATCGCAAAAACAATAACAAATTTATTTAGTTTTATTGTCGTTGAGATATTAAATAGTAATTTAGTTAATATGGCAGGCACGAAAAGTTTTTTAACACACAAAATATAAAAATGACTAAAACTATCATATATCTCTAAGTAGGTACGTTGTTCTTGGGGAACACATTTTTAAAACATTTTGCTAAGAATGCTAAATGTCACGTTAAGAGATTCGTCCTTCTTCTAACTCAAAGAGAATGTGTCGAATATGAGGTGGTTACACCGCGGTGTACTTATAATATGAGGTGGTTACACCGCGGTGTACCTACTTATAATATGAGGTGGTTACACCGCGGTGTACCTACTTATAAATAAATGTAACTGACGACGAACTAAGTACCTGGTTAAGGTATTCTAAAAGTTATTTTAGTTTTGCCTTCTTTGCGAAACCTGCAGGAGATCAGTTTACATATCATCCTCGTATACTATAACTGTTCATCAATTACATATTCGGAACCTATTATTGTATAGGTGTCAGTACCTGCTAAATGAAAAATATCAATAGACATTGACACCTTAATTAGGACTAGGTTTGTTAGCAATGATGATGTAGGTACCTACGTCCTATACGTAATAAATAATATAAGTAAGTAATATTTAATGTGGGCCATAGAGGTTATACCTAAATGTCGAAAGACTAATAAGTTCAAATCCCTTTATAATATTAAGATGTAGTTCTAATAAACTTGATTCAGTAAAGTTATGATTTAATAATATTTTGACGATCTTCGTTTGAAGCGAGTTTTCCTTTTAAGTGGGTGGGTATCATGTTTTTATTTTATTCGTAAATATATTAATAATAATATTTTTGCAGATTGTGCGTACTTAGGCTTAATGTAATCTACGTAGGCTTAAGGTATGTAATGTACCTACTTACCTACTTAGTTTAAAAAAATATATAAGTAAAACTATTAAATTTACCACGCTTTCTACTAATACCTACCTATAATTTTTCAGTTAATGTCGTTATTTTATTTGACGAATAGGTGACACCTTTGAAAATAATTTGTATACTTAGGTACTAAAGCGCTGTCAAAACGTCGAATAAAAGGTATAAGACGATGGTAGAACCGGCCCTAAGTGCATCAATGTACACGGTTCCACTGAGTGATATAATTGTATCTAAGGAAGAGACTTATATTTAATTCAAAGTTATTATATAATGGCGGTAACTTGACAAACTCCTCATAAAATTGCATCTGCGTGGACTGCTTGTAGCAACAGTAGGCAAATAAACACGCTTGTTGTGAAGTGCATAAAGTAATCGGATAAATAAGTACTATCTTCAAGTACGTAGTAAGTTATTGTGAGGGCGGGTGGGGCAGTGCGAGCGCGTGTCAAAGCTTTAGTTACATCATTCCGTTTGGGGTGGGCGGGACGGGGCGCGGTACCGGCGCGGCGCCGCCCGCCTCAGTTGCCCCGCCCCGCGCGCCGACACGCCTACCAAACGCTCCGCCCAACACACGTGCTACAATGATTTCGAAATAATTTAAAGATATTGTTACACGAAGTGTCTGCACCTACTATCTGCCATCAACGAAAATAGGCTTTTGGGAAAATAGAAAGCTCTAAGGCTCTATTTTGTTGCGTGGAAGTACGAAAACAAATATCAAGGATGACAGTATTTTGGAACTGAACTATATATTTAAGTAAACAATAAAAACTGAACCATAAACAAAACTGCAGGGTAGGTACCGTTAGTACTCTAGGTGCTTATCTGATATAACTATGTACTGCACATAAATACAATGTTATTTAGTCACTTGTGTGTAAATTCGTTGCAGGTTCATTGTTGTGTCTGTATTTCCGAAGGTTTCGCAGTTCACACTTTTCACAGTAAGCAGGAAAAATGCACTTAAGTATCGGAAAGCTGCGCTTGCGAGAATTCGGCTAGTAGGTACCTACCTAGTGGTCGCGGAAGATAATAGTTATCAAGAATTAAAGAGTCGAGAAAGGAACAAGAATTCAGCATTATCTTAGTACCTAATGATGTAGTTATTGTATTATAATTATTTCAATATATTATTTTGGTTCTTCTAGAATCCGTCATATCCTAATCGAAGGACGCTTAAGGTTGTACATAACGCTTGCTTCATTTAATAACGAACGCACAGCTCTACCTTTGAACTTTTGAAGATCGTTAAATATGTAGCTTTATGGTAAGCTGTCTTATAAGGAGTTACACTAACAGAAGTAAGTCATAAAAAGTAAAAGTAAAACAACACATACCTACCTAGTTGTTTTAATCAACTGGGTATAATATTCTTATTATAATATAGATACAAAAAACAAAACAAAGCCGGTACATACACCAAGTTTCGTTACTAAATAACAGCGACAACGACAGTTGCTTGGAGGAGAATGACTGTTATCATGGGTGCTATTCAGATGGATGTTCTACGTGAAATACATTGAATTTTAATAATAAGTACACTTTTCAGTTTAAGAAATTTGATAACAAATTAAATTATATTAATTATAAAATTATAGGTATAATGTTATTGTCGTTATATTCTCTACGTACCTATGCGTGTATGCAACGTTTTGTACTTATTTTTGCAAATCTTCCCTAATTCAAGTCTTCTTTGTAAACGTATAACTTTATACAAGGTTAGTCGGAAAGGGGGTACTAAGCCGCGGGCCACCTAAAGTATCACTGATGACTATTTTAAAGCAAGTGTTAAAATTTCAAAATTAGATAATTTTTATTTGCATGCAAAAAGATTTAAATTTTAGTTTTTTGAGAAAAAAAAAGAAACATACCTGCTTTAGTTATGAATTCAGAAAGTTAACCAAATATGACTTAAATTGTAAAAACACCTGATCATAGCTATGGACAGATAGATTTTAGCATATTTTTTACGAAATCTTTGAAAAGGTATTTCACTTAAACTATCGAGTTCTGGGGAAAGTTGTAGAACAAAAGTTATCCCTTATTATGGGTACTTTAACACCCTTTTGGCTTAGTACCGCCTTTCCAACTAACCTTGTATATAAACTGTCTCCCCAAAATATAAGATCCACAAAGTCAAAGAATAAATAATATAAGTAAATAAATTGTTACTTAACTCAAATATGTATCGAAATCAATTTCTTTTTAAACGTACACAATATAATTTCCAGAAAAATTCTAGTTAATGTACCTTTACATAATAATTAAGTTTATTACGTTTTGTAATTGATTACTTATAAGTAGCAAACCATTTGAAAGAGTAGGAAAGCTATCATGAACATGTACAAATTCTCAATCATTTCTATTAATTTGAATATTCATCCGCATGGCTAGAACAGAAAAGGCCCTAGGATTGAGCCTTGGGGCACGCCTATTGTTATTTATCCTTATTCGATTCCATGTTTTTGTTTAATAATTGTAATTCCTTTTGCGCTGACCTGGAGATATCGTAGATATTTTTTTATTCTTCTCTTTCACTGTTATTTGAATTTGAGCTTCATCTCAAATTTTATTGTTTCTAACCAAGCACAGCACCTTTACGGATAGTATTACCTGATTAGGCATACAGTTACATCAAAATGCTTTTCCGAGATCATTATCCAGTGGGTTTCGTATAATCTTTATGCGAAGTTTATTACTCAAAAAAAATAAGATGTTTGGGGTGATCTAAGTACTGAAATTAAATCATTTGTTAGTTTTGGTATTTTCGCCTTCTATCTGGCAGAAGCTTGTTGTTGCCACCTGGCGTTTAATTTTCAAATTGCTCTAATTTTATCGGACCTTCAGCACAGTCGTTATGTTGATGTACCTATGTTTTCACTTATTGCCCATCTTTTTGTGCTACATGTTGTAATTTGTTGAAACATGCACAATTCGGTGTATGAGTGCTCAAAAATTGTAGCACATCTCTTTCATTCCATTTTTTGTCTTTTTGATAGTCAATGTCTCATCTTTAAGCGCTGGTATTTCACCATAGGATTAAGTTATTTCTTTCTACCCAATCATCTCCCATCCCGTCATCTATTGTCGTATTTTTTAATAAGTTCAATACAATTTTCGTTGTTGCCAACCCACATTTTTTCCATAGTCAACATAACAACGAATGTTCACTGCATTCAATTTTTATAAAGAAAGAAGGGTACAACACAGAAAAGAATAGCAACAATATATAGTTTGAGATTATCTTGAAGATACCCTCCAGATATACCAGAAAGCGTATCGTGTTCCAACATTTCTAATGAATTAACTAAGAAGTTACAAGAGATTTACATGGTCTTTATGAATTAACAAAACAAACATTAGGACCTCTATGTACTGAGAAAGATTTCATCCTGAAATATTACAACCTCTTTTGCATTAATTTACAATCAGTGTATTCGTAGTATAATGTAGCCTCCAGACTTTAAAACTATAAAATACTTTTGAATGCTCTGACACACGAATTTTAGTAGTTACCTAGTCTTTGAAAGACAACACTTACTCATAATACATTTCTCTAGCTGAGATTCAAATTTTCGAACAGTCTCTTAGCTGTTTTTATCAACGGTCTTTGGTCAATTTCTAAATTCTATGGATTACCTCAGAATGATTGATGACTTAATGACACTGAGATTCTAGATAGAATCTCAGCTCAATTTATCTTTAATAGGCGTGGAGGAAAATGCCGCAATATTCAGAAAGCAGATTGTCTTTTAGTTCTTAAATTACCAATCATATGATTGCTATGCCTGGCTAGCAAGTGTAACAAGTATTCGGCCCGAGTGGAGAGCTGCGCGCGCGCAGACGAACGATATTGGCCGCTCAACGTGAGCTGGATGATGATGTGCCATTAGTATGTGCCTCACGCGCCGAGCTCAGCGCTCACAGCGCACACACACGCACCACGGGAAATACCGCACCAGAAATCCCATCGTTCCTCAATGATATTTGCCATGTTACCATCTCACGTGTCACAACGCAGCGGATGCAATTATTGGTCTTTTGCATTTGTGACAAATCCGTAGACATCCTGACTCCAAGGAATGTTTATAATGGTTCGGAAATGTGCTTGTGATGGCTTGATGGATTATAATCAAGCATTTCTCTGTGAACTTTAATAGTGCTTAAGAATTTAAAAGTTTTGCTTAAGCTTTTGAGTGAAATCGGCTTTTACAGTTCTTCATAATTTTATTACTAGTAACTTTTTGATGCAGCGGTCATGGAACAAAGCCGCAGGTTAGTTTCTGAAGAACATTTTGGTAAGGTTTGCAATGTATTCTGGTAAGGAAAGTAGAGTTGGACGTACGCGCAGCAGGCAGGCGAGGGCGAGGGCGAGCAGCAGCGGCGTGCGCCGCGGACTCTGCGCGCGGCGCATCGGGTCAGCGCAGCGCCGGGCGCCGCCGGGGCGCGCGCGCCTCCCGCATGCCGCCACGTGCTGGCGACGTCGCACTGCACCGCCGGCTCCGGCACACACTACACTCACTGCACTGGGGGACACTGCGGACACTGCGGACACTGCGGACACTACGCGCACTACACTGCACTTGTGCGCTCGCCGCGGGCTTCGGGCTCGAACTGCCGGCGGCGGCCGCCCCCCGCCCCGCCAGCGCGCACCCCCCGCGCCCCGCCCCGCCCCCGACGAGCTTTTAATCCGGCGCAGCACTGATTTACTTTTATTGCAGCGCTACGTGGTCCCCTCCCGGCACGAACCCTGCTCTCGCGGTTTCATGAGTGCGGCCTAATAGGTGACGGCCGCATATTTGAACGCTATTGTCTGATTTAAAATGATTACTTCTTAACAGTTATCCGAAGCAAAAGTACCTAGGTATTAATAGTTAAGTCATTTTAGTTTTTTACACAGATAGAGCGGTAAGAGTTGGTTTGCAAAATGTCAATACGAGATGATTCAGCTTACCGCATAAATTAGGGTAACTTTGAAGTTCTTAACTACTAGATTTTTCCGTACTCCCGAACAGAAACTAGGTCTTCGAGACCAATTGGTACTTGGCGAATATTCTTGACTTGAGATTGCGGACCGTAAGTACTTAATGTGTTGGGACTTTCATTGATCTGCATTCGATGGGAGATTCGTTTCATGTAATCAGTATAGAGGCTTTTGGTTGCACTCTACATACTGCACTAGTGCTATTAACTGCTATATCGTTAGAATTAAATGACATGAGACGTGTTGTGGGTGTTACCATCACAACCATAGGTAGTAGGTACCTACTAGACTCTAATAGAGTTATCTAGAGGAAGATATGAGAGGTGGTATTATTATCCAGAAGGGCCGTTTTGTTTTAAATTTAAAAATACCAATCAGGCTGTTGTAGCCTTTACTAACTTCTCACAGACAAGATGCCTATACAATTTCACTACACGCAATTGGTGCTGACAGAACAGTTTTATCAGTGAATCTGTCGAGAGGGCAGTGCCGCGGTGGTGCGGTGGCGCGGTCTCGTCTCTACGCTGCTCTATTATTATGTCACTACGGCATTAGCATCTTAATGCAGATAATTGGCACGCACTGCTGTGTGTGTGTGCTTCTAATTAGTAGGACATTGATACGCTGTGAGCGAGTATCAGCTTGCGACGATCTGTTCATTAGTGCGGACGTCACCGCGACGTCCAACATCGCATGTTATTATAGGTACTGTATACTGCTAGTTGAGCCTAGCGCATGCGCTGTGGACAACGTGGCACGTGACTCTACTACACCAGTCTGCGAGTTTCGTGTAATGATAACAAGAGCTCGTTTGTTTAAGTGAGGGCGCGAAAAATGCACTCAACTGATTTAATTTGCATTATAACAATGTCACAACTGATATACATAATTAATAACAATACGATCGATTCACACATTGAGAACCGCCGATACATGATGATGCTATGGGAGCGCGCTATGTCCCCCGCATGTCTGTCAGTGAGCATGTGTCCAGTGCGCACGGGGCCCGCGGATGCCGGCTGCTGCTGCGGCACCTAACTAGCGCTATTGTGCCGTAATCAGTGGCGCTCACAACTTCGGTGACTTGTGTCATGTGTGTGACGCGAATTGACACACTGTCTGTGACCGACGAGCTCCTCAGTGATCTTACACAACTAACTATGCACCGAGGACAGGAGGTCCCTCTTAAAAATATTGTCAACTGTTAACCGATAGGCATGCAGTAGATTGTTTTCATAGATAGTATTGACCATGACCAATCTATCATTTTATTTACCCCTGTCTTGGGCCGGGTCTTATCCTGATACTTTAGACCTGTTCTTCATCGTGGAAACGAAAACGAAAAAACATTCTTGTTCTTGTGACAACGTGACGACTAGAGAAACTGAATGTTACAGACATGCAAGTTAAAGATATCGGGCCGGTGTTTAGGTCTCATGAGGAGCTATCACATACACAATATTGACCGCGGGCGCCGGCGGGTGCGGGAGTGCGGGTATACGGGAGGAAGAGCGCCGTAGGGCTGAGACGTGGCAGATAAATGGGCGGAAGCTGCGAGATGTTATCCCGCGACTCGCGAACGAGACACATCCGTCGGTCGCCGATAGTGGATCGACAGCGTGCAACTATGCTGCGTCATACCGCGCCGCACCACAACGTGCCGCGCCGCACCGGGCGGAGCATGCGTCGTATCGCGGTGCGGAAGTGCTCGGGCGCAGTGGCCGCGACCTCGTACACGAGCGTCGCCGTTGCTAGGGGCACTTCTTAAGCAGCAACTTGCACATTTGATTTCTCTGTATTCATTTCTACTTCTAAAAGCCAGTGCTACAGTTAAATGACACATTTTGTGGGATGAGCAGTCTTATCCACAACGGAAAATGAATTAAGTTCGCTATTGGACAGCAAGGATTCGACAAGGACACAGTTTAATATACCAACTTCAAAACGCTAAAATTCCGAATCAAGTTAAAATTCGTCTGAAAGTAGGTACTTACCAAAAAACTGTACTAAAGGTTTTTTTTATTCTAAAGGATAGGATAGGCTTAAAAGCCGAATTCCTTTTTTTTCTTTATTTCTTTACGAATAGTCAGAGTCGCCTGATTACAAATTAATGTTGTTTACCTATGGAGATGAACGGGCACTTTATCATTAAACTGTTCATTAGAAGAATCGTTGCCATCCGTTGGGTGTCTATGATCTCGGTGACAGTAGTCAGCCAGCGGTTATTAATTAATATAGCTCGTCACAGTAGCGCGCAGTACGGTGCACGCGCCCGGCGCGCGCATTCTCACGCAAATTACGCGCAGTTGACACAACGACACAATACACAGACACACAGACACGAGGAGGTGCGCGCGAGTTGATCCCGCGCCGGATTATTAACGCGCTGTCTCTCGGTGACGCATCATCGAGAGCGACTCGTGCGTTCCCCCTGCGATGCTCATCTAACTTCCTTTGACCCACTGTCACATAATATGTAGTAGCACTGTATTAATCCGATTTGCGCATTTACCTATCTATAATACAATGAGATTTCCCTGTAAAAGTTCTAATATAATATATACCGATTAGTTATATCACCTGCTGAAGACGATGTATGACTTATACGATAAAATGACACATCTGGCTGTGTAACTGCTTTTTCCTTTTCCTTTAAATAATAAATGTAGGTACTCTTCTCATGTAGGTACTGTGGTGGATGGTCAGCTCGTAGTAGTGCACTGTATGGGATGGCATGAGAGATCGTGGACTCGTGTGAACCGCCCCGGGTGCGCACGCTACAGCACAGGTGCGCACGCTGTCCCACAGCCCGCGGCGAGATGCGCGCGCGCATCCAGCCACGATGCACCTCTGGGTACAGGGTTAATGGGATGATACTTGTTCGCCCATTTCTTTTTTGGATCGTTTCATTCAAGGAAATACATTATCAAGGCGAGTTCTTATTGGTTATAAGAAAACATGGGTTATACCTATGTCAAGTACAAACTGCAAGAGCGACAGTAACAGGTACAAATGCTACAAATTGTAGCTCGCGCTGTATTCCGTAAACAGATCGTTTTATGAGTTAATACATAGTTTTGTCACAGCGTCGTGTCGCGTCGTTGCGGTGGGACGCGATGATGGATGATAAACGCTATATCGTGAGGTATGTTAGACAAATTGAATGAGCGTGTTTGTGGTCGGATCGCGCGGCGGGAACCGGTCGCTGCGCCCGCGCACACAACAGCCCGCAGGTATGTGTGCATCTGAGATTTGTGCACCTTGCGCGATCTGCACCGAGACCACTGGAAGACTTGCCGATGCAGCAAAAACGAAGTCGAATAGTTGAGCGTCAACTCAACTGGTCTAACTGTAAGTATTTACCTAAACAATGATGTTGACTGCGATGTGAAAGAGTTATAAGTAGTGGTGTATGGTTGCGGCTGCGAGGGGCGGCGCGTCGGGGTGCGCTCCCGACGACCGGTTTAATGAGTGGCTCCAGCAGGCTCCCCCTCCCCGCCCGCACCGCCCCTCTCTCGCGTTCCGAGGCCGGCGCGGCAGGACCGGCCGCGGGATAAAATCTCAGCTGTAGCTCAACGTGTCCTGTTTATTTTTAACTAACTGGTTATGTCGAATCTGCTTCCACCTGTGTCCACGCACCGAGGTGCGACGCTCACTGCTCTGGATCTCGTCATTGATACCAACTGAACGATGTCTGCAGAACCGGAAGGAAAGTTTTATGTCAACATCGATGTTATATATTTGTATTTTCAAATTAAGACCTTTTCACAGAATATACTTTTACAATCCCGACATCCTGTGACCTTTAGTGTCATCGGAAGACACAGGTTTGAAGGATATGTGAGTGTGAGTGGTCGTTGGTGGCGCAGTCGGTTCTCACCATAGTGCGCGGGCGCAAGCCTCCGGTCGACGCGTTCTCTCACGGCCGCGAACGTGATACGCACCACAAACACCCGCCACCAGCACCAAGCGGAGCTAACGCAGTATACGTTGTACATTGGCGACGTGGTACCACAGCACGATAGGTCACCTAATAGTGAAGCTGACTTGTAACGCTCACATTCGTGACTGACTCGTGTAGTGAGTTGATGACGCCACCTGGTGTGTGTCATCTAGTTCTGGAAAAGTGAAGTGATCGCAAGCTGCTGCATGGCGACACAGGTCATAGCGGATCGTCGCAACATTGAGATGATAGATTAATAAGACACTCAATAATAATCTATCATGGTCCTACTTTCATGATTAAAGCTTAGATAGATCTAATATCTAACTGTTTCTGAACCCTTTGTGAAATATTCACATAGGTCTCCTAATGACTAAAAGGCGTGGTTGCCAAAACTGAAAGCGATCTGTTTGATGCAATTGGAAGCATTTCACTCAAAGACGAAAAGAACGGATTTTTAAAGACTGATATAAACAAGACATCGTCTTACCGAAGCCTTATAGTCTTTATCGAAGACGAGAGAAGATTTAATAATAAAATGTGACATTTCCATATCCTGTCTATGACGTGTTGACATATCCACCAGAGCATTCTCGGGCGGGTGTTGCATAATTAAACACTATCTTAATCGTATTAGTGGCCGCCCGACCTTATCTAATACCTAATGAGCGTGAAAGGACTCCTTCACTCGAATGAATCACCGTATAACCCCGAGAGCGGTCGCTCCACCACTGCGCCACGGATCATGCGCAGACTACGAGTGGTGGGCCAATGGGGTGTGCTCGGGATAGCTAAGAATGTAATTAAAACGTGCCCTTGTAACCTTGTGGACATTATAACTCGGAGAATTATCGATGCTGATAAAAGGAACATTGCTTAATTTAGTGCCGATTAGCATACGAGTAGTTCCGCGTACAGTATGGACTACCTACTTGGGTTTAAGAAACTTTATTCTTATAAAGAATTACATTCGCTTGCATAAGAATACAATTAAATTTACAATATTTACCGACCTGCGTCATAGGAACACAATATACATTCAATAGATCGAAAATAATAACTTTTGTATTAAACATTTGCAGTCTGGAACGTGAAGACCCCGGGAAAGTTTTATATTATTGAAATTTCATTTGGCCGTTTTCAAGTGCACGTGCGTACATACCAAGTACCTACTGACTTAATCCTATACAAATGAGACGTTGTCCTAATAGGTACCCGCTCTGATCAGTAATAACATAACGTGAGAGCTTGGATTACCGCCGCCGCGCCGCACCCGCGATAGACAGACGGACGGGCCGATCTGTCCAGTAAATTGGTATCTGTCAACGCATGCACAGATGATCCCCCGGACACGTCCACGTATACAACGCGCGCTAATCCCCACGAGTGACGGTGATTAGTGCAGCTCTATGTCACACGAGGTCGCCTTCACCAAATATGAAATACTAAAATATTTGTCATAATTTATAATAATCGTGTGAGTACGGGTCATCCAGCTGTGTGTAAAGCACTACTTGCGCCTGCGCAGCGCGCGCGGGCGGCACAGGTGGACGGTGGGACGACCGATGTTTGCACGCACTGTATAAGAAAAACGAGGTTCAAATTAACGCATCCCAAACTTTGTTGTTAGAAAAAACTGGTCGTTGTTAGAAAAACAAGAGTGGTCCAGGTGTGCGGAGCGCAAACACCGCGCGCCGGAGTTTGCCGAGCACTCGGCGCGCCGCCCGGCTCCCCCGCCGCGTCCGCCCCGCCCCCCTCGCTCGCCCAGCGCTGACTGTGCGCTGTTTGTCCGGCGGCCACCAAATATTATTGGATGATGATAGGCCATTTACGCGCGTCCCGGCTATTGTTGACGTAATCGACACCGCCAGCGACGTGCTAACATGACTGCGCCCGCGCCTGGCCGAGCACACCGCTTGTATCTTGTGAATGTTTCAGCTAGGGTACCCACCGCTGTCTTGACGGATACCTTAATGCCATTGGTCGCTGATCGAAGTGCCAAGTTCTAAAAACATTTATGAATAACATTGCAGACTTGGCTCTTCCTAAGATTTCAGAACTGTTTTTTGGCTAAAAAGTCGCGAGACTTGGCCGTTTTACATGGATGTAATAATGGAATTATCCTTTTCCCAAACCACTATATTCTTTGGTCTTTGCCATAATTTCACAATTAAAACAACTAGATACCTCATGTAGTAACGTCCTTAGTACTTGTAATAAATATGTACTCGCTACGTGTAGCTCGAGGCTCGTCGCGGTGTTGAAAGTAGAGTCCTAAAGATAAACACCGATGTATACTGTAGTTTTCTACGTTGATTAAGTTGAATTTTAACATTTTATAAAAAGGGTTTGTCTTAGTATTAATTAATGATTTCTGAATAAAAATTATGCTTTTAATTCAGTTGAATTATTTTGACGTGAATACGTCTTTAAATTTGCTACCATACGGGGGCAATCCAAAAAACCTAATGATAACAAAATCGGAGGATACAGTTTGGCGTTGTAGTTTCTAATCTATCCTCTACATTCAAAATTAAATTTTACCACTGGCTAGCTAAAAGATCAAAAAATTCATTACAATAAACGAGAACAGTGACGCATCTCACGCGGTGGAGGGGGAAGCGCCGCCATTTTGAGGTTATTTTGCTGCGTATCGAGATTTGCAATTAGTATAACTTTTGACTCGAAGGAGCTACGATGTACGTTTCAGTTTTAATCGTCAGCTGTCATTAAAATCTATCGATTGTATATAAAACATTAGTTTAAAGTAGTGACAGTGAATATAATAAGGTGTTAGAATAAAAAATATTATCAAAAATATATAATATCGGCCTATACGCGTCGAAAAGCCAAAACCAAATACACAGATCGTATACGGTTGGAATGGGCTTCTCAAGAACAATCGAATGGTAATAATAAAACACCATATGACCGAGTCAAGCAGTGCCGGGAACGTAGAAGAATTAATGCGGCCGAGCGGATCAACGACGCGGCGACGGTGCCAGTACATCTGCAGCTGGGGCGGCCGTTACATAAACGTATTCACGTACAACACACGGCCGTGTCCATCACACAGCCACACCCCATTTTTTTAGGTTTTGTTTGATTTCTAATTCTTCTTAACCAAGATTAATTGCTCGGAATCTTTTTCTGACACTACGGCTTACCTATCTGAATCTGCGCTAAAGAATCGTCCCTGAAAATACAGGACACAAAAAACTCCATCCTAACTGAACTGATGCGGAAAAAAGACCAAATAATTATCGAACCAATATTTTGTCAAACGCATCGATAGTAAATCTTGTTCGAAATAGAAAACTCATGAATGTTTCTGATGTAGACTTCGCTTGCAAGTCGTACATTATCTACAAGTGAATGGTCGTCTAGTAGAGGTTCTCGCGTAGTTAACATGTAAGTTATGATGCGTCACGCACGTGCAAGTAGCACACGGGTGCAGGGTACGTCACAGTGACGTTACGGAGACGTCTTGCGTCTGTTACGTATACGTCTGAGCGACGCACGTCGCGTACGAGTGAGCAGTCACGAATTAGTGCACCTCAGTGAGATAATCATAATCAGCCCATTACTGTCCCACTGCTGGGCATGGGCCTCTTCGCAGCATGAGAATGGGTTTAGGCTTTCGTCCACCAAGCTGGTTTGGTGCGGGTTGGCGGATTACACACCCCATCTAGTACTATTAAAGCTCTTTCAGGAGTGCAGGTTCCTCATACGCAATTCCTGCGGTGCTACTATATGTAGTGTATTTTCGGAAAATCACTTATTTTAAGAACATCACGCAAAAACTGTTTAAACGAAATACAAAATTCGAAGAATGTCAGTTGTTTGTTGTTTGATATTGTTGTGTCAACTTCGTCTGATTTATTTTGTGTTTAGATTCCTTAGCAAGGAAACATATTCCACATTTTGTAACTTGAACATCAAAGTTGGTGGCGTTTATTCTGGCCACACTTCTGTGTGACACAGTGCTCTGCGCCAAATGTCGCAAATGTCGCGCGATGGAAACGAGACAGCTGACGGGCGCTGAATTATAACGACACGACACGACATGTCGCAGTCACACAGACTAGTCGCTGATTAGCGTGTGCGCAATACGGGAAACGCACCCTGAATATACAAATATAATATAACTGTATATTATGTACATACAAATGCTCCGGAAACTGGAGTGTTGGTAGCTCTGCTTACAGTAATTAAATGCGAAGTCACAGATGTGGGTCACAATCACATAATTATGGGTAAAAACAGAACATCAACCATCGTTACTATAACGAGACAGCATGCGGTGTGATTAGTTAGTTGGCATGTGCTGTCAAGTGCCCCCGGCGGGACCCGGGAGCTAGATTCTCACAGCGGCGCGCGCGCAGCCCGCCAGACGTAAGGGGTGATTCAGATTCCCCTGCCATGTTGTCAATATCACCCTCTCGTGCACACAATAAACGCCACACTATAGACGCGACAGCTGCGCAGACGCAACGCACGTACTTGCTACTGTATTATTATGATGTACGACCGCGGTACAAGTGGCGCGTGATTCTATGACACTTGTGACAGTGAGCAAATAGCCGCCTCCCTAGAACAGCACAGATGCCTACATCTAATGCATTGTTCATAAACAATGCGCATAGTGGTTGTAATAATATGCTCTATTAAACAACAGCTATAATAATACGGTTAGTTAGAGATATGCTCATAACGGTAGTGGCTGCGACTGCTGTTTACTATTTGCCGTAAATTACAATTCAGATCAACTTCAGGTTTCGCCTCCCTTGCGAATGTTTTATATCTTAACTGTAAATCGTTTTGCCACGTAGAGAGCGCAGATTGCACCTGTATCTGCGCGTGCGCATCATGTGACGTCACTCGTTCGTCACTCACCACACATCGTCTGGTTTCCGCATGATTTGCTCGTGTTGGATGGTGTGGCTGTACGCGTATGACGTAAGTTTACGACGTGTTTGGTTGAACTGCCGTATCGAGATGTTCCGAACAAACGCGTGTATAATGTGTTCTATAAGCATGCGTACGACCAGTGATGTGGAGTGTTAACACGGCTATAAAGCCGCCAGCGTGCCCACTTAGCGGATAGTTGGACGACTTAAATATCGCTCGCGCGTGAGCGCCACGCTTTAAGTAAATAAGTCTGGTGCAATTGATCGCGCCATACAACGGTCACGGAGAGGCGCGATGTATGCGCATGTGCAAGAGGGACTTCCTCGAGGCGTCGTGAGTGTCAGTAAGCGATGGGTGCTGGGGGTGATATTTCTGGTGTGTGCGCATAGTTTCCTCTAATCAGGTGTCTATTGGTGGTTCGTGTCGCGTAAACCGTTGTTTGTCGGCGTTGTTTGCCGGCGCACATTATGTGAGGTGAGAACGCGCTCGTTTGCCGCGTTGTTGCCACGTTGTTGCCGTGTTGTCACCGCGTTATAGTCACGCGTATTTCCGTATTGTAAAGCCATTTGAAGATGAGATTTAGTCCTTTTTAGGGCCCGTGTAAAGTTGAGTAGCATTCGTAGCGTTAAGCAATTAGTAGAGAAACATGGTCATTGTATTATTGGGTCAGAATGAGGTACTCAGTCACCTCTTTTGTGCATGCTTGGGATAGCTGTGACCTCACTGTGCCTCGCAGAAGCTGCTCGCGTCTCGGTCAGTATATTCAAGCCAGTGAATTTCATGGATTTTCTTGTGCGTTAACGACCGCAGCGAGTGGCTGCGTGAGCGAACCGGGTTGCGGGTGCGCGCGCGCAAGTCACGCGCGGTAACAAGAGGCGTGTGCCGTGGTCATACCGTCAACAAGTGCTGCTTAATGTTTCAGGGCGCAGCTCAGTTAGTTGGTGGGCTGTTGCAGGAGATGTCAATGTAATTTAATCTTTGTTAGAATGATGCATGTATTTTAGGAAAGTGACAAACGCAGTCGTGGTTTGAAGAGAGATCATAAGTACTTATGAGAGGCTTGACGTAGGGTATGGATGTGTAGTCACGTCAAGTACTCGATATTCCTGGAGTACTAATCAGTGCTATAGACTATCAATTTCTAAAATGGGGAACAATGATTATGAAAATACTTAATTCTAAGTTTCGTAATCGATAATGATACTTAATAAAAATATATTATAAAACTCTTTATCTCCTGTATGTAATTGTACATAATGTGTAAGAACATGCATGAAGCAGATCTGCGACGCAAGCGCCGTGAACGAGGGGTACAGTAGAGGAATGTCTCGAGATTGCGATCGCACGCGCACCACAAATAAACCGCGATACTTATATTATCGCAGATACGCGGTATAGCACGACAACATCGCTATCGCTGCGCAACTGACCTCCCGTCCTGCCCGCCTCACCGGTCCGAAGCTGCATTGAAGTCGTCGCGGTATAGGACCCCGACAACCTATCGCGATCGTATCCTCTGTCAGACGTTTTAATTAAGGCGTATGCGGGGGTGAAGTGGACTCGCATACCGCGGGGCGGGGAAGGCTTATCTTCAGTTAATTCGGTGGGAGCCGATAGTGGCGGCTTTTTGTCCAAATCTGTTCACTCCCAAACGTCCGTATAATGACATCGCTGAGACGCTGTCACTAACGTGAGTGATCAGGCAGACGTGTCGGTGGAGTCGGCTTTGTAAGTAAGCAACACAGTCTTCCACACAGTTTAGCGATGTCTTTAAGATCTACGGTGATGTTCACACGTTGCCATTAAACATTTAATTACATCATATAAAATATGTAGTTCCTGTCGGATAGGTTCCGTAATATTTCCAAAAATCATCCACTTCTTGAATTGAAAACCCTGATGACAGAAGCTGAGACTCAGAAAACAAGATTTGCAATAAACTTTGGCTTTGTAGTGTATACACCAATGTTGTATTAAAAAGATAATTATAGTGATAGCAATGTACGAAAATAAGTAGTGATGACATAACGAGTGGTGCTGTAGATAGGGCAGTGGCACAGCGCGCGCCCCCCCCCCCCCCCCCCCCACACACACACCCCGCCGCCGGGCTCGAGGGGGGCACGCGCCACATGATAAGGACTTTACATACCCACTTAGTATTATTGTATTGATAATTAATATGTATTTACTAGACATACTTTTGCAACTAGGATGATAATTTGCTTATTAAACTTGATGTAAGTGGAGCGTGACGTAGTATCAGTATGCCTAGCGCGAACGTTTGACGTATAGTATCATAAACGTATCACTAATTTTAGTGAATTTTGAATCGAAAATATAACTGTAGGTACATACATTTTGTTTTTTTTTACAACATGTAAAGTTTTCAATTTAATAAAATAGTAGGTATGTGCGAAAAGACTATTTGTGATTCAATAGTAACGTACCTACATTAACGTTACGTTTACGTTAGTAACTCGTCAACAAGTACTTATTATGATACTTGTTGGAAAGTTCAAAGTTACGGTTTAAAAGAATTATGTTTTTTAGCAATCATGTTATTTACCTACAATTTTATTTAAGTTTATGTGCGTAATCATTAAAAATGAATGCATAATTATGTGCATTAAAATAGTTTGTATCCAAACGCGCCGGGGCTTGCGATGTGGCGCGAGTGGCGCGAGGGGCGCGGGGGGCAACACCGAAAGGAATCAATTAAAGTAAATACCCAGCAGTGCAAAGTTCTGCAACATTCCACCGCTCCTCATCTATAATTGAGGTGCATGCAAACAGGCCTGCGCATGCGCAGCGCCGCACACACACATACACATGTGTAGCGGATGATTGCGCGCAGTTCGCCTGCGCCATAATTACAGCGCGCGGTTATTTGTTTCATTTAATAGGATTTACACTGGCCCCTCAACCCCGCACCTACCCCTTGTATTATACACATTTATTTTTCATTTTGCCACAAAAGCTGTTAAAATAAATGAATTCATGATCTGATTGAACATTAATTATGCTCAATCGAAGAGAAAAAAGGCGTAGGGTCAAATATATGATCGACACAAACGAGCTTGCAACCGAAGCTATGCCGTACCGTGCGGGCGGTGTCGTTGTGTTGTCAGTTCTCACACCTTCCAAATAGTTGTGATCTAAGCTACGATAGCGGGACATAACATTCGCAGATAGTATCGCTCGCCTCATATCGCTCGCTATTAACTGCCGCGTTAACGAGCGCTCGTTATAATTACCACTAGCATATCTGATGGTATCAACAAAGTGGAGCACCGGCACTGCCGCTACCGGACTGAATTTACAAAGACATAGATTAACTAATTTAATACATACAAGCGTCAAAGGAACCAAAGATTAAGCGACGGTAGATATTCAATTCGACGGGATTGGTCCGAGCTTCAGAAGCTGGTCATTAATGAGACGCTTCAGCTGACAACTTACTCAACTTAGTAACAGCATACACCAAACTTAACAACACTGTCTGAACTGGAAACCTAACTCCAAGAGTCCTGACAGTCCATGGTCAGGAGGCGCACTGGAGACCATTATCTACATCAATAAAGTTGATTTCCATTTTATTTATTTATTTATTTAGAAACAAACACTTCTGTCATTATAGGATGTCCCTATGCGAAAGGGTGGTTCTTAATTTTAAAGTTATTCTTGTAAATTCATTCAGAGAACAGGAAAATATTATGTCAACTCTTTCGGCAACTTCATTTAATGTATAATCATCTGTCTGTGTATTTGCAGGCTATAGCTTGATCCCCAATTGTGTTCGGGTGGGCTTGCGAGGTACCCACAATTATTAGATATTTTATGGTCACTTTAAAAGTATAGTACCTAGGTATTAGAGTAACGAGCTGGCACTACTGCGGGGAAGCGCTGCGACTGTGACGCGCATTTCGGGACGTTTGTGTCGTGGGAAACAGTGTCTAGGGCTGAACCTTACCTTACAAGTTGGCTTAGGTACATACATTTGCTCTTAAATGTCGGCAAAACTTCGGAGGCTTTATATAACCTTAAACCTGTGAGGTCGGCCAGGGCAAATAAATATGACTGTGATAATTTTGGGCCATTGTCATTTTTTTGTCAATAAGGTACATAAGGAGAGAAGAACAATAGCATGGCTGTTTATAGGAGTTATAGGAAATGCATGATTTGTATTTATCTTTATAATAAAAGCCCATAATATTAAGTTGTACTGGCGACAGGAAATGTAGCGCAACAACGGAATGAGTCGAAGGTATGTAGTAGGTACATTACAGTTACATCAGAATTTCTCCATGGGCCTGACATACTTCCCAGCAGCCATAAGAAGAGTTCGCTTTACTTAAAGCTTTGTACGTAAAAAAACACTTCGATAGCTCCCAATATTGGTAGCTGTTTTGGTCACTACCTAAATCATGGCACGCGCTGTCTGCCTAAACAGTGTTGATAAGCGTTAGCGCGGGTGCGCACGCGCGCGTTATCTGTACATTGGGCAACACGCGCGGATGCAGATAGTGGGTTCCGGCAGCTAACTGTCGCTAATCGTCACCGCCGCGCCGCGCGCTGCCCGCACCGCCGTGCGCTGCGCATGCGCCGCGACGCTGCGCGCATTCCGCATTGTGCCCACGTCCTAACATTGTCATAGTTTACATATTGTCATTGAAGTACGACCTTTCATCACATCATGTCGTAGGTATTTAACACCATGGTACGTTCGTAACTGTGTAAGTAGGTAATGGGTAGTCTATAAATTAACGTGCACAGCCTGTCGCCCTGCCGGATGTATGCCTCTCCGAAGTTACATTACAACAACCGTTCTTCACGTTAATTATTGAGTTTACTTTTATGGTATTTTTAATCTTATTAATTCGTCTGGTCGGGACGGGGGTGTCCCCGAACTTCGTTAGTCGATCCGGGGTATCTGCACGTAGGCTTAGTCTAATTTATTTATTAATCTAAACAAAAGTGACGTGTACGTCTACCGTAGGTTATACTTATGTTTAATGTCATCATTCGTTAGCTTACATAGCCACAGGTCTGTAGACAAAATGAGCCAGCCTTTAACTTCTCCAGTTTGCTAATTCACTTTACTGGTGTTCTTTCGTCGCGTGAGAGTAGCTATGTGAATACTTCGCCTTGATTCAAATAACGCGAAGGAGCATGAGCATGCCTATCACGGTCTCAGTTAATAGGATATGGCGCAACAACTAAATACCACACCACAACATAATGCGCTGTAAAATACAATGTTCCTTACAACATTGTTCATGTCCTTGGGACGCGCGGTTTTTGTGCGTCGTCTCGGTGTGATTGTTGGATGTGCACGGACCGCCACCGCACAGCCGCAGGTACATCACCCGGCGGGTCGGACACTCGTATCGTCTGTTCAGTGAAGCTGTGTGTTGTGTGGAACCGCAAGTTTTTACAATACATCTAATAGGTATTGTGCATGGAGCCGCTTGCTGCGCGGTGAGAGTTGAACTGTTGAAGGCTTTTATTTGTGCTTCCGACAGACGAGGCTGTAAAGTTTTTCAGGCGGCTTCAGAGGTAAACACTTCTCGCGGTGCGTATCACATACAAAAAAACTAATCAGTTTCAATTTAATGCTATATTTAGGACATCATTTCCAGTCTGGTTTGGTTTTTATAACAATTATTGTTTCTTGTTCAACTTATACGCGAAAGTAAGAGTCATCAGCGCCACGGTATTGGTAACAGTGATTAGCTGATCACAAACAATATAATAATATGTTCGTGTTTAATCGTAGCCCGTAATTATAAGTGATCATATCGAGAGAGAGGAGTGTTCCAATTAATTGTTCATTTTTATCTAGTGTGGCCTGGTGTGCGCATGCGCACGTTGGTGCCGACACTAAGCTTACAAACAGATACCTGCGATTACATCATTTAGTTTAGTTAGTAATTAATAACGTGCAACGTCTTGTTTTGTGGATGTCATGGCAATTGACAATGTCCATGCATTATAAGCTGATTGATAAACTTTATAAATCAGATCAACCGTCTTCAAGCGAATCACTAACAAACATACAAGACTGTCCACCTAGTAATGAGTGTGTTGTGATAACTCCTCTGTTGTCACGGGAGTACAACAGGTTGTACCTTTACTCTTTAAAGTTATGAGTACACTGCGCGGTAATGTGGTCCCATGGTCTGTGTTCATTAGCACGCGGCGCGGGCGACACGCTTGGACAATTAATGTAATCTGATGCCAGCTGATAGCGAGGGTCGCAGGTCGCAACACAGTGTCGCAGGCTCGACGAGCGACACTATGACAACGGCTAACGAGCGGCATGCATTTTAATTAGCTTTATTTTTAGTTTAGTTAAGGGAAGCCGTTCCCACGTGGTTGAGACGTTCACACTGTGCTCACGCACCTGCATACATTCATCTAAACTGATGTTATAGACTTGTAGCTCTATCAGAATTGTATAGACTGAAGCAGGCTCGTCTGAAGTACGACCTATGTTACACGACGCTATAATATGGTCACGAGTATTCGCTGATGACGGTACCCATACGATATGGGTATGTCTGCTCCTGGGGGTCAGTAGTAGTTCGCTGACAAGCTGACATAGGTACCCATACGATATGGGTATGTCTGCTCCTGGGGGTCAGTAGTAGTTCGCTGACAAGCTGACATTGGTACCCATACGATATGGGTATGTCTGCTCCTGGGGGTCAGTAGTAGTTCGCTGACAAGCTGACATTGGTACCCATACGATATGGGTATGTCTGCTCCTGGGGGTCAGTAGTAGTTCGCTGACAAGCTGACATTGGTACCCATACGATATGGGTATGTCTGCTCCTGGGGGTCAGTAGTAGTTCGCTGACATAGGTACCCATACGATATGGGTATGTCTGCTCCTGGGGGTCAGTAGTAGTTCGCTGACAAGCTGACATAGGTACCCATACGATATGGGTATGTCTGCTCCTGGGGGTCAGTAGTAGTTCGCTGACAAGCTGACATAGGTACCCATACGATATGGGTATGTCTGCTCCTGGGGGTCAGTAGTAGTTCGCTGACAAGCTGACATTGGTACCCATACGATATGGGTATGTCTGCTCCTGGGGGTCAGTAGTAGTTCGCTGATGACGGTACCCATACGATATGGGTATGTCTGCTCCTGGGGGTCAGTAGTAGTTCGCTGACAAGCTGACATAGGTACCCATACGATATGGGTATGTCTGCTACTGGGGGTCAGTCTGGTTGGGTATGGGTTATACCTAAGGTCTTTACGAAGTATTTGAGCGTTTTATGTGTGTAACGGCGGCAATACCGGTAATTAGTAATTCTTATCTGCCGCAGGTGTACTCATCGGTATCTCGATGAGGACACGATGCACTTTACCGTAACATTGTTAATTAGTGCAATAAACACTATTCAACCGAGTGAACCGAGCGTATTAACATTTAAGTAAACACAGGCTACACTATAGATACTACAGCGGCCGACATTCTCCTTCCAATATTCCTATTTCTAAATGAATATTGAACATAGTCGGAAACTATGGGAAATTAATGATGCACCCACTCAGATCAATCATGGAATTATTTTCTGCAATTATTATTGCACCTTCATAAATATAAAGTGGTACATATGATATGCATCACGTCAACCTGTAAACGTACACTGGTGAACACGGGCGTCGTCACTGACCATGACGCCTCCAGCTCCAGCTTGGTGAACGAATAGGTGGTCGTAAACGTCGGTTCGTAAAGCCTAGCTACCTTGTACGATACCAACGCGAGAAAAAGGGGAAACCTATTTTTTGTACGAAATCACTCAACATTTTTGCTATCTGATAAATGTTTATTAGATTTTATAACAATTGGATAAGTTGAATTTATCAAGCAGCCCTACCTTATAATATTGATATCAACGACTAGTGCGTCCTAATGATAGTGTCACATGTATGAATGGTAGCATTGTTACAATAATGGGTAGTATGAGGCGGGCGGGGCTGCACCCGCCGACACCGCCCAGCGACTGCTAATGACGGGGCGGCGACTGCACCGCGCGACGGAGCCTATTGTCATCGCTTACTAGTCTTACTACTATGTGTTCAAAGACATCAATAATAACCGCCACATCAGACATCCCTATAGTACGACGTGAACATGTTGTGTTTTACAACATTGTTATGTCCCTTGTGTTACGAGCCAGTCTGTCGCAACATCCTATGGTTGTAGTTCACGACTTTGAATATCATAATGTTTAATTTAAATTGGTACATATTTGCCGACGAGATCTCCGTCCATCTGTAAGGCACTCGGTGGCGTCCGACGTCCGGAGCGCGGCGCGCGGCGGTTGTGCTCGTTCCCGCGAGTCGCGACAAAAACCCGTAAAGCTGCAGATATGTGTGGAGCGGGAGCGGGTTATGTCAGACAGAACCAGTCAGGTGTTATGTCAGAGACGAGGGGTGCGGGGGATGGGGGCACGCCACATGACGACAAGGTGCAAAAGGCCCACTCTTAACAACGCAAGAGAAGCTACTGACACGTAAATCACAGCCTCAAGAAAGGTAAGATGGATCAGTCCCAAACCTATAGTCGTGGATTGCGCGCAAATAACCTATATTGCTGGCTTATGGCATTCGTAAACTTGTTGTCACACTTTGTATGGAGTGGACCTTTTGTGCATACATAATGCGTGTGCGCAGGCACCTGCACGCTGCGCGGGCGTCGACCCCGCGGCGTTCCCCCTCTCTCCCCACAGTACGCTCTCCGCGCTGTCATTTAGAGAAGCATCCTGCGCACCGCGGCCGGAGCCTGCGCGCACCCCGACCTGCGCCCGCAGGACCTATCTGCTATCAACATCATCATATGATGTACCAGTGTTGCACTCTATAACTGCTTACGTACAACATTCTGTAGGTATATGAAGGTGCATGTTGACCATTTGTTGACATTCATATACAGTAATGTCATCAAATTTGGTATAGAGGTTTAATATGTGATTTGTATTATAAAAAATAAAAAGATAGGTCATAAAAATCACTTTTAGTGTATTATTCGTCACTTACTTATACATCGGAATCATCCGTATTGCAAATACCTTAAGTGGTACTTACTAACTTTTATGTTACTTATACATCGGAATTATTCGGAATCTGCCCTATTCAAGTGGTACTTATTGACTTTTACGTGGTAGTCTTTAAATTAATCAGTCGTAATTGCCATTTATGAAATTGTACGTGGAGTATTATGTATACCATGCACCCACCACATAAATACTGCTTACAACATTAGTGTAAGTGATTGACGCATTCACAAAATTGAGGAATAAGAGCATGGATCTGGAAATGTCAAAACAATCTGGTTGTCTCATATAAAACGGCGCAGCAGTGTAGGTAATTAGTATTAAAAAGTATAAAAAGTAAAATTAATGGATTGCCACTGCTGTGGTTCTACGTCGAAAATTTTAGAAATTTTTTTAGTTGTGGGAAATGTCGTGTGTGGATTTAAAGGTCAATTTGCCAAGTTAGACTTATTTTTGTTAAACTAAACGATAGTCTAGGGTAGCCTGAAGGTCACGAAAACAAAACATGCAAATCACGTATCTACCACATATGGGATTGTACGTAGGGACCGTCGATATGGGATTGTACGTAGGGACCGTCGATATGGGATTGTACGTAGGGACCGTCGATATGGGATTGTACGTAGGGACCGTCGATATGGGATTGTACGTAGGGACCGTCGATATGGGATTGTACGTAGGGACCGTCGATATGGGATTGTACGTAGGGACCGTCGATATTATCAAATGAACTTAAGGTGTTGTCTTTGTCTCTTGTCTTATAATAAAATCATTAAAATCATGAACCGCTACATAAACCAGTCCATGCATGAGGCACACGGGCGTGGCGTTTTCTGAGAGTTCAATTCCCAGTTTGGGTAAAGCGTTATTGGGGTTTTCAATTAGGTTTCTGTGAGATTTTTTCATATTAACCCAGAGTAGAAATAATCTGCCCGAAGTTAAGACTCGCTTCTTTCAAATTGAGGTCTTGTGTGAGTATGCGACAAGAGATGCACCTCTCCCTGAACTGTCCACGCTATCAGGGTTCACAGGCGTGACTGTCACGTACTTCAAGGCATTACAATACTGATGAGCGTGCCACCAGTCCTAAGTGAATAGCGTCACCTCTCGCCCACAGATGCATTACAATACTGATGAGCGTGCCATCAGTCCTAAGTGAATAGCGTCACCTCTCGCCCACAGATGCATTACAATACTGATGAGCGTGCCACCAGTCCTAAGTGAACAGCGTCACCTCTCGCCCACAGATGCATTACAATACTGATGAGCGTGCCACCAGTCCTAAGGGAACAGCGTCACCTCTCGCCCACAGATGCATTACAATACTGATGAGCGTGCCACCAGTCCTAAGTGAACAGCGTCACCTCTCGCCCACAGATGCATTACAATACTGATGAGCGTGCCACCAGTCCTAAGTGAACAGCGTCACCTCTCGCCCACAGATGCATTACAATACTGATGAGTGTGCCACCAGTCCTAAGTGAACAGCGTCACCTCTCGCCCACAGATGCCAGTCACCAATGCGATCATAATATACCGCGGTCCTGCACGCCGTCAGATTGGACTCACATCGACCACAAAAGGGAGCTCCAATTAATTTTTTTTTTGTAATATTTATAAATTACATTGGAAATGGCGGAGCATGACTCGATATAAAACGTATCGAGTCGATGATCCGCTCGTAAAACGTTGAGATTTAATTTGTTCCCGCATTATGGCGGCGGGAGCGACAAAAACGCGTCATAATGCGTCACACTGCGCCGCGCCGCAACGTGCCATATAATCGAATTTATTAGCTCGGAGCAAGCGTGTCGGCCGCATTGTATCTTTACGTTGCCGGTGGTTGCTGCCCGGTGGAGGATACCACAAAAACTGCTTCCATTGTAACGACTTCAGTTCACTAATAGACGGATTCCTCGCGCACTGCACGTCCCATGACGCGTCTGTCTGAACCTGTAGGCGACATCGAACCGGCTTCAGAAGACGCGCACGAGGTGCGGACACGTTCATATTGCGCACAACGACACATGTCGCCAGGGCGCACGTGACGACATTAACCAACAAACACACAGCAAAGCTCTGAACTGCGCTTAACGGTACTGACTAGAATATATTCCGAAATACAATTTATATTTGGGTCGTTCAAACGTTGCGAGTGCGCGATAAGAGAATTCTCATTAAGATTAGTTATAATAATAAATGGGTCTCAGCGGGCGGTCATCACACCGGCTTGCAATTTACCCCGGACCTGAACAAAAATAGAAGCCTTCGAGCAGAGCGTGACCCCGGGGCACGGCGGGCCCGGGGCGCGGGGCCATCGGTCTACGGGTGGGAGGGGGAGAGCAATTTACACGGCGCGGTGGCGCGGGCGCAGAGTAAATGACCGCGATCGTAACGAACCATCAGTCGCGGGGTTTGTTCAAATGTTTTATATTTATTTATTGCAGCCGCGGTCCGCGGGCCACGCACTCGCAATGTCGATAAGTGCCGAACAACCTGGGTTCGATGGCTGCTCTCACGCGGTCGGTTATGCAGCGAGGTTTGCAGACCAGCTTCATGTGGTGATGATGATGAAACGTAAGTACCTAACCGTGTCACTAGACTTGAGAACGAAATAGGGTGCAAATCGGTAAAAAATATGAAACGTAGACATTACAGGGTTAGCTAAACAGGAAAGCGCTACAGAATGACGCCGGCGTCACAAGGGTTGTGACGTGCCAATGACGGACTTTAGGGTGACGACACGTTGAGGTCGCGCCATGTCTGCTGATCTCGCCACTTTAGGGCGACGACACGTCGAGGTCGCGCCATGTCTGCTGATCTCGCCACTTTAGAGCGACGACACGTTGAGGTCGCGCCATGTCTGCTGATCGTTGAGGTCGCGCCATGTCTGCAGATCTCGCCACTTTAGGGCGACGACACCTTGAGGTCGCGCCATGTCTGCTGATCGTTGAGGTCGCGCCATGTCTGCTGATCTCGCCACTTTAGGGTGACGACACGTTGAGGTCGCGCCATGTCTGCTGATCGTTGAGGTCGCGCCATGTCTGCTGATCTCGCCACTTTAGGGCGACGACACGTCGAGGTCGCGCCATGTCTGCTGATCTCGCCACTTTAGAGCGACGACACGTTGAGGTCGCGCCATGTCTGCTGATCGTTGAGGTCGCGCCATGTCTGCAGATCTCGCCACTTTAGGGCGACGACACCTTGAGGTCGCGCCATGTCTGCTGATCGTTGAGGTCGCGCCATGTCTGCTGATCTCGCCACTTTAGGGTGACGACACGTTGAGGTCGCGCCATGTCTGCTGATCGTTGAGGTCGCGCCATGTCTGCTGATCTCGCCACTTTAGGGCGACGACACGTTGAGGTCGCGCCATGTGTGCTGATCTCGCCACTTTAGGGCGACGACACGTTGAGGTCGCGCCATGTCTGCTGATCGTCGAGGTCGCGCCATGTCTGCTGATCTCGCCATTTCAGTGAATAAGTCCGGAAACGTGAGTGTGTCGCATAATGTATTTAGGTACAAAGCATACTCTACTCTAGTATGAGGAAGCAATTGAAGTGAATGAAGTACTTCACGCAGTCACGGTAAACCAGGTCTGGCTACTCTGTAACCCCTGCAACTCCACGCATATATTATGGCCACTTAGTTAGCACTAGATCGTTATGGCACTCCCAGACAGACACGCGATGGTGCCGCTACTGCAGAACCTGATATCCCTCTTACTCTATTCTCTCTGTTCATCCTCTTTGGTGGTATCGTACCGGTACCGCTGCCGGTGGTACTGCCCGGTAGGTACTGCGCAACTGTAGTGACACTTGCGACGCAGGGCGGCGATAGCATCTAATCTACCGCCGCCCCCGTATTAAAATGTAAATGAGTCAAGCTTCCGCGTGCGTGTGCGCAGGATGCTATGTCTATTAGCGCAGTGATACAAGCTGATACTGTCCTACAGTTGTGCACGACGCGGCGAGCTACACAGCGTAGCGGTATTGAAATTCTAATTATCTGAGGTAGCTATAGGATCATAGATTGGAAACTAAACTCAACTTTGACAGTCAAACAGGGTTAGGATGCGGCGGCTGGCTAGCAACGACTTTTATAAAATTATTTCTTGTATCTTAAAATTTGCTATAGTTGAGCTGATTGTGCATGCTTGTATGCATGCATCGTGTGTGATCAGGAATGCAGATCTATTTGCGTCGCGATGAGCCGGTCGTAAACCTGCGCGTGCGCACACAGCGCAAATCGGGCGTATAATCGCGCGTGCGCTGCGGTAATTAATACCAAGCAAAAACGACAGAAAAAACGTGTGTACGAGTATCATGCGCAGACGCAGCGGAGCGAGTCAATACCACGCTTATAGCGCTGCACAAGATGATACAGAAGGTCGACTCCTAACACGAGCGATTAAGAACTGGCACACGAACAGATTCTACAATATAGACTAAATAGAACAGGCTGAACCTTCCGCAGTCACTATCGATACTTTATCGATATTTTTTGCATCGTTCGGCGTCTAAGCTTGTTATCGCTCACTGTTTGATGTTGTTTTACTGCACATATGTTTCTATGTAGTGCTGATATGAATACGTCGCGCATGCGCGCGGCGGCAGGTGCGTCGCACGCGCATCTCGCGCATCATTACCGCCGCTGTATAAGCGAGTCTGTTAGTTTTTTGTCATCCTCACTTGGAACATTATATTCATTTGAATAACTGCCACTTGTCGCCTTATTAAATAATCACACTTTGTTTTTATTCGCGATGAAGTGGACTCGTCTCGCTCGATGTCTGCCTGTCTGACAAATACGCGAATGTTATTTGTTTATTATTAAATTTAACTCAACGCAAAGGGTATCTCTTGTCTTAATTAGTATTCCTACGTCAGTCAACTTTTAGAGTTGTAGGTACATTGGTGTGTGTTGGTCACTGTCATGACAACCACACCGGAGAGTGATGCAGGTGCCCCCGTAGTGTGACTTGGACACTGCTTTTCTTTGGTCTACCGGTCACGGACTTCGTACACAATTTTTATAATAAGTAGCTAAATTAGAATCATTACCTTGCGCAAGTGACGTGTTACGGTGTTAGAATCATTACCTTGCGCAAGTGACGTGTTACGGTGTTAGAATCACGCCTGACTCCGAGCACTCTTTTCTACATTAACTTGTACGACACGTACCGACGCATGTTTTATTAGCGTAGTTATTGGAGCAAAATCGTGCGAGAATTGGATAATTACATATAGGTACATAATTACGCTAACCACCAACGAATATTGCGTCACTCACCGCAAGCCGAGTACCATTCCGCTCACTCCGCTCTGCTCGCTCACTTACCGGCGAGGGCGCAGTTCGATCCAAGTTTTTCCGTCAGTTAATTAGCGCGGGTTTCTCACGAGCGCTAACATCGTCCTTTATTAAACTGCGCCCGCGATTCTGTTTTAGGTATTTTAATGAGCCGGTTACCTCTGTCTTCCCTCCTCCCCCTGCACTCCCGCACCTCCCGCAAAACAGACGGCTGCAGGATTTATGTGCGCCGGCGCAGATTCGGCAAAAAGGCGCCACCGCTGGGAACCGGTCACATACACGTCATACAGCGCTGAGTGAACACTGATTTACTGAATATACATTGGAAATGAAAGATGCGCAAGTCGGTTGCTATAAAACTTAGTAGGTACATAATATATAAACCAAGCGCATTTAATTGATTATACTCATTGCTTCGTTGGCGTTAAATTCAATAATTATCCCAAGAGAACACTTCTTTTGGAAAGAAAAATTTCTGATAAACTGTTTCAGCTACAAATGTCGATGGTGTGCGCAAGCTCTACTTACTACATGCGCAGTAACATAATGTTAACCGCACAACTTAAAAGCCGACCAAAAAAAATCCATATCGTAAATGAAAAATCCGTTTAAAATGCTCGTGTCCCCGGATGAGTGGCAGCGCCGCGGTTCACACGCCGCCAGTTGAAGGTGTCATATTTTCATTAAGCGCAGTTTTATTCCGCAAGCGATCGGCGCGGGCGCAGCTCGTAAATATCTGTGTATACGTAAACTGAGCCGCCCCAAGCCTGGCCGGCCCGGACGATCGTAAACCGCGACAAATATCCCGCTCATGTGCCGTGGTAGACATCCAGACAGTGCGCACATTTAATCTCCGCAAACGCATATCATAATGAAGTTGTTAATAAGTTAATAATAAAACACGGAAATATAAAATTAATTGGAAAGTTGATTGGCTACAGAAAAAAAGTAGAGGACGATTTTTCGAAGGAAAGACATCAACGCGTGTACTTGGTCGGTGCCATTTTATTGAATGATGATTCTAAACATATACAATAACCGTTTTATTTGTAAAACATTATTAATACAGTTCCCACTCGCCTGCACAGTTACGTTACAGATAAGTTAACACAGAACTGTAATCTGGTTCGACGATCCCTGACCTTCAGTGTCGCCGATGTATTGTGCACATACATGTTGAGAACTTGGAGCTATCGCACTTGGTTGCCGTACATAGGCAAGCTTTCGCATTCAATATTGACGACATGTTTGGTGCAGTGGTTGAGCGATTGGATTCTGCGCTACGTGTCGTGGATTCTATTCCCATACTGATCGAATATTTGTATGGCCTACAAATAGTTGTTCCGAGTCTGGGCCACGATACAGGAGAAAGAAGGAGGTGTGGGGCTAGGTTTAAAAAAAAATGTATATATTATAATACCCCAGCTCCTGCCATGTTGCAGGTCATCCAGCTATGTGACAGTCTATAGTAACCCTTTCAGATTCAAGTCTTACAACGTACATAGAATGAGAAGTGTCCCATTAAATCGATACATTAATTATTAATTCATATTTCTAAGAAGGCGACAACTGGCGCGCGACATCAATGCTTCCCGCGCTACGATGACACGTATTTAACATCTCCGCCACGATATATCTTTACTAATGTGATTACTGATAATGGAAGCATTTATTTGAATAGCTTTCAAAGCATTACAAACATGTCTGAGTGTGATCTCATCAACAATGCCCTTGAAGCTATTCAATTAATTCCCAACAATAGTATTCTAATGGCAATAAAAACGGTCGCCCGATGCCTATCAGCCGGTGAATGGTCGTCGCGTTCCCAGCGGTTGCCCACTGCTGGGCGATATCATCGAATATCTGGCGTTCACTAAATCTTTTGGTACGCATTTATGGGACTGTTAGTTGTTTAATTTCTTTTTTATCGCATTTGCATAGATTTAAATTAATTAGCGCTATTGGGGTAGATGGCGGCGCGATACTGTGGCGATACAGAGCTATGCAGCGCAAGCGCACATATCTCTACACCACACCGTCGCGTCGCAGTCACACGCTCCAGTGTTCTTTGAATACTTCGCATAACAGTTGAAATATTTTCTTACTCACAAAGACAAGTACTTTTAAATAATTGTTGGAGTCTTCTGAAGAGTTCTTCAGTACCTATATTAATAATTGTTGGAGTCTTCTGAAGAGTTCTTCAGTACCTATATTAATAATTGTTGGAGTCTTCTGAAGAGTTCTTCAGTACCTATATTAAGAGTTCTTCAGTACGAAGAACTGACAAAAACTCCATGGTTTGTTTTCAAATTCAGTGTAATTATACCTCCAATAAACCGTAACAAGCTTGATCTTAATCTGACCTATTGTGGTATAGTAATTTTTATTCTAGGTGCATCGTCTTCACATATAATTGTATAATTAATGTACCTATACAAAATATTGTAAGATATTTTAAAATAATAACGGTGGACTTTCTTGCCCATTCTTCTCCATACGAAACTACCTTTTGAAAGGGGCGACTAGAATCAATTCTATTCTTTTTTGTAAATTTTGGCGTTCCAACGTGCCTTTTATGTACCTAATTGAAATAAATAATTTGACTTTGAATAATAATGAGGAGATAACTGACAATATTAATATAGTTGATAGTCGTGCGTGACAACACGTTACGTGATACTTAAGAGAGACTACTAGTGTTTATGATAATGTAACATAAATAATAATGTCCTTCCTTATGTACTTAGATATTGTATAACTAAATGGACCGGTAAGAATGCCGCCGCAGATCGTTTAGAGCGGACCTATTGTAATGTTTGGAGCGGACCACTGACCAGCTCCAGCTCCGAGTGATGGTGGTGGTGACGTCACATCTGTTTCATGTCAATGTTTACAAAGTCGGCACATCAAGGTGACGTCCACCTGAACGTAAAACTTGATATCCGTAATTAATGAATTAAAACAAGGATCAGAGGAATGCCTTAATTGACGGTTAATTACCGGAGTAATGTTGGCAACACAACGAGTTCCCGCCTGCCGCCCAGCGACTACGCCACAAGAACTCCGCAAAAACGCAGCAGACACGCAGCGACAACGTCCTTACAACGACAGGCGTCATTGGCACCGCGATTAATTACAAACATGTTGTGTGTACTGATATGAACCATTTGTACTTACTTATAAGGGTAACAGTAGTAATGAGTGACATAATAAATAATATGTACTGCTGTGTGAGGAACACGACACCCTACAAAGTGTTATGTACTGCTGTGTGAGGAACACGACACCCTACAAAGTGTTATGTGTTGGCCAGCGCTAATATGTACTGCTGTGTGAGGAACACGACACCCTACAAAGTGTTATGTGTTGGCCAGCGCTAATATTGTTTTGGTTACTACGATATGCCGAAATAAGGTGTTTCTAGAGATTTATATATTGAACAAAGTTTTGTATTGGACTCGAAAATAATGTCCCCCATATTAAAGTCTGATGCAATACAAAAATATGTAGAAAGCGGGGGCGGGGGCGGGCGCGGTATGTTAGTTTACACAACAACTTTTAGAGAAATGATTCAGCAATAATTGAAACTACTTTTTGAAAAGTGATGCCCTCAGGGGGATTTGAAGCGTGAATTTTCTGTAACATGTGTGTACAGATATAGACGTAGCGATTGGTTGTTGTATTACCACAAGCAGTTTGGTGTTTAATGTAATGAACTTGAGCAACCGTCCTCACAGATGTAACTAGATAATGATCCAACATACTTGTCACCTGATCTCGATGCGAGTGGAACCGCGGAGCGTCACTGTTTAATTAACACTTTACACGCGATGCGCAGGCGCACCCATCGACGCTATCTGCTGGATCTACGTCATATGTTAGCGGCAGTTTACATGTCTGTCCACCTGTCAGCAACGCTCTCGGAAACACCTTCACTAACTTAATAAAGAGTTCTCTTAATTGAACCTTGAACACAAACCGCCGATAGTTCTGTGGCACTCGCTTAGAATTATTTCCGACAGATTGTGTGAAACATACAGTCTACTTACTGCCTGAAAACTGCGCACTGAGTAGGAAAAACGTCGCTGTTGAATAGCGATGGACTGAACCTTATAAGGACCACCGCCAGTCCGTCATAGGCGCAGAACAGTACATGTCAGTTAACTTTCTATGAGGCTGTAAGTCTTCCCACTTCTTTGACCATTGATTGTAAAATTGTAAAAATACAGTTAATAGTCGGTGTGGGTCACTTCGGTGGTAAGTGCTTGGTTAATAGTATAAATTTTAATAAGTTATCGAGCACACAACATTCACATACCAAAGGAACTACTAAAAGACACGTCATGTTCTAGCTCTCTCGACATAGTGACAATAAGCTAATCAGTGACAGCGCAGAGTGCAGTCGCGCAAGCGGCGCGGCGCCGGCGTTCGGGTACACGTTAGCGCACCCTGCCACGACCTGTGCGTCCAGGGAGTCTACGATCGGATAACTTCGCTATAAGTTCAGATAGGATATCTGTAGTGCTTCAAAATAATATGACTTTGACTGATGTATTTGACAAACCGTGACTGTATTGTATTGAGTTCGAAGAATCCTCTCATGTTATTCACGACTGTCGTATCATATTTGATTCACTTTTAGTTTAAATAAGTTCCGCCAATATCACATCATATTACCGCACTGCATCGTACCGCACCGCATTATACCGCATCGAACCGCATTCGTGTGGAGCACCGCGACATCGGTACAGTTGCAGTAAGACGAAGGGGCGCGGGCGCCCGACGTCATTAGTCTTATTTAATTTTAAATTAATGCATTGAGTGTGATACGGTGGAATGGTTCCGCTCTGAACATGTGTGTTTATTTATTTAGCTTGAATGTTGTTTTTATATATTGTATCCTTTAAATATGAACATAACGGTGAAAATTATTGAAAATATTTTTTGTATGCATAACCGTCCAATAACGGCTAGCTGCACATTTGTCATTTGCATTAATTAGTATGAGGCTGGTCCCACACTGGCCCCGGCGTGCGGCACTCAGCTGCCAGTGGCGGCCCCTTGACCCTTGATACTTGTACAGTTTGGTCTTTGATGGTAACGTGATCTTGTCTTGATTGGTCACAAGCTGCACCATTCTCGTCGTTTCATCAGTTCACATTACCAGTCGTCCGTGCGATACGCATCAACTTGTAAGTTCGTTCTACGTAACTTATCGACGTGTAACTTATCCTCCCGTAAGTTATAGTGGTGTAAGTGAGCCACTTAATTGTAACACGCGGCGTGTGCGCATGCGCATCGCTCCTACTAATGTCAGAATTATGTTAAACGCACCAACTAATGCCGATCCGAAGCAAACGATAACGATTCTCGATAAAAACGTCATTTTATTCTCACAACGCCTCGTAAACTTACTGAAGTAGCGTTGTTTTAATTCCGGAGATGGTTTTTTCATACTTGGATACCTACATAGGTACGCTCATAAAATACCACAGATGGTCAAAGGCCGTGTGGTGTGATGGTGTGCATGCGCATGCATAACAGCTCGATGACACCCACTGATCAACATAAATAAGGCGTCCATTTCATTTGAACGAACCGATAGATCTTGGAATGTTCAGCTTGGGCGTAAAATGCTCCGTAGGAAAAGGCCGTAAAAATATACAAAACCTTCTCTGGTCCTGAAACTGCTCGTGCGCTGCGGTTGAAGCATCAATAGCTTTAACTTGTCGTGCTAAGTCATTCTGATAGTGTTTGCAATATTAATCTCTTATAGCTGTAACGCTGTACCAATCAGTAGTTGATAATAAAAAAATAAAATAAAAATGTATATTTCAGTAACTTATGAACATATTACATTACAGTGTCAGGAGTCTTCTTTTAAGGAAATTAAAAGAAGTATTTAGTAGTTGTAAGTTTGTACAGCTTAAGGTGTGTTTTCGGTGATACGACGCGCGACGGCCTCCAGACTTACCCGGTAACTGTAACAGTTGTTCTGTTTGTCCATCAAATAATTGTTATTGTTCTTTACTGAGTGTTCGTACCTAACGTGTGCTCTCTATTGTGCATACCAGTAATATCATACGTCATCTTAATACTTTCACGCACGTTAGCTCCGTGCACTCGTATCAGATCCACTTACGTTACACAACACATCAGTATACTGTGCTATTGTTATAAACAATTACACTATGCACGTGTGTGTGTGAGCATGTGTGTGTTTGATCGTGATCAATCGTTTTGGTGGATCGCGCACGTCAGGACTAATCCCGGACGGAACTGACAGCACCACTATTTAGATCACTAAGTCTACTCTTATGATAATACACACCTTATCACAATACTATTGAGACTATAATCGTGTGACAATATATCAGCAAGAGATGAAAACTGTGTGCGCAGTAATTGTAACTTTACTGCATTAGAAATAGAGGTAACAAAGGCTTGTGATATTGTTGTTATTTTTCACATGCTGGGCGATAATGCGCGTTGCACGACTAGGTCTAATGAGTGCAGCGTGTAATTATTGAAGTGTATTCGGTACAAGAAGAAAATCCATCGGATAGCTCCACTGTTTGGTCACATGGTCACCGACCACAAGAGTAACGTGTATGTTGAGACAGGATGTGAGACATTAGATTATAAGAAGAACCGGTCAGTTCATCAGGTGCTAGTGGTGCAATTGATTTCAATGTAACAGTAATCTACGCTACGTAATTTGTACTTAATTTCAGGAAACTAATTAATATTTTTATGGCTCTTATTAAAATATAGATTAAATAATTACTGATACCGTTTCAAAACTCTAGCTTTACTTTTTCATAGAAAGAAAGGAATGAGCAATCAGTTTTTCCGGAAATAAACTCATAACATATCCAACTATTCTTGTATTATGTTTTAAACTACTGTTCAGTTGTTCCTGTTATTCAATATTACGTAAACATGTAAAGTAAACGCAGCGGCGGATCATCTGAATGATACCAACTATGTAACAAATCTATTTATTTATTTCTCATTGTGTACCTACTTTGTCAATAACATTAGAATATGTCGCGTCTAAAAATATCAGATTAGCTTTAACAATATTACGTTCGTTATGTTAACGGAATTATGTAAAACAACAACAATAATGTTGCTATGTTACGCGGTGGTGACGGACATAAACAAGCGGTTGCCCAACAGTGGACAACGTTGGGCCGTGTCCCACTGTGCACGTGCGCAACAAGCAAGATTTCCATACAAATGAAGCAAAGCAGACGCTGTGGCGCGGCGGGTACATTAACATTTTTCCGTGGGAGTCACAGTCACCGTCCGCGTCCGCGAGTCCCAGCGAGCAACACGGAACGTCCTGAACACTGTTGGCAAGGCTATCGAATGCTCGACGTTACGATATCAATATATTTTATGTACTATAAAAGAACATCAGCAAACGTCATTTGTGTGAGGTGAGTCTTTTACTGACAATGATCTCAAGGAAATAATGCTATAAGCTTGTTTGCCTTGTATGGATTGGTGATCGCAGTATGATGTGAGATTTATTTATTTAGTTATTAGTTTTTCGATGTCTTATACTGTTATATCCTTTCCCCACGTGATAAGAATTCTATCGCCAATATCAATATGGAAGATATTTAATTAACAATTTCCTGTAATGACGGAAATCGTGTGCATACACTTTATGAATGTGGTTGTGTAGGAGGCTCGACTGGCGGCACAGCGCGGTACCGTTACTGAACTAATAAGCAAGGTTCGAGACTAACATACTGCGCTATACCGCCGCACCGCACCGCACCGCACCGCGCCGCACCGCACCGTACCGCGCAAACACGTGAAGTACTGATTATAGGGACCCCCTACCCAATGGATGAGAATGATCATCTTTAAGAAGACTGGCAATGTGTGATAGTATCTGTGGAAATTGTTATCCAACCAAGTTAAATGTTTTTGGTAGGACTGTAAAGGTCGAGGTGTTCCATTCGAAGCATCATCATCATCAACCTACATCAGTCCACTGCTGGACATAGGCCTCTCCCAAAGCACACCACTGAGCCCGATCTTCGGCTCTCCTTCTCCAGTCGCTGTCGGCTACCCTACGTATATCGTCGCTGCACCTAGTCGCAGGACGTCCTACACTACGCTTGCCGATTCGCGGTCTCCACTCTAGAACTCGTTTACCCCAACGGTTATCGGTTCTGCGGCAAATATGACCAGCCCACTGCCACTTCAGTTTGCTAATCCGCTGAGCTATGTCGATAACTTTCGTTCTCTGGCGAATGACTTCGTTCCGGATTCGATCCCTCAGAGAAACACCATTCGAGTCACACCAATATTATTCCTTTTAATATTGTTGTGATTTGAATGAATGCTATTCAAATTGGTGCGGTAAATGGAATGTCTCTGAAGTTCTACCATAGTTAAAAATGTCCGGAATTATAATAATAATTAGGATGCTTGCTCTGATCGTCACTCAATGTACTGCAGTCGTAAGGCGCTGTACCACTTGCTACTTTATAATTAGGATGCTTGCTCCGATCGTCACTCAATGTACTGCAGTCGTAAGGCGCTGTACCACTTGCTACTTTATAATTAGGATGCTTGCTCCGATTGTCACTCAATGTACTGCAGTCGTAAGGCGCTGTACCACTTGCTACTTTATAATTAGGATGCTTGCTCCGATTGTCACTCAATGTACTGCAGTCGTAAGGCGCTGTACTACTGGCTCCTTTATAATTAGGATGCTTACTCCGATTGTCACTCAATGTACTGCAGTCGTAAGGCGCTGTACCACTTGCTCCTTTATAATTAGGATGCTTACTCCGATTGTCACTCAATGTACTGCAGTCGTAAGGCGCTGTACCACTTGCTCCTTTATAATTAGGATGCTTACTCCGATTGTCACTCAATGTACTGCAGTCGTAAGGCGCTGTACCACTTGCTACTTTATAATTAGGATGCTTGCTCCGATTGTCACTCAATGTACTGCAGTCGTAAGGCGCTGTACCACTTGCTACTTTATAATTAGGATGCTTGCTCCGATTGTCACTCAATGTACTGCAGTCGTAAGGCGCTGTACCACTTGCTACTTTATAATTAGGATGCTTGCTCCGATCGTCACTCAATGTACTGCAGTCGTAAGGCGCTGTACCACTTGCTACTTTATAATTAGGATGCTTGCTCCGATTGTCACTCAATGTACTGCAGTCGTAAGGCGCTGTACCACTTGCTACTTTATAATTAGGATGCTTGCTCCGATTGTCACTCAATGTACTGCAGTCGTAAGGCGCTGTACTACTGGCTCCTTTATAATTAGGATGCTTACTCCGATTGTCACTCAATGTACTGCAGTCGTAAGGCGCTGTACCACTTGCTACTTTATAATTAGGATGCTTGCTCCGATTGTCACTCAATGTACTGCAGTCGTAAGGCGCTGTACTACTGGCTCCTTTATAATTAGGATGCTTACTCCGATTGTCACTCAATGTACTGCAGTCGTAAGGCGCTGTACCACTTGCTACTTTATAATTAGGATGCTTGCTCCGATTGTCACTCAATGTACTGCAGTCGTAAGGCGCTGTACCACTTGCTACTTTATAATTAGGATGCTTGCTCCGATCGTCACTCAATGTACTGCAGTCGTAAGGCGCTGTACCACTTGCTACTTTATAATTAGGATGCTTGCTCCGATTGTCACTCAATGTACTGCAGTTGTAAGGCGCTGTACCACTTGCTACTTTATAATTAGGATGCTTGCTCCGATTGTCACTCAATGTACTGCAGTCGTAAGGCGCTGTACTACTGGCTCCTTTATCATTAGGATGCTTACTCCGATTGTCACTCAATGTACTGCAGTCGTAAGGCGCTGTACCACTTGCTACTTTATAATTAGGATGCTTGCTCCGATTGTCACTCAATGTACTGCAGTCGTAAGGCGCTGTACTACTGGCTCCTTTATAATTAGGATGCTCTTGGACAAAATCGACCAAATCATTCGCAGCACCCTAACATCCATTTTAAATGTGGCCTTGGACAACCGAGCGTGGCTGCAAGCCACACTACCCATCCGTTTTGGTGGCCTCTGCGTCCGCAAAATTACCAGTACATATTAGCTTACCGGCGTTCCTGTCCTCTGTCCACAGCACCGAAAAGTTGACCGGGAAAATTTTAGCCCCCTCCCTGGTTGACTTTGAAGTGCCGTGCTTGACCGACGCGGTGAATGCCTGGAAAGTGGCTTGTCCGGATACAGATCGGCCCGTGAACCCATCTTACCAGAGGCAGTGGGATGAGCCGCTCTGCAGGTTGGTACGGAATAATCTTATTAATACGTCCACCAATCCTGCTGAGCGTGCCCGCTTGCTGGCTGTGGGTGAATGGGAGTCGGGCCTCTGGCTTCAGGCACTACCATCACCCAACATAGGCACTATGCTGGGTGACACCACCTTCCGGCTCGCTACTTGTCTGCGCCTGGGCGCTCATTGCGTGGTTCCGAATCGCTGCCAATGTGGTGTAGGCGTCGACTGCCTCGATCACCATGGCCTATCTTGCAGTAAGAGCGCTGGTCGGATAGCACGGCACGCTAGCATTAATGACATCATTCGTCATGCTCTTGTCACCGCCGGGGTGCCAGCTGTTTAAGAACCCAATGGCTTGGCACGCGACGATGGGAAGAGACCAGACGGAATGACCATAATGCCTTGGAAGGTAGGTAAGCCTTTGGTGTGGGACGCAACGTGTGTCGACACCCTTGCGCCATCCCATCTTCCTAGCACGGCGGGCTGTGCTGGGCGGCTGCTGCCGGTGCGGAAAACCTCAAAAGGCGCAAATACTCCAATCTTTTTGGAACTTATATGTTTGAGCAGTTTGGGGTTGAAACACTAGGGCCATGGGGTCTGAGTGCCCACTTAGTTTTTTGAGATATCGCCAAGCGGTTAGTCGACTCTTCACGTGACCATAGGGCTGGCCTATTTTTTATTCAAAGAATCAGCATTGCCATACAACGTGGCAATGCTGCCAGCCTTTTGGGTACTTTTCCTGTTGACAGCGATGCGGACGAATTTTTGATGCCCTTTGACTGTTTTATTTTTGATTTGTATTATAGTAGTTAAGATTTATATTGTATATATTAGTGTAATTCGATGTAAAAACTATATAATAGTAATAAATAATAAAAAACTGTAAACTTAAAAAAAAAGAATGTTAAATCAATAAAATATCTGACAATTTCTGTTGTGGAATCCAATCTCATTGGTTGCTATGACTTTTAGCCGTTTGGGGTCGAAACTTTCGGGTCATGGGGTCCGAGTGCACGTCTCCTATTTTCGGGTCATGGGGTCCGAATGCACGTCTCCTATTTTCGGGTCATGGGGTCCGAGTGCACGTCTCCTATTTTCGGGTCATGGGGTCCGAGTGCAAGTCTCCTATTTTCGGGTCATGGGGTCCGAGTGCACGTCTCCTATTTTCAGGTCATGGGGTCCGAGTGCACGTCTCCTATTCAAGGAAATTGCTCAAAGAGTGATCGATACTTTGCGTAACTAGAGGGCCGGATTATTCTTTGGCCAAAGAATTAGGGTTGACATCCAACGTTGCAACGCTGCCAGTGTTCTGAGCACGCTTCCAGATGACAGTGATGTGGAGGAATACTTGGACGCCTGACAAGTGCACTTTTTAATTATTTTGGAATTGTATTTTTATACGTATGTTGTTTTATAGTTAGTTTTTAACTTATATTTGTATTATACTAGTTTAGACTTATATTATACTAGCTTTTGCACGCAGCTTCGCTTGCGTATTTTTTTTCACCCCTTTAGGGGAGAATTTTTTAAAAATTCTTCTTTAATGGATGCCTTCGTTATAACAGGTATCTACTGTCAAAATTTCAATTTCCAACCCCAGCGATTTGGTTGTGCATTGATAGATCAGTCAGTCAGTCAGGCAGTATCTCCTTTTATATACCTACATAGGTATGTCATCGGAAATGTATCCATTACATTTTATTATAAAAAAGACAATATTTTACACATTTTCTAAATTAGCTTACCATCGTGTGAGATCTGGAACGTAATCTTAAGAATACCTTACTCACTCGAACTTATCTCGCTCTCTCTTTCTCTCTCTTTACATCCTGCAATATTGTCATGTGTTGCACTTAATAAATAAATACGAATTAATTAATTTACGCGTTTATTTGAGATACAACACATCGTATACAATTCCTAGATTTCATACATTTCCAGTAACATAATGATACAGATATATTTCAGATAAAATGTATTTATAAGTCACAATCATGTTCTACAATCACACACATTATTTCGTTATGAAAATAAAAGTTCAACGGGAAGTGGCCAGTCGGCAGGTAACTACCTATAGGTCGGGGGGTGCGCAAGCGCATAATTTAATGCGTGCATTTAGCGCAGATTTATTTTGTACGTGTTGTAGTTTACGGTTTATGGCAGAGCAGTATTTTATCTGAGCGAGCACAAGTTATATTAAAACAAGAATATCAATCATCTTTACGATCTTGTTTAGTGTGTACCAGGGCACAGGTACCAGGGCATCAAGACTGGAGGAAACAAGCTGCTTCTGCGCAAATTGGAATACGGTTAACATTTCTTATAATAATGCAAGGAAACGTCTCTCCTAAAGATTCTCTATGGCATACGTTTATGTTTCATGTAAACTAACACAAAAAGTAGATATTATGCATATAATTGTATTTGTAGATGTGTATACTAAGCCTCTTGGGTTCTACATAATGTCCATTTATATAATCTACATTTTATAGGCAACATTAAAAGATGTCCCGACATAGAAATCGAACCCGCTCCTTGGTGACTGCAGAGTGCAACGTTCAGGTCTGTGGTCTGCCAGATATTATATTTATTGGTAAAAAACCTTAATTTGATCTGTATCCTCATTCGCGATATGTAACCGGTACATTCTGCAGGATGGCCGCGGATGCCTCCGTCAGATTCCTCCGGGAGCGGCTAATGAGTGCGGCAGCGTCCTCCCGCCCCCCGCCCGCGTGCCCCGCTACCCCACCACCCCCGCACCCCGCCCCGCGTCCGTCGCTTATTAGTTTTTATTGGAGGACCACCTGTTGCGCTGCGCTCGCGCATACTCGTGTGATACACAAGTACTTGTGTGCGTTGTGTGTTGTGCAAGAGACTTGATGAATGACTAAAATTAATTAGGTACAGATTGGATGTATACTCGAGATTTTATCGAAAAGATCTGTCACAACATGATCTGTTCGCGATTATTTAAATCGTGTCACTGTGGTGGTTTCTGACAGAGCTTTTTTAGCATTTAAAAAATAAAATCTACTTCAAGTCTAAAATAGAGACCACCAATAAAATTATAAGTTGTATCTGCTAACAAGGGTGGGGTCTGAACAACACAAACAACAGTAATCGTACTAAGCAATGTGTAGTCTGTACATCGGCGCAGTTGTTCTAGTTCACGAAGGTATAAAACTGTTTAATTTAATGTGTACCTTTCATTGCTCCTTTTATTTCGTACACGTAAGGAAACAAAACGACCAAACGGTTAACTGTCTACCACAGACTCTACCTGCGTTTCCCAGATTGCTTGTTTGCATGTGTGTGTATGTGTACAGGTACCTCTATGTGTATGTGTGTGTTCTTATATTTAATTCTCTGGTCACAGTCTCATTCATTTGTATGTTGTGTCTTATTCGCTTAGGAGAAGCGCCGTCTTGGGGGATCTCATTATTTTATGAAACGAACCATAATTAGGAAGTCGATGTACAGAATGTTCGTAAATTTAAACACTTGGCAGTTAAAATTAAGTATTATTGTCATACAACCCAAGCGGAATGTGTCCGAGTTATAATATATATTATATAATAATGTAACAGTAAACGGAGCGAGTGAGCGACGCAAACATGCTAATTCGCTGATATTGATAAAACGTGTCGGCAAGCGCACTAAACAGATAGGAACAGAAGGTGTACTACACGGAGGTGTCTAACTAAGCTCTAGCTGACGGAAATGACAAACGAAAAAATTCTAGTCACTGATAATGCATTTCATGCGTATTATCGGCAAGTACACATTGTTTCGTTTGTTACAGTGGTGCCGCTGTGGTGTTCTGATGCTGCAGCTGTGTAAGGCGCTCCACCCACTGCACCGCGCCCCGTCGCGTAGCGCGGGATGGCAGATTTTACCATTGTATGCAAGTATCTCAATTTATATAGAAATCACGCCTAGCACAACACACTGCCGACGCGGAAATGCGCGGGAAGGCGCCCCGCGCGCAGTTTGCCATCCCGCGCTACGCGACAGGGCGCGGGGCACTGGGTGGAGCGCCTAATATTCCGTTTTACTTATAACTGTACCTTAACGAAACGACTACCTATTAATTATTAATATTATAATGTGCGAGTTGGTTCTCGGTCATTATTGCTGTGGTCCTTCTGTACTTTATTACCGTGCGGTGTGTATAGGTACGCGGGCGCATCGCCAGTGGTTCTCACGGCGCGCGGCGCGGACGCGTCGGTGTTTTGTAGGACATTCATCCTAATTAATTCGGAGCTACGTCACACTGCGCATGCGCACACGCAACCTACACACTCACAGCTGAGCACTACTTGCGTAATTAGTGTTAATTAATAATAATGAATCAGCACAGAGATTAGCGGACTAAGTCACGAGACTATGATGACTACTAAGTAGGTACTAATGGAAACCTTTTAATTACCCAGCTTTTTTTTATTTGAAAGTAGGATAAATTACTTTTCTGTCTTTAGTTGAGTTTTTTAATGTAAAAACAACCACACTCGTAAGTTAGTACTAGTTATTTGGTGTTTTCACGACGAGAGTGCTACGGTTTATGTTACCAAAAATCAAAACCAAAACTCATTTAATTAAACTGGACTGAAAATCATAAAATAGTTAGCCCCAAATTCAGTCACCCTTCACCGGTTCCTATTGTTATCATTGATAGACACGCAGTTCCTATCAGAGGTATTTTTCACATTTAACTAAAAACTGGAAACGTGTTTGTTCGTCCTAATCCGGATATTAAAATTATGTAGGTACTTTAATCAGAGTAGTTAATATTATAACGAAATACTAAGGTACTCAAAAGCGAAGGCATAATTCAATATTGGCACACGGTATGATGACGCACCGTCTACGCGTCTCTTGCAAGCCGTCAACAAGATCCAATCATACGAATATGTCATAATATTACGAATCGATTCTAAATGTAATCGAGTGGCATCGCGTATGCTAATGTGGCACTATAATCAATAGTCGTGGGAACTTTATGAGCTCGCTCGACGCGCCATCAGCCATCAGCCATCAGCCATCAGCAGCCATCGGTCGCATATTTTTAGCAATCGTTATCTAAACGTGTTACATTAGTGTGGTCACCGTGTTCCTGACTGTTTCGCACGTTTAAGGTGACTGGCATCGTTTGAGTCTCCTTAGAGCCTTTTTAACGTTCAATGTATTGAACAATATAGCTGCCTCGCTGGTCTGGTAGTGGCAAGCGCGACTGCTGATCGTGAGATCCTGTCTGGCAAAGTGTTATTGGGTTTTTCCATGTGGAATTCCTCAGTAGCAGACAGGAGTTTGGATTTTTGCCCGGTCGATGGCATTAGGCTCGCCCCCTATTACATGGGACTTAAACATAACGGCGAAAAGAAAGTGTTACTATACACCTCTGCCCAACCCTTTCGGGAATACAGGCGTGATGATATGTTATGTAGTGTGTATTAAGCAATTGCTATTGAAACCTTAAGGATAGAGCAATTACCAGTCGGCTTCTGAAGCAACGATTGATATAGTTTTTTTGTCAGAGGACTGAAAATAACTGACAACGTTTAAATGGTAGCCAGTAAACTACTGCTATGCTAGTACAACCGTCTGTGAGGAGACTCGAACAAAGACAAGCACGAGTCGGTCGGTCAGAATACCGATGACCAGAGGAATGAGAGACACATGTATGTTACAGAACGGGCACCTGTCCAAGACTCGACTGCGGCTTTTCACACACAGTTCACATTCTACAAAGTTATAGAAAATGCGCCAATACCCTTTAAATAACTAACCTCGAGTGGCAAAAGCACATACCTGTAATATTTCCTAAATAAAGCTTGGATGTGTCGCGCCGCCGCGTCGCCGCGGCTGTCCATGCGCAGGATCAATCGCGCGGCCATACATGGCGACCTCTCATCACTCCGGAGTAGCAGCCAGCAGTACGACTGAGTGCTCAGCCACGATAACTGGGCCATAGCGACTCAGTATGGTCCCAGGTTTAATAAACAAAGAACGATTTTTCAGGAAGAAGGATATTGCTTTTAGTTCCTAGAATTTATATTGTCTCGTCGTTATTCGGAAATAATGGAGTTTTATATTATGCATTTATTATATTTTCAGATTTAAATAAATCTGTATTATTACATCTTCGTTGACAAAGCATAGTGATATCGGCAAAATAGCGCCACCAGTGTGACAACACAGTTGAGTGTAGCGGGAGAGTGCTGAGGAGGTGCGCGGCCAGCAGTGGACGGGTACAGGCTGGTACTAGGGACCTAATAATTGATGATATGATTATTATCTTTGGGGATTTAAATACCATACCGTAATTAATCCTCCAGTATCGATCCCATGATCTTAAATTAATCGAAAAACAATAAAACAAACGAACTTCAAATCGAACCGAATAATAAAATGAGTCACCCGTAATGCCTTAAACGTAACTTATTAAAGGATATCAGGTGGAGTTCCGAGCGATAACCCTTTAATGAAGCAGGTACCGTGGCGGCCGGCCGACGCGGCGACGCGGCGACGGCGCGCTGATGAGAACCATTTAATTTGTGACATAAAATAACTGCCTTATCGCGCATAAATAAGTATTATGATGTTTTATTGGTATTTTACGAGTTAGCGGTGACGACAAGTGTAGTGACGAAAGCGCGTAGGCGCACCATAACAGAAAACGTGAACTAGGATTGTGTAACGTGCGATGTTGATGCTACGCTGCGCGATGTAGCAGCTGTGTAGCTGTCGTCAATCGCGTATGACAGTAATGTATGTTACATGTAGTGAGGTTCACCTTCTAATTTAAATAATTATATGTTGGACACAAGACCATAAGTTAATTAGAAAAAAAACAGCTTACGTGGCATCTGCGTCCGATGAGTTAAAGTGCAGTCAGAACCTTGTTCTAGTTAAGACATCATAAAGTAAATTTAACAGAAAAAAATAAAGACGGTCAAAAATAGTTTTACCTACCTAAGGGCACAGAATAAAAATGAGTAGTAGGTATTCATATGTAGCAAAGGAAGCAGTCGAAAGTAGATACTTGTTCAACTAAAAACTGGTGACCGTGTAAAGTGTTCTTACTTTGTCTGATAATAATTGACATCGTACAATAAAATCAGTTTTGACCAGAAAAGCGCTCTATTGAGAGCTTCCGCGGGTAGCGCAGCGCGTCCCTCCGCCTTTGTCGCCTCACTCCCTCAGATGTACGACATGTGTACAACTCCACTCCATGCTCGGTATCTCCCTGTAAACACGTCATTCGTTTCTTTTGTCCGCTGAAGGACTCATCTGACGTATATCATTCACTCTTTTTTTAAATGACATCTTTTAGGCGACTACTTTTTTTCCTACGCTCTTAAAACTTATTTTTACTTGTTAATTATCGACTAGGGTCGATAATTTTTGAAACCAAAAAAAATAATAGTAGGATGAAAACCATTGGAAAAGGAAGAAAATATACCAAAATGTAAGGAAAAATAATTTGCGGGCGATCTGAGGTCGGGAAGTGGATGGAGGTGAGTTTTTAAGGGTAAAAAACGGTTTATCTCGATTTCCGGCAAAACTACAAGTCCTATGGAAAAAAGTTAAATGGCAAAGTTGTAGGTAATAAAAAGATCTACAACTTTTGTATTTACACTTTTTTCACATAACCTCAAAATTTATGTGAAAAACTCAAATAACCAAGTTTTCTGTTTTTTATTTTTATCTTTTACAAAAATGTTTTTTTTTTCACGAAATTTGGTGAAAACTTACTTTTTTATGTCCCAAACACACTAATTTTATTGATTTAATATATACATTTTTTCACCATATTCGTTATTTCCTATTATTATATTCCTTATTTCTTTGCATTTTCTGAGAACATTTACCATAGTAATGTATATTTTTTTTAAACCAGAAAGTAGAGATTTCAACGAACAAAAAGCCCACTGACTTAAAAAAAACTGATATTTTGACGTGAGAATTTTCGATTGGAAAATAGACTGCTTTTCGATATTAAGTCAAAATAAGGTGAAAAAATTAATATTTTAAATCAAAAAAATTACAGTGAGTTTGAGACATAAAAATGTAAGTTTTCACCAAATTTCGTGAAAAACATTTATTTTTGTAAAAGATAAAAATTAAAAAACCAAGAACTTGGTTATTTGAGTTTTTCACATATTACCTACAACTTTGCCATTTAACCTTTTTCCATAGGACTTGTAGTTTTGCCAGAAATCGAGATAAACCGGTTTTTACCCTTAAAAACTCACCCCCATCCACTTCCCGACCTCAGATCGCCCGTACTTTTTTCCTTTCTTTTTTGTTATATTATCTTCCTTTCCCAAAGGGTTTCATCCTACTATTTTTTTTTCACTTTTTACCATTATCAAAGGCTTCAGCCCTGGTCTATTACGGAACCCTAACATGATGTGAAAGCTTTACAGTAAGTAGGTACCCATTCGATATTTTGTTCTGGAAGTTGTTAAAAGCCATGGATTATATTAAATGAGATTATAACAACATAAAGAACGGCCGCCTGCCCAGACTGCCCACTCACGGTGAAATATTTGGTGACTTCTTTACAAATATATGAAATACGTTTATAGTGTTTTAATAACATGTCAGGGGATTATAATGCGGTATTAGATCACAAATCATGTCGGCACGCGATGTCGTAAACTAATACGTTGAGGACACGCCATTACACTGCTTTACATGTTGCCTTTGAACTTGCCTCCGTGGTACACTACGTACTGAGCGCAGAAGACCCGTTTGAACTTGCCTCCGTGGTACACTACGTACTGAGCGCAGAAGACCCGTTTGAACTTGCCTCCGTGGTACACTACGTACTGAGCGCAGAAGACCCGTTTGAACTTGCCTCCGTGGTACACTACGTACTGAGCGCAGAAGACCCGTTTGAACTTGCCTCCGTGGTACACTACGTACTGAGCGCAGAAGACCCGTTTGAACTTGCCTCCGTGGTACACTACGTACTGAGCGCAGAAGACCCGTTTCACATAATGCGCTATGACTTGGGCGCGTTTGGCCCTAGTCTCACCTGATGGTAAGCGCAGACAGGGTCTAAGATGGAGCACACGAATCCAAGGAACAGAGAATTCCCCTTTACCCCTCTGGCTCTCACATACACACGACGGAATACAGTAAACTGCTGGGCACCGGACTCTAATGTGAGGGTAGTAGCAAGCCAGGCGGACCGTATACATCGTACCACCAAGCGTGCTGGGCTTTGTTGAATATTACAACACACGTTTATTCCCAGCGTGCGGTGAGGAAGTTTTATATTCTAACCCGTTTCCACGCGGGGTAAAAGTAAAGCATCCGAAGACACCAAACGAACCAAGTATATCACTAGAGCGTGCATATCGTCGGCATTGATTCAAGACTGTTGAGTTTGACCCAAATAGTATGGAATATGTTTGTGTCAACTCCTTATTTTGCGTTGTAAGTAGTGATCCTTTTGTGCATTTTTATTTAGTGTCTGTGCATGCCACAAGATGATCTAGCCCGGTGTCGCTGAGCCGCTCAGCCGCTGAGCCGTTGATGTATGTGCGGCGCACGCGGCGACGCGGCGGGGCCCTACGCGCGCACGCGAACGGATAATTACTATAAATCGTTATTAGGAGAGAAGCGCGCATCCAATACGATTATTATGACGTGACGACTATTAGCTGCGAGTTAATCGGAGGCCGACTGAGGCATGCTCAGCGAATAGCAGCGGGTCATCAAGTATACGTATTACAACCCAGCGCGAGTGACTGTCGAGTGTACTCATCACAGTGGGGTATAAGCAGGACGCCGAAAAACTGATTTCGAGTGACTTCCCGAAATATCAACCTAACTTGCATTGACGAAAGAAGCTCAGACGAGACAACCCGTCTACGAGTCAACCGAGATAAATGCCACCCTAAATACAAATACCCCGGGCTGGTGACGGGTAGCCAGCAGCATCACTAATTCTAGAGAAGCTGATTGTGCTGTCACTTCCCATCCCTCTTGTTCAGCTTGATGAATGTAGAAACCACCTTATTTTAGTTCAGGCCAATGTCTGGCGTTGGACTGTGAGGTGAGACATTGACTCGAAATAGCGTTCCTTATTTGAGAATAACTTAGCAGTTAGTGCAATGACTCAGTTTTATTATCTTTAACACCGTTTTAAGCATATCAACGAATATAATATATTTTATTTGAGCCGGGGTTCCACTAACTGTGTTTTATCAATAAATAGTGTTGCCGGCGATTGCGGTGAGTGTCGATGATGTGTGTGCTATTTATGTAAAAAAAACATGATAATACGACAATTTGGAAGCCATTGAGGAAGCGATGAACATAATCAGCCAACTTATGTGATTTTAAAAGGAAGACTATGAGTGCAAAAATACATTATTTTGATATATATTTCCAATTGTGCACTTCCTTTTAAGATATCCTAAACGTAAATGTGATTGCTATCAGCAGGCTTGATACAACTATACCTAGTCTGGCCATAAATACTGTTACAATTAAAAATAAGAAGGATATTACATTTGAATTTGGAATCTGTCATTTTTATACGATTGTTCATTGAAGTTTATAATTTTGGCGCCAATACATTGGTCAATATTTTGCGATATTAAAATGGAGTGGGGTGATAAAGAGAACCGAATCGCTGTGATTGCATTACACAAAGTTGGTATGGAGCCAAATGAAAATTTTAAAACTCTCCATACGCTTGGTATTAGTCAAATGTTTGTGTACCGGGGTATTAATAGGTACAATGAGACCTCCTCTGTTTGTGACAGAAAAAGATCTGGCCGTCCACGTAGTGTTCGTACGAAAAAGGTGGTCAAAGCAGTAAGGGAAGGAATTCGAAGAAATCTTGTCCGAAAGCAAAAGATTTTATCTCGGGAGATGAAGATAGCACCCAGAACCATGTCGCGTATTTTAAAAGATGACTTAGGACTTGCAGCCTATAAGAGACGCACTGGTCATTTTTTAACTGATAATTTAAAAAAGAATAGGGTGGTAAAATCTAAACAACTACTGAACCGGTACGCAAAGGGAGGTCACAGAAAAAAATTGTTTACGGATGAGAAACTCTTTACAAATGCGCAACATTTTAACAAACAAAATGACCGTATTTATGCTCAAAGTTCTAAGGAAGCTTTCCAATTAGTCGACAGAGTGCAACGTGGGCATTATCCGACTTCAGTGATGGTTTGGTGGGGTGTTAGCTATGAAGGAGTGACTGAGCCATATTTTTGTGAAAAAGGTATCAAAACATGGCACAAGTGTATCAAGATACCATTCTTGAGAAGGTAGTTAAGCCCCTTAACAACACCATGTTCAATAACCAAGTATGGTCCTTCCAACAAGACTCGGCGCCGGGTCATAAAGCTCGGTCCACGCAGTCTTGGTTGGAAGTGAACGTTTCGGACTTCATCAGAGCTGAAGACTGGCCGTCGTCTAGTCCCGATCTTAATCCGCTGGATTATGATTTATGGTCAGTTTTAGAGAGTACGGCTTGCTCTAAACGCCATGATAATTTGGAGTCCCTAAAACAATCCATACGATTGGCAGTGAAGAATTTTCCCATGGAAAGAGTGCGTATTGATAACTGGCCTCAACGTTTAAAGGACTGTATTGCAGCCAATGGAGACCACTTCGAATAAGCTTTTTATATTTTAAATTGTTTTATATTTATGTATTAAACTAACACACTGTAAAAGTAATAAATATTATTTGCAATAAAAAAATGTTTTTCTTCGTGACAATATTTATGGCAAGACTAGGTACACGATAGCTCTCTTAATCTAGATAGAGCGGTGCTGACAGATCTCCTCTGAGTTCTATCAGCAGCGTCTAGGTGAACCTACTTGGAACTCTTGGTGGAAATAGTTCTGTATATCTATATGAGTATAATCTATATGTTTGTATGATGTCATAAGATATCTGTTGTTCGTAACAACCTATAGACATGGACCTATTATACTAACAGGACTGAGCACTCTCAAAATAGTGAATAACTAAAATAAACCATATTTACTAGGTTTAAGGTTTATTTTTAGCTAACAAATCATAACAGGCAAAACGAGATGAGAAAGATAGCTAACGCCGAGGCCGTTTGTCTTTTTTTAACACTTGCCCCACGACAAAAATATTTTTGATAGTAATAAATATTCTACCAGTTGCAAGGAAAATATAGACAAATATAAGAATAATTTAAAAACAGGATGGTTGTAACTGCAAATCTTAATATATTTTGAATTTATCTTGACTTGTAAGACTACCAAAAGTAAAATATAATAAAATGATTTACTTAGTAGAAACTTTTTAAATAATTATTCTGGTAGCCCTGTTGTCATGGTGTCAAGCGTCGTTCCTATAAAATTTTCCGTGTTGTTTTAAGTTATCTACAATTGCGTTTTTTTTACTGTTTTAACCGAGAAAATGGTTAAAAAGTGTTGTATAAAAGCTTGTAAAAGCGAGTCATATAGTGGTTGTGGCATATCATTTCACAGGTAAGATGTTTTGTTTAAAATTGGTTTACTGACGCAGTGTAGTGACCATGATTCGGATTTTTCATGTACTTTATTTTTAAATAAAAACTGCATTACATTCTTTAAAAAAATTATTTTCCAACATTGAACACCTTTATCTGGGTGTATTTTGCTCTCCTATGATCACAATTGTTTCTTAATAGCATTTTCCATGTAGGTAATATCAAAGTATTGACGTTTAACATTATACATTTTTATTACAGCTTTCCGAAGATACTAAAAATTAAATTAAAATGGTTGGTTGTTATACTGGTATCCCAAAACAGTCATTCAGTCCACCTCATCCTATCCAGTGTATAACAGATGAAGAACCACACGAACTGCAATTGGTTAAGGCATTAGCTAATAATTCATATTTAAATTTAAGAATTTTCCATCATTCATTGATAAACTTGGGAAGTAAAATTGGCTTGCGACAAAAACTTCATATAACTATATTATTTAGCCATGTATGATTTCACTAAATGTTTTTTACTACATAACTTACCTAGTCTTTTTTAATTCATATTAAATAAAATTAACAAACAATTTCCATTTCAATTACCTTTATTTTGTGTGCAATTAATGTAACAGTTTTTCATGCATCTCATTCGCGCATTCACTAGATCTATATCTCTACGCACCCTTATAAAAATAACGATTAATGGATTATTCACATTACATAGAGCCGAACAAATATGGGTCATTGCTACGAACATTTGAACACTCACGAGGTACGGTGGACGCATGGTGTAATGTAAATTCCTTCAAATAAAATGTTAGTAGTTTCCAATCTTTGTCCGTACGTGCTTCGGTTCGTGCTTGGCATGGACGTTACCTATACCTAATATATAATACAGTAGAAGTCAGTGATTGTAAATAATTCATAAAATTTTCAGGATTTTTTCTATCCATCCTAAATGTATGGTCACCCTATTAGAAAGAGACATAAGGCCTCCGTTCTATGCATCTCGCTCGGTACGGTTTTTTGATTCAAGTGCTCAGTCCTGTTAGTATAATACGTCTATGCCTATAGACTCAAGTTACGTCTCACACAAACAGTTGATGTCAAATAATTCTGTCTAACATTATGAGTCCTCGTCATAATCAACCGTCCCTGTAAACTGTCCGTGTACTATCTATGTGCTGCATGTGTTGTGTGTACTGTTTCTGTCACCAGTGTATTACTGTGATGTTAATTATGACAGACGAGCTACTGACCACCGCTCGTAGCTCGTAACGTTAGAAGTTTGACACACAGACGCTCACTACGCTTTAATGTACAATCGTTAACGATGCGCTACGACAAATAGATAAGAACAGAAGGCCTACTCTATACAATGCACAATAGCAATACGCGTATGCTCTTCTACTCTTCTATTCTTCGATACATATGTATAATAAATCTCTAGACTTAGCGTGTCTGTACATTTAAAATATTTAAAAAAATATAGCGGGGGTGTTAATGGGTAACAAATAAAATCCGGTTCGATCATTTTTGAAATTTTTGTCTGTTTATCGGTTTGTTAGTGAACGCCGTACGTTAACATTTCGTTTTTGTTTGATCGTAATTGGCTCGCTCAATCAAAAGATATTAGAATTTAAAGTTAACAAGAAAAAAATTGCATCTTTTGTAGGTACCATATTTCGTCAATAGATGGCGTTGCATAGTTTTAAACTTGTACAGTTTCCGGGCAGCTTATGTTATGCTATGACCATTACAAGGCACAGGGCCAGACACACGCGGGGCGGGTGTACCTACATCTTAGTGTCAGCTGCTTCTCGCACGGTCAGTTCTATGCTCTCTCTCCCGTGTAAGCAACCTGAGCAAACTTTATTCACATATCCCTGATGGTTCTACTACTATATTGTTTACAGGGCAGCCTTATTATAACGGACCTGACTACTGAGAGACATACAACATATTTTGTTCAGTAAAAATCCTAAGTTTCAAATCTAACAACTAAACCTACTCAGCCTAAACTGTTGGCTATAACATTGAGCACCCGAACCTATGTGAGATTTATTTATAAATAAATGATAATACATATTTCATGGTTTTTTATGTATTTTTCATAGTTGTAAAGAAAGATTTAAAAAATACCCACCTAATTTCAGTTAAGCTAGTAATGTTGTTCTCAGACTTCTACGCAGACGAAGCGGCGGGCACAGCTAGTATACAATAATATCGCTAAGCGAGTGCAGTCCGCAGCGCCTGCAGCTGTCACCGACCGTTTCGTATTCCCGTAGTGCTCTTCAGTACGCCTTCTGTATCGACACTTCGTGTTGGCAGGCGCCGACAATTTGTCCACCATTAACTGATCGTCGTCTACAGCACCGTTTGTAAGTAATATCTGTAATTTTACAATTTGTTGGTAACGCAGGCGCATCACTCCTTAGGTGATGAGTGTGTTACTAATGTTTAATAATTTGGTACTAATTATAAGCATGCCTCCTAAATGTCGCGTCGTTAGTCTTAAGATAAACACCTCGTGTGACGTCCAATCATAGCCATTTGTCACATTAACTAATATAATGTGTAATCGCGAAGTAAGCATCCATGTAATTGATGATGTGATGAAATCTACACATTGTACGCCATCATCTAGCTTCGACAGTGATTGAGAATATAGAAAAGTGATATTTAAAATAACATAATGTAATCAAATAAACATCACAACGCTAACAGTTAAAGATTCGCCACGGCTCACGTGACCACGCATCAGGGTACAACAATTGATGTTGATAATATCTTTGGTACTTCTTCGTGAAGATTTTGGTGACGGAAATCTTATCAAAAGAACAAGTGAGGGTTAGAGAAGGTTACAAAATAGAATGCTCGCGCTTTCGTTATACTTTTGATTCTGATGTATGAAGTGTTTCGCAATGTATGAAATTTCGTTCTGTAGTACGTATCTGAGCTGTAGAGTGAAGATGCACCGTGACCGCGGCCGACCTCCGGAGCGTCGCGCCGATGTCCGTATCGTAGTGTATCGGCGCCCGATCCGCACGTATCGTCTATCGGCGACCGGCGACTGGCGACCTCTGACGGCCGCACGCACGAGTAAAGTAATACCGCGAGCGTGACTACTTCAGCTAAACAGTATCCATTACCGTTACTACTTACTAGTGCATAATATAACACGGTATTTCAGGGGTTGTTGACTCAGGGACGGCTCCCGCTGGCCGCTCGGTCAAGGCTATGAGACGTCCTGTCTGAAGCTCTAGTGGAAGTTTCTAGAAAGGCTACTATTATAGTTAATTACATGTTGCGCATCTTTAAATAGGGCCATTTATCATACAGAAAACTAATTATTATGACACTACCTAGAAGAAAATAATACTTAGTAATAAGGTTCTTGCAGGAACACTTTTTTTTTGCACGAATAGATGCTGAAGAGGATCGAAGGCAGGCTGCCGTGCTTTGAGCGATTGCGCAAGCGCCGCGCCGTAACATCGCCAGACAAATGATGCAGAGGGCTGCGCGCGCGCATCAACCTGACAGATATTAATAGAGAGCACGCAACGTTATTAATTGTATGTTAGAGCTGCGCGGACGTTCACAAATCACGGATAGACACCCGCGCCATTAGCCGCCGCTAATCTAATTCATTAGTTTAATTAAGTTAATGCTGCGCGCACGCCGCACAGCCCCGCACCGCGCCGCACGACGCCGCACGACGCCGCGACGTGCAGCTACACGCCGAGATAAATCGTCCCGATCTAGGAAAAAACGCTGTAATAAATCTTATTGCGAATTGCGCTTGATTTCTCCGGAGTGGAATGATATAATTACATGATTGCGCCGCGGCCGCGGTCGGCAACCGCCGCCGTGCGCTCGGGCCGGTCCGGGCCAGCCACCGCGCCGGGAGACGCGCAGGGGCCGGGGGAGGGGGGGCACACATTCCCCTGGCCCATTCTTTTTGCGAGCAATTTACAATGACAGATATGTAATTATATAAAATATGTAACGCTCTCGATGCTCGCTCTCCGATCGTTCGTATAAGTATAGCTGTTTTTTGCGTGGAATACAATCCGCGGCATTAGACCGGCGGCGGCGGGCACGGCGCGCGGAGGGCGGGGCCCACCGACCAGCGGGTTTATTAACTTTTAAACAAGGTAATTAACCTCAAAACTGACAAGTTTATTGCTTGGAAACATAATTTAAACAAAAACACACAGTAATTAAAGATAAAAATAAACTAGTTTTTGATAGGCAACACTCGGTTTAGTGCCTACTTCAAGTTTGGTTTGCAACTAGAAAGCTGGCGGTTTGATTGTAGATTACATTAGAGTTAAAACGGTTTTACAGGTACGACAGTTGTATAAGCAATGAAGTTGTACAACAGATTTACGCTGCAATGTGCAGCGGCGCTCCCGCTGCGCAGGCGCGCACTAGCGCCGCCCGCGCCGCCGCCGACAGTGGGCGAGCGAGGAGCAGTCGCGTCGTTGGCATGGGAGCGGATGTACAGGACCACAGTGCACAGGTCACTCACTCCGCATTAATTAGTATACCTCTTTACTACAAATGGTGTTAGAGTATCGACGCTATTATGATAGCGAGCGAGCGGACGCGGACGAGCTGTCGACGCGTTATCTCACAATAAATATCTCAAATTGTCAGCCAACAAATTTGAAAGTCCTGTTCGGGCTCACACAAAGATAATCTCTAAATTATGATCGGGCGCGGGCGCATCTATCTTTAATTAACATCGCAGGGGCGCGGGTGGTGCCGTGCGGGTCGGAGTGGGTCGGGCTGGGCCAGGACCGGGTTGGGCTGATCGATAGCTGCGCAAGCACCGCGGCTCGTCTCCTTTGTTACACAATAACGAAGTACAGAAAGTCCATTTAGGAAGCCACTCATATTATAATGTGTAAAGTCGCTAGGTATAACTATATCGGAACATCACCAATGCAGTAGTTTCAGCAATATTTCTTGTTTTGTTCGCCATTTGTGTATTGATGAGCTGCTTCCTACTTGTTGTATGAAGCTGTCCTTCTGCCCGTGTACATTAAGTGTCTGTTCTCTAATTGACAGCGACGATTAGGAGCATCTCTTTATCTTTATCTAAAGCAACACGTCTCGTGAACGTGCCTGTGTGACCGCTCGTGGTTCAATCCTTTTAGTTTTCAAGCAATTGTTTTATTAACATGTCTGCTTAGATATTAGAGCAATGCTCGATTATATCTATGAATGCCAAAGTGTTAAAGAACTGTTATGTATTTAGGGGCTATTTTTTTATCAAACACGTGTGTATCACAATAAAATGACTCCAGCTATACAAACGGGGATGATTTAGCTTAATCATTTCAAAAATGAGCAGTAATAAAATGAAATGCGACATCATCATTAATTAATGTCCATTGATGGAACAATTAACATTGGTCTCACAGTTGTGTGATTACAGACAATGAGACGATGTCCTCAGACACAAGTGCACATGTGAGGCTGGGGCACACCGGGACAAGTGTAGGGGGCCCATTGTCCGGCTCGTGGGGGGCGGGGGCGATCGCTAATTGCGAACAAATACGTGATTAGTGCAGTCAGGACAACGGGGTTGCGGGGATCATTGGGGGCCGAATGTACACCAACAGCTTTAACCGAGAAGTGCTATATAATGTATTTTAATAGTCAAGTTTACGATATCTGTGATGTGTTTATATGTAGATACGCGGAAACAATTTAGGTAACTGAAAACTATTAGTCGCTATATGTATAGCCTTGCTTTTTCGTTTTCTTTTAAAAGCTTCTCTGCGTATGATTACTATTTTTCCTTGTTACAATTAAAGTCATAAAGACTACCGCAATAAAATAAAGTAGTCCACGTGCATCCTTTTTTTACATGACTTCAATAGCATTTGATATTGCACTTGTTGGTTATAACAATTCACTCATAGACATAAACCGTTAAATATTAACTAGTTTAGGTACTTAATTAATGGTAACGACTTCAATTAAAGCAATAATCCCGCGAAGCGAGGCGAGGCGAGCACGCTGTGTGCACCGGCCTTAATTAGCGGGATGCGCCCGCGCAGCTGCGGCGACTGTGGGCTATGGGCTATTGTGGGCTGTGGGCTATTGCGGATCATTACAGTTTATCTACAGAGGCATCAAAAGCATTGCCCCTTCTTACACTCATTATGTCATTCATTAATAGTTTGTGTTAATAGTGCGGCCGCAACTAAGCGACCGTGAACTGATGTCATTATAAAAGTGAGGAAAAAACGTGAAGCTTCTGATGTGTATAGACACAGTTGAGGGTTTAAATAAATTGTTATTTACATACATTAGAAAATAAAATTTTAAATTGTTATAAAGTACACAGTTTTGAAAGAAAGCTAGCGCTGATTTGTAGTAGCAACATTTATTATAGCTGGGCGATGCATCAGCTGCGTGGTTAACCATGTCTCTTGATTACTTTAGTGACAGTTAGGGTTAACGAGAATACATTTAAATGGTTCTTTGTTTCACCTATGATAGTTTCGTCCTCTGTAGCTGTAGAGTGCGGTAGTAGCTCGGTCGCAGTACCTTTTAAATATTAAAGAATGAAGGTGTTATGTGTTTTTGTTTTGTTTTAATACTGATCTGGAATTAACAGAAGCATAAGTTTATCATCAACAGTTTATTACGGTCCAACGCTGGACTTAGCCTTTATACGCTGGGAAAGCGGATCGGTATCGTAGCAGTGCTTCCGAACAATTACAATCTTAATCTACACACAAACAGGTACTAGCAGCCACAGCAGACATCGCCGCGCGATTTGTTTGTTACACAGATTCGCTGTCCTGTAATGACAGAAGCATGAAATGGTTATCAGTATGCTGAAGAGATCTGCTCTTACGACTAAGATAGTGCAATGACTAGGCATTCAGTACCGCGGTACCTATTGATTCCCGTATCGGAACGTTTTGGTAAGAGCTTTGATGTTTGTGTGCTCATCCTAGTGGGACCATATACCTAAGTATCTGTGACGCGTTAAAATATACGTTGAGTGTCTGTACGAGTGCTACGTAGTGTAGGTACTGTGGTATTCCGTTATGCGAGTCCGCCGAGCTTGTCACTTGATTGCCGTAATATGTTACACGGAATAAATTATGGCACCAATTACCGCAAGACCGATGGCCGATCCGTTTGGTCGCGTCGATAATTAAATAGAAATATCGACGCGTTGCCGACAAATTGTCGGTGTATCGGCGCGGCGGCGCGTGGCGGGTCGGTGATGGAGTGTGATCATCACGGCGGTGATAACGTCGCTGGAGGACGGGCCGGCGATTAGACGCGCGCCGATCGCACGATACTGGTTGATCGCCCCTATCGTGTAACTGACGACTGGTGATCGCGACTGGGACAGCAAGCGGTTTTAAATCGAGATTGAATTATAGTTGAGCTTTATTTGTTTATTATTGCACATTTTTTGTGGTTATGATAAAAATGTTATAGGTACCACAGATGGCTAAAAAACCTTTAACATGGTAAAAAGTAATTTATGACATTTTTTGCTTAACATTTATTTATTAATTTACCACTATGAGTCTCCTGTAAACAGGGTGGTAATATGACAGGTCTATTATGAAAGTAGGTAAGTGCCAGCAACGTTCGACGGTAAATCAAATAACGGATTCTTACAATTGCATTAAATCCAGCAGCAATTCGAAAGAAAAATACCGTTAGCCCACTGGGTAGTAATATCTTTGTCGTATTCTATTGTTTTTAGTTACTTTCTGAAAGCTCCTCTCCTTTCCCATGTTTTTTTAAAAACCCTTACCAATCGCAAGTTGGCTGATAGCTCTACCATATCTCCTTTATCATCAATATTCGACACGGCACGACGCGACACAACTCGATGCGACGCGAGACATGTACATGTACATGTCTCGCTAATTGAAACATATGGGTGACACGGGCGGGACGACGTCTGCGACGGGGACGGACGACGTCATCAGCGGGAAACGGCGACATCTCGAAACTAAACGCGTAAGCTGAGATAAACAAACGCACGCAATGAGGGAAACGTGCTAGTGCACGACTGCACTGTACAGTGAATGGCGAGCTTTGTTATGTGAGCTGTGACATCGTTCTTCAGCGTAGTGTAAACGTGCTAGTGCACGACTGCACTGTACAGTGAATGGCGAGCTTTGTTATGTGAGCTGTGACATCGTTCTTCAGCGTAGTGTAAACGTGCTAGTGCACGACTGCACTGTACAGTGAATGGCGAGCTTTGTTATGTGAGCTGTGACATCGTTCTTCAGCGTAGTGTAAACGTGCTAGTGCACGACTGCACTGTACAGTGAATGGCGAGCTTTGTTATGTGAGCTGTGACATCGTTCTTCAGCGTAGTGTAAACGTGCTAGTGCACGACTGCACTGTACAGTGAATGGCGAGCTTTGTTATGTGAGCTGTGACATCGTTCTTCAGCGTAGTGTAAACGTGCTAGTGCACGACTGCACTGTACAGTGAATGGCGAGCTTTGTTATGTGAGCTGTGACATCGTTCTTCAGCGTAGTGTAAACGTGCTAGTGCACGACTGCACTGTACAGTGAATGGCGAGCTTTGTTATGTGAGCTGTGACATCGTTCTTCAGCGTAGTGTAAACGTGCTAGTGCACGACTGCACTGTACAGTGAATGGCGAGCTTTGTTATGTGAGCTGTGACATCGTTCTTCAGCGTAGTGTAAACGTGCTAGTGCACGACTGCACTGTACAGTGAATGGCGAGCTTTGTTATGTGAGCTGTGACATCGTTCTTCAGCGTAGTGTAAACGTGCTAGTGCACGACTGCACTGTACAGTGAATGGCGAGCTTTGTTATGTGAGCTGTGACATCGTTCTTCAGCGTAGTGTAAACGTGCTAGTGCACGACTGCACTGTACAGTGAATGGCGAGCTTTGTTATGTGAGCTGTGACATCGTTCTTCAGCGTAGTGTAAACGTGCTAGTGCACGACTGCACTGTACAGTGAATGGCGAGCTTTGTTATGTGAGCTGTGACATCGTTCTTCAGCGTAGTGTAAACGTGCTAGTGCACGACTGCACTGTACAGTGAATGGCGAGCTTTGTTATGTGAGCTGTGACATCGTTCTTCAGCGTAGTGTAAACGTGCTAGTGCACGACTGCACTGTACAGTGAATGGCGAGCTTTGTTATGTGAGCTGTGACATCGTTCTTCAGCGTAGTGTAAAGACGTTCAATAAAGCATACTTGAAGCAATTGTTTATAAAGCTTTAAAATCGTATAAACTTATAAGTTTAGGTTTGTTTTGTTTAGAACCCACAGGTATCTGTCTTAACACTTCTCAATAAAAACAAAATATAAAGTAAGCATCGGTTGTCTATTTAAAATAGCGTGAAACTTAGGGGAAATTCGGCTATATTGTACCAGTTTTGAGTTAGATTTGGATATTTAGTTAGTAACAAGACTTATAAACATGAGTGCATATGCATATCAAAGTTTAGTATATTGGTTATCTTAAACAGAGAAATCAGTTTCTTAGGATTCAATTGAAATACCCAAATTATGGTTTTCCCGAAGGTCTGCCATTGGTACTAAATTATTTATTTTTGGCGTGATTGCACAAGTACAAGTAGCAATATTATAATCAGTATACTTATATCAAACATTAATAAAAATATGAGATAAGAAAAACAATAATAAATTCTAGAAACAATAATCAGTCAATTTTTAACCGACTTCCAAAAAGGCGGAGGTTACTATGTTCGTCTGTATGTATTTTTTTTTTTTTGTGTATGTTCATCGATATTTTCGCCAATTGCGAACCGATTGTGATGATTCTTTTTTTAATGGATAGGGTATACTTTGAAGTTGGTCCCATTTAAATTTGGTGAAGATCTGATGAAGAACTTCGGAGATAGACAATGGAACTCCTCAATGACGAACAGTACGCATATTGTGATGATGTGATTATGTTACGAGCAGCGTCTTTAGAATAAAAACATTTTTTACAAAAAATTTAAACCGACTTCAAAAAAGAATAAAATAATTACCATATAAAATTAACAGTTTCAGAAGTCGGTGCCTTCAATTTGGTTCAGCGTGGATCAGCACCGACTTCTGAAACTGTTAATTTTATATGGTAATTATTTTATTCTTTTTTGAAGTCGGTTTAATTTTTCGTAAAAAATGTTTTTTTTAAAAGTCAGTGTTAAAGATTGTAATATTAATTGAGGCAGCTGTCGCAAATGTCTGGATTGGATGTGCATGTCTCATGCAACCACCTATGGCAACGAGCACATTGAATCCAGTCTACTTTTGGAGCATTCTTAGCATAGTAACTACGATTGCAACTTGCACAAATATTATCCAAGTCATCATCAGTCTCATCATCATCTAATAGCACAATTGTACCCTCATCCTGTGAATCGCTGTTTCTGGTGGTAGGTGATCGTTTCCTTTCACAATTTTTCCCTTTTCCCTTAATTGTAGATTTAGTCAAAATCGCTCTTTCCAAGTCTTCCTTACTCCACTGATAGTATTTCCTTTTACCGACCATGCTCGTAGACTAAAATTAAAAAAAAAACTGTAATATTAATACATTCATCAAATCGTAAACTTCTCAGATACTGAAATCGTACCGGTACAATTAAGCGAACTGCAGGTGGTACGATTTAAAAAACCATATATTTTTTCGAAAAATTAAGAAATCAACATAACCTTGAACCTTAGACACGTTGCAAAAATGATCAATAAACTAGTTTAATTTTGTAATTAAATACCGTATATTGCGTAAATTTAACTTACCTTATTCACGAGTTATGTCCTTACAACACAACACAAAAATGTTGATCGTAATCTACTAAAAACTACTTTTTCCACTCACACGTGCAATGTTGATCGTAATCTACTAAAAACTACTTTTTCCACTCACACGTGCAATGTTGATCGTAATCTACTAAAAACTACTTTTTCCACTCACACGTGCAATGTTGATCGTAATCTACTAAAAACTACTTTTTTCACTCACACGTGCAATGTTGATCGTAATCTACTAAAAACTACTTTTTCCACTCACACGTGCAATGTTGATCGTAATCTACTAAAAACTACTTTTTTCACTCACACGTGCAATGTTGATCGTAATCTACTAAAAACTACTTTTTCCACTCACACGTGCAATGTTGATCGTAATCTACTAAAAACTACTTTTTTCACTCACACGTGCAATTTTGATCGTAATCTACTAAAAACTACTTTTTTCACTCACACGTGCAATTTTGATCGTAATCTACTAAAAACTACTTTTTTCACTCACACGTGCAATGTTGATCGTAATCTACTAAAAACTACTTTTTTCACTCACACGTGCAATTTTGATCGTAATCTACTAAAAACTACTTTTTTCACTCACACGTGCAATGTTGATCGTAATCTACTAAAAACTACTTTTTTCACTCACACGTGCAATTTTCAACGGACGCCATTACAAAATGGTGGATAGTTGGAGGCACCACTTGAGCATTGTTTGCTGTTGCCAATGTAGAAAAAATATACTATTTTGTGGGAAATCTTGAAGTGGTACGATTTAAATGGTAGTACGATTTAGCCAACTCTCCCCTAATAATCACAATTATCCTTAAGCGCGACAATCTGTTCAGTATTCCATTCGTTCATACACAGAGCACCCCGCCCTCTCATAACACCAACTACTTCCCTCGAATCAGTTTTCATAGCCGATACTGAACCGATAGAGGCGCGGTGGTTGTGCAGGCGCAGCCGAGATACCCGATAACGAGCAATTATGTTGTCGCCGGCTCCCGGGGGTTATCGCGACCCCGGTGGGCCACCCGTCCCCCGACCCGCGAAGTCTCCGAGACACGACATAACAATAAACAGAAGGCCTCTAGCTAAGCGTTATACAGAAACTTAACACGCCACTACTAAAATGACATAGTTCAAGTAACAGTCACAGATGTACAATACCTAGCTGGTATCAATGATATTCCTCTTACTCTGCCCAGCGTAAATCCGGCGTATTACTATGTGTCATCCAGTTTCCAACTTAATCTCACATTAGCGATATTATTGCTTTATTTATTGAATGTTACATGAGTGTGCACATTAAATGGTGTGTAGCTATGTAGCTTGTTAAGGTGTAGTGCACCTTCTTTTCCTTCTCCTTGTGTTTATCCCGGTCCATTGCAAATTGTCTACCTATCCATAAAGTTACTCTATAGATCGGTCTTACACTTCCCTAGCGGGAGCTGTTCAAAGTGGACCTACTGTTCTTATCTCTCTCATACCCTACACTAATGGTTCCGCGCCCACGATAATTGCCCATTGATTCGGTACTGTGCGCCCGCGCACCTCCCTTCTCGCCGCGTTAGAACGGTAGCCCGCTACTGTCCCATAGAACTCATTGTGAGGCCCGATAGAATAGCCACCGATAACTTTATTACATGACAAATGGACGTACTTAGGACCAACAATATTGATAGATATCTTAAGAATACACACGACCTGGAGTATTAAAGTGGGTACCTATTTTGTACATGAAGGTATATTTGGTGGTTTAAGCATTAAATAGTGCTTATTGTTGTTATAATAAGTATAAGCACTGCTACAGGTTCCCGGTCGTAACTGGAGACCAATTCCAATGGGTGTGCTGACGTCACGGTGCTGCAGTTCCGATCCGAATCGAATGCGGAATCCAAGATGGTGGAGCTTATGAAGTTTCAGATTTCAGCAGCATTGTGTGAAGCGGCGCGTGCACACAACGGCCAATGGTGTGCGCGCGCAACGCTCCCGCCGCGCGATTGGTCGCCATTGTCCAGCAACCGATTGTAATCGATTTCGCGGTCAATTTGTTCCGCGATCAGTGATAGCGACTATCTGTGCAATTACGACGTCGCTACTTAATTGAGCTGCGCCTGCGCCGCCTGCCGGGGCAAGCGGGGCGCAAGCACAATACACCCGAGAACAATGGACAGCTCCCAGACTAGATTACGATACAATTTGAACAAGATTAACTAATTTGTATAAGTAGGTAATCGCATTTAACGGCTCGGTTCAAACCAAAGCAAAGATAGGTAATTCTTCAATAGATTTATTCAAATAGTTTCGTATATTAATTGTAGTAAAAAAAATTACACTAAAATGTTGAAATAAATTATGCATTTAAAGAGTCGCATCGAGTATTCGCGTGCGTTTGGATTGTTCGGAGCGGAATGCAATCGGCGTCGGCGCAGCGACCGCTGAAACAAATCAACGTCACGCGCGGATATCTCAACATAAATCACCGTTTTTATACTAAGCGAATTAAAACAGCTTCTCAGGTCAAATTTCATTATAAAACAACGGTGAAAGTTTTCCAAAATGATGTATATTAATCTTAAGATAATTTATTAATTCCTCCCCCCGCTCGCGGGTCAGGGGTGGCGTGTGAACACGGTGATAGTGGTCACGCAACCTGCGCGCGCGCATCGCACCTCACACACAATAACACTACTTTATCACGTCACCATAGAGCTTACATCACCCGCACAGATAATGCTATGTGTTTGTTTAAGCAGCTAATCGAATTACGTTCACAGTGGTAGCTCGTTACTGCGCATGCGTTCCTCTATCCGACAATAATAGGGCCTTAATTAAAACAGTCGGACCGTCAGACAAGACTGCGCGCGCGCATTGTTCGCGGACGATTTAATTAGCGGCGGATCACCCGTAGGTTAATGAGCAATCCTGCGCTGAATGGTTGCGCAGCCTCACACAATGCCTGATTGATTGTGTGTACTTTGACGCGCGGTTGTGTATTGAGAGACATGCACCGTGCATAATGCGAGATCAATGAAGATGTTCAACTGGTCGTGATGCTTGATGAATAAATGATGATCTGGAACCAATTGTGTACCGTGTGTTTTATAGTTTCATCTCTTGATGTTACTTACGTACGATAGTTACGCTCTCTCACTGTATTGAAACTTCTTTTCGTAATTGGAACTTTTTACTAAACATTGAACGAGTCCTCGTGAGTGTTGCGTCAAATGTTTGGCAAATCAAATATCCTTTAGTCTTTTCTAAAATAATTCTATTCATAAAATAGCTGTATTTATTGACAAGATGTTAGAATGTGACTACTTGTGTAAGGAGCAGTGCAAATGTACTTAACCCTTCCCTTGTTCAATACTGGCGAAAATTGTTTGGGAGGAACAAAAAACAGCTACCAGAAAAGCTTAGGATTTTGAATCCATTCTATCTTGTATGTGGGTAGATGTTACACAATCACAACATTCTAATTGTTATTACCAAACACTAAGATGATTCGTACGAGTGAGGCGTGTGTAATGAAAATGTGCGTATCAATATGATCACATCGTATCGCAACGGTTGTTAAGAGTCGTTTAGTGCCGCTCCACACACGTCGGGCATACAGTTCCCATACGGAGTCATAAGAGTGCTGAACAAATGGAGTGTCTATTTGCGATCGTCTGGGACCAAAGTCTGCTCAACGCCGCATAGTTTGACGGGACGCTGGTGATCATTCATCGAAAGACGTAACTTATTTACTCCCTGCTTACTTCACACATTGACCGAAATTGATACTGCAGAGAAGGATGCGTATAAGAATTCCATCCGCGTGTCACTCAATGGTTCCCATCATCAGCCGAACGAGTTGCGATCGTAATGAAGTCGCCGGCCGTCCGGCAAGTTTCACGGCATTTCCGTCACTCATCAACTTTTTGTCTGTCCGTGTCGTTGGTGGTCCGTCAGCGCCGCGGCCGTCACGTGGGCGGGACGAGCCGACCGTTTGATTGGTCTGATAGACTTCTTTACATTAGGTGTTGCGCCACGGCCGCGACCGCGACTAATCGCGCGACGGTTGCTGTCAAAACAAGTCGTCCGCGTGATTGCTGTCAGGCAGCTCTCAATGGTGGCTAATCAGTGAAGGCACAGTTTGTGGGACTGCCGGAACCTTGTTATATAACGAATAAATTCGTTATTTTTCACGTAAAGGTCACTTCCGTTACCGAAGTGTACGCTATACCTAATGAAGATAATGAGAAAAGAGACGTCTAATGTAAAGAATATTGAGGCAATACTAACAGTTAAAACGCACATGGGTTAAAATATCCCTAATATCTTAACATCGCATTATAAGATAAGACATACCTAACATGCAGACCTTTGGATGTTTCTTACTCAAACGCACCGTAACTGAAGTTTTCATTTCAGAACAAAAGAAAATTGTGTTGCGGGCGGTGCCTCTGATACAGCAAGTACCTATTTTAATATATTTAATTATGACACATTATAAATGTTGGGAATATTATTTGTCACCAAATTATAACGTCGGACCCTAGCAACAGCTAGAGAAAACGCTAGTAAAAGTGCAGATAGATAGAGATCTATCATAGGTGCAGATAGATAACAGTATCTATCATAGGTGCAGATAGATAACAGTATCTATCATAGGTGCAGATAGATAACAGTATCTATCATAGGTGCAGATAGATAACAGTATCTATCATAGGTGCAGATAGATAACAGTATCTATCATAGGTGCAGATAGATAGAGATCTATCATAGGTGCAGATAGATAACAGTATCTATCATAGGTGCAGATAGATAACAGTATCTATCATAGGTGCAGATAGATAACAGTATCTATCATAGGTGCAGATAGATAACAGTATCTATCATAGGTGCAGATAGATAACAGTATCTATCATAGGTGCAGATAGATAGAGATCTATCATAGGTGCAGATAGATAACAGTATCTATCATAGGTGCAGATAGATAACAGTATCTATCATAGGTGCAGATAGATAACAGTATCTATCATAGGTGCAGATAGATAGAGATCTATCATAGGTGCAGATAGATAACAGTATCTATCATAGGTGCAGATAGATAGAGATATCTATCATAGGTGCAGATAGATAGAGATCTATCATAGGTGCAGATAGACAACAGTATCTATCATAGGTGCAGATAGACAACAGTATCTATCATAGGTGCAGATAGATAACAGTATCTATCATAGGTGCAGATAGATAACAGTATCTATCATAGGTGCAGATAGATAACAGTATCTATCATAGGTGCAGATAGATAACAGTATCTATCATAGGTGCAGATAGATAGAGATCTATCATAGGTGCAGATAGATAACAGTATCTATCATAGGTGCAGATAGATAACAGTATCTATCATAGGTGCAGATAGATAACAGTATCTATCATAGGTGCAGATAGATACAGATCTATCATAGGTGCAGATAGATAGAGATCTATCATAGGTGCAGATATATAACAGTATCTATCATAGGTGCAGATAGATAACAGTATCTCGACGGACGTCAACGATTACCTACACATAGATCTATCATAGGTGCAGATAGATAACAGTATCTCGACGGACGTCAACGATTACCTACACATAGATCTATCATAGGTGCAGATAGATAACAGTATCTCGACGGACGTCAACGATTACCTACACATAGATCTATCATAGGTGCAGATAGATAACAGTATCTCGACGGACGTCAACGATTACCTACACATAGATCTATCATAGGTGCAGATAGATAACAGTATCTCGATGGACGTCAACGATTACCTACACATAGATCTATCATAGGTGCAGATAGATAACAGTATCTCGACGGACGTCAACGATTACCTACACATAGATCTATCATAGGTGCAGATAGATAACAGTATCTCGACGGACGTCAACGATTACCTACACATAGATCTATCATAGGTGCAGATAGATAACAGTATCTCGACGGACGTCAACGATTACCTACACATAGATCTATCATAGGTGCAGATAGATAACAGTATCTCGACGGATGTCAACGATTACCTACACATAGATCTATCATAGGTGCAGATAGATAACAGTATCTCGACGGATGTCAACGATTACCTACACATAGATCTATCATAGGTGCAGATAGATAACAGTATCTCGACGGATGTCAACGATTACCTACACATAGATCTATCATAGGTGCAGATAGATAACAGTATCTCGACGGATGTCAACGATTACCTACACATAGATCTATCATAGGTGCAGATAGATAACAGTATCTCGACGGATGTCAACGATTACCTACACATAGATCTATCATAGGTGCAGATAGATAACAGTATCTCGACGGATGTCAACGATTACCTACACATAGATCTATCATAGGTGCAGATAGATAACAGTATCTCGACGGATGTCAACGATTACCTACACATAGATCTATCATAGGTGCAGATAGATAACAGTATCTCGACGGATGTCAACGATTACCTACACATAATGAGGAGTCAAAAGATCAAACACTTGTTTTTTTAACTTTACACACAAATATAAGTGTTGACTAAACGCCGCAATTACTGCTTCAGATCAGCTCGGTTTTCCCGCAGCCGTGGCCGTGTGTGTGTGCATACAGACAGGAGGGCGTGCATGTGTGCGCGGGGTCATCGGCCGGCGCGTCTCATTAGTGTGGCGGAACATTTGCACAGTTCGGCGTGTGATTGTGGACTGTGAATTAAGCGGGCGGTGCGCATGCGCGATGTAACGGTCTCAGACAGACCGACCGCTCCGACCGTCACGACTAGGGTTGCTACAGATAGCGTGCCTACACCTACTTACATGACTTTAGCACTCGCTAAACAAAAACATTGTTACACTCGTCCCAGAAACACCCAACAATGAGTCGATTCGTAAGTCTTCTTCTTTTCGTGTGGTTAGTGGCTAACCTGGTGTCAGAGTTTATGCCACCCATGGGCCTCCGACTCGGCTTCACATGCCGTCAAGAAATATCTCTCAGGCATGCCGGTTTCCGCATGATGTTAAGCCTCCACCGTTTTTTTTTATCAAGTGATAATTATACAATACGCACATGAATCTGAAAAGACAGAGGTGCGTGACTTGGGTTCGATCTCGAGACCTATGACTTGGTAGTCCGACGGTCACACCACTAGGCTATCACTGCTTTTAGTATGCTGCTTCATTCGTAAGTTCATAAAAAAACTGGTCCCATCACCTCTGTTGGATTGGATTCCAAGAGCCAACTAAGGGATTTAAGGGTGTTTTTCACGTACTTACACTCATAACCCAACACTGCAATCTGCTCTATGATTGTAAAGGAAATGCACCTAGCAATAAGTAATTATAATTTTCACTTGTTTCGCAAAGAAAACGAGCACACAGGGTTGAGTGCACTTCGTCCTAACCTCTTCGTTGACATAGGATGTCCATCCACATTGCTGGCAAAGATCTTAATTAAAGGAAATTAACTTTGCACATATTTCAAGTTCACATTTCCAGTTACTCTCAGGGCTTACGCTCCAATTTTATAAAGGTTCAAAACAAGGTATTTTGCTATTACCGTTCGTTCGCCTTTGATTACCTTATTACCCCGGTACCTACTATAAGAGTTGAGCGTCTAGTAGGTTCTGATGTTTCAGATTTGTACCACTGCAGCTCCTCTCAGGGCCGGTAGCCCTAGCCTCAGGCCAGACTAATGTCCAATTTGGCGCACAGTCGCTTCCTGCCGCAAGTAAATTAAACTCAGATATCTTGTTTATGCCGTACGATGTATGTGCCTATAGGCTAATCCAATGTGAACTGCAATCTGCGCAGATTGGCAGCAGACCTCATTGGCCCACTTGGAGTAATGTTTTGATTCGCTACCGCTTCTGAGGTACCTACTGGCTTTTCTCGGACCTTGATATGTAATTTGTGTTTTATGATTAGCTGTGTGGTCCCGATGATCCTAAGATGTTAAGCTTTTCACTGAATACCCAACTGGTTCACTAAATCACTACAACATTACGTTTTGCTGGTTGATTAGCAGTTGATAATACGACGAGTTCGTCAATATTATACGAGTATCAGCTTCAAAAAGACCCATAGCTGGGCCTGTCTAGCTGGTTTATGGACGTAACAGTTTAAACACATTATACGATCTGTGTTTGAGGGCTTGGCATCCCATCATACGAATAAAAGCATTTCAACTGAAAACCTTGCGTTTCTCCCACAGCTTTCTACAAAAACTTAATGAGGTGATGTCGCGGCGCGGCCGCCAGGTCACAGTGATGTTGCATCGCGTCGCACCGTGTCGCGTCGTTGCGCGACGTCTCCACGGCGCTAATGAGCGCGCGCGCATGTCGCCGCGTGACGTCACGCCCGCGTACGCGCACTCACACCTAATTGTCACGAACTAATGGAAAAAATGGCTTCCGTTTACCTCCAGCGGGGATCACGGCGAGGCGAGGACATAGATATGTAGTTACGATCACGTTTCTATCAATTAGACAGCGGACGAGGTGTCACGCTGTGTGAACACACGATTTGCAGTGATTTTACGTACTTACGTCTGATTAATTGAGCAGAACTGCAGTTAGAATTGAACAACAACATGTTATGTTGGTTCTACAGATAGGATCTGATTTAACAACAACATATTATGTTGGTTCTACCGATAGGATCTGATTTAACAACAACATGTTATGTTGGTTCTACAGATAGGATCTGATTTAGAATTGAACAACAACATGTTATGTTGGTTCTACAGATAGGATCTGATTTAACAACAACATGTTATGTTGGTTCTACAGATAGGATCTGATTTAGAATTGAACAACAACATGTTATGTTGGTTCTACAGATAGGATCTGATTTAGAATTGAACAACAACATGTTATGTTGGTTCTACAGATAGGATCTGATTTAACAACAACATGTTATGTTGGTTCTACAGATAGGATCTGATTTAGAATTGAACAACAACATGTTATGTTGGTTCTACAGATAGGATCTGATTTAACAACAACATGTTATGTTGGTTCTACAGATAGGATCTGATTTAGAATTGAACAACAACATGTTATGTTGTTTCTACAACAACATGTTATGTTGGTTCTACAGATAGGATCTGATTTAGAATTGAACAACAACATGTTATGTTGTTTCTACAACAACATGTTATGTTGGTTCTACAGATAGGATCTGATTTAAGATAGAAAAAAAATGACGAACTTAGTTACCAACTATCTAGATGAACAAACAACACGTTGTTTAAAGATGGCTTCCATATATAATGACAAGCGCTGAAACCTCGCCAAACCTAAATTAGTATAAGTCCGAATACTAAGGTTGGCAGCTAAGGATGTTCCTGTGTAGAGCATGGATGTCGGCGTTGTGCGATGCTGGCGGCCGCGGCAGGGCACCGCGCACCGGTCTGGGACGAGCACTGATGTGATTCCCATGAGTAAGGCAACGTATTTTACTATCTATAATAACCATTTATTATGCATTTTCTTATTGTCAATATTTAGAATATTTACAATATGCATAATATCTCGAAGGGGATCACGTCGTGTGAAACACAGTGCGTGTGCACAAAAACCGACGCATATGTGGAGCATACGAACGAATATGTCGACGTCACGTTCTCGTAGATCAGTGAACCGAACTAGCTGAGATGCGCGCGCGCTGGAGAAAGTGCGCCGTTTAATGTATAATTGGGCGCAGTTACCACATCACATCGACTAAGGTAAAGTAGTGTCTGAGATACAAGCGAACAGCGGACACAGGGCAGACAACCTAACAAAATATTATTATCTTGTTGCTCTCTTGTGCTGGTAGTAAAAGCTCTTCCATTCTGACCTATCTCTACTAGGTTAGTAACATTTGTATTAGTTGTTACAAATATGACGATACAACGGTTTATGTCATGAGTAGCTACGATTCCCACGCCACAGGGTCGTTCAAACAACACCGATGGTCCAAAGCGTTTCATAGCTGAACAAAGGCTCTTTATCATTGAGGCTCTCCAGTTACTTCTGTTCTGAGCTGTTTTCTATAATTTCTCTTAGCTGTCATCCCCCTTTCCATCGGTTGACCTTTCCGCTATCTCTTGTGACTGTACCCAGCTCCTCAGTGGACAGGTCGTTGCGCGCCGTGCGCCGGCGCACTAAACACTATTTAATTGTCGCCGTGTGTCCGCGCCTCGTCGCCCCGCGCCGTTCCCGTGCCGCAGAAGCCCCACATCCGTCCCGCTAATGCTCTCTTTATTTTAATTGTGTTCAAACAAACTGACACCAACACTGAATAACAGTCAATATACTGAATCAGGCTTGTAACTAGAGCCTACATATAGAAAGTATGTGGTATCGACTGTTACATACCTGCCTCTCTGCCTACCGTCTTGACATGGTCATAATTTATGTGTGAGACAGATGTGGTGTTAATGATGCAGTTTGTGTAACGTTTTCGGGTAATTTTGGGCCATTACAGAGTTTCTCTTAAACGCGGTACTTAGTAGACGAACCACTATTAGTTTTAGTTTATATGAGAGCAGTCAAGTCACACACCTGCATACTGTCGAGTGTGATTGTATGCAGATGTATATCTGAAGTGAGACCGGTATGTACTACTAATATAGTAATTCAAAAGTTTATGCGGTTTGTTTTCTCATTGATATTCATATAACACGTGGTGAAGTTTTGTATTTCAAACTCCAGTCAGACTCCAGTACAGACTCCAGTACAGACTCCAGTACAGACTCCAGTACAGATTCTTCTTCTTTACCAAATATCCAAATCCGTTAAACCATCACGGCGTGATTGAGAAAGTAACATTCGTCAAAGATAAAACATTTACAAAGCAAGATAATCTTCTTCGAAATGTACAAAGAGTTTAATTAACTCGATGACAAGCGAATTACTGGTGACGCATAGTTGAACGTGCGGTCAGGAACGTTGTCGTCACGCTTTTTGTATTGACACAAAAACGTTAACTCAATTTTATTAATAGTCAGAAATAGTTTTTGTAATGACCAACAGATCTTACTGAAAACTCGAAAGAATACCACAAAGGAACTCACGCGTCGTGGAATAATTAAATACAGAGTGTTCAACACTGATCATTGCCGATTGAACTGACTGTTTTAGCTAAAGTTAGGAAGTACTTGTTGAACATCAAGATTACATGAGACAGCACCCTTCACCGCCGCCTACTGTTTCAGCTAAGACTTGTTTTGACATTCTTATAGTTATATAGTTGTAGCCAAGGGCTAGTGATAAGTACATGGTGATAGGATGAACGGTGCGCGGGCGCATCATAATATTGTACTTGTGCTAAACCTTTCAAGGTTCATAGGGGTGACGGTAACAGAACATGTTCTACTTTAATTAGAGTAGCTACACAACCGCAGCGCAATGTTAACAGCTCCCCATGCGTGCAGGCACCTAAGTAAAGTTTATGATTTCCGTGCGCCCGCGCAGCTTGCATGCATGCCGTGCATGTACCTGCGCAGTAATGAAACTATAGGTTCACTGCGCATGTTAATTTGAACGGCCTGTAAACAAATTGTTACAAGGTACGCCTAATAATAAACTTTTCCATAACAAGCCAGTTCTTGCATAAAGTTAATGTAAGAACGACGACAAGTTTGGTGCAGTGGCTGAGCGATTGGCCTCTGCGTTATGGGTCACGGGTTCGATTCCCGCACGGACCAAATATTTGTATGGCCTACGGATAGTTGTCTCAGGTCTGCACGTTGGTGCATGTGAGGTTTGTGTCTGTAAACGCACCTACGGTGCAGGAGAAATACAAGCGTGGAGCAACGATTTAAAAAAAAGAGAATACTTAATTATAGTTAGAGGTAGATCTGTGGGTTTGTGTGGTGATACGTGGAGCTGTAGCTGTGCGCAGACCAGGCCTGCTGCGTGCCACGTAATCATAATTGTAGCCTCATTGAAGCTCATCGTGTATAGTTTTCATGTATTTCAATATACCTACCTTTTATGTAGGTATCTAAAATGATAATGGGGCTACGAAAGAAAAGGAATTTAATTAATTGTTATGGAAGCTTTGCAATCGTTTTGTTTGATATTAAATACAAATCTTTAAAGCTGTTTTGAGAGTGTGTTGTTAAACTACTGTTTCTAGTCTAGAATGTAGTTTTAAGTCAAATATGACTTATTTGTATCAGATTGTTTTCAGTCAGAACACACCATCACACGTGTAGTGAATCCATTACACGTGACACGTATTACTTATGATACACGAGCACTCTTACTCTCGTGCGCCTCGTGTACCCATCCGTCACGCTCGCACTCCCAAACATTTGCATAGCACAACAAGCATTTATTATCGACGCGCCGTCCGAGGCGGGTGACCCCCTGGCTGGCAGAAATGTGAGCCTCCATCCATCACGCAGCAACATCATTCATTACATATGACACGAGTAACTTGCTTGAAAGTGAGATAACTCAATGTACGGGAATTTACCGAGGGTTCTACCTGAGGTCCTTTGATATAAAAAATGGGTTAAGATGATAGACTGCACGCTACCGTACCTACATTTATAATATGGCTTTTTTTTAACATTAGCCTGTTTAGCTGTTATTTATTAACTATGACCACTTAGCCCCTCTCTTAACGCAGCACAGGTAGGTAACTGTGTATTACAAGGTGAAGTCAGTGGAAAGGCTACGCTACGCGAATAAACATAAAAATGTTTTTGTTTTGCGATAGTGGTAAGTGGTCGCACCTTAACCACCTGGTAACGTTTAAAAAAAAGGAAATCAAGCTGTGAAAATTAATAATGTTATAGGACGTTTCGATGCTACGCATGTAAAATAATGGAAGCCCGGTGACAGCTGGAGGGCACGAATAGCTAACGAATCTAATGATACTTCACTCATTAAAATCCATCCCCCTCTTGAGATGCTACAAGGGTACAAAGAATCCCAATATACATATAGATGCTACAAGGGTACAAAGAATCCCAATATACATATAGATGCTACAAGGGTACAAAGAATCCCAATATACATATAGATGCTACAAGGGTACAAAGAATCCCAATATACATATAGATGCTACAAGGGTACAAAGAATCCCAATATACATATAGATGCTACAAGGGTACAAAGAATCCCAATATACATATAGATGCTACAAGGGTACAAAGAATCCCAATATACATATAGATGCTACAAGGATACAAAGAATCCCAATATACATATAGATGCTACAAGGGTACAAAGAATCCCAATATACATATAGATGTTACAAGGGTACAAAGAATCCCAATATACATATAGATGCTACAAGGATACAAAGAATCCCAATATACATATAGATATGCGTGAAAAACTTAACCCTGCCTTTGCTGTTGCGCAGTCGGATTAAAAGTACTGAAATAATTATTTTCCAAACTTGTAACAGAGCAGAGAATGACCCTAACTACAGCCGTTTGCTAACTAATTACATATTTGTTTACGCATTGATCTTAACAAGTATCCATCGCCAGAACCATTAAAATGAAATCAGAGCAATATTTTATTAAAAATATAACTAGTACAAAGGACTTAAACTTCAGAGACCTAATAAAACATGTTCATGATGATGTTTCGCTGTATAAAAATCAGTTAATGTTATTAGGTACATCACTGTTATGCAAATATTTATCTAAAAGGTATGAAAAATAGATTCTTCGAACTTATATAACTTGGCGGAGAATGACCTACCGCTTTGGTCCGCTAGTAGCAAATGAATAGAATAACTAACATATTCCATCGGAGTATAACATTATTGTTGTTTGGTCGGCACTTTCAAGTTGTGCCCAACAATGTATAGAGGTTGAACATAACATCACGCCTTGTATTCCCCGAATGGTTCAGTAGAGGTGTTTTAGTACACCCTTATTTCGCCAGTTATGTTATAGTACCTAATAGGGGGACAAGCCTATTGCCATTAACCGGGCACAAATCCAGACTCCGGGTTATTACTGAGAAATTCCTAATGGAAAAACCCAATAACACTTTGCCCGACCTGGGGATCGACCCCAGGACCCCATGCGCAGCAGTCGCGTTTGCGACCACTAGACCTAACAAGGCAGGATGAATGATGTCCTTCATACAGTAATGCTGCAGCCCACTACACTAAACAAAAACATAAGCAGTGGGTGCCACCAGATGAACAGTAAAACATAAGCAGTGGGTGCCACCAGATGAACAGTAAAACATAAGCAGTGGGTGCCACCAGATGAACAGTAAAACATAAGCAGTGGGTGCCACCAGATGAACAGTAAAACATAAGCAGTGGGTGCCACCAGATGAACAGTAAAACATAAGCAGTGGGTGCCACCAGATGAACAGTAAAACATAAGCAGTGGGTGCCACCAGATGAACAGTAAAACATAAGCAGTGGGTGCCACCAGATGAACAGTAAAACATAAGCAGTGGGTGCCACCAGATGAACAGTAAAACATAAGCAGTGGGTGCCACCAGATGAACAGTAAAACATAAGCAGTGGGTGCCACCAGATGAACAGTAAAACCATACTACATTACGTTATAAAATCAGATCTATTTAAAATACAATTAATTACTATGAAATTACACGAAAGCATAAATTACAATTATAATGATGAAATCGAGCGAAAATTCGAGCATTCAAATATATCAACATCTATAAAATTACAATTATAGGATTCCAACATCCGCTGACTAGAGCAACGTAGAGCACAGTTTGTTCAACATATACAGGGTACCTGACCGCGCTCTGCGCACATTAACAGTTTGTTCAACATATACAGGGTACCTGCCCGCGCTCTGCGCACATTAACAGTTTGTTCAACATATACAGGGTACCTGCCCGCGCTCTGCGCACATTAACAGTTTGTTCAACATATACAGGGTACCTGCCCGCGCTCTGCGCACATTAACAGTTTGTTCAACATATACAGGGTACCTGACCGCGCTCTGCGCACATTAACAGTTTGTTCAACATATACAGGGTACCTGCCCGCGCTCTGCGCACATTAAGAGTTTGTTCAACATATACAGGGTACCTGCCCGCGCTCTGCGCACATTAAGAGTTTGTTCAACATATACAGGGTACCTGCCCGCGCTCTGCGCACATTAACAGTTTGTTCAACATATACAGGGTACCTGACCGCGCTCTGCGCACATTAACAGTTTGTTCAACATATACAGGGTACCTGCCCGCGCTCTGCGCACATTAAGAGTTTGTTCAACATATACAGGGTACCTGCCCGCGCTCTGCGCACATTAACAATTCAACATATACAGGGTACCTGCCCGCGCTCTGCGTACATTAACAGTTTGTTCAACATATACAGGGTACCTGACCGCGCTCTGCGCACATTAACAGTTTGTTCAACATATACAGGGTACCTGCCCGCGCTCTGCGCACATTAAGAGTTTGTTCAACATATACAGGGTACCTGCCCGCGCTCTGCGCACATTAACAGTTCAACATATACAGGGTACCTGCCCGCGCTCTGCGCACATTAACAGTTTGTTCAACATATACAGGGTACCTGCCCGCGCTCTGCGCACATTAACAGTTTGTTCAACATATACAGGGTACCTGCCCGCGCTCTGCGCACATTAACAGTTTGTTCAACATATACAGGGTACCTGCCCGCGCTCTGCGCACATTAACAGTTTGTTCAACATATACAGGGTACCTGCCCGCGCTCTGCGCACATTAACAGTTCAACATATACAGGGTACCTGCCCGCGCTCTGCGCACATTAACAGTTCGGGGAACCGCATCAGACAGCTTGCTCATAAGATCAATGGCACCAAATCGATTGTGGATAATGTCACACAGTACGTTGGCCTCCAAATATTTGCGTCGGTCCTCTAAACTGACAAGCTTGTACTTATGAAGTAACTGTGAATATGACATGTAAGACCTAGATCCATGGCACCTGCAATACGTGGCACGGAGAAACTTGCGCTAGACCTTCTCGATCTCAATACGTGGCACGGAGAAACTTGCGCTGGACCTTCTCGATCTCAATAATATAGGTACTTCTGGTAGAAGGGGTTCCAGATAGGGGCTGCATATTCCAAATGGAGACGAATAAGTGTTTTGTATAAGCAGCTGTAGGTTGAGGGACGCTTCAATTCGTTACAAGATCTCATCACGAATCTGTACATTTTGAATGCTTTGATAACCATACTATCGACGTGTTGGTTCAAGGATAGCTTGCCATCAAAGAGCACACCCAGATCCCTAACGATAGAGATGTTGTTTAAAGCAATACTACATCTACGACATGTGGGTGCTAATATTTCCACTTCAGTAATCCATAGATGTAATAAATAACCTCCTATGGCTCTTTCCTCAAAAGGCCATTCCAGATCAATGGCCCAACAAAGGGCAATCCCTACATTGTTATATTTGAATAACTTTATACCACAATATCTGGACTTTAAAAGAGATCTTGACCTCTGAGTTTGTTTCGGTTTTTTTTTTCAGAGCTAGTTAGATAGGAAACGTTGGCGACGTCTAGTCTTAAAAAAACATTACATTGACTTGTAAACGTGTCTGTAACAGATTTATTTACAGAAATAAAAATCATTTTTATTGTGTCAATGGTATTTCAGTATTCAAGTTCTCACCGCACCAATAGACCAACTCAGACACCAAGATAAGAACCTCATATGGCCCATTAGGCCACCTACGTCATCACAACAAAATATTGTGAGTGGCACGTCTGCGGACAGCACAATGCATCTGTGAGGCAACCCACAACACTGGACAAAAAAACACGCGCTTGATGCGAAGCTTTTAAGATAGGCATCAGCTGCGCGCGCGCATCGCTCCGTGCATTAGTACAGATACTGTGTGTTACGATGTGTCTGCCTTTAAACAAAGGTTCAACTAAAAGATCTGTGTCAGTCATGATGTCAATAGAGCTTTATGGTACAGTAATATATAGGAGTACGTACACCTGGACCGCACAGTAACATATAAATACAATCAACAACATAATATTATGTTGTTTTACAAAAGATCAATCATCTGTAACTCAAGTGAAAATTATTGTATTAGAGAAAGTAAGTAATACTGCGATTGTGTGCTTTCTATACATTATAAATAATTTAATATCTACCTCGTTCACACTGGGCACATTTCTCGCGACACACGGTATTACAACAGTGTTCGGCACATGTTGCAGAGGTTGCCATGTAAGTAATACAAGTGCCACGAAATGTGGCGCGTTATGTATCGCAACTTGTGCCCGACTAAAATGTTGCGGCACATTGTAGCGCATACTGCCCGTTGTGGACGAGGCATAATAAGTTAACTACTTAGATAATCAAAACGTGACCTTTGAAATTATAATCGTTCAGTTTTTATTTGAAATGTTTCTGTGTGAGCCTTATACTTTCTCTGCCTAATTACCACCAAGTTCCAAGAGAACACATTCCGAAACCGATTCTTCCTCTCTTCGCTTCTTCATTATTTGAAGGTCGTGTCTGGGCTGGAAGCCTTAATCCAGTGGTTACCAAACCTCGCGGACACGTATTGGATGCAACATCTAAGTCGTGACGGCTCATAACGTGACGTGTATCTAAGTTATTGTTTGAACAATTAGTTTAGTAGTGGACGCATTGTATGTTATATCAGTAATTGTTGTATTGATTACGACAGTACATGGTCGCGGTACGTCGTCATGTCAAGGGGAGTTATCAATAGAGTAGTATATGGATATAGACTGCATGTTAATATAAATACAGCTCCTTCACTGATCGACTGCGACTACCAAGCATGAGACCATATGTTTGATTAACCCTGGTTTAGCAGAACGTAAGTAATTGTGAGTTAGAGTGGAAGTTACAGGAATTGTGTTTAAAATGTCGCTAGATCAGTGTCTATTTTCCTCGCTGGCTCTCTAAGATTTACGTCGATTTACGTCTAGACGTCAAAAACTCTTTAAATGACGCAATCATCAAACCATAAAGGACTTTCCAAAATCCTGGCAATCCTCGAGGCTCGGCATTCCGCCAGGAACCACGGTCACGACAGCGTATTGTAAACGACAAACATGTTAAATAAATCACATTCACTGTCTCAATCATACTATGTATGGCGCTTAGAATCTTCACCGCATTATGCTAATAATGCAGCAATAACATTAATCTTTAATGTTTAGTTTGTGAGCGAACCAAACGTTCATGCTAATCGCGATCTCCGCATAGCCTGCAGTAAGAGTGTAACATTATCTGCACAACAGTGCACTGCCGCCATTGCTCAACGGTGTGGATACTGTTGGGCAAATATAGCTATCTTTCATTTGCAGGTAAAACAAAATCAAAATAATGTATTTGTAAAACATAAATATCTATAAAAAGTTACAATTTTGGTGGAAAATGTAACACTATGTTTCACGTTGAAAGGCATAGGTACAAATTTAATAATGGGTAATCATTATAGTATTTTAATTATTATTTATAGCATTAATTACAATTATATTATTATTAATTAATTTACGACATCTCAGGATATGCTGCCCCAAACTATGCTGAAACACACTTGTCTATCTGCTAATCTGACAGATCTGAATTTCTTCCGCCTCTTGTTTTATCTTCAAGTACGAGATAGCACTTTGCTTGTTTAGATTAGTAAATTCCCTACAGGTAACTGTGTTCTGTGCAATGTGCACAGTTTGCACAATAATAGCACAGGTAAACTACTATAAATTGAAGAAGTTTTAATTGCGAATGACAAATGTATCTGCGTTCAGCACCTACACGGGAGAACATGGAATATATCCGCAATTAATTGTACACTAAGAGCCCGTTCACACAGCGGATCCGTTTTCGCAGGGCCCCTTTTAACGGATCCGTCGGTACTGGATGTGCTGTTCACATCTCTACCGACGGATCAGTTCAACAAATGGCAGCTGCGGGGTTACCATATGACCATATACCATTTGCCGCATTTGACAGGCATTTTAAGGTTTAGACAGGCATTACTCTGAGACAGGCATAAGGGTGCATTCAAAAAGCCTCTATGAGTGACGATACTTAAGTAGCGTAGCGTAGTACGTACGGAGAGCACTGTGTAGTCAGCCCGCCAATACCAATCTTGCTAACAGCCTAATCTTTTCACGACACGGCATGAGCTATTCTCTTGCCAAAATGAGAGAGATCTAAATTTTTCAGTAAAGTCAGGCATTTAAGACACTCTAGACAGGCATTTCTCCATTTTGAAATGGTAACCGTAGCTGCGCCACGCCCGCGTGCGCCCCTCGCATCTGGCAGGCAAGATACGACAAAAATAACGGATCATGTGTGAAGACGCCCATACTTCTCCATACATCTTCATGTACGGATCCACTGTGTATACTGTTCCGGCATCCAGTTTTTGATGACAAAACGGAAAGTGTAAAAATGTTGGACCAGTTTTTTTACTAGATTCGGTACACTGTCGTGTATGTGAACTCGCTCATACAACTACAGGCGCCATCAACAAAATAAAAATGGATTCGCTAAAAACGGCCCTGTAAACAGTTTCTGTGTGAACTAGCTGTAAGATAATGAAAACAGGGCACTGTACCTACATATTGCAGTATTACGCGATTTTGGTAGTCAGTTTACATTTGTACATCATTGTAAGGATTGGGACCCATTAAAGGCAGCACAACACAAGACGCTGGTGAGCTGCACAGATGTGAGTTTCGGCAGGAAGGATTGATAAACGTGATATTGACGTTGTTTGAGCTGTATTCAAACATTAAGCCGATAAAAAATACGAAAGGCTCACCTAAGTAAAAGGAAATTCATATAGGTCGGTACATACATTGTTGCCAACAGATAAACATACTTAGTAATTATTAACGTATTGCAACAATAATCCCAACAGGCTTACGAAATACAGCTAATAGATAATCACAGTGATTATTCAACAGCAACATATACACGTAGTTATTAATTAAACATTAGAAGATAATGAACCGCGAGACAGATCACAGTGCAGATCGCGCCCGCTGCACAAACTTTTACAAACACGATCGAGTGTGTGCATCGTGCTGACTCGGGCTTCAGTTACAAAAGGATCTTTTAACATTTGGGTAGGCTAGCGGCACGTCTAAAAACTGAAACAAACAGTCTGTGATTTTCGGCAGCATAATTTCAAGATACTGCTTGGTCGCATGAAATAAGACATCGTGTAAATGAAATAAGACATCGTGTAAATGAAATAAGACATCGTGTAAATGGGGTCTAATTTGTACAACACCGAACTTTTCTAACCGAAACAATATCTCTATTCTCTATCAATTAAATATATCACGAAAATAGAACAAAAATATCGTTCGCATAATAATAATTTGTAGGTACCTATGTATCCAAGTACGGGGTACTTAAAACGGGTAACAGTTTCCAGCCATTCGTGAAAATCTCAAAACTCCAGGTACAATGGACGTAGGTAATCGCGATGAAAATAAGTGGTTAAATCAACGTCTTTTAATTAATGTATGTTAACGGTTCAAAATAATGCTACGACGACCATCAAACTAAGTAACGCTTCAATGGTATTCGGACACCATGATACATAATTGTGTACATAATCATAGACTACAATCTGACCATGTAACGGTTGGTAACTCTATGATTTATGTTCATCTGTATGAAATTCACTATTAGTGACACTGTCCATCACTATGACTCACTATAACTCACATCTGACACTTGTGACACATTATCGACATCCACCATCAATCATCAATCTCAAGTGTGTGTTGGCCGTTCGACTCAATCTGGTGATTATTATAAAGTCGACATTATAGTCGAACCGAGTCATCGATTATGATGATATTTTATATTTTTTTATGGTCGATTCGGATGTATCTCGTTATTAAAGTCAAGTATGTCCAATTGAGTAATTAACTGTCGACGACATTATATCTGCACCAATTATCATTGTTAATTAATTTTGTACTATAGAAGACGTCATAAAAGCGTTAATTTAACGGTAAAGTCAAAGTTACTCATGAGTGTGTGGCGATCTTTATATACATCGTAGGTACCTAGTGCTTTGTTACTTTCTATCTTTAGTGCATTATACATTCATGTGTATCTATTGTACGCACTAAGTAATATAATATTAATGACATAAAATATTGTCGATATGTTTACTAAAGAAATAACTTTTGTAGGTAGACTACACGTTGCGGTATTTACTTTATTACGTCCATATTTGGGGAGAAACCTTGCCATGTCTAGTTGAACCTTAACATGTTGCCGACCAAACTGACTCTTCATCCTACCATAACCAGTTCACTGCTGGGCACGGGCCTCTTCTCAGAATGAGAAGATTTTAGGCTTTGGTCTACCATGCTGGCCTGGTGCAGGTTGGCGGGCTACAAGTTATATTTTTTTGGAACACTCTTCGTTATGCATTTTACCTCACGATGTTTTCCTTCACCGTTCTCAAGTGATAATTAAATTATAATCCGCACAAACATGATCTCTAAAAGTCAGAGGTGCCGGCCGGGATCAAACTCAGACCTTCCTACATGGCAGGCAAGCGTTCAACCGCTAAGCTATCACTGCTCAGTGCTCATCATCCTACCGACTGTTCTAATAACATCAATAGTTGACTGCACGCATTATTTTTTGTGGTAGGCAGGTAGTGTTTTGTGTAGGCAGGCCTCAGGCCTCAGGACGCAGGCCTCAGGACACAGGAAGTCATAAAGCTTAGTTAAGGTAGTTATGGTGTCTAAGATTGATTTGTGAAAGCGTTTGATGCCTCCGGGACACGTCACAACATTGACAATTATACCTCTTGCCTCGTCGACGTACGAGTTATGTGCATTACGTTACAAGTCTAATGACGGGTATCATAGCAGTAATTATGAAAGTGGTGCACGTCACTAGGTAATTCGATAATGGCTGTAAATCGCGTGCGCGCGCAGGGGTACCGGGGAGCACACGAACACCACTGACACGTCAGGAAATCTGGACAATGATGCAGATGTTATTTATAGAAATACAAGTCAGGTTCAGAATAGACAGCTACTGATTTCAAATGTTAAACAAATTATAAATTAAATAAGTAATCCTAATGTATTTTCGTTTGTAGCTGGGATAAAGTGACTGAAGAGCTGCTCATAATAATGCGGCAGCAGATTAATAACGGGCTGTTATGATGATTTACTATAATATTATGAATGGTATAAACCTTGTGTGATGTTCTCGTGCACGCAGCTCCCCCGGCTGTCTGCGCAGATACAGCAGAGCGGTGGGTGAATGTGCAGTCGCACACGACGGCTCGCCGGCGCGCGGCGGCGCCACACCGCACCGCAACCATACCGCAACGTCCCAATCAATACAATTATCCTCATTTAACGGACCACTGAGCGCAACTCTACCGTGGAAGCACGCAGCTACAGATAATAATTTCCAACGATATCTTAGACAAAAGTATTTTCTGAATTTTAAGATGTAAGTTATTTATTGTTCCCGTCCCTGAATCGTTTTCTTCAATACTAAAGATATCCGTATGGAGCGGTGAGTGAGCTGTCACAGATAACCATAACACTGCAGTAGTAGTACTGCACGAATGTTAGCGGATCGATGCGACGCATGTGTCTCCATACTTTTCACTTCCCCAGAGCACCTTAAGGTATTATTGAGAACCAGGTCCGTAATAAGTATAACAAACCATTAGAGCACAGACGTTCTACAGAGGAGACCGCGAATAGAGAATATAATAATATGATCTGTTAACAGGTGCCCTGAAAAATCAAATGTGGAAGAAAATGTTTAAGATATAGACTGAGATAGGCTGAGTTGATTGATTGACGAAGATTGTCATAAACACAAAGGAAACAGACAAGATAAAGTCCAACACACTCAAGATGTTATTTTAAACGTACGCAACAAACCAATTAGATGCGAGGCTTCTTAAACATGTAATAACAACAATTAAAGAAATAATATCTCAAGCTGTATTGATACTATCTCAAATCGATCTGTCGATCAAACGCGGATGGCTGGACTTATCCAAGATGGCGGCCACTTAATTCATTCTTTTATTTGTTTCATACGAAATATTAGACGCAGTCGTCCATTCATTAGTGTATTACATCAATCATGAGCGTGAGGACATGAAATAAATAATTACACAAGGTGTGTACCTAACCTAAGCAAACTTACATACAGAAAGATGGCGGGCCGAACGAAACAAAAATATCACTAAAATTCACGAATACTACAAGTGCTAGCTACTGCAGGGAATTAAATCTGTTCCGTAGGATCTATGTTGTCAATCAGCTCAGCATGATCTTCTGCTGGGTATTTCCAAGTTCTGCAACGATAATCCAATGGTCCACTTTCCGCATCCAGTGTACCCCAGCCACCTTCCTTTTCGTCCCTTGTTGTGGCTACTCGATGTCACAAGCTACACTTGGTCCACGGCCTCCGCTACGCTAAACGACTCATCAGCCCCAATGGCTATCGCACTATTCTTTTCGTCCCTTGTTGTGGCTACTCGATGTCACAAGCTACACTTGGTCCATGGCCTCCGCTACGCTAAACGACTCATCAGCCCCAATGGCTATCGCACTATTCTACTCGATATCACAAGCTACACTTGGTCCATGGCCTCCGCTACGCTAAACGACTCATCAGCCCCAATGGCTATCGCACTATTCTTTTCGTCCCTTGTTGTGGCTACTCGATGTCACAAGCTACACTTGGTCCATGGCCTCCGCTACGCTAAACGACTCATCAGCCCCAATGGCTATCGCACTATTCTTTTCGTCCCTTGTTGTGGCTACTCGATGTCACAAGCTACACTTGGTCCACGGCCTCCGCTACGCTAAACGACTCATCAGCCCCAATGGCTATCGCACTATTCTACTCGATGTCACAAGCTACACTTGGTCCATGGCCTCCGCTACGCTAAACGACTCATCAGCCCCAATGGCTATCGCACTATTCTTTTCGTCCCTTGTTGTGGCTACTCGATGTCACAAGCTACACTTGGTCCATGGCCTCCGCTACGCTAAACGACTCATCAGCCCCAATGGCTATCGCACTATTCTTCTATCCAACAGCCCCCTACGACCATCACCAGTTCGTCCATCTACAAGTACCTACTAGTGGGTCTTCTATAAAGTCTTCGTATGCGCGGCGTTTAGGAGAAAGGGTTTACGACATAGTTTATTATGCGACTATTACGTGATCATTAACTCTTCACAATATTATAGACTAGCGACCCGCCCCGGCTCCGCACGGGTGCAATGTAGATACTAATGTGGGGAATATAAACCTTCCTCTTGAATCACTCTATCTATTAAAAAAACCGCATCAAAATCCATTGCGTAGTTTTAAAGATCTAAGCATACACAGGGACAGACAGACAGCGGGAGCGACTTTTTTTTTACTATGTAAAGATTCAAATGGCCAGACTATACACATTATTACAAATTTGCAGTCACCATGTCCTGTAACTCAGCGGCACCCTTTCAAACTGGAAACTCAACAACGCTGCTTGACTGCAGTAATAGTGGTGGTAGTACTTTCCCCGACTGACAAAAGATATAGGCTCAGTTGCACCAACTAACTATAACTGTTAACTTGCCATATTTATGTCTTTGTACTGATTTGACAGAAATTTTGGTATGGTTACGGTTATAGTTAGTTAGTGCAACTCAGCTTTAGACAAAAGATAAATATAAAAGATAAAGACAAAAGATAAAGATAAAAGATAAAGATAAGATAAAGATAAAGGACATGTTATGAAATGGGCTTAAAATAATTTTATTTTGAACCGCTTACATGTGCGGTTTTTCTGATAGGGAAAACTGTCTAGGACGTGTTTACAAACACATTTTTTTTAAAAAGCACCATTATTTAATTATAAAACATTTAAAATCCTGATATTTTTTTTGTTAAAAAACTGATAAAAAACTTAGAAATAAAAATGATATAAGTATATCATTTTTGAAAGCATAATATTTATCCTAATATTAAACGGCTTAAATTAAAATAAAATCAATGAATTAACTTAATGGTTTGGATGTATGGCATTGATTCCCTTGTCTCAATAGAATAAATGAAAATATTTACTGTATGTCAGCAAGATTGTCACTTGTCATTGTCAGTAATGTCATCAATGTCTAATCATGTCAAAGTTGTCACACAAAATCGCTATCTATTGTTGTTAAAAGCCAGGTCGAATAAAAAAAAACTCAAAACAATGGTACATAGTCAAAAACACAGGAACCACAGTCACAATAACAGACAACAGTTGAATTGAATTTGACTTTTTGACAATGACTGACGTTGACAATGACAATAAATGTCATCCAATAGAAGTGTTGCCAGAATTAATAATTATGGGTTAACAACTGTGGGTTGCAAATTTATTTTTTAATTCTAATTTTTTAAATTAATAAAAAACAATAGAAGGGTGCTTTTAAAAAAATAAAAAATATATACGAAAGCTCCATATTTTATGTACCTACTTTCATAAAAAAAATCTCTTCTCTGTTCACAGCCAAAGCCCAGCTTCCATACAAAAATATAACATGTCCTTTAAATATAAAGGATAAAGATAAAAGATAAAGACAAAACATAAAATATAAAGATAAAAGATACAGATAAATATAAAGGATAAAGACAAAAGATAAAAGATAAAGACAAATGATAAAGGTAAAAGATAAAGATATTTATTTTGCAAATATTGGTGGTACAAACAATTGTGGTGAAATAAAAGAGGATAGATGATCAGCCATATTTAACCATAGCGGCCCGTCCCGGCTCCGCACGGGTGGACATTTTTCCCGTTTTTGCAACATTTTTCATTTATGCTCCGCTCCTATTGGTCGTAGCGTGATGTTATACAGCCTATAGCCTTCCTCGACAAATGGACAATCCAACACAAAAAAAAAATTCAATTCCAACCAGTAGTTCCTGAGATTAGCGCGTTCAAACAAACAAACAATCAAACAAACAAACTCTTCAACTTTATATATTAGTATAGATATTGAGTTCTAGTCTAGTAATATCGGTAGCTTGTTCCACTATCAGAGGTGGTACCCATAGTTTTCCTTCGTTTATTTTAATTTGTCACCCACGGCTCCACATAGACCTCACATAGACAAAGCTTACAGAATTAGCAAATATAATGTGGCAGTAAACATGAGTGTTATAACACTTATAACGCGTAAATATGTAGTTTCAATACCAATGTAATACCTTAAATACGATATTGGGTTCCACAATAACTATTTATTGCACGAACCTATTTATTGGTCACAACTGCGGATCGGGCTCGATATGCGATACCGGGTACCGACAATACCGCTACGCTGCTACTGGGTATTAGTTTTGGTATTATTTATAAAACTGTTTTTTTTTTAATTACGGCAAAACATTCCAATGTTTGAAACGGACTCGGCGCTCGGTATCACCAATACATAGTTATTAAAATAAATAGTTTCAAAACCTGGTGGAAATTGGGAACTATACCAATACATAGTTTCGGATACATATCTGGCGAACTACTGAACGAACAATATTTATTGTTGTTTCTTACATCGTCTATAGTGCATTCTTTCTACTTGATAGGAATTCACCTTCTGCACCTTTTATGGACGTTATTGATGCGCTTGAGCAGCAGCGTGGGCGTTTGTTTGTGGTAACCCCCGTGCACCGCCCCCCGCCCCCGCACATGACAGGCGACAAGCATGACGAGTGACGCGCATTTGTCACGACACGACGCGACAATGACGTCAACAGCCGGAGCACAGCATCAATGGCGCAGGAGATGGTACAGCGTCAATAGAACGGATTACTGAGAGGTACAGTTGAATGGCAAGTATTATTTTGTCTGCATAAAAGCTTGAAGAACAGAGATTAGTCTTGTTTACGTTACCGTTTGTACTGAACTGAGAGATTTAAATGAGTTGTTCATTAAATTTAAAGCTCTCGGCTCTTTCTCCAATTATATTATGTCATGAGACATTTGTATTTTCTTTTGATTCAGTTCCGTGTGGTTTTCAAGACAATTTTTTTTTTTTTTTAAAAACGTTGCCCCACACTAGAATTTCTCCTGTATCGTGGGTGCGTTTACAGACACAAATCTTCACACGTACAAACACCCAGACCCGGAACAACTATCTGTAGGCCATACAAATATTTGTTCCGTGCGGGAATCGAACCCACGACCCGCAGCGCAGAAGTCAATCGCTTAGCCACTGCACCAAACGTGTCGTCAAAACGTGTCGTTTATTACCTAAGCGTTATGTGACAGACCGACACACATTCAGATTTACACAATGGTGATACAGTAAAAAGTATAAAGAATAATCGGTAAGTTCTAATTAGGGAGTGTTGAGTTATTGTATTAAAACAATGGCCTCATTGACCTAATAGCAACGATGACTTGTGCAACTATTGATACTCTGTCACTGTGACCAGGTGACCACTGAGGCACTACTTAGAAGAGGCTTATGTTTAACCACGGACTGCGATAGGATGAGTTGATCTGCAACAGGTGTTCACGTATTAGCAAATCTGATATATTTTGTGCTCGAATATCGTATTTATCTTGTTACGAATATTTTTTTTATTCCGAATAAGTTAATAATACGTGCATAGGGCAGGCCCTGAATTTTGTTGTTTGGTTTTATATATTATTAAGTTATCCACGGGTCGACCCTGTGTATTGTGGAGATTTGTTTTTTGGTCTCTGGCCCCACATTAGAGGAGAGCGTCGCATGCGCACAGCACGCGATTACCAGCGCATAGCTAGTCACGGGGTTACCTCTGTTAAGGCAAATATGCACTTTGCAGCTGCGATTCGTATAAATGTAGCCTCGATGACTACCACGAGGTAGTCATCATTTTTATTTTTTATTCTTGTCTTGTTTGCGTTCGACCCTTGTCGCACTTGATGGTAAGCGCAGACAAGGTCTAATTGCCCATTCACACAGCGGATCCGTTTTAACGGATATGTCGGTACTGGATGTGTTGTTCACATCTGTACGGACGGATCCGTTAAAAACAGATCCGCTAAATCGAATCGATAGTTTTCCCGGGATTCCCGGGACCAGGAACCCAGGAGAGAAACCCTAGAAGGTACCCATACTTCTCCATACATCTGCATGTACGGATCCGTTTTTTATACTGTTCCAGCATCCAGTTTTTGATGACAAAACGGAACAGTATTTTTTACCATGGAGTTTCATAGGAAACGACTAATTGGAACCGTGCATCTAAATTCGACTTTTCATAAGCACCTGTATTGGTCTATGTGAATATTTTTTTTTTTGATTTGATTTGATTTAATGTCGAGTATGTGAACTCACTACAGGCGCCATCGCCAAAATAAAAACGGATCCGCTAAAACGGGTTCTGTAAACAGTTTCAGTGTATGAACTATGTAGTTGTAAGTTGAAACATTCGAACCAAGTAAAAGAGTTACAGAGGGATTCTTCTGTAGCTACCCCGCACATACACACGACGGAAATGGCCTATATGATGAACTGCGTTAGCCAAATTTTTACAGTTTAATTCTATCGATAAGTACTTATGTTGATTCTGTCCCAAACCTTTTTGGCAAGCAGTCACCGGCTACAACTCATGTCATCATATTTCCACCGGCGGACTGCGATGGGCTGAGAAGCAGTGTGTGGTGGCCGTTATTGAGGTTCGTGTTAGCTATCGACGCCATCGGCGCGCGCGCATGCAGAGGCGCTGTATCGACCCGGACTCGAACCCACGAAACAAGCGTGGAAATATTCGCTATCCACTTATGTAACATCAGATTACCTGGCGTTTGGTTACTATGTGCATAACTGAACATATTTACATACATACTTACATCACACAATGCTTTACATAAGTCTGTAGGTATGTAGCAACAAGTGGTGTAGGTACTCACAGAAATCTAAACGAGGTAACAGAAATGGTATCGAGAGGTTTTTGTAGGAATACTAGAATCACCAAACTCACACACAATTATATTCCCTCAATAATATGTATATTAAGCTCAATTTTATGAGCACATTTCCACTTAAACTTATACCAGCGGCACTTATGTTTTTATCATCTATTGACTTCTGTTGTGTCAAGCGGTGCCAAGATTAAGCCGGTTAACGAGGTTGTCCACACAGACTTTAGAATACTGCTGTCATCATCAGCTTAATTAAATAATATATGTTAGTACATACTAGCTTGGTACTACAAACAATTTTAACACAATAAATTAAACTTGATCTCTCCACCACTTGATCGGCACAACGGTTTAGTTATTTACATAAAAAATGAGCTGGTTGTATTTTATTTGACAAATTGTGTATTTATAAGCCATGTTTGTCTAGCAATAAACGATCGCATTGGCGGATGTAGTTCAAATCAAATATTGGTTCTCCAGCCAAACATTTCATGATTGGGTCGATGGTCCACGTTGGAAATTGTACGTCAATATTAAACTTGAGAAGTGCCAAAACGATGGTCAGTCACGTAGCTACCACAATTCTTACATAACATTACCCTTCACGTTCTATATGCCTGTTGACTTAGATCCGTCCTATCTACATTATATTAAAAGTAATGGCTTTACAAAACACTCGGAAAAACATAAAGGGCTAAAAACAAAGGATAGTGGTTAAGGACTGAAGATTCAAAATCATTTTAATCTATATCTACCTAGTCTGGCCATAAATACTGTTACAATTAAAAATAAGAAAGATATATAACATTTGAATTTGGAATCTGTCATTTTTATACGATTGTTCATTGAACTTTCTAATTTTGGCGCCAATACATTGTACAATATTTTGCGATATTAAAATGGAGTGGGGTGATAAAGAGAACCGAATCGCTGTGATTGCATTACACAAAGTTGGTATGGAGCCAAATGCAATTTTCAAAACTCTCCATACGCTTGGTATTAGTCAAATGCTTGTGTACCGGCCTATTAATAGGTACAATGAGACCTCCTCCTTTTGTGACAGAAAAAGATCTGGCCGTCCACGTAGTGTTCGTACGAAAAAGGTGGTCAAAGCAGTAAGGGAAAGAATTCGAAGAAATCCTGTCCGAAAGCAAAAGATTTTATCTCGGGAGATGAAGACAGCACCCAGAACCATGTCGCGTATTTTAAAGGATGACTTAGGACTTGCAGCCTATAAGAGACGCACTGGTCATTTTTTAACTGATAATTTAAAAAAGAATAGGGTGGTAAAATCGAAACAACTACTGAAGCGGTACGCAAAGGCAGGTCACAGAAAAATTTTGTTTACGGATGAGAAAATCTTTACAATTGAGCAACATTTTAACAAACAAAATGACCGTATTTATGCTCAAAGCTCTAAGGAAGCTTCCCAATTAGTCGACAGAGTGCAACGTGGGCATTATCCGACTTCAGTGATGGTTTGGTGGGGTGTTAGCTATGAAGGAGTGAGCGGGTCAGCTAGTCAACAATAAAGATATAATATTGTAAGAAGCAATTAATATAACTCTAGTTAAAACTTAGCACCTTAAGGTAACGCAGACGAAGTCAGGCTCAGCGCGTAGTCGCAGACGGGATGTAACATACGCTGTAGTTGTAAAGCAAATAGCGAACACTTAATACTATCTGGCATTTTGCAGCATTTTCATAAAACAAGCGGAATTTGAATACAATGTCAACATTATTGTGCATCCATAATGCATGCCGCCATCCTGCACCTGCGCCCGCGCAGCCGCGCCGATAGCGGCTGATAGCGCGCATAATATTGCACGCTGGGCAAGCGCACTCGCCACGCAGCCGCGCCGCAGCCGCAGATACCATGCAACTGATTGTTTACATTCACAATGAGATGATTCTCTTTTCTTTTTGATGCTTTTCTACTTTTGTGTTTTAAAGACTGCACAGTTTCATTTCAAATAGTTGTTAAGAAGCTTACAATGACCGTGTCAACTATATAGGTATACTGTTCTTCATTGTACCTATTCTCCTAGCTTATTGCAACTTGTTTTGCCTAGGCCTATTACAGTGTAGGTCAAGGTTATCAAATCGTTTTCTATCCTTAGGGAACCAACACTTTGCCATATTAAGCCACTTCCAGGTAGGCACGCACTGAATCCGATATCATAACGAGCGCATGAACTGATCGCTGCTCCCTCGCTCGACTCTGCTTACTTGAAATAAAAACATCAAATATGCTCCAATAAATATTTCTCACCAGTCCACGGCAATGTTATCATCCGGTACAATGTTTTCACAAAAACGTAACTACCAATCGACATCGGCTGCGGTTTCTTATACTCACAAAGAACTTGAAATATACCCCATACAAATGTATCGAGGAACTGCGACCATTACATTTCATAATATGACATTATATGAGACAAAAAGCCGGCAGGACGTCCCGTCCGCGCCCCGCGCTCGGGGTCCACGCAGCCTCCGTTATCTTTCGCGTTGAGATCGACTGTCGCATACCCGTGTTACTGTTGTGTTATGTGAAGTTGTTACATGCCTGTTGATGCCAGTTATTGAACTGCGACGAGGAAATTATGTCCGATATGACTGAAGACACGTGCTTCGCGCGTGGGTTTGCTTGATTTATAATAAAATATCTCGTGATGTTTCAGAGATAATATTTTGTATCGTTTATGCTCTACTCGCAAGTAGGTACCTATGTTCCACAAGCGCAACAATATTGCGCTCTACAGCTACTCGTGAGCTATGGTCCGTTTCTTTGTCTCTGACGACTTTAACTACTTTTCCAAGATGAGTGATGGCTGCAGATACATTATTTGTATCGTTACCCATTTTTTTTATAACCTAATCCGCTTGTCGAGATCGTTTCAAAATCTAACAAGACCAACTAACAATTTGTATTGTTTCTTGAACAGACACAGTAACAAGCAAACTATAGTACAGTGTGGCGACAACGCCATTGAGCGTCCGTGTGAAAACTATAGACACGTCCCGCGCGCCATACATAATACAAACTATAGTACAGTGTGGCGACAACGCCATTGAGCGTCCGTGTGAAAACTATAGACACGTCCCGCGCGCCATACATAATACAAACTATAGTAGGTACAGTGTGGCGACAACGCCATTGAGCGTCCGTGTGAAAACTATATACACGTCCCGCGCGCCATACATAATACAAACTATAGTAGGTACAGTGTGGCGACAACGCCATTGAGCGTCCGTGTGAAAACTATATACACGTCCCGCGCGCCATACATAATACAAACTATAGTAGGTACAGTGTGGCGACAACGCCATTGAGCGTTCGTGTGAAAACTATAGACACGTCCCGCGCGCCATACATAATACAAACTATAGTAGGTACAGTGTGGCGACAACGCCATTGAGCGTCCGTGTGAAAACTATAGACACGTCCCGCGCGCCATACATAATACAAACTATAGTAGGTACAGTGTGGCGACAACGCCATTGAGCGTCCGTGTGAAAACTATAGACACGTCCCGCGCGCCATACATAATACAAACTATAGTACAGTGTGGCGACAACGCCATTGAGCGTCCGTGTGAAAACTATAGACACATCCCGCGCGCCATACATAATACAAACTATAGTAGGTACAGTGTGGCGACAACGCCATTGAGCGTCCGTGTGAAAACTATATACACGTCCCGCGCGCCATACATAATACAAACTATAGTAGGTACAGTGTGGCGACAACGCCATTGAGCGTCCGTGTGAAAACTATAGACACGTCCCGCGCGCCATACATAATACAAACTATAGTAGGTACAGTGTGGCGACAACGCCATTGAGCGTCCGTGTGAAAACTATAGACACGTCCCGCGCGCCATACATAATACAAACTATAGTAGGTACAGTGTGGCGACAACGCCATTGAGCGTCCGTGTGAAAACTATAGACACGTCCCGCGCGCCATATATAATACAAACTATAGTACAGTGTGGCGACAACGCCATTGAGCGTCCGTGTGAAAACTATAGACACGTCCCGCGCGCCATACATAATACAAACTATAGTAGGTACAGTGTGGAGACAACGCCACTGAGCGTCCGTGTGAAAACTATAGACACGTCCCGCGCGCCATACATAATACAAACTATAGTACAGTGTGGCGACAACGCCATTGAGCGTCCGTGTGAAAACTATATACACGTCCCGCGCGCCATACATAATACAAACTATAGTAGGTACAGTGTGGCGACAACGCCATTGAGCGTCCGTGTGAAAACTATAGACACGTCCCGCGCGCCATACATAATACAAACTATAGTACAGTGTGGCGACAACGCCATTGAGCGTCCGTGTGAAAACTATATACACGTCCCGCGCGCCATACATAATACAAACTATAGTACAGTGTGGCGACAACGCCATTGAGCGTCCGTGTGAAAACTATAGACACGTCCCGCGCGCCATACATAATACATGGCCTGCGCCGGCGCACACCGATCGCTGCAGATATCACAGATCATAACTGATACACTTTAAGTACCAACACTCGAAGAAATCACTGAAGACGAATAATATGGTTGAAGATGTGAATGTTGAGTTTAAATTATCATATTATAAACATTGAGCTTTTAAACAATAGTAGTCGACCAAACTCTGTTAAAATTCTCTACCACACTAATAACAATTTTAATTCTCAGTATTGTAGACTCTCCAGCCCGGTCATAATTATCGTCTAAACTGAAAAATCTAAACAAAATGCTAAATTATTTTAAAACATTCGTTTAAGGCTTGGTAAGATGATAGCTATTAAACTATCATTATCATCCTACCCTTATTGTAATCACATAGAGTCAGCTTCGAGTATAACCAGATGTGGCTGAATATTACTTTCTTTACTCCAAACGACTTCCATCTGACCTCCGGCTTTAACTATAACCTGACTTAATATTACAGTTCCTTCGTAACATTTCATATAAATGACAAAACTTATGACGTTATTAATCTTATATTATAAATGAATAACATTTGTAGCACTATTCACCTCGAGCGTACAGTAGGAGCACACCGTTGCGAAAGGTGGCAATAAAACGCTGTGATATTATAGATGGTGGCAAGTGGCCCGCTATCACTTGTTGCTAAGCACGCAGCCTGGCTTAGCTAATGCACATACATTTATGTTTGTCATACAAAGCTATTATATTACAAGTTACAGTGGTCCCACGGCATATTACGAGATCTTTTTAACTTTTCAAAGTTATTGCACGGGTGTCCTTGTCAAAACTGCATGGTAAGGGAAATAATATTATCTTGGTCACTGTCGACGATGGGAAAACCTTTGTTTGACCTCTTAACACGCTCATAATGCTGGTCACTTAACTAAAACTTGTCTTAAAATTAAGAATTCCAAAACATACTATATTGTGTGTTTTGTATCAACGTCCCTCACAGATCTTATTTAGTGTTCCCTCTGTACTAATTGTACTTATCATCTCATTGTCTGTGTAACTTTTCCCAACTATGTTGGAGAAAGGCTTTCAAAACTAATTAAACTGCAAATTTAAAATAGGAGAGAGAGCTAAAATTCCAGTAATTTTATAAATTAGCCCGAAAATTGCGTACAATTAATAGAATTTTCAGACTGGCTGTCTGCGGGTACTCGTAGGTTCAATTCGAAAGACAAATATGTTGAACAAACGCAGTATAGACCTTTGTTCTATACCTCTACAGATACTTGTAGATATTGCATAGACACAGTAATTGAAGATCAATTACATCAAATTGTGCTGTTTTAGTTTATGAAAGTATTTGTTATTGTTCAGATGTGGGAATAGTGATGGCATCCCATCCCATGGCTCGGACAGCGTGTGACAAACGTATCGCCTGCGCAGCGGGGAGTGCACGGCGCATGCGCGCGCATACATCAGCCGCGTTAATTGAATAACGGCGTATTTATGCGCGGAGCCTGCGCGCGCGCACCTCGTATGCAAGCGCACTCGCAACTAGCCGATATTACCGTTTATATTGCCATTTTCATGGTACGGCCACAATGCGACTTTTAAACGGATATAAATATGTTATGTGGAGATGCGGAGCTGTATAATTGAATAGTTGCGCATCTATTTAATAGTGCGTCGTAAACGCTGGTTAGATTTGGTTCCTATTCATGATATGCAGCGCTAACGATCCGTCGTACGCTTCTTATATGAATGTCCGCCTATATGACGAGCTTGACGAGAGCACGAAGAGGTTCTAAATCAAAATTTTAATACTTTTCTATCAATTGTTAGTGGGAATGTTCAGTGATGTGTTCCGGGTTCACGCAGAACAAGCGTACACTCGGGGTCAGCAGTCAGGATCGTGCCGTCGGCGACTTCTTGAATCAAACCTCATTTAACTAGAAGATACCGTATGCTAGTGATTTTGGCAAACGAGCCACGTTTACAAAAGGGGCGCCCGGCGTTCATTATAATGCGTGATACCTACTTGCTAAAACCTAATGAGATCTAAGTGTTTTCTTTTTCAATGTCAACCAATCACCACAAAAGTGTTGTAATCATAACATTTTGATTCTCTCTAGTGCTTGTGCATGTGACAGCCGCACAGTTGGTGCAGTTGTGTGCATGTAAGTACAAACACCGTACAGTACTACATACACTACGTACACATGAACAGAGGGACGTTTCAATCAGAAGGGCGAGTCATTAGCGGGGACTTAAGGGCACTCGGAGACATCGCGTGGTAGGGACGTCGCAAACATAAGAGTTTCGTCTAAATTTTTAATCTTGCGATATTTATCTCAGCAATTGCTAACCATCCTGCCATCCTGCTTAATACTCTCCACCGTGCCTAGTTTTTAACATCTTCATAGGTCATTGCTCCTCATTCACAACACCCAGCCAGGGCATTTTTGGGCAGTCATATACATTTACGTAAGAACTATGTAGATCTATAGTACCTACCTACGCTTCAATAACGAACTTCTAATAATTTTTCAAGGCAAGAAGATTCCATTGGTTTGTTGCATACTCTACCAACATTCTGCTATCGTACGTACGTCGGGCTGGTGTGCACCCAGCTTTACGGCCAAAGCTTAAAAGAATAGTGATGGAATTATGCGCCGCTATTATCATAACAACTTCGATAAAGTGGTTCAAACTTTACATTATAGAAACTACGGGAACGCACCTAAAGGATTTACATAGCTACCTAAAATACAGCACAACGCAGGGTTCTCACATGATGTTGTGAGAAGATAAGGAAGCAACGAGGTCGCAGTTTAGCATTCCCCTCTCATAAGATTATTGTCAGGCACAGTTCGTTTTGGCTAGTGAATAGAAGCTATAATATAGTAAGTTAACATGTTATAACGGAATTCTGATTCAAATTTATTATTTTTCAACATGATGTTTAAAACAAAAGATAAAATCACTATCAAGTGTCACCCCTGCGCCAGGTGCGGCACTCTACCGCCTGCGCTCGCGCACCAAACATACGAACATCAAGTTATCGCTAACGGGGTCGGTAGAGGCAGTGGGCAGCACTTCAATTCATCCTCACACAAGGCACAACACTTGACGGCACAGCTACGGTCCGTGAGAGGCCTCAAGAGGCTACTAGAGGCAACGAGAGGCCTCGAAAGTGTCGCAACCTGTTTACACTAAACACCGTTTTGGATGAGTGGCGTTCAAAACAAATCAAATTGAGTTTCAGATAAAATTGTTATTACATAAACAATCGTAAATCAAGAGTAGGCTTGAATGTGAAGTAATGTCGATAGGGTCGACACAGCTTTTAAACGAACTTATTGCTTTTCGTTACACATCTTTGGTACAAAACTAAACGAGTCCGACCTCTATGCATTGAGTTAGATTGTTTGCAGTCTACTTGCGGTGCTTATTTTAATTACGTAAAAATGTTCGCAGAAGTTTGAATAAAAAAATATTTATAAATGTACAGTCTGTATTATCAAGCGTCACGTAAAGTGCACTAAAGCCTGGAGAACAACACGTTACAAAAAAAAGTTTCATCTAAATAATAACCTCGATTTTCTCAAAAAGTTGACGGAAAATCGACGGTGCAAGTAAACTGACTTTAAAGTCAGTCACGTTGGGTAAGCTACCTCGCTTACCCAACGTGGCAACTGCAAACAAACAACCTTTTTTTATTCAGATGCTCAAGTTCAGTAGTAAACAGCTAATAAATGAATAGAATTAGATATTTCGTGTTGGCACCCCTGCACGCAGGACGCGGAGTGACTGCTCGGTACGCAATGAATTTGTAGTGAATAGTAATCGTTAATAATGGCGGAATAATGTCCCCGGTCTGACAGCTGTTGTGATTGCAGATACATTATATGCTTCATTAACATTCTAAGACATTATAAGCGACAGAGCAAACGGTAGACTGAACTGAGAGCTGGCGCACGCACCACCGTGGCAACACATATGGCACAGATGTCGTTGTGTATATCACACAACGTTGTACATACCCGTAGAGCTCGCTAGACCTGCCCACAATGACTATCATATCATAGAGATTCGTGAGAAAGCCGAGGGCTTGTGCATTTCATCCGATTGCAGTACTCTTTGTATGAACGGTTATGCACTGCTTCCGATCCGAATTTCACAGATTTGCAGATTTCCTTGGGTCGTATTTGCAGTTAAGTTTCCTTGGGTCGTATTCGCAGCTAAGTTTCCTTGGGTCGTATTTGCAGCTAAGTTTCCTTGGGTCGTATTCGCAGCTAAGTTTCCTTGGGTCGTATTCGCAGCTAAGTTTCCTTGGGTCGTATTTGCAGCTAAGTTTCCTTGGGTCGTATTCGCAGCTAAGTTTCCTTGGGTCGTATTCGCAGCTAAGTTTCCTTGGGTCGTATTCGCAGCTAAGTTTCCTTGGGTCGTATTTGCAGCTAAAAGTTTCCTTGGGTCGTATTCTCCCGGATTCGGATCGGACGCTGTGCACAAGCGATCTTAACGTGGTCTTCCTGGTAAAGAACGGTCACTCGTTCAAGAGTGGCAAGCGCGGCGCGGTAGTTAGCTACGAGCCCCTCAGTACTCTAATTACTAACACAATTAAGAACCTGATTACGCTCTTTAATATAAACAAAATGTTCACATATATAATAAATCATCATAGCACCGCGCTATAACGCTGTAGCAGGAAGCGGCCAGGCAGACGAATTAATTGCAGCCTCTATTAGCTATTAGCAATAAAGTACCGCGGTCGTGCGCCCGCGCAGCGCCTCAACACAGCTTACTATTTATTATAGTATCGTTTAATCACTGGACGGAAATGCAATCTGTGGCGACCGATATACTATGTTGCTAGACTAAACTTTAAATGGAAATAAATAATTTTATTGTAATGAATGAAAATCTTTGGTTGATGAGAGAGAGCCGACGAGAAATAACCATCACAGAAGCCCGGATAGTATTAGAAAGAAGAAATAATAAAGTAGAATAAACATACCAGACAGCAGTCTACAAACACTGCGTAAAAAAAGAAAAAACCAGCTGTAGTAACGAGTGAAAGAAGTATGATGCGATATGAGTAACAACCTGAAATGTAGGAGGTAAAGACAGTACCTACTGGATCTGAAAGAGCAAGTCGGTTTGGGCAAATAACATCACAAGTTGTCTTCTAACAGTAAGAGTCAACGTACCACTATATGTTTACTACATTCTATCAACATTTAACTGTTATCATAACGCTACCGAATCGTAACATATTCAATTTGAACGAAGCTCGTTTCAGCAGCCTGCAGGGCGACACACTTAGCTCGTTGTATGCTTTAACAAGCAACAACAAGACACACCAGGAAGTAACGCAAAGGCTTCGCTGTCCTCAAAACATCTAAAAGCCAAAACGATATTCAAATAACCTGCAGTCTGCACGGAAAGCTTTTTATATTCCCAGACATTCCACAGCCGCCTTCATTAATGTTACAAAAATCACTCCACGAATAACCGTAGCACTAACAATCTGACTGCATAATTTAATCGCTGCAGATAGCTGCGGCAGAACATTTGCATGCAGGAATAAATAATAATAAATCAAGACAGAACGCATAACTCTCCTCGGCGACGTCGGCTAATTGAGGCGTTAATAGCAACCGTCACCGTGCTCTGTTATAACATTAATATTGAGATTGGCGCAGAAGGTACACTCACAGTGCCCGACGGAGCAGACAGACGAACGTATCGGTAAAGCTGATCGATAATGTCATTAATATTGAGATTGGTGCAGAAGGTACACTCACAGTGCTCGACGGAGCAGAATAGACGAACGTATCGGTAAAGCTGATCGATAATGTCATTAATATTGAGATTGGTGCAGAAGGTACACTCACAGTGCTCGACGGAGCAGAATAGACGAACGTATCGGTAAAGCTGATCGATAATGTCATTAATATTGAGATTGGCGCAGAAGGTACACTCACAGTGCTCGACGGAGCAGACAGACGAACGTATCGGTAAAGCTGATCGATAATGTCATTAATATTGAGATTGGTGCAGAAGGTACACTCACAGTGCTCGACGGAGCAGAATAGACGAACGTATCGGTAAAGCTGATCGATAATGTCATTAATATTGAGATTGGCGCAGAAGGTACACTCACAGTGCTCGACGGAGCAGACAGACGAACGTATCGGTAAAGCTGATCGATAATGTCATTAATATTGAGATTGGTGCAGAAGGTACACTCACAGTGCTCGACGGAGCAGAATAGACGAACGTATCGGTAAAGCTGATCGATAATGTCATTAATATTGAGATTGGCGCAGAAGGTACACTCACAGTGCTCGACGGAGCAGACAGACGAACGTATCGGTAAAGCTGATCGATAATGTCATTAATATTGAGATTGGCGCAGAAGGTACACTCACAGTGCCCGACGGAGCAGACAGACGGACGTATCGGTAAAGCTGATCAATAATGTCATTCGACAACCAACTAAGTACCTATAGCTTGATTTTACTACGTAGGTACTAGTTTAGGATTTAACTAGGTACTTAAAGCTCACTGAGGCAACATACAATGGACACCACGCCTGCAGCCTGCAACCTGCAGATGGCTGCAGGTTGCAGGCTGCAGGCGTGAAATATAACTATTTGGAACATGGATTCGAAATGGTTATGTTTCACTTGACTGTAGCGCCTCTATAAGCTTGTGTGAGAGTTATTATATAGTAATTATTACTTTTACTTGTGACTGTAAATGATAGATATTAATTATTTGCGTGTACACATACCTTGTAATTTTTTTTTTTATAAATTGTAAATTATGTCATAAATATGATATTTTCGCATGCCACAAAAGGCAAAATGTGTTGGAACTATACCTATATAATATTGACTCTGTTTGCATCTGTCTGTACCCTTGTTTCAAGCGAAATAAACGATTTGATTTGATTTGCTCACAGTGCTGCTTGAGGAGTGAGCCTTCTGGATGTTCCGGCTTGTCTTGTGATTCAACGCACTTTAACGAATTTATCGATATGTACTAGTGTAGTATCGTATGTACCGGTACATTGGAAATATTAGTACTGAGCTCTCTCCAAGTACAGAATGAAGGCCGTTACAACGCGCTGAAAGGTACGGGATCGATATCGGATGTATTTGACAAACCAAACACATTCCCAGCGGTTGGTTTTCTCAGCATTTTCTGAACAAAACTTAATTTAAAGTGCAAATAAAACAATGCCAGTCGACCATTATTGCAACTTTAATTAAAATTACAAGTTGTCTTTACGACTCTGGAGTCATCCGTCAAAGTGCGCTGAGCACCATCCTTACAAGATTTTACACTTTACGGCTCTTTGCCGGCAGGCTTCTCAAGTTAAAGCTTCAAGTAATAACCTCGAGGAACGTAACTATAAAAGCTGTAGTTGTCCAAAGGCCGGCTGTAATGATATTAGTGTAATAAAGCTAAACATTCAATTAACGCGCGGCCACTAATTCTGAGTCATGGAGGTTTCATTATGTTTACGGTCGACGGCCGCTCAGACCTCGATGTGAGCTGCGCCCCGACCGCCCTGGACGGCGACGTCCAACGCGCGTCATGTGCCACGTCCGATGTGCACACATTCTCATAGTAAGGTTCCTATGTAGCGGTTAATTCTGTTGAACTGTTGGAAAATGTACAGTGACACTGGTCCAAAGCCGTCATCTTGATAATGTGTCTTTTCATCAAAACATATTTTTATTAATTATGGTTAAACTGTATAGGTAATGTAACTCAATTGTTCCTAAATACTATATCTTAAAATATCTATTTCTTATTATATTTTCCCGGGAGAAAGGCTGCTGGGGTGGACTTGTTCTTAGACCGAGTGTTGTCGTACAACTTGAGAGAGGCGTATGTCCTGCAGTGGACTGTGAGAAGCTCAGTGGAGTTATCTACATTTCAAATTAGGAACTACATATTTGTTCCAATAAGAAAAATTGCGTTGTTGGCGCCAGCGCGACTACTGAGCATGGGGTTCTGGATTCGATCTCCTGGTCGAGCAAAGTGTTACTGGGTTTCCCATTAGGAATTTCTCAGTAGCAGCTGGATTTGTGCCCGGTTAATGGCAATAGGCTCACCCCCTATTACATGGGACTTAAATGTAACTGGCGAAATGAGGGTGTACTAAAAACACCTCTGCCGAACACTTCGGGGAATACAAGGCGTGATGTTATGTTCAGAAAAATATAGTGATGGTATTTTTTTAATAATTTACAAATGTGACGTAATCCGTAATAGTGACTTATTAATTGTATTACATAACCTGTGTACTATAAGCATTTCTATATTAATCGGTTATTTAGTAAAATCATATTTAATCAACAAACAAACATTATAAGTACAGTTTCTGGTATGCACATTATTAGCTATTAGCTGTCAGAGTGGTAAGCTGCGCGCGGGTCGCGGGTTCAATCCCCGGCTATGCAGTTACGGTGACTATGGTGAAAGAACTATGAAGCCATTATAACATAATAACAGAAATACCATGGACGATGGAGTTTGCGTTATAAGCTCACTATAGTACAATGTTACTAGGTGTATTATAGTCAAGTCTAATGTTCAACTGTTAAAGAATCTTATCAATCAAATATGATCTTTTATGACGTCATCGCTATTTTCTTTTATGGATACCTGGAAACTTTGAGTTCGATTAAATTCATTGCTCTCATAACTGTGATTTCCTTATGCGTTCCTTGCGAAGTATGTGCCGTGAACTTTGAATGATAGATCCAGGAATGATCTGTTTAGACAAAGTTGCGGTTTAAAAGATGATGTAGTGACAAAAATTGAAAGGAGTATGATAAGGTGGTTTGGTTATGTTGAGAGAATGAGTGAACGGCGTTTAACAAAAGGAATTTATAAGGCGAATGTCAATGGAAACGCCGGTAGAGGACGTCCTAGAATAACATACGTCGATGTTATTGGTGATGTTCTTCACAAAGGACAGGTGCGTAGTACTCTCAACCGGCGCGCGTGTATGACAAAATGTATGAATGTGGATGAAGCGAAAGGAGTTTGTATGGGTCGTAGCATGTGGCGTTCTATAGTTACTGCCTACCCCCATGAGAAAAAAGCGTGTGTTTATGTATGTATGTAGAACCTTTGCCAGAAGGAAGCTGTACAAACTGTCCCCAAAACGTTTCTTGAACAATCAATATCCGATCTCACACGAGTTCTAATTCCAATCACGATGTTCCACAGTAGCCGATTTATCAACTTTTTTATTCGCTGAGGATAGAATTAATTTGAAAGTAGATTTCCTAAATCTAAGGCAGGCTATAAAACAAAGCTTGGCTGTTCGTGTCCGTGGAGATAATGGTATAAAAGTGAAAGCGGCTATTAATTGGTAGGTAATTGTGCGGGAGCGGACCCACGGCGTATTGTTGGTGCTAGTGATGTGCCTACACCACGTAAAAACCTTATGACTATGTTAGAATTTATTTATTTAACGTTCAGCAGTTATAGCCTAGTGGTGTGACCGTCGGACTGCCAAATCACAGGTCTCGAGTTCGAACCCAAGGAACGCACTTCTGACTTTTCGGATTCATGTGCGTATTGTATAATTATCACTTACTGAAAAACGGTGAAGGAAAACATCGTGAGGAAACCAGCATGCTTGACAGATATTTCTCGACGGCATGTGAAGCCAAGTCAGAGGCCCATGGGCGGCAAAAACTCTGACACCAGGTTAGTCACTAACCACACGAACAAAAAACTGTAATCGCGTCTTCAAAGGTTGGTAAGAAGATAAACAATCTCAAGGGACGTAATGGTAAAATGGCCCTAACTTAATTAGATAGTCTTCGACGGCCGAATGAGTTATAGTTATATATATAGTGCGTCTAAATAACTCGCAGTTATAGACAGCGTATTATGTTAATAGATTGGTGCTTTGTTTAGAAATAGTTTGACAGCTTATTGTCGTTGACTCGAATGATTTATGATTATGGCAAACATTCCACCAGTCACTAGACCAACAATAGAAACATAATAAGTATAAGTTAGTATTAGCATCTATGGCTTACATTATAAGTTAGTATTAGCATCTATGGCTTACATTATAAGTTAGTATTAGCATCTATGGCTTACATTATAAGTTAGTATTAGCATCTATGGCTTACATTATAAGTTAGTATTAGCATCTATGGCTTACATTATAAGTTAGTATTAGCATCTATGGCTTACATTATAAGTTAGTATTAGCATCTATGGCTTACATTATAAGTTAGTATTAGCATCTATGGCTTACATTATAAGTTAGTATTAGCATCTATGGCTTACATTATAAGTTAGTATTAGCATCTATGGCTTACATTATAAGTTAGTTTTAGCATCTATGGCTTACATTATAAGTTAGTTTTAGCATCTATGGCTTACATTATAAGTTAGTATTAGCATCTATGGCTTACATTATAAGTTAGTATTAGCATCTATGGCTTACATTATAAGTTAGTTTTAGCATCTATGGCTTACATTATAAGTTAGTATTAGCATCTATGGCTTACATTATAAGTTAGTATTAGCATCTATGGCTTACATTATAAGTTAGTATTAGCATCTATGGCTTACATTATAAGTTAGTATTAGCATCTATGGCTTACATTATAAGTTAGTATTAGCATCTATGGCTTACATTATAAGTTAGTATTAGCATCTATGGCTTACATTATAAGTTAGTATTAGCATCTATGGCTTACATTATAAGTTAGTATTAGCATCTATGGCTTACATTATAAGTTAGTATTAGCATCTATGGCTTACATTATAAGTTAGTTTTAGCATCTATGGCTTACATTATAAGTTAGTTTTAGCATCTATGGCTTACATTATAAGTTAGTATTAGCATCTATGGCTTACATTATAAGTTAGTATTAGCATCTATGGCTTACATTATAAGTTAGTTTTAGCATCTATGGCTTACATTATAAGTTAGTATTAGCATCTATGGCTTACATTATAAGTTAGTATTAGCATCTATGGCTTACATTATAAGTTAGTATTAGCATCTATGGCTTACATTATAAGTTAGTATTAGCATCTATGGCTTACATTATAAGTTAGTATTAGCATCTATGGCTTACATTATAAGTTAGTTTTAGCATCTATGGCTTACATTATAAATTAGTTTTAGCATCTATGGCTTACATTATAAGTTAGTATTAGCATCTATGGCTTACATTATAAGTTAGTTTTAGCATCTATGGCTTACATTATAAGTTAGTTTTAGGATTATATTTCTTCTTAGATGTATTATCCTATTATCCTTTAGGGTCTCATCGTTAAACAAAGACCACTCTTTTAATATCATCACATCATGTAACTTTAATGGTATTCAATACTTTACCGATTGAAAACATCGTAAAGTATTGTTCGTTTGTTATTTACAGTGCGGCTGTCTCAGTGTATTACAAGTTATATCTATATTAGAAGGAATTAGTAGTTAAAAGGTCACCTCACAAAGTACTCCTTAGTCCCTGTCACTTAGGCTCAGGCACGAGATTTATCTGCGGTGTACATACGGACTGAATACATCAGATAACTGTCGATCGATATCGTCGATCCGCTTCGCTTTATCGATCGTTACGTCGCAACATGTGTTCATATAAGTATCCTGTTATAACATTTTGCATTTTTTAATCAAAATAATATCGAAACTATTTTACTTTTGTTTAAGTTGAATTACTTCTTACTTTATAATCATTCAATTTATTTGCTCTATCAAGATTTGTTTCCGGGTATCAATTTGATCTATTAGGTATCGGTATATTATAATTTTAAAATAATGTTTGGATCAGCATCCTGCAATCTGCTAACATCTTGTCTTACCAGAGTTATTTAAATGAAATATAATATTATCATCACCTGTTATCTTTAAAGACCCTGGCTCTTGTTAGTGTGTCAAGTTATTATCATCACCTGTTATCTTTAAAGACCCTGGCTCTTGTTAGTGTGTCAAGTTATTATCATCACCTGTTATCTTTAAAGACCCTGGCTCTTGTTAGTGTGTCAAGTTATTATCATCACCTGTTATCTTTAAAGACCCTGGCTCTTGTTAGTGTGTCAAGTTATTATCATCACCTGTTATCTTTAAAGACCCTGGCTCTTGTTAGTGTGTCAAGTTATTATCATCACCTGTTATCTTTAAAGACCCTGGCTCTTGTTAGTGTGTCAAGTTATTATCATCACCTGTTATCTTTAAAGACCCTGGCTCTTGTTAGTGTGTCAAGTTATTATCATCACCTGTTATCTTTAAAGACCCTGGCTCTTGTTAGTGTGTCAAGTTATTATCATCACCTGTTATCTTTAAAGACCCTGGCTCTTGTTAGTGTGTCAAGTTATTATCATCACCTGTTATCTTTAAAGACCCTGGCTCTTGTTAGTGTGTCAAGTTATTTTTTTTCTGTTCTTCACTAGTTACTTTTTTAATTCTACCACGTCCTCCTGAACAGCTTAGACAGCCATATTCATTAATAGATACATAGTTAAAATTTCGACAATATACAATTCTAGCTATAACAAGATAGTGAACTATATGTACTATATGATCAGACAACACGTAGCTCATCCCTACGTTGTTCGGTCACGCTACCGCTGGCTGCGCCGGCGCCGGAGCCGCGGCGGTACGCATGCGCGTAATAACATAATTGCTGACTATCGACTCAAGCGCAGCTCGCAACCATTACTTGATACGATTCATATATTTGTTATGTATAATCAAATGTGGGCCGCTCCGTGACTTGACCGTTGAATCTAGTTTGATAACCAACAGTTATTAGGTACTTCAACTATGTTGATATATTATTTTATAAAACAGCGCGAGGCCTTTATTCGCGTGAAATGATTATGAATATATGTTGATATTTTATTTTCTATCATTTAACTTGAAAACTTCTATCTTTTGCTGAATCTTGGCCCCACTGTAGTTAGACTTATAGCTTGAACCCCAAAAAAAGTTAAACAAATTACATTATTCACAGACACATTTCACAGCAGCTCTCAGTTACAAAATAACAGTTTGGAGATAACATTCGAATTAATAATTACATTGTTGGCATCTAGTATCAATGTACAACATGTTATCAGATCACATCAGATCGTGAGCACCTGATTGCGGCTCACATTTAGACTTAGACCCCGGGTAGGATTATGATGATTTTCAATCTCATTTGGCCTTGTTTTCACGTATAAGCGAATATCTTTACAACAGAATACAAAACCAGAAAGCAAACCATAATGAATGATTAACCATATATTGCTGTAGAAATGATAATGTTTGTAGGTAGATATAATCAATCAATCAAAATATTTATTTGTGAACATAGGTCATAACAGGATGGTATAATATATAGAACATACCTATTTTTTGGGAACGGCTGTATCCTACCATTTATATGGTGTAGGTACAAATGTTTAGGATATTTATTTAGAATAAGTAAAATAAGAAGAATAACTATGTTTTTCTCCACCAAGAAGAACATAGTTTGCTTAGTTGTCGGCAATAAGATTGACAAACAGAAGATTTTGGGACTTAGTGCATAATATCAGCAAGCACATTGGATCGCCCGCGCGACAGCGCGACGAGTATTCCCAAGGAGGGTTGATGTCAGACAGGCGGCCGGTCATAAAACAATAAGCCAAAACCTCTAACAACATGGATTCCATAAATACATGTTGTGCCGACCCCCCCTAGTGTGGGATAAGGGCAGGAAGAAGAAGAAGATTTAGAATAAGTAAAATAGATTATGTAAACAATGTCAGACAATGAATATAAGAAAATTAGAATTTAATAATCATTTATAAAATTATTATTTAATTCTAATGTTCTTATAGATAGTGGTTCATGTTTTTTTAAGTATACAAAATGTGAACATTTTTCATAGTCGCGACGACTCGTTAAGTTTGTTAGTGTTAATACGCATATTAACATTATTAACATTCATATTTGCCTATTAATGATGTGAGGCCGCATTCCGACCCGTGCCTCGTTTAACCTCAGCATCCCAACGGACGTAATCTCATTATCGTGTATCAATTTCGATCAGTAAGCAATAACACTATGTTATCGACAAGAACAGTTAGATCGGGCGTGTTCGGGTGTGCTCAGCCAGCTTCGTGTGTAATCGTCGTTAATGACGCTGATCTGGTAGCAGTCGTCTGCGCATAAATCAAGCCCCCTCCCTCCAATGCTCGGATGCTCCTGCGCAAATCAAACTGTAGCGTTGCCGCGGGTTGTGGCAATTTATTCATAAGTGCTAACGATTTTAAATATTGCAGGGTTGCCTGTTAGAGATTAACATTCATACCATCGAATTCTGATCCAATTTTGATTTTCGATCCTTCGTAGAACTTTGCCTAAATTACCAAAAATACCACTATGATTCAGCAACACGTACCTAATTTTTTTCATATTGAACTGAAATCGTAGAATACCATCAGCTCCTTATTATCCTGTGCTATATTATAAACAACTCTAAAACCATAACTATCGAAACCAGTTTCTGTTATACTTCTCAACAGACAAGAACAGACAAGTGCATAATCTAGAATCAGATATCAATACTTAAACAGAAATAATCCGAATCAAACTTCACAGCCCTAGAGCGTACAGATGTGAGAGATGTGAGGTTTGAAGGCGGGTAGCGGCTTATCGAATCAACTGCCGATTACCTTTAGAATATCATCATCGTGACCCGCGGCGACCGGCGACCAGCGACCGGCGACCAGCGACCGGCGACCGGCCGACAACCGCGCAACCGTTGCGCAACAACTATTTCAATTATCGTTCGATGTGCGAGTTAGCCCCGGGTTACACTATAATATGTCAAATATAATACTGTTAAAAGTTAAATGTATATATTTCCAAATTAAAAGAGGAGGTTATATTACAAGAGGAAATTGACTAAGAGAGTTATGTTACGTCTGGTCGACAGTTAAATATGTATAGTGTAAGTTTCAATTAAATACTACCGTTCACCCAATGGTTTAAACTGAACTTTAGCTTAGAAATGACGCAACCAGAGCTTTGATTTGATGTTTTCTTGACACTTACCATCACTGAAATAAACGTATAGAACAATGAAACATTTTGCATGTACATGTTCCATGCCGGAGGACTGTTGACGGGGTATAGTAAATAGAACCTCTGCAGTTAACAGGTTTCAGTATTAGTAATACTTTATTTATTGCATGTTGTGTCAATTGGTTTCATGGTATTAATTATGATATGCTAATAATTTACAGCAACTTAATTGTGTAAGTAATTTTTAATAAACACGCACAATTACATTTATCAAATACTTACACGTAATCATATAACTAACGTTTAACCTTGCTCCGACACACGTAACATATTTAAATACATGTTCAGAAAATTATTTCCAATCATGTCACCAAAACAAATTAGAGGCAATACAGTAAATAAACAAGAACTTTGTAAAATTTACAATTTGATAAAACTTGCCTCTACCACATAGTCTGTTTACAAATAATCTAAATTATTTAAGTAAATGATGCAAATCTATAGTTATAAATAAAGGAGAGTCGATAAACATGGGACTCTACCATGTGTCACCACATTAAGCTCTATTTATGGACTTATGAATGTTAATGAAGATTGTAGAGCTGCGCCTAATTATGATAATGTATGCCACTGTAAATCTGTTCAAATATTTTGTTTGTAAATATTTTCCTTAATATAATTTTGTTAACATTCTATTAACAATATTACATATTGATTCACGAAATTATCTTGAAATAAATACATATTGGGTATATGAATAAATTAGTAATAATAACTATAATGACACGTCTAAAGTGTATAATATATATAGTATAGTATCAAGCACCTATGTTTACTATAGCAGATCTAGATAGCGAGGCGATTTATGTCTCAACCGTTTTTTGTTCTGGTTCATTTTGAGATGGAGAACTAGATAAATTAATATACCTAACACATTTAATATATAAATAACAAATAATAGACAACTGCGTCTCCGGGGTATTTTTTTAAGGCGACTAAGGGATTACGTCTAGAGGATGGGCTGCTGTGTGCTAATAACAACATATAGCGATATTTAGGAGGTCAATTGTACTAACTAAATTGTTTAAAACGTATAACGCTTAAACAAGTCATTGAGCTGCTGCGGTTGTACAAGGGACGCCTACCAAGCGGAGGTTATAACATTGTCCTCTTTGAACGGTCGTTGGAAGCAGCCACTAGGAGGCCCACGGCCAGCGGTGGACCCTTACGGCCTGATGTATGTAAATATAAATACAAAGTGGGTATTTGTTTACTATCTTATGAATAATGTAAAGATATCTACTATAATTGGGTGTCAAATCTTACACGATGTAATGATATTCATAGTATCATATAACTTGATGTGGTAGCAATGTGTTCATTATTTTTACCGTTTTCATCTGGCGTTAAAATACCTATCAAAATTGAAAAATGCATGAATTAATTAAGTAGGTATATTTACTTTTTTCCATAGGTATTTCCACATTATAAGAATATTTAATATTATAAATGTAACTTAAATGTGAATAAACAATAGTTGTGTAAATTAAGATTATTATATTATATTTATTATAAGAGTATCTACAAAGTTTCATCTCTTCTCAATAAGGACGACGAATTGGAACAAGACAAATAAATTCTTGGCTTTTCAAAAGAAGCAGCTGTAAACAGTTTAAGGAATTAATAAAATATAGCAACATAAAATACAAAAGGAAGTTCGTCCTGTTAGTTAATTGTTTAGCAACAGAATATATTAACTGTCTCAAGTGTCACATTCCACAATATTTCAGGTTCCTAATTAATACAAATACCTGATTCGAACACAAGATTAAAAAGTATTTGACCGCGCAGAATAAAGCTAGGACTTATTCTTTTTAAATCCCAAATTCCAAGGAGCGAGGCCGCGGTCAAATGTATAGTTATTTATAAATTAAAATAATAATGTGTGAATGAACGGCTACCTGTCAACGTACAAATATGTTTAGAAGGTGCAATCTATGTGAAGTGTGAAAAATCGTTGTTTTTCTTATGATGTAGGCAGTGACTATTACAGTTACTTATCACGTGTCTTTTTCTTCATCCACGACGGCTCCTGTTTGGTTCTGCTCCAAGGACAACAAAGTCAAGGCACCATAAAGCTCCTTCGGGTATACACACAACATGACCATAGTATAAATTATTCCAGACGGCACTTCAGAAGTGGGTCTTCTGAACCTTGTTATTTAGTGATCAATCAAGTCGCATGCGTATGCGCGGGCGCCGCATCATTACCGCGCATGACTTGCGCGCGCGCACCCCGCGTGAGAACCTCGGGGCTCGGGGTAATTCATCGAATAATCCGATTATGTTTTTGTCATTGTATCGATAAGTATTCGACAGCTTGGAATTACGGCTGGAAGGTTTGTGATCATTGAGCTGAAGGATGACGTCATTATAAATAAATGTATATCGTACAAAACTGAGTTTATTTTCCTTCCAACTAGTAACCAGGATGTCGGACATGTTTGGCGAAGCAAATCTTAATCTTGATTAATGTATTATAGAATGTAATAATATTATGTATAGTTTATTTGGTTATTTATTGTCAATAACGTTCCGCATTCGACGTTAAGATAAATTTGTATGATCGCATCGCGTGTTAACAGCGCACTACCTGTTCATAATGACATGAATCTAATAAAATCGCTACATATCTGTCACAATAACTTGCACTGCTGAACATGCTGCTACAAAAAAACAGTCTGCAACCAACCTTAGCAGGTGATTGGTGACAGCAGTTTGGAGGATATTGATCTACTTGATAGTTACCACATAAGACACTCCCAGTGACAGCAGTTTTCTTATTCTCGTTCAGCACCAGTAACCGCTAAATTGTGAAAACCTCACAACTTTAATGACGAAACCTTTGTTTTCTCTCACCTACCTTAGAGCACACATCGACCGCATTCTGAACGCCCAAACGTCGGAGTTGCATGTATAATGAGTGATAATTAGAGGCCGATACAGTTAGAGGAACATTGTTACCATTGTTACACTTGACTAGCAAACAGCGCGCTGTGGGAACTGCGCGGACGCACCAGCTCGCGCCCGGCTGCGCCCGCGCCTCTGCGCCAGTATCTTAATCTTGCATATGTTTATCAATAAATGTATTGGGGCTATGGTCGTTCGTTCAGCGGCAAGCAGTCAATGAATATCGACCTTTTACCTACTGTGTGGCTTTCATGTCTTGTAAGTTGTAGTTTGTGTTTGCCCTTCCTTTAAATACTTTTACTAGAGCTCACAATCACGTTTCTTGTGTCACACGTTTGGTCTATTTGTCCCATATCTGTAACTTTTTAATATGAACGTATCGCGATCAAGTACCAGATCACACAGTCAACATCTATAAGCGATGATGCTCGTCCCTCCACGCCGTACAATTAGCAGCACATTCTCAGCGCTATTTTGGTACAATTACATCGTAAGTGCTACTGTCATGGCACAGTAATTGATGACTCCAATGTGTTGCTCACACTAGAATATCAACATGTTATATTACTCAGTGTGGACAAACTTCTTGCTTTAATTACTGACGAATTTAGTTCCGAATTCCTGAGCAATGACGAAATGATTAGTGACAAACACATTTAAATACTTATCAGCGACGGACGATCTTGGGAAAATGTCTTAATCACACCATTTAGCAGACAGATTAGTGATACCTGGCCCCTCAGTTGTAAGATGACAATCTCTAATCGCCAAGAGATACCTACAGATAAACCTAAAGAGGTTTATGGCGGATACTGACATCATCCAAATACACTATTATGTTTAGTTTAAAGATAAGACAAACGTTAGAATCGCTCATCGCTGTCAGTCGCTGCTTACCTGCACGTGACAAGTGTGGCACTGAAAGCGTGAATAACAAAGCGATGTAAATGTGCGCAGACGGCATCGCGCGCAGGTCATAATGCGCGTGCGCATGGTACTGGAGCGAAGCGGATAGCAAGCAAACGAGCTGACTCAAATATGATTTAAAAAGTTTTTAATGATGATGGTAAATCAGGCAATATGTTATGACCTTTCAGATAAAGAAAAACTAGGTAGTACAATGAATCATGCAGTATTGGTTGCTTAACTTGCATTGACACAAATATTATCAAGAAAAATGTTCAAAGTGGAACTGCGAAAAAAATGTGCTAACAAGTTGTAAACCTGTACCTTACTAGCAATATATCAATAATATGACAGACATAACTAGGTACACATAAATATTTAGGACTACTCAGGTGTTTTTATACAATAATTATAGATTTTGTAATTGCGATCGCAGTAAGCAGAGTCAGCCTGCAGAGTGTTGCCACTTGAAATAACATCAAACGGAAATGAACGACACCTATTGCATTTTAAGCTCAATCGAACTGTACACAAATAACGAACTGTTTAGCTTGTCAGGAGTGATGAGCAGTCACAGGATAGCTGTATTGTCTATATCAACAAAATAATAATTTAAGCGCATCTTCAGTTCATCGTCAGTTTTAAAATCGCTTTCCGCTATTGCTCTCCACAGTATTATCATTTAATGTCCGCTACAGTTGCATAACGAGCACAAACGCAGCGCATCGCTGGAATACATTAGAGTAGAGTTCAGTGCAGCGCGCCGATGTCGCACTGAGTTACCTGCACTGTGCACTGTGCACTGTGAAATACGCGCACTTACATTATTAGCATTGAACTAGTAATCGCGGGATAGCGGGATCCTATTGTTTAACACCAAATAATTTGCAAGAATTGCAAGAGCGGTTTATTCCATCATTTATTATTAGGATTACGAAGAAATAGATTTCGTCGTCAATATATTCAAGTAGGTATATATTTCCAGAACATGATAATCCTATAGTTTCCAGGTCAGAAGTGAATAACTATCTTTTGGATAAGCGAAGAGCAAGCCGAGACTCCTCTTAGCATTCTTTCGTTTCTTTAAGGACAGAATGTGAAGTGGAGCTCTAGAACCTAAATATAAAAGCGAGAAAACCAAAATATACGTATTTTTTACTCATCATAATATTAATAGCAATGATAGCTTAGTGGTGTGACCGTCAGACTGCTAAGTCATAGGTCTCGAGTTCGAACCAAGGCACGCACCTCGGACTTTTCAGATTCATGTGCGTATTGTATAATTATCACTTGCTTAAAAACGGTGAAGGAAAAACATCGTGAGGAAACCGGCATGCCTGAGAGATATTTCTCGACGGCATATGAAGCCAAGTTAGAGGCTCATGGGCGGCATAAACTCTGACAACATGTTAGTCACTAACCACACAAAAAAAGAACTCAATCATATTTGAGTGTACATAAATTGTTGAATCTTACAGCCAGTACCTACCTATCAGTTTAAGTTTATACATTTCATAAGATCAGCGCTAATATAAATCTCATGCGCATTCTACGCACTTCCCCCGCTGTCAATAGAAAACACAAATGTTAAATTAACCAACGCATTATTCACCTTATGGACAGGCGCCTGCGCCGCTGCCAACCACACGACTGTGCAATCCTAGCCAGTGGCAGCCCCGGAAGGTATAAATACTTCGCCCTGGCTGACCGTTGACGAGTGACTGGTCCGGGTGCCGGCCATCAGGTCCAGTCTAGCTAGGCATTACAATCAGGCTATGTTTCCTTGTCAGCTCGGCGCACTTGTTATAAATAAGGAAATTATTTCGAGCGGAAGACTAGGGCACTGATAAATACTTGTATAATACTAATTATAATACCTCTCCTTGCCGACGCCATTCTCAATGAACTTCAAATTTTGCCTTCTAATAATAACAAACATAAATGAAATGAAAGTAGTCTAAGACTGCTTTGTATCTTGACAAACGGGTAAGTTACATATAATTCTACAACTATTAAGTAATATAATATTATGTATTTTATTTTCATGTCTGACAGCAAACTATAAGCCAATTACATTATTCCCCCATTATCTAGAACAAGTACAGTATTGCTGAAGTAGCAAAGTTGTGTTTAAGTAACGCAGACCTGTGTTCTGCTTCAAATAATTCTACTACATTCGGTATTCTGAGTTATATACAATATGGTTATACAGTAAACTACTTAAGTTACTACCTCAAACTCTGAACAGTGACTGAAACACCGCACGGCCTAACTATTAATGTAGTTAATCGACCGATCAAATCGAAATAAAAACCAAATCCGTGCGGCCGCCATGTTGACGTGACCGCTAAGCAGCACTTTATAACGTAGCGTTGTTCTGTAGATGCACAACAGTATGTTGTACTACGGCGGTTTGGGTTCTGCATGATTGCAATATAATTATTTATACTCATGGCTATCAATAATGCATATCTAGCATAATTTACACCGTTACCATTTTGTAATGAAAATATTATGGTAAGTAAACTTTTATATTTTGAACTATAACTATGGGTCTGGACTAATTCGAACTATCTAACTATAAGCACGAGAGAGGGTTTGTCTTGTTAAATAAACACTGCTACCATGAGGTGCGTCTTAATAATTTCAATTCAGATTAATGACGTGAAAAAACAGTGCACCGGAAGCCTTTTTGCAGAACCATGACAGAACCGTTACAGTAACATGAACGCAATGTGTGGCAGGATTTAATAACCACGCAGGTGGTCCGCATTACATAGCCCTGATACGATTCCCGCGCGTCCTCCGAAAAACGTACCTAGAATGAACACACCGTCCATCTTAACAACATCTATCGTGCAGTAATAACCAACTCCCCTACGATTATTGTTGCAAATTCAAAAGTTTATAAGTAATTCACTTTGTCGGACATATTTTAGAATCAAAGGAAACAATGCATTTCGGAATAGAAAGAAAAAAACAATATTTCTTTAAAACAACCGAGACACATTACAAAGAGATAGAACATACACACGAGATAATTTTACAACAAGAAAATAATAGTAAAAGATTGTTTTAGTGGCGACAATTTCGCAAAATTCTACAGGAGAAAATCAAAAACAATATTTGATATTTATTTAGTAGCCAACGAATAACGTAAAATGTGTATCTCAGATTGTGAAAAATGGGTGTCTATGAATATCGTGAATACCGGACGCTGGTATTCTGCTGGATCCCCGTTGTGACATACGCAAGACAATAATTTAGTTTATTTTAGCTTTCATACCTTATTTTTCGTTGGTATTCTGTAACCATTCACTGTTGGATGTTGGACGTAGGCCTTCTCATAATTGCGCCATAGTTTCATTACATACATAAAGTAACGCCTTTTTCCCATGGGGGTAGGCAGAAACGTAAAGTCTCATTCATTTGTTTTAATAACTTAATCATAATTTAGATAGTTCACATCCTGCGTCTTCACATAAGTTCAAGGATCTCTAAACCGTTTGTGCAGACGCATTCCGTGGTCAGCACTCAACACCGACCACAAGCGTCTGCCGCTTGGAACACCGTCCGCGGTTAGCAAACGGCACAGATTAGTAACGGGAGGTAATCACCACACACCGCGGTGTGGTGACGGCACACGAGAGGCTGAGTGCGCCATGTTGCGGTGTTTGTGGTCCACGAGAGCGTGGTAACAAACGGTCAAGGAATTTTTGAGGAAATTATCAGAAAAATCGGCGGCCGAATGGCAGAATGGCAGAATGGCAGAGTGGTATAACGACAGCTTAAGCAGCATTTAAGGTTAAAATCACGGTCTGATGTTACAGATAGAATGATATTTGTAACGCTAAAGTTGGAATAGCGTTGTTCGAAGATAATGAGATTGTTATTAAATATTTTCTAAGTTGCAGTTAGTGTTACACAATAAGCCAAGTCGGTTGCTCTAGGTCAACAGAGTTTATACAATCACCCTCCATAAACAAATCACAAAGACTCATTGTTTTTCAAACATTAATATGACGATATACGTAGGTATTACTAAACCTTAGATTCCTATAATTTACATAACGTAAGTAACAGACAACACTAGCACACAAAAGCGCTCATCTCTCGGGCGTAAAGTCTCAATCCACCGCCAGCTTCACCACGCTACAAGTTACAAGCTACACGCTACAAGCCGCGAGTGTCGAACTACAAGTACTGCGCGTGTTCTGACACCGATACAATGCGCAGACGTATACTACAATGAACAGGACAGGCAAAGAAGTTTCATCATAGTGATGCCCATCGAATTAATAATTTTGATCTGATTATAAGCATAAGCGTCTGCGAAAATAGGACGCTAATACCAGTCATCACACCGGACAAGTAAATGGGTGACTTTAACAACGACGCTGCTATCCGCTACCCTGCACTGCATGAGTTTATGAGGTCGACAAATTAGATAGCTTGCCTCTCATCCGTTCTGTCGGTCTTCAGAACCTCATTGATAAGCGATAATCACACACCGCGTACGTCAAGGTTGACTGAATAATGTGTTCTTCCTCTGTATACCCAAATCGTCCGGTATAACCGGGTGGCCGAGTGAAAGAAAATACCGAGTGGCCTTAGGTATTATGTGGGTGGTGACAAAGGTCTTTTATACGTTGTAAAAAGTGAACCTTCTGTAGCTTCTCTTTTTTGGAACGCACTCACGAACAAGTGATTGAAGACAGTCCTGCGCAAGGCACGAGAACTCACTCACCTTACCTCGAATAAGTTAATACTCGAAAATTACTGTAAGTTGGAGGAAATCTACATGGATTTTCTGAAGATTTAATTTATTTTAATTCGTTACAATTAAATTGTTTCTCTTTTAAACTGAAACAACAGTTAATAATGGAATGGTCACAGGAGTTCTGTTTCCTTGGCTCACGGTGAAACTGCTAACCAAATGATATGATCATTATTAAAGGCTCAATCTCTACATTATTATTCAGTGATCAATCATTAACATCAGCTAATAGTAGTCCACTAGTGAACAAAGCATCTACCAAACAGCAACACAAAGTTTAACTGGGTCTTCCGCCGTCTTCATCCAGTCTACCAAACCCTTCGCCAGAACGTCGATCCCAGACTCAATCTACTGAAATAACACAAATCAAACATTATAATTTATTATCTGCACCCATCTATTTGATATCCGAAACAGTATCCGTACCAGTGCAGCGTAAATCCATCCCCCAGACATCTGAACAGTTGCATCTGAAACCGTGCTATTTCTTGCGCCCGCGCACACAGCACACGTAAATCAGGGACGCGTGAACACCATGGAACGCCATAACTTATACCGTTCCACGCAACAGAGTAAATTAAACTTTGTAGACCACAAAATAGAGTATGAAATTGTTAAAAATTATGGTTAAATAAAATATATCATAGCCAATAGTAATGAAAGGCGTAATGCGATCAAATGCGGTGTAGTACCGCGCCCGGGCGATGGGGGCGCGCGTGATGCTGCGCGCTCACGCCCGCCATGCCTCATGCAGTCATGCTGCCGACGCCTGCGCAGATTTACCGCACAGCTGATAATGTATTGAGATGCTGTGATGTTGAGATACTGTTGGGCTCCGTACTGATTCGCAGGTAGATGTTAACTTGATGTGGAATCGACATTCATTTATATTCTATTATAATATTCTTACTAGATTTACTTTATTGTACACTAAAAAAACAGACGAAATACACATAATTACGAACAGTACAAATGGCGGTCTTATGCTTAAAGCAATTTCTTCCAGATAACCATTGGATGGAACGAATTGTTAAGAAAAATATAAAGGCCAGTTTGCAATGTACAAATATATAGGTATAACCTAATCCAAAATCAGAAATCAACTTAATAACTAAGTCAAGATCAAGTTATACGTGTTAACCGAAAATTATCCAGGCAGCTTTGTATTCATGTCATTTGTATAAACTTGATCAGGTAGTTGAAGCAGACTGTCAAATGTGTCGTGAAGTGGCGCAAGCTATACACTTGGGGCAAACTGGGCGCGTGAACAACTGATAATTGGCACAAATTGGAACTAAAGGCTGAGTTGAAATCAGATCAAAATATTGAAATATCACGATTGACTATGAATCACTATACTATTGTACATAAACATTAGTTAAACCACCGTTAACCGCCACACTGGAGTCTGCAGCCTGCAGTGCTGACCTCTGCGCAGTTTACACGCTTAATATTATTAGCATTCGCCCATAATACGACAACAAAGTACAAAACATTCTAAGCAAATTGCGCGTTTAGTCGCGTCCGCATGCGCGGGCGCATATGGTGTATTACCATAAACACTTAGTCGGGACTTCTCGGAAGTGCTCGGTCGTCCCCGCTGCGGCTCGGGCAAAGCCGAATGCAGTTGACACCAAGTACAAAACTGTTTTCGCTTTATTTCCAAGGTTCGTTGTAACGGACACTACAGCACCCTTCGCTCTTGGCAAGAAGAGATGATGGGAGAGACAACTTAATGGAGATATCCGGATGGCTATGGATAGTCATGGTCCAGGGCCTGAAAGACGAAGTTAGCCTGAAAACAGAGATAGACACAGTAAAATTGGAATTTTAGGTACATGATGGTAATGGTGAACTAAAACTAAATTGTACTAACTGGTTAAGATGACACAAGGTCATTGTTGGTTTATTGAAGTGATTCCACTTCTAAAGCGGTTTGAGTCTAATTAGCATTCAACGAAGAAGGAATCAATGTTATTCTTTGGTTTCATGAACCGATTCGAATATTCTACTAGTCCAGAAATTGAAAATGATTTCGTCCAATGTCGAGTCGAGTGACAAATCGTTATGTCTGATGCAATACTTAAGTTAAATGTATGTTTATTGAACGTGGCTTCAACCTGTGATCTTTAAATAAATTATTTACACTACCAGCTATAAAATAAACACCGAACGTCACAGCAAGTACACACGACATATTGTTATAAAATTATTAACATTTAAGAAATTCTGTCGCGCTGTCATGTTGCCCAATTATTTCGGAGTCAGTTATTGAATTTACGGCGGCTGACCCTCGGGTGGGTCATACACCAATACTTTACGTATGTCACCGGAATGTGGTCGTATTATTTGAGAGGTTTACGAGAGGAGTTATCGAGAGGTCGAAGGCGCGAGCGGCGGTAAATGCGTTCTTCGTTTCTGTTGAGTCTTTAAGTGCTTATTGATAAGCGATGGTGTTAAAACGAATGTTGTACGTTAACAATGTATTTAATTGTTTAGAGTTATGTTCTTGATGGTTGATGACTCCCTTCTGTAATATAACCAAGAGATCATTTTGTGATTTGGGTTCCGGTTTAATGCCTTTCAATTAGCGTTTTGTCAAAACAATAAGCCTATTATGACTTTGGATACCTAGGGACTTATGTGTGATTTATTTTTTGTTTCGAAATACAAGCAAGCAGTTGGGATATTGAGGATACGCTCGATGAAGAACCGTGTCTCGTGGTGCAACTTGTTAGGAGTATACGTCCAGCAGTTTGCCTTAATAAGCCGAGTTGAAACCGACGCGTGTGTGTAACAGTCTTTAATATAGATTTATTAAATTTTCACACATTTCGGCATGAACCATTCAATCTGTTACTAACAGTAACTCACGGCGACAATCAATAACATGTGGACACTTTCATAATTATACATATACATAATACGCATTTCTTCAATATTACCTTCTTACACAATTTGTTTCCGATCCCTAAGAGACCATACAAGGTGTTACGATATCAGTTCAACATTTTTATGTTATCTTGTGACCGCGGTGAGACAATCACAATATTGGCCATTTAGCCTGTGTTGAACTGGCGCGATGGCGAGAGTAAAGTCGAGCAATTTACGGAGTTGTTAACTGCGGTGCGGGTGCCGGGGGAGGGGGTGCAGAGCGTATATGTGGGTATGGATAGGATACTTTCGCTGACAAGCAAATGAGCTGATGCGATCGCCATGAATGTGCAGTTCATTGAGAATTTTCTTTTAAAGATGACTGTATTGTTTTGTTTTGGTTTTACATAATAATATTTGTATCACAGTCAGAACACCTATCCAACTTATCGAAATCGATTGCGAACTTATCCGTGTCTATTATCATAATTTATTAATCCGCTCATGTTCAGTTTTCAGCAACACTGATGAAAAATGAAAAATTTTAACTCCTTGGAAAGAACACTTTATGTCGTACGTCACCAAACTCATCGCCTCTACCAATAAAATCTACACACAGGCGGGAATCAAACAATGATTAAGGATATAAAAAAGGGCAAGAAAGCGAAAACATGATGAAGAAAAAGTGTATACGCCTGCTATAAGTATGTACTGTACTTTTTGTCAGTTTGCGTCATCCATGTTTCACCACTGGTGTGTTACAGTTCGGCGCCGGCGTGCACCGTCTCGCGTCGCTCCGCCACATTTAGTGTCAATAAACAGTTTGACTGTTGATCACCTTCACCGGCCGCCGCTTTATATTCCTGTTACACTTTAGAACGCTTTCAATGTTGTTATGTTCCAAACACGCATCATACCACTAAAGTACCTATAAATGTCAACGTACGAAAATACAAACTGTTCGTTACGAAATATATTAGTTGATAATGAGACCGCAAAGGGCATCAACCGGGCATCGAAGCAATTGCCTTCACATACAGTTCAGAAGCCTTAGACTCGTAATCTTTACTGGATCTAAACGGACACTATAAAGTGTCACCGCTACCTTTATTTCGTACATAAATGGCGCTTTCTACTGTATAAGTCCATTTTGTCCTCTGTAGCGCACACTAACGTGCAGCAGACAGCAAGCTGTCGTACAGTCTTTTCTCTTCTGTTACTATTAGATTGTTCGATAACTCAAATATTCAATCATGTTGTATTGTCCAATAAATAAAAATGACAAAACGCTTAATAAATACGTAGATAAGCTTTTAACGCAACACTAAATCTATCAATATCTGATAAATAGTAGGTTCTCGTACAGTCGCGTCCGTAGAGGATTGAGATCAATATCATGATGTATGGCGGTGGCATCGCCGGACATATCTCCCGATTGTTTTAGCGTACAAGTCGGAATCAATTACTGCGGACGGACGGACGGACGAGGGTCACGAGCGCAGCCGAGCACGCCCGAGTGCCGGCGAACGCGCCCGATCTCTGCCGAAGATATGCGGTCTCTCGCGATTTATTTACAACGTGGCTCGTGATGGATTGCCAAACGTTTAATAAGTTCGATGTGAGCGAGGAGCTGTGTATCCGCTTGTTTTACCGACAGACGTTTGTTAATCATAATTTATTTTTGTTTTATGGTCTTTTGTTCCTTGAGAATATGTCAGAGCGATCATATCCAGGAGTGGATTGTATAAATTAATTGTTAATGTCGGATCAAGAACGTATTATTCCTGAACAAACAAAGTGGAAAAATCTTTGTTTTATCGAACGATAAAACCAACTAAACACTAACATGAGATGATTCAATTATTTTCAAAAGTTGAACCTTGTATGCATCATACTATCAAACAATACAAAGTTAGTCAGAGAATGCGTATTAAGCGGCAGACAATTTATACTGATCACTGTTTTACAGCAAGATTTAAAAATACATATGTTTATCATATTCATATTTGGAGGTGAATACCATTATGCTACACCACAATCAGTTAAAAAAGAATTAATCGTTCACACAAGCAAAGAACAAATACAAAAAATCCGAGATAGCGAATAGGAGGCGCGGCGAAGGCTGCGGCGATCGGTCACAGTTCAGACCGCGGCTACCCCGCACGTAGGGAGCCTGCGCCGTGTGGTAGTTATATACAGTGGGATCAGTCTGAAACATGTGTAATTAGAACTATGCTACGGTACAGGCCGTACTGGTACATCAAATACTCGCAGCTGTACACCAAACCAAAAGGTGCACCAAACACACAACAGTCGCGGTGCAGTTGCGTTGCTAATACTGCAACATTATTACCTTTCAACTGCTGAACGTAGATCTTTTGCGTCGAAAAGAGGCACAAGCTTGTGTTCACAATGATATGCAAACCGGTTAGTGACGTCATAGCCAGTCATGTCACATTGCTGAAGTCACCTGGGGTATTTAAGCTGGGCAGTATCCCATTGTTGACAATATGCATCTTCACTTACGCCACTCCGGTCCTGTGCTCTATCCACATCCATTATAGGTACTATCTGTGTCTGTCTATTCGAGTGTAGCCAGCTACCCAGTAGTACCCAAAGGTGTGCGGTACCGAGGCCGCCCGCTCCCCGTGATGGTTAATAGCGTAATAGCCTGACCTTCGAGCTTCGGTACCTACCTACCTACCTACCTGCCCGGTTGCTACAGATTGCGCTCTCGAATGAATTGCATTGTTGGTATACCGCAGCCTCACAGAGTACAACAGTTAATAATATCACGAGTAATGGTTTAACATCAAACAAAGGGAGGAAGCGTACGAAGTTGGTACTCAATAGGATATTCATGTAACGCAGGCTGCGCTCCGGGGAGGTCTGGAGTTGTGGACATTGATCTACTTGATATGATAATAAACAGTTTAGTTTGGAGTTTGCAGTATGAATGAACCATAGCAGGTATAAGTATCTTAACATTTATATGTTCTGTTTTGTTTTAAAAATTTAGCTCATGTCGTAGTATTGCAGCTTTTTGTGAAGCAGTTCGTCCGGGAAAGTACCACCACCATACCTATTTCCACCCGTAAACAGCATTGCTGGGTTTGAAATTACAGGCACATGAGACTTTCCAACTTCGTCTGTAAGTTTGGCAACGCATCAGCAATCCTCTTGCGGTTATACGTGTTTATAGGAGTCGGTAACCGCTTTCCATGAAGTGGGTCGCGCGTCGGCCTATTTGCTTTACAATAGATCCATAAAAGTCAATTTCTTGTCTTTTTTACTTCTACGATGTTTAAATATATCTTAATTTTCAACAACAGTACATTGCACGTCACTTCACCCAAGTACCTAAACAACTGCTCACCTAACGGAGTAGAACCCGACACCCGCTAATGTATGTAAATGTTCCGAGTACCTACCATACTTTGCTGGCTATGTTCTATCCAAGTTTGAATCGTTTAACACAAAATATACTCGGAAGAATATATTAGTTCAGTGTTACAACAAAAGAAGACTCGTCTAATATATATATTATGTTAAGGTGCTGCGTTCAGTCGCAGCTGCATACAAATTAATATCGATCAAATCGTAGTCTCTTCTCGTGACAGCCTGATCACGTGCGTGACTGACCCAGACTACGTCATAGCTACTGAAGAACCAATAAGCTTCGGCTTCTGTTGTCAATCTTTGTTGTTATTGGCGAGAAAATATCACAAATGATGACGTAATACGGTCCATCGTCGGAAAAGAATAACTTGTTTTATTATACTATGGTGCATACTTTTTTCTTTATTAAAGCGATTTAGTTATAGTCGTTTATAGTCGTAATGATAAGCAGATAATGTAAACCAAGGTATAATGCGCGTCAAATAACTAGAACCAAGATAGTGTCGACTGCGTGATCTATGTGAGGTTCGCGTCATAATTATGACTCGTTTTGATGAGACGATTGCACTTGGTGTTCAGGGTCTGATGATGGAGCTAGGAGGTGGATAGTGGAACTCTTCAGTGGCTGCTAGTATACCCCTCAAGTTTGGCAGTTGACGTCATCTTGGTTCTAGTTATTTGACGCGCACTTTACTATGATTGTAAATTGCAGAAAATTTAGACAATAACGACAACGCAAGATTCAGTAAAAAACAATTAAAATGATAAATTAACTAACTTCAAATTAAAAAAAAAAATGTTGGTACTATTTTGTATGTAGTTGCGACGAAGACGAAACACACTAAACTATGCTGTATCTCTGCCGGCGACAATATTGGTCGCCCATGTTAGTTACTGAAGTCAATCGGTGTAACATGATAGTTTTGTGCAAGCGTGGATGACGTCATTCACTGTCCGGACCGTTCGGGCCGTCCGGACAGACAGACATACGGGAATGTAACGTAATGATATACTAATGTGGAGCCGTGTGTGCTGTACAACGACAGTCATAAGGTTACTAGAACTGTTTATTAATATTGTTTTGTTGTTTGCGTAATTAGAAAGCAGTTCTGAGTAATCACTTATAATACATAAGTAGGTAGGTACTTACAATTGTAACAAAATAGATTTTATTCTCGTGTTTGGTCAGAAATATAGTTACATATCTCATTTTGTCAATAGCAGTGATAGCCTAACGGTTGAACGTTTGCCTTCCATGCAGGAGGGTCTGAATTCGATCCCGCGCCGTACCTCTGACTTTTTGAATTCATGTGTGGATCAGAATATGATTATCACTCGCATTAACAGTGAAGGAAAAACATCGTGATGAAACCTGACCTGAAACTTGAGAGGGCTCCATAAAGTTCTCGATGGTTCTCTTTGTCTCTCTGCAGACATTGTTCATAATATCTTTGCTAATATGCACAACTAAGAAAAATATATACCTACTTCTATAAAAAGTTCAATGTTAAATAATTCAACGCAAAACAGCAAGCAACTAAATTATTACGTTGCACAGCAACATTATTATAACGATATCAACAAATGACCAATGTACAGCACACGATGTAAGGACGATTTGCACTCATTAATTCTTAAGAGTGAACAAACCACTTAAGCAAATATTCACCGACAGTCAGTTCGTCCAATTATGTTCTTAATCACCACTGACATCGGACACACCGCTGAACACGTCCATAAAATACCCAAAAATAAATAAACACTTAAAATTAAAATAAAAGGAATCAATTAAAGATAATTAAACTGTAACTGCAAAAAATGTGATTACAATATCATGTTATTTTTATTTTATAGCACTCGTTCCTGATTTAATTTTATAGCCTACTAGCTGGGCCCTGCGGCTCCGCCCGCGAAACATGTTTAATAATCCGATACAACTCGCGCGCCACCTATTGTACGTTGATGGTACTATGTCAGAAGCTTTCGCGCAAGTGCCAACAAAGACTTTACAAAGTTTAATTTCAATAAGATGAGCCAACGATGCGCGAACTCATAGAAGACGAACAAACAAACATTATTTTTTTAAAGATAAAATAAGATGCTAGAATTTAGATCGAAATGATACAAATTAACCAACGACCAGTATTTGAAAGACAATAAATTAAAATTGATATACGATTCGGTGCTCCGACCTCTTGAAAATATAGTCAATTTTTATGACTTACGGAGCGGCTGGAGCGGAGCGAGCAAAAACCTCGCGTATCAGTAATAAACCGCGCGACTATAAAATGTTATGGCGTTTTAAATGTAAGTCCGGTTCCCGCTGAGTCAGCACACAGCCCCGCAGTAACACAAACTAAATTAAAAAGAGCTTGTGGGAAAAAGCGCGCGCCATTTTTTTATTTGAGTTGGAAACTACTTCACTTTGCGCATGCGTAATTGGTTTAAATTTTTACAAATGATGGATATAACAGAAGATGAAGAAATTAAGCTATAACTCATTCAAGAAACAAAACAGGAATTTGATGACAAAACACCAATTATATTAGACCTCTTTGAATGCGTTCATAAAAATATGAGACGACCATTAGTTAACTACATCTTATAGGTATTTATCGCTATGTAGTACAATGTACGGAACATTGATAAGTGATAACGATAAAAGAATTGTCTAATACAGAACTTTTCTTATTAGTTACGAAGCATAAGTGTCACACACCGCATCCGCATCACTATGTGGCGTGATGGAGCTGGTCGTGGACTAGTTCGTCACTTACGAGCCTATTCCTTGGACTATTGACCGATAAAACAACAGAATACGCATGGATTATACTCAACTTATGCTGTACAAAGTGCCCTCAATGATGTTCTACTTCCTATTAATATTTAGTTCAAATATTGCGCCATCTTGCCCTGCTGTATACCGTCCACTGTCACCTCGCGATTCACTCACCTTGTATTTCCGGCGGCCTGACGTCTGACAATTAATACAGTTTCTGAGAACGACACGCATGACACACAGACGGACGACCGATGGTATCGCGCGATGTTTGGACCAATTCGTTTAGCTCCACTGCCGGCCGCACCGCGTCGCCACCGCGCCGCCATCAGATCCGTTTAGCCAATTGAAAGATAAACAGATAACATCACTATTTTAATGTGTCTGCTAAGAATCACGGCTAATTTAATCTGTACCAGCTTTGGTAAGCTGACTTGACGGCCTTAGAAACATTGATTGTAAATATACTTTATAAGATCATACCATTCTCATGCGGTAGGCACACACTAACCGACAACGTGTGCTACGGTCACTATACACCATATTAATGAGTTACTTTTATAACCCCATAAGAAAATGTGATCTTAAATTTATCATCTTTATAATATCACTGTACATTAACACGGAGGCTCTTGTATCGTATCGTGGCACTTGTAGTTTTATGAATATAATAGGGATTAATGTAGACATCTACCTATATATATGTATAATAACACCTATACAACAATTGTATCTAACCAAATACTAGAGGGCATTAAAAGAATTTCCTCAAGTTAGCAGGGGGGCAACTGATGTAGCTGTCTCTAAGAGTCTCTTGCCGGGCCTCCTCCATCTACAAGTTAGCAGGGGGGCAACTGATGTAACTGTCTCTAAGAGTCTCTTGCCGGGCCTCCTCCATCTACAAGTTAGCAGGGGGGCAACTGATGTAGCTGTCTCTAAGAGTCTCTTGCCGGGCCTCCTCCATCTACAAGTTAGCAGGGGGGCAACTGATGTAGCTGTCTCTAAGAGTCTCTTGCCGGGCCTCCTCCATCTACAAATTGAACCGTGCAGTGTAAATCTGTTTCTATAAGTGCTTGCTTTTAATGGTTTATAGTTTATAAGAAATAAAACTTAATATCTTTACGAACTTCACGGGTTTAAAATGTAATTAACCGTAACAATGTACGTTAGCTAAATGAATTCTGTTACACTTTAACTCCATTGTAATTGTTAAATCGGCGTGGTAAATATATTATGATGGTACCATCACAGATATAAGTAATACAGATACAATTAGTAATGGTGGCTGTTGTAATTACTATAGTTTTTATCTGTGTGTGTTCACGGTAAGCGGATTAATGCGGCGGCGCGGCGGCACAAAGCGATCTCAACGTGCGCCTGCGCATGGCAATCGTGCATAGTATGTGTTGCTAGCTCTATCACACGGATGGGTTTGGGCTACTCAAATTATTTCATTTACTTCTTCATGACTTCCTATAAGCTTAGGAAATTATTTGTTGCAGTTTAAAAAACAATTAACCATTATCAATTATCAATTAACAATTATCTTTGCCCATTTTTGTAGTGACTCTTATTTAACTATCTATCGTATTATTGACAAAGTATTCTCCACTTCTCTGTCTTTATTTCTTTCTTCATAATTATTTTGGTTTTTACAACAACGACAACCATTTTATTATTGCTGAATCAAGTTATTACTGTGACAACAGAGACTGCTGCTGCTGATGATATAAAAATATGATCACAATGGAATTATTGCAAATTATCTAAACTTGAACGTTCCCATAAATCGGACAAATTCGGTTTCGGCTAAATTCGTCTAAGTAGTAAACTTGAAGAGAATATGATTAAGAGATTTATTGGCAAACCTGTTTTATTATTTTAACACCAAATCAGCATCAATTTTGTGCTGATTTTAGCTCTAAATTGGTACTAAGATATTGAGAATTTATACATAATCGTTTTCAACGTACAGACACAGGCACAGTTTATATCTAGGTAGATATTATCGCAACCAACAATTTAGCTATTAGCCTCCGATTAGCCCCGATACTAAGAAATTATATATTTGTCAAAGTATAAGCAAGAGCTTAAGTAAGGATTAAGTTTTGTAAGTATCGGTTCGTACGTGATTGGTAGACTTAAGCGGTGCAGTCATTATAGCATATATTGTACTATGTAACTAGCTTTAGTGTGTCTAGACAGAAAGTTTTGAGAACTTAAGCGGTGCAGTCATTATAGCATATATTGTACTATGTACCTAGCTTTAGTGTGTCTACACAGAACGGTTTGAGAACAACATCGGCCCAATTAAAAAAAATATGCATCAAACACGTGCACTGAACATGTGCCTCTCAGTGATCGCTATGAAGAACTGTCAGAGGAGAAAGTGACAATAACCACCACGTTCGGCAGACGATTGGTGGTCGCAGTTAGTTGTTGTCAGCAGACAGCAGGACGCTGCTACTCTTGCTCATGACGGAACCCCTTAGTCACCTATTGAAATGATCACTTTCATTGAAATCCGTGAGTTTATGATGTGTTCAGAGCTCCTTTTAGATATTTCTGTAGAATCCTGATAATGTTACGTTTTACTTGAAAAGGAACGTTCCAGGGGAATTCGGAATATCAGTTTTGTTTAAAAAAAAACATTTCTGCTTTCTTACCGCTTCAAAATGTTTTGGGTGCAATTTTTATAAGCAGTTAGTCACAAAGCAATGAAGCTTCAACCATTACATTGCAACCATTACATTTAATAATGAAGGGTACCATAGTAAGGTACGAAAGCAAAGTACACACCTAACAATTTGATTCCTTTGTCTGTGTTGCACGATGTACTGAGCATTTCTTTATTCCCGATCGCGGCAAAATTCTTCAGTGCATTAAAGCTATTTAAAGAGCTTCGGACAAAGAGTTGGGCCACTACACAGATGGGTTCAGAAGGTCACGACCAACGTAAGGTAACTATCCGACTTACCAGCCTTAATATACTCTACTTGTGGTACTACGGATGCAATTATCGCGACAGTTCTCTTTTTCGTTTACCGTAGCGACTATGGTATTATGATGATGGGAATGGTAGTGTATTTTATTTGAATAGTCAAAAATGAATATATACACAAAAAATATTTACATAATTACAAATACAAATATGAAGTGCCTTTTATTTCCGTGCAAATTTTTATCTAGCGTTGATGGGCGTGGACCTTTTGTAGTTGTTGGCCATGCGACATGCGCGGGCGCAGAGTGCGGTGCGCATGCGCTGATCTCAATTATAGATAGCGGTAGTTACACCGGCGACCAGAGCACAGTACTGGCGGGAACACATGTATTGGGCTGGGTACTGGGCTGTGGTATTGATCACATGGTTTCCCTCGCAGTAACACAAATAAGTTGAATTTGATCTAAATTCTACTAAACCATTTTTACTCTAAATTATTGTAATTTTTCTAATAATATTTGTGTGTATACATAAAGTAAATAAATAAATAAAAAAGTGTAAGTGAGCATGTGATGTAAGAGTACACACTTAAATAAGTTTTAATCGTTTGCTAAATATGTACAAATAAAGGAAAATAACACAAAACACGACGATAAAGAGTGAACCGCTGCGTTAACATGTGAATGGACGCTAACAATAGAACTGGACGTGTTGTAGGGCGCACTGGTCCACGGGGACAAGGATCCTTGAATAATTGACAAATTAGAAAAAAGGCTTTTGCTCAGCTGTAGAAGTGTGGCTGGTCAACCAGCGGCAAAGTAATGCTTTATATTAATTAATCAATTTCATGGACAACCCAAATTTGAAAACTGACTGGCTTTTTCAGTTTAAATTAAAATTATAGTGCAAACAATTATTTTTAAAGTTGAAGTATTAAAATTATAGTGCAAACTATTAATTTTAAAGCTAGAGCCTTTTAAAGTGGAAACTATTATTTTTAAAGTTCATAGTTCTTTTACACTTGTGTAGTCGACGATACTTGCTTCAGAGCGAAGGCTCCACAGCACCCCACAGCGCGGCCCGTGACCCCACACCCCTCTCCCCCTCGTTTCTCTACTATTTGGGGGCCAACAAGCACTCTACACAACAGGATGCTGCAATATAGCGTGTACGACATTGTAGATCACTGATTTACCTATAAAAGACATCAACGCGCTATTTGTGTTGTTCAATGCATTCATAATTTAAATGTATTTGGTTGTATTGGTTTTAAAATCACAACACAAATTGATTGAATGTCATGATTTTATCTTTTTTTTTTGACATAAAAACAAGGCTTTGATAACCTTTGTTACTTCTATGAGCAGATTCTTTAACCATTCTTCAAACAATATTGAATGAAAACTGAATATCATAATATCAGTCCAAAAACCTCCACCTCGTAACACGTTAGAAAACTAATTAGTAGTAACAGTACGTTTTTACTAGAGCAGAAACTGGACGCTGCTCTCCATCACCCGGACATAATTCCTTGTATGACAACCACAGACAGAGTTAGCCTTCTCTATACTGGATCCCACATGTCAAAATAAAGATCAGTTTTTAACACTTTAGTGTGTTGTCACCTGGAATATTATAAACCTACCGCATTCACAAAGTGTCTAAACTCCAACTGTTAAAAAAAGAACCTCTCGTGTCGACAGCCGGTGGTCCTTAACGCGGCGTTTAATAAACCGATCCGGCTCTACGCGGAGCGTGTCCGTCACGCCCGCCCGGCCCGGCCAGCGCGGTGCGGCGTCGTGCCGGACCCGTGTCGTGGACGATTACACGCTGACAACAAATTGTATTAGTTGGTAACACGAAACAGAAGCCTTCTCGGAACTCTACTGTCACCTAATACCGTGAAAATGGGGTAATTTGTAGAGTTATGCTTGTAGAGTCGGTAGAGCTTTGCTGTTGATTGACAATTTTATGATAAAGTAGGGACAAATTGGGAATCATGGTGGATGGTTGGGTAGAGTATTGCGTTTTTTTGTTTACAATGAAATATATTCGATACATCGTCGGTGAGTACTAACAAATTTTGTGGTCTTTAAACTAAATGGATGGAGGATGATGAGGATGTAGGTGTCCTTGATTGTTACCATAAGGTTTAATATTTCACTTTCAACCAAATTGTGTGTGTGTGAGATGTAGGTTTTAACAATGAGGTCTATTGCAATAAATGTTCTATAAAGTAAACCTTTTAATTATATTCTATCATCATAAAGTGTTGAGAGACTCTATATAATAATTAACATTTACCAGTACTAAATCATTCTGGTCTATTACTCGTTAACTTACTAATTTTGATTATAATTTATAAACTTTTTATTTATTTATTAGTGCATACATAACTGAACCAATTTTCCTTTTAGAACGTTTTGACCTTGTTCAGAGCAAAAAGAGAGCACAAAGGGTCAACTCTCAGCCTCCATCGTAAAACACAAGTGATTGCCTCTCGACCGTCGTCGTCCAGCCTCTCGCCCCTTCTCCGCCGTAGTTACTCTCGTTACGTGAAATTAACTGAGCTCTACAGTCTCTACCGTACGGTCCGACAGTAGATCACCCCCCCTCCCGCCACCACCGACCCCCCTACATGTTACATCCTGCAGTAGGTCCACTTGCTCACGTCCGGGGCCGCGCGTTCTTTAAAACAACGCATCGCCGCTGAACGACATGATGTTACGTGAACCAACAGATGCCTACATAATTAATTTAATTATTAATCTACCTGTATAAAACTGTCCCAGCTCGTTATGGGACGAGGGTTAAAGGTGCGGTTCCGACCCATATTTTTTGGAAATGTTCTGTAAGAGAAACCAGCGACGAGCAATGGACTGCGGTATGTTAATTAATGTTAATTAGAGAGTCGTAGACATTTAGTGTAGAGCCTCATCAAAGTTAAAGTTTGCAGTAGTCCTACTGGACCTCGGTGTATGTTGTGTGGTATCTGCGCCGGCGCAAAGCACAAAGCGGTTGCAATTAACCACAATTAGCAATCAAGTGATGTACACACTACACCGCCGCGAAGATGCGCACGCGCCGCCATTGTTATAGTAATACGAGGTATAATTAAAGAGTCGCCGGAGAGTAATGTAAACACGATACGTCTTTATAGCTTCAACAATGATAGTAACTACTTGCAGTGTTTATTAATTATTTAAAATTCGATGATTTAACTGCCTCGTTCATCTAGTGGTGGCAAGCGCGATTACTGATCGTGAGGTCCTGTGTTCGATCCCCAGGTCGGGCAAAGAGTTATTAGGTTTTCTGTGTGAAATTCCTCAGTAGCAGCAGTTTGGAATTGTGCCCGGTTGATGGCAATAGGCTCGCCCCCTATTACATGGGAATTAAATATAAAGATGAAATGAGGGTGTTGCTATACAACTCTGCCCAACCCTTAAAGGAATACAGGCGTGATGCTATGTTTATGATTTAATTTTCATGTAATAGGTTTGAAAACGAGCCTCCGATCCACCTAGTGGATAGTGTTTACCGTCGCCGCCTGTAACTTCACCGTCACTCGTACCTATTCAACCGGAACGCAGTTATACTGCTTGGGGATAGAGATAGGTATGGTGATAGTACTTCCTCGGACGAGCTCTTAGGAGCTCTACTACTGATTAAACTTTGTATGAGAGGATTAACCATCACCAACATAATATTATTATGTTCTCAGCTAATACACGTTTACATGAACGACCGGCATGTTGTAGAGCGCACCACGCCGGGTAAATGGAATGGTGGTCGCATAAAGTCGCTATGAGCACACGCACACATAGGAGGAAGCTGCTGCCATCCTGTTGAGGTGGTCGTCTTACACAACAACCACGAAAGCGAAGAGCCGTGACTTACAAATAAAGTTAATTATTAACCGTTGTCTACATAAGTTTAGTTATCTACTTTGTCACAGTAACAATTTACTAACTGTTATCTCCAAACATAAAGAAATTAAATAATTAATGTAACACTATAAACCACAGCTCCGGACAGCAACTACAAAATATTTGTTGATAAAGTATTTAAATTCCATAAAAACGGTAGAGTCTCTACCGGTCTCTACCAGCTCTATAAATAACGGCTGAGCGACGTTTTTACTCAACGCAATGGTATTAAGCGTGAAATATGTATTTCTACGAATTCTACAATGCGTAGAGTACAAAGAAGCTCTACTGCGGACAGTAGAGTCGCAATGAATATCTCGCCGGCTACTGAGTACTATTATACAGAGACACGATGACAAAGGCTTATTTACGCGTCCCCATATTACGTATCTAATGAGTCGCGATTTTATAGTTACTAAAATTTACTGACTTGAACTGTAGAAACAACCATGCCACTAATTACTAAATAATTAGAAAAATTATAGTACCTAGATGTTTATATCGAGACGCTAAAATTTTGTAAACATCGACAGGGCCTCCACTGGAAACATTTAAAAGAGCCATAACAAGTAAATGGTAAGCCAAAATCCTCTCAGAATACCAGAATCAGAAATCCCCGTAACAACAAAATATTACACATCGGTGCCTGCGTTTACAAGCGAACAATGCGCCCGCGCATCGCAGCGGTTCATTACAAAAATGCGGTTCTATCCGCTATCGGCGGGACTCTATCGACGTAATGGTACAACCGGGGTTATCAACGCTGTAGAGAATTTCTCAATCACGAGCGTGGCTCGAACGGGGACTAACTAGCGTGGCTCAAACGGATACTGTAAGAGCTCTAGACTACTTATTGTTAAGGATGAGTACAAATCCTCGAAGAGGCAAGCAGAGCTGTTCTTCTATTACAGTAGTCTGTACACACACGTTTCGCCTGTTGTCTTATCCTATCTAATACCTAGATGGAGAACCTATTATCATTTTCCAGGCACAATTATATCGCCAGGTCCACCGCATCTTACGACTCGCTAGCCCGGCGACGGGGGAGAATTGTATTTTTAGTCCACCCTCCACAGACGAATGTAAGTATGAATACTCCCATTATTCTGTCGTTGTTGGTAAATAAATTAATACTTGAAGTACTTGTATAATTTCCTACTACACTGATAACTAACTGTCTAAAAATCTCCCCTGCCTTACCGGGGCACAGAGATACGCGGGATTACGTTTACTATGAATTCGCGATTGCCTTTCCATGTCTAAAGCCTGCCCTGCATCGTTTCAATTAAAAGACAAAGGTTACGAGTGCGCACTAACTGCAATGAATCCGCATCACAGAGCCAGATGTACTGACTTCATAACCACGCAAACGATACTATGGTGTGATTTGATCTGACTGCGCAGAATATTATTTAAGGTTAGATTTTCGTAAATAAACACAATTTTGCACCAGTGATTATTTAACACTATTGACACCATGATTTTATTACCATTTTCCTCGCTAAGAACCCATAATGTCATCTGTTAATGTTCAACTGTCGGTATCTCTGGGTAGGTATAGGTTGCGGTGCGCGTGCGCTGGCTGCGTGGGTTCACTGTGAGTGTCTCACCTGTTGTATTTACTCCGTCAAATTCATTAATTAAGTTGGTAAGTAATTGATTACTGATTCTGTTACAAAATGCACGGTAATTAAGTTGTTCTGTTAACGAAACATGCCAGTCTACAAGTATGTCCTTAGCATCCAGACTTACCTACTCGTACACGCAATAAAACATCTTAAGATTGTGTTGAAGCAATACCTAGGCCCCTGCCTGCTATGGTACATCCACTGTTCCTCAATGACGGTGTTGCGTTCCATAATATCAACGAGGTGGTGAATCGGTCACGTGTTCAAACTGAAAACCTCAATATCTCTTTTGTTGAACTGGGAATCCACCGCCAGATGCAACGCCTAACAGTCACGCTTTTAACTGCAAGTCAGATTTTTCCTTCCGGTGCTATTTTTCCTTCCGGTGCTATTTTTCCTTCCGGTGCTATTTTTCCTTCCGGTGCTATTTTTCCTTCCGGTGCTATTTTTCCTTCCGGTGCTATTTTACCCATTAAGAAGCCATAATTCCACATAACACTGTTAGTGCCTGTCTGTCCCAGGCGGCATGTTGTGTGTGTGCGTGCTGACTCTGTCCTGTCCACCAGTTCCCGTCACACCGTTCATTAGCGAAGTCTGCGGGGGCGGTGGTGTTTATGTAAAGCGGCCCTTGATTAAGTTTAGCTGTTTAGTTAGTTAAATAATTGTTAACTAAATTCATTGTATTGTTATTCCGACCACATAATGTTGCACTTGAAGAAACTTTTCGTGACACTCTTTAGTCTATGAATATGCCCGATCATTTCACAATCGTTTTACGCGGAGTCATATTGGTAACCACCCGCGCAACTTCAATTAATAAAACATTGTTTTTACAATATACCTAATCATATTTTTAGTAATTCAACACGATGTAACACTACATGCTAACAGACCCAGAATAAATTAATATAATTTTAACTGAACTCTGCCCTTAAAATCGATATGTATAACGTGGCTACTTGACTTAGCAACTTGTTTGTCATTTGATATTAATCTTAAAATAATTTTCCACTGAGCGATCCGAAACAGTAAATTTTATATGAAACAGATTAATCAGAAATAATATTTCTCAATCAGGTGCTTAGTAACTATAGTAATAAAATCTACTCCTCTGAATTGGTAAACCGGTCCAGTAATCTAATCTAGCATCTTAGCGGTACGTGTAAATTTAACATAAAAATTAACGGTGCCAATATTATGACAATCAGATCAACAGATTTATGATCTTATTTCTATAATCCTTTTACTAATGCAAAACAAAATCATTCGACTCGTTGAAATAAATTGCCGATACAATCTTGTTTCAATACAAGTTTGTAATCAAAATAGTAATATCTGTTTCCAATTACCGACTACCTGGCATTTATCTAATGGTGGACATCACATAAAAGTTCGCGGACGTTATTCAAATGACAGATAATATAATTGAAACGAGCGTTTATCTGAACAGGCATAAATAATAGTAACATGTTGTGGTATAGTGGTGGAGCTCAGCGACAGTTGCACAATTGTGGTCTGTTCTGTGAGCGGAACGATTTGAGGCGCGCGGGCGTGTCGATATGATCGATGTGTCCCGCACTAGCCCGCGGCACAACACTAGCGTGTGAACGTTATACTACGCAGCTATTTGGAACACTCAAATTATACTGTTTTTGGTTCAGCAATTTATTTGAATCATGATCTCGTCCAAATTCAGCGACGTTGTGCAATGCGCAAATGTTTGATTAGATTATATCTCACATCTACAAAGACGCCATGTTTGAATAACAACTGCGCATGCGCAACTTCTTTTATTATTCAACTCCGATCGAGCAATGTGAGTTATCTGTGGAGGAATTTAATTAAATTTACAATGAGGCCCTTACATTTTACAGCATCGATTAATGAACTAAATAGCGGGTTTTTTAGAATTAATCAATTCCCAGCGCGCTTATAGTTTAAATTCCTATTTTATGGGTGAATAAAATCCACGTCTATGGTGATAATTTCTTATCGATAATCGATTTGAACTTAATCTGCTATAAATTCAAATCGATGGTAATGATTACGACTGGTAGCGATCGCTGGGAGGAAAACAAACACTTAAGTATGTTGTACTGATCGAAATAAGCCCGAAGACATTTGCTTATAATATAAATTACAGTGTTTCCATCTGGCTGTGCGCGGTAACCGTCAATAAACAATACGGTAAGTGCCAATAATACGTTTACTGAAGTGTGTAGCTGCACCGTAGATGTTATCCGCGCATGCGCAGTGGCACACCCCCGGGGAGGCAGCCGGTGCGCCGCGCCGCGCCGGCGCAGAGCGCATGACGCCTGCAGGGCACCCTGTAATGGCCTGCTCACCACTAAACTCACTATTACATTATACGAAACCAAATTTTCGTATTCCATTGATTGTTATGCTCGAGACAGTGAAGCCACGAGCTGAAGATAAGTCGAAATGTATGATAAGAAAGCTGTTGAGTAAGTAATGTTGTTGTATAGGGGTAGAGGAAAAATATAGGATTTTATTAAAGCCATTAGTGTGCGTAATGAATGATGTCCCGAGGCCGGCGACACTTTATGAAGACATTCTTCACGCTAATGAGATAATAAAATTGTTGGGAGTGTTCGCACAACAGCTTGTTTTTTTTCATATTATAATGTTCAGAAAAAATATGGAGAAGATGACGACCGCCCACGGGACACGTCTCGGAGGTAGCGCTCCGCCGTGAGAATGCGATGAAATAGTTTTACATTTTATTTCCAAGTTACACTTAACTTTAATGTGCCGGTAGCCATTTTAAATTAAAAACGAATCATGTGTCGTTGTAATCGTAAAAAAAATAACATTCTTGTGATTGGCATACATCACGTTATTGAAGTAGATGAATCTAACAGGGAAAGATGCTGCCAGCATATCTGTTATACGAACCGATTGGCGCATTGACTACGTGCTCGGCTTGCTGTGATCAAGATGCTGCCAGCATATCTGTTATACGAACCGATTGGCGCATTGACTACGTGCTCGGCTTGCTGTGATCAAGATGCTGCCAGCATATCTGTTATACGAACCGATTGGCGCATTGACTACGTGCTCGGCTTGCTGTGATCAAGATGCTGCCAGCATATCTGTTATACGAACCGATTGGCGCATTGACTACGTGCTCGGCTTGCTGTGATCAAGATGCTGCCAGCATATCTGTTATACGAACCGATTGGCGCATTGACTACGTGCTCGGCTTGCTGTGATCAAGATGCTGCCAGCATATCTGTTATACGAACCGATTGGCGCATTGACTACGTGCTCGGCTTGCTGTGATCAAGGGCGATCCTCTTTTGTTTCAACATTTGCGTGTATGGTGATCATAACATTTGCTTTGGTTGGGCAATGAATGAAGGAGCCCATGTTCATGCATAAATGCCCAGGGAGATTGATTTCAAGCGAAAATATTACGAAACTTAGTAGAAAAGGTTTTAAAGAAGGCACGAATAACGACAGAACCACCCTCCCCCCCTCTTGCCCCCGCACACACGTAGGGAAACAGTAATAAGAGCGCTTGTTCACTGCGTTCAGCTTCCGATCTGAATCTGAAAAAATAAGATCCGAGGAAGCTCGGCTGCACATGCATAAAATTCGGCGCGATTGCAGTGCACAAGCGTTAATACAAATAGTACCACGACTACCTCCGAACGTATTTTCTCGGATACGGACCGGACGCAGTGCACGCTCTGGCTCATTAGAATATTGAAAACTGAAGCACAAAAGGTCATGTAACTATTTAATACTATACCATCACTAATCCTTTTTACAATCGTTATTGTAACATAGGTACGTGTCTTGAAAGGAGCTCAGCACTGAGCAGTACTTAGCAACGCTCCAATTAGACAACGCGATCATAACCGAGCTCGTAAAATATAATGATAGTTACCGACAATATTGTTGTTCAGAAAACTGCGCCCACACAGAGGTGGCCAGGTGAGCGGGGCTGTAGGAGATTGTCTTATTGGAATATAATATACGGAGATAATTTTTAAGGAATACAGATTCATTAGAGGAAATTTAATTTTAGATTTGATAGTAGTAATTAGAGAACAATAAGCGAATCGTTTCCAAATTAGCCTGTTTGGTGGGCGTAACCAGGATGTTTTCCAGTGTGGGGTATACGAGTAAGTATATTTTAATTTACATCTGGGAACACGTCCTTACTAAGGCGCGTCATAGCAACAGATTCTTCTTTTTCTGAATTCCATCTAATCATGTCTGATCTAAGTACAATATTATCACATACGAAAGTATTTCGATCGAGTCTTCTATCCTATTTAGAAACATACGCCTGACCACGAAAACATATTTAACAGCCGTTTAGACTAACTAAGGGTTAAACAACTTATTTATGTATGAAGCATAATGTAACACACTGTTTTAACTAGTGACTATTGTTTTGTAATAAGACCCAGTGTGACTAACTTTTTCATGATAAGTGGTAACCCTACTCTCTTTTCAGAGCCCAAACACTACCACTTCTTACTACCAACAAACACTCAAGCCTTCCTTTATGCTTAACGACGCACATAGAAGTGACGCCCACCGCCGTCACGTCCCTTGACGTCCATACACGTCATGTGTCTATTTGTCAAAGAATTAATAAGACTATTGAGCTCGGTTGACAGTGACCTCGGATTGACCTCGGGGTTCACAGCTTAAGCTTGAGTCAAACATTGTGTGATGGGATTATTTCGTACATGATGCCTTGAGCCGCTTGGTGGCGTCTTTATTAGGAGTTGATATTGAGATGGAATAAAGTAAATAATGTTGCCTGGACGATATCGCCGGATTCGATAAGGCCCTACATTGTATCTATTTTTAAGACTGATTACTGTACTGACATTTTCATTTGGTGTACAATAAAGAGTAGATAGGTATAATAAATATATAGGTATTACATATATGGTTTATTTATCTTATTTCTATCAGGAGATATTTCTTAGCTACCTCATACGATTGTTTACGAAACAGAACAATCTTAGATAGGAGATTTGTCATAGAAATGTTATACTCCGTGCGCCATATATTTTCCTGAGGTTCCTCCGTGTATGTATTTCATGCATGTCTTTAATATACTAGATTCTCAGGAATAATAACAAAACCGCTCGATTATGTCAACCAAATAAAGCACAAAATTCCTTGCACATGACCAAAAATAGATCTTGAGAGCAATCTCTTAAGAATGCCAGTCGATCAGCCAGTCTGTAGGCAGAGCATAAACAAGGCAACACCGACCAGTGTTGCCAGTGTGTAATTTGCACAAATCATTGTCCGCTGCGCGTGCGCCGGCCCACATGCGCTTGCACAAGACTACTCCTAGAGACACATTACTTGTGTTGTAAGCCCGTGAGATGGTTTGGTTTGAGAACATTTCTGTGACAATATTTCGTCATGGTTTTTCGTCAATATTTTGTCTATGAATATGTTAACCTCTGCCAGATGATTGGCTAATATAAAACCTTGTTCAAAACTAATCCTACCAACCAATCACAACACACCGCGGACATACTTGTAGACTTCTACTAAAAAGGGCCGCAAGATCTAAATCTTTGTGTTTGGCATAAGTTCATAGTGTACGCAATAACGTTACGTCATGATTGCCTATGATTATTCTGTAAGCAGCGATCGGACGAAAATTACTTTGATAAATGCTTGAAAATTGTATTCTACAAGTGTTACCTATTTGTTGTTCAATGTTATGATGTTGAATTTATCGAAGTAACCGCTCGTTCACACAGCGGATCCGTTTTAACGGATCCGTCGGTACTGCATGTGTTGTTCACATCTGTACCGACGGATCAGTTAAACAAATGGCAGCTGCGTCGTATCTGGCAGGCAGGATACGATTAAAATAACGGATCCAGTATTTTTTAGTGGATTCGGAATACTGTCGTGTATGTGAATACGCTCATACAACTACGCGCGCCATCACCAAAATAAAAACGGATCCTGTAAACAGTTTCTGTGTGAACTAGCTGTAAGCCCTTTTCTAGACAAACTTACCTACTTTATACAAACTTACCTACTTTATACAAACTTACCTACTTTATACAAACTTACCTACTTTATACGATAGTCACTGAACTAATCATATTTTAGTATTATTCCTATGACAATTCCCGTATTCAGGGTTACTTCAAATTAACTGGTGAAACTACACTGGGTTACGGGAAACTCAGATTCGTGTCATTAATTAAATATAATACTTTAACTTTAGTTAATTAGATACAAGATACCTAACTAATATCTACAGTAGCGAAGAGCGCACTCGTGGAAGGTATATTATTATCTAATTTACTAAAATTTACGTATTTTTTTATTTGACCATGTTCTGTTAATGATACGTATACCTACCCATTTAATATAGCAATAGACAAATAATACACATTGTAGCAAGAACATGTAAAAATAGAATAGAGTTTTATTTGTTCATTGTTACAAAATAACTTTATAACGATTACATAATGTAGGTACGTATTGTCTAAATAATAGTTTATTTGGACGGTGGTCCTCAAACTAGGTAGTTGCCTGTATCTTGGGGACCTTAGAAATAAGCACCGTGTTGGCTTCCAGCAGGGATGCAGTGTTATGCTTTTATGAATCTTAAATGGTCGACCAAGATTTGCTGGAACTATATTTGAAGAAATGATTCAAATAGAAATGAATTATACGCGATGGACCACTTTTGTCTGATGCTGCAATGAATGGAATATAGTAACCCTGTTTAGTTTCGCCAGATCATTTTAAGTACCTACATAATATTTAGTTAACGTTAGAATCATTTACGACCGCAGAACATAACTTTTTCCAGGGCAGCAGACTGGAAAATTCCTATCATCGTCACGTCATTAATTACGTAACATCCAAAATTGCCCTCTTATGTCAGTCGTAATTCAATTACTGCAGTCTTTTACAACATTTTTTGTGACAACCACATAAAAAGCATGACTCTCATAATAATTTAATCAATGAGTCGTTCTAAAATTAATTTATTCAACAATGTTTCATAAAAAACTTCACAGCGCAGCAGTTTGATATAATTGCCGGTAATCTGAGTAATCTCGGAGCCGCAGGTAACCGAGTAAGGAGGTACAGAAGTTCCATTCCCAACGACGCTTGATTTAATGGGATTTACATTTTGAAGTTAGTACCTTCAAACTATAGCCTGGCAACTGTTTTGATCCTTTCATAATCCTGTTCGGAGCTACAGCATTAGATATACTTATCGTTGTACAATCTAATTAGCATGTTTAGCACTGAGAAGCATTCGTTTTTTGCTGTTATTTGCACCCTAAAATCATGACAGAATCGAGTTTGTAGTAATTGTCAAGATATAATTTCACGACACAATTTTGTAACATGAACAATATACTCGTGTTATCGCAGATCGTTGTCAGCCTACATACCTACCATAAACCCCTGATAGGGAACTAGTGTTGGACTATTAGATGACCTCCCTGTATGGAGAGTTCCGTGTGCAGCAGTGCACTGTGATAGACTGAGAAGAATGGTAAAAGTTGGATCTTCTGTACCTGTCCATTTAGTAGCGTGATGGAGGGGTACATGAAGTGCGCGGGGGCGGGAGGGTGCGCGCGCGCAGGTCAGAGGCGATTAATTCGGGACCGCCATTACCGCGCATGACTTGACGCTACCGTGCTAGACGTTGAGCTAGTGATGGGATAGCTTTAAATGCATTTTTAGTTAGTTTTATTGAAACCTAAACAAAATTGAAGACTATCTTTAACACAAAATTGTATTTACACCCTAAGGAAGTGCCTGCGACGTAGCAAATAAATCTTATAGGGCTCTGGATTGGGCATATTCTACGTCACCCTAAAAGTGAAGCCGGCATGGCCCTAGATAGTTGCCAAGCCGCGGCAAACAAACGTGGCACATCGCGGCTCTCTGCCGCCTTCAGAACAGCCAGTACGACCAACTAAAACAAACGTGGCACATCGTGGCTCTCTGCCGCCTTCAGAACAGCCAGTACGACCAGCTCAAACAAACGTGGCACATCGCGGCTCTCTGCCGCCTTCAGAACAGCCAGTACGACCAACTAAAACAAACGTGGCACATCGTGGCTCTCTGCCGCCTTCAGAACAGCCAGTACGACCAACTCAAACAAACGTGGCACATCGCGGCTCTCTGCCGCCTTCAGAACAGCCAGTACGACCAACTCAAACAAACGTGGCACATCGCGGCTCTCTGCCGCCTTCAGAACAGCCAGTACGACCAACTCAAACCGCTAACCTATCTCGGCTGCTATCAAGTAGGAAACAACAAAATAGAAAACCATAACATATCCATCCCAACCGAGAAAAGAAAGTTAGCAGCTCCGAGAGCTCCCAAACAGGAAACACATTAAGTCCTGCTCTCATTCCGAACCTGACAAATGAACATAAAATATATTTCGACAGGATCAATTTACGAATTAACATCTATTTGTAATAATAACGCGGCTATATCGCCGGTTGAACCGCTTCTCGTCACTAGCTGCCGGGGCCCAGGCCCGGGGCCCGGGGCACACAAAAACGTGGCCCGCCTCCCAAACTTATCTCATTTAACGCTTCCATCCCAATTTAATTCCACTATTACGTGCTTTGGTAAACCAAGATAATAACACACAAGCCAAGCAAAAATCGCCCTTATGTCTTTAAAATAGAAATTACAAATACGCAAAGAAATACTTTTGTAGTTGTGAACTAGCCACGCGAAAATCACCATTATTGTTATGATAATAGAGTTTATAGATATGTTTTTGATTACTCTAGCGTGTTAGGTCAGCAGCCTCAGGGCAATGGACCGCAGTGTTTAATCGATGTTAATTGGTTAATTCTAACGAGACGCCTTGAGAACTGTCCGGTGCGCATGACATGTGACGTCATCGCGATAGTACGTATGCCGATTGGCGGTGTATTGCGTTGTTTATGACAATAGTGTGATCATGCAATTAGAGCCACTTCAGCAGATTGGTCGTAAGATTATCAATGGAGTGAAGATCTGAAGAGTAAATAATAGATGTTTTGATTCTTAATCAACTCTTAATCTAGATATCTCTTAATCTAGTTAGGTTGGAAACCGATCGACTAAAAATGTAATTCAATTAGAATTGAATCCAATATGTCATCTGCTACTTCTTGAGCAAATCCGCATATTTGAAAAAAATCTTCTATAGATTCTTACATTGGGAGTGTATTTCTTAAACTGTATCGCGTTTATTTTTATAACTTATTCGATTTTAGAGTCGCAACGGGTCTAACCCTAGAATATCGGCATTATCCAGTAACTGTGTTGCGGAGGTCTGCTGGCAGTCGCTCCGTGTAAAATATTGTTATCCAGCCGCATCTGGTTAGACTGGAAGCTGACCCCAACATAGTTGGGTAAAGGCTAGGCAGAACATTACACTTTAGAGTTCAATTCCAAAATGATAACAAAACGTGATAAATTGTATGAATCAATTTAATAATAGATTATGCAAAAATACTTGTTACGTAGGTAGGTATCATTCTTAAATGTAAACTTAATTACATATTAAAATATAATATTTGACATTAATTACTGATAAGTTATTCTGAAATTCAAGCTCGGGTCTAGCGCAGCCCATTAGCACCTTGCTGGCTAGGCTATTATTAATGGTAAATGAATTAAGAAGTAAATCAATCAGATATGACTCATTACTTTTTCCAGAATTAATAAAAATCTACTGCTTCGTTGGTCCAGTGGTGGCAAGCGCGACTGCTGATCGTGAGGTCCTAGGTTCGATCCCCAGGTCAGGCAAAGTCTTATTGGGTTTTTCCATGTGGAATTCCTCAGTAGCAGCCCAGAGTTTGGATTTGTTCCCGGCTGATGGCAATAGGCTTGCCCCCTATTACATGAGACTTAAACATAACGGTGAAATGAGGGTGTTACTATACACCTCTGCCCAACCCTTCGGGGAATACAGGCGTGATGTTATGTTAATAAAAATCTAAGGCCGCTAATAGCACAATTACTTTTTTTTAAGATGTACGACCAAGGACGCTGGCGTAAACATGCCATGTTGATCCTCCTGCCTGTATCCCGATTATTCTAGGTCTCATAATGGCTTAAACAACAAATAAATCAACCCAAACTTGACGCTAATAATACTGATGCGTCCAAACTAAAAAATCACTTCAGAGTAGCAACTTTCAGTTATATTATTTTTCATTTTTTTTTCTTTATTATAACAGTCGAATTTAAATAAAAAGTGAACATTTCAAAGGAAATACTATCTTGATATATTGACAGTCTTGGCGACAGTAATGCCATTAATTAGCGCGTAGTGTGAGGTCCGTGAAATAGCGCGTCATGCGGCGTCATCGTTAACTTACGAACTGAACGAAAAACAGTTGAATGAAGTGAACGAGGTGATGGAACTGGTACGAGAGGAATGAGCTGCGAGTGTAGTGATAGATATGCGAAGGATGAGCGAATGAGCCGTATAAAATATATTGTATGTCCTTATTATGATTCTAAGATTTCTTCGTCACATGGTGACGATGTCAACCGCTTAGAAATATCTTGGGCTATATTTTCTTTTCGGCAAAGAATAGACACGTCATCCAATCGAGATGTCCCTGGCCGGGAAGGAATTCGTCAAAAAAATTGTTTTTTTTCGTACCGCTTACATGAAAGAAACTGCAAAATTAAGTTTGTCGCATAATAATTCGCTTTTACGGTTAATAACGGTAAGGAACCCTCAATACGCGAGTCTTACTCGCACTAGACCGTCTTTTTTTTTCAAGACTTTGTCGGCACCATATTTTCAAAATACCTTTCACATTATATCTCTCACTGGACTGCCCCTTAACACTATGGCATTTCAGCAATAATGAATGGTGCCAGTATAGGTGCAAACTATTTTCATTGGCTGCTCGTTAGGTGCGCATGCGCACTTGCGCCCGCGCAGCGTGGAATACGTTATGTTAGTGCGCAGCGTGAGACGTTTTTGCTTTTCGCATATGAACGCGGAACGTGCGCCTGCGACGTCTGACGGATGCTGGCTAGAAGCGCATGACAAGTCAGACTGATTTTATGAAATTGTAAAAACATTCAGTTTATTAGGTAAAGTTATGTAGATCAGTACTTAGGATTTACTGTACTGTGCTTCTTCTTTTTCTTTTCATGTGGTTAGTGACTAACCTGGTGTCAGCGTTTATGCTGCCCATGGGCCTCTGACTTGGCTTCACATGCCGTCGAGAAATATCTCTCAGGCATGCCGGTTTCCTCACGATGTTTTCCTTCACCGTTTTTAAGCAAGTGATAATTATACAATACGCACATGAATCCAAAAAGTCAGAGGTGCGTGCCTTGGGTTCGAACTCGATACCTATGACTTGGCAGTCCGACGGTCACACCACTAGGCTATCATAGTTCTGTTCTGAGCTTAGGATAAACTATTTACTTGTATGTACTGGGATATATTATTTAAATTAAGTACCGTTACAAATCCTTCCCCTTAACCCATGAAGATACAAAAATCTGCAATAGCTGCACTTGGCATCTCGGCCGGTGGTCGTCGACGCGGTGATGGATGCGCGTGCGCGTAATTGACAGCGACATGCGCGCGCGCACCCATACATCAATCACAGCGTCACACGGCGCATGCGCGGGACGAGCCAACTGACCCGCCACCCATGGGAACACCACGCCAGGCTCCAGTCATTAACGTAATTAGTAGCATAGCTACCGACCCGGAATTACGGACATGGCTAGCGCTTAACACCGTCGCAATTGCAATAGCTTTAATTTTGACAATACAACAATGTTCATTGAGTGGTGCATTGTTATCGAGAAGATGGGTTGTCGAAAATGGTGCGATAGACATTGTTCAACTTTCAAAATCCTAAAAACTCACTAAAAGATCCAGTTGCTACTGAGAGTGGATATGTTTATTATACTACCGTAGTGACCATCACGGCACCTTTGACTATTGGAATATAACTTAGTATTCCTATTATCTATCCCACCATATCACTCCGCTGCGGCGTCCACTGCCAGACTAGGCCTCCAGTCGTGATGGATAAGGAATAGAGCTGAAGTCCCCTTGCTTGATAGCCGTAGGTGATAGTAGTTATTTGTTATTAGAGCATACTGCTGCCCATCCTCATGACATACTTTCTCGCCAACGTCACCTTCTGCAACACCCATGACAAAAGAGGTAGGTGTCATTGGATCCTCATGTCTAGTACTGGACGTTTATCGGCTAGCATCTGGTTGTCCAGCAGCTGTAAATGTGAATACTACAATAGAACTATGTACTTAGTTCGGAAACTAATAAAAACTTTACTTGTAGTTCTGAACAAAATAATATGTAGGTACCACAAAATGCGTTGCAAGACACGACGTTCATATTATAACACGAAAATAATATTTTACCAGTGTGTAAGGATTATGAACGCTACAGCACAGAGGTACAAGAATATAGAATTATTCGAAAAAAAATGCTTTCGCTGCCATATAGAGGATAAAGTTATCCTAATAACACTTAGCCCGACTTGGAAATCGAACTCAGCATCTCAAACTTGACAACCGTTCTAATAACACTAGACCAATAAGACGTGGTATAATCTAAAAATAACCTGTATAATAACCTGTATAATCTAACTTTAATAAAATATACTTGGTATTTCTGTTCCAGTAATATCCTCACTGCATCTTGTTTGCGCAGGCGCACTACTGCGTGTAAATCTCCAGTGCGCGGACGCAGTCCCCGTGCGAGGCGCATGCGCAGCGGGATGCCGACAAGACCTACGTACCGCAACACTTGCACAGACGTCAAGCCAGCTCCGATATAGACATGCCACAGAATATTACTAAAGAAGATAGTTCAGAAAGACTACTGCTAATTCGAACACAAGATACGACCTCACTAAATGTCGCTAGGATAGGAAAAGGTGAAATGAAACCGTCCCGAAACAATGCAGTCGCAGATTACAAGCATCATCACCACCATCAGCAGGCTCTCGTAATTTACCACAAAAAATATGAATGAATGTTATTTCAAAGTCAATTATTTATGTTTTCCGACGTGACTATACCGACCGTCACCGATGTGAGAGTCAGAGCTTCGCCTGTCAATGGCAGGGGGCACTACAAACAGATACACTTGACGTTAGGTGAAGCTAGACAATGTGCAACCCACCTGTTCGTGTATTACTTATCACGTATCGTTCGGAAGTAAGCTTCTGTATTTTTCTGTAGCTACAAATTCTAAACCAGTGTAAAATGATATGTGTATTCTTAAGATTCGTGCTCCTGTAACTTTAGAAATCTTGTTCTTACAGTCAAATGTTACCCACTTGAACAAAGAACAGTCAAATGAAAGTATTCCCCTGCATTCAGTTGACACTTAAGTTGTATTATTCAAGTTACCACTTACGCATCTTAACACGCAACATATACTATTCTATAATTTGTAGCAAAGCTTATTCCATCATGCAAATTAATCCCTTGTATTTAATTGAATTTGAGTGATCACTAACAAATACAAACACTGATACTTACGAGGATATTTTACATAATTTATATTTTTATATGCCAAATGCCACAAACTAATAAGTTAAGAACGACTGCTCTTAACAGCGGCTTACGTAGTACAGATTAATAGTTAATGTTCAGTGATGGGTGGCGCGGGCGACGCGCAGACGCAGTTATTATACACTTAGGTGCAGGCGTTTGTAAACGACCTGATAAGCGGTTTTTTTAAGGAGCTGTGAGAATTAACTGACCAACGACTGAATAATACAGCTGAATTCACACAATGTATATCAGCCAGTAAACGTCCTCTGCTGACTCTACCTTATAGACCTCTACAATGAGCACTGGCTTGCACTCTACTAATGATTTGACTAATCACTCGTACTCGACTGTTAAATAACCCCCGGAAATCCAAAGTTCTGGAAGGAATATAATTCTTTCAGTTAGTCTAATCTCCAAAGTAATATTAGTGGCGAAGTAATATGGAATTTAAAATAAAATTATTTAGTCAATGTTTGGCGTGCTCGCGCCAAGCTTTGTTCAAATAGTTTGTGTCATTATAGCGAAGACGTGTCATTACAAAACAATGTAAGTGCGAAATGGTCAACTTGATCAACATGTGTTTCTATCTTAAACCAGTAACAAACCTCGTTTAATGATTCTGAGGTTATATCTCTGAAAAAAATTGAATCACGGTTCGTAATTGGAATAAAATAACGAATTAAAGAAATATTCAGCAACTGAAACCAAGACAGTTTGCCTCAACATTTGCCAACACTACTTCTATCAAAAGCACGCATGCGTCTGCGCACATTACCATGACAGAACAGCGTTCACAATACTATACTACAAAGAAAGCCCCGGAGTGGCGCCCGCGCATTGTGCACTGCGGCTCAGCGTGATGCATGGACCAGCAGGGGCCACGGTGTGACAAGTACCTAATTATAATTTATGACACATTTATGCTATTCCACAAAGTTTTCAAATGTGTTGATTTGTATGATAAAGTTATGTTTTCAGGACATGAATCAAGATTAAGGCTTTCAACGGAGGTGTTAAATATCTATGCCAAATACCGAACTTATAGCTTGACTTAGCTTATAGGTTGTCTGGTAGATATCGCTATCAACGATAAGACCGCCATTGTACCCTTTAATGTTTGTTATTGTATAAGAGCTGTGTTACAATTTTGGTGTACAATAAAGTATATTCTATTCTATTCTCTTGACAATTTGCTTTTTTCTTTATAAGGACAATGATAAACATAAATAACCCTTTGTCTTACGCGTCGCGTTACTTATCGCCTGCGTAAGTCACAGGGAATAGTTACAATAACGATACGACAAAAAAGTACCCAAGTAGGTACAGAACATTTATGCGACGAAAAAATCAAAATCCGCCGAACAGTTTTAGAGGATAACATACGGACAAAACGCGGAAACTAAATATTGATTGATATTTCACATTACTCTCTTCACGTATTTGGGTTAATCATAAAAACTTATTCCGTAGCACCTCCACCATTCACGAGTCCATCTCGCAGCGCCCCAGGCGTGAGAAAACCGAACATTTACGACGAAAACCGATGGTTTACAACGAGAACCCGCAACACATTCATTGCCGCAACGTCCGCAACTCGTAAAGGAGTCGGAAACGAACCTTCTTCAAAGAATACTAAAGGTGTAATGTACCTATGTACATTGCTAAATTGCAATGCATTGCGTTTTGTCTTAAAAGTAGTAGGTGTGACAAGAACAATCATGGTGATAGTTCCGCTTTGTATTAACGCCGTAAGTATTTAAAGGCTATCAAACACTGGGTATTTTAATCTACGCAACTATGCATTCCGTCACTTTTTCAAGGATTTGACTCTTGAGCAACTGAGGTACTATGACATATTGGACAGTCATCCTGTACGCCAATAATAAGTTGCGATTGCCAATCAATTTTTGAAGCGTGTTGATTATGGCATTGTTCCTTAACGATAATGGTTTTGTTAAGCTATGTTGATGGCCTGATACAACTAACATTCATTTATGTTTGGCCTTAGTGACAAACATCAAATACTTACTATCCATGGTCACATTTATAATTTAATACGCATCATCTCAGTATTTCCTTTATACTACCTGCTACACCACAACGCACTAGTTACTTCACAGCAAATAAATCTGCCACCGTTCTAGATCACTCACAGCTCCTAACAAATGCCTCACCATGTTGCACTCAACTGCAGCATTATGCAACACTGCATCAGCCTATCAGCGCATCTAACGCATGCTGCACGATACAACGTCACAGCTCCGCCAATCAGATCGCCATAAATAACATTAGGAGCAATGGCGACTGTTTTCACTTCCAAATGTGCTGCATTGTGCGATGGTATCGAGTGTCGGACACCGGGCCGTAGCAGTGGACACTGCAGACACTGCTATCGATGAGATCTGTAGATGTCGCGATGTACGGCGGTGTCGCTAACTGTGCAGTGTTAGCAAGTGTAATGTGGAGGGGAATGGAATAGTAAAAGGTGCAGGCCACCGACCAAAGAGAAATGATGTTACAGACAATTATAGAATAATTACTTACTAGTTGTTTATGTTTGGTTACTTAGGCTTTTGAGCAACGCCGTTACGTTAGTAAATTAGAAAACCACCTAACTGAACCTGTTATCTTCGGAATGATTTTCGCTTCAGAATAGGCCACCTTCTTCTTCCATTCTAGTCATAAAAAGCGACTATACTGGTAGGATGGGAACTGGGCAACCAGTATCCGTAATATTATACCGCCATAACCGACGACCCTCAGGACCGATCGTTGCAGTTGAGGCCCATTTTTAACAGAGGAGATTTACAGATTTAATGTCACTGTAGTCCCATTTCTGGAGCCAAATCTAGTCCTCATCAAGGCACGCACATAATTCAGACTATTGTGACGTAGCCCGGCACCGTGGCGGCCGTACATTACGCCGGACAGGCCTGCCCTGTTCCCGCGGCTACCGTGTCAGCTCCCACTTACCGCGACGTCTCATTACAACGCCTAAACTGAACTGTTTCGACTTAAACCGTTTACTACGATTTATTGACGACAACTTTAACTGAACCCTTGTTTGTAAACCATAACTGTGGAAGTGTAACATTGGTTGTTACTTTAATCTTGCGACATTAATGTTTAAGGGTAAGAGATCTTGATGGTGTGATCCAGATAATATTAATGTACAGTTTATATTTATTTTACAAAAATTGCACTGTTTAGATTATAAATGGTAGTAAACTGTTACTATGAAAATACTGATTGGAAAACCTTGTTACCTTTAAACGCTACTAACGGATTTCCAACCGTCTGCTACATGACCATAACTTGAATTCCACGCTCAACTTAACCTTAACACTCAACTCCATTTTCGTCTTGACCCTTCTTTCATACTCGATTTGACTTTCGCACTCGACTCTACTCTGACACACAACTTGACTCTTGCACTCGACTTGACTTACACACCCAACTCTATACCTACGCTCAACTTGACTGCCATATTTCACTTAATCTTCACACTCAACTGGACTTTCGCACTCGACTCTTCTCTCGTACTCGATTGGATATTCACGCAAATCTTCAGTCTTCCACTTCCACGTCTTGACTTTCGGACTTTACTCTCATGCTCAAGTGGACTCTTCTACTCAACTTGACTATCGCTCACAACTTAAATGTGTCAAACTCAACTTAAATTTCAAACTCAACTTAACTCTCACATTCAACTTGACTCTGACGCTCAACTTAACTCTTATGGTGCGTCCAGACCTGACGAACGCGCCGCGAATGCGCCGCTCGCGCGCAGCTCGCACGACTCTCGCGAGCCGCTCGCGAGCCGCTCGCGAGTCGCTCGCGCGCCGCTCGCGAACTGCGCGCTAGCGGCGCGCAGAGCTTTGTACGAACATGGAATGCACGCGCGCAGCTCGCGGGCGGCTCGCGACCAGCGCGCGAGCTGCGCGCGAGTGGCGCATTCGCGGCGCGTTCGTCAGGTCTGGACGCACCATTACTCAACTTAAATCTTCTCATTGCTTAAACCATCATAGTATGTTGTTTGGTAGGGCGCGCGTTATGAAATAAGCCAGAGTGCGAATGTGTAAACAATAAGGTGACCTCGCCAAGCGACGCGAGCGCTTCGCGTGGCGAGGCGTGCGACGAGCGCACCGATCACATCCGCTTCGTGATTCGCCGCGCCACTAATACGAATGTGTAATGCGGTATAAAGATACCACATACAATAATATAACGCATGGTTTGCGATACATATTGCTAGACATTATAATAGAAAGTTAAAAAATATGGTCCTGTTCACGGTGCGATTGTATCTAGTACACGAATAGTGCCCGTAACTGTAGTAATGTTACACTTAGAACTGTTTGAAGTGTAACATTCGTTTTATACATGTACTGCTGATCGGCTATCAGCGAACGCATAATACACGATCAGCGCGTGTTGTGCCGCAGTTGCAGCTCCGTGCGTTTAGCGTACAACACGTTGACAATGGTAAGTAACGGTCACCCTAGGGGGTTTGATTGGCATATTTGCGACTATTTTAGCACGTATACCCGGCGTTGATCGATCTTTCTGCAAGTTTGAACCACGCTTGCCACAAGTTAACCGTTGAATTGGTGACTATCCTTTCATATGGAGATTCTTCCATTCAGCGATTAATAATTAGTTGTATTTTTTTGCCTCTAGCTTTTGATTAGCTGAATGTTTATAATATCCCCATTCTCTTATTCTTCGCATTACCCGCACTATTTAGATCTCAACCTAACTACCATTAGTCCAAATTAAAAATGTATGATCCAGTGTTATCTATGTGATCAATTCCCTAATACGGTACAGAAATTACAGCTGCAATTCTAAGGAGTGCGCACACTATTTTACGTCTCGCCCCGACTTAAAATCGCACCCGCCCTAGCGCCGCAAATATGTGAACTCCAGTTACAATAAAGCAGACAATTCACAGTGCGACAAGTGATTGCGTAGGCGACCGTTAGCAGGATTTACTGCGATCGATAGCCGGCGGTAACTAACCGCGCCAAATAGGGGCGACGCGCCGCGCGACCGCTACCCGCGCGAGACAGATGGCCGCGCGGCCGCGCTTAATGCGCGCCTTACAGCGGCGATCGTGAAATGTTAGCCGTAAGATATGTCGCGAGCGATTTGTGTGGGAAGCTGCCACTGGACTATTTTTAGTTGAGACGAATCCTTTAAACTGCTTACAGGGTGCAGGATGAGCAACATAGAAAACGAAAAGTAAAATAAAGATGCTGCTAGTGTTTATTTAATTCAACAAAGGGAAATAATTGTAGAATAGCAAATATAATGTTTATGTTCACAATTGTTTTATGTAGTGGGTCGATCAATAACAATTACAACTTGAATATAAGCAACTAAAATATAACTTATGGTACGTGTCGTGTAGGGAATTCACTTAAATCAAACTTATTGTTAGTTTAGGTATATTTGGTTGCAATAATACTTCCAAACAGCCCTAGACAGTAAGTTAAGCCGCCTGGATAAAGATTGACAGAATCACCTTTAAAAGGATACGACTAACCTGTGAGTGAGTGTCGGTACGCGTCGTCCACGCACGTGGACCAGCAGGACAGCAGCCTCACGATCACCACTTAACTGCACTATTACAAATACTTATCATAGGTTTTGGTACTTGAGCTCACACACAACGGGTTAGCAAAATTAATGAGGTTTTGATACACTTTCCTCGTAAAACTCGCGGTCGCTCCAAAAGAAAGAGGCGAATGTGTATCGCTCCAAAACTGCGAAACTTGCGGGTACTTAGAAAAAAAAAGTTATTATGATATTGTTACATGGGGACAAAGGTCTTAAAGTTATTATGATATTGTTACATGGGGACAAAGGTCTTAAAGTTATTATGATATTGTTACATGGGGACAAAGGTCTTAAAGTTATTATGATATTGTTACATGGGGACAAAGGTCTTAAAGTTATTATGATATTGTTACATGGGGACAAAGGTCTTAAAGTATTATGATATTGTTACATGGGGACAAAGGTCTTAAAGTATTATGATATTGTTACATGGGGACAAAGGTCTTAAAGTATTATGATATTGTTACATGGGGACAAAGGTCTTAAAGTTATTATGATATTGTTACATGGGGACAAAGGTCTTAAAGTATTATGATATTGTTACATGGGGACAAAGGTCTTAAAGTTATTATGATATTGTTACATGGGGACAAAGGTCTTAAAGTTATTATGATATTGTTACATGGGGACAAAGGTCTTAAAGTTATTATGATATTGTTACATGGGGACAAAGGTCTTAAAGTTATTATGATATTGTTACATGGGGACAAAGGTCTTAAAGTTATTATGATATTGTTACATGGGGACAAAGGTCTTAAAACCATACAACCTTATCAATTCTTTTTTTCTTTTTGGATTATTGGATTATATTTTATTTATTATATTTTTTTAAGGTCAGAAGTCAGAACCCCTTACTTAAATAGGTAGGTACCATTGGTAGGTACTTACTAAAATTAATAACAAAAATAATATCCTAACCCAATCACTTATTTGGCCGACGTGCATCTACAAAATAAAAGCAAAACATTGCATAAATCTAGAGCGATGGTTTAATCGATCGCCAGACATTGATCCGACGGCACTTACACACAACATAATGAATGTAATAATATTCTGCAAGCTTCTTAGAAGCGGTCACGAACCCTCAATCACTGTGCTTAATCGCCCACACTGGACCACGCTATTTTTTAGAGATCCCTAAACCTAGTACCATAAACCCTTAGAATTCGTCGTCTTTGCTGTCTAACCCTCTATTTGTCACAATTACAACAAAAAGTCGTCGTCCAAAAGGGTTGATTTCGAAATCTGCAATAAAAAACAGAAGTTTTGTGAGCACATCTGAAAGAAAGAAACATGGTTTATTTTCGCACGTAGACACGACGCTCATGTAAATAAATTAAAATAATAACAAAAAAGAGAACTTGGACTTTTGGCAACAAGTGGTCAGCAAACCATAGAAAAGACCATTTCTAAAAAATGTTTATATCATTTATAAGGGATATGGAGTAGATACATGTCAGGATACCAATAGTTGAGTACATACCTACGTAAAATACGTACTGGGATTTTTCTATAAATTACGAAGAATTTCAAAGTTATTGTTTGTGTTATTTCAATAACAGTAGACCCACCGCTAAAATCTGAGAAATAACAATAATCCAAACGATAAACAAATACAGAGCCCTACCACATGCACGGCCGACTCGCACTTGGCAGTTTTTTGTGGCCGCCCAGTAATCCGGTTAATAACTAGATCGGTTATAGCCATCGTATCTCACTGACTACTTTCCAACTCAATTATAGTTTTAACTTTAAGATAAAACGCATGTAACCTTTAAATTATTATCTCATACTTGCAAAATAACTTGGCAGCAGAAGTGGTAAATGTTGCTACTTTCGCAAGCCCGTGTCTGTCTCTGGAGTGTGACGATCAATAGTACTGGTAGGTTTTGAACACTAAGGTTTTAGTTTCATTTATAATCCAAAGACTAAAGTTTTGAAAATACAGTTTTCTGTTGTAAATGTGCCCATACTGATAATAAAGTAAGGAATATTTTGTGTGCGCCGCGCCTTACAGATGGGATGTCTCACAGGGAACTCTCCATATAATCGTCCTCACCCCTACAGGCGAGATGGCTCAGAACAACATAATGAACTGACAAGTACTCCTCTGTAGTTGATACATTATAATCACCGCCTTTACATCGTAACATTCTGTCTCTTTTAATGTAGCCAAGTAATTCGGGTCACTCGGTACTGGCATGACTAAATGTGTCAAATTGAACACGTGTGAGTGCGTGAGTGCGTACTCACAACAGTAGAATAGTAACAGAAGTATTATTATTATACCTACCGCGCACTACTACAAGCTCTTCATCATCACCAGCTCGTTGGCACCAAGTTGATGATCGCAGTATGTTGTTAATAATAAATTATTACTACTCGTATTTAAAACACCTCGTCAAAGAGCTCGTCTGAGGAAGTACTACCACCATACCTATTTCTGCTGCCAATCAGCATTGCTGTGCCCTGGTGTGAAATTTATAGGTGCCGGTGAAACAATCACATGATATATTCCAACTTTGTCTCTTTTGTTGGCAACGCATCAGCCATCCTCTTGGTGTTGTAGGTTTATACATACATATAAGCGGCGGGAAACACTTGCTTGCAAAAGTATTACTTAAAAAAATGTACACACCAAATGTTTACACCCTGTATATACAGTACATGAGTACTGTATATACATGTTGTAAACGAAATCATGTAATTCCTTAAAATCTCGTGATGTACTGCTGACATTGATTTACCATGCACGGGACACCTGGATTCAATAAAAAAATTTACAAGAAGTAAACATGTGTTCTTAACGTGAGGCATTTTAGCGCCCCATTTTATCTTTGTCAACAGTACATCACGAGATTTGAAGGAATTACATGATATAATTTACATTACACCCTGTATTGCTGCTCAACCTCGTGACTACACCAGCTGTGGAGAAGCCGAAGTGCTTGTAAACTGTCACTGCAGTGGCTCGAGACTGCCATGTTATACTTTTCAAATTCATTTGTGTGTATTTTTGTAATGCACCTAAGCTTACATGTGGGAGCGCCTAATGTTAGTAGTGTCCATCCCTACCGCAGCACAGTGCGCAACTATTCATATGCTAGTGCCTTTTCACTTGTTGTTAGGAGTAAGCCGACTGTATTTCTTATTCAGTGGTACACGAGTGTGCTGAATTAAAAACGCAATAAAATGGTAACGAGTGCTGAGTGGCTGGCGACCGCGAATTAGTGTCGTTTAGTAGCTGCGGCCATTAGTGGCAGTACTAAACTGTGTGGGAAGCGTGGGAACTGATCGAGGAAATGACGCGCGGTACGGATTGGTGTTGACGCGCGGAGCTGCAGATGTGGTGTTCCTCGCTTATCTAAAAGAATAGACGAATGCATAGAATTAAATGCAATTGGTTTCAAAAAAAAAAACGATGAAAAGAATAAAATAATTACCATATTATAAAATTAACAGTTTTAGAAGTCGGTGCTAATCCATGCTGAACCAAATTGAAGGCACCGACTTCTGAAACTGTTAATTTTATAATATTGTAATTATTTTATTATTTTCATCGTTTTTTGAAGTCGGTTTTATTTTTGTTAAAATATTTTTTATTTTTTTCGTTTTAGTGGCCTTAATTAAAATATGGTTGGACCTACTAAAGACGATGCTCGTAACATAATCACATCATCACATTATGCGTACTGTTCGTCATTAAGGAGTTCTATTGTCTATCTCCGAAGTTCTTCATCAGATCTTCACCAAATTTAAATGGGACTAATCTGGAAGTATGTCTTTTCAAATAAAAAAAATATTATCTAAATCGGTTTATAAATGGCGGAGTTATGAGGTAACAAACATAAAAAAACATACAGACGAATTGAGAACCTCCTCCTTTTTTGGAAGTCGGTTAATAAAACAGTTGGTCAAGTTTCCAGTCCGCCAACCCGCCCAGACAAGCGTGGTGTGGAGTAAGGCCTGCACCCTTCTGAATCTGCGAAGAGGCCTGAACCTAGCATTGGGACAATAATGGGCTGATGGTGTATGGGCTGGTATGGTACTCATGGTGTCTAAAAGGATTGTTTTACTACTCCTCTAGCTGTGTCCGCAACTTCGTCAGCGTAGAAGTCAGAGAACAACATTACTTAACTGAAATTAGGTGGGTATTTTTTCAATCTTTCTTTATTCTAACAACTCTGAAAAACTTTAGAAAAATCTGTGAAATATGTATTAATCAATTAGTTATAAAGAAACCTCACATAGTTTTCTATGCCTTATGTTTTTACCAACAGTTGAGGTTTAAACTTAGGATTTTTAATAAACTAAAATTATGTTGTATTTCTATCAGTAGTCAAATCCATTCTAATAAGGATTCCCTGTTAACAATTTTAGCAGTAGAACCAGGGACGTGTGCATAAAAATTGCTCAGGTTGGTTAGGTACACGGGAGAGAGCCACATAGAACTGACCGTTCCAGAAGCAGCTGACACTAAGGTGTACACCCGCACCGCGTAGTGTTTGGCCCTGCGTCTTGTAATGGTCATAGCATAACATAAGCTGACCGGAAACTGTACACGTTTAAAACTGAACGGAAAATTGATTTCGCGATGTAACATGCACGTAACGCCATCTATTGGGCAAATATGGTACAACAAATGATGCTAATTTCTTTAAATCCTAATATTTTTTGACTGTACGAAACAATTACAATGAAACAAACACTAAATGTTACTCAGAGATACGCACAATATTTGTTTATAAAAGTGAACCACATTGAGGACGCAGTAGGTACTTCTACGTGCGGCACAAACAAATAAGCAGACGAAAAATACAAAAATAAATCGAAATGGATTCCATTAGTTATTCTTTAATCCCCCTTTTTTTAATATTTTCTATATACAAACACGCCAAGTCTACAGATTTATTATATGTACCTATAGAAGAAGAGCATAAAATTGATAACATAACAACAATACAATTTTATTCCAAATATAATTTCATGAAGTGTTGCGGCATCCGAATTTGTGTAATTATTTGATATATTTAAGTAAATTATATATACCTAGGTATAGACCACGATGGTATTTTATATTTGTATTTACTTTTCTGAATAGGGTCTTTCTTAGTGCCCAGCTATGGCGGGGACTCGTGCTAACGCAGACAGCCAGGCAGACACAGCAGACACAAGCTGTTACGTTAAATATTAATAAAAACAATTCTACCAACTTACACCGATAACATTCCCAGGCACCCAGTTGTCTAGAACCTCTCGTACTAGTCTAAAAGTCACGGCCATTGCGCTGTTCATCATGTTAACTAATTAGCGGTAATATGATGAACGTGAGGAGGTCACCCGCTTCCCATGGAACTGGACCAGTCAGATAAATTGAACTACATTAGACGACTGGTGAAAGAGGTCATATGCTAAATAGAAACTAATCGTGTTTGAAAGTGAAGCGGCTATAAAATTAAAACTTAATTACTTAAGGTAAACAGAACTACGCCGAGTGGTCGGCTAATAAAGAACTAGTTCCGCACCTCCACGTGGGTGCCGTTAAAAGTTACTGTGGGGATATTATCAAGTCATGCTCGTGAACGGGTGTCGTCTGTCGGGACTGGCCAGCCCTTAACTGCTATGGCAATCCTAGAAGGCATATTTTTCTATTTGTTACTCTTATGTGAGTTTATTTGTTACATTAACCTGCATTATTGTCATTCTACTGCTCACACTACTGTAATGGAATTGTCATAAATTACTATTTTGAAAAGAGTATTCATGGAGTTTCTTGCCGGCTCTTCTCCATAGAATCTACCTTTTGGAACCGTGCACCTAGTTCTGACGTTTTAAAAGTGCCTGAAATCTGGTCTATTTGAAATAAAAAACTTTGACTTTGACTTTATGTCAAGAGGACGGTTAGGAGTGTCTTTTGCGCTTATAACACCACTGTAATTAGAATCACCAATCCAATGAAGCACTGACAGCTTACAGCTAGTTCACTCAGAAACTTTTTACAGGATCCGTTTTTATTTTGGTGATGACGCCTGTAGTTGAATGAGCGAGTTCACATAATTATGTCAGTATTTCGAATCCAGTAAAAGATACTGGATTATTTTTATCGTATCCTGTCTGCCAGATGCGACGCAGCTGCCATTTGTTTAATTGATTCGTCGGTACAGATGTGAACAACAGTTCCGACGGATCCGTTGATAGGTACGGATCCGCTGTGTGACCGGACGCTTAGTGGTTGAACGCTTGCCTCTGATGCAGAAAGGTCGATCCCGGCCCACACCTCTGACTTTTCGAATTCGTTAACGGTGAAGGAAAACGTTGTGAGGAAACCTGCCCACCTGAGAGGGTTTCCGTGAAATTCTCGATGGTATGTGTAGTCCGCCAACGAGCACCAGACCAGGGTGGTATGTGGTATGTGTAGTCCGCCAACGAGCACGAGACCAGGGTGGTATCAGAAAATGCCCTATATAATATATGCCTAAATAATATTCCATTGCCCTTATCATAAAATGTTTTCTTTGTTGTGGATAATCTTTGTTATCTGTTGTAGTGAATGTTGGTCAACTGTCACTCAATAAGGTATAGTCCGCGCGGAACTAGTTGGCCGCGCCTTAGGTATGTGAGCGGCGGGAGGGGGGTGTGCACGGTACACAACACAAAGCAAACAGACAGAGCGCGTCTATTGTTTCGCACCCCCCTCCTGCCGCTCACATACCTAAGGCGCGGCCAACTAGTTCCGCGCGGACTATAGTTCTTGTCTTGCTCTCGCTTATAACGTCGTCCGAAATCTACAACTCTTTCTGTATAAAATAAGGCAATCTAGACACTTTAAAATAAGGCAATCTAGACACTTTAAAATAAGGCAATCTGGACACTTTAAAAGCATCTTTGACACAAAAATGAACACACAAAACGTCCAGTCCTCGTTCTCCAAAAAGTCAAATAGAATCTATAAATATGCAGTACCGCCGCATCACTCAACATCCGCACCCGCTGATTACAACGCCGATGATTGCCAGCGACCACCGTATAATTGTTGTTAACTGCCTTCACATCGACAGCTTCTATTAAGAAGTTCTTAAGTAAATTACACTTAATAGCCACTTGCGCTGTGAAGGGTCTCAAAATGTCAAAGGTCGAAAAAGCGTTGACATTTCAATATGTTCGCCAATTTCCTTGTTGACATTGCATGTTGTCGAACGTTTTAAGTAAATTGCAAGTTCGGTGATGAGTTTAAATATAGAATATAATAATGTACTATATAATATTACTTCATGTACCGAAAGCGGCTTATCGGTCCGCAGCACGTAACATGAACATTATTCTTACTTACCTAATGAGCACAAACTTCAGCAGAATCATAAATACAGGAAAATCTTAAAAGTACCTAAATAGATGCGCAATAGTTGCAACAAACTTCGTACCGCTACGTGACCGCTGCGCTGCGTATGCGCAGCTGGGCGGGACCGCAACATAGCATGGCCACATACAGTGATGGAAGTAGGTACACTGTACTCCTGTAATTACCCATCGTTGTCAGTTTCTGGAGATGACCTCACATAAGTAGATAGCTAGTCATCACTAAATATATCGATTCAGTTTAGCGAGCGGGCTCGTGGCCCTATAACCAGACTCTCCGTTCTCGCAGCACGATGACGCTCATTAATTTCGGCACTAAATAACATTGTAATTGCTTGTACTACATGTGGTATTATAACTTAGTTACTGTACTGTTGCTATCTCGTCTGTGTCAGTCCGTCGTTCGCTGATCAGTATGCGGCGCGCGCGCAGCCCGCTTTCTGCTTATCTGCGTCTCGTCAACCCCCGACAAATGCCCTCCCCCGTCCCTCTTCACCAAATCTCCTCGACCCTCCCACGCATGTGTCTCAGCCAAAATAATAACGGACAGAAGGCTCACTTGTAACTGCACACGTTAAGAATAAGAAACTCATATAATTTATAGGAAAGTCTGCAAACCTTCCGCTTCAGCAATCTGATACATGGCGACTACCCAACACATTATCCAATTTTGCCCCATATCCGATCACGTCGGAAGGTGTATGTTCAATCAACATCAAAAGTAGTGACGAGTTGCTCAATGTTTCAAAATTGTTTCATGAATGAAAACTTCCCTTTTATTTGTTTTTGTAAAAAGTAACATAAAGTACCTAGAGAGTTCTCCAGAGAACAGTATTTTGAAGACAAACATTAACAACATTTCTCCTGAGATAATCTCACAATATTTATTTTCTTTTACTGTTGACTGTAGGTACCTTCATGTTAAAAGTTTCGCTTTGGTTAGTTAAGAGTTCAATGTGGCGTCTCTAACCACCACAGTCACAGAATGTAATTATAATTATATTCACTCGGTGATTATGAATGAAAGCTGTGAGCCCATTGCCACGTTGTTGGGAGTAGATCTTCTCCACCCACCTTTATTGTGTTATGCCTCCATAAAGTGAATGAGATCAAAAACAGTCTTGCGCACGACACTTGTGAAAGCGGTAATCTCCTGAGATAAATCTGTGCCTGCGCATGATTTGAATACTTGTCACAAAAATTAATGGTTCCCTCTGTTGTTCGGTTAGGGAACTAGCGCCGTAAATCAGAGATTAGTATCAATTGTAATTAACAAGTCAATATTTACATATTGTTAACAGCATCCGCTATGCTCTTGCACATTGCGCACATTAACATATGCATGTTGATTAATAAAAGTGGTAGTCGACATTCTTTTAATCAAAGAAGAAGAATTAGGTTGTCTTTTTTTTTAAACATTCTCAACTGTATTCTGGGGTAGGTGCTTAATATATGAACATAAAAATTGTTTCCTATGGAATGGGCCTGTAACGTCATTAACGTTTCGTGGGTACACCTTAAGTATGTACGATAATACACACGTGTTCCACAATGAACATTTTCTCTGCCTTTGGCGATTACTTGACTTTGATCCAACAATAAAGACTAGATACGAAAGAGATGGAAGAAACGAAAAATATACCTCACAAAATAAATTAATTAGTTATTTTGATTTACTTACTAGCAAGTCGAATAAAGCCTAGCGGTTGAACGCTTGCATACCATGCAGGAGAATTTGCGCCTCAACAATCATGTGCTAACCAAAATTTGATTACCACTTGCGTCAAAACATCTTGAAGAAACCTGCACATCTGAGAGGACTCCAAAAGTTTCTCAATGGTGTGTGTAGTCCACTAATCCGCACCAAACCAGCATGGTGAACTAAAGCCTATACCCTTCTCAGTCTGAGAAGTGGCCCGTGTTCAACAGTGGGACAGTAATTGGCTGATTATGATAATGATGAAGTTCAGTTATTGTACAAAATGAACAAGTATACTTCCATCGAAATTTTCGTTTTGTATTCGTGTTCGTTAATTGTAACCATCCTTCCTTGCGAGCTAGTATCAGCCAGTATCTATCTATAACAGATACTGTGCAAGCCGTGTATTAAAGTAACGGGGTTTAAACATAAGGCAGGGTAATAACTAAGTGCTAGCTCTCGACTATGAGCCAGTAAGCTATCTATACCTACTGATAACTTGACTTTTAAGTTGCATACTAATGTGTTTGTACAATCCTAGCTTACTGAAGTTATAAAAGTAGACCTCCGATCTTGAAAAATGTTCTATGCGTTAAAAACTAAAGCAAAATGTGTGAGCCTGATTTACACGTCATCTTTAGGCTGACCACACATGACCCACTAAGTTGCCCGAGACACAGTTGAATTGAATTGAAGTTTGTAGCTGCAGTTACCACTTAGTGTATGGCCTGCAAGTATAAACAAATAGCGATCAATTGTATCTCAAGCAACTTAGTGGCTCATGTGTGGTCAACCTTAGTGATAGGACATAATATTATAACTGAGCGGTTCCCACAAGGAATAAGCCACGCCCACTCTATCTATATATATATATGATTTATCCTGTATCATGGGTGCATTTACAGACACAAATTTTCACATGCACAAACGCCCAGACCCGGAACAACTATCTGTAGGCCATACAAATATTTGTTCCGTGCGGGAATCGAACCAACGTCCCGTAGCGCAGAAACTTATCACTCAGCCACTGCACCAAACGTGTCGTCAGAGATAGTTATGATAGGTACTACTTATGATATGTGAAGTTTAGGTATATATTTTTTTATCTCTAGTAGGGCAAACTGCCGATAGAAAGATTATAGAAAACGGCTCTAAGAGGTTATGTCACGAGGAAAGGCAGCACCACAAGCTGTACTCCTCCATTGTTTACCGTGATCATTGTGGTAATCTTTTCTTAATTGTAGCCATCTATAGGAGGCCGAAACTTTACATCGGTGGGCAATTAGGATTAACTAATCACCCACTGCCACTTGATTGTGTGTTCCTTAATACTATACTATCATTAATAATATAAGATTACCATTTCCACATATATCATAATTATATTTATTAATATTTGTGTGGCTCTTCATTCACCAACAGCCGACCGTCTTAACCTCGACCTCTACACTTCACCCCCACATACCGACATACCGCTCATTCACAACTCAGACAGTAATTAACATAATTTATTAACAGCTATCAACGTAAATCCTCTTGCGGATATATTAGCCCGAGTATGTTCGAACAACGGAAGAGGTAGCAAATGGAATGCGGACCAACGCGGCAATGACGATTCGGAAACAAACCGTAGGGCACAAAAACATTTATTTTCCTAACATAATAAGACCTAATGACTACCTTGTTGGTCTAGTGGTCGCAAGCACGACTGCTGAGCATGGGGTTCTGGGTTCGATCCCCAAGTCGAACAAAGTGTTATTGGATTTTCCATTATGAATTTCTCAGTAGCAGCCCGTGATTTGGGTATGTGCCCGGTTTACGGCAATTGGCTCGCCCCCTATTACATGGGACTTAAACATAACTGGCGAAACAAGAGTATATTAAAAACACCTCTGCTGAACCCTTCGGGGAATAAACTTCGGGGAAACCGCAAACGTTCACTACTGTCACTATGTTGATGGTCATTTGCCGAAGGTTTGATAGCAGTGCGTTGTAATTTAAAGTGCCTTTTATGTCAACTGCAGGAAGATTAGAATGGCCTATTTATTCTCAGGAAACACGACTGGGCTATATTAAATAGATTTAGTAATCACTCCATTTATCTTGGAATCCGTCGTCCTAACCTATCCCCTCCTCTCTTGATCCTGAGATGCACGCGCGCCCGTCACCGGGAGGATATTGTAATGTAAAGCTGCGCCAGCGCAGTTTACAGCATGTGTTACGATCGGCGATAGCATCGATAGCGATCACATCACTAGCCTCATGGTAATGTCTTGATATTGATGCAGATATACAGCGCGGATGGAAATGCTTGAATGAGAAGATGTTGCGATGGATGGGATCTAAGATATGTGTGTAGTTTAGCGGAAGTCAGGTCATAATGACGTATAGGTAGGACGCTGACAGCTCATCGACTTGGAAATCGAACCGAGATCCTGAAAACCACAGAATTTAGTAGACACAGATACCTTAAGATAGGTATACTATTTAAAATAGGTATAATTTCTTGGATATACCTACTAATATTATAAAGAGGAAAGATTTGTATTTCTGTATGTAACGAATAAACTTAAAAACTACTAAACCGATTTCAAAAATTCTTTTGTCGTTATAAGGCTACAATATCATTGAGTCAGGCTATATTTATTACTGGAATAAAACTTCTTACGCAGGCGGAGCCGCGAGGACACAGCTAGTGATGAATAAAGATCACTATTAATTAAAAATCTGTTCGTGTGATTTACATAGTTGTATTTTTTTTCTTGAAGACATTGAAGTACAGCCACATCTGATGTAGGTACACGACAAATCAGATCAGATGTAGGTACACGACAAAAATGGCGAACATAACACTGATAATAAATTAGCATGTGAAGAACAAAAAAATAGTCTTAATACTTAATTTAACAATTACAATTGAACTACAAACCAAAATAAAATAAGAATATACTTTAATTAACAATTAATCAATACTAACTTTCAAGCTCAAAGCTGCATGCTTCTGATTTACTTTTTGAAACTGTGCTGTTTAACATGAAATTTGTTTGAAAACTGGTTTATGTGATCTGTAATAAAACGAGCTATTCCTCAATTCTTGTTGAGCTGGGGTTTATATTTACGGTTTCGGTTTTATACAGGTGTCCCAAAACTGAACGTCTAGCGGCTAGCCGGGAGCAAATGATAGGGCAGTTTATGACTGACCAGTATTTTTTATAATGATTGTACATTTTTTTTACTGTTTTTTTTTAATAGGGATAACCTTACTGTTGAACTCTTGCCTTCCCTGCAGGGAGGTATGAGTTCAATACCTCAGTTTTCGAATTCATGTGCAGATCAGAATTTGCGTTAACGGTGAAGGAAAAACATCGTGAGGTAACCTGCACACCTAAGAGGGCTCCATAAAGTTCTCGATGGTGTTACACAGCAACCCGCACCATGCCAGCATGGTGGACTTATGCCTAAACCCTTCTCATTCTAAAACGAGGCCGGTGCCCAGCATTGGGACAGTAATGGGCTGATTATATGTTTTATATAAAGATGTGTATACTAAAAAAAACACATTTTAATAGATAGATTTATGAGGAAAAATTTTATTCATGCTAATTTTGAAACACGAAAACGAATAAAACGATTGTTATTTTCTTAATAGTCTTAAACTGCTCTATCATTTGTTTCCGGCTTGACCCTCAGAGTTTCGGGATACCCTGTATATACTCGTAGATGCTTGTAGTCCAGGTGCAAGCTGTTGTGACTAAACTTGATCTCCTGCCACACCCGGGAATATCACACGCCAAAACTTCCCAAAATTAGTATGTAAATGATTCAATTCCCATTCCAAATCCATCCAGTCAGCAACACCAGTCGTTAAAATATTATACAAATGTGCAAAATTAAAATAAAAGTTCCCTGCCGAGAATTTTATCGTTCAGTTGTAATAATAACCATTTGTACGTATAAATTGATAAAAATCTTGTTCAAAATCCCATAAATGATTGTATATGACGGGTGTTTTTGACACCTGCTGTCATTCGGGAGTCTGGGCTTATTTAATTAATATTCGAGGCGTGTATCCGATCTCATCTGACTTCTTTCATATTAGTAAAAAGATGGTAGTGCTTCGTTACAACATGAAGAAAATATTGATCTTGTAACCAGACCCGTTGTTGAAGTCAGTTCACTGTTTGTTTGTGAATAAAAACCATGCCATTGGTGTCGATTCTGTAACACATTTTGACAGTACTAAACTAAACGCAACTGTCACTTTCTTTTTCTATTTGAAACAGAAAGAGACAAACACCTTAGTTTAGTTTAGTCCTGTCAAAGAACGCAACAGAATCGACACCATTGTCTCCCTACAATCCCTACATATTTTCCTATTTGAGTTTTGTGACAGGACCTTACGTTGGTGTAATTTCGCACCATTTCGCACTAATAATGTAGAAACACAAACAAACGGTAAACTCGGCTACAGCGATGTCGCCAAAACTATGATATGAAGTAAATATTGTATATTAATTGCAACCTTATGGTATAGAGAGGTTTCATATTATTATATAACTTGCACCCTGTTAAGGCACTGCAATATAACAAAAGTTGTCAGAAAATATAATATTCTAACTTATTTATTACATTTATAGCATCTACTTATTAATTAATAACATGTATTATGTACCACACATATCAGCTCGTACACGACTGTAACATAAATATACGCCGGGAATTAAATCACTCTCCACATCTTAACATTCAGTGTAATATATCCTTCTATCGCTACTCTTTAATCGTGTAAATCAGTATTTATCACTGTTTCTCGCGAATGCCGGAACGCTGCGCGGTTATCACAGTCCGTTGCGCGGGCGCCGATCAGGCATCGAACTCGCAACCCCATCAGTCAGCCGCATCACGACTGTGGCACGGCACGGAGTTAGGTACTCTACACACTGAATATTTTTAGCTAAGATATACAGGCTTTATGAAAATCTATGAAAGATAGGTACACGAAATATAAAGTTACTTCAAATCAACGCGAAACTTCACAGGCTTAGCCCTAGTATGGTTGCCATTCCTATATCGCACTTATCTCGTTCACGTAGATCCTGGCTTACATTCCAGAGGAAGTTCATGAAATGCCAAATTATTTGTTCGCATAGCAAGCATGTTGCTTTAAATAATGATATTTACAATAAAATTCATGTTGTGTCGTTTGCTTATCTCTCTTCTGAGGAATCTGGAAAGAATCGATGCTTATAAAGTATCTTTAGCTGAAAATGTTGAAAAACTCGTATAAATTAAGCTTATTAGAAAAATAAACACGACCCTTTCCTGCATTTTTAAATAAGCTCTCTGATCAGGTATGATCGCGAGGGAAAAGCCGTTCAGCGGCCCCTTGATAAGGTAGGTACATACTGTACAATTTTACAAACGTTTAATTCGTTGTCAATCGGAGATTGTCATCATATCTAGGCGAGACAGTAATTAAATATCAACATATCTTCTCCTTTTGGTATAGGCTACCTTCCAATACATTGAACAAAACGCAGTATTATTATAACCTCAGTTCATAACCATCCAACACTATTACGTCACACAACGCACAATCCCGGGTATCGATTCCACCTGTAGCGTGATTTAGTGTGTTGGCGGGTACTTGAGCAACATCGGCTAACTTTGGCGGACCTCGTGCGAACTCGTGTCGGAGCGCATGCTTCACGACGCGTATTTACGAGGTGTCGACTGCGCGGGCGCACCGTTCACATAGATGAGAAGATACTAAGATAAGAGGGGGTTCCGTTAATGCAGATAATAGTTGCGACTAAATATATTACAGCAATTGAAGGTTTATCTTATTCGTGCGATTGCCCCGACTGAAGGAGAAATGAACAATTATTTTTTTATGGGCATAATAATATTTATCGATTCAACGTCTTCTGTTTTTCTTTGTTCTGACTTTATTTTAGTATAACGATACCACTGAAAGATCGTCATAACACTTTAAAAAGTATAGTATCTACTATTGATTTATTTTAAACAGATTTAACGTCTGAAAGAAAAACCAACCAATTTACGTTCTTCAAAGAATGTAAAGCACAAAGAACAAAAAGTTAATACTGTTCATTTATCTGTTCATGTCCGTCATTTACTGTGGCGACCACAAACGATGCGGTCGCCGTCTGCTGCCCTGATGGGTCTGCTCACAACATACGAAAATCCAGTAGGACTACTCCTAACAACGTGTGTGGGATCTAATTAGGCTGTCTTCCAGTCGTCATGTTAGTGTTCACTTTTTAATCATCTTTCATCCAACATGTTTTGTATGTAATAGGTTGGCATACAAGCCGACGGCTCACTTAATGGGAAGTGGTTACCAATACACACCTACAACACGACGAGGTTTGCTGATAAATTGCCAACCTCATTAAGTTGGAAAATCTCATGTGCCTGTAATTTCACCAACACCCTTCACACCGAAACACAGCAATGCTACCTAGCGATAGAAATAGATATGGAGGTAGTAAGTACTTCACCGGACGAGCTCTTTAGATATGGAGGTAGTAAGTACTTCACCGGACGAGCTCTTTAGATATGGAGGTAGTAAGTACTTCACCGGACGAGCTCTTTAGATATGGAGGTAGTAAGTACTTCACCGGACGAGCTCTTTAGATATGGAGGTAGTAAGTACTTCACCGGACGAGCTCTTTAGATATGGAGGTAGTAAGTACTTCACCGGACGAGCTCTTTAGATATGGAGGTAGTAAGTACTTCACCGGACGAGCTCTTTAGATATGGAGGTAGTAAGTACTTCACCGGACGAGCTCTTTAGATATGGAGGTAGTAAGTACTTCACCGGACGAGCTCTTTAGATATGGAGGTAGTAAGTACTTCACCGGACGAGCTCTTTCACATGGAGCACTACTACTTTTAATCACAAGGAGCTACATATTATCTTTGGTCTGTCTCTACTCTTATAGCTCACTCCTCTTCACATGACGCCTCCTCAAATGTGTTTCCTTGCACACCCCGTACCGCATACTGTATATCTATGTTCTGTTCCAGGTTTGATGGTCTGTCAGTCTGCCGGTCTATCGAGACCGCACATTAAGCGCCGGGCGTCGCGTGTAATAGCCGCGGTTATCGTGTCCTGCGCCCGCGCACCGACCAACACCAAGACGCGGTTAAATGCAGGACGACTATGGTATTATTTAAATTAGTAGCTAAAGTATAGAGGTTTCAGGGTATGTTTATAGAGTAGGTACTTTACTTGCTTGCCTGTTAATTTTGTGTAATGGGGTGAATTCTTAACGATTTCTACATTGTTCAAAGTCAAAGACTCCGAAGTCATATAGAGATGTGACGCGTGTTTGTAGAGCTCTTCATGTTAATTGCCACTCTTCTAGTCATTACTGACTACAATTTCCTTACGCAGGACGTGTTTCATAAATTCACCTGCATTGGTCTATACATCACGATATCTGGTGAGTTTCTACGGCAGGTCGTGTTTACTCTGCGCAGGCGCAGTATCGCGTGAGATCGGCGCGGCGCGTACGCACTACACGATACCGCAGCGGGAGTATTCATCTAGGCAAGTATTGGAATGTGCGAATATTGTGGTAAGTAATACTGGTCATACTGAGGTAACTTATAGTAAATAAATATACGAATTTTGGTATTACGGTCATTTTCTTTTTAGCATTGAATAAAACGACGGTTTTCTAATTCTAAGGGCGGATCTGGCGATGCGCAGTGCAGAGCATTTTTCACTGTCAAACTAGTATCGACTTTGCTCGCGTTTAAATAATATCTAAAATCAATCAATTAACAACTACAACTACTAGTCCCGAGAGCGTCGAAGCGGCGGCGCGGCGAAAGGTGATTTTTGATATTATTTAAGCGCTAGCAACGTCGATAATGGTTTAGCAGTCAAAAATGTTCTGCGCTGTGCATTGCCAGATTTGCGCCGGCCCTTAGACAGCATATCTAGAGGCTGTAAAATTAGCAGCTTACACAGTTGGTAAGTGGAATAATAATTCTTTGTGCAAATGTCGATTAGAAATTCTTCGATTAATCATAGTAGAACTTATATGCTTCTGACTGACTCATTAATCTATTTAACGTACTAGAAAAAACTGGTACCGTCTAGTGGTTAATTTCAATTATGTAGTTTAATCTGTCTGCCAAACGTACTGGTAAACAGCGGACGTTTCCGGACGGATAGTGACAGACTGGTGCAATGAAAGGCCAAGAACTTTGTTTTAGAACGAAGCACTACAGTGATGTAACTTCAGAACGATTGATTATCGTTCAAACCATTTGGTTATAGATTGAACTCTTCAATTCGTTTAATGGGAATACTATTTTGTTATGTATGCGAGAATGCTTTAAGAGCCTGCCTTTCTTAATGATTTGTGAATTTGTCATAATACGGTGGTCTGTCTTTTGACTTGAGGTGCCTTTTTGAAATTCAGATATTGCAATCTTTACATAGTATAAAACAAAGTCGCTCTCGCTGTCTGTACGCTTAGATATTTTAAACTACGCAACGAATTATAATGCAGTTTTCAGTGATTCAAGAGGTAGGCTGCCCCACATTAGTATCTACATTGCAACTGTGCGAAGTCGGGGCGGGTCGCTAGTACATAATATAATAGATGTGACTTACTTCGAATTAACTGCAGAAACTTCACAGGCTACTAGGTATTATAAATAGAACACATTGAAATAGGAAAATACATAAATTAGATACTTAACTAATACAGTAGCGGAGAGTGCGCACGTAACCCAGGTAAGATGCGCCAGTCCCTTTAAAGTAACCCCTTATAAAATAAATCATTAACCCGTACCGTTTTCCTAACAGATTAAACAAATTACTGAGTTATTAATTACAGTTGCATACAATTTCTAATTAACATTTGCAGACGGAATCCCGCTTACCTACCGTGTGAGATCAAAGGGCATGCCGACACATGCGCATATAATATCATGCTATGTACAGGTTAAGTTAAGTTTATTTACTAGCGATAAAGTTACCGATAACCATCTTAAGATCAGTTGATAGAACTTTGAACATTTATTAGTATTTCGGCAGACTTGTCTGTGGGTCATTATTGGATATAGTATATCGAAAGTGCAACGGGAAAATATACCTACCTATGTAGATGTAGTTACATTTGATTATTCTAAACTGAAATGTTAATGTACGCATCATGTCGTTCCCCTCTCTACCAGCGAGTGCCGTAACAGACGACCACTAAGGACCGATTTTACCAACGTCGGATAGCGTTTATCCAAGGAATAAGATGACTTATTCCTTAAATTTGACGTTTTAACAGCTTTTGTATAGAATTTCTATACAAAAACTGTCAAAACGTCAAATTTATTCCTGAGATAAAAGTTATCCGACGTTGATTAAATCAACACTGAGGATTCTATCCAGAGGACGGCAGCCGCGCCCTCGTATTTTGTAATAACATAATATCTACTGATCCATCCGCCTGCTGAACGTAAATTTTGTATCAATATCACATGATGACCGTTCATTGTTTCGATCAGAGAGGCCCAACTTCGGCAGTGGACGTTTACGCGCTGATATGATGTAAGTATAGGTAAGGCTCATAATAAAATGTCGTTGATGACATTCCATTCAATTCTAACTAGAAAATTCTCTAACATTAAAATCCTATTATAAACATAAAGTCCAGAAACCTGCTGCTTTCACTTATCTATAAAAACAAGGCGAGCATCCTTTTGTTATTGTAAGCGGTCAGTGTGTCGTCAACACATAGTCTGCTCAGCTTTAAGATGGTGGTCGACGGTCAGATGAGGCTCGACAAACACGCTCGAGACGTTTCCGACCAGTGCTTGGTGACTGAGCAAACTTTATCCCTTCGGGCAAACGATGGACTAGGCCTAGGGTTGGCATGAAGCTAAAAAAACATGACATAAATTAAACCTTATATTGAACATATAATTTTTTACCAACACGTTGCATACAATTAGCGCTTAAACGTTAAATTGAAAGCTTAATAATATTTAATCCCAGAGTGGATGCTTCAGTACTTTGTTAATTCTCATGTATTTTGCTGTATCTGGTTATTACTGGGGGCTCTTTAAAGCAAAACTAACCTATTGAAAAAAAATGCAATTGAAAGTAAGTATAAAAATATAAGCAAAGGTTGGTTCTAGAATCAATAGTAGGAGTAAAGTACAAGCATAGGTACATACCTAACCTAAATTAATAAGAAAAACAATGAAATTAAAGTCTAACCTGTACGTGACAGCCCTACCTGAGTGCGCGCAGTCCGCGTGGGCACACAGCGGTATTTGCTCCTAATACTCGTCTAAACACGTCCGACAACCATTAACTGTGCACTTTATTGGGCACATGTTTGAACACATCCCCCCCTCGCTTCTCTTACCCCTTACTATCCCATACCTCGCTCATATGAAAATAAAAGGAACAGAAGGCCCACTAATTACACTTCCAAAAACCAATCTTCCATATTATATTTTTTCTTCCACCTGGCTTTATAAGTTTATATGCGCTTAGGTGTCGCAGCTTCTTTTGCTGCTAAGTGTAGCCTCGGCCTTAGTTCCGGCTTTTAATAAAGATCACCATGTAGTAATAGGTAGGTACTGATCATCTTGTAGCTGATAAAAAATTTTTCAGCTGATATATATTCAGCCTTGTTGTATGGACTGGATCCGAACATAGGAAATCAGGGAAAGGCTCGGAGGAAGAGAGATCTTACTCCAGACAACGCACTATCTTACACATTAACAAACGGAACGCTCCCAGTACCCGAACTACAGTCACATAATATTATTGAGTTACAAACACGTTCCAAAGCATGCTTTTAAATTATTTTTATCGAATATTTTATAGGGTGGACCTTTTGTCATTGTATTTTGAGGCGTCCATCTACGCTCATCGTGAAATTGATTTCTTACTATGTCAATTTATAAATTATAAAGAGAGACTATGAGTTTGATGTTGATGTTTTTTGTTTAAATGTAAACCTACACATGTAAATATTACCTACTTCAAAACTTTTTAAATTATTTTACTGGTAAGCTTTATCTATAGACACACCCATAGGCGTTATTCCTAATCACCTATTTTTCGGGACTGTTCACAAAACGTGGTTGTGTATATTTGTTTTTATTCGTTGTATTTTTATTGTGAGATTGGGTTGTGTAAACATATGCTTTTACGCTTTTACACGACTTTATCAAGTTAAACATTATTATTAAGAGTGTGTTTTTAACGATAATGTCTGCAATAAAATAATATTTGATTACCTGTTGGGGATCGTAAAACACATAACCTGTAAATGCAGTATATTATAACCTACAGGTAGGTTATATCATTACTTTTTGTTTAAATGAAGCTGAATCATTTATGTGACAACATTTTTGTCCATTTATTTATGAAAATTAGTTTAAAAGTATTTATTCTTTTGTAGAGCTTTATTTAAAAATGCTTTAAATTAATAAGTTAGTTTTCACAAATAAAGTTATGTTAATTTAATAGGTCATCATATTTTACTTATAAAGTAACACATAAAATGAAAGTAGACTTCGGTTTCAAATTATCATCATAGACTTTAAAATCTTCTAAAATAATCGGCGGAAACTTATTTTTTTGAATCCATATTGTCACAATAATATAAAAATTGATAACTGTTGATGATAATATTACATGAACATAAATATTCCCATAGCAGTCGACATCAATTGTACATACCGCAATCAATTAACAGCTGTATGTACCACTATCAATTATCAGCCGAGACATACCACAAGTAGGTATGGCGTATGCGCCGGTCACAAATAACTGAAGTACGGACATAAGTAATGTTGCGACATGCACGACAAATTGGGATAACGTACCTATACGTTTGGATCTATGATCGGACGATGCGGCGACACGACCCCGACGCGACGCCGACGCGGCGACGGGACGGTGCGTTTACAGACACAAGTTTAAAATGCACAAAAAACAAACTCGGAAAGTACACTAATCTTGGGTATACAAATAATTTTGTCCCAAGTACCTACTCAGTCAGTGCGCGAATGTAGTCACCTCCATACACTGCTATATTCACAGAAATCTAAATAGGTAATGTTATAATTCTAAAACGTGATTTTAGAGTATAACACTATTATCATCGTTACTTACCACGAGTGACGATATAAGTACGTCCGGCGCACTCTGGGCAGTCTGCCCCGCTGACAACCTTGCTGACTGGAAAATCTTTTCACCACATGAGAAGAAGAGCCTTAATCCTGAGTGGGTAAATTATCGCATAGGAACGAAGGTGCATGCTTTTTTTGTACACAATTCTTTTCAATAAGTCACAACGCAGGGCCGCTGAGGCCACACCCCAAGCGACATAATCCTTCAATCACGTTTTAACTTTACCACACTTAGAAAAAACAATAACCCCTTAGTATTCCGAAACTTTGGTAATAAGCCGCGGACCGAAAGGAATCTACTTGAGAAAATACAACCAAACAACAGTGATAGCCTAGTGATGTGTCCGTCGGACTGCCAAGTCATAGGTCTCGTGTTCGAACCCTAGACATGCACCTCTGACTTTTCGGATTCATGTGCGTATTGTATAATTATCACTTGCTTAAAAACGGTGAAGGAAAACAACGTGAGGAAACCTGAGAATGCCTGAGAGATATTTCTCGACGGCATGTGAAGCCAAGTCAGAGGCCCATGGGCGGCATAAATTCTGATACCAGGTTAGTCACTAACCACAGGAAACAACGAACACAACCAAAAGTATCTCAAAGTGTAAAGCGTGTTCCCACATCAGCCACATGTGGACACCTGTGTGCCCACATATCATAAGTACACTGCTATCAATATACAAACATTGTCACAACTAGCCGTATATTTATGACGCACTATCGCCTTTGTGTCCGCACCATGCACCGGCGCCGCGCGGCGTGGTGGCGGCGCTTGCGCATCTCGTGCTGAGTGCACGCTACCATTCACAGACGACTGCGATTGACAATAATGACACGATTACTACGACACGAGAAATTGACACGAGATATGATACAAAGCGTTCCCGCCATAACTGTGTGGAATATTGGGAGTTACGTCATTTGTCTACACTTTTCAAGTAAGCACCTATACCCTATAGTACAGGGGTGGCCAACCAGTCGATCATGGCAAGGCAAAGAAAAATATAAGTTTAATATAAGTTGAATGAAGAGGTACTGATTATGTAAATGGTAGATCGCACACAGCCTACTCAGTAAACAGTAGATCTTGGGTCAAATCAAGTTGGCCACCCCTGTTATAGTACTATTATCTCGTCATAGGCTATATAATTACTGTAGTTTTGGTTCAGAAGTAACAGTACGAGTATAAACCTTCAGGTCTTCGATAAATTAACTATGGGTTCCAATCGTTGTTACAGGCGCAACGTGAACAGCCATCTTTACTAAACCTCGCAAGTATTTAAAAACAGCGTCCGATAAGCGTCGACACCCGATAATTTAGTGCGACACACACCTGCGACTGCGACACGACTGCTCGTTGCGACAGATAACTAATTGTCGATACATACGGACGATTTATTGTCATGCGGCGCGGAATCCGTGTCTACTGTGTGTTTTGTTACATATCTTGTCGGAGATAATTGGGAATCTGTCTCTTATCGACTTTTACCGTACGACTTCCTACGGTTTGTTAAAGATAAATGAACGTATACATTTCAAAATAAGTTGCGATAGGGATAATATTTATGAACAGTGTGTAATGGAAACGAGAATAATATAAAATGAAGGAAATAATAAAGTATTACAGCTAGTGATCACCTCAAAGACAAGTAAAAGTTATATTTTATGTCACAACATATAGCTGTGAAACCTATCATCGGGCAACCCCTCGATCGCAATGTCCATAGTCAGAACAGAATGAACCTCTATTGGTCCCACTGCAGGCAGGGCAAAGGCCTCTTCTCACACAAAAGACGAGCACTGATCACCACTCTTGCTCACTGTGTGTGCGATTTCAGACAACAATAACACTTCGTGTACAACGGTATTAGGTCTCAACACAACAACCGAAGCAGCGACCTAATTACCCCCAACCTGCGCACGCACATACACCCCTCAATATGATCGCAATCTTAATGAATATATGTCCGTCCCCGCACATATAGCTGGGCTAGTTTATAGTCGCTCGCCCCACTAGGAAGCGCAAGCGCAGTGAATAAGCTGCGGGGCGCGTCCGCGGCCAATTAACCGATAGCATCTGATACAGGCGAGGGTTAATGAAATGCCCTCTGAGGATACAGTTACGGGTTTAATTACTAAGTATCATATTTTCTGAGTTATTCGCTGGGAGGATTGTTGCTAAGTTTGTGGCTTGACCCTCCCTGTGCTGCTGGTAGGGAATGCTAGCTTAAGAATTTTAATTAATTTGTTCCTAGTTTGATGCGCGCGTATGTTGAGGTGAGAAATGGAAAATGAAGTATAGTTACTAGTCACTAGCCAATGAATAACAAGCTAAAACGGTTAAATCCATGGCCGTATGGGATTGCCTCTGACGTGGACGATATTAAATTACACACAACTCTGATTACAAACATCTAGAATCTAAGAAATAATTATATTAGCCTTAATTGTAATATAATGCAAAGCGTATTTAGTTATCTATTTTTAGTACCTACTTATATCTTGAATGTTACCGAGCGTCTTCCTTTTCTCTAGTTTTAACAGAATATTAAGCAGGAGTGAGACGGTTTGGAGACTGTCTTGTTGGTCTAGTGGTCGCAAGCGCGACTGCTGAGCATGGGGTCCTGAGTTCAATCCCCAGGTCGGGCAGTGATATTGGGTTTTTCCATTAGGAATTTCTCAGTAGCAGCCCGGAGTATGGATTTGTGCCCGGTTAATGGCAATAGGCTCGCCCCCCATTACATGGGACTTAACGAGGGTGTTACTAAAAAAAAACACCTCTGCCGAACCCTTCGGGGAATACAAGGCGTGATGTTATGTTATAAGACGGTGTGGACCGTACATATAGTTTTTTTTCCTACTGGTTTGATCAAACGAAATAGTCCTAATACAAAACACGTAGGTAATCATTTCGAACTTCAATTATAAGGGAAATTCCAGGTTTAACGCGAAGTGGCTGAGAGCAGTCTAACATCCTCTTTTACATTACTAATCAATAGAACACGTAATGCGCTCTACTTTCATTTTCCATCGGCGTATAGTAGCCCTTATTACAGTTGATCTACGACTAATACTAGGTACTGAGACCCTAGTTATCCTCATTATGTAATAACGCAAATAACTATAATAACCAGCTGATTATCCGCTAATTAAGTTGTTACAACGAGGAAATGCATCTCATTGCAGCAACAATAATTTTATTAAGATATATTCTTTTATATTTTGTTTTTAGGGTTCTCTTTTGTAGATACGTACCTCTACCTATATACATAACATCACGCCTGTATTCCCCGAAGGGTTGGGCAGAGGTGTATATTAACACCCTCATTTTGCCGTAGGTATACCTACCTACAAATAATTTAAAATTCTATATTACCTAGTGTTATTTATATCCCTACTGATGATGACATGATACAATTATTTAAGCAGCTAGCCCCTGGTAGAAAAGATGCTGGTGTGTGAAAAACATGGTCACAGACAATATACGAGCAACCTTACACCTGACTTATCTCTAACTTATCTATCACTTAACAAACAACACTAAGCTATGCTGCTCACAGTTAACATTAACAGTTTAACTTCAGCCACAAAAACTTTGACCTTTGACTTAAAGCTCTAAATATGCGCCAGCGCAGCGTCCGTGGGCGATACAACACAGAGATATTCTGTTAAACTATTAGTGCAAGAATTAATTGGCATGCGTATCACGCCTTACAGCCGGCAACACCGGCAGAGGTCAAGGTCATCTAATATACTGCCCTGAACAGTTAAAAGATGGCCGACGGATTTTTACGACGTAATGGAGATATAAAGGAATTCTGGAGTTTTGTTGGTAACATACAGTTTTTAGTGAAATAATTCAATTCCACGGGTTACGTGACCTTCGACATTGTGGTGTCATATTTAATATTTTGGCTCTACTACAAGTAGTCTCTGTTGGGAGAAATGTGACAAATGGTAGTTATGAGTAGACGTCGAACGGGTCAATGAACTTGGATTTCCGCCATTTTCTGTTTAATTAAGAGTTAAAACAACAAAAAAAAATGTCAGCATGTTTTTAGATTGCTAAAACGTGCTGACAGACTACAACACTGTGCAGAATTTACATTTAATCTTATCACATATCGTTATACTAGGTATTTTAGTACCGTCATAAAAATAAGATTAGAAATAGCAATCAAAGACTAGTTTATTATCCAACCATTTAATCTGCAAAAACTATTAAACATGTCCGTCTTTTTTAATTCGTTTACCAATTATGTATTATAAGGAGAAGATAGTAATCTAGTTGCTAACTAAATAATTATATTTCCACATGTTCTATAGGTAGAATTCTTAGATATTTATCTCCACACATAACATAACTCTAAAAACCTGCCTGATACAAAATTAATTAATAGACCAATTTAGTGAGCCACATCTAAACTCACATAAATATACTTACACAACTGTTATAAACGCCGTCTAACATATATACATAGATGAGCGTATCTACATAGATAACGCTATCGACTAATTTAAATAAAACACAGCACAAAGCGTCGCACGCGCAGGGGGCATCGATGAACGAATTTATTGGAAGCAGTTGACACGACGCGAAGGGTCCGTATTTACATTCGTATCGTTAATCATAAGAAAATTAGTTAAAGTTGAAAATATGTAGGTGGAACATAGAGGAGGAATAATGAGAATTAATACGACGAGGCCGAGTGCCAGAAGGTGTCCCTGCGACCAACGATACAAACAATGAACGAAATATGATTAAATTACAATTAATGCCAAATGTGTACCTTAATACAATGTTTAATTAATACCTAACTAATACAACTGATACATGTCTCCTTCTGTAATTTTTTAACAATTTGAAACAAAACAACCATAGAGTGTACAGCTCAGAATTTGATAATCACTTGCGTTAACTTTGAAGAAAGAACATCGCGAAGAAACCTAACCATCTGAGAAGGCTCTAAAAAGCTCTCGATCACGTGTGTAGTCCGCCAATCCACACCACGCCAGCATGGTGGATTCAGCCCTAATCTCTTCTCATCCTGAGAAGAGGCCCAGATCCAGCTGTGGGACAGTAATGGCCTGATTATGTAACCAGTGCCTGGATGACCGAGCCTTGCTCGGTTTTTTTTTGGTAATTCGACGTTTTCTAAAAATTAAACCTACCTAGATCGATTTATCGCCCCCGAAACCCCCTGCATACTAAATTTCATGAAAATCTTTGGAGCCGTTTCCGAGATTCAGATTATATATATATACATATATACAAGAATTGCTCGTTTAAAGGTATTAGACAGATTAGACAGATAGATTAGATAGAGTTAAAAAAGTGAAGATAGAAATGTCCAAAACGGATTCATGTCTTGAAGTTATAAGAGGTGACAAAAGCTTTATAACGTTATTTTCGTCCCTTCTAGTAGGTATAACATAACATCACGCCTGTATTCCCCGAAGGGTTAGGGAGAGGCGTATAGTAACACCCTCATTTTGCCGTTACGTTTAAGTCCCATAGGGGGTGAGCCTATTCCCATCAACCGGGCACAAATCCAAACTCCGGGCTGCTACTGAGGAATTCCACACGGAAAAAACCCAATAACATTTTGCCCAACCTGGGGATTGAACTCTGAACCTCACGATCAGTATTTGTGCTTGCCACCACTAGACCAATGAGGCAATTAGGATGTAAAGTATGACGAAAATATTAAAAAAAAATGTATATTTAATCGATACACTACAGTTTCTTTTTTTTTCGGCTAAATCTGAATATGTTTGTTATAAAAAAGCCTAAATGATTTATGTAAACTCGCAAATAAAATTGGTACAACCGAGTGCAAAAACTTTATTAAATTCATTTAAATGATATTAACAATGAATTGTTATGAATTCTTATAGTGTTCAGCAAAGTTATTAAAAGTTGGTGCCTACCACGTAAAAAAGTAATTTGACGTTGAGCAACAGCATAGCAGTGCAGCAACTTTTAATGAAAATCCCTAAATATTGCAATCTGTAACACAAAATATTGTCTAATAAAAGCTAAGAACAAATTATTAAGGCCGTTTATAAAATATCCTGATACCTGATACAAAAAATGCGAATATAATAATCGACAATCGCATCTACCTCATACCTCGCACGGCATGCAAACCTGTGCCTGCAACCACTACTTCACGTGTGTTTGCAAATATTATTACATTCACTGTCCGACTGTCCGCCAAACAGGTCCTAATCGATATTCCTCCAATACATCTGTCCACCTTATCCCCTTATTTATACACACGCACGCTTACTTCTTATCCGGACATATTTATTAAGCCAATTATATATTCAAAGTGGTCGGACTCGGTCCAAATATTCGGATTATGCAGATCACTCTAGTGGCCCCTGACCTCTGAGAACGTTATACGTTATCTGTGAATAGGTTTAGACAGATTTTTAAATGTTGGATGGAAGCCATGTTTTATTTATGATTTACTTCTGTTAGATTATTTTGGTTACGTAACGTGGAGATGTCGTTTAGTAGTATTTCTTCGGGATACGAGAGTTTGAAAGTATTTAAAGTATAGAGCATTGCGATAGTCTGGGGTCACTGCTGATAAAAATAAGATTATTAAAGCATTTTATTCACTTCTGCCTTGTTGGTTTAGTTGTCGCAAGCGCGACTGCTGAGCATGGGGTCCTGGGTTTGATCCCCAGGTCGGGCAAAGTGTTATTGGGTTTTTCCATTAGGAATTTCTCAGTAGCAGCCCGGAGTCTGGATTTGTGCCCGGTTAATGGCAATAGACTCGCCCCCTATTACATGGGACTTAAACATAACTGGCGAAACGAGGGTGTACTATAAACACCTCTGCCGAACCCTTTAGGGAATACAAGGCGTGATGTTATGTTATGTATACTCACTTAATATTATTTTGTGCCTCTTTTGAAGAAACTGAAGCAAACGTAAATTTAGAATGTCAGTTTAGCCATAAGAAGCAAAAGGTCATATTACTTAATATTTACTAAATAATAAACAACATACAGTTGATGCCGCTCAGCGTCCGCGTCGGCACGCAGCGTCCGCACAGCAGTGGTGCACACGTACCTAAATCAAAGTGAATAGTCCAATTGGAGAGCCTGCCGACTAATCCATAGACTGCAGTAAGTGATGGAAACATACGGCGGTAAAACATAAGCGGGCATTTTCTCTACTTTTTATCAGCACGTAAGCATTCCCTGCTGAACGGGATAAAGCAAGTTGTATTTCAATTTTAAATTAAAGAAAGGTTCGTAAACTTAGGTTTTAATATCTACTTATCTATCGCCGGTTTTCCCTACTAGACAGATATGTAAAAGTAATGATCTCCAAATGGGCAAGCCGCCGATAGTAGATTATTGAAAACATCCATAATAACTATTATACAAACAGACATACAAATGCTTTACATACTTATAGATACGAAGTCATAAACCGATTATATAATTTATATTATTTGCAATTAATTACATGCCTATCTATTTAGCAATAAAATAACTCCAAGACATATTTACATAATAAACTAGCTACAGATTAATGTATTTTTTATTTTATTAAAAAATCTTTAAGTTTTACCTCACTGTGTGACTCATGACAAAGATATTTTATATTGACATAACAAGACTTTTGAAGACTGAAAACAGAGAAGCTTGTTTTTAGTCAAAAGCGAATCAAAATTAATTAATTACAAACGTTTGTTTGATTGTGAAAAAGTCATTTAGCAAGTTAAACTGATGTAAATCTACTTACTTTTCTTGTAAAGACAAAAAATATCATTGGTATTATCCTCGAAAGAATAATTTAATGTTTCGACCGTATTTTAAAGCAGTTTTTATTAAACTACGAACTTGGTGGAATGCAGCAGTAGGTTTCTGTAACATTATCACAAAATTAACAAAAACCCGCGTCGTTTCAGTCGCCTCCACCATCCCGTATGTTTCCCAAACATTACTTTTCAACGTTACGTAAAAGAATGTCAATAATTCGCTCCGTCTTATCTGCTGGTAGATCGCAACCACTCGTAGCTACGGGGGATAGCCCGTGCTTGGACGTTGTTGAGCAACTAACAGACCATAACAATAGCAGTTAATACGATTGGAAAGTAAACTGATTGGTATTGCCGAAGTACGCGAAACTTTTGTATCTTTGAATCCCTCTCAGCCCATCGCAAGCTATAGCTGGAAAGACTCTTAAGTAAACTGATTGGTATTGCCGAAGTACGCGAAACTTTTATATCTTTGAATCCCTCTCAGCCCATCGCAAGCTATAGCTGGAAACACTCTTAAGTAAACTGATTGGTATTGCCGAAGTACGCGAAACTTTTGTATCTTTGAATCCCTCTCAGCCCATCGCAAGCTATAGCTGGAAAGACTCTTAAGTAAACTGATTGGTATTGCCGAAGTACGCGAAACTTTTGTATCTTTGAATCCCTCTCAGCCCATCGCAAGCTATAGCTGGAAAGACTCTTAAGTAAACTGATTGGTATTGCCGAAGTACGCGAAACTTTTATATCTTTGAATCCCTCTCAGCCCATCGCAAGCTATAGCTGGAAACACTCTTAAGTAAACTGATTGGTATTGCCGAAGTACGCGAAACTTTTGTATCTTTGAATCCCTCTCAGCCCATCGCAAGCTATAGCTGGAAAGACTCTTAAGTAAACTGATTGGTATTGCCGAAGTAAGCGAAACTTTTATATCTTTGAATCCCTCTCAGCCCATCGCAAGCTATAGCTGGAAACACTCTTAAGACCTGTTTCACAATTGTCGGTATCAAATATGGCGTTTTAAAAGTTGATTTATAGAAAATACTAGCGACCCGCCCGGCATCGCACGGGTGCAATGTGGATACTAATGTGGGACATATAAACCTTCCTCTTGAATAACTCTATCTATTTCTGAAAAATGCATTAAAATCCGTTGCGTAGTTTAAAAGATCTAAGCGTACAGACAGCGGGAGTGACTTTGTTTTATACTATGTGATAATAAAGATGACATACCGCAAATATATCTCCCAGATTAGAGTTATCCGACAATTACGTAACAGGCCCTTAGATAAATAAGATGGTGTAAAAGGGCCCCAAATGATTAAGACTCTTATTAAAATCTCTTGGTTGTCAGAACATCGTTAAAAGCGAGGTTAGCTTGGATAACCTTTAGGGACATGGGGAGTTCAGTTGACTAAGAGACACAAAACACATGTCATAGTCCCACATTAATATGAATATCTGTTCCCTGTACCGGGCCATTGAATGACGTGTAATATCTGTTCCCTGTACCGGGCCATTGAATGACGTGTAACCTTCCACACAAGAACAAACAGACCAACATACTGAACAAGACTATACGACGATCCTTAATAACACCTCAGTTGGTACTATGTGGGCCTCTTTCTACACTGCACTGCTCATCACACAACTGTTCCTAGTATAAAGCAATGTCTAAAACACGGCATGTTAGTGGAACGCGACACGAGTTTCCAATCTCACACACGTTTGGGCTCCTGCGGTCTCAGCACTAACAGTGGCGAGCACGCGACCTGCGCCGGGTGGTCGCGGTGTAAAGGTATGTTATCATCGAGGTGTAACACACGGTCAGTTTCTTCAGACGAAGCCATGCAGAAGGGCTGGAAGACACAGACACAGAGTCCACGCTAAATGGCTGCCACGCCAATGCTATCTGGGATCGTTTGCACTCAGTGGTAGGTAAATAGCAAAGATTTGCTCATAATTAGGTATACCTAGATCCATGGGGAGATGGATCACGAATACAATTCTCTCCCATCACCGGGCAAATGAGCCATAAGGGATGACGAGCCTAGCACCATAATTGTGCCCGAAAAATGGCAATAGGCTCGCCACCTATGAGACTTAATATAGGTAAGAGGCGAAACGTGACTGCACAAACTCCAGTAAAAGAAGAACACCTCTGCTTACCCCTTCGGGGATTATAGACATGGGTATACCTACGTACCTACCGAGTATGTATGTAAGTAGGTATACCTAGATCAAATAATAAGATCAAGTCATACGTTTAATGGCTGTTAAATGTGTTGAAAATCGCTCTACTACACACACACGCACACACGCACATGCACACACACCCACACATTACATTTTAAAATCGCTCTACTACACACGCACAAACACCTTCGCACACGCACACACGCACATGCACACACACCCACACACGCACACATTACATTTTAAAATCGCTCTACTACACACACACGCACAAACACCTTCGCACACGCACACACGCACATGCACACACACCCACACACGCACACATTACATTTTAAAATCGCTCTACTACACACACACGCACAAACACCTTCGCACACGCACACACGCACATGCACACACACCCACACACGCACACATTACATTTTAAAAGCGCTCTACTACACACACACGCACAAACACCTGCGCACACGCACACACGCACATGCACACACACACCCACACACGCACACATTACATTTTAAAAGCGCTCTACTACACACACACGCACAAACACCTTCGCACACGCACACACGCACATGCACACACACACGCACACATTACATTTTAAATTGTATGAATAGTATTAATCGATTATAATGTATGATTATAAATTAAATTATGTATGATATTCATACGATTAACATAAGTAAAATATTTGTTTTATTATAAGAAGATTATCTCTAAAAATATTACCATTAATTGAGTGTATTTTTTGTTTTATTAAACACCATTTATCTGCAGAGATTAACCTGTGGGTTACTGATATTTAAACTTAACATTAATATTAAGTTAATAGACAGTCACCTGTGTTCTATAGACAATTACAAAATCATTGGGAATTTGATGTCAGTTGTGAGTTCAAAGACGAAGAATATCATTTAGCTTGATGAGCCAAAAGTGGCTCATCAAGCTAAATCAAAGCGTCCAAAGGGACGAGGGACTATTAAATAGGATAACATTTTCACCTAATCCTACAAGAATCTCCCGTATTTTTTTAACGTTGCCCCACCAAAGGAATACTTTTGAATCGTGGGTGCGGTTACAGACACAGATTCTCACCGGCATAAACGCCCAGACCCGGAACAATTAGATATCTGTAACAAATACCTAATGCGGGAATGGAACACGCGCCCCATTGATCAGCAGCCAAGCGCTCAGCCACTGCGTCAATCACGTCGTTAAATACAAAACACAAACTTAATTGATTAAATAAAATGCCTAGCCTTTTCCCAACACAGGCAGCAACAAGCTCAACCACATGCGGCTGGATATCAGTACAAGGGACCTATTCTCTATGACATATCAAAACGTAACACGTAAATAACACTGAATGTGCTATCGGAAAAAAAATATAACATAACATCACGCCTATATTCCCCGAAAGGTTGGGCAGAGGTGTATAGTACCTAACACCCTCATTTCGCCGTTATGTGTAAGTCCCATGTAATAGGGGCGAGCCTATTGCCATCAACCGGTCACACATCCAAACTCCGGGCTGTTACTGAGGAATTCCACACGGAAAAACCCAATAACATATTGACATATTGTGTACTGAATTTGACATATTATTGTCAAATGGCCCTTGCAAGCTGCGCCACCATTAACTGCAAATATGTAACTCGGTCTCATTTCTTGCGTGTTTTTTTCAAATGTCAAAGATACAGGGCCCTGCTCACGTAACGACTGCCATCTGACCTCCACTAGTAGGAGACACCGATATCCTAACAAACTTAAGTAACTATAAAACGTAAAAGAGATAATAGCCTCGTGATTCAAACTCAATCCATTATGTAAATATGAACTTTAACCAAAACAAAGTAATTTAAATCTCATACATTATCAGTACACCGACTGTTCCGAGCTGATTACATAAACTTACCGAATAGACCTCATTATGGTCGAGTACGAGTGGATCAATTAAGATTGCGCGAGCACATCTTACGCGGTGGCCTACGCCCGCGCCTTTAAACCACACAATAAGAAGCTAAAGAAGACCCACTACAAACGTTTACAAAACCTAGCTTTTTCACTTTGCACCAAGCTGCTAAACGACGAGGTTCTGGGAAGTTACAGTTTAGCCTAAAAATACCTGATGTTATACCTATATACGCTGCCAAGCAGCTACGCGAACGATGTGAGAAAACAAGATCCAATCTGCAGTTATCACCCCTTTCTGAGCGTGATGTACTGTGAACTGCGAAAGACTGAAGAGTAATACGTAATTGTTTCTATGGTAAAGGTAAAACACATGCATTCACCAATGCCACGCCTTTTTGCTCTATATCCTCATTTCGTTCACCACAGTCGAAGTCAAGTGAAGTCAAATATTTATTCTGTAAATAAGTTGTTTTCAATTGCCAAGCCACTACGCCAGTCGGCTCTGACGTTCCGTAGTTGTCTGAAGCTTGAGTATTTGTCACCTTGTTCTGAGGTTCACCTTCTGAACGCATCTGTCTGGCGAGTGTTCGATGGACGCTATTAATACACGAGTTATGTGTATGGGAGCTGTCCCCCGCCGCATTTAGATTGAGATTTCTGTTTTATTGACTGAGTTAGGATCTCCGTCCACCAGGGTGTAATGGTCCAACGATTTTGTCTCTATAAGGAAAATAGTTTTTTAATGTCCACCAAGTCTAAATAGAAAACTTTTTGGCCTGCGAGCTGAAGACACAATTTACCCCATTACTGTCTCACTGCTGGGCATGAGCTCTGCTCAGAATGAAAAGGGTTTAGGCCTTAGTCCACCACGCTGACCTGGTGTGGATTGGCGGACTACACACACCATCGAGAACTTTATGGAGCCCTCTCAGGTGTACAGGTTTAATTCTATTGTTTTCCTTCACTGTTAACGCAAGTGGTTAATTCGAAAAGTCAGAGATGCGGGCCAGGATCAAACTCAGACCCTGCACAGCTGAAGACACGTTTGTCTTCAATAATAATACATTATCTATGAAATCAAAGTGCATCAAGTTTTGTTATGTCAAGAAAACCACAATTGCTTAGTGGAATCAATAGTGTGTGTTGCGTCAGTCAATCGAACGATACTTGGTCGACCACAAAATACATGATCGCTTTGTGGTCGCTCCAATCACACCCTGCTACTACCTATGGCCCAGTTGACCTATGTGGCTTGCTAAGCTGTTATTGAATTATTTTACCACAGCTCCAAGTAATGTATTGGAAAGGTCTCCACCTTCTCCTTCTTCTTCTCTAATGAAACGATAGAAAGCGACGAAGGGTGGGTTATTTGAACTCTGTCGCATGTTGCATTGACGTGGAAAGATTTAGGTACTATTGCTTTAGACTAACCATTGTTGAAAAACCATTACTAGTTTGTCTTTAAGATTAAGCATGTAGATTTTTTATAGCCTTTTCTAATTGTCTAAATAACGTTTTGTTGCATGTTGTTGTTTTTGAATACGTATAGTGTGAGTAAATCCAATTGAATGTAGGTATGTGAATTAAACTCCGCAATAGATATTTACCGTCTGTTGTGATGTATTTAAAGTTCCTCACGAGAAAGAAGTCACGTAGGTACAATAAATAATCTATAAGCCCAATAAAACCACGCCGTTATTGGATAAACTTCCGTTTACATCGTCTTGTGATGCGCACGAGCATCGATCGGCAACCACCGGTGATTGGAGAGTCGTGTTCACTGCGCTATCATAACAACCGCTCACCGATCATATGTCATGTTTGAACAGTATTGACGGATATGTACGAAATGAACGCTCTGTGTCTATAAAACACATTTAGTTGTTACCAAAGTATTGAACTAACAACGCACGAGGTACGGATCACATGCAGGTGTTTGCAATCAATGTACGACGGAAATGTATTAAATGTCGGATTTCGTTTGAGAATGTACCTACTCAATATCTACTTATACTGAGTCCGTTTTTGCAAGTGTGTCGTGTTTGATTGGTAACTTCAATATTATATGTTCCGTTAAATATACCTAGCTGGTTTCTGTGATAGTACACATCTCTAAGTTATCTTCACAAACTCTAAAGGTTTCGTACGAAAAAGGTGCGAAAGGAAGATCACTCCGCTATTTGTTTGAGTTGCGGTTTATGCTAAGTGACACAATATAACTGTAATAATAAGCGGACGGATCTTTAAAGTACGTTTTACAAGTACATAGATGAGCGCACCTGCCAAATATTTGATACGTGTAACCTCCTTTCACAGTTGTCACATCTTGCGACACACCCAAGTAATGATGGTGTATTCAAACACACACCATTGTTACACCATAACACATAAATCGAACCCGGACCCACCGCGTTGCTCTCGTGTTACTCCTGATAGCTTTACCACCTGACCATGGTGTCTATGGGACAGAGTTATGGGTGTTTACTCGATTTATACAAAAATCTGTTCGATCGGATCTCGGAAGTATCGATTATGGTATCCGATACTATCGAGTTGTATCGATGCGGGGGTTCCGTTTAAGTTAAGATGTAGTTTATGGTCATTTAAGTAATGGTTACCTAATGCGGGGCGCGTGTATTATTGTTAAAATTTACGAAACTGATCTCACATTATTTTCTTTGATGGAAAAATAATAATAAATGTTGAGCTACATTGTCGTGCACCAAGAGTTTGCAATAACAGTATAGTTAGAATTTAATTTATTACTAAGGGCCGATTTTTCAATCGCCTATTAACTATTAACTGAGGAATAGGTAAATCTGATATTTTGACACATTCTCTATACAATACCTGTCAAAACGTCAAACTTATTCCTCAGATAAAAGTTATCTGACTATTGATAAATCGGCCCTAAGTAAACAAACCCATTACTACATTTTATGAAGCACAATAATTATTGCCAGACTTCCCTAGTTGAGAATCGAACTCCCATCGGGTGCTCAAGTACTGCGACACAGATTTTGTCTGTTGACCGGCCGCCAAATGATAAAGTAATTCAGCTCAAGAATTTGACAAAACGTGTTACCTGTTAGTTCATAACCACAGTGCCATGGCAGACTTGATTTAAACAAAACTAAAACTCATAACATTCTAACTGTTAGTAAACGGTCGTGACACACTCATAACCAATATTGATTTAACCCAAGATTTACGACCATAAACTTTGAACATGTTAACCGTAATACAACAGTTACCTCCCGGATTTGAACCCATGACTCACTGCAACCATTGAACTATAGTCGCTAAAGATACGCATCTCAGTATAAAGCATTATGCTGAACATTATTTTCAAAATGTATTGACTGTTGCCTCAAAAGAAATGGTAGATACTTCACAGATAACCCTCCAGTTAATGAGCCGGTTACCAAACAACGGACAATGGTAACAAAGAAACATTAAAGTTAACCGGCCGATGGTTATCGATAGTTGACGGTTAACGCGGAGTACATACTAAATGGACTCTTTAACTCCGTACTTTTTTAGCTATAGGTTCGCCCCCTATTTCATGGGTTTTAAACATAACGGCGAAATGAGGGTGTTATTATACACCTCTGCCCAACCCTTCGGGTAATACAGGCGTGATGTTATGTTATGTTTTTTAACTTATTAGGGAGCAAACATGTGACATTTATGCAGTGGGTCGGTGTGTTATATTTCACATCAGCCCGTAAACTTCTATAACTGAACAAGGCTTCCCATAACCCGCTACAACTAACAATCGTTAAAGACTACTGCCACAATAACCATACTTGGCAAACGGATCGGTAATCGCAGTTTGTTAGCACAGAGGTGCAGAAGAGTGCTGTTAACCATGATATTGACATTTTTTAATCTTCGAAAAGAAGGCGTGGCCTGTCCTTTGCAGAGACACAGCTGAATTATTATTCCTTTTGCTTTCTACTCTGTGATAGCAAGCCCCCAATGGCCAGTCGCGTCGCTGGCCACATAATCACCGATACACAACTATTGACAACAATGGTCAATCACCGCGCGACCTGCGAACTCTAGGGAGGTGGGATGATGATAAGCGGAGCGGGTAGCGGGACATCGAAGACTAGTCAGCAGATCGACATACTATTTCATTTTATAGCTTATAATTTCTGAAGCGATATGCAGAACTTAACAGTTTATCACAAATTAATTCAGAATTGTTAAATTTTATTTTACATACACATAATACTCTAAAATAAAAATACATTTTCCAAACTTCATTCCAATCTGTCTCATGAGAATCGCCATTTCTGTTACACTGCTCATACTCGCATTACACGATAACATCGCCAAAATGATTATTTTTAAAGTTGCTCTATACATCAATCTACTTAGTACACTCTTATACTACCCATGTTCTAAACATTCCATGTGCTTAACTTGAATCTCGATTAATGAAGACTCCTAAAAAAAGTAAGTAGGTATCTCTATCTATTAAAAAAAAACTAACTTGAGGGCATGCAATGAATGTGCAGTTTTGCAGGCAGTTATAGCATACGTTTGAACCCGACCCGCACACCTCTGACTTTTCGAGTTCATGACATAATTAATATGTGTGGATCAGAATTTGATTAATTATCACTTGCGTTAACGGTAAAGGAAAACATCGTGAGGAAATCTGCACATCTGAGAGGGCTCCGAAAAGCATCTAGCAGATAAGTTTGTATTATTTACAGGTGTTATTTGTAGACATCTGTGAACTATAAAGGTTTTATCTCAACACAGAATCAAACCGCGACCTCAATAATTCTGACATTCCACCATCGTCACACCGACCATCCTCCCGACCCACACACTTGTCTAATAGCGATCTCTCTCTATTTGTCCGTCTGTCCCAATATTTGTGTAGGCCATAAAAACACCGTGTAAACGCCATAAGCTGGACAATAGCGGGCTTCACGGGAAGAGGGTATGTCAATAATTAATATTCGATTACCACGTAGTTTGGATCGGTCAGGGTTTGTGAAGTACGGTCCTGTCGCTGAGTGGATGGGACAATGTTCTGTTGGTCGTATTTTAAATGACTTTAGAACAAGTTTCTAGAGCTTCGTGAAAGAGGTTTTCGAGATACTATCGAGGTTGTTCTGATTGATACAATAAATAGGGTTATGTGCCTATTATTATTATATTCAGTCCTTATCGTCCCTCTGTTGTACCATTAATTTGGAATAAATGTTAAACACCAGACCACCAGTTCCATACATGAGAGATACAAATTACTTCTTAAATATAATGCACAACGAGCGGTCTTGTTACAGTAAGCAATATGCCTCAGATGCTCTTCCCAATAAAACCATTACTAAAGATTATTCATTACGGTCGTAAAATCAACTGCAACACTAGAGGATGGTCTAATTCTCGACATCATTTAACATGTCAAAGCTTGTAAAACCATCAAGCGCCGCCGATCGATTGATCTTCTTACGATATAGCTGCGCGGGCGCATTTCTAATAGGGTTGCCAAACTCAAGAAACAAGATAAACAATGATGAAGTAATCTGAAATTATTTACGCTGTTTTAATATATCCAGATGGCATAATTAGATCAGTTGTCACGAGTATCAGATCAATGGCACGATTGGTGGATCAGATTGCATCTGAAAATAGACTGACAAAAATAAAGCAGCTTCGGGGTATGTACGTGACTATGCAAAAAAGGCTACAAAAATGTCAAACACACGGAGTACGTAGGTACCTACATTGGAAATGTACTTTCTTTGGTCTGTTCTGGTGGTAGGAACATAAAGTATGCTAGTGTGTAATCCTTGGTAGACTGTGTCTGCTTGCACACTCTTGTAATTTATAGTTCGATGTATAAATGAGACATCTATTTAATTGTATTGTAATTAATGATTAATGCACTGATAGAACAATAGAATTAAGTATAAATAGCTCGCACTACCGCTGCAAGAGAGAATAGAAATGAACCAAGTAAAAGAACAGTGCTGCCACAACAACATAGAATAAAAAAGTAAAAAATTGTTGGTGTTGCCAACATTTTGCGCGACTACATAACAAATTCAAGGTTTTAATATAGAGTTAAACTTAACATTATCTTATCCTTGCTAAGTCTTGTCTCGAAGAACGGAACAGTAATATCTTTGACTGTTAAATACATATAGCGGTAATAAAATCCTCTATCTTTGACTGTTAAATACATATAGCGGTAATAAAATCCTCTATCTTTGAGAGTACCAGCCCTACGACAGTTTTACTCAATTAGATGGTGCGATCAATAAAGCTAGTTATAAATCGCGGCGGTGCCCGGCCGCGGGGCTCCAAACTCCGGGGCTGCGGACCCCCGGCGCTCCAGGCAATGAGGCAACCTATCTGTCAACACCGCGGTGCTCCTCAGAGAAGGAAGTCACGGACCACAGACAATAAGACAATACAAAATATTTAATTTCATTACAATGTCGTAAGTACGAGTAAATGGTGTAGATTTGTAGAAGTGGGGTTCAAAAATGGTCTGAACGTTTAGGGTGGGCTCGGCCATATTTGGCTTATAAGTACGGTGGACAAAGTTATCCTTTGGAATAAGAAGGGTTTGGAAGTTCCTGCCCACGGGACTTTAAATTTTAGAATAAAGCCGGGTGCAGACTTACGAAATGTAACATGCAATGCAACACGCAATGAAAGAATTTGCCGTCCACATTGTCGCAATGTATCATGCAATGTAACAGAAATCCCAGAGTGTGGACGCCTTACGCGCACGAACCGTGCACACTACGCTTGCGTACTACTTACCTTTCATGTTACATTGCATGTTACGTTACAGCAGTCTGTACCCACCTTTAGAATGAATGGTAAGGAACCCACAAAATAAGCTAAAATAAGTAGAGCAATAATATTAAAATAAGTAAGCGAAATATGTGAAACAATATTGTTTAACGAATACCTGTGAAATAACCATATTGCACGCAAATGAAGATTTAATTATATTTTTGAGAAGTATGTAATGCTCTTGACATTTCATACTACATTAAGCTACGTGCTATGATCCTTACATTTAATTTGACCTCAAAGAAAGGATATAAAACAATATTATAGAGCTCAATTTATTAACTCATTGATAACCGTGTGAACTCACGACCAATAAGTCCACGACGCCTATATTTGCCTTTATAATAAGCTCCATTACAGCTGCAGGTCCGTAACTCGCGCAGTGCCGCAATCTGTGGCACGTTTACTTGTACGCGAATTTATTCTCAATTAAATAGTGCATTAACCGACACGATTAACATTAAGTTTCCGCACTTGTACTATCATAAAACTGGCAACAAACAACCAGCACGGCTTGTCAACTGTAAGTGTTATAGAAGGAAACTACCGAGTTATGTTGAAAGGAAGTTTACACTATTTTAAGTTAAATTAAAAGCTGATTTCTGAATAAGAAATAAATACAATTATATAATAAGTATCCAACTGCCTCGTTGGTCTATCGTGATACAATACAATACAATACAATACTCTTTATTGTTCACAAAACAAATAAGAAATATTACTATAAAAATAGAGATGTACAATGGGCGGTCTTATCGCACTAGGTGATGTCCTGGGTTCGATTCCCAGGTCGGACAATATTATTGGGTTTTTCCGTGTGGAATTCCTCAGTAGCAGCGCGGAGTTTGGATTTGTGCCCGGTTGATGGCAATAGTCTCGCCCCCTATTACATGGGACTTAAACATAATGGCGAAATGAGAGTGTTACTACACACCTCTGCCCAACCCTTCGGGGAATACAGGCGTGATGTTATCAGAAGCATTATTTGTGGTAGAAATCAGTGCAAGACTTACTGATGGTGATCTTCGTGTCAGCTAATTGTCAGAAGCCACCGGAGGCTCCCATTTGCGGCTGGTGGCGAAGCTGGTCCAATAGCTTCATCGTCGGAATATTAATGTTCAAAAACCTCTTTACACTTACACGACAACCCAACATTATCCACCTTCCCAAAATAGTATTCTCCTCTTTCCACGACCTGCAACAACTAATAAGCATTTAACATAATGAGCTGGTCCATAAATAAAACTGCACAGTACAACATATTCTCATCTTAGCACAATTTCGTGACTGCAGCTACCCAATTAGGGGCAGCAAATGCACGTAACTAATAGCTGCAATAATTTGCGCGCGCGCACGTCCGCCCTCCGCAACGCGCATGCGCCGACTGGCCGCCATATTTCTTTCTCAAAAAGGACGCGGCAACGTTTGTAAGCTCGTGTATTGAACTATTAAGGCGTTGTTCACCTTATTGGAGGGTATTTACATCATTATTATCGATCGAACATCGTTTTTGTGGGTAGGTACAATGTTTCTGTATGAAGGTCTGTTGTTCTGCTGTGGATCTACACGATGCACTTGAACTGTATTGAATAATGCATAACATAATAGAATAATTAGCCCAATACCGTCCTACTGCTGGACACGGGCTTGTTCTTAGATTGGGAGAGGTTAACGTCTTAGTCCATCACACTGGCCTGGTGCGGGTTGGCGGACAACACACACCATCGAGAACTTTTTGTTTCCCTCTCAGGTGTGCAGTTTTCCTCACGATGTTTTCCTTCACCGTTAACGCAAGTGATAATCTAATTCTGAATTAAATAATGCGTCGAAATTAAAAATTATTGCATTATTATAGATGACCGTGTGGTGGACAGAGGTGTAGGTGCAGCTCACCTGCATTTAGTCGATGAGGTTATGAAGTCATTTCATATAAATCAGAACACATTTCCAAACACCTGGCTGCACGAACAGGAAATCAACCTCTAGAACGGTCCGACTACAACATCATGCTCACCAGGTCTTGCTTGCGCTCCCTACAATGACTCGACCGTAACCAATAATCGATCTGTATCCTAAATCTCTGTAATATGTGGCCGTAGATCAATATGACCAATGTTATTAACTAAGCTAAACTATTCCGTACATCTTTAATACATGTAAGTCCTAAGTGCCTTCTTCATATTTTCTAATCCGCGTGAGAAAAGCAACTCCATTTATTTTTATGGTCTACAACGAGATCAATTTACATTGAAAACCAATGAAGATTCTTAACAATCCTTACTGACAAACATTTTAAAGTGTTCTTTGTAATTATTGAAACTATTAACAGAACTATTTGAATTCAAAACTAGTGAGTTCTTTTAATCCTTATTTTGTTAAGTGTTAATTATTATTATTTATTCAGATTATTAAGTATAGTAATACCCATTATTGTGTTATTATCATAGTTAATACGGCGGTAAATGTAAAGTAGTGCTGTGAGTTAACCGAGTACAAACTGTAGTTAAGTGGCGAAATAATAATAAACATTGAGATAAACCAATGGCTGCGCAGGCGCAATTAACGCGATGTGTCGCTGCGCCTGCGCACCTACTGTGTGATCAAACTGTACTGTTTGATATGATATGGGAAATAGTAACGATACTAAACATTTATTATAAAAATGTGAGAAAATCATGTTTTTATAAGCTTAATGTGTTTCAGTTTGATTTAAGTCAACGGAGGACTAAATATAAAAAGCCAGAACCTACCTAAGTACTTGTTCTTAAAATAAAGAGATGAGTAGGATGAACATCCAATGTCTTACTCTAAAGTCCTATCGAATCTAGTCTAGCCTATCTTAGACAGGCAACAACATGCTTTGACATTTGCAGAGATCATTCGACAAAACCAGTTCAGATTCCAATGACAGTCGCTGTGTAACTAAACCTATACGTCCTGCATTTGACGGTGTTGAATAAAAAAATACGTACGTAATACGTACATAATTACAAAAGATCTATAACTATCAATAAATTAGTACAAAACCGATAACTAGCCGCAAATCAAGTACCTACCTAATCAATATTCCTACAACATGCGCCCGCGCCGTATCACTGCGCCAATCGCATCTGCTCCGTGACGCGCTCATTAAGATGCCGATAGCCCACCACCCACTAATGGGCAACTTTATTGACCACATCTTAATGAATACAGCATCTCAATTTAAACTGAGATGGTCTTTTTGTATTAAGATATGGGGCAGTAAGTGCTATCGGCTGTGGGTACAATTTATTTAGTAGGTACGTATGGAGTTTAGATATTGAATGATGTAATGGCGTTTCTTGGTTCTTTATTATAACTATGAAACATGCAGTACATATACCAGGGCCTTCTTTTTCGCGTGACTCACATATCTCATTATATTTACAATAGTACATTCCTTAGGTATATATCATACATAACAAAATGACGGAACATTAAAATGATTTCTATCAAAAAAGTAAGCAAATTAAGCTACCTAAACCTCTCCCAAGCATTCCGTAGCCCCGCCCCCTGTCACGACGGCGGCGCACGCGCAGTCGTGCGACGTCGCGCGACGCCCGAATGTTAAGTGACGGTTATTATACTTATGATACATAATATTATACTTATCTGCAAGTGATCATATCTGTCGAACTGAGACCGCTAGATTTCGGCTGGTTTTCTTTTCTGGAGTTTGTGAGCGGGAGCGGCCACATAGTGTGTTTGGAGAGAAAGTTGGATGTTAAGCGTTAAATCCACTGGCAAGTTAAATTGCGGAAGTTGACTTCTGTAACCGACTTTCAACTGCGGACACTCCCGCAGCAAGTCGAACTTTGGAAATTTTACGAACTAAGCGAGCACTTGCTGTTACATTTGGCGCTTATAAGACACTTGTCGAATGGATCGCAGATACCTACCTGGTTCCCAGATCGTTATAGCACCAGGGAAACGGTTATTCACGCAGAACGGCTCGTGGCTAAATTGCAACGGATCAAATGATCCTTGGATAGGAAGCTTATCCAAGGAGGATTATCTTATCCCCCTTTTTTAACACTTTGGGCATACGAATACTTACGATACGTCACTCTCAAATAATTGGGATGCGTAGAGGTCCGATAATCGTCTCTCCGTGTTAAATACTGATATTCACCCGCTTCTGGTTAGACAGGTCGATCTCAACGTAGTTGGGAAAAGACTGGGATTGACGCAGTATCCTAAATCAAACTCGAAATCTTTACCAATATTTTTCTACTAAAAACCCAGCACGGACTCAATTTGTCTACGTACTGTCTGGCCACTCCCTCACATCCTCGCTAGCATTACCGGCAGTTAGTATGCTGTGGTGGCGCCTGCGCATCTCGCCGCAGATCAGCTGCGCGCGCGCATTGCGCTCACGTCCTTAATTGTTCTCTAACTGTACCCTTCACGTCATGTCTCTACCAAGAGAGTGGAGACAGATGGACGCAATAAATAAAAATGTGTTCTTCAGTTAGGTACCTACGGAATACCTGTCTGTGAAGGCTGACGCATAGATCGATCGGCCTCCGAGGTAAAGAGATGTAGGATTTCTGGAAAAGGTGTTTCAGAGTTTGGAATTGTAGGCAAAACAAATACAACGAATCACTAAAGTTTAAAAGCAATTTGATCGTTGCGTGAGCGCATTGAGCGTAGCGTAGAACAGAAGACATCAACGAGCGCCGCGTCACGTGACTCGCGACCTACACGCTCACTTGTATTCAATATCGTCACACCTGTAATGTGACATGATACAGGCGGCTTGTTATCATCACGCTCATATTTACCACAAGATTAAGCTGAGGTGTATACAGTTTTACATCCACATAACACCGATAAAAATAAGAGCCATTTAATGTGTTTAACAACACGTTTTGTGCAGTGACTGATCGTTTGGTTTCTCCGCTACAGATCGTGGGTTCCATTCCCGCACGGATCAAATATTTGTATAACCTACAAATAGTTGTACCGGGTCTGGGCGTTTGTGCATGTGAAGATTTGTGTCTGTAAATGCACCCACGATACAGGAGAAATAATAGTGTGGGGCAAAGATTTATAAAAAAAAAGGGGTAGGTACCTATAGGTACCCTTTAATTACCGCAAATATCCTAAACAAAATGAAAATTTAATGTAACGCCCGCCTGATATTCGAACTCAGGAGATCATAATTCGCCAATAACAGAACATTACTGTCCTAGTATTGGGCGCGGGCCTCTTCTCAGAATGAGAAGGGTTTAGGGCCTAAACCCCTAAACCTTAGGCCTTAGTCCACAATGCTGGCCTAGTTCCGATTGGCGGACTACACACAACATCGAGAACTTTTTATTCCCTCACAGGTGTGCAGACACGATGTTTTTCTTCACCGTCAACGCAAATGATAATCAAATTCTGATTCGCACATGAATTCGAAAACACAGAGCCGCAGGCCGGGATCGAACGCAAACTCTCCTATATGAAAGAAAAACATTCAACCGCTACGCTATCACTGACACTAATAATCATCTTTAATCTATAATTCTATACTAATATTATAAAGAGGAAAGATTTGTATTTTTGGATTTTTGTATGTAACGAATAAACTTCAAAACTACTGGAACGATTGCAAAAATTCTTTAGCCATTAGAAAGCTACATTATCAGAAAAAGGTGCGCCTTGCTGTTAAGGCGTGTGCGTGGCAGCCCGAATGGTATTCTTGGCGCATTTTCCCAGAGGTGGGACTCACCAATGTTGATGAGGTGGATGCGACTGCACGCTAGCGGCCCCTCGTACTTATAATAATTTATTTTGTATTTTTTTTTTAATTTAAATTCTCTATTACATTTTTATTTTATTTTTTATGTAAAATTATGGATTTTTATTATCTGCAATAAATAAATTGAATTGAATTGAATTATCACTGAGTAACATAGGCTACGGGCGGAGCCGTGAGGACACAGCTAGTCTTTTGATAAACATGGTCGTTTTAATAGACCGCAACAAAGAACAGTCGTGACAAAATATTGCCATACACCACATTACAGATTGATGATGTGACTAGTGAACGCGTAGAAGAGAGCTTCTGTTGTTCTGCTGTTGTCATTATTGTATCAACTGGCTGATACGAAACCAGCTACAAAGATAATAAGTGACGTCACATAGTATTCCTATGAGTACTATGTGACGTATGTCGTTGACTGTTCAAGGATCTCATGCACGACCGTGCTCACAGTATCAACAAAACATTACGTAGGTACTAACTTAATAACTTGGTTGACTGAATTAATCAGTACAGTCTCAAGCATTTCCTCTAGAAATAATAACACGAGCAGCGCACACGCAGTGCAATACTTACACAACAATAAAAACGTCCGCCGCCCGCCATCCGCCGTCATCCGCTCAGCAATTTTAATCGCTCCATACAAAAAGCAATCGGCGCCGACGCAACATCCTCTCATCTTACAACAAAAAACAAACGAGTAACAATCTGAGCCACTCTGCTTGCGCCACGTCGTGCAATTGAAACGGGAATAGAACCGGCGACCCCGCGGTCACGTTTCAACCCATTGTTTACGTTCACGAGCATTGTTTAAGGAGTTGACCATCAAATCGCTAATAAAGCGCAGTGAATGCGCGTGCGCCTTTCTAACTCTCCCAGCCAATGGGAGCGGAGTGAGGCCACGCCCCCCGCGTCCCGCCCCGCCGCTAGACTAGACCTCCTCCGTGACCTCGGTCTGAGACCAGCGAGCTCGTCGATCGTCGATGCAGCGCTATCGATGGTTTATTAGCGAAACGATCCGGGGTCACACGATCGATCCCTGTCTAGTCGTGAAATTGGACGGAGTTAACACCTATTGCTAGACCATAATGAAACTAACAAATAAACCACCACAACGTGTGGAAAGTACTATAAATAGTTCATGTTAAATGTTAGCTCTAAGATCTAGAACAAACGTCAACAGCTACAGTTGTAGCAGTTAACTAAATCAGATACTTAGTTCGAACATGTCTGAATCCTAATGACTGATAGAACCTATTATTATACAACCTCACGACAGTACTGCTCGACTTTAAATCATAGTGATGTGCTTCCTGTAGGTACCACTTATAAAATGGCGCGGCTTGCAAAAAATATAAGGAAGATGAGTTACTGTGCGCATTATAGTATAATAATTATGGGTTTATAGAGATCGGATGCGAGTTGTAGTAATCCCGTTTGAAATGTTCATTGAACTTACAGTAAGATATATCGGTTTAAACAAAAAGTGACCCCTTTGGTGAAGTGGTCGCAAGCGTAGCTGTCGAGTCGAAGATCGTGGTTTCGATTCCCGGGACGAGCAAAGTATTATTGGGTTTTACAGACAAAATATAGTGTAACTGATGACTATGAAGAAAAATAAGTTATTAGACGCATTCTTCTAATTTATTATACTTACGTAGCAATTTAGTTTAACATTAAATTACTTGTCAGTCAAGGCTAGAATGCAGTACATTTAAGGTATCTTCATGGGACCTTATAGTAACTAAAAAATATATTATGAATTTCTCAGGTCTAAGTATCGTAATAACCGAAATTAGAGTGAATAACAGTAGACGGTACAGGCGTAACGCTTATTTAAGTATTATTTAATATTCGCATTAATAATCTTCATTGAACTTACATAGATAGCGCGGAACAAAGTTTAAAACATAGTACAGTTTATACTTCACGCGAATTAACTCGAATAGGCGTAACGAATTGCGATAGGTACCCGCTACCAATTAACTACGGGTACTTTACAATCTTTTCATGCCAGCATTTGCGCTGTCTGTCTGATATATAGCCAAGATACGCTTTGCTCAGATTAGTTTACCATGAACTTATTACTTGATCCGTAGATAGCTTCTTGATCAATGTTCTAGTGAGATTCCTAACTTTTCATAAGCTAAATACTACCTATTAATTTATTAATTAAGCCTGCGCAAGCCTGTCACATCACGGGACATATATGGAGCAGGTAACTAACATAATCCTGAAAAAATTCAGACAATATGACTGCGCCATAGCAGACGTAGGAACATCTGAAAAAGAAACACCTATGAAAACATATATTTCCGTCAAGAAAGGCTAGATATTAAATTAACATTAACATAGGTACTTAAGACCTATTCAGAAATCTAACATCAAGAGCCACTCTATATTACATAAGAACCCATAAGAAAAATCATTACCAACTAATTGTAAACCATAAAACAGATAGGGGATCAGGTGAGCTGACCTCACGTACAAATACAGTTACAACAATAGAAATATTTATTAGCTGCTAAACCAATAAATTGCTCTATTGTGTTCGCGAACGTGTTGCGATACAGCCCCCTTGTTGCACGTTATCGGAGCATCTGGCGGAGCACCAATCAGAGAAGAGCGGCTTAGGATGCGTATTCACAAGCGATAAGTATGGCGCAACAGTGCGCAATGTTACCAGACATCGCACAATTTCAAGTATTCTCATTTTTCTTTTACTTTAATTTATAACTGAAGGTGACTGATTCGTAGTCCTGGCTTACAGGAGCTATGGAAAGTGTTTTGTCCTAAGATCGCACGATGTGGAAGGGAATTCGAAAGGTTCCAACTTCGGCAACACCCTTGCGCTTGCTTGTGTGCCTTCCACACTTGCTCACCTTTGCCTGGCTAATTATTTACGTCTTATATTTTTTATAATAAGCAACACTGTAGCAAGCTATTCGATATTCTATAACAAGTTCTCAGTTAAGTAGTAGCTGGATTTAGATCTTCTGAATGATGCCTTGGAAATGGCGATGAGCGCTCTCATGTGATAGAAAACCATTATCTTCATTATGGCCCTTTTCTTCCTACTATCATCGGCGGACCACGAGGATACGACAGTACACTTCAGTCGATCAGTGCTTGATGTGTGCGCGTCTACACAATACAGACTTCATAAGGTGACCAAATAACAGCACACGGTCTTGCGACTCGAGTCGAGCATTTTTCATCTGCACTGCGCCTTACTGTGGCCAAAGTTGGACCCTGGCGTGTTGTGGACGTGTGAACCCCTGCTTATCGCACATCTTGCCGCGTGTAGCAATCAGAGCAGCAGAGTATCGTGGATCGTGCAGTAAATCGAGGCAGACAAACGATGGGATGGCACGCTACCGAACGACGCCTGCAGTGCGCCTGCGCCGGCCAGGTAGGCTATGAGTCTTACAGACAATGACAGTATAGCACTGATTACCGCAGGGATATCTGAAGATGAGATGCGGATATGTATTTGGTTTAATTATTTTCATTCTGTTGTCTTGTGTTGTGCTACACTTATTCTCCTACTCAAAAGTGTACATTTGTGTCAGTTAGCTCCTTGCATTCCAAATTAATAATAATGGTACAAACTTGATGGTGAAATATCCATAATCAAATAAATGTTATCCATTCGACTTAATCCGTTGGTTACACTCCACCCCAAACTACAGTTTTGTACGCTGTGTACTTACTACTCTACGTAAAAAGTTAGCTATATAAACAGCATTCAAGAAAACTAAAAATAAAATAACACTCACCTATAATTAATTTAAAACAATTAATCTCACCAGTATTAATAACATCTAAATAATACGATAAGCCATTGTTATACCTAGGGCACTTATAAACCTAGTGTAGCATATCCGTGAAATAGGGGAGTAAGAATATTCTTGGTATAAAAGTAATTTATCCACGTATCATGCCGCTGTCCATCGATTTATCCCTATTAATCAGCATAAACATAGAGGCTGGGGCCACTCAACAATAAGATTGGTGCAGACAGAAGGCGTACTCTTAACAATGCGCAATAATAATTTGAAATAAATATAAAGATAGTACAGGCTTGTCTAGGGTTGCCAACCGTACTCTAAAATAGAGTATTGTACTCTATATCATGTAGGCGTACTCTATAATCGGTAACACTAATAGAGTATGCTGAAATACTCTTTTTTACACAATGTTTACTATACTAGTGCCAGTCATGTAATATTATGCAAACCCATTATGATAAAGTCATACAATTCTTTTAAAAACCATGAAAAATTGTTATGTGCTGCAAAAAGTACGAAAAAATACCTTTTTAAAAATATAAAATATATGATACTCTTTTTTGGAAGTCCGTACTTTTTATTTACCTCCTTTGAAATCAGATACACTCTATTTCTTCTAATAAAAGTTGGCAACCCTAGGCTTGTCGGCCTTCAAAAAATATTTTTCTCCCGTAAGGTCTATATAGAGGTGTACTAGGTACCCACAGTTCAAAGTACAGTGAGGATAGTATCAGGACCTTAACCCAAGACGCTCTTATGACCACAAGTGCAAGAGTGGTAAATGAGTGCGCATCACCAGCCAAAGTCTGTTCACAGCTGGACATCTCAGCCCCCTTAAAAGTAAGTATTGTCGCTAAGAAATCGTGTGGTCTTCCGCAGTACCAGCAATCCTCCATCAGTGACTCTAGCCTTAGCTCGGCACTGTAAAGAGTATCCTTCTGTATTCGTCTATATGTTGGTTTGGGTCGTGCACCGGCCGCGGAGTGCGCGCGCAGGCTACGTCACGCGCCGCCATTGCGCCGATAATTTATGAACGACGCCACTTTTTCATTGTGCGCGCTGCCAGTTGCTGGCGCGGCCGTGAGTTGTCTGTAGAGGGGCTAGATGGTGCGGATCTTGAAGGATAGTCAGCTTGGAATGATCTAGATCGATCCTCCTTACTGGGGGATATACTTCAAGTTTGCGTTCATCATCAGTTTCAGGGTCACATGTATGACGTTGTTATTATTCTTTATATACCAAAACAATTTATATTTTAGAAATCATACCTTCCCGATTAAAAAAATAACTTAGCCTAATCTAATTGCCGTTATTTAATAAACATAACAAATGCGCGTCTAGCCAGCACCCGTCTCAACACCTTCTACTTCCAATATATGTCGCTGCCTAGTTCACATCATCAGTATTCTTCACAGAACCTGTGAACGTTAAAAATAATATCCCACATTACAATCTAGCCTAGATCAGTATGCCACCCTACAGTTCGGACGTGCGCGCGCAGCCGGCAGAGGTCGCTCGGCTGCAATCTATCTGTCACGCTGCGCTCGCGCACGGACATGCTCCCACCGCTCCCACCGCTCGCTGCGCTCTCTGACGAGTAGCTAGACAACTACTTACAGGTCCTTACTCCTGATCGTTGTTGTAGGAAGGTTTCAAACAAGTGACTTTGAATGTATGTAGAAGTCAACAATATTAAAAAGTATTAAGAATGTCGCATTTCATAAACAGTCGCATGCGCGGCTGTTGGTCGTGACCAGACAAGCTTGATGCCTAAGTTAGACAAAGTGTATTCTATTAAGACTTCAATCCATATAAATAAATTATTACCCGGTGTCTATCTCTTGAATCCTACATTAATCAATACTCTATTACACCTATATACTCAGTTACCTACATCAATGTTAATGCTTACCAACTTAAGCGTTCACGCCTATAGTGTTGATGAGATCAAAGGTCATCCAAATCTTTAAGAAACTTTTCGTGCCTGCCTCTTAATCAATACTTGTAAGTACTTTGCTACATTAAGTTACCAAGTTCTTTCCAAAATCTGCATGAAATCAGTACAAACTACATTCATTAGTAAATATGTAGGTAATTGCAATATTAATAACTATAGGCACGCTGACCGGCAATACTGACGCCTAGTATTAGTCTCGTTATAAGTCGCATATACCTACATAATAATATGTAGGGAACATAAAAAGCGAATTTCTTAAAAAATATTGTGTAATTAAGAAATATTTGAAACCATAATTCGTTTGTAGTATTTGTAGAAACTATGTGTAATATTTCATAATTTTAATATATATTTTAAAAGGATCACTTTTGGATTTTACTGTGTATAATTATTTCACGTGAGTGTAAGTCTCCCGCCCTTCAGTTTTAATCTGCCTGCATCCGAAAATAGCAGTAAGTTGTACTGGCTGGTAAGATGTTAAACACTATGATTCATACACCAACTATTTAAAATGCGTTGCGCTCGATAATTTGTGGCTGAACACTCTTGTTTTATGATTTTTGTTCCTGACACGCGAGGGGCCAAAGGACTGCAAGTAGTGCTTTTACTTTGCAGTTACTTGGATGCTGTTTTGCTCCCTTTTTCTGAACTGCGCGCGGCTATAATGTGGAATACATATTGAGAGGGGCGCCTGCAGTATCTACTGGGTTTGATTTAACTTTTATAATCATAAATAGGCAAGGGAGGTCTTTTTATTTTGTCTTCTTCTTTCATTTCGTGTGGTTAGTGACTAACCTGGTGTCAGAATTTATGCCGCCCATGGGCCTCTGACTTGGCTTCGCATGCCGTCGAGAAATATCTCTCAGGCATACCGGTTTCCTCACGATATTTTCCTTCACCGTTTTTAAGCAAATGATAATTATACAATACGCACGTGAATCCGAAAAATCAGAGGTGCGTGCCTTGGGTTCTAACTCGAGGCCTATGACTTGGTAGTCCGACGGTCACACCACCAGGCTACTGCTAATTTAGTAATTTTTATTTTGTATTTAACACCGAATTAGTATCAAAATGTTCCAATACTGACAAAATATACAAGGTGATCCACGGTATCCACGAGATCTCCACGACGTCCACGACTGTAGGTTAGTACTTATCTTATGATTAAAATAAGCACCATTCTTTCTTTCTTTTTTCTTAATTCAAAGTATTTCAAAGTAACCCGTACGCATAGGTATAAGTGTGTATTTTAATAATATGAAGTATTTTAACCCGATAAGTAGATGAAATATTTATTTTCAAAGGATGTTAACGCAACGCAGTATGTTGATGGCGTGTCAAACAACCTCTTTACAAAATAAATAATTTCTCGACAAATCATCAACAATCACCAAAAATATAACCCAATCACCTAATTTCATCCCACGTGGTGATTCACCCCAGTCGATCGTATCCGTTTCCCATTGATGTTGACCCGACCGAGTGTGAACGCTGCTTATAATACACATCGTAACATCATCACGTGGCCCATCTTGTGAACGACCACTATTACATTAACATATGAAGCCCACTCGCATCTCTTCATATTTGTAGGACGATCCTTACTAATAAGTACTATAAATATGGAAGTGTGTTTGTACGTTTATTAGATTTACATGACATAACCTTACAATCAATTTCCATAAAGCTCCACAAACGACAATACTGAAGTAGGTACGTCCGCCGCACCCTGCGCACTCAGCCCCGCTACCAACTTTGCTGACTGGCAAATGTTTTTACGTTTAGCTTGAGGCCACACGAGAAAAAATGAAGAATGGATTTCTCTAAAAAATATGGTTTGATCCAGTCTAGTGAACAGTCGATCGATGGAAAAGATCGAACCAGCCAAAGCTGGCAACACTTTCAATTTCAGGTTTTTCACAATCACAGTTCTGCAACCGATGTCATTGATTGATTAAACCCTAGATCGAGCATTTCCTTAAGTATGTACTTACAAAAATAAATTCAAGCAGGCAAAACCTCGGTTAAAAGCTAGTAATAACTTAGTGGATACGACGCTATAACGAGCAATAATCTATGTAGGATATCGACGAAGAGGCAATAACGTTGGTAATAAACATAATAGTGACGTTACGGGGATACCGATACAAATGATGGGAAGTTTACGTCCGATTCATAATCTTATGAGGATATGATGGGGTTACGATGAGATGTTCATCTGTTTGTTGTTATGTGGGACACGGAGTTGGGGCGCATTCAATGTAAGATCATAAGTGGGGGCTTGGGTGTGGGTGCGTATTAGTGAGTATGAGTTTATTATTGGTTTATTACCGACGGGTCCTCGCCTCAGATGGTTTTTAAACCGTCGGGTTGCAGTTTTCCGACGAAAAGGCATGTGAGTACCACACAGTATGACAGTCGTAACGAACATTCAAAAGCCTTAAATGCAATATCCCTCCGATCTAACCTACCCCCTGATTGTCTTCAGAACTTTTCGAAGTGTTTCAGTAAGTCAGTTGTGGAGCAAATTGGGTCTATTATCTCATATTCTTTCGTTACAAGAATTGAAGACAAAACGAATCGGTCGACAACGAAATGTTCTGAAGAAGGTGACTGAAGCTATCGGAATCCGATTGCGTAGTGCGGAGGTAAGAATTCGCCATGTAAATAACCGATATTCAGGTGCATCTTCCAGTTGCTGTCTTATCGACTAGAAGCCAACATGGGCGTATCCAGGGTGCGGCAGATGGGGCGCTTGCCCCACCCTGGCACAGGAAAGAATAGGTAAATCAACTCGCCACCCATGTCCACAGAACAATTACCTTAAATAGGCAGACCAATGCCGACTCTGTCTATATTTATTTGGACCTCAAAGATAAGGTTATGGGGAAAAATTCCCCCATAATCCCATTCTGCACTTCCATATTTATTGAAAAGACAAATATTTACTGTGCCCCACCCTGGACAAAATCCCGACTACGCACATGGAAGAAAATCTCCATATAGACGAGAAAAACGCTAGGCTTACGATTTAACCAAAGAAGAACAAAATATTGGATTATAAACAGTGTGAGAGACAGTTATAAATATAGAGGATATATATACGTTCGTTCTACCTAGCCTTTTCCCAACTATATTGGAGTCAGCTTCCAGTCTAACTAGACGCGGCTGAATACCAGTACCGTAGCGACTACCATCAAACCTCCATAACCCAGTTACTGGGCAATGCCGATATCCTAAGGTTAGACCGGTTGTCAGACTTATTCAGGTTTCTGACTACCCGTAACAACTGTCATAGGTATTCGCATGACATGGGACCAATGGTTTAACGTGCTCTCCGAGACCCGGAGGAGTCTCGGTTTGCAACGAAAGGTCACGCAACCCCACTTCGCAAATCGTATGAACCACGCAGTTATCTTTACAGGATATACATACGTACTATGCATGCCAAATAAGAATAGCACTGTCAAGACGCCATTTTGTTCCGCAATACTCGTGAACTTCATTACCAAAGTGTAAGGTGTGCAAAAAAATAATTAACGAAATTATACTCAGTTTAATTATATTTAGTTCACTTTTTTGGTATTTCTAATCAATTAACGTCAAATTAATTACACAGTCATTATATTATTATTATTATGGCGACATATTTGGGTGACCAGTAGCATTTTGTGGAGTTAACTATATATATTGGTTCATTTCTTTAATGAATACTGTTTTCAAATATTATTAAACTATCTAAAATTATCTATTTATGGAATTCAATAATTAACATTTTATAAAAACGAATGTAAATAATAATGAAATCTATGAATAAAAAAATATAACATTTTTTTTTCATAGTATTTTTTTGCTGGCTGTACCAATTTGACAGCTATCGTGTGAAGTTGTAGCAAGCGCGATCCTATTCTTATTTGGCACACATAGTATGTACTAGAAAATACAATTGTTGACTTGAGAGTAACTTACTTTAAGTAATTTGCTTAAGTCACACTTACGTCCAACGCCATAATGAGCGCAAAGGACATGTTATGAAATGGGCTTAAAATAATTTTATTTTTGAACCGCTTACATGTGCGGTTTTTCTGAAAGGGAAAACTGTCTAGGACGTGCTTACAAAAACATTTTTTTTTTAAAAGCACCATTATTTAATTATAAAACATTTAAAATCCTGATATTTTTTGGTTAAAAAACTAATAAACCGATAAAAAACTTAGAAATAAAAATGATATATATCATTTTTGAAAGCATAATATTTATCCTAATATTAAAATAATATTAAACGGCAAATTTTTATTGTTAATGGGAACGCCGGTAGAGGACGTCCTAGAAGGACATACATCGATGTTATTGGTGATGTTCTTCACAAAGGTCAGGTGCGAAGTACTCTCAACCGGCGTGCGTGTATGACAAGATGTATGAATGTGGATGAAGCGAAAGGGGTATGTAAGAGTCGTAGAATGTGGCGTTCTATAGTTTCTACCTACCCCCATGGGAAAAAGGCGTATATATATAATACATACATAAACTGATATATGTATGTATTAAACGGCTTAAATTAAAATAAAATTAATGAATTAACTTAATGGTTTGGATGTATGGCATTGATTCCCTTGTCTCAATAGAATAAAAGAAAATATTTACTGTATGTCAGCAAGGTTGTCACTTGTCATTGTCAGTAATGTCATCAATGTCTAATCATGTCAAAGGTGTCACACAAAATCGCTATCTATTGTTGTTAAAAGCCAGGTCAAATAAAAAAAAACTCAAAACAATGGTACATAGTCAAAAACACAGGAACCACAGTCACAATAACAGATAACAGTTGAATAAGTTGAATTGAATTTGACTTTTTGACAATGACTGACGTTGACAATGACAATAAATGTCATCCAATAGAAGTGTTGCCAGAATTAATAATTATGGGTTAACAACTGTGGGTTGCAACTTTATTTTTTAATTCTAATTATTTAAATTAAAAAAATATATATATATACGAAAGCTCCATATTTTATGTAGGTACTTTCATAAAAAAAAATCTCTTCTCTGTTCACAGCCAAAGCCCAGCTTCCATACAAAAATATAACATGTCCTTTCAGTAAGGCAATCGTGTGCAAGGTAAACCGTAACAAGTAAATACCTACCTATAAATAAATAATGAAATGAAGATGATTTTATCTTTCATCAAAAACGTTAAGGTTTATTGACAGACTATTTATTTTATACCAACCAGCAAATACTGAGACTATTTTAAACTTACTGTTACCTATAATTTTATTATTCCGCGCGTAAAGTATCAGTGGTCGTTCCTTGTCCTTTGACCATCTTATGTAAATGTAACGCTTATACGGCGCGAGAGCACGACAAGCGACACTTCGTTAATTAGACTGCGCCCGCGTAACTATGCGTTGTTGTTAGATAGACGAATCACCTTTATATGTTAAGTATCCTAACGGCACTTTGTTTTAAATAGGAAGAGTAAGTCTTACTGTTGTGGCAATTTGAGTACCTAATATACCTCCTCGAGATCTCTTTACCCCAGTAAGTATAATATATCTGTACTCCTTCCTGCCCTTATCCCACACTAGGTGGGGTCGGCACAACATGTAATTCGTAAATCCTTGTTGTTAAAGGTTTTGGCTTATTGTTTTATGACCGGCCGCCTGCCTGACATCAACCCTCCTTGGGAATACTTACTCATTGCGCCATCGCGCAGGTGACCCAATATGCTTGCTGATATTGTGCACTGGGTCCCAAAATGATATGCTTGTCAATCTTATTGCCGACAACTAAGCAGACTATGTTCTTCCCGGTGGAGTATAGGTACTTGAAGTTCCTCAAACCACTCATTCAATTTTGCTAGGGATTTTGGTTCTGGTATAATGTGTCTTTACTATGAGTATAAATTATTGTGACAGAATATTGCCTTAATGAACAGGCTTTGCAAACAGGTTTTTTAATGTAGGTAATAACAATGATGGAAAGTAGTTATATACACCTACAACACCATGAGGATTGCTGATGCGTTGCCAACCTTTCAAACAAAATTGAAGTCTCACCTAGTTGAAATGTCATCAACGTTACTGTTTCGGTTGAAGGGTATTATGGTATGGGTGAACCTTCCAACCAGAACACAGCAACGGTACTTTGCGGCAAAAATAGGTATGGAGGTAGTTGTTCTTGTTCCTCGGACGAACTCTTTCACAAGAAGCTCTACTACTACTCAAAGTGTTCGCGAGGATACTATTGCAATGCCCGTCCTCTTCACATAATCCTTTGTTCGCTTTCCGCGTCAACCGTAAAAAAGGTAACTAATAGGCGCCGAAAAGAACTGGCCAATTCCTCACCTGAACGACATTAAACTCGCCGACACTACCAACCAGACACTTGCCGAATTAAGGATCCCATGGATGACCTAGTAGGTACCTTCCTTTCAGGCTAATTAAAACCTGTCCTGTCTCTCTTTGATACAACCGTTATTACATGATTCCATTATCTCTCTATACTCATGATATTATCAGACCTCCCGCGTCATCACAATCATCATTACAGACGCAACATATCTCCGTCTAATTAAAATGTAAATGAGCCCTGTATGGCCGTCTCTGTCGGGTCCAACTTGTCAATGCTAACGAAATATTCGGTCCCAGTCATTACCAGCCTCTACTATCGAATGCCTTATTTATTACTTATCAACTACAATTAAAATGTCCCCGATTCGATCCGGTGACTCAAAGATTTTCTACGAAGTATAAAATTAGATTAGATAATTTTAAGTAAGGTTTTTACCGTGAATTGATGCGTAATGTGCGTCGCTGTAGGTGCCAGATTTAAATGATAATAAAGTTGATTATGATTTTTGATGTTTTTGATAGAGTTTGAGTGTATTAAAATTTCGATTATCGATGAGTTTTATGTTGAAATTCACATTATATTGTGTAAGCTCCATTTTTATGGTTTTACTTATATCAAACTACCTAAGTCACTTCTGATTATTTCAAAATAATTATCTTGGTGGCACGAAGCAGTGAACCGGGCTTGTAACCAGTTGCAGGGTTTAGGTAGGTACTTAAACATGACTGCTCTGTAAGAAATATTATCACATAATATAATAATACTGGATTTTTATTAACATAGTATCGGCACAGTGGTATCAGTCTTGCACTTCCATGTGTCTATGCTTCGCCTAGCTTAACCGAAAGCCTCTCTTGTAAGCTTACAGTTCAAATCTCTGCTCCTCTTTTACCCCGCGACCACACAAGCGGACAAGGGTCCAAGTCAACTAATAACCAATAAAAGCCATTAGGTGGGACATGCGGGTTCCGTACAAGACGGCACTTAACCTCGGAGTGCGCGGGCGCAGCCTAATTAGCGCGGTTGTAGCGCAGCGTCGCGGAAGTGCCTGATATAATATGCCACGGCTGGGACACGACACACGACGCGACGCAGGCGCACGAACGAACGGAACGGCCGGAATGGACGCAATTACAATGATGCAGTGGTTGGGATACGATGAGAAACAGGTCCTGAAATAATTGTTTACGATTTTGTAATGATAGGAAAGCAACAATAGTCTCAAGGCTTAGAATTAAGTGGTTGGGAGATCTAATCAGCATTCTTGCATATAAGCATTAAACAATTTGTAGTTAGATATTATTAATAAGCATTTTACGTTGCTAACTAGTGCCTACGCGATGGATACTCATTATATCGCTAGAATCGAATTGGTAAACGAAAAGGGTGATGTAGTAGGTAGCAGATCAATAAGCGCATTCGAGGATTTGATTATGATGATTCAGATTAATCCAGATACTCTTTAATCGTTATTTAGTTTCACAATGTCTTCCACAGATTCTACGCTGGGAATACATATCTACATCGTTCTTACAGTACCATACCAACAAGTCACAATCGTTAAAACTTTAACTAAATTAAATGAACCTACTTCAGTTCCCTGTTTGTACGTGCTGATCTGACACACAAATATACAGCAGCGCACATAAACAACCCCTTTACATTATGTGCTGATACATTATTTATTCGCAGAATAAAGTAAGCTAACGAGATCTAACGGGCTAACTAATGAGCGGTGTGTTCGATGCGTGCCGCGCCGCGCCGCGCTGCGCTCACGACCACCGTTACGTAGCCACACTGTACATGTAGCAACGTTACCCATATTGTAAGCAGAGTTGTCATTTGTAAATAGGTAATTAAGGGATGGGAAAGCAACATTTTGCTAAAATTAGGAGAAGAAAATGTTTCGGGATGCAGGTAGGTACCTACGCACGGAGTGTGGAAGTGAGCTAAGACTAACAGCAATACATAACAGATGGATATCAGACCTGTTTACTTTACGTGCAGTTTTAGGATAATCCGAACCAAGAGGTAGATGCCAAATACTTAGGATACCCATAGGTACCCGCCATTTTCAAATAATATGTACGCTCCCTCGAGGTTACTGTTCGAGATACATTCCAACCAGAATCAAACAGTAGGAATAGAATACAGAAGCCTCTTGTAACTGTAACTTTCTGATTCGTTGTCCCGCCGAGTAAAATAATGAGAGCCGTGACGATCGACAAAGATGAAATCGATACAATGCCACATTTGTGGCAAGCATCGCATGTCACACGCGAACATACAACGTTCAGGTGACAGGACACAGGGCGACGGCCGAAGCTATTGCCACAGTGCCTAGGTGCATAACATAGGTAAGCTAAAGTAGTAAGCTAAAGCTTCTAACAGAAACATTGCCAAAGAACTCATTAAATAAGACAAAAAATGCTCATTTTATTATTGCAAGTGGTTATTTTATTTTATAGTCTATTCCCATCTCACATAAATCTTCAAAATCCAATTACGAAAACGGTAGCCGCCTCCCGAACGAACCGATTCGATACGATTGTTCATAAAATATTCTAGGTAACGGTAGCCGTAATCGATTACAATAATTGATAATCGATAAACTATTCATTTTATACGTATCGCTAATCAATCCGATTTCACGCAGCGACGCACGGTTAAATACTGTAATCGGTGTAATAGATAAAAAATATAATGTTTCGCGAGGAATCTCGGTTACCGAAGGGGGAAATATGAAACGCAAATTAATAAACCGTCAACAGAAAATCACTCTTGTTGCAAACAGGACAAGGGTTTTATCTCTATATAGTAAATTTGTTAAGCAAAAAGTGTGCCTAATAAATAATTTAATGGGATAGTATAATCTCATTTTGTGACAATAGGTCCACTTGCGCAGCTGACGTCATAAAAACCTGCGCTTTTGATGTGGTATTGTGTGACCCTCGTGCAGAGGGTCGTACAATGACGGTCGTTTTTTGTGGCTGGAATAATGATGTTGCAACAAGTGGGCAATCAGGAGGCCGCGCACGTTTGCACAAATGTTTGTTACAAGCTTAAAAGAGCTTATCCCTGATGGCACTGATGATGTCGGTACGGTACCGATGTCAGCCGGCTGTGACCTGAAACGGTTCGTGAATAACTAATGAGACAAGAATTTCTCTCGCAGCATTAAACTGTGCTGAAGCTCGTTAATTGCAGCATTCCGCTTTATACTGGCCTGTCATTACCTAGATAAAGTACCTATAGGTACCTACTTACCCACAATATTATTACAGAAAATAAAGGTATTTATAAAAATGTCTTAAACATTAGTTTCACTCTAACTGAATAATTAATTAAGTAGTCCTGACTCTCGCAATTTTTTAAGGAATCCTATTTTTAAGTCTCCTGCGTTAGACGAACAAATTGATTGATCCGAGAAAAGATCAAGCAGAGACATAACTGAAGAGTTTAGACAGGTTAGATCTTAGAAAGCGTGGTTGTTAGATGAAAAAATTCTAGGTAGGGTTAGGCAAAACGGGTTCGGAAGATCTCTGAACTTAACATCAATAAAAACTTGCTTTTCTATGTAGCTGTAACAACAAATAATAGAATCGTTCTCAGAAACATCACTACAAACGAATTAGTTTCCGAATTGGGACCTTAGCATAACTATTAGTTTGCCGTAAAAGGGGTCTTTGTTCGCGTCGTGATGGCGGATAGCGCGACCTAGGACCTGGCCGTGTGCCGTGTCGCACACCTCGAGACCGCTTCATTAGAAACTGCTACTTAATGGTCGTTCGTTGCAAATAGTGCTGCAAAGCGTGGCTGTTAACTGCATAGATTGTAGGTAGGGTTAGGCAAAATACTTTGTGAACTACTTAGTTGGTTTATAAAGCTTAAAAAGAATTTCAGTTAGTCTAGAATCTCTTGATTTACCAACATATCCCCAGACGCTTTATGCTTCAACTAGAAAGTTTGCTGGAAAGATTCATTAAGCGAGCGGGTCCTCGCTGCAGAACACAGATACGAAGTATATACGATACTCAATACTCAATATCTTTATTGCTTTACCATAAAGTGTACTTAGATGGTAACTATATAATTGAGATCATTATGGACCCTGTAGGGCACAGCAAATGGGTAGGAGAGAGGAAGCCCTGTTTTAGGAGATAATGAACAGTAATATTATTGCAATATTATTTAATTTATTATTATTGCTAATTTATTTCATTATTAGGTCAGGGCTCTTTATTTATTATTATTATATTATTTAATTTACTATTATTGCTATTTAATTTATTATTATTTTTGGTATATTATTTATTTATTATTTTTATATTATCTAATTTCTTATTATTGCTATTTTATTTAATTATTATTTTTGATATATTATTTATTTATTACTATTATATTATTAATTATTTTTATTATATCATTAATGTTTTAAACATACCTATAAATTGCGTGATTATCATTAATTATTGTTATCAATTATTATTTTTATATTATTGTTTATTGTATTATAATTTCCTTAACATATATTATATGCATTTCTTCTATTATTTATGTTTATCGTTTAAATATTCATCTAAGGAATAATAGCATTTGTTTATCAGTAGTTTTTTAAGTTTTTTTATAAAAATATTGAACTTTTCTTCTTTCTTTATTATTTCTGGTAGTATGTTGTAGGGGGAGTCCCCCTAGTACCGGACACTTAAGGTTTTTAATAAACAAAAAAATTAATAATTATGTTTTATTTCGATACTTAACATTTTCGTTTAATCAATCATATATAACATTCAAATAAATCAACAAAGATGAACATTGTACATTTTTTAGCTGCTTAAAATGGAATCAATCATTGGTTTAGTTTTTGGTTTCATTGAAATTTGGCACCTAGTACCGGACAAGTATAAATTCGAACTCATAAGACCAGACAGAACCTGGTAATTATGGGTTTACAAAAATTTTAAGTTACACAATAATCTTACATTAATACTATAAAAGCCTGAGCCATATAAACATTATAAAAGTCCAAATAAATCAACAAAAGTAAAAATAAAGTCTTTTAATTACGATTTTTTTTTCAATTGCTAATTTTAATTTACTTGGGTCCCAGATACCTTTTTTCTTCGTCTCCATTATATCTAATGATCTGAAAAGATAAATAACAGCATTAAAATATTATATAGAATATAACCAGCACACTGTTTTGTCAAAATATATTTGTCCGGACTTACGGGAATAACGTACCTACAGTATTGTAGTTCCAATTACCATAAAGTTTATTAATAAATCCGCAAAAAAAGAATATCAATTTAAAGTGTACTTACCAATGATTGAATCAAAAGGACCACACACAATTAATTCACTTTAAAAATATAATCTATGACGTTCTGAATATTACTCGACACAACAAATTCCTGCGCAAAATGACTAATGTGTAACCTGTAAGGCGTATCGAACGAAACTGACGCCTCCCGCGCCGCGGGGGGTGTCTAACCGTTGAGGTTGACGTCTACGATTACACGAATGTTATTATGAGCGTTTTTTCATGTTTCGACGCGTCTTGTCCGGTACTAGGTGCTGTCCGGCGCTAGGGGGATTCCCCCTATACTTTTATTGACATTACGTAGGGACTACTGTTTCACTACAAAAAATATGGCTACGTACCTACCTATTTCAGTTGTTGATAACACCTGCATATAATCTATCGTATCGTATCTACCAACCGTTTGGGTAAGTACGGTATCCACCGTAACATAAACGTTGGTTTAAACATTTTAGGAAACAAGTTAGTTTTAAGAAAGGACGTAGTAAAAAGTAGATATTTATTATAAAAAGTATTTTTTTAGATTTCAGTAAGTGGGTACCTACTTATTTATTCGTTTTAATTTAAGTATTTCTAAACCCAAGCACACTTAATAATAAACAAATTTCTAAACTAAGAAGGAAGAAGGTACTTATATATATACAAGGTTAGTCGGAAAGGGGCCACTTAAAGTAGGTATCACTGATGGTCGTTTTAAAGAAAGTGTTAAAATTTCAAAATTCGATAAAAAAAATTGCATGCAAATAGATTTTTATTTTAGTTTTTAAAAAAAAAAACATACCTGCTTTAGTTATGAATTCATAAAATTAAGTGTCTAATCCGTGACCCCAAATATGACCTAAATTGTAAACACAGCTGATCATAGCTATGTACAGATGGATTTTAGCATATTTTTTACGAAATCTTTGAAAATCGAGTTTTGGGGAAAGATGTCGAACAAAAGTTATTCCTTATTATGGATACTTTAACACCCTTTCGGCTTAGTACCCTTTCCGACTAACCTTGTATATTGATATCGTGTAATAAACATAAATCTAAACATAAAATTACTAAAAACACAGGATTAAAAAATAATCCTATAAATCGTGGCATATGGCCCCAAAAGATTTTATCACATGTTCCCTATTGCCAGACCGAGCAGACGCAAACAAGGGAGGCACGGCGGTGTTCATCTGACAACACGACAAACGTGGCCATATGATAATACGATTAAACGAGGGACGAGTTACACATACATTGTATTAGTGCCCTTTTTGGTAGGAGCTGCTGTATTTAGAATATAATAGAATAGAAAATTATTTATTCAAGTGACCAGGACTCAATAGGTTAGCGATACTTAAAAACTATGTTAGTAAGTCAAATCAAATCAAAAGTGATAATACAATGTTGCTTAGTATTTTTGATTTACATTTTATACAAGATCATGACTTACCGCTGCCTCTACCCACGTATACGCAATACAATCTGCTTGCGATCGTGTTTAGGATACTGTTAGAGCTGACCCGTACCCTGCTCACCAAGGAAGCGCACCTCTTACCTACGCATCGTTGCGTAGAAGCAATCCACATGTGCGTCTGCGAACATTCCCGATGCGCTACAGGAGCGGGGCAGCTCGACCAGCATCCTAAACGCATTATTGAACTGAGCTCGGAGTGCGCACAAGCTGCACGTGTAGAAGGCCGTACAGTAGGCTCAAAAGAGTGATTTTTACAGCGAGTGATTTTTACAGCGAGTGAGCAACGTGCAAACCTGCGTGCCAGCATGTTCACCCTAACCGACAACGCCCTCTGCTCCGGCTCAACATCGGCATCGTCTTTGAGGTCAGGGGTCAATATATGACCGAGGTATTTAAATTGGTACTCTGCAACGGCATGCCGTTGAGTAATAAAGGTGGTACGTTACCAGGGCTTTTACCACTGTCCTCAAAGACCATGAATGTCCTTACTTTTTACAATTTTACATCAAGCCATATGTTCTCACGTACTCCGCACACTGAGAAACAAATTTTCTTAAGCCACATATCGACGCGCTCAGCAGCGCCATGTCGTCCGCACAACTGATGTTATTGACGCAGATACCGTCTATGTAACAACCGACCCTAGTACTGCTGAGCTCCTCAATCCGCTCATCCATATACAGGTTGAACAGCGTTGGTGAGCTCAAACCCCGTGCCTTACCCCGCACTCCAACCTGTATGGACGAGACAAGGCTCCAATCCATCGTACATATTTGAGCTGGTTTCCATAACAAAATCTGAAAATGTTGATGATTTCAGTTGGTAATTCAGTCTTTTCTAACTTCTTCCATAACATATCGTAGGAAACCAGATAAAAAGCCTTAGATAGATCAAGAAAGCAAGCATAGATAGGAGTCCCTCGCTGCGTATAGTAATTGGCAGCATGCTTAAGGCACAATACCGCACTCTCCGTCGACAGCCTAGGACGGAACCCAAACTGTTTATCGTGAAGCGTGGTGCACTTGATGATGTGTGTATCAATAAATTAAAATTTAAATGGTATTAATAAGCATACCGTCAAACACTTTCGAAATTATAGTAGCTAGTGAAATGGTCCTATAGTTACTGCTGTCCGCGAGGACGCCAGGCTTATTTTTAGCTATGGCACTACTACGGTTCGCAACATCTCACTCTGCAAATAAATATGGCCCACGCAGAAGCTGCACAGCGTAGCAAGAACTCTGAGTAAATGCGAGCCAGCGTATCGGAGGTGTTCGACACTGAGCACGTCATGGCCAGGGCATTTACTGAATAAGTAACTGTAATACTATTGACTTTAAGTATAAAATTCAATATAGACATCAAGAGCATGCTAGAGCACGAACGAGCACCCTGTGGCAAATACCCGTGTGTCTGCCCGAGCGTCCTCGAGGCTGCGCGGGCACACCCGAAGATGCTCTAGCCGGGGCGCGCGACTCATGTTTCCGGCAATTCGATCGGGGATTGACGTCGTTTTGGCTAAACGCTAGACATCATGGGCGACGAAAAGTTTAATAGGTTTGGCGTAACAATATGTCTCTGTTAATAACACTGCGAACTGAGCAACCCCAGCTGGTTTCAGCGCATAGCCACGACCATCCTCACACAGCCTCAAGCATTTTGTTGATTCTCTTGGTGTGAATGAGTGGCCAAGAGGATGCCCGAGCCTGCGCGAGGATTTTTCCAGTTGGTGGAAACGAACCCTTAGGGGACCCATCATCCGACCAGTAACGTGCCTGGGAAGGTGGCGCGCAGTGTTCCGCGCGCGCCTCTCAGGGAGGACGTCGGGCAAGGTCCCACAGAGGAGAGGTCCGCCAGGGGCTGGCGGAACGGGACCTCCAAGAGAATTTCAAAACGAGAAAAAGAAAGTGATAGTACCGTAGACCTCTAGTGCCATGTTATCAGGTATTTTATTCCGAGTGGATATCCACGTCAATACCAAACGTCTGGGGAAGGTGTAGGGGTATGTCACCCGGTATCGATATCTTGCCACCCGGAGTCGTCCTTAGCACAAAAGCAGAGGGCTTCGAAATGTTGTGTGCCCCTCTTGTGCTACGCCTTTACGTTCCGGTTAGATCTTTGACCATGGGCCAGGCCAAATAACATTCTTTTATAGATTTTAAAGTACGTAAAAGTAGTTAAAAAAATGTGCTTGCTAGTAGGTATTGCTTTCATCTCGAAATCATGCGTAGCTAGACATTACAAAAAAAAATGTTTAGTTACCTACTCTGATTTGTTGCAGTGGCGTGCCTAGGGGTCAACACTAGGGCAAGCCCGATATTTTTAGGTACTTATTTTGATATTTATAATTCATCTGATAACAAACCGTTGGAGATCTCAAGATCGAATTGTTGATATTAACGCCATCTATCAAATCACATGCAAATTACCCTGTTTGAGAGTTGGTCACATATTTCAGAGGATGTCTACTTAGATGGCGCTTAAAAATATTTATACATAATCGTCACCGGAAAGCCAATACTACTTATGCGCCATTTTTGGCCAAAATGAGTTATTTAAATCGTTGGATTGGATCCAATCCGATATTATTACGAAAAAAAAAAAGATTAGCTCGTATGTTGTGCAGGTAACTACTAGGCATTTACGTGTGATGATTGATTTATGAAACCAAAGAAACAATAATGAATTTCATAGGTAAAATAATTCAAATTTGCTCTGTTAGCGTCAATCTGAAACTTAACATAGTATATTCACCCTTATCTCCATAACATAATACCTACACATATTTCTACTAAGATAAAAAAAATATCGCGCGCATTCCACAGAATTCGCGCGTCTTTTTTTTATTTTAGAAGAAATATGTGTATTAGGTACCTACCTGTTGTGGAGATAAGGGTCATAAGAGTTAATATGCTATGTTAAGTTTCAGATTGACTCTTCGATGCGCTTCGACTCTGCTCTAGTATGAATTGACCCTAACACATCGAAAGTATTGTAACAAACGCATCGGGACAAACGAAATCAACGGACTAGTCTAATGATCTAATCACTGAAATAGGTAGGTAGGTACATCACGATTGTGTGGTCGTTGGGCGTACTTAATAAAGGTGGTGTTTTATTAGGTTTTAAAAAAGATGAAAATGTTTCTATTCGCCCCTAACCTAAACTAAAAAAAAAAGAACAGCCTTCATCTACAAAATTCATTCAAATCGTTGTTAACAGATTTATTCCAGGCGTTCTTATCAACCAACAGAATAATTTGATTAAATAGGAGCAACTAATCAACTAAAAACCAGTCTTGTCCACTGATTGATCAAATCGGCTATTGGATAATAGGTAATGTAATATATGTTGTAGGTAATTTTATATGTCTACCCACCAGTGGATGAAGTAAACGCATCAGTTTGTTTTATACCGCACGCTAACGCGTTTGATTTGATTCCCTGATCCTGTCTGTTTCCCTAAAGATCCAAGTACACACTAGGTAAGTACTTTTAGAAATACAAAATGTTGGGTTTTATGACTACAAGTACCTAACTACAATTTATTCTTGTCTGCAAAATTGAAAGTATTTACTTACCTACCTTTTCATTGCCGACTAACAGCTGAACTCACTTTTAACCTTCTTATAGCGTCCGTTTTCGGAGTTATTTTGAAAACAACACTTAGTCACTCACAATCACGGCAAATGCTAACAAAAATTGTAAATCATAGAAAATTATATCATAACAAAATGTAAACAAACAAAACAAGGTTAGGTAATAGCGAAGCGAAGTTTTACGAAAATAAGATCGCCAATTTCAGCGCACTCACGCGCATGGGACAATTGCATTCGTTTCCGAATTCATTTTAATAATAAAAACACTCAATAACTTATAATCACAGCAAAAATGCAATACACCAGTAATTCGCTCAAAACATACTGAATATGGCGGGAGGTTAGGGTTGCCAACTTTTTTTACAAGAAATAAAGTATATTTAGGTTTGAGAAGGAAAATAAACAGTATTTTAGAAAAATTAACTGTGTTTATTTTTTAAATGTTTTTAAGACATATTTTTAGTGCTTCTCGCACATCTTATCAATTTCGTGTAATTCGAACATTTCCAACAAGTACATTCTATAGATGTATAATCTATCCATAGCAATTTGTTCTACAAATTTAAACAGGGACAATAAAAAGAACGCCAAGTGTACGCCCCCAATGAGTGCGAGCGAGATGTCCGCATTATCGTCGCGGTGTGTGCGACCGCACGCGAGACTATGCGGCGATCTGAGCGAATGTGTAGGTACATGAAGGTCATAGCTACCGACCAACGACTCGCGACGGATAGCGCGCGAAATTTTAATGTTATTCTTATCACACAAATGATATTAAGTTCGCTTCTTATAATTACTTGAAGTGTGTTATTCGTTCTTCTACCTGCCCTTATCCCACACTAGGTGGGGTAGGCACAACATGTATTTCATAAATCCTTGTTGTTAGAAGTTTTGGCTTATTGTTTTATGACCGGCCGCCTGCCTGACGTCAACCCTCCTTGGGAATACTCGTTGCGCCGTCGCGCGGGTGATCCAATGTGCTTGCTGATATTATGCACTGGGTCCCAAAATGATATGCTTGTCAGTCTTATTGCCGACAACTAAGCAGGCTGTGTTCTTCCTGGTGGTGTATACTTGCAGTTCCACTCATTCACTTTTGCTAGGGACTTTGGTTCTGACACATCGTAAACAAATATAGCACCGTGAGCTTCTTTGTAAAATTTTGATGTCAATGTTCTGTATCGCTCCTGTGCCACTGTATCCCAAATACCAAGCTTGATTTTACCACCGTTCACGTCCATGACTTAACATTTGTAGTCAACTCCGATTGTAGCTGAGAATGATGGATTGTATAGTAGTGTTCCGTTATGAACTCTAGGATTTACCCACACCGCACTCACCGATAAAATAATTCACAAATTATATCAATGTAAAAAAGCGAAAAAAAAAGTGTGCTATTCGGTGTGTATCTATAATTTTTATAGGGCAAGCCGGGCGTTTGAGCTTGTATAAAAGTATCTCCACTGATTTGTTGTATTTAATAAATGGTCAAACAATAATTTTCCATGTTATCAGTGTACCGGAAAAAAATAAAACATCACATTATAATCTATTTTCATTGATTTAATAGACATGTAGGATTACATATACATATTTTATTTCATCATAAAACTATATTATATGCATTAATTTACTCAGCTAATGTGTTCTAATAGTGATCAGTGAACAGACAACAAATATAGGTATTAAGAGGCCGTACAAGTCAGGCCGAACTTTGGGGACCAGTGATGTAAAATTGCGAATTGAGAAAATATTTAAAACCGCGATATATATTAATATTTTATTGGTTATTATCCGATTTATGTTTTCAGTTCACATAAATCATATAATAGGTGCATATCAACTTTCTAAATGAAGGTTTTGTTTATTTTACATATAAGTAAATATAATGTATTGCCCTGTAAGAAGGCGGTACCAGTAAGTTTTTTTGTATTATATCAGTGTGGGATCCCCAAAGCCACGGACATATGAGCACAGCCACAATCCAACAGATCTCATATTCTTCGTGTTAGCTACAAATAATTAACACAAACTATAACGTACGCCTGTCGCAATGTCATCTACACTTTGTTAAACAAGTTATAAATACATTCAAAATAATCAGATCACAATTTCGAAGTTTTAAACACCAAAGTTCTTATAATTAGGGGTTTAAAGCACCCATCAGGACGTTTCAATATTCGATTAAGTTTCTTTTTACTCCACCATAACTTGGAAAAAATACAGAATATTATTAAATCGAGGTGGTCGATGCCTATAGGATTCCGTACCACCCACCCGCCCTTACCCACAAGCACCACCGCCTCATTACGTTAACAAACATAATAGTAACGGATTTACTTACGTCTTGGTAAAAGTTACAATGCATACAAAAATACTTCCAAAAATAAAATAAAGTATTAAAATAAATAATAAAACACCCTACATAATATGAAACCAATCTGTGACGTGAGCTAAAATGAAAAGACAAACTAAATTTATTAAAACTCCCAAATATATTTTTGTCAAGAGATTCAGAAACGATCAGTTACAAGTGTAGATCACATTACAACATAATTATACAAAAACATTATAAGTATTTCCCACCAAAACTGTTACCTACAGTCTGTATATACTGGCAAGACAATAAATATGTATTCCAACTAATAGACAACGAAATAGGGGCTTTCAGCCGATTTGTACAAATATTAAACCACTCTTTGGCTATATAACACCTCTGGGAAGCGTAAAATATATTTTATTTTATTTATAAGCATTCCAAAATTAGTAAAAAATAACTTATGGTACTCGTACAGTCCATTTGCAATCCCTACGAACTATATATGGCGTGTCCATAAAACGTAATGGCGGGCAAAAAATGCAATGTTATAATACTTAAAAATATTGTGCAGAAGAATATTGTAAGATTTAAAGTTGAAATCCTTAAATAGTGAACGTAACTTACTGTAAATAAGTGTTTTGAAATATTTATATTACTGGTTCATTTTATTAGCCGCCATTGCGTAGTTATGTGGAAACCCCTCGAGATTATACGACATATTTAAGATATTTTTATACTTTTATTTTTAGCTATAAGAATTACAAATGAACGTCGCACAGATAAAATAATGCGCTATGTTTGACACAGTACATATTGGTACTAAATAGATCACTGACTTGAGTGCGGTCGGCCATCTTACTGTTTCCAACTCACAAAATCTGGTAACTATGTATTTCCTTCAACGTTTTGCCAGTTGGGACGCAATAAGATGCCGAATGTAATAATATAAAATATATAGATAAAAATAATAATAATACAGCGTGATATGTCAAGTTACAGCTAGCGTTAATAATGGCTTATGTTACAAAATGGCATCGAACAGTGTTTGCTCTATAACTTTTCGTTTCTGTTACTGGACATACGAGCGACTTTTTCCTGCAATGCGCGACTGAGTCGGGCAATACGACTTTAATAATTTATTGGTATTACTTAATAAGCGTATCTGTCTCAAATTTGGTCTATAGCTATAAATTGTCTATATTTTATACTATTCTACTGTAAGGCAATGTATAATAGGTAAAAAATGCAATGTAATTTGCTGTGTGGAAGCTATTTACATGTCATTTTTTTCTTTAGGGAGAAGGGTACGGTAGTTAGTAGTAGGTAAGTTAGAAAATTTAGGCCAATAAAGAACTTGTGTCAGAAGAGATACAGTTCATGAAATTCTTATTTTTGTTATAATAAACGTTTTGCACGCTAGAACGTGGGCCTTAAAACTTTAGGGGATGATAAGTTTTCCTAACTTATGAGGCAGATGAATAAGGGGCTGTACAGAAGTAGTCTTTATTGCCTAACTCAGCTTGCAGCTGGCGCGACATTTAACGCGATGCGACTAAAGGCTGCCCTTAACAACCGTTTAAGGAGCAAGCAAATAAGGCTAGTCAGGCACGCTTGCTCATTTACAGTTATACTTGTCAAGCAAAATCACATCCAGCAAGCTCTGAAGATGAAGTTTGACTCTTACGTTGTGATTTAGATGCGAATGAGCCGGAATGATTGATAAGCATGCTTGATGTTTAATTAAGCAACATCAAACACGCTTGTCAAGCACATAATGCTTGACAGGCAGTTTTGATCGTTAAGGGGAGCTTTTAGTTATATAACAAGAACATTGTGTTACGTTACGTCATGTAGTCTTATATCGAACATACCTACGTAATTTTTATGAGACTCCTAACGACGTTATTCTGGTAATCGCGTCTGATATCGCCCCAACTGTGTAAGCGCATAATAATCGCACTAAGCTGTGAGAACAAGCTATTTATAACAGATGTAGTGTGAACTGTGAACTCCTGCAACGAACGGTCATTTCGCAAAATACACTAGAGAAAGTAGAAATATTGTAATACAACGAGGTCATTGAGGTTCTTCACAGATCTTTTCTTAAATTAGTAAGGGTAATTCTGGAAATGACCGGTCATTGTGAACATTAGTCACCTGTTTAACACGAGGGATACTTTGGCACAGTCGGTGACAGACAGACGAAATGAAATAAGCGTCATATTTTCATATATTATTTAAAGGAGGTACTTCTTTCGATAGGTATTTATTTAAGATTTAGAATCAATGTTTGGAAGGCAAACTAGACAGACGTGACAAGCAGTAAGTGAACTTTATATAGTTATATCTCAATTAAGTTTTTATCAATATTTTGTTTAATTTCATTTACTGCTTATCCTTTAACAATTCAGCAAAGAGGCAAATCTCAAAGGTTTGCTGTCACCAAGTCTAGTAAATTATCTATGGTATCTAGGATAAAAATAATGTTCTCATTAAAATTATATAGTTACCTATCTATGTGGTATGTGCTCAACTCTATATAAATAGCTTTATTTAGTGCTCTGTCATCATGTTTTGTACACAACACGTAGCGACTGCAGTACGCTCTAACTACATTTTAAATTGTACTACGTTTTAATTATCAGCTATTACGTAATAATCAATAATTATATCATCTTCAAACAATGTTACATTTGACGTATCTCACAATAAAATAAAATAATCGTGTAAAATTTCAAAAAATTAAAAAATAAGTTTCAAAAATGTTTTGATCATATTTTTTTAGTTTTAATTTTTGTTGCAATAAGGTCGGAAATGAGAACACATGTGCGTCCGGAAATAAAAGTACTATATCGTTAGCAACGTAATCACAGCTAAAGTTAATAAGGCCACGGTCAGACGACGCGACTCTAATGTGTCGGCGATCGGCTAAACGTGACCTAGAGCTCGCAGGAGGCGGTCGATGATTGCCATTTCTGACTCTGTGCTATAACAATATTATTATATTTATTTATCAACAATTAAATTGTAGTAACAAATTAAATTGGACTACGATACGCAGACAGCAAGCCTAACGCGCAGTAACGTGACTGTCGTGGCACAGCGTGTTCGAGGCCTGCAGACACATAAAAGTATAAAATTTGTAATCTTTAAAATATGTCATAAAAATTCAACATCCTTTTGTATTATTTATAAATGTTCTCTCTTATATATAGATTGAAAGGCTTATCATGACCGTCTCCCGCAGCTCTCGACGGTGAATGGTAAGTACAACTACCGAGACGAGGCTTGTGGCGCTTGCGACACTACGCGACACGCGGCGTCCTGTCGCGTGTCTGTCGAGGGCCTTATTTATATACACATTCTTATCAGAATAAAAAATCTATGATTTAATAATCACAATGACACATGCACACCAGTTAGGGCCACGGAAGGAAATAATTTAATGGTGCACACGATTCAGGGTGGTTAGGTCCCGTGGCAATATTAACTGAAATTCATTTATACTGTTACACTGCACCACTCACATCCATCACTCGTGATAAGTCTAGCAGTATGTGCGAATTATATGTAATGTACATTTATTACCGCCCTCGACGACACGCGCACGACGCGGCGATGCTCCGCTGCTCACACGCACACACACATGCACACGCGCACACACACATCCACACACAGCGTACGAATAAAAAACCACAATGTGAACAACACACAACTATGAAATATTTACGAATAAATAAATAACATGACCAGTGCCGACACGCGCCGACACACGTAACATACCGCTATTATATTCTATTTACTATTTAATTTATTTTATATTAGTATGATTCACATCAAAAATTAATTCTCCACATACATTTAACTTATCTAGGTAACAGATAAACGCCCAAGTACGGCCAATCCAGGTTACAATCATCGTATAAATTATACTGCGTTGAATATCACTCTGCAAAACCACTTAAGCTTATCATCTAGTTAGAAACAGTAAGATTGTTCATACTGCTAGGTAGACAGAAACTGTTATTACTTAATTTCATTAGGCGAATAAGCAGAGTTGCAGAGTTATGCGAGACTGCTGACTTTAAGAAACATTCAACTTTTTCATTTTACGGTTTGTTTTTTTGGTGAGAAGTTATCAACTGGATATCTTGTGTTATACATTTTATAAATAAATAAAATAAGTACAAGCTAGTGCGATTGCAGAACTATATTTTGTTGACTTCTGAAAACAAATCGCAATTTCAACAGATCATTGTCATAAAAATATAATAATATTCACTTATTATCATTTGAATAAATTGTAAGGATCCACTCAATAACTTCTACCAACCTAAAAATAAAAATGGCCACGAAAATTATTAGTCCCTAACAAGGTAAAGTAAACTTTATACATAGGTAATAAGATGCAACCAATCTCAATCTCTTGCCGGCGACACGAGACTTTACACGCACCCAACGAAATACAATTATAAACATAAAAACACAATAGTTATATAGCAATAATAACGGTTGACGGGAACACGTACAGAGATTTATAATTTAATTTAATATATTTATATTATTTTTATAATATTATACACTAACAACTACATAAAGCAATACGTTTGTGCTATCGCTCGCTCCCGGGGGCGCGTGAGTGTACCGCACAACATAACTAGTACATGTTAAACTTAAACGAACATTAATTTAAACTATTAAACTTAAACCTTTGGTATTACATCGATAACTATCAACTAATTAAATAATACTTAAATCAGAATACTGTCGCGATGCGTGACAGGTGGCTGAAGACATATTTAGCGTGCGTCGCGTGAATGACGCAATAACAACCTGATTTCACAAACATTCTATGACTTCCCTATATAAGGATTGCTTTTCGCCTAGCGTGGGCCTCAATCGCGTGCGTTCGCAGTGAAGCATTCATTGCAAAAGTTCCGCTGACGCTTGCGCTAGACGAACGAGAGCACCCTAAACACGTCATAAATCAGTGACGTATGTTAAATATGTTTTCAGCTGAAATGTGATGTCAAATATAAACATACCTTTAATAAAATGGTGGTGTCTGTGATAAATATTTTGTTTTAAATACTAACTTGATTACGAACGTAAACAAGATGATGACTATAAACACACAGACATTAAAAATAACGTATTTATGTACTCACAGTACTTACGACAAAAAATAGAATATAATTTATAAAAAAGATCTAACAAAATATTATGTAAAGAGAATCTCAACTAACTGGTAAACGCTTGTGCTACATTTGTACGTTCATATTCTTTCTCCACTTTGTGTTACGAAGATAATTGAATTACTTCGAACAGAATAATTTCAGTTATTATTTCATGACCAGTACGTTCACGAAACACATAATCGCTTCAAAAAGTATTTTGTTAAAATAATATTAACTTTTGAAGAACACACAATTAATAATAAATTATAATAGTTTTATATAATATACAGGCTACAAAATCTTTTAAAGATACCTGTGCTTTGGTTTTTTCATGGATATTTAAGGCGGAAACAGATTTGCAACACTTGCAGCGACTTATTAAAACGCGACACGCTTTCACGTGGCCACATTTCATCGCAAAGGGCGTGAATTTGTCGCCAAAAAATTGTACGACACGCGTCGCGTTACATCAAGGAGCATCAAGTGCCATCAGTCTATGTCCGTTTAAAAACATTACGTACAAATACAACACAAGCTTAAAGATCAAGAAATACTGTTGTAACACAGAAGTGTCGATGAGTATTGGAGGAAACGCTTCGCGGAACAACGCGGGACTAGAAGTAACATTTACTTGGGTACGTACTCTGAACTAGCACTGGTTCAAGCGTCGGACAAGAGGCGGGGCAGACGCTTAAACCACAGGTATAGAGGAACAAACATATCGCAACTATAGGAACTGTACATTAACAATAGCGAAAAGGTAATAGCCGTGGCACGTATCCTTTCCCTTTGAATTCGTCAAATGAAAATTCCAATTATTGTGAAACAATTTTGTATGCCATTTGTGTGCGTGAATTGTAATACGACCACAGTATCACTGCCAACTTGTTAGTAATCGGAGCAATCGCACTCGAAAGTATATTGCATGTGATTTTGCAGAGTATCAATATAGCGTTTGCTGAGGCGCTGATACCGTGAAAGCAGTATGAGATGTATATTAATCGTTTTTACGATTACTGCTTCGATGGGATTAGCGGTTGGTTAATGAATTCATAGTCGAAAAATGAAGGTCCGTCTCCGTCCCAACTTGTGATATCTACTTTTTCCTATATCTGTGGTTTAAAACTTGCCCTTCCAAATATTTCTATCGGTTTTTATATCACACCGCTTTTAGGTAAGTTTTTCTAAAGCGCTAAAGTAATTCTTCCCCTGAACACCTATTTCTCTTACGCGAGTTTGTATGTAAATAATATTTTATTTATAACGGTAAATATAATCTGCGGGTAAACTCATATATTTTTCATTTGCCGAGCATCATACCAATGAATATTGCGGCAGATAGCGTCAAAAATATCGCGAAGTTTCTTAAAGAAATTCTGCTTATTAAAGTAAATATTATGCGCGAATGACTAAAGAACAAAGTCTCTTCAAAATGACATCATAATGCCAGTGCCTAAGGGAGTAAACTGTACGAACACAACACCCAATCATTACAAAAACATCGAGTTTAAATTCAAAGCACCGATTGCTAGGTACATCGTAACTTTAATAAAAAGAATAAACTTTGTAGCGATACTCTCCTACATTCTTCTTCAGCACACACACAGACTTACATACGTTCATACAAACACACACACGCACACAGTCACGAAGTACACGCAATAATAACACTACTAACGCGTTATGGGGTTTACAGCTTCCTCCCACGGAGCGCCGCGCGGTGTTGCCAACTGCAAATAAATACCGACAGCGATGGTCTGGCAACACCGCGCGCACGCTACAAGTATGTTTTGTTCAATATTTACAACAATCGATAATTGCTCTCTATATCATCAATATAGGACTCAATGAAAAATATACTCATCGAATCAACAAAGATTGCATTTTTTTTATTTATAATTTATTTATGTGATGTGATGTGATTTATTAACGAGCGACGTTTGTGCGAGCCGGTCAGGTGCGAACGACGTGTTAGTGTTAGCAAATAACGCTCTAGCCAGCCAAGCGGCCACCCAACCGAGCCACCACAATTAGATAGTCTTACACACTAGCTAGTGCGTAATCTGTAACTATTTGGAAGTGCAACGCACCAGAGATCTGATACAGAGCTTCCTAAAGGGGTCAGTTATTATGTACAGAAATAGGAAGAGGGCATTATCAGGAGTATCGATGCGAGCCCTTCCTCCGGTATGGAGAATACATCGATACTCCTCATAGTGTGTCGTTAAGCACCTGACTTTCCTTCCAAGACACTATCCTACATAACACTTACCGATGTTAGAAGCGTGGCACACTGAGCGAGATAGGTTAAAAACTAAAGCGTGACGCGACGTTTGTGACGTTCGGTTCAGAAAATATCGCGCCCCGCAATCACCCCCTCCGGCCCGGTGTACTACGCCCCTACTAGAGCTCGATAATAAGTAACTGTCGAAAGAACTAGTGGACAGAAACATCATAAGAAAACCGTGTTTCAAGTCAACTTTGGCAACGTCTGTACAATGTTACAAGGTACTTAAAGCTGCTGTTTCACGAGACCCACAAGTTGAACGTTCAATATCGCAAATTAAGGACAATTCAACGACTAGTACTTGAGAACAAGTCTTTAAATTATTATTTGTACGAACTAGCATTGATATATTATGGTAACTTTGGTTTCGCTCGCAAAACGAGGCAAGCGTTTGAAGCACTGAGGTATTCGTTTGTTAAATCTGACACAGCAGCTTTACCGCGGGCGAGAAAATGGTCGTCTATTCGAAATAATAGAAAATATCGATTAAAGACATGCCTTAACCTTATGTAAAGGTATTTATTGGCAATGCCACTAATCAAATATAAATATTTGACGATGATAGTTTTCTTTTTGAAGATGTTATCACGTGCTACTTAAGCTATCATCATCAACATTATTTCGGGAGCTTTCCAGATTATTACTCAATACATCTGTAAAGCTGGCGGCATCTCCCGCGGTACGCCGCGTGTGTTCGGGATTCTCGTAAACTAAAACTGATCCTGTGATGATGATTGTACGGACATTAGACGCAATTCAGCCTAGTACCACACACAGCTTTGAATGCCTGCGGAACATTCAAACTTGCGAATATGCTCTTAGAAATTACCTTTACTTAAATGTAATCAGTAGTTATGCCGAAAAAAACCCGCAACAGAGCCATATGTGCCAAATTGCGTCCAAGAGATGTTAAAGTCGCAGTGAGAGACTCGAACGCTCCTAAACTAACATAGACTAAAAGACAGACAACGTACATTCAAAAAACGTACAAAAAAAACGTAATCAAAATAATACTTCGACCGACGTTGATACTAAAAATCGTCGCGCGCTACTACTAGAATTAAAAAAAAACAGCATTTGCGCTTAAATTACGCATCGTCATGACTAGACAGATGTTGGCATTGCACTTAAAATATGTAAAAAATGAGAGTTGCGGCCTCGCTCACTCGCGTACTATGGTACTAGGTACTATCGTACTATGTACTAGTGCTGTGCTGCTCAGGCTTGCGGCGGCTTCTCCACGGGCGGCGCCGGGTTGAAGTCCTTGTTCACGAACGAGAAGCCTCGGAACTCCTCCTGCGAGAACAAAGTCGCACGTCACAAGTGACAAACGGTTCGTTACTATTATGTTCTTGCCTTTCACAAGGCAATCGTTACAACAGACAACATAATTAGCCCATTACTGCCACACTGCTGGGCACGGGCCTCTTCTTAGAATGAGAAGGGGTTAGGCCTTAGTCCAATAGTAATGTTACAAATCAAATAATATTTTTTAAACCATCTGGGAAGTTTTTGTCTGCTAATAACAATACAACAGCAATAATAAACATACTTTTGGATTAGGAAACTTATTTCTAATATTAATAGTTTAGTTTTCTTATAAAATTTAAATTGTTATGACTTTTCAATGTTTTTTATCAGTCTGATATTAACTTATCATTGACTTTGACTTGATTATAGAGTACAAGGCAGCCTCGCATAATATGGGGTATTATTGTAACTTACACAAATATCTACTTTAAGAACAAGACAACAAAGTTGATTTCATAATGACAAGAATTATGGACAAGGTCATAAAACAATTTTAGTTGCAATAAAGTCAAAGTCAAAGTTTTTTATTTCAAATAGACCAGATTTCAGGCACTTTTAAAACGTCACGACTAGGTGCACGGTTCCAAAAGGTAGGTTCTATGGAGAAGAGCCGGCAAGAAACTCCATGAATACTCTTTTTAAAATAGTAGTTCATTACAATTCCATTACAGTAGTGTGAGAAATAGAATGAGAATAATGCAGGTTAATGTAACAAATAAACTCACATAAGAGTAACAAATAGAAAAATATGCCTTCTATGATTGCCATAGCAGTTAATAGTAACTGAACTACAAGTATGTATTATAGAATGAAGGTTGGTGAAAGTGTGGTGTACGCACCTGGTTGATGGCGCGCACCACGTCGTTGGGCACTGGGGTCAGCACGGGCTCCTCCTTGGTGAACTCCGCGTCGAAGTTAGCCGCCTCGCGCTTGCTCTTCTGGAAAACAGTCACGGGGGTCAATGGACTTCAACGTATTATTACACACTCGATATCGAGCGACAACAGAACTTTTCAATAAGTCAGCTGCCGAACAATTCTGTTTCTTATCTCGTTTTCTGTCTTTATGAAAATCGTAGACAAAATGAGATAACGAACCGAATAGGTCGACAACCGACTTATCTAAAAACTCTGAATCAGGGGGCGGGTCAGTCGTCGTGTGTATACAAGTTACGACCTGAACTTAACGTGGGCAGGTGCGCCACAGTGGTCGTGACACGACAGCGCTGGGTACAGCCCCGAGAATACCTGACATTTCGCTACTGCACAGACATACGCTTTGTATTCAGAGCGACCAGATGTTTGACGCGTTTGTGTCGCGAGTACTTGTAGTGACGCTTGCGTGAACTGCTAGTAATGTTGACGTAACGTTCGTGCATATTCTTATAAGTTATAACTCGTGACATGTGGACGTAACGGTCACGCACGTCGAACATAACACTTGAACAGCATTATCAACGAATCAATATTACCAATTCAATATAAATTAACCCAAAATCATTGTTTTTTTAAAGAACTAAATTTTTCATGACATGTAACGCTCACAAGGTACACAAGTATATAGTGTATACTAACGACTTTAGGTCTGAAGGGCGGCCGCAGCCGGCGGTGCGCGAGCGCGTCCCAGTCCATGTAACGCTCACAAGGTACACAAGTGTATAGTGTATACTAACGACTTTAGGTCTGAAGGGCGGCCGCAGCCGGCGGTGCGCGAGCGCGTCCCAGTCCATGTAACGCTCACAAGGTACACAAGTGTATAGTGTATACTAACGACTTTAGGTCTGAAGGGCGGCCGCAGCCGGCGGTGCGCGAGCGCGTCCCAGTCCATGTAACGCTCACAAGGTACACAAGTGTATAGTGTATACTAACGACTTTAGGTCTGAAGGGCGGCCGCAGCCGGCGGTGCGCGAGCGCGTCCCAGTCCATGTAACGCTCACAAGGTACACAAGTGTATAGTGTATACTAACGACTTTAGGTCTGAAGGGCGGCCGCAGCCGGCGGTGCGCGAGCGCGTCCCAGTCCATGTAACGCTCACAAGGTACACAAGTGTATAGTGTATACTAACGACTTTAGGTCTGAAGGGCGGCCGCAGCCGGCGGTGCGCGAGCGCGTCCCAGTCCATGTAACGCTCACAAGGTACACAAGTGTATAGTGTATACTAACGACTTTAGGTCTGAAGGGCGGCCGCAGCCGGCGGTGCGCGAGCGCGTCCCAGTCCATGTAACGCTCACAAGGTACACAAGTGTATAGTGTATACTAACGACTTTAGGTCTGAAGGGCGGCCGCAGCCGGCGGTGCGCGAGCGCGTCCCAGTCCATGTAACGCTCACAAGGTACACAAGTGTATAGTGTATACTAACGACTTTAGGTCTGAAGGGCGGCCGCAGCCGGCGGTGCGCGAGCGCGTCCCAGTCCATGTAACGCTCACAAGGTACACAAGTGTATAGTGTATACTAACGACTTTAGGTCTGAAGGGCGGCCGCAGCCGGCGGTGCGCGAGCGCGTCCCAGTCCATGTAACGCTCACAAGGTACACAAGTGTATAGTGTATACTAACGACTTTAGGTCTGAAGGGCGGCCGCAGCCGGCGGTGCGCGAGCGCGTCCCAGTCCATGTAACGCTCACAAGGTACACAAGTGTATAGTGTATACTAACGACTTTAGGTCTGAAGGGCGGCCGCAGCCGGCGGTGCGCGAGCGCGTCCCAGTCCATGTAACGCTCACAAGGTACACAAGTGTATAGTGTATACTAACGACTTTAGGTCTGAAGGGCGGCCGCAGCCGGCGGTGCGCGAGCGCGTCCCAGTCCATGTAACGCTCACAAGGTACACAAGTGTATAGTGTATACTAACGACTTTAGGTCTGAAGGGCGGCCGCAGCCGGCGGTGCGCGAGCGCGTCCCAGTCCATGTAACGCTCACAAGGTACACAAGTGTATAGTGTATACTAACGACTTTAGGTCTGAAGGGCGGCCGCAGCCGGCGGTGCGCGAGCGCGTCCCAGTCCATGTAACGCTCACAAGGTACACAAGTGTATAGTGTATACTAACGACTTTAGGTCTGAAGGGCGGCCGCAGCCGGCGGTGCGCGAGCGCGTCCCAGTCCATGTAACGCTCACAAGGTACACAAGTGTATAGTGTATACTAACGACTTTAGGTCTGAAGGGCGGCCGCAGCCGGCGGTGCGCGAGCGCGTCCCAGTCCATGTAACGCTCACAAGGTACACAAGTGTATAGTGTATACTAACGACTTTAGGTCTGAAGGGCGGCCGCAGCCGGCGGTGCGCGAGCGCGTCCCAGTCCATGTAACGCTCACAAGGTACACAAGTGTATAGTGTATACTAACGACTTTAGGTCTGAAGGGCGGCCGCAGCCGGCGGTGCGCGAGCGCGTCCCAGTCCATGTAACGCTCACAAGGTACACAAGTGTATAGTGTATACTAACGACTTTAGGTCTGAAGGGCGGCCGCAGCCGGCGGTGCGCGAGCGCGTCCCAGTCCATGTAACGCTCACAAGGTACACAAGTGTATAGTGTATACTAACGACTTTAGGTCTGAAGGGCGGCCGCAGCCGGCGGTGCGCGAGCGCGTCCCAGTCCATGTAACGCTCACAAGGTACACAAGTGTATAGTGTATACTAACGACTTTAGGTCTGAAGGGCGGCCGCAGCCGGCGGTGCGCGAGCGCGTCCCAGTCCATGTAACGCTCACAAGGTACACAAGTGTATAGTGTATACTAACGACTTTAGGTCTGAAGGGCGGCCGCAGCCGGCGGTGCGCGAGCGCGTCCCAGTCCATGTAACGCTCACAAGGTACACAAGTGTATAGTGTATACTAACGACTTTAGGTCTGAAGGGCGGCCGCAGCCGGCGGTGCGCGAGCGCGTCCCAGTCCATGTAACGCTCACAAGGTACACAAGTGTATAGTGTATACTAACGACTTTAGGTCTGAAGGGCGGCCGCAGCCGGCGGTGCGCGAGCGCGTCCCAGTCCATGTAACGCTCACAAGGTACACAAGTGTATAGTGTATACTAACGACTTTAGGTCTGAAGGGCGGCCGCAGCCGGCGGTGCGCGAGCGCGTCCCAGTCCATGTAACGCTCACAAGGTACACAAGTGTATAGTGTATACTAACGACTTTAGGTCTGAAGGGCGGCCGCAGCCGGCGGTGCGCGAGCGCGTCCCAGTCCATGTAACGCTCACAAGGTACACAAGTGTATAGTGTATACTAACGACTTTAGGTCTGAAGGGCGGCCGCAGCCGGCGGTGCGCGAGCGCGTCCCAGTCCATGTAACGCTCACAAGGTACACAAGTGTATAGTGTATACTAACGACTTTAGGTCTGAAGGGCGGCCGCAGCCGGCGGTGCGCGAGCGCGTCCCAGTCCATGTAACGCTCACAAGGTACACAAGTGTATAGTGTATACTAACGACTTTAGGTCTGAAGGGCGGCCGCAGCCGGCGGTGCGCGAGCGCGTCCCAGTCCATGTAACGCTCACAAGGTACACAAGTGTATAGTGTATACTAACGACTTTAGGTCTGAAGGGCGGCCGCAGCCGGCGGTGCGCGAGCGCGTCCCAGTCCATGTAACGCTCACAAGGTACACAAGTGTATAGTGTATACTAACGACTTTAGGTCTGAAGGGCGGCCGCAGCCGGCGGTGCGCGAGCGCGTCCCAGTCCATGTAACGCTCACAAGGTACACAAGTGTATAGTGTATACTAACGACTTTAGGTCTGAAGGGCGGCCGCAGCCGGCGGTGCGCGAGCGCGTCCCAGTCCATGTAACGCTCACAAGGTACACAAGTGTATAGTGTATACTAACGACTTTAGGTCTGAAGGGCGGCCGCAGCCGGCGGTGCGCGAGCGCGTCCCAGTCCATGTAACGCTCACAAGGTACACAAGTGTATAGTGTATACTAACGACTTTAGGTCTGAAGGGCGGCCGCAGCCGGCGGTGCGCGAGCGCGTCCCAGTCCATGTAACGCTCACAAGGTACACAAGTGTATAGTGTATACTAACGACTTTAGGTCTGAAGGGCGGCCGCAGCCGGCGGTGCGCGAGCGCGTCCCAGTCCATGTAACGCTCACAAGGTACACAAGTGTATAGTGTATACTAACGACTTTAGGTCTGAAGGGCGGCCGCAGCCGGCGGTGCGCGAGCGCGTCCCAGTCCATGTAACGCTCACAAGGTACACAAGTGTATAGTGTATACTAACGACTTTAGGTCTGAAGGGCGGCCGCAGCCGGCGGTGCGCGAGCGCGTCCCAGTCCATGTAACGCTCACAAGGTACACAAGTGTATAGTGTATACTAACGACTTTAGGTCTGAAGGGCGGCCGCAGCCGGCGGTGCGCGAGCGCGTCCCAGTCCATGTAACGCTCACAAGGTACACAAGTGTATAGTGTATACTAACGACTTTAGGTCTGAAGGGCGGCCGCAGCCGGCGGTGCGCGAGCGCGTCCCAGTCCATGTAACGCTCACAAGGTACACAAGTGTATAGTGTATACTAACGACTTTAGGTCTGAAGGGCGGCCGCAGCCGGCGGTGCGCGAGCGCGTCCCAGTCCATGTAACGCTCACAAGGTACACAAGTGTATAGTGTATACTAACGACTTTAGGTCTGAAGGGCGGCCGCAGCCGGCGGTGCGCGAGCGCGTCCCAGTCCATGTAACGCTCACAAGGTACACAAGTGTATAGTGTATACTAACGACTTTAGGTCTGAAGGGCGGCCGCAGCCGGCGGTGCGCGAGCGCGTCCCAGTCCATGTAACGCTCACAAGGTACACAAGTGTATAGTGTATACTAACGACTTTAGGTCTGAAGGGCGGCCGCAGCCGGCGGTGCGCGAGCGCGTCCCAGTCCATGTAACGCTCACAAGGTACACAAGTGTATAGTGTATACTAACGACTTTAGGTCTGAAGGGCGGCCGCAGCCGGCGGTGCGCGAGCGCGTCCCAGTCCATGTAACGCTCACAAGGTACACAAGTGTATAGTGTATACTAACGACTTTAGGTCTGAAGGGCGGCCGCAGCCGGCGGTGCGCGAGCGCGTCCCAGTCCATGTAACGCTCACAAGGTACACAAGTGTATAGTGTATACTAACGACTTTAGGTCTGAAGGGCGGCCGCAGCCGGCGGTGCGCGAGCGCGTCCCAGTCCATGTAACGCTCACAAGGTACACAAGTGTATAGTGTATACTAACGACTTTAGGTCTGAAGGGCGGCCGCAGCCGGCGGTGCGCGAGCGCGTCCCAGTCCATGTAACGCTCACAAGGTACACAAGTGTATAGTGTATACTAACGACTTTAGGTCTGAAGGGCGGCCGCAGCCGGCGGTGCGCGAGCGCGTCCCAGTCCATGTAACGCTCACAAGGTACACAAGTGTATAGTGTATACTAACGACTTTAGGTCTGAAGGGCGGCCGCAGCCGGCGGTGCGCGAGCGCGTCCCAGTCCATGTAACGCTCACAAGGTACACAAGTGTATAGTGTATACTAACGACTTTAGGTCTGAAGGGCGGCCGCAGCCGGCGGTGCGCGAGCGCGTCCCAGTCCATGTAACGCTCACAAGGTACACAAGTGTATAGTGTATACTAACGACTTTAGGTCTGAAGGGCGGCCGCAGCCGGCGGTGCGCGAGCGCGTCCCAGTCCATGTAACGCTCACAAGGTACACAAGTGTATAGTGTATACTAACGACTTTAGGTCTGAAGGGCGGCCGCAGCCGGCGGTGCGCGAGCGCGTCCCAGTCCATGTAACGCTCACAAGGTACACAAGTGTATAGTGTATACTAACGACTTTAGGTCTGAAGGGCGGCCGCAGCCGGCGGTGCGCGAGCGCGTCCCAGTCCATGTAACGCTCACAAGGTACACAAGTGTATAGTGTATACTAACGACTTTAGGTCTGAAGGGCGGCCGCAGCCGGCGGTGCGCGAGCGCGTCCCAGTCCATGTAACGCTCACAAGGTACACAAGTGTATAGTGTATACTAACGACTTTAGGTCTGAAGGGCGGCCGCAGCCGGCGGTGCGCGAGCGCGTCCCAGTCCATGTCCTTGAAGAACACGTGCGCGCGGATACCGCCCGCGCCGCCAGACACGCCCAGCCGACGTAACGGGTTCTTCGTCATGAAGCCTACGGACAACAGGGAATAACATTAAACAGGGCCATTGTTGACGAAACCACCCGGACGGCCAAGCATCTTGAAAAATCTGAGCACAACAAGTGACATCAATCAAAGCCCTGGAATTTTTGTCCCAGAAGTATGGTAGCGCGAGGCATAAGTCCCGCCCACTTTTGGCCGCAACGCCTCGCACAAATGCTCTGCGACAACGTTGCGGTAGAGTAATTTTGCAGTATGCTTCTATATCATATTTTAGGACCAACCACTTTAGAGGTTGGTCCCTAACAAATAAAAGTCGTGATGCTCTGTTCAACTATAATTTTATACTGACAGTGAAATGGTGGATTCGAAACAATGAGGATGACAGGATTCTAAAAGTTTATGAATTTAAATTTCAAATGAGAATTTAGATGGCCAACCAGCGATATAAATAAAACATGAAGGTTGTATGTACATTGTACGCTACATTACTCCCCCCTTAATAAAAGCGTACTCGTTTAACAGCGCGACCGGATCTGGTGACGTAGGTGTCGTGTGCTGAAGGTGGTGCTGCCATATGCGGGGTCGCAGGAGTACTTGTACTTGGATTCGAGTGAACAGGTGTAGGATTCCGGTCAGTTGCTCCTTGTGTCTTCTCTTCGTTGAATAAGTGTGCTGGCTTTAGTCTGTCTATTGATACTACTGTGGTGCGAAAAGGTAACTGTAGCGTGAAAGTTTTGCCATCTGTGCTTCGTTTAAGAATTTTAAAAGGTCCTTCATACGGTGGTGTGAGTGGTTGACGAAAGGTGTCGTTGCGTAAAAATACATGCGAACAAGTTGCGAGATCTTTGTAAATGAACGTCTTCATATTAGGTGAATGAGATTTTTGAGTTGGGTTAAGCGATGCCATGGTCTCAGTCAGTTGTCGGACGAATTCTGCGTCTTCAATGTTCGGCTTGGTAGGCACGAAAAAATCTGACGGAATGCGTAGAGTTGATCCGTATGTCATCAGTGCTGGGCTGACGGAGGTATCTTCACGCAGTGCGGTACGTAATCCTAACAGAACTGTAGGAAGTTCTTCACTCCATCTGGTTCCGGCTGCTCTAGCCATCAGTGCTGCGTTCATGGTTCTGTGCCATCGCTTAACTTGACCGTTTGCTTGCGGATGGAAAGCAGTTGTTCGAATGCGAGTGACGCCGAATTTTTTCATGAGAGAATTGAATAACGATGACTCGAACTGTCTACCTTGGTCGGTAGTTAATCGCAATGGGCAACCAAATCGTGAAATCCACCCATCGTAGACGGCTCTCGCAACTGTTTCAGCGGTGATGTCACGAGTGGGTATTGCTTCGGGCCATTTGGTGCCGCGGTCAATAATGGTTACAAGATATCTATAGTCGTTTGATGAAGGTAAAGGTCCGACTATGTCCACGTGTATGTGTTCGAAACGTGATGATCCTTGAAATTCGCCGAGTGGACTGATGACTTGCCGTTGCACTTTAGCACGTTGACAACCGGTGCACGACTTTGCCCATGCAGTTACGTCTCTATTCATTGACGGCCAGAAGAATTTCGTAGTGATGATTTTTCTTGTTGTTCGGACTCCAGAGTGACTAAGTTCGTGTTGCGCTTTGAAGGCTGCAAGACGATAATTCGTTGGAAGGTACGGTCGTATGGTCGCTGTCGATGTCTCACACCATATAGGTTGTTGAACTCCAGGAAGGTTCACACATAAACTTGAGGTTGGGTCTGGTTATACATGTTTGTAGCTCGATGTCTCTTTCTTGGTCTGCAGCCAGTTTCATGTAGTCGATAGTCGAGTTGAGTATTTCGACCTCTGAGATTCTTCATAACGCATCCGCTGCCTCGTTCTTATCACCTTGAATGAATTTGATATTTGTGCAGAATTGACTTATGTAGTGAAGTTGTCGTTCTCTTCTTGGTGTGTCGCTGCTACTCGGCGTTCTTGTTAGTGCGTACGTCAGTGGTTTGTGGTCTGTACATATTGTGAGTTCGTTGCCCTCTATCAGTCGGCGAAGGCTCTTTACAGCTGTATACATCGCTAATAATTCGCGATCGTACACACTGTATCTTCGCTGCGTCTCACTCATAGTCTTCGAGTAGAAGGCGAGCGGTTTCCACACGTCGTTGATTTTCTGTTGAAGTACAGCGCCGAGACTGGTATCAGATGCGTCGGTGCATAAACATAGCGGAGCGTTGCATACTGGGTGCGTCAGAGTGGTTGCCTCGAGTACGCTTTGTCCGCACTGCTCGTAGACTTTTTCTGTTTCAGGTGTCCATTCAATTGGCGACTTGTCGTTTTTTTTACTGTTGTACTTGTTAAGTAAATATTGATGTTCAGCTTGATGGGGTAGGCAGCTACGGTAGAAGTTGATCATGCCTAAGAATCTTCTTAATTCTTGTACTGCAGTTGGTTTCGGGTATTTGACGATAGCTTGCATACGCTCTTCAGTAGGTTTGATTCCGTCGGAATTTACTTCGTAGCCCAGAAATTGAAGTTTATTTTTGCCGAATTCACACTTGTCGGTGTTTAGTGTGATGCCGTAATCGTCCAGTCGTTTGAGTACTTGATGTAAATGGCGCTTATGTTCTTCCTCGTTATGTGAATGAATAAGCAAATCGTCGACGAAACAAAATACGATGTCGTCAAGTCCTCGTAGTGCCTCATGCATGAAGCGTTGGAACGTTTGTCCCGAGTTTCGTAAGCCGAACGGCATACAATTAAATTCGAAGAGACCGAAGGGGGTTATTATGGCGGTTTTCGCAGCATGTTCTTTATCCATAGGTATACCATAGTATGCCATCTTCATATCTAGTTTTGAAAATATTTTCTTCCCGTGTAATTGGCACGTAAAATTTTGAATTCGTGGAATCGGGTATCTGTCAGGTACAGTCGCGGCGTCAAGTCTTCGATAATCGCCACATACGCGTAGTGAGCCATCTTTTTTCGTGACGACGTGAAGTGGACTAGCCCAGGGGCTTTTATTTTGCTGCTTTGTACTTGACCGGAGGCAAGGGTCGTGGCCGTGAGCATATTGGTTGGCCGGTTGTTTCGATTATGTGAGTTACGTTGTGTTTCGCTGGGGCCTTGAGGGACATGGGTCGTAGAATGTCTGGATCGTCCTTTAGAATGTTGTGGTAAACGTGATTGCGGTCGATCATATAAACGGTTTCGTCTGAATTTTCAATCTTGATGGTGTTCACGCTAAGGTCGGTAATGCGGTCTATAAGTTTTCTTCGATGTAAGTCGACTAGTAATTTGTGGCTTACTAGGAAGTCTGCACCCAGTATCGATGTCTTGACATCGTCGACGACGAATGTCCATTTGAAACTTCTACGTAAACCTAAGTTGAGGTCAAGTGTACGCTCTCCGTAGGTACGTATTTCGGTGCCGTTCGCTGCGAACAATTTGTAGGAATTCTCGAGTCGAGGCTTCGAGAGTTTTTTGTTTCTAATTGCTAGGACTGAGATATCTGCTCCGGTATCGACAAGAAACCTTTCACGTGTGTTGCTATCGATAATGCATAGGCGGTGGCTTTTTAAATTAGCATCGACTGCCGCCATAGACGATGCCTTCTTCAGTTTTCCTGTTTTCTCTTCATACAGGGTGACTCGCATCGGCGCGCTCGCCGAATTTAAAATGGTAACGACACAACTAGTCATGATCACCAGGCTTCCGATTTGTGCGGGTTCTTGAATTAGAACGTGAACGATGATTTTGAAAATGAGGACTATGAGAGCGGCGGAACGTAGACCGCTGTTGACTTGAACGAAGTTCTGCAATTTCTAACGTTAATTTTTCTATTCGTTTTGATAATAAAGGACATGGACAAAAAAGTACATTCTATATACTTATACATAGTAAATAATATTGTAAAATAGAAAAATGAATTAATGCGTAGTTTTTAGCCTCTCTGAACTTGTCAGTTTTTATTACAAAATAATAAGTAATGCAAGATGAATTCAAAGTACCGTTTGTCAACGTCCGCCATAATGTACCATAGAGAAAGATAAAAAATAATAATGGACGTTCCAAACCACTCTTACTACTTGTAAACATGTGTGATATGGATGACAAATGCTCTTATTAGGAACATTTTACTCATACGAAACTATCTTCATTGGTAATTGTTGCATTTAATAAAATTATCTTATCATAATTTATGTTGATGCGTAAGATAGTTTCTTTTTAATATTTCAGACAAAATAAAATACTTAAAACGGAACGCGTTTACTTGTTTGACAGTGTGTTTTTGTCTATGTCAAATGTCAATGTAATGCCATAATTATGTCATTTCATTGCAGATTCTTCATTGCGTTACTGTTTGAATTTTTGCGATTATTTTCTCAATTTGACCCCGCTTATCTACTGACTGATACCTTCTACCACTCAATTACCTTGCTATTAACACTGGACTCTGATTTACATAGCGTTTCGGATTTGTTTTGTGGATCATTATGAAGTGCATGCATCAACTGCGGAATAGCCATGCAAAGGTTGCAGAGGCATCGTATATCCTCGCTTTCTGCACACCATCAAACATGACTTTCGCGTTGGATAACCAATGCTCAACCACAGGTATGAAGTTGGAGTAGAAGAAACTGAATCTGATTTATTTTTATTTGTTTTCTCTAATTAATAAATAATTATTTATACCTAATCTTGTTTTATTTTGTGTTTTCCTTGTTAATTGGTAATTAAACTATAAAAATATAGATAAGGATAACCTGTAAAAATGTATTACATGTCACATTATAATTCTATACACTTATTGCCAGCGATCTGATTAAAGGTTTAGTGAAATTATTTACGTCTAGTCTGTAGTAATGACGAGTTCTATAAGTTTTTTTATTTATAGCAATTTAATGTGCCAATATTCACGAATATAAAACAAAAAATCATTGGTGTACAATAAATTCGATAACTATGCCGACGTCCATACAGAAATTGGCCATGTCCTCTAAGTGTAGGTTTGAGATGGCTGGATTTTGGTTTTCTAGGTATGATGAGCTTGACGGAATGGACGCAGGAATTGTAGTGGAGACTGCGGCGACTGTTGTTGGTTCAAAGTGTTCCATCATCTTATCAGCCATCGCTGCTAGAATTTCGAGTGTTGATTCAGTATTCACGGAAAGGACGGCACGTACTTGCGCGGGTAGTGTGTTGAGCCATATAACCTTAAGAACTTCATCGGCTAATAATTTCCCGCTTAGGTCACGCATCTTGCGAAGTAACTGGCTAGGCTTCTGATCTGGCTTTGGGTTGGCGGACCGGGACCTGCCGGGGTTGCGGTGCATGCAATAGCGAATCCCGCGACCCTGGCCGTACGGTCAGGAGAAGGAACACCGTTGATTTTCCAACGAGAAAAAAAAAAGGCTTCTGATCTCCTAGATCTAGACTGCTGAGTAATTTCTGTAGTTGGCGATGGTCAGATTCTTGAAACGTTGATATCAGTCTGTTCTTTAGAGTGCTGTACTTGCCGGTAGCTGGGGGGTTTAATATGATATCTCCAATTTGTTCCAAATCACTGCATCCGAGTAACGGTATGACGAGGTTGAATTTCTGTTCTTCTCCAATCTTGCTGGCAGCGACGGCGGCTTCGAATTGAGCGAACCATAAACGTGGGTTTTGATGCCAAAACGGTGGTAGACGGGCAGGAAGCGATATGGTTGCTACGTTATTCCCGATATTGGAGCTGCCTTGAGCATCACTAAAATCGTCGTTGTCCCTCAACATAACGATTGTATACTATACAATTATGATCGACCGCAATCACGTAGGTATTATCGGGGTCACCAATTTAGGGGTTGGTCCCTAACAAATAAAAGTCGTGATGCTCTGTACAACTATAATTTTATACTGACAGTGAAATGATGGATTCGAAACAATGAGGATGACAGGATTCTAAAAGTTTATGAATTTAAATTTCTAATGAGAATTTAGATGGCCAACCAGCGATATAAATAAAACATGAAGATTGTATGTACATTGTACGCTACATCACTGATGGATACATTATCGAAACATGTGTTAGATTAGTGTACCTTTGAGTATGGACACGGCCTCCTTAGAGAGCCACACGGGGTACAGCACGTCGTCGTGCAGGATGGACTCGAACAGGTCGTCCTCGTTGTCGGCCTCGAAGGGCGGCTGGCCCGCCAGCATCTCGTACAGCAGCACGCCCAGCGCCCACCAGTCCACGGACGGACCGTACTCTAGCTCTTGGAGGATCTGGGGGAAACGAATACACACTGCTCAATGTGCCCAAATTATATATTTACTATTGCAGATCTGCTTAATTAGATTGAAGAACTAATCAATATTTGTGGTGTGAGAAATAGATAATAACTATTTTTTTTGTTTTTAGTAGCCTATGGATTGTTCCACTGCTGAGCAGTGGAGCACCCTAATAATCAGGGAAATTGAAAATCGTGATCTTAGGTACTTGCTTTTACGTTCAATATTTTCAATAACCACTTTTTTTAATTTTACCATTTAATAAAGCAAATAAAAATAGATTAACACAAAATCAGACAATTTAGCCAAATAAATATTCATAACACATACTTCAGGTGCGATATAGTCCGGCGTCCCGCAGAACGTGGTCGTCGTGGCGCCCTCTGAAACAAACAGCTTGTCACTGTCTGCACACTGTACACTGCACACTGCACACTGCACACTGCACCGGTACGGGTACAGTGCCCTACAGATGCGCCCTCAGCTCTCATAACGTGACAGTCACGGGGCAGCTTGTCACTGTCTGCACACTGCACACTGCACCGGTACGGGTACAGTGCCCTACAGATGCGCCCTCAGCTCTCATAACGTGACAGTCACGGGGCAGCTTGTCACTGTCTGCACACTGCACACTGCACCGGTACGGGTACAGTGCCCTACAGATGCGCCCTCAGCTCTCATAACGTGACAGTCACGGGGCAGCTTGTCACTGTCTGCACACTGCACACTGCACCGGTACGGGTACAGTGCCCTACAGATGCGCCCTCAGCTCTCATAACGTGACAGTCACGGGGCAGCTTGTCACTGTCTGCACACTGCACACTGCACCGGTACGGGTACAGTGCCCTACAGATGCGCCCTCAGCTCTCATAACGTGACAGTCACGGGGCAGCTTGTCACTGTCTGCACACTGCACACTGCACCGGTACGGGTACAGTGCCCTACAGATGCGCCCTCAGCTCTCATAACGTGACAGTCACGGGGCAGCTTGTCACTGTCTGCACACTGCACACTGCACCGGTACGGGTACAGTGCCCTACAGATGCGCCCTCAGCTCTCATAACGTGACAGTCACGGGGCAGCTTGTCACTGTCTGCACACTGCACACTGCACCGGTACGGGTACAGTGCCCTACAGATGCGCCCTCAGCTCTCATAACGTGACAGTCACGGGGCAGCTTGTCACTGTCTGCACACTGCACACTGCACCGGTACGGGTACAGTGCCCTACAGATGCGCCCTCAGCTCTCATAACGTGACAGTCACGGGGCAGCTTGTCACTGTCTGCACACTGCACACTGCACCGGTACGGGTACAGTGCCCTACAGATGCGCCCTCAGCTCTCATAACGTGACAGTCACGGGGCAGCTTGTCACTGTCTGCACACTGCACACTGCACCGGTACGGGTACAGTGCCCTACAGATGCGCCCTCAGCTCTCATAACGTGACAGTCACGGGGCAGCTTGTCACTGTCTGCACACTGCACACTGCACCGGTACGGGTACAGTGCCCTACAGATGCGCCCTCAGCTCTCATAACGTGACAGTCACGGGGCAGCTTGTCACTGTCTGCACACTGCACACTGCACCGGTACGGGTACAGTGCCCTACAGATGCGCCCTCAGCTCTCATAACGTGACAGTCACGGGGCAGCCCTGCGTCGCTCCCGGTCACTGACGTCACCAGGAGCTTGGCAGTCCCCCTCCAAGCGCTTTTTACATCATCGGGCAGTGTAATACAAATGTTTTTCATATACCTATAAGATTGAATAGTGTTGTGGATGTGGATTGTAACTACATAAGGGTTTCAGTTTAAAAACGTTCCACAGCAAATGGTTTTAGAGTGGACATTACCTCTGTATTACGGATGCGCGCCGTAGGAAACCACCATTAAAACACCATCATTCCAACGAAAATACTATCGGTGTAAGCCTTACACTGTAAGGTTTAAGTGGATTACTTAATTCTACCTCCCCTTGCCTATGTACCCATACTACATTGTGTTGCCCTTGTACTGACCCAGTATGCCCTCCTTGCACATGCCGAAGTCTGCGAGCTTGCAATGTCCGTCGCTGTCCAGCAGGATGTTGTCCAGCTTGAGGTCGCGGTAGATGACGCCGTGCGAGTGCAGGAACTGCAGCGCCAGCGTCACCTCCGCCGCGTAGAACCTGACGGAGGCACATCAGCCGTTGAATACTGTATCATTAATTCAATAAAGAAACGCATCGTACAAATGTCACGTTCACCTAACGTACAACGACTGGTTGGGTTGTCTGTCACCGTGCACGTGCACACTAAACGCGTTGGACGCTAATGGCGAGGACAAGTGCACAGGCCGATATCGGACGACCGCTAGTCCGATCTTACCCTAAACGATGCTTCCGTTTTCAAATACAAAAAAAAACACATAAACCAATACAGGTGCTTATGAAAAGTCGAATTTAGGTGCACGGTTCCAATTAGTCGTTTCCTATGGAGAAGAGCCGGCAAGAAACTCCATGGTTACTCTTTTAAAAATAATACCTTTAACAATTTCAGTGGATACAGTACAATGATTTAGGATAGTGTGAGAACATAATTTTGAATAGTATCTTACCTAGCCCTCGGCTCATCAAACTTTCGAGCGCGCTGTATCTGGAACATGAGGTCGCCTCCGTCCACATACTCCATGACGAAAAACAGTCGGTCCCTCGTCTGGAAGGCGGAGTGCAGCGCCGTCAGGAACGGGTGGCGCGCCGCCAGCGCCAGCACTCGCCGCTCCGTCAGGGTACACTCCACGTCGTCGTCCTGGATGATCGCGTCTTTCTTTAACACTTTTACAGCGTACACCTGGGGACAAATATGTAGTTTAGTCGTCATTCGAGCTTAATAACCATTTATTTAAGAATTAAACAGTATTTTTACTTAAAATCAAATAATTGGCAGCATCACTAATAGCCTATTAAGGCTGATTTACACGAACATAGTTTCTTGAAGCGAGTCTCATGTTCTCTATTTTCACCGCCAAGAAAGACAAAGTCAAAAGAAGAGAAACTATCCTCGTGTAAATGAGCCTTTACGGTTAACTGCTCGTAAAAAGAGAAATTCTCTGTAGTCATCACGTTCTCGAAACATCACCAGGTCACGTCACACTACTATAAAATGTTACCAATATCTCTGAGTCCAAATAATTCTGCAGCTAGTCTGCCTTTCGATTCAACTTTTCCACCTGTTTGATTTTTAACGTTCTTGCCATTTAACCTACTAAAATTTTACACTTCCTAAAAGAACTTACAATATCTCTTTCTTACTTAACAAAAATTACAGAGGTATCATAAAGATCAAAGAAATAGATTACCTCTTCCGTCCCCTTCTTCTCTGCCAGCATGACCTTCCCGAAGGAGCCCTTGCCGAGCACCTTGATGAAGTGGAAGTCGTCCAGCGACACCTTGTCGTGTCCGCCCGCGCCCTCGCCGCCTGCACCACACGGGGTTTTAGCGGGACGGTATTACGATTAAAGCGGAAAGTACACGTGACAGTTTTCACAGCTGCGATCGCATAGCATTAGACCATGGAAGCGAGTTGTCGCCTTTGCTCCTCTTGTGTGGCACTACCGGTAGTGACGGGAAATTTCCTTCACTTATGGCGCTATAGTACCAAATGATTAATTTTGATTTACAATGGCAGTCACAAACCGATGTCGTAAAAGAGTCGACGGTTTATAGACGAGTGGTATAAGTATTTAGTTTACGTTTTGTTGGAGCCACTACACAGAATCAAATTGTACCCGTTAACTTAGATAACTTCAACTCTGTTTTGAACGGCCGCCATTTTGGCTCAGTACGATGGGAAATAAAAATTACTATAGCACTACTGTATCAGGACGGTAGTAACACATGATTACCCATGACCATACCCATGACCCTGTCGGATCAAGATCACGGATAATAAACAGTTTCAAAGTTTGATCAATCCTGCATATTTAAAGGTCAATCCCCACCCACACATGTGCCGTGTTGTTCCAAAGCAAGACCTGCTTTGCTGTGCTGGTCTCAGTTGTAAACAGACCTTAAAACCGTGATCCCTAATTGCTAAATATCAAACAAAACGCAGCATCGATGAAGTCAATCCGTGACAATCAATCGATCGATACAGTCGTCAATTTCCAGATCGCAGCTGTAAAAAGCATCACATTTGCATAGTACTTCAATGAGTGAAGAATGAAGTTACTAAGTATAGAGAATATATCATATTTTAGTGCAAGCTTTTCGTAGAACCAATTTTAATAAGCTGCAATTTTCATGCCTTATTGTTTTTAGAAAACCTTTTACCAGATTGAATATAAAAAAAGTATTGACTCGGGACTTTTTAAAATCACTATTTTGTGTTTTTTTAGACTAGAAATATAGATAAACCATATAAGCCTCACTCGTGCAGTTACCCCAATATTTAAATCCTATATAAAAAAGCCACATAGGAGCGCACAGATACAGCTGTTTTACCACCATGGATATTAAGTGTAGCTCCTTAGCTAGACAAATTAATTAAAATAAATAATACTTATTTATATATTACTGTAAACAGTGCCATCCATATCGTTAGCCTGTGATGTCACGTCAAAAGCGAATCCTTGCAACACTTAATACGAATCCCATCGGTAGCTATAACCGTGAGAACCACCATTCAACTAATATATACAATTGGATACCTTGGAAGCCAATAGAACAAAATATCATTTTTGGTGACATCGAGTTAACAGTTATTTATGGACTTTTTGCGACTTCATTTAACGTTAACTCTATAACTCAATGTAAAAAGAATGTTATATGGATCTGTTGGTTTCCAATGTATTCAATTATTTATGGAAATAATAGAACCAAGATAAGTAAATAGGGCGATTTTTTTACCAAGTAAAGACACCCAATAAGGTTAAATTATTGCATTTTACCACTTGCAACCATATTATTCCTAATTTCCCACAGACACCGCTATATTATCCCTCTAGATATACTTACCATAATGTAACCTCTATCTACAAAAACAACATTTAAATTAAAGCATAACACATAGCACGTATAACTAGACACCACCAAGCAAAGCGTCCGTCACCCAGTAAGCGAGCGACAATAAAAACACGCCACCTTCGTAACACGTGAATATTTCCTGCAAGTCGTCCCAGTGAGAGCGCCACGCGGTCTGCAGTTGTACACCTATACGAGGGTGGGAAGAGCAGAAAACAAAAAAAAAAATGGTAAAAATATAAATAAAATATGTGTTTTTTGTTTGTGGTATGTACCTGTTCATTCAAAATTCAAGTGTATTGTGTGGTAGGTATAATATATAGTATATCGAAATAAATAATGCGGGGAAAAATTATTATCATGTTTGTTTTCTATTTCATTCACTAATATTTCTTCAAAGTTGTTTCATGCTGTTCAAACATAATTGAAACAACAAAAAAATAACCAAAGCTTTATTTGAACAAAAATAAATACATACTGAATAACATAAAAAAACTATAAAGTACGGGTAAATAAGCAATACTGACATATAACAGTAACAAACACACAAAGCACGATAGTAGCGTATTACAGACTACTGGCCAGTAAACATATGCAGTGAGTTAACTACAGAACAACACTCATATACTATATGATCACCTCCACTAATCCACCTCCATTAATTGCACAAGTCCAGTGCAGTAAATATATGTCGGATTTAAATATCGCACCCTGTATTGTATAAAAAGGTACTTAGATATAGTCAGTACCAACTACAATAAATATCATCATTACTCTGTCTAGCCTTATTTCAAGTATGTTAGAGTCGGCTTCCAGTCTATCTCCCGGTTTCTAAAAGGCTGACTCAATATCTGTTTTCACATCTCATGTCAACGAATGTGATTGGTCGTCTGAAATACTAACAACTAATCACAGCATTTGAAGATATGAGAGCTAATTGGTTAATTTTTGCGTTGATCAACCGTAGGTCTGGGTAAACTCCGGTTTATAAATAGTTGACGTGAAATTCAACAAGACATTATATTGATAAGCCTTTCAGAGACCGAGGGTTCCTCCTGAGTCGGAGACCTACATAGTGTCGTGTACGAAGTGGCTAACCAGAAGCACACATACGTAAACATAATTATCATCAGAACAATTTGCTACGTTCATTAGTATGTAGTCAACACACTGCATACAACTAACACTCACTTTAAAAGCCTACAATATCACACAGCTAGAAAAATAAATAAATCACTTATTTCTACATAAATACATTGTACTGTGGAAAAATATTAAAACTTGACGGCAATAAAACTAGCAAGCATTCTGATATTATAATCAAATCTAACGTCTCTCAAATCGGTTTGGCAATTATGTCTATAAGTATGTTTTTAAACTTACAAATATTGGATGAGGTGATTTTATACGTGATTATAAACCCAAAACAACAAAAAAGTGTTATCAAAAAACTTTTTAATATATCTAGACAAAACTACTAATAGAAAGAGACTCGTTAATGGTCCGGCTACACGCTGCGACTTGCATGCCCAAACGGTTTCCAAAATTGCGCTGCTGCCCTTTATAGGTTACTAAACTCTCAGCGAGTAAATCAAACTCGCACATGCACCGGATTCAATTATGTCAAGTCCAAAATCACCAACACAATCCCCTCACCCAATATTTCGTCAGTAAATGCCCCGCACACGCGCCACTCGCTACAAGCCAAGGACTAACTTTTCCGCACATTTCAAAGAGACTCTCCACACTCGTTTGCACTCAACCATTCCAAATGTATGGCAAAACCTTGTGGCCACTTGTAGTTGTCGAGTGTCCCGCGTGAGGGAGCCCTTAGCACACGACACTGCATCTAAAGCAACACGTTAGTCCTCATCTATATAACGTATGTATGAATTACCTTTGTCATCGTGCTTGTCGTCCTTGTTGTCGGACTCGCCGGACGACGCCAGCTCGGGGGTGCCCTCCATCAGCGCTGCGTTTAGGTACTGGAAGTAATATTCCTAATTAAACTAATGAGGAGCTACATACTGACGTGGAGCGAATAGGATGTTTAACTATATTATTGGTTTATCATATTTTTATAAGATAAGTAACAGTGAAACAAAGAAAAAAATAATTTAAAAACGCCTATGTTATAAACGGTTAAAAATTATTTACTAGACAGAGACAGCACTAGTGTCCGCTGACGGAATAACACGTAACAGAGTCCGGCCGAATGTCTTAGCCGCCCTGAACTTCGTTCAGGTGGTTGTGCAATAGATTTTTAGAAACCAAATGGCTTTTAATCAAGATCAACTTACGCCTGCCCATCTATTAAGCATAGTTTATTTGATAGTTTTTACAACAACTATGTCCTTCCTGAGTATACATGGGTGAAAGCTCGGCGAGCCAAGACTTTTCGGCCGTTCTTTAACTTCGTACAAAATAAACTCAGTAAAAGGTCCATTACACACGACAAGGACAGAAAATACCCCCTCCAAAATCTACGAAAGTGTGTAGCTCTATAATTTCTCATCGTTTTTTTTTTACATAATTAAGAGTATTGTATGGCGTGAAGGGAAAGGTGTACCAAAACTGTTCGTAAACAGGATTTTTCGGGGTAATATCTGTGGGCCATACCATTTGGCTGCTGAGCCCAGTACTTCTGTGCAGTTCATGGTCGCGCTGCTTGGAAACGTAAAAGCAATAATGTGTTAAATTAAGAACATTAAAATAGTGTCCTATTTCGCCGCCTACTATGAATGCTGGCGACTGGGATGGGTTTAAGCGAGCTGCGAACATCGCAAAACATGCACAACACCCGGTTATACATATCACACCGGTTATACAACGTGTTACATAATTCCCCATGAAAAATGTAAATAATCAAGTAGTCTTTTATGGTTGCTGTCATTTACCTCTCAGAGGAAATTAGGTAAGAATGTAAAAATCTTTCTAGCTAGTCTACTCTTAAGTTTTATGTTTTCCGGGTTGCGTTTCAATGATGATTATTTTATGTTTTCAAATATTGCCATTAGTCTCTTTATAAGGGACTTTTTATCCCCCTTTCGGCTTTAGGGGTATTTTTGTAACACGTTGTATATATCACACTTACCACTGTGCGACGAGGCTCTGTACCCCTAGTACCAGTTTGCTAATTGCGAAAACGACTCGCTAAACTAAATAATGTGTTTGTCTCTTTTTCTCGCGAATGTGAAGGAGATTACTGATGAGAAACAGAACCATTTCACGGTCCAGCTTTACCGTCTTAGGCCGCTTATGGGCTCATCACTGGTGTCTGTGGCCATTACCAAATAGAAGTGTACTGCTATAACTTAAGAAGTGTACTGCTATAACTTGAAGTAATTACCTTGGAGGGTCTGGGTCGTGGGTTCTTGTCCGGCGAGATGCCCATCTCGTTCAGGATCTCTGCCATCATCTTGGTGTTGATGCCGCAGTTATTCGCCACGTTTTTGTGACACCGCTTGTGGACGTTCATCGAACATACTAGAACACAGACATACATTAATTTTATTTAGCTATTTATTAATGTGAGGCCGACATGAGCCAACATCGTAAGGGTGTCAAAAATAGAGAATAGTAGAGAAGATCCTTGCAATTGTAGGCCGAGATAACGATAGGAGAAGATGATTTAACTGTAAATTTTTTTTACAAGAGAGACATACCAATGAGAGATATAGCTACATAATTCTATCGATATTGAAGAGGCAGATAGCGGTTGTTATTCTTTCTCTGTCTTTTATAAACCGGAAAGATATCGGCGATATTGAATTGATCAAAATAGTGTATTAAATATCCTAATATAAATCACGAAAATCAACCTCCACCACAAATTACGTGATCTTTTTATATGTTCTTTGTCTTACTTGCCAACGCAATTATTGCAGTTGATATCAAAAGTACACTATACTCTATGGATTGTTCTGAACCTATTAGAATGATTTTGATGCTTCATAAGTATGATCAAAAGAATCTCACCTTCACACTGCAACCCCTGCTTGATGAGGCCATAGAGCAGCGACCCGCAGTGATCGCAGAAGGTGAACCGCTTGTACGAGTGCACCACGAACCGGTGCGGCACGTTCACGTTGAAGCGCTGGCCCCCCGACACGCCCACCGCGCTCTGTTGCTGCACACACACACACACACACACACACGTCATATACTTAACTACGGCCGACGTTACTCACTGTGTAATCTTTTCACGACGGTATGAGCTATTCTCATATAGCTCTTTCTAACACGAGGGAAGCAGATGTTTTCTGCTGAACGTAGGCCTCTCACGAATAATAGGCTGTTGCCGATAATAGCGACACTGTGTAAGGGGGTCGGCGACGGCAGAGCCAAGCCTCTCGTATCGGTGATGCTGCTGTTTATCACAGGCCGACTTTAACTCGCTCGCTTGGCAGAGGCTCCATGCTGTCATGTCATTCTAATTTGTGACACTTCTAGGGGATTCTATTCTCACTCGCACACTTCGTTCATCTTAATATCCTTAGTATATCTATAACTACAATAAGAGAATGTGGGGTTACTTACTCTTACCTCTTCCTTCATGCCCGGGCACTTGGTGACGACGGATGAGTGGCACCGCTTGTGGACCACGCACGTGCAAACTGTAACAAAGAACGAGTGTTAGTCGAGGTCGTTACATATGTGTATGACTGCGAGCGCGTCGTCGTGAGCTTACCTTGACATTGGTAGCCTTGTTTGCCCAAGCCCCTGTGAAAAGAAATGTGATTATTAATTAACGTAACATTTGGACAACATTAGCATTGTTTATGTGCCGCACGTACCAGATGAACTCCCGGCAGTGGCTGCAGAAGGTGGGCTGGCGCAGGAAGGTGGCCATGAACTTGTGCCCGTTGACCTGGTGCACGCGGCGCCGCATGGCCCCCCGGCGCCGCGCGAAGCCCGCGCCCTCCTTGAACTCGCGCCCCGCGGGGCCCGCGCTCGAGCCGCCGCCGCGAGGCGCCTCCACGCCCGCTGCACGGGAACAACGTCAAATATAGGTAGGCGGATAGGCGGGCCCCCTCTTTCATGGGACTTAAACATAACTCTGCCCAACTCTTCGGGGAACACAGGCGTTATGTTACATCACAATATTCATATAAAAGAGCTATACAGGGTGTAAACGAAATCATGTAATTCCTTCAAACCTCGTGATGTACTGCTGACATACATTAACCCTGAACGGGATACATTTGGATTCAATAAAAAAAATACAAAAAGTAAACAAGTGTTCTTAACGTGAGGCATTTTAGCGCCCCGAGGCAATTGCGCGACTATCGCTCACCGCGCGGTCATTTAACTTGGGGCGCTAAAATGCCTCAGGTTAAGAACACTTGTTTACTTTTTGTAAATATATCTCGTGCAGGGTTTATCTATGTCAGCAGTACATCACGAGGTTTGAAGGAATTACAAATGATTTCATTTACTCCCTGTAAAGTCACTCGTAGATTAATGGTTAAGTACTAAGTAAACAAATCGTTGCAAGTTTTTAGTAACCAATAATATACACGTCAATACCAAGTTAATTAACCATTCGCCGACACTGCTGTCACACAAGTAGGTAGTCTGTGGCTAATAAAAGTGACGACATGGCTATTACATAACTTTAGGCTTTGGTGCCATGAATAATAAATGTTAAATACCTAACCATGCGACCAACTGCAATTAAAATATGTACTGATACCTGGTTGCATCTGGTTAGAATGCAAGACAATCTCATACGTAGGGAAAGGCTGGAGTGATAATATAGAAGGCATTAACATCACCAAGACAAGAAAGAGGGAAAAGAACTTGACGGGGTAAACCACATCTTGATGCCAGCAACAGAAAACATTATAGGTAAATTAACTGTGTCCCCACGACAACCCGCGAAAAACGGTATACTGTCATTATCGTCCTGATTAACCCTCATTTATAAAACACTAGCTGTGTCCTCACGGATCCGCCCGTAGCCATGTTACTGGGTGATAATGTAGCTTTCTAACGGAAAAAGATTTTTTTAAATCGGTCCAGTAGTTTTTAAGTTTATTCGTTACATACAAAAATCCAAAAATACAAATCTTTTCTCTTTATAATATTAGTATAGAAGTATAGACTAGCGACCCGCCCCGGCTTCGCACGGGTGCAATATAGATACTAATGTGGATCATATAACCTTCCTCTTGAATCACTCTATCTATTAAAAAAACCACATCAAAATCCGTTGCGTAGTTTTAAAGATCTAAGCATACATAGGGACAGACAGACAGCGGGAGCGACTTTGTTTTATACTATGTACCTAAAGATAAACTACAAATAAAAAAACATTTTCAAAAAAAGAAACGCAGTTTCATACTTCAATTACCAAACATGCCTGTTTGACACTTGTTTTAAATGTTTTAGAGGTACCTACCATGTTCATTGTGTCAAAAAAAAGTTATAAATCTTACACAATTTCTTACAACTTGTGTCACAACTTTGTTTGATGTATATACGATGGGAGAGCACGACACGACACGATTGCAGAGTAATCAGCTTCTGCGTTTCAGGTCACGGGTGGAATTCCCGCGTGGAACATATTTGAACGGCCTACCGATAGCTGTTCCAGGACTTCCAGGTTTGGATGTCCGTGCATTTGCTGACGGTACAGCAAAAGGCATACCTATTTCTACGAAACATTATAAAAAAACAACCTATCGTGTTTTCATCATGATGTTATTAGCACATAAATGGTAGCTAACAAGACAATTAGTCAACTTATATAATTTTACTCTCCTTTCATAAACCGCTAGTCATTGTAACTTGTAATTTTTTATCAGCATTGAAGAACTTTGATAATTCCAGAGTAGAGTAAATGCTTTTCTGTTTCTATTTGCATAATCTAAGATGTTTTGATACTAATATAATTATATTGTTAGCGGTTAAACCACGGCGATAGTTAAGGGGTTAGGCCACCCTAGAGGGCGAAAAAAAATAGGCTTATTGGGGATATTTTTCAGAAATGCTACAAAATAAATCGACATAATAAAAACGTGATTTTATTATACGTATCAGTGAATGCTTACAATATTTTTTTTTTAAACGATTTATTTCAAAATGGCGGCTGTGCAGCGTTTTTGCGATAACCTCTTTTTTTTTCTGGGTCCACGGCCCTACTCATAACTGAGACAATTTTCAACCGATTGACTTGAAATTTTGAATATTCTTGGAAAATACATTGTCTATGGAAGTACGTAGGATTTTTGCGATATATAGATTTTTGGCCAAATGGTGCACTACTTAAGTGGAAAGTGAAAATTTTGCCTAAAAAATCGTCATATAGTTGTTAATAACAAATGAACTATGCAATATAAAAAAAATCCTACGTACTTCCATAGACAATGTATTTTCCAAGATATATTTAAAATTTCAAGTCAATCGGTTGAAAATTGTATGAGTTATGAGTCCGGCCAACTTAAAAAATGCAGTATTGAGATAAACGCGTTTGAAGTTTTGAGTAGTAGGAAATCATTAATAATTTTGCAATACCTTAAATCTGCGATGCCTGCACCATACAATTGGCCTTCCAGATTATCTTTCTGCTCTTGCATTTCTTTTCTGCATGATCTTGAAGCGAAATATTATCAACAACATCTACCGTATACCTGCTCTAGTCCCCTAACGTACCTTCTCCCTAGCGCTCACAAAATTCGAAAACCGAGTACTTAAAGGTTTTTCCCGGCTATAATCTTTTGGGACATGATTTATGAGGTCCTAGGGGACCGTTTAAAATAAAAATAAAATAATCGATTTTTCGAAAATTCTAGGGTGGCCTAACCCCTTAAGTGAGGAGGAATGAATGCAGTTTTAAAACGTCACCAGTTTTTACCAAAAAAGGCGGAAATGGTGAAAATTTTATTTTTACAAATACTCTAAAACAACATAACATCACGCCCTATATCCCCGAAGGGTTCAGCAGAGGTGTATAATAACACCCTCGTTTCGCCAGTTATGTTTAAGTCCCATGTAATAGGGGGCGAGCCTATTGCCATTAATCGGGCACAAATCCAGACCGAGTCACCCATCCGCGGACAGACCACGACATGCGCAGGTTAACCTCGCAAGTCGGATGACCGGTTGTTAATTAGCCACGAAATTACATTATTTATTAACCGACTTTCAAAAAAGGAGGAGGTTCTCAATTCGATTGTTTTTTTTTTTGTATGTTTGTTCCGCGATATCTTTGCTAATTGTGAACCGATTTTAATTATTCTTTTTTTGTTTGAAAGAGTATTCTTTCGAAGTGGCCCCATTTAAATTTGGTGAAGATCTGATGAAGAACTTCGGAGATAGACAATTTGAAGTCGGTTTTATTTTTGTTAAAAAGTGATTATTTGAGTTACAGACACACTAGTACATTGGTATAGTCAGGTATATGTAGTCAGTCTATAGTAGATTTGTAGTCTATTGTGTTAAACAAGATAGTCAAATCATCTTTTTTTGTACCCATTTCAATGCTTTTCTTTTTAACCCATAGGTTGGCTGGTAGAGAATGCATTATGGCACTATGTCCAGTTTATGTACCACCATAATACATAGAAGTAAAAATAAAAATAAACTACATCTGTGGTTACAGACCAAGTACATTACCAAAAAAGTGAAACTTTTGAAAATAATGTAACAAATATTTATTACTGCACTGACCTTGAGAATTCCATTTCAGATCTATCTTGAGATGCAGTTTCCCCTGAGGTTCTAAGTCCACCTGGAATGGAAAAACATTATTTACACACTGTTTCTGTTGCTTGCTATACTTATTAATCATAATAATTAATATTATGTTTGACCTCAAACATAAGTTTTTATTTGATTTATTAGTAATGTAAGTTAACTTATCTAAACATGGGTAACCTCGAAGCTGCTTCCCATGGTAGCCAAAATTACAGAATGACACCTGCATTCTTACATACTCCTTTAGCTTCTTCCACAGTCATACATCTTTTTGTAAACAAAGCAAATAGAAGAAGTTTCCTGCTATAATAAATATTGCAATACCATAAATACTTTATCATATTACAATACTTTATAAATTGTTATGAAATTCTGAATTCCACAAATTATTTTACAGACTACCTACAGGAAATCCAAACATTTTCCTCAATTCATATAGAAGATCAAAACATATCAACAAAGACAATGTCAGCGTTGACACATCTCCAAAACAATCACAGTGAATCATATCACATCTCTGAAACACTCCGAGAATAGCACCAATCATTTAATGTTGAGCACAATTACATAAATATTACTGTAACTACTGCCATAAAACAAGGAAAACTGAATGAAACAGAATGATTCACATAATTCCAGACATCACACATTAACATAAAACTACACCTCTTCCTCCAAATGCTCATATTTAGGGTCCGGAGGACATGAGAATCTTCTCCTAAAATGATTCATCACGGAACACTGTGATTTAAGAGTAAACCGCACATACTAAATGTCTGCAGTGTTACTAAAATGGCTTATCAAGGAAAACAAATATTATGTCAATTGTTGATAACGTACTTGCAAGACAAATATGGAGTGTTATATCTTATCTGTGGATTACACTTAGATAAACACTCACTGATCTAAGGATCTTGTTAATCAGTCTTGCGGTGTATTTTTATCAAAGCAGTAGTTTGGGGGTTTTAGTGAAACTGAGTTTTATAAGTGATATAAAAATTAGTTTTAAATTATTGTGAAGAGTGCTGATATATTGACAAAATATGTGGTTAGAATTCACAAAAATATTATTAAATATTTAGACACTTCATTTCCAAAGGGAGTACCTTGTTTTATCCCTTCAAGATATTAAAATTGTCATAAAATTGGTTTATTATACCAGCTTTAGTGCAAGATCATATAAATGGTAGGTAAATCAAGAGTGCTTCTTACCCAAAAGTCTGTGGCATCCTTTTCTCTGTGCATAAGATCTTCAAATGGAATTGTGCAGTTGGCAACAAAGTCATCTGGTGGTATGGCCGCATCGTGGAACACAGTGATCCCCAAACTATAGCATAATATACCATGAGGAACCAGGAATGATGGGTTTTATTCCCACCTGACTCATAACATGATGTCATTGTTAGCATATTTAAAATTCCAATAAGAATTATTTTGACAGTAGATAAGTGCTGACAAGTTCAGCTGGGCACAATTTTGAACAATTGATGAATTATTGACTTAAGTCACACTATTTATATTTACAACACCATTTTATCAATCATAGGGACATTTAGACTACAATAATAAGTTATTTATATTCAATTTTAAAATGAATCACTTGACCCAATTGATAATCGACAATCAAATAAGAATAACATGTCAAACAAATAATCAATGGAATGATAACATACCTGCCAACATTATGGACTTCGTGAATGAAGGTCTCATTCCACACTGGGTCGAATGTCTTGGGCTTGGTGCTGGAACGGTCTAGATGGTGCTCGTCGGCGTCTATCGACACGTATGGATCTATCGGCTGATCGTCTGCAACCATACCCCATATTTACATATTAACACCAACACCCATCTCGGTAAACACGCTACACTTACTTTATACGCAAAACTACAACTAGATCATGCTCCTATAATGAAAATCTTTACACAATCATCTGCAATGATATACTGGGGTGGCACCCGAGCCGTTAGATGAGGCTCACCTGGCTTCCCGAAGGTCATGTTATGCCGTTTCTGAAAGTCGGTCGGCCTGAGACCCGTCGCCTCGCAAACCCGTACTCGCACCGTGCCACTGAACATGGTGCTGCCGACCAACGAGCAGTATCACCGAGACCGCACCGCCACACGATCACTTCCACACTATAAACCCACTTAAAATCATTGAAGGTGCTTCATAATAGAAACAGAAATTAAATAAAAGACTTGACAGCGACAAAATCGGCCATGGATGGATATTTTACTCTATGGTTAGATTCCAATTTCGATTTCCTGAAGAATGTTATGGGATTTGGCTATGGTATTTACAGACAAAACAAAAGGATTCAAACCATGAAAGTTAAAACTCATTAGAATCTTACAAGTCGATAATTATATCAAAATGGTTCAAAAAACATTGAATTGGACTTGTTTTATTGCTGCTATTAATAATTATCTTCTGTAGGCAGAAATAAACGGTAAATAGGAACGATAAAAAAGTCAAAAAGCTGTAATTTATCTGCCACATAACTAAGTTGTTAGAAGAATAAATGTTTTTATTAAATAATATATAACGATATTACGACTATTTCAAATTATTTTATTTGCAAAAGGCAGTTCAACAATTTACTGAAAATTATTTATAAATAGTTTCCTTTATAAATAATTTGTAATATAATAATAAGACTTTTTCTTAAAAAAGCTTTTGATCCATCTACCTAGAAAAATAAGTAAGTATATAAATATGAATTGACCTTCTTGATTTCTTGATTAGGACCATGAAGAATATTTTTCATGATTTCTTAAGACTATGACAAAAACAACGAATGTCAAAAATTTGACGCACGGAAGCACACACAGATAAAATAGGATTAGTGCATTCAATCATCAATCAGTGAATATTGTTATTATCTTGAAATAAATAATGCAATAAATAAACATTTGCTGGAAATTGTAAACATAAACAATGGGTTTCCTTACAATATTAAAGAAGTTGCGGCAGAAGGAGAAGGAGATGAGAATACTCATGTTGTATCCTTTTCAAAATATAATTTAAAAATCTTATCCTCTTTGTTCCTCATTCATTGCTTGATTTCCTTAGCGTATTTTCTCAGAGGTTTAGATAATGCCGGTAAGACGACTATATTGAAGCGCTTCAACGGTGAGCCGATTGACACCATATCCCCAACACTGGGCTTCAACATAAAGACGCTGGAACATCGCGGATATAAACTCAACATTTGGGACGTTGGGGGACAGAAATCATTGCGGTGAGTTTGTTTCTTGTAAATTTATCTCTCAATTATGTAGTAACTATCTAAAACGACATATGTATCAGCAAATTTTCGTTCTTGTTGAGACCTTTTCAAAACATCAGCTGACTGTCAACCTGTAGTTTGTGCCTACTTTGCACTTTTCCTGACCCAATTTGACAACATAAAGCAACATACCATATTAAATATGCTGGGTTACAGATCTTATATTAATAACTGAACACAAATTACAACAAATTGAGAGCTTCTGGCTTACAAATCACACTGTTAACCTTATCCAACTGTATACTGCTGTAAAACAGTAAAGAAAAGAATGCAATAGATTTATACATATGAAATGTAAAAGATGATGGAGGGAAGGTTTTGACTGATGAGGCAGAAATAAAAGAATGGTTGAAAGGGTATTTTAATAAGCTGATGAATGAGGAGAATGCTTGCAGTGGGGTGTTAGAAAATGTGCCCATAATCATGGGAGTAGTGAAAGAGGCGAGTGTGAATGAGGTTAAAAAGGCTGTGCAAAGTATGAAGAATGGAAAGGCTGGACCAGATGCTATACCAGTGGAGCTATGGAAGTTATTAAGGGCAGATGGATGGATGTGGCTGACTTTACTCTTCAATAAATCGTTACAAAAGGAGGTGATCCTGGATGAGTGGTGCAACAGTTTGCTGGTGCTCATCTTCAAAAATAAGGGTGATGTACAGAACTGTAACAACTATCGAGGAATAAAGCTGATGTCACAACTATGTGTAAACTTCCTCTGACATACTCATTCCTTAATGAGTATGTCAGAGGAAGTTTGAAAGTAGTGCCAGTGACTGTAAAGTTGACAAGTAATAGGTTAGCGTGGAATGGGCGTGTAATGCGGAATGAAGAAAGTCATGCCGCTAGAAGAGTGTTAAATATGAATGTGAGTGCATATATAAGTAGAGGTAGGCCAAAGAAAAGATGGATGGATTGTGTGATGGATGATATGGGTAAGAAAGGAATGAGTAATAAGATGATGGCTGATAGAGGAGAACGGAAGAGAAATACTGCCGTCGTAAGAAAAAGGGGCACAGCTGACATTTTTTCAAAATTTAGTTGAATACATATTTGGAATCAGCTTTTTACACTGATTTCAAATATGTATTTAACTCGATTTTGCAAAAAATGTCAGTTGTGTCCTTTTATATTACGACGGCAGAATACATGTTGTGCTGACCCCCCTAGTGTGGAATAAGGGCAGGGAGGTGATGATGTGGATGATGATAATACAGCAGTAAAAGGCTGAATAGATTTTGGATTGATCTCCATTCCAAAGTTCCAGCATTTTATTTATCATTTCTAGTTACTCTATCAACCTTCAACAGAGATTTTGATTGACCCTACTTCTGATTTGATACAGCCTCCTATTAAATGTGTTTTGATTTAGTGCTATACTAAGTACTATAGATAGTCTTATAAACTAAACCTAATTCCTTCACTGACTCAGCAATCAAACTCTGGAGGGTGCATCTGCTCAATATGAAAAAAGCTCCAAGTAAACTTACACCATCATCATCATAGGTATAATTTATGCTATCATCCCACTGTTCATTAGATAAATCACATACTTGATCCAAGACCAATTGCTGTGCAGCTTTACCAAGTTGTATATTATTATCTAAATAACTTTTCAGGTCATACTGGAAAAATTATTTCGAGAGCACGGACGGAGTAGCCTGGGTGGTGGACAGTGCAGATGCGCGGCGCCTTTGGGACTGCGCTCGGGAGTTACACTCACTGCTACGTGAGGAGAGGTTGGCCGGAGCCACGCTGTTGGTGCTGGCTAACAAGTCTGATCTACCAGGAGCTCTCACATCACAGGAGATTAGGGAGGTAAATAAAAGATGAAGTCAAATTTGACGACACGTTTGGTGCAGTGGCTAAGCGATTAGCATCTGCGCTGTGGGTCGTGGGTTCAATTCCTACAGATAGTTGTTCCGGGTCTGGATGTTTGTGCATGTGACGATTTGTGTCTGTAAACACACCCACGATACAGGAGAAATCCTAGTGTGGGACGTTTATAAAAAAACTAAAAAAAATGCGACACTATTCTTTGTAGTATTGCAGGTGTTTCAGGAAACCATTATGTAATCCATTGACTGATATAATTCATAGCTAAGTTGGGAGCTTCTATTCTCCAATGTTATACAGTATTCAAATTAGTTCAGCCAATCTTGCAAAAACTGAACACACACGAAATTGTAGTCCTGTTATGAAGGAATTTCAAAAATGCAAGGCTTATTTGCACCCAGAACAAATCATCCTATCAGCCATTAGTCATCTTATGCTTGACATAATTATACCTCATATAATTATACCTATAATCATAATTACTAAGGCTAAAGTACCAAATCCACTAGCAATTTTCCCTGCACAAGTTATTACACTATATTACTTGCTTAGTTCATAAAACTTGCAGAAGTCGACTTGCTGCGAGTGAGTTTACAGTTTAAGTCAGGTGCAGAAGTCAATTTGCACAGTAAAACATGCTAGTGGATTTGGGGCTTAAGATTCTGATGATTTCATAGCCACAAGGTAAATTGTAACCATATACTTTCATACCTCAGGCCCTGGACCTGGACAGCATCAAGACTCACCACTGGCGCATCGTGCGCTGTTCCGCCGTGACGGGAGAAAACCTCCTTGAAGGCATGGACTGGATGCTCGACGATATCGCCTCCAGGATCTTTACACTCGACTAATACTTACTCATACGCTTCTAATTATTTTAAAAGGAAGTGAGAATGGATAAGGGATGGAGGTGGTATAAAAAGATTGTAATTCTACTTGTAAGAGGACTGAATGAAAAGTCGTGAATATAAAATGTTTGGTAAATTATTTGCTCTAAATAGGATAAGGCTGATCTGTCGCCTGATAGAGTAAATACTACCCTACTATCGAGTTTAGTATGGTTCAGCCTTATATTGAGTAAAATTTGACCATCAAAGACTTTATTAATTTGGTCTTGATTTTGATAGGCTTGCATTTTGCCGGATTTTGAGATATTTGTGTGCATTTTTATGATAAAATAATTGTTAGCGAATTCCTCATACTTAATGATACTAAAGTATTTAAACACGTTAATCTTAATTTAAAATTTAGTTATTCTCTTCCAATGTAATGAATTTTTAACTTAAGTAATTAGAGAAGTGGTGTATAGAAATTAACTAGTAATATAAACTCTCTTGCTACTTTACTATTTTTTTAATTATATACTGCTAAGTTTATATAAAATATTGCCTAAAATTATTTATCTCATTCCAAACCACACTCGCTTCGATAATGCTAAATAAAACTGTGATTTTTTTGTAAATTATTAAGTTTATAATAATAAACTTTTTTAACAAACCCATTGTTTAATTTCATGTCTATATTTGTTACTGTTGAAAGTGTAAAATATAATTTGTTTATAAACTTTACAATTCAATATACACAACGTCCTACGTGAGCGTCAGCGTCAACGCCAAGCGACGCGATATAATTCGATATTATTCATACAGTAGCAGTCGCAATGCGAAATGAAATACTTATAATTCGCGACTTGAACTTAATTTCTGTCATTTCGCGTCCGGTCTTGTCGCGTTTGCCTACCTAGGACGGAGGATAACTCAACGCGCTGACTTGAATGACGTCATAATCAATGTCAACAAAGAATAATATTATACATAGTTTAAATTCTTTTTTAAATGATATTTATTTAATATTTCAAGGTACATACATGTCAAGTCAACGCGCCACGGTCAGGCAGCTGCGGTTCAAGTCATACTGAAGGATATAACATGGACGGGCACTTATATAATTGGATAATTTGGAAAACTAACAACTTTGGTGTTTCAAGTTTCATATATTTATCGGTTTTATACTGAATATGCGTTTGCCTACCCTAATTTTTAAGAACTTAATATCCACACACTATACCATAAACACACTTTCTAATAGTTGATTTTAATGTTTCTTTTACTTAAGTAATATGAAGTAATTTGCTGATCATGGCTCCCTAAAGTTCATAGCAAGTAAGCTTGGCTGCTGTACGGCACGGTTTCGATTCCCAGATTTTTCTGATCGAAAAGTTTGTAAACTCAGTACTTGAGAATAAAGTGCTAATTATTATATTAACATTATTTATTTGTTAACATTGCCAAAAATCCTACTAATTTTAACACACATCACAATCCCTTACACATTAAACCTAGCAAGGAACTGTTCACAAGTAGAATGATTGAGTCTAGTATAACTTGACACAGCTGCCCTGCGCGACAGTGCTCCCGTTAGGAATGGTTGTCTGGCTCGGCGGACGCGCGCGTGTCGTCGAGGGTCGTCTCCGTGGATATCTGGCTAGTTTCATTTACAGTTTCTGTGTCCATTGTTGTGTTTTGCTCTGTTGTCGTTTCTGCTTCAATTTCAACTGTAGCTTCTGTAAGATATAAATAAAGGGTTAATTTTCTAGTACATATATATATAACTGCCTCGTCGGTCTACTGTTGGCAAGCGCGACTGCTGATCGTGGGGTCCCGAGTTCGATCCCCAGGTCGGGCAGTGTTATTGCGGTTTTTCCGTGTAGAATTACTTAGTAGCAACCTGGAGTTTGGATTTACGCCCGGTTGATGACAATAGGCTCGCCTCCTATTACATGGGACTTAAACATAACGGCGAAATGAGGGTGTTACTATACACCTCTGTCTAACCTTTCGAGGAATAAAGGCGTGATATTATGTTTCTACTATATTTGGGATGAAAGCTAGATTTTTTTAACTAAGCTCCACTATTGGTGAGGTCCGCCAACGGCTGGCGAACCAAGACAAGGTTGCGGTGAATGCACTCGCGAATCTCGCAAGGAGCCGGCCGTATGTCCTCGGACGACCTCCGTGGTGATATTAACCGGTAAGTCTGGCATAACCTTCCGCCTTGCCCGTGGTGGAGTGTATCCATGAGAACTTCCCCAGGTATAAAAAAGGGCTGATAAGACACTAACACCCATATTCTAAGACGTACCTCCAAAACTTACTCGACTCGACTCCACCTCGACTCAGCCTATAGTTGATATAATCGTCCTCGACTCGAGATTTTTCCTCAGTCAAGGTAAAGAATCATCTGTCAAACTCAAGGTACCTCGGAACCTACCATAAGGAAGGAAGTGTCAAAGTTCGTATGTAACAAAAATTAATTTTGAAGACTTTATCGAATATGCTTACGATGATCCGTACAAGTATGTATCGCGGCGTTATTTTCGCGATGCAGATAATTCAAATTATGACGTAATGACTCCGTCGAGGATCCTCACAGTTCACTCGAAATTGCGACTAAGAATACAATTTTAAAGGTATTTTCGAGGCCATCCTGAGTCGAGTAAGTTTTGGAGGAACGTCTTAGAATATGGGTGTATAGACCTGTATTATTAAACACCTCTCATTTGAGAGATCTTCCAACACCAACTACCATAAAGTAGAATTTCATATATATGACATTTTTCTTTTTTTTAATGTCTCATGTTAAAACTACACTTAAGAGTAATCTCTCAAATAAGAGTTAATTAATATGGGCCTAAGTACTTATGTACAATGTAAGATATAGTACAATCAAGTAACTAAGTTCACCAAAGTCCACCTCTGGACAAAGCCCCCTCTCAAGTGGCGCCACAACACAGCTCCCTAGATAGACACCTGGTGTACCCCAACTGCCTTCCGATGTTGGTCCTTATGGCACCTCATGTTACTCCTACCTTTCTGTTCCTGAGGCTCTGGCTGCTCAACCTTGACCTCCTCCTCGTGTCTATCATCTCCATCGCTGTCTTCTTTTTCATCCACGTCAACAACAAACTTGTCTCTCTTCTTTTTCTCGTCCTTGATTGTTACATCATCATCTTTCTGGTCTTCTACATCATGTGTCTCTGGGTCGTTCTCCTTGGCCCCAGGACCTCGTGGCCGGAGACATCGCTGTTCTATCCGTAAAAGCTCATCTTGAAGCTCCTGGCGTTTTTTTGTCATACATTCTGAAGATGGCAGAGGACACATAGTTAATAATACTTCATAATGTGTGTTATAAAAAAAGCTTTAGCCCTATCGCCCGTAGCGTCTATTGGCAGGTAGGGCCGTGGCTGTGTGCGTCCGTGACGCGTGCAGTGTGCCGCTGTAGAACACCAACGATATGTTCACAAGGTCACGGCACACGAGCCAGTCATGACTACACTGCGTAAGATTTATTGACTGCAAGTCCTACCTTCTGCTGAAAGAAAAATTTGTAAGTATATTTTTTTAAACTCAAGTTTATTTCATTTTATAATTACTCACTGCGATACAATGGACCATATTTAGCTGTAAATCGTAAATAATTATGAGTTTGTTTACTATTACTTAGTGACACAAAAGGGAATAACATAAAACGAAATTATTAGTATCCTCCTTTAGAACATTCTTCAGTCATCCATTCTCATACCATGATTGTTGTAGGAGAGAACTAAGAATAAAACTAACAACAACCTAATGTCCAATGTAACAATAAACGCCTCCCAAGATTAAATATTTTTGAAGGGAATCAGTTTGTCTGTTGACTACCCGTGCCCGTAAAATGTTTTTTCAATTTAAACTTTACAACAAATTTTCACCCCCGGGTTGATTTTCGAAAATCCCTAAGTCATATAGTTAATATTACTTGTTTCAAAGATTATCTAAACCTTGTATCGAGGAAATCAGGCGAAGCAGTAATATTCTCCGCTTACCGGTTGAATTTACAAAAATCCCTTCTTTGTGCATGTTTTCATTAAATAAGAAACCTCTGTGCAAAACTTAGTCACTAATCCCAGCGGTTCGTGCTGTGCATTGATATATCAGTCAGTCAGGACATGTTCTCTTATTTACAACATGATGTCTATGAGCTTAAAAGTAAATATGAGGAGCATAAATAATAATACCTACTTTCATGATACTTTCTGCTGGACACCAGTTTCTCAGTTGCCTTATCAGACATTTTCTTAGGTAGCCAGTATATATGAGGCTTGGCCTTCGTCAGGATGAAGTTGGCTAGACTCTTCTGTGAAGCCTCCCACTTCTCAAACTCTTGGACCCGTGCCATCTTGGCTTCTAATGCCTTGATTGTGGCTTTCTTGTGTTCCCGTTCAGCAAATAAAGTCTTTCTTTCTTTCTGTTCTCTTTCTTTCTCTTGTCGGGCTTGCTCTTCTATTTTGCGTTCCACTTGCGCTTTTTTATCTTCCTGTTAAATTTTAATAGGTAAGATACTAATAGAACAGGAATTTAACTAGGCTGCTTTCTTAGTCCTTAGAATAGGTCACATTTGAGGCAAAAATAGATTCTATTATGAATTAGTAGGAATCTTTTAGAACCTTTTTATTAGGTTGAGACTTTTTTGAGTTACAGGTTTTAAACAAGTGATATTATTTCGTTTATTCATTGTACATGTATAAATACACATTAAACATTATATCAAAGCATAGGTATATTAAAAAATATTAGGTGACCTGACAATCAAAATGCAGCAAAACATTGTCATTGGGGTTCCATACCTCTACAACAAGAATGGAACCTTTATAACATCACTCTTCAATCCATCCATCTGTATGTCACAGAAAATTTTCTCGAAAATGATGTCATGTAAAAATATGAAATTGGTACCTATAATGCATACATATTTCAACAGTCAATGTATATTTAATATTTTCAACTATTTGTTAAGTTACTAAAGTTCTGGAATGGAAGCCTGACTGCACAAGCCCGATTTGCTATGGACCAGTTTTTTTAGATTACCTTAGTTTGTAACACAATTTCTTCCTGCTTAAACTTCTGTAGTGTCCCCAGCAGAGATCCAAATATGCGTCTATTCCGAGTCCTAGCCTGCTCATCATCACCCTGAGCCCGTAGTACTGCAGCCCTGGTGGGTAGTTCCCGACACACTGCTGATGGCACTCTGGCTCTCTTTGCACCAGGCCCATCATCTTCACCATCACTGTCATGTACTCGGGCTGATAATCTGCAAGTTTGTAGGTTCTAGTTAAGCCAAGTTGCATAAGCATTAGAATGCAGCTGGTAAGCTAACAGTGACAGAACCACAGTCATGTGGGACATGACCACCGTAAACTCGTGCCCACAAAAAATACCAGTGCCACATTCATGAAAAAATGCGCAACTTAAAAGACAAGGCACCCAGTTTTGAACATGTCTTCCTTCCGTTGTTGAGTATGTCTTCCAAGCTCCAGCTGTTAATGATATTGTTTTATGTCTACTTAATTATGAATGCTGCATTTATCTATATTTAGAATCCTTGAGTGAATACTTGAGTGCGTACCCTGTCAGAGCTGCTAAAAACCCTTCTCATTCATAAGGTCATAACTTATGTAGATTATGTTTCTGTTAGGAAGAACCAAGCAAGTAGTTTCATTTTGTAATAGGATTAAGTTAGTCTGTATTAAACATGCATTGTTGATACTACTCTCTCGTTTTCTTGAAAAACATATCTCCAACGCTCCCCGAAACCGAACTACTTAATAATATTTCATGTCATCACAAATGTTAAATAGTGCCAGGTAAAGAATTGCTACAGAATAAGAAGTCATAATCACAATAAAAATGACTTCAATTATCTTATTCAAGTCGTTAGGCCCGTTATGTTTGATCAATAATTAAAAGCTACCTACTTCATTTTTACAGAGATATGACAACAATGATTCTCTTTGGCTTCTAAATTACCATTTGGATAACGACAATACTACAAACTAGTAAACACATACTTTATCATTAGCAAACAATCCAAAAGACCTGTGTTGACTATGAAACACTACACATATTATAAGTTCTTAATATTTTAACTTGCTTGAAAGTCCTATGAAAAGCAATGTTTTATAAAATTTCAGGCACAACTAAATTGTTTAACGACTGTAGATAAAGTCAAGATTTAAAATAATGCAAAACATGCACTTGACATGGCATGAGTAAATGTTCGAGTTAGCGATTTTATTCGACTCGTAACTTTATATAACTGGAATGTAATGCAAGAACTCAATGTTAATTGGCTGGTGTAACCAATTAGTCACATAAAACAATTTGTATACCTGCTGAAAACTGTTTTAGTCTCATGTTTTCGTTTTGCAAACTGGTCGTCATTTTTGAAATTGTTTCCTCCGTCTGGGAAAGGATTTCGGCCTCCGGTACGATTATTGCCCCGCGCATACTCCCCCGTAGAATTAAATCTAAAATGATACACGTTGTTAACTTGGTAGGTAACATAAACACAAAATCATAAAATATACATTCAAGGTGATCGCTAACCTATCATTGAATCTTCCGGTAGTTTGAACTATTTTTTTAATGTTTTCGTCTATCTTAAACAAACTACTCCTCTCATCTTCTAATTGAGCACGTAAAGAACTAAACGATATAGCTACTTCTGTCCCCATAATATTAAAAATAATGGAAAAATACAATATTCATTAGCACATAAGCTTTTTATTTTTAATCGCCTTAACAGCACTACACAGATAATAAAACAAATTCGTTTTGTTTCGTCCAATGACCAAAGAATTCGTCTTTAGTCATTGGGTTCTTGTTAAAATATTACCTATTTTATGAAATTAATGAAAATCAATCATTATTATAACACTTTTAATTTCTAAAACATTGGCCAATGTGTATATTTGAATAGATAAATACGTATTTTTAATATTTTGTAGAATCAAATTATTTCATATAACCTCAACAGATGGCTTTGATGTTGTGATATTGTTTATGCTACTCGATAACAGATGTCGCTACAAGTTGCAAAATAGCGGTTGAACGCTTGCCTTCCATCCAGGAGGGACTTTTCGAATTAATGTGCGGATCAGAATTTGATTATCACTTGCGTTAACGGTGAAGGAAAAAAAAACATTATGAGGAAACCTGCACACCTGAGAGGGCTCCATAAAGTTTTCGATGGTGTGTGTAGTCTGTTAACCCGCACCAGGCCAGCGTGGTGGACTAAGGCCTAAACCCTTCTCATTCTGAGAAGAGGCCCGTGCACAGCAGTGGGACAGTAATGGGCTAGTTATGTTTATGTTGTTATGAATCCGTTTTGTGCACAAAAGGAACGTATTATTTTAAACAATGCAATTTTGATAATTCATTTATTTAGTAGATAATAGTTGGTACTCCATCCATTTATTCATGGTTCAACATTCTTTTTCCACTATAAGTACATATCATCTCTATTTCTCACATAAGCATTTAATTGGCACAAACCTAGGGAGAGATAAAGTCACTAGTACCTGATAATAAATCTCCCTGCTTCCTTTGCGGCAGTTTAATTTCACGCAAGCCCGAGTTCGCTTGCAGCATCACTGCCTGATACCGAAACCATGTGATAACGAGCTTCAGCAAACCCACTAACTAACAAAGAGGGATAAGACACTGCCACATAAATAGTTGCTACGATATGAGTCGGCGAAACAAATACAGACCACTGCCCAGTGCCGTCGTTACCTCCATGTGGTTCAGCCACATATCATTATAAAGTGGAGTTTCTGTAAGTTATCTATCTTGTGTAAAGTCTGTACACAAACTATTTATCTAGTTACTCTGCTGCCCATCACAGACTACCTACGTCTACTCTGAAATAGATTTAAAACTGTTTTCATGAGTTCTGTTCAGCTTCGTAAATATTTCACGTAGGTAATATCAGCACGACATACAGCGATTTAACATTACTCCTGTGATCTTTTAAGAGTTAATTAAACTCAGCTATAATTATTACTTAGTAACTTGCTACTTGTTTGACAAGTTAAAGAATTATGGAATCGCAGAAGCTTAATTAAATAGGTGAAAAGTGTCTAATGCTAATTACAGAAATCAACAAAGCTCTGCTGTACATACCATGAGCATCAATTAGGTACACATTTTCTCGGGGAGGTTAAAGACCCGACTACTCCCTGAAGAAGAACCGGGGTTTGTATAATATGAGATTTTTGCTCACTAACATAACATCACGCCTGTATTTCCCGAAGGGTAGGGCAGAGGTGTATAGTAATACCCTCATTTCGCCGTTATGTTTAAGTCTCGTGTAATTAGAGGTGAACCAGTTGCCATCACCCGGGCACAAATTCAAACTCCGGGCTGCTACTGAGGAATTCCAAATGGAAAAATCCAATAACAAACTGCCCGATCTGGGGATCGAACCCAGGACCTCCCGATCAGCAGTCGCGCTTGCCACCACTAGACCAACGAGGCAGTTATTTTTGTTCACTAAACACCCTTAAAGGCCGGACAATCTCCGGACAGTGACCAAATTACCTACGGCAACGAGATAACCTCAGAATACCACTGCTCTCCCTTGAACTATACTCCATTTATTATGGTATTAGACAAAAGTGGCTCACCAAAGGCACTAATATCTTTTGAACCATTTCTTCAAGAAGAGTTTCGGCTCACCTCGATTGACTATTAAGATTCATAAAAGCATAACACTGTGTTGAATCCCTATTGGAAGCAAACATGCTGCTTATTTTTTTATTTGTCTATTGCTCGGTCTGTTCGGAAAAATGTTTAGAGGATCATGGAGTAATACAATAAGATATCGGTATGTATTTGCTGTAGTTGTAGTGTACTAAACAAATCGTTGAATTGTGAAAGAAAAGACCTTCAGAAACGTGACTTCAGAACAATATAATGTATATTTTTCGCACAATGTAAAAGATTAATGCAGCTCAGGCCGCAGCCAATCAAAATTAGCTGGAGAAGGACAGATACCCTCCGCAGCTGCGCGCGAACATTCCAACATCGCGGCCTTCCGGACTTCCATCATCGCGATCTGCAATGCATCCAGGATTCCTGAGGAAAAATAAAAAATAAGATGAACCCATTTATATCACAAGGGGTAGGCCGACAAAAAATGTAGTAGTTCACAAACCTATACTTACCTACTTAGTTTGAATTATTTTCATCTATACCTACTCGATTATCTTACCTAATCCAGTTTCCGTTTTGAATTTATTTAATCTGTAAAAAAATCAAATCAAACTGAAATGTAACGTTCTTGAGATAAGCGTGCACACGTGCGGTTTAGTTATTTGGTACTGATTTATAATTATAATATGTTGTCCTGTTATCGGTAGCTGGTAACACTGGACAACGTTAGTAAAAGATGAACCAACGTACGCGACGTCATAAAAATAATAGTCATTCGACGGCGCATAGGATTCTATGTCGAACCGCCGAAGAACTGTGTCCTTTTATATCTGATTTACTTCCCCTTTTTTTCTAATCTTGTGTAAATTATAATATTGTGAACTAGCTTCTGTAACTAACCACTAACCCAATTAAAAGTAATCTCAGTGGTGGAGAGTCTATGTTGGTTTCATTTACTTTATTCACCATGCTCCCAATCCTGACAGACCGATATTAGCTATAACTGTAATGATAGATTCACCCCTACACGATCCTGTTGTTTGTCTTTTACAGATCTGTCAACATTACAACACTACGCGTGTTACGGCGCACGGCGTATAGGTAGGTACCTACCTAAGGCATTAAAAATCGTGTGCCTCAGGATTAAATATTTATACTCGGCAGTGGGTGGTAAGTGCTACCTTCTGTGCGCCCGTAGTATTAAATATTTATACTCGGCAGTGGGTGGTAAGTGCTACCTTCTGTGCGCCCGTAGTATTAAATATTTATACTCGGCAGTGGGTGGTAAGTGCTACCTTCTGTGCGCCCGTAGTATTAAATATTTATACTCGGCAGTGGGTGGTAAGTGCTACCTTCTGTGCGCCCGTAGTATTAAATATTTATACTCGGCAGTGGGTGGTAAGTGCTACCTTCTGTGCGCCCGTAGTATTAAATATTTATACTCGGCAGTGGGTGGTAAGTGCTACCTTCTGTGCGCCCGTAGTATTAAATATTTATACTCGGCAGTGGGTGGTAAGTGCTACCTTCTGTGCGCCCGTAGTATTAAATATTTATACTCGGCAGTGGGTGGTAAGTGCTACCTTCTGTGCGCCCGTAGTATTAAATCTTGGCAGTTCAGCATTACAAACAGCATAAAGTACCTATACAGCTATACAGCTATACAGTCACATTTTGGTACATTTTTTCTCTTAATCTCTTGTAGGTATAGCGTGACTGAGTTTCTTAATGAAAAAGAATTAGTGTTGACATAATTAAATTTATTTAGAGGTACCTGTACAACAATGCTGATTAATCTTATAATTTCATTAACCAGAATTTACATGTAGGTATCTTATTAATAATTATGACTACGTTTAATATATTGTTAATCTTTAAAATTTTATAATCCCATTATTTTGCACGTCACGTTGTGACAAACATGTCTGCACTTAATTTATTTTATCATCTTGTATGTATGCACTTTCTTTAACGTACGTTGTACGTACCTACTGGCCGCACTTAGAGATTATATATTTATTTGCGCTCCTGCGTCACCAAGATGACGAGAAAAAGATGACAAAAAATTATTTTAAAGGTTAGACGTTTACTGGTTTACGACACTGCCATTAAATGCGACAGTCACAGCTGTGGATGAACGGTGTATGGACGAAAGACATGCCGAGTGGCAAAGACTGAAATATGGGTATTGCCAATAGGCCTGCATCATAATTACGCGAGTAGTAGTAACTGCTTCGTTGCTCTAGTGGTGGCAAGCGCGACCAGTATCTAAAGTTACTCTATGAGCGCGACTGCTGATCGTGAGGTCCTGGGTTCGATCCCCAGGTCGGGCAAAGTGTTATTGGGTTTTTTCGTGTGGAATTCCTCAGAAGCAGCCCGGAGTTTGGATTTGTGCCCGGTTGATGGCAATAGGCTCACCCCGTACTACATGGGACTTAAACATAACGGCGGAATGAGGGTGTTATTTTACACCTCTGCCCAACCCTTCGGGGAATACAGGCTTGATGTGTAATGTGTTTATGTTGTAGCACCGAAATCCAACCAATTCTCACAATCGCCAAATGTGTCGTCAATTGATTATGATTATAAAACAAACATCCACAACATTTTACAACTCGCACAGACAGCACGCGTGCTTGTAGGACATATATAATATCTTTTCATTATAGATAGGTAGGTAATACTTATCGTGGGTATTCAGAACCCACAATAAGTAGGTATTATAACATCCCGTTACATACCCTTTTCCAAAAGGGTAAGGTAGGTAAGTTGTTGTATACCTATTCATTTCACGCATGCCATGCCGTTGGACACTGTCGTGCTACCCAAAGCACATCAAACAAATCAATCTCCTAACAGCGGTAATAATTAATTTTTCAACGTTTTTCCTCCCAAACCGGAGCCCTTTACGTACAGATCGTGAGTACATCACGCTCCGTGGCGCATGCATCCTTCCCTGCGCGCGCGCACCGACGCTATTATGAAAAAAGCAATTAGCTGAAATGCACAGCTAGGGGTGACACACAAATACCTAATGCTACTTATATTATTCATGAATATACCTTTATGTTTAGCTTTTCCACGTGTCAGTTATTTATGTTTTTAATAGGTTAAACGTTAACAATATAAATAATATAAAGTCAGTTAAACAACACAATAAGGTATTATAATCTAGATTTAATTTAAATTCAAGATAGACTGATAGTAAATATCTACCCTGTTTATTTTAATATTTGATTTGTAGCTAAAATATAAATGTAACTATCATAATTTGGAATCTTTATAATAATACTTCGGAGGCCAGATGGCGATCGCCCTGAAGGCGATGCAAACCTGGAAACTAGACCTCTAGCCACTATTTAGAACAGCCAAGGCCATAAGGCATTGATATTTGAATAAGCTAAGATAACCTAGCTTATCTAAATATTACTATCGAAAACCTAAAAACCTTTCCACCAAAGGGCCCGCGGGCCAGCCCTGTCTGTCTCCCTGAGTTGTAGTTTCATCTAAATCCGTCGTCTTCGGCCGAGCGTTCACGCGTGATATGAAAAATGGTCGGCGCACTTACACGGGACACTCGCGCGCATCCTCAACTAAGTAGAATTAGAAATTGATTTAGATTAAAAGTTTAAAGCTTTGATCTAATTAGAAATTCATTTAGTTTAGATCTTGCGTGAAACAAAAATACTAATTTCTGTTCAAGATAACATACAAATACATATAACAATACATTAACATATATTCTGAGTTATATTTTTTTTAATACTTTTAAAGTGTTCAACGCAATGCCTTGGTTTTAACTGGAATGTTATGCATGTGCGTATATTTAAATAAATATAATCCCGTAAACGTCAACTGCTAAACATGGGCTTTCTAATGACCGCTAAACTGCGGCAAACAGATTACCTACTTGTTATAGCAGACAGAGAGACTCTGCTGCCTATCCATACACTTATTGACGTAATCCCTTGGTCGTCTCACTGAAGAAGAGGGGAAGGAGAAGGGGTGATTTCACTGAAGTATTTTAACTCAATAGCAGCTGTGACCTATTCTTTCTATAAAAAATAAGTGGTTTTTTTAAAAGTAGGACATGAAAAGTAGATTACCGAGACTTTGGTAATAGTTGATCGCCGCCATGTTACATAACAACCGATGTTATATTATGTACTAATGCATGTACAACTTGTTCTTGTACATTTCCAAATACTTAATAGCACTTTGACATGTAATTAAACACGCATAATTTTAACAGCGCGTTCAACGTGTTAACGTTATCATTAACTTTCAGCAAACATTCCTTTTAGTTAATTTCATTTGGCATATTGATTAATAACGCTCGTAGAATGTCTAATACATGGTCCAAGGTACCTCTTGTAAAAATTTGATATTTGGAAATAAATCCAGTGTAAACGCAGCTATCAACTTTTTATTAGATTATTACAACTTATTTTCACCTCTTAGCTGATTTAGGTTGCCCTCCTCATGCACGTATCCGTATGAGATAATTATTATCAGCGCGACAAAGCGCGTAGCCGTGCGGCTACGTGCGTAGCACTCACTTAACGTAGTTGACCACGGGAAATTACAATAATTTGTATTGTATCTATCCAAGTAATATCGTTGTTATGTATTGATGTTGTTTTCCTAACAAATATATCTCAAACTTTGAGAGCTATACACTTGCGTGTGCGCATGTACCTACGTCTTGTCTTGTGTTCAAGTTGTTTGTGTACGATCACACATTTTTGTGTCCGGCGCGCCGCCACGCTTGCTTACCGTAATTGATGGTCAGACCATGTTCGGTGTGATCCTACCTTGGGTAATACGGCTATTTGTAGATGAGAACAAAACACATCTATATGCTTCCGATAGTCATTTCTAAAAATCTGTCGTCATCATTTAGACATGTCAGGTAAGTATCTACCTATATTGTGGAAGGTAACTTTGCTTTTTTGTATGAATTGACGAAGATCCATTGCATTCCAATTGTTTAAATTATCTTGGTTTTAAGTACATTTGCTTTTTCTATTCTTGAGCAGCTCTTGTTTCCATACCTACCTGTTATTAGTGGCTACAGCAATATGTGACTGTATGTTACTTACCTATAATTTTTGTCTGGCTGCCCAAATAATTAGTAACAAGGTAGGACAGTTAGCCCGCAATGAATCAGCCAGGCCGCGTCGTGTCGGATCAAAGCGCAGGCCACGCCACCGCCATTTACAACCGTCCCGCCAAAACGAGGAGCGCCATCTTGTTGTTCGTCGGCTGTCAGTCGGCACGACGTATTTGGCGGAACAGCGCATGCGCACGATGCCCAGCTAATAAAACGCTTATGCTGATTAATCGCGACGCACATTACGAATAACTCTGTCCGTCTGTCACGGCTTGTCTGTTAATATCTTTAGAACATCGGCGGGGCGATGAAAATGAAAAAATATGCGCTAGGAAAAGGCGCAGAACTAAAATGTTTTAGTGTGACAAGTGAGGCGGCGCATGCGCACTGCGGAACGAAACGTATTTTTAATTCAAGTCTGGCAGAACGAATTAAATAAATCTTTGATGTGTAAAACAAAAATTAAATAGTTATAAATACCTACGTAATATAATGAGTCATTGTGTTTAATATTTCAGAATTATGTTTCCGTACTACTTTATAATAAAATCGTCTTATGTCGTTGTTATTAGATATAAGTACCTACCTAATCTGAAATATATTACGTCATATACCTAAACTATAACTTTTCATAAAATACTTATTTACTTACTTAAACATATTTATATTATTGTGCATTTGATATATACCAAAGCTTAACATTGGACCAAATTATTTCCCTATTAGGTATTTACCGCTGAAACTTGAATATTTTTGTATTGTCTATCTTGTGAGCTAATATAATTGGATCTTATAAAAATCCTATTTAAAAAGATTGTTTATTTTTACCTTCTAAACATGTTTCTGTTACTGAAATCTGCCTCAAATTATTATTATCCCATTCACGTTATCTCTAAACCACAAAGAATTTCCCCAAACACATCAAAGTCAACTTTTGACAATCTCACATATCACGCAATAACTTTGGTTCGCAATGAGGCATCCGCCAACCAGGTACGCTACATGTGGCGGTAACAAGGTGTAACTGCGCTCGCGCAAATGGTTCGCAGCCAATCGCAGCGAATCGCAGCGGACCGCGCGACTCAGCGGCCGCGACCGCTCGCTGCAGGTACTTAGCGAACTAATTGGTCGTAGTAGGCTCATTGTGCTCATCGTAGTTGGCTGTGCATCTAATTTATGATTGGAACATTAATTTTTATTCAAGTGGCTAGTGGTCAGTGGTTGTTTCGATGGGAAATTGGCTGTCTAACTAGATTAGGGTTTGCATGAATGAGCATGTCAGCGGATTATGGCCGCTCACAATGCACTACTCGAGAATATGCAGATCGTAAAGTAGCTTCAGATCACGTTCATACCTTCACCTACATGCATTTATTGCTGTTTGGGAAACCTCTATAAAACATATTTGCAGTCTTTCCAGATAAAATAAAGAAACATCACATGCACTGCCACAAAACATCTGCTTTAGATAATTATCACCGTGATTTACCCATTCATTTCATGAAAAATTCTAAGTAAAAGATCTGCGAACACACATGCATTTTAAAATTATATTATGTTGTTGAGTTTTATCGTACAGCGAATATATTTAATAATAATGCATAATCACAAATTGATTATTATAAAAACAATAAAACAGATATTAATTATGTTTCTATTTCATTATCGCTATGAAAGAACGAATACCTACACAATGTAAGTTTTCCTCAACTACAATTTTACTCTGTTCGCTCAGTAAACTTACACTTATCTGGGAAACTACGAATTAACGTCACGTAGCCAATTACATTTTGGCATGGATGCAGCATCATATCATAAATCAGCTGCGCGTACGTCATCATATGAATGGCGGGCGGTTCCGCGTAGATCGCGCGACCACGCGACATGAAAGCGCGGTTCCGAGAAGAAACGGTCGAGCGGACGCGGTTCCGCGCGGCTGCAAACCGCTAGAACTAGTGGGCTAGTAGCTTTATTTATAATTATGTGTAGACACTATTTTTGTATACGTTTGTTATGAAATTATTTGATAAATTGAAGGCTATTTTTGCGCAAATGTTTCATTATCATTGCTACCTCTTTAATTAAGTATAGTGTGAATTTAGCCCATTATTTCGAATTTACGAATTTTCTGATTTACAAAAAAAAACATTTTATTTTAGAAAATTGTAGTGTATCCTAATATAAACAATTTTTTTATATCAGAGAATTGTAAAATTATTAGAAATCAAATCGGAAATATCGGAAAATTCCGTGGCATATTTTCATTTCAGAATAATGGGCTGCATTCGTTATTTCAATTTTCGATACACCATCCCTTATACCCATTATAGTCATATACAGTCGTAGTAGGTATAATACCTAGCAATCAGAAACAAATATGTGCCTCCAGCCAGCTCAGCTTATTGCAGTTCATCGCTGGACATACTCCTCTCCTACTCGTAGGTGTTTCCAGTACATATTCAACACTCAGGTACACAATATAACACACAATTATAAATTAGTACACAACTACATTAACACACACATACACTACTCATATACACACACATGTTGGTTTAAGAGAACGGGCATGACCACTGACTGACATCCGTAGGTACAGCACAAAGGTTCCACACGAAAACCAGCGTCAAGTACTTATAGTGCTTGACATTAAGCTGATCTGGACACCTTTTTGGTCCAGCCGTGAGACACATACACAAGACATTTTTTTTTTATATCAAACTTTTTATCTGTTGTGTCTCTTTGTGCTGTTCATATAAGACCATTATAAGACCTGTCGTGCTGTACGGATCAGAGTGTTGGGCCGTGAAGAAGACGGATGAAAGAAGATTACACGTAGCGGAGATGAGAATGTTGAGATGGATGTGTGGAGTGACGCCAATGGATAAAGTAAGAAATAAGTATATTAGAGGAAGTTTGAAAGTGGCACCAGTGACAGAAAAGTTGAAGTCTTGGTATGGGCATGTGCTGAGGAGGGATGAAACACATGTGACTAAGAGAGTGATGAATATGAATGTTGATGGATGGAGGGGGAGAGGGAGACCTAAGAAAAGATGGATGGATTGTGTGAGGGAGGATATGAAAGATAAGGGAGTAAATGATAATGAGACGGCTGACAGGGAAGAGTGGAAGAGAAAAACATATTGCGCCGACCCCAAGTAACTTGGGACCAGGGCAGGAAGATGAGGTGTCTCTTTGTGCTGTGTCCAAATAAATATTTCTTTATCTTTAGGTAAACGAACACTGAATAGATTTTCTACGTAGAATAGGTAGTAACTACTGCATTATTAACCTGCTCCGATTTTTTCAGGTATTTCCAAAATCTTAGACTATCTGTATTAATACTATAAAAATTGTAAAGAAAGAGTGTGACACAAACAAGATTCCTAGAGCTAAAGTTATTACACATACAGAACCCACTCGCTTTGTAAGCAGTGCACTACAGTGGTTCTGTATAACGTTTTATTCTAGGAAAACTATTAACATTAATATCCAGAACTTGTCACTGATTGCTGATCACTTCTTGATGTTGTTCGAACCAAGTGTTGGCATCGGTTGGAACGGTTCGTCGCACTTTGATAATGAATGATGCATGTTTTCACTGGTTAATTCGAACGTTTGCGAACTTTCGAATACAGGGATTCCTGTAATTATTGTTAGGTTTATCATCTTGAAAATAGGTAGGAGATACTAGAACGGCTGAATCGGTTCGATACAAGAGAAAACCTAAGGTAGAGCGAAGTAGAAAGTTTTTTTTATGTAATAGTGGTGCCGACGGGCCCTCCTGGTGGAAGGAAGATACCACCGCCTATACTGTTCTGTGCCTATTCTGTTTTTTCATTGAATTCAATTATTTTCCGTGCGGGTTTAATCTATGTTAGCAGTACCTACATCACGAGGTTTGAAGGAATTTCATGATTTCCTACTTCTTGTATTTATTTTTATATTGAATCCAAAAGTATCCCGTGCAGCGTTAATCTATGTCAGCAGTACATCACGAGATTTGACGGAATTACACGATTTCGTTTACACCCTGTATACATCTACAACACCGAATGCGTTATCAACCTCAAAGAGAAAATTGTTAAGTCGCGTGACCCTACAATTTCACCGGCACCCATATCCTTCAAACCAGAACACAACAATGCTGCTTGCTAGCAGAAATAGTGGTGGTAGGAAGTACTTCCCCGGACGAACTATTTCACAAAAGCTACTATTACTTATTTAAGATTTCATAACATCATAACATCAAGCCTTGTATTTCCCCGAAAGGTTGGGCAGAGGTGTTTTTAGTACACCTTCGTTTCCCCTGTTATGTTTAAAGTTCCATGTAATAGCGGGCGAGCCTATTGCCATTAACCGGGCACAAATCCAGACTCCGGGCTGCTACTGAGAAATTCCTAGTGGAAAAACCCAATAACAAGAAAGATTAAGATGTCAAATAAGAAAATCATTCGGTTCCTATTAATTTTGCAAAACAAGATAAACAAACAATGTAAGTAGATATAGTAGGCTGTCTTAATTTCAACGTCGGCACCATTTTTGCCCTGGGAATCGAACACTTAGGTAATGGTTATGAATTTCCATCGCGCTTGCAACTGCACCCCTCAATACTGCGGCTACATACATAATAAGATCCAGCAGTCTGTCTGTCTGTCGGCGCCTTTGAAGTGACGCGTCGTAAATCTGCCAGCCAGCGATGCGGCCCACACCGCCACTAAAATCAACCACCAAACAGAGTGTGTAGGGCTATGTAGAGACTGTGACCACTGCGCGTGCGCTGTATGGAGATATTTATAAGGCACAAGCACAATCTTAAAGATTTTCCCCCAGCTTAATATTACGTTTACCGATTATAAAAATAAGAGTTTCTTTTTAAATTAATTAATTTAAGTTCTACATACATAACATCACGCCTGTATACCATATAGTAACACCCTCATTTCGCCGTTATATTTAAGTATAGGGGGCGAGCCTATTGCCATCAACTGGGCACAAATCCAAACTCCGGGCTACTACTGAGGTATTCCGCACGGAAAAACCTAATAACACTTTGCCCGACCTGGGGATCGAACGCAGGACCTCACGCAGTCGCGCTTGCCACCACTAGACCAACGTAGCAATTAGTAAGTTCTGTTTCAATAATTTTCAAATCATACCTACTGGTTAAGTAAAGCAAGTTCCTTCTTTTTTAAGAAGTCAGGGACTCGTTTGTCTTCTAAAATATTGTCAGCATTATTCAACAATATTGTAATTGCTAACGGTATAATTTTAACAGTTTCTGGAAAATCACAATAGTCTGTGACTGGACGCTTCCGGATACAAATAACGTAATGGTTTCCAAGTAGTAGCAAACATTACGATTGCTGTTTACGCAGACATTAAACAATTTTACAGATAACTTCACGGTTTATTAAAATGTTTAGGTTATCCGACGTTTTCAGCACTTTTCAGCGCTCCTGCTCGTTATGTGTATGTTTTAATTATAATCTATTACATAACTTTAATACAATTAGATATGAGTTGCTGATTCTTCTTAAACACGAAAAACACAAAAAAACATCTTATTAGCAAGTATTAGCGAACTCAGACCGTCGTAGATAGTGCGCGTGCGCTGTGGCGCGGCGGAGCGCGGTCGACCGCAGCCGAGGGCGACCGAACGCGCCCGAGTGCGCCCGAGTGCGGCGGCACGCACACCGCTCGGTAAATACCGACGATCAACATTTGTTTATGCAAGTAGCCCGTATTTGTTATGAAAGCTTAGCTAACTGTTTTTCATGGTCATTCTACATTAACATTTATTTTCAGAGATAAGTCTGCAAATCATTTGTACGCGTGGTGCCGCCATGCCGTAGCGCTCGTAAAGAAGGAAATCTTTTAAATCGAAGTTAACGTATTGGCCTGAAATGGAGGACATTATCTTCAACTTCTTCGGTTATTAATCATCGTAACCTTTACAAATTAAAAAAAATCTTTCAAAAATTAATTCTTTTGTCCCTATTTCAGTTACTCTGCAATTTCCGTTTTCCTCAATTTTCTGCTGTAATACAAGATAATTGGCAAAAAAGATGCTTGAAAAAATCCGGAACACATTTACAAAAACGTTTATTAAAACAAGAGAGACGCGACAGTATGTTTTTCAGGCTGAAACACAATACTTACAGTTACAGACTCACAGCGACGTTATAATGAACATCACATGACGACTTTGACACGAGATCAACTTACAGGGCTGCCAGCGAGGAGATAGATGTACATGTGAACAAAGTGTTTGATGTAGAAGGATCTACAAAACCAAAGTTGGACTGTACGAGTCAAGACAGCTACTTACTTCTTATAACAAAATCGTGTTATACACGGCTTAAACACCTTTTACATGTATGTAACAAGTGTCTATACTTGTGTAGTACGATTCAAGGTAGTCAGCCACAGATATTAGCAGATTGGTACTCGGAAGCATTGAGTATAAAAATATTGAACTTTTATTGCAGCAAACAGTGTTCTTCCATCGTGAGGTTCTTGGCAACGAAAAGGTAGGATGCTTTTCGTGGGTGACGTTGCCAGGTGTCCTGATTTTCAGGGGTCTGTGGACACGTCCCGATTCACCCTTAATCTGGACGCTTCATGACCCGATTTTTGTAAATCGGTATTGAAACAGGGTTCCCTACCATTATTATCTTATTTTATTTTCGTTGCCCAATCTGCAATAGGTACCCGTTTTTCAACCTTTCACCCCTGAACATTGGGCATAGCAACACTACTCGTGGGTGCCTTTAAATGCGACTTACGAACTTTGCCAAGAGGAGAGGTTGGGCAACAACATCCTTCTGTTCACTGGTAATGTGCTGCTGTTTACAACAGCATCCTTCTGTTCACTGGTAATGTGCTGCTGTTTACAACAGCGTTCTTCTGTTCACTGGTAATGTGCTGATGTTTACAACAGCATCCTTCTGTTCACTGGTAATGTGCTGCTGTTACAACAGCGTTCTTCTGTTCACTGGTAATGTGCTGATGTTTACAACAGCATCCTTCTGTTCACTGGTAATGTGCTGCTGTTACAACAGCGTTCTTCTGTTCACTGGTAATGTGCTGATGTTTACAACAGCATCCTTCTGTTCACTGGTAATGTGCTGCTGTTTACAACAGCATCCTTCTGTTCACTGGTAATGTGCTGCTGTTTACAACAGCGTTCTTCTGTTCACTGGTAATGTGCTGCTGTTTACAACAGCATCCTTCTGTTCACTGGTAATGTGCTGCTGTTACAACAGCGTTCTTCTGTTCACTGGTAATGTGCTGATGTTTACAACAGCATCCTTCTGTTCACTGGTAATGTGCTGCTGTTTACAACAGCATCCTTCTGTTCACTGGTAATGTGCTGCTGTTTACAACAGCGTTCTTCTGTTCACTGGTAATGTGCTGATGTTTACAACAGCATCCTTCTGTTCACTGGTAATGTGCTGCTGTTACAACAGCATCCTTCTGTTCACTGGTAATGTGCTGCTGTTTACAACAGCATCCTTCTGTTCACTGGTAATGTGCTGCTGTTTACAACAGCATCCTTCTGTTCACTGGTAATGTGCTGCTGTTACAACAGCGTTCTTCTGTTCACTGGTAATGTGCTGATGTTTACAACAGCATCCTTCTGTTCACTGGTAATGTGCTGCTGTTTACAACAGCATCCTTCTGTTCACTGGTAATGTGCTGCTGTTTACAACAGCATCCTTCTGTTCACTGGTAATTTGCTGCTGTTTACAACAGCGTTCTTCTGTTCACTGGTAATGTGCTGCTGTTTACAACAGCATCCTTCTGTTCACTGGTAATGTACTGCTGTTTACAACAGCGTTCTTCTGTTCACTGGTAATGTGCTGCTGTTTACAACAGCATCCTTCTGTTCACTGGTAATGTGCTGCTGTTTACAACAGCGTTCTTCTGTTCACTGGTAATGTGCTGATGTTTACAACAGCATCCTTCTGTTCACTGGTAATGTGCTGATGTTTACAACAGCATCCTTCTGTTCACTGGTAATGTGCTGCTGTTTACAACAGCGTTCTTCTGTTCACTGGTAATGTGCTGATGTTTACAACAGCATCCTTCTGTTCACTGGTAATGTGCTGATGTTTACAACAGCATCCTTCTGTTCACTGGTAATGTGCTGCTGTTTACAACAGCGTTCTTCTGTTCACTGGTAATGTGCTGATGTTTACAACAGCATCCTTCTGTTCACTGGTAAAGTGCTGCTGTTTACAACAGCGTTCTTCTGTTCACTGGTAATGTGCTGATGTTTACTTGGCTTAACTGAATTTGGTCTTAGGTACTCTTGGTCCACTAACTTAGGTTGTCCACAGTACTAGCCAAGCTTTTGGGTCGCGATCTGAAATCAGACGAATGGTTGCGCAGTAGCTTACCTATATATTTTGCTACTGCACAACTTCAGGCTGGCTAAAAAGTTTGGCTTATCTTTACTCTACTACGAACTCATATCCAGGCTTCAAACGAGCAACAACTGTAATTTGATAAAACAAATAGGTCTTGTAAGTCACACTTGTTGATCCACCAAACTTTTGTCCTTTCTGGTAGCCCTATGACATAAACGTACGCCCACAGCAAGACATGGTGGGAAGGGCGGCGCCTTTGATACTGATACCACGCGAGGGCTGCGACATCCATACATTGTGACAAGTGTGTGTGTGTGTGTGTGTGTGTGTGTGTGTGCGTGTGTGTGTGTGTGTGTGTGCAGACAATTTTGACGTGTGTCCTCTGCGTGACGGCTATGACGTTTTGTTATGAAAAACAGATCGGTTTGATATTTAATAGTGGCGCTGAAGATGTTATTTGAGAATCAATAGTTTTTTACTAGAAAGTTTTTCTTCATGTTATTTATTGTTTGTTATAGTTTTTTTTAGGATCAACACATGAATGATGAATAAAATAGAAAAACTGCCTTTCACTTGTTTGGGTAGGACCTAATATCGTCATCCGTACAATACCATCCATATAAATGGTGCGGATTTGCTCTACTATTGGGGTACAGTCCGTACAGTGTTAATACTATTACAGTCGTAAGACATCGACATCATTTAGGCATCGACACTTTTGACGTACCTATATTGAAATCGGATAGAAATAATAGGTTAAAGAATTACTTTTACTGTTTAATGCCTTCTTGCTTCATAGTGGTATTTAAACATTAACAAAGACACACGACCGCTGAACACAAATTGATGATCCAATTATCGCTTTAGACAACTCTCGGTTTAATTAAATATCTAATTAAAGGCACAGATACCATCTACACTGCTTCCGTTGTTTTACGCCCTTCAGACGCCATCACCTAAAAACAAACCATAACTTCATCAGTATATGTCTCGAAATCTAACACCTCCATATTCGACAACAACTCTAAAACCACATATAAAAGAAAATGTACTTTTTCCTCTATCAGCTAAAGCTCATTTTTCCTCGAAGGTGTTGTCAGTAAGGGGTAAGGTAGGCGGCCCGATTACCGTCCGCGGTGGAGCGTAGCGCCCGCCGCTGAGATCTGAGGCGCATGGGAAGCGCCCGCGCATATTAATAGTGCGCAAGATACTGCGCAAGCGCATACTAACTGTAATAATGTCATGCGGGGATTTTTAGTGTAGGGCGTGTGTTGATTCTCTGTTCAGGGTTTATGTGGGATGACATGAAACTGACTGAAGTTTTTTTGGTAGGGAAGGTTCGATTTCGTCCGATTTTCTATGGTTTATTCTTTTATTCTCAAAATTATTGAAAAGCTGAAAATACCTGAGAGTTATTTGTCTATTTGACTATTACCGACATGATAGATGCAAACGTTAAATCGGGTAGGCATACCTATTGCCTTTTAACTTGCATAAGGTTAAACTGAAGTTTGGTCAAGCATATCAAGTACGATTAATTGCAGTGCCTGCAAAATATATTTACGACTAAAATAAAGTTAAATCGTAAAAAGAAAGTCGCTGAAACCGTCCTTGTCAAGACAATGTAGCGACTATCTTAACCAAACTCATATTCCTCCGAAGTGTACACTCTTGTCACCCTTCAGCATGTCACTCCTACTCATTACAGTCATGTCCTAAGACAACAGACAAGCTTTCAACCACACGTTTAGATTCAACCACTGAGTAACGAGGAACAGAAGGCCCACATCCCACAATGACTAAAAAATAACTCAATTATTAATAGTAGCACAAAGAGCTAAACAGAACATCTTGAATTGAAACACTACTAGAGTCATAGGCTGTAGCAAAATTTCGAGGTCGATCAACATAGGACCAATTTTTTTTTCAATGGATATCCCTATATTACAAGGGCCTAGCCAGGGGGGGTTTGGAGTTCAACCCCCCCCCCCTCCCCCGAAACCTCAGACAATTAAATTACTTTTAAAATGTATACACTCATTATTGTAATTGATTTTCTTCTTTAGGATTCAGCGCCCCCATACAAAATTACTGGCTACGGTCTTGCCCCATAATGTGCCTGAAACTCAAAATATTTATTTGCACACTAAGGTTAAATAATACAGGTCTTATTATATAGAGTAGGTACAGCTTAGCAACCTTTTCCAATGGTTGTGAGCATGAGGAGGGGTTTGTCGGTTTCTTACCGACTAAAACCATCCTGTTTTCCTCAGCACAAAAGGAGAGGACTCCAGGATCTGCAGTGGAACGCACCGGTGCTCCTCTTGTGCTACGTCTTTGGTATGTCTCGGGGAAGCATCTACAGACCTACATGCATTAGAAATAACCAGCTTCCTCAAACATCAACCTCAATGCGAGGTGCACTCTGCTACATGCCGATGATACACTTTATATCATGCTATCCACCTACAGATTACGGGGTGGAGTAGCTATTAAACGACACACACACGTGACGACACGTTTGGTGCAGTGGCTGAGCGATCGGCTTCTGCGCTACGGGTCGTGGGTTCGATTCCCGCACGGAACAAATATTTGTATGGCCTACAGATAGTTGTTCCGGGTCTGGATGTTTGTGCGTGTGAAGATTTGTGTTTGTAAACGCACCCACGACACAGGAGAAATCCTAGTGTGGGGCATTTTTAATTATAAAAAAAAATAAAAAATATAAATAAACTTACCACTCATAATTTTCCAGTCTGGTGTACCGTCCCAGTGTTAAGTGCTGTCTTGTCAAGCAACAGCGTCATCCATTCGTAAAGGCCCATGTTGCCAGCAATCTAGCAATCTACCAAGGAAGGCTGAGCAGAACAATGAATTGTTTTTCTTTTTAACCCCAAATGTAAATAAATGGGGTGTTATAAGTTTGAACCCTTCGTTTATCTGTGACACCGTAGTTCTTAAACGGATACACCGATTGCAATACAGTTTTTGTTTGAAAGTTGATATAATTGGGATGGTTCTTAGATTTGTTTGATGATAATCACTAGGTATAGCCATTTCAATGTGTTTGTTTAATTTGTAGGTAATTTAATCTGCAGTTAGTCGGACAAAAAGTGGATATCAAAGAGTAAAAGGATCGATGTTTCTACATATTTTATGAAGTGGACTTTCTTTACCAATTTCCAAGTGACGTCCGACCACATAAAAGCCAGGTGTTCTATGAATAGCGGGCAGTGGTCGCGGTCGGCGGCGCGCGACCACGCTGATTAAAACAATCCTGCGCGCGCGCCGGTGCCATGTCTGTTTGACATGCTATTTATACGGTAGGCAGGTAGGCGGATGTTGTCACAGTCGTGTCATTGTTACTCTACGTAGTTACTATGAAGTAACCTGTAGTCATATGGTTTATGGGTTTTTCACTGTGTAACTACCTATAGTTGCGCAACTGATCCGAGGTCGGTGTTGCTATAGGAAGAAGTTGCTTTAAGAGTGCGTTGCGAAGTAGGCCCAGCCCAATTGAAACATGCATCGGTGAAGTAACTGAACAGTTACCTTCGTAGGTACTCAAATTGTCAAAAAAAGATTTAGTTTATGAAAACAGTATAATAAATTATACAAGGTTAGTCGAAAAGGGGCTACTAAGCTGCGGGCCTCTTAAAGTATCACTGATGACTGTTTTAAAGCAAGTGTTAAAGTTTCAAAAAACGATAATTTTTATTTGCATGAAAAAAGATTTTGATTTTAGTTTAAAAAAAAAATCATACCTGCTTTAGTTATGAATTCAGAAAATTAAGTTTCTAATCTGTGACCCTAAATATGACCTAAATAGTAAACACAGCTGATCATAGCTATGGACAGATAGATTTTAGCATATTTTTTACGAAATCTTTGAAAAGCTATTTCTCTTAAACTACTCAAGTTTTGGAGAAAGTTGTAGAACAAAAGTTATCCATTATTATAGGTACTTTAACACCCTTTCAGCTTAGTACCCCCTTTCCGACTAACCTTGTATAATAACACTATAAATTAATATATTCTTATAATGTCTCTGGAGATAAGGTCTAAAGGTGTAGGAAAAGCAACTTGTTCTGCCTAGCCTTTTCCCAACTATATTGGGGACAGTTTCCAATCTAACCAGATGCGACTGAATACCAGTATTTTACACGGATCAACTGCCATCCGACCTCCACAACCAAGTAACTGGGCAATGTTAGAAATTCTAAGGTTAGACCGGTTATCAGACTTTCTGGCTTCTGACTTCCCGTAACGAGTGTCGTAGGTATTTGTGTGACACCCGGGACCGACTGTTTATCGTGCTCTTCGAGGCACGGATGCAGGAAAAGGCAACTAAAAGATAATAATGAGGTGGTTTGGCTGCTCCATCCACGGGTAGGATACAAAATTCATGATGAAACAGAAGTTAATCAGTACTTGCTTTGCTAGACTGGCCCAAGCTGAACCCGAAAGGTGTTTTTTTCGATTCACACTTTAGATCCAACGTTTGTCCAACTTTAATTTGAAAGTAGAAACGGTTTGCTCGACGCAGATCCTGGGTTTGAAGAGCCTGGTGGGGCTGGGGCAAAAGGCTGAGAAAGTTTTATAAGTTTGTGGAATGAATCAATCTCCCCGTAATCATACAATTTGCAGTAGACCACAAGCAGTTATTACTGAGAATAGGATTATTTCACTGGCAGATTAGCATGACAATCAAATACATATGTCTAAAAGATCATAAAAATAAATAAAACATCGCGATACAAATTGATTTAATAACGATATGCACATATCGTTTCCCTCGGCTTCCTTTACTTAACTTGGAAAGCACATAACTTCAATATTATGGTTTATGGGTCGCAGGGAGATGGGAAATCCGTTGCAGTCTGTATTATCTAGGTCTTTTTTTGGTCTTCATTTTAACATTTTATAGGAATGTAGCGACACATTCCAGTTTTATTTAATCGGTGGTGCTAAACTAAGCGAAGTCCCAAATAGTAACAACTAGTTAATGATGAGCTGCTTCGTTGGTCTAGTGGTTGCAAGCGTGACTGCTGATCGTGAGGTTCTGGCTTCGACCCCTAGGTCGGGCAAAGTGTTATTTGGTTTTTCCATGTGGAATTCCATAAAATGAATTTGAATTAGAATGAAACTTAGAATGAAACCGAATTTGTTCAGTTTAGTATAATTCAACAATATGACGAATGTTCGTTGGCTTTAGTAAGCTAGGTGTGTACGCTGCATTAGAAACAAAGTTGTAAAATATCGTGAGCCTGTAATTGAATGCCTCAGGTTAGTGTTATTATTCAAGCAGCACTAAATAATTGGCTGTTTTTACCTTTTTTCTATTTCAAACTCAATAACTTCATAAGTTTAGTACTATAAGGTATGGACTAGAATGTTGCACAGACGCAGACTGCTTTATGTGATCGAGTTCAAAGCTCGTGAAACGGGAAAATCATTTGTTTGATATACAGAAAATCTTTTGGAATCTGTTTTGAGTCTACAGTGGTGACTATTGTATTTTTATTTAAAGAGAGCTCAATATCCAGGAGTTGGCTACAATGAGTTAAGTTCATTCGATTTTTTACGCCCGCAATTAAACAGCTATTTCCTTTCCCGTATTTAAAAGAAATCCGTACAAGCAGACCCACAGACAAATCTAGTCTAACTAAAAACTATAAAAATTCAGAAACATAAAAACCGTAAGCTATCAACTATCAAGTGTTTTATATTCTCACATAAACAGTTATAATTTGAAGCAGAAAGCGATATCTTCACGCGCTGATATCAAAATCTGTTACGACACGCACCACCTTTGCTAATCTGAACTAAACATTTAATTTTCGTGAAAAATGCAGCTTTAACGACAGCTATAAATATGAGCTATAGAAAAGATAAAAGGTGAACAATGCTGTGGGGATTATAAATCGCCGTCGGGTCCGGGGGCTGAGACAATCGGGTATTAACCACGCAGCCTGACCGCGAACAATGCACTTTATAGGTTATTTATTAACGTTATAACGTGTGCGCGGACGCAGCCACCGAAACTCTTGTAATATTCTACGATATAATTTCATACAAACGAGCTTGTTATTGATATTTTATTTGTGGTATATTTTTATTAATATGTTTTTTAGCAATTGCAAGGGTGATTGATTTGTCAGTTCAGTGGTTATTATTTTTTATGATAAAAATATATTTTATTTTTATTATAACATTTTCATAACATAAACAACATTTCATTTTACATACGGATATTTTTATTTTTTAAGAATTATTTTTTTACTGTCCTTGTTACAGGTACCTACGTGGAAAATGAAAAAAAACAAAAAACATTAAAATGTTCTGTTAAAAAATAAATATCTTAGAATAATATACCGTTACTGTACAAGGTATTTTGCGTTCACCTGTACTAGGTGTAAACCCACAGAGTATATAAAGTATACAATGGGTTCCTTAGCCAGCACTTTATTTGAAGGGGCTAGTTTTCACAGGTTTATATTTCCATGAGACCTATCTTGAATGCACCATTAAACATAGGCGTCAACTCAAATTAAATTAAACTCTTTGAATTATGTTCTCTAAATAGTTCCAGTTAGTATATAAACCAGAATCTTTTGATGAATAATGAAAACACTGAGCGACTGCCGAACTGTTCAAGAATATGCAATTGCCTTGAAATTTGCAACGAAATTAATCGAAATTGGCCCTTTCTCATTTTTTCGCAGTTACTGGTCTTTAGATCCCTGAAGATCGTAGCTCGGGTAGATGACGATGATAATGATGAGATATGGACGACGGAGGACCGAAGGTTAAGGAAAATGTTGGAAGAGTTCTTATGTGCAGTGAATAGGTTGATTCAAATCATGAAAAAATAAATGGTCCGTAGACTGTCAGTGGGCCAAGTGAATCTGTTACAGCCAATCTGACGTGCGCATAGTTCTCCCCAGTGCATTATTATCGTATTTCCCCACATTAATCAGCCTTCATGGATTTTACAGTATATTCTCAATTTCCTATAACATAGTAATGCGAAGGCATTAGTGCGTTGTTCTTAAGTGAAGCAAATCGTTACAGAAAGCAACAAATTGAAGCGATTACCATACGTAACCACATTATTTTGTTATTTACTATGGTTGTTTCACGCTGTTTGGAAATCTGTATAAATAAAGTAAGTCAGGTGATTGTGTAACTATATATAATATATTGAACTTGCTGTAAAAACCTGAACAGGCTAATGGCAAAAGGCACAAAGTTCGATAGATTTTCAAAGGGTCTAACAATGTTGCCGCGGTGAGCGTTGGGTGGGGTAGCCGCAGAATAAATCAAGCAATTTCTCATGTTTTTTTTTTAAATTAGTAGGTACTTTATATTTAAATACGAAACAAAACTATTATAAAAAATGTTTACAGTGGGACACATATTCTTTACAGCCCGGTCAAGTAAATTATGTGATAATTCGGTACAGAAGCAGAATTTTACAAAAGATCCCTGACTCAGATCAGGTTGTCGAAAACGAAGATATCCCCTAAAGTCTTAAAAGCAGGTTTGAACGTTTATAAACCTAAAAAAATTGCATTAAATCCACGTAAATCAACTTTTTTCGGAGAAAAGGACCAAAACGATAGATTCGTAATTTAAAAACAGTAGTTGTTCCTGTTGTTGTAAGTAATAAGTATAGGATTGGAGATGACAGTGTAATGTGTATGACTGGATATTTGTCGTGATCCATTAATCCTCAGACAGGGAGAATAAGCAGAAGGACCACAAGCCACAAAAAGACCACAAAGGGGATAATTATGATGCAAAAATTAATCATATTGCTTTGAAGGTACCTAGTTTAACAATTCTTTTTTATTGCCCATACATAACACATAACATCACGCCTGTATTCCCCACTGGGTTGTGCAGAGGTATATACCTAGTAATATCCTCATTTCGCCGCTATTTATGTTTAAGTCCCATGTAAAAGGGAGCGAGCCTATTACCATCAACCGGGCACAAATCCAAACGCCGGGCTGCCGCTCAGAAATTCCACACGGAAAAACCCAATAACACTTTGCCCGACCTGGGGATCGAACCCAGGACCTCACAATCAGCAGCCGCACTTGCCAGCACTAGACCAACGAGGCAGTTCTGTGATTATGTTTTGTATGTAAAGCTTCTATGTAATCGTAGAAGGCGTTAACTGCCACACAAAGAAACCAATTCTCCCTATTATATCTACGTTAAGCAATCGAATCGAAACTATATCCTAATATGTTATCAGTTTTTAATTTACAAATGTAGCTTTATCAATAACTAGCCCCAATTTTTCTGTAGAATTTATTTCTTCAACAAGATTTCCATCACTAATATACTAATCTATAATTCTATACTAATATTATAAAGAGGAAAGTTTTGTATTTTTGTATGTAACGAATAAACTTAAAAACTACTGGACCGATTTCAAAAATTCTTTTGCAGATAGAAAGCTACATTATCACTAAGTAACATAGGCTACGGGCGGAGCCGTGAGGACACAGCTAGTAATATATAAATTCAGATCTTTGGTTTTTGAGACCTGAAATGTGTCTAAGGTATCGATTAAATTCAATATCAATAAAATTCTTTGCTGCCTAGATAATGATTTTCTTTTTTATATTCTGTCTGTTAGTAGATTTATTTTGATCTTTCCGATTTGTTGTGTTATTTGTAAATAAAGTTATATGTAAATAGTGTTGTATCAAGTTAATAGTTTATAAAAGCAAGAATAATACAGGTCCAAGAATGCTGCCTTGAGGTACACCGCAATTATTAAGCGGCGCCTAGTTCGAGAGACATTTTGTTCTGTACAGATTCTGCAGTAATATTGTATGCAGTAGGTAATATTGCAAGAACATTTATTTCCAAACCGCACTCCACTTATCCTAGCCTCCGAGTAGCCAAACATGTTTGATCATGAAACCGTTCGCCACCGGGACATGAAACTGAACAAAGCCAACAGTTTTGTCCGTCGGCACGTTTGTATCTGCGCGCGCGCCGCGTCATTTGCTCCAGCCAATTTGCTCCCATCCGCTGCGCCCGCGCATCGAGCGGCGACTCAAAGCCTATGCACCGTTTTTACACACAAATAAGCGACATATTTGGGGTAATTAACAGAAAACGCCCGGCGGCGGTGTCTCAGTCACTTTTTGTGATGATGATCATGACATGTGATCTAATGAATTTGATTTCTTCCATGTGTTGCCGACCTTATGTGCAGTACTCAAGTTTAACGAGTATTTCAGGAATTTTTCAGTGATAATTAGGATTTGAGCGGCATTCTTCTGATATATGGAAACATATTTACCCACATACATTGCAAAACAAAACTTCTGGCATGTTGACATTTGGGCGGTTTTCCGCCGTGAATTTTATAGTAGGTAATTTTGTAGATTTTTAAATTATAAATGTTAACTTGACATTATATCAATACTTTGTGTGTGTAGGTACCTATATTGAATTCTATTTTGTATGTTTTTTTTGTCTTTATTTTTAAAGCATTTGACATTATATAATTAGTGAATTTTGACATGTCATTCATAAATAATTTTTAGACATTGTTCTTGATACTTGAAAGGAGATGTTTCATTTTTGTATGGGACTCCGGCCATAACGTGTTCTTTTTAGAAAAGCTGGGAAACTGAACCCTGAATAGCTTACAGTAACATTTTTTTTCATAATAACAAATGTTTTTTATGCACAAAATAAAAGTTAAAAATGTTTGACGTTTGTCGTGAGAGTTATGACAGCCGTGAGAGGTTGTAAAGATGACGTTTACCTAACCTAGAAATTGATATTTGTTAATTACTGACTGACTGTGACTTGACATTATGAATTTTTCGTTCAGAAGTACACGTCAAAAAAGAAGAATAAATATATTTCTAACGATGAAATCGTCACACTAGCTTAGAATTATTCGAAAAAGATGGCTAAGAGAATAATAATTATTATTAATTGTACAAGAACACATACCTTTAATATTTAACGTCTAGGTGAATTAAGTTTTGATTTGACATGATTACAGAACGAAAGCAGGCTATGCAAACTATAGGACGCCATGTTGAATAGAATATGGCAATAATTGAAAACTTATTATATTTTGTGCACATCAAATCAGGTTTAAATTCACGAAAGAATATTTTTCCTCAATTCTTGGATTTTTTTCCCCTTTTTCGATAAATGTACATCTTATGGCCGAAAATGAAACATCTCCTTTGAACTTGATATTGTTGGCACAAAAATTACCTAGATATTTATATTTCAAATTAATTTGTTGTACCTACTCCAATTTTAATATTTCTACACCGGCAACGGTAGTATAAGTGAAACTGTTTTAATATTAAGATCTCAATGTACCGTATACTGAGAAATAAATAAATAAAGTAGAACTGTTTAATTGTAGGTAGGTATTATTTTTTGTTAGATCACTATTGCAATGTGAATTGAATATAAACTCGTAATTCGTCATTCAACGCAGGGTATCCGGAATGCCCTGAATCGATATCCATAATAATAGGTATGTATAATCAAAGTATCAAGACTTGGTACACGAGGTTGTCGACATGTGGGAGGTTGACTCAGCAGTTGTTGTGCCGATAGTCGTTACGGCCAATGGCTCAATAGCCAAGAGCCTCGACCAACATCTGATGAGGCTCTCGTTGGGCGGCTGGGTCAAGGGCCTGATACAGAAACCGGTAAGTAGGTACCTAGGTACTTCTGGATACGGCGCGATTGTTAAGAAGTTCCTCTTTCTAAAGCCCTGACCACTGGTAGCTTGGACTCTGTTCCCGATGCCGGTGGGCTACTATGTTTTATATTTTTAAATGATTTTTTTTTTAGAAATATTTCGAAATTAAATTTATATGTAGGTATATTAATTAATAAAGGAGTGTATAATCACATTGAAACTGATTGAATTGCGGACGTCTAATGGCAGTCAGTCCGTGTAAAATACTGATAGGTATTCAGCCACATCTGGTTAGACTGGAAACTGACTAAAAACTGACGAAAATGCTAGACAGAACATTAAAGCTGGAAATATATAGTTAATCCGAAACTTAAAATGCATGACTGAAAAACAATCATGAAGAAAGAAAAATATAGGTACCGATTTCTTACTTGTATTCAAAGTAATCTACCTTTTTAAAGAATAGGTATCTACATGTCTACAATGGGTATCTACGTATAGTTACTATTATTTATTCTGTTCTAACATTACATCATCGTGTATGTATAACCTAGGTTCACGAATGATTTGGCCTGTCTGCCAAGTATTTAAATTTTCAGCAACACATTCCCAACAATTAATTAAGTTCTTATCAGATCAGAGTGAACCGGCACTCGAGCGATAGGTACCTACCTACTCATGTAGACCGTTGAGTTCAACTGATTAATTGTGTACCGATATGTTTCATAACAACTACAGTTGAGTCTAATTAAAATAAAATACCTACGACCAACATAAATAAATTGTTAAAAACGTTGAATGTTTTGTTTTCAAAATGTCGCCGTATCAGTTCCTCGTATCATTGTCAGTCACACAACATTAGTTAGCAACACGAATTAACGAACATAAAAAATATCAATTACAAAGAGCGTACATAGTACATAGAGCCGTGTCGAATCCACAGGCCGCATACATAGCGATGTGTGGCGCTCCCACCAGCGCAGGCGCACCCTGCCTACTCGAGCGGCACGCATTTTCCTCGGCTCTCGTCTCGCTCGCTGCCCGAGCGCATCCGACCGAACGGGAAAACAGACATATTTCTGCTAAACCCCGTAATCAAATCTCAACGTTATTACAAATTAATAAGGTTTAATTTTTATTGGCACAAACTAAAGATGCATCAACACGCTTCAAATAGAACGCGACATGGAAAAAGGAAAGCGTTCGAAATGAAGCGCGGCGATTGGCCGGTGCGGGCCAATGGCGGCGGGGGGCGGGGCGGGTGGTCGCTGGCGGCGCGTTGGTGGCGCGCGCGCACATGTGGCGGCGAAGCGTCGCGCGACGAACGTGAGTGCCGCGGTGTCCATGTGAAGTGAAGTGACAACTGATATGATGCTGGGCGGCATGGACGGCAAGGAGTACGGGGCGCTGCACGCGGCAGCCGCAGCCGCAGGATATGCTATGGAGACTGGTGAGTCTGTTCCTTCAGTAGGTACACAATCATTGTGATAGATATATAGCTGAATCTATTCGTTCGTCAGCGTCATTGTAAAATTCTCAAACACAATGATTTTCGATGTTTAATTGCAGATAAATGCAGAATCAATAAAACATTTTAACCTAAAAGTAGCAATATCAAAACAGGTATTAATCAGTTAGGCCTGAAGTGAATATTGAAAATTCCGAGCTACCGTTTCAGATGGTAAATTTATTTAATTGAAGAGAGAATCGTCAAAACACCTGTAAATCCTAATGTTTTTAACGTCAAAATGTGCTAAATATATGAGCAATTTTGTTTATGCAGGTACTGTGGTGTTACCAATTTAAAACACCTCTTATTTTTAAAAGATGGAATAAAATGTAGTCATTTGGTCCAAAAAGACGAATTATCCAAAATTCTTGCTAACGGACTGAAAGTAAGATGTTTCTTTCATCTTTTTGGGTTCTAAATTCATGTCAAATGTATTTTGCAATTAATACAAATCACGGTTTATTGAAACTACATTTCCCGGTGCTTCCGCCTTAAGACTTGTTACTGCGAAGTCTTAACGTCAGAAGGTGGACCAGAAGGACCAAATATTATTTAAATAATCCAATATGCAATTATTTCACTAAAATCCCGTTTTGCTTGGTTATGTCGAATTTGAATTTATGAATAAACCCAAATGTAATTTAATTCTAATAATTATTTTCATCTAAAACTCAATGGGCACTCCTAAAATTATTAAGAATTTTAAACATGGTCTAATTAACTAGTTTTTATAGTTTCTGTCGTAATAACGTCATCTGATTTGTAAAAAAAATCATAATTCATAAAAAAGGCGTCTCCGAAGACATGGGAATCCTTTGTAGTCAAAATTGTAATCAGTGTTTTGACTTTAATGTGACTGTATTTATGCGTTAAAAATCAAACACGCCTTATGTTTAATGCCTATGTACAATTTGTACTAATGAAAGTAAAACATGATGTATGTAACTGGTTGTCATTTGCTTGACATGTAACACTCAAATGACGGCGACTTGTTATGTACTCACTTATGTACCTAACCTTGTCCTAATGTGCCAAGAGGTTTCTACCTTCGTAAAACAGAAAGCGAACAAGTAATTAAATTGAAACAATATTTGTCAAACAATCTTAAAACATTCGTTCTGAAATGCGTAGTTGCTCGTTATGTTAGCAATTCTACTAGAAATACGGCAGAGAGTGAATTTTTGTAGTTAGAGATTGACTTATAACATAACATAATCCGTTATAGGTAAATAAAATTCCTAATATTGCACCCCTTTAAAAGCGTTCTCCCAGTTTCTGCCAGTCCCTAGATGGAAAACGTGGAAATGAAGGAGAAGGACGTATCGTTTATAAGTGCATCGGAAAATTAAAAACCGTTAAGGCCATACTATCATATTAATGGCACTACAATGACATCATCTTACATATATTATCTGATAAAAGTCCTACACCTAACCCTTTTCTTTTGCGAGCAGAATTAAGACCAATCGTATAACTAAAAGAACCGGTGTTGAGAAAAGGCGAGCCGTTCCCAACCATGTTAGCTTTAAGTTTACTCAGATGCAGTTGAATAGGTATTTTACAATATCCCGAATGGAGGATACCGATATTTAATGACGTGACCTGTTTTTGTTAGCCTTCTGAGACCTCTGACTGCTATAAATATTTCATGCAAGCAGGACCAGCGGCGAGGACTTAATGCGCTATCCAAGACACCAAGGGTTCCCAACGTGAAAAGAAAGCTCAATAATCCAAAAATTGTTGGGGCAACGTTGTATACCTTGTAGAATGAGTTTTTTGACTGGTAGACCCTGAACCACGAGTTATAAAGACTATAAAGACCAAACCCTTTCCGACATGGGTCTTTTGAAACTGAAGTTCCACTCTGTTCTACTTAAATGAATGTAATGTTTCTGAAAGCAACAATACAACAGCAACTCTGATCACTCCGCTTCTTCTTGCGGTCCCAGACCAGTGTAGATTTCCATTAGATGAACAATTTCGTAGACACGGTCGTCATTGTATTATATTTCTGCCGCTCGCAAATCCTGTCCAACTCTTGACTATACCACCCCATTCTCAGCATTACATTAAATTCGCTCACGCGCTTTCATTGGTCATCGGTCCACCTGGCTGAGGAGCATCCTTTTCTACATTCGCCGATTCACGGTGTTAACTGAACGTTTCTTCTGTTCTAATAGCCAACGGTCTGTTTGTAGAAACTCTTCTTAAAGAATGTTTGTTTTGAAAGAATTCATATCTTTTTATTTAAGTATTGTTTATATCCACAAAAGTCGTCTCTTCAAATCGCTTAAAGATAAGGCCACCTTTTCTACTGGTTCAATCTGGAACTGTAGTAACTGATTGCCTATGACTTTGTCTTTTAACTTGACTAGATTCATCATCCGCCTTTTTTTTATAACACTGTAGGTAAGTTTCTTTAGGGAGAGACAAAGGCTCGTGGTTTATACGATTTGCGAGGTTAAGCAACGCTTTCCGCGGTCAGTCTATGGATGGGTGACCATTCTTTGCATATCGAGACCCCCTGAACCTCGGAGAGCACGTTAAACTGTCGGTCCTGGGTGTCATACGAATACCTATGACAGTCGTTACAGGTAGTCAGAAGCACGAAAGTCTGACAACTGGTCTAACTTTAGAATATCGTCATTGCCCAGTAACTGGGTTGCGGAGGTCTGATGGCAGACGCTCCGTGAAAAATATTGGTATTCAGTCGCATCTAGTTAAACTGGAAGCTGACCCCAACACAATAGGAAAATAAGCTAGGCAGTACGTAACTGTAAGCTTCTTTATATGCCATTCTGTTATTATTTTTTTTCTTTTAAAAAAAAAAAAAAAAAAGACGTTGCCCCACACTAGGATTTCTCCTGTATCGTGGGTGCGTTGACAGACACAAATCTTCACATGCACAAACACCCAGACCCGGAACAACTATCTGTAGGCCATACAAATATTTGTTCCGTGCGGGAATCGAACCCACGACCCGCAGCGCAGAAGCCAATCGCTTAGCCACTGCACCAAACGTGTCGTCATGTTATTGTCAGATTCGACTCCACCCATGTCTCTTGTATGACCTTTAGCCATTATTTATTGAAGGTTTCAGTTGTTAGTTATAAGTTATAGTCCAACAGTATTAGATTATAAACAAGAAAATCAAAAATACTAATTCATGCCGACCCGACTTAATATCTGCCTCTTGGGAGCGAGTTGCGGTGGCTTAGTTGGAAGTCCCTTAATCAACTGCTAAATTATCCTTACAGCAACCAACTTGGGTCTCCAAGTTGCAACGAAGGATAGTTTAGCCCTTTGAACAATTATGGACCCATCCAGCATCCAGTATGATTGTGGAGCTCTCACGCAAACTATAGCTCACTTACTGTCTTGCTCGTTGTGCCTCTCTAGTCTCTACAAGTTTACCTTATACAGGCTACAAATAAGGGCATCGAATTGGCAGCCTTCTAGTCAAAAATTAGAAGTCTGGTTCAGTAAGAAGCTTTAAATAATAGCTGTTGCATTCGGAAAAATATCTTGATTGACTCTATAAAATTCCTCTCGAAAGTCTAAGTAGAGAACATCTACCTGGTCTCAGGTACCAATTAGTGTTACCACACTTACCACTGTTACCAGTACCTACGTGAGAGCAGTTTTAAGGGTCACAAAATCGCTTGGCCAGTACAGTACCTATAATAGACACCATTCTTATAAGTCTGGTATATGTACAGCTGTGGTCTATACATCGAGCTAATTGTGAGATGAACTATGACGTAGTACAGCTGATACTGCCTCTAACTTGCAGAGCATGCAAATCTTAATGTTTATAGTGATAAAGAACAACACATGTTTACCAATAGTTGCACAATTAATTAGCGCCACAATATAATAGATAGTGATGTGACGCAAACTGTCGATAACTCAGGTCGGACTCGATAAAGGGTCAACATCTTACCGTAAGACATGAATGGCGCCTCATGATGCGTAAGTAAATTGGCGACATTCTTTAATGGAGGTCAGCAGACACTAATGAACACGTGCTTTAGCCTTAGTTATTTCACGTATTCTATTCATTTTTTCGACACATATGCGTTGATTTCCACTGCCTCTAACTAAAGGCTTTATCTTCCAATATGGGCAAAAACTCATTAATTATCTTATTTGAATTTTTACTGACATGGCTATTATAGGTTGTAAGTGGTCATCGTGCTCGGTTAAATTAATGTTACTGATGAAATATTACAGTGCATTTCCCACATGGTTTCGGCTTCAACTCTGTCGTTAAACATATTACCTCTCCCCATAGGCTAAAAATGGGCGGTTTGGGCGGGTGTTTCCATATTCCCCTCGTTTGTAAACATTTAGTATTTAGGCGGCGCGTACGTCCTATCAACCGCCCTCTGATGTGTCCCTGGTGATGATTTTTATGCCTATATTTTTCATTCAAATTGCAGTCTAAGATCTTCAATTCGAAGTACAGGAATCTGGGCTATATGGAAAACGTTTGAACTTCGAGAGAAAAGTTATATGGCTTTGACCAGCTAACGTCATTAAAGTAAAGTTATGCTGATTGACTTAATAATAATTATCTCTTTGTCAATACTTTGGTTTGCTATCTCAGCACGTTTCTTATCGGTGGCTTTGTATGGCGCCACATATAATACCTAAGATCCAACCAAAATACTTTAAGTTAAACATATTTATGAAAAAAAACTAAACCAAATTGTTTTTTTCTAACCAAAAAATAATAACGTTTTAAATTGCCTTTACTCTTTAAGAATAAACTCATCCATTTTTATGCATGACCGCGGCCGCCGCCGCCGCCGCCGGGGCGCACGCTACTCCGCGCCGTGATTTACCTTAACTGCGAAGTGAAACAGGGCAAAAAAAAATTGAATTGAAAAAAACATTTTTGGTATGAAGAAAAAAACACTTGGATATCGTTTTTTTTCATAGACTTGTATAGTTAAACGTACTGAACACTGTGTAAAAGTTTGTCCAGGTATTTTAATTAGACCTTATAAACAGATCAAACATACAGCAGGCTGCATTTTGGATAGAAGACCCGGTCCAAATTTAGTCAACCGGGATTAGCAGTCTTTGCGACCGTTTCGGCTCCGTAGTGAGAAGCGAAGTGACCTTCTCCTCATTTGCTGTACCTACTCAATGTTCAATATTTTTTTATAAACAACCCATTAAGTTCAAATTGTGCAATGCAATAAATATATTGAAGATTGACATATTCTAAAACCAGTCTCCTAAAGTTAAATCGTTTAGAATAAGCCGGCAATGGGTAGGAAGTCGTTGTGCTCACTATTGCCGACTCTTACAAAATAATAATCCTTTTTCATCACAATGGTTGACGGATGTTGCGTTTGGATTTGTGCCCGATTGATAGCAATAGGCTCGCCCCCTATTACATGGGACTTAAGACATAACGGCGAAATGAGGGTGTTACTATATACCTCAGCCCAACCCTTTGGGTAATACAGGCGTGATATTATGATGATGATGATGTTGACGGAGCCGCTTGGTAATGTGTTTCGTACTCACTGCTTATGCGTAAACAAAATTAACGAGAACTGAACGTGTACGTACATTTCTGCCGAACAACTCGGATGACCAGCATGACGGCAATGTTTCTTAAGATAGTGGTAAAATGTAAACAGTTGGTAGTATCCAGTTCGCGATAAGTGGATACTACGACATAAAACAGTAGTTATTGTGATACCTACTAGGTATTCTTGTGGTCTTATATCAGTGTCCTAACTAATATTAATTTATCTATCCGTCTGCATGTTCCACTTCAAAAAGTCGTGATGCAGGGGCAGATGGGGCGCTTGCCCCACCCTACCACAGGAAAGAATAGGTAAATGTTATGGATTCAGTCAACTCGCCACCAGTGTCCACAGAACAATTTTATTACCCAAAATAGGCAGACCAACGCCCGACTCTATACTTATTTGGACCTCAATAATAAGGTTATAGGGCAAATTTGTCCCAAAATCCCATTCTGCACTTCCAGATTTATTGAAAAGACAAATATTAACTGTCTGACTGAGTTTGCGCCACCCTGGATAAAATCCTGGTCACCACCCGTTTGCTATTGGAACTACGTAATAGAGAGGTGGTCCAAGTGGTCCAGGTATTGGACGGAAAATTTAATTTGGAGCCTGTTGCAGTCCAATATTTTATCTCTGTACCTACTTCACATGGGGAAGATGTTAGTTACTTGGCAGTTAATCCACAGATCACGACACGACACGACGAAATGTGGTGACAACTCCTTTCTGCCAAGTCTTATCCCAATTATGTTGGGGTCAACGTCAAGTCTAACCAGATGCGGCTGAATACTAGTATTTTACACGGAGCGATTGAAATGTGGTAAGGACTTCGAGTACCATATATTATAGTGAACCGTTTAACATGACGCTATAGGGTCATGTCGTCTATAGTGTCGTGACGTGGGCCGTGAAAAATGAAAAATGACCTTTAATTCACAGCTCGGGCTGCATTAAAGCCAGGAATGTCGACCTATCTAATATTTCTAGGTATGATGATCTATGATGTAGTTACGGGTCCTAAAAAGCCCGCAAAGGTCTAACCTGATTGTTATGGGCTTTTCGTAGGCTTACGTCATAGGTACCTACTGAAAGTAGGAAGTCTCATAGGCCAAATTACCCAAACATAATTTTCCCACATCAATCAGGTCTGTAACTGAACATCAGAAGTATGAGCAAAGTAAAGTCGACATGGTCACTACTACAGTGACCGTTATACCACTATATACACCAATAGTATTATACTACATTGCTTAATTTATAAAAATGAAGTCCTACTAGCTAAGAAAATGGTGCAAATATATGTAAATGGAAGTTGTTATATATATTTTGTTTGTAAATAAACTATTTGTTTTATCAACAACAAAATATAAACAACAATAAACTAACACAGTAGGTATATGCTATTATGCCTACCACAAAATTTTCAACTACATTTCAACTATGTATTTTTCAAAAAAGCTCCACTTAATTAATTAAAAACCTTATCGTGTTAAAAAAGTAGCAGTTAATTACCTGGTTTAGTTAAAATCGGCATAACGGCGGCGGCGCAGACGCAGCGCCGCACTAAACGCGCGCGGTTTATCGATATGTCAGAGGGCGTCAAGGGTTATCGATAGTTGCGATAAAACAGCACCGTTGCGCGTCACTTAGCTTATTGTATAACTATTTTACTTCTACTACAAAAATCTGTTTATGTATAGTATGTTAGATGCGTAATACTGTTAATCTATCCACATCCAGTATTTACTGGTTATTTACCTAAATATTGGCCTAACTCGATTTTTCTGTGATTCCATTATCCATTTATGATTGACACAATACAAATCCTAAAATGCGATTAAGACTGCCAAGTGGGTGACCGTTTTTTTGTCTAAGATCAGAAAACTCGACCGAATACAAAATCATTGTGAACTATGGTTGAAATGGTTTCTGTATTATCTTGTTATGAATTTTTATTATTCGTAAAATGAGACCTTTCGAGACAAAATCGATATAAAATTTAACTAATGTACCGAAGTTCGTATTTCTCTTTTCAAGTTCAAATACAAAGTGCTTAGTTATTTTGCATTTCATACTTAGTTGGCTGGACAGTGCAGTGACACCGTTTTTCTTTTACTTCCATTGAAAGCACTAGTTGTCTTACTAGCAGTGGATTTGGCTGGTTGAATACTACTAACAATTTTTAGGATGTTTAATTGAATAAGTACTCGGTTTGGATAAGCTCAGGTTTAATTTATTATCGATTACATTTTATAACTCAGCCAGCCCTAGCGAACTTTTCACCAGCCCTACGCTGCGCCGCAGCGTAAGTGATGTGATACGAACACAACAAAAAGGTATCGACATCGGTCACACGGAGCCGGTATCGGGAGGGGTCGTCGATAATCGCCGGTTATCGCGGGGTTATCCGCCGCGCGTCAAACAGCACGAGCCACTCACACACTTAAATATTAATATTATAGTTAATTATAATACACACATTTATAATAATGTTCGTTAGATCGCGAAATAATGTTTGTACAATTAATTATGTGAATATATTTGGTCAAAAATACTTTTATCATTGCTTTCGACTAGGTACTTACATCGTGAGCCCCAAATGGCTTCTGCGGTACAGTCAGCTGCAAAAATAAGTATACTTAGGGACAACATAGCGATCCCGATAAAGTAAATTAAAATTATGAGAAACCACGCATTCTATCGCTTTAAATACGGATAAGTTATTTTAGTACTCAACCAGGCAAGTGTTGCTGCTTTTCCCACAGTTACATTCCCCTTGCCTTACAATATTTACAGTACGATGTGAATGGGCCTGTCTAGTAAAGGAGTATACTGCTGATATTAAAAAACTAAAGGCAAAAACTTTCGCATCGATTCGACTGTGTGCGTTCTGCAATCGATTCGATGCGAATATCGATGTTACAACAACGACGTTGAGTTTAGTCGATATGGTCGCTGATCTGTGCGAGACCTAAAACATTGTTAGCGACAAATGTATGTTTAACTATATTACATGTATTTATGTATGAGTTATGTTACATATCGCTAATATAATTATTATGTTTAATTAGGTCTGTTTATTGTATTTCAGATAAATGAAAACTCTAACTGAAACTTGTATGTAGATATCTAAACAGCTAGATAGATCCTTCTCTCGTGTTGACACCAGCTATTTGATGTCGTGATGAAAAGATTATCCAGTCAACAAGATTGGTAGCGGGGCTGACTGCCCACGGTGCGCTCCTCGTACTTCAGTATCGTCACTCGTGAGGTTGCTAAATGGATTAAAAAAGATAGTTTAATTTGTTTATTTTCCTTCAACATTTATTTTTTACTGCGTTTAGCATCCGTCAGAATATGTCAGAATAAAAATTGTATGTCGTCAAAAAATCATAAATAAAATTATTTGATGAAAATACATGATTTTATTATCAATAAATTAAAAGGTTTTCAGACTAAAATATTATATAATAACGTCTGGAGATATTATTAATATCGACACCGGAAACTCTTGTAGGCCAAAAGTTTATAAAAGACCGTTTTCCTGTTACAACCTCGTTTGAAAGTATACACTTGTGTATAAAGCTTTGTATATTAGATTATAGCATACATTAGTTTAGAACTAACAATATGTCTTACATCTACTTAGATGATGAAATGATAGCAATAATTTCACCATTGAAATAAATTTGTTTGTTGATTTATTCATTCTTTTTACATTTACACAATAGGTAAGTGTGAAAAAAGTAGGTATTAATGTCAAAATACTGAATTACTTACAGAACATTCAAATAATTCTAATATAAATAAGCAAAGAAGTAAAATATATATATAACGGTACATCTTATACAGCCAGCAAAAAAATACAATAATATTCAATAGTTGGTCACTAATAGCACAAACAGTGCGTGTTTATCCGTGGAGCCACTGCGTGAGCCGTGTTTGTACGACGCGCCGGCGCAGGGCGCGGGCGCACCTCAAACAACGCTACCGGACCACAAAATGGCGTGGGATTGGGGACATCGGTTCTGAGTTTAGAGATATTCATACGGCTCCCATGAACAATGGTTCGGTTTGATACATATCGCCGCGATCAAGACTTTGATGGGTGTCCGATTAGTGTTTAACCCTCCTTGGCATAGAGAACACGTTAGGCCGTCGGCTCGGACTATTATGCGAGAATCTATGACAGTTGAAATAAAGATGGAAACCAGCCTCTGCCCCTAGCTCGGTTTTGGCTGTCAGGCAACAGTAGCTAGGTATGTGGAAAATGCTAGTATGAGCCAATAGATCTACGATCACGACAGTGTTGTAAACGTAGAAAAAAACTGCTACGTGCAATGCTTTGCCGAAAGCTACGCGGACTTTACAAAATTTGGAAAAATTAAAAAAAATATTGAAAAAGTGTTTAAAATTAAGATTAACGTAGGTGAATAGAGATTTGTACAATTCAAACCCTTTAATAAACATACGAGTACAGTATGTTAACAAGTACTTACATCTAAAAAATTCAGTAGCACAGTACATTTTAGGTATGTAACTTTAGACTGCACAGAAGTCTATAAGCACCCAGCCAAACATGGAATAATGTTACAATTTCCTGTCAATTACCATTGTTTATCCACTTTGATTCGCTCTTGATGCACCAGGGTGAGGGAAAATGAACCTTAATTCAATAGTAATAAGGGTGATAGTGTGATAGTTATGGGTTTATTTGGCGAAGTAATAAAGGGATAAGTACCGCCCCGATTTGTACATTTGCTAAACGTATTTGGTTACTTTTAGAGATTTTCGGGTAGTTTGTACAGACATTTGTAGTTAAACAATGTCTGCCATATCTGTCTGTGATTTAAGTACATACATTTTGTATTTATTATGGATTTAAATTATGTATGTTGAATAACTAGTTCTGTAAACAAAAATACCAGTTCCAAACAGGGTTAGATTTCATTATAAGAACAAAATTAGTTTGTACAGATACTAAGCTATATAAATACAAACCTTTTAATACATCTCTAAACTATAAAACAAAATAAATCAATAAAACAAAACCTAACAAACCATAGCTATGAACATTTCTTAAATTGGACCACTTACTTAAGTAGTTCTCACAGTTTTAGTAAATTAGTAAACAATATGACCACACCTCTTCCGATGAATGATCATTTAAACCATGCGCGGGCGCACCCAGCTACCGAAACCAAACACATTTGGTACACTGAATATCGATAAACAATAAGACCATCCCTATTTGATTTTGAACAAATCCGGTCCATCACTGTTTGTTCTATACCATGTTGGTTTTATAGAGGTTAGTTGCGAGACTTCAATAATGTTTCACCATGGTCGAAGTTTTAGATTGTGAGGTCCTGAATGATGAAGAAAGTGAAGAGTATAAGATTAAACTGAGGCCAATGTCAGTGGCAATCTCAGATTAGTTTTGTACCTGATGGACGCATAATCAGCCCATTACAGTCCCACTGCTGGGCACGGGCAAAGGCGTATTCAGGGTGGGGCAGATGGGGCGCTTGTCCCACCCTGGCACAAAAATCAATCAATAGGTAAATCGTCTAGATTCAGTCAACTGGCCACCCATGTCCACAGAACATTACCCAAATAGGCTGACCAATGCCCGAATCCGTATATACTTATTTGGACCTCAAAAATAAGGTTATGGGGCAAAATTGCCCCGTAATCCTATTCTACACTTCCAGATTTATAGAAAAGACAAATATTTACTGCCTGAGTTAGCTCCACCCTGGACAAAATCCTGGCTACGCCCACGGGCACGAGTCTCCCTCAGAATTAGAAGAGTTTTAGACATTAGACTACCACACTCCATGGCCTGGTTCGGGTTGGCAGACCACACACACTATCGGGAATTTTTGGAGACCTCTTAGGTGTGCAAGTTTCCTCTATGCTTTCCTTCACCGTTTGACACAAGTGATACTCAATTTCCTTTTCTTTTGCCCGATGGATGATCACAGCACAGTGTAAAGACTTAATTTTTATAGGACTATAAAGCTAATGAGCTGATCTCATATCACATGAGTGCTTAGTGCTAATACCGTAGTAGTAATTAGCGAACTGAAGGATCCCCGGAAGCCCTTCACACGCCATCTTCTGTTTCAGGAATGACAGGCTTATCGGAAAATGTATTTGGCATATTTTTTATCCTATAATTTTTATGGCCCGGGTCGGGGTTCCGGGTCCGTTACGTGGCAAAGAAGGCTGTACGCTCACTATTGCCTTAAACGACTGACTTCCTTTTATCCTCCACTTCAGGATATAATAAATTGCTTTAGTAACTTCCAGCTTCTACTAATAATTTTCGACTAACACACTTATAATTTTTCTTTACAAAGTTATTCTAACCATCTACCTAATTATGCCAGTTTATCTGTTTCGCCAAGCTGGCTTGTCCGGGCAAGTGACTGTCATTGTTTGCGCACGCATTAGCCGGCCCGCCTCGTGTCAACAGCGTAATGGCGGCAAACAGTACCCCCCTCCTCCTCCCGCCTCACCGCGCCTCCCTGAGGCTACCGTCTTGACAGATGCGCCGGCGCAACGGGATCGCTGGGTGACGTGTTCAGTTGAGAATAAATGGTTGAAGATGAATTTATGATATCGGGTGGAATAAATTATTGTGGATCAGAAGTTAATACATACATACAAAACATTACGCCTGTATTCCCCGAAAGGTTGGGCAGAGGTATATAGTAACACCCTCATTTCGTCGTTATTTTATACGCCCCATGTAATCAAATCCAAACTCCGGGCTACTTATGAGTAATTTCACACGAAAAAACCCAATAACACTTTGCCCGACCTAGGGATCGAACCCAGGACCTCACGATCAACAGTTGTGCTTGCCACCACTAGACCAACGAGACAGAGGAAAAGTTAATCTAAGTATAATTATTAAAAGTGATACCAACCACCTCCCAGTCCTCCCAGTTGAAGTCGATATCATGGTATTTTTCAAGGAGACACTGACTTGTTGCCTCCACAACCTGATCACTGAGGATCGATAGCGCTAATTGATCGATATGTGTCGTGGTCAGTCTATGGAAGGGTGACCGTCCGGCGTCCGTTAAACAACAATACCCCTCCACATTCCGCAGAGCACGTTAAACTGTCGTTGGATTCTTCGTTAAAGTTTAGTTGCTGACGAATATCTGCAATGTAAAGGCTTTCAGAAGATCGAAAGCCTGACAACACGTTTGGATATCGATGTCCGCAGAAGTCAATGTGAATATTTAAACTTATCTCAAGACTCCTACACTATCAGAAAAGGCGTGGACTTGTTCTTAGTCGAGAACCAAATACCTATCCAACCAAACTTTGTACTGTTCTTAATCGCAATGTTTCACTTTAAACTGCTCAGTATGCTTAGTGTGGAAACGACAAGAGAAATTAAATATAGGTAATATGGTTGGTAAATCGAGAACTTAATAGGATCGAGATTGAATCGTGCCCTTCGCTCGAAAATTGTGTAATCTATATTTCCATTATTCGATGTTCAATAAATACGTATCGGAAGAAAACCGCGTTGGGTATATATAAACACATACGTCTACATACTATAATTTTATTAACCTTTGCGTCCATACGTGGATATGGTGTTTTTCCATACTAGGTTTACCTTTTTTCCAGTGGAAATCCTCCTGGATGCCATCCGTCTGGGTTAGTGGGGGTGTCGGGCTCTTATCGACTAAAACCACCCCATGGTCGTCCTCAGCACTGAAGAGGGGAGCACCGGGACCTCTAGGGGCTCGCACCGGTGCCTCTCTTGTGCTACGCCTTTGGGACGTCGCAGGGAAACAGCGTTGTTACCCTCACGGTGCATAACAACGTGACCACTTCGTCGTCTTCCCCAGGGTCGCTTGATGGATGCTTCGCGTCCCCAGTTTTAGCGCCCAAGCCCCCTGAGGTCTCAGACCAGTGTTGTGGCGGCTGCGGAATTTATAGAACTAAGGACTACCTACCACTAGGTAGAGTTAATTACAGTAAGAGCCTATCAATGGACATTGCTGCCCAACCAACCTTACTTTGCTTTAATTTCATTATATTTATGGAAATAATGGGTTGACCTTTTGTTTCTGGGGATCGTACGACCCCAGATACAAAGTAGGTAAACTACATAAATAACTAGCTGTCATACAGAATTTTGTTTCCAATTCGACACTATTGGAAGCGACCCTACCCCAAAATCACGTCTATTAAATATTCCCATAAATACACCACCCAATATGAGGTCCAGCTGGTCTCGCGCGGATATCCAAAAATAACACCAACAAATGAAAATCACCTCAAGATATAACAGTACCACAGGATAACTAATTGTCCCGTCACACGATGAACACACTGGTTTCGCTCGGAGGAAAATACCGTATGTTGCGACACTGTGGCGGGCGCGTGCCATGTCAATAATTAGCTATAGTGAGTTATGGTAGAATACTTTGACAGTGTTTATAGGGGTTAATAAGGGGCAGATGATGTCTTGCCAATGCCATTAGACCTTAGGAATGTCAATGATGTTTGACTAGCTACATACTCAGTTATATTTAGACTGTTTAAATACCATATTTTATGGAGCTCGACTTATAAACAAACGGGATGTTTGTCATTATTAATATGTTAATTAATACGTTTAAATATCTTGTAAACGTGGTTTGGTTTTTAATTATTTTTGTTTAATTTTCAAAGCTAATTCTTGAACCGGATGACTCCATGTCAATAAGATTAACATGGTTTTTGTTTTATTAAAAAGGCCTTAGGAAATAACGTTACGACTGTTATTAAGGATGGATATCACACGGTGCTAAAAACGTTACCAAGGCACAAAAATGGAATAAAAATCTCGACTTCTTTGAATAAATGTTATATATGTAGGTATATGTTCTTTAAATAATAAAGACGTGCATAAAACTGTACTTTTCTTAAAAAGTAAGCATTTTAAGACCCACATCGTGATCAGACCATACTGTGAGAGGAGATAAGTAGCGCGGCTGACCGGCTGACATAGGGCAGGCAGGCATTTCCTGCAGTTCGTTTCTATTTCTGCACTATCTTTCCGTTCCTTTGTATACTTCCATACCTAAAGGTTCTTATTTTACCGTACACGCGCAGATTCCACATCTAATTCAAAACAAAATGTCCCAGCAGTACAAACACTACTCGAAGGCTACTGCCATTAACTGGGCTGTCCTCTCGACAGCTAAGGCCTCTTCAAACGGGAGGTACGTGAGCCGCGGCCGGCAGTAGCCGGTGTTTGCTTAGCGGGCTCGTTTGTCGGCGGCCTGTCGCCGTGTGTGGTCGCTCGAGTACCCATAACACTAGTGCGACACGCTGGAAAGTTAAATTACGGAAAACATGATAGATAAATATGATGGAGTTGGGTTTGAAGCTGTGATCGGGCATTTTAATTAACGGTAAATTGGAGTTTGACTTACGGTAATGTAACTGCCCGATAATGCTCACAGCTGTACATGGATCAAACTTAAGATTGAAATATGATTTTATCTTGATACAGTCTTCCAGCATTCTTTACTATAGTTCTATTTAAGAGGAGAAACGGCGACCTATTCTATTCTGAGCACCAAATAGTAGGATCCACTGATATAAATTAACAACACTTTATGAGCTAACTTCTCGAAGAAACTTCGTGTTGGTAATAACACGTGAAATGAGTAATGTTTGAGAGTTGAGTGGTGATAACACCTGTCATTGCGACAAGCTAATTGCGACGTACACGCGTCAAAATGCCAATGTGCTTAACGCAATGGCGCTCTACGGATAAATCGTCTCTACACATCTCTTACGGCGCATCGATCCAGAGTCTGTAGAAACATGATGAGTTACAAAGTAGAGTGAGTGCAAGGAGAACCTGACGTGGTGTGCAGATCATATAAATCATGTAGAAGAATCACTACTGCCAAGCTCAGCATCAACTGCTCAGCTGAAGAAAGACATAGAACTTGATGAAGGCATAACAGTACAAACAAAATAACCAGAAAAATAAGGCGAGGATGTATATCAGAGAGACAGGGATAACGCAGTAAGAAGTAGCATTTATAACATTTCTTACAAATTAGCTCTACTAGATGATAAAAATAATAATTAGCAAAAGGTTGGAACCAACGACAATTTTTTTGCTCTTCAATCAATATAAATAAACATTTAAAAGGTAAACTATGTCAAGGACCGCGATAAACCGTGTCAACTAAACATATACTATCAAACAGTATTACATGCCATGAATATTTAAACAAGTAATAATAAATAAAATCGTACCAAAGTCTATTTACCTCTGGGCGGGCACTGTGAACAGCGCGCTCTGATTGGTCGGTTCGCCCTGCTTTAGGTCTCGTCAGGATTTCGCAACATTTGGTTAGTTGTCATTTCTAAACAATATTGAACTTGGATACTTACTGTAAGGGTTTTTCAATGTCAAAAGTTTGAAAGTTTATTGACGTTAGCTTGTTTAGAAATCCTTTTGAATGTTAGCAATCGTTCCTAAAGATGAACGTGGAATAAAAGAGCGCTGAAATAAACGATATTTGATTTGATTTGCTGACTAGTGATTATTCAGAGAGAAAGACATGTATTAAAACTAAGTCAATCCTTGCATGATAAGCAGTCAGTGGTTTTTTTATTCGTAAATTGTTTAATTTCCTCTTTTGCATTGAACTAACGACTGCAATACTACCATTGCTATCCTGCAACTATACGCTATTTTTAACCGAACGTTAGTTTCGAATTAATTCGAAGTTTAACTGATTCGCTGGGGACGTGGGTTCCGTAACTCATTAATCGAATTCGCTACTGAACTAAAACCCTATAATTACAATGTACCATTAGCCCCACAACTTACAGAAACACGGAAAACAGTTTATCGCGCCGCGTAAATCAAACGCGTATGTAATTACGCGAAATACGCGATATGCGCGATACGCGCACCGTTACAGTACATCTGTAATAGAAAGTTGATTAGTATGCGCGCGCGCAGACCGCTGATTGGCCGCGCGATTGTCGTAAAAGTGGTCGTAAACAGGCGCGTTTTCATCCGCCATAGTGATCGATAACGTTAACAAGGACGACTTCGTTACTGCACGTTATTTAGTTTTGATTGTATTTAAATTAATGCATGTTGGAGCTACGATATGGATCGATAATGTAATTATAATGCGTCAATCGTTTGATTCACTTCATTGGTCTAAAATTTATCCATATTTGGAGTACGAGTCAACATGGTTGTTGCAACGAGATGATCAATTGTGAGATGCCAAATTAAATTGGCGTTGAAGAGTAAACTTTTGGTTGGAGTTATGATCAAAAACTATTGACGCTATATCGATTACTTTCCTTTCAGTTTTTCTTAAACTGTTGTTACTGGAACGTAAAATCGAATGAGTAAAAGAAGCTAAGCATCCGAGACCTATCTAATAATAAAAGAGCGAAGAGCGCGCACGTGGTAGGTACCGTATCTTGTTATCTAATTAACTAAAGTTTAGGTATTTTTTTATTTGAATATCGTCTATTAATGAGGACTTAGTAACCCTGTGAAGCTTCGCCAGATAATTTGAAGTAACCCTGAATAGGAGAGTCTTCTTCATAGTTCGTAGCAAAGAGCTACGGCTACGAGCTCGTAGAGCTGACTACTAACATTCTTGGTAGGTACAAGTGAACCAAGTGAAATGTGCTCACAAGTGATGGTGATAACTTATTGTCTGTTAGCTTTAAACTGTTTTTAGAATAATAATTACAGAAACTTAGGAGCGTAGAAGTGCTACGCTAATTTGGGAGAATAGCAAAACGGTTATTAAAGAAAATGGCGGTCGACTGTCATAATGGTAACAAACTGTCACTTAATAGTGCAATGTTGTTCTGCCTGGCTTTTTCTCAACTATGTTGGGGTCGGCTTCCAATCTAACCAGTTGCGGCTGAATACCAGTATTTTACACGGAGCGACTACCATCAGACCTCCGCAACCCAGTTCCTGGGTAATGCCAATATCCTAAGGTTAGACCGGTAGTCAGACCTTCGGGCTTCTGACTACTCGTAGCGACTGTCATATGTATTCATAGGCACTGAATATTTCGTTTCATATTATTATTATATTATATTTGTAGAGGACAACCAGTCAAAACACAGAATTCGTTGAAAGGCACTTGCCGTATTTATTCACATCAAAATAAACCTATTTACATTACAACAAGTCTCCAAGGCACGGAGGGGTCACGATGTGTAACGAACGGTCACCCATCCACGGACTGACCGTGGCAAGCGCAGCTTAACCTCGCAAATTGATTGACTGATTTTGAAATACCTAACGACAAAAGTTGTTGCTGGTGTGTCTAGTCCACCAACCTACACCAGGCGAGCGTGGTGGATTAAAGTGAACCCTTCTCATTTGAAAAGGGGCCCGTGCCCAGCAGTGGGATAGTAATGAGCTGATTATGCTCAGCGACATTTTTAGTAGTCCTTACAAAAAAAAGTGAAGACAACATAATAACACTTTCATGTCTTCAGCTAAATGCGAACGTAACCCCGGTCACTCACATGCGTGCAAACATTCGTACAGTGTACGAATGTTTTCCGTTCTGTATGGAAAATGTTCGCATAGTGTCACACACTTGTGGGTTCACGCAATCCTGCGAGTGTGATTGACCGGGGTGAGCTTTACTTCTGAAAACTGTCCGATTCAAAATTTAAAAGCGACTTTAGGTTTTACGTAATAGTAATTTGTACCTTTAATTTAATGCCATTATGACTTTGTTTTGGACAAACAGTTTTAGCAACTTTCAAGTTTCATGCTAATGACCTAGTAACCCAATTACATGTCATCTGAATCTCACAGCTTTACTAGCAATACAACAGCTGCCACTAAACACATCTAGTTTGTTCAATTCTCACATCATCAGAGTCGTTTACGTCTGATATTACACAAATATTTCTTTTTAATATCAAAGCTTACCCAAAACAGTCTAATAAAAAACTTTCAGCGGCTTCAAACTTTAAAGAAGCGGCTATTAATTAATCGCTACTACTGAAGAAACACGGAACGACATGTATTTTTACATTGAACACAAAGGGCAAAGCGGCTACATCGCAATTTTAACGAACCATTGCTGCCTTTGTTCTTGTGCATATTTCGGCCTTTCAAACGGAGAAAGCGATATATTTTGAGCGATATTAAAGTTGTGGAGTTTCGCTTGAATTAATGAATGCTTTATATTCGTCTCCTACACTAGTAACTGTCAGCAGAGCAGCGTCAAAGGCGCGTCGTAAATTAGCCGCCGAAAGAAAGATGTTTCCCGCCTTATGATATTCTATCCCTTTCTTGCGTATGGTAAATCGCATATCCTTGTCTCTTTTTAGAACCAATTAGTAATGTTTCAAAGAAACCGTTCGATTTGATATTTGTAGTGTTGTGTTGTATTTGTATTTATATTGTCGATAAGAGAAAATTATTATCTTTTTATTAATTTCAATTATTTTCCGTGGTAAAATAAAATTGTTTACAATTCTAAAATTGGGATTGATTAGTCTTATCATGTGACTCATATCGGAAACTACACGAGATTATACTATAAGTAAATTGATCTAAAAATATAAAATCTATTTTTATTGTCTAAGAAGAGAGATAAGAGGTAGTTATATTTAGAGAGATAAGAAGTAGATATATCTTAAGTGCCAATTCAACGTGGTAGAGTTAAGTAGATTACCACATAGATAACGAGATTGTTCTGCTAGTTGTTAGTCCAACACAACAGTTCGCCTCAGTTTACTCGGACTATAACATCAGGATAAAAAAAATATTCGTTGAATTAAGATTCACAGCGTGAATTCTATCGTCATTCATCATGATTTTTGAGAATTCGTAGTTTGTATCCTAAGAATCTATAAAACTGAGTGTGGTTAATGCAATCATAGACACGCAGACAAACTTGACTTTTTGAGGACTTGAAACCAAAGCTCTTCTTTGCATCAAGGTTGACGCTCATTAGCCGTATAACAGCATATCTTTCTTTATCAGAAATAGTTGAGATTTAATTTCTTAACCCGTGTTTCTCGTCATTTGTATAGTATAATTATTATTGCAGTAACTACAGATATTATCGATCGAGTATCGATATCAAAATCCCTTCCCATCACTAAACCGACAAGAATCTAATGTGTTGATGACACCTCCCCGCCCCGCTCTCGTAAATATCGCGCGCTATTTTACAGAGTATTAGTTTAATGCAACAATCGCCGGCATGCTCGATACATTGCCGCTTACACGCATGTCGGCGCATTCGCCACACGTAGTTAAGTGCCAATGTTTGCGCAGTTCTGCCAGGTAATCGGTTAGTGGACTTTTAGGAACTATTATAAATGTTGCGTTAGTTTTTGAGTAGTTTGTTCAGTTGTGAAATAATTCCAGGAGGACGAGTACCTTGGTCATCTGCAGCCTAGCCTATCTCACTATGTTCAGTCCGTTTCGTGTCTTGCCAGGTGTGGCTTAGTAAGCATTAGAATTTTAGTCAAAGTGACTGCCATAAACTACGCAATCCTACAACGGGGGATACCGATTCCTCGAAGTTAGACCCGTTGTCAGACGTCTTATCTTTCAATAAGGAATTAATATTCAGAACTGTTTTAGGAGTCTTAACCCAGGACCACAAGATCCACAACGACCACACTCAGTCAAACAGCCGGTTTAAAATATAAGAAAAAAGATCAAATACTTATACAACAACTTGTGATTATATGGTTTATGTGACATTGTGGTACCCTTTGATGTGGCGTCAGCACTGAAGTGTGACGGACGTTCGCGGAACGCACAAAAACTGCGCACACGTGCGCCTGCGCAGCCGCGCCGTTATTGTTGCACGATCATTTTGGGTGGCATGCAAATGTATGGAGTATAAAACTGGACTTTAGAACTCGATTAAAGCCCAGTTCAAAATGCTTGAAATACATTCTGATGGGAAAAAATCGAATTAAAATTGCTGTTAAAACTGTTTTTTAATCAGTCTATTAATGCCCTGGAATATGGTAATTATTTAAATATGGTAGCATAACTAATGATTTCAGATAGCAGTTATTTGCGTCGAATCTGGCCTTTTGCTCTATGGAGCTTGGGCATTACTCTTGTAGAAGGGACAATGACGGTAGTAGGAAACGGCCTGTAAAAAGGAGATCTCACTGTGGGATGCTGACTGGTGCTGGTGATGTTTAGTAGAAGAGAGTAATTAGCACTTATTTCATAATATCCAGAATGTTCATGTCCAGGCAAGTGCCATAAAATATGGTAAAAAAGTAAAAACAATACATCATAATCCCTATCCATTGTACGATCTTCGCACGGTGTCAAGTGGCCTCAATGTGACGAGGCGTGACCGCCCCGCCCACCGCTAGTGATGTGCCGCCGTCCATCTCCTGCTGACAAGTGTCCCAATCATGTTGGGGCTGCCAGTCTCACCAGATGGGGCTGAATATCAATGTTTATGATTTGATACCGCTCAGTGCCGGTTGCACTCTAAAGTATTGATAGCACTTCGGTCTTAATTTTACTTGGATACTTTAGGAATTGTACGAAAATTGGTTTCAATAGAGTGAGGAGAAGTCTACCTCAGGTAGACGTTCCTATCTATGTTGGATTGAGAAGGTAGCTATATCAGGAAGTTATTGATATCGGTGTGATACGGACAGACAAGCGAGAATTGTATGTGTGCTAGCTAACATGTGGGAATGTCGTAATGACGTTACGAATCAATGTGTTGCACATTTCATAGGTACTTATTGATGCTATTCCCATTAACAAAAGCATATCGATGGCAGCAAAGTATAAGAAGACCTCTACAAAATCGCAATTTTACAGGAGAGCACATTTAGAAAAAAAAGAGGCCATTTTGCTGCGATGTTTCTTAGAAATCGAGTGTAGATGTCTTCATTTACATGCCAGATTTTCTTTATTATTATGAAATTTGAAATAATTTTAATACAGACTTGTAGATAGGGTTGATTTAAGCTCATTTTTGTAAAAAAAGCATTTTGGTAAAAATGTAGATAGACGGTATCTATTTTGCTGCCATCGATATTATGATACTTCTGAAATATCCGAACTTACGGCCTTCGCCTTGGGCTATTGTCGCCAAATTTGTAACTGTGTTACAATGACAAGTGCACGCCGCATGAGTCGCACGAGGCTCCGCCCCCGTCTTTGATGTGCGCCGCCATTGGACCATCTGTCACTTTACAATTACGTGACCACGGCCTTGGTCAGGGGTCGTCTGTCAGCAGGACCCTTATGAGGACAGCGGCGCTTCGACCTTTTGACTTTTTCTTATTGAATCAAAGATGTGATTTTAAGTCTTGTTGTGTCTATTAAAGATACTTAGGCGACGGGCTGGCAGTCATTGACAGTAATTATATCGTACCAACTAAATACAAGGTGTAAACGAAATCATGTAACTCCTTCAAACCTCGTGATGTACTGCTGACATGGATTAACCCTGAACGGGATAATTTTGGATTCAATAAACAATTAAATTACAGGAAGTAAACATGTGTTCTTAACGTGAGGCATTTTAGCACCGCAAGTTAAATGACCGCGAGGCGAGCGATTGGCGCGCAATTAGCTCGGGGCGCTAAAATGCCTCACGTTAAGAACACATGATTTCGTTTACACCCTGTATTAAAATGAGATTGCCATGCTATGAAATTGGTGGCCTCTACCTTTATGTAGATTATTATGTGCTTGGCTTTTGCTGTCTATCAATACCTATTATTGGAACTTTTGTTTTACAATAATTATTAATTGAAGAATATGTGAAATTTAAATTACATTTCGAAAGAATTGTTAGTCAAATTATACTCGTTTCCAGTATTGATCCCTGCGGTCCGCGCTGGGCTGAGTCTACAGATTAAGACAGCATCATAGCGAATTATTTCTTTCGCATTTTGATTTCTTGACAAAATAAAAGTACTTTTACGTAATTTTATTATCTGTGCCATATGATTTTCCGTTTGATTAATTGGTCGGTAGCTAAAATAACCTTAAATATTAGTAAATGTAAAAGGGATAATAAATCGCGAAATAATCATAAAAGTTGTCTCATTCAAACACGTTCCGATGCATATATTTGCAAAATATTAGAATTCTTACAAATTATTTATTAAAGAAAATTCTGCAATAAATAAAAAGTATGACAACTGCAATAAATGTCCAAATCGCGAATAAACTCAACAGTTTACGATAATTCGAGTGTACGGGTATGACACAAAAATATATCATTTTAACTGTACTAACTGAGTCCGCGGCTCCACCCGTGTAAATCTTGCTTAGTTTTCTGGAACAAAAAGGACTCTAGGTGCTCTTACTAATGCAGAAAACAATCTACCTCTATAGGTACTAATCCAGAAAACATTTTACTTGTGTATCATATTCTATGTACAGCCATTACAGTGGCTGTCAATGTAGTCCTACATTGACCGGTGCGTTCACTAGATTTGACATCCCTGAGGGTCTATACCCATACATACATGACATCACGCCGGTATTCTCGGAAGGGTTGGGCAGAGGTGTATAGTAACACCCTCATTTCGCCGTTATGTTTAATCCCCATGTAACAGTGGGCGAGCCTATTGCCATGAACCGGGCACAAATCCAAACTGCAGGCTGCTACTGAGAAATTTCACATGGAAAAACCCAACAACACTTTACCCGACCTGGGGATTGAACCCAGGATCTTACGATCAGCACTCGCGCTTGCCAGCACTAGACCAATAAGACAGTTCTAGGGTCTATATTCTACTTCATAATCGCGATCCGTAGTGACATTCCCGTACATTTGTTATTGGCGTTTGTTTTTCCCTGGCTATAAAAGGCTATATAATCAACGGTCCTATCTGAAAACCAGGGCTGCAGTTTGTTTTTTAATGTCGCTATATCGTTCTGTGGTACCTCTGTGGCCATTTTGGCATCGTGCAGGTCTTTTTTTTATTTATGTTGTCTTTTTTCGTATGTTTGTAATTTTCTATAATTCCTTGTGCATGTCCAGAATATCACTTTTTTAATTCTTTTATTCAGAAAATCGTCTTTATCAACAGATATGTATCCCCTGGGTACCGGGACTAAACAGAACAAAACTGTAGCTTAGTATTCATCCAAATATATAAACATCCAAACTTTCGCTTTTATTAAAAGTATGCATGTCACAGACAATGGATGCAACATGTACGTACTATAATATAGTATAAAGTATTGTCGCTACTGTTGCCAAGTGCAGTCTTCAACGTGGCCGTGAAGAAAGTCGCGCGACTTTTTAATACAACAAATGAATAGCTAGCATTAATAAAAGTTATATAGGTATCTAGTTATAAACGTCTTCAGATTGAGCTCCGAAGTGTTATTGCAATTTTCTATGAAGAAGTTTTCAGTGGGTTTTCCGGCTCTGGGTTGACGATATGGACAAAGAGACCGTTTTTTTTAGATTTTTTGTTACTGAAAGTTTTGCAAATTTTCTGATAACTTTTATAAATACCACTGAACCGGAAGGATTTGATAAACAATGGGAGGTAGGTACTCAGTGTATTGGCTTAGCTAGGAAGGAAGTACAGAGTTTCAAAAATCTTTTGCAAAGCCTTCTTGAAATTAAATCCTGGCTATGATAGATATAGCCAGGAAGGCTCCTTGCTCTCTAGTCACACATCCCACGTATTTCTTAAAAAAACAATTCGATATCTCACTAAAATCTATTGCCATTCCCACTTAAATCAGTACAGTCGTATAAATAAACTCGTGACGTGCTATTTTGTCACTCGTTCTTCACCGTCTCGCAACAAGACAACGACCGCTCCGCATTAGTCAAGCATTTTGTTCAGTGGCTCGCTAATTTGTACGCCGACGAGCGAGGAGGAGGACCTGTTTATTTGCTCAACTGTACTTTGTCACTGATATGGGCAGCTTGGCTAAATTATATGGTGGAGTCTTGCTCATTTTTTGGTGTACTTGGGTGTTGAAGAAATTATTCGTTCTATGTAATGGAATGTTTTCTCGCCTTTGAGGAAGATGTAGTGTCCTGTCCAGTTTAAGTAATTTCAACAAAATGAATAAGTAATTATTAAATTAATATGGAAAAGTTAATATACAGATTATGGCATCATGAACGCTACATTCGAAAATTAATTAAAAATAAAGCATACCTTAGATGATATTTAACGAGACAGTGAATTGGCCATTGTTTCTAATTTATTGTTGCTAATAAAATGCAAAATACGACATAATGTTACAATAATTTTTGTAAGTGTGATTTATTGGAATAGTTCTACATCGCCGTGGTATATTTCTCAAATAATTTAAATGGGACGACAAACAATATAATGATAATAATTAAAAACATTTAATTAATTGGCACACGGAAAATAACAAACAAGCTTCAATTAATAACTGTTCCGTAACATCACCGCCATATATCACCGCTATCACCGACAGATCACCACTCCGTTAATTATAACCCTCTCGCAGCTGCCATGATAAATGTTTTCTAACAGTCATGAAAACAGTCTGAACATTATCTTCAGTAGTTTCAGTTTACAGTCATTTGTTGTTTACTGTCACCGCTGTTTGACAGATCGTGGCTGTCAGTTGGTGCGCGTGAGACTGACGGCCCGTCATGGTGACGTGTCGTGACATGTGACGTTTATTGGACGGATGCAACAAGATGCGCGCGAGTGACAGCTTCGATGTTTGGTATTAAGTGTAATGAGATACGAATATGTTTGGTTCTTACAAAAGTATCAAAGTAAGATGTTGGTTAGTTTAAAGATGTTATTTATAAGATTTGAAAAATTATATGACACCAACTCATTTTACGTTATTTTTCATTGCTACGACTACATAAGACAATGGTGTCGATTCTGTTACACATTTTGACAGTACTAAACTAGACTAAACACAACTGTCACTTTCTTTTTCTATTGAAACAGAAAGAGACAAACACCTTAGTTTAGTCCTGTCAAAGCGCGCTACAGAAACCCCATTGTCTTCAACGGTCACTGAATCACTGTAGCGGTCGTTACTGTACTCATACTATAAGTATAGTTACAATTAAGTACTTATGACTTCTGACAAAAATTCACCAGTAATTAAATGTGGACAGATTTTTAAACTTTTAACTGCAGAATTTAACTTTCAATCACAGATTAGCAAGCCATGAATATAAAATATCAAAACCGGCTCAAAACTTAACAAGCTAACGTTTTACGACAAACATGCGCCCGCGCAGGTGTCGAGTGTCAACACAAAACAAGGAGTGTCGGCACTGGCGACATCAAAGTAGGTGTCGGGTCACAGTCCATCGATTCCTTCGACTTAATTATGAAGAAATAGAACGATGGTTGTAGGGATCTACAGTTAGGATTACTGGGAGTAATTATGTAAGAGCTTTTTGGAAAGTTCAATCAATCAATCTTTTAATTTTCGTTTAGTTCAAGAAGATACATATCATCTACTAAGTCTTGTTTCAACTATGTTGGGGACGGTTTCCAACCTTACCGGATGCGGCAGATTATTTGAGTTTAAAACGAAAAGTTCTTTTGCGTTTTCTGAGAATTATTAATCTTAGCTGGTTCGAATGAGTATTTTGCTGATTATTAGAAATAGGATCGATATTTTTAATTTTTTTAAATTAGATTTGAGGCGTGGTATTTACAAATGGGCTAAGTGGCCAAAAAACCGAAGTCAATATTTTTTATGTCAATGGAGCTACATTGGGCAGCCAATACATTTTTATTAAAATTTTTGATTCATTGTGTTTTGGCACTTAGCTCATTTGTAAATCCACGCCTCAATTTTCCTTTTTTTCGCTAAATATACAATATTTATCGAAATCTATGATTGCTGTTTGCTATGTTATCGAAAATTATAGACAGTCTCCTAAGATAACTTTCCTTTAGCTACAACGATCAAAATAGCTGTCCTGTATTCCTATTCCAAAGAGATTTGCAATATTATTCAAAATGACATATATTTTTAACACTAACACCATAATTATCTGATTGTTGACAGACCCCAGCTCGGGGATGGGCAACCCTGGCGTGGCTGGAACCGGCACGCAGCAGTACGGAGAAGTAAATCAACTGGGAGGAGTGTTCGTGAATGGACGACCTTTACCAAATGCAGTCAGGCTACGGATAGTTGAGCTTGCACAATTAGGAATCAGGTAAGCTATACTGCATCCGTGTTTGTGGGGACATTCAGTTGGGGGAGTGTTGGTCAAGTTTTTTTTTTTTTTCTGTTCGACTTGTTGTAAATGGTCTTGCGGACTGTTTCTACGTAACCGGGCAGTTATTGGCGAGACCTGAAGGGTCTCCAACCAATGGGGACGAGTAAATTACTTAATCTAAGCTAACTACTACTACTAACATCATGACTACTAGCAACAACAGCACTAAGGGCGACCCCTAATGGGACTCGGAGCTTTTCTAGCATTATATCATAACATAACATCATGCCTGTATTCCCCAAAGGGTTGGGCAGAGGTGTATAGTAACACCCTCATTTCGCCGTTATGTTTTAAGTCCTATGTAATAGGGGGCGAGCCTATTAGCATCAACCGGGCACAAATCTAAACTCCGGTCTGCTACTGAGGATTTCCACACGGAAAAACCCGGTAACACTTTGATCGAACCCAGGACCTCACGATCAGCAGTCGATTTATATCATTAGGTACTATAACACAATTATCTACAATTGTGACGCAAAAAACTTTCTCTATAGCTTTAATATCACAGTACCAGCTATTGTTTCTTATCAATATTTCATTATATAAACTAATACAATGTTAGTGTAACCTCTCTGTTGATAATCTAAGAAAGAAAAAAATACATTATCATAAATATCCGTGAACTGTCATGGGGAGATTGAAGAAGTTATGCGACATATATGATGTCTATAAGGCATGGACATTAATTGTTCACAGCTGCTATTAGTACTAAAGACAGTCAACCTCCATTTATGGATCAGAAGAAGACGAAGCTTCTTGTTCTTCTTCTGATCCACAGTCAAATGCTAATGGCAGTAAAACCTCAGTAGGTACACCCACGGCAAGTCGAAATCTGCAAGTTTTACGACAGGGATGGCGAAACTTTACGTATCAACGTGCCATTTTTCTAAAGAAATGTTTAATGAGGTCATAGACGTGCCATCAAATAATTCTGACTTTGTGATTATTGGGTCATATAATACCTACTTCACACTTTTTTCGTAGTGCATAATGAATTTTGTAATCAGTGACGTGCCCAAAATATTGTGTCGCGTGCCATTGGTTCGCCATCCCTGTTTTACATATTAAGCGAGCACTCGCTATACCTTGCGCAGTTTAACTTACTGGTGGAACTGCCTCGTTGGTCTTGTGGTGGCAAGCACGACTGCTGAGGTTCTGGGTTCAATTCCCAGGTCAGGCAAAGTGTTATTGGGTTTTTCCGTGTGGAATTCCTCAGTTGCAGCCCGGTGTTTGGATTTGTGCCCGGTTGATGGCAATAGGGTCGCCCCTCATTACATGGGACTTAAATATAACGGCGAAATGAGGGTGTTACTTTAAACCTCTGCCCAACCCTTCGGGGAATACAGGCGTAATGTTATGTGGATTCGGTGCTTTAATATAAACATGATTTTAAATACTGAAATGAATGATACAAAATTCTACGGAAAATTTAATGGCATGTGTAACATTGCTCGTTTGTTGTCAGGCCATGTGACATAAGCCGGCAGCTGCGGGTGTCGCACGGCTGCGTGTCCAAGATCCTGGCGAGGTACCACGAAACCGGCTCTATCCTGCCAGGAGCCATCGGCGGTTCTAAGCCTAGAGTTACCACTCCTAAGGTGAGTTAGAGGAATTTGGTTTTATGCAACTTAATAATTTTTGGAAAAGTTCAGAGTGATTTCTTTCTTATTGGTTTATCAGACAGTAACTTTACTTGTAAATCTGTTTTATGAATAAATACACAGAGAAATTCTTCGTCTTTTCGTGTGGTTTGTGACTAACCTGGTATCAGAGTTCATGCCGCCCATGGGCCTCTGACTTGGCTTCATATGCCGTTGAGAAATATCTCTCAGGCATGCCGGTTTCCTCACGATGTTTTCCTTCACCGTAAGTGATAATTATACAATACGCACATGAATCCGAAAAGTCAGAGGTGCGTGCCTTGGGTTCGAACTCGAGATCTATGACTACACAGGGAAATTAATCTGCTATCATCTTCATAGGTGGTGTCCTACATAAAGCAGCTAAAGGCTAAGGACCCTGGAATCTTCGCGTGGGAGATCCGGGACCGCCTGCTGGCGGACGGCGTGTGCGATAAGTACAACGTGCCGTCCGTGTCCAGCATCAGCCGCATCCTGCGCAACAAGCTGGGCGGGGGCGCGCTGTACCCCGTGCCGCCGCTGTACCCCGTCCCGCCGCAGCGCTGCTGGCCGCTCCATCAGCCTTATGACTACTATGTGTATTTACAGGTGAAGAAACACTACAGTTCTGATGTTAAGCTCCAGTTCTAGATATGTATGCGAGATAAATCTGTTTTGATGTGACATGATTTGTTTTCTAAATACTATTGATGTTGTTCTTTATTGGGGGTATATTCATAAGAATTAAAAGTATTTGCTTGCTAATCAGTCAGAGCCAATCCTCAACTGCTAGATCAAAGCCTGTCGTTTGTCCATTCTTGGAAACTTTCGGTTTAAGAATTTTTGTGGCTACTAACATACAGTATTATAAAACTATTTTCTGTTGTCCTCAGGGTCGTCAACACGCAGCAGGCAATCCCCACGCGTTGCCCCACCCCCACCAGCAACCTCCCCCTCCCCACCATGCGCACGCGCACGCGCTCTGACACGCGCGTCTCGCCACCAACCACGACCGGTGATTATCATCCCCTGGTGATCACCATCACCACCAGTGAGCAGTGATCACCCAGTAAAGTGAAAGGTGATACAACCGTGGTATCGTTTAGTGGTGCGAGTGATTATGACATTATTCTCAATGAATACACACGTCACGACTGAGATTAGTAGAATAAGAGATACTTATTATATCACTGTACATCTTAATATAATTCATGATAGGAATATTTAACAAATTATGGGAAAACGATCATTATAACTTTTGTATTTATGCGTTTGAAGAGCTTTTGATGAAGACTTTGTCGTTGAGTCAGAAAATAGTCGGATCTTCCCGAAACTTACACTTAACCAAAAGCCTACATGCATGCTCATAAACGTGAGAAAATAATATGACATATTATATTGTTGTCTCAATATTTTATAATTTTGGGAAAAAATAATAAATCGGTGTTGCACCAGTAGGCCCGCACTGAATCCGGCCCTGGTGTAAAAAAATTGGCTTCTTAAACTTTTTTGCACATTCAGTCCGAAATCCGGCCCTGTTCCAAGTGCAGAGTGATATAAAAAAAGTGAAAAACTGATCTTCTAGTGATAATGACTATAGTTGTTAATAAAAAGTATTATATTATTGTAAATACGTTATCACGTGTAAGATTAATAGATTTTATATTTTCACGCGAGGCTTAGTATTACAGATTTGAAGTAGGATAAAGGATAAAAGATAAAATTAGATATATCTGTAGATAATTTACCTAAAATTGGAAAAAGTACTGCCGCTTAAAGATAAGGGTTGTGTGTCATCATATTGCATAATTTATTGATAGATGAAAATATATTTTCTTCCTTGTAGTTATTTTCCGTTTATTTTCAGCAATAACAAGTTTTTACTGAACTTTTTCTGTCACTTCAAATGTTGCAATACAGTATACATTTTTGGCTAGTGGCTAGAATTTTTTACGTCACTAAATAAGTACTACAAATGAAGTCGGTTAAAAATACTCGTTAATAAAACAACACATTTGGTTTACGATTTTTTGTCATATGAAAAAGGAAATCATCCCTTCATAGCAACATACTGGCTGATCAGTAACTTTGTATTATAATATGTTTTTTAATTCTTATTATTGTTAAAACAAGTACATCAAAATTAGTACGTTACAACGTATATCTCAGACTAATGCTGGTCTGTGGACTACAAAGAGTACCTCACGTTCACTTTGGAAAGCTTTCTTACAAACTAATAATAATACACGGTGTACACTAGCCGACGGCAGCCCCGCCGACGCGACGGGACTGGCTTTGATGAGGAATAAACAAAAATACAAAGAAAGACACAATTTAAATAACTGAAAAAACAATACTTAGGTACCTGCAGTTCTTGCTCTACTTTTAACCTATGACTACAGCCTCCTACAGTGGGAATATCTCTGGGAATAATCTGCCGTATCTGTTTGAGCCAATTCGTGATATTAAGCCTCGAGTTATTGTAGATATGTATTAGTTATGGTATAAATACAACGTGGACGTTGTCGAGTATTTAATAAGGGTGCAATGATGTAAATATTTTAAATAAATACCACACAAATGTACTTATTCTTATAAACACAGATACGAGTATAGCATTTTTATTTCTTAATTTTGTGTTTAAATAATTTGCTGAAACAGTGACCCTTGTCATGTATGCTTGAAGAAAAATAATAATAGTTGTTGCATATTGCAGATTTTTAGCAGGCTCATAGATTCGTCCGAATTTGGCGGGTGAATATTAGAAAAAACATTAACAAAATATAATAAAAACGTCGTTGTTATCATACCAAAGTTAAGAACGCAGGCTGTTAAAATACTCCTATTATGATAATAAAATCCAAGCTATGGTATCACTGCCATCCAGCAATGAGACAAGCATAAAAACAATCTGAAATTACTATAAGATTAACAATAATGAAAAAAAGGTTATTCAAATATTCACCCGCCTATCCTATTTATAGACTCAATTCTTGTCCGATATTAAATTATCGGATAATCTATCTCGTTTTAAATCACTTTTCTTATAGGAAAATCCAACTTAGCGAGATTAAACATCTGTAGTGTGCGATGACACTATCATGAAATACAGCAAGACATAATTATATTAATCAATCGATTAAAACTATCTCCATCGCTTATTGTGTATAAAAGTGATATAAATCGATTGTTAATTTTAACCACAAATTAAAGGATATACTTATTTCCTTTGGCAAATGTTTTTCTTATTCTATTGGTATGCTTTATTCAATCTTGGTGCGATCAGGATGGAATCACGATAGTTAGGTATATTTAAAAGCTTAGCACACTACAATAAAACGTAGTATTTAAGGCCATCTTTCAGTAAATATCGATTGATTTTGTTACATTTGATAAGATTCCACACCGATCACGTCGAGATTTGAAATTCCTAAATGCATCTGTCTTGACAATAATATAGTTATTTATAAAAAATAAAATCTGTACAAACTAGATGTTAACTACTTGATAATAATTTAAACATTAGCTTTATTGGTCAAAGTATAGAAAATAAATTGGTTTGTTCATACATTACTACGCTTTTTGTTACTACAGCCTCTATGCGACGGTTGTTCGATCGATTCAGAAATATTCCTACCTCGTCTTGTTTACTTGCAAAATTGTGTTTCTACTTGCTATTGTGAACCTTAAAATCAAAATTTACAAAAATAGAATATGAAACAAAATCAATATCAACTCAGATTGTAATATTCAAAAACAAACTCCAAAACGCGTTCGCCGGCGAGCAAGTAATAAACTGTTCATTGATTAGGCCGCACTGCCACAATGGCTTCCACAAATAAATCCTCTATTTTCAGCACCGCGCTGTGATTTAATTACGCCTGTACAACGTGATATTTCATTAAAAATTCAGTGGCTAATTGAATGGCGCGCACAATGCCGCCGCACACATTCGCGTCCCGAATCGAGTTTACAACCGAAAACAATAAACGAGCGGATATTGGTCGCGTACTAATATTCGTATAACGTCCCCTGGACACGAATTACCAATTAAATCCCTGCTTTGTTTCGAATTTAATACTACCTAATCCGAAAATTTTACTGTATTAATAACAAAATTTTATGATCGCTCTCGAAAATGCGCGGGAGCAAAAAATATGATGGCGACGGGCGCGCTGTTAAAATGACATTTGACGCCGCTGGCCGTCGACCACTCGCCGCCCGCCGGTGGGCAGGGCTGGCTGGGGTTTCAACAATTTTCGGTAAAATATCAAGAGCCAATTCTCCAAGAACAGTTAAAGAATGGCAGACAAAAATTAGCTCATACTCAACTAACTACATTGGTATCGAAAACACGAACGGTATTGAAACCACTGAGCGGACCTACAAAATCGTCTGAAATACCGTAGTGATTAGTGCCGTAGTTAGTCGGGCTAGGATTTTTGTGGCTCCGCAGACAGCTGCGGAGCCACAAAAAGCCTAGCCCGACTAACTACGAAATCACTACGCCTACGATCATCTCTCTCACTGGTACAGCCAGCAGGACTGAAGTCACACCAAAGTGTAAAGCGTTTATTACACTACCCGATTTTAGGGCCCGTTTGAAAGAGTCCCGACCGAAGAACAAATAGATCAGGCGCCCTAACCGCTATTACCTACCACTGAATAAGAGTTAGGGACCCTAAAATTTGGGTAATGTATTGAGCCCTTTAACCCAGGCCTTCAACCGAAGCGTTAAATTTAATGTCAACCGACGGATCAGGTGTGGATTCTGTTACACATTTTGACAGCACTAAACTAGACTAAACGCAACTGTCACTTTCTTTTTCTATTTAAACAGAAAGAGATAAACATCATTAGTTTAGTTTAGTCCTGTCAAAGTGCGCTACAGAATCGACACCAATATCGCTCTAATAAACTCCACATAGCCCTATTCAAGTAATAATAAATAGAGAAGGCAGGCAAAGACAATGCTCCAAAATTCCTTACGAAACAAGACCTTTGCCGATGATTGCCGTAAGAATGCATATGATATGATACTTGCCGGGAAGCCAGAGTCGTGAGTAAAGTACCTATATTGTAGACATCAGGACTACCTCTCGAAATCATTATGAGACGACGCCAGCGCATATTGATAACACGAAATAAAATTCGCTGAAAAATAAATAATTATAATCAGTCAACACAACTCAGCCTATCGTAGTCCACTGCCGGATATAAGCCTCAGTAAGTCGCGCCGAAACATTCGGTTTTCAGGCTTTGACATCCAGTAGGTACCCTGGCCTTTCCTTCCTTACTTCCTTAGCCGGTATAACTAGCTTATACATGGCATAACTTTATTCTGCGTTTATGTACTCGTATGATGTGAGCTGACTGTGACTACAGCGCTGTTGTAAGATCAGAAGACATCTTTTATATTTGCAAATATTTTGTTGAAACTAAATGCTTTTGCCTGGTCTATTAACAAAAACATAAGATATACATTCTAGATTTAAGAACGTTCATTCGTCTGTCAACCCTACAAGTGTAGCGGGGTGAGAGGGGCAGAACATAATTAAAAACTGCAGCAAACGGCTTGCGGCGGCTTTGTGTTGCGCGCGCGCACGGTTATGCCTTTATATTATAATGTGTACGCGGTGCCATGAAATCGTGTCCCACAGTCAGAGCCGATGTTTATTGTGCTAATGTACCTATATTATAATACTAGTAATATTATAAAAGGTTGTGTGGATGTTTGTGACTCAATCAAGCATAAACGGTTGAACGGATTTGAATGAAATTTGGCACACAGATAGACTTTGTCCTGGATTAACACATAGGATTCTTTTTATCCGCGTACATGAAGTACTTCCCCTAGAATGCGAGTGCAACCGCGGGCAATAGCTAGTATAAATATAAAGCATGAGTATTGAAAGGGATACGCAGAGGTAGATCGACGGATTATAGATGGTTCCAAGTCAATGAAACAAAATGGTATTGTAAAAGACTAGCCATTTATTTGATGGTCAGTATCGGTTTTAGTATAACTTGGGATTATAATTAAAGTCGGCACCGTGCCACTGAATTCAAAAATAAAAACAAGCTGTACCCAGCGCTGCAGCGATTTGGAAACTCGCGATGTGTGAGGGAAACAACACTGAAACCTGACTTTAGTCCAACTTGAGCTAGAAAGACAGATTTAGTAGCAATAAGATATTAAAAATTCTGAGGAATAAATTTAACATTTTATAAAATTGTCTATAAAAAAAAAACTTTTATTTCAGACTGAAAGTCCATTTGGTTAGTACTAACTTCGAAACTAATGTTAGTACTTACATCTACCAGAAAATAAAAGGAACTTGATTTACAATTACGCCATATTGGCATGTAGGCGTATCCAATGTCCCAGTATGGGGCTGTCCCACCTGTCTAATAGTTTGCAGGATGCTGTTGGGGCTAGCGCGTACTCTGCGCATGAAGCATAAGCATAGGCTGTCAAATCTTCAAACTTGTTTCTCAGACAAAAGTCATCTGACGATGGTAAAATCGGTCCTTAGAGGCGTAAAGGTTATTAATTACATAATGTACAACTACATTACGAGTCCAACACTACAAGTAGGTACCTATTACTAGTTATTACGTTTATTGACTACAACGAACAAGTACTTACATCCATTAACTTTGCACAGCATGGCTTGCTTCTAATGAACAGACTAATGAAACATCAAAACAAATAACAGACTAATAAAAGGTAATAAACATAACATAACATCACGCCTGTATTCCCCGCTGGGTTGGGCAGAGGTGCATAGCAACACCCTCGTATCGCCGTTATGTTTAAGTCCCATGTAGTAGAGGGCGAGCCTATTGCCATCAACCGGGCATAACTCAAAACTCCGGGCTGCCGCTAAGAAATTCCACACGGAAAAACCCAATAACACTTTGCCCGACCTGGGGATCGAACCCAGGACCTCACAATCAACAGTCGCGCTTGTCGAGGCAGTTAAAGATAATACTGATAGTGAACATTTGACCTGGAAATGAAAATGTTATACTGCGTTAGTTAATTACCTATGTATGGTACCTGGACAGGGTCACAATATTCTTTTTTTCTAATCGACTGCTTGTAGGTAGTCTTGCGGACCGTTTCTACGTAACCGGGTCGTTATTGGCGAGACCTGAAGTCTCCAACCAATGAGGACGAATAAAATACTTAACCTAAACTAACTACTACCTACTACTAACATCATGACTACTAGCAACAACAGCACTAAGGGCGACCCCTAATGGGACTCGGACCGCCGCTTAGGGCGTTGCTGGCGGGAGGACTGGGAGGGAGACAGCTTGATGAGGGCTGAATTATCGGTGTGACTGCGGAGTCATAAAAGACGTCCGGCTCCGCGGCGGCGGGCGAGCATGGTGGATCAAGGACGGCGGCAGTGGGACGTCGCGACGGGGGTCAGGAGTCATAAAATAAGTTTTAGTAGCTAGCTAGTTGAAAGCCTGAAACCATTTAATTCATTATGTCTAACCAAGAAATGGTAGTGGTTTCCGGCTAAGAACCGTTTCCCTAGTCTTTAATAGACACGGTCAGTGCGTGTCCAACAGTGAAGGCGAACATCGTGACGAAACGTGGACTATGGTCTAAAATTGCCATCACGCGGTGAGCTGGCGTGGTGATCAATACTCTTTCCTTCTTCCTATCAGAAGACGCCTTTGCCCAACAGTGGACAAGTACATGCTGGAATTATTAACTTGTAGGATGCGGATGCTGCTGGTCTAAAGATTGAAGATGAAAGACTGTAGATACCTATATATCTGATCTTGTGGAAGAGGATAGAATAGAAATCGAATGTTACTGTTTTACTTATCTACATGATCAGCAAAATCTTGAATTAAAACGGATTATTGTACTTAACTACTGATAACAAACTTATCGAACAGTTGAAACACATGTTCAAGAGATAAGGTAAGTAGGTAATATAAAAATTGTATTTAGATTTATCAGAAGATATCAAACAAAACGATTCATAAATTGCTGGGATTACAAATAGATTTGTGCGTGAACTTGACCTTCAAAACTCATTTATTTAAATTGGACTGGAATTATGTAGTGGCTGTCTTGGTCTAGTGGTTGCAAGCGCGACTGCTGAGCTTGGGGTCCTGAGTTCGATCCCCAGGTCCGACAAAGTGTTATTAGGTTTTCCTTTAGGAATTCCTCAGTAGCAGCCCGGAGTCAGGATTTGTACCCGTTTAATGGCAATAGGCTCGCCCCCTATTACATGGGACTTAAACATTACTATCGAAATGAGAGTGTTACTATACACCTCTGCCCAACCCTTCGGGGAATACAGGGCGTGATGTTATGTTATGTTATTTAGCTATTTTTTAATTTGAACGTCAATGTTACAAAAGACAGCCCCCAAACACAGTCACACACAGCTTTCCATAATCAAACTAATATAATAAAGAAAACCTGTTAAAATACAAGTTATTTAATAATAACGTGGGGTTTACGGTAGGTTTAAGATTAAAGAAGCCTGTCAGATTATTTTATAAAATCTCGAAATCATCATAAAGTTCCTGCAAGTTTTTTTTCTCCTATGCAAGTGTATTCAGGTTTCTGAACTAAATGGCCAGAGGTCATAATAGCAGCCATGTAGAGTCGTAAAAAAATAATTTTCTCTGTGTCTGAAAATGGAAGTATTCATAACTAGCTGTGTCCTCAGGCTCCGCCCGTAGCCTATGTTACTCAGTGATAATGTAGCTTTTTAACGGCAAACGAATTTTTGAAATCGGTCCAGTAGTTTTTAAGATTATTCGTTGCATACAAAAATCCAAAAATACAAATGTTTCCTCTTTATAATATTAGTATAGATAACTACTCAGCTCCGGTTAATATTGATATAGGTCCACCAGAATCTCATGGCATTAAAAATTAATAACAAACAGTGGTTTTCATATGGCAATGTCAACATGTCACTTGTCAAAACTAGTATGACTGTAGTTGATACATTTTCCAGTTCTGATTAATGTTTTCTTGTTCAAACATTTTTAATAAACATACTTATTTTAACAAGGTTTCCTTTTCCATTACAATAAGATTGCAAAAAACCATATATCAGCATATAATTTTGGGACCTAGTGCATAATATCAGCAAGCACATTGGGTCACATAAAACAATAAGCCAAAACCTCTAACAACATGGATTTATGAAATACATGTTGTGCCGACCCCATCTAGTGTGGGATAAGGGCAGGAAGAAGATCGAGAAGAAATTAAAGAAAAAAAATTACAAGTATCAAGAATTTTTATATAAATTACCCTTGTGTTACCCACAAAAACATTTAATTTCCCTATTTGCCATCAGATTCTGGTAGACCTATACTTGTCATACTTAAATATCTATCGTTACATCTATTAACGTCAAAGACAAGGTCCCCCACTTTTTGACTCTGTAGGTTGTAGGAGACAGAGGCTGACGTGGAGAATAGCAGCCGAAACCAACACGACACAAATTTGATATAAATTATGTCAAAAACGACACCAATCCAGAGATTATGGAATGAAATCAGGTATTGGTTTTGGCTGTAAGGCGATATTATTGCGACCAATGTTTAGTAGGTAGTGGACAGTTGCCGGTGGGCTGATTATGATAACGATTGGATAAAGCCCATCACTTGCATACTAGTCTTCACTAGATACAGAAGCACGAGAAGAAGAAAACAAATCAACCACTGCTGCGAACACGACGAACATATCACCCGATTACACAAATGTCCGCAAAAACTCGCCATTTCTTTATTAGTATATTTGTGAATATTTGTTATAGTTTTTCTAGCGGTTGAGCGTGTCGAATCGTCAGATGTCGCGCCGACACGTGCAGAGCGGTCGCTTTGTAACGCGACGCGGCGCGGCACGACACGCCCTCGACAAGGCTCGGCACACGGGGTTTGGTGGCGCCTAGAGGTCATAGGAAAAACTTTAAACTTTTAATTGGTGGAGATGTGGTCATCTGTAACCAAAAAAATAAATATGTGGCGAAGTTAAAATCTAGGCCATTTCTTTGCTCTGTTTCTTCATAACTAAGTATTATGTTAATACGACCGGTATCGATTCTAGGTAATATTTATTTATTTAAACTTCATGCAACAAAAAAAGTACAAAGGCGGACTTAATGCCTTTGGCATTCTCTACCAGTCAACCAAAGGTGGTGAAGAGATAACATGGCAGGTGCAAATTATTGTTCAAGAATAAAATAAGAAAAATTTGAGGTTAAAAAAAATAAAAGAACTCAAGGCGTAAATAAAACTTTAAATGTACACAAGTACAAAATAATTAAAATTCTCCATACTTATAAATGAATAATTTACTATATAAAATCCTATACATATAACAAATAAAATATATATGTATAATACCTATAAAATAGAGACATAATATATATACATATAAAATATATACCTTATGAAAAGAATAGAAAGGAGGATTAAGAGACAACTCTTACTATTTTTTTTTTTTTCGTAATACTTATGCAGATAGGTATTGGTATACCTCCTTGCAGGCGACACTGGTGAGGGTGGAACAAGGAATAAGTATCTAATCTGTTGCTTACATTCCGTAGGAAGAACCGATCCAGAACATGACAAATATAGCTCTTTTTTACCAAATTATCGACTTCAAGCTGTTTTTACAAGAGTAGGTCTACGTAGGTAATCGACAGCATAATGCAGTTGAATATAAGGGCCTATTCACACGACGTCTTTTCTATGCGCAGACGACGCGGCGACGTGCGTATAAAAGACGTCGTCGTGTGTATAGGCTCTAAGCCTCTTTCAAGACCAAAAGTCTTGATAGGTATTGCCCTAAGTCATCATAACGCTGGCCCCTGGCCCACAGATTGGGCCCAGAGAGCTACCTACGACTTTGGCACCAGTAGCGCAGCAGCACGTCACAGGCATAAAGTATTTACGTTAAGCGATCGACAAGTGAAATATAAATTATTTATTTTTATTTACTTATATTAAATAATAGGCTCGCCCCCCATTAGGTACATGGGACTTAAACATAACGGCGAAATGCGAGTGTTACATACTATACACCTCTGCCCAACCCTTCGGGGAATACAGGCGTGATGTTATGTTATGTTAAATAATATGCCGTTTAAAATATGATTATGATTTCCCGTCATCGTCAGAATTTCAGCAGTCCACAGGGGCTGGGTCTTACGCGTACAAGTGAAGATGACGTTTACGAAATACCTGGATATTTTGCCCTTGCCCATTACACCTGGTCTACGAGAAGATAAAGAAATCAAAATAGTGGACGTTTTTATTATATTCAGGCTTTCGATAAGGTTTTCACGTTTTTGTCTCCACTAGAAAGTGTCAACGCCATCTAGCGGCAAGTGGACAAAACAGCATCTGTTGGAGACTACAGATTAGCCATGGATGCGCTGCATCTACTTCACGCTAGATGTCGTTAAGAGTGCTTTCAATGCAAGTATTTTTATTAAAACATTATTCCGAAAACTATTAGAAAATTATTTCACAATTAATTATTTAAATTGCATGAATTCCTATAGTGTTTTCGTAATTATTATCTGACTGGTATCGGCTTTACGAAAGTAGTGAACCGGACTAACGGTACGTAGGTATTGGTGTATCGGTCGAACGCGATTGAGCGACAATGTGATATCATTGTTGTTGATTACAATTTATTTACGAAAGCCTTTTTGCGCACGGCACTAGAAATTTTAGTGACGGGTGAACTAGAGTTAAGGAGAAGATTGCTACTGTTTGCTACTGTTTAAATTGTAATATGGATAAAAGAACTTACGTTATTCCAATGTATGAATTAGTTAATGTTTCTAGTGGTGGCAAGCGCGACTGCTGATCATGAGGTCCTGGGTTCGATCCCCATGTTGGGCAAAGTGTTTTTCCATGTGGAATTCCGCAGTAGCAGCCCGGACTTTGGATTTCAGCCCGGTTGAAGGCAATAGGCTCACCCCCTATTACATGAGACTTAAACATAACTGGCGAAATGAGTGTGTTACTATACACCTCTGCTCAACCTTACGGAGAATACAGGCGTGATGTTATGTTTATGAGTGCTCCTTAATAATACATTAGTAGTCACTATGGCTATTGGTACTTCCTGATTTGTGGATGATCCCTTATGAGGTCCTATTGATGATATTTTTCTTTCTATCTATCAACTCGACCTATGCAGTTCACTACCGGTTCTACGCCTCAGTAATGAGTTAATAGAGCGCTCTACCTACTTATAATAAGGTATAACAAGAGAATCTTTATTATACTCGACATAAGTATAGTAAATAAGTACCTAAGTATAGCAACTTACATTTGTCTGTAAACGCACCCACGATACAGGAGAAATCAGTGTGGGGCAACGTTTTTTTTAAAAAAATGTACCTACCTACTTACAACTATGTCTGTAAGAGGTATCTACCTATATCTTCGGCGTATTTGTTCCTTAATTTTATTACCTTCATGAACATTTTACAATCTTACGTTTGAGTCTACCAAGATTTCAAAAAATCTATTTAATTTTCTCCAGAAATTCAACGAATAAATCTCTCTGTAATGTCTTAACAAAGAAACTCTCCAAGCAGTCATCTCCTTAAGTGTTTTGCACGCGGCACCACTCAAATTCTTTATCAACAGCTTTAATATCAATTATCATCATTGATGGAGTAGTTAGGTGCGCGCGCGCCGCTTCGGTATACTTCTGGTCGTCACGGCAACCTGCGCACGCGTCGCTATCGCCGATAATCTGCTGAAATCTCTATTATAATCGCACTGAAATTATTATGAAAGATTTAAAATGAATTTTAGAAAGGAATTTTTGTGTATTATAGATAAAACCGTCAAGATACCTTGATTGTCATATCGAACTAGTTGACTGACTTCTTGTTAGATTAAAGTCCGTTGTACTAATTAGGAAGCTCTTAACTTTAAACCTTAAGCTAAAGTTTGTTTTTTTTTGTATATTTAGAACAAGGACAATATAGTATATAGTAACATAACATAACATCACGCCTTGTACACCCCGAAGGGTTCGGCAGAGATGTTTTTGTACACCCTCGTTTCGCCAGTTATGTTTAAGTCCCCTGTAATTGGGGGCAAGCCTATTGCCATTTACCGGGCACAAATCCAGACTCCGGGCTGCTACTGAGAAATTCTTAATAGAAAAACCCAATAACACTTTGCTTGACTTGGGGATCGAACCCAGGACCCTATGCTCTGCAATCTGCAGTATATACCTAGTAACTTATTAGAATGAATAAAGATTAAACTGAAAGTCTGAAATTATCCACTATATTGTAGTTTATATCTCTTTTATTTCAGCCAATCATATTCCCTGCTTTCAAAAAAAGTCCGTGTATACTCTACCACCAATTCCAGAGAGCTCCTCTCTAGGTTGGCTCTGGTGTACTTGAATACATGACTACAGTATTGAAGTGTTAACATAATGTTTTAAAGTTAGTCAAGTACCCAGGTACTAGTGCTCTACTTAATCGAGAGCACTCGACAATTAGCTTCCACTTTGAGTACGAAACTCGAGCTGATGAGTATTACAATGTGGTTAGTTACCTTTCATCGTTATTACAGATCGTTAATATCCTTTGCGAGGCGTCGTGTCGTCCTTACGATTGCCAACGAACCGATCGTAAGAGAACAACGCTCAGTAAATATCTTAAAATTCAAACTATTTAACAATTGAAACTTTTACGATGACCATTACCTAACTCTTCTTTTTAAAAAAATGGTAGGTACAAGTTAGTAAACATGTACCTATCTTTAAAACATTTGCTTTAGAGATTTTATACATGTTCTATGTATTAAAAACAAGTAATTACTTTTAAAAAGGTCTTTGTACATTTTGTTGATAACTTGTTATTAGGTGTAAGCGAGGAGTACCTACCTACGGTCCCAATTGTTTCATTACAAAAACCATCATATCTCATACATAAGGTATAATTGAATATTTGTACGATCACTTCACATGGTCGCGCAGCTGCTTGCCGAGTAGGACGACGCCTCGTGTTATCTACGACCAGCGACGGGTACACAGCTCTAGCTGTCGATCTGACATGTCGACATACAGCCTTACAGACCGTTTCATCTTTTGTTTAGGCCTCAAATTGAAAGCAATAACATGTTGAATAGGGAATATTGCCTTAATCACAATGCTTGGCAAACATTCTAATTATTCCAGTTTTGTTACTAGTATTAGTGCATACCTCATATCACCTATGGCATGGGTGATAAGAGGTAACAAGGGTAGGACAGCATGTGCATAGGTCCTATACACATGCTGTCCTACCCTTATTCCCCCTATGGTACCCACAAAAACACAATTCTTGACAACTTATGGAACTTAATTATAGAAAAATAAGAAGGGATTCTTAATTTTTTGCTATCAAAATGAAGGTAGCCACGCTGTGTGGTTTCTTCTTGTATCTACTTACCTATTTATAAAATAAAACTGAGAAAATTATATTTCTATTGTATTATTTTGATCCTTTTCCTGACCCCGTTTCACAAGAGCTGCGTGCAATGTAAACATTGCACACGGCTGAGGTATCGCAGATATTTGCGCACGCGCACCCAATCAACTTATCTCTGAAAGCATTGAACTGTGTCAGTACACTTGGATTGTCTTCAATTGTAATGATTCGTTATAATTATTGAAATAGATAATTATTTTAGAAGTTTGATAAATGTGTATTTTGAAGGGATTAAAGTTATTTTAAGAAGGATTTTAATTTATGAGCGTACAAGGAAATTATTAATTCACAAATCTGTAATTTTGTACAAAACGATCAATTAAAAATGTTCTGTTAAACTTCTGTGTTAAATTCAAAACCATTCAGTTAAAAGTTACTGAAAATTCCAACAAGCATTGAAATTAGTGCATTAAGTATCTAGCCTGCCTAGCTAGTGTTGTCACAAATTCAGTGCTATAATCATAACTTTTTAGTTAAATATTTATTTTAGTACATAAATTAATATTTTTGAAATACTTTTCCTTAGAGAGTTCATATTTTGTTAGTGATGGTTTATTTAACGAATTTTAATAAAAGTGTTGTGATCAAAAGTGGTTGGTGTTTCGAAAAAAGCAATTCAGTGTTTGTGAAACAGGATTTTGTGTCTAACGGTCGAGGAAAGAGCAAGATGATCGATTCAAAAACTTGTCCCTCGTGTTTGGATCATGGTTTGTGTTATTTTATTTTGTCTCTTAATTACTTTCATCGCGGATATTTTTATATTTCTTTTATGATACGCCCACAAAACGTGTCAATGCGATGGGATGTTGACCGCCGATCTCCTGACCTTAATTTGTCCTTCATTTAGTCGTCAATCATACGATTTTCTGCATGAGGTGTCTTTTACCCTAATCAAATTATTATAATAAGAAACTATATCTATCTAAACTATATCTGTCTAAACTATACCTATCTAAACTATATCTGTCTAAACTATATCTATCTAAACTATATATATCTAAACTATATCTATCTAAACTATATCTATCTAAACTATATCTATCTAAACTATATCTATCTAAACTATATCTATCTAAACTATATCTATCTAAACTATATCTATCTAAACTATATCTATCTAAACTATATCTATCTAAACTATATCTATCTAAACTATATCTATCTAAACTATATCTATCTAGACTATATCTATCTAAATTGCTTGCCCTTGTACCTATGTTATATTTATCTACCAGTTTGAGCTCCAATCTTGGTTGATACAACGAATCGAACACGGATTTCAATAACCATTCGTGTCTTTTAATTTCTTTTTATCAGTTACCGCTCCAAAAATATGACACCGATCTTCTATTATAATGATTAAAGATCAAATCACTTTTCATAATATAGAAACTATGGACTATTAGGGATGTGTTATATTACCTACTTTATACATATGATAATAAACTATGCCAGAGCGGTAGTGTTTTACAGATTCTTGATGGGAAATTGATTCTTGATGGGAAGTTATTGGGTTTTCCATTAGGAACTTCTCAGTAGCAGCCCGGCGTCTGAATTTGTGCCTGGTTAATGGCAATAGGCTCGCCCCCTATGACATGGGACTTAAACATAACTGGCAAAACGAGGGTGTACTAAAAACACCTCTGCCGAACCCTTTGCGGAATACAAGGCGTGATGTTATGTTATGATGGGAAAAGAATATGATCTGCTGAGCTCTTTGCTGTTTTCCCTACCGGGCAATAACCTGTCTTCATCGTACAGCTCCGGTAGGGAAATATAACTTCTTTACTTGTTATATTTCAGTGAAAGAGTATTTTATCTGATATCTATAAGACAGCTGTAAAAATTAATTACCTACGTGATAATCCCAAAGCTGGGAATTATGACAGACTGGTTGACCTTCTACAAGGACGAGGCTATCTAGACATTATTATTGCAATAATTATATAGAAATTGAGGCAGTCCCTAGAATTGCACTGTGTTCTTAAGAGCCTAAAAAAACAGTAAGATGCTTCTATTATCTATTTTGACGGCCACGGCACGCTGGGTCCTTTCCTTTATTTTTAACGGCCTCAGGCGGTTCCACAGCTCACGACGCGACACGACAGACTGTGTTGAAGACTTTTAGTTAGGCGAACTACGAAAAATCTCAGCAAAGACACTCTGAGGGAGATCACTTATTTAGAACATACAACAATTTATCATGATTTAAAAAATTGATATAATTTTAAAAGCAAGTGTTGCTGCCTTGTCCTTGCGTTCATCATGTGATGCCGCAGTTTGCTGCCACCCTTGAACCTTAAGATAACCCTGTAAATATGATTTTGATTACAGTTATTAGAACGTATTTGTATGTATAACTAAAAGTTTCTAAATATTGCTAACAAAGTCCGCTTTTCCCAATCTGAAAATCGAAACTAGGATATCACGCCCGGCCGTCATACTTGCGCCCACCATGCCAATTAAATCATTTATTATTATATACTTTACTTAATTACATAACATCACGCCTGTATTCCTCGAAGGGTTAAGCAGAGGTAACTAGTAACACCCTCGTTTCGCCGTTATGTTGTAAATCCCATGTAATAGGGGCCGAGCCTATTTGACATCAACAGGGTACAAATCCAAACACCGGGCTGCTACTAAGAAATTCCACACAGAAAAACCCAATAACACTGCCCGACCTGGGGATCGAACCCAGGACCTCACGATCAGCAGTCGCGGTTGCCACCACTAGACCAACGAGGCAGTTTACTTAATTAATATAGGTTAATAGTGATATTATGACCATGTTGCCATTGCAATCGGTGAACGTTATCATAATCACATAAAACCGGGGCTAGTGTGGTTAGTGCACTGTTTGTACCTACACGGGGAAATACTCTGAGTAGGTATGACAACATCTGATGTGGTACTTTATAACTTGTAGCGTTTTTCCTTAAACATTTCATCAGCAGTTTTAGAAAATAACTTCTAATATATGCTTCACTCAGAGACGCCGTCGTCTTCTAGTCGTGATCGAAACCAAATATCTTTACGGGTGCCTGCAGTGATACGACTTAATCTGAAACTCACTGCAATTAGTGGAATCTCTACCAATCAATAAACTTCCTACCCATGAATCGTCACACTTGGTGAATATTTCCTTTCATCTTCTTCTTCTTCTTCCTGCCCTTATCCCACACTAGGTGGGGTCGGCACAACATGTATTTCATAAATCCATGTTTGTTAGAGGTTTTGACTTATTGTTTTATGACCGGCCGTCTGCCTGACATCAACCCTTCCTCCTTCGTTTCATATTATATTATACTCGTAATCATAACTGAAAATGAGCTGCATATCTGGTCGGCAGTTGCACTGACTGCATCTTAACTGTCTTCAAGCTGCTTTGGCAGTCGCATAGTTTGCAGACAGGATGTGCACACTTGCAGTTATAATTACGACCATGAAACGAAACATAATTCACCAAATATGACGTTATTAGCTCCTCAGGTTAGCAGTCACATTTAAAATAAGTAGGTAGGTACCTAGGTGATCTGTTGATCTTTAATTCCTGATCATCATTGAAGAAGCGATTGTACACCGATCTCGAATAAAGATGTACAGTTTTGGTTTTTACGACGTCCAGACAACATAAGTCTTTGTTTACATATATTTATGTGCACCGCTGTCTGATTGCAGAACACATAAAATTTAACGTTTATTCCTCAACGGAGCGGTTGTTGTAATATACTAGAGGCAATTGCTTATTATCGATTTAATAATTCAATCAAATTCAATATTTATAGTTACGCATAGCTAGTAGTAAAGCAGGAGGAAACATGCTGGTCCAGCTCCATAGGACAATCTAGAGTCTAGACAAAATCAAACTGGTTGCTATTTTAATTGTATAATTAATTTTTTTAAAGCCGTTTATTTTAGATACTATGAGTAAGTACCTAAACTCATACACTGACTTATTACTTTTATTTTTTTGGGAAAACGTATACTTTTGCAATGTTTGTAAATATGTGAGCACCATGTACCTATCACAATTAATATGTCGTTGTTTCATTTTTTATTTTTTTTTACCTTTTGTGGTATAGTAATTTTATTCTAGGTGCATCGTTTTCACATATAATTGTATAATTAATGTACCTATACAAAATATTGTAAGACATTTTAAAAGAGTAACGGTGGAGTTTCTTGCCCATTCTTCTCCATACGAAACTACCTTTTGGAAGGGGCAACTAGAATCAATTCTATTTTCTTTGTAACTTTAACGTTCAAAAGTGCCTTTTATGTGCCTAATTGAAATAAATACTTTGACTTTGACTTTGACTTTGGAGATTCTAGACTGGTCTGAGGGGGTAAGCGTTGTCAAGGATCTCAGTTTCAAAAGGAGGCTTGTGCTGGGAAGTTTGTTGTGTCATTTCTTCTTCTCAGCAAAAGCAATAAGGAACGGTAAAAGGTTGGCAAATAAGTGTACCTACTGTCTTTAATAAATGTCGTCCAAAAAGTGATCATTAGTTTTAATACACCTTGTATAAATTGCTCAGTAGCAGCCCGGAGTCTGGATTTGTTGCCGGTTATTGGCAACAGGCTCGCCCTCTATTACATGGGATTTAAACATTACTGGCGAAATTAGGGTGTTACTATACACCTCTGCCCAATCCTTCGGGGAATACAGGCGTAATTTAAATCGTCAAAAGTGTTTATTGATTACCGGTACTAATATATTGAATCAAAACAGAAACGTATAACGAACGCGGAATGATATCGACACCAAATAAGGGTATCGTCTCACTTAAAATGGCTTTCAACTACAAATTTACGTTGTATGGATGAAAAGGGTAAATTGTAACTTTACTTATATCGTGATGGAACATGAGAATGAGCACTATGTTATGTACCTATGATTAGAACTTAGAATAATGCGAGCAAACAATGTCATTACTGTAAGTCAAAAGGTGGGCGACTCTTAAAAAATAACACAATTTAAAATTCGAAACATAATACATTATGTAATGTATGCGTGCACAAAGTCAATGTCACGTGCAAACGTCCACCTGTTGTACTGGACTCAGTAAATACACGTGCTACAACTGCTATAGAGATACATTACATTGAATTGATTGATATTATACATTGAAGACAATGGCTTGCTTGATGCGATTAGTTCTTATAGTTGTTACAAAAGAACTTCCATCTAAAGTCCGGCTATTTAAGTTTTGTATATAAGGTAAACAAACCTTTGATTCATAACGATTAAACAATAAGGCTCAGTTGCACCAACTAACTATAATTATTAACTTGCCATATTTATGTCCATTGCTAGAGGAGGACTAGAGAAGAAATTGTGATAGTATGGATATAAACGATTTTTCATTTTAAAGGTGTTATAACTCCGAAAATACTATTAATTGACTTTAGTTGTGTTAATACCAAATTAGTTTTTATTTATATTAATAATCAAATTAGTTTAGTTGTAATAGTACTTTCTAATGACATAATCACTCATTGCTAGAGGAGGAGTAGACCAACTTCTAAACATTTCGCCCATTCTCCTTTGTACTGATTTGACAGAAATTTTGGTATGGTGACAGTTATAGTTAGTTGGTGCAACTGAGCCTTAGTGTTAAGAGTTTAAACAATGTGTATGTACCTATAATAGATAGATAGATAGATATGCTTTATTGTACACTAAAAGAAATAAAACAGAAGGAGTACACATTATTAAGAACAGTACAAATGGCGGTCTTATCGCTTAAAGCAATTTCTTCCAGACAACCTTTGGATGGAAAGAATTGTCAAGAAAAATATATAGGGCAGCATAAAAACGGATAATGGATCCTAAAAGCGTAATAAGGGTTCCACGATCAAAAGTTTGTTTACCTTTCTATGTAAACAGGTTACTGGATGTGCATCGTGAACATGGAGGACTTTAAACATCGACCTTTCAAAGAGTTGATCCGTACGATTACGACGCTTAGCAAACACATGTTGGTAGCACTGTACAGTTTTTGTTTGAGCACAACCTTATCTAATGCATTCTGATCTCAAAGATTGCATGTACTTTAGAATTTTACTGTGAACACTGAATATCTTCTAGGCTAGTATGAATATGAATATATTTTACTTTGTCATTATAGTTAGTGACCCTGGCAACGATTGAAATCTGCATTAAATTAAACATTGTACAACAGACTTACATAATAAATTCAACAAATCTGAATACAAAACAATACGTGTAAATGGCGATGTTTCATGGGTTTTTTGGAATCATACATTACCTATGCAAAAATCACGACTTTGTTATTTTTAGATTTGCGTTAAAAGTTTGCCTATTTGTACCCACCTCACGTCTTGTACCCACCTCACGTCTTGTCCGACAATACGAGGCATATTTTAGCCTAGATTGATCTCAGATGCCTATTTTGTTAAAATAGGCTCATTATAATTGTTAATTGGGGGTATTTCGACGTTCACATTCGATTTATTCATTGAAATTGTACGTTGTATGACTTCATGGTCTCGGGTGGTCTGTTACCATATTGCTATAAATATGTTTGGAGCACTTTATTTTGTTGTGCGGTTAGAATTAAATAGCGGGTTTACGTGAAGAGAATTATGAGAAAAGCAGATGTGGGAATGGGTAAATATTATGCCGAGGAAGGAAAGGAAGATAATGGTCGTAGTCACCGCTTCAGGAAAATGTATACGATGACCGCAGCTCGCTTTGGTGACATGATTCACTGATATTTGATCCAAATTACAGCTAGTTCACACAGAAACTGTTTACAGGATCCGTTTTTATTTTGGTGATGGTGCTTGTAGTTGAATGAGCGAGTTCACATAGACAGTATTCTGAATCCAATAAAAATAATGGATCCGTTATTTTTATTGTATCCTGTCTGCCAGATGTGATGCAGCTGCCATTTGTTTAACTGATCCGTCGGTACAGATGTGAACAACACATCAACTTTTTTTTTCTCTTTGGTGAATCCTCATGGATGTCTAAGTCAAAGTTTTTTATTTCAATTAGACCAGATTTCAGGCACTTTTAAAACGTTAAAACTAGGTACACGGTTCCAAAAGGTAGGTTCTATGGAGAAGAGCCGGCAAGAAACTCCATAAAACGCCCGGGGATGGCGAGGGTATCTGCCGGACTCTTACCGGCTAAAAACCAACGGTGTTCCTTCTCCTGACCGTACGGCCGGGGTCGCGGGATTCGCAAAACCATGCACCGCAAAAAAACCGTTAAAACGGATCCGCTGTGTGAACGGGCGGTGAGGGTGTTTAGCTATATCATTGCTTGAGTAGTCGACACCATACTATACAAAGAATCCTGAGAGTAGCCTTTTTTATACTTCTCTAATCAAGCTAATTAAGCGGAACAAAAGATTTATTGTTACGTACTTAACAATTATTTAAAATCACTACATCAGGTACCTTTTTACTAATCATCAATTTTATAAGTAATAAGTAGTACCTACGATCGTTTCACTTTAGTAACGCTTCATTGACATAGATAGTACGTACGATATATTAACAGATTGGAGTAGGACCCGAGCCACCAGTGCCTCCCAGGAAACTACGCCGAGTGGACGATACTGCAGATAAGGTAGGATTATTATATATAATACTACCAAAGTCTTGAAAAATTGTTCAACAATAATTTATGATCTATTTAAGAATATAGTACAAAAATAAATCTATACGAAAAACGAACTTAGGCGTCGAATGGAACCTACTTATGTTATTTGATTAGTACAATAGTACAGGAATAATGAAGGGCCATTCTCAAAAAAAAGTGCTACCGCCAAACCTGGATCTACAAATCTTAGATCATTTTGATTTAGAATGAATCAAAATGATTCATTTCATTTTTACGGAACAAAGCAATAAAAAAACATTTCAACTAGGTATTATATTTTATTTTATTTCTCTAGAAAACTTACAGCTAGAACACAATTATCACACACAGTATTATGAGATGGCCAATTACAAGTTTTCACGATTAGGAATGAGAATAGAACAGGATGTATCATAGGTAGATGTCAAAACTAAGCCCTAATAACAAAACTTTCGTTATTCACACTAATACCCATTTTAATCTTAGAAGATTAAAACTGACATATCGTCACGCCACGTAGTAGGTATACTTGTTATCGTACTATCACCACACGTCCAGCTGACTGCCTAATGTTTAAGTCACTTGAATGTTAAGCTACCGAAGCAGATAGAGGCAGACACGAAGACTATAAACATCACCTGAGTTTTCTTGACAACATATTTGATCCTTAATAACTGCTTCGTTGGTCTAGTGGTGGCAAGCGTGACTGCTGATCGTGAGGGTCCTGGGTTCGATCCCCAGGTCAGACAAAGTATTATTCGGTTTCTCTGTGTGGAATTCCTCAGTAGCAGCCCAGAGTTTAGATTCGTGCCCGGTTGATGGCAATAGGCTCGCCCCCTATTACATGGGACTTAAACATTAGGGCGAAATGAGGGTGTTGCTATACACCTCTGCCCAACCCTTCGGGGAATACAGGCGTGATGTTATGTTATGTAACTCTATGTGCAGGTAGCGTCAGAACGCTTTATGTAACGCTACCTCATCGGACATTTTACTAGCATCAGTCTAATGATAAATGATTTTTATTTCTGTAAATAAATCTGTTACAGACACTTTTACAAGTCAATTCAATGAAACGACAAATCAGTGAAAATAGTTTATAGTTCTGTTCTGCCTAGCCTTTTCCCCCAACTATGTTGGGGTCAGCTTCCAGTCTAACCAGATGCGGCTGAATACCAGTATTTTACACGGAGCGACTGCCATCAGACCTCCGCAACCCAGGTACTAGGCAATACAGTTTATAGTGTTTTGTCTAATCATTAAATTTTTCAGTAAGATGAGGTAAACGGTTTTAACATTCGACATCATCTGTGATTTCGTGGTATCCGTAGGGATTTTACGAAATTCTAGGTATCATCATTTCCCTGCGACATATCAACGACATTAGGTATTAACCAGTAGTCTCAATGGAACTACTCTTCCATATTAGATCTAGTATTATATCACCTATTGTTTTGTTTTCCCCCTACGGCTACTATTTTAACAATAAGCACTGCGTGTCCTACTTGCGTCGTCACCTGCCCAAGTTGCAGCAGTAACATTAAGTTGGAGGTAGGTGGAGTTATAAGTGTAGCCCGTCGTAGTCACAAAGATAAGCTATCAGTAGTAGCATTAGTACCTGGTAGTAACCAGGTAGTAATGCGGCTGTATTTGTTTTACTATAAAAGCAATTATTTAGCTCGCTTTGTTGTCTGCTACAAATCAGTTCTTGTTATTTTGTCGGGCTGAAATTTTGCATAAACATGTGGTCCCGGTTACAATAGTTACATATAATGCGATGACGATACGTTTCGTGTAGTGATTGGGCGATTGGTTTCTGCACTACGAGTCGTGGGTTCGATTCCCGCACGGATCAAATATTTGTGTGGCCTACAAATAGTTGATTTGGGTCTGGGCGTCCGTGCATGTGAAGATATGCGTCTGTAAACGCTCCCGCGATACAAGAAAAATCATAGTGTGGGGCAACGTTTTTAAAAATAAAAATAAACGGTACCAGTGAGCTGATCTGATAATAGAGCAGTAAGGTGATCGCAAGAACTCAGCAACGTATCGTAAAATTGTAATCAACATCAATAACTTCAATCAATCAACAAACTTTCACTGTCCACTGCCGAACATGAATTTGATAGATTCCTGGTTCACGGTATATTTCTGTCATCGTTAATCACAGGATTGAAAATTGATCCAAAAACACCAAAATCAAAGAACATAATAATTAATAATAAAAATGGCAGAGCAAGGAGCTTCACGGACGCTTTTACCGGGCCCTTCATGGGCCCGATGTAGATTTCCTAGCGTCCGTAGCCTGGCTGCGTTTCGGTGACCTATTTGGGGAAACCGAAGGTTTTGTCTGTGCGATTATGGACGAAGTTATCTTGACGAACAACTACCGAAAATATATTGTGAAGGACGGCACGGTTGACATCTGTCGGGCATGCCACTGTCCCGGCGAATCCATTCGACATATTATTTCTGGTTGTTCTCGTCTTGCTAACGGCGAGTATTTGCACAGACACAACCTAGTGGCTAGGATTATCCACCAGCAACTTGCTCTGAAATACAACCTTGTGGACGCAGAAGTACCATACTACAAGTATGTGCCCGACCCAGTTCTCGAGAATGGTCATATCACATTGTACTGGGACCGATCTATCATCACCGACAGGACTATTGTTGCCAATAAGCCTGACATAGTGGTAATAGATCGATCAGAGCGTCTCGCAATGATTGTTGATATCACTGTCCCACATGACGAGAACCTTGTGAAAGCCGAGAAAGATAAAGGAATTAAGTATCAAGACTTGGCACACGAGGTTGTCGACATGTGGGAGGTTGACTCTGCAGTCATTGTGCCGATAGTCGTGACGGCCAATGGCTTAATAGCCAAGAGCCTCGACCAACATCTGACGAGGCTCGCGTTGGGCAGCTGGATCAAGGGTCTGATGCAGAAAGCGGTACTTCTGGACACGGCACGTATTGTCAGGAAGTTCCTCTCTCTGAGGCCCTGACCACCGGTAGCTTGGACCCTGTTCCCGATGCCGGTGGGCTACTATTTTTTATATTTTTAAATGTTTTTTTATATTTTTTATAGAAATATTTAAAAATGTAAATCATATTGTGTATATAAATAAATAAACGGAATAATAAAAATATTGTTTTCTGTTGCAAACTACAGAAAATACCCCAAAATCCCGGCGTTAAAAATAAGGGCCGGGATTGAATTCTCTAAATATATTCCTCTTTCAAGATGCGGTACAACACAACACCCGATTCTGAGTTATTGCACTTTATCTATCTACCTACTTCATCATACCTTGAAGAAATAATAGTAGGAATTTTAAAAGAATCTCAGTGCCGTATTTGGTATGCGGTTGAAGTAGGTATGTGCAGCCATTTACAGCGCGCAGTCATGGCATTTGATCATCAAAGTGTTCGCACCGATTGATAGACGACTCACCATGCACACTTCGATAAAGTCGTGAGTTATGACCGAAGCTTGCTGAGACTAGGCAAGTTATATTGTAGATCAGTTATAGTAGCTATGTTCCGACATGTTATTGATCTCTAATTGAAGAATTATTGTAAAAGAAATTGCTTTTCCGAAATTGATTGGGATAAAAAATGTCTATCTCTATTTTAAAGTATAGCTGTTCCAGGTTCCCTTGTGATCTAAAAACATTGTTGTGTGGTTTGAGGATCTGGCAAGATCTAGGCATTAGTTAACTTTGACTGCTTTGGACACATTTGAAGCTAGCTTCAAATGGTTAAATCTGTCATAATCTTCGTTTTGAAATAGACCTATATCTACTTTTCAAGCATCCAGTCTTCCCGGACATCTTCAGATCGTCGGCTCAAAGGAGCAAAATTATTTTTTTTTCTTAATCGAAAAATTGGCCCACTAGTATCTCTCCTGTATCGTGGGTGCGTTTATAGACACAAATCTTCACATGCACAAACGCCCAGACTCTGAACAACTATCTGTAGGCCATACAAATATTTGCTCCGTGTGAGAATCGAACCCACGGCCCGTAGCGCAGAAGCCAATCGGTCAGCCACTGCACCAAACATTCGCAAATACCGTCATGAAAACAATAATTTTGAGCATAGTCACTAAGCAATACGATAATCTAAATCGATAAGTTAAAATGCTTAATAAATGCAAAACAAATCTACTTAATTAATTTTCGTAACGTCTTGACTGTGACATAATCTAAATCTCGCATAAAACACGACTCACGAGTGAGTTACGTCACTTCCTACCGCGCGCTCTCGTTAGCATGCTGCGCGCGCGCAGACGACATGTCAACGACGCTTTATTTGTTGACAAGTTGCAGTTCTTATCACTAACGGTGAAGGATGGGTAACGGGGGTGAGCGTGATTAGGATTAGTAGTAGGGTACTTATCTCTGAGGGGGTATCAAGGATTCGATCTCTTTTTGGAACGGTCATTGCTTGAAACTATTTTAAGGAAGGTTGTGCAAATGTGCATCTTGAATTTAGAGAAAAGGGTGTTCATTTTTTTATTGTCTTTGTTTATTTTCTTCGTCTATCTTAAGATGAAGTGTTTAAGTTCTCTTCCTCAACTCATATCCATCCAATGCTATTCAGCATTACGGTATAGTAGTTCTCCTCCATTGCACGCCATTCTTTTCGGTCTTAGGCTTTCCGCGACCAGTTCTTCCCCGTTATCTCGATCAGGTCGTCTGTTGACGTCACGCGTGGCCGTCTTTAAGCTAAGTCCTAAGCTGAATCCTGGCCGTACTCTTCTCTTCCTTTCATTTGGCTTTACAGCGCACTTTACCAGAATATATTCATTTGGTGATGTCTTTCTTTCAAGAACTGGAAGTATCATTGAACGATGTATTTTATTTCCGTACTTAGAACATCAAAATCTTTTTGCAATCTCCGCATCTTTCGTGGGAACGCTTACGCTAGTCGATGAGTCGTGAGATTCCGCTCCACAATCCGGTTTCCTTCCTTCCTAAACTTTGATTTAACCTTAGTTATAAGTTTGAGTTTTATAGGCAAGGAATATTATTCTAATAGGTTCCTAGTATCAGTTTTTGCAAGTTCTAAACTTGAAACATTTTTTTTGCGATATCCAAACCATATCTTATCAAGGAATGGGCCGATTGCCCTAAAAATATTTATTAGTGCAAGGTCATCACGACGCCAAACGGTCACAACCTCAGCCACCTACACGCCCTTTATGCTAACCACAGCACAAACAGCAACCACGTATCGTTTGGTCGCATACGCAATGAGGTGGAACAGATAACGAGTTAGTGTCGTAATCGCAGGCGCAGTACGAGTCTCGGTCTGTGCAGTGCGCTCGCGCCATTCCGCCGTCGTTGCCTGCCACCCGCGGACGCTCGCGCCACTTTTTGACAGCTGTCAGTTTTACCGCATCGTTCGTAAACGCGAGTGTATTGAATACTATTGACATTTTTATTGAAAGTATCTCAGTTATCTGTGATACAAAGTCTTGTTTATTTGGGAATTTCGGTGAGTAGTTAGTGTTTACATACCTACATAGTTTTAGAATATTTATATATTATATGGCATGTCCTTGTAAAATGATTGCTGTTATTATTTTGATTGTGAGCGCGGTTTTGATACTACCGGTTGTTTTGTTTTAGCTCTATAATAATAATTTATTATTTTGTGAGAGTTATTCGACTATCTGTTTTGAAGTAGTCTTTCTGTCTATCATCTCATTAATTTAGTGGAAGCAAAGTACAGCTTCAATTCTTAGCTTAGAAGGTTAGAGTTCAATTCAGTGGATTATAAAATAAACCTTGACTGCCTTTTGGTCTTAAGCGCGACTGCTGTTCATAGGGTCCTGGGTTCGATCCCGTTCGGTGTTATTTAGTTTTTCCATTAGGAATGTCTCAGTAGCAGCCCGGAGTCTGGATTTGTGCCCCGTTAGTGGCAATAGGCTCGCCTCCTATTACATGGGACTTAAACATAACTGACGAAATGAGGATGTACTAAAACACCTCTGCCGTACCCTTCGGGGAATAGAAGGCGTGATGTTATGTATGTTATGATAAAATAAACTACCAACAACACCTGTGTTTACTAAATCTAACAGACTTCGTTTTTTACAATAGCAATTTTCTAACATTATTACTTAAGAGGAGTATCGTGTTGACCTCTAGGTCTGATCTAGTAGTAGCAAGTACAGTTGTCAACCTTGAGGTTCTTGTTGTAATTCGGTAACTTTTTTATTAATGTCTAAGTTCACCACCAACTAGCTTAACCACATGTTTATAGTAAGTTACGTTAGAAGGCATTTTCCATTTTCCTTTTATGAGTGCCTGCGAAACTGTTGATTTATATACGAAACATGATTACATGCATTTCAAAACACCAAACAAGTCATACAATGTGGTGTGAAATTATATAAGGTGTATTACACAATTTAGCCGCAGTCACAGAAACATACAAAACCCAAGTGAGCGGAGTGCTGCGGTGACCTTTAGGGGCACTACTTGGTAGTTAGCTAACACGCAACGTACCGGTACGCTGGGTACGACCACTACAGGTACACATATTTGTTTACGTACAAACACACACATAACAATCTCTAATAGATTGACCTGATAGCAGTGGCGGTCCGAGGGGGGGTCGTAGGTCATGACCTCCCCTAAAATTGATACGTCAAATTGACAAACCTCCTAAAAATAGAACGTGCTGAACTTATTTTACTGTTAATGGGACCCCTACCCCCCACCCCCACCCCCCAAAGTCTTTGGCTGCGATCTGAAATCTAATAGAGAACAATAAGAACAAAATTAAGGAGATATAATGCAATAAATGTAAGGAAGGAACAAGAAACCCTCTCTGATTATCTCTCCCTGTGAGTATAGGAAAAGGCGATAAAGGATCATGTCAAAAGGATGAGCAGCAGCATTCTTCTACTTGTTCTAGGCACATGCGCACATGCCCCGGGTCGAGACGATTAGGTGGCCCGCCTCCAGTCAGTCTAGTTGACTGTACTATGCTGGACCCAGTTAAATATGAAAACCTAAATCTTTAGAATTATTCATAATTTTATTACTATAATAAACAATTTAAAAAAATTCTTAGTAGGTACCTATTTTATTTGTTAAAAATGTTTGCCTAGACGGCAAAAAATTGGTACTCTGCACCCCCCTTTGAAAAATGTAGATCTGGGGCTGAGTGGATGTCCACGGACTAACGTGTGTTTCTGTGTGTAGTTATTGGCTGACAGGAGGACACTACTCCGTATTCTCTCGACAAAATCCTTCAGTCGCTGTCTACGTCACCGACGGCCGGAGAAGGGTTGGTCCATTCTTCGGCAGTAACACACACGGTTCAACTTACTGTAACTGTATCATAACACACCGTAACATCTATAACTAATATAACATGCATGTATTATTTACATCGCGTGAGCAAACTAGATCCAAATAGTTCAATTAATTTACATAAGTTTGTATAAATAACTTAATTCAAGACGAGGTCGAATGCAATTCTTTTAACTCGATTATTGTTGAATTTTAACTAAAAATAAAAGTATTATCTAAATTATTATGAGCCTTTGTTTTGTAATTTGCAACAATTTTTTTCAAAAATTAGAAAGTCTCATTAATTTTGATGTTTTTATCACATACTCTGTGTTATAGAAGACTTTTTTGATACTTTCGTTTGCTTATCTTATTTAATGAAATTGTTTTGGTTCTGAATGAAACTCTCCAGGATATTCGTTATCGAGCCTATTCTCAATTATTTTCAAACATGCCATTTCTAATGACCTCAACGTGGAGCGAAGAACTAAATCAAAAAACGGTTAAAGGTTAAGTGCGAGTCGGACTCGTTCACTTAGGGTTGTAGGTACGGGTTCCTGCCGGGATTGCGGTGCAAGCTTATGCGAATCCCGCGACCCCGACCGTCGCACAGGAGGTGGAACACCGTGAATTTTTTGCCGGTAAGAGTCTCGCCTTCCCCGGGCGAGGGGCATCCATGAGGACACTCCCACGTTAAGAAAAGGGTTGTACGGGTTATGAGTTTTGTCGAACAGACAAACAAAAAAGTGATCCTAAAAGCGTAACGTCTTCATTTCGAGGTAGGTACGGAACCTAAACAATTATGATGTTCAAGCAGCTTTGTTTATTACTTACATGATTTAGTGCCTATAGTAACTGTAAGTAATTGTAGAATAGAGAATATTATAAATTAGCCTCAAACACAATCATGTGAGGGTCAGCTTTACAGTTGTTTTGAATGATCTTGTAAGGATAATAATTATGGGAATATTATAATAAATTATAGCATAGTTATAAAGTTCGTGGTATAGATAGTACTAGTAGAGTTCCTTGTGAAAGTTCTTCCGAGGAAGTACTACAACATAACCTACTTCTGCCGCCCAGCAACATTGCTGTGTTCCAGTTTGAAGACTATGGGTGCCGGTGACATTACAAGCACATGAGACTTTGTCTCTAAGGTTGGCAATGCATCAGCAATTTTCTTAGTGTTGTTGACGGAAACCATGTTCTATTACTTTGGCTGGAGACCCTTCAGGTCTCACCAATAACTGCCCAGTTACGTAGAAACGATCCGCAAGACCACATACAAGTAGTCAAATAAAGAAAAAAAAAAGCATGACAAACCGACTACATATAATGTCCTTTGTTGATATTTCTTTATATTTTAGTGAATGATAACGTTATTATAATTATGTAAATGAGGCTGACACCGACAGGTGCCTCTTGTCCGAATAACAAGCTGTGTAAAAGTAAATGAATGTGCATAATACACTAATTAACTTTGCTAAATGTCGACGAATGATATTACTGTATATTGGAGTTTATTTCAATTTTATACTGAATGTAATTAGTTTATTTTATTATGTTGCCGAGGGTCACATGATGTTAGTTACAGTACCTGCTAGTCAGTAAGAAATTTACCTATTTAAAAATATACCTTGACAGGAGATATTACAAATTGGTCGTCAATTTTGATAAGATTAGACTTTTTGTGCCAATATAAAGGTAAAGTCGAAAATAAATATAAAATTCAGTATATTTTAAGTTGATGATTTATTTATAAGTTTTTAAACGCCATTGGTTGGTTAGTTCGTAAAACTTGCAGAAGTTAACTTGCTGCAAGTTGTCCACAGTTTAAACGTCGCGTCGGTTGCACAAATTAACTTGCGCAACAAAACTGGCTAGTGGATTTGGCGATTAAAAAGTGGGTATAGTTCGTACAAAAAAAAAGAATTGCTATTTAAAAAGAAACATCTGGTCATTATTTTCTTTATACTAATTACCAAGCACCTTTCAACGCTCCGCATGATCTACAAGTTCACAATACATTCACAGTTTTGCACCCGTGTCGCCGCGTGCAAAACTGACACAACTCTTTGCACCCGTTCCACAAAATACTGACACATCCGGAGAAAAACATCTGAGATCCGTCAGATTTATCTCAAAGTGCACAATCACTACTTTACCAGATAAACAATTATATTTATAAGCACAAAGGTCCAGTTCGTGTTTATTTACTTTAAAATAAATTATTAAATAATTTAACATCACGCCTGTATTCCCAGAAGGTTTGGCCAGAGGTGTATAGTAACATCCTCATTTCGCCGTTATGTTTAAGTCCCATGTACCTAATAGGGGGTGAGCCTATTTCCATCAACCGGGCACAAATCCAAACGCTGCCGGGCAGCTACTGAGGAATTCCATACTGAAAAACCCAATTACACTTGCCCGACCTGTGGATCGAACCCAGGACCACACGGTCAGCAGTCACGCTTGCCACCACAATACCAACGAGAGAGTTTTCTTAATATCTATTTAGGATAGCCAATGTAATGGCTTAAATAGTTATACCTATACTGTTGATTCGACACTGTCTTTACATAATGTTTCCATAATAATATAAAAAGTAAAAAAACCTGCAATTAATATGTAATGCGCCAGAGGAAGGGGATCACATTGAAAACAAATAGTACAGTATTGCTAAATCTAGTCACACGTAGCGAGTTTGCTCGCAGCGAGGACTCGCCTCGTGTGAACTTAATACTACATCTGAAGCAGCGTATGTTCCCACGGCCGCGGCTCATATAAAGACTATCAATATTGTACCTTACTTTCAACTTTGTTTCCGTTTTGTTACCATTTTGTTTCCGCTTGCAGACTGTCTAATGCAAACAGTATTGATATTTCATAAACATGTACAATATAGTCCAAGCACTCTTTTGTTTTTCACGTAAGTTCTCACAGATTTCATGGATCTGATCAACAGATGGGTTAGCAATGGTGTGAGAATTGATAACAAATGTTGTGGAAGTGCTATTACAATGTAAGGACATATTGTACATCATATTGTAATGAATAAAGTTCGGTTGTTGCCGTTCGGGTCCCTGCAAAAAAATTTTGGTCGTGAGGCACTCTTAAGGAAGGAGTTTATTCAATTCATTCATCAAGAACATTCGATTTGGAACTCACCAGCCATGTGAACGCTCGTCGAGCGAAAGCTACTGATGAATTTAATTCTTCAACCTCTATTTCTTAAATGGTTCTCATTAACAGACTGATACAAAGCTGGACATAAGGATAGATTATTTAGAAGTCATTCAGAAGTAGGTACTTAAGCTTATTAGGAAGAGAGAAGATCATTCTTAATACAAAACCCAACTTCCTTCCCTATCAGGTCAGGAAAAAAGTAAATGTATGTTCTCACAACTAAGTACTGATATCCGTGTGGTGACGTCACAAATCTGTGACACGAAGATTGCCGACCACCGCCGATCGAGATCGGGATCGGGACTCTTTATTGTTTTAAATTAAACAAAATGGGACACGGCAATCATGCGCACTGATCTGGCACTAGATGGTACACAAGAAGATTTGGAATATGATCAGATATTGGATTTACTTTGTTTAAATCCTTAACATCATGTCTGTATTCCCCGAAAAGGTGGGCAGAGGTGTATAATAACACTCTCCTTTCGCCGTTATGCTTAAGTCCCTTGTAATAGGGGGCGAGCCTATTGCCATCAACCGGACACAAATCCAAACTCCGGGTGGCTACTGAGGAATTCCACACGGAAAAACCCAATAACATTATGCCCGACCTGGGGATCGAACCCAGGACCTCACGATCAGCAGTCGTTTATAAAGATTAAGTAAATAACGTCCAAAGAAAAGAAATGCAACACACAATACATATCAATACGCACAACGCGTCTATTTGTTTATCAATCGCCTCATTAGAGAGTAAAACAAAAGCTCTCACTTAATACATAATTAAGTAGCAAGCAGATAACAATCGACACTTGTAAACAAGGCAACGGGTTATACATCTTGTAAGAACTTGTTCTACGAGGTAAGCAGTGTAGCTATACATAGATTTAGTACGAAGGGTCTGGTCATGGAAGCAGGAAAATATACTCTCAAAATCTTGCAAACTGAATACTAAGTATATTGTTTTATGCATTACAATTTTGAACAAATTTTCGAAACCGTAATACTCTCTGTAGTTTTTGAGATGCGACGCCCAAGCATACAAGCGAGGTAGCACCTTACGCTAAGTAAATCTATACTAATATTATAAAGAGGAAAGATTTGTATTTTTGTATGTAACGAATAAACTTAAAAACTACTGGACCGATTTCAAAAAATATTTTGCCGTTAGAAAGCTACACTCTCTGAGTAACATAGGTTACAGGCGGAGCCGTGAGGACACAGCTAGTGTTATAATAAATCTGTGGTATAGTCCACTACGCGACCTCTTGGCCCCACACTTAGAGAACTGGTTTGACAAGTGTAGGATTTAGATCTTATTTTGGCATCAATTTGTTATAATGATTAACAATTGCTTGTTTGTGTTATTAATAAAAGATGTATCATCACTCCGTCAATTTTTTACAACATTATTTTACTTTATTTCAACAGTAGAGCTACCAGTGTTAATTACTAGATTTTAAAACGTCAAAATGTCTTATGTATTGTTAGTGAATTAGAAAAATTTACGCAAAAAATCTTGTCATAATATTTTTTGTCAGACAGACAAGTACTTCTACCCAATATAAATAAAAAATAAATATGGTTTCTACATTATGTCGAGACTAAGTCAACGTCTCACATGTCCAACGTTTCGACCTTTAATTCCATGTCGTTAAAAGTAGTTAACCATGAATTTCACTATTTTTGCACTCGACCAGCACATATCGTTGCGCCCGGTTGCCAAATCCGATGACATATCTCGAGATAAAATAAATCTTTAAGTCGTTACAGCATCACTATCCCTAAACACAAGATAATCTTAACTTGATGTATGACATATCTGGGTTTACACACGACCTTTTATTTTTGGAGACAGTATAAAAATAGTAATGGTGCCTTTCTTTGAAATAGCACGTGCTGAATTGATAAAAAATTACAAGTTAATATTGACATAGATACTGATAACAGATAACATTAGATTACAAGCAGATAAAATTGATTATAGATAGAGATCATAGGAGTCATAAGTTACGAATTTAAGAATAAGAAAATCTTGTTTTCTTTCAAAAAATTGCTCAATTTTGTGACTAAGTTATGAAATGGTGAAAGAAGATTTAAAAAAAAATTCTCAAAGCCCTGGAGAATATCATAAATATTATGATACCGCAAAATCTTTCAAACAACATTCGAAATAATGTAAAATGTTTTTCAAAACATTTGGTTTTAGTACAGGTATCATCCATGTTTATCAATTAGTTCAAATTACAATCATCTTTAGAAATAGCTTACATTTAGTATAGTTTAGTTCAAATTACGACACAACCTGTCTAACCTTAGGATATCGGCATTGCCCAGTTACTGGGTTGCGGAGGTCTGATGGTAGTCGCTCCGTGTAAAATACTGGTATTTAGCCGCATCTGGTTAGACTGGAAGCTGACCCCAACATAGTTGGGAAAAGGCTAGGCAGAACAGTTCAAATTAGGACACAAATGACGGATTAACGAAGCACTAATTATTCGTACCACTAATTAAATAAGTATCCAATAAATGTTCTCTTTCATTGTCGGTATTAACGAGACAGTTTGTGCGAGGTGCAATAAACTATTGTCGTTTACAGTTTAAAGGGTGTAAACAAAATCATGTAATTCCTTTAAACCTCGTGATGTAGGTACTGCTGACATAGATTAATCTTGAAAGGGATAACTTTGGGGTCAATAAAAAAATACAAGAAGTAAACATGTGTTCTTAACGTGAGGCATTTTAGTGCCCCGGGTTAAATGATCGCACGGCAAGCTATAACCGCGCAATTCGCCTGGGGCGCCAAAATGCCTCACGTTAAGAACACATGTTTACTTCTTGTAATTTTTTTATGAATCCAAATGTATCCCTTGCGGGGTTAATCTATGTCAGCAGTACATCACGAGGTTTGAAGGAATTACATGATTTCGTTTACACCCTGTATACCGCGTAACCATTGTCATTTTTACTTGCAACATAATACATCCAACAGTTGAACCTTTGGTCAGTTCTAAGCATTGTTTTAAGAAAATATTTGATGCGTTAATAGACCCCTAGGTAGCACTGTAATAGGTTTCAATAGTGAACGTAGAGAGAACAGTCCGAAGGCACGGAATAAACTCGGGATACCGGTTCAACAAACCAGTTCACAACAGATAGTTTTCCCTATTACGGCTATATCTGCCGGCTGCGAATGCAACATGCAATTATTTTGCACTCTTCGCTGTGTGGTTCACAATTATCATTTTAACCTTACACAAGATATTTTTGACATATTTTATAAAGCAACAACATATACCATAAATATGCACTTTATCCTTCTTACCATAATTATATGTCTAGCCAAACATGTAAACAAGTATTTACTAAAAACAGCTTTCTACAAAATATATCACAATATGAAATACAATGGTCTCGCTACAACTCAATTTTGACAGTTAATTAATACCAATATAAGTTTGCTGGGCAGCCGATTCGGAAAACAGCTAGATTTTTACCTATAACACACACCGTAAACTATTTACCTTGATACTTAACACAGGCCCGTGTCACTCTACGGTTTAGGTACCTATTATAATGAAAACATGCAACACATTGGCTGCTAAGTACTTAACCGCCCGTTCACACAGTGGATCCGTTTTAACGGATCCGTCGGTACTGGATGTGTTGTTCACATGTGTGCCGACGGATCAGTTAATTAAATGGCAGCTGTGTCCAATCTGGCAGACAGGATACGATAAAAATTACGGGTCCAGTATTTTTTACTGGATTCGGAATACTGTCGTGTATGTAAACTCGATCGTTAAACTACAGGCGCCATCACCAGAATAAAAACGGATTCGCTAAAACGGATCCTGTAAACAGTCCCTGTGTGAAATAGCTGTAACATTCGCTTACTACCGCCGTTTCGCCTCCGGGGGGAAATAAAAGAAAAGCGAACCGATTGATAGAGCGCGAACTGACAGCGTATCAAGTAATTAATTCTTGTCTAGCAAAGCCGATATTCAATTTAATAGCCACCTTTAATGTGGTGAGAATGTAAACACCTTATCACTTGCTATCGTGGGCACCTTCAGATGTACCGTAAAGTTACGGAGCATTACGTTCGTCACAGCCACGCTGGTACAGTTAGCTGCTACTTTCACATAAAACTATGTATCGCAAGCTAGAACTACCTAATGGTTTTCAATTTATATTTTCATGTGCCAATGAGTGTGGTGAATTTTGCTTTTAAGTAATGAAATGATCGTACTATAGATAAAATATTCTTGGGATTTTATGCAGATTGGCTACTGTAGCCCGAGCACGACACTCGAGACTACATTCGCTCCGTATTTGGAAAATTATAATTACAATGGTCCTCGTCTAGGACCATTGTAATTATAATTGTTGTGTAGCTGGTCCTTAGGTACAAAATAATTAGGACCTTAACAATAAATTAGTAAGAAACTAGCACCCCGTCTCGGCTTCGCACGGATGGACATTTTCCCCGTTTTTGCAACATTGTTCATTTGCGCTCCGCTCCTATTGGTCGTAGCGTGATGTTATATAGCCTATAACCTTCCTCGATAAATGGACTATCCAACACAAAAATATTTTTTCAATTCCAACCAGTAGTTCCTGAGATTAGTGCGTTCAAACAAACAAACTCTTCAGCTTTATAATATTAGTATAGATTAAAACATCTGCCTCGTTGGTCTAGCGGTGGCAAACGCGACTGCTGATCGTGAGGTCCTGGGTTCGATCAACAGGTCAGGCAAAGTGTAATTGGGTTTTTCCGAGTGGAATTCCTCAGTAGCAGCTCGGAGTTTGGATTTGTGCCCGGTGGATCGCAATAGGCTCGCCTATTAAATGGGACTTAAATTAAAGGTGAAATGAGGGTGTTACATACATCTCTGCCCAACCTTTCGGGGAATACAGGCGTGATGTTATGTCAAATTAAAACAAACTGCATTAGGTATATTAAAGTAATTAATTGCTAATAGTCACTACTTACATAATCTAATCTCGCTAGACTGTCGACTACTTTAAATATATTTCTTATTTTCTAAATCTATGTCAACCAGAAGTGGTTATTAAAGGTCATCGACAGTTCTCCGGATCGGTTGTGCAATTCTTCTTCTCCCTGCCCTTATCCCACACTAGGTGGGGTCGGCACAACATGTAATTCGTAATTCCAAGTTGTAAAAGGTTTTGGATTATAGTTTTATGACCGGCTGCCTGCCTGACATCAACCCTCCTTGGGAATACTCGTTGCGCCGTCGCGCGTGTGACCCAATGTGTTTGCTGATATTATGCACTGGGTCCCAAAATGATATCGTCAGTGGAAAGGTAAAGAGACTAAAGTGCCATACCTACTTTACAGTAGAGAGATTCAAAGTATTTTTGTAAGAAAATCAACATAGTTATTTTTCTTAGAGTATACATATTAAATAGATAATTAAACTATATTTTTAATATGTATATTCTAAGAAAAATAATTATATTGATTTTCTTAAAAAAATACTTTGATTCTCTCTACTGTAAAGTAGGTATATTGGCGCTTTAGTCTTTTTACCTTTCCACTGACGATATTCTTGTCGATCTTATCGGTTGTGCAATTGCCCTTCGGTTAACAAGTTGTCGTTAACCACTTTTCACTATTGGTAGTCCATTGCTGGCTGATAAGGGATTTTGGTACACACTCAAACAATACCGGTTCTGTAATTAAAAGTAAGCGTTGCTGTCGCAATAGTATAAAAACTTACTGGTATTTCGTAAGAGCCCTTGATTCGAATATCAGATATTAAAGCGCAATATCTGAAACAAAGTATGTGCGGTGTAACTTTGAATGACAGATTGAGGAATGATGAGATTAGACAAAGCTGCGGTTTAAAAGATGATGTAGTGACAAAAATTGAAAGGAATATGCTAAGGCGGTTTGGTCATGTTGAGAGAATGAGCGGACGGCGATTAACATAAGGAATGTATAAGGCGTAGTACTCTCAACCGGCGTGCGTGTATGACAAGATGTATGAATGTGGACGAAGCGAAAGGAGTATGTTAGGGTCGTAGCATGTGGCATTCTATAGTTTCTGCCTACCACCATGGGAAAAAGGCTTGAGTTTATGTATGTATGTATCTGAAACAAATAGTTTCTTGAAGACTTAAGACCTTTCAGCACCTTAGAGAGCATCTTAACCCGTGGGTCCCGCTCGCCACACACACGAATACGACAGTTGTCATGGTTAATCAGATAGCCGAAAGTCTGTTAACCAGTTTAACGTTACAGTATTGATATAGCCCATTATTTGGGTTGCGGTACTTGCCGTGATTAGTGAACCGTGTACATAAGTACTGATATTTAGCACCTCTGGTTAACACAGAACCCCCTCCAAACATAGTTGGAAAAAGGCTAGGCAGAGGACCAGTGGCAGTCTCGTATTAATTAAAATAATAATTTGAGACTTACTACATAACATCACGCCTGTATTCCCCGAAGGGGTACGCAGAGGTGTATAGTAACACCCTCGTTTCACCGTTATGTTTAAGGCCCATGTAATAGGGGCGAGCCTATTGCCATCAACCGGGCACAAATCCAAACTCCGGGCTGCTACTGAGGAATTCCACACGGAAAAACCCAATAACACTTTGCCCGACCTGAGGATCAAACCCAGGATTTCAAGATCAACAGTCGCGCTTGCTACCACTAGACCAACGAGACAGTTATTATGTCGCGTGTAAAGTTTTATTTAATGTTATATTTTAGTTTCACTGAAATATCGTCCACTTATTATCTAAACATAACCTAACACTAACAAAATATTCATAAACGAAATAGAAACCTGTCAGTTTTCACTTGTTGTAGGTATTATTAGTGTTTAAACAATAGCCAGCAGTTAGCAACATCTCTTACAATACTTACAATATCCGACGATCCTGCAGACGGACTGTGTCACTAATACGCGTAAAATACTATTTTACGAGTGTTTTCTATTTTCTGCACTTAAGTACGTATATATCCAACAGATCTCTCTCATTATGAAATCCTCAGTATTTTTTTTAAACGTTGCCTCACTCTAGTATTTCTCCTGTATCGTTACGTTTATAGACACAAATCTTCACATGCACAAACGCCCGGACCCGGAACAACTATCTGTAGGCCATACAGATATTTGTTCCGTGTGGGAATCGTACCCACGACCCGTAGCGCAGAAGCCAATCCCTCAGCCACTTCACCAAACGTGTTATCAAAAGTTTTATACTCTTCTTGTTCTGGTCTTTGCAAAGGTCCGCCTTCCTGTTGACATGTCGTCATCAGATTTTCTTAATTCTCCATGGTCAGTCATCCTTTAGGTAATTCTGGAGATCAGGAGGCACCTAAGTGTTTTCCTTAGACATGCTTAGACACTAGTGTGTTCCTCTGAAAATTCCTGTGCTTCTGCGCGTGTCCTGAAGACAGTCGAAGTCGTGTTAGTAGGAAGAAATAACTAGGTACCTACATAGGTACTCCGGGCTTCCCTCGACGGAATCAGAGATCTTTTAGGGCTTTTTTAAACCAAAGAATTGTAGGTATCTATGTACTTATGTTCTACGGTCATCGCAACAGGTGGCACCTGTCAAAGGTCACCCATATTTACAAACTCACCCACCACGACAATAAAACAAGCACTAACAATGGCGGCGACACGTCGGGCAAACACGCGAGGCGACGTAGTAAACATCCGTGGTACTACACTGTTTATTAAACAATAAGTACGACACAGGTGGGCAGTATTATGGAATATACAGGAAAGCTTGAATGCCTTGTTGGTCTGGCGGTCGCAAGCGTGACTGCTGAGCATAGGGTCTTGGATTCGATCCCCAGGTCGGGCAAAGTGCTATTGGGTTTTTTCATTAGGACTTTCTCAGTAGCAGCCCGGATTCTGAATTTGTGGCCGGTTAATGACAATAGGCTCGCCCCCTATTACATGGGACTGAAACATAACTGGCTAAACGAGGTGTTACCTACTAAAATACCTCTGCCTACCCCTTCGGGGAATACAAGGCGTGATGTTATGTATACACGAAAGATGGGTTTTGTCATAATATCTGTTGTTTTGAAATGCGGACTTATGTGGGAAAAAATATGTTTAATCTTTTGACCGGTTGGTTTTAAACAGAAAATCAGTTCCCGTGCCTCTAGCGCCAGGCTCGTCAATCGGCAAAATAACATGTACGCCGCATGGCGCTGTGTAACATGTTATGTTGATATGTGTATAAATACATACATTTTAAACACAGGTTTTTTGTCGTATTACAGCTAGTTCACACAGAAACTGTTTACAGGACCCGTATTAGCGGAACCGTTTTGATTCTGGTGATGGCGCGTGTTATAGTTGTATGAGGGAGTTCACATACACGACAGTATTCCGAATCCAATACAAAATACTGGATCCGTTATTTTTATCGTATCCTGTCTGCCAGATGCGATGCAGCTGCCATTTGTTTAAGTGATCCGTCTGCAGAGCTGTGAACAACACATCCAGAACGGGCACTTATGTGACGTAGGCGAAATGGACACGGAATATTTTTATGAAAAAGTTAAAAATATTAACGTGCGGAAATCATCAATAAGATGATACACTACCATTATCAAAGAAACATTCCAACATTATCTTTATTTCATGTTAAAAACTTTCGCTTTTTTTCGTACCAAGGAACAATTATTGATCACTGCGACCTTGCTGTGCAAAAAGTAAAGCCATTTCAGATTGGGCCGTTGCCCAACAAGTCATTGCAAAGTAATATCCATGACATTTGCCAATTAAATATAAGTAATAGGTACCTACTGTGCATAAAATCAATGATTCCACAACAGGTTTTTTGAAAATTTACCTACTTGGCTGTGTCATAAAAAATCGGTCCTTTGCCCCAAAACTTCAGAAGAAGGTTCCGTAGGTAACACAAATGAAATGACTGATTGTCTAGTTTTTTTTTCTTTGCGATATTATATTCGGAATGCCAAAAATATTTCTAGTATTATCCAAGCCAAGAAACTTGTCTTACTACAAAATAGTAAAAAACTTTAAATATTATGACACAATAATTTTGCATTAATAACATTTTTCCATTTAAAATATAGTTCCATGGGAAGTATTGCATTTTAAAACAATTTTCCGGATTTGTAATAATAAAACAAGCTTCTCTGATAACGCAACTGTCAACAATATAGTAAAGCAATCGAGCGAATGAATCTGAAGCGTACCTAATAGCTCATTTTAACTGTTGCACTATTACGCCATTCAGAACGTCTATACTTATTTGTTTATTTATCTCTTATTAATTTTCGAGATGAACACTGAGTATTGTATCGGATTGCGCACGTATCTTCTTCTCCCTGCCCTTATCCCACACCAGGTGGGGTCGGCACAACATATAATATTTCGTAAATCCATGTTGTTAGAGGTTTTGGCTTATTGTTTTATGACTGGCCGCCTGCCTGACATAAACCCTCCTTGGGAATACTCGTTGCGTTGTCGCTCGGGTGACCCAATGTGCTTGCTGATGTTATGCACTGGGTCCCAAAATGATATGCTTGTAAATCTTATTGCCGACAACTAAGCAGACTATGTTCTTCTTGGTGAAGTATACTTGAAGTTCCTCGACCCACTCATTCAGATATAGATATTCACGTATATAGATTTTATAATCGAGTGGTTGCTCCTGTGGTTACTGAACGTCCATTATGATAGATAAAATGGCTAAAGGATCATCTCCGCATTCTTTTGTAGAAAATATTTATCAAATTAGTATTTTTAGGACCTAAACGCTTGCATTACCCACGATTTAAACTTGTTGCTTACTTCTCAGTCAAGTTCTAACTGAATTTTAGTAAGTGGGTAACTGGCAGAAACTACTAAACGCTGGAGACGCATCAATAAGTCTTTTAACTACAACATTAGTCACAGTTTGTTGTACCTCAACAGTGAGTCCTTCCCTCACCCGGATATCAGCTTTTCTTCCACTTCAAGTTCAACTTACGAGCCGTTACGTGTTGTTATAGAATACATAACAGTTAACAATTTGCTTGTGTCAGTTATTAGAGCATGAAACGCATCGGTGGTCGGTATTGCTCGGGCAATGAGCTGTGACCGCTGTTCATGGAGAAGTGATCAGAGAAATATACCATTTTTATATTCTTTGGCTTGTTCGAGTTTGACTCTAGTCGCACCTGATGGTAAACGAACAGAGCCTAAGATGGAGCACACGATCCCAAGTAGCAAAGATAAAGACGGACTCTCCTATACCCTTCTGTCTGGCTCTCACACGACGCTGCCGGACTAGCTAGCCAATCGGACCGTATAGATCCTACCACCAACCGTACTTGGTTTTGTTGAATCTGACAATATGCGACCCAGTGGCGGTGACGAGATTTTATAAGCTACGTCCCCAATCGGATTTCTGAAAAAATATACCTGCGAAGCACGGGTCTCTATACCTGCGAAGCACGGGTCTCTATACCTGCGAAGCACGGGTCTCTATACCTGCGAAGCACGGGTCTCTATACCTGCGAAGCACGGATCTCTATACCTGCGAAGCACGGGTCTCTATACCTGCGAAGGACGGGTCTCTATACCTGCGAAGCACGGGTCTCTATACCTGCGAAGCACAGGTCTCCATACCTGCGAAGCACGGGTCTCTATACCTGCGAAGCACGGGTCTCTATACCTGCGAAGCACGGGTCTCTATACCTGCGAAGCACGGGTCTCTATACCTGCGAAGCACGGGTCTCTATACCTGCGAAGCACGGGTCTCTATACCTGCGAAGCACGGGTCTCTATACCTGCGAAGCACGGGTCTCTCTGTATGATTTCCAGTCCTTTTGGACTTTGCCTATCACTTATCTACGTATTATATTAAAAACGTAATTACACATAGTTCGGATTTGTGCCCGGTTGATGGCAATAGGCTCGCCCCCTATTACATGGGACTTTAACATAGCGGCGATATGAGAGTGGTACTATACCTACACCGCTGCTCAACCCATCAGGGAATACAGGTGTGATGTTATCTTATGTAATTACACAGCTAATTATACGAACTATAAAGCTATAAATATGTTATTTTAAGTAATTTACAAATAAAAAACAGTAAACATCTCTATAATCTTTGTCAAGTCTATTTAACTTTTTGACATACTTAATCGCATCTCTATTAGAATTCCATTTATTTGAATCATTACGAACTTAAATAAACTGCTTCTTTGGAAACTTGTTATTGTATTTTCGTTCAAAGCATTTTTATACAACAATATTTTGCACCTAAATCACACTAATTTTCTGGTCTAGCAGCCATAACAATTGTTACTTATTTGAATTCAGCGCGGCTACAGTTCATCCTGTCGTGCGCGCGCGCATCCTTGACACTGCACGATCGATATAGACACAATACTTAACTATAATTTGATGATCACCTAATGATTGAGCACTTGATATGAAACATATGTTTAAACATAATTTGGAATTCTAATGATTGTTTCCAAGTGTTTCCAGCGTTACTGTGTGGTATTACCACATCTGTGTAACGTTTCCATCATTTTGCTAGATCTTAAGTACTATCGGCCGGTATTTAGTCCTTTGGTTTCCATCATATATAAAGACCACTTCATCTTTCCGGTATGCGTTGCAACTTCGCAAGAGCTGAATAACGGAATTTGTCTAGATAATTCACACCTTTTTGTGTACCTACTTGGCCTGGTGTCACGAGTATTAAGGTGTCATGTCATGTTTAATAAAATCTGACCAACGAAAGCTGTCCGCGAAAAACGGCGGCAATTTAAAAAAATCTCGATTATTATTTACTTATTTATTAGTACTAACCTGTTTCTACATATGAACCTACAGTAATGTATGTACCTAATAAAAATCAAGTTCTCTGGAAAATTAAACCGTTCATTTAGTATATAGTTAGATTTGATACGACGTAAGTTGATACCATTAATTGGAACCGTGCTTCTAAATTCTACTTTCCATAAGCACCTGTATTGGTTTATGAGAAATAAATATTTTAGATTTAGATTTTGTAATTGCCACCGTTTCTCGTGGACTCCTTTCGTTGTCCAGACTCTGTCTTTATCTCTATCTCCTATTTTTCTTGACTGTTTCCACGTCACATTAACAAAATTGTACGCCATTTCCCAAGTGTATGATTTGCTTGGTTTCCCCTCTCTTACATATAGAGCTTACTAAATATTATTGTTTAATGTCAAGGTTTGTTATGCTAGTACCGCATACCGAACGTGGATCACCTTGAGACTTGGATGCGCGTGCGCAGGCGGCATGAGATTTTTATAGTACCTATCATCTTCGTCATTTTTTTTTATTCTGTAATTGCTTTTAGCATTATGTTAACACTGGAAAAGTAAAGGGTTTTATTTAATTTTCATGTGCTATGGAAGTCTCGTGATAAAATTATATTGTCAAACGAAAAAATAAATAATTTGCCATAGTAAATTATAGCAATTGACAGTACCTACCCAATACCTATACTTACTTGTATAATGTTAAGGATGCATTAAGTACTAAATCCACAAGCATGTAAAATTGCGCAAGTTGACTACTGCCAGTATTATCGACTTACCGCAAGCTGCCCGTGAAGGTTGTAACAAAATTAGCTTTGATTGTAAATAAGTAAGCAAGCACTTGCTTCAATAAATTCCGCAATTCAACTTACTAGTGGATTTAGCACTTTAGATTACTTACAGTGAGCTAATCAAAACGCCGATGCTAGCAAAAAGATACAATAGCGAAATAAAGAAGGTGGGGCAAGTTGATGGAAAACTGATCTTAGCACCGTACATACACTCAAAAATACATAAACTCACGCCTGTAATCCCCGAAGGGGTAAGCAGAGATGTTATCTTAATACAAGAGTCCGTTCACGATGTACCCACATTTCGTCTCTGCCTCTGTTTAGTACCTACCTACCTTATAGCCTACCTAACTGCCTCGTTGGTCTAGTGGTGGCAAGCGCGACTGCTGATCGTAAAGTCCTGGGGTTCGATCCCCCGGTCGGGCAAAGTGCTATTGGGTTTATCCGTGTGGACTTCCTCAGTAGGTAGCCCGGTGTTTGAAGTTGTGCCCGGTGTATGGCAATACGCTCGCTCCTATTACATGGGACTTAACACCCCTGCCTAACCCTTCGGGGAATACAGACGTGATGTTATGTATGTACTTACTTATGGCCCAATTGTGGTACTAGCACTATCACTTACCCAATGTCACAGGTTTTGTTTATACAAGCATACGAAACTTGATTCATTGTTGCTTCACCATATCCGTCACACGAGTGTGACAACGAATAAGTGTAGCTACATTTGCACGTGCCATGTCAGTAAACTATATTGTCTACTTTTAGGTACTAACCTCGTTTACATAAATAAGATGGAGCTGCAAAATTAGCTTTAAATTCAGTATTTCTAACTCGGCAATAATGCTGCTAATGACACAGTAACTTAGGACGTTTTTACTAAAACATACAGACGACACAACTAAATATATTACCAAGAGAGTTTCGTCTTAGCTCTTCACAACCAACAACAACGACGCTTTCTTTTCCCTATACTTTTCCCAATTGTCTTGGGGTCAGCTATCAGTCTAACCAGATGCGGCTGAATACCAGTATTTTACACGGAGCGACTGCCATCAGACCTCCGCAACCTACTAACTGGGCAATGCCGATATTCTAAGGTTAGACCGGATTGTCAGACTTTCGGGCTTCTCACTACCCGTAACGACTGTCATAGGTATTCTTATGACACCCGGGACCGACGGTTTAACGTGCTCTCCGAGGCACGGAGAGCACTCGATGTGTAACAAACGGTCCCCCATCCACGGTCAGACCGCGGCAAGCGCAGCTTAACCTCGCAAATCGTATGATCGCTGCGGTTGTTAATTAGCCACGAGCCCCTCATTACTTCATATTGTAATCTTTACATAGTATAAAACAAAGTCGCTCCCGCTGTCTGTACGCTTAGATCTTTTAAACTACGCAACGGATTTTAATGCAGTTTTCAGCAATAGATAGAGTGGTTCAAGAGGAAGGTTTATATGCCCCACATTAGTATCTACATTGCACCCGTGCGAAGCCGGGGCGGGTCGGTAGTTATACATAAAATAATACAGTCAATAGATTGATTTTAGTAATAGTAAACTGTAACTACCAAAACATCGTAGTTTTTGAGAAAATTTCTGAATATTTAGGCGTCCTCATACTTATAGCATACAATATGTTTGGAACAGCTTCTAACCTAGCCAGGTGTAGCAAAAAGAAATATTTTTACCCATCACATCCAAAGTTGAGTTTCTATTCGTGTAATATTAGAATGTACAAACAGCTACAAGTCGACGAAGGGTAAACTAGTTAACTAGATATTCTTGTTCGATTGGCTCGCAACCTGCAACCTGCTTCTGTGTATGTAAATATTGATCTTTAACCCAATCGTGCTGTGGCTTGGAATACTGCGGATGACCTAGCGCGGTCAGCGGAGATAAAGCCTGTTGGTTAACTACCCGTTAAGTCTTCGTTATTCTGGAGGGTAAGGCTCCTTTGCGTGGCACACCTTCAAGCCAAAAGTCACCAATTAGTGTATTAGATCCAATCTGATAAGATATAGTGCAAGCGTTTCTCAAAGCACGGTTATTGGTCAGTGAACCATGTTTAATCATGATTGTTGCGACCATCTCTCATATGCGTATCCAGGATGGGGCAGGTGGGACGCTTGCCCCACCCTGGCACAGGAAAGAATAGGTTAATGGTCTAGATTCAGTCAACGCGCCACCCATGTCCACAGAACAATTACCCAAAATAGGCAGACCAGTGCCCGATTCCGTTTATACATATTTGGACCACAAAAATAAGGTTATTGGGCAAAATTGCTCCATAATCCCATTCTGCACATCCAGATTTATTGAAAAGACAAATATTTTCTGTCTGACTGAGTTTGCCCCACCCTGGACAAAATCCTGGCTACGCCCATGCCATCTCTAAAGTTCTCTCTTCAGCCTTCATCAACTTTGTCTCCCGTGAACTCTTTCAAAGAATTCCAAGCGTATCGCTAATTGTTAATGTAGTCCTTGAATCGCAATTAACGTGACACAATTGCTCACCATATAAGTAAACCACAGCAGTACACTAAGCTTAAAGCTCCAGCCCACACGTCCGAACCTTTCTATCGGATATCTTATGGGCCATGCTCAGCTAGTTTATTAGCTGGTACACTCGCTCCGCAGCGGGAACATTTGCGACGCGCATCGAGACAATTGCATATATCCGGGAGGGTCGCGGTCACACTGTGAGCGGGAACACAGCTGGTCTTAGATTAGCCACAGATTTTTAATCAATTCGACTAGTTTTCGAGGACCGGTGTTAGATGGCTTACTCTAGCTATCCAGTCTTGCTCTAGCACGGCTTAGGTAGTGACTACAGACACCAACTCTCTTTAAGAGCTCATATTCACTCTTAGTCAGTGTTCACGTTTTCAAACAATGTATAATTTGAGCTGTAGTTCAGTTCAGATTGACAAACTATGAAAATAGTAATTATACCAACTGTTTTCCGATGCTAATTAAGAAAATTGTATTTAAATCCAATAAGCTATACCAACTGCCTCGTTGGTCTAGTGGTGGCAAGCGCGACTGCTGATCGTGAGGTCCTGGGTTCGATCCCTAGGTCGGGCAAAGTGTTATTGGGTTTTTCTGTGTGGCATTCCTCAGTAGCAGCCCGGAGTTGGGATTTGTGCCGGGTTGATGGCAATAGGCTCGCCCTTTACTACATGGGACTTAAACACAATGGCGAAATGAGGGTATTACTAGACACTTCTGCCCAACCCTTCGGGGAATACAGGCGTGATGTTATATTATGTAAGCTATACCAACTAAAACGGAATAAAGCGTAGCCAGACAAGTCTAATATCAGCTTGTTACTGAAATTAAATCGCTTCATGTGCGCCCGCGCATTTAAATGCACTCCCCTGATTGTTCTAACTCCGCCGAGACATGATAGCATCGCACAATTTAACCAAGTACACCTCAACCGGTTATTGATTACCTTCAGATATACTAATGTTTAGTTGTGAATGGTTCAAACGTACTTAATTCTAATTCATATTGGAATTAGGTTTCTGGAAATAACTTAACGAATTATCTTTACATAGTATAAAACAAAGTCGCTCCCTCTGACTGTACGCTTAGATCTTTTAAACTACGCAACGGATTTTAATGCGGTTTTCAGCAATAGATAGAGTGATTCAAGAGGAAGGTTTATATGCCACACATTAGTGTCTACATTGCACCCGTGCGAAGCCGGGGCGGGTCGCTAGTTCCTTATAAACGAAAGTCCTTGAGGCTAATAGTATACTTTGATTAGTACACCTAGCAAGTGGTGGTAATTGCAATATTTCGGTGTATAAACCCACGAGAACTGCCTCGTTGAGCTAGTGGTGCCAAGCGCGACTGCTGATCGTGAGGGGTTCGAACCCCAGGACTTAAATATAACGGCGAAATGAGGGTGTTACTACACCTCTACCCAATCCTTCGGGGAATTAGGCGTGATGTTATATTTTGTAACCCATGAGAGCCTCCACTAGTAGGTACTGAACCACGTCCGACGCACCCTGGGCAGTCAGCCTCGCTAGCAACCTTGCTGCCAGGGTAATCTTTTTACCACAGCATGAGCTACTCTAGTATAGCTTGTGCCGACACAAGAGCAGAAGGTGTCTGGCTATCATGAGGACACGAAGGCTGTCAATTCGTGCTCCGCAAAACATAAACATAACATCACGCCTTACATTCCCCGAAGGATTCGGCAAAGGTGTTTTTAGTACACCCTCGTTTCGCCAGTTATGTTTAAGTCCCATGTAATAGGGGGCGAGCCTATTGCCATTAACCGAGCACAAATCCAGACTCCAGGCTGCTACAATAACGCTTTACCCGACCTGGGAATCGAACCCAGGACCCCATGCTCAGCAGTCGCACTTGCGACCACTAGACCAACAAGTAATTTCTTTAAATTGTTAGTCATTGGGAATTTGTTGTTGCTGCTGACGATACACACACAGTCAATGGTCAAACCTATTAATATTATCTGTGGTTTAGACAGCTGTACATTTGGACTAGACCAATACCCAACTTCCCAACTGATTTCCATCAATTATTCATACTTACCGCTGTGACGACGACAAGTCAAGTCACTACATTTTCCTACATACGTCATTACTAAACTTCCTCTTACTTGTATAACGCACACCTGTGTATCACAAAGGATAGTCATAAAATACAAATACAATATTTATTTGTGTGAATTATGGTTTTTACAGGTGGTCGTTAAATAATATTGTCTCACATGTATCGCCTTACAAAATATAAAATATTAATACGTAGTGTCGCACTCTGAAAATTTGCGTAGAGCACAGTCATATGGGACAAGTCTTTATTCTGATCTTGTCATAGGACACAGGGAAAATACTTGTGTTTTATGCTTAGTCATTACTATAGCGATTAAAATTCTGATCTGCCTGTTAGGGGTAAATATTTACTAATCGGCTATTATCTAGTGCGATTTGCTAAGCCAGGCACATGTAAAATTTAAGGTCCAGTGATTGACCATATGCTGTTGTGCTGTAGAGTGCGATTTATTGCTACTGATTTATACTATTACTAGCGGACCTGGCAGACGTCGTCCTGCCCTAAAAATTTGGTGACATACCGACAGCAGCGCCACTTACCAGGTCTAATTGTGAATCTAAACCATCCAGGACGCCACCCAAACGCATACAAAAAAAATCATTCAAATCGGTCCAGCCGTTTAGGAGTTCAGTGACATACACACGTACAGTCGAATTATAATATAAAGATTAAGACTGTTGATGACGATTCCAATCCAAACTCCTCCATTATTTTTTTAAAATCCTTAATGTATAAAAAATATTTTAAATATATAATACATTTGTACAACATGCCCTAGGTACATAAGTTTTGCTGTTCATGCGTTTCACAACAAATGCTAACAATGCTACACAATCATAAAAACAAGTGAAATTGTTATTTTACGTACATTTCTTTCCTTATCATCAAAAAGCTTGGGCGTGGATCGGTAACATTATTATATTACTAGGTCATTCAGTATACGTCTAATGAATGTATCTGTTTCGTTAAAAAATAATTGCAATTAATGTCATTCGGAAACTGCTGTGCTGAATTTAATTGATGTTTAATTAGTTGAACCGATAAATTATGAAGGCCGTAGAGACATCCATGCACACTCACACAACGAGAGACGACATGTTTTTATTAGATTCTGTATTCGTTTGCAAACGGATAACTAGCTTAAATTCGAGTCTTTGAATCTTACTCTAACAGATCGGATCAGTTTTTCTGCTCACCATACGTCAATATTCCCTTAACTATGTGGAGACCCTTAAATATTAAGTTCCAATAAGAAATTATCCTTTTTTATCGATAAGATCTATTTCATATTTAGATCATGACATTCTAAGACCCTTTTTTATTTAATATTCTCAGGGGATTTTTTGACTACAAATAGCGCAAATAGTTATTAGCGTGTCTAGCAGTAGATTAATAATTATATATTAATATTACCTGTTTGGATAAGGAAAATGAACCTACCTACAGGTAGTGAAACGTATTAAGAAAAAACCCACAGTAATTGGCTTCTTCAACACTCGATGCAATCATGATAATAAAAATAACTTTTAATTTATGTTCTTCTTTTATTTTATTATTGTTTCCCTTCTTTGCTTATCTGTAGAAGCCAAAATTCCACAAAGACGTGTTAATTTGCTCAGTGTTGGCTGCTCGTAGTCTCTCTTATTTTATTCTTTCGAGTTTGCATCCAGACCAAAGCAGATCGGCTCTGAAGCACAGATAACGCGTTTTCCGAGTCCATAGTGTGAATTGACGCTAAATGATTTGTGTCACTTGGCGTGGTGACTGCGGACATTACCCCCTTTTGGGGATATACCCATGACCAACTGACTGCGATAGGTGGAATCTATTTGTGTTTTACGCCGTTATCAGACTGCCGCTATCCGCCACGAACCGCGATATTAACATTCTGCGTAATGTATGGAAATGTTTCGCGTAAGTGTTATCCTACTCTATCTTGATAGGACTTTCTATGTTAGTCTCTCTTATCTTCCAAGATTCGCTCGTTTTTCGCTAAAACACGCGAACCCGCTGCGGTCTCGCCCGTCGACGTCGCGCCGGTGTTCTTTGGCTCACGACTCTCAGTGTCAATTCATCGCGATTTGCCTTTAATGAAAATATGCTGATTCGAATGCGCCTCGAATGTACCTATAAGCAACGTTAGCGAATTACAAAGTATAAGCAATAGGTATATGCATACAAAAGTCTACGGAGAATTATGGAGATTCATCACTTGTTTTTGATCTCACTGATCAATAAGTACGATGCTCGCCGATTCCGAATCGAATAATTTACCTGACGAACGATGCGATTCGACTTGCCGCGCTCAGTGAACGTGGGCCTTAATATTTGCAAAATGTACGGAACTCATTTATCGCAGCAGAAAGCGGTAATTTGGATAGAGCATAAGAGCAAGACAGATGAAAAGCGAGGAAGTACCTACGTTGTGTACTTTATCGGAGTCAAGGCGACGATAGCTTGCGCAACGGTTGCGCCCGCGTAGCCCTCGCTCCAGTGAAAGCTGATCTTGCACAACCATAGATCTTTGAGCGAAATACGTTCCGAGTAAAGTGGAAAATTGTATGCAATTTATAATTGTAGGCTTAATGCATTGTTTCTGTGTATTTAAATATCTGGACCAATCTAGAGGGTATTGAACCCAGCTAGATAAAGGCCCCCTGCGGGTGTACAGCCTTAGATCGTTATGATAAACCTGGATGTAGTAAACCTTCACGCTTCAGAAAATGTAGTGTTAGGTAAACTAAGATGCAACAATTAACTTCCTTTTACGGGTTTATTAAAAATACACTACATACACTGGGCTGCTATTTTGTAAGAAATGATCTTCCCATACAAAATAAACAAGAAGTTTGATGAGATTAATGGTCAAAGCACACATATCAACTCGGAAAGGGATCGTAACCGTATCGCCTTTCGCCTCGCCGTCAAACAGGCGTTAACCTAACGTAAGCACGTAACCAAACCGGATCAGCAGCTCCGATACGTCGACTCGGCTACGGCTAGGCGACGCTGCGCTTACGGCTCGCAGTAACAGTAGTGTGCTGCAGGCAGGCCGCGGGAGGGGTGAGAGAGGCAAGGGTGGACGAAGAGACGTAAGCTCGGGTACGGAGAGACGTAAGCGCGAGGACGACGAGCCGTAAGCGTGGGAACCAAGTTGACCACGCACCGCACCGCGGTTCGTGAGCTTGTCCCGAGGCGATTACGTTACGATTCCGATTAGTGTGCGTTGCAGTAGGGAGTTTCATACTAAGAATACTGAACGGCTTGAGTTGATACGGTGACGATCCCTTTCCGATTTGATATGTGTGCTTTGACCTTTAAAGGTAAAAAAATGTTTTATATTAGATATTTTCAAAAGTCATAGGCAAGTAGTTGCAATTTTGATTGTTAGTTGGTAAATAGAGCTTGCTATTATAGCATATTACCAATAACCTCAGCCTGTGGATAGGCGTCCTCCATAACAGTATCTAATTCTTCACTCCTAACAATGTTACAGCCCGTTCACACAGCGGATCCATATTATCGCATCCGTCGGTACTGGATCTGTTGTTAACCCCTGTACAGACGGATCAGATAAACAAATAGTAGCTGCGTCGCATCTGGCAGACAGGATACGATAAAAATAACGGATCCAGTATTTTTAGCTGGATTCGCAATACTGTCGTGTATGTGAACTCGCTCACACAACTACAGGTTCCATCACCAAAATCAAACCGGGTCCGCTAAAACGGGTCCTGTAAACAGTTTCTGTGTGCACTAGCTGTTAGCTAAAATTCAATTCTACCCCAACTCCTCAACAAAGGCTAGCAAACATTTAATGTTGCTGACGATCTCTCGGAGAAAAAAGACACTAATAAACTATATAAAATGTAGGTTTGTAGCACTCTGAGTTACTTCAACATCTATATGTAATGCAATGCAGGTAACAACTGATTTTATCTTAAAGATTACATTAGTCACTCGATATTGTATCTTATAACATGACAGGTGCTCACACATACGTACAGATATCTCGGTTTTTATGAGATCTAGTCGTGTGGGTGTATGGGTTTCCTCAAGGTTTTCCTGCATCGATGGAAGCTAATACATTATTATCATGTTACGGGCTGCAAAATATTAATAATTTGAATAGGTTTTTGCGATCTATTTCCGTCCCACCCCTCCCGCAAACCTTTCCCAATTGAGCGCGAAAGAGACACCTGCATCTCGGACTGATTTATCCTGTGCAATATTAGCGAAATCGTACATTCGTATTTCCGTTTTCTTCTTCAAATCTGGACAGATTTTAATTTTTTTTCTGTAATTATTTAATAAAGACTTTGGTTGTGTCTGTATGTTTTTCTTTTATTTTTTATATTCGTCTTTGTTTGCCAGATGTTTGAAAACGGCGGTAAAACCGGTCGATTTTTGTAAAGTTTAAACGTTTCTAGTTCTTTCAATAATTCATTTATTGACAAAAACAAAACATAGGAACATAGTGGTGGTAGATATATATCATATGGCAAAAAATATTTGCTCTAGTGACATCAAGGAGAAAACTGAGGAATGCGTTTGTATGGACTAAATGCCGACCGCATTGCTTCTTAAAGTTAGGCAGAGGGTACTATTTATGTTTAAATGTGACAGACGTAAGCCGCAGCTATCGTACACTAGTCCAGCTTTGAAGTGATCAGTGATGATGACGCGGATTTTGCATATTAAAAGTACCAAATTGTCTAAGCATGCACTTCTTCTTCTTCTTTTCGTGTGATTAGTAACTAACCTGGTGTCAGAGTTTATGCCGCCCATGGGCCTCTGACTTGCCTTCACGTGCCGTCGAGAAATATTTCTTAGGCATGCTGTTTCCTCACGATATTATGTTTTCCTTCACCGTTTTTAAGCAAGTGATAATTATACAATACGCACATGAATCCTAAAAATCAGTGGTGTGTGCTTTGGGTTCGAACTCGAGATATGACTAGGCAGTCCGACGGTCACTCCACTAGGCTATCATTATAGGTACTACATGCACAGCATGCACTATGTACCGATAAGGTCCCCAGGACGTGCCAGAGGCGTAGCCCAAGAGGGGCAGCACCCGTGCCTTCTACCCCAGATCCCAGAGCCCCTATCTTTTATGCTGAAGGTGACCACACAGGTTTTAGACGGTAAGCGTCCGGCATACACCTCCGCTTTCCCTAAACGAAGGGTAACCATGAAAATTTCTACTCGCAAAAAAGATACCTATAACTTTTATTCTGAAACACTTGTTTCTTTATAAGTAAAACATTAAACAGCATAGGTTAAACACAGAAATCTAAATAAGTTATTAATGTAGATATAATTATGTTATGTGTAACAAATGCAAAACAATAAACCAAAGGCACTTAGAATTATTTTTTTTCTTTATGGCATTGTTTCAAATAACAAAACAACTTCTTTTAAGTATAACAATAATGCATAATCGCGACTTATTTTCATATTGTTTTTCAAATGATTGTTTTTCTTTAGCCAGCTGTGTTCACAAAACTTACATGTTTAGTTATGAATCACAAAGAAAATATATTTATTATTACCTGTAGGTATAAAGTAGTTACTGTCGTTCTAGTCATTAGTTACTTATATACCGATATATATTTACCTGTATGTAGGTAGTAAGTACCTACCACATGGGTAGCTAGTAGATAGTGCCTTTCTTGTCAATAATAATGACAATGACTCATATTCTATGTAATTCTGGATATAACTCGCTATCGCTACCCATAATATCTAGATTGTTAAGTATATAACCAAACTAGGATTACCTACAGAAATAATGTGCTATACAGGGTAGAAGTTTGAGATGAGGCAGTAAAGACAGCTTCCTTAACCGTTGTAGCTATAGTAAAACATTAATAGATGTCTTTTGAAGAAATTTGAACAGCAACCACAGATGCGTAGTACTCACAACCGGCGTGTATGACAAGATGTATGAATGTGGTTGAAGCGGAAGGAGTATCTAAGGATCGTAGCATGTGGCGTTCTATAGTTTCTGCCTTTTTTCCATGGGTACCCCCACGCCTTTTTCCCATGGGTACCCCCATGGGAAAAAGGCGTGGGTTTATGTATGTATGTATGAATGTGTAAGTATGCAACCACAAATTTTAAGAAAAAAGACCACGGACAAAATGGCCTTTCCTCACAAAACAATTTTTGACGCTAGTTGATCCTATGTCTTAAAAGGATCAAAAAACTATCAGATCAACTAAGGTTAGAGTAGGTACTTACTGGAAATGTCAGAAACCGTTAAAAACTTTGTATCTACCTTGATGCAGAAGATATCCCAGTGTGATGAAAAAGACTAGAGTACGAAGACTACGAAGGCCAAGACTCAATACCATCAACCAAGTCTTGTGGGTGACATAGCGATCTCTGCCTACCCTTCGGTATCACAGGCGTCATCGTTATGTTTTGTTATGAACACATATTCATTGTGTCAATAGTTATAAGTAAATAAAGTATCGATAACGATTAACTATCGCTATCGAAGAGTTGTAGTTAATATAATATGTACTACTGCTTACTCATTATGTACACAAATACAACGTTTTAGTAAAGATAACCTAGATATTTTGATTTTATCACTGATATAACATAGTGCCGCCATAGTATGTTAAAATAGAACTGATAAAAATATAGTTATTTGCTTAATTTTGTCGATCGGTATTGTAAAATGATAAAAAGGCAGCTTATTTCGGTCTTGTAAATCTATTTTTTACTTTTTCTTACAAAATGTACAAAATTTGTAGTGTAACTACATAATATTCGCTCAATTGAATTACTTTGTATTTAACTATTTGATAATATTTTATCGTAAAAATCAAGCTTGTCAATCGAGTTACAACTACTTATACTGGCCTGCAAAAATAAGTATCACACTTTTAAAATTGCAATAACTTTTTAAGTACACAAGATATATTTTCGAAGCAAAAAGGACTCAAAAAAGAGTTTAACTTTGTTACTATAGTTTCAAAGAAAGCTGATAAAAATTGCTTTAAAACGTTTTTTATTTTAAATCTCTAACTTCTATAGTTTAGAAAAAATTGAAATTTTAAAAGTGTGATACTTATTTTTGCAGGCCAGTGTAGTTCACACAGAAACTGTTTACAGGACCCGCTTTAGCGGATCCGTTTCTATTTTGATGATGGCGCCTGTGAGAGCGGGTTTACATACACGACAGTATTCCGAATCCAGTAAAAAATACTGGATCCATTATTTTATCGTATCCTGTCTGCCAGATGTGACGCAGCTGCCATTTGTTTAACTGATCCGTCGGTACAGATGTGAACAACACATTCAGTAGGTACCGACTGATCCGTTTAAACGGATCCGCTGTATGAACGGGTGGCCAGTCGATAGCTAGGACAGTGCAAAGCACTGTGTAACATACATACGTACATAACATTACGCCTGTATTCCCCGAAGTGTTGTGCAAAGGTGTATAGTAACACTATCATTTCGCCGCAAGTTTAAATCCCATGTATGTGCCTCGTTGGTCTAGTGGTGGCAAGCACAACTGCTGATCGTGAGGTTTTAGGCTCGATCCCCAGGTCGGGCAAACTATTAATGGGTTTTTCAGTGTGGAATTCTTCAGTAGCAGCCCGGAGTTTGGGTTTGCGCCCGTTTGATGGCAATAGGCTCGCCCCCTATTACTTGGGAAAGCAATGTAGTAAAGATTGTACATCAATCGGAAAACCACAAAGAGTAACACACAACTCACACATGGGACATAGTTCCAAGTAATACTAAAACAATTGTTTTTGATGGATGTCACGTCGACGACGCTGGTTTTTAACACAATAATCAAATATTGTGGTTTTACATGACTACCAGAGTTACTTTAATATTCGTTCTTAGAACGGCAAACATGCTACCTACTCGTACATTGGTTTTCTTCTTTTTTTATAAATAAGTAAAGTAAGAGTAATACGTAGGACCCAATAAGATCTACGTTGAACAAACATGGCCTCTGCCACTAGACCAACGACGCGATGTATGAAAATACAAGGAAAATTGAGTTTCCTCCGTCAACAACATAATGGGTGTTATTTTGTGACGGTGTGTAATTATGTATGAATAGACATGCACTGTGATGTTTAAGCTGAAGTGGACTACACAGTGTACTGAATGTTTGTATATGCTATTATCTATTGGCTAATATTACTTATTATCCAGACATTAAAATGTCTACGACGTAGTTATGTACTACGTCGTAGACATTTAAACGTCGCAATTTTCCAACTGTTTCAGAGCCAAGCTGGCTCTGAAACAGACCTTATGTTGTTACGATTCTCAAACAATAAAGTGTGCTATGACTTTAAGTTTAAGGTATTTAGTAGTATACCGTCATCAAGTTTTACTTCTTTTGTTAAAGACAGGCTTCAGTCAGTCGCAATTTGTCACAGAGTCTACTGACGCCATAACGTCACTAATTATGGAATCAAAACGCCAAAAATTCTAATAATAAAACTTTAAGCCGAGAAAGATAAAGAGATTAAGTATCAAGACTTGGCACACGAGGTTGTCGACATGTGGGAGGTTGACTCAGCAGTTGTTGTGCCGATAGTCGTTACGGCCAATGGCTTAATAGCCAAGAGCCTCGACCAACACCTGATGAGGCTCTCGTTGGGCAGCTGGGTCAAGATCCTGATACAGAAACCGGTACTTCTGGACACGGCACATATTGTCAGGAAGTTCCTTTCTCTGAGGCCCTGACTACCTGTGGCTTGGACCCTGTTCCCGATGCCGCTGGGCTACTATTTTTTATATTACTAAATGTTTTTAATTTTTTATAGAAATATTTAAAAATGTAATTTAATATGTATTATAAATGAATAAAGGAAACTTTAAAATCGTAATTGAACCGCAGCCTAACCACGCCCACTTTATTTTTTACTAGCGACCCGCCCCGGCTTCGCACGTGTGCAATGTAGATACTAATATGGAACATATACCTAAACCTTCCTCTTGAATCACTCTATCTATTGCTGAAAACCGCATTAAAATCAGTTGCGTAGTTTAAAAGATCTAAGCGTACAGACAGCGGGAGCGACTTTGTTTTATACTACATATGTAAAGATTCCTTCAAACGGCCAGGATTGTGTTAAGGTTCAATTCCGATTTTAAACAATTTTGTTAGTAGAATTTGACCTCCTGTACTCCTTAACACCATATGTACAAGTGTCCCTGATTGGCAGTACATAAAAGCTCTCAAATACAGATGTTTGTTCAGTTGCCAAATTAAAACGAAATAATTTCCTGCAAAATAAGTAGGTATGTTGTTTACTCAAATATTTAACAAGTGTCGGAACATAGAACGAATTCGATTCTTGTAAGAAACGGCACAAACCAACGAGGCGAAGCAAATATTATAGATACCTACATCATTTATTTTTCGAACATTTATACATATAACTACCGGGTTACTGTAGTACTTGTTATAAAATTGAATATGAATTTAGGGAGGAAACTTAGTATAAAGGAAAAGTCTTCAGAGGAATGAACTGTGTGGACTTTCGTAATGAATTGCCGATTTTCATAGTAGGCATATTATCATGTTTGTTAGTATAAATATACAATAAAATATTTAGTGTTAATTCCGCGAAAAAACAGTTGATCAAGCCTGAATGCAGTATGCAGCACCGCCCTCCCGCCCGCAAATATATGCAAATGCAGAAGGTGCGATTAATAACATGCAACACACAAACAAAACAAACCGATACAACGGTTGTATCGGTTTTTTTTGCTTGTGTGTTGCATGTTATTAATCGCACCTTCTGCATTTGCATATATTTGCGGGCGGGAGGGCGGTGCTGCATACTGCATTCAGGCTTGATCAACTGTTTTTTCGCGGAATTAACACTAAATATTTTATTGTATATTTATAGATCATGGATTTCCGCAAAGTAACGCCTGATTCCATCATATATATGTTTGTTAGTATAAAAGTGGATATCAAAAGTGTCTTTGAATAAACTAAAGAAATAAAATAACAGTTACATCTTTATATATACATATAGGTATATTTCGACTGTACGTGTGTATGTCACTGAACTCCTCCTAAACGGCTGGACCGATTTGAATGATTTTTTTTGTATGCGTTTGGGTGGCGCCCTGGATGGTTTAGATTCACAATTGGACCCGGTAGGTGGCGCTGCTTTTCCGGGCAGGACGATGTCTGCCGGGTCCGCTTGTATATATAAGGTCCAACCAAAATACCTGGACAAACTTTTACACTGTATTCAGTAAGTGTAACTGAACATATTTATGCAAAAAAACGAGAACCAAGTGTTTTTTTTTTTCTAACAATTTTTTTTCTACATTTATTTTGCTTTTTAATAAATTTTATTACATTTTTCACTTCGCTGTTTGGGTAAAACACGGCACGGATAAAGCGCGCGCCCCAATGGCGGTCGATGCATAAGAAATGGATGAGTTTATTCTTAGAGAGTACAGGCAATTTAAAACGTTATTATTTTTTGGTTTGAAAAAAAAACACTTGGATCTCGTTTTTTATATAGATATGTTCAGTTACACTTACTGAACACTGTGTAAAATTTTGTCTAGGTATTTTGGTTGGACCTTATATATATTTTAACTATAAGTCCTGTTTAATTTAAGTATCAAAATACTAGTTAGCGTACCTATTTGAAAGGTCAGAAAACGCAAAAATCTTCACTGCCCCTCACCCTGTATGGCTACAATTATGCTTCTAAGAAACATCACTAATACAATTTTATATGTATTTTCCAGCAGGCAGCTATAAGCGATGGATCACATGGCGCACGATCACAGCATGCACGCGGGGCACGAAGGGCACATGAAAATGGACGGCATGGATCATGATATGCACGACGATCCGTGCGCGCACGCATCACACAGCCATGCCATGGTGGTGAGTACTTTCTGTACCATGATAATATTTATTGTTATATTAGCAATGGAAGCTTACACTGAATCTGCAACGACTATGCGAAGGTGCAGAAGATCCAATTTCATCCAAGAAAGCTGTGTAATATCTCTCTACACGTTCTTTACCAAAGATATTTCGCCGAATTTTGTATAACATCTACCACATCTTATTTCAAAATGCTCAGAGTCACGGTTATTATAATACCTACATTATATACACTGGCCTGCAAAAATAAGTATCACACTTTTAAAATTTCAATTTTTTCCAAACTATAGAAGTTAGAGATTTAAAATAAAAAACGTTTTATAGCAAATTTTATCAGCTTTCTTTGAAACTATAGTAACAAAGTTAAACTCTTTATTGAGTCATTTTTGTTTCGAAAATATATCTTGTGTACTTAAAAAGCTATTGCAATTTTAAAAGTGTGATACTTATTTTTGCAGGCCAGTATATTATTGTGTATAACTTATGTATAAGTCACGGTATGTTGGGACCGGCTTACAGTTCTAACAGATGCTGTTAAAGATCAGTATTGTACACGGTGCTACTGACATCTGACCTCCGCATCTTAATTACTGGGCAATACCGTATACCGACATCCTGAGAACTTCCGTCAAATAGGTACTAGCTATACTTAAGCGCCCGTTCACGCAGCGGATCCGTTTTAACGGATCCGTCGGTACTGGATGTGTTGTTCACATGTGGGCCGACAGATCAGTTAAACAAATGACAGCTGCGTCGCATCTCGCAGACAGGTTACGATGAAAATAACGGAGCCAGTATTTTTTACTGGATTCGGAATACTGTCGTGTATGTGAACTCGCTCATTCAATTACAGGCGCCATTAACAAAATAAAAACGGATCCCGTAAACAGTTTCTGTGTGAACTAGCTGTAAGACATGGGAGTACGTAGATCTCTCTCGGATAAGTTAAAACTAACCAGTATCGCAAATACAGTATCGCTTCGAGAGCTACATCGTACCTACGTTGTCGCTATCTATGTGTTATCACCTGTGGTTTGTGGCAGGACTCGTTCCCATAGATAGCGTTTAGAACGGGACTTCGTTCGTACGATAAACATAATAGCAATGATTTGTGGTGGGCGGAAGTGATGTAGGTAACAAGTTGAGTTAAAACACTTTTTAAGTTATCATTACATCAATGCTATACAGAGTGAAATCATGTAATTCCTTCAAACCTCGTGATTTACTGCTGACATAGATTAACCATGCACGGGATACTTTCAAATTCAATAAAAAAAAATTACAAGAAGTAAACATGTGTTCTTAACGTGAGGCATTTTACCGCTCCGAGTGAATTGTGCGGCTATCGCTGACAGCGCGGTCATTTAACTCGGTGCGCTAAAATGCCTCGTGTTAAGAACACATGTTTAATTCTTGTAATTATTTATTTATTGAATTCACAAATTTCCCTTGCAGTGTTAATCTGTCAGCAGTACATTACGAGGTTTGAAGGAATTACATGACTTCGTTTGCAACCTGTATTTTATTAATACACAAATTACGAAACTTGGAGCTGGAAAATGCATTTTTCTCTTGATCATTCTAATGTGTGCATGGTTCAAAAACAATATAGAAGAAGAACATGCCACCCGTCCCCACCTGCGGGTGTCACAAAAGGCTGCAAGAGAAAGTCTCCGGGTGAATATTCGAATTTTTTTAACATTATTTTAACAGATCATTCTTCTCCCGGGTTGTTAACGTTATAGTATTGTCAGATTGTTTTTATTCTTATCTTATTGCTTGACGGCACCGGTATAGTTTGAGTTTCCATTGTCATAATTATAGTATTAAACATCTGCATTCTTAACTTTGGGATGATGCTAATGACGTTCTCAATTTTTGTTAATATTTTTCGAAGAATGCCCCCTCCACGTCTAAATTTTTCGTTATCATTTTCCTGTTTCAACTGTAACAATGCTATTTTAATTTATGTACCTCCTATTCGTTAACGCGAATTTTTCGCCATATGTAATGCTACGTAGAATATCTGCGGGTATGTCAAACAGGCGCATTCCTTCACGATCGGTCCGAAACTTTGCGAAATCGTGTCTGTGTGTCAATATTTGTTTGTCGTTGCGCTGGTGCGCGCGTGGCTTCCTGTGACATTGTTTTGGCACCCGGCGATGTCTGTCTCCGGTCCCCGCCTCGTATGTCAGGCGTTCAGGCTGTCTCAGCAGTAAAATGCCTTAAGATTATATTCTACTATTGAATGTCTGTGTACGTATATATTATTTTCTACAATGCGAAACAGAATTTATTTATTTATAGTTAATTAAAACGGCACAGGTCCAATTACATTAATTAACATAGAATTATAAATATTAAAAAAAAATAAGCATTCAAATAACATACAATACAAAAATTAAATTCAAAGATATAGAATTCGTGGATAAAATTATTAATAATTATTTGAGTAAATGGTTATGGTGATCAATTAAACACATCACCATGAAATAACCAGAAATCTCAATTAGAATATTAAGTTAAGTAAAAAAACCTTTTGACTGCCTTGTTGGTCTAGTGGTCGCAAGCGCGACTGCTGAGCATGGGGTCCTGGGTTCGATCCCCAAGTCGGGCAGTGTTGTTGGATTTTTCCATTAGGAATTTCTCAGTAGCAGCCCGGAGTCTGGTTTTGTGCCCGGTTAATGACAATAGGCTCGCCGCCTATTAGGTACGTGGGACTTAAACATAACTGGCGAAACGAGGGTGTACTCAGTACACCTCTGCCGAATCCTTCGGGGAATATAAGGTGTGATATTATGTTAAGTAAAATGTAACTTGGATGAACTTTACCATAGTTTTTTTAAGAAATGAGTATTTCTTTTGTTATCGCGGCATTTAAAATTCATTGTACCTAATTTTCTTGACATAAGTTTTAATTTTCTTTATCTCGATTGACATGCTGATTTGAAAAAAAGTGTATTTTTATTAATACTCTTACAAAATAGCTGTAATCGATTAGGCAGTGTGGCAGATTTTTGATAGTGTTTGGTCTTAACTAATTCGGTATATTCCCGCACAGATCAAATATTTGTATGGCCTACAAATAGTTGTTCCGGGTCTGGGCGTTAGTGCATGTGAAAATGTGTGTCTGTAAACGCACCCATGATACAGGAGAAATCATAGTGTGAGGACAAGTATAAAAAAGAAAAGTAATGCGTTGACATATTATTTTAACATCATTGTAGTTGAGTACTTTCTGCGACATCCTGCAGTAAGCCCTGAACGTGGGAGAGTCGTTTATATGCTAAAATCGTAAAAGGAAACGTCTGCGTGCGAGTTGATTAATGTTGCATTGAGTTCGGACTCTCAATAAACTATAGGGAATTAAACAAAGGGAGAAGTGTGGATACTTACAATTTATTAAAGAGTGAGGTTGTAATAAAAATGTGTTATAATGTGTGATTCCAACTTACAGCTAGTTCACACAGAAACTGTTTACAGGATCCGTTTCAGCGGATCCATTTTTATTTTGGTGATGTAGCCTGTAGTTGTGTGAGCGATACACGACAGTATTCCGAATCCAGTAAAAAATACTGGATCCGTTATTTTTATCGTATCCTGTCTGCCAGATGCGACGCAGCTGCCATTTGTTTAACTGATCCGTCGGTACAGATGTGAACAACACATCTAGTACCGACGGATCTATTAAAACAGATCCGCTCTTAAATCTGAACCATGAACATAGTCTTCCCAATGACCACAATGAACGGTCAAAAGAGAAATTGCTATAATTTTCACGCTAGGCAGACAAATTGGTGTCCATATCACTTGATACCACTAATACCCAAAACTCTCAACTTGCAGTTCCACTCGGGCGTGTGCCAGGAGATCCTGTTCAGCGGCTGGATGACTACCAACGCGTTGGAACTCTTCGGCTCGGCGGTCGCCATCTTCTTCGCGGGGGTACTGTACGAGGGCCTCAAGTACTTCAGAGAAGCCCTGCACGCCAGGGCCTCGTCGTCGACTGGAGACTCTAGGGTCAATATCACCAAGAGCGAGTGCGGGAATAATGGACCTTGTGGAGGAACTGCTGTTGTTAAGTAAGGAGGTTTTATTTATTGTGATAGTTGGTTAAGAAAGGAACACTTAGCACTACTACACTTCTCGTGTCGGCACGAGCTAGGTACACCCGCGGACATTTGCGGTGAATCACTTTTCAACCTTATTGCCTTAGTAATAAGGTCTAAAAGTGGTTCACCCCAAATATCCGCGATGGTACCTGTATGAGAATATAGGTACATGAATATTGGTCATGCCGTGGTTAAAACATTACATAGTCAGCAAGGTTGGTAGCGGGCTGACTGCGCAGGGTACGCCGGTAGTAGGTACTTAAGTATCGTCACTCTGGAGGCTCTTTAGTGAAACACTGGCACCTTAGTTCTCGTAGGTAACCTGTAGATGTTCCGATAGGGGTTTAAAAATATATGAAAGGTTTATTTATGATGATTCTACTCAATATAAATACTGAGATCTTCAAATCACCTTTCAACTGGGAAAAACTGTGAAACGTCAGTTGATTTGAATTAAAACAATACCTGATAGACATGATATAAACGAAATGATGCAATTCCTTCAAACCTGATGATATACTGCTGACATAGATTAACCCTGCATGGGACACTATTGGATTTAATAAAAAAAAATACAAGAAGTAAACATGTGTTCTTAACGTGAGGCATTTTAGCACTCCGAGTTAAACGACCGCGCGGCGAGCTATAACCGCGCAACCCGGTCGGGGCGCTAAAATGCCTCACGTTAAGAACACATGTTTACTACTTGTAATTTCTTTTATTGAACCCAAATGTATCCCGTGCATGGTTAATCTATGTCACCAGCACATCACGAGAGTTGTAGGAATTATATGATTTTGTTTACACCCTGTATAATCTGGTAAAAAAGGGTTTGTATAAAAGGTCTTTTTTTCAAAGCTGATGCATAGGTAGGTACCTACTTAGTAGATAATTATGTATAAATCTCAAATCTTTTCTCTTTTTTGTTTATCTTTATTTAGTGTAGCAAAAATATGTATAGGTAGGTACTAGTTCCTAGTAAATATGTATAGGTAGGTACTAGTTCCTAGTAAAATATGTATAGGTAGGTACTAGTTCCTAGTAAAATGTCCATAAAATATATAATTTGGATAGTGAGAGTAATCGAACTCGTAGAGCCTTGAGTTCGCGGCCAGACGTATTAATTACACTTGATCTGATCTCTCGCATGCTCCAATTATATTAACAGGTTTATTTAATGTGCTCTAGTTTTTATACGATTATTGGCTGATTAAAACCAAATAACTAACAAAACATTAATTATAGAAACGTTAAATATAGGTACGTACGAGTAGCTCCTCTAATGGATAAATCTTAAGCCTTCGATACATTAATGAATGTCAACAAAATTAAATTTAAAATTTAAAAAACCTCCGACGCAAAAAAAAACGAACTTTTAAATAGTCAAAAATAATAGTATCGTTGAGCCATCAAATTCGATTGAGTAACACCTATATATTTTAATTACACAAATTGATGGATGGCACGATAAGGTTTGCTCGTTGAAATGGCGATATAATATCGCGTCGGGGTACCGCTAAAGTAAGTCAGACCCTTCATTTAATTGACCGTCTATTAATTTACTAGCTAGCTAATTTACTTAGCGGTACCCCGACGTGATATTATATCGCCTTTTCAACGAGCAAACCTTATCGTGCCATCCATCAATTTCTGTAATTAAAATATATAGGTGTTACTCAATCGAATTTGATGGCTCAACGTTACTATTATTTTTGACTATTTAAAAGTTCGTTTTTTTTTGCGTCGGAGGTTTTTTAAATTTTTAATTGAATTTTTATTTTAAACTTTTAAACTTAGTATTAATTGCCACCATTGCATTGTATGTAGAATCAAATACTGATCAAAACAAATCCAAACACGACATATATCTGCTATTATTTTTTCAAGAGTGTACTAGTGTGCTGGATATCCTGGCTGCAGCATCAGCTCATCATGTCGCCACCATTGAATTGCATGTAGAATCAATTACTGATCAAAACGAATCCAAACACGACATATCTGCTATTATTTTTTCAAGAGTGTACTAGTGCACTGGTTATCCTGGCTGCAGCATCAGACCAAAAATTTCATAATCTTGCATAGTTATATAGCATACATGAGTGTTTCAAATTTTATTTCACACGTATGTTTGAAAGTAAAGTAATACACATTATGCGTCTAAGGCTCGATTTTACCAACGTCGAATAACTTTAATCGAGGAATAAATTTGACGTTTTGACAGCTTTCGTATAGAAATTCTGTCAACACGTCTGTCTTATTCCTTGGATAAACGCTATCCGACGTTGGTAAAATCGAGCCTTAGAACCCTACCGCAGCTAACAAAACAGCTGATAACCTTGAAATGGCTGAACCGATTTTAATAAAACATGTCTAAGATCACTCTCTAGAAAACCAGCTTTCAAATGAAAAAACCGCACTCAAATCGGTTCACCCGTTTAAGAGCTACGGTGCCACAGACAGACACACACACAGACAGACAGACAGACAGACACACATAGCGGTCAAACTTATAACACCCCTCTTTTTGCGTCGGGGGTTAAAAAATGGTCCAATTTTCAAGATCTTAACTACCAAATCCATTCGCAAGTTCTACTGCACAAGTTATTGCACTCTATCTCGCTTAGTTCGTATAACTTGCAGAAGACTGACTTGCTGCGTGTCCATAGTTTGATAATCAGTTGCAGAAGTGGACTTGCGCAGTAAAAACACGCTAGTGAATTTGGCGCTTAACGACTTATTAAGCAATTGTTATCTCATGCTCTCTCTCTCTTTCTCTCTGTATTGATGAAAAGAATAGAATTGAAGTTAATGGTGGCGATTCTGTAGCATATTTTGACAGTACTAAACTACACTAAATGTAACTGTCACTTTCTTTTTCTATTGAAACAGAAAGAGACAACCACCCTTAGTTTAGTTTGGTCCTGTCAAAGTGCGCTATAGAATCGACACCATTGTCTTCAGTATTACAACATGACCTATGTACATAAACAAATTATACCTAATACTGAAAGCACAAATGCAAGATAATGCTACCTTTACATTTAAGGCACTATCACCTCATAACTGTCCCACTTTTGGGCTTCTTCTCAGAATGAGAAGGGTTCAAGCCTTAATCCACCGTGCTGGCCTGGTGCGGGCTACGCACCGCCAAACACAACACTAACAGCCACCTTCTCACTTTCAGATACACGATGCTGTCGTCAGGTCACGTGATACAAACGGTTCTCCACTTCCTGCAGTCCACAGCCTCCTACACGCTCATGTTAGTGTTCATGACGTACAACGTGTGGCTGTGCCTGGCGCTGGTGCTCGGCCTGGCTGTCGGCTACTTCTTCTTCGGCTGGCGGAAGAACACCGTGGTGGATGTCAACGAACATTGTCAATGATGGAGTGCAGTTTGGAGTGGCTTCAGACCTTCAGTATACATTAAGATATTTTGTGGTTTTAGACTAGCTTCACGCGAGTTTAGTTACGCCCTCTATCGTATAGTTCAATCAAATTGTATATTCCGAGCGATACATAACAGTGTGCGACTAAGTCGCAGACGTGTAGTCGGTCTTAGTATTGGTCTGGGCTTACTCTTTACAAGTACATATTACATCAAACCGTAAGGTCATCCACAGCGTGGTGACTTGATAACAGAAAATGCAATTTTTAGTTTGGTAGCAGTATTTACCTGTGCCTAGTAATCGTCTTCAAAACAAAAGAGAGAATTGAGTAATATTAAAAGAAGTACCTAAAGGGAAAGACCTTACTATTCATTTTAAAAAAGACTTCTTTTTTACAAATCTGACTATACAAATATATCATCATGTTTGTACCATGACCTTGAAAGCTGACCCTAACATAATTGGGAAAAGGTTAGGAAGAAGATTGTACCATGACCTTGCTTATTAAACACAGTAAGTAGTCCTAAAAGCTAAAACCATAAAAATGTCGACGTGTACGGTTCATGACTATAAGTTTTTATCTTGGTATTAAATGATTCTACCATTGACGTTTCAATGACGAAACCAAATTGATGAAATGTTTGAAAGCGATCACCAGTATATCGTAATGGGTTTAAAGATTTGATAGAATCAATTAATAGCGACTTTTTGGAAGCCATTCTGATTGCAATGTTGTTTAAAACGATATTTTGATATTATTATGTTATTATACCTGAATATGTAACAACTATAGAAGGCTGCTTGTGGATTCCATTTTTGTGTTTGCTTTGCAATATTAAGTATTTAGATTCATTATTTTAAGAAAAATAAAATATATTTTAAATAATACAGAATGTTGTTTTATCGATAATTTGGGCATACCTAGCCTTGCAGCTACGTATAAAAAAATGTGTTCCAGGAAGGAATCTCTTTTTCTAGGCATCCTAAAATTCAGAAGTTTGGGTGATCATTGACACAAAAGTCAAGCGTGAATAAGTGAAAATAATTCTATAAGATACAGTCCAATGTCTTAATTGTAAATACTTAGTTAAGGTATTTTTTGGGCTTCAGTATCGTTAAATGAACACCCTTGTATATGAAGTTGTTGTCGAAATCAACATTCTGTATTATAAAGTATTTCCAGTAAAGATGATTCCTTCTTTAAAATTTTGTACAAAACAATAAAATATTATGGAATTGGGTTAGTAAAAAAATTATTTCAAAAGTTTTCCTATGTGATATTCAATTATTTATAGTTAGAATATATTTTATTATTAAATATTGTGATAAAGTTATGTAAAAGTTAAGTTTACTGATGTATGCTCAAAATTTTGTATTTTATGCAATACTCCACTTTATGTAGAACTTAAACCTACACTACAGGATTTACATAAGTCTGAAGTATTTATGTTAAAAAGACATTTTACCTATGTTGCTAGTTAGATATTAAAATAATAATAAAAAACATCAGCGGAAAATTTAAAAGTTAGATTTGAAGTATTGTAAATCTAACCTTCGATAAATGTAGGGTGTACGACAGTTTTTAGCAAAATGAGATCAAGAACAAATGTACAGGACTTCCATTAGATTTCGGCTGTTCATGGCGGGGCGCTGCCGCGCTGCTTACAAAGGCAAATATCGACAATATGATAAATTCCGTACATTTATATTTAGTTCCCAATTTCGCCACCTGCCTAATTAAATTGAACATCCTGTGAATGTTATCTTACTGTTATTTAAATTATTTGTTATCTAACAATAATAAACATTATGCTGTCATCAGTGACCATTAACGATATTAGTTTAGACATAAAAAAATATACAATTTGAATGTATTTACATATAATAAATAGGACAATTAGTTATAATTAAGCATCAATAGTTTCTTGCCATGTCTGGTTACGCATTGACTTTTAAATATATTTAGAAAACTGTTAATCCTGTTTTTTTTCTGATAGATTCTTATTTATTCCTTTGATTTAATACCTACCTACGTGCATAGTTATAAGTTAGGTATATGTTACCCATAGATAATCCGTAGATTTTTTTAAAGGTGGTATAATGCCATAATCACACTAACTGAAATGGTACATTATACATGCATTTATGCTCACGCCTAAAACCACCGCAGGGGTAAGCAGGGGTGTTCTACGCCCACGTTTCGCCTCTTGTAGGATTAAGTCCCATGACAGGTAGCGAGCCTAATGCCATTTTCGAGCACAATAATTCTTACGGTATCAACAGGATTAGTGATCGCCATGGTTATTAGAGTACATGAAAATCCTGCTGCCTTTCTTCTTACGGTAGCAAATCCTTTGGTCACCTAAAGAGAAAGTGGCCGGTCCTATGGGGGTATTCACAAGGCACACTGATACTTAATAGTGTGAAAATATGATGACATGATAGCCTCCTACACAGGCTTTCACACCCTTCTTGAAATGCCTTTAACAAAAGATCCAGCCCTACAATTCAGAACATTACGACAAAAAAAACGTTCACGAAACGCGATACGGTGGACATTCCGTGTGAAAAGTTAGATTTTCGGAATAGGCTCCTGGATTTATGTACAAGCCGGTTTAGAAATGGCGATCCATTAGGTACCTACTTGCCTCCCGCTCACAGAAAACGTACGTGAACGAGAGGCCAATACCAACAATAATAGTAACGCCGCCATTTTCAATCCCATTTTTAACCGACTTCCAAAAAAAGGAGGAGGTTCTCAATTTGTCTGTATGTTTTTTTTTTAATGTTTGTTACCTCACTACACCGTAATTTATGAACCGATTTGAAAAATTCTTCTTTTGTTTGAAAGAGTATTCTTTCGAAATGGTCCCATTTAAATTTGGTGAAGATCTGATAAAGAACTTCGGAGATAGACTATGGAACTCCTCAATGACGAACAGTACGCATAATATGATGATGTGATTATGTTACGAGCGGCGTCTTTAGAAGGTCCAACCATGTTTTAATTAAGGCAGTGGCCTTGTTTTTTATTTCATTCATTTTAGTGAAAATGAATGAAATAAAAAACATTTTAACAAAAATAAAACCGACTTCAACAAAACGAAAAAAAGAATAAAATAATTACCTACCATATTATAAAAGTAACAGATTTTGAAGTCGGTGCCTTCAATTTGGTCCAGCGTGGATTAGCACCGACTTCTGAATCTGTTACTTTTATAATATGGTAATTATTTTATTCTTTTTTTCGTTTTGTTGAAGTCGGTTTTATTTTTGTTACAATGTTTTTTTTTAAGGATAGGTGCGTAGTGAGTAGGTATGTAAGGATCATAGTATGGCGTTCTATAGTTTCTGCCTACCCCAATAAAAAAGAAGCGTGAATTTATGTATGTGTATGGATGTAGGTAATATTCTTTAAGTATCTAATCTGGATGTGGGTACAAATATTGTTGTTGGTTTGATATAATACCATACCCATAGTCGTCTAAAACAAAATTAATGTTTCCAACTTTCCATGGCCCGAACTCAGCAGCAGCATCTACTTAATCATTATTATAATTGCGGAAGTTGAAGATTTACTAACGTGGAAGTAAACGACCACTTGCTACAATAACTTGCGCAATTTAACTTGCTACCTAGTAGATTTGGCGCTTATCAGAACTATAAAGGTGGTCATTTCAGAAAATACCATAATTTACCTAATGGTGGTTTTGCCTGAATAAAAAATTATACTTAGCCAATTTCGATCGTAATGTAAGGTGGCAGTAATCATAAAACATTGTAACTACTTATTATAAGTAAGGAGATAATTTTACCGTATTACCTACCACAAACTACTTACCGTTCATCGAACTAAGTTAATAAATAGACTGTGTTACAATAGTAAACTATTTATAATAGGTAGTTAGTTCCTTCACTTCAACATACCTACATTACCACTTTTGGGAAAATCATTAGGTAGTAGGTAGGTACCTAGGTACTTAACTAGGTACTTACTTACCTAAGCACGCGTGACGATCAAGTGTTGTAAGTAGATCTTTTATTTTCTCTTTGCCGATGAGCAGACCCAATAAATTATTACCTACGTAAATTTTTATCAAAATATATTAGTAAGTAGGTATACTTAACTGTAGGTAAGTACTTAAGTACCTAGTCATTACTTACTTACGTAAATTAAATACGAAGTGTACCTATGTGTGGTATGAGAGCACATACTCGTACCGTATTTAGAGCGAAAAGAATCTCAGTTCAATGACTTATTTATGTGTGTGATTTGACTATTGCTTATAAGAAACGCCTACACATTCATTTATAGATACCTACTGTGTAAATGAAATCTAAAAACTTTGGACTGATAAAGTATGCTGTTATCATTAGGTATCTATGCACATGAATAGAAAAAAATATGTACAATGCGAGACGTGCTAAACGTGGGCGGCATAATTGTACTTATGAATAAAGGAATTCAACAGGAACTTAGCACGCTAAATTATTAAGTAAACATTATTGTATAAACGGAATCGCCAAAAACATCTGGCGTCCGGTTTTAGCATCTATCAGGAGGAGAGAATATCGAAGCATTGCTATTACTTAAACAATTCTAAATTAATAATAGATATTAGTCGTCATTACTAGGTACCTTTTTATTAATTAAACTTTAGATATAGATCAATAGATAAAGTTAAGGTTCTGTTTGGTGGCTTTGCTGAATAAATTCATTCGTTATTTTTGACGTTACCTATGTTTGGGTGTGTGTGTGTTTGCGTGTGTGTATAATCTGCTAAGATCTGTGCGGAAACGTGTAAAAGTAAATACGGTTTTCAATAAGATTATATTAAATAAAAACAACTTACAAAGAATGTTTATTACTATTATGATGGAAAAATAGTATGCTTTTATACTGAAGCGTTATTTTAAAGTTATTTTTAATTTTACCTTTAAAAAATTCAAAAACATATTTTATACATTGAACATAGTTTCCGAACGGAACTAATGTCATGTCAAGTAAAATGTGACGGGTGCCCCATGTTTTGCCTTTTGTAATTTACTTGTTGATTTTAATATAAGAATTTAATGAGAATTTAGTGAACTATTGTTATATCGCGGCGGGGTCAGCTATGTTATAGTTTTATAAGTGCAAACAGTGTTGGCGACTCAACGTAACACATCCACGGCCGCCGATTGTTCAGGTAACGGGATTTATTTATGACAACGTCGATATTTTCTTGGAAACGTATACTTGATCTCTTTATATGACCTTTGACTCTGTAATTAGGAGCTGTAGTTGCCAATAATGATGTTTGTATACGTAGCGATTGCGTGGTCATGTAATTTGGGCGACACTTACGAATTTCGCGACACGGATATTGTGTGTATGACAAGTGCACGGCGAGCGCGCTGAGCTGCTCGTATTTGAATAATTCTTGACTTAGTATTCAAAATAAATAAATGCCTTAACGCTATAATCCTTTAAGTCCAGTTAGAATTATTAAAACATTGTTTTACAACTTTCATAATATTTCACATCTGCTAATTAATACGAATAAGCTAATGCATTGACCTTAAAAACTGTACACTTTGAACCAAATACTTGCTAAGAACATAAATAAACTAACAGTCAACAAAATATAATTTAATCATTATCATCCAAGTCCTCAGATTGTTCTTGTTCAAGTATGTGTGGTTTGTAGAACCTACTGTAGATGTTATCCCAGAACAGGAGTCGTTGATTATTTGACGGCACACTCATCTTCAAGTTAGTGTCAAACTGAAGTGTTGGTACTTCTGATATGTCTATAATGGTTTCTTTATTTGAGGGTACCGGTTGCCAGATCAGAGGAATTAATGTTGTTGTTAGCGGTGTCGGGTCACTGTAACAACAAATAGAACATAAATATTACCATTTATTTAATCTAAAGTTATTGTAGAATATGCTTCTTCTTTACATAGTATAAAACAAAGTCGGTCCCGCTGTCTGTACTCTTAGGTCTTTTAAACTATGCAATGGATTTTAATGCAGTTTTCAGCAATAGATAGAGTGATTCAAGAGGAAGGTTTATATGTCCCACATTAGTAACTACATTGCACCCGTGCGAAGCTGGGGCAAGTCGCTAATAGTCTCACTATAAGTTTCTATTTGTCTATTTTTGAATCTCTCTCTCTTTGTCGAGCCAGCATGACCTGTATGAGAATAGCTTATGCTATGGTGAAAAGATTAGGCAGTCTGTAAAGTTCTTAGCGGGGTTGACTGCCCAGAGTGCGCCAGGAAAAAATACTTAATTATGCACCCCAAATATACTGGTTTAACTATATTCAATTTGACATCAAATAGAAAGCAATCCGGGGAAGCTTAACCTAGTACTAGGATAGTTATTGTCACAGTATTCCTATTATGGCAATAGGCTCACCCCCTATTACATGGAACGTAAACATAACGGCGAAATGAGGGTGTGACTATACACCTCTGCCAAACTTCGGTAAATACAGGTGTGATGTTATATCTTACATCTATTCCTATTCTATTTCGTTCTTATATGGTACACAATCAATGACGATGCTGATGATTTTCCACAACTTCAAATGATGCAATTGTATGGCTTGTCATAACATGCCTTATTGACTGCTAGTCTGGCACCCTGGTGTGCTATCTGCGTAACTAAAAAGTAAATAAAATACACTACAACTTACCCAAATTTCATGAAATTCCTCCACAATACCATCAACTTTTCTTCAATAACATCATCATTTTGCACATTATCTCTGTATAAATAATCCAGTAGCGTATCAAAACTGGGTGTTGCTGATTCTTCTGAAGTCTCACTATCTTTCTGTACATTAAATTTCATGACATAAACTGAATATGTATTTTTAGCAGCAAACAACATTGCCATTTTCATTATCGGGTACTCAGTTAATATGTCATGGATGTAGTCCGCATAACTCTGGGCCATGTTGCCTCTAGTAAAGTCTTCACTAAAGTAAAACTGCTTCACAATCTCTCCTACTCTTTGCTTTACTTTATGGTTATCAAATTCTAAATTATTTGGCAGTAAATATTCAAAGTTATCTGGAGGATATTCAAATCTTTCTGTGTCTCTTCCTAAAATGGACATTTTGTCTTTATATGTGTAGGTGATTAGCATTGGCACATTATGGAAGTTACCTTCTTTGAGCTTTTGGATGGGATCAAAATCTATTAGACTGTGTACATAGTCTGACATATTGTCAACACATGGTAGGAACATTTCAGGCATATCGGCGAGATTTTTGGCTGAGGTTTCTTGGTAGAATGTGTACAGTTCATTTGGGTCGTCTGTGCCTTCATAGCCCAAAGCAATAGCACTATCGTAAGCTGCAGAAATTGGGTCGTACGTCAATGATGAAGGAGATAGAACTGAGCCCGATTCTAAGACAACCCTGCGTAGGAGTCCTTTGACCAGTCCGGATAGAAGAACCAGTTGTACTGATGCGGCGCCGGCCCCAGTACCGTATACCGTGACATCATGGGGGTTCCCGCCGAACTGTGCAATATTTCTATGCACCCAGTACAGGGCGGCTATGTGGTCTTTCAGGCCAGCGTTTCCTGGCGCGTCTGTGATGCCGAGGCACAGGAATCCTAAAGCTCCGAGTCGGTAGTTGAAAGTGACGATCACGAAGCTCTCCTTAAGGAACATGGTGGGAGGTTGATATGCGCCCCATCTAAAAACATGAGTTTGTTAATTATAGACTGTGAAAGTTTATTATTTTATTAACCGACTTCCAAAAAAGGAGGAGGTTCTCAATTCGTCTGTGTTTTTTTTTAAAATGTTTGTTAGCTCATAACTCCGCCATTTATAAACCGATTTAGATAAAAAAAAAGTTATTTGAAAGGATATACTTCCAGATTGGTCCCATTTAAATTTGGTGAAGATCTGATGAAGAACTTCGGAGATAGACAATAGAACTCCTCAATGACGAACAGTACGCATAATGTGATTATGTTACGAGCAGCGTCTTTAGTAGGTCCAGCCATATTTTTATTAAGACCACTAAAACGAAAAAAATAAAAAACATTTTAACAAAAATAAAACCGACTTCAAAAAAACGATAAAAAGAATAAAATAATTACCATATTATAAAATTAACACTTTCAGAAGTCGGTGCCTTCAATTTGGTTCAGCGTGGATTAGCACCGACTTCTAAAACTGTTAATTTTATAATATGTTAATTATTTTATTCTTTTCATCGTTTTTATTACGTAGTAAGTTTATTATTGTCGTATGTTTATTACGTATTAAGTTTTACACGGGCAGTGCCCCGAGCCCCCGAGCAAGTAGATAAGAAGCCCTTCGAACAGTAATTGCTCAGAGGGCATTTTATCAACTTACTCTGAACTTTGGGTACCCAGCCCAGTCAAGTTCTGGGCCCCAGAGCCTAGAGGCTCCTAGAGCTAAGGCACTGAAAATTACAGAATAGTTATCTATCTAATCATCGCGTTATCACGGTCAGTATCTCGGCCTAATGACTAATGTCCGGGTCCGGCTTCCTATCAACTCTTCGATATTGTTCGTATCTTACATCCTAAACGGTAAAATAGTTGACGTAAGAGTTCATTATCGTATTTAAAATGCATCGACACGTATGTCCCCAACTAACGATATCCGCAAGTTTCGAAAACACTTCGCATCTATCTAACAGCTAGACACAGTAATTCCAGTTTCGGAAATCCCCGGTTAGTCACTAAGGTCGTTGTCTGTTCTGCCTACAGGTTTAAAAGCCTCATTTGTTAAAAATGTCGTAAAATAAAAAGATGCCTTGATGCTGTTTATTATTATTTAGTGGTGTAGGTGCGTGTTTTCGGCCTTAATCAGAGCTTGTCAATGCGTTTGCGACAGATCTGAGGTTTTTCGGTGATCTCATATAATCGGTTGCCCATTTTGTGTACCTATGATAGAATATCCGTATTAGGCTGAGCATCCACCAGAGCTGTGCTAAGCTGCGTAGCGAGGAATGCGTTTTGTAAGCACCATTAGAATCACTTAATTTACCTAGCTTTGCTCTGCGCAGCTCTGGTGGATATGGGCTTAGCGCAGCGAGGTTTTTGTTCATACAAAACAAGCGAGAAATGCGAGCGAGGAATGTGTTGCGAGGAATGTGTACCGCTCTCGCTACACCACCCTCATATTCGAAAAGAGTCCGCTACCTATCCTCGAACCGCTCATTTGTACACATTAACACATTACCCATTCCTCGTACAGCTCTGGTGGAAAGGGTCACACCGTTTCACATCCTCGCTACACATTTTCGCACCGCACATTTTCCTCGCACAGCTCTGGTGGATGTCCAGCCTTATACCTATATCCGTACGAGACTGTTGTCTTGAGGTCAAAAGATGTTTAAATGTATCTTGTGGATCAAACTCTTTTGCTTCATAATTACGAAATCCTATCATCGATGCCTTACATTTTATTTCATTCGAACCGAACGTGAAATTAAAATATTCGCGTACGAAGTCTGGGATATCATATCATTCGATATTAATAGTAACGTACCTATTTAGACTACTATCAAAATGTATGTATTTGTATTACAAACATAAACACGCGCATCTTTACAAGATAATTTAAGAATGTTGTAGTACATTACCCGTTCTGAAAGTCTCCGTCGTGCACGAACACGAGGACGGGCAGCGATGAAGAATGTTCTGGTGCGAACACGTTGACCACCAGACAGTTCTCTTCACCATCGGCGTTTGGTTGTGGGCACTTGATCTTGTGGATGGCTTCGAAGATACCGTCCCACTCAGGAGGAGGTTTGGGTGCCTAGACAAGCGCCGCCGGCCTTCTTAGACAAGACGACAATTTTCGATCTCCAAAGAAAAGAAACGTCAGTGAAATGTACTGCTTTGTATTATCAAAAGGTAATGTGATCCGTAAATGTATTTCATTGAAGTTTTTATTTTTGGCGATATTAGATTGTCATCTTGTCTCCTTAGACACTTCACACGCTATGATACTTTGCAGATGTTGGTGTTTTCAATATAACTGATTAAGGCCCCTTATCTAACTAGATGGCTTGCTCATGGTGCTGTGTATCGACAGTGTAGTTGGATTGCCTTTTAATATAATACAATCCGGTACGTTCCATATTTAAAGTAGGCCAAGAAAAAGGAGCTATAGCCTAAGTGTTTCAAGATATCAAGTGTTCCAGGCATATGTTATTTTGACAGTTAAATTTAATTGATTATCTAGGATTCTAAGGCTTCAACTTTGCATACTATGATTTTGGGTGTCATTCGTAGGTACATAAGTTTTAAAAACCAATTCAGCTCCGTCGGATAAGGCGTAAATAGAATACTGACACTATTCCGGAATACGTACAGATTACATTTTGCTAAAACGGGACCCTACCAAACTAAGTAATTACATTATCAACCATAGTAAATTTCCCACACGATAACCATCTAATCTACGTAGCACAAAATGGGATTTACTTCTATCAACAAATGGATCAGCTGACCTTAAACCTGTCGCGCCGCGTGGGCGGCCGTGCGTAGGGGAGGCCGAAGTACGCGAAGTGGGGTGGGTCTGGGACGAGGTACCCGCGGACCGCGCCCTGTGAGGTGGCCACGTCGCGGTGCACCCGCGGCACCGGGGTCGGCCGCCCTGACACTTCACTCAATACCGTACCGACAGTAAACACTAAACGAATAGTCCCAAGCCTCATAGCCAAGCCTCAATGTAGTGCGCTTTGGAATCCGAGTGAGTCGCGTCCGGTGAGTGAGCATGTTCTACATAGTTTACGATGTCGCCAGACGCGGTTATCAAAACAAGCGGGCGGCGTCTAATCAAAACATCGACACGTGAAGTTTGGACGTATTTGTGATTGTGACTCAGTGTTTGGAATTCCTCAGCAGTTCAGTCATTATAGGTAGTACATATTGATACTTAGGCGTTGGAACCATGTTTTCAAGTAAACTTTTTAGCTTCGAACCAGCACTATTTAAAAATCCTATTTTTGAAAATCATACAATTAATAAACAAACAATAATTGTGTTCATAGTTTATTTTAAGTTAACCACTCACAATTTTTCTTAAGTACATGGCTTTTATCGTATTGACTTACAACTAAGTATGCTTAAATAATATTTAATAGTGACTTGATTAGAAAAAATGCGAGGCATTTCTGAAGAACGCGACAAAGAATGTGAATTGTAGGACAAGCACAGTGTAGACGGATGGCGAGGTCACGAAGGCGAGGTTCCTCTCGATAAAGTACTGGCTGTAGATGTCAGTCCACAGGCTCAGTCGGTCCACGTACAGGCCTGTCTCCGTACTCGGCACCATTTCGATCGATAACCATTCCTCCTCCGAATCCTTCGTTTTCTCCAACTTGTTCCACTTTACATTTTCTGCTGATGGCTCTCTGTAATTTTAAAATAGATTAGTAAAATACTTGTTCATTTCTATGGCACTAAGAATCCCAGTTGATTTTTGCATGTTTGGTTTGGCAGTGGTGCTATCATTTTCCTAAAACGACTGTATAATTCCACTTTGGATTCTATAAAGACACAGTTTGAAATAATATGTAAGAGATACAATTTGGGGGCACAGAGATACACATAATATAAAGAATACAGTACCTGGATGACCGAACTTTGCTCGGTTTTTTTTTGGTAAATAGATGTTTTCTAAAAATGAAACCTAGCTAGATCGATTTATCGCCCCCGAAATCCCCTGCATACTAAATTTCATATAAATCGTTGGAGCCGTTTCCGAGATTCAGATTATATATATTTACATAATTACATATACATACAAGAATTGCTCGTTTAAAGGTATTAGATACATACTTATAAATCTGCGAGCTTTTCTTAATATTGTTTTGTAATAAAATATCTTACCCGGTCCTGACGAAGGTGGTCCACAGTTCAATTAGTAGATCAACCATGCGTCTCTCCTTCGTGTCTTCTTCAGGCATGACTCCATCTTGAGTGAACAAATACCCGATGATGTCTCCCCTCACCGCTCCGTTAACAGGTAAGTCAATAGCCTCAGACTCCCTGTTCAGCTCTCCCACAAAAGAAAATTCATAGAAGTATACCGTCGCTCCTGAATTGACCAGAGGTCGCGCGGTACGGATCCCCGGACCAAGATATTGAGCATCCGTGAAATATCGTGACAAGAGTTCCACTTCATCCCTGCTGATAGCTGTCTCACCAAAATATTGATTTTTTACTTTGTTCCCTATTCTGTTTTTTTCTTCACTTGTCTCAAATTGTAAGTCGTTGGGCAACAAGAGACCAACGTTATCATTAATCTGTTGGATGCTTGCAGCTGTATGTGTAAGAACTTCGTGGGCGCCTGCGTACTTTGCAGAACCTATCATGAACGAGATCTTAATTTCTTGGTTCTCTATCATCGCCGATGGAGTATGTACCATGAATTTTTCTCCATTACCTGAACTCCTTTCTAAACAAGGTCTCAAAATGACGTCTTTTGCTGCAGTCATAAGTGTGGACATTTCAATGCCCTGCCATGTCGAAAATTGATCTATTTTATTAACTAAATGCGATGCAGCAATAATGGGGTTTCTGTCGAATGCCCAATGAGCAAGAACTGAGCCGCTTTCTGTTATAACTTTGCTTATATTATGCCTAGACATCGGAGACAGAGCTAAATATCCTGCTAAAGCTCCCGCTGTGCCATCACCACTCACTGCGATGTTTTCGGGATTTCCACCAAATTTGGCAATGTTGGCCTTTATCCAGCTCAGCGCTAAAGTCAGATCTTTCAAAGCAGCATTTCCTGGCGCCGTTTCGTTTTGCAGACACAGGAAGCCAAGTGGTCCCAGTCTATAATTAGGTAAAACTAGAATTATTCCCTTTGAGACCAAATATTCGGGACCGTAAATAGCAGGGTCGGCGCTTCCTTTAATGAAATTTCCTTCATGGATGTGAACAAGGACACCTGCATTGGCAGCATCTAATGGTTTGAAAATGCTCAGAGTCAGGCATTCATCATCTCCGACATATTCACCGTCTTGAAGCTGCGGACAACGTTTACCATGTTCTTTGACTCTGTGAGTATCTTCCCAGGCGTCTGGCAATACAGGAGCCTGTAAAGAAACAAATATTTTTCAAATATAATGCGACTTACGAATTATCCAACAAAAGTTGTTTAACATCTGCAATGCATACCTCAAAAGGGCTTTTGAATGTCCCGTACTGTATATCAATGTAACTAATTATATCGGCCTTCTCTCGCCACGTATATCCTTGAACTGGACCAGTCGTTGTTCCTACAACCAATTCGTCATCATTTCCACCATTGCCCCCTGATTCCGATCCGCTGCCTCCATTTTCGTTACCACCGTTAGACGCATCATCAGATCCACCATTGCCTGCACTCTCGTCACCATCATTCGACCCACCTTCGGAACCACCATTGCCTCCACTTTCGTTACCATCATTAGACCCACCTTCAGATCCACCATTGCCTCCTTCGTTACCATCGTTAGACCCGCCTTCAGATCCACTATCGCCTCCACCTTCATTACCATCGTTAGACCCGCCTTCAGATCCACCATTGCCTCCACCTTCGTTACCATCGTTAGACCCGCCTTCAGATCCACCATTACCTCCACTTTCGTTACCACCGTTAGATCCGCCTTCTGATCCACCATTGCCTCCACCTTCGTCACCACCGTTAGACCCGCCTTCAGATCCACCATTAGTTTCATCATCATTATCTCCGTTAGCCCCACCTTCTGCTCCACCGTTGCCTTCACCTTCGTTATCGCCGCTAGTCCCACCATCTACTCCACCCTCTGGTTCACCGTTAGTCCTACCGTCGCCCCCACTTGACGTTGTTTTTTCTGCTGCTCTGCTGACACTTTCGTCTTTTTCATTTGACTTAGTTTGTGTAGGTTGTTCAATTAAATCTTGTTCGCTTCCTTTAAGGCTAGAAGAGGTGGTACTTGTACTCCGTGACTCCTCGCCCAGAAGATCGTTGACTATGGTGAGATGCAGCGCTGACGTGGCCACCACTAGCGCCGCACTCATCCATACTGTTGTCTCCCACCGCATTATTCACATTTGCAAATGACTTTTAAAGTACATTCCTGTAAATATAACACTTATTTTAACTGTCATGCTTGTATTTTCTGAGGCTTTTAATACAACAGCAGTTATGATTTTATTATCGACTTTTAAATACTTAACTGGTTATCAAACCCCATATATTAATAGCTTTCGCTTTATCGTGGTCGTGCTACGGGAGTGATAGTGTAATATTACTATCCTGATTAATCGCGTCTTGCGCAACACGTCAGTAATTAATGCAATACGAAAATTTAATAATAGTTGAATCATAATCAGTAATTGTTAAGCAGAAGTACTTCATCATTTATAAATATGTTTTTCAAAACCACCCCACTTTACGTAAATACACAAACCCTAAAATTACAAAAAACATTATTAGTCAAGTTAGATAATCTAACAAATGAGCTGAAAGGTTAAATTATTCTACTCAAATGTTTAATAAATAGATTGGTAACAATATTTCTTTTTGATGACTCCTTCATAGTTCTTGACTAAGAGTTGACTGTATAATCTTACTTGACATCATAACTTAGATAAAAATACTTTTTATCAATTTAAAAAATACATAACTACTCGGCTAAATGTAACGAAAAGTTAGACAAAGGTGTTGTATTTTTTACATCAGTTCATTAATGAACTAAGTAGGTCGCACGTTATAGGGTGCGACCCTTTCATCATCGGCCACAATTATAAACTTAGGGCTACTGAGGGTTTCTGCTAACAGTAAAGCTCTACTAACTTTATCCGACTTGGAAATCGAACCTAGGTAGGTCCTCAGCCTCGTGTTCAATAGCCGCGCTTGCGACCACAAAACCTATGAAGCTGTTGACACTAGAAATAGTTCTAATAGAAAATAACACTGAGGAAGATACTACAAATAATACTTGATAATACTAGTAAAAGAAGTAATACGTGCTAAAAAATGTTCTCCAACTAACCTTTTCGTGATTACCTGTAGCTCGTAAGTTCGCTCTGACCCGGGGACGCGCGTACGCCGCACTGGCGCCGACGCGGCCCGCCTGTGTGATCGATGACTTGGGACACTCGCAAACAAAAGCAATTGTCTATCTAACCTATTATTGGTAAATAGTTATGTTGTAGAACTAAACACTAGGGAGTCGAGTCTGCTAATTTAAATAAGATGACACAATTGTCATCCCACCGACACCCTATCAAGATTCCATTACGATTGTGACAGATTAGATGTCAATATTTTGTAAAGGAACGAGGGTTGCTCCTCCTTTTGAATCCAGCTAGGTCAAAATAGTCGTATTCTGTGGTTGGACTAGATATTCACAATTTCGGTCTCCCGCTCAACCAGGGCCCTAATCTATACTAATATTATAAAGAGGAAAGATTTGTATTTTTGTATGTAACAAATAAACTTAAAAACTACTGGACCGATTTCAAAAATTCTTTTGCCGTTAGAAAGCTACATTATCACTGAGTAAAATAGGCTATATTTATAACTGGAATAAAACTTGTTACACGGGCGGAGCCGTAAGGACACAGCTACTCATAAATATTGTAAAAACCAAATTGTCACCCACTTAAAACTTGCCTACGTCAACAATGCTTATCCGTAGATCGATTAATTTACGCGTTAGACTCGTTTTTAACGTTTTTTTTTTTAAGAAAAACGTTGCCCCACTCTAGGATTTCTCCTGTACCGTGGGTGCGTTTACAGACACAAATCTTTACATGCACAAACATCCAGACCCTAGCTTCACTTTGTATATTTGTTTGATACAAATCTTGCGACAAATTTTTCAACTAATTCTCCTGATACTTCGCACACATTTAATTCCCATGACAATACAACATTATAATGATTTCAAACTTCAGTCCTCAAATGCTGATGCTACAGGGGTACTGTAAGACAAAACCATTTACCTTTTTTTTAAGGGTATAATTTTAAATGTAATAGATTGTCAAACAAGCCGACAGCCCTCCTAATGGCAAGTGGTTACCGCATATCGACGCTCGGCAGTGAAAACCTCGTAAATAAAATTTCCTTCAAAAGCGTTTTATTTGTTCTTTAGATTGATAAACTCGTCATACACGTACTAGTTCAACAAACTTTCAATTCAAATACTTCTAAGCTATCTATGACGTACGATGACAAACTTGTATTAACATTTGATCGGCCATTTTTTTTTTGCACGTGATTGTTATTTCTACCTCTTTTAAAAATTTGTATTTTACACGTACGTGGTTTTTTTTTTTTTTTTTTTTCACTGCCGACCGACGATATATACCTCAACAACACTAAGAGGATTGCTGATGTGTTGCCAACCTTAGAGATAAATTTAGAAAGTCTCATGTGCCTCTCATTCCACCGGCCTCTATACAATTTCAAACCGGAACAGCAAAGCTGCTTGGCGATAGAAATAAGTATGGGGGTAGTACTTCTGTGGAAGAACTGTTCCACTAGGAGCTCTACTACTAAATAAGTATGGGGGTAGTACTTCTGTGGAAGAACTGTTCCACTAGGAGCTCTACTACTAAATAAGTATGGGGGTAGTACTTCTGTGGAAGAACTGTTCCACTAGGAGCTCTACTACTAAATAAGTATGGGGGTAGTACTTCTGTGGAAGAACTGTTCCACTAGGAGCTCTACTACTAAATAAGTATGGGGGTAGTACTTCTGTGGAAGAACTGTTCCACTAGGAGCTCTACTACTAAATAAGTATGGGGGTAGTACTTCTGTGGAAGAACTGTTCCACTAGGAGCTCTACTACTAAATAAGTATGGGGGTAGTACTTCTGTGGAAGAACTGTTCCACTAGGAGCTCTACTACTAAATCCTCTTGTATCATATTAAATTATACCGAAGTATAATCTAGCGTATTACATGTATAACGATATCATCGAGTTAAGTACCCCGTGGGTCTCGTCGGGCCTCTAGAAAATTACATTAAGAGGACGAGAATGGACGATGCAATATTTTTAATTAGATTTCAACTCTCTGTTATAACTTGTTCATCAAGTTAGCCCTTTATGGAAATAAAATTATATTTAGTTATAGTAATATGAATATGTTAATTGGTCCATAACCTGCACCTAGGTACATCGTTTCGAAGTATTACGTCCATTGTGTAAGCGCCTACGCTATAACGACATTCAAAGTGTCACACTTACAACATTTTGCTATTGCTTTATGCATTTCGGATGCTGAAAAATGTGGATTGAATACAAGCACAAGTAGAAGGCAGAGATCTGGTTGTTGTAGCATTGACTAGGACGACACGATTGGCGCAGTGGTTGAGCGCTCGACTGCTGCGCGATAGACAGACCGCGGGTTTGATTCTTCCTTTACCTACTTGGCTTGGGTGTTTGTGCATGTGAATATTTGCGTCTGTAAACGTATCCACTATTCGGTTTATTGTCTCGTTTTGTCTATAATGCTCGTGACGAGAGACAGGGGTGCATTAAAAGAGCCTCTACGACGATACTTAAGTTCATCGGGCGCACTCTGAGCGGTCAGCCCCGCTACCAACTCTGCTGACTGGGTAATCTTTTCACCTCAGTTTCAGCTATTCTCATATAGCTCGTGCACGAGAGAAAAAGACTGTGGCGACATCTATCACGTCACATAAGACAGCACGACGATTGTCTAGCAGACTACAGCGACAACAATGACAGCTGTCAAATGAAACGTCACAAATCCTGCATCGCGATATCAAGACACGGAGTTAATATATACAACTTCCCAACATCAACCGTTGGGCAGTGGCCCGCCAGGCATAAGACCCGCTTGGTTGTAGGATCCTCCCTTTTCATTGGAGAAGCACCATACCTCGTTCCTCAACAAACCGAATCGTTCGCCAGCTGACTTATCGAAAAGTTTTCATTCAGGAGGCAGGACCTCATTTTCAGCAAATGCGCTCCCGGCCTCTAGACCAATGAAAACATTTTATCTATTTCAAGGCTATTCTTTTTGGACTTCTACTTTTGGTGTTGCCAGTACTCAGATTAGGGTACTTATCGAACTTTAGTAATACCATCCTGTTATCTGGCACTCGAGGCTTTGATAACGAAAGCTTTGCTATTTATTTTGTGCTACATCACCTATAATATTATACATGACACATATAGCGACAATTGAAAGGATTCTTAGAATTTTGACACCGTTTCTAAAAGTAGGTTATGAGGAAGGTCGACAATAATTCTTATATACACAGTGTTATAGAAGTAACGCAAAACCTTAAAAGTAGTTTGTTCAGATTCGAGAATAGAATAGATTCCTGTTTTTTATTCATGCTGGTTATATTAAAAAAAATCACAATGTCATTTTTAAATTATTACAAGCCAAGTCCACCATGGGCGGTCGACGGGGAGAGGCGGGGGGTATCCTCCGATCAGAATAATCAAATCATAAAATTCGAATCAGAATATTCCGATCAACAAAAAATACAAAAATAACATGACATCACGCCTGTATTCTCAGAAGGGTTAAGCAGAGGTGTATAGTAATACCCTCATTTCGCCGTTATGTTTAAGTCCCATATAATAGGGGGCGAGCCTATTACCATCAACCGGGCACAAATCCAAACTCCGGGCTGCTACTGAGGAATTCCACACGGAAAAACCACAATAACACTTTGCCCGACCTGGGAATCGAACCCAAGACCTCACGATCAGCAGTCGCGCTTGCTAGACTAGACCAACAAGGCAGTCAAAAAATACAAATATCTTTTAAAATAATTTATAGCTGCACCAATTGATTACAATAAACATCAGTGTCTGAGTTTTTGAGTTATTAAAATAACATGTTGTAGATACAAGTTTGAATGGCCAATGAGGGGCTCATAGCTAATTAACAACCGCGCGATGCCTACAATCTGCGAGTTGTAGCTACGCTTACCGCGGTCAGTCCGTGGATGGATGACCACCTATTATTAGGTACACATCGAAACCCATCAGCGTCTTGGTGAGCATGTTAAATCATCGATCAAATAGCTTGTGCTGATACGAAAGAAGAGGAACAACGAACAAAGTTCCACAGGAAACTCTATTGACAAAGAAATCTTTCGATTCATAAAACTTCACGGGCTAATAAAGGCTCATTTACACGAGGATAGTTTCTCGAAGCGAGACTATTTAAAACCGCGTCGCTGCTGAACAGAGTACGAAGTAGTCTCAACTATATCTTGAGAGTTGTGGCGGAGAGCTATACTCCAAATATAAGGCATTTTATGCGGAGGTTGATCAGGTAGGAAACATGTTTTCTTGTCTGATCGTCCTCTGCGTGGAGTGTACATTATTTTAAATATTATATTATATCAGTACTATTAACATTAAAATATAAGTTGTTTTGTAATACTAACACAATATGGATCACTGTCGTCCGAAATAGACGAATTTTAATTTAATTAATTCTATTTGACGTTGTCTTTCTCGGCGGTGAAGACGGAGACAACATGACTTGCTTCGTGAAACTATTTTCGTGTAAATCAGCCTTAATGATAACAATTCTGCTAATTTTATCACTTCATCGATTTAAGATGCTTTTTCTACTTTTATATTAACGTTATTTATTTTTTTACAGGTAAGCAACACAACTCTATTATTGTTCAAGGACTGGAAAATAGGTAAGTATAATAGAATATAATTTTAAATAATTAAACAAAGTTTTTAGGCTTCAAAATAAGATATTTTCAACATGGCAGAATCATAGACTGTTTATTAAATATTTTGGTTGTACAATTATCTTGAACGTTATCCTCAAATCATTTGTCGACGTAACACATGGTTAGTGACGTCATAAGAAGTGCGCCAAATTACGATGACGTGTAAGTGCTGTTTCTGAAACAATATATCATGTGTTAATAATAATGTCCGGCTGATTGGTAGCGTCGTGTGGCAGTCGGGTTGTTGAGCTACCTAAAATAAGGTTTGAGCTCCGCGATGACTGATGTCAGTTAGGACAGGTCAACTCAAACCTGCTATGGCACTTTCCTCAAAAGGCCATTACAGACGTCGCCCTACATTGTTACACTGGCATAGTGTTTATACCACAATGTCTGGACTTTAAAAGAGACCTTGATCTCTGAGTTTGATTCGGCTTTTTTTCTCAGAGCTAGTCAGATAGGAAATGTCGGCGCCACCTAATCTTAAAAAAACATTACATTGACTTGTAAAAGTGCCTGTAACAGATTTATTTACAGAAATAAAAATCATTTATCATTTAATAAATATGATGTCCGAGTAAATTGTGGTTCAATGAAGAATTGTAAAATATTTTAGTGACTGGGTCCCAAAGACCATACTAATCATATTTATGTTGTCTAGGTCAACGGGTCTGATCAATTAATGGATAACATCCATCCCAATAGTGAATTAATATTCGAGGTTCGAATATGATTGATAAATGACTATAAATACATATCAATGAAACTGGCTGAGAAAATTAAATAAGATTAGGGCGTGATTAACCGTAATTAAAAAAAACACAATCAAGAAATCTGAACATAAAGGGTGCTTGTTGACGACGACGAATTCATATTTAATTGTCGTTCAACCTTAACGCTATGATCTCTAATCTCTTCTGTAACCATCTCCACTTTCCCGGTTTCCAATACTTGAAGACCTGTAATTCCACCCCTAACACCATACAAATAAGTTCTGTCATACCCAGCCATCGTGTATATCTTGTCGTGGAAGTCAACCATGTCTCGTTGCGCCTCCGTGATGTTGACGTGGTTGTAAATAAGCACAGGTTCGCTAATTAACTGGTAGTTGAGCTGGTCCGCGGTTGCCGCTGGCCATTCTGATTGTCTGTCACAAAGCGGGTGGCTGGAACATACCAGAGGTTTGAGCATACAATTACAATGATGTCAAAATTACCTACATCATCAAGCAAGCCTCCTCTAAATTCGTGCTATAGAAATTACCTGCATCGCATGAAGTTGACCACGAATGTCGTCATCCAGTGCTTCATGAGGTCGTCTCTGGACCTCGGAGGGAAAGACTTTTCGTTGGGGTCCATTAGAGAATTCAAACGGAACACGAATAGCTGATCCTCCATGTGAGCACTACCTCCTGGGTACTGCAACAACCGACCGAACTTAACTGGGTTGAAGTCACTGTCGAACTCAAACTGATACAAGTAGAGTGGTTCCGCCCCCAGCGCCTCTCTCCACTCCACCAGCTTAAACGCAGGATACGAGAAAAACGAGTTCGAACAGCATGTTATGTACTTGTTCACAGATGCATCTCCTTCAAAATACTTTTCTAACATTATCTCAGACAGGTTGGACGCCTCACTTGTAGACACAGAATATGTTATGTTTGGCGGCAGGATTAATGAAGGGCTTTCCTTAATAAGGTTGATCATGCCCAAATATTCAATTCTCCGTTTAAAGTATTCGCACTCATTGCTTGTAGTACCCATAAGCACAGGAAGATTTTTGCCGCGACCTAGTTTTATAAGATTTGCTGGATAGTCGTCTAGGATCGTTGTGACTCCGGAATGGGGAGATTCAGCTACAGGAACGAAGGAGACCAGGCCCGATTTTAATTGTACTATCCTGTTAGCCTCCATGATCTTTTCGAGGGACATTTCTATAAGAAGGTCGTGGATTTCATCGGCATCAGTAGAATTTATGCCAACGTATTCCAGAAACATTGTAGCGATGGTCTGAGCGTAGGCAGGCGAGGCTGTATAGAAGCCTCCGTTGCCGACACCGCTCATTAACAGCAATCTGAAACGAACCATTTAATAATTAATATTACAAACTACGCCTCACTAAAAACGATAAAACTCATTTAGGTAAAAAGAATTAGGTCAGTATTCAAGCTCGTAAGGTTTTAATGAATATACCTTGTAACCAAACCCTCTGAGGCTTCAGATAGCGTGACTAAATGCGCGGCGACCGAGCCGCAGCTCTGGCCGCCCAGGGTGACGTCGTTAGGGTCTCCGCCGAAGGCCGCAGCGTTCCTCTGCACCCATTTGAGCAACGTGATAATATCTCGAAGCCCATTGTTCCCGGGAATCTTCGATGAATTTAACGAAAGATATCCGAAAACGTTGACTCTACAGAATTGTTGAAAACACATGTAATTAAAATAATTACTGCTATTTAAAAAAAAACAAAAACAAAGCTCTTTATGAAGTGAAATTGGAAGTAAAAATGCTCATTCAAATTAGAAAAGTAGTACGCAAGGTGACTATTATTTCAAAGTTTTTCTTTAAAGGAGTGGTAGTGTGTCCCACATGGAACAAATAAGTACCTCTCATGTACCTTAACTGAAAGTCGACAGATTTAGAGAACATGCATTTTTTTAATTATCGAGAAATCGGTATTAAATACTATTAATGCCTAAAATATCAAATCCCCCGCCCCGAACAAGGAGTCGAACAAACAAACCAGCGCCTTAAAAAATCTGTATATTTTTTTTCTGACTTTCAGGAATAATATAGTCTCCTTTGGTTTAAATTTTGTGTGAGGTAGGTATTTCCCCTTCAGGTAGCGTTAGTTTTTAGGGTTGCATATTTCAACTAGTAACCCTTTTCGTTTCGCCATTCTGTCTGTCTGTCCGTCTGTCTGTCCGTCTGTATGTCACAGCCTCAGTAGAAGTGTCGAGGTAGATAATAAAAGAGTTTCGAAAAGCGAACTATCAGAATTAAGGCTCGTATCTGGCGCAGAGGTGAAAAGTATTATTAGGTAAACATGTATTTAATTGAATTTTCCTTTATGTTTTTTTCAGGGACCGTACAACCCCGGTTAAGAGTTAAGCCTTTCGACAGGGTAACCCGTATATGCGGTAACTTATATCGCGGTGTTACATTTTATTCGGGTTTCATCCTCGGAACCCAGCAAAACGGTTAACACCTTCATTGTGATAACCCCTTGAAGGGGTTAACCCGTTCAATGACTTAAGCCTTTGAAGGGGTTATCTTTATGAAAAGCTTTTATTCGGGTTACCCAAAATTACCCAATAAACTTGAGCTGCATGTGAGTGACCTTGAAACTTGCAGTTTCACCCGAGCCGCGCCTCAGTCTTATTATTTTTACTTAGTTATTACAAATTCGGCAACGAGTAAAGAGTTGACGACAGATTAGCGAGCTAGGAGAGAATTTCAAAAAACCCTCAAATACATGTTTGTTTATTTTTCACTAAAAGTCTAAATATTTAATTCCATGTTTCTTACTTTAAAAGTACCAGATTTCTCATAGAAACTTTCAACGCTTATTTCACCCCCTTAGGGGTTGAATTTTCAAAAACGCTCAAACACGTATACATTTATTTCTAACCAGAAACCTTAATATTTAATTCCATGCTTCTTACTTCAAAAACGACGGACATACATAAAAACATAAAACCCCTATTTCACCCCCTTAAGGGTTTAATTTCGAGAAATTCCTTCTTAGTGGATGTCTACGTCACAAAAGAAACCTACTGTCAAAATTTCAAGTTTCTAACCCTAGCGGTTTAGGCTGTGCGTTAATAGATCAGTCACCCAGTCAGTCAGTCAGTCAGCTTCTCTTTTTATAAGTATAGATAAAAGATAAATAGATAAAGATATCGGATTTTTAACAAAGCCTGCTACTACTATAACGTAGGTAAGTATTTGGTATCTTTTCGATATTAGATTTTAGGTAATAAATTCTCAAATTAAGCAATAATTACCTACATCAAAATATCCGTAATAAAAATCTCACTCAATAATCTCAATATTTATACGAACTTTAAAAAAAATACATTAGAAAAACGAGGAATCACAGTAGGTAATTATGGCGCGACAATCGATGAAACGCTCGCGGGCCGCGGCGCCGTGTAAAGACCGCGTATCGGTGTGCGTGCGACAAATCAAAAAAAAAAAAGTTTGCGATCACTAGCATAAGCTGATATAATTTTTTAAATTGAAATTTATCAAGAAAAAAAATCTTTGTTGTGTGTTTTCTTTAAATAGAAATACCCAGTTTGAAATTAAAAAAACTATTCCTTATTTTTTATAAAAAAAATAAAGTAATTAATCATAATGTAATTGTAACAGAAATTTGATAGAAAGAAAAAGACTGTTTAACCAAACTTAAACAACAATTTATTAATAAAAGGTTTATATTCAATATAATATAACTCCTCCCCTGGCTCGAACACATGCGAAAATCCTCCTTGACATGCTGAGAATCAAGTTATCCAGCATTTCTTGGGGTAACCTGTCCCATTCTTGAATAGCGGCTTCCCTGAGCTCTGGCACTGTCTGGGGACGTGGCTGACGGTTCCAAACAGCTCGCTTAAGAGCATCCCACACGTGCTCTTTTGGGTTTAAGTCAGGTGAGCCAGCAGGCCAGTCTAACCTTGTAATGTCGTATTCTCGAAGAGCAGCATTGACTCGTTGAGCTCGATGGGCGGGCGCATTATCATCGACCAGTACAAATTGGTGCCCATGGTTTACTCGGAATGGTCTGACAATTTCATCAATAGCAACTGCTCTGTACATGCTGTCTGTCTGAATGAATGAATCTGCATCTGCAGTCATGAAGCCTCGAAACGGGATCAAAGACGTTCTAGCTCCAATCATAATACCACCCCAAAAGGACACCGATTTCCCGCCTTGCTGAACTGTTCGAGTGGCAGTTCTTTGCCTTTCACGGTCTTCTCCAGACAGGGACACGTCGGTTATCTGGATGAGTACTGATTCGCGATTCGTCAACGAAGAGACAGTTTTGCCAAATGTTTTCTTCTTCATTTTGCCGAAGCCTAGCCCACTTTAATCTCCGTCGTTGACGTTGCCGGGAATTCAGAGGAGCTCGCCAAGACCTCCGTGCTCGTAATCCAGCCTGGTGCAAGCAATTCCGAATGGTCTGAGTGCTAACTTCAAGCCCAGAGGCGGCCCGAACTTCCGCTTTTATTTTAGTGGCGTTGATTGTTGGGTCACGGGCTGCCAGCAATCTAATATAGCGCTTTTGGCCAGCAGTCAAAACAGTTGGGCGACCACTGCGGGGTCGGTCAGCTAAATTACCCATCCCGTGGTACCTCTGCAACTTGGTCACGACACAGGATTGGGATATAGCAACTCTGCGTGCTATTTCTCTCGTGGTGTATCCTTCTTCCCTCAAAGTTACTATTCTTGCTCGTAAAACTTCTGATAATCCTCTTGGCATTTTTCAATCACAACTTTCCGCGAAATCTATTTTAAATCCGGTAAAATTGACTAAATCTGATTTCTGAATGAGCGTAAGCTAGGACTGAAAGCCTTTTTATATCGAAAAACAATTGATTTTTTTTTATTGTTTTATATTCTAAATCTATTTTTTTAAATAAAGAATCTAAAAAGAAGAAGAAACCATAATATAATCTACCGTAACAAAAAAAGTCGGTTTTTCATAGTGATCGCAAACTTTTTTTGATGTGTGTAAACTACATTTGCTTGTATTACTTGATGCATCATAATAATCCATATACCTATATACCCAGTCTGGCCATAAATACTGTTACAATTAAAAATAAGAAAGATATTACATTTGAATTTGGAATCTGTCATTTTTATACGATTGTTCATTGAGTTTTCTAATTTTAGCGCCAATACATTGTACAATATTTTGCGATATTAAAATGGAGTGGGGTGATAAAGAGAACCGAATCGCTGTGATTGCATTACACAAAGTTGGTATGGAGCCAAATGCAATTTTTAAAACTCTCCATACGCTTGGTATTAGTCAAATATTTGTGTACCGGGCTATTAATAGGTACAATGAGACTTCCTCTGTTTGTGACAGAAAAAGATCTGGCCGTCCACGTAGTGTTCGTACGAAAAAGGTGGTCAAAGCAGTAAGGGAAAGAATTCGAAGAAATCCTGCCCGAAAGCAAAAGATTTTATCTCGGGAGATGAAGATAGCACCCAGAACCATGTCGCGTATTTTAAAAGATGACTTAGGACTTGCAGCCTATAAGAGACGCACTGGTCATTTTTTAACTGATAATTTAAAAAGAATAGGGTGGTAAAATCGAAACAACTACTGAAGCGGTACGCAAAGGGAGGTCACAGAAAATTTTTGTTTACGGATGAGAAAATCTTTACAATTGAGCAACATTTTAACAAACAAAATGACCGTATTTATGCTCAAAGCTCTAAAGAAGCCACCCAATTAGTCGACAGAGTGCAACGTGGGCATTATCCGACTTCAGTGATGGTTTGGTGGGGTGTTAGCTATGAAGGAGTGACTGAGCCATATTTTTGTGAAAAAGGTATCAAAACATCGGCACAAGTGTATCAAGATACCATTCTTGAGAAGGTAGTTAAGCCCCTTAACAACACCATGTTCAATAACCAAGTATGGTCCTTCAAACAAGACTCGGCGCCGGGTCATAAAGCTCGGTCCACGCAGTCTTGGTTGGAAGTGAACGTTTCGGACTTCATCAGAGCTGAAGACTGGCCGTCGTCTAGTCCCGATCTTAATCCGCTGGATTATGATTTATGGTCAGTTTTAGAGAGTACGGCTTGCTCTAAACGCCATGATAATTTGGAGTCCCTAAAACAATCCATACGATTGGCAGTGAAGAATTTTCCCATGGAAAGAGTGCGTGCTTCTATTGATAACTGGCCTCAACGTTTAAAGGACTGTATTGCAGCCAATGGAGACCACTTCGAATAAGCTTTTTATATTTTAAATTGTTTTATATTTATGTATTAAACTAATACACTGTAAAAGTAATAAATATTAATTGCAATAAAAAAAAAAAATCTTAGTGACAATATTTATGGCAAGACCAGGTATAAAAGGAGAAGCTGACTGACTGACTGACTGATCTATCAACGCACAGCCTAACGGCTGGGGTTAGAAACTTGAAATTTTGACAGTAGGTTCTTTTTGTGACGTAAACATCCACTAAGAAGGGATTTCTCTAAATTCAACCCCTAAGGGCGTGAAATAGGGTTTTTAAGTTTGTATGTAAGTCCGTCATTTTTGAAGTAAGAAGCTTGAAATTAAATATTAAGGTTTTTGGTTTGAAATAAACGTACACCTGTTTGAGCATTTTTGGAAATTCAACCCTTAAAGGGGTAAAATAAGTGTTGAAAGTTTGTATGAGAAATCTGGTATTTTTGAAGTGAGAAACATGGAATTAAATATTTAGGCTTTTGGTAAGAAATAAACGTATAGGTGTTTGAGGGTCTTTGGAGATTCCACCCCTAAGAGGGTGAAATGGGGGGTTGAAGTTTGTAAGTCCGTCGTTTTTGAAGTAAGAAAGATGAAATTAAATATTAAGGTTTCTGGTTAGGAATAAATGTACACATATTTGGAAATTCAACCTCTAAGGGGGTGAAATAAGTGTTGAAAAAATGTATGAGAAATCTATTACTTTTGAAGTAAGAAGCATGGGGAGAAACTGACCGACTGGCTGACTAATCTAGCAACGCACAGCCTAAACCGCTGGGGGTGATAAAAGACGAACTTTTGGATTTTAAAATGTCACTTTAAAATGGGCTTAACGAGGATTTCAAACTTCACGCAAGCGAAGCTGTGGGCAAAAGCTAGTACATAATAGTGGTGTACAGCATCTCGCCTCGGCTGTGGCATTTTCATAGATGGAAAGAATAACTAAAATATTTGCTATATAATAGGTAGGTACTACAACATAAACACTTTTTAAAACACCTCTGAAATACTTTTATCACTTCCGTGTTCCGACTTATATGACGAATGATGAGAATAAACAAGTTTTGAAACGAAAAAAAGAAATATTTCAATGTTTAGTATGTGCGAAAATTAAAATTGAACTGTACTTACATAAAAATAACCATTATTATTCCACGTTTACAAGTCGCTCGGTACATGCAACAATGGCACCGCCGAGAAGGAGCATGTCATGTGCGGTCGTGGATATGCAATTTTCAAACTAATGTCGATTACTAAGAGTTTATATTACAATGTTTTGGGTCGGAATGGGTTACCCTGTTACCGTGTTACAGGGTTTTGAAAGGGTTACCAGTTCAGAAGCGGTAACATTGCACCCGTTCAAGGGTGTAACACGTACCATAGGGTTTTTTATTTAAGCGCTTAAAAAAACCCCTTCAAAAACCCTTTCAACGACTACCCGGACGGTCCCTGGTTTTTTTCAATTCCTAACAATTTTTATGATTCACCTTTGTCCGTATTTTTAAACAATTTAGAAGAATTACTAAATAGTTTTTAAACATTCATAGCTCATTGGATAGCTGATGAAATAAGAATGTTTTTCTCGTATTTTTTACACTTAGTGTCATAATAAGTTTTTGAGATAATCATCATTGTTTAAAGTGTACTTGGATGATTTCCTAATACATTTAATTAATATTTAAATCATTACTTTCCACTGGTTGGTATTCTTGAACAATAGAATACGTGAAAAGCTTTGTTAAAGTATCAGCTACAACTTAATATGGAAACCAAAGCCATTCAATTTGATACTTCAAAGTTAAATAACGTTTAAAAACGAATTCTAGGTATTTTTCAAAAAACTATAAAATTGAATTTCTCGAAATCTACTGACTTTCGGCGAAGGTACATGGGGTGCTAATTTGTTGCATATAGGACACACTATCACGCCTTAAAAGAAATACGTCGAATACGAGTCCACCCTGTACATTTCACTTACATATTTTGTGAACTATGAAACATTCTTCAAAGAAACTGTCAAAATACTTGCCTATAATTGAAAGTGATTACAATAACCCCTTTGCTGACCAAATATTCGGGTCCATGGAGGTCTGAATCGCCTGAACCGAGTTGGAAACCGCCACCATGGACGAAGACAAGGATTGGAAGACCGGTGTTTTGACTCGTGGCGTTGGCGGAGACACCCAGGGGAACGTGGACGTTGGCATGGATACAGGACTCGCTCATGCCCACTGGCCTGGCCATACGTCCGTATATTTCGTCATACTGAGGACATATGGGACCTTCCTCTGTGGCTACTCGAACGCCGTCCCAGGGATTCAAAGGTTGAAGCTCCTGAAATTAAGAATGACATTAAGCCAAGTTTTTCCTGGTATACCAGAAACTGGGTATGCTTACGTTATTAGCAAGAGCACCACTAGTTCCTGCCTTGGTAGCGATTTTCAAGGGGACCATACGCAATAAATCAGAACACTAGGGCCCATATTACGAAACCCCTATCAACATGGCGGTCTGGGAGTAGAATCCCATGAGAAACTGTCAAAATGTAGTATCATTTGAATTTTATACATTTGATAATATAATACTTGTTGGTCTAGTGGTCGCAAGCACGACTGCTGAGCATGGGGTCCTGGATTCGATCCCCAGGTCAGCCAAAGTGTTATTGGGTTTTTCTATTAGGAATTTCTCAGTAGCAGCCTGGAGTCTGAATTTGTGTCCGGTTAATGGCAATAGGCTCGCCCCCTATTACATGGGACTTAAACATAACTGGCGAAACGAGGGTGTTTTAAAACACCTCTGCCAAACCCTTCGGGGAATGTAAGGCGTGATTTTATGTTATAATATTTTATCATCAAGTTGGTAAATTAAGAGGTATCAAAACGACACTTACGTGGCAGCTCCCAAATAAAAGCTATTTATAAAAACGGCTCTAGAAGCAGTGTACCTTGAACCGCAGCTCTCCCAGAGGTTGCTGTGCGTAAGGGATGCCCCTGAAACTGGCATAGTCTACGTCCTCCTCCGCTTTCCTAATGCGCCCGCACACCCATCCTGAATCTATCTGTGTAAGCACATCGCAGTCTAGACTCGTATCATTGTTTGGTGAGAATGGCGTGATTTCTGAAAAATATTTATTGTTTATTGTTTTTGCAAAAAACTGAAATGTTATTGGAAAGAAAGAAAAAAATTAAAGCAAAAGATTAAAGATTGTTATCTGAAAATAACAATTAAATATTAAATTGAGTAAATACCCAAGAAACGTATTTATTACTTCGGCAATTATTTTTTATTTACATAGTGGAAAATTTTAAGGGAATATTTCAAATGACTCTGTATCTTTGATAACAATGGCCGTATTGGAGTAAAAAAAAAAAGCTATTTGAAGTTTCTAATTTTTGGATCTTGCAAAAAAAAAACCATGTAACACGTAACGCGCAATCTGAATGAATAAATTGAAAAAAAAAGTTTTTTCTTTCGATCTTATTTTTGGTGTACGGACTTGAAATTTCTTTTTCCAACTTAACCACCTTATGGATTAGATAGGTTGTTTATTTAGCTTCAATTTCTTTTTTTTTTGGTCTCGATACGACCATTTCTCGATGAGTTATCGGACTTCGAATGAAAATGGATAATTTTTTTTTTGTTCATCGATATATCAGAAACCAATGATCGCACAGAAAATCTACGGTGGGTTTCAGAAACTTTAAGAAGTTCTCTACAAGGACCTAGCATGGTTCGTTAGAAAAATATTATTTTTTTCATACTTAACATGACTTTGAAAAATCGTAATAAATAGGACTTTTAGGGTCTTCTAGAAAATCACATGCCACATTGAGAATATTGGGAAAATGACTAATGTTAAGTGTGCCTTTTACAGATCATTGTACCCCTAAAAGCCCTACAGAGTTTTAATTCGATCCATCAAGCCGTTTTTTTGTTTCATTCGACTGAATTTTAAAAACAATTAATTGTTCACGTTTTTTTGCCCTAAAATGCCTTGCGTTTAAAATGCTCATAATCTGTAAAAAAATGTAAAGAACATTTTTTCCTGATTTTTTTTACATTCTTATTGCAGAAAGCATTTGAAATTATGAAAAAATATGATATTCATTAAGATTGCGCGTTACGTGTTACAACAATACCGCGCAAGTCAAATTTGGTTACTTTTCAGGAAAGACAAAAACTGCATTATTTATATTGCACTCAATACATAATATATTAATATTTTAACATGCATGTATTGTATAAAATTAATAAATAATCCAGTTTTTTGTCTGTCCTGAAAACTAAGCAAATTTGACTTGCGCGGTATTGTTGTATAAGCGACGATAAACAACTTATCTAATCCATAAGGTGATTAAGTTGGAAAAAAAGTTTCAAGTCGGTACACCAAAAATAAGATCATAAAAAAAATCGTTTTGTTTTTCATGATATTCATTAAGATTGCGCGTTACGTGTTACTTGGAAACATTTTTTTGCAAGATCCAAAAATTAGAAACTTCAAGTTTCAAATTGCTATTTTTTTACTCCAATGCGACCATTGTTATCAAAGATACAGCCATTTGAAAATTCACCGAAAATTTAGATATTTTTTTGATCCCTTAATTTGTTCCACTAGTGTATATCATGATTTTGTCAATACAAAGTATTATCTCATTGAAATGCAAACTTTATTTGTAGAAGATTGGAGCCTTATCTAAGCGGAAACCTGTATTACAGGACACCACATTTCCCAATATCACAATATAAATGACATTTTGTGTATTTTCAAAATATTATACTTACTTTATGTTAAATTTAATAAGAGAAAAGAAAAAACTTCAGTTTGAATAGATAACCGAACGAAAGCAATTTATATTATAAAGAAATATAACAAGGCACACTGTACACAATAAAACTTACCGGAACATACTGCCGAAAAACAAATAAAAAAGTAAAAGTATCTTATCATTTTAATGTCGGCGCGATGATTAAGTCGTGTTCTCTTTCGGATCTTTATATATAACACAAGCCATATAAAGCTAATATCACACTGACACACATGTATGTAGGTATCTAAGGACCACATCCCATTCACTGTTCTATCTCTGTTCACGTTGAAAGTTTTCATTTGAAATAAGCACATGCGCTTATGGAAGGTCAAGGATTAAGTTGCGAGGGTCCAAAAACTTGGTCCTACGGAGAATAGTGGCAAAAACTTCGTTGTGTTAGAAGTTACAGCGTAATGCGGTGGCTCTCAACATGTTCCACGAGGTTCTATACATTTATAATTCACTTGAAATATTAACTAAAAAAATAATTACAACCAACACAAAAATATAATTCTTATTTATGAAGATTACAAAAGAGACCATATTGGGCCCAAAATCGAAAGTGCCGGCCAATGGAAAAGGATGTTTTAATCTGTTTGGAACATCATCCTAAGCATTTGGTACTATGACACCAAAGCGATAAAACCATCAGAATAGCAGCTGCATAAGTACGAAAAATCTGTTTCCCATACATTTGACCAAAAATGCATCTGAAAAATGCATTCGGCGTCCCTTCGGCATCCTCAACCGCGTGTACTTCCACTCCCACGACCTGATCTTGGGTGCCAAAAGGCGAGGGCTCTGGAGAAAGATTACCCTCGTCCTCAGTATCATCATCTGAAAGTTATAATGATTACATTAGCCAAATATTCACAAGCGTTGAGCAAAGCTGACAGTAAAAGCGATAACTCAATTACATTCAAGCACAGCTCAATAGTATGCAAAAGTAACGAGCAGTGACCGCAGTATGCTCAACGTGCAGTGACCGCAGTATGCGCCATCAGCGAGCAGTGACCGCAGTACGCTCAACGTGCAGTGACCGCAGTATGCACAATGGACAGTTGTAACATAAATATAAACACAACACCGGAAACATATTTTATGATGATGTAACCAAATATAAGTAAATCCTCAGTATTCTTTATTTGTCACTAAACTATGAACGTACACTACTGTACTATCACAATATGTTTCCACAAAACAAGGAAGAGGACAAAGAAAATACTCACTTTCAGAAAATGAGACACATCAGGGGTCCACTCCCCTCGCCAGAGAAACATATTCTGCAGCAGCTTGCGTGGTTTTACCGTATGATCCCGTGACTAGTTTGAGCTCATATCGCCCGCGTGGCAACACTTGCGCAACTTTGTATGGGCCGCGCATGCCGGAGTCCAACTTGCCCGTGGTCTGCTTCGACTTAAAGTACCCTGCAAGACACAGGAACTGTCTTACCTCCTTGACATTAGTCGGCACCCTCGCATTAACTAGAGCTTCCACTTTATGAGCGCTCGGTCTAACCTGACCGTTACTAATCGTCCGGCCTAGGTATTCGATCTCTGTAACAAGAAACGGTATAGCGCTGATTGCGTTTATGAGTTTTTCTGTTACCTCAGTAAATTCCGTATCAGCACTCGTCTGTATGTCGGTAGTTCCACCGCACGATTGTACAGTCGGGGACGGCGGCGGCATGGCAGCCACACTAGACAACGGCCGAATTGTCTCGCTTGGTTGCGGCACCAACATATCACCCGAACTACCCTCGCCTGGATTTCGTAACCTGGAACTATCTGCCAAAACGTTTAAACGATTCAAAATCGCTTGAAGCGTTTAATCTAAACCAGGGATAGGCGTTCGATCTCTTTTACGACGTTTACGTTTATTATGATCGGACATTTTTACAAGAAATCAAATTTATTTACAGTAAAACCTAATCAAGAAAGCCTATGATTCAGAACGGTGGCACTATCACACTTCTGAATTTATAACTCACTTGAAATATTAACTAAAGAAAAAATACAACGAACACAAAAATATAATTATTATTTATGAAGATTAAAATTTTTATTCTTAACACCAAAATCAAATAACTTAACATTAAAGTAACAATATCACTTTATATTAGTAAAACTAAATTCAGTTGAGTAATTACAAAAAGTAAAGACTAAGTATTAGCTAGACCCGTGTATACGTCTGTCTATCCCTGGTGCCAACGAGCGAAACTGCAAGCTCCCTCTCCGGTCGACCATCAAGCTTCCGATATGGCCTGATCTTGACGACGCGTGGCGCGATCGGTAAACCACGCCTCCCCTTCATCAATTTTACGCTAATTATACAGTATGTAAGAAAAACAATGGTTGTCTGTGATAAAACTTAAATACCAGAGATCCATAGATAACGAATAAAGCATGGGTCCCTCCCCCCGTATAGCCAGCACTGTTGTTAGACTCACCGATGGTCCCTACGCAAACTACCGAAAGTCGAAAATGAAGTTTGTTCTTTGAATAATGTCAATACCTTGTATCATAGGATTTTAATTTTTTTGGTGTGATATAAAGGTTTTACTTTACTTTTCTTACGTACCAGCAAAAATGTAAAATAATAAGTAGTTTCTGAGAAATTAGATATTCAATGCTCTACTATACAGGGTTATTTGTAAAACACCGACAACCTCTCAGGAATATGTTACTAACATCATAATCAACAACTTTTGTTTTATGACTTTTAAAAATTCAACATATTTTAGTTCATCAGATTGTCATACAAAAATAAAAATATTTAAATTGAACGCTCTAAAGCGCCCCCGCCGCCCTAACCCCGCTCCCCTCGCTATTTTACTATCGCTTTCTTTTGCTTCGCATACACTTCGTAACATTTAGACCGTTCAATTTAAATATTTTTATTTTTGTATGAAAATCTGATGAACTAAAATATGATGAATTTTTAAAATTCATAGAACAAAAGTTGTTGATTATGATGTTATTAACATAGTCCTGAGAGGTTGTCGGTGTTTTACAAATAACCCTGTATAATTACATCCAATCGAAAATGACACATTCGATAATTTACGTCGGAATTTTATCCGTACATTCTATCGAATCTGCCACTTTCGATAGGCACATCGGTGTAATTCCCAAAATAAAGTTACGAATCTACTACTTTCGATACAATACAATTCCATAAATCCAACAAATACAATTGAAAGTTATAGTTTCGATAATTTACATAGGTATCTAGAATTAAGGCTCCTAAACAGATTATAATGTACTAAAACCTACTCAATATCAACTATTTATCAACACGACGGCGACATCGTTGCGCGCGGGGGTAGCAGCATAAATCCGCGATAGTGCTAGTTCCGACATGTTCGCTCGCTTCCTGGTGCCGCGTCAACTAGTGTGTAATTCGAATTTCAATCATTTACGACGAAACAACCGTTAATGATTTGATAATTTACGTTTTGAAAAACACGAAATAATATGATATTTTAACTTTTATTTTATAACCTTTAAGGTAACATAATTTCACACATTTTAAACAAATAAAATAAAAACTGAGATTTTGTAGTTTCGATAGTATACGTAGGAACCATCGACTTATCCGCATTACCTGTGAAAAACTTCTTCATCGTGTGCTTTGCTGCGTAAGCATTCTATAGCAAAGGTGGGTATGCAATTATGCATGTTCATACAAAATACGAGTGAATGCTTGTTTATTCACTTGTGTAGACTTAGCCGATGAATAAAACACTGAGGTATAATAAAATCAAATATATTTGTACACTTCCACTTGGAGCACTTTTACGCATCAAAAATTAAACGAAGACTGGCTATGAAATATCATTACAACGCAAAACTCGAGATTACTACGGTAAAGCAGCGCTGAGAATCGAGCGCCATCTGTTGATGAACATTACAATCACGCACTGCTTTACCCTAGCAAGGTAAATGTATTCAATTGAATGTCTGAACAATGAATAATAATATAGTTATCAATTTATAACAGATAACATTAAGAAAACAATTATATAGAAGTCATGCACATTTGAGTAGCAAAACATATAATCACTTAATCAATGACTTACATAATACATGAGTGGCTTTACATTCGGCCATCCGACTCACATAACACGTCCTCGTGTTTAGATCTAATCAATAATTTTAACATAAAATTATAACCAACAACTTTACAACTTACAATAACAAAATAATAAATATATCTTCGGGTTAGACTAAGTCTATCTAAAACCCCAAAACACTACGTTTGCTTTTCACCTGCATCTATCAACCGTGGCAACAGTTAGCAACTGCTCTGAATACCACTTTATCACATCTCGGACTAAGGCTGCTTCTGCCTTTGTCAACCGTAGCAACAGGCCGCTTCTGCACTGAATAATACATGTGATAGTCTGACTGAGGCTACTTCACAATCACAAATATATGGTAACAGGCCACTTCTGCACTGAATACCAATTAAGGCTACTTTTGCATTAAAAACTGTATACAAGACTGCACTAAATACCACACTAAGGAAGGCTACACCTACCACTAACGCTTTCAGCGTCATCGCTACTAGAGGCAGATTCTTCTTCCGACCTATTGAAACTCAACCATGGTTTCATTTTGTCAACTACTACAACTGCCTTATATTTGCGGCCACTCTTACGAGTAATTGGCGTATCTTCGACCTGATACCTATCATTATCGAAAACAGCAGTCACTCGATAAGGCCCCTGGTATTTAGGCACTAATTTTCGACTTTGACCTGATGATGGGATTTCTCTTTCAATACTGACTAAATCGTCAACTTTAAATAATTTGGGAACAGAAGCATTTTTATCATAATAATACTTTTGTTTCTTTTGATAATTAGTAACATAATCATTGATTTTCTCACGAATTTCGGAAAGGGATTCTGTGCTAATATTATAATCCACATCAAGTGAAGTTTTTATCCTACTTTCAGCTGTACCCATCAAAGAAGTGCCAAAAAGAGCTTCAGAAGGTGTTCGGCCAATACCTTTGTTATGTGTGTTATTTAGACCCCATTGCACATCAGGAATATAATAGTCCCATTTCTTTTCATCTTGCCCTACACACTTGGCACTGAGTGACGCGAGCAAAGTGCGATTATAGCGCTCAACTTGGCCATTTGCTCGGGGTGTAGCCACTGCGTTTAGCACGTGTCTAACACCTAACCCAACCAGAAATTCTTTAAATTTAGAACTAGTAAAGGACGAACCCCTGTCCGAAATTATTCTCTTAGGAACCCCGAAAATACTGAAATATTCTCTCAACTTGTCAATAACAATAGACGTTTTCGTGCTTCTGACCGGTTTTAAAATGATAAATTTTGTGTAGGCGTCAATAATTACTAACAAGTGACTGTTGCCTTTTGTGCTTTTAACAAACGGACCAACATGGTCAATGTGTAGTGTGGCAAACGGAGAATCTATTTTTGGTATTGGATGTAACGGAGCCTTTTTATTAGATGAAGCTTTTGTATAGGCGCATTCGAGACAAGAATTTACGTATTTCTTAACAAAACGTCTCATTTTACTAAACCAGTAAGTTTCCTTTATTTTAGCAAGAGTTTTATCAAAAGCAAAATGACCAATGTCATCGTGGCATTGCTTAAGGATTTGCCACCTGACACCTTTAGGTACTACCCACTTTTCCCCTTCGGTTGTTACGCGGTATAATTTTTTATCCTTAATCACGTAATTTTTACTGATATCTACCACGTTAGCTGATTCTGCACTTTGAAGTATAGATATTTTACGCTGTATTTCTGAATCTGCCTGTTGTACGGTGCTCAACCAATCTTTATCAGTCACCATCATGACATCAACAGTCCTATTTGAATTAAAACTCAGATTGTCATTAGGTATTGGGTTTCTGCTTAATGCGTCCACATAAGCCATTGCTTTACCAGGACGATACTCGATAGTAAAGTTGAACTCTTGCATCGAAATCCACCACCTAGCGACCCTGGGGATTAGATCTCTTTTTAAAAACGTGGCCCGCAGCGAATTGCAATCTGTAAAGACTTTAAACTCAATGCCTATCAAATATACACGAAAACGCTGTAGAGATGCAACCAGAGCAAGCGTTTCGAGTTCGTACGCTGTCATGTGTTGTTCATCTATCGTCGTTTGTCTACTGTAATATGCAACTGGTTTGAGTACGCTATCCCTATCCTTTTGCATTAGTATACCGGCGATGCCTATCTTACAAGCATCTGTGTGTAACTCAGTCACAGCATTAGGGTCGTACAACGATAGAGTGGGTTTGCGTAAAAGTTCAGCCTTTAGAGTACGAAAGGATTTTGTCTGTTCAGCACCCCACAGCCATTTAGCATCCTTTTTGAGAAGACCTGTCAAAGGCTTGGCAATCATAGAGAAACCTTTAACAAAACGCCTGAAAAAACTACATAGACCGATGAACTGCCTAACGCTATGTTGATTGGCGGGTTCTGGGAAATCACGGACAGCTTCTATTTTCCTAGATCCTGGCCTAATACCTTCCTTATTGAGTTCGAAGCCGAGATAATCGACAGTTTTACAAAAAAAACAACATTTACTAAGCTTCAGCGTAAGACCAGAGTTCTGTAAAAGTTCAAGAATTTGCCGTAATTTATGTAACCCTTCCTCGATAGTTTTCGATGGAATAATAATATCATCCATATAGACTGAAGCTATACCCCGTGCGTTACCTAAGACTAAATTAATCATTCGCATGAAGTTCGATGGGGCATTGGCAAGGCCGAATGGCATTCGATTAAATTCGAATTGACCTTCAGGAGTGACAAACGAGGTCTTGTGACGATCATCTTCTTTAATGGCGATCTGGTAGTACCCAGATGCTAAATCAAGGGTTGTATAGTAATTATAACCAGCAAGACAGTCTAGCTGATCATCAATCCTTGGTAACGGGTAATTTTCCTTATAAGTCTTTCTATTAAGGGCCCTATAATCGACACACAACCTAACATCGCCCGTTTTCTTTTTGACAATTACTATAGGACTTGCGTATGATGACGTCGATGGTCTAACAACATCGCAATCGATAAGTTCCTTAACCATTTCGCGAACTTTGTTCCTTTCAGTAACCGGCAACCTGTACGGTCGATAAACTACAGGTTGATCATCCTTTAGATTAATTGACATCTCAATAACATCTGTTTTCCCTAGCTCTTGTAAATTAAAAGCAAAACAATTTCGATACTCATTGAGCAAATGAACCAACGACTCAATAGTTTTACTATCCATGCTTCCATCAGACTTTATATCGTCTATTAAAACAGCTTGCTGCGACTCTGAAGTATGTATACTAAGAACATCACCACGATTTTCACTAACAGATTCTAGATCAGCCCGATGGCACCTGGCTATCGTGGTACCCTTCCTAAGAACAAACGGCTGGGAAGACAACCCTTTTATCAACGCTGCACTGGAGCCATCAGCAACTGAGAACACACCCTGAACAAGATAATGCTCTTGACCTAGTTTGTACCTATTGCTACCTTCTATAAAGACATCACCAACATGATATGGTTCAGTCTTATATTCAACCAAAGTGAGCCCGTCAATCATGACATCTTGTAAACAAATTAAACCTATTTTTGGTTTTTTATGCAACGCAGTCGTGCGAACATGAAGCGAAACACTATCCTTTTCAATCAAAATATGAGACTGTTCAGTAAACGACCTTCCAATCAGCAAGGGTTGTTGCAGGAATTGATCTGAAACAACGAGGAGTTCTACACGAGCCCTAGCGTCGTCAATCTTAATGTCAACGAAACACTTGCCCAAAGGTTGAACTACCGAATTGCCGAATCCCCTAAGAGTTGGTAAATTTGCATCTGTTTCCCATTCAGTATTAACGTCTGCAACTTCTGAAACTTTGATGAGCGTTGCTGAACTGCCGAAGTCGATGAAACACTCCTTTGGAATGCCATTAACAAAGGCCAGTTTGTGATATTTGGCGATACTTGAATCGGAGCCACTTACTAACATGACAGGCTTAGAGGGATTGTTACTATTACTAAAATTTGTATTTGCAGACTCATTGCAATTATCAGCCAAATGACCATAACGTAGGCATTTACTACATTTCACCACTGGCTTCGTACATTGTGACCTATAATGACCATATTGTGAGCAATTAAAACATTGAACAGAACGATCCCTAGTATCTTTGTTAGTCAAACTCCTATCCACCTTGAAATCATTAGGACGGATTCGCTTTCTATCGGTATTCATTTGTAAAGTAATATTATTCCTAGCACTCTTCAAATACGGTAGCAATTGATCCGGAGTTTCAAACCGAGCCGCATCTGCACTTAATCGAACACTACGATCCTCGATACCAAATATAATGCAGTCGACTGCCTTTTTACTCTGAATACCACAACGATTCAATAGTACTACTTTATCATAATAATATTCCTCTAATGAGTCATTGAACTTCGCACGTTTATTTAACATTGTTGTGAGCAACTGTCCGTAGTTTTCACTACTGGGAAAAGCTAACTTTAGTTTGTCTTGCCACTCTGGCCAGGAGAACATTACTGTAGTGAGGCCTTCGTACCATTTCTGGGCCAAGCCCTTTAATTTAGGGAGAGCAAAGTGTATAGTCTGTTTGTCCGTCCAACTATATATTGTCGCACACTCATTTACCTTATGTATCCACATATTTATTGTTCGCTCTTTATGAGCAGGGTCAAATTCGGGGATCGTGTTTTGGTGAGACAATTTATTATTACCTGCACTATTACTTATTGTTTGTAATGCTTGCATTAGTTGAGTGATACTATCATTATTGTCCATAACATGCAAGTTGGTACCTGATTGTTCAGCGCGTTCCCGCTGAACGGTAGCACTGCTCGCTCTCTGGTTGGAGGGACTGCGCGTCCTCTTGCTGGTGGAGCTATGGTGACTGCAGGGGCTCTGCACCCGCTGGCCTGAGGAGATCCGCCCCCGAAAGCTGGAACGGCTGCCCGCGTTATGGATGACAGAGCTGCGCGCCTGGTCACTACAGTAGCTCCGTACCCACCGGCTTGAAGAACTGTGGTCCCGATGGTTTGAGCGGCTGCGCCCCCGTCGGCTTGAACGGCTGTGCTCCCGATGGCTTGAGCGGCCGCGCTCTCGATGGCTTGAGCGGCTGCGCTCTCGATGGCTTGAGCGGCTGCGCTCCCGGTGGCTTGAGCGGCTGCACTCCCGATGACTTGAGGGACTGTGCATCCTCTTGCTGGCAGAACTGCGGGTCCAATGACTGGCAGAGCTGCGTTCCCTTTCAGTGCGTGCCCGCGTACTGGCGGGACTGCACGTCTGCCGGCAGCGTCCACTGCTCGACCGCCGGTTGGTTTCACTGCGTGTCTGGCGTCTGGATAGGCTACGTGATCGCTGGCGTGTACAGCTTTGTTGCCGTTGTTTTTGGCCAAGAATGGGGCTACGTTCCATTTTCTGCACACACAATAGTTTGGCCACAGAAACTTGTAACCATAATATAATTAAAACATACGTTTTAAAACAATATTTAAATAAAAGTAAAAAAAAAACAAATAAAAAGAAAAAACAGGAAAAACCAAAAACATTATTATTACTATTATTGTTTTTAACGCCCTTGATTTCATAAAAAACTAGTGCTACTTTTTACTGTGTTTCACTTATTTTCCATGGTGAAAACAAAAGTTTAAACGTTTTACCGAAACGCAGTCAATATTTAGCCTTAAATATCAACTCAATATCAACATAGCTATAAATTCTTCGCAATCGAGCTTATTCTATAACACTTTTAATTATGGGCGAAGTAAAGTAAGTACAAAAAATTAAACTTACCAATCCCGCTTCTGATTTGTAGACTTAGCCGATGAATAAAACACTGAGGTATAATAAAATCAAATATATTTGTACACTTCCACTTGGAGCACTTTTACACATCAAAAATTAAACGAAGACTGGCTATGAAATATCATTACAACGCAAAACTCGAGATTACTACGGTAAAGCAGCGCTGAGAATCGAGCGCCATCTGTTGATGAACATTACAATCACGCACTGCTTTACCCTAGCAAGGTAAATGTATTCAATTGAATGTCTGAACAATGAATAATAATATAGTTATCAATTTATAACAGATAACATTAAGAAAACAATTATATAGAAGTCATGCACATTTGAGTAGCAAAACATATAATCACTTAATCAATGACTTACATAATACATGAGTGGCTTTACACTTGTATGTAATAGGTCTTATTACACTCACCGTTATCACTGGGCAATTTAAATATTCATAAAAACTTGTTATAATATAGCACATTTCAACTAATCCACTCCGTTTTTATTCTCTTTATATTAATGCAAAAAGTTATTTCATTAATTTTATAATACAATTTAGCTGTATGACATCAACTACATATATATACATGGCATTACGTCTGTTTACTTTTTGTCTGTTTCGCTTAAATTCAATGTCATTGCACCTTCCGGCTTTATTTAGGGAGTCAACAGATTTATCAGAATCAATACGTATTTTGTGTGATCATGCGTACGCGTTACGCTAACAACGCAAATTCACCTTTCGCAACGATTCAGATTTCGCAAGCTGTGCAATACTTTCTGAAAGCACGCGATTTCACAGGTGATGCGGATAAGTGTGTCTAAAACCATCCAGTTTTTTGCGACTAGATGCTGATTAATGTAATTAGTCTCTTAACATTTACTGTATAATGGTGCGTCCAGACCTGACGAACGCGCCGCGAATGCGCCGCCCGCGAGCCGCTCGCGAGCTGCGCGCGTGCATTTCATGTTCGTACGAAGCTCGCGTGCCGCCCGCGCGCCGCTCGCGCGCAATCTACGCGCCGTACGCGAGCGGCACAGATAGTGCGCGCGTGCCGCTCGTGGAACCTGCCGCCAACGTCTTCTGTTTTTCCTTTTAGTTTTTGTCAGTAATAAAATAGCCGATGCTGCAGGAATTATGCTAACGGCAGTCGTATGGTCCGACATCTTCGGAAGCAAATTCACAACTGAGGCTCATAGTTTAAACGCGAAAGAAGCTTTGTGCGCACGAGCGGCGCGCGAGGAGCGCGCGCGCTGCACGCGCGCCCCACTCGAGTCTTGCCGGAGTTGCACTAGAGCGGCGCATTAAACGTACGCTGTAACTGCACGCGAGCAGCACGCGCGCAGTTCGCAAGCGGCTCGCGAGCGGTGCATTCGGCAGGTCTGGACGCAGCATAGTACCACAATAATACGGTGCACTTCCAAACTACAGTACGTACATTTTGTGTACAACTCTTTATACGATTTCTCAAGTCTCCTATACTAAAATTATTGGTCGAACAATCATAATTATACAGATTTATGACAATAGTCGCTGAAACAGAAACATCATCAAAAACCTAAACGAAATTAAACTATCTAAGACATCGCAAGTAGTGTTTTGTCGAACACTACTTGCAATGCTTTTACTTAATTATACTCCATTTCATGTAACATCAGACAAAAGTGGCGCACCAAGCAGGAGTAATTATTTGAACAATTTCAACAAAAAATATAGCAGTTAGTATTGAATGTGGATGAAGCGAAAGGAGTATGTAAGAGTCGTAGCATGTGGCGTTCTATAGTTTCTGCCTACCCCCATGGGAAAAAGTCGAAAGTTTATGTATGTATGTATGTTCATCAAGTAAAGTTTCAGCTCGTCTTGATTGAACGCTCTGGTTTATAAAAGCATAATACTGTGTTGAATCCCTGTTGGAAGCAACCATGTTGCTTGTTTGTGTATATTTCCTTGCTAAAGGTGTCTTATTTATCTAATGTCATATTAAATAGAGCACAGAATGTTTGCATCACCCATGTCCCATTTCTATGGTTTTAAAAACGATGTTCGCGCCGCTGGTCCTCGCGATTCATCCTGCTCCTATCGCGATCTACCTGCTACTAATACTCATGATGTGTAAAAATCCGATTATAGAAATGATGTAAATCGATTACTCTGCACGGTATTTCGAGATTGACACTCTAGTCAGTGGAAACGCACCTTACTTTAATGTAAAGCTATTAATTATAATTGGAAAATTTACAATTTCAACAAAAAATACAGCAATTAGTAATGATGTTGCATATTAATGTAGGTATATTGTTATATAAAATTTATCTGCAAAATATTTGAATTAACTTTTAGACAGTGTACAGGTGAGTCAATAAAAAATTAAATACCTAAGTATACAAACAATATGAATTGGAGGAGTAGATAGGTACTTCTTTTTGTACTTCTGAATAGTTTTTTTTTTGTTTAAATTTGTGGAGGAACGAGGTATGGTGAAGACGTGTCAAATCTTTATATCGCGATGCAGGATTTCTGACGTCATTTTTAAGAGTTGTTATTATTTTCGCTGTTGACTGTTAGTTAATAGTCGTGCTACATGCGAACGATACGCCACGTGCGAACTACGTAAGTTCGCATGTGACGTGGTAGATGTCGCCACAAATTATTGCTCATCACCAGAGATCAGATAATAGGATGCATATTTACCTAAAGTTAATTTTTCGCTACGAAAGTATGGAAACGGCTTCTGAAAATAGTTTATTAACAAAAAAAACCGGTATCATGGGATTGCATAACTAATCGAATGCATAATAATATACTCGTAATTACTTAAAAGTTAATTTGGGTACGTATTTGAATATCGAAGATTAAAATACCTACTGTTAAAATATCGATGTTCAAAACATCGAAAATGCAAATATCGAACGACCATAAAACCGAAAATTTAAATAACGAAAGTTTATAGTATCGAATGGTTAAATATCCTACATCTAATATATCTAAAATCTAAATATCTACAAAAGTTACATCGAAAGATCCAAATATCGAAATACAGATTATCGAATGTCCTAAATATCGAAGTACAAACTATCGAACGTCCTAAATATCGATGGGTACATATATTATTTGAACATCGAAAATTAATATACCTACGTGTAAAAATGGGTTAATTTTCAACATTTAATACATTCATTAATTCACCCTAAAAATACGTACAAGTTAAAATATCGAACAAATTTTGATATAAGTAGTATGAGTGGAAAAAGGTTGCTTCTGCAACGTCTCCGGCGCTACGGGAAGTGCAACCCCTTCGCCCTTGCGTAACAAAGAATAGGCACCCATGTTCACCTCCGCAGCTTCGGCTTGCTGGTCGCCTCCCGCTACGGCTCCCACGGGTGCCTATGCTTTGTTACAGCGGGCGGGGGTTGCCCTCCCTTCGCGCCTCCGGATTTTTATATACACTCTAGGGGTAACAGCTAATAGACTACGTAAATTCGGGGTGCCCCAATTCGGTTTTGGAACAATTTCGACCTATTTTATCCATGAAAATCAGTGTCTAGTGTACAAGCATAGGTCGATCGTGAAGGTATTATTTAGGTCTTTATATTAAAATATTTTCTTGAAAGTCAATATGTTGTGCTACTAAAGTTAGTGACAGAAACGTATCGCTGCAAAACCGATTCCACGTAGTCTTGTCTGCCCTATCCCTAGAGTGTAATTTAGAATCGCGTAGGCGCGGAGGGGCGAGGCAGCCCGCGAGCTGAGGAGCAGATGGTTTTAACACCCGCCGCCGCAGCTGAGGCTGGCCGGCTAAGCCGGCCAACAAGCCGAAGCTGCGGTGGTGAGCGTTTAGACCATCTGCGACGTTAAGCTCGCGTGGGACTGCCGGAGCCCTGCAGCGCCGGAGCCGTGACAGAAACCATGCTTGCTTGCATGTTGCATGATTGCTGCATGCTTGTTTGCTAGGTGGTAATCAGTTACTAGGTGGGTTACATAAAAAACAAGTAAAACCTCATGTAATGTACTTTGTGTTGCAGGGTGTGACAATTTCACATCTACCTACATTTATGAATACACTCATACTGCCTATATATATATTTTTTCGGTATTTCAACTAGTAGGTATTTTTAACGTAGATATTATGAACTTAGATGTATTAAATGTTGATATTTTGAACTTAGGCATAATGTCATTCGATATCTTGAATCATTCGAAATTTTAATCACTCGGCATTTCAATCTTCGACGTTTTACGCGTAGGTATAACAATTTTCTACATTTTGATATAATCGATATTAAAATTTTCGATGTTTTGAACATTGTTATTTTAAGCGTAGGTATTTTAATCTTCGATATTCAAATACGTACCCGTTAATTTTTAACTCCCGATTCAAATATATGTGTATGTAGGGTGTAAGAAAGTGAGGTGTGCATGTCTGTGTTAGTGAAAAAAAGGTACAACATTAGGTATGTAAATAAATAAATATGCATCCAATTCTAGGTAAATATGATTCCATTCTACAGAACACTAAATTTGACGATCCCAGAATTGCGGGATTTTTTCGATACAAAAGTGCATTCCATATTAACCAACGCCTGAACTTTAGGCAAATATGCATTCGATTATCCGATCTCTGCTCATCACACGGCAACGGCGGTTATTCATGATGTTAAATGAATTATTTAATACTTGCAAACGCGGTTATTATGTTAATTTTATCGTGGATGGTCCTAAATGTAAAATTAATACCACTTAATTTATTTACATACAAAAATACTCATATAAACAATTCAATAATATCCGAATTCAATATAAATGAATTTAGTGTGAGGAACACGTAAAAGTTGTGAACAGTGGGCCTACCACGAATGCTGTCGAGTTACTAACGTAAACGCAACGTTAATGTAAGTGAAATTTGAATCAGAAATACTCGTTTCGCACATACTATTTAATTAAATTGAAAACTTTATTCATATCTATGTATGATACAAACTGTCCATGTCGCAAAAAAATAAACCAAAATATTATAGGACAGTTTGACAATAAGATTGACAAGCATTAATTTTGGGACCCAGTGCATAATATCAGCAAGCACATTGGGTCACCCGCGCGACGGCGCAACGAGTATTCCCAAGGAGGGTTGATGTCAGGCAGGTGGCCGGTCATAAAACAATAAGCCAAAACCTCTAACAACATGGATTTACAAATTACATGTTGTGCCGACCCCACCTAGTGTGGGATAAGGACAGGGAGAAGAAGAACACGTAAAAGTTGTGGTGTGTATTAAGAAATACAGACTACATTATTACAGAAGTTTATTGTATGGTATTGAAAATAACAGAACAAAGTAAATATTGATATATGAACAAAAACATAAACTTAGTTTTTTATCTCGTCAGTGGCATATGTAGCGTGTATTTCCTTGCACCCGGGGCCAACCCTAATTTTGCCGCCCCTCAACCTTATTTTCGCAAGTAAGCAAAAAATCGGTGAAAATTCAGTGATGTTGCTATGTTAATTGCAAAAGGATTCAAAATAAAACTTGACTTGAAATTTTGTGTAAATAAGTAAGTACCTACCTTTGTAGTCTCAATGACAATACAGTGATCTGACTATGACCTGATGCTGTAGCTTGCCGCCTCCTACATCTGCGCCGCCCGGGGCCATGGCCCTCTTTGGCCCCCCCACGGTACGCTACTACATCTCGTGCCTCTTCAACTAGTGGTATTAACCAGCAGATTCGTGAAACGCCCTCGTCTCTTTTTGTACAATCCTGTGCTTGCGTAGAAACCCAATACGTAATGAAATATACAAGTAAGCCCTTCAAATTACAAACAGTATATTCACATTTGTGTCGTCAATATGTTTTTGTATTTAGCATCTCATTAACGTCAAATTTACCAATCTGTTTATCATAATATATTGTGTATTACATTATGAACCTTATTGCTTTGTGTTCCTTCGAATACTTAGGCTTCATTTCTAATCATTCTTTGTCTTGTTCCAGGTAACTTAAACAATACAAGTTAATAGTGCACACGTAAGAATCAAACAATTACCTTTAAACTTTTAATATTTTGGAAATAAAATAGCATGAGTCTCTAGACTTTTATAAATATTTTTATTTTATTCTGCTATAACATTACGGTTTTTTAAACTATAACATCTATAGAATGCACTAGAAGAGGTAGGAAAATATCATGGTGGGCTCTGCTTGATTTTTGATAATGAACTCCCGCAAATTACACACAAAACTGTCGCCCGATAGTTGGTCGATTTAAGTTTTATATAGGAATTTGAGCAAAACACGTAAGGAATCCAACTAAACAAACAATCCGATTAAACTATCGGCCGATGAGAGGTTTGTAGCGGGCTACATTAGACACTTTTGAATGGGATGGCCGGTCTTGGCCATGGATGAAAAGATATAGGCGTGACTTTAACCTATTAAAAGTATAGCCTAATTAGGAAAATAAATTAATTCTACGGAAAGTCACGTTGAGTGGATTTGCCATTAACTGCACCGATTTTCCCAGTTGCAACTGGAAGGAATTCACCTTCGTTGCTGGCGTTGGAAGACCATTAAGTGAGGAATTTCTGGAAAAAAAACGTTTTTTTAGTACTTGACATTTTCCCAAGTTTTCTTTCCTTACGGTCGTAAAACTCGATACTAAGTCAACAGTTTGATGCTAACAGTACCAGGAATTCAGGGAGCACGCTGTATAGGTACTGAACTATTGCCGTTTACGACACCTACGTTCGGGTTGCCTTTCGCCTTTAAAAGCCAAGGCAAGTACTTTACCTTTGGTTCCCTCTACATGTTGTAGCAGGCTCTTTGCTTCAGTTTGTAACAGGAGGCTAAGTAAGGCATTAATAGACCCATGTTCTCTAGTGGATGCCAACGGACTGATGGAGGGTCTCGCTTCCTAGTTTTTGCCAGCGTGTTAGTATGCTCTTAAACTTAAATCTGAAGGTTGATATCATTGTAAACTGAGTCATTCATCCATTAACACATCCCAGAAAAAACTTTTATCCTCAAATGAACAGTGATCGCCTGAATTGATTCATTGATACATAATATTCTAATTACCTGGCAATATGTTCAATCTTATCGAAGAACTTGATCATGTCTCGCTGGTCTTCTGTCGGTAGCGTGTCCCAGTACACGGCCGGTTCTTGTATGCGCTGGTAGTTCAAGAGATGAGCTTGCACTGGACGCCACCCTGGCTCGCCACAAGTCGGTTCACTGAAACGGTACTAAGTGCCAACATTACCAGTAAAAAATGACCGTATACAAGGACCGATAGAATCTAGCTCACTATCACTATACTTAACTATATTCCTGTATGGAGTACAAAACAAACGTTTTAAAATAAATTGACAGATTAGTTTGGCCAATCGTGAACCCATTCGTCACCATTCATTCATTCATCACTGACTAAACTAATGTTTCAATCAGTAACGCTCATTTGAAATCATGCTACCCAACTTACTTGCATCGAATAAAGTTGACAACGAACTGTGTCATCCAATCCTTCATGAGATCATCTCTGTTCCTCAGTGGCAATGACTTCTCAACACCAAGAACAGCATTCTCGCGGAATATGTAGGTCAAGTCTTCAACGTGAGCACTACCTTTGTACCGCAGGTTCAGACCTGCCTTCACTGCACTAAAGTCACTGTCGTAGGAGAACTGGTACAAGTAGACTGGTGCCGCGTTCATCTCAGCTCTCCACTCCGCCACCTTAAAAGAGGGATATCCAAACAACGTATCCCTGCATACATCTAAATATCTGTCTAAAGTAAGCTTTCCATGGAAGTACTTCTCAATGACTTTCTCAGCCAATTCGAGTGCTATATTTGGAGACGTTGATAAGGGTATTCCTAGCGCTAAAATCAAACGAGGATCCTCTTTGATCCGACGTAAAATTTCTAAGTACATGCATCTCTTTCTGAAGTATTCACACTCTTCATTTGCGAAGCCAACGATCATAGGAAGTTCCTTTCCTCGGCCTCGTTTTATAAGGTTTATTGGATCATCGTCTATAATTCTCATGACTCCAGGATATTTAGCTTCCATTACAGGACTGAAGGAGACTAGCCCAGATTCGTATTGGTAAATGGTGTTGGCATTCAAAATTTCGTCGAGGGGAGTGTTAACGAGCCGGTCATGGATAACGTCAGGGTTCGTAGAGTTGATGCCTAAGATTGTGAGGAACCTGGTGGCAGCCATGTTGGCGTAAACAGGCGAGGTTGTATAATATGCTGGTAACGCAACACCGCTCATCAAGATCACCCTGAAATTAAAAATCAAGATGAAAGCCTAAAAGATTTTATTTAACAATGAACTTGAAGACCTCAAAGCGCTTACCTCTTAAACAATCCTTTAGTCGCATTAGATAGGGTCAGCAAATGCGCGCTAGTTGCGCCGGCGCTCTGGCCCGCCAGCGTGACGTCATCAGGGTCTCCACCAAAAGTTCTAGCGTTCCTCTGCACCCAGCGGAGGAACGTCACCTGGTCGCGAAGACCATTATTGCCGGGGATTTTCGGAGTGTTCAGCGAAAGAAATCCGAAGACATTGATCCTTGTAATTTACAAAACCTAGATTATCTTTTGCTCCCAAAAATAAATAAGTAGTTGATTTTCGAAACAATCTACGAAAAACAGTATTTCAAGTTGTGAAAACTATTTACAATAGCTAAAAAATGTGCATATTACTCTACCAGACATATTTCAAAATATAAGGTACCTATAATTGAAAGTGATAACGATTATTCCTTTGCCGACGAGATATTCTGGTCCCTGAAGGTCAGTGTCCCCTGATCCTGATTGAAAGGCTCCACCGTGGATGAAGACGAAGATAGGCACGCCTTTCCTGGAATTACGGTTAACATATTCTTTATGGTACTCGTGCTGGTCAGTTTTTTCAAATGTAGGAAGAGCTTCTAAGGGTACATGGACGTTGGCATAGATACAGGATTCGCTCATGCCCCTGTATGGTTTGACCATATTGCCATAAAGCTCGTCATGCTGTGGACAAATAGGACCCTCCTCTGTTGCGTCCAGGTGGTGAGGCCAAGGTCTCACTGGCTGGAGCTCCTGAAATGTAGACAAAAGGACAAAACTAATGAGAGTATTATGACTAATTAATGATATTTGCATGGATGGTTTTATTCCAACATAATATCCAAGAGGTCCACTTGCATATCAGCAAAGGACAGAAAATTAAAAAAAACTGAATATAAAGAAATTGCCATTTGCAAGCTCGTTAAGTTTGAGCTGATAATAACCAGCATACCTTAAACCGCAACTCCCCCAGCGGTTGCTGGGCATAAGGGATGCCCCTGAAGCTTGCGTATTCGACGTCATATTCCCCTTGTCTGCGTAGTCCGCACACCCAGCCAGACTCGATGCGCACGCGCACGTTGCATTTCAAGTCACTAGTTGATGTTCTGATAGTAGCTGGAAATTGCAGAAGTACTAGTATATTAGCAATTTTATTACTTTCGACCTACATCAAAGTTATTAAAGTAAGTCGTCAGTTTTGGACTACACCAACACAATACAGAGATGAATTGTATGATGCAGAACATTTGTAGTTCTAGCCTGTGATGCCTTACAGGACACAATTATTCGGTACTTAGATAGGAGGAATCACACATTCACACATGGGTACACATACATATAACAAGTTCAACCGATTCTATAATATTGTTTAGCACCACTAACATCAATCTACATCAAACTTACCAAAACATAAATAAGTCACGAGTAGATTCACCAAATTGTAGCTCTTCATCATTTTGTTCAATTACCATTAATACACTAAAATACTTAATTGCTGTAAGCCGTATATAAATGCTAAGTGACGATTAAGGCTTAGATTAGACTGGCAACGTCGCGAAACTTGTTTAAAATGGCCAATGCTTATATTTCGGTCTCAAACCAGGGGTACACCTGTTACAAAGCCTAGCGACATCTTCACTATATAAGCTAACTTTTTCCTTGACCAGACTTCTAGTGATATAAATATTCGTTTTTGCTGTAATATTGGATGTGGCAACACTGGCAACGGACACAGCAGACTAAACATTGGTAATCTTTTATTTAAACCTACTTGTATTGTATTATACTCTAAACCGAGTTATAGAATTAACGTCGTAGATTGTTTACCCACGAGGTAGGACCCAGCCGTGACATATAGTGTTTCAAAATCGAACGAAACCATCACGGCCGCTGTTTCTTCTGCTTTCGTTATCTAATTCGTCTGATGCACTAAATTCCAGTCTACTGCTGTTCAGTTTCTTCCACATCCAGTCTCAGCAAGCTGTCTTCTCTCTCTTCTCTTCAGATTTTAATATAAAATCACTTGTCTATCGGCGTTTTCCCCTACTAGAATTTTTTTTTTACGTAAGGTCCATTGTAGTAACGTCAAATTTCTATCCCTAGTTGGGCAAAACCGCCGCTTATTTAAAAAAGCCGTCAGTCTCTTGTATACCGACATTATATAATAGTTCAAAAGTAAAATGCTTGACGTTTCAAGGCTTCATATATTTACAGGATCTGTAGAAGAAATAAATACGTGTTGTGCCGGTAAATGAATTGAATTGGTAATTGGCGTGGCGTGTGCCACAGCACAACCGATTGAACTGTCTCGGTCCACTACAGGGTTTACTTGGAATACAATTAATTTTACATAACGAACATGTTGTAATGGCGTCACCTTGTAATTGTACAGATTATGTATGATTTAAAGGTGTATCTTGAAATTGGTGTTTTATAGTCAAAACAGCCCCCAACCGATAACACATCTTTTAACTCAAATCAGTTTTGATTAATCATGACTATAAATGTTTCTTCACCATAGTTAAGCTTTGTCACCTAATTTCCACTATGCTTCGCTCATCATCGCACTTATATCTGGATCCATCAAAGAACTAGTTGCACTATTCGCAACTCATCATCTGCTTGTTAAAGCTGGCCGAGTCTCGTCTTTCGAAGATTGGATGGGTAACACTTCCTCTTTTTCGCGGGTTACATTTTTCTATTACTTTGTTAAGTTACTCTGTGATAATCATGACAGAAGTCAGATTGCGTTCTTTCTAATCCTCGCCCGCGACCGACACTTTTTTTTTCATTTTGCATTGTAGCTCATTTATTAATAAAATTATTCCTTGACTTTCAAAGTATCAATATAAAAAATCATGATAATATACAATGATTTGTAAATCTTTAATAAAAAAGATCAGAAAAGTATTCCTCGATAATAATCAAACTATAATCAACCAAACGGAACGTGTTTGCCATAGACAAAGCGCCTGTTGTCAATATCGAGTAATTTTTTTACCTGAAAATACCCTTTTTTAAATCTCGAAGATATTTGTAACCGATTTGTGATATTTTTAATAGATAAATGACGTTTGATTTCTTATCAAATCCGATAGCAAATCACATATACTGATTGACTCCCTAGTTTGATAAACAATAATGATTATTATTTAGCTAGTCTTGACAAGAAATCTTGCACTAGCGAATTGCCTGTAGCCTCTGGGCCCGATGTTTTGTTGCTGTGTGTTCTATCACAATTTATTAACAATAAAAACTTTTTACATAAAAATTAAACCGACTTCAAAAAATAATAAAATAATTACCATAAAAAATTAACAGTTTCAGAAGTCGGTGCTGATCCACGCTGAACCAAATTGAAGGCACCGACTTCTGAAACTGTTAATTTTATATGGTAATTATTTTATTCTTTTTTTTTGAAGTCGGTTTATTTTTTTGTAAAAAAGTTTTTACTTTTTTCATTTTAGAGGCCTTTATTAAAACTTGGTTGGATCTACTAAAGACGCTGCTCGTAACATAATCTCATCATCACAATATGCGTACTGTTCGTCATTTAGGAGTTCCATTGTCTATCTCCGAAGTTCTTCATCAGATCTTCACCAAATTTAAATGGGACCAACTTTGAAGTATACCCTATCCATTAAAAAAAGAATCATTAAAATCGGTTCACAATTGGCGAAAATATCGACGAACATACACAAAAAAAAAACATATTACAGACGAACATAGTAACCTCCTCCTTTTTGGAAGTCGGTTAAAAATATCTTTATTGTATAATTTAATTAGCGATGCGATTCCTGGTGTAGTAGTATTTCTCGTAGAGCTCGTTCCACATGCTGGCTGTCTTAAAGTACGGGTAGTCTATCATATTCATCTCGGTGCCAATGTCCAGGAGTCGGAAGGTATCAGGTTTGGTCGGCTCCCACGTAACTTCGCCCTGATAAGATGGATTTCTGAAAAAACACATTACTGTGTTATTGAAGTAGGAATACTTGCACAGTTTTGTAAGGGGCAAAAGAAAACAACAAGACATGAATAATATCCATTGGATATAGTTAAGTGACAAGACCACAATAAAATAACGCCAACTTAAATAAAATTAAAAAATTAAAAGTAACATTTTCAAGTTTTGGATGTATTTCAATCAAATAAGCAGTGCATCAGGCAAGTTAAACATAACAGGTTACATCAACTTACAAGTTTTTGACAAAATTCGTCCAAAACTTGACAAGACGTCGCTGCACAACCCCCTTCTCCTCTTCAAGAGTCATATCATTAAATAAGTAAGCCAACTCATCAGAATGTGCAGCACCCTTCTTCTGCCGTCCAGGCTCCGACTGAACTCCAAGGTCATCGGAGTAAGAGAACTGGTAATAAAAGACGGACGTAGTTGATACATGGTGACGGACGCTTCGATGAATGTGGCTGGAGAAATAGGCATCCCTGACAATGAGAGTGAGAGACAGGATAATAAAACAGTATAACATGGACAAAAAAGCACACGAGTAATAAAATTAACCCAAGATATAGAAATAGTTTGTTAACAGGAACAGATTTTCTGCTGAGCAACACGAGAAGATTACTTGATAAGAGGACGATACTGAACCACAAAAAATAACTAACTGGTACATTTAGAACCCTTTCTATTATAGAACAAATTCCTTGGTTCACAACTAAAAACATCATGTTGTGTTGATTCCTTTACCTTTTATACAATATTCTGTGCACTTATTACCTGTGATAACCTAACACCGAAGCCATGGTAATATTTTTCTTGAAATACATGTCTTGCATCTGCCGGCCAGTTTGCTGTCGTTCTCTGTCATTAAAGAACTTAAAATCATCGGGTAGTAAAAAACTTACTCCTCTGGACATTCTCCTAAGAACATTTGCTTCTCTCAAAATCGATACAAACACATAAGCTTCATTATTATTAAATCCAATTATCATAGGTACAGGATTGCCCTTTTTTTTATTTGATAATAAGTCGTATGGTGCTTCCAACAAGAGTCTTTCTTCCTCCTCTGAAGGTTTTTCAGCACACATCCCAAAAGGGAAATATTGCACATTGAGCTGATTTGCTATGCCCACCAGATCTTTGATTTTAGCATCAAACAAGGATTTGACATAGTCATCGCTTTTATCAGTAATGCTGCCCAAAACTTTGGCTCGTTCCACTGCGTCATAATTAAAAGCCCAAGGGCATAGAGCACTACCACTCTGTAGTATAGCACCATGGTACAATCCATTGGCGATGTTGGAGAGTATTACAGCCTCTACCATAGCCGCACCGAAGCTTTGTCCAGCTACCACCACCTTAGCTGGATTTCCATTAAAAGCGACAATGTTGTCGCCAACCCATCGCAAGGCTAGTACGACATCTTTTACTCCTGCGTTTCCAGGCACTTCGTCGTCGCCAAGACATAAAAATCCTAAAGGACCCAGTCTGAAAAAGTCATAAATATAAGTAAGAATCGATCCTCCAAAGATATCTTGACGATATTTTCTGTACCTTAACAAACCTCTTACCTATGATGGACAATAACGACAATGATCCCCTCCTGCACCAACTTGCCAGGGTTGTAAGGACCACTTCCACCAGTCACCCACACAAGCACAGGCCAGTTGACACCACCAGCAGCAGGCACGTGAACATCCAGCTGCAGACATTCTTCAGCATCGGAGTCTGACGAACAGGTCAACATTCCGGAGTCTCTAGTGTCAGACCAGATCGGAGCAAGACCAGCTTTCTAAAAATATTTGATGAACTAAAAAGCACTGTTACAGTTATCGTTCTGTTTGTGTTCTGGGTCTTTTTTATTTGATTGCCGCACCGGAACACATCTCTCTTATGTCTTCAAATATTGATTGCAAGTCTTGTAGATCTTATTTGTGTTTATAATGAAGCTCGTGAAACAACATGACGTCCCAACGTGGAAACCAATCCATCAATTAGCTTATTGTAGTGCACTTCTGGACATGCGTTCACTGTTCCACAGTGATGAAAAACAAATTACAGAATTCCGTAAATTAATCTGAACTCGGTCTTAACTTTCCTGAACCTTTTATTGTAAATGTTTTTGGATGCTGTCTCACCTTAAACCTCCCCATGGGGCTTGTTACATTAGCATAAGGAATCCCAGTATAAGAAACGTATCCTTCTCGAGAAATCCCTCGCACCCTTCCCTGAGGGATGCTGATCACCTCCTGTCCAGTCACCATCATCATTTGCAATAACACCACCAATTTATAAGTTAACATTTTTGAAGTCACTAAACAAAGGTCCAAGAAGTAAGTTTGGACAGAATAAGGCGAAATGATTACCTGAATTCAAACGAATAGTACCTATTATATCAATATAATACTAAAAAAAAACCTTATACATGGATTTGAAATTCTATATCGTTTATCTGGTCCCGCTCGTAAAGTCCCGCTAGTCTCTTGCCAAGCGACACAGTTCAACGCAAACCCCAGTTCAGTTCATCACAGATCGTACAACGACATGTATTGCTAGGTTTTAAATTGTAATGCCACTTACTACTGAATCGTTATACAGTATTGTTGAAATCTCCCCGTTTATCTAAAACGATGATTTTGGTTAGGGTCTACATCAACTGAACTTATCTCGTGCTAGGCAGTTTATGGACTTTTGATTGACATGGTTCATATGCTATAGGCAGCGGATTGAATACCGCGTGTTACTGCACAGCCTGGCTGTTTTTGGCTTTAATTGGCTTCGTTCTTTCTAGCCTTTTCCCAACTACGTTGGGGTCAGTTTCCAGTCTAACCAGATGTGGCTGAATACCAGTATTTTACACGGAGCGACTTCCATCAGACCTCCGCAACCCAGTTACTGGGCAATACCAATATCCTAAGGTTAGACCGACTTGATGGCTTTAATTGGCTTCATTATACGTAATTCGGTGTTTCTGGCTTGTGAACATATTTTCTGCCAAAATCATTTTTCTTGTAAAGATTAGATTCTATTTCTACCAAAAAATGTTACGGGAATAAGCTGTGGCGAAAAACAATCATATTGTCAAATGTTAATGACAGTTCGTCCCTTAAACATCGACAGGTATACACCAATAGACAGAAACCCTTAAAAAATCCCAAATAACATGTAACGGTAGTCTATTGAAATAATAATACAATATCCACGTCCGTTCAACGCAATTATTTTATTTTATTCATTGAATCTGACGCCACACAATCGTGTCGATCATTGTACTCAGCGTCATGGTACGGGAATGCAAAAATTACATTAGAAAGTGAAATATTTACAAAGGCATTGTGAACTTAACTATTAAGTTGACTTAAATAATAATACGTTACATCAGTCGCTTCATTACGCATCTGTTATGCCTGGATCACGCAACAGACATGCTAATCAAACACTGCTTTATAGTCTACAATTATTCAGAATCCAAAGTATTTCGAAAATTAAATACACTTATCAGCATCAATTCGCATTACATTTACAGAAAATGGGCATTTTGAACATGCGTACGCATCCTTTCACCTTTCTTTTTTAAGCATTCTATAGAAGTATGCAGCTGCAAGCATACAATTGAGCAACCTTTAACAGGTAATGCAGGTAGCGGTGTCATAACACCATCCAACTTTTTGCAAATTGATACTGATTCATGTCCCTATTGCGCCAAATTGGAAAATTGTAAAAAAAATACTATTCTCTTTTTAGTATAAATTATAACAATAGGGGGAAAAAAATCTTTTTACGATCTTCTGTTGCGTGTACTCTACAAACTCTTTCATCTTCTCTGTACAAAATAAAATGACTTAAATAACAACTTATACGTAAAAAATTGTGGGCGGATTCAAATCTTGCGATCTAAAGACTTAGTTTAGTTTTACGAGATTGTTCTTTGGGACTTGCGTAAACTCACCCGTAGTTTCAGTGAACAATAAAGCTACAGTTGAGCTTTGTAAGGGCACAAGTTTTATTACAATTAGCTCATAAAACCAAACTAGGCCTAAAGACGATCTAGCTGTTTCTAACAGTAAATCCCTATCGTTAAACTAAAACAATAATTTTGTCCTTATTGAAATCAAACTAGTTTCTCTTAGGTTATGTAAACGGAAACTTCCAGGGCCCATAAACGCTTATGTTTCTATGAGACCAAAACTGTCATCAGTCAAACTGATTTCATTGCATTATTATAAGATAATATTTCAGAATTCACAATTCCAAACTTCATTACATAGATAAGCATTAAAAGCACAATTCCAAACTTCATTACATAGATAAGCATTAAAAGCACAATAACACTTCAAGCCTTTCTAAAAATTAACAGATTTGACCAAAGTTGTCAAGAAATTACATCAGTTACCGACTAGATTGGTGACATAAACTTACTCTATATAAATGATGGCAAAGTATTAAAACGTACACGTTATTAAAATCAACACATTAACATTCCAAAAATTGTTCTTGATCACCTATCATTAATGTACGTATCAGGATCAAACTTGATTCACATATACCTAGTACTTAGGTTCAGACACCTTCACTGTTCCATAAAGTCTGCCACTGTCAAATATTAACATCCATCACGGTTGGTTACGTCTTTTATTTTGATCCGTTTTTACTGGTTAGGCTGTCGAATAAGTCTATAATCTCCTGTTGTCTTGGCGAGAGATCCTTCGGGTAGTACTTCGCTGCACTCTCTATTTCTTCGAACTGGCGGTGGGTTTCTGCTGGCCATGTTGAAAGGTTGTCGTCGCAGATCGGTTTACTGTAACAGAAATTATTATTTATTTTGAAAATGAACTCTGTACCGAAATTGAAAAACTCTCTCTTTGGTACAGTGATAGTTTGATTCTACCAAAACATGCAAGTGCACACTAGAAAAAGGTGACGCAGCTTTCACTGTTGACTATTCATATATCCCACTTTGACTATTGTTTTAATTAATATTACATATTATTTCCCAGGATGAAGACGTCTCGGTTTAGACGTAAAATGGCATATTCTCAACATGTAAAATAAGTCTAGACTCATTTGCCATTTTAAGAATGTGCCATTTAACGCCTAAACCCTTTTCACATTAGCACTTATGTTATGTCTTCTAGAACATTTCACAAATGTGTTGTTGTCTTATAGTTAGTAAATTTTGCTACACGTGTTCAAGTAATTTAATAAAACACAACATTTTGCATCATTTACCTGCATGTCATGAAGTTGACGAAGAAATCCGTCATCACATTCCTCATACGAATATCATTTGGGGTAGGTGCGTACGAGCCCTGTGTCCCGAGCACAGAGTTCACTCTGAAGATATAAGTGAGGTCTTCAATATGGCCGACCCCTTTGTAGTTCAATCCGGTGACTTCCTTGATGATGTTGCTCTGGCCCTCGTACGCGAACCGGTACAGGTACACAGGAGCCCCGCCCGGCCCCGCCCGCTCCTCCCCCAGCTTCAACGCAGGATACTCGTAAAAGCCGTCTGAACATGACTTCACGAAATTATCCACGCTTATCGCACCTTTATAGTATTTTCTATCGATTTTCTTCGCTAAATCTATAACCAACTCCGGTGGTGTCATGAATAAAATTTTGGGTGGTACTATAAGAGTAGGCTTATCTTTGATCTTCTTGACTAAGTCGAACTTTTCCAGTCGATTGCGGAAGGTCTCACATTCGGAACTCGTAAATCCGGCCAGAAGTGGAATATTTTTGCCGCGTCCCTGGGCCATTAAGATATCTGGGTAGTCATCAATGATAGTCGTGACTCCGGGCAGTGGGGACTCCACGGTGGGCACGAAAGTGGTTAGGCCAACGCTGTCGAGGAGGACACTGTTGGCTTCACAGAGTTTCTCTGCGGGAATCTCAATGAGCTGGCGGTGTATGTCGTCGGGGTCAGTGGAGGTGATGCCCAGGATAGTCAACAACTGCTTGGACATGAACTGGGCGAATAATGGAGAGGGGCTGTAGAAGCTGCTTGTAGCTATACCGCTCATCAATATCGCTCTGAAATTAGAAAATTTTAATATTGTAACATTCGTGACCACCGTTTATGTACTGCAGAACAGCTCGAATATCATCTCATTATTAAGAGTTTCAGTCGAGTCCGGAACTAGTTGGGTATCCCTAAAATATGCATGTGGGCATATTACACACTATCCAATGTAGGTACACTACTTCTAAGAGCTATCTGTACACACTGATGTAATTTTATATAAATACCATGAAATTTTGACACTTATTGTCCTTAACTTTACGACACTAATCTCTCCAAAAATTGGTCGCAAAAGTACTGCCGCTGTTGCCCAAATACCTTATTTATTATCGTTTGTTAGGATATTCGTGGAAAGAGATAGAATACCCTTTCAGATTAGGAATTAGCAGCATTTTGTCAAATCCTTGATTCACTAAATTTATGACACTAACATGTCTTGTCACTGTACTGCATCCTAGGCCACACCGAATGCTAGGTTGTGAACCAAAAAACAAACCAACCTTTTGAAGAGACCTTCAGTAGCTTTCGACAATGTGAGTAAATGAGCGGCGACGGCGCCGGCGCTCTGTCCCGCCAGTGTGACGTCATTGGGGTCTCCACCGAAAAACTTCGCGTTCCTCTGTACCCAACGCAGTAGCGTCACCTGGTCTCGAAGACCAGCGTTGCCAGGGATTTGAGTTGTGTTCATTGACAGGAAGCCGAACACGTTTAACCTTAAACATTTATTATAATTGGTTAGGAAAAAGATTTTGGAGCTCCACAAGCTGATGGTGACAAAAAAGCATCAGAAATGTATAGTTACCAAAAATAGTATGAATAATTAATAATTATAATAAGTTTGAGCATAAAATATGTATAATTCTCCGGTAAAAAAATAGGGTTCCGTACCGAAACGGTAAAAAGGAACCCTTATAGTGCAGCTTCGTCTGTCTGTCTGTCACAACTGCTTATTTCAAAAACTACTCATGTTACCGATTTGAAATTTGGAATAGTTTTAAATAATGCTTACCCATCTATATTGCAAGCGCAAAGATCTTAAAAATATTTTTATTTTCATTTCAACAGGGGCCGAAATGAGAGGTTGATATTTTAATGTAGGGTTACTAAGTTAAGTTGGGTATCATATGAAACGGCTTCATTAGCACATTCTAAAAAAGATATATTTTCATTTATGCTGCATAGTTTTTGACTTATGATGAAAAATACCTGAACCAATACCATTCCCCCCCTGATATCCGAAAGAATTGATGGAGGTTTATGTAAATATTACAGGAAAAAAACGAGCATAGTTTTTTAAAAATCAGCAATGATATTTTACATACAAACTTAATTCTGCGGTTCCAAAAAAATCTAATTTAATTTTGAAAATGGAATAAAATATTTCCTTCAATTGTACGGAACCCTCGGTATGCGAGTACGACTCGCACTTGGCCGGTTTTTTTATTGCTGAAAATCAAGAATAATCATGACAGATAATTCTGTTAGCTGTTTCGATGTGCATTCTTTCAGCTGATTTGAACCAGCACATGACATAATAGAATATGGAATGAAAAAAAAGAACAAAGTTTACCTATAATTAAACGTGATGACGATGACTTTCTTGCTGACTAGATATTCTGGGCCATGTAGATCCGCATCACCAGACCCGAAGGCGAACCCTCCGCCGTGTATGAATACCAAGATTGGGAGTCCAGAAGATGAGACTTCGTCCGGGTACAATGGTTCGAGTTCCCTGGCCAGTCTCCGACCAGCTGGTGGAAGAGCCTCCAATGGAACATGGATGTTGGCGTGGATGCAAGCCTCGCTCATACCCTGCGGCTGCATGATCCTCCCGTACAGGATGTCCGTTTGGAAGCAGACTGGACCTTCCTTTGTTGCGTCGAGGATGCCCCAAGGTTCTGGTGGCTCGAGCTCCTGAAAAATTTGAATAATTTGATGAGTTAAGGAAATCTACTTGCACTTAAGGGGGGACCGCGGCCAAAGGATACTGCGAAGACTGATCAGTCTGCGAGGTTAAACCACACGAGCCGCTGTCATACCTTTGATGGGTGACCATTCTTTAAACATCAGGACCCCTTCGTGCCTCAGAGAGCTCGCTGACCAAAAATACTTTGGCGGCATATGCGGCCTATAGGCGGATGGTGGTATTAAAAAACCCTTTACAAGAAGCGTGGTGAAGAAACGCGCCTCTGGTTACAATATCTTCGTTTAAACGAGGCTGATGTCTAGATGTAGACTATCAGAAGCTGAGTAATGATAACTAGAATAACTTGAAACTGATCCTGAGAAAACTGCATCCTGAGCTTAACGGGGCACACTTTTGATACAATGGCGTAAGTAATTCACGCTGTCTTCTGCTAACTCTCTCTAGCCACGCCAGCGTCGGTAAAGTAGTCATACAGATATATTCACCTTAAACCTGAGTTCTCCAAGCGGCTGCTTAGCATATGGCACTCCTCGGAAGCTGGCGTAACTACTGCCGTCATCTGCATACCGCACCATGCCGCATACGGCACCGGCGTCGGTAAGCGCGCGCACGCATGGCTCTTGCCGTGGCCACGCGTGCACTGTACATGCTGAAATGTGGAAAAAATATCCTTTAATCATTGTGTAAATGTACTGAGAGCTATCTGTTGATAGAAAGGGCAGAAAAAACTCCTTTTGCAATTATAACATGCTGCGATCATCAATCCCTTTGCTGAACAAAGCGGGCATACATTTTGATCTACAAATTCGAACATGAGTGCTAGCGCAAAATTTTCACGTACGGCCGATTTTACATAAAGGCAATTACCCATGGTAACGCTTAATTTAAAATTGCTATTTCATCTGTTCATTGCCTTGGAAAGGTTCACAAAAACATATTTAATTCTATTTATTTAAAATATATTATTATAGGTTAAAATATTATAAAATCCTACGACAACCCCAACCCGGTCAAGTGTAAAGCCAGGTCTGGGGCGACTATATTTTAGTTAGAAATAGAAATGGTTTATAACAAAATAAGAACGTGACCTAACTATTCACTGTGTTGTAATTGGTCCGAGTTGTACACTAAACATGTTTTGTTAGTTTGTTTTGTTAAGTTTTTGTCGCAGCAAACTTGGCTTATGTCGCAGCGCGTACAAAAGTTTCCGCACCAAAAATACAAAAAAAAACCACAGCATTCAGTATATGTAACGCAGTTTTTTTTTATAATCCCAAGTATTTATTCTGAAAGTAGAATAAATGCCGTGGAAATGCGTTCCTTGCGAAGTATGTGCGGTGTAACTTTGAATGATAGATTGAGAAATGAAGAGATTAGACAAAGTTGCGGTTTAAAAGATGATGTAGTGACAAAAATTGAAAGGAGTATGCTTAGGTGGTTTGGCCATGTTGAGAGAATGAGTGAACGGCGATTAACAAAAGAAATTTATAAGGCGGATGTTAATGGGAACGCCGGTAGAGGACGTCCTAGAAGGACATACATCGATGTTATTGGTGATGTTCTTCACAAAGGTCAGGTGCGTAGTACTCTCAATCGGCGTGCGTGTATGACAAGATGTATGAATGTGGATGAAGCGAAAGGGGTATGTAAGAGTCGTAGCATGTGGCGTTCTATAGTTTCTGCCTACCCCCATGGGAAAAAGGCGTGAGTTCATGTATGTATGTATGTATTTATTCAGCAAATAGGTTGTTTTCATTACAAGTAACTACGCTAGCTGGCGCCTATGTTTCCAAGCTAACTTGGGAAGAAACTACAAACAAACTCAGGGGCATTTATTGCGTTTGTGGGGCCACCGTCTTATTGTTTTGTTTTTTTTATTTGAATTAAACCTGAAGTTATTTCTGGCCGGAAAAAAAATCTAAACTATAAATATAAAATTGGAATGATAAGATCATGAAAGTGTACTCAAAAATTCTTATTAATTAAATAAATTAATTATTGTTTTCCTTTAGATTCATACGTGTAGCTCAAAAATGACTGGTTATATTTATATGTATTACATAATATTATCATAAAATTATAGACCGGCTGTACATCGATGACCTCGACGCAGTATTATCTTAATTAGACGAACTTTAAGAACAGGTTCAAAGTGCGATGCAATTATAGTTTCGACCGACTATACGGAAGACGGAAAACCGGCCATCTCTTTTTCTTCTGGTATGCTATTGCTAATCTTGGGAGGCGGAAACAGTATTATGTTGAATGATGGAATCAGGCGTTACTTTGCGGAAATTCATGACCAACAAATATACAATAACAATTAGAGATGTGCCGATTATGACTTTGGCCGACTAGCCGATTAATCGGTTGTAAAGAGGCCGATTAGTCGGCCGACTAGTCGGCCAAGCCGATCACGGTTTCGGGAATTTCCGTGACGTTTCGTTTACAGCTGATTCGCGCGCAAGTAGCAACCACCGCGCCGCCTGTGAACGTGTCGGAACCTGTTTTGTTTACTTCGCATTTTTTCTTGATTTTTGCTTTTGTACGGGTCAGAGCGGTGTTTTTGTGTAATAAACGATCAAGGTTTTTATTTAATGTAATTCCCCCTACATACATTTTATTGAAAAATACATACAAAGTAAGAAGCCGGATAGTCGGCGCTCTTTGCCGAATAGTCGCCGACTACGATAGTGGCCGGATAGTCGGCTTTACCGACTAGTCGCCGACTAAATCGGCACATCTCTAATAACAATATTTAGTGTTAATTCCGCGAAAACACTGGATCAAGCCTGAATGCAGTATGCAGCACCGCCCTCCCGCCCGCAAATATATGCAAATGCAGAAGGTGCGATTAATAACATGCAACACACAAACAAATAAAACCGATACGACACGTGTTTCGCCCCTCCACGGGGCATCATTAGGATGCGGAGGAAGGCGGTGCTGTGTACTGCATTCAGGCTTGATCAACTGTCTTCGCAGAATTAACACTAAATATTTTTATTGTATATTTGTACAGTATTATGTGACTAATATTAACAACCAAATAAATATAATTAGTAATACTTTTCATACACCAAAGGCCTGCCCGCACATATCAGTGCCGGCACTGATATGTGCGGGCAGGCCTCAGTTGGTTTATAATTACGAAGTTGTTTTTTCAATTATATAATTTAACGCCTTATATTCCCCGAAGGGTTCGGCAGAGGTGTTTTCGTACACCCTCGTTTCGCCAGTTATGTTTAAGTCCTATGTAATAGGGGGCAAGCTTATTGCCATTAACCGGGCACAAACCCAGACTCCGAGCTGCTACTGAAAAATTCCTAATGGAAAAACCCAATATCACTTTGCCCGACCTGGGGATCGAACCCAAGACCCCATGTTCAGCAGTAGCGCTTGCGACCACTAGACCAACAAGGTAGTCATTTTTTTCAATTAATCACATACATAACACATAAAATTCACGCCTGTATTCCCCGAAGGGATGCACAGAGGTGTATAGTAAAACCCTCACTTCGCCGTTCAATTTCAATGAATCATTACCTCATTAGGAATTTCTCATATATCGTGGGTCAGTTTACAGACACAAGTCTCACACGCATAAACGCCCAGACCCGGAACAACTGGTGTTATGTTTTTTATCAGTCATAAACGGGCACGTTTATTGGGCAAAGGACCTTGGCCTTGTTATACTGCACGTGTAAGTGAGTGTCTCGACTGTTTGTCAACATGTACCTACATGGTGTTTGTGACACCATGGTGCCCTGGTCTCCATTGTGTCTATACTTGTGTGTTGATGTATAACTTCTTTTATTTTTAGAACGAATGAAATGAACATTAAAGTTCATTACACACTATAATATATAATTCATTTAAATTATAGCAAAACATTACGCTATATTTTCTATAATAATCTTGGAACGAACACACTCGCAGCTATAATATATAGCTTTTGCCCGCAGCTTCACTTGCGTGATTTTTTTTCACCCCCTTAGGGGTTGAATTTCGAGAAATCCCTTCTTAGTGGATGTTTATGTCACAAAATGAACCTACTGTCAAAATTTCAAGTTTCTAACCCCAGCGACTGTGCGTTGATAGATCAGTCAGTCAGCTTCTCCTTTTATATGTATAGATAAGGTCCAACCAAAATACCTGGACAAACTTTTACACAGTGTTCAGGACGTTTAACTAAACATATCTATGCAAAAAAAAACGAGATCGAAGTATTTTTGTAACCAAAAAATATTTTTGAACCTTTATTTTTTTTTACCATTTTTCACTTCGTCGTTTAAGTAAAACACGGCGCGAAAGTAGCACGCGCCGTCGAGGCTTAAAAAATGGATGAGTTTATTTGTAAAGTGTACAGGCAATTTAAAACGTAATTATTTTTTGGTTACAAAAAAAACACTTGGATCTCGTTTTTCATAGATATGTTTAGTTAAACGTATTGAACACTGTGTAAAAGTTTGTCCAGGTATTTTGGTTAGACCTTATATATTTCAACTTCAACCTATGTATATTAAAAGCGGAATATATTTTCATATATATTAATATAGTAGCTACGTGTGTGACGGGCTTTATTTGGACACAATACAATGTTGTTTTCAATTACAAAAACCGTCAATAACCAAACATTTTGAAACTGTACTATTAAAAAACCCTGCAGGATCCCTGCACGTTTCGTGCTTCAAAAAAATACCTGAATAGCCTACAGGCTAGCACGTCGTAGCTCGTAGGCCGTAGCCGTAGCTACGTGCTACAACAGCTACGAGACACAAAATACCGGTATACAAGAATTTCTATATATTATTAGAATATTTTTCTATATAACGACTGCATAATAATTAAGTTTTCGAGATTGTTTCAATGATTATACGTCCAAAAATAGTCGGGCAGTTACGGTAAAATAATGTTTAAGTTATTTTTTTGCGAGTTGATTCTAATCCTTTATAATAATAATAATAATAATAACATTATAACACCGTTTACTTATATACAGGGTGGGATGAAGCAGTAACTCTTTCGGGCCAGTCCAATACAATTGTGCGGGTTACAAGATCGCGTTTAGCTCATCCGTTTTACGTGCTTTGTGGACGGGCCCAGTGTCGAACGATTGTGCGGATAGCGATATAAATCCGGAAAATTCTGTCAGATTCGTAATCTAAACTCCAAATTAGCTAGAATTCGTTCTCAGAATAACAAGTTTCGTCGAAGCTTGCGCCGGTCCGAAAGGGGTAAAGCCACCTTAACCGCTGTACCCACAAGAAAACGTACTTAGGAGGTTGTCTATTATTTTTTAAATACATTCTTAACTACATTTATATATTTTGAAAAAATGATACATTCAGCGTTAAAAAGGGCAGTCTTCCCAAAGCGTGTTTATGATTCCAATCGACCCTGTTTCTTATATGGGTCAAAAGACGTTTCTGGATCAACTGAGGTTGGAGAACTAGAAACGTCACAAATCGTAAAAAGCTTTTTCTATGCATTTCGTAAGGTAACTGCCCTTATTACTGCCCCATCTCAAATAAGTTTTTTGGGATTTCTGGTACTCCAACCTCAGTTGGTCTGGAAGAGTCTTTTGATCCGAAAAAAAATCAGTTGGCATCATAACAATGTTTTATGAGAACTACCCATTGTCCTGCTGACTGTACATTATTTAAAAAAAATAAAGACAGTATCTTAAAAACGTTTTCCTGTAGCTACAACAGTTAGGGTAGGTGTCCTTACTGCCCCATCTAAAACTTCCACCCTGTGTATTATAAGTACAGCAGGACCAATCTACCAAAAGTAATCAAACCTTACATTAAAGTAATTTATTTATGTGTAGGTTTTATTTTTCGATATTTCGTATTCGATACAAGGGAAAAATAATGGTGTTTTGGTACATAGTTATAAAAATACATCTATATTCATTATTAATAGTAAGCAACAGCATTATGGAGATGTTTTATTTAAAAATGTACAAAAAAAAACAAAACATTTTCATTACAACCTTTCATATGAGGTAGATTCATCTTTGTTGTTGGTTTGGTCCAGGTTCCATATACAACGTGTTACAAAAATACCCATAAAGCCGAAAGGCGGTTAAAAGCTCCCTTGTAAAGAGTCTATTGCCAATATTTGAAAACCGTAGTATTACCAAAAAAAAAAAATTTGGATAAAACAAAATAATCATCATTGAAACGCAACCCTGAAAACATAAAACTAAAAAGTAGACTACCCAGAAAGTTATTTACATTCTTACCTAATTTCCTCCGAGAGGTAAATGACAACAACCATAAGTCTACTTGATTATTTACATTTTTCATGGGGAATTATGTAGGTAACACGTTGTATAAATGCCCATGGTCCATGGTTTACATGCGTTTGCACGGTTTACGTCGACGTCATAAAATACAATGTAACAAGGATTATAAAATAAGATTTGTTATGCTTAATAATCAATTTGTGTGGTCGCTTTTTCCGCTGAAGGGTCAGCAGAGGTCAAGGTGTAATTAGTATTACAAAGTTGTTGTTTATCACGTAACTATACGGTAATAGACACTAGGTTAATGAAGTAATAGGTATACACAGATTGGAATTAATTGCAAGCTCGTGATTTCTTTTGTATAATAACCACTTTTTTGCGTTTCATTAAAATATGTAGATATAGATCATTTGTAGTTTTTTTTTAAGTGGATCTTGTAATAAAACAAACAAATATTATTTTTAAAAAAAACTGTTGTTAATTATTATTCATCAGTTACTCTTCAGTTATTTGACTAATAAAATTGTGCAAAACAATGTCGGCGACATGAACCGAAAACTTAAAAAATAAAGAACTTTAGAAAGTTAATAGGTACTTTTCCAAATACAAAACACCACTCGAAATTCACAAAATTACTAAAAACTTTTTCAAACAAAATCTTTTTTGTGTTGTCCAATCACTGCACCGCTATGCTATCGTAAGTGATAAACTCACCGTGCAATAGGAAGGCGAGCGCGAACAAGTGTCCCGTCATGTCTGCTCGGTGTCGACAACCAGACTGGCCCGGGCGGCGATCAGACGCTGTATATATGGAGCATACCGGCCGCATGCGCACCGGTACTGAATAACTTCGAAAATGGAAATAGAGTTACTGACAGGCTTTGTTTTGGTAACAATCCTAATTTTGGCAGCCTACACTATCGGCGACCGGTGCCTAGCCATAGGAGATGACGAACGAAGAACTCTGCTAGAGAAATATAACTTGGATACTTTGTTGACTTACGAAGGCCACTAGGGATCAAATCAGATTTTTATGACGAATTTTACTAATTGAAATCCGACAAATTCGAAATCACTACAGAGACTCTTACGACAAAGTATAGTTGTTCCTGGTCTGATATTCGGGATCCACTAAAAAGTTTACTGTTACTAACATAACATCACGCCTTGTATACCCGAAGGGTTCGGCAGAGATGTTTTTAGTACACCCTCGTTTCGCCTGTTATGTTTGTCCCATGTAATAGAGGGCGAGCCTATAGCCATTAACCGGGCACATAAATCTAGACTCCGGGCTGCTACTGAGAAATTCCTAATGGAAAAACCCAATAACACTGCCCAACCTGGGGATCGAACCCAGGACCCTATGCTCTGCAGTCGCGCTCGAGACCAACAAGGCAGGCAACAGCAGCAAGCAGGCAGGCTACTATTACTAATAAGATTATATACTTTATTTGGGTGTGTCTGTGCTTTATTCTTACGAGAGCTTCGAGGCACAAGAAATTAATCATTCGCCCTCAAGGAAATGCATGATTATGATCATCCCATCCGTCAGATATGTATTTTTTTTTTATAACGTTGCCCCACACTAGGATTTCTCCTGTATCGTGGGTGCGTGTACAGACACAAATCTTCACACGCACATTCACCCAGACCCGGAACAACTATCTATAGGCCATACAAATAGTTGTTCCGTGCAGGAATCGAACCCACAACCCGCAGCACAGAAGCCAATCGCTTAGCCACTGCACCAAACATGTCGGTCAATGTTGTTAATGTGATAGGTAACATTTATTTTTGACGTGAAGCGACTGCTGCCTGAAATCGGTAACGCTTAGAACGATTATAGATCAAAGGTTTTGATACTCATTCCCTGGCGCTTAAAGACGGACGTCACACGCTGACGACATCGGCATGGATCGTCAGCAACTGTCTACTGCCATCGAGTGTCGTCAACTGCAACCAACGACAATCGATGACAATCCATGTCGTCAGCAAACTGCCGTGCGTCAGAAACACCTTGATACACCTTTCAACAATAACTGGTGTATTTTTAGACACCACAAAGCATCCTCGTTTGAATGTACTTCGGTAAGATATAATTCCACATAAGTAGACCCCCACATTACTGCTACCTGATCCGCCCACGTGTGATAAGTTTTAGCGGTGAATCCATAAATACTCGCGCGTGTGCAACGCTCTATAAACGTATACCTGGCACGTGGAGCCTTCGGAAACAGGGATCATTATTTATTTCTATTCACTGAAGAAATCGTCTGAAGGCTTCCAATAGACCAGACTTGTTACTGTTTCGTAACTTGCGTGAAAAAGGCGTTATGCTTAATTTCAGGCTACATTTTCTCTCACCGTCGCGCGAGATTTTTTTCAAAATGATAGGCTTCATATTCAAACCTATTACCAATATTGGTCTTGGCCTGTGCCCTGGTTGGGAGTTGTTCGGGTCTTTAATAAGAATCTTTGAAAAAAAGTATGCGCAGAGGATCCAGACTTTGCAATATGAAAGGTTTTTGCAACATGATGTTATCAATGTTACACGTGGAAGTTGTCATAAACCTTTGGTCGCTTCTTACGACGTCCATAACATATAATATATCTTGTCCATATACAATCCAATACAAAAAAAAAATATACTTGATTATTTACTAACCATAGATTATGCAAAGACAGAAGAACTACTTGTTGTCTGCAAATAGTACCATTAACATGTTATGTTATTTTTATTTACCTAAGTTTTAATTAAGCTTTTACTTTATACTCATTGTTAATTTATTACATTAAATATTTAAGCACTTTCTAGCCTGAAGCACAGGTTTAACCTAGTTCAGGCAAATAAGCAACCGTGCTGTATTTTAATTGTTAAGGTATTTATTGTAAATGTGCCCATTGTATAAATAAATGATTTATTATTATTATAATCTCATTATGACGTACTTTATATCCTTGAACATATTTTTTCGCCATAAAAAGTGCCGAAATTAATTCACGCGGGCCTATAGTACCTGTCATACCATAATACAACCGGTCACGTAACATAAAATAATATTTCATAACATATTTTTTCAAATATCTGAACTTGTTTCGCCACTAAAGGTCAATAACTTACAAAAAAAAATATTATTAATATAGCGCGCGGGTAGCTCACGCCATAGGTCGTTCATACAAGTGGCCGCAGTGAGAGCGCGGGCGGCAAGCGACAACCCGCGCGGGAGCGGGGGATCTCAAACTAGTTCGAGCTGACCACGCGCGTTGTTGAGATGGCGTCTTCAAAATTAAATGTTGAAGAATTAATAAGTGCTATTCAAGCACTGTGGATGTCGAAACATCGTTTTTTAGTAAGAATTTTCCAGTAAAAATAAGTCTTCTTCATCCATATGATATTTTGACAAACACTAGACACGACAACGCTCAGAACGACGCCGCGCTCCACTGCGGACAGGCAAATCGCGCGCGTTCCCGCACCCGCGCCGCTCACCGCACCGCGCTGCCACTCTGGCCAAGCACTTACCGTAACTGGATTAAACTAGATCTTTTGACATCCTGTTTACCATGCGTGTGCTATCTTGGCTAAAAATATCTCGTTCCGGAGATAAAGGGGGCCATACAAATTCAGGTATACTTGACATTCATTATACCTGGACATAGCTTTTTTTTCGTGGTACGTACAATGATAATAATAATTTGTTTCTCAGCATAATATAAAAAATACATTTATTATGGTATCAAGAACAATACATAACGATGTATGTATTGTGGGACCCAGTGCATAATATCAGCAAGCACATTAGGTCACCCGCGCGACAGCGCAACGAGTATTCCCAAGGAGGGTTGATGTCAGACAGGCGGCCGGTCATAAAACTATAAGCCAAAACCTCTAACAACATGGATTTATGAAATACATGTTGTGCCGACCACACCTAGTGTGGGATAAGGCCAGGAAGAAGAAGTGTTATACTGTGGGAGACTGTAGCCTAAATTAGACGTAAGCCCTGTACAGGTCACCAAGTCTCCACCCCTTCTATACCTTCGAACAAGAGTGCAGATACCGCTCCTTGTCGATACATTTCCGTTTCTTTATTTTCTTAAAGCGGAAATAATATAGCCGCACTATTGATACCTTTTTGATAGTCTGGGGAAGGCGGAGGATTATAGTGTTTACCGTCTAAAACCACCATGGAGTTCCTCCGAGGACCCATGGACAGGAACACGGGAGTCGCTAGTGCAGTTACTACAACGCAATATTGATACCAGGTATAACGATGATGCAATTCTTGTTTAAAAAAAATTAAGGACGTATTGAATGGAGGCCATTATCGGCGCTATATTCCTTCTTTATTTAACATTTTAATTAATTATTTACAATTAATTTAAAAATAATAGATAAACAAAGTATCAACAACTTTACTCGACACCTCGTGTTCAATCCGCTTATTACCTACCTCTTAAAGACCTCAGAGATAACGATTGAAACAATATAAATTAATTAAACAATAATTCATTTTTTTATTGACCTGAAAAAACACAGTATCATATCGTCTTGCGCGTGTACCAATAGACTGCGCGAAATGGGTCAGTTAAGCTCGCAGATAGGGCCGTGTACCATATACCCCTTATACTACGATATAGCAGCATTATGCTGAGATGGGCTCCTTTTTTAGTCTCGTGGAGGCATATAACATGCGCTGTGATGGCCTGGAGCTGCGCTACACTGCGCTTTCAGCCATCATCAGTGCTGCCAGCAACGCAGTCATTACAGACCGCGGCAGTAATTTACTATAACAATTTCAATTTTAATGAGTTTGTATGTCTGTAACGAGACGACTTAAATAAATAATTTTCTTTTTTTCTTTCATTCTTTATTGCATCCCTTTATAGCTGTGTGTATGGTGCCTTCTCGATAATAATCTCCCACTTCCGGAATACATAAGAGTTTACAAAGGACTTGCAGGCCTGGCAAGCGCGCAAAAAACTGTGTTCATTTATTTTTAGCAAAAAATTTAATTTTTAACTTATAATACCTTCATCATCTTCCCGGGACCAGGGCAGGAAGATGATGAATACCACCTTTTAGTTGCTTTATAGCAGCTATCTTACCAATATTATAACAGCAGTGGTAGCCTAGTGGTGTGACCGTCGGACTGTCATGTCATAGGTCACGAGTTCGAAACCATGGCACGCACCTCTGACTTTTCGGATTCATCTGCGTATTCTATAATTATCACTGGCTTAAAAACGGTGAAGAAAAACATCGTCAGGAAACCGGCATGCCTGAGAGATATTTCTCGATGGCATGTTAAGCCAAGTCAGAGGCCCATGCGCAGCATAAACTCTGACACCAGGTTAGTCACTAACCACACGAAAAGAAGAAGATTGATCCAATGGTTGCAAGACTTGCAAACGGGAGGTTATAGGTTCTATTCCGGGGTCTATTACTTACCTCTGATATCAGTGGTTCATGATATTAATTAATTATTCGCAATATTGAAGACAACCTACATTGTTGTGACATGACTAAAGCCGCGTGAAATTTGCTGCAGCACGTATTCGCTATCTTAATTATAGACGAACCATTAGTCTTTAATTATAAACACGTAACATCTTCACTGCAAATAATTGAATGCATAGATTTGCATTATTATCAAGTTTTTATCGTCAAGGAACCAGACTATGCTATCTAGCAACATGACACTAAAATAAATAATCGATTTCACGGACGAGACGGCGCTGGCGCCTATCGTTATGATCATGGCATTCTTTCGAATAGTTCTTTGTTCCTCGCAGTTTATGTGTAAGGACCGTGTCCCAGCCGCGTACCTTTGCTACAGTCAAAAAGATAAACATAAAAAAATGCGACTTTTACAAACACATAACATCACGCCTGTATTCCCCGAAGGGTTAGGCAGAGGTATATAGTAACACCCTCATTTCGCCATTATGTTTAAGTCCCATGGAATAGGGGGCGAGCCTATTGCCATCAGCCAACCTTTTATTAAAACAAAAAACCGGTGATGTCTAAAAAAAGCAGCCTTATGCATGCTGCGTTGCCTTGACCATCGGGCATTGACGCAGATACACGAGCTACCGAAATAAGATGCATTCGATAACAGTTACCGCGGAATTAATAAAGATGAAATATATGAATTAATATATAACAGCTGTGCGCATACGCACAATACTGTTTCGATTTCTTTATCAGAAAATATCGGCAAATATAGGTCAATATCAAGATCGTTACCCAAAGCAATGTGAGCGATATCGATTTTCCCATGGACACTAAGTGGCTAATCACATTAATTCACAAAAAGCTGGATGGTTTTAGACACACTTATCCGCATCACCGTGTGCTTTCAGTTGCGAAAGCATTCTACAGCATGCGTAAGCGTGCTGACGCATGCGAAAGCTGTACCGTCTGTACATAACTCAATGTTTAGTTTAATATAAAACGATAATTAAGGCTTTATAAAAGGAAAAATGTTATTACTCATGATTTTCTGAATCACAATATAAAAGCACACTTATTATGAGAAATTTTTATGCATATCTTTGAATATATGTTGCAGAATGTACATGGCTCACTTATAATTCTAACAACGCTAAATTGTATATAATTGTACTTACATACATGCAAATAAACGATTATGATATGATTTATAGTACCGCTATGCTGCTAAAAAAATAAATTAAGGGCGACGACACGCGTTGCTGACAGGTTTACCTCTTAAGGTCACTTGTTTGTACAAGAGACCTTAAGACCTGTACCAGTTGTGTTACTATTTGCCTGTGCAAATAGTAACACAACTGGTACACAAGCGGTGGCATTTGCGCCCACGATGAGATCAACAAAACAATAAAATTCTACCCTTTCTGTATTCAAAATAAACGGATCATCTCCTCTTTCTTCTAGGAATATGAGTTCGGGTTTAGATTTCACGCTTATTATTTAAGCTCCAGTTGTATTATTGTTGTTAATTGCCTGAGTTAACCTTAAAGTTTATAACAATAATGTTGATACAAAACTTGGCACACGAGGTTGTCGACATGTGGGAGGTTGACTCAGCAGTTGTTGTGCCAATAGTCGTTACGGCCAATGGCTTAATAGCCTTAGAGCCTCGACCAACATCTAATGAGGCTCTCGTTGGGCAGCTGGGTCAAGGGCCTGATACAGAAAGCGGTACTTCTGGACACGGCACGTATTGTCAGGAAGTTCCTCTCTCTGAGGCCTTGACTACCGGTAGCTTGGACCCTGTTCCCGATGCTGGTGGGCTACTATTTTTTTTTAAATATTTTTAATTTTTTTTATGAAAATATTTAAAAATGTAATCATACATGTATATAAATGAAATAAATGTTGATACATCCTACATTCAGAACCGAAGCACTGAAAATGACCACCTCCTACGAGTTCCCTTAACATTTCAAACTTAGATCAGGGCTGTCCAGGCCGGATACGTTTACGGGCTAACACAAATTATTACATGGACTGGTGGGCCATAGAAACGGAATTTTATCAGTTTTCCAATAAAAGGAAATATAAACACTACTTAAAAAAATTAAGAAACTAAAGATTGAATTTAAAATATCTTCACGGGCCGTGTTTTAGCCAGCCCTGACTTAGATTAAGATAAGTCAGATTAAAAATGTTATTGTTTACCAAAGTATCGTTCTCGTCGCCCCCTTAAGGAAATTGGTACCATCCTGATACCACGAAAGCTTGTCTTCAGGCTGTGTGACCTTATACATGCTTATAATACCAATAAGTTTGGAATGCTCTTTAATGTAAACTTACAACAATCCTGACTGACCTCCTTTTAAAGAAAATAAAATCACAATAATCATGATTATATAATAACGACTGATTTAAATAAGCACATAATTGTCAAAAACTAGAACCTGCTTATCTTTAAAACTGGATGCCAATAATGTAATAATGATAACGTTAATCGACCAGGTCAGTTAAATTAAGAAGTAATTTTTTATATTACTAGCTGTGTCCACACGGCTCCGCCCGTAGCCTATGTTACTCAGTGATAATGTAGGTTTCTAACGGCTAAAGAATTTTTGAAATCGGTCCAGTAGTTTTTAAGTTTATTCGTTACATACAAAAATACAAAAATCCAAAAATACAAATCTTTCCTCTTTATAATATTAGTATAGATTGTTATTAATCGTACCAATCTATTCATATCTGTTTCTCAGGTGAAGGATTACCAAATGCGCGAAATCATTTTATAAATATAAACATCCATCCCAAATCCGAACTAAAACAACCTGTTCTATACCTTACTGCATTGATATAAAGTTGAAGTTTCCCCATTTCATGTTAAAGGTAGCATACTGTTGTCAAAGCTATGTTTTATCGTGCGCTCGATGTCAGTAAGTCACCAGTTAGTCGTTGTCTCAGTCGATCAATATTTAAGACGATAGATAAAAAGTGAAGACACGTGTCGAATTGAACACACGTGGCCGACCTTGGAGACGGGTGAAACTATATATTATAATGACGGAAGAAAAGTGTGTTAGTGATATGTGAGTACCTATAGATTTATTATTATTTAAGTTATCAGTGAGAAAGAGATTAGCTATACTGTTTTTGCATTTGCAAAAATTGTTTAAGTCGCTTTTAAAGAAATAACAGAGCATAATTCCTGACCTAACTACTGAAAAACAAGGACTCCAGTGACAGATTAAAATCTGGTCATTATCATCTCATCTCATCATTATCTCATACTGTAGCGACATCACAAAAGAATCTGGTATCACAAGTGTCTGAAAAGTGTGCGATTTTCCGGACACCAGCACCAAAAAGTCAGAGGGTTCGAAATTTTACCAGACTTAACTGACTATGTGTTTCCATAAGATCCCGGATGTATATTTGTTAAAGTTATCCTCTTATATAAAATCTCCAAAATTAATAGGTATTCCGCTATCTTCTCTGTTCCATATCTGTTCGATTTTTGCCAACAACTATTGTATTGCATTTCGACAAGCGATAAGCTAATTAAGCGCATCGAAAATAAATCCAGCATTGATAAACTTGCATTGATAACTTAACATTGACCCGAGACCGCCTATTACTATGCGGAAAGATGGAGTTGTTTGATGTATCAGCCGTTTAGGTAGTGCGCCTTGTCGCGGTCACTCGCTAGTAGTAGTACTAAGTACTTCGCTGGTTCACCATCTTCAAAAAGGATGTTTACCCCTGAAGCCAAAAGCCGCTACTGTTCTTCTACCGCCTTCGCCAAATGGGTCTTTGCTGAATCTGCTGTTAAGCAAAGTGCATACATGTGGTCCTTTAAAAAAAGCTCATCGTCTGGACCCCTCGTAACTTAACAAGGGCATTGGCCAGAGCTGTAAATGAATAAGGTTGAATATCCATTCTCCCATTCCAGTCCAAGGTCCTAGAAGCAGTAGTTCACAAACAAATTTCCTCCTACATTTTCAAAAATAGCCTCCTGTCTCGATTCCAATCCGGTTTTCGGCCTGGACACAGTACATCCACTGCATTGCTTAAAGTCACAGAAGACATAAGATCCGGCATGGAGGATTCGAAGTTAACGGTGCTAGTCTTGATTGATTTTTCTAATGCTTTTAACACTGTTGACCATAACATTCTCCTTGCCATCTTATCGCAAATAGGGGTCTCGTCGTCTTCACGTAATTGGTTTTCATCATATCTTCGTGGTCGTCAACAGGCTGTACGCGTTGATCAGAAACTCTCTGATTGGTGTAACTTGGTAACTGGCGTACCACAAGGCGGTATACTCTCTCCTCTCTTATTTTCTTTATTTATCAATTCTATCACTAACGTTCTCAAATGCTCTTACCATCTGTATGCTGATGACCTGCAATTATACGCTCAATCTGACATTGCTGATTTAGATGCTTGCATTTCAAATCTCAATGCTGACCTATTTGCAATCGCAGACTGGTCTTGCAAGTTCGGTGTTGCCGTTAATGTCGGCAAATGTCAGGCTATCCTTATAGGCAGTTCGTTTTACCTGAAAACCGTCAATATCAGCAACCTTATGCCGATTGTATTTAATAACACGAATATCCCACTGTCGCCACACGTAAAGGATTTAGGCTTGCATATTGATAATAGCCTAAGTTGGAACAAGCAGATAAATCAAATAAGTCAGAGTGTCACATCCATACTGCGATCTCTCTATAGATTCAAACATTTCCTTCCATCTAGCACTAAATCGGTCCTGGTCCAGTCCCTTGTGCTTCCTGTGATTGATTATGCGGATGTCTGTTGCTCTGATCTGTCCCAAGACCTTCTAAACAAACTGGATCGGCTTCTCAATAATTGTATTCGCTTCATTTTTGGGTTGCGAAAATACGACCACATTTCTTTTTATCGTTCTAAGCTTAAATGGCTTCCTATCCGCCAGAGAAGATCCCTCAGGTCTCTCTGTTCACTCTTCACCATTATTAATGATCCTTGTGCTCCTGATTATCTAAAAACATATTTTCAACTTTTGGGTGGCTCTCACAGTCGTAGCCTTCGTGCCTCTAAAAATCTAATTCTACTTATTCCTTCTCACCGCACAGGTTTCATGTCCAATTCGTTCGCTGTCTCAGCAATCAAACTCTGGAACGCGCTACCCCTTGATATGAAAAAAGCTCCGAGTAAATTCATTTTTAAACGTAAAGTTCGGGAATATTTCTTAAAATCGCTGCAATCTTAGTCTGAATGAACTGTCCATCATAGTTATAAATATTTATGTGTATGTATGTATGTATAGGTATATAGGTTTAATATGTATTTTTATTGTAATATATACATATATATATAAAGTATATATTTTGTTAGTACTTATGTATTATTTTGTTTTTAATAATTTTTATTTACCTATTCAATATTTGTTTTAAATTCTTTTTTTGTACCTTTTTCGAAGTGCTTAATTTTTGACCCAAAGGTTGACTGGTAGAGAATGCCATTGGCATTAAGTCCGCCTTATGTACCACCAATTGTACATGAAGTTTAAATAAATAAATAATATCTCTAATGAGCTGTCGGAAACATATTACCATAGTATTAGTAAGCGTGAACTTGCCACAATGTTTATAATTTTATTGGTTGGAAATTTATAAAACCAAGGAATTGCAATTAAATATTGTTCCCAGTTTTTTTTTACTAGAGCACTAATACTAATGACTATCTTTTAATCAATGATGGTTTCTTCACAACGGCTTCGCTTCCCAAGAACCGTAGTAACTCGCATTACCATTCTAACATCGTTCGTAACGTCGTTTCTGTAACGGCCTACGGAAAAGTCCCATGTCCAGCTATAGACTTAGATGTTGTTAGGGAACGTACCCATACTACGTGACCCGTTCAGGGGGGGAGGGGGTCTTCAAAATACCACGCTTGGTTACAGGGGCGGGGCTTAGGTTTTCGCCATGTAGTCAATATCCTCTAGGGAAATCTCGCGCTTTTTCGAGCCATATTTAAATATGGCGCGCAGTGTTTAGCGCTTTTTAATCTCACACGTGGCAACACTGACGCACATATGAGCTAAATAATTAAATGCACATATGAGCCAATTTTTTTTATCTTTCTGTTTGCAAAACATATTTAAAACCATATTTATGAAGTACTACATGAAAACTAGAGGGTGGGGGGGGTAAAAATTTAAAAATATGGGTCACGTGGTATGGGTACGTTCCCTTATGTATTAAGTTAGACAAGAAAACTTCTAGTAATGTGACTATCAGTGCACTGATTGACAATAATAGCTTATCGTCAAGTCAGGAGTCAAAGGTTAATTAACAGCTACAAGGTACATGTGCATATTAACGAAAAGCAGTAAACAATAATTATGTGAACTTTTGTGACGTGTCTTGCAGTATGATCCTTGATAGAAATGTGGAGCTTCATGAGGCATGGAAGCGTAAGGAAGAAGAGCTTTACACCCATATTCTAAGACGTTCCTTCTAAACTTACTCGACTCATACTCGACTCAGGACGACCTCGAAAACACCTTCAAAATTGTGTTCTTAATCGCAATTTTGAGTGAACTTTGAGGTTCCTCGACTAAGGGGTTCTCAAATGAGTCGAGGTAGAGTGGAGTCATTACGTCATAATTTGAATTATCTGCATCGCGCAAATAACGCCGCGATAAATAGTTGTAAGGATTATCGTAAGCATATTCGATAAAGTCTTTAAAATTATTTGGCAGATGATTCCTTATCTCGACTAAGGAAAAATCTCGAGTCGAGGACCTTTATGTCAACTATAACTACCGATGGTAGTGAGAAAGACGTGAGTCGAGGTGGAGTCGAGTCGAGTAAGTTTTGGAGGAACGTTTTAGAATATGGGTGTTAGAATTGAAGTGTTATTTTAAAAGCTTTGTTTTTATTAATTTTTATAGTTTCTTTCCGTATATTAATTTGTTTGTTTTATATCTCATATGTCAATTTTGAACCAGTTCCTTTTATCCAAACAGGCTAAAATTTTGCATACACTGTATCCGTAACACGTAGGTGAGACTCCAGAACATGACGCCGCCAAGGGTCGTGAATTAGTCAAAGCAGTAGACAGACACAACACGCCTTTTAGTTATCATAACGATGCACGTATTCCTTCAATGGTGGGAAGCCGAACACGCGCCGGTTTTTCTTAGATTGGTATGTTGTTTTGTCTCGGTGTGTTGGCGCTGTGGATGCGCATGCGACATTATGTTACATAACAGGCGCCTCGGAAGAACTAGGTATGTGTATAAAGAAATAAATAGCGATATCCAAACTCCAGGAAAGGCCTGCGTCCTGTAGCGGACTTCGATAAGCTGAATCAAGTCAGAGAGAAAGAGAGAGAGAGCGAGAGCTTAGAATAATAAAGGATAATTAGCTAATAAAGGATAGTACTAAACTAATTTGGGAGGGTTTATAATCGGACGCGGCGGTCACTAGAGGGTTCCGGTGCCTCGGGGCATTGTCGAAATAACGCTTAGACGTGCGTTTGAGGTATTGCCTTACGGTTGGCATTTTTAAATCTAAGTGAAGTTGAACGTTGCGCATGTACCACGGAGCGGCCGCGGCTCTGCGCAAAACGCGGTTTTGTAGAATTTGAAACGATTTAAATCTGCACGGCTTAACGTGTGCGAACACGACGCTAGCGTAAGTTAAGATGGGGCGGATGCACGTCAAGTAAAGTCTCAACTTATTTCTAAGTCATAATTTACTGCGCGCCCTAATCATGGGATGGAGCCGGCCCACAACAAAAGCGGTGCGAGCGTGCACCGCTTTGATGTGTTTCCGGATCGTAAGGTGGTGATTGAGAATAACCCCCAGGTACTATACGCTCAGTTCCCAAGGGATCTGTTTTCCGAACATGACTACGGGGGGATAAGCGAGTGGTTATCGCCGTGCCTCTCGACAAGAACGGCTGCGCTCTTTTCGGGATTCACTTCGATTCTCCACTTCCGGAACCAAACGCCGAGGGCGTTGGCGGCGGTCTGGAGGATGCGAGAGATCGATTTGAGGTCACTACCCGTGTAGTAGATGGCCGTGTCGTCGGCGAAAAGAGCCAACTGGGCCTTGCCACGAGTGGGAATGTCGCTGGTGTACAGCGTGAACAGAAGGGGGCCTAGCACGGAGCCCTGAGGGACTCCGGCTCGGATAGGATCGGGAGACGAAAGCGTGCCGTCTAATCGGTAGCGAAAGGTGCGATCCGACAGAAAATCTGGAATGATGAGCACGAGACGGTCTGGCACGTTGAATTGGTACAGTTTATATAATAAACCGTTGTGCCAGACCTTGTCGAAGGCTTTCGCTACGTCGAAGAACAGCATGCCCGTCTTGTATGAAAACATGAAGCCGGAGCTTATGTGTTCGACGATACGGTGGAGTTGCCTAGTGCAGCAGTGGTCGGAACGAAAACCGAACTGCTGATCGGGAATAAGATTACGGGAGTCTGCGAATCCCTTTAAACGGGAATAAGTATTGCTTTTAGGAACGCTCGTACTCTATAAATCAAATGGTCTAAGGGCCAAGCCACATCTGACGAAAGACACGTCGCCGATCTTCCGACGGTACACATAATTCCATACAAACATATCATACCGGACACAATTGACCGAAGACGCGTTACTAAAATTCCTCGAGTAAATTACGCGACGTATCATCCGTCAGATGTGGTTTCGCCCTAGTTCGTACGAGGCTGAGTAAGCTCAAAGAACAACGACCTGCAAAATATGCATGCGATGCGAAATTCTGTGTTTCTAGTAAAAAAATAAACGGTTTTTTTTTTAATAAAAACAAACACGTACTAATAGCTGTCTTCAGTGTTTATAGTATTTATCTGACGCTGAACAGAACGTGTGACGCAAGGGTCAGCTGTTGCAAATGCTTATTTCACGGCTGGGTCAATGACCCAAGATATTTTTTCTATCGTGTTTTGTGTGTAGAAACTACATAATAAGTTTTGTGGGTGTGTCATGTCAAGGTACAAAAATTCCAAATTTAAATAGAATATGTTTATGTTTAAAACAAGTTTTTATGATCTCCGAAGCCCTTAAGCTGATCGTATACAGGCCACTAAGTAGCCTAGATACTTTTTTGTCTGGAGGCACAGATTCAAGTCACAGGATGGTCCATCTAAGGATCGTGAGGGTGCGGAACTACATACACCAAACTGTCACTGCAGCCAAAAACTAATTGCGATCAACGGTGTCTGGAGCAACGTAGTGTACCATCTGCGGTCACCCTTAGAGAAACCATTGATGGACATAAGCAAAGATTTGTAGCCGTACATAATAATTTTCCATAGAATTGTAATACAAGTATGCTGTAGTAGAATCTTTAATTAGTAACTAATAACTGCCCTCCTGGATGCTGATTGTAAGGTCTTGGGTTCGATCCCCAAGTCAGGCAAAGTGTTGTTGAGTTTTTTTCCTTGTTATATTCCTCAGTAGCAGCCCGGTGTTTAGATTCGTGCCCGGCTGATGGCAATAGGCTCGCCCTCTATTACATGGGACTTAAACATAACGGCGAAATGATGGTGTTACTATACACCTGTGCCCAACCCTTCGGGGAATACAGGCGTGATGTTATGTTAGTTACTAAATCAGTGTTGTACCTTGTACGACCTTGAGTGGTGCAGTATCATCTCGACCACTTAGTGTTGCTGTGTGCTCGCGTGATTGCTTACTTATCGATAATTATACAACTCAATATCTGCTGTACCTACCAATATTGAGCTGTAGTTACGAAATTTCAGCAGGCGGGAGTTGATATCAGGCAGGCGGCCGGTCATAAAACAATAAGCCAAAACCTCTAACAACATGGATTTACGAAATACATGTTGTGCCGACCCCACCTAGTGTGGGATAAGGGCAGGGAGAAGAGGAGGAAGAGTTACGAAACTCCTCCAAATAGACCGGGCTATCATTTCCCGAAACAGTAACTCCAGCTTCTGCGACAGTAGGCGGTGCAGCCTTCTGCATAACAATAATGATCTTAAGAGTGCTTTAATACTTTCAAGCACAAAATTCAACTCTTATAACGTCAGCCTGTTGACTACATTAACTGCACCCTTTTGCTTAATAACAATACTCTAATGACTCGAAGACAAAGTCATAAGATACGGATTTGCGAGAATGTTGACTCAACGTTTACAAAGACGCTTGGCATTCGCCTAGCAACGGTCACTATCCGTTGGCCAAGCGTGATTTGTATAGTACTAACTATTCTCTCGCGGCCGTGCCCGCGTAAATAATTGGACTACAGCGCCACCTATCGGATCCCACACAACAAATATATTGTGTAAATATGACCTCAATCGGTAAAGTCGTTCTCAAGTTATGGCGTGACCAAGGGAAATAGGGATTCATTTTTAAATTATCTCACGAACAGTGACTGTACACGTGGCCCATTTCAATGGCCATTTACTAACTGATTGAACACCTTTTTGGGTGAGCTTCATCCAGCTAACAGACTTAGTTGCAAAAGTTCTGAAGTCATATCAATAAAAAACGATTCTGGCAACTAAACTCGATTGCGGGAGAGGTTTTTCCATATTCTTACACGTGCAGCCTCAATGGCTTGTTGCTAATGAGTATTATAATGTACCTATCATTGAAACACGTGTATTTCTACAGTTGCGTAACTACCGACTAGTTACAACAGATTTATCTGGCAAACAATAACAAAAACAATTGATGCTTAACGACTTTACGTAAGGCACACTGTGAGCTGTGGTAGGGGCGTGTATCATGTTTGCCTTGAGCCGTCAAACGGAAAAGACAGATGTGTAAAGCCATATGCCGTCTGCCTCGTTGGTCTAGTGGTGCCCTGGGTTCGATCCCTAGGTCGGGCAAAGCGTTATTAGGTTTTTCCGTGTGGAATTCCTCGTTAGCAGCTCGGAGTTTGGATTTGTGCCCTGTTGATGACAATAGGCTCGCTCCCTATTATATGGGACTTAAACATAACGGCGTAATGAGGGTGTTACTATACATCTCTGCTCAACCCTTCAGGGAATACAGGCGTGATGTTATGTTATGTTACATGTAAAGCCATGTATTCACTTGTAAACAATGTTTTGGATACCAGCTGTCAACAGTGTCTGAAATATTACGTAAATGTTCCCATAAACAATGTTACTAACCTTTTGCCGTCTTCATCAGTCAGCTCTTGCCATACGCGCGAAGTGCAGAATGCACCGTCAAAATTTAAAAATCTTTGTTGTCACATTGTCTTCATGTTTATAAACAAGTTAAATACACGTCCATACTCGTAAACGTGTGCTGCGAAACTAATGTTTCGATTTGCTACCCAAAAGCACCGCAACAAATCGCGACATAAAATGAAACAGTGTTTATCGCAACAAGTATCAACTTCAGAAACAGGTAGATTTTTGTTTCTTAACAGTGTTAATAAACAAATAATTACTAGTGAATACACAGCTTATAATATCTATGTTTAGGGTCGATTCTTAATGACTTCTTAGTGATTGCTTATCACCTGATGTCATGCCTAAACTGGTGAGTCTTCGCAAACCGGGGTGGTGAGGTCAACCAGTTACAAAAAAAAGCGCTGAAGCTTGTGTTTAATTATTTTGATATTTTGTACAACGACCTTAATACATGGGTTAACGCGTATTGCGGTAATCAAAATCAAAACACATTTATTTAAACTGGACTGAAAATGAGTACTTTATAAACGTCAAAATTACAATAACCAGCCCCAAATTCGCCACCCTTCACCGCTTCCTCATGATTACACTGATAAGAATGTCTCCAAAGCAAGTTGCTTTTTCTTTTCCGACGTTGAGTGTCCAAGCCCCGGGACATGTCTACATTGTATAAATATTTGCACCACTGCACTTGCAATCAATATCAGCAACCTGCTTTCAGAACACTTGCCGTTTTTCACGGCACACGACACGACATGATGTGGTGACGACTCCGAGAGCCACATATTACTATGAACCGTATACTGGTAGTGTCGGGGCATTTGTCGGACTTTAGAGCCCCATGCCACTATGTCAGATGTCAGGTCTATAAAAAGCCGTGTAGCTTAGTGACTGAACAGATTAATTATGGCGCTATTCACATGTTATACAGTATAGCAATGCCTTAAGAATGCTGATGCGGCTGCCGACGCACTGTAGCGCTTCGTGCATGTTTGCCGATGCTCGTACCGATGGCTTTCATGCCATCCTCAGAAAGAGAGCTGCATCATTGCTGAGTCGGGTCCGAGGCAGTAGCAACAGCATTCTTAGCGTTGTGGCTAGCCGAACTGACTGTCCAATATTGTGGCATCTGTATGCATGTCAAGAAGTCGATATAATAAATTAGTTGTATTATTATTGTTTACTAACATATTTCTAACAAAAAAATATGAATTGTCGATCTGACGTAAACGTTAAATAAATGAATAAAATGTATCGAGTCGGATTGCTGTACAAGCTGGACGAAACGACAGTTTGTCGTCCCGACATCCGAAATAATTAGTACATTACTGCCGCGGTCTGTAATGACTGCGTTGCTGGCAGCACTGATGATGGCCGAGAGCACAGCGTAGCGTTGCTCCAGGCCATCACAGCGCGGTCAGGAGGCTCTTGATGGACTAGCTGGAATAAAGGCTGAGACCGAAGGTCGAGGCCTTTATAGCGCGGACAGCAAGGACTGCAATGATGACCAAGCTTGAAGGCCGAGAGCGTAGCTAAACTAAGCTCGAGGCCATCATAGCGTGGCCAGCAGCGCAGTCATTGCGGACCAAGGCTTGTATAGTGCTTTACTCAAACAATGCGAGTAATTGACGACACGTTTGGTGCAGTGACTAAGCAATTGGCTTCTGCGCTATGGGTCGTGGTTTCGATTCCCGCACGGAACAAATATTTGTATGGCCTACAGATAGTTTTACCGGGTCTGGGCGTTTGTGCATGTGAAGATTGGTGTCTGTAAACGCACCCACGATACAGGAGAAATCCTAGTATGGGGCAATGTTTTTAAAAAGAAAAAAAAAGAAAGAAAAAATTTAAATAAAACCAGGTTAGTATAGTAAGAATTTATTTAAAGTAACGATTTGTTTCTTCCCAGAGCTTTGGTCTTTTTTTAATTAGTCTTTAATTATTGTACTGCCTGTACCTATACAACCAAATTCAGAATAAAAACTTTTTGCACCAGACTATTTTTTAAACAAAACTCGACAATAATGGCTTTTCAAAGGAAATTGCTGGTGGCTAAAACTCACCAGCAATGAAATACCATACAACTTTGCTGGCGCCTATTCAAGTAGCACGGAAAGGTCGACTTTGTTCATAGAAGGTTGTCAAAATAATGACAACATTACTAGCATTTTTGAGTAAAAGCTCTTACGCGGGTTGATAAGCTGCGGATACGTATTTTACAATCATAATCCATCTGAATGGCGCAATCGATAATATAGAAACGTGTAAGAAACATATAATGTTATTGTTTATTGCCCTTAACCTTGGGTCAATGTCCAGCCCAGAAGATGCGATGCTGATAAGAGATCTTATCAAGTGGGTCACAGTAACCGTCACCCACTTGTCTACAAGTATAAATCATGAGCTAACCTTCACATCGATTAGTAAAATTCCACTATTAGTACATGTCCCGTAATAGGTGATAATGTCTGCCTGTAATTGTCCCATTACAAAGGCCAAGGGTCTCTTCTAACACAGAAGGACCGTACATTCTTCTTCTTCTTCTTCTTCTTTTCGTGTGGTTAGTGACTAATCTGGTGTCAGAGTTTATGCCGCCATGGGCCTCTGACTTGGCTTCACATGCCGTCGAGAAATATCTCTCAGGCATGCCGGTTTCCTCACGATGTTTTGCTTTACCGTTTTTAAGCAAGTGATAATTATACAATACGCACATGAATCCGAAAAGTCAGAGCTGCGTGCCTTGGGTTCGAACTCGAGACCCATGACTTGGCAGTCCAACGGTCACACCACTAGGCTATGGGCGGCATAAACTGTGACACCGGGTTAGTCACTAACCACACGAAAATAAGAATAATAATAATACGCGTTTAAATTAGTTACTAAGCAGTGATAGTCTTACAGTTGAACACATGCCTTTCATGCTAGAGGGTCCGAGTTTGATTCCGGCCCTAATCTCTGACTTTTTGAATTCATATGCAGATCAGAATTTGATTATCACTTGCGTTAACGGTGAAGGAAAGCATAGTGAGGAAACCTGCATACCTGAGAGGGCTCCAGAAAATTCTCGATGGTGTCTGTAGTCCACCAACCCGCACCAGGCCAGCGTGGTGGACTAAGGCCTAAGCCGTTCTGATTCTGAGAAGAGACCCGTGCCCAGCAGTGGGACAGTAATGTACTGATTATGTAGGTTAAATTGGTATCGCTATGTCGTAAACGATACACACGCTTAGCATCTATCTAAACAGAAACAGACCGTATATAGTATGTTACTATCTACAAAACTTATCATTTCGGACAAGTGCGTCAAAAGCATCATAATATTCATAATTATTTGACGGATACACGCGCGTCTGCTGATACACGCCGTGCTATCGCGCAATCATACCTTGCTTACGAAATGAGATGAAATGCTAAGGGGTATGCCTCATGTTATAGACATGGTTAGATTGTTAACTGAAGGAGCTTCTGACTAAACTTTCAATACAACTGATCTAAGCGTCAAGTAACATCCACAAAAGGTATAGTCCGGCCAGTTCAACTTTTTCTGTAAAGTAAACGAAAATTTGATCGTGAAATATTCGTTTTGCTTTTTTACAAAATAAATAAAGAGCAACATTATTTCTTATTATATTCCTATGTGTACATAGAGTACACAAAAAAAATATAAGGAATAAAGTTAATGTTTGTTGTTAATTCTTTTCTTTCTTTCTTTTAAAAAAAACGGTGCCCCACACTAGGATTTCTCCTGTATCGTGGGTGCGTTTACAAACACAAATCTTCACACACACAAACATCCAGACCCGGAACAACTATCTGTAGCCCATACAAATATTTGTTCCGTGCGGGAATCGAACCCACGACCCGTAGCGCAGAAGCCGATCGCTCAGCCACTGCACCAAACGTGTCGTCAAATTATAAATATAAATTATAAATATAGGTAGATTCTTAAAGCAAAATTAATGTTTCACTATCAAAGCTTTGTATACATAATTACATATTATACAAAATTTATATGACCGGACTATACGACCCAATAGGCACTGTGTTTGGTTCAATTATGTATTTGTACATGCATAATTTGATGAGTGTAACTGCCCAAAATTCAATTGCGTGTACTTCAACGCTCATCTGAGAGTAAAATAAAACATAGAATGCACGTTAAAACTTTATCGCTATGTAATTATAAAACATGTTGAAGCAACAGCATTGTAACGGCTACGTGAACCCGCAGCGGTGGGTCACTGTGTTTCACGGTTACGGCCGGCGCCTGCGCAGCTATCAATTGTCACGACACTCGATCAAATAGATATAACTGACAGAACAAACAATATGACTGGTTTATCATCTTCATTGTTGTTATGCTGAGGTAATTAAAGCCAATTGATTCTGTAGGTTAATTCGGGCATTTTTTTGAAGCGGAAAGTTTGCGGGTTTCCTTCTGGTCTCTTTAATTGTGCAGTTTTCATCAAACTGTTAGTTTTGACTGCCTTGATGGTCTAGTGGTCGCAAGCGCGACTGCTGAGCATGGGGTCCTGGGTTCGATCCCTAGGTCAGGCAAAGTGTTATTGGGTTTTTCCATTAGGAATTTCTCAGTAGCAGCCTAGAGTATGGATTTGTGCCCGGTTAATGACAGTAGGCTCGCCCCCTATTATATGTGACTTAAACATAACTGGCGAAACGAGGGTGTTATAAAAAATACCTCTGTCAAACAATTTAACAGATTTTGCTGCTAGGGGATTTGTAATTGTAATGCAAGATGATTTATCCACTTGAACACCCTGTAGGGTTCGGCCCGACATCAACTAGGACTTGTAATCTTGTACAGTAGAGAAATGAAAAGGTTCGTCAGTTTTCAAATTCATTCCTTTCCTACATCGCGGGCAAATTTTACCTTTTAAAACTGGTGAACGGAACAGAGCAATAAATGGAAAGTTATGTTTAATTATTTGGTAGCAAAGATCAAAATTGTCTTTTGCCTCGATATGACGTAGTGGTGTCATGTAATGTCTTTGATTGATTTAAGGAATTTTGTTGTAATAACCATGACATCAATGAAATCGATGATTAAATTGACATTACTTGTCTGGCACCATGTCACCAGAATATCTTGTCAAAAAATACTTGTATTTTCATTTCTATAATGTTGGCAATCCGTAGTCGGTATAATAGTTTGTTTCTTGCACTGTGCAAGCAAAAATAGACCTTAAGGTGTATAGCATTTTCATTCCGCTACTGTACCACCAACATACTAATATGAAAATTGTTGCTCCGACAAATCAGTGTCCTTTCTGTTAGTGCATAATAACAAGTGCACAAGATATCTTTATAGCCCACGATGAGCGCCACGTGTGCCTTTGTTTACTATAGACAATAACAAACAGATATGCACATATTTATGTAATGTTATCATAACTTTTAATTACATTATTACCGTCATTAGTAATGGATGTTGTTTTAGCGAGTCTCCGCAACCTTCACAAGTACTATGTTACAAGTCTTTTGTTACGGTTGTGTGTGGCGTGAGCCTATCTAACACCAAGATACTTTTACCTTATAATCTTACTAGCTGTTGTCCGCGGTTTTACTCGCATCCTGGGAGAACTACTTCATGTACCCGGATACAAAGTATCCTATGTTTCAGTCCAGTACAGTCACGTGTAATAATATGTATACACATAGCGAACTTAAAGAGCGAATTTCTTTTAGAGAATAGTTTTTATTTAAGAAATATTCGATACCATGATTCGTATGTATTTGTAGAAACTAAGTGTGTAATATTTCATAATTCTAATGGATATTTTAGAAGAAAATCGCCTTTAAATATCGCTATGTGTATACATATTAGTACACGTGACTGTACATGGCCTATCTGTGTGACAAATTTCATTTAAATCCGTTCGGCAGTTTTTGCGTGAAAGAGTAACAAAGCGCTCCTGAGATGACTCCAAAAAGCTCTTGATGGTGTGTGTAGTCCGCCGACTCGCACCAGGCCAGCGTTGTAAACTAAGGCCTACACCCTACTCATTTTGAGAAGAGCCCCATGCCCAGCAGTGGGACAGTAATGGACTGATTATGCTTTATGCATGCATAACATAAAACATCACGCCTGTATTCCCCGAAGGGTTGGGCAGAGGTGTATAGTAACACCCTCATTTCACCGGTATGTTTAAATTCCATGTAATAGGGGGCGAGCCTATTGCCATCAACCGGGCACAAATCCAAACTCCGGGCTGCTACTAAGAAATTCCACACAGAAAAACTCAATAACACTTAGCCCGACCTGGGGATCGAACCCAGGACCTCGTGGTCAGCAGTCGGGCTGACCACGAGGTAGCTTTATTCTATGCACCTAAGTAAAATCAAGAACTAGCTGCTTTTCGACTTATATCCCAGTAAAACTAACAATGCACTCATAATGATAGCGTTAACAACAAATTAAGCCCAATCAACAAACAAAAGAGCAAGAAAACAGCAAAAGCCTCAACATCTGCCGATGACGTAGTGACATGCGCGGGAGTCGAACCAGTGTTTGTGCAGTCCGGGAGTCACCCGTGACGTGACGCGTGTTGTACTTATCATGTGATGATGTATAAATAATATATTATTAATAATAAATCAGTTACTATGGTGAAAATTACAATAATAGATTCAATTAGTTGTGCGCTCGGGGTCTGTGTGCGTACCCTTTTGCACTAATGTCATAACACATCGTGGTGACGTTGGGTGACTATGGCATGACCGATGGAAGAATATGGTCAGGAGTGAGTGTTTACTAGTTCTATTGATTGTGATTGTTTATGCCTGCGATTTACCAAAGATAATAGAAAGGTACGAACTGCCTCGTTGGTCTAGTGGTGGCAAGCGCGACTGCTGATCGTGAGGTCCTGGGTTCGACCCCCAGGTAGGCCAAAGTGTTATTGAGTTTTTCCGTATGGAATTCCTCAGTAGCAGCCAGGAATTTGAATTTGTGCCTGGTTGATGACAGTAGCCTCGCCCCCTATTACATGGGACTTAAACATAACGGCGAATAAATGAGGGTGTTACTATACACCTCTGCCCAACCCTTCAAGGAATACAGGCGTGATTTTATGTTAATACTAGCTGTGTCCTCAGGGCTCCGCCCGCATAAGAAGTTTTATTCCAGTAATAAATATAGCCTATGTTAGTTACTCAGTGATAATGTAGCTTTCTAACGGCAAAAGAATTATTGAAATCGGTCCAGTAGTTTTTAAGTTTACAAATCTTTCCTCTTTATAATATTAGTATAGATAAGGGTGGGTGGAACATGCTATGGTATCCATTAAATTGCATGTTGCACATTGTGTGGATCCACCACAAGGTGCAGTGTGTCAATAAGATACCTTGCTAGTTCTCCTATATACATACGGCAGGCCTTGCCGTAAATTCACCTCGTCCCTTCCGATCCCACCCAAGTGAACGCTCTATTAGCAACATGCTTAAGAATGTAAACGGTTTAACTCACAAACACAACATCACGCCTGTATTCCTCGAAGGGTTGGGCAGAGGTGTATAGTAACCGTTCATTCATTGTGCCATTTCGCCGTTATAATTAAGTCCCATGTAATAGAGGGCGAGCCTATTGCCATCGTCCGGGCACAAATCCAAACTCCAGGCTACTACCGAGGAATACCACACGGAAAAACCGAATAACACTTTGCCCGACCTGAGTATCGAACCCAGGACCTTACGATCAGTAGTCCCGCTTGCCACCACTAGACCAACAAGGCAGTCTACGGGTTTAACTCGAGTACCTATACAAGGTTAGTCGGAAAGGGGGTACTAAGCCGCGGGCTACCTAAAGTATCACTGATGACTATTTAAAAGCAAGTGTTAAAATTTCAAAATTCGATAATTTTTATTTGCTTGCTAAAAGATTTTTACTTAAGTTTTTTTTAAATAAAATCATACCTGCTTTAGTTAAGAATTCAGAAAATTTATTTTCTAATGCGTGACCCCAAATATGACGTAAATTGTAAAAACAACTGATCATAGCTATGGACAGATAGATTTTAGCATATTTTTTACGAAATCTTTGAAAAGCTATTTCTCTTAAACTATCGAGTTTTGGGGAAAGTTGTAGAACAAAAGTTATCCCTTATTATGGGTACTTTAACACCCTTTCGGCTTAGTACCCCCTTTCCGACTAACCTTGTATATTTCCTTTACGCTCGACTAATTTCGGACTAGACCAGAGCCCTTTCCCCATTCACTTGTTCGGCGCGCGCGCGTCGCCTCATGAGCAGCTGATAGTACCAAAACATGCGCGTGAGTACCATTTACATCGTTAAGCATGAATATCACTCACGAAAGTTATTATCTATATGTATATCCATTTACCCTTCCATCACTGCAGGGTACAGAGGTTGTTTACGAAGTCTTTAGCAACACGTTATCATTCAGACTCCGTGAGTCAAGTTCAGGGCTGATCACCGCCTCGTGTATGCTATGACAGTGATGAAAATCACACTATAGTATGTATAGCGGGTGAATAGAAGAACTGACATGGAAACGTTCGAGCCGAATGACGTAAGGCAGGGAGACACGAGTCACGAGTGATTGAATGTCAAAACACATAGTTAAGTAGCCAGTGTTTGTCAATCTGTAATTTATATGGCGAAAATATACTATCGAAACTACAAAATCTCAGTTTTTATTTTATTATGTATGTACACCGATTACGCTGAGATTTATGATCCGATTTACGTGATCCTTCTTTAGTTTGATGCGGAATAGTTGCCATTTGGTCCCATAAAAATGTATTATTTTATAACCTTTAAAGTAACATAATTTCACACATTTTAAGCAGATAAAATAAAAACTGAGATTTTGTAGTTTCGATAGTAGGTATACGTAGGGACCGTCGAATTAGGCATATAAAAGTTAACAACAGAATCGTGTAGGGGTTTATCTATCATTACAGTTCTAGCTAATATCGGTCTGTCAGTACTGCGAGTATGGTAAATAAAGTAATGAAACCAACATAGACTCTCCACCACTGAGAGTACTTATATTTGGGTTAGTAGAAGACAATAGAAGCTATAGAAGCTAGATGACAATATAATAATTTACACAAGATCAGAAAATTAGGACAAGCAAATCAGATAAAAAAGGTCAGACTTCTTCGGCGGTTCGACATATAGAATCCTCTGCTCCGTCGAATGATCACTGTTTTTATAACGTCGGGTACGTTGATTTATCTTTAAGACTACCTTACTTTATCAATATTGTCCAGTGTTACCAGCTACCGACAACAGGCATTTTAAGAGGCAGATCCCATAGTTGCGTGAATTACCCATTTCTACAATCACTATTAATCATCAGCACCTAATCGGCCACCTCTGAAAAACAGACTACCAACTTTTTATATCAATGCTACCAAATAAATCTACTACTAGTGGAAATACATGGGCAAATGCAAGTAGGACTCGCGCCCTGCGGGTTACGTCCTGTTATATAACCTTAAAGTGGAATTTTTCATGTACGCTGTATGAAAATAACCACAAAATATCAAGTAATAATTTGCATATACAATATGTATAAAAATAGTAGATTGTATCATAAGGGAGCAAAATAATATTGTTACGGCGAGGGCGCTTTTTTGAATCCAGAGCGAAGCGAGAGATACTAGAGTAGAATCCCGAGCGTAGCGAGGGATTCTTTAATAGAATCCTGAACGTAGCGAGCGATTCAAAGTACGTCGCCAGAGCCAAAAATATATTTTGCGCCCGAGTGATACACTCTAATTTTCATCACCCACTATGAGAAAATAAAAGGCGCCTTATATTTTATTGTAATATTATTATTTAATTAAACATAGAGTATATAACAACTAAATTGAAATTAAATAGTATCTAATAATAAAACAACTAAAAACTTATATTTACATTTGAGACATTTTCGCGTTTATGGGCCTTCGTACCAGCCAGTCTTTATTCAAACAATATTTGCGTTCGATTTATTTATTATAACACTAAGATGTTCCAAATTCAAAAAGTGCGTGGCAAAGATAATTAGAGGATTAAAAACTCATTACTGCCCGCTTAAAGTTTCTTATAGAAAACACCACCTTTGGGTGCACTTAAAAGCGAACAAAGTCGTCCTTTTCGAATAGATGGGATAAAGAAAACCTTGTCCGATCCAAAAGGGGCACAAAGGTACCGCAATAACATTACTAAAAATAAATAAATAAACATTATTAATGAATATAAAAATATTATTGATATTTAAAATGCACGTTTTTAGTACCCAAATTGTCCCAATTTCCATAAAACTTTGCATATTCTCAAGATACAACACCTAATCGGCGACGGTGCCTTTGAACATGTGTGAAGACTAATAGTGCGAGACGCTTACGGATAAGACATTAGAAAACAGCTTGTAATAATAAGTCATTAGTAGGTTTAAATGCTTAATTAATCAATTTATTAATAGGCAGAGAGCAAAGGTATGAGATATCGATGCTAATCTCGCGTACTATTTAACCTTTCACTGCAGTGAGTACTATAATCATAACATTTGACCAATAAATCAGGATAGCTCGTTTTAGTTGTTGGAGCTGAATCCAGCTTCATTAACCGACTTCCAAAAAAGGAGAAGGTTCTCAATTCGACTGTATGTTTTTTTTTGTATGTTTGATCCGCGATATCTTTGCTAATTGTGAACCGATTTTAATGATTTTTTTTTGTTTGAAAGAGTATTCTATCGAAGTGGTCCCATTTAAATTTGGTGAAGATCTGATGAAGAACCTCGGAGATAGACAATTTGAAGTCGGTTTCATTTTTGTTAAAAAAAATATTTATGATCTCATTATTTATGAGAAGGAACGGACTTCGGGTGCAGGCAGACAGACAACCGTTGCAGGTTTCAGAGACTTTGGATAACGTAACATCAGGCCATGTATTCCCCGAACGGTTCGGCAGAGGTGTTTTTAGTACACCCACGTTTCGTCAGTTATGTTTCAGAGACTTGATTTGACACAATAATAGCCAAATTCTCAAACGCTACTCAATTTTAAGATGCTATTACTGTCCCACTGCTGGGCACTGGCCTCTTCTCAGAATGAGAAGGGTAGGCATTACTCCACCACGCTAGGCTGATGCGGGTTGGAGGACTACACATACCTTCGAGAACATTTTGAAGCTTTCAGATGTGCAGTCTTCCTCCCGATGTTTTCCTTCGTCGTTAACGCAAGTGATAATCAAATTCTGATCCGCAGTGGGCCAGGATCTAACTCACATCCCTCGCACGCCTCCCTCGCTCGCATCCCTTGCAGAGATCTCTCGCTCGCATTGTATGTAAAACGACCGCGCTCCGCTAATTCTTTTTCCACCAGAGCTGCGCTGTGCAAGACTAGAAAAATAAAGCAATCCTATTGGTGGATATTTTCCTCGCGCACTGCTCTGCTAGCACAGCTCTGTGAAAAGCCAGCCCGAAGGACAAAAGAGAAAACTGGACTGAATGACACTGAATTTTATTGAGAAACCGAACCGAAATGTAAGAGTTCGAACGCATAGCGGAATGGGAACTCTCTTCGCCTAAAGATAATACTCAATTTCGCATGCGCAGAGCACATTTTTCAAGGGGTTTAACGCAATAGTTAGGAATTGAGGTTTCTGTGCCTTCACCATTTCTTTTTCTTTTCTTTTTTAAAAAGAAAACGTTGCCCCACTACGATTTCTCTTGTATCGTGGGTGCGTTTACAGACACAATTCTTCACACGCACAAACATCCAGACCCGGAACAACTATCTGTAGGCCATACAAATGTTAGTTCCGTGCGGGAATCGAACCCACAACCCGTAGCACAGAAGCCAATCACTCAGCCACTGCACCAAACTTGTCGTCCCTCACACGTCGTTGCTCACAATAAGTAGTTCACACTTCCATAGCAAATATTCAATAACCTTTCAAGAGTTTCTTTCACTTAACAACCACGTTAATAACTCACCGAACTAGCCTAACACAATAAATAAACTTGCTACGAACTTAGCTACGCCTAGCTACGAGTTATCCCACTAGACTACGCAAGTGTTTGAATTTGAAACTGTACAATATGACATGTATTCAACGGGGGGGATAGAAATTATAAAAGAATATGTACCAGCACCCAACTGCCAACCTATGGCTAGGCTTGTTAGCCTGCCAAGAGACCATATCAAGACCTTCATGATCTTAATGTTGTAGGAAAGAGTCATTAGAAAAAGTTCAAGGGCTAATAATTGACGTCCGACTAGAAAACGAGTACATATGTAAGAAAGCACTCCATATCTACGAAATGCAACGTTACAAGGTCAGCGCCAGCACAACATCCGGTTCACCTATACCATATATATCGGTATCAATAATACACGAAAAATATTTTTTTAATGATAAACTTAGATAATAAGATGAAAGTGGCGTGTTTTCAACGTGACTTGGTCGCTATTGTTTGGGCTACAGGTGCTATCGTATTTAAATGCAGTTATTTCAAGGACAATTTTTGCATATCTGCCCTTTAACGTCCTCTGTTGAACGGGGTTTTCCCAGATACATAATTATGTTATCGTAATTATCTTAAGTTCTTTATACAGGGTGTAAAAATAACCTTAACGAAGTCGAAGTCTACGCATACATCAAACTAAGGAACATACAGCAAAAATAATTGCTGGGAAACGACTTTTATTTTTAGGTATTAAAAAACAACTTTTAACTGTAGCGCACTATACATGCGCGCGCGCAGCAGACTATGCCTCCATTTCAAAAATGTTGATAATGTTTGTTTAGAAGAATTTTTAATAATAATATTTAAATTTAGATTTCGTAAAAAACTTTACAAAAAATTGTGACTTTGACGTCCAATAGATATCTCCATGACTAGTCAGTTCCCAGGTATGGCCCAATACAAAAAAATCGTCGTAATGATGGGAAGAATACGTGGCTCTCGGCTTCGTTGAGGGTATTTTTACACCCGATATACAAGGCGAAGTCATATAAACAGCGCGTTTTGTCTTGATCTAATTACTTGACTACAGTACATGGTACAGTAACAATACCGCCACTATATCTAATAGAATCTACAATACAATATACTCATTACTTAAGAGTAAGCACTTTACAAAACTACAGTTAAATAAGATAAGTGCGCCATTTGTGATCCTTATAAAGTTTGTGTAATACGACACAACTACGATGTTGCATCGGCAAACTTTGTAAAAACCAATCACTTCCGAACTGAATGCGACTTTAAAACCTCGAATGTTTATTAGTACTGCAGTAAAAAATGATCTTTACGCTGACGCAATAACTTTGAATGGCGCGATAATGAGCGCCTGCCGTTGCTAATGCGACTTCTAAGTTATGTCCTACTATAATTATTTACGAATAAAATAAGAATTTAACAGCCTCGTTGGTCTAGTGGTGGCAAGCGCGACTGCTGATCGGTGAGATCCTGGGTTCGATCACCAGGTCGGGCAAAGTGTTTTTGAGCTTTCTGCGTGGAATTCTTCCACAGCAGCCCTGAGGTTGGATTTGTGCCCGGTTGAGGGTAATAGGCTCACCCCCTATTACATGGGAATTATTATAACGGCGAACTGAGGGTTTTAATACACCTCTGCCCAACCCTTTAGAGGAATACAGGTTAAGTTATATGAACTTTAAAGAAAGCCTCCCACACTTAGTAGTAGGTGGAGCCACGATGGAAAAGGTATAGGTTAACAGCTACTTAACATAATTAAGTGTGCTCCTCGTAACTACTATACATCCAATTAATTAAAACTTGAGTGTATTTATAGAAGACCTGGAACTAACGCTATCTTTAGCTAATTAATGCGCCCACTATGCATGAAGGCCATAGGGGATGAAACGTGTAGAAAGGTTTTAACATTATCCGTCATACCAGTGGCGTAACTATACCATCAGAGGCCCGAGGCAAATGTATTGGATGGGGCCCCAGTAAAAATCGTCACATTGTAATTTAATTTTAATAAATCACTGAACTAGTTACCCAAAAGAATTACTAATATTGTCTGCATTTTAATTAAATCTAACTATAAAGCTGAAGAGTTTGTTTGTTTGAACGCGCTAATCTCAGGAACTACTGGTTGGAATTGAAAAATTATTTTTGTGTTGGATAGTCCATTTATAGAGGAAGGTTATAGGCTATAAAACATCACGCTACGACCAATAGGAGCGGAGCAGAAATGAAAAATGTTGCAAATATGGGAAAAATGTCCGCCTGTGCGAAGCCGCGATGGGCCGCTAGTATATAAAAAAATAACTTTCAAAAGCCGTGGGCCCCATTGGGCCGGGGCCCGTGTCATTTTGCCAGCCCTGCCACCCTATAGTTACGCCACTGCGTCATACTCACCCCGCCAGCAACGCCCTAAGCCGAGGTCTGAGTCCCATTAGGGATCGCCCTTAGTGCTGTTGTTGCTAGCAGTCATGATGTTAGTAGTAGTAGTTAGCTTAGGTTAAGTATTATACTCTCGTCCCCATTGGTTGGAGACCCTTCAGGTCTCGCCAATAACTGCCCGGTTACGTAGAAACGGTCCACAAGACCATATAAAAGCAGACCAAGAGAAAAATTAAAAACCGTTATACTCACGGCCGAAGCCAATAACCTATCTATCGGCTGTTTTCCATACTACAGATAGAAAATTGACATAAGGTCCATAGAAGTAATGTTGATGTTTTTATGAAAGAATTTATGTACATAATTCTAGAACTAATTATTTAATAAAATACGCAAACTGAGCAATAATCTTTTTATATTCACAAACAGCAAAAAGTTACAGATTGGCAATATTATATCTTATTAAACGTCGATCAATATGACAAGTGTGAGTCGTTTAATAGTTCACATAATTAAAGCTAGATGACGTATTGTGTTCAGTGTTGCAATTAATTAATTTCAACAAATCGCACTGCTAGATTAATACTGTATCAACTCAAAATTTGATCAATTTGAGATAATTCTTCTTTTTTTTTTTAAAAACATTGCCCCACGCTATGATTTCTCCTGTATCGTAGGTGCGTTTACAAACACAAATCTTCACACGTAATTCATTTCATTCACTTCGATTGTAATCTATAACAGGAAGTAAGTAATCAGTTTTCTGTCGATTCTGAAAAAAGCTTCATTTTGAGTTGATACACTATTAATTTAGCAGTGCGAAATGTCAACTTTCTATCTCTAGTTGGGCAAACCGCTGTTAGATAGGTTATTGGTTTCGACCATTGAGTATGACAGATATAATTAAAAACCTTTGTACACGTTTCAACCCCTATGGGCCTCATGCATAGTGGGCGCATTAATTAACTACTAATTACTCGATTGAACCACATAGGACGGCTACCACGAAAATTCCTATGACATTTTCTACGCTTATATACCTACATAGTTAGCATTGAACACTCGTTCTAATAATAATACGTATTACTGTTGCGAACTATTTCATTCTCTAGACTCCTGTGGACAGTCTGGAAGAAGTATGAAATTAAATTGTTCCTTCTTTTTGTTCTTTTTAAAAAACGTTGCCTCACATTCGGATTTCTCCTGTATCGTGGGTGCTTTTACAGACATAAATCTTCACATGCACAAACATCCAGACCCGGAACAACTATCTGTAGACCATACAAATACTTGTTCCGTGCGAGAATTGAACCCACGACCCGTAATGCAGAAACCGATCGCTCAGCGACTGCACCAAATGTATCGTCAAATTATATCTTGCCATTGTGTAATCGTTATTACATTTTAAAGTTGTTGTAACGTGACAATGTTGACAATTTTAACCAAAGATAATCTATACTAATATTATAAAGAGGAAAGATTTGTGTTTTTGTATGTAACGAATAAACTTAAAAACTACTGGACCGATTTCAAAAATTCTTTTGCCGTTAGAAAGCTACATTATCACTGAGTAACATAGGCTACGGGCGGAGCCGTGAGGACACAGCTAGTGTACAATATACTTAAGACTATTCTAACAGTATTATCTTATTCGCAGCGTTGCGGGCGTTCCGGCGCGTCATGGAGGACGACGTGACGTTCCTGTTCCAGCTGGGCGTGGTGCGCGATGCGGTGGCGGCGCCCGCGCACCTGCTGACGCTCGCGCATCTAAAGGACCTTGCCGTCAAGTTCGTGCACGACAAGGTGAACTTATATAACTATAATGTAGTAAGGAGTTAATGAGGATAATAGATTTGGAAATTACGATAATATACGAATGTGATGTAAGTGTAGCGTTTTCACCCTCAACTCTTTGTTTTCGGTTTGAAAAGAGCTTCCCCAGTAATTAAGAGCTGAAGCCACTCTTTAAAGTTCAGTAGTAAATCTAGTTTGCTCGTAGAACTGATGACCATTGGAGCAGAAAGATTCTCGAATGGAGACCAGACACCGTCAAACGCAGCGTGGGACGGCCTCCAGCTAGATAAAGGATGCACAGACCGCGGCCCGCGGGCCGCATGCGGCCGTTCATCAATATACATGCGGCCTGCCAGCAAATTAAACTGTGTTATGCATTTGTATAAAAATATTGCAATATTTTTAAGATTTTTAAATGCCTAATCTATTTTTTTTAATTTAATTTAAATTATTTTAATTTTAATTATTTTAATTTAATTTATACTTTTTCGTTGTTTTTAATTGTGGTGGCCCGCTTTTAGCTCATAGTCTGCCCGAGTGGCCCCTAGTCCTAATAAGTCTGTGCATCCCTGAGCTAGATGGACTGATGACCTAATGAAGGGCGCTGGGAATCGTTGGATGCAGGCGGCATGTAACCGGACGTTGAGGAGATCAATGATGGAGGTCTTTGTTCAGCAATAGACGTCCTTCTGCTGATGATGATGATATTGATGGTCAAATATACAATTGTATATTACCCTAAAAACAGTCTCATAGAATAAGGGTCAGCAAACTTGCGCAAATAATCATCGTCTCAAACACCAGATTGTCTACGTTATGTGATGATAATAAACATTTCCCGTGTAGATACCTGACAACGGCCTAAACCGTCTGTCGGACCGGATCCTGCTGTTCCGGCACGACTACTGCTCGCCCAATGTGCTGCAGCTCATCAACTCCGCCTCTGACGTCACCGACGAGACTCTCGTCGAGATCGTGCTCACTGCCAACCGTGAGTATGGATGTTAGTAGCAGTGGGAGTTTCACTCAATGAGGCTAATTAACTTGATCTATGGCGTAATAAAATGGCGAACAAATTTCAAAAACTATTTAAACTGTCTTGAAAAGGAGTCAAAGTCCTCGTCTATAGACACGCGAGATACACCGCGCACTCCGCCGCCTACTGTCATACAACATGTTACATAATTCCCCATGAAAAGAAAATATTTATTAAACCGAAAAAAGTGCCAACCCAGATAAATTGGAAGGAAATTTGGTAAGAATATAAATAACTTTCTGGGTAGTCTACTCTTTTGTTTTATGTTTTCATGGTTACGTTTCAATGATAATTACTTTATGGTTTATCCAAATTCTTTTATTTTTGGGGTCATACTACGATTTTCAAATATTGCCATAGACTCTTTACAAGGGACCTTTTAACCCTCTTTCGACTTTAGGAGTATTTTTGTAACACGTTGCATACAACTATAAATCAAAAAATAACGCGCGGAATAACGCGTCTCCATAAACGCTAAATTTTAACAATCTCTGAATAAAGTTCAGATTTGTTGCAGTTATCATCTCCAGTCCAGTATAATCATTCTCTTTGGTACAGCGTTGCTATGCGACGGTGGCGCGGAGGCTGCGCCTGCGCCGCGTCCGCACGCGCTCGCCGTGCACTCGTACAAGGCACCCACCTTCTGCGACTTCTGTGGCGAGATGCTGTTCGGACTAGTGAGGCAGGGGCTCAAGTGTGAAGGTAAGACTGGTTTGGGTAGTGAGTTACCAGCTCTACTGGGAACCTGTTGAATAAGAAACAGTCTTATCATAAAATCATGTTTAACAGTTGTTTAGATTTAGGACTTAAACACTTTTTTATGTATGGACTTTGACGTTAGACAAGAGTTTTACTACAAAAGAAAAGTACTACATACAGTATAAAAAGTTTTGTAGCCAATAAAATTATTTTACAAGATGACAACGCGTTCGACTGGTAACGCGTCGTCATCTTTTAAAATAATTTTATTGGCTAGTCTACATCGCGGAATTCTTTAAATACATTGACACTTTTGCGCACCTGCCATACATCGAACTGCTTCAGATGTTTGGTAGACATTGGTGCCGATTCTGTTGTGCACAAACTAAAGTTAATTTATACTAGTGCCACCTTTTTCACTCTAATAAAATAAGAAAGAAATGAACATAAATAACAGCTATCAAATTTAGTAGAACTAAAATTTCTTTACAAATTTAGACGACACGTCGGAACGTGTCCACTAAAAACATGGTGAAGTTGGTAAAGGCGTAAACTAGTTTGACATCTCTAATTTAGACGACACGTCGGAACGTGTCCACTAAAAACATGGTGAAGTTGGTAAAGGCGTAAACTAGTTTGACATCTCTAATTTAGACGACACGTCGGAACGTGTCCACTAAAAACATGGTGAAGTTGGTAAAGGCGTAAACTAGTTTGACATCTTTAATTTAGTTCTTATCTATCACCGTCCTTTTCATGTGTCGACTGTTAGAAAAATGTAGCAATTCTTTAATTTTAGTTTAGTTGGTGAATAAGAGAATCGGCGCCATTATGTTTTGTAACACTTCTTTTCGATAAATATTTAATAAATCTTCCCTCCATTGATTCCAGGATGCGGCCTTAACTACCACAAGCGTTGCGCCGTCAAGGTCCCTTCAAACTGTACGTCCCCGGTGAGCCCGGGCGCGGGCGGGGCGGGCGGGGCGGGCGGGGCGGGCGCGCGGCGCGTGTCGGGCGGCCGCAGCCCGTCGCGCGGCTCCACGCACAGCCACGCCAGCCACGACGACTCGCTGGTAAGGCGCCTCGCCAGGCTCGTCACTGATAAAGACTCCTAGAAGAACGGGGGCGTTGGGGACGCTAGGGGAAGGGGAGGAAGAATCTCTAGTTGACCATTTCTAAAATGTATTTGTATTGATATAGACGTCATTGATTACATCTTTGTTAATGGCGGATTTTTAATCAAAAACTTTTTGGATAAGCTGATAGAAACTTTAGTAAGTTAATAATAAGGTTCATGTCAGAAAAAAGGAGTGTAAGGGGTAAAGAGGAAAGTTTTAAACGAGAGAAAAAATAGCGGCCTCTAAAGTACTTATACTATTGTTATCACGGTCTCTATAATACCTAGGAGACATCGGTAAGAATCGTTCACAGGCGACGTAACTGTTAAAAGGGGGAAGAATCTCTGGGTTTACGAATAGATTTTATCAGTCTGGTTTGATGCAGAATCACTAGACTTTACCAATATTGTACTTATCAGTGGGTTACAATGTCGGTTTATTGTATGAAGTCGTTTACAGTCATTGTTTACGTCAATTATCACAAGAACATTTATAAAAATAGTTTCAGAGCTATAAAGAAAATTAAATCATTATTTTTAATATAATCACTATTAAAAAAACCCATTTAAAAAAAATGTAAGATCTTAAACTTAAGACTTTATAACTTGGAATGCACATGCTATAAAAAGCACGCTTATTTGCTACTAAGTAGAACACTCGTTTATTTGTTGTTATTTTAACAAGCTAGATTCGTTTACATGAAATTATTACATGAAAGAAGCATGCTTTTGTGCATAGCACACGTAGTATTCCAGGCTTTGTGTAAAAAGTATTATTTTTTAAAGACTATATTTTTGCATTTACATGTTGTAACTATAATTATAATTAACTTAATACTGCACATTATTTTTTAAACCAAGCTTTTACAGCACACGTAGGTAATGAATATTAGTTTTAACAAATTGAATATAAATATAAACAATAATAGAAACAAAATTATTAATATAATAACTTTAACTGTTTTGCTATTAGTATATTTAGATGTAAGATTAACATACATTCCTGAAATACAATAATAATTGGTGATAAATAAATATAAATCTATTAATTTACAATAAAGATATTTTTACATTTACTAGAAAAATGCCAACATAATTAATTCATAAACTGGTTAACAGATTATATTTATAAATATTATTTTGTATTTTCTATGGGTACTTAATAATAATTGCTGTGTGAATTTATCTCACGGGTTATTCAAGGTTATTCAACGGGTTATTCAACTCGCAGACCTGCAACAAAAAGCATTTTTAGATGATTTCATGTGAATTCCTGTATTCGAAGTAATTTGGTGCGCAGAAGCCGAATCCGGTGTCAGAATTAGCCTATCACGTACCACTCACCCCACAATCACTAGTAGAATGCTTATTTTACCAGACAATACATGAAAAGGTACTTGCATTAAAACTTTCATAACTCAGAGATAAATAATCGTATCCGAAATGTTAAAAATGGAAAATGTAGGAGAAGACCTATACTATACGATGATATTATCTAATAGACGCAAAAAAAATCGAGATACGGCATAACCTCAAAAACACTTAAAAATTGTTGGGGTTAAGATAACTCAACATCCTGACGTGATAGGCCATTTCTGACGGCAGATTCGGTTTTAGCGCACAAAATTACTTCGGAAACAGGTATTTACATGAAATCATCAGAACCTTGCAGGTCTGTGTATAATAAAATCAACTTTATGAATTGTCTTTTGAATGGAATGTTAATTTGGAATATAACTGAAAGTTATACAGTTTCAGTGTGCGTTCTTCTATCTTAGTATATTATACTATTTTATATCCGTCCAAGGTACAAAGTGAGAATACTTTTCTTTAATTACTTTGATACTAAAATTATTATTGTTATCTTTTTGAAACAAATATTGTTTACTTTTTTATTTTAAATTGTACAACTAACACGAATCGGGTGGTGGGTAGCATTTGTGGAAAAAATATATTTTTGTTTTAAAATAAACGACTTATTTTGATTTCTTGAGTTTTATTTTGAATTCCCATGTTACCCATCATCCAATTTGGAGAAAATGGCCAAAGGCAAGTCTATGACGTCTACGTTAATTTAGTCCCTTTGTCGTAAGGTGATAAGTAGTTCCAGGATGACTGCAAATCATTATATAGGACTTGAAAATTATTTAAGTTTTAATATAGCAATAACTATGGTATGTAGGCAACCAATGACTATTTCATTTAAACAAAAATTTGCAATTATCGCTCATCTGAGCGTGCTTTGTGTATTACAGTCATAACGCACAAAATAACAAAACTTTTATTAAAATATTACTTTTCTCTGTAAATGATTGAGAACTGATACAGCAAGATTATTATAAAAAGGTTGTATACCATGAATTTCCTGAAGTGAATGCCTTCACGAGGGTACGCAAATAGGCTTGGTTTGGTAACTGCTATTTAGATTTCACTTGAGCTTCCGTAGAGGACAGAATGTTGGAGCAAATTACACGAATAATGGTGCAGTTCTTGCTAACATGGCAACGCGATTCAATTTATGCAATTGCGCTGCATAATAATATGTGCTCCTAGAAGATAATGATAATAGAATCACTATATCCAAAGCCTCACCCCTGACCACAGACAGGCGGCAAGCGCAGCCGCTCCCCGTCCCGCGGCTCAGTGTCGGGCGGCTGGAGCCTGGGGGCCGGCTCGCTGGGGGCCGGCTCACTGGGGGCTGGCTCACTGGGGGCCGGCTCACTGGGGGCCGGCTCGCTGGCCATCCCGCACACGTTCGAGGTGCACTCGTACACGCGGCCCACCGTGTGCCGCCACTGCAAGAAGTTGCTGCGCGGCCTGTTCAAGCAGGGCCTGCAGTGCAAGGACTGCCACTACAACGCGCATCGCAAGTGTATACCCTTCATACCCAAGGACTGTGGCGGGGAGATCCGGGATCCACATAGTGAGTATGACATATTGTACACCAGATTAGCTGACGCCGCTGAACACTTGAAATGTTTCTAATTTTCTGGGATAAAGTTAAATACCATTGGATCTTTGTTGGAGATTCAAATGAACACTGCCATATCCTCGATTTAAAAACATGTTAGAGCAAAATATTTTCTTCCAATTCAGCATTTACGAGATTTTGATACTACGAAGAAAAATACATACAATCCCTGTCCCGGAGTAACCTATCTTTTTCTCAAACCCTGACAAATGCTTGTTCAGGTGAGTACCAGGACAGCAGTACAGGCAGCGAGCTCTCGGAGTCAGCTCGGTTGCCGGACGACGAGTCCGACGACGGAGGCAACGAAGCCGCAGAGAGCGCTACTGGAGACGATGGCGAGGTAACATAATTATATAAATTATGTTTAATACACTATGCATATCTAATTGATATATTTATATACTGTATAATAGAGTAGAATGGAAACAAGTAAAAAATTAGAGGACCTTGTCTTTCTCACGGTGATTTAACTGTTGAAGTATTAAATTAAAGAGAGACAATGTGGTTTCCACTTAATCCGGTTTGTCTACATAGAATGATTGGGTGTATATGGCGCAGGTGCAGCTCCGGCGGCGCGCGGACGAGCCGCAGCGCGACTCGCTCCCGGAGCGCTCGGCCAGCCGCCCCAGCAGGTGAGCCGTGCGCCGGCGCACACACGTTAAAGCACACATATCGCCTTGCTTAGCTTATACTACGTCACTATACTTCGTATCTTTCATTTTCATTTATGTATTAAGTATAACTTTCCTGACACGTATTAATATTTTTATTGTTTCTTCTTGTTCTTCTACTTGTTTAACTTCGAAATTAGTCGGGCAATCCCGAAACACCTACGTGAGTAAAACCGAAACCAATCATAAATATCATTGTCATTTGTTTGTTTAACGAACAACATAATAATCTTGAAATTTTATAACTTACGGTGTATTCCAGCCTTTTTATTAAATTTAATATTAACATGCTTTGGGATTGGAAACTTAAATTCTATTAGACAAAGTTCAATTTCTATTGCGAATCAATTGTTTTATGACCTTTTCCATAGTTTGTCATTCTGAAATCAGCTTACTAAGCTTGTTCTTAAACTGATATTTATGTAAGTTGCAATTATTTGTTATTTAAATATTTATATTGGTTTTTATAAACGGGATTTTATAAAGTTGACCAATCTAACATGTTGTCTACTAATGTGATTGGTTGACTAAAATGATGACAAGTAATCATATCAACTGTCATGTGATTTGAAAGCTAGCTAAAGGCTTGGTCAGACAGAGCGTGGCTGGGTGTGATATTCACGTCGCGTGCTCTGGGTGTGCGAATTACTATGACAATGTATGGAATACCCAACACAGAAACTGCCACACCACGCCAAACTTCACGTGGCAGTTTCTGTATACAAGCGCACGCGATCAACACGCTACGTGGACGTCACACCCAGCCACGCTCTCTGTTTGACCAGGCCTTAAGGAACAGTTTGCGTTGATCTCAGCGTTTCAGATTCTAAAGACAAATGAAAATGATAACTCGCTGTTTTCTAAGCGCCAATGACGCTGGTTGCTAAGCGACGCTTATGTTCACTGTGCCCAGCTGATATGTGTGCTTTAACCTTTCTAGTGTGTGGTGGTGGCCGTGTGTACAGCTTCTGTTGTCAGGCTTTGTGGTGTTTCAATGGTTTCTGTGATCAGAGGTGCTAACTCGCTTGTGGTCAATACGAGTTTGGTCTTTTAAAATTCGTACTTTGGGGGGCTAACGGAATTCTTCCTCGTATGACTTATGCTTCTTTGTGTATTGAATTTCAATTAATGTACATAATTACTAAATGATTTTTATTTCTGTAAATAAATCTGTTCCACACACTTTCACAAGTCGATGTAATGTTTTTTTTAAGCCTAGATGGCGCTGGCATTTCCTACCTCACTAGCTCTGAAAAGAAAAGCCGAAACAAACTCAGAGGTCAAAATCTCTTTTAAAGTCCGGATTGTGGTATAAAAACTATCTGCGTGTAACAATGTAGGGCAACGTCTCGAATAGCCTTTTGAGGAAAGAGCCATAACAGGTTTGAGTTGACCTGTCCCAACTGAAGGCACGCGTGCATCAGTCATCGTGGAGCTCAATCTTATGTAACTTTTCCCTCATTTATGTTTTCATACTAGGTACTCTTAATTATTCTAACATAAATTAAAAAAGCATGAAAGCATTAGGCATGAAAGTAGAATAAATGCCGTGGAAATGCGTTCCTTGCGAAGTATGTGCGGTGTAACTTTGAATGATAGATTAAGAAATGAAGAGATTAGACAAAGTTGCGGTTTAAAAGATGATGTAGTGACAAAAATAGAAAGAAGTATGCTTAGGTGGTTTGGTCATGTTGAGAGAATGAGTGAACGGCGATTAACAAAAGGAATTTATAAGGCGGATGTCAATGGGAACGCCGGTAGAGGACGTCCTAGAAGGACATACATCGATGTTATTGGTGATGTTCTTCACAAAGGTCAGGTGCGTAGTACTCTCAACCTGCGTGCGTGTATTACAAGATGTATAAATGTGGATGAAGCGAAAGAGGTATGTAAGGGTCGTAGCATGTGGCGTTCTATAGTTTCTGCCTACCCCCATGGGAAAAAGGCGTGAGTTTATGTATGTATGTATGTAAATTATAATTTGATTATAATTTATAAACAGTCCTTAATTTCTGCTCACGTTGTTAAAAATCTAAACATCATAATCTTGAGGGTATTTTCTTGTAAAGCGCAGTAACAGCGCTAACTCCACATTCAATTGCCCTAGCATACTACTTACTATATTTGCGGTGCGTGTGCACTTTAAATTATTAAAAGTGAACTGGACAAATTAAAAAATTAGAATAATAATATAAGTTCTATTAGCCAATGTAAACGGACTATACCCTTAGTAACACTATCTTTACCCCCACCACCACACACACACACCCGCACTTCTCGTCTCCCCAACCCCCCGGTCTTGTAGATCTGACTCGTCTGCACGTTACAGCTCCTCCTCGTCCCCCAGCGCCAACATACCACTCATGCGCATCGTGCAGTCCGTCAAACACACCAAGAAGAGAGACGGACAGTGGCTGAAGGAGGGATGGCTCGTGCACTTTACTAATAAGGATAAGGCTGTAAGTATAGTAGGCTATATTATTATCATCCAGTACGAACTATACGCGAGTAGCTTATAACGTGGTGAAAAGATTAGCCAGTCAGCAAGGTTGGTAGTAAGTGAACCATCAACCCCCCCCCCCCCCCCCCCCCGCCCAAAACCTCAGACAGTTAAATTACTTTAAGAGCTTGCGCAGACGTGGGGCAATGGCGGACAAATTGTCCGCGGTACGCTCTTATTATTACTGTTTTTCGGTTGCACTTTGTCTGCATATACCGCCAGGCAACATGAGGTATTGCGCGGGCAAAGTGCAACCTTATTTCAGTACTAATAAGAGCGCGCCGTTGTCCCTCGTCTGCGCAGGCTCTTAAAATCTGTACACTCGTTATTGTAATTGATTTTCTTGCTCAGGATTCAACCCACCTCCTCCCTCCCCGCGAACAAGGTTCTGGCTACCGGCCTTGGTTGGTAACGAGGCTGACTGCCCTGACTGCCCAGGGTGCGCTGGACATACTTAAGCATCGTCACTCAGACCGTTCGGAGGGGGACAACGAGGAGCACAGAAGAATGCGGCAACGAGCGGAAGAGGTGAACGGGGGGGACCAAGTTGAGTCTTTGGATCCTCCCTTCACCCTCGATGAGCTGAAGCGAGCGGCCTCCTCGTTCAACCCCAAAAAAGCCCCCGGTTCCGACGGTCTAACGGCGGACATATGGGACCACACGATCCATGAAGACCCAGACCTAGTTCTGCGCTTGATAAACAAGTGCCTGGCGCATGAACACTTTCCGCGGTCCTGGAAGGAGGCAACGGTCGTTGTACTCCGCAAGCCCGCAAAGGAGGACTACACCACTCCAAAATCGTACAGGCCGATTGGTCTATTGCCTGTACTCGGCAAGATATATGAGAAGATGCTGGTGGCCCGACTCAAGTTTTATCTGTTGCCCAGGATGAGTACTCGCCAGTACGGATTCATGCCCCAGAGAAGCACCGAGGACTCCCTCTATGCGCTGATGGGGCACATCCGGGGCAAAATCTCTGAGAAGAGGCTTGTCACGGTTGTGTCCTTGGACATTGAGGGGGCCTTCGATAGCGCATGGTGGCCAGCTATCAGGGTGCGTCTGGCTGAGGAAAAGTGTCCTGTAAACTTGAGGCGGATCATGGACAGCTACTTGTCCGAGAGAGTGGTGAAAGTCCGATATGGGGGAGCGGAGTGCGAGGCCAGGACCGAGAAGGGATGCGTCCAGGGGTCAATCGGTGGTCCCATACTATGGAACCTTCTGCTGGATCCTCTACTCAAGGGGCTGGAGAGTAGGGGGGTTCAATGTCAGGCGTTTGCGGACGACGTCGTCCTTGTGTTCGATGGGGGGACTGCACTTGAGGTCCAGAGGGATGCCAATGCCGTCCTCGAGTATGTCCGGGCGTGGGGTGTCGTGAATAAGCTGAAATTCGCACCGCACAAAACAAAAGCTATGCTCATTACGCGGAAGCTGAAACACGACAACCCATGCCTGAGGATGGGCGGAGTGGACATTGGCATGTCGGACGAAATCAAGCTGCTCGGTCTCACCATCGACCACAAGTTGACCTTTAACACCCACGTCGCAAACGTCTGCTCCCGAGCCATCGGGATTTATAAGCAGCTGTCGAGGGCCGCGAGGGTCAGCTGGGGGCTCCACCCGGATATAATTCGTTGTATCTATACAGCTGCGGTGGAGCCCATCGTCCTGTACGCGGCGAGTGCGTGGTCGCCGGCCGCGAATAAAGTCGGGGTGCAGAAGAAGCTGAACGCCGTCCAGAGGAGCTTCGCGCAGAAAATGTGCCGTGCCTACCGCACGGTCTCCCTGAACGCAGCGCTGGTGCTGACTGGGATTCTCCCTCTCGACCTCCGAATCCGAGAGGCGGCCTCACTATATGAGGCCAAGAAGGGGGTGTCCCATCCTGCGCTGGGGGACCGGGAGATCGAGCGAATGGCGTCGGCGCTAGAGGCACCACATCCGGCGGAGCAGAAGGACATTGAACTGCGACGCCTGGTAGACGAGGAACAATATAGTAACCACCGCGATTACGCGGTGCGTATCTTCACAGACGGCAGCAAGATCGAGGGTAAAGTTGGGGCCGCGCTGTCAGTGTGGACTGGCGAGGCCGAGACGAAGACCCGAAAGCTTGTCCTGCCGTCTTATAGCACCGTCTACCAGGCTGAGCTCCTTGCCCTCTGCGAAGCCACAAAAGAAGTCCTCCGAAGGTCTGAGACGGCGTTCGCTATCTACAGCGACTCCATGGCAGCCCTCCAAACAGTCGTGAACCCCGGAGCCCTCCATCCCCTAGCAGTGGAAACAAGAAACGCCATCCGCCGCAGCAACTGCCAGAACAAGAGCGTTTCCTTGTTGTGGATTAAAGCTCATGCGGGGCTGGAGGGTAACGAGAGAGCCGACTCGCTCGCGAAGGAGGCTGCCCTAAAATTGAAGCGTGCACCCGACTACGACAGATGCCCGGTTTCATTCGCCAAGCGACAGATCCGATTGGAAACGCTTGGTGAATGGAACCGGAGGTACTGTACGGGTGAAACGGCGGCTACCACCAAATTGTTTTTCCCGTGTGCAATCGCGGCGTACGGGACGGTGAGAAAAATAGAGATGACGAAGGAGCTGACCCAAGCCCTAACAGGGCACGGTGGGTTCTCCGAGTATTTGACTCGCTTCAAGTGCAAGGAGAATCCAGCGTGCGCCTGCGACCCCGACAAGCTGGAGACGGTCCTCCACCTCCTGACGGAGTGCCCTGTGTATGGCTCCCACAGGCTCAACCTGGAGATGAGAGTCGACGACCAGATCACTAAAAATAATTTAAGCTGGCTGTTAAGCAATAAAAGCACTAGAAATAAAATGATACAATACATTGTAAAAATAGTGAAGTCTGTAAACAAAAAGAATAAATAGAATAGAAGACAGAAATAAAGGAGAAATATAAATAAAGATACGGAAATAGGAATTAATCAATAAAAAATTAAAATTAAATAAAAGAAGAGAGAGAAATATGTAGATAAATACAGACATGGAAATAGTACATACTAAATTTGGAAATAGAAATAGACGTTATAAATATAGATAAAATTGTACAGCAGATAATTTATTAGAAGTGAAAATACGCAGTCCAATGCAAGATCCCTGCGAAACAAGCATGGCAGGGGCTCACGCCGAGGCAGGAGTGTGGTTTTAGCCGGTAAGAGTCCGGCACTGCCCAGACTGGCTCGGAAATGAGCTAGTGTGGGCGTCCATGAGGATTTCCCACTCCTGCCCAAAACAAAAAAAAAAAAAAAAAAACATCGTCACTCGTGGAGGCTTTTTTAATGCACTCCAATTCCATATAATCTTGAGATATTAAAACATTTGTGTTATGTTGTAGCTGAAACGCCACTACTGGCGTTTAGACAGCAAGTCTATCACGCTGTTCACGTCAGAACAAGGCAGCAAGTACTACAAGGAGATACCGCTCAACGAGATTCTAGCCATCGACACCGCACGACAACCGCACACAGGTATCAACCACTTTATATTTACAATTAACATCTTTTGGGATAAGAAACCTTCAAATCCATTGAAAATAATTCAGTTTCCCTTGCAATGGGGAAGGCAACGCAAAACTAAAGCAGATGGCAGCACCTCCATATTTAGTTATTTCCAGCAATCAGAACCATCAGGTTGATATTAACAATAATGTCAAACACATTGCAACCAATAAGATTGCAGTGGAACAATCGAAAGTGGCGCCATTAGTTCCACAGTTGCTTACCCCATTAAATTTATTTAGTGATCTTTTCAATAATTTCTGTCATTTTGAAATCAACACATGTATCAGGGTGACTATTATATCTGAGCAGTCGGCAAAGTAAGGAACTAATTTAATTTGACAGTTCAATGTGTTGTCATAAATTACATTGAATTCAGGATACCAAATATCAGGAATTAAGGGCAATTTTAACATACTTACCTAATATTTAAGAACTTTGTTTCTCATAAAGAATGTACAGTAGGAGAATGAAAAGGTTATACACCTTAAGGTCTATTTTTGCTTGCCCAATGCAAGAAACGAACTATTTTACCGGCTACGTATTGCTAACATTATAGAAATGAAAATACAAGTATTTTTGTTAGGATATTATGATGACATGGTGATAGACACAAGTACTGTCGATTTAATCAATCATAGATTTGACTGATGTCATGGTTAATAAAACAAAACTCCTTAAATCAAATCAAAGACATTACGTGGCACTACTACGTCATATGGTGGTAAAAGGCAATTAAAATTTTTGCTACCAAATAATTAAACATAATTTCAGCAGTGATTTGTTCCATTCAACAATTTGAAAGGGTAGCATGTGCTCGCGATGTGGGAATGTAATGAATTTGAAAACTGACGAACCTTTTCATTCCCCTCCTGTACATTCATTTGCATGATAAACAATTATTTCAAAGTTTAATTTTATCGATCTTTTGCTAAACAGCTTATAATTATTATAACATTAATAAAATACTATGTTTAAAATAAAAATACGTAGCTTAAAAAACTAAAAACACGCTTTTATCAGGCACTAAAAATTATAAAATAATTCTTTTATATCCAATGGTTAATTCAAAAAGCGTGGAGCGCTTTGTTTAAATTAATTAAAAGTACCTACACACAACCAAAAAGCGCTCCACGCTTTTTGAATTAACCATTGGATATAAAATAATTATTTTATAATTTTTAGTGCCTGATAAAAGCGTGTTTTTAGTTTTTTAAGCTACATATTTTTATTTTTTCTTTTTAGTCTTAAAATAACTTTTGACATATTTTTTACTGGTACAGAATGCATTTCAAGTTGGCTTAGTTCGCATTTTTCAAAAGTTTTATGTATATTAATTAAGTTATAATATTTTCGAGGGGTTTACTAGTAGCCACTGAAGAGTTCCACTATCCTCCTCCTGGATCCATCATCAGACTCTCGTTACCAAGCCCAATCTATTGGACTCGTCAGGACGAATCATATGAGCCCAAACTTGAGGGGTTTACTAGTAGCCATTGAACAGTTCCACTATCCACCTCCAGACCCTCGTTACCAAGCCTAATCTATTGGACTCGTCAAGACGAATCATATGACCCGAAACACGAAGGGTTTACTAGTAGCTACTGAAGAGTTGCACTATCCATCTCCTAGCTCCATCATCAGACCCTTAACACCAAGTGCAATCTATTGGGTTCATCAAAAGGAATCATATGACCCGAAACTCTAGGGGTTAACTAGTAGCCACTGAAGAGTTCCATTATCCACCTCCTGGCTCCATTATTAGACCCTCGTTACCAAGCCCATCTATTGGACTCGTCAAGACGAAACATATGACCTGAAACTCGAGGGATTTACTAGTAGCCACTGAAGAGTTCCATTATCCACCTCCTGGCTCCATCATCAGACCCTAGTTACCAAGCCCAATCTATTGGACTCGTCAAGACGAATCATATGACCCGAAAATCGAAGGGTTTACTAGTAGCCACTGAAGAGTTCCACTATCCACCTCCTGGCTCCATCATCAGACCCTCGTTACCAAGCCCAATCTATTGGACTCGTTAAGAAGAATCCTATGACCCAAGCTCGAGGGGTTTACTAGTAGCCACTGAAGAGTTCCATTATCCACCACCTGGCTCCATCATCAGATCAGCTCCAAGATATCAATTTATAGTATTGTCATCCGAACTACATACACGTACAAAGTTTCATTTCGATATGACAATTAGAAGTAGTTTAAAATTTACTTTGTAATGATAAAAAAAAAATGTGTTATGAAGATGTTATATGTTATAAAGGTAACATAAACTTGAACAAAATTAAATATGTGTGCTCCAAAATATTAAACTAATATAAAAGATAAATGTATTCGGGCGCCAGGAGCTAACACAACAAACAAAGCAACCGGAAGCTTACCGAGTAAAGTTGAACTTTTAATCTTCAAGCGGGAGGAATTAATAAAAACAAAACCTTTATATGACTTGTTTTTATTCCCTGTAGGCTTAGGTTATAGCTACAATTGACTTAGATTAATTATTCATAGCTATACTTAAGTTAAACTAAAATTAATATTATTATTGCTATTATTATTGTTATTGATATCATTGCATCCGGTATGATATAGAAAGGAAATACATACCAAATTGCTGATTTTTTAAATCTAATAAATTTAAGTTAAGTTACATGACGAGCCGACACGAGGCGAACCCGACGTGGAGATAAATTCCTCTTACCAAAATGGCATATTGTAGAATATAACTCGAAAAGAAAACAAAAACCAAAAGAAAAACTAGATCCAAATAGAAAAAAAAAAAAAACGCCAATGGGCTGGAACAAAATAATTATTCAATTAGAATTATGAAAATAACGACCACCATTTTGAAACCGCGTGGCGTCATGCTAGTCAAAAACTTACCGTTTTTCGGTTAAATAAACATCACTTTCAGGTGAACGTGACGTTAAAATTTTTTATTATTATTATTTCATCCTGAAACAAGGTAAAATTTGAAAAATATAAAGCCAATCAAGAATTTTAAATTCGTCATAAACATTTAACAATGTCTATATGAAAAATCCACTTACCTAGAGAAATATTCGAATCTTCATGGAAAAATGAAGATAACCTTTTAACTAAGGTTTAATATCCACATTTTATCAAAAATATACCGGTATGAGGCCGGATTTAAAAAGTATTTAATAAAAATTTAAGAATAACGATCAAGCCACTGTGAATATGGGAAGCAGAGTGAACTGTCAAAAGTTGAAAGTTGCCAACTGACATTTACAATCTACCACAAATACTCACCAATGTAGCCAACAATGAAAATTTCTAAATTAAAAATACAGTAAGCCTATGATATTATCTCTAATACCAAGTTCTTTCTAATGAAATGCCTTTAAATTTTATAACCATGTAACGTTGTAAAACGACACGTTACATTACATCCCTCCCCGAAAAAAAAAGAAAGGAACTTTCTTTTTGATGTAAAAGAAACAACAGAACCTACAAAGAGAAAAAACAAAGTCTCTCATCGTAAAAAACATAGAAAAATTAATTTCAAAAACTATGAAATAATAACCAAGAAGGTTCAAAACAAAATTGACAAAATAAAACAGCAAGACTAAAATTTGCAATGTCAAAAAAAACTAAAGTAAAACTGAACTATTGAGTGCAGTTAGACTCCACAGTCACTAACTGAGCATCTAAGACATGACTAGCGTGAGTACAGTTAAGCTCCATCGCCACTGACTAACTACTATATCAAAATCCCCATCATGAGTACAGTTGGGCACCATCGCCACTGACTATCAACTTCTAACTAAATTCCCCCTATGAGTACAGTTAGGCACCATCGCCACTGACTATCAACTTTTACAACCTCTATAACTTGAGTACAGTAGAACACTATCGCCACTGAACTACTTTCCAAAATGAGTAACAGTTCAATCTTGTATATCAGATACAAGATCAGACAGCTCACATCACAAAACGATGTGGAAAATTTGGAATGGAAAAGGAAAAAATATGAATGCTGGGATCGGTTCAACACCACCAACTTTCCGGGCACAGACATCCTTGAAAATATAATTTTGTAAACAGCCAAAACTGTAACAATGTTAAATGCTTATTATGGTCGGCACAACACCACCGAACTTTCCGAACACAATAGCAAAGAAAAACAAAAGTTGCATATTTGTGATCGGCACAACACCACCGAATTTCCGAACACAAAAGCAAAGAAAAACAAAACTTGCATATTTGTGATCGGCACAACACCACCGAATTTCCGAACACAAAAGCAAAGAAAAACAAAACTTGCATATTTGTGATCGGCACAACACCACCGAATTTCCGAACACAAAAGCAAAGAAAAACAAAAGTTACATATTTGTGATCGGCACAACACCACCGAATTTCCGAACACAAAAGCAAAGAAAAACAAAAGTTGCATATTTGTGATCGGCACAACTCCACCGAATTTCCGAACACAAAAGCATAGAAATAACGAAATCAAGGTAAAACTACCAGATCCGTTCTCAAATATTCATTAAGGCATTCTACAACAAAAGTAGAATGAAAAATCCCTAAAGAAAATGAAACTAAGATGTCTCTTCAAAAGTCAAATCCGAGGTGAAATGTTTCAAAAACTAGTCAAATCCGAGAAATTATACCAAAAGGTGTTAACTAGAACATTAGAATAAGCTAATAAACACTGAAGTATTATAAATAACTTACAATAGAAGTACTTAAATCAAAACTTTTTAACAATAAAGTTAATAGTAAGATTTAACTTCAACAAACAATTATTAATCTTAACTAAGTTCACTAAATGTTAAGACTAATCTTAAGAAAAACTAATAATCATTATTAACATTAACAAAATGTTAATAAGATATTAAGGCATAATTATATTATAAAAACATAATTATGTTATAAAATATTAAGATCTTTTGATGTGGGTAATATAAATATTGTGTGGGTGGAAGAAGAATTTAAATGTTAACCAAAAAAAATCTAAGTTTTGTTTTAATAAGTTCAGAAATTGAATTCAATAAATTGATATGAAGTTACCTAACATACTATTTTCTTTCAAAGTGTGATAACCTTTCATTCTTCATTCTAACATTCACACGCTTCAAACTTAAATATCAAAATCAAGACTAAAGCTTGGGTCCGAAAATAAATTAAAATTTTATAATGTCTTTAACATGATAACGACCCACTGTACTTTTCTTCAGATCTTTTAAGACATAAACATTAAGAGAAACTTTTTCTATAATTATACATTTTACAAACTTAGGTGCCAGTTTTGCCGAAAAATATACAGGTGCACTAGATTGAACGAAACTTCTTCTCCACACGATATCACCGACATCAAGAGAAATGACTCTGCGACCCTTATTATAATAAAGCGCATTACGCTTATAAGCTTTTAACAAGTAAGCTTGAACTTTTACAAAAATATCACTAAGTGAATTCAAAGAAATAGCAAATTGGTTTCTATCACCAACTTCAAGTTGATCTAGGTTATCAATAGAATCACTAAAACGATGTAAAGAAGCATCAAAAATAAGTTCTCTACCGAACATCAAAAAATTAGGTGTAAAATCTGTAGCAAGATTTACACTATTATTTAAAGCTAATTGAACATGAGGCAAAAATTTAGACCAAGTTCTATGATCATCTTTTACAAAACATGATATGCAAGTTTCAATCGTCTTATTATATCTCTCTACAGTATTGTTTTGTGGAGTGTATAAAGTATTATAAAATATTTTGGTTATATTAAAACCTTTCAAAAAATCTACAAAATGTTTTGACGTAAATTGGGTTCCATTATCGCAAACTATTATCTTAGGACAGCCAAACTTAAGAAATATTTCTTTATCAAAGAGTTTACAAATTGTTTTTGTAGTAGCATTAATCATAGGAAATATCCAACAATATTTAGTGAAAACATCTACAACTGAAAGTATATATTTATGACCAGAATAAGTCTTAGGTAAAATTCCTATTATATCTACCGAAAGCATGAGCATAGGGCGATCTACTTTTTTAGGGTTAATCATAGTACCAAAAGGAGGAGAAGTAGTATGTTTATACGCTTTACAAGTATCACAAGATAAAATATATTTTTGAACATCACTAAACATACCTTTCCAAAAGTAATGTTGTTTTAATTTCTTTAAAGTTTTATGAATTCCAAGATGACCAGAATTAATATCATCATGATTTGATCTAATAGTATCTAAAATATGTTCCTTAGGAATAACTATTTTCCAATTAAGACGACTGTTGGGATCAAATTTATTTTTACAAAATTTATACAAAGTATTATTCTCTACTCTAAAGTTTTTAAATTTGCAAGGAGACTTTTGACAGCTAACAAATATTTTTCTAAACCAAGGATCACAAATATCCTCATCGGGTACAATTAAACTATTTTGAGAATTAATTGTCACTACAGCAACTTCAATACGAGATAAAGCATCTGGAACTAAATGCAATGCACCTTTTTTATGAATGATATCAAAAGTAAATTGAGAAATTCTAGCGGCCCAACGTGCTAAACGTCCACTAGGATTACTAAGACCTAAAAGCCACTTTAAACAAGCATGATCAGTGATGACTGTAAATTGCATTCCTTCAATATAAGGTCTAAAATGTTCTATAGAATCTAAAATAGCTAATAATTCACGTTCTGTGGTACTATAATTGCGTTCACATTTATTAAGTGATCTAGAATAAAACGCAATAGGATGTTGTTCACCAACATTATTTTCTTGACTCAAAACACTACCAATGCCAACAGAACTAGCATCGCAATGCAAAAAGAAATGTTTTTCAAAATTAGGACATATTAAAACAGGAGAAGTTACTAAAGCTTGTTTTAATTTTTTAAATGAATTTTCAGCTTCATCATTCCAAAAAATAATCAAAGTCAGGTTTATCAAAACGTTTTAATAATGCAAGTTTAAGCTCAAGCCAAAAAGCAATACGGATTCTAATAGTGCGAAACCATTTAACAGCGATGCCACTAAGCAAGTCTGAAAAAGAACCAACTAGCAAAATTTCATCAAAATTTTTGTATAAAAAATATTCTTCAACTTGAGTGATAAACTCCCTAACACAAGATTTTCCATCAAAGTTTATTTTACTTCTTTTTAAATCAGGTAATTTATTGGTAGAAGGCAAACTCTTTTTAATGTGTTCATTTACACGTGCATTCATTGAATTAAAAGAAGGCCAAGCATTTGTCGCAAAAACAGAAGAATGTGCAACTCTGTCATTCTGATCAAAAGGATTACGCTCCTCAGTTAAGTTAATCATGTCATGAGCAATAGCAGCATTAGCAACAGTGCAAGGACTATCCGAAAGCGGAGGAAACTGAACTTCTTTATCCATAATGAAAAGCGGAAATAGCAAAGCAAATCTAAAACTTAAAAAGCCATGAAATATTTGAGGTTAAGTTAAAGTTTAATTATTCAAAAGAATAATTATTAAGTAGCAATGAAAATATGCAATAAAAATTAACAATGTTAAATAAATCCTTAATGAGTATGCTTACAATGTTTACTTAATGTTGTATTTAATTATTTAAGTACCTACTTTCTTTAAAAGTTACACTTACTTATTAAGTTCACTAAGTTCAATACTGAGAGATAATAAACACGGTTGTCACCATACAATTATGTTGGTTTTGCTAAAGTAAGAAAACAACAAAGTTATATGTTGTAACAGCAAAGTTAACAACAAAAAATATCACACAAAGTTCAATATCAATATTGTTTACAACAAAATATCAAAGTTCTATATAAATGTTAATTAACTGTTATAACAACATAGTTAACTACTAACAAACAATACGGTTCGTAAACAATACGTTAGAACAATGTGCAGAACAATAAAAGGATGCAATAATATACCAATACAAATAACAAAACATGAAAAAGCCTACTTCATGTCCCTGTTCGGGCGCCAAATGTAATGATAAAAAAAAAATGTGTTATGAAGATGTTATATGTTATAAAGGTAACATAAACTTGAACAAAATTAAATATGTGTGCTCCAAAATATTAAACTAATATAAAAGATAAATGTATTCGGGCGCCAGGAGCTAACACAACAAACAAAGCAACCGGAAGCTTACCGAGTAAAGTTGAACTTTTAATCTTCAAGCGGGAGGAATTAATAAAAACAAAACCTTTATATGACTTGTTTTTATTCCCTGTAGGCTTAGGTTATAGCTACAATTGACTTAGATTAATTATTCATAGCTATACTTAAGTTAAACTAAAATTAATATTATTATTGCTATTATTATTGTTATTGATATCATTGCATCCGGTATGATATAGAAAGGAAATACATACCAAATTGCTGATTTTTTAAATCTAATAAATTTAAGTTAAGTTACATGACGAGCCGACACGAGGCGAACCCGACGTGGAGATAAATTCCTCTTACCAAAATGGCATATTGTAGAATATAACTCGAAAAGAAAACAAAAACCAAAAGAAAAACTAGATCCAAATAGAAAAAAAAAAAAAAACGCCAATGGGCTGGAACAAAATAATTATTCAATTAGAATTATGAAAATAACGACCACCATTTTGAAACCGCGTGGCGTCATGCTAGTCAAAAACTTACCGTTTTTCGGTTAAATAAACATCACTTTCAGGTGAACGTGACGTTAAAATTTTTTATTATAATAATTATAAAAATTATAATAAGAAATATTCGAATCTTCATGGAAAAATGAAGATAACCTTTTAACTAAGGTTTAATATCCACATTTTATCAAAAATATACCGGTATGAGGCCGGATTTAAAAAGTATTTAATAAAAATTTAAGAATAACGATCAAGCCATTGTGAATATGGGAAGCAGAGTGAACTGTCAAAAGTTGAAAGTTGCCAACTGACATTTACAATCTACCACAAATACTCACCAATGTAGCCAACAATGAAAATTTCTAAATTAAAAATACAGTAAGCCTATGATATTATCTCTAATACCAAGTTCTTTCTAATGAAATGCCTTTAAATTTTATAACCATGTAACGTTGTAAAACGACACGTTACAACTTCCAAGATTTTTTTACATTGTTAGTTAGTTTCTTAGTTAGTTACAAGTGGAGCTAATATAAAGCGTGTAAAAAAGTTTCAAATATTCAAACGATTATCTTGTAGAAATGGGCAAGACCTATGTCCCGAATTTCCACCATAGAAAAGCCTGGCCCGTTCCAATTTTGAATTAAGTTATGCTGTGCATATGCGAGGCGATCAACAGCTGCATATAGTAGTGTAGTAGTAAGAGTGGGATGTGTTACAGACGTGATGCACTGCTTCGAGGTGCGCACAGCCAACGTGGACTACCTGGTGGGCGTGGAGGAGGCGTGGGCGGGCGGCGCCCCCCCCCCGCCCGACTCGGGCCTGGGCGCCTACCTGGCGCGCTCCTGGGAGACCGCCATCCGGCAGGCGCTCATGCCCGTCACGCATCACGCAGGTAACTATCCTCCTATTGATGCACTGCTTGGAGGAGGCGTGGGCGGGCGGCGCCCCCCCCCGCCCGACTCGGGCCTGGGCGCCTACCTGGCGCGCTCCTGGGAGACCGCCATCCGGCAGGCGCTCATGCCCGTCACGCATCACGCAGGTAACTATCCTCCTATTGATGCACTGCTTGGAGGAGGCGTGGGCGGGCGGCGCCCCCCCCCGCCCGACTCGGGCCTGGGCGCCTACCTGGCGCGCCCCAGGCGCTCATGCCCGTCACGCATCACGCAGGTAACTATCCTCCTATTCTACAAAGACGCGAAGTCGACTACATTCATGCGACATACGATTGACTTAAGTATGTGAAATTGTTGCTTGTTATACTATCATCTGTAATCTCATGAAAACATCATCGGTAAGTACGAGTAGTATGCTACACGGACAGATAATGTTGAAGTTGAATTTTGAGGAGTTCATTATTACTCGAATTTTCAGCGGAGTCTCGTGGCTGTGCAGTGGCGGAAGCGGAAGGCGAAGGTAGCACTGAGGAGCGAGTGACAGACATGGCGCAGCTTTATCAGATATATCCTGATGAAGTGCTGGGGTCGGGGCAGTTCGGCATCGTGTACGGAGGCCTGCACCGGCGCTCCAAGAGGCCTGTGGCTATCAAGGTACATACTACTAGGCCTAGGTTTCTTCCAAACTTTGCCACAGTGCTCGTATCTCCATCCTTCGTATACAGTCTACAGCAACTGCATTTTTCTTGTTATTAAACCTCTAATGAAGAAGCATGTCGTATCATTAATAATAGAATACCAGACACTAAAACCTAGTTGTTAAACTTGATAAATTGTACCTTTGTTCCAAATCGTGTATTTTATGCTTACTAAAGAAACAGTAAAAAATAGAGTGTTTAATTGAATTTAAAAGATGCACATAGAAAAGAAACTTCCGCCATTGTGCGATCGCCGATGAAGCGTTAGCACAGCGTATTTTCAATAAACGACTGTCTCGGCGACAAACGCAATGATTATGCAGATTTTTTTCGAGCTCACTAGTGTACCGTTCCTTATTTATTTTAGTCATTAATCAACCCTGCAATTTCTCCCCCTAGGTTATAGATAAGCTCCGTTTCCCTACAAAGCAAGAAGCCCAGTTGAAGAACGAAGTGGCGATCCTTCAAAACTTATCACATCCGGGCGTGGTGAACCTGGAGCGGATGTTCGAAACACCCGAGAGGATCTTTGTGGTGATGGAAAAGTTGAAAGGGGATATGCTGGAGATGATCCTGTCGCATGAGAATGGAAGGTTGACCGAGAGGATTACCAAGTTCTTGGTGGCACAGGTATGTTTACCGGGACAGATGGGTCTATAATTACTGTCAACTCCGTGCTTTTAAATTGTTCGCTCGAACACAAATTCTTTTAAGCAAAGCACAACAAGGTCTATCCAAAGCATTGTGACATGCTTTTTCCTCTCGACTAATATCTGTACCTCTTACAGAAGCCAGGTATTTGCAGTTTGTTGCAATCCTTATAGGTTATAATACTCAAAAAGAGATTGTCGCAACTGCAATCTTATCTCTGCAACCTTTTGTAAAATCCTTAGTTTTTATTTTTACAGTACACTTGCAATCAGTGACTTACGTCATGAACTTTTACCTAGTCAAATCCTTCAACAAAGACCCATCTCCCCAGATTCTGGTAGCTCTAAAGCACCTGCACGAGAAGAATATCGTGCACTGCGATCTGAAGCCGGAGAACGTGCTGTTGTCCAGCGACGAGGAGTTCCCGCAGGTCAAGCTGTGCGACTTCGGGTTCGCCAGGATTATTGGCGAGAAGTCGTTCAGGAGGTCCGTCGTCGGCACGCCTGCGTATCTTGGTGAGTCAGTTACGATCATGTGGGTTCTGGCTTGAGAAATGCGAACAATTTGAGATTGTGAAAATGTGTGTGGGGCCAAATGAATACAGAACGGGTACTATTAATGTGACTTGTTCAAAAGACGTTGTTAGTGCGAATGCAAAAAGCGTTACTGGTGTCAAGCAACATGCTGTATTGGTACGTTGTGACTTCCGACTACGTGGGATAAAACTCCTTTATTTTTGCCTTAAACATAACTGGTAAAGTAACTGTAGCTATTCATCCGAATTGTTTATCTAGCCAACATAATTTCCCACAGCCCCAAAAGTCCTCCATAACAAACAAGTTGGGACAAATTTATCGTTACTACTAGGCTATTACCCGCGTTTTCACCCGCATCCAGGGGAACTACTTGATGTACCCGGATAAAATCCTATTTGTGGATCTAGGGCATAGTCTATCTGTATGCCAAATCTCATCCAAATCCGTTCAACCGTTTTTGCGTGAAAGAGTAACAAACATCCATACATACAAACTTTCGCGTTTATAATATTAGTAAGGAAGTAAAGATATAGCATAATAACACGTGTTCTCTTCTGTACAGCCCCAGAAGTTCTTCGCAATAAGGGCTACAACCGCTCCCTGGACATGTGGTCAGTAGGGGTCATCATCTACGTGTCTCTGTCGGGCACTTTCCCGTTCAACGAGGACGAGGACATCAACGAACAGATACAGAACGCCGCCTTCATGTATCCTCCCACGCCGTGGAGGGAGATCTCCGCTGAGGGTGAGTTGGTCATACCTTCTGAAACTAGAGTCACGGTCTTTAATTTTCATGTAATAAAGTTTTTATGCAAGAACACTCATATTAATTAAAACTAGTATTTCTCTTTAGATTTTTTTTTTTTTTATTTATTTATTTATTTAAAACATGGAAGACTTACAGCTAAAGAAAAAACTGAATTAACAAAAGTATATAGTAAACACGGAAAGCCAATAACAAGTCTTCACGTTTAGACATAGACTAGGTATAACTTTTAATGTGAGCAAACAAGAACACATTGCTAAAATTAGAGGTTTGCAACTCAGATTATGTATACAGAGAGGTTAGAAATAACAAAATATACATATACATAAAAATAAAAAATGCACAATCTTAGACTGATTATTTGAAAAATTTAAGGCTTAAGCACCTCCTAGCTGAGTTAGTACTAGTAGTAAAAGGATCCAAATCATGCTGCTTACATATCTTATTAAAATTATTTATGTTCAATAAATATAGGGATCTGTAGATATTGCCGCCGCTCGGCTCCAAAATGGTCAGCAGAGTGCGTCACATGCGGCGTGTCCCTTGATCGCGCCCTGAATGTATACTGATTGATTGGTTTTTGCAGCGATCGACCTAATCAACAACCTGCTGCAAGTGAAGCAACGCAAGCGCCTGTCGGTGGACAAGTCAGTGTCGCACGCGTGGCTGCAGACGAGCGAGGCCTGGCACGACCTGCGCGCGCTGGAGACCTGCGTCGGCACGCGCTACCTCACGCACCCCAGCGACGACGCGCGCTGGGCGCAGCGCTGACTGTAAGTGTACAACAAGTGTCGCACGTCGGCACGCGCTACCTCACGCACCCCAGCGACGACGCGCGCTGGGCGCAGCGCTGACTGTAAGTGTACAACAAGTGTCGCACGTCGGCACGCGCTACCTCACGCACCCCAGCGACGACGCGCGCTGGGCGCAGCGCTGACTGTAAGTGTACAACAAGTGTCGCACGTCGGCACGCGCTACCTCACGCACCCCAGCGACGACGCGCGCTGGGCGCAGCGCTGACTGTAAGTGTACAACAAGTGTCGCACGTCGGCACGCGCTACCTCACGCACCCCAGCGACGACGCGCGCTGGGCGCAGCGCTGACTGTAAGTGTACAACAAGTGTCGCACGTCGGCACGCGCTACCTCACGCACCCCAGCGACGACGCGCGCTGGGCGCAGCGCTGACTGTAAGTGTACAACAAGTGTCGCACGTCGGCACGCGCTACCTCACGCACCCCAGCGACGACGCGCGCTGGGCGCAGCGCTGACTGTAAGTGTACAACAAGTGTCGCACGTCGGCACGCGCTACCTCACGCACCCCAGCGACGACGCGCGCTGGGCGCAGCGCTGACTGTAAGTGTACAACAAGTGTCGCACGTCGGCACGCGCTACCTCACGCACCCCAGCGACGACGCGCGCTGGGCGCAGCGCTGACTGTAAGTGTACAACAAGTGTCGCACGTCGGCACGCGCTACCTCACGCACCCCAGCGACGACGCGCGCTGGGCGCAGCGCTGACTGTAAGTGTACAACAAGTGTCGCACGTCGGCACGCGCTACCTCACGCACCCCAGCGACGACGCGCGCTGGGCGCAGCGCTGACTGTAAGTGTACAACAAGTGTCGCACGTCGGCACGCGCTACCTCACGCACCCCAGCGACGACGCGCGCTGGGCGCAGCGCTGACTGTAAGTGTACAACAAGTGTCGCACGTCGGCACGCGCTACCTCACGCACCCCAGCGACGACGCGCGCTGGGCGCAGCGCTGACTGTAAGTGTACAACAAGTGTCGCACGTCGGCACGCGCTACCTCACGCACCCCAGCGACGACGCGCGCTGGGCGCAGCGCTGACTGTAAGTGTACAACAAGTGTCGCACGTCGGCACGCGCTACCTCACGCACCCCAGCGACGACGCGCGCTGGGCGCAGCGCTGACTGTAAGTGTACAACAAGTGTCGCACGTCGGCACGCGCTACCTCACGCACCCCAGCGACGACGCGCGCTGGGCGCAGCGCTGACTGTAAGTGTACAACAAGTGTCGCACGTCGGCACGCGCTACCTCACGCACCCCAGCGACGACGCGCGCTGGGCGCAGCGCTGACTGTAAGTGTACAACAAGTGTCGCACGTCGGCACGCGCTACCTCACGCACCCCAGCGACGACGCGCGCTGGGCGCAGCGCTGACTGTAAGTGTACAACAAGTGTCGCACGTCGGCACGCGCTACCTCACGCACCCCAGCGACGACGCGCGCTGGGCGCAGCGCTGACTGTAAGTGTACAACAAGTGTCGCACGTCGGCACGCGCTACCTCACGCACCCCAGCGACGACGCGCGCTGGGCGCAGCGCTGACTGTAAGTGTACAACAAGTGTCGCACGTCGGCACGCGCTACCTCACGCACCCCAGCGACGACGCGCGCTGGGCGCAGCGCTGACTGTAAGTGTACAACAAGTGTCGCACGTCGGCACGCGCTACCTCACGCACCCCAGCGACGACGCGCGCTGGGCGCAGCGCTGACTGTAAGTGTACAACAAGTGTCGCACGTCGGCACGCGCTACCTCACGCACCCCAGCGACGACGCGCGCTGGGCGCAGCGCTGACTGTAAGTGTACAACAAGTGTCGCACGTCGGCACGCGCTACCTCACGCACCCCAGCGACGACGCGCGCTGGGCGCAGCGCTGACTGTAAGTGTACAACAAGTGTCGCACGTCGGCACGCGCTACCTCACGCACCCCAGCGACGACGCGCGCTGGGCGCAGCGCTGACTGTAAGTGTACAACAAGTGTCGCACGTCGGCACGCGCTACCTCACGCACCCCAGCGACGACGCGCGCTGGCCGCAGCGCTGACTGTAAGTGTACAACAAGTGTCGCACGTCGGCACGCGCTACCTCACGCACCCCAGCGACGACGCGCGCTGGGCGCAGCGCTGACTGTAAGTGTACAACAAGTGTCGCACGTCGGCACGCGCTACCTCACGCACCCCAGCGACGACGCGCGCTGGGCGCAGCGCTGACTGTAAGTGTACAACAAGTGTCGCACGTCGGCACGCGCTACCTCACGCACCCCAGCGACGACGCGCGCTGGGCGCAGCGCTGACTGTAAGTGTACAACAAGTGTCGCACGTCGGCACGCGCTACCTCACGCACCCCAGCGACGACGCGCGCTGGGCGCAGCGCTGACTGTAAGTGTACAACAAGTGTCGCACGTCGGCACGCGCTACCTCACGCACCCCAGCGACGACGCGCGCTGGGCGCAGCGCTGACTGTAAGTGTACAACAAGTGTCGCACGTCGGCACGCGCTACCTCACGCACCCCAGCGACGACGCGCGCTGGGCGCAGCGCTGACTGTAAGTGTACAACAAGTGTCGCACGTCGGCACGCGCTACCTCACGCACCCCAGCGACGACGCGCGCTGGGCGCAGCGCTGACTGTAAGTGTACAACAAGTGTCGCACGTCGGCACGCGCTACCTCACGCACCCCAGCGACGACGCGCGCTGGGCGCAGCGCTGACTGTAAGTGTACAACAAGTGTCGCACGTCGGCACGCGCTACCTCACGCACCCCAGCGACGACGCGCGCTGGGCGCAGCGCTGACTGTAAGTGTACAACAAGTGTCGCACGTCGGCACGCGCTACCTCACGCACCCCAGCGACGACGCGCGCTGGGCGCAGCGCTGACTGTAAGTGTACAACAAGTGTCGCACGTCGGCACGCGCTACCTCACGCACCCCAGCGACGACGCGCGCTGGGCGCAGCGCTGACTGTAAGTGTACAACAAGTGTCGCACGTCGGCACGCGCTACCTCACGCACCCCAGCGACGACGCGCGCTGGGCGCAGCGCTGACTGTAAGTGTACAACAAGTGTCGCACGTCGGCACGCGCTACCTCACGCACCCCAGCGACGACGCGCGCTGGGCGCAGCGCTGACTGTAAGTGTACAACAAGTGTCGCACGTCGGCACGCGCTACCTCACGCACCCCAGCGACGACGCGCGCTGGGCGCAGCGCTGACTGTAAGTGTACAACAAGTGTCGCACGTCGGCACGCGCTACCTCACGCACCCCAGCGACGACGCGCGCTGGGCGCAGCGCTGACTGTAAGTGTACAACAAGTGTCGCACGTCGGCACGCGCTACCTCACGCACCCCAGCGACGACGCGCGCTGGGCGCAGCGCTGACTGTAAGTGTACAACAAGTGTCGCACGTAAGTGAGTTAACCGGCTTGACAGATATACCCAAGTGAAACACCGAGTACATCATTGCCGCGTATCATTCTCTCCTCTTACTATCCAAACAAAATTTTAGCTTCAGTCAAATGTCATCATGCATCAAATGCATCAAATAGTCTTAAAAAAAATTGGCGAATTCCCTATGATTAGTTCAATTGCAAACCTTAATTAAACAAGTTTCGTGTATGTAACAGATCGCCGCCGTCGCCTCCGGGCGCGGGGCGGCTGCGCTGGAAGAAGCTGCTCATACGCGTCAGGTAGACCCCACACATACCCTCACGTGCACACAGCGTCACACGGTGACAGCACCTCATCACAAGTGTTCAGGGCCTCGGCTTGGTGACATCATCAGTAACGGACTTATAATTAGGTTAATCTCCATCGACATGAAGCAATCGTCCGCTTTTAACAGACCCCGATCTAGGGTTTTCGGCAGCTTGCTATACAATGTGTACCGGCAAATCTTTCTCCTAATATATTATTAAATGGAACGCGTACATGTTTAAATGTGAGAAATTTCTGCGTGCTTCGGTCGTGCTACTGACACAGTCTTGCCCGTTGTATACATGAATAAGACACAAATAAGTAAGACTGTATGGTTCACAAAGTTATAATCTTTTTTACACATAGCAAAGTTCACTTTTAATAGTAAACAAATAAACAATTACATTTTTGTAAACAATATTTTTTTTCAGCGATGACAATTGATCAGACCTGTGGAATAGGTGGAAATATTACACAAGTGTAGCGCTACACCGTGGTGAAATAACGCGAAACGCGACTGACATATAGCGGCTATTTTTTTTATATCAGGAAGACGCGATATTCACCCTGGTGTACGCGTAATGACATCGAAATGGCGTCTTGTATTTTCGGCACGATGTGGCGCTATACTTAGATGCATTTTATATTTTTTTATGTTTTTTATTTGAAACGTGTGTTAGAAATGTTTCGTTATTTTTTGTATGCTTGACAAAACACGCGCTGTCACACAAGTACCATTTTTTGGTACCCACAATGGTTGTCAAATAACTGCATTCCTACATTTTAGTAAATGTTTTTAAAACCTATTTTTATCGTTTTAGCTATTTTTTATTTATTTGTGCGAAGGGATTTCTTTTACTGCGTAGTTTAAATTGAAACTATTAACATTTGCGTTTATATGTTGTGAACAAATATTATTTAAGTTAATTATTTTTAAGTGTTACGTCGAGAGAGGGCTTTTGCCCAATATTTTTATGTCACAAATAGATATGCTAGAGAATTGTACTTACTACGGTAATCGAGTAGTTTCCCGTAGTAATAACGTTGAATATACTTTTGTAATATTACGTAAGTCGAAACAAAAAGTACATGTTATGAACACCGCGTTTATTTTGAAATATATATACTAAATGTAATGCAATTAAATAATTTCCTAACTTCATGAACATCGTCAAATAACTTCGTTACTATTGAGTAGATATTCTTTTTGTATTAAAGTACCTACCTATAATTACTTTAACATGTAACTAAGGCTAAAAGCACAGTTACCTACATACTCGTTTTGTCAATGAACGCAGCTAAGTGTGCGCCCAGCCTAAATGTTTCTAACTCACTTCTTAATATTAAGCGAACTCCTAGTCTCTAAGAATTTTAACTCTATCTTCTAAGTTATAAACTAAACTACTATTAGAACATTGATTTTATAAAATATTTACGGAAAATGTTGCTGTATAATCGCTGGATTTTTAATTCTAGCCGTATTATTTTTACATGAACAAGTTTATAAATAGAACGCATTGTTTCATAAATTATACACCGTGCTTTTTATGACTAGCAAAACTTTCAACGGTGAATAATAGCCGTTATAACAAACAACTTTTGTACCAAAAGATTATTTTCTTACTTATCAAAAAATACGTCTTCCCATACAAACTCTGAAGAAAATAGAAAACCACGGTGTATAATATCTACAAGAATTATCAAAATTTATCACAAAAATATTATGTTATTTCACCGTCAATACTCTATATCTTAAAGGTCTTCTAAATCCCATCTAGTGCATGATACGGCGCTGAGCCCGTGACGAGACGGCCTAAATAGTAAAAACATTGTAAAGTAAATGTCAATACGACACGACCACAAACGCATGTCACGCTAACTATGTTAGTATAGATAGCAAAGCGTTGTAGTATATTACGGGGCAGGAGGTATATTATCACTGAAACAATAGATTTATATAAATGCAGCTTGATTTACTAACCGTCAAATGCAATCGACTGGTCGACGTACGTCCTCCAACCGAGTTTTCAACTGTAGACATCCCGCAGCACGTCGACTTCTGCAAGTTTTACGAACTAGATGAGCCACTTGCGTGCAGTAACTTGCCCAATAAATCTGGCTAGTTGATTTGGCGCTTAGGAATGCGAATAGTATTTAATTTTAAGATTTAAAGCTTTCCTTAGGAAGTCGCTGCTAGGCCTACTCGATTCAGAGTTGCAATGAAAAGACAGAAGTACCACAACACTGATTTAAAATAAACATCGTAACCTCCTGCTACTGTTTACTACGCGTTCTAGAGAGATTGACACATTATTTAAATGCACATTGGTGTCGATTCTGTAGCGCACTTTGACAGGACTAAACTAAACTAAGGGTGTTTGTCTCTTTCTGTTTCATTATAAAAAGAAAGTGACAGTTGCGTTTAGTCTAGTTTAGTACTGTCAAAATGTGCAACAGAATCGACACGATTTTGAGATTAAAAGTCTTATCATCCCAAGTGACAAAACTACAGTAGTGCCAACATTTTATAGTTAACACTTTTACGACAAACCTGAACATTGTTCATAAATATATATATACCATTTTGTATGAGAAATGTAAGGAATGTTACATGAAATATTTAAATAAAACTTATAATGCATTTTAATATTTAAATGTCAGTCTTCCCCGTTTTGTTACTTAATTTACAAATTTTATATTAAGTACAGTCAATGCAAAGTACATTAAAAATAAACGAATCCCTCTTACTACGACAGATGGTCTAAGTAAAACCAAGGTTTTAAAATAGTCTCTTTTTGTGAAATGACGTTAAAAAGTGATGTGATGGATATGAAATCTGGGTAACCCTTAACTTGGTTTAAACTATGTATCGTAATAAGAGGATATAAATGCTGATACCGCTACCATTTATAAGGTTTTTATCGACGCAACATTGATAGTTTTAAAGCTCTTATTATACCTCTTTTAAATTATATTTAATCGAATCAAAAAGGTATCGATAATATAGGTTAGGAAAGGAGCGGTATCGACATTCTATGTAGTATAAATGGAGTCGTAATATGTCCTGCAGTCCTCACACACACTATACATGAACAACGGAATTTGACGAATTTTGTATGAGATAGCTTTTCATAATCCGTGACACGTGCAGCGTAAGGTTTATGCTAGAGATATGTCAATGGACCTACGTTAAGTGTATACGTTGCGTGTGTATACAAGGTTAATCCGAAAAGGGGCACTTATCTGAAAGGGAATGAATCCCATAATAATGAATAACTTTTGTTCTAGAATTTTCCCGAAAAATCAATAGTTTTAGAGAAATAGCTGTTCAAAGATTTCATAAAAAATACGGTATCATTGGCTATGTTTAGCTGTCTTGACGTTTTAGGTCACATTTTGAAGTCACGAATTAGTAGCGCCAAGTTCTGAAATCGTAACTAAATCAGGGTTGTCGATTTAATAAAAGAAATAAAAAATAATTGATTTTGTATGGAAATAAAAAAACAAATTTTTAAATCTTGCTTTAACACAGGCATCAGTGATACTTCATGTGGACCGCGGTTTAGTACCCCCTTTCCGAATAACCTTGTATTTATGTGTACAGAGTCACAAATGTACTGTTCTCGTCTCCAGCCTTCATTCCAAGAGATATAAGCGACCCGGGATCGGTCGGAGTAGCTAGAGCTGTCGACTGACAAACAACATTTCGTTTTTAGCATTTATTATATTATTATTCTGGTAAAGCTCCTTATTATAATAGTTTTATAAACTTTCTATTTATATTTAAATACATGAAAATCAATTAAACGGCAACATCCACGTAATATTTATGTAAAATAACATAAAAAAGCCCTCAAGACTCGTTCCCGGTCGCAAACTACACATAAAGCTGTGATTTTTATACATTTTTATTTTATACACTTTTTACAATATTTTGCAATACAAGCTTCCATTTTCTGTGATCTCTTTACGGCGTTACGTTACTCGCAGCTAGATCATTGTGAAATATTATTTATAATTAATTATACATTATATATCTAGGTGTATACGTTGTCTGTGTAATGTTTAATGTGCTAATCTTTGTATTTAATCTAAATTAATACTTTTAAATACGCAAACTTGCGAATTAAGTGACGTAGCTTGAATAAGGAACTGTGTTGGTAGTGTTGGTACTACTGGAGCAACCACAGATAAAATAAAAATAAAATTATAAAGTTAAATGAATAATATTGAATACGTCCCTTCATACGCAAGTTTGAATACTAAATTATACATTTCAATCGTCAATTCTCGCCTCTAGTAGGTGCACATTGTTTTACTCGAGTGTTTATTGTGAATGCAATGACAAGAAACGCTTACTGTATTAGTATTATTATTTTCGTATCTATCTTAAATTGTGTGTTCGTTATTTTGAACAAAGAGTTTATTTTTGTAATAGAATGATAGTATTAAATAGCTAAGATTTTACAGCATACAATAAAGTTTACAGACCATGTTTGACATCCTATTAAGTTTTCTTTACTCGTTTTTAAAATTGACAACTGAAATCGATTATTACAGTAACTATTACTCACATAAAAAATATGATTTTGATGTAGAACAATGTCTTACAATTTTGCTGCCAAATCATTATCAATTATAAAAACAATCATTTGAAAATAACGGACATACAAATTATTATCGATGTATATTTTATTTTTATATTCTTGACTCAATGTATATTATGTTATAAATGGTAAATTTTGGACCAAACCCCAAATTTTAATCGTGTAGTTAACATATTAATATATCATCAAAGTATGTAATTAGTGTTATTTCAAATTAACTGGCGAAACTTTGCAGGGTTACTAGGTGTTATAAATAGAACACGCTCAAATTAAAAATATACCAAACATTTTATTAACAACAAGATACCTAACTATAGTCCGCGCGGAACTAGTTGGCCGCGGACTGTAATACAGTAGCGAAGAGCGCGCACGTAGTAGATATCTTGTTGCCTAATTATCTAAAGTTAAGGATGTCTATGTGTGCTATTAATGATACCTAGGAACCCTGTGAAGTTTCGCCAGTTAATTTGAAGTAATTCTGTATAACATCCAAATGTGTTAGGACGAAGTTTTATGAAAGTCGACCTGAGACTGCACCACCCTGCTGATTTCCATCATACGTCTATGATAGTGTTCGCTCCCAATCTAATTAGCAGTGCGCCTATTCCACAGTGCCAAATAAATAATAATACCACCAGCCAGCAACTGTCCCAATGCAGGGTAAATGCCTCTTCTAATACAGAGACGAAACGAGCACCACGATTGACTAGACTACTGACCAGGACCTCAGAAAGCGGGTCCTAGTGGACTAAAACACACAAAATTTTGAATGTGTCTTTTAACCCTTAATTTCGGGCAGTCTCAGCTGTATCTCCGTCGCATCAACGCATTTAATATCAAGACTCCGTGAAATCCTACCAGCTCTAAAAAGATCGTGATCGTGTTAAACTTCACCTAACACATTTGGACGCATCGGTGGCAAATGTAACTTTAGTACCTAACAAGTGTCAAAGCGAACGATGGTCGATGTGTGCATAGTGTCCAGTACACAATGGCCTGTGATGGCGGTAACACTACTTTTATTTGTATTTTTTTAAAGTAGCACGAATATAGCAAATTAAGGGTTTAGCTAAACAACGGATGATAACGTAAAGTTTATAAAAGTATTCTACTCTATCACCCTATGGATTTAGCTTAATACCGAGTTCAGTTTAATGATAAAACATGTCAGCAACTTTATCTTGCTATAAATATTACGTCTTTTTATCTTACTAAAGCTATTCAACCCCAAGATGACGGGGTGAGCCATTTCAATTTGACTAACTTTAAAATCATATAACATGACTCACGCGTTCTTAAGAGAATACTTTTATGACGTTTTAATTAAATGAATTGACGTCACAAGTCTTACCGTGGCTGCAGGCCGTTGTGTGCTCGACCTGAACTGTGGTGCCGCATCATGTTGTGTTATGTACAGTACGAGCATAATACTGAGCGAGTGTTTGTTGATACTGTCGGCGGGGCAGTGAGTTGTGTTCGCCGATAAATCTTTATAGTATAAAACAAAGTCGCTCCCGCTGTCTCTACGCTTAGATCTTTTAAACTACGCAACGGATTTTAATGCAGTTTTCTGCAATAGATAGAGTGATTCAAGAGGAAGGTTTATATTCCCCACATTAGTATCTACATTGTATCCGTGCGAAGCCGGGGCGGGTCGCTAGTATAGTAAGGTAAAAGAACATGGTTTTCTCTTTGAATGTTGAGATTTTTAATTGATTATCTAGTGCTGACGATTACCTACGTCCGACACACGCTGGGCAGTCAGCCTCGCTACCGACCCGTTGACTGGCTAGTCTTTTCACCGCAGTATAATAGCGGGTTCACACGGTTCGATTTTAGTTGATCAACAAAAGTTAAAACGTTTTGTTCCTTCAAATTGATTCAATTTGATTGAAAGTCTGTTCACGCGGTTCAAATCGCATGCGATTTGGCAGTTGATCAACTAGAATCGCACCGTGTGAACCCGCTATAAGTAATTCTCGTATAGCACGGTAGACGTGGTGACTAAGTTTGGATATCTCCACGGAGATGAAATTTTTACCTGGAGATAGGTAGGTAGATTTTGGACAAAGGCAGCTTATTTAGTAACGATAAAGATTTGCTTTATATCATTTTGGGATCCAGTGCATAATATCAGCAAGCACATTGGGTCACCCGCGCGAGGGCGCAACGAGTATTCCCAAGGAGGGTTGATGTCAGGTAGGCGGCCGGTCATAAAACAATAAGCCAAAACCTCTAACAACATGGATTTATAAAATACATGTTGTGCCGACCACACCTAGTGTGGGATAAGGGCAGGAAGAAGAAGAAGATAACGATTTGCTTAATGTGTATGTTCTTAATATAAGTGCTGTTGAGATCTTTTCGAAGTTTCCCCAGCCAATGCCGGTAATAAGAGGAATCAAGGATTAACAGAGTGTGTCCTTGCTTAAAAGAAGTCATGTTTTAACAAGTGCACGATATGAGCTTCATTCACTTAATAAAGATCACGTTTCGTTGCCGCTCCATACTATATAACATGGTTGTATGTTCTTGCGTGTGTAGGTATTGATATTTGAGCACCATAATCTTTATATGAATCGGTGACAAAGTGGAGTAAATGAATCCCGAGTAAAAAGCATGTATTTTCTTTGAAAAAAAGATGTGTAGTTATCTAACGTTTTAAACAAATCATGAGCTCATTTACCTACAACTATGTTTTAATGGCGAACACAAAACCTGCCCTGATCTGTTGATGTTATAGATGTTAAGAGATTAATATTATGACAAGATCGATTTACAAATTGTGTTATTATTAATTATTCAAATAATAAATGCCGTTTTGAATATAATATTTTCTTTTTGTTGATATGTATACACCTCTGTCCAATCCTTAGGGGAATACAGGCGTGATATTATGTTATGTTGATATATCCCAATAGTATTATAAATATCGAGGTAGTCCTTATTCACAATTTGCTGTTTAACCTAGACCGCTATAACTATAATAATTATAATGAGCTTAATCATTAGCTCGATGTATTCTAAAATTAATTTTCTATTATTCTAATATTCTCATCAACATAATAATATCTAATGGTCCAGAGGGCGCTCTTGACTTTATATAGCCCGTGCACTAAATGATAACGACTCAGTCACACCGGTAACTAAGCCCTCATCATGCTGTCTCCCTCCCAGTCCTCCCGCCAGCAACGCCCTAAGCCGAGGTTCGAGTCCCATTAGGGATCGCCTTAGTGCTAGTAGTAGTTAGCTTAGGTTAAGTGTTTTACTCCTCCCCATTGGTTGGAGACCCTTCAGGTCTCGCCAATAACTGTCCGGTTACGTAGAAACGGTCAGCAAGACCATCTACAAGAAGACAATTAGAAAAAATAAATATGATAGCGACTTTTATTATCTACACTGAGTGCACTTTTGTGCTTATTTGATTTTTTTCCTTGTCATATACGTCAATCTGTCACCCACTAACACGGAACATAACCCATGCCACACTATAAACAAGTTCAAACGTTCTCAACTTAAATCTCTATAAGGTAGACAAACTTCACGGCTCGGTGGTTGGGTGCCTCGTAGACACGCTGCGACGCGTGGAGCGGATAATAGCCGCGTTTATCGCGAACATTACAAACATTTTGCATCCTATAAAAATTTACAAACCAACATTTCCTATTGGATGTTGTAAGTTAGGTACTACGTACTTTATGAATAACATCTTCTTCTTTTCATGTAGTTAGTAACTAAACTGGTGTAAGAGTTTATGCCGCCCATGGGTCTCTGACTTGGTTCACATGCCGTTGAGAAATATCAGTCAGGCATGCCGGTTTCCTCACGATGTTTTCCTTCACCGTTTTATAAGCAAGTAATAATTATACAATACGCACATGAATCCGAAAAGTCAGAGGTGCGTGCCTTGGGTTCGAACTCGAGACCTATGACTTAGCAGTCCTACGGTCACATCACTAGGCTATCACTGCTATTATGAATAACATTATCCCCTAAAAATCGTTCGTTGGCTTTCGGTTTTAACAATAGACACTTACAGGCTGAAATAATGAAGGTTAACGATGTACCACTATGTTTAATTGAAAAAAAAACAATTTTTGATAGGAAACAATGAATGGGCAGTCCACCGCCTAATAAACCGATTTTAAGCTTATGTAATGTTTGTTATTTTCGTCCAATGCAAAAACTTTTAGATTTAAATAATGTGTTTGTTCTTTAGTTTCCCAGTAGAGCACCCCTGACATAACAGTACTACATCACACGAAGCGAAGCGCGTCACACGACGCTTCACATTCAGAAAAAACATGTCAACAGTTACACGCGACAATGACAAACATACTGACACTGCTGCTCATCTCCCAAGCATGTGCAGAGTGGGTCGAGATCTCGCAGCAGCACTACAGGAAACCCATCAGAACACTTAGCCCCTTCACTACACCAGACAAAGTGATAGACGTCGAGGACACCTCAAAACCATGGACCTACAACAACCGCAGTGTGACTGAATACAACTGGAACAAAAGTCCTGCAAGAACACCAAACCTCGGGAATGTGAAACGTGTACAACTTATTGGGAGTACTGCAAAAACCACTGAGAGAGTTATATTCAAAGACGATGATCATAACTTGGGTGTCGATATAATAGATTATGAGCTCAAACCTAACGATGGCGCGACAAAAACAGCTGTAGAATTTAATGAACATGGAAAACAGAAAGGCACGATTGCAAGAGTTTCTAATTTAGGTAATATTAAACGAGTTCAGCTTAATAATAGCCCTGTAAAATCGCCTGCTGTACATTTCAAGAGGGGTGGAGTACAAAACTCAAACAACCGATACATTAATGTCCCACATAACGATGATCTCCAAACAGAAATAAATGAATTTGAAGATAAGAAGAACACAGAAACATTTAATCGTAGAATTTATATAAATGAAGTGAAAAAACATCACGGTACTGAAAAGACGGCTACATTTCCACCAGATGATGATGCTAATCACAAAACATCATACATTGAAGAATTAACTACTTTTAATAAGAAAGGATCAATACAGACTTACAAGAACCACACGGCTGTTAAGAACGTATATTCTACTATGCCAACATTTATAACTGAAACTGGAGATTTCAATAATTACGAAACTAAACAGAATAGATTCTATAAAATCACCAACAGTCAATCTTCTGAAGTGACTGAAAAAGTAAGCATCTTTACAACAGAAAATGTTGATACTGATGAAGAATATGTTACTAAAAGTAATTTAAAAATTACGATCCCTACAACGGAAAAACCTTTCAAAAACAATGTTTTTAGAAACATTAATAAAAACGGGAATGATTTTGAAGCAGAATCACACGAAAATAACGTTCAGGTCCCGGGAAACGACGAAAAACAAGCAAATGTTATAGCCAATGATCTAAAAACGAATACCAAAGCAAATGTCACCGAAACTGAACCACGTCCTGAATCCGAAAACCAATTCCAAAAAGAAAATAAAGACAAAAAAGGTGGTACGCCAAAAGGAGTCAAACCAGAAAGTAAAAAAGTGAATACAATGGAAAACGTGATAAAGTTTATGAGAGTGGTCGCTGACAATATTTCGAGGAATTCACGTAGGAGCTTCGGTGGTAAGATGCAGTACTTGCACGAACTGAAGGATTCTATCCTGGCTAACATTAGTAAGTGCTTATTGCATATCCCTTACTTTTGCTCAGCATTTTGGGTATTAGTCTAACCAAATGAGATTGTTTATTACTATTTTACGAGGTGCAACACAAAATTATTTGGGAAACTGATAAATTGAAATTAGACCAGTATTAGACAACATTTTGGGAATATGAGTTCCAGTAAAAACGTTCCAGACTACATTTCTGGAAGTCTGAAACTGTCAGTAGATGTTCGTAACACAATGGACGATTGTGAATTATAATAATTATATTTATGACCTTATAAACAAATCTATGCTCGAAGTAGGTTATGTTATATTATTAGGTTGTTCATGACCCAAGAAGATAAGGCCTGCGCAAATCATAAGAACCATCAAAATTATACCAAAGCTCCGCGGCTACAAATGGGAACTTCCCCTTTGATGACGAAGCTACTACTGCCCGTCGTTTTGACCACCTTGGTCGCTTATTAGGACACCTACGAAAGAATAGTGTCCCATTATTCTTTATCACGTCTTTGTAAGTTAACACTATAGAAATCCGTGACTTTCATTCCAGAGGAACGCATAGACTCAACATGGCCTGACGATGACGACGATGGAGCGCATCGTCGCTCGCGATCTGCGAACGCGTCTCCGCGCGGTCATCATCACGTGCAGCTCCCGTCCTCTGAGAGCGCGCTTATGACTATATCCTTCCTTACATTTGCTGTATTCCTCATTAAACTGGTGCTGGTAAGAGTCGATACCTACGTCATAATGTAAGATTCCCTGAGCCTTAATTAATTTCTTCTACGTCGGTTACGCTATTTTGACTAAGGTATAATCTAATCTATATCTATACTAATATTATAAAGAGGAAAGATTTGTATTTTTGTATGTAACGAATAAACTTAAAAACTACTGGACCGATTTCAAAAATTCTTTTACCGTTATAAAGCTACATTATCACTGAGTAACATAGGCTACGGGCGGAGCCGTGAGGACACAGCTAGTTAGTTATAATTTTGCAGTGAACTCAGTAAATACCATAGACATTTGGGTGGCTTGTCTTTTTTCATTCATAATTTGGCAAACAATCCTTCACAACCTATAAAAAACAAGAATTCAGGAAGTGTTAAATATTAATATGATCACTTATAACATAATCAGCCCTATACCGTCCCACTAGTGGGCACAGGCCTGTTCTCAGAATGATAAGGATGCGGGCCTTAGTCCACCACTCTGGCGTAGTGCGGGTTGGCGGACTACACACACCAAAAACTTTTTTAAACCCTCTCAGGTGTACAGGTTTCCTCACGATATTTTCCTTTTTTAAACCCTCTCAGGTGTACAGGTTTCCTCGCGATATTTTCCTTTTTTAAACCCTCTCAGGTGTACAGGTTTCCTCACGATATTTTCCTTCACCGTATCACTTATCAATTAAGACCCGTTCAAGACCACCATAGAACCATAGTAGTCATAGGAGCACATAATAAAATGACTGCCTTTACACGTTCCTCTCACTCTTCGATCACAACATGCGGAGTCAAGAACTACGTTTAAAGCTATAAATATTGTATTGTTTCTAGCAAGTGATTCAGACATACAAGCACAAGACCATGATGGTGACGCCGTTGGTGGTGGCTTCTGGACGCAACGCGTTCACGCAACATGGACAAGATTGATGGGAATAATTATAAGTACCTAATGTGACATGATTGGTTTATAATAAATTTTTATTTGTAACGTTGTTGGTTTTTTCTATTCCGCATTTACTCATCCAGCAGGGTCTCCTCGGGTCATCTTAGAAGCAAACAGCCACATCCACCGGCCTCGCTGTAGACCGCTGCAACAAAAAATCTTTAGGGAAATCTTAATTATCGCCATGCGAGCGAATTGCTGATCGCAGTATGTTATTAACGCTGTTATTATTACGTAAGTAAAAGTATAGGTAATTAAAACACTGAAATAATACAAAAAAAAAAACAAAGTATCTAAATGTTAAAACTTATAGATTGAATAGGTACCTACTACAATAGTTTACGAGCGCCCGAGGCTTCGTTCGCGTGTCTTTCCGATAAAAAAGTAATCTTATCTTATAATATCCGTCAGGTTTCAGAGTACCTCTGTGCTCGGTTTCATAAAAATTGATTCAGTGAGACAAACTCAGCTTCGAATGTTTAATTTAAATTTAATAATAGGTGCATCAAGATCTCGGCTCTCAATATTTTTTTTTAAATTCCCGCCTTCGTGTAATTATTGGTCTCCGCTGCCGCATTGGTTGGTGATATTGTTGGTGTCGTTTGCCGCACAAACAAACAAAAGCTTAGGATCGCCCAGAAACAGAAGACCTTTTTGTTTTGCTCTCTGTTAGTTAACTACAGAGTCAAGTCATTTCAGTATTTACTTAATTACTTTTAAATCCATATAATATGAAATCATTAATAACTTGCAATTTTATAAGTTTTCTTAATAAAACTACCCATAACTTTAAAACTGTTTCTGAACGAAACGCCATTAACAACAGAAACAGAATAGACGAACTTCAGACCACAGAGTACATTACAATAAACTGTAACTTCAGACGAAAAATTTTAACAGCCTATGACCGTTCGTGATTTCGTTGTGTTTATTTTAGATTTATTTATTTAAAATGAATAATGAAACTGAACAAATATTTATACTAAATGCTGCCCCGAGTCAGCCCTCGACATCCACACAGAAGCTGGGCGAGGCGGAAATGCCGGGTAGCTCACAGGATAACCCTGAAGGTTAGAGTACTGTTGGTACATTATGTCCTGTTCAGTTATTTGTTTTCTTTTGAATTTAGACTTATCTTTATATTTTATTAATTAGATTATTCTTTTGTTTCCCCTGCCCGAAAATAGTGATGTAACTAAAACAATTGAAGGACGTGTTAAAGTCTTCATCTTGCTTTTCAATTTCATTCACGATAGAATAGAAATTAAGAATTTTGATTTCACAGAATGACATATTTTCGTACCTATCTTGAAACTTTTATTTTCATTTACTACGTAGGTTTACATGCGAGAAAATACAAAGTTAAAATAGGATATTAATTTATAAAAATGTTTATAAAACCATCAGGTCGATTTATGTTTATAAAAATGTTGATGTTGATAATTTTCATGTTATTACGTGATTAGTAGATAACACAAATCTTATTTCCAGATGATGAAGACTTGTCGCATGTGTGTCGGACATGCGCCTCCATCACAGAGTTTGTTATCCCCATATTTTCCGGAGAGGGGCTGCAGAACAACCTGGCTGATAAAATACACAAACATTTACCAATACGGGTGATTATTATGATAAGACTTGTATTACTTACTGGATTGGGCGGTTTACTGGGTGCAGTTTAACAAGAATAACTGAGGATTTAACAAATTTAAAATGTAGTCCTATTTATTACTTGGTAACATAATGTCTATGTTTATTAAGTTAACATAAACATACACCCTTTTCCTAATGCACTGGCAAACTTAACAACCACTCAAAAATCTTTATTTTTAATAATTCTTAATTCTAGAAACATTTGATATTATAATTTACATATCAACGCTCGGCAGTGAAAACCTCTTAAAAAAATATTTCTTCTAAAGTGTTTTATTTGTTCTTTAGATTGATAAACTCGTCATACACGTACTAGTTCAACAAACTTTCAATTCAAATACTTCTAAGCTATCTATGACATACAATGACAAACTTGTATTAACATTTGATTGGCCATTTTTTTTGCAGGAGACAATTATTTCTATATCTTTTAAAAATGTGTATTTTACACATACGTGGTTTTCACTGCCGACCGACAATATACATTTCTATATCCATAGTTTTAATCCATTCAGTCCTGTCATAGCCAATTGTAAGGTAGTTTTGTTTTATTTGTCATTGGACAGACCTTGACATGTTTAACTTTCCTCTATGTATGCAGGTACACAAGACTGACGTGCTTCCACTCGTGCTGTGCTATCAATGTGCGAGCACGTTGCTGGCTTGGCATGAACTGGTGCAGTGCTGTGTGCAAGCTGACGGAGCACTGCGGGCGCGCGTGCGTGGTATCATACAGGTGACTTGTATTTTCTTCCTACTGTTTAGCCTGTTACTGCCAATAACATGACGTTTTGAGTTATTAAGAACCATAGATATCCAATAGACATGGCGTCAGTACATTCACAATGCACATTCTCATGTCGCCACTTCAATTGCTAAAAAAATGTAATTTTTACGCACTACATGATGCAGCATCACTGGTAGATTAATTCATTACACATGCATAGAAAGTGGGCAGTACCACTTCAACACGTACAACACAGGCATAAGGGCAATTTTTTGCCTATGCTTAGTGTCAAGGTTTCGCGTTTGGGACATATCCCTCAATATCAATGTTAAGGACTCTTGCAAAGTTGATGAAAATTGCATGTAGTCACCACAATAGACGTGTTTTTGGGTAACTGCTGAAAGTATGGTCCCACAGCGCGGCCACTACCCTCGCCACCTGGGGTGTTTGAGCTAGCGAACTGGATAGAGAGGTGCTGTATAGGCTCATTCTCTCCATATTCCCAAGCTGTAAGTGCTGTAACTAATCACTAGATGTCACAAAACTGCAGAGAGATAATCACTGTCCTGTTTATAAAATGAGAAACTAAGGCTGTATTAAGTTACTTGGTCTTGTTTATAACCACAATATTTTGACTTGCCCACTCTCATAACATAATATCATGCCTGTATTCCCCGAAGGGTTGGGCTGAGGTGTAAAGTAACACCCTCATTTCACCATTATGTTTTAAGTCTCATGTAATAGGGAGTGAGCCTATTGCCACAAATCCAAACACCGGGCTGCTACTGAGAAATTCCACACGGAAAAACCCAATAACTGCCTGGCCTGGGGATCAAACCCAGGACCTCACATAATATAGTGGTGCCTAATATTGATAATATGTCTAGAATATTTACACTCAAACAATGCAATAATATGCATTATTTTTCTTTCAGGAAGCAACAGCTTCTAACCCTAAATCAAACTCAGGCATAGAAGGGGAAGCCCTAAGCAAGTGAGTATTAAACATTATATTTATATTATTTGTTCAGCAGAAGTAGCCAAAAATAGGTATTCCTATTTCAGGTTGTTTTACACAAACGTCAAAAATGCCCTCATTGAGTACTTTCATAATGATCTTGAGGAAGACGATTTGGACGTGGAATTCGTTTGTCAAAAGTGTGTCGAAAAGCCAGCCCTGGCCACGGTGACTAGCCTCGCAGATCATATCAAATACGACCACTCTCCTGACATAACTGATGATAAAGCTGTCAAAACGTTTATCACGAACTATATAACATTCGAGCAAGTACTGGCTGCAGAGGATTCTGACAGAGAAACACAATCAGACCCTAAAGAATCAATAATAATTTTGCCCAGTTTATATTGCCCGTTCTGCTCCAGTGTGTTCTCGTCCCCGACGCGACTTGTGTACCATCTGAACAAGCACGTAGAAGTGTGCATCGCAGACGGTGTCATGTGCTGTGACGTCATATACAACAATAAGAAACATTTCGTGCAACATTTACAAGAAGCTCATGTCGATAGAACCACAGACGATTCAATACAAGTTGTGTGTGTCAGCTGCGGCTTCACAACAGATGACGTTGACGAATTAAAAAACCATTACAAGGAGGCGCATAATGATTTAAAAACTAACAAAGAAAAGAAAGAAGAGAGTCCTAACAATCAAAAGTACATACCGGCGGTGTGCCCCGAGTGCAACAAGACGTTCTCGAACAAGTACAACATGTTCGTCCACATGAAGAGTCACACCGAGAGCACGTTGTACGCATGCGACAAGTGCACCAAGACGTACCGCAACCGAGGGAACCTCAACAACCACAAGAAAATGGCCCACGAAGGAATACTCAACTTTATATGTGTCGAGTGCGGCGAAGCTTTCCCTTCTCGATCTGAACGTGACATACACTCACGAATACACACCGGAGTGAAACCATTCAAGTGCGAGCACTGCGGCAAGTCGTACCGCGCCAAGAACACGCTCACCAGACACCTAGACATACATCTAAACATAAGAAAATATGAGTGTGAGATCTGCTTGAGAAAGTTCCGGAAGAAAAGTCATCTGGACTATCACATAAAGACGCACATGAAGTAACGGGCATTATTTGTTGCAGGAGCTCCTGTGACTCACACGAACTGGAGCCCGACCCACACACTGACAGATACTCCGACCCGTCCGATGACGAGCCGCTGGCGACACTCGCTACCAAGCCAACACATCTTTATGACAAATTCTACAGAGCACTAGTTAATTTTAGAAACCATTTTGTCAACGATCAACATAATGAAGATTATCCTGACTTTACGGACTCGAGTGTGTCGGAGACTGAAGAAAATAATGTGGACAGGTTCGACGACCTATCACAGTGCAACATGAGGAGAGACAGGCTAGACGAGGAGACTAGATCAGAACTTAGTGAAGTGCAAAACAAAATAAACGATAAAATATACTATACTTGTAAGATATGTAGTAAAAACCTTAGCTCTGCACACACATACTTGTTCCATAAACGAATACACACAGGGGAAAGACCGTGCGTGTGTCACATTTGTGGAAAACAGTTCCGAGCACCAAACGGATTGCAACGACACTTGACGGAAACGCACGAACGCATCCGAAGATACACCTGCAGTTTATGTCCAAAGAACTTCGCCAACTCACAGAATTTGAAGCAACACTTACGGATACATACCGGGGAAAAGCCATTCGTGTGTTCTCATTGTGGGAAGAGGTTCACTCAGAGTGGTTCATTACACGTGCATCTTAAAACTCACAGTGAACAGTTTCCTTATCATTGCGCGGAGTGTGGAGCCAAGTTTAGAATACGATCAGGTTTAGTGAGGCATAGACTAAAGCATACCGGTGAAAGGCCTCATGTGTGCGCGCACTGCGGGAAAGGGTTCAGACAACGACATGAATTAAATAGCCACAGCTTATCTCACTCGGATACGAAGCCCTATTCCTGCACAGCGTGTGGCCTGGCCTTCAGGCAGCGACGCGCGCTGCGACACCACGCCAAGCGAGTGCACGAGCATGAAGCCCCCGTCGCCCATGTAGTCTACAACCACGTCGGACACTACTAGATGTATCAATAATATAGTCTTTACACACTTATACCTCAGTATCATTACACCTGACCCCCATCCTTTCCTTTTCCAGAACAGTAGCGCCAGAAGAAACAAAAACCGAAGAAAATAAAGTACAAGAAAACAAAACCGTTACGAAAACCAAAGAGATTATAGAGAAGCCGGAATTTACAGTCAGTGAAGACGGGAAACGGTACGCGAAGTGTAGAATATGTCAGAAGAGTGTTTCCTTAGGGTCGTGGCCGAGACACGTGCGATCACATCGAGGCGAGAGGCGATACAGTTGCCACACTTGTGGCCTCGCCTTCAACGATAACGGGAACCTCGCACGACACACGAAGGCCCTCCACTCGAAACAACGACCTTTCACCTGCCCCACATGCCAGAAAACTTTCTCAAGAAAAGGTCACCTCGAAGATCACGTGAAATCCCATTCAGAAAGTCGTGGATTCGTTTGTGACGTGTGTGGGAAGGCATCTAAATCCAGTGCTGCGTTGCGCATGCACCGTCGCACGCATGACGCATGCAAGTTCTCGTGCATGGAGTGCGGCGCCTTGTTCAAACGTCGCGGGGAGCTGCGCGCACACGTGTCCGTACATACCGGGGAGAAAGCGCATGCGTGTGACTGCGGGAAAGCGTTTAGACTGCGCAGCCAGCTGACTGCGCATGCCAGGGTGCATCAGAAGGCACGGCTCGAAATGATTTATTTAACTGAACCTGGCAATAGACCAGGGTCACGCGAAGAAGAGCCGCATCTGAAAGACTTAAAACCTACCCAAACATAGTTGGGATGAGGATAGGGACTAAACTAAAAAACTTTTAGAACAAAAATAAAAGTGTCATCAAGGAAAAAAAAATTAAGGTATTTAAGAAGAATCATGTGTTGTTGCCTAAAATAAATTGTCTTTCGGAAATATATAAGAAATCTATTTTCATTTTCCCAATCGAATTTTATCTAGGTCTAAAAATATACAAGGTGTAAAAAGACCCTTCACCAAGCCGTCAACCATGCATTCAGTACATCAAACTAAGTAACCCTACGCAAAAATTATTGCTGGGAAACGACTTTTTTTTTGGGTGTAAAATTTCGTTTTACTGTAAAGCTAATTGTAACGCACTCAAAACACTGTGCTGATAGATGCAATGAGTAGTAAACGGGTAATGGAGGTATTTCAAATACATTTGCAACCTTCAAAAGTAGTATTTTAAAAAAAAGTGGGCAGTTTGACCTCCAATATCTCCGTAACTAGAAGGTTCCCAGGCATAGTCCAGAACAAAACAATGTTCGCAATGACGTGGAGAATAAGTGCCTTTCGGCTTCGTTAAGGGTCTTTTTACACCGTTTATAATAATTATAACATATTCTCAGGTTTGAGAACCTTAAAACTGAGGTGCTATAATTGCTGTTGTTGTGAATTATATCCAGAAATGTGTGTTCACTGTCTATTCTTCTTCTCCCTCCCCTTACCCCACACTAGGTGGGGTCGGCACAGCATGTAATTCGTAAATCCATGTTGTTAGAGGTTTTGGCTTATTGTTTTATGATCAGCCGCCTGCCTGACATCAACCCTCCTTGGGAATACTCGTTGAGCGTTCGCGCGGATGACCCAATGTGCTTGGTGATATTATGCACTATGGGTCCCAAAATGATTTGCTTGTAAATCTTATTGCCGACAACTAAGCACACTAAGTTCTTCTTGGTGACTTTGGTTCTGACACATCGTAAACTAATATAGCACCGTGAGCGTCTCTGTGTTCACTGTCTATTAATATTGGGGAAAGCCAGATGGACCAACAATCTAAAGATAGGGTACATTAGAGGCGGAAGGCAGACGTGTAAGAGACGTGATTCAACCGACGAGAAGCCTACCATAGGCTCTTAGCTGATTAATGGCAAAAGGCATTCATTCAGAACTTGCCCGAGTGAACACATATTTGAAAAATAAAATTTCTCAAAACATAATTCCGCTTCCACCTGACATACCATCATGCAATGCAGCCACTTTGTTGCAGGTTCACCGCCATCACACAATACTTGCAGTTGCGGGAGCCCCCACAGTACCAGGAGCCCCGCACCCCTCCAAGCCGCTGCTGCGCCTACTGCGGCACCACGCAGGAACTGTCTAAGTATCAGGAGCATCTGATCGACGCACACTCTGAACTACTGTTCCACTGCGAAGAGTGTAACAAGTACATCGATAGGAAAGACTTACTGATACACATGTCGCGTCACGCCGAACAGTACACGTCCGTGCAAGATAGGAAAGAACTTAAAAAAAGAAAACTTAGGAAGAAGAATGAAGGAACAGATGTCAATCAGAACACCAGCAAACTTATGCCTAAAGTGACTAAAAGAACCGAAGCTTCGCTCGACCAGGAGCTTAACATTAATGAAGATAATGGTAACCAAGAGAATGAGTTCTCGGACCACAGTGATACAGATTACGGCTTCGGACCACTCCCCGAGTCTGTCTTCGAAGCTATAGAAGACTCGCAGGACAGTCATCCAATGGACGAAGATACGAGTCATGCGCCAGATAATGAACGCTTGAGTGAAGAGTCTAACAAATCTGGACAGCCGTCCGAAAATAGAGATTTAAGTACTCCGGCCCCATCTATGACAACCAGTGATATCAATGTTAGTACTCCATCATCCATGAAAACAAGTAATCTCAGTGATTTTGTCATTCCACACAGTGAAAGTAGTAATACAAGTAATCCTACACAAGACAAAAATGATCTCAGTGATAGCGACCAAACTGACGATACTCGGAAGAAGCAGCAGAAAAAGACCCGCACGTGCCCCATCTGCTCCAAAGAGTACACCGCGTCCTCTAGCTTCTTCTACCACATGAAGTACATCCACAAAGGTATAAGGGAACACGAGTGTGAGGTCTGCGGCCGAAGGTTTGGGACCAAAGACAGTTGGACATCGCACATGACCATACATACAGGACACTATGAATTCGAATGTAGACACTGTAAAAAGCTATTCAAGTCCAAAGCAAGTCTGTACATTCATGAACAAATCCACAGCAGTAAGAAATCGTGGTCGTGTAACCAATGTCATACATCGTTTAGATGGAAAACGCACTTGTTCAGACATATGAAGAGACATGCTGCAGAAAAAGGTCACGTTTGCTCAACGTGTGGTCGTGGGTTCAGTATTCGGTGCGATTTACTAAGACATGTGCGTACGCACTCCGCTGGGAACTTTACTTGTGACAAATGTGGAATGAAATTCGCTCAACAAAGGTATTTGAAAGTACACATGAATAAGCAACACACGAATAAGTAAAAGAATCGTAGTCAAGCCTGGTTTCAATGTTTATTTTATATTTTGAGATTCAATCGACAATTTTAGGCCCGAACTTGAGGGTTACCTCTTTGGTGTCGTTTTAATAGCCCTTGAAATGATGTACTGTAAACTTTCATTTACTGATGTTTAACCTTAAGAGGTCGACTGATCTGTATCATATTCGTATAATGTAATATGATTCAAAGCGAGCATTACGACAGTCATTACAGCGAGCACAGAGTTCGGAACGAGCATTTACCATTTTTGCAGGAGACGTAACGTAACAAGCTCGCTCCGAATGATATATTACGACCGAATGCTCAGGTCAGTCGCCATCTTAGTCCTCGGTATTTGTTGTATACTACATACCAAAATAGATGTCCGATTTAACTACCAACACTTATTAGTGTCTATCAGTTTTGATATTTGCATATTATCTATGTAATATGAATAAAATCACTTTTGTACGATAATTATCGCGTGTATCTTTCAATTAATATCAGAGCCTTTGTGTCCAGTAAGACCAGTACTGATATGGTTTTTGAAAGGTAGCATAACTTTGCGACTGAGTCTCCCGTTTGATTTTATGCACGTTCCTTCCACTTTTACCTTTGGTAAATATGCTTGAGCTAAGAATGAGCTCGCGCCAATTATGCAATGGATGGGGTTGGAATGTAAGACCTCTGAATTACAAATCCGACGCCTTAGCCTTTGAGCTATTGCGCACAAACTACAATCACAATAAAAATATTAACAATTATTTGATTCCTTTATTTAATTTTGTCGTAATCGTATCTAAGTGGTAAATATTAAACTATTTAGTAGGTAAACATTATGTTTGTGTGTTTTGAGGGTCAGGCTTCTTCAATGAACGGTCCTTTTATTTATTAGGGTTTAGGCATTTATTAATGTTTTACATGAGTTGCAATATTACAATATGAGAATTATCTATAAAATTGTGATGGTGGACCGACTACCATCTTTTTCTTGAGTGTCGAACTCGATTGCACAATTTTGAACTGTTGAACCGTGGAGCGAAGGAATCGAACGTTCTGGGAAGTCCTTCGGCGACGACCAATCAGCGATCCCCGTGCGCCGCTTCCATTCCGTTCCTCTTGCACCGAGCTTCCAGTTACTCGACGCTAGAGGGTGCCATGTGTTGTTGATTTAACGCCAATAGATGGCGTTAACATGCCCCCGGCCTTGGAAGCTCCTGCTTCCAACGAAGTATTAGTGAATGATCATTGTGGATCCGTCTTCTCCTTCTCTTCTTGTGGTAACAAAGGACATATTTTCGAAAATGCCCTTCGCACCGTCCCGGTCTCAGTCTTGATGTCAGCGACTCGCGACAGGCCATCCTTCCCAGGAAAAGTATGAAGGATTCTTCCCAAGCGCCACTTCAGAGGTGGAAGATTATCCTCCTTGATGAGTACAAGAGTATTAGGTACCAATTCTTCCTTACTTGTCTTCCACTTCGTTCTTGTCTGAAGCTCCGCTATGTACTCCTTTGACCATCTCTGCCAGAACTGCTGGCGCATCTGTTCCACGCGGTCATAACGGGACAGGCGATGTGAAGCTGTAGTCATCAAGTCTGGGCAGGCGGGTGCAGTGAGCGGTCGGCCAATCAGAAACAGAGAAGGGCTGAGGGGAAGAAGGTCAGTTGGGTCTGTGGACAGTGGGTACATGGGACGAGAGTTTAGGACAGCTTCGATTTGAGTTAGTATCGTGCTAAACTCCTCGTACGTTAAGTTCGTGTTGCCAATAACACGACGGATGTGATATTTGCAGGACTTTACTCCTGCCTCCCACGATCCCCCAAAATGCGGTGTGTATGGTGGTATAAAATTAAATTTTATATTATCATTAGCTAAAATCTCCATAATATTATCATGATTGTTCTTTAGAAATTGTGTAAGCTCACTCATTGCCCCAACAAAATTCTTACCATTGTCTGAAAATATTTCAGCAGGTTTACCCCGTCGAGACACAAACCGTTTTAGAGCCAATATGTAAGCATCAGTTGTTAAACTAGTAACTAATTCTAAGTGAATTGCACGCGTTGAGAAACATACAAATAAACAAATATAGCACTTCTTCAGTTTAGCGCCCCTCCCTTTACGGTTCAAAATAAACATGGGTCCTGCATAGTCTACACCGCACCTCATAAACGGATAACCTGGTTCGAGCCTTTCTACAGGTAAGTTACCCATTTGAACTGAAACAGTTTTACCCTTAATACGTGTACATGTCACACATGTATGTACAACATTTCTAGCCAGATTGCGGCCTCTGAGGGGCCACCAATTTTCCCGTATACTAGCTAACAGTGATTGAGGACCGGCATGAAGCTGGCGTTTGTGCTCATATTGAAATAACAAACGTGTAAAGGTATGTTTACTACACAACAAGATGGGGTGCTTTTTATTGTATGAAAAGCTTAAAGAATTATCCAATCTACCCCCAACTCTAATAATGTTATTATTATCAACAAATATATTAAGACCAGAAATATTACGGGTAGCCTTTAAGGTTACATTCCCCTTTGATGAAATATCAAGATCAGGAAACGATTGGTTTTGTGACATTTGAGTCAACTTAATAATAGATTTATTTAACTCATCTACTTGAAGCGGGCCATATTTACGGTTTACCTTTATTTTACTACGAACATTATCAATGAAACGTAACATGTAAGCAAATACACGCTTCATACGAGAAAATGAAGAGAATCTCTCAAACGGAAACGTATTCTCATTAATTTGATGTACTAACAGTGTGGTAGTTAATTTAATATCTGGCAACTCGTTAAAATTAACATTGTGACAACTATGATCATAACTAAAATTACACAGCCGTTCGTGCAAAAATGTCGGGCCGTGCCACCAAATATCAGCTGTGCGCAGCGCGTCCAGCGTGACCCCGCGTGACACCAAGTCAGCTGGGTTAGATTTACTTCCTACGTGTAACCATGGTAAACTGCCAGTGAGTTCATTAATTTGAGCCACCCTGTTTTGTACAAATGTTTTAAGAGTGTTAGGTGACATTCGTAGCCATCCCAGCACAATTGTGGAATCAGACCAGAAATAAACATTAGTAAAATTCGAACGAAGTGAATTTATAATTTTTGTGTACAACTTTGCACCTAATAATGCCCCACATAATTCCAAACGCGGTATAGTTATCGGTTTGACAGGCGCGACCTTCGACTTAGCGCATAATAAGGCTATGGATACATTGGTATTGTTATCCGAGTACATACGCACGTAAGCACAAGCGCCGTAAGCATTTTGAGAGGCGTCAGTGAATATGTGCAATTCTATATATTGCATTTTGCTATTGATAACCTGACGCGGTATACGCAATTTACCCAAATAGTCAAGAGTGTCAACGAATTTTTGCCAATTAATTAAAATATCATGAGGCACCGGATCATCCCATCCGATTTTATACGTCCATAATTTCTGTAATAATATTTTTGCAAGTATTATAATAGGCGCTAATAGACCTAACGGATCGTAAACTTGTGAGATTGCCGATAACATAATGCGCTTAGTAATGTGACTTCCGGATAATTTAAGTTTAGTCGTATAGTGTAACTCATCTGTATTGGCGAACCAACCTAAACCTAAAGTTTTACTTTGACAGGATTCGCCTAGAGATAAATTCTTTGACGCGTTTAAAGTTGACAAATCAAAATTGAACAACCATTTTCGTAAAACGAAACAACCCGATTGTAATACCGTAGAAACTTTATTACAAATGTCTAATAATTCCTTTTTATCATTACAACCCGTTATCAAATCGTCTACGTAAAAATCTTTGTAAATAATATTAGCGATGTCTTTATCAGTGCATTCCGACGCCAGCTGTTGCAAACATCGCATACTTAGGTATGGCGCGGACGCCGTGCCATAGGTAACTGTGTTAAGCCGGTACACACCGAGCGCATCTAACGGGCTTTCTCTCCATAGAATTAATTGTAAATATTGTTGATCAGGTTGAATAATTATTTGTCGGTACATCTTTTCGACATCTGCACAGGCAATATATGTGTACTGGCGAAATCTTAGCAGAATGGCAAAAATATCATTTTGTAAAGACGGGCCAATCAGTTGGATGTCATTTAGCGATTGACCCGAAGTAGTTTTAGCGCTAGCGTCAAATACTACTCGTAATCTCGTAGTAGTACTATGTTCTCTAAATATACCGTGATGCGGTAAGAAATAATGTGGAGATGTATATGTATCTATTTTTGTCATATGACCGAGTTCCAAATATTCACGCATAAAATCGAAATATAATTTTTTATAACTCGGTGTGCACCGACCTAACTTGCGTTCGAGCGCGAGGAACCGACTCTCGGCTTGCGAGTATGAATCGCCTAGTTGATCCGCTGATTCGCGTAGTGGAATACGCACAGAGAACCGACCATGATTATCACGTGTAGTGGTTTTTATAAATAAATTTTCACAATCATGGTCTTCTTTAGACATATTATCTGTTTTTGAACTTATCTCCTCTAATTCCCAGAATTTAGTTAATTGAATATCTAAGTTGTCGTACGTGTGCGTAAAATTACATTGGACGCGATTAACGGATGAACCTTTTGTATCATGTATGACACCAGATACAACCCAACCTAACTTGGTGTTTTGTAGGTATGGGCCGTTATCAAGTCGAATTAATCCTTCACTTAAAAGTTCCCAAAATTTATCTGCGCCGATTAATAAATCGATTCTATTGGACATAAAAAATTTAGGATCGGCGAGTGATACATTACTAGGAATCATAATTTTTGCGATATTATGAGTAACGGAAGGTAACGTTGCGGTAATGCAAGGTAAGACAAGACAATTTAAATGCGTATTAAATTCACTATTTTTAGATCGCAACTGCACTTTGCACGATTGTGTAGATTGGGTTACTGAATTACCTACCCCTGCGACTTGTACTGTGGACTGTATCAATCGAATTTTTAATTTATCGCATAACGATTTTGTGATAAATGAATGTTGACTGCCATTATCTAGAATAGCACGAATAGTGTGATACTTGTTATCACGGTCTAAAATTTCTAATAATGCAGTTGATAGAATAACGGGTTCTTGAAATGAATACCCATTGTCAACTTGTTGACGCGTTGAAGTTGACGCACTGTGTAACGCTGTACTGTGTACGCTGCCCGTCGCTTCGGACTCGCGACACGATGTGGACGCCGGCGCTTGCGCGTCGTGCGGCCCTACAGACTTTGACGTGCTGCCGTTATCACAGCACTCACCATGAAGAAGCGAATGGTGTTTACGATTGCATAGCTTGCAGGCGCCGAACCAGCAATGAAAAACTGCATGTCCAGCGCGCAAGCAATTTTTACATAGTTTGTTCTCATCAACGAATGATAATTTGTCCTTCATAGGAAGGTCATTGAATTTACTGCACGAATATAGCGGATGATTCTCTTTACACATATTACACCTTTGGTAACGTTTAGAATCATTGTTCGAATTAGATTTTTGTGATGATTTATACGAACTATTGTTATTATTATTACGTGTTGCGACGTAGCTATGTGAGCTAGCATGCTTTGATTGATTGGATGAGGATTTCTTTACGGAACCATCGGACGTTTGCTTAACAGAATCATGTGTACCTTTAATAGATTCTAACATGTCCGCCCTGTCGGTAAGAAATGTAATCATATCATTTAGTGTTAGTTTTTTATTAGCGTGACTAGGTAATTTACTAAGTGCACTTTTATGGTTTTCCCACTCTTTCTCGGTAGTTGAGTCCATTTTAGTAACAATAAGGAATATGATTAAAGTATCCCATTGATCTGTGGGCTCATCTAGACCTTTAAGAGCACGAATATTTTTTAATATGTTATCTATCAACTTACGAATATGAAATGCAGATTCTTTGTGTAAAGACTGTAATGAGAACAGAGCTTTAACGTGGTTTTGAACGAGTAATCTATTATTATTAAATCTGTTCTCCAGTAAACTCCAGGCTATTGTGTAATTTTCAGCAGTAAACTGTAACGATTTTATTATTTGACTAGCAGTGCCGGTGAGCGCGGAACGCAAGTAATGGAATTTTTGAATATCATCTATAGTTTTAGAATTATGAATCAAGGATATATAGGCATCTCTAAACTCTAACCACTGTTCAAATGAACCGTCAAAGGAGGGCAACGAAATAGTAGGTAGTTTAATGCTAGAGGTCTTATTAGAGACTTTAACATTGTTATCAATAATTTCTTTACTCTTTAGCGTGCATTTCGCCTTAGATGTAATCTCATAGAATAGATTTTCAAAGATTTCTCTTTCAATTAATTGTTTTTCTAAGTCTATTTCAGAATCCTGTAGGAGAAATTCTATATCATCCTGAATGGTTGAGAACTGTTCTAATAGTGACATAGCATTATTACAACGATCTTCCAGAGCTATCTTTTGAGATTCTGATATTTCTAAGTCTTGTAACGATTGCACATATTTAACGAATACAGTAAACCTTCCTTTTACTACACCCCTTTTCTTAATCAAATCTTTATATTCGTCGAGTGGCATTTTGGGAGATTATAAGAGACAAAAGAAAGTACTTACAGTTTTTAACTTGCTCGATCGAACACGAAATCACACCGCTCAAAATGGCGGTAGGTAGGTATTTCGAACGCGGGCTCGCGGCACGACTAGGTAACTGGAATTTTGCACAAGAATACACGATATTAGCACAAATGAGCCTTGAGGATGGGTTTGGATAGGAACACTGAATGGCCTGACCGTTTTATTTTCTGCTGGTTGCCGACTTCCACAAGTACTTGTTCTTGAAGCCGCTCCGATCCAGCTCGAAGGTCCATTATGTGTGTGTGTTTTGAGGGTCAGGCTTCTTCAATGAACGGTCCTTTTATTTATTAGGGTTTAGGCATTTATTAATGTTTTACATGAGTTGCAATATTACAATATGAGAATTATCTATAAAATTGTGATGGTGGACCGACTACCATCTTTTTCTTGAGTGTCGAACTCTATTGCACAATTTTGAACTGTTGAACCGTGGAGCGAAGGAATCGAACGTTCTGGGAAGTCCTTCGGCGACGACCAATCAGCGATCCCCGTGCGCCGCTTCCATTCCGTTCCTCTTGCACCGAGCTTCCAGTTACTCGACGCTAGAGGGTGCCATGTGTTGTTGATTTAACGCCAATAGATGGCGTTAACACATTAAACAAATCAACAATATCTTACTATGACGGTGACACACCAATACGTTTACACCTAGTGTTGAGACCACATTGACACAATCTTGAAATAACTTTTACTCTCAGAATATTATCGCGTTTCATTCAACTGCGTTTAATCAAAACTCTGCTGCGTGGCTGATAGCGCCTGTGTGCCCAGTTTCACCCCGATATTACAACGCAAAAGACCACAATGCTCGCGGCCACAAAAAAATTATAACTGTTCTTATATCTCGGAGCCTGATCGTGCTCACGAGTACACTGTATTCGACACTTATGAAACGTGATATACATTAAGTATTTTGTAAAAAAAATATAATTTCAATACTTATTATTATATAGTAATTTTCTAACAACAATTTTATTTCAGTTTTAAATTGCATTAAATATATTTTGGGTGCTGTTCATATAGTAGGTAGCTACATTTATTTCATGGTTCATGGAAATATCTAAAAGCACTAGTTTGTACAAAACAACGGAACTAAGTTTACTATCACATAATATAACAATAATTGTTTTCTATACATCATCAGCCTAGCACGTCCCAACTATGATGGACTTCCAATTAATTCTCCATAAATAAGATTCAATATATTTATTTAATATTAAAATAAATGTCATTTGGCATATGAAAAGCATGAGTTCAAATACCTACCTGTTAGTTTCAAGTATAAGTAATTTATATTACTCTATGATCACTAAGGACCTGCTCAACGTAAGAATGGATCTCAAGACACAAATTAAATAAAAACTAAGCTAGTAGTATCAATTATTTAATTAAACATTTGACTTTAGTAAAATCAAGAAATTTAAATATTATTCAATGAGCTGATTAATATTTTATTTTGTAATTCCTCAAATTAAATGAAATGACATGGATTATTTCTCGCTTTAAATACATAATATTCATAAGTAATATCTTTTTTCAACACACTTGCTCGTAAAATGGCTCTTATTGCATCGCTTTTAGGTTTTTACATTACTGCACTAGTGCATTTTACTTTACTTTCTTTTAAATCCTAACAAAGCGTTTTTATGTCTACAAAATAATACACTTTATTGTGAATAAATAAACTGTGTTAATTAAAATATAACAAATAAACATTTCATTTCATTAAATTATTTATTTTTACAAAATAACATTAATTAATTTGTGTTATAAACACAAAAACATACAGTTTTTTTTTAATATTAGGCTGTTTGCCCTTTGGTCTTTTACCTGCGCGCGCATAGCTAATTCGGTCACAGGCACGGCGCGTGAAAAAAGAAATCCACGCGCCATTTTTCACAAATACTTATCAAAAAAATAACGAACTTAGTTTGTTAGTATTATAATGTACTATTATTGTATTAGATACCTAGTCAGTTATTTTCCTCGCAAGTGTGTTGAAAAACGTTGTATGAAACGCATGTGCATTAAACATTACCACAAAACAAATAAGTACAGAAGTCAATCACATGTATGTACTTCACTTTTCATACCTACGCTCGGCGGTCGCTCTATCTATATATCTATCTCTCTCAAGCGCATGGCACTCGCGCTCGCACTCTAGTCCCAAACAGTCCGAGATATCGTGTCCGTGAGCAGTGTCTATGTGTCCGTTGCTCGAGCGCACTTGTATGTAAATTGACTTCTGTACCTATCTGTTTTGTGACATTACACTGTCGGCGCGCGCTTAACACCGCCTCGAGGGTGACCAACATAGCACACTTATCATCATAATGTACTATTAAACAATAAACTATTAGGTAATGTATACACATACTAATTTTGTGCTTTACAAAAAAAATTGAAGTTCAGCAGGAAAAAACGAATTATTTCCTCTTACATAAGTATGGAACAAAAATTTTTTTCCTGTTTTATTAATTGCATAATATTACAAGATTATTCATCCGGAATGTAAACAGCCAAAATCAATACTTTACTATGTACAATTTACTTTATGCCCTGCTATACTTCCGAACAATATTTTTACTCCAGTCTTACTCCTAAAGGCAAGTAACCTTCTTTAAACAAATAGTTTTATAATACGTAACAATCAGTTCACATACTAAAATCACCGTCTGGACATCAAATCTGCATTAGTAATCTGCATAAATCGTTTCTGGACGTCGAGTCTGGTTGTAGTGCGTGTCAAACAGGCGGTGGAGCTTATTTCCTACATAGTTTCATTTTTCACAGTATATTGAACAATATGCTGCTGCAAAACTGCTTTAAAAGCAAGTATTTCGTCTTCTATCGTTGGAAAACTATGAAAAAATATTCTCGCATAGCTCATTTGACACGCACATAAGTAGCCAGTTAATATTACTTCAATAAATTATAGATTGTACGATATACAATACTTGATCGACCCTTATTCCAGGTTTCTTATGCAGCCTAAGCAGTGGCGTAGCATAGTGGGGGCGGCAGGGGCGGCACTTTTTAGGGGATGGCAAAGTTTAACAATAAATAATAAAAAACTTTTTTATTTAAAATCTAACCTGTACAATGCAAAATAATGATGACTGTTCTTGCCGAAAAGTTCTCTATAATTAATGTATGTAATGTGTAGTATACATTAAATTGAAATACCTAAATAAGAGGGCGGCAAAATTTTCTTCCGCCCCGGGCAGCCGACACCCACGCCACGCCACTGAGCCTAAGGCCCAAGGTTCATCATACGTCCCCACTATAAGTTACCCCTCGTAGCCAGCCTAAACATACATACTCAACAAACCGTAGCTGACTCCTAATGCGCGACGTCAATGGGTGGTGTGGAGCGCCCCTCCTGCGCGGTGGGCGAGCCGCTCTCGTTGACGAGGCGCTGTCGCTCGCGGTACATGGACACCTGAATGTTCTCCAGCTGGTGGTAGCGACACACCTTGAGCGTCGAGAACACCGCCAGGCCGACCCACGTCGCGAATGCTGCCCACGCACCAAACTGGTGGGAACATGTCATTGAATGTAGGTAGTGTGCACAAGTAAATTGAAAACACCATTAGGTTCAGGAAAACCCTTCTTGCAGTTATTATTATACAATGTGTCCGGTCACGAACTAGCGATATTCTAGATACTTATATTACAACTATTTTTAAATAATACATTGTATAATATATTATTTTATACAGTGCAACCACAAAAAGATAAGGCCTCAAATCTATTATTAATGTTTCATAGCGAATTGTAAAAAATACATAATTGAAAGCTTGTTTGTATGTTCGACTATTATGCGATCATGCATCATTCATCCGATTGAGTTGAAACTTTGTATAGGTAGTCGTTATTGGGACTTGCGCGAAGGTTTCTGATGTTAAAAAACTTCTTACGCGGGCGGACCCGCGAGGGCACAGCTAGTTAAATATATAATATTCATTACCTGAGCTGTGCCAATATCCATGTAGAAATTTTTAGTAGATATATTATCCTTCTTGTCTATGTTTTGACCGGCCGCGTCTTCGCAGCTGAAAACAAAATAAGGAAACATTTTATCATTAACTGAATGTTGACACATAAAATAAATAATATGCTTCATAAAATCGAGAAATACCATACGAGAATGTAACTTTTCCTATCCTGCCTGGCCAGCACGACGCGACGCGACGCTTGATAGCCGGAATAACAACTGTTCAGTCGCGTGCGTCCTACGTAGGCGTCAACACGACATTCGCGACAACGCAATACGCCGCTTAACAAGACCCCATAACACCACAGCTAGGACGGAGGTTGTGTGTCGTCGTGATCGCGGTACGTTCAGTGTGCTGTTGTAAAGCAAGCGTGTCAGCTCAAGTGAGCTGCCTCACGTCGTTGTATCCAACGATACCTCACACAGCCAAGTTTATCCTAAGTAAGAACAATTCCAACATACCTTGGGAACCTTTCAACAATATTCTGACACCATGTCATAAAGCCGAGCGTCACCATGACGGCGGCGGTGACCGCCAGCCCGCACAGTAGCATGCAGCCCACCGCCTCGATGAACGCAGATAGGAATGAGCTGTCGAGGCCTTTATACATGAAGATTGACAGCCTGTGAATATAGCAACAAAGATAATTGTAACAATAAGAGATTTGCAATATTGTGGTAAATTGAACACCAAAAAATATTAAAACACACAAGATTATGGGTAAATGCATAAACGGAAAATGGATATAATACATTATTTAAATAAACCTTTAGTGTAACTAATCTGTTATAAGTGTAAATAATCCATTATTGTAAAATATAATTGGATACAAGGATTTTTAACGTTTGGTAACTATTAATAGTCAATATGCCTCATGAATAAAAGTTATTATAGATAAATAATTATTCCCGCCAGCCTTATCTATGCAAAACCAGTCTGACAAGACTTGTTGGCCAACAATATTATTGTCAATACTTTTGTGCTATCGATAGCATGAAATTGATAAAATTCATCATTTTATAAACAAAATGAATGTGAATTGGAGGCCTTGCAAACTTACCTAGGCAGATTAGCAAGCTGAACTCAAGTTCATAGTATACCTTCATACCTTCATGCCAAACATTGTTTATAAAATTGTTGAAAAAAAAAAATTGTCAGAAAACATGGTCACAAGAGGTCACAAGTTAATACATTTCGTGATAGTAGTAGTACATCATGTTTCGCCGACATGGCGGCATGCAAATTTATACAAAAAATAAAAAAATTGGTGCATCCATTTAAAGTACATTATAATTACACTTATTTACGTACTTATTACATTATTAAAATTAAATTAAAATATTGCTTATACTTAAACCTATATTTGAATTTTATCTTTACAGTCAAGGAATTCTTTTACATAATAAAAATATCTATCAACTAACCATTTAAAAAGGTTTTTTTTCACTTATTACAACATGTTATTGTTGTTTAAAATTCGGCAAAATTCGCAAGGGCAATCAACTAGGCAAAATACATACATACATAAACTCACGCCTTTTCCCATGGGGGTAGGCGGACTCTATAGAACACCACATGCTACGACCCTTACATACCCCTTTCGCTTCATCCACATTCATACATCTTGTCGTACACGCACGCCAGTTGAGAGTACTACGCACCTGACCTTTGTGAAGAACATCACCAATAACATTGATGAAAAATTTGCTTTCTTAAAAAAAGATGAACTGAATCATGTAGTAAGTCTTCTGACTAAGTCTTTTAGTTCATTGCAGATCATAGGCTTCCTAAAATGAAAGATATATTCACTGACCTATAAATCTGGACACAGCAGACCAAGAACATGAGGACTCCGACCACAATAACATAGTCGCAGTAAGCACGAGACGCCCACGACACCAGCAGCTGACCATCCTCCTCCATCCAGCGGCCATGAGAGAACAGTAGGCAGTGACCACTGACAACAAAAATACCTTTTATTAACCTTTTTTCATTGAGTAAAGATAGGCTTGGTGTTTCTTGCCAGTTTTTCGTTATAGATAGGACCAACATTCTAGAACCATGTTAAATTCTCGATTTGTCATCAAGAGCATGTACTTTGCTTTACTTATCTTTGAATTAGTAACACTCCACTAATCAAGTGTAATGCCAAGTCTGGCCAGATAGAAGGTTAAGGAAACTTGTTGATTTTAAATTTTATATTATCACATCACTGTTATTAGTGTACAGGGAAATGCTGTTGAAATTTCAGGTTAAATTTAAAATGTCTATTTTCATGTGCACCACCTGGGGCTGAAGCCATTTGTGTCTCAATCAAAAATATTATACTTAAGACAAAAGTATAACAAATAATTAAAATTGTATTCTTAACAAAAAGTCTGGCTCTGAAAAAAATATTAGGTATTTTCATCTATAGCAAACTACAATATAACAGGATAATAATATTACGATCAGAAAATGTATGTAGGGATAACAAATCTGTTTAAATCATACTACAGTGATGAGGATTGTTAAACAGTAAAGTTTACTTTATACTTCTTTCAATCACCCAGTGGTAAATCATACTACAGTGATGAGGATTGTTAAACAGTAAAGTTTACTTTATACTTCTTTCAATCACCCAGTGGTAAATCATACTACAGTGATGAGGATTGTTAAACAGTAAAGTTTACTTTATACTTCTTTCAATCACCCAGTGGTAAATCATACTACAGTGATGAGGATTGTTAAACAGTAAAGTTTACTTTATACTTCTTTCAATCACCCAGTGGTAAATCATACTACAGTGATGAGGATTGTTAAACAGTAAAGTTTACTTTATACTTCTTTCAATCACCCAGTGGTAAATACAGCCTTTAGTTTAAGGAGCAGTCAGGGCAGGCCACCCTGTTCTGATAATTTTGATTTTTTTTATAAATGGACGTAGTTATGCGAAAAGGATCCAACCCACAAAATTATCGAAAGTGAGTTATTTATATCAAAATGCTCCTTAAACTTCTTAAGCCAAACTACACATAATAACATTTGAACAAGAAAAATATTATACATTTGTCCCTTAATTACAATAAAACCAAGAAATATTAATCAAAGAACTAATGAAGAAATACAGTCTAAACTTAAAAATTGAATATCTCATATCTGTGTGGGTTGGATCCTTTTCGCTTAACTACGTCCAAATAAGGCACAAGTATTTTCTTGTGCATCAGCTCAGGCGATGGTCATGTCCGTGCGTGTGACTCTCCTGTCTCCTTTTTACCCAACTGCGCGGCAACAATGGCAAGGTTATTGCTTTTTGTTTACGATAGCGGTGATAGTAGTCCAGAATTTGACTTACATGTTGAGTTTTTTTGAGATAAGGAAGACATAGATAGCATTCCGTATATGAAAAGCTCACCTGAATTCATCTTGATGCATACTCATCGGCACTATAATACATAGTGATAATATCAGCCCGACCAAATAGCCCGCTATTTGACTCAATAGCAGCACGTTCGTCAGAGCCATGACTTTATTATGTTTCGCACTCAAGGATGTACTACACTACGATAAATTACGACTTATTTGCAGTGGTCCGAATTGAGGAAAACACAAAACAAAGCCAGCCAGCGATAAGCGATAAATAAAATACTGTCAAATTGTCAATCAGTTATCAGACTGTCATTGACTGACATTGGTGTATTGTGTTGATGACAATTATTGGACTATTACAATTAAGTTTGTTCTTGTTAAGTTGCAAAATGTTAATAAACGTGACCCAATAGCATAATCTTTGTAGCCTGTGGAATTAATTATTCTACGATTTTATTTTGTTGTGGTTAATTAGATTGCTGTTTTGTAGTTTAGGTTCTTCAATTATACTAAAAAAACACAATTTAATGTGAATAACAATTAGATCATGCAATTATCAGCAGCGAGGAGATTAAAAAAATATACAATGAAATGAATACGTTTTTAACAATTTAATTTGTTTTTTCATGGATTTTTCTCATAAATTTATTTCTAACATTCAATGCCCTTTTCGCAATCTATTAAGATTTTTGTTCCTATTTCGGTTAGGAATATTTTCTAGCAGGAAAAAAGGCAATACTAATAAAAACTATAAACGAAACTAATCAGGCAGTTTGGAAAGAATCGTGCAAGATTAAGGCGGCTTTACACGCATGCCAAACAATGGCAAGTGCCCACTTATGCGCACAAACTATATAGGGATATACAATCCCTATATAGTTTGTGGGGATATACTATCATAAGCGTAAACGTGTGGTTACGGTATTCGCACGGAAGGTATTTGGGTTGGTTTCCTGGGCTGGGATCCGATCTAGTGACGGTTTTTGTGCACCAATCAAAGGAAGTTCGCGTCAAGCGCATGCGATGCATCCACACGTTTGTGCATGATTGATTATTTGCAGACTCTTGGGCTTGCAGCAAGTGACAAGCGTGTAAAGCCGCCTTTAGATTACTATCCAATCTGTCACCTGTCACAATCACCAATGAAATGTCAAATAGAAACAGATTCGACGTTGGTGATGTGTTTCAATCAGTGAAATCGGGAATAAATCGTGTTAATTGAACAACTTACTATGTCATTGCCCTCCAATTAGACTGATAGTAATCTAACATAATGAACTTCAATGCTTCCAGAAACGGTAAGGTGCTTTTTTTATGAAAAAAACATCATCACCTGTTACCGACATGCTCAGCCTATATCTAACAATTGCTCTTTAAAAATCTCATTACATTCAAGTGAACTGATCATACTATGTATATCGTAACATCATCTATACATTTATCATGTTTGGTGACCTAAATTTTGTACCTTTCTATATTTACGTATGCCTCACATAAACTTTGTCGTAAACTCTTACTGAGCAACAACTGTAATTAAATTCGCCAATTACGTTCTACCTATGTACACAGTTACAGTTCTTACTCACAATAAAACAACACTACCTCAATTTTTTTCCGATCTAACTATAAAAATACTGAACTGATGAAAATTTCCAAAAACTAGTGGGTCAGGCTGGTGGGATTCGCAAGGCGAAGCGGGTAAGCGACGTGGCGGCAATGGGGGCGCCGACGCCGACCCCCGCCTTCAGTCCAGCACTAGCATATAACCCTGGATTCCAACCGGCTGGTCCACAACCTTCATTCCAAGAAGGAATCCAATTAGAAACCGCACAGGACTCAGGCTTTGGCACTCCAGCACCTCCAGCAGCAAGTAAGTTTTGTTGTGTCATCCTTTTCTATTTTGTTTTCAAACTGATTATATTGTATATAGTTTCACAGTTTTATTAGGCACCTTACCAATGCCTGTAAACTTTTTATATTGTTAAAACTAAATGTAGTTCTAATATTATGCTTTAAAATAAAATTGTTTTTTTTTTACTGAAATGTTAAACAGTATATTAAACAAAGAAAGTCATGATACTATTTAAATAGTTACATGACTCATGATCATGTATGTATTTCAAAACAAACTCATTCTGAAATCTTTTATGTTCACAAGTTTTTATTTTCCAGATTTTGGTTACATGGGTGGGTTCCCTCAGTCTCCTATGGCAAACCCGGCACAAATAGGTTCAATGCTACATCAGCCTATTGTACAGGTATAAAATATTCATAGTATCACTAACACCATACCAACATACCCACACTATCCATGGCCAGACATAATTTTATGAGTTCTCACAAAGTTTTATTTTATATTAAATTAAATGTATGAAAATAGTCGAGTTTTCGATATTAGTAGCCCAAGTGTAGTTCAAAAAGATAGAAAAATCTTTATTACATCAATTTAATGCAGCTGAATGTGTGGAGATATATGTACTACTGGATAATTAGTAACAAGGCATAACATCTGTATGTTATATTTACATAACACAACATCACGCCTGTATTCTCCGAAGGGTTGGGTAGAGTTGTATAGTAACACCCTCATTTCGCCGTTATATTCCAAATAATAGGGGGTGAGGCTATTGCCATCAACCGGGCACAAACTCAAACTCCAGGCTGCTATTGAGGAATTCCATGCAGAAAAACCGGTGTTATATTTGCTTTACGTGGTTCTTTAACACTCCTGCTGCCACTGGACCATTGAGCTATATGTTTTCTTCACCAAGGACATGGCTCTCCAATACGGCAACCAGTTAGCGGCGCAGGGTCGCGAGGCGGTGCAGCGCGAGATCAACAAGTACGTGCCCGTGTCGCGCCTGCGGTATTACTTCGCGGTGGACACGCGGTACGTGCTCCGGAAGCTACTGCTCATCATGTTCCCCTACACACATAAGGTTGGTGCAAGTTAACGTATTTGTATTCTTAGCTGGATCAATGAGGCGGTCAAAATCCACCAAAATTCAATTTTTTTACCTCTTTAGTGAAAAATGCTTTTTTTTAAATTTCAATTCGATCTAGGCACTTGTTTGCTGCAGGCGTAACAGAACCAACGTAGACAAGAGTTTTATCGACGGAAGGATATATGTACAACACATAACAAGAGGCTCGTTGCTAATGACCTACCGCGCGGATCATACGATTTGCGAGGTTAAGCTGCGCTTGCCACAGTCAGTCCGTGATTGGGTGACCGGTCGTTACACATCAAGACCGCTCCATGCCTCGGAGAGCACATTAAACAGTTGGCCCCAAACGTCATATGAATACCTATGACAGTCGTTACCGGAAGTCAGAAGCCTGAAACTCTGACAACTGGTGTAACCTTAGTATATTGGCATTGCCTAGTAACTGGGTTGCGGAGGTCAGATGGCAGTCATCCGGGAAGCTGATCCCAACATAGTTGGGAAAAGGCTAGTGGGAACATATTGACAATATACTACGGTGGTCAAATTGTAATTTGCCTGCTGATTGATCAACATAGTCTATTTTTATCTGTCAAATTGAGTTTTCTTTTATTCCTTTCTCAGCTCCCTTTAGATAAATTTGTGTTCATATTATATGTTTCACTTAGAAACTTATCCACTATTATTCACTAATGTTAATTTTCAGGAGTGGATGGTGAAATACGACCAGGACACGCCAGTGCAGCCTCGCTACGATATCAACGCGCCCGACCTCTATATACCGTCCATGGGCTACGTCTCATATGTGCTGCTCGCTGGCTTCATGTTAGGTGAGTGGTGATGATGATGCTTAGGACACGCCGCTGCAGCCACGCCATGATTGATTAACTTGCAATCCGTATGCGTTGATATACCATTGTAATCTGCTATCAATTTTTTACATAACTTATTGGTAGAGATAGATAAATGACAGGTCGAATATTTATTGTTATCATCACAGGAAATGTCTCGACCCGCGATGTGATATGAAATGGCAAAGTTCAGAACGTTATTTAGAAGTTATGTATTTTATCACTTACTAGCTGTTCTCATGCAGCTGTGCCCGCGTAAATAATTTGACTACAGCGCCACCTATCGGATCCCAGCATAGCTACGAACCATCGACTCAACAAAACAAATATATTTTGTAAATATGACCTCAATCGATAAAGTTGTTCTCAACTTATGACGTGACCAAGAGAAATAGGGATTCATTTTTATATATCGCACACCTAGATCTAAACTGAGACAACTCAAAAATCTAGAACCAAATTAGATTGTATAACTTCTCTAACAAAATTTGCAGATATACGTTTTTTTTGTCCCCTGAAAAATGACCCTTTTTTGAGTTGTCTCAGAAAGTTTATTGGTACAATAATATTTAAGATGAACAGAATAGGCCAACCCCTCTCTACCTGCAAGTGTCGTAATAGGCAACTAACGGATTCTTTTCTCTTTTCGTCACAATCTATATGAAAATAGGTCACACCGTGAAAATTACCCAGTCAAGCAAGATTGACAGTGAGGCTTACTGCCCAGAGTGTACTGGACAGATTATGTCAAGTGCACGAGCAGCAGCGTTCTCCTGTCTACTACAGCATACTGAAATCATTTGATCATGGCTTTTTACAAGCTAATATAAAGAAGTACATACATACATAACATCACGCCTGAATTCACCGAAGGGATGTGCAGAGGTGTATAGTAACACCCTCATTTCGCCGCTATGTTAAGTCTCGTGTAATAGGGGGTGAGCCTATTGCCATACACCGGGCACAAATCCAAACTTTGGGTTGCTACTGAGGAATTCCATACGGAAAACCCAATAATACTTTGCCCGACCTGGGGATCGAACCCAGGACCAGGATATAAAGAAGTAGAACATTGTATATCCCTATCATCACCTTCCAGGTCTCCAGCATCGCTTCTCCCCAGAACAGATCGGCATGCAGGCTTCCTCAGCTCTTGCCTACATAATCTTCGAGATGATCATGTACCTCGTGACCCTGTACGTCACTAACACCAACACGCATCTTAAGACCCTGGACCTTCTGGCGTTCTCTGGTTACAAGTACATCATTATGATTGGGAGTCTGTTGGCTGGACTTATGCTGGGGAAGACGGGATATTACTGCAGTTTGGTGTATACAAGCTTCGCGCTGTCTTATTTCTTGGTGAGTGGTATATAATGATTGTTAAAGATTGTTTGCTAAACTAGATTTTGGCTGCCTGTGCACTGGAGCAGAGAGGAGCAGAACAGTTTAGAGTTAATCAAAAGAATGGCACAAAATTCACGTCTCTGCTCTGCTTCGTGAATTTTGTGGAATTTTATTTATTAGTTTTTATGAGATGGCAGACTTTAAGAGGTTATGGTCACAGAGTGTATGTTTTATTATAGTTTGGCGAATGCAGTCAAATGGCGACTGTCAGATTCCCTGGATTTTGGGTGTATCAATACTTATTGTTTTCTGCTAAATTATTCTGGTTCACATATTTATAATCCTTACTACTCCTGTCGAGGACATAATCAGATTATGGGTTTTTAAATGGATAGCCAGCAACGCTCCATCTTAGTTTCTTTTTTAATATTTTTTTTTATTTATTTCTCACAACTTTGGCTCTTCAACAAATAACGACCTTTCCAGGTAAAAACCCTCCGACTGCAGCTGCTGTCCGGTTCGCAAGCGCCTTCGCAGCAGCAGCAGCCGGCGTACGGGTTCTCGTCGGGCTACCCGGCCGTACCGTACGGCGCGCCGGGCGGCGGCAGCAAGCGGCGCGTGTACTTCCTGCTGTTCGTGGCGGTGACGCAGCCGCTGCTGTCGTGGTGGCTCACGTACCACCTGGTGCCAGCTGACGCGCCGCTGCGATAGCGGCACTCACTTAACTAGAATAGCTTAGCTGTACCAGAGTACCGGGCGGGTTCCACTGTTCTTTGTAAATACTTTTAAATAAATTAAAATGTTAATTGCATGTTTTATTCGAGGAAGAGGTGCGAGCTTAAAGTAAATAAATGCATGGACCAATCTGTTAATGACTGCACTTATTATAATAATGTCCAAATATGAGCTCTAATTCAATGGTACCCTTTCTAGGCACACTTAAAACTTATTTTCCAAAAATAAGCTTCAAAAGCGCTCAATACAATTACAATTTGTTTTCAAGTTGGTAATCTGACACTTACAACATACAATAGGTAGTGTCTTTCGACGGTAGAATTATTTCTCAACTCTCTGATATAAGCTCGTAAACGAACAATGCTGTACGTGAACCTCTCAACCAATTATTTGACCAACCTTTACTTTAGTTTAACCTATCAAATACATAATTATTACTGATAGACACATCATTTTTCGTCTTCATCCCAATAGTTCAATTAAGTCTAAAAAATAAGCTTCATTTGAAAATATGTGGAAATTAGAGATCTTATTACATAAATAAAGATTTATTATTATTTTACGGAACAGTTCGAACCCGCTACTGTATAAGTCATGCTGATACATCGTGTTACTACACCATTACGACAAAACGCATTTAGCTTATCAATTCACCCGAGACTAACCAGTAACGCCATATGTCAGCATCTAGTCTGAAGCAAATTGTGAGAGTTATGTAAATATAAATATTATATTGTTTTATAACAGTACCCCTAATACAAGATTGCAAATGAAACACCGCAATAGTTCTCGTTAGCTCGCTATGCTCTATCTCTCTTACACACCCACGAGGAAAAGAGACAAATATACAGATTAGTGTGCTCACAAAAACTATTGATTTGCAAACTCGTAGTACGGGTACAGCTTTGCTATCAAACTAGATTTGCAATGTTTTCTACCTCTCATTCACATTGATAAAGGACGTGTATCGTGTCTACTGATACCTACGTTAGTTCTTGACCATTTCTCGTGCTGACCACACAAAACCCAAAATTAAGCAATTTTTTGTGACGCCGTTATTAGACGACCCGTAATTTATTTGTGAAAAAGATTACAATTCAAAACTCCGCTTAGTTATCTTATCTCCCTGCTTACCTTGCGAAGAGAGCTAAAAGAAAACATCTTCTTACTGTAAATACACTTAATACATTAATTAATAAAGAAAGGAAAAGATTAAAATGTACACAAACCAAAATAGATCATATGCACTGTTAATAAGATCCATTTTATAATTTATGTGTGTGAGAGATAGAAAATGTTATAACGATTGAATCAGCCTTAGTTTCTCATTAAATTCCGATTTAACGGATATTAAAACAGATTTCCCAGTATAATAATATCTCGGCCGGTCATGGCGACGCTGCTTGCGAAGGCAAATGGGGTAGAAGACATTTTTTTATTAGGGGCCATTCAAGTATTACGTAAGCACGAAAGGGGGGTGAGGGGGTCTTTGCTTAGCTTATTTTTGATGACATGGGGGACGGGGGTGTCTAGATGATGATTACGTTAGCATTTTTTATTGATTTACTTATTTTTCTAGACTTGAAATCTGCTGCTCATGAATAACAATAAAGAAACTTGAACAGATTTAATAAAATATGTACTTACCAATGTTTATGATAGCATAGGAAGGGGGGGGAAGCTTTGCTAACTTTTGCTGACAAGGGGGAGGGGTGGGTCAAAAATTACTAAAAAACTGCTTACGTAATATTTGAATGGCCCTTTAGGTATTTTGAAACTTATACAAAAACATATGCAGCAGTGAAAAAACCAATGAAATATTAAATAAAGTGTCCAAGTTATAAGCGATTTCAAATTGTTCACCAAACAGAGACAGCATGACGTCATATCTTATGAATTTCATAGTACCTACACACATAAATACTGGGTATTCTGGAACATACCTTCTTCCGCCAGTCGTAACCGGCTTTTACCAGAATATAACAAACATACCTACTGTATAATCATCAGGATGTTTAGACACACGAGTAACAGCCTGCTTACCTAGCGAAGCATGATACAATGATGGGATCAAGATATTTATAGTGCCAATTATTGAACTGAGTTTTTTACATAAGTAGATAAATACAGGGTGTAAACGAAATAATGTAATTCATTCAAACCTCGTGATGTACTGCTGGCATAGATTAACCCTGCACGGAATACTTTTGGATTCAATAATAAAATTTACAAGAAGCAAACATTGTGTTCTTAACGTGAGGCATTTAACTGCTATCTATGAGCACTTCGCTCGGGGCGCTAAAATGCCTCACGTTAAGAAAACATGTTTAGTTCTTGTAATTTATTTTTTTATTCAATCCAAAAGTATCCCTTGCAGAATATGTCTATGTCAGCAGTACACCACGAGGTTTGAAGGAATTACGTGATTTCGTTGACACCCTGTATGCAACCTAGTGGGAATACTAGACCTGCCGTATAGCTAATCTGTCAAAATAACAATCTACGATCGCTATCAATGAAATCTATTATACTATCTATTATACTTGGATTTACATCACCTATTTAACAGTCGCGTGATTCGTGAATGTTCTTCCAATACATTACATTGGTGACGATTCTGTAGCACATTTTCTAAATGCAACTGTCACTTTCTTTTTCTATTGAAACAGAAAGAGACAAACACACCTTAGTTTAGTCCTGTCAAAATGCGCTGCAGAATCGACACCATTGACATTTCTATTAGTCTGCGATTGGAAGTCGTCATCGTCCTAAAGGGGGCAGCACCACTGAGCTGGTGACTGGAGGGGTCACGGGGGTCAGCAGTGATCTAAACATATTTCCACAATTAATTCGTACACACAGATCGGATAGGTATTAACATAAGTCAATACAAAGTAACGTGTTTTATATAGAATATCTTTAAGCTCTTGTTAGCTGGGTAGGCAGGCAATAAACTATGTAAAACACTTAAAAATGTCCCTAAAGTTTCGTTAATATTCTAAGATATCACTTTATAAAAGTGCTTATAATATAAAACTTATAATTTATAATATTATGTTCTCATACCTACAAATAGGCAAAGTATTCCTTATTGACGGACACAGCTCAGCTGTACGCACGCAGTGAGCGTGGATTTTGTACTAATTCAATGCAATATTAAAGGCTAGTTTTATATTGAAAGTGTTTTTATTATTTTACATCCCTCCATCCATGAGGAAGTGTGGGGGTCGAGGCTTTTTAAATGCTAAGACCCTCCACAAACACGAAGTGTGCAGCCTCAGGGAGTACTTCTTTCAAGACGACGTGGGGATCCATCGAGATGTAGTCGCAGTGGCCAAAGGATTTACCCCGCTCTCCTTGGCTAAAGAGAACTGGCGCAAGCCTGTAGTAGGTACTGGATACTAATAGCCGCAGGGAGGTATAGCAGAGCACGGAGCTTAGACGTAGACCAAAATAAAATAAAGCGAAAGCAGATGAAGTGTAGTAGGAAGGTGGATCATGACAAAAACCTGGGTAAATAACGCCAGGCAGAAGAACATGTTATTATTATTTCTAAGTGAAACATGAGACGTTCACGGCTAAACGTGGAATTCCCTCAGTGGTGGCAAGCGCGACTCCTGATCGTGAGGTCCTGGGTTCGATCCCCAGGTCGGGCATAGTGTTATTGGATTTTTTGTGTGGAATTCCTCAATAGCAGCCCGGAGTTTGGATTTGTGCCCGGTTGATAGCAATAAGCTCACCCCCTATTACATGGAACTTAAAAATATAACGGCGAAGTGAGGGTGTTATTATACCTATGCCCAACCCTTCGGGGAATACAGGCGTGATGTTATATATGTATATTATGACATTATTTAATGTTATATCCATAGCGTCCATCACACCTACTGTATAAATTAATAGAAAGTACAAGTTTTATGGGTAAAATTGTAGGTTTAATAGTAGTCGAGTTCCGTGTGAAAGAGTTAGTGCTACAACCATACCTAGTTCTGGTTCCGCGGTTTGAAGGGTAGGTACGGTGAAATCGCAGGTTGGCAACGCGTCAGTATCATATTCCTGTAATGTAACGAGTTACAAAGCGAGCATTACGACAATCAGTACAGAAAGCACAGATTTCGGAACACACTTATAAAGTACTAGCGACCCGACCTGGCTTCACACGGGTGCAATGTAGATAATAAAACCTTCCTCTTGAATCACTCTATCTATTGCTGAAAACTGCATTAAAATCCGTTGCGTAGTTTAAAAGATCTAAGCGTACAGACAGCGGGAGCGACTTTGTTTTATAATATGTAAAGATAAAGATGATTCACACAATGTGTCATGTCATGACGTAGCGCGTCGGGGCGCACAGGCGCGCGTCGGGACGGGCGGAAGCGCAATTTACTATGCAATAAAGAGAATTGACATCTATTTATAACTATTAAAGTTCATATTTGCATGTGCTTTAGCAGCGACGGCGACGGCGACGCCGACAGCCAAGCGCAGCCGACCGGTTGGTAGGTAAGGCAACTTTATTTAGGCAAGAACACCTTGTATGGGATTAGGATTATAGAATTTTTATTATTTTTTAAGATTCATGCCACAACAACACATAATTTGTGAAAATTCCAACAGGCTAGCTCTTACGGTTGCCGAGATATCTTACCCTTTTGACGGACGGACGCAGACAGCGTAGGCTTAGTAATAGAGTGCCGTTAGTAACCTTTGTGTAAGGAACCCTAAAAACGAGTACCAAGCATCATACCCGAAAGGTTATCGACAGGGTTTATATGGTGTGGTAGACTACCACTGGTAGTTACAACCATAGGCCACCCGATAGCCCTGATTGTGGACTAGACTTTTCCAGTTACAATTCTTCTTCTTCTTCTTCTTTTGGTGTGGTTAGTGACTAACCTAGTGTCAGAGTTTATGCCGCCCATGGACCTCTAATTTGGCTTCACATGCCGTCGAGAAATATCTCTCAGACATGCCGGTTTCCCCACGATGTTTCCCTTCACCGTTTTTAAGCAAGTGATAATTATACCTACAATACGTACCTACATGAATCCGAAAAGTCAGAGGTGCGTGCCTTGGGTTGGAACTCGAGACCTATGACTTGGCGGTCCGACGATCACACCACTAGGCTATCACTGCTTCAGTTACAATTCAAACTACAGGATAAGAATGTAACAGATAACTTTCTTAGAGACATTCGAATCGCTTTGAACGCTTCAATGTGACTTCAGTTTCAGGCAATCTCGTTACTAGGCGGCTGTGCGCGGCCACTAAATATTTGTTATTGTGAACGGATAGTGTACGGTCTAGAAGTTTAGAAGTTTGTGCATGTAAAGATTTAAGACTATAAATGCACTCACGATGCAAAATAAATACTAGCGTGGGACAAAGTATATAAAGAAAAAAGATCATTTAAAGATGTTAGGTAATGAAAGAAATACAGTAAGTAGGTACAGCGGCGGTTTTACTTTGAATTCTTCAAAGTTATTACAAAAGCTATTAAGTAGGTATATGTAGCGACCTTATCAAATTATTTATACAAATTATATATACAAATTATTATTGGTATTGTTTGCTCATTTGTAAAATTTCATTGATCGCATTCCTAACCACTTGAAATATCTACTAATTGCTAGGTATTAATGACCACCATTTATAACGATGATAACATTGTTATTTTGTTATTTACTTACCTATACCTATGAATATCTTTCTTTACTGTGGAAGAATAAGAATACAGGTATTAAATACAATATTATAAGAAAGTGATCCAAAAGTGAACGTTTATAAAACTAAGTAATAAGATCGAAAATACTTGTACCGCAAATCGTCTTAAAAGATGCTGTTATTAGATCAGTGATCTTGTCAAAACGTCTATTAGATTCCTATAAGACGTCTAGTCTTATAAGTCTACCACTATAGGAGAATTTTGCTACTTGGATACCTACCGTTTCTTTTACGGCGAAAATTCGCAATAATATTAGATAAGTAAGTGTAAAAAGTAGTAATTCTTATAACATAACAACACGCCTATATTCCCGAAGGATTGGGCAAAGGTCTATAATAACACCCCCATTTCGTCGTTATGTTTAAGTCCCACGTAATAGCGTGCGAGCCTAGTGCCATCAACCGGGCACAAATCCAAACTCCGAGCTGCTACTGAGGAATTCCACACGGAATAACCCAATAACACTTTGTCCGACCTGGGGATCGAACCCAGGACCTCACGATCAGTAGTCGCGCTTGCCACCACTAGACCTACGAAGCAGTTAACTGTACCAAAATAAAACAATTTTGTTAATTGTAATTAACAAAATTGCTTTATTTTGGTATGTATTTTTAGGTTTTTATAACTTACAATTTACCGAATTTTACGTAGGTAGTAATTTCAGTAAAATGTGGTTTGGTTCAATTTTTTTGTATATGACTTCTACGGACCTTGAGTTACCTACGTACTTACCTACTTACTGTTTGAAGCCACGATTTGAAGCTCTGCCTAATCTGAGAGAAGCGTGAGCGTCAAAAACATTTATAACAAGCCATGCTACAAACAATATGTATTAGCATCGCGGTAACTTCAAATGTGGGACAGTAGTGTTGTATTGTAACAACTCAGCTTTCAATTTAGTATCTACGTGTGGAACTCATAGCATTAAATTAGTTGGGGCCCTGGGCATTTTCCTAGTCTTGCTACCGCATATGAGACTCCTATGTTCACAGATTAATTGTGACGCCACCGATGTACCTAGTGATCTTACCAAAGTTATTTTTTTTTACCCTAACATAAGTTTTAGTTCATCATTTTAAATAAAAGATGGCGCTAAGTTTGCCCGCAATGCGCTACCCAGTTGGAGCTATGCGGCAAAAAATGATATAAGACTACGGGACTTTGAAAATCAAAATAAAATGTTATTATCATGATTAGTTCCGTACTTTGATGTTTCATTCACATTTTAAGATAAAAAGTGTCAGTAGGTAATAAAACTGTAACAAATATGACTATTACTCCGAGTTGAAATTTTTTTATGGACGAATTTTTAAAAAAGGTTTCATAATCTAGGTTGATATCAAACTTCTTAAAGTTTCCCATTCCTATATGACCTAAAATTCTCTTGATCTGGTTGCCGGAATGGGACAGAAATACTTACTTTGGTCCTTGACCTACTTTTGAGCTATATTGTTAGGTCCATAAAAGGCGCCATATTTGAAATGTTAAGTAAGTTAGAGAGTGTATAATATAAATATAAGCTTAAAAAAAACCATGAATAGTTCAGCTTGAACTTAAAACTATGATCTCGAAAAAAGATTTCAAATCAATAATAAAAACAGTAATTTATAATACAAAACTATATACTTAATATAAATATAATAAATGTAACATAAATTATGTTACTTCTTAAAAATTGATAAAGTTTTCTAATTATAATCTGTATTGGCCTTTTTGAAAACAAAAAATATTTCTGAACTTATTTCGATATTGTATTTTTTTAAATCTCGCGCACTTCTTCCAACGTTGTTGAAGGTTGAAGTTAACAACAGATGCTGATTGGTCACTGAACGACCTTGGCGCATTATGTATTTGTAGGGTTGTTAATAAGTTTATCGGTAAATATGACACACCTTATGCTCGACTCGCTCAGAAAAATGTACCCAAAAATGTATCATTAGTCAGTTGATTTTTTGTAGAATTGATTAATTAAATTAAATTTACGGGGACAGAGATTTAGGTAAGGATAAAATAATGTACTTTTCTTGCCATGTTTCTTTAAAAACCATACAAAAAATACTTTGAGATTAGAAAAGTGCCTTAATCGTTAAAATTAATAATATTATGATGTAGTTCTATTTTTTTACACAGAAATGATAACGCATACCGTGTAACTAAGTTGTGTCAGTATAAATAGAAACATGTAAGAACTATGAAGTGATTTTTAAAGGTCTGTATTTATTTTATATGGCTTTAATTAAACCTAATTCAAAAAAGAACTTTAAACGTACTCTTTGTTCTCTCGATAAATACTTGCGGGCATCGGGTACAACACTAACGCAATCAGCTGGTTACTGTCATAATACAGTGGGGCCAACAGAACGGCTTGACACCCGCGGCTAGCTTCACTTTGGCTATGCGCCACAAACAGCCGCAGTATCGACAAACGTTCACAAAACGTTTTAGACGTAACAACCATAGTGTCACTTCTCTTCTTATTTCATTAACTACACCATTCAAAACTTCAATTTTCCTTCGTTTTTAGTTGTATAAGTGTTAAGTGTTACCATTATTATGTTAAAATAATGCACAGTGCCGCATAATCGTACATATTTTGAAGCAATTACGTAATGGGAATTATGCTAGACAAGTTTAAAGTTTTGCCCTGAAATTCAACATGGCCGCTGACACAGGGATGGATACTTGCCCCAGTCCGGAAATCACGGACTCGAGGAAACGGCCGCTCGACGGCGACTCGGAGAATGGAGACGTAAAGAGATCACACTTTAGCTCGGGTGAGTGGCGCACTATTTACCTGCACACTATACATAGTTATGTAGCTGTCTTTACTTCATTGCGTACTTGGCAAGGCGGGCATAACATTGACACAGCGAACTTGTGGTCGATTCAGCCGCACGCAGCTGGACTCCCAACTAGATTCTTATCAGTACACACTGTTGTTATCATTTTGACCTATTTTCAGTGATTGTAAGGTCATAATGTATCGAATTATAAAACCTAAAAATGTTTACTTCTATCAAATGTACTGTGTAGTTAATGCCGCTTTATTGCTGTACTATAACAAGTATAATTCCGTTGATAAGTTGCAAGAATTATAGGCACGATTATCAGAGTAATTTCGCCGTACGTTTGATAAGACACGGGGGGACGGCTGGGCCGGCCGCCTCGTGTATAGTATGAATGTATGCAATGTTAAAAGATAGTCGTTGTTTTCTAGTGCAAGACTTGGTGACCGCGTTGCCACTGGCCAACGGCCATGGCAATATAACGTCTCATTTCGGTGAGTCGACAGTCAACGCATAATATGTTCCCTCATCGGCTTTGTGGTTGTTGCGGCGCGCATGCCTCACGCGCGCACTTTCTCGCGCTCATCACCTCTGCTGATGCCCACCTTCATGCAATACCTTTGAATCACATCACCTAGTCACCCAATAATAGATTTCCTTACCATTCATATAAGAATCTTATTATAAAATATTAGTCGACCAATTGACCTATTCTGTAGCCACTCTCACTAGTTTTTATTAGATAGTAATAAAGGCCATACCAAATTGAGTAGACCCCAGAGGCCATTGTAACAGCTGTGAATTAAAAACGTTGAGCAATACATTACAGGTCATTGCCTAATCAATTAATACAGTATTATATTTTTTGCATACAGTTAGATGCAGAAGATAAATATTAATAAATCATGCTTGTAATGTTGTGCAAAATCATTACTGACCACAAAAGTTTATTCAGCAAGTGTTATAAATGTCAATCATCTTTGTATTTTAATAAAAAAATATATTCTTGACCGCACTATATTTTTTAGATAGGTACTAGCATCTCATTATTTGAATTAGCTCATAAAAATTGGATATAAAATAATATGTTTTGTTAAATTGTATAATACATCAGCAGAGTGTGAGCGGGCAGCGTAGGTGTTAGCGTTTATCGTTAAATCGTCCATCGTGCACAGTATACATTGCCTCGTTGTCGTGAGCCATGTCGTACTTAGCCTCACACCGATCCACCCATGGCTTAGTCGTTGCATCGTTGGTGTGAACATCCACTTCAATGTACAGAACTTCTACCATTTATTATTTTGGTGTATTCTTCTCATTCTTCTTCTTTGACAAAAAGTGTTTATTTTTTCGCTTTGATTTTTATTCGCTTCAATGAAAACTAACAATTGGAATAACATTATTTATTTTGCATAATCAGAATCATTAAAAGTTGATACACTGTACAAGTAATATAGATTGGCACTATTTCACCATCATTAAAAAAATCTTAATTAGCATAAGTTTATGATTATGAGTAGATGTACCTATATACAATATAGGTGCATTTGCTATCTGGCAAAGCAAGGCTGTAAATTGTTTATCACTGTCTTGATCACTGCAGTAAATGTGATCTACTGCTACTTTGAACATCTGCAATCTAATGGACGGCGTAATGTTGTCGTGTTCATTATTTTATAATTGTATTTTTTTTATATTTAATCCGCTGGCATTTTTGTTGGAACAACCTCTGAGAAGACATTCCAAAAATGAATACTCATTCTTTTTATGGCGAGGTATTCCATCTTATAGGAGATTTTCAAAAATTCCTCGGACACTAAGGGACGCAAAACATTTTCCTTTTCCGTTCACGATATTAGTACGAGTTTAGAGGGAAGGGTGGCATTTGTGCCTTGTCCTTAATTACGACCGGCGCTATTGCCCCCCCCCCCCCGGTCAGCATGCCCGGCCCATTGTGCCGACGGGCATGTTTTCAAGTGGTGTTTTACCCCTGAATAACAGTATAGATATAGCAAATCTTCCACACTTGTCTACTCGGAAATGGTGCAACTACGTTGATAAAACTTAGGACGGCACTTAAGAGGAAATGCGGGCGGCGTTAAGTCCATACAAACGTATTCCTCTGTTTTCTACCTGGATAATGACACTAAAGCAAATATTTTCTTACGATATAGGTAATCTTTACCACTGTCATGTTCCTGTTTTGTTTTTTTTTTCATTAATCAATTATTCTTAAGACTAGACTACTTCTAAAATTACTAAAATTGCCCAGGAACGCCGCCATTATAAGACATCTAGCATAAAAAACAAATATAAAAAATAAAAGAAAGTCATACAGGCAGCCAAAATGCTTCATATACAGTTTAAAAAAAAACAATACAGTTTTGGAGGAGGAAACATATGATAATTACGTCAATTTTACATAGTTTTCAGCACGAGCTGCAGTTGTCTCTCTCGCGCTGTAGACGGGTAGGTTTGAGGAAGGGCGACAGCAATAGATCTGTTAAAACCCTATTCTTCAAATATCTTGCCGGCCCACATTTCCAAAGTTATCAATATATTTTAGATCCTGTTGCTTACCTCACTATTTAGGATAGTTCATTCCTTTTTGGATAATACAGCGTGTACCAAGATATAACTAGCATAAATATTTGTGGGAAAATAATTTACGAACTTTCCCCGAATTTTTGCCAAATTGGTTCTGGCAACTGCAACGGTAACTTTCGATAGCCAATCTATTCGGCCTTCAATATACACTAGATTTTCCAATGGAAACCTTTATGAATTATCCAAAGAATTACGTAATGTGAATCTTAGAACATTAGTCCTACAAACGTAAATTAAAAGCAATAAGTTTAGTAACTATGTGAAGGCTGACTGCTGACACCAGATTGATGACAAGCAAGGTCATTACCGGTACTGACTGCACATTTTACCACGCTATATGATTTCAAACTTAACTGCTTAGCGTTAGAGTCTATTGTGTATCGCGGAGCGTTTGATTACCCTGAAGGTTGGCAGCAATTTGTCAAGTGTTGTCTCTGGTTTCGTGTCAAATGTTTACGCAGTGTAATGTGTTGGATTAGATCGTGTAGACTGGCTTACAACGGGCTAAATGATTTTAGGACGATGTAGTTTTCTATCAAACCAACTTAGTAATCTATTCCACTAAACTCTTTTCTGAATAATACGTTTTATATAAACCATAAACTAAAAATATCTGGCGTAGTCCAGCCCGTACATAAGCACTCATAATTAGCACGTTTTTAATGTGCGGTAATGATACTTCATTAAATTAATTTTATGAAACTAATGCGCTCACCACAACGCACATAATTAGCTCACTTCCCGCGGACGGTTCGTCGACAGCGACCGAGGTAACAGAGGTAACCACAGATACTAAATGTCAAGGGAATTGTAACCTTTTTGGTTGCACAATTAATCATTACACGGTTAGATAGTGATAATGATTTGACATGAAAATTAAATTATTTATTAGGCATCTGAAGGCACGGTAAATAAATTAACATTTCGAGCCAACTAAAATAAATAGCGATTAGACAGGCATATTTAATATCTGTCTAAATGTTGACAGAAGTTGTTTACACATTTTTTCAATCATGACGAAACTGTTGGTCTAATTTCTGCGAAACATTAGTTATTAATTCATCTACCATTTCTAAATTATATATTTTCGTTAATTTTATTTCTGTTAGCTCTCCGCCTTTAAGGACCACGTTATGTCCAGAAACCGTATAGGTTAAACATTTTTAACCCGAATCAAATTAGTCCTTAATAAACATTTGTATGTGTATAGGGAGAAAAGTATGAGTACCTATTTTAAATTAAAATCTTAATTAATTGTAATTTTCCCTTTCCATCGGGGCAAACCCAATACCCTTGAGTTTTCTAATTAAAGTACGTAATTTATACTATCAGTCTTCTTATTTCTTTTTGTTGAATATTGTTTATATACGACACTATGTTCAGCTAGCTTCAGAAATATTAAAATAATGTTTTATCATTAACCGCAGTGTGGCTCGCGTGTTGTTCATCCCTTCGCAAAATATGAACGATTTCGTGATGTGCTTAAAATACTTCCAACAACTTCAAAGTATCGTATTGAAGTTATCTTTTTTATTAGGTATACTTTTATTTTCGTGTTTTTACGGCATCAAGGCAAAATTTCCAAGTGGTTGAAATAAACATCAATGTAGAAGCCACATGTATTATGTATTTCAAAAATGTGGTTTATCCAACCACAATATCATCCGGAAATCCGGATCGGGAAGATCTACATCCGGGTCGGGAACGCAGGTAGAGTAGAACCGCACATTTCCGAACGGTTGTGGCAAACTCGGCGCTCATTTTCACGTCTGTGGAAACTGGAATAGGAGTTCGGTAGGACTGGACGCTACTCCTTGATCCAGGGTTGAACAAGATCGTAAAGATTTCAATGAAATCGTGTTGAAAGCACCTTCAAACTGCAATATAAGGTTTGTTAGTAACAATGCAGCGTCCACACGAACCTAACTGCCAATTAACATTAAACCGGGCGTTTAACGATGTATGATAAACACAAGAGCCCGTATCATAAGTTCGTAACTACGTGTAAACAGGCCGCTGTAAAGAGGTATTGTGTCGAAATGAATATTTGTTTTGCTCGCAATTTGTACGCTTAGGGCCTTCAGAACATCTCGCGGGAGCCGTGGTACGAGTCCCGACCCTTAGAGAAGAAAAGAGGTTCGTTAATTGTTTATAATGTTGCCATTTAATTTAGATGTTGAATTGTTGCTTTAGCGTTTCGTCTTAAATAGTAAATATTTTTAGGTTGATGATGTAGATGATGATCATGTAGATCGAGTTATTGTTCTGTTAAATGAAGTTTGTACCTTCTACGCAGATCGCCCTCTCATCGTGCGTAAGTCTAAAAACTCTACTAATAGACAGGTTTACAGTTTTGGTGGTAAATTGGCAGTCAGGCGTCACTTGTAGCTATGTTCATACTCCTTGGGTCACCCTATTTACACATAAATAGGTGTAACCATAATATTTTGAGTTTGTACAGTTTCCTCCATGCTTTCAATCGAATCAATATTCATAGTGGTATCTTTCCGATCACAGCGGAAAAACTACAACAAGTTATAAGTATTTACCGTACCTTTCTATGTAGGATATGATTTAGTTTCTTTTATAATTTTTTGTCTTTCTATACAACCAAACCCAACCCCTCTGTATTCGTGTTGATCCAATCATAAATATTTAAATAAAAGAATAAAAGGTATTTTGTTATTCTCTTATCCACATCTCTTCGTATTTTCTTTATATAAGCCTGTTAGGTTCGGGAGTTCGTTAGTCGGCAGAATTATTTTGGGACATTGTCCTGTTGTCTCTAAGCCACGCCTTGGGAGCGTTTACACAGCGGCCCAACAGGAAGACTATTGAAAGACCCAATTGATGGCATTAGGTTTCCCTTTGTTCGCCGAATATCGGCATCGATATCGACCGATATTACGGAACTGTCACAATATTCTCAATTTTAGAGTGTTTCTCTACTATCCGACAACATATAAACCCGTAACCGTTTTCAATGTATTTGTCGGACTTGCACAATATAGGTAGGTACTACTCAAACTCACCGTATGTCTGTTTCAGAGTGAATGTTATTATTTATTTATGTACTAAATGACTAGCTCTGAGCTAGATAAAGGAATAGTTCAGCAAAACAAACACAACGTGGGTTCTCAAAGGATAGTGCCCCGGGATTACTAAAAGAGCGCGTCAGTACTTTGAAACGTTGAAAACAAAAGCGTCCTTTGTTTTGTAGCTTATTTATTAATAAACATAATAGAAGCTAATGTCCCTTATGAGCTTCATTACAGGCACTTGTTTAACTTATTTTAATAAAATACCAGTACCTTTTCTCACGTAGGTAAACAACGGGTAAAAATCTTGAAAATATTTAGTTCAATTTGTGTTAGACAATCCTCGAGTAAAAATAACCTTGCTTCACAATCACAACTAATAGGTATCTGAAAACTAAGTTACATAAATGGCTACATAGACACTTCCTAAAAGATAACGGTTACATTATTTATCATACGATCCGAGCTCTGATAACAACCTCTCATATTATTCTACAATTTGCCGATATACTTGCTGATAACACTATCTTATCAGTGCGAGTGTGTCTTATAAGAACTGTAAATTTATAGGTAATTATAATCGCCTAGTTTAAAGTGCATTTTAGAGCGATTGGATATTGTCGACATTTAATTTAAAATGGTCTTTTCCGCTATAGAACAAATCCATTGGTCTGCAATTTGTGATTGCAGTTGCCTGGCCTGCCAAGGTCCTGGGTCGTATATCTGGGACCATATAAAGTCATTGAGTTGTTCTCTTAAGAAACCTATAATCCTGATATTAGAATTATAAACCGCCTTCTGCAAACTCTAGTTTACGGATTGTACAGTAAAACCCATGTCTGCTTACTCTTTCAGGAAACATAGGCGTGATGGTTTTGTTGTATTACTTTATTAAAATCACTACGTATATAAAGTGCTACAATGTTACTAGGTAGGTATTATTCTAATAAGGTCCTTTTATAAGCAAAAGGTTTGAAATCGGCAAGTGATCTCGATCGGTTGTTTAGCATTCTGGACGTCAGTTGTTGTTATATTCATGCCATTAAAGCCGAGAGCAGGTACTAGCGATGCATTTGTGTTTTGTGTCCAGAAACTTCGATTTTAAAGCAAAATATTGTTGTTTTCGGGCTTCGAATATTATGAATATCTAGTGTCCTTTTTGTGGGCTATTGGTCGGTTCGATTTAGTTTGTCGGATAAACATTAGACAAACTGTTTAAAAATTCTGTATCCAAGAATCAGACTGAATTAATTAATCAAATTGCTGATACCGTAATAACTAAAATAAAACACATCTCATTTTTGAGTTCAATCGCAGCTCAAGTAGTTTTTCAGTCGTATAAATTCTAGTTGTATTTATACTAGTAAAAATACATTCAACAATTACATTCCGTAGTACAAAAACACATCTAATAAAGCAATAATCGTAACATACAGTTTGTTTATCATAACAAACATTTTATCTCTACCCACTCAATCAATCTGAATTCAACCTAGTGTTTATGTTTTTAGAACTCATTTTTGTACGTAAGAATAATTATCTAAAGTTTTTTTTTATCGGTAACAGTTATCAGTGGTAATCGATGCGCATTACCAATGGAATTGTCACAATAACCATGCGCGTGCGCAATCGCCAACTGAATGACAATAAGCGACCATTTTGATTTGTTCCCATTAGTTGTAAGTACTGATTTATTGCAATTGAAACAGTCGTCATAACACATGTACCTTCCTAATATGAAGTGCATGTGAGTTTATTGTCTTCGTAGATCAGTTGTGCTATTTTGCTATTATTTTAGTAGAAAATCTTATGGCACGCCATTCGTTGCCTTCGCTAAAACCTTCTCATTAAAACGATCCAACGGACATACGATTTTAATGTACCTAGCTGTGATAACCCTATCAAAATACAAGGAGTTTTCGATAGTTAACTTTGATTACTTCATGTAACCATATAGTCATAAAAATAAACTATGTTGTAATCTCTCGTGTTGGATGTTAAGACAATAATTGAAGGCATATTTCATTTAGCAATAACTTTTAACCTCAGGTACATAAATCATTTACTGAGATTCAAACAACAGTCATCAAAGAATTGAAAATGTAAATAGAAAAACGAATGTCACAGCTTCTGTCGCCTCATCAAGCCAGTCATACCATTGGAATAGTTTCAACGGAGCATTCGGAAACAAAAAGTAACAAATTACCCCCACGCGGCCCGAACTCAATTTTTAGTCTCATTGACCTATTAATACACGTATCAGAAATACACGCGACAGCTGGCAACGTGTTACGTGGTGATGACAGGTCTTCGAGAAAGCCGACATTGAACGGTGGCAGGTTAGCATGAAGTTTCTAGCGAAGTTACTTCTTGGGCGACGACCGTTGCAGACTTATAAAACCATTTTCTACACTAGAAAGCACTTTCAGTGACGTTCGATGCAACCATTCGATTTTTGTTAAGGATTCTCGGATTTTCCTGAAATATCGTAAACTCTGTACAATAATACTAATGCATCACGCTGAACCACTTTGCAGTTGCTTAGCCCGATGTCACTGCTCTAAAGGTGTTCAATATACCCTATGCGGTAATATTCTGCCGTCATGACATTGAATAAGAAACCTCACCGTTCGAATTACCGGCTTCCATGTGTCTTATATCGTTGCGAAACGTAAGACTGTAGAAAAAGCTAAAATAAACTTTGTACTAATCTTCAGAACGAGTTCATGTCAATCGAACATCTTTATTTTGTACACAAAGTTCTACGTGAGGAATGCCACCACCTGTCACGATGCTTGTAAATAGGGATACGTAGTCGTAAACATTCTCCACGACGATATACCGATATTTTGTGACGATATGGTCCCCGGCCAAAAATTGCCACTCCATCCTTTCCGGTGGGCGTCGTATGGCGTAACTATGGGTTTACATCAAAATAACTAATACTCTAAGTGTTTACCAATATGTGAAAATTATTTTGACATAAGAGTAGCCCTCCCAAAGTGAGACGACAATTATTATTAATAGATCCGTGCAAAAATCAAAATAAATATTCTTTCTTTCTCTTTCGACCTACAACTTCACATCGTTGATTGCAGAACTAGTGAAGCGCGTTCTAGTATTGGTACGACCAATTGAATATCTCCTTACCAACTAGTCTTATATGCCAAATAGTTTCTTTTACTACCCTGTTCACGTTTCTAGTACCAATTTACTGAACTTCTGATTATCAAGTTGACAAATCAACCTTTAACTGTCATGTATCCATAAAAGTTGCGCGGCAGTCGTAATCGTCCATAACTTGTGTACTAGTGTTGGCAACTTTTCTATTTCGATATTACGACGACGTACGTTCCTCGGATATTAAGCTTTTCCTTATGGGACAGCAATATTAAGGAGGAGGCTTCCACCTTATTCTAGTATTTGGCCGAACCACAGATGAGTCAATTTACGTTAAGCAAAATTGCAACAACAATTTAAAGTTTTTACACAAAGCAACTATCATCAGACACTTCCAACCTTTAAAGAATCTAGATACCTACCCAAATGAAGATATTAACAGCTTAGAAGTAGATGTTGTTGTCGATATAATCGCCTCGCCTCTTTAAAATTCTGCGTGAAAAGGTTTTACTATTAGCCAGGGCTACGTGGCGAAATCTGATGACATCGAGAGCTATCTCTACATAAGTAGATACAAGTGCTTCACAGTAGTTCATAGATCGCTAATCATCTTGTCGAACTGATGATACTTGTATGTGCGTCACGCCTACGTTCATCCTTAACGACATACTAAAAATAGGCAGTGTAGCAAACGTGCCGCGTTGACCCAAGAGCCAAGTAACCTATTTGATATACTTTATCTTATCAATAGCCACTCTCATTGCGCTCAGCAGCCAAAAATACGCTGGATATTTATTTTGCGATAGGTTCGCAAACTTGTAACGATTGACTGCTAGTACATTATGTAAATGTAATTATTTTGGTCCTCACATCCATATGAGGAAATAAAGACCAGAAAATAAGTAAACGAAAGAATTAGGGTCTATAAGGAAAAGCTTTTTAACTTCCCTTATGGCCCATGAGGCACGTTTAGAAGACCCATAAGTAATGGGTCTCAAATTAGGTAGAATTGCTGCAATATAATGCTTTGTTTCATCTTTCTCTTAACGATTAAATAATTACCAAGTCCACCAAGTAGATCTATGGCTACACAGATTCGACGAAAAACAACGATACCGAAATAATTTTACTCTTTGAAGTAGAAAGAAAATTCGTATAAATATAATGAAAAATATACAGTAATAACACTTTCGTTCTTCACTTAAAACGGGTACGCGATACAAGTAGTTACAATCAATGTTCCACGATGTAATTTATCGAACACAATAAGTGTTTATTACAGCCGTTTGGATGCGCAGGCGCGCTAGGCACTTTCGTTTTTTGTCCAACTGTACGTACACGCTTACGCAACGATTACATTATGACTTAGAGGCCTACATTCTTTTTTGGAGACTTTCACTGACAAACGTGTAAAGTTTCTAATTGAGGAGTCGAAAGGAGGCTTCATTTTAAGGATGGCTTGTAATCGGATGCTCTGTTATTTTGTTTCAAGTTTATTTTGTTATTTTAGTAAGTCGCCCGGACTTCTCCCGAGCCACCCCCTCCTTCTTTTAGGGTTGTCAAAGGTCTAATTGTCGATAATTTTGTAAATATATGAGGCATTACCAGAACAAGTAAAATATAAAGCAAATATTTTGTTTTTATGCTTCGTTTTGTTCAGGGATCGTTGAACGTATGAATTCATTAAATATATTGCTTCGCAAACGATTGCTTCGAACTGGCTGATTAAACTGTATTCAAATAACATTCATCACCGGCTATAATGTCTTTATTAGGCCATGATTTGAATCAGTATCGTGTATAGTAAATTCATGTTGCTAGTCAGAAATTCCCTCCACGGTCATACAATGGCCTTGGGTATCAATAATTGAACTGTTAGTGCAGCATACATCGATTGCACGCCATTCTGTCGCGTGCGGGCCGCCCACAGCTCGCTTAATGTTGTGAAATCCTGAACTGCTATCACGGAAAGTGTATTAAGTCGCCTATGTCACGAAACTGTGGTGATACCGATCAGCTATGTGACTCAGATTCGGCACACAGATTTGGGACATGAACAACACATGCGGACGAGTCGAAGACAAAGTTACGTCACGAAAATCAATGAGGATGGCCGGTACTGTACTGGCACTTCTCCATGTTTTTCGCAGTTTTGACAGCCTAGTTCAGCTTTCGAAGAAATCTGTCCAGGAAAGTTTCCTTCGTTTCAGCCCATTGCGCACAAGCTTGGTAGTTGGCAAAAAGGTTGAAGCTCATCCAACAATTAAGTATTTCTTCGTAAATATTGTTCATCCTGTTGTTTAAGTTCAATAAAATTTTTAGCTAATTATATAGAGATATATTAATAAAAACACTCATTCACGCATGATGTACAGAATTGTATCTATTTTTACATAATCATGACGACCTCAATACTAAAACGTATATTATTTGTGGACAGTAACATAAATTCATTTTACGCTACAATTAGATCGAGAATTAGGACGTGAATTACAATTTATTACAATTGTATTAGAATATCTTCTACTAGACTAGACGGTGCGGTGCAAAGAATAGTTGAGATTTTGCGCCTAATGGCCATGTCGAAACGTAGCCGTGAAATATGGCTGAATAAAAAGGCAGTAAACAAGTTAGTGGTTTTAAAGCGATGTAACAAAAGGCACGTCCAGGGCTGTTGACGCTATTGTGCTGACAGTGCACTTGTGTACCTACAGGGTTTTGAATTTTGAGCTCACTTTGTTGAAGTTATTTCGTTTATATAAATGCTGCTGAAAATGTTGTTTGTACCGAGATTTTGCGAGAAATGATGGATCTGAAAGTTTAGATTCTTGTCACTCGCAGTGATAGCCTATAGGAACAATATTTAGCTCTTCAATATTGGAAACATGAACGTTCAGATTTCACAAATAAAAATATATCCCAAAAATCGTCGACACAACATAACACGAACATTTTCGCACATATTTCAAAACTAGTGTCCGATGTTCACTTTCGACGGAACGCGGAGTGGCCGTGTTGCCACGGAATCAAACTGTAGGCCTTTGATAACCACTGAAGTAGGTCACAGCTAGTTTATTGAAGCACCCACCAGAGGCACACCACTAGTTTCTGAGCGTTTTATTACAAAGCCGGTCAATAAAGATAGATTTTTACTACAACTATGAGTACCTCACTTTGTGGTCCTTAGAGACAACAGGTTTTTATGGTCGTTAAACCTCATACGATAATTTCATTCAAGGTTTAAGACCAAGCACGTGATTACAATAAGGTATCTCTGTAGGAGAAACGAAGCGTTAAAATTGTTTTACATAACCCGTCACACCTGTGAAGCCCGAATAGTTAGTTATTGTCGAATACGCCGCAGTTTTTAGTGATGGTATGATAGAAAATGTGATAGGAAACGAAAACATTGTCACTAATCAGACATACTTACGAATGTAACGCCGAGTGATAACACATAACTTTCTAATAGTTAAACCCATATATAGTTTGCTCTACTTAAAATTGAATTTATTGAACCCAAACACTTAACAGTGCTTGCTAAAGAAGCTGTTACTTTGATTGATTTTAAAACTTAAGTTGAAGAGTAACTTAGACTTATGCGAAGCGCAGAGCAAAAACGCCAATGCGGGATAATCGTCAGCTAAACCGCCATATTTGAATGCCGACGAGCGAGCATCCGTGAAAAACGTTGATGAAGCTAAAGAGCTTGTCAAGTGCCTCTGGAGGGCGACTTTTTATCTGGCACAAGCGCCAAAAGGAAATGCTCCGTCGCTAACAGACAAATGTACAAGCATTTCTCTATAAAAATAACCGGGATTTCGCCAACCATAAAGTGTAATTGAATATAATAATGACTGACATAAAAGAGAAATGAGATATGTACACAAAATGAATTATCCTCATTTTATTATTTTAACGGCGTAAAGTTTGATGTTTTATTTGAGAACTCTTTGGAGTCAGAACCGCAATAAACGTCTATGAAATACGAGTTGCGATTCCCTGCGGCAAACTTTTAAATTGTATCTTACGTGTTCTTAATCTCTGTTTAACAAAGTTTTATTGTTAGCGCTTATTTCGAACGTTGATAAACTGTTCCGTTGATTAGTATTATTGGCACAATGTAGGATATCGTGAGAAGCTTCCGTGTTTGGCGCCAGTCCTATCATAGTCCAATTTAGTTGAGTGCTGTCCTAATCAGAAGTGAGATTGGCTATTTATGTACATGATATTCACTAATATAGGCGTAGACCGACGAGGTAACGAGGTTAGCATCTGATCTGACGATATTCCTGAACCCTTCGAGTACTGAAAGCCATTAAGGGCATCCTAATTTTCCCAACGAACTACCATTTCCGGAATACCTTAAGTCAATAATGCTTTCTATAAAATCTTTGATATTTTTCGATTTTATCTTTTCTCTATTCGTTTTATCCGCTTGTTGCTAGGACTCGAATCATTACTTAAAAAGATTTTCTCTTTATCTATAGCAAGGTGTCGAGTGATATTTCTATGTTGTTTATTGATTTACAGGTAAGCATTAGAAGGACAAGCCTTTTCAAATTATGTTTTTGAAACTCATTCGGATGTCCGCAAATTAGAACTTTAAGTGCTCAAAATAGATTCCTATAATAATGTTAAACTATCGTCATTAATCATGTAGTCACGTTCATTAAAGTCTGCCAACATATCTCTATTAAATTCAGTTTCTAGCTAATACTGCTCAGGTCGTTCGATGTCATTTTATATAAACATATACGTATTGTATATACGTATGTATAGGTTATTGTAAATTGTTCCGTCGTTTACGACGTTGTGACAAATGCTGGGTACTTCACTCGAACGTGCATTTGCCGTGCAATCTTGTTCAATCATGTTTTACAGTATTGCTATTAGTGTTTGTTTGTATTTGCTATTTGGCACTATGTCTTAATCGTGTTTGATATTATTAGTTCCATGTCTTCTCAATTTTAGCGTTGTCACGTTTCGCTGTGCTAAAAGTTTGTAGAAATTTATAATCCTTTATTAAATCGGGTTGTAGACTTTTTAATCAATTCAGGTACTGTTTTTATAGTTGGCAATTTTTTTATATTACTTTGATAGAAAGCCGTTCCACATTCACAACCCTCAGAAAACTGTAATAAGTTGTCTAGACCTTGAAAAAAAAAAAGCTCTAGAATACCTGTATTTTAAAAAATAATTTACCGTATACCGTAGCATTCCTAAAATCTCACCTAACTCACTTTGATTTCACCGTTATTTCGTTGATAGAAAACGTTGGTAAGAATGTTATCAAATTCATGATTTCAAAACTTTACACAAATATTTCGAAACCCTTGTGGGAGAAAGGACCTGGAAATTCAAGAAGTCGGTGGAATTTTTGATAAACGAGGAGAAAAAATAGGTTTTCATTTTTCGTAGTTATTTGCGCAAAAAGATGGAATGTAAAAAAGAACTCTTGGAGTTTCTTATTTGCTTAATAGACTTATAATTAATAAGACTGGGGCCGTCCAACATGTTTTGCTCGATCAATAAAATATTTAGGACATCTCAAACCTATTTACATTTATTAATTTTTATTTGGCAAACTAAATTATCAAAGAGACAGCTATTGGGGTGAATGATTTGTTACTGGCGCACAGAAGAAAATATTAAAACAATGATAACCTTGTGAGGTTGGGGTATCTGACAGGAACGCTATATCAATTCACACGAGTTCGTTGCCAAGCATGTTCTGCATGAAACTGAACAGGAAAAAATGTGTAGAGGGAATACGTGTTCATAATTAAGTCAGACATGCTTAGACTGTGTTACGTCACATCAGGACACGTTGGGCATGAATTACCGGAGCTACGTGTATTATATTTCTACACATAAACATTCACGGTAGTCCATAAAATATCTGGACGATATAGAGGGCTTCTCTAGCGACGAGAGGGACGATATCGAGGGTCTACAGACCCATACTCTCTGTGGGGCGAATAACTGGCTAACCGACGCGGTCTAGTTTTTGATTTAAGTATGAGATGTCGTACCAATTTGCCCGCCGACATTTCGATTTGCAAAGACGATAGATGATATTTTGATTGGAGAATTGGGCGTGAAATTGCGACATTTTTAACCGCTTTAAATCTTTATGTCCATAAAAATGACTTCTTCCATATAAATCACATAATAAAAAGTTAACGAGCGTAAAAAGTTCTCCAGTCTGGTCCATTTCTACGAATTTGCTGCAGACGCCGATAAGTTTCATAAATGAGCCATAATGGTTTTCCAATTTTACATTATTCCAGTCAGAGGGACTCTCTGGGGAGGGGACGCGTCTGTTTTTCAAAGAGTCTTTATACAGCACGTCTGCGTTATTGACAGCTGTATCCGAGGCGGGACCCCCTCCCTCTTGCGTCATTTCCGTTCGTATTCTACCTTCGGTATTTGCATTACTTTGGTTAGTGTCCTGAATTTCGCCGGCCATTCCAGCATTGTGCCAAATAGCTGCTGTTCTAACGCAAAGGGTTTGTTTTAGACAACCCAAAAGTTAAGACACAATACCGCTCAGTTCTGAACAACTCTTGTCTTGTTTAGGTACTTGGTATATCATATTATTCATTTTTCTAAGCCTTTAACAGCTCATTATAAGAACATGTCAACCAAAGTAAGCTCTGATGAGTAATGAGCAAATATATAAATGTTTCCAATAGATTTCTCTAACCTCAATATGTTCATATTTTGTTTGTTGTGGTAAGTAGATCGGATGAATTTCATGTATATACATGCTTGGTGCGCAAACGGGCTATCGTTATGTTGTCATGGGCCTTTTTTAGATAGCCGTAGATAACCTCAGAGCCCCGCGGGACAGACTGACGAGAGATCGGATCACGCGTGATTTATTAGAGCCATCCGCGGCCATTTTGCTAAAATGCGGTATAAATAAACACCGTACGGATACGCTTTAGACAAACTTTGTAAGAAAGATTAAAATATTTGGTAAGTTGCGCAGCCAAGTTGATCCGGGATTTTATAAAGCGTTTCGCACTTATTTCTTTGTTGCGGATTATTACGCGAAGTGATGGCGTGCCGTAAGGTCTTAAAAACTTGAAAAATGTTTTCGGAAATATTTTCTTCCCGAGAAATAATCACTAATTACTGGATGTTACGAAAAAGTTTGCAGCTATATGCTAGACGGAGGTATGATACGAGTGGGAGACAAAGTCGCCATTAATCTCGGCAGCAGCTCCAGATCAAAGCACAAAGATGAAACGCCAGCAGCTTTGTGCAAGCCGAGTACCTTCTAGAATGGGAACACGTCGAGAACCATATTTATATAATGTAGGCACTCGATGTTACTTTAATCTTGTGCCACTTATAACAATATGCGCATTTTTATGGTCTCTTTATGTATTCGATTGTTCATTCACAATACCTTCCATAAAACAATCTCGAGATTCATAATTATTTATCAAGCGTTTAAGAGATTTTGACGTGTCTGGTTATCTTTATTATACTAAGTTTAATAAAATATAAAAGCCTTTTAAAGAAGAAAACTATCGTTGTTACGGCCATAATAACTGAACTAGACAAATCAGCAGTTACTCCTTCTTTACAACCTACAAAAAATGTGATCGCGAATCCTCCAGGTGACTTAAAAAGTGTGTAACAACAAATTTGAATAGCCAGCAAATTTAATCTTGACTAGCGAACCGACAAAAGATTTCTATCTATTCGGCCTACATTCGCCCACGGCTCCGTAAAAGGCCTCTTGTGCCTCCCGCCCTCTGTTTAAGGCCCTGTGTCCGGTCTTTAAAAAAAGAAAAAAGTCGGGACGCCACTGACACAGATTTCGTTTCAGAGTTTAGAATATTAAAGCGATAGCTATCAACCGCTGAAAGCTGGTTTGACGTCAAAGTGCAATTGTTCGTATCGATCGGTCGTCAACATCGTGTTCGGTTAGAACAATCTGTTCATGACAGCGATGGTCTTTAGACTTCAGTTGCAATTGATTGATGAGATGTTGCTAGCTTTCTAGGCAGTAAATTGACGGGTTTATAGACTGCTTTGTTACGTTTCTAAAACTTTGCTTCCACTTGAAGTCTAGTACGTGGTGTGTCTGTTTATAGAATAGAATAGAATATACTTTATTGTACACCAAAATTGTAACACAGCTCTTATACAATAACAAACGTTATCTGTTATCTTAATCTGATGACGAAAAGGTAGAATTTCGCTTTTATATCATTGCATTCGATAGTTTATGATCAGTTATTTTTATTATACGTACGAATCTGAGATACGGTTCCATAAAGGAATTTACAAATGAATATAATTATACATTTTCTACTTAAATTGCTTTCAGTTAAACCTCGATGTATAAATTATGAGTAATATGAACATGAAACAGAATTGAAAATGACCAGTCAGAGCTTCAAGATAGCCAAATACTATGTTGTTAGCTATTGTGGTCAGTGGTTCGCAACAAATTCTCATTACGACTTAGTGCTAAACAAATGAATGCACATTGCTCAGAGTTAGCAAGGACACAAAGCTGATAATACATAGCGATAAAATAATGAGAACAACGATTTAATACGTAAAATAATAACACAAACGTCACATTTGGGATACCAGGTAGATTAGACAGCCTAAATGTCATGAAGCACCCTTCATGTCCGTCGACAGAATCCCAAAAAATCACACCGGATTTTTTGGGATTCTGTCGACGGACAAAAAGTACTAAATTATTATTAGTCTATTTTAAATAAATTATTTTCTTTTACATGTACTTATGGTGGTATAGGTTTCACGTCGGGAGCCTATCGCTGTTAATCAGAGATGATTTTTGACATTTCGTAATCAAAAAATACAAGCCAACTATAGCTATTTTCTTTCGCCCATCCCGGGAGGAGAACAGAAAACCTTCAATTTGTTGAATTTTGTTAGACGTAACATTGGTTACATGATCATGTATAGCAAAAGCAATATGTTCGTGTCTAAAAGCTTGCATCGCCAAACTTTTAAAGGCTTTGCATTGCCAAATGCGGAGCTTGGCAACGTGTGGCCATAAGGTCACGACCTAGAAGACGGCAGAGGTGCGGCAGCGGTGCGGCAAACTCACCTATTTATAATCCTAATATTTCTATGACAAACGACACGAACAACTTTCTAAGGAAGACAGCTATCAAAAAATAATTGATGCGAAAAAACGAGACTTCAGAGCCCGTAAACATGAACGAAGACAGGCGTGCTATTAAATATGGTCCTTTGTCAAAAGAAACCTGACGCCCGATTTGGAGCTTATTATTCCTAAATAGAAAAAATCTTTTGTTAGAGACGTGTATCTAAAGCTAAAAGCTTTGTAATCTTGAGTAAGGCGACTCTGTGAGAATGAAGTGAATGCTAAATTGTGTGCAAAATTAATCTTGGCATAACCCTGTCGCAATAATTCGTCAGTGGTCAGTCCGGTCTAGATTACCAGGTCCCGAGCCGGTCGGATTAAGCCTCAGATCTCCATTGTTAATGTAGGGTAGAAAGAATAGGCTTTTTTTGCCTACCCTTCCTCCTCTGTTATCCAGATAATGACGAGATTGTACATAGAAATCTTTCTCTCGGAAAAGTTCTTTGCCATTGTCCATGACTTATTATTTTGACGTGAATGGGTGCAGCTCGCGCAGATGGAAAATTATTCCAAGTATTGTTTTAAAATAAAATAATGAGAAATATAAAAATAGGCCACTCCCAGACATTTCTGGTATCACAATTTTTCCCGCGTTAATTAATTAAGCTTTTCCTGTTTTGTAGAAAATAAATAAACCAAATTTATTAGGTGTCGACTTTGAGTTTCCCTAAATTAATCATATTATTTGTTGAATAAAGTCTTGCACTCTTGGTTGATACTTCATATTGAAACAATCCCATTAGACTAGAAAAATACATAACTTAAAAAAAAAACCTATTGGAAGTAACTTTATAATAGCCAATTATGAACTATGATACATATAAACGATGACGCAGAGACAGTAAATAATAAATTCATCACTGCAGCGTTTGCCTACGTCATGAAGATCTATAAATCAATGACAACCCTTTTTTTAGGTCACGATGTTTGAAAATAATATGATATGCACCACTTACGTTCTAAATCGTTTTAGAAATGTTCTTCTGGAAAATATATTTTCATTGTTCCTATCTTTTAGAAGTATTTTCCTTAGTATTTTCTCCTTTAAAAGAATATTGGATCGCAGACACTGTATTATCTATCCATCTCAGAATCTTGCCGTCTTCCGTAACGTTATTTTATCGAGGCAGTTTTTTTAAGACAGTTCTTACTTTCCTTTAGAGGTATTTTACAATTTTAAAAACCTTTGCAAGTAGTTTACTTGTGCCGGTTACGCGGTTATGTAGTCTACTTTTTAATTTTTAACGCTACAAATGTTTGTAATTACAATTTTAAACAAACAAGTACAATTTAGATAAAACCTGGGATGTACCAACATCATATTTTATGCAAAGAATACCGCATAACAACCACACTCCCGTCAAGTCGAGAAAATTAGCTCGAATTTATTTTAACCGCCAGTTTTCCTGGGACGGTAAAAAATAGCTTTTTTTTTACTGATGTAAGATTTTCCTTTATTGAAACATGATTAAGTAGTAAATAGATTGTAGGAAAATATAGAAGCTGGTGTATTGTCGCTCATATCTTGCGGCGGTGAGATGTGGCAGGTGAACTGCCATGCTCCATTTGAAATGAGGTCAAATGAGGCGCGCCGTCAGACGGTGGGATGCCACTCAATTGAAACATATTGAATGTAGGTGGCACACTAGTATTTTCATATTGTTATGCACAATGGTACTTCATAATACATCTGATTAATTAATGACTCTGACAAAAGCCACGAGGCGTCCTTCAAGGTCCGCTCAAAAATTGCTTTTAGATTGAATCATTGCGTTCAAAAAAATTCAATTATAATGCAATTTTCTTTTGAAATTAGAGTGTTAGATTGTGAAAAATTTTGGTATAATAACTTTCAATGTGGTCTCAGTTCTGGGGCCGCAACGTGCCCAGCGGTTCGGTACGTAATTAAATATGAGGCATACAAACAAGCGAATAGTGAAACTTGTCTTGTACTTAGTTCGTCCTTCTACAAACTTTGTCCGTTCTATTTGTCAAATTCCAAGTGTTTATTCCTTCGGGAAATATCAAAACTTCTAAACTTTCTGGTGTACACTTGATATCTTTCTTCGAAACATTTCGTGTTCATCGCAATCCTTTCCTACTTCGGATTCTGTTTTCGAAGTCGTCTTCGTAAAGATCATTTTATTTCTATCATCAATCATTTAGGCTTTTTTTTCGTCTACTTCTCCATCTGTGTTTAGATCTAGCATTAATCAACGAATTAAAATGCATGTTAATAACTATTAAATATAAACGCTGTACTATTTGCCTTCAAATTAAAATAAAAAGCATTAAAAGCAAACACATCTAACACTGGCACGATGAAAACCACATATCGTGCCAAAACAAACTTGCGAAATTAATTCGTCACCAAACACGCTAATGTTGGTGCTAATTAATATAATAATTATTTATTTTTATGTTGGCTATTGAATCTTCATACACCGTCATTACGACTGACATAAGCACAGGTCCTGCAGGTGTGGTTTACAATACATACATACATAATAATGCACATCACACTGACTCATGCGATAGCTATACCGGAACTGGTGCTCCAAAGTTTATATTTTCTAATGCTTTTGATCGCAAGTCTCCACGCTGATAAATTTTACATGTAAAATGGGATTTCATGGTCTCAATCTTACTGCTATAGGTATTCACACAATTCCCATGAAACCTCATTTAAATGTAGCCGAATGAAACTGAGTACTATGTTTTGTTGTTTAGATTTTATCTCCGGCTAATTTATTGGATTCCTTTTCAACACAGCTAATCAATTTATTCAACCCTTTGCGCGTTTAATCTCGGTTGTATTTTCTTTAATTACTTATGCGAATCCCTGGTTAATTTAGATCGAGCGCCGGAAGCAATATCCAGCAAAGCAAAATTGTTGTAACCAATGAGTATAATCTCGTGTTTCGCCTAATCTTCAAAGGGGTTCGGGCAGTAACGCCATCGTATTGATTTATTACCAATTCCGAATTGTTCTGTAATTTGGAAGCCGTATTAAGGAGCTTACGGTCCGAATCCCACATATAAAACGGTCTTTGTAGACGTCCTATGCAAACATTTGCTACCCCAGTTCTTTTAATATATTTCATTTTCTTTTTTTTTCTAATTACCTAATTCTTTCACATAAAGCTTTTCAATGATATACTAGAGCTCTCCAAATTAGATCTCTTAACACCGCAATTTTATTCGATTTGAAAACAAAACAAAGTACTCTGTTTCTGATATCTTCCTTGAACTCGTCTCACCATGCTACTGTATGCTCTGCAGCCGTGGAGCCGACATACCACTTCAAGGTGCTGGTGCCGTCCATGGTGGCCGGCGCCATCATCGGCAAGGGTGGCGAGACCATCGCCCAGTTGCAGAAGGACACTGGCGCCAGGGTCAAGATGTCCAAGTCCCACGACTTTTATCCTGGTAAGTTGATTTTTACAATATATGTTTAACAATAGTAAAGAAGATGGAAATTGCTACACCGACAGTCGATCGTGGCTCTTAAATTTTAAGATATTATGTTCTTTCCGAAATTAGGAATACAGAATACTTCAACCGACAAATAATCTAGACTATCAAGAATGTTTGTTTCGATAAATAATTACCAAAAATAGATTGATAAATAATTACTTACCGAAAAAACGAGTTCCAAATTGCTTTACGCATTATATAAATTCATAACCGAGTCATTACTCACGCGAACATCAAAATCCCGCCGACTTTCATCAATTTCCATTTACGGCGTTCCCTTAATCCCTATCTACGATCAGTAGTTACTGCTATACAACCTAAATTATTCCCACAGCAGTCTTCAAACACAGGCAATCAGGCTAACAAGGCTTGATAAAAATCTAGAGGTCCATTCAGCTTACATCATGCGAGATTTTGACTTGAAATTGTTTAGGTGTGTCAAGGTCTAATAGACGTGTGATCAGATTTACACAACAAAGAATTGTAGAAGTGTTTAGTAAGTGCAATGTTTCAAATTAATAGACGCCGTTTATGTGGATAGACATAGTTTTTTTGCACATTATAAAATTTTGACTTTGAAGACGTCTGATTTTCAATGACAAGGATTTGTGAAAACACGTAAAATTTAATTGATAATGATTTCACCCTTTTTCAAGCGTCAATTATACAGCTAGTTTGGGTATTCAATAGTCATTCCCTTGACACAAGCACGTCATAGTGGAACCAGACAATAAGTCCGAAAATGTCGAAACCTTAGAATGAATCCTTTGCCTCAGTGCATCCAGATTTTAAACAAAACAGTTGAACATTCAAAACTTTAAAAAACATAACATAGAAATAATAATGCGCAATACGACACAGTGATCGTAGTACGCTTCATTAGAATGTAGGTCACAGTGTCAGGTTCGATTTCCGAGCCGGTGCCTCGTAACGACGCGCATAGCCAAGCAGCTCTGATTAGACATGTCGCCTTGGTTCTCGCTAATATTGTCATACATGTGATTGTTCTTCTGTATGGATAAAAATTCTCCTTGTTAAGGAATTGTTTAGTATCAGCTTTAATTTTTTACTCTTGTGATCTCTGAAAGGTGTAAAAGAACAAATTGTACAGAAAGAGTATTCGTTCGAAATGGTTCCATTTAAATTTGGTGAAGATCTGATGAAGAACTTCGGAGATAGACTATGGAACTCCTCAATGACGAGCAGTACGCATAATGTGATGATGTGATTATGTTACGAGTAGCGTCTTTTAGTAGGTCCAACCATGTTATAATTAAGGCCACTAAAATGCAAAAAATAAAAAACATTTTAACAAAAATAAAACCGACTTCAAAAAAAACGAAAAATAGAATAAAATAATTACCATATTATAAAATTAACAGTTTCAGAAGTCGGTGCCTTCAATTTGGTTCAGCGTGGATTAGCACCGACTTCTGAAACTGTTAATATTATAATATGGTAATAATATGGGTCCAATTTCATAAAATAAACATTCTCTAGTATTCACCCCTTACCTAGGGACATTCAGATTTGCAGCTGCGTTCAGACTAGACCAACTTAGTTACCTTAGTTTATTCTTTAGTAAAACTTCTAAATTATCAAGTTTGTTCTGTGTGGGTAGGTTAACTTTATAGTATAAAGTCCACGGTGCGTGCGAGCTGTATATCGCATCAGTATTATTCAGTGTATTGTACAACGCGTGGTATTACGTCACTCGCTACTATTTCCGAGCATTGTGTCACAGATTTAATTATTTATTATCGTACAGTTTCATTTTCTTCTTTGTTGTTCTATTTTTAGTTGTAATTGAAAGAGAGTGGTTAGTTTTTATTATTGATACTGAAATATCATCAGGGTTGACTGTAAAGCTTTCAACCATAGGCTAATAGTGTCGTTTTGGTAACTTTTGAGACGCTGATTTGATATTTTAGCATAATTTAATGGTGTCAAATGAAAAAGATATTTAAATTTTGTCGACACCGACACAGTGCCGTGATGAGAGCGCTTTAAGAATCAGGACCTTAGTGAAAAATACCTTTTTTATCCAACTTCGAAAAAGGGGGAATTATTACATTGCAAATATAGCTTTACGATCCCGGATAGAAACGACCGTGATTGCATTTCTGACTCATGCGCTTAAACACATGGTCAATAAACTATTGTTTATATTTCTATTTTTGGCTGCAAGGAGCTTTTCTTTACAACGTAGGGTAGTCCTTGGATAATATTAGATATTAATTTACACCTTAGTGTAGGTATCGTGAAGTTACTCCTTTATTTACGCTTTATTACTGTAATGTACAAGGTTTGTCGGAAAGGGGATACTAAGCCAAAAGGGTGTTAAAGTAACAATAATAATGGATAACTTTAGTTCTATAACTTTTCTCAAGTCATTAGTTTAAGAGAAATAGCTGTACAAAGATTTCATAAAAAATACGCTAAATTCCATCTATCCTCAGCTATGATCAGCGGTGTTTACATTTTAGGTCATAATTTTAGGGTCACGGATTAGAAGCTCCATTTTCTGAATTCGTAACTAAAGCAGGGATAAAGAATTTTTGAAAAAACAATCATTTTGCATGGTTTTTTTTTAATCGAAATTTGAAGTTTTAACACTTTTTTTTAAACAATCATCAGTGATACATTAAGTGGCCCGCGGCTTAGTACCCTCTTTCCGACTAACCTTGTATATACTGGTTCGCGTAATAAATTTTTCACTTCGACGCTAATCCTGAAGAATAAGAGAACCGTAGAATGTTTCAACTGCTCATCATTCCACGAAAGTTAACTTTATAAGAAAGTGCAATGTTATGGTAGTATACTATTATGTAGATGACATTCTGGCATCCTTTCAATTTTCATCCCACCATGTTTAAACCTAACTAAATTAATAAACTTGTCATAAGTCCATAATAATGACGAAATAAATCGCGGGGGCATCCTATTTATACCGACGATATTATCAACAAAATTGTCAAGTGAAAAATAGCAATGACATGCGCTAGCGCAATGAATGACATTAATTATCCTGACCGTGTGTGTCCTGTGCCAAATTGGTTGATGTAGTTTTGTAAAAAATTTAGGTTAACTGGTTAACTCCACTCATTTACTGATTAGGTCGGCTAGAAATAAACAGTAAACATACTGATTAACGGATGCGTGGCTTTTTAATGTTTAATTAGTTTGTACGAGTAGTGGTGACTAATAACATCTAGGCTATTTTGTTCGATTTGATAATGTGCATCACACACTACATATATTATTACATGGAGACATTACATGTAACAATAATATTTTGTAACATTAAGTATAACATTTTGTTAAGGTATTTTTGTTGTAAATGTTACATGTTATACCTCAGTGTCGGAGCACCATAACTTTCTTTATCAGCAAGTAAAAATAAATTTCAGTTTTGCCCTTATACAATATAAAACCTTCTTTATGAATGTTGTTTATTACTTAAATGCTCTACATTTCCGCCCCGTGTTATATTAAATAAAAATAGAAAAGTATTTATATATTTATATTGTTAGGTTAGACCAGTATTACTTGATGTTTAAGACTTCTATAGACGTTTTGGTCATCAAACATGAAATATTTACTCTATTTATTGAATTTATTGACACTAACCGTTTACCGACGGAACAAGTCCACAAGTACACACAAAGTGTAGAGATTGATATCCCCTATATACTTTGATGTTGTGAATTATGTCAATGTCGAAACGATGTTCTACGTAAGTTAACGCTTCGTTAATAGTGGTCGGCTGAGTAGGTGCCGATAGGATATAGACTAAACAACTACTAGACTGTTTACATTGTGTTTAGTAATACTAGTGTAAGTGGGGACAGTGGTATTATGTCAAATAGTTTATTGGTGGAAGATTTAGGTACCTACCTATTATATAACTGCCTCGTTGGTCTAGTGGTGGCAAGCGCGACTGCTGATCGTGAGGTCCTGAATTCGATCCCCAGGTCGGGCAAAGTGTTATTGGATTTTTCTGTGTGGAATTCCTGAGTAGCAGCCCGGAGTTTGGATTTGTGCCCGGATGTTGGCAATAGGCTCGCCCCCTATTACATGGGACTTAAACATTACGCCGAAATGAGGGTGTTACTATACACCTCTGCTCAATCCTTCGGGGAATACAGGCGTGATGTTATGTTACCTACCTATTTAAAAGTGATGTATTTTTATGATAGCTCCTGATTAGTCTATGGTTCTTTTATCGTGTCAGCACGAGCTATACGAGAGAAACTCATGCTGTCGTGAAAAGTACAGCCAATCAGTAAGGTTGGTAAGGGGCTGACTGCGCAGAAAGTTCTTAAGTATCGTCACTCGTGAATGCTCTATTCACACCGATAAGTCAGCCCTCATCAAGCTGTCTCCTTCCCATTCCTCCCGCCAGCAACGCCCTAAGCCGACGTCCGAGTCCCATTAGGGGTCGCTCATAGTGCTGTTGTTGCTAGTCATGATGTTAGTAGTAGGTAGTAGTTAGCTTAGGTTAAGTATTTTACTTCGTCCCCATTGGTTGGAGACCCATCAGGTCCCGCCAATAACTGCCCAGTTACGTAGAAACGATCTGCAATTGAAAACCTACAAATAGCCGAATAAAAAAAATGGTGGCTCTTTAAATGCACTCCATTGCATTGGTCTATTGACCTTGACGATATGGCTGTCTAGCGTGATGTCCTATGCTCTACAGGGTGTAAACGAAATCATGTAATTCCTTCAAATCTCGTGATGTACTCCTGACATAGATTAACCGTGCGCGGGATACTTTTGGATTCAATAAAAAAAAAACAGAATTAATCATGTGTTCATAACGTGAGGCGTTTTAGCGCCCCGAGCGAATTGCGTGGCTATCGCTCGCCGCCCGGTCATTTAACTCGAGGCGCTAAAATGCCTCACGTTAAGAACACATGTTTACTTGTAGTTTTTTTTATTGAATCCCAGAAGTCTCCCGCATGGTTAATCTATGTCAGCAGTACATCACGAGGTTCGAAGGAATTACATGATTTCATATACACCCTGTAGGTATAGAGGTTATGCAGAGTTTTATCTGTAACCAAATTATAACAAGCAGCACGGTGTTTGATATTTTGTCCGGTAAATAAAAGTAGGTTCGCTCCCAGAAGGCGAAACGTAAGTGTAAAACAACATCCACCACCGCCTGACCCTTCGAATACAGACTTAATTCACAACAATATCATATTATATATGTATAGGGTAACTTCAAAATAACTGGACAAACTCCACAAGAGCTAGGTATCATTAATATAGAACACATTCTGCCTAGCCTTTTCCCAGCTATGTTGGGGTCAGCTTCCAGTCTAACCAGATGCGGCTGAATACCAGTATTTTACACAGAGCGACTGCCATCAAACCTCCGCAATCCAGTTACTGGGCAATACCGATATCCTAAGGTTAGATTGGTTGTCAGACTTTCGGGCTTCTGACTTCCCGTAACCACTGTCATAGGTATTCGTATGACACCCGGGACCGACTGTTTAACGTGCTCTCCGAGGCACGAAGGGGTCTCGATGTGTAACGAACGGTCACCCATCCACGGACTGACCGCGGCAAGCGCAGCTTAACCTCGCAAATCGTATGATCTGCATGGTTGTTATTTAGCCACGAGCCCCTCTATTAATAGAACATATTCAAATAAAAAAAAAATACCCAAACCTTTGTTAATTATTCTGTTATTTTTCTATTTCAATATTCACTAACTAATGCTACCTAGTAACCATGTGAACTTTGGCCAGTATATATTCTTTGGAAGTATATATTATTTCTTTTTCATCGCATTAATTTTAGTCTAAATGGCGCAATGGTGGAACGTCTGCGCTGTGTCGTGAACTTTATTCCCGCATCAGATTTTTGTATGGCCCTACAGATGTACATTCCGAGTGTGCATGTTTGTGTACGTGATTTGTGCTCGTAACGACACCCACGAGTCGCGACACGGGATAATCCTAGCGTACGTTATGTGAAGTGTTTATGTTCTTTATTATATCACTGTTACCTACGGACTTATGTCGATTATATAAACGAATAATTCATGACAGATTAGTTAGAAAACAGTGCCGAAAGCCATTCGCCACAAACTATAAGTAACGATTTTGGTCCCAAAACAGTGTTTTACTTTATTAGAAAATACTTCTTCTTTCTGCCCCTTTTGTGTTGATGCCCGGTAAATGGCAATAAATTTTTCCGGTACTTAGGGACCTTGTGAACTGTGGGTGTACACTCGTACACCCTGTGGGTGTACACTCGTACACCCTGTGGGTGTACACTCGTACACCACTGTCTTACAGTGGTAATTCAGGCGTAACATAATGTAAATGTAACCTCAAAACGACAATTCTGTCTTTTCATCTTAGCTTAATGTATGCAGTTATTTCTAAACAGTGAAAAAACTTAAAAGACCTTCTAACATTGACACACCTTTTCCTTGCTCAACACGCGTTATTAACTGTAAAATAAATTCATAATTAACACAACCTGGCCTTGACCGACGCTCTAAAAGCGTGTGTAATCTACTGAGCTTGGAAAAAACAGCACGACTTGTGTTAGACCTGGTGCACATCGGCGGGGCTGTGGTGTGGCGTGACTGGCACTCGTTTTATTTGGTCAGAGCTTTATTTATGCACTGTCGTTCCCGTGAATGATATATGTTGCCTACCTTACCGATTGATGATGCGGACATGAAAACATTTTGGTCTTTGAGTACGAATGTGGTCGACTTAAAATGGACCACCTATAATAGTAGCATCATGGGTGCCGAAAGAGGCGATTCCAGGAGTATATCAAGTGAAAGAGTAGCAGTTATTGCTAAAGCAGTTATTGTTTATTGCTCACAAAGAATCTGACTTCCCTACTACGTGCTTAGCGAAGCTCAGACGATAGTCCCTCGGAATACTCGCTTTTATTATTTTAAGAAACTGATACTAACAATATGCAGGAAAACTTTTTAACTAAGATCATTGCATCATTCGCTATTATTGAGATAAAATTCCGGTCTTCAATATTGAAGGTGGTCTAAAACCTTGCCTCCTTGCCTACTGCGATGTCATCAATGCGTCACCTTCTGTGCAGCTTAACAACAAACAGGTAATCTTCATTAGCGATACCTGTGTTAAAGATCATGCTAATATAACTTCGTCATTATGGCACTTCAAAAGATGCGATCGAAGGAAATTAAATGGCTAAGATTAAGATTAACACCAATACAGCATTAAAGGATGTAAAATATGAAGTGTGTGAGACAGGAAAATGATCGAGTGTTCATTAAAGTCTTAAGTTGTAACCAACCCACAGCTTAAGGAAGCAGAAATAATAGATCCTCGATTTCTAAGTCCGTGATTCAGTTATGAATGGGATCTTCTAATAGGCTTCAGTTGGACTTCGTGATTCTACCAGCGCTAACGCTAATCTTGCCGTTTCAAACAGAATGGAAACTTAAACGTAGTGAGAGGATTGAACCTATTCACTTTCGCTCGCTGACCGTGGTTCTGGAATCCGAAGTCATGGTCAGAATACGAATACGAAAGTGAGAGATTAAAATCCAGTTTAGCTTTGTTCAAGTTCAGAATATCTTCTAAAACCATGCAAGTTCTCGTCAAAGCGATCCGATTTTTCGTTTCGGACATTTGTTTGTAGCCTCTTCAGGCCATTGGAGAGGGTATATAAACGAAATATTTTCGTGTAGCATTCGCATGTAAAAAGAAGAATAAACCATAATTTGACTGAGCTCGGGTCAAAGGTGAAATGTTGGAAACAATCCCGACTAGTTGTATTGTTGCTGACATTTTGTTTGCTACTCTCCTCACGTGGACAACTCTCGTGCCGTGTTTTTTTACCAAAATAATTTGTGAAAGTATTTTTACGGTTAAGGTAGAGTAAGTAGAGGCACCCACTGCTATTCGCTGTGATGTATTCAGGAGGAGTCCTTTAAACATCGCTGTCATAGACAAGTTTAGAAAGTATAATGGCTAATGTTATGCCAACAGGATTAGGTACTTCAAGCTGGATGATACTACTTGTTTTTTTAGTAAGTTCTCCTTGTCTAGTATGTGCCCTACGGGTAGAAACCATTTATATTTTGGAATAATATTTAAAACATTGTAACTGCAATTCAAATCCAACAAGTACTGTTTTTTGCCAGACTTATCTTTTTGTCTTTAATAATCCCCAGTCGACCTTGCAACTAGTTAAGAGTGACGTTATAGTTACCGCTGTAACCGGCGACGATGTAACTAATGGTCGCGCAGGCACACAATATTATACCGCTGAAAGGGAAACTAACACTGATTGAACAAGACGTTAGTTGAGCGAGTAAATAGATAAAACGTGTTCTGTTTGAACCTGTATTACTTCTACAAATGATCTTGTTCCTATGATTTACAGAATATTATCTCTCACGATGTTCCTTCCAATTTCTTTTGACATTATTTTATTTGATTGCTTGGTAACATTCATACTACTGGATTCATTAAAAAGCGTACTTAATTTAACAGGATCTGTATCTTTATCGTGATACGACCGGTTTACTGTTTTACGAGGATTGACTATCGTCTGACCTTTGACTGACCTGATGTTATCATTATCACGTTATATTGCTGTTTATTAACTTGATTCAGTTCCTTATTCGTTTCTAGTTTCTTCAATAGAATATAGCGTTATTTTTGCCTGTTATTTCCAAATCGGAGACCTTTTATAACAGTATTTCCTCACCATGCATCCATCAGTCACTGTCCAGTGATGGTCCTACACACTCCTACCGTTGTATAAAAGCCATAAATCCGCCTATCGATCATATATGTAAATGTTAGCACAAGTTTTGACATTTAAATTATTCTTTATTCCGAACCAATGAGTAAGCACACCCATCATGACCTTACATTTCTCTGCCTTACTGTCTATCTTTTAAAGGTGATAATCGTTTGTCTTTTACAGTAGTATAAATATATGAAACGTTCAGATTGTATAAGTGGTAGGTTTTTGTGTAATTTAATCGAAATGTATTCGCATATCGATTGGGTTGCGTCACGAGGTGTCACGAACAGCCCGCAGTCCTTGAATAATGTTATATTGTTCCACTAACTTTACTATTGGAGATACTCTGCTTTATTGCCGTAACATTTCCATGTGGAATTAAACTTTGAAGTATTCTACGTCTGTCAAGTTACAGCAAAGTTGAAAATTACTTGATGTGCGATCCTTAGCACCACATAAAACACGTTTAAAAATACTGGTAATGTAGGTACCTTTAATACTATAAGATACGAAAACGTCTAACATTTCCGTTTTACTGGTGTAACTTGAAAAACCACTTTAATATCTGATGTAACTTTAACTTAATTAGCCAACAAAAGAAAAAATAAACAATACACATTTTTACCGCACTTAATTTCAAGCATTATGTAAGTAAAGCTAAAGCAATCGAAGTAAAATAGCGAATGTTTACGGAACATTTGATTCCAATAATGACACATGTTATTCCGTCATCATTAAAACAAACCAACTGTGCGTGAGAATCATCGAAGCTCCGACCGAGACCAATTAAATACTACAAAGGAAAAACATTTATAAAGCAATTATTTTCGTAAAATACTTGGATGACACAACACTGCAGAAGATCTTTGTCAATTATTCATGTAATGATTGCTCCAATTCCAATTAACAAAATCTACCAATTCGGTTCTGGATATCCCAGAATCGATATCCCCGGTTTATACAGAATATTCTGTTCTCCGATAGTCATCCAGATATCTTTAATTTATTAGTTTATTACGTCTAGTCAAAACCAATATCAAAATTTATGTTTTTTAAGGGTAAAATATTGTGTTCTATTTCGATGGTTGCAAGAGACATTCAAAATTTGAGATTCAGTGTTCGTAAATGATCGTCAGTATTTGTCCAATTTCATGTCCTCAGTTAAAATGCAGTGTAATGAGTTGATCCGATCGATCTGATGCGGATAAGAGCGATACTTATCTCCAGAGATCACCGCATTATGGCTTCGATTCGTACAAGTGTTTCCTTCGAAGTAACTGCGTTTCAAAGTGAGCCATTAAGTAGACGACTCTGAGCTTAAGTCATTACGGGATTCTACAGGGATTACGGGATTTGAGTATCTTCATCAGGTTCTGGGAATTTTTAGGGAGAAATTAATGTCTAGGAATGGAACGATCTTTTTGTATTTTCATATTTTCATGCCCTGCAGTGTAAGCCTTCTGTACTGTTTTATAGCCACGTTGGTTTTAGACTCCAATGAACTTAACCTCCTTAGTCACTTTCTGACATTGACCATGATTTTGAAATTTAAAACGTTGTGTATTTGAAAAACCCATATCATACTGGACTCTGGACGTACCTACCATTGGCGTTACGGAACAAAGATTCAAAACAATAACGATGCACAAAGTCTACCAACGGTTTATCTCGCTTGCAAATCGTAAGAATGATTGAGGAAAAAGGTTGCAAATATGCGCATCGGGGCCCCACCCGTCCCTGCATTCTATCTTCGAGTCCAATACAATGCGGTTCTTTTCTGTAATCGGCAGGTAATCGGTTACTTAATTTTCCCTTACTTAATTAGAAGTTATGAACAGATCAATTATAAAAATATTTTCCTACGAGCAATAGTGTAGCAAATATCTTTGTAATTAGATGAATTTCATGCAACGTGTTAACCTTTGCGTATACTCTCCTTATTTCAGAGGTTCGTTGCTTGATATTATTAGGCAGATTACCTATATTACGGCTGATCCCTTTCATCTATTATTTGACAATATTCTGGCTAAATTCGTAGCTACAGCTGTCTTACAGGATTCAATAAAGCTGATCCAATTTGTATAATCCCTTACCGCCTTTTATGACAACCACGAGAACAATTTATATGAGGTCTTCTATTCTTAGCCCACATGGGGCTCACGAAGACATATTACAAAACCTATTTTTGTAATATCCAAGTGCAGAAATGTAATATGCGAGGTCCATTCTAAATACTGCAATCTTTCAATCGAGAGTCAAGGCAAAGCGTAATACGGACTGATGTCACCGTCGCTAAAATAAAAGTGAATACATACCTGATATTTAGAAACGTTTAAAAAGTCTAAGAGCTCGTGCTTGTATCACTGTTGTTGATTTCATCATTTACGGATGGTAAATTAGCGAGTGATTTCTGAAAGCATTTGACTTTTAATTGAACTCTAGAGAAAATGTTTACGGATATCATCACCTAAGAGTAATAGTCTAATAGGTGATGATATCATCAACTCGTCCATATTTATATTTAAACCGTCAGCATTATCCCGTGGTCAATGTTCAAAGGGACATAGTAGAAGCAAGAGTTATGGGCAGTAGCATTAATATCATATACTCTAATAACATCTTGACATTCTCTTATTATTAATTAACTAAAGTTTAGATTTAATTTTGATTTGTTCTATTAATGCTGCCTACTAAGTAAAATAGTAACCCTGTGAATTATCGCCAGCTAATTTAAATTAACCCTAAATACTCCGATCAACAATCGTCCGAAATGACTAACCGTAGTGATTTAGGCAATGATGATGAAATATGGAACTAATAAAACTATTCCACTTCATTTCCCAGTATCACTAAGATTGTTAGTAGGTACATCTAACGCTTTATCTAACAATTATCATTTAATACACACAACAACTGGTTTTTCCATCACTCCTCGCCTCTAATGACATTAGAACCTGTTCGAACAATAAAGGTTAATTTCAAATTAATGTTGCATCGTGAACTCGACGATGTTTGTTCTATTGTTCCACTAGTCATAAAAAGTAGATGGTTTACATTATTTAAGCATTTTTCATACTATTCAAGACTCGGGTTCTTTTGTATTACGATAATACTATGTAGGTAACTTAAACCCATCAATGATGGCTACAAATTACAACATTAGATTAATATCATTTTACCGTCATACACCAGTTGGATTGGAATTACATTTTCTGACAATGTAGGACAATAAAAGGATATTTTATACTTAGCCTTTTATTGAACACTGTTGGACAAAGCTCTACCTGATTGGGAGATAAGGATCTTAGTCAACACAATGGCGACTGTAGGACCAGACTTTTCAAATCATGGTGTGTTATCCTGTGTGGGGACGGGCTACAAAACTAAAACGGGCTATGAAACTTCTTCACCGCACGCTGGGAATAGATGTGTGTTGTAAGATTCAACAAAACCCAGCACGCTTGGTGGTAGGATGGCTATCTTGGTGGCTAGCTACCACCCTCACATTAAAATCCGGGCGCCAAGTAGTTTGCTGTGTTCCGTCACGTTCGTATGTATGTGAGAGCCAGAGAATGTCCCTCTATATCTTTGTTACTTGGATTCGTGTGGCTGCGCTTACCATCAGGTGTGACGAAGATCAACGCGACTAAGTCAAAAAGAAATAGTGCACGTGACGATAACCCAACCCCGGATTAGGACATTTGGGCTGACAAATTGTTGTGTTTTTAATTTAAAAGTTACTATATCTCTACCTAGCCTAATTACTTATTGTATTTCAGTTCTCTCGGTCTTGTGTCTTGGGCATTCTCTAAGTTCATATTATGAACTTGTACGTCGACTTTCACATCCCGAAAACGTCGGATACTTTCGGAAGTACAAAACATAACATCACGCCTGTATTCCCCGAAGTGTATAGTAACACCCTCATTTCGCCGTTATGTTTAAGTCCCATGTAATAGGGGGCGAGCCTATTGCCATCAACTGGGCACAAATCCAAATTCCGGGCTGCAACTGAAGAATTCCTCACGGAATATCCAATAACACTTTGCCCGACCTGGGTATCGTACCCAGGACCTCACAATCAGCAATCGGAAGTTATGACAACTAAATATTTTAGACTTAGGTACTGAGACTATAAATAATATAGTAATGTATTTTAGATCGTGTAGGTGTGTAAGCGGTCGCGAGTTGAACTTGTTTGTATTTGCACAAATATTTAAACATCCGACATGGAAAATTGGTCAACCACGAAATTTTCCTTTAGCTTTGTTTTTTTTATTATTATTATTTAAGCGTTTATTTAACAATTAACGTATAGGTGGTCATAAGATTTGATCACAAAATCAAACTTATTTTCGTCAAATGGTTCTCAGAAATTGAGCGGAATATCTTGATCGACGGACATTTTTTCTTCTTGCAGATTCAAAATTATTTGAAATCATCAGTTAGCAAAATTAATTTTAAATACCTCCGTAATAATATTAACTACCTAGTAAAATAATTTCGCGTTAAAAATATATGACAGGCGTTGTATAAACAGCATTTATTTTTATTAGATCGTCGACGCGCACGCCAACTCTACGGAAGACCGTTTTACGATAATATAACGCACTGTAGTATATAAATTATGTATAAATAACAATTATTTTAATAGCAGACTTCCAGTGATGGACAATGGCGTTGTGATTGACAATGTCATCGTTAGAAGTCAACAATCACTTATTAGTATGATTTACATACCTAATAATATATTTTCAGCTTCCTTGAATATGGTTTTATAATAGAACTCATTCACGAAAGACGTTTAGCGTCACTTTCTTTATTATTTGACCCTGACGGTTTATTTGACCTGTTGGCTGGTTCAGATTTTTTTTTGAAGCAGAAAACGTGCCGATTTTTTGCTGTTTTCTTTAATAGTACAATAGTCAAATTTTTTGACGAGAAAAACAAAACCAAAGTTTTTGATAGTTTTGGCAAACGAAAACTGCAGGCATCCTGCACGTTTGCTTCTTCAAAAATACCTGAATTAACCTACTACAGAGTGTATACGAAATCATGTAATTCCTTCAAACCTCGTAATGTACTGCTGACATAGATTAACTCTGAACGGGATACAATTGGATGCAATAAAAAAAATTACAAGAAGTAAACATATTTGTGTTCTTAACGTGAGATATTTTAGCGACCCTAGCGAATTGCGCGGTATCGCTTACTGCGCGGTCTTTTAATTCGGGGCGGTAAAATGCCTCACGTTAAGAACACATGTTTATTTCTTGTATTTTTTTTGTATTGAATCCAAAAAGTATCCAGATTTAATCAATGTCAGCAGTACATCACGAGGTTTGAAGGAATTACATGATTTCGTTTACACCCTCTATACAACATTCTATCTGACATTTTCTAAGTTATAAAAATATTTATGGTATCTATTTACCGAATCACCTTGATCAACCTCATCACACATTCAAATGAGTTGAGAGAAAAAAAAAACAAAAATGTTTAAAGCACGTGCGACAGCAGTTCGCTCGTCACTCGTCAACGGACTTGTCATTCGCACGTCGAAGAAATATTAGAATATAGAACTGCAACTTGGCTTGGCTTACTTCACAAGACCTTGACCCAAAAATAACAAAACATTCGTCTTGACACCGTGACATCGAAGTCTAGAATACTTTTTGTTCACGAATGTATGAGTGCTATTGTTCTAGCTGTAGAAGATCACTTTCAGTTTTACTAGGCGCACATGAAGCCGAAGCGGTATGCTTGTTATGCAACAAACGCCAATACATGACGCGAACTTACGTCCGTCATAATTTTTAACTGTTAAAACGTACAAAAGTCATGTAAATTAAAAAATAATATTTGCATTCGATATTCAAATGTGATATATTCGAATTCATTGCCTTGATCTCTTTTTTGTTAGCACTAATATAGAATCGTATCTCATTTATTGCGTTATTTTGCTTTCCAGTCGCTTGCAAATAGACCAAATAGCTGTGGTTCTTTAAAACAGGTTTATTGTATACTAAATCGAGGATTTTATAACTATCATCGTGCCTTGTGCTGCCATCTATTAGCTGTCATAGAAATAATAAAACATATCTAGCAAGTTTCTGTAACTATTTACATGAAGAGGGAAATATTAACATAACCAGATCTCTCAAAAAATAAAATAACATGAAATAAATATAACAGAAACTAAAATTCCTCAGTGAAATACTTGTTCAAATGACGTTTGACATTGCTCACGGTAACTATGAAAATAAAAAAACTGTTCTGAATAGTTGACCTACATAAACTGAGCGTAAATGATTAATAGCAAACCAAACCACTTCATATTCGAGTGTTTCATAACCGATGTGTAAACACGCGGAATATCTTCGCGCGAAGTACTACAATAACTCAATAGCATGTATAATTGGATAATAGTGATAATCTTTCTTTATGACTGCGGCCTTGCGCTGACCGACCGGCAACCCGACCGATTGTGACAGCAACGCGTGTGCACATTCGCGATGCAACCACTGAACATTACAATTTAGTAGGATTGTACCAAACAAATGTTTGCGCCAAATGCGGCGACAGATTTTAATACCGCTCTCATTTATGCCAACGCATGACCACGCTACCTATTTCTAACTAGGTACACTTTTTTGGCCCACTGTTCTCAATTATCATAGCATTGGACTAATACCAAGCGATAATGACATGTTTTAAACGATAATAGGCTCTATAGTTTTATAAGGAGGATTTAGAATGCTTTGCGTTAGTTTCCAATGCTTCCAAGGTCAAGGGAGTTACTCAATAAGACCGGTTGTGTATGACACTGTCTGTTCGTTGCATAATTTCCCGCGGTTTCTGTTCACGACGCCAAAGATGTCTCGACACACTCGTTTAAATATTTCTTCCATTTTACGAATCAATAAAACCTTTTTTTATTCGATACAGGTTTTAGTTGTCCTGTTGGTATGTAGCAGGATGTGACGCAAGCCTAGCTAAACTCTAGGTTTTTTATATAACGGGATGGATAAATATATTATGGTAATGAGTAACTGTGTATTTGATTAGTAAAAAAACTAGTTGTAATGTAATACAGTAGCCAGTGCTTCATAGCGACGGCCTTGGTAACTAAACAGTTATCTGTCGGCAGTAGATAACATTGCACTTTGTGTTGCTATCGATTGGAAATCTAAACGTTTTGGTTCTAAAGCATAGTTTTTTTGACAATGAAAATTCTTTCTAATGCTTTTTCGGAACTAGCCACGAATCTTTCCATCCACTTTTATTTTGTGCCTCTGACTTGACAATCCCAGGGCATATTAACGGTTTTGCTGTCTCATAAATTTGCGTTAGCTTCGACTGGTTGTAAGATAAAGAAGACGAACTTTAAAATACACCTCCATTTAAAATAATCTATTTCGATATTTAGCGCTAAATAACAACACGAGAAGGTCATGTATCATTTGTACAAATTTTTATAAACCTCCGTCAAAAACAATAATCTACGTGTTTCTGAAACATTGATACATGTTGCAGTAAACATTACTGACAGTTTTTGATGGCAAAAGCGCCGAAACATTGTTTCTAGACACATTTACGTGGAAACTACTGACAACTTGTTTCCAAAACATTTTTTACTAGTAAATAATACATGGCTTTATGATGACATAAAACGGAGGAAGTCCTAACTCAGCTGTAAACATTAAGGGCCGGTAATCTATAAGGAAATATAAAACTAATCGAGTGATGATTAGTATTATTTCAATGTGAGAACATTATGGCCGCATCAAGGCGCTTGAAACAGGAAAATATAAATGTTAATTTGGCCATATGTTGGAATTCATAGACGCTATCAAGGTACTAATTCCAGCAACATTTGCTAACAATATCTGAATTAAAAATACAGCTATTAAAATGATTGTTATAATTGCATAGATTATTACTGCATTCTCTAAATGTCAAATAATTTTATAATAAATAAACTTTGGTGGCGTCAAATGGCCAATTATCAATATTGATAGAGAACACGGATAGGTCTTTGCTCAACATTGAAGCAGAGGTTTTTTGAATTCTTTGGACTAACGCGGGAAAACGCATTATGCTTGTCATAGAAGAACTCTAAGTTAAATTTCCATCTCATTCTAGCTAGCAGAGGGTTTCGGACGCTGCTGTTCTTCCTAATGTGTTTTTTTCTGTTGTAAACAGTCTATTAAATGTTTTTATATGATCAAAAATTACCCTCTAAATGTCATAAAATTGGAGTCATTTGGCAAATAAATTGCAACAACTGACTCTAAAATCATTTATATTCTAAACAAGTTTACTAACACAAACACGCGTTTACACGGCAGGTGTAACGTAAGCGTTGCATCAGTGCAGAAGGAACAAATTAGCTCATCACCCAGATTATTGAGAAACATACGTTTGAAATGTAATTTGTAATGCAATACAGCTGATACGATTCATTAGTCGTATAGTATCGAAAGCAGTCTTGATCATTTCTTTGTTAAGGGTAACACTAAAACAGCTTGTCCAAAATAATGAAAACCTTTCCGGAGTATCTACATTGTCTGATTCAGGTATAATGATAATAAAGAATAAGTCTCCGAAGGTTGCCAGACATTTCTAAATAAAGAATAATGGAAAGCCTCACTATTAAAATCCAAAACATTTATCACTATCATAAATTCAAAGCAAAACATTAGTTACAAACACCATTAATCTTCCATCGAACTTAGCAAAATGAAGTCTTGATAAAATCACAATAAAACTTTGGCACAAATAACGCGTGACGGTGGCCTATTCATTTGGGCAACAAAGCTGGGCGGCCCGGCAAACGATCAATAATGCTGAAACACCGGGTGCCGTTCCCCATAACCCTCGAGCGCTGATAGTCGACCTCTAAACCTTGATTAGGTTGAACCTCCACAAAAAGGATTTGGTAAATTGGAATCTAAACTGTAATTGTACGATTAGGAGCACCCTGCGGCTGTTGGTAATGATATGTATGTTAAGTCACATTTTTCCCTTTATGGTTCCGTAAAAATTCTGAATGAAAATGAGTTGTTTTTGTTTGAGGCGTGTCTCGATGAAATACAGAACAAAGAAAGGGCGGTGATAGCTCTGCGGCTGACAATAAATAAACTTGATTAGTTCATTTAACTTTTAATTTGTACAGATATTTTATAGAATAGGGATAGGGAAAGTTTTCAAAGATAAGAGGATGCGTATAGCGTTGCAACATCGAAAAAAAAAATAAAAAAAACTTCTTCAATATAATAAATTACATCACATCAACATTCCTTTCAATTAACGTCAAAAGTTCCACTTTGCAAATTAAGTGTATCAGTAATTTAATGGTCTCACATAATTCACAGCAGCAAACGCCCCATATCTCGATAGTCTGCCAGATTCTGGCGAGCGTTTGATCGCTATCCGTCATTTTTGGTACTATTAATAAAGTGGAGGTAAGTGCTCTATTTCTGGAAAGCGCAGTTTCGCTACACGTCCATGAAATGATGAGATAAAGGTACTCGAGGAATATTCAACTGTTTACCTTGGCAGGTTAAATTTTAACACTAAAACTTAACTGGAGTGCTCATTGTGGCATATCATCTGCATTGCCATTTACAAAAACGTATTTAATTAAACCCAAATAGCCTAATGTAGTGCAGATTTTAATAAAAAAAATTGAATCAACGCGTTTCGGAGTTTGAATTCTAAAAGCTTCTTAGTTGACTTTAAATTAAATTTTATTCTAGATTGAAACATCAGTAAAAATATCATTGAAGCGCAACATAATTCAAAAGATTTATAATCAAATATGCATTTAGAGAAGTATTATATAAAATTGATTTCGTAATTTCCAGCTTTCGCTCGGATTCAAATAAATGGTCAATCCACATCGCAATCAACAACTTTACGTGATTTATCTTCTAGTGCTTTACTATTTCCAATGGTTGAACACAGAAATACTAGTTTTTCGGTTTTTAAGCAATATTATACGCTAGAAAAATTTAATAAAGTGCATGAGATACTTGGATGTTAGAGATAAGAGTTAAGATGCCTACAATGTTTGTACTTGCAAATTCTTGAACAAATTCAGAAGTAGGTACCACTGAAGTTGTTGTAGCTTACCCTCGAAATATTGCGCAATTTTCTTAGGGGGATTACACAGCGTAATTTACAACGCTTATCTTCGCATCCGGTCCTTTGAGAACAAAAAGACCAGAAAATAACCAGTTGTTTTATCCCCTGTCTGTGTACTACGGTATAAGATAGCGAACAATAAAGTTCTGACTAGGTGGTTTTACGCGTATCCCTATCAAATAATCAGTCCTCTTCACTTTCTTTAGACTGAAGACCGTGCTCTTATTGGTGCTGCAGTTTCCATTCCCTTACTCGATGCCAAATGTTAGTACCAATAACTAACCTGTATTTTTATTTCTTGTCTCCAGGTACAACGGAGCGAGCATGCCTGATCACCGGCTCAGTAGACGGCATCATGGTGGTCCTGGACTTCATCATGGACAAGATCAAGGAGAAACCCGAGCTCGTCAAACCCTTCCCCGAGGGTGTCGACACTAAGATGCCTCAGGATAGGGATAAGCAGGTATGTAAACATTGTGATACTAGAAAAGCCGTTTCCCTTGCTATAATATGTATTAGGTTCCCATGAAATAGACAGCGAACCTTAAATAGAGGAAATGTTGGAAGGAAAGAGGTAGTAAAAGCTATATGGGAAACTCAGTATCTTTTTACGGTTATGTGCAAATGATCATAAGGAGTTTCAGCAGTTTTCTGTCGAACTTTTGCAGTATGTCCTCATGGCAAGAAACCTCAGAATCGGGAAGCTTTTAAACCCACGCTTTGACATAACATGGAATATCATAGCGGAGAGCATTCTTACAACAAAACATTAAGGGTCACTTTAGGTATTTTAATGTACGGATGTGACCTTTTTGCCGTGCATAAATTAGCCAGTTTCCGTCCTGTTTTTTCGACTTAGATCGGACCGAACAATGTTTGATAATGACTTGACACGTAAGCAAAAAAGTGCGGTATCTTCGGTATTCAATCATCGCATTAGGCCTGTCGTGGCGTTCGCATACGAGCTCGGGAGTGGCGCATAAATTGTAACCAACGGTACGCAACCGAGACAAATGGCCGCCATTTAGACGGAACCCCTAAATAAGTGTAATGTTCGGCTCAACTCGTGTATCGTCGTATTATTTGATAGGCATTTTGGATTCAGGGAGTGTTGTGAAGACGGAGAAAGGTGTATTTTGATATAAACTCATTTATTTTATTTATTTATTTAGTATGTACACACAGAAAATAGGAAAGAAATTTGAAGTAGGAAACTCCAGGTTAATTTGGTGAATTAAAAGTACAGTGGAATCCGTTTATTACGACTTCGCTTATTAAGATCAGCCACTTATAGCGACTTAAGAACACACATTAGTTAGGGTTTCTTATCTGGTATTTACTGTCGCTTATAATGACGTCCGTTTAGTACGACCAAATATCGCCGTCCCTCTATTGTCGTTATAAGCGGACTCCACTGTATTGCTTATTTTTAACAAAAGTTTTGTGTTAGAGAGGTGTAATATTTTCTTTTTAAACATTATGACAAAGAATAAGAGGACCCATGGATCCCTACAAATCAGCACGTCGTCCTTTAATTATATTGGAGACGTTTAGTCCCATTATTGTATTACCTTTAACGACACCAAATATTAAATACTGGTGCCAACTACATGAAATTTAATATGAAATAAATCACATGCGGCAGAAGGGGTAAATAATATACACAACAAAAAAAAACCCCAAATAATTGTACTCAAATGTAACAACAATGTACTTATACCCGCTTCCCGGTTGCGGGTCCGCCTTGAACAGTTGCGACGCGCTGTGCCAAAACTGTTATATTTACATATTTGTTCAGCCTCTTCGCGTTACATTGTTGTATGTAGGTACAGGTTACTATGTTAAACGTTAGTATGTATGTCAGGGTGGTAGAACCGAGCCAGAAATTCAGTTTCATAAATTGTCTCTGTGCTACTGTGAGTTCTTTCGTTCTGCGTCGAGTTAGCGTTTCCTCTGGGTTGTAAAGTTCATCCAGTAGTTACAAATACAATTCTTTTTTATAATAATTATTTAAAGTAGTGATTAATTTCGGAGTCTGAGTTCGATCCCGGCCCGCACTCTCTTACTATTCAAATTCATGTGTGGATCAGAATTTGATTATCACTTGCGTTAATGGCGAAGGAAAACGCCGTGAGGAAATCTGCACATCCGAGAGGGCTCTAAAAAATTCTCGACGGTGTGCGTAGTCCGCCAACTTGCACACCCGCCGGCGTGGTGAACCAAGGCCTAAACCATTCTCAGTCTGAGAAGAAGTCCGTACCTAGCAGTAGGACAATAATGGACCGATTATGTTGGTGATAAATTAAGGACTGGGAGTAGCTATCCTTCTTGCGCTGGTAATAACATACCTCGATCACCAATCCGTTTGCTGATCATTTTGATTATAGCATTGTTCACTTGCGATGAAGGGCACCCGTGTTCACCAGTGGACAAGGGTGTTCATTAGTGGAAATTAAACCCTCATCAATAGAAATTTAAGGGTGTTCACTAGTGGACATTTAAAACCTCACCAGTGGACATTTAAGGGTGTTCACTAGTGGACATTTAAAACCCTCACCAGTGGATATTTGAGGGTGTTCACGAGTGGACATTTAAACCCTCTACAGTAGACATTTAAACCCTCACCAGTGGAAATTTAAGGGTGTTCACTAGTGGACATTTAAAACTCACCGGTGGACATTTAAGGGCTAAAGATGACTGATTTTAATAGCTCCAAATTACCACGTTTTTTAAAAACTGTGACCGTTAATTTAACCTTACATTTCTAATTCTGCTAAACAACTCGTGACATAAACATTGTTAGTAAACATAATATTCTTTGTTAGCATTAAAACAAGCTGCCACTATGAAATAATGTGTTCCAAGTAAAATACTTCATTCATTGCAGTGAAACTTTCTCAGAACCGTTTAAGCCAGCGGTGCTCAACTTACAGACCACAGACTCGCCCGGCTTTTCTGTGAGGGAACCGGGCTTCTCACTCTTGAAATATTAATTAATTAACACAAGTACAACTTCAGTCACGCGGAATCAACAAAAACGGGACGGGAGGTATATATAGGTACTATGTATATTTTATGAAGTCACTCTTTGATGCGTAGCACCATTATTTAAAAGTACAGCATTCTAAACTTCTTTCTAAAACAAAGAGCGACGTCTGTTCTGCTCATATCATAAGCAAGTATGTGGCCTAAAAATGTTGAATATAACTGGTTAACGTCATAAAGTCTACAAATACCAAGAACACGTTATTGATTAAATTATAATAGACTCTTATTAAACGTTAAACACAATTTCTTCACGTTGTTTCCCGTGATGGCGCGAACGATTTTAAGCGGTATCAACGCTGGCATATTAAATTAGCGCGAACCGAGGGCACGCCACGTGCTCGCAACACGTGCTCCGCGTACAGATCACAATGTTCAATAAATCATAACGAGAAAAAATGGTTTAATACAGGTTTTTTAAATATAAAATTGGTTTATAAAATTGATGTTGAAGGTTCACTTTTGTGTTGTACTATGGCGGATGAAGTTCATCAAGTCAGATTATCGTAGCCCAATGCTGAACAAAACCTTCTTCCAAGTTGCGCTACAACGCTCTATCCTCCGCCTTCCACTTTCAAGCTTCTCCATCTACATTCTTCAGATCGTTCGTACATCTGATTTGAAAGCTACATTCAAAATCATAGTATATCTATCTGCCAGGACCGTTCCGTGACCTCGTCTCCAATCGCTAGGAAATAGAATATACTGGAACCGGAATTGGAACTACCGTTGAACAAGCTGTTGAACGGTATCGTCTCGTGATCCATAAATGTCGTACATTTTCATTGTCGCTTAGAGCGCGATTTTACGCTACAGCGGGGTAGTCCTGTCCCGACTAAGGTTGCCAGGTGTCCGGCTTTTTACAGTCGTGTCCGGCCAAATATATACAGGTCCGGCTTCTGTTAGGCTTTTAATCAACCCCGCTCCGCCAAAAGAAGCCGATGGCGCGCAAGTGAATTTTTTTTCTTTTAAAAACCTGTGTCTCACTCTATCAGGGTTCAGGGCAAAATGTCCGGCTAAACATAAATCTGTGACCGCCTTTTCTATTTTCGGGTCTGGCAACCCTAGTCCCTGCATCATGTCCAAAGAAGGTACTTCGGATACGCCTTCGCTCCAATATAATAATTTCATGAGTTGTATCGGTACTGACAGAAACGACGAGGAGCATTTTATTTGATGGAGAAAGGGATCGGAAGCTATTTCAACACTTCATAATAGACCTCTGGAGACTCTCTCTTTCGAAAACCAAAACGTGATGGACGATTGCACGTAAATTATACAGATTTAGTGTAATCAGGCGATATTTGCAGAAATCCATAACATACAAATATACAATGAAAATATTTAGTGTTAATTCCGCGAAACAGTTGATCAAGCCTGAATGCAGTATGCAGCACCGCCCTCCCGCCCGCAAATATATGCAAATATAGAAAATGCGATTAATAATATGCAACACACAAACAAATCAAACCGATACGACACGTGTTTCGCCCCTCCACGGGGCATCCTCAGGAGATATTGACTCGTCGACCGCTTGGATGAATATTGTTATTGTATATTTGTAGATAAACATTAGTTTCTGTTCTATTTAGCGATTGTCAGTGATAGAACAAGTGGAAAGTGATTACGAACAGTAATTTGGTGTTAAAACATTATCCCGTGCCCACAGCAGGTCAGCCAAATGAAAATCAAATTGTGATTGTAAGCACAAACCGTTAAGCCCGGATATCAGCTGATTTCCATGCAAATGGCCGCCCGCAGTTAAGGGCAACTTTGTATTCATAGAGAAGAGTATTTTTCTTTATTTATTGAGGTAGGGTAGGCCTCTTTGTGCGCTGGCCAGTTTCGGAAGAATGTGTTTGCGTGTCCGCAATTTGAACGTTTATTAAAAAATATTGGGCATCATAATGTAGTGATGCTTTTTCCAATACTCCAATAACTTTTTGGGTAGGCATAAAAAGTTGCTTTGATAAGGCTTCAAGTAAAATAAAACCCTCCTATCGAATAGCCTATAGAAGAAACTTCCATGGAAATGAATTCTCAGGTCACGTGTATTAAGACAAAGCCTTCCAAATATGGCTTCAAGCACTAACTTGTTGGGCAGAATTTGTGCTAGGGCTCCCATAAAAACAATGCCACGTTTGGTAGAAGTCGGGTTGGTACGTCATATCTGCCAATAAGTATCGCATCCACTACTCAATAAACTGCCTTCGAATAGAACGCTATAAAAATCTACTATAATCGCAAAAAAAAAATTCACAATGTAACGTTCTTCTCCATAGGAATTAATCCCTACTTCGGGACGCGGCAGTAACTTCATTTATTTCGACAATGCAAAAGTGCCTGTAAAAAAATAGAAGTGGTGTCTAAAATAAATGCATATCAACCATATTATCAGCTCTTTGCCTTTTTATTATATAACTGTCCTCGCCTTTCTATCAATGAAACAGTAACAGCTTTTTTCTATCATCTTTCACAATTTTCTTGAAACGATGAGCACTTCACATTCTGATGTTAATTTCCTTCTGAATAATGTAGAAATTAAAACATCCTACAGGACCGTATTTCTATTTTTTAACACGAACCAACTTTTTACACGAAGTTACTCGATGATTCAGACTAATTTGTAAAATAGCACAATAGTTGTAATATTTGGAGGGTGTATAGAGGTCACGGCCATTTAACCTCAATATTACAGTTTTAGGAATATCGCGTGAAGCCACTTTGGCGGACGGAATCACAATCCATCACTGTTGATGTATTATTACGGGTGCTATATTTTTCATGGTTATCAGAATTCAGAATGAAGGATATACAGTGTTTGCTACTTTTCATCTTGTGTAAGGTATCAAAAAATGACTCATTTTTTTATCTTAATATAACGGTTAAAATTTTAAACGTATTAAGATCCACATATTTAGCATAGGATTTGGTTGGAGTTACACTATTCGGCGACTGGGGCGAAAAACATAATTTCTAACCATAAAAAAAAACCAACTCAGCGTATTGTGTTGCTCTGGTGGTCATAGAACTAAATTGAGCCACAACACCCGGTTTTCAACATATCGCAACTAATTCGCCTAGCTGCCTTTTTCAGGTCTTCGGTCCATCTAATCATTTTTGACCAAAAAATAACCTTTCCACAAGGACGTTCCGCACAGTACTTCTTCTTTTCGTGTGGTTAGTAACTAACCCGGTGTCAGAGTTTATACCGCCCATGGGCCTCTGACTTGGCTTCACATGCCATCGAGAAATATCTCTCAGGCCGGTTTCCTCACAATGTTTTCCTTCACCGATTTTAAGCAAGTGATAATTATACAATACGCACATGAATCCGAAAAGTCAGAGGTGCGTTCCTTGGGTTCGAACCCGACGGTCACACCACTAGGCTATCACTGCTACGGCACAGTACTACAAGCAGCATTCATTTATATTGTCTATACATTAGAATTAAAAAAAATGTCTCCTATCTAATCTTGCGCGGTAAACAGAAGCATATAATTTGTATCAGCTACAATTAATTCAGCGACAACCTTTCCCTACTTTCAGTTGAGCTACTTATATGATAAGTAAATGGAACATTACGTTTTATCTCTCCCTTATCAGCTAAATATATAACCGTGCTCTTTATATAACAGAACGTGTATAAGTGCTAATCAACGGATAACTTTTATCTGAGGAATAAGTTATACGTTTTGACAGAATTGCTATACAGTCAAAATGTCAAATTTATTCCGACGTTGGTAAAATCGGCCCTCAGTATAGGTAGTTTATTAACACGGAATAGACACTTGTGATCCTTAAGTATCCTATAATGGCTTTTGTGGTATAATGCCCCAAGACAAACTTATAGGCGTCAACTAGCAAGTCTCACCTGGGCTTTGGGTATATAATTTGCAAAACCGGACTTCAAAGAGAGAATTTTCTAACAGGATAACACTTTTTTATTTTATTTTTATATTGTTGGAAAATCCTTATGGATGTCCCTCGCCAAGGGAAATATCAACGGTGTTCCTCCTCCTGATCGTTCGGCCGGGATCGCGGGATTCGCATAAGCATGCACCGCAACCCCGTCAGGTCCCGGTCCAGCCCTTGGCAGACCTCTGCTCTGTGGGAAAACAGGATAACCCTGCACATAACTTGAATTGAAGGTTGAAGTCAGGACTACTGATTTCTAGATACGATTGCTTGCACAAAATTTAACCAAAAGCCATCAATTTAAATTGTTTAAGTCTAATTTACTAAACACAAACCACTCCATTTAAACTTATAAGTGAGAATTAAAATGCTATTACGTGACCACTGCGAAACGTACATACATCACAAAATTAAGTCTGAATTATGAAGTAAGCTGCATGCGGTCGTGAAACACTAAATGCGTTGTATTATGTATGAGCTTCCGTTCTGCTTCAAGAGACAAATAAAAACATACATCATCATGTACCTTGTAAAGGACAAGTACAAATGGAGTGTATACCTATGTTGTAGACGTTATACGATGACAAGGTGATTTATCGTATTGTTATACGTTATACTGTTCATTTCATGACTGCTTTTATTTGCTGTCAAAACGATAGTATCGGGTATGGAATTAATATCGTTATTGGATTTCGGACCCGCGCTTAAATGCGTAATATACTCTCAATCGCAATAGGGTTCATTTTGAAAAAACAACAATATTCTTTGCGTGGCGTTGGTGTATAATAAAATTGTCAACAAGACGGATTGTCAAAAAATACGATACATGGACGTTTTTGAATAGTCAAAATCAAAGGTATGTATTGTGATTGTGTTATACCTAGTCTGGCCATAAATACTGTTACAATTAAAAATAAGAAAGATATTACATTTGAATTTGGAATCTGTCATTTTTATACGATTGTTCATTGAGATCTCTAATTTTGGCGCCAATACATTGTACAATATTTTGCGATATTAAAATGGAGTGGGGTGATAAAGAGAACCGAATAGCTGTGATTGCATTACACAAAGTTGGTATGGAGCCAAATGCAATTTTTAAAACTCTCCATACGCTTGGTATTAGTCAAATGTTTGTGTACCGAGCTATTAATAGGTACAATGAGACCTCCTCTGTTTGTGACAAAAAAAGATCTGGCTGTCCACTTAGTGTTCGTACGAAAATGGTGGTCAAAGCGGTAAGGGAAAGAATTCGCAGAAATCCTGTCCGAAAGCATAAGATTTTATCTCGGGAGATGAAGATAGCACCCAGAACCATGTCGCGTATTTTAAAATATGACTTAGGACTTGCAGCCTATAAGAGACGCACTGGTTATTTTTTAACTGATAATTTAAAAAAGAATAGGGTGGTAAAATCGAAACAACTACTGAAACGGTACGCAAATATTTTAAATTGTTTTATATTTATGTATTAAACTAACACACTGTAAAAGTAATAAATATTATTTGCAATAAAATAATTATTTTTTCGTGACAATATTTATGGCAAGACTAGGTATAGTTAGAGTGCCGATTTCAACATACTCGATCATCACCAACTTATGGTAATCCTCTTCTGAAAATTAGCCTCTCCCGAAATAGACGTATTGCCCACTACGTTGGACAAGCTGATGATGTGGATGACCACTAAGCACTCTCGCACTGGTGATGCTGATGTCAGAAATCAACCTAGAATATTTAAGCCCTTCTTCCATGGCACACGACACGACATGTGATGACAACTCCGAGCGCCATATACTTCTATGGACCATTTACGACGACACAAATAATGTCGTTTCATGAGATACCGGTTCATAGAAACATGACGCTCGGAGTTCGTACCACATTTTGCTGTGTCGTGAGCCATGGAAAACGGCTTTAGGGTGACAACTCACAAGTAAAATGGTTATATTGGTTATTTCATCATCTGTCGATCGTCAAAAATACATGAAACTGGGAGCTCTCTCTCGGATCGTAAAAAAAGACTGTTGCTGTGTGCAGTAAGATTGCAGTACATTGTAACTGCATCGCAGTACGCTAGTACTAGCTAAGTGGACGTCGCAAGGTCAGACGTGAACGAATCACGTTCCGACACTATCGGCGTACGTAATTCATTAGTGTGGACCGATAAATACCTCTGTGTGTGTCATGTGTTCTAAATCCATGTTGTTTCAACACCTAGGTGTTGTTAAGCTCTTCCTATGTTAATTTGAAGGGGGGAGGGGATTTCCTACCGAAATACCTCGAACCCCGTTTTCCCAACGTTTCTTTAGTATACTATTTGTGTCGAAATACGTGAGATGTACCATGCAGGGATTATCCGATACCGAGCCGACCACCTCAAGCCTGAAGTAACTATTGGCGGTCCACAGACGTGAAAACCTATTGCATCCAAATTGAAATATGTATGTAGTTTTGAACAGCCTCGTTACTCTAGTGGTGGCAAGCACGTCTACTGATCTTGAGGTCCCGTGTTCGATCCCCAGGTCGAGCAGTGTTATTGGGGTTTTTCCGCGTGGAATTTCTCAGTAGCAGCCCGGAGTTTAGATTTGTGCCCGGTTGATGGCAATAGGCTCATCTCCTATTACATGGGACGTAAACATAACGGAGAGATGAGGGTGTTACTATACACCTCTGCCCAAGCCTTTCAGGGTTTACAGGAGTAATGTTTTGTTATAATATATACTTTTGAAAACGAAAAAATGTGTAGAACTACCAATCGATACTTCTAGTAATTCTAAACAAACTAGTTTCAGATTTACCCCCTTTTCAATAATGATATGCGAAGCGTTTACATAAAAAAAAAGATGGTTACACTGACAGTAAACAGCGATTATTAATAAGGCGGTTAGTGCATACTAAAAATAACCCTTTATAACTAAAGACATAATTTTGCCTAAAGACGTTGGTCCCCAAACACTAAACACAATATGTTGCGGTACATTTTCTTAGTTTCGTAGCTCCTGTAATTCCCGAAGGGGCAGGCTGACGTATGTTTACGTATTCTGTAGTATCGTTTCAAAATAAGAGGCATTAGTGTCCCATGTTGTAAGAGTTATGGGGTATACCGTATAAACCCTAGCGTCTGTTATTACGCACAGTTCTAAAAAGAAACTGCTATTTTATTTTTTAAGTAGATACAATCTGGTCAATAAAGGCTCATTTACACGGAGCAAGTTTCTTGAAGCAAGTCTCATGCTATCTTTGTCTTTCTCTCCGATAAAAACAGAGATAGCATGAGGCTTGCTTCAAGAAACTTGCTCCGTGTAAATGAGCCTTAAAGATATACTTTCGTATCATCATCGAAGTCTACTGCTGGACCTAAGCCTTCCCAGATATCCACAACCAACCGTTCTGGGTCAATTCTAATAACAAAATTGTTTAATAAATTGCAATGGCACCGCAGCTCAACCCCGGCCGTTTGACCATTATCTTTATAAGAAAAAAAATTAAATAGCCGTAGTTGAGCTGCGGATAGGGTTGTCAGGTGTCCGGCTTTTTTTAGGCTTTTGGTCAACCCCGCCCCGCCAAATAACATATAATTAAGAGCAGAGAGAGTAAGTCTCAAATGAATAACAGTAGGTACTTATTAAATACACAAATAAAAGTAACAAACTTTTTTCTTTTAAAAACCAGTGTTTCTAGCTTTCAGGGCAAAATGTCCGGCTTTTCTATTTTTGGGCCTGGCAACCCTAGCAACGGATCAATAGCGATTTTTCAAAATTTTGTTATCTGCCTCCAGGTCGTAACAACTATTACTAAACAAATCTCGAACTCAACCGTGTTCAGGGCGTATTCTAAAGAACATTTCGCTTTCCAATCAATCTCACTGCAAATCATATAAAATCAACACGAGACCATTAAAAGTAACCATTACACCATAACTTGTGTAATGGTGGCAATAAAGTTTATTTCTAAACGGTTATCTTCTCGGCTGATTAGCGGCGGAACGGTGATCGATATCGTCGATCGCAAGTGTGACCGAACACGTGTCGTGATCGTGACGTGCAGGGTCGTAGAGCAATAGCGCGTGTGCTTAGTGAAAGGAGTACGAGGTGCTGGGTACTTGCTGGAAGTACTCTACTCAAAACTAGGAATAGGACTTGTTTTACGAACATCAGACCGCTTGCTTTGCCGTGCTATGTTGTCGGCATTACCACATTTTACGATAGCCCTATAGTGGACTGCAAGACCCTGACTCAAATTTACTGTATGGTAAATGTTTTGACCAAAAATTGCCAAAACAGAGAGGTTCTACAACAAAATTGCAAATTAACAATTATTTAGTGGACACTTTTATGTCTGCGAATCACCATAGCAACGTAGAGTTAAAAGTTTACCTAAAACTAATAATACACCGATTTTAATATCAACTTGAATATGCAAAGAATTTAGAAACACATTATATGTATTATGTGTATTTTATGCAGACACTGTGCTAAAAATGATAGAAGAGAATACCATTTGTGTTGATAATCTTTAAACTAAAGATAATTAAAGATGACATTCAGAACTGCTAAATAATTCATAAACAACAAATATTAAATTCAAAATTTCCAATAGCTACTCCAGTAGCATTGGCGAATCCTTCAAAATTATGAACTCTCAGCAATATTGCCTGTTTACGCAAATGCTGTTTAACATAAAATCAACTTTACTGTGTATTTAGCTTTTATTTACCCTTTGTTCTACCGTACCTTACCATAAAAGCTGGGCAATGTTCAGCTTAAGGTTCATAAAATTAAATTTAAGCGCAAAGCTGTGTGACGTTGGTTTTATTTTAACTCGTTTGGTTCGGTCGTTCAAAAGTAACCTGATTACGTTTTTCTGTTAGAAAAAAAGCTTAGATTATCCAGCGGGGAGTTCTGACTACGATAGAATAGACTCTACATTTATTTTTTGCAGGTTTCAATGCATAATATTAACGCTACAAGCTTGTGTCGTTTGGTTAAAAGTCGCAACAATTTTGCAATTCATGACAGTCTTCCAACATTCAATCTTCACAGCATCTTCACGTCTATTCTCACTCGCCTTAACATTTCCATTACCTCAACCACGTCTTCTTTTCAGGTGAAGATCCTGGTGCCGAATTCGACAGCGGGCATGATCATCGGCAAAGGTGGCAACTACATCAAGCAAATCAAGGAGCAGAGCGGCAGCTACGTGCAGATCTCGCAGAAGGCGAAGGAGCTGTCGCTGCAGGAGAGGTGCATCACCGTTGTGGGTGAGTGTCACACAGGAACCAGCATTCATCCTCATCATCATATCAGCTCGCAAACGTTCACGACTGTAGATAAGTTGCGAAGGTCACCATTATGCTTAACAGACGGATTGGTGATCCAGATGAAGATACTGCTATCCATCCTTCTGATCGTTCATCATTCTCTAACCACGGTTAACGACATCTATGATCAGTCTGATTTACTGCCATCTGGTGATGGCGTACCGCACTATAAAGCAACGGTCCCTCTCCACTTTTAACTATAGCGATCTAAGGGTAGTATTAATAAACCAATTTCAACATGGCGGCCTGCCAGCTTCCCAGGAGGAGCTGTCAAAGTATAAATGTCACCTGAATTTAACACAATTGACAATTCTTTTTATAATCAGCATTTAAATGATATCAAATCGACACTTGAGAGGAAGCTCATAAATGAGGATTGTTTTAATAATACGAGGCTCAGAGGCCTATGTTTAGCAGTGGACGCCTATGTCCTGATATGAGATAGACATTGGATTAGCAACTGTCATTGATTTCCTACTAACAAATCTGAAACACCTTAAATTGTTCTAATTAAATGCGCACTTTGCTCAGGTGAAAAGAGGTGCTCAATTAATTAAATATTAATGGTCTGTGGGGTGGATTGCGATCACGGTGAGGCTCATTAGATAAACAGCCCTTAAAGCGCTCATTTGCAATTCACCGAATTATGCTATCTTCATTATTCACAGATAAGTGTTGTACCTTCAATGTCTTGGTCGATTGGATCCTCACGATAGGACCTTGATAAAAACCTGTGAATTGTAATTAATTTAAGGTCGTTTTACAAACGGTCTTATTATAGTAATGTAAGAGTTCCATAATTAACCCGGTAATCATTATGAATACAGATGACAGTCGTTTCGGACAGTTTGAAGCACGAAAATTTTACGATCGATCTTGCTTTAGGATATCGGTATCCCTGGGTAATTGGGTTTTGGAAGTTAAATAACGGTCTCAGTGGGAAATACATGGTATTCAGCTGCTTCTGGTGAAACTGAAAACCGACTCAACGTATAAATCTAAAGCCGCGGCAACGTAGTTGGGTGATCGCTAGGCTGATGATGATGGTTCTACGAGTGTAACGCTGCAATAAATCCTAGTTCAATACTCCTTTCGCTTCGTCCACGTTCATACATCTTGTTATACACGCACGCCGGTTGTGAGTACTACGCACCTGTCTTTTTTGAAGAACATTGAAAATAATATTGATGAATGTCCTTCTTGGGCGTCTCTGCCTCATGAGAATATAACCGCTCCCTATTCAGTTTCATATCAACCTGCCTTAACACCTCACTTGGTCTAACATCATCTACATAAATATACAGCACGCGTAAGCTTCAACTATCCCAATCCTATCTAGAACTCATATTTCTACCACTCACAGTAATATCCAAAATTGCGTTTAAATTACCGTTTACATCGGACCCATTCCTATTGGCTAGGTCCGGCAATAACTTAGCAATAAAATAGAAAGGTCTAGAGTTACTCACGGATAGATCTATCGTAGGTAAAGCTTCATTTTGGATGAGAACTGATCCGTATCTTTATTGTTTAGACTTTTTATAAATTGGCGTATTAGTAAGACTATCGTATATGTACCTACGTAGTCAGTACAACACGATTAACGGCGTAAGGGATTGAAAATAGCGGATTTACTATTTGCCTTTCGCTCACAGGGAACGTGGGTGAGCGAGACGCAAACAACGTCAATAATAAAGCGCTGCCATTTTCAATCTCATTCTTTATGTAATCAGATGGATTGGTGGTATTTTTTTTTTGATGTTTCTGTTGCCTAATCTTGGCTGTATGTTGCATTGTTCAAGGGCACAGAGACAACGGTCTCTTCCTCTCGTCCTCTTTTCATCACCACATGATAGTATTGGCTAATGTAATTCCCAGTTTAGATAACATTTAAGTTTCTTCTCGCGGTTGATCGTTGCAGTTAGTCGTGGATTTGTTTAACTGCTTCATTAGACATCAGCGAGCGCAGTAGGCTGTGAGCCAAATATGACGGCAGTTGCCTCGGCACTTAATATCATCGATCAAAGAATGACTACAATAAAGCCACGTATTCACTAGTAAATACTATTCCGGGTTAGGATTGCCAGGTGTCCAGCTTTAGCCGGACTTTTCCGGCTTTTTACAGTCGTGTCCAGCCAAATACATACAAGTCCGACCTGTCCGGCTTTTGTTAGGCTTTCGGTCAACCCCGCCCCGCCAAAAGATACCGAAAGAAAGCGCGCTAGCGACTTACGCGGACACACATGACTTGCGATCTCGCAGGAGTCCAGTGTGTCAGGCTTTCATGGCAAAATGTCCGGCTAAATATGAATCTGTGTCCGGCTTTTCTATTTTTGGGCCTGGCAACCCTATTCCGGATACAAGTTGCATAATAGTTTCTGAAACACCACGTATATGTTTCTAGAAACAATGTTTTGGAGCTTCTGCCATCAAAAACTGCGCCACATGTTTTAGAAACACGTTGATTTTTTCTGATACAGTGTTTATACCTACACAATTTTTTCACAAATGACAGACTGAATGACTTCTAATTTTGAAAAATTACTAATGGCTGATTCCTGTACTTTACTGAGCGTTAATAGTTAAAATTATGATTCTTGTATCTATACCAATCATGAAGCAAAGACCCCATACGTTTGCCTACGCTCTCCCTTACGTTAGTAGCTTTTGGCACAGATTAAATTAGCTTACGAGTCCATTTATATGCCCAGTTTAGTATTAAAAAATGCTACCATTGTCCAAACCGATTCGTTTTTGTCCATAAGAACCGTGCACAAACAAAACAACCGACAATGGGATCTTTAATTTGTTAAACTATACGAAGTCCGTGTTTCCAATTTATAGATACCCTAACATTTGTTATACAAAAGAGAAAGTATAATAAAATATTCGTAGTTTTATTACTGTCCGCCCAGTGTAGGAGGGTGTCGCAATTGTATACCAAATGTGTGTCCGTGAGTGAGAGGATGTATCGGCTTACACAATCACATCTCGATACGGATCAGTCGGTTTAGGTGTTGTTAAAAACTGTAATTTTACACTTTTTTGACAGGTTTTGAGAAACAAAAAAAAAACATTTAATTTATTTTTTATTTTTGTACAAGTTGATATTCCACCTTTAAATTAATTTCGGTTTTAGTCTTCGTATTTCTACAGGCGCCAACTGCTGATAAAGCCATAGACACGATTATTTTTTGTTTTCTGACCGCTTTTCTGTGTTTATAGGGCAAACTCATTGAAATCTGATAGTTTTTTTGACCAATGCCATTCACGTGCGCGAGGTCACATTGAGGCCCTAATTGTATACAAAACAATCTTACCATAGTTTCCGTTACCAACATAATCATTACTATAAAACTGTGTTGGAACAAATTTATCCTAAATCTACCGTTATAATGAGCTGGTGTGACGAATTTGTCTAAATCGATACCGATTTAAAATAATTCTGTGCTTTTACAACGCAACGAATACGAACGCAACTAGCAACGAATTGCTAGAGCAATAAGAACGTTTTACTTAGGATATTTTTACACGTGTCCAATTTTTAGTATAGAGCCTAACGTTACTAATTTGATAATCAATTAATGTAAACAACACGTTTTGTTATTAGTAGAGTAGTAGTTAGTAGAGTGGGTCGTGGTCATTCGTGGGTCCAAATCAAGTACAATCTTTTTTTTTTTGACGACACGTTTGACGCAGCGGCTAAGTGATTGGTTTACTGCGCAACGGGTTGCGAGTTCGATCCCCGCACGGAACAAGTATTTGTATGACTTACAGATAGATGTTGGGTGTTTGTGCATGTGAGATTTGTGTCTGTAAACGCATCCACGATATAGGAGCAATCGTAGAGTGATGCAACGTTTTTTAAAAAAAAAGAAAGAAAGAATAATAACCGCATTCACGCACAGCACAAAAAGTACCTATAAAGTGTGCGTAAATGCCGTGGAGAAGCGCGTCAGTTTAGATCAAACAATCTATAACCACATTATTGATAGGAAATCCCTTGAGATCCATCTAAAATCACCAACAACACAAAACGAAAGTACACAACATTCTCAAAATCTTGGATATACGGCAGACTACCTAAAAGCTCGATTATCTAAAATTGGATTTGCGGTATGGATATCGCGGTGGTTGCGGATACTGCAGGAAATTGTGCCGGATAGTAACCGCGTCGGGTTTAACGGTTCAACCATAACCCGCGGCGGCACCGGAATTTTTGTCGGATAAGATGATAGTAAACTGGATTTTAGAAAAATGTGTACAGCAGTTTTATCGGCCCTGAAGGTGTATATACAGGGTTACTTCGAATTAACTGGCGAAACTTCACAGGGTTAGTAGGTATCATTAATAGAACACAATTGGTGTTTTTAGTACACCCTCGTTTCGCCAGTTATGTTTACGTCCCATATAATAGGGGGCGAGCCAAGTGCAATTAACCGGGCACAAATCCAGACACCGGGCTGCTACTGAAAAATTCCTAATAGAAAAACCCAATGACACTACCCGACCTGGGGATCGAACTAAGGACCTCACGATCAGCAGTCCCGCTTGCCACTTCTAGACCAACGAGACCAGAAAAAAATAGGTTTATATTTGACTTCATTTTCTGAAATCTTTGTAGCCTCTTTCAATTGGTAACAGAGATTATACCTACGATATTTTTTGTACCACCTTATGCAACTAACTAATATATACAGTCGCTATTCTAATGACAGGTATAGGCAGTGTTAAAGGTCAAATCAGTGTTGTGGCAATGACTAACAACAATTTACTATGTTAATACAAGGTTGTTCTATTATATGTATAAGCATGTTCTATTTACCATTGTTTAAACATATTTACGGAGAAAATTATAACCACAGTTATTCTAGGAAAGAACTATAACTTTTGTTTTCTGTTGACTACGCATATTAGAGACAAACTACTGAATTTTTGGAAGAGTACCTTTACTTTCTACGTGAAACAAAAAACATGATAAGAAAAGTGCCAAATTCACTAGTAAATTTTAGTGTGCAAGCATTTTTCCGATTGCACATTTAGATGGAAACGCGGTCGCGTTATTTGCGTGTTACGTTTTGAGGTGTCACAGTGAATAAGGCGCAGGCTTTACAGACAGATTGGTGAGGTGATTACATGATTTTATAGGATTAAAACGGTAAAGGTACAATTCCGTGCATCGCGGCTGATGCGACAATAGTCAGAATATAAGAATGTATGGCGCAGTTTCCGAGTGTCTGTGTTCCGCAGTATCTGTCGCAGACTTCGGAAGCGGTGCCATACATTTTCGCTCTGACTATTGTCGCATCAGCCGCGCGAGGCTGCGATCGGCCGCGATGTACGGAATTGTACCTTAAAGGACACCGCTGCCTATCTTAAAAAACCCTAGTCACCGTTTTAAAGATAAACGCGGTTAGAGAGAAACGAGTTTGTTTGTCGAGAACCTAAATAACATACATAAAGTCACTCCTGTAATCCCCGAAGGTGTAAGCAGAGCTGTTCTCCTATTACAGAAGTCTGTACACCCACGTTTCGCCTTTTATATTAACACCCATGTAATAGGTGGCGAGCCTATTGCCAATTTTCGGGCACAATTAAGGCACCCTAAATAAAAAGAACTTTAATTGAATGTAATTGATTGTGAGCGCGTTATCACCGCGTCGGTGTTTACAGTGACATTAATAAAAACAATGTGTGAAGTAGTGCGGAACTTAGCGGCACGTTGCTGGCCGGCTGCCCGGGCACTTGCGCCATCCTACACTAATTTATACGCTTATATACGGATTCCTTGCGCGTGTAACGGCTAATAGTTATATTTACCTTTATTGGTGACGGAACATCTTATAATTCATACAAATCTTCTTTACATAGTATAAAACAAAGTCGCTCCCGCTGTCTGTACGCTTAGATCTTTTAAACTACGCAACGGATTTTAATGCAGTTTTCAGCAATAGATAGAGTGATTCAAGAGGAAGGTTTATATGCCCCACATTAGTATCTACATTGCACCCGTGCGAAGCTGGGGCGGGTCGCTAGTGTTGTAATAAATAGCAGTGTGATAGTCCAGCGGTTGAACGCTTGCCTTCCATGTAAGAGGGTCTGAGTTCGATCCCGGCCTGCACCTCTAACTTTTCGAAGTTATATGAAGATCAGCAATCACCTACTCAACTGAGAGGACTTAAAGAAAGGTTCTCGACGATGTGTGTAGTCTGCCAACTCGCACCAGACCAGTGTGGTGGAATAAGGCCTAAGCCCTTCTCATTTTGAGAAGAGGCCCGTGCCTAGCAGAAGGACAGTCATGAGCTGATTATGTTATGTTCTAATCAAATTGTTTTTATAGAAATATTATCTATTTTAAAAGTGTCCACTAAATTGCTTTGTTATATAAATATTTTGAAACACGTCTGGCTTCGTCTTATCTAATGTGATTGTACTCCCAACATTTTTGGCTTTACTGAAGGATTTGACTGGAATCATACATTGATAGCTTTTGTAAGGTGCATAGAGAAGCTATGTGTTTATAAGGACTTTTTTTTTCGAAAACAATGTTAGATTGCTAGTCCGTCCATTACAAAGTATACTGTCCCTTACCTTAACATACCTATTCGGAAAAATACGTCTATTTAACAGTACTTTCGATTTTTAACCAACTTCAAAAAAGGAGGAAGTTCTCTATTCTGCGCATATTTTTTTTAACATTTGAACTAACAGTATCTTTTTTATTTCTAGGCGAGAAAGAGAACAACAAGAAGGCATGCCTCATGATCCTACAGAAAGTCGTGGACGACCCGCAGTCCGGTTCCTGTCCGAACGTGTCGTACGCGGACGTGGCCGGGCCGGTAGCCAACTACAACCCGACGGGCTCGCCGTACGCCGTGCCCACCGCTGAGGTGAAAGAGGTGACCTCTCGTACACGCTCCTATGTCGTGACGTCATGCACGTCACCCGGCCCACGGGTGGCTGGCCGTTGCTTGCGGGGGCGCTCATCAGTTGTTTCATGGGCCGGTTCTGGCTAGTTGGCTTTTTAATAAGAATTATACAAGGTGTAAAAAGACCCTTCACGAAGCCGTCAACCATGCATTCAGTACATCAAACTAAGTAACCCTACGCAAAAATTGTCGCTTGGAAACGACTTTCTTTGGGTGAAAAATTTCGTTTTACTGAAAAGCTCAATGTAACGCACTGAAAACACTGCTGATAGATGCAATGAGTAGTAAACAGGTACTGGAGGTATTTCAAGTACATTTGCAACCTTCAAAACTAGTATTTTTTAAAAAAGTGGTGAAAAAGTTGGAACTTTGACCTCCAATATCTCCGTAACTAGAAGGTTCCCAGGTATAGTCCAGAACAAGAAAAATATCGCGATGACGTGGAGAATAAGTGCCTTTCGGCTTCGTTAAGGGTCTATTTACACCGTTTATGAGTATTCGGCATTCGGCTGATTTACAGATTCGTTTTTTTTATTTCTGGGATTAGATAGCTTTTGATTTTGATTATAATCTGATGAGGGCCGCTCCCTGTGTGTGTGAGGCACGTGAGCGTGTGCAAGTGGTTGCTCCGGCGACCGACATGCTCTACACGCCGCATCTGCTCCGTACAGTCAGCTCCACCCGCCTTGTTAGCGATACAAAGCGATACGACACGATGCGTTGCGATACAATGTGACAGTATCGAAAGTCAAATATCATAAAGAATTATTACTGTGATTGGCGCGCCTATTTGGTAGGTAGTAGTAACAGGTACCATATTTTCGCAAAGTATCGCATCGCGTTTGTCGCTCACCTAGGACGATAGGTTATTGTATAAAAGTAATTGTCATTTTTTCTTTATGAAATCTAAATTACGTCCTAGAGTCTTGCACGCATTTTTTTAGATGATTTTATTTCCAATTCCGTCGCAAAATCTTCAAAAAAGCATTTTTATGCGGTTAACCAATCTTAAGCCCCAACTCCACTAGGACTTATTTTATTGCGCAAGTTGACTTCTGCAACCGACTTTCAAACTGTGTTGACACCCGTATCAAGTCGACTTCTGCAAGTTCCACGAACTAAGCGGACACTTGCGTGCAGTAACTTGCGCAATAAAACTTTCTAGTGAATTTGGCGCTTTTTGCAATTCATTGAAAGCTGTCAACATAGTAAAGAACTTCCAAATGAAAGGCACTGAGCCACTGTATGGAGTAGATAGTGACATTGTTACACTAACCGCTTACACTATGTGTACACTAGTACCTGTACACTATACTAACTCTTTTACACACTCTTTGAGTTGCCTGTTGAATGAAAACAAATTTTTTTTTTACTGAAATTTTATTTGGTATGGGAATATAATGTAATACTTCAGTGGGGTGGCTGGAATTATGTCTTACAAATGGTAATAAAATCACTTCTATTTTTGAGTATGAAAAGCTAGATAATCGATTTTTTTTTTAATTCGCAAGTATTTTACTTCTCGGTTTAATTTAAGTTCCATTCTTTTTTGCACATATAACACGAAAACATAAATGTCTATTGTAGATAATTGTAATAATTCTCGACTTCGAGTCTATGAGAGAATTAAAAATCTTATCTGTATCTAGACACACTTTTATAATTAAAATTGGGTTCCACCCTGTGTCCTACCTGGTCATCTCGTCGCAGCGCATTACATCTCTTAGTCAAACTGCACTGCGACTTTACAGTATAATATTATTTAATGCGTCGCGACGCTATGTCCACATATTATCCGGAGCACCGTGTCTAAGATATCATGTACTGTTCCAGAACCACGGCCTGGGCGGCGGCGTGGGCGGTGTGGGCGGCGTGGGCGGCGTGCTGGTGAACGGCGCGGCCGTGCAGGCCGTGGGCGGCGGGCTGGGCGCGCTCAGCCTGTCGCTGTCGCTGGCGCCGCCCGGCTCGCAGCCGCCCGCGCCCATCACGCAGCACACGCTCGACCATATCAAGGTGGGCTATGTGTGCTTGGAACCTTGGAACTATCTAACATTTAGAAGGAATTACCTATAAAAGTAGTGACCACAATGTGTCACAATTTTGGCTGACCTGAAAACTGGGTTGACGATTGCTGACCTAAATAATATACCCATAAAATTCATAAAAATAAAAATCCACTGCCGTTTCGCTACCTGAAACATTCACTTAGCTCCTTGTTGAAGCTACATCTGGTCGTGTGGGGCACTATGGACAGGTGCGCATTGTTCGCAGTCGACACAGTCTTAGTGCCTGCTGACGTCATACGTACATACGACGCGTCCCCTCTAAATAGCACTAACCGTCTAACCACCTAGTACAAACCATGTCTTGTACAATCTTGGCTGGTTTCCATCCAGCGCCATATAAACCAGGCCGGGTAGAAACCGCCTCACCTGTAACGGGTCTTAGGTCTTTCCGGCACTTTACGTTTGACATAGCTAATTGTATTGTTGTGATTTACGCAATTCTATAGGTATTGTTGTCAAATTGACGATATTGAGTAACATGGCAATGACAGTTATAGATTTCTACTCTCATCTCCAGCTAGCACTGATGGCCTAGTGGTTGATTACTGGGCTATCATTGGCTATCGTTGTAAGAGGGTTTTAGCTCAGTCACGGCCCGCAACGAATTAGATTATCACTTGCATTAACGGTGAAAAATAAAACATCATGAGGAAACCTGCACACCTGAAAGACTCCATAAAATTGTCAATAGTGTATGTAGTCCGCCAACACGTACCAGGTCAGTGTGGAGGAGTTAGGGGCGTGTCCAGCAGTGGAACAGTAATGGGCTGATTACGTTACGTAACGTTTCGTTCGCGGGTGCAGGTGGCCCTGCGGCAGGCGGGCTACAGCGAGGCGGGCATCAGCGAGATCGGCGCCGCGCTGGCGCTGCTGGTGAAGCACGGCGTGCTGGGCCTGGCGCTGCCGGCGGCGCTGCCCGCCCCGCCGCTGTCGGCCGCGTACTTCCCGCTGCCGGCGCAGGACCCGCCCGCCGTGTTCGGGCCCATCGGTCAGGTCCCGCTCGGTATGTACTCAGGTTCGGACACATAGATACCTTATAGGTTAATGTAGATATTAATATTATATAACCAACTAAAAGAAGGCTTATTTCAGACTCCCGCTTGACTCGTCTGAACATACATAAATAATTGATTAACTTTTCACTAAAACTCAGTTACAGGATGATACCTGCATTTGCGCCCGCGCATAAGCATTTCTTTGAACTAAGCCTCCTGCCGCATTGTTGTGACTGCAGCGAGTGCAGCGTTACTTTGTAACGAACAAGGTCAACCTAACACATTTTATTTAAATATGTACAACGTCTAACTGTATGATGCACGCGCCGCAGTCACAACAACGCGGGCAAAACTTGACAACGGCGTTTATAAAAAAATGGACAGAATTTCTATTTTCTTCTTATATAAAATCTATTTTTAATTTGACTAACACGACATAAAACAATTTAAAAAAACAATTAAAAATGTATACCAAATCCTTGTTTTATGTATAAAATACTAATCTGAAACAAAGATACTATAACTTCCTTTACAAAAAATTACGTAAAATCTTAAAAGATGCTATTATACAGCAGATAAATTCATTTGTATTAAATTAATTACACCAAATATAATAAAATATAACAAACAGTTGGCAAACGCAAATATTTCTACAATCTGATACTTTAATAATACAATATGTATCTTGATAAAGCCAGTAATTATGTAACGTAATTACATATAATAATACCTAACTAAGTAGACCTTGAATTTAACTACTTGTGTACGGAAATTATTTAATATTAAATAATATACGTTACTGGTTTTATCAATGAATTAGATTCTGTGGAGAATTTAAACTAATATAAATTTTAAATATTTATAAAAAATAATTATGATCCTACAATATTGTGGGGGCTCTCTTTATTGTAGCAAAAGAGAGATGGAGTTACAAGCGTTCTATCTCTCTCTCTTGCAATTTTGCCCTAACAGTATAATAGTTTCTCCAAGAAATATTCTCCACAGAATCACTGAAAGATGAATTATTCTGAAATTAATGAAGATAGAAATATACTGAAAGCTGATACTTTTCACAACTAAAACTTTACGTAGACCAAAGATTTTATGAATGCGATAATAAAAATAACCTAAATAACACAACTTCAGTATATTTCTATCCAAAATTCCTATATGAAATGAAAATTATGAACAGTATACTTGAACCAAATTTTTTCCAAAATTGTTGACGTTCGAATCCCGCCGGCGCGAAAGCCCCGGTTTTGCGCTGATGATGATGGATGATGGTGACGTGGCATCCGGCTATGGTACCATAACCCTCACACATCGCTTCCAAATTCAAAATTTCACAACGCTTGTCATTCTGTCTTGGTATCTGATTGGCTGTCGTGATAACTGATAACTTTCAATTATGCTTTTGTTCTCACTGTGCCGTGTTTTATTTCAAATGAAAATTTAAAAAAGAGTTTTGATTTATTTTTGTTATGTTGTTGTCTGGTTTCAAGATGAAATTAAATCAAAAAGGGTTACTTAGACTGAACCTGGTTTAATTGACCAATTTAACTGCATGTGATCCAAATTGAGCATTGAGTGTCCGCATTCCGGGCTGAGACGCAAATTCCATTCTCCCGGAACATAAGTATCTAATACACAGACGTTTTTCAGGTCTGGATGTGATTTCAGATTACACACAGCAAATGATGTGGGGCTATAAGTGTTACCAAAAAGACTAAAACATATCAGGCATCTTATAAAATCCAGTGGGGCGTGAAATAAAATGACTTTTGAAACGAAACACGGTTTTATAACTAAGAAAAGACTATGTATACTATATCGTTATAATTGCATGCTTAGATATTTTTTATGGTGTTTCAAGTGTTGTATTGCTGATCCAAATTAACACAATTGGCTTACAGTATATTTATTTTTTGGTTTTGTTTTAATCTTTCAAAAGTTTTTTCCAAATTCTTGACCATCGCTTTACCATACCATTCTGTCGGCAATACATAACATGACCTTATGTTATGGACGGACATTAAATACTAAATTATATGACCCAAAATCTATGATGAAATTATAATGAGGAATTGGGTACCTAAAATTTATGAAGTTGATAAAATTATTCTTTTGAGGCATCATAGGCCTGTTTCTAGCTAATAATATTAGTTTAGATCACGGTTTTTGTTTTTTTTTTACCTAAATTAAGGTTTTTAACAATTGGCAAAACTGTCATAATGTTATATTTATATTCAAGACAACATTATGAGGATTTTCACTTTGTGATTAATCAGTTGAAGTGAATATTGAATATAAATACCGCTTACATCTTCAATATTATACTATTGGGTCTTTCTTGGCCATTTTGCACCTCCAGTCCGAGCCATAGCATAAATAATAGAAAGAACAACTTTAGAATAAATATGTTTTGATAAGTTTTGTAAACTAAAATGTATAATTACCATTTTTGATATTTGTAAAGAGTAATTACGATAATTTATATAATATTTTTTATTTGGATAGAATAATAGATTTGTTTAGTTGATAATAACTACTAAAATTTGTAAAAAAGTTAAGTTTTTTCTATGAAACACCAAAAAATACGGTTTACTAGTAAAGTTGTTCTTTTGTATTGTATCATGTATTTCTTCTGCGTCCGCGCCAGCGCTGCGAGGCGGCTACGTCACTAGTCGCACAGTCACATAGTACCGCACTACGCTAGTGCTAGCTAGTCGCTGTCACAACACTATTCGATGCATGACAGTACAGTATACGTAGACTCACTTAGCTACAAATTTTAGTAGTGATATTCCAGCGTGCTGTGATCTGAGCTAAAAGTATGTTATGACAACAAACGATATTTTAATCTTTAATGATGTGCACAGTTTATTACTCTGAGTATAATATCGCCGTATCTATAGTCTTTCTCTGTATATTGTTATACTTGTCATTATTTTTCTAGAATTGGCCATTTTTTATATCTGTAAATGCGAAAAATAGACATGATATGAACTGGAATGCCAGTATGCATCACCAACTACATTTTATTGCCAAAATATGGGTTTTTTAAGGCCAAAAATGTATTCACCATAAATTTTGAATTTAAGAGCTGGTAGAATATTTTATACTTACAATACCGATTCCAGTTTTCTGATTATTAACTGGGAAAATGTAAACATAATGTGTGGTCACGCACGCTGAAATATTACCTGATTTTGAGTATATTTAGCTCGTAAAGTAAACACAGTCGGTAGTTACACTGCTATCGAGTATACACGATGAAGAGTACGCCACAGAGAGGTATCGCGTATCATGTAAGGGCACTATGCACTATGGGTAGCGGGGTGCGGTCGTGTCTGTCAGCGCTGCGCGGGCGGCTCGCTAACGCTAACACGTGACTCTGTCCGCAACAGCGCGAAACGTTCTAATGTAAGGTCGCTGGCTCGCGCCGGCGAGAGGGGTGACGTGCGTACGTGCGTGACGTGCGTGACGTGCGTGACGCGCTTCGTGCTTCCGGTCCGTGACGTGACGTGACGAGTAGCGTGACGTCCGCAGGCGGCGCGCGCGGCGGCTCGTTAGAGCGTTTCGCGGAGGTTGCATTCGAGGCGCTTCGCCCCCCAGCCGTGGCGCCCATCTCGCTGTCGGCCGGCGTGGGCGGCGTGGGTGGCGTGGGCGGCGTGGCGGGCTTCCCGTCGGCCTCGCTGCTGCCGCTGTCCAAGAGCCCCACGCCAGCCGACGCGGGCGCTAAGGACTCCAAGAATGTCGAGATCGCCGAGGTTATCGTCGGGGCTATACTAGGTCAGTTACAATTATATTACAGTTTACACTACCATTGTATCAGAACCCATTCCAAAAAAGATATTGGACTGAGCCTTTTCAACTAATCCAGTAGTTGTAAAAATATTGTATTGTCCCTAAAAATGTTTTTTTTAGAATTTTTAAACTTAAAATTCCTAGTAATGTATAGTAGTCGCCAAATTTCTTGGTCGCTCTGAACGTAGCGCTTAATTTGCACGGGTCGTTAAAGAAAAGATGATCTGTACGTACGATACAAACACACGCGCGTGCATTGAGCGATCATGACACTTGCGCAGGGTATCCGTGCCCTGTTCCTTGGCGCGTCCTGCTCGAAGCAACCAAAACGTTTGGCCATGGTAATGCTGCACATAATCCATTGCCCACTAACGTTCCAGGCCCCGGCGGCCGCAGCCTCGTCGAGATCCAGCAGATGTCGGGCGCCAACATCCAGATTTCCAAGAAGGGCACGTTCGCGCCCGGCACGCGCAATCGCATCGTCACCATCACGGGCACGCCCACGGCCATCAGTAATGCGCAGTACCTCATCGAGCAGAAGATCCAGGAGGAGGAGCTCAAGCGCACGCGCCACAACGCTATCTCCGGACTCATGCAGTAACCGACCCTCTGTACGCGGGACAGGCCCACGGTGGGTGCCATTAACTACGTTCTTCTCGGGTTGAACTTCTGCAGTGCGTTTGAACGTTTATGTCAGATGTGAGTTACGTAGTTCCCACGGTGGCGCCACGGTCACGCGTCGCGTCGCGTCACGTCGCGTCACGTCACGTCACGTCGCGTCACGCCGCACGCAGGGCAGCCGGCGCCGTCTCCGAGCGGCGTTGCTCGTACACTATGTACTTTATCTTATATTTTGTTCTAGCGTAGTATCTAGTTCTAGTCAAACACTGTTGGATCACAGAGACCGCGTCTCGTTGTTACTGCGGCGTCGCTCGGACTTTACCCTTAAACTATTGGCGCGAGTTACCTGACTGTAGTTAAGAAGTTTTGTTTTGTTTTAATCTGACGGAGGATATAATTTATGCAGCTCTCGATATGCGTCGCGCGCCGCCGCCCCGCTCTGAGTGACGTCACGCACGTCATACGTCACACGTCACGGCCGGCCGTACAACGCCGGCGGCGCGCCGACGCATATCGACACATAGTTACCTATTTACAATAATACAATTTTATGTATATTAATTTTATGCATATAACATAGATAGTGTTGAATGTGGTGGGGATGTGCCCTTTATACTCACTAGGTGGCGCCACACGTTCACTATAAAACTGACTTTTTCAGTTCCAAAGCAATAATGCTTTCAGGTATTGCAGTTCACAATATGAAAGTACAATTGACACTAGTGAAGTTACCCGGCGTCGCTCCCCACCACACTATAGTTTACGTTTCTTATCGTGATGACAAGTAATTATTTTGTTCTGCCTAGCAGACGGTTATTGTTGTTTAAGATATAATAATGAAAATATTGTGATATCTCCTATCACGGAAATTCCTATTCCATACACATATTATTTTTGTATATTATTCACCACAGCATACATTTTTTTTTATTTACAAAGTTGATTTCATTGTAAATGTTACCATTGATAAGTTATTTTTCTTTAGTTTATTAGGTTTAGTGATGTGGTTAATTGATAAATCTATTCGCACGGTAACGTCTCGTTGGGAGACGTTACCGGTACCCTTCGCAGCACTACGGGAGTTTAGGAGCTAAATCCTACCAAAGTTGTTTTATTTACTGACACTATGACAAGCGTTGACTTGGTTACGACGCCCATATTGATGTTGAGTTATGAGACCTTGCGTTCAAGCATATTTATAACATACAAAGAGTAACAGGGCGGAACAAGGTGAAGTAGTAATATTTGTCTGATTGTGGACTTAAAATAATATGCATGCTACTATTGTTTTAAGTTTAGACTCAGATGATGATGAGATCATTCAAGCTTTTTAGATGAAAATTACTCTACGTAATAGTGCCTCAATCTGCTAGAAAACATTAGTCTTATTTCTTAACAACAATATTGCGCCACGTTCCCAGGTCGACGCGTATACAAGTACAATAGCCGAACCCTTCGCTGCACGTCGTTACACGTTACTTTCTTCAAGTGCCACCCTTATTTAATATCTTGGCATCTGGCTAGCAGAGTTTTCTTCATTCCTGATTTCTCTCGGTAAAGATCTTTATTTTTTTATACATTTATAAACAAAATAATAATATCTAATTGTTTTTCAATATTTATTTATTAGGAATGTTTCATAGTCATTGATTTGTTGTCGGTCTAAATTTGTCTTACGATATAAGTACAATTTAAATAATAATAAAATGCATGTCCAGAATAGTAGATGAAAAATAATAATAAAATATTTTAAACATTTTAAAAGCAGATTTCTATATATCGAGATGACAATATAAATGATATATTCTTATTTACAGTTACTATATGATTCAATATTTTATTTTTTGCGCCGTCGTTTAACCAAGACGTTCTTTTAGTGTCTGTTAGTGGTCGCACGTCGACGACTTGGTCGCACGACTGAGTCGCATCAGTATCTGTGACACTTGTGATCACACAAACTGATGGACTAAAAGTTACATCATAAAAGTGTAAATGATCTTTTTCGATTAACTTTGTTTTGTGTTAAGTCGTTAACGTGCAATATACGTTAGAGTTACATAATATATTATAAACTGTGATTGTTTTCGTCGACATTGTCAAGGTACTACGTGTCAGTCTCCACTTAGTGTAGAACCGCTCGGCACTTCGCCGGAGGGTAGTTATAAGTTGTGTTTGTTTACCTCAGAAGTGCCATCGTTCTAGATACAGAATTAATGAGGTGAGCCTCGACATCTTCACTGTTTATAAATACAAGCGGGTTTGTTATGTTTGATTGTAACTTGTATGTTGGAACTGGAGTGTCTTGAGAATTAGTTGACTATTAAATGTTGAAGTTTCACAAACATCTCTACTCACCGACATGTTACACTCAAAGGTACCAAAACTTTCTGCTGTAAAACTATTTTTCTGTACATCTCCGGCCCCGCGTTGGGCGCCAACGCATAATACGGTTCAATGTTAATGCAGATACTAACGGGTGATAACTTCCTACGAAGGCGGTGAATACTATCAAATGTGAATAAACGTATGAAGTACAAAAGAAAACGTAATCATAATAAAAAATATAATAATTCGAAATCGGCTTAAAGATGAAAGTTAATGTACGATAGTGTGTAAGAAATCGGAATTGAGAGATAATTTTCTCAGCTAATTGAGAGACAATTTCTCAGCTAATTCATTCACAATTACGCGATTATAAATAAATAAAAAGTATATAAATATTTTTAACTAATTAAAATAATTATTAGGGAAGTGAGCACGCTCGATACGCCATAACCTCGTACTTCCGTAAAAAAGTGAAATAATAGTGATTATAACGTTGTTGTAAGTTTTCGCCAAGTGAGCGTTGTCTGCTGTGTCGTATAGTCGTGCCGCGAAGTTACCTAAACAAAGCAATAATGTTCCACGTACCCCGCCACGTACCTCGCGCGTCAGTACGCGACCACGCGCCGCAGCGGACGGACGCGCTCGCTGTCCAACGACATCTCGATGATATAAGTTGTGGGTATTGTTAACTGATCTATTACATATATACGTGTGTTATGTAGTTAACATTGCGCAGTGTAGTGTGGCATTACAGTAGCTAGTTAATATATATTCAATCTTTAAAGTGTATAGGTAACGCTGTTGGATAAATTTCCGGTGTTTTTCGAATTTTTCTCATCTAAACTATGTATATTGGGGGTAGGTACAGATATCGTCTTGTGTCAATTAATAAAAATGTCTGTTTGTGCGTTCGCGGTGGCTAAAGTTTGAGAATAAGAAAAGAACTGTACGCTTACCTCGAAGTATGTTGAAATGTACACGTTTCAGACTATGCATAATATAATCAAGTAGACATGATAAATGAAATGAACTGATTTTTAAGAAATGAATTTGTAAAATCTTCGTGTGTTTAGGATTAATAACTTACTCATAAAGGAGTTGTGATGGGTGAGCGTAGTGTTAGTGATCGCGAACACACAGACGCACGGTCGTGTCGGCCACAGCCTGAACACGTATCGCCTGTCACGTCGATTTAACAAGCTCAATTTTATCGGAACTAAATCTCGATTAGTCGGTACGTATAAGTCAAATGCGTCAATTAAAAGAAATTTATGATTTCCAAAAAAAGATATATCATTTCACGGTTCGGGCGAGCTCTGGGGGTAGACATAGTTTCCGTCTCGTTTCTTCACTCTCTCTCTTTCTAAGTTACTTGCCTCTATTGTTACTCGGGGCGGTGCCCGCCGTGTGTCGGGAACACATTCCGGCTAGAGTTAAGTCTTTCTTGTGAGGGCGGCTGGGTGCGAGTGTCGTGACGCTACATGCCACGACACTATCTTTTTCTTTTCAATTTCGATGGGAGTAGCGCGTCTATTAAGACAATTTCTGCCCTTGTAGGTGATAATAATAATTTGTCTTGTTACCCTCGCTGGCTGTGTACAAACCGCGTATAACTCGACACATGGCGAAAGCCGCGCCGACATTATAATAGTTATCAATGGAATTCTAGTTAGTCATAATTATCATATTAAAAAACAATACATATAATGGGTATAAATAGATAATTTTTAAATTAAAATTACTGGAAAAATGTTAATGTTGTTATACTGAAGTTGTTACAATATTTGAGAGTATATTAACGTGAATACAAAATAATAATTCTAGTGCGGTAATCATTATCTGGATAAAGTTTATGCGTGGAAAGATAATAAATAGTGCAACGTCGTCCTGAATACTTGTAATAGTGCATGCAAGTAGAGCTAGCAACCTAGAGCAACACAAGGTTCGTACTGTTTCTGTGATACTGACTTATATGCATCACCGCACGTCGGCTCGGCCACACGTCACACGTCACACGTCACACCCACTCCCGCGCACGCTTGTCCCCGCACCCTCACTGACGTAGAGTAGAGCGCGACCAGCACTCACACGCACGGACCGAGGACTGTCTGTAACAGGTTGTGTCAAATTATTTAGAGCTCATTTCAGTAGTAGTATGTAGCGAGCGTTCGTCTGCACGTGGTAGCGAGCCACCGCACGCCGTCACGTCGCCCTCGCGTCACGCACCCGCGTACCACTCCTGCACTTTACGATCATATTATAACGCTGTTACGATTAAGGAATTTCAATGTTGTAGGATAAGGTAGCTAGTTGTCATTCTTCATTCTACGGAATTAACGGAGAGGTTTAAGTTGTCACGTTGAGCCGGGACGGGTGGCAACACGGTGTCCGCGCATCTCATCCTCCCATTTTAATTTTAATAGCTAAATGTTGTTGAATTTGTTGATAGAGTGGTTTATTGTAATTACTATAGGTAGTTTAGTGGGTATACACGCGAAGGTGGCAGCCGTTGGGTGCGCTAGGCTAGAGTAAGGTTCGATACTGTGTTTAGGAAAATGGCTGTGCGTTCAAGTCGAACTCAACATTAAGACATCACCATAACGCTTGTTTCTGATGGGCGCGAATCGCACACGACACTCGCGCGCTCGCCGCTCGGTGCGCGCCACTCGGCGCTCGGCGCTCGCCGCTCGGCACCGTCGGCACAGCGCGCCCTCCACTCACTATCTGTATATAATTGCATAACATTTTTCATTTACGTTATTCTCCTTGCTCATTGTCATCAATTTATTAAAGACTGAGGAATCAACTCGCGCATATTGACATCGTCACGAACGCGTCCCAAACGGTAGGGATTAATTGTAATATATAATTGTTTATTAATCATTAAAATAAAAATTTCGCTCGGTTTCATGTGGGTTCGTCCGCGAGGACGTAGTCGTGTGCGATTCCCGCAGTACACTCGCGGTGTTTAACGTTTTGATTGTTACACGTCAGTTTTATTGTTAACGCCCAAGTTGAAATATTTCCATTAGTTCGCGTCGGTCGCACGTCGGCCCCTCCCGCTCGCTCGCGACCCGCCCGCGGCAGCACAGAGCGGCGAGGGGCGAGGGGCGCTCGCGGCCGGCCGCCGCTGCGAGTGTACGGTGTGAGCGAGCGCGCGCGGCGCTTGCGCAGACCTTCGCCCTCTTGCCCGTGTGAGTAGCAGTCCGCGCCGCAAGCGCCGCGCGCGGTCGCGCCGCGTACCGGCCTCTCGGCCTCTCGAGCGCCGATCAGTCGTTGTCTCATCAACCTTTACACATGTTGAGATTGATATGTTATACTAATTCTATTGAATTATAACTTGTTGCGTATTATAAGTATGTATAGAGCGAGCTCCGGCTCCGTACGTTGTGTAAATGTCATACGTTGATAACATTTGTTGCTGTACAGTTCAGTGATGGAATTTTTATTTTTTATTATTAATATTTTTTGTTAACTTGGTTTACGATAAACGGGTCTGCAATGTTATGTAACGAGAATATAATTTTAATTAAGTTTGAATTTAAAAAACAATGTTGAATAATAAATATGTTTTGAATTAAAAATTCACTATATTTTAGTCAATGTTTATTATTGTTTAGTTAGTTGTACTGTCAGATTGATTTTCTAATGAAGTGTTATTTTGCAATGTTGTAAATGATAAGAGGTAAAAATGAAAGGTTACAATGTCTTAGTGTTTAAAAGCTCGAAACCAATTGAAAGGTACCTTGAACATTGTCTATATTATATTAACATTAATAAATGCAAAAACTAAGCATGTCGTTTTAATGTGTTGTGAAACCTATCCCCTGGTCCACTGAAGCGCAGTTATTTGTCTAGAGACAAAATTACCTAGTCACGATCGCTACGGCAAAGGCACTCTTTCGTTCAAAGTCCAGTTCCTTTCACTGCAATCGGTATTATATTTTTTCGCATTTGTGATACTTAGGCCTCGTTCAGGGAGACGCGGGGCGATGCGCGGCACGTCTGGCGTCGAGTTACGGGGAAGCGGCAGGCGGGGCCCGCGGCCTCAGCCGCGGCGTTGCACGCACAAATACAAACAAATGGTAATCTGTAGTTCCGTTTATGAAAACGCGGAGCGTTGTGCGGCGCGAGATGCGGTGCGTGCACGCTCGCCCGCGTTTGATGCCAACAAACTGATACACACGTAGGTACGCGGGGTTCGCGGCGGCGGCCGCCGCGTGCTCTGCTGCGAAGAACACTGTAGCAAACAAAACGCGCGTGATCACGCTTCTACACGAACGCTCTCATAAATTATCATAATAATTATGTTTGATTAGATCGCAAGACGCGACGCCAGACACGCCGCGCAACGCCCCGCGTCTCCCTAAATGAGGCCTTAGTTTGGATCCTGGATCAGGGGAGATATTTTGTTTTGCCATCTTGAATATGCAACGTACTTTTTCACCAGGTGGCGTTCATTTTATCCATACTATATAAAAGGGGCTCAGTTTAAACAGGATAAGACTGGAAGATTGGGTAAACAAAACAAGTTATAGGTACATTGGATATCATTTTAATTATCAAAAATGACACTTGGCTACATAATATTATGAAGTTCACGCAAAAATGAGATTCGTACAAAAATACGAAGAATTGGACGGAATTTCTTATTTCAGATCACACAATGATTAAGTAAAAAAACCTAAGAACTAAATATACACACTATCATGATTAAATAAAATATTTATGATAAAAATAATTTCGAAATATTATCTTTCCTCTGATAGCTGCCTTTAAAGCTTAAATAAAATTAGAGAGTACATAAACAGATCTGTAATTTAAAGTCAAGGATGTAGCAAATGTATGTAATAAGTTATTACTTATTTATAAACATTTTTACATAGGTACGACGCCGAATTATGTGTCTTCGTGGCTAGTGCTGGCGGTGCCGCAGTCAAGAGCACTCTCGAGTCAATAGAGTGGAAAGATCGTATGGTTGGTTAAACTCGGCCCCTTAACAATTGATAACCAACCTGCATGTTTATTAGACTTGTCTGCTGCGCGTATCAGTAATTATAGTTGATATATTAGGTTGCGTCCATCGTTACGAGTATTTGGAGCCATTTAACTATAAACGCTGTCGACGATGACTGTATTCGCCGCACAGAAATGTGGGCTCCATAGTTGTCTCGCTCTTAGATGTGCGGCCGCACCGTAAGTTAGAAGTGCTTGCCAAGCTAGATATGAATTTTGAAAGGTTGTGCGGCCCTGGAAGCCTTCAAAGAATGTGGCAATGTAATGTCACTACGGTTGAGATATCTGCGTTCATAACTAAGCGCAGGAAACTTAACAAAGGCATATAAAATACATACGCATTGCGCATCGATAGTAACTTGGTCTCAGTTATTAAGAGTCCGAGAACAGCACCAAAATGATAGCCAGTCCTCTTCGAAGACATACAATATGTACCTACATACAATTAATAAACATTACGTACCTCATTCTGTCATATTATTGAGCATTATACTAATTAATACACATAGGTATATATATGAATAAATAATAATACTTAATAAAGATTTCTGCATCTGATCAACAAATGTGAATATGCACATATGAGATTCCTTTGAACTTTCAGTTACATTTCCTTCAAAATCAAATATGCACATAGTTTATTACTGAAACGTTAACAAAGTTATTTAAGCCTAATAGTAAAGAATTAAGGCAAATCCTCGGAATTTTGATTTCATGTGTAAAATTAACAATCTTGAAAATATATTGCTTGACTTATATACACTTAATTTACTTAATATAACTTAATATAAGTAAAAACCATTGTAACTACTTATACGTTATTTCACAACTGCACTGCGCTGCCCAAATAAAGTATTCGTCGTCGCACGCAAATTAAAAACTATAAAAAGCGCGCGAATCTTGTTGATTATTAATTTCGCTTTAGGCGACATGTTTTTTTCAAGCAGTTAAATAAATAAATATATTGAATTCCCTGTTCTAAATACCCTCGAGTTTATGAACCTTACAATACAAAGTATTTAAGATGTTAAATACTTTAGAGCAGCTCATTGTAGTTTTTAAACGATCGAAGGTTGTTCCAACTCGTTTTGTAGGTAATGTAATTAAGACAAGTATAGTCGCCGGCACATAACTTGGCAAGAGTAGAGAAGAGAATTACTCTCCTTCTTCTAGACAGACATGTTTAAAAATAAATTATGGCAATAACCATAGAATAATGATAAGCAATAATAGTGACCATTTTTTTGTTGCACTAAGTGCACATGCGCTTACTCCCACTACGCCAAAACCTTGCCAAGTTACGTGCCGATGACTATACCCGCACGAGTGATGTGGTCATTGATTTATAAATATATAAAAACAACCAGATTCAGATCAGTTACGACAACCTTTCAAAAGATTTAACCACAGCTAATTGGTTGGTTACATAGATACCGCAACTTTGGCAAATTGTATGGAAACAAGCGTGTCACATTTTTGTAGTGCTGGAAGGTAAACATCATATCCGACCGTTTCGCGCGCGTCCTCGCAGTGAAAATTCGCGCACATGCATCCCTAACCATTCGCGCTTACAAAAGCGGAAACGGTCGAGAGGGAACTGACTTAGCAACGTAATATGTAGGAGGATTGCTCGCACTGAATGGCACGCAAATTAGGTCAACTTGCATTATCTATTTAACTTTATATCTGTGGTTGCAACGTTATTCTTACAATTTACCTTACCTAATGAAGTCTTTCATACTAGCTTACGACTGTCTATGTTTACGACAAAGGTAACGTGTGTTGAGGGACAGTAACCTACGCATAGAGTCGACTACAATGTGCTATAAAATCTAGTTTATCGCTAATACTTGGTTAATTTGGTTAGTATAAACGCAAACAGACGAGAAGTAATAACTATAGATACTGTAAGTTATATAACTATTTAATAAGTTAAGAATATTATTGCATTATTATTTATATGTATTGAAAAAAAGCTAAGGGAACACAAGTTCCTAGAAATGCATTTACTATATTTATATCAAATACTCTGTGGTATAAATGAGAGTACATTATTTTTACATCTATTTTATTATTGGCTAGTTTAGCTGCTGTTTTATTGTTAAAGAACTTTTAACCAGTAAAGAACAATCCATTCACTATGAGACGATCGTTCACGACTCCTATAACATACATTTATGTTATAGGAGTCGTGAGCGGTCGTCTGTGCGTGATCATTTGTTCCGCGTGACTACAACCGCTACGAGCTCAGATCATTAGCATAAATGGCGAAGAAAGAATACTTTACCATGTTAACAACGAGGTCGAAGACGATTAGTTCTTTAAGTTTAGATATACAACAACGACATCAATTCCTTGATGATAAAATATTGCCATTTTCGTATTAAATGCCATTGTGGCCGTCGATGCAATTCGCAACCTCGCCTAACATCCGAGTATGCAATATAACTCTTTGGATCCTAATAAAACTATATTTTGGTTAGTTGTCTAAATACTATGAGACGATTTCGTACTGCGGTACGTGCGGTTCGTAATTGAAACCATTGTAATGAGTAAAGCTTAGACTCCTGCAGCCGGGAGCTTCGGCAAATGGCTTCAGTTCTTGGACCAGGCTGGGGAATGCTGGTCTTTCGTCGGGGTCCACTTGCCAGCACTGCAAACAGAGTTGAAACAGTTCGTCACCCGCGTACGAGGGCTGTGACGGCCGCATGCCTCGTAGGATCCGGGCTGCGACGTCTTTATTAGCGCTGTGGAAGTACGGAGTCGCGCCTATCGTCAGCGCCTCCCACATGAGGACACCAAACGACCAGACATCCGCCTTGGGATTGAACCTCGTTTGTCGCAACATTTCGTGGGAAGTCCACCTGGTATAATCTGGCGTCTCATGCAAGGGTCTCATATGGGACAACCCGAAACCGGACACTTTCGCGATGCCGTTGTCACCGAGCGCGATATTACGACAACTGAGGCGCTTGTGTAAAATCTTCTTACTATGCAAATACTCCATACCACGGGCAATATCGACAAAGTACTGCAGCAATCTGTTTTCAGGTATGAGACAGAACTTGTTATTTTGAAGGTCTCTATGCCTGCTCTGAAGTAACAAATCTTTCAAACACAGTTTATTGTCTTCTAGAACCACAAACAATGTTGTGTTGGTTTCACAGAATCCTATGAGTGAGATCACATTCTCATGTTCACTGGACTTGATGAGCAGGTCTAATTCTTGCAGCATCTGCTTCTTCTCAGGTCTCTCCAGTTCTCTGTCAGCCACAACTTGCACAAGTCCTAAGGTCTGTGCCCCATGCTGTTGTACTTTCCCCTTAGTAAACTTGCCATAGCTGCCAACACCAACTATGCAAGAAATATCAATGTCTATAAGGTTTCTTGGTATATTCCACAGCTTTCTCTTCAAGTTGCTGTAATAATCTACTCTTTCGTCTTCTTCCTGAATGAATCCCGAGTTTTCAATTTCCATGCACGGCTCACTCAGACTTAGGGGCATGGACTGGGAGCCTCTCTGTGCTCTTACCAGATGTATCCTCTTTCTGAGGATGATTAGCAACCCTACACCAATCAAAAGTAGAACCACACTGATGGCTATAGCTGCTCCAAGTGCTATCACCATTGGGGAAGTCTCCTCGGGTTCATTAATATTTAAAATAATTTTCTTTGCTGATTCTGCATATCTTATTTTTTTTACATGATTCTTTTCACTTACAACTCCTAATGAGACATCAATATCATTGGTCAATGGCAGTGGAGCATTGTAGAATCCATTGTAAGTACTTCTGTCTCCAATAACGAAGTCGTGTTCTATATCATCGGGGTCTAATTCAGCAGTGATGTAGTAGGGGAGACCCTGATCACTGGCATAGCTGTAGTTTCCAAGGGTATCGACAATAAACCCTTGTTGGTATAACTCAATAGAGACTACGATCCTGTACATGGAGACTGGACCATTAACATTCTTAGCTTCAGGGATATGTACCACCATCCTGTCTCCCTTCCTGTCTACAATCTCAATGTCAGGTGGACTGGGAACTGGTGTACCAATAACTGTTTCTGCTGTAGTTGTGACATTAGGGCCTTCAAATCCATCATTGACTGCAACCACTCCAATTTGGTACTTAGAACCTGGTTGCAGGTTCAACAGCTCAGTGTAGAATGTCTTATTTGATACTCTCCATTCAAGATCTATGAGGGCAATGTCAGTATAGGTTTCAACAACAATTGCTCTTATTACATATCCAGATATGGATGAGTATGCGTCGGGGGCAGTCCAGCGCACCCTTAGTGTTGTTTCTGTAATATTAGTAATGTTAATAAATGCTGGGGGTCCTGGGGAGAATACCTCGGTGTCGTATACACTAGCGGCGTTTTCGCCGCCGCATATCTGACTATCATTCTTAGGGCAATGCATAGTACAAGAATCCAGGGGCAGTTGGAACTTGCCAGGCGCGTTCCCACAGAAACACGTCGACTCGTTACCTATTATAGCATATTTGTAGTACACTTGCTCACACGCCGACAAGCAGACATCCACGGATTGTCCGGTGTGAGTGTTGAGTACATTTTCAACCATCAGCTTGTAGCAGCCGATGTAGTCGCCGCGGTCACCGCTGCACCCCCACGAACACAACAATAACAACACAAATACGTAACACTGACTCTCCATTGTGTTCTTATGTGTAATTGACTCATTCAAGCCCACTTGACGTTTTGTAACGCCCGTTACACAAAATCGTTTCTTATAACATCCGTTTTTGGAACTGGAAATTCACACCTTCAGGGTATTTATAAAACATGACATACACCATTGTGTATTACTGGAACTTATTAATTAAGTAAATTTATAAAAAAAACATACATATTGCACCGCGTTGCCTATGTTCGTTATCTTCGTTATTATTTTGACAATGACGAACGGCAACCAGTGTTGCTAATACAATAAAATATGAAAATTGAAATCGATCGAAAACATTACATTGTAGTGTTTTTTGTTTACGATTTGACTAATATGTTTCAGTGCAAGCACCATGTCTATTTTATTTTATAAAGTAATTTTTTTCAGTCATTCGTTCTTTACTATCTCAAAAATCGTCGTTTATAAAGTGACTGTCAACGGCAAGGAAATAATAAGTTGACAACACTCAGTGAACTGAGTTGGTGTAGTCCAACAGAGAAAAAAATGTGGAACAAACTTACAGCTAGACATAAAAGTCTAGAAATGGAATTATTTGTTAATGCTGTGTCAATTAGTGATTTATCAGGCGATAAATGTATTCAAATTTATTTTAAATGATTAATTATATTGAAAGTTAGAGAAGAAAAAGTTTAAGTTATTCAGAACAGTTATTTTTAAAGTAGAATTTTGTTTAAAATTCTAGTAGCGCCCCCATTTTTCATATTCGTTGGTGCACAGCTGTACTAGAGTCTGTTCGGAAAGAGAATCGTTGTAGATGTGAGGGCGTCGCAGTGTTAATTACCGTTTTAAATGTATTGTTAGCAACACAAAAACGGTAATAGTTGATACGGCTATAGTAAACTAATTATTATACTTCACGTTTTGACACGTTAATGTGTTTTAGTAAACGTATGTGTAACTCAGTAAATGCAATAGCAATCTTAATTTTAGTTCCTTTTTACGCCAGGATGTTCTCTTTATGAACCTCAGACCAATATCTAAGGGCCAAGCCACATCTGACGGAAGATATGCCGCCGATCTTCCGTCGCGTAAACTTAAGGAATTTTAGTATGTAACGCATCTTCGGTCAAATGTGTACGGTGTGAGCACAGGCTAAAGGATACTTCGTATGGTGTGAGCTGTTTATATGAAGTTATGTGTACCGGTGGAAGATCAGTGACGTAGCTTCCGTCAGATGTGTTTTGGCCCTAACAGAACAGACTCAAAGTATAGGCTAGAGTGTGCGCAAGATAACTCTGCACGCGACGGAGGGCGTGCTAAATGTTGCCATGATCGCAAAAATATAAAGTCCTACTTTTCAAGGAAAAGTAGTATATCGTGAGCATTAAAATTGGGCAGCCCTCTTGCTGTTTATTATATTTTAATTGAGCTAAGTTATGTACGTTTAAATTTACTACCTATCAATTAAATTAATTCGTATTTTTACGTAATTTGCAAAAGAAAAGAACTAAGGTTATAAATGTGCCGTGAGTGAATAAGAATGCAGTATGATTATTATCGGCTGATGAGGTGTATTATAATATTTATTATTATATTTTCTTTTATTCCTAGGTAGATGTAGTGACAAAGTTAATAAAACGGCAACTTTATGGCGGAACATGATTAGTTCCGATTTTAGCCGCGCGCAGAGTTATCTTGCGCGCACTCTAATAATTACTCTGAGATAGGCTATAAAAAAACTATATCATAACTATAGCCACTACTTTAGGTACCTACTATTAGTTATTATTTGGATTTGCATTTAACTATAACATACCATAAAAATTAAGCCGTACTGGATGATATATTTGACAGTCGAATTTATGAATAAAAAATGAGAAAACATTTTATTAATTTCAAAATTTGTTCGCTGTGTAGATGTGGACTGCACCCTGGTTTGTCAAGAGTCAAGAATCAACAAGAGAAGTTTGAAATTTTGTAAACGTTAAACGGCCGATATTGGAAAAGAAATGTAAACAGTGTGAATAAACATTTAAAATACTGTTATTTACGCATACATTTCTGAATCATGTCTACTAGATCCGGAAAACGTAAGTGTTGTCAAACTGAGATTTGATTTTGTTCAAATTTGCGTACCAAAAGTGACGCGTTGATAACTGAGTATTTTCGCGCATTTCAGGGATTCACAGTTCTTTACTTGAAGATTCAGCCTCACCGGAGCGTGAGCCTGCAGTGGCTATTGTGAAGAGTGAAAGAAAGGCTCGGAGTAAGCGAGTGAAAGATAACTCGGATGATCTTAGCGTTTCAATATTTAAAAACAAGAGACGTAACAATTATGTGAGTTATCCAACTGACGACGAACTACTTGGGGTTACAGCGACTAAAAATGAAGATTATACTAAACCAATCCGTGCTTTACGTAAAAACGCTCTCAAAGAACAAAATCCTGTTGAAATTTGTGAAGACGTAGATACGCAGACAGACTCTAAAAATCTTACTAGAAAGTCGCGTCGTGGTAAAAGGTTAGACAATGCCGATGACATGGAAAACCATGAAAATGTACCAGCAGGGGTCACAGAACTGCCAAAATCAAAGAAAAGTAAGAAAAAAAAGAAAGTTAATGCAGTAATTGATAATCGTCCTCCCCCTGAGGAAGCACCTGCTAAGAAGAACAAAAAGAAAGGGAAAAAGACAAGTTCTATAATTAGCAAGGATGTTACGCAAAATAATCATTCTAATAATGTTTCCTTGAATAAAAGTAACATGTCTATTGACTCATTCCACAGTGCTGCGGGCAGCCCGGATAAAATTAAACATAATTATATGAATACAGAACATGTCAATAAACTTACTAAGACATTGAAAAAAAATGAAAATGAAGAAATTAAAAAGTCTAATGCAAAAACTAACAAAAAATCAAATAAAAACACATTGGACAATAATGATGTATCACTAAATATGTCAATGAATAAAGATGAAGAGAATAAAAATAATACTTTTGACAAAGGTTCTAGAAAAAGAAAGCCTATTTCACATGAGATAACTTTTGATAAATGTTATGTCTCTATGACAAGAGATAATCTTGAAAGAATAAATTATCCCAATTTGTCTAATGGACAGTCACAGAATATAAAATCAAGCTCAAGAGATGCAACATTAGATAAAAGTAACAATTCAACAAATGTACATTTTGAGAAAGATGTTGAAAATAATATTGATGTTTCTAATATATCCAACAAAAAACTTAAGAGAAGAAGTGCAAATAAAAATGAAGTAAAAGATGTATCTCTGGCAGAAAATATTTTAGAGTATGGTGATGATACTTATGACAAAGGACTGAGAAGGAAAAACTCCATTGCAACATTTGATAAAAGTAATGCATCAATCACAAAAGAAGATACTAATGTTGAAGAAATTAATTTAAATGTTTCTCATAAACACCCAAAAACAAGAAAATCTATTTTAAAAGATAGCATTTTTGATAAAAGTAATGCATCCATGAAAGTAGAAGATGCAAAGGTTGGAGAAATTGATTTAAATGTTAGTAACAAACAACATAAAACAAGATTTATTGTTAAAGACACCACATTTGACAAAAGTAATACTTCTATAACAAATGGAAATAATCTTGAAAAAGATGCAGAACCTGATTTAAATATCTTCCAAACATCATATAAAAAGCAAAGGAGAAGTAGATCTAATGGAAAAGATTCAACTTTTGATAAACCAGACCAAGCTATTAACACAACTTTCGAAAAAGACACAGAGAATGTTGAGAAAGGAAAAGAAAACCAAAAAGATTCCACTTTTGATAAAAGTAACAGTGAAAATTTCAATCCAACTTATGAAAAAAATATACCCTCTGATTTAACTAATACATCAACTGCAAAAGAAAAGGAAAAGAAATCCAGTGTGAACTCAACTTTTGATAAAACTGATAAAGCCAATGACATAACATTTGAAAATGATATCTCTACTTCGTTTGATGCTTTCAAAAAAGGTGTGATGACTAGAAAATCAAGTATTAGAGATGTTACCTTTAACAAAAGTAACACATCTATTGCCAGTTCAACAAAGGAAGACTTTGAAAAAGATAACAATATTGTATCCAGTTTGGTTATGAAAAGGATTTCCAATCGAAGAAGTACTTTTGACAAAAATGATAAAATTACTGAAAATTTAAATACAACTTATGAAAAAACATTGAATACTGAAAATGAACCAAAAAGAAAGTCACCGAGAATATCCCAAACAACTCCGGATATTCAGATTACACTGAACACAACATTTGAGAAAGAAACAATTGAGGATGAAAAAGAAAATATGAATTCTGAAAAGTCTTCCCTGATTAGCTCAGACAACAGTAGTGTCTCCCGCATCAGTATAACAAGTGATGATACTGAAGAAACAATTGAAAACATAGTCAACACCACTCCGCTTCTCATAGAAAGCAGTATGGATGTATCCAACATCACAGCCACCAAACAAGAGAGTCCAAAGTCCCAAACTCCATTAAAACGAGAAGGGACCTTTACTAAAGATGGTCCAGAAGTCCAAACTCAAAACGATGAACAGACTCCGACAAAACGTAAATCTTCACCAATTCCATCTCCTGGTTGTACTCCATACCACATATCAAAGAGTTCTCAGAAGAAGAGTATGTTGAATGTGACTCGGTCTATTGAGAAGGGTTCCCGTGCATCAGTAGATCCCACTCCAAGGTTGACCAAGGTCATGTTCTGCAGTCCAGTTGATAACCCAGTGCTGGCGGCTCAGGAGAAGCGGAAGATCATCAAGTCTAATCTCAAGGGCTCCAACAAGAGTTTTGTTTTTGATGACAGTGGTAAGTTTCTATTTCATAGTATACTTGTGTTAGATGACTGAATGGTTATGTTGGTACGATGGGTAGCAAGGTCTTCTTATATGCTAATAACAATATACTGCCATCACTAATATGTTTAGGATAGAGCCCCCACAGGTAACTATACTATAGTACGTCCGGCTCACTCTGGCCAGCCAGCCTCGCTACATCTCGCTCAGTCTAATCTGTTCATCACAGCGTAAGCTGTTCTCGTCTTGTATAGCATGTGCTGACACAAGAAGAAGACACTGTTTGCTAAGCAAATTATTATGGCATAATAGCAAATTATTATATCTAAGCACAGCTTTAAGGGAGCTTATACAAGGTTAGTCGGAAAGGGGGTACTAAGCCGCGGGCCACCTAAAGTATCACTGATGACTATTTTAAAGCAAGTGTTAAAATTTCAAAATTGGATCATTTTTATTTGCATGCAAAATGACATTTATTTTAGTTTTAAAAAAATAATAATACATACTTGCTTTAGTTATGAATTCAGAAAATTAAGTGTCTAACCCGTGACCCCAAATATGACCTAAATAGTAAACACAGCTGATCATAGCTATGGACAGATAGATTTTGGCATATTTTTTACGAAATCTTTGAAAAGCTATTTTTCTTAAAGTATCGAGTTTTGGGGAAAGTTGTAGAACAAAAGTTATCCCTTATTATAGGTACTTTAACACCCTTTCGGCTTAGTACCCCCTTTCCGACTAACCTTGTATATTCAATCTATTTTTATCTAAAGTTGAACTATAAAATAGTCCACTAAAGGATTAATTATCTTCGCGCCAGGCTCATCGTCCATTTAACCTATCAAGGTAACATCTCTTACCTAGTTATAGACACAGTTTTTTAACAATACTTATACAATTCTACTGTATCATTCCAGCATCCATATCTCGCGTCGGCCGCAAGCGCTCCTTTACTCAAAACGACGCAGACAATGCCCGCGTCAAGCGCACGTGCCTCGCCGAAGATCTGCAGCAGTCTGTAGACCGGCTGTCCAGACCCCGGACTGCCAGTGCTTCAGGTAGGCTTGGATATATTACTTATTGTTATGTGTATAACATGTAGTTGTGGATGCTCGAAGGGTTACAGACCCGCTTCTAAGCATCAGGTTGCTGATTCAAAACCTGGCATGTACCAATATTACTTTGTCAATATCAAAACGACAGTAATTTAGCTCGCCGCGACCCACAGTTGGATATACATATAGTAATGCATACTTCATTATGTAGCCATGTCAAAACATGCATTATTAGTTTAAGACTTAGCATCTCCCTTACAATACTATAAAGACTTTCATACATACATATAGTAACGCCTGTAATCGCTGAAGAGGTAAGCAGTGGTGGTATCCTATCACGGGAGTCTATAAACCCGCTTTTCGCCACTTGTATTACAATTATGGTGCCAGGTTCGTTGCCTCTTCCGATTCGCTTGCTCGGCGATGAAGGGGAATAATAATTGTGTTATAATCCATCCCCTATGGATTTTCACTTAAAAATATTTTTGCATATTGTAGTTATATAGAGTAGCCGATGTCTGTCCCTATGTAAAAGAGCCAATGAGTCACCTCCAATAATAGTCACGGTGTTAAATGGATGATTTATTAAAGGCAACGCATTAGCTTCCAGTTTAATCAGATGCTGACCAATATCGGTATTTGACCCACACGACTCTTTGTTAATAACTTAATAACAAACGTGTCCACTAATCCGCTTACCAACTTTGGCGCCAAATGTGCGCCTGCGCCTACGTCCATTTATCAAGCAAGATTCTCATTTACAACTATTAAATGCTAAAACCAAGTTTTTATGTAACATTATTGTTAACAACCACATGGAATTGCCCCCATCTCAACTCACATGGAAAATCCTCCAGAGCATCAAGAAATTAGAAAGTCAATACAATTTACTGGAGGGGGTATAGAATAAATTTTCGGGGGTCGTCTGTGTAGATTCCATAATTACCTGTTAAAAAAATGGGTTAATAATGTTTTCATGTTTGGGTTAGTAATGTCTTACATCCATATTCTAAGACGTTCCTCCAAAACTTACTCGACCCATATTCGACTCAGGACGGCCTCGAAAACACCTTCAAAATTGTATTCTTAGTCGCAATTTCTAGTGAACTTTGAGGTTCTTCGACTGAGGGGTCCTCAAATGAGTCGAGGTAGAGTGGAGTCATTACGTCATAATTTTGTTTATCTGCATCGCGCAAATAACGCCGCGAAGAATATTTGTAAGGATTATCGTAAGCATATTCGATAAAGTCTTCAAAATTCATTTTTGTTACATACGAACTTTGACACTTCCTTCCTTAAAGTAGGTTCCGAGGTACCTTGAGTTTGACAGATGATTCCTTACCTCGAATGAGGAGAAAAATTTCGAATCGAGGATGTTTATGTCAACTATAACTACTGACGGTAGTGAATAAGGCCGAGTCGAGTAAGTTTTGGAGGAACGTGTTAGAATATGGGTGTTGAGCCTTTGGGAAGCTTTAGCCCCCCCCCCCCCTGGCTCGTTCCTGAATCTGCCACAGCTTCTACAACATACACGAATACTAATGTCTGTGTAACCTAGCTCCTACACTACCCAACTCGTTCGATGAGTCACATCAGATAGCAAGTAGGTATTGTATCGGTATGCTTGCTGTTATCACTGGCCGCCTTCGCTACCTACGAGAATCATATAACAGCCGTAATTTCCCTATTTTGCTATTAATTAGGTAAGTATATAGGTTTACTTAAATGTTATAGCTCACGACTGCTGATCGTAAGGTCCTGAGTTCGATCCCCAGGTCGAGCAAAGTTTATGGGGTTTTTCCATTAGGAATTTCTCAGTAGCAGCTCGGAGTCTGGATATGTGCTCCTTTGATGGCAATAGGCTCGCCCCCTATTACATGGGACTTAAACATAACGGCGAAATGAGGGTGTTACTATACACCTCTGCCCTACCCTTCGGGGAATACAGGCGTGATGTTATGTGTTAGTTTTATAGTTCATAACATTTGATACGGACTCAGAAGTAAGTCTACGTTATTATAACACCATCCTTTTCGTCGATTGAATAAGCAGCGATACCCTAGCGGTTGCACTTGGAACTAACGAGTCCCTTAGGATATTGGCATTGCCCAGTAAGTGGTCTGCGGAAGTCTGATGGCAGTCGCTCCGTGTAAAATACTGGTATTCAGCCGCATCTAGTTAGATAGGCAGCTGACCCCAGCATAGTTGGGAAAAGGCTAGCCAGAACAACCCTAGCGGTTGAACGCTTTTCTTCCATGCAGGGGTCTGAGTTAGAACCCAGCCCGCACCTCTGACTTCGAATTCATGTGCAGATCAGAACTTAACTATACTTGCGTTATCAGTGAAGGAAAACATCGTGTGGATAATAGCATACTAAAGAGGCCCAAAATGGTCTGTGTAGCCTGCCACCACGCACCAGGCCAACATGGAGGACTAAGGCTTTAGACTCTTCTCTTTAGACTCTTCTTGTTCTGAGAGGAGGTTCGCGCTCAGCAGTGGGACAGCAATTGACCGATTATGCTTTCTCTTCGGCGATTAAGAAAAAAGACAGTTCAAGGAAATAATACTTAGAGGGGCTCGTGACTTATTACCAACCGCGCGGATCATACGATTTGCGAGGTTAAACTACGCTTGCCGCGGTCAGTCTGTGGATGGGTGACCGTTCGTTACACATCGAGACCCCTCCGTGCCCCGGAGAGCACGTTAAATAGTCGGTCCCGGGTGTCATACGAATACCTATGACAGTCGTTACGAGAAGTCAGAAGTCCGAAAGTCTGACAACCGGTCTAACCTTAGGATATCGGCATTGCCCAGTTACTGGGTTGCGGAGGTCTGATGGCAGTCGCTCCGTGTAAAATACTGGTATTCAGCCGCATCTGGTTAGACTGGAAGCTGACCCCAACATAGTTGGGAAAAGGCTATGCAGATTCAAGGAAAAAATACTTCGTCTTGTAAATCTTATCCTAAGGTTATCTTCAACCAATCAATTCTTGTCTGTTTAGGTTTTGCATCTTGGCTTATTGTGAGCCTGGATGTTAAGCTGGCTGGGTATGGCTGCTACACAATCTCTGCAGTAAAGATTGTTTTAAAAGGCACTTACTTACAGATCTAAAAGATATGGATGAACAGCAGATTTTACAAAAAAAAACTGTTAGGTTTGAAACTTTGCCAGAAGCTCCGAGTACAATCTGAATTACCCTAAGAATATATTATGGATGTAGAATGAACCTTTGCATGTAGGTAATCAAGATTATTAATGATAATTTGCTTATTTATTTTTATTAGGTATAGCGGCCCGTCCCGGCTTCGCACGGGTGGACATTTTTCCCGTTTTTGCAACATTTTTCATTTATGCTCTGCTCCTATTGGTCGTAGCGTGATGTTATATAGCCTACAACCTTCCTCGATAAATGGATTATCCAACACAAAAAGAATTTTCCAATTCCAACCAGTAGTTCCTGAGATTAGCGCGTTCAAACAAACAAACTCTTCAGCTTTATAATATTAGTATAGATTGTAAAATAATTTACCCACCACTAAGGTAAGGTATAACGGGCTGGTGTCCGCAACTCCACGTCTGAGCGCGTATTTTGCGTCACGGGTGGTAAGTGTAGTCACTCGATCCACCCTAACTCCTCGAAAAACGCCAGCACACCCTTGATGTTGCTGACGTTCTCTCGGAGAGTACCCACCACTAAACTAACGATAATTCCACAGCAAAACTCTCGGTGACCACCCCGAAGAAACCAATCACCCCAAAGAAGCCAACAGACTCATCCAAACCGAAATCTGAAGCTAAGCCGCTCCGCACCAAGTTACCAAACTTCGCGACATTGCACCAGAAGCAATTCGACAAGATGGAGTCGTTGGATGAGTGTCAGGAGCGAAGGGCTAAGCGGGCCAAGCAGCTGCTGACTCCTACCGCACCACCCGGACTGCTGGAGAGGATCAGCCCGAAGAGTAAGGAAGTTTTGTGCATAGATTTAATTTTGTGGCTCCTGGCCTCTTGTCCTTTGAAGTATTCTCTTTTGTGCCTTTATTCCGTGACCGAGAAATTTTGGATAGAATTAAATATAAATAGAGTGCAGATATTACAGAGATTCTTTCCCTGATCCACTGTGCTCACGTGAGTCGTCTTTTCTGACTCCGCAGTCACACCGATAATTCAGCCGCCATCAAGTTGTCTCCCTCCCAGTCCTTCCGCCAGCAACGCCCTAAGCCGAGGTCCGAATCCCATGTGTCGCCCTTAGTGCTGTTGTTGCTAGTAGTCATGATGTTACTACTAGTAGTTAGCTTAGGTTAAGTATTGTACTCGTCCCCATTGGTTGGAGACCTTTTACGTCTCGCCAATAACTGCCCGGTTACGTAGAAACGGCCCGCAAGACAATTTACAAGCAGACGATTAGATATAAATAAATATAGACAGACTATAGAATCTAACTTTTGTTAGATAAACCTCTGACATGTGTGCCAATGGAGAATCATCGGCGTTGTGTTGTTCTTCTCATATTTATAAAATTTTAGGCCGCACTCGGGCCGCTCGCCACAGCCACAAGCTGTTTCCATACATTTCAAGTGGCCGCCACCGACCACACGTTTGCGGCGAGTCGCTGCGAAGTGTATGGAAAAGGTAAGCCGTAGTTTGTTGTGGCGAGTTGGGCCGTGTGCGGACACGTGTGCTTACTTCAAACAGCAGCGTATTTCTGATTTAGGCCCCAATTAAACTATCATATATTTATCATACAAATATGATTTCATATCTGTCAAATTCTATGATCATAGTTAAATGATGCTGATCTTCATTTTTACATATTACACATATGATTATACAAGGTTAGTCGGAAAGGGGGTACTAAACCGCGGGCCACTTAAAGTATCACTGATGATTATTTTAAAGCAAGTGTTAAAATTTCAAAACTCGTTTTTTTTTTTCGATCAAAAGTAATTTTTATTTTAGTTTTTTTGAAAAAGAAATATTCTTGCTTTAGTTATGAATTCAGAAAATGGGTTTTCTAATTCGGGACCCCAAATATGACCTAAAATGTAAACACAGCTGATCATAGCCGAGGGTAGATAGAATTTAGCGTATTTTTTATGAAATCTTTGAACAGCTATTTCTCTTAAACTATCGAGTTTTGGGGAAAGTTGTAGAACAAAAGTTGTCCCTTATTATGGGTACTTTAACACCCTTTCGGCTTAGTACCCCCTTTCCGACTAACCTTGTATAAACGTCATACTTAATCAAGATGGATAACGATTTAGCCGTGTTTTCAGTTGCCATTTTGACACCATTTTTGAGTTTGGACGGATATGATCTTATTTGTACGCTTGCTGACAAATAGGATTCCTTAACTATGATCATAGACAATATGAATCATATGTAATTATTATACCGTCATAGGTTCTTCATATAAAAATGACTCTTACATCTCTGATCATATTTCTATGATAGTCTAATATGGCTCTTACGCATGACAGAGAGATTTAAAGACTACTTGTATAAGACTAAGACTTCAGATACCAATCAAAATTTACAAGTACTGTAATCACTTCATACGCTTTGTACCGTGTTTGAAGAATAGTATACGTCGATATGCCTATTTACTAACGACCGACACCAATAACCAACATCTCTGGATTGTTCTAGGTTTTTGATAGAAATTCAATAGACTTTGGACTGCCTCGTTAGTCTAGTGGTGACAAGCGCGACTGCTGATCGTGAGGTTCTGGGTTCGATCCCCAGGTCGGGCAAAGTGTTATTACCTTCCGTGTGGAATCCTATCAGTAGCAGCCCGGACTTTGGATTTATGCCCGGATGATGTCAGGACCAGGGCAGGAAGATGATGATGTCATTAGGCTGACACCTTATTATATGGGACTTAAACGTAACAGCGAAATGAGGGTGTTACTATACACCTCTGCCCAACCCTTCGAGGAATACAGGCGTGATGTTATGTTATTCAATAGAAGTAACTCGTGGCTAATTAACAACCGCGCGGATCATATGATATGCAAGGTTAAACTGTGCTTGCCGCTGTCAGTCCGTGGATGGGTGACCATTTGTTACATATCGAGACCCCTCCGTGCCTCGGAGAGCACGTTAAACCGTCGTTTCCGGGTGTCATACGAATACTTCTGCCAGTCGTTACGGGTAGTCTGACAACCGGTCGTCTGACTTTAGGATATCGGCATTGCCCAGTTACTGGGTAGCGGAGGTCTGATGGCAGTCGCTCCGTGTAAAATACTGGTATTCAGCCGCATCTGGTGGGACTGGAAGCTGACCCCAACATAGTTGGGGAAAAGCTAGGCAGAACAATCAATAGAAGTAATGTCAAAAACCTACATTAATCCAGAAATTTCGGATTGAGATTGGTTATTAATTTCGCCCGTAAGCAAAACGCTGCGGTCTAACATATTACAATTATTTAAATAAATATACATATATACAAGCAACAATAAACCCTATTCATAATATCCTACCTTATCATATTGATTGCTAATCTGTGCGTCACGCCGCAATCGCGATACCAATTATATGAGCTCCCTATTAGAACCGTAGTATCTTATCTGAACATGTATGTACAAATACCGACACGTGTTTCACATCGGTACGCACGTAAGGTTTATTTCTATATCTACATATTTGAGAAACAAAAGCAGTTTTATCACTGGGTTTTTTTTCTACGAAAGTCGGTTAAGTCACTGGCTTGCAATGCGTCATGCAGTCGTGCCTGAAGGATGATTTCCACCAAACGGCTCGCAGCGCATCAGAACGGACTTTACAATCTTTAAACGATATTAATTCGTGTACACAGTATTTAAAGTCTATATTACCAAGCCGCGCACAGCAGCTTGACCGCGGGCGTCTTCCGCGACACGCGATCGTAGCCGAAAGTATGATGCGACGCGCGAACGGCTCCGTTCGCCTGTCGTCGTATCAGATCGGATCCTTTCAAAAATTAGAACACGTCAACACGGTAGGAATTAAACTATTTGACTAGGCGCAGAAACGGATACGTAAGCAGGTGGTACGGAGCCGATCGTATGCGTCGACATGCTGCCGGACGCGATCGGCTGTCGGCGCATCCGTTCGTATCCTTTCCGATCCGATGCGATGCGAGCCGTTTGGTGGAAATCATCCTATATCCGACTCGATTTTTCGAGGGGCTCGTGGCTAATTACCAACCGTGCGGATCATACGATTTGCGAGGTTAAGCTGCACTTGTCGCGGTCAGTCTGTGGATGGATGACCGTTCATTACATATCGGGACTCCTCCGTGCCTCGGAGAGCACGCTAAACAGTCGGTCCTGGGTGTCATACGAATACCTATGACGGTCGTTACGGGAAGTCAGAAGCCCGAAAGTCTGACAACCGGTCTAACCTTAGGATATCGGCATTGCCCAGTTACTGGGTTGCGGAGGTCTGATGGCAATCGCTCCGTGTAAAATACCGGTATTCAGCCGCATCTGGTTAGACTGGAAGCTGACCTCAACATTGTTGGGATAAGGCTAGGCAGAACAATCCGACTCGGTTTTTGTCAACAGCGTATCGCAGTCCCAACGCTGAACTATCTGTACCTGGTTAGTTGTTGGGGAGTCTGTTACCGCTTCTTATTCTGTATAAAAACAGTAGGAAGCGGTGAATGGTGGCCGAATATGGGTAGTATGTTTTTGTTGCGGACGTTCAAAACTAACTATTCTATAGGTACCTACTCTCAAATAAGATCCATTTTAGCAAGCGAATGTACAGAAATAAGTAACATGTTTCCTTCCAGCAGGGATCCAACACAGTATTATGCTTTTATGAACCTTAACAGTCAATTAAGATGAGCTGAAATACTATTTGAAGAAATAGTTCAAAAGAAATGTATGCTTTGACTTTTGTCTAATGCTATTATATTAGTAGAGTATAGTCTATTTTAAATAAATCTGTATCGGATATTCATTGCCCCAGAAATCCGATCTTAGTAAGCCATTGAATGTACAAGTAGTTCAATATCATACGAATATATTATACCATATCGTCGGCCTAATTACCAAAATTCTTAACTCCAAAAAATACGATATTGGTTTTTTGATGCCATCTAGTGTATATTTTTCCAACTAATATGATGGAATAGTTCTTTTGTCCCGCAAAATAACACAAATGTTGATGAATTATAAGAATAAGTAACTTCACGCCGCCATTTATTTATTTAGAAAAAAAAAACTGTTTTTTCTCCCTCCTGTAAATCTTGCCTAAACGTTACGAATTTTGATAATTAGGCCGACGATATGAGAATCAAATCCGCCTGTCCTAGGACACAGAGCGTATGCTCCATCGTGGAGCTATTTTGTCGTTAGTAAAAACCAATGTATAATTATTATTATACTTCAGTTTTGAACTCACACTTAAAACTTTAAAATAAGTTTGATACCAGAAAAATTGTTAGTAAAAATGTGCCGTTTAATTTCAGATAACGTAGAATCACCAAAAGGTAAAGAGACAGCAAAAGTTAAAGATACAGTGACACCTAAAGCTAAAACCGACACGCCTACCAACAAACTGCCCACACTCGAATCCTTGCGGCCAGGATTCACCAGATTCGGCTTCAAATTGAACCTCGATGTAAACCCGTTCAGCATACCGAGCAAGACAGAGAAGCCCAAAGCAAAACCAGTTGAAAAACCTAATGGGGTGCTGCCCAGGAAGGCTCTCCTGCCGTCACTGGCTGGTGCCACGTCCGTGCGGCGGGAAACTGCCAAACTGATGGTCATGAGAGAAAAGTCCTTTACTGACAAACGAAATTACAAAAGAAACGAAAATAGGACCATCATTAAGGGCGTTAGAACTAACAGGAGGTTCGAACTGCAGATGAAAATGAGGAACATAGACTAAGTAAGGTAGGGTTAGAAAAACTTCTTCCTCATGGAGGATTACAGTTAAATCTTTAAATGTTATCATGGTTGAATTGAAGCCTGATTTGTTTTAGGAAGGGCAAAACAATAAAATTATATATTTTTCTTATTATTAACTTACTAGAATACCGTGTGACGTGAATATTATTTAACATACAGGATCTGGATTTTTGTATTAAATAGGCACCCACAGTTTTCCAAATCTGGACTCGAGACATTGAAAAAACTGTAGGCCAAACAAATAGATAATATTTCAGCATTGGGCTCGAGTTTTGTGTTGTAATATGAACTCGTTTTGATAATTTAATACATAGTTTTATTAAAGGTGCCATATTTAACCCATCATTTAAAATAACTCTTGTTAAACTTAAAATAAGTGTTGTTAAACATTATCTGCAATAGATTAACATTTTGTCCTAGCTGGGAACCATGAAGCGGCGTATTGCGATAAACATTGTGGTGCGTTGAATATTCCCAAAATAACATACTTATCAGCATCAATTTTCATTTTGTATCAACGTGCGTACGCATGCTTACACCTTTTCGCATGTTTCAGTACGCTTACGCATTCTATAGAATGCTTTAGCAGCTGGAAGCAGACGATTGTATAGGTAATGCGGATAAATATGTCTAGAACCATCCAGCATTTATGCGCAGCATTAATAATATTGGTCCCAAGATACCAACGCGTTTTACGTGGGTAGTACATTAAGTCGAGGGCTGCGACGCATTTCAAAACGCCTACGTAGGGCCCACGCTCCATGGCGACCGTTTGTCGCTCACGCCACTCTCATATTATCGCGTTGCCCAGCTAGGACAAAATGACACAAGCTACCAGTATTAACCATACAGCCATATATTTTGACTTTATATTAATTTTTACGATTAGGTACTAGTGAATAGACAGTAAAATACTAACAATGTTAATAGGCATGCCAGTTAGTGCCATCGTAATCTTGTATTGATATTGTGTTCTAGTTATCACTAACAGATTAAACGATTCCACTTTGTAAACTGTCGTTTTACTGATAAACGCTATAAATATACAATATTTAGTGCTAATTCTACGAAAACAGTTGATCAAGCCTGAATGCAGTGTGCAGCACCGCCCTCCCGCCCGCAAATATAGGTATATGCAAATGCAGAAGGTGCGATTAATAACATGCAACACACAAATAAATCAAACCGATACGACACGTGTTTCGCCCCTCCACGGGGCATCCTCCGGAGATGTTGACTCGTCGACCGCTTGGACGCGAATAATAAACGCTCCCTTAACTATTGCCTATCTATACCTGCATTATTAAATCTGTAGCCCTAGTACGAGAAAGAGAGACAAATATCGAAAACGATAGACTTACTTAAAGCTCTGTACTGGGGTTGTCTATGACCTGCCCTCCGAGATTGGTGTGGACTACGGGATCTCTATGTAACGAGAATGGGCAGCAGCGTCCTCTTCATTACTCATCCGTTAAGGCACATTTACACGGAGATAGTTTCTCGAAGCAACTCTCATGCTATCTCTGTTTTCATCGTAGAGAAAGACAAAGGCAGAACGAGTCTCGCTTCGAGATACTATCCTCGTGTAAATCAGCTTTTATAGTCCGCGCGCGAGGTCTAGTGACCGCCTGCGGTATGTGAGCGGCGAGAGGGGGGTGTAAAACAATAGGCTTGCTTTGTGTCATCTACCGCGCGCACCCCCCTCCTGCCTCTCGCATATCGCAGGAGGTGACTAGCCCTCGCGCACATATTATAGCCAAACGTCGTTTTTATGGCAATATACGCTTACGACAATTCATGAGGTCTTTCAGGAGCCCCGTTTTTAGTAATAGACGTCTACGGCTTGATATGGCTAATAGTGGTAGATGGACTTAACATTTACTGTCAGACAGCTAGTGTTTCCTACTGCCCGTCCAGACTGTCACAGATAAACATATCAAAACGTGAAATCACATTTTTAACAACATTATCTCGGTACTGCTTATCTCTACAAGTTGTAACATTCGTGAGAAGTAGGTTACCATAGTGGTCAGAGGGTAATAACAATATATAACTTATTAGATATTGTATAGTGCTAGGTATTGTAATACTGATAGGCTATGCTGTTACATGTGGTTATAAGCGACAAAATTGTGTGGGAAACCTTTGGCAATGAAACCATATAGGTAGGTAAAATAATAATAATCCTAGCGTTCACAACGGGAGACTACAATTCATAATTCCTAGCTACAATCGGAGTTGACTACACATGTAAACTCATGGACGTGAACGGTGTTCAAAGTCAAGTTTGGTGTTTGGGGGTAGGTACAGCGGGACAGGAGCGATACAGAACATTGACATCAAGTTTTTACAGAGACGCTCACGCTATATTAGTTTACGATGTGTCAGAATCGAAGTCCCTAGCAAAACTGAATGAGTGGGTCGAGCAACTTCAAGTATACTCCACCAAGAAGAACATAGTGTGCTTAGTTGTCGGCAATAAGATTGACAAGACAAGCATAATATCATTTTGGCACCTAGTTCATAATAACAGCCAGCATATTGGGTCACCCGCGCGACAGCGCAACGAGTATTCCCAAGAAGGGTTGATGTCAGGCAGGCGGCCAGTCATAAAACAATAAGCCAAAACCTCTAACAACATGGATTTCATAAATACATGTTGTGCCGACCCCCCCTAGTGTGGGATGAGGGCAAGAAGAAGGTATGTAAAATATTGTAGTTACTTAGGAAGTAGCTTACAGATGCCTATTTTGCATTTAAAAGAAAAAGAAGCAGTGTTGGGTTTGAAACCATTCTTGCTGTCAGTCAGCCATTCGCTAATATGAATAAAAGTAGGTGTAATACTACTTTTACAAGCAAAGATTACAGTTGTATAATTTGCAAGGATGGTAGCACATTACATTCACTGAACCTTTATCAGCAGCCGGCAAAAGAAGGAACTAAACTTAAATGTACTGAATTTGACATAATTTTGACGTGTGTCTTTGCTAGTAGCGCCGCCATGAATACACTGGGCATTTATAGCAAGTTTCTGTCTACCCTCATGGGAGGATTGCGCACGCCAACCGCTTATCATCCATTGTTATTTATTAATTGAAGCAAACCTATTGTTATGCATGCTATCTACTACCTATGTGATGTTATCGGTAATAATATGGTGTTGTGTGATTGCAAGCGCTGGCAGAGGTCACTAAGGACATACAATGCAGGAAAGTAAGTCAATTCCAATCAATCCTTACAGAAGCACCTATTTAAGTCATTAGTTAACTTGTTACTCTTGTATCTTTACCAATAATGAAGCAAAGGCCCTAAAGCTGTGCATAGTAGACTCACTCATACGTTAGTAGCTACCATAGGTAAAATTACCTTTAGAGTCCATTTAAAGGTATGCACATAATAAAAAAGCCATTGGTAAGTAAAACGATTCGTTTTTGGCCATAGGAATCGGACATAAAACTGCCCCATTGGTCTAACTGTCGTAAGCGCGGCTGTCGAGCAAGCGGGTCTGGTTTAAATTTCCACATCGTGTAGCGTTAATCAAGTTTTTCTTACGCTTCGAACACATTTTGGCGCAGTGGGGAATCATCGGTCAATCTGATAGTGCGAGTGCGGTGCTCCTGTTCAGACCATGTCCCATTTGCTGGAGTGTCCCAAATGTCCGCCCACCTGCACCTTCGATGATCTGAAGAGAGCCACCGAAGCTGCAATTAATGTGGCCACATACTGGGCGCAAGCATTATCACTCACAGATAATGAAGTACCGTCGATACGAAAAGAAGATTTTTTTCTTATGGAAAATGATCAGCAGTAGCCCGGAGATAGGAATTGTGCCCGGTCAGTGGCCAATAAGAATCATTATTCGTAGAGATATGGCTCATGGGAGCCCTCACTATAATAATTGAGGGATTTAACATAAAAACAAACAACGATATGACTACAATCAGATTTATTTAATGTTCTCAACATAGAAGCACAGCATGGTAGGTATTATGGTGCTGGTACAGCTGTTCACCACATCACTACAAGTGTCCTCACTGTGACATCACCGTTAATTATGATTTATTTATTTTGCATTTATCGTACAGTCATTACGTAGCCAAAATAGACAAAACAATTTAAAAATATTTTTTCGATCATGCACGATACGAAAGTCTATGTTGAAAAAATATTACAATACCTAGGTACTTTATAAATGACGAATGCTCTTGTAGGAATAATTAAAATTACTAGATACAAGATTACAACATCTAGATTATAAAACACTTAGCGTACCGCCTAGTTGTTATTTTTTAATTACTTAATAATAATTAGTTCATGTCATCCTATTTTAGTAAGCATAGAGTTAAACATCAATGTTTTATTAATAAAAACATCTGTAATAATAGACAAAGGCTTCACACATACTGCCAGTTGTTCTGCCTACGTAATCACTATACGACTGTTTTTATAAAATTACTCCTCGTGCACGCACTTATTACAATCTCACTTATTGGAAATCAAACATTCACAATAAACACTTGTACTGTTATTCTATTAAAATACAATTTTAAATACATTGTTAGGGAAAATAAATATCTCACTCTAGTGGAAATGCTTAGCTTTCATTGTACAGTATATAAAATATTTGTTTTTTTTTTATCAATTTTCTATCGTTGCCTGTACCATTACTGTGGATTGCGTCAGCCTTTCAAGATATAATGCTTCTTTATAAAAGTTTTAATAGGTTTGTTAATGTAGGTAGTTGATTGGCGAACAGGCCGACGGCCCACATTATGGATAGCGGTCACCGTCGCCACAAACCACAACAACACCAAGAGGATTGATGGTGCGGTCTAAGATTGACAAATCTTAGTGTTGGAAAGTCTCGTGTGCCTGTTATTTCACCAAGCCCATACCCTTTAAAACACAGCAATGCTGCTTGGCGCCAGAAAAACTAAAGGTATTTTTAAATATTATCAAATCGAGATTTATTAGCCAAGTAGGTACATAACTAACGCGGAAACAAACGAAAACAATGTGCCGAGAAACTAATTACAACTGCCGGCCGAGGTTAGCGACACTCGTTAATTTCAATAAAATAACGGATGAATTAATTCAAGGAAGTTGATCTGTTTTTTCCCAGGGATACAGTAACATTTAAACTATATTTTCGGAGATAGGTACATAAGATTTGTTACAACAACTTGTAGTTACCAGGCGGTGAATTATAGTAACAAAATTGTTTAAAATCGCAATCGAACCGCAGTTAAACCACGGCCGTTTGAATTTCTTTCTTATAGAGATAACGGTCTCTATTGTCAGAGATGACGGTCAGAACTTGCTTCCTGCCCTATTCAACAACAAACAACTGCACGTGCATTATAAATCCTTTAATCTGTTGTACTTTAGACACTTATAAGTGTTATAATAAAGATATAAATCGAAGAGATATGAATAATATAGAATAACATAACAATAACAGAAAATTACAAATAAAGGCACATTACGACATAAGTATAACATAATGTTTTATACCGTTTCGTGTCCAGAGTCTAGATCCCAAACTTTAGTGTGACGCAAGACGCAAGTAGGTAATAATAAGTAAGAGAGGGCAGAGAGGTAGGTAGGCAAAAGAGTAATTTTCCTAAGTCCTAAAGTAATAAGTTCTAGTGCTGTCAGTTACGATTTCATCTTGTGGAAACTTATTTGTGGACCAAATCAACTTTAGTTTTACGTCTACAATAAAAACGAATATTTCGGCAGTTCTACTTGATTCGTTTTCGCTTTATACATACCTAATGGGTAAACTAGGCCTTGTTATTATTCGAAGACACTAGAAGTTACGTGCGTTATGCTATTATGCCGTAATACGCTACCTAAGATACCGATATAAGGACGAGGCCATAGTAGCAGGCAGCCAGGCTATTGTCTATGAGTGGGACATAAAGAAATCCCAATGGAGGCTTAAAAGTACCAAAGCAAAATAATTTTCCTCGAACGACTTTTAATAAAATAAACTCACGATTGTGATCCCTATGCATTAGTAAATTGGTGCTAAATAAAACCACGTCAAGCACATAAATGTAGTGCCTCTATACTGAGGGCAAGTCAAATTAATTTCTAGTTTCTGTATGGCTGAAATCCGCCATCTTGGAATTATTTTGGCGGGTCAACGGTCTCGCGTGTGTTATTAACAATTTATTTTATTTTTCAAACATAATTATCTAATGGCACGACCTTGAACTTTTACTGCTGTGGTTTTTGCTGACTCCCTAGCGTGTCGGCAGTTGCCAAGTTCAATACTTTCCAAATTAGCGACTGCTGTATGTATAACACTCAAGGGTAACATACTTATTTAACAATATTTTTGATGTATTAAGCCGATGTCTACGTCAAGGATCATTTGAAGCAAAATATTATCTGTATTCCAGAATTTCCTTAGTACCTACTACTAAACCATCGTCAGACGAAGTTTTTCTCAAGTTTGTTGGCTAAATATCAGTAGATACTTTACACAGAGGGTCGGCGATCTGACCTCTGCAAACCATTTAGGATGGATGGATACTGGTTTTCAAAGTTTAGACCAGTTGCCTGCTTCTGACTCTGACTGCCTGTAACGATTGTTATAGGGAGCAACGCAGAAACAAAATGATATAAAAAATTTGGTAGTGATCCACTTGTTAAATGTTATTATAGGGCTTTACGATTTAGCAATAAGAAATACGGCAAGCTTCGTCAAGAACCTATTGATGTAGAGAATACGTAATAATTGGACTGAGCGGAGTCGAAAGCCCTCTAAGGTTCGTCTCAAGAGTTCTCTTCTCGTAACACTCGTAGTACTAAACAGGATACTCAGAAACGCTTTTTAAACAAATTAATTTGCTTTTGCCCCAAGTTTTAAAAGAAATAACGTAGGCACGCCTTGAACAAAGTGCCGAGTGGTAAAAAGTGTTAAGTTTTCCAGGTTGTTTGGAGAAAATATGACCTTATGAGGATACACCCGAGTATCGAACGCTGAATAAATGATTTAAGTTTCGAGCTAAAGACCAGCTACCTAGGCTATCAATCAATCAACTTAATCTATCGTAATCTATTAGACATAATATGCCTCTATCAAAAAGAAAGTAATAGATAGTTACCCTGTAGACAAGCGGGTTCATGGCCAATTACGATATTACTGAACGATTTTGGAAAATCGAGTGGCAAGATTAAATAAATTCATAAATATTTTATGCAAAATTTTGAGCTCAGTCGTTTTACGTTCCGCGAATCAAAAGGCATAACTTTCACGTTTACAAGCGCTAACTAGGCAATGGAAAGTGAAATGGATTGTGTCGCATTGTTGGGGCAATACTGTCATCAAAACGCTCCATTAATGTCAAGAACTAAAAATTATTACTAATGGAAGAACTGCGTACCTAGTGCTCTCTATTTTATGCTCTTTAGAACGGTGGATTTCGCCGTGTTTCCCGGATGAAAATATACTCCCTCGCCTTTTCCGGTTAGTTTTGAAATACGAAGTATTCTTGATTGAACTGTCAAAATCAAAACGTTTGTAATCGCGAAAGTGTTTGCTGGCTTTATTTTCAGCAAAAGCCAGAAAATTAATTATAAAGTATTTTTTTATACAGCTTGCTTATTTGAATACGCAGCAAAGGCTTTAGCAAGAAAGTGTTAGTTTAAAAAAAACATAAATATTGTTTATGGTTAAATAAATTTAACATGGCGCGGCGCGGATTAGGGCTCCGTGACTCGGTGATATCGAACGATAATAGCAATATAAAGTTAATAAGTAAATAGAACCGTGGTATTTTTATATCAGGGCACGTTTCACATTTACACGTGATTTTGAGTGGGCTGGTAATGCTAAGTAGGTATCACAATCAGATAGGATTGATACACGTCGATATCGATACGCTCTTGGTGAGACAGAGTAGGAATTGTATTCGTAAAGAAGAAACGTAAAGAACATTGAGACGTAATGCTTACTGCTTCTTTAGAGGCAGAATAATCAGACATTTGCAGTCCACTGCTGGACAAGTACCTCGTTAGCTGGACTTTCCCGAAAAAGGAGTTTCCAAAAACGTATTTAAAAGCGAAGATGTGTCGATTTTTCTTTTTTGCCACGCAGCACGGCTGTTACCAGAGTCTACCCGTGTCCGAAAATGTATCGATATTACCGCTATACTTGGGAATATCCACTGACTTCTTAAGGGAAAACGCCCGAATGCTGTAGTAAAACGCGCACGTCATATTAACGCTAAGATGACGTCAGCAAAATATTTTCTGGGTGACAAACTCCCGTGCTCGTGCAGTACCGTCACCCTCGCCCGTTAAAGGTCACGCGACGATATGCAATGCAGACTATGTAGATGGCGTTTGCTCTAATAATTACAAGCTAGGCTGCCCATATTATGGTCTCTAATTTCGATACCGGGACAGACATGGTGTACTACTGTGTTATTGCTTGAGTTTTTCCAGTCCGGGATTGAAATTAAGTCCTAAAAAGGACGATATAAGGCCCGCTATCATATTAAGCGCACTTAATACCAGCCTTGAGCCAATTTGGGACACGTATCCAGCAGGGGACTCCGATAGGTCGAGTTGGTTGTTTGTACCAATAACTAACTACACATAGCTCTTAACACAAACGTTGATGATGCACTAAGTTGTCGCAGCAGAGGTGACAGCCAATTCGATACGTCCAAAGCACGTCTGATAACTTAACTCAATTTGCCTGCCGCTGCCGGAATGGCCACAATAACTGGCCTTGCTTGCTGGAGAAACCTGAATCTACCTTTGTATAAAACAATCTTTCTTTGTGATATTCAATAATTCCTTATTGTTTTTATATGAAAAACTTTTGGCATAAAATGAGGGGGAGAAAAGAGGAATGATTGTAAAAAACAACTTGCAGAAGTTTATTTTGGTAGTTTCGCCACCATCAACCCACAGTAATGGCTTATGGTCATCGGTTGCCCATTTTTGTGCCTCAATGGAGTTAATTGACCATATCATACAGTCCACCATTATGATACTGAAATAGCTACATATAGGTAGTAGTAATACTTTCTATTATTTATAGGTAATTACACTAGGCTTACTACAGTTTGGCATTTTATAAAAAATGAAAACAAGTAATAGAACTAAGCGTTTTAATATGCTATACCAAGTAGAGCAAAAAGTAAATTAATATATGAATAAACCCCGCTGTTTAAATGTAACCATAAACTATTGTATATACATATTATATCTTTTCAATATGGCGTCTTTTTTAAAATTAATAAAATGCTTATGAAAAAAATAATCGATTTGTTATAGTCAATCCGCACACGATACTTTTCACAACGATATCGAAAAATATGAAAAAAAAATTTTACTGAGCTTCTTTGCGTTATCAAAATATTATTATAAGATATGAGATGAGTCAAATCAGATAAGTTTGGAAATACGGTTTTATTTACAAGAATTTCTTTATAACTCCCAAAACGAGCAAGCGTTAGTAGAGCAAGGGAAATATAGCCTGTTTAAAATTACCATTAATTTGTCGTTATGACATAAAATGATACGGCAAAGCTCATTACGTAGCACAAAGGGACAGTTTAAGAAACATTGTGAATTTTATGACATTGAAAATCTTTTTATTTTCAGTTCAAGGGTGGTTTTATTGTAGAAATGTAAAATACTTGTAAAGTATGTATATTTTTCAGCCATCTTTTTGCAGTACCGACAATATCGGCTTGCACAGTTCAGGGTTGCATGATAATGTATGGTCACATCGTGTTACTAAGGTCGCGGGGAAAGCGTTGCGGTGCAAGTTTGCTTCCAGTTAACTTTCTGCTGCGTTTCGCGTTACTTACTTGCGATGTTATCGGAGCACACGCCATTTTTATTTTTTTATAATTGTTGTTTAAGATTAAGGATTTTGTTATAAAGTATCGTTTGTCATATTCCAACTTTTTAGTGTTTTACTAGACGTGGAAAATGAGAAGGCGATGACGAGAATTTCTAATATTAAACGTAGGCGAGGGAAGACTGAGAACCAATTATTTCCTCATTTATAAGTCCCCTGCCTTTTCTAACAGCGGAAATAATTTAATGAAACCTTATAGAAGGTTCAACTTTATTACGAAAACCTCGTCGTATTAATCAATAAATCAATTAGGGTAACAATATTTTTCAGAATATCGCCGTAAAAAGTAGTTTGTCGGAGTAATCACGAAATTTTATAGCTTCAGTATTTAATTTAAAAATAAAATGTATTGGAAGCCAACACAGGTTTCAAACGAAGGTCGGTTTCATAGATATGTGCAGCATTATACCCAATCACAAAAATACGTTTGGTAATCAAAATAGAGTTTTGGAAAAAGCGGCCGAGATTCAACAGATAATAGCATCGAAATCTCTAGATTAATAGATCGATGACACAATAACAATGTATCGCCCCATTTACGAAACAGCTACGTTGATTAAGACTATATACAGTGCCTTTTATAGTCAATAATAAAGTCTTACAGATATACGCAGTCCCGATAGTCTAGCTCGGCTAGCGCTTCAAGTGGGCTTGTTAGGATTCATCTAGAAACATTTCCAATCTTCGTTGCCTACGCAGTCTCGTCTGCCGCTCGATCCAAACCCCTACTAGTACATATTATATACATTAATATTAAAAATAATTCTACATTATTTATCTCACTATGTTACAATTCAATATAAATTAATTTTCGCTCAGGCACCTAATTAGCTATAATAGGATCTTAACTACATTAGAGCACAAGAAGGTGAAATGTGGTGTTCACTCATTTGTGATTTACGAATGTCAAATTACAGTAACGACGTTGAGCTACTTGACATTCAGAACTGTCAATGTCGCGAAGTTGACAGATGTCATAATCATTTAATTAACTCTAATTTAGTACTTTCACAAATAAGTACGCACCTTTTGTCAAACACTCCCTACTTTACTCGGATTTTTTTCAACACAAATAAAATGTGAATGTTTTCAACACTTATCCTAAAGGAAACAAAGTTATCTTTACACATTTTTTTTATTTATTTACACAAAAATAATACACATTTTATCCTTGTTATAGCTTCTGTAAAGTTCACCCTGCATTAAGGGACCACACAAGCGTTTTTTTTTTCGATTGGACACTGTCGAGGCTTATAAATAAAATGGCGAAAGAAGTTTGCCAGAAGTACATGAAAAGTTATTACTTATCATCGATAAATATACACATTTTAGCCATGCTCGATAATTATAGGTATTAATTAAACGATAATTTGTTGTTACCTGGTAGTTGAACATTAAGTAGACCAATAGATAATATTTATGTTAATATAATCATTTAGTCACTGGCGCATTATTGACAACTGGTGTTTTGCCATATAAATAAACACATTCCCACAAACAGGTTTCCAAAGTCAATGTCATGAGCTTTACCCGTTGATCGTAGAAGATATTTACAAGTAAAGTAAAATATTTAGCCACACTTATTAAGACATGAGCATTCATTAATTCTTCATCGGGATAATAAATGCATGTACCTTAAATGTCAATACCTACATATTATTATTTATATGTTTAATTTTACGAGACATCATAAAAAAGCTAGAATACCTGTTTATACAAATATTTTCAATTATAGGTGAAACAAGGTTGGAACTTGAAACAACATACACATTGGGCTCATTAGTTTCTTTAAAAAAAGAATAAGTTTTTATAAATTAAAATCGAACATTTTCAACCTACTAAAATCACACACATGACAGATTCATGTTTATAAAAAACCTCACGAAGGAGGTCAATGTACTAAAATACACAAGAAACCATAAAAATAACCTAAACTAAAATAGCACAAAAATAATAGACAAGGAAGAGCTTGCATCACACAAAAATATAAACTGGTCCAGATTTAAATTTTTAACAAACGAATTATTTACGAAGTGACGCTATGTTAATCAAACCTTGGTTTTATTAATATTAGTTTAATATTAAAATTTTAACCAAACTCATTTCAAGATCACAACCCAGTGTTGTAATTTGCATAATATTATAATGTAGAATGCTTCAGATGATTCGGTAGATATTTTAGGCCCAGAAATTATACATTTATAGGGCCAGTTATGAGGTAGGTCAAGAGAGCTCATTATAACGGCATCCATGTTAACTTTTATTTGGTTTCTATAGATCTGAGAACGCAATAAATAAAATGTCAATCTAAGGACTTTCTTTAATCTTTTGTGACTAAGAATAATTACGTACAGCATTGAAATGTGAACCCTTTATCTTGATTGATAAGAAATCGTTATAGTATTGAGTAGTCGGGTAGATTTGGCACTGGTTTAAGACAAATTGATTTAAAGTAAAGAAATACGCTGCGTTTACTATTTAACACGAATATATCTCTCTTGGGGATGGCCTCGCTTTCGACTACAGTCTTGCCTGATGGTAAGCTAGCGTAGACATAGTCTAATAATTGAAGCATATTTGTATAGAAAATTACATAACCTACGTTCTAAAGAATGCGAAAACGAATGGATTTTGTTTTCATTGTCAAGTCTCCATAAGTACCGTTTTACAATAAAATAAGAATATGATATAAATACAGTTTTCTCGTAGGTTCATAAATTGTCTGAAACTGTTGATTTTCCTCCTAAAAGCGAAGCCACTGAACCCAAATACGCGTATTTTTTATAAGCACGTAGTCTAGACATTCCGGATTTGCTTCCCAACCGGTTTAATTCGTTATTCTTGATTTCTGTTTTTTACTAAGAAGCGCCACAATGAATAAGCCCTGTAGTTTATGAGTACGTTCTGTACCTTCCTTGAAGGCAGCTTCAAGGTACATTTTTGCGTGGGTTGTTAGGTTAAAGTTTAAATGAAGGTAGGTACCTAACTTTTGTGGAAAGAATTTACTAATGAATGGAATAACGCACGTAACGTGTTTTGTGAAGACTGAGCACTAGGAAGGTTCCAAGAGAACTTTAATTTTACTTCGAAGTCTCACCATAACGGTCTCATTCACAAGGTAAAAGAACCGCAGAATAAGCGGTATTGAGCTTTGATCAACGTATTATTTAATAAAAAAACCGGCTTCAAAAACTAAATAGTATAAAATAACTTAATAAAGATTTAATTTAATACACCTCTTATGCAAACCTAATACCTTTACCATAATATAAAATTAACAGTTTTAGAAGTCGGTGCTTATCCACGCTGAACCAAATTGAAGGCACCGACTTCTGAAACTGTTAATTTTATATTATAAGGTATTATTAGGTTTGCATAAGAGGTGTAATAAATTAAATCTTTATTAAGTTATTTTATACTTTTTAGTTTTTGAAGTCGGTTTTATGAAACGTAGTTTTTTTTTCATCGTCCACGTAAACAAAAAATGTTCAAAATGTTCATAAAATGAAAACTACTGGGCCAAACTATGTCAATTTTTTATGGGACCAAATGGCAACTATTCCGCATCAAACTAAAGAAGAATCACGTAAATCGGATCATAAATCTCAGCGTAATCGGTGTACATACATAAAAAAACAATCGAATATAGAACCTCCTCCTTTTTGAAGTTGGTTATAAAACGAATTTGTTGCTAGTTTGAAAAACGAACGTGAATATCGTCTATGATTTTAATGAACGTTAAAAAACTATAAACTGTAATCAAGTTTTATAAACCCAATGTTTCATACGTTGATGAATCCGCCTACACATTCGGAATTATTTGTATAATGTCACGTATTCAGTATTTCGTCACATCGTTGTGACCTCGATGCATCCCCAGGCGCTCTGGCTAATTAGCCTATGATGTTATTCAGGCAGGCTTAGTCTGGATTGTATTTTGCCAATAATGCCCTCTAACCTCACAATGAATAAGCCCTGTAGCTTGGCAATGGTGTCGATTCTGTAGCACATTTTTACAGTACTAAACTAGACTAAACGCAACTGTCACTTTCTTTTTCTATTGAAACAAAAAGAGACAAACACCCTTAGTTTAGTCCTGCCAAAGTGTGCAACAGATTCTACACCAATGGCTCTGAATGACATACCTAGGTAATAGTAGTTACTTAGTAAAAAAATATATTATAAATAATTTCTGGTTTTATAAAGTGTTGCAGAGGCTGAATAGTAGTCGGTCCACGAAAAACAATAATTTTGTAACATGGACAAAGGAACTGGGCAAAGCAGACCCTTTCTAATTTAATAAAAAAAATGCTTATTTTGAATGTCACGAAAAGCCTCTAAAAGATTGTTATTGTCGCCGATCATTAAATAAATTACCTAAGTAATGTGTTTTAATGCCACTTTGTTTTCGATCGATTCGAGTTCTGGCATTCAAAATGTCCTTCATTATGGTTTATTTACACAAAGATTCTCATCCTACACGAATAATGACCTAGATGCGCAATAAATCTCTCAAGTGAAGTAATTTTGAATTCATTATTTTATTAATTGCTGGCCTTGGCAAGTTTGGGATAAACGTCATTAGGTTGGTAGGATGGCGACCATAAACAATTAGCAATGACTGGAATGCTTCGTTTGTTCTTTTTGCTTCATAGATATGCTCAAATAAAGTGTACAGTCCATGTTTAACACCCCATAATCCCTGTCTGAGTTGCAAGGTTGCAAGCGAATGTGTGCACAGGAGGGAAATGGGATTTTCTCTGCCCTTACTTTCTCACTAAGCATCTATATCATGAAGATAAAATCTTGAATTGTTTGAAACCTCACCCCTGACATGTTCGATCCCGTAGACAATTCAAAATGATCTTTTTCGAACAGAGCGGAAGATTTAAAAAATAAAACAACAGATTTTTTTTTATTAAACCGCGTACGCAGTACGAATGGCATGTTGGTTGATACGTCTTTATCGGTTACACTTGAGGTAATTGGTAGCAAACTGCAAAGTTATATCGTGTGTCTATTTTTACAAACATTGTACTCATTTGCCAACTTGTAAACGAGGCGATATATCAACAAAATGGTGTACCGAATCTAATCTTACTGACGATAATCCACAAAGGCTCGTTAAAAACTTGAAATACATCGTTCAATTTTTAGAATACAGCGCAACTTTGTAGTTTATTGAAAATTGGACATGGCTGACGTGTAGTTACGGTAGCTCGGTTATTTCAATACACAAATTGTGCTTTACGTGGGTAGGTTTATGAATATTGATCAAAAGATGGCGGATAAACACACATTACAAAAACAGATGTCATTACATCATAGCACTTAAAGTTCAATCACACTTAATTGACGTGACGAACGTTGTAAAACAAGACTTGCGTATTAATAATCCTGGAAAGTTCGGACGATGTTTGCTTTCGTAAAACTCCAGTTTGTCGATGACTGAATTGGATTTTAAATGACAGAATAGAATAGAAACACCAAATTGGGGGAAGTCGATAAACTGAGTTGACACAGTATGATAAAAAATAATACAATCAAAGCTACACATTGCATAATCAGAGGAAATCTAGATTTGCGGCCGAATTTCCTTACGATTTGTTTGACCTTGTGATTGTGGTTATAGTTAGTAGAGGTAGAGTTATTTCTTCAATTATGGCGCTGCAGTAGCCACCACCGAAAAGCCGTTTAAAATTTTATACAGTTTTTCCACATGTTCAGATTATTTACGGGCGCAGGCTCGCAGTGATAAATTCTTAAACGCGGTTCGACGGTATTTTCGTGAAACAACTGTTATAGGCTTTGGTTTTCCATTGCCCTTTTTTACAAACACGGTAAAACCGTAAAGTAATATTGCAAAAGAATCTCCCTTATACTCCGCATTGGTAAGCGGAATGTATATGATCCCATGATATTATTTCATTACATGATATATAAAAATATATAAATAGCACCCAACATGTACACCGTGTGTATTCTTTAGCATTTTATTCGCCCGTCCATATCTGCTTTTATGACAAGTGATCACTGACCTCCGTAAGAGCGGTTTCGCACTACGTCCGATCCGAATCCGATCCGAACCCGTGAAAATACGGCCCGGAGTAGTCGTAGAATTATTTCTATGGTTGTTTACGCACGAGATCCGGCTTCCGTCATCCGATTTCTTTCCGTTATCCGTGAATCTCCATTCCGGAGAAGATTATTGGCAGACCGAAAAAGCCATAGTATTATTTGTATGAACGCTCGTGCACTGCGTCCGAACAGAATCCGAGCTGCGTTCGGGCAGAGAGGCTGTGGCGAGAATGCTCTGCTGTGGCTCCGCGTAAAATGCCGTATGCCAAAAAGTGGCCCCTGAATTGCTTAGATTTGATCAGAGATCAGACTAGTACGTAAGCATATCCGAATTCGGTCCGAGATTTCTAGATCCGTATTTTCACGAGTTCGGATCGGATTCGGATCGGACGTAGTGCGAAACCGCTCTACTTAACTGTTAGATTTTCCCAGTTAAGGTACAAAATGGTAGGTAGGTATGTTGCTGCACATCTACTATCTGCCCTCTACGTCATCTAATTCACTCTTTAGACCGATTGCGTAGAGACCGGGCAGCCTTTTCTAAGCACAGAACCAAACTTATTCATGTGTCAGTCAGACTCAGTACCTATAGTAAATTATTTACTTGCGTTCCGCGTCGCGACTATAATTCACGGCCAAGCTGACAGGTGACACTACTTGCCCCCATTCTCAGGACAACATTAGACTATAACTAGATTACTGAGGAAACTACCAATGTTATTTATAACCATTCTAAGGTTGGTTGTAAATTGTAAATGACTGCAAAAAGTTGCATGTTTATTATTAGGTCATTACCTATGAAATCAGCGTTTTGTATGGAGAATTTTAAAGAAGTTGCATTTTTCACACTAACATTTTCTTAATTTATTTAAAAACTATGAACACTAATGTTTTAAAACTTTTATGCACTAATGTTTAAAAACGAAGATAACGTATGCCACTTAGATTATGCGACAGAAATAAGTTTTGGCAAAGTTAAAACAAACATAGTGGTAATTTCTGCTAACAAAAAGGGGAGTCATTTTTAAGGTATTTTTTATGTTTAGAAAACTATAAGTAATAAGGTTTTTTTACTATTGGTAGTTGTCTATGATGGTCATTATTCGATATAATATCAAACAATTGATATATATTTTAAATCATAGAAGTGACGAGGTTCTCTATTTGTGAGAAAAAAACGCCAATTTCATAGGTAAGGACCTAATATTATCTCAGCGATTCTCAAAACAAATCATAGACAAGATTGAACGGCCATTTTTAATTTTACAATATCTACGTTTTATATGAAATTTATTCTTGAACAATATTCATTCAAGTCAAGGTACATTGACCTACTTTTCCACGTCTTTGAGATGATTTCATAGAAGATGCACCAGTGTAATGTAATGGCTGTAAACTCATTGGTTTAAAAGCATAAAATCTGCTCCATTTAATGCGTTTGTGTTTACGCATAGAAAATAGGTTAATTTCTGTGTTAGATCAGAAAAAAGACGGCGGGTTTATAAAAAAAAGTTTTGTGTATTTTCTTTAATTCTCACATACCTAGGTCTACACATTGTCTGTCTGCCTAGCACTATGGTTTTCTTTTTTATTTGAGAGAAGATAAGTAGCATTTGACAACGGTGTCTTAAAAACATAAAAAGTCATTGTCTAAAAAAAACTTGCATGCCTGGAAAACTTATTACAAATATGATAGCAGGTAAAGAGGTTACTTAGATACCTATAGTCTAAAATTACATCATGACTTGTTAAAGTTTCATTATTTCACGATAATATTTACATCACTCTGCTATAGAATAATCAGCAGGATGTGAGGAAAATGTATTTTAAAAGTACTCAAATTAGTTTATTTTGTCCATGCTTCCGCTGTCATTTCAGATATTATTATGAGAAATAATGGTAATTAATTTAGAATACAAATAAAGGTTTAAATTATATACCAACATAGATAGTGTTTTCATGGAAAAATACCTATATAAATTATAGGAATAATGTATTATTAATAATGCCTGACTCAAACGTTTTTCAGGAACATTGTACACTAACTAATGTGTAATTTTTGTTATAATATCTGTATTATTCATAAGCCGTTTCGTTGCATCGCGATATTTACGTCATTCGTGACGTGTATTAATAACACATCGTAGTCGTGCCATTGTAAACGTTTTTAAAGGTAATTTTTTATAATACGAATTTAAAAAAATACTTCGAAAGAAGTAAAAATTCTCTATAGTCATAAGTTTTCGGCAAAGGACACAAAAACTTATAAATTATGATCCACCATAATTATAAGTTTCGTTTTAAATTAAAGTGTAAACATACAGGGAAGTACATATGTCTAAATATATAAATGTGGCAAAGCGAGGCTAAGTATGGCTGTAGAATATGAAATGCTAGATTATTTTGGTACATAGAAGAGGACAACGGCGGAAGAAACAATAGAATTGGGTTTTTCTGTGCGAAAAATTTTTGGTTGAATACCGGTAAGTATTGTATTGTGTCCGAAATTAATTTTGATTTAAGATATAATTAAAACCGGTTTTAAAATATTTTTATGTTCAAATTACATTGTTCTCAAAGTTCTTAACCCGTAAAATGAGTTAAAATGCCATATTACCTATTTTATCTCCAAAGAAGGTTAACTTCACTCTTATAACATATTTGTTCAAGAGCAAGAAGTAACGCATCGACCGTGAAGACCGTGGTCTAGTCGTACAATGCCAAGTTCAAAAAAAGTGGTCAATTATGTACTTCGCACTGGAAACAAGAGATTTCATAACTGAACTTGACCAGCAAATGCATACAAAGAAGCCTTTAGACTAGCTTATTATTAAAGAAACCCAATACAATTACCTAAGCATGTAACAACATCACGCCTGTACCTAAGGGTAAGGGTTGGGCAGAGGTGTATAGCAACACCCTCATTTCGTCGTCATGATTAAGCCCCATGTAATAGGTGACGAGCCTATTGCCATCAACCGGGCACAAATCCAAATCCCGGGCTGCTACTGAGGAATTCCACACGGAAAAACCTAATAACACTTTGCCCAACCTGGGGATCGAACCCAGGACCTCACGATCAGCAGACAGGTTTGTCACCACTAGACCAATGAGATCTATATGTGTGGTAACAATATCTAGTAAAATGGTCTTGGCATGTTCAGAAAAGAAAAAGAGTGGCCTTTGCAAGGCATTGACACGCTTCACACAGGAACTTATAATTTTGTTTACGCATGAAGTAAACTTGAAAATAGTATAGATCACAGTCATCTAAATAATAAGTCAAATATAGATAAATTATAGACTCAAGGATAGTAAGGAAGAACAAAGATGAAGATTCATACAAAAAAACTCGCAACTCATGTGTCAAACGATTTAGAAGCTATGACGACACGTTTGGTGCAGTGGCTGAGCAATTGGCTTCTGCCCTACGGGTCGTGGGTTCGATTCCCGCACGGATCAAATATTTGTATGGCCTATGAATAATTTTTCCGGGTGTGTTTGTGTATGTGAAGATTTGTGTTTGTAAACGCAGCCACGATACAGGAGAAACCCTAGTGTGGGGCAACGTTTTTATTTTGAGAAAAAAAAATTCTGCGCTTTTTAAATCGCAGATATTTCATTTGGGTAATCATTGTTTCCATAGAGATCGGCTCAAAAGGTCAACGGCTAGTAAATTCATAAACAAAACACAGCTACAATGCAAATAAAACGATGTTGGGAGACACTTCAACCGAGGTTACTGTGTTTACATTGAATTTAAATAGAAGGGTTCACGGTTTCGATTGCACAGCACCTGTGGTTTTGCAAACGACATTATTTACTCAAGGAACCCTAAATGGGGAAGTTTTGTGCCTTTACTACACGCGATGAACAGTTTATCGATAAGATTGGTACGATACGGCTCGGTTACTGTTTTACCCTAGTCGCGTTTTGGCGTATTTAATACCGGACACACAGTTTAGCAAAAATACTGTCACTATAAAAGATGTTAAATCGGTCACAATGTTCTAGGATTTGTGAAAGAACATGGAGTACACACTCAGATCAGAGTATTTTACTTCATCCCGCGAGAACTCTAAAACACTATGCCTGATCTGAGAATTGAACCCAGGACCTCATGCTCAGCAGCCTTGATCGCGACAGCTAGACCCATGAGATGGCATATTATGTAGACATACATTGAGGTCAAACCCTTGTCAGTAGCAGTCACTACCTACGCGAAATAATAAAAAAAATGTTCCAAAGACAAGTAAACTTATTTTTATGCTACTGGAGTTTCTCATTATTGAACACTAGCGCCCCGTCCCGGCTTCGCACGGGTGGACATTTTTCCCGTTATGGCAACATTTTTCATTTATGCTCCGCTCCTATTGGTCGTAGCGTGATATATAGCCTATAACCTTCCTCGATAAATGGACTATCCAACACAAAAATAATTTTTCAATTCCAACTAGTAGTTCCTGAGATTAGCGCGTTCAATCAAACAAACAAACTCTTCAGCTTTATAATATTAGTATAGATTTCAGTTCATGGTTTATTATGTACGGATATGTAGCTTATCAAAATCGACGTTGCTGTTGTAACAAAGAATTAGATTGTTTAAGTTAAAATTACTCATTGCATAGCGTTAGTGATACATTAACATTTTTTTACCTTGTATTCAACGTTGTTATTTCTGGTTAAGGACTATGCTCCTGGTTCTTTTAAGACCTATATCCTCCAAGATTCAGACTGTTGTGACAAAATGTAAAGAATATTTTGATGGTTTGGTCACGTGAAGAGGATAAATGAGAGACGAATGACAACAGAGATATATTGCGCGGATGTAAGTGAAAACGTCGGTAGGGAACGCCCTAGCTAGGACATACACTGACCTTACTGATGATTTCCTAAAGGGCGTTAAGTCTTCATTAAAGTATCCTAAAGGTCAGGTGCGTAGTGCTCGGAACCGACGTGTGTATTAAAAGATCCGTTTATGTGGAACAAGCAAAAGGAATTTAATGTAAGGATTGCTGCACTATAGCATTCAGTAAGGTCCTGTCACTATCGTAAAAAGATGGCCGATATGTAAAGTGCGTTGGGGTAAGTTCGTTAAAATGGATTTACCGCAGAAATATTACGATGCGGACTAAAGTGTGGAGCAGAATAAAATGACATATTCTAGCCAGCATTTTTTTTTACATATACTACCGTAAATCAATTTTAACGAACTTAACTCATTTCCGGACTTACCCCAACGCAATTTATATTAATTAACTCTTTCCGAGTAAATTTTATGAAACAAAACCTATTTCGTTGCCATAAAAGTTTGCTAAAGATTTCTATATTCTCTATGACCTGTAACGAGTTAAATTGCATTACAACCTAACCCCTTCAGTTGTAACTTTTTGTTATAATTGACATTACAGAATAATTAATTGTAGGTAATTTATGCTTCAGCAATGGTTTATGATAGATGTTCTATCAGATAACAAAGCTATGAGACACAAGGTTACAGCCCACAGAGCGAGATTACACTCAACATTTTCTGTATTTGTGTAGCGACTGGAAAATCTCTTCAAACGACTTAGTCATAATCATAAGTCAACATGACGTGAAAATATTGCAACTAAAATGTATATCTAGAGGGACTTGAGGCTAGAAATACCTTTGCTTTAATAAATAGCGCTATTGAATAAACAATGTGTATGAATGAGTCATGGTAAAATCCGCAGTGACTTTCGTAATAGGAAGAGCTGGTTATAATAAATTAAGAGGACCGTATTCAACAGCGTCGCACATATCAGCTGTCCGAACACAAACATTTGCCTAACGTGCCCAAAGTATACTACAACAGTAATTTCAGAAGACAACGGACTGCATAACTAGCAGGAAGTAAAAATATTAGCTTTGGTGTTTGTAACTGCCTCGGTGGTTTAGTGATAGCAAGCGCGACTGCTGATCTGAAGGTCCTGGGTTCGATCCCCAAGTCGGGCAGTGTTGTTGGGTTTTTCCTTATGGATTCCTTAGAAACAGCCCGGAGTTTGGGTTTGTGCCCGGTTGATGGTAATAAGCTCGCCCCTATTACATGGGACTTAAACATAACGGTGAAGAGGGTGTTACTATACACCTCTGCCCTACCCTTCGAGGAATACAGACGTTATGTTATTTAATCGAAAGACAAATTAAATTCGCCATGTAAAGAGTGCTTATAAGATCCATCACAAACAAATATCTAGTTACATTAGGTCTCGCCAAATGGTCTTCGGAAAAGAAAAGCTAGTATCTAGTCAATTTCATTCTCGAATGAACTTGGAAATACAAAATAACTTGACACAAACAGTTTTTTTTATCAAGGCAAAAGGCGAGTAAGCAAGCGTATTGGATACAGTCTGTTTGAAAGCATTGTATAGTTCTAGTTTATTTGCAAATGGGTTCAATTCGTCCCACAGTATCACACAGTGAGACAGACAGACGTGCTACTGTATGTTGTTACTAGATTTATATCCAAGAAGGAAGTTTAAAAGATTTAATACTTAGTTCGTATGTTGGTCTGTTTGTTAAAAATTAAATAACTTGATTTTTGTGTCTGATAAACATTTATTTAGCCTCTATTTTCTTCAGTTCCTAATAGAAATGAAGTCATAAAATTATGGAAGTAATATTACAGTATTGTAGTACCTACTTATCGCCGGGTGCGATAAGGCCGCCCATTGTACCTATTTTTAAGGCTGCCACTGTACTTGCAATTTAATTTTAGAGTATAAGATATAATAGCGTCGGGCTGTCATTTTGAAGATCAACACTTGATGAACACTGTCCCTTCTACATGATAATCTACGATTACCAATGAAAAGAAACGTCAAAGAAATGAGATTACCCACTTTTCATGATCATAATTCCATTTTTTTTGCTGGCCACGTGGTACTCACTTCTGCAGATAGGTTTTGTTAAAAGAAATAAATAAATTCTAAGCCACCATGTAGCTATCTATATTATGATAGCTTGGATTCAGTATAATGATGAGATAATCAATTTTTACTCCTGTATATCTCGTTTTCGACATTGGTAGTCTACTTGGTGCCACGGTAAAAATATTCCTTTATAATTAGTTTTTTTGCGGCAAACAAATATAAAAAAAAATGGATATTATGTGATCTTGTGTGAGTGACATTTACAGACCGAGTGAGTCTCCGATAGCCTGTGTCAATCTCGTACAATTTCATTGAACTTTTTGTTCGTCGGCGATCGTAGATAGGTTCTAATCTTGGACAGCTGTTATCATAGTAGGTACTTAATTTGTCGTGACTCCGTGCCGGTAGTGAAACGTGACACCTGACGTAATTACACAAATATTTGTGATATGATAACGTAATAAAAAATACAAATACATAGTACGTTGTTACGAAAAAACGACGGTTCGTCGTTGATATTACAGATTTTCGAGTTTGACATAATATAAGAACCTATATTTGACAGAAAGGCAGTACAGCCGCGACGTGACATAAGTCATAAGCTACGCTATGTTTGGGTCTCGACATGGTCGCGACTAATCTCAAGATTGTTTATTTATTATGCACTAGCGGCTCTCCAGTAAAATACACGTAGAATGAGTCATACATTGCCTACATTGCTCTAATACGCCGCTCGCGTTGCTGCAAAAACGAGCTAAATCTTAATGGATTTAATATAAAATTCATGTAGGTTATTCGTTCTTCACTAAAAAACGCGGGCCCACTTTTTGATAAAAAATTGTCTATACTCCGTGATGTGTCATTTACTCCAAGAATGTTCAATTAGGTAGTGAAAACAGAACTGCGCAACAAAATTTACCAACAAATACTACCGGCCAAGAACTTGCAACGGCAATAAGTAAAGATTACAACAGCGAATGTCAATTGTCATCATAGTGCGAAACGGCCGAGCGACCTTTCACTTATTACCGTATAAAACACGACCCACACAACGGTACGAACAATTCCAGTACGGGTTGTCCAATCAAAGTTCTCGGGTCGCAACATAATAATAATCGATTTTCCAATTAAAAACGCATCAATTGTTGATTATAATATTTATCTAGATTCCTTATTAATTATTTTCTAACGTTTCTATTTAACGCGAATTACGTGATGGAAATTAATTGAACCTTTTCTATACTACGGTACTCAAGATGGCCACAAAAAAAAAAGCTCTTAAGTAAATCCTATTATTTTTATAGAATGACTAATTATTACTTTTGCGTAATCGATCTGTGCCTATTATCGCGCCACCCACACGCCATGGTGTGACGTAGGCGGCCACAATACGCCTTTGTAACAAGCAAATACTTAGGTTATGTATACATATAGATCTATATACTGAGCTAAGACTGCTACAGTTGCATTCAATACATTTAGGTCAGAATAGAGACAAGCCGGCGCCAATAATACTAACAAAGCACTAAGGTTAATGGAAACTAGAGGCAGAAAGCAAAAAGGCTTCATAAAATAAGTTTAGTTAGACTTTGAACTTTGCTCCATTTTTTTTCTCAGTTGGGAACAGATGTAATAAGACAATATACGGGCTATTTACTTTCCGTCGCCAGATGGTTCGTAACAGGCCGTCTAGAAATGTTCCGTTCTTTTTTTTTGCTTTTTCTAAATAAATACTCGAATAGACTCCTTTTTGTATTTTTTTTATAATATGTTTTGTACAGAGTTACGGCCGATCTCAATCCAAAATTTCTGGATAGATGTAGATTTTTGACATTACTTCTATTGAATCTCTGTCAAAATACTAAAACAATCTAGAGATTTTGGTTTGAAATCGGGTATTGGAATCGGCCTTAAGACCCTATTGATCCAGTATCTGAAGCGTGGGCTGTCGAGCGTGAGTAAGATTCGGAGGGTTTGATACCTAGTTCAAGCCATTTGGATTGTGCTTTGTAAATGGCATTAGCCTTGTTCCTACACGATGATAAAGTGCGTCGATGTCGGTACCTATCTACGTTACACTTAACCAAGAGTCCACAGTTAGGTATCTGCCGAGCGTTATATTTTTCTATTCACGTTTAAAAATACCAATTACTAATATAAACAAGCGAAATTTTAATCACAATGGTGTCGATTCTGCAGCGCACTTTGACAGGACTAAACTAAACTAAGGGTGTTTTTCTCTTTTTGTTTCAATAGAAAAAGAAAGTGACAGTTGCGTTTAGTACTGTAAAAATATGCTACAGAATCGATACCAATGTGTTGCAAGATCCAAAATAAAACCCAATTAACCGTAATATACCTATAAAGTGAAAATATCGCTGTGACGTCACCCAACTGGTTATCACAACAAGGTCTGTTGACATACCATTGAACGAAACCAAGGCTAGCAAAATGCTGGGTCAAATGTAAATTACAAGTACCTATTATGCACTAAAAAGATCTTAATAATACTTGAATTGTCATATGCCGCGGTAATATATGACCTGTGATCGTTTCACCCACGTTTGACACAACGAGACGTTCCATGTCCCGTTGATACCGTTACACGTATTACAAGGATTCAAGAAATCGAAAGTCTGACAAGTCAGATTGCAATAATTACATATCAGATTTTAAACTGACTAAAAACAAATGGCGATCAAATGTCTGGAACAACTTAGTAGCTCATGTGTGATCAGGCTTAGCCTCAATTTTACCTGCCGGGCTAACATGGTTAGATTGGAAGCCGTGCCAACAAACTTCGGAAAAGGCGACGATGATGTAATCATTGAAAAAGTTGTTAAAGACTCAATTATTTCGACAAAATTGTTTACAATCAGAAAGGCAATTAATTACAGAGCATCAGATTACCCTTCTAATGACGTCACCGAAATAATGTAACGGAAGATGAATTGAAATTGGAACATTTATATTATTCCAGCTAAAAGGAGAATTTCGCTCGCGTAGGTAGGTACTTACTTTTGTTAAAAGAGTAATTAAGTGACGTCATTATTATCAGACTGATTATCAGAGTATTTCTAAGATATTTTTGGTTGAATGAACCCTTTGTTTCAGTAATTTAACATTTTATAATAGCCTATAAACTTTCTCTATAGATACTGAAGTGAATATGAATCTAAATAAAAATCAGTTTGGTACTTTAAAATTTTAACCTTTTGGACGCCATTATGTGGCAATCGTAAGTATATCCTGTACGCCAACGTCACAAATATGTGACAGAAACGATGGGATTACAGTCACCTTGGCGTGGGGGGTACGCCGGGGCGCTTATGCTCTGACTTTAAAAAGGTTAAAGCAGTCTAGCACTATAGACATCCTAGGGGTGTGTAATAAACTCGCCGCCCGACCAGTAACAGGCCCGAGAAGGCGGCGCGCCGTGTTCCGTGCGCGCTTCTCAGGAGGACGTGGGGCAAGGCCCCACAGAGAGGTCCGCCATGGGTTGGCGGACCGGGACCTGCCGGGGTTGCGGTGCATGCTTTTGCGAATCCCGCGACCCTGGCCGTACGGTCAGGAGAAGGAACACCGTTGGTTTTTAGCCGGTAAGAGTCCGGCAGACCCCCTCGCCTTCCCAGGGCGAGGGACATCCATGAGGATTTTCCAACGAGAAAAAAAAAAAAGGGGTGTGTAATAAAATCCTCCACGAGTGACGATACTTAAGTACATCCGGCGCACCCTGGGCAGTCAGCCTCTCTACCAACCTTGCTGACTAGCTAATCTTTTTACCACAGCCCTGGTATAGCTCAGAAGGAACTATATTCTAGAGAGACTCATTGATCTCGTGGTCGCAGCTGCCGAGGTCCTAACTCATGGGTTCCGTTCTCAAATTCAGTAGTGTTTTACGGTTATTTAATTACGAAATGCTCATTAGCAGCCTGGAATTGTGCCCGATATATGGCATTTGGTAGTAAGCGTGCCTCCTAATATAACATATGAATAATAGGCTATGAGCAAATTTTCGTGTTCAAGCAGTCTGTCTATACTGTGACAGTCGGGAATTAGTGATTCCAAAACTCAAAACGATACCTAAGTAAATAATCGATTATCTTTTCCGATAGCAATGAAAGAGCGGACCCATTCCGAATATATCTGAATTTAAACGATAAGATAGCTAATTTAACTGGATTTATTGTCTGTAACTCGAGTTTATCGTACCATTACTATATTTCATTCTTTCTTTACAATAAAAATGATTAATACATCGTAGTTCTTTAACGATCAGGGAATCGATAACAACATTCAATTTTTTCTTCAATTCGCACGTGAATCGATTGAGTCATCTGATAGATACGAATACCTATCGTAAGCAAAAGATTAGCATGTTGGCATTTTTGGAACAGATTATAAAAATACTGAGATATTAAATCCCCAAACATTGTTGATGACTCAACCCACCACCTCATTACATTTATTATCAGTACACAAGCAGCGCTTACTAACACTGTTGCCAAACGAAGTAATGATAAAACACTAAATACCCATATCATTGCTTGTATCGACACTATCGAGTTTCAATGTCGTTGAGGCATTGTAAAAACTTCCGTAAAGGCATTTGAGTCTTGTTCTACAGTTACTGCTGGTAGCGTATTAGTCACCATCTGATAACGCCTTATCGGTTGCGATACCTCGCCATCGTGCTGGCGGTTAGAAATAATAAAAAATATCTGTAGTTATATTTAAAAACGAAAGTTATATTTAAAGAAAAGTACTCCTGCCCGCTGGGAAGCAGACAGACAGTCCATGTGATGGAATATGGTTACCGCCGCTTATACACCTACAACACGAAGAAAATTATTGCTTTTGCTTTGCCAACCTTAAAGACAAAGTTAGAAAATCTCAAGTGTCTGAAATTTCACCGGCACACGTACCTTTCAAACTTGATTACAGCAATGCTGCTTAGTGTCAGAGATAGTTACTTCACCAGATGAACTGTTTTACGAAGAGTTTTACCTACTAGATGTAAAGGTCTGGGAGCAAAGAAGAAAATACAACATGTCAGCGTATTTATCAATGCTCCCAACCGTCGTTAAAGTAGACAGCGAAAGGGTTGTCGAACTAATAAAAAGGTTATCGACTGGTAACCTGTCACCTGTCACTGCATAGTACATCCACATTTAATCCCTAACTTTTGTCAGGACCCGCGTTACATATTGAACCCACTGTTTTCATCCGAAACGTGACATCAAATAATTAGATATCGAAAGCAGGATATTATGTATTATTGATGTGACTAAGTGATACCGTGCATTTAAGACTGGTAAAACTTTGTAGCGGGCTCATACATCATGCAGATAATATTTGAGTTTCTTTCATAGTAGGAAATATTAGCAGTTTGTGTGAGACAGGAATACCACCAGTTAGGTCCGAAGAAGCCGAAAAGACAGCAGAACAGCAGAAGATGAGGCTCAGGAAGTCGGGACCGAAATTCACGGCGAAAAGCAGAAGAGGCCAGCACTGGCTGGAAGAATGCTGAAAAGAAAGAAAGGAAGGACGGTCCTACATAACATTTGGTTCAGAAGTGCGAACAAGCACCCAGACACACACCACGCTACGTTAATGTTGTCGTCAGAAATTGGTGTAATATAATGATCATCCTACGTTTTCCTATTCATGTTACGGGTAGCTTCGAATCCAACTTAATTAGCAAAATTGACCTCCTGATCTCCGCAACTTAATAAGTCGGAATACTGATTTACTAAAGTTAGACTGCAAGGAATACTCAAAGAATAAACGCAGTTTACCCACTAGGTACTGATATAATGAGGATAGAATACAGAGTATAGTCCCAGAGATAACCTTATTTAGAATTTTAGAGTGACGTCTAATTATGATATGCTAATGCTTCGGACAACATTTAACTTCGTTGGCAAGTTATAATTACTTGTAGTCTAGACCATCTAGTATTCAAATAATTTACAACTTTGACGTGCGTCCTTGAGTGTATTTATCGCGCCGCCATAACACCTCTATGGTACCTAAAAATTGATTTGACGTGACGATTTGAGCTGACGTGTAATTTCATAATGTTTAAACCTATTAAGTATACAATGTGATGTGATTTTAACTGACGCTAATTCATGGTCAAATTATATAAGTATGTACTTGTGTGAAGACGGAAGTTTTGTAAATAAGATTTGGAAATGGCGCTGTAATTAAGTCTTATTGTAGGCAGTCTACAGACCACAGATTCTAGAAATTCGCGTTTATAAAACCCGCGACTGGGTCCCTGGGATTACCGCTTTATGTAATTGGATTTTATTAAACAACTTAATATGAAGTTATTTACCTTAATTACCTAGCATAGCGTATTAAATATTACACAGTTTTAACTGTCCTATATTTACTCGTTAGATCTTTTATCCTTAACACGACAGATAGCCCTGTCTTTTGCCAGGGTATTTTGTTTGTTGCCATTGTCTTTTTATAGTGCAATCGGTCGGTTTTGATGATTTTAAATGCGAAAAACTTAAAAAGTTGCTATAACACTATAAGTTTGCAGATATAACGGTAGTATGATATTTTCTGCTAAATCCACAATTAAACCAACATGGGTATATTGCCAATGAAACATTGTCAGTAACCGTTGAAAGTCAGCACCATTGACATAAACAATACTAGTGATTCATACTGTGTGCAACAAACCTGCTTAGAAAGATAAAACAATGGTGTGCGCGCGCGCCGGTGAATTCAATCGGTCACGTTTAGCTGGATTTATTCAGGAAATAAACCATTATGATTATTATTTAAAGTATTTTGCGCAATTGCATCATGTTCAATTTTTGATATTTTGATTTCAAATCTGAAGAGCGTTAGAAATAGGTTGTATTGGTATTGTATTATTTACTAGCGGACCGTCCCGGCTTCGCACGGGTGGACATTTTCCCGTTTCTGCAACATTTTTCATTTATGCTCCGTTCCTATTGGTCGTAGCGTGATGTTATATAGCCTATAACCTTCCTCGGTAAATGGACTATCCAACTCAATTTTTTTTTTTCAATTTCAACCAGTAGTTCCTGAGATTAGCGCGTTCAAACAAACAAACTCTTCAGCTTTATAATAGTAGTATAGATTCATTGTTGTGTTTAGACAATTAATGTTGATAAAATTGTTGAAGTATGAAGTGACACTAGTCAGCGATAGTATGTTTAGTTTAGTTTAAGCAACATCACATTTACTGTTCTCAAATCAGAATTGTAAATAATACTGTGTAAATATTGTAAAATCTTGATTCAATATGGAAAACCGTGTTGAATTCTAAGAATTTCCTTTGCCTGGACAAGTCTTGTATTTATATATTATTTATGGAACAAATGTAGATGTTATCTACACTCAGTGGAATTCTGAATTCCGTTTAATGTATCTAAATGTAAAAATAATGTCTGAAAACTAAGTTAAATTACGCGATTTAAATTGATTGATTCTAAAATCCCGCTTCCGCTATAAAATTCGCTTCACTACTAAATTGCCTCACTATTAGAATGTCAATATTTACTGGTTAAAGTTAATGCAAGCATCTCTCTTATTTTGGAATTATCTTCTACCAGAAATATTAAGAGGAACGCTCATAGTTCACTTTATTCATTATAAATGATCATCATTCGAATATGCATTTTACTTCCAAATAGAGGAATCCGTGCATATAAACAAATTCAACAAAGAATAAATCAAGGTCGCCATGTTGCGCAATTACGTAATAATTGCTAGCGTGTCGTTCAAGTGCGGTGTGGGAGGCTGCTTTGGCAGGCCACTGGCGAAATAATGTTGCCAAGATGCGTTCTGCCTGACTAAACGATGAGAAATTTAGCAAAACTATATTCTAATTGAATTCAGTTCAGAGACGTTTGACAGATCAACTTTTATCCGCCTTTTTTTGACGTTCTATTTTTTTTAAAGTTCGTCATATTGAAACAAGGCTCTGGAAGAAGGTTTGTTGGTAAAAATATAACATAATAGGTAGAGGTTTGATAATATTCAGAGTACAATATCCCAAGAAAATACGGGTTGACTACAAATAGTGTTACGTAAAGTAATCTAAAATGCCTGGAGTTTTTTTGTACACAAAGGGCTGAAGATATCCTAAGACTGGGTAATTAGTTTATATCTATTTAGGTCACAAAGGTTTTTCAAACTTTTGATCGTTGATCGTACAAAAGATTAGTTATAATTTTATAGCGAATAGAGGAGATTAAAACCCGAATAATTTTATTTCAATTTGCTAAAACGAAGGTTCGTGAGCGCAGAGTAAGATATGCATCAGTATTTTATATAAATGCAATTTAATGAAGAATGGCGGCCATTACTTGTAAAATACTTTAGTATTTAAAAAAAAATATAAATAGTATTGTAAAATACTTTAGTATTTAAAAAAAAATATAAATAGTATTGTAAAATACTTTAGTATTTTACAAGTATTAGTAAAGTTAATTAATTTGTAATTACGTGAAATCAAGAAATACCAGCTGATTAGAGACCTAAATATTTCCATACAGTATTGGCGATAGAAATAAAGCTTTAACTGTATAAATGTTGCTAAGAGCAATCTCAAAGAAGCATTGAGGGAGCATCGGATGGCAATGACACTTCATATTTACGTCACGGAAAATAACAGACTTCTTATCTCTAGGCAAATTCATCTGGGATCAAGAGGACTTAATTATTTTCCTTTGTAGTCCATCTGTCAAGTCTGGATGTTTTGATTAAATCTCTGTAATTTAATGCGAAAAAACAAAAAAAAAATAGAATCCTATCCTATTAATATAAATTCCACAGAAATAATTTTATTGAAATAACATCTTGTATGAAAATATTTTCTTAGACATCTGACGAAGGCTGACCTTTTACGTGGAATAGAATAATAAACCTGAATCCTCTCGGCTAGGTCAGAATCACGCACTGATTTATTATTAAATTAAATTATATAAAAAAAGAACATAACGTGACAAGGTTGTGAATACAAATGTTGCAAGAAACCAAATAGAAGTATCAGGAAACTTGCAAAATGTACAAGATATTCAATGAAATGTGAACCATCGCAAAGAGTGCTTAATTACTCTGTTAATGATGGGCTGTGTCCAAGTGTACCACAATTTTCTCGCCGCAATGCCTTTAGTAGTTCCACTCACTACGCAACGTGGAAATGTGACCGAAATCCATATTATAATATATTAGAACCATAACACCGAATACACCCACGAACGTCCGTATCTCATAAAAAAGGCCGACAATAATGTAGGGATAGATATAAGCTCCTTTTATCTTTGTTTCTAAGAAGTCTGGGAATATCTTGCCTCAAGCGTGTGCGTACGAAACCTTGCGTGACCTCATACTCCCCACATATCAACTATAGGACCGCCAAATAGGCTCAACTCGACAGATGTCGTCAAGTTTCACGTATATATACCATTTTATTGGCTCTTCCAACTTTAACGACTTTGATATCTGCTCTTGAAAGTTTTTATCAATTCTTTATAGTTCTAAGGTTCTAACTACCAATCGACACGGTCGAAGTTTTAGGAAATCGGAAAATGAAAAAGTTCCAAGATCATATTTTATGGCTATTAATGTATTTATCGCCCCATGCATCGTTTTCCATGGATTTCGTAAGAGACTAGTAAGGAAACTATATGGCGAAACTACAATGATATCCTGACTTTGTCAACATCATACGATCAACAATTAGTGCTAATTAATGATGTATGGGAGTGGCGAGAGCTTGTCTAATAGTGGACTTTTACGCGGTGTTGTGACAAAATGTATGTTAAACAAGGATATTATTTGTAATATCTCAACAGGAAAATATTATAAACAATGTTTAATGAAGTCACGCGCTAAAATCGCTCATTGGAGGAAGCTGTAATTTGTATTTATTATGTGTTAATAAACTTATTATTGTGTGTATTGCTCGAGCGATTAAGATATCGCGATAATTTTATTGGTTTATACAATAATAAAACAAGGAATTAGTGGAGTCCGGAAGTTCAAAGGTCGTTTTATAAGCTAATCAGATATAAACTAACAATCAACGCTATGAAGACATAATCTGTGGCAGTTTAGATTAGCAAGCTGGTATAAGTTTGACTTTTTAGGCATTTTTAATTTTTTTTTGTACTTCTTTTACTTTTTCCTAGAACCAATAGGCATTAGGACAGAAAGGGTTGATGCATCAGAGTCCTAAGTATTAAAAAAAAGCATAGCGACATCGGTGACCAAGGACATCTACGCTTTACTTTAAATTCATCTCAGTTTCGTACCGTTTCGTTTCCGCGCGTAAAATGAAATGTTTGCCCTATTAAAGCGAGGTCATCGTAAGAATTAGCAGAGCAGTTCGTTAGGAACGCTTAAACTGCCTCTTAATAAGAGTTAATAACCTTCCTGAGCGACATTGTCTTTGGTATTCCCTCGTATTTAAAAAGCCTAACGCTCACGTATTCGTTTATACAGCCACAAAAATGTATTTGGTAAGATACTGCTTTTACTCTTATTTAAATTAAAATGTCAGGCTATTAACGACAACCGCAGTTTCCGTTTTGAACTGCAAAAGGTATTGTTATTGTACCGTAAAACAGAGAATAACGGGTCAGAGTCGTAGTGTCGTTACAGGTTGATGGCCCATTGTCTATGAAATTCACCTCTAATATTATTTGCCAAATGATAAGAACCTTACACCTGATTCTTTACATTCTCAGATCTGTAAAACTAAGTTGCATTATGTAGAAAATGGCCGAATGTATTCAAATATCTATGATTCATAATGCCAAAATAACACTAGATTTGAAATGCAAAATCATAACTGTATTTTCAGATTATCATGCTAGTCTGAAAAACGTTGACCTTTACTTACTATGGGGGAATAAAAACTATAACCGAAATCGCAAATTTTACGACTTTTATCAACTGTTTTATATGTCGACAAACATCGTCTACAACGAGTGTATTGTCATAACTACAGGTGACTGCAGAACGGTATCGATTCAAAGACGATGTCGTGAGATAGGTACGTGACGCGCCATAGACTGTCGACCGCATTTATATTATATTAAAATGTAGACATACTAAACCCTACAGTATTATAACATTTATTTATAATGAGATCACTAGCAATCAGTGATAAGTTGAAATACGTAGAAATCCTTTATGCAGGTACTGTAGGTAGGTATTTATCGATAATATACTTTAGAAATAATGAATTGAACGTCAACTAGGTAAAGGCAGGCAGAGGACGCCCACAGTACTTATATCATTATTTGAAACATTTCCAATAATTTACAGTATTTACCTAAACTTCTCTCCAAATGTTCTATTTATAAGTTTTACTTTCCTCATAATAATATTTAATAGTTACTTTTAGCAATATGGACAGGAGTCATCTAAGTTTATGTTATCGTAATCTTTACACTTTCAATTGGCTACTATAGGTACTTATTTACTTAACTATTGACCTTATTTATAAGTGGAATATTATTATTTTGAGACAAGTTATGACAACATTAACATCCCGACGCAATTATGACTATGAAAGTGAGTCACAAGTAATACCTACAAAATGTAGCACTTAACGTGACCGACTAATGTGTGATGCTCGGCTCGAAACATGAAAACATAGTATTGAACAACGATTTCATTGATTTTATTCAGACAAATATGTACACACCCCAGCAGCGACTCCAAACCATATAAAAATATAATACAAAGCTTAAAAAACACGATGATTAAGCTGTATCGACGCGGGAATGTATCGGTGTCGTCGGCGCGGGCGTAACGATAGGAATCACGGTCACTCACTCGAGTTAGCTTTGGTACCTCGTAAATGCACGGGTCGCTGTCGCTGAGCACAGCACTGAGAGTCAAACGCTGGCCGCGCGGCCGGCCTTAGCCGCCAGCTAGAGCGCCGCGGACTCGGGCGCCATGAGCGGCGACAGCGGGCCTGCCACGCGCCGCCCGCGCTCCAGCTCGAAGCGCAGGTCGGGCGACGCGCGCCGCCCCACGGTGCCGTCCTCCGGCAGGAAGGCGGCCACCAGCAGCGCACAGATCACCAGCAGCGCACCCAGCACGAAGGGGGGGCCTGGCACCATGCGCTCGTACTTCTCCTCGGCCGGCTTGCCCGCCGCTGCGTGCTCCTCATTCAAATCCACGTGGAACAGGTAGAATATCACCCCAAACATGGCGGGGCCCAGACCGTTGCACAGTCCGCGTACCCCTGTCACCATGCCCTGCACTACTCCTTGTCTGTCTGCCCGGCTGTTGACTGACACATATGCACTGATTGCTGGATATGTGACAGAGCCGAGGGCAGCTAATACTCCAGCGGCCCACATCATCCATGTACGGCTACCAAAGCCATACCACATGAGTTGAAGCATTTCAAATAGTAATCCCACCATGATTGTGTGCTTTGCTCCGAGTGATCTCATCAAGAATCCGAGAACTACTTGCACACCAATACTAAGCACTCCTACAATTGCAATAAATATTGCCACTTGGACTACACCGAAGCCCATCACTAACTTCAAGTACACAAATATGCACGAATACTGTCCAGCCTCAGGCAAGTACGAGAGGAACACTGCCACACACAACATTAGCACTGTACGTTCTGCACCAACTTTCCTCAATGCAGCAAAAGGGTCAGCTTGCTCCCAGCTTATAGCAGGGCCCCATCCACTGGGTCTGACCTTCTCTGGGAGGCTCTCAGGCACTGCAACCATGATGAAGAACACATCCAGAATAGCTACCGCGGTGGCGGCGGCGACCACTAGCGCCTCACCGTACAAGTCCATCAGGTAAGCCCCGAGGGCTGGTGAGATGACCATGCTGGCTGCGAAGGTGGCAGACACGAGTCCATAGGCGCGCGAGCGCTCCGCCTCCGTCGTCACGTCCGCCACGTACGCGAACACGATCGAGAACGTCACGGCAAACACACCACTGATGCTGATCATCGCGAAGAACCACCACGTGTTGATGGTCATGAGCGGGATGGGCGCGCACGTGAAGAACACCGTCACCAGCAGGAAGAACTTGCGGCCCCAAACGTCAGAGAGCGCGCCGATCAGGGGCGCAGACAGGAATGACAGGATGCCCTTGATACCCATTATTAAACCGTTCATCAAAAACGTATGATCCGGGAATGTAACGTTCAGCACCGAGATGATCGGCATCGTGAGCAGTCCCCACGCGAAAAACTCCAGGAATATCACCACCAGAGCGTGGAACACGGAGGGTTCGCCGATGCCAGACATTGTCATAATCCCGTCTTTCATAACAGTTTTTCTGTTCCGTATTACCATTTCTACTTCGGTTTTTGTGGTCTTCGTGGGCGTCATTTAAGATTTATATAGTTTATTTTCCTACTGAACTACTTATATTAGAAACATTATGGAAACCTAAGCACTACATGGATGAAAAGTTGATAAAAACGAGCAAGTAGTAGCAACGTCAAAAATCCACTGGAAAATTGAAAAACAATTCGATATTTATGTTGCCATTACACGGTTTCAAAAAATAACTAAACATGGATAAAATTTAGTTCAAAAATATGCATAATTTTGTTTTATAAAATCAAAGTCAACATAAAACTTGGAAATGCAAGTAAATGTTTTATGTCAACTTTTATGCCAATGAATTATTTAGCTGAACAAAAAAAATTAATAGGTGAGTTTCGTGTATCAATGTGTTTGAAAATGTACCATAATTGTTCATTGTTATAAGATGGCAACAAAGGCAAACCACAGACAAGCTCCTTATTTTTTTAACCGTATACGATATAAAATTAAAACGTTAGGTGTATTTCTAATCTCTGCGTTTTCAAAGAGTAATTATAATTAAAACAACACATTAACTTTTATTCGTTGTGGTTTAACCGTTACATGCAAATTGAAAGCTTAAAATATTAGATTTTTAAGGCTGGAACGCTCAATCAATATCGTGGCATAGACAATTTGTATTGACATTAATTATTTTTAATAATTGTCTAACTGAGTTGTCAAAATTGAAAGGAATAGGAGGCGTCGACTGGTTACATTTTACGAATTATATCATTTTAATTTCCTAATTACAAAATGGTAAAGATTTAATGTTATTCTGTCTAATATATAAATAAACCTGATTCCGGCCAACGTTTCATTTGAAATACATTATCCACAGATTCGCTTCATACTGATCCAAAATCGTGCGGGTAAAACTAGATTGGCAAAATGGTACATGAACTTTGATGATGACGAGAAACAGAAGCTCATCGAGGAAGTACACGCTGTAGTTACCGTTAGAGATGCTAAACACACCAATTTTGTTGAGGTAAGTCTCTTAAAACTCTTCAAAAAGCCAATAGAAAGAGACCATAATTTATCATGAAGATCTTACTGATACTTGGTCTTTTTACAGTTCAGGAACTTCAAAATTGTATACAGAAGGTACGCAGGACTGTACTTCTGCATATGCGTAGACGTCAACGACAATAACTTGTGTTATTTGGAGGCTATACACAATTTTGTAGAGGTCTTGAACGAGTATTTCCACAATGTTTGTGAACTGGACCTGGTATTCAACTTCTATAAGGTAACAAAGATAATATAATAGTTATTACAGAATTTACAAACATTAAAATTCAATTAAAACAATTTGGCAATGGAATTTATAACATCCTGCCTTTCATCCTATTAGTCACTGGCCAAATATGAAATATGATAAAATATTCATTGTTAATGCTTTATTTAAATATAAGTATAGCTACATTACAGATTATATGAATTATATCTACCAGGCCAGTAATGTGTAGTAACTTGCCTATACCAACAAATTAGAATATAACTCCAAATGGACTAATCATTGAGACAAGTTGTAATAATAATAAATATTTTCAAGAGAGCTTTCCATTGGTATATGTCTCATATCTGCCCATTTTCATTTCTTAGAAACCAATTCCAATGTCCCACAAAATATTCAGAAACAAATAATTTATTCATCTTTTAACTACATTTTTCAGGTATACACAGTGGTAGACGAGATGTTCTTAGCAGGTGAGATACGAGAGACGTCACAGACTAAAGTCTTGAAGCAGCTGCTTATGCTCAACTCCTTAGAATAAACTGTTCATCATCACATATCTGAGGACATAGCCAGGATAAGATGAAAAATACATGTGGCCATGGTCCAACAATATAGATGTCCACTATTGAATTTGAGCCTGACAATAACTAACAAACGGGTAACTTGAAACCCAACTGAACCAAGTAACATTTTTTTATTGAGCTTTAGAGTTAAAATGTTAAATTGAGTTCTAAAACACCAAAATAATTCTTAATTCAATTTCACCAAAAAAAAAATACTTTGTTGGCTTTCACAGCATCAAAATATTTATGATCCAATATAATTCCAAAAAGATTTGGGAGGGCTCTGCTTTAATTGGATACTAGTTGGTCAACTCCAATTACATGCAGCTATTATATAAAAATACATTGATAATGCTCTCAACTTTGTGAAAAAGATTGCTGTAATTTATGGTCTAAATAAAAAAGCTGAATACTTACAAATCTTGGCTATGCCCCCATATTTAGAGTAAGTTGTATGTAATATATTTATTGATGCTGCAGTAATAGAAAATACAAATTAATTAAAATAAAAAGATCTGAAAAAAAAAGTGATCCCCATAGACTATTTTCGATTACTGCAGTATTGATATAATTATTTAAAATATGTACTGTTACAACATATTATTGTTATAAAGTAAGTTTGTATAAAGAATACTCATTCATTCCATCTTAGAAAAATAAAACTATTTTCAATTCAACTTCGAGTATGATGCATTTAGAATTCATACAACTTGTAGTCTTGTTCACGGAGTGGAAGAGTGGGGATACAATGATGTATTTAATATTTATCAATACCTGTACGAATGGGCTTGCGTGTATTACGGAAAACACCAATAGTCGTATCCATACATACTGAGTAAGCTCGCGAAGCTGCCGCGCTAGTGCAAGCCAAATTGGCTGGTCTGGACACAGCAAGTTATTCTGATTTAAAGTAACAGTTTTCATCAAAGGTAGCAAATTTATTAACATTTGCGTCCAACATTTGTTACATAGAGTAACGAAATATTTCTCCATACAGTCATGCTTTCAATATTTAATCTGAATAAAAAAATGAGAATGGATTGAAATGTAAAGGTTTATTCAAGTACCTTCATGAGATCATAATGTATATAAAAGTGTAATTATAAGCATTGTTTATTGGTGTATATTAGAGTAAATAAATTTATTGCTTATTTAGAAAAGATTTCTATTATTTTATTTCTGTTAACTAAGAGCCAATGTCGTTTTACGTTGTCCAATGGCGTGATAGAAAATGTAGAGGTTTTGCGACTTCGCAGGATAAAACGGTGTTGGGTAACAATATAAAACATTATGTGCTCAATAAAACATGATTTATTTATGAAACATTTATAAATTTTACAAAAACTACACATATAAAACTCGACGATTATAATATTATCTTTACCTAATTACAAAGCTATTATTATACAGAGTAATATTATTTTGAGGATAAAAATAAATGTTACATTCTAACATTTAAAGACATTGCACGATACATTATTAATAATTTCAGTCCAGCCTAGATTTTCTATGCGGCTACAAAGGTTCAGGAATGACCCCAAAAATGCAAATGGTAGTTGATTAAATTATAAAGTCATGAAATCATAAGAGCGCTTGCGCACTGCACCCAATCCGAATAAACTCGAGCTAAAAAATTCTATACGGATGTAATACACAACCGCTCATACAAATAGTACCGCAGCTTGTTCGGATCGTATTTTCTCGAATTCGGTTGGGGTGTAGTGCGTATGATTTCATGCTCTAAAGTGTCATGTAGGGGGGCGGTTTCGTCAATTTCGATACTATTTTACTTTAAAAAAGACCTTTCCACCATAACCTTCTTAACAGTCATCTATACAGGTTGTAAACGAAATCATGTAATTCCTTCAAACCTCGTGATGTACTGTTGACATATATTAAATCTGCACGTGATACATAAGAATTCAAAAAAATAATAATTGCAATAAGTGAACACGTGTTCTTAACGTGAGGCATTTTAGCGCCCCGAGATAAATGACCACGCGGCGAGCGGTAGCCGCGCGATTCGCTCTGGACGCTATAATGCCTCACGTTAAGAACACATTTATTTAACACGTTCCAGTCCACCACACTGTTCATAGGGTTCATATACCATGCCACCACATAGTGAACCCTCGAGTAGGGCTCTTTTTTTATCTGAAAATCCTCATAGATGTCCCTCGCCCGGGGAAGGCGAGGGCGTCTGCCGGACTCTTACCGGCTAAAAACCAACGGTGTTCCTCCTCCTGACCGTTCGGCCGGGGTCGCGGGATTCGCAAAACATTGCAACACAACCCCTCTTGGCATTATTGGGTTTCAAACTATGTCATAAAACACACTAGGACGTAGTAAAATTATTTTCACATTTTATGACGGTGTATTTACCATTAAAACCCTACATTTAAAATGAGCCCTCCACGAGGGCACTCAGCATCACGAATGCGACTATAGGGTGCCTCCCGGAGGGCACCCGGCACTGAACGTGTTAGTATTTGTAAAAAAGAAAGTGAACCCAAAAGTATCCCGTGCAGGGTTAATCTATGTCAGCAATACATCACGAGATTTTAAGGAATTACATGATTTCGTTTACACCCTGTGTAAGGATCTATTCTGAATACGCCATTTACAATCATCTTCATAAAAGATGAATTATGTAGTCTAATATCACAGTAAAATAAAATTACCTATACTTGCAAAATGTTGAGTGTCAATGATATAATTGTCGGTATGTTTTTATACAGGGTAAAAGAAAATCATGTAATTCCTTCAAACCTCGTGATGTACTGTTGACATAGATTAACCCTGAACGGGATACATTTGGATTCAATAAAAAAATATTACAAAAAGTAAACATGTGTTCTTAACGTGAGGTATTTTAGCGCCCCGAGCGAATTGCGTGGCTATCGCTTGGCGCGTGGTCAATTAACTCGGCCCGCTAAAATGCCTCACGTTAAGAGCACATGTTTACTTCTTGTAATTATTTTGTTTATTGAATCCAAATGTATCCCTTGCATGGGTTTATCTATGTCAGCAGTAAATCACGAGGTTTGAAGGAATTACATGATTTCGTTTACCTCCTGTATACGTACGTATATTTGTTAAGTATTCAGTCACATTATCCTATTCAGTTCATTCAAGTATCAATTTTGTGATACCGAGCAGAACAATGGGAAATGTAACAACTGTAGACATACATATACTCACGCCTGTAATCCCTGAAGGGGTAAGGAGAGGTGTTCTCCTATCATAGGGGTTTGTACACCCACAGTTCGCCTCTGGTGTATTATGTTCCATAGCGAGCCCGTTGGCATGTTTCAGGATATGTGTACACACTTATACAAATTTATTTACTTCTATATTCCAGTCTTAAGAAAACACGCGATAATTATTATTAATAATTGATCTCAATCCAAAATCTTTATAAATTCAACATTGAAGTATTGTCAAAAATCGTCGAATCGATTATTTATATCGGCCGTAAAACGCTACTTAATTACAACGGTATATAAGTGAAACTTTTACATATCTTCACCCAATACTCCATGCAGTGTAAGCAGACGGATCCATAGTAGTCTTAATTGTTTCTTAAAGTATACTTTATCGAGATTCGTGCAAAGTAAACAGGGCCTTATCATGACGTAATAAGGTTGATATCTACGCCCACTCCCAATCGTGCAGTAGCGGGGGGAACATCCACTCGTCGGGTTGGCCCACGTGAGACAAGTATGGACCCATGTCGAATTTACTCCATCTAACGAAATAAATATAATTATATTAACGTTTCTATTGTGGCGACATCTAGCACACCACATGCGATCTATATAACTAACTATATAACTATAGCGACAACACTGACAACTCTCAAATATGACGTCACAAAATCCTGCATCGCGATATCAACATTTGACACGCAGATAGTATACAAGGTTAGTCGGAAAGGGGGTACTAAGCCGCGGGCCACCCAAAGTATCACTGATGACTATTTTAAATCAAGTGTTAAAATTTGATAATTTTTATTTGCATGCAAAAAGATTTTTAATTTAGTTTTCAAAAAAGAAAAACATACCTTTCTTAGTTATGAATTCAGAAAATTAATTTTCTAATCCGTGACCCCCAAATATGACCTAAATTGTAAAAACAGCTGATCATAGCTATGGACAGGTAGATTTTAGCATATTTTTTACGAAATCTTTGAAATGCTATTTCTCTTAAACTACCGAGTTTTGTGGAAAGTTGTAGAACAAAAGTTATCCCTTATTATGGGTACTTCAACACCCTTTCGACTTAGTACCCCTTTTCCGACTAACCTTGTATAATTACAACTTCCCAACATCAACCTTTGGGTAGTAGCCAGTCACAAGACCCGCCTGGTAGGAGGATCCTCCCCTTTCGTTGAAGGAACACCTTACCTCGTTCCTCCACACTATACTGTTTCCTGTGAACGCCATCATCATCATCAGCCTATACCAGGCCACTGCTGGACATAGGCTTCTGCAAATGCACACCACTGAGCTCGATCTTCCACTTCTCTGATCCAGCTGCTACCAGCAAATGTGACTACCGGCAAAGTATAATCAGCTCCCTATCAAACCGTGGATGTAGAGGATAGGACAGTGGCTTCTTCCATCCTGCTAGAAACATACGCGATCACTAATTCAGCGACGGTGAAGGCTCGACGCAGGCGCAACGGTTGAGCCATAAAATTGAGCGATAGACTTCAACACGTGGATCCGATTGCCGCTTGGAACTAATATTTGTATGGTCTACCGATAGTTGCACTGGGTAAGAGTGTTTATGCATTTGAGATTCGTGTCTGTAAAAGTACCTATGATACGGTGGAGGAGGCGAAGCGCGTAGTAATAAATAGCTCTCATTTGAGAGTATTCTCAAGTGCTGTTTTGATACGATTTGGGACTGTTATGCCCTACCCTTCCTTAATGCTACCCTGGCAACTTATCCTGCATAATCCGCAATCTTAAAGTCTAGAGCCAACCTTTAGTAGTGATTTAATTCAGTCTATTCCCGTCGTTTGAATAGAGCGGTTGACAAAAGATTTTATCCTCGCGAATTTATTAAGTAATTGTTCCTTGTTCTCCCAAATAAAAAGGTCGCGATTAAATAATAGTTTTTTTTAAAAAGCTAATCCTAAATCTCGTTACAACAGGACGCTGTTTGCATTTTTTGTTGTTTTCAATTTTATAAAATTATTTCGGCGTTTCCATTTTGACAGCTCCACTTGGGCTGCTGCTTCCAGGCCGCCATGTTGAGAGTAGTTTATCAATACGGGCCGCAAAGTGGGACAGTTTTTTTAAATAAATTAAATTAACTTACCTGCTCCGTGTAGTGATTATTGCATTACTCCTGTTTAGTGTAGCGGTCATTGGGAGGCCCACGCCCAGCAGTGGACTTATACGGTGTTGAGCAGTTTATCAATAAATACTCACGCGAAGGGCGGTATACCCCTGGATATATTGAAGGTGGGGCTGCAGATGGCGAGGAACCGGTAGCTGTGCCGGAGATACGCGCTCGTTATCTTAACGTCCGTGGCACCATGACTGCGGTGTCCCAGAGCACGGAACGGGTAGCTGCCTAGATATTATCAAAGTAATCTTGTAAGTTAAGCTCAAATAATTTAAAACCTTATTTTAATACCCTTAGCACTCGTATTTGCTTGAGCATACCGCGGGATGCTTCGTCGTAACGCGGCATGCCGATGCATCCGTACGGTAAATACAGAGTCCTAGGGGTATTAAAATAAGGTTTTAAATTATTTGAGCTTAAAAAATCCATTGCCGTGCCGGCCTGTTAGTGAGCCTTTAAGCGCCAAATCCATTAGCAAGGTTTATTGAGCAAGCCCGCTTACTTCGTAAAACTTGCAAAAGTCGACTTGCTGCAGGTGTGTTCACAGCTTAAAAGTCGGTTGCAGAAGTCGACTAGCAATAACACTTGCTGGTGTTGGCGCTTAAAAATAAAGGCACTCATACACGGTGAGGCCAAACCTGCGTCAGTTTGACCGTATCGGATGCGTGCACATACACGGAACAATCGCATTAATCCATTTCGATGTGCTGCTACGGTCTCTTCAGTCCATCTGGCTGTCTTCGGCGCGTCGGCCTTCAGGCGAAAATACCCACACGATAGATTGTTTTACGCGGTCAGGCGAAAGTGAAGTTGGAACCGTTCATGTATAAGGCTTTAATCACCAACAACTTATGAAAACTACTGGTGAATGAAAACATGTCGATGCCCCCATGCAACAAGTCGGTAATCGTAAAATCCAAATTATACACGAGAAATGTTTTACTGTTTTTGTTAAACATCTTTCCAACGAGTCTGAGTACTGCAGTCATTGATATATCAAATGAAAGCAATTTTTTTGTGAAATGTAATGTTATTGTCATATCAACATGGAATTATGTATGCGCTAAACCTAGCAATTTAAGAAAATGTATATTACAGGAAATGTGATAAGTAAATTATTTTACTAATACAATATATGTATCTTCGTTAATATCACTTGGAAAAATCTGAAAAATAAAAAACTTAGATGTGTTCAGACCCATAGGTGCAGAATTTGACCCAACAGCATTAAGTCCATAACAGCATATTACCGACTTATTGCTTGGGGGCATCGATGCTGAAGCCATTACTCTCTTACATCGCGTTGCTGGCGCTGTAGGGCGGGTTGCTTCAGTTGCATTGCTCAAAACGCGCTAAACGCTTGTCGTAGTTGATATAATTATATATTACCGTTGGCTAGGTTGAGGTCGCAGCGCGCTGACATCGCGTTGGTGGCGCTGTAGGGCGGGTTGCATTCCTCGCAGCGCGATAATGGATCGTACTTGAAGTCGTTGTAACGCAACGTGTTGAACATGTCGCGCAGGTTGAAAATACTGCCCTGTATACGTTTTTGGAAAGTAACAACATTTTAACTGAAGGTTAATAGAAGTGTTAGTTCTTGGCCAGACAGACAGCGCGGTGCGGGGAGCAGCGCGGGTGCGGGAACGCGCGCGATTTGCCTGTCCGCAGCCGAGCGCGGCTTCGTTCCGAGCGTTGTCGTGTCCAGTATTTGTCAAAATATAATATGGATGAAGAAGACTTATTTGTACTGGACAATTCTTACTTTAAATGGCAATATAAATGTTATAAGTGAAAAATGGAATTAATAATATTAATTTAACCAGAGAAAATGAAGGAAAATTCCACACCCTGAATGAAAAATTGCGAGAGCAACCGCAAAAGTTTTTTGAATATACAAGGATGTCAATGGATACGTTTGACTACATATTAGAAAATATAGAAAATTGTCTTATAAAAAAAAACGATGATTCGACTTCCACGTTGCAGGTCCTGCTTGAATAGACATTTAATTTTGAAAACGCCATCACAACAACGCGCGTGGTCAGCTCGAACTAGTTTGAGATCCCCCGCTCCCGCGCGGGTTGTCGCTTGCCGCCCGCGCTCTCACTGCGGCCACTTGTATGAACGAGCTATGGCGTGAGCTGTGGGCGTGAGTTACCCGCACGCTTTCCGCGCCCGCGTGTCCTCTATTTACGCTCAAATGAAGTTCTTCTATTTGAATACGTTGCACCGCGCCCGCGTTTGCAGTCTGGCCAAGCATTTACACATAAACATGAATTTATGGACTCATAAAAAAAAAGTAACTGGTGTCGATTCTGCAGCGCACTTTAACAGGACTAAACTAAACTAAGTGTGTTTATCTCTTTCTGTTTCAATAGAAAAAGAAAGTGACAGTTGCGTTTAGTCTAGTTTAGTACTGTCATAATGTGCTACAGAATCGACACCACTGCCTTGTCCACGGCTATGATCAAGGCGTTCGACTTTGTACTACTCCTAGCTAAACTGGAAAAATGATTAAATTGTAGTACATCTAACCAGCCGTGCGGACCGTGCTCGCGGCTCCACCCATGTGAAAAGTTTTCAATTTTCCAACTGAAAAATACCTCGTTACATACGTTTTATTCCAGCTACCAATCACTTCTCCTCCAAAAATCATCAAAAATTATCTTTACATAGTATAAAACAAAGTCGCTCCCGCTGTCTGTACGCTTAGATCTTTTAAACTACGCAACGGATTTTAATGCAGTTTTCAGCAATAGATAGAGAGATTCAAGAGGAAGGTTTATATGCCCCACATTAGTATCTACATTGCACCCGTGCGAAGTCGGGGCGGGTCGCTAATCATTAATATTTGTGTGGACATTGTAACGCAATAAAGAGACCAGCCTCCTTATTCAGAGCGCTTCAATAAATCGGTTTGCTATCTCGTTTTCTCGTCGTAAACAAACCGAATCGGTTGACAACTGATTCATCGCAACGTTCTGAATCAGGGGGCGTAATTAAACTATGACGTCAAATACACGAGTGTGTTTGGTTGCGCAAGTTATTGCACTCCGTTGCTCGCTTAAATCACTTTCAAACTGTGGCGGCATCTATCACGTTACATGTGAACTAGGCAGCACGACGAATGTGTAGCAGACTACAGCGACAATAATGACAACTCTCAAATATGACGTCACAAAAATCCTGCATCGCGATATCAAGATTTGACACGCAGATAGTATATACAAGGTTAGTCGGAAAGGGGGTACTAAGCCGCGGGCCAAGTAAAGTATCACTGATGACTATTTTAAATCAAGTGTTAAAATTTAAAAATTCGATAATTTTTATTTGCATGCAACAAGATTTTTATATAAGGTTTTTCAAAAAAAAAACATACCTGCTTTAGTTATGAATTCAGAAAATTAATTTTCTAATCCGTGACCCCAAATATGACCTAAATTGTAAAAACAGCTGATCATAGCTATGGACAGATAGATTTTAGCATATTTTTTACGAAATCTTTGAAAAGCTATTTCTCTTAAACTATCGAGTTTTGGGGAAAGTTGTAGAACAAAAGTTATCCTTTATTATGGGTACTTTAACACCCTTTCGGCTTAGTACCTCCTTTCCGACTAACCTTGTATACAACTTCCCAACATCAACCGTGGGGCAGTAGCCCGCCAGACACGAGACCCGTCTGGGAGGAGGATCCTCCCGCCTCGTTGGAGGAACACCATAGGTACTTCGTTCCTCTACAAAACTATGGAGACACCCACAAGCAGTCTACTCCTGCAGGTTTTATGAACTAAGCGAGCAATGGAGTGCGATAACTTGCACAAACAAGACTTGCTAATCTTGCTATAGTACTGGCGTTATCACCTTTTCTTTTTCTATTCGACTGCTTGTATCTTGTCTTGCGGACCGTTTCTACGTAACCGGGCAGTTATTGGCGAGACCTGAAGGGTGTCCAACCAATGGGGACGAGAGTAAAATACTTAACCTAAGCTAACTACTATTACTACTACTAACATCATGACTAGCTAGCAACAACAGTACTAAGGGCGACCCCTTATGGGACTCGGACTTCGCCTTAGGGCATTGCTTGCGAGATGACTGGGAGGGAGACAGCTTGATGAGGGCTGAATTAACGGTGCGACTGCGGAGTCAGAAAAGACAACCGGCTCCGCGGCGGCGGGTGAGCACGGTGGATCAAGGAGGCGTTATCATCTGTGTCATCTGATCATAAATATTTTTATCAACCTGTCTCGCTTGCACTCATTTGGCTTAGGGAGCGCCATAGTTCTGTCTCGCTCACACGTTTACGACGGGACGACTCAGACGAAAATGGCCGTAGAGCTGTTCATGATAACGTTACCTGTCTCTGCTTTATAATCTTGGCTCTGGGGTGGGTGCTGTAGCCGAACCAGTCGCCGAAGGTAGCCGTGCGCACGTTACCTCCGCTCAAGTTGAAGATGCGCGGAAAGTAAGGCATGTTATACGACGGGAAGTACGTCGTGCGCTTCAGTTCTTCCGTTCTGTTGATGACTTAGTTGTAAAGAAAACTTGAAGGCCTGTCTTGTGTTTAGAGTTTAGAATATAAAATTGAGAGGAAATGGTAATTTTAATTGGTATTGATTGCATGTTGATGTAGTGGTCGCAAACGTGACTGCTGATAAGGTCCTGGGTTTTTCCATTAGGAATTTCTCAGTAGCAGCCCGAAGTCTAGATTTGTGCCCGGTGAATGGCAATAGGCTCGCCCCCTATTACATGGGACTTAAACATAACTGGCGACACGAGAGTGTACTAAAACACCTCTGCCGAACCCTTTGGGGAATACAAGGCGTAGGTAATGTTATGTATTTGGAACTGCAACTAAAACTTTCGTAACGAAAATGCTTAATACAGTATTTGCCAAATGCTCAAACACTACATAAGCTACTTACAGGACTGCAGATTCAAAATCAAAACTGACTTATTCAAAATGGACTGAAAGTCAGTACCTTGTCGTGTGTATGTAGGCACCTTTATTAAATGATGTTACATGTTATAAACTGTAAAGGATGATTTCCACCAAACGGCTCGCATCGCATCGGATCAGATTCTACAATCTTTAAACGATATTAAATCGTGTACACAGTATTTAAAGTCTATATTACCGCACCGCGCACAGCAGCTTGACCGCGGGCGTCTTCCGCGACACGCGATCGTAGCCGAAAGTATGATGCGACGTGCGTAAGGCTCCGTTCCGGTCGTCGTATCCGATCGGATCCTTTCGGCTGTCAACACGGTAGGAATGAAACTATTTGACTAGACGCAGAAACGGATACGTTCGCAAGCGACGGTACGGAGTCGATTGTATGCGTCGACATCCTGCCGGACGCGATCGGCTGTCGCCGCATCGGTTCGTATCCTTTCCGATCCAATGCGATGCGAGCCGTTTGGTGGAAATCATCCCTAAGACACGTATATAGGTACGAACTAACAATATAAAGGTTACAAGGTTACAAGTTACATACTCATGTAACTTGAAACTTTTATATCAAAATGACAGTCCCCAAGAGTAGTTCACCGCTTCCTAGAGTAACCTGGCAGTAGCTTACTACCCACAGCGAACCCTGCGTTATACAAGGTTAGTCGGAAAGGGGGTACTAAGCCGAAAGGGTGTTAAAGTACCCATAATAAGGGATAAGTTTTGTTCTACCACTTTCCACAAAACTCGATAGTTTAAGAGAAATAGCTTTTCAAAGATTTCGTAAAAAATATGCTAAAATCTATCTGTCCATAGCTATGATCAGCTGTTTTTACAATTTAGGTCATATTTGGGGTCACGGATTAGAAAATTAATTTTCTGAATTCATAACTAAGAAAGGTATGATTTTTATTTGAAAAAACTAAAATAAAAATAACTTTACATCCAAATAAAAATTAACGAATTTTGAAATTTTAACACTTGCTTTTAAATAGTCATCAGTGATACTTTAGGTGGCCCGCGGCTTAGTACCCCCTTTCCGACTAACCTTGTATATGTCTGTACTGCCCATGTACTCATAGTATAATGTATTCCATAGCATGCACTCACAGGTCTGCAGACTCCGTGTGTCCGGGCAGTTGTTCCAACACCCACAGCAACCCCGGCCGTATAACACCTGGTCCGCGAGCCGTGCGGGGCTTGAACTTTTTGTAGTCCACTATGTACCTGCCAAAGTAGAACATTTTATCAATAACTAGCGACCCGCCCCGGCTTCGCACGGGTGCAATGTAGATACTAATGCGGGACATATAAACCTTCCTCTTGAATTTCTATCTATTGCTGAAAACTGCATTAAAATCCGTTGCGTAGATTAAAAGATCTAAGCGTACAGACAGCGGGAGCGACTTTGTTTTATACTATGTGAAGAAGATAGATATTAAAATCTTTTTATTTCGTAATATAGTACCTAGACCTTGTAACAAGAACCCTGGGTACATGGATTTCAAAGTCAAACACATTTATCCAACCGACTATAGGTATTATCATGATCACCGCTCTTCGCTAACATTTGTAGATATTTATTTATTTATATACTCTTTATTGTACATAATAAGTACACCGGTAAGAGATAATAGGAACACAGATTTACACAATATGTAAAATGGGCGGTCTTGTCGCACAAGGCGTTCTCTTCCAGACAACCTTAGGATGGACTGGAAGAACGGAAATAGATATCGGGCAGTCTTGGTGTACAAGTACGTATCGTAAATAATATTACTTAGATATAATAATCATAAAATACATATCAATTATTACACAAATATATAAAACAGAAAGAAAAACGTAATACATATAACTTAAACTAATAAATAAATATTTTATAAATAAGAAAGTACCTAGATGAAATGTGAGCGATAATCAAGCAATAGCAAATTAAAGTGACAAGTAATGTTCCTTCACTTTTTAAAAAGTGGCAGTGATTGCGCACGTCTTACATTGAGTGGTAATGCATTCCACAAGCGAGCAACTTGAACTGTAAAGGACTTGTCTAAAAAGGAAGTGGTATGCTGTTGTATTTTTATTTAAGATTTTGTGATGATCTCAAGAACCTAGAATGTGTGTCACAGAGGAACTCGAAGCGTTCCTTAAGGTAAAACGGGGTGGAAGGAACATTTGTAGATAGTAGTATGTTGTTATGTTTTTTTTCTATCTCGTAAAAGGCGTGAGTTTATGTATGTATGTATGTCTATCTCGTATTATTATTAACTAGCTGTGTCTTCACGGCTCCGCCCGTAGCCTATGTTACTCAGTGATAATGTAGCTTTCTAACGGTAAAAGATGTTTTGAAATCAGTCCAATAGTTTTTAAGTTTATTCGTTACATACAAAAATACAAATCTTTCCTCTTTATAATATTAGTATAGATAAAGGAATGTTACTAAACACAAAGTAGTACTCACCACTGGTTATTGTATGTGCCACTGTTGTGTCTCCTGAATATCTTGCACCACTCCTGCCCAGACCGCGCCAGGCGGTTGGCCACCATCGCACGTGCATACTCCAGGATCTAGTCACATAAACCATAAATATAATTATATTCTTTTTTTTACAATCTTGTACTTTGAGAACAATCCAGGTTAGTATAAAAATACAAGGTTAGTCGGAAAGGGGGTACTAAGCCGAAAGGGTGTAAAGGTGCCCATAATAATGGATAACTTTTGTTCTACAACTTTCCCCAAAAGTTATTAGTTTAAGAGAAATAATAGCTCTTCAAAGATTTCATAAAAAATACGCTAAATTCTATCTATCCTCAGCTATGATCAGCTGTGTTTACATTTTAGGTCATGTTTGGGGTCCCGGATTAGAAGCTCCAATTTCTGAATCCGTAACTAAAGCAGGGATGACGAATTTTTGAAAAAACTTAGGTAATTAAAAATAATTCTGCATGGTTTTTTTTTAATCGACTTTTGAAATTTTAACACTTTCTTTAAAACAATCATCAGAGATACATTAAGTGGTCCGCGGCTTAGTAGCCCCTTTCCGACTAACCTTGTATACTAATAATTTACATTTGGATAGGCATGATGTATGAACTACCTCGTTGGTCTAGTGATGGCAAGTGCGACTGCTAATCGTGTGGTCCTGGGTTCGATCCCCAGGTCGGGCAAATGTTATTGGGGTTTTCCATGTATTAGGTCCCCACCTATGAAATCAGCGTTTTGTATGGGGAATATTAAAGAAGTTGCATTTTTCATACTAACATTTTCTTAATTTATTTTATGAACACTAATGTTTTAAAACTTTTATGCACTAATGTTTAAAACTAAGATAGCGTATGCCACTTAGATTATGCGACAAAAATAAGTTTTGGCTAAGTTAAAACAAGAATAGTGGTCTTTTCTGCTAACCAAAAGAAGAGTCATTTTTAAGGTATTTTTTATGTTTAGAAAACTATAAGTAATAAGGTTTTTTTTACTATTGGTAGTTGTCTATGATGGTCATTATTCGATATAATATCAAACAATTGATGAATATTTTAAATCATAGAAGGACGAGGTTCTCTATTTGTGAGAAAAAAACGCCAATTTCATAGGTGGGGACCTAATAATTCCTCAGTAGCAGCCGGGAGTCTTGATTTGTGCAATGGCAATAGACTCGCCCCCTATTACATGGGACTTTAAACATAACGGCGAAATGAGGGTGTTACTATCGGAGAATAAAGGCGTTATGTATATACCTGTTGAGGGGCTCGTGGCTAATTACCAACCACGTGGATCACATGATTTGCGAGGTCAAGCTGCATTTGCCGCGGTCAGTCTATGGATGGGTGACCGTTCGTTACACATCGAGACCCCTCCGTGCCTCGGAGAGCAAGTTAAACAGTCGGTCCCGCGTGTTATACGAATATCTATGACAATCGTTACGGGTAGTCAGAAGCCCGAAAGTCTGACAACTGGTCCAAACTTAGGATATCGGCATTGCTACTGGGTTGCGGAGGTCTGACAGCAGTTGCTCCGTGTAAAATACTGGTATTCAGCCGGATCTGGTTAGACTTGAAGCTGACCCCAATATATTTGGGAAAAGGTTAAGTTTCCACTTTCATTGTGAAAACCGCCAAACAGTGGAATGCGCTGCCCGAGTGGGTGTTCCCCGACAGTTACAATCTGGGTGTCTTCAAATCACGAGTGAATCGGTTTCTTCTGGGCAAGCGTGCTCCATCGTAGACCGCATCATCGCTTAACATCAGGCGAGATGGCGCCCAAACGCAGGCCTAGTAATAAATAAAAAAAATAAAAAAAGTAGAACTGAACTGATGTATGTACCTGTCCCACAGGGTTGACCAGTTCGAACAATGTCCGGTTACTGTTGCCGATTGTAGTCTCGGCAGTCGACAGCCCCGACGATATTATGTAGAAGTCATCTGTGGACTACCAGACACTGTGTATTTACATGATAGACAGTAATGCCATCATAAAGTGCGAATCCCTAGAAAAATATTCATAAAAAAATTGCTGTCGCCTCTTCTTTTCTCGTAAATATTAACTATATGTATAGACTTATTTAAGAGGAAATGTGGTCGGCATTTAGTCCATACAAACGTATTCCTCAGTTTCCTCCTTTGATGATGTCACTAGAGCAAATATTTTTTAACATTATGAAATATATCTACCACCACTATGTTTTGTTTTTGTAAATTAATTAATTATTATAAAATATCTAGAAACGTTTCAACTTTACACAAATCGATCGGTTTTACCACCGTTTTCAAACATCTGGTAAACAAGTTTGACGAATATAAAAAATAAAAAAAAACATACAGACATAACCAGTCTTTCTTAAATTATTACGGAAAAAAAATTAAAATCGGTCCAGATTTGAAGAAGGAAACAGGGAAATACGAAAGTACGATTTCGCTAATATTGCACAGGAGAAATCAGTCCGAGATACAGGTGTCTCTTTCGCGCTCAATTGAGGTTTGCGGGAGGGGTGGGACGGCAATAGATGGCAAAAACTTATTCAAATTATTAATATTTTGCAGCCCGCGTTTCCTCTTAATTGTGTATGATGACAAGAGTAACGCGCGATAGCGGAGCGTTGTTGTCTCTGCATTTTAAGCGCCAAATCCACTAGCAAGCTGGCGCGGTCGCAACCAAGGACTTTGGGAGGGGTCATAATTAACAGTAAAATAAGTTGAACACATTAGAATTTATTGCACAATTCTTATTTTTTTTGTAAATTTTCTATTTGTAGGATGTTTGTCAATGGGGTAGGCAACTGTGGAACTAATGGCGCCACTTTCGATTGTACCACTGCAACCTTATTGGTTGCAATGTGTTTGACATTATTGTTAATATCAACCTGATGGTTCTGATTGGTGAAATAACTAAGTATGGAGGTGCTGCCATCTGCTTTCGTTTTGCGTTGCCTTCCCCATTTAACGTGTACGATTTTGGGGGTGGGACGTGACCCCTACGACCCCCTCCCCCTCGGACCAATAATGCTAGCAAGATAAATTGCGCAAGTTATTGCAGCAAGTGCTCTTTTAGTTCGTAAACCTTCCAGAAGGCGACTGGCTGCGGGTGTGTCCACAGTTAAGTCGACGTCACATTTAACTTGCTCATGGATTTTGCGCTTTAGGGAGTGTATACCTGTATGAAAGCCGGGTATGAGGACAGCGACATCTTGTACCCAGGTATAAGAAGCTTACTATCTGGAGTGACGTGTAGATGTAACACATACATCTTCTGGAAACGAAGCATCGATTGGTAACTGTGAGAAGAAAATAAATAATGTGAATTAGAACAGAATATTCGTTATAAGTACTACACACATAATAAAACAGAAAAAAATAATTAATCACAGTATAAAGGGCGGTGTTATCGGTAAAAGCGATCTCTACCATACAACATTTTTGGAAAAATAATGCGCGGTAGGTATTATTCTTTCCAACTTCTTCGCTCCATATCAGGGCCGCACTGGGACCTGAAATCGGCCCGGGCATTTGAGAGACGGTCGGCCCAGTGCTGGCAAAAAAAATAATAATTCCCAAGCGATTACATGGACGCCGTTTTTTTCTTTTAGACTCTCCCCTCACTCTTTCTTTTGTATCTTGGGTGCATTTATTTCGCTTTATTTGGCTTCTTTCTCAAGCGATAGGCGATACTTGAACGACCTTTTTTTTGACGTTCCCCTCACTCTTTTGATTTCTCCGACCGTGTGACCGGCCCATCGAGCACCCGGCCCATCGGGCATCCGGGCCTGCTCCATATGGTTGAGAAGTAGACTGGATGGGGAAAGTGGAGAATGTGGTGTTATAGCATATATTATGAAATCCGTACCTCCAACAGTGAACTGCGATTGTTAGAGAAGTATTTGGTTATTTCTGATACATCTAGAAACGGTGATGATTTTCACCTTCTGTGTCGGCACGAGAATTACTCATGCCGTGGTGCACAGATTACCCAGTTAGCAAGGTTAGTGGCGGGGCTGACTGCCCGGGGTGCGCTGCACGTACTTAACACCTGTATGCACAAACATTACTAGAAGGCCTCACAGTGTGCTCGAAAGCACTGCGTTGAAAACGGGTCTGGGATTGGTCGCCTGTATGTTGCAAGATTAAAGACAACCAATCAGGGTAGCTATACATTAATCGGCACAGCCGGGCGGGCGGTAAAATCGAATATATGTAGATGAATGTTCGAGAAAAGGCCGCTCGGTTTTCACTAGGCGGGCAGCATCAGCGGGCCGGCAGTCATCGGCAAAGCCGGGCGGTAAAACCGAATATATGTAGATGAATGTTCGGAAATCACAACCCGCTCGGCTTACATTTTAGTTCAGCTAAGAATTATTATCATTGGAAACGAACGTATGTAGTAGTTGCTACGGGTCGGCTTTTTCGTTCCACAAGTACTGCCGAATCGAATGATTGTCGACCTGAATGAACTACCCAATCGGCACAAGCCGAATGAAGGCGAACATGTGCAGTAATTACTTCGGGTCGGCTTTGTTTGTTCGATAAATACTGCCGAACCGACCATGCCGGTCCGCTTATGTGTGTAGCTACCCTCACAGAGCCGTCTTCAACGCAGTGCATTCGAGCACACTGTTATATCTTCTAGTAATGTTTGTGTATACGACCGTAAGTGTCGTCAGGAGTGAAGGGTCTTTTAAAGTAACCCCAAGGTCATGATGATGGCTGTAATCCTGAACTGTTCTAAGTTACCTGAGATGTGTGTGACAGTAGACTAGGAAGACTCTATGGTGACGTCTAAACTGACTTGTTCCAGGAGCCACAACAATAGGCTGAAATCAGCTAAGATGATGATAAAGGGTGATATTCTGACCTGTTCCACGTGGCCTGTGAGAAGTAAAGGTTGCTGAAGTCTGGGAGTAGCTTGACGAGGCCTGTGCAGTGGTCTGGGAACAGGGTGCCGTTAGGATACGACTTCGGCATGGATAGAGCAAAGGCGAGCTCATCCAGGTCACCCAGCATGTTGATCCAGCTGGGTTACGAGAGAAAGACTTATTATAGAAATAATAATAAACTTTTAGAACACACAAGAGTATAACATTTTATCTGCGCTTGCGCAGAAAAACGTATTGTTTCTGAAGGTAGCACACGTGGAAGAGATACGATAATACATATTATACGAAAACAGATGTTCTGTCTAGCCCTTTCGAACTATGTTGGGGTCAGCTTCCAGTCTAACCAGATGCGGTTGAATACCAGTATTTTACACGGAGCGACTGCCATCAGACATCCGCAACCCCGTTACTGGGCAATGCTGATATCCTAAGGTTAGACCGGTTGTCAGACCTTCGGGCTTCTTACTGCCAGTAACGACTATCATAGGTATTTGTATGACACCCGGGACCCACTGTTTAACGTACTCTCCGAGGCGCGGAGGGGTCTCGATGTGTAACGAACGGTTATCCATCCACTGACCGACCGCTGTAAGCGCAGCTTAATCTCGCAAATCGTATGATCAGCGTGGTTTCTAGTTATCCAAAACTAACAAGAGTGGGCGTCAATGGTGCTATATCGTCCGGGTCTCTGGTTAGGATGGGCGTGCCTCAGGGCTCAATTCTTGGGCCTTTTCTATTTCTAGTTTATATAAATGATCTCCCTTATATGATGTCCAATTTAACTGATGTAATTTTATTTGCTGATGACACTTCCCTAATTTTTAAAATAGATAGAAAAGATAGGGACGTTTTACATGTCAATGAGAGCCTAACTGTTCTTTCTAAATGGTTTACAGCCAATAATCTATTACTCAATGCAAATAAAACAAAATGCCTTAAGTTTTCACTACCAAATGTACCCCAAGTAGGTTTAAATTTAATGCTCGATGGCAACAAACTTGATACAATTAATGAGACCGTATTCTTAGGTATAACTATCGACTCTAAATTGCAGTGGGGTGCTCATATTACTGCCCTGTCGGCGAGGTTAAGTTCTGCTGCTTATGCAGTTAGGAAAATTAGGCAGCTGACTGATGTGGCTACAGCTAGGTTAGTGTACTTCGCTTATTTCCACAGCATTATGGCCTACGGCATTCTGTTGTGGGGCTCAGCAGCTGACGTCGATTCGATTTTTATTTTACAAAAGAGAGCAATCCGTGCGATTTATAACCTGGGTTCCCGCGAGTCCCTTCGAAACGTGTTTAAAGATATTAGCATACTAACTTTGCCGTCACTTTACATCTTTCAAAATATATTGTATGTTAGAAAAAATTTGCATTTGTTTAATGTCAGGAGCGATTTTCATGATAAAAACACACGGCATAAACATAAAATTGTGGTACCTAAATTTAGATTAAGTAAAACTAGTAAGTCATTTTTAGGAAATGGCGTACGTTTTTATAATAAGCTGCCGAAATCTGTAACTGATCTTACCGAGGGAAAATTCAAAACCTATATTAAACGTGTCCTCACTCAAAAAGCATATTACAAGACTAAGGACTACGTTGACGACAGGGATGTTTGGCATTAGTTCTTGCACATGTGGCTTCCCTGGAACCTCATTAAAAACATATGTGTACGTCTACTAACTATCCTCAATTAAGATTATATTTTTTTTTATTTTTTTATTACTATCATTACTCTCAAGATATCTTTATCTTATTTTACAATGATTTTTTAGCTAAGTTTTGATGACATTTAACTATGTCAATTGTTTTATATAGTTTAGCTTCCTTTTCACTTTTGTAAATGTGAGAACTTTGTGGACCTGCATCTATAAATTTGTAAATTACTACAATATTATTCATATTACTTTTTTTTTAATTTTATTTTTGTTTGTTAGTTTTTGTACTCAAGTCTTTTAGAACTATATTACTCATTGGTCTGTGGTCAGGACCTCATTGTTCTCTCACTATCATAAATCATTGTACTGTATCCACTGAAATTGTTAAAGGTATTATTTTTAAAAGAGTAACCATGGAGTTTCTTGCCGGCTCTTCTCCATAGGAAACGACTAATTGGAACCGTGCACCTAAATTCGACGTTTCATAAGCACCTGTATTGGTTTATGTGAAATAAAAATTTTTGATTTTGATTTGATTTTGATTTTGAATAATATAGCACAAGCCTAAAGTTGTTTCCGTACTTCCAAGTAGTTCCAAGCCACACACTCGTAATTACACTATGTACCTATAGAGTTACAATCACTCGTCGATTGCAGCAGTGATGGCCTAGTGGTGTGACCGTCGGACTGCCAAGGCATAGATCTCGAGTTCGAACCCAAGGCACGCACCTCTGACTTTTCGGATTCATGTGCGTACTGAATAATGATCATTTGCTTAAAAAAAGAGAAGGAAAACATGGTGAGGAAACCGGCACGCCTGAGAGATATTTCTCAACGGCATGTGAAGTCAAGTCAGAGGCCCATGGGCGGCATAAACACTGACACCAGGTCAATCACTAACCACACGAAAAGAAGAAGAATCATCTATTATAAAGTATTATTTACATTATATCTCTCGTAGTAAGCCACTGGTATGGGTCTTCAGTGGCCGCGTTGTACCCCACTGCCAGGCCTTCTAACTGGATGTAGTATAGCTTCACCTGCAATCAAATGTTGCTCCATCTGCATCCTAAACTTACTAAGTTATTATTCTGTGTCCTATCTTCCCCCAAAACGAATAATACTAATATTATAAAGCTGAAGAGTTTGTTTGTTTGTTTGAACGCGCTAATCTCAGGAACTACTGGTTGGAATTGATTTTTTTTTGTGTTGGATAGTCCATTTATCGAGGAAGGTTATATGCTATATAACATCACGCTCCGACCAATAAGAGCGGAGCATAAATGAAAAATGTTGCAAAAACGGGAAAAATTTCCACCCGTGCGAAGCCGGAACGGACTGCTATCGTTAATAAATAACAATGGCTCGGTGGTAAGAATATAGGCCAGCGGTTGAACGCTTGCCTTCCATGCAGGAGGGTGTGAGTTCAATCCCAGCCCGTACCTCTGACTTGTCGAATTCATGTGCGGGTCAGAATGGTGTGTGTAGTCTGCCAACCCGCACCAGGCCAGCGTGGTGGACTAAGGCCTAAACCCTGCTCATTCTGAGAAGAGGCCCGTGCCGTGGTAGGATCTATCCTTTCCACATGTCTAGCTTCCACCTTCACGTTAAACTCCAGTACCAACCAGTTTACTGTGTTCCATCGTGTGCATGTGAGAACCAGAGGGGTATAGGTTAAGAGGAAATGCGGTCGGCATTTAGTCCATACAAACGTATTCCTCAGTTTCCTCCTTGGATAATGTCACTAAAGCTAATATTTTTTACCATATGATATATATCTACCACCACTATGTTCCTATATTTTGTTTTTGTCAATAAATTAATTATTAAAAGAACTAGAAACGTTTAAATTTTACAAAAATAGACCGGTTTTACTACCGTTTTCAAACATCTGGCAAACAAATTTGACGAATGTAAAAAATAAAAGAAAAAAATACAGACATAACCAAAGTCTTTTCTTAAATTATTACAGAAAAAAATATTAAAATCAGTCTAGATTTGAAGAAGGAAACAGGGAAATACGAAAGTACGATTTCGCTAATATTGCACAGGAGAAATCAGTCCGAGATGCAGGTGTCTCTTTCGCGCTCAATTGGGAAGGTTTGCGGGAGGGGTGGGACGGAAATAGATCATAAAAACCTATTCAAATTATTAATATTTTGCAGCCCGCGTTTCCTCTTAATCTCTATATCTTTGTTCCTTGGATTCGTGTGCTCCATCATCTCCGACCCTATCTGAGCAAACCATCAGGTGAAATTTAGAGTCAGCCGTGACTAGGGTTACCATTTCAAAATGGAATGGCTGTCTAAGAGTGCTTTTAATGCTTGATTTTACAGAAAAATGCCGGTAGATCTCTCCCTCTCTTGTCGGCAAGACAATAGCTCTTGCCGTATCGTGAAAAGATTAGGCAGTTAGCAAGGTAAGTAGCGGGGCTGACTACAGTGAGCTCCGTACGTACTTACTTAAGTATCGTCACTCATAGAAGCTTTTTGAATGCACCCATAAGCTTGTCTGAGAGTAATGCCGGCCACACGCCTGTCTAAATTTTAAAACGCCTGTCAAAGGTGACAAATGTCAAGTCAAAGAATTAAAACAACATACCTGATACCAATAAGGGTCTATAGGGTTGTCGTCCACCATTGATGACATGTATGCCTCATTCTTGTCAATAAACTCCTCAATAAGACCGCACACGTCTGTCTTCTGGTAGCAATATCTGCAGCAGTTTTACAAATTATGGAAGTTGCCTAGTGTTGGGCAGCCAGCCCTTTTTTTAAATTTCTTTTTTATCATTGGAATATCGTCATGGATGTCCCTCGCCCGGGGAAGGCGAGGGGGTCTGCCGGACTCTTACCGGCTAAAAACCAACGGTCTTCCTTCTCCTGACCGTACGGCCGGTGTCGCAGGATTCGCAAAAGCATGCACCGCAACCCCGGCAGGTCCCGGTCCGCCAACCCATGGCGGACCTCTCCTCTGTGGGGCCTTGCCCCACGTCCTCCTGAGAAGCGCGCACGGAACACAGCGCGCCGCCTTCTCGGGCCTGTTACTGGTCGGGCGGCGAGTCCCCAAACCCGCCGCCCGCAGGCCAAGCCTAACCAACCTGGAGTTTGTATATTAACCAATTCAACATCAACGTTTACTGCAGTCTAACTGCATAGGCCCAAGGAGGTTGCTACTGCATATACTTTTATCCAACTCCCTTAAGGCGGATTCACATGTGTCATTTGGCCGATCCAATCTTCGTATCAGTTTTGCCGACGCGTACCATGATCGGTAGTGTAGTGGATGATGATACGCGGTCTTGATACACCGCTTTGATACGACCCGTTCCTTCTCGCGGTCGGCTTTTTGTACGGAGTTCGATATGGCGATACGATACGAGGATAATCAATGCGTCCACAAATACATACGAAGCTCAATAAGTCGATATATACAATGATACATATTACCATGGGCGTAGCCAGGATTTTGTCCTGGGTGGGGCAAACTCAGATATGGTGCGTCCAGACCTGACGAACGCGCCGCGAATGCGACGCTCGCGAGCCGCTCGCGTGCTGCGCGCGTGCATTTCATGTTCGTACAAAAGCCCGCACGCCGTACGTGCGCCGCTCGCGAGCAGCGCATTCGCGGCGCGTTCGTCAGGTCTGGACGCACCATCAGACAGTAAATATTTGTCTTTTCAATAAATCCGGAAGTGCAGAATGGGATTACGGGGCAATTTTGCCCCATAACCTTATTTTTGAGGTCCAAATAAGTATAGACGGAGTCTGGCATTGGTTTGCCTATTTTGGGTAATTGTTCTGTGGACATGGGTGGCGAATTGACTGAATCTAGACCATTTAGCTTTTGTCTTGTGCCAGGGTGGGGCAAGCGCCCCATCTACCCCACCCTGAATACGCCCATGCATATTACGTATACATATTACGACAAAGATACAATTATGTGGACCTGCCGTTAGTTGCCTTTTAGAACATCTTCGGGAGATCACACAGCAGCATTAATGTTTTAGTCACACCATCTACCATCTACCCATTGAAGTCAGTTATGTTTTTTACTTGTTATCAGAATATATAACTATGTGTACTAACCCTTTGAGCATGTTCTGCCAGTGGAACCATATGAGTTCCCTGGTGAGGTACCCCTCCAAGTACCCGGCTGCGTACGCCTGCTCCTCATCGGCGAAGTCCTCTGATGTGTGCAGCTCCAAGAATGCCCAGCTTATAGGAGTCAATAATGTTTATTTTAATGAGATACAAAAGATACGCGTGACACAACGTGGTTTTTTACTACTCTGACCGGATGTAGGTACCTACCTACCTACACTGATAAATTGTGATGTGTTTCAAAAACTTCGTTTGAACAACTGTTTCCACGGTAAGGTAGCAGACCAGCTATTGTTATTTAACCATATAATGATAAAAAATGGTTGTATTATGGCTCGTTTACACCAGGTCGACAGGACGATTTCGTTTGCCTGCCGAAGGCGGTAGCCGACTCGATGTAAATGTCTACCTAGTCGTTTGACAACTACAGTTCGTGGCCGAAGTCGACCGACTCGACTAAATGTAAACACTGTCGGGAGACTCGGCCGCCTTCGGCAAGCGACGGTCGACCGAACTGAACAATTATGGTATGTTTACATTAGGTCGGTTAGGGTTTTCCGCTGCAACCGTATTTGGTCAACGACTAGAGAAAACAGGTATCCGGTCGGGCGTATTCGGTCTCAGCCCGTACTCTATTACCGTGGCGACTAGTGTAAACAGATATTCGGTTCAAACCGTAAACGATGGCCGAATTCGGTAAACCAACCTAATGTAAACAACCCAATTCGGTTAACCGATCCGGTTCAACCGAAAGCGGTCGCCGTATACGGTAGCCGAACTAATGTAAACGCGCCATTACGACTGTTCGCGCCAACTTGGTGCCTTGACGGAAGGTGACAGTCAACTCGGTGTACCAGAGCTTTGACTACGTCGCCTTCGGTAAGCCGAAGTCACTTGCCGAAGACGGCTGTCGACTCGGTGTAAACAGCGCTTTGACTGCGTCGCCGTCGGCAAGCCGGTGTAAACGAGCCATAATTCTTGACATGGCCCAGCCAGTTAAACAAACTTTTGATCTTAAAAAGCAATCTGTTTTCTTTAACAATCATTTAAACACTAGGTAGGTGCCATTTTTCAAACACTTAGATTATTAGCCCACCACCGCCGGCACCGAAAACGAGATGACATTGCCGAAGTAGCGATACATACGTAACCATGGCTGGGTGTCCACCGCATGTCAGTCTTCCGAGCGCCGCGCCGTCATCTCGTCCGTCGATTGTGTCGGCGCGGCGCTACCGCTAGAAGTCGGCCCAAAATCGTGGCCGAAATGCCCACGAAATGAAAACTTGTCTACTGCCCCATACACCCGAGATCACCGGCGCCGGTGCACGGATTGTTGTTTTGACTGAACCACCAAGATCGGTCGCAGTGGACACACGACCACCGTCTCGTCGTTCCGAAATAATCTCGGTTTTTTTTTTACATAAAAGCAACATGTTCCCAGTGCAATTTTGCAACCTTCTTCCCAGTTATAATCTAGTGTTTTAAGTTGTTAAGCGCGGGTACTCATCCGGCCAACATAATTATACTCATAGGTGCTCTAGATTTCATTTCATTTCAGAAATGAGAAGCAGAGGACAACTCAATATGTTGTCATTATTGCTTATGTTTAATCGATGATGGATAAGCGTCTTGTGCTTCGTTAAAACATTTCCTATAATTTATTTATACTTATGTACATACCCAGTAGTATTAATTTCATTACTATAAGTGGCTCGAGCGACGTGATCATCAGGTATATCCGCGAAATAATTCGTCGCCTTCACAGACACATTACTGCCAGTCCATATAACATAGCCGTATTTACACTCGCACACATTAAACACACTAAATATTAAAATTGTTAACGACTTTATATCCATCGCGCAACTATTGTACGAAGTTGCGATTTCCCGCAGTTTAGTAACCTTCTTTTTGCATTCACACGTGTGTTTTCAGCGATGAGTAACATTTATCATAATAGAATATCATATACATATTTAATTAAAGCAGATATCATTTGTAAATAAGGATATTTATTATTATAATAAATTAACTTTTTGAAATTGACGGTACGTCGCTATTTTGACTGTTGTTTTGTTGTCAATATTGTCATTGTCTGACTGCGTGTTGCCAATTTTTTTAATAACTGCATATAATTTATTTATCATTACAATCTTTTTGCTCCAAGAATTATAACACAACTAACGACCCGCCCCGACTTTATACCGATACCATTAAGTTACTTGATTGACGATTTTTGATCAGTTTTCATCTATATTTCGAATTTCTTGACAAAAATCATAATAGCTCAGCTAGGCAATAATACATAACCAACACGTTTATAAAATACTAGCTGTGTCCTCACGGCTCCGCCCGCGTAAGAAGTTTTATTCCAGTAATAAATATAGCCTATGTTACTCAGTGATAATGTAGCTTACTAACGGCAAAAGAATTTCTCAAATTGGTCCAGTAGTTTTTAAGTTTATTCGTTACATACAAAAATACAAATCTTTCCTCTTTATAATATTAGTATAGATACACATAAACCTTCCCCGAGAATCAATCTATCTTATCGTGAACACCGAAAGAAAATCAGTTCAGTAGTTACGGTGAAAATCCTGCACAGACAGACAGACATGCGGAAAGGCGGGTTGACTTTGTTATACTGTCTCTATGCAATGTTTTCTTGTATTTGTAAAAAAATAATAAAAACAATCTCTAATTTGCGGGTGGTTTAATTAATGGATTATTAAATTATATTTAGTAAGTAGAAAAGTTGCGTTCCATATCTAAATTATGCTTCATATACAGCTTTCCTTGATACAAAGCGAACCTCTAGCGAATGCAAACCTCTTTGGTCCCTACGGGTAAGTAGAAGAGATGTAGGTATACATATTTTTCTATCGTAGGTGTAAGTACCTAGTATCTATATTTCCATTTGCCTCACAGTTCTAAAATCGGAGTTGACTGAGAATTTCCTATGAAAGCAGAAAATCCCAATTTGTGTTCCATGATTAAATAAATAAAATTGCTTTATTAGACGGTTACATCAACTCATTCGAAATTTTGCTGCTTTTCGCACTCAAGGTAGATTCGGTGCAAAATGTACAAAACTATGTACGAGTCAGAAGACTTAAGGTGAACGCGCACTTGTCCGCACCGAACGCGCTGCAGTCCTCGCTTTTGCTGACGGCCTCACACACCAGTCCGCGCCGCGGACGCTACAGTCGTTACACGCACCGCAACGAATTGCTTTCATCCAGCTGGCCGGTGACTGCGAATGACGTCATCGGCATAGAACGCGCGCGTCAATGCTTGACGTCATCAGCTGCAGCTGGGAGAATTCGGCCGGTCGGGTAATGAGGGCAGTGTGGCTTGAATAGGTGTGCGAGGTTGCATAGAACTTCATATAAAGAATACAACGGCGCGTACGGTGCGGACAGATGCGCGTCCACCTTAATAAGGACCAGTTTGTAGTCTTTGGTCGACTATAGCTCGAACGACCATAGCTCATAATTTACGCGAAAAATAAATAAAACATTGAACTGTATAACAAAACGTCATTTATTTCACAAATAATTTATCTACCCTCATCTGGAGATCAATACGGAAACTCTACATGAAGACTCTTAATTTCAAATGGCTGACAGCTTCATGCCTATTTCGCCGCACCTGTATTCTACCTCCCTCATGAGGTAAGGCGTCCTCTCGTGGGCGGGGGCTGATATCCACTCGTTTACATTGACGGCAACCGTGGCGTAGCCTTGTTTCTCTAAAATATCCATAACCAGGCGGAAGGTGCCGCGAAGACGGTTGCTGTTCATTGAGAAGCAGCCAGGCTGGAAGCCCAGGACGCATACACTGGAAAATTAAGCGAAATCATTAAGGGCAAGCTAGTCTAAATGAGTTTATAAGCTCTTGCCATATAGGTAGGGTATATGGCGCAGCGGACCGTTGTTGTAGCATATCCTTCAACAGTCGTCATGGCCTTAGGGGAGCTTTACAATGGAAAATAATTTCAAGCTAATTTTGCAGCGGTCTCCGGCGCGGTACTCAAATTGAAAAGCAGTTTTCCCGTTTATGGAGACGCATTTTTCCACGCGAATTGTTTGATTTGCATTCGTATGTAATGACTAAGTACACACAATTTTCATCGAACAGAGTCAAAGTCAAAAGCTTAATATGATTAACGTTCATAAGAGTACTCACACCACGCTGCCAGGCGGTATTTTCAAGTTTTCAATGGGCACTTTCAAATTACCGGTGTCGTTCTGTAACTTGACTGGATACCCGCTTTTTAGACATATCATACAATCTGAAATCGGAAAACAAACGTCTTTTCTGGGCTCTTAAATAATTTACAAACAAAATAAACGATTTATTTAATCTTAAATTTCATTTGCCCACATTAAAAAACTGTTCTAATCATGACTTTTAGTATTAGGTCATGTGGAAAGATTCAACAAGCAAACTTTTATGAAGTAAACGTTTGACAATAATCAATATAACATCTTGAGACTAGTTATAGTAGATTGTAGAGTGTAAATAGTATATACGAATATCCTCACCAGCAATAAATCCATTCGGTAGCACGACATTCTTGACGACGCAGTCTGGGCTCCCCAACCCCGTCGACAGATGCTCCTCCAAATGCTCAGTCATCTTATGTACCGGGTACACTGACTTCGCTTTCTCGTGAAACTCCGTAGGCAGCTTATAATTCTCATCGTGGAATACACGTACAGCTTCATAAAGAGTTAGGAGTTGGAGATAGTCCAAAACATTGCGATCCTTATCCTGAAGCTTACCTATATTTTCTTGGGAGAATACTTTACCAAGTAACTTGCTATCATAATATCCTAAGGAAGCTAATTCAAGGCAAATCTTCGCCCAGGGTAAGGTGGAGTTATCGCTATTGAAGACAGGGTTTGCTGATATCTGTTTGCGGAGCTCTAACCACTGGTCTTTGTCAGGAGCGAAGTTATTGTTTGCAAGACAGTTGATGAAGCCAAACACGATGTTAGGGCGGGCGGTCGACAAGGTGTCGGGATTTGAGGCGGCTAGCTGGCACAGGTAGTTGACGAGGCCTAAATGTGTGTGTGCCTGGAAAACGATAACTAAACATTGATATTTTGGTCGTATGGGTGATACAAAGTAGTGTTTTCAGTTAAGGGAACGATTTTCGTAATCGAAGAGTTACCAAATACGTAGTATCTGAAAATGATGGCTGTGTATACTAATAGACTCAAGCAATAAGGCAATATACAATTAACATTTTGTGCGAAACAAAGTGAAATTCGTCGCTTAAGCTCTAACACCGCGTAACTAAAAAAATAGTCGTTTTATGTTACGCACGTCATTCGATAGGAAATCGAAAAACGCATCGTTTGAACAATCAAAATCAATGGTTAGATCCAATAGCACCGCGTTATTTCAATAACAAAAATCATCGCCATATTTTCTCTATTAAGCTACAAAAACAGCAAAAACAGCGCGTAAGTCAGGTGAGTTCCATACTAAATCGAGTCGCGAAAGTGCTCCATCGACAAAACCAAAAATAAAGATAATTATGATTTGAATATATATTATTTAAACGGAATATTGTAGATTCAAAACAATTATATGATAAATAGATTTTTTTATTTTTTGCTCTCCTAAAAGTATTTTGAGTTACGCGGTGTTAGAACTTTAGCGACGAAATGTAAACTACACTACTATTCCAGAAGAACTTAATACTTACTATCCTCGACATGACACGGGCCACCGCCAAACTTTTATCGAAGCTCAGTTCATTATTGACTGCGTAAGAAGCAATGGCGTCCATAAGTTGTTCATGGTAATACTCTGGGTGCTTTTCAAGGATCCTGCCCTTGATCCTCGCTGTTGTCATAAGCACATCATCGTACGACAACTGTTGTAACCTCTCCGTCAGTATGTCGTAGCAAATATGCAGTAGCTGTACCCTCGTCGGGTATATTTCCTCTGTGCAGTTCACTTGGCACAGTGACCATATAATAGACTTCGCAATGTGCGCGTCAATCGCCTGATCATGTAGAAGTAGCCCCGTGACTACGTCGTTAATATATCTGTCTGGAAGATCGTGTGTACAACTGTACGACAGCATATCCTTCAGCAATGGCAAATCTTGGCTGTCGAGCTCATACGGCAGATGTATTTGGAAAGCTAATGGAAGAGCAAGTTTGACCGCGTCGACTAAGTGGTTCTTGCGGTCGAATTTGGTGAGCAGGAAGTCTAGGAACATAATTTGTCGGACGTTGATCATGTTGATGTAGCACCGGATGAGCTGGAGCATGGTCTGGACGATCATGGACTCCGCGGGGACTTTGAGGTACGAAAGAACTTTAGTGGCTTCTATTGCCTCGTTCACATCTAGTGCTCGCGCGTGTTTCTTAAAGTTCTGACATAGGACCCCGAACGTTGGGTTTTGGACTAGCTTTTCGATGTCTGTTTCTAAACTAAAAGGTGTACAAAGAAAAGTTGAAATCACGTTACTAAGTTTCTCGTTTTTGTTGGTAATAAAAAGAATGTGCTGACATGACACATTCAGCATGCAAACATGGTTTGGTGAAAAAATCACTAAACCAAGTGAATTGCGTCGATTCTGTTGCGCATTTTGACAAGACTAAACTAAGGGTGTTTGTCTCTTTCTGTTTCAATAGAACAGGAAAGTGACAGTTGCGTTTAGTCTAGTTTAGTAGTGTCAAAATGTGCTACAGAATCGACACCATTGACGGATTGATAATTATTTAAGAGATTAAACGATTTAATACGATCGTTACTAACTTGCCAGCTTTCTGCAGTTCGAAGAGACACCGCAAGGCTTGCAGCATGTGTTTGTGGTTCATTATCGGCATGTTTGCGTTAACGGCGGCAAGGATTTCGGCCGCGCCCGGCGCAGACTTGATGCTCAACATCAAGTTATCTGTAGTACGACCACGAGGGACCTCTGCCGCTACTGTGAATAAAAATACTGTTGACTAATCTCTAGACGCTCACTGTAACCTAGGGACAGTTTATAATAAATAGAAGCTTAAAACATACACAAAAAAATTAAAAAAACATACATACAGACGAACATAGTAACCTCCTCCTTTTTGGAAGTCAGTTAAAAAAACCTTAATGGTTAAGCAGTTCATGCTAGTTGGAGTAAATCAATTAAAATTGTCCATTGTCCTGTCTGCATAATTACGACAATCACCAGAAATAAGCGGACACGTGTACCCCCCCCCCCCCCCACTGCGGTTCTTGTGAAGTAAGGGCCAAGCCACATCTGACGGAAGATGCGTCGCCGATCTTCCTTCGCGTTATTTTCTCGAAGAATTTTAGTAAAGCATCTTCGGTCAAATGTGTATGGTATGAGGTGTTTGTGTGGAATCATGTGTACCGGCGGAACATCGGTTACGTATCCTCCGTCAGATGTGGCTTGGCCCTAAGTGCCATTTGTCGAGTGGCATCCGTTACTTTGTAGGCGCGCGTTTAAAATTATGGCGGCTTATTCCGGGAAATCAGGCTATTCTGTGAAAGTTGGCAGCCCTAGGGGTCAGCATGTTTGCCAAGGTGTGTGACTGTGTGCTTATGGCAATATTCCATAAGATAGTTCAATATTTATTGTGGTCTGTTATGAAGCCCATATTCTACATAAAACTGTTTATAAGTGATATAAATAATTACTGGTGGAAGTGATGCTTCTGCACTGCAGTAATTTGCTCAGTGGGTTGCCTCTTAGCACATTCCGCCATACGCTCTTTAGTAAAAGCGTCATGATTCCTAAAAAAGTAAAAAAAAGCATTTTCATATTTTTAAATACCTATTGGTTTAATGCTTAACAACATAAACTACTTTACAGGGCTTAATGTAGCGCTGGAACGTAGTTTATTAGGTTATGTTTAGGTACATTTATATAGGTGCGTAATTGGTACAATTTAGCAATCGACATACTGTAACAAATCAAAGGTCTTTGAGTAATAATAAATTTAGTTTTACACACCTTTTAAATGAGCAAAATAAACTATAAACTTATGTTTACTGTAAACAAAATTATTGGTGGTTAAAGAACAATTTTACACGTATTAATAGTCAATTTGATATGTATGTTTTATACACTAATATAAGGTAAATCAAATTTTATACACAGTCATAATTAAAAACAGAAAAGATAGAATAAATTTGAAAAATTCGCGTTACTGACAGCTGATTCTAAATCTGACATTATGTTCGCTGCATGCAATTGTAACAACTGACAAATGAAAAAGCGTTTTGTTTTTTTGATAAGGAAATGTCATAACAAAAAATCCTAAGTCTATGGAAAATGTTATCAAGTATCAAAGTTATCAAACCCTCATAATTATTATATCTCTTGAGTGCATGCATGAATGAAAGCAAATGATGCATTACATTTACATTACAACTACATTTTTGGTTGTAATAAAGGTCGTTAAGAAACTCTGGCTAGATGGGAAAACTGCCATAGAAGTAATTTTGTACGTGCAAAATGATACTTTTTTTGCATGTACAGAAATAATGGCATTAGTATTTTTGCTTACCAAATTAAAGCCAAAAGGATTATCCAACCAAACCATCATTAATTCATTTAATTTTATTCTAAACATTTTTTTTATTGTTTGCTTACTTTTAGAACGATCCCTTCCGATTTTGACATTTTTGACCACATTTGACTTTGACATTTATTCAACATTTTTTTATTTATCAATAATTTGCATTCCTAAAAACTTCAATAAATATTATATTTTTACTACAACACCTCTAAATCTTACCACCAATACAGAAAAGAGCTATTATACTGCTTGAAAATGCAAAAAGAAATAGTGATAAATTCACGGCCTGACCGAGAGGTACGGAAAAAGGTGTTAACACCGGGTGACTACACCGTGGTTCCTTACGAAGATTCTCGCTGCAAGATCACTCTCACTGATGTTAAATGTACGAATGTGGCGGGAGCTTGTGAGATCGAGCCTTCGAGCCGTATTTTCAGCAGATCATTCGACGGGAATGTTTTGATTGGGGACTGTGATTCGTTCATTGACAAGGACTTTGAGTTGATATTGCAGCAGATGTGCTGTGGGGAGATCTGTGAAGCTACGATATTGTACAGGAATGGGGAGGGGACGTTTGTGAAGGAGATAACTTGTAAAATAGAGTTGAGGGAAGTGACGGAGGAGCAGTTGATCAGTGATTGGAGTTGGCAGCGTTTGTATGAAGCTGCTGTACACCACAAGGTATTGAAGTTAACTTTTTACTTCCTTTGCTTATCTTTCACAAATTCCTATGAATAGTGTGGCAAAATAAATGGTTTAATGAGCTCTCCTATAGTAAATGATCAGTTTACATTTTGTAGTTACTGGTTAAGTGGTTTATACACTAAGCACAACACATTTAGAATTTTTGAAAACTTTCTATTAAAACTGAAATTATGAGTAAATATATTTTGAAAATTCCATATCTACTTATGTCACATAACACAATGCCTCCATATAATACTTATTTTTGATAATGTTTCATGCTAATAAAGTGCAGGCAGTGGGAATTTTAAAAAGTGCTCACTGTGACTGTTGTGTTGGTCTAGTGGATGTAAGCATTGACTGCTGAGCATGGGATCCTGGGTTCGATTGCCAGGTCAACCAGTGTTTTTGGGTATTTCCATTAGGAATTCCTCAGTAGCAGCCCAGTGTCTGGATTTGTGCCCGGTTACTGGCAATAGGCTTGTTCCCTATTACATGGGACATAACTGGCGAAACATGCGTATACTAAAAAAAATAAAAATAAAAACCTCTCTTGAACCCTTTGGGGAATACAAGGCGTGATGTTATGTTATATTATGCTCACGTGGAATGACTACGAATTCGTCTTTTGGATAAAAGATTTTACCACTGTTATAAAGTTTTTGAACATGATTGAAGGAGACAAGTTCATTCCCACATTTTAATTTTATGTACTGTCCAGCAGCTGTTTCGATCTTTTTTTCTTCTAGCTCTATTCTTGTTCTATATTCCTTATGTCCAAACACTTTCAGAGTCAGAGATTTTTTCAGCATTCATCTACATTCTTCTTCTTAACAGGAGCGTGGAGTAGATCTGGTAAAACAGGGCCGGACAGCGGATGCATTCCGGAGGTTCAACAGGGCACTGAAGATGCTGATAGCTACAGAGCCTCTTGATCCAAAAGTTGTCAGTGTGGAGGTGGTCAAAGATATGGTGAATCTGAAGGTAAGTGTCAATCTATATAAACAACAGCACACCTGTATTTCCTGAAGGGTTAGGCAGAGGTGTATTGTTACACCCTCATTTCGCCGTTAGGTTTAAAGTCCCATGTAATAGGGGGCGAGCCTATTGCCATCAACCTGGCACAAAACCAAACTCCGGGCTGCAACTGAGAAATTCCTAATGGAAAAACCCAATAACACTTTGCTCTACCTAGGAATCGAAGCCAAGACCCTATGCTCAACAGTCGCGCTTGCGACTACTAGACCAACATGGCAGTCAAACAATTCGACTGTATGTGTTTATGTCACTGAACTCCTAAACGGCTGGACCGATTTGAATGATTTTTTTTGTATGCGTTTGGGTGGCACCCTGGATGGTTTAGATTCACAATTGGTGGAATTGGTGGCGCTGCTATCGGTATGTCACCAAATTTTTAGGGCAGGACGACGTCTGCCAGGTCCGCTAGTAATATTATATTTTTCCAAAAAAATGGCTTGTGGTGCTACTGATAGAGACAAACATTTTGGATTTATAACATAAAGGATTAAGGTTATGGAATACAGGTAAAGAAAAATTTAAAACTGCCGAGTAGCACAATGTCTGTCAAGGGAACAAATTAATTATCTTAAAAAAAAAGTTGCCCCACACTAGGATTTCTCCTGTATCATGGGTGGATTTACAAACACAAGTTTCCACATGCACAAACGCTCAGACCTGGAACAATTATCTGTAGGCCACACAAATATTTGTTCCGTGCAGGAATCAAACCCTCGACTCATAGTGCAGAAGCCAACCAAACAGCCACTGCACCAAACGTGTCGTCATATTGAGTCTATTCTGCGAGTCGTATTGATATTACTGGGGAGTAAAGAAAGAAGGCTGTCCATAAGCTTAGGCAGCTTTCTGATACACCTCCCCAATACTAAACATACTGCAATGAGGCACATTGTCAAATTAAGTTTTTTGACAGAGTTACATACACGTTGCAGAACATTTCTTTATAAATATTCAAACTTCTTCTGTTTTGTGGGCCCGCAAGCAAGGGCGTAGTCGCGTAGATAGGATTTAGTGTAGAGGGAGGCGAGGAGGGCGAGTAGTAAAATACGAGTACATGCTATAAAAATGTTTATTAATGAAAAAAAAGCGTGTGTACAACGTGCAAGCATACTTTTTTGATGACACTGAATAAAGAACTGTATCAGTGTTGCCTTTAGGGTCCGTATTACAGAACGAAACTCAAGCATTAATCTGTGTTTAAAACTAGTTTTGAGTCAACTTTTAATTTTAGAACATTCCTCAAACATAGATTCATTGATCATAGTTCAGCTGAGTTTGGCTTTATTCTAGATCGTTACTCAGTTTGTAGATTCGACCCCAAGCAGTGATTTGATCTGTAATCAACCAATCGATTGGCACGATTTGAGTCTCGTTTCATCTGAGTATAGATTGATTGCCGTTCTGGAATAAGATCGTTCCTCAAGTACTGATTCTATACTTAAACAGTGATCAAGTGATTAAAGATCAAACTGGACTTGAGGAATGTTCTGTAATACGGACCTAAGTATAAAATCCGACGCTCGGGTATGCTCGGGCATGCGCGAGGAAAAGCTCGTTGTCTGCATCGGAATTTATACCTAAAGGCAATACTGATACAGTTGTTTATTCAGTGACATCAAAAAAGCGCGCGAGGATTTTCCGTTTGGTGAAAACGAACCACAAAACGAATTAATTTTTGAATGATTTTAAATGTAACGTTGCGAGCACTGAACCAGACCCTGGCAGGGGGGCAGCTGCCCCATCTTGTCGTACCTGGCTACGCCCTTGCCAGCAAGACTTGCTTGTTTTTGGCCTTAGGAACTGGGATCAGTGACTAAACAAAACCGTTGTCCCCAGGTGAAACTCTACAACAACTTAGCGCATTGCCAGCTACAATACGACGAGTACGATGCAACGTTAGTACTGTGCGACAAAGCACTAAAGCTTGACCCTGACAACCTGAAGGCTCTCTACCGCAGGTGTGCAGCCCACTCCGGCTTACACATGTACGAGGAAGCCTGGACCGACATACAGCACGCACTGCGAATAGACCCCAACGATAAGGCAGCACAGATGAAAGCAAATACTCTGAAACCGAAGATTGAGAAAATTAACAAAGATTATACAACTGTAATTAAGAAGATGTTTAGTAGTTAATTTAATAGCGTCCTATATTGAATGGCAGATGTGAAACTACAGCCCTCTGGCTGGTACACGGTTCCTATATTTTACCAACCGTTATTGGTTAAATCTACCACTCGTTCTTCTGTTACCAATAAGAGCTCTGCCTCATTAGTGCGTTGCGTCGTCGCAGCGTCAACGCTGCGTCGTTTTCCATACATTTTAAATGACATGCCACATTAAAGCGTTGCGTCGTCGGATGCGACGTTTCAACGGATCGGCGGACGAGAGACGAAGCGGGGGGAGGGTGATGCGCTGCGCTGTCGGAGCTCCGGTGCGACGACGGACAGTGTTCCACTGCTAGAGGGGCAAACGAGACTGACTGAGGTGCGTGCGTCGTCCTCTTGCGCTGCGACGTCGTGCGTCGTCGCACCGCAGGTGTGGCATACAATGCGTCGATCCGTTGCGACTACGCAACGCATCGCCCTAATGAAGCAGCAAAAACTGTAAACTGTTTCTTTATACAGGGTGTCAGTTCAGCCACTGGACATCCTATAGGTTAATTTTGCAATCGTTTTTGGATATAGGAATCGCGGACTGGCGTTCGGGAGGTTGCATACAGAATGCAATCCGTTCAAATATGGAGAAACTGAAAATACTATGTACCTACTTATTTACTATTTACAATGGTTAGGCTGGACGGTTGAACAGGGATATTATGTAGTTGCAATATACAGAATGAACAGCATATCTTGATAGTCGATGACGGCATTGCCGGGATAAAGGAACAGTGTTGACCTTTGACAGTTGATGACGTGTCAATAATTTGTCAAATTCAGTACATTTAAATGGCGGCTAATAATCTTCTGGTCGCCAGATGTCTCTATTTGCCACTGAGGTGAAGTTATCCGTCACATACTAGCAGGGCCGCACTGGGACCTGATATCGGCCCGGGCATTTGAGAGACGGTCGGCAAAAATATGTCATCCCAAGCGATTAGACGACGTTTTTTTTTAGACACTCCCCTCACTCTTTCTCCTGTATCTTGGGGTGCATTTACAAACACAAGTAATTTGGCGGCTTCTTTTTCAAGCGATAGGCGATAGTTGGACGACCTTTTTTAACCGACTTCCAAAAAAGGAGGAGGTTCTCAATTCGTCTGTATGTTTTTTTTTTGTTTTTTTTTTTTAAATGTTTGTTACCTCATAACTCCGCCATTTATAAACCGATTTAGATATATATTTTTTTATTTGAAAGGATATACTTTCAGATTGGTCCCATTTAAATTTGGTGAAGATCTGATGAAGAACTTCGGAGATAAACAATAGAACTCCTCAATGACGAACAGTACGCATAATGTGATGATGTGATTATGTTACGAGCAGCGTCTTTAGTAGGTTCAACCATATTTTAATTAAGGTCACTAAAACGAAAAAAATAAAAAAAACATTTTAACAAATATAAAACCGACTTCAAAAAAACGATGAAAAGAATAAAATAACTACCATATTATAAAATTAACAGTTTCAGAAGTCGGTGCCTTCAATTTGGTTCAGCGTGGATTAGCACCGACGTCTAAAACTGTTAATTTTATAATATGGTAATTATTTTATTCTTTTCATCGTTTTTTTGAAGTCGTTTTTTTTTTTTTTTAATGTTTTTTTATCTTTTTTGACGTTCCCCTCACTTTTTCATTTCTCCAACTGTGTGACCGGTCCATCAGGCCACACCGGCCCATCAGGCCACACCGGCCCATCAGGCCACACCGGTCCATCAGGCACACCGGTCCATCAGGCACACCGGTCCATCAGGCACACCGGTCCATCAGGCACACCGGTCCATCAGGCACACCGGTCCATCAGGCACACCGGTCCATCAGGCACACCGGTCCATCAGGCACACCGGTCCATCAGGCCACACCGGTCCATCAGGCTACACCGGTCCATGAGGCCACACCGGTCCATCAGGCACACCGGTCCACATTCGCCCGTATGGCCAGCCCGGGCCTGCATACTAGTACGAAGTATCGTCGTCATAGGAAAGTTGTGTGTTTCGGTATCTATTGAATTTATGATCAAGGAATAAACAGTTTGGATTTGGTGCCACTAACTTTCGCACCGATGTTTAGTAATATTTTTTTTAATTCTTCTATTTTTCGGGATCAGTAGTTGAGTTTATCCATTTCTAATAGATAACATCACGCTTGTATTCCCCGAAGAGTTGGGTAGAGGTGTATAGTAACACCCTCATTTCGCCGTTATGTTTAAGTCCTATTTAATAGGGGGCGAGCCTATTGCTATCAACCGGGCACAAATCCAAACCCCGGGCTGCTACTGAAAAATTCCTAATGGAAAAACCCAATAACACTGCCCGACCTGGGGATCGAACTCAGGACCCCATGCTCAGCAATCGCGCTTGCGACCACTAGACCAACGAGGCAGTTGGTAACTTCTAACAGATACAATAAAATAATGCGTGCGTAGACAATAACTGTTTTTTTACACCCCATGCTTTAATCCTATAGCTCTAACTATAACTTTCCCGTGCCATGAAAACTGTCATCTCCCTCAGTCCAGTGCCGCCACCCTGGTGGCAGAAAAAAACGCGGTTGCCCCCGTTTAGAAAGAAAAGTTACTTATTCGCGCCAACATGACGCACAAAATAAAATAAAAGTAACAAACTGAATAGAAGCTTGGGGAAAAATATGCGTCACATCCGCGCAAAACGGCCATCGCTCAGCATAATGCTGTGTCTCACGTGCGAGACAGCCACAGCGCTGGTTTTCAGCGACAGCCAGCGTTGACATGATGACGTCCACCGGTGCAGCAAGTAAAAAGATATAAATAAACTCAATATATGAAAATAGATAAAATACGCAATAATAAATTTAGTACCTACCCAGTTTCGTCGTGTGCAAAAATGTACTGGCCACTCTCTGCCCATAGTCAGTAAAATTCAAAAGTTGATGCATGATGTGTCCAGAGTATTTATATGAAGAAAAGGATGGTGGTATGTGGCCAAAATATTTATATAATTCCATAATTATATTAACTATACTTTGTAAGTGAAATTCATATTTAGGAGAGTAGGTACCTACGTAAATTAAAAAAGCTTCCACGAGTGACTATAAGTACGTCCGGCGCACTCTATGCAGTCAGACATTTTTTTTATCGTTCGTAAATCAAATCCTCATAGATGTCCCTCACCCGGGGAAGGCGAGGGGTCTACCGGACTCTTACCGGCTAAAAACCAACGGTGTCCCTCCTAACCCAAGGCCAGGGTCACGGGATTCGCTATTGCATGCACCGCAACCCCGGCAGGTCTTGGTCCACCAGCTTCTTCTGGTGGACCTCTCCTGTGGTGGGGCAATTTGTTTCCTGCCCCACTTCCTTCTGAGAGGCGCGCGCGGAACTCGGCGCGCCATCCTCCCGGGCCTGTTACTGGTCAGGCGACGGATCCCCTTACCCGCCACCCGCAGGCCACTCACTAGGGTGGCCGGAGATCGCTACGTGCCCTCCGGCGCCCGGTGCGTCTAGCGCGACAAGGGAGGGAGAAAGACGCCTCCACCTCCCTCTCCGCTACCTCCTTGGTGACCATCACCTGCTCACAAAAAGAAGCGACGGCCTCCCACTCACTCTCGCTCCCCACCATGAATCTATGCAGTCAGCCTCGCTACCAACCTTGCCGACTGGCAATTTTTTTTTTACCACGGCATGAGAGGCAAGATAAAGACTTTGTTTAGAAACTTTAATGCATTTCGTGGATTCTTCTTTTATTGAGCAATAAATAATATTCCTACAGAATTATTAGCGTTATCCAGTAAAAAATATGCATTTATAAATAATTATTATCATTCTACTGTGATGTTTTTTTCTCAATCGAGATAAATATAGTTTTAATTATAAGATTTGAAAATTATAATAGATGTACCTATTGTAAATAATTAGTAAAATATATTCTGAGATACATGTAGTACCTAACATTTTGTATTATTTTCTTTAAAACTTACCATATTCAAATATAACATCATTACGCCTGTATTCCCTGAAGGGTTGGGCAGAGGTGTATAGTAACACCCTCATTTCGCCGTTATGTTTAAGTCTCATGTAATAGGGGACGAGCTTATTGCCATCAACCGGGCACAAATCCAAACACCAGGCTGCTACTGACGAATTCCACACGGTAAACCCAATAAAACTGCCCGACCTGAGGATCTAACCCAGGATCTTAGGATCAGCAGTCGCGCTTGCCACCATTAGACCAACGAGGTCGTATTCAAAAGCTAAGTTTATTAGAATCATCACGTGCCTACAGTGTCCTTTTTAACCGACTTCCAAAAAAGGAGGAGGTTCTCAATTCGTCTGTATGTTTTTTTTTTTAAAGTTTGTTACCTCATAACTTCGCCATTTATAAACCGATTTAGATAATATTTTTTTTATTTGAAAGGATATACTTCCAGATTGGTCCCATTTGAATTTGGTGAAGATCTGATGAAGAACTTCGGAGATAGACAATAGAACTCCTCAATAACGAACAGTACGCATAATGTGATGATGTGATTATGTTACGAGCAGCGTCTTTAGTAGGTCCAACCATATTTTATAATTAAGGCCACTAAAACGAAAAAAATAAAAAACATTTTAACAAAAATAAAACCGACTTCAAAAAAACGATGAAAAGAATAAAATAATTACCATATTATAAAATTAACAGTTTCAGAAGTCGGTGCCTTCAATTTGGTTCAGCGTGGATTAGCATCGACTTCTAAAACTGTTAATTTTATAATATGGTAATTATTTTATTCTTTTCATCGTTTTTTTGAAGTCGGTTTTATTTTTTTCTTATTATATCGAGATTCCCTTCCAGTCAAACTAGATGCAGCTGAATAAGGGTGTTACTACACCAATCGATCGATCGACGTTGATCGATTGGTGTGGTAGCTTTGGCTGATCGACGGATACCATTCGACTAACCAATCGATCGATTGCCGGTCGACGTTGGTCGATTGACCCCGGCTATAATCCATCAGTTTCTTTCGAAATGTGTTCACAAAAGGACGCGTTGTTCATCGATCGATCGACAATCGATCGATTGTTCTGGTAACACCCTTAAAAACCCTCCACGAGTGACAATACTTCAGTAAGTCCTGCACACCCTGGGCAGTCAGCTCCGCTACCAATCTTGCTGACTGGCTTATCTTATCACCACTGAGATAAACTCTCATATAGCTCGTGCCTACACGATAGAAGAAGAACGATTCCACGACTTTTTTTTTATTAGCCTATGGGTTGTCCCACTGCTGATCAAAGGCCTCCCCTTTACCTTCCAAACCTCTCTATTTTGTGCCGTTTCTAACCATGTCGGCCCCACAAACACGTCTACATCATCACGCCACCTACGCCGCGGCCGACCTCGACGACGATGACCTCCTTCAGGCGTCCAATGTGTGACGATCTTTGCTCATCCGTCCTATGCAGCTAGTACCGTCAATAAAAGATAAGTACTTATTTATAGTCATTTTATACTGGGCACAGTTCCTCCAGAAGTTCCTGATAGAAACTCTGGAAATTGCACAGCGCTTGCCATTGTCGCTCGCAATTGTACAGTGAGTCGAGTAATATAAATATCGAAAGGGAAAATACGGGTACACAACAGTAGGTACCCTTTCTGCCTACCTCTACGAAGAATATAAGCGGACGACACGAATGGCGCAGTGGTTTATCGTTTGGCTGCCAGTCAACGTGTCACGTATTCGGTTCCCGCATTTGTATGCGCCAAGCTGTTTACTGTGTTCCGTCGTGTGTATGTGAGAGCCAGAGAGGTATAGGGGAATCGCTATATATCACTATTCCTAGGATTCGTGTGCCCCATCTTAGACCCTGCCTGCGCTTACCATCAGATGAGACTAGGGCCAAACGCGACCAAGAATTAAAAAAAAAACATGGTCTTCTATAACGAACAGTGCATTGTACATTAGGTTATAAAATACGTATTTTAATGAAACTATAATATAACGAGCGTCTGAGTCATACCATGACGGTCGTTGGCGCAGAACGAAAGTGGATTCCCTTGCGATTTTGTTTTCATTGCGCAGTGCAATCAGTTATATTGTTTACTTACTATCGCTCGGATTTTATCGAACTTTTTATTTATTTATTTTTCTCCAGAGCAATCAATCAACTTTTTTTTATTATACGCGTAAACCATTGTAGGTGCTTATAAAAGCCGAATAAAGGTGCATGGCAACAACTTCTTGTTTCCTATGGAGAGGAGCCGGTAAGAAAATCCGTGGTTACTCTTTTTAAATCAATATCTTCAATAAAAACTTCCCTATTTGGATGCATATTATTGACCTATGTTCATCACTGTTGATCGCGTTGATCTAACTAAAAAGTAGTTTCAAATGTAATCTGTTCAGTAGTTCTAACAACAAGTAGGTACATAACAATCATGAGTAAGTACCTAGACCTACTAGTGTATTATAATATCTGTGGTACTAGTCTAGGTAATAGGGTATATTCATCTATGGTCTAGCTTTAAAAATAATGTTAACTTTAGCCCGATAGGTAGGTACCTATTTACATTACGAAGATCATTATCGTGGTCCCGGGCTCCGAAGTTAATTTAAATTTCAAATTATAATTATAAAAACAAAACAACAGGTAAGTAATTTCGTTTGAACAAAGTTCCAGAAATTTTAATATAGGAACGTAAACAGTGAGTTTTCCGAAAAATTGCCTTTCAGCTGTTTTTCGTCCCAATTAGGTGAAGGAGGCTTCTTTGACCCCAACATTATCGTAACTAGGTACATAGATGAGGGTCACACGAGGTTTTAACGCTAATGACATTAAACTGTGTTTGGATTGGACTTTTTATTCTTTGTTTCATTTGCTCGAATAAATGTGCCCGCAATGATATAAAAACACGAAACACTTCTAGCATCTCTTTGAAAAAGATCATCTTCTTGTTTTCGTGTGATTAGTGACTAACCTAGTGTCAGAGTTTGCCCTTGGGCCTCTGACTCGGCTTTACATGCCGTCGAGAAATATCTCTCAGGCATGCCGGTTTCCTCACGATGTTTTCTTTCACCGTTTTTAAGCAAGTGATAATTATACAATCCGCATATTATTGTGAATCCGAAATGTCAGAGGTGCGTGCCTTGGGTTCGAACTCGAGACCTATGACTTGGTAACACCACTAGGCTATCACTGTTAAAAGATCATAACAACTAACAATTAAAAAAATGTTTTGTATACATATTCCCACAATAGATTAATGAGACAAATCGCCTTGAAACAAATATGTACGGCAAACAATCAGATAAAAAACCCTACACAGGATGGAACCTACGACTTACACAGAAGTCATTCTTCTACTGAGCCATTCGGGTCAACAAAGCCCTTCAGAATCTTCAAAATAATCAAAACAACATCCGAAATAAGACACGCCCTTGATACAAGCAAGTAGATCAAAATCTCGCCTGTCTCGTATGACATCACACAACATTAATGGACTTCACTGACATCATACTACCCGACAAATAAAATAAAAAAAACAGAAAACCCACTCACAGCGTGCCATTGAAGGTTACGTACACTGTAACAAAACAGAAACACGCGGTGCAAATCTGCGACCGTAGTACGAGATTGTTATGTGATTACATACAATCTGTGTTCTTTATCATACGTTGTTGTGATTAAACCTTCTGTATATTAATATTTCGTGACTCCACCTACGCGCCTGTCTGCCAGTCGACTGCAAACCGCTGACGAAAGCGGTCAACAAAGTATCTACCGCGTAGTTTTTGCAACATACTTCCGCGCACAGAAAATGTCTAGTAAGTATTATTTTAGTCGTATTTCGACACGTTTTGCCATTTAAAAAGACTATTCAAGTGTTGTTGTGTACTATAAAGCAAAAATAGTGGATTATATCATGTGTTTCACCTGCAAGTTTATGTAAACAGTGGTCAAGTTGATTGGAACGTTAATCTGTTATGTTTCTACCGGTTTTTATTACTCACGCTATGTATTCAATTGGGTATGCAGAGCTGTGTGGCGTGCGTGTGCATAAAATCGTATTCTAATATCTATCCCTAACGGGTTCACTCACATTTTATTAAGATTTCTGTGTGAATACACAGAAATCTTAATAAAATTAGCGTCAAAATAGTGGGTGTAAATGTATAAAAGCTCATTCTTTTCATTATAAAATTCCTTTCTTTTTTTGTAGTATGATTAGAGTTGTTATTATTCACGTCTTTGAGTACTAAACGTGTGAAACTGTCGTGTCCCAGCAAAGAGATAAGTAAATTGGGTTTATAGCGCGGAATTCACAAATAATGACCGGTTGGATAGCCCATTGCTGAGCAGTTTATTATATTATGTCTATGGTCTGGGTGACTATGACAGCTGATGATGACAGAATGGTCAGTGCTGGCAACTTCGTAACGTTAATTACTAACTTCTCTCGAAGGTCGTCCAGGAATGGACATTGAACTGTCTATAATGCAGACCCATATGCGCCGATAAACAGCTGTTGGTCTTCATAGACTAATGGTGATGTTATTTCATTGCTATTCCCTTTAAGGTGAACGCACACTTATCAGAGCCGAAGGAAGCGAAAGAGCCGAAAGAATCGAATTTTAGAATTACTTGTATGAAATCCTATGAAACCTCGCACACTTATCCGAATCGGACGATTCGGCGCGGATAAGTGTGCGAGGTTTCATAGGATTTCATACAAGTAATTCTAAAATTCGATTCTTTCGGCTCTTTCGCTTCCTTCGGCTCTGATAAGTGTGCGTCTACCTTTAAACCTTTTGTCACACTTGCCTCTGAATGGTAGTTTCCAGTTTGACCAAGCGGCTCTGTGAATCAATAGTTGCTAACAAATATAAATGTACAACATCGGAATGAAATTGTTCGTTTATACGTGACTTCAATAGAGTGCAATCCCATAAAAATACCACCAATAGTCTTTTCGTTAGCAATTGGCAGATTGTTACGAGGCAACCAATCGCCGAATTGTAGGCGACACCCGTAATTTTGACGTCATAGCTAGACTACATGAACCAACATCCCTATGTTGAAGAATTGCTCTCAACAGTGCACACAGTGGGCACAGTTGCTGAAATGTTTTAAAAGATAACTGGTGTAGCTGTAAGCATTTCAACTCTACGACAATATTGTTGCCGGGCAATTAAATGCCAAAACTCGTCTAAGTACACCGTTACGGAGTCTGATAATAGTGTCGATTTTGTTACAAATTTTGACTACCTACTAAACTAGACTAAACGCAACTGTCACTTTCTTTTTCTATTAAAACAGAAAGAGACAAACACACCTTACTTTAGTCCTGTCAAAGTGCGCAACAGAAATCAGAATCGACACCGGTATCAGATCTGATAAGGGAACGTACCCATACTACGTGACCCATTCAGGGGGGAGGGGGGGTCTTCAAAATACCACGCTTGGTCACAGGGGTGGAGGGGGGGGGGGCTTAGGTTTTCGTCGTCACGTAGTCAATATCCTTTAGGGAAATCTCGAATTTTTTCGAGCTATATTCAAATATGGCGCGCAGAGTTTAGCGCTTTTTGATGCTATGAGTCAAATATTATTTTTTTAACTTTCTGTTTGCAAAAAATGATTCTAGAGGGGGAGGAAGGTAAAAAAATAGAAAAAAATGGGTAACGTAGTATGGGTACGTTCCCTAATATTATGGCTAGACATCACTTATTATTGTTAATAATGTTATTTACTATTCTTCAAAGACATTCAGTACTAGTAGCTACTATATTTAATCATTTTGCTATTCTTCAACACTGTTATCTTAAACTATTTTAGTACATTATGTATTCGTTCGTTGTTATAATGATACCTTTGTATTTAAATTATTTTGCTATAAAAACAGTAATGTAGTAGTATTGTGTCGTCGAATTGTGTGCTATTTCAAACAATACGTAACTATTGTAATCAATTATCGTTTTTATACATAGAATAAAATCACGTCTGTATTCCCCAAAGGGTAGGGCAGAGTATAGTAGTAGTAACATTCTCATTTCGCCGTTATGTTTAAGTCCCATGTAATAGGGGGCGAGCCATTGCCATCGACCGGGCACAAAACCAAAGTCCGGGCTGCTACTGAGGAATTCGACACGGAAAAACCCAATAACACTTTGCCCGACCTGGGGATCGAACCCGGGACCTCACGATCAGCAGTCTCGCTTGCCAACAATAGACCAACGAGGTAGTTGATTTCTATACGGAGGTATAATTCTTAAACACATGAAAAAAATTGTTAGCAGGGGTGTTATCAGCTGTTTATCTCAGTAAACAATTTGTACCTAATGTTCATAAATACATAATGATACATTGTGTATTGTACATTGTATTACGTATGTATCTATGTATAGGAGAGGAGTTATTGTTTAATTATGGATCGCACATCCAGCCAGCAATTGCAACGACTACAGCTTAATTTCTTTTTAAAGTTTAAACTGTAATTCTGACACTAGCGGTCCGTTTTGTAACAATTTTCATTTATGTTCCGCTCCTATTGGTCGTAGCGTGATGTTATATAGCCTATAACCTTCCTCGATAAATGGACTATCCAGCACAAAAATATTTTTTCAATTCCAACCAGTAGTTCCTGAGATTAGCGCGTTCAAAAAAACAAACTCTTCAGCTTTATAATATTGACAGTTGCAGTAGTGTTCGGGAAGCAGTCCGTCTGTCGGAGTCTTAAAAAACCATTTAAATTTGTTATAAGTTATGAACGAAATATGATTCACCAATTGTGACACTATAGCACCTCTGATTACTTCATTTGCTAAAAAAAAGGAATTATGACAAACAATTCCATTAGCTGAGAACCTGAGGCCGATAAAATGGCGTGCCACACGATGAGTCATTTAACTGACTACATCTTAGTTACGTTATATCTAACTATAAATACTAAATAGTTCCCTTGAACAACATTCTATAATATATTTTGGATTTACATCATGTTGTCAACAATACGACGTTTTCTATATAATAATATTAGCGACCTGCCCCGGCTTCGCACAGGTGCAATGCAGATACTAATGTGGGGCATATAAACCTTCCTCTTGAATCACTCTATCTATTGCTGAAAACTGCATTAAAATCCGTTGCGTAGTTTAAAAGATCTAAGCGTGCAAACAGCGGCAGCGTTTTTTTTATACTATGTAAAGATTTCAACCCATTTCTGTCCCACTGCTGGGCACGGGCCTCTTCTCAGAATGGGAAGGGTTTAGGACTTGTCCACCACGCTGGCCTGGTGCGGGTTGGCGGACACACCATCGAGAACATTTTGGAGCCCTCTCGGGTAAGGCCGTACCCAGGAATTTTGTTTGGGGGGGATGAACCATGAACAATTAAATCAATTACAATAACGAGTGTATACATTTTAAAAGTAATATAAATAAACTTCAAGTATACTCCACCAAGAAGAACATAGAGTGCGCGCAAGATAAGTCTGCGCGCGTCGGAGGGCGTGCTAAATGTTGCCATGATCGCAAAAATACAAAGTCCTACTTTTCAAGGAAATGTAGTATATTCGTGAGCATTAAAATTGGGCAGTCCTCTTGCGGTTTATTATATTTTAATTGAGCTAAGTTATATATGTCTAAATTTACTACCTATCAATTAAATTAATTAGTATTTTTACGTAATTTGCAAAGGAAAAGAACTAAGGTTATAAATGTGCCGTGAGTGAATAAGAATGCAGTATGATTATTATCGTCTGATGAGGTTTATTATAATCTTTATTATTATATTTTCTTTTATTCCTAAAATCAGGTAGATCTAGTGTCAAAGTTAATAAAACGGCAACATTATGGCGGAACATGATTAGTTCCGATTTTGGCCGCGCGCAGAGTTATCTTGCGCGCACTCTAGTCTGTCTACTTAGTTGTCGGCAATAAGATTGACAAGTATATAATTTTGGGACCCAGTGCATAATATCAGCAAGCACGTTGGGTCACCCGCGCGACGGCGTAACGAGTATTCCCAAGGAGGGTTGATGTCAGGCAGGCGGCCGGTCATAAAACAATAAGCCAAAACCTCTAACAACATGGATTTATGAAATACATGTTGTGCCGACCCCATCTAGTGTGGGATAAGGGCAGGAAGAAGAAGAAGACATTTTAAAAGTAATTTAATTGTCTATATTTCGGGGGGGTTTGAATCCCTGGCTAGGGCCTTGCTCTCGGGTGTGCAGGTTTCCTCACGATCTTTTTCCTTCACCGGTAACGCAAGTTATAATCAAATTCTGATCCGCACATGAATTCTTAAAACCGAACTCTGACCTTCCTGCATGGAAGGCAATCGTTCAATCGCTAGGCTGTCATCGTTTTTCTACCTGGCTAGCCAGGAAAATATTATTAATAGCTTCAAAGGCTCTGTCGGTCGAGGTAAAGGTCAGCACGGTAATCGTTGAGGTGTAAGCACCTACTGTTAGATCTGTGTATAATATATTACAGTTGACATTTTTACGTCTTAAGAACCGTGGAATATGAATAAATTAAGAGGATTGACGGCAGAATCCTCCTGTACAGGCCCGGACTGGCCATACGGACAAATGCCTGATGGGCCGGTCACACAGTTGGAGAAATCGAAAGAGTGAGGGGAACGTCAAAAAGGTCGTCCAACTATCGCCTATCGGCGGAAATGTCAAAAAAAATAATCGTCGTCCGTCTAATCCCTTGGGAATGACATTTTTTTTCCGACCGTATCTCAAATGCCCGGGCCGATTTCAGGTCCCAGTGCGGCCCTGCTCCTAACGCTAACAACATTTAAGATCTCGATTGGCGCAGTAGCTAAGCGCTTGGCTGCTGCACAACGCTTCGCGGGTTCGATTCACGCTTAGAACAGGTAGTTGTATGTATGTGACCAGGGTTCAGGGGCCGCCGAACATAGGATGCCCCCGAATAAAAAAGCGCAGGGCCTCTCGATCAGTTTTGCTCAGGGGCCCTGAAATCTTGCGCCGTTTCCAAATACAGAGATAATGAACTGACCATCAATCCAGAAAATAAGAATAAGCAACAAGATTTCGCGAGTCTTCTGTTCGTCAGAAAATCGTTGGACAGTGGATGCAGGTGATATTTTTGGATCAGCTATTTGTTTTTTGAAATCTCCAACACCAGAATTTTCTTAATTTTTTCTAGGTGTACTTGGGTCAGGCGCGGATCCAGCCCTCAAAAAAGGTTGTGGTCATCACAGCCACCCGAAATTCGGCCAAGTGCGAGTCGGAGCATGAACTCGCTCATGATCGATATAGTGTGTTCCTACAAAGGAGATGTTTACAGAATATATGACGCTCTGATCACGATTTTGTACAGTGTATAGTTTCACGTGGGCAAAGCCGTGGGGCGAACACTAGTAAATTAATAAATCTGTAAAATGTTAGTTTGTTCGCTCATTAAAATTACAAACGTAAATGTGTGTTTGTTTGCACATCACAGTGTCACATTTAGACTCTAAACTACTATCGACCTCAATAGACCGTGAAAGTGTGACGTCACAAGTCTATTAGGGTTGTGGGCATGCCCATCGTGCCCACAATGGTGGATCCGCGCTTGACTTGGGTAGGCTGCTCCAAAGAGTTTTAAAATACCAAAAAAAAACATTATAAGTCCTTATTTCATGATGACGTTTACCGACAAGTGGCCAGTTACACAACAGGACAGGACGCTGTCATTGTCAGTGCCATGCCAAAGGATTTATTTTATAGAACTTAGCGCTAAATGTTTTACATTACAGAGTACTTTTTAATTTAATATACGAACACTTTACATAATTTATTTTGTCAGGCATCGTGCTGAAAATGCAGAATTTATAATATTTAGGTAATCTAGTTTTTACTCTTAGTAAACTTTTAAATTTTTGGATGTTAAGATGTCCACAGATGTATAATTGGGTGAAGATGTCGCTTGGATTGGAACAGCAGTTCATGATAATGATTGGTTACCTACATTGTAGGCGGTGGAGAATGTATTAGTCCACGAACTGAACAATAGACCACACGTGGTAACATTTAATGTAGGTACTTAAGGTGTAAAAAGTAATAACAAATGATAAAAAAAAAATAATAGTATAATAACAGTAGGTATCAATCCGAACAGGAAGGCATTGCAAGTAAAACCGCCTGTATCTAAAAATAATACCTACCTACCGACGTGGATACATAAATAGCAGTCAATACTTATGTAATCGTAAACGCAGCGCATGCACCGATATCAACCTTGTTCTACCTATGAAATGTCACGCTGTGCGAACCTTGCTCGAAAAAATGCTGCTTAGTCTTCTTCTTCTCCCTGCCCTATCCCACACTAGTTGGGGTCGGCACAACGTAATTCGTAAATCCATGTTGTTAAAGGTTTTGGCTTATTGTTTTATGACCGGCCGCCTGCCTGATATCAACTCTCCTTGGGAATACTCGTTGCGCCGTCGCGCGGGTGACCCAATGTGCTTGCTGATATTATGCAAGCCCGCCGCTAGCTGTTTCGTCGCCCGCGTGCAATACCGAATGAAAAAGATTAATTCCCAAGAGATGATTGGACGAGCTTTTTTCTTATAGACGCTCCCCTCTCTCTTTCGATTACTCCTGTATCTTGAGTGACACAAAACCGAAAATCCGTGCGGTGCACGCCTTGCACGCCCGCTTAAGGCGGCCCTGATATTATGCACTGGGTCCCAAAATGATATGCTTGTCAATCTTATTGTCGACAACTAAGCAGACTATGTTCTTCTTGGTGGAGTATACTTGAAGTTCCTCGACCCACTCATTCAGTTTTGCTACGGACTTTGGTTCTGACACATCGTAAACTAATATAGCACCGTGAGCGTCTCTGTAAAAACTTGATGTCAATATTCTCTATCGCTCCTGTCCCGCTGTATCCCAAATACCAGCTTAGTATACAATATAATTATAACAATGTTGCTTTGGTCCCTACGTGTGTCCACCTCGTTAACAAAGAAAGTAAGGCAATTTACGTACAACTAGAGCCCCAAACGGTATTATCTATCAACGTATTACAAGTTATAATTACGCGTAATAATCATAAAGTACACGCCTCTGTTTCGTATATAATTACTAGCTACAATGTACCAGCAAGATATTTATTAATTAGGCATTAAAATTACGGTGCACAGAAAACAAAGGGATTAAAGAGTGTGAAGGTAACAATGGCTGCTCGATGATTCCTATTTTGGGCCAACAAGTCTCAAACGAGAATTGGAATTTTGTCACTAGAATCTCTTCGGAAGTGTACCTGATAAATTACGATAGGATTGGTTCCATTTCATAGTGATATTGTCGCAGTTTCATCATTATTTCATAATTTACTGCTGACAAAAATTGTGTTTTTATAGAGTTTCGTTCTACCTAGACTTTTCCCATGTTGGGGTTAGTTTCCAGTCTAACCAGATGAGGCTGAAAACCAGTTTTTACACGGAGCGACTACCATCAAACCTCCGCGACCCAGTTACTGGGTAATGCCGATATCCTAAGGTTAGACCGGTTGTCAGACTTTCGGGCTTCTGACTACCCGTAACGACTGTTACAGGTATTCGTATGACACCCGGGACTGACGGTTTAACGTGCTCTCCGAAGCACGGAGGGGCCTCGATGTCTAACGAATGGTCACCTACCCACGGAATGACCGCGGCAAGCTCAGCTTAACCGTGCAAATCATATGATCCGCGTGGTTGTTAATTTGCCATTTTTATAAAGTTTATACAAGGTTAGTCGGAAAAGGGGTACTAAGCCAAAAGGGTGTTAAAGTAGGTACCTATAACAAGGGATAACTTCTGTTCTACAACTTTCCACAAAACTCGTTAATTTAAGAGAAATAGCTTTTCAAAGATTTCGTAACAAATATGCTAATATCTATCTATCCATAGCTATGATCAGCTGTTTTTACAATTTAGGTCATATTTGGGGTCACGGATTAGAAAATTAATTTTCTGAATTCATAACTAAAGCAGGTATAGTTTTTTTTGAAAAAACTAAAATAAGTAACTTATTGCATGCAAATAACAATTATCGAATTTTGAAATTTTTACAATTGCTTTTAAATAGTCATCAGTGATACTTTAGGTGACCCGCGGCTTAGTACCTCTTTTCTGACTAACCTTGTAGATGGAAAACTCTTACGTAGATTATAAAGAGTAAAAAAAAACATGCACACTGAGTACAGATCAGTCTGCCACGCTGCTCCCCAAGCAGCTAGCTTCATTAAAAGCATTAAAAGAGCCTGTACGGGTGGTGAATACTAAGTACGTTCCGCTACCAACCTTGCTAGTTGACTTATCTTTTCAATTTCACCACAGCATGATCTATTCTAATCAAATCGAATAAAAAAAAAAATTCACATAAACAAATTCAGGTGCTTATGAAAAGTCGAATTTAGATGCACGGTTCCAATTAGTCGTTTCCTATGGAGAAGAGCCGGCAAGAAACTACATGGTTACTCTTTTAAAAATAATATCTTTAACAATTTCAGCGGATACAGTACAATGATTTAGGATAGTGAGAGAACAATAGAGTCCTGACCACAGACCAATGAGTAATGTAGTACAAAAATTAACAAACAAAATAAAATAAAAACTATATGAATAACAGTAATTTACAAATTTATAGATGCAGGTCCACAAAGTTCTCACATTTACAAAAGTGAAAAGGAGAAGAAGAAGGTTCTCATAATACATGGCATGTTGTTACGAAAGAAGAAAAAGCATCATAATTATGTTTTGTCACAATATTATTTTCAGGAAAGATGGAAAGCCTGGAATCCGGGCACGGCATCCAGGTGGTGACACCGAGAGAGGACCACACGTTCCTGCTGGACGAGGATACTCTGCAGGAGCTGCTGCTGCGTGAGGACGTGCGGGACCGGCCCGTGGTGCTAGTGTCAGTGGCAGGAGCATACCGGAAGGGCAAGTCGTTCCTGCTTGATTTCTTCTTGCGGTATTTGGACCAAACGGTAAGATAGTAAAGAGATAGCCATAGACTGGGCCAACGAAGTCTACAGTATGCGCCAAAGTTTTGACCGCTCTGAAGCCGGCGAATGGTTGCGCAGTAGCGGCTGTATATCGCCTGACTTCAGAGCGGTCAAAAAGGTTGGTGCGTACAGTACTTAACGTAGGTACTCAATGCTGAACGTTGGTTGGAATTTCAAAGGCCTTGTGAGCATTCATTAAACAAGTCTGCTTGATTGAATAGTACTTTAGAATATCCTCAAACCATCGCTTTATTATAACTAATGTAATATTCCTCCTGCACCCACAACATGTTTGCTTTATTCCAGTACAATAGCGGCGGAGGCGGGGGCGAGTGGCTGGGGTCGGAGACCGAGACTCTGAAGGGGTTTTCGTGGCGCGGGGGGTCTGATCGACACACCACTGGCATACATCTCTGGTCACAGCCCTTCAAAGCTTCTCTAGCTAATGGAGAAAAGGTCAGTTCTATTTATATCGACTGAGTAAAGCCAGGTGGCAGGGTCATCAATATCAAGCAGCCTGAATCTCCAAGGGTCATCATGGACAGCTGCGTCGTTAGTTATAATGGGCTCTGCAGTCACTCAGTTACACGAAGTGGTGGTATTATCCCCTGTTTCATCTAACACCCATATTCTAAGACGTTCCTCTAAAACTTACTCGACTCGACTTCACCTCGACTCAGCCTTTCTCACTACCATCGGTAGTTATAGTTGACATAAACGTCCTCGACTCGAGATTTTTCCCCAGTCGAGGTAAGGAATCATCTGTCAAACTCAAGGTACCTCGGAACTCTGAACCTATCTTAAGGAAGGAAGTGTCAAACTTCGTAGGTAACAAAAATGAATTTTGAAGACTTTATCGAATATGCGGCGTTATTTGCGCGATGCAGATAAACAAAATTATGACATAATGACTCCACTCTACCTCGACTCATTTGAGGACCCCTCAGTCGAGGAACCGCACTCGAAATTGCAACTAAGAATACAATTTTGAAGGTGTTTTCGAGGCCGTCCTGAGTCGAATAAGTTTTGGAGGAACGTCTTAGAATATGGGTGTAAGTCTATATCCAAGATAGAACTGCGATGGATTGTAAAAACATTTTCATATTCTCTTATCTCATTGGCCTGGATGTAGGCTTTCTCATGACCGCATCGTCTTTTGTCTCATGCTCCATCCTTTTCTGTTTCGCATTAATAACTTGTTCTGTTATGTTGCAGGTGGTGATCCTGCTGATGGACACGCAGGGCACCTTCGACAGTAACTCCACGGTCAAGGACAACGCCACAGTGTTCGCTCTATCCACTATGCTGTCGTCAGTGCAGATCTACAACCTCTCACAGAACATTGAGGAGGATGACTTGCAGCATTTACAGGTACCTACATCCTTTTATCCTTATAAGAAAACCAAGCCTAGCGCTTGGATTCCCGTATGGTGGGTACGTTTATTACGGAGACTCCTGGACGTCGCTCCGAAACAGTAACGTTTCGATTTCTTATTGAGGCTCTTTCAGAGGCATAAGATAAAGCTTGTGAGGTTTTCTCTTCCTCATTCAGAAGTGCAGAAACCGCATGAAACACGACAGAAGTGACAGAATACTTCGAAAATGCAGTGCTGAAATGTCCATTATTCTTATTTATTCTTCTGATTCTTCTTCATTTCGTATCGACGGTACTTCATAATGTATAAATTATAATGCTTACGCCCAGTAGGTGGCCACATTAATTGCAGCTTCGGTGCCGCTGTTCAGATCATCAAAGGTGCAGGTAGACGGACTGTTTGGGACACTCCAGCAAGTGGGACATAGTCTAGACAGGAGCACCGCACTCGCACGGGGTGTTGGATTGATCGATGATCCCCCACTTCGCCAAATTGTGTTTGCAGCGGCCTACTAGGACACGCAATCGATTGAGTGCTATCCATATAGGCCACTGTAGTTCACGCCCGGGAGGCAAATGGTCCTGAGGTTTCACCAAGTCAGAGGGTGGCGGATGCTTCTCTTCCCACAGCTTTCTTCTTACTTTAGGCGGTTACTCTTCTGATAGAAACTTACTACATTGAATTAAAACTTGAGATATTAAGTTGCGGGTCAAAAGACAGTTGAACAGCTGAGGACTTTGTAGATTATTGTCCTGGCTTAAGAATCACAGTTGTGCAATAAATTAAACAAAAAAATGTATGTTTCAGTTATTTATGGAGTACGGACGGGTCGCGAAGGATGAGATCGGCGGCAAGCCGTTCCAGCGGCTGCAGTTCCTCGTGAGGGACTGGTCGTTCGCGTACGACCACCCGTACGGGTCCGTCGGAGGAGCGCAGCTGCTCAAGAAGCGGCTTCTGGTAAAACACACACATTTTTAACAATTTATTTTCAAAATCCGTTATGTCAAGATGATTGTCATCTTCTTTACATAGTATAAAACAAAGTCGCTCCCGCTGTCTGTATGTATCAGGTATTTTAAACTACGCAACAGATTTTAATGCATTTTTCAGCAATAAATAGAGTGATTGAAGAGGAAGGTTTATATGCCCCACATTAGTATCTACATTGCACCCGTGCGAAGCCGGGGCGGGTCGCTAGTAGTAGATAAAAAGAAAAAAAGAATCGGCCAGTTCCAGCATTATTACAACTATTAGCCTAACCACCTCGTTGGTCTAGTGGTGGCAAGTACGACTGCTGATCGTGAGGTCCTGGGTTCGATCTCCAGGTCCGGCAAAGTGTTATTTGGGTTCTTTCGTGTGGAATTCCTCAGTAGCAAGCCGGAGTTTGGATTTATTTATGCCCATTTGATGGCAATAGGCTCGCCCCCAATTACATGGGACTTAAACATAACGGCGCCATGTTTTTGGGTGCACATTTGCGAACACTAGTAACCGTAAGGTCGCGTATTCACTAGCTTGCGACATCATGGGACGTCGACAGACATCGCTTGACGTAACCAGACATCTGTTACCGCGACATTTTCGTGCTGTGAGTAAGCCCCAGACATGTTATGCGGTTTCCGGTAACGTCGCGCAATGTCGTCGGTAATCGCAGCCAGTACGTCGCGGGTCGATCACGCGCAGCGCGAATTATTTTTGTCGTCGCATTATCTCGTGCCGAGACGAGATGAATAAGGGGCTTCAAGATGTGATGGCAGTTGCTTCGTATTATAAAAATACTTATATCGGATCTGGTTCGTCTAAAACCTGACCCCAACAGGGATAAGGACACGTCAAGTTGATAATAATGGATTGACAGGTCCGTGAGACCCAGCACGAGGAGTTGCAGAGAGTCCGTCAGGATATCGCGCGCTGTTTTGAGGAGGTCACCTGCTTCCTGCTGCCGCACCCTGGACTCAAGGTGTCCACCGACCCCGACTTCACTGGGAAGTTATCTGGTAAGCAATTCGGCTACGCTACGATGTTTGGTCACAACAATATCCTTACCCCTCGTTTACACCTAAAATCAATTTGTGATACATGCTGTTAACAAATTGTTTAATAGTACATTACTGCCGCGGTCTGTAATGACTGCGTTGCTGGCAGCACTGATGATGGCCGAGAGCGCAGTGTAGCGCAGCTCCAGGCCATCATAGCGCGGTCAGCATTGCAGCTCTTGATGGACAACAAGCTGGAATAAGGGCCGAGACCGAAGGTCGAGGCCTTTATAGCGCGGACAGCAAGGGCTGCAATGATGACCAAGCTTGAAGGCCGAGAGCGTGGCTAAACTAAGCTCGAGGCCATCATAGCGTGGCCAGCAGCGCAGTCATTGCAGACCAAGGCTTGTATAGTGCTTTACTCAAACAATGCGAGTAATTTAAATAAAACTAGATTAGTATAGTAAGAATTTATTTAAAGTAACGATTTGTTTCTTCCCCGGTCTTTAGTTATTTTTTAAATTAGTCTTTAATGTTTGCACTGCCTGTACCTATACAGCCAAATTCTGAATAAAAACTTTTTGCACCAGACTATTTTTGAAACAAAACTCGACAATAATGGATTTTCAAAGGAAATTGCTGGTGGCTAAAACTCACCAGCAATGAAATTCCATACAACTTTGCTGGCGCCTATTTAAGAAGCGCGGAAAGGTCGACTTTGCTCAAAGAAGGTTGTCAAAATAATGACCACATTACAAGCATTTTTGAGTAAAGTTATTTATTTTTAAAGTAGTTAGGTACATGTTTTTAACAGCAAGCACGGCTAATTATATTCTAAATTAAGGCTAGCGCCGTAGTGCCATTTACCGGACACAACGGTTTAACGTACTCCTCGAGGCATGAGTGGTCTCGATGTGTAAATAACCTTCACCCATCCACGCACTAACCGCGACAAGTATAGCTAAACCTCTCAGATCGTACATCATAACCTCTGGAGCCCCTTCCTCTCTCGTTGGCTAAGTCTTTTCTCATTCTATTTCAGACATAGATCCTGAATTCAAAGCGTGTCTAAAGCAGCTGGTGCCGATGCTGCTGGCGCCGGAGAACCTGGTGACCAAGAAGATTGGTGGACAGAAGGTGAAGGCGCGGGACCTGCTCAACTATTTCAAGAGCTACGTCGACGTGTTCAATAGCGAGGAGTTGCCTAATCCCATGACCATACTACAGGTTGGTAGCGGTTTTTTTGTTGGGGTGATAGCCTTATGGTGTGACCGTCGGACTTCCAAGTCACAGATCTCGAGTTCGAACCGAAGGCACGCACCTCTGACTTTTCGGATTCATGTGCGTATTGTATAATTATCACTTGCTTAAAAACGGTGAAGGAAAAAATCGTGAGGAAACTGGCATGCCTGAGATATTTCTCGACGGCATGTGAATCTAAGTCAGAGGCCCATGGGCGGCATAAACTGTGACACCAGGTTAGTCACTAACCACACGAAAAGAAGAAATAAGAAGCTTGGGGTGCTTTTACAGAGTCTCCATGAGTGATGGCGCTCCCTGGGCTGTCAGTCTTGCTACCACCCTTGCTGACTGTCTAGTCTTGTCAACACGGTATAAGCTTTTCTCGTGCATTTCATGCCAACACAAGAGAAGACTGAACTTTTCGGTCTTTTACTTAAACTTGTCAATAAAAATATTGCCAAGCTGGTGACATGCAGAAATGTCACCACCAAGAAGGCTAGCTTTGCCGTCACCAGCAAACTTAGCGTGGTGACTTTAGGAGAGTCCCGTATCCAGCAGCAGACTGCAGAATTGGCTAATAACACGTGGTTGTCATGTAAAAAGCTATGGCAGTGTTCATTAGCAGTCAGAAGCCCGAAGTCTGACAACTGGTCTAGTCTTAAGGATGATTTCCACGAAACGGCTCGCATCGCATCGGTACGGAACGGATTTTACAGTCTTTAAACGATATTAAATCGTGTACACAGTATTTAAAGTCTATATTACCGCACCGCGCACAGCAGCTTGACCGCGGGCGTCTTCCGCGACACGCGATCGTAGCCGAAAGTATGCTGCGACGTGCGTAAGGCTCCGTTCGCCTATCTGTCAACACGGTAGGAATGAAACTATTTGACTAGGCGCAGAAACGGATACGTTCGTAAGCGACGGTACGGAGCCGATCGTATGCGTCGACATCCTGCCGGACGCGATCGGCTGTCGCCGCATCCGTTCGTATCGATGCGAGCCGTTTGGTGGAAATCATACCTTAGAATGCTTGTCTCCACATCTTGGCTTAAGAGATGAACCGACAGTCACATGTCTAGCAGTAGACTTCGATTGGGAATTGAGGACATTTTGATTTATAAATTCACGGTTGATTTTGGTTTTACTCAACTAGATAGCTACAATAAAGAAACCAATCCTACCTATCAATAATACGACTCAACTTGTTCACAGGCTACAGCCGAAGCCAACAACACATCAGCGTCTTCAGAAGCGCGTAACGTGTACGAGACCCTCATGGAGGAGGTCTGCGGCGGCACCAAGCCGTACATGCAGCAGCACATGCTGGACCAGGAACACAAGAGGTCGCTCAACAAGGCACTGCACTCCTTCGACAGTAAGAAGATGGGAGGCGATGAAATGGCTGCCAGGTTTAAAGAACTTCTCGTCAAGGTAAGAGGGTTAAGATAAAAAAATTACAGGTTGCAAACGAAATCATGTCAGGCCGCGTTCACACTTTGTCGTGACGACAGATAGTCGTGTAGTTTTAAGTGTCGTGGCTTATATATTTAAATGGAGGTGTTCACATATAAGACGACACGATTAACTGTCGTTCACGACTTGTTTTTGCAGTGACGACAGATTGTCGAATCAATGGGAACGGCTAGCACGACAGTCGTCCAACGATAAATTTATCGTCACGACATCGTAATGTGTCGTTGTTACGACTATCTGTCGTGGCCACGTTATAAATATCGTCTCGTCGTAGCTTGCTACTGATTTGCAAACGACAAAGCGACTGTCGTGAAACGATAAAATGTCGTGGCGACCCAGTGGGAACGGCTAGATACGGTAGTCGCTAAACGATAAAAATAAATTGACGACAAACAGTCGTTATAATGGGAACAGCTGAGACGACAGTCGTCCAACGATAAATTTATCGTCACGACATAGTGGGAACGCGCCCGTATTCTGTCAAATCTCGTGATGTACTGCTGACATAGATTAAACCTGAACGGGATACTTTTGGATTCAATAAAATTAAATTACAAGAAGTAAACATGACTTCTTAAAGTAAGGCATATTAGCGCCTCGAGTTAAATGACCGCTAGGCGAGCGATAGCCGCGCAATTCGCTCGAGGCGCTAAAATGCCTCTGTATAGAAATTTTCGTAAAGTAACTGGTGGCTAGTGTCATGTAACTGTGAATAGTAACTGATTTTACGGCAAAGCAGTTAGTCACGTAAAACCACAAACGTAGAATACAATTCAAAATAAATTGATTTGATTTTTTAAAACAATACCTACCTGCATTTTTAATAGCAGTTTTAGATAAAAAGCCTTAAAAAGATTGTTTGCGTACTAAGTTTAAGTTTAAAAAAAAACGTTGCCCCACACCAGGATTTCTCCTGTATCGTGGGTGCGCTTACAGACATAAATCTTCACATGCACAAACGCCCAGACTCTGAACAACCTTGCGCGATAAGACCGCCCATTGTGCATTTTTGTATTTAAATAGTTTTTTGTGTTATATTAACCTGGTGTACAATAAAGAGTATATAAATAAATAAATAAATAAACAACTAACTGTAGGTCATACATATATTTGTTCCGTGTGGGAATCGAACCTACGACCCGCAGCGCAGAAGCCAATGGCTCAGCCACTACACCAAACGTGTCGTGTCGTACCTACTTATTGAGTTGTAGATGTATGTAATGAGAATGACAGTACGCGGGGGACCCTCGGGTGTCCATCAACGGGGCCTCATTGCTAAATTTCCATTTTTGTACCATATACTGACTGCCAAATTTCTTTTCCATCTCCAGGACCTAGAGGACCTCTACGAACAGCTGATGGCTCACAACGAGAGCAAGAACATGTACCGCATGTTCAGCACGCCAGCGGTGTTCGCGGCGCTGCTGATCGTGGGCTATTTGCTGAGCGTGATCGGCAACACCTTCGGCGTACAGACCCTGGTAGCGGTAGGCCAGGCTGTCACCATAGGTTCGGCAGTTATGCTGGGGGTTTGGGGTTATACCAGGTAACGAGCAAAACATTAATTTCTTAAGTTATAGTTTTTATGATTTTTATTAAGACTTCTTGCCTAATCTTAACTGCTAGTGTGAAATTTTTAACAAAAAACCAACTAACACTTTGGCCAATTATTAAATCTATAATGGGAGCTTATTTGAGGCTGAAAATCCAGCAGGCGGCGCCACTTTATACCGAGGTGAAATATAGAATGTAAAATTGGCTTGAAATTAATAAAATGATTTATTAAATTGTTATTATTATAACGACAAATGGCAAGGAATTTGACAGTTTTGTTTTTTTTTACCTCGGTTCACAGTGGCGCCGTTCTGGTGGCAAAAAAGGCGTAGGTGCCCCCATTATCAGGTACTCAGTCGTACCTTTGGCTCTTTGCATTGATACTTATTTGATGTGTTCATAATTTTACAGAATGACTGGCAACATGAGAGAGGTTGGTGTACAGCTGGATGAAATAGCCAACAAAATTCGTTCTTACGTGAGTATCTCTTTCATTAAAAAGTACCTATTTTGTATGTAATGCAGTTACTAATGTACTATAAATACAAGAAACAAACTACCAAACGTAATAATATTTAAAACTTTTTACGCAGATAGTTCTAATTTTCAAAGCTGTTGCCCGCAAGTCACTGCCGAAGGTGGAATAGCCCATGATAGACGTATATATTGCTAGTCTAAATCCCAGACCGGCGACTGTTTTACCCATAGATATGTTATTACTGCAACGGTGATAAAAACCTGACACCAATTAAAATTAATATGTCTTTATTGTACCAAAAACGGTTTGTCATATTAGTTTGTATTTTGCGGGTTTTTCTGGTTGTATGAGCTAAATCCAAGCCCTGCACATGTCACCATTATGTATTAAAGGTGTAAAAACATTTAAAAATGTAATTTTGTGTCAATAATTGCAAATAGTTACGTTTACGTCAGAAGCCCGGCCGATACAGACCGAAATCATATTTCAGATTAGTCCTGTCAACCTACTCGCTCTAACACACGTCAATCGTTGCCAATCTAAATGCGAGAGAGCTGGGCCCGCGGTCACTGATCCGCTAGGCCAAGAGGCTTCCTTATTGAAACAGGTCCATGTGTACCAAGGGACTTAAATACGTTATGTTTCCAGGTCGTGCGACAAACCGAGCAGCCACTCAAGGAGTCATAACAACGCGTCAGCACACAGCGTCAAGAAGCAAAGCTAATGTTACATACAAGTGTCATGAAATACAGGTCTATTATTTGGTGATGGTACCTAAAAGCTATACAGGGTGCGCAGTAAATCTTAGCAGGTGGCAGAACAGTGAGCTCCATTTAAGGCCCGCACTAATAAACGAGATCTCTCTTAGAGTGCGCGCAAGATAACTCTGCGCGCGGCCAAAATCGGGACTAATCATGTTCCGCCATAATGTTGCCGTTTTATTAAATTTGTCACTAGATCTACCTGATTTTAGGAATAAAAGCAAATATAATAATAAAGATTATAATAGACCTCATCAGACGATAATAATCATACTGCATTCGTATTCACTCACGGCACATTTATAACCTTAGTTCTTTTCCTTTGCAAATTACGTAAAAATACTAATTAATTTAGTTGATAGGTAGTACATTTAAACGTACATAACTTAGCTCAATTAAAATATAATAAACCACAAGAGGGCTGCCCAATTTTAATGCTCACGAATATACTACTTTTCCTTGAAAAGTAGGACTTTGTATTTTTGCGATCATGGCAACATTTAGCACGCCCGCGTATGATTTGACAGGAAAGTATAAAAAAAAACTTGTCAAATGTATGGAATTCTACTTTATGGTAGAATGGAAGATATCTCAAAAGAGAGCTGTTTATTAATACGGGCCTAAATGTACTGAATTTGATACAATCGTCTTTGTTAGTAGCGCCGCTATCAACTGTCCAGTAATAATACTGAACCAGGTAGTCTGTTCCCGTGATAGCTATATCACGTGACTGTACCTATCTACGTCATAGCTAATGTTGAACCAATAAGCTTCAGCTTCTGTTTTCAAACTTTGTTGTTATTGGTGGAAAAATATCACAAATGGTGACTTCATCAGAAGATTATAGAATACTTTGTTTTATTATACCACGAGATAAAGCTATAGGCTGTATATTACCACAAGTGACGTAGTCTTGGGTCATTTACAGAAAATAAGACCTTGTTTTATTTGGGAATATGAGATAGTGAGACAGCGCTATATACCAGCTGAGCCCTAAAAAGAATGAGCTAACATGTCGGGGCCGTCTGTCATTAGGGTAGGTGCTTTCACTAAATAATATGCCTGTTATTGTACTTAGTTTAGATAGTAAAGTCAGAAGCCCAGAAATCTGAAAAAAATCTTAAAATTGTATCCCCACTCATTGGATTGCGGGAACATGTAAAATAATGATAATGTGCATTCACTATGTCCGCGCATCAATTCTGCGTTCCCATATCTGCTACAATGGAGGGTTCAGGTGCATGAACATGCATTCGCAGAGAAACAGCAAACAGCGTTGCACGCTTCGAGAGTAAAGCGTAATGGAGCAGTTGCAGAAGCACGAAGCATATTGGATGCGCGAACAGAGTGTATGCACAGCTGTATCTCGTCAGAATGGAAGCCTACTAACTTTAAAAACGGTTTAGATATCTGTAAAATGAGGAGTCAGGGAGTGTCAAAATGTTGAAGATTATTTTATAATGTGATAAATAAAGGATGATTTCTGTAATTTTTGCGAATATAGGTACATCGAAATGAAGCTACTTTACCCGCAATTAAGTCATTATTATTACGCGTTATTTTATTTTTCTCGTCTTGTGATTTTTTTTAAGCTTGTTTTCAAAAGTTTTGTTAAAAAACGCAAAATGTATTATGTAGGTATATTGGTAATATTCTGTTGGTAGTTTCATTTCAGTGAAATGTGATATTTGTAGATGTCGCTAGAGTAGCAAAGAGGAATGTCGGATGTTCGCCTGTTTTGTTTTATTTTGTACAATGGACCGACCAATTCTACGTTTGTATTAATTACTATAAGATAGATTAAAGAAGCTGTTGTTATTGAGTGATAATCATTATTTTAAAATTAATATTATTGCATCTTTGAGGGGAATAAGGTACCGAAAGCATCGGCGTCATGCACGGGTGTCTCGCGAGCGTGAACGCGCATGCGTCGTATTTTTTTATCTCATTGACACTTAAATAAAATGGCGTGCGACTTGACACATTTTCGCTCGGCTTGAATGGCGGGAATAATCCGTACTTTGTAGAACAATGAAAAGAATAAAAAGTAAACAATTAGTATATTTTTAATTAATTGTCATTAATATATTTGCTAGATAGACTATATTCCCCGTAGGATGCTGTAGTATACTTATAACAACATACATATAATCTTTAACGATACTGTTGACTTGAGAGCGGATAGTGTGATTTTTATATTTTGTAAGTAAAGTACTAATTTTATACTGTTTGACATTTCTTTTATTTAACTATTATTATTAGTTTGTAGGTGTGTATAGTAACACCCTCATCTCGCCGTTATTTTTAAGTCTCATGTAATAGGGGGCGAGCCTATTGCCATCAACCGGGCACAAATCCGAACTCCGGGCTCCTACTGAGGAATTCCTAACGGTAAAACTCAATAACACTGTCCGACCTGGGGATCGAACCCAGGACCTCACGATCAGCAGTCGCGCGAGCTACCACTAGACAGACGAGGCAGTTGTTTTATTTATTCCCAATGAAAAGATAAAAGATAGACAGGTTCGTGAGTGGTTTAACGTTGTCCGGAGACGAGATGATGCATTCAATCACAGAATCGCATCGTTATCGTATTAAGCATACCGTGAGATCTCATAGTAATGTTTGTGCATACTGGTGATACTGATGAACGAACTGATAGTCAGACATCGTAGGGTGATGTTGGGTGCAAATAAATAAGATACTAAAACGAATCTGGTGTATTGTTTCTTGTCTGGGTTTCACCTTACCATGTTATGGTTGGTAATATGACATCCCCAGACATGCTAGATGCAAGCCAGGAATACCTAACCTGAAACTTTTAATGCCCGGTCCTATAAACAAAAACGAATCGTTTTGCATTTCTGAGGGCCGGCGCAGATCTGACGAGGCGCAGCGGAGAGCATTTTTCACTGCCAAACCATTATCGACTTAGCTGACGTTTAAATAGTATCAAAAATCCCCTTTCGCTTCTAGTCGCCGCAATGCTCTCGGGGACTAGTAGTTGTGTTAATTGATTTTCGATATTATATAAACGCTAGCAAAGTCGATAATGGTTTGGCAGTGAAAAATGCTCTGCGCTGCGCCTCGTCAGATCTGCGCTGGCCCTTATTGTCAAACTGGGCATATAAATAGAGCCATTAGCTAATTTTACCTGTTATAGCCACTTTCATATGTAAGGGTCTACTTTGCAAAGCTATGAGGTCTTTGGTTCATTATAGTTGGTAAAGATAGAAGAGTAAATTTTAACAATAACGCTCCGTAAATTATAGGAATCGGCCAAAAGTCGTCATCATTTGTACAGTCGGCAACGAAAGACAACACTTGTTTTATAAATCACTAGCGGCCCGTCCCGGCTTCGCACGGGTGGACATTTTTCCCGTTTTTGAAACATTTTTCATTTATGCTCCGCTCCTATTGGTCGTAGCGTGATGTTATATAGCCTATAACCTTCCTCGATAAATGGACTATCCAACACAAACATAATTTTTCAATTCCAACCAGTAGTTTTGTGACATTAGCGCGTTCAAACAAGCAAACTCTTCAGCTTTATAATATTAGTATAGATAACACAATATTTTAAAAAAACATGTGTCGAATAACTATCAATTTAGATCTTATGTAAAGGTATAGATACAATCCAGGAACACGCGCCCCACTCTTCGCCTAAAAGCGTGTTCTCGCTCACTTTTCATTTTAGAGTGAAAGAGAACACGCGATTGAGACGAAGAGTGGGGCGCGTCTTAGTAGATGGCACTATCTTTAAATGTTAACCGACATTAATCGCTGACGTCATCATGCGAAAATGATGTACGTAATAGTAAAAAATTGGTTGTCTGTAAAGTCGGTTTACGGACGATAGTTTAACGTGACAACTTCATAACAAAACATCATGCCTCTCTATCGCTTGTTCCGCGCTCTCGCTCGCACGCTCGCCTCAGACGGAACCTGACAATGAGTCACGCTTTGTCGTGCATGTTGCCGGAGTTCATCGTTTTATAAGACGTTGTTACATCAAAAAAAATACACAAAATGAAAACTTGTAATTGTCATCTGAATCAATGTGCTGCGGCTCCGGATCGCGGGACCGGAGTGAGATGGCGTTACTGACGCGCGGGGTCAGTAAAAAAAGGTAAGAAGAGTGGACTGTATTTTTGGCGCTGGTCGTAGATATAAGCGTGGTTTGACTTGTTAGTGCAGCTGGAAGAGTGAGGACAAAGAAACTTACCCAAAGCTTGGACCGGCCCACCGGTCTCGATATAAAAGCACCCAACACCACAGCTATTAGCGAGCCTGCGTTACCGTCCCTTGCTTGCGTAGACCAAGCATGCAGTCCTTTCTTGCTGTAGGAAGCACACACACAAAGAATGTTCAGCACTCGGGGAAAGTTAGTAAAGAGTTTATGCGGTTAGTAAAGGTTGCGGGTTAGTAGTACAGTCAACAGCAAAAGTCGATGATCGTTTTAGAATTTCAATATTAATTATCTCAGGAGTTAATTGCTTGTCTATAATACCATAAATTATTATTCTTTGAAGAATTCACTCCTCTATCGTTATTTGTTAACAAAAATAATAAATAATTTGCAAGTTTTCATTCATCAAACAATTTTGAAACATGAGCAATCATCACTTACTTTTGATGCTGACTGTACATGCGGTAAGTCTCCTTTCACAGCGGCGCGACGAGCGTCTTACACCAACCGGTTACTAGGGCGGACGACGAAGAAGTGAGCGTGAAAATGGTGGCTTGCGCGCCCGCAAGCGTAGGTTTCGCGGGAATGTTGGCAGCCATGGGCCGAGCAAGAGACCGCGTCCAATGAGCTTTGAGAAATTGGGCGGTAATGTGGAAAAAGGCATGTGATAGGACGAGTAGAAAAAGGGGAAGCGGAGTACTACCAAGTCAAAACACCTCCTATTATGTTTATGCAGTGGTTAGTGTTGCCACTATTTAAATATAATTTTAGGCCAAACCACAATGAGACTACGCAATTGTAGCTACGTTGAATGACGACTCATCATCATCAAAGAACGTAATAAGATGGGCCTCATAACAGCGCTAATGAAGTCGTAAATAGGAAAAAAGTCTTTACAATAACTACTTGGAGAGTAGTCTAGCCAACGAAAGAAGCCAACGAGAAACGGCGGCAGTTTAAAAAAAGCTTCAGCTATCAACATTGACTATACCTACACTAAATGAACGGTTTAATTTTCCAGAGAACTTGATTTTTGTTAGGTACATACATTAGTGTAGATTCATATTCTATGTAGAAACAGGTTAGTACTAATAAATAAGTAAATAATTGTCATTGTTTTAAAATGGCCGCCGTTTTTCGTTCACAGTTTTCTTTGGCCAGACTAGGAAAAACACCAGAAAAACAAAACATAATTTTTAGTCAACTTTATTGTATTAAAACAAGTATTTACATGAAACTCCCCTCGCGCGGTCGCAAACGTAATATAATTCATCACAACCGCCATTGGTACATTGAAGACATACCACAATAAGGTTATCAACAAAATAAACTATCAACTCCTCAACGAATTATTTATTATCCCACCATGCCAAATAAACGGAAACAACATTCATTTTCAATGAATTTCGATTGGCACATGCTATATAATTATTTATTTATAAAAAAATTCACGATATGTTACTATTTTCCTATAAAACGTTTATTTACATTTTGTTATAAACAACTAAGTTCAAGTGTCGGTAAGTTAGCAATTTTGGGGTTGACAGTATTTAAGACATGTGGTCACTAGTAAACTATGTTTCAGATACAAGCTGTCAGCAGTTTCTGAAATACCACGTAAATGTTTCTAGAAACTATGTTCTTGTCGCAACATAATATCAAGGTTTCAGAAACACGTTTTCTTGTTTTCGAAACATGTTTAAAAACAAATGTTTCTTAGTGAACACATAGCTGATTTTCGACAGTGAAAAGGGTGTGAGATTCAAGATATAAATCGTAGTTAAAAGAGAGAGATAGACTGGCAGTCGTATGTTGTTTAGAAATTATTTAATTATTGCTAACTTCCTCTAGACACTAATTACTATACAGAGGGGTGATGCACACTGTTTTACAATATTACTGCCTTATGATGTCTGTTTATACTTTGATAGGCGCGAGGTAACAGTGTGCCTTCTCCCGATTACATAAAACCATGAAGGATCACTAATTTTGAGCATAATCGACTAAAATTTTGAACACACGAAGACTTAGTTCAAGAAAAAAAAAATGCAAAAAAAAAAAGATTTCTATCAGCTTAATAACATGATTCACGACTATACACCAATTTCGGATTCCGGATTTATAACAAAAGTCAATTTATTCGATGACAGAATTAAGTACATGATTATTTTTTTACAGTGCAAGGCAACAAGTGTTGTATTATTTTTCGAGACAAAAAGTGAGAAAATAAACATGTTTTGTGCATAATTTTAATCTATAATTACACAAAATTATTACTCTGATACTTTTACTATTAAATTTGTTATTTTATCTTATTGCTTTATTTAACCTATACCATCTTTGTAAATAGTAAAAACCATAAGAATTTTCCACGTAGAGTTTAGCGCGGTAATCAAAGTATGGACATTGACTGTGTTACCGTGCTAAACGTACGTGACTTGGACCTTTGTCGTATAGAATAAATGCAAAATTTATCATATTTTGCTTATTTCTCAAATATTCGCAGATTTATCACATATTTATGTGGCAATCATGAAGATATCCATAAATTACTGTGACATTTTTGCTACAATTTTCCGTGGCGTTGTATTAAGTATCTCCGCTTTATCCGGGGAACATCATTACTGATTCTCAACATTCAACAGAATTATGTATTTTAGTCAAAATCTCGCGTAACATACAATGTTCCTAATGTTAAACAAATGTGTAAGTAATTTACACACAATGATATTCGTCAACATTAAAATTTTACATGTAACGTTGTTCATGATTTCAAATAACGATATAACGGAAATAAATGTCAAATTGAAAAGACTTCTTTGAACTTAGTTAAGACATTTCAAAGTTTTCATGTCCCGGACATAGTTTAATAAAAATTGAGCCTATAATTTATGAAGATTTGATTACAAGAATAAGTTAGAAAAATAGTTCGTAATTTCACCTTAAAATACATCGTTGTTTGAAATCGTGATACGATATTAATCGTTAATTAAGTATATCTTCGAGACAGATCGGGATGAAATAAGATAATTACTTAATAATTATGATACAATATACAACGCTGTAATATTGAAACTCCAACACCGAACGCGTTGTATCCACCGTGCGCGTACGCTTCAGGCTCAGAACAGCCGAGAAGTTAGATGCGTACGCGCAGTATACGTACGAAGTTTACGCGATCATGACAGCATCTTATGATTGACGTGCCCAAACGAGGTTATGTTCAATTTTACAACTAGTAACACAAAGAGAGCATGTACACATACAAAAATAATTTATCTTTATCCCTGAAAATATCATATTCCATCCTTCTCTTAACATTTTGATATCAGCCGGTATATCTAAGGGTGATAGCCGACGACGAGTTTTTGCAGCGATACAGACGCGGAACTGCCGCGATACTAACACGAAGCTGTCGCTGGCGTGTACCTTAGCACACGCAGACACGATCTGCGCTACCTATAGGGTAGTCTGCATACGTGCAGATCGCGGTTACCTTTCCTTCTGCCGATGTCACACGATACGGTCGCGCGTTTGAATCTATGCAGTAGCGATAAAATGCAACTATCGCTTCTGTCACGCGTTACAAATACGATGGAAGCGATATATCGATGTATCGCTGCAAAAATACGTCGTGGACTATCGCCCTAACTTGTGAGGTTTAAGACCAGCTTCTAACATAGTTCCCTTATACCATATTCACAATACCAGGTCACGTAAATGGCCTAATGGCTACAAGTGAAAAATGTTGTTTGTTACTTAAACATTTTTCAAACTAAAGTGACTAGAGTCCGACTGGTTAAAGAAACGTTTGATACATTCCTTTGGCACTGCTTACTGGCTAGCATTGACATAAAATAATACGAGTGCACTGGATTGGCTGTCGTACTGGTTTCTTATTAGTTCTCAAACTTCAATTGGCTGAACAAATTATGAACAACCAATAATGACACAGTAAACTAGCTGTTATTTGAAAGTAATAACCTATCTAGTGTACAGATACCATTATGTGCTGGCTAGTCACTACTATACAATCATCGGAAATATTTGTGGACCTCAGTTGACCTCTTTCTTTCCGCTACTAAGGTTTTGACCAAATCCCTTATTTATTGATGTGTACGGATTTACTGAAGTGTCTTTCGGGTACGCCCGATTACAACACGCGAGTTAACTTGAGCCCCTCCCGACCCTCGCGCTGCTTACCGCTCTCGCCATCGACGCGTCAGTACTGCAGTCAGTAAAGCGCGCTTACGTCATCCGAGCGAAGTCGAAAGGAGCCCTCAGTCACAAGTTCGTCACGCGTCGATGTCGGGAGCCAAACTGAGTTGGTTAGACTAGGTCCGAAAGACATACGAGAGTACAACCGTATACATCTATAAACACGTCTCACTCATCAAAGTTACGACAATTCTTCATGTCAAACATTTTCAGAGACACATTTTTTAATGAGACAGGAAGGGACTGGTCCACAGATATTTCGCTCAGGTTGTATTTATTTCTTTCTTGAATTCCCATTGACGTACATATCGTCACCGGAAAGCCAATAATACTTAAGCGCCATTTTGGCTAAAATGAGTTATGTACCTATTATATTGTTGGATTGGATTTTTTTTCTGCGTCGATTAGTTGGAATTTCGTGTTTTATTCTATTATCTTAAGAAATCCCAACTAATCGATGCAGAAAAAAAAATCTAATCCAACGATATAATGCATAACTCATTTTAGTCAAAATGGCGCTTAAGTGTGACGATATACACCGTTAAATGTCACATAAGATTTTAAAATTTATGTCTCGTTTTCGAACAGCGTGCCGACTCTTACTATAGTACCATAACTTAGAACCGTTGAAACAAAAATCAGTTAAATTAATTTGTAGCTGGTGAAATGGATAACACGGTTGAGCAACCATAAACACGCAGACTATTAAAGACTACAGACGTGTCAATAGGCCCTAACTGCGTCTAAAGAGTTTATTTGTACCATGTCCCTGTGGTTAGTTATATTCATAATTCCTGTAAAATTGAGACATATTCCTTACAAACAATCTTGATCTATGTTCCCAAAATCCCCCCTTCCTCCCAATACCCACCAGTCGGACTCAAAAACGATCCAGACAGGTCCGTAACACTAAATTAAGGCTACTTTAAAATTTATCTACATTAGATGATCCCTCACCGCCACGGTCTAAAGTGAAGGTAATACTCGGCTAGGATCTGACCTCTCTGCTTGGTCGCTCGACAACACGCGCAGCGCGGGCGGCAGTGAGCGGGGAGAGCGGGGCGCCGACATCACAACAGCTTGTGCTTGCCGTTGGCCGCGCTGGGCACGCTGGGCACGCTGGGCACGCTGGGCGCGCCCAGCGCGTGCGACGCTGCCGCCGCTGCCGCGTGCTCCATACCCTTCTCGATGCACGTCTGGTACATCGGCTTCATTAGCTGAAAGTGACGCTCTTGTTCATTCACAGCCGGTGAAGACACAGAAATTAAAGTTCTTAATTTGCACGATAAGGCGTGAATCATTTTTGTGTGTGATTTGAGCGTGTCACACGACATGTTATCGTGAAATGCAACAAAAAGAACGGCGTTACATTTATTAGAAGTCAAAGTAATAAAAACATACACACTTGCACACTATTAGCACAGTCTACCCATATGTTACTCCTTTAAGAAGTTACCGTTAACCGACTGTAATACAGTCGGTTAACGGAGAACATTGTTGCAGAGCAATCGTGTGGGGGGTCGCGGGGGGATTGAGTGGAGCTTATGTCCCGAGCTGCAGTATGGGACATAAATTCCAGGGCTTTCGTTGTCTCATTTCAAATACAAGTGAAATAGTTCATAGGAGAAGAGCGTACCGACTATAATCACGTTTTATTAAATTAAGACAATAAGTACGACATCGGTTCAGAAAAAAAAAAATGGCGGCCATGTGAATTAGATATTCTTTAAGTAATCGTTTTCCGGATGAGCTAATGCCAAAAATAAGATCTTTTAAATTATCCATCATAGGTATTAATTTCATGGTTTTTGTGGCTTCTGGTGCCGAAAATGAGGTCAAAACCCAAATCAAAGATGGCAGCCATGAAAATTAGCAAATTGGTCGTCATCAAGGTTTCCTGGAGTACAGATGCTGAAAATGAGGTCAAAATCCAAGATGATGGCTATAAAAAATTCAAACTAGTCGTCATGGGTGTCATTTTCATGGATTTCGGAGGTGCTAATTTCGAAAATGATATCAAATTCCATATCCAAGATGACGGCTATGAAAATATCATAGTAGTCGTCATGGGTGTCATTTCCATGGTTTTTGGGAGTGCTGATGCCGAATATGAGATCAAAACCCATATCCAATACGACTATGAAAATTTGCGAATTTGCCGTCATGGGTGTCAAATCCATCGTTTTCAGGGGCGCAGATGACGAAAATAAGATCAATTCACCCGCACGACCAAAATTTGTACTTTTAAATTTTGTTAGAAAAATGCCAGGAGAAGATGGCTGAACTGCTGTTAGATACCACTGCATTATTTTGTCAAACGTCAAAGTTACGCTTGCGCGGTTTCGTAGCTTTATATGGCGCGTCGCTTTTGTTATAAGACATTAACTAATTTAAACATTTGTTTGATAAAGTTTGTGATTTCTTTTATGTGACAACCCTTTACCAAGTGTTAAACTTTTGACATTTCTTAACACCTGTCAAATGTATGAGCGTTGAACCACTGTATGTAGGTAGTAGGTACACTGCGCTATTACCACAGATTAGCACCAAACCTGTATCTTGTCATGAGTAAAATAAAATATGTATACGATAATACATGCAATACATTGGTATGAAATAAACTAAAGTTCTTCTTATAGTTTAATATATAAATTGACACACTCACATTCTCCCACAGCACGTTAGCGATATCGTCTATTGTGACGCCGATCTCGCGCATCTCTCCGCTGTACCTGCAACGACAAACAAGATCGTTAATATACATTGTACAGTGCGCGTCAAATAACTAGAACCAAAATGGCGTCGACTGCGTGATCTATGTGAGGTTCGGGTCATATGATTCGTTTTGATGAGTCCAATAGATTGCACTTGGTGTTCAGGGTCTGATGATGGAGCTAGGAGGTGGATAGTGGAACTCTTCAGTGGCTACTAGTAAACCCCTCAAGTTTGGCAGTCGACGCCATCTTGGTTCTAGTTATTTGACGTGCACTATACTGGTATAATATATTATATTCAAGCCTAATTACAATTTACATCAGTAGAATAGCCAGAATCAAGTATCATCAGTAGAATAGAAATCACGCGTGTATTCCTTGAAGGGTTAGGCAGAGGCGTATAGTAACACCCTCATTTCGCTGTTATGTTTGAGTACCATGTAATAGGAGCCTATTGCCATCAAACGAGCACAAATCCAAACTCCGGGCTGCTAATGAGGAATTCCACACGGAAACACCCAATAACACTTTGCCCGACCTGGGGACCGAATCTAGGACCTCACGATCAGCAGTCCTGCTTGCCACCACTAGACCAACGAGACAGTAAGTATTTTTACAATAAATTATTGTAATGAATAGCTACTTTTTAGCTCCTTAGGTAGCTTTAATACAGCGATCGCGGTAATATACTTGAGATCACAAGTTGTGAGTGCCCGCGAACTATGCGAAATAGATCTGCACAAACACTACATACATTGTCGCGACAGTCGCCAATCGTAAATACGTAAACTATTACTATTTTCACGTAAGTGGCATTGTTTGTCATTATGAAAATAATATTTCTTAAACCTGAATAATTATGCACGCTGTGCGATGCGACACTGATCGACGCCTTCTACTCGACATTAATGTTCGTAGTACGCGTGAAGTGTGACCGTATTTTAGAGGGCTGTCATCAGCAATGTCTTCGTTCAACAAGTTCTTATTATTGGTCTATTCTGAACAAATAATAACTTGTTTCAAATGTGGTGACCCACCTGATGTAGGCCCACAGCACGAGCGTCAGCAGCGCCACGCCCATGGTGAGGTTGCAGAGGTTGGCGAGCGGGTACAGCCCCAGCAGGCCGAACACGCCGCTCAGCACGTAGAACACGAGCGCCAGCGCGCAGAACACCGACGGCGTGCGCGCCGCCTTGAAGATGTTCTTACTCTCGTTCTGGGCGCGGAACTGGTGGAATTGCTCGTCTAAGTCCTGTAACAAGATGGCGGTTGTGCTTATTCACCAATTATTCGTCATGGGTCTCATTACCATGCTTTTCAACGGTACTTATAACAGCAGTGATAAGAATAAGAATTATTTATTCCGTAACTGTGTACAATTAGATCTTATAATATAGCAAATTTTAGGATCAACAGTCTACCCATGTCGGATATGCAATACTTAACAAAGAAAAGCAAATTGATTATTTATTTCCAAGTGTTAATTACATACCTACTACATCATTTTTTGCCAAAGAACTCATGCAAATTATAATAAACATTATTTAGTAACATTCTTTTTAGTTTGGTTTTGAACTTGTTTCCATTTAATTATAGCCTAGCCTAGCCTAGTGGTGTAACCGTCAGGCACGCACCTCTGACTTTTAGGATTCATGTGCGTACTGTATAATTATCACTTGCTTGGCTTCACATGCAGCCAAGTCAGAGGCCCATGGGCGGCATAAACTCTGACATCAGGTTAGTCACTAACCACACGAAAAGAAGGGGTGCTTATGTCAAAAATAAGGTCGATTTTATTGTGTCATTGGGCAACTCTACACGAGTTAGTTACGTATAACATAACATCACGCCTTATATTCCCGAAATGGTTCAGCAGGGGTGTTTTTAGTACACCCTCGTTTCGTCAGTTATGTTTAGCTCCCATGTAACAGGGGACGAGTCTGTTGCCATTAACCGGGCACAAATCCGGACTCCAGGCTGCTACTGAGGAATTTCACACGGAAAAACCCAATACTTTGCCCGACCTGGAGATCGAACCCAGGACTTCACGATCAGCAGTCGAGCTTCAAAGTTACTCCATATAAAATATTGAATCATAACTCATTTATATTTTATGAGATCCAGGTTAATCTAAAACTAATATTATAAAGCTGAAGAGTTTGTTTGAACGCGCTAATCTCAGGAACTACTGGTTGGAATTGGAAAATTATTTTTGTGTTGGATAGTCCATTTATTGAGGAAGGTTATAGGCTATATAACGTCACGCTACGACCAATAGGAGCGGAGCATAAATGAAAAATGTTGCAAAAATGGGAAAATGTCCACCCGTGCGAAGCCGGGACGGGCCGCTAGTATTTTACTATATATAGCTCATTTATGCTTTGAAAACCAATGACAGTAGACACCATACCAGTATTAGCTGATTGAAGTAGCTCTGACTGAACTCGTCGCCACCCATCTTGCGCTTGGAGTGGAAGGAGTGCATCGCCTTGTCTTTGATGCGCGTGTGTTCTGTCTCCAGCAGCTGCGTCTGCAGGTAGGGCTTCGCCCCGCCGCAGACCTCCTCCATTAGTTTGGTGTATAGTTCCTTTGCTTCGGCTACTGCTGTCAAGTTGTTGGCTTCGGCGGTTGCCTGTGGAACAAAGTTTTATTTTTCATAAATATATGTTTTACTCTCACTGTTCTGCTTATCCTTTTCCCAACTATGTTAGGGTCAGCTTCCAGTGTAACCAGATGCGGCTGAATACCAGTATTTTACACAGAGCGACTGTCATCAGACCTCCCCAACCCAATTACTGGGCAATGCCGACATCCTAAGGTTAGACCGGTTATCAGACTTTCGAGCTTCTGACTTCCCATAACGACTGTCATAGGTATTCGTATGACACCCGGGATCGACTATTTAACGTGCTCTCCGGGGCACGGATCTCTATGTGTAGCGAACGGTCACCCATCCACAGACAGACCGCGGCAAGCGCAACTTAACCTCGCAAATCGTATGGTCCGCGCGGTTGGTATGAAGAAATTATCTGTCTGTCTGTACATAACATAACATCACGCCTGTATTCCCCGAAGGGTTGGGCAGAGGTGTATAACACCCTAATTTCGCCGTTGTGTTTAAGTCCTATGTAATAGGGGGCGAGCCTATTGCCATCAACCGGGCACAAAACCAAACTCCAGGCTGCTACTGAGGAATTCCATACGGAAAAACCCAATAACACTTTGCCCGACCTGGGGATCGAACCCAGGACCTCACGATCAGGAGTAGCGCTTGCCACCACTAGACCAACGACTATTTTGAAGATATTTGTTTTTCAGTCATTACAACACTCACCACAAGCATACTCTTAGGCTCGGGCAGCTCGTTTCCCTTATAGATGTTCATGTAAGACTTGAAGTACTGCAGCAGGTCCTTGGCCCGCACCTTCTGCCCGTTGATGAGCTTCGGCACCAGGTTGTGTGGCGCCAGCAGCATCGGCACCAGCTGCTGCAGAGAGCACTTGAACTCCATCTCGATGTCTGAGGAAACGAGATGGCGGATATTATTATACAATATTTCAGTGCATGCAGTATTTGCTATGTAGCTCATTATCTATCCTTGGGTGCTATAAGAGGGAAGATGGAGACGGGAGCTTACAAATCGCACCTTCGGTGGAACAAAGCCACAATAGCTTATTCTGTAATTTTACAGGAGAGGATTTTTAAGACTTTTTCGCATTTATTTCCATATTACTGGATTACTATCTGTAGTAGGTTAAAAATATTTAGATAGTAATCCAGTAATATGGAAATAAATGCGAAAAAAATCTTAAAAGTCCTCTCCTGTAAAATTACAAAATGAAATTTTATGACCAAAGGTGCGAAATGTATAGTACGCGCCAAAGATATTCACCACTGCGCTCTGAAGTTTGGCGAGAGTAAATTTTGATAAAAATCCGGCCAAGTGCGAGTCGGACTCGCGCACGAAGGGTTCCGTAGCATTATCTATAAAAAGGGCAAAAAAAATCATGTCTGTTGTATTGGAGCCCCATTTAAATATTTGTTTTATTTTAATTTACCTATTTATGTTTAAAGTGAATATTTATAACTAAATATTATGTGAATATTTCAAGCGTCTACCTGTTGCCGTTATCAATATCGAGCAAAAACGAGCAAAAAAAATCACGTTTGATGTATGGGAGCCCCTTAATCATTTTATTTTATTATGTTTTTTAGTATTTGTTGTTATAGCGGCAACAGAAATACATCATTTATGAAAATTTCAACTGTCTAACTATCACGGTTCATGAGATACAGCCTGGTGCCAGACGGACGGACGGATAGCGGAGTCTTAATAATAGAGTCCCGTTTTACCCTTTGGGTACGGAACCCTAAAAAAAGGTATATTTGCGTCTGCGCAACCATTCGTGACTTCAGACTGATAAACTGTAATGTGAGTAGGTTTGACTATAATGTGGTTACCTTTGACTCTTCCATCGAACTCCTGGCTGGTGGCGACTTTGATGCCGGGGTGCGGCATGAGGAAGCACGCGATCTCACTGAAGCACGACGTGATGTGCTTGCGCAGAGACTGCAGCTCCGGGTGCTGGTTGCTGGATACCTGACGCAGATGAAGAGTTAAAGATAATGATCATCATAATATTATTGCAGGTTATTGGACTTCAGGTAATTTTGATGTACCCTAGAGATTTTTGTTTATGAAATTCGTCGGGTTGTGTGACTGACGTATAATGTGTCTCATCGCTATAACGCCGTTCAGACTACGCTATACTATTTCGCTATATAGTATAGCATATAGCGCACCTCACACTACGCTATAATATACAAGGTGTAAAAAGACCCTTCACGAAGCCGTCAACCATGCATTCAGTACATCAAACTAAGTAACCCTACGAAAAAATTGTCGCTAGGAAACGACTTTTTTTTTTTAGATGAAAAATTTCGTTTCACTGTAAAGCTCTATGTAACGCACTCAAAACACTGTGCTGATAGATGCAATGAGTAGTAAACGGGTAATGGAGGTATTTCAAGTACATTTGCAACCTTCAAAAATAGTATTTTAAAAAAACGTTTGGAAAAAGTTGGAACTTTGACCTCCAATATCTCCGTAACTAGAAGGTTCCCAGGCATAGTCCAGAACAAAAAAATATCGCAATGACGTGGAGAATAAGTGCCTTTTGGCTTCGTTAAGGGTCTATTAACACTGTTTATAGCAAATATTGTATAGCACAACGATATCGCTCAGCATACATTTTATATGGACACGTTCACACAACGCTATGCTATAAAGTATTGATTCGCTGTACGCGATAAACTTGAGCGATTCTCAGAGCTATATCGTACGATTCTCCGGTCCCCACCCCGCCTCACTTCTACCTTGTCTCTATCGCCGTCAAATAACTTGATATACTTTTTTTTTTACTTAGTAGACCGGCTTGCTATATAGCGTATAGTGTGAACGTCACGCTATATAGTTATAGCTTATGACGTAATATGCTATACTATAGCAGGGGTGGCCAACCAATCGACCGCGGCTCTTAATCCTGTCTCGTACAGAGTCTACTCAGTAAACAGTAGATCTTGGGTCGAATCAAATTGGCCACCCCTACTATATAGCGAAATAGTACAGCGTGGTCTGAACGGCGCTGTTCAAACCTTTGTATGATTGTCAGTTAAGGCTAAAGGGCTATCTTTTTATATTAAAACCTTTGCCTCACTACCCACGGTTATATTTTCACATGCACAAAAACCCACACCCTGAACAATCATCTCTAGGCCATACAAATGCTTGTTCCATGCAAGAATTGAACCCGTGATAGTGTGACAGCCGCAGATGGCTGATCTTTTGGTTGCTGCGCTGCGCCAATAATGTCGCTGAGCATTGATAGCCTAGTGGTGTGACCGTCGGACTGCCAAGTCATAGATCTCGAGTTCGAACATTAGGCACGCACCTCTGACTTTTCGGATTAATGTGCGTATTGTATAATTATCACTTGCTTAAAAATGGTGAAGGAAAACATCGTGAGGAAACCGACATGCCTGAGAGATTTCTCGACGGCATGTGAAGCCAAGTCAGAGGCCCATGGGCGGCATAAACTCTGACACCAGGTTAGTCACTAACCACACGAAAAGAAGAAGACTAATAAGATAACATAATAAGAATACTTTAAGTCGTCGCTGCAGTATGGTGCGGCCGCCGTCGGCCCCGTAGGGCGCCTCGTAGGGGAAGCTCCAGTCGCGCACGAGGAACTGCAGCCGCTGGAACGGCGTGCGGCCGCTGTCTTCTAGGGCTAGGCGCCCGTACTCCGTGAATAACTGGAAAATATAATTACATTTTTAAGATCGATGTTAATAACAATAGACAATACTTTTAACATAAACATAACATCACGTCTGTATTCCCTTAATGATTAGGCAGAGGTGTTTTAGTAACACCCTCGTTTCACCAGTGTCCCATGTAATAGGGGGCGAGCCTATTGCCATTAACCGGGCACAAATCCAGACTCCGGGCTGCTACTGACAAATTCCTGATGGAAAAATCCAATATCACTTTGTCCGACCTGGGGATCGAACCCAGGACCCTATGCTCAGCAGTCACGCTTGCGACCACTAGACCAACAAGGCAGTCTATACTTTTTATCGGAAAATAAGCGATAAAAGAAGGTCCAAAATGTATGAGTCAAAAACCGAGAAATCGATACGAACTAATTGTATGCAGATCAATTGCTTATAAAGAGCAAAATAACCCTACCAAAACCATGGGGTATCGGAGCTATAGGCTAACAAAGTATGCATGAAAAATCATTATCTACTAAGGATTTTCTTAACTTTAGTACCAAAATCAGTCATACTGTCGACTGTACTGACACACTGATGATACTATAGAAGCTATCGATAGTTCGTTCTGCCTATCCTTTTCCCAACTATGTTGGGGTCAGCTTCCAGTCTAACCAGATGCGGCTGAACAACAGCATTTTACTCGGAGCGACTGTCATCAGACCTCTGCAACCAAGTAACTGGGCAATGCCAGCAATGCCATGGTTGTCAGACTTTCGGGTTTCTGACTTCCCGTAACGACTGTCATAGGTATTCGTATGACACCCGGGACCGACTGTTCAACGTGCTCTCCGAGGCACGGAGGGGTCTCGATGTGTAACGAATGGTGACCCATCCACAGACTGACCGCGGCAAGTGCAGCTTAACCTCGCAAATCGTAAAATCCGCGCGATTGGTAATTAGCCACGAGCCCCTCTCTCTCTCGAAGAAGCTATCGATAATAAAGACACTAAAAATATTTTATTTTATTTTGTTGAGTGTGTCTTATTATGGATGGTCGTGGGCTAATGTAACCCACCTGTAAGTGCTGCAGGTCATCCTCCTGTATGTTCTGCGACAGGTTGTATATGAGCACGGACGACACCATGGTGGACAGCGCGAAGATTGTGGCGCAGTCCCGCACTGTGGACTCGCTGTCGAACGCGCCTTGTGTGTCTAGAAGGATTATCGCCACCTGGAAACAATATTACAGGATATTATACCTTACAAATAATGCAAAAAAACTGTTTCAATCATGTTTAACAATATTTCGGAACGTTTAAAAAACATTCATAAATGTTTCTCAACATGAGCAGCAAAGGTTTATTTCTTCTTGACTTGGTCGCGTTTGGCCCTAGTCTCACCTGGTGGTAAGCGCAGACAGGGACTAAGATGGAGCACACGAATACAACGAACATAGATATAGAGGGATTCCCCTATACTCCTCTGGCTCTCACATACACACGACGGAACACAGTAAACTGCTTGGCGCTGGACTTTAATGTGAGGGTGATAGCTAGCCAGGCTGACCGTATAGATCCTACCACCAAGCGTGATGGGTTTTGTTGAATCTTACAACACGCGTCTATTCCCAGCGTGCGGTGAGAAAGTTTTATATTGTAAAGCATCCGGGGGGATAAAAATAAGGGAAGATTTAAGTGAAAACCTTTACTAGTAGCAACTCCTCTCAGAGTGGTGCTTACTTCAATTGAAGAGGAGATTAAAAAGATAAGATACAAGAAACAGGATGGGATCATACAACGACCATTCGTCAACTACACAAAGTTTTCTAAAAATCTCTGAAATCAAAAATACATCCGTATTGATTTCGTAACGAACCCACCTTCTCTCCGTTGTCGAGGGTGGCCTTGAAGATTTCCGACCACATGAGGATGCCGGTGGTGTCTCGCTCGGAGCCGCCCCGCCAGTTGAACCCCTGCAGCGGCTCCTCGTCGCCGCCCAGCCAGTCCATGCCCCCATCAGACCCATACTGGAACGATTTACATAACAATTAATTTCTAATTAATAGGTATTTATTTATAAAATTGGAGCAACAAACAGCTACATTATGGGATATTATAAAATAATAACATAACTTAAATAATAATGTAGCCCACAGCGATGTTTACAGATTACCATTAATGATTATACTTAAAATTGCTAGGAAATAAGCTGTTCTTGCAATTAAAACGAATTATAAAAACAATAATTAAACTTTTTAACAAAAAAAAATACGACTTCAAATTGTCTATCTCCGAAGTTCTTCATCAGATCTTCACCAAATTTGAATGGGATCACTTCGAAAGAATACTCTTTCAAACAAAAAAAAGAATCATTAAAATCGGTTCACAATTAGCAAAGATATCGCGGAACAAAGATACAAAAAAAAATACAGTCGAATTGAGAACCTCCTCCTTTTTTTGGAAGTCGGTTAAAAAGAGAAAAAGTAAAGTATTATGACTAACTCATACAAAACTAAACTATATAACTCATAATAAACTATATAACTCGTACAAAAGTCTTCGAAACTTTTGCATGGAGCATGTAAATATGTCTATGTGTTCGAATTCTGTATTGTATGATGCTGCCATTCGTAGGTATGGCACCTATTACTATATTACTGGTGAGCATTGATAGCCTAACGGTTGAATGGTTGCCTTCTATGCAGGAGGGTCTGAGATGGATCCCCGCTCGCATCTCAGTTTTTGAAATCATGTGCGGATCAGAATTTGATTATCACTTGCGTTATCGGTGAAGGAAAACATCAGGAGGAAACCGGCATTGAAGCTCAAAAAAACAAACAGTTCTCGATGGTGTGTGCAGTTTCCCAATCCACCCCAGACCGGGGTGAAGGACTATGGCTTAACCGTGCCCAGCGGTGGGACAGTAATGGGTTAATTATGCTATGCCTGTTCCTGTCTAGTGGTGGCAAGCGCTACTGCTGATCGTGAGGTCCTGGGTTCGATCTCCAAGTCGGGCAGTGTTATTGGGTTTTTCCATGTGGAATTCCTCAGTAGCAGCCCAAAGATTGGATTTGTGCCCTGTTGCTGGCATTAGGCTCGCCCCCTATTACATGGGACTTAAACATAACTACGAAATGAGTAGGGAGGTATTACTATACACCTCTGCCCAACCCGTCGGGGTATACAGACATGATGTTATGGTATGTGACACTAGAAATCTCACCTTATGATTCAAATACCGCAAGAAGAAATCAAGCAGGAAGGACTTGCCCTTCCGGAAGGCTCCCGCCACCGACAGCACCACCACAGGCCGGTCCTTGATGTCGTCCTGCAGCAGGAGGTCCTTCAGCACGTCCTCGTCGAGGCTGAACGTGTGGTCGGCGCCTGTGTTCACTACTTGCACGCCGTGCGGGCCGTTGCGAGGCGCCGGTGTCGGCTTCTCTGTTACTGGTGATTGAAGATGTGTTGTTAGATTTTGAGGAATTTGATTATGGAGTACTAAGACTACGGGGATTATTATAAAAGGCGACGGAGGCATCCGTAATTTTTTTGTGAATGTGTAGCTCATCAAGCGACGTTTGACGTGTATTCTACCTCACTCGTTTGACGTTCATCAGAAAACTTTTGATTTGAATCCAACGCGTTTGGTGCAGTGGTGGAGCGATCGGCTTCTGTGCTACGGGTCGTGGCTTCGATTCCCGCACGGAACTAATATTTGTATGCCCTACAGATAGTTGTTCCGGGTCTGGATGTTTGTGCGTGTGAAGATTTGTATCTAAACGCACTCACGATACATGTGAAATGCTAGTGAGGGGCAACGATTTTTTTAAATAAAATAAATAAATAATAAAATAAAACGCGAGCCCTGACCACTTGCTAACTATTATAATAAGTCTCTAAAAGTGATACAACTGCTGTTCATGACGCAAACACTAACTTCTACGTAATGTGAAGGTTAGAATTACTTTTAAATCAGTAGAAACTTTAGTTCAAGCATTTCCTTTGAATTCACACTTAGTTTTAGAGATAAAATCATTGGAAGCATAAACTTGCTAATAATACCGTGTATTTCTTCAGGATTAAAAAGAATATTTTTGATACAGAACGTTCAATCTAAGTGCTATGGTAGAGCTTCTTGAGAAACGACGAACTCTTAGGGCCTGCGCAGACGAGGGACAATGGCGGACAAAAAGTCCGCGATGCGCTCTTATTAGTACTGCAATAAGAGCGCACCGCGGACTTTTTGTCCGCCATTGTCCCTCGTCTGAGTAGGCTCTTAGAAATAAATTAAAGTCTAAACTAGGTATATGAGGAATTGAGCATTTGTATTGCACAATAGAGAAAGAAAAGGTTCGTTAGTTTTCAAATTCATTCCTGTCTCACATCGCGGGCACATGTTACCTTTTCAAACTGTTGAACGGAACAAACTAATGCATGGAAAACTGTTTAATTATTTGGTAGTAAAGATCAAAATTGCCTTTTGCCTCTATATGACGTAGTAGTGTCATGTAATTAATGTCTTTGATTTGACTTAAGTAGTTTTGTTGTAAAAACCATAACATCAAACAATTCGATGATTAAATAAATTAACTTAATGTACTTTTAATATCCTGTCAAAAAATACTTGTATTTTCATTTTTATAATGTTGGCAATACGTAGTCGGTAAAATAGTTTGTTTCTTACAATGTGCAAGCGAAAATAGACCTTAAGGTGTAGAACCTTTACTATACAATATCTGATTTATACAGTTGATTATCTATAGGGAGTTTTTTCCCAGCAGTGGATATCTTCTAGATGTCCCAATTTCACACCCAAAAGTAGGAAAACATTTAAACGATCCAGCTTATCTCATTATACATAGTTGTGTATGGCTTCTAAATTATTCGCCCTTCAGGTTGCGGTGAATTTCAGATTAATTCTATGTGCACTTTGTCTCACTCAAGGCTGAGGTAACGAGTCATAAATGTTATCAGTTATTAGTACAGTAAATCTTAATAAAGCGTGTAATGTATGTAATGACAGGGTAATTGACTCTTGGCTAATGACCAAAATAATTAATTGTCCATTCATTCTACTTTTGAAGCTTCTACGTGTAGCGACTATCAATTTCAACCCAGACTATTTAAATTTTCATAACATTTGGAAACTTCAACGCATATACAAGGGTGTAAAAATAGCCTTAACGAAGCCAAAGTCTACGCATACTGTACATAAAGCTAAGTAACATACAGCCAAAATAATTGCTGGGAAACGAATTTTATTTCTTGGTAAAAACAGCTTTTAATTGTAGCGCGCAATGGAAGCGCGCGCGCAGCAGACTGTGCCTACATTTCAAAAATGTTGATAATGTTTGTATAGAATAATGTTTAGTAATAACATTTAAACTTAGTTATCGTGAAAAGCGTACAATAATATGGTGACTTTGACCTTAAATATCTCCGTAACCAGTCGGTTCCCAGATATGGCAATTTACCAAAAAATCTTTGTAATGATGTGAAGAATACGTGGGTCTCGGCTTTGTTAAGGGTATTTTTACACCCGGTATACTTCAGATAACATTAGACAAAAGTGGCCCATCAAGGCAAGAATATTTTTTGAACCATTTCTTCAAATAGATTTTTAGCCATGTCGACTGACCGAGTGGAACGCCGGTAGAGGACGCCCTAGAAGGACATACATCGATGTTATTGATGATGTCTTCACAAAGGACAGGTGCGTAGTACTCTCAACTGGCGTGCGTGTATGACAAGATGTGTGAATGTGAATAAAGCGAAAAGAGTATGTAAGAATCGTAGCATAATTATGTTATTGGTGATGTTCTTCACAAAGGACAGGTGCGTAGTACTCTCAACCGGCGTGCGTGTACGACAAGATGTATGAATGTGGATGAAGCGAAAGCAGTATGTAAGGATTGTAGCATGTGGCATTCTATAGTTTCTGCCTACCCCCATGGGAGAAGGCGTGAGTTTATGACCGGTACGGTCCATAAAAGCATAATACTTTGTCCCAACTGGAAGTCAACACAGCTGTATACAGCATGTGTGCTAATTGGAATGTGTCTTATTTCTATACATTTATTTGCTAAAATGAGTATTATTTGTATAACGTCATATTAAATAGAGTACAGTTATAATTTATACAGGGTGTAAACGAAATCATGTAATTCCTTCAAACCTCGTGATGTACTGCTGACATAGATTAACCCTGCACGGGATACTTTTGGCTTGAACAAAAAAAATATTTCAAGAAGTAAACATGTGTTAGAGCCCCGAGCGAATTGCGTGGCTATCTATCGCTAGCCGCGCGGTCATTTAACTCGGGGCGCTAAAGTGCCTCACGTTAAGAACACATGTTGACATATTGTAATTCTTTTTTTATTTGAATCCAAAAGTATCCCGTGCAAGGTTAATCTATGTCAGCAATTACATCACGAGGTTTGCAGGAATTGCATGATTTCGTTTACACCCTGTATATCATTTAAAAATTCTCGACGCCTCGAGGTTAAACACTAAGTGCTCAAATTAGTTATCATAGTATAAAAACGTTCATAAAAAATCTTAATTCTCACACAAAGCGTGTGTGAAAGTGCGAGGTTATTACAATAACATATCGTTTGGACCGACCTCAGCTTGCGTATCGGAAGGTCGCTGATAGCCTGGGAGATACGCGTGCAAGGAGATAAAGAGATATAGCACGAAATACGTATTACAGCAAGTTACGCGTGTCCAAAACAAACTACACGAGTTATGGATGCTTTCGGGATCATGTTCTTGGTCGGTGTTATTAGATCTGCGGTTATAAGTCGCGGACGTTACCTTGAGTGGTCGGACGTCCAACGCAAATCTAGCTTTGACGCACGAAGCCGACCGTGCGCACAAGTTGCGTCCGATAGTTTGCTTCGGACTTAACAACTTTCGTCAGCTTCTTGTTTTAAATTCGGACCAAGTCCACCAGCCACCAGGTGACCTTTATGATTGTACGTTAAGCCTTTCACACATGAACATGGGTTCGGAGTCAGAAGTTCGACGTGTTTCGAAATCTATACTAATATTATAAAGCTGAAGAGTTTATTTGTTTGTTTGAACGCGCTAATCTCAGGAACTACTGGTTGGAATCGAAAAATTATTTTTGTGTTGGATAGTCCATTTATCGAGGAAGGTTATAGGCTATATAACATCACGCTACGACCAATAGGAGCGGAGCATAAATGAAAAATGTTGCAAAAACGGGAAAAATGTCCACCAGTTCGAAGCCGGGGCGTTTCGCTAGTGAAAGATAAAAATCTAATTTAAAGACGTAACCATCCTTACATTGAAAGTAGGCTAACATTACGATACAGATGGAGAGCCTTTTAGGATAATTACGATAACGTCAAATTGAATGCTAAGTGACCCCTTAATAATAAAAAGTAGACCGCGGCCGGGCTGCCCCATTTCTTTATAAGTGCGCTGTAAGAGGCAATAACGAATGATATTGCATTGCTGAAAACTACAGATTCATATGGAAAGTAGGGTAGAGAGAAGTTATGACGAACTTCGTCCACCCATTTGGACGTTTTTACTATTGTCGTACTTCGAAATGAAAACTCTCACTTTTCAGTTTCTCTTTATCGGTAAGCAAACATATTTACGTCACCGTTTGCATATACTTAAGCATCCATTGTCTGTCCATCATATTCTTTATGTCAAGGTCATGACCTTCGTTGGGTACAAAGATAAAATACTTTTTGTTTTGCAACGTATAATTGACTTATGTTATTAGCGTAGTGCCTTTTTTTTTGTCGTTGGAAAAATCTTCATGGATGTCCCTCGCCCGGGGAAGGCGAGTCTGCCGGTCTCTTACCAGCTAAAAACCAACGGTGTTCCTTCTCCTGACCGTTCGGCCGGGGTTGCGGGATTCGCAAAAGCATGCACCCTCGTTGGTCTAGTGGTGGCAAGCGCGACTGCTGATCATGAGGTCCTGGGTTGGGGAACGAACCTAGGACCTCATGATCGGGCAGTGATATTGGGTTTTCCGTGTGAAATTCCTTAGTAGCAGCCCGGAGTTTGGATTAGTTCCCGTTTGATGACAATAGGCTCGGTCTTATTACATGGGACTTAAACATAACGGCGAAATTAGGATGTTATTATACACCTCTGCCGAACCCTTCGGGGAATACAGGCGTGACGCGTGATGTTATGTTTTATGTGACGTTATCAGCGTAGCAAAATAAACGGTGGGGATTTCCAATAATAGTTCGGCACTTTGACTAATCAGAAGGAATTTTCCAATACCTACGCCGAACTGTTAAGAAAACAATACTCGATGTTATAATTTTATCGAGTTTTACTAAAAATCCTATCCTACTACTTCATGTTAAGGGCGTAGCCAGGTACAGGCAAGGTGGAGCTGCTGCCCTCCCCTAGCAGGGTCAGTTGGAGTGCTCCCGAACCGAAGAGTAAATAATTTTAATTAACGTTGCATTTAAAATCATTCAGAAATTTATTCGCTTTGCATGTTTTACACTCGCATTTCTTCCATTAATAAACGTTTCTGTAGCATGAATATTATTAGGGTTCCCTTGCTTGCCCCCCTGAACTAAATCGTGGATACGCCCTTCATGTCTTGGATTGCACATATTAAGAGGAAACGCGGGCTGCAAAATATTTGAAGAATTAAAAGAAAAAATCCCAATTGAGCGCGAAAGAGACACCTGCATCTCGGACTGATATCTCCTGTGCAATATTAGCGAAATCGTATATTCGTATTACCCTGTTTCCTTCTTCAAATCTGGACCGATTCTAATATTTTTTTCTGTAATAATTTAAGAAAGACTTTGGTTATGTCTGTATGTTTTTCTTTTATTTTTTATATTCCTTCGTCAAATTTGTTTGCCAGATGTTTGAAAACGGTGGTAAAACCAGTCGATTTTTGTAAAATTTAAACGTTTCTAGTTCTTTTAATAATTAGTTTATTGACAAAAACAAAACATAGGGTCATAGTGGTGGTAGATATATATCATATGGTATAAAATATTTGCTCTAGTGACATTATCCAAGGAGGAAACTGAGGAATACGTTTTTATGGACTAAATGCCGACCGCATTTCCTCGTAAGGGCCGGGATAGGCGGGCTGTTCGCATTAACTCGACGCCTTAGATTCGCCGCGCCAGAATACCTGACCAGGTGTAAGACAGGTTGGTTATCTCTGGTCTAATACACGTATGCAATATAGTGATAATACCTATAGCTGTACAAAGCGAAAATCCGCTATAAAGATAAAGAAGTGATAAGAAAGACATATATTTGTTACACGATAAAATTTATTGAGGATTATAAAGGAATATCACGCTTCTTTAGGTACCTATATTATTTTTATTGCATGTATGTACTACTGTTCTACGCTGATGTATTTTGCTTATCATGCATATGATATGATATGAAATGGTGATACGGCATGCGTTTTAGGAGTACACGTCAACAGTCGACACTCAATGAGAGCGGATTAGCCCCTCTTCAGGGGGCTTACTCCGAAAATCGATCTACGAAGTGTCGGCTGACAGATCGCACTTTTTCCAACCACAAAAGTGATTCGGTTCCGACGATCGATTCGTTTACGCGATTTGACATTTTGTTCTTAGTTTAACTTCTTCTTCTTCTTGCCCTTACCCCACACTAGGTGGGGGTCGGCACAACATGTATTTCATAAATCCATGTTGTTAGAGGTTTTGGCTTATTGTTTTATGACCGGCCGCCTGCTTGACATCAACCCTCCTTGGGAATACTCGTTGCGCCGTCGCGCGGGTGACTCAATGTGCTTGCTGATTATGCACTGGGTCCCAAAATGATAATATGCTTGTCAATCTAAGTTTAACTCCCAAATGTTAATTAACATCTAGTAGGTCGTTATTTGACAATATTTTGATCGTATATTTATAAGTTTATTGTTTCTGTTTCGGTCCGAAACTTCGTCTTTCGTTTTTTCGGAGTAGGGCCTCAGAACCTTTTCGATACCTGACTTAGGGCCTGTGCCCATAGGCGACACGGCAAAGCAAAGGATTTTTTAAGCTCAAATAATTATAAACCTTATTGGAATACCCTTTAGAACTCGTATTTACCGGCACGACGAAGTATCCCGCGGTATGCGAAGCAAATGTGAGTGCATATAGTATTAATATATGGTTTTAAATTATTTGAGATTAAAAAAATATTTGTCGTGCCCAGGCCCCTTATCGTAAGGTTCTGTTTCGGGCGGCTGGTAGATTAAGATCCAATGCAAGTCCCAATAGTCCAACTGTGAAGGCCTTGGATTTGTTGGCTGATGGACCTAATCGGGGGGTCAGATTACAGTGGTTTTTCGGTGCTATACATATTATGATGTCTGTAAGTATGGATGAGTTGGTAGATTATTGTGTTACTTTATGGGTTAATGTTTATCAACAACACTAATTGAAGTAGAAGTGGACTTACTTGGTTCTTTGACCCTGGCAATAGGCTGGGACAACGCTAGAAAGAATAAGAGAATATACGTTAAAATAATTTCGATAACGAGGAAATTTGTTTTAAAATAATTTCGATAACGAAGACATCTCTTTTAAAATAACTTAAATAACGAGGACACTTCTTTAAAAATAACTTCGATAATGAGGACATTTCTTTTAAAATAACTTCGATAATGAGGAGATATCTTTAAAATAACTTCAATAACGCGGACATCGGTTTTAAAATAACTTCAATAACGAAGACACCGGTTTTAAAATAACTTCGATAACGAGGACATCTCTTTCATGAATCGTCAATAATATATCTGTAGAGAAAGTTTTTGGTTGCATAATTATGTATAACTTATTGTATCATTTCTTTGTAATGTCTTACGTATCTGTTTGTTTTCCCGTATAAATGGAATAAAATAAGCGCACGGGACCTTATAGGTACCATTTCGTAGCACCTAACATCCTACAGTTGCTGCAGAGCAATCGTTAGGAACTTGTGTCAGCCTGAATAGCATGTCCCGAGTTGCAATAAGGCAGCTCGGGATACTTATGTTGCTGTATTGTGGCGTGTACTAGTTAGATTGCAGTCTACTGTTTTGAGAGTACACCTCTGATAATCCCTTCAAGGATCACGGGCGTGAATATAATGTATGGAAGAAGAAATCGCTTACTAGGGAACTACCATAATTATGTACGTAAGTAGTTCAATAGAGTACTATACTCTAATATATTCAAATATTACACTTTTCCGTATTTTTACGAACAAATTCGCAACGCGGAAGCATGTAACAATGGATATCCTAGCCTCGGCGATACTAATTAAGGATAATTCGTACTTATACGTTGTGTTGCGTGCGGACGCGTTGTGAAGGTCAAGACGCCTACGTCCGTATCGTTATGGACTTGTATCACAAAACAGATAGGTACAGAAGTCAATCACATGTATGTAGGTACTTCACTTTTCATACCTACGCTCGGCGGTCGCTCAATCTATATATCTATCTCTCTCAAGCGCATGGCACTCGCGCTCGCACCTACTCACACTCTAGTCCCAAACAGGCCGAGATATCGTGTCCGTGAGCAGTGTCTATGTGTGCGTTGCTCGAGCGCACTTGTATGTAGATTGACTTCTGTACCTATCTGTTTTGTGCTTGTATGGATGTGTGTTACGTCCATGTTTTGAAGCAGTAGTCGTATACAAAAGCTGATTAAGAGATTTAAAGACGAAAATATTGAAGGTCAGTTGTAAATTAAAATCTTTTTATGATAATTAAATTATTCTTAAAGGTCATTGGATTTAATTTCAGCCATCCGTAAAGGGAAAGTCGGATCCATAAAGGCACGATAGGGTTCAAAATATCCAGCTGTGCGTAAGTAATTTAGATCCCTATCTACATTGGGATTACATTTGGGTCCATTTTGTCAGCAAACTTCGTTCCATACGAAAAAATAAATATACGGAGTGCGTGGATTTATTTTACGATGCCCAGCAGGCCTGGTCCGTGCTTCACTGACACATTGTATCCTATCAAAAACAATTTATGAATTATTCCATAGGTTTTTTTTTTCTATTCGACTGCTTGTAGATGGTCTTGCGGGCTGTTTCTACGTAACCGGGCAGTTATTGGCGATACCTGAAGTCTCCAACCAATGGGATAGTAATACTACTACTAAGATCATGACTACTAGCAACAACAGTACTAAGGGCGACCCCTAATGGGACTCGGACCTCGGCTTAGGGCGTTGCTGGCGGGAGGACTGGGAGGGAGACAGTTTGATGAGGGCTGAATTAATGATGAAGTATTCCATAGGTATGGTACTGGGTGAGGTAAGGTAGGGTAATTGCCTCTTAAGCGGGGCGGAGAGGGGTGTTAGCTACGGTCTTCCTGGAAAGTTATAAAACTTGTCTGATCACCGATCGTCAGACAAAAGCAAGTTTAGAAATAACTATCTACTACTATAAAATGTCATTGACGGGGTCTTCTATGGTTTCCTTACGCTTGTGTTGACTTAGCAACAGCGAGTTAGAAAACCTAACTAACAGGCGATTTATGTATTTACAGATTTTTTCTGTACTTGAACTGGTAGGTACATCCAAATATATATAAAAAAACAAAATATATACAAACGGTAATTTTCAAAATCATTCGCGTAATGTATATTTCATTATTATTCATGCTCAATGCTGAGCAGAGTACGGGCTAGTCGCAACAGCGTTTTGAGTATGATAGCCCGTAGACTTGACTGTCTGTACATGAATCGATGTATTAATGCTCACATAAGTATTGATGCCTCGATGCATGGGTCAGGCAGGGGCGAGTAGGCTTCGCGGTGCATGCAACAGCGAATCCCGTGACCCCGGCCTTAGATCAGGAGGGACACCGTGGGGTTTTAGCTGGTAGAAGTCCGGCACACCCCCCCGTACACCACCCAGACGGGGGGGGGGGGGGACAGTCCATGAGGATTTCCCCACGTAAAAAAAAAAAGGGGGCGAGTAGGCTAAGGTTGTGTGCTACAAGTTATTGTACTATTAGCAAATTGGATCGTAGTTATCTTAAATAAACGTTTATTATTATTAAACTTTTGACTATTAATCTTAACGTGGAAAATTCAAAAACTCAAAGTAAATGTGTATGAAGGTCCAACAGGAGCATGACAACGAAACAATACATGATCCGTGCATAAATTAATAATTTGGATTTTACGTACTGATCGTGCAAATAATATCGAAATAACGATGTAGTTCAACTACTTGACTGCCTTGATGGACTAGTGGTCGCAAGCGCAACTGCTGTTCATGAGGACCTAGGTTCGATCCCCACGTCGGGCAGTGTTATTGGGTTTTTCCATTAGGAATTTCTGAGTAGCAGCCCGGAGTTTGGATTTGTGCCCGGTTGATGGCAATAGGCTCGCCCCCTATTACATGGGACTTAAACAACGGCGAGATGAAGGTGTTACTATACACCTCTGCCTAATCCTTAGAGCAGGGGTGCCTAAACTTTAAAGATAACGGAACACCAACCAAATACCTTTTATTTTATGGAACCCCATATCTAATATTTGTAACCGTGGTATTATTTAATAGCTAATAATAAATAATTTTGGCGGAACCCTGATGACTATTCTACGGAACCCAGTTTGGGAATCCCTGCCTTAGTGCTGATTTTACCAATGTCGGATAACTTTAATCGAGGAATAAATTTGACGTTTTGACAGCTTTTGCATAGAAATTCTGTCAAAACGTTTGTCTTATTCCTTGGATAAACGCTATCCGACGTTGGTAAAATCGAGCCTTAGAGGAATACAGGCGTAATGTTATGTTTATTTACTTCGAACGGCGAAGATACAACGGGTTGTATGTATTATGACCAGTGTAACATTCCACTACCTGGCCCCCTAAACCAACCATTTGTTTAAAGTATCTATTTGTCTACTGTTAATTGCCGTAATCACTATTTCGTGGAAGCGTTCTCAGTATTTCTCGAAGCGAGACTCGTTTTAACTTTGTCTATCTCAGCGGTAAAAACAGAGACAACATGAGACGCGCTTCCAGAAACTATTATCGTGTAAATCAGCCTTTATACTTATGTTACTTATGACCTGTTTCACAATAGTCACATTACTCTTGTCTGGGAAATAAATATGGCAGTTTAGCAGATGAGCAACTGTTAAGTCACCATAGTTTAATCTCAATGAAGAGTTAACAGATGATTGTGAAACAAACCCTTAGATATTTTTTAGGGTTCCGTACCCAAAGGGTAAAACTGTACCTATTACTAAGACTCCGCTGTCCGTCCGTCCGTCTCCAGGCTGTATCTCATGAACCGTGATAGGTAGACAGTTGAAAAAATACTAAAAAACAGAATAAAATAAATATTATAGGGGGCTCCCATACAACAGACATGATTATTTTACCGTTTTTATAGATAATGGTGCGGAACCCTTTGTGCGCGAGTCCGACTCGCACTCAGTCGATTTTTTGTTTTGAAGTACAACTATCTACTTATTTAACTCTACTACATTTATACAGGGCGTAATTGCAAAAACTGAAAACCTCTTAAAGGCTCATTGTACATATCATTATGAACAACTTTTACTATGGTACCAAACAAGAAATCGCGACAAAAAAAAATGTGGTTCCCTACATTTCGTCGAGTTACCCGAACGAGCAGCAGTTTTTTTTGCGATTTAAGTTTTAGTATCGAAGTAGAAGTTTTTTTTATTTTTTTTTATTTTATATATTTGGGAATACAAACAGTTATACAATAGGTATTATAAAGAGGAAAATAACCAGAGGGTTATACAAATGTGCAACCAACAACGTTCTCCACAGATACGCAAAAATAACCAGAGGGTTATACAAATGTGCAACCAACAACGTTCTCCACAGATACGCAAAAATAACCAGAGGGTTATACAAATGTGCAACCAACAACGTTCTCCACAGATACGCAAAAATAACCAGAGGGTTATACAAATGTGCAACCAACAACGTTCTCCACAGATACGCAAAAAGACAAAGACAGTGTTGATAAAGTTAAAGTCTAACAATATAGGTAATAGTTGCATAAAACAGAATACAGAGTCACAAAGTCAATACAAAGTTGTTCATAATGATGAGTATAATGAGCCCTTAAGAGGTTTTCAGTTTTTGCAATTACACCTTGTATAATATTTCAAACGAAAATGATGTTAAATGAAATGTAAGAATTTTAAAGCCAACAAGGATATCATTAGAGGAAAAACGCTTGCTTCGCTCACATTTACCGCGTCACAAAGTGCCTTAATCTGTGTCATTAGAACTTTGCCTAACCGCCGCTAACCACAATATTCCCTATCGTAATAAATTCTTATAAAACAACTTTCGCTGACAGAAATCTGATGATACATTCTATACTTTCCATTTTGATAGCTATGAAGTGAGAATATATCGAAACAAACAAATTCTAACAGGTCTTGAAGTCACACAGGATTAAAAATCACAAGCAGTGATAGCCTACATAGGTCTCGAGTTCAAACCCAAGGCACGCACCTCTGACTTTTCGGATTCGTGTGCGTATTGTATAATTATCATTTCCTTAAAAAACGGTGAAGGAAAACATCGTGAGGAAACCGGCATGCCTGAGAGATATTTCTCAACGGTATGTGAAGCCAAGTCAGAGGCCCATGGGCGGCATAAACTCTGACATCAGGTTAGTCACTAACTACACGAAAAGAAGAAGAAAAGTCACCCGCTATTATTACAAAAACAACCTTCAGATTTGGTGAATTTGGTAGTTTTGACGCTACGCCTCTCAAATACAAGACTTTGTACCAGATAGCTGGAGTTTAAACCAATTGAGGAGTTGAGGAACAAAAAGTGTCATGTACACTTCATTTTTGTTCAAATATCCAGTTTTTTTTACCTGACGGCGCGACGCAAACGACTTTATTGTGTTTATTAGCCTATGTATGTATGTTCCTTTGTGGCGCTCTAGAGACCAAACGCGTGGGTCGATTTTAATGATTCTTATTCACGATTAGGTCTGTTTGTCTTGCAAATGTTACTTTTTGATCAGAATGCGACTTGGAGATGCTGTTTTCTCTTCAATTTGGCACTTTCTGAACCAAATCTCAATAAAATCCAAGGTTTTGAGTTCAATGGGAAAAAAGACGCTTCGAGGCAAAAGTGCACTTTGTTCCTGAGCTCCTCAATTATAAAACGCCAAATCCACCAACAAGAAGTTTTATTATGCAAATTATTACACTCCATTGCTCTCTTAGTTCGTAAGCTCGCAGAAGTCGACTTGCTGTGTGTCCACTGCTTGAAAGTCGGTATACAAGTCAACTTATGCAATAAAAGTTGCTGGTGGGTTTCAACAGCTAATAAACGACAAAAAATCCTCAATTCAAAAACTGGAGATGATATAAAAAAACAACGATATTTTTCAAAGCATGTGTACACAATATCAGTGTTCAGTTCTCAGCTGCAGGGCAGCGCCCAGCATTAAATGACGTCTCATTATGGTCATGAACCATAAGGTCTTGGGAAAAAGTCGCTAAGGTTTAATGGGAAAATCAAAATTGTAAATAAGGCCCAAGAAGCCGACTTTACTGGTCTAAAGTCTGCTTGTTGGGTTGGTTTTCAAGTAAGTAGTCGAAACATTAATGAGTCTGCTAAACAATGAAAATTCTCACACTAGAAGAAATAAAGAGAACGACACTCACATCAAATGTTAGCCTTCTCCGATACATTAGTCTTACATCGACGTGTAAACCAGACTTAACCTTTGCAATTGATACTTCCATGCACCATTGAACATATCATTAACTATCATTAATTACGTAATATTGGCATAAATACCAACATTACAAGCTAATGATCTTATACTCGCGATTATCCCACCTGTCACTTTGGGCATGCGACCGGCGCAGGCGCATCGTACAGTGCCAAGCATTCACCGACTCTCGCGGTACTTTTACTTTATTATAAACAGATTTTAATTGCTAGAATATTATCTTTATAATCCTATTAAGATGTTTGCGCTGTGGTGTCCCCTGCGAATGGACCACCCAGCACGTTTAACAAAACGAAAGTAGACATTCTGTTAATCAATTTAGCCAATCGCAGTCCAATACTAGAACATTATTGTTCGGACTTGAGGCGTAGAAACTATGAACCGTTAAAAAAAAAGGAATTTTCATTCGTCTTGTCATCTGGTCTGTAACTTCTAAACAAATGTAAGGTGACAGAGTAATACTTAACGGCCTTAGAAAAGGACTGTCGGCAAAATAAATGAAGTAACTAATTTACAAAAAATATTTATCAACTGTTGAACTAACACCTAGCAATTAGTTAGTAGATTTAGGATGCCTAGGTAACCCGTGCACCATAGACTGTTGTGACATAGACACCATAGACTATAAATTAGTAATTTATATTTATTTTATTTTACTTTTTTGTGTTTGGGCTAGCAGGTAATTATATGTTTAAAAAGTCCAAATTTTTGTTGTAGTTTTAAATATTTAATTTTAAGAATTATTATATTTTAATTTAAAGTATACGTGTGCGTCCGCTTGGGCGATAAAATAAATACTTTTTCTTTCTTTCAATTTATTGACAAGTCATGCAATTCGTTTAACTGTCGTTCAAACTAAATACTTTCCTTCTCTGACAGGATTTTACTCTCACTTGACGCACAAACAAAGCTTAACCGTAGCTCCGAAATGTACTCACAGTCGAACACTGACCCAAGCTTTGGAATTTCTGTCAAGGTCAGTTTTGGAAAGTGCATTATAACAAGTATAGTACAGACGCAACGGAACCAGAAACATCGGGTTCATTCATATTACGACAGTATGGACCGTACGAATAAATCGCTCCGAATCAATCGTAAAAATACTTTAGACAACTGTTGGAATACTGATGATTGATTATGACATTACAATTTGACAGCGACTCGAGAGGGTATTATTTCCAAGAACGATGCTAGCTAAAGTTAATATAGGCTCGATTTTACCAACGTCGGATAGCGCTTATCCAAGGAATAAGTTAGACGTTTTGAAAGAATTTCTATACATAAGCTGTCAAAACAGCCAGGCTTAAGTGGGAGTGGGCCGGTCATGTCGCTCGAATGCACCCGGAGAGGTGGGCAAAGATCGTCACTAACTGGACGCCTGAAGGAGGGACGTCATCGTCGAGGTCGGCCGCGGCGTAGGTGGCGTGACGATCTAGACGTATTTGCGGGGCTAGCTTGGTTAGAAACGCCAAAATAGAGAGGTTTGGAAGGCAAAAGAAGAGGCCTTTGTTCCATAGGCTACTTAAAAAAAAGCTCTCAAAACATCAAATTTATTCCTAAGATAAAAGTGATCCCATGGTGAAATCGGCACTTAAACTGTTTAATATCAAATCAGAAGAGTTATCACATCCTTGCACCAGTAACCCTAGTAAGAGTTTACAAATAACGAAACCCGCAATAGTTTTCGTGGGCTCGGTAAAGTGAATAATATACATAATATGTGCCTCTTCTTCTTGCGGCTGTGTAAAGGCCTGGTCAGACAGAGAGCGTGGCTGGGTGTGATATTCACGTCGCGTGTTGATGGCGTGCTTTTGGCGTGCGAATTACTATGACAATGGTGTCGAATCTGTTACGCAATTTGACAGGACTAAACTAAACTAAGGGTCTTTGTCTCTTTCTGTTTCAATAGAAAAAGAAAGTGACAGTTGCGTTTAGTCTAGTATTGTCAAAATGTACAACAGAATCGACACCAATGTATGGACGCCACACCAAGCCAAGCTTCACGTGGCAGCCTCTGTGTGAAATCTTCCATATATTGTTATAGTAATCCGCACGCCAAGAGCACGCGATCATCACGCGACGTGAATATCACACCCAGCCACGCTCTGTCAGACCAGGCTTTAAGAGAGATAGAGTTTAGCGAACTCACGAAAACTATTGACGGCTTCGTTATTTGTAAACCCGTACTAGGGGTACAGAACGATCAGAAACACGCGAGCAGACTATTAAACACAGACCAGTCTTCAACTCCATACACCTGCACAATATTTACAAGCCCATACATCGATTTATACAACATTCGACACAAGAAGTGTTAAGTAATCCACATTGGAAAGTTAAACACACAGACAGATACTCACACACACTTACTTTGTATGTCTTTATAATTGACACGCAAACTCAGCTTGCCTACCACCTCACTGCCTGGAACATACGTCAGAAAGTTCAAATACAATGAAAAAGCTGTCAGGATATAAGGGTACATCGATAGAATTATGACAAAGCCAAGTCGTCTCCGACTAAAATGTCGGCCAGCATCATATCTTTTTCCATAGTTATCGTAAGAAAACGGTAATATATCTAACATAATGGGCAACTGTATCCACATGTAACCAGACGCATTGTTCTGCCTAGCCTTTTCCCAAGTATGTTGGGGTCAGCTTCCAGTCCAGATGCGGCTGAATACCAGTATTTTACACGGAGCGACTGCCATCAGACCTCCGCAACAACTGGGCAATGCCGATATTCTGAGGTTAGACCGGTTGTCAGACTTTTGGACCTCTGACTACCCGTAACGGTTGTCATAGGTATTCGTATGACACCCGGGACCGACTGTTTAACGTGCTCTCCGAAGCACGGAGGGGTCACGATGTGTGAACATCTACAGAGTGACCGCGGCAAGCGCAGCTTGATTCGCGCAGTTGGTAACTAACCACGAGCTTCAGACGCATTATGGATGAACTAATTTTTAATGAGCTTCTTAATAAACGCGATCAGATCTTTTGAGGAATGTGGGTTCTGGCAGATCAGGAGTTTACTAGGACGAATGAATAATAAGTAATCAGAAGTACATGAACCGTCCGTTTGTCATCAATGCGACTTTCTACATTTGTAATTAGAATTCTGCTTTTCCCGTAAGTGCAAACATCGTGAAGAAAACACCTGTCACTTTTACTGACCAAAGTAATTACGTACGCAATGAAAAATTACCGATGCACTCGAAACACAGGTCTGGCGAGCTCCCAAAGTTGAGCCAAATTATGTCAATAACCTGCTTGGACCGGCTCCAATGACTCTTATAACGGAAATATAGAATTCTATTCATCTGACTGAAAATATTTTGTTTTATGGAGTTTCTTCCTAATGAGGCAGAACTCATGAATAGATCGATTTGGTAAATAGCACTATAGTTTGAAGATTGCGGTCAAGTTATTCGGACAGTATTTTTATTTAAGCCTCGTATTTACTAGGCAACATTTGGCGCACGACATGTTGCACAACATGTTGCTCAACGTGTTGTTAGTCAGCGCGGAACTTTTGTTTAGCAACGTTGTCTGTCTACACATGATTTCGCTCGCATCAGTCGACATGTCGCCAGAGGAACAACTGTTGATTTCAGCGGCGGTAGTTATAATTTTATCGAAAAATGCATAAAAAAGAAAAAAGCCACGTTGGTGGGTTAGAAATTACTTACAAAATAAAGAAAATGTATTCAGTGTATTCGTTACACCACACGGATATTTATACGCGTCACGTCTCCACTCGACAACATTTGATGCTCACTGCATGTTGCATCGAAACAAACAACAAGCCGTGCGTTATGTTGAACGCCAGCTGGCAACATCGCGTAATGTTCTGCAACGCAGCTGAACATGTTGAGCGTCACGTGTTGCGCGTCAATTATTGCCTAGTGGATACGAGGCTTTATGTATTCTGGATTGTGTGATCCACCTAGAGTTCTCAGGTCACGTTCACAGTACAACGAATGCGACGAGGAACGAGATGTCCATTTTTATTTACATTTTAAAAAGTGCAGCTTAAAATGGCTGCAGACATTTAACGTAACGTCATGTTTATTGTGAACGAAAGCGTTTTGATGCATTCACAGGTACCTTGAATAGAGCTAGCTTTTCGTCTTTGACCATTATCTGTTCGGCAAACGTTGACAAGCCTGCTGTTTCGTGTGTAGCTGTCAGGTCCACCAATGAATTAGCAACTAGCAGAAGAATTTGAGAAAGCATCCGAACTAATCTGTTATTATTGGACACAGCCTGACAAAGTGTCACTGTCAATCCAAATAAAACCCACACACGTGTTTCTCGACGTCATTTCATTGGACCTCTGCCTATCATAGTACGCAAAAAGCTCGAATACTGCTTGTGGTACATGATTCATGTAAAACAGATCTATAGTGTACAATGTCTTAGTTGGCATGCACCCAATAACCGGGAAGCGGGCGCTGATTGAAAATAATTCTGTTACTCTAATCGTATACCTACGTACTTTTTTCGACACCGATAGATGTATTTTATGGCATGTGGAGCCTGGTTAAAAATAGGACACAATTTCGCGTTTTTAAAAGCGGGTAAGGGATTATGTAAAATGGATGGCCAGCTGCTTCCATTAGTATGTTGAAATGGGAATATACTGCAATCAATATGCAGCGTTATATGTTGACAAAGAAGCTTATGGCCCATCTGATGGTCAAAGGCTCCCGCCGCCTACAACCCCAAGAGGACTGCTGATGCATCGTCAACCCTGAGATAAAGTCAAAAAGACTCATGTGCCTGTAATTTTACCGGTACTCATACCCTTTAAACTGGAACACAGCAATGTTGCTTTGCAGCAGAAATAGGTATTGCTGTCGATTCTGTAGCACATTTTGACAGTACTAAACTAGACTAAATGCAACTGTCACTTTCTTTTTCTATTGAAACAGAAAGAGACAAACACCCTTAGTTTAGTTTAGCCCTGTCAAAGTGCGTAAGACAATCGGCACTATCGTGTACTTCTACGAACGAACTACACATGGAGCTCTACTACGACTAAAACGGTAGGATTGATGAAACTATCTAGGATTGCTATTTACTACGGTCTATGTTTAATCAGAAGTCGTATTACGAATATTACGGCAATGGATGAACTCTGAAGTGTATCGTTGAATGACAATAACCTTTTGACCTTACTAATTCACAGCTACCGAAGCAATGACATTGACCTTAAGGAAGAAAGGTGTTTATTTAAGGAATCCGAAATCGGTGCCAGCGTGTGAAAGTGAATGAGAGTAGGATACCGTAATAAATAGACCTAATTACCGACTAATGTAATTAAGTCATTAATATAGGAGTAAACGAAAATGTATTTATGTTAGATAATTGATATTCTGCTGACCGGTCTAACCTTAAGATATCGGCATTGCCCTGTTACTGGGTTGCGAAGGTCTGATGGCAGTCGCTCCGTGTAAAATACTGGTATTCAGCAGCATCTGGTTAGACTGGAAGCTAACCCCAAAATAGTTGGGAAAAAGGCTAGGCAGAAAGAATTGATATTCTGCTCAGGTGTTGAGGTCAAATAAGGAAATGCCTGAGTAACAGACAGATGGTTACCACAGAAGAAAGGAGGCTTTTACCCACCAGTGGGTACAGTGGCGGGTCTAGCTCAGACGGTTTCCAACGCTGGCCTTCTAGCCACCAGCTTCTTTTTATAAATCAGACACGTGCTCTATTCTTGGAAGCTTAGAAGGTGGTCGGGTCCAAGTGAATCCGACACTCAGAGGTTAAATACGAGCTCTGAATAATGAAGGTATTGTAACGTAAATTGCATACCTTCAGAAATTCTTCGCATAATTGTTGAATTTGTTAAAGTCAGTCACAATTTCCGTATATAAGCCATAATTTAACATGGGCTCCCAAACTGTCAAAAAGCTACTGTCTGTTGTCTCCTGGAGCCACAAGAAGATAATCGGGAAAGAAAAACAAGCGACAGTCACGCGAGTCTCTTTCCCACAAGATTGTGAGAATAACGATATTATATCAAAACAATCTTCGGCTTCCGTACTCTCACACACACGGAAGGTAACCTTTCATTCCGCTGATTAATTCACAACCTTTTCGATAATCAGTTGTCTCTTTTTCTCGTACATAAAAGTTTACGAGAAAAACGAGATAACAAACTGAATCGCTCGACAACTGATTATAGAGAAGGTCCTGAATCGGGGGGCTGGTTGGATCTTTGTTTGTTACTTAGTCTAGTCGAAACGGCTGAAGGGATTTGGATGGAATTCAGTTGTATATCACCATGTCAACCCGTAAACGTCCCTAGCCTCCAAATGACCGCTAAAAGCAGCTTTAAGCAGTCTAGTGGTGTGACCGTCGGACTGCCAAGTCATAGGTCTCGAGTTCGAACTCAAGACACGCACCTTTGACTTTTCGGATTCATATGCGTATTGTATAATTATAATTTGCTTAAAACGGTGAAGGAAAACATCGTGAGGAAACCGGCTTGCCTGAGAGATATTTCTTGACGGCACGTGAAACCAAGACAGAGGCTCGTGGGCAGCATAAAACTCTGACACCAGGTTAGTCACTAACCACACGAAACAAAGACGACGACGAATGACCGCTACAATGAATGGATAAAGGGGAAAAGTCATAATCACTACGCTTATAGACAGATTGGAGATCGCATGTCGTAAGTAAGAGACGGGAGGACGCTGTTGACCATGTTCCTGAAGTATGGACGATGGAATTTAGCACAGAGGTCTCCTGAAATACTTTAGCCAGGAGAACGTTGTGTGGTTAAAATGAGAGAACACACGCGAGCGAAGTCGCGCTTAATGTGTATAATAGTAGTGTGGAATAAATTATCATTTTATCATGAACACTTAAGAGATTATTCAAATGAGTTCATTGAACCGATTCTAATGATGTCATACGATGCTCTACATTCTAGTAGGTAGTTTGTATATGTATATTTACTTGAATAAGTAGGTACACATCGACGCTCAACAGTGAAAACTTCGTAAATAAAACTTTCTTCAAAAGCGTTTTATTTGTTCTTTAGATTGATAAACTCGTCATACACGTACTAGTTCAACAAACTTAATTGAAATACTACTAAGCTATCTTTGACGTACGATGACAAACTTGTATTAACATTTGATCAACCATTTTTTTTGCAGGAGACAGTTATTTCTATCTCTTTTAAAAAATTGTATTTTACATATACGTGGTTTTCGCTGCCGACCGACGATATAGTTTTAAACTTGTGTTGCTTTCTCAGGCCACCTTGTTAGTGTTAACTGCTGATCAAATAAATAAATAAATATGGTGTGGTCATGTGGTATGCTCAGTCCCGAGAGAAGATGAGGTGAACAGACAAATTCTACATGGCTCACTAAAGGGTCCATTTTTTTTTATCTCTGACCGTTAAAATGTGTACAGAGCGTAAATGTTAATAGAATTTTATCAGCAGGTAAGCAGGAAAATGTTTCACTATGAATGGAACAATGATTAAATTACATAAGGAAATTAATAATAATAGAAATAATTAATTATTATGCTCAATTGTTTCAATTGATTAGTTAGCAAATTGAACGGAACGACAAAAAAGCTGATTGTAACTATTTATTAAATTCATTAAAAATTTAAAGGAGTATTGCTTAGGTGGTTTGGTCATGTTGAAAGAATGAGTGAACGGCGATTAACTAAAGGAATTTATAAGGCGGATGTCATTGGAAACGCCGATAGAGGACGCCCTAGAAGGACATACATCGATGTTATTGGTGATGTTCTTGACAAAAGACAGGTGCGTAGTACTCTCAACCAACGTGCGTGTATGACAAAATGTATAAATGTGGACGAAGCGAAAAGAGTATGCAAGGGTCGTAGCATGTGGCGTTCTATAGTTTCTGCCTACCTCCATGGGAAAAAGGCGTGAATTTATGTATGTATGTAGTAATTGTTAATGTGAACTATTGAGTCGGAAGGTAGACAAACCAGATGGTTTAATACCAGGTTAATCGGTCATTAGTTTTGCCATCAGCCCAGTCATTGTGGTAAAATACACTACGTATCAGGGCATTATTGTTTCGCTACATTAACGCAAACGGATGCAAAGACAAGTCGTTAGAAGTCGGCCAACAATAGCTAAGCAGTTGTAGTTAGGGTGGCTGTACACATAAGCGGGCCGGCATTAGTCGGCACAGCCGGGCAGTAAAATCGAATATATGTAGTTGAATGTTCGGGAATCACAACCCGCTCAGTTTAAAATTTAGTTCAGCTGAATTATTATCATTGGAGCCGAACGTATAGTAGTTGCTACGGGTCGGCTTTTTCGTTCCACAAGTAAAGTCACGTGTAATAATATGTATACACATAGCGAACTTAAAAAGCGAATTACTTTTAGAAAATAGTTTGTAATTAAGAAATATTCGAAACCATGATACCTATGTATTTGTAGAAAATAATACTAATGAATAATAATTACATATTTCTAATAGCTATTTTAGAAAGAAATCGCTTTTGTATTTCGCTATGTGTATACATATTATTACACGTGACTGTACTGCCGAATCGAATAATGTGTCGACCCGAATGAACTACCCAAGCGGCACAAGCCGAATGAAGCCGAACAAGTGCAGTAATTACTTCGGGTCGGCTTTGTTGTTAGATAAATACTGCCGAACCGACTATGCCGGCCCGCTTGTGTGTGTAGCTACCCTTAGACTTGCCTCAAATATCTCAACTATTTACTGGAGACAAATACCTGAACTGGTACTAATACCCACTTTATTAGAAAGATAACGGTTTTATCAGTAGAACTGGTTTTAATTTACTATTATGCTGCAGTCACATTTGCAAGGCTTTGACCTGAATACAATAACTGTGATTATAACGAATTTGTTAAAGATATTTGTCAAATTCCGGTAACGATTTATTTCATGTATTATCTCAAGGAATACTCTACAAGAGAGGCCGTTCCAGTTTCAAAGCTGTCTCACTCAACTTAAGGTCATTATAATAAACTATTTATTGCTTTTATTTAGTAGTATTCTAATTTAATATTGTACGTAACATATTTATTTATTTATTTGTGTCGTTATTGCCCGTGGCATCACTATGGTCTTATCTGAAAACCAGCGTTGCGACATTTTGGTTATTTTTTTTTTAAATGTCGCAGCATTATGCTGAGGTAGGAACCCTTTTTGGCCTCGTGCAGGTAGTCTACATTTTTATCCTTTCTTATTTTTTTAATATTATTTTTGTTTCTGTAACTGCCTGTGTGAGTCCAGAATAAATAATTTTTCTTTTCCTTCTTTCATTATAAAGATTTTAGGCGATATCGAAAAATGTATTCTGTACACATCCTTCAGGATAACATTATAGATATTTGAAAAATATTTCCGTCTTGGTTTGTTGCCTAGAAAAAAAAGTCTTTTGTTTTTTTTTCTTCTATATTAATCATGTATATGGAAACAAAACTATTGTTTAAATATTTGTGATGACACTCAGAAGGTGGATACACTGAACTTCTACGGATTACATTTTTCAATATCACCTAAAATCTCTTTTAATCTTAAAAAAAGGCTTACAGTTAGGTCGAAACGGCTGTGAAACTGGAAAGGCCTCTTAAAAGGATGCAAGAAATGCATCATTTGATTAAACTGACATCACACACGCTTACGTCATCGATTCCCAATAAGAAATAATGATAACATTCATAACGCTATACGACCATATAACAGCACAAATAAACTGCACGTTACTGCAAAAATATCGATCTTGACTCAAGGGTCAAATGCAGCGACCACTCAATATTTAATGACGTCAATTATGCATGAATAATAGAAAAAGTGTTTAGTCATGCATGGCGCAAGCGTGTCCGTCTTGTATACAAAACTGGGTTTGAACACAAAACTGCGATGCGACGTCGCATCGTAGAAATATACGAGCTCGCACGATGCATTGCAAGAAGATATAGTTGACGACAATACGGTTGACGATCTTTGAGGGATTGGTCACCCGAACCTTGAAAGGAATACGCCTTGCCGCACAAAATCGCATCGCAGCAATTTGCGTCGCAGTTTTCTGCATTGCGAATACGCATCGCGCCGATTCGCAGTTTTGTGTACAAGCCCATATGCCGTTCCACTCAGTTGTCGACGTCATAAGAATCTTCAATTTACTAAATTGGTTGACAATGGTGTGTGACCCAGGAGAATTAGTTGAGCGAGTGTCGTCGGACTTTATTGCTCTACGACGATTTGTTACTAGACCCACTTTAGTTCGTGTTGGGTGACAATTTCTTAACAGGTGTTCTTATGAGAGGTTCTCAAATTCGAATGGAAGGAAGTGTTAATAATTTCCAAGTACGGTGTCAAGCTCTTATGACAGTTTTTTTTTCTGACAGAATGACTTCACACTTTTGCAAGACATGGAAATGTAATCCAAAGTTTTAGGGCTTCCGCAGACGGGTGATGTCACCAGCTAAACTCAAAACTCTTTAGTTGGGTTGGTCTTTGGGGATAATTTTTGTCCAATCCAATCTTCTTCTTTTCGTGTGGTTAGTGACTAACCTGGTGTCAGAGTTTATAGCGCCCATGGGCCTCTGAATTGGCTTCACATGCCGTTGAGAAATATTTCTCAGGCATGCCGGTTTCTTCACGATTTTTTCCTTCATCGTTTTTAAGTAAGTTATAATTATACAATACGCATATGAATCCGAAAAGTCAGAGGTGCGTGCCTTGAGTTCGAACTCGAGACCTATGACGTGGCAGTCAGACGGTCACACTACTAGTTTAGTCGGTGAGAAGCGCACCCGTACAACTACTTCGTCTTTGTACCTTGGGTGGTACGGTCAGCGCAGATGATACCAACAAAAAAGACGATAACCAATCAAACGATTGGTCATGTGCGTACCTACTATCATAAGTTTAGGCGACTAGTACAACTACTTTGCTGGTACAAAAAGCGATCGTTGTCGAAAAATTAAGATGGTATCGTGTACGTCATATACATTTCAAAGTTTTTAATTACGACTAAGCTGTTGTGTCGGTCAGTCGGCTGTATGCCGGTGCCTTGAAGTTCCGTGTCAGATCGTACGAGCATTGCTTGTAAAGGTCAATGTACCAGTAAAAAAATTAACATTTATGTCACATACTTTGTACACGATAGCGTCTATAAAACATGGTAGAAAAAAAGTCGCGCCTAGATGCATACGGATTATGTTAATGTGTGCTTATTCATGCTTGACCAACGACGTATGTTATGTAGAACAAGCTGTTAACGTGCGGTTGTAGGAAACTGACCGGATTGGCATCCTTCTGAATTGGAAGTTCGTTATCCGACTATGTAAGGCTATGAAGACGTTTTTATACGTGTTCGTGTAGTTGTTTTCTCTCGAATTTCTAATTTTTTATAACTTTTCTTGTATGTTTGATCGAAAATATGTTTGGACTTGGCGGGACTACTACCGTACTTCCGGGTGTGCCTTTTGTACTTCTGTTAGCTTTCAGAACTTGTATGTATAGGTACAGGTTGTACTGTCTAAAAACACATTTTGATGAAAAAGTTAAAAATATTTAGATTATTAATAAACAACACTTCCTCGGCAGTCGGGTAAAAAAAAAATAACTTTTCAACAAAAAAAACTGCAATACAATTGGAAATAACATCATTAATAGCCTCCGTCGGACTGCCAAGTCATAGGTCTCGAGTTCGAATCCAAGGCACGCACCTCTGACTTTTCGGATTCATGTGCGTATTGTATAATTATCACTTGCTTAAAAACGGTGAAGGAAAAGATCGTGAGGAGACCGACATGCCTGAGAGATTTCTCGACGACATGTGAAGCCAAGTCAGAGGCCCATGGGCGGCATAAACTCTGACACCAGGTTAGTCACTAACCACACGAAAAAGAAAGAAGATTGGAAATAAATTTGATTTGATTTAAACATTATTTTAATTTTTAATAGCATTTTTAGATAAAAATGCTGAAAAAGATAGTTTAAAGGGCGAAATGAGGGCGTTACGATACACCTCTGCCCAACCCTTCGGGGATATACAGACGTGATGTTATGACGATGATGATGAAGATAGTTTACATGACACAACTTACGGATTACATCAAAACCAAAGCTTCTAAGCTAAAAATGATTGTTCCGAACAAGTAACTAAGTCAAGTCCACATCCGCTATTTTACCACACGCACATGTCAGTCGGAAATGGACATGTGTTAGCAATTTAGAAGTTGCGCAAGCGGCCACGCAGCTTTCTAAATCAACGGGTCCAATGGCTGACCGACCGTCATGTCATTAGTACACATTCCGACAACGACATCTAAGTACTACGAAGTACACGATCTCGGTCATTTCCGTAGCCCAGCGCAGATGAGGGACAACCCTCGTGGAACAAAAATATTGTCCGTGAACATAAAACACCTAGGGCCAAGACACATCTGACGGAAGATACGTCGCCAATCTTCCGCCGGTACACATAATTCCATACAAACATCTCATACCGTACATATTTGACCAAAGATGCGTTGCTAAAACTCCGTTGAGTAAACTACGCGACGGAAGATCTGCGACGTATCGTCCGTCAGATGTGGTTTGGCCCTAAATATGCCGCGTACAATTTAAGTGTTTTATTTTTACGGACAAAAAGTACACCAAGGATTGTCCCTCGTCTGAACTGGGCTTAAGGATTTTTAATATTCTGGGATCAAATTGACAGCGTACATAGCAGGATGCAAGTTATTCCTGTATTGGTTGATATCTTGGTAAAAATTTCTTATAAACCTCTTAAATAGAGCATTTATTTTCTGACTAGCACTTGGCGTCTCTTAGCAAACTTAACTGATTTTATTGTCACTTGGCAGATATTCATCGCTTAGGGGATGATATTATTTCGGATCTTTGTAGTACCTAGATTACAGGAGCTTTTCCCATGGAGGTAGGCAGAAATTATAGAACGCCACATGGTACGATCCGTACATATTCCTATTGCTTCATCCACATTCATACATCTTACACCGGTTGAGAGTACTACGCACCTGTCCTTTGTGAAGAACATCACCAATAACATCGATGCATGTCCTTCTAGGGCGTCCTCTACCGCCATTTCCACTGAGATCCGCCTTATGAATTCCTTTTGTAAATCGCCGTTCACTCATTCTCTCAACATGACCAAACCACCTAAGCATACTCCTTTAAATTTTTGTCACTACATCATCTTTTAAACTTCAACTTTGTCTAATCACATCATTCGTCAATCTATAATTTAAATAAATTGGATAAACAAAAGCAACATTTTTTTTGGGATGCGTTCTTGATATCCAATCTATTCATCATCAATCAACCTTGGTAATTAAGACAATATTCCCTAACGAGTCACGACCATACATCAGCCATCGATTATAATGTTCCGTACAATTGACCGGGGATACTTGACAATATCAAGCTCAAGTGCAAGTGTATTTCCGGAACCACATGTAAGTGAATATCATTCAATCCAGCGCGTACTATTACGTAGTTACGTGTCGTACACGATAGGAATACCTGACTTAACCCGACATACCTGCGGTGAGGTATTGATTACAACTTCATATTTACGATTGTTTACAATTTACTCACGTGCATTTTTCGAGATTGCCAGACTAATTTCGGACTCAAACTGAGCCCTTAATCATGACCCAAACACGCGGCGAAGTCGCGAGTCGTTTGGGTACGAAATTATTCGGACAATCCCGAAAAATGGACGTGAGTAAACTGTAAACAATTGTAGTGCTTTAGGTTTATTACGAACATGGGAAAATTACGAATTACTACTAAACCAGGCAATATTTTTTGCTCTGGCAACATTACATTACGCATTCTGGCATTAATACGTTGCCAGAGTAAATATTATTGCCTGGTTTAGTAGTAATTCGTATTTTTCGGAATATTCCCATGTGCGTAATTACCCTAAAGAACTATAATTGTTTACAGTTTACTCACGTCCATTTTTCAGGATTGTCCCCTAAAGTACCTACTATATACGAATATTTCACACGAAAGTTACGGGGTGTCCTGCGTAAGCGACAAACGCGACGCGGTGCGACGCGACGCCACACGACGTGGAGCAAATACGCGTTACGTCGTGTCTCGCTACATAGACCGCTAGTAGGGAATGCCGTTATCTCGATCGCGTTTGTCGCATTCATCGCTTACGCAGGACACCCCGTTATGTTTATCACTTGATTACTTTCAAAGGGATTCCGTGTAGATTCAAAATTCCTTGGTAGAGGTGAGCATTTTATGGGCGGTGTGGTGGGAATTGGGAAGATATTTTAATGGATGGCCACAATTAATAGCCGTATGGTAAATTGTGATAATCAGACAGTAATTGCCGACTATAAAAAACGGAGGTCCGTTATTATGATTCGTAAAGGGACATGACTCGTTCTTGAGTTAACCGAACAGTTTAAAGTGATTTTATACGCATTTATTAAACAGTTAAAACTGCCTCATTGGTCTAGTGATGGCAAGCGCGACCGCTGATTTTGAGGTGCTAGGTTCGATCCCCAGGTCGTGTAAAGTGTTATTGGGTTTACCGTGTGGAATTGTTCAGTAGTAGCGCGGAGTGTGGATTTGTGGCCGGTTGATGGCAATAGGCTCGCCCCCTATTACATGGAACTAGTTGTCAGCAATAAGATTGACAAGCATATCATTTTGGGAGCCACTGCATAATAGCAGTAAGCACATTGGGTCACCCGCGCGACGGCGTAACGAGTATTCCCAAGGGAGGTTGATGTCAGGCAGGCGGCCGGTCATAAAACAATAAGCCAATACCTCTAACAACATGGATTTATGAAATACATGTTGTGCCGACCCCACCTAGTGTGGGATAAGGGCAGGAAGAAGAAGATTTCTACGAGTTATTGACGTGTAATATACAGGTCAAAATGGATTGTTACATAGTTAGTTAGCTTGCGCATGCGACTCTGCCCACTTCCAATCGATACAGCCTTGGATCGATACTATCTAGGCTTTAATTGCTATAGTTAGGGTTTAACTGCCACGTTTGTCTAGTGGTGGCAAGCGCGACTGCTGATCGTGAGGTCCTGGGTTCGATCCCTAGGTCGGGCAGTGTTATTGGGTTTTCCGTGTGGAACTCCTCAGTAGCAGCCCGGAGTTTGGATGTGTGCCCGGTTGGTGGCAATAGGCTCGCCCCCTATTATATGCGACTTAAACATAACGGCGAAATGAGGGTGTTAATATACACCTCTGCCCAACCCTTCGGGGAATACAGGCGTAATGTTATGTTGTATTATCTTAGGTTTTAATAGTGGTATGGTGATCTTATCATCTGTCAGTTGTAAGAGCAATGATATGGTGACGACTGAAGGTCATAGATTGTGGGTTCTATCCTTAGGCCAACTTATCATAGTTTTTTTTTTTGCACTACGGGTCTGGACAACAGGAAAACTAAATCCTGTTCACCCCCAATAAATTAGCAGAGACATCATTGAACTTGGCAATGTTTAATTAAAAAAAAAACTTCCTTGGGAATAGCTCATTCGATTAATGAAAACAGCATCGAAATATGAGAACCGGTTCTCGAGATAATCGCTAACATACATACAGGTCGAACAGAAAACCTCCTTTTTTTGAAGTCGGTTATAAAAACCACAAACGAGAAATTATGCCATGTTTACTTGTCTGAACAATCATTAAAACTACAGACGACTTTGAACAAGACTTTCACTGCTCAAGCCATAATAACGTCACCACAACAAAGTATGTAACATCACGCAATGCGCAAAAGAGGTCAGCCTGTAACAAAGGTCACGATGGCACGTCAACGAACCGAAAATAACTCAATAATATTGTAAATACGAAAGTTCAGGAGAAAAGATGTACGTAACCATGTTGTAATGGCTAAATAGATTTGGATGGAATCTGTACAGAGGTAGAATGTATCTTGGAAATAGGGTACACTTCATCCTGGAATTAGTTGTCATGCGACCGATCCGCGGTACTATGAGTACAGTTTGTTACTAAAGTCTTAGAGGCGGTATATTTGTTACTAGCTGTTGCCCACGGTTTCACTCGCATCCAAGGGGAATTACTTCTTATACAAAGTACCTATCATAACATAACATCACGCCTGTATTCACCGAAGGATTGGGCAGAGGTGTATAGTAATACCCTCATTTCGCCGTTATGTTTAAGTCCCATGTAATACGGGGCGAGTCTATTGCCATCAACTAGGTACAAATCCAAACTCCGGGCTGCTACTGAGGTATTCCACACGGAAAAACCTGATAAATCTGTCCGACCTGGGGATCGAACCCAGGATCTCACAATCAACGGTCGCGCTTGCCGCCACTAGACCAACGAGGTAGTACCTATCCTATGTGTTAATCCAGAACATGGTCTATCAGTGTGCCAATTTTCATCCAAATCTGTTTAGCTGTTCACGCGTGATTGAGCAACAAATCATGGATCTTCACAAACTTTCACATTGTTATATTATTAGCGAGATGGGATATCACCTCTGCAATAAGATAGAAACTGAATTTTTGTTTAAATTCGTATAACTGGTCTTCTAAAACAGTTTTAGGTGTTAGATGACTTGTTACTTTGACGTATACGAATGGAGTGAAACGTTGGAACAATGATCGTTAATATCTAAAAATGCCTAGCCTTTTTCCCAACTATGTTAGTGTCAGCTTCCAGTCTAATCAGATGCGGCTGAATACCAGTATTTTACACGGAGCGACTGCCATCAGACCACCGCAACCCAGTTACTGGGCAATGCCGATATCCTGAGGTTAGATCGGTTGTCAAACTTTCGGGCTTCTGACTTCCCATGACTGTCATAGATATTCGTATGACACCCGAGACTGGCAGTTTAACGTGCTCCCTGAGGCACGGAGGGGTCTCTATGTGTAACGAACGGTCACCCATCCACGGATTGATCATGGCAAGCGAAGCTTAACCTCGCAAATCTTATGATCCGTGTGGCTGGTAATTAGCCACGTGCCCCCCCCTTGATATGTATAAAAATTCATCTCGCAAATACCCAAGGGTCTACCGAACAATATCTTCGAACAATCTATACTAATATTATAAAGCTGAAGAGTTTGTTTGTTTGTTTGTTTGAACGCGCTAATCTCAGGAACTACTGGATGGAATTGAAAAAATATTTTTGTGTTGGATAGTCCATTTATCGAGGAAGGTTATAGGCTATTATAACATCACGCTACGACTAATAGATGCGGAGCATAAAAAGTGTTGCAAAAACAAAAAAAAAGGAAAAATGTCCACCCGTGCGAAGCTGGGACGGGCCGCTAGTGTACAAATAATTGTCCAGATCTGGAAACCGAACCCACGAACGAGTACAGAAGTACTTGCCACTGTTGCACCATGTAAAATTATAAGACAAGCGAACCGGAGATAGCAAATATTTTACAGATAAACATACAAACATACTTTATTATTATAGCTTGAATTTTGGCAAAACAAACGATAACCGCGCCAGACCCAGATACAGTTATATTTAGCGGTAATTGACTATACCTGTATGGTCTCGTGGTAATAATAGGCCACCCCAACCCGTGGGCGTCGCGAATGGCGAATGAAGACGAAAGCATATAGAGAACATGAAATCTTTCGAAGTAACTTTCCTCACAGAATTCTATAAGAAAGGATTCTACAAGAGACCTTTACCAGGTCGAGAGACCATCTAATTCTGTCGTCATTCTAGAACTGTTCTTCACCAGATAGATCTAGGAACTATATGGCTTTTACCCCTTTAACTAGCCAATTCGAGCTCTGATGGTAAGTGAGAGAGAATGGAAGGAGAGGATGGAAGTCCGTAGGAGAACTTACGTAAGGAAGTCTTCATTCCTGAATTTTTGGGCCAGGACCGTAGCTAGAGGCTCTAGGGCACCGGGGCGGCAAGTGATTGATTTTATAACTTGCTCGGGGGCTCCTGGGCACGACATTGCGTAGGGCGACTCCAATTAACTCCATATTAATAAGTCTTTGCATAGCTCGTCAGGGAGCACATTTCAATGAGACTACATGTTCCACGTAAAACCATATTACCATACGCTTGTCATTACTAAGAACTGATTAACTGCATTCTAATGAGAGCGCGACCCGACCTTTACACACGGACCTTGGCAGCAAGCCGGGAACCGCCGGGATGAACAAAGAAAATGGGTTTGGAGATCACTGCCGCATACGTTGAGGTGGGGAGCTAACTCAGCATGTAATAACGGCTAATAGTTTATGGGGCAGGGGATCTGCTTTTGTTTGTCTTGGAACTGCTACACGGCCAATAAATTGGGCTATTAATAGACTTTCGCTAAGAAGAATAGGCTTCTCCGGGACGTACCTTACAGGTCTACCTCAGAAGTGGAAGCATAACTTCGTTCCCGGAGCTCTCTATTGTGCTGAACCACTTGGGGGGCAGTGCGGTATGTATCTCTGTCCCCACCTAAGTATATAATTTATAGTCTATCGAAATTAATTTATATCTTTAGCTTTATAACGTGATTTTGGAAAACTTGAATTCTAAAACCGACTTCTGTCGACTATTAAGAGGGCATTGACCCCACTACAACTGTACATATTTATTTAGAATATTTGTCGTATTGTTTGTACTCACAAATGTACCTATGTGGGCTGATGTGGGCGTGAGAATTCTTGAGTAATATTCACTGAGACAGATTTATATCGTTATGAGTGTGTTCATCAACATTAATTCTCTGATTAAACAACCGATTACTCGAAAAATGTACTAGAATTTAAGATAAACGGTTGATTTACCAGATAATTAGTGTTGGTGAAAACCAGCTTAAGAGTAAAGGCCTATGCACACGACGTCGTTCCTACGCGCCGACGACGCGAGGTACCATCATACTCCTTACATAAAAAACGATACACACGTTTTTTAAGTATGGAATTTGACGTCAACGCGCGTCGTCTGCGCGTACAAAAGACGTTGTGAGCATTGGCTCTAAGACCAGCCTACCATGATCAAATTTGAGGAAGTCAGTAAAATCAAGAAAATATCGAGCATGTAAATGACAACCTGTTGCCTAAATTGGAGACATCCTAAAAGTATGAAGCAAGGGGCGCCCACGCTGCTACCTAAACAGTGCCGTAAAGATATCACTATGGACTCTATGGAGTTAATTAGACCTTATTAATAACTTCCTCAGTACACGCTCTTTTTCTTTCAAAGTGTGAACAAAGTTTCGCCTACACTTGATTCGTGGAAATAATACGCCTACACTTGTATGCAAAAATTAAAACAATTATCAGTTCTGGCTATGTGAATGTTTATTTACCAGTCATTGTTTATCGGACAGAACATAGTTTAGGCTTATATTACAGTAATGGAATTTGATGTTTCAAAATTGTGTTTTATTGAGGTGAAACATAGTGTTACATAAAAAAAATTAATGTTCCTCCATGTTTGTTAATTTTTACCTATGTTTTGCAAATACCTTATTTTGATTTGTTCTTTTTTTTATTAATTTGCAGCCACTGAAATAACGAACCAACCAGCTAAATGTTTGTTTGTTTTTTTTTTTATAAATGAGACACGAGTATGCATTTGCTTACAGAAACCGAGAGTTTGCGCGCGAAAAAGTGCTGCTGTTATATCAACTTTTCTTTACGTTTCATAATTATTGGATTTACGAAAAGGACGCAGTCTGCAAACACCAAAGTTTAATACAACAAATTTTTACCAAAGCAAACAGATCAAATTAAGTTTAAATCTAAACTGGAATTAATTCTTAATGTTGGCAACAAGACAAGTATAAAAAAATATAATAAGGTAGGTAACAAACATTGCAAAAAAACTGCCTCAGAAACTGGAATTATTGCTTGCGTATGCTTTTTTTGTGTTTAAAAAAGACTGGTTAAATATAAACATGATGCATCAACAAGTTGTAAACTTTGTAATAGGTACTGTGGATTCATAGGTTTTTTTGTGTGTTTGTTTGTTATTCTGGTTTATTCCACTGTCAGCCAAATTGGCTGTGTATGTAAAATATTGACCAGCTAATGAAAAAGGAAAAAAAAAATAGTTTACTTGTCATTACACACAATATGTATTAAGTACCTAGTTACTTATGGGAAAAAATGTATATAAATATTTGAAAAGGACGGACTGCTTTTACTAAAGAGACACTGGTGTCGATTCTGTTACACATTTTGACAGTACTAAACTAGACTAAACGCAACTGTCACTTTCTTTTTCTATCGAAACAGAAAGAGACAAACACCCATATTTAGTTTAGTCCTGTCAAACTGCACAACAGAATTGAAACCAATAACTAACTAGACTAAATGCAGGTGAACAGTTAATTAGGTTTAATAATGTATTGTTTTAAATTTCCATGGTTATTGACGTTAGTAGAATAAACTATGTCGGGATTTACACCATGTACAGTCACGTGTACTAATATGTATACACATAGCGACATTCAAAGGCGATTTTCTTCTAAAATATCTATTAGAATTATGAAATATTACACACTTAGTTTCTACAAATACATACGAAACATGGTTTCGAATATTTCTTAAATACAAACTATTCTCAAAAAGAAATTCGCTTTTAGGTTCGCTATGTGTATACATATTATTACACGTGACTGTACCTGTTTATTTTTGTTTGTTCTTCCGTGATCATGGCGCATGCAACTGCGGCGAAATATCGGAGTCTCAAAAATAAACAGGTACATGGTGTAAATCCCGACATAGTTTATTCTACTAAGGTTTAATAATGACTATATTCATTTACATCTCTCAAGTTATGGCCTCACATACCAAAGACAAGCTGGTGACTAATTTTAATCTAGCACTTAAGGTTTTAGTTGCACAATAATTTGTGTAATTTACATGAATAACAATCATTCAAATCGTGAAGATTAAATGAATATTTTGAAGATAACAATTGCAGGTTTAACTGCCTACATACTGTAAGCACAGACAACAATTGATTGCTGACCTGTTTTTGCATATATATAAAGTATATCAATGTTATAGTGACGTATGTATGAATATAATCAGCTGATATGTTATCTTGTAGCTGATACTACATAATACATGCAGCATGGGTATATAACCAATAATAAACATACGTACATACAATGACGCCTGTTTCCCATTGGTGTAGGCAGAGACTAGAGTAGTGACAAGATTTCCATCTGTTATGATCCTGACATACCATTTGTTTCATCTACATTCATTAACCTTCTCATGCATGCTCGTCGGTTTAGGGTGCTACCAACCTGGCCTTTTTGAGAATGTCTGCGATTTGTTCATAGTATGTTCGACGAGGTCGGCCCCTTCCAACTGTTCCATCCACACTTGCCTTCTACACTTGTTTCGTCCATCCTCTCTACATGACCAAACTATCTTAAGCTAACTTTCTCAATCCTTCTCACTACATCATCTTTCACTCCACAACATTCCCTTATTCCTTAATAATAAACAAACCAAGGATATCTCAGCTTGCCTCTAGTAGTTAATTTGCGGGTTTCCTTCTACAATATTCACATTAAAGAAGCATATTTCTAAAACCCTACTATGTATGTTATATCAAAACATATTTTGTAAACAATCTATTTCAGAACACAAGACCTTTATATGGTTCATGGAACATGGACTGTGCACATAAAATGCAAATGGCCATGACACAATGGACTTATGTACTTAAAGAATAGTATATACATGTCACACAATAGAAATCATATGTAGTTGTAATAAAGCTTTCATTCATATTTATAAGATAAGTTTGCAGCCTACAAGGGAACACAAAATGTATGTTTCTTTTCAATGCCATTTGTTTTTTTTACTGATTTTTTTATATCCAGAAGTGAAATGCCATAGGCAGAGTTAACAATAATGATGAAGTGAATGGTTTTAGTGTATATCAGAGAATAAAAACCTATATTCAATGAACAAAAGTTATTTGTTTTCATGAATTAATTAATATTTCAGAATCCATATATTTAACAGTGTCAAATATAAAGTGAAACTCGGCAGAATGCATAATATGAACATTACAAATATTAAAAGTTATTCAATTTAAGAATGTCTTAAAATTTTAATGGATTATATCAAAGACAAAAGACATAAAGAGTATTGTTATCAAGATTGTGTAAAGAATGAATGTTTAATCATAGTAGGTGAAACTGCTGTAACAATCAACAAGTTTGTGAAATAACAACTTGTAGAGTTAAACAAAATTAACTAATCATCCGACAACTGTTATGAAAGTATAATAATAATTAACAAAACATTCAAAGTTCAATAATAATAACCTTGAATACAAACTCTTTGTATTTAAAAGTTATCATTATAAACAATTAAAAATCAAAGCAATATGACTTGTCAACTCTTAATGACTGGCAAATTACCAGATTTGGATTGTTCACACACTGTGAAACATTCTAATTGGATCAGAAAGGAAACAATTCGAATATTTAACGTTCTTGTGGTGGCACATAACAATGCATTAACTCGACAACGTATGAGCAAAGTTCAACACGTCGCCGAGGTTAAACCCGCGCAAATAAACAACATTAATTACGTTTTATCGCACTTAACCTCAGCTAATATCGAATATTACAACAAAACAATGTAATACCTGAGTGGAGGCTCCTGTCCGCGCCCCCGGTCATGTTCACTACAGTCCGTCCAACGGTACCACTCAACGCGTCAGGCGGGCGGCGCACTCCGCTCCTGGCGGCCCAGCACCACAAATCCACGCAGCAATTATAAAAAGAACCCAATTTCAATGTCACAAAGGTAACACGAGGGTAACGGGGCTCGGCGACGCAGCCGATCCGCACTGACGTCCGCGATACTCACTAACCACAAGCCCTAACCTTAAATATCATAACATAATTTACCTTCTCCCTCATGGTAATTAGTTTCTCGATGTTTATATCCTTCGACTTCAGCCATATTCAATTTATTTATTTCGAGATCTGACTGGACTGAACATAGCGACGTAAATTTTTTCCAACACGACGCAAGTTGACAACTTTACGGGGAAAAAAAGACGTGTCATACTGTCAAAGTCAAAGAGTGGCTCGATTTCGAGGAGAATATTTACCCGATTTTATAAAAGTATTGTCTTATTTTTATAGTAAAAAATATAAACAATTTTATAAACCTTCTTCGCTTGGGTAATTAAATAGGACTGAAAATATTTTACAAGATAGCACACTATTTTTTTACTATTTTGTTTTTAAAAGAGTTGTTAGTGTTACCGTTTAAATTGTTAAATGAATGCCTCCTACTTACTTTTCTATTTTGCCAGAAATAAAAACAATAAACAATGTATAAATATTTCAATCATTTGACCTATGGATTGGAATGATTTGCGCAGGGCTCACGGATTTTGGTAAGAAATAACTCACAATATGAGCGAACACGAACGCCCAGTCAAAAGGAATCGAACATAAATATCTATAATCGACTTTGTAATCGATTAGGAAGATTGGATCTTGGATCAATGAAACGAAACAGCTACGGTACTACTACAATTACAAAACTATTATTTTATTTCAACATTTAAGTACATGTTTAGGTATGCGTTTATAGAATAAATAACTGATAACAATTATAATAAAGCAGGATACTTATATTTATTTACTATAATAAAAATGTTTAGAAATACATTAAATTCCTAAATATACCTAAATGAATTCATCTTATAGCTACATGTTAGAACAAATTTAATTGTTAGATATAAATAAGTTATATCTAACAAAAGCTATTACTAGATATCATCAGAGTTCTGTAGTGTCAACAGGCCCTGATATTCCATCTCTTTGAACATGATATCCTGGTTGAGGGTGTGCAAGATGTCCTGGAATCTCTGTCTTAGAGCCAAGTTCTCCATGCCAGCAATTTCGTGCTGAGTCCTCTGTCTTCTCTGCTTCAGCTCTTCAAGCTCAGCCCTCAGCTGCTCAATCCTGAATGTCATATTGTCCTTAGACATGTCTCTCGGTTGATAATCACCATCATCCTCTGACGAAAGACCTCCACTTTTTGACAATCCTGATGTTGCCGGGGTAGTTGCCCGACTGTGGCCTGGAAATGACTTGGGAGCTAAATCTTGAGGGGACTGGAACATGTGTGACCGAAATTGTGTTGGTAGTGGCTCCCTTTTAGACGGACCCTCTCCATGCATGGAATTTGTGTCCGAGAGCCGGCTATCGTAGGCTGATAGTCGGCTGTCCTCCATCTCTACGTTGATATTATCATCCTCCAGGTCAGAATCACTGACAGCTCCACCGAATATGTCAACAACATTAGAGGATTCATGATTAGAGACATCTACAGAAACAGATTCTCGTTTAGGATTGCGGTCAGCCTTCGTCTTCTTCTCAGGCTTGACATTGTGGGGTGTCTGGTCTTGTTTGGGATGGTCGTCTTCTTCTTTTATAACCTCCCAGGTAACGTTGACAGCTTCGTTGTCAGCCCTCAGCAACCTCTTGACCTCTTTTTCGATCTCTGGTGCTTCGACGTATTTCTTCTTGAGCGTTTTTCTGAATCGTCGCTTGCGCACGTTCTTAGTAGGCGGTGTGACGCCGTGCGGCCAAAGGAACTTTTTGTCAACTTTGTAAGGATCTTTTTTCTTATTTTTCGCGGGTGATTCCTCTTCTACAGACGGTTGGTCGGGTTCCTCTTTGCATATCATCATTTGGCATATATCTGCAGTTTTGTAGAAGCTCTTGTTGTCGATTGTTTTCAAGGATTCTATGACAGTCGGGAGGTCGAAGATCTTGGCGTGCATCAGCCAGTGGTCGAACCTGACCTCGCCGTGTCGCATGTCGTTCTCAATCTGTATAGTCAGCCGATTCTTTAAGTTTTCCCCAGATTTCAGCACTTCTCTCAGCACTTTAGAAGGCTCTTCAGGCAGACGCATTACGAACTGGGACTCCAGTTCTGTCGGGTACTCCGGTTCCCTTTTTTCTCGGTTCATGGTGGTTAAAGTCGTTCTAGAGGAATTAAAATGAAACTTATTTTCACTGTTTTCACTTATTTTCTAATCGAAATACAAGGGTGAAAAATATGAAAATCACAAAACATAAACATGTCACAGCTAAGGATGTTTACGGAAAAAGAAGAATTGATTGATTCTGAAGTGGTATCGATACTTTTCATTCGATACCGAGTATTTTTGTAATTAGTTAATTTTGTTTTGATTTTTTTTATACGGTATCGATACCATTCGTTTGTATTCGACACGATACTTTGGACTTTTTTAGATTAGACAGTACCAAGACACCAAAGAGTATAGTAATAATATGGGCAAGACACCAACACCTATCACAACACCAATAATGTAATCGATTGATTGCTTTTATCCTCGCAACATAAAAGTAACAGTAATCAATGCAGCAATGCGTTCGCACAGTAAAGGGTCGCTTGAGTGTTGTTTTTTAATATAGGTCTTAGTAAAGTTCCAGTTTATTTTACTTATAATAATAATTAAGACTGTTTTACTCGTTCACAATATTTTTTCTACCGAAAATATATTGTGAAGGACGGCACGGTTGACATCTGTCGGGCATGCCACTGTCCCGGCGAATCCATTCGACATATTATTTCTGGTTGTTCTCGTCTTGCTAACGGCGAGTATTTGCACAGACACAACCTAGTGGCTAGGATTATCCACCAGCAACTTGCTCTGAAATACAACCTTGTGGACGCAGAAGTACCATACTACAAGTATGTGCCCGACCCAGTTCTCGAGAATGGTCATATCACATTGTACTGGGACCGATCTATCATCACCGACAGGACTATTGTTGCCAATAAGCCTGACATAGTGGTGATAGATCGATCAGAGCGTCTCGCAATGATTGTTGATATCACTGTCCCACATGACGAGAACCTTGTGAAAGCCGAGAAAGATAAAGAAATTAAGTATCAAGACTTGGCACACGAGGTTGTCGACATGTGGGAGGTTGACTCTGCAGTCATTGTGCCGATAGTCGTGACGGCCAATGGCTTAATAGCCAAGAGCCTCGACCAACATCTGACGAGGCTCGCGTTGGGCAGCTGGATCAAGGGCCTGATGCAGAAAGCGGTACTTCTGGACACGGCACGTATTGTCAGGAAGTTCCTCTCTCTGAGGCCCTGACCACCGGTAGCTTGGACCCTGTTCCCGATGCCGGTGGGCTACTATTTTTTATAGAAATATTTAAAAATGTAAATCATATGTGTATATAAATAAATAAACGGAATATTAAGACTGTTTTTTATTAATAGAAATATTTAAAGTTAATGTAATTTATATGTATATTTAATGAATCAAGGAGATAATAATAAAGACTGATTGTTAATTCGGTTATTCAGATCGCTAAAAACAAAGCGCCTTTCGTTAGACGATTGGATCGAGGACATGGCATTTACGTATTGCGTGGTGACGAGGTTTCTGTCCTCAACGGCCGCTGGGACCCATTCGTTAATAAGTAAAAGTACTCGATCCCTACGGGAATCGATACTTTAAAAACGATCTGGCATTAAATACGGTATACGGTATCGATACCCTCAATCTTTCACAGATAAGAAACTCCATTCATGACATTTCGAGAAGCAATGTTGTTAGCCCATGTTACGATATTAGAGAATATTTCTTAAAAAAACTGTCGTTATCATAAAATAATGCATCGGTGTCGACGGCTCTGTTATTTTCAACTTAAGATTTCAACAATTTGATGAAAGAGAATCATTATTGTTATCACATGATTACAAATTTTCATCAGGTAACACAATTACAAAAAAAAGTGACTCATCTATTCATCTGTCATTTGATGTTTGATGGTGTCAGATTTCCGAAAAATATTCTTTTTTTCATAAAAACAACAGAAACGTAAAATTCTAATACAAAATGCAGGTAAATTACATTTATGGGCGTAAATGAACTTGCTTAAAAGAAGCCTGTGCGGTACAATTATTATTGAATTTGGTGTTTATTTTTAGAATCCTAATGAGGATACAGAATGGAACGATGTCCTTCGAGCGAAGGGTATCATACCTCCCAAGGAGGCAGAGGTATCAGAGGACCAGATCGTTAACATGATAGAGCAGACCATCCAGCAGAAACAGGCTGAGAGTTAGTATAAACAGTACTTATAGGTTATGTTGACACCTGTTGCCTATATTATTAAAAAAACATATTAAAATATAAATTATTTATTCATATCCTCTTAATAACTGAAGGAAATCTTCTTATTAACATGATGACAAGTCGTCTTGACCATGAATGTAACGGTACTCATTATTTTACAGGGGTTCCACTTGAGCGATAATAAATACTTGCCTAACTGTAAAGTTATAAAAAATTATGCTGCTGTTACAGTTATATTATTATGTCGTTTATTTATTAACTTACATACTATTTACATTATGAAATATTTCTATAAAAAATAGTAGCCCGCTGGCATCGGGAACAGGGTTCAAGCTACTGGTTGTTAGGGATTCAGAGAGAGTAACTTCCTAATAATACGTGCCGTGTCCAGAAGTACCGCTTTCTGTATCAGGCCCTTGACCCAGCTGCCCAACGAAAGCTTCAGATGTTGGTCGAGGCTCTTGGCTAATAAGCCATTGGCCATAATGACTATCAGCATAACAACTGCTGAGTCAACCTCCCACATGTAGACAACCTTGTGTGCCAACACTAGATACTTAATTTCTTTATCCTTATGTAATAAGTAATAATAAGTAACATATTTTTAGAGGACAAACAACTATCAGAACTGGATTTAGATGGCCTTGATGAGCTTGAGGATTCAGAAGACGAGGCTGTCATAGAGGAATATAGAAGGAGGCGCATCGCTGAGCTGAAGAAATTAACTGAGAAGCCTCGGTTTGGTGACATCAGGGAAGTGTCAGGGCAGGACTACGTACAGGAAGTCAACAAGGCTGGTGAGGGCATATGGGTGGTTATACATCTGTATAAACAAGGGTGAGTTGGGTTGTACACTGTGATGTTTATTAGTAATTGGATTGAATCATAACTGGTAAGTGCGAGCGTGCACTGCTGTGCGGTGACATGGAGTGCCTTTTTTCACCGCCAAGAATGAAATAAATACATGTAAATCAATATGCGGCGAATAAAACGCAGTGCGCACTCTTCTATGACACTCCCAACTTCATAGATTATACGTAAAAAAGTGCAAGGCAGTGCGCGCTAGCTGTTAGTGATATAGAAACATCTGTCTGAAAGGAAATTCAAAATGTTCTGATGAATACTTTACGATGGGTTGAGGGTTACTATTGCTAGATGGAGGATAGATGAAGAGGTAGATGGGTAGGAGGATGAGGGGTAGATGAAGGGTTAGCTGACAAATATTTCTCATTGTATAGTTATTTTTGCAAATAATGGTTCTTAGGAATACAGTAGCACAAGTACATACTCTGTTTGGCTTCAGCGGTTACTGAAGTCTACTTAAAGAATTACTTCTGACACTATATTTCTCTAAATCTTGTTGGATTTTATAAGAAAACCGTTCATAGGTTCTGAAAAGCTACATAGTGAGAATTTTTTGTAACCGCCACTGTTTATAATCCTGTACATTCTTTGATCTCACCCATTCATTATATTCCAGCATCCAGCAGTGCGCCCTGATCAACCAGTATATGCGTCAGCTGGCAGCCAAGTTCCCCTACACCAAGTTCTTGAAGGCAGTCGCTCAGACCTGCATCCCTAACTTCCCAGAGAGAAATCTGCCCAGTGTGTTTGTGTACTTTGAGGGGGACATGAAGAAGCAGTTCATTGGCTCTGTAGAGTTGAGAGGAACTTCTCTTACTGTTGAAGGTATGTTCTATTGTGTTATGGTCTTGTCAAACAAACCATGTGATTTGATTTCTTTTATTTATTGGTGCTACATTGTGAGGGGCTCGTGGCTTATTAATAACCGAGCTGGTGATACGATTTGCGAGGTTAAGCTGCGCTTGCCGCGGTCAGTCCTCGGATGGGTGACGGTTCGCTTCACATCAAGACCACTCTGCGCCTCGGAGAGCACGTTAAATAGTTGTTCTAACCTTCGGATATCGGCATTGCCCAGTTACTGGGTTGTGGAGGTCTGATGGCAGTCGCTGTGTAAAATACTGGTTTTTTAGCTGCATCCGGTTAAATTGGAAGCTGCAACATAGTTTGGAAAAGGTTAGGCAGAACATTGGTGTTATATTGTGGGCTGCAATAGGATCCCTCACACTGTCGCATTTGGTAGAAGTGTAAACAAAAAAAATTCAATGATTTGCATCATTCAAGTTACAAAAAAAATTACATACACAATGTGGCATAAAGGCAGTTACAAATTAAAATAAAAGGTGTTTAGATAGATGGACTGCGACACCCATACAACCAAAATATCCTCTTTCTCTAAATTACCACTTCATGTCATTTCCAATAATTTATTTATTTTCTATTTTCCAGAGTTTGAATACATTCTGGGAGAAGTTGGTGCAGTCGACACAAAAATAAAAGACGACCCCAGACCAAGAATCAAAGACAAAATGTTCACCGACCTCGGCTCCAACGACTGGTGATAACACAACTGTGTGGTGATGATGGTGATAACATATCACCAGTGTGTACAACTATCGACGTTACGCTTCGGTGCGGGTTTATGTGCTTAAGTTGCAAATAATTTATTTTCAATTCGTAAAATTTAAGTATTATAATATAATGAAATTATTTTATTAAATAATTTACCAGAGTACGTCTATTGTAGCAAAATAAAATAATTATAGAATTTTAGCATTTTAGTTTCATGGAAACATTATTTTCCACAGATACTTATCTGTAACAACTTCGTTGTTTCATCTACTGTTTACAATTTTCATTACTATTGTTTAAAAAAGTGCATTTTCTTACAAGTTAATATAACTGATGTGTGATTGGTATTTGAGTAATCACACAAGTTCTAATTATTTAGGACTACATTTGTTGATTATTGAGACATGATTAAAATACATGTTTTTAAAAGTTTGTTTTATTATCAATACTTATTTACAAGGAATACTTAGTTCTAATAATATACCAGCCTGTAACTGTCCCACTGCTGGGCAAAAGCGTCTTCTCAGTCAGAGAAGAAACGAGCATTTATCACCCATCACGCTTGCTCACTGCGCATTGGCGATTTCAGACCATTCAAGTTGAAGTGTCCTCACGGTGGTGATGTGACGTCATAACCATGTGCGTTACATCAAACTTAAGACTTAAATAAAATTATTTCTTTCTTTGACAACTGGTTGAAAAAGCTGAATCGTCAACATTAAAAAAAATACACTTCTGTCGTCCTAAAAAGTCTTCATCCAATTTTTTCGGTTAGCACCCTCTATGTAAGTTGATAGTGGTGACGCACTTGGCGATGCAGGGCTCTACGGGGTGCCGCGACTTGAGCCCAAGGTCGAACACGTGCATCAGGATTTTGGCAGCGTGTTCCTGCATGCCAACGACCAGCTCCGGTAGCTTGTCTAGTAAAGATTGAGTCACTTCTGGCTGGTGTGAGTCTAAACATTCTAGCACTGCTTGCAGACCTGCAAATTATACGGATAATTAACATTTTTCCGACTTTAAAAAAGAGGTAATGTTAGTATTGTGTTAGCGATGTACTCAAAAAACTACTTGGTTGACTTAATCGAATCTAACCAAGCTAATCAACAAAGTACCATATAACGGGGTGAATAGCAGAGGTGAATCGGGATGAAACTTTAAAATGGATTCTATCGTTGAAATGTAGATTGTTGTCAATGAGGACACTTAATCGTTAATTATAATATAGTAAACACATTAGAGTCCTTTTTGACAATAAAATTATTATTTTAATGTTAAAATCCCTTTTAAAGTTTCGTCCCGATTCACCCCTGCATTCCTATTCACCCCATTTTACGGTACGGGCCGACCGATGCGAGAATATTCATTCAGCAGCGGCTTGAATAAGGCTACTGGTTAGGAGCAGCATCACTGGAGTCAGAGAGCTGAACTTTGTCGCGGTTGCCTCGGGGTGGTTTTGACGGGAGATATTGTTTTTGGAATAGGTATTTGTTAAGTAGTTGATGATATTACCTGGCGTGGTGTCGGTGACGGCAGGCAGCAGCTTGGCGAGCAGCGACAGCGCGGTGAGCCGCAGCGGCGCGTGCGCAGCGGCAGCGTGCGGCGCCGCCCCGCGCAGCACGGCGCCCGCCCAGCCCGCGCCGCCCCACGCGCCGCCGCGCCGGGAGCCCCACGCCTCGATCTCCTGTTGCACACATTCTATTGTCACTCTCATGTTCATCCTAGCTTTTCAGAAGCACGTTAGACTAGACTAACCACTCAGTCTAACTAGAATAAGATACGATTCAATATTTATCAGTACATATCAATTATACATCAGGACGTATACGAATGTACCAAATGTGTACATGTGAATGTAAGATCAAGAGGCCGGAAGACTATTGCGTAGACAGATTATCTGCGAGATTAAAAGCCATCCTTTACGTAACTATGGTCCGCGTGCAAGTGCTAGTCACCTCCTGAGGTATGCGAGCGGCAGGAGGGGGGTGTGCGCGCGGTACACAAGACAAAGCAAACTGACAGAACGTGTCTATTTCCCACCCCCCTTTCTGCCGTTCTCACACCTCAAGCGGTGACTAGAACTTGCGCACGGACTATAGCACACCGTTTCGATTTTCAACGAGGATTTTTAGAGGATTTTTTTATTTTTTTTTTAATTGAAGAACGATTTTTTCCTAATGTATGTGTTTACGTTTACATAGATTATGATAAACAAAACTACAAAATTTATTGTTAAAGATAATTTTAAGTACCTACCTACTAGTATTTTAGTCTGATGATATATATCTGACTTATTATTATGTTGCTGTGCCCTTACCGGGCTTCACGTTGAATCTTACTATATTTACTATGTAACACCTATCTAACACATGAATGCAATAAAGAACTTGAACTTGAGTTTTTGAACAATAACGTAACCTCATATTACACTATCTGCAAACTATCTACATAAACGGCATGAATGCCTCATCTTTCACAAAAAAAACAACGTATGGCACAGACCTGCAGCAACCAGTGCAGGTTTTCGGGTGAGTCGTAGCGTTTTTGCAGCGCCTGCAGCGCTAGTGGCGGTGGCGCGGCCGATGCGGGCGCTAATACCTCCGCTGCTTGCAGCGACGACAGCGCTGGCGTGTTCCTGTACACACGATAATAGTTAACACACACTATATAGATTAACCTTACACGTCATCAGGGAATCTTAATTCCTTCCATATATAAAGTAGTAATATAACATAACATCACGCATGGTTTTCCCCGAAGGGTTCGGCAGAGGTGTTTTTTAGATCAACCTCGTTTCGCCAATTATGTTTAAGTCTCATGTAATAGGGGGGCGAGCCTACTGCCGTTAACCGGGCACATCTTCAGACTCCGTGCTGCTACTGAGAAATTCCTAATGGAAAAACCCAATAACACTTTGCCCAACCTGGGGATCGAACCCAGGAACCCATGCTCAGCAGTCGCGCTTCCGACCACTAGACCATCAAGGCAGTCAATTAGTAAAAGTATTAAAAATGGCAACTTTGAAATAAAATTTTGTCAGTTGAAATAATACAGGTGTCTGGAAGACCAACATTTTTTTAAGGAAATCTCGTGATTTTCCTTTGTTTATTGTACTGCTGTGTGTATGAGTGTGTGTGTGTACTAACGCAATGGTCTCCTTGTGCGCGTGTAGCAGCGCGTGCGCAGGCTGCGGGCGGCAGGCCAGGTACCGGCGCAGCAGCGCGCCCACGCGGTGCAGCAGTGAGCACACGCCGCTGCCTTGCTGGGTGCGCGCCATCATCAGGAAACACTCCAGGATGCTGTGCACCTCCGCCCTAAAGGATATCAATCTATATTATAAGCTCACCTATTTATACAAACTCCGGTGTTTCATGAAATATAGCTAAGTAAACAGTTGAGAACTTAAACCAAAAGAGGACAGAAAAAATAATCTACGTGTCCAGAATTACGAGGGGCAGCAGCGTCATTGATCTACATATTGTTCAATGGGTATACTACTTCTGCCCCGCCCACTCGCACCAGCAGCAGCAGCGCGGCCGCCAGCGCGCGCGCCCCCCCCCCACAGTACATACGTGTTAGTGGGCGCGAACAGCTCGTGGTCGGGCAGCACCTCGAGCGCGGCCAGCACGTGCGTGTGGTGCCTGGTGGCGGGCGGCGTGGCCCCCCGCAGCAGCGCGGCCGCCAGCGCCAGCGCGCGCGCCCCCGCCCCTCCCACCCGCGCCCACACCGCGCGCACATCCGCTTCCATGCGCCACAACCTGGGGACAGTCAGAATAATATTATTTTCCTCTCTCCCGTTGACCTGTACAACAGTAGTTCGAGCCGCGGTCAAATAATAAGGTCTGTATCAGCTACGCTGTACATTTGCTGTAGTTTGTATCTGTAAAAAAAGTTAACATTCGAGGAGTTCACCACACTCTTAACAAAACTAGAAGCTTGTCTAAATTCCAGACCTCTGTGCACGCTGAGTGAAAATGTAGAAGACCTTGATTGTCTGACGCCAGCACACTTTCTAACAGGGAGGTCAGGGTTGACCGTGATCGAAACAAGAGAAGACGCTCAAACAAGATGGGAGCTGACGAAAAAAAAAACAACAGAAATTTGGAAGAAGTGGAAAAATGGGTACTTGTGCCAACTGTTAGCAAGAACAAAGTGGTAGAAGCCGCAGAACAACGTGAAAGTTGGTGATTTGGTTATTCATGTTCATGATGACCAACGGCCCGCAGGAAAATGGTTACTGGGCAGAGTATCAGATCTTCACCCGGGAGACGACGGATATGTTCGTGTCGTAACCCTGAAACGAGAAACGACTCCATAAAGAAACCAATAACAAAGCCATCTTACCGATAGACAGCGAAGAAAACTCCAGACCACAAAACACAAAAAACAAGCAATCAACGAGAATACAGCAAAATGTGAACAAACTGCAAGGACAAGCAAAATCAACTTCATCGGATCAGTGATAGGCCTACTACACCTACTGAGTCCAGCAACTGCGACAAGTAACACAAAAAACTTGATCAAATTGCAACAAGGCCTATATTTCGATAAATCCACCAAACATGAAATTGATTCACGACGAGTGGAAGATAGTTGTCTACTACGACGTCATACCTTACTGGCATGGTACAGCAGTGTTTACTAAATTCAATGATCATCTCAAAGCCATATGTTCAAAGATAAAACAGAAGACAGAATGTGACGTAATTGCGTTACAATTGCGTCACGCATTCGCTGAACTCGAACACTATAAACCGTATGTTGCTTAATCCGCAAGGTTGGGTGAATATGAGAAGCAAACGCTGCCTTATCAATGGTGTCGGGTCAATCGCACGTTCCCTGTTCGGAGTATTCGATGACCAATTCGCCGAACAATATCAACGGGATATAGAACTCATCAAACAAAACGAGAAACATCTGGCTCTGTTATCCAAAAATCTGACAACAATAATAGAAGCTGAATACAACATACTTAGGAGATCGGAGGAAACAATCGAAAAACAATACAAATTCGTTATTCAATCAACATCTGCTACGGCTAGACACGCTAACGAGCAAGCTTCAGCAAGAGATTGACTCTCAAGAATTATCAATCGAGTTTGTGATGTCTGCTATCCCTGCAAATAGCTTTATAGAGCATTTAAGAAACGTTCAAGATATTCTGTTGGACATCGTAACCAACATTTACAATGACGAGATGAACTTACACCTTATTGAGCCAGAACATATCAGGTCAATCAGGTCAGCTGTCAAAGGATTTAGCACTTCCCATCACCAACATTCAAGATTTTATTTTCCTCCTTTATCATCTTCTACAAGTGAAGACGAAAATGTCACAAAGATATCTTTTGAGATACCGGTGCTGTTAATCAGTAGAGAAAATTACGAAGTTTACCACATCATACCTGTCCCAAAAAGGAACGGCGTCGACATGGTTACCCTGCTGCATATAGCAATCAACATACAAAAGGATTCTTAGAGTACGCGCCAGATAAGTCTGCGCGCGGCCAAAATCGGAACTAATTATGGTCCACCACAATGTTGCCGTTTTATTAACTTTGTCACTAGATCTACCTGATTTTAGGAATAAAAGAAAATATAGGTCCGGTGCGACGACGGACAGTGTTCCACTGCTAGAGGTGCGTGCGTCGTCCTCTTGCGATGCGACGTCGTGCGTCGTCGTAACGCAGGTGTGGCATACAATGCGTTGATCCGTTGCGGCGACGCAACGCAACGCACTAATGAGTCATCGCCCTAAGGCGGAATTTTCGCAATTCGATAAGCGACCAGGTCGGAGTACCGTAGGTTAGGATGGATTAGATTAGATTTTAAAATAATATTGATAAACATACGAGCCACGGTCTAAAAAAACAAAACCAAAAAAACACATAATAAGCTGCGTACTTGTGTGAATACTCCTTATTGTGCGGGTGCGGCGCTGCGATGGCCGTGAGCAGCGCGTGCGACACTCTGTCCGTGGCGCTGGTGGAGCTGGCGGCCGCGCTGCGGAGCGACGCGTCGCACTGCAGCGGGCTCAGCGGCTTGCTGCGGGACCCCGACTGCAGCAGCAGCGGCAGGATCTTTGGCACCTGGGGAAAATATGGGATTTACGTGTGGAACTCACTACTGGATATATCAATTGATTATCAGAAATGTAGTGCTATACGGTGCTGTTTCAGTAGCGCTGGTTCCTTTACTTTACCTTCATATACAGCAGGAGTAGCAGCAGCGGGTCGTGCAGCTCGGCGGCGGACGCCACAGCCAGCAGACCGTGCTGGTGCGGGGCGCATCGCAGCAACAGCCCCAAGCGCCCGTCGACTCGGCGTCGCGCAGCATCGGCTCCGTCTTGAGCTTCTATCAGACGAGCTTCGTCAGCCACGTAGCGGACGAGAACTCCCAACTGTGATGTGGGTGTCAAAATAAGAAACACGCTGACAGATAATATTATAAAATTATAGTAATAACTAGCGATCCGCCCCGGCTTCGCACGGGTGCAATGTAGATACGAATGTGGGGCATATAAACCTTCCTCTTGAATCACTCTATTGCTGAAAACTGCATTAAAATCCGTTGCGTAGTTTAAAAGATCTAAGCGTACAGACAGCGGGAGCGACTTTGTTTTATACTATGTAAAGATTTATACATTAAATGTTACACGGCTGCACCAAATAGGTGTCCAGTTAATGAAAGAGAAAAACCGATTCACGAATGCTAGCAAATGACAAGAAATTCATGTACACAGCGCTAATCGTGTAATTACAAAGACACGTCCAAATTATTATACAGCGTTCACGAAGAAGAAGCGAAGAAAATTTCTCAACCACTCATCGCCAAATAATAGGTGAAATATGATGCTCCCCCCCCCCCCCGAACAGATCTTGAAAGTGTTCAGAGTAGCCAGAAAGTTCTGCATAAGAGGGTGATCGGAGTTAGTACCGATTCTCATCACGTTTATTATCGGTCTATACTAACCTGCTTATGGTCCAGTCGCAGCGTGTCATCTGGCACGTAATGTTTGGGCGTGGTCTTGTCCCGTCCCTGCCACACGCGAGGACTCTCTATCAGCGTCTCCGCAAAGTCTAGCACTGCACTTGGTGACCAGCCACTGTGAAGAATGTGAATATTGCATTTGTTTGAAATATTTTGTCATATTATTTTTTGTTCCAACTATCTATGTAACGAGCAATTTAGTGCTGGGAAGTAAACATTCATCACGTCTCGCGCGTGTCGACCAGTGATAGTAGCGCACACGCATACTCCAATCATTCGTGTTTGCAGAAACGGAAATGCACGAGAGGGATCAGACTTAGCAGCTTAACAAGTAGGTGGATTGCTAAAGTTCATATTGGGTGTTACCCTTCAGGCTGTAATAGCGTAGTGAGGCAGTAGTGCAGGGTCCTCCAAGAGGCGCGGTGTGCCAGCAGCGTGACCAGCAGCGGCCGCCAGGGGGCGCAGCCCGACCGGAACATCAGCTGCATCTGTACACACGATATAACTAATGTTAGGATGCTTTTCAGGAACGCTCATTGTATGTTTTAGTGCATCTAATACAGCATCCCATGACGTAATAATGTCTGGTCAAATAAGAAACCTTCCTACTATATAAAATATCTCGAAGGGAGTTGAAAGTTTACAATAGACACCCACGCCACGATTAGAAACATAATAATTTTGGGAATCAGTTAAACCATGTTTTTTTTTAATTTTGAAAAGAGGTTCAAATAGTTGTTAGGCTTGTTTAAAGCAATTAATCAGTCTCCTCATGGCATTTGAGAACAGAATCCCAAAAGTTGCTATAAAATGTAAGTGATGTTTTAATAGCATACAAAATCGGCCCATTACTGTCCCACTGCTGGGCACAGTACTCTTCTCAGAATGAATAAGATTTAGGCCTTTGGAGTCTAAGTCCTCCTTCCATCCACCCAGGCCAGCATGTTGGTCTACGGCTTTGACCAACATGCTGACTTGGTGCCGGTTGGCGCACTACACACACCTTTGAGATTTTTTTAGCGCCCTCTCAGATATGTAGGTTTCCTCACGACGTTTACCTTCACTGTTAACGCAAGTGATAATCAAATTCTTTTGCAATAATCGGACAAGATAAGGGAAGCTCTTTAATCAAATCAGTATCGATTTATTAATACGATCCAAAATGTATCAGTTACTTGTCGTTGTCGCTGGTCACTGGGTCCCAAAGCCTCGCGCTGCAGCTCCGACATCCAGTCCAGCAGCAGTCCGACACCCAGTCCACCACGAGAGAACACGTGGACAGGACCTGACACTCCGTCTTCGTGCTTAATCTAAGGATAGAAAGATCTTGTAGGGTAAAAGTTTAGAAGATGCTTCAAGTAAAGATAGCTCGCGGAATTGTGAAAGTTAGAGGAAAATTCCAGAAACTTCTTTGGTTGTGGACGAAGGTAGGCCCTATATCAGCCTATATGATCAGACGTATACCTTTTTATGATCAGAGATGATTTAAAGTGTTAAGATCAAGTCTAACACCAGGAGGGAGGATATGAAAGATAAGGGAGTAAATGATAATGAGACGGCTGACAGGGAAGAGTGGAAGAGAAAAACATATTGCGCCGACCCCAAGTAACTTGGGACCAGGGCAGGAAGATGATGAGATCAAGTCTAACACCAGGTTCACACGATTCGATTCTAGTTGATCAACTGCTAAATCGCATGCGATTTGAACCGTCTGAACAGACTTTCAATCAAATTGAAGCAACAAAAACGTTTCAAATTTTGTTGATCAAATCTTTTGATCAACTAGAATTGAATCGTGTGAACCTGGTATAAGGTAAACCCAGATTTTCTTCAAGTTTGAACTCACTTTAGATTCGTAGTGGCCTTCCTGGTTCTTCTCCAATATGTGCGTGATGACATCGACGATGATGCGTGTGTCTTGACTTGTGATGATGCGGTTGCCGAGAGCCTCCAACGTGCTGGGAGAAGCTGCCTCCAGTACTAGGAACAGAAAGTATTACTTAGTTCGTAACAGGAGATAGATCTTAATAAAAGCCGTGAAGAATTCGATGGCCGTGTCTTTGACGGGAAAAATAAAACTTTTAAAGCTAATGGAACATCGAGTAAGAAGCTACGGATATTTATTTCGTTATATCCAAAGAAATTATTTATGGACAAGGGTGGAAAAAAACAAAGTGTTGTTAGAGACTAAAACAAATATCACTACAAGTCTTCACACACAGAGGGCGGAGGCGAAGGCAGGGCGGAGGCATAGCGGCGCGCGAAGGCGGTGCGGAGGCGATGGCGAAGGCGGAGCGGAGGCGAAGGCGGTTTTTTTGTATTATTGGAATTAGAAAGATTACTCACACGATCGGGAGCGGTGGCTGACGGTTAGTTTCCACCAAGCGGAAAAATCCTCGCGCCCTTTTTTATGTCACTGAATAAACAACTGTATAAACATTGACAGTTTTTCTTGATGAAAAGAATTATTTCAGACTTAGTGTTTGGCCATACCTATTTAATTTACTGCGCGGGAGAAGCTTTGATAGCTACCGGGATGTCAATATGTCATACGTTTCGTTCCATCTATTGGAAGCATTAAATGTATTTGATAATTTGGCCCAGTAATTGATCTATTTGTTATTAACCATTAAATAACAACATTGTAAGAATAAGAACGACATAATCAACATAATCTATAATGTTTATAAAAAAAACTGGTATTTTAAAAATCGTAAACGCTTGAATGCTGGTGCTAAAACTAAACGTGTACCCAGTACACGATGAAACGTAATAAGGTGCGTTCAAAATTAGTAAAAATGTCGTAAAAAAGTAAGGTTTTTTTAAAAATATCAATATTTTATTCCGGCTTTTAATAAATAATTGAATAGTTGTAAATTAATGCTCCTTTAATTGACTATTTTTTGACGTATAACTCATTAGGGGTCTTATGCAAATTTGGTCAGGTCAATTATGGCCGTTGTTCTTTAATAATACAAAAATTCCGCCTTCGCCTCCCCGCCGCTTTCGCCTCCGCTCACTAACAACACTGTTTTTTTCCACCCTTGTCCATAAATATTTCCTTGAATATAACGAAATAAATATCCGTAGTTTCTTACTCGATGTTCAAAAAAGTGCTCGAGCATCCGCGAGGATGTTTCCGTTTGTAGGAAATTAACCTTAAACCTGACACGACTATCTACCGACTCCGCTCCGCCACCGCTTTCTATGTGTGGAGACTTTTAAGGTAAACCCACATCAGTTAATGTTGCGATTGGAGGTCCCCCGACACCCTATTGTTAGATCCCTGTATACCTGTGATGAGCTGTTGCTTGGTGGCACCGGGCGGTACGTGCGCGTCCAGCTCGCGCTTGACCGTGCTGCTGCTGCTGCTTTGCATCATAGCTCGCAGCACGTCCACCACGGGGCCTGTCAGGAGCTTGCACTGCATGAGGAGTGTGTCTGCGATCTATAGGATGAAAATAGTAAAAAAAATGGAAAAAATTGTGACGAGTAAACAGTATAATTTGAACCCGTACTCCACATATTTAGTATGACATTGTGTATCATAGAGGCTCGTGGTTTATTAACGACCGCGCGGATCCTACGATTTGGGAGGTTAAGCTACGTTTGCCCAAGTTAGTCCGTGGATGGGTGACCGTTTGTTACACATCGAGAACCTTCCGTGCCTCGGAGAGCACGTTAAACAGTCGGTCCCGAATGTCATACGAATACCTATGACAGTCGTTACGAGAAGTCAGGAGCCTGAAGTTTGACAACCGGTCTAACCTAAGGATATCGGTATTGCCCTGTAACTGGGTTGCGGAGGTCTGATGGCAGTCGCTCCGTGTAAAATACTGGTATTCAGACGTATCTGGTTAGACTGGAAGCTGATCTCAGCTGGCTAGGCAGAACACTGGGTATCAACCTTGGCTAAGTCAATGAAAGTCATCAACGTAGACAACCGAACCGTGGTGGGACACTTATAGTGTGGTATTATGTATGTACCTGCATAAGTTTGTTGTTCTTGAGCGGCAGCAGCGCCCGCAGCAGCGGCGCGGCGTGTGCGGGCCGCCGCACTAGACCGGCCGCGCCGCCCGCGCTGTATTATGTACGTACCTGCATAAGTTTGTTGTTCTTGAGCGGCAGCAGCGCCCGCAGCAGCGGCGCGGCGTGTGCGGGCCGCCGCACTAGACCGGCCGCGCCGCCCGCGCTGTATTATGTACGTACCTGCATAAGTTTGTTGTTCTTGAGCGGCAGCAGCGCCCGCAGCAGCGGCGCGGCGTGTGCGGGCCGCCGCACTAGACCGGCCGCGCCGCCCGCGCTGTATTATGTACGTACCTGCATAAGTTTGTTGTTCTTGAGCGGCAGCAGCGCCCGCAGCAGCGGCGCGGCGTGTGCGGGCCGCCGCACTAGACCGGCCGCGCCGCCCGCGCTGTATTATGTACGTACCTGCATAAGTTTGTTGTTCTTGAGCGGCAGCAGCGCCCGCAGCAGCGGCGCGGCGTGTGCGGGCCGCCGCACTAGACCGGCCGCGCCGCCCGCGCTGTATTATGTACGTACCTGCATAAGTTTGTTGTTCTTGAGCGGCAGCAGCGCCCGCAGCAGCGGCGCGGCGTGTGCGGGCCGCCGCACTAGACCGGCCGCGCCGCCCGCGCTGTATTATGTACGTACCTGCATAAGTTTGTTGTTCTTGAGCGGCAGCAGCGCCCGCAGCAGCGGCGCGGCGTGTGCGGGCCGCCGCACTAGACCGGCCGCGCCGCCCGCGCTGTATTATGTACGTACCTGCATAAGTTTGTTGTTCTTGAGCGGCAGCAGCGCCCGCAGCAGCGGCGCGGCGTGTGCGGGCCGCCGCACTAGACCGGCCGCGCCGCCCGCGCTGTATTATGTACGTACCTGAATAAGTTTGTTGTTCTTGAGCGGCAGCAGCGCCCGCAGCAGCGGCGCGGCGTGTGCGGGCCGCCGCACTAGACCGGCCGCGCCGCCCGCGCTGTATTATGTACGTACCTGCATAAGTTTGTTGTTCTTGAGCGGCAGCAGCGCCCGCAGCAGCGGCGCGGCGTGTGCGGGCCGCCGCACTAGACCGGCCGCGCCGCCCGCGCTGTATTATGTACGTACCTGCATAAGTTTGTTGTTCTTGAGCGGCAGCAGCGCCCGCAGCAGCGGCGCGGCGTGTGCGGGCCGCCGCACTAGACCGGCCGCGCCGCCCGCGCTGTATTATGTACGTACCTGCATAAGTTTGTTGTTCTTGAGCGGCAGCAGCGCCCGCAGCAGCGGCGCGGCGTGTGCGGGCCGCCGCACTAGACCGGCCGCGCCGCCCGCGCTGTATTATGTACGTACCTGAATAAGTTTGTTGTTCTTGAGCGGCAGCAGCGCCCGCAGCAGCGGCGCGGCGTGTGCGGGCCGCCGCACTAGACCGGCCGCGCCGCCCGCGCTGTATTATGTACGTACCTGCATAAGTTTGTTGTTCTTGAGCGGCAGCAGCGCCCGCAGCAGCGGCGCGGCGTGTGCGGGCCGCCGCACTAGACCGGCCGCGCCGCCCGCGCTGTATTATGTACGTACCTGCATAAGTTTGTTGTTCTTGAGCGGCAGCAGCGCCCGCAGCAGCGGCGCGGCGTGTGCGGGCCGCCGCACTAGACCGGCCGCGCCGCCCGCGCTGTATTATGTACGTACCTGCATAAGTTTGTTGTTCTTGAGCGGCAGCAGCGCCCGCAGCAGCGGCGCGGCGTGTGCGGGCCGCCGCACTAGACCGGCCGCGCCGCCCGCGCTGTATTATGTACGTACCTGCATAAGTTTGTTGTTCTTGAGCGGCAGCAGCGCCCGCAGCAGCGGCGCGGCGTGTGCGGGCCGCCGCACTAGACCGGCCGCGCCGCCCGCGCTGTATTATGTACGTACCTGCATAAGTTTGTTGTTCTTGAGCGGCAGCAGCGCCCGCAGCAGCGGCGCGGCGTGTGCGGGCCGCCGCACTAGACCGGCCGCGCCGCCCGCGCTGTATTATGTACGTACCTGCATAAGTTTGTTGTTCTTGAGCGGCAGCAGCGCCCGCAGCAGCGGCGCGGCGTGTGCGGGCCGCCGCACTAGACCGGCCGCGCCGCCCGCGCTGTATTATGTACGTACCTGCATAAGTTTGTTGTTCTTGAGCGGCAGCAGCGCCCGCAGCAGCGGCGCGGCGTGTGCGGGCCGCCGCACTAGACCGGCCGCGCCGCCCGCGCTGTATTATGTACGTACCTGCATAAGTTTGTTGTTCTTGAGCGGCAGCAGCGCCCGCAGCAGCGGCGCGGCGTGTGCGGGCCGCCGCACTAGACCGGCCGCGCCGCCCGCGCTGTATTATGTACGTACCTGCATAAGTTTGTTGTTCTTGAGCGGCAGCAGCGCCCGCAGCAGCGGCGCGGCGTGTGCGGGCCGCCGCACTAGACCGGCCGCGCCGCCCGCGCTGTATTATGTACGTACCTGCATAAGTTTGTTGTTCTTGAGCGGCAGCAGCGCCCGCAGCAGCGGCGCGGCGTGTGCGGGCCGCCGCACTAGACCGGCCGCGCCGCCCGCGCTGTATTATGTACGTACCTGCATAAGTTTGTTGTTCTTGAGCGGCAGCAGCGCCCGCAGCAGCGGCGCGGCGTGTGCGGGCCGCCGCACTAGACCGGCCGCGCCGCCCGCGCTGTATTATGTACGTACCTGCATAAGTTTGTTGTTCTTGAGCGGCAGCAGCGCCCGCAGCAGCGGCGCGGCGTGTGCGGGCCGCCGCACTAGACCGGCCGCGCCGCCCGCGCTGTATTATGTACGTACCTGCATAAGTTTGTTGTTCTTGAGCGGCAGCAGCGCCCGCAGCAGCGGCGCGGCGTGTGCGGGCCGCCGCACTAGACCGGCCGCGCCGCCCGCGCTGTATTATGTACGTACCTGCATAAGTTTGTTGTTCTTGAGCGGCAGCAGCGCCCGCAGCAGCGGCGCGGCGTGTGCGGGCCGCCGCACTAGACCGGCCGCGCCGCCCGCGCTGTATTATGTACGTACCTGCATAAGTTTGTTGTTCTTGAGCGGCAGCAGCGCCCGCAGCAGCGGCGCGGCGTGTGCGGGCCGCCGCACTAGACCGGCCGCGCCGCCCGCGCTGTATTATGTACGTACCTGCATAAGTTTGTTGTTCTTGAGCGGCAGCAGCGCCCGCAGCAGCGGCGCGGCGTGTGCGGGCCGCCGCACTAGACCGGCCGCGCCGCCCGCGCTGTATTATGTACGTACCTGCATAAGTTTGTTGTTCTTGAGCGGCAGCAGCGCCCGCAGCAGCGGCGCGGCGTGTGCGGGCCGCCGCACTAGACCGGCCGCGCCGCCCGCGCTGTATTATGTACGTACCTGCATAAGTTTGTTGTTCTTGAGCGGCAGCAGCGCCCGCAGCAGCGGCGCGGCGTGTGCGGGCCGCCGCACTAGACCGGCCGCGCCGCCCGCGCTGTATTATGTACGTACCTGCATAAGTTTGTTGTTCTTGAGCGGCAGCAGCGCCCGCAGCAGCGGCGCGGCGTGTGCGGGCCGCCGCACTAGACCGGCCGCGCCGCCCGCGCTGTATTATGTACGTACCTGCATAAGTTTGTTGTTCTTGAGCGGCAGCAGCGCCCGCAGCAGCGGCGCGGCGTGTGCGGGCCGCCGCACTAGACCGGCCGCGCCGCCCGCGCTGTATTATGTACGTACCTGCATAAGTTTGTTGTTCTTGAGCGGCAGCAGCGCCCGCAGCAGCGGCGCGGCGTGTGCGGGCCGCCGCACTAGACCGGCCGCGCCGCCCGCGCTGTATTATGTACGTACCTGCATAAGTTTGTTGTTCTTGAGCGGCAGCAGCGCCCGCAGCAGCGGCGCGGCGTGTGCGGGCCGCCGCACTAGACCGGCCGCGCCGCCCGCGCTGTATTATGTACGTACCTGCATAAGTTTGTTGTTCTTGAGCGGCAGCAGCGCCCGCAGCAGCGGCGCGGCGTGTGCGGGCCGCCGCACTAGACCGGCCGCGCCGCCCGCGCTGTATTATGTACGTACCTGCATAAGTTTGTTGTTCTTGAGCGGCAGCAGCGCCCGCAGCAGCGGCGCGGCGTGTGCGGGCCGCCGCACTAGACCGGCCGCGCCGCCCGCGCTGTATTATGTACGTACCTGCATAAGTTTGTTGTTCTTGAGCGGCAGCAGCGCCCGCAGCAGCGGCGCGGCGTGTGCGGGCCGCCGCACTAGACCGGCCGCGCCGCCCGCGCTGTATTATGTACGTACCTGCATAAGTTTGTTGTTCTTGAGCGGCAGCAGCGCCCGCAGCAGCGGCGCGGCGTGTGCGGGCCGCCGCACTAGACCGGCCGCGCCGCCCGCGCTGTATTATGTACGTACCTGCATAAGTTTGTTGTTCTTGAGCGGCAGCAGCGCCCGCAGCAGCGGCGCGGCGTGTGCGGGCCGCCGCACTAGACCGGCCGCGCCGCCCGCGCTGTATTATGTACGTACCTGCATAAGTTTGTTGTTCTTGAGCGGCAGCAGCGCCCGCAGCAGCGGCGCGGCGTGTGCGGGCCGCCGCACTAGACCGGCCGCGCCGCCCGCGCTGTATTATGTACGTACCTGCATAAGTTTGTTGTTCTTGAGCGGCAGCAGCGCCCGCAGCAGCGGCGCGGCGTGTGCGGGCCGCCGCACTAGACCGGCCGCGCCGCCCGCGCTGTATTATGTACGTACCTGCATAAGTTTGTTGTTCTTGAGCGGCAGCAGCGCCCGCAGCAGCGGCGCGGCGTGTGCGGGCCGCCGCACTAGACCGGCCGCGCCGCCCGCGCTGTATTATGTACGTACCTGCATAAGTTTGTTGTTCTTGAGCGGCAGCAGCGCCCGCAGCAGCGGCGCGGCGTGTGCGGGCCGCCGCACTAGACCGGCCGCGCCGCCCGCGCTGTATTATGTACGTACCTGCATAAGTTTGTTGTTCTTGAGCGGCAGCAGCGCCCGCAGCAGCGGCGCGGCGTGTGCGGGCCGCCGCACTAGACCGGCCGCGCCGCCCGCGCTGTATTATGTACGTACCTGCATAAGTTTGTTGTTCTTGAGCGGCAGCAGCGCCCGCAGCAGCGGCGCGGCGTGTGCGGGCCGCCGCACTAGACCGGCCGCGCCGCCCGCGCTGTATTATGTACGTACCTGCATAAGTTTGTTGTTCTTGAGCGGCAGCAGCGCCCGCAGCAGCGGCGCGGCGTGTGCGGGCCGCCGCACTAGACCGGCCGCGCCGCCCGCGCTGTATTATGTACGTACCTGCATAAGTTTGTTGTTCTTGAGCGGCAGCAGCGCCCGCAGCAGCGGCGCGGCGTGTGCGGGCCGCCGCACTAGACCGGCCGCGCCGCCCGCGCTGTATTATGTACGTACCTGCATAAGTTTGTTGTTCTTGAGCGGCAGCAGCGCCCGCAGCAGCGGCGCGGCGTGTGCGGGCCGCCGCACTAGACCGGCCGCGCCGCCCGCGCTGTATTATGTACGTACCTGCATAAGTTTGTTGTTCTTGAGCGGCAGCAGCGCCCGCAGCAGCGGCGCGGCGTGTGCGGGCCGCCGCACTAGACCGGCCGCGCCGCCCGCGCTGTATTATGTACGTACCTGCATAAGTTTGTTGTTCTTGAGCGGCAGCAGCGCCCGCAGCAGCGGCGCGGCGTGTGCGGGCCGCCGCACTAGACCGGCCGCGCCGCCCGCGCTGTATTATGTACGTACCTGCATAAGTTTGTTGTTCTTGAGCGGCAGCAGCGCCCGCAGCAGCGGCGCGGCGTGTGCGGGCCGCCGCACTAGACCGGCCGCGCCGCCCGCGCTGCCCGCCAGCTCGCGCAGCCACGACACGCTGCGGGGCACGTACGGGCCCGCACTACCCGCCGACTTGGACAGGGAGACTTCTTCGGTTATCAGCTGTGGGGAATGTACGTGTGAGAGGAGAAATCACGCGGCAAAACCATAAAGAGTGTAGGCAAATAATGAACATGTATGTTGCATGTACTATGAAGTAATCTGTTATTATTATGTATTTTGCATGTGAAAATGGTTGTCAGCACCCATATCCAAAATGATTGATTATTCGTCATGGGCATAAATTTTAATGGTTTCTCTGAAATCGAACATGAATAAGTTTTTTGTATTTGTTATGAGTATAATATCATTCATACGTTGTGGCTGTACTGATGAAATACACGAAAATGAGATCGTTACCCAAATCGAAAACGGTGCTAATTAAGTTTATCGGGTGACTTACAGATATGAGCTGCGTGAACGCAGTGTCCAGGTCCCCGGGGAAGCTGTTGGCTGATGTGAAGACTGTGCTGAGCAGGGACGCAACGAGGTCTGGCTGCAGTGGAGATGCGACTGTTGAACTGCCCCAGTCGTCCTCCGGCTCCATTGGAAGTTGTTCGTTGGCAAATAGTGCGTCATCCGGCGGGTAGGCCGGTGGCGCCAGGCGCAGCGTGGACGCGAAGGCGTGCCCGCCCGTGGCGCCGCGCACGCGCTGCACCAGCAGCAGCTGCGACATGTAGCTGCGCTCCACGCCCAGCCGCACCACCGCGCCCGCCGGGCACGCGTCCAGCGCGCTCAGCAGGGCGCTGACGGACAATATCATACGCTACAATATCACCATGGCCTGTTTAGGCATAGTCGCATGTAACTTGACAAGGTTCTGGCGTACTGGGAATAAGTTCGCGCATGTACACTTAGTGCAACAAAAAAATGGTCACTATATAACCCAAAAGAAGAAAAGTATGTTACCTCATAGAAGCGACCGGCATGCCAAAGGTCTGTATGAACAGCGCTAACTTGGCGGCCGGCAGCGCCCTCATGCCCGCCTCCAGCAGCGCCGGCCGCGCCGAGCGCACCATGTGCAGGCGCAGCCAGTCCGGCAGCAGGACTGTCTCTTCTTCCGTCTCCACGCTGAACGCTTGAGGAGCGTCGTTACCTACCCACACGGACTGGAGCCACGAGTACATCTCTTGGTTTGTGTCGTCTGTGGCAGAAATAGAAATCGTTCGAAGGATCATGATCATCTAACTTCAATGCTCTGATGAGTTAATCTGTCAGTCATTATTTATAAAGAGTTTGTTTTTTACTGGTAATATAATTAATTTCTTGGCCAAAATGGCTCAAAAATGGCCAACTCAGGGATCGTTTCAGGTGGTGAGTAATGTGCTATAAACGCACCCACGACACTTCAAATATGACACATTACTTAAAAAAAAAGATAAAATGGCGCTAATAATTTAGATTCCATACGAATGCTATACTTTTAGCTGATGTTTTCCTTATACTTACATACGGAGGGTCCAATACACAGCAGCTTCAGATACGCGTGCGCGAGCACGAGGTGCATGCGCGCAGCACGCCCGCTGGCCCACTGCAGCAGCACGCGCTCCCCGAAGCCCCAGGCACTGCCCCCCGCGCCCTCCCCCGGCACCTCCGCCTCCCCCGCCGGCTGGGGGCCGCTGCTGCGGACCTAGCGGTATACGGACTTGCAAGTTAGACTACGCAGTTGCTACGACGTAGCTGAAGGCACCAGCTGCTAAAACTGCTACTCGTTTGGAGAATAAACAACACTATACGTGATTGCTACATCGTGGCTGATGTCACCGCTACAGCAGCTACGCTGTCGTAGAACATTAGATCAGGCGGATTAGTTTAGAGCAGGGCCGGGCAAACTTTTGTCATCTAAGACAAAAAAAACAAAGTCAATCTTATGGGGGCCCTAATTTTCACGACGTGATATTAAAATTTGTCATGGGCGTTTTACTCGTTCTCACCCTATTAATAAAACAGATCTTGTAGTGTCGACAAAAACACAACGCAGGTTCGTTCTGCCTAGCCTTTTCCCAACTATGTTGGGGTTAGCTTCCAGTCGAACTAGATGAGGCTGAATACCAGTATTTTACACGGAGCGACTGCCACCATACCTCCGCAATCCAGTAACTGGGCAATGTCGTTATCCTAATGTTAGCCTGGTTGTCAGACTTTCGGGCTTCTGACTACTCGTAACGACTGTCATAGGTATTCATATGACACCAGGGACCGACGGTTTAACGTGCTCTCCGAGGTACGAAGGAGTCTTGATGTGTAACGAATGGTTATCCATCCACGAGACTGACCGCGAGAAGCGCAGCTTAACCTTGCAAATCATATGATCCGCGTGGTTGTTAATTAATTACGCAGGTATCTACATTTATTTAAGACTGTTGAAGCTAATGTTGTTTTATGTATGTAATGCCTTTATAAACAGCTGTATGATCCTTTACTAGTTTAGTTCGCAATAAACACCGTAGAAGAAAGACGCATTTTTAATTGTCATAGCACCGCAGGTAGTCCAAACCATAATCAACCCTATTACCATAACATATGGTCGAATTCGAGCCGGATCAGACCTCATTAGCAAGGGATAACGGATCACCTGCGTCGCCGCATCGAGAACAAAAGAAGACACATTCCACAGCGATAAGCGAGCGGCCAGTGCAGTTTTTTTTATGCAGTTCTTGGAATTATTGAACATAGTGTGATTATTTACGTAATTAGTATCATTGCGTTATAGAAACAGTTTTTAAAGATTTTGGAGTTTTAACCTGAACCAATGGCGACTCAAGCAGACCAAGCGTTAAGTTTATTAGAAGATACAGCGTCATTACTAAAGAAAACTCAAATAAATCTGAAAAAATGCCCTAAAGAACGTTTATCTAAAGCAGGATACTTAGAAACTCGAATACAAACGATTGAAGAATATTGGAGCACCTTTAAGAAGGCACATCAAGACTTAGTAAAGTGTACTAATCGGGAACAACGTGGACTGATTTCGTACTTTGTGAATGATGAATTTTTTATTCAAGAAGATTTATACCTGTGCATGTTGGGTGACCTTAAAGAGTTGTTGGCTGTTAGTTCTAAGACTACTGATCACTCCTCGTGCACCAACATTTCATGTGAAGGTGAAGAACCTAGAAGAGTGAAACTACCGAGTATAAAATTACCCGAGTTTTCTGGTAATTATGAAGAGTGGCCTACATTTAAAGACTTGTTCGTGTCATTGATTCATGAATGTACCAAATTAAGCGAGGTTGAGAAACTGCACTACTTGAAGACTAGTGTTACAGGTGAAGCAGCAGCATTATTGAAGCACGTTCAAGTGACCGGTTCTAATTACCTTCAAGCATGGGAATCGCTGAATCAACGATACAACAATAGGCGCTTAATAGTGAATGCATTACTCAAACGGTTATTTGCACTCAAGAAATGCACTAATCAATCAGCCGCGCAGCTGAAGAACCTCCTGGATACCACTAGTGAGATTATTAACAGCTTGAATAATTTAAAGGTGCCTACCGACTCCTGGGATCCTATACTTATATTTCTGGTTGTGCAGAGATTGGACCCGGAGTCACACAAAGAGTGGGAACAAGCTGCTTACACAGCAAAATCAGAAGAATTACCCACATGGAAAGATTTGTGTGAGTTTTTGGAAGCTACGTTCCGGACGCTCGAGCTAGTAGCCCACACTGCCACCTCAAAACCTATTAAGGAGCGAGTTCTTCACGTCACTACCTTAGAAAACAATAATAAGAAATCTTGCGCTTTGTGTAATGATGTGCACACACTATGTCATTGTGAAAAGTTCAACAAAATGACAATTAATGAACGAGGAGAACACGTCAAAACAAACAAACTCTGTTTCAACTGCCTGGGCGCGGGACATGCGGTGTTTAAGTGTCGTATGCCAATGTCCTGCCGCATCTGCAAGAGACGCCATCATACACTTCTGCATCAATCTAAAGAAAACGTAGACACGTCGGTTGACCACGGAGAACATCAGCTATCGACGTCAATCAACAAAGCCGATGTAGAAGAAAAGAAAGTTCATACAATGGTTGCTTCACACTATTCGGCCAGGCAGAATACGGCCCTGTTGGCCACTGCAGTAGTTATGGTGAAGAGTGAACGTGGAAACACTACTGTATTGAAAGCGTTGATAGATTCAGGGTCTCAAGCATGTTTCATAAGTGAGAAGACCACACAGATCCTGAAACTAAACAAATCACCAGTAAATCTTATTGTCTCTGGAATGGAATCTATTAAAGTAAGAGTCAAGCATGAGGTCACAATACAAGTATCGTCACGATGGGACAGCTTTAACCTACCTGTCAAAGCCTACGTGATGTCCAAGCCCTTGACCTCGCACATACCCTCAAGCACCATTCTGGAGACTGACTGGCCACATCTGAAAGGAATCCAATTAGCAGATGAAAACTATCATGCATCTGGAACCATCGATCTGCTATTGGGTGTAAACGAGTATGCAGCAATTCTGAAACAGGGGCTTATCAAGGGTCCACCGGGCACTCCCTGCGCTCAAAATACTTACTTGGGCTGGATACTAATGGGTGGAATAACAATCAAACGCAACACACGAGAGAAAACCTTCACGGTCATAAAAGAAGAAGTAAACATTGAAGATTTATTGAAAACCATATGGGAAATTGATACAGACTCAAAAAGAAAATTAACTCAAAAGGAACAACTTTGTGAAGACATTTACAAGAACACTCACAAACGAGACGAGAATGGAAAATATGTTGTACAGTTACCTTTCAATACGGAGAATCCTCAGTCACCAGCAGGAAACACGCGAAACATAGCGACAGGTCGATTTCTGCAATTAGAAAGAAGGTTTAATAAAGACACAGAACTGAAGAAGGAATACACAAAGGTGATTGACGAATATAAAAAACTAAAACATTTAGAAGAAGTACCTAAAGAAGAAATAAATAATAAATCAGTTTACTTACCCCATCACGCTGTGATCCGTAGCGACAAGGAAACCACGAAGACTCGTGTAGTATTCGATGCATCGTGTAAAGGGTTTAACGATATTTCACTGAACGACGAACTGTTATTGGGTCCCGTGTTACAAGACGACCTGAGAAGTTTAATCATGAGATGGCGGACACATGCAGTTTGTTTTGTTTCAGACATTGAAAAGATGTATAGAATGATCTGGATTGATAAGCATAACACAGATTATCAAAGAATTCTGTGGAGGGATGACCCGTCTGACGACATTAAAGACTACAGACTATTGACTGTTACCTTTGGCACGGCTTCTGCACCATATCTCGCTATAAAGACCCTCAGACAATTGGCTGATGATGAGGGTGATAAGTATCCAGAAGCTGCAAAAATATTACGTGAAGATTTCTACGTTGATGACGTAATGTCTGGAGGTGATAGCCTGGAACAAGCAATAAAGGTCAGCCAAGATTTAAAGAAGCTACTCCGTCTAGGTGGCTTTGAATTGAAAAAATGGTCATCCAACAATTCCGACTTCATGAAAACCATCGAACCAACTGACAGATCTTCCAATGCACGTCTGGAACTAAAACTTGATGGAACAATAAAAGCATTGGGTGTACAATGGAACCTAGGAAAAGATCAATTCGAATACGGTCTGAACTTACCTGTTATCAGCGACGTGATTACGAAGCGCAGCATTCTCTCCGACATCCAAAGGTTATTTGACCCACTCGGATGGATTGCACCTAGTCTTGTTACAGCTAAGATGCTTATCCAACAGCTCTGGCAAGAAAAGGTTGACTGGGATGAAGCTTTGAGCCCCAGCTTGACTGAAAAATGGTCTACTATACGATCGGACTTCAAAAATGTAAATGATACTTACATACCTAGATGGATGGGTACATCAAATTCAAATAAGGAGTTAATAGAAATTCATGGATTTAGCGATGCCTCAGAAAAGGCGTATGGTGCTGTGGTGTACTGTCGCGCCAAACAACTCGATGGAACGATCAAAACCAACATTATTGCTGCAAGAACAAGAGTAGCTCCCTTGAAAACCATATCTTTACCTCGCCTAGAATTGTGTGGAGCTGTACTTTTGTCTCGACTACTGAAACAAGTTGGGCAAGCAATGAGAGTATCTGCATCACACATTTATGCTTGGACAGACTCTTCCATTGTCATATCCTGGTTATGTGGAGACCCGAACAAATGGAAACCGTTTGTGGCCAATCGAGTTGTCGAGATATCAGCGAACGTTAACTGTCGTCAGTGGTACCACGTTCAATCCCATGAAAACCCAGCCGATATTGCATCAAGGGGAATGTTAGTAGCAGAATTAAAGAAATGCGACTTATGGTGGAATGGGCCACAATGGTTATTACATCCGAAGATACAGTTCACTAGACCAAATCCATCACCAACAGACCTAGAAAAGAAAAAGGACACAAGACAAGCTTTAAAAATGACATTAAACATGAATCACGAAGAAAAGAAATTATCAGCACAGTTTGATGATTTTGACAGGCTGCTGGAACTCTTGAGAACAGTTACTTACGCCCGAAGATTCCTGAAACAGAAAACATTAAAACACAATATAAATACCATAATCACAACTGAAGAACTCCAACTAGCCTTGCATACCTGTATAAAAATAGAACAAGAGGATGAGTTTGAGGAAGAGATAGAATCATTAAAGATAAAGAATATAGTAAAGAAATCAAGTAAATTAAAATCATTAGATCCATACCTTGATAAGAATGGAATCCTCAGGGTGGGCGGCCGGCTCAGACGGCTTAACCCGAGTGTATAGCGTGAAAAGCGGCGCTACTGTAACGAAGAGATGTGTAACCAAATTATGTGCGTTACCTATAGATACTGTCACAGATTAATTTTATTGTTATGTTGAATTCGATTATTGTACCAAAGTTAGTGTGCCCACTGTTAACGTAACGTAGAATCCTTATATTTGCATGAAATGATTTATCTTTTAAAGGACTCATATAGTCCTTTGGTGGGCGGCTTATGTTGAAGCTAATGTTGTTTTATGTATGTAATGCCTTTATAAACAGCTGTATGATCCTTTACTAGTTTAGTTCGCAATAAACACCGTAGAAGAAAGACGCATTTTTAATTGTCATAGCACCGCAGGTAGTCCAAACCATAATCAACCCTATTACCATAAACTATTCGAAACATACTATTATAATATACTATTCGAAAGGTTCGGTTGGCGTGCCGGATTAAAACGATCCGCGAGCCGGCGTTGGCCCGCGGACCGTACTTCCATCACTGGTTTAGAGGTTTAGATCAAATTGACATTACATAAAATAAACTGACCACTAAGGTATTAATGACGAACAACAAATAACGAGATAACTTTTAGATTGTCTGTATTAACTGGAGCAGGCGTCATCAGCTCTAACCATTTGCATCGGCGTCACGAAGCTACTTTCGTATGGACACTAGGGGCATTTTAATACACCTTATTTTAGATCCTACACGACCGACGATACTTAAATACGTCCAGCGTACCCTGGGCTGCCAGACTCACTATAAGCCTTGCTGACCGACATGAACTATTCTCACATAGCTCGTGGAGCCACCAGAGAAGACGAAGAACTTCCAACAATATCTTCCCTTTAAGAAACGTATGTCCAGTAGAAAGCTCACCTTCTGCAGATGCTCATACAGTATTTTGGTGATTGCATACAGTGCACGGTGCTGCGCGCGCTGCGGCTCGTGCATCTCTTCCGCACGCTCGCCCGTGCCCAACACGCTGCCCATCACTGTCGACCGCTCCATTATCACTTGACTTAGATCCTGAACGAGAAGATCTAATATAAATGCAAGAAGTTTAATAATTGCCTTCGATTCAGTCAGAAATAGTCGGGTCATCTTAAAACATGCGCAGGAGTTAAAGATTGGAAGATAAGAGCTAAATTAAAGGATCGAGTAGGTATAAGATTAAGAGGAAATGCGGTCGGTTATACCACCACTATGGGCCTATGTTTTGTTTTTGTCATTAAATTAAATTATTAAAAGAACTAGTAACGTTTAAATTTTACAAAAATCGACCGGTTTTACTACCGTTTTCAGACATCTGGCAAACAAATTTGACGAATATAAAAAATAAAAGAAAAACATACAGACATAACCAAAGCCTTTCTTAAATTATTACAGACAAAAGTATTAAAATCGGTCTAGATTGAAGAAGGAAACAGGGAAATACGAAAGTACGATTTCGCTAATACTGCACAGGAGAAATCAGTCCGAGATGCAGGTGTCTCTTTCGCGCTCAATTAGGAAGGCTTGCGGGAGGGGTGGGACGGAAATAGATCGCTTTAAATCTATTCTGGAAATATTTTGCAAACCGAGTTTCCTCTTAAACACAGCGACTAGCACCTAGTCCACCAGAATTTTACATGAAAATCACTAGAGTCCGTATTAATATCAAAATTGCGGCCTGAATAAACGTCATCGGAATATGACGACATTTTTCAAATATTTTCCGACTCAGCATCGTAAGTATACCAAATACTTAAGAGGAATAGAATAAGCCGCCATGGCACTTCCACCCCTCCTCCACTCACCAGCACCAGATCCGTATGGTCGTTGAGCGGCGTCGCGTCGACATACTTCGCGAGGAAGGCGATATAAGCCGCCATGTGACGCGGGATGCACTCCACCATGCAGGCGGCGCGGATGCGACAGACCACCTCCTCGCGAACTGACTCCCAGTGTTGGAGCTCCCACAGCAGGTCCAGCCACTCTCTACGAGATAAATATAGGTCCAAATATTCAGTTACAGGCAAGAGATATATAGCTAAGTCAATGAGATTCTTCATAATCTGCACTGCATCTGCAAGTCCGATGGTAGAAGGGAGATGGTGGGATTAGTTCGTGAAGTTGTAGTTTCTACGACCTGACTTTCATTTAATTACCGTACCATAACTAGTCAATGCTATACGTTGGGGTAAGTTCGTTAAAATAGTTTTACCGCAGAATGTGTCGTAGAAATATAACGACGCGGACTAAAGTGTGGAGCAGAATAAAATGGCATAGCACGCTATTCTTGCCAGCAATTAATTTTTTTAACATAATTTCTGCGGTAAATCCATTTTAACGAACTTACCACATTTCCGGACTTACCCCAACGCATTATATAAAAGAGAAAGAGACATTTCATAAGCAAAATTATCGATATAAATAAACAACACTTACTCGGGGCTCACTTCAGCGTTGTAATCTGTTTCGGATGTATCCTCTGAAGATTGCAGTACCAGTTTGAGACCCTGTACAACGAACTCTTTTATAGTAGGTAACATAAACAAACAAAGCATGGTCGCGAAAAGTCTACACAACATTACATAATCAGCCCATTACTTTCCCACTGCCGGGCAAGGACGTGTTCTAATAACATCGTCAAGGGTGGAGTTTGAAATTTCTCACGACTATTGATCGTAAGGGTCTATTTCGGGAGGCCTAGCACTGGCCGATAACGGTGTTATACAATGACATACCCTGGTCGCGCTGGCCCTGGTGGGCGCGTGCGTGTGCGCGAGGCGCTGCATGTAGTAGTGCAGCACTGCGCGCGCGCCCCCCTCGGAGTCAGCCACAGTGCGCCGCAGGTGTGCGCACAGCTCGCCCGCCTTGCCCACCTCGCCGCCCGCACCGCCGGCCGATAGGAACTCGCACAGACATTGCACGGGGAGGACGCTGGATACAATCAAATATAGTTATAATACACTGCGGTAAACCGTCATTAAGTACACAGAAATGTTAACAATTGAGACAGTAAGGCCAAGCCAAGTCAAATCTTGGGCTTCAATTTATCCTAACTTATTTGCTTTGTGTAAATAAAGTTCAGGATTATCTACAGAACTTGGCACCCATTTACCCAAACAACCACGCATATTCTTATTATTGAACTTGGCTCCCATTTTCACATTTATGTTTTTGATGGGATATCATTACTTTTTGTAAAGAAATTATTATTATTCATCATTCAAAAGTAATCTGTAAAACGTTTATGCTGTATAGTTTTCTTTTTTGTGCTATTCTCTACATTTTCCTGAACGTTAGAAATACAGTCCCCCGTTTTTTTTTACCATCTGCCTGTTAGGTATATTTTTATTTCCCCCTTGAATCAAATAATCTGGTATACAAAACGATAAAAGCGACCTTTCATCATGGAATTATGGAACCCATTCTCCTGCGAAAGAAAAAGATTGTTGCTATTATAATTTCGAAAGGCGCTAGGTAATAAAAATCGATTGTTGAAAAATATTTCAAATCGCAACAATTCACTGTTTTCGGACTTTTTCCTTTGTATACACACAATTACCCAGCTGGACACCAAATTTCAACTTTCTAGGTCATCTGGAAGTGGGTTAGGTTTTGATCTATATGTCAGTCAGTGTTAAAAATGCCGATTTTTAGACGATAATATATCTCTATAACCGTTTGAGCTGTATTTATGAAATTTAGGGTTCTTGTTGATCTAAGGGGTTTTAATAAATAAACCAAATTTCATGTGTTTATATTAAATAGATTTTGAGTTATTAAGGGGTCAAACGTGGCTTCAAATGGTTCGTGTAATATAACACACGGCAGCTGCGTCGCCAGTTCCTTTTTCCTTTGAACTTGGCTTGACACGCTGCCACGTGTCTAGAGAATGGTTTGGCAGTGAAAAATGATCTGCGCTGCGCCTCGCCAAATCTGCGCCGACCCTAAGGCCTTTTCGTACTCGTATTCGACTCAGAACGTGATACAGCGAAATAATAGCGGAATCTTAACAATATCGGCGACAGATCCGCGACGGTGTACTAATGGTTCGCGAGAGTTAGAGATACGAGGGCGAAATTTTACAGATAAGAGAGACATAGGAAATAGCAGTAGCAAGAGCTCGTCCGAGTAATTACTAACACCATACCTATTTCTGCCGCCAAGCGTCACCATAAAAATTTACAAATAATTCGTTATGGGCATAATAACCATAGATTTCAAGGGTGCTGAGGTTGGAAAAGAGATTGATTCCGAAATCCAAGCAGACGGCTACCGATCGTCGCTTAAGTTTTAACACCACGTAACTCAAAATATTTAACTTTTCAGGAGAGCAAAAAGTAAAAAAAATCTACTTTTGTTTTTAATCTATAATATTCTATTTTGGGTTTTTCGACGGAGCACTTTCGCGACACGATCCAGTATGGAACTCATCTGACCTACATGCTCTTTTAGCCGTTTACATAGCTTGATGGAAAAAATATTACAAACGCGGTGGATTTTGTTTTTGAAATAACGCGTTGCTATTGGATCTAACCATTGATTGTGATTAGTCAAACGATGCGTTTTTCGATTCCCTATCGAATGAAGTGCGTAACTCAACTATTTTTCGAGTTAGAAGAAAGAAAGAAAGAAAAAGAAGTTACGCGGTATTAGAACTTAAGCGATGCTATGTAGTTTTTCAAATTATTTTTCTTGGGTATAATTTCAACGGTTTTCGGGTGCCACAATGCCTGAAAAGAGGTTGAAACCTAAAAAAAATTTACATCATTGGATAATGCGAGTCTTGAATATGTTTACGGACATGAAACACACTGTATATTTCATAATCCAACCCACGAAACCCTTGCACTTTGAACTCTTGCAATGAAACCCTTAGTGTTTGGCCAGACTGGCAGCGCGGCGCGGGTGCGGGAACGCGCGCGATTTACCTGTCCGCAGTGGAGCGTGGCTTCGTTCTGAGCGTTGTCGTGTCCAGTGTTTGTTAAAATATAATATGGATGAAGAAGACTTATTTTTACTGGAAAATTCTTACTAAAAAACGATGTTTCGACATCCACAGTGCTTGAATAGCACTTATTAATTCTTCAACATTTAATTTTGAAGACGCCATCACAACAACGCGCGTGGTCAGCTCGAACTAGTTTGAGATCCCCCGCTCCCGCGCGGGTTGTCACTTGCCGCCCGCGCTCTCACTGCGGCCACTTGTATGAACGACCTATGGCGTGAGCTACCCGCGCGCTCCCCGCGCCCGCGTGCCCGCGCCGCTCCCCGTGCCCACTATGGACACTCAAATAAAGTTCTTCTGTTTGAACTCGCCGCACCGCGCCCGCCCCGCGCCCGCGTTTGCAGTCTGGCCAAAGGCTAAAACACAGCTTCAATCAGACGTTACCGTTTGATGGCTAACCTAACGAACTAACTAACCTGAGCTCCAGCTGGTCGTGTCGGAGCAGCTGGTGCAGCCAGGGCATGGCTCTGCGGGTGCCGTGCCGCTCAACAAGGTCCAGCAGCAGAGCCGGCTGCCGGCACAGCAACTTGCCTAGCCGCATCTGAGAGCTCATCGCTTGGAGCGTCTCGATGATCGCTTGAGGAGGCTTCCGGGCTGGACCCAGGGGTTCCAGGGTCGTAAGCTATAGGAGAATTTAATAATAAGTTGACTGTTCAGTAAATGTTCCTACAGGGTGTAAATATAACTGCAAGGCATACATTTGGATTCAATAAAAAAAAATTACAAGAAGTAAACATGTGTTCTTAACGTGAAGCATTTTAGCGCCCCGAGTTAAATGACCGCGTCACGAGGGATAGCCGCGTAATTCGCTCAGGCCCCAAAAATGCCTCACGTTAAGAACACATGTTTACTTCTAGTATTTTTTTTATTGAATCCAAAGGTATCCCCTTGCAGTGTTAATCTATGTCAGCAGTACATCACGAGGTTTGAAGGAATTACATGATTTCGTTTACACCCTGTATAGTTATTTATGATTTCACTATACTTGCAGTCGGTATACCTGACTGAGTAGCCGCGAGGAGTGTTCCGTGACGGGCAGCTTGGCGTTGCTAGCGGCTGCGAGATGTGTCTCCAGTTGCAGGATCGTGGCTCGCTCGGCCTCCGCACGTTCAGCCTCTGCAGCTGAGCTGTTGTTCCATTCTATGCTTGGCTTGCTACGACATAAATGAGATATTAGTATTGGTACACCTCGGGTATTCTAGTTTAGAAGTGTATATGCCTCTATGTATTGTCCCGAAATTCGTCGATCACATGGTTGCGACGCATATATAAATAAATAAATAAAAAAACCTAAAAAATTAAAAACAAAATTTTAAAATCTGCTTAACATAAAGACCATAATATATATTATATTATAATAAAATTATCAATTTTCTGAAGTTGATGCTAAGTCTCACTGTAAAAATAATTAAAATCAAAGCGAAATTAAAGTCATCGACTTTAGAAATAGTAAAAACAAAAAAAAAACAGAAAAATTGAGAATTTCCTCCTTTTTTGAAGTCTGTTAGAAAGTATGTTACACAGAAAAGGACGATTTGGAAAAGGTTGACGTTACAGAACGCGCCATAGGAGATGGATTGTGGAGGCGGAGTGCCCTGTTCCCTTGGTGTACTTACTTGGTGATACACATCTCGATGAGCGCCCTGAGGGTAGGGTGCATGGCAGCAGCTCGCTCCGCAAACTGGTGAGGATTGTGGGCAGCCAGCATCGTGAGCAATATCCAGCCGCGCCAGTATAGAGATGTGATGGCCAGAGCTGGGGGACTGTATCTGTGAGAACAAGGAAATTTTGAGAATAGTTTATTGGGAGTTATGTTGAAATGTGGGGTATCAGGTAGATAACCAATAGCAATCGTGCTAGTTTAGCATCCATTCAAAAAATACTTTCAAAAAGACAATTGCAATTGCAGCGCCCAGACTCAGAACTATTGGTTTTTGTCTCTTTTTGTCTACGAGAATACGAGATAACGAACCCAATCGTTTGACAACTGACTTATCGAAACGTTCTGAATCACGACGAGAACTCCGAACTACGTAAAATGCAATGTGAAAAAACCGGCCAAGTGCGAGTCGGAGTCGCACACGAAGGGTTCTGTACCATTATCTATAAAAACGGCAAAAAAAATATGTCTGTTGTATGGGAGCCCCCTTAAATATTTATTTTATTCTGTTTTTTAGTATTTGTTGTTATAGCGGCAACAGAAATACATCATCTGTGAAAAATTCAACTGTCCAACTATCACGGTTCATGAGATACAGTCTAGTGACAGACGGACGGACGGACAGCGGAGTCTTAGTAATAGGGTCCTGGTTTGCCCTTTGGGTACGGAACCCTAAACACTGCCTTGTAAAAGAAAACTAAATAAATCCAACACGAAAGGTCATTTCCATGGGAAGCTACCCAAAAAATGATACATTTTCTAAAATTAAGACGACGTCACTTACCCAGGCGGCAGGGTGATGTTCTCAGGCGGGTTGAACTGACACAGCTGGAAGATGTAGTCAGCTATCTCCAACTTGTCCACCTGCAGGGGATTCTCCTCGGCGGGGAGGGCGCATGCGCGGCGGACCAACTGTTCTACCAGCTCAAACACTTCCGCTGGAGATACTGGAATGTCCTGCACATAAATATGTTAGAATATGTTAACTGCTAGACCCCCTAAAAAAAACCACCCGTTCTACATCAGTGGAGGCGACGCCAGCCTCCTGATTTGGAACTTTTCGAGTTGGTTTATCTCTTTTTGTCTACGATTGTCGTAACGAGAGAAAACGAGATAACAAACCGAATCGGTCGATAACTGGCGTATCGAAACGTTCTGAATCAAGAGCAGGTAGAGACACTACGACCACAGAACACAAACCCAGTGATCTTCTTTTTTCGTCAAGAAGCTTGGTAGTTATGACAAAATGGGCCTCAAGACCATTCGCATTGCTCAGCAGTGGACGACTACATACTGATATTATGATAGTCCTGACCAAACATCTTTTCCATTGAGTGGAAACTCCGTCCATTGACACGTATGTTTGGACTCAAAGTCCAGCCAGGTCAGTTAAGAATGTGAGTTACGACCACGTCGCGTAAAGTGATCATGGTTGTGGGCTGTGGTCGAGTCCAGAAGTGTTCAAAGTAAAGATTTATGGTAATGTGTCCGTTAAAGAAGAGAACGAAACTATAATTTGTATCATAAAGGTAAAATAATATGGTAGGGCGTTTACCATAGATGGATACAATACAGTGAATTACAAGGAAGATAGGGACTAATTTAAAATATGACATCGGCCTGTATCGGCCGGGCTTCCGACGTGAACATTTGGAATTATTTCCACAATTATTTTTTTTAAGTTTTTATTCCTCTAAATAATGGTGGCGTGTGCAGAGCTTGGGTGTAGCTACTCCTGTATGTTTTTGTTTTGTGTGTACATTTTTCTAGAAGTAACCCCACAATTTATTACGTAGAAATAAAGAGCAAATGTCACCTTTAAATGACGTTGTTCTGCCTAGGCTTTTCCCAACTATGTATATGAGTCAGCTTCCAGTCTAACCAGACTCGGCTGAATACTATTTTACACGGAGTGACTGCCATCAGACCTCCGCCACCCAGTTACAGGGCAATGCCGATATCCTAACGTTAGACCGATTGCTAAACTTTCGGACTTCTGACTTCCCGTAACGATCGACTGTCATAAGTATCCGTATATCACCCGAGACCGACTGTTTAACGTGCTCTCCGAGAATCGGAGGAATCTCGATGTGTAACGAAACGGACATCCATCCACAGATTGACCGCGGCAAGCGCAACTTAACGTTGCAAATCTTCTGATCCACGCGTTTGGTAATTAGTCACGAGCCTTTAATTTTATTTTTTTTTGAAAAAACATTGCTCCACACTAGGATTTCTCCTGTATCGTGGGTGCGTTTACAGACACAAATCTTCACACACACAAACATCCAGACCCGGAACAACTATCTGTAGGCCATACAAATATTTGTTCCGTGCGGGAATCGAACCCACAACCCGTTGCGCAGAAGCCGATCACTCAGCCACTGCACCAAACGTGTCAATTTATGACGTTGCTACACATAATTCAGAAAGAATTAGTTGAAAATAATGGTATGTCGGGTCTGAATCACGTTAAGGAGAGTTTAATATGTTTCCAGCTTATTTTCAGAGCATTTGTGAAAACTTTTGATGAAATATTTGCCCGAAATCATCCTTTTTTTTCCACCTTTTTGATACAAATAGTAGACAAAGCTGTGAAGGAAAGTTAGTGTCCAGATATAATGACAGTGTGTTTTGTAAATGAGAGTAGACAGTTGAAATAATTCGTTGATTTTCACTCACATGGCTTACCTTGGACAGTCCGATGAAGATGACCCGCAGGAGCGTGTTCTGCGGCAGGGGTGCTTCGCAACACAGCCGGTAGGTGCCCGCACGTTCAGACTCCGGAGGCCAGTTGTCGGCCTTGCTGTAAGTCTCGGCTGGCTCTACGAACATTACCTACAAAAAAATAGAAATAACATCATTATATTGTTTTTGTTTCTGTAACTGCCTGTGTGAGTCCAGAATAAATAATTTTCTTTCTTTCTTTCTTTATCACGCCTGTATTCCCCGAAGGGTTGGGTAGAGGTGTATAGTAACACCCTCATTTCACCGTTAAGTTTAAGTCCCATGTAATAGGGGGGCGAGCCTATTGCCATCAACCGGGCAACCAACAAATCAAACCTCTGGACTGTTACTGAGGAATTCCACACGGAAAAACCCAATAACACTTTGCCCGACTTGGGGATCGAACCCAGGACCTCACGATCAGCAGTCGCGTTTGCCACCATTCGACCAATGAGGCAGTTAAAAATGGAAATCTGTTCTATAAGTATTGAATGTGGCTTCGTAAGATATCCTAAAATTAATTTTCGCGTATTGTACCATTTGAATTTATGTGTACTCTTTACAGACCTTATATTGATCTTAAATATATATTATATAGCAGTGATAGCTTAGTGGTGTGACCGTCGGACTGCCAAGTCATAGGTCTCGAATTCGAATCCAACGCACGCACCTCTGACGTTTCGGATTCAGGTGCGTATTGTATAATTATCACTTGCTTAAAAACGGTGAATGAAAACATCGTGAGAGATAAACCTAAACCTATAAAACCTAAAAACCTGCCTGAGAGATATTTCTCGACGGCATGTGAAGCCAAGTCAGAGGCCCATGGGCGGTATAAACTCTGACACCAGGTTAGTCACTAACCACACGAAAAGAAGAGTTTGATCTTAAAGCTCATCGTTCTTCTAACACTTCGACGCATACTACAGCAAAAAGGCTTCAAAGTCGTTACTTTGAAGCCTTTTTGCTGTCCCGAACTACAGTATGGCAGCTCGGGACATAAGCTCCACCTACTATTCCCCACAATCTTAAATTGCTCAGCAAGAACGTCTGGGTTCACCTACTGTAAGGAGTGGGTTATATGGACTGTTGTTTTACCTTGTTGAGCGCCAGCTGGTAGTCATGCCTCGAGGGTCGATAAATTGGCATGGCGGTGTCCAGCAGCCAGCCCAGAGCCGCCGCCTGAATCACGCACACTTGTTGCTTGTATTCTGGTAAGTGCTTGCTATGGGAGGCAGTCACTAGGCAGCAGCAGCAGAACAAGTCTGCTAGTGACGAGAAGGCACGGTCGCGGACCTGGGAAACACTCTTCAAATCAAATCAATTTTTTTTATTTCACGTAAACCAATACAGGTGCTTATGAAAAGTCGAATTTAGATGCACGGTTCCAATTAGTCGTTTCCTATGGAGAAGAGCCGGCAAGAAACTCCATGGTTACTCTTTTAAAAATAATATCTTTAACAATTACAGAGTACAATGATTTAGGATAGTGAGAGAACAAAGGAGTCCTGACCACAGACCAATGAGTAATGTAGTACACAAATTAACAAATAAAATAAAAACTATATGAATAACAGTAATTTACAAACTTATAGATGCAGGTCCACAAAGTTCTCACATTTACAAAAGTGAAAAGGAAGCTAAACTATATAAAACAATTGACATAATTAAATGTCATCAAAACTTAGCTAAAAAATCATTGTAAAATAAGATAAAGATATCTTAAGAGTAATGATACAAATAAAAAAAATAAAAAATAAATAATCATAATTGAGGATAGTTAATAGACATACACATATGTTGTTAATGAGGTTCCAGGGAAGCCACATGTGCAAGAACTAATGCCAAACATCCCTGTCGTCAACGTAGTCCTTAGTCTTGTAGTATGCTTTTTGAGTGAGGACATGTTTAATATGGGTTTTGAATTTTCCCTCGGTAAGATCTGTTACAGATTTCGGCAGCTTATTATAAAAACGTACGCCATTACCCAAAAATGACTTACTAGTTTTACTTAATCTAAATTTAGGTACCACAATTTTATGTTTATGCCGTGTGTTTTTATTATGAAAATTACTCCTAACATTAAACAAATGCAAATTTTTTCTAACATACAATATATTTTCCAAGATGTAGAGTGACGGCAAAATTAGTATGCTAATATCTTTAAACACGTTTCTAAGGGACTCGCGGGAACCCAGGTTATAAATCGCACGGATTGCTCTCTTTTGTAAAATAAAAACCGAATCAACGTCAGCTGCTGAGCCCCACAACAGAATGCCGTAGGACATAATGCTGTGGAAATACGCGAAGTACACTAATCTAGCTGTAGCCACATCAGTCAGCTGCCTAATTTTCCTAACTGCATATGCAGTAGAACTTAACCTCGCCGACAGGGCAGTAATATGAGCACCCCACTGCAATTTAGAGTCTATAGTTATACCTAAGAATACGGTTTCATTAATTGTATTAAGTTTGTTGCCATCGAGCATTAAATTTAAACCTACTTGGGGTACATTTGGTAGTGAAAACTTAAGGCATTTTGTTTTATTAGCATTTAGTAATAGATTATTGGCTGTAAACCATTTAGAAAGAACAGTTAGGCTCTCATTGACATGTAGAACGTCCCTATCTTTTCTATCTATTTTAAAAATTAAAGAAGTGTCATCGGCAAATAAAATTACATCAGATAAATTGGACAAATCAAACAAAGTTTAATTCCAAAATCCACGCAGACAAAGTCGCGGACAAAAGCTCGTAAGTTATACAGCATAAAGGGACACGTTAGTAAGGTGGTAGTGACGTATCTCCGCTGAAGGTTCGTGCGGCGGCGGCTGCGCGAGCGCACGTGCCAGCGGCAGCAGCGCCTGCGCGTCCGCACGCGCCGCGCGCACCACCTCGCGTGTTAGGGCGCGCAGGGGGCGCAGGTAGTCTTCTGGACGGAGGACCAGCTCCTGGAATACGTACCTCCGCTGCAGGTTCGTGCGGCGGCGGCTGCGCGAGCGCACGTGCCAGCGGCAGCAGCGCCTGCGCGTCCGCACGCGCCGCGCGCACCACCTCGCGTGTTAGGGCGCGCAGGGGGCGCAGGTAGTCTTCTGGACGGAGGACCAGCTCCTGGAATACGTACCTCCGCTGCAGGTTCGTGCGGCGGCGGCTGCGCGAGCGCACGTGCCAGCGGCAGCAGCGCCTGCGCGTCCGCACGCGCCGCGCGCACCACCTCGCGTGTTAGGGCGCGCAGGGGGCGCAGGTAGTCTTCTGGACGGAGGACCAGCTCCTGGAATACGTACCTCCGCTGCAGGTTCGTGCGGCGGCGGCTGCGCGAGCGCACGTGCCAGCGGCAGCAGCGCCTGCGCGTCCGCACGCGCCGCGCGCACCACCTCGCGTGTTAGGGCGCGCAGGGGGCGCAGGTAGTCTTCTGGACGGAGGACCAGCTCCTGGAATACGTACCTCCGCTGCAGGTTCGTGCGGCGGCGGCTGCGCGAGCGCACGTGCCAGCGGCAGCAGCGCCTGCGCGTCCGCACGCGCCGCGCGCACCACCTCGCGTGTTAGGGCGCGCAGGGGGCGCAGGTAGTCTTCTGGACGGAGGACCAGCTCCTGGAATACGTACCTCCGCTGCAGGTTCGTGCGGCGGCGGCTGCGCGAGCGCACGTGCCAGCGGCAGCAGCGCCTGCGCGTCCGCACGCGCCGCGCGCACCACCTCGCGTGTTAGGGCGCGCAGGGGGCGCAGGTAGTCTTCTGGACGGAGGACCAGCTCCTGGAATACGTACCTCCGCTGCAGGTTCGTGCGGCGGCGGCTGCGCGAGCGCACGTGCCAGCGGCAGCAGCGCCTGCGCGTCCGCACGCGCCGCGCGCACCACCTCGCGTGTTAGGGCGCGCAGGGGGCGCAGGTAGTCTTCTGGACGGAGGACCAGCTCCTGGAATACGTACCTCCGCTGCAGGTTCGTGCGGCGGCGGCTGCGCGAGCGCACGTGCCAGCGGCAGCAGCGCCTGCGCGTCCGCACGCGCCGCGCGCACCACCTCGCGTGTTAGGGCGCGCAGGGGGCGCAGGTAGTCTTCTGGACGGAGGACCAGCTCCTAGAATACCATATGATTGAGTAAATGCGTAGATTCCTTGTCTAAAATGTTTTCACTTTACATTCTGTTCGAAGACTGAGAATGCCTATTCTCATTTCAAAGTTCTTTTGAGTATAGAAAAATGAGAACGACAATTTATTTATGTCCCACGTTTGAGAAAGAGAAAACTAGATGTATGCTTTATGTCTGAAGGTCTTTTACCTGATAAGTATCCGCCATAGCAGCAGGAACGAGCTGCGGCTGCGCCTGTATGAGCGCCGCTAGCACCGCCATGTTGTTGGGCGAGCGCACGTTGGACAGCTCGTTGTAGATCGTGTGCGTCACCACGCTGCGCAGGAGCGGCGGACTGTCCGACACCATCTCTCTGGGACCACATGATAATGTTAGTAATGTTTATGATTTTTTACACGTCGTGATGGCAAATATGGACCATAATACACCAGTTTGCTCAATATTCTGTGATATGGCACAAGCCTTCGATTATGTAGAACACAATATTCTGCTTAAGAAACTTGAAGCATATGGCGTTAGAGGTAATGTGTTAAATCTATTTGAGTCTTATATAAAGCACAGAAAGCAAATTACGGTAATCAGTAGGATAAACGTAACTACAAAACGAGAAGAGACACATCGATCACAAGAACGTGAAGTTATGTATGGTGTCCCACAAGGTAGTGTTTTAGGCCCTTCCCTGTTTATATTATATATTAATGATCTGCCTAAATCAACTGTACAAAATATGAGTCTCTTTGCTGACGACAGTGTAGTGACTATTGCATGTAAAAATATAGATACATATAAATATGACATTAATACTTCATTATCCGCAATTATAGAATGGCTAAACAATAATAATTTAAAAATAAACTTAAATAAGACTAAAATCATGCACTTTAGCCAACGCTCCTTGACATTTATTAATAATTCTGACATAAATTACAATAATAATAGCATTGACGAAGTTAATACAACTAAGTTTTTAGGATTAATCATTGACAATAAGTTAAATTGGAAGGCACATATAGAGACCATCTGTAAGAAAATAAGTACCTCAACATATGCTCTGTATAAACTGTCAGCAGTAATTAGTGTAGATGCGTTACTTGCCGCATACTACGGCTTGGTGGAATGTATCTTAAGATACGCCATTATCTTTTGGGGTAACTCAACAGACAAGGAACTAATATTTAAAACTCAAAAGAGATGCATTAGGTCCATGTTCAAACTTGAAACTACACAGAGTTGCAAACCATATTTTCAAAAATATAAAATATTGACATTACCATCCCTTTACATCTTAGAAAATGCAATGTTCTTACGGTACAACCCTCACCTTTATACTCGTATGGCAGATCTATTTCCACGTAATAGGCGCGACAATACTATGATTTGCTTACACCAATATAGGACTGCACTTATGCGGAAAAGTGTCTTTTGCATGGCTCCAAAAATTTATAATAAACTGCCAAAAAGTTGGAAGCATTTAAGTGATGTAGCGTTCAAAAATAAAGTAAAGAATTTTCTAGCAGATAAAGCCTATTATAATATTAATGAGTTTTTGGCAGAAGGTTTTCAACATTCTACATAATTTAATATAATTATATAATAAATATTTGTATGCCATTGATCATGGCAAACATGATGATCTCTATTGTTACTTTAACATCTTGCATATATGCTGACAATTGTTTTTGTATGTATGTACACTCATGTTTGAGCAAATAAAAATTATCTTATCTTATCTTATCTAATGGATTTTATTTTTCAATCTTTTTTTTTTTTGGTGGTATCGTAAACAGGGTCTAAAATGGAGCACACGAATTCAAGGAGAGATATAGAGAGATTTACCTCGGGTTCCCTTTGAAATCCCTCTATATCTTTGTGACTAAGTTTACCATCAGGTGAGACTAGGGCCAAAAACGTTCAAGTCAAGAATTAAAAAATAAATTTAAAAAAAAGCCCTATACCCCTCTGGCTTTCATATACACACGACGGAACACAGTTAATTGCTTGGCGCGACTTTAATATGAGGTTGGTAACTAGCTAGTCAAACCGTATAGATCCTACCGTCAAGCGTGCTTTTGCAATTTACGGGCTAATGTGAAGATTAGAGATCAGGGAGAGGGAAATTATCAGCAGGGATAACCTTTGGGGGTGGCGATCAGGGAAACCACCTCACGCTCTTGCAGGGGCGGCGCACTATCGCGCAACAACCCAAGTAGAAACATATTAGGTACCAATAGTACAGTCAGCAACAAAAGTATGTTAACACTGCAGTTTTTTAAATCATAACTGAAACAATAATATTCAAATTTTATTCGGAACACATGTAACAATAAAATAACACAAACTCTTGACTATTATATTATGAAATTCTGAAAAGCAGTGTATCGAATAATTTTGTGTCTTTTAGATGTTATGTAAAAGTAACAGTGTTAACCAACTTTCGATGTTGACCGTACTAATGTTTATTTGAATTTCGCGCCTTACGTTGCGCATTGTAAAACTATGCATTTCTCGTCAAGCATTATCATGAAAACTAATTCCACAAAGACAAGGGCCAAAGGGGTACCTGCCTGGAGCCTCGTAACCGCTAAGGTCGCCTTTCAGCTTATGTACAGAAGTCACTAAAGTAAATCAGTACCTCAGACAAGCTTGGTAGGCAGCTTGTAACGGCTTCGTCTTTAGCCTCATCCTCGCCAGCTGAGCTAGCACCTCGTGGTCCCGAGCAGCCGTGGGCCCGCACGCGTCACAGTTGCAGCACACGTAAGCTAGCAACTCCTGCGCACATCGCCACAGCTTGCCCGAGTGAAGCCACGCTTCGAGACGCGAGGCGGATATCATACGGATCTGGTTAAGGAATTGAACATTAATAGTGCGCTAATACACAATTACACACAGTCGGATCTAAGCGTCCTTTCAACATCAATCGCCCATCTCTATACAAACAGTGCCATCTGTCGGTAGATGTAATTGATAGTATGGAGGTACATATATAGGTAAATTGGTACGTGTATTGTGAAGGAATCAATAAATGCAGTCTTAATCTGAACGTGAAGTTTGATTGTCGATCCCTATAGTCACCCACTCAACACCATCCACGAAGACGCGCCCCACTCTTCGTCTAAATCGCGTGTTCTCTCTCGCTCTAAGATGAAAAGTGAACACGCGTTTAGACGAAGAGTGGGGCGCGTCTTTGTGGATGGCACTATCTGTAATATGACTGTGTAATCAGGGTCAAGGATATGTCTGGGTCATCGGTCCGTTCTATTGGAGATCCCAGAACGTCTCTGTATGCTCTTAAAATGGCCTATATGAGGGGGTTTTACTAAGTAAAAGTTGTTTTCCACCAAGAAGGCTTTGCCAGATGGCCTTTTTAATAGCTTTAGGGCTCAGGGCGAAGATGCCGTCGCCGCGCCGCTACCGCGCCTCTAGGCTGTGAATACGCGACGTTGCCAGCCCGCCGACGCGCCGCCAATATTTTTGTTTCTATTCTATTTGACTTTTTTCTTTGATTTTACCAATGTTTGTACATATAGTATGCAAACACTAAGTTCGTTTTCTTTATTCAATTCGACATGTTTATCAATATATTACTAAAAATGTACGGTGATATGGCAAGATCAAGCGGCGACGGTGAGGCAGCGGCGCGACGATGGCGCGGTGCGTCCAGTCTACATGGTAATGCGATGTGGTGTCGGCTGCACGAGCCCTTAATATCTGATCACATTACCTCAGGAAACCCGCACGTAGCAGACAGCAGCTTGAGGAACCCCTTGCCGATCGCATCCGGAGCTGCAGACCGTCGCTGTATCTGTTCCTTGATGGCTTCCAACACCAGAGCCTCCACTGCTTCATAACTGCTTGAATACCTGTGAAAGTAGTGCAAGAAAAAACAGGTGTAACGTAAGTGTAGCTAATGCTTCGGGTCGCTGACGGAGCTGAGAGCACACGATCGTAATTTATGCGCATAAAGGCTGATTTACACGAGGATAGTTTCTCGAAGCGAGACTCGTTCTGTCTTCGTCTTTCTGTACGATGAAAACAGAGATAGCATGAGGCTCGCTTCGAGAAAGTATCTCCGTATAAATAAATCTAAAGTGTGTCCGAAACTATCCAGCTTTTGGCGAATTCATGATTTATTGTGTGATAAGGCCCTTTATATTTATATAAATTTAATAAAAAGACTTACCTTGGGTAAACAGAGTATTCTAGCTCCATATTGTCTGGGTCTTCTTCCGTGCTGCCCATCAGTGGAGAACCAGATCCGGAAGGAGACATTGTACCTATGGAAAGATACATTTATTTTATTCAAACGAAGCAAGGCGGGTGCTTGATTTTTTTTTCTGAAGGGGAGGCGGGGGTTGTTTCTAATATTCATATTTATTTATTGCGCGTTTGTGTACTTTGTGTGTAATTTAGATAATAGTTTTAGGGACTATTACTATCACATCGCAATGGCACGGGCACGGGCGGACGCAACAAGTTCAATGTAATATTAACCTTATTTATATATTGGTAGAGAATAGAATACTACAGCATGTTGACGACGGACGACGTAATATTTTATAGTATTTTAATTGCTGCCTCGCCATCTTCGGATTCGAAACGGATTTGATACAGAGGTAGTGATTATTTAAGTGGCAATCTGAAACTCAAAAGTCAAACTATGTAAAACACTGAATCTTGTCTTTTCGTGTGGTTAGTGACTAAACTGGTCTCAGAGTTTATGCCGCCCATGGGCATCTGCTTTGGCTTCACACGCCGACGAGACATATCTCTCAGGCATGCCGGTTTCCTCACGATGTTTTCCTTCACCGTTTTTAAGCAAGTGATAATTATACAATACGCACATTAATCCGAAAAGTCAGAGGTGCGTGCCTTGGGTTCGAACTCGAGACCTATGACTTGGCAGTCGAACAGTCACACCGCTAGGCTATCACTGCTGTCAAACCATCATAACACTGAATTAAACCATCATGGTACAATCTGACCTCAGTGTTCAGTGGACCTCAGCATGTTTTTGTAAAGCAGCTAGGACGTTTACTTACCCAGTGTAGTATCAGTTGGTATGAGGTGTGGTGGCGGCTGCTTGGTGCTGAAGGCTGTCACAACATTTTCCACAAAGCACTTGCACCAAGAACACTCCACCCAGCAGCGCTCGTTCAACGCGTCTTCTATGTACACCTGATAACGAAGAATAGGGTTTAATTCACTGCATTAATCGGATAAAAAAATGCACTTATACCTAAACTCAAGCCAATTTGAAAATAGAAAAACATATTCATTGCAACTATAACAAATAACAATTTTAAGTGCATGTAAACTAAGTTGATATCGTAATGACAAAAGAAATTGCAGTTGCAATAGAAATTGAACGATGTTTAATAGAATTAAGGTTTATAATTGCAAAGCATGTTAATTTAAAATTTGAAGTCGCTGTTCTTTACTTGTATGATCACATACAACATACATTAGAATTGGTCTAGTGTTAGAAGGGCTTCAATACTCAAGTTGAGCTAAGAGTTTTCAGGTTTTCCTAATGGGAAATTCTTAGTAACAGCACGCAATTGCATTATTGTGCTTGATATACTTACCTCATATTATATGAGTAATCTATATAAATAAAAATGAATCGCCAATTGTGTTGCTATGCGCGAAACTTGAGAACGTCTCGACCAATTCGGCAACTTCTTTTTTATATATTCCTTAAGGCACAAGGAACGTTCTTATGGAGAGAAAAAACATAAAAATTGCGTAGAAAATAGTAAAAGCAACACTTTTCTTTTCACACTACAGGCCAATAACTTTTGACAGAACGAAGTCTGTCCGGGCAGCTAGTACTATAATATAATTAGCCCATTACTGTCCCACTGTTTGGCACAGGCCTCTTCTCAGAATGAGAAGGGTTTAGGGCTTAATGCATCAAATGATGATGCGCATATGAATTCGAAAAGTTAGAGGTACAGGCCGTGATCGAACCCAGACCCCCCTTGAATGGAAGGCAAGTGTTCAACTGTAATATTATACTATTCTACATTATAAGCCATCAACTTGGTGGACTATACAACAGTACGGCCTCTATCTACCCCTTTTGGGAATACAGGTGTAACATATAAATAGTACAAAAAACATTAAATACCTTTATAAATATATCAGGCCAGTTACTACTCTCCCTATGTCCAGCATACAGCATGTTGCAAGCCAGTACGAAAACTAACGGATTCCCTTTATTCTTGAATGCAGCACCTTGTTCCCGTTTCAGTAACGTACACAGGCTCTGCGTTACGGTTTCATGAGCGAACATGTTGGGACGTATTTTGGTTAAATAGAGTAATCCCATACATAGTATTGGGTCTGGTTTGGAACGCTGAGACTTGAGGAGGCGTATTGAGCCTGTAAGGAGGCCAAGCTGTAAGAAAAACAAAGTTAAGTTAGTTGATCTTCTTTATTACATTACATTACATAGTATAAATCAAAGTTGCTCCCGCTGTCTGTACGGTTAGACCTTTTAAACTACGCAACGGATTTTAATGCAGTTTTCAGCAATAGATAGAGTGATTCAAGAGGAAGGTTTATATACCCCACATTAGTATCTACATTACACCCATGCAAAGCCAGGGCGAGTTGCTAGTTTTAAATAAATTTAATGTTTTCCATTTCAAAATTACATAATATAAATTTAAACAAAATAAGAGACACTGATGGCAGATCATGGCTATATATTTTACATAGTAAAATAATAAATAACAAAACTGAGCATTGAATCTACAGGAATACTAAAATTTTGTTTTTGGGAAATCCTATATGTATAGCTACTAACCAGCTTATCAGAGTTATGTGTGTCCAGGGCTTGCAGCACATTAGGCACCAGATCCACTGGGTCTACCTCCAGGGATGTTCCTCCTACTGCCTCGGCCGGTGAGCCAATCCTAGCCCTCTTGCTGGGTGGCTGACTTCCAAACCCAGAGGTTTCTCTTTTGCGTTCCACACCTAAAATTAAATAAAAATCCTTGAGAGCTCTAGTATTCAATGCTAACTTTAAATATAATTCAAGTGGATTGTAGTATTCTTAGAAGGAAAACATGCAAGGAAATAATAGCCAGTTTCAGTATGTATTTAAGTCTAACATTAGCAGGTTTACTGTCTACATAATATCCTTAATAAGTAACCTGAGAATGTTTCACATCCTCAAACATAGGTTATTAAAAATCTCTTAGCCATTCCATGGTCGTACATACCACTTGTGGAAGGTTTGTGGATGTTCCTCTTCTCAGGGTCTCGGGAAACCACCACGGTGGACTTGCTGCCCAACGCGAAGATGTCCTGTGGATGCTGTGGAGCCTTGCTCTTGGCTCCTCGTCCAGCCGATGGCATTTTTCCTCTTTCCATAACTCAAATTATAACGTGTTTTAGTACTGGTCACTGTAGTCTTTAAAGATCATCGCACGTGAAAGCGGATTTCTGTTATAATCGTAGTTTTTTTGCAAAATACTACGGCTAAACATGGAATTAACAACACAAATAATAAACTTAATGACGTTTCTTTTGACAGTTGACAGGACCAGGACAAAACGAAACAACAATAGAGTTCAATTTTTGCACGCACACGATCTACATAATTTTTGACAACTATGTAAAAACTATTAAATTTACTTCTACAAACAACACGATTCATCCAAAATAATAGTCACCTTATTATAAAAAAAATATATTCATTGAAATTATTACCAAATTAGTTGTACGAACTTTTGTCGTTCGTTGACTTCGTTAGAAAAAATTAATCTGTCACAATTGTCAAAAAAGTCCGAGACAAGCGAAACACAGAAAGGTACGTTTTTCGCTTTTTATTAGAGAATTTGAATAAAATTCAGTAATAAACCATCGATTTCTTCATTCTTGTATCCAACAAAAACTATGTTTACAAAATTTTCTCTTAAAAGTTATGTAACTGATGTAAGAGGTTATGTTTGTTTCAGATGCTGACTTCCAGGCTTATGGGCGGTATGAGAGCGGCGCAGGCCTCCGTGATGGTCACCAGGAACCTGGCGGCGGCGCAGAAGGCGACTGACCCCATCCAGCAGTTGTTCCTCGACAAAATTAGAGAGTTCAAGAAACAGAGCGCGTAAGTTCTCTTAACATTGACCTTGTTGGATAATTCGCGTAGATTCGTTGTAAATTAGTGTTAATATAGTTTTTGCGATTAATATTGTTCTTGATTTTGAGTTTCTTTAACGGAAAAGAGACGAAAAATCAGTGATTAGAAATGGTAGGTACTTTAATGATGATAGGCACTATGACACTGTCTTCATAACAAATTCAATAAAAACTAAACTTAAATAATTATAGGTACTCTTTTACTGATCTAATTGAAAAACAAAATAGTTTTAGTTTCAATAACTCCAGAAACAAAAATACTTTATTCCACTTTTCTTGTTTGTGGGTAGGATGGTAAACATAACATCACACCTGTATTCCCCGAAGGGTTGAGCAGAGATGTATAGTAGCACCCTCATTTCGCCGTTATGTTTAAGACTTAAGTCCCATGTAATACGGGGCGAGTCTATTGCCATTAACCGGGTACAAATCCAACCACCGGGCTGCTACTGAGGAATTCCACACGGAAAATCCCAATACCACTGCCCGTCCTGGGGGTGGAACCCAGGACGTCAGGATCAGCAGTCGCGCTTACCACCACTAGACCAACAAGGCAGTAGGATGGTATAAATCCATCAATAAAAGTAAAACTGTCATCGTTGACAAAAAGTAAAAAGAATCTGAGAGTTCTAGCTAAGATATTATTAATCATATTACAACTATTAGCCTAACTGCGTTGTTGGTCTAGTAATGGTACGCGGGATTGCTGATCGTGAGGACCTGGGTTCGATTGAGCAAATTGTTATTGGGTTTTTCCATGTGGAATTCCTCAGTAGCAGCCAGGAGTTTGGATTTGTGCCCAGTTGATGGCAATAGGCGCGCCATCTATTACATGGGACTTAAACATAATGGCGAAATGAGTGTGTTACTATACACCGCTGCCCAACCCTTCGGGTAATGCAGGCGTCATGTTATGTAATAAAAGTAATTACGAAAGATTATGTAAAAAAACCTCATTTTAGTTATTTATTTTCATTAGAAACTTAATTCATTTTCAGTGGTGGCAAACTCGAAGTCAGCCCTGAAGTCGCCAAGGAAATGAAGACGGAACTAGAGAAGCTCCAGAAGCAGTACGGTGGCGGCTCCGGTGTCGACATGACTGCATTCCCCTCGTTCAAGTTTGAGGAACCCAAGCTGGACCCCATCAACGAACAGCCCATTTCCAAGTGAACAATGTAGTGATCGCTTTGTCATGGTATATTTATAAGTGTATAATAAAGTCATCGGATTAGACAGTCGGTTTGCGTTATTTCCTTTAGCTGTTTTCTTTTCAACTTACCTTTTCATTAAATGTTTTCAAATTTTCGCGATTTGTACACATTATAAAAATACTAAATCGGGTCTAATCGCGTAGAAAATTTATAAGGCAGGAAAATACCTTATTACCTTATACATTTTCTACGCGATTAGACCCTATTTAGTATTTTTATAATACCTTTTCATTGTTGTACTTTCTTGATTTATAAAGCTCATCAGTTCAAATGATGATAACAATAAGTGTGAAACTCTCGTCGGTCGGCAGTGAAAACCACGTATTTTTAAATACACATTTTTAAAAGAGATAGAAATAACTGTCTCCTGCAAAAAAAATGGCCGATCAAAATTTAATACAAGTTTGTCATCGTGCTTCATAGGTAGCTTAGAAGTATTTGAATTGAAAGTTTGTTGAACTAGTACGTGTATGACGAGTTTATCAATCTAAAGAACAAGTAAAACACTTTAGAAGAAAGTCGTTCGAGCGTCGAAATACACTTTATTTGACCTGGAAAACGTTCCCAGGATCAGATGCGAATGTGCGAGTGAATCTCGCGCTCCCGGCCAAAGGAAGTAGGAGGAGGTTAGGAACACATAACCCTTTCTCTTCCCAGGTAGCGTGTATTCATAACGAATTCCCCGTATAAGAAAAAACTCATTCTTATTAACCTAGGGCGTGTACGGAGGCGTATGTCACGCAGGCACGCACTTAGCTTTTTCTTTTTAAATCTTTGCTCCACACTAGGATTTCTCCTCTATCTTGGGTGCGTTTACAGACACAAATCTTCACATGCACAAACACCCAGACCCGGAACAACTATCTGTAGGCCATACAAATATTTGTTCCGTGCGGGAATCGAACCCACGACCCGTAGCGCAGAGGCCAATCGCTTAACCACTGCACCAAACGTGTCGTCAAACAGTAACAGTTTTATAATCCATTCAGTTGGGTAACGCCTTTGACGTCGGGCGATGCTCGTGTAGGCGTTGACCGATTGTATGGATTGAAACTTATTGAACTGTATTCTGCGCGGCATGCGCCCCCGTATACGTGTAGGTTAAGAATGGGTTTTTTCTTGTATAACGGTTTTCGTTGCAACTTTAGTTTCATGATCTTTTCAAAAGTTTTTGTCATTCAGAAATCTTTGAAATTTGTAGGTAAGTAGGAAAGACACGTTTGGTGCAGTGACTGAGCAATTGGCTTCTGCGCTACGGGTTGTGGGTTCGATTCCCGCATGGTACAAATAAGATAAATATGGCCTGCAGAATGGTGCATGTGAAAATTTGTGTCTAGAAACGCACCCACGATACAGGAGAAATCCTAGTGTGGGGCAGTGTATAAAAAAGAAGAACTGTTTCAATAACACTCATATAACGTGTTCCAAAAGAATAGAACACCAATTTTCCCGTGGATTCCGTAAAACGCGACTTCGGTAAAGTGAGTCGAGAGAATGAGCACCAACATTCTCCTCTGAGCTGCTAACAACTAGCCTAATATAGGTAGGTATTGCGTAACTACGTTGACCTACTTAGGTTGGTGTTCACCAACATTAATTCTCTGGTTAAACAACAGTTTACTCATAAAATATTTACTACAAGTTTAAGCAAACGGTTATTAAACCAGATAATTATATTCGTGACAGCCTGGTACATTTTTTCGAGTAAATGGTTGCTTAACGATAGAATAAATGTAGGTGAACGCCAGTCTTAATCTATAGCTATGGCAGCCTCTCTTGAATTTTGATTTTTTGTAAATTATAAAAGGTAAGTAGGTAGGTACGTGTCATTGTCTTGGGCGCCAACTCAGGGTGTGGTCCTGTTCCCTGTGACCACCTCCCTGGCCTATACAAAAGAACTGTGTGCTTCCTGGTCTCACTGGATCCATGATAAGGCAGTCTACGCTCATAGACGTTTGCGGGCTTTACATGGTATAAAATAAAGTCGCTCCCGCTGTCTGTACGCTTAGATCTTGTAAACTACGCAACGGATTTTCAGCAATAGATAGAGTGATTCAAGAGGAAGGTTTATATGTCCCATCTACATTGCTCCCGTGCGAAGCCGGGACGGGTCGCTAGTCTACCTATAAGAAGACGATGATTAGAACACTTAGCTTAATTCAAATTCCGTATTTCCTCGGGTATTCATCAGTTATGTGGCCGGTGGGTATGATTCTAATGTTAAGTTCACCTGTGTCAACTTCTTACGCACACCATAGGCATATTCAGGGTGAGACAGATGGGGCGCTTGCCCCACCCTGGTGCAGGAAAGAATAGGTAAATCTAGATTCAGTCAACTTGCCACCCACGTTCACAGAATAACTACCCAAAATAGGCAAAAAAATGGCCGACTCCGTTTATACTTACTTATTTGGACCTCATAAATAAGATTATGCGGCAAAAGTGACCCATAATCCCATTCTGCACCTCCATATTTATTGAAAAGTCAAATATTTACTCTCTGACAGTTTGCCCCACTCAGGACAAAATCCTGGGTACGCCCATGACGCACACCGTGCATAATGGACGGGACGCCCGTCGGCGCTGCTAGCATTTCCACTGGTACTGGCTGGATGCTTACACGACCGTTTGGAGGCTGCCATCCAGCACCGACGTGCGTTCTTGCCGTCCACTGTAGTGCGTAATTCTTCGTCTCTTGTGTCGGCATCAGCTATATATGAAAAAAGCTCATGTACCGTGGTGAAGAGATAAGCCGGCTAGCAAGGTTGGTAGCGGGGCTGACTGCTTAGGGTGCATTGGACTTACTTAAGTATCGGTGTCGATTCTGTAGCACATTTTGACAGTACTAAACTAGACTAAACCCGACTGTCACTTTCTTTCTCTATTGAAACAGAAAGAGACAAACACAGTTTAGTTTATTCCTGTCAAAGTGCGCAACAAAACCGACACCATCGTCTCACAAGGCCATAGCCAGGAATTTTGTTCGGGGGTGTTGAATCCTGAACAAGAAAGTTAATTACAATAACGAGTGAATACATTTTAAAAGTAATTTAATTGTCTGAGGTTTCGGGGGGTTTGAACCCCCAAAACCCACCCCCTGGCTACGGCCTTGTCGTCTCGGTTCCTCATATTAGCAAATGACTTAGAATATTGAAAAATATGATAGCAATCAATAGCAAGTGATAATATTTGCTAATATTAAATTAAAGTAAGTAATCTTTACATAGTATAAAACAGTCACTCCCGCTGTCTGTACGCTTAGATCTTTTAAACTAGGTAGGTACGCAACAGATTTTAATGCAGTTTGCAGCAATAGATAGAGTGATTCAAGAGGAAGGTTTATATGCCCCACATTAGTACCTACCTACATTGCACCCGTGCGAAGCCAGTGCGGGTCGCTAGTATAATTGAAGCATTGGGTGCAACAAGGGCGTTACACAAAAAAGTGAGTTCTGAGATAATTTAAGTTAAAGTTTTTGATGTACCTATTATAACTTTTAAATAGATTAGGATAATTCTCAAGTACTTATAAAATTTATTGGTACCATGATTCAGTTATAAAATTCTAGTATTATTCGTTTATTCATTTATATTTACATATTATATTAGAGTTTATCTAGTACCTATTATTATTATTTTAAGATTGTTAGAAACTTCAAAATAACATATTTTTTGAATACATGTTATCCGCCCTTGTTGCACCCAACCCGTAAATTAATTGGGCTTTCATATTTTAAAAGGATTTCAAGGCATAAATATTAGCTTTGGATACCTAAAAGAATCATTTTTATTTAAAAGTAAATCACAGTATTCATTTGGACTTATTATTAAAAGTAAATCACAGTAATCATTTGGTTTAATAGGTAATTAAAATTAAATTACATTTTTTCCGTTAACTTTATATTCTTCAACTTCTTTTTTCCTTTATTTTTTGGGAGAACATAATCAGTCTGGTCATTATCTGCACTGAAATCACCGATTTCGGACAAGTTTTTACGTTTATATAAACTTTCGCAAGCTGCAGGTCGTAACGTGTTTGAAATTCAAATGCATATAAGTAATCCATGCACCAACGGCGTAGCGAAATCATCTCAATAAATACCTATCACGCCATCTAGAATCAATGAATTAAAATGAGTTTTTGCCATATGAAACTAGATGGGGCAATGCTTAATTTGATGCAATAATATCAAAACGGTCATTGGGTGCCGAACGCCCTTGTTGCTCCCAGTGCTTCAATTATAAGGCGTTAGTTTACGTATATAAGTAAGTAATATAAAATGCTGCTACACACACACACCATGGCGGACTAGACACACACCATTAATAACTTTTTGCAGCCCTCGCAGGTGTGCAGGTTTTCTCACGATGTTTTTCCTTCACCGTTAACGCAAGTGAAAATTAAATTCTGATCCGCACATATGAAATCGGAAAGTCAGTGTTGCAGACCAGGTTCGAACTCAGACCCTCTGGTATGGAAGGCAAGCATTCAACCACTAAGCTATCACTGCTTTGTTTAGAGTTAAAGGAAGTTAGTTCCGCTTCCAAGGGACTGTATTTCACGACGACGAAACGACGGACGAGGGTGTACTAAAAATACCTCTGCCGAACCCTTCGGGGAATATAAGGCGTGATGTTATGTTTTATGTTATGTCCAAGGGACTGTATTTCAGCTTGCTAACATAGACCAAATACGGAGAAACATTGACGTGACTAACGTTATCAAAATACTTCACTTTTTAGACTGAAGCCTTATCTTTTAGTGTTAGATATCAACAAACCATGCTCGCTGTATTGGTGAGAATTTTCCTCAACAATTTTCCTCACCGAGTTATGTTTATTGCGTATTAAGTATGACTGCATCAATTATTTTGTTTCGTATTTTTTTCGCCGCTTCAATAAATCAAGTAAAAATGAACAAGAACTAATTTGAGCCCATTCATTCGCGTCCAATTTCTTTTTGTTTGATGTTGAGTCAGCAAGCATATCAAAAGAATAAAATACAAAAATACGCTGGAAACAGCGGATGAAATCGGAAAAAATGAACCAATCAGGCGTGAGGTGTGTGTGGCTATCTCAATTGCGATTGGCTAAATTTCCGTCGAGCGCTTGAAATTTTCCCCTGGTTTTGTGCGACGCTGTTTTCAGCCAGTCATATCGGAGAACTGGAGAGTTGTTGACGCATGACGCGCGTTTCGATGTGAATTTTGTCGTTATGGCGACCGGTTTTGTGGGGTCTACGAAGAGTTTTCCGTTCTCCTTTGATAATGATTTGGATGAAGATGATCCGAGCCGAGGGACACCGCACCTCAACAAGCGCATAGGTGAGTACTCGCCACGTATTTTTTTTTTGCGTCAAAGTAATGTTTATCTTCAAATTAAAGGTTTAATTGCACGGTATGTGTACTTTATGGTTTAATTACACTTTTATTTGAACTGGAATTTGATTTTGGAACGAGACCGGTGATCCCGAATAATTCCGAGTAGGTACATACCTAGGTACATACTCTCTGGAATTAAAATAAAAGACAAATCTGAACCGGCGAGATTTTTTTCTGCAATTTGGATAGTATCACAAACAATATTTTTTTCACAGCAATTTTACCATAATATATTATATCCTTTGTGTAAGTATTTATCTCCTAAACGATAGCTTTATCATTTCCCTAATCTAAAACTAACACTAAAATCATCAATGAATAACGAAGCATCCAAAGTATCTATCAGTCGTAATAACAGGCTGTAATATCACACTTCGTCTCAATTTGCATGACAGACACAATGTTCCCCCGGAACACTCCAATGCGGCAGTCTCTTGTTTTGTTGACGTTACCCGACCAAATTCTGGAACACCTCCACCAAGCACAACTTGATAGGAGCGAGGAGCTCCTTACTTTCCTCGGGTTATACGATCGATACTCGCACAGCTGACTCGTGTTGCGGACCATATAAATTATACCTACATGTCTATAATAAATGTTCGTACTTTTGCTTATAGTTGTGTTCAACAGGAAATGGACGTAAAACAGTTAAAAGTGTCGCATTTTCGCGATATCAAACTTGAGTATGAACAGTGGCGGTCCGAGGGGGGCATCGGGGGGGTCATGACTCCCTCTCGAAAATCGTACAGGTCAAATTAACAAAGATCCTAAACATAAAAAAAGTGCAAAAAAATGTATTGTGCTCAACTTATTTTACTGTTAATGACCCCCTGACCCCCCAAAATCTTTGGCTGCGACCGCGCCTAGTAAGGAGCTGGTAATCTACTTAATATTCCAGTCACGAGCTAGTCAATTTGCAGGATTATATTTCTCCATTAAGTTGAGTGTCTTGGAAATTATTATAATGTCGCTAGAATTTTGTATTCTATACTTCATTTCATATCCTACAAAAGTAGCCCGCCAAGGCACAAATATCTTTTGAACCATTTCTTCAAGTAGAGTTTCAGGTCATCTTGGTAGATTGTTAAGGTTCATATAGGTACCTAACTAGCAGCCCGTCCCGGCTTCGCACGGGTGGACATTTTCCCGTTTTTGCATCATTTTTCATTTAAGCTCCGCTCCTATTGGTCGTAGCGTGATGTTATATAGCCTATAACCTTCCTCGATAAATGGACTATCCAACACAAAAATATTTTTTCAATTCCAACCAGTAGTTCCTGAGATTAGCGCGTTCAAACAAACAAACTCTTCAGCTTTATAATATTAGTAAGTATATATGTGTTGAATTGAATCCCTGCTAGGAGGAAATTGTTGCTTATTTCTATACCTATATTTCTTTTCTAAATATGGTCTTATTATCTAATGTTATGTTAAATAGATTATTACCTGCTTCGTCAGTCTAGTAGTAGCAAGCGCGACTGCTGATCGTAAGATCCTGGGTTCGATCCCCAAGTCGGGCAAAGTGTTATTGGATTTTTCCGTGTGGAATTCCTCAATAGCAGCCCGGAGTTTGAATTTGTGCCCGGTTGATGGCAATAGGCTCGCCCCCTATTACATGGGGCATAAACATAACGGTGAAATGAGGGTGCTACTATACCTCTACCCAACACTTCGGGGAGTACAGGCGTGATATTATTGACTAGCAGATAGTGTCACCCGGTGCATTCATCTGGAGCTGTTAAGAGTGTAAGTTAGGTCCCATGATTTAAACAAAGGAATCATGCATCAAGAATCAAGACTTTTTTTCTTATCTTGGGTCGGCACGTGCTATATGAGATTAGCTCATGCCGTGCTAAAAAGATTAGACAGTCAGCAAGGTTAGAAGCGGGGCTGACAGTCCAGGGTGCGCTGGACGTAGGTACTTAAGTTTCGCCACTCGTAGAGACTCTTTTAATTCCTCGCCAGCGAGGCCCGTCGCGACGTCCCACCGCCGCCGCCATCCATGATCCACCGTGCTCACCCGCCACAGCCGCGGAGTCGGTCGTCTTTTCTGACTCCGCAGTCACACCGTTAATTCAGCCCTCATCAAGCTGTCTCCCTCCCAGTTTTCTCGCAAGCAACTCCCTAGACCGAGGTCCGAGTCCCAAGTAGGAGTTAGCTTAGGTTAAGTATTTTACTCTCGTCCCCATTGGTTGGAGACCCTTCAGGTCTCGCCAATAACTGCCCGGTTACGTAGAAACGGTCCGCAAGACCATCTACAAGCAGTCGAATAGAAAAAAGGGCTCTTTTAATGCACACCAATTTAATCATGCCACGTCTAGACAGGTTCGCACTTGGATGTTTTTGTGGATACCATCGATTTATGATTTCGATATAATAATTCTTCACGTGAAACCTAGAATCTTGGTAACCCTCATCCATAGAACCATGCCACGGGCACGTTGGGTTTCGATGATTCACGAAAATAGTAACAGATTTTCGTTATTCCATAAAAAGTGTGACACATTTTCCTTATCATTCTAGGAAGTGAAATAACCAAAATTCTTTTGTTTTAAACACGTCGTCGCTATTTCTAACAAATATTATTATCTTAATCGGGTCGCTTCCTATCATGTGGTGGACAGTCGGCATCCTGGTAAGGCCTCTAAACATTGACAATTTGACATGTTCTCATTGACATGACTATCGGCTGCTTTAGTCAGTCAAACTGATACCATTTGCTGATAAGATAGGGTAATGTGCCATTAGTATTCCGGAGTGTTTATCATAGCAACAACGTATCTAGATGACCTCCAACTGATGGTCATGGAGTATCTAAAGGTATTTTGGAACACCTTTATAAATAACAACATAACATCACGCATTGTATTCCCGGAAGGGTCCGACATAGGTGTATTTAGTACACACTCGTTTCGCCAGTTATGTTTAAGTCCCATGTTATAGGGGGCGAGCCTATTGCTATTAACCGAGCACAAATCCAGGCTCCGGGCTGCTACAGAGAAATTCCTAATGGAAAAACCCAATAATACTTTGTCCGACCTGGGAACCCAGGACCCCATGCTCAGCAGTGGCACTTGCGACCACTAGACCAACAAGGCAGTCAAATAATATAATATAATCAGTCCATTACTGTAACAATGCTGGGCCGGCCGTCTTCAAGGAATGAGAAGGGTTTAGGACTTCATCTACCACGCAGCCTGGTGCGTGTTGGAGGACTACACCCCCCATTACAAACTTTTTGGAGCTCTCTGAAGAGTACAGGTTTCCTTTACATGTTTTCTATCACCGTTAACCGTCGTCTTGTCTAATAATAATCTATCACACCACATGCGAACTACAAATAAATATTGATTGATTGATTGACTACACAGCACGACGATTATGTAGCAGACTACAGCGACAATAATGATAACTGTCAAATATGAAGTCACAGAATCCTACATCGCGATATCAAGATTTGACACGCAGATAGTTTACAACTTCCCAACATCAACCGTTGGGGTCTCCCGGGATCCCAGTCCTCCCGCCAGCAATGCCCTAAGCCGAGGTTTGAGTTCCATTAGGGGTCGCCCTTAGTGCTGTTGTTGCTAGTTAGTCATGATGTTGTAGTAGTAGTAATTGTTAGTTTAAGTATTTTACTCTCGTCCCCATTGATTGGAGACCCTTCAGGTCTCGCCAATAACTGCCCGGTTACGTAGAAACGGTCCACAAGACCACCTACAACCAAACGAATAGGAAAAAAAATAAGAAAAAAGTAATCGTTGGGCAGTAGCCCGCCAGTCATAAGACCCCACCTAGTTGGTGGATTCGCCCTTTTCGTTGGAGGAACTCCATACCACGTTCTTCCATAATAACATACTGTGATCACTAATCTGCCTACCACGTGAGGTGATGATGGCACTATGGCCTTCTGACCGTTTATTGTTTAGTAGTGACCGTTTAGAAACTGAAATTATACATAACATAACATCACGCCTTGTATTGCCCGAAGGGTTCGGCAGAGGTGTTTTTTTAGCACACCCTCGTTTCTCCAGTTATGTTTAAGTCCCATGTAATAGGGGGCGAGCATATTGCCAATAACCGGGCACATTAATGCCATTTTAATGACTTTAAGTAATATAATTATGCAACATTCTATTTTATAGACATACATTTCTTTGAATTGGATTTATATTGATTTTGAACTAATATTAAGTTAAATTATTATAATTAATACTAAGACTAATAATGTTGGGACCAATGTGGAATGTAGTGTTTTTTTTCTGGCTTTACGATGATTGTTCAATTTTTGTGTTATAATATTATAATTCTCGTTTGTTCATTTACTCAAAACCACTGTTCGACACAAATGTAAATTTGTTGATAAATAAATAAATAAATTCACAAATCCGACTCCGGGCATACTAAGAAATTCCTAATGGAAAAACCCAATAACACTTTACCCTACCTGGGGATCGAACCCAGGGCGCCATGCTCAGCAGTCGCGCTTGCGACCACAAGACCAACAAGGCAGTCTCAAACTGTAATGACGTCCACTAGTATTCACATAATAAAAGGAATGTGAGAAAGTAATTTCGTTTTACGTTCGTTTCTCTTTTACGACGAGGTGACCCCGTAAATGGAAAAGCCGGACCTTCGGTAGGCTTACCTTCGATAACCTTTCGTGGGACTATGTCAGAAAGAGGGTTGAACACGCAAAGTATTAGGTCCCCACCTATGAAATCAGCGTTTTGTATGGAGAATTTTAAAGAAGTTGCATTTTTCATACTAAAATTTTCTTAATTTATTTAACAACTATGAACACTAATGTTTTAAAACTTTTATGCACTAATGTTTAAAAACTAAGACAACGTATGCCACTTAGATTAGGTATGCGACAAAAATAAGTTTTGACTAAGTTAAAACAAAAATAGTGGTCATTTCTGCTAACAAAAAGAGGAGTCATTTTTAAGGTATTTTTTATGTTGAGAAAACTATAACTAATAAGGTTTATTTTACTATTGCTAGTTGGCTATGATGGTCATTATTCGATATAATATCAAGCAATTGATGAATATTTTAAATCATAGCAGTGACGAGGTTCTCTATTTGTGAGAAAAAGACGCAAATTTCATAGGTAAGGACCTAATATTATTATCGGCTGTTGGATCTAAACAAAGTGTTGAGTACTTAACTCTAGTTTACTTCAGTTTCCTCGTTCCTGTCCTTCAACCTTGTTTCCAAGTAGCTGACATTTATTTTATAATCATCTCGGGTTGCAATATTATAGCCATTGCTCTTTTTAAGTATTGTTCTTTCCACACATAACATAACATCACGCCTGTATTCCCCGAAAGGTATGGCAGAGGTGTATAGTAACACCCTCATTTAGCCGTTATGTTTAAGTCCCATGTAATAGGGGGCGAGCCTATTGCTATCAACCGGGAACAAATCCAAACTCCGGGCTGCTACTGAGGATTTCCCAATAACAATTTGCACGACCTGGGGATCGAACTCATGACTTCACGTTCAGCAGACGCAATTTTAGTATTTTATTTGAATACAGACTATGTGTGTACTACGTGGATATAAACTACTATGATCAATTTCCATGACAAAAGATACTTACACAACAAGGTCTCCAAAATTCCATCATTTTAGGAGACTGCTGATAAAGAATTTGTTAATTAAATAACAAATGCTCATGCACACATTATAATAAGCGCATGATGACACACCTTTCTTCATGAACCGCCATTATATCCCAAAATAACATCAGGTTCTTTAGTAAAACAGGCGTCAAATATTCCGAGTACCTACGCTGTGATTTACTTCAGCTAAATGATAGTACAGTAAACTACCATTATATTCTAGAAATGCAAAGATAAGTCTGTAATTTTCAATCTCGTTAAGGCGCTTCCCGCAGCTAAGTAGCGACGCGATCAGTTAAAAAATAATTACTCGCGGAGTTCATAATTTTGAAGTATAGTTACCGTAGTTTATTTAGAGTTTATCGACTCTGTAAAATATAGTTAGCTATAGTTATAGATCGAAATATGACAAAGGTGGCCGTTTTTCAATTTATAACGACATCAAACTATATTTTGCAGAGTTGATAGTTTCTAAATAAACTCCAGTAAATACCTATACTTCAATTTCATAATTTAAAATTTTCGTTAAATTATGTACTCATCGTGTACCTACCTAATTATTTTTTAACTGATGGCGGCGTGTTCGTATAACACTGGCACTCATCCATAGTGCATATATTATTTATTCTTATAATCTATGTTCTTAATTCAAACTTCCACTTCGCTTTTAATTTTTTTCCATTCGCTCTCACGGAATGCCCGTTTAACTATTAGCAATGTCTGATATAATTGTTTGTAACGAAATAAAACAAGCGCAATGGAAACCAAGCATTTTATTTAAAATCCAACACGGCGCCACTTTGCTGCAGGACGCGCCTTCTATCTCTGTTGCGCCTTCGCAAATATTGTGAGCAAACAGATCTGTTTGTTCTTAATCTGAAACTTATCACTGACAGAAGCGCTTAGCCTAGTTTATCTTCGCCAAAACTTAGGGCAGAAAGCAAAAACAATGCCAAATTCTGTAATAAATGCCTTTTCTGGCCTTCCGGGCACATTGTAAGATATAAACCATCAAATATTATGTGATGAGCGTAGATACATTGAATTAAACAACTATGGATTACATTATATCGTCACCGGAAAGCCAATACTACTTAAGCGCCATTTTTGGCTAAAATGAGTTATACAAGGTTAGTCGGAAAGGGGGTACTAAGCCGCGGGCCACATAGTGTATAACTGATGATTGTTTTAAAGAAAGTGTTAAAATTTCAAAACTCGATAAAAATATATCCATACATAATTATTTTTATTTGGATATTTTTCATGAATTCTTCATCCCTGCTTTAGTAATTCAAAAAATGAAGCTTCATTAGAAGCTTCATTACTGTGAGTACAGATTACTGTGACCCCAAATATGACCTAAATTGTAAAAACAGCTGATCATAGCTATGGACAGATAGAATTTAGCGCATTTTTTTTTAAATCTTTGAACAACTATTTCTCTTAAACTAATGACTTTTGGGGAAAGTTGTAGAACAAAAGTTATCCCTTATTATGGGTACTTTAACAAACTTTCGGCGTAGTACCCCCTTTTCGACTAACCTTGTATATATCGTTGGATTGGGTTTTTTAAATCCAATCCAACGATATATATAACTCATTTTGGCCAAAAATGGCGCTTAAGTAGTATTGGCTTTCCGGTGACGATATTGACTATGGATTTTCTGATTGAGACAGGTTCCGCTTGCTTTAAATAATATAAACCATGGCCATGTTCGTTTATCAGCGAATAACGGGAAGATGCGATGAATATAATGGGCCACAGTGCTGCTTATCTTATCGTTATCAGTGAGGTTTTGCATAACAGTAGAACAAATAAAGTTGCGGTTATCTTTTGAATATAAAAGCGTATTTTTAGAATAGGATTCGAAGAAGCCGAGGAAATATAGACTGGATAAAGTCGAGTTTTATGACGCAACTTTGGAGAGGCATAGATTCAGCATTTGACTGCAATAGGGTGAGTTGATGGTGATGATATAGGACCTGGGTGTATGAATTGAGAAGGAGACACCCCAGAACGAAAACTGTGGAAGGATATTAAAAATCAGTACTAACCAATTTTTTTACTGACTTCTTAAAGAAGGAGGAGGTTCTCAATTCGGCTGTATGTTTGTTTGTTCGTTTTTTTGTAATGTTTACCTTACTACTATCACATTTATAAACCGATTTGAGAAAATATTTTTCGTTTGAAAGAGTATTCTTTCGAAGTGGTCCCATTTAAACTTAGTGAAGATCTGGTGAAGAACTTCGGAGATAGACAATTGAACTCCTCAATGACGAACAGTACGCATAATGTGATGATGTGATTATGTTACGAGCAGCGTCTATAGTAGGTCCAATCATGTTTTAATTAAAGTCACTAAAATGAAAAAAATAAAAATCATATTAACAAAAATAAAACCAACTTGTGGATGAAGCGAAAGGGGTAGGTAAGATTCGTAGCATGTGGCGTTCTATAGTTTCTGCCTACCCCCATGGGAAAAAGGCGTGAGTTTATGTATGTATGTATGTATGTAAAACCAACTTCAAATAACCGTTAAAAAGAATAAAATTAACAGTTCCAGAAGTCGGTACCTACCTTCAATTGGGTTCAACGTGGATTAGCACCGACTTCTGAAACTGTGTGTTTTTATGGAGACACTTCGAAACGAAAACTATGGAAGGATATTAAAAATTAATAGTAGGTAACCAATTTTGTTACCAAAACTCACAAGATCAAATATCAAACATATCAAGCAAGGGCGTAGCTAGGATTTTGTCCAGGTTGGGACAAACTCAGTCAGACAGCAAATATTTGTCTTTTCAATAAATCTGGAACTGCAGAATGGGATTATGGGGCAATTTTGCCCCATAACCTTATTTTTGAGGTCCAAATAAGTATAGACGGAATCGGGCATTGGTCTGCCTATTTTGGGTAATTGTTTTGTGGACATGGGTGGTAAGTTGACTGAACCTAGACCATTTACCCATTACTTTTCTGTGCCAGGGTGGGGCAAGCGCCCTATCTGAATACGCCTACGGTTTCAAGTATTCGCAAGAAAAAACAGAATAATCACTTACACCTACATAGACAAAGTTTTGAAAATCTATTGTTAGAACTATTTTTTACTAAGTAGATAGTATGTGTCAACATCCTACAACTAAAAGTAAATAGAGGCGTTGAACTTGGCTCAGTTTTCCGTGTTCCGTGAGGCCCACGCGATGTGTTAAGAATTAGATTGCACGCTATTTTTGTCCGTAAATTGTCGGTCCTATCGTGATAGGAGAATTATCTACTGAAAAAATGAAGTGAGTACCTACCTATGTTGAATCATAACATTCATAACATCAAGTCTTATATTCCCCGAAGGGTTCGGCAGAGGTGTTTTTAGTACACCCTCGTTTCGCCAGTTATGTTTAAGTCCCACGTAATGGGGGGCAAGCCTATTGCCATTAACTGGGCACAAATCCAGAGTCCAGGCTGCTACTGAGAAATTCCTAAAGGAAAAACCCAATAACACATTGCCTGACCTGGGGATCGAACCCAGGACCTTACGATCAGCAGTCGCGCTTGCCACTACTAGACCAACGAGGCAGTTACAAGAAAATATTACGTAGATTTATTATTTGATTGAGCATTCAGACTATCGCTTTACAATCGCGCGACCGCCCGGACGCGCTGCGGTGTCGGCGCGTGCCGCCTCAAACGCACAGAAATGCAAATGACAATTAATTTTAACTGTCATAACAACACGTTATCGGTCAAAACAATTATATTTTGACACAAGAGTATACGCACACATGATATATGAACAGGCAGGATATATTTAGCAGATCTTGATGTGCCAACGTTGAGTTAGTATGACTACTCATCCAACTATGCGTCATCCGCGCGGTAACTGTCAAATAATTTTATATCATTACTTGTGGTCATCACTGACACATGCAATCTGAAACACCGCCAGTTCGTGTTGTTTGCCTTCGGGTTTAAAAAATATTTTGCGTTCTTTAAAACTTTTAAATGATTATTCATACTTCCGTTTCAAAATAAATGGTTTGTTTGTTGGTTTGATTGGAGATATTCACAGAATGTGGTGATAGAAATAAAACTGTTATTCACATAATTAGGAGTTTAGTATTCATAGTTTTCATGTAGAAAACTGTTAATGGAAATACCATCAATGATTTGGAAACTGATTTAACCTTCCACGTAAGGAAGTCACTTTTTACATGATATTCATTTGACGTACATTGTATCCAATATACAGCTGTGCTATAGGCTATCCGGAAGTTTTCTGATTGTACTACAATCCGCCTGAGTCACTAGTTATAAATAAAACACACCTACCCGTCAGCTATCAAGGTTTAGAACGTTCCACGCAAGGTGAAGGTCTCAATAAATTGTGGGATAATTTGGTTTCTAAGCCTCATACGATGTTACTGTACCAAGCGCCACCACCTTGTGTGGTATACGCGCCGCGAATCGTTTTGAACCTCAAATGGAAAGGAACTAGCATAGCCTTTACTAGTAGACAGAGAAGCGTTTTGTAGAATCGATTGCACATACATATTAAGTGAGGCAATGCTCGTTATTGGTGTCGACTCTGTTGCACATTTTGACAGCACTAAACTAGACTAAACGCAACTGTCAATTTCCTTTTCTATTAAAACAGAAAGCGACAAACTCCCGTTTAGTTTAGACCTGTCATAGTGCAACAGAATTGACAACATTGTTACGCCTCTTACAGGTACTAAACTGATATTTACAACACTGCAACACTGCAATTTGAACCTAAAGCCTTCAGCAATAAGTGCAATACACTATATCTAATCATCTACCATCAACTTGACAATAATTTACAGTAATCTCCGCGCGTCAAGGCATAATAGATCGCGCGTGACGCTCCACTGAAAACTGAACGAACAAAAGAGTTGAAACGTACATCGTGCCAAGCTCAGTCTTCGGTCAAACACTGCCACAATAACATAGTGTTCATATAGTAATCGAAGTAAATAGTGAAAAACCGACGGAAATCTGAGCGAGTGTCTTAAATTCCGGAATTTTCCAGTTCAAAATATAACAGGTGCATTGGTGTTCCACTTCGTGTTCTTACGTCATTCTGATTACCGTGATTGCGAATGAACGGGCTAAATTCGTCTGGTTTATTATAAGGAGCGACGCTTTCTCAGTAAATTAGAAATAATGAGTCATCTAGCGTCCTCTGATAAGGTAAAAGTGTCGTTTCACGTCTGAAAACTGCGACATTGAACAGCAATAGGGACACGACAATGCTTTTAACACCGTCCTTGTCACAAAGCTACTGTTCAATAAAAGTAGTTGATAGTAATCTCTCAATAAAACCTGGTGAGATCAATGTGTTTGGTCACAGAATGTTGGTTTTCATAGTCCTGCAATTTTCTGATAAAGTTGCAGTAAACTGATTGTGTTACGATCGATGTGGTGATAACAAAGTGACCACGTTATGTGGGAGTCACGCTTGTCGGATTGTGCAATGATTGGGTTATTTGAGAATATGGTACACATTATGAGTAACAGAGTTATTTACAAATATGTTTCTGTCTGAACATAAAATTCTGTCATGAATATTCTAGAAATTATACAAACAAACACATTTCAAGGTTATTGTTAAATAGCAAAGGTATCTATATGATGTTTGTTTTCTCGTATAACATATTGACAGTACCCAGATTTATGACTGTAGTCAATAGTAAATAAACATCGTAATAAAACATAAGTACTCCTTTTTACCATCGTAAACACCTTAGGGAACGTACCCATACTACGTGACCCGTTCAGGGGGGGAGGGGGGTTTTCAAAATACCACGCTTGGTCACAGGGGCGGGGGGGGGGGCTTAGTTTTTCTTCACGTGGTCAATATCCTTTAGGGAAATTTCGCGCTTTTTCGAGCTATATTCATATATGGCGCGCAGCGTTTAGCGCTTTTTAAACTCACAGGTGGCAACATTGACGCACATTGAGCCAAACCATTTTCTTTTTGCAAAAAATAAATAAATTATAACCATATTTATGAATTACTACGTAAAAACTAGAGGGGGAGGGGGGGTATTGGCATATACTACGGGTGGTCACCGAGGGGAGGGAGGAGGGTAAAAAGTTGTAAAAAATGGGTCACCTAGTATGGGTACGTTCCCTTAGCCAGGGTGAATTTTATAAGAAGTACTTATCATATTTCCCCAATCTTGTAGGAAAATTGTTCCAAACATTCGTCTTGATCTAAATCGTTTATTTTGATCACAAAGAATCATCTGTTTTCACTCAAAACGATGCGGTGTCTTCGAATAAATCGCGTTTGATAGGTCTTTGACTTTGAATGTTTGCTGGTCCGTATCGGTGGGCGTTTGGCAACTGTCCCGCCGAAAATAGCCCCGACTTTTTTGTGAAGATGAACTGAATGCTACTAGCTGGCAATTTGGCGGGATAATTTAAGATGGCGCCAAATGTAAAATGTTTGTTTGCTGCGTGTGCGCATTGTAGAGTAGAGACAGTCATACAAGCAGTTGAGGTCCTACCTTCCTTGATTCGTATCGGGCGTACCAAGTAAACACATTTTTTTTATCGTTGGATAATACTCGTGGATGTCCCTCGCCCGGGGAAGGCGACGGTCTGCCGAACTCTTACCGGCTATAAACTAACGGTGTTCCTCCTCCTGACCGTTCAGCCGGGGTCACGGGATTCGCAAAAGCTTGCACCGCAACCCCGGCAGGTCCCCCCTACCTCTCCTTTGTAGGGCCTTGCCCCACATCCTCCTGAGAAACGCGCACGGAACATTGCGCGCCGCCTTCTCGGGCCTGTTACTGGCCGCCGCCCGCAGGCCACACACTAGGCCAAGATAACCTGCACATTTTTAATCGGGAACTTCGATGTTTTAACGAGGCAGCTGTAAATAACTTAACTGTCCAAGACCAGCAGTTATCCACAAGGCAAAGTTGAACAGATTGTGGAGTATACCCGACATCTCTCTACTGGAAGAGCTTCAGGAGAACCGACAGAAAGGCTGAGATAAATTTTGCCTTGTCATGCTCAAACTGAAATTAGTTAAAGATGGAGCGGTGGCATAATTCGTTTATTCTCTCTCTGTTTTTGTCTCATAATGACCAAATCCTCAGTTCTGTAAGCGCTGATCTTCCATTTGCAAGGAGTTGTTCTACTGTTTCTGTGTTGTGCCCCACATCCGTCTGGTGACCGCAAACCACTAATTGTTGAGTGCAACACAAGATTGATTCTCTCCACTAATGTTGCGTACGCTCATCATTTATATTAATTAATACTTGGATGCAGTAGTGGAGACAGGACAAGTCTTAATTATAAATAATGAGGCAACGACTGTACAGACACTAATGTACTTTTTATGCCCGATTCCGATAATTTACCGAGCGTTATTGGTTAAAATTTGCTTTTGTATGTTTATCTTTACATAGTATAAAACAAAGTCGCTCCCGCTGTCTGAACGCTTAGATCTTTTAAACTACGTAGTATTCCCAAGGAGGGTTGACGTCAGGTAGGCGGCCGGTCATAAAACAATAAGCCAAAACCTTGGATGGATTTATGAAATACATGTTGTGCCGACCCCACCAAGTGTGGGATAAGGGCAGGAAGAAGAAGAAGAAGATGTATCAGTAGACTTTGGGGGTTAGTTCTGGTGTCCCTCCCAATGTAAATATCGACCTGACTAGATTATAATAATGTCCATGATTGCATTTTGATCCTCTGCCTTACCTATTTTCTGTGTTTAATCTTCATTAGAACAAGAATTTGAATTGGCTTTGTTTATTCTTCCAATATTATCTCTGATTCTGGATGTTTGTGTATACTGTATATACCATCCACGAAACAGAAAATACGTCTGTAAGTGTGAAGAGAATATTACCTGTTACATTATTCAAAGATTTCTGAGAACATTTCAGTATTATCGCATCTCAATCATGCCAAATCTGAATCGGACGCAAATGTCACTCTGATATAATCTCCACTCGACGTCGTAAATAAGAGATGACATGGTTCCAATTATCACCTTGTACTAATAAATAAGGGGAGCATCCAGCTGGAAGTATTGCAGTGTCGTCTGACGTCACGTCTTGCTCATTTGTAGGACGCTTATTTTCGAAGCGGTCTTCGCTGGGAATTTGCGTCGGTCGCTTGGGTATCTATTGATTTTGCGTTAATTATGTTGGTACCTACTTGGAATTTCTTACTAGTTGCAGTCAATGCAGTCAATTCATGGAAATAATGATACTCAATTGCATCTAGTTAGGAGTTCAATCGTGCAGAAGTTTTTAGGGGATCAGTTAATGAGGAAAATGGTTTTCGAAAACATATACCTACGGGCCTCTTAGATTGCAAAGAAGAGTAGGTAAGTGGAATTTTGTAAGGCCGAGTTATGGAACATAGAAAAATAATAACCCAAATAAATCCCGGTTAGCGGCTATACAAAATTCACTACCTAGCCCAAATTAAACAGCAAACAAGTGGGCTCGCCTAAGGGCCAGCGCAGATTTTGTGAGGCGCAGCGCAGAGCATTATACATTGCCAACCCATTATAGACTTTGCTAGCGTTTAAATAATATCGAAAATCACCTTTCGTTTCTAGTCGCTTCGATGCACTCGGAGTTTCGGGGACTAGTAGTTGTGTTAATTGATTTTCGATATTATTCAAACGCGAGCAAAGTCGATAATGGTTTGGCAGTGAAAAATTATCTGCGCTGCGCTTCGCCAAATCTGCGCCTAAGGCTGAGCATCCACCAGAGCTGTGCTAAGCTGCGTAGCGAGGAATGTGTTTTGTAAGCACCAATAGAACTACTTCATTTACCTAGCTTCGCTCTGCGCCGCTCTGGTGGATATGGGTCTAGCAGTGCGAGGTTTTTGTTCATACAAAACAAGCGAGAAATGTGTTGCGAGGAATGTGTTGCTAGGAATGTGTTGCGAGGAATGTGTTGCGAGGAATGTGTACCGCTCCCGCCACACCACCCTATTCGAAAAGAGTCCGCTACCTATTCTCGCACGGCTCATTTGTACATATTAACATATTACGCATTACACATTACCCATTCCTCGCACAGCTCTGGTGAATGTCCGGCCTAAAGGGCTGCAGAATTCCAGGATGATATTGTTGATGACCATGAATTAGGTACTGTAGGTACTTGCAAATTGACACTGGAAGAGAATTTTAGAATGAAAATAATACGTTGTTAGGTTAGACTGGAAGCTGACTCCAACATAGTTGGGAAAAGGCTAGACAGATAGATACGAGTTGCTAGCGAAATTAAACTATTTGATAGGTATCTATTTAGGTCCAAACGAAAAGTCGTACCCTCTTCAAAGTCGGCAGACATGTTTACCACAAGTCTAAACTGTAGATCGCTTGAGCGCTGCGTCCGATCCGATTCCGAGAAAATTCGTTTGTAAATCTATAAAATTCGGATCAAATGTACTGCACAACCGTTCTTACAAATAGTACTGCCGGTTTTTCGGATCGTATTTTCTCGGATTCGGATCCGACCCAGTACTAGAGTTCTTAGTAGGGCAATAAATTCCATAGAGTTGTCGTAATGTTTGAATGACAGATTGAGGAATGATGTGATTAGACAAAGTTGCGGTTTAAAAGATGATATAGTGACAAAAATTGAAAGGAGTATGCTTAGGTGGTTTGGTCATGTTGACAGAATGACTGAACGGCGATTAACAAAAGGAATTTATAAGGTGGATGTCAGTGGAAACACCGGTAGAGGACGTCCTAGATCCTTCTTGGGCGTCCTCTACCGGCGTTTACATACATACGGTGACATACATCGATGTTATTGATGATGTTCTTCACAAAGGACAGGTGCGTAGTACTCTCTACCGGCGTGCGTGTATGGCAAGATGTATGAATGTGGATGAAGCGAAAAGAGTATGTAAGGATAGTAGCATATGGCGTTCTTTAGTTTCTGCTTACCCCCACGGGAAAAAGGCGTGAGTTTATGTATGTATTGTCGTAATATTATAACAACAAACAATGGGTATGTTTTCAATGAGTGCAATTTTTCGGGTACCTACAACAATAACAAATAACCACACTTCTCGATAAGCAAACCTCATCAATCACTATTCAAGTGATTGATTATATTGAGTGTTGTGACAGATTGATAAATTGAATAAATTTTGGGAAGCTAGTGATATCTTGTGGTTTTATCTGCTTATTAAACGCCTTCATTAACTTGAAAGAAGTAAGTAATTGACTACCTAACTTAAAACTACTTAATATTGTGTTTAGAAGACCAGTAAAACAATTAGTTATCTATGGAAAGTTACTTCTCGAACAAGTTTGTCTTATTATGTGACGATAACATCATTTTATATATAAATATTATAAACCAATAGCAGATAAACAGTTCTTTTTCCTTATAGCGTGGAAGTTTTATAATAAGTTTGTTATGTCTTCACATTATAAACAAAATTATCAGGATGCTACAGTGATATTCCATCTCAATGTATTCTCAGACTTGTATTTTTCGCTTTAGGGATGCCATAGATCAAATACTCATTGCATAAAAAAAAATTACACCCACGTAAGAGTTAAGTAAATTATTTTGTAAGACTCACAGTTTACAATGCAGGCAGTCTACCTAGGTCTAGCACAAACTTTTGACGTATAGTATAGGTAAACGTATCGCTAATATCTTCGATCAATAAAGGCTAATATACAAGGTTAGTCAGAAAGGGTGTACTAAGCCGCGGGCCACTTAATGTATCACTGATGATTGTTTTAAAGAAAGTGTTAAAATTTCAAAATTCGATGAAAAAAAGCCATGCTAAATTATTTTCATTTTAGTTTCTTTTTTAAATACATGCTTTAGTTACGAATTCAGAAAATGGAGCTTCTAAGCCGTGACCGCAAATATGACCTAAAATGTAAACATAGCTGAGGATAGATAGAATTTAGCGTATTTTTTATGAAATTTTTGATCAGCTATTTCTCTTAAACTAATGACTTTTGGGGAAAGTTGTAGGACAAAAGTTATTCATTATTATGGGTACTTTAACACCCTTTCGGCTTAGTGCCCCCTTTTCGAGTAACCTTGTATAAGCGAATTTTGAATCGAAAATACAACTATCCTATAACATTTTGGATTATTATTTTGCAACATGCACAATTGGTATTATATATGTATAGATATGAATAAAGTTTTCACTTTCATTATATACTATGTAGATAGTATGTGTGAAACGAGTATTTCAGATTCAAAATTCATTTACATTGAGGTTAAGTAACTCTACAGAATTTGTACTATGCCTCTTGCTGCATGTACCTAAAGCAGAACAGCTGTTCAATGTCGTACTTTTTCCCTTGCGACAAACAAACACACGAATGCACCTGAGGCGCATTTGCAGACTGTTAACCTTTATCAAACAACTGAAAATCTGAGAATTTTGATAATAAATAACAAGATTATTATGCCGGACGTGAGACACTCGAATCGGACGACCAAAACTGAAAACACGTTCAATAATACACGATTTAATCTATAAACATCACATATCATTGCTTTCAAAAGATTTATTTTGATAACACCACTTGTTTTCATTTATGATTTGATGTACCTACTTTAAAATGTTCCGTCTAAAAGTTTAATTGGTTTTCAGTTAATGACCATTTTGAGGAGATACATAGAGATGGAAGTTTAAAAATATTGATCGTGGATTCCAGGTGTTGTAAACATTTTATAAAGTGTAGTGCTATGTTGTAACTGACAATCGACAGAAATGTCTATAAGAGGCGTTCAGGATGGCTCGAGATCTCCAATGATCATCACTGACTCGTTCTTCGATGATGCTCGTAAGAACTTATTTTTTATTTCTATTTTTAAATTTACATTGATGTGATAACTTTTCAGATAATGTCGTCAAATAGTATTGGTCTCCTTTCACTATCATTTTATCTATTTTATTTTCACTGTCTTCAGCCAGTTTCATTCATATTTGTTCTGCTGTCTTCAAAACGTCTTCAGATTTTATCAGGATCAGACCAGGCGCGATTGCAGCCAAAGACTTTGAGCTCATTAGAATTTAATACACATTTTTTTTGTAAATTATCTGTTTTAGGAAATTTATCAATTTGACGTGTACGATTTGGGGGGGGGGGGGGGGGGGGGTCATGTCCCCTATGACCCCGGTCCGCCCCTGGATCAGACTATTCACTATTTACTTGCTATCCGTTCCATTTATACCTATGTATTTTTAGGCATAGGTAAATATAGATTAAGCTTATGACGATATAAATAATTTAAAAAAAAATGCTGATACACTTTGGTACGTGATGCCCCTCTGCTGGGCAGTGGAGTGTTAAAAGGAATAAACCTTGAACACATGAATGGATCGATAAAGGCGTCAGCCATCTGTCTTTCCCATCACAGCTTAAGAGAGATTTAAAAAACATAAGCGGTATGTATGACTATGGATATAATTATATAGATTTTACGCGTCATTTTAGGTATTCCTAGTATTTTCGATAGTACCCACTTAACCTTTGCATTCAAAATGCGTACACCATCTGATTGGTATATCTGTTGCAGCCGAATTCTAAAATTTGACGTTTTACATAACATCTAGCCGCAATACAAAACAAAACGATTCTCTAATTACTAATGCGGCTAATTTGACGTGCTGTCGGAATGTAGGGCTAAATGAACGTGCGCCGCATTGTAACAGCGCTTCGCGTTTTGATACATACAGGTATTTGTCTATGGCGATTTGCATTCTGATTAATGCTACATCAGCAGTGATAGCAGCAGTGGTGTGACCGTCATAGGTCTCGAGTTCGAACTTAAGGCACGCACCTCTGACTTTTCGCATCCATGTGCGTATTGTATAATTATCACTTGCTTAAACACGGTGAAGGAAAACATCGTGAAGAAACCGGCATGCCTGAGAGATATTTCTCGACGGCATGTGAAGCCAAGGCAGAGCCCCATGGGAGGCGTAAACTCTGACACCAGTTTATTCACTAACCACACGAAAAGAAGAAGAGAAAGAAGAAGACCAATGCTACAATTTGGAACGCCGCGCCGCTTTGTCAAATCTTCATTACCTACGCCTATGAATCACAAGATATCACCGACTTTTTCGAAACCATACAATCAATATTGGTCCAGGTCTATTATCTGACAAGTCTATTGTATCGTCTTGGCTTAAGCAAAGCTCAACAGTGGCTTTGATATTAATCCTATTGTCTGCTAGCCAAAGCCCGTAGCGAAGGCAACTGGTCGCGGAAGCTTTGACTTCGAACTTCAATTCTGTGCCCAGATTTAAATAGCGGATAAGAATTTGAGGCTTCACAGCTGAGTCTAACTTTGGTCTACACAGTTAGTTCATTATCATTGAAAGTCTAAATCTAACCACTGCTAAGTTCCTGTGAAGTCACTGCTAAGTTCACTGCTAAGTGGGGAGATAGCGTAAACATTCATAACCTATTTATTTTACAAAAAAAATGTATACGAATCATAGCCCAAATAGATAATCAAAGTAGCTGCAGACCCTTTTTTATTAAATATAAGCTTCTTACACTCCCATCTATTTACATTTATGACATAAGCATATTCGTTTTTAAAAATATTAACAATTTTACGAAAGTTAAAGATATCCACAATATAAACACAAGGCATAAAAATAGGCTATATTTACCACCATCTAGGATTAAAATGCTCAACCAAAGTCAGTACAGAGTCTACATGGCAGTAAAAATATTTAATAAATTACCAAATGATCTACAGAACGAAACAAAAGAAATAGTATATATTAGAAAATTAAAAACATATTTAATAGAAAAATGCTTCTACTCAATCAACGAATATTTTGAAAATAAATAAAAACACCCAATATAAGCAAAAATAACATAAACCAAAATAAATAAAACATAATTAATAATACACCTATACCTACTCGATAACATATCACTCGATATACTATGTTGTTTTGGTTCTAGTATCCTTAATTAAAAATATTGTGTATAAGAATAACAATAGTCAAGAATTAGGCACTTTGTACCAAGTAGACACATAAGTAAATTTATAAATATACTTTTATGTAATTAGAGCCCTCAAATATTGCAACACCTGGAAAAGGTTGCTAAGCTGTACCTACTCTATATAATAAGATCTGTATTAGATCTGTACCTTAGTGTGCAAATAAATATTTTGAGTTTGAGTTTGAGTTTTGAGTTCTAGATATCTCTTTGTTTAGGTGATTGTCGCCTCAGTTCTGTGACAATAACATCCACATAAGCCAAGCCTGGAGCTAAGGATGCGTTGGATACCGGCTCTGACTTTGACTTTTTATAAGTCTGATTATCACTTGCGCTAACGGTGAAAACATCGCGAGGAGACCTGCACACCTGAGACGGCTTCATAAAGTTCTCGATGGTGTGTGTAGACCACCAACCCGCACCAGTCCAGCGTGGGACCCTTCTCATTCTGAGAAGAGGCCTGTGCCCTGCTGTGGGACAGTAATGGGCTGGTTATGCTTAATATGGTTTTATCTTAATAATAATAGGTTAATTTAGTGTGAGTGATGAGTCAGCAGTCTCTTAGGAAAATTCCTTACATCAACGTAATGTTACTTTGTAATCTACAGGTAAGTAACTAAGATGATTATTAATATTATGTTAATGAAACTCGATCTCTCTGCAAATTGCTACATTGATGCCTAGCGGGCAATTTGGTGTAATCTATGTACCTAGTCTGGCCATAAATACTGTTACAATTAAAAATAAGAAACATATTACATTTGAATTTGGAATTTGTCATTTTTATACGATTGTTCATTGCGTTTTCTAATTTTGGCGCCAATACATTGTACAATATTTTGCGATATTAAAATGGAGTGGGGTGATAAAGAGAACCGAATCGCTGTGATTGCATTACACAAAGTTGGTATGGAGCCAAATGCAATTTTTAAAACTCTCCATACGCTTGGTATTAGTCAAATGTTTGTGTACCGGGCTATTAATAGGTACAATAAGACCTCTGTTTGTGACAGAAGAAGATCTGGCCGTCCACGTAATGTTCTTACGAAAAAGATGGTCAAAGCAGTAAGGGAAAGAATTCGAAGAAATCCTGTCCGAAAGCAAAAGATTTTATCTCGGGAGATGAAGATAGCACCCAGAACCATGTCGCGTATTTTACAAGATGACTTAGGACTTGCAGCCTATAAGAGACGCACTGGTCATTTTTTAACTGATAATTTAAAAAAGAATAGGGTGGTAAAATCGAAACAACTACTGGAGCGGTACGCAAATGGAGGTCACAGAATTTTTTTGTTTACGGATGAGAAAATCTTTACAATTGAGCAACATTTTAACAAACAAAATGACCGTATTTATGCTCAAAGCTATAAGGAAGCTTCCCAATTAGTCGACAGAGTGCAACGTGGGCATTATCCGACTTCAGTGATGGTTTGGTGGGGTGTTAGTTATGAAGGAGTGACTGAGCCATATTTTTGTGAAAAAGGTATCAAAACATCGGCACAAGTGTATCAAGATACCATTCTTGAGAAGGTAGTTAAGCCCCTTAACAACACCATGTTCAATAACCAAGTATGGTCCTTCCAACAAGACTCGGCGCCGGGTCATAAAGCTCGGTCCACGCAGTCTTGGTTGGAAGTGAACGTTTCGGACTTCATCAGAGCTGAAGACTGGCCGTCGTCTAATCCCGATCTTAATCCGCTGGATTATGATTTATGGTCAGTTTTAGAGAGTACGGCTTGCTCTAAACGCCATGATAATTTGGACTCCCTAAAACAATCCATACGATTGGTAGTGAAGAATTTTCCCATGGAAAGAGTGCGTGCTTCTATTGATAACTGGCCTCAACGTTTAAAGGACTGTATTGCAGCCGATGGAGACCACTTCGAATAAGCTTTTTATGTTTTAAATTGTTTTATATTTATGTATTAAACTAGCACACTGTAAAAGTAATAAATATTATTTGCAATATTTTTTTATTTTTATTTCGTGACAATTTTTATGTAAGACTAGGTATAATATCTTGCATTGTACCTATGTTTAAACGGATGCCTTAAAAATGAGGAAAAATATAAAATAAAATTATTAACTCGTAAGGTTATTATAATTAAATATCAATAAGAAATAATATTCTTAAATAAATTGTTCTAAAAACAAAATTGTGTAAACACGCAAAAAGAATTCCTTCGAGCCGGATTTGAACCAGCGACCTATGGATGACAACATTTTAAACTCTACAGTCCACCGCTCTACCAACTGAGCTATCGAAGGCTTATGAAAACATGCGAAATTATGGACCAGATGCTAAGGATAAATGCATGCAGTCATAGTAGGGTGACAATGGTGATTAGAAAGTTTATACGGTATCCTTTTTGTGTGCAAACCAAACAGACGTAGTTTTCTGTAGGTATTTTTAAACTAATTACAATAGCTAATACCTTGAACGTATTATTTCTGTTATTTTTCCTCATCACAACAAAATTGTTTTTCTATTCCGATAGTATATTTGTCAGGGTTATTAACGCTCCTTATCACATAATTTTTAATTTTGCAAAACAATATGGCTATCACAAATGTAGCAATATGTTATTTATGTTGCGCGAATAATTAATAGTTACACAAGAACCGATCAAGGCTGCGCAAAAGTCACCTTAAATCCTATCCTTTGTTTACAATGGGTCGCGTGTGTGGGGCGAGTGTGTGAAGCGTCGGTGGACCGTGGGGTCCGTCAGGTCCGACTGCTGTCAGTCCGCGTCCGTCGGCACCGTTGCCGGCCGCTACCGAGGCCGCACTAGGAGCTGCGATCGCATTCGCACAGCTGTTGTCGTGGCGCGTGGCATTCCATATTGTAATTTTGTCAACTTATTTCTTTTCTGTTTAATGACACTGTGATAAGACGGCATGTTTGTTAATACTCTTTTAGAAAGTTCTAGTTTAGTGTTGAGTCTTTGATTAATATGCGTCTAGAATCTAGATAAATACAAGTAACTAACTTGTATTATTTGCAGCGTAGATAGCACTAACAGCGGGTTCTAGGTTTAGGGTTCTTTGTTGTTTGTTCTTTTTAACTAGGTATTTTGTGTTTCATTTCCAGACTGAATACTGACAGTTAAATAGAACGTTTAACTTGAGTTGTTTGCTAACGAATGTGGGTTAATGGAGCTAACGCGCTCTTAAATGTAATGAGTGAAACTGATATAATATGAAATAATAGTTTATTAATAGTTTTCACTGTGATAATAAATTTCGAGTAACTATCGTAAGTTCTAATGCTAATTAAAGGAGAAATCAACCAAATTGCGCCACGTTTTAGGGTTCGTAAACGCTTGCGTGTTCCAATTAGAAATTACCAACACGCGTAGAAATAAAACGTGAAGGAGCAGTGAAAAATACAAATCCCTTTCGTTAAAACACATTAACACATAATTGCAATAAAATCTTTATTGGACGGCTTTTTACGACAGAATTTGAAACATATGAACATAATCTAATATTTACGTGCAATGAAATAACGGAAGATGTGGACGTTAAATATTTAAGAGATAATCATTAAAATAACAAAGAAGCTGTGAAGACAGATATAACCGTAACAAATTCTCACAGATGTCCTAGGTATAAGCACAGTAGTAAAAAAATCCTTCTCATTTATTATTTATAGTCTATGTGCGTTTACTAAAGATTATCAAATTATACTGCGGCTAATTAATTTTGAGTTATTTTATATAAATTACCTAAGATCTGCTACATTTTACCTTTATCTGCCAAAACCTTCGTACACTACACTACACATATTATTTTAATTTATTATATGAAAATAATTCCAGAAATTGCCAAAACTTTTTTGCTAGCAAGACAAACTGAACGGTTGAACAGCATTATGTTTAGGATGTTCCTCGAGCCGACTTCAACTTGTTTTTACATTATTTTGTCTATGAATTATGTATTATTGTAATTCTTTTGGCAGACAATAACTCTGGTTGCCTTCAGTTCTATGTCCATCATCCATCACACAATTTGTTTTGTACAGTACAAGTCCATCAAAGTTGAGAACAATCTATCAATGGACGTCAGTAAGAGGAATGACTAAAATCGTTAATTTTATATTCCAGGCCGCCTAGTTTTGTACCAGTTGTTCGAATCCATGTTAAATTCGACTTAAAATATATTTAGAACTGCTGAGAACTTCCATTACGAATTGCTTCCATAGTAAAAATATTAATTCGTTACCTTTAGTCACCAAAGTTTTTGTTCCTATCAGCACTAAATCACAGTCATTAACTGTAACTAATTTTAATGCATATGCTTCTTTGATTACATCAGTTAGAGTAATTGCGATGTTCCTCCACGCCTAATTACGTGTTAATGGAAATATACCCTCGCCATGATGTCGTACAGACGTCGGATAGACTCATAAATTAACCATAAGTGGGTCGGTAGGACGCCTCGCCTTAGGACTGTGACGTGGGCCTCAATAAAAATACGTAGCTAATGGTTCTTGACTCGCCTTTTGTGTGGGTATGAGTGTCTTATATTCAGAGACTATTTACTGTTCCTTGTAGAGCAGGAGATTCGTGCCTTCAGTGTTTATTAGCCTTTTGTCTTATCAAAGTTCTTCGGTGCATTCTGATGGCATCATTATTAGACAATTCATAATGTTAGCTACAATTTAACATCCATTTCAATCAATCAGCTCAGTCTGCTGAAGTCTACTGACAGACATAGGTTTTATCCATAAGTGGTCTATTATTGGACATAATAATTATTATCTTACTTGAATCTGTAATAGATGTTTGTTAAGGAAAAATGTAGTGTAGTTTTATGACGGCAAGCAAAATATACATATTATAATGATACTGGTTTGAATTTATGAAACAGAAATAAAGGGTGTTGGTTTGGTTTCCTTGACTTCTTCTTCTTTTCGTGTGGTTAGTAACTAACCTGGTGTCAGAGTTTATGCCCCCATGGGCCTCTGACTTGGCTTCACATGCCGTCGAGAAATATTTTTCAGTTATGCCGGTTTCCTCACGATGTTTTCCTTCACCGTTTTGAAGCAAGTGATAATTATACAATACGCACATGAATCCGTAAAGTCAGAGGTGCGTGCCTTGGGTTCTAACTCGAGACCTATGACTTGGCCGTCCGACGGTCACACCACTAGGCTATCACTGCTGTGATTTGTTTATATAAGCGTATTTATTAAAAATTTGAGCTAGACGAGGAACTTATGATTGTATATTAAAATTAAGTTCCCTATTGAATGTTCAGGGTGATCGCTAAAACTGTAGAATAGAGGAGTTTTAGAGGAGATTTTTTCTTCCCGTTTAGCGTCTTTTTGGGATTTAGTAAAAAAGTTGTGACGATTTCAATGATAATCATAAGCATCTTTTAGAAAAAAAATGGCTTTATTTGCACCTAAACGGGAATCTGCTAGTGAACAAACAAGAAAGATAGTCTTGAACTACCTACATGAATCATAGGTGATATGAAAAGTCATGGTATTACAAAAGATTGTAAATAAACCTGAATTTACTCTGGCTTGTTAGCTGTGACATTACTGGCGAAAAATCCAAACATGGTCCAGACGAATGACGCAATAGCAAAGCATAAATAACCAGTGAATGCGACACTACACACATATCACTTATACGCTAATGAACGCACAAACCACTCAAAATGAATACTAAAAATGTAAAATAATGGCGTTAAATTCTGCTATTTAGATTACTATTTTATACTTTTCAGTTTTTTGATGTTGATTCCTAACAGTATTTTTATAATACAAACACAAAATTATTTGATTGTGATCTTCATTACTTATACAAAAGTTGAAGTCTGTTAAAAAGGGTAAAGAAACAGTTGCATTTGCGACAAATACCTACTTTAGCATACACAACATCACACCTTGTATTTCCTGAAGGGTTCGGCAGAGGTGTTTTAGTACACTCTCGTTTCGCCAGTTATGTTTTAAGTCCCATGTTATAGGGGGCGAGCCTATTGCCATTAACCGGGCAGAAACCCAGACACCGGCCTGCTACTGAAAAAATCCTAATGGAAAAACCCAATAGTACTTACTTTAGATTAACTTTAAATTAGATATCGATCTTAGAAACCCAAGTCCATCGATAGGTTACTAATTAATTTAATAGATTATTTGTGTTGGTATGAAGCAATGGATTTGAACGCGTATTTAATATGAATAGTTGCATAGGTAGCTAGATACACGCGCCACCATGGACATAAAATCAATACAATACATTCTAAAAATTTAAATTCCTATTTTCAACGGCGCATGACAATCACCATAGGACATAATAACTGCAGTTATTATTAACTGTATCAGTATTTTTAGAAGGTCAATACGTGAGTAGATCAACAGGGCGCGATGACGTAGCCACTCAGCTGTTCACTCGTCGCCATTGCGGGCATGATAGCTACACAGGGGTCGTATTTGGGTCGAACATTATAATCTGTTGCTACGCGCCTTTCTGATCCGCTGTGACGCAATACCGCTTAATTTTGCGTTCTTATTTGAAATTGTTTATAAACAAGTTATAAGTACTTTATTCTAGTACATTATCTCTATATTTTTATTATAGTTTATTATGTAGGTACGTCATCTATATTATTTCTGATGGTCGTAAAAAATATTGAGATTTTTTCGTTGTGGGCTGAAAACGTCCACGAAATTTAAGGTATTATGGTCAATGTACCCAGAATTGGAGCAAGCATGTTTTTATCTTAAAATGCTTAAAATTACCCTGTGGACTTTCACGTTTTTACTAAAACAATTATTAATTATTGTTATTTGATGGACAGGTATAGGAGGACAACTTCAGGATATTTTATTTCATTCGATTTAAATCGAATTTAAATATGAACAATTTTATATATTGCTACACGTGGCGATCAGTATTACCTAGTAATTCTGCTCTGTTTATTTCTACGTAATAACAGCATGATTACAATAAAAAGCATGTCATTTGTCACCAATTTCTTATAAAATTACATAACTAACAGCAACATCAAAGAAAATTAGCACAAGTGCGGATGAATCATTTATCGATTAACCGGTACTTTTATACATTTCCGTTAGGTTACCGAGAAAAACATGAACAGTTCCGACGAGACCACTTCACTGGCTCGATTAGCATTCATATTTGGAATACATTACTTCATTCAACAATATCCCGTCGACGCAGACGGTTGTCTTATACAGTGTCATTAACTTCACCTTATTGACCGATAACCTTTCAGTGATAATGAAATAACTTAAAAGTAATGCGTGTTACATTAGACTTACTGTGTGACCGAAGTGATACAAGTGCCTTGTGAAGATGTATAGCTTCGATAAGGATTTGTGGCATGTGAGGAGGCCTTCAGAGTCCCAGGACCAGGGGACTCCTAATAGTGATCCTTCAGAAAGACAACGTAAATATAATTTTTATTTTCAAATAATCAAGATGGAACTACACATTTTTTTTAAAACTTAGATTCTAAAATGGAAAAGGAGACGCTTTTTTGAGCTTCTAGAATCTAGTCTCTAATACAATGGCTATAAAACAATAAAAAAAACAAATAGTTAAGTATTCTTAGTTTCAATATGGAATGTTATTATACTCGATTGCTTTATTAATCTTCTGGGAAACCAATATAGTGCCTAGTCCATGATTGGTTTTCTAAAAACGGAAAGGTTTGATATTCTACGTTAAAAGCCGATATTCCAGGAATTCGTGTGGAATTTTGTTTATTACTGTAGTCGGCAATGAGTTTTATGAAAATTTTCCGAGAACCTCACTCATATATTCGTATTTCACAATAATACATTTTATTTGAAAGCATGAAGAATATGAATGTTATTATGTGTCGTAGAATAGTAGATAGATTGTTCAAGATTAACTTTAATATCATTATTTCCTTTTCATTAGACAATCTCTTATCGTTAAGGAATTGGAATGTCAACAAAAATATGTATGGAAAAGACATTAACAAATCACGTAACTGTTCGATAGCTAATGTCTTTCATTACATAGAACCACAGCCGTTTTGACGGATTCTAAATAAACTAAACACGGTTCTTGCTACATAAATGCAGTACAAAATTTAAAAAAATCACATAAATCACTTTAATATCACAATTTATTTAATATAATAGATTTAATATCACTTTCTCCGCATCCTTGCTGTATAAAAAAGAAAATATACGATCTTACGCATTGCGTACAAGTTTTAATCGCGTGTTGGCAGGCGAGACATTTTAACGACTACATTGAAACTTGATTTCTACCCCATATGTTATGACTTATGACGATATGTAAGTACCTATGGTTAGTTTTTTTTTCTATAAGAGGTAATATTCGGCGACCTTATTGACGCAGTGGCTGGTGATTTGATTATTAATTGCGAGTACTGTGTCTGAAAAAAAAACATAGTAACTATTTCGCAATGTTTTTTTTCAAAGAATTCCAACTGGTAATAGTACGTGGATATTATAAGTTTGTCAACTTTTGTAATTCCTTATAAGGGACTGTGTGGAGCGTCTATTTAATGCGGGACCATCAACTCCAATTCGAGACTGTCCTGTAGTAGCGAGACGGTTGGTCACCCTAATGTACTGTTGAACAACTTCTTCATTTTAGTATTTTTTCGGCTTCTTGTTCTTGTTGTTTCAGATATTCGAGATGAAGGGAGTTTCTAGTTTTGCGCATATTAATTAGCAATTACTGTCTTATATAACAATTCCGAGACGCAGGTTTACATAGTAATATCGATGTCATTATCTATTCGCTTGACATAATCTCGACTTACGAGGCCCACGGGACTGGACGGGGTAGTGAATTTTTAAGTGAGGCCCACGGCAGTGGAACCTCTGCAGTGCTGTCTGACACATTTTGTGGTGTTTGTAACACAATACAGTAATAAGGTGTTTCTTGGACAATAAATTATCTATAGAAATCTAACAATGTGCGTGTTCGTTGGATTGGAGGGGTGTTAAACAAAACACCAATTCTTGTGTTCTATTGTTTCTATTTTCAAGTTTAGAAATGACGACCACTATAATATTTCTCTATAAGTCGGAGAAGCTAGGCAATGCGAGAGTACGTAGTAGGTAGGAGTAAGGACTGCAACAACGAAACTCTGGACAATTAAAAAGTAAATGTAGGTAAATTGTCTGCTTGAAAGTAATACATTTCTATGGAGTCAAATCCTTTGTAATAAATAGAATTTTAGAATGAGATAGGTATTTATTTATATAACTTGTTCAGCATGTTTAAAGTTTGAGATAACCCAAACTAGATTGAAGAGTTTTAATGAACCTTTAAGGTTTTAATAGGAGTTATTTAAAGACATCTAAAGGTCTTGTTTGAAAAAAATTAAGCTTTTTAAGTCAATACCCTCCGGTGAAAATAGGTACCTACTATAAATAGCCACTAATCAAGAAACCTCTTTGTGCATAATTTATCTCCGAATACATCGTATGTGATGAGTTGATGACGTCACGGGAACATAAATAAATGGACGTTTATTCACGTTCTAATTAGCGGTCCTTAACAAAATACGGAAAATGAAATATTAACTGAACAGTCTGTGTCTATCTGCCTAGCCTTTTCCCAACTATGTTGGGGTCAGCTTCCAGTCTAACCAGATTTGGCTGAATACCAGTATATTACACGGAGCGACTGCCATCAGACCTCCACAACCCAATTAGGTACTGGGCAATGCCGATATCCTAAGGTTAGACCGGTTGTCAGACTTTCTGGCTTCTGACTACCCGTAACGACTGTCATAGGTATTCGTATGACACCCGGGACCGACTGTTTAACATGCTCTCCGAAGCACGGAGGGGTCACTGAACCGTCTATGGGTATGCCTGTTTCTGCGTGAATGAGTAAATCTTTCGTGCTAACCTTATGGAGCAGTATATCCAGGATTTCAACGCAGCTGTTACTTTCATTTCAACGTTCGTTACTAAATTATTCTACCTAGAACTTTGAAGCCTTCTTCGGCATAATGTTTTCATTATCGAACGATAAGTTCGTAGTTGTAAATGTCTAAAATATCTAGATGAGTCCATATTATTCAAAATTTAATTCCATTTTATGGCTCTACATTATTATTATATTTTGTCGTTAAAAATCAGAAGTAGGTATGTAGTTAGTCTGAATACATTTTATTTTTTTCTTCTCGTGTGGTTGGTGACTAACCTGGTGTCAGATGTTATGCCGCCCATGAGCCTCTAACTTGGCTTCACATGCCGTCGAGAAATAACTCTCAGGTATGCCGGTTCCCTCACGATGTTTTCCTTCACCGCTTTTAAGCAAGTGATAATTATACAATACGCACATGAATCCGAAAAGTCAGAGGTAGTGCGGTCGAGAGCTATGACTTGGCAGTCCGACGGTCACACCACCAGGCTATCACTGCTATACACATTTTATTTATAAGCCATTTTATATCCCTCAAAATGGAATGAATGGAATTTTGAAAAGTACTTAAGTACAGTGCGCGTCACATAACTTGAACCAAGATGGCGTCCACTGCGTGATCTATGTGACGTTTGGGTCATATGATTTGTTTTGATGAATCCAATAGATTGCACTTGGTGTTCAGGGTCTGATGATGGAGCTTGGAGGTGGATAGTGGAACTCTTCAGTGGATACTAGTAAACCCCTCAAGTTTGGCAGTTGACGCCATCTTGGATCAAGTTATTTGCCGCGCACTGGACCTACCTACTTAACTAAAGTGTTAGAAGTATTCTAATTCCCACATGTAGTTATTAGGAAAACCAAGCACAGTGTTGTACTCAAAACTCTGTCAATTAGCAACTCCGAATCGATTGAGAGCGGGTTCGTGACCTCGCCGTCGCCGCTTTGTAAACAGAGCCAGACGCGTCAAGTTAATACCTTTGAAGTACAAAGTCACTTGTACCTAGGTACAAGTGACTTTTTAAAGGCTTCATAAGAACAAAGTAATGTTTCTATTCAACCAAGAGGCCGCACGCCAACAGGCACACCAAATGCTTTAACATTTTGGCAGCCCCAGTCGGCTTTATACGACAAAGGTTTTCGTACACGTGTCACCTCAGTCGTATAAATATGACTGAGGGGTCGCGGGTCCGAAAACATTTTGATTTGTCGTATAAAGCCGACTGGGACAGTCAAAAGGTTAATCATCAAAGGCTGTAATGTTTAACATTCAAACTATTTGTTAAGTCAGGGTTCGGCTGTAAGTATAGTACCTAACACCCTCATTTCGCCGTTAAGTCCCATGTAATGGAGGGCGAGCCTATTGCCATCAATCGACCACAAATCTGAACTCCCGGCTGCTACTGAGGAATTCCACACGGAAAAACCCAAAAAACCAACTGACCGATCTAGGGATCGAACCTAGGACCTCACGATCAGCAGTCGCGATTGCCACCTCTAGACCAACGAGGCAGTTATCTCAGTCAAGTCTTATTATATAGGTATAAGTATATATCTCGCGTGCGGCCTTCTTTAGACATACGTAGTACGTAGGTACTGTGTAAGTACATTAATTGGCACATATTAACCCATTTCTTCTTCTCTCAGACTGAGTACACGATATAGTTAATTATACTGTATGTAGTTAAGATGACACTTGCACTCACACGTTACGAGTCAAAGGACAGTTTATAGTAACCTCGTTTAAAGTGTGACGGGTGGTGGCTGACTGGCGGGGGTTCGGGGATATAAAAGGTCGGGCGCACTGCAGATCACCTCTCTCGCGCCGCTGCATGCCACACCTGCTGAAGAAGACCTGGACTCCTCGCATTGTACGAACCACGCCCTGTTGTTCTCTTTGTACTCTTTGTAAATTCATTATTAAATATATATATATATATATAGTGTACGGTTACAAGTGTTATTCTTTATCCTCCCGTAAGTACACGCCTGCTAAATTTTATGTGCACATGCTAGTCGAGGGTTGACTCCTAAACCCACCCTAAAGTGTTACAAAAGAAACAGTTACGGAAGCCTGTAGTTCGTCCTCCCTAGCTTTTTCCCAACTATGTTGGGGTCAGCTTCCAGTCTAACCAGACGCGGCTAAATACCAGTATTTTACAGAAAGCGACTGCCATCAGACCACCGCAACCCAGTAACTGGACAATCGTGTCGATTCTGTAGCACATTTTGACAGTACTAAACTAGACTAAACGCACCTGTCACTTTTTTTTATTGAAACAGAAAGAGACAAACACCCTTAGTTTAGTTTAGTCCTGTCAAAGTGCGCTGCAGAATCAACACCAATGCCAATATCCTAGAGTTACACCAGTTGTCAGAATTTCGGGCTTCGACTACCCGTAACGACTGTCATAGGTATTCGCATGACGCCCGGGACCGACTGTTTAACGTGCTCTCTGAGGCATGGAGGGGACTCGATGTGTAACGAAAGTTCACCCATCGACGGACTGACCGCGGCAAGCGTTGCTTAACCTCGCCGAACGCATGATCCGAGCGGTCGCTAATAAGCCATGAGCACCTCGGAACCACGGAAACCTGTAGTAAACTGCCCAACTCACACTTGAAGTACTGGTCTTTAATCATTTTACGATGTATACTTTGATTTGACAAGTTACAGGTGATAAAAACTCATTTAAATCTAAGAGCAACACTAATCTCACATTTGTATAATATTTCTCGGGACGTACCTACAACATCATATTTGTTTTCCAGGCAGCGAAAGCCCCACGAGCGCTGTGGGGGCGGACGCGCCCCGTGAGCTGCCCAATGAGCTGTCGGCCCCCTACGAGGTGCCGCAGTTCCCCATAGAACAGATCGAGAAGAAGCTGCTCATTCAGAGGCAGCTTAATGTCAAGTAAGTAGAAGAAAATATACATTTTAGACAAGAGAGATTAGTTTATCTAAGATTTGGAAGATGGGAATAAAATTCGATGAGATAAAGTAGATCGGAGGGCGGTCCAAGTGGGGTTGGACGATGAGACTTATTTTATTTTAAAGCTCATTATAAAGGGATACTTCTTCTATGGGTCACCCGCGCAACGGCTCAACGAGTATTCCCAAGGAGGGTTGATGTCAGGCAGGCGGCCGATCATAAAACAATAAGCCAAACCCTCTAACAACATGGATTTACGAAACATGTTGTGCCGACCCCATGTGTGGAATAAGGGCAGGAAGATGAAGAAGAGTTTTTTCTATAGTTTCTAAAAAATCAATCCATGGAGAAACAAGTTATTGGCTAAAGTTAAATAATAAAGTAATAAAATTAAAATAACTAAATAAGTAAGTAACTGCCTCGTTGGTCTAGTGGTGGCAAGCGCGACTGCTGATCATGAGGCCCCCCAGGTCAGGCAAAGTGTTATTGGGTTTTTCCATCAGGAATTTCTCAGTACCAGCCCAGAGTCTAGATTTGTGCTCGGTTAGTGGCAATAGGATCGCTTCCTGTTACATGGGACTTAAACATAACTGGCGAAACGAGGGTCGTACCTACTAAAACACCTCTGCCGCACCCTTCGGGGAATACAAGGCGAAATGTTGTTACGAACAAATGTCCATTAAATAAAACTGGATTGATGACAGGAGATTTCTATTTAGATCCGATCATTTCCCCAGTAAGAATTTTCTGACAAAAAATCCGAATTTCACTTTGCCTGGCGTACTTAATCTGCTGAAGACAGGAATTAAGAGAACTTCAAGATCTACAGCTGTTCCCCAAACTTTATTCACCTCCTTTTTTGGATTTTGAGTGACGTATGCACTTAGATAAAGTACAGACAAATAGATTTAAGATAACACTTAGGGTCTGCGCAGACGAGGGACAATGGCGGACAGAAAGTCCGCGGTGCGCTCTTATTAGTACTGCAATAAGGTTGCACTTTGTCCGCGCAATACTTCATGTCGACATGAAGTATTGGCGCGAACAAAAAGTCCGCGGTGCGCTCTTATTGCAGTACTAATAAGAGCGCACCGCGGACTTTTTGTCCGCCATTGTCCCTCGTCTGCGCAGGCCCTTACTGCCGGCTCAGTGAAGTCAGTTCAATTGATTTTAACACCGCTGCAACGCAAACGTACTTAAGTTCCATTAGCAGTTACAATATCGACTGCCGACCCCCGAAGAGTAAATAGAGCTGCTCTACATTGCAAGGCAGCTTAGTATCAAGTACTTAACTCTAGTTTACTTTAGTTTCTTCGAGGCCATCTCATAGCTAGTTCATAGGTACAGAGACAGTTTACTGGGTCTGTTTTAGCGGATCCAATTTTATTTTGGCGATGGCGCCTGTAGTTGTATGGGCGAGTTTACATACACGACAGTATTCCGAATCCAGTAAAAAATACTGGATCTGTTATTTGTATCGTATCCTGTCTGCCAGATGCAGATGCGACGCAGCTGCCGTTTGTTTAACTGATCCGTCGGTACAGACGTGAACAACACATTCAGTACCGACGGATCCGTTAAAACGGATTCGTTGTGCGAACGGGCTCTAAGACCTGTCATTCAACCTTGCTATCAAGACAAGCTGACAATTCTTTTTTAATCAAATCGGGCTACAATATTATAGCCATTGCTAAAAATACATAACATCACGCCTTATATTCCCCGAAGGGTTCGGCAGAGGTGTTTTAGTACAACCTCGTTTCGCCGTCCCATGTAATAGGGGGCGAGCCTATTGCCATTAACTGGGCACAAATCCAGACTCCGGGCTGCTACTGAGAAATTCCTAATGGAAAAACCCAATAACACTGCCCGACCTGGGGATCGAACCCAGGACCTCATGCTGAGCAGTCGCGCTTGCGACCAATAGACCAACAAGGCAGTCACACTTCTTTTTAGGTATTATTCTTATATTCCCCAAAGGGTTGCGCAGAGGTGTATAGTAACACCCTCATTTCACCGTTATGTTTAAATCCCATGTAATAGAGGGCCAGCCTATTGCCATCAACCAGGCTGCCACTGAGGAATTCCACACAGAAATACCCAATAACACTTTACCCGATCGAACCCATGACCTCACGATCAGCAGTCGCGCTTGCGACCACTATACCAACGAGGTTACCATTATTCTTTCCTTCCTTATCAATTATGTACCTATTTGTACAAATCCAGTTACATAGCATGTATGACGTGTAATTCGATTTGCGTGTCCTTGAGTTGAGTCAGTGTCACGTATTGACACGTGCAAGTATCACCTTGGACACCGGAGGCCTAGCACGAACGTTGGACGTATAGCCACAAAACAGATAGGTACCTACAGAAGTCAATCACATGTATGTACTTCACTTTTCATACCTACGATCGGCGGTCGCTCTATCTAATACAAGGTTAGTCGGAAAGGGGTACTAAGCCGAAAGGGTGTTAAAGTACCCATAATAATACATGATGTTCTACAACTTTCCCCAAAAGTCAATAGTTCAAGAGAAATAGCTTTTCAAAGATTTCATAAAAAATACGCTAAACTCTATCTATCCTCAGCTATGATCAGACGTGTTTACATTTTACGTTATATTTGGGGTCACGGATTAGAAACTCCATTTTCTGAATTCATAACTAAAGCAGGGATGAAGAATTTTAGAAAAAACTAAAATAACGCTAAAAGGCCTCACGTTCTTCTTCTTTTCGTGTGGTTAGTGACCCTACCTGGTGTCAGAGTTTATGCCGCCCATGGGCCTCTCACATGCCGTCGAGAAATATCTCTCAGGCATGCCGGTTTCCTCACGATGTTTTCCTTCACCGTTTTTAAGCAAGTGATAATTATACAATATGCACATGAATCCGAAAAGTCAGAGGTGCGTGCCTTGTGTTCGAACTCGAGACCTATGACTTGGCAGTCCGACGGTCACACCACTAGGCTGTCACTGCTATGCCTCACGTTACATGATTACTGCTTGTAATAGTTTTTTTATTGAGTCCACTATCCCTTGCAGGATTAATCTATGTATATCATGGATTAATCTATGTATATCAGCAGTACTTACTTAAGTTCAAAAATTAAGAAAAGTTATAACAAAATTAAAATGACTTGGGATATAATCAACAATGAGACTGGAAGAGTCAAGAATCGAAGTAGTGACTATAGCCTTTCAATTGAAAATAAGACAGTTAAATCAGACTTAGAAGTTGCCACAGCATTTGAACACTTCTTCACGGACATTCCAGTTTCAACGACTAAATCCTTGAAGTCATCCCCCACTGTTGCCGAATCTCTATTGAAAGAAAATGTGAAAATATGCAACAATGAATTCAATTTTAGATATGTAAGTGGTAAAGATATTGTAAAAATTTTCAATACCCTTAATGTCAAAAAGACCGCCGATCTTTGGGGTAACTCCGTTGAGGTCACAAAATCTATTATCAACACAGTAGCACCTGAGTTAGCTGTAATTTACAATAAATGTGTTGAATGTGGTGTATTTCCTGACTTAATGAAAAGTAGTAAGATTATACCTTTATTTAAATCGGGTAGCACATCTGATCCCACTAACTTTAGACCTATTTCTGTGCTACCCACCTTCAGTAAAATATTTGAAAAATTAATCCTTGATGAGCTGCAAACTCACTTTAATAAAAATAATTTGTTACATAGGAAACAATTTGGTTTCACAAGAGGTCGCTCTACAACTGATGCTGGTGTTGAGCTTTTAGCTAATATTTTTAATGCCTGGGAGGATTCACATGATGCTTTAGGCATCTTTTGTGACTTGTCAAAGGCGTTTGATTGCGTTTTTCATGATACATTGGTCAGGAAATTACATCACTACGGAGTTAGGAATACTGCTCTGGATCTACTTATTTCTTATTTGGGTAATAGGATTCAGAAAGTAGACATCAATGGGAAGAGATCTCCGGGGTCTGTTGTGACAATGGGCGTTCCGCAGGGCTCAATTCTCGGCCCGTTCCTATTTCTCGTTTATATAAATGACCTACCTTATCTTATAAAAGATAATCAGGAGATTGTGTTATTTGCAGATGATACATCATTATTATTTAAACTTAAACGGCAGCAGCCGGTTACGGACGATGTAAATAACGCTCTCTCTGGTAGTGCACTGGTTTAATGTTAATAACTTGCTTTTGAACGAGAAAAAGACTAAATGTATCAGATTTTTGACACCTAATGTTAAGAAGGTGAAAACTAGTGTAGTAATAAATGGAGACGAGTTGGATCTTGTGGACACCACTATGTTCTTGGGTATAACTTTAGATTCGAAACTGCAGTGGGGCCCACATATAGATAAATTGTCGAAAAGACTCAGTTCTGCAGCTTACGCGGTCTACAAGATACGCCAGCTAACTGATGTAGAGACAGCCAGATTAGTGTATTTTAGTTACTTTCATAGTGTTATGTCGTACGGCATTTTGTTGTGGGGAAATGCTGCCGACATTCAAACTATCTTTGTTTTGCAGAAGAGAGCTATTCGAGCAATTTATAACCTTAGTTTTAGGCATTCACTGAGGGATAAATTTAAAGAAGTTAGTATAATGACGGTCGCATCTCAATATATTTATGAAAATTTGATTTATATAAAGAAAAATATCAGTTTGTTCTCTAAGAACAGCGACATCCATAACGTCAATACTAGAAATAAAAATAAGCTTATCCTACCAATGACTAGGCTCCAAAAAAATAGTAACTCATTTAGGTGCCAAAGTATACGCTTTTACAACAAGATTCCAAGCAATATTCAAGACTTAAGTCTTAATAAATTCAAGTCCTATGTAAAGCAGAAACTATGCGAAAAGGGTTTCTATAACGTTAAAGATTATATGGACGATAAAAATGCTTGGAATTGAGCCGCTCGCTGTTGTCACAGACGCATCATTGTAATTATTTCATAACATTATTATTTTTTATTTTATCTTTTTGACATTTATAATCGAATTATTTTTTTCAATGATTATTATTATTTTACCATCGCCTCATTTTTTACGTTACATTTTTAATAAATTGTGAATGTGAGTACCATGTAGGGTAGCTATATACACGAATTTTGTAAACGTTTGGCGGTTCTTGAGTTTTTTTTTTTGTGACCCACCCAAATGTCCAGCTGATTGATAGCGTCGTGCAGCGGTCGGGTTGTTGAGCTCCCTAAAATAAGGTTTGAGCTCCGCGATGATTGAAGCAGATGTACCGTTAGTTAGGACAGGTCAACTCGAAACTGCTATGGCACTTTCCTCAAAAGACCATTCCAAGCGTTGCCCTACATCGTTTCACTCGCATAGTTTGTATACTACAATGTCTGGACTTTATCTGGACTATTGTCTGGACTGGCAAAATAGGTTTTTGTATTATAGTTATTATTTTAATAATATCGCTTTACAATACTTCATTCCAAACTGTAAAGTATGAGCATCATGCAGCTATTAGTGATACGCTTATAATCATATCATATTACTGCCTATTGTCTGGTAATATGAGTCTGTCATGCTCACTTAAATGTCTTGCTGATGGTGGCGTTGTTTATCCGGTCGTTGAGTTCCCTATAATATGGTTGAGCTGACCGATGCGGATGTGCACGTCATGCTCGTGAACGGGTGCCGTCTGTCGGGACTGGTCAGCTCTTAACTGCTATGGCAATCATAGAAGGCATATTTTTCTATTTGTTACTCTTATGTGAGTTTATTTGTTACATTAACCTGCATTATTCTCATTCTATTTCTCACACTACTGTAATGGAATTGTAATGAACTACTATTTTAAAAAGAGTATTCATGGAGTTTCTTGCCGGCTCTTCTCCATAGAACCTACCTTTTGGAACCGTGCACCTAGTCGTGACGTTTTAAAAGTGCCTGAAATCTGGTCTATTTGAAATAAAAAACTTTGACTTTGACTTTGACATCAAGGGGAAGTTTAAAGGAATTACATGATTTCTTTTACTCCCTATATATCGATAAGCATGTCTCGAGTCAATTGATCTGGCAAGTCGTAAACATCGCCTCGCCCTCTCATAACTTTTACGAGCTATTCCGTCTGCTCTAGCTTATAATAGAGCTAATAAAAACAATAACTCCGTTTATCGAGCGAGAATACTTTTCGTCGATGTTCTTAAGAATCGTACTGTCATAGCTGCTCGAAAATTAAAAAAGTGGATGTGATCAATTTGGTTATTTTGAATTTAGAACATGTCTTACGTCTACACCTTTGACATGCTGGGTTCTGCTGAATAAAGTCCTGCTCTTACTCGCGTTATTCTTTTTTTAAATTCTTTAACTTGACTGATATATTGTTTAATGGTCTGGAATAAATACCTATGTTTGACGTTTGTGACTAAATCTAAAATCGTCATAATGTTTGATGTTGTTTAAATGATGGGTTCGGTTGTGATTGATCAACGTTCCTGTTAGTAGAATTGGCCCCCTAATCATATAAGTCCGTCAATCAAAATACTGAGTGATCTTTCAAACATCATCATCTTTGCCTTTCCTATCAATATCGTCATAAATGCTACGTTTATTACGTAGTGTTCATGCTCTTTGGCTACGGTTGGCCGTATAAGCAAAGATTAACTACCACTACCGCCATTGTGTTCAAGAGGTATTAGAATTAAGTCTGATGTCACCTCCAGTCTATAAACATGCTCAAAGCCTTAAGCTCCGCTATAAACCTATCGATAAACCTCTTTTTGCGGTCACCACGTTTACACGAGCACGCGATACACCGCTGAGACTCGATATTATTAGTGGGAAGTAATTGGATTAACCTTGGAGCGACAGTAACCCTTACCGCGAGGGATGTCGCGGCATTTGTAATTTGATTGCATTGCAACGCGCATCGTTGGCTGAACGCGGCCGTTCCATTGCCACCGTTTGGGTTATTCAAAAACTTGTTCCATTTTGGCGGGAGTTGTGAATTGTGACAGTTTCATTTTTTTATGGTGTTAACTTTATTATGTTTGGAAGCAAAATAGAATGCCAACGATGGACGTCAACGAGAAATTCTTGGTAATTTAAATTTTAAATTGTTTGCAAAGGAAGAACTTGCATAAATGTGAGAATAGTTTTATGAATAAACCGGACCTGTTGGAAAATGGATAGGTATCCGAAGTTTTGCATTCATTCATTTCGAATTCCAATGCGTACTACGAATGTTGTTTTAACACATCCGGTGTATGGAAATACGAGAATGGATTTGAAATTAACGAATTATTTCTTTAGCATTTTTGAAGACGATTCCAACATATGAAATAGTCTGTGGTATCTTTTGGATCATCTTTGGCTAATCCCATTCGATGAATACCGAAGTTAATCGTTATAAGTTTTCTCCAAGTATTATCTAATGATGGAATATCATGTTACAGCAGTGATAGCCTAGTGGTGTGACCGTCGGAATGCCAAGTCATAGCTCTCGACCGTACTACCTCTTACTTTTCGGATTCATGTGCATATTCTATAATTATCACTTGCTTAAAAACGGTGAAGGAAAACTTCATGAGGAAACCCCTGAGGAAATGCCTGAGAGATATTTCTCGACGGCATGTGAAGCCAAGTCAGAGGCCCATGGGCGGCATAAATTCTGACACCAGGTTAGTCACTAACCACACGAAAAGAAGAAAAAGATGGTAGTCAGACAGATAAAATGCGAAAACAGACATTTTTCTCTATTGATGGCAGTAGGCTCGCCCCCTTTTACATGGGACTTAAACATAGCGGCGAAATGAGGGTGTTACTAAAAACCTCTGCCCAACCCTTCGGGGAATACAGGCGTGATGTTATGTTATGATACGGCTAGGAAGGAGTAAGCCCCCAGGAATGCGAAATTACAAGGGCGAAGGAATGGTGTCACATTCTATACCCTCGTGTTATATCTGTAGGTACAGTAGTGAAATAAATAGGTCCGTCAGTTTACAAATTCATTCCTTTCCCACACCGCGCGCACATGTTACTTTTTCAAACTGTTGAAAGGAACAGACCAATGCATGGATGTTTAATTATTTGGTAGTAAAGATCATGGCCTTTTGTCTCAATATTATTATGACGTAGTAGTGCCATGTAATGTCTTTGATTTAATTTAAAGAGTTTTGTTGCAAAAACCACTTCGATGATTAATTAAATTGACATTACTAGAGTCTGTCATCATGTCACCATTATAATTTTTAATATCCTGTCAAAAATACTTGTATTTTCAATTCTATAATGTTGGCAATACGTAGTCGGTAAAATAAGTTGGAACTTGCACTGTGCAAGCAAAAATAGACCCTAAGGTGTATAACATTTTCGTTCCCCTACTGTACATAAGATATTATAGTGTAATGTATCAAGTTCCAAAACCTATGTGTTAAGATATTTAATTATTCAGTTAACTAATTAAACAGCTCTGGTATCAAATGCCACATAGCAAGCAATATTGTTATCGCTTTATAACGTCATCTAAAATTGCCTACTGTTTTCTTTTGCGATTAGCTTTGACTCTGAGCAAATTGATATTAAATATCCACAGATTCTATCTACTCCTTGTAGTGTCCCATAATCTTTACATATAGGTAGTATAAAACAAAGTCGCTCCCGCTGCCTGTCTGTCCCTATGTATGCTTAGATCTTTAAAACTACGCAACGGATTTTGTTGCGGTTTTTTTTAATAGATAGAGTGATTCAAGAGGAAGGTTTATATGCCCGACATTAGTATCTATATTGCACCCGTGCGAAGCCGGGGCGGGTCGCTTGTCTTTGATATTGGTGTCGATTCTGTAGCACATTTTGACAGTACTAAACTAGACTAAACGCAACTGTCACTTTCTTTTTCTATTGAAACAGAAAGAGACAAACACCCTTAGTTTAGTTTAGTCAAAGTGCGCAACAGAATCGACACCATTCAAGAATAACAGAGTCGTCAATCGAGGTTTGAAGGAATTGCATGATTTTGTTTACATTCTGTATATAGAAATATTAAAACAAACCCAATTACTCAGTCTGACCTCCACAACTTAATTACTGTTCATCGTATTACGCTGAAATAAACAAATGTAATTAGCCAAAATGTCCGAAATGGTAATAACTGTGCTAATATTTAAGCAAGTATTGCGCGGTAATGGTCTACGATGGGCTATTGTCAGTGGCGTTTGTTTGCGACCAGTCATTTGAGGGTAGAATTAATATTGACTTGTGAGGGTAATAAACCGTGTCATTGATCTAACCGTAATTCGAAAACGCGGCTAGCGGACTTATGGTTTTTTTTTTCTATTCGACTTCTTGTAGGTATGTAGTCTTGCGGACCGTTTCTACGTAATCGGGCAGTTATTGGCAAGACCTGAAGGGTCTCCAACCAATGGGGACGAGAGTAAAATACTTAACCTAAGCTAACTACTACTACTAACATCATCACTACTAGCAACAACAGCACTAAGGGCGACTCCTAATGGGACTCGGACCTCAGCTTAGGGCGTTGCTGGCAGGAGGACTGGGAGAGAGACAGCTTGATGAGGGCTGAATTATCGGTGTGACTGGACTTATGGGGTCTGATCGAAGGTATTATTGAACTTTTGTTAGGAAATGCCTGGTAGTAGGCCAGGGTTGGAACGTTAAGATAAGGCTTAATCCGTAGACTGAGGCTACACCACTTAGCAGTGACGTAAAGATTTTATACGACTGTTTTATACACACTAAGGCTGAATTGCACCAACTAACTATAACCGTAACCATACCAAAATTTCTGTCAACTCAGTACAAATTTGACATAAATATGGCAAGTTAACAATAAAATTATAGTTAGTTGGTGCAACTGAGCCTTACCCCGTTCGGACTGGTGCAAGCTACGAAGATTCTGAGAACGAATTCTAGCTAATTTGGAGTTGTAGATTACGAATCTGAGAAAATATTCCGGATTTATATCGCTACCCGCACAATCGTTCAACACTGGGCCCGTCCACAAAGCACGTAAAACGGATGAGCTAAACGCGATCTTGTAACCCGCACAATTGTATTGGACTGGCGCGAAAGGGTTACTCTTCGTATTTTACTCCCTTTACATATTTTTGCTTATCCCACACATTTTTTGTTCACAGGGCAGCAGAATGCGGCCAATCAGTCCGTTCGTTTGGCGGCAGCGAGGCAGGCGGCGCCGGCGCAGTCTTCGACGAGAGGCTGCGGGCGGCTGATGATGATGAGACTGACTTTGTGTTGCCGCACTTTCAGAGGGTCGCCATCAGTGGGGAGGATACATCCGGAGTAAGTGATTCAGATACATGGATTGTTGTGTATTTTTGACTATAAGTACTTTATTTAATATACCTAACATTAGACAAATCAGATCCATTTCGGCAAAGAAATGTATAGAAATAGAAGCCGAAGCCGTTTAATCGGCTATCGGCCAACCATCGGCCGAAGCCGAAGGTTTAATAACCCTAAGAAATTCAGTTTAAGATTGGCTAAAAGTGAATAAAATACTGTTTTTTTAAAAGTGTATGTTGACTGTATACATAGGTATAACCTCTGCCCTCCGCGCGACGTCGCGCTCTCGCACATTCGTAACAGTTCGTTCAATTTCGGCGCTTGCTAGAAACCTTCGGCTTCGGCCAAATCCTTGGTCGATTTTAGCCGAAGCCGAAGGTTTGGTCGATGCCGAAATCGAAGGTTCGGTCGGACACTGGAAATAAGCAACATGTTTGCTTCTAGCAGGGATTCAACACAGTATTATGCTATTATGAACCTTAACAGTCAATTAAGATGAGCTGAAACTGTACTTGAAGAAATGGTTCAAAAGATATTCATACCTTGGTGGGCCACTTTTGTCTAATATTATATGAAATGGAATAGCTGGTTGCAGCTATTTTTGTATGGAGACACCTTCAACAGTCTCCCAAGATATTTGGATCTGATGAGAATCATCTAAACTAATATTATTAACAGGAAAGGTTTGATTGTTTTTTTTGCATTGAATAGGCTCTGAAACTACTGGATCGATTTGAAAAATTATTTCAACATTAGAATCCTACATTATCTCCGATGAACTTAAGCGATAGAATATTTTCAAAAAAGTTAGGGATCTGTGAGTGAAGCCGCGGGCGTCAGCTATATACCTAATATAATATTATCATTTACCGTAAGACAGAGATCAGTGAAATTACATTATTAGGTTAGACCTTATAGTAGGTAATTACCAACCCAGTTTTTACTAATATCCATTGATATAATATGTGCTTACGTACTAGATGCGCTGTTTAGAAGAACAACATGGTATCAACGAGATGTGATTCCGGAACCACAGCGCCATAGAACTTGACAGCTGTCTACCGGTGTTTTGAACCTTATTGTGTCAATGCATTTGGCACATGTTGTCTATACGAGATAGCGCGTCTATTTATTTCAACGTCGTTGCTAATACCTCTACACAACACTATACTATTTGGGCATGTGTCTTATAATCCCACGTTCTTCTTCCAGGTACCACTAGAAGATCTCCAGCAAGCGTCCTCGTACTTAGTGCAAGCGCTGGAGATGCGCAAGCGCTACATGGAGATGTCGCAGCAGAGCTACGCGACCATCACGGCGCGATTCGTGCGCAGTACCGACGCGAACGCGCCCGCCTACGTGCCCAGCGTGCACGTGCAGAAACACATCGCTGGTACGTCATCTTATTGTCACACCCATTAAACAAGATGGTCTGATCTCCGGTATAACCTTTAGGCCCCAATTACACTATCATATATCTATACTAATATTATAAAGCTGAAGAGTTTGTTTGTTTGAACGCGCTAATCTCAGGAACTGAAATAATAATCGTTGGAATTGAAAAAAAAAATTGTTGGATAGTCCATTTATCGAGGAAGGTTATAGGCTATATAACATCACGCTACGACCAATAGGAGCGGGGCATAAAAGAAAAATGTTGCAAAAACGGGAAAAATTTCCACGGGCCGCTAGTTTATCATACAAATACGATTTCCTTTATTTTTTTATTTCGTTACTTGTATAAAATATGCACTTTTTATTTTTATTTCTGTAACTATTTATTGCCGAACAGCGTTCTTTTGTGTCCACAGCGACCGCAGAACAGTGTTACTGTCTGTGCCTCAGAACTTTATGTGATGTTTTTTACTTAGTAGCTCCGAGACAGTGACACGCCGGCTTACGCTGAAAACCAGCGCCGTGGTTCCGTGCCTTCGTGCACGGGCCACGGCATTCTGCTGAGCGTCGGCCGTTTCGCGCGGTAGTGGCGCATAATATATTTCTGTGCCAGTTATTTTATTTTTATATACCTACTTTTCTGTATTTGATTTCTTGGGCTTATGTAAAAAAAAAAGCTATGTTATGTGCGTCACTCTCACGTGAATAAACGGTTTTTCTTTCTTTCTTTCTATTTCATATCTGTCAAATTCTATGATCATAGTTAAATGATGCTGATCTTCATTTTTACATATTACACATATGATCATTAAACGTCATACTTAATCAAGATGGAGAACGACTTAGCCGTGTTTTCTGTTGCTATATTATGCATTTTGACGCCATTTTTGAGGTTAGACGGATATGATCATATTTGTACGCTTGCTGTCAAATAGGATCCCATAACTATGATCACAGACAATATGTATCATATGTATGTAGTTATTATACCGTCATAGGTTCTTCATATAAAAGTGACTCATACATCTCTGATCATACACATACCTACACATACATAAACTCACGCCTTTTTCCCATGGGAGTATGAAGAAACTATAGAACGCCACATGCTACGACCCTTACATACTCCTTTAGCTTCATCCACATTCATACATCTTGTCATACACGCTCCTGACCTTTGTGAAGAACATCACCAATAACATCGATGTACGTCCTTCTAGGACGTCCTCTACCGGCGTTTCCATTGACATCCGCCTTATAAATTCCTGATGATGTGTTATCTCTGATCATATTTCTATGATAGTCTAATATGGCTCTTATCCTTTGTCTCCAGATCACATAGTGCACCCGCCGTTCAGGGCCGGCAAGGATCCCTGGGAGTGCCACAACCCCGAGCCGAAGGACTACATCATCAAGCCGGATAGTGGTGTGTTTAACTTGTACAAGAAGGGTGAGGATGGGAAGGAGACCAGACTGCCGTACGAGTACATAACTCTACAGCAGTACATACAGGACAAGATTACCATGTGCAATATGATGTCTGATGGACCACTGTGAGTATATTTTTGTCAATTTTTTATGCAAGCTACTTCATGCGTAGAAAAAGAACCGGGTAGGTTAAGATATTATTTCGTAAAATCTATACTATAACTGCCTCTTTGGTCTTGTGGTGGCAAGTGCGACTGCTGATCGTGAGGTCCTCGGTTCAATCCCCAGGTAGAGCAAAAGTGTTATTGGGTTTTTGCGTGTGGAATTTCTCAGTAGCAGCCCGGAGTTCGGTTGATGGTAATAGGCTCGCCCCCTATTACATGTGACTTAAACATAGGTAACGGTGAATTGAGGGTGTTACTATACACCTCTGCCCAATCCTTCGGGGAATACAGGAGTGATGTTATATTATGCTTAAATAGTTAGCATAATCGATGAGAATATCATAGCTACAAAACTCGCTTGGTGAGTAGGTGGTATCATTGTTATCTTGTCTTTCATAGTAATGATTTCAGAGTTTGCCTTAGCCTCCTTTTCAAGAAAAATTAGGAAGCGTTTTGTGATAAAATCTTCGATTTATCATTTTACAATTTGTTATCAACATTTTCATCCTTTTCTTATTAAAATGTTCTTAAAATTTCTTCTCATTTTTGCAGCAAATCGTTCTGCTACCGTCGTCTGTCGTACTTGTCGTCCAAGTTCCAGCTGCACGTGCTGCTCAATGAGCTCAGAGAGCTTGCCTCGCAGAAGGCCGTGCCCCACCGGGACTTCTATAACATCAGGTCAGTTCAAGTATCGATAACCCTCGTAATTATCCTGCAGAAGGCTAGACAGCCATGGCAGCAGTCAACGAACATGCGGGAAATCATCGGAATCCCAGGGCTTCCTTGGCGTTCATTTAATGGGTCAACCTATCATTTGGCCAAGTCTGACCCCTAATACAAAAGCAAAAATGATGTCTTTAAGGAAATAAGTACCTACTCTTTGAAATATGTATGCTATAACGTTATTAAATTGCTATGTCAGGAAAGTGGACACTCACATCCACGCAGCGTCTTGCATGAACCAGAAACACCTACTGCGCTTCATCAAAAAGACCCTCAAGAACCATGCTGATGAGGTTTGTAACTTAGCACCCTTCTTATGTCAATTTCTTAAATGTATAAAGAACCATTTTACGAAATTAGAAGATAGAGATCTATTCTATATTGCTGACTTATAGAAATAGATAGATAGATATACTTTATTTTATAATACACTTAGGCCCGGACTCCACCAAAGCGGAAACGAGACGAGCGGAGAGATGTTTTTTAAACAACCAACTGAATTTCGTTATTCACACATCTTGATGTTTTTCATAACGAATAACGACATTCTATTGGTTGTTTAAAAAACATCTCCTCTCCGCTCGTCTCGGCTCCGCTTTGCTGGAGTCCGGGCCCAAATAAAATATAGAAGGAATACACTTAATAAGAACAGTACAAATGGCGGTCTTATCGCTTAATGATCGATTACTATAATATACGGAAAGTTATTGGTTAAAATTAAGACTTGTAACTTTACCAATGATGAAACAAAGACCTCATTGGCTTTGCATAGAAGACCTTCCCATATGGAAGTAGCTACCACAGTTAAAATCAGCTTATGAGTCTACTTATATGCCTAGTTTGCCAATAAAAGAAGCTACCATTGGTGAGCAAAACGATCCATTTTTGTTCATAGGAATCGGGCATAAAGCAATTTTTTTCAGACAACCATTGGCAGTCATAACAGTGTGATAGGTTTTTTGCACATCTTGCCATTAAAAGGTTCCTGTCTGTATTACCTTTGTGTCTATTGTCCTCAAGAATACGATTTCAGGCACGCAATCGACATTCATCATAGATATAAAAAGCTATATGATAATACCATATCACTCCAATATCGTAGGAATCGAAAATTGGGTCCCTGTTTAAATAAAATCTTGTTGTGCAGGTGGTGACTCTACACAAGGGCACTCCAATGACGCTGAAGTCAGTGTTCCAGTCTATGAACCTCAGCACTTACGACCTCACCGTGGATATGCTGGATGTACATGCTGTAAGTATCGAGGAATTATCTATGAAGGAAGCTCAACCTTTTCGCTTCTTGAGTGTAGTTCTTCATGTATACCCTCCGTCTCGAGAAAGCGGATGGGTATGCCGACTAAAACCACACTGAGGCATTCCTCATCACAAAGAAGTGTACCGGTGCCCCTCTTCTGCTACGCGTTAAGCGTGGCCCTTGGAAGCATTCGGAAGAATGATCAAATTGTTCAACCTATGGCCGTGTGATTCTGGCATCGAATTACATGGCTACTCTTAAGTCATGTACGCACTTTCTAACACGAACCAGATAAACTCGAACAATACTTGCGGAACAATACTTGCGGAACAATATATTACGGCTGTAAGGAATGTAAAGGATGGACAGCACGAGCAGTACTCCAAGCTGTTTGTAAAGTAGTGATTATCGAAATATTAACAACAACAACGGTTTATCAAAGGGCTTGTGTCAATCATAGTCCACAATGTTGTTTTCTGCTTCAGTTCCGTTCAGCTTGTCCTATCACCTCGTTCTGCCGTACAGTCACCCAGCATTCAGTGAAACCACTCGGTCGTCATATTTCATAAACGTCGTATGGTAATATTCTTCATGACTATAGTATCTGATAGATATTTTCTGCTTCAGGATCGCAACACGTTCCACCGTTTCGACAAGTTCAACGCTAAGTACAACCCCATCGGCGAGAGCAGGCTGCGGGAGGTGTTCCTCAAGACTGACAACCACATGAACGGAAAGTACTTCGCTGGGATCATCAAGGTACGAAATAGTGGGAATGCCAGTACATTCCTTCTATACGTCTGAAAATCTCCTTCGGAGTTACTAAATCGTATGTTAATTTTTTTCACTATCTTAGGAAGTGGCATCTGACCTTGAAGAGAGCAAGTATCAGAACGCAGAGCTCAGGCTGTCCATCTATGGCAAGAGCCCCAGCGAGTGGGAGAAGTTGTCCAAGTGGGCCATCCAGTACAACGTGTACTCTGACAACGTGCGCTGGCTCATACAGATACCGCGACTATAGTGAGTAGCTTACAATATTTTAAGAGCCCAGCGAGTGGGTCAAGCTGGCCAAGTGGACCATCTATGTAGCTAACAATGACAGCTACAAAGAAGGTTACCATTAACTTGCCATAATCATCACGCTTGGCAGAAAGTTTGACGCTGTTGCCAGCCCTGTTGGCGTAATTCTAACAAGATCATGTTCTCTTCCAGCGACATCTTCAAGTCGAACAAGATAATGAACAACTTCCAGGAGTTCCTCGGGAACATCTTCCTGCCGCTGTTCGAGGTCACAAAGGATCCTAACAGCAACTATGACCTGCACAAGTTCCTTACTGTAAGTAAATAGAACATCTTCATTCCTAATTATGTTGCTAGGATTGGCTTTGACCCTAGATTTGTACTACTCCTTAGCAGTGGCGTAACTATAGGGTGGTAGGGCTGGCAAATTGCCACGGGCCCCCGGCCCGACGGGGCCCCCGGTCCGAGAGGCCGTGAGCTCAGACGTAACCTAACATTTTTGACAAAATTAAGTAAAAAATATTTTGTAATTCTGTTTAGTAACTACTTCAGTGATTTATTAAAATTAAATTACAACGTTACGGTTTTTACTGGGGCTCCATCCAATGAATTTGCCATGGGCCTCTGATGGTATAGTTAGGCCACTGCTCCTTAGTGGAGTCTGTAAGCTCTGATCTGCTTAGGAAGCCAAGTTTCGAGTCTTGACTTTGCAAAGCGGTGTTGGCACCAACTGCAGCACCTCGGGTTAGACTGCTAAGGCGGATGGTTAATCCACCATGTCGGTTCTAGCAAATTTTAATTAAACCTATCTACTTTCTAGCACGTGGTCGGCTTCGACAGCGTGGACGACGAGTCCAAACCTGAGAACCCCATGCTGGATCTCGATGCCAAGAGCCCCGAGGAGTGGGATGATGAAGAGAACCCGCCCTATGCCTACTATCTGTACTACATGTACGCCAATATGACCGTGCTCAACCACTTCAGGAAGTGAGTACAATAGTTAAGATAAACTCCTTAATTTCCAGTTATTTTTAACACCCGACGAAAAAAGAGGGGTTTTATAAGTTTGAAGCCTATGTCTGTCTGTCTGAATTTCTGTGGCGTCGTAGCGCCCAAACGAAAGAGGCGATTTCAATGCAGTTGCTTTTTTTTTCAAAACTCGTCAACTGTTATTTAAAGGTTATTTAGTTCGAATTTAGAAAATGTATCAACTTATCCGAGACCCCAAATATGACCGAATATGTAAACACAGCTAATGATAGATAGGTTTTAGCATATTTCTATAGACACACTTACTGATGGTGAATATGACATGAACCAAATAATCAAAACATTCCGACGTGTCAAAGTTTAGCAAACATTTATGTATCTACATTCAGCAGTTAAACAATGCGTGTGATGACCATCTTCCCCCTAGTAACGTTCAAGGCTAACTCTTACTGATTATCCTCAGGGAGCAAGGCTTGAATACGTTCGTGCTGCGTCCTCACTGTGGAGAGGCTGGCCCCGTGCAGCACCTGGTGTGCGGGTTCCTACTGGCAGAGAACATCTCGCACGGACTGCTGCTTAGGAAGGTAAGGACAATGGGACACCTTCAGAAGTTTAAGTAGACTTTTTGACAAATTATATGGTGACAAGGGTTGTGAAAATAGGTGATGAAGCTAAAAAATAATAGATTACGTCATCATTGTATAATATTGTGATTTTAAGTAGCATCTTTATTAAAATAATCATTATCAGACAGTAGTTTATGTAAGTACCCAAATGATGTTTATGGCGCAAAGACAGCGTGAACTAATTGGTTTAGGTCTGAAATTTTTTTTTAAAGTAATGATAGATCATTTGCTGAAATAATCTGCACTTTGTACGGTCTTTGACATGATCAAAGGTTTTTATAGTTTGTCTTCTTCTTTTCGTGTGGTTAGTGACTAACCTGGTGTCAGAGTTTATGCCGTCCATGGGCCTCTGACTAGCTTCACATGCCTTCGAGAAATATCTCTCAGGCATACCGGTTTCCTCACGATGTTTTCCTTCACCGTTTTTAAGCAAGTCATAATTATACAATACGGTGCGTGCCATGGGTTCGAACTCGAGACCTATGATTTGGCAGTCCGACGGTCACACCACTGCATCACTGTAGTTTGTATTGACTTATAATTATATTTAATATTGGTTCAAAAATAATTATATCTTCACCGTGTATTTCTCCCCAGGTGCCAGTCCTCCAGTACTTATACTACTTGGCGCAGATCTCGATCGCCATGTCCCCGCTGAGCAACAACTCTCTATTCCTTAACTACCACCGCAACCCCCTGCCGGAGTTCCTCGCGCGAGGACTGTGCATCACGCTCAGCACTGACGACCCACTGCAGTTCCACTTCACCAAGGTAAGGAGTCAATCTTGAAATAGTTACGCTTTAGAGTTTGGCTTTCATAATATTGTTTGTAGTCCTAGTGGTCTCATAAGTGCGTAATTTATTTACGAAAAGAATCAAAACCGACCATTGCCCTTTATAAATCAAACAAATAAACTAGATGATGTGACCGACGGCAACCTTCTGGTGTCTCGTATCACTAATATAAACCGATCTTCTTTCCCCCTACAGGAGCCGTTGATGGAGGAGTACAGCATTGCGGCGCAGGTGTGGAAGCTCAGCTCATGCGACATGTGCGAGCTTGCTAGGAACTCCGTGCTCATGTCCGGATTCCCGCACGAGGTAGTAACTTATTTACAAACGCAAACTCTTGATTTTTGTAGAGTGTACTTAATTTTATTGATGCTAATTCTGATATCAATAATAGTAACAAAGAAATTATCCTTTGGACGACTTTCGGCTGATAAGATGATGGCCCCAGTTAACTTGAATCACTTCACTGTAACTATTGACTTTCAAAGGTAGGTATAAGGTTGGTTTATATGTTTCAATAAATGATTTGACAGTGAGTGTTTTTAGAAAAGTAGGATTCTAAAGAAGCACCGAGTGATAGTTACACATCACATAACTAAGGTAATAAACTTTGTAACTCAGATGAAGCAGTACTGGCTGGGCCCCAACTATGTGAAGGAGGGCGTGGCCGGCAACGACATCACCCGCACCAATGTGCCCGACATCCGCATCTCCTTCCGACACGAGGCCCTGCTCGACGAACTAACTAACATCTTCAAGGTATATTAATTTTACACACATTCCACAAATTACACACATAAATGTAAAAATCGCACTTTTTTGGTGCTTAAACATACAATATAACTAAAGTTTTAAATATAACATTTATTTGAGCTTAAGACTTTATTATGCACTTCACATTTTACACACGCAAAACAATGCACCACATGTAAAATTGCACATATTTGGGGTCACTGTTGTAATAGAACTAAAGTTGTAGTTGATATTTGACTTCTTGGAGCATAGTAGCACTAATGTTTGATTGGTCGATAAAACAGAACAACAATACACGTAAATAAAACGTAAATAAAATTATGTGAAGTGACGTTACGCGCTGCTAACTTTCAAAGGTTCAGATTTTAATGGCAACCAAATAGTGGTAGTTTTGTAAACTGACACACGTCTTGTGTAGATATTGCATAGGCATAGGTTCAAGTATTATATATTTAATTTTCCAATTATCTTAATTCGCCTGCAGCGAGTAGTTTGTAAATTTTTAAATTAATGACACTATTTATAATTATTTTCGATTAGATTCGGCTAAGACGTATCATCACAGATAAACATCAATGGAAATGTGAAACAACAGATGATATGTCTTTAATAGTTTTGGCCAAACTACATATCTTGTACCACAATAATGAACAACAGACAACTACATTCCATTACTTCCTTTTGATATGGAAATTATAATTTTCTTATTTTTGTTTACCTTGATGACATGATAGTAGGTCGCAATATAAATTCAATCAAATGTTGGATTTACACAGCAATCTGATATTTTCTTGTGCGTCTATGTTACGTGTCTTGCATGTGTGTTATAATTTGAATGCTTACGTATAAATGATTATCATGCTTTCTTAATGTATTGTATAGGCCTGTCTCAGCTACTACACTTGTTTAATTGTTGCTATCACTAACATTTACTTCCTCAGTATCAGAGTACATTCTAGGTTTAGGAAATATTATTGCAATATCTAGATCATTATTTTTAATGTTACGAGTATATTAATTAAAATTGTTATTAATAAAATGACTAATCCTATAATATTTAACAGTGTATTCTGATATTTAGGAAAGTTAAAATTACATTTTAAAACCCATAAAATAATTAAAAAAAACTGTAATTTCAGGACGGTATGTCAGCTCGGAGATAAACACATCCACATTCAAGACAGTGGATTCTGACAAACAACTTTAATATTAGACTTTTACTAATTTTTAACATTTACTAAAATCAAGTTAGACTGTATATTAATCAATAATTGTTTTATATAATAAAATACGTAAAATCAGGGCTATAGTGCCTCTAAATAAAAAAATATTATTATATTTAAGGATAGGTCCTATAGATTACCCCTTGTGATAACTAGGCGAAAATGAAAGATTGAAAGTGCCATTTCATTGTTATAATGAATGAAGTTCTGCTGCTCTTGAATTTATAGAATTAGTGTAGATTTTATTAAGAACGGTGAATGTGGATGATGGATAGCCAATCATAAAACATATCGGCGTTGATGATTATGTAGTTAGCAATACTTATCATCCTATAAAGGCTCCTACACCCGGCCGCCAGGTATAACCAAGACGCCTATTGATTTAAACTCATGCGGCAATCGACTAAATGTGTAGAACCGCAGAACCCTTAATATATTTCCGAGATATTCTACTTAACGTGAACGATTTGAAGATGGTGGCATTTAGTGACGAGTGAATATTTATTTTTTCGTGAATTGGAGACCTTTCGAATTTTAAGCAAAGATACTGCAATAAACTTTTTAATGTAACTTTTCAAAATACAAACTTTTACCAAACTCTGTCTTTTTTAATCAAGTGTTACAAGAAACTTTGAACGATAATTTAACATAAAAAAAACATCACGCATCCACATTCATTGTTCACAATCATTTTCAAATCTTACCTTATTACGTAGAAATTAACGTGAAGCTTTTTCAATTGTTCAATTTTTATATACCCCATTATAAACACCACAGCTCACAGTTTATACATTTCAAGAATATCTTTAATATTTACTTTATTCTCTACTGGAGTGATGAATTTACATTTTTCTAACTACTTATCTTGTTAGTTTTCTATAATGAACAAGAGTTTCCTAAAATCCATAATAAGTATAACTTTTGAAATCGATTTTCATGTGAATTAAATTGACAAAATTCTATATACAGCATTCTTGTAAAAAAATGTCCTAAGTCATTACCATTATGTCAACAGTTTTTCGATGAACTAGAATTTACAAAATATTATTCGATAATATAATTATCTATATTTATGAGAATTCAATGCTTTCAATATTCTTCAGTACGAATATCTATTAATTCTATTATCTCCTGCATTGTTATAGCTTAGCTTAGGTGAGCTGTTGGTGCAAGCTTTACTGGTTGTATCGTTCTAACTACGTTGTGATCATTTGTGTTATTTGTGAATATACATTAATTATGTTAATATACTTCTATGATATATGTATAACATTACTGACATTGTAGTCGAATCCTCTCGTAATTTTGGAGAAATTTTCTAACGCGGAGCCGTGTTAGATATTACTATTTAAAGTCTTTATTCTTTTGAGGATTTGGATGTAGTTTCAGTAATAACGCATTTTGTGCTTCTGTTCAAATGGAACTGGGATTGTGCCGTCTATACTTCTCTTGTTTTATACATATTCTGTTATTTTTCAGAGTTTCTACCTAACCAAATACGAATCACATACAAAACACAAATACACTTATCTACACAAAACTACTATCAAATGCATCGAAAATAGAAATCACGTGTTCGCTTTTACGCCATCATGATTCAATATAAAAGAAGACAAACATTTTTGATAGGTTTCTAATTTATACCGTTCAACTCTACCTCAATAAAATACTGTCCCAAATAATTCATGATCCCCTTATATTTGTACAGAACAATCCAACTAATTATTCGTACTTAACATTTCAACACAACTTGTGAATTAAGTTTATACCAATAAACCATTATATTATAATATACATGTTATCATTGTTGAAAATAAAAACACTCATACCGAAATTGTTTTCTGATTACCCTAAAACAATGCTAATGATTTTGATGGAAGCATTGAAACTGCAAAAGAATCTACTATAACAAAAGTTTACCCTTTATTAAGTAAAAAAGGAAAGCTACCTACAGTATGAGAAGGCTGTTCATTTGTAAATATTTAATTCAATTATTGTTCATTGGTGTCGATTCTGTTGCGCACTTTGACAGGACTAAACTAAGGGTGGTTGTCTCTTTCTGTTTCAATAGTAAAAGAAAGTGACAGTTGCGTTTAGTCTAGTTTAGTACTGTCAAAATGTGCTACAGAATCGACATTATTGGCAAAATAATTTTATACATTTTGACGAACTGACCCTTAACTTATAATACATACACAACTTGCTTGCTGGTTTTACTCATTTGCTTGAGAAAATACACAATGACACGCGAACAATACAGAATTCCGAAGTTTTCAATTAAGTATTACATATATGTGTAATGTACTGGAGCCAGAGGAGCGCGAACGCCGCCTGTGTCGTGGTTACAGAATTACGGGATTTTACTGAACAGATATAGTAGTTTGTGAACTGGACCGACTGACTGACTGGAAGTGTATAGAGTAGATGTGCCTGCCCAAGAATTGTCGGCCACGGTTGGCTTATAAGTCACACCTGGCTAGAATTCGTTCGCGCAATTAAAGTTTAAAGCTCTATACACATAATCACGGGCTGAGCACTCTTACTTAGTTGTTCACCGGGCGTTGTTGCTTCGGTGAGTACCTGAATAAGATCGTATTGTGAATAAAAACAAATATTATACCAAAATATTGCACTACGCCGGTGGGGCCGCGCCGCGCCGATTTCATGTTTCGGCGCGCCACCGCCAGCATTTTTTTAACTCTAGCGAACCTATTTCAAAAATCAAAATATGAAAGTAGGTAGTATATATAAAAATAGGAAAGTAGTAGACTAGAAAATATACAATCCCAACTGAAGAACTTGAATCATGCAAAAACTGCCTGGAATGAACTAGTAATACGACTACATACTTCTCGTTTTTACAATTGAAGCAGATGCGGTCTGCTAACGCTTTTCAGTTTCCCAGATTAGTCGAAACTAGTGTAAATGAGTTTATTGATGCCACTGAATAAAGAACTGTATCGGTATTGGCTTTAGGTAAAAAACCCGAAGCAGACATCAAGTGTTTCCTCGCGCATGCCTAGCTTACCCGAGCGTTGCATTCTATACTTAAAAGCCATAGTGATACAGTACTTTACTCAGTGACGTCAAAAAAATGCGCGAGGATTTTTTCGTTTGGTGGAAACTGACCATTAGAAATTCAAGTTTTGCCCCAGAATTGTACGCTATCAGCCTCTATCAAAATGTGATTATTTCTCTGCTTGGGTATATCTTAATATGACTGTACTTTTACCTTTTATTAAAGAGTAGCTTGATTTTTTCTAACGTGTTCAACTGTTTGTCTGTAGCTAAGCTGAAGTGTCCCACCAATCTTCTTCTAAGGTACACAGTGTGTGTGTGTCAGTAATACTTCATCTCTATCAACGACATCAATAATTTGCGACAAAATGATTTTTTAATTTCATGTTTTAGAAACAAAAGATTATTTTCTGAAAGATCAATACTAACTAGAAATTAAAAATGATCAGATGTGTTTTGTCTGTAAACCATATTTATTTACTGATCTGTTTATTAACAAAATAGTTCCTTAATCATCGCACTTCTTAATTTTCTAAGATTCACTAAAGAATCCTATTATTCTTCAATCATAATGTTACTTATTATTCTTCTGGAGACGCCAAGTAAGTATCTTTACCTGACTATATTGGGGCCGGCTTCCGTTCTAACAAATTAACGCTTCCAATATCGTTCTGAAATTCTTCAGTAATAGATAGAAATAATAAAATCATAATAAACATTGGTGTCGATTCTGTAGCACATTTTGACAGTACTAAACTAGACTAAACACAACTGTCACTTTCTTTTCCTATTGAAACAGAAAGAGACAAACACCCTTAGTTTAATCGTGTCAAAGTGTGCAACAGAATCCAAACCATTGACTAACTACTAACTACACTCATCAAAAAAGCTTTGCACCACTTTTATACATAAAGCATGTCTGTGTGATTTTGTAATTAAACGCACCAACTTGTTTCTTTGCATATTAGAGACCATAGAAATTACAGCACAGATTAAATAATAATTACTGCGTAAGTTTAATTTTTTATTTCCATTAACTTTGTTTCTTTATTAATTAAAATAAATATTGCGGTTATTATGAGTGGTGCAATGCTTTTTTTTATTCAGTGGATTTAACACAACGTTATAAGTACTTACATCTGCAAATATTTTAAACATGAGCAAACTTCAACCGTATTGTTTTTTAAATTCCGACGAAAAAATGGGGGTGTTATAAGTTAGAAGCCTATATTAAGTTTGTGGCATCGTAGTTCCCAAACGGATGAACCGATTTCAATACGGTTTTTTTTGTTTGAAAGCTGATTTAATCAAAATGGTTATTAGCTGTATTTAATGCGAATCGGTTCAGCCGTTTCCTAATGATCGGGTCTTTTCCTAGTTTTAGGGATTTCATCCAAACAAGTGGTATTTATTTCACTACCACTTGTCCGATTGACTTGATATTTCTAACATATATATGCAAACCTAGTGACAATACAATATTACGTTATCATTGAGCTGATCGTTTGGATCGGAAGGTAGTGAACATTGCTTACTTCAAAATAGCTAATAACCAGGAAGACCCATCGATTGCCTCATGACTTATTTAGACAAGAAGGATTTTTGAAGGTGACTCAGGGTGGTGATCAGTCCCCTGCAATGACTAGGTGAAGACCCATCGTGTTTGAGCTCATATGACTCGTTATGGAAAGCACTTTCTCACCGCATTAATAATAATCGCTATCAAAGATCGACAGCTACATTACAAAGTCGGGGGAAAGAGTTTTCTGCAGCGCACTTTGACAGGACTAAACTAAACTAAGGGTGTTTGTCTCTTTCTGTTTCAATAGAAAAAGAAAGTGACAGTTGCGTTTAGTCTAGTTTAGTACTGTCAAAATGTGCTACAGAATCGACACCTTTTACTAACATCTGATTCTGAAATTAAAAATACAGAAGTGATTATCTTGACCAACATTCTCATCATAATTATCAAAGGATTAAGTAGTTCGTAATGTTTTAACTGTATTAAGTTTAGTATCATCTATTACTAACCTGTAGTAATATACAACTCTCAACATGGCGTCCTTGGAGCTGGCTCCCTGGTTCCCAAAACGCGCTGCTATGGAATAAAATTTCAAACATAAGACAACTTTTTTTTTATTTGTCGCTACAATGATATCGTAACTACCCCTAGAGTGCGCGCAAGATAACTCTGCGCGCGGCCAAAATCGGAACTAATCATGTTCCGCCATAGTGTTGCCGTTTTATTAACTTTGTCACTATCTGCCTGATTTTAGATATAAAAGAAAATATAATAATAAATATTATAGTAGACCTTATCAGACGATAATAATCAGAATGCATTATTTTTCACTCACGGCACATTTATAAGCTTAGTTCTTTTATTTTGCAAATTACGGAAAAATACTAATTAATTTAATTGATAGGTAGTAAATTTAAACGTACATAACTTAGCTCAATTAAAATATAATAAACCGCAAGAGGGCTGCCCAATTTTAATGCTCACGAATATATTACTTTTCCTTAAAAAGTAGGACTTTGTATTTTTGCGATCATGGCAACATTTAGCTCGCCCTCCGTCGCGCGCAGACTTATCTTGCGCGCACTCTAGGAGAGGAGCTTTCAAATGACAGTTGTTTATTAATACGGACTTTAATGATTGTTGGCAAAATTCCCTCACCGTCGTTCACTGTTGTGGTTCTATTGCCTGTATTAATAAATAGTTCTCATTTGAGAGCACTATTTAAGTTCGTTTGATATGAATTGAGATGCTAATTTGATCAATTTAAAAAAAGTTGTCAAATATATGAAATTCTACATTTTGACAGAATCTCACTGGAGTTAACACCCATATTCTAAGACGTTCCTCCAAAACTTACTCGACACAGAATGCCATGAGGACGGCCTCGAAAACACCTTCAAAATTGTATTCTTAGTCGCAATTTCGAGTGAACTTTGAGGTTCCTCAACCGAGGGATCCTCAGATGAGTCAAGGTAGGGTGGAGTCATTACGTTATAATTTCGAGGATTTTTGTTTAACTGCATCGCGCAAATAACGCCGGAATAAATAGTTGTAAGGATTTATAGTACCTAAGCATATTCGATATAGTCTTCAAAATTATTTTTTGTTATACGACTTTTGGCACTTCCTTCCTTAAGGTAGGTTCCGAGGTACCTTGAGTTTGACAGATGATTATTTACCTCGACTGAGGAAAAATCTCGAGTCGAGGACGTTTATGTCAACTATAACTACCGATGGTAGTGAGAAAGGCTGAGTCGAGGTGGAGTCGAGTCGAGTAAGTTTTGTAGGAACGGCTTAGAATAAGGGTGTGTTTCCTTTAAGTTTCAGGCTGCCATGTCGAGAGGGGTTTATTAATATAAGCATAGGACATCAGCCACGTTTATCTGTCACCGTTCACGAGCTGCTATTATGAAAGAATCACATAGTCAGTTGAAGTTTGTTCTGGTTGATTTGTGCGTATTATTAACATTGTTTTTGTTCGACTTTACTACCCACAGTCCCGTTTCACCGCACCCGAAGCGCCTATGACGTTCAGCGGTGTCAACGGCGGGGTCTCGCCGGCAATCCCGAACTTTGCAGCGCCTATCGTCAGCCTGAAACGACCTTCACTTGTATAATTACTACCATAGAATCGCAACTATTATCCTACAGCTACAGAACACGGAATGTTAGAAAGAGATAATATTAACATTGGTGTCGATTATGTTACACATTTTCACACTACTAAAGTAAACTAAACGCAACTGTCTCTTTCTTTTTCTATTGAAACAGAAAGAAACAAGCACCCTTAGTTTAGTTTAGTCCTGTCAAATCGACACCACTGGCAATATTACCCGCAGCAATGTTAACATTGACAATATTATCCTTGTTGATAATAACAACGACACGTTTGGTGCAGTGGCTAAGCAATTGGCTTCTACGCTGCGGGTCGTGGGTTCGATTCCCGCACGGAACAAATATTTGTATGGCCTACAGATACTTGTTCCGGGTCTGGATGTTTGTGCATGTGAAGATTTGTGTCTGTAAACGCACCCACGATACAGGAGAAATTAGGATTTCTCCTGTATCGTGGGTGCGTTTGAAAACGTTTGAAAACGTTGCCCCACACTAGGGTGAGGGGCAACGTTTTTTCTAAAAAAAAAAAAAAAATATATTATAATCGTAAGTTATAGATTTTGCCTAGCCTTTTCGCAAGAATCGCCTGCCCTTTTTTCAAGAATTTAAGTATTGTCTATTATTTGATTTATAATATCCAATATAATAAACACGAGTGTTGTTTTGATGTGAAACAACTAAGGCGGCGGTACGGTGTGAGAGTGGCTGTTGCGTGGAGGCGCTCGCGATGGCAGACCTCCGTAACTCGTCGGCTCTCTTCGGTTTAATTCGGGCAGATTTTTTTTTACAATATGTGTTTCGTTGTTTCACTTCTGACAGGCCACAGCGACAGTTTCATTTTTTTATTTATAGTATGTAATCACAATTATTTTGTTATCAGGGTATTTTTGACATAAATATTCGCGTAATATCCATAGATTTAGTATAAAATGCAGGTATTACTTTAAGGATGATTTTCACCAAACGGCTGGCACGGCATCGGATCGGAACGGATTTTACAATTTTTAAACGATATTAAATCGTGTACACCGTATTTAAAGTCTATATTACCAAGCCGCGCACAACAGCTTGACTGCGGACGTCTTTCGCGACACGCGATCGTAGCCGAAAGTATGCTGCGTCGCGCGATCGCCTCCGTTCGCCTGTCGTCGTATCCGATCGGATCCTTTTAAAAATTATTACACGCCAACAAGGTAGAAATGAAACTATTTGACTAGGCGCAGAAGCGGATACATTCGCAAGCGACGGTACGGAGCCGATGGCATGCGTCGACATCCTGCCGGACGCGATCGGCTGTCGCCGCATCCGTTCGTATCCTTTCCGATACAATGCGACGCGAGCCGTTTGGTGGAAATCATCCCTTAGACTAAGAAGACTTTTAAAATCATAACGTGTATAATTTAAATAATCAAATGTATAGCTTGAAGCACTTTTTAATAATGTGTAAATAGACAGAGTTTTATAATGTCTATTTTATAATGGAATGTGTAATTAAAAATATAATGTGTAGGTACTTATAAAAATAAAAAAAAATCATATGAAAGTTTATAAGTTTTATTTAAGCCACCTATTCTGAGTTTTGCGATGGAGGTATAGATGGACATCACACTACGAAAACCTACTGGAAATCAAAACATTTGACTTATACCCATATTCTAAGACGTTCCTCCAAAACTTACTCGACTCGACTCCACCTCGACTCAGGCTTTCTCACTACCATCGGTAGTTATAGTTGACATAAACATCCTAGACTCGAGATTTTTCCTCAGTCGAGGTAAGGAATCATCTGTGAAACTCAAGGTATCTCGGAACCTACCTTAAGGAAAGAAGTGTCAAAATTCGTATGTAACAAAAAATATTTTAAAGATTTTATCGAATATCCTCACGATAATCCTTACAACTATTTATTACGGCCTTGTTTGCGTTATGCAGATAAACAAAAATCCTCGAAATTATCACGTAATCACTCCACTCCACCTCGACTCATCTGAGGATCCAATTTTATAGGTGTTTTCGAGGCTGTCCTCAAAGCGTCCTGAGTCGAGTATGAGTCGAGTAAGTTTTGGAGGAACGTCTTAGAATATGGGTGTTAGAATATTTACTTTAGAACTCTCTTTCTAAATTCCCTATTTAGAAATAGATAGATTTCCAACCCAAAAACTTATTCTATGTTTTTCTAAGTAAGGTATTTAGAAAGAGACATAGTTCTAAAGTAAATATTCCAGGTCAAATGTTTCGATTTTCAGTAGGTGCTCTTAGTGTGCTCTCCATTGTAACCTATACCTTCATGGTTCTGTGCCATAAGCAAGAGTGTTCCTTCGTCATTGAGAGGCTTAAGCGCTGGCCACACCGCCAGCTAGCGAGCGAGTGAGCGAGCCGGGCGAGCATCGTTTCATCTTTTTTCATACTTCGGTTTACACTCCGAACTACAGAGATAAAGCGCAGGCCACACCGCGATCTGGCGGGTGAGCGAGCGAGCAACGTTTCACCGAGCCGAGCTACTTCAGTGACTCAAACGATGTGAACCGAAGTATGAAAAAGTCAGCTCGCCCGCCCGCCAGCTAGCGAGGAAGCGAGCGAGCCGGGCGAGCATCATTACACCTCTTTTCATACTTCGGTTCGCACTCCGAACTACAGAGATAAGTTACGTCAGCGATACAAACGATGCGAACGAAATATCCGATAATTCCAGTGATTCTATTCGTTCACTTCGTTAGCGTAGCTTAGCTCTGTAATTCGCGATGTGAACCGAAGTATGAAAAGAGGTGTAACGATGCTCGTTCGGGTCTGCTAGTTGGAACTGCGCGCGAGTGACAATGAGACGGAACGCTCCCTTCGCTCTCCCGCCCGCTCGCTAGCCCGTCCGTCCTCAGTTTTCGGTTTGAATCCACATAGTTTAGCTCGCCAAAGCTTCGCTTAGTTTACATAGTTTCCCTCGCCTCGCTTGGCCCGCCAGCTCGCTCACTCGCTAGCTGGCGATGTGGCCTACGTTTTAGTTTTACACATCGATCCTAAATGTCAAACATTCAAACTTACGTCACGCTGTGTCACGCTGGCTTAAGATTTGACAAGTGCCGCAGAAATGGGATAAATCTTTTGTATTGTAGAAATAAAATCAGTTCCCAAAGGACGACAAAAGAAAATAGTAATCAAAATGATGCTACAACGGAATACAGCCGCACCGACTACATCCAAACGACGTGTTAACCTTCCACCACCACATAAAGAATATAAGAAATGGACAAAGATATCCGGGTCAGTACTTAATCCAGTACTATTTTTTCAAACTCAAATATTTATTTCAATTAGGCACATAAAAGGCACTTTTGAACGTTAACATCTACAAAAAAAAATTGAATTGATTGTAGTCGCCCCTTCCAAAAGGTAGTTTCGTATGGAGAAGAATGGACAAGAAACTCCACCGTTACTCTTTTAAAATGTCTTACAATATTTTGTATAGGTATATTAATTATACAGTAATAAGTGAAGACGATGCACCTAGAATAAAATTACTACACCACAATAGGTAAAAAGATTTTTTAATTCTTTAAAAGAATTAAAAATGAAGCAATGACAAATTGATTATGTGATAGATACATGGTGCTCACATATTTACAAACATTGCAAAAGTATACGTTTTCCCAAAAATTTAAAGTAATTGGTCAGTGTGTGAGTTAAGGTAGGTACCTAGTTTTACTAGGTAGAGTGGTCATACGCAACGTGGTATTGCATGTATTCGATGGCAGCAAAGTAGATACGGACATCTAAATTTTTACCAAAATGCTTTTTTTTACAAAAATGAGCTTAAATCAACCCTACCTACAAGTCTGTATTAAAATAATTTCAAATTTCAAAATAATGAAGAAAATCTGACATGTAAATGAAGACATCTACATTCGATTTCCAAGAAACATCGCAGCAAAATGGCCTCTGTTTTTTATTACTAAATGTGTTCTCCTGTAAAATTGCGATTTTGTAGGTGTCTTCTTTTACTTTGCTGCCATCGTATTATGGAGCTATACGCACCGCAAGACCGTCCACTCCATCCACGCGTTTGGGCGAACACAGAGACCTGTGTCTCAACTTGCTTCAGGCCCAAGTATAAAAATAAATTGTCTTTAACATAAACATACACAACATTACATCACGCCCTATATTCCCCGAAGGGTTCGGGTTAAATCGTTTCGCCAGTTATGATTTAAGTCCTATGTAATAGGGGGCGAGCCTATTGCCATTAATTTGGCACAAATCCAGACACCGGGCTGCTACTGAGAAATTCCTAATGGAAAAGCTCAATAACACTTTTAGCAGTGATTTATAGCCTAGTGGTGTGACCGTCGGAGTGCCAAGTCATATTATTATTATTATTTATTTATTTATTTCAGGCATCAAGGCCCATATAAACACATACAATACAATATTAATATGAGTTATAAATATTATAAATACATACACCATTATAATTATTAAAACTAACATACACGAAGTGTCTGCGCCGTGTTACGCTGACTGGTGTCATGTAGCTGGCCACGAAACCGGCGGTACACAACACCCTCGGGCCAGAACTCTTCCTTGAGGAACTTGTCGAGGTGATGTGTCGGGACACGCACCACGAACGACTTGAAGTTCGTGTTGAGACGCGACTCCAACTTCACGACCCTCTTCTTCTTCTTCTTCTTTTCCACCTTGATGAAACCATCCTTGTCGCACGTGTGCTTATAGATTTCGAGTTCGAATCAAAGGCACGCACCTCTGACTTTTCGGATTCATGTGCATATTGTATAATTATCACTTGCTTAAAAACGGTAAAGCAAAACATCGTGAGGAAACCGGCATGTCTAAGAGATATTTCTCGACGGCATGTGAAGCCAAGTCAGAGGCCCATGAGCGGCAAAAACTCTGACACCAGGTTAGTCACTAACCACACGTTAAGAAGAAGAAGATAACTATCCGACCTGGGGATTGAACCCATGGACCCCATGCTCAGCAGTCGCGCTTGCGACCACTAGACCAACAAGGCAGTATTTAAGTCTTTATTTGAGCATAACACGAGAAGTCCACGCTACACGAGGATCTTATTATTGGTGGGCCAACGCGAATGATTCATTTCCTTCCAGCGCGGCAAGGGCTTCTTACGTCCTGGATCAGGTTCACGATCTTCCATACATTTTATTTATTTATAAACTAGCGACCCGCCCCGGCTTCGCACGGGTGCAATGTAGATACTAATGTGGGGCATATATCCTCTCGAATCAATCTATTGCTGAAAACTGCATTAAAATCCGTTGCGTAGTTTAAAAGATCTAAGCGTACAGACAGCGGGAGCGACTTTGTTTTATACTATGTAAAGATTACCCGGCAAGCAGTTGAGACAACTGGTTAGGATATTTAGTGGACGAATTTATTTTAAAGTCGATTATATTATTTGAGCTATTGGGCAGAGGTGTATAGTAACACCCTCATTTCACCGTTATGTCTTTTAAGTCCCATGTAATAGGGGGCGAGCCTATAGCTATAATATAATATAATTCATTTATTCCTTCAAGTAACAATGACTCATCAATACACAGAAACCAGATTAGCCAGCTATCAACCGGGCGCAAATCCAAACTCCGGACTACTACTGAGGAATTCTGCAAGGAAAAACTCAATAATACTTTGCCCGACCTGGGGTCGAACCCAAGACGTCACGATCAGTAGTCGCGCTTGCCACCACTAGACCAACGAGGAAGTTAATTAAAACTATACAATTTGAATTGAAGGTTTTTCATAACAAAAGTCGCTCCCGCTGATTTTAATGCAGTTTTCAGCAATAGATAGAGTGATTCAAGAGGAAGGTTTATATGCCCCACTTTAGTATCTACATTGCACCCGTGCGAAGCCGGGGCGGGTCGCTTGTTAATTAATTAGTTAGGTAAGACGAAGTTTGAATGATCTCGTCATAAATGATAATGATGAATCATTCAAATCTTCAACAATAACTTTAACATATTATTTCACAATATACTAAATAAATTCGATATAGTTACTTATGTATCGTAGTAATAAGAAAGGATAAATGAACGAACACAATAATACTAATTACTTTAATCGCAATGAAATTGTTACTGTGTCATGGACCTTAATAAACATTATATTGTATCCCTCACCTCACTTACATTTACCCGCAATGGCGGTGCGCATACGACGTCGTACACTTTGTGTGAATACTTTTTCTGCAACCACCCTATTACTAACACCATCACTGTTAGTAATATAGTCTTAAGTGTGTGTGCTGATGCAGGCATCGACTCTATTGAGTCGGCGCATGCATCAGCGCATAGCTAAGTTATACCTGCATGTCAAAATGATGCCTGCCGGTACATGCATCGACCTTATTGAGTCAATGCATGTACCACCAGTATCAACGAAATAATGTAAATGTGTATACTTATTATAAGAAAAAAAAAAAAGAAAACAATAAGAATAATATTAAATAAGTAAACATATATATAATGTGATGGACTCGCATAGCTTAAGTAGAATAAGTAATATTTATAGTAATATAAATAATATATGTTGTATTTCCGATACAGGAGTATCAAATAAGTAAAATAAAATAAAAAGTAAACAATTAAATAACAGCAAAAAAGAGCGCGGACGAAATGTCTGCGGTGAATAAACTCATTTAAAAAAAAAAAAAAAACACCATCACTGTTTTATTGTTAAAATTGTAATCTGATTTGTCATGGTACCGCCCACTGCGCCAATCGGCTTAATTTAGTTTTTAAGTTATAAATATTGTATTTTCTCTGTAAGTGATTTTGTAAAATCTTTTGAGAAAATAAATGTCTTAAACCGTAAACCGTAAATCTTTTCTAATTCCTTCGGGGAATACAGGCGTGATGTTAGGTTGTGTTTTTATAGTGCTGTTGGGTAATTACGAACGAGAATATTCAGAAAATTACGAATTACTACTAAACCAGGCAATATTTTTTGCTCTGGAAATATTACATTACATTGCATTACACATTCAGTACCTCTACCATGAGTTGTCATCGAAAAATTACTCGCTAGCGTTGAACTCGCTAGCGTGCTAACGTGGATCAAATAGATTTCGATAATGCTCGCACCATGAGATTTACGGAGTCTTACGCAGGCGCTAAGGTAAGCTCGATAGATCGTGTCGTCTAGCTAACTTCACTCTACTTATGTTTTGTTTCTTTCTTTCCCACTAATAAGAAGAGAGAACGGCTCTTAAGCTCAAAATGTAATCTTATCGCTGTGCTAAAAATGTTAAGACAGTCAATATCACAAATAAACCGACTAAATAGAAAAGTTGACGGTTAATAGATTATTTATAGTATTTAGTAGTTTTTAAATTTGTATTCCATATAATAAGTCACTGTCGTCGTATAGGTATGTATGTATACTATTGTAATCTTTGGTCGTTTATTCAATTTGTAATTTTGTTTGTTGACGTTGTGTCACAGAGCTGCGTTGTGTGGTTTAAAAGTGTACAATTAAATTCAAACAGATTATTTAATAAAATGAGGACCAGTGTCTCACAGTTTCAAATGTTGGTGGAGTTCATGGAAATGTATGTTTCAACTTTCTATTGTATTTATTGTATGGATTGTTATTTAAAATAAATAAATTAACAGGTAATTTACGTTTCTAACATTACTTACTATTATAAATTAATGTGAAAGTTTGTGAGGATGGATGTTTGTTATTCATTGACGCAAAAATTAGATGACTTACCTACTATACTTTACTTTCTATTAAGTTATTTAAAATGTAGAGTTATTATTCTAAACGCGGTCACTAACATATTCCATGCCCAATAAGCTCTTGCAGACATTATTTTGACTTTAGTAGACTCAAAAACGTATATAACTTTAATGTTAACATATGTTTCACACGTCAAAATGCTAGTGAGCTACGTAACTACTATCGTAAGCGTATTATTCGATAGGTTCAGTGAAATTAGTGAGTCATGGTACCGTTTTTTATGGTGACAGCTGAAAAACGTTAGTGACTATCGAATAGAGTACGTTAGGTTTGTAACCTATCGTAATCTATAGTGCTCATGGTACGAATTTTAATTCTTTCTGTGACCGCTAGGGGCGCTGTACAATATTTCATACAAATAATTTACGGAGACGCTAGCGAGTTTGGACTGTGTAAACTCATGGTAGAGGTACTGGCGTTATTACATTGCCAGAGCAAAATTTTAATTATGGTTTAGTAGAAATTCGTAATTTTCGGAATATTCCCATGTTCATAATAACTCAAAGCACTATAAGCTAAATCACTGTTTTTGGAAATTGTAAGATTTTAATTAACTTTTTTTTTGTTCCGTCCGCTCCGATCGTAAGCGAAATCTTGGTGAGTAGATTTCTGTGCCCCTTACGCCGCTTATGCACTACATGGAGTTTTAATAATGCGGCGCTCGTTTTTTCACGGTCTGGCATTTATGTACACCGTTCCGATTACGTACAGTAAAATTCCGTGTAGTGCACAAACGCACTTAGGGTCCGTGCCCTGTGCCGCCGCACCGCTGACACCACCCTATTCACGACACTGGTTAAGACTGTCTATAATTTTTGAAGATATTGTGAAAAGCGTTCACAGATTTTGAAAAAAAATTATAGTTAGCGAGATAAAGGTCAATTTTCTCATTTTTTTAGGGTTCCGTACCCAAAGGGTAAAACGCGACCCTATTACTAAGACTCCGCTGTCCGTCCGTCCGTCCGTCTGTCACCAGGCTGTATCTCATGAACCGTGATAGTTAGTTGAAATTTTCACAGATGATGTATTTCTGTTGCCGCTATAATAACAAATACTAAAAATAGAATAAAATTAATATTTAAGGGGGCTCCCATACAACAAACGTGATTATTTTGCTCGTCTTTGCTCGATATTGATAACGGCAACAGGTAGATGCTTGAAATATTTACAGAATATTTAGTTATATATTCACTTTAAAAACAAATAATTAAATTAAAATAAAACAAATTTTTAAGGGGGCTCCCATACAACAAACCTGTTTTTTTTTTGCCGTTTTTATAGATAATGGTATGGAAACCTTCGTGCGCGAGTCCGACTCGTACTTGGCCGTTTTTTTTATCTTACTGCCTCTTCTCTCTCTTCCACCCTGTATAGAATCAGGTCTCCTCCCGTTCTCCCTTTCTTTTATCCTTGGATTTGCAAAACACTAAGTATTCAACATATTCGTAGTTCTGCAAGTGGCACTTCCACTAAGAACATGAAGGAGCTCAACCGCATCTCCACGCGCGACTGCACTCGCACACGCGTGTGTGGTCCGGGTGATTCTACCACCTCCCACGCCGGTGGAGTGCGCTTCCAGCGGGTCTCCGTCAGCGGAATACACGTCACAGGGGTTAGTACGCCTTTTAGAACTTGTTATAGTCGCTGGCACGTAAGTTGGCAAGGTTTTGGCGTAGTGGGAGTAAGTTTGCGCATGTCAGTCCCGGGTGACATACGAATACCTATGACAGTCGTTACGGGAAGTCAAAAGCCTGAAAGTTTGACAACCGGTCTAACCTTAGGATATCGACAGTGTCCTGTCACTGGGTTGTGGAGGTCTTATAGCAGTCGCTCCATGTAAAATACTGATATTCAGCTGCATCTGGTTAGACTGGAAGCTGACCCCAACATAGGGAAAAGTCTAGGCAGAACAAGGTCTCATGTCATGTTAAGACTACTCTTAAGAGGGATCTCTCAAATGATAGCTGTTTATTACGAGCCTCACTTATTACGACACCCACGGTCCATGGGTGTTGCAGAGGATCTTCTTTTTCTTCTTGCCCTGGTCCCAAGTTACATGGGGTCGGCGCAATGTATTTTCCTCTTCCATTCTTCCCTGTCAGCCGTCTCATTATCATTTACTCCCTTATCTTTCATATCCTCCCATCACACAACACAATCCATCCATCTTTTCTTTAGTCTCCATCTCCCCCTCCGTCCATCAACATTCATATTCATCACTCCCTTAGTCACATGTGTTTCAGCCCTCCTCATCACGTGCCCATACCAAGACAAACGATTTTCTTTCAACTATTCTGTCACTTTCAAACTCCCTCTAATATACTTATTTCTTACTTTATCCATTCGCGTTACTCCACACATCCATCTCAATATTCTCATCGGGTGTTGCAGCGTTTAATTTGTTTATAATCATATTATGTCATAGGTTGTCAAACAGGCCGACGGACCACCTTATTGGAAGCGGTTACCGCTGCCTTAAAATTTATAAAACTACCAAGAGGATACTGATGCGTTGCCACTCTTAGAGACAATTGGGCGTAGTTTAGCAAAAAGGACTCAATCCACAAAATTGACAAAATGAGTTATTGGTACCAAAATGGTCTATAAGGTAGGGCCTATCATTCAGCAAAAAAGATCCAAGAAATAAACAAAGGAAATACTTTTTTGTGACAGGGAACCAAACCACATAGGTATTAGGCAGGTATTTTCTTTTTATTACTTATAAAGACCCAACCTGCATAAATCATCCAACCCTATATTTTCCTAAATAAGTCCAGAAAAACACAATATAACCATCAACCAACTTATAGATATAAAAATACGATTGCTTTTACCAAGGATGTGTAATTACGTAACAAAATCTGAATACAGCATCACTGAAAAAAACCACTCTGAACTTAAAACGTCAATAACTCAAAAATGACTGTGTGGGTTGAGTCCTTTCTGCTTAACTACGTCCAATTTTGGAAAGTCGGATGTGACTGTAATTTCACCGGTATCCAAATCCTTAAACCGGACCACAGCAATAATGCTTGGCAGCAGAAATAGGTATGGTGTTAGCACTTCACTGGACGAAGGAACTCTACTGCTACTGTGGGGTAGTGTTCTACCACAACCTCAGGGCACGACAGTAAGTAATTACCAACATAACATCACGCCTGTATTCCCCGAAGGGTTGGGCAGAGGCGTATAGTAACACCCTCATTTCGCTGTTATGTTTAATTCCCGTGTAATAGGGGGCGAGCCTATTGCCATCAACCGAGCACAAATTCCGGGCTGCTACTGAGGAATTCCACAAAGGAAAACCCTTTGTCCGACCTGGCGATCGACCCTAGGACCTCACGATCAGCAATCGCACTTGCCACCACTACATCAATGAGGCAAGTAATTACCAATTTTGATCTAAACAGGTGCCTCTTGAAGATCTGATTCGTTCGGCGGCGCAACTGCTGCAGGCTTTGTCCTACCGGCAGACCTACATGGAGGCGTCACACCAAGCCTTCTCACCGATGCTTGACATGTTCCTGCGCAATCAGCAGCAGCAGCGCGAAAAGTTTTCCAGCATCAGGCTAGCCTCCGTCGACTATAGTGGTTCTGAAAATCTCAACGTGGATAGTAAGTGTCTGTAGGTTTTTCTCCAAGTTCACTAACATCAGCTTTTTTTACGGAGAGAGCGTGAATCTAGTTATATCATCAAATATTTGGTTCTGGCACCACGATCTACATTCTGTATTGCTGAAAAGAACTACAAATTACGAAAACGGCAAGAATTTTCGTGAGCTCGCTATACTTTATCTCTCTTAAGTGCGGGCCACACCGCCAGCTGGCGGGCGGGCGAGCGAGCAACGTTTCACCGAGCCTAGCTACTTCAGCGACTCAAACGATGTGAACCGAAGTATGAAAAAGCCAGCTCGCCCGCCCGCCAGCTGGCGGTGTGGCCTGCGCTTTACACACCTGCAAGAAAAAAGAGACACGCATATATTATTCAGTTTGCCGTTTTCGTAATTATCAAAATTGTACTAGGGGTAGAGAATTGGTGTATGACCTTATTAAAATTTGTGATCCACCCGCTAGGCAAGCGGGTTGGTTTTCGATGAAGGCATTTTGTAACGCTGGTGACTGTACTAGCAGCTGCCCATCACCTGTGAGTCAGAGCCTCGACTTGCATCATCGTTCTGCATTTCCCCTTAACCTTTTGGACGCCAGAGCATAAATGCATGGGCGTACCCTCCACGCCAAGGTAACTGTAATCCCATCGTTTTTGTCACATATTTGTGACGTTGGCGTACAGGGTAAACTTTCATTTGTCACGTATATGTGACAATGGCGTCCAAAAGGTTAAGAGGCCGTTCCCGTTTCACAGCCGTCTCGCTTTACGCCATTTTTAAGATTCAAAAAGATGATATTGAAAAATGAAATGTATAGAAGTTCAGTGTATCGACCTTCTGTGTTATCACAAATATTTAAACAATAGTTTTGTATACATAAATCTTCTTTACATAGTATAAAACAAAGTCGCTCCCGCTGTCTGTACGCTTAGATCTTTTAAACTACGCAACGGATTTTAATGTAGTTTTCAGCAATAGATAGAATGATTCAAGAGGAAGGTTGATATGCCCCACATTAGTCTCTACATTGCACCCGTGCGGAGTTGGGGCGGGTCGCTAGTAATTTATACAGAAAAAACAAACGACATCAATTTTCATTCTCCACCTCTTTTTAGACAACAAATCAAGACGAAAATATGTTTCAAATATAATTATAATGTTGTCCTGAGGGATATTTATTGAATATATTTTTCAATATCGTCTAAAATCTCTTTAAATCTTTAAAAAAAGGCTTACAGCGAGACGGCTATGAAACGTGAACGGCTTCTAACACACAACTTTTATCTAATTTAATCCTTATTGTAGGTTAGTTAATTGTTGACGACGCATAAAATTATATTGTTTGTTGTGTATCTGTAATAAATTTGGACCAGGCGATCGGAAGTAATGTGTGACGATGGACGACCAGGGAGGTCGCTTAGGGCACAAAACAGATAGGTACAGAAGTCAATCTACATACAAGTGCGCTCGAGCAACGCACACATAGACACTGCTCACGGACACGATGTCTCGGACCGTTTGGGACTAGAGTGCGAGTGAGTGCGAGCGCGAGTGCCATGCTCTTGAGAGAGATAGATATATAGATAGAGCGACCGCCGAGCGTAGGTACGAAAAGTGAAGTACATACATGTGATTGACTTCTGTACCTATCTGTTTTGTGCTTAGGGCGACGGTCGCGCCACCCCGCGGCATTGTTATCACCTTTGTACTGACATATTTTTTCACTGTCATTTTGTGCACACACACTTTCTTACGCTCGCCTATTTTCTACCATTCATTGCATCCTGCTGTTTTCCTTATCCCTCGCTTACAGTACTCTTAACCAAGAATAATTATAGGTGACTTCGCGGACCAATACATGCGGTTGACGACTCGCTCCTCTGATGAGATGTTCAAGCCAGAACCAAGTGGATTGAATACATCGCTTTCAGATACTAGATGTAAGCACTTCCACTCCTCATCACATTCATAGTGACCAATTTTATTTTTCCTATTCTAATGCTTGTAGATGGTCTTGCGGACTATTTCTACGTAACCGGGCAGTTATTGGCGAGACCTGAAAGGTCTCCAACCAATGGGGACGAGAGTAATATACCTAACCTAAGCTAACAACTACTACTACTACTAACATCTTGACTAGCTAGCAACAACAGTACTAAGGGCGACCCCTAACGGGATTTGGGACTCGGCCCTCGGCTTAGGGCGTTGCTGGCGAGAGGACTGGGAGGGAGACAGCTTGATGCGGGCTGAATTAACGGTGTGACTGCGGCATCAGAAAAGACGACCGGCCCCGCGGCTGCGGCGGGTGAGCACGGGGGATCAGGGATAGCGACCTAGCCTTCTGGCTGATTTATATACTCGAAGCTACACTCGTTCGGACTTTGTCTTTCTCGGTGATGAAAACAGAGATAGCATGAGTATATCGGGGTGAGCCCCCAGACCAAAATGCCTTTAAATGTATAGTCACCGGCACGTAACTCGGCAAGAGTAGAGAACAGAATTACTCTCCTTTCTTTCTTTCTCCTAAACAGACATGTTTAAAAATAAATTATGGCACTAACCATAGAATAATGACAAGCAATAATAGTGACCATTTTTTCGTTGCACTAATTGTACATGTGCAAACTTACTCCCACTACGCCGAAAACTTGCCAAGTTACGTGCTATAACCGACTATAACAGTTTATTGGTACACATATTTAATCTTCAAAATAAATAATGATGTACTAAAGATTTTCCAAAACTACCCTAAAAGAGGGAACGGGATAGGATGAAACGGGATATGTTTAAATCTTTTTACGCGAAGCCGCACGGGCACTGCTAGTTATCCCTTGTTGTATAACTTGAAACTTCAAAACTCACTCATTCAAAATAGACTAGAATTAGTTAGTTCTTTTTTAACGTACATGTTACAGGGGTTTGCCGAAAGGCGTTCGACAAACCTAGGATAAACCAGTCATTCCGCGGAGAGGCTACATTATCGATATTTGACTATAACATGCTGGGTGTAAAAATAGCCTTGACGAAGCCGAAGTGTACGCATACTGTACATCAAACTAAGTAACATACAGCAAAAATAATTGCTGGGAAACGACTTTTATTTTTTGGTATTAATAAACAGCTTTTAATTGTAGCGCGCAATGTAAGCGCGCGCGCAGCAGACTGTGCCTACATTTCAAAAATGTTGACAATGTTTGTATAGAAGACTGTTTAGTTATAACATTTAAACTTAGTGTTCGTAAAAAACGTACAAAAATATGGTGACTTTGACTTCAATTTGTCCATAACCATTCGGTTCCCAGGTATGGCCTAATACCAAAAAATCTCCATAATGATGGGAAGAATACGTGGCTCACGGCTTCGTTAAGGGTATTTTTATACCCGATAAACATTGTCCTTTGTTATATTCCCAGCCTATCTTTTCCCCAGCATGTGCATCCACAGCCTCACGCCATTTGTCAGCGAATGTGCGAACTCACATCCATTTGTGCTCATGCTGCTTCGTTTGTTCGCTCAAATGAAAGTCATTTGGAGTGGAGCCATGACTGGCCGAAATTATTGGTGTCCAATGGAGACTGTAGTCAATTTGATTAACGCCAAATGGCGTGACCGTGAATGCCCAATTTTAAGAAGCTGAATACATAGAGGGAGGGGAGTGTACCCAACGAGTTTCGCACACCGTTAATTCAGCACCCTAAGCCGAGGTCCGAGTCCCATTAGGAGTCGCCCTTAGTGCTGTTTTTGCTAGAAGTCATGATGTTAGTAGTAATAGTTAGCTTAGGTTAGGTATTTTACTCGTCCCCCCCGGTGGGTTCCCGCATTGTCGTTGCGGGGGGGCTCAGTAGCCGTGGCATAGATCCCCACGGTGAAGCGAAGAGGAACCCGAGGAGGGGCTGCTCGTCGGGGCTTGGGCCTGGAAGCCCTCGATGTAGCGGCCAAGTAGGTTGCGGTGTCGCCTGGGAGACACCGCAACTGAGGCGGGCCGCGATGTCGTATGGGATGCATCGCGGCTGAAGGGTGGAGGCCGCGGCGGGAGAGGAGTATTGCGGTATTGCGGTGCGCCGTTCTCTCTACCTTCCGCGGCCTTGACGGGGTCGCTAACGTCAGATGGCGGACGCGGTGGGGCCGCAGGGGGAGAGGAGTGTCGGTATGTCGTTAGCCGCTCTCCCTATCCTCTGCGGCCGAAAAGTGGTAGGCGGCGGGGCCACAAACCTGACCCGTCGCAGGGGGACCAAGGGTGCCCAGACACGGGGTAGTCTGGCGCCCATGTGCTCGTTTGGTTCCCGGGGTGGTCACGGCGTACCATGTGTTCTGGTGCGCCGGTGATGGGGGGTACTCCCCAGAGGAGGGTCCGGTGACGGACAGCCGCGGTGGGTTCGCGGATGAGTGCTTACGCGTGCCCGTGTTCCCGCCATAAGTGGCAGAGGAGGACACCGTGGAGTTTTAGTGGGTTTGAGTCCCACATAACTGCACTATCTCCCCGTGGTAGTACAGTATGCGAGTGCATTTCTCCACGATAAAAAAAAGGTAACTATTTTACTCGTCCCAATTGGTTGGAGACCCTTCAGGTCTCGCCAATAACTTCCCGGTTACGTAGAAACGGTCCACAAGGACCTACAAGCAGTCGAATAGAAAAAAAAAAGTAAAACCCATTGAGTTACCGCTTGCAGTAAGATTAAACATGTTGCAGTTCATATGCCGTTGACCAAGGCGACTCAATTGAAGTCAGTAGATGCTCTGAGAGGAGTTCACGACAGCTTCGAAGAGATACCGGGTGTTGCCAGTTGGTTACTTTATACCTTATTTATTTAATTAAGTACGGTAGAATGGGATTACCTTGATCAATTTCAAAATTGAAATGTATTTTTCCCTGGAAAGAGAGCAAAAAGTGCAAATATCGATTTTGTTTATTTTGTCTGTTTCTTGACTAAAGTTATAATTTTTCTAATTACTTTTTGAGAAATAAAATAAAATGTTCGTGATAAATGTTAAACTTTGATTGGAGTTACTTTGATACCTCCCTTTTTCTAAGGAATTTGAAAGTAACCCCAATAAGGAATAAATAATTACACAAAACTATTACCGACATATTTTTAATATTTTTTCGTCAACCCACCCACTACGACTGATCACACGCTGACAATGACGTTCAATGCTGCCAACCGTAAAAAATAGTCGGAATAATTCGTACAATTTGGGTTTTATTACGAAGCGAAGTTTTGATCAAAGTAACCCCTAGGAATCAAAGTCACCCCATTCTACGGTACCTAGTCCATTCTAAACAAACGATTTTCAGGTTTCGGCGTTATTATGTTATACTTTGTTTAGCCTGTTATTTAATATTTACTCTATGGTCATTATTTAGTCCACGGGGGACGGATGTAGACCTACCCTCCGTCGTCGGGCAAACGAGTTGAAAGAGGCGACGAACCTAGAACTGTAATTGTGCCCGAAAAATGGTAACAGGCTCGCCACCAATTACATGGGTGTTAATACCAGAGTCGTAACCTGTGTACAGCACAGACTCCTGTAATAGGAATACGTCTCTGCTGACCACTTCGGGGATTACAGGTGTGAGATTATATGTACCTACTGGCGGACCCGGCAGACATCCTGCTCGGAAAAGTAGCGCCACCTACCAGGTCCAATTGTGTTTTCAAACCATCCAGGAACCCATTGAAATATACACACAAAATTTAATCCAAATCGGACCAGCCGTTTAGGAGGAGTTAGGTGACAAACACATTGTTTGAGTGATAAGGGTAAAAACCCTTATCACTCAAACAATGGGTAGGTAACTTAAAAATAAAAATAAATGACCGTTTTTAAAAAAAAAGTATGCATTTTTTTTCAAAAAGATTTTAAATGTTTTTGTCCGACACCGTACGCCAATTCATGGATAATACGCGCCCGAGTCAGGTGATCACTGCAACGACCGTCTTCCCGCTCGGTTCACCCGCCCGCGTACGTTTACCTACACAATAGGTACACATAAACTGTGATACAACTTTCCCTTCATACTTTTCCTGACTTAGGTGTTGCGTGACGAGTCTTTTGACAATAAAGAAAATGAAAAAGAAACCAAACCATTGGGTAGGTATTTTTGGCGTAAGTATTTAAAAAGTTCGTCACAATTTTACGTACAGATTGATTCAAAATTATCGGTTAAATTTACAATGATTAAATAACTAGCACTTACCTAAATTAATCTTAACAAATGTTCAAAATGGGATCCATTTATGGCGACGCATGCTTCCGCACGTTTCAGTAGGTTGTTTCGCACTCGAGAAAGCATGTTATTTTTCATTGGTTTAACGTTCTACAGGATGTAAGGATAAACACCGTTATCACTCAAACCATGGGTAGCACAACGACATAGCACTGAGTAGGTTACACAACTTACGCGTGAAAAATGATCGGCGCTCCGCTAACACGACACGAGTACATACGCAACGACGAGACGTGCGGTCACTAGCGGAACAGCGGATGACTGACTGTTGCCGCGCGGGCGCGGGCGCCGGCAGCGTGGCGACACCCCCGCGCCCCTCTCTCGTGGTCAGATGTGGGTTTGTTGCCCTTGCGAATAGGGTGAAATGCTTTCGTGTTGAATGATGATGAACTATTTTTCAACAAAAACAAACAATTCTTAAGTATCAAATTAGGATATTCCTTTATTTTGGGGTAGCTAATTGCTATGCTGATATTTTTTAAATATGCCGCGCTTTTTCAGTCTCTACTTTCGTTTGCGAGACTCTAGCAAATTTTTGCGTTTACCAACCTTTATAAAATCAGGAGTAAGTTCAATAATTGTAAAGAATGAAACACCGTCAATCATCAGAATTACAGGTACTGGATCCGTGGGCCTGTACGGTCTCGCCGGACCGGCACTACGTCTGCCAGTGGGAGGAGGGCGTGATGACGCTGTACCGCACTAACATGGACTTGGAGGCTGGCCAATCGCTGTCCTTCAAGGCCGTACCCTTCAAGCAGTTCGTGGAGGACCTCACGCAGCTGCAGGGCATGATTTCTGATGGACCGCTGTGAGTTTTTGATTATTGTTCTGTTCTGCCTAGCTTTTACCCAACTGTGTTGAGGTCAGCTTCCAGTCTAACTAAATGCGGCTGAATACCAGTATTTTACACGGAGCGACTGCCATCAGACCTCCGCAACCCAGTTCCTGGGCAGTGCTGATATTCTAAGGTTAGACCAGTTGTCAGACTTTCGGGCTTCTGAGTTCCCGTAACGACTGTCATAGGTATACATATGACACCTGATACCATAGATTACGATTTTGCGAGACTAATGTTTGACAATTATTTTTTATATAAATATACAGGGTGTTAACAAAATCATGTAATTCCTTCAGACCTCGTGATGTACTGCTGACATAGATTAACCCTGCACGGAACACTTAGGGATTCAATAAAAAAAATACAAGAAGTAAACATGTGTTCTTAACGTGGTGCAGTTTAGCGCCACGAGTTAAATGACCGCGCGGCGAGCGATAGCCGCGAAATTCGCTCGGGGCCCTAAAATGCCTCACGTTAAGAATACATGTTTACTTCATGTATACATTATTATTATATGTATAGATTATATTATGTTAGTTGGATAGGTAGTTCCTAGGATGGGCAGTTATGTCCTTATTACAATAATATACATTTTGCAGCAAATCGTTCTGTTTCCGTCGCCTCTCGTACCTGTCGTCCAAGTTTAGGATGCACGTGCTACTGAACGAGCTGCACGAGCAAGCGCTGCAGAAGGCCGTGCCACATCGAGACTTCTACAATGTCAAGTAAGACTTCGACCACGATCTTTATCTTAGGAAGTTTAGACCTTACCAGTATTGAGGTACATTAAAATAGCTTTTTTTATATTCTGCCTAGCTTTATCCCAACAACGTAGAGGTGAGCTTCCAGTCCAACCAGATGCGGTTGAATACCAGTATTTCATACGGATCGTCTGCCATCTGGCCTCCGCAGCCCAGTTACTGCGGAGGTTGTTGTCAGACTTTCGGGCTTCTGACTACCCGTAACTACTGTCATAGGTATTCGTATGACACCCGGGATCGACTGTTGAACATGCTCTCCGAGGCACGGAGGGGTCTCGATCTGTAACTTATGGTCACCTACCCACGTTTTCACTACAGATCAGCAGTAAATACTTGATAATAAATAAGTAATCGCCCTAATACACTATGTTGGACATGTGTGTTGGTGAGCCGGTCCTCGACAACGCTGCGGCCGCACTGGTCAAAGGGTTTCCCTAACTGGGGTGCATGTACCCCAGGAGTACATCAGTCGAGCGTAGAGCGTACACGGCACATGTTGAACTGGACACCTGTTTGGTACAACCGTGTGACACATAATATATAAATTAATGTTATAAAATTATATTATTGTACACTGCCTCGTATGTATAAATTATACAAGGTTAGTCGAACTAAGTCGCGGGCCACTTAATGTGTCACTGATGATTGTTTAAAAGAAATAGATAAAATTTCAAAATTCGATTTAAAAAAAAATCATGCATATTAATTTTTATTTTAGTTTTTCCAAAAATTCTTCTTTCTTACTTTAGTTACGAATTCAGAAAATGGAACGTCTAATACTTGACCCCAAATATGACCTAAAATGTAAACACAGCTGATCATAGCTGAGGATAGATAGAATTTAGCGTATTTTTTATGAAATCTTTGAACAGCTATTTCTCTTGAACTATTGACTTTTGGGGAAAGTTGTAGAACAAAAGTTATCCATTATTATGGGTACTTTAACACTCCTTCAGCTTAGTACCCCCTTTCCGACTAACCTTGTATAACGTCTCTGAATGTAACTCAGTACTTAACCCAAGATTCTGGAAGGCTGATCATGGTAGCATTAAATAAATTGTGATTGGTTGTTAGTATTTAGTCAACCAATGCCATTAGTTGACTTCTTCTTCTTCTTTTTCCTACCCTTATCCCACACTAGGTGTGGGGTCGGCACAACATGTATTTCATAAATCCATGCTGTTAGAGGTTTTGGCTTATTGTTTTATGACCGGCCGCCTGCCTGACATCAACCCTCCTTGGGAATACTCGTTGAGCGTTCGCGCAGGTGACCCAATGTGCTTGCTGATATGATATTATGCACTGGGTCTCAAAATGATATATGCTTGTCAATCTTATTGCCGACAATTAAGTAGACTTTGTTCTTCTTGGTGGGGTCTACTTGAAGTTCCCCGACCCACTCATTCAGTTTTGCTAGGAACTTTGGTTCTGACACATCGTAAATTAATATAGCACCGTGAGTGTCTCTGTAAAAACTTGAAACTTGTCGTACTCCGTATTCGACATCGTTTACAATAGAAATAACAGCGATTTATATTAACAAAAACTAAAAATGTAAAAAATACTCGAAAAAAAAATGCCATTAGTTGACATGACAACATATTGGATTGACCAGCCTTACAGATCCCTAGCGTTTCTGTTGTATTTTGTAATGAATGCCCTCTTCCAATTAACACTTTTCCAAAGACATCTCGAATTGTGTCTCGAATAATATACTCCCGCACCAGGAAAAATCATAAGGTTCATTACCACCAGGAAAGTGGACACTCACATACACGCAGCATCGTGTATGAGCCAGAAGCACCTCCTCCGCTTCATCAAGCGTACCCTGCGGACGGAGGCGAACGAAGTGGTGACCATACGTGACGGCACGCCCATGACCATGAAGGCTGTGTTCGAAGATATGCAGCTGGAAGCTTATGACCTGAACGTGGATATACTGGATGTACATGCGGTATGAGGAGCCATTATGTTGTTTTATGATATACTAGCGACCCTCCCCGGCTTCACACGGGTGCAATGTAGATACTAATGTGGGGCATATAAACCTTCCTCTTGAATCACTCAATCTATTCCTAAAAACTGCATTAAAATCCGTTGCGTAGTTTAAAAGATCTAAGCGTACAGACAGCGGGAGCGACTTTGTTTTATACTATGTAAAGAAGTGTACTTTTTCTTAGATGTACTTTCTTTACACAGGCTGTAAACGAAATCATGTAATTCCTTCGAACCTCGTGATGTATTGCTGACATAGATTAACCCTTTAAGGGATAATATTGGATTCAATAAAAAGTAAAACTAAAAGTAAACATGTTTTCTTAACGTAAGACATTTTAGCGTCCCGAGTTAAATGACCGCGCGGATTCGCTCGGGGTGCTAAAATGCCTCACGTTAAGAATACATGTTTACTTCTAGTATTTTTTTTCTTATTGAACCTAAAATCCCTTGCAGAGTTAATCTATGTCAGCAGTATATCACGAGGTTTGAAGGAATTATATGATTTCGTTTACACCCTCTAGAAGTAGTTTCAACTTATTTCGGACAAATCTAAGGCGGTGGGAAGGACGTAGGGGCCAAGGCTGGTCATTATTGGTCGAGAACCACTTTATTTGGTCCTCCTCAAATTGCAAATCCACCGCGGCCGCTGCAGACCGCCTCGTCTCAGAATAGAGCATTGAAAACTGGACTTTAAGTTTGCTCTATAGAGTACTCCGTTTAATTTTAATTTTGACGACACGATTGGTGCATTGGCTGAGCGATTGGCTTCTGCGCTACGGGTCGTGGGCTCGATTCCCGCACGGATCATATATTTGTATGGCCTACAGATAGTTGTTCCGGGTCTGGATGTTTGTGTATGTGAAGATTTGTGTCTGTAAACGCACCCACGATACAGGAGAAACCCTATGCTGGGACAAAATATATTCATTAAAAAAAATCCTCTGATACGGCCTGCGTGTCCATCAAAGCATGCTGGCGCACGGGTGTTGGGTTACAAGTTTTCATTAGATTTCACAAGTGTGTATCGTCATAGTCTTTTTATCAGCAGTGTGTCCATTAACAATACCCTCCACGAGTGACGATACTAAAGAACGTCCGGCGCACCCTGGGATGTCAGCCCCGCTACCAACCTTGCTGACTGGCTAATGTTTTCACCACGGCATGACTTAATTCTCATACAGTTTATGCCGGATACGACTAAAGAAGTAACAGTTGGTCTAACTGCGTAGGTACAGGTCTTCTTTTCGTGTGGTTAGTGACTAACCTGGTGCCAGAGTTTATGCCGCCCATGGGCCTCTGACTTAGCTTCAAATGCCGTCGAGAAATATCTCTCGGGCGTGCTGGTTTCCTCACGATGTTTTCCTTCACCGTTTTTAAGCAAATGATAATTATACAATACGCACATGAATCAGAGTCAGAGGTGCGTGCCTTGGGTTCGAACTCGAGACCTATGACTTGACAGTCTGACGGTCACGCCACTAGGCTATCGCTGCTTGCGTGCAGGTACAATCGACGTTTCAGGCAGCTGGATGAAGTTTTGAAGTTAAGAAATTGCCATTTGCCTCCTGACATACCACATTGACACCTGGCTTATTGCATTGGGTTGGTTATCGCAGTTAATTGTTATTAGTAGATAAGAGGACCCTGTTGTCCATTCTCTTGAAGTAAATGCCTTATACCGTAGAATGGGGCGACTTCGATTCCTGAAGGGTTACTTTGATTAAAACTTCGTATCGTAATAAAACTCAAATTGTACAAATTATTCCGATTTTTTTTACGGTTGGCAGCATTGAACGTCATTGTCAGCGTGTGATCAATCGTAGTAGGTGGTTCCATGGCGGTTACTGAAAAATATTAAAAATATGTCGGTAGTCATTTTGTGTAATTATTCATTCCTTATTGGGGTGATTTTCAAATTCTTTAGAAAAAAGGAAGGTATCAAAGTAACCCCAATCAAAGTTTAACATTTATCACGAACATTTTATTTTATTTCTCAAAAAGTAATAAGAAACATTATAATTTTATGCAAGAAATAGAAAAAATAAAAAATACAATATTTGCATTTTTTTTGCTCTCATGTTTCAAGAGAAAAATACATTTTAATTTTGAAACTGGACGTAGTTTAGCGAAAAGGATCCAACCCACACAGTTATGAGATATTCAATTTTTAAGTATAGACTGTATTTCTTCACTGGTTCTTTGATTTTAAATTCTTGTTTTTATTGTAATTAAGGGACAAATGTATAATATTTTACTTGTTAAAATGTTATTATGTGTAGTTTGGCTTACGAAGTTTATGGAGTATTTTGATATAAATAACTCATTTTCGATAATTTTGTGGGTTGGATCCTTTTCACTTAACTAACTACGTCCAATTGATCAAAGTAACCCCATTCTACTGTACCTTATACTTGACCGAACAATAATTAATGTGAACAGGATCGTAACACGTTCCACCGATTCGACAAGTTCAACTCGAAGTACAACCCTGTAGGTGAGAGTACCCTGAGGGAGGTGTTCCTCAAAACTGATAACTACAAGGACGGGAAGCATTTCGCTGGAATCATTAAGGTATGTTGATGGTCTTTTACTATTATGGTCCGGCTACACGCAACGACTTGCAAGCGCGAACGATATTGCCTGTGTTAATAGCATCGCTCAGTATATCATTTTGCCGTCCTAAGGGGTCATCCATAAATTACGTCATACGAATTTCATGATTTTTTTTACCCCTCCCCCGTCCTTGTCACAGCTGGTCACATTTGTGAGACCTCCCCCTACCTAGTGTGATATCACATTTTTTGCAATTTTACATTTAACCGCCGCGAGCCCTAATGTTACGTGATTTATAATAGATCTAGGCTGTGTACCCATTGTGCTATACAATAAACTAATCAAATCATATGAAGTGGTTTCCATACCCTAAGACAACTCTCCCTCATAAACCTTATAGTCACATGCAGACAGAGTTGCAACTATTTTCATGCTATTCTTTAGTAGGTATGTAGTTTGAATTTAGTTTTGTAATACTTAGATATAAAATATTATATTTTGAAAAAATGTGATATCACTAAATTTGGGACCCCTCCCCACCCCTTGTCACACAATGTCACACTTCGTCGAACCCCTCCCTCCCCCTTAACGTGTGACGTAATTTATGGATGGCCCCTAACGTACATACATGCCTATTTAAGCAAATAAGAATTTGCGCAAATATGATTGAGCGTGTAGGCGGCCTATAATGGTTTATCAAATCAAAATAATAAATCAAGTCAATTATCAGATACCACTTTTATCAGTAAAATAAAACATTACGTTTTGATAGTTTTTATGGTGCAGCTACACGCAGCGAATTGCATGCGCAAATGGTTTGTGCAAACATGCATAATATACGTTAAAACAGCAAAAAGTTTGCGCAAACGTTTGCACAAACCGTTTGCGTATGCAAGTCGCTCCGTGTAGCCGGACCATTTTATGCTTTAACGTTTGAAACATGGCTCATCACTTTAGTGGTATTTGACGATTGAAAGTAGAATCTTCTATCAAATGTGCCAAATTAACATTGTAAACCATCCGGGTTCTTTGTCTCATTGATAGGAGGTGATGGTGGACCTTCAGGAGAGCAGATACACATACGCGGAGCCTCGCATCTCAATCTACTGCAAGCGTTTCGACGAATGGAACAAGTTGGCTGCCTGGGCCCTGAAGAATGAAGTGCACTCGCCCCATGTCAGATGGGTGGTGCAGGTGCCGAGGCTTTAGTGGGTATACCAAGCCTATTACTTTCCTAGTGGGCCTCTTTTCAGAATTAGAAAGGTTTAGGTTTAGTCCACCACGCTGGCCTGATGCAGGTTGGCAGACTACACACACCATCGAGAACTTTATTGGACAGTCTCAGATGTGCAGCGTTCCTCATGATGTTTTTCCTTCACTGTTAACGGTAGTGATAATCAAATTCAGACCCACACATAGTATCACGCCTGTATTCCCCGTAGGATTTTGCAGAGGTGTATAACACCCTCATTTCGCCGTTATGTTTAAGTCCCATGTAATAAGGGGCGAGCCTATTGCCCAGGACCTCACGATCAGCAGTCGCGCTTGCCACCACTAGACCAACGAGGCAGTTGATCCGCACATGAATTCGAAAAAAACAGATGTTTGGGCCGGGAGCGGTCTCAGACCCATGAAACGCAAGCGTTCATCACCTAGGCTATCACTGTTTTTTGGCTACGGGCAGTATTAGGCCCATATTAATAACCTACTCTCAATATGGCGCTCGGGAACAGATTCCCAGGAGGAACTGTCCAAATTGAAACATCATCAGAGTTTTTTTTGACAAAAGCAGTGTGCTTAACGATGATAGCACCTACTTCTATGGTTAATTTCCTCTCCAGTGATATCTACCGCTTTAAGAAGCTGCTGAAGAACTTCCAGGAGTTCCTGACGAACCTGTTCGAGCCGCTGTTCCTCGTCTCTGTTAACCCTAGTTCCAACCCAGATCTGCACAAGTTTCTAACGGTACATTCAATCCTTACCTTTTTACAGAACATTTGGTTTTCTTAATCATAATCATCTAATCATAGATGGACATACATTGATGTTATTGGTGATGTTCTTCATAAAGGACAGATCCGTAGTACTCTCAACCGGCGTGCGTGTATGATAAGATGTATGAATGTGGATGTAGCATAAGGCGTTCTATAGTTTCTGCCTACCCCATGGGAAAAAGGCGTGAGTTTATGTATGCATGTATGTAATCATCTAATCAGGCCATAAACACCCACTACCAAGTGCGTAGCCAAGGTGGGGGGCGGGGGGGGGGGGGGTTGGGTATTCAAACCTCAGACACTTAAATTACTTTTAAAATGTATACACTTGTTACTGTAATTGATTTTCTTGAACAGGGTTCAACCCAGGGGGGGTCGTTGGTTGCAAGTCCGACGCGGTTACAGTCGCCAGGTGTCCGACTTTTTACAGTCATGTCCGTCCAAATATATACAAGTCCGGCCTGTCCGGCTTTTGTTAGGCTTTTGGTCAACCCCGCCCCGCCAAAAGATGCCGAACGAAAGCACGCGAGCGACTCACGCGGACACACATGACTCGCGTATCAAATTTTTTTTCGGGCCTGGCAACACTAGACGCGGTGCCGATGCGCACCGAGTACCATACCATGGATATTTTGTATTCAATATGTAACATAATTAACGCACATCCTGAAAGTAGTTTGTTCAGAATCATTTACTGAATCGACTTCAGCCATTTTTATTGTGTATTTTTTTTTATAAACGTGGATTTTACTAATTAGTCTTTTAATTGGCGTAACGAAAATTGAGCCTTATGTCAAGGGCATAAGACTGAATTTTAAAGGAAGTTAACAATGAAAAAGTAAATACTATTTTCTTGAATAAATAATATTTAAGCACATAAAAATAAAATTTCAGTGTATGTATTATGATTATAACATAATATTCTAATTGGGGTGTTTGAGGGTGTGCGTTAATTATGTTACATGTTGTATAGAACGCCGCGGTACCGCAATGCATCGTGTGACTTGCCTCTACTATTTACTATAATTTTGGATATTTTCCAGCACGTAATCGGCTTTGACAGCGTGGATGACGAGTCTAAGCCGGAGGACCCATTGTTGCATGAAGACATGAAGACGCCTGAAGCTTGGGACGTCGAGGAGAACCCGCCGTACGCGTATTACATGTACTACATGTACGCCAACATCAGCGTGCTCAACCAGCTCAGGAAGTTAGTATCGTCTGTTGATGGAGGGTGGATTTGCTTAGAGTTTTGATGTGAGATTTCTAATGCGGCGGTGCGGGTGTGAGAGTGGCTTTGCGTGGCGACGCTCGCGATGGCAGACACACGACGGCAGACCTTCGTAACTCGTCGGCTCTCTTCGGTTTGATTCGGCCAGTTTAATTTTATAAAATTAATTTTGATTTTTTACATCTGCCAGGCATATCGTGACAGCTTCATTTTTTTATGTAATGGGTTTGTCTATCTGTGGTTGTGGTTGGCACTCAGGCCCACGGATCACATTTTTTCTGTCCTGGGAAAATCCTCGTGGATATCCCTCGCCCGGCGAAGGCGATGGGGTCTGCCGGACTCTTATCGGCTAAAAACCCACGGTGTTCCTCCTTCTATCCTATTCGCTATTCGCTGTTGCATGAACTGCAACCCCGGCAGGTCTTGGTCCACCAGCTGCTGGTGGACCTCTCCATTGGTGGAGTGATTTTTCCCCTGCCCCGCTTCCCTCTGAGAGGCACACGCGGAACACAGCGCGCCATCCTCCAGAGCCTGTTACTGGTCGGGCAACGGGTAGGCCCCCTTCCCACCTGATGGTAAGTGGTTACTGCCTACAACCCCAAGAAGATTGCTGATGCGTTACTAACATTTACAGATAAAGTTGAAACGCCTCATGCGCCTGTAATTTCACTGGCACCCATGCACAGCAGAGTAATGCTGTTTGGCGGTACAAATAAGTATGGTGGTAGCACTTCCCTGGACGAGCTCCGCCTGGCTAGCTACCACCTGAACATAAGTCCAGCGCCAAACAGTTTACTGTAATTCACCGTTTGTATGCAAGAGCCAGAGGAGTAAGAACCCCCTCTATATCTTTGCGGCTTAGATTCGTGTGCTCCATCTTAGACCCTGTCAGCATTTACACATGACCAAATTAAAGAATAAAAAACTAATTTAATAACGTTTACAGAGAACAAGGCCTAAACACGTTTGCTCTTCGGCCCCATTGCGGCGAGGCCGGCCCAACCATACATATGAGCGTCGGTTTCTTGGTCGCCGAGAACATATCTCACGGGCTCATGCTGAAAAAGGTATGTCCTGTCATCTACATATCTTCTTTACATAGTATAAAACAAAGTCGCTCCCGCTGCCTGTACGCTTAGATCTTTTAAACTACGCAACGGATTATAATGTAGTTTTCAGCAATAGATAGAGTGATTCAAGAGGAAGGTTTATATGCCCCACATTAGTATCTACATTGCACCCGTGCGAAGCCGGGGCGGGTCGCTAGTACTTAATAAAATCGTGACGATGTTAATACTGTACAATATTTTTGAAATGTAGCAAAATACAAAGGAGTGTTTGTACGTGTTGTTTCTCTCTAATGATTCTAATACTTAGTTCATATGGCCAAAAACGAATAGTTATGCTTACAAATGGTAGCATTTTTTACTGCCGAACTAGGCATATAAATATAGGTAGACCCTCAAGCTTTCAGCTACTATAGCTACTGCCAGCCGGCCCTGGGATAGAGCGAGAGGAGCGGTCGGTCTAGGCGCCAATTGGCAAGAGGCGCCAAAATTGGATTTTTGGAAAAGTTGGTAATTTTTATGAATTAAACATAAACTGAAATACAATTTATGTAATGTAAAGGCGTCGACCAAGGGGCGTCGAAAAACAAGCTCGCTCTGTCCTAATCAAGTTCTAGGGCCGACGCTGCTACTAACGCATGGGACCTACTACGCGAAGTGGCCATTGCTTCATTATTGGCAAAGATACAAGAGAGATTAATTTTAACTAATAACATTCGTAAAATTGACTACTCATCAAAAGATAACACGATAAAGAAACATTTATTTGGACAAACGGACACAACAGAGAAAAAGTGTGAAATATAAAAATAAAAATAAAGTTGTGGGTACGTGTCTCACGACTGGGCCAAAAAGATGTCCAGATCAGCTTAATGTCAAGCACTGTAGTACTTGAACCAACAAACCAGATACCACAACATTCTATCTTGTAAAAGACAATAACAGAATCTTGTAGGGGTGAATCTATCATTACTGTTATGGCTAATATCGGTATGTCAGGATTGGGAGCATGGTAAATAATGTAAATGAAACCAATATAAGTCTATGTTGGTTTCATTTACTTTATTTACCATCTTTATCTTTATCTCCACCACTGAGAGTACTTATATTTGGGTTAGTGGTTAGTTACAGAAGCTAGTTCACAATATAATACAATTTACACAAGATCAGAAAATAAGGACAAGCTAATCTATACTAATATAAAAAAGCTGAAGAGTTTGTTTGTTTGTTTGTTTGATTGTTTGTTTGTTTGAACGCGCTAATCTCAGGAACTACTAGCTGGAATAGAAAAAATATTTTTGTATTGGATAGTCCATTTATCGAGGAAGGCTATAGGTTATATAACATCACGCTACGACCAATAGGAGCGGAGCATAAATGAACAATGTTGCAAAAACGGGAAAATCTATGGGTACATATATTATAATAAAACTGTAGAAGAGTTCAATTCTGTACATTGAATAAAAACTATAAAAAATACCCTTAGAGTCTTCATACAAGTAACACAAACAAAAAAAAAACATTTTGAAAATTTTGTCTGTCTGTCTGTTGTCCGGCTTTAACACAAAAACTACTGTACGGATTTTGATGAAACTTTTTTGTTATATAGCTATTAGTCCTCAGCAACATATAGGCTATAATTTATTAGGGTAGGTAGATAGGTAGGGTAGGTAGCGTAGGCAGGTAGGGTAGGTAGGTAGGTAGGGTAGCTAGGTAGGTAGGGTAGGGTAGGTAGGTAGGTAGGGTAGGTAGGTAGGGTAGGCAGGTATGGTAGGCAGGTAGGGTAGGCAGGTAGGGTAGGCAGGTAGGGTAGGCAGGTAGGGTAGGTAGGCAGGTAGGGTAGGTAGGTGCGCCGTAGATACCATAAATGAAAAATGTTGCAAAAACGGGAAAAACGCAGACGAAGTTGCGCGAGTCAGCTAGTCAGATATAAAAGGTCAGACTTCTTCAGCTGTTCGACATGGAATTCTTTGCTCCGTCGAATGACCACTGTTTTTATAACTTCGGGTACGTTGCTCATCTTGACGATTACCCTCCTATGTCAACATTGTCCAGTGTTACCAGCTACCGACAACAATCTTTCCCGTCTGCAGGTGCCAGTCCTCCAGTACATGTACTACCTGGCGCAGGTCTTCATAGCCATGTCCCCGCTCAGCAACAACTCTCTGTTCCTGCGCTACCATCGCAACCCTCTGCCGGATTTCTTCTCCAGGGGACTTCGGGTTACGTTGAGTACTGACGACCCGCTGCAGTTCCATTTTACTAGAGTAAGTTAGATCCTTGATTTTCAACTTGTGGTTGGAGTTGTGGCGGCATCTATCACACCACATGCGAACTACGCAGCACGACGAATGTGTAGCAGACTACAGCGACAATAATGACAACTCTCAAAAATGACGTCACAAATCCTGCATCACGATATGTATGTATGAGTTTATTATTCTAGACTTTGATCTGCCAAGCCTTGTCCCAACTATGTTTGGGTCAGCTTCCAGTCTAACCAGATGCGGCTGAATATCAGTATTTTGCACGGAGCGACTGCTATCAGACCTCCACAACCCAGTTACTGGGCAATGCCGATATCCTAAGGTTAGACCGGTTGTCAGAATTTCGGGCTTCTGACTTCCCGTAACGACTGCCATGGGTATTTGTATGACACCCGGGACCGACTGTTTAACGTGCTCTTCGAAGCACGGAGGGGTCTGGATGTGTCACGAACGGTCATACAACGGACTGACCGCAGCAAGCGCAGCTTAACCTCGCAAATAGTATGATCCGCGCGATTGGTAATTAACCATGAGCCCCTCTAGACCTTAGTCTTTTAAATCTAGGCTCTTGATATACCTAAGTAGTTGTCTGTTTGATGTACTCCCAGGAGCCATTGATGGAGGAGTACAGCATCGCAGCACAGGCGTGGAAGCTCAGCTCTTGTGACATGTGCGAGCTCGCGCGGAACTCCGTTATCATGTCAGGCTTCCCTCATGAGGTGGGTTCACATTTGATACCAACACCACACTCGGTAGACTGATTGGAGATCACATTACCTACCTATGGTTATTAGCAGACAATCGAGCGCTGCTGCCGATTGATTATCTTTACAAGTTTACTCGGAAAGGGGGTCCTAAGCCGAAAGGGTGTTAAAGTACCCATAATAATGGATAACTTTTGTTCTACAACTTTCCCCAAAACTCGATAGTTTAAGAGAAACAGCTTTTCAAAGATTTCGTAAATTATATGCTAAAATCTATCTGTCCGTAGCTATAATCAGCTGTTTTTACAATTTAGATCCTAATTGGGGTCACGGATTAGAAAATTAATTTTCTGAATTCATAACTAAAGCAGGATTTTTTTTTTTGAAAAAACTAAAATAAAAATATTTATGCATGCAAATAAAAATTATCGAATTTTGAAATTTTAACACTTGCTTTAAAATAGTCATCAGTGATACTTTAAGTGGCCCGCGGCTTAGTACCCCCTTTCCGACTAACCTTGTATCGCTGACTGAATTCATTAGTGGCACAAGTAACATTTTTGACTTTTTGAGTTAGTAATGAATTATTGTCATAAATTACGTACTTTATTTTATGCATTAAAGACCCAGCGTATTAGTTTCATAAGATTAGTCCTGGCATTAATCCAAAAAGTAAAAAATAAATAATGCAATACTGGCATAAATCGAAGTCACCATCTTCTGGTCCTCATATTAATCAAAATAACAAAAAAAACATCAATATTATTGCTGCTGGCAACTGAAGCATTAACGTAGATATATAAAAACTAAACATTAACTATTTATTCCATACAGTACACTCAAAACGAGCTAGAATGCGCACGCGCACTTGTCAACGAACATTTAATTGTGCTTTTTCTCAAATAATTGAATTTTGTCTTGTGACACTATTGAATTCAGTCAGCGGTATAACCATCGTATAGTCGCTGGCACGTAACTTGGCAAGATTAGAGAAGAGAATTCCTCGCCTTTCTTTCTTTCTCCTAAACAGACATGCTTAAAAAATAACCATAAAATAATGACGCAATAAAAGTGACAATTTTTTTGTTGCACTAAGTGTATGCGCATACTCCCACTACGCCTATACCTTGCCATGTTACGAGCACTTTACCATACTCACAGATGAAGGGGTGAGGGGGCTAAAGGGGTTTGTAAAAGTAATCTTTACATAGTATAAAACAAAGTCGCTCCCGCTGTCTGTACGCTGAGATCTTTTAAACTACGAAACGGATTTTAATGCAGTTTTCAGCAAAATATAGAGTTTTTCAAGAGGAAGGTTTATATGCCCCACATTAGCATCTACATTGCACCCGTGTGAAGCCGGGGCGGGTCGCTAGTTAGCAATAAATTCTTCTCTTGTGTCAAGATTAGCCAGTCAGCAAACTTAGTAGCGAAGTTGACTGCCCCGAGTGCGTCGGACGTAGTTGAGTAGCGTCACTCACGGAGGCTTCTTTAATATTATAGAATGAAAACATGTATGGTGTTTTAGGGTAACTACGAACATGGGAATATTCCGAAAATTACGAATTTCTACTAAACCAGGCAATATTTTTTGTTCTGTCAACATTACGTTACATTGCATTACACATTCTAGCATTATTACGTTGCCAGAGCAAAAAATATTGCTTGGTTTAGTAGACATAACACAACATAACATCACGCCTTACATTCCTCAAAGGGTTAGGCAGAGATGTTTTAGTACACCCTCGTTTCGCCAGTTATGTTTAAATCCCATGTAATAGGGGGCGAGCCTATTGCCGTTAATCGGGCACAAATCCATACTCCAGGCTGCTACTGAGAAATTCCTAATGGGAAAACCCAATAAGAATAACACTTTACCCGACCTGGGGATCGAACCCAGGACCCCATGCTCAGCAGCCGCCCTTGCGACCACTAGACCAACAAGGCAGTGGTTCAGCAGAATATCGTAATTTTCGGAATATTCCTATGTTCGTAGTAAAGCACTATACCTCAAAATTTGCATGGGTCGAGCCACTGTGCACAAAATATGTAACGCCTATACTGGCATATCGTTCATATCCTTGGCGAATAAATATCTTAGTCTTCAAAATGGATGTCCAGATGAAGCAGGAATGGCTAGGTCCTGAGTACCTTCGCGAGGGTCCAGATGGCAACGACATCACTCACACCAACGTACCTGATGTTCGGATCTCATTTAGACATGAGACGTGGATAGACGAGCTTGCTAACTTGTTTAAGGTAAGCACCACAGTTTTTCAAACGGAGTAATTTAGAAAAGAAAATTAAAGAAAAATCTAGCTCTTTTTTTCTCGGTTGGCTAACACCCATATTCTAAGACGTTCCTCCAAAACTTACTCGACTCAGGACGGCATCGAATACACCTTCAAAATTGTATTCTTAGTCGCAATTTCGAGTGAACTTTGAGGTTCCTCGACCGACGGATCCTTAAATGAATCGAGGTAGAGTGGAGTCATTACGTCATAATTTTGTTTATCTGCATCGCGCAAATAATGCCGCGATAAATGTTGTAAGGATTATCGTAAGCATTTTCGATAAAGTCTACAAAATTAATTTTTGTTACATACGAACTTTGACACTTCCTTCCTTAAAGTAGGTTCCGAGGTACCTTGAGTTTGACAGATGATTCTTTACCTCGACTGAGGAAAAATCTCGAGTTGAGGACGATTATGTCAGCTATAACTACCGATGGTAGTGAAAAAGGCTGAGTCGAGGTGGAGTCGAGTCGAGTAAGTTTTGGAGGAACGTCTTAGAATATGGGTGTAACACGCTGACGGCCCACCTACAACCCCAAGAGGATTGCTGATGCGTAGCCTATCCTAGAGACAAAGTTGAAAAGACTCATGTGCCTGTAATTTCTAAGTCTTACCTTTTTTTAGGGTTCCATCCCGCAAAAGCAAAACAGGAACCCTTATAGGATCACTGTCTGTGTCAAGACACTTTTCCTCAGGGACGCGCGGAGGTATCAACTTGATATTAAGTAATATCAAATACTTAGGTCTGCAATCTCTTGGAGCTGTGAAAAAATCAAACTTCTACGTGATCAAAACATACGGCCGTTTATGTCTCATATTTTGACATTCGCAAGGGAATCAAAACCTATAGGGCCCTTCTCGTTGACCTAAAATCATGAAATTTTCAAAAAGCGAAGTCTTATAGCACATGTAAAGGGAAAGATCCGAAAACCGTAAATTAGTAGTTCATCATAAAAAAAAATTACATACCTGTAAGTTTGTACGGAAACCTCGGTGCGCGAGTCCGACTCGCAATTGGCCGTTTTTTGTAGCTTTTATTATAATCAATTTCATAACTCCTTGGAACTCTTTATCTATTTCTCAGTTTCGGTCTTGGTTCTGCATTCCCATCGCTTATGGTCCGGCTATACACAGCGAGTTGCACGCACAAACGGTTTGTGCACACGTTTGCGCAAACGGTACTGTCGGTGATAACAGTACCGTTTGCGCAATCTTTTTGCCGTCTTAACTTAAATGCTTTCTTGTGCAAATAAGAATTTTCGCAAATAATATAGAGCGTGTGCTCGGACCATCAAGCCGGGCCTGCTGCGACAAAAATCTAACGAAAACATATTTAGTGAACACTGACCACAACACAGTAAACAATTAGGGCGCGCCCCAATTTTGTTAGAAAAACATGTTACGGCCTATTTCTAACCCTCATTTACACCTAAAAACAAGTTGTGAATCAAGTTTTAAACAAATTATGTAAAGGTATTCTAGAAGTGGTTAAGTATCTACTTGTTTTCAACACATAATGAACATGTTGAAATAACATAATTAATATTGAAAGGAGTGTAGGTAAGTATTTGTAATTACTTTTTTGGAAAAGTTTGCTGTTTTTTTTTAAAATCCTTTGCCCCACACTAGGATTTCTCCTGTATCGTGGGTGCGTTTACAGACACAAATCTTCACATGTACAAACATCCAGACCCGGAACAACTATCTGCAGGCCATACAAATATTTGTTCCGTGCGGGAATCGAACCCATGACCCGTAGCGCAGAAGCCGATCGCTCAGCCCCTGCACCAAACGTGTGGTGTAGAATACATGTTTTAAACCTAGTTGTAGGTAAACTAGGGGCAAGTATATGGTCCAAGACCCAGCTATAAACACCCCATATTAAATTAATTACAGGCTCCAGCTTAGAGTGAATTAAGAAAAATAAAACAGAAACGGAATGTTCAGAAGAAAATGAAACAAATAGTGCAGTAAAGTATTTATTGTGTCAGTCAAGATGCAAGGAGCGCGCGGCACTGCGTGAATATACTGTAGGTACATAGCAATTAATATAATAAATATATACATACGATTATTAACACGTTTTATTTACATTATACAAGGTGTAAATGCTATTTAAACGGTGTAAATAGACGCTTAACGTAGCCGAAAGGCACTTATTCTCCACGTCATTGCGATATTTTTTGTTCTGGACTATGCCTGGGAACCTTCTAGTTACAGAGATATTGGAGGTCAAAGTCCCAACTTTTTCTCAACTTTTTTAAAAAATACTTGTTTTGACGGTTGCAAATGTACTTGAAATACCTCCATTATCCGTTTACTACTCTTTGATTTTATCAGCACAGTGTTTTGAGCGCGTTACATTGAGCTTTACAGTAAAACGAAATTTTTCACCCAAAAAAAAAAGTCGTTTCCCAGCGACAATTTTTGCGTAGGGTTACTTAGTTTGATGTACTGAATGCATGGTTGACGGCTTCGTGAAGGGTCTTTTTACACCTTGTATACTAATATTATAAAGCTGAAGAGTTTGTTTTTTTGTTTGAACGCGCTAATCTCAGGAACTACTGGTTGGAATTGAAACATTATTTTTGTGTTGGATAGTCCATTTATCGAGGAAGGTTATAGGCTATATAACATCACGCTACAACTAATAGGAGCGGAGCATAAATTAAAAATGTTGCAAAAACGGGAAAAATGTCCAACGGTGCGAAGCCGGGACGGGCCGCTAGCTTGGGATACAAAGGGACAGGAGCGATACAGAACATTGACATCAAGTTTTTACAGAGACATTGACGGTGCTATATTAGTTTACGATGTGTCAGAACCAAAGTCCCTAGCAAAACTGAATGAGTGAGTCGGGGAACTTAAGTATACTCCATCAAGAAGAACATAGTCTGCTTAGTTGTCGGCAATAAGATTGACAAGCATATAATTTTGGGTCCCAGTGCATAATATCAGCAAGCATATTGGGTCACCCGCGACGGCGCAACGAGTATTCCCAAGGAGGGTTGATGTCAGGCAGGCGGCCGGTCATAAAACAATAAGCCAAAACCTCTAACAACATGGATTTATGAAATACATGTTGTGCCGACCACACCTAGTGTGGGATAAGGGGAGGGAGAAGAAGAAGAAGACATACAAATATTTACCGAGGGGCTACCAATTACTAGCCGCGGTCAGCCTGATGCTGCAGAGGTACTAGGTAGTCTGCCGGTGTTGCGGTGCATGCACCAGCGAATCTCGTGACCCCGGCCTTAGGTCAGAAGGAGGCACACCGTAGGTTTTTAGCCGGTAAGAGTCCGGCAGACCCCCTCATCTTCCCCGGGCGAGGGACATCCATGAGGATTTTCCAACGATAAAAAAAGAGGTACTAGGTACTAGGGATAGATAAAACCGTTTGTTTTTTTACCTTTATTATTTCATTTATATGAAAATATGTTTGGTAATGTCTTAGATTACGTAAAGGCGACATTTTTCTTTTCATATTACGTTAAAAGTGTACTTCAAGATGTAGGAACGCACAACAGTAACGTGTCATTCGTAGGTACTTAATATGAAATGTGAGAGGTTGCGGAGTACCTGCTTGGATGAGCTACACTGCACCAAGCACTGCACTCGTCACCATTACATATTGAAGGTATGATAACTTGAAAAAACAAAATATTTTTAACCGACTTCGAAAAGGAGGGGGGGGGGGGGTGTGTTATTAATTCAATGCGAACATAACACTCTTGTTCCCAACATGCCCTATTAAAAGTCAGGTACTGTACGCCACGTGCTATACAGGGTGTAAACGAAATCATGTAATTCCTTCAAACCTCATGATATACTGCTGACATAGATTAACCCTGCACGGGATACTTTTGTAAAAAATAAAAATAAAATTACAAGATTTAAACATGTTTTCTTAACGAGAGGCATTTTAGCGCACCGTGCGAATGGCGCGGCCGTCGCTCGCCGCGCGGTCATTTAACTCGGGACGCTAAAATCCCTCACGTCTAGAACACATGTTTACTTCTTGTATTTTTTTTTTTATTGAATCCTAATGTATTCCGTGCAGAGTTAATCTATGTCAGCAGTACATCACGAGGTTTGAAGGAATTACTCACGGCCCGAAAACAGGCCGCGCCGAACATTGTCATGCCTGTCGAGGCCCGTGTCGAGCAACTTTGAACCTACCGACTCCCGACGGATCGGACGGGCGACGACAGGCCACCACAGCCGTCATCGGAAGAGACGTTTCCACGGCCTGGGCTGTCAAAAAAACAGGTAGTGCGACCGCAGCTTAACATGCCATTTACCTATTTATATTATTATTTACAACTAATATACCTACTATATACTATAATCACTATTAAACGATATCTCCTCCGGCTTCTATTACAATAGCATGTATTCTTTGGTTCTTTTGAGCGTACACGTGCATAACGGCGGTACGCTGAGCAAGTATTGCGCACGCGCAGTATTTAAGTTATTACTTGTTTCCCGTTACGACAATATCGATCGAAGTATCCTCTCGTCTTGTTAACAATTTCTGATTTTTTGAGATACTCGGTCGTCAAAATTAATTTAAATCTAGGGAGTCGATTTGACTAAAACCCGGTGACGCTCTTGATAGCTTTCTCCTCGTCGAGTGGCGACATCTGGTGGTGCGAGTGGAACTCCATGGTGAAGGTGGCGAGGCCGGAACTGAGCGAGCGGAGCGTTGACGAGTAGCCCAGCAGCTCTGACAGCGGGGCTAGACATTCTATCACCTAGAAATGGAAGTTTACTAATTTACTCATTAATTGAATTAAGTACCATAAACCTTTTTACTTTGATCAATTTCAAAATTGAAATGTATTTTTCTTTTGAAATATGAGAGCAAAAAAAATATGCAAATATCGATTTTGTTTATGATAACTACTTCTTGAATAAAACTATAATTTTTCTTATTACTTTTTGAGATTAAATTAAAAATTTAAAAAACCTCCGACGCAAAAAAAACGAACTTTTAAAAAGTCAAAAATAATAGTATCGTTGAGCCATCAAATTCGATTGAGTAACGATTGAGTATCAGTAAGTCAGACCCTTCATTTAATTGACCATCTATTAATTTACTAGCTAGCTAATTTACTTAGCGGTACCCCGACGTGATATTATATCGCCATTTCAACGAGCAAACCTTATCGTGCCATCCATCAATTTCTGTAATTAAAATATATAGGTGTTACTCAATCGAATTTGATGGCTCAACGATACTATTATTTTTGACATTTTAACAGTTCGTTTTTTTTTGCGTTTGGGGTTTTTTAAATTTTTAATTTAATTTTTATTTTAAACTTTTTAAACTTAGTATTAAGTTAAACAATTTAAACTTATTGCCACCATTGCATTGTATGTAGAATCAAATACTGATCAAAACGAATCCAAACACGAGATACGGACATATATCTGCTATTATTTTTTCAAGAGTGTACTAGTGTGCTGGACATCCTGGCTGCAGCATCAGCTCATCATGTCGCCACCATTGAATTGCATGTAGAATCAAATACTGATCAAAACGAATCCAAACACGACATATCTGCTATTATTTTTTCAAGAGTGTACTAGTGCACTGGTTATCCTGGCTGCAGCATCAGACCAAGAATTTCATAATCTTGCATAGTTATATAGCACACATGAGTGTTTCAAATTTTATTTCACACGTATGTTTGAAAGTAAAGTAATACACATTATGCGTCTAAGAACCCTACCGCAGCTAACAAAACAGCTGATAACCTTGAAATGGCTGAACCGATTTTAATAAAACATGTCTAAGATCACTCGCTAGAAAATCAGCTTTCAAATAAAAAAAACCACACTCAAATCGGTTCACCCGTTTAAGAGCTACGGTGCCACAGACAGACACACACACACAGACAGACAGACACACATAGCGGTCAAACTTATAACACCCCTCTTTTTGCGTCGGGGGTTAAAAAATAAAAGTTGGTAATAAATGTTAAACTATGATTTATACTTTAATTTACCCTTTTTTTCTAAGGAATTCGAAAATAAGGAATAAATAATTACACAAAACTATTACTGACATATTTTTAATAATTTTTCATCAACCGGCAAGGATCCACCCGATGCGACTAATCACACGTTAACAGTAACGTCTAATGGTGCCAATCGTAAAAAAATAATAGGAAGAATGCGTTCAGAATTCGTCCAATTTGAGTTTTTATTACGAAACGATTTTTTTATCAAAGTTACCCCAGGGGTCAAAGTAATGCCGGTTTACCGGTATTAAAAATTCAATAAATGAGTGGAGAATAATTTCTTGTAGTAAAATGTGAATCGATGCTATTAACTATAAGTCTGACTACCTTGTTGGTCTAGTGGTTGCAAGTGCGACTGCTGCGCATGGTCCTGAGTTCGATCCCAGGTCGGGCAGTGTTATTGGATGGTAAAGTGTTATTGGATTTTTCCATTAGGAATTTCTCAGTAGCAGCCCGGAGTCTGGATTTGTGCCCGGTTGATAGCAATAGGCTCAATATTACATTGGACTTAAACATAACTGGCAAAACGAGGGTGTACTAAATTGTCTCTGCCGAACCCTTCGGGGAATACGAGGCGTGATGTTATGAATCAGTCCTAAGTGCAGCAGTGGACTAGGGTACTACTGCTAACGATAACGATACATACCTTATTCTGATGCCTGATGTGTATATGCTGTATCTGCGTGCGTCTCCTGGCGAGGTCTGCGATGACTCTCGAGGAGTGGCTCTCTGGGCACACCACCTCCAATGACATGAGGGGCTCCAGGAGAATGGAGTCGGATTCCTCAAACACCTGGACGATACATTGAAGGAATCTTAAGTACCGGTAAAATGGGGTGAATAGGGATGCAGGGGTGAATCGGGACGACACTTTAAAATAGATGTTAACGTTGAAATAATATAGTTTGTTGCCAACGAGGACACTTAATCGTTAATAATAATACAGTAAACACATTAGAGTCCTTTTTGGCAATAAAATATATAAATGTTAAAATCCCTTTGAAAGTTTCGTCCCGATTCACACCATTTTACGGTATCTCCATTAGTTAGATTCCAGAGATCATGAAGATCATTGATTGTAGATCATGAAGATTTATTTATAAACGTTCAGTTTTATGTATGAATATTAATTAGTAACGCGTTGGTCTAGTGGTGGCAAGCGCGACTGCTGGTCATGAGGTCCTAGGTTCGATCCCCAGGTCGGGCAGTGTTATTGGGTTTTTCCATGTAGAATTCTTCAGTAGCATCCCGGAGTTTTGATTTGTGCCAAGGTTGATGGAAACAGGCTCGCTCCCTGTTTAGTGGGACTTAAACATAACGGCGAAAAGAGGGTGTTACTATACACCTCTGCCTAACCCTTCGGGGAATAAAGGCGTGATGTTATGTTATACAAGGTTAGTCGGAAAGGGGGTACTAAGCCGCGGGCCATTTAAAGTATCACTGATGACTATTTTAAAGCAAGTGTTAAAATTTAAAAATCCATAATTTTTATTTGCATGTAAAAAGATTTTTACTTTAGTTATTTCAAAACAAAATCATTCCTGCTTTAGTTATGAATTCAGAAAATTAATTTTCTAATCCATGACCCCAAATATGACCTAAATTGTAATAATCACTTTTTAACAAAAAATAAAACCGACTTCAATTGGTCTATCTCCGAAGTTCTTCATCAGATCTTCACCAAATTTAAATGGGACCACTTCGAAAGAATACTCTTTCAAACAAAAAAAGAATCATCAAAATCGGTTCACAATTAGCAAAGATATCGCGGAACAAACATACAAAAAAAAACAATCGAATTGAGAACCTCCTCCTTTTTGGAAGTCGGTTAAAAACAACTGATCATAGCTATGGACAGTTAGATTTTAGCATATTTTTTACGAAATCTTTGAAAAGCTATTTCTCTTAAACTATCGAGTTTTGGGGAAAGTTGTAGAACAGAAGTTATCACTTATTATGGGTACTTTAACACCCTTTCGGCTTAGTACCCCCTTTCCGACTAACCTTGTATAGTAGGATTAGTCATAATAAATCATTGTTGTAACTTATCGATCGAGCGCATGCTTTTGATCGCTCGATCAAAAAGTGCAGATGTTGTTTTATTTATTTATTACATAACAACAAAGCGGATCATGACTATACGCCAGAAAGGTTTACAGTTAATAACTAAGCAAGGGTCTGACCTTCCTGAGACACTGTGCGACTGTAGCAGTGATGACAGAGTCAGACGTGCCGCGACCTAACTCGAACCAGTGGAGCGTCACTTGCACATCCACTACCTGTAACAAAGAATTAAGTGGAATATGTCTTTACATAGTATAAAACATTTTAACAAAAATAAAACCGACCCGTCCCGGCTTCGCACGGGTGTAATGTAGATACTATTGTGGGGCATATAAACCTTCCTCTTGAATCTATCTATTGCTGAAAACTGCATTAAAATCCGTTGCGTAGTTTAAAAGATCTAACCGTACAGATAGCGGGAGCTACTTTGTTTTACACTATGTAAAGATTAATGTTACGAAGGGGGCGCAACATTGATGCGTGCCCTAGGCGCCATTTTCGCTTGGTACGCCCATGCGACCGACAGAGGATTCACCAACCCAAACAGCCCAGCCAGGTCCAGCAGCAGTGTTACCGGTTCGAGAAGATCGGTTCTGCGATCTCGCAGTGACTCTTTTTAGGGGAGACGTTCTAATATATTACTGTACTCTATGGGGAAGGCCATTTTTAGCAATTTGATTGGCTGATGGCGACAATGATGATGGAATGTCACCTACCGGACATCCCAGCTTGGCTCCGTGCATCAGCGCAGTGCTGACTCCTTGTCTGATGGCCTGCAGGTGACGAGGGTGCAAGTGCGAGAGGTTGGCAGCACTGTCACCGCTTTTATCCAACCTGACAAATAGGTGAAAATTTGAGTCATATTTCTAGTCGAAATAGTCAGATTAGAATGATTAGTTTTTTCTGTGATCTCGGAACTATATATATAAAGCTGTATGATAAAATATATCATAACTATCAACAAAATATTAGTAAGTCATTTAAAATAATATCCAGGTGCTAAAGGCGAACCCGACAATTGGATTGTATATCGTCGATCCTGAGAAAGTCGCAACAGTAGATCGTAGGAGGCAGTCTTGTATTAGAGTACCTAGTTATATGCGACTAGGTGGCAACTTATCATTACATCAATCAAAATCAAAAAGTACAAACAATTATTCTTGTCGTGTGGTTAGAGACTAACCTGGTGTCAGATTTTATGCCACCGATGGGCCTCTGACTTGGCTTGACATGCCGGCGAGAAATATCTCTCAGGCATGCCGGTTTCCTCACGATGTTTTCCTTTACCGTTTTTAAGCAAGTGATAATTATACAATCCGAAAAATCAGAGATGCGTGCCTTGGGTTCCAACTCGAGACCTATGACTTGACAGTCCGACGGTCACACCACTAAGCTATTACTGCTATAAAACAATTGGGTGTCATCGAAGGAGTCAACCAGGAAAGCATATAAAATGAAGTCCCAAAAATCCAAAATTAGATCAACTTACTTCAAAACCTTCTCTTGCGCTATCCCTTTTACACCTTTGGCGGACATGGTGACCTTGCACTGTTGCCTGCTCCCTCCTATCTTGCGGTCTACGGCCAGGGTCTGTGTGGCTGTGCCGGCCAGGGTCTCTCTGTAGGCTATCTGTAAGGGTCCCAGTTCTACGTCGATCTTGTACTCTCGTACTATGCGCTCTTTTATTATTTCTAGGTGGAGCTCGCCCATACCTGGTGTTGAGAAAAATATTTTTATCTCTCGTGTGCTAATAGTATGTAGTCACCTATATATTAGGAGCATATGTACAGCCGGAACGAAGCGCGGCCGCGCACTGAGGTGCGGACCACGACAGCGTGGTATTTACGTGCGCCTGCGCTGCCGCATCATCGCGCCCTCTATCAAATAACGCCTGGCTTGATAGTTTTGACACTGTGTTGTGATTGGTGTTTTAGATATTATAAGCAGACTGATGTAGCACACCTTCTTACATATTTAGTGTAGGTATGTAAGGGATGTATGAATAATATATTTTTTTAAAACAAATCGAGTTTTAGTTCTCACACAAAAACTTGTCTCTAAAAGTAATTCTATTTGAACGCGCATTTGGTATAATATTCTAACTCGTTCTTGGAGATACATTCTTCACACAATGAGACCTTTCCGTGCCTCGGAAAGCACATTAAGGACGCTTTCAATTTAGTAGTGCTGTATTCCCAAGGAGGGTTGACGTCAGGCAGGCGGCCGGTCATAAAACAATAAGCCAAAACCTTTAACAACATGGATTCATGAAATACATGTTGTGCCGACCCCACCAAGTGTGGGATAAGGGGAGGAAGAAGAAGTGCTGTAAACGGGCGACAAACGGGTGGTTCTGTTTTTTCATACAGTTGACGCGACGAGAGAGCTGTGCATCGTCCTGTTATAACCCTTATTACAACGTAGTAAAGTTGATATCAGCATTCCCATTGTTTACTGCATTTAACGTTGATCGGTAATATGTAATTCAGTACTTTAGTAAACTCCTTGTTTTAACAATTAATAAAAGACATGTGGGGCAAGCGCCCCATCAGCCCCACCCTGGATACGCCTATGGCGCGGAAAATACAAACATATGACGATATGTTAAAGCTTTTATGGAGACGCTTTGCACCGCGCGTATGTTCTGAGTTGAAGTTTTAATAATAATAATAATATGTATTTATTTTTCTTCCACAAAGGTTTCTTATAGCTATATTTTTTACATAATTATATGTTAGACTCAGCCTTTGTGGGAGACTGGTATCTGCACTAGGAAATCCTGTCACACAGATTAGCAGGCCCCCCTTTAGGACAGCGTGCTTTACATTTGAATAGCACATTATAACCTTTGACGATATTGTAGGTAATATTTAACTTTTAAACAAAACAAACGGAAAAGATATGTGTGTGTGTTGAGTATGTGTGTTGAAAGTGAGTGTGTGTGTGTGTGAGTGAGTGTTGTGCTGTGTATGTGTGTTGCATTGCGAGTGAATGTGTGGGTGAGTGTTGTATATGTATGTGCATGTATTTGTGTATGTGAATTGATAAAGTTTATTTTGGGACGGTCAAAAGGTCCTCTGTGTCATCATACTTACATTTTAATAGATAAGAGGTGAGAGTTTGCTTGCACTTTGATTTAGTCATAGGGTATAAATTTAATATTGAGTTCATTTTATTATACAAATAAGACCCAAGAAAAACGTGATGGTGATGCGAAAGTCCATGTTTATATAGTTTAGTTAGACACACTTTCGATTTTTTGCGCTTATGCTCATTTAAGTTAGGCTTGTAAGTCAGAAGTGAATGTTTTCGTAACACGGTATGCAAGATGAAAAGTTGACGGACTGTAAGAACTTTACACTTAACGTATAATTCTGCAGTGGGGTATAAGAACGGTAGGGAATAAGCTGTTTTAAGTATGGCTCTTTGTGCTCGTTCAACTTTACTTTTCTTACTTTTTATTTAATGTGGAGGAAAACGTGGGACATTGTGTGGCGGATCCCGGGCGTCCATAACGAGGCCTAAGCCGTCACTTCCAAATCTATACTAATATTATAAAGCTGAAGAGTTTGTTTGTTTGTTTGAACGCGCTAATCTCAGGAACTACTGGTTGGAATTGAAAAAATATTTTTGTGTTGGATAGTCCATTTATCGAGGAAGGTTATAGGCTATATAACATCATGCTACGACCAATAGGGGAGGAGCATAAATGAAAATGTTGCAAAAACGGGAAAAATGTCCACCTGTGCGAAGCCGGGACGGGCCGCTAGTGCAGAATATCAGTAACTATGTTCTATGTAAATCTAACTGTAAGCAATCATGCAAAGCTCAGGACATGTCACGTTAGTTAATATTAATAATATTACTGTTCATTATCTCCTAAAACAGGGCTTCCTCTCTCCTACCCTTTTGCTGTGCCCTACAGGGTCCATGATGATCTCAATTATATAGTTACCACCTAAGTACACATTATGGTAAAGCAATAAAGATATTGAGTATTGAGTATAGTTGATAGCTGATGATGTACAGCATACGTACCAGCAAGCACTGTCTGTCCGCTGTCAGCATCCGTGGTGACTCTGAGACTGGGGTCTTCTCGCTGCAGCTCTGTCAGGGCAGTCTCCAGGGCTCCTTGGTGCGCCACGCTTGGAGGTTCGATGGAGCAGAGGAACACCGGCTCTGGGACTGACGTGCCTGATGAAGAAGAGTTACTCATGCAGTTTAAAAAACAATAGTTCCAACTGTCGGTTACAGTTTCTGATAAACTTGACCCTCACCGATTCCTAGTAGTATTTCAGCCAGCTCCTCACTGGTAGGCTGTGTGTCCATGGTCTGGAGACGCTGGCGAGCGCTGGGCAGCACCAGTTCCTCCACTCTCCCAGGGTCCTGCAGCAGCTGGGCGAGCTGCCCGTTGGCGCGGGTGGCGGCAGCTTGTGTCGATGTTACGAGGTCGCCAGTCATGGTGGCCTGGGCAGGTCTAGGTTATTTTATTATGCTGAAGATGAACGGTTTTGTAGTTTACTAGATATTACAGTGCTCGTGACAAGCTGAGCTGTTGTATGTGTGAACGTCCTTAGAGTGTTACAAAACCAATCGATCGATCGATGGTAGAATGGATTAGTCGACGTCGATCGATAGTTTCTACCAGACCAATCGATCGATTGTCGATCGACGATCGATCGATGGTAGAATGAAATACATTTCAAAAGAAACTGATGGATTATAGCCGGGGTTAATCGATCAACGTCGACCGATGCCATCGACCGGCTATCGATCGATTGGTTAGTCGAACGGTATCCGTCGATCAGCCAAAGCTACCACACCAATCGATCGATTGGTGTAGTAACACCCTTACGTGCTGTTTAAATAAGCTCAAACAATTTTAAACCTTATTGTAATACCCTTTAGGACTCTTATTTACCGTACCGCGGGATGCTTCGGCATGCCGCGACACGACGAAGCATCCCGCGGTGCTAAGCAAATATGAGTGCTTATGGTATTGACATAAGATTTAAAATTATTTGAGCTTAAAAAATCCTTTGCAGAATACTTCTACAGAATTTTCACCAATTATTGGAGTGAGACACGACTGCCCACCCATACATATACAAAGCTCATCTCTCGTTGTGATTTCAAAGTAAATAGCAACAGTACCATTACATATAATAAGGATTTTTAGAAAATACTAGCTGTTGCCCGCGGTTTCACTTGTATTCTAGGGAAACTTCTTCATGTACCCGGATAAAACGTGTACTATGTGTTAATTTAGAACATGGTCTATCTGTGTGCTAAATTTTATCCAAATCCGTTCAGCCGTTTAGGAGTGATTAAGTAACAAACATTCATCCAATTTAAAAAAAACATAATGCTGCGACATTTTGTTTTTTTTTTAATGTCGCAGCATAATGCTGCGATAGGAGCCCTTTTTGGCCTCGTGCAGGTAGTATAAATAATTCTTATCCTTTCTTTTATTTTTTTGTAAATATTGTTTTTGTTTTTGTAACTGCCTGTGTGAGTCCAAAATAAATAATTTTCTTTCTTTCTTTCTTCTTTCTTTCTTTCATCCATTTTCACAAACTAATGTGATGAATTCGAAAGTTTTTTAATGTTAAAACTTATTAGAGGACTCAACAATAATGTGTAATATGAATTAGTATGTATTTCTAATTGAAAGAAGAAATAGTTACCTTCAGCGAGCTAACGACGGCGATATTCCCCGCAGTGACCTTCTCGACAGGGCGATACTCGTCTGCCAAGGCCACGTACAAAGCCCCGGTCTGTGGACCATAGTGAAAGAAATGAAATATCAAGACTTGGCACACGAAGTTGTCGACATGTGGGAGGTTGACTCAGCAGTTGTTGTGCCGATAGTCGTTACGGCCAATGGCTTACTAGCCAAGAGCCTCGATCAACATCTGACGAGGCTCTCGTTGGGCAGCTGGGTCTAGGGCCGGATACAGAAAGCGGTACTTCTGGACATGGCGCGTATTGTCAGGAAGTTCCTCTCTCTGAGGCCCTGACCTGTAGCTTGGACCCTGTTCCCGATGCCGGTGGGCTACTATTTTTTATATTTTTAATTTTTTTTTTTTATATTTTTTATAGAAATATTTAAAAAAATAATTAGTATGTAAGATAATCACCCATATTCTAAGACGTTCCTCCAAAACCAACTCGTACTCGACTCAGGACGGCTTCGGAAACACCTTCAAAATTGTATTCTTAGTCGCAATGTCGAGTGAACTTTGAGGTTCCTCGACCCAGGGATCCTCAGATGAGTCGAGGTAGAGTGGAGTCATTACGTCATAATTTGAATTATCTGCTTCGCGCAAATAACGCCGCGATAAATAGTTGTAAGGATTATCGTAAGCATATTCGATAGTCTTCAAAATTCGTTTTTGTTACATATGAACTTTAACACTCCCTTCCGTAAGGTAGGTTCCGAGGTACCTTGAGTTTGACAGATGATTCCTTACCACGACTGAGGAAAAATCTCGAGTCGAGGATGTTTATGTCAACTTTAACTACCGATGCGATGGTAGTGAGAAAGGCTGAGTCGAGGTGGAGTCGAGTAAGTTTTGGAGGAACGTCTTAGAATATGGGTGAATGAATAAACGGAATTGTAACTAAAAATGCATAGCTTACCTGTTCACTCCTATCTCGTCCCAGATTATAAATCTTCTGTCCCTTACTGATCTCCCCACTGTACAGCCTCAAGAAAGTCAAAACCCCTCTCTGGTCATCATGCTGGACCTTGAAGGCTCTCGCCGCCAGATCAGTTCCAAAGCTTCTGTATAACCGGTGACCTTCGGATGGAGACGGTAGGTAGGATATGATGCCATCCATCAGAGTCTGGACTCCTATGTTCTTGTATGAGCTTCCGCATAGAATAGGGAATGCTTTCATTGCTAGGGTACATCTTCTTATAGCTTCTTCAATTTCTCTACTGCTGATGTCTAGGGATTCCTGTTTAAATATCAAGAGCTTTAATCTTCTTTACATCTTTATCTTCTTTACATAGAACTATCTGTGTCCTCACGGCTCCGCCCGTAGCCTATGTTACTCAGTGATAATGTGGCTTCCCAACGGCAAAATAATTTTTGAAATCGGTCCAGTAGTTTTTAAGTTTATTCGTTACATACAAAAATCCAAAAATACAAATCTTTCTTCTTTATAATATTAATAACTATAGTATAAAACAAAGTCGCTCCCGCTCTCTGTACGCTTAGATATTTTAATCTACGCAACAGATTTTAATGCAGTTTTCAGCAATAGATAGAGTGATTCAAGAGGAAGGTTTATATGCCCCACATTAGTATCTACATTGCACCCGTGCGAAGCCGGGGCGGGTCGCTAGTTATTATAAATAGAGTTTTACAGGTTCTTATGGAAGGACACGACATTTATTGTACACCCATGAACTTAAGGTTCTGTAGTTTGTACCAAATAGCAATTAAGTTGTAACTGTAATTTTGAACTGCCTCGTTGGTCTAGTGGTGGCAGGCGGGACTGCTGACCGTGAGGTCCTGGGTTCGATCCCCAGGTCGGGCAGTGTTATTGGGTTTTTAACAGACTACAAAAAGGAGGAGGTTCTCTATTCGATTGGTATTTTTTTTTATGTATGTTCAACATTACCTGTTGGATGATACTCTCGGCTAGCTGGTCATCTAAACCTGATAGCGTGTCCACCAGGTCCTTATGATCAGATATGGCCGCTTCCCACGTGTGCCCGTCGGCTTTTTCCGTCAGTTTCCGCCGCACGAGGTTCTGACCACGCCCCTGAGTCCATATTACTTCTTCTAATGTTATTAGATCTATTAAACCTGAAACATTGTGTTAATAGTGACTACTATTATAATGTAATATTATTTTAAAGAAACTATCGACAACGATATACGAAAAAATAATAAAATCGATGAAAAAATAGAGGAGCTACACGCTTTTTAAGTTTGTGGTGGGGGAATTTTCTGTTCTTCTCGCGGGAATCGAATATTGTTTTTTTTTTGATTTCAAGACTCAGGATACTATAAAGCACCTCTGACTTTTCGGATTCATAGTATAATTATCACCTGCTTAAAAACGTTGAAGGAAAACATCGTGAGGAAGCCGGCATGCCTGAGAGATATTTCTCGACGGCATGTGAAGCCAAGTCAGAGGCCCATGGGCGGTATAAACTCTGACACCAGGTTAGTCACTAACCACACGAAAAAAAGAAGATAGATACTATAAAGTTTTTGAGTTAGGACATCTTTGTAGTAGTAGTGTTGTCTCTGTCTAGGGAACAATTTTAAATCATTTTAACTTGCAGCTAAGTATTTAGCTAATAACTAGATACTTTCACACTAAATACACTCCATACAATACATACCAAAGTACTGTTCATAACTGAAAAAAGACCGGCCAAGTGCGAGTCTTACTCGCGCACGAAGGGTACCGTACCATTATCTATAAAAATCACGTTTGTTGTATGGGAGCCCCTTAAATATTTATTTTATTCTGTTTTTTAGTATTCATTGTTATAGCGGCAACAGAAATACATCATCTGTGAAAATTTCAACTAACTATCACGGTTCATGAGATACAGCCTGGTGACAGACGGACGGACGGATAGCGGAGTCTTAGTAATAGGGTCCCGTTTTACCCTTTGGGTACGGAACCCTAAAAACAAAACCGAGAAATACTCTTTGGGCTGTCTTTCATTAATTGGTTAGCCCATCTTTATATGTTACTTCTTAAGCATAGCAAATCAGGGCACGAATATATTCACCTATGAGCCTGCCTTCCAGCCTGACATCAGCATGCAGCAGCAGAGGTTGCACCTGCAACTTTTCTTGCACGGAGCGCGCGCAGGCCTCTGCACTGGCATCGCTGCGGTCCATCTTGTTGAGGTATAGAATCCGGGGCACGCGGTAGCCGTTGGCTTGTCTCCAGACCGTCAGGGTTTGGGCTTCCACACCTAAGGAAAAATATATTTTTGCGACTGTCAGGTCTCCACATCTAGGCCGGTATTATTAAACGTCATCTTAATCCACCAACTTTTTCTTTTTATCAAACCAACATATCATGTGATATCGACACAACACTAGGTAGATAGCAGGTCTGGCGAGGCGGCAGTGAAACTAACTTAACCAAGCCATTGTCGACTTTGCTAGCGTTTAAATAATTTGAAAGTCAATTAATCAGTTAACACAACAACTAGTGCCTGAAAGCATTTAAACGAGTAGAGGCAACAGGTGATTTTCAGTATTATTTAACCTTTTCACCGCCAACGTACACAGCACGCGATGCCTCGCCAGCGCCAAGCTATAAGTGTATAACGAAATATATAGTAAACAGTAGTGACGAGCTGATGACCCGTTAAATACAGTAAACTTATTTTTATAACATAGTTAAAATGAAAAGCTTCTAATGAAGTTGTGACGTTGGAAGCACGAAAATCTGGAACTTCTATGAAGTCCGTGGCGGTGAAATGGTTAAAATGCTAGCAAAGTGGATAATGGTTTGACAGTGAAAATAGTTTTGCGCTGCGCCTCGCCAGATCTGCGCCGGCCCTAGTGTCGTTTCGATATCACATCGTCGCTGCGCCTGCAAAATTCACTACGTATTTTTATTGAAAATTTGTTTTTGATGTTATTTTATAATAACTTCTTCATGCCGTAAAATCCGTTTTCTAATCATTTATTTGGTTAAGAAGATAGCAAAATAAATTATTAGAAAACGGATTTTACAGGTGCTCGTGGCTTGAGAAGTATTATAAAATAACATCAAATACAAATTTTCAAACAAAAATATACTACTCAAAACAAAATAAGAGCCACTAGGTTTTTAAGGTATACCATGAAAAATATAAAATTAACATATTGTTCAATTTAAGTAAACTTAAAACAATGTAATTGTTTACCGTTTAGGCTAGTAACTGTTGAAATTAGTGATTAATAAACATGTTTATTTAATTTTTGATAAAAAATGACAATTTAGGATGAAAAACACAAATAACAAAAAGTCACTAAAAACTAAAAAAATCTTCAGTTTTTATCTTCTTTAATAACGGGTATGCCATCCTCTTTTGGCTATGCACTCCTGTAGCCTGGAATGCATGCTCTCTATCAAATGCCTCACGTTTTCAGCTGGGATCTCTTCCCAGGCACTTTTCAAAGCATCAATCAGTTGCTGCTGGTTGTAGACCTCTTGCGCACTCTCTCTAACCCTTCGTTTTAATTGGTCCCACATGTGCTCGATCGGATTTAAGTCCGGACTGTTTGCTGGCCACGGCAACACTTGAATGTGAGAGCCTTCCAGTACAGACTGGGTCGCTTGAGCTGTGTGTGCACGGGCATTGTCTTGCATCAGGACGAACCCAGGACCCATTTGCCGTGCAAATGGAATCACATGAGACCTGATGACTTCCTCAATGTAACGCTGAGCAGTTACGGAACCTTCATTTAAAATAGCGAGTTCAGTTTTGCCGTATAAGCTTATTCCACCCCAAATCATTACATTGGATCCACCGAAACGGTCGACTTCGTGAATGCAGGGTTCAGAAAATCGCTCGCCACGTCGCCTCGATACTCTAATGCGCCGATCTTCATTAAATAATTTGACTTTACACTCGTCGGTGAAAAGCATCATGCCACTCGTTTAAGTCTAGTCTAAATATTGACGGGAGAAACTTAAACGATTTGCACGTTGAGCCCTGGACAAAGGAATTCGAACAACTGGACGTTGTGAAGTTTGCTGGTCTTCGTACAATTGGTTACGGATCGTTTGGTCACTGACACGAGGACCCGTTGTCAACCGTAGGCAATTTTATAACTTACGAGCCGTCACTGTGCGTTCTCGGCGGGCACTTAACCGGATGTACCGATCCTCGTGAACAGTTGTAATGCGAACTCTACCCGAACCAGGTCTTCTTGCAACACTACCAGTCTCTTGGAAGCGATTCCAAGCATTTTGGATAGCTTTCCGAGAAAAACCCAGATGCAAAGCCACAGACCGCTGCGAATTTCCTTCTTGGATCATTGTAACGGCTCTGGTTGCAGTAATTGCGTCCATATGTCTTCGTACTTGTGGCATATTAACATAAGATGTTATTTAAACAAATTAACAACAAAATTAAACAATTATTTTAGAATATCATGAAGATAATCGAAACGAAACTTAAAGAAAAATCGAAACAAAATAACAAGAAAACTTCAAATTCTTTATTTTTTTTAAATGATGACCAGTTTTGGTCTCAAGTACAAAATCAAAGATGTTAAATATCGAAGAGTTTGTAACATCAATATTTTGTTACTTATTAATTACTTAACGTTCATTAAATTACACTGAAATGTGAAAATAACGAGTGGCTCTTATTTTGTTTTGAGTAGTTATATATAGCGGATTATGCAGGCGCAGCGACGACATGAGATGTGCATTATTACAAAATGAGAGCTCTTTATTAATACAGGCTTTAGTAAAGTTTCGATTTTATTTCATTAGTACCTCATTTGACTATTGGTTGTAAGCTCAGCTGCTGAGCCTGGGGACCATGGCCTCACCTCCACTACCTGATTCTCAGGTAGGGCACTTTTATTGTATTTTCGAAAGCAGCCCATAGTTCGGTACACCATCATCACCCAACTGTGAGTAAGCAGTAGTAATTTTTTATTTTTTTTAATATTGCCCCACACTTGGATTTCTCCTGTATCGTGGGTGTGTTTACAGACACAAATCTTCACACGCATAAACATCCAGACCCGGAACAACTATCTGTAGGCCATACAAATATTTGTTCCGTGCGGGAATCGAACCCACGACCCGTAGCGCAGAAGCCGATCGCCCAGCCACTGCACCGAACGTGTCGTCTCGTCGTCCTTTACCACCCATGTTACGATAATGAACTCACCAGCAGAAGCATCCAGCACTATGACAGCTCCATCTAACACGGCCAGGCTCTGCTCCACCTCCATGGTGAAGTCTATGTGGCCCGGAGTGTCTATAAGATTGATCTGACTGTCTCGCCAGGGGAATGACACGGCGGCAGCTGTGAGTGGCATGTTGAGGTACATTATTAGCATAAAAGGTATATATATATCTGACACAGGGCCGCCGCTAGTGGGCACGCAAGACGTGCACAGCCTCTGGCGACAAAGCACATCACGATTAACTATGTGCTTAAACTGGGGGCAACAATACAGGGTGTAAGCGAAATCATGTAATTCTTTCAAACCTCGTGATGTACTGCTGACATAGATTAACTCTGCATACCTGGATACCTTTGAATTCAATAATATAAAAGTTCTAAGAAGTAAACATCTGTTCTTAACTTGAGGCATTTTAGCGCCCCGAGTTAAATGACTGCGAGACGAGAGATAGCCCCGCTATTCGCTTGGGGCGCTAAAATGCCTCACGTTAAGAACAATCTTGTTTACTACTTGTATTTTTTTTATTAAATCCAAAATTATCCCATGCAGGGTTCATCTATGTCAGCAGTACATCACGAGGTTTGAAGGAATTACATGATTTCGTTTACACCCTGTATATTGACTTGTATGGCAAATGTAGGCACAGTAAGTAATTTTTTTTAATTAAATATCTATGTAAATTTTGAGAGGCTAGAATACGATACGATTTGCGGGGTTAAGCTGCGCTTGCCACGGTCAGCCCGTGGATGGGTGACCATTTGTTACACATCAAGATGCCTCCGCGCCTTGGAGAGCATGTTAAACAGTTGGTCCCGGGTGTCATATAGAATACCTATGACAGTCGTTACGGGACGTCAGAAATCCTAGTCTGACAACCGGTCTAACCTTAGGATATCAGCATTGCCCAGTAACTGGGTTGCGGCAGTCTGATAGCAGTCGCTCCGTGTAAAATACTGGTATTCAGCCGCAACTGGTAAGTCTGGAAGCTGACCCCAAAACAGAAGTGAAAAAGCTAGGCAGATCTATGTAAATTTTCCTGTATATGCAGCTCAGAATTTTATCGACAGAACTAACATGTAATGGTGATGCCCCGCTGCCTCTCCTGTTCCATGTAGTCAGTGACTGTGTTGCCATGATGCACCTCCCCCATGGCCCTGATGGTGCCGGAGTAGAAGAGCATTCGCTCTGTTGTTGTTGTTTTACCTAGAAATGATGATGTACTTACAATAAAAATATATTTAAGTTTTTCCTAAAAACATACTTTGATTACTTATTTTAATACTCAACAGGGTTCTACTCTATAGTTTTCTATACGGAAGACGTAATTCTCTGTTGTAACACTAGTAACTCAGTAATTTTAAGCAAGAAGTTTTATGTAATTATTTGCAGAATTAAGTAATCCTAACCTGCATCAATGTGTGCTAATATGCCAATATTACGAATATTTTCGACACTATTTTTTTTTTCATAGCTGGAGTAATATCTTCTGAACCGGGTATTTTTGAATAATTTCCGATAGCAATTCATATAACCGACCGTAGTCATTTTAGAAAGATAAACACAAAAATCTTAAACCTCCCAACCCAGTTGAGCACAGATTAATGATATATGGCAGCTGAGCTTATGTTCTTTGACATTGACATTGACAGTTGAGATTTGACAGTCAAATTCAGTGCTGCTAACGTAAATTTTCGGTATTTCTTAGTTTTTCTGATCAATTCCCATAAAATGAGGGATTTTGGTCAAACTGCAATTTGGACTCTTATAAAATAACATAACATTACTCCTGTATTCCCCGAACGATTGTCACTTCGACGTTATGTTTAAGTCCCATGTAATAGGGGGCGAGCCTATTGCCATCAATAATTAGATCTAAAAAATTGTGATCAAAGATGACCTAGATACCGATAGAGACCCAGTTTCCAACCTGTGGATGTCATTCAAAGTGAACCGAGGAACAGCAGTATTCTCCGGTTACCAAACACTGATCAGCAAACCTTCTACCAAACACGGTGATTATTGTAATGTCATAGTCCGTTTAATATTTTTCTCTTCTCGGCAAATCATTGCTGTTTGTTGTAGCGGCCATATGAAAGCTCTTGTTAACACAGGACGTTTACGAAAGAATGATAAGAAATGAGTTGTTGAATGTGGTGATTTTTCGACTTGACCGCACGCCAATTTAGTACTTCAAAAATTGCAAAAAAAACTTAACATTGGCAACATTCATATTATTCACATTGTCAATGTGACGAAGAAGTAAACGTTCGGAAACTTTGTATATTAAAAATAATTGAGCGTCACCTAATTCTGAAGGTATAGGTCTACCAGAATCTGATGGCAAATAGGGAAATTAAACTTTTTTGTGGGTAACACAAGGGTAATTTGAATAAAAAGTCTTGATACTTATAATTTTTTTCTTTAATTTCTTCTTCATCTTCTACCTGCCCTTATCCCACACTAGATGGATGGGGTCAGCACAACATGTATTTCATAAATCCATGTTGTTAGAGGTTTTGGCTTATTGTTTTAAGTGACCCAATGTGCTTGCTGATATTATGCACTGGGTCCCAAAATGATATGCCGATATGTGGTTTTTTGCAATTTTATTGTAATGGAAAAGGAAACCTTGTTAAAATAAGTATGTTTATTAAAAATGTTTGAACAATAAAACATTAATCAGAACTGGAAAATGTATCAACTACAGTCATATTCGTTTTGACAAGTGAGATGTTGACATTGCCATATGAAAACCACTATTTGTTATTAATTTTTAATGCCATGAGATTCTGGTTGACCTTAATTACCTATACCTGTTATGCGCCAAATCCACTAGTTTTTGTTGCGCAAGTTATTGCACTCATATTGCCCGCTCACCGTAAAACTTGCCTATGTCGACTTATTGCGGTTGTGTCCACAGCTTGACAGCCAGTAGCGCAGTTGCGCAAGTCAACTTGCTCACTAAAACTTGGTAGTGGATTTGGCACTATAAAATTTAAATAAAATTGAGCTATTTTATTCGTGGAAAATCGTTAGCAAATAATAATTTCACTCTAGTGTAATTTGTTTGTAACCCTTCAACATCAGTTTGTCGCGTTGCACGAGCGATTTTCGAACGAATTCCATCTTCCCATCTCTTTCTACTCATTTTACTTTCTCTTTCTCTCTCATTTCGAAATGGCATATAAGCCTGTGTCGATTTGTTTGTGTTGAATACGTAACAAAATATAAACGAAGTGTAAAATCAGACCAGATATTCCAAGTGAAACCTCAAGATGGGTGTACCAGCATTCTTCCGTTGGCTGAGTAGAAAATACCCGAGCGTCATTGTTGAATGTGTTGAGCAAAAGGTAAAACATAACCTAAAAAAGAGGTTTCATCTACCGTTTCGTATGGCTTATGTATTCCGCTTCGATGATGAATAAAATCTAGTGTACTTATTGTATTTCTTGGTCTTGAGATAAAATCTTTTAGATTCGGTCTATACAAGTCCGAATGTCGCAGTTGTCTATTTTATGTTTTTAGTGCCAATTTTCGTCTTGATCATGTTTGGCGGCAGATGAAACAACTACACACACAATGTTTTGAGATAATAATATAACAGACAGGAGGATGATAGCAATATCGTACCTTTCCATTTATTTGTTGCAAGTCATGAATTGACTTCAAAAGATATAACTTGTTCAAAGGCTGAAATCAGAGAGCAGAATATTATGTTGTATTCTTTAGAAAAATTCATATTGTTTTAGTCAACATATTTTGATGATACCATAGTGTCAGCCAGCTGATCCAATGGTTAATGATTCCAGCTGATTCAGCTAAACTATCTTCCGCTGAGTAAAACTAAATATGCCAAAAACTGTTCTACAACAGTTTTTTTCCTGTAATTTGGTGGGTATAGTCTATAGTCGAGTGAGTACCAGAATAATAAAGCTGATGAGTATATACAATGTTTATGATGGACTATACATAGGGTTGCCACGTGACCAACTTAAAACCAGACATGTCTGGCTTTTTACCATTGTGTCTAGCTTTTTACAGTCGTGTCTGGCTTTTCCAGTTGTGTCTGGCTTTTTACAGTCGTGTCTGGCCTTTAACAGTCGTGTTTGACTTTTTACCGTCGTGTCTGGCTTTCTACAGTCGTGTCTGCCCAAATATATGCAAGTCGGGCCTGTCCAGCTTTTAGTCAACCCTGCCCTGTCAAAAGATACCGAATGAAAGTGCGTGAGTGACTCGGGTGGATATACAGGACACATGCATTTTTTTTATGGACCTGTCTGTCACGGTTTCCGCGCAATATGTCTGGCTTGATATGACTCTGTCCCTGACTTCTATATTTGGGCCTGGCAACCTTAACTATACAGGCGATCTCACCTTAGCATATCGACATTGCTCACAGCTGGGTTGCGGAGGTCTGATGGCAGTCATTCCATGTAAAATACTGGTATTCAGCTGCATCTGGTTAAGCTGGAAGCTGACCCCAATATAGTTGGGAAAAGGCTAGGCAGAATGAACCTTAACTATACAGAATAACTTATGATTCAACTCATTAATCATTATTATAGAGGGTGTATAATTTAAATGGACAGTATGGGGTAATTCTGAACCAGAAGAGCTACAGAAAAACTAGTTTTGAATACACTTGCTCATCTATACTAATATTATAAAGCTGAATAGTCTGTTTGTTTGAACACGCTACTTTCAGGAACTACTGGTTAGAATTGAAAAATTATATTTATGTTGGATAGTCCATTTTTCGAGGAAGGTTATAGGCTATATAACATCACGCTACGACTAATAGGAGCGGAGCATAATGAAAAATGTTGCTAAAATGGGGAAAATGTCCAGTTTTTATAAAAACACAATATTTAATATGTTAGGTCAAGCTAGTACTTGGAGTAACGTTAATACTTTAGTTACTAGTCTTTGCTAGACTATTTCAGCAGGCATCTGTGACTCCGCACTTAGATATGGATTTAGTACCTACTGCACAGTGCACTAAATCACTAGGGCCAGTAGTCTCAGGAAATATATAGCTGCTTCCTGACTCGTGAATCTATTGTACAATCCTACAGTGGTTTCCCGTATGACAATTGTCATCCACATTACAACAATGATTTAGGAGTATAAATAAATAAATTATGGCAATCGCCAATTAAACAATAACAGATTGAATCACATTTAAACTTATTTTTTATGAATTAGAAACTATTAGCTAAGAAAGTTTTATCAAATTTAACATAAACATAACATTACACCTATATTTGCTGAGGGTTGGGCAGAGGTGTATCCCCCTCATTTAGCCGTAATGTTTACGTCCCATGTAATAGGGGGCGAGCCTATTGCCATCAACTGGGCCCAAATCCAAACTCCAGGTTGAAAAACCCAATAACACTTTGCCCGACCTGGGGATCGAACCCAGGACCACATGATCAGCAGTCGCGCTTGCCACCACTAGACCAACAAGGCAGTTATAGTATTAACTAATTTGTTTTCAGAGATCTACTTACTTTATTAGGAACAAGATAATTACTGCTATAAAGTTTTTATTCAACACAGTTATTAAAACTAATATCACGCGTCATGTATTGGCAGTATTGACGGCAAGTAAATTTTTGGCATATCTGGCACGATGCACGTGTTGTTTCATTCATACTATAAAAAAATGAATTGGCCATTGGCTTTTTGTAACAAAGAAACTGCAATCACTGAAACATCTGCCAAGTGTGGTCATCATGGCAATTTCCCCTCTTGCCGTTTAGTTTAGCAGTCATTTTCAGCCCATGTACATATTAGCAGTGGATGATTAGTGTTGACCCATATGTCAGTATGGAATCGCGTTATTTCATGCTCTATCCGTTTCTGACGCTCAGGCACGTTATTTAATAGAGCGAGAATGACAGCATGAGTGCTATCGCGTAAAGCGCACTTCACTCCACGCTATACTATTTCGCTATATAATAAAGCATATTACGTCATAAGCTATAACTATAAACGGTGTAAAAAGACCCTTAACGAAGCCGAAAGGCACTTATTCTCCACGTCATTGCGAACATTTTTTTGTTCTGGACTATGCCTGGGAACCTTCTAGTTACGGAGATATTGGAGGTCAAACTTCCCACTTTTTCACAACTTTTTTTTTAAATACTAGTTTTGAAGGTTGCAAATGTACTTGAAATACCTCCATTACCCATTTACTACTCATTGCATCTATCAGCACAGTGGTTTGAGTGCGTTACAATCAGCTTTACAGTAAAACGAAATATTACATCCAAAAAATAAAATGTCGTTTCCCAGCGATAATTTGGCGTAGGGTTACTTAGTTTGATGTACTGAATGCATGGTTGACGGCTTGGTGAAGGGTCTTTTTACACCTTGTATAGCATGCCGTTCACACTATACGCTATATCGCAAGCAGGTCTACTATGTATAGCAAGTTATTAGACGGCGATAGAGACGAGGTAGAAGTGAGGCGGGGTGGGGACCGGAGAATCATACGATATAGCTCTGAGAATCGCTCAAGTTTATCGCGTACAGCAAGCCAATACATGATAAGCATAGCGTTGTGTGACCGTGTCCATATAAAATATTAGGTCCCCACCTATGAAATCAGCGTTTTGTATGGAGAATTTTAAAGAAGTTGCATTTTTCATACCAACATTTTCTTAATTTATTTAACAACTATGAACTCTAATGTTTTAAAACTTTTATGCACTACTAATGTTTAAAAACTAAGACAACGTATGCCACTTAGATTATGCGACAAAAATAAGTTTTGGCTAAGTTAAAACAAAAATAGTGGCCATTTCTGCTAACAAAAAGAGGAGTCATTTTTAAGGTATTTTTTATGTTTAGAAAACTATAAGTAAGAAGGTTTTTTTAATTATTGGTAGTTGTCTATTGTGGTCATTATTCGATATAATATCAAGCAATTGATGAATATTTTAAATCATAGAAGTGACGAGGTTCTCTATTTGTGAGAAAAAAACGCCAATTTCATAGGTGGGGATCTAATATATGCGGAGCGATATCGTTGTGCTATACAATATTTGCTATATGCTATATTATAGCGTAGTGTGAAGTGCGCTTGAGGTCTCACGCTGTCTTCTTCGCTCTATTAAATGATATTAAAAAAGCTCCTAGTAAATTCTCCTTCAAACGCAAAGTTAGGAAACACTACTTGAAGTCGCTGCACTCCTAATTATCTAATTTAGTCTTCGTCATAATTGCATTAAGTTTTGCATAACGTTTTGTATGTACATATATATATTATTTGTCATATACATATATATATATACATATATATATATATATATATCATATACATATATATATATATATACATATATATATATATATACAAGGTTAGTCGGAAAGGGGGTACTAAGCCGAAAGGGTGTTAAAGTACCCATAATAATGGATAACTTTTGTTCTACAACTTTCCCCAAAACTCGATAGTTTAAGAGAAATAGCTTTTCAAAGATTTCGTAAAAAATATGCTAAAATTATCTGTCCATAGCTATGATCAGATGTTTTTACAATTTAGGTCATATTTGGGGTCACGGATTAGAAAAATAATTTTCTGAATTCATAACTAAAGCAGGTATGTTTTTTTTTGAAAAAACTAAAATAAAAAAAAAAATTTCATGCAAATAAAAATTATCGAATTTTGAAATTTTAACAATTGCTTTGTAATAGTCATCAGTGATACTTTAGGTGGCCCGCGGCTTAGTACCCCCTTTCCGACTAACCTTGTATATATATATATATATATTGTAATATCTATATATTTTATTATTTGTATATATGTATTTTATGTAATTTATATTTAACTTTTGATTTCCTAATATATTCAGTCCAAAATCGTCAACTCATCTTTTTCCTGTACCTACTTATTTTCGATGCTTTTCTTTTTAACCCTAAGGTTGACTGGTAGAGAATGCCTTATGGCATTAAGTCCGCCTTATGTACCACCATAGTGTATAGAAGTATAAATAAATAAATAATTCCTGGACGGTAGAAAAGGATAGAGCATGAAAATACGCGGTTCCGTGCTAACAGATGTGGGACAATTGTTATGGGTTGATTTGACGATAGGATGACACTGCTATGTCCAGACTGGCTGAATAGGTGTTGATGCATGCTTGACAACATTATCATATTGTGTTCTGTCTGTTTTACCTGTTCAATCGTGTAGGGCAGCGGTCGGCAACCTTTTGGCAGGCAAGGGCTACATAGTGGCAAAATGAGGTAGAGGCTTGCCGCACTTGTTCATAATTTAGATAATAGTGCTCAGCGCTACTCTTGAATGCTCCCTCACTTAACCTTTGCGCTCTCATAACGTAATTATTTATTTAGGCATGGAAAAGAATAAGGGTGTTACTGCACCAATCGATCGACCGTCGATCGATCTCATCGATCGACGTTGATCGATTGGTGTGGTAGCTTTGGCTGCTCGACGGATACCGTTCGACTAATCAGTCGATCGATTGCCGGTCGATGGCATCGGTCGACTTTGATCGATTAACCCCGCCTATAATCCATCGGTTTCTTTCCAAATGTATTCACAAGAGGACGCGTTGTCCATCGATCGATTGGTCTGTTAGGAACGATCGATCGACGGCGACTAATCCATTCTACCATCGATAGACGATCGATCGATTGATCTAGTGATACCCTAAGACTTTTATTTACAAAACAGTAGCGGGCTGCATGCGGCCCGCGGCCCTTCTTTTTGCGGCCACGTGTTGCCGACCGCTGGTGTAGGGCCGTAGCTTATATAAGAGCCCCACAAACAAGAAGTTAATAGGGCCCTTGATCTTGCAGCCCTCGGGCCCTAGAGCTTCTAGCTACGGCCCTACAGTCAAGCATTAACGTTCCATCTATGTACCCTTATCATTACAATTCCAGCCAACTGATGTCGATGGCCAGCTCATCTACATAGACTCTTCGCTCCCAAACCCCAATGGGGTGGAGTTTGACAACCTATACCTGGACATGAACGGTATCATCCATCCCTGTACCCACCCTGAAGACAAGCCACCGCCTAAGGATGAGGATGAGATGATGGTAGCTATCTTCGAGTGCATCGACCGGCTGTTCCGTATCGTGAGGCCCAGGAAGCTGCTGTACATGGCTATTGATGGAGTGGTGAGTTTAAACTTTATAATTGGATTTCTGTAGGATTTTGGATAAGCTTAAGCATAGTACCATGGCTATATCACTGCCTGGTGATAAAAATTCGTTCAATAACGACGTGAGATTAGCAGCATCGTATAAAAAACCTTAGAACAGATAGAACTTGATTGCTTAAAGCGGTTCGCAGTATCTACCATCTAGATACGTAGGCGCATCGATTCCGCGTAAGGGTGTTACTACACCAATCGATCGATCGTCGATCGATGCCATTGATCGAAGTTGATCGCTTGGTGTGGTAGCTTTGGCTGATCGACGGATACCGTTCGACTAACCAATCGATCGTTTGCCGGTCGATGGCATCGGTCGACGTTGATCGATTAACCTCGGCTATTATCAACTAGGGTCTTTCGAAATGTATTCACAAGAGGCCGCGTTGTCCATCGATCGATCGTCGACTGACAGTCGATCGATTTGTCTGGTAGAAACTATCGATCGACGTCGTCTAATCCATTCTACCATCGATCGATCGATTGGTCTGGCAACACCCTAAGGCACGCGGTTTTCCGCAGAATCGACGTACCTTTGGCATGTGATGTAAATTTAGTACAGTATGTAACAATCTCGGTTCTATTATCGCCATTTATAAGAAGTAAACAGTAAATCAATAGTTTTTCTAGATTGTGGTATAAAATGTATCTAAAGCTACTTTTTCGACCAGGCGCCCAGAGCAAAGATGAACCAGCAACGTTCCCGTCGTTTCCGTGCCTCCAAAGAGACCCAGGAGAAGATCGACGAGATCGCCCGTATTCGCGAGGAGCTGCTGGCCAAAGGCGCGTATTTGCCGCCCGAGAGGCCCAAAGAGGCGCACTTCGATTCCAACTGCATCACTCCTGGCACGCCCTTCATGGACCGGCTCAGCAAGTGCCTGCATTATTATATACATGACAGGTTTGTGAGAAATCTTTGTAATTAGTAGAGCTTCTTGTGGAAGAGTTCGTCCAAGGAAGTACCTATTACCGCCTTACTTATTTCCATCGCCAAGCAGCTTTGCTCTGTTCCGGTTTGAAGGGTATGTGTGCCGGTGACATTACAGGCACGTGAGAATTTGCAACTATGTCTAAAGTTGGCAATGCATCAGCAATACTCTTGATGTTGTAGGTGTGTGTAGGCGGCGGTAACTACATACAACCATATTCTAAGACGTTCCCTCAAAACTTACTCGCTTCGACTCCACCTCGACTCAGTCTTTCTCACTACCATCGGTAGTTATCGTTGACATAAACGTCCTCGACTCGAGATTTTTCCTCTGTCAAGGTAAGGAATCATCTGTCAAACTCAAGGTATCTCGAAACCTACCTTAAGGAAGGAAGTGTCAAAGTTCGTATGTAACAAAAATGAATTTTGAAGACTATCGAATATGCTTACGATAATCCTTACAAGTATTTATCGCGGCGTTATTTGCGCGACGGAGATAAATCAAATTATGACGTAATGACTCCGTCGAGGAACCTCAAAGTTTACTCGAAATTGCGACTAAGAATACAGTTTTGAAGGTGTTTTCGAGGCCGCCCTGAGTCGAGTAAGTTTTGGAGGAACGTCTTAGAATATGGGTGTTACTATCAAGTGGGCCGTCGGCCTTAGAGCCAACCTAAAACATATTTTTTTAACGCTTTCGATCATGGGCCAAACGGGTTTTTTTTAAATGTTTAAAACCTTGTTTTTTAAGTAAATAATGCAAACTGATATGTTACTTACCACCTCAATTTCTTTTCTTGTCATTCTTTTTTATTGCTTTACAAGATTTACTAAATTGCCATTTTATTGAACAGATTGAACAGCGACCCTGGCTGGAAGGGTATTAAGGTGATCCTGTCAGATGCTAACGTGCCCGGCGAGGGGGAACACAAGATTATGGACTACATTAGAAGGCAGAGAGGTAAGACATTAAGATCGATTGACTTACCATACTTGGTTTATTAGATGATTTTGCGTCTATACAGAGTATTTTATTTCGACTTTCTTAGGTTTGTCTCGATGAAGGTAAAATACATTTTCCTAATAACGTGGTGCAGTTCTCGCAATGAGGGGTTCGTGGCGAATTACCAACCGCGCGGATCATACGATTTGCGAAGTTAAGCTGCGCTTGCCGCGGTCAGTCTGTGGATGGGTGACCATTCGTTACACATCGAGACCCCTCTGTGCCTCGGAGAGCACGTTAAACAGTCGGTCCTGGTTGTCATACGAATACCCATGACAGTCGTTACGGAAAGTCAGGAACCCAAAAAGTCTGACAACCGGTCTAGCCTAAGGATATCGGCATTGCCCAATAACTGGGTTGCGGAGGTCTGATGGCAGTCGCTACGTGTAAAGTACTGGTATTCAGCCGCATCTGGTTAGACTAGAAAAGGCTAGGTTGAATGAGTTCTCGCAATGAGACATGACTTTAGTATGTGAGTGGGCACCAATACTAGCTAGGGCAGTCCCTGTTCTACAATGAGACATGACTTTAGTATGTGAGTGGGCACCAATACTAGCTAGGGCAGTCCCTGTTCTACAATGAGACATGACTTTAGTATGTGAGTGGGCACCAATACTAGCTAGGGCAGTCCCTGTTCTACAATGAGACATGACTTTAGTATGTGAGTGGGCACCAATACTAGCTAGGGCAGTCCCTGTTCTACTATTATGTTCAGCTGTTGTTCAATAGGTCAAATCTTTTCCTATCCTCGTTGCGAGTGGATAGCACTCACCCAAACTTTAAATCTAGCACCCATATTCTAAGACGTTCCTCCAAAATTTACTCGACTCGACTCCACCTCGACTCAGTCTTTCTCACTACCATCGATAGTTATAGTTGACATAAACGTCCTCGACTCGAAATTTTTCCTCAGTCGAGGTAAGGAATCCTCGTGTCAAACTCAAGGTACCTCGGAACCTACCTTAAGGAAGGTAGTGTTCGTATGTAACAAAAATGAATTTTGAAGACTTTATCGAATACGTTTACGATAATCCTTACTATTTATCGCGGCGTTATTTGCGCGATGCAGATAATTCCTCAAAGTTCACTCGAAATTGTAATTAAGAATACAATTTTGAAGGTGTTTTCCAGGTTGTTCTGAGTCGAGTAAGTTTTGGAGGAACATCTTAGAATATGGGTGTATGTCTCCTTACCTGCAGTGTAAGAAACAGCCACACCATGTCTTCTCGTCGGCGTCGTAAGAATCGGAAGGCTGTGCCACCGGCAATGGTTTTGGATTCCTTTAACCAACAACAAATTCTTACATTCCAGTGCAGCCAGACCACGATCCGAACACCCAGCACGTGCTATGCGGTGCCGACGCTGACCTCATAATGTTGGGGTTGGCCACTCACGAGCCAAACTTCACCATCATCAGGGAGGAGTTCAAGCCCAATAAGCCTCGCCCGTGTGACGTGTGCGGACAACTTGGTGAGTGACCTTGATTTAGGAACTGCTTTAGTCTGGTGGTATGAAGGAAGAAGCATTCAACAACCAGTTTCCCCACCTTCACGTGGTTCAATTAGGTATTGACCAACGACGCTCTTGACTATACAGAGAAAGAAAAATATAATCATTTTCTTGCCTCGTTGGTCTAGTGGTGGCAAGCGCGACTGCTGATCGTGAGGCCCTGGGTTCGATCCCCAGGTCGGGCAGAGTTATTGAGTTTTTCCGTGTGGAATACCTATCTAGCAGCCCGGTGTTTGGATTTGTACCCGGTTGATGGCAATAGGCTCGCTCCCTATTACACGGGACTATACACCTCTGCCCAACCTTTCGGGGAACATAGGCGTTATGTTATGTTATGTAATAATTTTCTAGTCTCTACAGCAGGGGTAGCCAACTTGATTTGATCCAAGATCTACTCTTTACTGAGTAGACTCTGTGCGATCTACCAACCTCTTCATTCAACTTATATTTTTCTTTGCCTTGCCATGATCGACTGTTCTACAGCATCTCTTGAATATCTCCAGCTCAAACGTTCAAGGTGGACGACGGAAATTAGTGTTACCTGTGCTAAAGACCTGCTTGTAGTACTAAGGGTGGTGTTCACAAACATTAATTCTCTGGTTAAACGACTGTTTACTCGAACCATGTACCAGAATATTTGGTAAATTAATAAATATAATAATAATAATTTGTAATATATATATATAGTAATATTTTGATAAAGTATATATTTTGTTAGTAGGTACTTATGTATTATTTTGTTTATAATAATTTTTATTTACCTTTTCAATATTTGTTTTAAATTCTTTTTTTGTACCTTTTCTAAGTATTTAATTTTTGACCTAAAGGTTGACACTGGTAGAGAATGCCATTGGCATTAAGTCCGCCTTATGTACCACCAATTGTACATGAAGTTTAAATAAATAAATAAATTGTTTAACCAGAAAATGTTAGTGAATACCAGCCTCGTTTCCTCAATACCGTGACTTTAAGGCCCTCATACACGGACAGGCTAACCTGAGTCAGTTCGGCCTTACCGGATGCGTGCACATACACGGAAGAATATCATTAGTTCACGTTCATGTGATATGGTCTCTTTAGTCCGTACAGTCGCATTTGGCGCATCGGTCTTCAGGCGAAAATACCCACACACGATACGTATTTTTATCCAGTCAGGCGAAACTGAACGATGAGTTGTTAATAATAAATAATAATAATTATCATTTATTCTCATCACAAAGCAGACGAGTAAGCTGTATTCCACCTTTGTGAGAGACTGGTGCTTGATATAGGTTTTTGGGAAAAACCTGTGCTACAGGTCACCAGGCTCCTTCCACGGCTAGAATTAGCTTTAACATAGATACTTTGCAAAAGTTAAACAATATGCATAACACAAATAAAAGAAGAAGTAATAACAAAAAGAAATACCTATCTCTAATTCTGCAGAAGTTATTGTTCGTGTATGCGGAGCTTTAGATTTAGAGTATCACTACCTTTTCTAAAAGAAATCTGGCTAAACGGAGACTGTCATTCTGTCAGCCTTGCTATAGTAACATGCAGTAATTCAAAACTTTTTCCACCAGGACACGAAATGAAAGAGTGCACAGGGACCAACCAAGACGCATCGGTCGTCAGATCAGACCCAGCCTTCGGCAACCAGGACAGCTTCATCTTCGTCCGTCTCAGCGTCCTCCGGGAGTACCTCGAGAAGGAGCTGCAGATGCCGGACCTCCCGTTCCCTTATGACTTCGAGAGGGCGCTAGATGATTGGGTGTTCATGTGCTTCTTCGTCGGCAACGACTTTCTGCCGCATCTACCCAGCTTGGAGATCAGGGAGGGGGCTGTTGATCGACTTGTGAATTTGTATAAGAAGTGTGTTTATAAAACTAAGGTGAGATTCATGGTTGAATGTGAGGAATACTCGTGTAATAGACCATAAAACAGCGCGTATGGTACGCGTACGGAAAATACAGGGTGTAAACGAAATCATGTAATTCCTTCAAACCTCGTGGTGTACTGCTGACATAGATTAACCCTGCATGGGATATTTTTGGTTTCAATAAAAAAAAACTACAAGAAGTAAACATGTGTTTTTAACGTGAGGCATTTTGGCGCCCCGAGTTAAAGCACCGCACGGCAAGCGATACCGCGCAATTCGCTCGGGGCGCTAAAATGACTCTCTTTAAGAACACATGTTTACTTCTTGTAGTTTTTTTTTATTGAATCCAAAAGTATCCCATGCAGGGTTTCGTTTACACCCTGAATATGCTCAGTTATTCCATTCAGTTGAAGCCTGATTTGCTGTATAGTCGGCTGCTCACACGGTAACGCAAATCAAATAAGAGATACGTAGCTCAGAGTCAGCCGTTAACAGTCGGCAGCAAACTGTTCGCAAAGTCCCATGGCCCACGTATTAATTATTTCCTCGTATTGATCTATCATCATGATGTAAGCGTGTATCCTCCTTATCTTCCTCAGGGTTGGATCACAGACTCTGGCGACGTAAAACTGGAGCGAGTCCAAGTAATCATGACAGAACTAGGCCACATGGAAGACGAGATCTTCAAGAGGCGTCACCAGAACGAGATCAACTTCAAAGCCAAGGACAAAGCTAGGAAGAGGCAGCAGCAGAGGATCAATTTCGGAATGCTGGAGAAGACGCAGTTTGCGCCCATGGTGAGTACAAGCTTAAGCAATAATAGACCTAGATACGTTGACATAAAGTCGAAGCTTTTCGTGTCACAAAACAATTGGAACCGCTCGGCTTACGAAAATTATCAACGGCAACTTGTTGTGTGGTCGACTTGTAGAGATAAACTACGATAATATGGGGCGCCCCTCTTAATTACTGTTTCAATGTGTGTAGTCACATCGTTACAAAAGAGTTTGTATGTAGTTGTAAGTATTCGTTTGAGGGCCGTCTCAGTACACATTGCCATTATGGCGTGGTTGAGTAAGTGCCTGCGTCCACAGGCGGCACGGTATGGCAGAGGATTTTTTAAGCTCAATAAATTTTAAACCTTATTTTAATACCCTTTAGGACTCGTATTTACCGTACCATGCGATACCGCGGAACGACGAAGCATCCCGCGGTATGCTAAGCAAATATGAGTGCTAATGTTATTATCATAAGGTTTAAAATTATTTGAGCTTAAAAAATCCTTTCCCGTTCCGTGCCGCGTGTTGGCGTAGGCCCTAACGATTATATAACGTCCAATATAACTTGACACGCGGCGAAGAGAGGAACTAAAATATTGTAATTAGTTTGACGTAGTATCGCGTTTTGTCTTCGCAAGCAGCACTGCTCTGCAATGCCAAGTTAACTGGGTACTCTGTACATCTTTCGTATTTGTTTTTATCTGGAAATATAAAAAACTATTTATACAAGATGAACTAGTAGGTTAGTATGGGTGCAGCCAGGATTTTGTCCAGGGTGGGGTAAACTCAGTCAGACAGTCCTTAAATATTTGTCTTTTCAATAAATCTAAGTGCAGAATGGGATTATGGGGATTAACCCCATAACTTATTTTTGAGGTCCAAATAAGTATAAACGGAATCTGGCATTGGTCTGCCTATTTTGGGTAATGTTTCTGTGGACATGGGTGGCGAGTTGACTGAATCTAGACCATTTACCTATTCTTTCCTGTGCCAGGGTGGGCCAAGTGCCCCATCTGCCCCACCCTGAATTCGCCTATGAGTGATAATATAGCCTTTTCTCTCTAATTATTTTTATTCCTTATTCCAGGCCGTGGGTCAGAACCCTTCTAAGCCGGTGGAGAACGTCCGAAAAGAGGCAGCCAATATGCGTCTCGCTGGAATGCAGAACGAAGCTGCTGTGAGTATTATATAATTATCCCATCCAAACGCAAACCTTGAACTAGCGAACAGTACCTTCGGGGAATACAGGCGTGATGTTATGTGATGTCACAAAATGTAATGATTTCAGCAAGAAGAATCAGAGTCTCGCGGTCGAAAGCGATCAGCGCAAGCAGCTGGACTGGACGAGGACGATGATGATAAGAATGATGAAGTGAGGCTGTGGGAGGAGGGGTTCAAGGAACGATACTACGAGAGCAAGTTCGAAGTGGCGCGGGACAACCTGGAGTTCAGGTCAGTGATAATTACTGAAAAATAGCGTTTGTTAACGGATGATTTCCACCAAACGGCTCGCTTCGCGTCGGATCGGAATGAATTTTACAATCTTTAAACGATATTAAATCGTGTATACAGTATTTAAAATCTATATTACCGCACCGCGCACAGCAGCTTGACCGCGGGCGACTTCCGCGACACGCGATCGTAGCCGAAAGTATGATGCGACGTGCGTATGGACGTTCGCCTGTCGTCGTATCCGATTGGATCCTTTCAAAAATTAGAACACGTCAACACGGTAGGAATGAAACTATTTCACTAGGAGCAGAAACGGAATCCGTTTAACGAATACGTTCGCAAGCGTCGGTACGGAGCCGATCGTATGCGTCGACATCCTGCCGGCCTCGATCGGCTGTCGCCGCATCCGTTCGTATCCTATCCGATCCGATGCGAGCCGTTTGGTAGAAATCATCCTTAAAAGATAAAACAGAAGAGTAGTGGATAACTTAGAATGGACGAGACGGTTGACGCGTACTATCATATGACATTACCCAAGAGAAATACAATACAAGGAGTTATGTAGAACAAAATGTATAATAGAGCATTGAAAAACTAACTTTAAAGCTGTACTCTATATATTTTAAAGATTCAAGTTAAACCGCCGTTAACTCGGTCATCTTCAGATCCTTTCGTAAAGTGTACTGTATGTAACACAACTTTAAGTCCATTTTTCAATGATCTAGTTTAGTGCGAGGCGGCGCGTTGACGTCGGATCGGCTGATCACGCCTTTTTGTTCAAAATTCAAAAGTTAATTCTCCCAACAGATACCGTGTGGCGCTGCAGTACGTGCGCGGCCTGTGCTGGGTGCTCCGCTACTACTACCAGGGCTGCGCCAGCTGGAAGTGGTACTTCCCGTACCACTACGCGCCCTTCGCCTCGGACTTCGTCAATATTTGTGGGCTCTCAACCAAGTTTGAGGAGGGGACGCAGCCGGTAAGTGGCGATCTACGAGTTCTACTTACTGTATAATATGAGTATCATGTATTAGGGCAGGGGTCGGCAACCTTTTGAGACGGAAGAGCCAAAAGTCTCAATTTATGAAATTTCACAGTTTTTAAAGAGCCACAATAAAATTTCGTTTCAATATAATAGTATTTGCCTATACAAGGTGGCCTGTAATTAATGGATAAAATTTTAATGGCGTTTAACAAAAAGGTAATTACTTTAAAAAAAATTACAAAACGAAAATACATTTATATATCTATACTAATATTACAAAGAGGAAAGATTTGTATTTTTATATTTTTGTATGTAACGAATAAACTTCAAAACTACTGGACCGATTTCAAAATTTCTTTTACCGTTAGAAAGCTACATTGTCACTGAGTAACATAGGCTACGGGCGGAGCCGTGGGGACACAGCTAGTAGTTACTATATCTATCTCTCAGTCATAGTCAGTATATTTCAGTCATACTATATTATACGCACGATTTTAAGGGTTTTGATAGTAAAATAATATTTTTTGGCGTATGGAACTGGAGAGCCGCAACTTTACATCGAAAGAGCCGCAGGTTGCCGACCCCTGTATTAGAGTAATTACGAACATGGGAATATTCCAAAAATTACGAGTTACTACTAAACCAGGCAATATTTATTCTTTCTTTCTTTAAGAAAAAAAACATTGCCCCACATTAGGATTTCTCCTGTATCGTGGGTGCGTTTACAGACACAAATCTTCACATGCACAAACACCCTGACCCGGAACAACTATCTGTAGGCCATACAGATATTTGTTCCGTGCGGGAATCAAACCCGCGATCCGTAGCGCTTAAGCCAATCGCTCAACCAGTGCACCAAACGTGTCGTTATTGTTCTGGCAACGTAATAATGCCGGAATGTGTAATGTAATGTTGCCAGAGCAAAAAAGATTGTCTGGTTTTGGTAGTAATTCGTAATTTTCGCAATATTCTCATGTTTGTAATTCCCTTAAAGCACCTTATACATCAATGATTAGAGAATATTTTTATGGGTAGGAAATCTCACCTAATCTCTGTTACGGGATGTCCTGCGTAAGCGACAAACGCGACGCGATGCTACACGACGCGATAAAAAGTATGCGCTACGTCGCGTCTCGTCGCAGACTGCTATAGGCCACCAGCAGGGAATGCCGTTGTTTTGATCGCGTTTGTCGCGTTCGCGGCATCGCGTTTGTCGCTTACGAAGAGAAGAAACAAAGAAAGTATCAGTTGCTTATAATCAGAGATCGGATAATAGGATGTATATTTACCTAAAGTTAATTTTTCGCTACGAAAGTATGGAAAAGGTTTATTAAAATAATTTATAAGAAAAAAAAACTCGATATCACGGGATTGCATAACTAATCGAATGCATATAATTAATGGAAGTTAACTTTTAACCCCTAATGCGAATATGTATGTACGGTGTAAGAAAGTAAGGGGTGCACGTCTGTGTTAGTTAAAAAAAAGGTAAAACTTTAAGAATGTAAATATGATTCTATTCTACAGAACACTAAATTTGACGACCTCGGAATCGCGGCATTTTTTCGATACAAAAGTGCATTCCATATTAGCCAACACTTGAACTTTAGGTAAATATGTATCCGATTATTCGATCTCTGCTTATAATCCTGCGAGGGACGTAAATAAACCAGTGTTTACAGTAAATCAAAACGCAACCATCAGGAAATGTATACAATTATATGTAGAGCTACAATTTGATACCTTAACTAAGGTATATACTTCTGTTGTTTCGTCTGCTAGTGATGCTAACACTCCTTATACAATTTGATACCTTAAGTTGTTAACGTAAGGTGCATTTTCGAACAATGCTATCTACTGAAGCATCTTACCATGTATTTAATATTAAACTTTACGGTGTTAGAATAAGGCGTGTTTTTGTGTGCAGGTACAATAGAGCATTTGATTATTACCAGCCATACAATATTATACCCTAACACGTTAATAATAAGGTGTATTTCTGTCCAGTTCCGTCCACTGGAGCAGCTGATGGGCGTGTTCCCAGCCGCCAGCTCCACGCACGTGCCCAAGCCCTGGGCACAGCTCATGAGCGACCCTGTAAGTAGCATGGTCTACCTTTATTTAAGACACAGTGATAGTTGGAGTTTCTTTTTTAGAAAACGTTCCCCTCACTAGGACTTCTCCTGTATCGTGGGTGCGTTTACAGACACAAATTTTCACATACACAAATGCCCAGACCCGGAACAACTCTGCCGGGGTTGCGGTGCATGCTTTTGCGAATCCCGTGACCCCGGCCGAACGGTCAGGAGGAGGAACACCGTTGGTTTTTAGCCGGTAAGAGTCCGGCAGACGCCCTCGCCTTCCTCGGGCGAGGGACATCCATGAGGATTTTCCAACGATTAAAAAAAGATCCGGTACAACTATCTGTAGGCCATACAAATATTTGTTCCGTGCGGGAATCGAACCCACGACCCGGAGCGCAGAAGCCATTCGCCCAGCCAGTGCATCAAACGTGTAGTCATTTTATTTGGTCCTTATTATTGTCCCTATCGACATCTTTCAACAGGTGCCATAATATACGGGATGTTACTTTTTCGTAGTTCTGTCAGTTTGATTCCTGGTTCGCGCAAAAAATCATTGACTGCAGTATTTCTTACATACATAACATCACGCCTGTATTCCCCGTAGTATCGGGCAGAGGTGTAGTAACATCCTCATTTTGCCGTTATGTTTAAATCCCATGTGGGGGGCGAGCTTATTGACATCAACCGGGCACAAATCCAAACTCCCGACTGCTATTGAGGAATTCCATGCGGAAAACCACAATAACACTGCCCGATCTGGAGATCGAACCCAGGACCTCACGATCAGCAGTTGCGATTGCCACCACCAGACCAACGAGGCAGATGCAGTATTTCTTACTTTTAAAAATAAAATTAATTCTCAGTAAAATTTTCAATTTTCAATATTTTAAGTACTTTCATTTCATGACCGTTAGATCTGATCTGGTACACCCGGCATACTAAGAATAAAGTTGTACGGTCAACAACGAAAGTAGGTTAACGCTTTTACTTTTACATAACATCTAAAAGACACAAAATTATTCGATACACTGCTTTTCTGAATTTCATATAATAGTCAAGAGTTTGTGTTATTTTATTTTTACATGTGTTCTGATTAAATTTGAATATTATTGTGTTCAGTTATGATTTAAAAAATTGACACACTTTCGTTGCTGACTGTACAAGCCCTTTCTCGAATACACCAATTTGTTTTCGAAGAATATTCTATAATTTATAATGAACTGTATTTTGTTCGTGTCCAGTTCTCGGCGATAATCGACTTCTACCCAACTGACTTCAAGATCGATTTGAACGGCAAGAAGTTCGCGTGGCAGGGAGTGGCGTTGCTACCGTTTGTGGACGAAGAGAGGCTCTTCAAGGCGTTAGAGCCTTTCTATGCAGAGCTCACGGAGGCTGAGAGTTAGTATACAGATGATATTAATCTATACTAATATTATAAAGCTGAAGAGTTTGTTTGTTTGAACGCGCTAATCTCAGGAACTACTAGTTGGAATTGAAAAAATATTTTTGTTGGATAGTCCATTTATCGAGGAAGATTATAGGCTATATAACATCACGCTACGACCAATAGGAGCCGTTCATAAATGAAAAATGTTGCAAAAACGGGAAAATGTCCAACCGTGCGAAGCCGGGACGGGCCGCCAGTTCCATATAAACATCTCACACCGTATACATTTGACCGAAGATGCGTTACTAAAATTCTTCGAGTAAATTACTCAACGGAAGATCGGCGACGTATCTTCCTTCAGATGTGGCTTGGCTCTTAACCGAAAGGTGGAAGACTGTTTACAGAAATACAGAGTTATTTCGGATTAATTGGTGAAACTTCATAGAGTTACTAGGTACGTGCGTGAATTGAATGCAGAGCTGAGGAATGCGTGCGAGAATACGCAAGTGCTGTTAGACGACAAGGACTGCACTACATGTGCGGGGGGAGGAGGGAGCGGACCTCAGGTCTCGAATGCATTCAATTCGTGCGCCTACTGTAGCTACCACCAGGTTCACACGATTCGATTCTAGTTAGTCAACTGCTAAATCGCATGCGATTTGAACCGTCCGAACAGACTTTTCAATCAAATGGGGAAGGCAACGCAAAACGAAAGCAGATGGCAGCACCTCCATACTTAGTTATTTGAACCAATCAGAACCATCATATTCATATTAGCAATAATGTCAAACACATTGCAACCAATAAGATGACATAGGAACAATCGAAAGTGGCGCCATTAGTTCCACAGTTGCCTATCCCATTGAAGCAACAAAAACGTTCCAACTTTTGTTGATCAAGTCATTTGTTGAAAGCGATTCGACCCGGCTGAACCTGTCGTACAATAGAATAGAGTGCTTTCAAATATCAAAAAAATACCTAAACTGTTGTTGAGAGAATGAGTGAACGGCGATTAACAAAAGGAATTTATAAGGCGGATGTTAATGGGAACGCCGGTAGAGGACGTCCTAGAAGGACATACATCGATGTTATTGGTGATGTTCTTCACAAAGGTCAGGTGCGTAGTACTCTCAACCGGCGTGCGTGTATGACAAGATGTATGAATGTGGATGAAGCGAAAGGGGTATGTAAGAGTCGTAGCATGTGGCGTTCTATAGTTTCTGCCTACCCCCATGGGAAAAAGACGTGAGTTTATGTATGTATGTTGTTAAATACACTCGGGAGCAATGAATCCGGATCACCACAGCTGGGTCATAGTCTTAACATAGTTTTGTTTATGTCCGTGACCAGGATTTACTGCTTCCGAGTGTAGATAAAAAATGATCTACAACATGTGCGCTCTTCGCTACTATATTAGCTAGGTATCTTGTTCAAATATCGATACAAAAATCAAATGTTTCTGCCTACCCTTTTCCCAACTATGTTGGAGTCAGCTTCCAGTCTAACCAGATGCGGCTGAATACCAGTATTTTACACGGAGCAACTGCCATCGGACCTCCGCGACCCAGTTATTGGGCAATGCCGATATCCCAAGGTTAGACCGGATGTCAAACTTTCAGGCTTCTGACTTTCCGTAATGACTGTCGTAACTATTCGTGTGTCACCCGGGACCGACGGTTTAAACTACTCTCCGAGGCTCGGAGGAGTCTCGATGTGTAACGAATGGTCACCCATCCACAAACTGGCCGCGGCAAACGCAGCTTAACCTCGCAAATCGTATAATACAAAAATCAAATAATAACCATTTTCTTCCTGTTATCCAGAACAGCGCAACATCCGCGGGCACGACCGCCTGTACGTGGGCACGGGCAACAAGAGCTACGACTACCTGCTGGGGCTCTACACGGAGGCTGCGGGCAAGCTCAGGGCGCTCATAGAGAAGCAGCAGAAGTACCCCTACATGAGCGACGGGGTCACCGGGGAGGTCATGCTTAGCAAAGATTGCGTCGTTATTGGGGGGTGAGTTACTTGTAGAAAGGTACTACTTGGTATCGGTTTTCTACAAAGAGGAGATATTGATCAGACTTCCTTGTTGGTCTATAGTCGGACCGTTGCAGTAACTTGACAGTTAGAGGGATACCAGTTTTTGACAAAAAAAGGTAGTGAGGTGAAAAAAAGAATGAATGAAATTGAATGAACTTAATAATGTACTTATAGGCATACTTTTTATTGAATTTTATAACTAGAGGATCAAAACACGATATATCACTATTGAAAATAGCCGTAACCACTAGTAACTACTGATATGACGTTTTTGAAGCGTTAAATAACTGAACATAGGGTTCGTTATTTATTTATTTAAAACTTTAATGCACAATTGTGGTATATAATGCGGACTTAATGTCATAACTCATTCTCTATCAGTTAATTTGGGTCTAAGAGAACAGCATCGTGAAGAGGTACAAAGAATTTATAAAGATATGTTTTAATTGAACTATTTTTCGTATTCGTTCTTTTCGTAAAATCGTTCACTACCCAACACTTAGTTTTAGTATGGTAGCATTATTTTGCTTTGAACTGTCAAGTTACTGCATCGAATTAACGTTCCAGCTATAGTGGTCGCAAGCGCGAGCGCTGAGCATGGGGTTCTGGATTCGATCCCCAGGTCGGGCAAAGTGTTATTATTGAGTTTTTCCATGTGGAATTCCTCAGTAGCAGCCCGGGGTTTGGATTTGTGCCCGGTTGATGGTAATAGGCTCGCCCCCTATTACATCTTAAACATAACGGCGAAATGAGGGTGTTACTATACACCTCTGACCGACCCTTCGGGGAATACAGGCGTGATGTTATGTTAATCATGTCCCAATATTTATTGTTATTATTTCCGCCCGCAGTCAGCTCCCGTCCCCGGTGATCGGTCTGCAGCCAGTGATAGGTAACCACGTGGTATGCGTGCGGTTCGTGGACCCGTCGTACGACAAGGAGTTCCCGGCGAGGAGACTGGAGGGAGCTGTACAGCCGCCCAGGGTGCTGAAGCCCGGGAACCTGGGCCACGAGGACAATAGGAACTGGAGGCCGCAGATTGGTGAGTCACGATAAATTATTTGTAAACTAGATGACCCAGTGAACTTCGTACCACCTAAAATTGTTTATTCGCTCCTTACATACTCTTTTCACTTCATACACATTCATACATCTTATCATACACGCACGCCGGTTGAGATACTACGCACCTGTCCTTTGTGAAGAATATCATCAATAACATCGATGTTATGTCTTTCTAGGACGTCCTCTACCGGCGTTTCCATCAATTTGTTGTCGAAGAATATTCTATTATTTATATTGATAAACATCGAAGTATGCCCTTTTAGTTAACACAAAAATTTAATAATAAATAATGTAGAAATGATATCCGAGCAATGTTGGACAACGTTTGAACTAGTATGCTTTCGGAGAACAAGCCTTAGCAATTATGAAACGACTCATTCAAAAGATTGCATTAGTCAAGACAGGTAGGAAGCATAAACATTATAAACAGTACTGCATTAAGATTATACACCTCGACACATCGGAAACTTCATCTTGAAATAATGTATATGACAAATAAAGTGAAAAGTACAGTCGCTGGTTAAAAATGGACTGACAATTTTATATATAATCGCCACCTCTAACATTACACTAGATATTTACATAACATCACGCCTGATGAGTTGGGCAGAAGTGTTATATAGTAACATCCTCATTTCGCCGTTATGTTTAAGTTCCATGTACGTAATAAATATGGGGCGAGCTATTGCCATCAAGCGGGCACAAATACAAACTCTGGGCTGCTACTGAGGAATTCCACATGGAAATCCCCAATAACACTGCCCGACCTGGGGATCGAACCCAGGACCTCACGACCAGTAGTCGCACTTGCCACTAGACCAACGAGGCAGTCATTTAATTCCCTCTATATTCTCGCTATTGTCTATTCTTAAATGTACAGTTATAGTAACTTCTGGATCTGTCCTCCCAGGCATGGTGCGATCGAACACGATAGCGAGCATGGAGGCGGCCGGCCGCCGCATGCTGGGGCACCACCTGCCGCGACAGAACCCGTACTCGTCGGTGCCGCCGCCGCACCAGCACGGGCAGCACAGTAAGTACCTGCTTAAACATTATTTCACGTGTGTGTGAGGGAATGAAAAAACGGAAAAGTAATGTTAAACATCCTATAGTAAGATGTTTTGAGCATGTGACTGTTCTTCGCAATTCCAAAGTGATAAAATTTTAGGTTTTCCAATATTTGAGGAAAGACAGAGTGTACTATGCGTGCCAACTAAGAATAGGATCGCGCTTGCTACAACTTCACACGATAGCTGTCAAATTAGTACGGATAGCAAAAAAAAATTGATTTTTTTTTTAAATATTTTTTTATTCATAGATTTCATTATTATTTATATTCATTTTTATAAAATATTATTTCTTGAATTCCATAAATACACAATTTTGGATAAATTAATAATATTTGAAAACAGTATTCATTAAAGAAATGAACCAAAATATATAGTTAACTTCACGAAATGCTACTGGTCACCCTAATATGTCGCCATAATAATAATATATATATTCCATACACCTCAGACCCCTCTCCTCAACCGAAACCTACAAATACTTGGGCATGTCGGAGGCGTTAGGCATCAATGAGACCGACATGAGGCAATCGTTACGGGAGCGCTTCTATGGCCGCCTGAAAAAAGTACTTAAAAGTCTTTTATCAGGCGGAAATAAGGTGCGCGCCTTTAACGGTTGGGTCATGCCGGTCTTGATGTACTCCTTCGGCATACTCAAGTGGACTCAGACCGAACTTGACGCCCTGGATAGGAGGGTCCGTACGCTGCTGACTGCATACCGAATGCATCACCCACGTTCATCGGTGATGAGGCTGTACATTCCGAGGAAGTGTGGGGGTCGAGGCTTTTTAAATGCTAAGACCCTCCACAACCGCGAGGTGTGCAGCCTCAGGGAGTACTTCCTCCAAGCCGACGTGGGGATGCATCGTGATGTAGTCGCAGTGGACAAAGGATTCACCCCGCTCTCCTTGGCTAAAGAGAACTGGCGCAAGCCTGTAGTACTGGATACTAATGGCCGCAGGGAGGTATGGCAGAGCAAGGAGCTTCACGGACGCTTTTACCGGGCCCTTTATGGGCCCGATGTAGATTTCCTAGCGTCCGTAGCCTGGCTACGTTTCGGTGATCTCTTTGGGGAAACCGAAGGTTTTGTCTGTGCAATTATGGACGAAGTTATGATGACGAACAACTACCGGAAATATATTGTGAAGGACGGCACGGTTGACATCTGTCGGGCATGCCACTGTCCCGGTGAATCCATTCGACATATTATTTCTGGTTGTTCTCGTCTTGCTAACGGCGAGTATTTGCACAGACACAACCTAGTGGCTAGGATTATCCACCAGCAACTTGCTCTGAAATACAACCTTGTGGACGCAGAAGTACCATACTACAAGTATGTGCCCGACCCAGTTCTCGAGAATGGTCATATCACATTGTACTGGGACCGATCTATCATCACCGACAGGACTATTGTTGCCAATAAGCCTGACATAGTGGTGATAGATCGATCAGAGCGTCTCACAATGATTGTTGATATCACTGTCCCACATGACGAGAACCTTGTGAAAGCCGAGAAAGATAAAGAAATTAAGTATCAAGACTTGGCACACGAGGTTGTCGACATGTGGGAAGTTGACTCAGCAGTCATTGTGCCGATAGTCGTGACGGCCAATGGCTTAATAGCCAAGAGCCTCGACCAACATCTGACGAGGCTCGCGTTGGGCAGCTGGGTCAAGGGCCTGATACAGAAAGCGGTACTTCTGGACACGGCACGTATTGTTAGGAGGTTCCTCTCTTTGAGGCCCTGACCACCGGTAGCTTGGACCCTGTTCCCGATGCCGGTGGGCTACTATTTTTTATATTTTTAAATGTTTTTTTTATATTTTTTATAGAAATATTTAAAAATGTATCAAATATGTAAATAGATGAATAAACGAAATATAATTACTGTGTAATTAATTTGGCGTAAATTGATTAGAAATACCAAAAAAGTGAACTAAAAATAATTAAACTCAGTATATCTTTTTAATTTAAATTTTTGCACACCTTACGCTTTGGTAATGAAATTCACGAGTAATGCGGAACAAAATGGCGTCTTGACAGTACTATTCTTAGTTGGCATGCATAGTACTAATATGAATTTTGAAAAAAAAAACCTTTTGTGCCTACTTATAATACTGAAGTATTATTAGGGACTGAAAGCGGTCACTGTACGAGGTTACGATACCTTTAAAATATAAGGATACCGTTTTCTTATAAAGGTTGGGCCGTGCCTTTATTTAACCTTTTTACGATCGATATACCGAAAAACATCGAATGATGAATGAATCATACTAATGCCATCTGGGGCTTCATAGCGAAGGACAGGCTGGCGCGGCCGTCAATCACTGAAAACTAGACTAGAGATGTGCCGATTATGACTTTGGCCGACTAGCCGATTAGTCGGTTGTAAAGAGGCCGACTAGTCAGCCGACTAGTCGGCCAAGCCGATTACGGTTTCGGGGATTTCCGTGACGCTTCGTTTACAGGTGATTCGCGCGCAAGTAGCAACCACCGCGCCGCCTGCGAACGTGTCGGAACCTATTTTGTTTACTTCGCATTTTTTCTTGATTTTGGCTTTTGTACGGGTCAGAGCGGTGTTTTTGTGTAATAAACGATCAAGGTTTTTATTTAATGTAATTCCCCCTACATACATTTTATTGAAAAATACATACAAAGTAAGAAGCCGGATAGTCGGCGCTCTTTGCCGAATAGTCGCCGACTACGATAGTGGCCGGATAGTCGGCTTTACCGACTAGTCGCCGACTAATCGGCACATCTCTAATGAAAATCCAATATAAAGGTTTAGGTACCGATACTGGAACATACTTTTCGCATTTTCAGACTACATTTCGGTACCAAAATATATTTCAGTATTGTAATATTCAGGTAATCAGAATTTAAGAGTATGATTACATTACATTACTGAGTATTATACCATTATATTTCTTTAGTATTCTCTACTGCTACGCCTAATGATAATGATCAATACAAAGTAACAAAATTGTGGGTACATAGCGCCTTAATAAACAATTTAAACAAACAAATATAATTCTAAACATAAAACTAATAACCGTCAACCTAACAAACAGTAGAGTTTATTAAAAAATAATTTGGCCGCACGTCATTTCCGCCAACAATGGCGCGAGCGTGCGATATAATTGAGTCACGTGACCACCCCTGTACCCCCTCCCGCGCCCCGCACCGCCCCGCGCATCGTCAGACGTTAATTGGCCGTCAGAGTGAACGCATGTGATCAACCGGAGGTTAATACGCTGATTGACGAGTTATGTTGATTTGAGTTTAGATTTATTTGACGTTTTTTGTAGCGCCACACCATGCAGAAAATACGCGGCACAATTTCGCCAATTTAATAAATAATATTATAATATTTTCGCAAATAATTTAATCATTTTGCAAATAATTTAATAATTATGCATATAATTTCATAATTTCGCACAATTACGCCTATAATGCTTTTTAAATTACCCGCGGCACACTAGGGCTGAAGATCTGTTTCTATGCATTTTGAATAGGAAGATGACACACCATGATGCGACCAAAGGTGCTATCTCAAGATTGGCAATAGATTCGCTAGATGTGAAACGAATATATATATTTATTTTGTTATAAATATTAACTTAATTGTATTTATTAATATTAACAATAGTTATTTTGCATGTAAGGACTACGTACGTACGTACGGAACTCCGTGAAATCATATAAAATGTCGTTAATTTATTAAAATTATTGTAACGGCAATGTCAAATATCCGCCCTAGTTGTTACCGCTAGATGGCACTGTCGTCGCGCACCCAGCAAATAGTCGCTTATTTCTCTTGAGTTACCTCTGACTTATTTATAATTTTAAACCTCTTAGGTCCACTTATCTCACGGAACATACGTCGCGGATCTTCCGCCGGTACACATAATTCCATACAAACATCTCACACCGTACACATTTGACTGAAGATGCGTTACTAAAATTGCTCGAGTAAATTACGCGATGGAAGATCGGCGACTTATCTTCAGTCAGATGTGACTTCGCCCTCAAAATATAAAAATAAGTACATCTCGTGGTACACCCTAACAAGATGTAAGTAGAATCCCAACATTCCCAACCCGCCTTGGGCCACGTTTGTCCCACAATACAAACATGATCGCGTCGCGATCGTCGACTCGCTCTAATTAGACACCCCAATTGCCGTCGCCCGAGGGCCGAGTCGTTGCGACTGCTACCGGTTGTCCTGTGTTGTTTTACATGTCACCTTAGGCTGTTGATTGTCGTTAGATTTTATTGTTGTTAAAAGAGTTCTATTCGGTGTAAAATTAATGTAAAGGAAAGCGAAAGGAGTATGTAAGGATCGTAGCATGTGGTGTTCTATATGTAGTTTCTGCCTACCCCCATGGATTTTTTTTTTTTTAAACTTTGCCTCATACTTGGATATCTCCTGTATCGTGGGTGCGCTTACAGACAGAAATCTTCACATGCACAAACATCCAGAACCGGAACAACTATCTGTAGGCCATACAAATATTTGTTCCGTGTGGGAATCGAACCCATGACCCATAGCGCATAAGCCTATCGCACAGCCCCTGCACCAAACGTGTCGTTGATGTAAAGTTTTGGAATAGATATTCGCATATGTTTAAACAAAACCTTGTCACGTAGACCGTGTTTAAAATCAAGTCCGTCTACATCCTATGGCATGGGCCAACAATTTAATTATTGAGAAGCACATCCATTTGTAGATTTAGGGCCAAGCCACATCTGATGGAAGATACGTAGTTCATCTTCCGTCGCGTAATTTACTCGAGGAATTTTAGTAACTCATCTTCGGTCAAATGTGTACGGTATGAGATGTTTGTATGGACTTATGTGTACCGGCGGGAGATAGACGACGTATCTTCCGTAAGACGTAGGTTGGAATTAAGAAAAAAAACATGGTAAATCCAAGGTGAAGCCTATTACTCTTTGGAATTCCATTCGAATTTCTTTGTGTAATCACTTACATTACAAAAAGGTCTGCTTACTTCCTCAATTATCAAACAATACAACGTAACGTCTTTACAAATACTACATCAACAAATCGCCGAGTCCATTAAACAAAATAGTTAGTAACTACCCATCACTATTTAAAAAAAACAAAATTACACACCAATAGCCAGCAAATGTATTCCATTATACGACATTCGAAATTCAAATTGGCCAATCGCTCGCATTGACGTTAAATAGCGCGCGAGGGCAAACAGGAAGTGCGTAGGGACGCCATTGTGTGCCTCCGTGTCGCCAGCTACGAAAATAATAATTATAGAGGGTTGCCAACAATGGGCGGCGATTTTTTTAAATATCGAAGCTCAAGTGCTTCCTATAGAGGATTACCGATACAATGTCGACTTTTTTTTTACTTTTTGTAACCTTTAACCAGGTGTTTTAATACCAGGTTTAGGTTTTTTTCTAATCGGATAAAGATATCTTGTGATCTTTAAATGTGGGTTATTTTGCAATGTTGAGTGTTATGCTTTTTATCTTTTTTTTGTGATGAGAGCTTTTGAATATTTTTTAGAAAAACTCTTTTTAAAGAGTATTGGATTCGTATATTACTTTGTAAAAAAATCGTATGCTTGTGGCGTGTTGAAGGGTTTATTCGTTTGGTAAGAAAATATCAATACGTTTCATTGTTAAACTATCATCGACCTATCGACGCTCGGCAATGAAAACCTCGTAAATCTAATTTTCTTCAAAAGCGTTTCATTTGTTCTTTAGATTGATAAACTCGTCATACACGTACTAGTTCAACAAACTTTCAATTCAAATACTTCTAAGCTATCTATGACGTACGATGACAAACTTGTATTAACATTTGATCGGCCATTTGTTTTTCAGGAGACAGTTTTATCTGTCTTTTTAAAAATTGTATTTTACACATACATGGTTTTCACTGCCGACCGTCGCTATGCAGGCTAATAAGCGCCCGGCTTATGTCTAGCATGTCAGACAAGTAAGGAATTTGAACTTCATGGACAAAAACAAACCTTAGATCATTTTTCTTATAGAAGGCTTGGGCTTGGCTCATCTTACGATTTGCGAGGTTAAGCTACACTTGCCGCGGTCAGTTCGTGGATGGGTGACCTTTCGTTACACATCGAGACACCTCCGTGCCACAGAGAGCACGTTAAACCATCGATCCCGGTTGTCATAAGAATACCTATGACAGCCGTTACGGGTATACAGAAGCCCGAAAGTCTGACAACCGGTCTAACCGTAGGATATTGGCATTACCCAGTTACTGGGTTGCGGAGGTCTGGTGGCAGTCGCTCCGTGTAATACTGATAATCAGCCGCATCTGGTTAGACTGGAAGCTGACCCTAACATAGTTGGGAAAAGGCTAGGAGGAGGAAGAAGGCTTGGTTTAATTAATAGGCTACTACTACTAAAACTGCCTCGTTGGTCTAGTGGTGGTAAACGCAACTGTTCGATCGTGAGGTCCTGGGTTCGAACCCCAGGTCGGGCAAAATGTTATTGGGTTTTTCCGTGTGGAATTCCTGATGATGATGGCAATAGGCTCGCCCTCTATTACATGCGACTTAACGGCGAAACGAGGGTGTTGCTATACACCTCTGCCAACCCTTCGGAGAATATAGGCGTTATGTTATGTTTACTACTAAAACGTTAAGTCGCCAACCACGTGACAACCGTTTGTAAGCGATACGTAGGTAATAAGTGGGCGGCGTATTTGTATTGAAACTTGATATTATGATGTCGAAACCGCTTGAGGTAAAGCGACTCTGTGGGGGCGATGAATGAGTCTGTAAGGCATCAAAGAAAAACAAAGATTTTTTTCACTCTGTATAATTATTACAAAAATCCATAAGTCAATCAATCTGTCTGTATATAAGGTGTTACGAATTTCTAACCCCAGCCATTTAGACTGCGCGTTGATCAGTCAGAACAGTCAGTCAGTTAGTTTCTCCTTTTATATACCTACAGGCTGTAAAAAATTACCTCTATATCGGAAATTGTACAACTTTTGTAGAACAACTTCTCGAAATTCGCGTATTTTTTTATTTTATTTTCCATGCAAATCGACAAAGACATTACATGTCATCACGCCTGTATTCCCGAAGGGTTGGGCAGAGGTGTAGGTATTGTAACAACCCTATTTCGCCGTTATGCCTTTTGGCATCAACCGGGCACAAATCCAAACTCCGTTCTGCTACTGAGGAATTCCACACTGAAAAACAATAACACTGTCCGAACTGAGGATCAAACTCAGAACCTCACGATCAGCAGTCGCGCTTATCACTAACCACCAACGAGGATTATTCTGCAATAATCATGCAAAAAGTGGTTCCAAGCACTACTTTATACCAACTTGTAACTCTGCTCATTCTGTTAAGGAGAATGCAATCATTCAGTTCAGATTCATTTATTTGCTTGAAATATGGTACAAGAGTTGTTACATAAAAGATAGATTAATTCAAATATCACCATAATACTAGGCATGCAAAATGATAAAATACTAGCGGCCCGTCCCGGCTTTGCACGGGTGGACATTTTCTCGTTTTTGCAACATTTTTCATTTATGCTCTGCTCCTATTAGTCGTAGCGTGATGTTATATAGCTTATAACCTTCCTCGATAAATGGACTATCCAACACAGAAATAATTTTTCAATTCCAACCAGTAGTTCCTGAGATTAGCGCGTTCAAACAAACAAACTCTTCAGCTTTATAATATTAGTATAGATAAATTATAAATTAGATAATCTAGGTATTATTAACATGTCTATGAAGTTATGCAATACGACAGTCATTGGTTAAAATCTTGATAAAATACTCAAATTATATAAATTACATAATGTCAAATAGAGTTAAATTGGAATTAAAGGAATATAATTTACAGTTGTTGGATAATTAAAGAAAGTGAACAAAGAAACATTAGATTAAGGTTATGATAAACTAGCTGTGTCCTCACGGCTCCGCCCGTAGCCTGTTACTCAGTGATAATTGTAGCTTTCTAACGACAAAAGAATTTTTGAAATCGGTCCAGTAGTTTTTAAGTTTATTCGTTACATACAAAAATACAAATCTTTCCTCTTTATAATATTAGTATAGATGAGGACATTACGTATGCTACAATGTTTTAGCCATTTTCGCAGTGCACCACATAATTTTTTGTACGGCGATTTTTTCATACATCAATATACCAATAAATCCCCAGTTCAAACGCTGACAACTCATCAAAAGTCACTTTAAAAGACTTCCAATTATAATTCAATTAATTTAAAAGAAAAAACCGTAATTGTAATTCGTATTACAATTGTATAGGGATGGTTGTCGCATGGTTATAATGGCTGAAACAAGAGGGGTTGGGTGCACGCGGCCCAATTATGAGTTTTCAACCCCCAAGCAAGGGTAGGTTTTAATTGAACACGCTTATTTTATTTTAAGATTGACGTGTTTATGAACATTGTTTGTGTTGTCTATGTGTTGTCATGATGTTTGGGGTAGGTAGAAGTTTAGGTCTCCACTAAATACCTAAGATATTAAAGCGATAATCTATACGATTCCAACGAAATAATGCTGCAGTACATCACACAATATTACCACCAGCATTCACTTATCTACATATTGAAGACACTATTTGCATAGTGACTGAGCTGGTTGGATTTCTGCGCCCCGGGACAGAGGTCCTCTACCCGCATGGAATAAATGTTTGTATGGCCAACAGATCAATTTTTCACGAAATATCATAAATCCTAGAGTGAGACAAAGTTTTAATACAAAAAGAAAAAAATGCCTGCCGTAACTGTCGACTAGTAGACCGGCTGGAAATGGTTACAAACACGCCACATAATTACTTATACCGTTCGTGAATAAGATTTTGGAGCCCTCTCAGGTGTGCAGGTTTCCTCGTGACGTTTTCCTATATGGTTTAAGAATTTTTATTTCTGAAAAAGAATACATATTATTCACTTCCATGAGAAAACAAAAGAAAGCATAATTAGGTGAACGACGCGACAGTTTCGCCATAGTAAGTAAAAATTAAATTAAGTTAACATCTGAAGATCAGGTAAATTGGTTCATAATGTGGCGCTTTAGCAACCTTTTAGAAGTTGGAAGTGATTTAGATAGAAGTGATTGAGCTCCTAAATAAACGATAAATGTTCGGTACAATATTTGCAACCGAACAGCTCAGCACTTTTGCCTGCGTGCATTTCAATAAATACATGTATCGCAACCATTGCAAGTTAGTGCGTGTTCGGATACCAATCGCGTATGTCAAATCAAACCATCTTAGTGCTTATTTAGCTTAGATTTACTATTTACCATTTACCATTTGATAATTAACTAGTATTTGACGACACGTTTGGTGCAGTGGCTAAGCGATTGGCTTCTGCGCTGCGGGTCGTGGGTTCGATTCCCGCACGGAACAAATATTTGTATGGCCTACAGATAGTTGTTCCGGGTCTGGGTGTTTGTGCATGTGAAGATTTGTGTCTGTAAACGCACCCACGATACAGGAGAAATCCTAGTGTGGGGCAACGTTTTTTTTTAAAAGAAAAGAAAAGAAAAAGAAAGTATTCAATATAATATTTAAACCATATTATTGCGTATCATTAAACCAGTGGTCGTAAACCAATAACCAAACCATTACCAGTCCGAGATAAAGCCAACCAAATTAACCAAGATATCAACCAACCCAGAACTTAGTGCTAAACCAATCGGGCACTACTTTCAACACGATAGTTCTTTTACCATACCCAGTTCTTGGTGCTATTAAAACAATATGACTAACTGATGTTTTCCTTGACCTAACAATCAAATTCGAAAATTCAGAAGTGCAGGACGGTATCGAACTCAGACCCTTCTGAATGGAAGGCAAGCGTTCAACCCCTAAGCTATCACTGATTTTTAACTAACATAACTCCAAGTAAAATTTCCATTTCCTCTACCCAAGAAAACCAACCAAAAACCATCGTAAGATTACACGCGTCACGCATAACGAACCCCTCGACAATATCCGGGGGTAGATAAAAAATAAACGAGTCGTCTGCGCCACTCCACATTGTCGCCGAGTCGCCGGTAATTAGAGGCACCGCCCGCGCGTGCTCAAGGGCGCAACCTGCTAGACTTGTGAGTTCACCGTTCAGAGTTCCACGGGCTTTTCTAGTGAAGGTACATCGAATTTCCGTGATTAGGGAGTAGGGTTTGTTTATTTGCGTACTGGATATATCTTCTCTCATGAGCTATACCAGAATAGCTCTGTGGTAAGACGATTAGCCAGTTAGCAAGGTTGGTAGTGGTGCTGAATGCGTTTTCTTTTTTTTTATCGTTTGAAAATTCTCATGGATTTTACTCGCCCGGGGAAGGCGAGGGGTCTGCCGGACTCTTACCGGCTTAAAACCAACGGTGTTCCTCCTCCTAACCGTTCGGCCGGGGTCGCTGGATTCGCAAAAGCATGCAACGCAACCCCGGCAGAGGACTGACTGCCTAGGGTGCGCTGGAAGTACTTAAGTACCGTCAGGAGTGGAGGATGAACAATGAACTCCCAAGTCTGGTAGACTGCAAGTAGACACAAAATCCTAAGTTTGACGTAGCATCAGACTCCCACCACACCTAAAAAAATATTCCCCACGTAAAATGTATGTAGAATACTAAGTCGAGCCATAGCTCTATTTATCGAAGGCAGAACTATGAGAGCCCCCGCAGACTGCAGGCTAAAGTATCGCCCGAAAGTTTTGCTTTTTTTTTTCGACTGCTTGTAGGTGGTCTTGCGGACCGTTTCTACGTAACCGGGCAGTTATTGGCGAGACCTGAAGGGTATCCAAACAATGGGGACGAAAGCAAAATACTTAACCTAGAGGGCTGAATAAACGGTGTGACTACGTAGTCAGAAAAGACGACCGGCTCCGCGGCTGCGGCGGGTGAGCACGGTGGATCGTGGAGCCCGATAGCCGGCCGATTATCTTTTTGCAAGGGAAACCGAATCGTTATAATGTGTGCGCTTGCATACATCTTCATACTGATTAAGAAACCGTTAAAACTATCGGCCGATAGAAAATCTGTAGTTTGCGGGGGCAAATGCGTCTCATGATTGGTGTCGAGTTTATGTTGCCACAACAAAATTGGATTATAATGTGTCTTTAAGTTCAAGAATTCTGAATTCCTATTTTTTAGTCCGAAATCAACCAATAAAGTTTTTTTTCCTATTCTGCTACTTGTAGATGGTCTTGCGGATCGTTTCTACGTAACTGGGCAGTTATTGGCGAGACCTGAATGGTCTCCAACCAATGGGGACGAGAGTAAAATACTTGACCTAAGCTTACTACTACTACTAACATTATGACTAACTAGCAACAACAGCACTAAGGGCGACCCCTAATGGGACTTGGAAACCCCAACCACAAAATAAAATTGTTAACCTTGATAATATCTGCGGGTCCCGCAGTTGACAGTCGTCACGCGCTTACCCGTTTTCTATTTTTATAATAACTATTTTTGTCTTCTTGTCACTATCATTATAAAGTTGCTTTTAGAACTGTCAGATTTCTCTGTCAAAGCCAGAAGTTTTAATAGTATAAAGTTTGTTTTCGTTGGTCGCTATTTGTGCGGTAAAACTAACATGATCTCTGTTTTCATTTTCTTAATGAATACTAGGTTTCGTTCTCTTCTTTGTTCGCGTGGCCATCAAGATTTTGAATTCGTATGGTAACTTAGGTACACAAAACTTCCGCACATGTACGAAGGGAACATAACAACATCACGCCTTACATTCCCCGAAGGGTTCGGCAGAGGTGTTTTAAAAGCACCCTCGTTTCGTCAGTTATGTTTAAGTCCCATGTAATAGGGGGCGAGCCTATTGCCATTAACCGGGCACAAATCCAGACTCTAGGCTGCTACTGAGAAATTCCTAATGGAAAAACCCAATAACACTTGGCCTTGCCTGGGGATCGAACCCAGGACCCCATGCTCAGCAGTCGCGCTTGCGACCCTAGATCAACAAGGCAGGAAGGGAATAATTACTGTAATTAATGGTCGAGCCTAAGATGGTGTATCAATTGTAAATTAAAAGTTATTTTGAAAACTGCCTCGTTGGTCTAGTGGTGGCAAGCGCGACTGCTGATCGTGAGGTCCTGGGAGGTCCTGGGTTCGCTCCCCAGGTCGGGCAAAGTGTTATTGGGTTTTTCCATCAGGAATTTCTCAGTAGCAGCATGGAGGGATTGTACCCGGTTAATTGCAATAGGCTCGCCCCCTATTACATGGGACTTAAACATAACTGGCGAAACAAGGGTGTACTAAACCACCTCTGCCGAACCCTTCGGGAAATGTAAGGCGTGATGTTATGTATGTATATGAGTTACTAATAAAAAAGTACTACATTGTTAATATCAGTAGGAGTAGCATTTTTTGTGTATACAGAAATACATACGGAATCCTTCATATTTACCCCCACTTGATGTTCCCTTGAGTGATGTCTTTGCGGCGGATTACACGGGCATGGCTGCTTGAGATTGAGTTTTTTTTTTCCTCAAAGACAATCCGTAGCCGGTGACGATCTCCACATTCCTTGTTAATAAAGAAAAAAATATTTTATACCAAAGTAAAAAAAATAATAAAAAATAATTCTAGTCATGCCTTGTTCATGGCAGGCGCTGTCGCAGCCAGACTTTGAGGGGGGGGGTCATGTCTTTATCATCTTCTTTACATAGTATAAAACAAAGTCGCTCCCGCTGTCTGTACGCTTAGATCTTTTAAACTACGCAACGGATTTTAATGCAGTTTTCAGCAATAGATAGAGTGATTCATAAGGAAGGTTTATATGCCCCACATTGGTATCTACCTACATTGCACCCGTGCTACGCCGGAGCGGGTCGCTAATCAACAATAAAATAAGTTGAGTACATTATAATTAATTGCATTTTTTTTAAATTGACTATTTTTAGGGGTATTGTCAATTTGACGTAGGTATACGATTTTGGGGGGATCATGACCCCTGCGACCCCCCCCCCCCCCATTGGATCGCCACTGGTTCTTGGTACATAACATCACGCCTTGTATTCCCCGAAGGGTTGGGTAGAGGTGTATAGTAACACCCTCGTTTCGCCGTTATGTTTAAGTCCCATCCAAATAGGGAGCGAGAAATTCCTGATGGAAAAATCCGATAACACTTTAAATATGAGTATCTACAACTAATGTCACATCTTCCAACTTGTCCGTGGTCTAAAAGTAGCTACTACAGACACCCAGCATGTCAACATGCTGTAATTTGGGCGCGCGGCGTCGCTCGTCTCTTTCACGTGAATGTGTCGCGGCGCGCCCATTAGTTGCCTATTATGTCTGCTTGCCACCTCCCGTTTTATATTTTTTAGTTTTTACCACTGCCTCGATAAAGGTGGGTAACCACTACTGTGTAACATGTCCAGGAAATGCTTAAAGATATTTTAGTTGTAGAAAAGTCAAGATAATCTTACTTCTCCAAAAAACTATGTAGTAACATTGTTTTTATTTTTAAAATAAGAACATCACGCCTTGTGTTCCCTGAAAGGTTCGGCAGAGGTGATTTTCTAACACCCTCGTTTCGCCAGTTATGTTTCAGCCCTTACCGGGCACAAATCCAGACACCGAGCTGCTACTGAGAAATTCCTAATGAAAAACCCAATAACACTTTGGTACCGGGGATCGAACCCAGGACTCCATGCTCAGCAGTCGTGCTTTACGACCACTAGACCAACAATGCAGTCAATTAGAAATAAGTCGGTATTTAAAAAATGTTATAGGAATTTGTGTTTATTTATTTATTTAAAATAAATAAGTGTGTAGTGTTTCAACAATAATAGTTAGAGCTTTTTATGTCTTTTGATCTCGTTACATATTTATATTTACTCCTGATCGACTGCTGAGCATGGAGTCCTGCGTTCGATCCCCAGGTCGGGCAAAGTGATATTGGGTTTTTCCATTAGGAATTTCTCAGTAGCAGCCTGGAGTCTGGATTTGTGCCCGGTTAATGGCGATAGGCTCGCCCCCTATTACATGGGACTTAAACATAACTGGCGAAACGAGGGTGTACTAAAAAAACCTCTGCCGAACCCTTCGGGGAATACAAGTCGTGATGTTATGTTTGTGTTATGTCCTGTTAATATCTCTAAGCTATGCTTGAACAAGTAGCTGGATCATTGTAATAGTGTCGCTGTTTCCTGCCAACCAATAGTAGGTTCACATTCTTCAGCACCGTTACAAAGGAGAATGGGCGAAATGTTTATAAGTTGGTCTACTCCACCTCTAGCAATGAGTGATATGTCATTAGGAAGGTCTTTTTAAGCGAAACATTTGGTACTAACACAACTAATGTGAATTGTTAGTATTTTCGGAGTTATAACACCTTTAACTTCTTTCAATGTGGGTGCACTATACACCTTTACCTACCCCTTTGGGAAATTTAAGCGTCATGTTAAGTGTGTTACTTAAGTAGGTGTACGTGTAAAAAAGATAATAGATAGCAATATTTGAGCGATAACATAGTTTTTAAATGTTTACGTTTTAATCAGCTTTCACTCGATAAATACTAATTATTGACAGCAGGTGTAACACGAAAAAATGTTCTACTTAAAATAACCTTTCTATTGATATATCCTCATTGCTAGAGGAGGGGTAGACCAAAAAACCCATTCTCCTTGCACTATTTTGGTGCGAGATTTACGACATAGTGGTAACGAGACCCTAACTTCAAGTTTCGGGATTGCATGAAAAGATCTTGTGGCGAAAGTCTTGAAAAGGTATTTTTGACAGTCTTACAGCCTTCAGCGTGTTAGCGTCTTTTATAACAGCTGAGATGGAGGCACACAGCCTGTAATTAAAATTAAGAAATACCCAAATAAATACATACTTCAGCCTACACATTTATAAGAACACTAGCTGTGTCCTCACGGCTCCGCCCGCGTAAGAAGTTTTATTCCACTAATAAATATAGCCTATGTTACTCAGTGATAATGTAGCTTTCTAATGGTAAAAGCATTTTTGAAATCGGTCCAGTAGTTTTTAAGTTTATTCGTTACATTCAAAAATACAAATCTTTCCTCTTTATAATATTAAGTATAGATAACATAACATCACGCCTATATTCCTCGAAGGGTTAGGCAGAAGTACATAGTAACACCCTCATTTCGCCGTTATGTTTCAAGTTGTAATAGGGGGCGAGCCCATTGCCATCAACCGGGCACAAATCCAAACTCTGAGCTGCTACTGAGGAATTCCACACGGAAAAACGCAATAACACTTGCCTGACCTGGGGACCGAACCTAGGACCTCACGATCAGCAGTCGCGCTTGCCACTAACTAGTAGACCAACGAGGCAGTTAAGTTATTTATAAGAAATTGTACGAAAGACATGGTAGTTTGGATGTGAGCTGAATTAAAAATCCTTGTACTACAGTAGTTTTAGTTAAAAAAAGAAGCTGAATATAATATGAATTATTAATAATTGAATGTATTCCTGCATTATTTTGAAATAATATATTTTAAAAAGCTAATAACACGCTTTTATTACGCACTAAAAATGATAACTGAAGAGTTCGACTATCCAACTCTTGGTTCCAGCATCAGATCAGCTCCAAGATACCAAATTATAGTATTGTCATCCGAACTACATATACATACAAAGTTTCATTTCGATTCGACAATTAGAAGTAGGTTAAAATTGACTTCCAAGATTTTATTACATTTTTAGTTAGTTTGTTACAAGTGAAGCTAATATAAAGCGTGTAAAAAAAATGCAACGTCTAGTAGTTACTTGCATAATTTTTCGACTATTTCTTACTTCCACATAAACTCCTACACAATACCTACCACTAATTTGACCTTCCACACGTACCTACACACCCACACAATCATAAACTTAGAATTAATAGCGCGTTGTACGTGCCCCACGGTGGGCGCCACTGGGGCCCACCAACAATGCCGGCTAATGGCAACGCGTCGTTACGCTCTCGACGACTGCCGCAATTATTAATGCCACTGCTACGTGTGACAGGTACAAATAGACTGTTCTCTCGCAAATTACGGGTACGTATTCATATTGTTTCTCGGGATTGTGACATGGTGTATGTTAAATTCGCTAATTTCTAAAGTACTAGATTTTTTATTAATGTTGATTAGGATTAATTGCAATAGGCAACTGTTTTTATAGTAATAGATATAGTTTTGTAGAAAGAAAATCGCGTCGAGTTTTGTAGAAAGTTTTGTAGAAAGAAGAGAATAGAGAAGATAATAGTAGAAGTAGAAGAAAAAGTAGAAGTAGAAGAGAATAGAGAAAAGAAGAGAGTAGAGTAGTTTTGTAGAAAGAAAAAAGCGTCGAGTTTTGTGTGACGAGCGTTGAAGAAAATAATTCAGAAAGTTTAACAAAAAAACATGGTGTGCACGGCCTTTTTATATTCTTGAAACACCTGTCAACAAACAGAGAATCATCATGATATATCCCTAAAGGACACCAGCCCCCTTACTCTCCAAAATAATTCCAATCGATTGGTATTGGAATAATGTCAGATTGCAGTCTCACTAGCGCAGGGATGCACAATGAGCCAAAAGCAGGCCACCACACTTAAACACAATAAAAAAAATGTAGTTAAGATTACTGAAAAAAAAGGAGATTGGGCATTTAAAAAACTTAAAAATATTGCAGTATTTTCAAACCAATGCATAAAAGAGTTTAATTTGCTGGCAGGCCGCGTGTATATTGACGAAAGGCCGTACGCGGCCCGCGGGCCACGGTCTGTGCATCTGCACTAGTGCCAGATACGTTAAATTTTGAAGGGATTACCGTACTGAACTAAACATGGAATTGGATTGACATTGAAATTATTTCCAAAAGTAACCCACCAGTTCTTACATACTCCATTTAAAGCTCCTACACTTGTCAGAACTTTTCCAACGGCACAAAGAGGTTTGAAGCACAAATACCTATACCCACTCAAAAAGTCAAGTTTACAAAGAGGTTTGAGACACTTAAATACTTCCCACTCAAAAATCAAACATTTAAATACAATATTAAATATTCATAATCTGTGTACGATAGTACTAAGCCGCTGAAAACCACACTGAGCCACTCCTGCGCTTAGCAATCGCTTTAGGCGCCAAATTTTTGATGTACGAAACAGCTCACAGTTACTTAGACGCCCAAGGATTATGGATGTATAGTTTTTGCCGAGATATAAACGCTGGATGTGACTAAAAAAATATTAGGAATTCAATTTATGTTTGGTAGGCCTGAGAAGAATTTGCTCAGCTCAACTTTGCTTAAATCATCCGGCGTTGAAGGCTAAGTTTAATTAAATGATTATATTATTTAAGCGCGTTTCCACTCTTCTACTTATTTAAACCTTTGCTGTGCTCGACAGGGTCCATAATGACGCTCGGCAGCGAAAACCTCGTAAATAAAATTTCCTTCAAAAGCGTTTTATTTGTTCTTTAGATTGATAAACTCGTCATACACGTACTAGTTCAACAAACTTTCAATTCAAATACTTCTAAGCTATCTATGACGTACGATGACAAACTTGTATTAACATTTGATCGGCCATTTTTTTTAAGGTGACAGTTATTTCTAACTCTTTTAAACATTTGTATTTTACACATACGTGGTTTTCACTACCGACCCAAATAATTGTTTCTTTATTTGATACTTACCACTTATATGACTGTGTACATTCTGGATTGCAATAAAGAATTGAGAACTGATTGATTTATTTTTAGAAGTTGATCTTTTTACAAAACACTTTATACAAATCCCTAATTTTGTTAAATGGGCCCACTGGCGTTTCTTACCTGGTTAAGATCAAATAAGATTTAGGTATTTTTTTATTAGAATGTGTTGTAAGTAGTGATAGCCTAGCGGTTGAACGCTTGCCTTCCATGAAGAAGGGTCTGAGTTCGACACCGGCCCTCACCGACTTTTCGAATTCAAGTGAGGATCAAAATTTGATTATCACTTGCGTTAACGGTGAAGGAAAATATTGTGAGGAAACCTGCTCACCTGAGAGGGCTCCATAAAGTTCTCGATGGAGTCTGTAGTCTGCCAACCCGCACCAGGCCAGCGTGGTGGACTAATCTTCCCTTCTTATTCTGAGAAGAGGCCCGTGCCCAGCTGTGGGACAGTAAATGATACATAGTAAAGCGGTGAAGTTTCGCCAATTCATTTGAAGTCTTGAAGCTACATAAGTCCCATACACTAGATTTCTTCACTGTTCGAATCTTTTGCTATAGGTGCACGATAAAAAGCACAGCCAAGTTCTGTTCTCTTCCAGGCCTACATAATCGTGGTCGGCATTACATCTTGACAAAGCGAGCGATTAAACACTCGACGTGCGATTCGCGCGGGGCGCGTCGCTGCGACTTTTAGTCGAGTGTCGCAATACGCGAGTTTCGCTCAAAGAGAACGTTTATATTCATGCAAGTGTCGAGAGGAAAGATGGCGTGTTTGATTCTCGCACTAAAGCCGTACACTAAAGAACTGTTATATTCCTCGTTGATCTGTTAATAACGCCTTTCACACTTACCTAGCAGGAGAAGGACTTTGGACTGCCATCGATTTGGAAGTTCATGTACAATTTCTTCCTTTCTTTTATTTTTAAAAAACGTTGCTTCACACTAGGGTTTCCCCTGTATCGTGGGTGCGTTTACAGACACAACTCTTCACATGCACAAACACCCAGACCCAGAATAACTATATGTAGGCCATACAAATATTTGTTCCGTGCGGGGATCGAACCCATGACCCGCAGCGCAGAAGCCAATCGTTTAGTCACTACACCAAACGTGTCGTTAAATTTGATCCAGAAATCAGTCAATTCAATATAACATCACGCCTTACATTCCCCGAAGGGTTCGGCAGAGGTGTTTTAGTACACCCTCGTTTCGCCAGTTATGTTTAAGTCCCATGTAATAGGGGGCGAGCCTATTGCCATTGGCCGGGCACAAATTCAGACTCCGGGCTGCTGCTGAGAAATTCCTAATGGAAAAACCCAATAACACTTTGCCCGACATCTATTCAATATATATTTTTAAAAATCGTTGTCGTTTCCCCAGTAAAGCTATTCATAAAACATATTGTGTTACAGACATTACACACGCAACCATAGATGTCTACCTACCTATTTACTCATTTGTCTGTTAGTTTAAATAGCTGTAGTTATAGAATGTTTTTTTTTGGATTATAAAGTTCAAGTGTAGTACTTGCGGTGGCGGGCCCTTAGCCCGGCCCGCTACACTGATTTTGTACGCGTAGGGAGACACATGTGATCACAAGTTATCGAATATGATACCTACATCAGTTTTGTACCAGGTTTTTTGCCTTTGTCCCTAGTAGCGCAGACAGGATCTAAGATGGAGCTCAGAATCCAAGGACAGAGATATAGAAGGATTCCCCTATACCCGTCTGGCTCTCACATATATACGACGGAACAAAGTAAACTGCTTGGCGCCGGACTTTTAATGTGAGAATGGTAGCTAGCCAGGCGGACCGTATAGATCCTACCACCAAGCGTGATGGGTTTTGTTGAATCTTACAACACGCGTCTGTTCCCAGCGTGCGGTGGGGAAGTTTTATATTCTCACTTGCCCCCACAAGGGGAAATTATTATAATCACTTAACACTTCTTCACTCTCTTTTTAATTGGGGCCGGCCATTTCTATAATATCCATGCGTCAATCAACATGCCTTGGGAAAAACAGTAGAAACGAACGAAGTAAAACTGTAATTCCATTAAACACACGATTCTTTGTTGCAGATCGCTCACAATCATACGGACCACGGCCCGGCGGGTACGTTCCGCACCAGAACAGCCAGGACCACAGCCGGAGCTACAGCTCTGGCGGCCAGGAGCACAGCCGGGGCTACAACCGAGACCACAGCCAGGGCTCCCGCAGCTACAGCCAAGGCAACCAAGACTACAGCCAGAACAGTCGTGGATACAATCAGAACCAAGGCTACAACCAGCCTAGCCAAGGTAACCGATCAGGTTACGGTTACGGCAACCAGAATAGATTCGGAAACTCAGGTGGTTCAGGTGGCTCGGGATACAACCAAAATAGGACCCACAGTCAAGGTTACGAGTCGCAGGGTGGTCATCAGAATAAGTACAGCGGGCACCAGAGTAGCCAAGGATACAGTTCGTCAGCCGGCAAGTACGGACAGCAGAGCCAGGGATACAGTACTCAGGGTTCACGAGACACACGGAATAGGTATAGTAGTGATCAACCACAGTCTGGATCGAATAAAAGGCACCAAGGCTCAAGTCAGGGCGGCTCCTGGCATTAATTTTAAGAAGGTTCTATTTTTAATAAAAAAAGATGATTGACAAAAAAAATAGTATCTAGAAAGTGCATATCGAGGTGACAGTATATTTAAAATTCTAAATATCTCTTGATGTGTTGATAGTACACGTAAATTATAGAAATATAATTTACACGCATAACGAAGAAAGGGTAAAATATTTGCCAAGTTCTCTCATCAATTCTATGGCAAAGAATCGAATAAAAAAATGTTACAAAATATTCTTTTTCAGTATGGTATTAAATACATTTTCAGATTCTTTTACCTACAAAGTGATTTTTGATAATTCTTTTGTATATGTTGTTGTATGTAATAATAAGTTATAAAAACACTTTTTAGAACTTAATTTTTATGACAGAAGAGTTTAAGTCACTCATTTATTTAGAAATAATAATAATAACCGTTTAGCGAAATGTTGGTTCGGATATGAATGTCGTATATGTACTAACGTACAGTACGCGTCAAATAACTAGAACCAAGATAGCGTCGACTGCCAAACTTGAGGGGTTTACTAGTAGCCACTGAAGAGTTCCACTATCCACCTCCTACCTCCATCATCGGACCCTGAACACCAAGTGCAATCTATTGGACTCATCAAAACGAATCATATGACTCAAACCTCACATAGATCACGCAGTCACGCCATCTTGGTTCTAATTATTTGACGCGCACTGTACAATATCCGCGTTCGAAACACACGCTGTGTTCTAAAATATGAACAATTTGGACAGTTCTAAATTTGAACTCATTCGTAGTGCCTACATCATAACTAAATATACTTTTCTTCAGAATAGCTATAGCGTAGTAGACGCTAGGAAATTGACGTCGTTGACGGTTAGCTAGGACTGTGCTGCAAAAGTAAGAAGTAGGTAATTACTTTGACAGCTATAAACACTGAATGATTACTGTAAGACTGCTATTACATTCACTAAAATGATATTATAGTTCATAATTTTATGAAAAAAATAAACATTAATTTTTCATCAAATTCTGAACCGTTAGATAACTATGTGACTTGAAGAAATATTTAAATATTTCTTTATAATATAGGGCATGAGCAATTAGTAGTAATACATAATAAAACTTTTATATCATTGTGGGATTGCTACAATTAAAACTGATCTACGGACTTGTCGGTGCACTGCCGTGCACCCATATTTATTGTGTAAACATAATACAATTTTTTGTGTGGAAGTATTTCATGTATTTGTTGATGATATTGTAAGCATTAATAATAATTGTCAATAAATATTCCGTGTCTGATTGCCGTAATAATGCGATGAAGTAGGTAATAGTTAACATTTAATTTTATATAAAAGCAAACCAATTCGGTACCAATATGAAAAATAAATAAAAATATCGACACCTCTATTGTGTTGTTTCTATCCGATCACCCTACATTTTGTGTACATGTAACTAGATTTTACTCAACAGAGGAAAGGCGGGCTGTTAAATATTAATAATTTGAATAGGTTTTTGCGATCTATTTCCGTCCCATCCCTCTCACAAACCTTCCCAAAGCGCGAAAGAGACACCAGCATCTCGGACTGGATTCTCCTGTGCAATATTAGCGAAATCGTACTTTCCCTGTTTCCTTCTTCAAACCTGGACAGACTTTAATATTTTTTCCCGTAATAATTTAAGAAAGACTGCTAGTTATGTCTGTATGTTTTTCTTTTATTTTTTATATTCGTCAAATTTGTTTGACAGATGTTTGAAAACTTATAAAACCTGTCGATTTTTGTAAAGTTTAAACGTTTCTAGTTCTTTTAATAATTAATTTATTAACAAAAACAAAACATAGGGACATAGTGGTGGTAGATATATCATATGGTAAAAAATATTTGCTCTATGTGACGTTATCCAAGGAGGAAACTGAGGAATCCGTTTGTATGGACTAAATGCCGACCGCATTTCCTCTTAATGAATCATGGTACATCACTGGACGCCTGAAGGAGGACATCGTCGTCGAGGTCGGCCGCGGCGTAGGTGGCGTGACGATCTAGACGTGTTTGTGGGGCCGACATGGTTAGAAACGGCACAAAATACATGGTGTAAACGAAATCATGTAATTCCTTCAAACCTCGTGATGTACTGCTGACATAGATTAACACTGCAAGGGATACCTTGTGGATTCAATAAAAATAAAATTACAAGAAGTATGGTGTTCTTAACGTGCGGCATTTGAGTGCCCCAAGTAAAATGACCGCGCGGCGAGCGATAGCCGCGCAATTCACTGGGGCGCTAAAACGCCTCACGTTAGGTACACATGTGTACTTCTTATAATTTTCTTTGTATTGAATCCACAAGTATCCCTTGCACTGTTAATCTATGTCAGCAGTACATCACAAGGTTTGAAGGAATTACATGATTTCGTTTACACCCTGTATAGAGGTTTGGAAGGTAAAGGGGAGGCCTTTGATCAGCGGTGGGACATTCCATTGGCTATTAAAAAAAAAAGAGTTGCGACTGCATGAACCAAATGACTGGCTCATTGGTCTAGTGGTGGAAAGCGCGACTGCTAATCGTGAGGTCCTAGGTTCGATCCCCAGGTCGGGCAGTGTTATTGAGTTTTTCCGTGGGGAATTCCTCGGTAGCAGCCCGGAGTTTGGGTTTGTGCCTGGTTGATGGCAATAGGCTCGACATCTAATATTTGAGACTTAAACATAACGGCGAAATGAGGCTGTTACTATACACCTCTGCCCAACCCTTCGGGGAATATAGGCGTGATGTTATGTTAATGAATTATACGTTTTTGCCAAATAAGTAACCAGCTCTCTTCCAATAGGTTTCGTAAAAAGCAACTAAGTAAGTAACGGATTTTATCTATAGGATGGATATCATGGATAGCACCTCTTGATCGATCCTTTTGCTAAGCATTGGCGCCGATTCTCTTATTCACCAACTAAACTAAAATTAAAGAATTGCTATCTTTTACTAACAGACGGCGCAAGAAAAGGACGGTGATAGATAAGAACTAAGTTAGAGATGTCAGACTAGTTTACGCCTTGAACTTCACCGTGTTTTTATTCGACACGTTCCTATGTGTCGTCTTAATTTGTATGGAAATTTTAGTTCAACTAAATGTGACAGCTTTTATTTATGTCCGTCTCGCTCTTATTTTATCAGAGTGAAAAAGATGACAATAGTCGAAATTAAGTTTAGTTTGTGCACAATGATATTGTAAGTAAAAAGGTGTAGATAGGTTACTTCGATCTTCAAAAACGGCACACTAACACACACATAAATAACTAAATATTGCAATAGCACACTTCATTACGATTAGACGTCAAGACAGGATGGCACGATTCGATTATCGCGAACGAAAAAGAGACAAATGTAATTGCGTGAGTGAGTCGTCTAGTGTAGTTGAAACGATGTAGAATAAATTAATCAGATATGACATTTTACCTTACACCGTGATTTATGCCTAAAATGCGATTCACTGATGAGTTAATAAGTAATAATAATATTCAAGTAGACGAAGTCGCTATAAAAATGCAACATTAACAAAACCGTAAACAAATTACATCCAAAACAGGAAACGCAGATTTTTTTAATAAAGTGTATCCCTTGCCAGACATGTTGTACATACTTGTCTTCGACTTTAAATGAATGGAGCATATTTTATTTTATTTATTCGGTTGCCAAAATTCTTCATTTCTCTGTTTGCAGACTATATCCACCCACTGGATGCACCTTAGTTAATTTGTTGGAAATGTGGAAACAATTAATTTATTTAATACTTTCACTTAAAGATAAACATTCTACTTTACCACACACTAAAATTTATATTTTGATTCAATGTAGTAATATAATATTTAATTTATCCTCCCTCATCATAACAAAAATAAAAATATACATTTGAGTATAAATAATAATATAATTATGCCACCATTTGTACCTACTGTCAGGCAACTGACTTGTCTGTTTTTTAGGCATCATTTTACTCTATGATCGGTAATGACGTTTTAGGAATATAATGTTTGACTTGTTAAAATATTAAGATAAATAGGATTTTACGAATGATATGTGATTCCTTGACTTTTAGAAGTTTTGCTTGTATAATAGTCAATAGTCATTTATTGGTAATTGTTGATTACATGTCATTACATTTACATAACATTACGTAAACACTTACACAAACGATATAATAATATGTTTGGTAGGTATTCAATAACTAATATTAATTTAATTAAATATAATAATAATTTTAGTCAAAATAATAAAATGTCAATTAAAGAAAAGCTGTAAAAAAAATATTTACGATCAGATGTCAATTCAATAAAAGAATGTAATATTTTGACGCCTAAGTGATATTTTTGAATAATTTGTATTTTAATAATTTTGTATATAGGTAGTTAGTTTTGTCTTTAGATTTGTATGTTTTTAGTTTAGTTTTATATTGTATATATTAGGTTTAAATGTAGGTAAATGATATTTGTGTATAGATAAATAATTTAATTATATTTTTAAATAAATTCATTAAAAAGAAAATAAATAAATAAATGTCAATTAAATATCAACCTCAAAAAAAATGTCAATTAAAGTAAAAAATAAATAATTAAATGTCAATTCTATAGAACTAAACAAATCATAATTAATTAATAAAAATAGAACTACATAAGCAGTTACAGTTTGACTTTAATAAATTCGTCGTAAGTGTAAAACGCTTGCTCGACTAGCCAGCGCCTTAACCGGGTCTTAAAACTTGAAAGAGTTGAGGCACTCACTATACTCTCGGGTAGCTTGTTGTAGACTGCCGGACCCATAGCATGAGTTGATTTCGAGGTTTTTGTGAGTGTTCTGGGCACTACCGATAATTTTTCCTTTTGCCGAGTACAGTACGAGTGAACGTCTCCCCGCTTCGTATACAGCCCTAGGTTCATCCTTACGTAAACCGCGACTTGATATACCTATTACTATAGCAGGTAAGGTGAGGATGCCTAATTTAGTAAAGCGCGGTCTAGCGGATACATCCTGCGGTATTTGGACAATGGCTCGCACGGCACGCTTCTGCATTCGGAAGGCGCGTTCCCAGTCGGCAGCGCGGCCCCACAGCTCGGCACCGTATTGCAATAGTGAATGCACGGTCGCGAAATAGCAAGCTCTTACCTCACTCCCATGCACCACTCGAGCAATTCGGCGAAGAGCAAAGCACGCGCTTCCAAGCTTGTTACATATTTTATATATTTGGCGTTCCCACTTTAAGCACTTGTCTATTTCAAAGTCAAGAAACGTGGTTGTTTCAACCTGTGCAATGTCGACGCCATTCGCGGATACTGACAATAGTCTTTGTGATCGGCCTGATAATGTGAAGTGAATAAACTGCGTCTTCTTAAGGTTCAGCACAAGTCCATTCACATGAAACCATTCAGACAATTGGTTCGCGACAGTATTCAGTCTCCGCTCCAGACAATCCACCGAAGTTGCCGTAACCAACGCGGCAACATCATCAGCGTACATGAAGGTTTCAGCGTCGGTCACAGCGCTCGGCAGATCGTTCAGGAGCAGTGAGAATAAAATATTCGATACCGACGAACCTTGGGCCACTCCCATCTCCGACTCCAAGGGGTCTGACCTCTCGCTTCCTCCGCATCCCACAACGATCTGTGACCTGTCTCGCATCAGTTCTGTCAATAAAGCATATGATGTGCCGTCCACACCGTAATGCCGTAGTTTTTTATGCCGTAGTTTAATATGTGCAATATCTCATAACACACGACGGCATTTTCGGAAGTTTAGGGTCACTTTGAATGCACTCAGTACGTGAAGTGCACCCGTTGACGCTGGCAACGTGACACTGACGTCAAGTCTGGCTAATTAGCCACATTTTAACGTGTCGCTTGCTGAGCTCTTATAACCTATCTACACCTTTTTACTTATAATATCATTGTTTGTGCACAACAAAATCGGCACCATTGTCAGCCGATATAATTATGCGATCTCAATTCAAAATCTCTGGATTGATGTACAGTCGGGGAACGAAAATGTTATACACCTTAAGGTCTATTTTTGCTTGCACAGTGCAAGAAACAATCTAATTTACAGACTACGTATTGTCAACATTATAGAAATGAAAATACAAGTATTTTTTGACAGGATAGTAAATATTACAATGGTGACATGACGACAACCACTATAGTAATGTCAATTTATTTAATCATCGAATTTATTGATGTAATGGTTTTTACAACAAAACTCCTTTAATCAAATCTTAGACATTATATGGCTACTACTACATCTGAGGCAAAAAGCAATTGTTATGTGTTATCGCTAAGCGACAAAGCCCTTTAATCAAATAAAAAAAAATGAAACATAATTTTCCATGCATTGGTCTGTTCCGTTCAACAGTTTGAAAAGGTAACATGTGCCTGCGATGTGGGAAAAGAATGAATTTGAAAACTGACGAACCTATTTTTTCCCCGACTGTACCTACTCGTAGGTTTTTGACAGAAATTCAAAAAAAGTGATGTCAAAAATCTACAGCGATCCAGGGGTTTTGGATTGAGATTGATTATTATTAATATCGGCGTGTGTCTATGTCTTGTCTAACAGCAGTTTTCTACATTACATCACGCCTGTATTCCCCGAAAGGTCGGGTAGAGGTGTATAGTAACACCCTCATTTTGCCGTTATATTTAAGTTCCATGTAATAGGGGGCGAGCCTATTGCCATCAACCGGGCACAAATCCAAACTCCGGGCTGCCACTGAGGAATTTCACACGAAAAAAACCCAATAACACTAACCGACCTGGGGACTAGTTTTCTATAAACTATCTATCTAACATAAATGATGGAACCCGGCGTTACTTTGCGGAAATCCATGACCTATAAATATACAATAAAAATATTTAGTGTTAATTCCGCGAAAAACAGTTGATCAAGCCTGAATGCAGTATGCAGCACCGCCCTCCCGCCCACAAATATATGCAAATGCAGAAGGTGCGATTAATAACATGCAACACACAAACAAATCAAATCGATACATCTATCTAACTAAAGATAGAAGTTTGACAGTACGATTGTCGAATATATTTTGCTATTTCTAGGTATTCTGCTTAGCCCGGCAACATAATCGTGAATATACGTTCGTATGTTGTACATTAAATTATTTAAAATTAAAACACGTTAATGCACATGTCAAAACGTTTTCCAATATGGCGGACAAAAGATTTTCAAGTGGCTCGCGTTTGTGCACGATCAATAGTTTTTTTTTTATTCTTTCATAATCGAAGGTAGGCAATGAAAGGATCCTCTTGAAGTATGAATGAAGTTAACGGCGATTTTTTAAGACTTTTTTGTCCAGGTTGCATGTAATGGACTGTAAATAATTCATTGCGTTTTGAGATTGCTAATGCTGGTTTTATTATGTTGGAAGTTATTAGATTTTTTGTCTTAAGGTAAAGAAAAGTCGTAAAAATATATTGGTGTATGAGGAAAACGCGTGTACCTAATATCCAGTCGGCTTTCCTTAATTTAAATAATAGTATCTACCCTTGCATTGTGCCGTGCGTGAGGTTTGCGCCAGAATAGGCCAACACGTCCATTTAAAGGGTCACCTTTAATGACAATTAAAGGGAAGGTTGTAGCCATCGATTCAATCTCCCCCCTAAACCTCCGACAGTTAAATTACTTTTAAAAAGTATACACTCGTTATTGTTATTGATTTACTTATTAAGGTTTCAACCCCCCCCCCCCCCCCACCCCCGATAATTCTTGGCATCGGCCTTGATTAAAGGCGACTAATGGATTATGCTAAGGGTATGGGCAGTGCAGCTAGTAACAATAAACTGCGATCACCAGTCCGTCTATCAAGCGTGGTGATTATTACTGATTATTACTGTTTTTCTTTCTTTTCTTTCTTTTTTTTCTTTCTTCTATTTCTACGCAGAGGCGTAACAGACACAAATCATGTTAATGCTCAAACACCCACACCCGGAACAACTACTGCAGGCCATACTAATATTTGTTCTGTGTGGGAATCGAACCCGCGACCCGTAGCGTAGAAGTCAATCGCTCAGCCACTGCGGCAATCGAGCCGTCATCATTTGCCAATATTACAATTGTGTCTCCAGTCAATCTATCATTAGGTCACTGATTGGCCGAAGCTTGTAAGTTGCGCCACATAATGGGTTCTGTACCTGCTGCAACCAGTGAATTCCAGCCACCTTCAGATCACATCCACCTTAGACCGTTGGACCAGATGGGAGGCGTCCTACCAACGAGATCTTCACATAAGGATTCTGCTCCTCCAACGGCCATCGACAGACCGGACCAGCCCACTCTTACCTACTTCAGTTTGCTATTCTGTCAGCTATATTTTGACTCCTCCAGTTCTTTTGAAAAGTAGACCTAGATTTCTTTTTTTTTTAAAAACGTTGCCCCACACTAGGATTTCTCCTGTATCGTGGGTGCGTTTACATGCATCTTCGCATGCACAAACGCCCAGACCCGGAACAACTATCCGTAGGTCATACAAATATTTGTTCCGTGCGGGAATCGAATCCGCGACTCGTAGCGTAGAAAAGCCATCGCTCAGCCACTGCGCCAAACGTGTCCTCACTTGTTATTCTTGCGTCATTTGTTAGGTACGACGATGAACGATATAATTTATCTATTAACTAGCTGTGTCCTCACGGCTCCGCCCGCGTAAGAAGTTTTATTCCAGTAATAAATATAGCCTATGTTACTCAGTGATAATGTAGCATTCTAACGGCAAAAGAATTTTTGAAATCGGTCCAGTAGTTATTAAGTTTATTCGTTACATACAAAAATACAAATCTTTCCTCTATAATATTAGTATAGAAATATTATGTACCTCATTCATTGCCTACTTAAGTCCCTATGTAAAATGAATCAATATCGATGTGTTTTTTTGTGTTTAAGAAAACCTACTCAAGTAGAAAAGAATGTAAAAATCTCATGCCATGGGAAACCCAAAAACTATCGAACTGTAAATGACTGCTAATAGTTTTTGACAGGATCTGCACACTCCAATCACGTTCACACAACCGCTGAACAATCGACAAGTCAAACTCAAGCGAAACGCGACCACTTGACCTTCTCGTTCTCACAACAATGACTGATCCGTCATATTCCCATCAAAACGGGAATTGCTCATTCACACTCCGACGACTTAGAAACGCCACTCCAATTCTTAAGATTCGGAAATCAAAAGTCATCTGTCAAACGGAATTTGAATTTTGAATTCGGTAGCACGCTGCGCGGGCGCCGCGTGACGTGTTTCAGAGTCACGCGAGCGCCGCGGGACGGCCGGCGTCACGCTGGCCCCGCCGATCCCCCCGCGTCATTAGTCCGGACTACAAAAGACAAACCTTTGACACATTAGTTCATGGTGAAGTGAACATTCTAGATCTTAGCCGCGTTTATGGGAAATGAGCAGAGTTATAAAGTTTACGGTTCAAATGTGATGTGTGTGAGAATTTGGAAATATGGGCGGTTTGTAGACCGATTTGTTACATTCCGCTGGTTGGGGACAAAATGTTAATGTGAAATATTAGTTTTATTTATTGTGTAGGTAGGTATAATACGAAATTAGATAATTATATTATTACAGGGTGTAAACGAAATCATGTACCTAATTCCTTCAAACCTCGTGATGTATGAACTGCTGACATAGATTAGGTAATCCTGATCGGGATACGTTTGGATACAATAAAAAAATTACAAGAAGAAAACAAACATGTGTTCTTAACGTTAGGCATTTTAGCGCCCCCCGATAAATGACCGCGCGGTGGGCGATAGCCGTGCAATTCGCTCGGGGCGCTAAAATGTCTCACGTTAAGAACACATGTTTTGTTTTTGTAATTTTTTTTATTGAATCCGAAATTATATCTTTCCGGGTTAATCTATGTCAGCAGTACATCACGAGGTTTGAAGGAATTGCATGATTTCGTTTACACTCTGTTATGAGCCTGGTTTATAGCGCAACGGTTCTACTGTTCATCAACCTGTAAACTTTTACAGTTAGTAGAAACTCGTAGAACAGCGACAGAAAGTTTTTTACAGACTTAAGGCTCATTTGCACTGAGATAGTGACTCGAAACGAGTCTCGTGCTATCTCTGTTTTCATCGTAGAGAAAGACTAAGACAAAACCGGCAGTGGCGTGCATTGCATATAAGGGAACGTACCCATACTACGTGACCCGTTCAGGGGGGGAAGGGGGTCTTCAAAATACCACGCTTGGTCAAAGGGGCGGGGGGGGGGGGGGGGCTTAGGTTTTCGTCACGTAGTCAATATCCTCTAGGGAAATCTCGAGTTTTTCGAGCTATATTCAAATATGGCGCGCAGAGTTTTGCGCTTTTTGAACTCACAGGTGGCAACACTCGCACATATTATGAGTCAAATATTTCTTTTTTTAACTTTCTGTTTGCAAAAAGTGATTTAAAATCATATTTTACAGCGCGGCGATAGAATATAATGGTGAGTTTTTTTATAGCATTTCCTATTAGAAGCTTTATCTACGAAGTGCTGGTAGTTTAAATAGAAATCTTCTAAATCTAATGGCATCAGTAATTTTGATGTTACATTATAATGATGGTTTTCCCTATATTACTATACTCTTTGGTTTTCCCACAATCAGTCGGTTTTTGAAGCGTCGTTGGTCATCATCGGGGTGTAACGTGCGCAGATTGACTTAGAGAAAACTAAGCTGTTGTGACTTTCCCCTTAGGACGTCAAGATGTAATTAATGTAAGCAATAGTGTTTACTTACGCAAAGGTTCAACTTGGATACACTTATCGTAGCGTTAATTACCAACCTAGCAAACTTAAATTCGACCCTATAGCAGGGCGATAACAAATAAACAATTTGAATTTCGAAACGATCATTACGCTCAATTTTGTAAAAGGAAGTAAGGGCTAGTGCTGTGTTCTCCTTGTAGTGCAACATAAGCGTGAATACATGAAACAGTACCTAAAACTCAACACAGTAAATATAATAACAAACAGATGTGGTATTTAACATCTAACCCATATTCATTCAACCAAAAACAAATTAATTCTCGCCGAGTCAACACAAAAACTTACTAACGGCACTGTTTCCCCTCAAATTTTACATTCGGAACACGCGCGATGCGTCGCGCTGATTGGTCGGCGCTACTTAACGCTGATTGGCTCACAATTTGACAGTAATGGCGTTAACTCGACACTTATTGGTAAAGAAAGTCGTACAGCTCGCATTGGGTTGATTGAATTTGAATCTTAACTTACAATGTTAGAGTGGCAAATTGGTTGACATAAAATACGAGTTTTGAAACGTAGGAAGTCAAATTCTCCCCTCTAGACAGATGTTGCTACATTTTAGTAACAAATTCGCCCACAACCGGTTTGAAAAGCTATTGTGTAATTTTTTTTCGTATTATTTCGTCTAATTCATTTGTCGTGCGGTTGGTTAGACATGGAGGGGGAGATATAACTCATTTTACGTTTTGTTTGTGACTACCGGTTTTTAAAAAGTTGTTTTAGTAAAAGATAATCATGATTAATGATATGTTATTTTAGGTTTTTCGAGTATTTTGGTTTTGATTGATGGTTCTTTAAAATGTTATTAATATTTGCCTATTAAATCAAAATGAGGCGTTTTTTGATTTTGCAATACACTTGGTAAAACTATATTTATTTAATAACAAGTACATATCCACACACTGAGCCCACAGCTGACCAAACTTTATATTGATAGGAAAATAAGTAAGTCATGTTGTAAACTGATTAGAACTTTGAATATGGAAGAGGTTAGAAATTTAACAGAACATAGCTTTTAATAGTCCTCTGTACTCTACCTATAAGAATACCTTTAGACCCAACCTTGCAATCCTCTTGTTGTCCGTCGTAGCACTTCTAGCGTTGTAAAACTTTCTCCATGTCAAATTTCGTGTCCGCAATTACGGTGCGAATAGTTACCGAAGTTGAACTAAAATGGTGATCAATTGGATATGCACCGAATCAAAGCCTTTAAAGTACCTAAAGATGATTTTGATTTACCTGTTTTTAGACGTTATTAATAACTGGAGGTCAATGTAGGTATTATTTTATTACTTTTGGACATTACTTATTCATGATAATTGATGTATAAGTACAACTTAATTCATAATCGTTTGTCCGCGAGTAAGCTGGCATGTTATATTGCACAGGCGACCTCACTTTCAAGGGTCATATATTTTTATTTTTTTACTTTTAATAATTCGCGCGGCGCAGCGGTCGAGCTTCAAGCACTCCACTTGAGCACGAACCCAAAAAAATCTCAAAAATCCTCCCATGTGTTGCTGTAGTTTTGACAAAATTTATCGAGGTTCCGTATGTGGTTACGAACAAAAATTACTTTCTTAAAATAATTTATTTAATAGAGTTGTGTTTTTTGCATTATTGCGGTCTAATCATGTGCTCCCAGTTCATGTGGTCTAATACTGGTTGGAGTACCAAGCTTTGAATACCTAATTAAATTTTCTAAGTAGGTGGGTACTTATTTACCATTTTTTTGTGATTGTTTTTATTCTTATTGTATTGCAAACAACATCTGCGGTTGCAACAAATGCTGAATGAAAGTTTCTTATACCTACACATACCGAACTTTCATGCACAACTGATTATAATTAAACATTTTATTATTTCAATGTATCTAATAAGATACTTTTACAAGTAGATATTATTGATAAACAGATTTTTTCTTTTCCTCAAGTTTTCTAGGAAAACTACGATTCATAAAATCCATGCGGAAAAACCGTTAAAAAATCCCCACATACGTCACCACACGGATCTCTAAGCTCACATAAAAAGCTGCCTCATTTGACGCTGTGAATTATTATGTATTTTGGAAAAATCCATTGTTTCGTAATCTCCCCCGTCCTCGTCTCGAGGGCCCATTGAGCAGGGCTGTTGCAGGACTACAATTATGGCATGTGGCTGAGGTGCCAACGTATGTACTTATGTAATGAGCTACAATGAACACCGTTGCGTTTTTTCAATAACATCTATGTGTTAGTTACGTGTGTCAGTGTGTGCGTAGCTATATTGTATTAAAATAATAGAGTTTAAAAATGTGCGTAAAAAACGATTGAAGAGCGTAGTAAAATTAAAAATAGTAACATAATACGTGAGCTCTCATGGAATCTTGTTTACTTACCTCAGATAGCTAAGTATAAGTACAATTCGGGCGACAAGTCGTGGTCACTCTGAATACAAGCTTTTTCACGAATGTACACTCGTGAAGAAAACAGTTTCTGCAAAAACTATTAAATAAACTTTATTTAACTAATGGCCAATCTTAAGATCGTAGTAATTAAAAGTTAACTAAAAGCTATTTTGTTGCTTAAAAATCTATTCCGTAACCACCAGCACGACGTTCAGAGCGGCCACGAATTGTCGCCTGAACTGTAAGTAGGTATTATCAGCCATGCAGTTTTTGGAACTAAAATGAATGTCGTTTTTATTAGTAAAGTATTTCCTTCCTACTTTGCAGTGATTTCAATTGCGATTGACTTGATTAATATTGTTTATTTCACGTAAAGAAACTGCATAATGCTGGACGAGAAACGATTTACTAACGGTAAAATAGTACCTACCTAGTAATATTGTCGTCCATAGCAGAACACCTTTCAATACCACACGCGTGTCTCTCGGGTACAGTGCTAAATGAATATCAATTAACAGCGTCGCATCCAGCAGCCAAGTAACCGGACTACTCTTGGCTAAAATCTAGTTTTACCATATGTTCGATTAAATAAATAATGTTAAAATAAACCTCTGAATTCTGTTCGCCCTTTATGAGAAATGGGAGCATTATATAGACTCCACATTATAGAGTAGCAAACAGTCACCTATCCCAAAAGATAAACTACCTAGTCACAGAGAAATCCTGTATGAATTAAAATATTAGAGTAAGCCAAGTATTTATTCCTTGGATCACTTTAAAGCTTGATTTATATCTGTAGAGCCTACTTTGAAATTAAGTACTGCCGGTAGAGTACTGAAAATAGCTAGTAGTACATTTACATTGATAAACGCACTAGGTTAGTGGCATTCGTAGGCTATAGACTACTTAATACTTAACCCTATGCATATGTAAATCAGGCTTTTAAATGAGGTTTGTAATGATGTTTTCAGTAATGTACTGCCTGTACTTGAAAGTTTTCGTTTAGCTGAAATGTTAAGGAAATGAAATTCCTTAAATTTTTCAATACTTTTTATTCTGTGATATTTTTGGTTAAAATTCTACCTTAAAGATTGCTTTAAATAGGTACCTGTCTTGAGCAGAGGTTTTCTCTTAACACCACAAGCACTTGACAGAGAAAGGGGACATCGCTATTACCATGAACTCTATTTTATATGAGAAGGTATGTGGAAGAACGAGGTACAGTGTTCTTCCAACGAAAAGGGAGAATCCTCCAACCAGGCTGGGTCTTCATTCCTCCACAAGCACACCGATTAACGCAGCTATACAGTTACCTATTAATTTGATTTAGATACGTAATTCCTTAATTGCCTCTTAATATACCCACGTGAAATTATGGAGGCTAACTAACTGTCAGACTACATTATGTTCTATAGATTGGATTAATATTCAACTGAAACTTGAAAGTTACAAGTAGGTTTTACAACGTACCTGTAGGTACTGACTTACAATCGTATCCTCTTATTAAAAAAGGTTTTTGAAATAAAAATAAAACTGGGATCGAGTCCGCTAACCCGATTCGTACATATAACCACAATGGCATTCGACATCAAACGTTAATGTCCTTTGTGTGCAAAGATCGCGATATTTCCCCATTGTTTCGGTGCGCGCCATTAGCGGGCAACAATCGTACAAATGAAAGCGCGCCAAAACCTCTCAGCTGTCAGATCGCGCGCCATTTTCCCTCGAGAGGATGAAAGTCGACGTGCCTTTGCCTTTAAAAGTAATCCTTTATGTCCGTTCGCTTTGTGTTTAACTGGAGTAGGTATCAAGAGCCATACGTAAAATACCAACGTCGAGGATGCTACACAATTTTAGAGGCTTTGGTAAATAATGTTATAAAAAGAAAATATTTTTTTGTATTTCATATTTTAAAACCAAATATCAAAGGTACTTTTAGAGTTATCTGCATAACTACCTACCTAATCCTAATGAAAAACGGTTTTGCTTGACATTTTTGGCTCCGAAAAAATCGCAACCTATTTATTCATACAAGTAGGTATACTTACTTAAGACGTTCTTAACTGGTACCTACCTACCTATTATATAAAAAGATATGAAATTGAAATAATATAATGATACCTATGAAGCCATTCTATTTGATTTAGTAGAAGCAGCTTTACTTAATTATTATCACTAAAAACAAAATTACAATGGACCTTTAATTCAAAGGTGCTTGCAAAATATTTTAGTAGGCTGGTGTAACAATAGCATTATAAATAACGACAGCTTCCATAGACAAAGTTCTTGATATTTAAATCAAAACAAACATCAGTTTGAATTCTTTATTAGATTCATTAGAACATGATGATATTATGAATTGTAATAATGAGCGCTCTAAAAATGATAAGGTGTGTTCATATTAAGTTGTTTTAAATGTTGCCTCACCTGTAGGCAAACGCTAAATCACTTCAAGTAGATCAAGTTCATAACTTGTTTCAGCAGTTTCCTAATATTCAATAAAAAAGGCGGTTTTTACGAAAAAAATAGAGCATTTTAGAATAAAAATATGTCTCATTACACATAACATCACGCCTTGTAGGTATTCCCCGAAAGGTTCGGCAGAGGTGATTTTAGTACAACCTCGTCTCGCCAGTTATGTTTAAGTCCTATGTAATAGGGGGCGAGCCTATTGTCATTAACCGGGCACAAATCCAGACTGCTACTGAGAAATTCCTAATGGTAAAACCCAATAACACTGCCCGACCTGGGGATCGAACCCAGGACCCCATGCTCAGCAATCGCGCTTGCGACCACTTGACTAACAAGACATTCTCGTTATTACATTTTAGTATAATTCTAGGTATTAAGGCTCGCTTGCATAACGATTCGCTAAATACAATTAGCGCTAAACATAATTTAAAATGTTGGTGTATTTTAAAGTTGATAGAGACTGAATGAAGTTATAAATATGTTTAGCGCTAACTGTATTTAGCGAATGGTTGCGAAAGCGACCCTAAAATACTTGTCTTGATTGTATAGACGACCTAAGTAATAAAATATGGATAACTTACTAAACAGGTAACCAATGGTGTCGATTTCTGTTGCACATTTTGACAGTACTAAACTAGACTAAACGCAACTGTCACTTTCTTTTTCTATTGAAACAGAAAGAGACAAACACACTTAGTTTAGTTTAGTTTAGTCATGTCAAAGTGCGCGACAGAATCGACACGTTTGTCGAATCGTTTTAAGAATTTATTTTTATATCTATACTAATATTATAAAGAGGAAAGATTTGCATTTTTGTATGTAACGAATAAACTTAAAAACTAGGTACTGGATCGATTTCAAAAATTCTTTTCCCGTTAGAAAGCTACATTATCACTGAGTAACATAGGCTATATTTATTACTGGAATAAAACTTCTTACGCGGGCGGGGCCCATGTTACTCAGTGATAAATGATAATGTAGCTTTCTAAGGGCAAAATAATTTTTGAGATCGGTCAACAGTTTTTAAGTTTATTCGTTACATACAAAAATACAAATCTTTCCTCTTTATAATATTAGTATAGAAGGAAGAGCTAAAATTGTTTCAGTCGACTGTTGCTTGAGATTTTGAAGTTGGTTCATTACTACAAAACGCTATGAATGTGCCTTTATCTTATAATAACGCCACCTGTCAACGCCTGGAGGGTTGTCAAAATAACGTTCGCAATAGAATGAACTAAAATAAAAGAAGGTTTATTGAACATTTGAACAATTTGCCGAGTCATCTCTATACGTTCAACATCGAAGTGGAGATGCGTGGGGTAATCGGAAAACCATTTGTCATTTATTCATACCACTGTTTTATTTACTGCTTTCGAGTGCTTTTGCCTTTCGGAAATGTAGATCTTTAGGGTGACTGAAACTTGATTTCTCTAACACCAAATCTATTATCAAGTTTTATCGCGCTAGCTGGCGAGCATTTACTACAATAATAAAACATCACGCCTGTATTCCCCGAAGGGTTGAGCAGAGGTGTATAGTAACAACCTCATTTCGCCCTTATGTTTAAGTCCCATGTAATAGGGGACGAGTCTATTGCCATCAACCGGGCACAAATCCAAACTCCGGGCTGCTACTGAGCAATTCCACACGGAAAAACCCAATAACACTTTGCCTGAGCTGGGGATCGAACCCAAGACCTCACGATCAGCAGTCGCGCGTATCACCACTAGACCAACCAGAATTACCACCTACGGAACCAATGGTTGAAACGAATCGCGGCGGTGGTCGTGACAGACAGGCGGGCCGAGATAACGAGGTGCGCGCCACCGAGACTCACGAGCGGGACATGTGAACTGTTCACACTTTGTACCTATGTGTAAAAACATTACGTACATTATGTGTTCAAAACAGCAGTGATAGCCTTGTGGTGTGACCGTCAGACCAAAAAATAGATAGGTACAGAAGTCAATCTACATACAAGTGCACTCGAGCAACGCACACATAGGTAGACACTGCTCACGGACACGATATCTCGAACTGTTTGGGACTAGAGTGCGAGTGAGTGCGAGCGCGAGTGCCATGCGCTTGAGAGAGATAGATGTATAGACAGAGCGACCGCCGAGCGTAGGTATGAAAAGTGAAGTACATACATGTGATTGACTTCTGTACCTATCTGTTTTGTGGTCAGACTGCCAAGTCTGGTCTCGAGTTCGAACCTAACACGCACCTCTAACTTTTCGGATTAATGTGCGTATTGTATAATTATCACAAGTGATAATAATTATCACAAGTGATAATTATACAATCTTGCTTAAAAACGGTGAAGGAAAAGATCTTGAGGAAACTGGGAGCCTGAGAGATATTTCTCGACGGCATGTGAAGCCAAGTCAGCGGCCCATGGGCGGCATAAACTCTTACACCAGGTTAGTCACTAACCACACGAAAAATAAAAGAACTTAAAAACAAAACTGTTAACTAGGTCCTGTTTTTCATACTAAATTATTTTACGATCTAGAATACCTATAAAATGTTTTATCTCAATATTATCTCATCCCATCTTAATTCTCTGCTCGATATAGGCCTAATTTTTAAGATTCTTCTGCTTTATAGGATCATCTAAAAGTACCGTCGCGACGGTAGGTCTGATTGTCAGATAGCCAACCGACGCGTCGGTTGGCTATCTGACAATCAACCTCTTCATATGTTAACCGTAAACATACATACGATTGCTTAGCCCTAATTATAACCATGCTTAGTCCTTTACGAAACGTTAGCACAATAATCATTGAAGGAAAACTTAAAAGAGCCTACTGACATAATTTAATACAACCTTATTCAATTTCATTAAAAAACATCAAGTTCCCAGCTACTACCGAAATTCGTTGCTACAGTTTGGAAAATTCAAATAATGCTCTCCACTTATTCTAGTTCAGTTCGGCATTCATATAAAAATAAAACAACGAAAACCTCGTCAAAATACTAGGTTCTCTAATAAATTCATTACAACGCACGCCCGTGCTCTATCGATTGTGGCCTCTTTGCCCGAACGTGCCAGAGACAATCGACGCGATGGCGCTTCTCTACGCAGCCGTAGACAACTGTAAACGACAAATAAATAGCACCCACATAAAGCAAACTTGAGGTTTAACAGCATTGACAGAGAGTCAGTTTTCCTTTGTAAAATAAATTACATAGGGCGTTTCAAATTCAAAAGTTCCCGAAAAATAAATGTTCCGGTCAATGCTAGGACCTCGTTTCCAAATTCAACTTTAGGTTCTCAGCCAAAGGGTTTGTATTGGCACAATGTGTAACGGATGGTATAAAACCTTTTTGTTGGAAAACTGCGCGCTCTTTGTCTCTGACTCACTGTCAAGCGTACTTGTGTTTTCCCGCGTTTTTTGTTCTAATTAGTCAGGCCCGACTCTCGACCTCCGCTGCGCTCCTGCCACCAACGAAAACGTCGCCAATGTTTTGTGGAGATATTACAAAAAGTTCACGTGCCACGCTTTATTGAATTTTGGTAAATTATTACTTTTTAAACCCATCCAAATGTAAATCAGAATATTATCCCGAATAGTTGGAATTTATTAGAGCATGGTGGCTTCACAATTTGGGCTTTAGAATGATAATAATGTGGAATTCGTTTTTTGTCTTTAGTTTCCATTGCCTAGCCTGCGGAAGCATTCGTAAGAGAAAATAAGAAGAAACCCAAAATTCTAATATTTAAGCCTTTTTAAGTGCTGGATGGATCAATTAAAGAGTTATGCTTCTATTATAGCTTTTATTTTTTTAATTCTTGACATCACTTGCGAAGATACCAATAATCCTTTTCTGAGCATTTCCTCATCTACATTTTAAACACCTACCTACTTTATTCTGCCATCTCTCCGAGCAGACCAATGATCTCGCCATAAAACTATCATGAGGGAAGTATGTTCCGAAACTCGTGAAAAGTTAATTATGCTTCTTAATGAGAGGAAAACAGTTACGCACGTACCTACCTATAGTGTATTGAAATGTAATGGACCCTAGTAATATGGAAATCACAAGGATACAGTTTCTTAATAACACTTGGCGTCTGTAGACTACGTACTTACATCATCATCAGCTCATAGAACTCTTTAACTTTTTACGCTAAATGGGGGTTTTATAATACAACGTAATACATTGGTGTTCCACTTCAAAATACTTTGTATCACAATAAACAATACATGTCAAAGATCTAGTAGTATACCTACGTATAATATCTTTATTCAAAAATACATAACTACGAAATACCTGAACACAATAATTACAGCAATTACAGGAACCCGCCCCATGCATTTAAAGCAAGACGGCCTCCTTAAACCCATGAATGGGGAATCTTAAGGCGTAATGGTGTCTCACCCCTTGCCGTATTCATGGGGTACCATAAATACGAATAATATTCACAAATTTGTTTACAGATCGCGTACCCACGCACAATACGTAGAATTGGGAAGGGGAAAATGGGGGAAAGAAACCCGGGCTTGTTTTTGTTAGGGGTTTTTGAGGAAACTTACTTTATTTTTAGCGGTTGAGATTACTTTGAGTTATAGACCCAAATCATGGCTGAATCTGAAAGCAGTAAGTACCTACTACATTTTGGAGACAAAAAAATATAGTACTTTTTTTGTTTGATGCATTGGTTTATATTGATTGGACAATAGTCGTGATCGTAGCCCCAAGTACCTATACTGTTTCAAGCGATTGCTCGGAAAATTCAAACCTAAGTACTAGTAAGAGGTACTTCTGGATATTCACTGGTCACTAAATCTCAATACCTAGTTAACTGTTCTGTTACTGTTTTAGCTTTATTTAAATATCTAAGAATGACTTTAGTTACTTAAGTTACCTATATGTATATTTGTATGCCACAAAGGCCGAACATGGCGGATCCTTTTTCTTTATGAACAACCTGCATGCCTTATATGTATACTCATGTTTCTACAAATAAATGTCTTGAATCTAACTAAATCTAGGGCCCACTTGCACCACGACAACTCACTAAATACAATTAGCGCTAAACATAATTATAACGTCATTCTGTCTCTATCATCTTCAAACAATTGACTCAAATGACATTCTAAATATGTTTAGCACTAAATGTATTTAGCGAGTTGTTGTGCAAGCGGGCCTAACGATGGTACCGTCGATAAGTACCTAGGTCTAGATTTTCCAGGTTGCGGTGCATGCTTTCGCGAATCCCGCGACCCCGGCCATACGGTCAGGAGAAGGAACACCATTGGTTTTTAGCCGGTAAGAGTCCGGCAGACCCCCTCGCCTCCCCGGGCGAGGGATATCCATGAGGATTTTCCAAAGAAAAAAAAAAAAAGAAAATAAGGGGGCTAGATTTTCCAAAATTCGTATCCGCCGTACCTACAGTACGGCGGAAAGGCCGGGGTTGCGGGATTCGCGAAAGCATGCACCGCAACCTGGAAAATCTAGACCTAGGTACTTATCGATGGTACCATCGTTAGGCCCGCTTGCACAACAACTCGCTAAATACATTTAGTGCTAAACATATTTAGAATGTCATTTCAGTCAATTGTTTGAAGATGATAGAGACAGATTTTTTTGTATGGCTGTGATATTTTAATCAATTAGGTAAATAAGTTCACTGCCAGTCATTTGGTCTCTCGCAACTGGATTCAGAAGGTGGTGGACTGAGTATTATGATGACATAACTTAGGTATAAGGGGTACCTACATATACTTAAGTACCTATGTACAGTTTTAGAATCACGCATCGGCTGGATAGTATTAGGCGTTTTTTCAGTTTATGTTTTATATTTTTTTTATATTTAAACATGGGGAAATTCTCACAAATTTCCTCCACCCCGGGGAAGGTGGAGAACTTTGTCGGACTCTTACCGACTAAAACCTCCACGCTGTTCGTCTGCAGACCTATGGTCGGGGCTACGGGATTCGCTATAGCATTCACCTGGTCTAATAGTCTATGGTGACGAGAACCTTACAATACTAGTTACCTACTTAATTCTAACACATTTATTGGTTAGATCACTTCGTGTTCTACTAGCATTCACCACTGGACGTTTACGGGTGGATAATAGTGGGTGTAAAAATAGCCTTACCGAAGCCGAAGTCTACTCATACTGTACATCAAACTAAGTAACATACAACAAAAATAATTGCTGGGAAACGACTTTTTTTTTGGTATTAAAAACAGCTTTTAATTGTGACTGTGCCTAGATTTCGAAAATGTTGATAATGTTTGTATAGAAGAATGTTTAGTAATAACATTTAAACTTAGTTTTCGTGAAAAACGTTCAAAAACATGGTGACTTTGACCATCAATATCTCCGTAACCAGTCTGTTCCCAGGTATGGCCCAATACCAAAAAATCTTCGTAATGATGGGAAGAATACGTGGCTCTCGGCTTCGTTAAGGGTATTTTTACACACGATATAATGATGCATGTGATGGCGAACCTTTGTACAGCTGCGAGATTTTTTAAGCTGATAATAATAACTACCTCGTTAGTGTAGTGGTGGCAAGTGCGACTGCTGATCGTGAGGTCCTGGGTTCAATCCCCAGGTCGGGTAGTGTTATTGGGTTTTTCCGTGTGGAATCCCTCATTAGCAGCTCGGAGTTTGGATTTGTGCTCAGTTGATGGCAATATGCTCGGCCCCTATTACATGGGACTTAAACATAACGGCGAAATGAATGTTACTATACACCTCTGTCCAACCCTTCGGGGAATACAGGCGAATAGGCGTGATGTTATGTTATCAGTATCTGACATCTAACATGATGACTAAAGCATGATGGTTAAAGGTTATTATAATATAGTTCCTAAATGAAAAAGATTTTTTAAGTTAGTGTGTTTTTGTTTATCTTACTGTCTTTTGCATGCCTACATGGTAAAATAAAGCTGAACGTGTTACAATTTTGTCATCCTTTACAACCATATTTGCAAAATAAAATTATCTTTATTGCTTTATGGCATTTTATCCACACATTTAGACAATGTTTTATGCGACCTTAAGCTGTATGAAAATAGCTCGTGCTATGGCGAAAAGATTAACCAGTCAACAAGATCGGTAGCGAGGCTGACTACCCACATACTTAAGTATCGTCATTTGTGGAGGCAACTCCGTCCAGACACCAACTCCACTGCACCTTATAATTTCAACACTCAACAGATTCTGTATTTTAAAAACTAAAGGCTATTATCTAAATCTACCCTTTACCACTGTTTCGACAATAGCCAGCGCGGCGTACACGTGCCATATCTACCGATCGATGGAGCTTCGTTCACAATCAAAGCGTTCGCCATCATTGTTATCGTTTGTTCAATCCGGATAGGGAAATAAACTTCGTTGACGAGGTGGGAATACGTGTTGAGTGTCATATTATTTTAAATTTTATTAAGAGTTACAAACGCTACGCATATCATTGCATGAGTATGTCAAGTTGAAGCATTTTACTTCTTTACTTACCACCTATCTGGTCTTCTTCTTCTTCTTTTCGTGTGGCTAGTGAATAACCTGGTGTTAGAGTTTATGCCGCCCATGGGCCTCTGACTTGGCTTCACATGTCGTCGAGAAATATCTCTCGGGCATGCCGGTTTCCTCACGATGTTTTCCTACACCGTTTTTAAGCAAGTGATAATTATACAATACGCACATGAATCCGAAAAGTCAGAGGTGCGAGTCTTGGGTTCGAACTCGAGATCTATGACTTGGTAGTCCGACGGTCACACCACTAGGTTATTATCACTGCTGTTCCTAACTTATCTGGTGAGACCTGTATTTATATCCCAGATTTCTAGATAGTCTTTGGTTACTATGACATGTATCGGTTGCTTTACTAATCTATACTAATATTATAAAGCTGAAGAGTTTGTTTGTTTGAACGCGCTAATCTCAGAAACTATTGGTTGGAATTGAAAAATTATTTTTGTGTTTAATAGTCCATTTATCGAGGAAGGTTATAGGCTATATAACATCACACTACGACCAATAGGAGCGGAGGATAAATGAAAAATGTTGCAAAAACGGGGAAAATGTCTACCCGTGCGAAGCCGGGACGAGCCGTTAGTTTATTAAAAGAGGTGAACTCATTTCCAGACGTGGACCTAGACGACTAAATCTTATTATATCGGGGTAGCAACAACTCCCACTTCTAAATAGGTAGCTATAGGTACTTGCTAGCCTGCCATTGTCCTTTCCCCAAAGATATTGTTCCCTGGTAAAATCTGATCGTGTATTCTATTAAGATCTCCTGAAGTTCCTTCAAACTGGTGCCCTAAAACATAATAAGGTTCGTCTGTCCATATTTATAAACTGCTCTTATTTCAGAGTTAACTTTTGTGTCGTTTTGTTAACTCCTGACATTCTGCTCGCAGGTTCCAGATTCATGGTTGGTGATGAAGAAGAGGCGTAGACATATTCTCAGTTTTGAACAGCTCTACCCATCGCATTCTATGGTGCACTTTCAAGCAGTTAAAACTGTCCATTCATCTTACAAACAATATTATTCCTTAGTCGCCAATAGTGTGGCTGTGGGACGTATCCATTGAAAACACTGTTGACGCAACTGCAAGGGAATCGCGTGCTGTTTGCAAATTCCTTGCGATCTACTCGCGAACAGTTCACGGTGTGTTTGCTTCGTGGACGTGCGCAAATGGGGGCACGCCATAAAGTACTCAAATGCAGATGAGTAAAACAATTATTTTGAAATTGATTAAGTATGTAGTTGGCCGTGAGAGAGGAATTATTTTAAAACAAACAAACAGACCTGAATTATAAGACCCTAATACTGAGTCCTACAAGAATGTTCATCCCGTCACCTGAGACACAAATCCTAGCAATATATCTCGTATAATCTGTTCGAGAGGCCAATAGTTTTCAATTTGGACCCCTCACCTGTGTGTTTGACTTAATCCAGCGTTTTATTAGCGAGACCCGTAACGAGTCGCACGTGTACCCTATTCCGCCTTTGTTCTATCAAATTTACTGCTCAACTGTGAAACGATATAACTTCACATATGATTTATGCGAAAATGTACTTTATTTTTACAAATTTATAGCTTTATTTTCAATGTGATGTGATTATATTTACGCTGTTTCAATGGCGCGCGCGGCCATGTTATTATTTCGTTTTGGCGGGCCATGACTGACGTTCAAAGTCGGTGTTGCCATGCGGAATAAACTGTAATACGAGTTATGAAAGATTATGGCGTAATCTGGGAATATTGAAGACAATAAGAGCTTACGTTTAGAATAGGGGGCGCTGTGAGCGTTTGTTACTTATATTGTTCGAGGGGGTGATTGACTTATATTGCGATGTTTTCGTATTGTTAAGCGTTGTTAATTTTGCATTCAAGTAGAACAATGTGGTTCTTGATAATTATTGAATATGCAATCAATTATTTTTTGTTCTATAAGGTCCTACATACCGCCAAAATACAACTGCGGGCCACATTTATCACCTCATCTCGTTTCTTTCAATCTCGTAATGGACCTAGGCACGAGTACCACTTCAACGCAGCTTCTTGGCTACTGTGCTCATCACAAGTGGTGTTGAATGATGAACCTGTTTCACAGTCGTCGGGTAACTCATTGTATCTCTATATAGTTTGTGGTTAACTGAGAGAAGAAACTCAGGCAAATCGCCTATTTATTTCCCAGACGAGACTTCTGAAATAAGATTCATAATTTGATATTAGATATTATGACAAATCAAAAGCTTTTCTTATGATCAGAGACAGCGAACAACAAACCACAATATTTTATGATCGTAAGTGACATTCTTTCCATTTTTATTTGCTCATATTTTCAAGATTATTAAAAAGTACTTAGATAGACAAAAATTACTATCCCTTTGTATGCAAATTTCTTAAAACTCGATGTTAGCATTTTCTCTTTGAAGCGAACACTTGAGTTACGAGTGTTCTACCTAGATATAAATGTCTATTCTCGCAAGACTTGACCCCATCATTTTGAGGTCCACTCGTGGATCAAAGAGCCTCAAGAAAGTTCTTGAATGAAAGTCCAAATAAAACTCATTAATTTTATTAATTTTATAAATCGAAATTCATTACACCTTCCTTCTTCATTATAGTTACAAATTCCTTCTCGTTAATACTATTATTTATAATTATTATAATAATTATTAACTCCCCCTAAACCTACAAATTATACATCGACCTAATTTTTCAGAACATATAAATTAAGTTGAAAAATGTTAATTACAACTCCATTTTGTTTCAACTGACGAATTAATCTAATTTTAATTAAATTCTTATTGCTATTATTTCATTGTCGGATTGCGCGGGAATAGCCGCCATTTCGTCGCGATGTTGCCGACATTTTCAATAAAAAATTCTTCACTAATTTTAATTAATATTTACATTGCAGCAATTCGCAGTTTTTAGTTAGTAAAAAATTAAACTTGACTTAAGTACACAATAAGATTTATAGATAAGTGATCGGAATTAAGGAATAAGAAGGTAAAAAAGTTCTTGTCATTTAAATTGCTGCTAGTTACCTTTCTAAAATAGTGACTCATAAAAAAAACTAAGAAACTGAAATGAAAACAATAGTAAAATCAAATCGGAATATAATAAATTGAAAACATCTGTGTTTATTACTATAAATTCGTTGTTTAATAGTTTTATTCTTGCAATAAAAGTAATAAACTATTTAAAAGATCAATTTTAAATGTTTTAACTTGGTTGATTTTTACATAAAAAAATCCACAAATTAATGGCGAATATTTAAAGAATTTTGTAACATCGATTTTCAAACTCTTTGATTACTCTTCCATCAATGTGTAAACAAAAACCATCATGTTATTTTAATGTCTGCATAGACCATGAAACTATTGAAAGTTTTTTTTTAAGTAAATCCGTTCAGCCAAGTTAAAACCACAGACAGAAATTGCACTAGGGATGTCTCCCTCACCCGCTCACAGTTCTACGAGCGGTTATCACAACTATATACATTAGATATCTACACACGCAAACACTGACTCTTTTAAATTATTTCTATTCACACAACAATTAGCTACTTCTTTATCAGTTATTTACAGTAATGTACCTACGGCGGGCGTAGAGCGTATCACCACCTTTTTAAAAATGAAAACTGGATACTATGTTGATGATAAAATATTCAAATTTATTGTAATTTTTTTTTGTTGTTCTTTTTTAAGAAAGCGTGATACTTTTCTTCACAAAGCATTTGGATCTAAACATTCTACATTTAATAATGAAGCAGTAATCGTATCGCAAACGTGTTTTATTATAATTATTTGTTATTAAAAAATAAGAAGCGGAAACATGAGTGTATCAACTGTATGCCCGATATGCAGTTTGAAATAGCAACAATAGAGGTGGTGAAACACTCTATCCAAGTCATTACGTATAATATAAGCAAAACAATTGTGCTTTATCGTATAAAACGGAGACATCAACCATGAAATTGGAAGTTTGGCACTCTTATTTGAAACCTGAACAGAAAAATATTGTAGAGCTACACTCAAAAAAAAATCGACATCTACAAAAGAAAAGAGAACATTTTTATTATAACTGTAATACACGCAAAACTACTAAAACATGAAAAAATAAAATAAAAAAATATTTTTATCTTCAGGTTCGATTGTTAGTAAAAAAAATATCACAAAGAATCAATTCAAATCCTCACGTGTGCTTAACTAAGTCTATTTCTAATTATTTACACATTACCCTCCTCCCGTTGTGCGGTGATCAGACGATCACCAACTATGTCCACAATCCACACTTGACATCAACACTTTTGTAATTTCACTATTTTTCTAATCAAAGTTCGATTGGGTAGCTGCAGCCAGCGACGCTTCACCCAAGACAATGTTCTTAGATGAGACTTGTGGTTTTTAGACTCATTTTATATATAAAAACCGACATCCACGTTTTTTACTTGCAAATAAATATAAAGCCAGAGAAAATAAATAAAAACTAATAAGAATTTAATTTTACACACAACTGTACTGAAAAATATATTTTATTATTAATTATGATAATAAAAAGTGGAACAAGATGTATTTTCAAATGTGAGAAAATAAACGCAATTATGTTTTAAACTTACCTCAAAATCAGGGAAATTATTTTTAAACTGCAACACGATTGATTCCTTTTTCTAACAAAAATAGGCAAAGACACAAAGTCTAACAAAAAAAAAACACAGTTTATATAAAACCACACGTAATCGATTAATCGAAATACATCTCTTCTTTGAACATTGTCTCATGATAAAGCTGTGGGAACTTCTACCAGGCTCGGCCCTGTAGCGGCAGATACCCTGAGCATTGCTGCTGGTACGCCGTGGGCTGGCGGTATGAGGAGACCAGGGGGTTGCTGCACGCGGCCTGCGAGGGCTGGGGGGCGGAGTACCCGGACGTGGGGGTGGCGCAGTGGCTGTGCGCTGGTGACGACGACTCACCAGAGCCGCAAGGTTTCCCGTCCTTCACGAGGACGGGAACTGCCACTCGTCGGGGTGATGATGATGACTGTTGGAGAAAATTGGATTAATGATAGTTGCAAAAGAAAATCTCTGGCAGTGAATCACAGTTTCTAACCGACTTCAAAAAAGGAGGAGGTTCTATGTTCAATGGTGTGTGTTTTTTACGTATGTTCACCGATTTCTCGGTCAATTGTGAACCGATTTTAATGATTCTTTTTTTGTTTGAAAGAATATTTTTTCGAGGTGGTCCCATTTAAATTAGGTGAAGATCTGATGAAGAACTTCGGAGATAGAAAATAGAACTCCTCAACGGCGATCAGTCCACATAATGTGATTGTGTTACGAGCAGCGTTTTTAGTAGGTCCAATCATGTTTAAATTAAGGCCACTAAAAAGAAAAAAAGGAAATACTTGAAGTCTGTATTATTTTTGTTAAAAAGTTTTTTATTGACTGGGTATGGTTATTCGCACATCTATTTCGAATTGTAAATTATAAATTACTAGCTGTGTCATCACGGCTCCGCCCGCGCAAGAAGTTTTATTACAGTAATAAATATAGCCTATGTTACTCAGTGATAATGTAGCTTTATAACGGCAAAAGAATTATTGAAATCGGTCCAGTAGTTTTTAAGTTTATTCCTTACATACAAAAATACAAATCTTTCCTCTTTATAATATTAGTATAGCTATAAATTTAAAATCATACTTAAAAATTCCTCTCATACGGTACTTGTCATCAAAATAATTAAATATAACATAATAATGAAAATCACATGAAAACGAGCAAGTCATTAGTTGGGCGGGCGGCGCCCAGCGAACAATCAGAAGGTCGACGCTACGCCCCCGCCGCCGCCGCGCAAATTAAGCCAATGTTGAACAAATGACAGGGTTACTGCGCTATTCTGACTAACAAAGTAAAATATAGTGAATATTTTAAGCTACGTTGCTTTTGAGAGTAAATTATTTTAGTTACAAAAGCGAGACAGTTTGTGACGATTTAGCGAAAAAATCTAGACATCTCGACGTGCCGCTTATCGCGAACCTAACCAGGCTAAGGATATATCTAACCGAGGAGATATTGCAGAACACTATTCGTATGACATATACCTTAGACAATCTTTGTGTCCCGTGATTGCCTTGATTTACTGAAGATATCTTATGGATACACCCCCAAAAGGTGCTCGAGTGTAAGATGGCCACAAATTATTTTTTTATTGTATTCCTACTGCCTATTTGACTGCTGATCGTGAGGTCTTGGGTTCGATCCCCAGGTCGGGCAAAGTGTTATTGGAGGTTTTCCGTGTGAAATTTCTCAGTAGCAGCCCGGAGTTTGGATTTTTCCCGGTTGATGGCTTTGGCTTTTCTCTATTACATGGGACTTAAACATAACTTGCCAAACGAGGGTGTACTACAACACCTCTGCCGAATCCTTCGGGGAATACAGGCGTGATGTTATGTTGTGTGTGTATTCCTACATTGCATTGTAACCCATTTCCATCAAAATTTGCACTTCAATATTTTATACGATTCTTCTGTCATCCTGTGAGTCGCTTGAATGCAAAAATCGGCCACAGATAACATCGCTCCAGCCCAGCTATTTCGCACTGAGGTAGCCCTATTTTCCCGCGAAATATAATTCTAATTGTCACGGGGTTGCCAGATTTGGAAAGTGCGGGTCCCGTATTTTGTTACCCATTGAGAAGCGCAGCGGGAGATTGCTATCGAGTGGGCAAAGTCTATCGCCTTCGCAAACAGGGGACCGGCCCCTTGGCACAACGTCAGCGGACGATTTTTATCGCTTACACGTTAATATTCATTATTCATTAGCATTGTGTAAAAAAATATGAATTAATAACGTCACGTTGGCGATCAGTTTGAGAATTTTTAGATAAAAAATATCTGGGTTCAGTGTCTTAAAATATTCGTAAAGTTTTTTTAAATTAGTAGGCAATGAATAGAAGCGTTATTACAACTTATTACTTATCAATTACTACAACTATAAAACAGACTGGTAAGAAATTATAATTTTAAAAAAAGAACCCTGATTTGCCTCACATTTTTTTTTGGGTTTTAGTAAGCAATTAGAGCAGGATCTGGGTTGAAATTACTTTCTGATATTTCCCGTAATTTCTTCTGAAATAGGTTTGACTGCCATTTGACCTCCAAGGGCCGTTATTCAGCCATTAAACTATTATATTCTTCATTAAACTAACCTGGTTGTGTTGGTTCTGTTCCGCCATTGCTTTCTCCTTCGCCTGTCTCTTACATTTGTAGCGATGATTTTGAAACCAAATTTTGACCTGCAACAAAGAATTTCATTAAAATTGACGTTGATATCTATTGGCGAGAAGCGCGAAATAAGGCAATACAAAGAAGTTATATCGATCCAGAGGATTTTACACAGACGGGTGTCGCCGAACTCGCTCACCAAAAAAATTTATTTTTAAAAAACGATTCTTAAGTGTTTTTTTTCCCGCAACCTAAAATTAGAACACTTCCGTATTCGAAAGACTACCAACATTCCGGCAAATAAAATGGCGGCGATGTGCTCGTTGCAAACACATTAACGAAACGAATAGATTAACCACTGATGTCTGCGTTTAATGACTAGAACGTAGTAGGGAGAAATCGTAAAAATTACCTCCAATTCCATTAATGTTAACATTTTGGTCTTTCCCTATTTGGCTTTGCTTGCTTGGCTTGACTGAATCTTAGGACGTAACTAAGTGTAGGTCACTAGGAGGTCTACTTACCTCATCAAGGGCAAAATTAAGTACATCCATTAGCAAAAACAAAAGTAATATTTTTATTTTACTAAGTCGTAACTCAGGACTACGAAGTATGTTCCTACTGCATCTGAACGAAACGAGTTTAGTGACGTGCGATTATCTAAAATGAACTCATAAATACTATACTAGCGTCACATAAAATCTGAGTTGTGTTGTTGACATAGTAATTTGAGAGTGGTCCCAATGACTTTCAGCCTTTTAAATAGTTCAAACGGGGCTGTGATTAAGAAGACGATAGCAATTAACGTGTTAATCCCATCGCAAACGCGTGACGAGTCAACAGGCGAAGTCAGTGCCTCCCTGAAATTAGCGCTAGGCCGAGCCCGGTCAACACTCCACCTTAATGACGAAAGAATAAACATACGTTGTTTGCCCCACCGAGCGGCCAGCCTTTGTCTACGCACGCTCCCGACGCAGCGAAATATACACTTTATTTATTATTTATACATCGAGAGCGTTTCCTCGTGTTTATTATTTGAAATGGATGTGTGCTCCCCCGTACCAAGATCTCCTCCCGTTACAATACCAAACATACATTTTTCTACACGCCAATTGTTGATAGATCCGTTATAAAAACAAAAATTGTTACATAGTTTCTACCTACGAAACACTGGCCACTAGACAGCTTATTGGTTGATTTTTTTCTGTTTACTCTGTGGTGCTTCGTTGTGGGAACGTTGGCAGCAGTGACGCGCGCTTTTGTGCTGCGTTCAGGAATGATGCTCGCTAGGTTATTTATGGAGGAGGTGAGAGTTAATGAACGGGCCCCGTCGGCGGGCGTCGCTTATTGCACTCCGCCGAGGCTTGGACGCTCTCGTGTTAAGTACTTTCTTTCAATCTCCTTGTGCATAATGCTCGGTGTTGGCTCGCACGCACTCTACGCCCGAGTGCACCATTCACTTATTTGTTTTACATCTAAACGACTGTTGTTACTCGTCGAGTGATGAGACATTTTGGGTGTGTCCGAGGGCTTTCGTGCTTAAGTTTACACCCACTTAGCTGCCAAGCGTGATGTTTTTCTATTATGCTATACTAACTACGAACCGGCTACTGGAATCCGCCTCAGGATTTTCTTAATTTCTCAGTTATTCCGTAATTAGGAAGGAGATTTTCTCGATCCAATATTTACATTGGACACGAATTGTTTTTTGTTCTTGGTATTAAAAATTGTACGTTCATTAAAATCGATAAAGCGGCCACCTAGTCAGCTGTCATCTTCACAATACAAGTAAATTTTGGCGCCGATGCCTTTCCTTCGTCAGAAATACGGGGGTGTCCAAATTAATAACCTAAACCTTATGTAATAAGGTTGGAAATGAAGCGTGGATTCGTTGGGAACGGTATACTATATGGATCCCTGCGTAGGTGTTCCGTTTCTCTGAACCATGACTCGGAATATCGAGCGACAATTATTATAAATAAAGATGCACTCGTGTTTGTTTAGCTCTTCATTTGCTGCAGTGATTTTTTCTAACGATGAGTTTGACGTTTTAATATTTGAATCGTTTACTAACAATGGCGTGGATTTGGGCTCAGTTGCGTGCTCGAGTGTGCATTATAAGTGTTGGTAAATCAATTCTTAGGATTTTACAGGCAGCAGTAGCACAAACATTTGAGCAGTTTAGAAGTGTGTGTACACATACTTATAAAACTTAGAAGGATTATAGTGCTCATTATGTTAATTATAATACATACATTAGAAAAACTTACGGTAGACAATTATAGTGAATGCGATCTTTGGACTATTATTTCGACCAAATTGGATTACGAAAAAGAAATGCTTCATAAAAATACAAATGAAGACAGTTACATAGGTACCGTTAGAAATATTAAATAAACGGCCCCATCTTCGATTCATTTAGAAACGTACGTCGTGTCACTGATTTGTCATTCCCCGCAGCTTTCACAATGGCCGATTGTCGCACATTATTGTATCGAAACCTCTGCATCCGACGGCGCACTGAGTAAACATCGCCGCGCACCGTGACAGCACATCAATGAGCTTCATTTATTTAGTAACTTATAAAAATATTGAGAAAAAAACTTTAGAAGCAAACACAAAATTGATAGCCAAACGATTTTCAATCTTATTCTGAAGTGAAATGTCAAATTTAACGGTAAACGCTGATTTGACAGATGCAAAATTAAGATGGCGGAAAAGTACGTGAGTGAATGATAGTTACAAATGAATTCTTGTGGACAGTGTTTTTTCAGGTGATAGTAAATCTTTTGATGTCTACATGTATTGTGTATGAATTGTTACAGACGTGGATTTAAACATTTTGAAAGTTTTATAATTATAAATCGGATTATTCTGCGTGAAATTCCGCCTTGTACTTAAATCGCTCGACTTGTTAAATTATTTTTAGTGAACAGTACCAGTGAACAGTAGACAGGTTGCTACCTAGCTCCGGAGCCAAGACTTCAAATAAGTCGTAGCTGCTGTATTTTGTGTCAATAAACAAATTTTATTATTATTATAGACGTAGGTATATCGATCGAATGTTTTTTTTCATTTTCCACTTCGTTACACATAGTTTACAAAATATTTAAAATCATCAATTATTAAAGGAGTAGGTATATTACTCAATCAAAAAAATATTACGATTAGAACAAGCGAAAAAATAAGAAGAGTTAAGGAGCAACCATAGAAAGAAAATAATCATCTTTCTATTCTAGAGTTTCTGTAAGAATTGTGGTAATAAATTTCTGAGTCATGAAAAATCACAAACATGCTTTTTTCCGTTTCCAATTTACAAGAGAGCATTATTTATAAATGCCTAATCCACCCACCGCACACAAATCCTATCTCCCACATCAAAACCTCCAATCTAAGCAATTACATAGACTGTACATAAGCTTTAAGCATCGTTTAATGTAACTTCGACCCCTGCTCGTCGACCGTGACTTGTACGCGCGCAAATATTTACACATCAATCCACCAAATTAATATTTGTAAGTTGTATGCTTATTAAAGTTGGTTTAAAATGTTACTTGTCAAGTTGTGACGACTATACGTTTTTAGACAAATATACTTTGATGTTGAGGTTTGTTAATTTTAGAAACTTATGAATTCTTATTTCGTCTACCAATGTTGTTTTTTCATGAGAAAAGTATTTGAAATAAAGTAGGTTTCTCAAGGATATTTGAAAAATCATATAGGTACATATTTAAACCGATCAGTTTAGTCAATCATCGCAAAAAATACTTGATGTGTACTTCAGTAAAACGCAATATAGCAAAAATCTACCCACAGAATATCCCAAAAAATGCTTCTGTCCAAATTGGTATCGATAATTTGCGAGAAAAAAAATCACAGATCCCGATCCTACGCAAACACCGCAATATTAACAATAGAACATTACAATTCAAATAATGCCCTTTACCTGTGCCACAAAGGGCTGTGTCAGGTGTATCATCTGCTTAAGATACTATTAATCCTTCACAATGCCTTGCAAAAACGTCGCCATTCATAAGAATTTAATCTCAAATATATTGCTTTGTGCTGGCAATCCGAGCGAAAAGTTGGCAATAATTTTCGCGGTTATTAAACGCGGGAAACGAATCAAACTTTTTTTTTAAATTTGTTTTGACATGTTTGCCGCATTGAGGCCGCCGTCTTTGATAATGATAACGTAGAGAATGTTTAATTTTAGAGTTCCTTCAATGCCAAGCGGGATGAAAATATTGTTGTTGTCTTGCTAAAACTGTTTTCTTGATCTGAAATTATCGAAATAGGAGGAACAGCCGTAGTCTTGCGCTAACTCATACCTCACAAGAAAAACATTACCAGCTGAGAGCCTGATTGAATTCATTTTGTGTCCAAGATCGCCTTCTGTTTCAGGCTCTTGCTCTCCAACTGTTCATGAGGCTCTCGTTGGGCGGCTGGGTCAAGGGCCTGATACAGAAAGCAGTACTTCTGGACACGGTGCGTATTGTTACTGGACCGGTAGCTTGGACCATGTTTCCGCTGCTGGTGGGCTACTTTTTTTTGCAATGTTTTTTTTATAGTAATATTTAAAATTAACGAAACGCATTTTATGATTACAACTAGGTACGGAATCCACAAGTTCAGAACCACAGCATTTAACCAGACAAATTTTTAATAAGCGAAATAAGGTAGATGATTTCGGCCGCTTGACAGGAAGCTTATTGAAATCCCACGACGATTATGGATTTAAAAAAAAAACTCGAGTGGGATTATTGGTAAATTATAAGCTCAGAGGGATTCGCCGACGGGTTTCAATCAGGTTACCTTAAATAATTATGATGTGAATATAAATATTATTTTATTGAAGATACTTCGGCAATTTTGGGGAAAAAAGTCTTTTGGTACAACCGCAATATGGTGGAATTACTTTTTGTAACTTTTTTGAATAGTTTGTAAAGATGAAAAAGTTGCAGCTGGGTATTGGATTTGTGTATGGAATTTGAAATGAAATAGTGTAAATCAACCCGATGATGCAATGGAAAAGCGTGCGTTCTTATGTGAATGATACGAAATAGCTTTTGAGCTTATTGAATTGGTGATGAAAATGAGTTTTCTTGACTTCCTCAACGGATAATTAGCAACGTATTATTATTCTTCTTCTTCTTTCTGGTTTCTTTGTTCAATCCCCAGATAATTACGTAGCCAGTAGCGTACACTACCTTTGAAACCTACAGAAAAGGATGAATCCTATTCTTAATCGGAGACCATAATAAATATATATACATGGATGATGTTATTGCTCCACCAAAAAGATTCCAGACTGATTTTTGGATTTTATTCACGGATACTTTTTTTGTCATTGGTCAACACCAATAGGTATATCAAATAGACTACTTTGTCTGTGGTAGGTACATCCCATATCAACAGTTGTCTGACACAAACATTATAATTTTTCCAGGGGCTACTTGACATCGGCCAGTGAACGAACATCGGTGACAGCTATTGTTTCATGAAGCACCATTATCTCATTCCTCTCATTAAACGTGTCGGGCGCCCGCATGCGCGCATCCGCCGGAGACAAGACCATAGAGTTCGTGACCATAGACAATGGGTAGACGCTTTTGTTTTTAACTTTTTTTGGCAGCTCTCACGGTTTTGATGGTGGTGTTGAAATATAGAATTGTTTGTTATAAAATTCTAATTTCGAAATAAAGAGTTTATTAGCGGCGCTTTATTAGAAATTAATTAGATGATATAAATTAAGTAGCTCATTTTTTACATACTGCAAAGTCCAATATTGATAGGTATAAATATAAGTTTCATATAATGTTGGAAGATGTCCGCGAATGTGTCACAAAGGTCAACATTTGAACAGAATCAACCGACGGAAAATTCAAAAATACACAAAAAATACAACAGTCATTAAAATAGCCATTAGCATTATTAAATCAAAGTTTATTTGAGAGAAGCGGAGCCCCGGTGGCTGTGCGCGCGAACATCGAAATTTACTTAGTTGAACGAATGCGCCCTCTGTTTGCTTTCGCGAACGTCAAACAGTCCGGATATTGTGGCCGACTCTGTCTTTATTGCTGGCTATTTAAATGGCATGAATATGCACAGTTTTAGCGTTTTGGTTGCTATAGCTGATGGCTTTGTTGAGTCATTACAAATGAGTTTTAGTGATCTTGTATTTTGATCCTTGGTTTGCTTAGCTACTAGGTCCAATTTTTAATTTTAATTATTGTTAAATATTGAGGTTGGTCGTTTGTGGCTCAAAAAATTGTGGATTTTGAAGACCTGGGTTCGATGGTAAATTGAATAATTTGACTATCTGACATTAAAAATAAAATCTTTTTGGATTTGCGAGAAAATGGAATGGACTTTGGCATAATTCTCAGAAAACTGGGGCCAGAAGTAATTTCAACCCGCCATGCGAGCCAGCCAACCAGTATATCAGTATGCCAGTCAATTACTTAGTAGTACCTACGTTAAATTTTACAAACTACTAGATTTCACCAATTGGTCTATAAACTTAGAATTTGTTGAACAGAAACTAAGTACCTACCTACATTTACAATTCCTTAAATCCGAAACCTCCAAAAACAATAAAAAAATCTGCAAAACACTTATCACTAAACAATATAAATCCATAAAGATTATCTGAAACTTTTCGTAACTCAATACAGATAATACAGCGCTTAGCGCAGGATGCACGCGCCGGGCGTGCGCCTGACAGCGGCCGGGGGCGAGCTGACCGGGCCAGTAGCAGAGGATTTAACTCCAAATTAAATACACTTAAAATGGATCAAGGAAATCAACCGAAAGGGATGAATTAAGAAAAAAGAAAGATCTGAGAGATTTAAAAAAATATTTTGAGGGGAGAAAAGGTAAAGCTGAAATCAAAAGTAAAAACAAATATTGATGGAGAGAGGAATGAGAAACCACAAGAATTAAATTTAAACAAACCAAAGTTATATGCTGATCTGCTAAAAACAATTTGTATCTAGCAGGTGTAGCCTGACGGGCAAGGAAATACAATTTAAAGAAATACTTAATATGTAAGTAAAGAAAAATCCACAGAGAAAAAAAGATTTGTGAAAATTCTGAACGTTTCGGTGTTAAGTGCTATACCTATCCAGCTAGTTCAACCTCGATTTTGCTGAACCTGAATAAATGGGATGAAAAGATAGAAGTGCGTAAAAAGTGCAGTTCACAGCATTCCTTACTATGAACTGAAGGGAAAGAAGTTATTTTATCGTTTGGTTTGTTTTGAAATCTAAAATAGTTAATGCATGGTTTCGCATAAAGTTAAATTAAACAAAAATACGTGTCACGCTTTAGAAACAATCGTCACATAATGTACACAATATTTCACCAAATATTTGCATTAAAAAACGTCATAGCCATTATTAATATAACTGTCACCGGCACGCGCCCTATTTCCCACATTCGTTTACAAAATTCAAATCCTTTACAACAATGCGTCGATAATCTCTGGCCGTGTCGATATAAATTTCATAAACTCGACGCGACCCCAACAATGGTTTAGGTCCATGAATAATCTCCATTTTGACGGTGTCAACACCAGCCGTTTGGCGCCAAAACAAACGTCAAACGGGCACAATGGCGGCGCGCGCTAAGCCGAAGATAATGCGTTGTTATTATAATTGGGCTCTGTAGTTCGTATTGTTAGAGCGTGCAGGTTAATTAGGTTATTGATTGCAGTTACTTGTACGACTGTGCGTGAATTTGGAATATTATAGTGTGATCAGTGATGTGTATGGAACTTGTCATAATTAAGTCAACACAGTTAAGCGCTGAATCTTAACACACACACTCACAGTTAAGCGCTGAATGCCTACCTATTTACGCTGAAAGCAAGTTTTGTTAAAATCTTACACTGGCAGCTTGGGACAAGTTAGTAAAATTTCCAGAACTCGGCTTGCTGCCGGTGTGTCCATAGTGCAAGTCGGTTACAGAAGTAAACTTGCGCAATTTAATTTGCTAGTGGATTCGACGCTTTAGTTAGTTATTGAATTAAGTTCTTCGCTAGCATATATATGTATATAGCAGTGATAGCCTAGTGGTGTGACCGTCGGACTGCCAAGTCATAGGTCTCGAGTTCGAACCCAAGGCACGCACCTCTGACTTTTCGGATTCATGTGCGAATTGTATAATTGTCACTTGCTTACAAACGGTGAAGGAAAACATCGTGAGGAAACCGTCATGCCTGAGAGATATTTCTCGACGGCATGTGAAGCCAAGTCAGAGGCCCATGGGTGGCATAAACTCTGACACCAGGTTAGACACTAACCACACGAAAAGAAGAAGAAGAGTTCTTCGCTCTCACCATAAGGCCATGGGCCATACTTATTAGGCTTAAGCGAATACAATATTCGTTGAAATAGCCCGAATAAGAATGTACCAATGCAATATTAATATTAAATGTGCTACACCTACATTTTTATACCTAATATTTGCCGAAGGGCGATTATTGGCACAAACATCAGAACCAGCTATGAGATTCTCTAGCAGAAACACACTGCTGGTAGATTTTACATGCACTCTATCATATGTACAAGCTAAATAGATTCAGGTTTAGTTATGTCAGCGTTGGTCAGCGTTGGTCTTATTAATTAGACTGAAGAAACAATTGTTAAGTATCTTACTTAAACTGCCATAGGGCCTTTTACAAGAGATGCTTTTACTAAACTGCTCTACTTTAACTACTTAGATTCCCCTGTGAAAAAACAGTACCCAAGGCTGTTATAACATAAAATTAGCTCTATACACCTATTACGTAATTCAATCGGCGTCAATCGACAACTACCCTAAACGGAAGTTACACCCTCAAACCGATAGCAGCCGCGGGGCATTCCACACGCCGCACGCGTTTTGTGGGCGTTTTCCGTAATTGACTCCGGTCATCGCCGGAGGCGTAGAACGCGGTTATCGTGTGATTTACGATCGTGATGTCGTTGGCATGGCGTGACGCCCATGTTGAACGCAATTGACACGTGTGGCTTACTTGTAAGTTATGTCATATATCATTAATCTGTGGTTATGTCTGTTTGTGGTAACGGAAAATTATGTTTTAGGCGTGACACTTTAGGGTTACCACACAAAAAAAACTAAAAGGAGGATGTAGTTTATTGGGTTAAGGTTGAAGGGTTGTGAATTTATTTTTTGGTTTATGGGGGAATTATTCATCTTTTTGTCGTTTTGAATATGAAGACTACTGTGATAATAAAGGGGTCTGGATTTTTCTAAGGGATATTTAATTTAAGTTGAAAAGTAGTCCCAGCTGTTTGGCTAAATAGAACTGAACCATATAATAGTCAATGTCATTTTTTTATCTGTAAATACATTAACAAGCTAATTAAATTATCAAATTGCACAGTGTTGACTTCAATAATTGAATTCTCTGGAATCGTTCTGCCTAGCCTTTTCCCAACTATGTTGAGGTCAGCTTCCAGTCTAACCAGATGCGGCTGAATACCAGTATTTTACACGGAGTGACTGCCATCAGACCTCCGCAACCCAGTTAATGCCGATATTCTAAGGTTAAACCGATTGTCAGCCTTTGGGGCTTCTGACTACCCGTAACGACTGTCATAGGTACTCGTATGACACCCGGGACCGACGGTATAACGTGCTCTCCGAGGCACGGAGGGTTCTCGATGTGTAACGAATAGTCACCACGTACCTACATACCGCGGCATGCGCAGCCTTACCTTACTAATCATATATTCCGCGAGGTTAATTAACCACGAGCAAATTTAGTTCTCTCGAATCCACAACCTAATTTATTTTGACAACTGCCAACTGACAATACTGGACTAGATAGCTGGCCATAGGCGAATGGCGACCTCACTTGTCTAGTGCTTCAAAACGCTTTGATTTTACAAGTGCCTCCTCAAGAATACCTACTTCCCTGTTGGCAGTCGCACTTAATTTCCAATTTATTACATATCACGGCTCCGCCCGTAGCTTATGTTACTAATTGATAATGTAGCTTTCTTACGGCAAAAGATTTTTTTGAAATCGGTCCAGTAGTTTTTAAGTTTATTCGTTACATACAAAAATACAAATCTTTCCTCTTTATAATATTATAGTATAGATTATATGATACAGTGCATTGATTTTACTTAAAAGGACGCCGTATACGCGAACTTTAGAAACAGAAGAATCGCTTGTCAAAATAACTAAAAAAGCATTTTTTAAAGCCTTCACAATGTCTCACTTTGGTTTTAATCACGATCATCCCTATGATTTACCGAGCTTTATTGGTTTAAATTAACACTCTTGTATCTTTATTAATAATAAAGCAAAGCTAGCATAGTATCGCATAGCTTTGCATAGTAGACCATCCCATACGTTAGTAGCTATCATGAGTAAAATTAACTCACGAGTATGGCAATAAAAAAGCTACCATTGGTAAGGAAAACGATTAGTTTTTGGCTATTGGAACCGGGCATCACCGGCCTTCAAATAACTAAAATACAACATTAAATTTTTGTCAAAAAATTCATCAACCATAATTTACCATACGCATCTCTATTTTCACAACTGGCAACCTAAGACAGCTCGTTAAGCTCGTGACGTCACAGGCGACCGCACTAGTGCTCGAAAACGCTTTGATTTACAAGTGGCACGGTACCTACGAATTTTTCCTTGTTTGTTACTCTTTATTTTTATGTACCGACTTTGAATTAGAAGCGTTCATGTGATTGCGATAGGGGACGAATATTCTTATGTAGGTATTTATTGTAAATAATTGCTGTATCTAATCCAATAATGTATTCTTCTTCTTCCTGCCCTTATCCCACACTAGGTGGACTCGGCACAATATGTATTTCATAAATCCATATTGTTAGAGGTTTTGGCTTATTGTTTTATGACCGGCAGCCTGCCTGACATCAACCCTCCTTGGGAATACTCGTTGCGCCGTCGCGCGGGCGACCCAATGTCCTTGCTGATATTAGGTATGCACTGGGTTCCAAAGTGATATGCTTGTCAGTCTTATTGCCGACAACTAAGCAGACTATGTTCTTCTTGGTGGAGTATATTTGAAGTTCCTCGACCCACTCATTCAGTTTTGCTAGGGACTTTGGTTCTGACACATCGTAATCTAATATAGCACAGTGAGCTTCTCTGTAAAAACTTGATGTCAATGATCTAATCCAATAATTTATACAAGGTTAGTCGAAAAGGGGGTACTAAGCCGAAAGGGTGTTAAAGTACCCATAATAATGGATAACTTTTGTTCTACAACTTTCTCCAAAAGTAAATAGTTCAAGAGAAATAGCTGTTCAAAGATTTCATAAAAAATACGCTAAACTCTATCTATCCTCAGCTATAATCAGACGTGTTTACATTTTTCGTCATATTTGGGGTCACGGATTAGAAACTTCATTTTCTGAATTCATAACTAAAGCAGGGATGAAGATATTTTGAAAAAACTAAAATAAAAATAATTTTTCATGGTTTTTTTAAATCGAATTTTGATATTTTAACACTTTTTTTAAAACAATCATCAGTGATACATTAAGTGACCCGCGGCTTAGTACCCCCTTTCCAACTAACCTTGTATACTTAAAATAAAATTAGAGTTCGAATAATACCAAGGAAATGAAATTGATAGTCGACAAAAAAAGTATCCCCCAACTTCTCAATAGTAAGTAACTTCAGACCAATAATTGGTCCGAGTAAGTAACATACTCAATCAACACCAACAAAAAGACGATTAAATAAATATTACATTAATATCTGTAATCAATACGTATAGCCTCGTTGGTCTAGTGGTGGCAAGCGCGAATGTTGATCGTGAGGTCCTAGGTTCGATCCCCAGGTCGGGCAAAGTGTTATTAGGTTTTTGCGTGTGGAATTCGTCAGTAGCAGCCCGAAGTTTGCATTTGTGCCCGATTAATGGCAATAGGCTGGCCCGTATTACATGGGGCTTAAATATAACGGCGAAATGAGGGTGTTACTTTACACCTCTGCCCTACCCTTCGGGGAATACAGTCGTGATGTTAACATTAATATCTGTTATCAATATGTACCTATAGATTGGCCATGGGAATACGTAAAGAACTGTATGCCTGGTCGTAAGTACGTGTTATTGCACTTACAGTTGAAATATCAAGCCTACATTCTCAGAATTATCATTAACAGTATTTTATCATGTAACGCTATCTACGCTGTATATAACACACCCTCCTCCCTTTATGCATCGTGCATCGTGGCAATACAGTAATCCAGTCCAGCGCTCACTTGCTACTGGGCTCGTGTGGACATTACTTTCAACCCAGTTCTACGCTGACTTAGCGCTCGTAAGTCAGTCCAGACTAGCCCCTCGTTCTATTTTTCGAACCCAGTAGATTCCCCCATCAAAAATCGACTGCTAACTGACAGATCCCGTCTACATGTTACCCAGTGACTGGCGCTGAAAATCCGAGTCACTAGGTCCAGTCACTACCATCGTATAAACCGGCCATTACTTAGGTACTGAACAACCGTTCCCACTTCACTTCACTCACTACTGCTGCTGCAGCACACGCGATCGTTAGAAAGGTTGATAATATGCGATAATGAAACTACAATATATGTGATACTACGCAGATATAATATTAAGATCCTCTTAATAACGAACTTCCTTAGCCTAGTTAAGTCTGGGAAAATCTTAACACCGCCATTCAGAAAACATCGTAAATGTAACACCGCCATCTATCGGCATAAAAGTAAACAACGTTTCAAACAGGTACATTCCATGTTTTACGCTATTTCCAGGTTTTTATTGTAAACGTATCTAGTGCGTCTGCCCATTAGGCACTACACTAGTTATAGGTTGCACATAGAATATTAAGCTTCAAACACTTACAATTAGTGATAAAGAAAATTAACCCCCGGTAGGTGTAGTCGCCGCACGTAACGTGGCAAGAATTGAGAAGACAATTCCTCTCCTTTCTTTCTTTCTTCTAAACAGACTTGTTTAAAAATAAATTATGGCAATAACCATAGAATAATGACAAGCAATAAAAGTGACCATTTTTTTGTTGCACTAAGTGTACATGCGCAAACTTACTCCCACTACGCAGAAACCTTGCCAAGTTACGTGCCGGCTATAGAAAGTCTGATCAATTTAACTGTTATCAAATCTCATTTCAACTATTGTTATTGGTTGACCAAAATACTAGCAACCAATCCCATCACTTGACATGAGATTTGAAAGCTGATGCACACTACCACATTCTTCTTCATTAGAATCGAGGTCTTTCCTGCAAGCTTTTACATGTCTTCTGTCCAGGCTCTTGGTATCTCTGAACTGTAAAGAAGTAACTCTTATAATGTACTCAATCTTACCTGTGTTGGTGTTAGGTGTATCAGCGAGGCGAGGTGCTCCCTCTCTGGCGCTGACAAATATTTCTGCTGCTTGAACCGCCTCTCCAACTCGTAAACCTGCCCAAATAATCTTCGTTTAGACTCCTTTACATGATCTGACCTATCTTCAGAGATACTGAAGAGATTTTAGATGTAAATTTGCGACCCGCCCCGGCTACGCACGGGTGCAATGTATATACTAATGTGGGGCACATAAACCTTCCTCTTGAATCACTCTATCTATTAAAAAAAACCGCAAGAAAATCCGTGGCGTAGTTTTAAAGATCTAAGCATACATAAGGACTGCGGGAGCGACTTTGTTTTATATTATGTAAAGAAGATAAGGGATGTAATATTTAACTGTTCTACATACCCTTTTCCCAATTATGTTGGGGTCAGCTTCCAGTCAAACCAGATGCGGCTGAATACTAGTATTTTACACGCAGCGACTGCCATCAGACCTCCGCAACCCAGTTACTGGGCAATACCGATATCCTAAGGTCTTCTTGTTATCGTGTGGTTAGTGACTAACCTGGTGTCAGAGTTTATGCCGCCCATGGGCCTCTGACTTGGCTTCACACGCCGTCGAGAAATATCTTTTAGGCATGCCGCTTTCCTCACGATGTTTTCCTTCACCGTCTTTAAGCAAGTGATACTTATACAATACGCACATGAATCCGAAAATTCAGCGGTGCGTGCCTTGGGTTCGAACTCGAGACCTATGACTTGGCAGTCCGACGGTCACACCACTAGGCTATCACTGCTATAAATGCTGCTATCCTAAGGTTAAACCGCTTGTCAGACTTGCGGGCTTCTGACCTCCCGTAACGACTGTCATAGGTATTCGTATGACACTCGGGACCAGCTATTTAACGTGCTCCCCGAGGCACGGAGGGTTCTCGATGTGTAACGACCGGTCACCCATCAATAGACTGACTGCGGCAAGCGCAGCTTAACCTCGCAAATCGTATGATCCGCGCGGTTGGTAATCAACTAAGAGCCCCACCGAAATATTTAAGTATGGGTAATATCATTTATACTATCCATACATTTACATCGTTACGGGTAATCAGAAGCCCGAAAGTCTGACAACCGGTCTAACCTTAGGATATCAGCATTGCCCAGTTACTGGGTTATGGAGGTCTGATGGCAGTCGCTCCGTGTAAAATACTGGTTTTCAGCCGCGTCTGGTTAGACTGGGAGCTGAACCCAAGATAATTGGGAAAAGACTACTAGGAACAGTATAGCATCTGTGCTTAGGTATTCCAATCAATCCATCTACTACGCATATTAATAATGGTAAAAGGTGTCTATTGCACAATGATTGATTACTGTATCAGCCTAAAACCTGAAGACCAATTGGACGTAGTTAAGCAGAAAGGACTCAACCCACACGAAGGCACTTTTGAGTTACTGACGTTTTAAGTTCAGAGTGGATTTCTTCAGTGATGCTGTATTCAGATTTTGTTACGTCATTACACATCCTTGGTAAAATCAATGGTTTTTGTATATCTACAAGTTGGTTGATGGCTATATTGTATATTTCTGAACCTTTTTAGGAAAATATAGTGTTGGATGATTTAAGCAGGTTGGGTCTTTATAGTTAACTAGCTGCGTCCTCACGGCTCCGCCCGTAGCCTATGTTACTCAGTGATAATGTAGCTTTCTAACGGCAAAAGAATTTTTGAAATCGGTCCAGTAGTTTTTAAGTTTATTCGTTACGTACAAAAATACAAATCTTTCCTTTTTATAATATTAGTATAGATGAAAAGAAAATACCTGCCTATGTGGTTTGGTCCTCTGTCACAAAAAACGTATTTCCTTTGTTTATTTCTGGAATCTTTTTTGCTGAATGAAAGGCCCTACCTCATAGACCATTTTGGTACCTACCAATAACTCATTTTTTACAATTTTGTGGATTGAGTCCTTTCTGCTAAACTATGTCCAAATTAATCTTCTAACTAAACTGTTTCCGCAATAGAACCAGAGCTGAACCACAGCCGATTGACTTTTGTTTTAACGGTCAAATAGCCGAGGTGGAGATGCGGTTCGATTACCATTTTTAACAATTTTGTTAGGTAGTAGAATTGCTCCGTTGGTCTAGTGGTGGCAAGCGCGACTGCTGATCGTGAGGACCTGGATTCGATCCCCAGGTCAGGCAAAGTGTTATTGAGTTTTTCCGTGTGGAATTCCTCAGTAGCAGCCAGGAGTTTGGATTTGTGCCCGGTTGATGGCAATATGCTCGCCCCCTATTACGTGTGACTTAAACATAACGGTGAAATGAGGGTGCTACTATACATCTCTGCCCAACCCTTCGGGGAGTACAGGCGTGATGTTATGTTATGCTAAAATTGGCCTCCCGAGCCCACCATATAAAGAGCACAGTAAGCAGTTTTTCTTAGTTGACTTATCGGAATGAGAAGAACAACTACCGTCGGACAATTCGCAAATAATAACCTGCTCTATCAAAGGTTAGGTAGGTATTTATTTCGCTAAACAATATGACGTCAACAAATATTATCTAGACACGTACCTACAGACAATTAAGGATGATTTCCACCAAACGGCTCGCATCGCATCGGATCGGAACGGATTTTAGAATCTTTAAACGATATTAAATCGTGTACACAGTATTTAAAGTCTATATTACCAAGCCCCACACAGCAGCTTGACCGCGGACGTCTTCCGCGACACGCGAGCCTAGCCTAAAGTTTGCTGCGATGTGCGATCTGCTCTGTTTGCCTGTCTTCGCATCCGATCGGATCCTTTCAAAAATTAGTACACGTCAACTCGGTAGGAATGAAACCATTTGACTAGGCGCAGAAACGGATACGCTCGCAAGCGACGGTACGGAGCCGATCGTATGCGTCGACATCCTGCCGGACGCGATCGGCTGTCGCCGCATCCGTTCATATCTTTTCCGATCCGATGCGATGCGAGGGAGGAAGAAATCATTCCTTAGACACCATGTAAATAGTCCTTTAGTTCGACACTGATACACACATTGTCACATTCAATTGACATTTTAGTAGAAAATAGTTTCAGTGAAAAAAATCAAATTCATTTTTAACAATTGACACGCATGTTTCTTCAGTTTTGTTTCTAACAAATAAAATAATTATATAATCTAAAAATCACTTTCAACCTTTAGCTAAAAGAGCCTAACACAAACACACACACCCTCATACATTCTCATACACACACACACTTGCACGTAGTAGGTTTTCACACTCACACAGCCAGCAACACTGAAATCAAACTGCAACCGGAAAATTCCGTGGAAATAGAATTAATTACATGGTTGATGGCTGGGCTGGTGGTATGTTACGGAGGGCGGGGCGGGGCGGGCGGCGGTGGGCGGGATGGGCGCCGCCCTCGCACGCTAACGCAATTTTGGCTTTAGACTTTAGTTAGCTTTTGAATGCGGTGTTGCCCGTTTGAGTTAATAGGATTGATTAATTTGATACATTTAAATGTTGTATTTTTTTAATGAATTCGGTTCGTGGCTCGAGATCTTTATATTAATATTTGTGCAACTGGTTTCTATGTGTAACGAAAAGCGAGTTAGATTATGATCGCGTTATTATTAGCAAGCGTAGTCTGCTCTGTCCAATAAGATTTTATATTATGAAAACAGCCATTCTTGTATATTTTTCAAATCATTGTGTTTATATTTAGACACTTTTTTATTTGAGAAGTTTTGCTGAGTTTTTTAATTTAAATGCGTTATACAGGATGTCCAGTAAATAGTACATACTGTGAGGAGTGATAGTTTGGGTCAATACCTGAGAACATTTTGCATAACTTTATTACTGAAACCGTAATATGTTGCGAAACATATAACGTGCTATTATGGTAGGTATTGACCCAAGCTATCACCCCCTACAGTATGTCGTACTATTTACTGGACACCTGTATACGTAAATGATATGCAAATCGCTTTCATCCGCGTGAACCCCGTGGTATATTTTTATTCTTTTTTAAAAACGTTGCTCCATACTAGTATTTCTCCTGTATCGTGGGTGCGTTTACAGACACAAATCTTCATACGCACAAATGTCCAGACCCGGAACAACTATCTGTAGGCCATACAAATATTTGTTCCGTACGGGAGTCGAACCCACGACCCGTAGTGCAGAAGCCGATCGCTCAGCCACTGCACCAAACGTGTCGTCAAATATAAATCGTCGTTAATTATAAAAAAAGTTAGATATTATCACCGTATTTAAAAAATTACATAAGTAATTTAATTATTGTAGGTTCTAATTAAGCCTAAATACCGAGTCTTTATTTCGGAAAATTTAAAAATTTATACGCGAGAAACCACCAATCACCGCCCATAGATATATTTATTTCATAAGGTATTTATTATTACTTGAACTACCTACTAGCTACGCTATTGCAATAGTAGGTCGCTGCGTTGCGAAAATGTGGCTTCATTTAAAAGGGCGCTCTCATTACAATCCGTGCGATTACGATTTCGTAACGTGAGGTGACCCGACACAGTCGCTCGGTCACCATGGCACCGCCCTGTTATAAAACCGGTCACGCTTCACGGTTGAATCCACCCTAGTAAAGCGAGCTGTTCACGGGGCGATGCGACTTTTAGTAGCGTCTCACCTGTTTGTTGAATGGAGAATATTTTATTTTGTATATATTTTTTCACTCTCCTGTCTCGTTGGTCTAGTGGTGGCAAGCGCGTCTGCTGAATTTGAGGTCCTGGGTTCGATCCCCAGGTCTGGTAAAGTGTTATTGGGTTTTTCCGTGTGGAATTCCTCAGTAGAAGTCCAAAGTTTGGATTTGTGCCCGGTTGATGGTAATAGGCTCACCCCCTATTATATGGGACTTAAAACTTAAAAACTTAAAACGTAAAGGCGAAACGAAGGTGTTACCTCTGCCCAACCCTTCGGGGAATACAGGCGTGATGTTATGTGATGTTATATTTTTTCATTCTAAAACCGTTGCACAAATAAAGTTAGGTTTTAACTTGATTTTAAATCATTCATTATTTATTTGGGAAGTTAATCTGTAACTGATTGTTATAAAATTTTTAGATTAGGTACCTATATACTTTACTAGCGACCCACCCCGGCTTCGCACGGGTGCAATGTAGATACTAATGTGGGGCATTATAACCTTCCTCTTGAATCACTCTATCTATTAAAAAAAACTGCATCAAAATCCGTTGCATAGTTTTAAAGATCTAAGCATACATAGGGACAGACAGACAGCGGGAGCGACTTTGTTTTATACTATGTAAAGATTGTGTTTTATTCAAAGTATAAAGCTTTAAACTTATTCTGACCTAAATTGCCTCTTTTTACATTGCTTTCGTTTATTCATACCATTTTCTTGCAAATATTTGCCAACTAAATCCACCGTTAATTATATTATGTTCTTAGGTACCTAGGTGGGTTCTCAGCATACCATACCGCATGGGTATGCGGTATGGTATGCTGAGAGCACAATATACATAATTGTTTGTCTTATTTATCATGTTTTTTTATTATTATTATTATTTTGTTTCTCTATGTTTTATACTGTATTTATTTTTTCATTTTTTGAAACCTTTCATGACCCAACTAACGCTAATCGCACAGTGAATATCCTTCCTTATATCGCGAATAAAGGCAGGTAACATCCCCAGTCCGTATTTATTTGTAAAATGATCGGCAAATAAAGCGCCCCTTCGAGGGTCGGAGACGGTCCCAATACGGAGTTTTTGCCGACAGACGCAGAACAACCAGAGGTACTTAGGTACCGATACATGTCCATGTTTGGTAAGCAAGTAAAATTACAACTTCAAAAGTTCGAGTTTTTTAGCTAATTTTTGAGTACATGTAATTATGTCAATTGTTTTATATATACTGGCCTGCAAAAATAAGTATCACACTTTTAAAATTACAATAACTTTTTAAGTACACAAGATATATTTTCGAAGCAAAAAGGACTCAAAAAGAGTTTAAACTTTGTTACTATAGTTTCAAAGAAAGCTGATAAAAATTGCTATAAAACGTTTTTTATTTTAAATCTCTAACTTCTATAGTTTAGAAAAAATTGAAATTTTAAAAGTGTGATACTTATTTTTGCAGGCCAGTGTAGTTTAGCTTCCTTTTCACTTTTGGAAATGTGAGGAACTTTGTGGACCTGCATCTATAAATTTGTAAATTACTATTATTCATATTGTGTTTTTATTTTATTTTTGTTTGTTAATTTTTGTACTCAAGTCTTTTAGCACTACATTACTCATTGGTCTGTGGTCAGGACTTCATTGTTTTCTCACTATCTTAAATCATTACTGTATCCACTGAAATTGTTAAAGATATTATTTTTAAAAGAGTAACCATGGAGTTTCTTGCCGGCTCTTCTCCATAGGAAACGACTAATTGGGACCGTGCATCTAAATTCGACTTTTCATAAGCACCTGTATTGGTTTATGAGAATTTTTTCTTTGATTTGATTTTAAGAAATGTAATGTAGGTAATAGTAAGTTTTGTGAGGCAAAATACGTACAGCCCGCGTCAAATAACTAGAACCAAGATGGCGTCGACTGCCAAACTTGAGGGGTTTACTAGTAGCCACTGAAGAGTTCCACTATCCACCTCCAAGCTCCATCATCAGACCCTGAACACCAGGTGCAATCTATTGGACTCATCAAAACGAATCATATGACCCGAACCTCACATAAATCACGCAGTCGACGCCATCTTGGTTCTATTTATTTGACGCGCACGGTAAACGATTTGAAGAATTATTTAGATGTTAGTAGAACAAACAACAATCTCACTTTTTTTTTATTTATAGGCATGGTAAGGATTTCTGTTGGTGCCTATTTTAAAATAAGAACATAGAATATGCAAGCCATTTGCGCGGCGATGGCGATACAAAATAGTGGTGTGCTTTTGGTGCGCGTTGATAGTTATTTTCACACATCCTGCCTTTGAAACAAATATGGTATGTTTACCACACCCTGAAGACCACAGATAGCATTGTGAATATGGTATTATATCACCAATGTGCCAGCTACCACCTAAGTAGAAACCTCCTTTCATATTATATTCCTATTAGATCATACATAAACTAACGCTTTTTTCCCATGGCGGTAGGCAGAAACTATAGAACGCCACATGCTACGATCCTTACATACTCCTTTAGCTTCATCCACATTCATGCATCTTGTAGTACACGATCGCCTGTTGAGAGTACTACGCACCTGTCCTTTGTGAAGAACATCACCAATAACATCGATGTATGCAGGGCGTCCTCTACCAGCGTTTCCATTGACATCCGCCTTATAAATTCCTTTTGTTAATCGCCGTTCACTCATTCTTTCAACATGACCAAAGCACCGAAGGATACTCCTTTCAATTTGTCACTACATCATCGTTTAAACCGCAACTTTGTCTAATCTCATCATTCCTCAATCTATCATTCAAAGTTACACCGCACACACTTCGCAGGGAACGCATTTCCACGGCATTTATTCTACTTTCATGCCTCTTCTACCAAGACCAACATTCACTTCCATACATAAGCGTAGGTACCAGCGTATCATTATGGACAGCCAGCTGTGCCTTTTTGGACATCGACTGGTTAGCCACAACCGCGTGCATAGCACCATTCACTTCATTTCCCGCATTTGCTCTCCTTTCCACATCTTCTTCCTATTAGACCAAATTACTTTTAATCATCTGTCTGTATATAACATAGTTCTCAAGGCATATAAGCACATATTGAGATATGGGAACACAATCTAAGCTTCTTAAACAAAGTTTAAATCTTACTGACCTGTGCCTGCGTGAATAACACTCTCCTCTTCCTCCTCTGCGCGAGAGGGAACTGCATGGGCTTGGAGTCGGGTCCGGCGCACGCAGCCAGCCCACCCATGTTGTTGACGTGACCCATCCCGCCAGACGTCGACGTCATCAGCCTGGAAACTAAAGCAGCCGCTCAGATACGCACACTTGGATCTACTAACCTAAATAGTACGGTATTTTGGGGAATCTTGGAACTATTAAGCTAAATGGTAGGGTATTTTTGAGGTATCTTGGATCTATTAAGCTAAATGGTAGGGTATTTTTGAGGTATCTTGGATCTATTAAGCTAAATGGTAGGGTATTTTTGAGGTATCTTGGATCTATTAAGCTAAATGGTAGGGTATTTTTGAGGTATCTTGGATCTATTAAGCTAAATGGTAGGGTATTTTTGAGGTATCTTGGATCTATTAAGCTAAATGGTAGGGTATTTTTGAGGTATCTTGGATCTATTAAGCTAAATGGTAGGGTATTTTTGAGGTATCTTGGATCTATTAAGCTAAATGGTAGGGTATTTTTGAGGTATCTTGGATCTATTAAGCTAAATGGTAGGGTATTTTTGAGGTATCTAGGATCGAACTAGCTAGTGATGGAATTTGGGATGTTGCACCAGATTAAAGTAGTATTTTTCACGAGGTAGGAGTAGCATTTTTAAGTAAAAATTAAATATAAATACATTTTCATAATAATTATAAACTACATGGACTTCTCTGTTGGTCTAGTGGTCGCGGGCGCGACTGCTGAGTGAGGGGTCCTGGGTGCGATCCCCAGGTTGAGCATAGTGTTATTGGGTTTTTCAATTAGGAATTTCTCAGTTGTTGCTTGGAGTATGGATTTGTGTCCGTTTAATGGCAATAGACTCGCCGCCTATTGCGTGGGACTTAAACATAAACTGGCGAAACGAGGGTGTACTAAAACATTACTGCCGAACCCTTCGGGGAATACAAGGCGTGATGATATGTTATGTTTATTATTCATAAAAAAAATTCAGATTGCAATCGCTAAATATTAAGATTAGCGAGCAATTAGAAGAATTAATTAGGTTCTCAGCTTTAAAACTTAAGTTAGTATTGGACTTTCACCAGTTTTTCACAAAGGAGGCCGCTGTTAGAACTGAAAGCGTGGTTTTCTCTAGAAAATATTAAAATGAAAAAAAAAACCATTCTTTGACTTGAATCGTAGCTCTATTAGGTTTAAAATACAAATAGTAAAGATTTAATTATATTTTTATTAATTTAACTAATAATTTCGTTATATTTTGAGTAATTCAATCTATCAAGAAAACCTTGGTAGGTACCTATGTTAGACTGAATTAATTGGGTATTTTAATGAAATTAATTATTTTAAATCAAATAAAAGAGGAGCCGACGATAATTATGTAAAAGGCAGATAGACTGGATACTTGAACGACATGTGTGGCGTACCTAAGTTGGAAAATCTCAAGTCCATCAGTGGACTGCGATTTGATCAGTTGATTGGCTAGGAAATATTGTGAGTCTAAAAGCACTTTCTACCTATAATAACAATTCCATATAGCAATTTCATTACAGAATTAAAAATTAACATTTCACGAGTAAATTGTTAAAGCTCGAAATTCTGAAAAACATGTACGCAATATAACGAAACTACATCACTTTAATCACATTTTATCCATCCTTGCAAATTATAAAAGGGGAGTAGCGGGAAAATAAAAATTAATACTTTCTCGCGGTAGAAATTAATCTCTTAGCGCTGGCAACATTTAAGCTGGCGCCCGCCATTTTCCTAATGACACTAGACGTGATGTTTTCCCGCGCTTTGCAACATATTTTAGTTACTTTGAGAATATACTTAGGTTTATGGCTATAGTATTTGTTAAACTGCCCCCTTGGTTTATTGGTGGCAAGCGTGACTGCAGATCGTGAGGTCCTGGATTCGGTCCCCAGGTCAAGCAAAGTGTTATTGGGTTTTCCGTGTGAAATTCTTCAGTAGCAGCCCGGAGTTTGGATTTGTGCCCGGTTGATGGTAATAGACTCGCCCCCTATTACATGGGACTTAAACATAACGGCGAAATGAGGGTGTCACTAAACACCCAACTGCTCAACCCTTCGGAGAATACAGGCATGATATTATGTTATCTATATCTATACTAATATTATAAAGAGGAAAGATTTGTATTTTTGTATGTAACGAATAAACTTAATAACTACTGGACCGATTTCAAAAATTCTTTTGCCGTTAGAAAGCTACATTATCACTGAGTAACATAGGCTGTATTTATTACTGGAATAAAACTTCTTATACGGGCGGTGCCGTGAGGACACAGCTAGTGATTTATATTTGTTAAAATGATACATGTCTATAACGAAACCCAGTCCTACGCCTACGCTTTAAAGGTCAGTCAGTAGCCAAAACTGATTGCGTCCATCCGTCATCATTTGACAATTGACTACCTACTTAGTGAAAGTAATCACGTAGATTGTTGACCTTTATAACGAGAACAAAACATAACATCACGCCTGTATTCCCCGAAGGGTTAGACAGAGTGTATAGTAACACGCCCATTCCGCCGTTATGTTTAAGTCCCATTTAATAGGGGGCGAGCCTATTGCCATCAACCGGGCACAAACCCAAATTCCGGGCTACTACTGAAGAATTCCACACGGAAATACCCAATAACACCGCCTGATCTGGGGATCGAACCCAGGACCTCACGATCAGCAGTCGGGCTTGCCACCACTAGACTAAATATGCAGTTATAATTAGTTGTTATAACTAAAACTATTTCCGATATTACAACACATTAGTCCGTATCCCATGAGCTATACAAGCAGAATCAATCATCTTTCGAATACTGAATGTCTCAGAGATACACTTTTTACTTTATTATAAAACTCAGGAGATTGTTTGAAAAAAGATCTTCTTTATATTATTACCAGCGACCCGCCCCGGCTTCGCACGGGTGCAATGTAGATACTAATGTGGGCATATAAACCTTCCTCTTGAATCACTCTATCTATTGCTGAAAATTGCATTAAAATCCGTTGCGTAGTTTAAAAGATAAGTGTACAGACAGCGGGAGCGACTTTGTTTTATACTATGTCAAGAAGAAGATGTATGACGATGCTCAAATACCAAATAATTTCAATTTTTTCATTAACCAATCCTCGTAGGTTCCTACATTCGGTAAGGTCACATCAGCATTTCGGCAGCAATATCCCGCACATTACACACGCCGAATCCGCCGCGTATTTACACAACACTCGAGCGAAAAGGGTCTTTCAATAAAATATTACTCCCTATTCTGCCTTACTCTATTGTGCGTGTATGCTGTATTGTGCGATATCTTTGCCTCATCGGTGAAATTGGTGCAAGCTGGGAGCTTGTGGGTTCTGTTCGTAATTTGAATAATTTAAATTCTATAGAAGAAAGAAGAATTTAATTATGTTTTTTTTTGTTGCGAAAATGTAGCAGATTTAAATCGAATTGCATATAAATTACAAGTGGCACGCCAATTATCTAACTTCATTACAGTCAGCCAGTCAACAGCTAGTAAGTCCGCGCCGGCCATAACCCCTCGTTTACACCTAGGTATAAAACATGTATTCTACATGTATCAGGTATTTTTTCGAAAAAAATATTACTAATATGCATACTTTAAGTATCAAACAAGTATGTAGATCTTTAAAACACTAGTTTAAAATACGTTACACATGATCATTAAGTGTTAATACTAAGTAATTTCTTTTAAAAAGACCTTTACATAAATTATGTTTACAACTTGTATTTAGGTGTAAACGAGGGGTAAGAAAACCACATCCACAGACGTACTAGTAGATACTAACTTTGATACTAACCACATTAAAGAGTAGGTAGAGTGCGCGCAAGATAACTCTGCGCGCGACGGAGGGCGTGCTAAATGTTGACATGATCGCAAAAATACAAAGTCCTACTTTTTAAGGAAAAGTAATATACTAGTGAGCATTAAAATTGGGCAGCCCTCTTGCTGTTTATTATATTTTAATTGAGCTAAGTTATGTACGTTTAAATTTATTACCTATCAATTAAATTAATTAGTATTTTTACGTAATTTGTAAAAGAAAAGAACAAAGCTTATAAATGTGCCGTGAGTGAAAAATAATGCATTATGATTATTAGAGTCATTCCCAGTTGCCCCCACCATCAACGCCACCACTGGTGACGACTGGGATTTTTATTTTAAAATATCCCATTTGCCACCAGTGGGGGCGTCACCAGAGGTGGCACCTGGGAATGACTCGATTATTATCGTCTAATGAGGTCTACTATAATATTTATTATTATATTTTCTTTTATTCCTAAAATCAGGTAGATCTAGTGACAAAGTTAATAAAACGGCAACACTATGGCGGAACATGATTAGTTCCGATTTTGGCCGCGCGCAGAGTTATCTTGCGCACTCTATTGGTGTCAATTCTGTTGCGCAATTTGACAGACCTAAACTATGGGTGCTTGTCTCTTTCTGTTTCAATAGAAAAAGAAAATGACAGTTGCGTTTAGTCTAGTTTAGTACTGTCAAAATGTGCTACAGAATAGATACCATTAAGTATTCAAGATTATCCCGATCAATTAGAATTTGTTTTATAGTATGACCCTATGATTGATGAGTTTGTTGGTTACATTTTTATGAGATTCGTAGGCTTTATTTTCAGAGAGAATGGGAGCAGAAAAAACTCTTATTTCTTCTTACGGTACCCCAAAAAACTGCTAGTATACGCTCGTTTCAAACCTCCTTTGTATTGTCAATGGACCACCGGACATTTTGTTATCTGTGGATCTCTGGTTTTAATTGAAACGTAGCGCTATTTCCAGCAAGCATCCATGGTGGATGAATGGCCGGGTTTTTAGATTCCAATTGAATCGTTAAATGACACGTAAATGGTTGTGTACAAACATTTTTTGTAGAGATTTCGAAGATAGTAGTTTTATGAGATTTTAATTTTATTTTGAATTGATGCAATCCTTGGGTGGGGGAGTATTCTAAGAACCTTAATTCGTTTTCAACAAATTGTTAACCCTTCTGTGATGTTAACATTATAGTAGATTCAGATTCTTGTCTCATTGCTTCGTGGCAGTGATATATTAGGTCATTACCTATGAAATTAGCGTTTTGTGTGGAGAATTTTAAAGAAGTTGCATTTTTCATACTAACATTTTCTTAATTTATTTAACAACTATGAACACTAATGTTTTAAAACTTTTATGCACTAATGTTTAAAAACTAAGATAACGTATGCCACTTAGATTATGCGACAAAAATAAGTTTTGGCAAAGTTAAAACAAAAATAGTGGTCATTTCTGCTAACAAAAAGTGGAGTCATTTTTAAGGTATTTTTTATGTTTAGAAAACTATAAGTAATAAGGTTTTTTTACTATTGGTAGTAGTCTATGATGGTCATTATTCGATATAATATCAAGCAATTGATATATATTTTAAATCATAGAAGTGACGAGGTTCTCTATTTGTGAGAAAAAAAACGCCAATTTCATAGGTGAGGACCTAATATTATATAGATAATAGCAGTGATAGCCTAGTGTTTGTGACCGTCGGACTGCCAAGTCATAGGTCTCGAATTCGAACCCAAGGCTCTCTCTGACTTTTCGGATTCATGTGCGTATTGTATAATTATCACTTGCTTAAAAACGGTGAAGGAAAACATCGTGAGGAAAACGGCATGCCTGAGAGATGTTTCTCGACGGCACGTGAAGGCAAGTCAGAGGCCCATCGGCGGCATAAACTCTGACACCAGGAACCACACGAAAAGAAGAAGTAATATAATTTGCGTTATCATTATTGTAATTAGAGTTTCAAAGGGCTGTATCCTAACTTTGGGACAATGATGGTAATGTTCTTAATTGTTCACAAGGTTTTCTATAGAATGAATGACCTAGGTATGGTTCTTTAGTTCGTTTTGTGTAACGTTGTTTGAAACTGAAAGCACAATATTATTTTATTTTGTATTAAGGTTTCTTTCAACAATTTCTTCATCCTAACCGTTTCCTACATCATTTCTTGGATCCACTTTGATATATGTTGGCGTAATTTTGAGGGCAATAGTGTAGTTAAGTACTGGCATAGAATTGTAAGAGCTTTAACTACGTCGTGACATATATAAAGGTATCTTCAGAATTACATCCATTTTGGACAACGCAAAACATGTGAGTCAGACCTTAAAACTCCCTAAAAATACATACATACTCATGTTCCCGTGTGTGACAGGGGTCGGACAGAGATGTGCATATATTTTGACAACAAATACGCCGGTAATTGAACCGGGGGCTGGCCACGACGAGGGACGCTGAGGCGTCAAAATATGTCGTCGTAAACGGGACGATTTTCATGGGCGAATGGTGTTGGTGTTGGCGTTTAAAATTTATTCTAGATAATACGGTTGAAAATGTGCGTAGATTTTAAAAAACACTGAGGATTTTGGTATCTTGAGTCAGTCAATATCGTTCGTAGTGGGTAGGTATGGTTACAAAATGATTTTTCCTTATTGCTTAGAAAAGCAAAAATCCCCCCAATGTTTTATATAGGTACTAGCAACGCGCCCCGGCTTCGCACGGGTGCAATGTAGATACTAATTTGGGGCATATAAACCTTCCTCTTGAATTACTCTATCTATTGTTGAAAACTGCATTAAAATCCGTTGAGAAGTTTAAAAGATCTAAGCGGACTACAGACAGCGGGAGCGACTTTGTTTCATACTATGTAAAGAAGATGTGAAATTCAAATTCCGTGCAAATCTTAATTTATGTGTCGAAGTGTATCTACATAATGGTGCCGATTCTGTAGCACATTTTGACAGTACTAAACTAGACTAGACGCAACTGTCACTTTCTTTTTCTATTGAAACAGAAAGAGACAAACACCCTTACTTTAGTTTAGTCCTGTCAAAGTGCGCAACAGAATCGACACCAATGTCTAATCCAGTTACTGCGTTTTCTGCTTAACTTCATGATTCTTAAAGAAAGAAGGCTACTTTTTCAGAAATTTTTACTCTGTGTCACAAGACTTCTTACAAGAAGATCTAATAATTTCATCATCAACCCATCTACCCTCAATATCATTCTACCCGCGCCGAAAGTCACAAGAAAAATAAATAGTTGCACGGAACGGACACTTAGCTCCACCGCGTGCATTTGATGACACGATTGGCGTGAAATTGGCCCAAACTGGGGACTGGGAGCTGGGGACTAGGGTCACGGGCTACGAGGGGGCAAGCAGGCGTGCGTCTGACGGCCGCTGACCGCAAGTAATTACCAACTAGACAATGCTAGTTGAAAATTCAGTAAAGTTTTAATGGTTATGTGGTGCCCACTTTGTGTTAAGTTATTATTGCTTTGAGTTTGTGATTATTGAGGTGTTTAATTAATTGTTTTATGAAGTTATAATTATCGTTTTTGCGTCTAATGTTTGATTGCTTTCCTGACCAGATTTCAATAGTGTTTATTTTACACCTGAGATTTATATCATCTTCTGTTTTCGATTTTACAAAATGGTAACTTCTGTCTGACGCTTGTTTTGAACTCTTTGAGCAGATGCTGTTGTACTTATCACATGTTTTACATTTTCCGTCGTTTTTGGTGATTCCTTGGACTCTTTTTCAACAAGTAAGTAAAGATTTCTATTATCCTTTAAAGTAATTTTTAACCGACGCTCAGTTTCTTTCAAAAAGTGTTTCAAAATTGCTCTCATGAATTTGGAAATTAATGATAATTATAATAGATATAGCTTACTTTGTCTTAAAATTCGGTTTACCAGTGAAGCTGGCATACATTGCATAAAAAACAAACTCAGTTTACTTATCTACCAGCCGTGACAAATTGACCTTTTCGTCTTGAATAAATTAAGTAACACCTTCTTATTAGTACATTATATGACATTTTTGTTTATTTATTTTGAATGTTTGCTTGGTTTCAAGCTACCTTCAAACTCCAGTATATAACAAGTGTGTGTTACGTAAGTAAAACACTTTTAGTGTGTCAATAATTTTCTGCAACGAGCAAGAAAATAAAAGGTAAATTAAGAGGCTACTGTAAAAAAAGAGAATTTAATAGAATGAGATACTAAAATTGCTGATATAGAACCTACCAATACAAATAGCTCTGGCTTCTACGTTGTCGCCAAGCAATTACCTACCTACTATTGTTAAAAAAACAAAGTACCTTCTTGCTGTATTTAACAAACATTTACGTCTGACAATACCAATAAGAAAATTTAAACTTTAAAACAAGGAATCTCAATATTTATTAGATGAATCATAATAATCATGGTGTTTGCTAAAGCACTAAGAATTCAAATCGGCGTACGATGCGTACATAATAAGCTCGAACGTGCTCGGGCCACTTCGGCTACCGTCGGCTACGGTCGACAGCATTCGGCCCGTGCGCTCGCGTCACGCTCGGGTCAATATTTGCTTACAACTAATGGATTTTGCGAACGAAGGGTCGTGTGTGTGAATTTGAAAGTAAAATTTTTGAGATTTAACCTGTTTCATAGGTTGGGTTTACTTTCGATGCCAATTTTAGGAATTAGCAATTAACATGTTTTGAACTTCGGAACGAAATAATTTTTGCATAGCTTTAATGGGTTGATTAAAAATGTCATGATTATCTAAGCTTATCTTCTTCGTCCTTATGATTCCCAGTCAACGATGCTTGAGAGAATTTCAAATCAACCCAAACAGTGATCTTAAAAACAGCATCGGTATAATATTATATCTACCACTTACCAATTGTTAAAGTACTCATAAAATAATTAAAATCGTTTGAAACTACTACATAATATAATGATGCTGAGTGAGACTATAATTCACACATGGTTGAAAAGCTGTTTGAATTTGACGATTAAGCATCAATCATCCTAAATAGACAGAGAAAATCATACCATCATTAAAATTCTCATAATCCCCATGAACAGCCCATAACAGTTCATAATAATCGCATTAAAATTCGCGCTACGAACGCATCTGATCGCCCCCTCACAGAAAATGTTGCCAACGCTATATAAACGCGAGCAAATTGTGCGTGGATAAACATTGACAATAATAGGCGCATTGTTGCAACCCCAACCGGGTGTGCTGTCAAAATAGAGAGGAACTTATCGCGGGCGGCCGATCGGAAAATGAGGTGGATTGGTATTAGATAATTTTTAGTTTGAATTCATTTAACGGTTGAAAAAATACGTTGGTAGTCTTCTTAAAACATTATGGTAAATTGTTAAACAGTTTGGTGATCCGGTTCGATGTTTGCTTATCTTTACGCTCAATTGGGCAGAGTGGGCTGAGACAATCGATTGCCAATCAATGTGTTTTGGCTTGTAGTTTATGTTTAAATAGTGATTAGGCACGCGTCTTATTATGTATCATTACTATTATTATTTACGAGAAAACTGGTGAATACCATAGCAAAAGCCACCTAGTACTCTTGAGATTATCACGAACATACATACAGATATTATCAGGTGACTTATTAGTTATTCTTAGACACTCATTTCAGCAAATTTTGGAATGCATTTCAGTAATAATTATAATGTAAATTGAAAATTCTGGAAACGTAAGCTAAAAATTCGCAAGTAAATTCAAAGAATGTTCCAACAATATTACCTTCAGATCTCTCTTGTCCAGTAAAAACGGAACCGTCGCCATTTCTAAAAGTAAACAAACCAACAAAGATGGCGGGAAATGAAATAGCAAACATTTCCGCGGCTATTTCCCTCAGTGTTGCCACACTAAGGAAGATAAACTGCGGCCGGCTGGTGGTGACGCGGCCACTCGGCCCGCATTAGGCGCGCCTGCATGGAAACTAAGTGTGTCACACACTTATTTTTTCCCCGCGGCAATTTTAATTTACCGCTGACCGTGGGTACTGGGTACGTTTGATGTGTCGCTACACTTGAAAAACGCTGCGGATCGAGCGGTTGAAAATTGTGCGAATATTTTTTTTTCACTTCACCACTATCATTTGATGAAACTGCAGAAAAAAAATGTTTGTTCGTGATATAAAAAAATTCAATGACTTTGTGACCTATAAACGGAATGTAACTTAAAATATTGGTATGTTCTATAGGTATATTCTATTGAGATAAATTACACTCAGTTCAAGGTAAAATAACGAATAATAATACAAATATACATTGGCCTTGTCTAAGAAAATACCACCTACATTATTAATCATTCTGAATAACATATGAATTTTTACTTCTGCTCTACACATTGTATAAATATTTTGAGTACCTACAAGTATTTGACATTCTCAGTGTTATACAAACACGCAAGTTACTGTATTTATACGATATTTACAAACTACCTTTCACACTAACCAAGAACACAAGTATCGAACACCAATTACCATATTCATTACCATATACTAAAATAATTTCTCCTGACTCGACTAGAGCCTTCGAATGCACCGACATCACGCTATTTGCGGACGTGAGGCCTAATGTTTACACAGTCAAGACTCTAGTGGTGGGCAAATATGGGCCCGATCAAATGGAATTGCTTATTTTGTCTGTCTACACAGCTCCCTAGTACAACAGGTACGGGCGACAGGCGTGCCTCAGGGCTCGCTCCTCGGACCACTTTAGTAATCTTTTTTTTTCAATAATTCGGTGGGTATTCGAGATGTTTTTTGTCCATTGGACATCACTCGACAGTTAACCGTTTTAATCTCTGCTCAAAGATACTCGTATGTGCGGAAGCGTGGTGTATTGTTGTGTTAAATTATTTGTAAATTTTGTTCAACCAGTTGTTGGTTTTGTTTCAATGGTATTCTTTTTTTTTGTTTTGAGAGATAATAAGCTTTATTGTACTCGGAGCTATGTATGCAAGCAAGTTAAAGAAAATGTCGCTAATATGATTAGATGAGTATTCTTTGACATTTCTTTGTCGCCGGATAAATGACACAGTAAGGAACCATTTATATGTGGAAGATGGCCGGAAAATATATTGTTATAATAAGTTATAAGTATAATATACTCCTTTATACATGTGATGAATGATAGAAGTATTCTTACAAAACTACAATACAACATAGCAATTAAAACAAAACATCAGTATCATTCTGACTAACATCTTTGTTGCGCTTAAATTGCTTTACATACGTGTGGATGCACATTTGTGTTTATCAATAAATTGCTATTTGATAAATATAAATATCTTACTTTCCATAACTATTAGGAGCAACACTAACTAGCCAATTATGTTCCGACTTATAGTTTATTGAACGAACCCGGTTCGTTTCCCGCGTTACAACAAATGGGTTGCGCGCCATCTTTGTTCTCTATTGTGTATGATTACAACCCACGCTCAACTATTTCTATGAATACAAGCTGAAGGGCCGTAGAAATCTCTTGCGCTTTTTATTTTATACTACACTTTGTTTTACGAAGGATACCCGAGGATAGTTAATTGTCATTTCGTAAATCGTAGTGGTATCTTTAAAAATACTTTGCATATAATAAGCATCATAAGCATAACAAGCATTCTTACGCATACGTGCATAAAAATGATTTGTTAACACTTAAAATACACAGTTACTTTTTCAGTAACAGAAAAATTCGCGTCTTTCTCCATTGTGTGTAGATTAAAGGAGCGCTATGAATGTAAGGATCTCCTTGTAAGATTTTTATTTCAAGTAAATGTAGCTGTTTTAGTTTAATCTATGGCAATTTTTTGTCAATTGGGCTGCAGGACCAGTATAATATGGAACTTAACACTGTCATTGGTAAATAATACTGTGGGTACAAAACACCTTTGCCTACCCCTTCAAAGATCAGAGGCGTGATGGACATGAAAGTAACATTTTATTTTATAAGCTTTTTTGATTCCTACTGCTGTAGTTCATAAAATAGACGTCATAGTGTTATTCGCGTCCACAGGAGAATTTAACTTTCTACATGTGTCCCCTGAGTAGTACTAAATAACAACCCTGCGTGTCAGGCAGTGGCTAAATAACCTGACCACTCTGGCTAAGAACTCATAGCTTTGCCTTGCACATCTTATTGTACCTATATGTTATCACTGTTGGGATTTTTGGTAGCAATCGAGTAGACAAAATCGAATAATTTTCAATTCAGTTTTGACAAAGCGTCGAAGCATTCGAACTCGATCTTCAAGTTACTCCACAACAAACAGTTCTATTTATACTTTCTCTTCAACTACTGGCTTTAGAGTTTAGATTAAATTACCGATTGTCCTTGCTTTGTATTGTCTACCGTTCGACTTCAAGTGGTGTCCCGTTGCGATCATAGTAAACTACAACAGTTTGTAATTATTAAAATTAGTCTTGAGAACAGTCTTGCTTCCTCCACGTAGATTGAAAAACGCTTTTGTTAACATGATATTATAGATGAAGAACACGATAAACTAGAAAATATGCTAGCACAAACTAGTTTGTGTTATCATATATCCACAAAGGTAGCTGGCTAACTAGCTATTAGCTTAGCTTAGGCCTATGAATGACTACAGACTGCTGAAAGAGAAATGCTTATGTATAATCTAATAATTTACTTGGAAATGGACAATTGCAGAACAGTCTATATTGAAATATGTTAAAGCTCTATTTCAGTTTTTAAACATTTATCACATTGGTCACAAATTCATATGCGACTGCTGATCTTGAGGTTTTAGGTTCGATGCCCAGGTCGGGCAAAGTGTTATTATGGTTTTCCGTATGGAATTCCTCAGTAGCAGCCCGGAGTTTGGATTTGTGTCCAGTTTATGGCAATAGGCTCGCCCCCTATTACATGGGACAGAAACATAAAAAATCTTACTGTACCTACTTATATGACCATAAACATTGCTTTTTTTTAATGAACACTGTTTCCAAAGCTCAGTAGCACCAAATCAAGAACCTTTTACGGTAAATACCTTCCGTTTACGATAGAACACATTTCTGGTACCTTATTCCCAGAAAAACAATAAAATAAATAAATATAAAACGACTTTTAATCTACATAACCGTTATCAAACAAGACACGCGTACCTAAGCCTCGGTCAAAAATCCCGAGAAACAGTCAGTTTCTAACGAAAGCGTACTCGTAAATAAATAATAGTCTGTGTACATCATCAGGCGATACTCTATGCACCTGCGCCATGGTAAGCGCTCCCGTTGCTATATCGAATTACCAGAGCCATAGATTATAGAGAAGATGTGATTGTTTATTTGTATGGCGTAGCAGTAGTAACAGTAACTACTGAAAAAGATTGAGTCGGACCTCCCGATTGTTTAATATTTAGAACGCCCAATGTTATATCAAGGAGACAGTAACCAAACTTGAACTCGGTATTTTATTAAAGTGATGACATATTCCAAAGAGATAAAAGTAATACTAATTATTCGGCAATGGATACTGAAGAGTGCCAAGCAGCTGACTATAAGATTAATCAAAACTAAATATAACATAACATCACGCCTGTATTCCCCGAAGGGTTAGGCAGAAGTGTACAGTAACGCATAGTGTATAGTAATAGGGGGCGAGCCTATTGCCATCTACTGAACACAAATCCAAACGCCTGATATTGAGTAATTCCACACGGAAAAAACCAATAACACTTTCCCCGACCTGGGGATCGAACCCACGGACTCACGATCAGCAGTCACGCTTTCCACGACCAACGAGGCAGAAAAACTGAAGTTGTAACTAAGTCAGATTTTTTAAAATCAACTCGGTATAACTGTGAACACTACCTATACTAAAAGTATTATCAAGTACTGATATAACTCAACGTAAATCATGTTCATAGTATAAAGTAATAACAATAAGAACTTTATATTCCGTAACCGAAACAACTCATATGGAAAAAAATACATCTATTTCAAGAATCTTTTCTCAAAGAATCTGTGAAGAAGTTACTGTAAAGCGCATTGCATGCTGTGTTTACCTATAATTATTTGTGCAGTAGTACTAAGATCATAATTATTGTACCTAATATGCTTTTTCCATGTATAGGTACAACTGTTGGTAAACCATAAATAAATAAAAGAACATCATCTCCCATTCGGTCAAATCAAACTTCACTCGTTCACCCCGGTATTGTAAAGTAAACCGATATTTTAATGCATTGACGCCTCTGTCACAAAATATGATGGTTGATCTAAGGCTAAGATGGTGGCTTGGTAGCTGAGCACGTAGTTTACTTTTTTTGTCACCGTCGGCTAATGGTGTTTGCTCTACCAACGCGCAATCTGAGACAGTTTTATTTTGGTCATCAAGAAGCTATATAATGAGTTAGAATTCGATGATTTTGATTTGCAAAACAGAACTTCGATGTTACAGATTATAGCTAATTAATGAGTTAGAATAATTTGGTGATTTAGATATTATAAAAGAAGAAATTATCTTGACTGATAACAAAAATAGTACTGGTGATTACTAGTTTGATGTTTCAGAAGCTATTCAAGTCTGTATAGGCTAAGAAACAAAAAAGACGTTTTATCTAGTTAGATAACGCGGAACATTAATTTAAATGAAGTATGCAGCTTTAATTAAGACAAACAATGGGTTTGTTTCAGTTAACGTAATCAGCTATGGTTAATTTCCTTAGGAAACATAATCAGATTTAAACAAAAATTAAACACGTAGGTATGCTAAGTTATTTTATTTTTGTTTCAGTTGAGTATTGATTTATTAATCAAGCACCACTACAGTCTACTACTATAATAGACGGAATATCACGGACTTTCATGTCAAGAGATTATTAGAATGAGAACACGTAACAGATTTTGCCAAACCTCACATTCAAAATTCGACAAAGTTCGTGATACCATGTCACTATAATGCGTGCTATGCGTACTCTAAATTGCAATATCACATTCCTAAAACATCTTTCCACGTCGCCACCCAACTTGAACAGCGACACACCATCCGTATCAGTTCGCCAATAATAAATACCGAATTAGCTAAACGCATCGGGTTTCATCAAATTGGCGTTTGTTACCCGACTCGTCGCTCACGTGCGAGCGGTGGAGGCTACGCGCATGCGCCAACACGCCCGCCATCTTGATTTACGTCAATTTATTGTAATGTGTTAATAGTAGGTACCAGAATAGTACGACTTACATATATGCCTATAAAGCTAATGTTTTGAGCTATGATGATGACTTACTTAGCATTTGATAAAGATTTAAATTACTTCGCTTTTAAGAGATGTATAGGTAATAAAAAAGGTACAGTAGATTATTACTAAGCTACGTTACGTAGGCTTTTAATACTCGGCAAAATGTAACGATTGTGGTTAAACTTTCGAACAACAAGCTATCAACTATACAATTTGAAATTACGAGTAGGTATTAGGTTTTGGTAGGAGAATTTTCCATGTGGTTTCCGGTAAAGAATAGGCCGTCACCAATAATCCACGAGCTAAACCTAGTGATGGCGGTAGTTGCAGTGCTCCTTCACGATCTAACTACCTATCATTAAAATGGTTTGAGAAGGTTAATTTTAGCAGTAAGTGTTTATGGGCCAATACGTCATTTAATATTGATTTTGGAGGGAGCCGAAGTCTCAAGCTAAGTATCACTTTTTCTTCTGCCCAATCCGAAACGCAAAACGGGTCTTTAGATTCAGTACATAACTTTTTATGTGCATAAAGTTTTCTAACTAAAGCAAACGTTTGATTTTTCCTAGCACTTATAAACTGGGTACAAACAATGAGAAAAATCGTAGCGAAATAGGTAAGGTACCTTCAGAATCGTAGCGACGCGACGTAGCTAAGGAAGATACCTACAGCAAATATAGATATTATTTAATAAAATGTACAGACCGTCTCAAAGACGTAGACGGTTGTAAACGCTTGTGCCTTCATGGTTCTTGCCGTCGCACCGGTAACGAACGCCGTCATGCGACTAACTTAATTTATTTTTGTATCTACGTTTGTACCTACATGTACATGGTAAAGACAAGAAACATTTATATTCGTATTCATTCATATTTTTATATTCAGGCGTATTCAATGTCCTGGACATCTTTTTAGAAGGTGGTTCTGTTCTACCAATACAATCATTATTCCTGCTATCACTACTCGGGCTTCGACAAAAATCAGTAGGTAATATCACGATAACTAAAGCTATGAAGTTGATGAATATGTTAAAAAAAATATTGGTCAAAGCCTGAACTGAAGGCTAAATAAACCTACTTAAAGATAGGTATCTTAATAACACACATAAAACAAAAACTTGAAAAAAGAATATCTCCGACTCACTGGCAAACCTGGGGTCGTTAGACGCGGGGTACCATCCGGCGCCCCTCATGTCTCCATAGTGGGGCAGGTCAGACGGGGCACAGCCGTACCCCTGGACCGGGGCTCCGCCGTACAGCGGCACCGCATACGGGTTGGCCGCCATCCCGCAGGAAGGCCCCAGTGGGGAGTTAATGCTGCTGCCTGACGAGTTCGATCTGAAAGATTGGAAGATGTTAAACTGTGGAATGATGTAGGTGTGCAGTACGCAGCAGCACAGGAGTGTGGTTTGGTGGAATTTTATAACAATAAAACAAAAAAGGTTGAGTTTCAGTGAAAGAGAGAAGTAGTTTACACCTCAACCACACTCACGTGCTGTCGCGTACTGTGGAAAGACAAAAGATAGTAGTTTGCAAGATGTTTACTGCCTAGTGATCAGATTCTTGTCTTTCAACTTCAGATTCTGGTGGGCATTATCAGCAAAATAATCAATAATTAAAATCACTAACTGTTTCAGTTAGTGATCAGTATGGTAACGAAAAAGTTTCAAGTGCATTACGCGAGGCTGCACTTACAAATAGAGTACCGAACCAAAACAAACCAAAAATAAGAAACACAATATTGAAACATTGAAAAGGCAACATATTTTGTCTTGCTTTTACAGATTGAGAACAACATAGGCACAGCGCTAAAGAAGGAAATAGACGAAACAAAGAAAACGAAACAAAAATTTAAATAATTGTATCTTCCGGTAATGCTTCCTATTTTTTATCTGCGAAATTATTAAGAGATTAATTCAGACAAAACAAATTTGACCCAAATCTGCCACACACAGATCTCTAAGCCGTTACCCGCCGAGGCGCCAACACGTCACTCTCAAACAATACCGAGCTTATCTGCTTAATCCCTATTTACACAATTTAATCTCCCTATCGAACCATCCCTGCATCAAGAAAAACAATTTACAAGCAAGTTTAAACCTTAACATTAATAAAATAACGATTATATCGATTATTTTAATCGGTAAATATATCTTTGTCTATGGTACACCCCCAGGGCCGCCATTACGATGTTTGGTTTGACAAATTGAGTTTTGACAGGGCGGGAAATTATGGCGCGAACCGTTTTAGTAGGTAGCGTTTAATTGGAGATAATTTTAATTTGATTTTAAGATTGTTATCATTCAATTTAGCGTGTTATGTAAGTTTTAATTGGTTTTAAGGTAATTTAATTAGTACTTTAGGCCTACCTATTAAATACGGAGGGTGGCAAGTTGCAATGAAATACAAAGGCAAAGCTTGCGTCAGAATATCAAAGTCATGTTTAATATAAAAACAAAATGAATTGTTTAGAAAATAAAACGAGTACGATGTCATCGACAATTTTTTCTCTTTAAACTTGATTTTTCGATAAAAATTGTCAAAGAAATTAAGTTCAAAATTCTTATTGGTGTTTCAATCAATTCTAGACATAGAACTGCTACAGTTACTTTAATTTAATAAAAGCCTCCATAAGCACATGCTCTCTTTGACCTACAAATCGGGGCCAACCGTTGCCTACTGAATTGATTAGTGTTTTATATTACCAATACTCAATCTTATTTCAAGGGGTTCTATCAAATTGGTGCTGCTACTGCAGTTTTTTTTGACCTTATCAAAACAGCTTTCTATATTTTTTTAAGCCTTGAAGCATTCTGAAATTCCATTTTCATCGTGTATGAACTCCAATTCTGCAAGCACTAATAAATATCTTTTTATCTCACCTCGTATAAAGGCTATATTCTTAATCGAATGGTATTTTAAATCACTTGCTCGACACGTCTAATTTCGAGCTACCTAATCACTATTACTTTCCCACTTCCCAAACTTACCACGCCATAAAATAACATAATGGCCGTCTATTTGTCATGTAAAGCAGTATTTATTTATCAGTAGCGGAAAAATCTGTAGGTGTGAACCACTCATAGGCAAAACAAACACTTGCTCATGCAATGTTTAGTTTATAAAAGGCTAAATCCAATGCTTGTCTCATCGTCAGCGGTCTGTCAAATTGTATAGTCACCTACTTTTCATTTTTGGAATATTTAAAATGACACTGGTCTGTGCTCTTTTAGAAATTATGGAAAAGCTCGACATGAAAGTTTGTTTTGCAATGCAAGTTCTGCTGTGTCAAGCGCATCTTACGTAATAAGAAAATGGTATTGAGATACTGACTTTAGAATAGTGACAAATAATGAAAATGGAGGAGTAGGCAAGATTATATTAAAATACTAGGTAGGTACTAACCGAAACTAACCGGGAAACGGCGCGTAGGATGACCCCAATTAGATGGACAGACGACCTAATGAGGGTCGCAGGGAGACGTTGGGTAGAAAAGGCTTAAAACCGTTCAAAGCGGTAATTTATAGTGGAAGCATGCTCAGCAATGGACGGAAAATGGCTAATATGATGACGATGAAGAAATTATGGATAGGTTAGACGTGGAAAACGGAGAGCGTGACTTGAGCACAGCCTATAAACTGAAAAGATAAACTGATTGAATTTTATACGAAAGGTATAAACTAATTCTTCAATGCTAAGAAATAACTTAGATGAAAAAACATAGAGCTGAGACGCACGTACCGCGACTGAATTATTAATCAACCGACAAAAAGAATAATGTGGTTGCCGACGGAAAAGTATTAGTTCATTTTATTACTAGAAATGATAAAAACGGGCAAACATATCTGTTGGACCGTATTTCAGACGGTCACACAAAATTGAATTGGTTTGAACAGTTAATTTATTTTCCCAAATATTATAATTCAAGGCGGCTTCTAGCTTAATCAGATACGCCTACTATTCAGTATGTTGTAATGTTCTGATTGTCAAAAGACATCTAGTAATAGTTTACTGGCTTCAGATATCTATAAATATTTTACAGACATATTTGGATTAATTTTAAGAAAACTCGATCTTGTTACAAACATTTTCTAAATTGTTGCACATGGAACGAAAACCAATTACCTTATACAACAAGGGATCATGTGAGACCTTAATTTATTTAATGTATAAAACTCTATAGAAAACATTAAGCAATCATCTATTTCTAAAATGGTCACAAAAGAATCAATACGATTAACAATCTTACGCAATTTTTTATACAAACCGCAAACCGACACTGATTCGACAGCCGTATGTAAAAAAAAGATTCTGATTTTGATTCTGTGTTAAGAGTACAATTACGTCATTATCTGATCATACAGTTAGCCATGATGTCATCTATCGACAAGAATGTTAATTTACATTTGAAGAAAAAACAGCCCATCGAAATCATTTTTATAATTAGGTATCCTGTAGTAAAATATAATAATATATTTATGAATTATCCTTATCTTTACTATAGATTTCTTGATCGTTTTGGGAGAATCATACACTTCATATTTACAGTCACTAAACCCTACCCAAGTATTAAAACTCCCTGTATCATGGATACCGTTTTTACAAACTACATTCAGTCTAAATATTCGTCAACTAGACTCGGGAACAAGTCTGCAGTCCAAGATACAAATGGTACAAACAGGAACTATTATTGCGGCAATTAATTTATCAAACGTTCGCTATCTAGATCTATTGAGCTGCCTCTAAGAGCTCCTCGTTTTCACCACTCAGGTCACGGTCACTTTACAATTATTTATATTAAACATCTAATGCCTACATTATCCAGATATTACTTGAAAAACGATCAAACTAAGATAGAAACAACCGCTGATTTCCCGTCGCTTCAATAAGCAATCTAATGATTGCAAAGGTCATACAACTGGCCACAATTCATATTCTGGTACCCGAATCTACTAAGACTGAATACCGATTCCAGCCATCGGTACCTATCTAAGACAAAGCTACTGATGTGCCAGCTAGACTGCCTGAGGTAAGCAGTGGATTTTTATGGGCTAATTTTATGAAGGAAATTAAGATAGAGCGAAGTGGAAATAATCGAAAACGGGTAAGCAACACCCCGTATAATTTAGAATGCGAATTTGCATTGTATTAGTCACATTACAATCAATCATAAATCCATATCAGGTAGATAATAATGTGAGTCACAAATAATCTATTTTTTCTTGATTTTTAGGCTATAACATTCTACTAAATGACTTTCTTAATAACGCAAGTATTTTTTTTTACCTTATTTAGGTAGCTATCATTCCGTAGTTACTGGTTCTTCATACATTTTAAAATTGTTAATACCATGTTTTCCAAGTTAACAATTAAACTATGTATACTTTTTTGGTAATTTGTATATTTCTACTTCCTTTAATGTGTTTTTATTATACACTTTCATCTAATTTCCTATAAAACTTTCATTACACTGACATTCAAATTTTATAAAATTATTTCATGATTTCTCTTCACGTACACTTTTCATTTAATTAATTCCATATCTAAATATATTAGGTAGAGGTAAATTATTGCTTATGTATTTTTTTTATGTTCCTTTACATAATTATAATTATAGATTATTTTTATTCGTAGTTTTTTGTGTTTATTTAAAGTTCTTTTTATAAATTGTTTCTAAAAAAGTTGACACGATATTCTGACAATTTTGTTTTAAAATACAAAAAAACGATTTTATAATGCGATTGTTTTACCTCGTGAGTAATTAACATAGTCTGTTTCTTATTACGGGAATTCAATAAACTGCGAAGTATATTAGATAAAAATTTAAATATTAAAAAAAATATGTTTCAGGTTGATATTTATTAATAGATGTAATTTAATTTAATAATAAAAAAACATCTGCATTTGTTTGACCGCTATAATAAATTCATTTAGATTAGGCCTAAATGAAAACGTGTTCAATTTTTTTAAATTATAAGTTTATTTAATTTTAAAAGATTTTTTTAGTTTATTGTGATTTATCATTCAAAGTCGATATTATCAAATATGTTTAAAGATCAGAGCGCCAAAAAAAATTTCTTCGCCCAAAACTCAAATAAGTAATTTGTTGGAAGCCTTTGATAACGGTAACGAGTTGAACTGAGAGCTTCCCTCGATGATATTTGATAAACACTAGAGCTTAATTAGCCACGGACACACTATTTGTATATACCTACATATAATGGTAGTCTTCCACCAGCATGACTGTAAACCGCAGAGCTTAACGATGGCGTCCCTCAGGGTGCTACATTGAGTCCACTATCATTCATGAATGGTGAGACGTTATTTTTGGAGAACGGAGTCGAGTAACATCGATCAAGAGTCGAGTAGGATCGATCTCAGCCGCGAGCCGCGCGCCTACAGCACATCGTTGACCGCACACACACCACTTGACCGCTAATCACAACATACCTGCACAAACAAACGTCACAGAACTATATCCTTCGACTACGAACGACGCTCAAGCACTCTCGTCGGGACCTTCGCCACTCGAAAAATCAGCGGGTGGAGGGCGCCCCCCCCTCCCGGCGATCGATCCACGCACCTGTACGGCGACGGCGGATTGTTCGCCAACTCCAGCTTGCGGTACTCCTCTATCGGCGACAGGATATCCGTGACGGAGAACGGTGTGGAGTGCTGGAGCTGCAGCTGGGACAGGTTCTGCTGCAGCAGCGCCGACTTGGGCGACAGGCTCATCGCCAGCTCGGCAGCGCTCAGTTCCGGCAGCGCCTCCGCCGGACACGGCGAGTAGTCGCCGCCCTCCGCGGACATCCGACCGGCCGACACTCGACGCCACTCGACGGCTCAGCCTCTAGTGGCTCTCGGGGCGAGAGTGGCGGCCGGAGCCCCCGGCGCGGGTTACGGCACTCGAGGGGCCCCGCCCCGCGGCTCGCGCGCGCTCCTATGGCGCGGCCCGGGGGCTCGGATTGGTGCGCGGCGTGGGGCCGGCCGGGTGTGGGTCTGGGCCGGGCCGGGCCAGTCTGCGGCGCGCGGCGCGCCAGTGCGTCCGTGGGGGGGCGCGCGGGCCGCCCGGCCGCCCGGCCGCCGGCACAGTTACATGTGACAATCAAGTTATGTATCCACATTGTTTATGTTTGTTGTCTGTTAGGAATTTGTACGTGTACCTTTGTGTATCTAATCAAATATAAAGACCTTAAGTTAATAACTTTGTTCGTATGAATAATGAGTAACTCTTTTAAAGACAATAATAACTCTTATTATAAACATAATTGTGCAATTAGTGCTACATAACATCAAAAGTGTATAGTTTCTATATCAAAAATTGTTTTAACTTTGATCAAATTAATCTTTGAGTTTGTTTCGGCGTTTCTTCTCAAGCGGTCAGTTAGCTAGGAAAAGCCGGAGCCAGCCAGCATAGTGACTTATGTGTTTTAAACAACCTATTTACTGAAATAAATGACTTTAAGTTTATCAGGAAGATAGTTATTATCTTTACAATGCTGCATCAAAATGTTAAATTTTCATAAACTTATTCTGTAAGCTTGAAGTATCAGACATTTTATGGTAGTTTTCATTAAGTACTTTTTTATTAAATTATTGTAGAATCATTACATCGCTGATGTTGATATCTAGATTGTTATTTAATGATGTATTTGTTTTGTCAATAACAACAGTTGCCATTATAATATGGAAGCGGAGCTCAGTTTAATTTGTACAGTCTATTTGCGTAGGTGATGATTACCTTAATTAAAACAGCATAAATTGTCGTATATTGTTGATTTCCTTGAGAATAATACCTACTAGGTACAACCCTAGAATAACTAGTAAGTTAGATACTCTAATTATAAAGTTTATTAGGTAGTTGGATAACGTTAATTTTTAAATAATTAATAAGGACTAGGTATGTACTTAGATCATTTTGCTGTTTTTGACGAACGCTCCACCTGAACTTTGCAAAGTTTATTATTAATTGTGATTATGTAAATTCAAAGAATAAGTATTTCATGAATTAGGAAATTATGAAATAGAGATTTAATTAAGAAGAATGCAAATAATTAATACATACCTACCGACCAATTTGTTTTGTGTGGGTTCCAAAAATGTTGGTAATTATTGTATTACAAGTAGGTTAGATAGTATCGTTCCTTGTAACATAGCAGGGTTCCTATTGTTACTGACCGCAATTGGTTAAAACTACTACCAGTGCAAATGATAGGTACTTAGTAAAAGTCGTAGCCTTCGTAGCGTCGCGTAGACCCTCTCGATCCGTGAGAAATTTGGAAAAACGGTTTACTTAATTATGTAGAATATAGGAACAGGATATAATATTGTACCGTTGTAATAAAATAAATAAATAAATATTACGTACCTATGTATAGTTTTAAATTTTTCGTTTTTAGTATTATGTACAGTGAATTAGAATTTGATTATCACTTGCGTTAACGGTGAAGGAAAAGCATTGTGAGGAAACCTGCACACCTGAAGGGGCTCTATAAAGTTCTTGATGGTGTGTGTAGTCTGCCAACCCGCACCAGGCCAGCGTGGTGAAGTAAGGCCTAAACCCTTCTCATTCTGAGAAGAGGCCCGTGCCCAGCAGTGGGACAATGGGCTGAGTATATTTTATGTAGGTACCTATGTGTTACAGCTTTTGAACTGAGAGGCCAGTTCTGCACTTTTTCAAATTACGAATGAAATAGGTATCTACCTACCTACTACTTTGACGAATCTCCAGTGAAATGAAATGAAGAACGTTGAAATGCAAAAAGTTGTTCAATTATGTAATAATTAATGACTTTTGCACAAGTTATACAAATATTCAGTCAATTCAGTGTACAATTCGTGTTGAACAAGCAAATTCCAGGAACCATATACCTACAATAAAAATAGGTACCTACATTTTGTTCTATAATTAATCTAGGCACGCGGCAGCGTGTCAAGCCAAGTTCAAAGAAAAAGGAACTGGCAACGCAGCAGCCGTGTGTTATATTACACGAACCATTTGAAGCCACTTTTGAGCCCTTGAGCAGATATCTTAGGATCAAGATTTGATTTGGCTAGTTTTCACATACAAGTTATCTTATATTTAGCTAATCTACTTATCTTCTGTATGTTATACGCAAGTTACTGTTTTTATATCTACTGTAAGGTCAACATCTTGCTCTTCTAAAAATTTGGTTTGCTGGTAAAAACTAGCCAAGTCAAACTTGAGCTTCAATTAATCCTAAGATATCTGCTTTGTGTAAATAAATTTCAGGATTATCTACAGAACTTGGCACCCATTTAGATCTCAATTCTTTTGTCGGTGAAGTCGACAACCACGCATATTCTTATTATTGAACTTGGCTCCCATTTTCACATTTATGTTTTTGATGGGATAAATGTTTAACACCTGCGTTTTCTACAATACATTTTATATTGGCCGTATAGGAGATATATTGATAGTACCTATTTCATAATACATGTTTCGATAGATTTTAAATGTTTTCAAACTTTCGCGATTTGTACACATTATAAAAATACTAAATCAGGTCTAATCGCGTAGAAAATTTATAAAGCAGAAAAATACCTTATTTATACCGACGTTTCGACCGAATTTCACCGGCTGTGGTCACGGGTAGACTCAATAGACTCGATAGATTTTATTTCTATACCGAGTACATTTTGTGTAGGTATGTCGGTAAAATGGAAAGAGCTACGTCTAGATCAAAGAAAATGTAAAAGTATATTATTGTAAAAATATAAGTATTGTAATTACAATTAGACTGTGTGTTATCTTGTAAAGATCGCAAAGTGTGGGAAGTAATTACATGTCACTGACGACCGATATTAACAACCACGGTAGTAAAAAATCTAATTAAGTAATAACCAATCACAATTCATAATCTTTGGATCCATAACTTCCTTGGTCCTTGTTGGTGTAGTGGTGGCAAGCGCGACTGCTGATCGTGAGGTTCTGGGTTCGATCCCCAGGTCGAGAAAAGTGTTATTGGGTTGTCCATTAAGAATTACTCAGTAGCAGCCCGTAGTCTGGATTTGTACCCGGTTAATAGGCTCGGTTAGTAGGCTCGCCCCTATTAAATGGGACTTAAAACTGGCGAAACGAGGGTGTTGTGAAAGCACCTCTGCCGAATCCTTTGGGGAATACAAGGCGTGATGTTATGTATATTATTGAACTTCTGTCAAATATTACCTACATCAATCCCATGGAACTATTATTAAACCACGTACCTAACATGTAACCTCCTTGGTCATATCATAACATCACTCACGCCTGTATTCCCCGAAGGGTTGGGCAGAGGTGTATAGTAGGTAACACCCTCATTTCGCCGTTGTGTTTAAGTCCCATGTACTTAATAGGCGGCCAGCCTATTGCCATCAACCGGGCACAAATTCAAACTTTGGGCTGCAACTAAGGAATTCCACACGGAAGTTTTTCTGTTTTCCAATAACACTTTTCCCGACCTGGGGATCGAACCCAAGACGTCACGATCAGCAGTCGCGCTTGCCAACACTAGACCAGCGAGGCAGTTGATCAATCCATATATTTTAATATCGGCCGTGAGATGGTGTAACGAGAATGAATAGGATAAAAAAGAGTATGAAGGAGTTTGCAGGTAGCCCCCTGGTGTCATAAATCCTGATTAGCAATCGATTGTGATATGGACATCTGATGTGGAGGAATGAGGAGAGTGTTACTAGAATAGTGTTGTGTTCGAGTTTGGATGGCTATAAGAAAAGTGACAGACCAAAGACAATGATATGACTATGAAAGGAAGTAAACAATGAGAGAATCGACATGAGTGTGACAGTGTGACCATATGTGGCAGATTCCTGCCTTTTTGGTAGGATTGTTCCCCTAATTTAACCTTGGCCAGATTCTGTTGGCGTTTAAGAAGTTTGGCAGTGTTGGCAACATTGCGATGAGATGTCGGCTGATACAGTAATTATGTAGTAGGTACCAATGTAAGAAAAAGATAATAAATTTAGATAAGGGCACGTGAATGGTGATCAGAGCATTCTTAGTTTACGGTTCTTATAAAATAAAGGAGAAGAATAAGAATAGTTTATTTGTCAAATATACGTTTACATATTTAAATACATACAAATAAAATAGTGTGAATATCATGCCTAAAAATAGAATAGAATTTAAGTATCATGAAGATTTCATGGAAATGGTTTGGATTTGAAGCTGAAGAGACTCATTATCAAAACGTTACAGTAGGAATGGTATCGATTCTGTAGCACATTTTGACAGTGCTAAACTAAACTACACGCAACTGTCACTTTCTTTTCTATTGAAACAGAAAGAGACAAACACCCTTATACTGTCTAAAATATAATAGGCCCGTTTTGACAGCTGTCATATCAGTACATTTTATGTCGAAATTGGCATAACATGTTCTAATCTGACAACTGTCAAAACAGGCCTATTTTTAGCCACTATAGTTTAGTTTAGTCCTGTCAAAGTGCGCAACAGTATCGACACCATTATGTGCCTATGTGGTTCCCGGCGAAGAATGTGCCACTCCCTCTCTACCTGTGGGTAGCGAAAAAGCCAAAGGGATAGGCAGCAGCGTACTTCTGACTTCTAATAACAACATACTGCGACCACTAATTCGTCTTCCAAGCGTGGTGATTGTCAATTCATTGTAGCAGTCATGGGGAGGTCCATTTTCGGCAGTTGCCGTTTACGGGCTTGTTAATGGTGACTAATAACTGCCTCGTTGGTCTAATGGTGGCAAGCGCGACTGCTGATCGTGAGGCCCTGGGTTCGATCCCCAGGTCGGGCAGTGTCATTGGGTTGTTCCGTGTGGAATTTCTCAGTAGCTGCCTGTGAGTTTGGATTTGTGCCCGGTTGATGGCAATAGGCTCGCCCCCTATTACATGGGAATTAAACATAACGGTGAAATGAGGGTGTTATTATACACCTCTGCCCAACCCTACGGGGAATACGGACGTGACGTGACGGACGTTAATGGTGATTATATCTAATGGGGGAATTATAAAACGATCGAATAAAAAAAACTTAGCGACTGATGATGAGATACTGTTTTAATAACTTGAGTGGTATGAATTTGAGTAAGCGAAAAATTAACTAAACTAACGACGAATATTGATTAATAATAAAATACAGAACGAGCTTACAAAAAGTGGGTTGTGATTAATCCATTTCAGATATTAAAATTCTAGCCGTGCGACTAAATTACTAAGTGAGCGACTAGAAATACCTACAGAGAGGGCAACTTCAATATTAAGATGAAGGCAATCGATTTTTCCAGTTGAGGTTTTACATAACGTACTTTTTACAGCAAACAATCTTTAGACAATAAATAGTTTGTCAAATTCGTAACGCCTAGGTTAGGTTAGGTTAGAACTGCGACCACGCAACGCGCGAAGGCGAGCGAGCGAAGCGAGTGTGCCGCGGTAGCGGCCGCCGAGCGACAGATTTCCTCTTTTGCAAAGGCAAATATTGAAAAAAATGCAGGACGTAACGTTGACACTCAAGCAAATATTAGGTCGCTCAAATATTATGAAGCTTCTCATTTTGTATTTTACATACATAAACTCACGCCTTTTTCCCATGGGGGTAGGCAGAAACTATAGAACGCCACATGCTACGTCCCTAACATACCCCTTCCGCTTCCTTTTGTATTTTAAGTAACTCAAATTAGTGTTTGTAAGTTGCTGTTCTGTTGATTTCTTGTCACTCGCAGTCAGTCGCTCACTTAGTAATACTCTAACGTAAATTAATTATTTTTGTCACTTAAAACTTTAATTTACAGTCACTTGTTTAAATACTACCCTATCTAATGTAGAGTTAGAATATATACCTAGTCTGGCCATAAATACTGTTACAATTAAAAATAATAAAGATATTACATTTGAATTTGGAATCTGTCATTTTTATACGATTGTTCATTCAGTTTTCTAATTTTAGCGCCAATACATTGTACAATATTTTGCGATATTAAAATGGAGTGGGGTGATAAAGAGAACCGAATAGCTGTGATTGCATTACACAAAGTTGGTTTGGAGCCAAATGCAATTTTTAAAACTCTCCATACGCTTGGTATTAGTCAAATGTTTGTGTACCGGGCTATTAATAGGTACAATGAGACCTCCTCTGTTTGTGACAGAAAAGATCTGGCCGTCCACGTAGTGTTCGTACGAAAAAGGTGGTCAAAGCAGTAAGGGAAAGAATTCGAAGAAATCCTGTCCGAAAGCAAAAGATTTTATCTCGGGAGATGAAGATCCCAGAACCATGTCGCGTATTTTAAAATATGACACTGGTCATTTTTTAACTGATAATTTAAAAAGAATAGGGTGGTAAAATCGAAACAACTACTGAAGCGGTACGCAAAGGGAGGTCACAGAAAAATTTTGTTTACGGATGAAAAAATCTTTACAATTGAGCAACATTTTAACAAACAAAATGACCGTATTTATGCTCAAAGCTCTAAGGAAGCTTTCCCAAATAGTCGACAGAGTGCAACGTGGGCATTATCCGACTTCAGTGATGATTTGGTGGGGTATTAGCTATGAAGAAGTGACTGAGCCATATTTTTGTGAAAAAGGTATCAAAACATCGGCACAAGTGTATCAAGATACCATTCTTGAGAAGGTAGTTAAGCCCCTTAACAACACCATGTTCAATAACCAAGTATGGTCCTTCCAACAAGACTCGGCGCCGGGTCATAAAGCTCGGTCCACGCAGTCTAGGTTGGAAGTGAACGTTTCGGACTTCATCAGAGCTGAAGACTGGCCGTCGTCTAGTCCCGATCTTAATCCGCTGGATTATGATTTATGGTCAGTTTTAGAGAGTACGGCTTGCTCTAAACGCCATGATAATGTCCCTAAAACAATCCATACGATTAGCAGTGAAGAATTTTCCCATGGAAAGAGTGCGTGTTTCTATTGATAACTGGCCTCAACGTTTAAAGGACTGTATTGCAGCCAATGGAGACCACTTCGAATAAGCTTTTTATATTTTAAATTGTTTTATATTTATGTATTAAACTAACACCACAGTCTAATAATCAACACAGTCGTTCGACGAAGTCGTCTAGACAGGTCAATCGTGCGGGGGGCAAGGGGCGAGACGCGGGAAGAGCGAGCCCGAGTTACACACGCCATCTTGTTAGTAGCTCGGGACATGTTTTTAGGGGTTGTCGCGCGCATGTTTTAATGTTTGTAGTTATTTTATACACTCATTTGCAAAAAAAACGGGCGGCTTTGATTTTTTTCCTGCCTGGAAAAAATACAATACGTAAAAGGTTTTAATCATTGGAACATGTTATTGGATGGTTATAAAAGTACCATGGTGTTTAAAAAAGAACATTCCAAATTCAAATTTTTGACTGAGGCTGGTTTTTAAAGAAAACAACTTTTTACTACATTTTGGGGCGCGAATTCCCGAAAGTTAATATCGACTCTAAATAACTTTAACTCAATGTTTATTGAGTTATTTAATTTCCTTGACATTTTGAAGTATTGTTATTGCTGTTGAGTGGTCTCGAAAATGGTAGATAAAGTGATAAAAGCCAGCAAAAAAATTGCGCTGCTTGATGAAGGTTCCAGCCAATGCTTCGTGGCTCAGAGGCTAAATGTGTGTCACTCGACAGTCCAAAGGACCTGGAAGCGCTATCAAGAGACCGGTTCCGTCAAGAAAAGGTCTGGTCCTGGAAGAAAGCCATGTACCGAACCACCGGATGATCGTTTTCTGGCGAGTCAAGCGTTGAGAAATCGCAAATCTTCGTATGTGGACTTCAAAAACAACCTCGAAGAAGTAAGAAATGTGCAAATTAGTCTATGGATGGTCAGGAGGAGGCTTCTCGTCGCCAATATACGCGGTCGTCGCCCGGCCCACGGCCCTAAATTACTCCGTGAGCACAGAGTTGCTAGGCTTAGCTTCGCTCGAAATTGTGTTTCATGGACTTAAGACGACAGGGATAGGATATTGTTCTCCGATGAAGCCAGGATATCTCTGTACGGTGAAGATCGACGTCGGCGAGTGCTACAAAGACGAGGAAAACGCTTTGCAGAGGCATGTTTTCAAGAAATCACACCTTATGGTGGGGGTTCTGTTATGTTTTGGGCATGAATAAATTCGTTGAATCGTACGGAGTTAGCCTTCATCGAAAACGGCACACTGACTGCACACCGATACATAACGGAAGTTCTAATTCCTCATGCACAACCCGCATTGGCCGCTCTCGGCGAAAAACCAATTTTTATGGACGACAACGCTCGCGCCCACCGGTCTGGCAATGTGGAAGCGTATATGCTAGAGGTCGGTATTCGTCGTTTGGATTGGCCAGCTCGAAGCCCTGACCTCAATCCCATAGAGCATGTCTGGGACGTTCTGAAGCGACGAGTGAGATCAGTGCAGCCGGCTCCGCAGATCATCAGAGAGCTAAAGAATGTGATTACCGCAGAGTGGCAACGTATTCCTTAAGAAACCATAAGAGACATACTCGCTAGCATGCCCAGACGAAAGCAAGCTGTGATTTCAGCAAGAGGAGGTCACACTCCATACTAAACTTTTATCTGCTTTTACTTTATTAAAGAAAAAACAAACAAAAAAACGTGTTTCATTTTTACTTAGCGAGCAGGTACACTACTAGCGCTTGGAACTTTAACGTTATTTCTCAATAATTTAACCAAAAAGTTACGATAAAACTGACGATAACCATGCCTCGCTAATTAATTTACAAAATTCTGAGAATAAAACTACCTAAAATTATCAAACAAACTATTAGTAACAAAAAAATTGGTTCTTTGGTTAGGTGCCCGTTTTTTTTGCAAAAGAGTGTATTATATGTAGGTATATGATTGAAAGTGATAGGTAATTAAGTTGTAAAAATGGTACATACTGTGAAAGATTGCAAATCATCTTCTCGTGTTAACAAGGATCTGCGTTTTTATCAATTCCCGCACACCAAAGAAAGGTAAATACCTATTATTAATATTATTTTAAAGTGTACTGTGAACATTTTGTATTATGAAAGAAAGAACTGATATTATTCGAGTAGGCAAAAATAACCAAGGTAAACAAAATGACGGGCGTAAGATATAGGCCTAGTAAGAATTTAAGAGAGATATTACTCTATGGAAGTGTAATTTTAATCCATGCAATAATTTAATTAATAATAATTTATGAATTGTTAATAATATCTTTGAAACGGTGAGTCATACATCAAAAATAACAAAAAATTTGGGTCCCCTTTAAGAATCCCCCGACATGGGCTCCCTAAGCTGATCCCTCGGTCACCCATCCATAAAATGACCTCGATGTCAATTGCTTTACTTTTAGTTTACGAAAATAGTCCTGGTGAATCTGCAACGCGTGATTATGGACAGGTGGACTGTTGGAGTGTTGGTATTGAAACCCAAGATGGCGGGCATTATTTTTGAAGTGAAACTTCTTAGACGGCGTCGGATTTTTATTCCCATAAGTAGACCCCATGAGTAGACAAGAATGAGAGTTCAAAATTGATCTAACATACTTAAATAAATGATTATTACTATATTATTGACTATTGTAGAGTTGTGACAACCCTAGCCTTTAGGTATACCCTTCCGCGGCATTGTCTAGACGTTTTCGGCTTTTACTACGAGATCAAAGGCGTCGCACTACTATACTTCTTTATACTGTGCTAACACACTGTAAAAGTAATAAATACTATATGCAATAAAAAAAAAATTCTTCGTGACAATATTTATGGCAAGACTAGGTACCTATATAGGCGGCGGTAACCATTTTGCATTAGGTGGGCGGGCCGTCAAAGAAATGCTAGGCAACATTACAAAAACCGCTGCAATATTTTGTAATGGTCGGGATATATCGCACCCATAGTAAGGTAAGGGCACATCTCGAAATATTGAGTTTTTGAGTTTCTGTGTTAGATGGTCTCAATATCAACTGTTCTACCACTTGGCGTTCACAGAAAGAGAAAAAAGACAACATTAAAGCAAATACTGAAAAAAATACTGTGAAAACATAGGGATCCTTGAATCTTTTAACACGTTTTCCCAAAAGTTGATATTTTCGAGTTGTGCCTTTACATTACTAAGGGTGCGATATATTATCTACCTTTGCCAGTTAAGTGTCGCACTCGCATAGACAAACATTTCCTATACCTTTTTCAATTATTTATACTTATATCTTTTGTAGGTACTTACCTGTTATGTAAGGACGTCTTGGTTTGTCTTTGTATTTGTTATATTTATAGATAGATTAGTAAGGTGTAACTATAATATATACATACATACATACATACATAAACTCACGCCTTTTTCCCATGGGGGTAGGCAGAAACTATAGAACGCCACATGCTACGACTCTTACATACCCCTTTCGCTTCATCCACATTCATACATCTTGTCATACACGCACGCCGCGCCGGTTGAGAGTACTACGCACCTGACCTTTGTGAAGAACATCACCAATAACATCGATGTATGTCCTTCTAGGACGTCCTCTACATGCCTACCTTAATTATGTTTTTACGTATTTTAATAAACGATCGTAAATAAAATGATGTTTCGTGTTTTACTGACCCCTCTTCTTCCCCTCTCCCTTTATATATAGAAATCTAGAAACAGTGTTACAACATTTAGCTACATTACATTTTTTCATATTATGGAGATTTGGAGATACCAGTCATTGGACTCTACTAAGTATTGGTGTGCTGCGCAGAGTGTAGGTACCTGCTACAGGGTTGTAAATGAAATCATGTTATTCCTTCAAACCTCGTGATGTACCGACTGCTGACATAGATTAACCCTGAACGGTAGACATATGAAATCAATGAAAAAAATACAAGAAGTAAACATGGTGTTCTTAACGTGAAGCATTTTAGAGCCCCGAGTTAAAAGACCGCGCGGCGAGCGATAGCCGCGCAATTCACTCGGGGCGCTACAATTCCTCACGTTAAGAACACACCTACTTTTTCTAAAAAAAATATATTGAGTTCGAATGAACCCCTTGCAGGTTTAATCTATGTCAGCAGTACATCACGAGGTTTGGAGGAAGTACATGATTTTGTTTACACCCTGGTTACCTCAACAAATGAGGATACTTAAGCAAGTCCAGCACATCCTGGGCTACTAACCCCGCTACCAACCTTGCTGACTGGCTATATCTTTTGTCCATGGCATGAGCTATTCTCGTATAGCCGGTGCCGTCACAAGATAATAAGAACTCCTGGATATGGGCCTCTCTCTAGAAGACTGTGAGCTGAATTGACCGCAGAGATAGAGAACAGGTCTTCTCAAGCAAGTGTCATAAAAAGTCAGTAAGGAATAATGTCTAGAGGTTATTATGAGCATGGGCAGGCGCGTCCTCCTTTGCGCTAAGCAACACACTGCGATCATCATTTTGGGTGTCAGGCAGCAAGGTATACAAAGTACCCATATAACGCTTAACAGAAACCTCAGACACCCTAATTAGAATATTAAAGTTAAAACCACAACTCTAGGTATCTAACTAGCAAAAAATTAACTTTTATTTACAATAACTACTTACTTTTATTTAAAAATTAACTTTTTATAAACGAAAAACTGTAGAAAATAAATCAGCCCTGTAGTAGTCGACCAATAATGATAACATATCTCTGGAGTAGGTACATACCTAAATAAGTATTTTCTCTTCATGCCTCTTTGAAATGGGACGCCCGGTAGAATAAATAGGTATAGCTAGTCTAGACTAAGCTAGGCTGAGCCCTGTGAACTCTAAACGAAGACTTTCTCTGCTCATCCGCATTGTAACCACAGACGTACTAGTAGATACTTCGATTGTAACGCAAAAGTATATCGTTTAGTGTTACTTGCTACATTTCACTTAGATTACTTCAAACGCAACCACTCTGCCATCTAGTGACAAGTAGAATTATTATCTTTGTTTCTGTAGCGTTTACTAGACGTGACAACTAGAAACATCTGTCGACAGATGTCGCTACTTACGACTTTTATATTTTTATTCATGCCCTCTATGCGCCGTTACGAGTAAGTCAAAGTGTCTTTATGAATGAAGTTTATTCATGTTGTGATACAAGCTGTCAATGTTATCATGTAGTCATAATCATTCATTCGTTCTGTTGAAACAAGTTTTTACGAATGAAGATACAAATATTGCAAATTAATTAATATAATGAATGAAAAGTAGTATGTAAATAGGTTCCAGTTATTTTATTATTAACAAATAACAGAGATCCAGAAAATAGTTTGGCATAATTTTTCATTGACATTAGGAAAAAATAGTAGAAAAACAATTTATTCGTCGGTCACCCCTGCGTGCAGCTGGCCACATTCTGCTGTCTCCGATTTCAGCAAGTATGTAAATGTCACACCATATAATTTACAATTTTTTTACGTTAACATCGGTCCGCGTTGAGCGTTTTACGATCGCCTGTGTGTTTTGTGCTTGTTTCCGTGACGTAGACGTAGTGATGTCGGCGCTGGGGGCTCATAACCTCCGCGCTGCGCGCGCTCGCTGCATCACGTAACGACGGGAGTGCCCTGATGGTGAGACGAACCGCGATGGTGCTGAGTACCGAGTGGGCGCAGGTTGAAGTCGTCGATCTCACGAATGATGGAAACGGCCTGGGGTTTAACCTGGTAGGCGGACGCAGCACAGGAGTTGTCATCAAGTACGTGCTACCGGGTGGTGTTGCGGACAAGGACGGACGCCTGCAGAGCGGCGACCACGTCCTGCAGGTCGGCTCCGTCAACCTCCGTGGCTTCACATCAGAGCAGGTCGCCGCCGTGCTGCGACAGGCAGGGCCTGCAGTGCGACTTTTAGTCGCGCGACCCGCTGACCCTGCTGCAGCCTTACGAGCCCCACTTCCTGGCACGGCTCTAGTCCCAACTAAAATCCTCGGTGACCCAGAGCTTCTTGACCGACACTTGATCGAGACTGGATACGGTGCTGTGTATGACTTGTCTCAGTGTTTCACTGATTACATCAACAGTCAGAATCAGAATGGTGTGACTGAAGCCAGCCTTGTGGCAGCAGCTGTGAGTGTTATTGGTGAGAACCCTCTGCAGATACCTGACCATCCTATTATTTCGGATGCCATCTCACCCACCATTACAATAACCGTACCTGTAGAGATCCCCAACCAACCTGAGGTAGAGCTTGTTCCTGTGGATTTGAACAAAAATGTGTATGGCTTGGGTATAACTGTTGCGGGTTATGTGTGTGAGAAGGAGGAACTTTCTGGAATATTTGTCAAGAGTATTATTGAAGGCAGCAGTGCTGAACAAAGTGGTAAAATTAGAATTAACGATAGAATAATAGAAGTTGATGGAGTATCTTTAGCGGATAAGACTAACCCACAGGCAGTTGAGATTTTAAGAAACACAGGCATATCTGTGCATTTAGTGTTAGAGAGATATTTGAGAGGTCCAAAGTACGAGCATCTTCAACTAGCAATATTTAATGAGGAGCGTCCTACGTCCCCATCGCCGTCTACAACAACCTTATCCTGGTTTCCAGTGCCTTCCCAAGCAGAAAATAGTACAGTAGAAATTGAACCTGAACCGGAGTCAAACACAACTATAGACTCGAATGTTCTAGAAATTGTTGATACCCAAGAGCTAACACAAGAACCAACTCAAGAAGAATTAGACAGAAGGTTTGATGAAATATTAGCTGTTGGCAAAGAAGAAATAAAACAAAAGTGGGAAGGAGAAGTTGGTCCTAACAAAGAAATATTAGTTGCTGAAGTGAGCAAGCTTGAAGGCTTGGGCATCAGTCTCGAAGGCACGGTGGACGTTGAAGGTGGACAAGAAGTCAGACCTCATCATTACATTCGATCTGTACTTCCAGAAGGACCTGTTGGTCAGGAAGGGAGTCTATCAGCTGGAGACGAGCTCCTTGAAGCCAATGAGTACCGGCTCCACGGTTTAACTCACACGGAAGTTGTTAATATCTTGAAGAAGCTTCCAAATAGGGTCAGATTAGTGTGTGCACGGAATAGCATAGACGGCGGTCCTCGTCCTCTCATAAACTTGGCACCAGACAGAGAAGGTTTTGAAGCGCGGAAGATTATATCTGGCAGCTTGAATAATTTGACAACTCTAGTCAAAGCTCAGTCGGACACTTCAATCAACACATCCAGCACAGCAACACTCACAAACCACTCCGGACATTCAAAGAAGTCTCGGTCTTTAGAGTGTGTTTCTGGTTTAGCCATGTGGCAGAGCAAAGAAGATATTGTGCAATTACTGAAAGGTGATCAAGGTCTAGGTTTTTCTATTTTAGACTACCAGGACCCTGTAGATCCTCAGGGCACAGTCATAGTTGTACGTAGTTTAGTCCCTGGGGGGGTAGCAGAGAAACATGGAGAGATCTCACCAGGAGACCGAGTTATGTCGGTAAACGGAGTCAGTATTAAAAATGCAACCCTTGACCAGGCTGTACAGGCTTTGAAGGGTGCTCCAAGAGGTGTTGTGAAGGTCGGTGTGGCTAGACCTCTGCCCCCGCTAGATCCTAAATCAAAAAGTACTACAACGCTGAACACGAAGCCAAGTTAATCGTCAAATGTGATTGATAACTGTACTAGTCATGTTGAGTCATATCTGTATGCTTAAGGGTCTACATATCGAGGAGAGTGGTGATGGCTGGTCAGAATCTGACATATTGCATGGTGCTGGATTTAATCTACAAGTTACAATAAGCTTTTAGAAGTAGATTTTTCTAATAGAAACAATATTTAAAATTAATTTGTTCGGAAAAAAATATTTGCCCCGAATACAATATGTCAAATTCTCTCCTAGGTTTGGTATGAAGTCAGTAGACATAAGTTTCACAGAGAATTCACAACAGAGCTCAAAACTCGTATGATACAATAATAATTAACGCTTTACTAGTTAAATAGTATTATGTAAGACACACACATGTCATTTTAAATGCACATTTTTAAAAGTAACGCATATTGAATGACTTGGATTTTTGTAAAATATGAAAAATAGTTTTTTTTTTTCAATAAAAATAAACACATTAGCTTGTGTCTAAAATGGCTGTACAGTCGGGCAAAAAAATATATGGTTATTTTTTCAACCAGCAATTTTAATAAAAAATAAAGTTTTAAACTATGCTGCAATTCTTGCCAGGGTTATATAATATTGTTATTTTTTTTCAAAAATATGTTTTACGAGAATTCAAGGCACTCGAAGTAGTTGATAAATATGATAATTTTACACAAAAATGTTCCCTGTATTGGACAATCTTTTTTTTACTCTAGATTGTAAAATCACGAATATTGTAGATACTTACCTAAGGGAGCAATTATATAAAATAAAATTTAATGTAAATACGAATATTCGAATCTCACTACACTTGCATTGAATAGTATTAATATAAAATATACATATTATATAAAAATTAAGGATTTGATCATGAATTGAGTTCTTGCCTTTTATATTTTTTGTAAAAAAATATTTTTATGTTGTATTGTATATATATAGTTTGCAAGTACCTAAGGACATACATAAAAAAAACTATTTACTTACTACAGAAAATAGGTTTGTAAATTTAAAAATAAACACATTTTCTTTTTATAACAATTCACTTGAATATACACCACCCGAAATTTGATTCATTAATTATTTCTTCAAAGGTATGTCCTTAGATACAAATACCAGTAAGCATTTCTGTATGTTTGTATAATAACGCACTAAAACTAGGCGGGCACATGTGATATGAGTGTTTAGTATAAGTTCACTAATCTGCGAGTTCATTTTATCGTCATTATGACGGGGACTCAAACATTTAGTTTTACGGGGAAGCATAAAATTCAAACTTCCATCTATAACTCTGTTTGGGCACTTAAAGGTAAACAAATTTGACATGTCTTTATATCTAAAACTAACTGATCTCTCGCGGCTGTGCCCGCGTAAATAATTTGACTACAGCGCCACCTATCGGATCCCAGCATAGCTACAAACCGTCGTCTCGACAAAACAAATATATTGTGTAAATATGACCTCAATCGGTAAAGTCGTTCTCAAGTTATGGCGTGACCAAGGGAAATAGGGATTCATTTTTATAATATAGACTAGCGACCCGCCCCGGCTTCGCACGGGTGCAATGTAGATACTAATGTGGGGCATATAAACCTTTCCCTTGAATCACTTTATCTATTGCTGAAAAAAATCCGTTGCGTAGTTTAAAAGATCTAAGCGTACAGACAGCGGGAGCGACTGTTTTATACTACTATGTAAAGATATGCATTAAACAAATATGCAAATCGATACGTACAGATGAATATCCATAATTTTTGAAAATCAAAACTTTAACTTTACGTAATGTTTCACATTTTTAAACGCATTATGTATTCTGTATAAAAGGCACATCAAGATTGTTTTCGTTCAGTTAAATACGGTCGCCGGCATGTAACTTGGCAAGGTTTTGTCGTAGTGGGAGTAAGTTCGCGCATGTACACTTAGTGCAACAAAAAAATGGTCACTTTTATTGCTTGTTATTCTATGGTTATTGCCATAATTTATTTTTCAACATGTTTGTTTAGAAGAAATTAAGGAGAGGAATTCTGTTCTCTACTCTTGCCAAGTTACTGTATCTAAACGCAGTGGCATAACTATAGAGTGGCAGGGTTGGCAAAATGCCACGGGCCCCCGGTCCGACGGGGCCCCTGGTCCGAGAGGCCGGGGGCTCAGAAGTAACCTAACATTTTTAACAAAATTAAATATTTAAAAATTATAAATTTGTAATTCTGTTGGGTAACTAATTCAGTGATTTATTAAAATTTAATTACAACGTGACGATTTTACTGGGGCCCCAACCAATTAATTTTGCCACGGGCCTCTGATGGTATAGTTATGCCACTGCCTAAACGAACAGAGTAAAGATACCATTTGGTAAGACTAGTCAAATGCAGGGTGATTCTGTACCTGTGTAAAATTATCCGAATGAAGGTCGATAAAAATGTGTGTCTGCCTTCATCCGCAAACTAATTTTAGTATTAACGTGCATTGTTTTTAACAATCCATTCTCATACTGATCTCTGCAGTATTATTAACATATAAATAATATTTTACACATCACTGATCTATAATGCATGCACACGATCAAGTCACTATATTATTTATAGGCTATATTGGACATCGCGTGTCGGATATTGATTTGGTTCACAATATTTACCTATTCAAGCCTATTAATATCTGTTGATGTTACATGTGATTTTGTGGTTATCTGAGAATCATTTTTTTTACATAGAAAAATAAAATCTTTATCAATCAGCCAACCCCAGTGGAGTTGGTAAAGGTTGGTTAGGATAGGATGACTATGAACAAGGGTTCCGTTTTTTTAATTTCAAGGTAGACTCTCTAGACTATCGATTCTCCTATTCTATGATTTTTTACTTAATTAAGTATACCTAATGAAGAGAGAAAGAAAGAAAAAACATTTATTCGTCACAGAGATACAAAACATTATTGTATAAAAATCAAAAAATAAAATAAAAATAAAAAAGTCAACTGTGACAAAAAGGTGACCACTCAGCATAATGCTGTGCTATGGCGTGGACCACAAACACAGCGCAGATTTTCAGTGATCACCTAATAATAAATGGCATAGCATAGTTATTTAACATTGATGTCAAAACTAAATGAAGTAGATTTAACCACTTGATGGTGTGCATGCATACAAAACTTTGGTTTAACCATTAACAATTCTGTCAATTTAACTTGATATTGTTGTATACTTTAACATTAGTTAACGTAAGCTTTTACACGAAAACCTGTTAAAATTGTACTTAACTGTTCTTCTGGACTTAAAATATAATTTCTCTACGATTTCCTATATCTGAAAACTTACAAAACATCTAAAAATTATCTAAACCATGGATAAAATGAATTAAACCGACGTTACATTACGATAAATAAAATGCGAAAAAACTTTAACAATACTAAAGAACGTCACAATTTTTATAGTCAAATAATTAAGATTTACATCCGAAAACTGAGAGGAAAAATGTTATAAATAAACCTAACGAAACATAGAAGGGTTTCTTATTGTACCGCAAAATCCTAAAAGGTGCAGAAAAAATCCCAAAGGCTTTCGTAAGACGTCGTAAGTATTCTATACAACACTTTTCTATTTTGATTTATCAAAACGGGCTGTGGCTATTTCAAGACACATGTTCAATGCCGGCGAAGTTCGGGCCTTGCGGGAAGTGTTTTCTGACACCATTCGGTATTTCAAATGCCGATATTTTGATACTAAACTATAAATAACGATGATTGGTTTTAAGGTGATGCGTTACGTCATCGCGCAACGCAGAATTAAATTAGTAGGTACACAAATCGCAATACATTGTACCTACTTACTTGTATTATTAGATATTAGTAAATCGATATTGCTGTGCGTCAACACCCACCGACTGCAAGCTACATTATGGTTTATTCGAAAACCAAGATAAAACTAAAAAAACCTTAATACTGCTTGTGCCCAAAAATATTGTTTTAATTTTATTTATAAATTTAATTCAAAAATAAAAATAAAATACCTGCCTCAGAAAGTACGTCAAACAGTCGATCTCGGGTGTCATACGAGTATCTGGCAGTCGTTTTGGGAAGTCAGAAGCCCGAAATTCTGCCAACCAGTCTAACCTTAAGATATCGGCATTACCCAGTAACTGGGTTACGGAGGTCTGATGGCAGTCGCTCCGTGTAAAATATTGGTATCCAGTCGTATCTGGTAAGACTGGAAGCTGACCCCAACGTTCTTGGGAAAAGGCTAGGCAGAACATTAAAAAATAATAATTTAAGCTTTAAATGTCAGAATATTTTGCCGACTGTACCCGGACGCATGCATAACACATTTTAAAGGCGTGTGCGGTGTGCGTGCGTGTTTCTAACTATCGTGAATCACTAAACTAGTTCCCACACTTTGAATAATAAACTCGACCAATATCGTAGATTAGATACACACTTATCATAAAATATAAAAAGTTGTATCACGGTCAAAAATAACGCGTTTTTTTAAAAGGCGGGGTATGCTGTTTGTGTAGGAATGTATAAATTAAACATAGGAAATGCGTGGCTGAGGAAAATTTAAGACGCGTGTAGAGATTGTAGACAATTTCACTAATTTTAACGGGTAACCGGGGTAACTATGTGATTCTGCTTCTAAAGCCTTTAAAAGAGAGTATGTGACCGACGTAACGATCTATCTTAAAGCGCCAAATGTAGCAAGTTTTGTTGGGCAAGTTATTGCTCTCTATTGCTCGCTCAGTTCGTAAAACTTGCAGAAGTCGACTTGCTGCGGCTGTGTGCGACTTGCAGAAGTCGGTTGCGTAAGTCGATTTGCGCAACAAAACGTGGAATTGGCACTTAAGGGATAAATCTCTTATTGGCATTCACTTTTTTGGCATTTATAATAATATATCTTAACTCCAACCGGATCTCACTTTAAAACTTTTTTTAAACACGAATTTCGTATATTGACGGTTAACCATCAAGACCTCCTAACTGACATTTTTTAACAACCTCCTTTTTTACTGATTCTCCACATAAACATACAACAGAAAAATCTCCTACATAGAATTCGCAATATTTCTGGTGCCTTTACTATCGTGGATATACCTACTAAATATAAGTACGAGCGCAAACTTTGGCGGCAATTGCTCTAGAATTAGTAAAAAAAGCAGTTTGTCAAAAAATGTCAGTTAGGAGGTTTTGGTAGTTAACCATCCATATGTACCTAAACATTCTAAATCAAAAACAAGCCAGTCCTTATCTATTTCACAATAATGAAAAATATTATTACCTACGTAAAGCAACTTTGTCTTCTCTAAAATCAAAACTGCACAGGCATTGATTCCTTTATCATTATATCGGTAATGTGACGAAATATTTCTATAAACTTAGCACGAAAATTCTAAGCTCATATCATCGCAGTATACTCTTGTCAAAATTCGACAGATGTTGTCGGATTTTTAACATGGTTTGTTAACCAATCTACTTCCTTTCTGCTATTTAAATAATAATTTATTGCGAAAAATAAAAATCCGACACGTGCTGGACGCGATCCTACATGAATTGCAATTATACAAGTTTCAGCACCTGTCCGACACTGTTTTCGTGAAGTTGTCCGACGCACATCGCGAGCGTTGGACCATTCGATTGGCTTAGTATTTACCATAAAAAATCTAAATAATTTTTAGGCCTACACCATAATTATGTAAAACTAAGATTTATTTCGATTCAAGTATTATAAATCTAAGAAAATGATATGTATAAATAATCATACACTCGCTGTGAAAATCTTTAACGACATTACAATTAAGTGCACATAAAGTATACAAGTAATGTAATTTTTATATTTTTGTCACCTTCACCTAAATAAGTTTCACTCCATTGTAATGTGGTCAAAGTATTAAAAAGTAATATTTTTGTATTAAGATAAACCTCAATAGCCGAGCGTAAATAACTAGAGGAAGACTGCACACAGAAGCATATTAAAATACTATAAAAGGAGCTACGGAAACACTATCCTAAATACTGCAAATACGTATGTATACGTGCCGATTCTGTTGCACAGTTTGACAGGACTAAACTACGGGAGTTTGTCTCTTTCTATTTCAATAGAAAAAGAAAGTGACAGTTGCGTTAGTCTAGTTTAGTAGTGTTAAAATATGTAACAGAATAGACACCACTTTCCGATTCCTCGTTTGAGATAAGGAACTAAGTATAACACAAAAAAGAAGTTGCATCGGCAAAATTAAAAACCGATCACTTCCGAATTGAGTGCGACTTCAAGACCATGAATGTATATTAGTGCTGCGGTAAAAAAATATCCTTACGCTGACGCAATAAGTGTGAGTGGCGCGTAAATGGGCGACTGCCATTGGTTTATCGTTCAAGTTTACCGGTGCAACTTCTTAGTTGTGTCTTGTACCTACATGTAGAGTGAATATTCGTGTCGATTCTGTAGCACATTTTGACAGTACTAAACTAGACTAGACGCAACTGTCACTTTCTTTTTCTATTGAAATAGAAAGAGACAAGCACTCTTAGTCTAGCTCAGTCCTGTCAAAGTTTTGCTCAGTTCTTTCATCTCTGACACGTGCAGTCTTCAAAAACGGCAGTTATGTACATTGCATCATACCACGAATCTTCCGTTCAGCCAGACTGACATAGATATTAAAATATCTAATTTACCGACTCTAGGAATATGTGATAGTAATTTTTAATGAGTGTACATTTATTTTGCCTTACAGTGTAATAGGTAGGTGCGTGTTCCTATAACATTAAACTGTTTTTTAAAGTACAAATCCGTGTTAATTGCTTTAGGTAAATTAAGGGATTATGGGGCTTCCTGTTATAATGTTCGTTCCTGTATAAAAAAGAAAGTGAATTAACGTTCTAAATTAATGATTTGCCATACGGTTTTATTTCAGATCTCTCTTCTTCACCGATCCCTGATTTCTAAAGATCGCGACCATATAAAACCTATCTCTACGCTATTAGGTCTTCTGTTGGGATGACCGCTTGGTACACGATTGCTCTTTTTACAACTGGCTAACCTGGAACTAAAGTGGTACCTATATGTTACAAAATAAACATTTTCAGATAACAAACTAAAAGTCTACTTTAGAATTTTAAAATAAAATAAATTCTAAAGTGGTATTTTAATGATAAGCTTATTTTGATGACGTAATGACACAGACCACTTATGCTCGGATTTATTTATTGTTTTTATGTTCAAAGATGCTCATAGATTTAGCAAAAATGTTACTTAGACCACTTTAGTTCCAGGTTAGCCAACTATGCTTTTTTTAAATTTTAGCCGAATTTCAATACTTTCCTTTCCACTTATGTAATTCCAAAACTACCAAAGAATTTTCATTGACTCAGCGCCTCTATTACCTATTATAGTTTCTACCTACCCTACAATAGGTGCGTTTTACCGTAATGATCACATATTCCTAGCAATATAACTACATATAAATAAATAAAATAGTTTAGTTACGGCACTTGTATTATAAACGACTCACACTTAGCCTTAAGGCGGATTTGCACTGATCCAGTGTCACTGGATTCCAGTGGATTGGCGTTGGACCTGTGTAAACACGTGTCGATCTAATCTAGCGTCCAATATCCAGTGCTGGAATCCAGTGATACTTGATCCAGTTACTAGATCAATGTGCGTCCGCCTTTACACTCAGATGTAATATAAAGAGGATAAATATATAAATAAGAAAAGTATATCGTTGTTTGATTTCCTACTCCCTTGCACCAGAATATTGTTTGTGGGTAGTTTATTAAAAGATCCTCCACCCCTGACGTTCGACGTACCCTGAGCAGTCAGCTCCACTACAACCTTGCGAAGCATACCACGTTAAAGTCCCCACATGGTGTCTAAATATCTTGGCAGCTCGTAGCGGGCCCCCTCAATGTGGTAAGACTAGCTTTGCATCCTTGTCTAACTTGTCGATTATTGGGTATCACTTTCCTGTATTGAGAGGATCTGTGATCACATTTAAGCTGTCTTATAAAAAAACAGAAATCCCCTGCATTATTATATTATTTTTTTATTTGTGATAGGTTTGCTCTTGACTCTAGTCTACGTCAGAGGTGACAGAGACAAAGTCTTTGATGGAGTGAGCTTACCCAGAAGAAGCCTGTTCACTCTAATTTTCAAGAGATTCGGGTTGTGTGCGTTCGGAAACACAGACGTAGGTAGTTTTCTTAATCTGGGAGATGGTATTATTTCAACCGACTCGGAAAAGATGTCTTGCACTGTTACCGGAAGAAAATAAGCCTGAAGATACAATTTCAGTTTCTCGCTCTATGGACACAGTAATATCTACTCCTTTTTCATAATTCAGACGCGTCTCCGCCGTATAGGGGACAATTGGAAATAAAAAAGAAAATTGCGTTGTAAAACTTTTACGTCGCACTCGTTCGAAACATCTGAGAACACGACAGTGTGAGTAAAGACGCGTTTACACTGTGCAAGTAGCTTGCACGCATATATGACAGTCTTCTTCTTTTCGTGTGGTTAGTGTCTAACCTGGTGTCAGAGTTTAATTCGCACATGGGCCCCTGACTTGGCTTTACATGCCGTCGAGAAATATCTCAGGCATGGCGGTTTCCTTGCGATGTTTTTCTTAAGCGTTTTTAAGCAAGTGATAATTATACAATACGCACATGAATCCGAAAAGTCAGAGGTGCGTGCCTTGGGTTCGAACTCGAGACCTATGAGAGTACAACTGCGTATTGCGTCCTTTGGCGTACTACAACTCCTTGCAAGCTGCTTGCATAATGAAAGCGCGCCTTAATGGTGTATTCCTTTGCGAATAACTTTTCATCAACGGAAGGAAATCTAGCAGTAGGAACTGTAGGTACAACCCGTTCGACTTTACTGTGCACTTCGCTGGAATGCGACCTCTCTCCCGCGTACCCGCGCGGCACCCCGCGCTCGCCTCGTGTGTTCAGTAACGTTAGCATTAGGTACGTCACAGCGCCAGGTGCATAGTTGAGTAGGACAGGTTGTAAATGTCAACTTCTGAATATTTCCCTCCCGGGCGGGTAGGGAAGGTGTTGCCATAGGTAGGCTTGGCCTTCTTCTTTTCCTGTGGTTTGGACCTGGTGTCAGTTTATGCCGCCCGTGGGCCTCTGACTTGGCTTCACATACCGTCGAGAAACATCTCTCAGGCATTTTCCTCACGATATCTTCCTTCACCGTTTTTAAGCAAGCGATAATTATAAAATACGCACATGAATCCGAAAAGTCAGAGGTGCGTGCCTTGGATTCGAACTCGAGACCTTTGACTTAGCAGTTCGACGGTCACACCACTAGGCTACCATTGCTTGGTAGGAGGCTTGATGACCGCAGTATATTGTTATGTACTAGGTACCTACCAGAAAAAAAGACAGTTGCAACTTTAAAAAATCCGTTTATCGCATGTGAATGTCCGCGATTAGAGAGGGAGTTACCTATTCGTTTCCGGGAACCAAAGTACAGTGGGTATGTTCTTATAATTCATCCAGCATCCAGTTTTCAACTCTAATCAAAATATGTTACGCAGTTTTTTTATTTTTTATTACGCATTTGAGCTTTTTGATTTTTTAAATTTACTTTTTTATTCCGCTCCGCTCCGCAATATCTTCGCAGAAAAGAACCCCTATTTTCCGAAGTTATACCTACCTTCATATTTTATTTTTCTAGAACAAGATGTGGGTGCCAAATCTACCGGTGACGATAATATCTGCGGTAGCGGCCACCGCGGGCGGAGTCTGTTTATTCAAGTAAGTTATAAATACTTTCTTTGCCACCAAATGGAATAGTGATTACTATAGCACAGTTTTAAGCGCCAAAAACACACAGTCAGATGCACGCACAAGTCAACTTACGCAATCTTTTTCTTTCTTTTCGTGTGGTTAGCGACTAACCTGGTGTCAGAGTTTATGTCGTCCATGGGCGTCTGACTTGACTTTACATGCCGTCCAGAAATATCTCTCAGGCATGCCAGTTTCCTCGCGATGTTTTCCTTCACCGTTTTTTAGTAAATGATTACACAATACGCACATGAATCCGGAGGTGCCTGCCTTGGGTTCGAACACGAGACCTATGACTTGGCTGTCCGACGGTCACACCACTAGGCTATCATTGCTTAATAATACTTGCAAGTAGATTAGGCGCTTTAAATATTCTTCTTTATTCTTCTTCATCCTTCTCCTACTAGTTTGCTCCTAGACTCTGCTTAATTTTAGTGGGCACGCTCATTGGTAAATAACGACCAGTTCCTGCATCAATAACATGGTGCGATTTTGCTTTTAGCGGAGCGGATACTGTCTGATATTTGCTACTCTAGAAGGGTAGATTTTTGCAGTATGATGTTATCAAATAGATTTGTGACTGCTGACTCGAACTACCCCCCAGAAAATATGAGGAAATCTTGTATCTGTGAGGGTAGAGACCAGAAAACTGGAAATACCTATACGTTCAACAGTACACCTCCTTGCCAACTAATAATGTCTTCGGTAACCTTCCAGAGACTTCCACAGCGGCCCTCCTTACGACAAGGATGTACGTGCTGACGGCAAGGTGGTTATCATCACGGGCGCCAACAGCGGTATCGGCAAAGAGGCAGCTTGGGACTTCGCTAGGAGAGGCGCTAAGGTACGTAAATCATCGGTACCTAGAACACCTGCGGTTGGCGGGCTTGGCGCTTTCGCATGGTTCCGACAATTATACGATTCGTTATTCGAAAAATATGGGTGTAAGTTCAAGGAGTTAAGTTATTTCTAAGTTCAGTTAACTGTAAGTTCTATTATTATCTTTCCAATTAATTATGCATCGGGCAGTTTTATCGAACAAGTGTCCAGTGCGTCAAATATACGTGTCCTCCTCATCTTCCTACTAGAGGCAACCTGCGGTTTCGCCCGCGTCAATGTCTTTTATAGCATACTAGCTTTTGCCCGCAGCTTCGCTTGCGTGATTTTTTTTCACCCCCTTAGGGGTTGAATTTCGAGAAATCCCTTCTTAGTGGATGTTTACGTCACAAAATGAACCTACTGTCAAAATTTCAAGTTTCTAACCCCAGCCGTTTAGGCTGTGCGTTGATAGATCAGTCAGTCAGTCAGTCAGCTTCTCCTTTTATAAGTATAGATTCCACGTTTTTCGGGATAAAAGTAGCCTATGTCTTTCTTCGGGTTCCAGACTATCTCAGTATCAAGTTTCATCAAAATCGGTTCAATAGTTTAGTCGTGATGACGTAACAAATAGGCAGAGTTACTTTCGCATTTGGACCTACTTATGCAAAAAGGAACCAATCCACACACATGCCAAAATCGAGTAGAGTATGTAGAAAGCTTTAGAAATGCACCTTATATCGACCCTGTAAGGATCAAAATGACCTTAACTTTGTTTGACAAAATATGTGCCAAAGTTGTCAGATCATTTTGATCTTTACAGGGTCGATAGAAGGTGCATTTTGAAAGCTTTCTTCATACTTAGTTCGATTTTGGCATGTGTGTGGATTGGTTCCTTTTTGCATAAGTAGGTCCATTTATAATAGTAAGGATTGTCAACACTAACGCCGCGTTCCTACTTTGTCGTGACGACAGATAGTCGTGTAGTTTTAAGTGTCGTAGCTTATATATTTAAATGGAGGTGTTCACATATAAGACGACACGAGTACTGTAGTTCACCATACACGATAGACAATATTCGCTTGGGGTTTTAAAGTGGGGGCATGTAACAGCATCCTAGCGACCCCTTTGTCGGAGGACGCTAGGATGTTGTGTCGTCTGTCGTTGGTTATTTACCAAAACGAATAGAAAAGTAGGTCATAATTATAATAATAACTGTTTATTACTTATTATTTAGTTTTAAGTTGTTGAATGTTTTCTGTTACGGGGGTGACATTATCACTAAGTGATAAATCCCATTCAAATAAAGAAAAAAATAAAAATAAACTGTCGTTCACGACATTTTTTTGCAGTGACGACTGATTGTCAAGTCAATGGGAACGGCTAGCACGACAGTCGTAAAACGATACGAAAACGTCACGACTTATCGTGACGGCAAATCATGTGTCGTTGCGACTATCTATCGTGGCCACGATAAAAATATCGTCTCGTCGACTGTAAAGTTGTAGGTTGCTACTGATGTGCAAACGACAAAGCGACTGCCGTGAAACGATAAAATGTCGTTGCGATCCAATGGGAACAGCTAGAGACAACAGTCGTCCGACGATAAATTAACCGTTACGACATAGTGGGAACGCGCCTTAAGGGGGTTTGCGGTCACTAAAGCCGGCGTGGTGACTTCAGGTGAAATAACCTTTACGGGAGACAGAGTGATAATCTGTTGATGAAGATTTCTATTTTGGCACATGCCACACAGTATATTCCACTGTAGTCCGACGCAGATGGAGCCTTTGTACCTAAGTACCAATCAAGTGGTAGATAAATTCCACGTCAGTACCCGTTACGGTGGTGCAGTAACAAAAACACCTACATCAAATTCATAGTAAGAATGTAATTATTTTACAGGTATTCATGGCATGTCGCAACATGGAGAAGTGCGAGACAGTCCGTCGGGACATCGTGTTGGAGGCTCACAACAAGTTCGTGTACTGCCGACCCTGCGACCTGGCCAGTACTGAGTCTATTAGAGAGTTCGTTCAGAGGTACAGTAAACCCCAATTAAGGTATCCTTATGTAAAATATACATGTCATTGCCTCGTTGGTCTAGTAGTAGAAAGCGCGACTGCTGATCCTGAGGTCTTGGGTTCGATCCCCAGGTCGGGCAAACTGTTGTTGGCTTTTTCCGTGTGGAATTCCTCAGTAGCAGCCTGGAGTTTCGATTCGTGCCCGGTTGATGGCAATATGGTCGCCCCCTATTACATGGGACTTAAACATAATGGCGAAATGAGGGAATAGAAATTTTATGTTCTAACCAATCCCCACACGGGGAGAAAGTACGCGAATTAGAATCTTGTTTTGATCCAAAAAGGTATCTTAGTAAAATTTAAATATCTATCTAATTACGACTCCATCAGGTTCAAATCCGAAGAGCCTCATCTGGACGTGCTGGTGAACAACGCGGGAGTGATGGAGCCTCCCGCCAGCGTCACCAGGGACGGCTTCGAGACGCAGCTGGGCGTCAACCATATGGGACACTTCCTGCTGACCAACTTATTACTGGACACATTGAAGGTACAACAATGTTAATGAATGTCTTCGTAATTAACAGTACGGGTGTACGAGATAGAGTATGGCCGATCTCGTCTCGGCACGAGATAATCTTCATCTCCGTGCCCTTATCCCACACTAGGTGTGGTCGGCACAACATGTAATTCGTAAATCCATGTTGTTAGAGGTTTTGGCTTATTGTTTTATGACCGGCCGCCTGCCTGACATCAACCCTCCTTGGGAATACTCGTTGCGCCCGTCGCGCGGGTGACCCAATGTGTTTGCTGATACTATGCACTGGGTCCCAAAATGATATCGTCAGTGGAAAGGTAAAAAGACTAAAGCTCCAATATACCTACTTTACTTACTTCTACTTACTTTAAGATAAAAAACTATGTTTATTTTCTTAAAAATTACTTTGAATCTCTCTACTGTAAAGTAGGTATATTGGCGATTTAGTCTTTTTACCTTTCCACTGAAAATATGCTTGTCAATCTTATTGCCGACAACTAAGCAATGCTCTTTTCGGTGGAGTATACTTGAAGTTCCTCGACCTTGGCACGAGATAATGCGATGATAAAATTATCGCACTGCGCATGTTAACCCGGCTGGTACGGCTTTGAAACTCAGCCGGTCAACCATCTGAGACAATTCCTGCATGACCAACATACTATGAGACACGTTGAAGGTATCATCACGATGAATGGTCTAGATTCAGTCAACTCGCCACCCATTTCCACAGAACGATTACCCAAAATAGGTAGACCAATGCCCGACTCCGTCTATACTTATTTGGACCTCAAAAATAAGGTTATGGGGCAAAATTGCCCCATAATCCTAATCTGCACTTTCATATTTATTGAAAAGACAAATATTTACTGTCTGATTAACTTCCCCAACCTGGACAAAATTCTGGCTCTGCTCATGATATGCCCATCTTCTTTCACAGGCCTCAGCCCCCAGCCGCGTCATAGTAGTTGCAGGCAGCGCCCACTACAGTGGTTCCATCAGCAAGGAAGACCTGAACTTCACCAAGAAATACAACGCACCTGCTGCGTACGCGCAAAGCAAGCTCGCCAATGTCCTGTTTGTTAGAGAACTCGGAAGGAAACTGCTGGGTAAGTCTTTATCATTGTGGCGACATCCACCACACCAAAAGTGAATTACGCAGCATGATGACTGTGTAGCAAACTACAGCGACAATAATGAACGCTCAAATATGACGTCACAGAATCCTGCATCCCGATATCAAGATTTGACACGCAGATAGTATATAGAGGATGTAAATGAAATCATGTAATTCCTTCAAACCTCGTGATCTACCGCTGACATAGATTTACCCTGCATGGAATACTTTTGGATTCAATAAAACTAATATTACAAGAAGTAAACATGTGTTCTTAACGTGAGGCATTTTAGCGCCCCGAGTTAAATGACCGCGCGGCGAGCGATAGCCACGCAATTCAAATGTATCCCTTGCAGGGTTAATCTATGTCAGCAGTACATCACGAGGTTTGAAGGAATTACATGATTTTGTTTACATCCTGTATACAACTTTCCGACATCAACTGTTGGGCAGTAGCCCGCCGGCCATAAGACCCGACTTGTTGGAGGATCCTCCCTTTTCGTTGGAGTAACTCGTTCCTCCACATCATCATCCAAGCTGTTACCTAACTATCTTAAGATCGGGTCCAGTCCTCCAGTGACGCCATCTAATTTAGTTCAACAGGTTTGTCATCTCGTTTTCCTCGTACAGAAAAGAGAGACAACAGACTGAATCGGTCGATAATTTGACTGTTAGCACTTATGTAGTTCATACCTTTGAATGGGTTTGATAGCAATAACATACTTTTTATTTTAGGAATTTCATAATTTATTTCCATTTTAACCTGCATAAGTAACAAATATGACCAATGGCGAAGAGGCTTGGACGGCCGCAGTGATGATGTAGTTCTCATGTAACACCGTGGTTATAAATATAGGAGACACACAGCAGAGCGCCATTCGGCGAGGCCCGTCGCGACGTCCCCCCGCCGCCCCCCTGACCCCCCGCGCTCACCAGCCGCCATCTTGGTCATTTTTTCTGACTCTGCAGTCACACCGTTAATCCAGCCCTCGTCAAGCTGTCTCCCTCCCAGTCCTCTCGCAAGCAACGCCCTAAGCCGGGGTCCGAGTCCCCCCTAGGGGTCGCCCTTAGTGATGTTGCTAGCTAGTCATGATGTTAGTAGTAGTAGTTAGCTTAGGTTAAGTATTTTACTCTCGTCCCCATTGGTTGGAGACCCTTCAGGTCTCGCCAATAACTGCCCGGTTACGTAGAAACGGTCCGCAAGACCATCTACAAGCAGTCGAATAGAAAAAAAATCTGAGCGCCATTGTGATGCTACCTATGCGGCGTGTGCGCAGGATGCACGTGCTGCCACAGACTTATCGAAGAGGTTCAGAATCGGGGTGCAGATCAGTAAATGTCTTCGAATTTCTGGACTTTTTTATTTTGGAGTGATACTTAAGTACCCTCGTAATCTCGTATCCTTATATAAGTAGAGCTAACCCTATGCAGTCAGCCCCATTACTAACATTGCTGATTAGTACCTTTTCACCACGGAGGGGCTCGTGGCTACTTACCAATCGCGCGGAACATACGATTTGCGAAGTTAAGCTGCGCTTGCCACATTCAGTCTGTGGATGGGTGAACATTCGTTAACATCGAAACCGCTCCGTGCCTCGGAAAGCACGTTAAACAGTCGGCCCCGGGTGTCATACGAATACTTATGACAGTCTTTACGAGAAGTCAGAAGCCCGAAAGTCTGACAACCGGTCTCATCTTAGGATATCAGCATTGCCTAGTAGTTGGCTTGCAGAGGTCTGATGGCATTTGCTCCATGTAAAATACTAGCATTCAGTAGCATCTCGTTAGATTGGAAGCTGACCCCAACATAGTTGGGAAAAAGCTAGGCAGAACAATATCTTTTCACCATGTCATGAGGTATTGTTGCTCGCGAGAGAAGATATCGGTACTAAAATCCTCGTACTATCTTGACAGGTACCGGTGTATCAGTGATAGCGGTGGACCCCAGCCTGACAGACACAAACATCACGCGTCACATGTCCATGATGAAGAGCGTCTCGCGTTTCTTCGTGTACCCGCTGTTCTGGCCCTTCATGAAGAGCCCGAAGGTCGGGGGGCAGGTCATACTGCATGCCGCCTTGGACCCTGAGCTTAAGGACTCCTCAGGAGACTATTATGTGTAAGTTTAATTGTTGCATATCTGTCGAGTATTTTTTTAAGTCTGATTCCCTAATACTCAAACGCTACTCTATTTTAAGTGGAAATTATCCTTTAACGGCTAAAGGATAATTTCCACCAAACGGCTCGCATCGCATCGGATTGGAGCGGATTTTACAATAAACGATATTAAATTGTGTACACAGTATTTAAAGTCTATATTACCAAGCCACGCACAGCAGCTTGACCGCGGGCGTCTTCCGCGACACGCGATCGTAGCCGAAAGTATGCTGCGACGCGCGATCGGCTCCGTTCACCGGTCGTCGTATCCGATCGGATCCTTTCGGCTGTCAACACGGTAGGAATGAAACTATTTGACTAGACGCAGAAACGGATACGTTCGCAAGCGACGGTACGCAGCCGATTGTATGCGTCGACATCCTGCCGGAGGCGATCGTCTGTCGCCGCATCCGTTCGTATCCTTTCCAATCCGATGCGATGCGAGCCGTTTGGTGGAAATCATCCCTTAGTCTCGTGCTGTCACTGTCACTTTAAAGCAAAGTGACAGTGAGCGAAATTAACGGCCAGTTAAAATTGTGCAGCGTTTAAGGATTTAGCCATCATAGTTAAGTCTGCTGCTCCAGGCCAACCAAATGCTTTTATTACAGTGAATTACAAGAGGTAGAATTGATTTCTTATGCAATCTTATTGTCGGCGTAGAATTACGTAATCCGTAGTAGCGTGTAAACGCGCTGGATTTTGCGTAAACTAGGAATAAGATGTTGAAGAGCGCGATTTCACGCGTATAAAGGGAAATTGGTATTACCACGCTTGACGGGGGATTGATTATCACAGTTTGTTATTAGCAGACAGAAGACCGCTGCTGCCCATTCTCTGGATGTAATCCCTTATACCCGGTTTCTATAAACAAAAACGAATCGTTTTGCTTACCATTCGTAGTACTTTTTATTGCCTAACTGGGCATATAAATACACTCGTAAGCTAATTTTACCAGTGATAGCTACTTCCATATGGTAGCGTCTACTAAGTATACAAAGCTATGAGGTCTTTGCTTCATTATTTTAATACTCTCCGTAAATTATGCGAAGCGGCCATTAGTCGCCTTTCGCGTCATTACGGGTCGGGAAGAGGTGGCCTATTTATTGCCGGGAATCAACCTCACGTACTAATTTCAGTCAAACTGTATTTATTTTTGCAGAGACATGAAGAAAAAGGAACCTTCGAAGACAGCGCAAGACTATGAGCTGGCAGGATGGCTGTGGAAGGTCAGCGAGAAGTGGACCAAGCTGGACGAGCATATGGCCGCGATAGACCAAGCTAAAGCCGCGTGATTTAGCTAATAGCTCAACTAGTTTAATTAAAAAAAAAACATTCTGGACCTCAAGGCCATCTTTGTTGTGGTAGATGGTTTTAGTGGAACTGTCGCGATACTTCCACTTATAAATCGGCTTTTTAAATTTCGTCTAAAAGGTAAACAAACCTTTTATCAATTACAATTCGTTTAACAATCCATCTTAATATACAAGGTTAGTCGGAAAGGGGGTACTAAGCCGCGAGCCACTTAAGTATCACTGGTGGTTGTTTTAAAGAAAGTGTAAAAATTTAAAAATTCGATTATTTTTATTGCCGTGAAAAATTATTTTTATTTTAGTTTTTTCAATCATTCTTCATCCCTGCATTAGTAATGAATTCAGAAAACGGAGATTCTAATCCGTGACCCCAAATATGACCTAAAATGTAAACACAGCAGATCGTAGTTGAGGATAGATAGAATTTAGCGTATTTTTTATGAAATTTATGAACAGCAATTTTTCTTAAACTATTGACTTTTGGGGAAAGTTGTAGTACAAAAGTTATCCCTTATTATGGATACTTTAACACTCTTTCGGCTTAGTACCCCCTTTCCGACTAACCTTGTATAAATCTTCAGAAAACATGTGAATTTTTAAACGATTCCTAAAACGAAAATATTTTTTACGAACAAAAGGTTTGCGTACCTTTTATACAACATTTATATTGCCGACCTATACTATCTTTGAATGTGCAGTCGAAGACAATATTTGTGGACCCTATAAGAGTGCTGTGTTTAACATTTAAAATATGGCTTGGCCAATGCTGACAGATGTATCAAAAACAATGAATGTAAAACTGAGTATTTTGAATGAATGAACGAAATGTTAACGCATTTATAAAGTTATTTAGTGATTAGTGCTATTGTTCATAAAATGTAGAAATATAATTTTGGATTTTATTCTATAAATATAAATACGGCGAAACGAGGACTCGTAGGGTCAGCAGTGGGCGTGGGCCTGTTAGGTACACGGATTATAAACTGCTTCAATGAACGACTTGATTAAAAAATGACGTATTGAAGTTCATTATAAATTGACACCTTTTGCAAAAGCAAGAAATCATTCTTAAGTTATGAAATAATAACTAAAAGGTTGAAATTAAAGCAATGACTGCTTAAAAAATCTATTTATTTATTTAAAAATGTTTTAACTTATAGTCTGCGCGCGAGGGCTTGTCCTGCGGTATGTGAGCGGCAGGAGGGGGGTGCGCGGCAGGAGGGGGGTGCGCGGCAGGAGGGGGGTGCGCGGCAGGAGGGGGGTGCGCGGCAGGAGGGGGGTGCGCGGCAGGAGGGGGGTGCGCGGCAGGAGGGGGGGTGCGCGGCAGGAGGGGGGTGCGCGGCAGGAGGGGGGTGCGCGGCAGGAGGGGGGTGCGCGGCAGGAGGGGGGTGCGCGGCAGGAGGGGGGTGCGCGGCAGGAGGGGGGTGCGCGGAAGACAACACAGTAAACAGACAGCGAGCCTTATAGTTCCACTCCCCCCTCTCGCCGCTCACATACCGCAGGCGGGGACTAGTCCTCGCGAGTGGACTGTAACAATGCTTTCATAAATATCAGATACATAGTACTCCATACACGTTACTTCTTAATGCGTCAAATACCTAGAAAAATGTGCTCCACCCGAAATTGAGCTCTAGCATTAGGATAAAGGGTTTATATTCATGTACTTATTACATTTCGGTTCGGTCACTAACATTCGGTTTTCTTTTTATTACACTCTGGACTTGCAGCGGCGCGTACGCACGTTTTCATAACTAAACCGTGGAACGACACAGGGCTGCCGACGGCTTTAATATTCTATACATAGAGACTAACGGGGTGGCCTGCGTAAGCGAAGAACGCGACAAACGCGATCAAGACAACGGCATTACCTACTAGCGGCCTATGTAGCGTATTTGTTCCACGTCGTGTCGCGTCGCGTCGCACCGCGTCGCGTTTGTCGCTTACGCAGGGCACCCCGATATACTCCCTGAAGGGGTAAACAGAGGTGTTATCCTATTACAGGGGTCTTATTGACGTTTCGGCTCTTGTATTTAGTCCCATTGTGGCGAACTTATTGTGATTGCGGGCTCGGTTGCCCGGCGACAGATGGGAATAGTATTCTTCGTCTCCCTACGGACTTATAAATAATTCATGTTATGTAGTGTCTTTTAAATACTCAACAGTTTTCACGAATCACTTCTTAATCAAAGATCTGGCTGAAACACGAGGTTTTAGACCAGGAGCTAAGGGTTATTCCCATATAGATGTATGGTACTCCGGCCTATCGAAGAGCAGTTGCTTCTCCTGCAGCGGCTCCGTGCGGGGATGCGCGTGCATCAGTTGCAGGACCCCGGTGCCGATGGCGGCCGGGACCCCCAGGATGATGGACTCGGAGACCCCTTCGATGCAGTCTGTTTGACCGTAGTAAGCGGCATCGAAGAGATGGTCTGCTGTCTTTTCGAACTGGGGGAGAAATGAGCTATTTATGCATGGTTTTACATAATTAACCAGTGACCACTGTTTAGAATCGACTACACTGTTTCAGCAATGATTAATGTGTGTATTTTTTTCAATTGAGTTAAAAATCAACAAAAATCAACAATCAACAAAAATCAAAAATCAACAAAACAAAACATCTATTCTAAATAGCGTCACCATTGTTATACAGGGTGTAAACGAAATCATGTAATTCCTTCAAACCTCATGATGTACTGCTGACATGGATTAAACCTGCAAGGGATACTTTTGTACTCAGTAAAAAAAACAGGAAGTAAACATGTGTTCTTAACGTGAGGCATTTTAGCGCTCCGAGCGAATTGCGCGGCTATCGATCACAGTGCGGTTATTTAACTGTAGGCGCTAAAATGCCTCACGTTAAAAACACATGTTTACTTACTGTATTTTTTTTTATTGAATCTAAAGGTATCCTGTTCTGGTTTAATCTATGTCAGCAGTACATCACGAGGTTTGAAGAAATTACACGATTCCGTTTACACCCTGTATGTCTGATTGTGGGGGTCACCGCATGCCCATCGTAGTTTTTACGGATCTCCATGTTGGCATGCTCCATAGGTCAGTATTAGTCTAGGGTATACTCACACTGGCTAAATTGAGGACAGACTCCTTCATCCTGGCGAGTCCATATCTGGTGATGCCCAGCACTTCGCCCCTAGCCGTCATCTGCCCAGCCAGCAGCTCCACGTGCCGCCTGTCCACGCTCATGCCGTGACCCTCCATGACCGCCTGGATCTCACTGATGATTGTAGACTTGGCGGCTTCGATGCCAAGGGTGTGGTATACCTGAGGGTGATAACAGGTACTTGGTAACTACTTTTAAGAACCGTGAACCGTGTATTCAAGTTTCATAAGCATCTGCACTTTGGTCTATTTGAGGAAAAAGGTTTGAGACTGACTTTCCCTTTAAGTAATATTTAAATACTCATCACCAAGGTACTCTCACGGGTTCACATTTCGGTAATGCCGGTATTGGGTTCCATATAATAGGGGAAGCCTATAAGTCGGGCATGATTCGGAACTTCGGGCTGCTACTGAAATTCCCTGACAAAAAACAATAACACGACCCGGCCAGGGTAGCTAACGCATAAAAGGAAACACATTGCCCACCCAGTATCGACCCCATGACCGCCAGCTGAGCAGTCGCGTTAAGCAAGTTAAAACAGAAACAAGAAGGCAAAGTAATAAGTAACTTCTGACATGTTATTTATTTATTTGTCAGAAGATGAAATATGTTTCCTACTGCAGCGTACACACCTAGCCAACGAACGACGCTCGATACACCTAAAATCCGAATGAAACTGAACTCGTTCTATACAAAAGTTTGGTCAGATTCAACAAATGTCGAACATTCGCTAGTTTTCGTTGGGTAGGCAGGTGTGTATAATACATATTACATAAAATATAATAACTACAACTTTTAGTACCTCTAAGATATTGTTGGACGTGGTTTTGGTACCGTCGACTCCAAACGTTGCCATCACATCCCGGAGACCGTCACCTTCCACGCACAATTTGTACCTATAACAATATATTTTTATGAAACAACATCTCGCCTGTATTCCCCGAAGGGTTGGGCAGAGGTGTGTTGTTACACCATCATGTCGCCGTTATGTCTAAGTCCCATGTAATAGGAGGCGAGCCAATTGCCATCAACCGAGCACAAATCCAGACTCCGGGCTGCTACTGAGAAATTCCTAATGGAGAAACACAATAACACTGCCCGACCTGGGGATCGAACCCAGGACCTAACGATCAGCAGTCGCGCTTGCCACCACTAGACCAACGAGGCAGTCTTTTTATAAGTATGTAGATTTTACTGGCCCGGAAGTTACGGACCTGCTTCTTGAACACCGGGTTGTAGGTTCAAAACCTGGCATGTACTGGCAGTCATCTCATTTTATCGTTGAACCAATTGTCACTAACCTTGGTTTTCTTCCATGCTAATAAAACCTGATTTTGCCCAAAAGATAATACGGCTAAATCGAAGGTAGTAAGTAGCAAGTAAGTCAACGAAAACGGCCGTTTTCAATAACCTAACAGAGGCGGCCTTAGCCATTGCGAGGTACGGGCAGGTAGATTTTTGCGAGGACCTTTACTTTGTGGAATTCGTTTTAATAATGATGCTTGACGAGAAATGCAATGTTATAAATTAATTTGTAGTGACAATGTACATTCAACCTTCATGAATCATTTCAATCACTGGCCATCTAAATTCTCATTTGAAATTTAAATTCATAAACTTTTAGAATTCTGTCATCTTCATTGTTTCGAATCCATCATTTCACAGACAGTATAAAATTATAGTTCAACAGAGTATCACGCCTTTTATTGGTTAGGGACCAACCCCTAAAAATTAATTTAGAGTTTTAAAATTGTTATTGAAAATTATATTTTTCTACTTGGGTTGTTACGCGAGTGCGCGAGGTCCCTGCTATAGCTCGGCCCCGGGCGGTTGGCCTGCTCGCCACCCCCAAAGGCCGGCCCTGCCTACCTATCGGCGGTTTGGAGATAACAATACGACATTATTTATACAAAGCTTATGTCAAACATTTGACGACACGTTTGGTGCCATGGCTGAGCGAATGGCTTCTGCGCTACGGGTCGTGGGTTCGATTCCCGCACGGATCAAATATTTGTATGACCTACAAATTGTTGTTCCGGGTCTGGGCGTTTGTGCATCTGAAGATTTGTGTCTGTCAACGCCACCACGATACAGGAGAAATACCAGTGTGGGGCACCGGTGTAAAAACAAAACTTCTATCTCTAGTTAGGCAAACCACTGATAGATAGGTTATTGAAAATGGCCGTAAATGTGTTAACTGTAGCAAAAAAGGTTAAAGTTTATATATTCTAAGAGAAAAATTAAAATTTTTGAATGTGACACTGGATCCCACATTACCCTGTGTTGCAGAATCCAGTCTCCTTCGACTCGTAAAAGCAGTACAATATTATTCAAAGAAAACAAAAATTGCTTTTAAGGTAACTGTATGTGTGGGCATGTGTGTACGTGTATGAGTATCTCGGAGAATTAATCATTTAGAAAATAAAGGAGAGTTGTCAAGACGAATCAACGTACCCAACGTTGTCATTCGACGGAGCGGGGGATTCTATATCGAACAGCCGAAGAAGTCTGACCTTTTATATCTGACTAGCTTGTCCTTATTTTCTGATCTTGTGTAAATTGTTATATTGTGATATATTGTGAACTAGTTTCTGTAACTAACCACTAACTGTGGAGAGTGTATGTTGGTTTTATTTACGAAATACCCACTTCACCTTCTGATAAGCAGACACTGGTCTAAACTGTAATGTTATACTCAATTCTATCAAACTCTATAAACGGTGTGTCTGCGGCAAGTATATGTGGGTGTGTGTGTGCGTGTATGAGTAATGTGGGGGTATGTGTACGTATATGACTATATATGGGGGTGTTTCCACGCAAGCTGTTGACGTAGTACTTACGTGACGTTAGCGTCAGTGTCGTCACAAGCTATAACGGCGCGGGACACTTGCGGGAGCCCCTTGACCACGACGGGCGGCAGCTGCCTCGCGAGCTGCTGCAGCGACATGTTGAGCCAGCCGCCGTGCTTGCTGGGCTCGGCCGACACTTTGATGGCCCAGTCGGACACGATGTCGATGTTGGATGGCTTTATCTTCAGTTTTGATGTGCAGATCCTGGTGGCACGGAAAATAAAAATAGTTAATTTGTAGAACAGGTTTAGGTAGTTACAAATTTTATGATTCAAGCCTCCTTTCAAGCAAGTAATGCCTTTGTTAGGAGACTTCGCTCTTCCATAACAAAACGTACATAAATCCAATGATGTAAATATGTATTACAGTACCCGGCAATAAATATTACACTTCGAGCTTTAGAAAGAGATATCGGCTAGCTTCGGCTTCGTAGAGCGTCGTCTCTGTCACTCATACCTATGTGACGTTTTGTCAAAACAACTGCATTCTGTACTGGCGGCCTATGTGGCAGTCGTGTCGCATCGCGTCGCTTTTGTCGCTTACGTAGATTACCATTACCATGGAACAGAAAAAACAGTGGAAGTGCAATGCAACTAACTCACTATAGGAACCGTTGTCGCCAAACTCACACAAATAAACTGATAATCATATAATGCACAACAAATAAACAATTCGTTTGATTAGTCGTTTTAATTTTAGTCAAAACTAGCATAAGTGACAGATACTACATCTGGGAATAAATCTTCAGCCTCTATAAATATGATTTATTATGCTTTAGTGCAAAAAGTATTTACGACGTTTTGTAATCTAAAGATTCGATTGTAGAGTAAATTCCGCCACTCGACCATAGATGGCGGTTTTCTCAGTATTTGCAATTATGAACTTCATTGTGTTAATCATAAGGTTGACATTCGCGTCGTACGTCGTTATCGTCGAATGGGATCAAATAAACGTAACAGCGCTTATTTGTGGCGCGCGTGCCACGTCTACTTTGCACTTCCACTGTTTTTTCTGTTCCGTGACCATTACATAGACATTCCTTGTCCTGTCCATTCTCGTCATAGACAGTGGGTTAGATGAAGCTGTTAAATTATAGTGAATAATACTCACGAGTACACGATGGACTCCACATTGACTTCCAGACATAGCAGTCGTATCCTCTCGGCGTCGAGACGGATGAGGAGGAAACACTCGCTTGGTAGGTACACCTCATCTATGTATGTTGTGATCTGGGACATATAAGTATGTTTATTAGTTCAGTTTTGCCATCATCTCAGTCATCTCATCAGCTTCACAAAATGTATGGATCTCTATTGAAAGTCCATTTTTTATGACTATAAAGCAGTGATATCTTAGTGGTGTGACTGTGTGCCCGACCTGGGGATCGAACCCGGGACTTCAAGATCAGCAGTCGCGCTAGCCACCACTAGACCATCGAGGCAGATATTAGTAATCTTTACATAGTATAAAACAAAGTCGTTCCCGCTGTCTGTACGCTTAGGTCTTTTAAACTACGCAACGGATTTTAATGCAGTTTTCAGCAATAGATAGAGTGATTCAAGAGGAAGGTTTATATGCCCCACATTAGTATCTACATTGCACCCGTGCGAAGCCGGGGCGGGTCGTTAGTTTTAATATAAAACTAATCTGAACTCCACATACCTCTCCTAACGTAGTCTTTTCCACTCTTCCCTTAACTCTTCTAGCAAACTCCTGATCCTTTGGATGTATCAGCTCAGCCGTGATGATGGGTGTGGAGATGTTCCTCGAAGCATTGATGATCTCCTTGACGCGAGGCACTCCTTGGGTGATGTTCATTGACGCCACGCCGGCAAAATGGAAAGTTTTCAACGTCATTTGAGTACCGGGCTCGCCTATACTCTGTGGAATTAAAAAAAGTTATGAAAATGATGGGTTTAAGTCAATGATGGTTTTCGATACTTTTTCTGCCACCCGACGGCGCTTCGTATGCGTCAGGTCCAAACAGCTGTCAGATAGTACAGATTCTTACCGAACGTATATTTTTTTTGTGAAGTCTACGTATTTGGAAGTGTTATTGATCTTATTATGGATTACGGCCAGAGAAACGTTGCCGAACTGAAGATTGAGCTCAAAAAGAGAGGCGCAAATGTCACCCTCCTGTTTTATTTGCCTACATAGGCATTGCACAACACTGTGGCATTTTAGAAAACGATATTCCTTATGTAACGTTTTTAAGAATAAATAAACCAAAAAAATAATCGAAAAATACAAATCGTGTATACTATGTGTTTTGACAGGTGGTTGGACCTGACGCTACAGTGAAAGAAAGAAGAAGAAAAACCGTTTATTCACGTGAGAGTGACGCACATAACATAGCTTTTTATAAAAATAAAATAACTGGCACAGAAATATATTATGCGCCACTACCGCGCGAAACGGCCGACGCTCAGCAGAATGCCGTGGCCCGTGCACGAAGGCACGGAACCACGGCGCTGGTGTTCAGCGTAAGCCGGCGTGTCGCTGTCTCGGAGCTACTAAGTAAAAAACATCAAACAACAACAGTGCTGCCGTCTCACGTACAACATTTTTCAGGAAACCCTCATTAATGTGCTACGTCCCCTCGTTTCTATCTTGAAGGGCGACCGGCTGATACATAACATCACGCCTTGTATTCCCCGAAGGGTTTGCAGAGGTGTTTTAGTACACCCTCCTTTCGCCAGTTATGTTTAAGTCCCATGTAACGGGGGGCGAGCCTATTGCCATTAATCGGGCACAAATCCAAACTCCGAGCTACTACTGCGAAATTCCTAATGGAAAAACCCAATGACACTACCCGACCATGGGATCGAACCCTGGACCCCATGCTCAGCAGTCGCGCTTGCGACCACTAGACCAACAAGGTAGTCAAACGGGCTGATATCATCATCACCATCATCCTCCTGCCCTTATCCCAACTTATTTGGGGTCAGCGCTGTATGTCTTCTTCTTCCATACATCTCTATTAGCCATCATCTCAGTAGTCACCCCCTTTCTATCCATATCACCTTTCACACTATCCATCCATCGTTTCTTTGGTCTTCCTCTACTCTTATAACCATCCATATTCATACTCAAAACTTGAGTGAGTGGATGGTTATAAAAGTAGTGGGTACAGTGGCAAACTGATAAGAGGCCATTCAAGTATTACGTAAGCAGAATTTTAGTAATATTTGACCCACCTCTCCCCCTTGTCATCAAAAGTTAGCAAAGCTTTTAACCCCCTCCTATGCTTACGAAAACATTGGTATATATTATTTTTAAACTGATCAGGTTTCTTTATTGTTATTCATGAGCAGCAGTTTTTAAGTCTAGAAAAATAAGTAAATAAATAAAAATTGTTGACGTAATCATCTAGACACCCCCGTCCCCCATGTCATCAAAAATAAGCTAAGCAAAGACCCCCTCACCCCCTTTACGTGCTTACGTAATACTTGAATGGCCCCTAATCACGTCATATTATACCTGTGCAGCTAACGCGCCGACAGCAGTGCCGGGCTCGATGACGCTGCGCTGGTACTTGTGGTGGCAGACACGCAGGAACTGCACCAGCTGTGTCAGCGTCAGCCGCTGCAGCTGCTTCACGATAGCCCCACAGTGGGAGTAACGCTGGCGCAGATTGCGGACTTTATCGGCGATCACTTTTAGGAAAGAGCTGGAACAAGAATTGCGTCAATACATCTTCTAACAGCAGTGATAGCCTAGTTGTGTGATTGTCTGACTGCTAAGTCATAGGTCTCGAGTTCGAACCCAAGGCACGCACCTCTGCCTTTTCGGATTCATGTACGTATTGTACAATTATCACTGGTGAAGGAAAACATCGTGAGGAAACCGGCATGCCTGAGAGATATTTTTCGATGGCATGTGAAGCCAAGTCAGAGGCCCATGGGCGGCATAAACTCTGACACCAGATTAGTCACTAACCACACGATAAGAAGGTCGTATCAACACAGCATGAGCTATTTTAGCGACAGCCTTTTCAAAAAGGGAGTCGTCTTTACAAAAGCGGGCCATTCCTGTCTTCAAATCGTTTATTTGTAAATGTAATAATGATCTCACGGTGTCCTCGAAAGCACTGCGTTGAATACAGCTCTGTAATTGATTGCCTTTATGTTGCAAGGGGCCATTCAAGTATTACGTGAGCACGAAAGGGGGGTGAGGGGGTCTTTGCTTAGCTTATTTTTGATGACATGGGGGACGGGGGTGTCTAGATGATGATTACGTCAGCAATTTTTATTTATTTACTTATTTTTCTAGACTTAAAAACCGCTGCTCATGAATAACAATAAAGAAACCTGATCAGTTTAAAAAAAAACAATGTTTACGTACGCATAGGAGGGGTAAAAGCTTTGCTTACTTTTGCTGACAAGGGAGAGGGGTGGGTCCAAAATTACTAAAATTCTGCTTACGTAATACTTGAATGGCCCCCAAGGTGTGGAAATCGATGGAAGAGACCGTGAAGGCCTATGTCCAGTATTGGACATCTTCCGGCTGATATTAAGCTAAACCAGATACTTACAGCAACTCGTTCTTGAACTCCTGTGTGCAAGTTTTGAAGTCATCTAACGCTAGGGTCTCTTCTGCCGCTAATATTATTCCGTCACCGTCCAGTGGGTCTTCTTCTCTGTAAGAAAGTAATATTTTTAACCGAATACAAAAAAGGAGGAGGTTCTCAATTCGTTTGTATTTTTGTTGTGTGTGTTCTTGCATATCTCCGGAATTTCGACACGGGTTTGGGTGACTTTTTTTTGTTTGAAAGCATGTACTGCCAAGTTGTCCCCATATATTAGTTTTCTTTAAATGTGGAATCGCCGTCCCATGTGTGATTGACATTTGAGGTGTAGATCAAAAGCTCCAATATCCACTTTTGATAACTTCGCAGTATTTTTAGGTTTTTGAATCTAAATGATAAGATTCACCATTCGGCAAATCATTTTCGATCAAAATTGCCCATATCTCTCGGTTAATGAATATAATTATTTTTACATTAACAGCAGTGATAGCCTAGTTGTGTGACAGTCGGACTGCCAAGTTATAGGTCTCGAGTTCAACCTAAGGCATGCACCTCTGAGTTTTAGGGATCCATGTGTGTATTGTATAATTATCACTTGCAAAAACGGTGAAGGAAAACATCGTGAGGAAACGAGAAATGCCTGAGAGATATTTCTCGACGGTATGTGAAGCCAAGTCATAGGCCCATGGGAGGCATAAACTCTGACACCAGGTTAGTCACTAACCACACGAAAAGAAGAGAAGAACGAACATATTCTACTGTAATTTTATTATGGTCAGATCAATTGTTTTGAAATTGTCGTAAACAGATAATTATTTACAAATTAGCTGAAAATCTTACTAGCCTATTTATCAATCATTCAAATTACATATTTTAAAAACTCACAAAAATTGAGTTAAGTATGCTTACACCCGGTTTCTGAATTAAGTATTCAACGGTAAGCAAGAGATAAGAGAGGTTTGAGCATGATTTTAAGTTAAACTCCATACAAAACGATTCTCAATTGTTACTTACCTTGTACTTATCTTAGGCTCAGTTGCACCAATTATTATTTTTTTTGTTTTTGTTTTTTTAAAAACTTTGCCCTACACTAAGATTGCTCCTGTATCGTTGATGCGTTTACAGACACATATTTTCACATGCTCAAACGCCCAGACCCATAACAAATATCTGTAGGTTATACAAATATTTGTTCCGTGCGGGAAACGAACCCACAACCGGTAGCGCAGAAGCCAATCGCTCAGCCACTGCACCAAATGTGTCGTCAAAACCGATTATAACTATTAAGTTGCCATATTTATGTCAAATTTGTACTGACTTGACAGAAATTTTGGTATGGTTACGGTTATAGTTAGTTCGTGTAACTCAACCTTAGAAATCATAAATCAAAACCCGGCCGTTATCATTTCCTGCCAAATTACAAAATAAGAATATCTGCTATTGATCCTAATCTCCTCATTGCTGAAGCTGTTAGTTTTCCTGCTCCCTTGTCTAAAGTGTTACCTGGACAGATACTTGGCGCGCACATCAGCCAGCACCCTGGCGAGGTCCACGGGCCGGTCCTTGCCCTCCATATAGCTAGGGTCCAGGCCGTCGCTGCCGTAGCGGAACTCCACTACTTCACTCATCGCGTTGCGGACTGTCATGTCGTAGTGCAGCACCAGATCTTCTAAAGACTGAACCAGAGAACATAAAGTTATTTGCAGAGTTCAGGTGGGTTACTCTCGAAAGTGATTTCAATGTAAATAGAATGGGAAAGCACACGCAAAACGAAAGCAGATGGCAAAAGCTCTGTTTGTACCAATTACAACCAATTAGAATGGGTTAAATTAATATTAGCAATAATGTCAAACAAGCTTCAACCAATGAAATTGAGTTGGTACAGTCGATGGTGGCGCCATTAGTTCCCCAGTGTACTACTCCATTCCAATTTTATTTAGTTCAGTAAATACCCGCTAATCCCTTCAAAATTTTACAAACGTGGCGCTAGTGAGGCTGCAATTTGGCATTATTATGATATAAACGGTGTAAATAGACCCTTAACGAAGCCGAAAGGCACTTATTCTCCAAGTCATTGCGATATTTTTTTTGTTCTGGACTATGCCTGGGAACCTTCTATATACCGGAGATATTGGAGGTCAAAGTTCCAACTTATTCACAACTTTAAAAAAAATACTAGTTTTGAAGGTTGCAAATGTACTTAAAATACCTCCATTACTACTCATTGCATCTATCAGCACAGTGTTTTGAGTGCGTTACATAGAGCTTTACAGTAAAACGAAATTTTTCGCTCAAAAAAAAGTCGTTTCCCAGCGACAATTTTTGCGTAGGGTTACTTAGTTTGATGTACTGATTGCATGGTTGACGGCTTCGTGAAGGGTCTTTTTACATCTTGTATACTGATCGATTGGAATTATTTTGCAGAGTAAGGGGGCTGTTCCATGTAATAAGTGCCAACCTATTGCCATTAATCGGGCAGAATCCCTAACTCCGGGTTTCTACTGAGAATTTCATAGCAAAAATAACCAATAATTCTTTGCCGACCAGGAACTCAAACTTTGGACATCACACTCAGCAACAGCGCTTGTGGTCACTAAACCAATGAGACAGTTCGGTATCATATAACAATCGTGTTAATATCAAAAAGTCTGTCATTATCTAAAGCGATAAGGGGCCATTTAAGTATTACGTAAGCAGAATTTTGGTAATTTTTGACTCACCCCTCCTCCTTGTTGTCAGCAAAGCAAAGCAAAGCTCTTACCCCCCCTCCTATGCTTACGTAAACATTGGTATATTTTTAATTTAAATCTGTTCAGATTTCTTTATTGTTAGATATAAAAATGTGGTGCTTTGCATGCGGTTGTGGCTAGCCGTTCGATGTCCAAAAAGGCACGACTGGCTGTCCATAATGGTGTGTTGGTACCTACGCTTATGTCTGGAAGTGAATGTTGGTCGTGGCAGAAGAGGCATGAAAGTAGAATAAATGCCGTGGAAATGCGTTCCTTGCGAAGTATGTGCGGTGTAACTTTGAATGATAGATTGAGAAATGAAGAGATTAGACAAAGTTGCGGTTTAAAAGATGATGTAGTGACAAAAATTGAAAGGAGTATGCTTAGGTGGTTTGGTCATGTTGAGAGAATGAGTGAACGACGATTAACAAAAGGAATTTATAAGGCGGATGTTAATGGGAACCCCGGTAGAGGACGTCCTAGAAGGACATACATCGATGTTATTGGTGAAGTTCTTCACAAAGGTCAGGTGCGTAGTACTCTCAACCGGCGTGCGTGTATGACAAGATGTATGAATGTGGATGAAGCGAAAGGGGTATGTAAGAGTCGTAGCATGTGGCGTTCTATAGTTTCTGCCTACCCCTATGGGAGAAAGGCGTGAGTTTATGTATGTATGTATGCTGACGTATTCACCATCCAGACCCCCTCGTCTCCCATATCATCAAAAATAAGCTAACCAAAGACCCCCCACCCCCTTTGGTGCTTACGAAACACTTGAATGGCCCCTAAACCACAGTTAAAATTAGTAGACCCTGTTCAGTTTACCTTGACCAGTCTCCTCTGAAGGTAGCCCGTCTCTGCAGTCTTCACGGCAGTGTCCACGAGACCCTCGCGGCCTCCCATCGTGTGGAAGAAGAACTCAGTCGGCGTCAGGCCAGAGTAGAAACTGTTCTCTACGAAGCCACGCGCCGCCGGGATCTTGGCTGCAGAGAGAGTTGAAAACTTAGCAACAATTTAAGATGTATGTTTGTGAATTCGGCTGTAACGACTAAATGGATTGCGGTGAAAAGTACACACATAACATCACGCCTGTATTCTCTGAAGGGTAGGGCTGAGGTGTATAGTAACACCCTCGTTTCGCCGTTATGTTTTAGTCACATGTAATACGTAGCGAGCCTATTGCCATCAACCGGGCACAACTTCAAACTCCGGGCTGCTACTGAGGAATTCCACACGTAAAAACGCAATAACACTGCCCGACCTGGGGATCGAATCCACACGATCAGCAGTCGCGCTTACCACCACTAGACCAACGAGGTAGTGAAAAGTACATACAATGATTATATCCTGTGTAGGGATGGGCTAGAATATAGAACTTCCTTACCGCACGCTGGGAATAGACGCGTGTTGTAAGATTCAACAAAACCCAGCACGCTTGGTGGTAGGATGTATACGGTCCGCCTGGCTAGCTACTACCTGAACATGTGTTCCCGAGTGTGTATGTGAGAACCGAAGAGGCCCACGAGGGAGTCCCTCTATATCTTTGCTACTTGTATTCATGTGCTTAGACCCTGTCTGTGCTTATCATCAGTAGGGTCAACCTAATAGATCCTGCCACCAAGCGTGCTTTTTGTTGAATCTTATAACACGCGTCTATTCCTAGCGTGAGGTAAGGAAATTTTTATACTGAAAAATAGCTGTCGTTGTTGTTGTCGCTGAAAACCAGCGCTGTGGCTCCGTTTCGCACGTGAGACAGCATTATGCTGAGCGATGGTCGTTTTGCGCGGATGTGGCGCATATTTCTCCCAATAGTTTTTTTTTGGTTTTGTTTTATACTTTTATTTTATTTTTGTGCGTCATGTTGGCCCGTATAAACAACTTTTCTTTCTTCTTTCTTTTCTATAGACCATTCCCACACGGGACGAAATAAAACCTAATCCGGTTACGAGCAACAGCGCCATCTGAGAGGGCTGGTCGGCTTCCATAGCCGTATCGTTTGTTAGTGCCGCCCTTTGTATCTAAAAGGTTAGTCGGAAAGGGGGTACTAAGCCGAAAGGGTGTTAAAGTACCCATAATAATGGATAACTTTTGTTCTACAAACTTTCCCCAAAAATCATTAGTTTAAGAGAAATAGCTGTTCAAAGATTTCATAAAAAAAATACGCTAAATTCTATCTATCCTCAGCTATGATCAGCTGTGTTTACATTTCAGGTCATGTTTGAGATCACGGATTAGAAGCTCCATTTTCTGAATTCGTAACTAAAGCAGGGATGAAGAATTTTTGAAAAACCTATTATATAAATCATTGAGTATGGTTTTTTATTTGTCGAATTTTGAAATTTTAACAGTTTCTTTAAAACAATCATCAGTGATAACTTATTTGGCCCGCGGCTTAGTACTCCCTTTCCGACTAACTTTGTATACTCACAATGTCTCTCAAAGTGCGGCAGCGACCTGTCCTCGAAGCCGTTGGGCACCCGCTTGCCGTTCAGCGCCTGCTGGCCGACACACGCAATCATCTGAGATATGTTGATGTTGGAACCTGAACGGGAGACGACCAATTTATTATTTGAAATGGTTCCGTAAACCTAAGGCGAATCACTCACTGCCCCGCGCTACGCTGCGGGGTGCGTGGCGACGGAGAAACAACACTGCGCGTGAATGCGTTTTCTGTGTGTTGCACTACGCGTGTTTTCTATACAAACACAGATACTTGCAAACAACGTAAGAACACGCACTCCCGCGCTACGCTGCATGATGCGGTGCAGTGTGCGAATCGCCTAATTTCCTTTTAAATTCATTAATTAAAACCGTATTAATTAATAACATTCATTTCAGCAGTAATAGCTTAGTGATGTGACCGTCGGACTGCCAAGTCATAGGTCTCGAGTTCGAACACTTGGAACCCAAGGCACGCAGGTCTGACTTTTCAGATTCATGTGCGTATTGTTTAATTATCACTTGCTTAGACCAAAGAGGCAGTGTGGTACAGTAATGAGCTGATTATGCTAATATTTATCGTTACCCACCTTTGGAGCCGCTCTGTGCCATTATAAGCGGCGCGTTGGTCGGGTGCAGCTCTCGGAAACAAGCTTTAGCGGCCAACTCTCTGAAATATATCAACTGGTTAGGAGACAAAAAGGCAGTTTTAAACTTCACATTATGTCTATTCTACACTAAAATAGCAGAAACAATAGGTATACAGGGTCTGCCGGGGTTGCGGTGCATGCAATAGCGAATCCCGTGACCCCGGTCTTAAGTCAGAAGGAGGGACGCCGTAGGTTTTTAGCCGGTAAGAGTCCGGCAGACCCCCTCGCCTACCCCGGGCGAGGGACATCCACGAGGATAAAAAAAAGGTATACAGGGTGTAAACGAAATCATATAATTCCTTCAAACTTTGTGATGTACTGCTGACATAGATTAAGCCTGCACGGGATAATTCTGGATTCAATAAAAAAAAATACGAGAAGTAAATATGTTCTTAACGTGACGTATTTTAGCGCTCCCAGCGAATTGCGCGGGTTACGCTCGTCGCGCGATCATTTAACTCGAGTAACTTAAAATATACCTACTGGCGAAACTCGACAGGGTTACTAACGGTTTTTAGTAGGTTACATATTTGTACGCTGCAAACTGCCCTTTATATTTTTCTTAACAATTCTTTCCATCCAATGGTTGTCTGGAAGAAATTGCTTTAAGCGATAAGACTGCCATTTGTACTGTTCCTAATTATGTGTATTCCTTCTGTTTTATTTCTTTTAGTGTGCAATAAAGTATATATATCTATCTAACCATCATTAATCGCCGATTCCTATGATTTACTGAGCGTTATTAGTTAAAATTAAGACTCTTTTATCTTCATTATAAAAATCTACCCGTGACCACGGCCGGTGAAATTCGGTCGAAACGTCGGGATAAATAAGGTATTTTTCTGCCTTATAAATTTTCTACGCGATTAGACCCGATTTAGTATTTTTATAATGTGTACAAATCGCGAAAGTTTGAAACATTTCTTTTATCTTCACCAATAATGAAGCAAAAACCCCATAGATTTGCATAGTAGACCCTCCCATAGTTTAGTCATCACAGGTAAAATTAACTTACAAGTCTAATTCAATGCCCAGTATGACAATTAAAATGCTACCATTGGTAAGCAAAACGATTCGTTTTCGGCCATAGGAACCGGGTATAAGAGAACACATAAAAACAAGTTAATTCTAATTGACTACGTGCGCGCTTTTTGCTACAGTATTATAGTTCGCGCGCGGGAATTAGGCCCCGCCTGCGGTATGTGAGCGGCGAGAGGGGGTTGCAAAACAATAGGCTCGCTCCGTTAGTTTGCTTTGTCTTGTGTATCGCGCTCCCCCCTCCTGCCACTCACATACCGCTGGCAAGGACTAGCCCTCGCGTGCGAACTATAGTAAAGTATCTCGTCATCTAATTAACCAAGGTTTAGGTATTTTCTTTATACAAAATAATACACCACAATAATATTTTTTTTAGATAAAATGGTATGTTGGACTGCTGTTACGCAGTTCTTTCGATAAGACAGTTGTCGAACGATTCGGTTTGCTATCTCGTTTTGTCTAGTTCCCAGAAGCGTAGACGAGACAGGATAACGTAATATATAGGTATAAACGAGATATCGAAACGTCGGCCGTTCAGTCGGTCGGTCGGTCGTCCGTATCGGCTCTGAATCAGGGTGCTGGCTCTTCTAAATTATAATAATTCAACTTTATCATTTTAATAATCATCTTCTTTACATAGTATAAAACAAAGTCACTCCCGCTGTCTGTACGCTTAGATCTTTTAAACTACGCAACGGATTTTAATGCAGTTTGCAGCAATAGATAGAGTGATTAAAGAGGAAGGTTTATATGCCCCACATTAGTATCTACATTGCACCCGTGCGAACCTGGGTCGGGTCGCTAGTATAGAACAAAATAGACTGTCCCTGAAAAGTGTAGTAAGTATAAAGTTACCTGATGCTGCTCAATTCGCTGAGCATGACAGCTTCCAGGCTCTCCTCCATGTTGCAGCCAGGCTGGCACTGCAGCGTGCCCTTCTCCATCTCCAGGATATACCCATCGCATTTCGAGTACCTGTAAATTGTAGACATAACATAACATCACGCCATGTATTCCCTGAAGGGTTCGGCAGAGGTGTTTTAGTACACCCACATTTCGCCAATTATGTTTAAGTCCCATGTAAGGGCGAGCCTATCGCCATTAACCAGGCACAAATCCAGACTCCGGGCTGCTACTGAGAAATTCCTAATGGAAAAACCCAATATCATTTTGCCCGACCTGGGGATCGAACCCAGGACCCTAAGCTCAGCAGTCACGCTTGCGACCACTAGACCAACAAGGCCGTCAATGTTGTAGACATGTTTGGTAACTAACTGCGCACTTAGCTCCACCTACGTTTAAAGTGTTTAATTTTTAGAAATAAAGTGGGATTTTGTGATTTCTATCATTTCTAATACTTTAATCTCAGTTGGTTTACTGAGGAAAAAACTATTTGTGATACTGGCATTTTACACGGAGCGACTGCCATCAGACCTCCGATATCCCAAAGTTAGACTAGTTGTCAAACTTTCAAACTTCTTACTATCCGTAACGACTGTCATGATTCATATGACACCCGGGACCTATGGTTTAATGTGCTCTCCGAGGCACAGAAGGGTTTCGATGTGTAACGAATGGTCACCCATCCACGGACTGGCCGTGGCAAGTGTTGCTTAACCTCGCAAATCGTATGATTCACGTGTTCGTTAATGAGGCAGGTGCCCCTCGTTCGTTTAAAAAATACCATTATTTAAAAATGCAGGTGTCAATCTATACTAATATTATAAAGCTGAAGAGTTTGTCTGAACGCGCAAATCTCAGGAACTACTGGTTGGAATTGAAAAAATCTTTTTGTGTTGGATAGTCCATTTATCGAGGAAGGTTATAGGCTATATAACATCACGCTACGACCAATAGGAGCGGAGCATATATGAAAAATGTTGCAAAAACGGGAAAAATGTCCACCCGTGCGAAGCCGGGACGGGCCGCTAGTATTTTTATAAGGTGACCAGCAACAGCTTGTCTAGCTACCCTTACTGCTTCATCTCCAAATGCCATGCTGTATAACCACTTACCCAGACTCGAGCAGCTTATTCTTGGCCTCGATCAGCTTCTTGCCGGGCGTGACGTCAATGATACCGAAGCTGAAGCCTCTGTTCATCATGTAGTATGACGCCATGCGTGCCAACCTGGTGAAAGAAACGGCTATAATGTCCAAAATCCGAAATATTAAAAGTATGGATCTCTCTCTGTCTCGTTTCGGCGCGAGCTATATGAGAATGCCTCATGCAGTGGTGAAAAGATTGGTCAATCAGCAAGGTTGGTAGCGAGGCTGACTGTAGAAGTACTTCTGACGTACGTACCGTTTCGTCAAGGGCGAAGGCTCTTTTAATGCACCCAAACTTTAAGTTAGAACTTTATCGGCGAAGTTGCATTTACATGGCTCCATTAATATTATAATGCCTTGCCAAAAGCTATTACTAAAGTACCTTTAAAAAAAATTATGCTGAATTAAGAAAGTGGTTATTGTATGAAGGTTTTTATTCTCTTAACGAGTTCTTTCATAAAAATTAATGTAAATTTTATACATATGACCTTGCATCAAGGTATAGACACTGATCAACAGTATTTGATGTTTAATATGATTTGTATTGTGTCCATTCTTGGTTGAATTGTTCCGATTAATGGTTTTATATTATTATATTGTATTTGCATGCCACTGTGTCGGCGAAGCTTGCTGAACTAAATGTTTTAATAATATCCTTTCATGTACCATGTTTCTGGCAAATAAAGACATTCTATTCATCATCCTTTATGCTGTAAAATATCAGTGTTTCTTGCTTCAAAAACTTTGGCGGGTTATACTTAGGTCACAGGTAGTGTTCGGCCACCACACGGAGCTGCAGCTATCTGACTCATTGCAAAATGCTGGGACTCTCGCGTCGCCAGTCCAGAGTATTTTGGCTTAGCAGTTATATAACTCCCTCACCTGCCGGTCTTCAAAAATCAGCTCAAACCGTTAGCCAGCTACCGATCGCATCATGCCTAAGTAGAACTGATGTTTGGGGAAATATATCGTGAAACCTACACTCCAGATCTTGGTGTCAGCAGGAGACGGGGTATTCTTCGCCCCAGTGACCAGCAGGATTTAGAATACCCTGCTGTTGACGCCCATCATTGAAAGTGCTTAAGTATATAAATGAGAATCTGTTGATGCTAATTACCTCCACATGCCCCTGACAGCATACTCCTCGCCCCAGTCTCGCAGCAGGATGTAAAAGATGCTGCTTTTTGTGCCGGAGCCTAAAGTACTCTTGTCCATGGACCCGCAGAGCAGCTCCGAATTCCTTATTATTACATCTAAAACAAAAAGGTTACAATTCTAATAGCCCATAGATTTTAGAATAAAAGTGTAGAGTGGTAGAATAATTAATGCAAAGTAAGGCAACACAATTTAAAGGTTAAGTGATTGTTCGATATACAGTCGATCCAGCTCCCCGATTTAGAAACATTTCGATAAGGCAGTAGAACGTTTCGTTTCGTTATCTCGTTTGAAAAACGACAAAACAGTACCATAGCCCCGCCGCACTTTATCAAAAATGTTTGTCAATAAGTTTCTGACGCGTGCGCAGCCCTCTGCGCATACATTTTGTACTAGATCCCACAGGCTGCCGGATCCGGCAAATTATAACAGTGTGCAGAGTCTAGTACAAAATGTCACCTTTCAGAAATGGTCTGGGCTTAATTGGCGTTTGTATTCTCTCGCGATCGGAGATAATATAACTAGCTGTTCTCCCGTGGCTGTGCTCGCGAAAATAATTTGACTACAGCGCTACGTATCGGATCCCAGCATAACCAATTTCTCGAAAAAAAAGAAATATATTGTGTAAATATGATCTCAACTGGTAAAGTCGTTCTCAAGTTATGGCGTGACCAAAGAAAATAGGAATTCATTTTTATATATACAAGGTGTAAAAATACCCTTAACGAAGCCGAAGTCTACGCATACTGCACATCAAACTAAGTAACATACAGCAAAAATAATTAATTCACTTTAATTTTTTGGTACCTACTAAAAACAGCTTTTAATTGTAGCGCGCAATGGAAGCGTGCGCGCAGCAGACTGCCTACATTTCGAAAATGTTAATAATGTTTGTATAGAATAGAATATAATAACATTTAAACTTAGTTTTCGTGAAAAACGTTCAAAAATATGGTGACTTTGACCTTCAATATCTCCATAACCATTCGGTTCCCAGGTATGGCCCAATACCAAAACGTCTTCGTAATGATGGGAAGAATACCTGGCTCTCGGCTTCGTTAAAGGTATTTTTACACCCGGTATAGATAATCTTGTCTGTATGCACAAGTAGTAAACAATATAATTAGTCACACTTACACGAGTCCTGTACACACATATCCTGGTTGCCGGTGTAATTCTTTCCTTTCACCTCCAAGTTAGCTTTCACTTCGCACTTTTTGTTGGGCTTCATTATCAAACTGTAACAAACAGATAACAGTAGTTGAAAATACCTGTTTTGAATTCAAATTTAAAATATTTATTTGCTTTTAAATATGGTTACAATTGGTGTTATATATAATAATAATATTCAGTGGTTCAGCATATTTCGTCATAACATAATAACATGCAAATATATTATAAACTAGCTGCTCGGACAGACTTCGTTCTGTCAAAAGTTATTGGCCTGTAGTGGGAAAAGAAAAGTGTAGTTTTTAATATTTTCCACGCAATTTTTATATTTTTTCTCTCCATAAGAACCTTCCTTGTGCCTTCAGGAATATATAAAAAAAAATAGCCGAAGTGGTCGAGCCGTTCTCAAGTTTTGCGCTAAGCGTCACATTTGGCGATTCATTTTTATTTATATAGATTTCACAATAGTATTTATGATAGTCAGTGTTACTATGTGAGAATTACTAATACATATATGTTACAGTTATTTCTTGTGTAATATTAATATTAACGTTTACCTTCCAAAAATGCTTTAACTGAGTATAAGGCTTTTTCAATAAACCATTTACGTAAAGTTCGCATAAAGCGTGTCATTGGTAACTCCCTCATATGTGGTGGAAGGTTATTATATATTTAAATGCACATTGGATAACAGCTGCGCTTGTACAATTCAGTCATCATTCCAGGGATAGTCAACTTATTCGGAAATCTAGTTTTAAAACAGCAATTGTCATCAACTTTTTCGAAGAGATTTTGATGCAATTTAGTAAATTTACATACTTCTTCTTTTTGCTATAGTTGATTGCGATATATTGGAGGGGCTACTGGTTAATTGACAACCGCGCAGATCATACCATTTGAGAGGTTAAGCTACGCTTGCCGCGGTCAGTCCGTACATGGGTGAGCGTTTGATACAAATCCCCACCGCTCCTACTCCTCCGTGCCTTGGAGAGCAGGTTAAACCCTCGATCCCGGGTGTCATACCTATGACAGTCGTTACGGGAAGTCAGAAGCCCGAAAGTCTGACAACTGGTCTAACCTTAGGATATCGGCATTGCCCAGTAACTGGGTAGCGGAGGTCTGATGGCAGTCGCTCCGTGTAAAATACTGGTATTCAGCCGCATCTGGTTAGACTGGAAGCTGACCCCGACATAGTTGAGAAAATGCTAGGCAGAACAGAACAGTCGATTGCGAATGTTGACTAGAGCACACACATACCTGAAGATGTTTCCCAATCTACAGCATTTTGCTGATGAGGGGCATATGGATCTTCAAGGCAGTGTCCGATCTTGGAGGTAATCGCGACTGCATCATCATTTACCTGATGATCTGTTTTCTGGTCTACAGCATCCTGGACTAAAGGATGGCTGGAGGGGATATCTACCTTTGTCGGCGCATCTCATCGGTGTACAGACGACACCGGGGCAGGCGCATGAGAGCGGGGTACCGAACCCGGCAGTGCGCGCGCCTCCGGCCACTCACTCACTCAGCTTACTGACGCGTTACACTACGGACACTACTTTGTACAAGTTAACGCTATTGTTAATCCTATACCTATATATTATACAGTCCACGTTTTATTCATATTGTCCCGACCAGGCCTAAACAACCTTCATGTTTTTGCTTGAAGGCAGATGGGTCTACATCATCACTTACCTGAAGATCTGTTTCCCAGTCCACAGCATCCTCGGCTTAAGGATAGCAGGCGTCGGCATGTCAATCTTCATGTTGGTGTCAGGTCCTGACAGGAGGCAGGTGGCCAGCTGCTGAGCCTCGTCCCGCGTGAAGAAGGAGTCCCGCTGCGTGATGAGGTAGCCTCCTGTGATGAAGTCTTGGGTGGCTGCGATTAGGAGCTCTCCGTTACGAGGTGTGACCAAGTTAGATTTATTCTGGAAAGGAAGACAATAAACATAACATAACATCACGCCTTACATTCCCTGAAGGGTACGGCAGAGGTGTTTTTAGTACACCTTCGTTTCGCCAGTTATGTTTAAGTCCCATGTAATAGGGGGCGAACCTATTGCCATAAATTGGGCACAAATCCAAACTCCGGGCTGCTACTGAGAAATCCCTAATGGAAAAACCCAATAACACTTTACCCGACCTGGGGATCGAACCTAGGACCCCATGCTCAGCAGTCGCGCTACCACTAGACCAACAAGGCAGTCACTACAGACAATACATGCTATATTTTTTATATCTAGCTATTGTGGCGGAACGAGGTATGGCGTTCCTCCAACCGGGCGGGTCTTATGCCTGGCGGGCTACTGCCTAACGGTTGATGTTGGGAAGTTGTATATACTATCTGCGTGTCAAATCTTGATATTGCGATTCAGGGTTCTGTGACGTCATATTTGAGAGTTGTCATTATTGTCGCTGTAGTCTGCTAGACAATCGTCGTACTGCGTAGTTCGCATGTGGCGTTATAAGGATGATTTCCACCAAAAGGCTCGCATCGCATCTTTAAAATCTTTTAACGATATTAAATCGTGTACACAGTATTTAAGGTCTATATTACCAAGCCGCGCACAGCAGCTTGACCGCGGACGTCTTCTGCGACACGCGATCGTAGCCGAAAGTACGCCGCGACGCGCCTGTCGTCGTATCCGATCAGATCCTTTCGGCTGTCAACACGGCAAGAATGAAACTATTTGACTAGGCGCAGAAACGCATACGTTCGCAAGCGACGGTACGGAGCCGATCGTATGCGTCGACATGCTGCCGGACGTGATCGTCTGTCGCCGCATCTGTTCGTATCCTTTCCGATCCGATGCGATGCGAGCCGTTTGGTGGAAATCATCCCGTAGATGTCGTCACGCTATAAAGGCGCGTACAGATATTCGCAACACAATAAATGAAATGTAACATGCAATGAAATGTTCGCAAATGCACGCCAGCAACGAGCATCTGAGCAGCTACTGTGTTCGTAGAAATGATCGCCACGAACGCGACGCAAATGCTGGTAACGTTAGGCAAGCAATGTCACCATCGAAGTCAGCGTTGTACGGATTACTAGCAGTGAACGTTTACGGGCGGTACGTAAGACTCACCCCCATGAGTATGAGTGCCTCGGCCCTCGCCTCCTCGGTCTGCGGGAGATGCATGTTCATCTCGTCGCCATCGAAGTCAGCGTTGTATGGAGTACACACGCATTCGTTGAACCTGAACAAAAATATGCACGAAATAAATATTAATAATTTTTATTTAGAACTAGCTGTTCTGTCAAAAGTTATTGGCCAGTAGTGAGAAAAGAAAAGTGTTGTTTTTACTATTTCTCATGCAATTTTTATGTTTTTTCTCTACATAAGAACCTTCCATACGCCTTAAGGAATAATTTAAAAAAAATGCCGAATTGGTCGAGCCGTTCTCAAGTTTTGCGCTTAGCAACATATTTGGCGATTCATTTTTATTTATATAGATAGATTACTTCTATCTGTAGGTCATAAAATATTTATATCGCGCGGGAAAAGAACCCACAACTCGCAGCGCACAAGCCAAGCGGTCAGCCATTCCGCCAAACGTGGTATATCACTAGTTGTAACTAGGTCACTAGTTGTTAGTTCAGAGAGGCGGCCACAGCCAACACCAACTTTTGCGAACCTAACTAATGTTGTGCTGCTGTGACCAGCAATGGGCTACTGCGGGATGATGATGAGTGCAGTTTACCTGAAGGTTCTCTGCGGCTGCACCTTGGCGCGGTGGCACATGATGGACAGTTTGTGCAGGGACGGCTGGCGGTTAAACAGCACCACGTCGCCGTCCACCAAGTGTCGCTCCACTATGTCGCCACACTGTCGAGAAAGAACAATTGATAGAAAACACCCTTTAAGTCTTGAATTCACTAGGGGGCAATATGTTCCCCAACATGACGCGCAACATTGAGTCTACATGAAATCGACGTTACGCACTGCCTCGCAAAGTTGCGAGCAACATTGTGCGCCATTTCTACGTGACGCGACACATGTTGTAAGCCGCCGCGGGCGCAGGTGTGTGCGAGCGAATTATTCCGCGTAATTATCTCCGGGACATTCACGTAGATGTCCCGCGGCATGTTGCTCCATTTGTCCCTTACTGAATCCAAGGCTTCAAATAAGCCTAGTGATACACAAAATTTACAGATTCTGAAACAATCCATTGGCTTACTACTCAAACGCTGCTAAATTAATTGCCGTTAAGTCTCTTGCTGTCACTGTCAATTTAAGGCGAAGTGACAGTGATAGCACAAACTTAAGCGCTCATGACCACGAGACGGTTTTTCGCCCGCTCACTGGCCGGCTCTAGCGCCAGCGTCGTGTGATTGGCTGACGACCGGACGTAGACCCACCCGGTTGGACGCCGGGCTTAGCTCCGACGAAAAACCGTCTCGTGGGCGTGAGCGATAACGGTCACTTAAAAAGTAGCGTCTGAGTAACACATAACATCACGCCTGTATTCCCCGAAGGGTTGTACAGAGGTGTATAGTAACACCCTCTTTTCGCCGTTATGTTTAAGTCCCATGTAATAGGGAGCGAGCCTATTGCCATCAACCGGGCACATATTCAAACTCCAGGCTGCTAATGAGGAATTCCACACGACAAAACCCAATAACACATTACCCGACCTGGGGATCGCATCCAGGACCTCACGATCAGCAGTCGCTCTTGCCACCACTAGACCAACAAGGCAGTCAAGGTGAGGAGTCTGAGTCATCATCTTCCTGCCCTGGTCCCAAGTTACTTGAGGTCGGCACAATGTGTTTTTCTCTTCCATTCTTCCCTATCAGCCATCTCATTATCATTTACTCCCTTATCTTTCATATCCTCCCTCACACAATCCATCCTTCTTTTCTTTGGTCTCTCTTTCCCCCTCCATCCATAAACATTCATATCATAATTTTCTTAGTCACATGTGTTTCATCCCTGAGGAGTCTGAGTATGTCTTTCATGAACAACAGTACGGTTTCACCAAAGGGCGTTGTACCACTGACGCCGGTGTCACCCTAATAAAGAACATTTTTAACGCCTGGGAAGAAGCACAAGATGCCGTTGGAATCTTTTGCGACCTCTCTAAGGCGTTCGATTGCGTACACCATGAGACACTTCTGCTGAAACTAGAGCACTATGGAATTAGGAATACAGCTCTTAATTTACTAAGATCATACCTGAAAGATAGAAAGGTTAAAGTTCAAGTAAACGGCGTTAACTCATTGGGGTCTGAAATGGCAATGGGCGTTCCTCAAGGTTCGATATTGGGTCCATTCCTCTTTTTAGTTTACATTAATGATTTACCCCAATTATTTCAAAATCAACCGAAAATGGTGTTATTTGCAGATGACACATCTTTGATATTTAAAATAGACCGACGGTCACAAAATCTTGACGACGTGAATAACTCCAAGATTGGTTTACGGTAAATAATTTGGTACTAAATAAAACTAAAACCAAATGCATTAGATTTAAATTACCCAATGTTAGAAGTAGCGAATGTGATATTATATTGAATGGAGAAAAACTGGAATTTATTAGTCAAACGGTTTTCCTAGGAATCACTTTAGACGAGAAATTACAATGGGGACCACATATAACATCTCTAGCGGGGCGGCTAAGCTCGGCTGCTTATGCTGTTAGAAAGATAAGACAGTTAACAGATGTAGAAACCGCGCGTTTGGTCTATTTTAGCTACTTTCACAGCATTATGTCATATGGCATTTTACTGTGGGGTCGGGCTGCTGATATTGATTCCATCTTTATTTTGCAAAAGAGAGCTGTCAGAGCCATTTATAATCTACGTCACCGCGAATCTCTTAGGGAACTATTTAAAGGGATTAATATTATGACGGTACCTTGCCAATTCATTTATGAAAATATTATGTATGTAAGAAAAAATCTACATCTTTTTAATAAAATAAGCGATAGACATAACTCTAATACTAGAAATAAAGATAAACTTGATCGACCATTTTTCAGATTATCTAAAGTACAGACATCTTTTATGGGGTACTGTGTTAAATGTTACAACAAAATACCTTGTGATATATTGCAATTAAATGAAAGAAAATTTAAAAGTCATATTAAAAGTACACTTTGTAAACAAGCATATTACAAATTAGACGATTATATCCAGGATAAGAACGCTTGGAAACGTGCTGGTCCAGCTCCATAGGACAATCTAGAGTCTAGACAAAATCAAACTGGTTGCTATTTTAATTGTATAATTTATTTTTTTAAAGCCGTTTATTTTAGATTCTATGAGTAAGTACCTAAACTCATACACTGACCTATTACTTTTATTTTTTTGGGAAAACGTATACTTTTGCAATGTTTGTAAATATGTGAGCACCATGTACCTATCACTTAATTAATATGTCATTGTTTAATTTTTTTTTTTTTTTTTACCTTTTGTGGTATAGTAATTTTATTCTAGGTGCATCGTTTTCACATATAATTGTATAATTAATGTACCTATACAAAATATTGTAAGACATTTTAAAAGAGTAACGGTGGAGTTTCTTGCCCATTCTTCTCCATACGAAACTACCTTTTGGAAGGGGCAACTAGAATCAATTCTATTTTCTTTGTAACTTTAACGTTCAAAAGTGCCTTTTATGTGCCTAATTGAAATAAATACTTTGACTTTGACTTTATTTGACCATAAAAGTCGTAAACAACTACTAACCTTAAGTTCCTGCGCTATCTTCTCTCTGTTGCCATACTTGAGGTACTTCTTGTGCTTCAACCCTCGTTGCTGCACGTAATTGGCTCCAGGATGCACGTCAGGACCGTTGCAGACCAGCTTCCGAAGCCACTGGAGGTTTGCGGGGAAGACGCGTTCGGGGTATGTGAGGATCTTTGCTACGTGGACTGGTACTCCCACCTGGATGAGAAGGTTTGTAAAGTTTTTGGTGTTCAGGGAAATCAGTGATAGCCTAGTGGTGTGACCTATGGACTGCCAAGTCATAGGTCTCGAGTTCAAAACCAAGGCAGTATACAACCCAGTATTGTATAATTATCACTTGCTTAAAAACGGAGAAGGAAAACATCGTGAGGAAACCTGCCTGAGAGATATTTCTCGACGGCATGTGAAGCCAAGTCAGAGGCCCATGGGCAGGATAAACTCTGACAGCAGGTTGGTCAACAACCACACGAAAAGAAGAAGAAGTGATTCTATTAAGGAATATGGTGGACACCTGACTGTAAACACCACAATATTTGAGACGTAGAAAAATCGAAATAAACGTCTATAACGGTTACGACGGGTTATACAGGCTGAGTTTTGGAAATAGGTCTTCAGAACCAATACCGGAACAATAAGGAATAGAGAAAAGAAGGAGTATTTAAGCGAAAACTAAAACTGCATTATTCGTTTTTTGAAAAAGCTGCTTATTTTAGCCAGGATTCGAAACAAAGCTTTTATATTATAATTCGCGTGTGAGGGCTAGTCACCGCCTGCGCTATGTGAACGGTGAGAGGGGGGTGCGCGGTAGACAACACAAAGTAAACTGACAGGACGAGCCTATTGTTTCGCTCCCACCTCCCGCCGCTCACATACCGCAGGCGGTGATTACATCAATCGGTAAATAGAAAAGTAGGCATAAAACAAATTGGTAATTTTTATGTTTGTTTTCATACTTTTTGACAAACTGTATTTTACTCAATATCTGCGTATTTAAAAATCTGGCTATTTAAAAAAACTATGGTCTCACCTCCTGAATCTGCAGATTAGGGTCGGGCGATATGACAGTTCTGCTGGAGAAGTCCACTCGCTTGCCGGACAGGTTGCCGCGGAAGCGCCCCTGCTTGCCCTTCAGCCGCTGCACCAGACCACGGCCCGGCTTCTTGGGCTACACCAACATATAAGGAGAAATACAATTTGTGACATAATGTTTCCTGGATATTTTTTTCTGCTACATTCGGTTTCATACAAAACTGTTTTGTTCACACGGCGACGCAAAATGAGTTGTCGTGTTGAAGTTACGGGACCGAAATTACGCGTCGCACAACTCAAAAAAATTGCGCTCATCTGGCTTCACCCTTAACAACTGACTTATCAGAAAGTTCTGAATCATCATCATCATCTGATATAAGTATTTACCTGCATTGACAGTGGTATGCCGGACATTTCGCTGTTGATGTAGAGCGCCGCATGTAGCTGGAGGTAGTCCCAGTCCTCCTGCACCAGCTCGCTCTTGCCCCCACTGGCTATGTGGCGCGCGATCACGTGGTTTATCAGAAGAATCTCCGACTGCTTCATTGTTAAGTCGTCCTCGTTTCTGTGAGTCGAATCAAATGCTGAATGGACCACATTAGTTCATTGACATAGAGCAGTAAGCAATGGAATGATAACGTACGGTGCAAAAGATATCTGCATTAATACTAAGAATTATACGTTGACTGAATAATACTAGGTAGAAGAGTAAGACTGGAAACTGTCTACCGAAACTGTCTACCGGACCCGACTCACGGTCGCAATCGACCGACGCGACTTAATAGTATCTAGGCCCAAGCCAGATTTACCAGATATAACTATGCCAACATCGTAAGTGCTTGGGTGTGGAATTCCTCAGTAGCAAAAAAAGAGTTTGGATTTGTGCCCGGTTGATGGCAATAGGCTCGCCCCCTATTACATGGGACTTAAACATAACGGCAAAATGAGGGTGTTACTATACACCTCTGCACAACCCTTCGGGGAATACTGACGTGATTTTATGTTTTTATGTAACATCGTAAGTCATGGTCATGGCAAGTTAATTTGTTTCACACTTTAGGGAGTGACTGCACTTATCAACGCGTAATGTGATTGGTCCCGCTGAATTGCATTTATGTCAACGCCTCTCGCACTTCACAAAGTCGGTGAGAGAATTCGATGGAAAGATACATACCTTATGCATATACAAGATTTAAACGAAATCATGTAATTCCTTCAAACTTCCTTTAACCCTGCATGACACACTTTTGAATTTAATAAAAATAAAATTACAAGAAGTAAACATGCATGAATTGCGCGGTATTGCTCGCCGCGCGGTCATTTAACTCGGGGCGCTAAAATGCTTCACGTTAAGAACACATGTTTACTTCTTGTATTTTTTTTATTTAATCTAAAACTATCCCGTTCAGGGTTAATCTATGTCAGCAGTACATCACGAGGTTTGAATGAATTACAATGATTTCGTTTATGAGCTGTAAAACACTTCATTGCTTACTTCTCCGTTTATCTAACAAACGAGGCTAACCAAAAGATGGCTGTTTAGGTTTAATTATACGAAAATATATTATGGAATTATTATCTAAAACTGCAGCGATTATTATTCGAAACTGTATCCGTTATTATCCAAAACAACACAAGTCACAAATCGACAAGTTTTGAGTCAGGTTCTACTGACTCCAAGGACTGGTAACTCACGTGCCAGCCTTGATCTCGGAGACGACGCTGGGCCGGATGCAGAGCGGCGGCACGGGAAGGCGTGTCAGGATCAGGTGTTCCGGACGCGTCAGCTTCGCGTTCATGCCCAATAGGGGGATGTCCTCGTCGGGTATGCGACGGAACAGGTTGAGGACCTGGATGATGAGGGGAAACTCAATTGTTTGTTCGGTTAATACGTCAACCTGAACACTGTCGGCGCTTCTACCAACGCGCCTATGATGTCCGCGGGGACTGCAAGGAGTGCGGAGGAGGGTGGTCTACGGCCACCACCACCGCGCATTCTCGAACACTCGCCGATAGCTCGCGAAACCGCTAACATTAAATACCAATTTGTTACGTGTTTTTATATTTTTCAATATACTTTGTTTATCGTGTGAGTCGCCTAGTATTATTTATGTTCCCTAACTGAACAAACACTTCTATAAGGTTAGCCGGAAAGGGGTTACTAAGCCGAAAAGGTGTTAAAGTACCCATAATAATGGATAACTTTTGTTCTACAACTTTCCCCAAAAGTCAATAGTTCAAGAGAAATAGCTGTTCAAAGATATCATAAAAAATACGCTAAACTCTATCTATCCTCAGCTATGATCAGACGTGTTTACATTTTACGTCATATTTGGGGTCACGGATTAGAAACTCCATTTTCTGAATTCATAACTAAAGCAGGGATGAATAATTTTTGAAAAACTAAAATAAAAATAATTTTTCATGGAAAAAAAATTAATCTAATTTTTAAATTTTAACACTTTCTTTTATAACAATCATCAGTGATACATTAAGTGGCCTGCGGCTTAGTACCCCCTTTCCGACTAACCGACTCTTTACAAGGGACCTTTTAACTCCCTTTCAGCTTTAGGGGTATTTTTGTAACACGTTGTATATGCTTCTCACTTTCACACTTCCCACAGTAGTCATGGCTACATCTAGAGGTATATAATCTAAGATATGAGTAGATGTGAGAGATTATTTTCAATATCAAGTGTCAGAATTAAAGTGTATCAGTTCATTAAGCCGGCCACATACCTCCAAAGGACTCATCTCAATAATAAGACCGCTGTTGATCATAGTCGCCAACTCCTTATTAGACTCCTTGGCCTCATTGAAGTCTCTCAACACCCTCTTCACTAAAGGATCCGTAGCTTTCTTCGCCCTGTATTTATCATGGATGATCTTCAGTATGCCAGCAGGACTTTTTTTCACCATCCCATTCAGGGCTTCGCAGTACGGACATTTTGTGCAGGTTTTTGCTTTTTTCAGGACCATAGCACGAAGGCTCTTCTTGTGAAGGTACGATAGCTCTGGATTCATGAATTTTCGTCTGTAACTCTTTTTTAATGGTTCTGCTAGCATCACTTTTGCGCATTCCTGTTGGATAAGATACCGAGTGATATTATGTATCTACTAATGTTATTAAGGGAGATTGTAAGTAGGTTTTGTATTGAAAAAGTTTTTTGGCTTCTCCACTTCCAAGACTCCCCTGATTTGGTGTTACCAAATTTTATGATGTCATCATATTAGAACAAACAAAACTGTGTATTTACTATAGTTGTGTTTTGTTCTCACTGTAGACGGGATCATAAATCATAGGAAGGCTAGAGCGGTGAGCACGTTGAGAGCGAAAGAGAAAGAGAGAGCGAAATACTTGCTGCATTGCTCCCACATTTTATGACTCTGTCTGCAGCAACAAAATAACAAGACTATAGGAGACAAATATTGCAGCACATTTGTAACCTGCAAAATCATGAGACATCAACAGACATCTATAATCTCTTAATGAATACGCAGCTTATAAGTACTCTAGACAATTCAAACCAAATATGTTGTAAAAAGAAACAAGACTAGACTTTGTTATTATAAAACTGTCTATACCGGTTTACAAATCAATATTCTTTATAACCTACCTTACAAATAGTCTGTAGTATGGTGATAATAGATCTAAAGTAGCCAACATGGAAGACGGGCAGGGCCAGCTCTATGTATCCGTAGTGACCGACACACTCGGCCAAACCCAGCCCACAGGTCTCACAGTTGGCATCCTTCTGATTAGTGCCCTGTAGTAAAACAAAATATATTAGGTTATGGATATGAAAACAGAAATATTAAAAAAAAAACAAAATTATTATTATTTATTTATTAAACACACTATAGAGAGGTCCAATGTGTTAGTAACAATATAACTTAGCCTATGTTGTACTTAATAACTAGAACAGATTGGGTGCGATTAGTTAGCAACCACACTAGCGGGCTATCTGCCCGGGCTGCTATTGATTGCAGGACAGTGTTGGGACTGCCACGCAGCCTGTGGACTAGCGAGGCTGATTTCTTTTGCCACAATGCGTCAAAACTCACAGTGCGTGCGATGGCAAACATTACTGAGGCACTACAGAAGCGTGGCAATCGCAACAATAACCTGAAGGCATTATTATATTGGATATGCAGACCATTATAAGCCTTTTGGCAAATGGCAAAGCAGTCTGCATTACAGCTGCAAGTTCATTAGCAGAGAAATGGTGCTGCTGCCCATCCGTTTGAAGATCGAATGACCTCACAACGTGAGACCATTTGACACTTTGATTTTTTTTTTCTTTCCCAATAAATTCGAATGTTCTAGTGTCCTTACCATTCTTCTGTCCAACACACCGTACGTCGCCGGCACCCTCTGCCCATCCTGAGCGTACAGGTTCTTAGTAATGACCTGGATGTGCGCCGCCTGCTGGATGGCGGATGCGCTATCCACATTGAACGTGACATGAGAACTGAAAATATGACAACAAAATTTATATTTCTAAAAAATACTTTTATCATACATAGAAATACATGAAACTGAAACTGAGGGTAGGGAATCTTTCGGATTATATTTATGTCGTGTTAAATTCTTATTTTTGTATTACAAAAAGGGTATTTTCCAGTCTTTCAAAAACCATATGATGAAGTAAACATAACCTCACTTACATTTTTCTCCCAACGTATGTCTCGCGATATTGTTCTTTCGGCATTTTAAATAAGTTTAAAGAAAATCATTTAACACAAAATAAACGTTATTATTGTAATATTCCATAATAAACAATATTTTCATAATAACATGAAACCGCTAGGATATTGGTTGATTGACGTTTGTTATTATGCGTTCAGTTCATAATAATATGGATTTGTTAAAAAGTATGAATCGGACGAAGTTTTTTGAACGCATCTTAAATCAGTGATACCATATCCTGGGAATTATTTATCTACTATTATTATTTAAGCCCGCACCTAAACCCTTTTTTTCAAGATAATAAGTGGTACTCCTTATTACATTAATTGGTATGAGTGGTGATTGAGACGTGGAAATGAATCGATTTATTAATTTGACATAATTTTATTTTTGCTCATTAATCTTATAATTATAATCACAGCAAGATATTTCATTCGAAGTAATGCCAATATTTTTTTACCAATATTGCTTAAAAAATTGCTTGTAATGTATGCTTGAATCGTTGCATGGATTGATTACTCATAAAAAATTGTATTCGGAACAAAATTTCTACCAATTTGGAAGAATTTGACGTTATACCTTAACCCAGTTCATATGTTTCTGGCGTAAAAAGAAGCGCCTCAGCGCGCCGTTTTTTGGCTTGTCAACCGAAACCACGCAACATTTTTCGCTCGAAATATTTTATAAAACCTATCAATTTCCTAATGTACTATTCAATGGGATATAGGAATAGATGCGCCGTACAAAGTTAAGTGATATAGAACACAAGTGATAAGTTAAAACGGACTGAAAATCGTTTTCCCACCGTAGTGACCCGCGAACTCTCAACATGCCTCTGTTAAAAAGGAAAGCATTTGAGAAATCAAAGGCGTCGGAGTTCCTCAGGGACGACGATGAGGTCTTCCACTGCGAGATCACCGACGAGATATTCAAAGATTACGAGTAAGTGTAACAATAAACATTAAAAACGCCGAATTTTTGCGAATTTCTTATGTTAAATTGTAGTTATCAGTTTACGGGGACCGTTGGCATTGTCAGCGCGCGGCGGGTCGCGCAATAACGCGAGCGTGACACAATATTTCGCTATTTCTGTCATTCGCGTCATAATTTTTATCATAATTAGATGATGTTTGATGAATGTTTATTTACAGGGAATATTGTGAGAGGATAATTCTCGTCAATTCAATGGTGTGGACATGTGAGATGACAGGAAAGAATAATTTGACATACTCTGAGGCTCTGCACAGTGAAAAGACAGCGCGGAGGGCCCTGAAAGATTTCCCAATGGAGCTGCGTATACCAATATTGTTTCTGGCAATAAAGACCAAGAGGTGTTCATTTGCTGAGATGTCGGAAGATGTGTTCAACTTTGTGAGGGACCGGTACTTCGTTGGAGAGACAGTGGAGGCCTGCCTGGAGGGGGATCTGTTTAAGGAAGCCCATATACTGTCAGTCACAGCACAGAAACAGCACCCAGACAGGTGAGGCTTAATCATAGTTAAATGATAAAACTCCCATTATTATTATGGATGTTACACTGGTTACAAAACTGAAGTCATAGCCTTACTAAAAATATTAAATTGATCAAGAAGAGAACATAAAACACAATTAAGTAATTTAAAGTAGATTATTATTCAAATTAATATCTGATAACAACACAATCCAATTATTTAAAAAAAAACTTACAGCACTATTACTTGAAAAGTGTTATTATTCAATTAATTATTTTTTAAATGATAAATAGTAGACTGACATTGCTTTATTAACAAATAAATAATTTAAATTCTCACTAACATTTGCATGCCTAAATTTGAGGTAGGTTGTACAAGGATCAAAATCTTTTGTTAACACCTATATTTTATGTACCTACACCCTATGCAAATAAACCAATATTCTATTCTAAAGAAAAAATATCATACAATCTAATTAATCCATATCCACCATCCACCAATATCCTAGAATAAGCTTTATAATTTTATAACATATCTTTAAACAAACTAATACTAACCATTCATATCCACAATTTCTCTAATCTTAGCAAGATATGTCCTTGAACCCTACAAATATAGCTGCCAACAAAAATCAATACAATGTACACAGCAACACCTTTCTAAAAAAATACATACATAAGTAAAAAACTCAACAATTAAATCCTAAGCTATGAAGGTCACATGAATTGGTATAAGATGATCTAATAAGTACATTATACTTACATAAAATTTCCTTATTTAATCAAAATATCATGGAGGCATGAATCATGCTGTTGCTACTTGCTACCTTCATAGTACTATTAAACTCTTAAAATGATTCGATACTTGATGTATTTACCCGGAAGTGAAACATTTAGAATGTAATAAGATGTATGTACCTATAATGATATTGTAACATTTTGTTTAGACTGTAGAAAAGAAAAAAATATACTATACACCCTTCCACCTATACATGGCGTAAACGAAATCATGTAATTCCTTCAAACCTCGTGATGTACTGCTGACATAGACTAACTCTGCATGGTATACTTTTGAATTCAATAAAAAAAAATATATGAAGTAAGCACGTGTTCTTAACGTGAGGCATTTTAGCGCCCCGAGTTAAATGACCGCGTGGCGAGTGATATCCGCGTAATTCGCTCGGGGCGCTAAAATGCCTCACATTAAGAACACATATTTACTTCTTGTAATTTATGTGAATCCAAAAGTATCATACACCATGCAGGGTTAATCTATGGCAGCAGTACATCACAAGGTTTGAAGGAATTACATGCTTTCGTTTACACCCTGTATGTATAATATTGTATACTCTATTTCTTATCACATATGACGTAATTGGCCCATCAAGGCATGAATATCTTTTGAATCATTTCTTCAAGTACAGTTTCAGTTCATCTTGATTGACCGTTAAGGTTCATAATAGCATAATACTGTGTTGAACCTCTGCTGGAAGGAAACATGTTGCTTGTTTCTATATAATATTTCCTTGTTAAAATGGGTCTCATTGTCTAATGTTATATTAATAATTTTTCATTATTTTATTTAGAACATGATAGAGAAATAATCTATACATATCTACACCCATATATATGATATATTGTAAGTATATCATCATCTCCCTGCCCTTATCCCACACTAGGTGTGGTCGGCACAACTCTCCTTTATCAGTGACATCTCAGTACTCACTCCTTTCTTATCCATATCATCCTTCACACAATCCATCTACCTTTTCTTTGTCTTACCTCTATTTGTATATCCATCTACATTCATATTTCATATACAAAGTTAGTCAGAAAGGGGGTACTAAGCCGAAAGGGTCTTAGAGTACCCATAATAATGGATAACTTTTGTTCTACAACTTTCCCCAAAACTCGATAGTTTAAGAGAAATAGCTTTTCAAAGATTTCGTAAAAAATATGCTAAAATATATCTGTCCATAGATATGATCAGCTGTGTTTACTATTTAGGTCATATTTGGGGTCACGGATTAGAAACTTAATTTTCTGAATTCATAACTAAAGCAGGTATGTTTTTTTTTTTAAAAAACTAAAATCTTTTTGCATGGAAATTAAAATTATCAAATTTTGAAATTTTAACACTTGCTTTAAAATAGTCATCAGTGATACTTTAGGTGGCCCGCGGCTTAGTACCCCTTTTCCGACTAACCTTGTATACAATGTGTTTCCTTTCATGAACTAGCGATATTCTAGGTACTTATATTACAACTATTTTTATACACAAATACATACTGTATTATATACATACTGTAATGTATAAAATAATATTTTCCTGCTTAGGGTTCCTACAAATGCTCTTGGTGCTTGCACATAATATGCTATATTCAAACAACAATAATTCTTAAAGTAATAGACATACAGCTGTAAATTTAATGTTGTATTTGTAGCTTAGCTCAAAATCTGTTGATGTAGTAAAAAAACAAAAAGGTTTATAGGGGTTGTTTTTGCTGTAATTTACAATAATTTGAAGATTTGCATAATTTCTTGTTTTTTTTTTTTTTGGAGTTTAATAATTTTTTTAAAGTTACGAATTTGTGAACCATTGTTTCGTAATGTTAAATGACAGAGAATATTGTTGCCCTCCGAATAAGCCTATTTTTATCTCAGTAAGACAAAAACTTCAAGAGATATGCTTTTTTTTTGTACACACATAGATAATGTATCAAGAAAAAAACAAAATGGCTGTTACATAGAAGGGAAATGGGTTGGACACCAATGTGTAGTGTATTTATATATCAAACTAGCGGACCCAACAGACGTCGTCCTGCCCGGAAAAGCAGCGCCACCTACCGGGTCCAATTGTGAATCTAAACCATCCAGGGTGCCACCCAAACGCATACAAAAAATTCATTCAAATCGGTCCAGCCGTTTAGAAGTTCAGTGACATACACACGTACAGCCGAATTATATATATATAAAGATTAGTTGTAATATAAGTACCTAGAATATAAGTAGCTAGTCCATAACCAGACACACTGTATATTGTAAGTGTATATAACAATAATTAGCACAGAGTAACTTAAAATGAGGGTTATGAAAAAAATAACTGTAACAAACATTGTTCAGTTTCTATGGAACATTTTGATAGTACTGTTATCAATATTTCAATGTAAATTGAACATACATTAGCTTTAGTCATTATGACTAACAAGATTTATCAAGTGGTAAGATATATTAAGTTCTAAAATCAATGCAGGGCTCATGTAAGAAGCATCTGACTCCCTCTGACTCCCTCGTTGGTCTAGTGATGGCAAGCGCGGCTGCTGATCGTGGGGTTCTGGGTTTAATCCCCAGGTCGGGCAAAGTGTTATTGGGTTTTTGCATTAGAAATTTCTCAGTAGCAGTCCGGAGTCTGGATTTGTGCCCGGTTAATAGCAATAGTCTCCCTATGACATGGGATTTAAACATAACTGGCGTAATGAGGGTGTACTAAAAACACCTCTGCCGAACCCTTCGGGGAATACAAGGCGTGAGTTATATTACTTATTTCTAAGATCATTACTGTAATTGCATTTTTCATTCAGTCTATACTAATACTAGCGGCCCGTCCCGGCTTCGCACGGGTGGACATTTTTCCCATTTTTGCAACATTTTTCATTTATGCTCCGCTCCTATTGGTCGTAGCGTGATGTTATATAGCCTATAACCTTCCTCGATAAATGGACTATCCAACACAAAAATATTTTTACAAATTCCAACCAGTAGTTCCTGAGATTAGCGCGTTCAAACAAACAAACAGAGTCTAGACTTTATGGTATACCTGTTGTTTTTTATACATTCTTTGGATATACTACAAGAGTTTAGACACTGTGTTTAACATCAATATGCAATAAAAAAGTTGTTTAGTCTCTGTTTAGTCTAAACAACTTTTAAACACAATTTTGTTTTAGACAATTTTCGTCTAGTCATTCTACCAAAATTGTAAGACTTGAGGTAAATGACCCAATATAATGTAAATGTTCGGCTGGTATCAACGTTTAAAATCATTATTATCAATAGCCACAGTACAATTTTATTTATCTAGATAATAATCAGTCACATACTTAGACTAATTAACAACGCCTTTTTTAGTATTGTAATATTTTGTTTTTTCAATAAATTAATAACATAACATCACGCCTTCTATCCCCGAAGGGTTCGGTAGTAGGTGTTTTAGTACACTCTCGTTTCGCCAGTTATGTTTAAGTCCCATGTAATAGGGGGCGAGCCTATTGCCATTAACCGGGCATAAATCCAGACTTCAGGCTGCTACTGAGAAATTCCTAATGGAAAAACCCAATAACACTAGCCGACCTGGGGATCGAACCCAGGACCCCATGCTCAGCAATCGCGCTTGTGACCACTAGACCAACGAGGCGGTCTACAAGTTTCTATTATCTTTTTTATCTATAAATGTCAAAGTTTGTGTTATTGGGTTTTTCCATTAGGAATTTCTCAGTAGCAGCCCAGAGTTTGAATTTATGCCCGGTTAGTGGCAATAGGCTCGCTTCCTATCACATGGAACTTAAACATAACTGGCGAAACGAGGGTGTACAAAAACAAAACACCTCTGCTTAACCTTTCGGGGAATACAAGGCGTGATGTTATGTAGATACTTGTTAGAACTCTTACTTGATTAGTTTTTAATTTTTTTGTAGCCATACTAATTTTAAACTAACTAAATATATCATGAACATTATGACCCTAAAGCCATCCTCACACGGGCTTCTTGCCACAGCCACAAGTGGCCGACCACTAGATCTTTCCATACATTTCGATTGGCCACCACCAACCATACGTGTGCAGCAGATCCTTGCGAAATGTATATAAAAGTTAGTCTGGAGCTTGTGGGCGGCTACTGGTTGCTGTGGCGAGTGGCGCGTGCGCAGGCATCTTTACAATTAAGTATATTGCCCGTCAAATAACTAGAACCAAGATGGCGTCGACTGCCAAACTTGAGGGGTTTACTAGTAGCCACTGAAGAGTTCCACTATCCACTTCCTAGATCCATCATCAGACCCTGAACATCTAGTACAATCTATTGGACTCAGTAAAACAAATCATATGACGATGATGAATCATATGATGATGATATATTCTATCTATCCTCAGCTATGATCAGCTGTGTTTACATTTTAAGTCATATTTGGGGTCACGGATGAGAAGCTCCATTTTCTGAATTCGCAACTAAAGCAGGGATGAAGAATTTTTGATAAAACCAAAATAAAAATCATTTTGCATGGGGTTTTTTTTATCGAATTTTTAAAATAATAATCAGTGATACATTAAGTGGCCCGCGGCTTAGTACCCCCTTTCTGACTAACCTTGTAGATGATGTAGTCGACGCCATCTTGGTTCAAGTTATTTGACGCGCACTGTACCGTATTGGTGTTACACAAAGAAACCTCTTATGATAACTTGACCTATAAGGAGATAATTGCTATTATAACCTCCCACAGCAAAGCCCTCCTGCCAGCCGCGTCTTACTGCTACGAAGTGGAACAATACGACGAGATGGAACCCTCCGCGTCGGGTCAGATCGGCACAGCGCCGTCCGACCGCGTGCGTCGCCGCAAGGGCGTCTACACACGTGACAAGAACCGCCTGTTTCTGAAACAGTTTGTTGAGGGCGGCCCTGACGGAGTTATTTCTATTAAGGTAATGAATAAATGCCATTGGAAACGCCGGTAGAAGACGCCCTAGGACATCGATGTTATTGGTGATGTTTTTCACAAAGGCTCGGTGCGTAGTACTCTCAACCGGAGTGCGTGTATGACAAGATGTATGACTGTGGATGAAGCGAAACGAGTGTGTAAGTATCATAGTATGTGGGGTTCTATAGTTTCTGCCTTCCTCTCATGGGAAAAAGGCGTGAGTTTATGTATGTATGAATAAATAGTCCCAAGTAATAATCACCACTTTTGAAATACTGTTTGGTGATTGCAATGTGTTGTTATACAAATGAGGATACTACCCTTCTTCCTAATATTATCCCTTTGTCATTTTTACGAAACCCTAAGGATGAAAGGAGGTTGTCCATTCAATGTTGGGAACCTCTAAACAGGACGTGACATATAGCAAGTATTAATTTCTTAAGAGGAAATGCGGTCGGCATTTAGTCCATACAAACGTATTCCTCAGTTTCCTCCTTGGATAATGTCACTAGAGCAAATATTTTTTTACCATATGATATATATCTACCACCACTATGATCCTATGTTTTGTTTTTGTCAATAAAATAATTATTAAAAGAACTAGAAACGTTTAAATTTTACAAAAATCTACCGGTTTTACCACCGTTTTCAGACATCTGGCAAACAAATTTGACGAATATAAAAAATAAAAGAAAAACATACAGACATAACCAAAGTCTTTCTTAAATTATTACAGAAAAAAAAAATCGGTCCAGATTTGAAGAAGGAAACGGAAATACGGAAGTACGATTTCACTAATATTGCACAGCAGAAATCAGTCCCGAGAAGCAGTTGTCTCTTTCGCGCTCAATTGAGAAGTTTTGCAGGAGGGGTGGGACGGAAATAGATCGCTTAAAAACCTTTTCTTCAAATATTTTACAGCCCGCGTTTCCTCTTAAGTGCGATCGCTGAGCATGACGTATTCGTCAGTACTAATATCTGTCGCTCGCGCCCAAATACAATATTGCTGTCGCCCTCGCTCATTGACCGCCGTCATCGCAGATTGCAATGGCTGTAGGCACAAAGGTACGAAAATCTTCTTGCTTTCCAATCGCACTTTACCATCTTCAACATTTGCTTCACAGAAATCAGCACAAGACAAGTACAGTATAAGCAAAGTAAGCTTTGACCAAATATTCACGGGCAGTCCACCAGTGTTCGCCGCTTCCAAGAAGCTGTTGAAGTCTCCAGCAGCCCCCAAGAGTCAAGCAAAGCCCGGCTCTGCCTCCAAACTGAAGTCTCTCAAAAAGCCCAGCCCACAAAAAGGACGGCAGGAGTCTATGGACAAGTTTGTCAAGAAAAGCGATAAGTCTGAAGGTATGCGTCAGTGTTTTTTTAATTTTCGTATTAAATCTACAGGCATTTTGAAATTATATGTACTTATAATAAGCATTCCTTAATTCTTTTGTAAACTAATAATAGTGTAAATCGTGTAGTTAAGACTACAGTTAGACTATTAATTCGATGCAGTAACTTGACAGTTAGAGGGATACCAGTTTTTGACAAAATAAAGTTAGGTGAAAAAAAGAACAAACGAAATTGAATAAACTTAATAATGTACTTATATGAAAACGTTTTATTCAATTTATTAACTTTACAATCAAAGCAAATAATGTAAGTTATTTCATTTTATTATTTTTTACATAAATACACTCTTCCTCCTTTATTCTTATATTGCAAACCAATTTGTACAGATTTATTTAAAATGAAATATTTTTCTCATTTGTTCTTTTCGCAAAATCGTTCACTATGCCAACACTATTAGTTCTAGTATGATAACATTATTTTGCTTTGAACTGTCAAGTTACTGCATCTAATTAAAATTCCGACTATAGTCCACATTTTTGGATACATTAACATTCTCATAATGGTCATATCGTGTCCATACCACATGCCTTAGGTATATAAACAGTACTACACAGAATCAAAAATGTAAACCCTAATTTAATAATATCTCTTCAAAAGCACAAAAAACCAAACCACCCACCGATCCGGCAGCCAAAAAGAGTGCGCAAGAGATGGCAGAGAAGATGCGCAAAGCAGAAGAACTGATGCGACAGCGCAAAGAAGAGGAGAGGCTGAGGAAGAAGGAGAAGACAGCGCGCCTCCAGGCTTATATGAAGGAGTGGCAGAAGGTCAAAGATGACATGGAATTGGAAGATCATAAAGTGAGTTTTGTTCCGTCTGTTCCCAGTGTTTAAGATCAGAATTAGACATATAGTTGTTGTATCAATCTTACTTCGGTTTTTCCTTTTCGGAAGGACTTAGGTTCTCCTTATCCTAACGTTTAGTCTTATGCCAAGAAGTATGTTATCAGTTTATGGTATATTTATGCCCATTTGTTGCGGACTAGGTTTAGTTAGGTACTGGGCATATCTAATCATTATATTCTCATCTGCTAAGTGACCTGCTTCTGCACCCCCAGGATATGGCGCTCGGATGTTCTGCACCCCTTGCGTTCATGGTTACTGTTGCCCTATCGCAACTGAACTCTTCTGCCTTCTTCTTCAGGGAACATAATATATTATAAACTTATCCTTTTCCAACTGCCTCGTTGGTCTAGTGTTGGCAAGCGTGACTGCTGATTGTGAGGTCCTAGGCTCGATCCCCAGGTCAGGCAAAGTGTTATTGGGTTTTTTCGTGTGAAATTCCTCGGTAGCAGCCTGGAGTTTGGATTTGTCCCCGGTTAATGGCAATAGGCTCGCCCCCTATTACATGAGACTTAAACATAGTGGTGAAATGAGGGTATTACTATGCACCTCTGCCCAACCCTTTCGGTAATACAGGCGTGATGTTATGTTTATGTATCCTTTTTCCAGCAATAGACACTTATCCCTAGTAACGCAAGTTTACTAATATGCTGTCAAATGTCATGATAGGTTGTAACGTTTTTTGGTCGACCAATCACCTTCGTTGACATGACATGTAATTTGACATAAATACAGCTTCCAGATTCAACCTTTCTCTCCATCCACAGATAATACCAAAAGGCACCCCTATAGACGTGGAGGGCATTCCACACGAGCACTTCGGCGACTTCCTCTCCGTACTCGAGTTCGTGCACATGTACTCCGAGATCCTCAAGGTCAAGGACGTGTTCCACAACCAGCTGGACCTGGAGACCTTTCGGAAGGCTCTGACCTTGAAGGAACATGCGGGCGTGTTCAGTGACCTCGTACAGATGTTTCTGACAACAGTGTTCTCCCTTCAAGAAGATGAGGCGGAGGAGTATAATGAGACTGGAGGAATACAGCTGTCTACTGGTGAGTCAATATAATATTCTTCTTCGTATTGTATCGAAGGTACGGTAGTCAAATTAGATTGGCCCAGTAGGTGGCCACGCCAATTGCGCTAGCAGTTGCCTTATTTAAATCTTCTTCTTTTCGTGTGGTTAGTGACTAACCTGTTGTCAGAGTTTATGGCCTCCCTGGGTATCTGATTTGACTTCACATGCCGACGAGAAATATCTCTCAGGCATGCCGGTTTCCTCACTATGTTTTCCTTCACCGTTTTTAAGCAAGCGATAATTATACAATACGCACATGAATCCGAATAGTCAGAGTTGCGTGCCTTGGGTTCGTACTAGAGACCTTGATGACTTGGCAGTCCGACGGTCACACCACTAGGCTATCACTGCTATAAATGCTGCTTGATTTTCACAGAGGATAAACAAATGGACAGTGAAATGGGCGTCACGAAGGCTATGGAGCTGGCGACGAAGGCCAGCAAATGGTCACAGACCTACCTGGGAACACCGCTCAGCAAACTACCGCTCGATCCCACCACAGTCAGTGAAGTTTTGAGGTAAGTTATACGAAAGTTATCTAGATTTTTTTTATAGAAATGGCAGTTTAAAATGTTTTAGTCTAGAGATTATGTCAGGGGTATAACACTCATGGGTGATACTTACAGGGTTTTAGCAAGTACTGTCATGATAAGGGTGTCAAGTGTATTTGTTAAAAGTCGTATCTATATAATATCTATATTGTTTTAGAATAGTCTTTTTTTTTTATTCAAAAATGTACTTTAATTTCTGTTTAGTACAGTACATTTTATGTAGCTGATCTGTCCATGATGCGAGTTGAAAGCGTTAGCGTTGTATACTATTTAAAATGGAATCTTTTGAAATATACTGTATGAAGTAGAACTTAGGGTCGCCACACATTTGACGGACGATGCGCTCTGTATCGTCGGTCGAATGATGCCAGAAACACTCAACCGATGGTGCGTTAGTGCGTCGACCATACTAATACTATGTATCGATGATATGGTCGACGTATCTTTTGTGTATGTTTTGAGGCTTAGCTGTATGTATGCGTTGGTTAACGTTGGAGAAGTGGTTGTGTATTGTGGATCTGGTAACCCCCGGTAGACTGCACCTGCTGTCGTCGGGCGCGGGGCCGGGCGCGCGCTGCGCCACGTGGCGCTACCAGGCGCGCGGCGGGTACACCAGCGCCGACGACGCGGGCCTGCGCCTGCGCGTGCAGCACCCGCTCCTGCTCACCATCCTCGGCTCCACGCACGTCGCCGACCTGCGCATTGGTACGCATCATCCTGCTAACTACCCACGTGTTCACCGACCTCGCAGCGAACAATAATGCCACTATACTTTCGCAGAGGACAAGTTCCTAGTGCTGCAGTGCCTCATGAACCAGATCCTGAGCTACGCAACAGTGCGTGACGTCATCGAGGAGAAGCTGGAGGAGATGAAGAACACTAAGCAAGCACTCAGATTGTTACAGGTATGTGTCGATCGAATGTGGCTGTATATTGTAAATTTTTAGAATTAATGACGTCACACTCAACCACAGAGTAACCAAAAGTTTTATAAGGATATAAATAGCTGTTGACATGTCATTCCTTCTCACTCATATTGTATTTCTATCTTTGTCTCGCCCTGTACGTTGAGAACAAAAACTATTGACAAAAACGAGCAAAATTAGAAGTCTTTTCAATATATTTTAGCCGATTATAAATTGATACTAATAATAATAATTAGACGACTTGATCGAGGGCCTAATACAGAAAGCAGTCCTCCTCGACACAACACTTATTATAAGAAGGTTTCTGGGACCCTAACCACCGGTTGCATGAACCTTGTTCCCGATGCCTGTGAACCCTTATTTTTTATATTTTTAAATGTTTTTTTTTTATTTTCATGGGAAATAAATATTTAAATACATAATTTATAAAAATGTAAGATGAATAAAGGAGAAATACAGCAATATCTTGACTTACGCTACCCCGTTTTACGCGAATTCGGAGATACGTAGTTGTTCTTTTTGATCATCGCGCGCATCGGCGTGTTCGATTTACGACAAGTTCGAACGTCTTCCGTGTGGAATAAAAATTCCAATTCCGTAAAACATAACGTACGCCGTGCAAATTCGGTTTATGACACAAACTTTATACATATTTATATGCAAGGTTGAACCCCGACTTACGCGAATTCGACTTACACGGCTATCAATTGGTCCCACCTACCGCGTAAGTCCGTAGTATTACTGTAATTATCTTTATCTACCTCCACAGACAAACGAACGCAAACGCGAAGTCCAAGTACAGGCAGCAAAACAAGAGCTTCGAAAAGAAGCAGCCGCAAAGAAAGAAGAAAACAAACTTATTGGCGAGAAAGCAAGAGCTGTCGATGAGGAAACTAAGACTGCCATAGATAAACTGACGGCAGAGAGCGATGATAAGAGAAAGGAGTACGAGAAGAAACTGAAAGAGCTGCAGACGGAGCTGTTCGATTATACGTCTTATGTTGGTGAGTGGAAGGTCCAATTTAAAAGAACATATGAGTTAAGAGCCGACAGTAAGAGCTAGCGCGCACTGCGGTGTGAAAATATGCGGTGCGTTTTTTTCACCGCAACTAATAAAATAAAAACTAATAAATCCGTATGCGGTCAATTATTCGCAGTGCGCGCGGTTCCATGTGGTTTCGTAGTACGCAGATCATACGTTTAAAAAGTGCAAGGGAGTGCGCGCTAGCCCTTATTATTGTGATATTGCGGCCGTTTAATAATTGATAAAATGCGGTCACGGTACAGGAAGAATTTAGTACAATGACACGTCACTACCTATCTCTGTCGTTCGCGCAGAAACACAGATTGCAATTGGATGTAGGCATAAAGGTCATTGTACGAAATTCTTCCTGCTCCGCGACTGGACTTTAGCTTTTTGAGCTTGTTCAAAGAAATGTTTTTCTGCAGAAAATGTACTAAAAGGCACTTTATGATCGTTCTATTTTCCATTTTAAAAGCTGCAAATTTAAACTGTATCGTTACTTGTTCACGTCTAATAGAGAGAGCAAATGTCGGGTCAATTTTTTTTTCTGTGTTACTAAACTGTTATAAGCTACAAAAACTGCATGATATTTTTGTGATCTGAGAAATGAAAGTATCCCTGTAGATTGTTTGGTTTACCCGTTATTAGGCTCGGACCGCGCGTTCCGGCGCTACTGGGTGCAGGCGTCGCTGGCGGGGCTGTTCGTGGAGGCGGGCGCGGAGGCGCGCGGCGCGTGCCGCCACAAGCCCGTCACGCCCGCCGCGCACGACGACGCGCTCGCGCACGTGGCGCAGCTGTTCGAGCAGCAGAAGGAGAAGGGTCAGTACTTCACACATTTTGAGAAGAACGTGAACGATGTATTGGTGACTGCAATTTTTGTTATTGCAGACAGGAAAGCGCTTCTGCCCATCCTCTTGCAATAATCATCTCTTAGTAGAAACAATCCCTTCGCATTTTAGGATACGCACGGACGGAAAGGGAGATAGCCTATGGAATAAATTAATAATTTAATCTATACATCTATACAAATAAATAAAATTGGACCTACTTATGCATAAAGGAACCAATCCACACACATGCCAAAATCGAGCTAAGTATGAAGAAAGCTTTCAAAAGGCACCTTCTATCGACCCTGTAAAGATCAAAATGATCTGACAACTTTTGCACATATTCTGTCAAAGTTAAGATCATTTTGACCCTTACAGGGTCAATAGAAGATGCATTTCTAAAGCTTTCTACATACTTAACTCGATTTTGGCATGTGTGTGGATTGGTTCCTTTTTGCATAAGTAGGTCCAATTGAAGTTTCTGTTTGTAATGTCAAAATAACAGCTTTTTACTAAAAGCATACGAAAGTATATATGGTACAAAAATAATAATTTTTGTCTGTTTTTCTGTCTGTCTGTTTGTGTCGGCTAATCTCCGAAACAGCTGGGCTGATTTTGACGGGACTTTCACTGGTAGATAGCTCAAGTTATAAGGAGTAACTTCGGCTATTTTTATTTTAGAAAGAGAAGAAGAATTAGGGATCCACACAACAAAAAAACCCATCCTAGTTTTAAGCAGATGAAGTCGCGGACACACCTTGTATAAAAGTATGTTCGAAAATAGCAGTCCACTCGCAGCGATAAGAAACGAAACTATAAGTAGTCGGGAACCCAGATTGAAATGTTTCTGTATGAATTCCAGACGTTTCTATTCTAATCCAGCTGTTCAACAAGAACTTTTCAACATGTTAGTTGAATCTCTCCATGAAACATTATTTATTATTCTTATCTTGTAGCAGGCAGCGACAAAGAAAACGAATCCGGTGCCAACTCCCGCGGTAACTCTCCTAAGAAACCATTATCGAACCTCAACGGTCTGTCCCACAAGCTGAACGGCGTAGAATCAAGTACGCAGCAACTACGGGACCTACTCATGTGCACCGGTGACGTCACCACCTGCTTAGTACACGGCAAGGTATAATATAAAACATACGTACTCACAAACCAATTACTTAAAGAATTGTATTAGAAATGGTAGATCCACTATATGCCTTTCGCTCATAGAGAACGTGCGCGAGCGAGAGGCAAATAAGGGAAATAATAATAGCGACGCCATTTTCAATCCAACTTTTTAAGTAATCGGGTTGTAAAATAAAATTTCGGACTATGCAAGTAATATCCTGTTTTTGAATGGCCGTGCAACGCAAGACTAATTGAGCTGTGTTATGCAATAATGTGTCAACCCACAAAAATATTAATTCTGTGTTAACGCCATCTAGTCATTGTTATAGGTGTACTCAACTTGAAATAATGCAAACTGCATTAAGAATATTTTGATAGACGGCCCTCTATTAGATTTACTACAGTTCTAAGCATTTTTTTAAGCGTTCAGTAGACCTACCACAAGATTTGGATGACGTTAACACAACATTCATATTTTTGTGGGTTGACACATTATTGCATTATACGGCCCAATGGGGAAGGCAATGCAGAACGAAAGCAGATGGCAGCACCTCCATACTTCTTTATTTGAACCAATCAGAACTATCATATTCGTATTAGCAATAATGTCAAACACATCGCAACCAATAAGATAGCATAGGTACAATCGAAAGTGGCGCCATTAGTTCCACAGTTGCCTATCCCATTATAGTCTGCGCGCAAGTGCTAGTCACCGCTTGAGGTATGAGAGCGGCAGGAGGGGGGGAGCGGAACAAAAGGCTCGCTCTGTCAGTTTCCTTTGTATTGTGTACCGCGCGCACCCCTCTCCTACCGCTCACATACCGCAGGAGGTGACCGGCACTTGAGCAAGGACTATAACAAATCTGCTGTCAAATCTCATGTCAAGTGTTGTGATTGGTTGTTAGTATTTGGTCAACTAATCACATCAGTTGACAGCATAACTACAGGTAAAATTGGCTTCAGATTATATTCATACTAGCCGACCCGCCCCGGCTTCGCACGGGTGGAATGTAGATACTAATGTGGGGCATATAAACCTTTCTCTTGAATCACTATCTATTGCTGAAATCTGCATTAAAATCCGTTGCGTAGTTTAAAAGATCTAAGCGTACAGACAGCGGGAGCGACTTTGTTTTATATACTAATACTATAAAGAGGAAAGATTTGTATTTTTGTGTGTAATGAATAAACTTAATAACAACTAGACCGATTTCAAAATTTCTTTTGCCGTTATAAAGCTACATTATCACTGAGTAACATAGGCTACGTGTGGAGCTGTGAAGACACAGCTAGTATACTATGTAAAGATTTAAATACTACGATTCTGGAAAATGAAAGGTGTTTTTATACTTTTTCAACCGTATCCGCACCAATTTTTTTCTTAGGAGTTTTTTTTTCTCAGAGCGAGCGTCCCCGCTGGTGGGTATACCACACAGAAGAACAGCTCGACGGCCTGATCCAGTCGCTCAACAAGCGAGGACTACGGGAGGCAGAGCTGCGTCAGACGCTGGACCTGGAGCGACAGCACCTGCTACAGCACATCGCCAAGTGCCCCATACACCTGCTCAACCCTGCTGCAGCCTCCGTATGTATATTACAGCCATTTTTAATTTAGAATTAATGTGCTTCGAAATTATAAACTGCCTCGTTCGTCTAGTGGTGGCAAGCGCGACTGCTGATGGTGAGGTCCTGGGTTCGAACCCCAGGTCGAGCAGTGTTATTGGGTTTTTCTGTGTGGAATTCCTCAGTAGCAGCCTGGAGTTTGGATTTGTGCCCGGTTGATGGCAATAGGGTCGCCCCCTATTACGTGGGACTTAAATATAATGGCGAAATGAGGGTGTTACTATACACCTCTGTTCAACCCTTTACAGGCGTGATGTTATGTATGTTATGTTATGAAATTTTAAACCTTAATTCTATTATACAAGGTTATTCGGAAAAAAGGGGTACTAAGCCGAAAAGGTGTTAAAGTACCCGTAATAATGGATAACTTTTGTTCTACAACTTTCCCCAAAAGTCAATAGTTCAAGAGAAATAGTTGTTCAAAGATTTCATAAAAAATACGCTAAATTCTATCCATCCTGAGCTATGATCAGACGTGTGTACATTATACTTCATATTTGGGGTCACGGATTAGAAAATTAATTTTCTGAATTCGTAACTAAAGCAGATATGATTTTTTTTTTGAAAAAAACTAATATACAAATCTTTTTGCATGCAAATAAAAATTATCGAATATAGATATTTTAAACACTTGCTTTAAAACAGTCATCAGTGATACTTTAAGTGGCCCGCGGCTTAGTACCCCCTTTCCGACTAACCTTGTATAATTTAATTTCTACTGCAACTAAAATTGTTTTATGACCCTTACCATAGTTTTTGTCATGCCTTTTTCCAGCCTCCGCCCCCTCCGTCTGGTCACTACACTCGTCACCGCAAGTTCCAGCCGTCAATAAGTGTTCCAGCCGACTGCTCACTGTCTGAGGCTCTGGAGCTGTCGCTGAGAGACCACATCCTGGAGCTGGAGGAGAAGATATTCCACGGCTGCCTTGGTGTTCTCAAAGTGAAGGTAATATACAAGTTCCTAATAAATAACTTATTACAACTTTTGTAGGCTGGAAAAACATTTGCCGGGGTTGCGGTGCATGCTTAGGCGCATCCCGCGACCCCGGCCGACGGTCAGAAGGAGGAACACCGCGGGTTTTTAGTCGGTAAGAGTCCGGCAAACCCCCTCGCCTACCCCGGGCGAGGGACATTCATGAGGTTGTTCCCACGATTAATAAAGAGGCTGGAAAAACAAATATTTTTTTTATTTAATATAAAAAACGTTGCGCCACACTGGGATTTCTCCTGTATCGTGGGTGCGTTTACAGACACAAATCTTCACACGCACAAACGTCCAGACCCGGAACAACTATCTGTAGGCCATTCAAATATTTTGTTCCGTGTTGGAATCGAACCCACGACCCGTAGCGCAGAAGCCAATCGCTCAGCCACTGCACCAAACGTGTCGTCAATCCTAGTAGTTCGTAAAGTTCATCCTAGGTAGTCAAGCTTGGAAACCCTGATTAGTCATAAGTTATGAATAATACTTATGACCTGTCAGTTGTCTTAACGAATGGTTACCCATCCACGGATTGACTGCCGAACGACTGATAACTGGTCAAGCCTTACGATATCAGTATTCCGCAGACTGCCTTATTGGTCTAGTGGTTGCAAGCGTGACTGCTGAACATAGGGTCCTGGGTTCGATCCCCAGGTCAGGCAGTGTTATAGGGTTTTCCATTAGGATTTTTTCAGTAGCAGCCCGGAGTCTGGATTTGTGCCTGGTTAATGGCAATAGGCTCGCCCCCTAGTACATCGGACTAAAGAGGAAATGCGGTCGGCATTTAGTCCATACAAACGTATTCCTCAGTTTCCTCCTTGGATAGTGGCACTAGAGTAAATATTTTTTACCATATGATATACATATATCTACCACCACTGTGTCCCTATGTTTTGTTTTTGTCAATAAATTAATTATTAAAAGAACTAGAAACGTTTAAACTTTACAAAAATCGACCAGTTTTACCACCGTTTTCAAACATCTGGCAAACAAATTTGACGAATATGAAAAATAAAAGATCGGTCCTGATTTGAAGAAGGAAATACGAAAGTACGATTTCGCTAATGTTGCACAGGAGAAATCAGTCCGAGATGCAGTTGTCTCTTTCGCGCTCAATTGGGAAGGTTTGCGGGTGGGTTGGGACGGAAATAGATCACAAAACCCTATTCAAATTATTAATATGTTGCAGCCTGCGTTTCCTCTTAAACATAACTGGCGGAACGAGGGTGTACTGAAAACACCTGTGCCGAACCCTTCGGGAAATACAAGGCGTGATGTTATTCCGCAGTAATTGCGTTTCGACCATAACTTGTGACTGTTTTTTTTTTCTTTTGACTGTTTTTTTCTTTTTTTTTACATTCAATTAACAATAAATGTTTTTGTCTCTTGCAGGACCGTGAGGCGTGGCGCGGCACCATCATGCTGCGCGGGTACGACAAGCAGGCAGACTACCTGACGTGGGGCCCGCAGCACCAGTACCGGGACGACTACCATCTGCCCAACGGAGTGCTCAAAGTGCCTACCGGTCAGTTACTTGTGTATGAAACAGCTGAAGTTATACGCCAATATCTTCTTATCGTGTGGTTAGTGACTAACCTGGTGTCAGAGTTTATGCCGCCCATGGGCCTCTGACTTGGCTTCACACGCCTTCGAGAAATATCTCACAGGCATGCCGGTTTCCTCACGATGTGTTCCTTCACCGATTTTAAACAAGTGATGATTATACAATACGCACATGAATCCTAAAAGTCAGAGGTGCGTGCCTAGGGTTCCAACTCGAGACCTATGACTTGGCAGTCCGACAGTCACACCATTAGGCTATCACTGCTATAAAAAAAAAATACGATCCCCAGGTCGGGCAAAATGTTATTGAGATTTTCGGTGTGGATTTCTTCAGTAGCAGCCCGTTTGATGGCATAGGCTCGCCCCCTATTACATGGGACTTAAACATAACAGCGAAATGAGGGTGTTACTAGACACCTCTGCCCAACCCTTCGGGGAATACAGGCGTGATGTTATGTTATGTAAATCAAGAAACAATGTTTTTTCCTAGATTATCAATCTATAACTGGGTCTTATTTTGTATTTCACAGACATAGACGAATCGGACATGAAAACAATACCTGTGAACAAATACAGAGACCCCGGACACTATTTAGAGGCGCCTAAAGTGAACGGCGTGAAACGAGAGCCGCCCGAGCCGGGGGCGAAGCCCGACGTAGTGCGGGGGCTCGCCTCAGCACTGCTACAAGTGTCGCAGGCCATACACCACAAGTACCTGAGGAGACCACTCGGTAAATAAGCATTTTAGTTTTTTTTATAGTTACAAGACCCAACCGGCGCTTTGAATAGACGTCATCGTCATTAGGTCATTTTTGACGAGGTACATCACAAAATGTGGCGACGACACTGGTGATATCTACTACGCCACATGCGAATTACTCAGCACGACGATTGTGTAGCAGACTACAGCGACAATAATGATAACTCTCATATATGACGTCACAGAATCCTGCATCGCGATATCAAGATTTGACACGCATATAGTATATAATACAACTTTCTAACATCAACCGTTGGGTTTCACACCGTTAATTCAGCCCTCATTAAGCTGTCTCCCTCCCAGTCCTCCCGCCAGCAACGCCATAAGCCGAGGTCCGGGTCCCATTAGGGGTCGCCCTTAGTGCTGTTGTTGCCAGCTAGTCATGATGTTAGTAGTTGTAATAGTAGTTATGATATTATTGTGGAGGCGACCCTCTATAATAATATCACGGAGGATTCACCCTTTTACCTCGTTAGGTATGGTGTTCCTCCAACGAAAAGGGTGAATCCTCTGACCAGGCGGATCTTATGCGTGGCGGGCTGCTGCCCAACCAGTTGGGAAGTTGTATAATTATACTGTCTGCGTGTCAAATCTTGATATCGCGATGCAGGATTTGTGACGTCATTTTTGAGAGTTATTAATATATTTTGTCGCTTGTCACACTTTAGAGGTCAAGGGTGGCTTTAGGAGTCAACCCTCAACAAGCATGTGCACATAAAATTTAGTTAGATAATGGAAAACACTTTTAACCGTACACTATATATATTTTAATAATAATTACAATTAGGTCAGTAGGGCGTGGTTCGTGACAATGCGAGGAGTCTAGGGTCTTCTTATGCAGATGTAGTACTCAACTTGACAGCTGCAGCGGCGCGAGAAAAGCGATCTGCAGCGTGTCCAACCTTTTATAGGCCCGGACCCCCGCCAGTCGCCACCACCCGTCACACGCTGTAGGCAGCTAGATCATCGTCGCGCTGCGTAGTTTGCATGTGGCGTGGTAGATGTCGCCACCTTATCTTACCAAAATTTTTTTCACCCACAGGCCTCGACGACAAAGAACGAAAAGACCGCGAAGCAAGGAACAAACCACTGGACCTGGAAGCGTTAGAACGCTGGGAGGTCTCCCTCATGGAATGCAGAAGCTTCTCCCAGATTGTCCTGCACCTGTTCACGCTGGACTCCAGCGTCACCTGGTCCGCCAGCATCCTCAACGCCAGCTGCAGGCTCTGTAGGCGGAAGACTGACCCTGACAACATGCTGTTATGCGACGGTTGTAATAAGGGACATCATCTGTATTGCTTGAAGCCTAAACTTACCGTGAGTTTTTCTTCTGTACTTACTGCTTGCTTGTGTCTTGTGTTTACATGGTGCTGTCTGCCCAATGTTATTAGTGGACATTCATTATGCACACCTACGCGAATGTCCAGCTGATTGGTAGCGTCGTGCATCGAGTTGTTGAGCTCCCTAAAAGTTTTGAGCTACACAATGACTGATGCATGCGTGCCGTCAGTTAGGACAGGTCAACTCAAACCTGCTATGGCATTATTTTCCTCAAAAGGCTATTCCAGACGTTGCCCTACATTGTTACACTCGCATAGTTTTTATACCACAATGTCTGGACTTTAAAAGAGACCTTGATCTCCGAATTTGTTTCGGCTTTTCTTCTCAGAACTAGTCAATGCCGGCGCCATCTTTTATAATGTGTAGTGATTGCACACTTTGCACCTTAATATATTTGTTTATATTATATTCTTTGTTTATGTATTTCACGCCGTCAGTCGAGTGGGCATAGACAGGTAACATCATTGTTATTTAAATTCATTACTTTGTTTACTGCATATGGGTTGTTTGTCGCTGTTGTATGTTTAGATGATTATTTTCTTAGTTATTTCCAGGACAGAGCTAAAGTTGTTTATTTTAATAGTACAGTCAGCTGCACTAATATGTCGTAGGACAGTCGGAAAAATCGGTCCTTTGCAATCGTCCTAGGATTATCGCAAAGATTCGATTTTTCTGATTGTCCTACGACATATACATTTTACAATATTAAAATGCTAATTTATGAGCAAATAGTATATTTAAATTTAATATATTCGTATGTGTTAGTAGATGTTAAGTGTACAATTCTGCCAAAACTAGAAAGCCGTTAAGCCCAAAAAGGTGTTTCCGAGAAAATGGCAAAAAATGCGGGAATCGTTGTTTCATAAAAACTATGATATTTAGGTTAATGATTGTTGGACACAGAAAATAAACATTACACCGAGCAGTTAAGGTATTTTAACGTACGTTATGCGAAGAAGTGTGGGTTAGACGCTTTCAAGTGATGGAATCATCATAAATTATGTTACTTAACGGCCCACAAAATGTTCATATCTCTGAAACTATTTATATTGTAAAAATGTTTATTAGACAAAAGGATAGAGAATTTTGAACTCGTATCACTTTCTATTAAAAAGTAAAAATTGACAATTTGAGGCTTTCTAGTTAAAGGACGGTAGAATTGTAGATTTCTGTAACTACTTTAAATAAATCATTTTTTTAATTCGCAAAGTTGCAGCAGATCGTACAATGCCGCCAAGAATTAGCGAGTTATTTTTTAAACTGCGTCTAAAAACAACTTTATCGCATCCAGCCTCTACTATCCCACTGCTAGGGCTCCTCTTTTGCATGCTACCCCTCCCCTCGGTGCCAGTATCATGCCGGCTAACTTTAAAATCTCCTATTTGTTCTGTGTTAACAGAAAGTGCCCGACGGCGACTGGTATTGCGACCAATGCAAGCCCAAAGAGCGGACACCTCGCAAGAGAAGGAAACTCTTCTCCGACGACGACGTTGAAGAAGTATTGGACAACAGGTAATATTTTTACTGTCGAAAGAATACGTTTGATAGTAATTACGGGTAGTCAGAAGCCCGAAAGTCTGACAACCGGTCTAACCTTAGGCGTTGCCCAGTTACTGGATTGCGGAGATCTGATGGCAGTTGCTTCGTGTAAAATACTGGTATTCAGCCGCATCTGGTTAGACTGGAAGTGGACCCTAACATAGTTGGGAAAAGGCTAGGAGAAAGAGAATATCTAGCTGGACATAATCCTCCTTGTGGCCACTGTATTGACATTGCACAATAATAGTACATTATGATACAAGTGTGCTAAGTTGGTCATTACAGTTGAGGCGGTGTTAAGCGCGCGAGTCGCAGGTGAGATAAGGGAGCCGAGGGTGTAATGATCAATGCACACGCGTTTCATACGACGATTTTCAACACATTTGCGAGAAAAATAATAGACTAAGTCTCTAATACAAAAGTATTTGTGAAAAATGGCGCGTGGATTTCTTTGTAAACATATATCATTAATCTGTGGTAAAATGCATAGTGCGGTAATGTACAGTAAAAAGCACGCGTCTGTAATAAGCTGCATTATGAATCTAAAAACGGGGCAATAAGAGCCACTTTACGAGCAAGTGTGTTGAAAAAGTTTTTACAACAAGCATCCTAACAAAAAGGTCGCAAAATATGCGCGTGACTACCTTGTGTGGTGACACATGTCAGCTAGTGCCGCTCCACGTACAGTCACAGACATTGTTTGTTGAGCCACTTGGCACCATTCATAATTTAGCCGTGTTTTACAACTGGGACGATTGACACGTAAATGACATGTCATATTGAAATGACCGAATTAGATATCCGTTTTGTATAACCCGATAAAATTAAGAATAGTGAAGGTTGGTCGTGGAAGAGGCATGAAAGTAGAATAAATGCCGTGGAAATGCGTTCCTTGCGAAGTATGTGCGGTGTAACTTTGAATGATAGATTGAGAAATGAAGAGATTAGACAAAGTTGCGGTTTAAAAGATGATGTAGTGACAAAAATTGAAAGGAGTATGCTTAGGTGGTTTGGTCATGTTGAGAGAATGAGTGAACGGCGATTAACAAAAGGAATTTATAAGGCGGATGTTAATGGGAACGCCGGTAGAGGACGTCCTAGAAAGACATACATCGATGTTATTGGTGATGTTCTTCACAAAGGTCAGGTGCGTAGTACTCTCAACCGGCGTCCGTGTATGACAATATGTATGAATGTGGATGAAGCGAAAGGGGTATGTAAGAGTCGCAGCATGTGGCGTTCTATAGTTTCTGCCTACCCCCATGGGAAAAAGGCGTGAGTTTATGTATGTATGTATGTAGTGAAGGTGGGTCAACAATCATGTCCGTGACCGTACATACCAGCTCCTGCGAAGATATTAGGCCGTCTACACATCCAAGCGTAGACATAATGTTAATTGTATTTTTTTTTGTTTTGTACGTTTGTATAATTTGTCATTCAATCATTAGAACACGGACTTACTCACGTCTGTCAGGCACTTTAATGGTGTTTTTACAAAAATGTAACTTATTCTTTGTTTTACTTATATGGCTAACATAAAGACGGACTCATACGTTCAGTTTAGTTTTAAATATACAGAGTGGAAGAAATTAATGTCTCCTGAAGATAAATTATTTATTGAAGATAGTAAATTTTACACGAAGGCGACTTTATTTTATTTTTAATAGAAAAACATTCTGAATAGTTATAGCTAGTGAGACAGGAAATGCCGGCGCCATCTAGTCTTAAACAAAAACCTTAAATTGGCTTGTAACTGTCCAAAATCATTTATCATTTAGAATTCATCATATAAAAAAAGAATTCAGTAGATCCTGTCATACATTTGTAGCTTTCACACAATTATTTTCAGTTTGGCAGTAAAAACTAATATCAGTCATGGTAAGCAAAGCTATTAATTTTTGGCCATAGGAACCGGGGCTAATGTCACTAATGTATTTTTGGCCATAGGAACCGGGGCTAATGTCACTAATGTATTTTTGGCCATAGGAACCGGGGTTAATGTCACTAATGTATTTTTGGTGCTTGTCTAAGTGCGAGCTCGCACTGCAGTGCGGTGACTTGCGGTGTGTATTTTTCACCGCAACGATTAAAATAGATCAAGTAAATCAGTATGCGGTGAATAATTCGCAGTGCGCGCTTTTTTATGACACTCCATACTTCACAGTTTATACGTTAATAAAACGCAAGGTAGTGCGCGCTAGCACTAAAGGTACTTTTACAAGTGACGTTCGTTTATTCTACCCTGTATAATCTGCAGTTTATTGAAATTAACATGTCTTTTAAGTTATTTTTGAAGGCTATGGCGGATATTGTAGTCTCACAAATACGCTAATAAATTTCACCTAATTGCTTTATATCGGGCAAAACTAAAACCCAAGCCGTATTGTTTGGCGGTCCGAAATTCAGTGCAGTTCAGTTTACGAACGGAATATCTTTTTTTTTACTACGTGATGCGCTAAAATTGACGCGCACTTAACGATCACTAGAAAATAAGACGGTTGGACTGATCTAGACCGTGAATTAACAAGATATTTGTGTGTGCAGTGACTCGGAGTCGCTGGGGCTGGCGCTGGGCGTGTGCGGGTCGTGCGGCAGCGGCGGGCGGCTGGCGGCGCGCTGCGCGAGCTGTGCGGCGCGCTTCCACACCGAGTGCGCGCAGCCGCGCCCCTCGCGCGCCGCCAAGCGGTGGCAGTGCGCGCACTGCCTGGCTCCCACTAGAGGTATGTATTTATTACAGCTTATCGAAGGCTTCAGAAGTCTCCAAAAGAGTCTAAAGCCCACTATTCAAGCGGGTTACCATTCACATAACGTACGCATCTGCGCTTACGCTTAACGAGCAGCAGCGCAAAATATTAGAGAAGTCAGAGTAGGGATACTAGCAATGATGACGCTACCGCTCGTCACCAGCTAAGTTTAGTCGTTAAAAATGATTATCAGTAAGACACGTTACTTACTTAATTACAAGGTAAAAAATAAAAAGTCTTGCATTTACTTTTCATCTACTTTCATTTTTTTTTATAAAGAATCGGCGGAAATATCAATAATTAATAAAATTTCAATTACTTTACAATATGCTAAAAAGCAATGAATGTCGAATGAAGGATTATATCGTCAGTGGAAAGTTAAAGACTAAAGCGCCAATATACCTACTTTACAGTAGAGAGATTCAAAGTGGTTTTTTTTTTAAGAAAATAGATAATTTAGTAGATAGTTTAATCATTTATTTAATATGTATACTCTAAGCAAAATAACTATGTTTATTTTCTTAAAAAAATACTTTGAATCTCTCTACTGTAAAGTAGGTACATTGGCGCTGTAAACTTTTTACTTTTCCACTGACGATATACATAATGCTATATAATAGCTAGGCATTAAAAAGAAAAGTGCCAAGAAAAAACGATTTTGCACTAATAGCACATAATATTTATTTTTAGTTTGTAGTCTGTCATGATTAGGTAACCGTTGTTCCGTACAATACAAACTTTAAAGTAACATAATATTAATAGTGGTTATGTTATAAAGAGGCGAGCGGGCGACGCTGCGCAGCCGCAGCCATCTCTAACATCCACCAGTACACGCGCGCGCTACACAACAGAAACTCCACCGGTGCGTTACAAGTGACGGCTGGCGACGGAATCTATCACTAACATAATACTTTATTATAATCCGCGAACGACCTTTATAATACCTTTTGGGACTTGCACAAGTTTACAAATTAAAGTTCGACGTCCATTATTATTAACCTTTTGAACGCCAACGACGTCTATAGACGTCAAAAAGGACGTTGAATTTGTAGCGTGACGTGAAGGGAAGTGCTCATGTCTATAGCATGACGATCAAAGGTTAACTGCCTCAGCACCAGACCAGCACTGCCTCACCTCACAACTCAGTTACTGAAAAACGGACTTTAAGCTGTGTGGCACACGTTATATTTTAAGCTGGATCCAGATATGTTCTTTTGTCTGTACCGTTCCTCCGTTTCGTATCAGCGTCGCGATCCAATAACTCTGGACGCAAAGCAGCCGCCGTATCTAATTCTAAGATATCGGCATTGCCCTTTGATCGGGGACGAAAAAACCGATACGCGATGGATCGGAGCGTACCTGTTACGTATCAAGACTCGTACCACCGTCCGAACGGGCGTCCTAACTAGCGTTCTTGGATCGCGACGCTGATACGAAACGGAGGTACGTTACAGACAAAAGAACATATCTGGACCCAGCTTTAGATTTGTAAGTGAATATAGTGGTCAACGTGGGGACAGCGCGCAGAACACTCTTGCTAGTTGAATCGTGTGCTGTTGTGGTGCTGAGGCGTTTAAACGGACGACCAGCTTCAACCAATGCTAAGTACATTTGTGCAAAATGTTGCCCTTTTTATGTGTCATGTTTGAATAGAAAAGCGTGAGTGAGTTCTTTATCTCTGTGCCCTTAGCGCAGATAGTCACTACCTCAATCGGGTTAAATATCTTAATACCACCTCGATTCACTCACGTGTAACCTTTTTATCCCATAAATACAGGTGTCAACGAAATCATGTAATTCCTTCAAACCTCGTGATGTACTACTGACATAGAGTAACCCAGCTCGGGAAAATTTGGATCCAATAAAAAACAATAACAATAAGTAAACATGTGTTCTTAACGTGAGGCATTTTAGCGCCCTGAGCGAATTTTGCGGCTGTCGTCCGCCGCGTGGTCATTTAACACTGGGCACTAAAATGCCTCACGTTAAGAACACATGTTTAATTCATGTAATATTTTTTTTATTGATTCCATAAGTGGCCCGTGCTTTGTTAATCTATGTCAGCAGTACAACAAGAGGTTTGAAGGAATTACATGATTTAGTTTACACTCTGTATAGATAATAAAAGCTTTGAAAAAATCTTAATAATCTCAAATGCAAAGTTATTCCGTCGCCCTCTCACATGGTCGTTGTACAAAGTTCTCTTCATCACTTACGCTGATGTTCTACCATCTATACTAACTCACCGGCTTCTCATGAGCTTTGCATCTTCATTCAGGGCTGCATTTAGGAACTGTAGACCCTAGGCTAACTTGTGGTGATGGCCCTACTTTGGGGGGGTTCAATTCGTAAATTCGCGAATTGATAAGATAATAAAACTGAAAAGAATTAAAATGTATAGTAAATAACATGATTTATTAACAAAAATCTATATTTCAATTACAAAATACCATATTGTAATTTTAGACATTTTTTTTGTGGTGCCGGCTCCTCGTCTGCACCCTACGTAGGCTATGCTTAAATACGGCCCTGTCTTCATAGTTTTGCACGGCGTTCCTCTACTATGGTTTCTGTTATGTTCTTGAATTGGAGGTCCTACGTAAAATGAAAGCAGATGGCAGCACCGAACTCACCACAGCCAATCAAAATGAGTTATATTGAAAGTACAGTACTCTGCAGTAAATATTACGCATCGTGCTTTCGAAAGAGATAATCGGCTAGCTTTGGCTTCGTAGAGCGTCGTCTCTGTCACTCATACCTATGTGACGTTTTGTCGCTTCGTGCGACAGAGATGACGCTCTATAAAGCCGAAGCTAGCCTATATCTCTTTCTAAAGCTCTTCCTCTTAGCCTTTTCCCAATTATCTTGGGGTCAGCTTCCAGTCTAACCAGATGCGGCTGAATACCAGTATTTTACACGGAGCGACTGCCATCAGACCTCCGCAACCCAGTAACTGGGCAATGCCGATATCCTAAGGTTAAACCGTTTGTCAGACTTTCGGGCTTCTGACTTCCCGTAACGACTGTCATAGGTATTCGTATGACACCCGGGACCGACGGCTTAACGTGCTCTCCGAGGCACGGAGGGGTCTCGATGTGTAACAAATGGTCACCCATCCACGGACTGACCGCGGCAAGCGCAGCTTAACCTCGCAAATCTTACGATCGGCGCGGTTGTTATTTAGCCACGAGCCCCTCAAGATATATATTTCTAAAGCTCGATGTGCAATATTTACCATCGGGAAGGTTAGTCGGAAAGGGGGTACTAACCCGAAATGGTGTTATAGTACCTATAATAAGGGATAACTTTTGTTCTACAACTTTCCCCAAAACTCGATAGTTTAAGAGAAATAGCTTTTCAAAGATTTTGTAAAAAATATGCTAAAATCTATCTGTCCATAGCTATGATCAGCTGTGTTTACTATTTAGGTCATATTTGGGGTCACGGATTAGAAACTTAATTTTCTGAATTCATAACTAAAGCAATTATGATCTTTAAAAAAAAACTAAAATAAAAATATTTCTGCATGCAATTTTTTTTATCGAATTTTGTAATTTTAACTCTTGCTTTAAAATAGTCATCAGTGACACTTTAAGTGGCCCGCGGCTTAGTACCTACCCCCTTTCCGACTAACCTTGTATATAATGTCAAATACATTTTACCAACGATGGTAGCGCCATGAGTTCTCCATATTACTACTCAATTCGATAATTTTAGTGTAACTATCTATTATTTACTAAATCTTTCAGCTTCAGGATATAATTCAGATGATATACTCATAAAAATCAAATAACTGTAATTCAGCCGCATCTATTTAGACTGAAAGCTAACCTCAACATAGTTGGGCAAAATGCTTGGCTGAAAATTCACGTCCCTTTGGTATTAAAAATGATTGCCAATCAATGATGACTGGAAATGTAAATTCAGATTTTCATCGCATCGTTGTGATGGAGATTTAAGTGTCTGCGCTGCAAAGTGCAAAATTATTTTTAGTAGAAGTTATAAAAGATATCTTGAAAAACATGTAGGGTATGCAAAAGCATACGAATATTTTATTCGTGAAGAGAATTTTGAGTTAGAGGATGTGTAATGCAACTCCACTTGTAGCAATGTTACTCCAAACCTAGCGTAAACATATTTTAATAAAATACTTTATTCAAAAATGGTGCAAATTACTTTAAAACAAAACCTTTTTCAGTCTCTTGGGGTGTAAGAAATCTTTAATCTTTCAAGCGCTTTTTAACACAAGCTTGTAAAGCGCTCACTAAATCTTCATCAAGAATCGCTTTCCCATCATTTTCCATACTAACGTACGGAGTAGGACACAAAATGGAGTTCTAAATATCTCTAGAATCAGTCTTCTAATTCGTAAAACTAATCTGTGCTTTATTCCTTGTTGCGTTCTTGTATCATCGAGAGCATAATGTTTTGTCACTAACATACAAAAGTATAAAAAAATATCTTTAAAAAAAATTATGTCAGTTGCGCTCCATTTTTCAACAGACTTATCACTCCATTTGTTGCCTACTCCGTGTTAACTATCGCTAGTGCTGTCCAAACTAACCGGTAATTACTTACAGACTCGGACGACAGCGAGTATAACACAGCGCTGGTGAAGCTTAAGACCAAACGGTCAAGGAGCAGTAAGGAATCCTCGCCGCTGCACAACGGCACCGCCAGGAGGGGACGCAAGTGAGTGGCGCACTTATACCGACGGTTTGTGGCTACCTACACATAATGGACCCAATACTGTCCCACTGCTGGGCACGGGCCTCTTCTCAGAATGAGAAGGGTTAAAGTCTTAGTTCACCACGCTGGCCTGGCCACACACCATCAACAACTTTTTGAAGCCCTCTCAGAAGTGCAGATTTCCTCACCGTTGTTAGCACTAGTGATAATCAAATTCACTTCATTTAATAGTAATATCTTAGTATTAAAATCGAATGATTTATTTAAATTAGACCCTTTTTTTAAAGTTATCACGCTTTAGTTGCCACATTCCAAATTGTAGATTTGTATGGCCAAAAAAACTCTTTTCATAATAATTGTAAGTGTATATAATTTATTAATTTTATTTATAGACCAAAAAATCACGATGATATAAACACAAGCGGATCAAGCAGAAGATCAAAGAATTCACTCACAAATGGACACCACGGTACGTGTTGCTGATATAATAATACCTACATAACATAAACATTACTAGCCAATTACTGTCCCATTGCTGGGCACGGTCACACTGGGCCTTAGTACCCCACGCTGGCCTGGTGCGGGTTGGCAGACTACACACACCATCGAGAACTTTATGGAGCCCTCTCAGGTGTGCAGATTTCCTCACGATGTTTTTCCTTCACCGTTAACGCAAGTGATAATCAAATTCTGATCCGCACATGAATTCGAAAAGTCGGAGATACGGCCCGGGATCGAACTCAGACCCTCCTGCATTGAAGGAAAGCGTTCAATCGCTAGGCTATCACTGCTATAATCTATACTAATATTATAAAGAGGAAAGATTTGTATTTTTGTATGTAACGAATAAACTTAAAAACTACTGGACTGATTTCAAAAAATATTTTACCGTTAGAAAGCTACATTATCACTGAGTAACATAGGCTACGGGCGGAGCCGTGAGGACACAGCTAGTAGTAAATAATGACATTCTTATACGCTCATGAATTCGAAAAATCATAAGTGCGGGTCGCCCTACGTGCTCCCAAAGCATCAAACTAGAATCTAATCAACTCCCTATCTATGTAATAGAGGAACGCAGCAGTACAAGAAAGCGCAGCAGCCGGCAGTCGCCGCAGCTGCACACGGAGGCGCTGCACGCGCTGCTGCGTGACGTCATGAAGCACAAGGACTGCTGGCCCTTCTACGAGCCCGTGTCGCCTGAAGACGTGAGTAGTGACGACATTATGAGAGCCATTCTCTATAACGTTTAAGAAAAACACGCAAATAACGCGACTGCGCTACCGCTATACTCTATTTAATATAACATTCGAGAAATAACATCTATTTTAGCAAAGAAATATCTAGAAACTAGCGACCCGCCCCGGCTTCGCACGGGTGCAATGTAGATACTAATGTGGGGCACATAAACCTTCTTCTTGAATCACTATTCGGTTCTCGTTCCAAATATATAAAAAATAGGACTAACGGACTAACTCACGCCTTTTTACCATGAGGGTAGGCAGTAACTATAGAACGCCTCATGCTACGATCCTTACATACTCCTTTCGCCTCATCTACATTCATTAACCTTCTCATGCATGCTCGTCGGTTTAGGGTGCTACTAACCTGGCCTTTTTTTAGAACGCCCGCGATTTGTTCGTGGTACTTTCGCCGAGGTCGGCCCCTTCCACACTCGCCTTTTGCACTTGTTTCGTTAATCTCCTTTCGTCCATCCTCTCTCTTTGGTCATCCAAACCAACCTAACATACCTTTCTTAACCTTCTCACTACATCTTCTTTCACTCCACAACGTTCCCTTATCACGTTGTTCCTTACTTTATCTTTCAAAGTTACACCACACATACCTCTCAAAGGTTTTCTTTGTGTTAACTTTTGTTGCGTTACATGTACGCACAAATTATAATGTCGTTGAATATATCACTCGTTCAACTAGTCATACTGTATATGTTTACAGTTCACGGCGGCGCTTCTTGCTAAAGCAGAGACGTATTTAGGATATCTGCGCCCTGAAAAAATACGATTGGGCCGCCCCTATAGCCGTTGCCGAAGGAACAGCAAGGAAATAAAACTTTTATTTAATGTATCTGTGTCCACCGTAAGTGAATAAAGACAACGACAATATTTTACGAAAAATTCAGAAACAACAAAAAAAAAATCAATTGCATATTCGGATGGTACCGTGGCTGTGTTATTTGCGTGTAACTTTCAGTTCCGGTCCAGAAACTTTCTATAGTAAGCGTGTACTACCGTCCAAGGGCCCTTGAAAAGGATAAATTAAAAACCTGGCTGTCAAAAGTGACATGTGTCAAAATGCGACACAAACACACACACATTCTTTGAAATAGGGTAATTGACTATTATTTTTTTATTGGAAGTTTCGAAACTATTACAAAAAATATATACAACAGTGATAAAATGTCCAAGTTATAAACGATTAAAAAATGTTCACTAGACAGAGACAACACTACTACTACAATGACGTCATACGTTAAAAACTTCATAGTAACTTGACATCACTCCGTACAATATCCGTTTCGCCCGACAAGGACAGAAAATGGCCCCTTCACCGACTTCGCAAACGTGTAGCTCCTGTATTTAGACATCAATTTTACTTATTTTTTCACGAATCAAGTTCTATCTATAGTATGTTCTATCTAATGTATAGATTCTATACATTACATAACATCACGCTTGTAATACCCAAAGGGTTGGGCAGAGGTGTATAGTAACACCCTCATTTCGTCGTTATGTTTATAGCCTATGTAACAGGGGGCGAGTTATTGCCATCAACCGGGCACAAATCTAAACTCCGAGCTGCTACTGAGAAATTCCACACGGAAAACCTCAGTAACACTTTGCTCGACCTGGAGATCAAACTCAGGACCTCACGATTGCCACCACTAGACCAACGAGGCAGCTCTATTTATACTTTCTTTAAAATAATACTAAATTGTTGTACATTTTTAATAGTAGCCAAAATATTGAGTCCTTGAATGTGTAGGACGTTATATAATTTGTCCTTTCAAAAGGCCCATTAGGTCATAATGAAGAATAACTCGTTTTTATATCTGTGTCGTCACCATATTTTGTCGTGTCGCGTGCCGTGAAAAGGGTGCTGAGGCAGTTCCCCCACTAACATCTCGTTCCCCGTAGGTGCCCGACTACCTTCAAGTGATCGACCAGCCGATGGACTTCACGACGATCCGCGAGAAGCTGGAGGCCGGCGACTACAGCACCGACGAGGATATGATCGCCGACGCCGCGCTCGTGTTCCTCAACTGTTACACGTATAACAAGGACTCACATCCTGTGGCCAAGTGAGTATACGTGCTACGTCAGACGTGACGTCATCGTCATTAATGATTGAATCAGGCGTTACTTTGCGGAAATCCATGACTTATAAATATACAATAAAAATATTTAGTGTTTATTCCGCGAAAACAGTTGATCAAGCTTGAATGCAGTATGCAGCACCGCCCTCCCGCCCGCAAATATATGTAAATGCAGAAAGTGCGATTAATAACATGCAACACACAAACAAATTAAACCGATACGACACGTGTTTCGCCCCTCCACGGGGCATCCTCAGGAGATGTTGACTCGTCGACCGCTTGGACGCGCATCATACCTATGTGACGTTTTGTCGCTTCGTGCGACAGAGATGACGCTCTATAAAGCCGAAGCTAGCCAATATCTATTTCTAAAGCTCGATGTGCAATATTTACTACCGGGTGCTGTACGTATATTTTCGGTGCGAGCATCGAACCTGCATACCTTTGCGTGCAAAGCTTCACGCCCAGTCATTGCGCCCAACCAGTTCCAGTAAAAAGTTTAAACGTTTCTTCCCAGAGCCGGCAACCGCCTAGAAAGATACATGAATAAGCGATGCGCAGAGTTAGAGCTACCACCGCTACCAGAGATTGAGCTGGAAGCGTCAGAAGACAACAAGAGGCCCGCGCCTTCTGACGACGAGGACTCCCCGCAGCCCAAGCGCTCCAAGCTCAAGTGACCCCTCGGGGCCCCCCCGCACCGAGCCGACTACGTGTATTACTGAGGCTAGTGATCCCCCGCTTTATTTTAAACTACATAAGGTTCAATTTTAATTGTATTATGTTGTAGCGTACTTAATACTGAGTGAGTACGTTTTTATTAGTATTGAAATGTAAATTTGTGGTAGTTTTGTGTTGGATTATGGTTGCCGCCTGTCTCGTTGTACGAAATGGGTGATAGAATACGGTAAGTCTTATCAGACGAGTGTAAGCAAGCCTGTCACGGACTTTCTTAATATATTATGACTTTATAACAACAAGAATACGAATTGGCTTAACTGGTGTTACGGTTATTAAGAACGGTTCAGAGATCGTGAGTTCAAAATTTAACCCATTGCGATGATCAAACTTTGACTACCAGTCAACGTCCAAAATTCCATAATTAATTATCTTAGGAGTTAATTGTTTGTCTAAATGTATCATAACACTATTCTGTAAAGAACACTCTACTTTATCATTATTCATTACGTAAAATAATAATTGGCAAGTTTTCAATCGTAAAACACTTTTTAAAACTGAACAATTATTACCTACTTTTGTTGACTGAAAATAAGGTGGTAACCTTATTTTCAGAGCTCAATAAAGTCTACAATTTTGCGTCAAATAAATACTTCTAAAAAACCCCGTACCATATCTTGTTATATAACAATCGGTGTTAAGTCAATTTTGAATCTTGTTGAGACTATACTAAACTTGACGAAACCATCGAAATCAACCAAATATACAAAATCGCTGTGGATCAGCGTCCTAAGAATAAAACATAAGCCTACTGCATACATCTCTGCTCTCCTCCAGAGTAATAACCAAACTCCCCCCCTCCCGGCCGTCTTTGAACTCGATTTCTCTACATTGGTGTCAATTCTGTTGCGCACTTTGACAGGACTAAACTAAGGGTGTTTGTCTCTTTCTGTTTCAATAGAAAAAGAAAGTGACAGTTGCGTTTAGTCTAGTTTAGTACTGTAAAAATGGGCTACAGAATCGTCACCATTGTGTATCTATGACATTTACAACGATGGCCTTCTATGTTAGTGACATAATCGTCGTGCTCTTTGGAAATATCAGGCTCGATCTAGTGCAAAGATAGTAAGAAATTGTCTTTATTTTTGTCAGTCTATGCTGTCCCACTCCTGAGCAAAGGCCTCTTCATTTTTTCCAGTTCCCACAATCATGTTCTACTTCCTTGCAGTTTTTAAGGAATGCATCGAATTCCTTCTGCCACGTACCCGTCTTACTGTCTCAGGGCACCAATTCTGTGCTATGTGGGCCCACAGTAATTTTTTGACAAGTGCTAATTATTATCGAAGTCATTAATTTTGATTTATTTTTTCAAAGTCACAGTTAAATGCGGATGGGTTATTCTGATCCGATTCCAGATCATTCCGGATGACCTTTACTTCCAAAATGGTTAATGTATGCAGCCGGCTTGAAGCTTTTAAAGTGACTACCAAATATTATGCCCTACTAAGTATTCTTTCATGAGTAAACTAGGGAGAATAAACTAGAGTACTTAACTAGGTGTGGAAACCAACCAAACTCACCCTATTGTAGACCACTGCTAGATACAGGCCTTACGGGGTGTCCTGCGTAAGGGACAAACGCGACGCGATGCGATGCGACGACGCGATCAAAACAACGGCCTTCCCTACTGGCGGCCTATGTAGCGAGACGCGAAGTAACGTGTATTTGTTCCGTGTCGCATCGCGTCGCGTCGCATCGCATCGCGTTTGTAGCGTATGCAGGACACCCCGTTACGCTATTGGTCCGAGTACACGCTCAACCTTTTTTTTGCACAAGTAAGTATGTATGCTAAGGACGGCAAAACGGTAGCCGGACCTTATAACAGAGTTATTGTCCGCATTTTAGCAATCGGGTTAATGACGTTAGTCTCTCCCCACTTGTACTAAAAACACTGTTATGGGTTTGAAAATCAGCTTCCGGTTGAGAATGAACAAAGACGATATTTAAAAATTATTTTTGTTGTAATATAATTGTTTTAAATTAGAAATTATTTGTGTACGCTAAGTGCTGGTAACTGCGTAATTGAAGAAATACAATATTATAAGACCGGTCTCTTTAACATCTGGTGGAGGTTGATATCTGTATAAGTCGATAAGTATTAATGTCAATTGTAATTTGTAGTGTAAAATAAAAGACATCTTAGAGAGTAATTGAGTAAAATCTATGCAGGTCAAATATTTAGTGATGAGGCTTCAAAAAATGTGTAAAAGACAAAGTGAGATAGCACTATAAGACAGCTAAGCGCTGAAAAGAGAGGAAACATCACGCGATCGCTTGTCCTAAAGTCTGTCGGATAAAAATGTTTACATGGAAAAATTGAACATTCATAAAATCACGCCTATTTCCCATTGGGGTAGGCAGAGACTATAGATTTCCACCTGCTACGATCCTGACACTCTTTTCGCTTCATTTACATTCATGGAAAGATTGAAGTTATTTTGAAATCCACGCATAGGTACACCAAGAAAATAATATAGTACGATCGATACGTTTTGATATTTGTTTCAAATAACTAGGTCAAATTTTAGTGTCTCTATCGAAGTAATAATACGCCCCATTTGGGTCTAGCAGGGATTTTGTTACATACATAAAAAATAGTTCTTATATCTATATTGAAATGAAGCACATTACAGTGCGCGTTAAATAACTAAAACCAAAATGGCGTCGACTGCGTGATCTATGTGAGGTTCGGGTCATATGATTCGTTTTGATGCGTCCAATAGATTGCACTTAGTGTTCAGGGTCCGATGATGGAGCTAGGAGGTGGATAGTGGAACTCTTCAGTGGCTACTAGTAAACCCTTCAAGTTTGGCAGTCGACGCCATCTTGGTTCTAGTTATTTGACGCGCATTGTACAAACCAGGGCCATATTTAAGGCATAGCGACGGATAACTACCGAGACCTCCTAACTGACATTTTTTGACAAACTGCTTTTTTACTAATTCTCCAGCAATTGCCGCCAAAGTTTGCTCGGATATATTTAGTAGGCATTTCCACGATAGTAAAAGTACCCGAAATATTGAAAATTCTATGTAGGAGATTATTCTATTGCATGTTTATGTGGAGAATTAGTAAAAAAAGCAGTTTGCCAAAACATGTCAGTTAGGAGGTCTTGATGGTTAATCGTCGATAGGCTATATAGACGTCCGACAGACTACACCATCTCTAAATAATCTTTCTGTAATTACTTTTAAGGCTACACGGCTTTAATTAATAGCAAAAATTATATATTAAAATGTAGTCTGCCTGCCTGTTGTTGCTATTATTAGTATGACTTTAAAACGTTGATATTATAGTATGAAACAACTAAGAAGTCAAATCGGCAAACTTGCCGCTCAATTTCGCGCCACTCACACTTAGGGGCCATTCAAGTATTACGTAAGCAGAATTTTAATATTTTTTAACCCACCCCTCCTTCTTGTCGGCAAAAGTAAGCAAAGCTTTTAACCCCCCCCCCCCCTATGCTTACGTAAACATTGGTATATATTTTTTTTAAACTGATCAGGTTTCTTTATTGTTATAAGCAGCCGTTTTTAAGTCTAGAAAAATAAGTAATTAAATAAAAATTGCTGACGTAATCATCATCTAGACACCCCCGTCCCCCATGTCATCAAAAATAAGCTAAGCAAAGACCCCCCACCCCCCTTTCGTGCTTCCTTAATACTTGAATGGCCCCTAAAAAGTGGCATCGGCAAACTTGATCCAACAACCAATGGCAGTCGCTCAACTTCGCGCCACTCGAACTAGTTGCGTCAGCGTAAAGATATTTTACTGAAGTAGTAATAAACATTCGTGGTCTTGAAGTCGCATACAGTTCGGAAATGATCGGTTTTACGAAGTTTGCCGATGCGACTCCTTAGGTACTATATCCGAATATGTTATAACTTGTGGTTCCTACTGTCTAATAACCAAAAAATATATGAGGTTATAAGAAAAGTACATTGTTCAGGTACATGATGCATAAGCTACCGAAGCTAATATTGTATACAAGAAAATGATTGTAAATTCCCCTAATAGTTGTAGATTAAGTATATGATAAAAAAACAAATGTTCTACGACCATACAAAATGTTATACAGTGTATTAAACACTGTTTTTGGGAAAAATTTAAATACTATGGTACATTTATCCAAATAGTAATATGCGACATCTTAAAGTAAATACAACTACACAAAATGCCTTTTTGTAATATAAAATTGATTAATATTCTTGACATAGGTACAAACGCTAGTGTATACAAATAAAATGAAGGGCCAATCCGCATCTGAAGGAAGACACGTCGCAGATTTTCAGCTGGTACACATAATTCCATATAAACGTCTCACACCGTAGGTACCATTTGACCGAAGATGCGTTACTAAAATTCTTCGAGTAAACGCGACGAAAGAACGGCAACGTATCTTCCGTCAGATATGGCGTGGCTCTAAAGGTCGCTGCATTAACGTGTTTTAAACCGCACGGAACGGGACAACTGTCATCGTTTCATAGAATATGCATACGAAAGAGCATACCGTCGCTGCGCCTGCAAAATCCGCCATGTATCTTTTTGACGTGACAACGTCTAATAAAACGATGAACGCCGGCAGCATGCACGAAAAAGCGTGACTTATTGTCACGTTCCGTCTGAGGTGAGCGTGCGAGCAAGAGCGCGTAACAAGCGATAGAGAGGCACGATGTTTTGTTATGACGTTGTCACGTTAAACTATCGTCCGTAAATCGATTTTACAGACAACCAATTTTCTCTTCTTTCAATGGTATTTTATGATATTTCTCAAGCCACGTGCACCTGTAAAATCAGTGATCTAATAATTTATTTTGCAATCTTCTTAACCAAATAAATTATAAGAAAACGGATTTTACATGTGCACGTGGCTGGCTGGAGAAGTATTATAAAATAGCATCAAAGAAAGATATAAAAAAAAATACATAGCGGATTTTGCAAGCGCAGCGACGATACGGCACGAATGTACGTACGTACGGACGGGACGGCGACGTGTCTCTCGTATACATTTTGTTGTCGTCCCCGTTCCGTCCGGGTTGAAACAAGTTATGTATGCAACGACCTTAAATGTGTAAATAATTTGTACTGTTGAAAATTTGAGATAAATTCTAGTATTGTATTTAGGGCTTGATAAACTTGTAATTCTATTTTCGAATTGAGTATAAACCGTTATAGACGCTGACGGAATGTCGCATTTAGACGCACAGTCCCATTTTGTCGTTTTCTATGGAGACGAGGCGGTAAGAAACGCCCCGGTTACTCTTTTAAAATCAACATTTTTATGAGGTTCGTCAGCATTCTTTGCCTTCATATGGGGCACAAGAAACACATATTTAAATTGTCTAAATATTTAAAAATATTATTGCCCTAGCAATGCCGTAGCCAGAGGGGGGACTAGAGGTCCAACGCACCCCCCACCCCCCCGAAACCTCAGACAATTAAATTACTTTTTGTTCTGGGTCCACCCCCTCCTCCCCCCCCTCTGAAAATAGTTCCTGGCTACGATCTGGGCCCTATGTAGTTGTATTTTAAACGTTTTCATTCCATCTTTATGTAAATGTTATAATCAAATTACATTTAGTATTGTTACGAGTCTCGATAATTACATGTGTATCTATCATATCCATTCTTGTTTTGTGACTTATTTATTTAAAGATTTTAAATTAATTAAATAATTCTCATTGAAATGATTAACATCTTGATTTTAATTCCTGTTGTAGAACAAAAGTGTAATAAGAGTGCCAATAATAGCACCAATATAATTCAATGTATCGCATGCAAAACTTTAAATTTATAATGCACAAATCTAAATAAAATCCTAATCTGAAGTTCGAAAATGTGAATTTATTTTTATAACACAAAGTTTTAGGGTGTTCACTCATATACAAATCCGGAATTTTGTTTATTTAATCAACAACTGCACGAGCTAATCATTTCTGACATTTACACGTATAATTTAATTTTATCAATTAAAATTAATCTGCTTTTACAAAGTAACTTTTTTCTGCAATTTTGAGTATTTTCAGCGCTCATGCACAGGAAATTTAAAAAAAGACTTGCTTTGTGATTTTATATTCCATAAAATTTGTTTGAGATTGTCGCCCTTGACTATGACGCGTCTGCATTTAGTAAAACCTTATTAGTGACATTAGAATGTTGTAGAAAATAACGTGACAGTGAAAGCTTGTGTTCGCCATTATTATTGTTATTAACAAACAGATGTGCTACATTTGTAGTGAGAAGCATTTAATAAATAAATCTTAGTTTTATTATGCTGCAAACTTCTGAAATTACAGCGGGAATTCTGAAGTATTACTAACACTTTATATTGCCATAATTAAAGCAATGTTACAAGCGACATATTGCGAAAATTCCATAATATTATACCTAATGTAAACGTCAAATCCCTTATTTATGTCAAGTTGATAGTGTCACTAGCGAATGTAGCATATCAGTGTCCACCTTTATGGCTTGTGTACATAGTGGCTTTTGATGGAGCATAGTCGGCATTTAAATTATGTTTAACTTCTTTAATAGACCTCTTGAAGCCAAGTGCCCATCGCTGGCCATTGCGTGCAAAACTTTAGACATTAGTTTTAGTTTTAAAATTGTTAGTGCATAAGTTTGAACGTAGCTTTTAATTCATACAAAAAATTTCGATCAATCGAACTCAAAGTGTTTTGTTTTGCTAAATTTTATTTGTTTTCTTTTTTTTAGTTGAAACAGCATTGGTTTTTTTATTCTGAGGCATAGCCGATTTTAAATATTAGTAGGGAAATAAAGAATTGTATTTCTTTAGACATGGTTGCTATTTTAATGTGATTTGAAGGTCGTTAACAATTATGAATACTCAAAACAAGCTTCTAGTTTTGTGTTATAGCAGCCATGTTGCATGGTACAGTCAGCCACACAAATTATGTTACATTGACTAAAAAATATTCTTGTAAAATGTTAAGTACCTACATCAATTCGTCTAGTATTACAGCATGACTGATGATTGGAGTACTGCGTACCCCGCTTGAATTTTGGCTCAATGATAGTGGTTGGCTGTACAAATAAATCGTATCAGTGCATTCCTACATAATAAACGGTAATTAGTTGTTTTCAGTGATTTGTTTTCCATAATAATGATGATCATTTTGTCTGCGATTATTTATTTATGTAATTTATAAGTTTTATATTAATTTATATTGTAGTGAATAAAGCACCCACGTACAGTTGCTGTATTTTTTATTTTACACCCAGTGGCGTAGCGTGTATTTCTTCCACTCGGGGCCAACTCGCCCCCTAAATCTGCGCCGCCCGTGGCTGTGGCCCCTTAACATCATATTCCACAAATCTGATGAACCAGAAACTATGCATCAGCGATGACCTACTAGTGGTTTACTGGTGGACTAGTGGTCAACCAACTCATCCTGACAAAAAGCGTGAAAATATGAAGATTAACTAAACGTAAGTATGAAAAGAATCAACATCCAACGAATTGTAGGCGTCGACGACAAAAAAATGTGCGCGGGGGCAATGCACGTATAAGGGACTGTTCAAATTACAACGCCACAGGTATGGGCGAGTGCAACAAGTCTTATTTAAAAACCCATAGGGAATATAAATATTAAGAGAGCACGTTGACTACGTGCACCGGACGGACCGGAGGGTAGCGCCGTTCGTCAGCGTGTTCTCGTATTTTATTCTTTACGCGTATATAAATAAGTATTAGTTTCCATTGAACTTGTTGCAGTTCGTACTTGCAGCAAACTTCAGAACGGCAAAGAGTATTTTGGTGAATATCTACTGTAAACTGTTGATACTAAAACAACTTCTAGGTCGAGCTACATATAGAATATCCAATGGAGTGGCGTAGACGTACATACATAAACTTACGCCTTTTCACCATGGGGGTAGGCAGAAACTAGAGAAAGCCACATGCTACGATCCTTACATGCTCCTTTCGCTTCATCCACATTCATACATCTTGTCATATACGCACGCCGGTTGAGAGTACTACGCACCTGTACTTTGTGAAGAACATCATCAATAATCGATATATGGGCTTTCTAGGGCGTCCTCTACCGTCTTGCGTAGACATTCAATATAAATTATTAAATAGACTTGTATGGTGAAAAATGAAACAAAAATATAACTAATACATGATTTAATATTCGCTTACAACATAAATAAATCACACAAGTTGGTATCCTTATAACCCAGTACTATTGAATTTACTTAGTTTAGTGGTGCTCTGCAGCTTCCTTCCTCCTGATCTCTGCCCACTTGCTGACGTTGCCAGGAGAGTTAGCTGTGAACAAGATAAAATAAATATAATAAATGATTATGTACAAAAATAAAATAGAGTTGTGGCTAAATTGCTAGTAATTTAATTGCGAGGCTAAGGGGCTAAACACTAAGGCCTTGAGCAGATGATGGACTTTTTGTCCGGTGGACTGCTGCAGACAGGAATGCCAGTGGTTGGTTTTTGTCCATGGCAGTCTGCTAGACAAAAAGTCCATCGTCTGCTCGGGGCCTTATCAATATCAATTCACATTTCATACATAGAATATGAACATGCATATGCACACATTCACCTTTTTACATTGAATAGTCTGGTCATGTCTGTGTCGAGTGTGTCTACAACCATCCAGGAGTAGCTGAATGGTTGTAGATCTCGCAAATACCGTCGTAATATCGCCGCCATTAAGGTTTAGATGGATGGTTGTCTTTAAAACATGGAGTTTATTGCTCTCAGATAATGGCAATGAGTATGTGTAGTAGTGATGGAATAAAGAATAGGATCAGGGGATGCAGTGAGTAAAGATGAGTTATGGTAACGTTTTCAGTAATATTCTATTTGGAACTGTTTTATTTTTTTTTAAAAACATTGCCTCGCACTAGGATTTCTCCTGTATCGTGGGTGCTTTTACAGACACAAATCTTCACACGCACAAACACCCAGACCCGGAACAACTATCTGTAGGCCATACAAATATTTGTTCCGTGCGGGAATCGAACCCACGACCCGCAGCGCAGAAGCCAATCGCTTAGCCACTGCACCAAACGTGTCGTGTTGTTCTGAGTAAAGTCTTACTTTTGCAGAGATTACTCTAAGGGTATTCATAAACAGCTTTCATTTGAGAGATGTTCCAACAGCAACAACCATAAAGTAGAATTACATAGAATTTGGAAACTATTTTTTTAAACACATCTCATGTCTTGTTAACACATTCAATGCCCAGCACCCTGCCTCCAGGTAGAACTATAATGTAGACTTAAAATGCATAAATATGAAATTGGCAGTGAACATGTTAAAACTGCACTTAAGAGAGATCTCTCAAAAGAGCACTGTTTATTAATATGGGCCTAAGTAGAGGAGTATACAAAAATACTGACAATCTCTCAATCAATTCTGTATTGTGAATCTGATATTTTAATTCATATTTCACAGAAAACAGTAAATACTTAAGTATGGAAATAGGTACTGAATAAAATATACATATAATAAAATGTGCCTATCACCCACTATCACAGGTCAAATGAGTATTTACTACTGTACAGTGGCATAACTATAGGGTGGTAGGGCTGGCAAAATGCCATGGGCCCCTGGCCCGACGGGGCCCCTGGCCCGATGGGGCCCCCGGTCTAACAGTTTTAACAAAATTAAGTAAAAATTATAAATTTGTAATTCTGTTGGGTAACTACTTCAGTAATTTAATAAAATAAAATTACAACATGATGATTTCACTGGGGCCCCATCCAATGAATTTGCCACAGGCCTCTGATTGTATAGTTACGCCACTGCTACTGAATGAATGAGACAAGTATTTATCCAATTGCCAAATGAAGCAAGTATTGCCAATCTCTAATTCCAATCTTAGCAACTTCTGAGACATCTTATGAGGAAAAGAAACTACCATGTCAAACTGAGATTAGGTTCAGATTTAGGAAATAAAATCAAAAGGGGTATATCTTTGACTCCAGCAGGAACATTGAAAACCCTACTAGAATCAAACTATTGAGAAAAAGTACAACCGTTACTCAATAGAAAGGCTTATGTTTCTAATGTAACCATTAACTCACCCAATTTGTTGATCTTGTAGAACACGGGGACAGAGACGGCGATCCCGATCATCCAGTAGCGCCAGATCCACTGGTTCTGGACGTAGAACTTCAGCGGGAACTGCGCTATCTTAGCGCTGAAGGTGTAGGGGAACTTCATAGGGCGGCCCGGAGAATCAGACATCGTGATGACTGACTATCTGACGGAAGAACACACACAAGTATTATGTAATGTTACCTTCAATGTCAACTGTATTTTGTTACAATTATAGTGTGAAAATACGTATCATAGCTGCTTTTAAGTATATTTATTAGCAAGAAACCATATATTCTGTGATATTTACCAAGAAATTTATAAAAATAAAATTACAAAAATTCTAACCTTTCTTGCGACAAATAGATAATCGACAGCAGTAGAGTTGTACCAATTAAGCCCACTCCCACTCAATGTTGCAACTCGACTAAAAAGATATTTTATTGTAATCGATTCTTCATTATCACAGATCTAAAAAAGTTAATGTGTAAAATGTTAAAATGACAGATTTTCAGTTTATCGATTAATAGTATTGTGTTAGTTAACTCTCAATATCTTCAGTCAACTCGTTAGTTAATAACACAATAGGAATGAAGTTATTAAATTGTGCAATACACTACAGAAAGGGGAATTCTATTCAACACGGTTTTTGCAATGCTGAAATTAGAAGGAAAACATTTAACGATCGTTTGATAATCGACAGAACTTTAGTTTCTAGGCGCAACACTAAAATTCGCAAGCTGAGCATAGTTATACGTTATCGAGTTTTCACGGTCTTTTTATTATACGTACCTACTACTTCAAGAATAATCTTAAAACTTATCTAGAAACAATGCAACGATACGGGTTTTCTATTATTAAGCACACATAATTACTTTATCAACTGAAATACGTTTTGTTATAGCCAGTCTAAAAATATTTTTCCGTATTGCAACGTCACTTCACGAACTGTCAATCAAATAAAAATGTCAACTTGCTTTGTGGTGTCGTATTTGTGTGGTTAGATGTAATTTTAAAATAAAATTGAAACTATTGACAATATAATGTGTGACAATGGCTTCGGTGAAAGTGGCTGTAAGGGTTCGCCCATTCAATCAAAGGTCAGTTGATACCGTGCTCAGGAAAGTTAAAATTTTACTCAATGTTTTGGGGGAGTTTACGTATTACACGAAATAAGAATGTTTCACTGATTCTGACGTCTATTATGTTGATAATGGACTGTATCATGTTATTTTGTATGTTCACTGGAACGATATAAGATGTTATCAAAGAGTAGCTGAGGGTTCTAAGTCTGTAAAATAGGAAACTTTTTCATGGCATTTGCGAATGCAAAAAAGCAATGATGTCATGTTAAATGACAATGACTTTCACGGTTCAGTTGCATTTGGAGCACAAACTGTACCTCGGGTATGCCGTTTAGATGAAAGTTGTCGAAAAAATGTATAAAAGTCAGTGACCTAAATATACAAGATTAAATTGCAATGTTTAATGTATGTGTGGCTGCTTATTGGAATGCTTGTATGTGTGTTTATCATCTCGAACATTGTAAACAATGTTGCATAGTTGTGTGTTCCTGTTTACAATGCACTTTGTTGTTGGTATTTTAGAGCTTCTGTTACAGTTGATTGCCCCTATCAGCTTTAATTGATTATTCTTAACAGCTGTTGACTTTAATATGTTATTTTTATCCTCTAAAACCCTTTAGAGAAACATTTTTGCCTAAGGGCCACACTGACTCCTCAAATATGTCTCAAAGGCCAAGACCTAGTTAGTTCATTATACCAACATACTGTAATTTTGATGAGTACCACCAAAACAGGCCAGATTGGTGATGTTCGTGGACCTGTGTTGGGCTGCTGACCATAGTTTGGAGACCTCTACTCTAAAGAGTAGGAGGCTATGGAAATAAACTTTTTAAAACAATAATTTACATATCAGGTGTAAGGCACAGTTTACCAAAAACTGAAACAGGAATTCAGCCCATCATTCTGAATTGAAAATAAGTGCATTTTTTCCTCAGAATTTTCCAGAAGTTGATCATAAAGACTTGCTAACAAGAAACTACTACATATTATGTGGTGAGGTGATAAATGTTAAACGATAAATGATTTATGTCTGTAAATAAATCTGTTACAGGCACTTTTACAAGTCAACATAATGATTTTTTTTAAGACTAGATGGCGCCAGTATTTCTTATCTGATTAGCTCTGAGAAGAAAAGCCAAAACAAACTCGGAGATCAAGGTCTCTTTTAAAGTCCACACATTGTGGTATAAAAACTATGTGAGTGTAACATTGTAGGGCAATGTGTGGAATGGCCTTTTGAGGAAAATGTCATAGCTGTTTTGAGTTGACCTGGCTTAATTTGACTCTAATTGTGGGTTGGATTGGTTTGCATAATTATGTCCGATTGAGCATTACATAAGCTATTCAGTAACATTTATAGCTATTTATAACAGCAGTGATAACCTTATGGTGTGACCATCAGACTACTAAGTCATAGGTTTTGAGTTCGAACCCAAGGCACGCACCTCTGATTTTTCAGATTCATGTGCATATTGTATAATTATCACATGCTTAAAAACGGTGAAGGAAAATGTTGTGAGGAAACCGGCCATGCCTGAGAGATATTTCTCGACGGCATGTGAAGCCAAGTCAGAGGCCCATGTACGCCATAAACTCTGACACCAGGTTACTCACTAACCACACGAAAAGAAGTTTATAGCTCTCACTATGTTCAATTTCTGCTTAGCTATAGAATAGAATAGCAAGTAAATCATGATCATGGAATTCTTCTTATACTCGTTCTGCCTAGCCTTTTACCAACTATGTTGGGGTCAGCTTCCAGTCTAACTAGATGCGGCTGAATACCAATATTTTACTCAGAGCTACTGCCATCAGACCTCCGCAATCCAGTTATTGGGCAATGCCAATATCCTAAGGTTAGACCGGTTGTCAGACTTTCAGACTTCTGACTTCCCGTAACGACTGTCCGACTGTTTAACGTGCTCTCCAAGGCACGAAGGAGTCTCGATGTGTAACGAATGGTCATCCATCCACAGAATTGCCGCGGAAAGCGCAGCTTAACCTTTCAAACCGTATGATTCGCGCGGTTGGTAGTTAGCCACAATCCCCTTCATTCTTCTTATGCTTCAAAAGTTAAATAAGTGTGCCACATGCGAACTATCCTGCATCGCGATATCAAAGTTTGACACACAGATAGTATACACACAAGTTCCCAACATCAACCGTTGGGCAGTGGCCCGCCAGGCACAAGACTCCGCCTGGTAGGAGGATCCTCCCTTTTCGTAGGCGGAACACAATATCTCGTTCCCCTACATAAGTATGCCCAATATTTTCAGTTGTTATTCTATCTTTATCTATAGGTTTTTATTTGTCCATGTGCTTATGATTACTCCTAATAATCCCCTACAAATTAGCTATTCATGATGACTGGCTGATATAAATGTGTACAGTCAACAGCATAAGTCAATTAATATTTTGGTATTATGAGATTAAATAACTGTAGAAACCAATCATTGTTCTTACAGTATTATCTACTTTATCATTTTAATAATAAAAAAAAAATGCAATTTTTCTCTCATAAAACATTTGAAACTTTGAACAATCATAATTTACTTTGATCTTGACTGTACATCATAAGTCATTTTTAAAGTCATAAATGGAATATCAGTCTAAGCACCCGTTCACAACTTCACACATCGAATCCGTGACGGATCCGTCGGTACTGGATGTGTTGTTCACATCTGTACCGACGGATCAGTGGAATAAATGGCAGCTGCGTCGCATCTGGTAGGCAGTATACGATAAAAATAACGGATCCACAATTTTTTACTAGATTCGGAATAATTTTGTATATGTGTACTCGCTCATACAACTAAAGGCGCCATCACCAAAATAAAAACGGATCCTGTAAACCGTTTCTGTGTGAACTAGCTGTTATTCTTTTTTTTTTAAACTTTCCTCACACTAGGATTTCTCCTGTATCGTGGGTACGTTTACAGACACAAATTTTCACTTGCACAAACATCCAGACCCGGAACAACTATCTGTAGGCCATACAATTTTTTTTTTGTGTGGGAATCGAACCCACGATCCGTAGCGCAGAAGCCGATATCTCAGCCACTGCACCAAACGTGTCGTCAAATAAAACAATAGAACATGCAATCATACAGTAATACTTGGTCATATCGTACGTTTTATTACCGTGATATCTGGGTTGTGTGCTTCGTTACATAATATGCTATTTGTGTAGCAAAAGATGAATTTACATAGAGCAACTAACATAACATAACATCACGCCTTGTATTCCCCGAAGGGTTGGGCAGAGGTGTTTTTAGTACACCCTCGTTTCGCTAGTTACGTTTAAGTCCCCTGTAATAGGGGGCGAGCCTATTGCCACTAACGAGGCACAAATCCAGACTCCAGGCTGCTACTGAGAAATTCTTAATGGAAAAACCCAAAAACACTTAGCCCAACCTGGGGATTGTACCCAGGACCCCAAGTTTTTTTTTATTAGGTGTCTTATTTTACAGTCTTTTTTCAGCACATTACGGCTCTAAGCAGACGACGGATTTTTTGACGGACTGCCGCGGACAAGAATGACAGTGGTTGGTATATACCAACCACTTAACTTGTACGAACTAACTAACTAACTTGTACGAACTAACTTATACGAACTTGTACAAACACGTAACTTGGCAAGAGTTGAGAAGAGAATTCCTCTCCTTTCTTTCTTTCTTTCTTCTACAGAGACATGTTTAAAAATAAATTATGGCAATAACCATAGAATAATGACAAGCAATAGAAGTGACCATTTTTTTGTTCCACTAAGTGTACATGCGCAAACTTACTCCCATTACGCCAAAACCTTGCCGAATCACGTGTGCGACTGTAGTTTTTGCCTGTCGCGACATTCGGCACGTGGTTGATTTTCGTCAACGGCAATCTGTCTGACAGTCAGTCGTCTGCTCAGGGCCTTATGAATAGAATAGTTCCCATAGGGAACTTGTTGGCATTTACCCCTCTTTTGATAAACTCAAGACTCCTGACTGTATGAAAATCTTTTTTCATTTTCGTGTGGTTAGTGACTAACCTGCTGTCAAGAGTTTATGCCGCCCATGGGCCTCTGACTTGGCTTCACATGCCGTCGAGAAATATCTCACAGGCAAGTTTCCTCACGATGTTTTCCTTCACCGTTTTTAAGCAAGTGATAATTATACAATACGCACATGAATCCGAAAAGTCAGAGGTGCGTGCTTTGATTTCGAACTCGAAACCTATGACTTGGCAGTCCGACAGTCACACCACTAGGCTATCACTGCTGTATAACAAAGTTAATGATTCATTATGGAATTTTGACAAACAAAGCCTTGCAACAACAGATCAAAAATTAAGATAATTTATTCATATTATTCAACTTTATATACTTTTTATAAACATTACAGTTATGACAGAAAAATAACCTGTTATTGTAGCATTATGTGAATTAATTATGAGCTGTAACTGTAGGATACATACTTCAGATATTCAAAAGATAAACAACATGGATATTTAAGTAGATGGGTCTATCTTGATGATCTTTATCTATATTTCTATACTAATATTATAAAGCTGAAGAGTTTGTTTGTTTGAACGCGCTAATCTCAGGAACTACTGGTTGGAATTGAAAAAATATTTTTGTGTTTGATAGTCCATTTATCGAGGAAGGTTATAGGCTATATAACATCACGTTATGACCAATAGGAGCGGAGCATAACTTGAAAAACGGGAAAAATATCCACCCGTGCAAGCCGGGACGGGCCGCTAGTATCAATATAATCTTAGTTATCTTGTTAAATAGTTTAGCTAAAAGTTTTTAGTGCGCAGGTGGGCACTCTTCAGATAAGAACGTTAATGTCAGCTGATATGAGTGGCCTTTCGTATAGTTTTCGCTAAACATGATTACCGCTCTGAAGTTAGCTAAAGGCCTGGTCAGACCAGGCACGGTTGCAGCCAAAGACTTGGGTGGGGTGGGGGGTTATATTAACAGTAAAATAAGTAGACCAATTAGAATCTATTGCACTTTTTTTTTGTAAATTATCTATTTTTAGGTTTGTCAATTTGACGTGTACGATTTTGGGGGGATCTTGACCACTACGACCCCCCCCGCCTCGCATCGCTACTGAGTCGGACAGAGAGCGTGGCTGGGTGTGATATTCACGTCGCGTTTTGATGGCGTGCTCTTGACGTGTGAATTACTATGACAATGTATCAAAGATGCCACACAGAGACTGCCACGCGAAGCCTGGCGTGGTGCAGCAGTCTCTGTGCGGGGTCTTCCATACATTGTCATAGTAATTCGCACGCCAACAGCACGCGACGGGTGGCAGTCTCTGTGTGACATCTTTGATACATTTTCATAGTAATTCACACGTCAAGAGCACGCCATCAACACGCGACGTGAATATCACACCCAGCCACGCTCTCTGTCTGAGCAGGCTTGGACTCGTACGGCTTGTAGGCGCCTATTCGTGATTTTCACCTGCTGGCTTGTTACAGCAGTTTGGTAGCGAGGACACAAAGCGTGTAGTGCGGCCCGCCCCGTGTGTTTACATAGCGTCACTGCGCCTGCAAAATCCGCTACGTGTATTTTTTTGAAAATCTTTCTTTGATGCTATTTTATAGTTCGCAAGCCACGTGCACCTGTAAAATCTGTTTTTTAATCATTTATTTTGCTATCTTCTTAACCAAATAAATTATTAAAAAACAGATTTTACCGGTGCACGTGGCTTGAGAACTATTATATAATAGCATTGAAGACAGATTTTCGTTAAAAAAAACACAGCGGATTTTGCAGGCGCAACGACGACAGGTTTCCTTTCTCTAGGCATCTAGACACTAGGCGCTAAGCGAGGCATCCGCCAGTGTGGACGAGGCCTTGGGTACCGGGCCCATATGTACCTACGCGTACGCAAATATCTTGAGTTAAGAGCACCAATTACTTTTAACAAGAAGTATACAACACGGCTGTTTAATAAATAAAATGCGAACACAAAATTTCGTGTCTGTGCTGTTGACCGTTGACGAGTTCCTTTATCTGGAGCTAATCCTGGATGACGATTTAGGTCATGCTTACCATAAAAATGCATTGTCGTCGGAACTGAACTGACATGTAAAAATTCAACTCCGTACGATAAGAGGAAGTGGTTCAAAATCCACTTTCAAGATTTAAACCGATCGTACATATCGATGGCCCCAAGCAATAAGTCGGTAATGTGCTATGTGCTATTATGGACTTAATGCTGTTATGTCAAATTCTGCACCTATGGGTTGGAACACATCTAAGATTTGTTTTTTCAGATTTTTCCAAGTGATATTAACGAAGATATATTGTATTAGTAAAATAATTTACTTATCACATTTCCTGTAATATATATTTTCTTAAATTGCTAGGTCAAGCGCATACATAATTCCATGTTGATATGACAATTACATTTCACAAAAAATTTCTTTTATTTGATATATCAATGACCGCAGTACTCCGACTCGGAAAGATATTTAACAAAAAGAGTAAAACATTTCTCCTGTAAAATTTGGATTTTACGATTACCGACTTGTTGCATGGGGGCATCGATATAAACATTGCAAGTTAAAAAAAAGCTTGTAATAAAAATAAAAGAGAATCGACCAACTATCGGACGATAGTTTAGTCTGCAGTCTGCGGGGGCTCTTAAGCCGGGTCTCCTGAGCGTGTTTTCTTCCATAAACTAAAACCTCTGCACAAAACGAAAACTGTTTTGTATATTGTTTACTGCCAGCAAAACATGCGCACGAGGCCCGCCTTTAAAGGATATATTTAAAATGTAGGCGGAGTTAAAGATGCTACTGACAACAATGAATCACTCGACCATAACATCAAAACATCACGCCTTATATTCCCCGAAGGGTTCGGCAGAGGTGTTTTCAGTACACCCTCGTTTTGCCAGTTATGTTAAGTCCCATGTAATAGGGGGCGAGCCCATTGACATTAACCGGGCACAAATCCAGACTCCGGGCTACGACTGATAAATTCATAATGGAAAAACCCAATAACACCTGGGGATCGAACCCAGGACCCCATGCTCAGCAGTCGGGATTGCGACCACTAGACCAACAAGGTAGTCATTTGACCAATAAAAATAAAAACATTAAAATATGATAACAACTCATCATGACTCACGATCGACACAAAATTGTTTTTATCTTCACCACATAGGTAATGTGTTTACGTACTTATCTTTTGTTGTGTACGTGTATGTGTGTTTGTAGTCTAATAGCCATTCATAGGACAAAAGTTCAACTTTGGAAAGGCTAGAAGTAGCTATGAGTATGAGAGATAAGGGAGTTTTTAGTATCAGCCCAGGGTACAGTCAGAATTGTACCTACTATAGTGTCTAAAATATAATAGGCCCGTTTTGATAGCTGTCAGATCAGTACATTGTAGGTCGAAATTGACATAACATGTTCTAATCTGACAGCTGTCAAAACGGGCCAATTAAATTTTAGCAACTATGAAACAGGAATAGACTCCCGCCCCTTTATATTATACAAGGTGTAAATGACATCATGTAATTCCTTCAAACCTCGTGATGTACTGCTGACATAGATTAACCCTGCACGGGATACTTTTGGATTCAATAAAAAAAAAACAAGAATTAAACATGTGTTCTAACGTGAGGCATTTTAGAGCCCCGAGTTAAATGACCGCGCGACGAGAAATAGCTACGCAATTCGCTCGGGGCGTTAAAATGCCTCACGTTAAGAACACATGTTTAATTCTTGTATTTTTTTTTTATTGAATCCAAATGTATCCCGTGCAGGGTTAATCTATGTCAGCGGTACATCACGAGGTTTGAAGGAATTACATGATTTCGTTTACATCCGGTATTATACTTTTCGCGTAAAAAAAAATGTGAAGGGACGTTGCAAGCAGTGACGTCATGCACGACACTGCAAGTCCCGACCGGCTCATACTCCGCCCTCCGTGCCCTTTGTACTTGCCGACATACCCCGCCGGTCAATCTTGTTCTGATATTTTCATAAAGGTTTTCTTTGTGATTTATTATTGAACTAGCGGCCCGTCCCGGTTTCGCACGGGTGGGCATTTTTCCCGTTTTTGCAACATTTTTCATTTATGCTCCGCTCCTATTGATCGTAGCGTGATGTTATATAACCTATAACCTTCCTCGATAAATGGACTATTCAACACAAAAAAAAAAACAATTCCAAACAGTAGTTCCTGAGATTAACGCGTTCAAACAAACAAACTCTTCAGCTTTATAATATTAGTATAGATGAATATTTGTTTTATGAATGTTGATGAAGCGAAAGTAGTATGTAAGGATCGTAGCATGTGGCGTTGTATAGTTCCGCCGACTTCTGCCTACACCCATGGGAAAATGGCGTGAGTTTATGTAGTATGTATGAATATTTTATTTTACTGCCTCGTTGGTCTAGTGGTGGCAAGCGCGACTGCTGATCGTGAGGTCCTGAGTTCGATCCCGAGGTCGGGCAAAGTGTTATTGGGTTTTTGCATATAGAATTCCTCAGTAGCAGCCCGGAGTTTGTAATTGTGACCGGTTAATGGCAATAGGCTCACCCCCTATTACATGGGACTTAAAGATAACGGCGAAATGAGGGTGTTACTGTACACCTCTGCCCAACCTTTTAGGGAATACAGGCCTGATGTTATGTTATCTTATTTTTTTTAAACATTTTTCTTCGTTACCTACCTGTACCACAGAATAAATAGTAATCTGTACGCACAAATTATACCTACACATCACTCGTTCAACTAGTCATATATCTTCTTATCTATACATATAATTAATTAATTACTTGTCCTGACTGACTGACTGATTCATCAACGCAGAGCCTAAAGCGCAGGCCACACCGCCAGCTGGCGGGCGGGCGAGCTGGCTTTTTCATACTTCGATTCACATCATTCACATCGTTTGAGTCGCTAAAGTAGCTAGGCTCGGTGAAACGTTGCTCGCTCGCCCGCCTGCCAGCTCGCGGTGTGGCCCACGTTTGAACTACTGACGCTGGAAACATGCAATTTGGATAGTAGATTCCTTTTTTGACGTAGGCATCTATTAAGAAAAGATTTTTGTAAATTCTACCCCTAAAGGATGATTTGCACCAAACGGCTCGCATCGCTTCAGATCGGAACGGATTTTACAATCTCTAAACGATATTAAATCGTGTACACAGTATTTAAAGTCTATATTACCAAAACGCGCACAGCAGCTTGACCGCGGGCGTCTTCCGCGACACGCGATCGTAGCCGAAAGTATGCTGCGACGCAAGTACGGCTCCGTTCGCCTGTCGTCGTATCCGATCGGATCCTTTCGGCTGTCAACACGGTAGGAATGAAACTATTTGATTAGGCGCAGAAACGGATACGTTCGCAAGCGACGGTACGGAGCCGATCGTATGCGTCGACATCCTGCCGGACGCGATCGGCTGTCGCCGCATCCGTTCGTATCCTTTCTGATCTGATGCGATGCGAGCCGTTTGGTGGAAATCATCCTTAAGGGGGTAACATAGGGGATGGAAGTTTGTATGAAAATTCACGCGGACGAAGTCGCGGGCTAAGTGCTAGTACTGTATATTTATACAGAACTCCTCTTTTTTTTTTAGAAAATCGAGTTAGTATGTTTTTTGCAGACGTGTAAGTTGGTGTGACCATTATGTACACTGTCATAGGGTTCAAATTCAACTGTCTCACGCGCGCTCGAGAATTGTTAGAACTATACAAGTTTAAACACGTCGACAAACTACTAAATGTATCCATTTCTTTTTTGTTACAGAGAAAAGGACATGGGCGCGAAATTGATTGTCCAGATGGAGGCGAAGAAAACACGGTTGCTCACTGTGAAAGTAAGTTATCTTTATCTTTACATAGTAGGTACTAGCTGTGTTCTCACGGCTCTGCCCGCGTAAGAAGTTTTATTCCAGTAATAAATATAGCCTATGTTACTCAGTGATAATGAAGCTTTCTAACGGCAAAATAATTTTTAAAATCGGTCCAGTAGATTTTAAGTTTATTCGTTTCATACAAAAATACAAATCTTAGTATATTGTATAGTTTTATCTATACAATATTAGTATAGATAAAACAGTCGCTCCCGCTGTCTTTACGCTTAGATCTTTTAATTTACGCAACGGATTTTATACAGTTTTCAGCAATAGATAGAGTGATTCAAGAGGAAGGTTTATATGCCCCACATTAGTATCTACATTGCACCCGTGCGAAGCCGGGGCGGGTCGCTAGTATTTTATAATTAGCTGCTCTCCCGCGGCTGTGCCCGCGTAAATAATTTGACGACAGCGCCACATATCGGATCCCAGCATAGCTACGAACTATATTCTGGCGAAAACAAATAAGGTATATTGTGTAAATATGACCTCAATCGGTAAAGTCGTTCTCAAGTTATGGCGTGACTGACGGAAATAGGGATTCATTTTTATATATATTTAGATATATAGATTACACAGATACAGGAGAAATCCTAGTGTGGGGCAACGTATTTAAAAAAAAGAAGGAAAGATAAAGTACGGCCAATTTATCTTGACCGCCCTGAACATCGTGCAGGTGGTTGCGTAATCGGTGCATAGTTGGCCGCTCTCCCTATCCTGCGGTCGAAAAGTGGTAGGCGGTGCGGCGGCGGGGCCACTAACCTGACCCGTCGCAGGGGGACCAAGGGCGCCCAGACATTGGGTAGTCTGGCGCCCATGTGCTTGTTTGGTCTTCGGGGTGGTCACGGCGTGCCATGTATTGTGGTGCGCCGGTGATGTGGGGTGCTCCACGCGCCTCGCAGGAGGTCGTGGGGTGGGGCCTCACAGTGGAGAGGTCCACAAGCAGTTGGTGGACCAAGACCTGCCGGAGTTGCGGTGCATGCTTAGGCGAATCCCGCGACCCCGGCCGACGGTCAATAGGAGGAACACCGCGGGTTTTTAGCCGGTAAGAGTCCGGCAGACCCCTTCGCCTACCCCGGGCGAGGGACATTCAAGAGGATTTTCGCAGGTTAACAAAAAAATAAGGTGGTTGCGTAATAGATTTTTTAGAAACAAAATGGTTCTCAATTTACATTTAATTAACACCATCTTAGAATCGGCCATTAGTTAGACAAAGTTTATTTAATAGTTATTACAATAATTGTTTCCTTCTTGAGTATACATGCGTGAAAGTTTAGAGAGCCTATATTCAGAGCGATCAAGATAAATCGGCCGTGTTGTTACATCATTAAATCTGTTAATTGACACTAAAATAATGTTTATTTACGAGTATTCTTGTGAGTGGTACTTAAAATGATTACTTAAAGTTGCGCAATTCTGATTATTACCGTTACGGGCCAAAGTTGGGCAAGAGTAACTGATCTTGGGCAACTGCACAAATTACCTTGGTGCAGAGAATTAGAGACGGATTTTTATATTTCATCGATTCTTATTGTATTTAAATCAGAGGTCCCCAAAGTTTTTCAGTTTTGGGTAGACCCCTGCTTAGCTAATATTGCATTTTTGCAAATTTATCGACTTCATTCATTTCGACATTGCTCTGTATTTGACATTTACGTATTTACACAACTGTAAATAATTTTTATTTTTATTTGATTTAAATTCTCGCTAACATTTGCATGCCTGAATTTATTAAGATAGATTGTACAAGGATCAATATTTTTTTGTTAACACCTACATACAGGGTTACTGGTAACTCGACGTATTCCTTGCAGGACGTCATAGTAGGGTTAAAATGCAACAACTTAAGCCACCAAATGTTCTACCGAAATTCAGTAGTTTTGACTGTTTTATATTTTTTTAAATATCCCATTTTCAACCATTTGAAGCTAGGTATTTAAAAATAATGTACGGCGCGAATGTATTGTTTAAGTTTTTATCATAGCTGACGCCATAGCAGGTCTACGTTAATAATTAAAAGTTCAAAAATTCCAAACACATCTGCAAATATGGTTGAATCTGGATTTTTTAAAATAAAAACCTAAAATAATTAATATCACAAAAACTACTGAACTTCGGTAGAACATTAATTTGTATGAATGTGGATGAATCGAAAGGGGTATGTAAGAGTCGTAGCATGTGGCGTTCTATAGTTTCTGCCTACCCCCATGGGAAAAAGGCGTGAGTTTATGTATGTATGTATGTATTAATTTGGTGGCTTAATTTGTTGCATTTTAACCCTATTATGACGTCCTGCAAGGAATACGTCGAGTTACCAGTAACTCTGTACATTCTATGTACCTACACTCTATGCAAATAAACCAATATTCTATTCAAATGTGTTTTTGACTGATTTCTAACTGCAGTGAGGTGTAGAGCGAAAATGCAATAAAAATACACGTGTTAAGTTTTATCCATTTGTTAAACATACAACAGTACATACAATAGTACTATCGTCGTCGGTCTGTTTGTTACGTTATCACGTAAAAACTAAGCAACAAGTCATCTGTGTACAGTTCAAAGAAAAATACTGCCTCGTTGCTCTAATGGTGGCTAGCGCGACTGCTGATCGTGAGGTCCTGGGTTTGATCCCCAGGTCGGGCAAAGTGTTATTGGGTTTTTTCGTGTGGAATTCCTCAGTAGAAGCCCGGAGTTTGAATTTGTGCCAGGTTGATGGCAATAGGCTCGCCCCTTAACGGCGAAACGAGGGTGTTATTATACACCTCTGCCTAACCCTTCAGGGAATACAGGCGTGATGTTATGTTTGTTCAAAGAAATAAATGCTTTGAATTTGGAACCCTTTTCTAGAAGTGATTTGATCCGACACAAACGTTGCGTTTTTTTTTTCTATACAAAAGCGCGAATTGTCTATTCAAAGCATTGTTATATCATCCAATAGATTGACCTTTATAGATTTCTGACTCAATGTCATTCCACTCCATTCTCCTTACTATTTAGTTAGGAGTGGTATTGTGAATGCATGCAGTGATTTGTATAATTTGTGAATCAAATCGAATATTACATTTTTAATCAATGTATGAGATTTAGATGGTCTTGCCACCCACCCACACATTAAAATATATTTTTTTGTTAATTACTAGCTGTGTCCTCACGGCTCCGCCCGTAGCCTGTTACTCAGTGATAATGTAGCTTTCTAACGGCAGAAGAATTTTTGTAATCGGTCCAGTAGTTTTTAAGTTTATTCGTTACATACAAAAATACAAATCTTTCCTCTTTATAACATTACTAGCTGTGTCCTCACGGCTCCGCCCGTAGCCTATGTTATTCAGTGATAATGTAGCTTTCTAACGGCGAAAGAATTTTTGAAATCAGTCCTGTAGTTTTAAGCTCTCAAAGTTGCTACGCCTGTAGAAGGCCGCTAAGTTATAAGTGCTTTCAAAATGTAATTTACATAAATAAGAACTATTGTACACTTAGTTGCAAATAAATATTTGATTTAAGTTTATTCGTTACATACAAAAATCCAAAAATACAAATCTTTCCTCTTTATAATACCTATTAGTATAGATTAGTAATATTAGTAATTAGTATTAGTAATGATGTAGATAAAACAAAGTCACTCCCGCTGTCTGTACGCTTAGATCTTTTAAACTGCGCAACGGATTTTAATGCAGTTTTCAGCAATAGATAGAGTGATTCAAGAGGAAGGTTAAGGTACATTGCACCCGTGCGAAACCGGGGCGGGTCGCTAGTTATATATAAGGAAATACTTCGGGCATGGTTTATCATGTTACCAAACCAATTCTACACTTAGTAACAAAAATGGTCTGTCGGAGTTAACGGTACCTGAAAACAACAGTTATTTTTGAATAGATTAACTATGAGGTAAATGTTATCTATGATGCTGCTATCAATAACGTTTATCTATGTAGATCTAGAACAAATATCAGCTGAATTAACGTATACGTACCTATACGGTAAGTTAGGTGTGTGGAACAACATCAATCCCATCAAAAATATTTATGTAAAAAAAGCAGTCTCGCGACTCTATCGCCCATATTCTAAGACGCTCCTCCAAAACTTACTCGACTCATACTCGACTCAGGACGACCTCGAAAACACCTTCAAATTTCTTATTCTTAGTCGCCATTTCGAGTGAACTTTGAGGTTCCTCGACGGAGTCATTACGTCATTATTTGAATTATCTGCATCGCGCAAATAACGCCACGATAAATAGTTGTAAGGATTATCGTAAGCATATTCAATAAAGTCTACAAAATTAATTTTTGTTACATACGAACTTTGACACTTCCTTGCTTAAGGTAGGTTCCGAGGTACCTTGAATTTGACATTTATGAGTGCATCTAAATTCGACTTTTCATAAGCACCTGTATTGGTTTATGTGAAATAAAAAAAATTGATTTTGATTCCTTAACTCGACTGAGGAAAAATCTCGAGTCGAGGACGTTTATGTCAACTATAGGCTGAGTCGAGGTGGAGTCGAGTCGAGTAAGTTTTGGAGGAACGTCTTAGAATATGGGTGTATGTCGCAAAAAGTTCCGAGAGCTAATGTAGAGCAAAGTCTGGCATTTCATTTATAAAGATACTAGCGACCCGCCCCGGCTTCGCAAGGGTGCAATGTAGATACTGATGTGGGGCATATAAACCATCCTCTTGAATCACTCTATCTATTGCTGAAAACTGCATTAAAATCTGTTGCGTAGTTTAAAAGATCTAAGCGTACAGACAGCGGGAGTGACTTTGTTTTATATTTTTTGTTTTATATTTATATATTTTGTCTCCTTATTTCCGTGCCTCGGAGAGCACGTTAAACAGTCGGTCCCGGGTCCCATACGAATACCTATGACAGTCGTTACGGGAAGTCAGAAGCCTGGAAATCTGACAAGCGGTCTAACCTTATACGGGTCACTCACATTCGCACGAATACGCGAACCCGCAAGTTTGGGACTGACATTCGCAATGACTATGCGAACATTTTCCATACAAAACGGAAAACATTCGTACTATGTACGAATGTTTGCGCGCATGTGAGTGACCGGGGCTAGGATATCGGCATTATCCAGTAACTGGGTTGCGGAGGTCTGATGGCAGTCGCTCCGTGTAAAATACTGGTATTCAGCCGCATCTGATTAGATTGGAAGCTGACCCCAATATAGTTGGGAAAAGGGTAGGCAGAAAAAGAAATACCATCATTCTCCTGCCCTTATCCCAATTCATTTGTGGTGGGCACAGAATGTATTGTTCTTCCATACATCTTTATCAACCGACATCTCAATCTATATTAATATTATAAAGCTGAAGAGTTTGTTTGTTTGTTTGAACGCGCTAATCTCAGGAACTACTGGTTGGAATTGAAACAATCTTTTTGTGTTGGATAGTCCATCTATCGAGGAAGGTTATAGGCTATATAACATCACGCTACGACCAACAGGAGCGGAGCATAAATGAAAAATGTTGCAAAAACGGGGAAAATGTCCACCCGTGCGAAGCCGGGACGGGCCGCTAGTATACAATATATCACAACATGCAAAATACGCCAAATCTTCATTAAAAATACCTAAAAAATAAAACTCAAATTACCTGTACACTCCCACACATACGCTAATCACGGAACTTCGCGATGCTGATTACCGCTGACGTAACTGGCTCGTGACGTCACGCATCGTTTAGAGGCTCTTAACCCTGCTAACGACGGTGTAAGGCCCAATTCGAGCTGCCGTGTCACTCATGGCCTTATTTTAATAGATTAGGCTACAATTTTGCACAGATTATGATGTGTCGGATTTTGGTCGATCGTGGCGTAGGTAGTATTGCGTCGGCACAGTAACATAATTAATAGGTAATATAACATCACGACTGTACTTTTTTTTTTAATAAAACCTTTTTTCCACACTAGGATTTCTCCTGTATCGTGGGTGCGTTTACAGACACAAATCTTCACACGCACAAACGCCCAGTCCCGAAACAACTATCTCTAGGCCATACAAATATTTGTTCCGTGCGGGAATCGAACCCACGACCCGTAGCGCAGAAGCCGGTCGCTCAGCCATTGCACCAATCGTGTCGTCAAATGTATTTCCGAAGGGTTGGGCAGATGTGTATAGTAAAACCTTTATTTCGCCATTATGTTTAAGTCCCATGTAATAGGGGGCGAGCCTATTGCCATCAACCGGGCATAAATCCACACTCCGGGCTGCTACTTAGAAATTCCACACAGAAAAACCCGATAACACTTTGTCCGACCTGGGGATCGAACCTAGGACCTGACGATCAGCAGTCGCGCTTGCCACCACTAGAACAACGAGGCAGGCCCTCGTACGCGCTCGTACCCCTAGTACGACTTTGCGAGTTAGGAAAACAGCAGTCGTTTTCGTAAGCTTAGTGAATCTTTATCTTTACATAGTATAAAACAAAGTCGCCCCCGCTGTCTGTACGCTTAGATCTTTTAAACTACGCAACGGATTTTAATGCAGTTTTCAGCAATAGATAGAGTGATTCAAGAGGAAGGTTTATATGCCCCATATTAGTATCTACATTGCACCCGTGCGAAGCCGGGGCGGGTAGCTAGTTTACTTATATAATATGTCTATAAGCAGTGATAGCCTAGCGGTTGGACACTTACCTTACATGCAGGAGGGTCTGCGTTCCACCCCGGCCCGTACCTCTGACTTTTCGAATTCATGTGCGGATCAGAATTTGATTATCACTTGCGTTCACGGTGAAGGAAAAACATCGTGAGGAAACCTGCACACTTGAGAGGGCTCCATAAAGTTCTCGATGGTGTGTGTAGTCTGACAATTCGCACGAGGCCAGCGTGGGGTACTAATACCTATATATACCCTTCTCAGTCAGAGAAGAGGCCCGTGCTGGCAGCGGGACAGTAAAGGCTTTGTCAAACAGAACGCGTTACTGTCGCGCGTTAGGGCGCTAACCTAACGCGACGCTATGACGCCGAGCTGTGTTGTACTGCGATGGTGATGAGCAGAGGCGCTGCGTAATGCTAGCGCTGGCGCTCTGTTTGGCGGTACATCACCATCGCAGTACAACACAGCTCGGCGTCATAGCGTCGCGTTAGGTTAGCGCCCTGACGCGCGATAATAACGCGTTCTGTTTGACAAAGCCTTAATGGGTTGATTACTTATGTTTATGTTTATTTGTCTCTTCTTTTTGCGGGTATGAAAGAGAGATAGAGGTTAGGGAGCTCACGAAACGATTAGGGTGTCGATCGATGGTAGAATGGATTAGTCGACGTCGAACGTTCTTTTCTACCAGACCAATTGATCGATTGTTGATCGACGATCGATCGATGGTAGAATGGATTAGTCGACGTCGGTCTTTGACTTTAAAAAACAGTCGCATCCAGAGTCTTCTGCGTTTTACGTCTCCGTAATAATAGTAGGAGCAACATCGAACTGGCCAACAACAACGCGTCCTCTTGTGAATACATTTCGAAAGAAACTGATAGATTATAGCCGGGGTTAATCGATCAACGTCGACCGATGCCATCGCCCGGCAATCGATCGATTGGTTAGTCGAACGGTATCCGTCGAACAGCCAAAGCTACCACACCAATCGATGAACGTTGATCGATGTCGATCGATCGATTGGTGTAGTAACACCCTTACCTTTTTCGTAATTTGCGACTCGTACTAGGGGTACTTGATTAAGAGTGCCTGTCCACTGCAGCGGAGAGGAGCGGAGCGGTGCGGAGCTAACCAATACAATGGGGAAGGCAACGCAAAACGAAAGCAGATGTCAGCACCTCCATACTTAGTTATTTGAACCAATCAGAACCATCATATTCATATGAGCCATAACTTCAAATATATTGCAACCAATTAGATCGCACTGGAACAATCGAAAGTGGCGCCATTAGTTCCACAGTTGCCTTCCCCATTGCATAAAATTCAAGTCTCCGCTCCGCTCTGTGAATATCGTGCATTTCTATTAGTTGCCTCTTTGGTCTAGTTATGGCAAGCGCGACTGCTGATTGTGAGGTCCTGGGCTCGAACCCCAGTAGCAGTCCGGAGTTGGGATTTGTGCCCGGTTGATGGCAATAGACTCGCCCCCTATTACATGGGACTTAAAAATAACTGTGAAATGAGGGTGTTACTATACACCTCTGACCAACCCTTCGGGGAATACAGGCGTGGTGTTATGTTATATTCTATTGGTTAGTTTCGCACCGCTCAGCTCTCCTCCGTTCCAGTAGACAGGCAGCCTAAGGTCCATATTAATACTCGTTTGTAAGCTTCCTCTTAAGAGTCATTATAATATTACTTACTAGCGACCCGCCCCGGCTTCGCACGGGTGCAATGTAGATACTAATGTGGGACATATAAACCTTCCTCTTGAATCACTCTATCTATTGCTGAAAACTGCATTAAAATCCGTTGCGTAGTTTAAAAGATCTAAGCGTACAGACAGCGGGAGCGACTTTGTTTTATACTATGTAAAGAAGACTTCGTTAACTATCTTCTGACACCCACAAGGAAAGTTGAGATATCATATTGTTAGCTTGTCAACAATAATAAATAGTTGGTATCAAAACACTCTTATCTAAATCATTATTTCTCTAATCACAGGGCAATTACAGGTGTCTTTCATTAACATAATGATGTTATTATCATGATATACTTGAAAAAAAGGTGATTAAATAGATATGGCGTTGACCGCTATGTCAAAAGTAAAAGTCAAAACTTATGACCGGTCAACTATGAACTTTCAATGATGATATCAGTCAATGGTGTCCATTCTGTTGCGCACTTTGACAGGACTAAACTAAGGGAACGTACCCATACTACGTGACACATTTTTGTAGCCCCCCCCACCCCCCTCTTGTTTTCACGTAGTAATTCATAAATATGGTTTTAAATATTTTTTTGCAAACAGAGAGATAAAATAAAAAATTGGCTCGTATGTGCGACAGTGTTGCCACCTGTGAGTTTAAAAAGCGCTAAACGCTGCGCGCCATATTTGAATATAGCTCGATAAAGCGCGAGATTTCCTTAGAGAATATTGACCACGTGACGAAAACCTAAGCCCTCCCCCCGCCCCTGTGACCAAGCGTGGTATTTTGAAGACTCCCCCCCCCCCCCCCCCGAACAGGTCACGAAGTATGGGTATGTTCCCTAAGGGTGTTTGTCTCTTTCTGTTTCAATAGAAAAAGAAAGTGACAGTTGCGTTTAGTCTAGTTTAGTACTCTCAACGTGTGCTACAGAATCGACACGAATATTAGATTTGACTACAGTAACCCTTCATCGGCTCGTTCATATCTCAATTACTGGAAGGGGGAAGGGAGGGTAGGTCAGAATAAGATGTGATATTCTGATAAGTAAATAACTGGCTTATTAATCTCTCTTATACACTGAAAGCATTCTCTTAATTATAAGCTGAAACACACGCACACACTACCACACACAAACACAGCGAGCGCACGCACACACACATAAAACACCTAAAATTAAAATAATGTAACTTATGTTTATGTTTTTGTTTTTGAATAATATAACGCCACATCTCGTTGGTGTCTGAAGACCTGAGCTGAGTGCAGAAACCTGTTAATCACGCCTGTAATATTTTTTGGAATGTAAACATTTATTACGATTATTATTTGTCGCTGACTAAAACAAAAAGTACACAAAGCAACACCTCCCACACCCAAAACACACACACACACACACCCCCACCTCACACATACCTGCCCCCCCATACACAAAACCCGGCGCGCATTCCTTATTTAAATATTTTATTTTAAAAAAATATTGTTAAAAACTTTTTTTTAAATTATTATTTACGAGTTGCCCGGTGAACTACGTGCCACCAATTTTTTTTCTTTAGTTTTACCTAATTTTCTTTTTTTTTAAACCACCCCTATGTTGAGGTGAACCAAACAAAAAATAATTATTCAAATCGTTCGAGCCATTTTCGAGTTTTTGCGAGACTAACGCACTATAGATTATTATTTAAAAGGATAAAACTTCATACCAGGGCAGTCTAGGGGGCGAAGGAGAATCTGTGAAAATTTCAACTGGCTGTGACAGACAGACAGCGTAGGCTTAGTAATAGGGTCACCCTTTGAGTATGGAATCCGAAAAAGGGTAGGGGAAGTCTTTGGGTCCCGTACAGACCAACCAACAACCTTCCCGACAGCGATATTTAATACATGACGTTTTTGTTACAGAATAGCAAAGAGCAAAATGACGGCAGCCGGGAGAAATCCAAGGACTTTACGTTCGACCATTCCTACTGGTCGTACGCGCACGACGACAAGAACTATGCATCGCAGGAACAGGTGGGTTTAGTGTAGCGACTCTGCGACACACCTAGGGTTGTAACACTTTAGGGTGGCTTTAAGAGACAACCCTCAACTAGCATGTGCACATCAAATTTAGCAGGCGTGTACTTACGGGAGGATAAAGAATAACACTTGTAACCGTACACTATATACAAGGTTAGTCGGAAAGGGGGTACTAAGCCGCGGGCCACCTAAAGTATCACTGATGACTATTTTAAAGCAAGTGTTAAAATTTCTAAATTCGATTAATTTTTTTTCCATGAAAAATAATTTTTATTTTAGTTTTTGCGAAAATTCTTCATCCCTGCTTAAGTTATGATTTCAGAAAATGGGGTTTCTAATCCGTGACCCCAAATATGACCTAAAATGTAAAAACAGCTGATCATAGCTGAGGATAGATAGGATTTAGCGTATTTTTTATGAAATCTTTGAACAGCTATTTCTCTTAAACTATTGAGTTTTGGGGAAAGTTGTAGAACAAAAGTTATCCATTGTTATGGGTACTTTAACACCCTTTCGGCTTAGTACCCCCTTTCCGACTAACCTTGTATATATTTTAACAATAATTACGAATAGATCAACAGAGCGTGGTTCGTAGTAATGCGAGGAGTCCAGGGTCTTCTTGAGCAGGTGTAGCACTTAACTTGGCAACTGCAGCGGCGCTAAGAGGGCCGATCTGCAGTGTGTCCGACCTTTTATAGGCCCGGACCACCGCCAGTTCGCCACCACCCGTCGCAGGGTTCCCGACTATACTGTTAAAAACAGTATTATACTGTTTTTAACTACATTATACTTTTTACTGTTGATCAAACAAATTATTAATACTCTGTTGCCATGAAATTAATTAGAATTACTATTTTGCATGATGTAATTAATCCTTTATTCATTTATAATACATATTAAATTACATTTTTAAATATTAAAAAATATAAAAAATAAAACATAAAAATATAAAAAATAGTAGCCCATCGGGAACATAGTCCAAGCAACCGGCGGTCAGGGCCTCAGAGAGAGGAACTTCCTGACAATACGTGCCGTGTCCAGAAGTATCGCTTTCTGTATCAGGCCCTTGACCCAGCTGCCCTACGAGAGCCTCATTAGATGTTGGTCGAGGGTCTTGGCTAGTAAGCCATTGGCCGTAAGGAATATCACCACAACAACTGCTGAGTCAACCTCCCATATGTCGACAAACTTGTGTGCGAAGTATTGATATTTAACAAACAAATTATTATTATTCCGTTGCCAAGCAACTAATTAGAATTACTATTTTGCATGATGTAATTAATTATTATTAATGTGATGTAATCATTTATTACCTATCCAATCGCAAGTAGTAAACTGCAATATTGTTTATATTTTGTATTATCTTTTCCCTGTTCCAACACATATTGTAGCTGTTTATTGTCCCTGAATAAATAAAATAAAAACAAAAATAAACTATACAAAATATTGTTTTCACAATCAAAATCCCTAACACTGTGTCTTTTTTGAAGCTTTTATAAATTACACTAAACTGATAAGTTGTGCGAGAAGCACTAAATTAGGCCCCATCTTACCTTTGGCTCAAGGGCGGTTATAGGGTAGGTGGGGACAGAAATTATTACATTTTGACTTATAAGGACACTGCCTCGTTGGTCTAGTGGTGGCAAGCGCGACTGCTGATCGTGAGGTCCTGGGTTCGATCCCCAAGTCGGGCAAAGTGTTATTAGGTTTTTCCGTGTGAAATTCCTTAGTAGAAGCTGGATCTGTACCCGGTTGACGGCAATAGGCTCGCCCCCTATTACATGGAATTTAAACATAACTGGCAAAACGAGGATCGACTTAAAACACCTCTGCCGAACCGATACGTGCACGGTTATTTATAATTATTTAATTGATTGGTTTCAGGTGTTCGCAGACCTCGGTCTCGACGTCATAGACAGCGCGTTCGAGGGGTACAACGCATGCGTGTTCGCCTACGGGCAGACGGGCAGCGGGAAGACGTTCACTATGATGGGGTCGCCCGTACGTATTGCACAGTAATCAGTATTACATGAGTCTGTAAACGCCTGAATAAAGACCGGCTGCAATCTTCTTCTTCTTCCTGCCCTTATCCCACACTAGGTGGGTTCGGCACAACATGTATTTCATAAATCCATGTTGTTAGAGGTTTTGGCTTATTGTTTTATGACCAGCCGCCTGCCTGACATCAACCCTCCTTGGGAATACTCGTGCTATCGCGCGGGTGGCCCAAATGTGCTTGCTGATATTATGCACTGGGTCCCAAAATGATATGCTTGTCAATCTTATTGCCGACAACTAAGCAGACTATGTTCTTCTTGGTGGAGTATACTTGAAGTTCCTCGACTCACTCATTCAGTTTTGAATATACTTAAACATAACGGCAAAATGAGGGTGTTACTATACATCTCTGCCCAACTCTTCGGGGAATACAGGCGTGATGTTATGTTATGTAATGAATATAAAATAAATTGTTAGCTAGCCTATTTTCTGTCTCTCGTTATACTTCTATTTAATTACAAAAGTAAACTGTATAAAATACAAGTTTAAAATTGCTTCTCTATAGAAGCATGTGAGTGTAAAAATGCATTCTGTTTGGGTAATATATTTATTTACACATAGTGACAGCACACCACAGCGATGACGTAGCCTTGGGCCAATCACGTGACCTAGCTGTCACGGAAAGAGTAACTGGCGCAGCATGTAATAAACTGTAAAGAGGAAATATCATAAACAACAGAGTCGGCAAATGGAGTTATGATCGCAGTATACAGGGTGTAAACTAAATCATGTAATTCCTTCAAACCTCGTGATGTACCGCTGACATAGATTAACCGTGCAAGGAAGACATCAGGATTCAATAAAAAAATTACAATTATTAAACATGTGTTCTTAACGTGAGACATTTTAGCGCCTCGGGCGAATTGCGTTGCTATCGCTCGAAGCGCGGTCATTTAAATTTGGGTGCTAAAATGCGTCAGCGGAGGTCTGCTCCGCAACCCAGCTACTGGGCAATGCCAATATCCTAAAGTTAGACCAGTTGTCAGACTTTCGGACGTCTGACTACCCGTAACGACTGTCATAGGTATTCGTATGACACCCGGGACCGACTGTTTAACGTGCTCTCCGAGGCACGGAGGGGTTTCGATGTGTAACGAACGGTCACCCATCCACGGACTGACCGCAGCAAGCGTAGCTTAACCTCACAAATCGTAAGATTCGCGCGGTTGGTAATTAGCCACAAGCAAGAGAAAGAGTTTAGTTGTGTAAAAAAAATTGTCTAACATTGAAGACATGATTGTGAGAATAGGGTATTTGACTACTATTCAAAATGTACAACAATTTAGTATTATTTTAAAGAAAGTATAGATACAAATTGATATGTGGAAAAATAAATAAAATGAAAAATAGAGGAGAACACGCTTGCGAAGTTTGTGGAGGGGGCAATGTCTGTCCTTGTCGCGCGAAACGGATATTGTACGGAGTGATGTCAAATAATTATGAAGTTTGCAAGGACGTCATTGTGGCGTCATGTTGTCTCTGTCTAGTGAGCAATTTTCAATCGTTTACAACTTTGACATTTTATTAAATATTTCATTAGTTTTTTCACCGTTGCTTATCATTTTTGTAACAGTTTCGAGATTGCTAATAAAAAATGATAGTCACATACACTATTACTGCTTAAATACCATAGATCAATTGATAGGAGGTAAGTAGCCACGAATCTCACACCAGAATGAGCTCCACTTATACCATATTATTCTTCCAGGAGTGCCAAGGCCTAATACCCCGGATATGTCGTCACCTGTTCTCCCGAGTGGCTGCCGGGAAGGAGTCGGGAGCTTCCTACCGCACGGAGGTCAGCTACCTCGAGATCTACAACGAGAGGGTCAAGGACCTCCTGTCGTCCGACGCGGGGCACTCCCTGAGGGTCCGGGAGCATCCTAAGTTGGGACCTTACGTGCAGGACCTGTCCAAACATTTGGTGTTGGATTATGATGATATTCAGGTTCGTTCTGGAATCTTGTTTTATTGTCTTCCACTGTGTGAAAGCTGATAAGCTTTGGGGCCATTAAAGTATTACGTAAGCACGAAAGGGGGGTGAGAGGGCCTCTGGTTAGCTTATTTTTGTTGACTAGGGGGACGGGGGTGTCTAGATGATGATTACGTCAGCAATTTTTATTTATTTACTTATTTTAAAAACTGCTGCTCATGAATAACAATAAAGAAACCTGATCAGTTTAAAAAAAAATATACCAATGTATTGGTAAGCATAAGAGGGGGGGGGGGGCTAAAATCTTTGCTTACTTTTGCCGACCAGGGGGAGGGGTGGGTCAAAATTTACTAAATTTCTGCTTACGTAATACTTGAATGGCCCTTTTACTTATTAGAATCAACTAATCATTTTCTTAGCAACTAATTACTACTTAATTCCTTGATTATTAACTGCGTCGCTTGTTGGTGGCAAGCGCGACTGTTGATCGTAAGGTTCTGGGTTCGATTACCAGGTCGGGCAATGTATTATTTTGATTTTCCGTGTGGGATTCCTCAGTGGCAGCCCGGGTGTGCCCGGTTGATGGCAATAGGCTCGCCCCTTATTAGATGGGACTTAAACATAACGGTAAAATGAGGGTTTTACTATACACCTCTGCCCAATCCTTCGGAGAATACAGGCGTGAGGTTATGTTCCTTGATTAATCAACACCCTTTGACCACTTTAATATTGAATTCACAAAAAATATTTCTTGTCATCGTAAAACCGATGTTCTGTACAAGATCTAAGTCTCTAGAATAAGTCAAGTAGCCTAGTCGTTGATATACCAGCCAATCATTCCAGTTATATTTACATAAATGTTCCTTATCATGTAAATTCTTCTTTCTTCTCCCTGCCCTTATCCCACACTACATGGGGTCGGCACATCATGTAATTCGTAAATCCATGTTGTTAAACGTTTTGGCTTATTGTTTTATGACCGGCCGCCTGCCTGACATCAACTCTCCTTGGGAATACTCGTTGCGCCGTCTCGCGGGTGATCCAATGTGCTTGCTGATATTATGCACTGGTTCCCAAAATGATATGTGTGTCAACCTTATTGCCGACAACTAAGCAGACTATGTTCTTGGTGGAGTATACTTGAAGTTCCTCGACACACTTATTCGGTTAAATAAATAAATTAATGTAAATTCTTTTGAACAAAATGTATATTCTACTCTACTGGCTAACTGCCACCCTCACATTAAAGTCAAGCCAAGCAGTACTGTGTTCTACGCTGTGTATGTGAGAGCTAGAGGGGTATATTTATGTAATTATTTTGCCATGTATTTTATATTATTAAATTTAAGTAATATTATGTAGGTACGTAGTGTACTTGTACACCTAGATTGCTCGATTTTCTCTTTCCATTCTCCCAGTCCATCCAAAGGTTGTCTGGAAGAGATCGCCTTGCGCGATAAGACCGCCCATTGTGCATTTTTGTATTTAAATAGTTTTTTGTGTTATATTAACCTGGTGTACAATAAAGAGTATATAAATAATAATAAATAAATAAATATAGGGCAGTCCCTCTCTATCTCTGTTACTTGGATTCGTGTGCTCCATCTTAGACCCTGTCTACGCTTACTATTAGGTGTGACTAGGCAAAAACTCGACCAAGACGAAGAATAAAAAAAACATCAATGTTTTAAACATGGAACGATAGCGGTTTCTGCATCCCCTCCTAAAACAATTGGTTGTATGTGCGCAGGAGTGTATGCACCGCGGTAATTTGCACCGCACGACGGCGTCGACGCAGATGAACGACGTGTCGTCTCGCTCGCACGCCATCTTTACCATCACGTTCGTGCAGGCCAGCTATCTACGTCACAACAACATGCCGAGTGAGACCGTGTCTAAGGTGCATCTGGTGGATCTTGCTGGAAGGTATACAAACTTTTTCTTTTTACATCTGCTCTATTTAAGTTCTTAGTTGAACAGTAATTAATAAAATCTGTAATTTTATCATACTAATATTATAAACTAGCGGCCCGTACCGGCTTCGCTCGGTTGGACATTTTCCCCGTTTTTGCAACATATTTCAATTATGCACTGCTCCTATTGGTTGTAGCGTGATGTTATATAGTCTACAACCTTCCTCGATAAATGGACTATCCAACACAAAAATATTTTTTCAATTTCAACCAGTAGTTCCTGAGATTAGCTTGTTCAAACAAACAAACTCTTCAGCTTTATAATATTAGTGTAGATGGGAATGATTGTGAAAATGGATGAATGTATATTTGTTAGGTACTTAAGAACGCATATACGGCTGATAGGATTTCTATGTTTGGCACATAGATAGACCATGTTCTGGATTAACACATAGGATACGTTTTATCTGGGTACATAATACATATAGTAGTTCCCCTAAGATGTGAGTGAAACCGCGGGCAACAGCTAGTAAGAAATAAAAAAAAACATATTTAGTCTATTTTCTCGTATAGTCTATATTTTAGGAAATATTTATAATGGAAACGTTGCAGTTGGTCAGATTCATTTTATTTTCATTTGTCAAAATTGTCAGCTGCGCGCATTCACGCGATGTTTCCAGACGCCGTAATTTTCCATCCGCTTATATAAACTGATAATGTCTAATTTTCTCATGAAATGCTGGCTTACAGACAAAGTTCGACCTTTTCCAAAGTGCTTTTAGCGCTCTAGGTTACCGAGGTTTCGGTTGGGTACTAATAATAATGCCTTGTGTCCAGTGAGCGAGCGGACGCGACAGGCGCGACGGGGCAGCGGCTAGTGGAAGGCGCTCATATCAACAAGTCACTTGTGACGCTCGGCTCCGTCATCTCTGCTCTCGCCGAGTCCAGCCAGCCTCTAGAAGGTAAGCGAAGTATTTGTCGTGCAGGCTCTCTCTCTCTCTCCTTCTCGTGTCGGTATCAGCTATACATGAAGCTCATGCTGTGGTAAGAATTTAGCCAGTCAGCACGGTTGGTAGCGGGCTGCATGAACAGGGTGCGCCGGACGTACAATCTGCGTAATGGATCCGTCGTTCTTAATCTCATTCTTTAAGTAACCAGCGGCTCATTTGATGACTATTCTGCAAATCTGCACTCCATATTTTTGAACTATTCAGCTGAAGTTATCGTCGCTGCGCCTGCAAAATCCGCTATGTATTATTTTTTGAAAATCGGTCTTTTATGCTATTTGATAATACTTCTCAAGCCACGTCCACCTGTAAAATCCGTTTTGTAATAATTTATTTGGTTAAGAAGATAGCAAAATAAACCATTAGAAAAAAAATTACAGGTGCACGTGACTTGAGAAGTATTATCAAATAGCATCAAAGACCGATTTTCAAATAATCACTTTTTAACAAAAATAAAACCGACTTCAAATTGTCTATCTCCGAAGTTCTTCATCAGATCTTCACCATTTGGTGGCAAGTAGTCCCATTTAAATTTTTAAATGGGACTACTTGGAACGAATACTCTTTTAAACAAAAAAAGAATCATTAAAATCGGTTCACAATTAGCAAAGATATCGCGGAACAAACATACAAAAAAAAAGAAACACAATCGAATTGAGAACCTCCTCCTTTTTTGAAAGTCGGTTAAAAATGATACATAGCGGATTTTGCAGGCGCAGTGACGTTATGTACCAAAGTATGGACTGCTGACTTGCAGAGTAGTTTCATCAAATGAGCCCCAGGTCTCAGCTCTTTTAATGTTTTGCCGTATGCAAGCGTTAGCAAGTGGACGCTACAGTACAGGGATTAGTGGAATGGTAGGCGACGTGGTCCACCTTGGCCTTACACGCAGCACAGCGCAGGGAAACACCGTGTTCTCAATTTTTTTCTGTTTTGTTAAGCTTGCAGGTCTGGAACTGAACAAATTAATTACTTTCCAGACATCAATTTCGACTATTGTCGAAATTGATGCCTATTGTCTACGACATACTATTGTATTAGAATTATCTAAAGGTTTATTATTGTTTCAGTGCGCATGCAGAAAGGCAACAAGAAGGTGTTCATTCCGTACCGGGATTCAGTTCTGACGTGGTTACTGAAAGACTCACTTGGAGGCAACTCCAAGACTATCATGATCGCTGCTGTAAGTATAGATTATAGCCCAGATCTACCCGAAAACGTCCACAGCATAGACGTATCGTGTCTCTATATGTTCTATCTTCTTGCTATATGTCTCGGTAGCGTCAAATAAAAAAAAAGCTGTAATAATTTTGGATACCATTACCCACCAGATATCCCCAGCGGACTGCAACTATAGCGAGACGCTATCCACACTCCGGTACGCGAACAGAGCTAAGAACATCATCAACAAGCCCACCATCAACGAGGACCCCAACGTCAAGCTCATCAGGGAGCTGCGCGAGGAGATCGAGAAGCTGCGCGCGCAGATCGCGCACAATACCGTGAGTACTCAGTACAGTTCTCACAGCAAATTCGTAAAGCATAGAGACCACTAAAATATAAAACAACTTGTTTTAGAAAACTAAACATATATACTGCCTCGTTGGTCTAATGGTGGCAAGCACGACTACTAATAGTGAGGTCCTGGGTTCGATCCCCAGGTCGAGCAAAGTGTTATTGGGTTTTTCCGTGTGGAATTCCTCGGTAGCAGACCGGAGTTTGGATTTGTGCCCGGTTGATGGCAATAGGGTCGCCCCCTATTACATGGGACTTAAACATAACGGCGAAATGAGTGCGTTATTATACACCTCTGCCCAACCCTTCAGGGAATACAGGCGTGATATTATGTTATGCTAGCAAAAGATGATCATTTTGAGATTTCAGTTTAATGGCAATCTAAATTGAGTCAGCCCAGAACTTAGTTCCGAGTTTAGCGTTATCAGTAGCGTCCATTAGTTCCTGTAACGTGCAGGTACCAGGGCACGCAGGGCATGATGTCAGGTGTCCCATCGTTGGTGGAACAGCACCACATTTTCACTCTAGACTGGAATCGTCTATGAATTAATTAATAATAATTATTATATTACTCTCAGGACCCGATCGAGACCGATACAGGCGTACTAGCAACTTTGCAACGCAAAGAAGCACAAGAAAAGGTTCTCACAGAGAAATGGACGGAGAAATGGCGCGAGACGCAGCAGATACTGCAGGAACAGAAGGCGCTAGGACTTCGGAAGAGTGGACTTGGCGTTGTACTGGACTCCGACATGCCACATCTAGTGGGCATCGACGATAACCTGCTGTCTACTGGCGTGACGCTGTACCATCTCAAGGTGATGATACTGACAGACTTCTGGAGGACTTGGACTGTGGCTTACAGCCGGTTTCTGATTTAAAAACTCCAAGATAAGTACAGTGCGCGTCAAATAGCTAGAATCAAAATGGCGTCGACTGCGTGATCTATGTGAGGTTCGGGTCATATGATTCGTTTTGATGAGTCCAATAGATTGCACTTGGTGTTCAGGGTCTGATGATGGAGTTTGGAGATGGATAGAGATCTTCAGTGGCTACTAGTAAACCCCTCAAGTTTGGCAGTCGACGCTATCTTGGTTCTAGTTATTTGTTGCGCACTGTAACAATTGAGAATCATTTTGAATAAAGTTTTACTTAAAAACATGTTCGAACCTCGCTTATCTCTTGGTTAGCGTTGAATACTTAACTCAGAAACCGAGCGTTAGGGATTTCAACACTGGAATCCCTTTATTTAAGGCTCATTTACACGGAAGCAGTTTCTTGAAGCAAGTCTCATGCTATCTCTGTTTTCATTGTAAAGAAAGACAGAGACATAACGAGTCTCGCTTCGAGAAACCATCCTCGTGTAAATCGGCCTTTACACTTTTAATATCGGTATTAGAAAATTCCGTCTTTAAAAGCTCTATACGAGGTACTGTCGCGGATAAAACTAAGGTTCAACGATAAAAGAGGAATAATAAGGGCACAAAGGGGCCATTCAAGTATTACGTGAGCACGAAAGGGGGGTGAGGGGGTCTTTGCTTAGCTTATTTTTGATGACATGGGAGACCGGTGTCTAGATGATGATTACGTCAGCAATTTTTATTTATTTACTTATTTTTCTAGACTTAAAAACTGCTGCTCATGAATAACAATAAAGAAACCTGATCAGTTTAAAAATATATATACCAATGTAGAATAAGCTATGTCGGGATTTACACCATGTACCTGTTTATTTTTATTTTTGAGACTCCGATATTTCGGCGCAGTTGCATGCGCCATGATCACGGAAGAACTGTCGATTGTTACGTGCGGGTAGATGTTATTGGCAGACGAAACGGTCTTCCCTCCGTCTAGTAAGTTTATTACACTCGATACCAGAACCACTGTCTGCAAACTCACTATTCACTCGAATCTGTTCTCGACACACGACACTCACTGTATCTGTACGCGAAACGGCACTTTATTCTACTAACGTCAATAACCATGGAAATTTAAAACAATACATAAATACCAATGTTTACGTAAGCATGGAGGGGGGGTAAAAGCTTTGCTTACTTTTGCCGACAAGGGTGGGTCAGAAATGACTAAAATTCTGCTTACGTAATACTTGAATGGTTCCAAAAGAGAAAAATATTGTTTTCTATAGATATTTTTGGGTAGAACAGAATACGCGGAAGAAACCCGGCTTGAGAACAACATTGTCATAGACTTATAGGCATGTCTTTATGCTGTCTATAGTGTTTATTAGGCTTATTTAGGTGCTGTCTGTTGTAATGTTGAATGTTTAATCGGTGCATTTTTTTATTCTATTTGAATAAATGTTCTGCTTAGCTTTTTCCCAACTATGTTGGAGTCAGCTTCTAGTCTAACCAGATGCGGCTGAATACCAGTATTTTACACGGAGCGACTGCCATCAAACCTCTGCAACCCAGTTACTGGGCAATGCCGATATCCCAAGGTTAGACCGGTTGTCAGACTTTCGGGCTTCTGACTTCTCTTTACGACTGTCATAGGTATGACACCCGAGTCCGACAGTTTAACGTGCTCTCCGAGGCACGGAGGGGTCTCGGTGTGTAACGTGCGGTCACCCATCTACAGATTGACCGCGACAATCGGAGCTTAACCCATCTTTTATTTGAATAAATGAGTTGTAATTAAAATTGTTGTGTCAGGAAGGCGAGACGGTGATCGGCAGCGCGGAGTACAGCCCCACGCCGGACATCGTGCTGTCGGGCGCCGGCGTGCTGCCGCTGCACTGCCGCGTCACGCTGCGGGCCGGCACCGCCACGCTGCAGCCCGCACCCTCCGCGCAGTGCTGGCTCAACACCGTGCTCATCGACAAGCCGGCTAAGCTCAGTCAAGGTTATAACACCGCCCATGTTAATATTGTACAAAAGATAAACAAACTTTTCAAATCGATGGTTCATGTTACACAACATAATATAGCATCACGCCTGTATCCTCCGAAGGATTGGGCAGAGGTATATAGTAACACCCTCATTTCACCGTTATGTTTCAGTCCCATGTAATAGGGGCGATCCTATTGCCATCATCCAGGTACAAATCCAATGCGGGTGCGGCGCGGGTGGCAAGCGCGATTGCTAATCGTAAAGGACTGGGTTCGATCCACAGGTCGGGCAAAGTGATTTTGCCCGGAATTTAGATTTGTGCCCGATTGATGGCTATAGGCTCGTCACCTATTACATGGGACTTGAAAAATATAACGACGAAACGAGGGTGTTACTATACACCTCTGCCGAACCCTGCAGGGCATACAAGCGTGATGTTATGTTATGCATGTGGAATCTCTCATATACAGCCTTATAAACGTTGTAAATAGACCCTTAACGAAGCCGAAAGGCACTTATTCTCCACGTCATTGTGATTTTTTTTTTGTTATGCCTGACTATGCCTGGGAATCTTCTAGTTACGGAGATATTGGAGGTCAAAGTTCCAACTTTTTTCAAACGTTTTTTTAAAATACTATTTTTGAAGGTTGCAAATGTACTTGAAATACCTCCATTACCCGTTTACTACTCTTTGCATCTATCAGCACAGTGTTTTGAGCGCGTTACATTGAGCTTTACAGCAAAACGAAATTTTTCATCCAAAAAAAAAGTCGTTTCCCAGCGTCAATTTTTGCGTAGGGTTACTTAGTTTGATGTACTGAATGCATGGTTGACGGCTTCGTGAAGGGTCTTTTTACACCTTGTATCTCCTCATTAAAATGCATATCATTCTTAGGCTGTATCCTGCTCCTGGGTCGTACAAACATGTTCCGCTACAACGATCCCGCTGAAGCAGCAAAGCTGCGCCAAGAAGGCAGTGCGTCCGTCATGAACCTGTCGCGCCTGTCGCTGCTGTCGTGGTCCACCACCGACCTGGCTGCCAGCACCGAGAATCTCAACACCACGCTGTCGTGAGTATAAATTTGTCACAATAAGTGCATCCATCATGCATTTGTCGCGTCTGTCGTATGATATAAAACTCTTGTGAAAAGGCCAGATGATCTTGTAACGGCTAAACCGATTTCCATCAAACATAGCCTATAACCATCTCGATTTAACCAGCTCATACAAAAGAAAAATTGCATTGAAGTCGGTTCTTCTGTTTAGGAGTTACGATGCCACAGACAGACAGACATAGGCTTATTTATCTCTTTTCTTTTTTTATTTGACTGCTTGTAGATAGTCTTGTGGACCGTTTCTACGTCACCGGGCAGTTATTTGCATACCTGAAGGGTCTACAACCAAGGCGAGATCTGAAGGGTCTTCAACTAAATTAAATATAACACCCATCTTTTTTCGTCGGGGTTTTATAAACATTTCGATAACTACGCGTCTCCTGACGAAAAACTAGGTTCGCTGGCAGTCCGAGGATTCGGTCCTTATTATTGTCCGCGCGGAACTAGTTGTCCGCGCCTTAGGTATGTGAGCGGCAGGAGGGGGGTGTGCACGGTAGACAACACAAAGCAAACTGACAGAGCGCGTCTATAGTTTCGCACCCCCCTCCTGCCGCTCACATACATTAGGCGCGGCCAACTTGTTCCGCGTATAAACAATAGCGATAATTGAAACGGGAGGTCTTAACACCCATATTCTAAGACGTTTCTCCAAAACTTACTCGACTCAAAACGGCCTCGAAAACACCTTCAAAATTGTATTCTAAGTCGCAATTTCGAGTGAACTTTGAGGTTCCTCAACGGAGTCATTACGTCATAATTTAAATTATCTGCATCGCGCAAATAACGCTGCGATAAATAGTTGTAAGAATTATCGTAAGCATATTCGATAAAGTCTTCAAAATTCATTTTTGTCAAAGTCAAAGTCAAAGTTTTTTATTTCAAATAGACCAGATTTCAGGCACTTTTAAAACGTCACGACTAGGTGCACGGTTCCAAAAGGTAGGTTCTATGGAGAAGAGCCGGCAAGAAACTCCATGAATACTCTTTTTAAAAAAGTAGTTCATTACAATTCCATTACAGTAGTGTGAGAAATAGAATGAGAATAATGCAGGTTAATGTAACAAATAAACTCACATAAGAGTAACAAATAGAAAAATATGCCTTCTATGATTGCCATAGCAGTTAAGTTATATACGAACTTTGGCACTTCCTTTCTTAAGGTAGGTTCCGAGGTACCTTGAGTTTGACAGATGATTCCTTACCTCGACTGAGGAAAAATCTCGAGTCGAGGACGTTTATGTCAACTATAACTACCGATGGTAGTGAGAAATGCTGAGTCGAGGTGGATTCGAGTTGAGTAAGTTTTGGAGGAACGTCTTAGAATATGGGTGTAAGTATTGTTTAAATGTATTGAGAATGACTTGTCAAATGTATGAAGTTCACAGGACTTTTACAATTTGGCAGCTTCCCATGAGATTTTTTACCTAGGCCGCCATGTTGAGAATGATTTGCATATAATTAGGAATCTTTTGACTATTGCTTTCCTTCTGTAGTGACCTGGAGGGCGAGATCCGTTGCGAGCGCATCGAGGCCCAGCGTGCCGAGTTAGAGCGAGAGCGACAACAGTTCCTCATGCAGCAGGAAGAGCGGCAACGTCGCTGGCACGCCGAGCGGGAAGAACTGTTGCAGGCGCAGCGGAAACTTGATGAGGTAAGTGTACTATAGTTGGACCGTTAATTCGATGCAGTAACTTGACAGTTCAAAGCAAAATAATGATACCATACTAAAACTAATAGTGTTGGGTAGTGAACGATTTTACGAAAAGAACGAATACGAAAAATGATTCAATTTAAACAAATCTCTACAAATTCTTTGTACCTCTTCACGATGCTGTTCTCTTAGACCCAAGTTGACTGATAGAGAATACCTTATGACATTAAGTCCGCATTATGTATCACAATCGTGCATTGAATTATTAAATAAATAAATAATCACCTTATGTTCAGTTATTTGACGCTTCAAAAACGTCATATCAGTAGTTACTAGTGGTTACGGCTATTTTTAATAGTGATATATCGTGTTTTGATCCTCTAGTTATTAAATTCAATAAAAAGTATGCATGTAAGTACGTTATTAAGTTCATTCGATTTCATTCATTCTTTTTTTCACCTCACTACTTTTTTTATCATAAACTGGTATCCCTCTAACTGTCAAGTTACTGCATCGAATTAACGGTCCGACTATACAAGGTTAGTCGGAAAGGGGGTACTAAGCCGCGGGCCACGTAAAGTATCACTGACGACTATTTTAGAGCAAGTGTAAAAATTTCAAATTTCGATATTTTTTATTTGGATGCAAAAATATAATTAATTTAGTTTTTTCAAAAAAAAATATCATACCTGCTTTAGTTATGAATTCAGAAAATTAATTTTCTAATCCGTGACCCCAAATATGACCTAAATAGTAAACACAGCTGATCATAGCTATGGACAGATAGATTTTAGCATATTTTTTACGAAATCTTTGTACAACTATTTCTCTTAAACTATCGAGTTTTGGGGAAAGTTGTAGAACAAAAGTTAACCATTATTATGTACCCCTTTTCCGACTAACCTTGTATACCCGGCTTCTTCTTCGGTTGTGTACCTGCCCAATGTTATCGGTAGCTGGTAACACTGGACAATGTTGATAAAGGAGGATAGTCGTCAAGATGAATTAACGTACCCGACAACTTGAGACAAAAAATATACTTTCAATTTATTTTAAATGGCAAAATAATTCTTACAAAACATTTTTTTTTACCGAATGATTACTGGCGCTGCCGCGGATGGCCGGCGCTGATATTTTTTTTCGTGGATAGAGAATGACCCTGGATATCATATACTCACGCCAAACACCCAACATATTAGCACAATTGAAGAAAAACAATTAAACGTGATTCGCTCCATACAAAAAAATCTAATTAATTTTTTTCAAGACAAACTATCAACTTTAGAAGAAATTTTATAAGAGTAAAAGTTGTCAGGAATGTCATAACACGTCACATAACAAAAAATCGCATCGATATTGGAACTTTGTTGCCTATGTCCACTAATTTTCAGTATGGGCCCACTGTGCGACGTCTCCTCCTATCCCACACCTCCACAAGCACCCCTACTCGATTTTGTTATCTTTTACACGACTTTGACGGTTGACTGTGCTCTGTCGTGTACAGGAGCGGGAGGCTATGGAGCGCGAGTACGCGGCGGCGTGCCGGCGGCTGTCGGGCGACTGGCGCGCACTAGAGCGCGGCTGGACCGTGCGGCGCCGCGCGCTGCGCTGCCGCCAGCGGGAGCTGGCCGCGCGCGGGCAGCGGCTGGCCGCGCTCAGCGACACGCACCGCACTTGCGTGAGTACTGACTTTAAGCGCAGTACAGTGCGCGGCAAATGACTTGAACCAAGATTGCGTCGACTGCGTGATCTATGTGAGGTTCGGGTCATGTGATTCGTTTTGATGAGTCCAATAGATTGCAATTGGTGTTCAGGGTCTAAAGATGGAGCTAGGACGTGGATAGTGGAACTCTTCAGTGGCTACTAGTAAACCCCTCAAGTTTGGCAGTTGACGCCATCTTGGTTCAAGTTATTTGCCGCGCACTATACCTTATGTATTCGCACTCAAAGCTTACAATATGCACGCGTGCGTACTGCGTATGAACCACGTGCCTTAGTATTCACCTTTTTGATGCAAAACATCTAATGGCAGACACACGAAGGCAAACCTTCGTAGCTCGTCGGCTTTCTTCTGTTTGGTTCGGCCAGTTTATTCATTTTTTTTACAAATTGAAGTTGACGCCTTAATTATTTTATGTCACTAGTTATTTAGACAAATGCCTGACATTTAAAATATGTTTCATTACATCTCCTTAGATATAACTATTATTTCTCACGTAAAATGCGTCAACAGAGTATGTCAACTATTAAAAAAAAACAGAATAGTTCGCTATTTTGATTACGTGGTTTCTATTACAGAACCACTAGACCACTGTCCCAGGACATAGAGCGTTTGAACAATGCGTCCGACCCGAATCCGAAAAAATACGGTTCGAAAAAATTCGAGTACAGTTCGAATCGGAAGCAAATATTTATACAAAAACAGCTATATCGGACCAATTTTTTTCGGATTCGGATTCGGAGGAGTGCATAAGCGCTGTTATTCTACGTGAAAAATATTATTAAAATTCAGCGTAGCGTTAGTATTGCAACATTATAGTCGCTACTTTTGTGGATTGATTGTTAGTGTGAGAAAATTGCATGTTTAGATACGTTACTTCCAGCTTAGAAATCGGATTACCTAATCATATGAAAAAACGGATTAAAAGAAAAATTATTGATAATTAAACAATCTCGTTATTGTTTATGAAATAAGGTAAGTATACCATCTTTACATAGTATAAAACAAAGTCGCTCCCGCTGTCTGTACGCTTAGATCTTTTAAACTACGCAACGGATTTTAATGCAGTTTTCAGCAATGGATAGAGTGATTCAAGAGGAAGGTTTATATGCCCCACATTAGTATCTACATTGCACCCGTGCGAAGCCGGGGCGGGTCGCTAGTTAGTTAACTGCACAAAATACATTTGTTGCGTTATTTGCGTGTTTTTCTTAAATTTCATAGAGAAGGGTCCAGGTGTGACTTTCCAATGGTAATTATAGCATATTTTCATTTTAAAAGCAGTGATAGCCTAGTAGTGTTCCCGTCGGACTGCCAAGTCATAGGTCTTGAGTTCGAAGCCAAGCCACGCACCTCTGACTTCGGATTCATGTGCATATTGTATAATTATCACTTGCTTAAAAACGGTGAAGGAAAACATCGTGAGGAAACCGGCATGCCTGAGATATTACTCGACGGCATGTGAAGCCAAGTCAGAGGCCCATGGGCGGCATAAACTCTGACACCAGATTAGTCACTAACCACACGAAAAGAAGAAGAAAATGTTTTAATTAAACTAATAAGTGAAAGTACTTGAGTTAATCTTTTTTACTACTGAGTTCTAATTACCGGCTTACGTCATCATGTGTAATCATCGGTGTCATTGCCCTATATGCATTGCATGCTTTACTATCGATACTCGGAATAGCAATCGATTTGTTTACCGACTTCAGATAAAGGAAAGTTATGTATATCCCCTGCGAATAAATACGTAAGTCTAATGCCTGCTCCACACTCTTGCCGAGACAACCCGGGACGTTATCTCTATCCTTTTTTATTTTTCTCCCGTTGGAGAATCCTCATGGATGTCCCTCGCCCGGGGAAGACGAGGGTGTCTACCGGACTCTTACCGGCTAAAAACCAACGGTGTTCCTTCTCCTGATCGTACTCGGGATTCGAAAAAGCATGCATCGCAACCCCGGCAAACGTTATCTCTATCCTTTACTTATGACATCAAATAGCAATGGACGGGATCTAAGTGCGAGCGCGCACTGCGGTGCGGTGACTAGTGCGCGCTCTTCTATGACACTCCATACTTCACAGATTATACGTTAAAAAACGCAAGGCAGTGCGCGCTAGCCGTAAGCCTCGGGCTGTCTCGGCGAGAGTGTGGAGCAGGCATAACAACGAATTTCTGGAAAATTATCATATTTTGTACAACTATCTGTAGGCCATACAAAATAATAATTTCGTTCGGAAATCGAATCCGTGATCTGTAGGTAGATAAAATATTGTAATGCAATCCGAACGGTAACGGATTGGTTAGCTACAAAGTATCTAAGTTGGAAAATCAAGAGGCTGTTCATCTAATACACTAAGGCTGGACATCCACCAGAGATGTGCGAGAAAAATGTGCAGTGCGAAAATGTGTAGCGAGGATGTGAAACGGTGTGACCCTTTCCACCAGAGCTGTGCGAGGAATGGGTAATGTGTAATGCGTAATGTGTACAAATGAGCGGTGAGAGGATAGGTAGCGGACTCTTTTCGAATATGAGGGTGGTGTGGCGGGAGCGGTACACATTCCTCGTAACACATTTCTCGCAACACATCCCTCGAACGCATTTCGATTTTTTATATCAACAAAAACTTCGCTCCGCTAAGCCCATATCCACCAGAACTGCGCAGAGCGAAGCTAGGTAAATGAAGTGATTCTATTGGTGCTTACAAAACACATTCCTCGCTACGCAGCTTAGCACAGCTCTGGTGGATGCTCAGCCTATAAGGCTGATGTTTACCAACAAAAATTCTCTGAACTAACAACCGTTTACCCAAAATGCTTGTACAATTTTCGAGTAAACAGTTGATTAACCAGAGATTCAATGTAACTGAGAAGAAAAGAAAGACTGGTCTAGTGGTGGCAAGCGCGACTGCTGATCGTGAGGTCCTGGGTTCAATCCCCAGGTCGGGCAAAGTGTTATTGGGTTCTTCCGTGTGGAATTCCTCAGTGGCAGCCCGGAGTTCAGATTTGTGCCCGGTTGATGGCAATAGATGGCGAGACGAGGGTGTACTTAAAACACCTCTGTCGAACCCTTCGGGGAATACAGGCGTGATGTTATGTTATGTTTTAAGACATAATCTCACTGAATTCGAGAACAATCAGTAGTGCATATTACTTAACGCAAACAATGTAATTATTGTTTTTATATTTCCCACTGTGTCATTTTTATTAGTAGTGCGGCAGAGCGCGCACGTGTGTTGTGAGAACTATTGTTGTAGTGCCTGCAGTGTTTATGTGGGTAGGCACCGCTATTTATATTATTTTTTTGACCTCTGGATTTTTTGTACCTACATATTAACTTGTCGAAATATCTATGGCACTCAATCCTTTAGAACTTTTTGTCTTTGATCTAAATATTTTATCCGGCAAATCTGTACTAAGCACGCATGTCTTAGGCCCGCATTAATATACCTCTCTCAACATGGCTGCCTGGGAGCAACATCCCAAGTGAAGCTGTCAGAATGAATCAGTCTGAATATCAGATATTTGACGATACAATATTTCTTTTACTCATCTAATTAGCATTTCGTATGAAATCAAAAAAAGACTGAAGAGGTGTAACTATTTATTTACTGTGGTGGACCTTTTTGTTGACCAATTACTTTGTGGAATTAATTGAACAATTATATACTGAAATAAGATCATCACGAAATCTTAAGGCGAATTCTTTCGAAGATTTTTTTTGCGAGATTAGACTTCATTAATATCGAGCCCCTATGTTGTCGTACAAACTGCGACACTTCGCCGGTGACCGAAAGATAAAAACCAAAGGTATCTAGGGTAAACATGCACGTAAACTCATATACACCTACAATTTGACAGTACGTACTGCCACTTAAGTATAAGCACTCGAATGCTGCATTAAAATTGTATTTAAAAAAAAAATATAAAAAATAAGCAAAAAATCCAGAGCTCCTTTAAACTTTTTGGTTGCGATCGGGTGTAGGCTGAGAGCGAGGAGGGTCGCGTGGCGGCACTGCGCACGCGGGTCGACGGCAAGAAGGCAGAACTGGAAGACTTCGTCAACACCAGCCTCAAGGAACTCGTCGAGAAAGGTTGCAGCCTGGACGAGGTGAGAATTAGACCGCGTTGTGGTGACCGCGGCGCGTGCAGCGTGGCGTTGTATACAATGTAAGATGTATAGAACGCCACGTTGCACGCGCTGCGGTCGAAACACGTGGCTTTAGATGTAGTGTCTTTGCAGTTGGTAGAACAAACATTTGAATGTTTTTTATTCATATCCCCTACGTCATATTTTTGATAGGTAGTGAATCTAAAATAAAAACAATAAGTTATTGCAGTCATTGTATTTAAAATTAAATTTTAGCAGGAAAATGAATTTGATTACAGAAACGATTGAAATAAATCTGAATAGTAATAATAAATTAATATTTGTATTGACGAGACCTTAAGAAGAAATTAAGTATCAAGATTTGGCACACGAGGTTGTCGACATGTGGGAGGTTGACTCGGCAGTTGTTGTGCCGATAGTCGTTACGGCCAATGGCTTAATAGCCAAGAGCCTCGACCAACATCTAATGAGGCTGTCGTTGGGCGGCTGGGTCAAGGGCCTGATACAGAAAGCGGTACTTCTGGACATGGCGCGTATTGTTAGAAGGTTCCTCTCTCTGAGGCTCTGACCACCGGTAGCTTGGACCCTGGTCCCGATGCCGATGGGTTACTATTTTTGATAGAAAGATTTAAAAATGTAAATAATCTTTATCTTCTTTACATAGTATAAAACAAAGTCGCTCCCGCTGTCTGTACGCTTAGATCTTTTAAACTACGAAAAGGATATTAATGCAGTTTTCAGCAATAGATAGAGTGATTCAAGAGGAAGGTTTATATGCCCCACATTAGTATCTACATTGCACCCGTGCGAAGCCGGGGCGGGTCGCTAGTATGTATATAAAATGAATAAACGGAAAATATTTGTATTACCAACTGTAAAATTAATTGCATGGCTTGCATTGATATACCTGCCTACATCAATGACCGATCTCAATACAAAATCTCTGAGTTGATATAGGTTTTTGAAATTACTTCTATTAAGTGCTCCTTGGTCTAGTTATGGCAAGCGCGACTAATGATCGTGAGGTCCTGGGTTCGATCCCCAGATCGGGCATAGTGTTATTAGGTTTTTCCGTGTGAAATTCCTCAGTAGCGACCCGAAGGTGCCCGGTTGATGGCAATAGGCTCGCCCCCTATTACATGGGACTTAAACATAACGGCGAAATGAGGGTGTTATTATACACCTTTGCCCAACCCTTCAGGGAATATAGCGGTGATGTTATGTTCTATTAAATTTATGTCAAAAACGTACATCAATCCAGAGATGTTGGGTTTGGTCGATAGTAGCATTTCATAATGACGCGTCGTATGACTCTTATGGTGTTGACATATGGTGCAAATTGGAATGATTCGCGCGTCATCATGATATGAAACAATATACAGTTTGTTTTACTTTAGATTTTTCGCCTGTATCTTAGACCATATACTAGAACGCATGTTACGGGGTGTCCTGCGTAAGCGACAAACGCGACGCGGTGCGACGCGACGCGATACGACTTGGAACAATAACACGTTACGTCACGTCTCGCTACTTAGGCCGCTAGGAGGGAATGCCGTTGTCTTGATCGCGTTTGTCGCGTTCATCGCTTACGCAGGACACCCCGTTAGACTCATACAGGTATCCGAAGCCTTTAAACAAAGCCTTATTTTAGTGACTACCTTGTTGGTCTAGTGGTCGCAAGCGCGACTACTCAGCATGGTGTTCGGTCCCCAGGTCGGACAAAGTATTATAGGGTTTTTCCATCAGGAATTCCTTAATAGCAGGCCGGAGTCTGGCTTTGTGCCGGTTGATGGCAATAGACTCGCCCCCTATTACATGGGACTTTAAACATAACGGCGAAATGAGGGTGTTACTATACACCTCTGCCCAACCCTTCGGGGAATACAAGCGTGATGTTATGTTGAATTTATTCTATAACACTTACACCACTTCTATTATAATCGTAGTATCAATACCGTTCTCTTTGAAACCAATATAATCCAACATTAGAGGACATTCGTGTCCATTCTGTAGCGCACTTTGACAGGACTAAACTAAACTAAGAAAGTGACAGTTGCGTTTAGTCTAGTTTAGTACTGTCAAAATGTGCTACAGAAGCGGCAGCATTGTTTTGGAGAGAGACAGTTCAAAGTTTTAAATTATTTTTAGTTAAGTTTATTCGGCGCTCTATGGGCTTGTACACAAAACTGCGATGCGACGTCGCATTGTAGAAATATACGAGCTCGCACGACTTACGAATTGATTCGCGTAATTGATTTTTCCTATATCTTCTTATTAGTAACAGCAGTGCGCAAATCTTTTTATGCAAATTTATTCTACCTAGTATAAAATACGTTCAATACGGTTGACGATCGTCGAGGGATTGGTCACCCGGACCTTGGAAAGAAGACGCCTTGCCGCACGAATTCGCATCGCGCCGATTCGCAGTTTTGTGTACAACGCAGTTTTGTGGTCCATTGCTTCGTTACACTGCCACTGTTGTTCGTGCAACTGCCTCGTTGGTCTAGTGGTGGCAAGCGCAATTGCTGATCGTGAGGTACTGGGTTCGATCCCCAGGTCGGGCACTGTTATTAGGTTTTTCCGTGTGGGATTCCTCAGTGGCAGCCCGGAGTTCGGATTTGTGCCCAGTTGATGGCAATATGCTCGCCCCTATTGTATGGGACTTAAACATAACGGCGAAATGAGGGTGTTATGATACACCTCTGCCCAACCCTTCGGGGAATATAGGTTTTCACTGATACTTATTTCGCGGAACAGGTGTGCCATACGAAACAGCCGCGATGGAATTTAGATTATCTAAAATATTTTTTTTAAATTCAGAGCTCTACGCCAAGTCCCGATAGTCCTGCGTCTGAGACCAGCACCGAAAGCCTGATGCAACTGCTGCAGCAGTGCGAGCCGAAGGTCGCCTCCAGCATCAAGGATACAGTCGACAGACATGTAAGTCATCATAACATCAACATCTTGTCAGGTCAGAGAGAAAAAAAATATTCACTAGTTGTTGTGGTTCCACTCGCATCCTAGAGGAACTACTTTATGTACTCTGACAAAAAGTATCATAAAAATCATTTATTTATTTGCAAACATGGGTAAGAGGTACATAGATATTTTTCCTTATAATAAAGTTCTCCATATTTAACCATCACATGGGTATGCAAATAGTGTAATACAATTTAAAACTATCAATTATGTCAACTAAATTCAATAAATCACAAGTATAAAAAAGAAATAAAAAATAAATTAAATTAAATCTATAATCACTTATGGTAACCCAGGACATGGTCTATCTTTGTGCCGAATTTCATCTAAATCTGTTCAGCCGTTTATCCGTTTTTATGCTCTGTTTTCTTACTTATTTTGCATATATGCTTCTCACTTCTACACTTCCCACTGTAGTCATGGCTAAATCTAGAGGTATATAATCTAAAGTACTAACGATGGATGGCGCCATAAGTTTCCTTTAATCTTTTGAATTCGACCGAGTAGATACGAATATTGAGATCGTTTATTTTAAAATTGACAGAAAAAAGAGCTGGTGGAGTTGGAGGAAGAGCTACAAAGTCGTGTCGCATCAGTCGCGTCGCACCGTGTGAAGATCGAGCGGCTGCAGGCGGAGCTGGCGCTGCTGGGCACGCAGGAGCTCGGCCTCAAGCACGCGCTCGCCTCAGACCTGGGCCCGGGGGCCGCACGGGGTGAGCACTGCATTTTATGTACCATCACGTGAAGATAGTGGTGACTGCAGGCTTTGCTGCACACTCACAACTGCAGTAAGAAATATAGGTGGCTTACATATGAGGCTCATAGGTGCTTTGAATTACCAGCCGCGCAGATCATACAATTTATGAGGTTAAGCTGCACTTGCCGCTGTCTGTCTATGGATGGGTGACTGTTCGTTACACATCGAGACCCCTCTGTGCCTCGGAGAGCACGTTAAACAGTCGGTCCCGGGAGTCATACGAATACCTATGACAGTCGTTACGGGAATCCCGAAAATCTGACAGCCGGTCTAACCTTAGAATATTGGCATTGCCCAGTAAATGCGTTGCGAAGGTCTGATGGCAGTCGCTCCGTGTAAAATACTGGTATTCAGCCGCATCTGGTTAGACTGGAAGCTGACAGCAACATAGTTGGGAAAAAGGCTAGGCAGAACAGCTGTTTTGAGGGTTGCTGAATAACACAACATTTATCACGAGCATTTTATTTTATTTCTCAAAAAGTAATAAGAAAAATTATAATTTTATTCAAGAAATAGACAAAATAAACAGAATCGATATTTACCCTTTTATTTTATTTATTTCAGCTCTCATATTTAAAGAGAAATATACATTTCAATTTTGAAATTGATCAAAGCAACCCCATTCTACCATATACAAAAAATAAGGTTGTATATTTCTCTTCTTAAAGATTACCAGTGTAACGATAAAATTGTTATGACAGAAGGCGACGGCGACTTGCCACCCATAGACGGCGTGAAGCGAAGCAAGTCAGAGCTAGTTCTGCGACGAACGCCGCGCGAGGACGTCATGGAGCCGCTGTCGGCCGACGAACGGGACGACTACCGACACAAGAGGATCAAGTGAGCCATGTAGTTTGTTATCACCCTACCCGACCCGTGGAGGTCATATTCAGGATATCTTTAAACAGGATGTAAACGAAATCATGTAATCCCTTCAAACCTCGTGATGTACTGCTGACATAGATTGACACTGAACGAGATGCTTTTAGAATCATCATCTTCCTGCCGTGGTCCCAAGTTACTTGTGGTCGGCGCAATATGTTTTTCTCTTCCACTCTTCCCTGTCAGCCGTCTCATTATCATTTACTCTCTTATCTTTCATATCCTCCCTCACACAATCCATCCATCTTTTCTTAGGTCTCCCTCTCCCCCTCCACACAGAGCTGTGCTTTTAGAATCATTAAAAAAATACAAGAAGTAAACGCGTGTTCTTAACGTGAGGCAGTCCAACTTCAATTGCAATTTTAACAACTTTCGTAGAAAAACTTTTTGAAATTCGTGTATTTTGTTGTTTTATTACTTTCCATACAAATAAAGAAAAATTATTTGTTTTGTTTGGAAAGTACCTAATAAAACAAATTGGCGAATTCCGAAAAGTTGTTCTATGAAACTTGTTCAATCTCAGAAAATTGTTAGAGTAATTATTTTAACAACTTGTATATTGTATTTTTCTTGCAATCAATGTTTCTTCCGAACTAGCACATGATTTCTGTGCTGTTATCGTGTGGGAGGATTGTCCTTCCAGTGAAGAATGCCTGTCTAAAGGAGCATGTAATAATTATTATCGAAAAAACATCAATTTGCGCCTTTTGGAGCGGACAGGGTTTCTATTGCAAAATCTATGACTATACATGTGTTATTGTTTGTCATACATCACAGCTAGTACTATTGGGTTAGTCTCAATACTCAATATCTTTATTGCTTTACCATAATGTGTACTTAGGTGCTAACTATATAATTGAGATCATTATGGACCCTGTAGGGCACAGCAAAAGTCTTCTGGATATTTCCATGCATGAGTCTCTTTTGGCATTTTTACTCTGACCAGTGGCGTGCATTGCATGTAGGAAATTAAGCAGTGCCTACCTCATAAGATTTAATTAACTACTCCATCTTTAACTATTACTATAAACAAAATAAGCGTGTATGGCTAAGATTTCTTTTGGTCAGAATCGTACTGAAATGGGTTTGAGCGTACAATTGAAAGGCGACATCGCTAGTGCCTGCCTACCTAGTCCGAAAACCAATGCACGCCACTGCTCAGGACCGTCCATTACCTAACCCTGTTATCGGCAAACTGCAGGTGTACAACAGTACGGTCAACAACGAAAGTTGGTTAACACAGTTACTTTTACATGACATCTAAAAGACACAATATTATTCGATACACTGCTTTTCTGAATTTCATATAATAGTCACGTGGTGGACGTTTTTCCCGTTTTTGCAACATTTGTCATTTATGCTCCTCTCCTATTGGTCGTAGCGTGATGTTATATAGCCTGATGGTGATGTTATATAATCTTCCTCGATAAATGGACTATTCAACACAAAAATAATTTTTCAATTCCAACCAGTAGTTCCTGAGATTAGCGCGTTCAAACAAACAAACTCTTCAGCTTTATAATCTATACTAATATTATAAAGAGGGAAGATTTGTATTTTTAGATTTTTGTATTTTTGTATGTAATGAATAAACTTAAAAACTACTGGACCGATTTCAAAAATTCTTTTGCCGTTAGAAAGCTACATTATCACTGAGTAATATAGGCTACGGGCGGAGCCGTGAGGACACAGATAGTATTAGTATATAGCAGTGGCGAAGGCTCCATACAACTCGATTCCTATCGGCTTCCCTTTCGAAATATGGCAAATACTAGTATCTGTTATTTTCAATTATCATTTAAACAAATAATTATTTACGAAGTTACATTGCAGGTATAACATTTGCTTATGAAGGTAACAATCAAAGAAATAAGTTTTAATATATTTTGAGTTTGGTCCGGCTTCCCTTTTAAGAAAATTCACCCTTCGCCACTGGTATATAGGTAGATGAGTTCCGATTAAATTTGAATATTATTGTGTTCAGTTATGATTTAAAAAACTGAAGAGTTAACATACTTTTGTCGCTGACTGTACATCGCTGTTGCCTTCAAGAAAAAGGCTTAATTATAAAAACAAACAAAATTTTCCAGTCTGAGTCTCAGCCTGGATCCACTCGCGACTCCAAACTCGACCATCAACACTGAGGAGACGTTCCACACGGCCAGCTCGTCCCCCAAGCGCTTCCCGGAGTGGGTGCCGCCCGCGCCGGACGCGCCGCTGTCGCCGGACGCGCCGGCCGCGCCGGTCGCGCCGCTCGCGCCGGCCGTGCGCCCTCCGCAGCCACAGTTCCGGCTCGGCCCGGTGCCCAGAGCTGATGATAGCGATGACATGTCCAGCACTGAGGACTATCATAAGGTATACACAGGGTGGTATTCATATACAACCTTATTTTTTGTATACCATAAATTTTTCGGTTTGTCCCATAGTAAAAATTGTTTATAATGATTATTTTATTTTATTTTATTTATTAGGTCTACCAACAATTGTTTCTACTAATTTACAAACAAAGATAAACACGCGTTTAAACTTTACACAGTGCAACAATTACTTAAAGGTAAACACCACATGGACAAAAAAGAAAACAATAAAAAGTAATTTCGTAAGCTACATATTGTACAAGTTAGATATATATCTATGTATAAATAACATAACTAAATGCAAAATATTAAAAGCATCGTTTCTTTAAAAAAGTTACGTACACAGTCCAATTCTTTTACTTTTTTAACCAATCTGATAAACAGTTCAGAAATTTAGATTTTTGTTTATTGAGAGAATCAAAGTGAAAATCGACCATATCACTACAACCGAATGATGAGTACAATGACCTCTTTTTGGGTTTATGGTATACTAAAAATAAGGGTAGCATATAAGATTTTTCCATGTGGAATTCATCAGTAGCAGCCCGGAGTTCGGGCACAAAACAGATAGGTATAGAAGTCAATCTACATACAAGTGCGCTCGAGCAACGCACACATAGACACTGCTCACGGACACGATATCTCGGACTGTTTGGGACTAGAGTGTGAGTGAGTGCGAGCGCGGGTGCTATGCGTTTGAGAGAGATAGATATATAGATAGAGCGACCGCCGAGCGTAGGTATGAAAAGTGAAGTACATACATGTGATTGACTTCTGTACCTATCTGTTTTGTGATTCGGGTTTGTGACAGGTTAATGACAATAGGACCGCCCCTTATAACATGCGACTTAAACATAACGGCGAAATGAGGGTGTTACTATACACCTCCGCCCAACCCTTCAGGGAATACAGGCGTGATGTTATGTTAAAACATAAGGTTGTATACATATTGTATTAAACAGATAATACAAGTTTGTCTATTGACAACGCTCGATGCTCGTGGCTAAGGAGGGGCTCGTTGCTAATTACCAACCGCGCGGATCATATGATTTGCGAGGTTAAGCTGCGCTTGCCTTGGTAAGTTTGTGGATGGGTGACCATTCGTTACACATTGAGACCCCTCCGTGCCTCGGAAAGCACGTTAAACAGTCGGTCCCGGGTGTCTTACGAATACCTATGACAGTCGTTACGGGAAGTCAGAAACCCAAAAAGTCTGACAACCGGTCTATCCTTAGGATATCGGCATTGCCCAAAAACTGGGTTGCGGAGGTCTGATGGCAGTCGCTCCGTGTATAATACTGGTATTCCGGATCTGCTTAGACTGGAAGCTGACCCCAACATGGTTGGGAAAAAGCAACTATAGGTCTACCAGAATCTGATGGCAAATAGGGAAATTAAACTTTTTTGTGGGTAACACAAGGGTAATTTGAATAAAAAGTCTTGATACTTGTAATTTTTTTCTTTAATTTCTTCTTCATCTTCTTCCTGCCGTTATCCCACACTAGATGGGGTCAGCACAACATGTAATTCATAAATCCATGTTGTTAGAGGTCTTGGCTTATTGTTTTATGTGACCCAATGTGCTTGCTGATATTATGCACTGGGTCCCATAATAATATGCTGATATATGGTTTTTTGCAATTTTATTGTAATGGAAAAGGAAACCTTGTTAAAATAAGTATGTTTATTAAAAATGTTTGAACAATAAAACATTAATCAGAACTGGAAAATGTATCAACTACAGTCATACTCGTTTTGACAAGTGACATATTGACATTGCCATATGAAAACCACTATTTGTTATTAATTTTTAATGCCATGAGATTCTGGTTGACCTATAGCGTCCCACATTTGTTGGACGCACGACTCGAAATGATGCTTGATTAATTAATGGCAATAGGCTCTCCTCCTATTACATAAGCTCTTTTCAGCGCACCTACCATGTTTTCTCTGCATCACCCTAAGGTCGACTGGTACAAAATGCCTAATGTCCCGGCCACACTAACTTACCGTCTACCGCCCGTTTACCGCAATAATTATGGCATTAAATTATGGCCTAAATTACCGCGATAAGTGGTGTGGTTACACTAATGTTTACCTAGATATGACAATGAACTAGGCGGTAAAAAACACATATTTTCAAGATGGAAGTTGAAGCTGCGGTGTTGTTGTACTTTATGAGTGTGAATTACTATTATATGAATCTTTCACATTTTAAAACTTAGACTTTTGACTTAAGACTTGGTTGCGATTGGAATGCTTCCAAAAACTCGAGTACCTTTTCATTCTACCACTCTATGTCTGTCGGCAGTTCGGCGCGCGACGCGTGCGTTTCCGTTGAGCTCATGTCGCACACTGAACAAACTGTAGTGTGGCCACTCACGCAAAAATTACCGCGGTAATCGTCTTTGATATGCGAAAAAAAACCGCCACCGGAGCTATTGCCTACCGTCATATGCCATATTGATTGACATTGTGAAATTATGGTCATAAATCGTGGCTACACCTAGTTGTTGTTTCAATAATGGCCATAATTATTGCCATATCACGGTAGTGTAGCCGCAGCATCAGGCATTAAGTCCGCCTCTGTACAAATTTTGTGCGAAACTATAAATAAATAAATAAGCCTAAATACAGTACTGCCGAATAGAGTCTAAAATGGTGTGAGTCAAATTAGTGATAAGTATTTATATTCATTTTATTTGCAGCCGAGAATAGTGGAAGGCCAGTCGTCCAGCTCCGTGGAACGGTCGCCGGAGGAGCGGCACCAGAGAGCTAAATACAAGAGGAGGGTACCAGGTAAACGAAATCGACGTGAAGGGAAAATATCTTTAATATTGAAGATAGATACTTTTACTTCCCGGACTTTAATATTCGGGTGGTAACTGCCCATGTAACATTTTAGGGTGGGTTTAGGAGTCGACCCTCAACTAGCATGTGCACATAAAATTTAGCAGGCGTGTACTTACGGGAGGATAAAGAATAACACTTGTAACCGTACACTATATATATTTTAATAAGAATTACAAATATAACAACAGAGCGTGGTTCGTAGCAATGCGAGGAGTCCAGGGTGTTCTTGAGCAGGTGTAGCACTTAACCTGGCAACTGCAGTGTGCCCGACCTTTTATAGTCCCGGACCCCGCCAGTCAGCCACCACTGTCACAGCCAGGCGGACTGTATACATCCTACCACCAAGCGTGCTGGGTTATGTTGCATCTTACAATACGCGTCTATTTCTATCGTGCGGTGGGGAAGTTTCATATTCCAGCCCACGGGAGTTACTAAAAGAATGAATGAAGCAGTCTCAATTTCAATATACTGCCTTGTTGGTCTAGTGCTGAGCATGGGGTCCTGAGTTCGATCCCCAGGTCGGGCAAAGTGTTATTAGGTTTTTCTCAGTAGCAGCACGGAGTCTAGATTTGTGCCCTGTTAATGGCAATAGGCTCGCCTCCTATTACATGGGACTTTAAACATAACGGCGAAATGAGGGTGTTACTATACACCTCTGCCCAACCCTTCGGGGAATACAGGCGTGATGTTATATTATTATTTATTGTTGTTCAGGCGAGGGTAAGCCAGGTCGTCGGCAGGTGACAGAGGTGGAGGCGTTACGTGCGATGCAGCGACTGTGTTCCCGCATCGCCTCGCAGAAGATGCTCGTCATATCCTCTCTAGAGAACGATTGCTCCAAGGAAGAACTGAACCGGCAGATAGCGGTAAATAAACATTATAAATATGATTATGTAGAATTAGAATTACATATTTAGTCCCTTGGCTAGATTGTAATAATATACAAGTGTCTCGAAACTCAACGTCAAGCCGTCCCACAAATGAAAAGGCAATGGGGAAGGCAACGCAAAACGAAAGCAGATGGCAGCACCTCCATACTTAGTTATTTGACCCAATCAGAACCATCATATTCATATTAGCAATAATGTCAAACACATTGCAACCAATAAGATGGCGTACAGTCGAAAGTGGCGCCATTAGTTCCACAGTTGCCTACCCCATTAAAGACAACTCAGTATTTTTTTAATTTTAGTTGTTTTCTAGTTTCAAAGTTACCATGAATAAAATTTTACCTCAAATCGAACTATTCAATGTGTTATTTAAAAAAAGAATAGAAATTGTTTGTTATTTTTTCTGAATCATCATATACTGTCCTATCTACTGTCCTACCTATCATTTGTTCGCGGCTTGACCTTAAGTTTCGGGACATAAGTACATAAATTATCAATTAGTTTCCTACTTTTTAAAAAAAGTCAAAACGTAGATAGAGCCAGTCAGTGTTTCATTCAGCTAGGTCGCGGCTGTCTGCGCAGTATTTTTTTAATTTGGGTTGAACTCTCCCAAAACGAAAAACTGATAATTTTACCCTTAGTACTTTTCTTAAATCAACAGTGAATAAATATTAGTAATTTACTAAAAAATTTTATCGTTACTCTATGAGTTTCTTCTTCTTCTTGCTCTTATCTCACATTAGGTGGGGTCGGCACAACATGTAATTCGTAAATCCATGTTGTTAGAGGTTTTGGCTTATTGTTTTATGACCGGCCGCCTGCCTGACATCAACCCTCCTTGGGAATACTTATGAGTTTATCATAATAAAATGTGAAGAGGATTTTATCAAATACGAAAGCATCAGTTAAGGAATAAAATTAATAAACTCTACTCAACCCCACAGGTGCTCCAAGAACTACAAAAGAAGTACGTCCGCCTAGAAATGGCGCTCCAGTACTCATTCTTCGACAACCAATCACGACGGCCCATGATGGTGACGCCCATACAAGAGACACCGTCACTCACGCTGTCAGAAAGTGACATGCAAGTCGCCACGGAGGAGAACGATGACGTCACCGAGAACGGGCACGTCGAGGACCCGCTGGTGCACAGGTATGACTGCGGAGCCAAGCTGTAACAGCAGTGGTGTAGCGAGGGGGGCCAAGGGGCAATGGGCTGTAGGGGGCGGCAAGCTGCAGCATCAGGTCACAGTCATTAGATTCTTCTTCTTTCTTCTTTTCGTGTGGTTACTGACTAACCTGGTGTCAGAGTTTAGGCCGTCCATGTGCCTCTCTCTGACTTACCATCGAGAAATATTTATTTATTAATACTTTCGCACAAAATTTGTACAACGGCGGACGTAATACCTTAGGTATTTTCTACCAGTCGACCTTAGGGTGGTGCAGACAAAAAAACATGGTAGGTGCACTAAGTAGAGTTGTGTATGTGAGGCAATACCATATTAAAAATAAAAAAAGATTACTGTAAAACATTTTAAACATTAACATTTTAATTATCTCTCAGGCATGCCGGTTTCCTCACGATGTTTTCCTTCACCGTTTGTAAGCAAGTGATAACAATACAATACGCACATGAATCCGAAAAGTCAGAGGTGCGTGCCTTGGGTTCGAACTCGAAACCTAGACTTGGCAGTCCGACGGTCACACCACTAGACTATCACTGCCTATGACTGCGAAGGTATGGCGTAACAGCAGTGGTGTAGCGTTGGGGGGGGGGGCGGGTGCCATGGCCAAGGGTGGTGCAGATGGTAGGGGGCGGCAAGCTGCAGCATCAGGTCACAGTCCTCAGATCAGATAACTGTATTGTCATCGGGACTACATAGGTACTTATTTACGCAAAATATCAAGTCCATGTTTTATTTTGAGTCCTTTTGCAATCAACACAGCAACAGGATATCACAGAATTTTCACAACCATTTTTTTGCTTAGTCACGAAAATAGGATTGGGGGGGGGGGGGGGGGGCAAATTTAGGCTTGGCCCTGGGTTGAAGGAATTAACGCTACACCACTGTGTAACAGAAATAAATCATAACTAGCGGCCCGTCCCGGCTTCGCACGGGTGGACATTTTCCCCGTTTTTGCAACATTTTTCATTTATGCTCCGCTCCTATTGGTCGTACCGTGATGTTATATAGCCTATAACCTTCCTCGATAAATGGACTATCCAACACAAAAATAATTTTTCAATTCCAACCTGAGATTAGCGCGGTCAAACAAACAAACTCTTCAGCTTTATAATATTAGTATAGATATAAGAGGTGAAACCGCAACTATGAACAATTTTGAAGTTATACTTGTTTTGACGCGTTTGTTGAGAGTATAATTAGAGATTGCGCGCGCGCACCGTCACTAAAAAGGTTTGTACGTTTAAATCTTTATTCTAATTTAATTTAAAAACTAGTTGTGCCCGCGACTTTGTCTGCGTAGAAGTCTTTTTTTCTTTTTTTCAAAATAAAAGTAGCCATGTTACTTCTCATAACATCAGCTATCAGCCAGTGAAAGTCCCGTCAAAATCAGTCTAGCCGTTTCAAAGATTAGCCGGAACAAACAAACACACAGATAAAAAAGTACAAATAATTTTTTTCGTTACTAGTACCGTATATACTTTCATATACATTTAGTAAAAAGCTGTTATTTTGAAATTACAAACAGGCACATCAATTTTATTTATTTATATAGATAAGCTCTCTGGCAGAACGTCGCAATATAACTTCTAAGCTCTACATGAGTACATGCATCGTTATTTTAGTATGGAAATAATTCTGAATTCTAATTTGACAGCTCGAAAAAAAAAATGTTTGATTTACAATAGTTGTTTGTACTTAAGAATTGTGTCTATAAACACCTCGTTGGTCTAGTGGTGGCAAGCGCGACTACTGATCGTGAGGTCCTGGGTTCGATCCCCTGGTCGGGCAAAGTGTTATTGGGTGTTTACGTGTGGAATTCCTCAGTATCAGCCCGAAGTTCGGATTTGTACCCGGTTGATGGCAATAGCCTCGCCTCCTATTACATGCGACTTAAACATAACGGCGAAATGAGGGTGTTACTATACACCTCTGCCCAACACTTCGGGGAATACAAGCGTGATGTTATGTTATGTGTTTATAAACGCAGCCACGATACTGAATTCTAACACGAGGCAGTGTTTTTTTTTTATTAAAATCCATGTCTTCGTTCGAACGTAAAGGTTGAAAGAGCAAGAACTGGAGGGGTCGGACAACGTGTCGACGTCCAACGACGAGCTGCCGACGGAGCCCCACTCGCCGCCCTGGGAGGACCCGCTGCGCTGCCGCCCGCGGCCCGAGCGGCCCGAGCGCCTAGACCGCATAGACCTCTGCGATCCGCCCTCAACCGACGTCACGTTACCCGTACGTACTATATTCCAGCTATTATAAATTTAAAATCAACATGCTTCGGGATTAGTATACTTCAAGTATACTTCACCAAGAAGAACGTAGTCTGCTTAGTTGTCAGGAATAAGATTGACAAGCATATCATGTTGGGACCCAGTGCATGACATCAGCAAGAACATTGGGTCACCCGCGCGACGGTGCAACGAGTATTCCCAAGGAGAGTTGATGTCAGGCAGGCGGCCGGTCATAAAACAATAAGCCAAAACCTCTAACAACATGGATTTACGAAATACATGTTGTGCCGACCCCACCTAGTGTGGGATAAGGGCAGGGAGAAGATGATTCGGGATTATAAACCTTAATACCATTATGCATAGTTCAGTTTCTATTGCAACTTAAATTGTTTTATGACGTTTACCATAGTTTTAGTCATTCTGAAATCAACTTAGTTCACTTGTTCTTAAATATGATAATTTTTTTAACATACATACATAAACTCACGCCTTTTTCCCATGGGGGTAGGCAGAAACTATAGAACGCCACATGCTACGACCCTTACATACCCCTTTCGCTTCATCCACATTCATACATCTTGTCATACACGCACGCCGGTTGAGAGTACTACGCACCTGACCTTTGTGAAGAACATCACCAATAACATCGATGTTATGTCCTTCTAGGACGTCCTCTACCGGCGTTCCCATTAACATCCGCCTTATAAATTCCTTTTGTAATTTTTTTAAGTTAGAATAAAATGTCATTGGTTTACCTATACCAGCCTGTAAATGTCCCACTGTAGCGCAAAGGTCTCTTCTTATTCAGAGAAGGAACGAGCACTGATCTCTACGCTTGCTCACTGCGTGTTGGCTATTTCTGACCATTAAGTCCAGGTTTCCTCACGATGCTGTCTTTCACCACAAGTCAGTGGTGTCTTTTAACTTCAAAAGTACACAATGACATTGAAAACCCTCATCCACCGTGCTCACCCGCCGCAGTCGCGGAGCCGGTCGACTTTTCTGACTCTACAGTCACTCCGTTAATTCAGCCCTCATCAAGCTGTCTCCCTCCCAGTCCTCCTGCCAGCAACGCCCTAAGCCGGGGTCCGAGTCCCATTAGGGATCGCCCTTAGTGCTTGTTGAGTCATCGTACTCAGCAGCACGGCCGACGCGCGCTACTAGTGGAACGGGACGTGCGCGACGGCTCAAAGGTCAACCCGTCAGCGCGAACGCACTCACAACCAGTCATCTGTCACATGCGTTAACGTACAGCCGCGCTCGCGCATCTTACAAACTTATTGTTTTTACATACCGTAACCTCAGCATTGTACATATTTTTTATAGTTTACATTATATCTTTTTATACAGTCCACTAGCGTTTGTTATTGCTATAACCAAGAGTTATCGTAGCCCCATACCAGCCGTAGTCATGATGGTAACACAGGAGCGAACAGAGCGGCGCTCTTCAATTCACAGATAACTTGTCCCTAGTGTATGGTTTATTTATTAAAGTTTTTGTTTTCAGGATCCCACATTACACCCTGGACTGATGCATCCAATAGACTTCAGTAAGTTGCTTCATTTATTTCAACAGCCTCATTTGTCTAGTGGTGGCAAGCGCGACTGCTGATCGTGAGATCCTGGGCTAGATTCCTAGGTCGGGCAGTGTTATTGGGTTTTTCCGTGTGGAATTCCTCGGTAGCAGCCCGGAGTTTGATTTGTGCCCAGTTGATAGCAATAGGCTCGCCCCCTATTACATGGGACTTAAACATAACGGTGAAATGAGGGTGTTACTATACACCTCTGCCCAACCCCTCGGAGAATACAGATACGTCGCCAATCTTCCGTCGCGTAATTTACTCGAAGAATTTTAGTAACGCATCTTCGGTCAAATGTGTACGGTGTGAGATGTTTGTATGGAATTATGTGTATGGCAGATCCGCGACGTATCTGCCGTCAGATGTTGCTTGACCCTAAGAATAAACCTTTTCTTGTCGTGGGTGTTAAAATAGTGACTTAACATCGTCATCGTTTTGTTAAGTTAACGTGTATTGATCCGACAGATTAAATGAAGAAATAAAGAATAAATAAAAATCAGTCAACTTCCAGTCTAACCAGATGCGGCTGAATACCAGTATTTTACACAGAGCGAGTGCCATCAGACCTCCGCAACCCAGTTACTAGACAATGTCGATATCCTAAGGTTAGATCGGTTGCCAGATTTTCGGGTTTCAGACTATCCGTGACGACATATTACCCTGTATTTGTATGACACCCGGGACGGTTTATCGTGCTCTCCGCACGGAGGGGTCTCGATGTGTAACGAACGGTCACCCATCTATAGACTGATCGTGGCAAGCGCAGCTTAACCTTGCAAATCATGATCCGCGCGATTGTTAAGCTAGTAATTTGATAAAATGATGTGTACTAGAGGTGTGTTTGCCCGTCCAGGTGAGGTGGTGAGTATCCCGGGCTGGGTGACGCGCGGCGCGGGCGCGTCCACCCACCACGAGTACGAAGTGCGCATCGTGCTGGGCGCGCACTGTCGCTGGCTGCTGCTGCGCCGCTACCGGAGGTTCCGTGACCTCTACCTCACCATGCGGCGCCTCTACGGGCCCAAGGTACTGCCCACACGTGCATACTGCATTTACACAGTACACATTACAAAGAGATCTAAAGCTTTCCGTCTTCAATCAACAATAGCACTAGATTAAGTATTAGGAACAAAAACATCGCTCAAGTGGCAGCGATTGCATACAAGTTGATTATAAACCTTAACACTCAAACATTAAGTTCATTATCGTTTGCAATATATTTACTACTTCGATTGAAAAGTAAACGTATTTTTAAAATAAGAACAAAAATATTTATGGCAAAATAAAACCTAATTTCTATGCAATAAGGTTGTAAAAACTATGTTGCAAAATAAGACCACAACATTATTTGTGGTCTTATTTTTCCAGCCGTTTTTGAATCATCGGAAATCTAGTACTATTGTTGATCGTAGCTTTCTGTACACCAAACGCGGGTCGGTTGATAACCCGCGCTCGTATTTATTTTGTTTTGTTCGATAATAGTTTAATTTTATACAAGGTTAGTTGGGTACTAAGCCAAAATGGTGTTAAAGTTGTAAGTACCCATAATAATGGATAACTTATGTTCTACAACTTTCCCGAAAAGTCATTAGTTTATGAAAAATAGCTATTCAAAGATTTCATAAAAAATACGTTAAATTCTATCTATCTTCAGCTATGATCAGCTGTTTACATTTTAGGTCAATTTGGGATCACGGATTAGAATCTTCATTTTTGAATTCGCTAAATCAGGGATGAAGAATTTTTGAATAAACTAAATTAAAAATAATTTTGCATGGATTTTTTCTTTATCGAATATTGAAATTTTAACACTTTCTTTCAAACAAGCATCAGTGATACATTAAGTGGCCCGCGGCTAAGTAACCCCTGTCCGACTAACCTTTAATAACTCACGTAGGCCCGCGCTCGACGAGTATATCCATGACCCGCGTTTGTGTGTAGAAGGTTTGATACTCGGCTAAACTTTGTGCCCTGTGAATTATTTGAGATTTGATAGAAATTAGATTTTAGGAACGCAGTCCTCTAAAAAGCGTGTGTGTGCAGGTGGCGTCGATCCCGTTCCCGGCGCGCACACTGTGGGCGGGCGAGGGCGTGGCGCGCGCGCGGCGCGTGCAGCTGGAGGCGTTCCTGCGGCGCCTGCTGGCCGTGGTGTCAGCTGACGCGCGCTGCCCCTTCCACGACCCCACCCGCCCGCTCACGCGCGACGCGCTCGTCAGCTTCTCGCCCTTCTTCAGAAAGGTCAGTATTACTAGCGCGCCATACTTTTCATTACTTTAGTAGTAGCTCAACATTTGGTTTACAGTAGTTTTACTTTTCTGTTTTTTCTTTTTGAGTTGTTTCTTGGTATAATGATTGTTTTTTTTTGTTGTTGCTTAAAAGTTATTTAGTGAAAAGTGTGCGAGGATTTCATGAAAAGTATTTTGCATGCGATTAAGGGGAAACCCATGAAATTATGGTGGTTGCGCGCAGGGCGTGTTCGAGAGCGGCAAGTGCGGCACGGGATGATGTCTCGCCGAGCTCGCCACGTGGCGCGCGCTGGGCGGCACGCTGCGCGCGCTGCTGCACGCGCTGGCGGGCGCCGCCGCGCTGCTGCTGGCGGCCGGCGCGCTGCTGGCGCTGCTGCTGTACCGCGCCGCCGCGCGCCCGCAGCGCCCGCAGCGCCCGCAGCGCCCGCAGCGCCGCCCCGTCTGACGCACGCGCCGCGCCCACCACGGGTGCCTTTCTCAAACTTTATCGTACGTAGCGTAGGGTTGTCCTTGATGATTCTGTTTATATATGCGTCCTACGAGGCGTCTCGCAGACAATCTCAATTCGAGCCAATTTAATAACAGTTTCCAACTTTTATATTGTAGGGTAGTTCAACTTTTTTATAGTTAGCTGAATGCGTGTAACCTTTGTGATTTTCGACTTTAGTAAATTAAAAAAAACGTCACAACGACTGACAAAAAACGTAAAACGTGAAATGTCTACATTCTAAAGGTGTGTCCACACCAAACGTAAATTCAACCGCGTGACTATGAGTGACGTATTATTTAACTTAAATTTTTTGCTCGAATACAGAGTATATGTATAATATCGTTGTACACAAATAAAAACAATTAAACATAAACAAATAAACGCGAGAACGACTATACGAATAATCATTTGACTGCTACATATCATATATTTAAAATAAAATTCACTCTAGTGTGTGTAGTTCCCCAACCCAGTCCTAGCCAGCGTGTTGGATAAATATTTTTTTAACAAATCATTTCCATTTTTGGTCAACATTATAGTAAGTAATTTCATATTATTTGGGATTTCATTATCACAATTGGAGTTTTAAACGTCTATATTCTTAACTTTGCGTTGAAAGTAATGATGTTCTTAAATTTTGTTAAGATTTTCCGTAGTATATGACCCATGAAACTAAAAAGACTATCTTTTTTTTTGTTTTTGTTTTTTTAACTTGGGAAAATCCTCGTGGATGTCCCTCTCCCGGGGAAGGCGAGGGGGGATCTGCCGGACTCTTACCGGCTAAAAACCAACGGTGTTCCTCCTCCTGACCTTTCGGCCGGGGTCGTGGGATTCACAACGTACCCTCGGTTGGAAAGGCTGATCAACGCAAAAATTTACGTGTCATCGATCAAATCTCATGTCAAATGCAGTTGTGATTGGTTGTTATATTTTTTTATTGTTGACTTAGTCGCGTTTGGCCGTAGGATACGGCATCTGATGGTAAGCGCAGACAGGGTCTAAGATGGAGCACACGAATCCAAGTAACAGAGATATAGAGGGATTCCCCTGTACCCCTCTGGCTCTCACATACACACGACGGAACACAGTAAACTGCTTGGCACCAGATTTTAATGTGAGGGTAGTAGCTAGCCAGGCGGACCGTATAGATCCTATCAACGAGCAAAAAATATTTTTTTGCAAGTATTTTGGTCGACCAATCGCGTTCGTTGAAGATTTGAGTCAGCCTTTCAGGAGCCGGGAATTAATCTCGCAGATAGGTCGTTTTGCGAGGTAGCCCCTCATGAGACAAGTACTCATGAGTACCATTGCTGAATATAAATATAATGTTAACGTCTTCCATTATGAACTTATTTTTGCTCCAACTATGCGACCAATTGTGTTCATTATTAAAAGGCCTATTTCAAGTATAACTTTATCATATTGGCCTAATAGTGGTAATCGCCAAACTGTTGTGTAACTCGTGGTGATTATGGAAATTTCCCCTTTATCCATTCATTCCATGTCCAACACTGGACATTTAAGGGCTCAATGATAAGATGTTATGTTTATATTTTGTCCTGCGAGACGCCTCTGCAGTACAATGTCATGTCATGTTCGTGTGTGATAATAGCATGATATTTCATTTTGACGTTTGTGTATACTTCATAATATTAGTTTATATAGTTATTCCATTTCTAAAAGACATTGTTTTTATTTAAATATTTTTTATTTATGTTGAATGGTTCTGATGTGTTAAACAAAAATGTTTTTGACCTTGTTGGGTTTTGTCTTATGAAATTATTTGAATTACAGTTTTTTTTTTAACATTTGAAGCTTGGATATAGTATAGTGGGAGGCGAAGAGTATCTCTAGTATGAATTACTTGGTTGACGACTGGGACCTGGGGGCTGATTCAGAACGATTCGGTTTGGATAAAACGAGATAACTTGAAATAATTAATAAAATTGTGTATTGTATTTATTTAATTTTGAAACACCCATTGTTTCTTGTCTATTTTCTTGGAATTATTTTCAAGAGGAACCCTAATTTATTTGGTTTATTAAAAAAAACAATGCCTTCTACCAGCGTTTTCCTGGATTGTGGGTAAAGTTTACCTACACACAAAAAGGAAATGATTTCTGCAAATTGGATTTTAAGACACTTCCAGTTTCTTTATCCGGTTGTCAAAGTCTCTGATTTTAATGATACGATTTTCTGTAATTAATAATGCATTAACTATCGCTATGCACATTTTTTGTTTCACTCCATAACACCTAGGCTGTGAGTGTGAGCGAGAATACCGATAATATCAAGCCCCGGTCGTCGGTCAACTAAAGCCTACTTTTAACGATGTCACCTAAACGCTGATCTCTAGGGTAGCGATACTTGCGTAAATTGTAAACGAACTTGAAGCATATTATGAGGTGTTAAAACCATCACTGTTCCGGTGAGAGAACGTGACGCGGCTATGCAGGTCGTAGAGCGCCGTCACATTCTCACAACGGAACAATTACGATGTCACCAGATCCATATAATTATATTATAAAAAAAATATCTAATTTATTTTAATTACTATTCACATTATTCGTTCGCTCAGGTCATTCGTTATTGCACAATTTGTCATGAATAATAGAGTAGTAAATACTATTCCATTTATTCGTTTATCCTACCTACACATATAAATTATATTTATAAATATTTACTATTTTATAAATATATTATATTGTGTTATAAAAACGATGAGTATTCTTTAATAATTGAAAAGATAAGTTAATTTTTTTATCAAATGAAAGTTTGTTTACAATTTACGTACCTATGCGTATACGCTGCCTCTAGGTTACAGAGTGAGATAACACTATACGACATCCAAGTGTTAAAAAGAGAGCATGTTACATTAAATGCAATCGCTAAATAATCTACCTGTTACTCCAAACATGAAAGGAGACAAAGATTTATGAATTTGTAATAAATTTAAATATTTTTTATTTAACACATTAATGGCCAAATCCTTAAATGCTACTCAATTTTAAGTTCCCGGCAAGTTCGTGTTGTCTCTGTCACTTTACCTAAGAGTGACAGAGACAGCACCAGACTTGGGGCCGAACCACATCTGATGGAAGATAAGTCGCCGATTTTCTGTCGCGTAAATTACTCAAGGAATTTTAGTAACACATCTTCGGCGTACGGTGTGAGATGCAGTGGCGGTCCGAGGGGTCGTAGGGGTCTTGACCCCCCAAATCGTACACGTCAAATGGGGACGCACACGCAAAACGGAAGCAGATGGCAGCAGCTTTGTTTGTACCAATCAGAACAGGTTAAATTTACATTAGCAATAATGTCTAACAAACTTTAACCAATGAAATTGCGTTGGTACAGTCGATGGTGGTGCCATTAGCTCCATGTTCCATTTACAAAAAAAAAACTGTTAATTTGCCCCCCCCCCCCCCCCCCCCCCAAAGTATTTGGCTGCGACCACCTTGTTGAGATGTTTATATGGAATTATGTGTACCAGCGGAAGGTCGGCGACGTATCTTCCGTCAGATGTGTGTCGGCCCTTAACGGCAACTTGGAATTGGGACGCATGTGGGCCAGATTCCACCAAGCGGAAAATCCCTCGCGCACTTTTTTAATGTTACTGAATAAAGAACTATATTAGCATTGCCTTTAAGTATAAAATTCGACGCTAGGGTATGCTCGGGCATGCGCGAGGAAACGCTTGATGTCTGCGTCGGATTTTATACTTATACACAATACTGATAGAGTTCATTATTCAGTGACATCGAAAAAGTGCTCGAGTATTCGCGAGGATTTTTCCGCTTGGTAGAAACTGACCCTTTGAGTATTTAGCCATAAGACATGTATTTGTAATGGTTCCGTTAAACATATCGTTTTATAATTATAATTGATCTGTATATTTGTGCAATGATTAGTTGTTAAGATTGTTCTTGGTTTCCGTTTCCGTCATTAGAGGACATACCCCCATTTTACAGTTAGAGACACCCCCTTAAGGGTAATCGGGGGAACAGGTGCATAAATATGTCAATTGAAGGCATTAAATGTCCATATATTTATGCGTTTGGCAACCCATAAAATCAGTGAGTCAACTTTACATAGATTAACATAATAATTAGCTAAGTTATTAAAAGTTGATTTACTGATTTTGTTTACAGTGGACTAGTAGGTGCGTATAGCGTTGACTTACTGCAGACTCCTACAGTTATATTGTTAGTTTCCTGTTGTATTGAGATATTAGCCCGAAAGAAACCATTACGTACCTTTTTCTTAACAAAGAAATAACTTTTAACCAGATATAAAAATAACTAATAACCGTAAAGAAGCAAAACTCTCGCTTTAGACGCGTTCAAGGTCACGATACTAGCCTACCGTTTCGCGTTGGTTAAACCAACATGTCGGGCAAGCCGCCGCCGTGCGCTCGCGCAGTAACAAAACAAATAATAGCCGTTACTACCAGTTCTAGCGTATCCGTGGGCGACAGGTGGGCGTTGCGGGTTGAAGGGAGTACAGTACCCGGTAGTCAATATTACACATCGAGCTTCAGAAAGAGATATTGGCTAGCTTCGGCTTTATAGAGCGTCATCTCTGTCGCACGAAGCGACAAAACGTCACATAGGTATGAGTGACAGAGACGACGCTCTACGAAGTCGAAGTTACCCGATTATCTTTTTCTAAAACTCGATGCATTTACTGCCGAATACTGTAGGTGTTTTATGCAGCGTTTGGGACACGCACGAAGCAGTTTCGCTTCTATTACGATATTATTTATTCGTATAACACTGTGCATAATTTCAAATTCCGATTTCACGTAAGTGTAGATTCTTTTGGGCTAAAATATTAAAATGCAGTTTAAACACAGTCCATGGTGTCTCTATATGTAAGAAATTCCTGTATAAAGCACCCAAATTGAGTAGGTAGTATATTTTTTTACGTGGCGAGTTCTAAAATGAGACCCTTCGCGTTGCGAAGTGATAGATAATATATTTAGTGTTATAAAAAATTGTACTGAGCGTATGATTCGTGTTATTTTTTTTATTTAGTAAGCTTACTAACATGCACAATTTTTAGTTTAAATATTTTAGTATAATGGCCTTATTTTACCGTTAAATTACGCTAAAAGCCTAATATTAGAACTGTGACGACCTTGCTGGCCTAATTCTGATATAAACACTCGCTGAATAATATTAAAATAAAGTGTAAAGCCAGCTGTTCATCATGACAAAGCTTGCCACACATCGTGTATGTTTCTAACAGGGAATCTAATAATTATTCACATATAAAATTTACATCAACGTGTACCAAAAGGTACCTAACAGTTTTTTTTCAAATGTTGGCAAGCAGACCTTCAGATCGATAATCGACTTCTTCGATTTTATCCATCAATAAAGTATGAAACAAGCCAACAAACTATGAAAATTCAATTAATTTTAATGTCGTAATTTATTGATCGACTATCAAAATCCTTACATGACATTTAACATGAAAACAAGGAGTCACCCGTGACAGTCGACGAGTTTGTAAGACCTGATTCTCATGAGCGGAACTTTTGATTCGATTGGACTTAGTTCGGGGGGGGGGGGTAGGCAAGGGAAAACTAAAATATATTTCGGTTCGGGAGCACTCCGATTGAAACCTTAACCAGACCCTGCTAGGTGGACAGCTGCCTAACCATACCTGGCTACGCCCTTGGCTATCATAAGAACACATACACGGTGTAAAAATTGCCTTAACGAAGCCGAAGTCTACGCATACTGTACATCAAATTAAGTAACATAGAGCTAAAATAATTGCTGGGAAACAACTTTAATTTTTAGTTATTAAAAAGCAGCTGTTAACTGTAGCGCGCAATGTAAGCGCACACACAGCAGACCGTGCCTACATTTCGAAAATACTAGTAATGTTTGTATAGAAGAATGTTTAGTAATAACATTTAAACTTAGTTTTCGTGAAAAACGTTCAAAAATATGGTTACTTTGACCTTCAATATCTCCATAACCTGTCGGTTCCCAGGTATGACCTAATACAAAAAAGTCTTCAAAATGATGGGAAGGATACGTGGCTCTCGACTTCGTTAAGGGTATTTTTACACACGTTGATAAACCGCCAGTGCGAATCAGGCCTAACATTAAGGTGACTAACCTTCAGTTAAAACTACGTAGGTACATTAATAGACAATAAAAAATATTTATCTCTCTAACAGATCTATTAATAATTAGAAAACAATTCTGTACATTTTCATATATATTTTTCTAATAGAATTCTATATCCATAAAAAGCATTGACCAGTATATTACTGCCGTACAGAGCCTAGAATGCAGTAAGTGTCATTTTTGAATATAGAATATTAAACCACAGTATAGACGCATAAGGTTCAATATTCTATGTTAAAAAAACTATTACTGCATTTTAGCCTCTGTACGGCAGATTAGGTACCCAACCTAAGCCATAATGCACGCAGAGAGGACAGGACATGCATGGGCGTATTCAGGGTGGAGGCAGATGAGGCGCCAGCCCCACCTTGGCACAGGCAAGAATAGGTAAATGGTCTAGATTCAGTCAACTCGCCACCCGTGTCCACAGAACAATTGCCCAAAATAGGCAGACCAATGCCCGACTCCGTCTATACTTATTTGGACCTCAAAAATAAGGTTTTGGGGCAAAATTGGCCTATAATCCCAATCTGCAGCTCCAGATTTTTTGAAAAGACAAGTTATTTGTCTGATTGAGTTTGCCCCACCGTGGACAAAATGCTGACTACGTCCATGGGGACGCGTATTTGTATAAAATGTCATGTCCAATGCTTGTCTTTTTCATACAAATGTGCGTCCCGAACGCTCGGCCTCTGTGTGCATTGCGCCTAATAGTTAAACTTACTATACACAAATCCTTAATTTGATTTAGCTAAGGGTAATGTCAGTCATGCTTTCTATACACCAGCCAAACTCAAGATGGAACGTTTATAAAAAATCTGCCTACTTCCTCCTAGCCTTTTCCCAACTGTGTTGGGGTCAGCTTCCAGTCTGACCAGATGGGACTGAATACTAATTCGGAGCAGCTACCATCAGACCTCCGCAACCCAGTTACTGGGCAATGCCGATATTCTAAGGTTAGACCGGTAAACAAACCGCCTAAATTTCCATGTTATTACTTGATGGTAGTAGATTTTTGAATACAATTTTAATTTGTATATCAGTTTGTTGCTTTTTCCGTGTGTTTAAATTGGTGAATAACAATAATGATTCCTGTGTAATAATGATCCAAAAATAATACCTTGTTAAAATAAATTTCGCAAGCGCGACTGCTGATCGTGAGGTCCCGGGTTCGATCCCCAGGTCGGGCAGTGTTATTGATTTTTCCGTGTGAAATTTCTCAGTAGCAGCCCGGAGTTTGAATTTGTGCCCGGTCGATGGCTATAGACTTGCCATATATTACATGGGACTTAAACATAACGGCGAAATGAGGGTGTTACTATACACCTCTGCCCAGCCCTTCGGGGAATATAGGCGTGAATTTATGTTGTTTTTATGTTCACACAGTTTGGCTGGAGTATAATCTTGGTTTCTATATTCGATACTATTCGTAGTGAGTAAAAACCACAACCTGGAACCCCCAATAGACAATTTAATTTACATTGTATGTCGCTACGGTTGTGATTATTATTATTTATATCTACTAATAATACCTCTGTGGGATATCTTCTCCATAGACAAGTTTATTATTTAATTTTATTGTTTTTGAAGCGTTGCAACGTTTTAGTAAAATAAAAAAAATTGAAAAGAATTTTATTCCCTTCAATTAATTAAATTCTTTTCTAACTTCAACGTATAATAATAAGTTTATGACATACTCGTTTATTTTAATCTTTAATTATTAAGTTTTTCGATAAATTTAAAAAAATATTTATATGATTTATATTTAATTGACTAATTATTAACGTCTGACGTTTAGTTCGCATAGTTAAACGTATTACTGACGAAATTAATTATATTTTAAAATTAGCAACGCGTGATCTACAAATATTTTTTTACAACCCTCTAATTCAGTGGTTTACTTTTGACGCGTTCACAGGGTCGTCACAATGAATTAAACGCTCTTAATACTTATATAATTAATTGCATTCTTGATCAGAACGCGCCTGTTCGGGACTGCCTATATTAAGTCACGTCCCGAATTACAGTAAGGCAACTCGGGACGTAAGCAGTTCGTAGTATGGAATTAAATAATTTAGAACGACTGTGATTATTCCTTGCTATTCACGACGGTACCGCTTCTGTGAGCTTTCCACCTAACAGAAAGCCATTACGCATGCGTACTAGACTATCGTGAGTGGCTTATGTGATGTAAACAATATATTTTAAATTCCTTAATCGTTTAGCCGGAACAAACTATCAGTCGCGACTTACGGATGTGTTCGTACGCTCTAACACTAAGAAAGGAAGAAAAAAATTAATGATTTATTTCGGACTCTTACAGGAAATTACAGAAATTGACAATATACAAAAAAGAACAAAAATTATAAAGGAAAAAACCCTATTAAGTTAAACGGTTTTATCTACCCCAAGACCTAATTCGGTGCTAATTAAAACCGTTTAAAAACAATATGCGCTGGGCCAACAATACCTCCTACTTTAGCATAACCCTGAGGCTGGAGTAGGGATGGGCTAGGCATTATAAAATACAAACAATAGAATCTTGTAGGGGTGAATCTATCATTACAGTTATAGCTAACTAGCTTTTGCCCGCAGCTTCGCTTGCGTGATTTTTTTCACCCCCTTAGGGGTTGAATTTCGAGAAATCCCTTCTTAGTGGATGTTTACGTCACAAAATGAACCTACTGTCAAAATTTCAAGTTTCTAACCCCAACCGTTTAGGCTGTGCGTTGATAGATCCGTCAGTCAGTCAGCTTCTCCTTTTATAAGTATAAGATATCGGTATGTCAGGATTGGGAGCATGGTAAATAAAGTAAATGAAACCAACATAGATTCTCCACCACTGAGAGTACTTATATTTGGGTTAGTGGTTAGTTATAGAAGCTAGTTCACACTATAATAATTTACACAACATCAGAAAACAAGGACAAGCTAATCAGATATAAAAGGTCAGACTTCTTCAGCTGTTCGACATGGAATCCTTAGCTCCGTCGAATGACCTGTATTTTTATAACTTCGGGTACATTGACTCATCTTGACGATTACCGATATCAGAATGAATAGTAAATATCAATAAACAATTTTATTAAAAGTTAGTAAATATTCAGTAAATACTAACGTTTCATTGTTTATTTACTATTTAATTATTTATGCATTTGCCTATATCTACTCCAGCCAGATTTGAATAGGACGTCCGAGTACGACCGCGACTTGTTACCGATAGTTTGCAAGCGTAAAAAAACTGACTAGATAAATCATTCGCGCCTGATCGTTTGTTTCGGGCTTTTAATCGTTTATTTGAAAAGGTTCGACTATCAGTATTAATTTATTGAGATATCGAATTGATAATTAGGTTTATTAGGTAACTGAACGCACCTCTGTTATTATTTAATCTGTTCAAATAACAAAACGTATTCATCTCTTAGCTCGAAGTCTCGATACAGTCTTCATAAGATTTATTTTCCTAATCTCTATGTTATATAAGTATTTATTTGCATTACGTTAGGGGCCATTAAAGTATTACGTAAGCAGAATTTTAGTAATTTTTGACCCATCTCTCCCCCTCGTTAACAAAATTAAGCAAAGCTTTTACCCCCCCCCCCCCCCCCCCTCCTATGCTTACGTAAACATTGGTATCATTTTTTTTTAACTGACCAGGTTTCTTTATTGTTATTCACGAGCAACAGTTTTTAAGGTTAGAAAAATAAGTAATTAAATAAAAATTGTTGACGTAATCATCATCTAGACACCCCCGTCCCCCATGTCATCAAAAATAAGCTAAGCAAAGACCCCCTCACCCCCCTTTCGTGCTTACGTAATACTTGAATGGCCGCTTATGAAAAAAAAAGCTAAAAAAAATATCGGCTTGACAGCCAACCCCAGAGTAGGATATAATAACTTGGCCTTGTAGATAGACCCAAAAAGTTTTAAATTAATTAATTTTAATAACTATGTGTAGCTACACAACTGTCAATGTGACCCACGTGGGGTCTAGACAATTACTGAAGTATACCACGCATTAAACTAAATTGCTTACTGCGTACTTTTTGCTTTTTGATTAAACTAGGGTAACGAGGGTCGCATCTACAGTTGTATTGCTATAAATATAAGCCTTTTCAGTTCCACAGCGGTCTCGCTCTTACTTTAAGCCTTTTTTTAAGATTTAAAGAGATTTTAGGTGATATTGAAAAATATTTAAATAATGGTTTTATTTCCATACATGATTTATTGGTGACTGCCTTGTTGGTTTAGTGGTCGCAAACGCGTCTGCTAAGCATGAGGTCCTGGGTTCGATCCCCAGATCGGTCAAAGTATTATTTGGTTTTTCCATTAGGTATTTCTCAGTAACAGCCCGGTGTCTGGGTTTGTGCCCGGTTAATGAATAGGCTCGCCCCCTATTACATGGGACTTAAACATAACTTTGACGACACGTTTGGTGCAGTGGCTGAGCGATCGGCTTCTGCGCTACGGGTCGTGGGTTCGATTCCCGCACGGAACAAATATTTGTATGGCCTACAGATAGTTGTTCCGGGTCTGGATGTTTGTGCGTGTGAAGATTTGTGTTTGTAAACGCACCCACGATACAGGAGAAATCCTAGCGTGGGGCAACGTTTTTTAAAAAAAAAAAGAAGACATAACTGGCAAAACGAGGGTGTGTTAAATACCTCTGCCGATCCCTTCTGGGAATATAAGGCGTGATGTTATGTTTATGATTTATATAGAAAAAATAACAAAAGATATTGTTTTTCCTCTTCTTTCTAGGCAACAAATCAAGACGAATAAATATTTATAATGTTATCTTGAAGAATGTTTATAGAAGTATAAAATCTCTTTAAATATCAAAATACCTTAATATAGAGTGAGGCGGCTGTGAAATTATAACGGCCTCTTGAGAATTGGTGTATCAACATGTTAAATTAATGGATATACCGATGAAGAGAAATAATATTTTGTTTTTTAGTACAAATTAATTTGTGTTAGAAAAATTCCACAGAACTATTTGGTTAAAGTGCTTAGGTTAGCAGGATTTGATTGATATAACTTTGATAAAAATAGGTTTAACGCGTATGTACAGTACTTGGCTGTAAATATTACACATCGGGCTTTAGATAGAGATATTGGCTAGCTTCGGCTTTATAAAGCGAGCGTCATCTCCGTCGCACGAAGCGACAAAACGTCACGTAGGTATGAGTGACAGAGACGACGCTCTACGAAGCCGAAGCTAGTCGATTGTCTCTTTCTAAAGGTCGATGTGTAATATACAGGGTGTCAACGAAATCATGTAATTCCTTCAAACCTCGTGATGTACTGCTGACATAGATTAACCCTGCACGGGATAGTTTTGTATTCAATAAAAAAAAATACAAGAAGTAAACATGTGTTCTTAACGTGAGGCAATTTAGCGCCCCGGACGAATTGTGCGGCTATTTAACTCGGGGCGCTAAAATGCCTCACGTTAAGAACACATGTTTACTTGTATTTTTTTTATTGAATTCAAATTTATCCCATGCTGGTTTAATCTATGTCAGCAGTACATCACGAGGTTTGAAGGAATTACATGATTTCGTTTACACCCTGTATATGTATGATCATTGTGTTATATCGGTTGAAAAATATCAGTTTTAGAGTCTGGCCACACTAACTCTGCAGAGGAATTATGGCAACACCGCAAACAATTATTGTAAAAATCTTTGCAGAGTCGTCATTATTCCAATCAAACTTGGCTTTGCCATATCCATACCTACTTACCTAGCCCGGCAGAGCAAACTTTGCATTGGAAAATGTCGATTTTTGTAAAGATTTTAGTTGTTCTTTGCAATGCTGAAATTACAATTCTAAAGCTTGGCCAGACTGTATCAGCATTTTAATCTGACATAGTTCGTAGTACGTTAAATCTCAATAAAATTTGAGTAGTATTTTTTTTTTATTTGACCCAACAACCAATTAATCTAGGCTTATGTATCATGACATATGTTATGTACCTAGATTTGTTGGTTGATTATTATTAATAATATTATACGCTTTATAATTCACAATTATTTAAAAAAAATAGATATTTAAACACCAATTATTATTTTATTCAATTTATTTGTGAGTTACAGTTAAATGTAAAAAAAAACATTTATTTATTTTGATAGTGATAAGAGAAGAATTTATTAAATATTAATAAAGGAGAGTGTCCATTAATATTTTATTACATCACCGTGTTGTAAGGGCTCTTAGCTAGAAAAAGAAATATCGATATCAATGGACAGAAATAATACCAGTTTTCAATGTCACATTTGTTATTTAGTGCTTAATTACGAACATGGGAATATTACGAATTTCTACTAAATCGGGCAATATTATTTGCTCTGGCAACGTAATTATACCAGAATGTGTAATGTAATGTTGGCAGAGCAAAAAATATTGACTGGCTTAGTAGTAATTTTTAATTTTCGGAATATTCCCATGTTTGTAATTACACTAAAGCACTATTTAATAATTGGTTAGAAAAAAACAATAATTATTAATCTAATAACAATTTATTTTGCCTTGATCTTGTGGTTCTTTGTCCATCTAGACATCGATAAATCTTTGATAACGCATAAAACATACTACATTAATTTATTGTAAGGTTTACACATAATTATTACAATGAAATATGTAACTATTGTTAATGTAAACATAAGTGTGGTGGCTTACTTTTAAAGTTATTCCTTAATATAAATAATTGCAGCTGCAATATGCAACCGATAAAACTGACTTTCCATCAAATTGCAGACATTGTAGCTTACTATAGAATAGTAACATTTATTGTAAATTGGGCTTAAACATTATATTTGTAATTCTGTTAGTAAAAGATTTTTGCTCGACTTTTGTCGGTCAAACAATACTGAATAATAAATGCAATATTGTTTGTGAAATCTACTGAAATTTGTTAAAAAATCGAGCAAAATTGTAGGCACCTTTATCCTTTTGACCGCCCCAGCCGGTTTTATACGACAAATAAAAATGTTTTCGTGCCCGTGTCTCATCAGTCATATTTATACGACTGAGGCGACACGTGTACGAAAACCTTTGTCGTATAAATTCGACTAGGGCGGTCAATAGGTTACTAAAACAAACAAATAACGTAACAGCGAGTAACATTTCTTTTATATGCTCTTAGGTCATGGGCGGGTAATTTGAACAGTCCAGAAGCCATAATACAAGGTGTTAAAACCATCACTGTTCCGGAGAGAGAAAGTGACGCGGCTATGCAGGTCGTAAAGCGCCGTCACATTCTCACAACGGAACAATTATGATTTTAGCATTTCATAATACGCCACCTGTTGCTATATTCTGATGGATTGCGACAATACAGAACTCTCTTCCAACTTTTGCCTGTGATATCTAAGAGCGAACGTGCACACGACCACGACCACTATCCGACTGGCCGCCCATAAATATTTGTGGTGGTCGCCAAGGCCACAGCCAGGAATTTTGTTCGGGGGGGTTGAAACCCAAACAAGAAAATCAATTACAATGACGAGTGTATACATTTTAAAAGTAATTTAATTGTCTGAGGTTTCAGGGGGTTTAAACCCTCTCCCAAACCCCTCCCCGACTATGGCCTTAGTGATCGCACCAGTGCGCGTTCGCTCTAATGGAAAAATATTCGTCGTTGTCTGTCGGTTAAGGCTAGCAGCTCTGTCGGGACCTAGCTTGCAATTGAGGAGATCAGGAACGAATAGAGTCATTTACACTTTTGGCTTTTTCTCTTTGGACTCAAAGCTCTGGATATTATCGATTTCTGAAGAGATTTGGTTCAAAAATTGCCATATTGAAGAGAAAATAGTATCTCGCAAGTCACATTCTGATCAAGAAGTGTTATTTGAAAGGCAAGCAGACACAATCTAGAAAAAAAACAATTTTTGAACAAAAATTAAAAGTGTAAACAACAGTTTTTGTTCCTGACCTCCTCAATTATTAAGTGTATTCCATTAATACCTTATATTATAGAATAATAGGTACTATTTGTGTTATTCATGTGTGCTGAAAATCTCATTTAAAAGTGTTGCATATCCTGCGTTCACGGCCTCAAATTAAATGATGTTTATCAATTTTTTTTTTGTCGCAAATTGTACTATGTCAATGTAAGTGGTAAGTCCTCATACTTATAATACCGTATTGTTGCAATGTGCGCATATATTTAACAGCAAATTAATTGCATATTATCAAATTGAGAGAATTAATGAAACTGAATGTTAACCAGCATAATGTAATGTAACAAATAAATTAGTTTTGTTAAGGATGAACAATAAAACGAGAAATGTTTTACAATATGTTGTTTTATTTTAAATTCAATAATATCGTTGTATTGTACATAAATTAGACAGGTGGAGTAGACTGCGAAAAACTCATTTTCTTAACGCAAACAATGGGGTAGGCAACTGTGGAACTAATGGCGCCACTTTCGATTGTACCTATGCCATCTTATTGGTTGCAATGTGTTTGACATTATTGGTAATATGAATATGATGGTTCTGATTGGTTCAAATAACTAAGCATGGAGGTGCTGCCATCTGCTTTCGTTTTGCGTTGCCTTCCCCATTATAATTGCTAGAATATATAAGGTGCAAACAAAATACCTGGAAAAACTTCTACACTGTGTTTTCAGTGCGTTTAAATAAACATATCTGCAAAAAAAAAACGAGATCCATTTTTTTAGTAACCAATTTGTTTTTTTCATTTCTTTTTTTTTACATTTTTCACTTCGCAGTTTAGGTAAAACACGGCGCGGAATGGCAGCGCGCGCACTGGCGGTGGTCGATGCATAAAAAATGGATGAGTTTATTTGTCCAGGTTTTTGGTTAGACCTTATAATAATATAACATTTAAACTATCTTTTAGTTTGCAATAGGTAGTGTTTTAAGTATATATATATTTAGATATATTTACACTATTACGTGTTATCATATAACATAAAAATGCTTGTAGCTGTAACTTACATACCTAGATTTAATTATTTTCTCTGATCAACAGATAAATTAGTAAATAAAATTATAAACTATTAAATGCCTTAAGAGGAGTGCGTTTCGTCTACTCTCTATACGAGAAAATATAACCCCAAACTCGATACAGAAGTAAAGAAACTTTATTCACTTATCGCTCATTTAGTGCAACAATGGCATTATTTACACTTTTAGAAATTTTACAGGAGAAGTTTCTCCCAATGTAAATAGTCTTTCCACACATTTTGACATATTTAACTTGTATAAAAAAAGCGTAAATACTTCATTGTTGCACCAAATGAGCGTTATATGGAATACTAGCTTTTGCCCGCAGCTTCGCTTGCGTGATTTTTTTTCACACCCCTTAGGGGTTGAATTTCGAGAAATCCCTTCTTAGTGGATGTTTACATCACAAAATGAACCTACTGTCAAAATTTCAAGTTTCTAACCCCAGCCGTTTAGGCTGTGCGTTGATAGATCAGTCAGTCAGCTTCTCCTTTTATATATATAGATGGTACCTTATTTCTGAAACGAATAACACAATTTACACAATAATTGTAGGTATATATTTTACCTGTAATTACAACACAGAACAAAGAATAATGGGAAAAAAATAGTGAATTAAATAATTATTATTTTGTACAGAGCGGCGACGAAACACATCAGTTTAACATATTTCTAGTAAAAAAACTTTTTATATAGTCACATGTCATACAGAGCAGTCATCACCTCAAAATATCGTCCAAATTGAAGTTAGCGTAACACGAGAACTCGTTGGCCAGGTTATTCCTATGATGAGGCTGGAACTCGCACAAACTGAGATCAAGGAGCTCCTTAACGTTCTCCTTCATTACAGCTCCGGTGCACACAACTATTTTATCTTTCGCTAATAATTTGATAGTTTGCGAGGTCTTGGAAATGCATTCCTCGGACAGGAATGGAGGATCTGCCACCACCAGGTCGTAGGACCCGAAGGTCTCGGGAGGCAGCTTCTCCGGCATGTTGTAGTCGTAAAATACGAAGTCTGGAGCGTGGACTTCAAAACGGCGGTCGTATTCAAGGAGAGTTACTGGAAAAATAATTGTAAAAGTTGTTACACAACACGTTATCTCGCGCTGGATAATAACGAGTGATTTAATATCCACCTTATTAGTCTTAGTCAGTAGAGACGATGGACGAAAGGAGATTACCGAAACAAGGATACAAGGCGAGTGTGGATGGAACAGTTGGAAGGGGCCGACCTCGGCGAACGTACCACGAACAAATCGCGGGCGTTCTCAAAAAAGGCCAGGTTGGTAGCACCCTAAATCGACGAGCATGCATGAGAAGGTCAATGAATGTAGATGTTGGATGTAGTGAGAGCCACCAATAACAACCACTAGTTTTCAATACTTCTAAGTTTAATATTATCCTTACAATGAGGCTTATTATGCATATAAAATAAAACAAGATTGGCACTGGAGGGCTAGCCGTGTGTCGCGTCGCGTGACGCGTATGCACGGTCCCATGGCGATGATGGCTCTGCCGTCGCTCGGGGCGCGCTGCACACCTTCACTGCCCCTCGCTCTTCGTCCCGCGCCGGGCACCCGCGCGCGTGGTTCACATAGCGTGAACAAAGATGAAGCGAAAAGGATGTGTCAGGATCGTAGCAGGAGGAAATCTACAGTCTCTGCCAGGCCTGGACTGGCCATACGGGCAGATGCCGGATGGGCCGGAAGCCCGATAGGCCGGTGTGGCATGATGGGCTGGTCACACAGTCGGAGAAATCGAAAGAGGGGAACGTCAAAAAAAAAAGGTCGTCCATCTAATCCCTTGGGAATGAAATTTTTTTGCCAGCACTGGGCCGACCGTCTCTCAAATGCCCGGGCCGATTTCAGGTCCCAGTCCGGCCTTGGTCTCTGCCTACACAGTGGGAAACAGGCGTGATTGTATGTATGTAGCCAGTATCATCATCAGCAACCACTATAATTAAGATGCTCAGGCAGCAATAGCGCATTCAGCCTTTGGCCACCTAGACTAATTGCCATATTCCTTTATACCTTAGGGAGTGGTGTTCCGCCAACCCCTTGGATCTGCACTTGCCACGCAGGATATTACAATAATGAGACTTAGTAAGGGTGTCCCCACAATACACGTGGCGCTGTGCACCGCTCGATATGCCTTGTAAGGGAACGTACCCATACTACGTGACCCGTTCAGGGGGGGTCTTCAAAATACCACGCTTGGTCACAGGGGCACTTGGTCATATACTACGGGTGGTCACCGAGGGGGGGAGGGGGGTAAAAATGGGTCACGTAGTATGAGTAGGTTCCCTAACCAGTGCACTACTCTTCGCCGCCACTCCGACGGTGTGCGCTAACCATTATTCAATGCTGGAAGGTTTGCTTGTTATTACAGATGCATGTATAGTACCTGTAGCTCTATCCTCTAATTGTCTCTTGACAGGCACGAACAGGGTGGGACAGGAGATGAGGGCGACCCGTCCCCCGTCCCCCAGCGATTTTTCCACCACTTTCACCAATGCCTGCACCGTCGACTCATCGTACCAGAACTGACTCAGTTGCTGAAACAAGGATACTCAATTCACTCCGCTGCTGGTATTTAGCTAGACCGGAACCCAACAACCCAACTGCCTTGTTGGTCTTGTGGTGGCAAGCGTGATTGCTAATCGTGAGGTCCTGGGTTCGATCACCAGGTTGGGCAGTGTTATTGGGTTATTTCGTGTGGAATTCTTCAAATCCTCAGTAGCAGCCCGGAGTTTGGATTCGTGCCCGGTTGATGGGAAGAGGCTCGCCCCCTATTACATGGGACTTAAACATAATAGCAAAATGAGGGTGTTACTATACACCTCTGCCCAACCCTTCGGGGAATACAGGTCATGTTATGGGACCCAACAAGAATGGGAAAAACAAGGATGATAATTTATAGTCTATTAACAGACAAAGTACCATAAAGTCAATCTGTTGGTATATATCCTACTTTACTTTACTTTATATTATTATTTTTATTCTTTTGACATTTTACAATTGAATTATATTTCAATGATTATTATTATTTTATCATCGCTTTATTTTTTATTTTACTTTTTTAATAAATTGTGAATGTGAGTACCATGTAGGGTAGCTATATACACGAATTTTGTAAACGTTTGGCGGTTCTTGAGTATTTTTTTTTGTGACCCACACAAAATTGTCCATGTGATTGATAGAGTCTTGCAGCGGTCGGGTTGTTGAGCTCCCTAAAATAGGTTTGAGCTCCGCGATGACTGATGTAGATGTGCCGTCAGTTAGGACAGGTCAACTCAAACCTGCTATGGCACTTTCCTCAAAAGGCCATTTCAGACGTTGCCCTACATCGTTTTACTCGCATAGTTTTGTATACTACAATGTCTGGACTTTAAAAGAGACTTTGACCTCTGAGTTTGTTTCGGCTTTTCTTCTCAGAGCTAGTCAGATAGGAAATGCCGGCGCCATCTAGCCTTAAAAAAAAACATTACATTGACTTGTAAAGTGTCTGTAACAGATTTATTTACAGAAATAAAAATCATTTATCATTTACACTGCAAATAGTTAATCCTCTTTGGTATTCTTAATACTGACCGGTTATAAAAGCTACGGTTGTTGTATCTTCAAGTGTGCTAAGAGACTGACACTAGCTAATACTATAATCTTCCAAGTGGTCATATTCAATCTGAATAAACTATTCTAAGTTCTACGTTCAATCTCTGCACTTTTCTTTTACACCCATAATCCTATTTCCTACATAATCTTACCCAGTTTTCATCAAACAATATATTTTCATTCAATTTATTATCTGCTTCTAATTTGTTGAGGATCTCCTGCCGCTTCTGTTGCTCAGTGTAGAACTCTTGGAGTGCGGCAAATGTCTCCGCAGACAGGGATGGCACATCATCATCATCACCATCCATACTTTAAGTTGCTTATCTGTGACAAGAAAAAAGCAATTAATGTCACTGTAATCTACTCCTAACGATACTTTAAAATTACATGGACATTTTTTTAAAACTATTCATTGAGTCATTACATAAATACTGTGATAAACTTTCACGGTTTTTAACCGACTTCCAAAAAGGAGGAGGTTACTATGTTCGTCTGTATGTATGTTTTTTTTTGTTTTTTTTTTGTGTATGATCATCGATTTTTTCGCCAATTGTGAACCGATTTTAATGATTCTTTTTTTAATGGATAGGGTATACTTCGAAGTTGGTCCCATTTAAATTTGGTGAAGAACTGATGAAGAACTTCGGAGATAGACAATGGAACTCCTCAATGACGAACAGTACGCATATTGTGATGATGTGATTATGTTACGAGCAGCGTCTTTAGTAGGCCCAACCAAGTTTTAACTAAGGCCACTAAAATGAAAAAAATTAAAACTTTTTTACAAAAAAATTTAACCGACTTCAAAAAAGAATAAAATAATTACCATATAAAACTAACAGTTTCAGAAGTCGGTGCCTTCAATTTGGTTCAGCGTGGATCAGCACCAACTTCTGAAACTGTTAATTTTATATGGTAATTATTTTATACTTTTTTGAAGTTGGTTTAAATTTTTTGTAAAAATTTTTTTATTACATATACTTAAACATTCAATTACGGGATAACTTCCGTGATTATAATTTGATTTGAGTTCCCTATATTTCGACGCTGTTGCAAGCGCCATGATCGCGGGTAAACAATTAATTTATTTTTCGCGGGTAAATTAGTTTACCCGCGATCATGGCGCTTGCAACAGCGTCGAAATATAGGGAACTCAAATCAAACTATAATCACGGAAGTTATCCCGTAAGTGAATGTTTAAGTATAAATACTGTGTTTGACAACCCTATGGAGTTGTTAACATAAACATAACATAACGCCTGTATTCCTTGAAGGGTTAGGCAGAGGTGTATAGTAACACTCTCATTTTGCTGTTATGTTTAAATCCCATTTAATAGTAGGCGATCCTATTGCCATCAACCAGGCACAAATCCAAGCTCCAGGCTGTTACTGAGGAATTCCACATGGAAAAACACAATAACACTGCCCAACCTGGGGATTAAACCCAGAACCTCCCGATCAACAGTTGCGCTGATCGTTAACTGTCTCATTGGTGTAGTTGTTAAACTGAGATAATAAAGAAATAGATCATGTAACGCTGGCATTGTTATGCAAGACTATCACTCATTTTTAATGGACGGTAACTGGCACCAAGATTTTGTAATAAGTTGTAACTTTAGAAGCATTATACTGCTCAATTTTTTTTTTATCAGTAAATTCTTTTATACAGGATGTTAACAAAATCATGTAATTCCTTCAAACTTCATGACGTACTGCTGACATAGATTAACCCTGAATGGGATACCATTGGATTCAATAAAATAATAATAATTACAAGAAGTAAACATGTGTTCTTAAAGTGAGGCATTTTAGCGCCCGTTTACTTCTTGTAATTTTTTTTTATAGAATCTAAAAGTATCCCTTGCAGGGTTAATCTATGTCAACAGTACAACACGAGGTTTGAAGGAATTACATGATTTTGTTTACACCCTGTATACTGACTTCATGTTATAGGTACTTATTATACCAGTTTAAGAGACGAGGAAGCTGATGTTGACTGTTTTGTAAAGGAACCTAAATACATTAATAAATAAACGATTTTTATTGAGTTACTTCTAATAACTTTTGGAATAAAATTAAATGTAAGTTCCTATTGTATGTACATGTTTTATTTCATTAGTACCTATGTGATTGGTATCAAGTATGAAACAAAATTTAGATTTTAAACAACATTTACCTACTCATAATGTATTTTGAATAACTTAGAACGGTCAAGTCATATAAATCTCAAAAAAACCTGATTACTTATAGTATTTAAACATTTATCTTTGCAAGAATTTAACATTATCTAATCAACCTACATATTTCAATGTCGTAATAAATTAGATCATACCAAAACAGAGGTGATCTACTGTACGTCTGCTCTAGGCATGTTTGTGACAGTTAAAAATAGGTTAGTTTGTGCCTGTCGCCGCGGCGCACACAATATTATGTATCAAAATATTACGTACCAGATAAAAATCACAAATGTTGTGCCAGTGTGGAGCATAGCCTCAGAAATGGATATAGTTTAATGTGTAAGTATCCTTTGATACTGTGTCATTAATAAAACTAACAGTATTGTTGAAAATAGTTAATTAAAACCTAATTCAATCTAAATTTTACATAACCTCGATCAGTTCTTGATTGACGTTAATGACATTTCTTGTCATTGTCATTAATGTCAAATTGTTTTGACAGATTCTGTGCTGCTATTTTACACACAAAAAACTACTAAAAATAAATAATTTTCTTGTTTCTAGGTATAAAAATGGAACCAGAAAACCTAAAAGTATTACGACTACACGAAAATCCTCAATATTTGAAACCATGTTGCGAGCTTATAAACGACGAATGGCCACGCAGCGAGACGGTCCGGATGATGTCACTTCAAGCTTCTTGCAACAACCTGCCAACCAGTTTAATTCTCATTAACGAAAAGAAACACCTTTTAGGCCATTGTAAATTAACTCTAATACCCAGCATCCCAGAAAGTTGTTTTATAGAAACGGTGGTTATAAGCAAATTAATGCGTGGTAGAAAATTAGGTAGTTATTTGATGAAACAAGTTGAAGAATACTGTAGGAGCGTGTTACACTTAAGAATGCTTCATTTATCAACGAAAGGCCAAGAAAACTTCTATGCTAAATTGGGATACGAAGTCTGTGCGCCAGTGTCTATTTATGGTATCCGTTGTCTAAATAGTAAGCCTACAGTCGTTAGTAATAATATTCAAAATCCAGTGCCAGTAAATAGTGATTCTCAAGCAGGACCGCCACCCCCGCCGCCCCCACCGATGCCAAAACCTGAAAGTTTGGTGACCGACAGCACATTGAAATCATCTAAGACTTACATGTTCAAGTATTTGTAAATATAATAATATTAATAATTAACTGTTTTTTATTCGTACAACTTTCATCTTATCACTGTCACGCATTTTTTAGGAAAACATGCCTTCGTGCCCCACTCAGTATACCATAACAAAAAAAATGCAAATGTAAAAAAGTAATTACTTAAATAAAAACAAAAATACTTAATTAAATCTTTATAGTTATTTTCTTTTTAACCCCCGACAAAAAAGAGGGGTGTTATAAGTTTAACGCGTGTATCTGTGTGTCTGTCTGTGGCATCGTAGCTAGGGTTGCAAAATTACGTAATTTTACCGAAAACGCTGGTAAAATACGGGTTTACGGTAATTTATATAAATTACGGTAAAATTACCGGCTACTTATGTATGGTGAATGGTGGTATGATGACGGCGCGCGGTAGATTGAATATGCTGCCCTGCCGACAAACAGACTGTCTCCCTCGAACCAACCCGATTAACTGACGCCGCCTGCCCGCGCGCCGCGTGCGGACCGCGGTCGGTGATGATCGGTCGCAATGAGTGACTGGCTCCATCTGTTCCACGGACTCGGAACTTTTCTTATTAGTAGTTTAATTCGTTTTTTACCCAATCCTACCGTATTTTACCGTAAAATATAATATTTTACGTAAAATATCGTATTTTACCGAATTTTACGAAAGTAATTTTACCGCTTTACATCCCTAATCGTAGCTTCCAAACGAATAGACCGATTTTGATGCGGTTTTTTCTGTTTGAAAGCTGATTTAATCCAGATGGTTCTTAGCTATGGTCCCCCTTTTTGACGACGCTTGGATCAAAATATTATTAGGTAGGTACTATAATAAAGTTAAAGGGCCAACAAACATATTTACTTTTTTACTTTTTATTGATAAATAAAGTGCACCAGTTAAAAATAATTGAGGGGCTCGTGGCTAATTACCAACCGCGCAGATCATAATAATTATGATTTGTGAGGTCAAGCTGCGCTTGCCGCGGTCAGTCTGTAGATGGGTAACCGTTCGTTACACATCGAGACTTCGAGACCCCTCTGTACTTCGGAGAACACATTAAACAGGGAGTCATAAGACAGTCGGTCCCGGGTGTCATACGAATACCTATGACAGTCGTTACGGGTAGTCAGACGCCCGAAAGTCTGACAATTGGTCTAACCTACTGGTATTGGGCACGCCGCGATAGCGGCGGTAAGACCCGTGATGGAGGAGTGGCTGGAGAGGCGTCACGGCGCCCTCAGCTTCCGGCTGACGCAGGTACTCTCGGGACACGGCTGTTTCGGGAAGTACCTGTGTCGTATAGGCCGGGAGCAGACGCCCGGTTGTCACCACTGCGACTGCCCCGAGGACACGGTGCTGCACACTTTGCAGGCGTGTCCAGCATGGGGGTCGCAGCGCCGCGAACTAGTCGCGGCGATCGGCGGTGACCTCTCGCTTCCGGCCGTGGTTCTGTCCATGGTCGGGAGCGAGACTGCGTGGGAAGCCATCGCCTCGTTTTGCGAGGGGGTGATGGCGACCAAGCGGAGAGGGAGAGGGAGGCCGCTTCTTCTCTCCCTTCTCGCGCTAGACGCACCGGGCGCCGGAGGGCGCGTGATGATCTCCGGCCACCCTAGTGAGTGGCCTGCGGGCGGCGGGTTGGGGAACCCGTCGCCCGACCAGTAACGGGCCCAGGGAGGATGGCGCATCATGTCCTGCGCGCGCCTCTCGGATGGATGTGGGGCAGGGGAGCAACTGCCCCACCACAGGAGAGGTCCACCAGAAGTAGCTGGTGGACCGAGATCTGCCGGGGTCGCGGTGCATGCAACAGCGAATCCCGTGACCCCGGCCTTAGGTCAGAAGGAGGGACACCGTGGGGTTTTAGCCAATAAGAGTCTGGCACACCCCCCCGTCTTCCCCAGACGGGGGATAGTCCATGAGGATTTCCACGCGTGAGAAAAAAAAATAAATAAATAGGATACTGGTATTGCCCAGGAGGTCTGGTGGCAATCGCTCCGTGTAAAATACAGGTATTCAAGCGCATCTGGTTAGGCTGGAAGCTGACCTCAACATAGTTGAGAAAAAGCTGGGCAGATCAACCAATCTATCTACCTAGTCTGGCCATAAATACTGCTACAAAAATTTTTTTACAAAAAAATTAAACCGACTTCAAAAAAAGAATAAAATAATTACCATATAAAATTAACAGTTTCAGAAGTCGGTGCTGATCCACGCTGAACCAAATTGAAGGCACCGACTTCTGAAACTGTTAATTTTATATGGTAATTCTTTTATTCTTTTTTTGAAGTCGGTTTAATTTTTTTGTAAAAAATATTTTTATTTTTTTCATTTTAGTGACCTTAATTAAAACTTGGTTGGACCTACTAAAGACGCTGCTCGTAACATAATCACATCATCACATTATGCGTACTGTTCATCATTGAGGAGTTCCATTGTCTATCTCATAAGTTCTTCATCAGATCTTCACCAAATTTAAATGGGACCAACTTCGGAGTATACCCTATCCATTAAAAAACGAATCATCAAAATCGGTTCACAATTGGCGAAAATATCGATGAACATACAAAAAAAAAACAAAAAAAATACATACAGACGAACATAGTAACCTCCTCCTTTTTGGAAGTCGGTTAATTAAAAATAAGAAAGATATTACATTTGAATTTGGAATCTGTCATTTTTATACGATTGTTCATTGAGTTTTCTAATTTTGGCGCCAATACATTGTACAATATTTTGCGATATTAAAATGGAGTGGGGTGATAAAGAGAACCGAATCGCTGTGATTGCATTACACAAAGTTGGTATGGAGCCAAATGCAATTTTTAAACTCTCCATACGCTTGGTATTAGTCAAATGTTTGTGTATCGGGCTTTTAATAGGTACAATGAGACCTCTGTTTGTGACAGAAAAAGATCTGGCCGTCCACGTAGTGTTCGTATCTACGAAAAAGGTGGTCAAAGCAGTAAGGGAAAGAATTCGAAGAAATCCTGTCCGAAAGCAAAAGATTTTATCTCGGGAGATGAAGATAGCACCCAGAACCATGTCGCGTATTTTAAAAGATGACTTAGGACTTGCAGCCTATAAGAGACGCACTGGTCATTTTTTAACTGATAATTTAAAAAAGAATAGGGTGGTAAAATCGAAACAACTACTGAAGCGGTACGCAAAGGGAGGTCACAGAAAATGTTTGTTTACGGATGAGAAAATCTTTACAACTGAGCAACATTTTAACAAACAAAATGACCGTATTTATGCTCAAAGCTCTAAGGAAGCTTCCCAATTAGTCGACAGAGTGCAACGTGGGCATTATCCGACTTCAGTGATGGTTTGGTGGGGTGTTAGCTATGAAGGAGTGACTGAGCCATATTTTTGTGAAAAAGGTATCAAAAGATCGGCACAAGTGTATCAAGATACCATTCTTGAGAAGGTAGTTAAGCCCCTTAACAACACCATGTTCAATAACCAAGTATGGTCCTTCCAACAAGACTCGGCGCCGGGTCATAAAGCTCGGTCCACGCAGTCTTGGTTGGAAGTGAACGTTTCGGACTTCATCAGAGCTGAAGACTGGCCGTCGTCTAGTCCCGATCTTAATCCGCTGGATTATATTTTATGGTCAGTTTTAGAGAGTACGGCTTGCTCTAAACGCCATGATAATTTGGAGTCCCAACAATCCATACGATTGGCAGTGAAGAATTTTCCCATGGAAAGAGTGCGTGCTTCTATTGATAACTGCCCTCAACGTTTAAAGGACTGTATTGCAGCCAATGGAGACCACTTCGAATAAGCTTTTTATATTTTAAATTGTTTTATATTTATGTATTAAACTAACACACTGTAAAAGTAATAAATACTACTTGCAATAAAAAAAATTTTTTTTTCTTCGTGACAATATTTATGGCAAGACTAGGTATTTAAATAAAAATGAATCGCCAAATGTGTTGCTAAGCGCAAAACTTGAGAACGGCTCGACCAATTCGGCAATTTTTTTTTATATATTCCTTAAGGCACAAGGAAGGTTCTTATGGAGAGAAAAAACAAAAATTGCGTGGAAAATAGTAAAAACAACTTTTCTTTTACCACTACAGGCCAGTAACTATTGACAAAACGAAGTCTGTCCGGGCAGCTAGTTCAAAATAATTATAAAACTACCTATCTTTTATTTTACGCCGAAAAGCTAATAATGAGCTTATGATTAAGTGCCACAGGCTTCACTTTGACTTACGCACAAACTATATAGGGATATACTATGACTTACGTTATAAACTAGACGGGCATTCCTTAAAGGTACTGGCATTTCTGGTAGCAGCGTGGCATGCTCAGGGCACATCCATGTATTCTAGATCTTTGTTCAAACGTAAGCTGTCATGAAATAAGTAAATCCACACATATATATTTTGTTTTGGTGATATTTGGCGAAGCGTCACTTCCTGTTCTGCGTTATCTCGGATTTCAGATTTGCAACTTAACAATCATAATAACCTAATATTGTAACATGTAAACTTCCTTGTATAAAGTAGATGGGCATTCCCGAAATATATATTGGCATTTCTAAATATATCTATAGGTAGGTATGTTGACTACCTCAATTGTAAATCCACACACATAATAATTATACTTATTTTGTTTTGGTGATTTTTTGCGGTTACATAGTTACCGTTTTGGCGTTATCTCGGCTTTCAAGTTTGAAACATAACAACAATAATGAGCAAATATGTTATTTTAAATTATATTTACATCGCAGTGTTCTACTGGACATAGGCCTATACCGAGGTGCGTCGCGGTGGATTAGTCAGTCGGTAAGTCAATCAATATTGTCCTCTTCTTCACTACCTATTCTAACTTTTCTGGTCCTATATTCTGTATCCAGGTCCATCCATGTTTTTTTTTCTATTCGACTGCTTGTAGATGGTCTTGCGGACCGTTTCTACGTAACCGGGCAGTTATTGGCGACACCTGAAGGGTCTCCAATCAATGGGGACGAGAGTAAAATACTTAAACTAAGCTAACTACTATTACTACTACTAACATCATGACTACTAGCAACAACAGCACTAAGGGCGACACCTAATGAGACTCGGACCTCGGCTTAGGGCGTTGCTTGCGAGTCCATCCATGATACGGTGGAATTTGGTTTTATTCAATACTGTGCGATTGTGTTATGCTCCTTAAGAGAAACCAGCATTTTTGATGTGAAACATCTAAGTGGCGGTACGGGTGGGAGGGCGGCTGTTGTGTGGCGACGCTCGCTGTGGCCAAGAATCTTTCTTTGCTAAGGTCTCATCACGTCAGACCTTTGTAACTTGTCGGCTCTCTTCCGTTCTATTCGGCCAGTTTTTTTTGCTATTTTCATTGATTTAAGTTTCTTGTCGGGTACATTCGAACAAAGCAGGTGGTACCGTAATTTACAAGTGGAGCACTGCAGGTATTCTTTGATTTTAATTGTCCAACCAGCACTGTCGTTGTTAGCCATTATTTTTAGTAATTTATTTCCTAGATGTTAACAAATTATAAAAAGACTATCGAGCTGTGGGATGCGAACTCGCGACACTCCGCGGACCATGTCGTTCGAGTCGTTGCTTAGGCTAGGAATTGCGAGATGATCTGCGCTTGCCGCGATCAGTCTGTGGATGGGCGACCGTTCGTTACACATCGAGACCCCTCCGTGCCTTGGAGAGCACGTTAATACTTCGATCCCGGGTGTCGTACGAATACCTATGACAGTCAAAAGCCCGGAAGTCTGACGACCGTTTTAACCTTCGGATATCGGCATTGCCCAGTAACTGGGTTGCGGAAGTCTGATAGCAGTCGCTCCGTTTAAAATACTGGTATTTAGCCGCATCTGATGATATTAGAAGCTGATCACAATATAGTTGGGAAAAGGGCTAGGCAGAACGATTTGTTGGAGTAGACTTGGGGCAGCGAAATGTCCGGGGCGGTGATGAGCCTAGCTCTGCAAGAGCCTCCTATAGGATTGTGTGGCTAGACTGCATAGAGTGAGTCCCTCGAGCCAGTGGCGGGACAAGACCTGTCGGGGGTGAACGCGCGAGCGCCACCCGCCCCTCTATCAAAAGGTAGCTGAAGCAACACCGCGAGTGAAAGTGGTCCTCGTCGAGCACACTGAAAGATAAATCCAAAATGGTCATCAATGGTCTAAAATTTAGTATTTAACGGCTCCGGAAAACATTTTAAATATCTGTCTGTCCTTAAGAATCGGTGATTAGGTCCGAATGATGTCAGAACGTGTTATGTTTTCCCTAACAAACCGCAATGATGCCAAAAATTGTAACTCTGTTACGAATTATAATGAATCTGGCGATTTAAGTACCTCAGTTTTTAATAAGCAGGTACGTCATACCGCGGTAGATATGATACGTGTCGCTAACACCCATATTCTAAGACGTTCCTCCAAAACTTACTCGACTCAGAACGGCCTCGAAAACACCTTCAAAATTGTATTCTTAGTCGCAATTTCGAGTGAACTTCGAGGTTCCTCGAGAAGTCATTACGTCATAATTTGAATTATCTGCATCGCGCAAATAACGCCGCGATAAATAGTTGTAAGGATTATCGTAAGCATATTCGATAGTCTTCAAAATTCATTTTTGTTACATACGAACTATGACACTTCCTTCCTTACGGTAGGTTCCGCGGTACCTTGAGTTTGACAGATGATTCCTTACCTCGACTGAGGAAAAATCTCGAGTGGAGGACGTTTATGTCAACTCGAGATGGAGTCGAGTCGAGTAAGTTTTGGAAGAACGTCTTAGAACATGGGTGTATGGCTGTGCTCTACTGAACAAAGCTTGACGGCAGATCTATTCTACTCTGTTCTGCCTAGCCTTTTCTCAACTATGTTGGGGTCAGCTCCATTCTAACCAGATACGACTAAATACCAGTATTTTACACGGAGTGACTGCCATCAAACCTCCGCAACCCAGTTACTGGGCAATGCCGATATCTTAAGGTTAGATCGGTTGCCAGACTTTTGGGCTTCTGACTACATGTAACGACTATCGTAGATATTCTTCTGACACCCGGGACTGACGGTTTAACGTGCTCTTTGAGGCACAAGGATCTATTCTACTCTCAACGTAGAGAAATGGAGCTCCTGTCTTCTTGATTTACCTACGCTTGACGCATGGGATCTACAGTACGCGCGCGCACTGAATGCAATCTAGGCCCAGGCTGTCTCAGTCTGTCCCAGGGCTGGAATGGGACCTGAAATCGGCCCGGCAATTTGAGAGACGGTCGGCCAGAGTTGGCAAAAAAATATTTAAATATTTCATTCCCAAGCGATTAGACGGACGACGTTTTTTTTTAGACGCTCCCCTCACTCTTTCTCTCCTGTATCTTGGGTGCATTTACAAACACAAACAATTTGCGGCTTCTTTTTCAAGCGATAGGCAATAGTTGGACGACGTTTTTTTTTTTGACGTTCCCCTCACTCTTTTGATTTCTCCGACTGAGTGACCGGCCCATCTAGGCCTGAGCTGAACCTCCCCCCGCCGTCCGCACGCCTCGCCTCACTCGCCCGCAAATATAGTGCTGTCCTTGTTATTCATTCATCTAATGCGGGCCACTCATATTCGCACGAATACGCGAACCCACAAGTGTGGGACTGACATTCGTACTATGCGAACATTTTCCATACAAAACGGAAAACATTCGTACAATGTACGAATGTTTGCGCGAATGTGAGTAGGGTTGCCACCCGTACTTTATAATAAAGTATTGTACGTTATTTCAGGTAATTGTACTCTATACTTTATCAGAACAATAAAGTACATGAAAATACTTTAATTCGCATGATTTGATTTCTTTGGGATTTTGAAAAGTTTAGTCATAAGTATTTTTTCGTTAAACGAAATTTATCGATTGGTGATAAATCGATGTCGCCACTCGCCAGCGCCACATCACTACTAATTTGATACAAACTGTAAAAAGCAATAAAAAATATGTTTTTAAACATAATAATAAAGAAAAATAAATCGTACTATATTTTCATATTAAGTACTTTTTATGAATAGTATCTTCTTTTGTATAAGTATACGAAGTTAATGTAAATAACATAACATCACGCCAGTATTCCCCGAAAGGTTGGGCAGAGGTGTATAGTAACACCCTCATTTCGCCGTTATGTTTAAGTCGCATGTAATAGGGGGTGACGCTACTGCCACCAATCGGGCACAAATCCAAACTCTGGGCTGCTACTGAAGAATTCCACACTGAAAAACCCAATAACACTATGCCTGACCTGGTGATCGAACCCAGGACCTCAACATCAGCAGTCGCACTTGCCACCACTAGACCAATGAGGCAAGTTTATTACCTATGATTTTTCCTTCCTTTGCAGTTATCTAACCTTAGCGTAGCAACATCTGAAATAAAAATGAAGACCCATAGGACCACGCGTCAGGCGTCTGGTTCTTCGCACCAAGCTTCCACTACAGCCACCAACGCCGCCGACCATATTAAACCAGGTAAAAGATCACACTCAACACTGTGTCGTCTGTGTTTTTGTGACGGGCGAGGTGGAATTTACCTACCTATATCTTTAACGAAGAATCAAATCAAATCCAATCATTTATTCATTTGCGAATACAGGTACAAAACGTCGCTGGGCAGTGAAAACCTCGTAAATCACAATCATCATCTTCCTGCCCTGGTCCCAAGTTACTTGGGGTCGGCGCAATATGTTTTTCTCTTCCACTCTTCCCTGTCAGCCGTCTCATTATCATTTACTCTCTTATCTTTCATATCCTCCCTCACACAATCCATCCATCTTTTCTTAGGTCTCCCTCTCCCCCACCATCCATCAACATTCATATTCATCACTCTCTTAGTCACATTTGTTTCATCCCTCCTCATCACATGCCCATACCAAGACAAACGCTTTCCTTTCAACTTTTCTGTCACTGGTACCACTTTCAAACTCCCTCTAATATACTGATTTCTTACTTTATCCATTCGCGTAACTCCACACATCCATCTCAATATTCTCATCTCCGCTATGTGTAATCTTCTTTCATCCGTCTTCTTCATGGCCCAATACTCTGATCCGTACAGAACGACAGGTCTTATTATGGATTTGTAGATTTTGCCCTTCAGCTTGAGGGGCATCTGTTGGTCACAAGTTGTCCCTGTGACCTGTCGCCATTTCATCCAACCTGAGTTGATCCGATGCGTATCGTCTCGGTCAATTTCACCATCCCCTTGGACGAGTGACCCAAGGTACCGCAAGTCGGAGCACACTGGTAAGGATATACCGGCGAGAGTAATAGGCATAGGACTGGAGAGACCGCCGAAATCGCAAAACATATACTGCGTTTTGCTTCTGCTCATTTTCAAGCCAACACTCTCCAGTCTTTGCCACCATTGCTCCAATTTGCTCTGGACCTCTAGACCACTCTCGGCAACCAGCACAATGTCATCGGCATACAGCATACACCAAGGAGCCTCTTCCTGGATTTCCGACGTAAGAGCGTCCATTATCACCAGAAAGAGGTAAGGGCTGAGAGTTCTCCCTTGGTGCAAGCTTACAGCCACATTGAAACTGGCAGTCGTGCCCACTGCGGACCGGACTTGAGTACGGCATCTACCGTACATCGCTCGGATCAACTGCACATACTTTCCAGGCATACCTTTCTTCTTAAGGGCCCGCCACAAAACCTCACGGGGTACCCGGTCGTATGCCTTCTCGAGATCAACGAAAATCACAAATTCATTTTTATTTTTTGTTATTCATTTGTAGGGTAAAAAACCTTGTAATGCATACTTAGAACGACCGTGCACAGCTCTAAGATTGATGAATAGATAATAAACCAGAAGAACCTTACATCTACACTTCATACTTTTTTTTAACAGACAGTTATAATCTCGTAGTACTCTCAACCGGCGTGCGTGTATGACAAGATGTATGAATGTGGATGAAGCGAAAGGGGTATGTAAGAGTCGTAGCATGTGGCGTTCTATAGTTTCTGCCTACCCCCATGGGAAAAAGGCGTGAGTTTATGTATGTATGTATGTAGTTATAATCTCCTCTTGTAAAACTACGTTCATTGCAATTAGTTACGAGGTTTTCACTGCGCAGCGACGAAAAGCTCTTATACAAACAATAGTGACCATTAACCATATCCTACCATGAGGTATGCAAAATTACTAAATAGGTACCTATGAAACTATGAACGGATATAACAATGATAAAAGAAAAGACAGTAAAAGTAAAGTTTAAAAAAAAGACCGTATTCTTAAACGGTAACTGGGCTGCGGAGGTCTGATGGCAGTCGCTCCGTGTAAAATACTGGTATTCAGCCGCATCTGGTTAGACTGGAAGCTGACTCCAGCATAGTTAGGAAAAAGCTAGGTAGAACGGAACTCAATACAACAATACACAAGTATTGAAACTATTTACGGTTTATAAGGCTGAGCATCCACCAGAGCTGTGCTAAGCTGCGTAGCGAGGAATGTGTTTTGTAAGCACCAATAGAATCACTTCATTTAACAAGCTTCGCTCTGTGCAGCTCTGGTGGATATGGGTCTAGCAGTGCGAGGTTTTTGTTCATACAAAACAAGCGAGAAATGTGTTGCGAGGAATATGTTGCGAGGAATGTGTTGCGAGGAATGTGTTGCTAGGAATGTTTTGCGAAGAATGTGTTGCGAGGAATGTGTTGCGAGGAATGTGTTACGAGGAATGTCTACCGCTCCCGCCACGGCTCATTTGTACACATTAACACATTACGCATTCCTCGCACAGCTCTGGTGGAAAGGGTCACACCGTTTCACATCCTCGCTACACATTTTCGCATTACACATTTTCCTCGCACAGCTCTGGTGGATGTCCAGCCTAACGCCCATGCCTAAACTAAATACCGTGATAATTTATTTGTTTTAGTTCGGGGACAAGGAGAAGACGAAAAAACCATTAGGAGAAAAAAACTAGAGGTAAAGATGAGAATTGAGGCGATGAAAGAACGTATAGCGGAGGAGAATCGCGAACGAGTGAGAGAGAACGAGGAAGCAAGGAAGGAGCGGCTGAAGGTAAACAAAATCGTTGCAATAAGGGAACATACCCATACTACGTGACCTGTTACGGGGGGGAGGGGAGTCTTCAAAATACCACGCTTGGTCACAGGGGCGGGGGAGGGCTTATGTTTTCGTCACGTAGTCAATATCCTCTAGGCAAATCTCGCGCTTTTTCGAGCTATATTCAAATATAAATGTTTTCAAACTTTCGCGATTTGTACACATTAATGCAATTCGGTCGAAACGTCGGGATAAATAAGGTATTTTTCTGCCTTATAAATTTTCTACGCGATTAAACCCGAATTAGTATTTTTATAATATATTCAAATATGGCGCGCAGCGTTTAGAGCTTTTTAAACTCACAGGTGGCAACACTGACGCACATATGAGCCACTTTTTTTATCTTCTGTTTTTCAAAAAAATGTTTTAAAACCATATTTATGAATTACTACGTGAAAACTAGAGGGAAAGGGGAGGGGAGGTATAGGCATATAGGTACTACGGGTGGTCACTGAGGGGGGGGGGGGGGGTAAAAATTGTAAAATATGTGTCACGTAGTATGGGTACGTTCCTTAACTTAAATTATATGACGAGCGCTAACGGGGATAGCACCACAAAATAGATAGGTACAGAAGTCAATCTACATACAAGTGCGCTCGAGCAACGTACACATAGACACTGCTCACGGACACGATATGTCGGACCGTTTGGGACCAGAGTGCGAGAGAGTGCGAGCGCGAGTGCCATGCGCTTGAGAGAGATAGATATATAGATAGAACGACCGCCGAGCGTAGGTATGAAAAGAGAGGTACATACATGTGATTGACTTCTGTACCTATCTGTTTTGTAATAGCACTAAAGGTTTCCATGAACAGCTCCAAAGAATATTTTAGCTTGGTGTTTTTCGAATACCGATCAATAAAAATCGATCGGTGAAGTAGGTTCTAATAATCGATAAAAACTGCAGCAGTGATAGCCTAGTGGTGTGACCGTCGGACTGCCAAGTAATAGGTCTCAAGTACGAACCCAAGGCACGCACCTCTGACTTTTCGGATTCATGTGCATATTGTTAATTATCACTTACTTAAAAACTGTGAAGGAAAATAACGTGAGGAATCCGACATGTCGTAGGATAATCGGAAAAAACGGATCTTTGCGATAATCCTAGGACGATTGAAAAGGACCAGATATTTGGAATGTCGGACAGATTTTGTAATCATTCGCACCATTTTCAGGACCATTGCAAAAATTCCAGTTTGCTTAAGAGGATTGGAAACATGAACGCTGATTGGCTAATCTAAGAGTCGATTTATTTTATCTTTATTCTGGTTGGTCAGAATATGACTCTTCACAAAGATCTGTAGACATAGAAAAGTGATAACGATGATATCAGCCAATCAGCGCTCATAACGTGAGCTGTATTCGCGACTTGCCGAAAAAAAGCCGGATTTTTGCAATGATCCTGAAAATAGCTTGGACTGTTACGAAAATCAAATATCCGGTCCTTTACAAACGTCCTAGGATTTTGTTTTTATTTTATCGCAAAGATCCGATTTTTCCGGTTATCCTACGATATATGCAAATTCTTCGACTAACAAACAATAAAAATCGATGGTTCCTATGGTGAAGTAGGTTCTAATAATCGATAAACCCTAGCAGCACGTTATGTAGTACATAATTTAAATTCTTTAATCAGTATCATGCCCAGTAGGGTGCAATAAAAGAGCCTTACGAGTAGGGTTGCTAGATGTCCGGCTTTTTGTAATCGTGTCCGGCCAAATATACAAGGTTAGTCGGAAAGGGGGTACTAAGCCGCGGGCCACCTAAAGTATTACTGATTACTATATTAAAGCAAGTGTTAAAATTTCAAAATTCGATTTTTTTTCCATGGAAAATAATTTTTATTTTAGTTTTTCCGAAAATTCTTCATCTCTGCTTTAGTTATGAATTCAGAAAATGGGGTTTCTAATCTGTGACCCCAAATATGACCTAAAATGTAAACACAGCTGATCATAGCTGAGGATAGATAGAATTTAGCATATTTTTTACGAAATCTTTGAAAAGCTATATCTCTTAAACTATCGAGTTTTGGGGAAAGTTGTAGAACAAAAGTTATCCCTTATTATGGGTACTTTAACACCTTTTCGGCTTAGTACCCCCTTTCTGACTAACCTTGTATACAAGTCCGGCCTGTCCGGCTTTTGGTTAACCCCGCCCCGCCAAAAGATGCCGAATGATTCATAATCTTTATATATAAAAATGAATCCCTATTTCCCTTGGTCACGCTATAGCTTGAGAACGACTTAACCGATTGAAGTCATATTTACACTGTATATTTGTTTTGTCAAGGCAATATAGTTCATAGCTATGCTGGAATCCGATAGGTGGTGATGTAGTCAAAATAGTTACGCGGGCACAGCCGCGGGAGAACAGCTGGTAATATATAATTAACAGTAGAATAACACCCATATTCTAAGACGTTCTTCCAAAACTTACTCGACTCGACTCCACCTCGACTCAGCCTTTTTCACTACCATCGGTAGTTATAGTTGACATAAACGTCCTCGACTCGAGATTTTTCCTCAGTCGAGGTAAGGAATCATCTGTCAAACTCAAGGTACCTCGGAACCTACCTTAAGGAAGGAAGTGTCAAAGTTCGTATCTATCAAAAATTAATTTTGAAGACTTATCGAATATGCTTACGATAATCCTTACAAATATTTATCGCGGCGTTATTTGCGCGATGCAGATAAACAAAATAATGACGTAATGACTCTACTCTACCTTGACTTATTTGAGGACCCCTCATGCGAGGAACCTTAAAGTTCACTCGAAATTGCGACTAAGAATATAATTTGAAGGTGTTTTCGAGGCCGTTCTGAGTCGAGTAAGTTTTGGAGGAACGTCTTAGAATAAACGTAGATAATGAATAACAGTAGATAATAAACACACAAATAAAAGTATCATTCTTTTTCTTTTATAAACCAGTGAGTCTGGCTTTCAGGCCAAAATGTCCGGCTAAATATGTATCTGTGTCCGGCTTTACTGTTTTTGGGCCTGGCAGCCCTACTCACGAGTGACGATACTTTAGTACAGTGCGCGGCAAATAATTTGAACCAAGATGGCGTCGACTGCGTGATTTATGTGAGGTTCGGGTCATATGATTCGTTTTGATGAGTCCAATAGATTGCACTTAGTGTTCAGGGTCTGATGATGGAGCTAGGAGGTGGATAGTGGAACTCTTTAGAGGCTACTAGTAAACCCCTCAAGTTTGGCAGTTGACGCCATCTTGGTTCGAGTTATTTGCCGCGCACTGTACGTCCAACGCACCCGGGGCAGTCAGCCTCACTTCCAACCTTCCTGATCATCTAACCTTTTCACCACACCTTGAGTTATTTATTACTACGTAATCTCTTATGATAATTCTTTTTATTACAGCGGTTTTGCTCTAAACGAGAATTTGTTTCCAACGTCGCGCATTGTACCCCATTGAAAAGACCCGCCAGAGCTTTTCATGGCAACGCTTCTCTGCTGTCGAAAGACTTGGCAGACTCTCACGACTCAGTAGTGTGCGAGCATCACCAAGCCTGCTCCAGTTCTGCGGCCTGCCAGTCAACAGCAGGTGACTCTCACCCTAATACCAGGTTCACACGATTCGATTCTAGTTGATCAACAAAATTTGAAACGTTTTTGTTGCTTCAATTTGATTGAAAGTCTGTTCAGACGGTTCAAATCGCATGCGATTTAGCAGTTGATCAACTAGAATCGAATCGTGTGAACCTGGTGTAAGATAGGTGCGGCGACGAGCTAAATAATGAGGTCTATACAGGGTGTAAACGAAATCATGTAATTCGAAATCATGTAAACGAAAAAATGTATCCCATTCAGGGTTAATCTATGTCTTATAAAAATACTAAATCGGGTCTAATCGCGTAGAAAATTAAGTAAGGCAGAAAAATACCTTATTTATCCCGACGTTTCGACCGAATTTCACCGGCCGTGGTCACGGGTAGACTTCCGCCGGTCTTTGGCCGGTGAAATTCGGTCGAAACGTCGGGATAAATAAGGTATTTTTCCGTCTTATAGGTACTAGGTACATTTTCTACGCGATTAGACCCGATTTAGTATTTTTATAATGTGTAGAAATCGCGAAAGTTTTAAAACATTTAATCTATGTCAGCAGTACCTACATTTACAGGTTTGAAGGAATTACATGATTTCGTTTACACGCTGTATAAGGTTAATGGTGTAGTAGGCAAGAACCGAATCAACTGTATTCCTCTCTCGTTTCTCATCATTAAAATTTCAATATAAAACCTACGGTTTTACAATAAAATTCAAAGCCATGTACAAATATCAAGTGTTAATATTAATTTATTGTTAGCTAAATCACTGAAAATCAGCGCTGTGTCTGTGGCCCACGCCATAACACAGCATTATGCTGAGTGGTCACCTTTTTGTCACAGTTGTCTTTTATTTTAATATTATTTATATACTATCATGTTTTGTGTTAAAGTGTATCTGTGACAAATAAATGTTTTTTCTTTCTTTCTTTCTTTCTTTAGCTATCATTAACAATAATTAATTTAAGTATCAAGACTTGGCACACGAGGTTGTCGACATGTGGGAGGTTGACTCAGCAGTTATTGTGCCGATAGTCGTTATGGCCAATGGCTTAATAGCCAAGAGCCTCGACCAACATCTGACGAGGCTCTCGTTGGGCAGCTGGGTCAAGGGCCTGATTCAGAAAGCAGTACTTCTGGACACGGCACGTATGCTCAGGAAGTTCCTCTCTCTGAGGCCCTGACCACCGGTAGCTTGGACCATGTTCCCGATGCCGGTGGGCTACTATTTTAATATTATTAAATGTTTTCAGTTTTTATAGAAATATTTAAAAATGTAACTTCTAACTGCCTCGTTGGTCTAGCGGTGGCAAGCGCGACTGCTGATCGTGAGGTCCTGGGTTCGATCCCCAGGTCGGGCAAAGTGTTATTGAGTTTTTCCGTGTGGAATTTCTCAGTACCAGCCCGGAGTTTGGATTTGTAATCGGTTGATGGTAATAGGCTCGCCCCCTATTACATGGGACTTGAACATAACAACGAAATGAAGGTGTAACTATACGCCTTTGCATAACCCTTCGGGAAATACAGGCGTGATGTTATGTGTAAGATAATATGTATGAAAATGAAAGCAAAAAGTGAAAATATTCCTAAAATTACAGAATATTTTATGGACGACAACTATTCATGAATCGCTCGTAGCTAATTAGCAATCACGCGGATCATATGATTTGCCAGGTTAAGCTGCGCTCTTCGCGGTCAGTCCGTAGATGGGTGACTATTCGTTACACATCAAGACCCCTCCATGCCTAGGAGAACATGTTAAACCGTCGGTCCCGGGTGTCATACGAATACTTATGACAGTCGTTACGGGTAGTCAGAAGCCCGAAAGTCTGACAACCGGTCTGACCTTAGGATATCGGCATTTCCCAGTTACTGGGTTGCGGAGGTCTGATGGCAGTCACTCCGTGTAAAATACTGGTATTCAGCCGCATCTGGTTAGACTGGAAGCTGATCCCAGCATAGTTGGGAAAAGGCTAGGTAGAACAAATTATTCATGAAGTTATGCTGAGGATTTTAATGATCTTAATAGGTTTACTTAAGTATTTTGTTGTAATGTTGGTATAGCAAAGTATAGATGAGTGACTCGGCGTTTTCGAAACGCCGAAGTCAGCTAGTATGACGACTTGTAAAGTCATGAAAACACTTGTTTGCAAAATAAATGTCATGATTTATTTATTCTAGATCGGAGACAAGAAGACGAAGAAACCGTTAAGAGAAAGAAATTAGAAGTAAAGATGAGAATTAAGGCGGCGAAAGAAGGTATAGCAGCGAAGAAGCGCGAGCGCATGCTTCTAAAGGAGGACGCAGACGAGCAGATAAAGGTAAACAACAGCAGTTGCAATTTGTTAAAATAAATATAACTGGAGTTTAAAACGTTATTTATACTTACCAGTTGTACGATTGCAATGGTTCATGAAGGAAGAGTTAGTTTCATCTTGGTGTTTATAGTTCCTAGGCGCTCATGACAAAGGGGAAAAGGAGAAAAAGAAGCCTAAGAAGAAAGCTGAAGGAGACAATAGTTATTTATCTGATGAGGGCACGACTGAGATCGACCAGTCGTTCAAGAACTGTGCATTTGGTTTGAGCTATGAGGTATGTTATTTTTCCTTAAACCATCAAAGTCAAAGTTTTTTATTTCAAATAGACCAGATTTCAGGCACTTTTAAAACGTCAAAACTAGGTGCACGGTTCCAAAAGGTAGGTTCTATGGAGAAGAGCCGGCAAGAAACTCCATGAATACTCTTTTCAAAATAGTAATTATTGACAAATTCCATTACAGTAGTGTGAGAAATAGAATGAGAATAATGCAGGTTAATGTAACAAATAAACTCACATAAGAGTAACAAATAGAAAAATATGCCTTCTAGGATTGCCATAGCAGTTAAGGGTTGACCAGTCCCGACAGAAGGCACCCGTTCATAAATACATTTTTAATTAAAGACTACACTAACAGCGATAGGAAAGACTGCAAAACTATATTTAAATGTATTATTTGTTATGAAATTGGTACCCAATTATAGTTATCTTCACCACTATTTAAGGTAAACGCATACTTATCAGAGCCGAAGGAAGCGAAAGAATCGAATTTTAGAATTACTTGTATGAAATCCTATGAAACCTCGCACACTTATCCGTTCCGAATCGGACGATTCAGCCGATTCGGATAAGTGTGCGAGGTTTCATAGGATTCGGTTCTTTCGTTTCCTTCGGCTTCTGATAAGTGTGCGTTCACCTTTAATCACACTGTACATAGGGTTGCCAACTATACTGCCTAAAACAGTATTATACTGTTTTTCACTATATTATACTTTTTACTGTTGAACAAAAATAAAGTACCTATACAAAATACATAATGTTTTCAACATCAAAATGCCTAACACTGTATTTTTTGGAGTATTTACACGAAATTGATAAGTTGTGCGAGAAGCACTAAAAAATATGTCACAAAAAAAATACTGTTAATTTTTCTAAAATACTGTTTATTTTCCTTCTCAGACCTAAATATACTTTATTTCTTGTAAAAAAAGTTGGCAACCCTACCTGTAGATGTCCATAAACATCTTACAAGTGCCCACAGCCTGTGACAGATACAGCCTTTAGGTGGTCAAGGTTGACCAGACCACCTGGACCAACTTTCGCATTTTTAAATAGTTTTAATTAGCTTTACTTTGTATATTCATTTGTTTGATTTAAATCTTGCGAAAGATTTTTCAACTACAGGGAATGTACCTATACTACGTGACCCATTTTTTACAATTTTTTACCCCCCCCCTCCCCCCCCTCGGTGACAACCTGTAGTATATGACCAAGTGCCCCTGTGACCAAACGTAGTATTTTGAAGACCCCCCTCCCCCACTGAACGGGTCACGTAGTATGGGTACGTTCCCTTATGATTAACCAATTCTCCTGAAACTTCGCACACAAATTCAGTTCCCATGACAATACATTATAATAATTTCAACCTCCAATCCTCAAATCCTGATGCTATCGGGGTCCTGCTACATAAAACTGTTTTACTTAAAGTTCTTTTAAGCGATTATTTTATAAATCACCCTATATAAAGCAGGCTGTATGCTCTAGATCCACCACTGTGTCCACTGTCCTAATTTATTTATTTATACTTCTATACACTATGGTGGTACATAAGGCGGACTTAATGCCATAAGGCATTCTCTACCAGTCAACCTTAGGGTTAAAAGAAAACCATCAAAATAGGTACAGGAAAAAGATGAGTTGACAATTTTGGACTAAATATATTAGGAATTCAAAAGATAAATATAAAATACATATATATGTCAGAGCGAAAGTAATAAATCCGGATATTATATACCTAGTCTTGCCATAAATAATGTCACGAAGAAAAAAAAAATGTTTTTTATTGCAAATAATATTTATTACTTTTACAGTGTGTTAGTTTAATACATAAATATAAAACAATTTAAAATATAAAAAGCTTATTCGAAGTGGTCTCCATTGGCTGCAATACAGTCCTTTAAACGTTGAGGCCAGTTATCAATAGAAGCACGCACTCTTTCCATGGGAAAATTCTTCACTGCCAATCGTATGGATTGTTTTAGGGACTCCAAATTATCATGGCGTTTAGAGCAAGCCGTACTCTCTAAAACTGACCATAAATCATAATCCAGCGGATTAAGATCGGGGTTAGACGACGGCCAGTCTCCAGCTCTGATGAAGTCCGAAACGTTCACTTCCAACCAAGACTGCGTGGACCGAGCTTTATGACCCGGCGCCGAGTCTTGTTGGAAGGACCATACTTGGTTATTGAACATTGTGTTGTTAATGGGCTTAACTACCTTCTCAAGAATGGTATCTTGATACACTTGTGCCGATGTTTTGATACCTTTTTCACAAAAATATGGCTCAGTCACTCCTTCATAGCTAACACCCCACCAAACCATCACTGAAGTCGGATAATGCCCACGTTGCACTCTGTCGACTAATTGGGAAGCTTCCTTAGAGCTTTGAGCATAAATACGGTCATTTTATTTGTTAAAATGTTGCTCAATTGTAAAGATTTTCTCATCCGTAAACAAAAATTTTCTGTGACCTCCCTTTGCGTACAGCTTCAGTAGTTGTTTCAATTTTACCACCCTATTCTTTTTTAAATAATCAGTTAAAAAATGACCAGTGCGTCTCTTGTAGGCTGCAAGTCCTAAGTCATCTTTTAAAATACGCGACATGGTTCTGGGTGCTATCTTCATCTCCCGAGATAAAATCTTTTGCTTTCGGACAGGATTTCTTCGAATTCTTTCCCTTACTGCTTTGACCACCTTTTTCGTACGAACACTACATGGACGGCCAGATGTTTTTCTGTCACAAACAGAGGAGGTCTCATTGTACCTATTAATAACCCGGTACACAAACATTTGACTAATACCAAGCGTATGGAGAGTTTTAAAAATTGCACTTGGCTCCATACCAACTTTGTGTAATGCAATCACAGCGATTCGGTTCTCTTTATCACCCCACTCCATTTTAATATCGCAAAATATTGTACAATGTATTGGCGCCAAAATTAGAAAGTTCAATGAACAATCGTATAAAAATGACAGATTCCAAATTCAAATGTAATATCTTTCTTATTTTTAATTGTAACAGTATTTATGGCCAGACTAGTTATATTATCCAGCCAATATACAAGGTTAGTCGGAAAGGGGGTACTAAGCCGCGGGCCACCTAAAGTATCACTAATGACTAATTTAAAGCGTGTTAAAATTTCAAAATTGGATAATTTTTATTTGCACGCAAGAAGATTTAAATTTTAGTTTTTTCAAAAAGAAATCATACCTGCTTTAGTTATGAATTCAGAAAATTAATTTTCTAATCCGTGACCCCAAATATGACCTAGATAGTAAACACAGCTGATCATAGCTATGGACAGATAAATTTTAGCATATTTTTTATAAAATCTTTGAAAAGCTATTTCTCTTAAACTATCGAGTTTTGGGGAAAGTTGTAGAACAAAAGTTATCCCTTATTATGGGTACTTTAATACCCTTTTGGCTTAGTACCCCCTTTCCGATTAACCTTGTATATAATATCTACTCAATTTAGACAAAGTGATAAATGACACAGAATTAATCACATTAACTAGCTATTTTATATAATATCTTGGAAGATTTGGATAAAGTAATAAAATAAGTATAGGTGAAGATCATAAAGTTTTATTTCAATTTGCCTTAAGCATATGTGTAGCAATAATATGCTGTTATTTTAAATAGTAAGTAATAATTATAATTTTTCTATCGACAGATAGAACGACGGATTCGGATTTTTAGACAAACAGTTTGTAAAATTCGAAACGGCTAGGTCAGGTTAGGTTAGAACAGCGACCACACAACGCGCGAAGGCGAGCGAGCGAAGCGAGCGTGCCGCGGCAGCGCGAGCGGCCGCCGTGCGCCAGATTTCCTCTTTTGCAAAGCAAGCATGCATAGTAGATTAGGTTTAATTTTAGGATTCCTTGTGAATAAAAAAAATTGTATCGTATAACATTATAACTAACATTGTCATAAATAATAATTTAACATTAATTAAAAATTAAATTGAAAGCTCACTAGCCATAACACAAAATAAAACCGTATTTATTACTTTGACTAACTTCGACCTGCTGTTATGAATAATATCCGGATAAAGTGATTAATTTATCACACTGTCTAGACAATTTAGTCATTATGTATAATAGTTATATAATCACTATGACTGTAACATGATACACATAATAAAATATACAAGGTTAGTCGGAAAGGGGGTACTAAGCCGAAAGGGTGTTAAAGTAGGTACCCATAATAAGGGATAACTGTTGTTCTACAACTTTCCCTAAAACTCGATAGTATAAGAGAAATAGCTTTTCAAAGATTTCGTAAAAAATATGCAAAAATCTATCTGTTCATAGCTATGATCAGCTGTGTTTACTATTTAGGTCATATTTGGGGTCACGGATTAGAAAAATAATTTTCTGAACTCATAACTAAAGCAGGTATGATATTTTTTTGAAAAATCTAAAATAACAATCTTTGTGCATGCAAATAAAAATTATCGAATTTTTCCTTTAGAAATCTGATTGTGCGTTTTGATTTTTGTGTGTCTCCTATTTGTGTAATGTAACTAATCTTTGGCATTATGATTTAATTTGATTTCTAGAGTGCGCGCAAGATAACTCTGCGCGCGACGGAGGGCGTGCTAAATGTTGCCATGATCGCAAAAATATAAAGTCCTACTTTTCAAGGAAAAGTAGTATATCGTGAGCATTAAAATTGGGCAGCCCTCTTGCTGTTTATTATATTTTAATTGAGCTAAGTTATGTACGTTTAAATTTACTACCTATCAATTAAATTAATTCGTATTTTTACGTAATTTGCAAAGGAAAAGAACTAAGGTTATAAATGTGCCGTGAGTGAATAAGAATGCAGTATGATTATTATCGGCTGATGAGGTCTATTATAATCTTTATTATTATATTTTCTTTTATTCCTAAAATCAGGGAGATCTAGTGACAAAGTTAATAAAACGGCAACATTATGGCGGAACATGATTAGTTCCGATTTTGGCCGCGCGCAGAGTTATCTTGCGCGCACTCTAGTCTTGTTTCGATTTTGACATGATTTAATTTAATTTTTGGAATTCTTTGAATTTATATGACATTATGTTTTTATTTAATCTCTGGAATTTGTTTGGACTATGACATTATGATTTAATTTTGTTTCTATATATTATTTGGATTTTGACATTAATTTATGTTCTTTTTTGTTTTGTATTTCGATTTAAATTCTATTTTTTTGTATTGTCTGCCTAGTGCGACTAATTTTGTACGCCATATATGGCAAAACATGTAATTACCTAATTATATACTTACATAGAAGACCTTATATTGTACTCATGTTTTACAAAATAAATATATCTTATCTTAATAATAATATAATTTATCTCGTCTGCTCGACGTCCGTATGTCAATGCAGGGATCCAGCTGAATATCAGCGTCAGGTATATTTGCCTCCCCCCCGGTTGGGTTCCCGCATTATCGTTGCGGGGGGGCTTAGTAGCCGGGGCATTGAACCCCACGGTGAAGCGAAGAGGAACCCAAGGAGGGGCCGCTCGTCAGGGCTTGGGTCTGGTAGCCCTCGATGTAGCGGCCAAGTAGGTTGCGGTGTCGCTTCGGCGATATCGCAACTGAGTGCGGGAGGCCGCGGCGGGAGAGGAGTGCCGGTATTACGGTGCGCCGTTCTCCCTACCTTCCGCGGCCTTGACGGGGCCGCCACCGTCAGATGGCGGACGCGGTGGGGCCGCAGGGGAAGAGGAGTGGCGGTGTGTACCTGGCCGCTCTTTCTATTCTCTGCGGCCGAAAAGTGGTAGGCGGCGGGGCCACTAATCTGACCCGTCGCATGGGGACTAGGGGTGCCCAGACACGGGGTAGTCTGGCACCCATGTACTTGTTTGGTCCCCGGGGTGGTCACGGCGTACCATGTGTTCTGGTGCGCCGGTGATGTGGGGTGCCCCCCGCGCCTCTCATGAGGTCGTGGGGTGGGGCCCTACAGTGGAGAGATCCACCAGCAATTGGTGGACCAAGACCTGCCGGGGTTGCGGTGCATGCAATAGCGAATCCCGCGACCCCGGCCTTAGGTCAGAAGGTGGGACACCGTGGTGGTTTTAGCCGGTAAAAGTCCGGCACACCCTCCCGTCTGCCCCAGACGGGGGATAGTCCATGAGGATTTCCCTACGTTAAAAAAAAAAAAAAAAAAAGGTTTATTTGCCTGACACATGCTGAGCTAGACTCCCATTTGGTGCAACCTTGAGACGCACACCGCACCTTGTTCGAGTTGACTTTTAAAGTTTGTCATAGTGTCACTCGATTCTATAAATATGTTTTCCTGCTTTTTTTTCTTTTTGTGTATTGGCACCTTGATTTATATGGTTAATTTATCATCTAATAACAGTTGTGCTATTGTGTGATGTGCTATGTCTTTTGTGTGCACTGAATAAACTTATTACTTACTTATCCTTCTTTCCTCGTGTTGATGCGAGCTAACCGACAATAGTTCATGCCGTGAAAAGGTTCACCAGCCATTAACCTTTTGAACACCACGCTATTGACGTATGAGAAATCGTCGTACTCTTTTTACGCCTATGGACGTCGTTGGCGGCCCGCGCACATTTTCGTTAGACGTCTATAGCCGTTAATGGCGTTCAAAAGGTCAAGGTAGCGGTGCTGACTGTGCAGGGTCCAGACGAACTCAAGTATTGTCACCCGTGGCAGCACTCTTCTGTATCCTATTACATCATAATTGCTGTTCCTGGAACTTATTCTTCTGCTGAATGCTTTATGAAAAAACGTGTTAAGAGGAAATGCAGTCGGCATTTAGTCCATACAAACGTATTCCTCAGTTTCCTCCTTGGATAATGTCACTAGAGTCAATATTTTTTACCATATGATATATGTATAAGGTCCAACCAAAATACCTGGACAAACTTTTACACAGTGTTCAATACGTTCAACTAATCACATCTGTGTAAAAAAAAACGAAATCCGCGCGCGCTAATTCTGTGCCGTGTTTTACCTAAACAGCGATGTGAAAAATGATAAAAAAATAATAAAAGTAAAATTAAATTTAAAAAAAATTGTTTAGAAATAAAAAAACACTTGGATCTCGTTTTTTTTTCATAAATATGTTCAGTTACACGTACTGAACACTGTGTAAACGTTTGTCCAGGTATTTTGGTTGGACCTTATACTATATATCTACCACCACTATGTCCCTGTGTTTTGTTTTTGTCAAAAAAATAATTATTAAAAGAACTAGAAACGTTTAAATTTTACAAAAATCGACCGGTTTTACCACCGTTTTCAAACATCTGGCAAACAAATTTGACGAATATAAAAAATAAAAGAAAAACATACAGACGTAACCAAAGTCTTTCTTAGATAATTACAGAAAAAAAGGTCGATTTGAAGAAGGAAACAGGGAAATACGAAAGTACGATTTCGCTAATATTGCACAGAAGAAATCAGTCCGAGATGCAGGTGTCTCTTTCGCGCTAAATTGGGAAGGTTTGCGGGAGGGGTGGGACGGAAATAGATCGCAAAAACCTATTCAAATTATTAATATTTTGCAGTCCGCGTTTCCTCTTATGTCTGGCAAACGAAAGTAGACACGAATTATTTATAAACTTTTTATATGGCAATGATATACCATAGAGACCTTGATCTCTGAGTTTGTTTCGGCTTTTCTTTTCAGAGCTAGTCAGATAGGAAATGCGGCGCCATCTAGTCTTAAAAAAAACACTACATTGACTTGTATTAGTTTCTATAACAGATTTATTTACAGAAACAAAAATCATTTATCATATAAAAACAAATGATTCTAAAGTATCATATTAGGTTATTCCAGGTATTTTATACTAGCTTTTGCCCGCAGCTTCGCTTGCGTAAAGTTTGAAATCCTCGTTAAGCCCATTTTAAAGTGACATTTTAAAATCCAAAACGTCCGTCTTTTATCACCCCCAGCGGTTTAGGCTGTGCGTTGCTAGATTAGTCAGCCAGTCGGTCAGTTTCTCCCCATGCTTCTTACTTCAAAAGTACCAGATTTCTCATACAAACTTTTATCCCTTATTTCACGCCCTTAGGGGTTGAATCTCCAAAAACCCTCAAACACTTATACGTTTATTTCTTAGCAAAAGCCTAAATATTTAATTCTATGTTTCTCACTTCAAAAATACCAGATTTCTCATACAAACTTTCAACACTTATTTCACCCCTTTAAGGGTTGAATTTCCAAAAATGCTCAAACATGTGTACGTTTATTTCTAACCAAAAACCTTACTATTTAATTTCAAGCTTCTTACTTCAAAAATGACGGACTTACATACAAACTTAAAAACCCTATTTCACCCCCTTAGGGGTTGAATTTCGAGAAATCCCTTCTTAGTGGATGTTTACGTCACAAAATGAACCTACTGTCAAAATTTCAAGTTTCTAACCCCAGCCGTTTAGGCTGTGCGTTGTTAGATCAGTCAGTCAGTCAGACAGCTTCTCCTTTTATAAGTATAATATAGAAGATTAAAGATTAATTTTGGGGTTGCTCTGCTGATATTTTTTTAATTTGCTGCGATTTTTCAGTCTTCTTTCGTTTGCCAGACTCTAACTAACAAGGTTTTAGATGTTCTATAACTTTTTATGAATAAGACCGTTAATCTATTGCTCAATGTTATAAAACGTATTAATTCAACATATTTCAATGTTGGTTAAATTTTTTCTCACATCAGTTCATTATTTTATTTGTTTGTATATTTTGTAAAAAAGGAAGTATAAAAATATATTGTGCTTTAGGGAAATTACGAACATGGGAATATTCCTAAAATTACAAATACTACTAAACCAGGCAATATTTTTTGCTCTGACAACGTAATAATGCTAGAATGTGTAATGCATGCAATGCTTCCAGAGAAAAATTATTGCCTGGTTTAGTAGTAATTCGTAATTTTCGGAATATTCCCATGTTCATAATTAGCTTAAAGCACTATACTTATTTTCTTTTTACAGACAATTAAAGAAGGTTTGTTGATACTGGGCCGAGTGAAGAGCGTTCGAGACATTGAGATTATAGTCAGTCTACCATGTAGATTGATTGGTTCGGTGACGGCATGCCTCATCAGCAAATCTTACAATAAGGAGCTTGAAGCATACGTTAACGATAAGGTTAGTACACAAAGTAATGTCAAACTTATTTTATTTTTACAGACAATTAAAGAAGGTTTATTGATACTGGGCCGAGTGAAGAGCGTTCGAGAGGTTAAGATTATAGTCAGTCTACCATGTATATTGATTGGTTCGGTGATGGATTACCTCATCAGCAAATCTTACAACAAGGGGCTTTAAGAATATATTATATTGACAAGAAGGTTAGTACACAGAGTAATTTCAACGGAATACATATTAGTGGTTTATTGTAATAACGAACATGGGAATATTCCGAAAATTACGAATTTCTACTAAACCAGGCAATATTTTTTGCTCTGACAACTTAATAAACTTAAATAAAATCAATCTAAAAATTGAAGAGATACACGTTTTTGAAGTTTTTGAATAGCGCATATTCTGTCCTTGTCGCACGAAACGGACATTGTACTGAGTAATCTCAAGTCACTGTGAAGTTTTTGAGGTATGACGTCATCATTAAATAGTGCGGTCTCTGTCTTGTTAACAATTTTAAATCGCCAGCCGTTTCGGAGATTGTCCGGAACAGACAGACTGACGGACAAAAATAAAATAAAGATTTTTTGTTATAAGTACGGTATAATATACTTTCATATGCATATAGTAAAAAGCTGTTATTTTGACAGTACAAACAGACACTTCAATTTTATTTATTTGTATAGATTTCATTGGTCTTTTCATTGTTGACTTGAATGTGTCGAGACAATTTAAAAAGATATTATCAAATACGAGGGTCGAGGAACTTCAAGTATACTCCACCAAGAAGAACATAGTCTGCTTAGTAGTCGGCAATAAGATTGACAAGCATATCATTCTGAGACCCAGTGGATAATATCAGCAAGCACATTGGGTAACCCGCGCGATAGTGCAACGAGTATTCCCAAGGAGGGTTGATGTCAGGCAAACGGCCGCCCGGCCGGTCATAAAACAATAACCCAAAACCTCTAACAACATGGATTTATGAAATACATGTTGTGCCGACCTCTTATAGTGTGGGATAAGGGCAGGAAGAAGAAGTATAGATTTCATTGATATTTTCATTGTTTCCTAAAATGTTTCAATACAATTAAGGTCACAGCACACATATCAACTCGGAAAGGGATCGTCACCGTATCAACTCGAGCCATTCAGTATTCTTTGTATGAACCTCCGTACTGCAACGCACACTTATCAGAATCGTAACGTATTCGCCTCGCCTCGGGACAAGCTCGCGAACCGCGGTGCAGTGCGTGGTCAACTTGCAGTTCCCGCGCTTCCGGCTCGTCGTCCCCGCGCTTCCGGCTCGTCGTCCCCGCGCTTACGTCTCTCCGTATCCGAGCTTACGTCTTTTCGTCCACCCTTCAGATTCAGATTAATTTATTCATCAAATATAAGCTAATAGTTTACACCAAATCGCTTATATCTATGCTAATTCTACAAAATTACATTAAAATTTTAATTAAAACTTCTTAGACTAAAAAAAATACAAAAAAGAAACGGAGTAACATAAAATTTGTAAACAAAAAACAACCTTATACATAAAAATAGAAACTAAACAATTATTTCTTCATATTTAAATAAATATACACATGTTTAGCGATTGTCCATTGAGAGTCAAAAAATAAATCTGCCTCAGGAGTATATTTTAGAAAGTCATTTATTGACTTAATTGCTCTAGCAGTGGGATCCCTTTCCGAGTTGATATGTGTGCTTTGACCTTAATTTGCAGTTGGAATACAGCTGGTTTATTAACTGCTTCATATTTTTCCCTTTCAGACAGACAGCGTGTTAAAACTGAGTCAGATGTTTCTTCCCGGACAGTACATAGCTGTCAAAGTTCTGGAGGTGGGGAAGGGTTCGAGCCTCATGCTCTCCATGATGCCTCATCATGTCCACGGTCAGATGACACACGCTGATTTGCAGGAAGGTACGTAATTTTAATCATAACATATAAACATAACATCACGCCTTGTATTCTCCGAAGGGTTTGGCAGTTTTAGTACCTACACCTTCGTTTCGCCAGTTATAAGTCCCACGTAATAGGGGGCGGGCCTATTGCCTTTAACCGTTCATATATCCAGACTACGAACTGTTACTGAGAAATTCCTAATGGAAAAACTCAATAACATTGCTCGACCTGGGGATCGAACTCAGGACCCCATGCTCAGCAGTCGCGCTTGCGACCACTAGACCAGTTTTCTTTTATAACGATTTTAAAGCGTGTATTTCCTTCTTTTTAATATGAATGTGGATGGATATACAAGTAGAGGTAAGCCAAAGAAAAGATCCGGGGTTGCGGTGCACGATTTTGCGAATCCCGCGACCCCGCACGGTCTGGAGGAGGTACACCGTTGGTTTTTAGCCGGTAAGAGTCCGGCAGACCCCCTCACCTTCCCCGGGCGAGAGACATCCATGAGGATAATCCAACGAGAAAAAAAAAGGCCAAAGAAAAGATGGATGGATTCTGTGAAGGATGATATGGATAAGAAAGGAGTGAGTACTGAGATGACGGCTGACAGAGGAGAATGGAAGAGGAATACGTGTTGTGCCGGCCATACCTAGTGTGGGATAAGGACTGGGAGATGATAATTTCTTTCTTTTTATATCTTTCTTGTTTCAATTATCATGGTCTTGCTATATCTTCTTAAAAATATCATTAAATTCTAGTGAATTTTGAAAAAGTCACCTGCCCTATTAATTCAATGTATTGTCTTTTAGGAGGCCTCGTGCAAGCAGCCGTGTCCTCAGTGGAAGACCACGGATATGTGATGGACATTGGAGTGCCCAACACTTGGGTCTTCCTACCCAAGAGTTTCACTAACCCAGATATTGAACTAAGTTAGTGATCACTGTTTTAAACTTTCACGGTTTTTAACTATACTTAAAAATTCACTTATGGGATAACTTCCGTGATTATTGATTATTGTTTTGCCGTGACGTTCAATCGAGTGTGAGTTCCAGTAGTGAGCGTAGAAAAAGACTAAGAAAGAGGGTAGACAGATTTGTCTGCTCTTCATAATCATTTTATTTTAAGTTTTCATCCACCCGCATTCTCCAGTTTACCCGCGATCATGGCGCTTGCAACAGCGTCGAAATATCGGGAACTCAAATCAAACAATAATCACAGAAGTTATCCCGTAAGTGTATTTTTAAGTGTAAGTTAGTGATGTCTTTTATAACAACTAAGGCTTAGTACAGAATAATGCCTGATTAGCTTTCAATAAAATGCTATGTTATTTTCATGAGAATAACAAATAACCGTCAAGCGAAACTCGCGCTTCAGGTGCTTTCATGGTGACGATAATAGCATACCTTCTCGCCAACAAGTCAATCGAACTGCCGCCTTGCGCTCGCGCGCTTGTACATGTTCGTAGCGGGGCGTTGCGGGCTGAAGGGGGAACTGAGTGATTACGAAGCGGCGTTCGGCGCACGGACAAAGGAGGTTCGCTTCTATACGGTATTATTTATTCTTAAGACAGGTACAGACTGCTGTAACTTAACATGCAATGCAACACGAAAGGTGCGTAGTACGCACGCGTAGTGTGCACGGTTCGTGCGCGCAATAAATAAGCGAAAAATAAATTTTATAAAATGACATACCTATTGATATTCGGTTGCCACAGCAACCAAACCAACATTAATTATATTATTATTATTATTATAATTAGCCTGTGCTGTCCCACTGCTGGGCAAAGGCCTCCCTCCATTCCTTCCATCTGTCACGATTCTGTCCAGTTTCATGCCAATTATCATTAAAGGCATCCAACTCGTCCCGCCATCTTCTCCGCGGTCTGCCGCGACCCCGTCTCGCTGTCTCGGGGCTCCAGTCTTGTGCTACACGGGCCCACAGCTTGTTCGACATACGGCAGACATGTCGTGCCCAGTCCCACATCAGCTGGGCGGCCTTTTGAGCCACATCTACAATTTGAGTTTTGGAGCGCAGTGTTGTGTTTCGAACACGATCTGTTAATTTAACACCAAGTATGCTGCGCTCCACAGCCCTTTGGCAAACCTTGAGTTTAGACTTCTGGATGTTGGTCAAAGACAAAGTCTATGCACCATATGTCAAGATGGGGAGTATGCACATGTCCATGAGCTTGCGCTTTAGAGTGATATGGGCAAATTGCTCTTGAATTGCTCTTTCATGGACCAGTAGCTCTTCCAGGCGTTTTCGGTACGTCTTGAAAAAAAAAAAACATTAATTACTTTAAAGAAATTTCTGAGCCCTTTACCGCCCCCCTCTAGGCGTCTAACAAGGGGGCGTTATTGCCCAATTTGAGAAAGACTGGTCTATACAGTCCGCCTGGCTAGCTAGAGCTACCACCCGAGCATTAAGGTGTACCCGAGTGTGTACGTGAGTGAGAGAGTATACAGTGTGTAAACAAAATCATGTAATTCCTTCAAACATCGTGATGTACTGCTGACATAGATTAACCATTACGCCCTGTATGGGAGCTCCTCTATATCTTTGCTACTTATATTCGTGTGCTTCATCTTAGGCCTGGTCTGCGCTTACCGTCAGGTGTGACGTGCGTCAAATGAGAACACCTTAAAGAATTTAAAAAAAACAGTTGATATTTGATGGTTTTATTGGTATCTGGTTAGATGTGGGTATGGTGATCTGGTGTAGTATCAAGTCTGCGCCGTATGCTGGTAGCATCATCGTGACGCTGTCCAATGAGTTGGTGGCGCTGCAGAACTCCTGGCTGCGGCTCAAGCCTGGCGCGCCACTGCTGCCTGGATCCGCCCTCGACTTCCTCGTCGATACGGTACAGTATATGCTTAATAAGCATAATCAACCCATTAGCACAAAACAGATAGGTACAGAAGTCAATCACATGTATGTACTCCACTTTTCATACCTACGCTCGGCGGTCGCTCTATCTACAAGGTTAGTCGGAAAGGGGGGTACTAAGCCGCGGGCCACTTAAAGTATCACTGATGACTATTTTAAAGCAAGTGTTAAAATTTCAAAATTCGATAATTTTTATTTGCATGCAACATGTTTTTTATTTTGAATTTTTCAAAAAAAAATCATACCTGCCTTAGTTTTGAATTCAGAATATGAATTTTCTAATCCGTGACCCCAAATATGACCTAAATTGCAAACACAGCTGATCATAGCTATGGACAGATAGATTTTAGCATATTTTTTTACGAAATCTTTGAAAAGCAATTTTTCTTAACCTATCGAGTTTTGGGGAAAGTTGTAGAACAAAAGTTATCCCTTATTATGGGTACTTTAACACCCATTCGGCTTAGTACCCACTTTCCGACTTACCTTGTATAATCTATCTCTCTCTAGCGGATGGCACTCGCGCTAGTACTAGTCCCAAACAGACCGAGATATCGTGTCCGTGAACAGTGTCTATGTGTGCGTTGCTCGAACGCACTTGTATGTAGATTGACTTCTGTACCTATCTGTTTTGTGGCATTAGTGTCTCACTGTTGGGCACAGGCCCAGGATAATTTCTAACTGTTAAACTTTTTCATTGTAATGCCCTTCAACTGTTTAGCGAGTCCTGGGGGGCTTCTAACGTCGCACTTGGTGAATCATATTTAGTTTCATATTAGTAATCACAACTGCACGTAGAATGCACACCCATCGCAATTGCAAACTTAGGGGCCATACAAGTGTTACGTAAGCAGAATTTCAGTAATTTTTGACCCCCCCCCCCCTTGTCAGCAAAAGTAAACAAAGCTCTTACCCTCTCTTACTTATATTTTTTAAAATCTGTTCGGGTTTCTTTATTGTTATTCATGAGCAGCAGTTTTCAAGTCTAGAAAAATAAGTAAATAAATAAATATTGCTGACGTAATCAACATCCAGACCCCCTCCGTCTCCCGTGTCATCAAAAATAAGCTAACCAAAGCCCCCCCACCCCCCTTTGGTGCTTATGCAATACTTGAATGGCCTCTTATGCATTTGCCAAATACAGCTTCAATTCTTTAGTACATATTGTGACTCCGTTCAGTGGGAGCTCTGCATCATTGTAACGCACATTATTTACAGCCTTTGGACAACGGGATCGAGGGTCACTTGTTCGGAGACACCACCGCCTACATCCAGCGCCAGCACGCAGACACCGTTAAAGGCAAGAAACCTGCGCTTGGGCAGAAGGTAATCAAATATAGATTTATTTATACTCTTTATAATAAACTAGCGGCCCGTCCCGGCTTCGCACGGGTGGACATTTTTCCCGTTTTTGCAACATTTTTCATTTATGCTCCGCTCCTATTGGTCGTAGCGTGATTTTATATAGCCTATAACCTTTCTCGATAAATGGAGTATCCAACACAAAAATATTTTTTTAATTCCAACCAGTAGTTCTTGAGATTAGCGCGTTCAAACAAACAAACTCTTCAGCTTTATAATATTCGCGATCCACGATTTCTTTCAGGTAACTTTGGAATAGAGTAGAGAAAATAAATACCTACACATTGGACACACAACCCAACAACAAGGATTGACTGCCTTGTTTGTCTAATGAACGCAAGCGCGACTGCTGAGCATGGGAGCCTGGGTTCGATCCCCAGGTTGGGCAAAGTGTTATTGGGTTTTCCATTAGGAATTTCTCAGTAGCAGCCCGGAGTCTGGATGTGTGCCCGTTTAATGGCAATAGGCTCGGCCCTATTACATGGGACTTAAACATAATTGGCGAAACGAGGGTGTACTAAAACACCTTTGCCGAACCCTTCGGGGAATACATGGCGTGACGTTATATTTATGGATACACAATCGGGCTGTGACATACAGACAGACATCACAAAACTTCATTGTGCTATACATGGGTTGCGTACGCGCCGTTCGGCTACAAACTCCCCAAAAATAGACTCCCTTTTGTTGTAGCTTCGCGCGCGTCTGTTATACGTGATGCCGACGCGAAACACCCCATTTCTGACGATGAAGAACATCTTCGAGACAACATACCCTGACCTTAAAGCCGAGCAGAAGCTCCAGGATGGACAAATCATCGACGGGGCCCAGGTTTGTGACTTGACGTTACTTTTATTCAGCCAAACTTTATGTGTTGTGTAAACAAACGTGTAACTTTCAAATCAGCCTCGTATTGTTGCGATGCTTGTATATTCTTTTCAATGTTATTTTTAGCTTCAACCTCTTTTTCTTTCATGTTTTAAATTTCATTGTCAATCTTATTTTTCTCGTTAGCTTCGTGTTGTTGCATTATTTGGATATTCTTTTCGATTTCTTTTTCTTTCAAAATTAAATTTGTTTGCATTTCCTTAATATTCTTAAATTCAATATTGTTTTTAACCTCGGCCTCTTTTTCTTTCATATTTTGAATTTTATTGTTAATCTCCTTTTTCTTGTTAGCTTCATGTTGCATTCATCATTCATTCATTCATGTTGCATTTTTTAGATATTCTTCTCGATTTTTTGTTTATTCAAAGTTAAATTTATTTGCATTTCCTTAATATTCGAGTAAGTTTATATCGAGAAAGACGAGTAAAGTTTATTTGTTTAACGATAGTAAATAATTATATGTTTTTAATTAGTAATTATACGTTAATGTTACGTGTTTGTTTTTTTTTTTGTTTTTTCATACATTCATTTTGAACTGTACAACGCCTTGGTTCTAACCGTTGTGCATGTATATTTAAATAAATAAATGCACTCGAGAGCCGTGAATCCGGGGTCACCAACATAAATAAAACGAAAATGTTAAATAATGTTTAACAATATCATCTGAGATATTAAGGTTTATGTTGGTGACACAGATTCATTGATCTCGAGTGTAGATAGAGTTAGGCTAACCAAAGTTGAGACTATCACCGGAAAATTAAAAAAACGACTTAAAAACACTCATAACGCTCAATACTGATATTTTTTTATAAATTATTTCGTATGGATTATTATTTTACAAATAAATAATAGAGGAAGATGGGGGAATGGCGGTCACTTAAGCAGTAATCCATTTTTTATTTTATTTCTGAGACTTACGGTATAGGTAACTGACTTTTTACATAGCTTAAATAGTGGGCTATAGATATATATATATATATATATATATATATATATATACAAGGTTAGTCGAAAAGGGGGTACTAAGCCGAAAGGTGGTAAAGTACCCATAATAAGGGATAACTTTTGTTCTATAACTTTCCCCAAAACTCGACTGGTTAAGAGAAATAGCTTTTCAAAGATTTCGTAAAAAATATGGTAAAATCTATCTGTCCATAGCTATGATCAGCTGTTTTTACAACTTAGGTCATATTTGGGGTCTCGGATTAGAAAATTAATTTTCTGAATTCATAACTAAAGCAGGAATGATTTTATTTTGAAAAAAACTAAAATAAAAACCTTTTTGCATGCAAATAAAAATTATCGAATTTTGAAATTTTAACACTTGCTTTAAAATAGTCATCAGTTATACTTTAAGTGGCCCGCGGCTTAGTACCCCCTTTCCGACTAACCTTGTATATATGTACATATATATATATATATGAGGCATATTATCAATCTATTACGGGTTTCTTATTTTTTTATCATTTTGTAAAACCCTTCGTTGACCGCTATTACCCGCAGGTGCGGGTAATGGCAGCCTACTGTTGGCGTATTACCGGTCATACAAAATTAACACAGGGTTGCTTCTAAAATGTACCAAAACAAAATAAAACGACATTTTATTCATATTATAAATGTATAGTAATTTACTTTAAGAAAGATATTGATTGGTATAAATCACTTTAAACTTACCTTTCACCGAATTTTTGATTTTATTACAACAAAACACACCCGAACTTTTACACAGCTGTCAAACTCACTGCGCGAAGGAAAATGGCGCCGCTTGGTAAATAAGTTTATTCGGCCGCATACTAAATGGCGACATAGCGATAGCAGAATGTTTTTGGAAGTCTTAGATTTTGACGTGACCGGCATTGCCCGCTGACTGCCATTCCCCCATCTTCCCCTAGTCTTGTTTTTTGAATTTCGCGGGCTAAATTCAGTCTCAACTTTCGTTAACCAAACTCTATAGTTAGGTATAATGAAATAATAATTGTAGTCTCGGTTTAAACTTGTTTTACTGAACATCTTATCACCCATTATCCGTGATTCGCTACATCTGGGGACCCGGGCGTGATGAAATGACAGAGTTTAGTTGAAATCCTAAAGAAAAAAAAAGACAGATCTAAGAGGTAGTGTTAGTAACACAAAGTTTAGGAATTGTGACCATGGACCGAAAACCATTCCAGACCTTATACTTCCCAAAGATATATTTATGGTTTTTGTGATCATTGTATTTCTTTTACAATTCGACTGCTTGTAGATGGTCTTGCAGACCGTTTCTTCGTAACCGGGCAGTTATTGGTGAGACCTGAAGGGCAGTGGCGTAGCGTAGTGGGGGCGGCAGGGGCGGCCCGCCCCGGGCGGCACTTTTTAGGGGGCGGCAAAGTTTAACAAAAAATAATAAAAAGCTTTTTTATTTAAAATCTAACCTGTACAATGCAAAATAATGATGACTGTTCTTGCCGAAAAGTTCTCTATAATTAATGTATGTAATGTATAGTATACATTAAATTGAAATACCTAAATAAGAGGGCGGCAAAACTTTCTTCCGCCCCGGGCAGCCGACACCCACGCTACGCCACTGCTGAAGGGCCTCCAACCAATGGGGACGAAAGTAAAATACTTAACCTAAGCTAACTATTACTACTAGTAACATCATGACTAGCTAGCAACAACAGCACTGAGGGCGACTCCTAATGGGACTCGGACCTCGGCTTAAGGCGTTGCTGGCGAGAGGACTGGGAGGGAGACAGCTTGATGAGGACTGAATTACCGGTGTGACTGTGAAGTCAGAAAGGACGACCGGCTCCGCGGCTGAGCACGGTGGATCAGGGAATTTTTGTGCTAATAATGACGCCGTGGTTTTTACAGGTTCTGAAGATAACAGGCCGGTCGATTCACTTCCGACTCGGTGGCGGGTGCTTCGGTACTATGAGTCTGAAGCGCATCCAAGTGGACGAAGACCTCACGGACGAGGAGGTGGTCGCCAAGTCTTATCCTATAGGTATGTGGAATATCGTCATTGGATAATCATCGGATTGTAGTACAAAAGTTTAAACACTTATTAAAACTGTGTCTAACATCAAACTCCTTACACACAAAAGGTGTTTACGCCCCGTTTAGTCTAAACTACTTTTAAACACGATTTTATGGTAAGGCGTATGTATGGTGTAGCACAGTGGCGAAGGGTGAATTTTCTTAAAAGGGAAGCCGGACCAAACTCAAAATATATTATAACTTATTTCTTTGATTGTTACCTTCATAAGCAAATGTTATACCTGCAATGTAACTTCGTAAATAATTATTTGTTTAAATGATAATTGAAAATAACAGATATTAGTATTTGCCATATTTCAAAAGGGAAGCCGATAGGAATCGAGTTGTATGGAGCCTTCGCCACTGGTGTAGCAGTGGTTTCAATTTAAGCCATTGTGGTGCAAAGGCAATTATTAAGACATTTATACATTCATTCGCGTGTAACTTATGGTGCTACATTTCTAGGGATGGGGCCATACAATTTCGCCCATTGTCCTTTAATAGCATTTGCTGCTTTTATGCAGTGAATTATGTAGGACGGCTCTATTGGTGCAGTGGCTGGTTGGTTAACTTCTTTCATTGTCTATCTCCGAAGTTCTTCATCAGATCTTCACCAAATGTAAATGGGATCATTTTGAAAGAACATTCTTTTAAACAAAAAAATATTAATTAAAATCGGTTTACAATTAGCAAAGACATCGCGGAACAAACATACAAAAAAAAGTCGAATTGCGAACCTCCTCCTTTTTTTGGAAGTCGGTTAAAAATGGTCCCATTTAAATTTGGTGAAGATCTGATGAAGAACTTCGGAGATAGACAATGAAACTCGTAAATGACGAACAGTACGCATAATGTGATGATGTGATTATGTTACGAGCAGCGTCTTTAGTAGGCCAAACCATGTTTTATATAAGGCCACTAAAATGAATAAAATAAAAAACATTTTTAACAAAAATAAAACCGACATCGAAAAAATGAAAAAAGAATAAAATAATTACCATATTATAAAATTAACAGTTTCAGAAGTCGGTGCCTTCAATTTGGTTCAGCGTGGATCAGCACCGAGTACTGAAACTGTTAATTTTATAATATGGAAATTATTATATTCCTTTTTTTTAGTCTTTTTCAAATCGGTTTTATTTTTGTTAAAAATGTTTTTTATCTGTCGTAGGTATGTGACAACCAGAGGGGTATAGGGGAATCTATATCTTTGTTACTTCTTGGTATTTATTCTACTTTACATTGCAAATAATTAATCTTCTTTGGTGTTCTTAGTACTGACCGGTTATAAAAGCTACAGTTGCTCTATCTTCACTATGCTAAGAGACTGACACTAGCTAACATTATAATATTCCAAAGGGTCACATTTAATTTGAATGAACCATTCTAAGTTCTATATTCAATTTCGGAATTTTTCTTTTCACACCCATAATCCTATTTCCTAGACTACTTGGATTCGTGTGGTCCATCTTAGACCCTTTCTGCGCTTACCATCAGCTGCGACGAGGGTCTAACACGACCAAGCCTGAGTATTTTTTTAAAATGTTAATAACTTTGTGTGTACCCACAGGGAGCAGCCACAAAGTGCGGGTGTTGTGTTACAACCTGTCGGACTATGTGTACTCGGTGACCGACCAGCCCGACGAGGTGGCCGCGAAGTAGGGGAGAAGTGAAATGAAAGAGCCAGTTTACTAAACGGAGCAAAAAAATATAATTTTAATGAAAGAAATGATGTTTTTTTTTCTTCAATTATTATTTATTTAATAAAGAAGGTAATTTCATACGAAAAAACCTTGCACACTGTAAAAAAAACAATGAAACATTCACTTTTCAAAAGTATGTTTTTGGCGGTTTCATAACATTTCGGTATTGAAAGAGCTACTTACTAGAAGTTATGAAAGAGCCAGTCTGTATTATAAAGTGTAATTGTAAAATAAAATGCAAAATTATAATAGTAACACTATTAAAAAAAAAACAAAAAGACAATTCTAACAAATCTTTTTTATAAACTAATGACATTTTTAAGATTTTTTTTATTCTATCAGTCATTTTAAGTAATTGTAACAAACGTTTTAATCTTAATACAATATACAGTCATACTTATTATATAATCTTAACATATCAGAGGCGGATTATTTTTTATCAATAACAATCTCGAAAATTAAACAAAATAATATCTTCTATCAGAAACAACATCGTTAAATCTTTATGAACTTAAAAAATATTGCTCACTTTGAACTTCTAAGTCTTAACTATCTATTTGCTTAAGTTTAAGATTCAGAGTTTTCAGGAACTTTGGAATATACAATATGTACCAAACATAATTAACGCACATCCTGAAAGTAGTTTGTTCAGAATCGTTTACTGAATCGACTTCAGCCAACTTTTATTGTTTTTTTATTTTATTAACGTGTTTTTTACTCATTAGTTTTTTAATTGGTGTAACGAAAATTGAGCCTTATATCAAGGGCATAAGACTGAATTTTAAATGAAGTTAACAATGAAAAAGTAATACTATTTTCTTGAATAAATAATATTTAAGCACATAAAAATAAAATTTCAGTGTATGTATTATGATTATAACATAATATTCTAATTGGGGTGTTTGAGGGTGTGCGTTAATTACGTTACATGTTGTATGTATATAATGTAATTTTATTAAAATTAGAAACATGTCTTGCAAATAAAATTTAATTCCCCTTAATGTCACAGGATTCATGAGCCCAATCAGAACAAATTTTGCATTAAAACCAATCTTGATCACTGTTTTCATATGATTTCCTGCAAACTACGCAATTATCACTATTTTTATTTGTTTTGGAGCTTGTTTTACTTCAGCCAATACGATAGAGTCAGGACGAATCAGAATCATCTTGCAGTGCGCAATTTTCTTGATTTTCTATTAGAGGTTTTTATGGACTGTTTTGTGGTCATTTTCAAATTATTTTTGGTTTCTTTGCATTACCCTCTTTCTCTTTTTTTCTTTTCGGGACAGTCAGTTACAGACGACGTTCGCAGTTTTGTTTATGGACTGACCTTCAATTACTGATTTTTCTAGACTTTTAAGTTTTTTTGGGCCGGGCTTTTCCATAATGCAATATCTGAAGCAAATAATTTAATAATATATGAAAAAAAAATCATATTTATTATTATTTTATTAAATTTACAAAATTCTAATGCACGTTTACGAAAGAGTGGGTTATGTGGCCAGCTCTCCTGTGGCCCATTCACCCGGCTCTTTCATAACTTATTCTTTAAAAGAAATATAACCTTCAAAATAACAATACCTAATATCAAAACTTTTGCGGCTCAGTTTGCAGTTTGTATGTACGTAGCTGCAAGGCCAAATATATGCATAAACTCAATCTATAAGCCATTTACCTATATTTGTTTACAATAAAATACCAAAAAACAACTTAAATGAAGCAAAATACTTACTTTTTAGTGCCAAAAACTTTGGTTTCGGCGAACTGTCAAAGGGCTTTTACACAAAACTGCGAAACGGCGCGATGCGAATTCGCAACGCAGAAAACTGCGATAGGTACGAATTGCTGCGATGCGATTTCGTACAGCAACCCGTCTCCCTTCCAAGGTTCGGGTAACCAATCCCTCGACTATCGTCAAGCGTATTGAACGTATTTTATACTAGGTAGAATAAATTTGCGTAAAAAAATTTGCGCACTGCTGTTACTAATAAGAATTCAAAGTATTTATTTCAATTAGGCACATAAAAGGCACTTTTGACCGTTAAAGTTTACAAAGAAAATAGAATTGATTCTAGTCGCCCGTTCCAAAAGGTAGTTTCGTATGGAGAAGAATGGACAAGAAACTCCACCGTTACTCTTTTAAAATGTCTTATAATATTTTGTATAGGTACATTAATTATACAATTATATGTGAAGTGAAGATATAGCAAAAATCAATTACGCGAATCAATTCGTAAGTTCTTGCGATGCGTCGCGCGAGCTCGTATATTTCTACGACGCGACGTCGCATCGCAGTTTTGTGTACAAGTCCAAATGTTTGTGGGTGACGGGAAATCAGTGTTGCCACATCCAACCATATCCGTACCTAAACTACGAAAATAATATAAGTGGCTCTTTTAAAACCTGGCTCCTTCGTGCCACTTCTCCCTACTTTAACCTGGATCAGCTCAGGCCTGGCGAACTTGTCGACGCTACCGTGAAGGCCGTCGCAGATAACCATGTACTCCTCAACGTTGGCAGAGTAACAGGTAACAATCACAAGTTCTTTGGAAATAGTAAATTTTACTTAAAGCAGTCTAATCGCGTCATCAGTAGAAGTGATAAAGTCTTTAACATACAGTTACCAGGTAGACAAGTAAAACTTTCTATAGATCGCCTTAAACCAGGGTATGTGTTACAAGAGGATGACTCGCAACCCCCAACAATACATAATAACGAGAATAATATTCGTAAAAAAGTAACAGTTTCAACAGTTTCAAACGAGCGAACCCAGTAACTTATGGAATGTACCCATACTACGTGACCCATATTTGACGAATTTTTAGCCCCCTCCCCCCCTCGGTGACCATCCGTAGTATAAGCCAATACCCCCCCTCCCCCCTATTTTCACGTAATAATTCATAAATATGGTTTTAAATCATTTTTTGCAAACAGAAAATTAAATAAAAAATATTTGACTCATATGTGCGACAGTGTTGCCGTCGCCATATTTGAATATAGCTCGAAAAAACTCGAGATTTCTCTAGAGGATATTAACTACGTGACGAAAATCTAAGACACCCCCCCCCCCCCCGCCCCTGTGACCAAGCGTGGTATTTTGAAGACCCCCCCCTGAACGGGTCACGTAGTATGGGTACGTTCCCTTAGGCTATACAACATGGCTTAAGAAGTTTAAGGAGTATTTTTATATAAATAGCTCACTTACGATAATTTTGTGGGTTGGATCCTTTTCGCTTAACTACGTCCTATTGTTAATGTAGCATTATGCAATTTTAGACATCCGTAAGGGATATAAGGCACAGCGTACAAATAATATTTGTCAGAATTTGATAGAAAGGTGACACAGTTATACCACGTACTTAGTACAAGTTAATTAAAATGGGTAACTATCAATCAAAGGACAAAGTGGAAATTAAGGAAAAAACAAATAACGTGACTCATGTGGATCACAAGTTGAATACATTGTGCAACACCATGTTAATTATTGTAGTACCTATTGATGGTGGTACTGTTAGCCTATGCTATGAAACGAAGGTTTACTAAAGGCGTAAGGAAATGGGTGAGAAAGGAATTAGTTGCCAGTTTATTTATTTATTTATTACATAACAAACTTACATCTATCATTACAGGTACAGACCTAATGCGATAGAGCAGTTAATTTATAAGCCTAAATAGTTTTTTATTTACAAATAATTATTTCGTAACTTATTAACCAATAAGTAGCCCTATGTGAATTCGCTCAATGTACACGAAAATATATAAGTCTGTTCAGCTACCTACCGTTCAGTTCAACATACAGTTCAACAACCTTACCAAGTATTAAGGTGGAAACTGTGCAGCCACCGCAGGTGTACACTGCGACGCCCTCTAAAGTTGTGTTCTGATTATGGGAACACTTGATTGAAAATTTTCGTTCATCAGTGTTAGTGTTTAATAAAAAAATGTAACTAGGTTAAGTGTGTAAATTGGAGTTATATTTTGCTATACAATCCTAGGACAATCTGCAGAGTTTGTGTTGCTGGTGACCGGCCACGACGATGCCAAGAGAATATAACCCAAACTGTAATATTAAGCCAACACGTTATATCTATCTAATCTAATACCTTTAAACGAGCATAATCTGAATCTCGGAAACGGCTCCAACGATTTTCATGAAATTTAGTAGGTACCTATGCGGGGTGGGGGTTTCGGGGGCGATAAATCAATCTAGCTAGGTTTCATTTTTAGAAAACGTCTTTTTATCCATGTTTTCAGGCAATGAAAAACTGCTACAATATCATTAGAATACGAAGGTAAATTTCGCCATCCTCTCCATGATTATAATAACTCAGGTGGGAAATCGGGCGGTCCTGAAACCAGAAGACCCCGGTTCGATTCCAGATGATACATTTTTTCCCTTTTTTTTTTTCAAGTTCCTTTTTCTTTCTTTTTCCCTTTTTTTCTGTCCAAAAAACACGATTTACCAAAAAAAATACCGAGCTAAGCTCGGTCATCCAGGTACTGTTATTAAAAGAAAACTTATTATATAATGTAATGAATTAATGCTGCTCATACCCATCTGGAAATAGCGTGATAAGAAATATTAATACTTTCGTAAACACAATTGATAAAATGTAATATCAGTCTTTCGCAAATTTTTATTGTAATAGTATAAATTGCTGTGTAAGTAAAGAGTATTGTTGCAGTAGTGCGGTTAGCAAGAAATGTATTAAGGCTTTGTCATACAGAACGCGTTATTATCGCGCGTCAGAGCGCTAACCTAACGCGACGCTATGACGCCGAGCTGTGTTGTGCTGCGATGGTGATGAGCAGAGGCGCTGCGTAATGCTAGCGCTGGCGCTCTGTTTGGCGGCACGCCGCGTCACGGCCAGCCGCTAGTGCGTTCGAGCTCTTACTACTTGATATTTGTACATGGCTTTGCATTTAATTGTAAAACCGTAGGTTTTCATTTAAATTTTAATAATGAAAAACGAGAGGAATGTAGTTGGTTCGGTTCTCGCCTACTACACCATCAACCTAATACAGGGTGTAAACGAAATCATGTAATTCCTTCAAACCTTGTGATGTACTGCTGACATAGAATAGAATAGAATATACTTTATTGTACACCAAAATTGTAACACAGCTCTTATACAATAACAAACATTAAAGGGTACAATGGCGGCCATAGATTAACCCTGAAGGGATACTTTTGGATTTAATAAAAAAAAACAAGAAGTAGATATGTGTTTTTAACGTGAGGCATTTTAGCGCCCCGAGTTAAGTGACCGCGCGGCGAGCGATATCCGCGCAATTCGCTTGGGGCGCTAAAATGCCTCACGTTAAGAACACATGTTTACTTCTTGTATTTTTTTATTATATCCTAAAGTATACCGTGCTGTGTTAATCTATGTCAGCAGTACATCACGAGGTTTGAAGGAATTACATGATTTCTTCACGGCTCGTCTGACAGATATGAAAAAAAAAACAAAAAAAAATTCAGATATTTTTATTAATTATTGATTGATTAAAACTTGGCCTTCTCTATGTACTCTATCGCACGCTGTTTGATCCTGTCCACTTGCTCCTGGTCTCCTATCTTCTCTTCTACTTCTATCCATTTTTTGTAAAGAATCTTCATTTTTCGTGCTGGCAACTTCTGTGACGTCATACGCTCCATTACTTGCCTACAAAAAAATGTGATAGGTACATTAGATTATGTCTTATTGGTGTTTTTATGTTTAACTAAGGGCAAAAATGGTATCATTATTCATTACCATTCCGGAAATGCCACATTGTCCGTATAAAGGAAACTAATATTTGAGAAAAGGTTACTTGACAAAAACTATTAATTTGAAAAAAACTAACAATATTGCCCAGTCGCTAAGTCGCCAAAAAGGGGTTTACTTTGGAAAAGGTCGGATAGTTCTGAATTTCGGATATGTGTTATGTTTCGTCTATTTCGGAACGTACAACAGTCAACGACAGGTCGTCATGGCAATCGGGTATGAGGTGAGTCGTGGAAGGGGGGACGCCCCGAACTCCCGCACAGCGCCCGCCCTATCTTACGGGGTGTCCTGCGTAAGCGACAAACGCGATGCGGTGCGACGCGACGCGACGCGACACGACGTGTAACAAATACGCGTTACGTCGCGTCTCGCTACATAGGCCGCTACTAGGGAATGCCGTTGTCTTGATCGCGTTTGTCGCGTTCGTCGCTTACGCAGGACACCGGGTTAGTCTTCAAGCTTAGCGCGACACGAGCCGCATCGACCGCGTTTATCGATTTCGATCTCGCTCACGTTGTTGCTTGTAGTTGTGTATTGAAAATGACTAGAAAGTTGCCATTGTCGACTTGTTGTTGACAGTACATACTGAATGTATGCCGGGCGGCAGTGCCAGCGACGGTCGTGCGGTTCGCGGGGTACGAGGCGCCCGCGTCGACCAGGTAAGTCGTAGAAAAATCACCGTCAGCGAGCGTCACACGCGTAAAAATATTGTACGCGCGCCGTCTCACCATAATTTCCTTTTATTTTAAGAGGAAATGCGGTCGGCGTTTAGTCCATATAAACGTCCTCAGTTTCCCCTTGGATAATAATGTCACTACAGCAAATATTTTTTACCATATCGACGGTTAACTACCAAGACCTCCTAACTGACATTTTTTGACAAATTGCTTTTTTACTAATTCTCCAGCAATTGCCGCCAAAGTTTGCGCTGATATATTTAGTAGGCATTTCCACGATAGTAAAAGTACCCGAAATACTGCAAATTCTATGTAGGAGATTTTTCTGTTGCATGTTCATGTGGAGAATTAGTAAAAAAGCAGTTTGTCAAAAAATGTCAGTTAGGAGGTCTTGGTGGTTAACCGTCGATATGATATATATCTACCACCACTGTGTCCCTATGTTTTGTTTTTGTCAATAAATTAATTATTAAACGAACTAGAAACGTTTAAACTTTACAAAAATCGACCGGTTTTACCACCGTATTGAAACATCTGGCAAACAGATTTGACGAATATAAAAAATAAAAGATAAGCATACAGACATAAACAAAGTCTTTCTTAAATTATTACAGAAAAAAATATTAAATCGGTCCAGATTTGAAGAAGGAAATAGGGAAATACGAAAGTACGATTTCGTTAATATTGCACAGGAGAAATCAGTCCGAGATGCAGGTGTCTCTTTCGCGCTCAATTGGGAAGGCTTGCGGGAGGGGTGGGACGGAAATAGATCGCAAAAACCTATTCAAATTACTAATATATTGCAGCCCGCGTTTCCTCTTAATTTTCTAAGTATTAAACATTCTCTGAACAGTTTAGCTTTTAAATCAAGGACACAGGTTTTCTAATGGAAATTTTAAATTTTCGACCTTGTATACTTCCGTGCGCTCCACCATCTTAGATCAAAGACCCCAAAAATATGGATAAAAATGTCCGACAAAAATAGCTCTGATCAATTTTGTAGAAGATTAATTATTGTCTGAAGCATTTTTTTCTATAGTTTATGATTAATTTCGCCATAAAGGAAATAAAAATGACAAAATAATAATAATTAGGCCGTGCAAAAATTTTACGGTGCCATAGTACTGAAATAAAACTGATTCGTTATATAAGTAAATGTAACAACATTGCAAAAGCTTAAATTTGAAGTTAAGAATGTGTAAATTGCTTTTAAATATACCACGTTTGAAGCAAATAAAGTTTTTTTAACTGACCGAACATGTTCGTGGTCGGAGCTCTTCATCAGCATGTCGACGTAGGCGGCGCACACGTCGACGCGCGCCGGGTACACCGCCAGCACCTGCTCGAACAGGGCCTCCGCGCGCTCGCGGGACCCTGCCCTCTCCAGCAACGCAAACTGCACCAACACCGACACATCTGGAAACAATATGCTATTACCACGTCTGCTAAGTAATACCAGGTTAGATTGTCCTGCTGCAGGACAAAGGCCTCTTCTCATACAAAGAAAGAACGATTGATTATTCTGTTAGCGATTTTTTAAGTGACAAATTATAATGTTGACATTTATTTTTTTATTAATTATATTTCTATTCGCATATTTGATATCATTTATTTGTACTGACATTTTATTCTTCTGACATTTTGATGTTATGTAATTTAATGAATTGTTGATTTTAATGTAATTTAATTTTTTGTTAACATTTTGTATGCTTAACGGCGGAACATAGACAGTCTCTGAATTTTACACATTTTTCCACCTATTTTTTACTTATATTCACAAAATAAATGATTTGATTTGATTTGACCTGTGGCGAAACGAGGTATGGTGTTTCTCCTATGACAAGGGAGGCTCCTCCATCCAGGCGGGTCTTACACCTGGCGGACTGCTGCCCAACGGTTGATGATGGGAAATTGTATATCAGGTGTAAAAATACCCTTAACGAAGCCGTGAGTCACGTGTTCTTCCCATCATTACGAAGATTTTTTGGTATTGGGCCATTCCTGGGTACCGACTGGTTACGGAGATATTGAAGGTCAAAGTCACCATATTTTTGAACGTTTTTCACGAAAACTAAGCTTAAATGTTATTACTAAACATTCTTCTACATATACAAACATTATCAACATTTTCGAAATGTAGGCACAGGTTGCTGCGCGCGCGCTTACATTGCGCGCTACAATTAAAAGCTGTTTTTTAATACCAAAAAATAAAAGTCGTTTCCCAGCAATTATTTTTGCTGTATGTTACTTAGTTTTATGTACAGTATGCGTACACTTCGGCTTCGTTAAGGCTATTTTTATACCCAGTATATCTACGTGACAAAAGGAGTCAACATTTCAAAGCGTGCCAAAGGTCCATTTTTTCGACGCATACGTTCATTGTCAGCATGAGTTTGATAAGTAGGCCGGTAAATGAGTCTTTCTATGACGACTGCGCAATGAAAAATGAAATAAAAATGGACGTAGGTTTGCGCATTCACGGAGTGTTTGGATAGCGTCCAGATGGCGTGGTGCACGTTTAGACGCCACACCGATACGTCCAAATGGCGTGGCGTGCTGGATTTCAATCCAATTGGAAATACACGGTCGGGACGCCGTTTTAAAAACAGTATACGTTTTCGCCATTCATGGTCACATTTAGAAATGCAGCCACGCCATCTGGACTGTTGGAAGGCTCGTCAGTGGCTACCTTAAGAAACCGACAAATTATCGGCCGACAGAAAGTCTGTAGTTTGCGGGGGCTCTTTGGGCCGTGGTATGCAATAATGTGTCAACCCACAAAAAAATATAAATATATTATCTATGTAGGTTTACTAAATGGTATATATATATTTATGTATATATGTATATATTTTCTTATTATATATTTATTTAGGTATATTATATCTTATTTTATAGCATAAATAAGTAGAAATAAACAAGACAATTGTACACTGGAGTTTGCCTTCAACCACATAACCAATCTCTCTCTATCACTCAAAGGTTTGCTGGTAGAAAACTCATTTTTGAGTTAAGCTCGCCTTTGTACATAACTTCACTAGATTGTAATTTTATTGCTATAATTTTTCTTGTGTACAATAAAGAATAAGAAAAAAAAAATGTGTTAACGTCATCTAGTTCTTGTGGTAACTCTTAGTAAATTTAATAGAGCGCCGACTATCAAAATATTCTTAATGCAGTTTGCATTTTTTTAAGCGTTGAGTAAACCTACAATAATAACTAGATGGCGTTAACACAGAATTCATATTTTTGTGGGTTGACACATTATTGCATGTTCTGTTCTGCCTAGCCTTTTCCCAACTGTATTGGGGTCAGCTTCCCGTCTAACCAGATGCGGCTGAATACCAGTATTTTACACGGAGCGACTGCCATCAGACCTCCGCAACCCAGAGGTTAGACCGGTTGTCAGACTTTTCCCTGTAACGACTGTCAATCTGTCATAGGTTTTCGTATGACACCCGGGACCGACGGTTTAACGTGCTCTCCGAGGCACGGAGGGGTCTCGATGTGTAATGTACGGTCACCCATCCAAAAACTGACCGCGGTAAGCGTAGCTTAACCTCGCAAATCGTATGATCCGCGTGGTTGGTAATTAGCCACGAACCCCTCATTTATTTATTTTCATTGACACATTATTGCATAACGCAGCCCCATCACGGTGACGTATTCTGATGTATACCTGAAACGCACACAGCGCCGTCCCCGAAGAATATAATGGCATTCGCAAAAACACAACTTTTCAGAACAAAATAAAAACCGATTTTTGACGACTGCTTGCCAGTTACAAGCAGCACTTGGCACTGTTACAAGTACTGCTTGCCAGTTACAAGCAGCACTTGGCACTGTTACAAGTACTGCTTGCCAGTTACAAGCAGCACTTGGCACTGTTACAAGTACTGCTTGCCAGTTACAAGCAGCACTTGGCACTGTTACAAGTACTGCTTGCCAGTTACAAGCAGCACTTGGCACTATTACAAGTACTGCTTGCCAGTTACAAGCAGCACTTGGCACTGTTACAAGTACTGCTTGCCAGTTACAAGCAGCACTTGGCACTGTTACAAGTACTGCTTGCCAGTTACAAGCAGCACTTGGCACAGTTACAAGCACTGCTTGCCAGTTACAAGCAGCACTTGGCACTGTTACAAGTACTGCTTGCCAGTTACAAGCAGCACTTGGCACTGTTACAAGTACTGCTTGCCAGTTACAAGCAGCACTTGGCACTGTTACAAGTACTGCTTGCCAGTTACAAGCAGCACTTGGCACTGTTACAAGTACTGCTTGCCAGTTACAAGCAGCACTTGGCACTGTTACAAGTACTGCTTGCCAGTTACAAGCAGCACTTGGCACTGTTACAAGCACTGCTTGCCAGATACATGCAGTACTTGGCAAGCAGCCGTCAAAAATCGGTTTTTATTTTGTTCTGAAAAAGTTGTGTTTTTGCGAATGCCATTATATTCTCCAGGGACGGCGACATGCACAATAAATACTAATTTAATTAAACAGATAACTTACGTTCTTTTTTCTCAAGCACCGAGATTGCTTTCTGCATAACCTGTAAAAAAAGATTTAATGTGATTTCTTTATAATATATTTAAACATAACATCACGCCTATATTCCCCGAAGGGTTGGGCAAAGGTGTATATTAACACCCTCATTTCGCCGCTATGTTTAAGTCCCATGTAATAGGGGGCGAGTCTATTGCCATCAACTGGATACAAATCAAAACTCCGGGCTGCTTCTGAAGGATTTCATACGGAAAAACCCAATAACACTGCCCGACTTGGGGATCAAACCCAGGACCTCACGATCAGCAGTCGCGCTTGCCAACGCTAGACCAACTCTACTATAATTGTAATGTTAATTAAGCTATGTAACAACATTAGTAAACAATGTTTCCAACACAAGTTGCCAGTCCAGCAGTTTCTGTAACTTAGATTTTCGTCACATAGTCAATATCCTCTAGGGAAATCTCGCGCTTTTTCAAGCTATATACAAGGTTAGTCGGAAAGGGGGTACTAAGCCGAAAGGGTATTAAAGTATCCATAATAAGGGATAACTTTCGTTCTACAACTTTCCCCAAAACTCGATAGTTTAAGAGAAATAGCTTTTCAAAGATTTCGTAAAAAATATGCTAAAATCTATCTGTCCATAGCTATGATCGGCTGTGTTTACTATTTAGGTCATATTTGGGGTCACGGATTAGAAACTTAATTTTCTGAATTTATAACTAAATGTAAGTTTGTTTTTTGAAAAAACTAAAATGAAAATCTTTTTGCATGCATTTAAAAATTACCGAATTATGAAATTTTAACACTTGCTTTAAAATAGTCATCAGTGATACTTTAACTGGCCCGCGGCTTAGTACCCCCTTTCCGACTAACCGTGTATATTCAAATATGGCGCGCAGCATTTAGCGCTTTTTAAACTCACAGGTGGCAACACTGACATATGAGGCAAATAATTATTGAGCCATTTTTTTTTTATCTAACAAGTAGTTATTTGAAACAATATTTATGAATTACTACGCGAAAGCCAGACGGGGAGGGGGTATTGGCATGTACTACGGGTGGTCACGGTCTACGGGGGTAAAAATGGTTCACGTAGTATATGGGTAAGTTCCCTTAACGGGCTCACATGATACTTACAAGTGCTCTTGTTTTAGCCTTTGCTCCTAAATACAAGAACCGGTACGTACCTGCCTGGCCTTGTCCACCAGGCCCAGTTTGAAGCACGCCGCGCCACACAGGGTGTACATGGTCGTCTCTCGTTTGTACTTCCTCATCATCAGGTCGACGAGCGCCGCCAACTCCTGGAGCTTACTGGTCTCCACGTAAATATCCAGCAGCTTGGAGTGGATCTTGAACGGGTCGTTCATTTGCAGAGCTTCCTCCAAGGTCTTTTGCTGGGATTCCTGTGGAGTTTACAAGATCGTTAATATTTTTGAAATCTCGAATCTTCTTCAAACTACATTACTCCATCACCAGCACATCATCATTGACTGCCTCGTTGGTCTAGTGGTAGCAAGCGCGACTGCTGATCATGAGGTCCTAGGTTCGATCCCCAGACTCGCCGCCCGACCAGTAACAGGCCCGAGAAGGCGGCGCGCTGTGTTCCGTACGCGCTTCTCAGGAGGACGTGGGGCAAGTCCCCTTAGAGGAGAGGTCCGCCATGGGTTGGCGGACCGGGACCTGCCGGGGTTGCGGTGTATGCTTTTGCGAATCCCGCGACCCCGGCCTAACGGTCAGGAGAAGGAACACCGTTGGTTTTTAGCCGGCAAGAGTCCGGCAGACCCCCTCGCCTTCCCAGGGCGAGGGACATCCATGAGGATTTTCCAACGAGAAAAAGAAAAGAAAAAGGTTCGATCCCCAGGTCGAGCAGTGTTATTGGGTTTTTCCGTTTGGAATTACTCAGTAGAAGTCCGGAGTTGGATTTGTGCCCGGTTGATGGCAATAGGCTCGCCCATTATTACATGGGACTTAAACATAACGGCGGAATGAGGGTGTTATTATACACCTCTGCCCAACCCTTCGGCGAATACAGGCGTGATGTTATGTTAATACATATCTGCTAGAGACGTAGGTACTGTTGTTTGTTATTTTCTTAAAATTAATTCGCGAACACAGCGAGCATCGCATCTTTCACGTAATAAGCTAAAATAGACGTTAGGTATTGCATTGAGAACCAAAGTCCCTAGCAAAACTGAATGAGTGGGTCGAGGAACTTCAAGTATACTTCACCAAGAAGAACATAGTCTGCTTAGTTGTCAGGAATAAGATTGACAAGCATATCATTTTGGGACCCAGAGCATAACATCATCAAGAACATTGGGTAAAAAGGGTCGATGTCAGGCAGGCGGCAGGTCATAAAACAATAAGCCAAAACCTCTAACAACATGGATTTACGAAATACATGTTGTGCCGACCCCACCTAGTGTGGGATAAGGGCAGGGAGATGATGATGATAACCAAATGTCTTATCAACATGTTCTTGAAATAAGGCAAAACCAGAAAATATGTTGTCTAGTATCGGTGACATTACTTAATTCATTAAAAATGTTTTAATATATATTCATACCAAAATGCAGCAGTGATAGCCTAGTTGTGTGACCGTCGGACTGCCAAGTCATAGGTCTCGAGTTCGAACTCGCGCCTCTGACTTTTCGGTATCATTTTCATGTGCGTATTGTATAATTATCGCTTGATTAATAAAAACGGTGAAGGAAAACATTGTGAGGAAACCGGCATGCCTGAGAGATATTTCTCGACGGCATATGAAGCCAAGTCAGAGGCCCATGGGCGGCATAAACTCTGACACCAGGTTAGTCACTAACCACACGAAAAGAAGAAGACCAAAAATAAGTTATATCAGGCGGTTTACTGAGCTTTTTGTATGTAGATTAAATTCATTGTACGGTCACAGACATTGATTGTTGAGTCACTTGGTACCATTCATAGTTTGGTTGTGTTTTATAACTGTCATGATTGACACGTAAATGACATGTCATGTCGAAATGACAGAATTAGATACCCATTTTGTATACATAACATCACATCACGCCTGTGTTCCCCGAAGGGTTGGGCAGAGGTGTATAGTAACACTCTCATTTCGCCGTTATGTTTAAGCCCCATGTTATATGGGGCGAGCCTTTTGCCATCAATCGGGCACAGACCCAAACTCCGGGCTACTCAGAAATACCACACGGAAAAATTCAACAACACTTTACTCGACCTGGGGATCGAACCCAGTACCTCATGATCAGCAGTTGCGCTTGTCACCGCGCAATTCGCTCGGGGCGCTAAAATGATTCACGTTGAGAACACATGTTTACTTTTCGTAATATTTTTTTATTGGATCCAAAAGTATCCCCTGCAGGTTTAATCTATGTCAGCGGTACATCACGAGGTTTGAAGGAATTACATGATTTCGTTTACACCCTGTATACCCATTTGAAGTTAAAAATAATTCCGTTTAATTCTAGATGTCTCACCTGGGTGCCAAACCTGTTCTCGAAGTTGATCATGGCGAGCCATACATTCAACTTCTCAGTCTCCTCGCGGAAGGAGATGGTCTTCAACGCCTTTCTGCCAACATTGCGCGCTTTCTCCACTTCCGTCGCCTGCCCAAGAAGGTAAGACAATACAATAATAATATGAGGCTCTCGTTGGGAGGCTGGGTCAAGGGCCTGATTCAGAAAGCGGTACTTCTGGACACGGCGCGTATTGTTAGGAAGTTCCTCTTTCTGAGGCCCTGACCACCGGTAGCTTGGACCCTGTTCCAAGTGGGGGATCTATTTTTTATATTTTTAAATGTTTTCAGTTTTTTAGACAAATATTTAAAAATATTATTTTCATATTATGAAAATGAATAAAGGGAAACTTTGGGGAATGAAATCATACAAGTATAGCTCGAAGGGTTAGGCAGAGGTGTAAAGTAACACACTCATGTCGCCGTTATGTTTACACCCATATTCTAAGACGTTCCTCCAAAACTTACTCGACTCAGAACGGCCTCGAAAACACCTTCAAAATTGTATTCTTAGTCGCAATTTCGAGTAAACTTTGAGGTTCCTCGACGGAGTCATTACGTCATAATTTGAATTATCTGCATCGCGCAAATAACGCCGCGATAAATAGTTGTAAGGATTATCGTAAGCATATTCAATAGTCTTCAAAATTCGTTTTTGTTACATACGAATTTTGACACTTCCTTCCTTAAGGTAGGTTCCGAGGTACCTTGAGTTTGACAGATGATTCCTTACCTCGACTGAGGAAAAATCTTGAGTCAAAAACGTTTATGTCAAGTCGAGGTGGATTCGAGTCGAGTAAGTTTTGGAGGAACGTCTTAGAATATGGGAGTAAGTCCCATGTAATAGGGGGCGAGCTTATACAATACGTATTAATCCTGATATAAAAGTTATAGCTTTGAAATCTAGAAGATCTGCGGGGAATGTTATTTTTCGCCTATTTTGGGCTATAACACACTAACCGATTTACTAAAACAAAAAATGGCATCACATGACTGTTCAAGGTAGAAGCTGCTATTGGGAGTATTTTTAGGAATAGACTTTTAGGGCTGTTAGGAATTCCTGGTTGGAGCCACTTACCTGAAGGTGGAACGCCATGTAGGCGATCCAGAGCTGGCTGGAGTTGGGGCTGGCCAGCAGTGCGCGTTCAAACTGTTCGCTGGACCGCGGCTGCGATTCGCTCTCTGTCGCTCTTCGCTCCATCTCCCTCACTCTCTCTTCTTCCTCCCGCACCTTCGCCAGTTTCTCAGCCACCGACAACTTTTTACGCTTCTTCTTTGGTTGTTCTTTGTCCTGCAGAGTTAATATCGTAACATCACGCCTGTATTCCCCGAAGGGTAGGGCAGAGGTATAGTAACACTAATTTCGCCATTATGTTTAAGGCCCATGTAATAAGGGGCGAGCTTAATGAGCCTATTGCCATTAACCGCGCACAAATCCAGACCCCGGGCTGCTATTGAAAAATTCCTAATGGAAAAATCCAATATCACTTTGGCCGACCTGGGTATCGAACCCAGGACCCCATGCTCAGCAGTCGCGCTTGCGACCACTTGACGTTTTTAGACCTGTAAACTGTTTTGCCAAGTTATAAATTATACTAACCTCATCTTCACTGCTGCTAAGCTCTTCATCCTGAACATTCTTCGGGAAAGTGTCAGCATTGGCGGACCAGAAGTCTTTAGCACTGGGCGCTTGCAATGCAGGCTCTAGGCTCTCCGCTACCTTAATCTCTAAATTTGTATCTCTACTTTTCTCTATCTCTTCCACATTTACGTCACTCCCTCTCTTCTCCTTTTTGAACTCTTTTTTGTCTTCAACCCCAAACTCTTTCAGCTTCTCCTGTGCAACTTTTAAAGTTTCAAATAATTTCGTGATTCTTTCTTGTGTTATTACTTTCTCCATGTGCATAGCTGTGTGGTACGTTTTGCTGTTGGAGTCGAGGCCATTTTTTTCTAACTTTGCTAATTTTCCGTCTATTTTGTTAATTCTTTTCGTTCTATTTTTTATAGACTTGAGTAAGGATACGACCCGTTTCTTGTAATGTTTCGGTGTGGTACAATCACTCATGTCTATCAGCGCTGTGTCTTGTGAGCTGAGTACTTGCTCGGTGTCTTCGTGAATGTCAGTTTCTATCGCTTCGCTTTCTTCTGATATTTCTTTATCTTTCTGTTTCTTGTTTTTCTTTTTGTCCTTCTTCACTGGATGTTCGTCTTCTTGTTCTGTATTAGATTCGTCTGCGTCTTGTTTTACTAATTTCTTCTTTTTATTTTTGTCTTTTTTGGTAACTAGCTCCTCTTGTATTACATCTGAATCTTCTGTATGTCCAGGTTGTAATTTCTTCTTTCTTCTTGTATTTCTACTATCCTGTTCACTTTTATCCAGTTCTGTGTCTGACTCTTCTGTGGGTGTAACCGTCACTTTCTTCTTCTTTTTCTCTGTTACTACCGTTATTGTATCAGTTTTAAGTTTTTTATGAGGTACTTCGTCATCTTGTTTGTGCTTGCGTTTTTCGGGAATTTCTCGTTTTTTCTGTGTAAAAACAAAGTGTGATCCATTTATATAGTTTTAACTGTAAACACGATACAACTAACATTTTAGTTTTTATATCCTATATCGACTAAGACCGGATTCTGATGGGCAGCGAGATGACGCGACGACGGAAACGAGCCAGCGATACGCTCGAACACTATATTATATTACACTGTATTAGATTAAATGGTTTAAGAGCGGAGTTGTAATCGCGGCGGAATTATTTTATTGGGTTTTATAGATTAGTTTTTGCATCATGCCAATACATAACATTAACCGTAACAATAAGTCCTGCTAATATAGTAATCAAGACTTGGCACACGAGGTTGTCGACACGTGACTTAGCAGTTGTTGTGCCGATAGTCTTTATGTATAGTCGTTAAGAGTTTTATTGAATTGCACCCACGATTCCACAATAGAGGAGAAATTCTAATGGGGGCCACATTTAAAAAAAATACGTCTGGAATGTAGTACTTACAGCCGGCCAGAAAGGCTGCGTCGTCAGACTGCCGGACATCTTCCTAGCTTCCGCATCCACTCTCAAAATGGTGCAGTTTACCTGAAAACGATGAATTTGTCTTGAATAAGTAAACAAGATTACACCAACCAATCATAATGTTAAACCGACTCGTGAACGTCATTAACTGAGGCCTTAAGCGAAAATAAGAAAAAACATCACATACCATCACGCCTTGTATTCCCCAAAGGGTTCGGCAGAGGTGTTTTTAGTACACCTTCGTTTCGCCAGTTATGTCAAGGTCCCATGTAATAGGTGGCGAGCCTATTGCCATTAACCGGGCACAAATCTAGCCTCCGGGCTGCTACTATACTCTTAACCGGCGTGCGTGTATGACAAGATGTATGAATGTGGATGAAGCGAAAGGGGTATGTAAGAGTCGTAGCATGTGGCGTTCTATAGTTTCTGCCTACCCCCATGGGAAAAAGGCGTGAGTTTAAGTATGTATGTAAAAATATATAGCATGCAAATGAAAATTCTTAAATTTTGAAGTTTTAACACTTGCTCTAAAATAGTCATCAGTGATACTTTAATTGGCCCGCGGCTTAGTACCCCCTTTCCGGCTAACCTTGTATACAACATGTAACTTAAAAAACGCAAAACCTGAAAGTAGTTTGTTAAGAACAGGCTACTGAATCGGTTTCAGTCATTTTTAATGTGTAATTTTTTAAAACGTGCTTTTTCAATTGTCTTTCAATTGATTTGAAAAAAATTGTGCCTTATCTGAAGGTCATAAGACTGAATTTTGAATGCAGTTAAGCTGGGACAGCCCACAGGTCTTTTCTCAGAATGAGAAGGATATAAGGCCTCAGTTCACCACATTGGTCTGACTGGACTACACGCACCATCGAGAACATCTTTTTTAGAGCTTTCTCTGGTTTGCGTATATCCTTACGATGTTTTCCTTCACCGTTAACGCAAGTGATAATCAAATTACGACCCGCACGTGAACTCGAAATTAAAGTTCTAATTAATCGTTATTATTGATCAAAATAGTATTTGATGGTTAAAAAAACTCTTTAACAAATGCTTTGCTGGTATAATGGCATGGACATGAACGTCCTATTACGATGAAAGGTAGAGAAAGTGTACTGACGATCTGTCCGATGTGGAACGCCTGTGTGATGTCGTCGAATGGTTCCTTGGTGACGTACTGCCGCGGGACGTATGCGGTCACGTTGTTGAAGAAAGACACCAACACGAAGTCCCTTATCGTCTGAAATATAAACAAACGTCTAATCAAAAGATCCCAAAATAAAAGAATACAAATAAAAAAGTTCTCGATGGTGTGTATAGTCCGCCTACAGCATCAGGCCAGCTTGGTAGACTTGGACCTAAACCATTCTCATTCTGAGAAGAGGCCCGTGCCCAGTGGGACAGTAATGTGCTGTTTATGTCATTCGTCTAATCAAATTGTTCAGATGACAGATCTTAACGCAAATGCAGCTCTACAGAAAAGAGTACGAAAAATGGAGGCGCCACTAGTCGTACATTAAAACATTTAAACTTTAAAAATAAAACACAGACGAACATAACATTACATCACGCCTGTATTCCCCGAAAGGTTAGGCAGAGGTGTATAGTAACACTCTCATTTCGCCGTTATGTTTAAGTCCCATGTAATAGAGGGCGAGCCAATTGCCATCAACCGGGCACAAATCCAAACTCCGGGCTGCTACTGAGCTGACCTCACGAACAGCAGTCGCGCTTGCCACCACTAGACCAACGAGGCAGTTGACGAACATACTGGGTGTAAAAATACCCTTAACGAAGCCGAAGTGTACGCATACTGTACATCAAACTAAGTAACATACAGCAAAAATAATAGCTGGGAAACGACTTTTATTTTTTGGTATTAAAAAACAGCTTTTAATTGTAGCGCGCAATGTAAGCGCGCACGCAGCAGACTGCCTAAATTTCAAAAATGTTGATAATATTTGTATAGAAGAATGTTTAGTAATAACATTTAGACTTAGTTTTCGTGAAAACCGTACAAAAATATGGTGACTTTGACCTTCAATATCTCCATAACCATTCGGTTCCCAGGTATGACCCAATACCAAAAAATCTTCGTAATGATGGGAAGAACACGTGGCTCCCGGCTTCGTTACGGGTATTTTTACACCCGATATAACTGATAAATATAAAAAAAAATAGTTCTGTTTGTAGACTTTTATGTCTAGCTAATACCTTAATGACTCCGGTGTAAGCCCTTCCAATGTCGACAACCTCGTAGCTGTCCAGTACTTGTAGTTCTGACGCGAGGAGCGATGGCTTCAGCGTCAGGAACAGGGTCTGCTTGGCAGCGTCTACGGCCAGCACGCGAGCCTTTACTGACTGCCCGACCTAAAACAATGGTACATAACAACTTTCAAAAATGCACAAGAAACAAATTTTATTTGTTTTACTAGACTATTACCCGCCGTTTCACCTGCATCCTGGGGGAAGTACTTGATGTACTGGATAAAAAGTATCCTATGTGTTAATCTAGGACATGGTCTATCGGTGTGCCAAATCTCATCCAAATCCGTTCAGCCGTTTTTGCGTGAAAGAGTAACAAACATCCATACATACATACAAACAAACAAACTTTCGCGTTTATAATATTAGTAAGGATATGCAAACACAAGGGGCTCGTCGCTAAATAACAACCACACGTATCATACGATTTGCGAGGTCAAGCTGCACTTCCCGCGGTCAGTCAGTGGATGGGTGACCGTTCATTACACATCGAGACCGCTCCGCGCCTCGGAGAGCACGTTAAAACGTCGGATGTCATACGAATACCTATAACAGTCGTTACGGGTAGTCAGAAGCCCGAAAGTCTGACAACCTATTTAATCCTAGGATATCGGCATTGTCAAGTAACTGGGTTGTGGAGGTCTGATGGCAGCCGCTCCGTGTAAAATACTGGTATTCAGCCGCATCTGGTTAGACTGGAAGCTGACCCCAACATAGTTGGGAAAAGGCTAGGCAGAACATGGAAACAAATCATCATTATACAGGCTGTAAACGAAATCATGTAATTCCTTCAAACCTCGAGATGCACTAAATGATAAATTATTTTTATTTCTGTAAATAAATCTGTTACAGACACTTTTACAAGTCAATGTAATGTTTTTTTTTTAAGACTAGATGGCGCCGGCATTTCCTATCCGACTAGCTCTGAGAAGAAAAGCCGAAACAAACTCGGAGGTCAAAGTCTCTTTTAAAGTCCAGATTTTGTAGTACACAATCTATGCGAGTGAAACGATGTAGGGCAACGTCGGGAATGGCCTTTTGAGGAAAGTGCCATAGCAGGTTCGAGTTGACCTGTCCTAACTGACGGCACATCTGCATCAGTCATCGCGGAGCTCAAACCTTCTAGGGAGCTCAACAACCCGACCGCTGCACGAAGCAATCAATCAGTTGGACATTTGTGTGGGTCACAAAAAAAATATATACTCAAGAACCGCCAAACGTTTACAAAATTCGTGTATAAAGCTACCCTACATGGTACTCACATTCACAAATTATTAAAAAAGTAAAATAAAAAATAAGGCGATGACAGATTAACCCAGAACGGGATAAACCTGGATTCAATAAAAAAAAATTACTAGATGTGAGCATAATGTTCATAACGTGAGGAATTTTAGCGCCCCGAGTTTAATGACCGCGCGGCGAGCGATAGCCGCGCAACTCGCTCGGGGCCCTAAAATGCCTCACGTTCAGAACAGTCATGTTTACTTTTCGTAATTTTTTTTTTAGTTATTCCAAATGTATCCCTTTCAGGGTTAGTCTATGTCAGCAGTACATCACGAGGTTTGAAGGAATTACATGATTTCGTTTACAATCTGCATACTAATACGGGAACATCGAAAATTGTTTTTAGTATCTTCTGTATTCTGTATATACAAGGCTAGTCGGAAAGTATTAATGTATTATTGATGGTTGTTTTAAAGCATGTGTTAAAATTTCAAAATTCGCTAAAAAACAAATCCATGCAAATTGATTTTTATTCTAGTTTTTTCAAAAATTCTTCATTCCTGCTTTAGTTACGAATTCAGAAAATGGAGCTTCTAATCCGTGTCCGCAAGTATGACCTAAAACCTAAACACAGCTGATCATAGCTGAGGATAGATTGAATTTAGTGTATTTTTTATAAATCTTTGAACAGCTATTATTTCTCTTAAACTAATGGCTTTTGGGGAAAGTTGTAGAACAAAAGTTATCCATTATTATGGGTACTTTAACACCCTTTCGGCTTAGTACCCCCTTTCCGACTAACCTTGTATAAAGGGAGGAACCGACTGACTGACTGATCTGTCAACGCACAGCCTAAACCCAGTGGTTTAGAAACTTGAAATGTTGACAGTAGGTACCTTTTATAACGTAGGCATCCACTAAGGAAAGACTTTTGAACATTTCGCGTCCTGGGCAGATAGCCTCGCTAACCAAACTTGGTGACAGGCGAGTCATTTCATCGCGGCATGAGCTATTCCCTTGTAACTTGTGCCTTGCAGAGAGAGAGAGAGAGAGGGAGAGCGGAGAGAGAGGAGGAGAGATGGGGAGAGAGGGGGGAGAGGGAGAGATAGAGAGAGCGGGAGAGAAGGGGAGAGAGAGAGTCGTCTGCCTTCTCGTGTACTGCTCTGGGATCACTTATTCTACATGCAGACTTACCTTGAATTTCTTTTTGGGCAATTTCGAAGACGAGGTCTTCTTGAGATCGATGAAAATTCCAGAATCAGACAAGTGGGCCTGCGACACGTAACCTGAGAAAATACATAAACATAACATCACGCCTGTATTCCCCGAAGGGAGGGGCAGAGGTGTATAGTAACATAGTAGTAGTCATTTCGCCGTTATGTTTAATTACCATGCAATAGGGGGCGAGTCTATTGCCATACACCGGGCACAAATCCAAACTCCGGGCTGCTACTGAGGAATTCGACACGGAAAAACTCAATAACACTTTGCCCGACTTAGGGTTCGAACCCAGGACCAGCAGTCGCGCTTGCGACCACTGGACCAACGAGGCAGTAAAAATGAATAATAACCCTATAAAAATGAATTTATAAAGGCAAATGGGTACGTAGTTGACTATTGCCGGGTTTGTAATCTTGCTAATCGCTATTGATAAAAACAACGATTCGTAAATCTTACCAATAACGAAGGGTAGTCTAATAGTTCTACAAGGTTTTTAAGATGTATGAATGGTTGCTGGTAGTCCGCTCACTGATCCTCTTGAATACTCTCACACGTTTAGACATCACGGACAAAACTAAAAATTCAGGATGGTATATTTTCGCGTGTGCTGGTTCTATTCCCGGGTTAGGCAAGACTTTAAAAAAAAAATTCGAAGCATTATTTACATAACATAACATCACGCCTTGTACTCCCTGAAGGGTTAGGCAGAGGTGTTTTAGTAACACTCTCGTTTCGCCAGTTATGTTTAAGTCCAATGTAATAGGGGACGAGACTATTGCCATTAACCGGGCGCAAATCCAGACTCCGGGCTGCTACTGAGAAATTCCTAATGGAAAAACCCAATATCACTTTGCCCGACCTAGGGATCGAAGCCAGCAAGCACCCTATCACAAAATAGATAGGTACTGAAGTCAATCTACATACAAGTGCGCTCGAGCAACGCACACATAGACACTGCTCACGGACACGATATCTCGGACAGTTTGGGACCAGAGTGCGAGTGAGTGCGAGCGCGAGTGCCATGCGCTTGAGAGAGATAGATATATAGATAGAGCGACCGCCGAGCGTAGGTATGAAAATTGAAGTACATACATGTGATTGACTTCTGTACCTATCTGTTTTGTGACCTTATGCTCAGCAGTCAATCACTAGACCCACAAGGCACTCATTATTACTTACTTTTAAAAATGAAATGTAGTCCGCTTTAAGTAAAATTTGCTATTTCCAATACTTAAAGTACTTTCACTCCATAACCATTTGTGCCAAAAAACTTTGGATTGTTACCTGTTACTCTGCCAACGTTGAGGAGTACATGGTTATCTGCGACGGCCTTCACGGTAGCGTCGACAATTTCGCCAGGCCTGAGCTGATCCAGGTTGAAGTACTTCTCGGCCACCACGTCGGGCTGGTCGGTCACCGAGTACACATAGTCCGACAGGTTGTAACACAACACCCGCACTTTGTGACTGCTCCCTGTGGGTACCCACAAACTTATTAATATTTAAAAAAATACTCAGGCTTTGTCGCATTTGATCCTCGTCGCAGCTGATGGTAAGCGCAGAAAGGGTCTAAGATAGACCACACGAATCCAAGTAGTCTAGGAAATAGGATTATGGGTGTGAAAAGAAAAATGCCGAGATTGAATATAGAATTTAGAATGGTTCAAATTAAATATGACCACTTGGAAGATTATAATGTTGGCTAGTGTCAATCTCTTAGCATAGTGAAGATAGAGCAACTGTAGCTTTTATAACCGGTTAGTACTAAGAACACCAAAGAGGATTAATTATTTGCAATGTAAAGTAGAATGGTTTTTGAAAGAGATGCAGATGTATCTGAGTGTAAAGTAAAGATAGGAGATGAAAGTATTGAACAGGTGAATGAGTTTGTTTATTTGGGAAGCATGTTTACAAGATATGGTAAGATTGACGGAGATGTGGAAAGGAGAGCAAATGCGGGAAATAAAGTAAATGGTGCTTTGCATGCGGTTGTGGCTAGCCGGTCGATGTCCAAAAAGGCACGACTGGCTGTCCATAGTGGTGTGTTGGTACCTACGCTTATGTATGGAAGTGAATGTTGGTCGTGGCAGATGAGGCATGAAAGTAGAATAAATGCCGTGGAAATGCGTTCCTTGCGAAGTATGTGCGGTGTAACTTTGAATGATAGATTGAGAAATGAAGAGATTAGACAAAGTTGCGGTTTAAAAGATGATGTAGTGACAAAAATTGAAAGGAGTATGCTTAGGTGGTTTGGCCATGTTGAGAGAATGAGTGAACGGCGATTAACAAAAGAAATTTATAAGGCGGATGTTAATGGGAACGCCGGTAGAGGACGTCCTAGAAGGACATACATCGATGTTATTGGTGATGTTCTTCACAAAGGTCAGGTGCGTAGTACTCTCAACCGGCGTGCGTGTATGACAAGATGTATGAATGTGGATGAAGCGAAAGGGGTATGTAAGAGTCGTAGCATGTGGCGTTCTATAGTTTCTGCCTACCCCCATGGGAAAAAGGCGTGAGTTTATGTATGTATGTATGTAAAGTAGAATAAATACTAACAAGTAGCAAAGATATAGAAAGATTCCCCTATACCCCTCTGGTACTCATATACCGACAGAATACAATAAATTGTTTGGCACCGGACTTTAATGTTCAGGTAGTAGCTAGCCAATCAGCAAGCACATTGGGTCACCCGCGTGACAGCGCAACGAGTATTCCCAAGGAGGGTTGATGTCAGGCAGGCGGCCGGTCATAAAACAATAAGCCAAAACCTCTAACAACATGGATTTATGAAATACATGTTGTACCGACCCCACCTAGTGTGGGATAAGGGCAGGGAGAAGAAGTAGCTAGCCAGTCGGACCGTAAAGATCCTACCACCAACGTGATGGGTGTTATTGAAGAGTGAGGAAGTTTTATATTTTAGCCTGTCCCCATAAACATAACGGGATATACAAGGTTAGTCGGAAAGGTGTACTAAGCCAAGCCAACCAAGTTATAAGCGAATGAATCTATAAATGTCTGAATAACTAAATAAAAAGTGAATGAATTATTGAATGCTTGAATGAAGTAAAATATGTTGTATTTTTATTTCGCACATATTTAGCCCTCGTTCGCACGAACGCTTTTCCAACGCGCGTTTTTACAAGTACCCGCTATAAGCCTGCTCGTACGAGTTTCATTCAAACGTTCATTTACAAGACATCTAAATAGGTTATTTTTGCACATTTCAAACAGATGTAACTTTTCCCCTGCTCGCTACAGATCTGCTGCCTTAGAATAAAATAATGCGATTGTTAAGACCTTTCGTTTAAGGTATGTGAGAAGGATGATACAACGCTGGGGACGTTTTGCTCATTGCCCTTTGCACCACAATGGTTTAAATTGAAACCACCGTTACACCATACATACGCCTTACCATAAAATCGTGTTTAAAACTTGTTTAGACTAAACGGGGCTTAAACACCTTTTTTAAGAAACGAGTTTGACGTTAGACACAGTTTTAATAAATGTTTAAAGTTTTGTACTACAATCCTATGATTTTCCAATGACGAATTTCCACATACCTATAGGATAAGACTTGGCGACCACCTCCTCGTCCGTGAGGTCTTCGTCCACTTGGATGCGCTTCAGACTCATAGTACCGAAGCACCCGCCACCCAGTCGGAAGTGAATCGACCGGCCTGTTATCTTCAGAACCTGTAAAAACCACGGCGTCATTATGAGCACAAAAATTCCCTGATCCACCGTGCTCACCCGCCGCAGCCGCGGAGCCGGCCGTCCTTTCTGAATCCACAGTCACACCGTTAATTCAGCCGTCAGCAAGCTGTCTCCCTCCCAGTCCTCTCACCAGCAACGCCCTAAGCCGAGGTCCGAGTCCCATTAGGAATCGCCCTTAGTTGCTAGCTAGTCATGATGTTAGTAGTAGTAATAGTTAGCTTAGGTTAAGTATTTTACTCTCGTCCCCATTGGTTGGAGACCCTTCAGGTCTCACCAATAACTGCCCGGTTACGAAAAAACGGTCCGCAAGACCATCTACAAGCAGTCGAATAGAAGAAAAACACAATGACCACAAAAACCATAAATATATCTTTGGGAAGTAAAAGGTCTAAAATGGTTTTCGGTCCATGGTCACAATTCCTAAACTTTGTGTTACTAACGCTACCTCTTAGATCTGTGTTTTTTTCTTTAGGATTTCAACTAAACTCTGTCCTTTCATTACGCCCGGGTCCCCTGATGTAGTGAATCACGGATAATGGGTGATAAGATGTTCAGTAAAACAAGTTTAAACCGAGACTACAATTATTATTTCATTATACCTAACTATAGAGTTAGGTTAACTAAAGTTGAGACTGAATTTAGCCCGCGAAATTCAAAAAACAAGACTATCATTTATTTGTAAAATAATAAGAAATGGATACGAAGTAATTTATAAAAAAATATCAGTATTGAGCGTTATGAGTGTTATTGAGTCGTTTTTTTTTAATTTCCCGATGATAGTCTCAACTTTGGTTAGCCTAACTCTATCTACACTCGAGATTAATGAATCTGTGTCACCAACATAAACCTTAATATCTCAGATGATATTGTTAAACATTATTTAACATTTTCGTTTTGTTTATGTTGGTGACCCCGGATTCACTGCTCCCGAGTGCATTTATTTATTTAAATATACATGCACAACATTTAGAACCAAGGCGTTGTACAGTTCAAAATGAATGTATGAAAAACCTAAAAAAAAAATACAAACACGTAACATTAACGTATAACTACTAATTAAAAACATATATTTACTATCATTTAACAAATAAACTTTACTCATCTTTCATCCATCCTCACTAAATCTCAAACATTCACGACCCCCATCTATCCATCTCGTGGCAAACGCATCATTTTCGCAGCATTTTGCATCCACACTGTCCACCACATAATACACCTCACGTTCATTCGTTTATTTTCAAGTCAGCAAATCGTCGTTTATGTACGTTTATTTGTTTGTTTTCAGGTCAAGAGGCTAAATCAAGCTCGAGGTATATCTACCAACAAAGAAAAAACATATAAAGATTTGCAGAAAATAATAGCCAATGATAAATCAAAACTTGCACAAGGCTTTCAGGCTATGAAAGAATTAAAAATAATGATATCGATTAAAAGAAAAACAAAGACGATAGTAAATAAAAAACTCGAATTAGACAAAAGTATTAATATTTTAAAGACGTACGCAGATAAGAATAATATTAAAATAAACCAGAATATCGAAACGACTCAGAATGCGTCGACTATAGAAATATATAAAATTATAGAGAATTTTAATGCTATGACAGAAGCTAAGATGAAGGACACTTTGGAGAAGATTGTTGAGGAAATGCATAGAAAAACTTTGAAAGTAAATGAATTCGAAAAGAGTATCCAAGCAATGCAACAGCATGAAGCTAACGAGAAAATTGAAATTGACAAGAAAATTCAAAATATGAAAGAAAAAGAGGCTGAGATTAAAAACAATATTGAAAAGAATATTAAGGAAATGCAAACATATTTAACTTTGAATAAACAAAAAATCAAGAAGAATATCCAAACAATGCAACAACATGAAGCTAACAAGAAAATTGAGATTAACAATGAAATTCAAAACATGAAAGATAAAGAGGCTGAGGTTAAAAACAATATTGAAAAGAATATTAAGGAAATGCAAACATATTTAACTTTGAATAAACAAAAAATCAAGAAGAATATCCAAACAATGCAACAACATGAAGCTAACAAGAAAATTGAGATTAACAATGAAATTCAAAACATGAAAGATAAAGAGGCTGAGGTTAAAAACAATATTGAAAAGAATATTAAGGAAATGCAAACAAATTTAACTTTGAATAAACAAAAAATCGAAAAGAATATCCAAACAATGCAACAACTTGAAGCTAACAAGAAAATTGAGATTAACAAAGAAATTCAAAACATGAAAGATAAAGAGGCTGAGGTTAAAAACAATATTGAAAATAATATTAAGGAAATGCAAACATATTTAACTTTGAATAAACAAAAAATCAAGAAGAATATCCAAACAATGCAACAACATGAAGCTAACAAGAAAATTGAGATTAACAATGAAATTCAAAACATGAAAGATAAAGAGGCTGAGGTTAAAAACAATATTGAAAAGAATATTAAGGAAATGCAAACAAATTTAACTTTGAATAAACAAAAAATCGAAAAGAATATCCAAACAATGCAACAACTTGAAGCTAACAAGAAAATTGAGATTAACAAAGAAATTCAAAACATGAAAGATAAAGAGGCTGAGGTTAAAAACAATATTGAAAAGAGTATTCAAGCATTGCAACAATACGAGGCTGAGAAGAAAGTTAAAATTGAATTGATGACAGAAACGATGAAAAAAACTGAGGAACAAGTGAAAAAGAGAAACGTTATGAATGAGAATATTCAAGCAAAGCTACAATACGCGGCAGAAGATATAATTGTGATTGACTAATTGAAATTCAAAATATAAAAGAAAAAAAGCTCAAGCGAAAATTAATATTCAAAAGAATATTAAGGAAATGCAAAAAACTTTAACTTTGAATAAAAAAGAAACCAAGAAGAATATCCAAACATTGCAACAACATGAAGCTAACAAGAAAATTGAGATTTACAAGAAAAATATGGAAGAATTTGAGGCTCTGGAGCAAAATCATATACAGATATAGAAGAATATTGAGGAAAGCATACTTTTTTATCATGAATAAAAACGAATTTGATCCATTGATTGAATTAGAATATTCAAGCGATACAAAAATGCGAGGCTGAAGATAAAATTAAAAACGTTTTTGAAAAGTCGAATTAAAGAAGAATATTGAAGCAATGCAATGTGATTATTAAAAATAACATTTTATTTCAAATGGACAGTGGCATGCCCGACACAAATATGTCAACCGTGCTGTGGTTCATTTTTTTTTAAATTTATTATCTGTAGTTTTAGTTGGTGTTGGTTTTATGTTATTATTATTAATAAGATTTTTTGTATTTTATTACGGGCACAACATCAACTTTTTCAAACCACAGTCGTACTTGCACGCGCTCAATAAGTGCATTTAGGCCGGGGTAGCACTGGTACGGCGACAGCGACACGATGGCGATTTCGTGAAAACAAACTCATATAAACATAATAATGACCGTGGCCGCACTGCAGTAACGACAAGCGAAGTTTATTTGTTCATATCGTAAAGAAGGGGGAATGCCCAATTTTGGCCATGAAACGCCCAACAATTTGCTTTTGTTAAAAAAAACCATCTTGTTTTATGTTTATTAATTGCGTTATTCCTTTATCCAAACAAGATTGCAACATTTTTGCACAAGATAAAAGTATCGAAAAGATAAAAAGGAAATTAGGTAAATCCGTAATTCATTGGTTTGTTAGGTTGGTTGGAGACTCTTGCGGTCTCGCCAATAACTGCCCGGTTACGTAAAAATGGTCCGCAAGATCCAGGTCCAAGCAGAAGGGAAAAAAAAAGAAACAACCTTTGGCCCGTCCCTGATCCGCCTTGCTCACCCACCGCCGCCGCGGTCGTCTTTTCTGACTCCGCAGTCACACCGTTAATTCAACCCTCATCAAGCTATCTCTCTCCCAGTCCTCCCGCCAGCAACGCCCTAAGCCGAGGTCCGGGTCCCATTTGGGATCGCCTTTAGTGCTGTTGTTGCTAGTAGTCGTGATGTTAGTAGTAGTAGTTAGCTTAGGTTAAGTATTTTACTCTCGCCCCCATTGGTTGAAGACCCTTCAGGTGTCGCCAATAACTGCCCGGTTACGTAGAAACGGTCCGCAAGACCACGTACAAGCAGACGAACAGAAAAAAAACCGTTGGGCAGTAGCCCGCCAGGCATAAGATCCGCTTGGTTGGAGTGACACCATACCTCGTTCCTCCACATATACGCAAAAACCGAGATACCCCAAAAAGATTTTCATCAGAACTGCCTTACGCTTTTTTAAATATATCTCCAAGTTACACGTTTGTTTACATAACACACCAAGTTTGTGACGGGTGGAGGCGGACTGGCGGGGGTCCGGGTCTATAAAAGGTCGAGCACGCTGCAGATCGGGCTTTCGCGCCGCTGCAGTTGCCAAGTTAAATGCTACACCTGTTTAAGCAGACCCTGGACTCTTCGCATTGCTACGAACCACGTCCTGTTGATCCATTTGTAATTCTTATTAAAATATATATAGTGTACGGTTACAAGTGTTATTCTTTATCCTCCCGTAAGTACACGCCTGCTAAATTTTATGTGCACATGCTGGTTGAGGGTTGTCTCTTAAAGCCACCCTTTACCTCTAAAGTGTTACAAGTTTGACTGGAGTAAAGTAGCGTCAGGTCACAAACCTGTGCCTCGTCGATGATTTGTCCGTCCTGGAGCTTCCGCTCGGCTTCAAGGTCAGGGTACGTCGTCTCAAAGATGCTCTTCATCGTCAGAAATGGGGTGTTCCGTGTCGGCATCACGTATAACAGACGCGCGCGAATCTACAACAAAAAGGGAGTTTATTTTTTGGGAGTTTGTACCTGAACGGCGCGTACGCAACCCACATATAGCACAATGAAGTTTTGTGATGTCTGTCTGTATGTCACAGCCCGATTGTGTATCCATAAACATAACATCACGCCTTGTATTTCCCAAAGGGTTCGGCAGAGGTGTTTTAGTACAGCCTCGTTTCGCCAGTTATGTTTAAGTTCCATGTAATAGGGGGCGAGCCTATTGCCATTAACCGGGCACAAATTCAGACTCCGAGCTGCTACTGAGAAATTCTTAATAGAAAAACCAAATAACACTTTGCCCGACCTGGGGATCGAACCCATGACCCTGTCTAGCAGCCGTGCTTGAGACCACTAGACCTACAAGGCAGTCAGTACTATTTTCTTACTCTATTCTAAGGTTACCTGGAAGAAATCGTGGATGGCGAGGACGCCACACATTGTAATTAATTTTCAAAATCATTTTTTGTGTTTATTATAAAGAGTATAAATAAATCAATACTTGAGTTGTTACCTTCTGCCCAAGCGCAGGTTTCTTGCCTTTAACGGTGTCTGCGTGCTGGCGCTGGATGTAGGCGGTGGTGTCTCCGAACAAGTGACCCTCGATCCCGTTGTCCAAAGGCTGTAAATAATGTGCGTTACAATGATGCAGAGCTCCCAATGAACGGAGTCACAATATACAGGGTGTAAACGAAATAATGTAATTCGTTCAAACCTCGTGATGTACTGCTGCCATAGATAAACATCCCTTCACGGGATACTTATAGATTCAATAAAAAAAATATTACAAGAAGTAAACATGTGTTCTTAACAAGGCATTTTAGCGCCCCGAGCGAATTGCGCGACTATCGCTCGCCGCATGGTCATTTAACTCGGGGCGCTAAAATGTCTCACGTTAAGAACACATTGTTTACTTCTTGTAATTTTTTTTATTAATTCCAAACGTTGAATAACATGATTTCGTTTACAGCCGGTATATTAAAGAATTTAAGCTGTATTAACAAATGCATAAGTTTGCAATTGCGATTGATGTGCAATCCACACGCAGTTGTAATTAATAATATGAACCTAAATATCGTCAGTGGAAAGATAAAAAGACTAAAGCGCCAATATACCTACTTTACAGAAGATAGAAAATTAAATTATCTATTTAATATGTATACTCTAAGAAAAATAACAATGTTTATTTTCTTAAAAAAATACTTTGAATCTCTCTTCTGTAAAGTAGGTATATTGGCGCTTTAGTCTTTTTACCTTTCCACTAACGATATGATTCACCAAGTGCGACGTTAGTAGCCCCCCAGGACTCACTCAACAGTTGAAAGGCATTACAACGAAAAAGGTTAACTGTTAGACATTCTGCCGGGCCTGTGCCCAACAGTGGGACACTAATGGGCTGATTATGCTTATTAAGCACTAGCGGCCCGTCCCGGCTTCGCACGGATGGAATTTTTTCCCGTTTTCGCAATATTTTTCATTTATGCCTCGCTCCTATTGGTCGTAGCGTGATGTTATATAGCCTATAACCTTTCTCGATAAATTGACTATCCAACACAAAAATATTTCTTCAATTCCAACCAGTAGTTCCTGAGATTAGCTCGTTCAAACAAACAAACTCTTCAGCTTTATAATATAAGTATAGATATACCGTACCGTATCGACGAGGAAGTCGAGGGTGGATCCAGGCAGCAGCGGGGCGCCAGGCTTGAGCCGCAGCCAGGAGTTCTGCAGCGCCACCAACTCGTTCGACAGCGTCACGATGGTGCCATCAACACCCGGCGCAGACTTGATACTGCACCAGATCACCATCCCCACATCTAACGATATACCAATAAAACCATCAAATATCAACTCTTTTTTGTTGTTCTTGTTTGACGCTCGTCCCACCTGATGGTACTATGTGTGCCAACTAAGAATAGTACTTTCAAGACGCCATTTTGTTCCGCAATACTCGTGAACTTCATTACCAAAGCGTAAGGTGTGCAAAAAAAAATAAAGAAATTATACTCAGTTTAATTATTTTTGGTTCACTTTTTTGGTATTTCTAATCAATTTACGCCAAATTAATTACACAGTAATTATATTATTAGTATGGCGATATATTATGGTGACCAGTTGCTACTGGTGAAGTGGTGAAGTTTCGTGAAGTTAACTATATATTTTGGTTCATTTCTTTAATGAATACTGTTTTCAAATATTATTAATTTATCCAAAATTATCTATTTATGGAATTCAAGAAATAACATTTCATAAAAATGAATATAAATAATAACGAAATCTATGAATAAAAAAACATATCGATTTTTTTTCACGGTTTTTTTTGCTGGCCGTACTAATTTGACAGCTATCGTGTGAAGTTGTAGCAAGCGCGATCCTATTTTTAGTTGGCACGCATAGTAAGCGCAGACAAGGTCTAAGATGGAGCACACGAATATAAGTAGCAGATATAGAGGAGCTCCCATCTACTCTGATTCTCACTCACGTACACACTCGAGTACACCTTAATGCCCGGGTGGTAGCTAGCCAGGCGGACTGTATAGACCCTGTACGAGGTACACTGTACATTGACCTTGGCTGTAGTTTGTATGTCATACTCACTTATGCATATCAATATTGTTTAGGTATGCATTTCTCTAACATACCGTAAACCGGGGTTACTTTGATCAATTTTAAAATTGAAATGTATTTATCTCTTGAAAAATAAATAAAAATAAAAATGCAAATATCGATTTTGTCTATTTCTTGAATAAAATTATAATTTTTCTTCTTAGGGAACGTACCCATACTACGTGACCCATTTTTTACCCCCCTCCCCCCCTCGGTGACCACCCGTAGTATATGCCAATACCCCCCTCCCCCTCTAGTTTTCACGTAGTAATATATAAATATGGTTTTAAATCATTTTTTCGAATAACCTCGAGATTTCCCTAGAGGATATTGACTACGTGACGAAAACCTAACACCCCCCCGCCCCTGTTACCAAGCGTGGTATTTTGAAGACCCCCCTCCCCCCCTGAACGGGTCACGTAGTATGGGTACGCTCCCTTACTTTTTGAGAAAAAAAAATGTTGGTGATAAATGTTAAATTATGATACTTTTTTTCTAAAGAATTTGAAAGTAACCCCAGTAAGGAATAAATAATAATTACACAAAACTACTACCGTCATATTTTTAATATTTTTTTATCAACCGGCAAGGATCCACCCACTGCGACTAATAACGCTAACAGTGACGTTCATTGCTGCCAATCGTAAAAAAATAAATCTGAAGAATGCGTTCAGAATTCGTCCAATTTGAGTTTTATTACGAAACGATTTTTTTATCAAAGTTACCCCAGGAGTCAAAGTAATACCGGTTTACCGGTACTTTGTGTAATTATATCAGGTCCTTACCTATGAAATTGGCGTTTTTTTTTCACAAATAGAGAACTTCGTCACTTCTATGATTTAAAATATATATCAATTGCTTGATATTATATCAAATAATGACCATCATAGACAACTACCAATAATAAAAAAACCTTATTTACTTATAATTTTCTAAACATAAAAAATACCTTAAAAATGACTCCTCTTTTTGTTAGCAGAAATGACCACTATTTTTGTTTTAACTTTGCCAAAACTTATATTTGTCGCATAATCTAAGTGGCATACGTTATCTTAGTTTTTAAACATTAGTGCATAAAAGTTTTAAAACATTAGTGTTCATAGTTGTTAAATAAATTAAGAAAATGTTAGCATGAAAAATGCAACTTCTTTAAAATTCTCCATACAAAACGCAGATTTCATAGGTACTAACCTAATATTTTAGTAGCAATAAAACCTTTACAGTAATTGGTCGTCTACTCGTTTAACATAAACATTCAACATAACATTCTGCACTGTTGGGCTTTATAACCCAACATATGTTGTATCGCCCGCACAGACCAACTCGTACAGACCCTACCACCGAACGTGCAGGGTTTGGTTGAATCTTACAACACGCGTCTTTTCCCAGCGTGCGGCGAGGATGTTTTATATTCTAACCCGTCCCCACACAGGAAGAAATAATACTTCTTGTTAACAAGGTGTTTGTACGTATAAGTATTATTATTTTGGTGAGGTCGAGGTGGCTCGGAGGTTTACAGATTCGCTTCTTGAGCAACAATTTGCGGGTTCAGAAACTGGCATGTAAAAATGTGTTGTTCTCAATCTATATTAATATAATTAAGAGGAAAGGTTTGTTTTTTTGTATGTAACAAATAAACTTAAAAACTACTGAACCGATTTCAAAAACTATTTTGCCGTTAGTAAGCTACATTATCACTGGGTAACATAGGCTATATTTATTACTGGAATAAAACTTCTTACGCGGGCAGAGCCGTGAGGATACAGCAATTTAAAATACAACTGAACAAAGGATAAGAAAAACGTATTTTTTTTTTTAAAAAAAAACCTTGCCGCATTCTGGGATATCTCCTGTATCGTGGGTGCGTTTACAGACAAAATCTTCACATGCATAAAAGCCAGACACGGTACAACTATTTGTAGGTCATACAAATATTTGATCCGTGCGGGGATCGAACCCACAACCCGTAGCGCAGAAGCCAATCCCTTAGCCACTGCACCAAACGTGTCGTCAAAAGGTTGAAACGTCAAAACGTTGTGAGAAATCTGGACTACTGAAATCGCGAACCCGCAGCACAAAATAGATAGGTACAGAAGTCAATCTACATACAAGTGCGCTCGAGCGACGCACACATAGACACTGCTCACGGACACGATATCTCGGACTGTTTGGGACCAGTGTGCGAGTGAGTGCGAGCGTGAGTGCCATGCGCTTGAGAGAGATAGATATATAGATAGAGCGACCGCCGAGCGTAGGTATGAAACGTGAAGTACATACATGTGATTGACTTCTGTACCTATCTGTTTTGTGCCCGCAGTGAGCAAGCAAGGTGATCAATACTCGTACCTTCTCTTTATAATAAGAGTTCTTTGCCTACAGTGGGACAATTACAGGCATTATTGTTATTGATGTGAAAAATCTATTGCGGTGGTACGGACGTGAGGGCGGCTGTTGCGTGGCGACGCCCGCGATGGCAAACCTTCGTAATTTGTCGGCTCTGTTCGGTTTGATTCGGCCAGCATTTCTTTTTTTAAATGAGTAACGACTTTTCACATCTGCCAGGCGTCCCACGACGACGTTCATTTTTTATTTTAGTGTAAGTTATCCACACTAATCCTTACCTTTACTATCCTTACTAATCCTCCTTACTATAATATTATAAACGACAAAGTTCGTTTGTATGTATGTATGTATGTATGGATGTTTGTTACTCTTTCACGCAAAAACGACTGAACGGATTTGAATGAAACTTGGCACACAGATAGACCATGTCCTGGATTAACACATAGGATACTTTTTATCCGGATACATGAAGTAGTTCCCCCAGGATGCGAGTGATAATGCGGGCAACGGCTAGGGGCCAGTCTCCACAAAAGGGCAAAATTCTCGCGCACTTGTTTGATATCATTGAATAAAGAACTGTGCATTGCCTTTAAGTATAAAATCCGACGCAGACATCAAACCTTTCCTCACGCATGCCCGAGCATACCCGAGCGACGGATTTTATATTTAAATGCAATACTGATACAGCTCTTTATTCAATGAAATCAAAAAATTGCACGAGGATTTTTCCGTTTGGTAGCAACTGACCCTAATATTATACATAAATGCGAATGTAAGTTTGTCTGTCTGTTTTTACTACTTCACGACTAAACTATTGAACAAATGGTGTAAGTTGACACAGAGATATGCTGAAACCCGGAGAGGAAACATAAGAATAAATAATACTGTATAGAAGCGAACCTCATTAGTATACTCCACCAAGAAGAACACAGCCTGCTTAGTTGTCGGCAATAAGATAGACAAGCATATCATTTTGGGACCCAGTGCATAATATCAGCAAGAACATTGGATCACCCGCGCGACGGCGAAACGAGTATTCCCAAGGAGGGTTGACTTCAGGCAGGCGGCCGGTCATAAAACAATAAGGCATAACCTCTAACAACATGGATTTATGAAATAGATGTTGTGCCGACCCCACCTAGTGTGGGATAAGGGCAGGAAGAAGAAGAAGAAGCGAACCTCCTTTGTCCGTGCCCAGAACGCCGCTTCACAAGTACCTAGTCTCCCCCTCACCCCGCAACGCCCCGCTACGAACATGTACAAGTGCGCGAGCGCAAGGCGGCAGTTTGATTGACTTTTTGGTTAAGCCAACGCGAGAAGGTATGCATTATCGTGACCATGAACGCTCTTGAAGCGCGAGTTTCGCCTGTATACGGTTAATAGTTATTCTCATGAAAATAACATAGGATTATATTGAAAGCTAGTCAGGCATTATTCTGTACTAAGCCTTAGTTGGTATAGAAGACATCACTAACCTAGTTCAATATCTGGGTTAGTGTTGCTCTTGGGTAGGAAGGCCCGAGTGTTGGGCACTCCAATGTCCATCACATATCCGTGGTCTTCCACTGAGGACACGGCTGCTTGCACGAGGCTTCCTAAAAGACAATACATTGAATTAATAGGGCAGGTGACTATTTTTGAAAAATCACTATAATTTAATGATATTTTTAAGAAGGATAATTGAAACAACAATGATATAAAAAGAAAGAAATGATCATCTCTCTCTGACCTTATCCCACACTAGGTGTGGTCGGCACAACATTAATTTCTCTTCTATTCTCCTCTATCAGTCGTCATCTCAGTACTCACTCCTTTCTTAATCATCCTTCACTGAATCCATCCATCTTTTCTTTGGCCTACCTCTACTTTTATATCCATCAGGGGCGTAGCTACCGCCGTATCTGCCGTATCAATTATACGGGGCCCCCGGGCCACGGGGCCCCCCAACGTGCGTAAGCCAAAATTAATAAAACAAAAAAAAATTCAAAATTAAAACTGATAAAAAATTACCTAAGAACTTCGATGGGACATGAACGCCTGTCAGACCTGTCACTATTGTCCATAGAGGCAAAATCTTTAGAAAAACGAAAGTAATCATCAGCTATAAATGATTTAATAAATCAGTTTGCCGAAAAAAAGGCAAGGAGAGTGTATATTTAATTTAAATTGTTTGTAAAAATAGAAAAAGTGACACAGATAATTATGATGAATAAATATTTCTTTTAATTTTATGCAAACATTATTTTTTCTTTTGTGAGAAATCTTTACCCTTCCTAAGGGCCCCCAAACAAATTTTTATACGGGGCCCCGCCAAGGCACGCCACGCCACTGATATCCATCCACATTCATATTAAAAAGAAGGAAATATAGGCTTATAAAACAAATCTGACTTGACAAAATCGACTGCCTTGTTGGTCTAGTGGTTGCAAACGCGACTGCTGAGCATTAGGTCCTGGGTTGGATCCCCAGGTCGGGCAGTGTTATTAGGTTTTTCCATTAGGAATTTCTCAGTAGCAGCTCGGAGTCTGGATATGTGCCCGGTTAATGGCAATAGGCTCGCCCCTATTACATGGGCCTTAAACATAACTGGCGAACCCTTCGGGGAATACAAGGTGTGATGTTATGTTTATATGTTATGATTAAAATTACGTACCTTTCTGCAAATCAACGTGTGTCATCTGACCTTGGACATGCTGAGGCATCATGGACAGCATGAGGCTCAAACCCTTCACCTCCAGAACTTTGACAGCTATGTACTGTCCGGGACGAAACATCTGACCCAGTTCTAACACTCTGTCTGTCTGAAAGGGAAAAATATAAAGCAGTTAAACCAGCTGAATTCAAACTGCAAATTTCAGTTAATAAAGGATTTGACCAGTAGCCCAATAGAGTACTTGACAATCATCATCATCCTGCCCTTATCCCACACTAGGTGGGGTCGGCACAACAAGACCCACACAAATGTCCAGCTGATTGATAGCGTCGTGCAGCGGTCGGGTTGTTGAGCTCCCTAAAATAAGGTTTGAGCTCCGCGATGACTGATGCAGATGTGCCGTCAGTTAGGACAGGTCAACTCGAACCCCCTATGGCACTTTCCTCAAAAGGCCATTCCCGACGTTGCCCTACATCGTTTCAATCGCATAGTTTGTGTACTACAATGTCTGGACTTTAAAAGGAACCTTGATCTCTGAGTTTGTTTCGGCGTTTCTTCTCAGAGCTAGTCAGATAGGAAATGCCGGCGCCATCTAGTCTTAAAAAAACATTACATTGACTTGTAAAAGTGTCTGTAACAGATTTATTTACAGAAATAAAAATAATTTATCATGTATTTCATAAATCCATGTTGTTAGAGGTTTTGGCTTATTGTTTTATGACCGACCGCCTGCCTGACATCAACCCTCCTTGGGAATACTCGTTGCACTATCGCGCGGGTGACGGGTACTTGCTGATATTATGCACTGGGTACCAAAATGATATGCTTGTCAATCTTATTGCCGACTACTAAGCAGACTATGTTCTTCTTGGTGGAGTATACTTGAAGTTCCTCAACCCTTGTATTTGACAATATCTTTTTAAATTAATAGTGTCGAAACATTCACGTCAACAATGAAAATACCAATGAAATCTATACAAATAAATAAAACTTAAGTGTCTATTTGTACTGTCAAAATAACAGCTTTTTACTAAATGCATATGAAAGTATATTATAGGGTACTTACAACAAAAAAACATTTTTAAAATTTTTGTCTATCAGTCTCTCTGTTTGTTCCGGCCAATCTCCGGAACGGATGGCGATTTAAAATTGTTAACAAGACAAAGACCGCACTATTTAATGATGACGTCATACTTCAAAAACTTCACAGTAACTTGAGATTACTCAGTACAATGTCCGTTTCGTGCGACAAGGACAGAATATGCGCCATTCAAAAACGTAAACGTGTCTCTTCCATTTTTAGATTGATTTTATTTAAGTATATTACGTTGCCAGAGCAAAAAATATTGCCTGGTTTAGTAGAAATTCGTAATTTTAGGAATAGTCCCATGTTCGTAATTACCTTGAGACCGCCATTGTACCCTTTTAATGTTTGTTATTGTATAAGAGCTGTGTTACAATTTTGGTGTACAATAAAGTATATTCTATTCTTCTATTCTATTCTACCTTGAGGGCCAGCGCAGATTTGGTGAGGCGCAGCGCAGAGCATTTTTCATTGCCAAACCATTATCGACTTTGCTAGCGTTTAAATAATATCTCAAATCACCTTACCTTTCTAATCGCTTCGTTGCTCTCTGAGTCTCGGGTAGTTGTGTTAATTAATTTTCCATCTTATTTCAACGAACACAAAGATGATAATGCTTTAGAAGTGAAAAATGCTCTGTGCTGCGCTTCGCCAAATCTGCGCCGGCCCTAAATCACTATACAAGGTTAGTCGGAAAGGAGGTACTAAGCCGCGGGCCACCTAAAGTATCACTGATGACTATTTTAAAGCAAGTGTTAAAATTTCAAAATTCGATAATTTATATTTGCATGCAAAAATATTTTAATTTTAGTTTTTTCAATAAAATAACATACCTGCTTTAGTTATGAATTCAGAAAATTAATTTTCAAATCCGTGACCCCAAATATGACCTAAATTGTAAAAACAGCTGATCATAGCTATGGACTCATAGATTTTAGCATATTTTTTTACTAAATCATTGTAAAGCTATTTTTCTTAAACTATCGAGTTTTGGGGAAAGTTGTAGAACAAAAGTTATCCCTTATTACAGGTACTTTAACACCCTTCCGACTTAGTACCCCCTTTCCGACTAACCTTGCATATGTATTCCGTTTGACATTACGTTGTGTACCAACCTTGTCGTTAACATATGCTTCAAGCTCCTTGTTGTAAGGTTCGCTGATGTGGCATGCCATCACCGAACCAATCAATCTACATGGTAGACTGACTATAATCTTAGTTTCTAGAACGCTCTTCACTCGGCCCAGTATCAACAAACCTTCTTTAATTGTCTGTAAAAAGAAAATAAGTTAGTTAGTTAGTTTAGTTGACTGCCTTGTTGGTCTAGTGGTCGCAAGCGCGACTGCTGAGCATGGGGTCCTGGGTTCGATCCCCAGATCGGGTTAAGTGTTATTGGATTTTTCCATTGGGAATTTCTCAGTAGCAGCCTGGAGTCTGGATTTGTGCCCAGTTAATGGAAATAGGCTCGCCCCCTATTACATGGGACTTAAACATAACTGGCGAAACGAGCTTATACTAAAACACCTCTGCCTAACCCTTCGGGGAATGTAAGGCGTGATGTTATGTTAAGTTAAGAAAATAAGTTCAATACTTCAAGGTAATTGCGAACATGGGAATATTCCGAAAATTACTAATTACTACTAAACCAGGCAATATTTTTTGCTCTGGCAACATTACATTATTGCATTACACATTCTAGCATTGTTACGTTGCTGGAGACAAAAAAATTGCCTGGTTTAATAGTATTTCGTAATTTTCTGAATATTACCATGTTCGTAATTTCCCTAAAGCACAATATATTTTTATATTTCCTTTTTTACAAAATATACATACAAATAAAAGAAAATAATTAACTGATGTCAGAAATAAATTAAACCAACATTGAAATATGTTGAATTAATAAGTTTTATAACATTGAGCAATAGATTTAGAGTCTGGCAAACGAAAGAAGACTGAAAAAGCGCGGCAAATTTAAAAAATATCATCATAGCAACCCCAAAATCAGTATGAAATACCTGGAATAACCTAATTTGATACTTTAGAATCATTTGTTTTTATATGATAAATTATTTTTATTACTGTAAATAAATCTGTTACAGACACTTTTGCAAGTCAATTTAATGTTTCTTTTAAGACTAGATGGCGCCGGCATTTCCTATCTTACTAGCTCTGAGAAGAAAAGCTAAAACAAACTCAGTGATCAAGGACCAAAGAGTATAATAATAATACAGGTCAAGGACTCTATGGTATAGCACTGTCATAAACAAGGTTAGTCGGAAAGGGGGTACTAAGCCGAAAGGGTGTTAGAGTAACCATAATAAGGGATAACTTTTGTTCTACAACTTTCCCCAAAACTCGATAGTTTAAGAGAAATAGCTTTTCAAAGATTTCGTAAAAAATATGCCAAAATCTATCAGTCCATAGCTATGATCAGCTGTTTTTACAATTTAGGTCATATTTGGGGTCACGGGTTAGAAAATTTATTTCCTGAATTCATAACAAAAGCAGGTACGTTATTTTTTTTTTTTAATAAAAATCTATTTTCATGCAAATAAAAATGATCGAATTTTGAAATTTTAACACTTGCTTTAAAATAGTCATCAGTGATACTTTAAGTGGCCCGCGGCTTAGTACCCCCTTTCCGACTAACCTTGTATAAAGTTTACAAATAATTCGAGTGTCTACTTTCATTTGCCAGATTTAACATGTTTTTTTATAAAGCACTAGCGACCCGCCCCGGCTTCGCACGGGTGCGATGTAGATACTAATGTGGGGCATATAAACCTTCCTCTTGAATCACTCTATACATTGCTGAAAACTGCATTAAAATCCGTTGCGTAGTTTATAAGACCTAAGCGTTCAGACAGCGGGAGCGACTTTGTTTTATACTATGTAAAGATTTAGCAGAAGAATAAGTTCCGGGAACAGCAATTATAATGTAATAGGATACAGACGAGAGCTGCCACGAATGACAATATTTGAGTTCATCTGGACCCTGCACAGTCAGCACTGCTACCTCAACCATTTGAACGTCATCAACGGTTATAGACGTCCAACGACAATGTGCTCGGGCCGTCAGCGACGTCCATAGACGGCAAAAAAGTACGACGAATTTGTAGTGTGGCGTTTAGAGAAGTGCTTATACGTCTACAGGGTGTAAATGAAATCATGTAATTCCTTCAAACCTCGTGATGAACTGCTGACATAGATTAAACTGGAACGAGATCCTTTTGGATTCAATAAAAAAAAATTACTAGATGTAAACATGTGTTCTTAAGGTGAGGAATTTTAGAGTCCCGAGCACATTGCACGACTATCGCTCGCCGCGCGGTCATTTTACATAGGACGCTAAAATGGCTCACATTAAGAACACATGTTTACTTCTTATAATTTTTTTTATTGAATCCAAAAGTTCCCGTGCATTGTTAATCTATGTCAGCAGTACATCACGAGGTTTGAAGGAATTACATGATTTCGTTTATACCCTATTTAGCGTGGCGTTTAAAAAGTACCTACGCTAAGCGGTCGCTCTATCTATATATCCATGTCTCTCAAGAGCATGGCACTCGCGCTCGCACTCACTCGCACTCTAGTCCCAAACTGTCCGAGATATCGTGTCCGTGAGCAGTGTCTATGTGTGCGTTGCTCGAGCGCACTTGTATGTGGATTGACTTCTGTACCTATCTGTTTTGTGACGCAACTGTCACTTTCTTTTTCTATTGAAACAGAAAGAGACAAACACCCTTAGTTTAGTTTAGTCCTGTCAAAGTGCGCTACAGAATCGACACCATTATGCAACAAATATTTTTAACCCAGTTAGCAAATATACCATTTTTTTATTACAAATTATGATTGGGGCAGTGGAGGATCTAGAGCAGGGATGGTGAACCTTTACGTATCAACGTGGCATTTTTCTAAATAAATGTTTAATGAGGTCATAGACATGCCATCAAATAATTTTGACTTTGTGATTATTGGGGATTAGGGAACGTACCCATACTACATGACCCATTCACGTAGTAATTCATAAATATGGTTTTAAATAATTTTTAGCAAACAAAAAGTTAAAAAAAATATTTGCCTCATATGTGCGACAGTGTTGCCACCTGTGAGTTCAAAAAGCGCTAAATTCTGCGCGCCATATTTGAATATAGTTCGAAAAAACTCGAGATTTCCCTAGAGGATATGGACTACGTGACGAAAACCTAAGCCCCCCCCCCGCCCCTGTAACCAAGCGTGGTATTTTGAAGACCCCGCCCCTTCCTGAACGGGTCACGTAGTATGGGTACATTCTCTTATTCGGTCATATAATACCTACTTCACACTTTTTTCATAGTGCATAATGAATTTTATGATCAGTGACATGCCGGAAATATTGTGTCGCATTCCATTGGTTCGCCATCCCTGATCTAGAGTATACTGAGTATACAGCCTGGTTTATAGAGGCTGATTTATAAAATAGTCTCTTAAAAAAACATTTAAGTTTAATAGTTTTATCTTGCAGGATTCCGGTAACATCAGGATTTGAGGATTGAAACACAAAACAGATAGGTACAGAAGTCAATCAGATCACATGTATGTACTTCATTTTGCATACCTACGCTCGGCGGTCGCTCTATCTATATATCTATCTCTCTCAAGCCCATGGCACTCACGCTCGCACTCACTCGCACTCTAGTCCCAAACGGTCCGAGATATTGTGTCCAAGAGCAGTGTCTATGTGTGCGTTGCTCGAGCGCACTTGTATTTAGATTGAATTCTGTACCTATCTGTTTTGTGATTGAAGGTTGAAATTACTTTAATGTTGTATTGTCATGGGAACTGAATTTGTGTGCGAAATTTCAGGAGAATTGGTTAATTAATCATAAGTAGTTGAAACATCTTATGCAAGATTTGTGTCAAAGAAATGAATATACAAATTGAAGCTAATTAAAAATGTTATAAATGCGAAAATTGGTCCAGGTGGTCTGGTCATCTTTGACCACCTAAAGGCTGTATCTGTCACAGGCTGTGGGCACTTGTAATATGTTTAAATAGTGGTGAAGATAACTATAATTATTGGGTACCAATTTCATAAAAAAATACATTAAAATATGGTTTTGCAGTCTTTCTTAACGCTGCTAGTGTAGTCTTTAATTAAAAATGTATTTATGATGGTTTAAGGAAAAATAACATACCTTATAGCTCAAACCAAATGCGCAGTTCTTGAACGACTGGTCGATCTCTTTCGTGCCCTCATCAGATAAATAACCATCGTCCCCTTCAGCTTTCTTCTTAGGCTTCTTTTTCTTCTTTTCCCCTTTCTCGGGAGCGCCTAGAAACTATAAACACGAAGATAAAACAAACTATTCTCAAATTAACGAATTCAAGTTCAGTTTTATAGCACTTACGTTTGCGCTTTGCTTAAAGTATGTGGTTGTTGGTTTCTTTCCTCCACGGGGAAAATATTCTTCTATGTCTACCATAATTGTTGTTTTAAATCTAAAAATCACAAACTAAATTACACCACATTTGTTTACGCATGAAAATATTAGGTTATCTGCGTTTTGTTGTCGTGATAATGTTTTTGACACATGTGGGTGTTTCTTTTTTAGTTCAATATCAGAAAATCCAGAAATATTGGTGGTTCTTAATTTTTATACTATTTATTCATAATACTTTTAAAGTTTTGGGATTTTAAGTCTGAAAAACGTAAAAGTTTTATATTTTTTAAGATAAATAGTCTGATAGACATAAGTAATTAACTAAGTAGCGTAATAACGAAACGGAAACTGAATATGTTAGTGATGCTATTAATTACTCCCTAAAAATACTAATACTAAATTTTGTTTTTTATGTAAGTAAATACAACCAAATTAAATTATATTTACATCAATAAAACTTCTTGTCAGCAATAAAGATATGACTTTCTAGATTCTGGGTAGTCTGGGTACTTAGTGTGCTTATAACTAAAAGCAGGTAACTCTTATTGAATTCTTCTATTTCAGGAATAATACCTGACAGTAAAATAACTGACAAGTGACAGTCTGTTAATCTGTTTCACCCGCTGTCATTCTGACTGTCACCTGAACTTGATACAACGCGATCAAATTAAATAGAACTTCTAAATAACTGACAGTGTTTTTTATCTCTTTCTAACAAGAAGAATTCTTGGTAAGTAGAAAAGAAAGCATGATGTCGTATCGTCGTATCGTCTGATAAGATCTGTCTTTGTAATGTAGAGAATATCATTAATCTCTAGTACATTTAGTACAATTTTGTTGCAAGTTTACACTTACATCATACGCGCCGGTAAGTGTAGCAAATCATTTACATATAATATCTAATTAATTCTTTCACACCAAAATATTAGCGTTCACTATAAATTGTAGCTAACTAATACCTACTGTTAATTGAATTGTTAATTTCCTTGAAAGTTCATTACTTTAGTAACATTACATTACAAGCCCTCGCATCGGTAAGTTCACACCGATTTCAATTAATTGGATATTTTTTTATAAGATAATAGTCAAGGTAGTGCTGCTTCAAAAATATTCTTTATGTAAGCATTACCATACTTCTCTCACATTACGATTTACAATGGTTAATACCGATAAATAAGTGTTTTTCCAGTACTTACGAGTATCGAGATAACTAAACTCCTGATATAAATCGAATTATGTCAAGTACCGAGATAAACCCGTCATGCCGGTTCAGTTGACCTGTTTGTAGAATAATTGTTACAATTGAGTTTCCTTTTTGCAGAAAATGAAGAATATTGTGATCTTTGGCTCCACCGGTATGACTGGCCTATGCGCCGTCGAGGCCGCCATAAAGAAAGGTAAACTATAACTTTAATTGACTGTTGTTTTAAATAATAATTTAATGTTTAAACTCACTATATTTATTAGGTACCTGTTGCCAGTGAATTTGTCCAGGTTTTACTCTTTCATCTCTTTAGTTAATTCATTACTTATTTACCTGAATACAAAACTTAAATATATGTACATATGTATATAATTATCACTCTGTCAAAGTTCACTGCAGAACATGAGTCCCTAAAAACCATAAAAATAATAAATCTTACATTAAAAAATGTACCTAGCTTACGGTACTAAAAATATTCCAAAATAAGCCTAGTTTTTTAAATTAAATCTAAGGCTAGGCAACAGTGGCGTACATTGGTTTTCAGACTAGGTAAGCAGGCACTAGTAATGTCGCCTTTCAATTGTATGCTTAAGCCAATTTCAATATGATTCTGACCAAAAGAAATCATAGCCATACACACTTATTTTATTTATAGTAATAGTTAAAGATGGTGTAGTTAATTAAATCTTATGAGGTAGGCACTGGTTAATTGATTATATGCAATGCATGCCACTGCTAGGTAACCACCTATTACTACTATTATTAAATAGCAATTTTTATTCATTACTAACTATTGCCCACGGTTTCACTTGCATCTTAGGGGAAATTTACTGAATAAAAACTACCCTATTTTAATCCTGGACATAGACGATCCGTGTACAAAATTTCATCCAAACCTGTTCAGCTGATTATGCGTGATAAGGTAATGAATATCCATCCATTTTCACAAACTTTCACATCCTTACTTAATATTATAAATGCAAAAGTTTGTATGTATGCATGTTTGTTACTCTTTCACGCAAAAACGGCTGAACGGATTTGGATGAGATTTGGCACACAGATAGACTATGCCCTGGATTAACACATAGGATACTTTTTATCCGGGTACATCAAGTAGTTCCCCTAGGATGTGGGTGAAACCGCGTGTAATAGTCTAGTTAATAATATTAGTATGCCTGTTGGATAACCAATTTCTTAGTATAAAAACAACTTAAAATTCTAATAATTTAAAGTTGACTACTTGTCATCAACCTATTGTTCTATTGTTATTTATTCTCTGTCATCGTTTCTTAGATTACTATTGCAAAGAGATTTTAATAGTGAGTTCTTCAAGAAATTCATTATTTTTAAACAATGCTATAGTCTAGGTATTCTCCTGTATCATGGGTGAATTTACATTATCTGGACTGATAGGCCTGATAAATGTTTGTTCTGAATTAGCAGAAATCCAACCACTTAGGGTCGGTACTTCAAACAATCAGTAAAAGTTTACGTTAATCAAATATTAACTACTAGCTGTGTCCTCACGGCTCCGCCCATAGCTTATGTTACTCAGTGATAATGTTGCTTTATAACGGCAAAATAAATTTTGAAATCGGTCCAGTAGTTTTTAAGTTTATTTGTTACATACAAAAATACAAATCTTGCCTCTTTGTAATATTATATTAACTATTACGTAGAATGTTTAACGTCAGTCAAACGCAGAGCGTTGTATGTCTTTTGACGTATGTCAAGAACGACAAAGCGTGAAACAACGCTTATTTTTATTTAACCATCGTCAACGCTATTTTTAACTGTTACCCGTTAATAATGTAGTCGTGAAACAACCGGCCCTTAGCTACTGTCCCAATAAACAGGGATAGCCTAGTATTGTGACCGTCAAACTGCCAAGTCATAGGACACGACTTTGAACCCAAGGCAATCACCTCTGACTTTTCGAATTCATGTGCGTATTGTATAATTATCACTTGCTTAAAAACGGTGAAGGAAAACATCGTTAGGAAACCGGCATGCCTGAGAGATATTTCTCGACGGCATGTGAAGCCAAGTCGGAGGCCCATGGGCGGCTTAAATTCTGACACCAGGTTAGTCACTAACCACACGAAAAGAAAAAGCCACTGTCCCAACCATGTGGGCAATGAAACTCTTAAGGCTATCCAATTACAGAACTATCTGAGGCAATAGATTACTACAATCGTGAACACGCTGGGCAGGGCCGTAGTTCAGAGGCTTTGGGGCCACAGTACCCAGGGGCCCCAAATACTGCCGCAAGTAATCGAAACCCTTTTTATTCTACTTATTTATTTGGGGCCCTCAATGCTCGTGGGCCCCCATGCACAGGGACCCCGGAGCACTACCCCGGCTGTAACTACGGCCCTGATATTGTGCTTGCAGTCTTTGGCGTCCGATCCGATAGCGGACAACGTCCGGTCGCTTTTTAATAAATTGTCTGTTCAAACTATTGTACCTACAAGTAATCGCTTCCCAGCGTAATACGATACAAAATTGATGTGAAAATTACAAATTATTCCTTCCTACCTACTATTGTGTACTATTGATTATGTTGATATATTCAATAGACAATTTAATTACAACTATCTACCTATTGACCTTTGGCGTACCTATTTTCGTAAGTTTTTGATTATCATTGCTTTAAATTTGAAGGTCTAGGTACTTCATTACTACTCTCCCGGGTTCAGCCAGGGTGCAAAACAATCCATGTACCTATGTACAGTCACGTGTAATAATATGTATACACATAGTGAACTTATAAAACGAATTTCTTTTAGAGAATAGTTTGTATTTAAGAAATATTCGATACCATGATTCGTGTGTATTTGTAGAAACTAATTGTCTAATATTTCATAATTCTAATAGATATTTTAGAAGAAAATCGCCTTTGAATATCGCTATGTGTATACATATTAGTAGGACACGTGACTGTACCTATAACCCGATTACTTAAATAATGGGATTAGAAATGGCGGATCACGTCTATTTAGGGGCCATTCAAGTATTACGTAAGCAGAATTTTAGTATTTTTGGATCCTTCCCTCCCCCTTATCAGCGAAAGTTAGCAAAGCTTTTACCCCCCCTCCTATGCTTACGTAAACATTGGTATATATTATTTTTAAACTGATCAGGATTCTTTATTGTTATTCATGAGCAGCAGTTTTTAAGTCTAGAAAAATAAGTAAGTACCTAAATAAATAAAAATTTCTGACGTAATCATCATCTAGACACCCCCGTCCCCCATGTCATCAAAAATAAGCTAAGCAAAGACCCCCTCACGCTCCTTTCGTGCTTACGTAATACTTGAGTGGCCCCATCGATATAGTCTTAGAATAAATATTGAAAAAATAAAAGTAATGCACTTTAGTCAACGTCCCAAGGAAGCAAATAATATAGCAGTATAGAGATATACTATGATAACATGACCCGCCCCTCCAAAATTCAAAACGCTTCAATGTATTTGTGATAGTATTTATAAAGCACCACCAATACTCCCAACGCATGTGTGCGTGTTGAGACAGCCGTCAAACAAAAAGTACAACTACGTACACACCACAGTACACACTCTTTCGTTAAGATGTGACTAAACACGTTGAAATAGTAATTTGGAGGGGCGGAACATGTTATCGTAGTTTATCTCTACCATGATGGCAAAAGTATAGAAGACGTGAACACATGCAATTTCTTGGGATTGTTAATTGATACGTTCAATTTCCACCAAACGGAAAAATCCTCGCGGATCCTCGACCACTTTTGATGTCACCGAATACAGAGCTGTATTATTATTGCCTTTAAGTATAGAATCCGACGCAGACATCAAGCGTTTCTTCGCGCATGCCCGAGCATACCCGAGCGTCGGATGTTAAGCTTAAAGGCAATATTGATACAGTTCATTATTCAGTGACATTAAAAAAGTACACGAGGATTTTTCCACTTGGAAACTGATCCATGGAAGGATTGATTGAAAAGTAAATACAGTGGAACTATAAAAACGGATAAGTAATGCGTTTGCCTTATTTAAATTAACTCTAATCTATACTAATATTATAAAGTAGAAGAGTTTGTTTAAACGCGCTAATCTCAGGAACTACTGGTTGGAATTGAAAAATTATTTTTGTGTTGGATAGTCCATTTATCCAGGAAGGTTATAGGCTATATAACATCAAGTTACGACCAATAGGAGCGGAGCATAAAGGTCAAAGCACACATATCAAATCGGAAAGGGATCGTCACCATATCAACTCAAGCCGTTCAGTATTCTTTGTATGAAACTCCCTACTGCAACGCACACTAATCGGAATCGTAACGTAATCGCCTCGCCTCGGGACAAGCTCACGAACCGCGGTGCGGTGCGTGGTCAATTTGGTTCCCGCGCTTATGGCTCGTCGTCCACGCGGTTCCGTCTCTCCGTACCCGAGCTTACGTCTCTTCGTCCACCCTTGCCCCTCTCACCCCTTACGCGGCCTGCCTGCAGCACACTACTGTTACTGCGAGCCGTAAGCGCGGCGTCGCCTAGCCGTAACCGAGTCGACGTATCGGAGCTGCAGATCCGATTTGGTTACGTGCTTACGTTAGGTTGACGCCTGTTTGACGGCGAGGCGAAAGGCGATACGGTTACGATCTCTTCGTTGACGTTTACAGTTTTCGTCATAATTATAATGAGTATTTATTAGATATACCTACACATTGTTCTTATTTTTTATTTATTCTTTTGCTTATATACATATTATAGTAATATTATATATATATTTATTATATATGTATTTATAACCTATGTCCTATATTTATAGTTGTTTAGTTATCCATATAGTTAATTAAGTCGCAAATATCCATAATATATTTTTATTTTTTTGTACCTCTCTTTTCAATGCTGTTCTCTTTGGCCCAGAGGTTGACTGGTAGAGAATGCCTTGTGGCATTAAGTCCGCCTTATGTACCACCATTGTGCATTGAAGTATTAAATAAATAAATAAGTAAAAGGCAACTGGCAACTGTCTGACTTGACATAGTTGTTATCATTCACACATGCTGATTGCGATAAGTACTATCGTGTAATACCTTTGACCGACTACGGCAACGTCGCGGGTATCGCCGACGACGAGCGTCCCTGTTACTACAAGGTGTAAACGAAATCATGTAACTCCTTCAAACCTCGTGATGTACTGCTGACATAGATTAACCCTGCAAAGGAGAATATTGGACTCGACAAAAAAAATTACAAGATGTGAATTTTAGCGCCCCGAGTTTAATGACCGCGCGGCGAGCGATAGTTGCGCAATTCGCTTAGGGCGATAAAATACCTCACGTTATGAACACATGTTTACGTCTTATTTTTTTTTTTATTGAATCCAATATTATCCTTGTCATGTTTTATCTATGTCAGCAGTACATCACGAGGTTTGAAGGAATTACACTATTTCGTTTACACCCTGTATATCGGCCCGTAAGCGTCCTGCTGGGCTTACATGCGCAGCACGACATAATCTTGTCGTCTCAATATCTCACGCCGAGACGAGATATACATTACTAGCGACCCGCCCCGGCTTCGCACGGGTGCAATGTAGATACTAATGTGGGACATATAAACCTTCCTCTTGAATCACTCTATCTATTGCTGAAAACTGCATTAAAATCCGTTGCGTAATTTAAAAGATCTAAGCATACAGAGAGCGGGAGCGACTTTGTTTTATACTAAGTAAAGAAGATTATTTCGTCTCGGCACGAGATAATGCGACGACAAAATTATTTCGCGCTGCGCATGCGCTTGCAGGGCGTAGATGCCTTCACATAAAAAGGAGGGTTATTGAAGTTTCCTATCTCTCATCTAGACTATTGTTTATTTAAAAATCTTCAAAATCAAAGTTCAATAAATAAAACTTCGTCGATAATTGGGTCACCACTTCCCATCGTTGGAGCTAATTTAAACGTTTCACGCCATTTCGGAGAAAATCACCTGTGACAGACAGATTCTTTATATTTGTCGTTTTTCCAAATAACAATTTCACAATTTTGATGCCGCAAAAACCTGGGAATAATCTATACTAATATTATAAAGCTGAAGAGTTTGTTTGTACGCGCTAATCTCAGGAACTACTGGTTGAAATTGAAAAAATATATTTGTGTTGGATAGTCAATTTATCGAGGAAGGTTATAGGCTATATAACATCACGCTACGACCAATAGGAGCGGAGCATAAATGAAAAATGTCGCAAAAACGGGAAAATTTCCACCCGTGCGAAGCCGGGACAGGTCGCTAGTAGATCAATAAACCATTTATCAGTCTTGTCTTTGGATAGACAACTCAACACACAATCATTATAGATACCGTTTTAATTCAAAGGAAACTTATTGAATAAATTAACTAAGTAAATGACGAGTCAATTTTACATTTATCTCAATAACATAATTGCACCTGTATACTCGTTATTTATGTTTTATATGAGTTTATGATACCTAACATAACATCACGCCTTGTATTCCTAAAAGGATACAGCAGAGGTGTTTTAGTACACCTCGCTTCGCCAGTCAAGTCCCATGTAATAGAGGCCGAGCCTATTGCCATAAACCAGATGCAAATCGATACCCACGGTTGCTACTGAGAAATTCTTAATGGAAAAACTCAATAACACTGCCCGACTTGGATCGAACCCAGGTCCCCATGCTCAGCAGTCGCTTAAAAACACATGTTTACTTCTTGTAATTTTTTTTATTGGAGCCTTAAGTATCTCTTTCAGGGTTAATCTATGTCAGCAGTACATCACGAGGTTTGAAGGGATTACATGATTTCGTTTACACCCTGTATAAGTTTCATTCCCCTCCTTCTATAATAAAAATACTAAAAAGAATACGATAATTTTCGATGTTCACGTATTGATATAATATTTTCTTCATTCAGGTCTTTCGGTTCGCGCGTTCGTCCGTGACGCATCAAAGATACCAGATGACTTGAAAAACAAAGTGGAGATCTTCCCTGGAAACGTTCTAGAGCCGGACTCGGTCGCCGACGCCATAGACGGCATGGACGGTGTCGTCATCGCATTAGGCACCAGGAACAGCCTGGAAGCAACTTCTGACATGTCAGAGGGGACAAAGAACATCATTGATGCTATGAGGGCTAAAAACGTAAAGCCGGTGTCTGCTTGCCTGTCCGCCTTCCTGTTCTACGAGCCCGCGAAGGTGCCCCCGAGGTTCGTGGACCTCAATGAGGACCACAAGAGGATGTACGAAGCTTTGAAGGACAGTTCTTTGGATTGGATCGCGGTGTTCCCGCCGCACATAGCTGGTATGTCTTTTCGTTTAGTTATGCTGAACACGCCTCGATTTTTCAAAGTATAATTTGGTAATAGCAGTGATAGCCTAGCGGTTGAACGCTTGCCTTCCATGCAGGAGGGTCTGAGTTCGATCCCGGCCCGTACCTCTGCATTTTCGAATTCATGTGCGGATCTTAATTTGATTATCACTTGCGTTAACGGTGAAGGAAAAACATCGTGACGAAACCTGCACACCTGAGAGGGCTCCATAAAGTTTTCGATGGTGTGTAGTCTGCCACCTCGCACCAGGCCAACGTGGTGGACTATGGCCTAAACCCCTCTCATTCTGAGAAGAGGCCCGTGCCCAGCAGTGGGACAGCATTGGGCTAATTATATTATGTTGTCAATGTGGTAATGTCGATATTCTTTAAAATAGGGGCTTTGTAGTGTCAAGCGACTTAATTCGATTCCCCTTTGACATACAGGGTGTAAACGAAATCATGTAATTCCTTCTAACCTCGTGATGTACTGCTGACAGATTAACCTCACAAGGCATAATTTTGGATTCAATTCATCTTCCTGCCCTGGTCCCAAGTTACTTGGGGTCGGTGCAATATGTTTTTCTCTTCCACTCTTCCCTGTCAGCCGTCTCATTATCATTTACTCCCTTATCTTTCATATCCTCCCTCACACAATCCATCCATCTTTTCTTAGGTCTCCCTCTACCCCTCCATCCATCAACATTCATATTCATCACTCTCTTAGTCACATGTGTTTCATCTCTCCTCAGCACATGCCCATACCAAGACAAACGCTTTCCTTTCAACTTTTCTGTCACTGGTGCCACTTTTAAACTATGTAATTTTGGATTCAATAAAAAATAAAATTACAAGAAGTAAATATGTGTTCTTAACGTGAGGCATTTTAGCGCCCCGAGCCAATTGCGCGGCTACGCTCGCCTCGCGTTTATTTAACTCGAGGTGCTAAAATGCCTCACGTTAATAACACAAATGTTTACGTCTTGTAACTTTTTTTATTGAACCAAATGTATCCCGTCCAGGGTTAATCTATGTCAGTAGTATATCACGAGGTTTGAAGGTATTACATGATTTCTTGTACAGCCTGTATATCGTCGGTTCGCAGTGAAAACCACGTATGTGTAAAATACATGTTTTTAAAAGATGTAGAAATAACTGTCTCTTGCAAAAAGAATGGCCGACCAAATGTTAAAACAAGTTTGTCATCGTACGTCATAGATAGCTTAGAAGTATTTGAATTGAAAGTTTGTTGAACTAGTACGAGTATGACGAGTATATCAATCTAAAGAACAATTAAAACGCTTTTGAAGAAAATTTTATTTACGAAGTTTTCACCGCCGAACGTCGATATGTACTTCCGTGCGTGGTGGATGGAGTCTTTTGAGTAACGAGCTAACCATTCGCCACATTACCGCGTCAAGTCCTTACCTCGTACGTCGTGGAGCCACGTGCCCATCACTCGTTACCTATTACACAATATTTTATTATAAGAAATTTACATTAGTAATTGTCTTCGTGTGTAATGCTTTTTTTTTACTTCGATATTTTGTTTGCCAATTTTTTCAAGGTCAATGTACAGTAGGGGAACGATAAGGTTATAGACCTTAAGGTCACAATTACACAGTGCAAGAAACAACCTATTTTAGCGACTACGTATTGCCAACATTATAGAAATGAAAATACAAGTGTTTTTTGACAGGATGTTTAAATTTAAAAAATTATAACAGTGGCATGATGACAACCACTAGTAATGTCAATTTATTTAATCATCGAATTGATTGATGTCATGGATTTTACAACAAAACTCCTTAAATCAAATCAAAGATATTATATTGCACTACTGCGTCATATGGAGGCAAAAGGCAATTTTTATATTTGCCACCAAATAATTAAACAATTTCCCATGCATTGGTCTGTTCCGTTCAACAGTTTGAAAAGGTAACGTGCTCGCAATGTGGGAAAGGAATGAATTTGAAAACTGCCGAACCTATTCATTCCCCTACTGTACCTAATTGTAATATCTTCTAATAAAGTAACTTTAACGGGTATATTTGATTAATTACAAAAACCGTAAACGTCCTTTGTTGAATATAGGACTCGTAGACCGCAAAAATTAGAACAAGAATTTAAATATTAAACCGTCGCGTTCACCCATGCATTTTTCCCTTTAGTGATCCATACTGAGCCAGTTACTATACCTGTGAGCTCGTACTATACCACTGCTGAGCCTTTAAAACCGGAATTAAACTTATTGATACGACAAAAGACTGCAATACTTGGCACGAGGATGGCTGGATTCATAGTTCATAGCTAACATTTTTTTTATCCTGGGAAAATCCTCATGGATGTCCCTCGCCCGGAGTAGGCGAAGTGGTCTGCCGGATTCTTATCGGCTAAAAATCCACGGTGTTCCTCCTCCTGACCGTCGGCCGGGGTCGCTGGATTCGCCTAAGCATGCACCGCAATCCCGGCAGAAAGTTCATAGCTAACCTAGCAAAAACTTAAAACATTTCTTGCGTTTCCAGACGAGCCAAGCCGCGAGGTGACGGTTGACGTGAACCCCACCAGTTCTCCTGGCCGCACCATCTCCAAGTGGGACCTCGGCACCTTCCTCGTAGACTCCCTCTCAGAGTCTAAATACTACAAGGCGGTCATTGGTATCGCCAATAAGTAGGGCTCCGTAATTTGTCAATATTATTAAGTTATTAACCGGACTAAGAATGGGTAAGTTTGAAAGTGCCATTTTCAGATTTTCAAAGATTTTTTTTCAAAAGTTGTGTCGCGCGTGTTTAGATCTTAGTATTCCCCGATGAAAAATTTCATCTATCCGTTGAGACGTTGTGATTGCTATCTAAATATAAGTAACTGGCGACCCACCCCGGCTTCGCACGGGTGCAATGTAGATACTAATGTGGGGCATATAAACCTTCCTCTTGAATCACTCTATCTATTGCTGAAAACTGCATTAAAATCCGTTGCGTAGTTTAAAAGATCTAAGCGTACAGACAGCGGGAGCGACTTTGTTTTATACTATGTAAAGAAGATGCATTTATCGTAGACAAATTCACAGGAATTTTCAAGTTGTTCGTGTTCATTGTTCATTCAGGGATAATAATTAATGACGCGACAAATTCCATGTCTGCGGGTTATGTACCACAATACACCTTTGACCCTTACGTAACGAGACGTCCCGACATTTTGTACACGCGTATTTTGTATAGTAGGTATGCTCTTGTCTAATTTAATCTGTCACGTTAATTTGATTACTATATAAATATTTGTAATTAAGTAATCATGCATAATTTTTTGATATGTAAGATAATAAATGTGTATATCAGACGTGAATCACTTATTGTGTAATTTGTATATAATATTACTATGCGTGCCAACTAAGAATAGTACTGTCAAGACGCCATTTTGTTCCGCAATACTCGTGAACTTCATTACCAAAGCGTAAGATGTGCAAAAAATAAATAAAGAAATTATACTCAGTTTAATTATTTTTAGTTGACTTTTTTGGTATTTCTAATCAATTTACGCCAAATTAATTACACAGTAATTATATTATGATTATGGCGACATATTAGGGTGACCAGTAGCATTTGTGAACTTAACTCTATATATATTGGTTCATTTCTTTAATGAATACTGTTTTCAAATATTATTAATTTATCCAAAATTATCTATGGAATTCAAGAAATAACATTTTATAAAAATGAATATAAATAATATTGAAATCTATGAATAAAAAAATATAACATTTTTCTTTTCACAGTTTTTTTTTTGCCGTCCGTACTAATTTGACAGCTATCGTGTAAAGTTGTAGCAAGCGCGATCCTATTCTTATATGGCACGCATAGTACGCAATTTGATTTTATGAACATCATCATTTAATATGTGGACTTCATTCCGTGAACGTGAGCGCTGTATGGTCGGTAATAAAGAAATGTATGATGCAAGTAACAATGTTAAATAAGTCTTTAATAACGATATAACCTTGTGTGTTGCCTTGTTGATCTAGTGGTCGCAAGCGCGACTGCTGAGCATGGGGTCCTGGGGTCGATCCCCAGGTCTGGCAGTGTTATTGGGTTTTTCCATTAGGAATTTCTCAGTAGCAGCTAGGAGTCTGGATTTATGTCCGGCTGATGGCAATAGATTCGCTCGATATTACATGGGACTTTACCATAACGGCAAAATGAGGGTGTTAGGTACTATACACCTCTGCCAACCCTTCGGGGAATACAGGCGTGATATTATGTTTTATTAATATTCTTAGTCCGGTTGTATTGTTTACGGCACAAATACTATACATTACTTTTTTTATCTATTTCCAAAAAATATGAACATGTCTAATTTAAGAGCCATTACTTCTGTGTCGGTTTTCTCGCAAGGAATATTCATTTGTATATAAAAATCTATCAAACGTGAAATCTAATACGTATTCTATGAATGAATAAAAAATTGTGGTACCATCTAAAGCTCAGTCACAAAACAGATAGGTACAGAAGTCAATCACATGTATGTACTTCACTTTTCATACCTACGCTCGGCGGTCGCTCTATCTATATATCTTTCTCTCTCAAGCGCATGGCCCTCGCGCTCGCACTCACTCGCACTCTGGTCCCAAACGGTCCGAGATATCATGTCCGTGAGCAGTGTCTATGTGTGCGTTGCTCGAGCGCACTTGTATGTAGATTGACTTCTGTACCTATCTGTTTTGTGGCTCAGTTCTTTATTAACGATAGATTCACGAATAATAAGCAAAATAGTGCTAAGAACTACTACGTTACAGTACTCGGTAGTAAATATTGCACATCGGGCTTCAGAAAGAGATATTGGCTAGCTTCGGCTTCATAGAGCGTCATCTCTGTCTCACGAAGCGACAAAATGTCACATAGGTATGAGTGACAGAGACGACGCTCTACGAAGCCGAAGCTACCCGATCCGATTACGAACAATACATTGTTGTAATGCATTTCTTGTTTTCCATTATTTTTAATTCATTTGCATACTTTGATAATTTGTGAAGTCAGTAGAAAACTATTGTTTTATTACTTATCAATATTCTAGGTAGGCAAAATTGTCTCGCAAACATGTGTTTCTCATAATTTAATATGCATTTTCAACTAAGCGTTCTTGCTAAAGAAATTTGAATAATTTATACTAAAAAAAATTGTCGCCGTAACTACAAATGGGGCCCGAACTTGGGCACTAGGGCCCCGATGTTTTGGGGCCCCGAACAAGTATGTAAATTTGCTCGATTAGTTACTGCATCAGGGCCCCAGTGCCTCTAGTTAAGGCCCTGGAGTCGTTCTGTTTTCTGGGTCGATTTTTATTCCTTAATAAGCAGACTGTTATTATTATCTATAAGTTCTTATATTTATTTGCCTGCTTGCTATTCAAATTAATCGACCACCTTAATAAAGGATTAAAAATGCTCAGTTTACTGTCTTGATATGTGATTTTATATGGGAACAACACCATATTGTAATGATATATTTAGTTTCTACCCCATGTGCTGTGCATGTGATTTTGATTTTTGTAAGCAAACAACTAATACCTCAATATAAGGAAAATAGTATAATGTAAAACAAATATATTTTGTTGGTAATAAATTTTTTAATAGTTTTTACTTTTTTTTTTATACCCTGGTGTCAATAACATTGGCAGTGCAAAAGAGAAGGATACCATTTTGTTTTGCTAAAGCCCAATCGACCACGGGATTTTCATCGACCGTGGTATTTATCGCCATATAGTTCATAGGAAAGAAAATGTCCTTTGTACTAGAAGATGGTGGCGTTATGGTGACCCTACTTCCCTTTCTAGACGCTAAACTACTTTCCAAACTGCTGGGATAATATCCAGAGTCACTGCACTGCGTGGCCGGACTCCATGGGTACTTCACCTTGATAGCGGACGACTTGCTGGACAACGGGTTTGTGCTAATCAATGACTCCCAAGACCAAGAGTTCAAAGTGTCATCGTGTGATATACTCTTTTGCATCGTAGGCACGTATATTTGACTGCTGTCGGACGGTGTGGCCTCATTATGTAAAGTTATAGGTGAGATGCTAGTAGTTCCCACAGTGGGACTGCGCGCGCCACTCGTGGTAGTACTGGACCGCTGATCGACACTCCACGTAGTTAGCGAGTCCCCAGTTTTAGTCCACGACAGAAATGTGTACTCAGACGGGTATGTGAGAGCCGATAGTCTTTCGCTTAAAGAAAACCCACTCTCTGTAACCCATGGGGTACTGATCATGCTCAATGTGTTGAACGTTACACTTGATAAATTATCAGATCTATTTGCGTTTGCTGATTTGGAAAACGTTGCTACTGATCGTACATTCTTTAGCGTAACTCCAGAGTTCAATAGAGACACATATTTAATCGATGTTGTAGGAATATGGTCTTGGCTTCTATTATCTTTTTGTGCTACGACATTCTTACGAGATCCACTGTGTGACGAGTGTTTTATTTCCATTTTCCTAAAATATTCCTCATGCTGTATGAATTTTCGACATAACAGCGATTGGATAACAGTCGTTGGCTACGTCTATTAGCCATCTATATTCTTGAATAGAACTTAGAAATGTTTGTATGTATTGTATGGGGTCCATTCTTATTTGGATGAGACTTGCTCACCCTACTTAGGTACAATACAAGTTTACCATTATTTTCTCCGCGTTTTCGTATAATTTTATTGTTGTATTTGTTTGAATATATATATTTTTTATATTATAATAGTGCTGGATTAATTTTTATTTCATTATTTTTATTATCTGTGTCGATTTGACAGTGACGTTGTGCCTTTGAGTTTTAATTAGGTAAGCATGAAGTTTATAAACGTGGCGTTCTTTTTATTGTCCCTGTCTCAAAGAACAATGCTCAAAACGTCCCCACCTTTGTAGTACTTAAAAACCTATGTTAATCGAAGGCCCACAGCCAAATTATCATTTTATTGTATGATAGCGAAACTGAAATGCCCATCCGAAAAAAGTTATATCAACATGAAGAAACCGGAATAAGTCACAATTATGTTGCCGTTAAATGTTATTTTTAGACATGATGAAGCTCAAAAAATAGATACTACATTATAATGACATCAGATTTAGATAAGATTTTTTAATTCAAAACACATTCACGGTCCAAAGAAGCGAGAGGTGAGCAGGATAGAATGGTTATTAATTATAATATCAGCCATATGCGCAGCGCAACACAACGCAGAGGGTAGTAAGTGCGGGCCGGTGGAAGGGCGGAGAGGAGAGAAGTGTGGCCGATTCCTTTGTTGCCTGTCTGCTGCATGGTTCAAATCAAATCAAAAAAAAAAATCACATAGACCAATACAGGTGCTTATGAAAAGTCGAATTTAGATGCACGGTTCCAATTAGTCGTTTCCTATGGAGAAGAGCCGGCAAGAGACTCCATGGTTACTCTTTTAAAAATAATATCTTTAACAATTACAGTGGATACAGTAGGTACAATGATTTAGGATAGTGAGAGAACAATGAAGTCCTGACCACAGACCAATGAGTAATGAAATACTAAAAGACTTGAGTACACAAAATTTACAAAAATAAATAAAAAAACTATGAATAATAGTAATTTACAAATTTATAGATGCAGTTCCACAAAGTTCTCACATTTACAAAAGGGAAAAGGAAGCTAAACTATATAAAGCAATTGACATAATTAAATGTCATCAAAACTTAGCTAGAAAATCATTGTAAAATAAGATAAAGATAATATCTTGAGAGTAATGATAGCAATAAAAAAATAAATAATCATAATTGAGGATTGTTAATAGACATACACATATGTTGTTAATGGGGTTCCAGGGAAGCCACATGTGCAAGAACTAATGCCAAACATCCCTGTCGTCAACGTAGTCCTTAGCCTTGTATTTGGTCTTGTAGTATGCTTTTTGAGTGAGGACACGTTTAATATGGGTTTTGAATTTTCCCTCGGTAAGATCTGTTAGTCTGTTACAGATTTCGGCAGCTTATTATAAAAACGTACGCCATTACCTAAAAATGACTTACTAGCTTTACTTAATCTAAATTTAGGTACCACAATTTCATGTTTATGCCGGGTGTTTTTATCATGAAAATCGTTCTTAACATTAAACAAATGCAATTTTTTTCGAACATACAATATATTTTCCATGATGTAGAGTGACGGCAAAGTTAGTATGCTAATATCTTTAAACACGTTTCTAAGGGAGTCGCGGGAACCCAGGTTATAAATCGCACGGATTGCTCTCTTTTGTAAAATAAAAACCGAATCAACGTCAGCTGCCGAGCCCCACAACAGAATGCCGTAGGACATAATGCTGTGGAAATAAGCGAAATACACTAACCTAGCTGTAGCCACATCAGTCAGCTGCCTAATTTTCCTAACTGCATATGCAGCAGAACTTAACCTCGCCGACAGGGCAGTAATATGAGCACTCCATTGCAATTTGGAGTAGATAGTTATACCTAAGAATACGGTTTCATCAATTGTATTAAGTTTGTTGCCATCGAGCATTAAATTTAAACCTACTTGGGGTACATTTGGTAGTGAAAACTTAAGGCATTTTGTTTTATTTGCATTGAGTAATAGATTATTGGCTGTAAACCATTTAGAAAGAACAGTTAGGCTCTCATTGACATGTAGAACGTCCCTATCTTTTCTATTTATTTTAAAAATTAGGGAAGTGTCATCAGCAAATAAAATTACATTAGGTTATGCTGGTTATTGTTATTTAGTACCCTTTGGAGCTTCCTTGAGCGTACGCGTATTTGTCTCCTACTTTTGATTGCTAGTTTTAACCTTCTTCTTTGGCCTTGTTACTGGATTTCGATATTGAGCCAACGGTTGGGCTAGGTAGAATTAGTATTCTCGCTTCCCGCCGTGGTCCATGGTTGGGAGCGAAAGTGCGTTGAAATTCATCGCCTCCTTTTGCGAGGTCATGGCAACCAAGGAGGGAGCGGAGAAGGAAATGGAGCTGTCTGCTCTTCTCCCTTCCCGCGTCAGACGCACCGGGCGCTGGAGGGCGCGCGTACGTGACGACCTCCAGCCACCCTAGTGTGTAGCCTACGGGCGGCAGGTTAGGGGACTCGCCGCCCGACCAGTAACAGGCCCGAGAAGGCGGCGCACAGTATTTCGTGCGCGCTTCTCAGGAGGACGTGGGGCTAGGCCCCACAGAGGAGAGGTTCGCCAGGGGCTGGCGGACCGAGACCTGCCGGAGTTGCGGTGCATGCTTTTGCGAATTTGATTCCAAAGAGTTGTCTGAAAACTCCGACTGAAGGTATTCAATCATCCCACGGTAATGTTTCTCGGTAAAAGATGAAAAGCATCGTGAGCTGTCACATCTTCGCTATTTTTTTGCCATATTTTTAGTAACAAAGAACTTTAAACGGCAGCATTATTGTGCCTTGTGACTGCAGATTCCGGTTTCTTCATGTCAATCAAATGGAATCAAATCAAAAAAAAAATTCACATAAACCAATACAGGTGCTTATGAAAAGTCGAATTTAGATGCACGGTTCCAATTAGTCGTTTCCTATGGAGAAGAGCCGGCAAAAAACTCCATGGTTACTCTTTTAAAAATAATAATATATTAATAATATTATATTAATTATTATTTACTACAAGGCATGTTTTTAACCTATAGATTCACCTCCTTAAATATTTCGGATTAATAATGTTAGACCTTATATTAAACAATTTCAGAGTACAATGATTTAACAATATAACTTTTTTCGGATGGCCATTTCAGTATCGCTGTCATACAATAAATTAATAAGATGGCTATGGCCCTTCGATTAACATAGGTTTTAAAGTGCTACAAGAGTGGGGACGGTATCCATACATTTTTGAGCATTGTTCTTTATAGAACAAATTGCTATGGATAGATTCTTGACCTCTAAAGTGTGACAAATTCCTAATGGAAAAACCCAATAACACTTTGCTCGACCTGGGGATTAAACCCAAGACCCCCACGTTGAACAGTCGCGCTTGCGACCACTAGACCAACAAGGCAGTTGTTGGTAATAAAGTTATCTAATCACTACCGCGCGGTGAAATGACAAAGAATTCATGATAATCTATACTAATATTATAAAGAGGAAACTTTTGTATGTAACGAATAAACTTAAAAACTACTGGACCGATTTCAAAAATTCTTTCACCGTTAGAAAGCTACATTATCACCGAGTAACATAGGCTATATTTATTACTGGAATAAAACTTCTTACGCGGGCGGAGCCGTGAGGACACAGCTAGTGTTAAATAAAATAACCAAATGATACTCAATAGTTATATTTATTGCTACCTAGCTTACAATAGTCTATAACTAACTTTACATTTATTTACATATTTAATCTATCTAAAACATTCATCGCCGAGAATCACATTACGTACACAATAATCTTTACATAGTATAAAACAAAGTCACTCCCGCTGTCTGTACGCTTAGATCTTTTAAACTACGAAACGGATTTTAATGAAGTTTTCAGCAATAGATAGAGTGATTCAAGAGGAAAGTTTATATTCCCCACATTAGTATCTACATTGCACCCGTGCGAAGCCGGGGCGGGTCACTAGTTATTTATAAATGATATGAGTGAACGGCTTTTAACAAAAGGAATTTATAAGGCGGATGTCAATGGAAACGTCGATAGAGGACGTCCTAGAAGGACATACATCGATGTTATTGGTGATGTTCTTCACAAAGGACAGGTGCGTAGTACTCTCAACCGGCGTGCGTGTATGACAAGATGTAATAATGTGGATGAAGCGAAAGGAGTATGTAAGGGTCGTAGTATGTGGCGTTCTATAGTTTCTGCCTACCCCCATGGGAAAAAGGCGTGAGTTTATGTATATATGTATGTAATTATCTAAAAATCTCGGACACTCGTAACCGGCAGTTTTCGGTGCGGTTGCATAGAAAAGTTGTAGAGTACGACACAACTGTGGCGACATCTGTCACATCACATGTGAACTATGCAGCACGACGGATGTCTAGCAGACTACAGCGACAACAAAAGAAAACTCTCAAATGTGACGTCACAAATCCTGCATCGTGATATCAAGATTTGACACGCAGATAGTATACAAGGTTAGTCGGAAAGGGTGTACTAAGCTGAAAGGGTGTTAAAGTAACTATAATAAGGGATAACTTTTGTTCTACAACTTTCCCCAAAAGTCATTAGTTTAAGAGAAATAGCTGTTCAAAGATTTCATAAAAAAATACGCTAAATTCTATCTATCCTCAGCTATGATCAGCTGTGTTTACATTTTAGGTCATATTTGGAGTTACGGTTTAGAAGCTACATTTTCTGAATTCGTAGCTAATGCAGAGACGAAGAATTTTCGAAAAAAAACTAAATAAAAAAACATTTTGCATGAATATTTTAACCCTTTCCTTAAAACAATCATCAGTGATACATTGAGTGGCCCGCGGTTTAGTACCCCCTTTCCGACTAACCTTGTATAATTATACAACTTATCATGGACATGTAGGGGAACGAGATATGTTGTTCTGCCTACGAAAAGGGAGGATCCTCCTACCAGGCGGGTCTTATGCCTGGCGGGCCACTGTCCAACGGTTGATGTGGGGAACTTGTATACAGGGTGTAAACGAAATCATGTAATTCCTTCAAACCTCGTGATGTACTGCTGACATAGATTAACCCTGCAAGGTATAATTTTGGATCCAATAAAAAATAAATTATAAACGTAAACATGTGTTCTTAAAGTGAGGCATTTTAGCGCCCCGAGTTAAATGACCGCGCTGCGAGCGATAGGCGCGCAATTCGTTCTAGGCGCTAAAATGCCTCACGTTAACAACACATGTTTACTTCTTGTAATTTTTTTTATTCACTCCTATAGTATCCCGTTCAGGGTTAATCTATGTCAGCAGTATGTCACGAGGTGTGAAAGAATTACATGATTTCATTTACACCCTGTATATACTATCTGCGTGTCAAACTTTGATATCGCGATGTAGGATAGTTCGCATATGGCGCGATAGATGCCGCCACAGACATCATGTATATGGGTATTTTTATTTTATTTACGCCAACGATCTCTCTGTCACGCTCTGATGTCTTTCGTCAAGTAATTCGATGTCTAAAAGCATTTTCCCCAGTTCTCCGGTCCTGAACGCTTTGATCATAGTCCTGGCTACTTCGATCATGTCCGGCACATCTCGGGTCCTGCCGTCGTAGTTCCGCGTCCGTCGCACACGATTGTATTTTATTGCGCCAGCGATCAGTACCTGTAATGATAGAAAATAGATAAATAATAATATACATAACATAACATCACGCCTGTATTCCCCGAAGGGTTGGGCAGAGGTGTATAGTAACACTGTCATTATGCCGTTATGTTTAAGTCGAGGCGAGCCTATTGCCATCAACCGGGCACGGATCCAGACTCGGGGCTGCTACTGAAGAATTCCACACGGAAAAACCCAACACCACTGCCTTGCCTGTGGATCGAAACCAGGACCTCACGATCAGCAGTCGCTCTTGCCACCACTAAACCAACGTGGCGCTACTATTGTTGTCGTTATTTGCAGCTCGTTCACGCACATTCTCTGAGAGCGAAAGGCAAACAGTGGATCTGCCACTTTCAATCCCATTTAAGTCATCAGTCGCCAAACTCCCGGGCTTGACAGCAAATGTGAAATGTCAAATATGAACAGCATTATATAAAAACATAACTAGCCCATTACTGTCCCACTGCTGGGCACGGGCCTCTTCTCAGAATGAGAAGGGTTTAGGCCTTAGTCCACCACGCTGGGCTGGTGCGGGTTGGCAGACTACACACACCATCGAGAACTTTATGGAGCCCTCTCAGGTGTGCAGGTTTCCTCTCGATGTTTTGCCTTCACCGTTAACGCAAGTGAATATCAAATTCCGATCCGTACATGAATACGAAAACTCAGATGTACGGGTCGGGATCGAACCAGCATTTACTTCAGTAAATTGTTTAACAAACACTTCCTTGAACCCATCAGACGCACACATAAACATAACATCACGCCTATATTCCCCGCAGGGTTAGGCAGAGGTGTAAAGAGTAAAACCTTCATTTTGCCGTTATGTTTAAGTCCCATGTAATAGGGGGCGAGCCTATTGCCATCAACCGGGAACAAATCCAAACTCCGGGCTGCTACTGAGGAATTCCACACGGAAAAACCCAAGAACACTTTGCCCGATTTGGAGATCGAACTCAGGACTTCACGATCAGCAGTCGCGCTTGCCACCACTAGACCAACGAGGGAGACGACCTTTCGTTATTATGAACGCTGCTACCGCATAGCATTTACATACAAAATGAGGTATCTGCGATAGCTAGCACACTTTGACCGCGAGAAATGGCGTTTACCGAAGAGAACAAATACGTCTATATGCGTCATTGACGTCAATATACGTTCTGAAAATGACTTAACAAAAAGCAACAAGCAAAATAAATTATTAATAAGTTCCTGGGGTGCTTGTCTCTTTCTGTTTCATATAAATAGAAAGTTACAGTTACGTTTAAGGCTCATTTACACGGTGCAAGTTTCTTGAAGCAAGTCTCATGCTATCTCTGTTTTTGTCGGAGAGAAAGACAAAGATAGCATGAGACTTGCTTCAAGAAACTTGCACCGTGTAAATGAGCCTTTAGTCCAGTTCAGTACTGTCAAAATGTGTTACTGAATCGACACCAATGCCGGGGGTTTGTTAAATTTACCTACGTGTTATCACTCAAAATAGGCATTTACAAGCGCAAGTTTAGTTCACAGTGCGTGAGCCTATGGCGCACTGACACACAGCTCCTCGACAAAGAGGTCGTTGTACGCCAAGTAAGATCATGAATTTTGATGCATGGTTTCAAAATGTTACTCCTATGGAGGAAATCCATAGGAATATAATGAGGCAGATATAAGGTTAACGCTAGGCAAGAATGGGTCTCCTAGCAAACCTAGGAGCCGTGGTCACCGATGGCAGGGCCGTCTTTACCCGGTGGCGCGAGGCCTCTGAAGGCGAGTGCTAAGGCTAAAGCGCTGACGGGGGGCTGGGCCTAAGTTGATTTAGCACTAGGGATGCCAACTTTTTTACAAGAAATAAAGTATATTTGGGTCTGAGAAGAAAAATTAACAGTATTTTAGAAAATAATATTTTAAAGACATATTTTTAGTGCTTCTCGCACAACTTATCAATTTGGTGTAATTTTTAAAAGCTTCAAAAAAGACACTTAGTGTGACATTTTGATGCTGAAAACAGTATTTTGTACACTTTATTTTTGTTCAACGGTAAAAAGTATAACGTAGTGAAAAACTGTATAATACTGTTTTTAAAAATTATCGTGAGGAAACCGGCATGCCTGAGAGATATTTCTCGACGGCATGTGAAGCCAAGTCAGAGGCCCATGGGCGGCATAAACTCTGACACCAGGTTAGTCACTAACCACACGAAAAGAAGAAGACTGGTTTTAATACTATAGTTGGGAACCCTAGTTAGCACCCTGGCGCCAGGTAACCCAGGGACGGCACTGACCGATGGAGTCGTTCAACCTTAACACCTAAACAAATTAACATATCAAAATATTCTTGAATTAATTGGTGATTCAGCTCTAAAAAGCAGGGACAACGAACTCTAGTTCAAAGTTACAAATTCTTTGAATATTTAATGAAACTAAATATATCTGCCTAGCCTTTTCCCAACTATGTTAGGGTCAGCTTCCAGTCTAACCAGATGCGGTTGAATACCAGTATTTTACATGGAGCGACTGCCATCAGACCTCCGCAACCCTGGGCAATGCCGATACTCTAAGGTTAGACCAGTTGTCAGACTTTCGGGCTTCTGAATACCCGTAATGACTGTCATAGGTATTCGTATGACACCCGAGACCGACGGTTTAACGTGCTCTCCGAGGCACGGAGGGGTCTCGATGTGTAACGAGCGGTCATCCATCCAGAAACTGACCGTGGCAAGCGCAGCTTAACCTCACAAATCGTATGATAGCCACGAGTTAATAATATTTTATTCCGTATGCCGCTTCTTCCTGCCCTTATCCCACACTAGGTGGGGTCGGCACAACATGTATTTCATAAATCCATGTTGTTAGAGGTTTTGGCTTATTGTTTTATGACCGGCCGCCTGCCTGACATCAACCCTCCTTGGGAATACTCGTTGTGCCCGTCGCGCGGTTGACCCAATGTACTTGCTGATATTATGCACTGGGTCCAACAATGGTGTCTTCTTGGTGGAGTATACTTGCAGTTCCTTGACCCACTCATTCAGTTTTGCTAGGAACTTCGGTTCTGACACATCGTAAATCATAGCACCGTTAGCTTCTCTGTGAAAACTTGCTGTTGATGTTCTGTATCGCTCCTGTCCTGCTGTATCCCAAATACCACACACCTTTAACACCTTTCACATCCATGACTTTACATTTGTAGTCAACTCCGATTGTAACTAGGAATGATGGATTGTAGTCTCCCGTTGTGAACGCTAGGATTATTAATTATTATTTATTCCGTATGCCGCTAAAGTGGGAAAAAGAGTAAGCAGAAAGGCAGACTACACCATTGAAGAACACAAACTTACTTTATTAATATCATCACATGGTTCTTGTAAACCCATGTAGTCCACATACTTGAACTGGCCATGCTTGTTGAGCCAGTACAGCAAGTAGTCTGCGATGATCTCTTCTCCAACCAGATGGTCCTGCAGGGACGCACAGAGCGCCAGCTTCAGACCCATCTCCACATCCGTCACTGATGGCTCCAGAATGCCTGGAATACATGAAGTATGCATTAGGATCTTATCCTCAGGATAGTAGAGGCCAGGAATATATTACTTGGTGGCTATTATATTATCATGTAAATTTTCAAACACTAAGGGAACGTACCCATACTACGTGACCCGTTCAGTGGGGGGACGGGGGTCTTCAAAATACCACGCTTGGTCACAGGGGCGGGGGGTGGGGCTTAGGTTTTCGTCACGTGGTCAATATACTCTAGGGACTTCTCGCGCTTTTTCGAGCTATATTCAAATATGGCGCGCAGCGTTTAGCGCTTTTTAAACTCACAGGTGGCAACATTGACGCACATCGAGCCAAATAATTTCCTTTTTGCAAAAACTTTATTTAAAACCATATTTATAAATTACTACGTGAAAACTAGAGGTGGAGGGGGATAAAAAGTTGTAAAAAATGGGTCACGTAGTATGGGTACGTTCCCTAATAATTGTCACTATGGAACTACATGTGTAGTTCCATAGTGACAATTTTTTGTGTAGGGTAGCTAACCCTACTATATAATAATCATAGTATCCTACTGTATTAGAGGCTCGACTACTGTATTTCTGAAAAAAGTATACAGGATGTAAACGAAATCATGTAATTCCTTGAAACCTCGTGATATACTGCTGACATAGATTAACACAGCACAGGATACTTTTGGAACATTTTTTTTTACAAACAGTAAACATGTGTTCTTAACGTGAGGCATTTTAGCGGCCCGAGCGAATTGCGCGGCTGCCGCTCGCCGCGCGGTCATTTAACTTGGGGCGCTAAAATGCCTCACGTTAAGAACACATGTTTACTTTCGTCGTTATTTTTTATTGAATCCAAAAGTATCCCGTGCAGTTTTAGTCGACGCCATCTTAGTTCTAGTTGTTTGACGCGCACTGTAATGGGTGTTATAAAATATTTAAGTCTCTTAGCAGTGATAGCCTAGCGGTTGCACACTTGCCTTCAATGCAAAGGGGTCTGAGTTTGATCCTGACCCATACCTCTGACTTTTCAAATTCGTGTGTGGATCAGAATTCGATTATCACTTGCGTTGGTGAAGGAAAAACATTGTGACAAAACCTGCACACCTCACCAGCACCAGGCCAGCGAGGTGGACTAGCGCCTTCTCATTGTGAGAATGAGAAGAAGCCCATGGTCAGTAGTGGGACGGTAATGGGCTAATTATGTTTTGTGTACAAACTACTTCAAAAAGCTAAACAGCAAGAGACATAAGTTCAATATATGTTTACCAGAAAATAAGACAGCGTTACTAAATAAAAGTATATTATGTATGGCTCCACGTATTTATAATCATTTACCAAACTCGGTCCTCTTCATTATTGATATAAACATATTTAAAAACAGTATTAAATCATTGTTAGTAAAAAAAGCATATTATTCTGTTACTGAATATTTATAACTTTTGTAATTCTTCTTTTACTGTCTTTTCTTTTATCATTGGTACATACGTGCATAGTTTCATAGGTACCTATTTTGTAATTTGCATGCCTCATGGTAGGATATGGCTAATGGTCACTATTGTTTGTATAAGAACTTTTGTACCCATATTCGCAAATTAATAAATGATTTGATTTGATTTGTTATATTCTACCATTTCTGGTGTACGAATATTTTAGGAAATGTACAGTCAGTGACAAAATTAGTCAAACATCTGAGTTTTTTAAACTTGGCATTAATTAGAAAACTTTAAGATATACTGATAGTTGTTCTGTAATTAAATGGGAAGAGGTGTATATATGTAATAACACCCTCATTTCGCCATTATGTTTAAGTCCCATGTAATAGGGGGCGAGCTTATTGCCATGAACCCGGCAGAAATCCAAACTCAGAGCTCCATCGAACCCAGGACCTCACGATTAGCAGTCGCGCTTGCCACCACTAGACTAACGAGGCAGGCAATACATATAATTAATAATTTGAAATTATATTATACTTTTTTGGAATATTCATTTAGCTGAGATTGATTTGTCTGAATCCACTTGTTTATCAACATATTTTGCCGATTGTACCATTAGAAAGGAGCAAGCTTTGCCAATCTTGTTCAATAGTCGCCTCAACTCATTTTTTTTTTTTATATGGAACCTTTGCCTCACACTAGGATATCTCCTGTGTCGTGGGTGCGTTTACAAACACAAATTTTCACACACACAAACATCCAGACTTGGAACGACTATCTATAGGCCATACAAATATTAGTTCCGTGCGGGAATCGAACCCATGAACCGTGGTGCAGAAGCCAATCTCTCAGCCACTGCACCAAACGTGTCGTCAATGGGTGTTGTATTTAATAAGACTCGTGAAAAACTTACCAGGTGTGTCCAGCATAAAAATTACAGGATTATTATTGATTCTAATCTTCATCATGACGCTTCTCGTCACTCCTGCCACCGCTCCTACTTGTAACGCGTGTCTAATACTCATATTTTTCGACCTTAGCATATTTATTAGTGATGACTTCCCTACATTTGGCACACCCATGATCATTACATTGTAATCCATCTCCTCACTCCTGTTGTACCTGTTCGAGCCTTTAATTAGATCCACCATGAGAGGTTTCAGGGTCTTCAGACCACGACAATGTTGGTCTTTACTATTTGTAAACACTACATTTTGTATATTCTGTTCTGCTTTCAACTGATCTTTTATTCGTGGTATTAACGATGGTACAGTCAAGTCTTTCTTGTTTAGGACTAGTATGTGAGGTTTAGCGCCTATTAGCGTGTTTGTAAATATAGGATTGCGGCCCGTAAAGGGTATCCGTGCGTCATGAACTTCAATCACACAGTCAACACTTTTTAATTTACGTTGCATTTGTTTCAAGCCTTTATTCATGTGGCCAGGGAACCAGCGGAGCAGGTCTTTGGCTACAAAAGGACATCTCTTTCGGAAATTGTATGCGGCGACGTCGAATTTTGTAGCCATATCTAAAACTGTTTGTTTTGGTAACTTTGAGGTTATGTTATGCTTTTAAAAACAGACACACTATTATGTGTAGACTATGTCTGGTAGATTATTAAAACAGAAATAATAATTCCCCTATAACTGCGTTGCCTATCACATTACATATTAACAAAATTATTAAATTGAATGGAAATTAAAGAAAATAAAGTACCAATTGAATTGATATAATTAAAATATAACAATTTTCTTATTTGACATTGACAACCAGTGCTGCCAATAAAAATTTCTCGATACCCCGCGTCAATGTTGTCGATTCCCCGAAATTCCCCGCTTCTTTTTTCATCCCTGAGCTATAGTCGGACGACCTTTTTTTTAGTTTTTTTTTAGACGCTCCCCTCATTTACCAAATTTACCACTTTTTTAGGAGCTCCCCTCGATGTTTTGTTTTCCCTTATTGGATGCATCCCCGATTTTGTCCATTCCCCGCACGGACCCCCAATTCCCCGCAAATCGGGGATTTTCCTCGCAATTGACAGCACTGTTGACAACTTTGACAAAGACAAGTGTCAACGTCAACCAACTGTATGTCATTGTCGAGTGCGTTCAGAACTTCAGAAATCTAAAAGATACCACATTGTGGGTGATGTCATTTATTCATAATTATTATTCGATTGAATATAATTTTTCTGTAAATAAGACAAAATAATCGCAGTAAAGTAATTTTTTAACGAACCCGAAAATAAAAAGAAATAATTATACAACCTCTTTGCAGAGCACCCATTGATTACAGGCCAAGAGTTATTACACAACAAAAATAATGAAATCTAGCGTCAAACATCATTTGACATCAATCTATGAACTTATTTATCGTATGTAAATCATTTTCATGAAAATAAGGCCTAAAAATGTCGCAAACGTTTCTATTAGAGCCGGATATAATAGCGGCGGCGGAAAATGTGATGCCAGATCTCAACAACGATTTGATACTCGCAAAAAATTTCTTGAAGCAGCAAAGTGCGGCTACCGGTGACTCCCTGTAAGATGTACTAAAGTACCTAATATTTATGGATATACTTAATAATATTTATTTATTTATTTCTATTCACATGAGGTACCTGACTATAATTTAAGAACTAAGCCCCACAAAACCGTAGTAGTGGTTTGACTGTGGGGTCGGTGAATCTCTGTACATTCAATTAACTTAGTACTTCCAATTATAATTTAGAGGAAGTACCTTAACACATTTCTAAATATTATTTTTTAAATTTATTTTTAAAACTATTTTTGTTCATATTACTCCTTATGTCAGCTGGCAGACCGTTCAATAGCTAAGGTATTTGTTTCTTTAAGGTTCTGTCACCATAGTAATTAGTGACTCTGGGTACATTGAGTTTGCCAGCAGCCATAGATCGTGTGTTATGATCGTAGATTACATGAGTTAGGTTATGCTCCTGGGTACCATGGTGGTTAACTGCTAAAAGATACTTATGTTTGTAACTAATTGGTAGAATTTTACATATTTTAAATGGTTTCCTATAATCTCCTTTACAACTGTTTTTAGTTTTTTGAGTAACAAGTAGTTTCAAGAATCTAATTTGAAGAGCTTCTAATTTATCTAAGTTAGTTTTGAATGTTAATCCATAACTGTCAAGAGCATAACTCTTAGTAGAATCCAATAATGACATGTAGGTATACACATCTTAATATCGACGGTTAACTACCAAGACCTCCTAACTGACATTTTTTGACAAACTGCTTTTTTACTAATTCTCCAGCAATTGCCGCCAAAGTTTGCGCTGATATATTTAGTAGGCATTTCCACGATAGTAAAAGTACCCGAAATACTGCAAATTCTATGTAGGAGATTTTTCTGTTGCATGTTCATGTGGAGAATTAGTAAAAAAAGTAGTTTGTCAAAACATGTCAGTTAGGAGGTCTTGGTGGTTAACCGTCGATATGTTAATGGGAACTTTAAAGCTTAGGTGTCTTAATAGTCAGTGTGTGTGGTCCTATTGGCCATTTGCTGTCGGTGTGGGGTCTTCTGTGTATAGAGGATGTCGTTTGATATGATGATGTGATTTGTGATGACGTTAAAACTACTACGCCACAGTACACGCTGAGATTATGTACATACCTAAATACCTACTGGTAAATCATGTTACTACTGGCAGTAACTTCCTTTGAAGAAGAGGCTTATATCCAGCAGTGGTTTGTGGTAAACAGAGTAGAATTAGAAGAAGAAAGGTGCGTACAGACATCGCGAGGCATGCGCAACGAATGGTTTGTCACACATCCGAGCGGCAAATGCTCAAGTAAGCATCCCGTCCACACAGCTCGAGGCATACATGGCAAACCCCTGAGGCATGCGTGACTAGCCATTTGCAGCGCATGCCTCGCGATATCTGTACGCACCTTAATAATTCCCTAACTAGTCCAGTAAATAAGACAAATCGATTGACGTAAGAACCATCAAAATCGACCCACGCGTTTGGTCTCTAGAGCGCCACAAAGGAACAAACATACATACATAGGCTGATAAACACATTAACCACCATTGCGTCGCGTAGTCGGGTAAAAAAAGTAGAAGCAATAGGTTCGATTCAAAGGCATTGAAATACCTCAAGTTGGTAACTAAAAGAAGAAATAAAATTCATCTCTGACTTTGTTTGTCCTTACTTAGGATAGCAGAACTTGTTATTGTAGGTAACCAGTCTAGTGTGGCCCTCTGCTCGTCTTCTTCTTCTTCTCTCGTTTCGGCATGGACTATACGAAAATAGCTCCATGATGTGGTGAAAAGATTACCCAGTCAGCAAGACTGGTAGCGAGGCTGACTGCCCAGGGTACGCCGAACATACTTAATTATCATCATAGCTATCTAGTATAGTTCGTGTCGAAACCAAGAAGAAGAGGCAAGGTCACAAAAAGGTGAGCTTTTCGAAAATAATGATGTTGTGTGCTTCCCCCATTTGGGGCGATTCAAGTATAACGCAAGCAGAATTTTAATAATTTTTGACCCACCCCTCCCCCTTGTCAGCAAAAGTAAGCAAATCTTTTACTCCCCCTCCTATTACGTAAACATCGGTGTATAGTTTTTAAAAACTGATCAGGTTTTATTATTATTCATGAGCAGCAGTTTTCAAGTCAAGAAAAATAAGTAAACAAATAAAAATTGCTGACGTAATCATCATCTAGACACCCCCGTCCCCATGTCATCAAAAACAAGCTAAGCAAAGACCCCCTCACCCCCTTTCGTGCTTACGTAATACTTGAATGGCCCCTTACCGCTCAATGCTATCTTTCAGATACGATCATTTGGTGGACATAGTCCAAAAGATACTATCCCAAAAGCCACCGGACGTGGTGGACAACTTCGAGCAGTACTCATGGGAGGTCAAGCAGGAGAAATTCCGGCCTAACTTTGATTTACTCAATGACATTTACCTGTCTCCCCCACAACTGGCTCTCATAAGGAAAGTTGATGAAATGTTCAGGGTAAGGTATAGTCCGCGCGGAATTAGTTGTCCGCGCCTTAGGTATGTGAGCGGCAGGAGGGGGGTGTGCACGGTAGACAACACAAAGCAAACTGACAGAGCGCGTCTATTGTTTCGCACCCCCCTCCTGCCGCTCACATACCTAAGGCGCGGCCAACTACTTCCGCACGGACTATAGTAAACACTCGGTTATATTTTAAACTAGCCTTATCCGACCCGGCTTCGCACGGGTAGCACTAAGTATCTACGGCGCACCTACCTACCTCCCTACCTATTATTTTGTGACGTTTAATGTCTGACAGGTAAGAACAGTTTATATGGGAAAATAAAAGTGTTGTTTTTACTATTTTCCACGCAATTGTTATGTTTTTTCTCTCCATAAGAACCTTTCTTATGTCTTATGGGAAATATAAAAAAAAATAGCCGAATTGGTCGAGCCGTTCTCAAGTTTTGCGCTTAGAAACACATTTGGCGACTCATTTTTATTTATATAGATAGATAGATAGATTATATAGATTAGAGGTCGTGCACGACTTCGCTTGCGTGGATGTCGTTAATCGCATGTCCCGCGTTTTTCGGGATAAAAGTAGCCTATGTCCTTCTCCGGGTTCCAGACTATCTCTGTACTACGTTTCATCAAAATCGGTTCAGTAGTTTAGTCGTGATGAGGTAACAAACTGAGTTACTTTCACATTTATAATAAGTAAGAATAAGACTTGAGGAGCCCATTTAATTATGCGTGAGTTTTTATTATCCGGGGATGATGTGGGGCGGAGTTAAGCCCCGTTCAGACTACGTTATACTTTTAAAGCCCGATTTTTCCAACGTCGGATAGCGTTTAACCTAGGAATAAATTAGAAGATTTGACAGAATTTCTATACAAAAGCTGTCAAAACGTCAAATTTATTCCTTGGATAAACGATATCCGACATTGGTAAAATCGGGCTTTAGTATAGAATATTGCGTCATAAACTAGAACTATACTGGGTGTAAAAATAGCCTTAACGAAGCCGAAGTCTACGCATAGTGTACAGCAAACTAAGTAACATACAGCAAAAATAATTGCTGGGAAACGACTTTTAAAGCGCGCGCGCAGTAGTCTGTGCCTACATTTAAAAAATGTTTATTATGTTTGTATAGAAGAATGTTTAGTAATAACATTTAAACTTAGTTTTCGTGAAAAAGTACAAAAATATGTTGACTTTGACCTTCAATATCTCCATAACCGGTAGGTTCCCAGGTATGGCCCAATACAAAAAAAAATCTTAATGATGGGAAGAATATGTGGCTCTCGGCTTCGTTAAGGGTATTTTTACACCCGATATAGCATGACGTTCACACTATACGCTGTATAGCATAGCGTTGTGTGAACGTGTCCTTATTATGGCAGTGGAGTCGTGGACGGCAACAAGACAGCCCCTCTTGTGACTGTGGTCAAACAGAAAATATATTATTACTTACGTTTACGATAACCACTAGCGAATTGCATTCTTAAGGTGAACGCACACTTATCCATAGATAATACACTATATATACACTACACTTATCCGAGCCGAACGCGTCGAACGAATCGAAGTCAAGGAGAAAGAATGACGACCGCGCCGAAAGAATGGAATCACTCATTTTTTGAAACAATGAACAAGTAGTACTCGCGCGTTGCTGTGTCGTACGCAACTGATAGAATGCGAGCGCATCGGTCGAGTCGACTGCATCAGCCGCGCCGAATCTGATGACGTCATCCGAATTCGTCTAGGATTTCTGGGGTTCTTCCAGATTTGGACGATTCGACGCGGGCAAGTGTGCGAGGTTTCATAAGATTTCATGTACTTAAATAATTCCAAAAATCGTTTCGTTCGACTCGTTCGACTCGCATAAGTGTGCGTTCACCTTTAACCCCCCTCGGGCACTACGTAAATATTTACTAACGTACATTTAGTACCTAGCCATTCGGAGATCGCAGTCGTAATCTTTCGTTACTGTAGCTGGTGGCCAGTAAAGCTACCAAACTGGATGACCTGGGCGAGGAAGAACAGGAACTAGACTTGGAAGAAGAAAGCTACAAGCCGAGGATACAAGATCTCGTCGAACACAACTATTATTTTAAAGAGGTAGGTAGTATGATAATTTAATCTACCATCATTATCATAAAGAGAGAAGAGAAAGAATGAGAAGGTTAATGAATGTAGATGAAGCGAAAAGGGTGTGTCAGGATCGTAGCAGGTGGAAATCTATAGTCTGCCTATCCCAGTGGGAAACAGGCGTGATTGGATTGTGGAAGAACCACACAAATAATTGATTTGGTTTTGATTTGATTGTATGTATTATGATAAATTTTAATTTTTTGCAATAACGTTATTATTTATAAATCAGTTTTTTTGTAGGTAAGAATTACATTTTATAAAGAACTAGCGACCCGCCCCGGCTTCGCACGGGTGCAATGTAGATACTAATGTGGGGCATATAAACCTTCCACTTGAATCACTCTATATGTATATTGCTGAAAAATGCATTAAGGCGACGCAGTGATAAACAAATAATTTCAAATCGGCCGCCGCGCCCCTTAATCCTCGCACACCCTGATAATCTTGACGTAGTGCGATGGATCGGCGCAAGGCAGCCCGCGCCGTCTAAGGGCGATCGCTCACAGCGACTTTTTGCAGCAATAAAGACGCGCGTTTTGTGAGCGTGCCTCTGGATCGCTACTTTTGGCCGTTGGTTGCATTTGCAACGCGCGATTGTATCGATTCAGCATCATGTCTGCATCGATGCATACGCGCGACATTATCAATGCAAACGTGCAACGGTGTCGATTAAGCGTCACTTCTGTATTATGTTGTCCACGGTTACGCTGTGATTGCTTCCGTAAAAGTAGCAACAAAGACAACGCGACCAATGTCGTGTCGACTGAGTCCATCTAACAACTGTAGCGTCCACAGGCATTCACAGGTCGTCACAACAGCGTGTCGAATCGCGACTGTAGCCATTGCTACAGTCACGATTCGACACGCTGTACACGACACGCTGCGCGATACATACGCGATGCAGCATTCTGCATCGCGTCTGTATCGCTGCTGTATTGCGTTAGTCACGATGCAGAATCATAATTACGTGAGCGATTGTATAAGTATCACAAGTACAAGTACAAGCACAAGTAGTAGTAAGTATTGTGTAAAGCATGCACCGCGACCCCACCCTAACCGTTCTCAAGATACCAAAAAAGCCGTTCCATACAAAATGTATGAGAAAATGAATTATGATTGGCAGTAGGTGTTTGGCGATAGATGATTGGTGATTGGCGATAGATGATAGATGATTGGCGATAGGTGATTGGTCATAGGTGATTGGTCATAGGTGATTGGTCATAGGTGATTGGTCATAGGTGATTGGTCATAGGTGATTGGCGATAGGTGATTAGCGGTATGTGATTGGCGACAGATGATTGGTGTAAGGAGATTGGCGATGGGTGATGGCGACAGATGATTGGTGATAGGTGATTGGCTATAGGTAATTGGCTATAGGTGGTTGGTGATAGGTGGTTGGTCATAGGTGATTGGTCATAGGTGATTGGTCATAGGTGATTGGTCATAGGTGATTGGTCATAGGTGATTGGTCATACGTGATTGGTCATACGTGATTGGTCATACGTGATTGGTCATAGGTGATTGGTGATGGCGATAGGTGATTGGCGGTATGTGATTGGCGACAGATGATTGGTCATAGGTGATTGGTCATAGGTGATTGGTCATAGGTGATTGGTCATAGGTGATTGGTCATAGGTGATTGGTCATAGGTGATTGGTCATAGGTGATTGGTGATAGGTGATTGGTCATAGGTGATTGGTCATAGGTGATTGGTCATAGGTGATTGGTCATAGGTGATTGGTGATAGGTGATTGGTCATAGGTGATTGGTCATAGGTGATTGGTCATAGGTGATTGGTCATAGGTGATTGGTGATAGGTGATGGCGATAGGTGTTGGTGATAGGTGTTGGTGATAGGTGGTTGGCGATATATGATAGGTGATTGGTCATAGGTGATTGGTCATAGGTGATTGGTCATAGATGATTGGTCATAGGTGATTGGTCATAGATGATTGGTCATAGGTGATTGGTGATGGCGATAGGTGATTGGCGGTATGTGATTGGCGACAGATGATTGGTCATAGGTGATTGGTCATAGGTGATTGGTCATAGATGATTGGTCATAGATGATTGGTCATAGGTGATTGGTCATAGATGATTGGTCATAGGTGATTGGTGATGGCGATAGGTGATTGGTGATAGGTGGTTGGCGATATATGATAGGTGATTGGTCATAGGTGATTGGTCATAGGTGATTGGTGATGGCGATAGGTGATTGGCGGTATGTGATTGGCGACAGATGATTGGTCATAGGTGATTGGTCATAGGTGATTGGTCATAGATGATTGGTCATAGATGATTGGTCATAGGTGATTGGTCATAGATGATTGGTCATAGGTGATTGGTGATGGCGATAGGTGATTGGCGATAGGTGGTTGGCGATATATGATAGGTGATTGGTCATACGTGATTGGTCATAGGTGATTGGTCATAGATGATTGGTCATAGATGATTGGTCATAGGTGATTGGTCATAGGTGATGGCGATAGGTGATTGGCGACAGATGATTGGTCATAGATGATTGGTCATAGGTGATTGGTGATGGCGATAGGTGATTGGCGATAGGTGTTGGTGATAGGTGGTTGGCGATATATGATAGGTGATTGGTCATACGTGATTGGTCATAGGTGATTGGTCATAGATGATTGGTCATAGGTGATTGGTGATGGCGATAGGTGATTGGCGATAGGTGTTGGTGATAGGTGGTTGGCGATATATGATAGGTGATTGGTCATACGTGATTGGTCATAGGTGATTGGTCATAGATGATTGGTCATAGATGATTGGTCATAGGTGATTGGTCATAGGTGATGGCGATAGGTGATTGGCGACAGATGATTGGTCATAGATGATTGGTCATAGGTGATTGGTGATGGCGATAGGTGATTGGCGATAGGTGTTGGTGATAGGTGGTTGGCGATATATGATAGGTGATTGGTCATACGTGATTGGTCATAGGTGATTGGTCATAGATGATTGGTCATAGGTGATTGGTCATAGGTGATTGGTCGTAGGTGAATGGCGGTATGTGATTGGCGACAGATGATTGGTCATAGGTGATGGCGATAGGTGATTTGTGGTATGTGATTGACGACAGATGATTGGTCATAGGTGATGGCGATAGGTGATTGACGGTATGTGATTGGCGATAGGTGATTGGTGGTATGTGATTGGCGACAGATGATTGGTCATAGGTGATTGGTCATAGGTAATTGGTCATAGGTGATTGGTCATAGGTGATTGGTCATAGGTGATTGGTCATAGGTGATTGGTCATAGGTGATTGGTCATAGGTGATTGGTCATAGGTGATTGGTCATAGGTGATTGGTGATGGCGATAGGTGATTGGCGATAGGTGTTGGTGATAGGTGGTTGGCGATATATGATAGGTGATTGGTCATAGGTGATTGGTCATAGGTGATTGGTCATAGGTGATTGGTCATAGGTGATTGGTGATAGGTGATGGCGATAGGTGTTGGTGATAGGTGTTGGTGATAGGTGGTTGGCGATATATGATAGGTGATTGGTCATAGGTGATTGGTCATAGGTGATTGGTCATAGGTGATTGGTCATAGGTGATTGGCGGTATGTGATTGGCGACAGATGTTTGGTCATAGATGATTGGTCATAGGTGATTGGTGATGGCGATAGGTGATTGGCGGTATGTGATTGGCGACAGATGATTGGTCATAGATGATTGGTCATAGGTGATTGGTGATGGCGATAGGTGATTGGCGGTATGTGATTGGCGACAGATGATTGGTCATAGGTGATTGGTCATAGATGATTGGTCATAGGTGATTGGTCATAGGTGAATGGTCATAGGTGATTGGCGGTATGTAATTGGCGACAGATGATTGGTCATAGGTGATGGCGATAGGTGATTGGCGACAGATGATTGGTCATAGGTGATTGGTCATAGGTGATTGGTCATAGATGATTGGTCATAAGTGATTGGCGATAGGTTTGGTGATAGGTGGTTGGCGATATATGATAGGTGATTGGTCATAGGTGATGGCGATAGGTGATAGCGGTATGTGATTGCCGACATATGGTGATTGGCGATAGTTGATTGGCGGCATGTGATTGACAATAGACGATTGGCGATAGATGATAGATAATTGGCGATAGGTGACTGGTGATAGGTGAATGGCGGTATGTGATTGGCGACAGATGATTGGTGTAAGGTGATTGGCGATAGGTAATGGCGATAGGCGATTGGCGGTATGTGATTGGCGACAGATGATTGGTCATAGGTGATTGGTGAAAGGTGATGGCGATAGATGATTGACGGTAGATGATTGGTGATTGGCGATAGGTGTTGGTGATAGGTGGTTGGCGATAGATGATAGGTGATTGGTCGTAGGTGATTGGTGATAGGTGATGATTGGTCATAGGTGATTGGCTATAGGTGGTTGGTGCTAGATCATTGACGGTAGATGATTGGTGATTGACGATAGGTGTTGGTGATAGTTGGTTGGCGATAGATGATAAATGATTGGTCATAGGTGATTGGCTATAGGTGGTCGGTCATCGGTGATTAGCGATTGGTGATTGGTGATAGGTGATGGCAATAGGTGATTGGCGGTAGGTGATAGATGATTGATAATAGGTGATTGGTCATAGGTGATTGGTGATAGGTGATGGCGATAGGTGATAGCGGTATGTGATTGGCGACAGATGGTGATTGGCGACAGGTGATTGGCGGTATGTGATTGACGATAGATGATTGGCGATAGATGATAGATGATTGGCGATAGATGATAGATGATTGGCGATAGATGAATGATGATTGGCGATAGATGATTGGCGATAGGTGACTGGTGATAGGTGAATGGCGGTATGTGATTGGCGATAGATGATTGACGGTAGATGATTGGTGATTGGCGATATGTATTGGTGATAGGTGGTTGGCGATAGATGATAGATGATTGGTCATAGGTGATTGGTGATAGGTGATGATTGGTCATAGGTGATTGGCGATAGGCGATAGGTGATTGGCTATAGGTGTTGGTGATAGGCGATTGGCGGTATGGGATAGGTGACAGATGATTGGTGATTGGCGATAGGTGACTGGCGGTAGGTGATAGATGATTGGTGATAGGTGATTGGCGATAGGTGGTGGCGATAGGTGACTGGTGGTGGCGATAGGTGATTGGCGGTAGGTGATAGATGATTGGTTATAGGTGATTGACGATAGGTGATAGATGATTGTTGATAGGTTTTTGGCGATAGGTGATTGGCGGTAGGTGATAGATGATTGGTTATAGGTGATTGACGATAGGTGATAGATGATTGTTGATAGGTTTTTGGCGATAGGTGATTGGCGATATGTGATTGGCGATAGATGATTGACGGTAGATGATTGGTGATTGGCGATAGATGATAGATGAATTCTAAATTCTGAATTCTATTAAAAAAATTTTTGTTAATTTTTCCAATATTTTAATAGTTATTCTGCTATTCGGGGCGGAGACAAATCCAACAAATCAAAGATCATAAAAATCAGGCCAGCCGGTTTTGAGTTTTAAGGTGACGCAGTGATAAACAAATAATTTCAAATCGGCCGCCGCGCCCCGCAATCCTCGCACACTCCGATAATCTTTACGTAGTGCGATGGACCGGCGCAAGACAGCCCGCGCAGTCTAAGGGCGGCTGCTCACGGTGACTTTTTGCAGCAGTGCAGACGCGCGTTTTGTAAGCGCGCTTCTGGATCGCTACTTTTGGCCGTTGGTTGCATTTGCAACGCGCGATTGTATCGATTCAGCATCATGTCTGCATCGATGCATACGCGCGACATTATCGATGCAAACGTGCAACGGTATCGATTACGCGTCACTTGTGTATTATGTTGTCCACGGTTACGCTGTGATTGCTTCCGTAAAAGCTGAACTGAGTCCATCTAACAACTGTAGCGTCCACAGGCATTCACAGGTCGTCACTACAGCGTGTCGAATCGCGACTGTAGCAATGCTGCATCGCGTCTGTATCGCTGCTGTATTGCGTTACTCGCGATGCAGAATCATAATTACGTGAGCGATTGTATAAGTATCGCGTTTTTTTTGCGACTGTATCTGTATCTGCATCGTTGCTAAATGTTGCCGTGGGCGACCGCCCTAACTCGCGCGCTTGTCAGCCACGCTCGGGAACATAGACGTCATAGAGTCTCCTTTCATTTTTTTTGTAGGAATATTATTTTAAATATTTTTTAAGAAGTGTATTCAGATTTCAGGATATTGAATATGGGGAAAATGTCATAATATATACATAAGTACATTCATAATGTCACGACTTTGAAATTATATGTATGTTATGGAAATATTTCAATATTTGCATAATATATTGTTAAACGAAGCTTTCTTTTTGTCAATACTTCTATAGTATCTAGTTAAATTAAGCTTAGACTCTGTGGACAACACTTAGAGGATACACTGCCTAGATAAGAATTTGATGATTGAATGAATGAAAAAAAGAACTGTTGTTCACAATGTGTAAAATTATCTACTGGCTGAAAGGGACATCATAATGTATGCGTGTACTATGGATCCAGTATTATGATTCTGAACCCACTAGCGTTGGAATTTTCCGTCGCAATTTTCTTATATTTTTCGATTTTACAAGCTTTTTATTAACTTGCAATATACGTATGTTCGGTTCAAATCTTGCAACTGAATTTTGAACTACTTCCTCTTATTCTACGAAGTTGAATTTTTACATGTTGGTTCAGTTCCAATAACAATGCATTTATATGGTAAGCATGACCTAAATCGACATCCAGGATTAGCTCCAGATAAAAAAATTCTTTAACGGTTAACAGCACAGACACGAAATTTTGTGTACGCATTTTATTATGATAGTCGGTTTTAAGTTTACTTAGATATTTTTACTTTATAGTGTACTAGCTGTGTCTTCACGGCTCCGCCCGCGTAAGAAGTTTTATTCCAGTAATAAATACAGCCTATGCTACTCAGTAATAATGTAGCTTTCTAACGGCAAAAGATTTTTTGAAATCGATCCAGAAGTTTTTAAGTTTATTCGTTACATACAAAAATACAAATCTTTCCTCTTTATAATATTAGTATAGATAAAACCATTATTGTTGTCTATCTCAATGCGATAAAAAACACATAAATATCACCTAAAACAACAATGAAAATCAAACTTAAAAAGTGCTCCCGATCAGCTATTTTGCTAAAGTTCACGAGCCGAGGATACCGCATTACAGTAGGCACTAGTCACTGAGCTAGCTACTACTTTGTCTACTATCTCGCTCACTCAAAGTAGCCGACATACCGCTGCGCCGCTGGGAAATTTCGACAAAGCTATAGCGACCAGTGCCTATATATATAACAGATGCGTTATTAGGATGCGTTATTTAGACTAGTACTAGATTCATACCATGTACACATAAATACCCTTCCAAAGAATCGACTGACATTGTTTGATTTTTACCTAAGTCCAAAGACGACTCCATGGATTGACTCTGTTCTGACGACTATTTTTTCTAAAATATTATTTACGTTGTATGTTTTTATATGATGGAATCAGGAGTTACTTTGCGGAAATCCATTATCTATAAATATACAATAAAATATTTAGTGTTAATTCCGCGAAAAAACAGTTGATCAAGCCTGAATGCAGTATGTAGCACCGCCCTCCCGCCCGCAAATATATGCAAATGCAGAAGGTGCGATTAATAACATGCAACACACAAGCAAAACAAACCGATACGACACGTGTTTCGCCCCTCCACGGGGCATCCTCAGGTGATGTTGACTCGTCGACCGCTTGGACGCGAATGGCACGACTGCGTAGCGCGCGCCCCTTTATACATCGCCTCGCCCTGTTGTTTGTGTCGTACACTGTTGAATGACCAAACTAATTTAGTTTCATCCCCATTATTACGTATTTGTGTGGGTAGTACTGTCGATAGCGCGCGGGAAATCCAATGACACAGACCCGTCGCTGACACTAGTCAGGGAATTGATTCCATACAAAAACGCACGCGAACTAGGTTATGCCGTAAGGTCGTAACCGCCAAAACAGTATTTTTCGTTTAAAATAAAGACTATCGCTAATTTTATAAAATCTAATTATTATTTTGAAGTGTATGCTTAGACTAATCTATATACAAAATATTGAGGTTGAAATCTGTCTCGTTTCTCTGTAAAATAAAAATCTATGTTTTTGAAGAGCAGTTTTTGATATTTTTTTCTGTGCTGTAAAAGTTATCCAATCATGTAAAGCAACTATAAAATTGATCTTAAAGACATGATAAATGAAGTGTATAAATATAAGTTCAGAATGTTTTGTAATTGCTGAGAAATATTAAAATCCCTGCCGCCAATGTTTTCAATTCGTCGTCTTAAAATCCGTCGAGTAGTTTAAAAGATCTAAGCGTACAGACAGCGGGAGTGACTTTGTTTTATACTATGTAAAGATTCTGTAGGAAAATCTTCTTCTTCTTTTCGTGTGGTTAGTGACTAACCTGGTGTCAGAGTTTATGCCGCCCATGGGCCTCTGACTTGGCTTCACAAGCCGTCGAGAAATATCTCTCAGGCAGGTTTCCTTACGTTTTCCTTCACCGTTTTTAAGCAAGTGATAATTATACAATACGCACATGAATTCTAAAAGTCAGTGGTGCATGCCTTGGGTTCGAACTCGAGACCTATGACTTGGCAGTCCGACGGTCACACCGCTAGGCTATCACTGCTACTAAAATCTTGTATTGATAGATTAACAGAAATATTATCTCCATTATCTACTTAGTAGCCCTGAGTCACACCGCGGTTTATATGTACCTAAACGTCATGCCTCCGACGTGAAATAAAATGAAAACCGAACTAAATGCATAAGAATAACATACCCTAACTGCCTCGTTGGTCTAGTTGTGGCAAGCGCAACTGCTGATCGTAAGGCCCTGGGTTTGATCACCAAGTCGGGCAGTGTTATTAGGTTTTTCAGTGTAGAATTCCTCACTAGCAGCCCGGAGTTTGAATTTGTGCCCGTTTGATGGCAATAGGCTCGCCCCCCATTATATATATAGGACTTAAACATAAAGGCGAAATGAGGATGTTACTATACACCTCTGCCCAACCCTTCGGGGAATACAGGCGTGATACACCCTTTCTAGCCATATCATCTTTCACACTATCCATCCATCGTCTCTTTGGTCTTCCTCTACTCTTATAATCATCCACATTCATACTCAAAACTTTCTTCACGACATGCACCTCATTCCTGCGCATCACATGCCCATACCATGACAACCGGTTTCCACACAACTTCTCAGTCACCGGCGCCATTTTCAAACTTCCTCTTACATAATCATTTCTAATTTTATCCATTCGCGTAATACCACACATTCCTCTTAGCGTTCTCATCTCTGCTGCATGCAACCTTGCATCTATTAGTCTGTGGTGATTAAGACAGCGACCTTTCTTTCCGTAATTTCACCATTTCTTCTAGGCTGGATATGGTTTGCCTGACAGCGAGTGCTACGCGATCTACATTGCAATGATCATGCTAAGCATCAAGGAGTCAGTTGCAACAGTCAGGTCGGTCAATTAACGTAGATACAGGTAGATTAACGGTCGTTTTCAATAACCTATCGGCGGTTTGCCCTTCTGGAGATAGAACTTTGTTATTACTTCTATAGAGGCTGTAAACGAAATCATGTAACTCCTTCAAACCTCGTGATGTACTGCTGACATAGATTAACTCTGCACGGGATACATTTGCATTCAAGAAAAAAAAAACTATAGATACTGTTCTTATATGAGGCATTTTAGTGCCCCGAGCGAATTGAGCGGCTACCGCTGCGTGATCAATTAACTCGGGGCGCTAAAATGCTACACGTTAAGAACACATGTTTACTTCTTGTAAGCTTTTTTTATTTAATCCAAAAGTATCCCGTGCTGTGTTAATCTATGTTAGCAGTACATCACGAGGCTTGAAGGAATTACATGATTTTTTTTATACCCTGTAGAGCTTATGTAAAATTTCAATCTTTATTAGGGCAAACCGCCGAAAAACATGTCGCCAGTACGGTCACATCGCTCAATGCCGTCGGAAATCTGTTTCCGCGACATTTTCGAGCTACGACTAGTCACCAGACATGTCACCTGTACCTATCTATTTCGTGGCATTGTCGCTGAACATCGCTGGCGACACTTCACCCCGAGTGTGCCATGCGCCTTACAAATACGTAACCCCAAACGCGTCACACTCATTCCACCGATAATTCAGCCCTCAACAAGCTGTCAACTAGCCCTCAACCAGCTGGGAGGGATCGCAGTCCTCCCGCCAGCAACGCCCTAAGCCGAGGTCCTAGTCCCATTAGGTGTCGCCCTTAGTGCTGTTGTTGCTAGTAGTCATGATGTTAGTAGTAGTAGTTAGCTTAGGTTAAGTATTTTACTCTCGTCCCCATTGGTTGGAAACCCTTCAGGTCTCGCCAATAACTGCCCGGTTACATAGAAATGGTCCGCAAGACCATGGAAGTGTTGCCAGAATTAATAGTTACTGTGGGTTGCAACTTTATTTTTTTAATTCTAATTATTTAAATTTTAAAAAAAAATAGAAGGGTGCTTTTAAAAAAAATAAAAAAAATATGCGAAAGCTCAATATTTTAGGTACTTTCATAAAAATATAACATGTTCTCTGTTCACAGCCAAAGCCCAGCTTCCATACAAAAATATAACATGTCCTTTTAACCAAGTTATTGCCCCTCAGTGCGAGAATCTTTGCTCAACTTTTATGTCCACAGATTTTTCGGAAAGATCTTTGGAACTAAAGCGAACTACTACATCGCAGAGACAGATCTCACCATAGACGAACTCGATAAAAGAATCAGGGTACGTAAGTTCAAAGGACTTTGGATAGTTCTTCCCCTACCTTTTCATCATCAGAGCCAGGCTCGCGCCTCTTGAGATGCATTAAAAGTCGTACTTAAGAACACATGGCGCACCGACAGAAAAAAAGAAAGAAAAAAAGATAGTAATTTGACACACAGATAACATTCAAAAGAGAGAAAAAAAATGCTGTGTGTCTAGCGGCTGTGCCAAATAGGTTCAGTTCAGCCGCGTAACTATACCATCAGAGGCCCGTGGCAATTTCATTGGATGGGACCCCAGTAAAAATCGTCACGTTGTAACCAAGCAATAATTGCTTGGTTACAACGTGACCGACCTTTTTTCTTTTTTTTAGACGTTCCCCTCACTCTTCGATTTCTCCTGTATCTTGGGTGCATTTACAAACACAAAAAATTTGCCGCCCCTAAAATCTAATCTATCGCCCTAGGCTCCAGCCTACTCAGCCTGCTGGTAAATTCGCCGCTGGCCGGGGGCCCCGTCGGACCATGGGCCAGTGGCATTTTGCCAGCCCTGCCACCCTATACAAGGTTAGTCGGAAAGGGGGTACTAAGCCGCGGGCCACCTAAAGTATCACTGATGACTATTTTAAAGCAAGTGTTAAAATTTCAAAATTCGATAATTTTTATTTGCACACAAAAAGATATTTATTTTAGATTTTTCAAAAAAAAAACATACCAGCTTTAGTCATGAATTCAGATAATTAATTTTCTAATTTGTGGCCCCAAATATGACCTAAATTGTAAAAACAGCTGATCATAGCTATGGACAGATAAATTTTAGCATTTTTTTAAGAAATCTTTGAAAAGCTATTTCTCTTAAACTATCGAGTTTTGGGGAAAGTTGTAGAACAAAAGTTATCCCTTATTATGGGTACTTTAACACCCTTTCGGCTTAGTACCCCCTTTCTGACTAACCTTGTAGTTACGCCACAGAGTTCAGCATAAATGTCAGACCACTTGTGCCACGCTGACGCCTGACGATGGTTTTCAGTCAGCCCCGCTACCAATCTTGCTGTAATACTGTGCTGATTGGCTAATCTTTTCACTACTTCTTGAGCTATTCTCGCATAGCTCGAGCCTCGTGAAAAGAAGAGCAGATGAGAGAAGATTGCGTAATTTTTACCCGACTGCGTGATGCAAAGGATAGTGCGCGTCAAATAACTAGAACCAGAATGGCGTCGGCTACGTGATCTATGTGAGGTTCGGGTCATATGATTCGTTATGATGAGACCAATAGATTGCACTTAGGTCCGTATTACAGAACGAAACTCAAGCATTAATCTCTGTTTAAAACTAGTTTTGAGTCGACTTTTAATTTTAGAACATTCCTCAAGCATAGATTCATTGATCATAGTTCAGCTGAGTTTGGCTTTATTCTAGATCGTTACTCAGTTCGTAGATTCGACCCCAAGCAGTGATTTGATCTGTAATCAACCAATCGATTGGCTCGATTTGAGTCTTGTTTCATCTGAGTATAGATTGATTGCCGTTCTGGAATAAGACCGTTCCTCAAGTACTGATTCTATACTTAACCAGTGATCAGCTGATTAAAGATCAAACTGGACTTGAGGAATGTTCTGTAATACGGACCTTAGTGTTCAGGGTCTGATGATGAAGCTAGGAAGTGGATAGTGGAACTCTTAAGTGGCTACTATTAAACCCATCAAGTTTGGCAGTCGACGCCATCTTGGGTCTAGTTATTTGACGCGAACTGTAATGTTTTTATCAACCTATGTATCTTTGTTCCTTTGTGGCGCGCTCTAAACCAAACGCGTGAGCCGATTTTGATGATTCTTACGTCATTTATGATTTCTGTTCTTCAGGCGTTTGATTTAAAAGACATGCCAGGAGAGGGCGAGGGCGAGGGAGAAATGAAAGTCGGGGGCGCGGAGGAACAGGGAGAGGTCGGTAAGTTGTACACTCATTATATTAACTCCTAGAACCTAAACTTAGAAACAAATAGAACGCGCAATGATGGTCGTATGAGAATATTGTAATATTTGTAATTAACTAATTCATCATAACTGCCTTGTTGGTCTAATGGTGGCAAGCGCAACTGCTGATCGTGAGGTCCTGGGTTCGATCCCCAAGTCGGGCAGTGTTTTTGAGTTTTCTGTGTGGAATTCCTCAGTAGCAGCCCGGAGTTTGGATTCGTGCCCGGTTGATGGCAATAAGCTCGCCCTCTATTACATGGGACTTAAACATAACGGTGAAATTAGGGTGTTACTATACACCTCTGCCCATTCCTCCGGGGAATACAGGCGTGATGTTATGTTTATTTTAAAAGCCTGATAAAGAAGCGCTGTTCCGTGCTTGACGCGCCGGTATCTGACCCATCTTGGACTATACTCCATTTTGGAACTAAACCCATCATAGTACCTGGATGTTTTTTTTTGGTAAATCGACGTTTTCTAAAAATGAAACCTAGCTAGATCGATTTATCGCCCTCGAAACCCCCTGCATACTAAATTTCATGAAAATCGTTGGAGCCGTTTCCGAGATTCAGATTATATAGGAATATACAAGAATTGCTCGTTTAAAGGTATTAGATAGATTATCCTTTCACAATCAGTAAGCTAGCTATTACAATATGCTTAAAAGCTTCAGTACGATTTATTAGGCTTGTGACCACTGACATGTGACCGTGGGGCCGTCTATGATAGCAACCCTCATTCCAACTGCTTGACAGGGGCTGAAGGCGAAGAAAAGGGGCTGATCTCCAAAGAGCCAGTACCTCCGAAGCTGCCGCCAGAGCCGGTCACGACATGGCAAGCGCCTGCGCCGGTGCCGGTCGAGAGGCCTGGACAGGGAGTCAATAGGAAGGTTGGTCCTATACATTTATTAAACCTGAAAGTACTTACCTACATAATTTTTGGAGGAACACGTTTAAGGTTTTAGCAAAGGCGATGTGTATCTACCGCGCCACATGCGAAGTATGCAGCACAACGATTGTCTAGCAGACTATAGCGACCACAATGACAGCTGTCAAATGAAACTTCACAAATCCTGCATCGTGGTATCAAGATTTTGATACGCAGATAGGATACAGGGTTACTGGTAACCCGACGTATTCCTTGTAGGACATTATAGAAGGGTTGAAATGCAACAAATTAAGTCACCAAATGTTCTACCGAAAATCAATAGTATTAGAGATTTTTTATTTTTGTTAAAAAGTCCCAGATTCAACCATTTGAAGCCTAATTCAAAAGAAGGTACGGCGCAAATGTATTGTTTAAGTTTTTATCATAGCTGATGCCATAGCAGATCTCTGTTAATAATTAAAAGTTCAAAAATACCAAACACTTTTGCTAATATGGTTGAAACTGGGATTTTTCAATAAAAATCTAAAATAATTCATATTTCAAAAACTACTGAATTTCGGTAGAACATTTGGTGGCTTAATTTGTTGCATTTCAACCCTTCTATAATGTCCTGCAAGGAATACGTCGAGTTACCAGTAACCCTGTATATACAACTTCCCAACATCAACCGTTGGGCAGTGGCCCGCCAGGCATTAGACCCGCCTGGTAGGAGGATCCTCCCTTTTCGTTGGAGGAACATCAAACCTCGTTCCTCCACTGCGTCATTGACATAATATGATATATAAACTTTTTAACAAAAAAAAAACCGACTTCAAAGGGTCTATCTCCGAAGTTCTTCATCAGATCTTCACCAAATTCAAATGGGACCATTTCGAAAGAATACTCTTTCAAACAAAAAAATAATCATTAAAATCGGTTCACAATTAGCAAAGATATCGCGGAACAAACAGACAAAAAAAAACAGTCGAATTGAGAACCTCCTCCTTTTTTGGAAGTCGGTTAAAAAGGAGGAGGTTCTCAATTCGACTGTATGTTTTTTTTAGTGTGTTTGTTCCGCGATATCTTTGCTATAATGGTGAACCGATTTTAATGATTCTTTTTTTGTTTGAAAGAGTATTCTTTCGAAGTGGTCCCATTTAAATTTGGTGAAGATCTGATGAAGAACTTCGGAGATAGACAATTTGAAGTCGGTTTTATTTTTGTTAAAAAGTTGGAAAGTTAAGTTTTGTTAAAGTTATTATTTGGAAGTCGGTTAAAAAAAAGGACGCTATATACGTTCGCCGAGGTCGGCCCCTTCCAACTGTTCCATCCACACTCGCCATGTACACTTGTTTCGTTAATCTCCTATCGTCTATCCTCCAATCCATCGAACGTACCACGCATAAATCGCGGGCGTTCTCAAAAAAGGCCAGGTTTGTAGCACCCTAAACCGACGAGCATGCATGAGAAGGTTAATGAATGTAGATGAAGCGAAAATGGTGTGTCAGGATCGTAGCAGGTGGAAATCTATAGTCTCTACCTATCCCAGTGGGAAATAGGCGTGATTGTATGTATGGACGCTATATTATACCGTTGTATGGAACGAGGTATTGTGTTCCACCTACGAAAAGGGAGGATCCTCCTACCAGGCGGAGTCTTGTGCCTGGCGGGCCACTGCCCAACGGTTGATGTTGGGAACTTGTATATTTAGACTAACTTCGTGTTAGACCTTGATATCGCGATGCAGGATTTGTGACATTTCATCTGACAGCTGTCATTGTTGTCGCTCTAGTTTGCTAGAGTGCGCGTAAGATAACTCTGCGCGCGACGGAGGGCGTGCTAAATGTTGCCATGATCGCAAAAATACAAAGTCCTACTTTTTAAGGAAAAGTAATATATTCGTGAGCATCCAAATTGGGCAGCCCTCTTGCGGTTTATTATATTTTAATTGAGCTAAGTTATGTTCGTTTAAATTTACTGCCTATCAATTAAATTAATTCGTATTTTTACGTAATTTGCAAAGGAAAAGAACTAAGGTTATAAATGTGCCGTGAGTGAATAAGAATGCAGTATGATTATTATCGGCTGATGAGGTCTATTATAATCTTTATTATTATATTTTCTTTTATTCCTAAAATCAGGTAGATGTAGTGACAAAGTTAATAAAACGGCAACATTATGGCGGAACATGATTAGTTCCGATTTTGGCCGCGCGCAGAGTTATCTTGCGCGCACTCTAGTTTGCTAGACATTCGTCATGCTGCGTAGTTCTCATGTCGCGTGATAGATGGCGCCACACCGTCATCTCACTTTGACATGAACACACAGCTTCTGAGTGCCACCGTAAAACTTAAATGAATTTACCATATTTCCATTTAAAGCGAAGAGTTTCAGGTGTATTGGGTGTGCAACCGTCCTGGCGACATGTGGATCGGTCTACCTGACGTCACACCAGACCAGATTCGCGTCTCCAGGCTTATCGTGCGCTGCATGACCGGAGACCTTGATTCTGAGGTACCTATGTTTATACAGGCGGTAATTCCTTCAAACATCGTCATGTACTGCTGACATAGATTAACCCTGAACGGGAAACTTATGGATTCAATAGAAAAATTATAAGAAGTAAACATGTGTTCTTAATGTGAGGCATTTTATTGCTTCGAGTGAATTGCGCGGCTATCGCTCGCCGCGCGGTCTTTTAACTTGGGGCGCTAAAATGCATTTCGTTAAGAACACATGTTTACTTTTTTTTTATTGAATCCAACAGTATTCCGTTCAGTGTTGATCTTTGTCGGCAGTTCAGTTTGGAATTACATGATTTCTTTTACAACCTTTATACCATACCATACTATCAACTTATAAATACTCGGGGCTCATGGCTAATTAACGGTCAGTCCGTGGATGGGTGACCGTTCGTTACACATCGAGACTCCTCCGTGCCTCTGAGAGCACGTTAAACCGTCAGTCCCGGATGTCATACGAATACCTATGACAGTCGTTACGGGTAGTCGGAAGCCCGAAAGTCTGACAACCGGTCTAACTTTAGGATATCGGCATTGCCCAATTATTCGATTGCGGAGGTCTAATGGCAGTCGCTCCGTGTGATATACTGGTATTCAGCCGCATCTGGTTAGACTGGAAGCTGATCCTTACATAGTTGGGAAAAGGCTAGGCTATATTGCGCATTTCTATTGGTTAGCTCCTCTCCGCTTCAGTGGATAGGCAGCCTTAAATCCTTACACCACCTCCAGATGAGACTGCGGCTTGTTCTATAAAAGCACGCGGTAAGCATCATCCGTATAAATAACCATTTGATTCTGATCCAGGTGGTAACATTCCCTCCATTTGTCGGCACGGAGAGTAACTACCTGCGCGCGCAGATTGCCCGAATCGCCGCCGCCACATCCATCTCGCCACAGGGTTTCTTCACCTACGGCTCCGGAGAAGAAGAGGAGGATATTGACATGGAAGAAGGAGGAGGTCAGTATTTAAAGATATAGAGGATAAAGGGTACAAGTCTGGAAGAGCGATTGGTTTTTCCAGATAAAGAAATCACTGCCTCATTGGTGTAGTGGTGGAAAGCGCGAATGCTGATCATTGAGGTCCTGGGTTCGATCCCCAGGTCGGGCAAAGTGTTATTGGGGTTTTCCGTGTGGAACTCCTCAGTAGCAGTCTCGGCGCCCTTTATGCCTCGGCACCCGGGTGTCCTGCACTTTGCACCCCCGGGTAGAGGCGGCCCTGAGTAAACCCCTACACTATCTCCAGCTAACAATACTTCTTCAGGTAAAATACAAGTGTTTTCTTCATGCACATACACTTTATCTTCTTTTTGAGATTTCAACTCGCAAACTTCTACTTCAGAACATCGGTTCTCTAATCAACAAACTCAATTTTAAAGACTGTTAAAAATAACTTTCGTTTTACCGATATAGCTGATATGGAGTTCAATATGAATCCATTCTACCAAGGACACACGCTGAAGGACCTGGTGGACTCCAATCTGACGTACTGGGTGCACCACGGACGGCACATCCTGAAGCAAGGCAGGACTTTGTGGTGGAACCCCAACGTGGGAATGGTTAGATAACTCTAATATTAAAGGTTGATTTAAATGAAGGAGTTCGTCGAAGCGAGATTGCGTGTCCTTTTCCTTCTCAGCAAAGTAAAGAGAGATAGCATGAGACTCGCTTCGAGAAACTATCGTTAAGTGAATCGGACTTGAAAGTCTACTTAACCGCCATTGTACCCTTTAATGTTTGTTATTGTATAAGAGCTGTGTTACAATTTTGGTGTACAATAAAGTATATTCTATTCTATTCTATTATATTCTCAAAGAGCGCAAGCCGCTTATTTCTCCATACAAACGAAGAAAGTTAATTACTTCACTATTTGATGTTAAACACTCTAAACTAAGCATGATATGGATTACTCTCGTCATTATCTAAGTTTATTACTAAATAGAACAGTAAACTAAATATTGATTTGGAAGTTACGAGCCTCCAAAGATACATATTTTAACCCTTATTTTGTCGCAACTTTGGATGTTAATTAATGTTATTAGAAGTATGAAAACCTCAAAATAATTTAGCAAGAGACACAGTTTATTTATTTGAAAGTTCAAATAACTTTATTTTGCATAGAAACATTCAGTGGTTTTCTAATAAAAACCCTTTTCCCAAAAGATTGTTAACATATTTTAGCGCGCCCGTTTTCCGTTTTGTCTGTGACTGTGTGCGTTATCTAGCATCGTAATACAACATGGGAGTGTGCACTAGCTTCTAACTGCTCATTACTGTGTCCATCTCTTTCTCACACTGCGCTAGGTGAAATAGAAAACTTTTTGGTCGCGCCCACCGGCGGTGGTGAGTTAAGATTGATTTACACGGGGATAGTTTCTCGAAGCGAGTCTCATGCTATCTCTGTTTTCATTGTAGAGAAAGACAAAGACAGAACGAGTCTTGCTTCAATAAATTATCCTCGTGTAAATCAGCCTTTAGTCTCGGTAGCATGCGCACTCTTAAAATCTAATAGCCTTTTATACACGTTATCTCCTGTAAGCGACGTTTTCTATATTGGTCACCGAAAAAATTTGCAATCGCGCTCAGCGTGTCCAGAAGCCCTTACTCCCTTGAATGTAGATTCTATGAAAATCAACCTGCATTGTATAGGCAATAGCACACTAGAAGTAGTCCAGCTCCTCGTATAAGAGCTTGTTCAGGGAAGTACTACCGCCATACTTAATTCTGCCTCCAGGTAGCATTGCTGCCGGTTTGAAGGGTGCCAGTGTTATTATAGGCACATGACATCTTCCAACTTTGTCTCTAAGGATGGATATGGTTCCAACTTTGTGTCTTGGTGTTGTAGGTGTATACAATGTGTCCTACCTAGTAAGTAGGAATAAAGTTTTAAGGTATACACACAATTTTATCAACAAAAGCAACTGACACATGGGCTCACTGCCAAATCGATGGCAGCAAAGTAGATACGGACATCTACATTTTTGCGAAAATGCTTTTTTTAAATCTTTCTTCTTTTTCGTGTGATTAGTGACTAACCTGGTGTCAGAGTTTTTGCCGCCCACGGGCCTCTGACTTGACTTCACATGCCGTCGAGAAATATCTCTCAGGCATGCCGGTTTCCTCACGATGTTTTCCTTCACCGATTTTAAGCAAGTGACAATTATACAATACGCACATGAATCCGAAAAGTCAGAGGTGCGCGCTTTGGATTCGAACTCGAGACCTATGACTTAGCAGTCCGACGGACACACCACTAGACTATCACTGCTTAAATAAAAAATGAGCTTATATCAACCCTATCTACAAGTCTGTATTAAAATTATTTTAAATTTCAAAATAATGAAGAAAATCTAGCACGTAAATGAAGATATCTACAATTGAGTTACTTCTGTTTTATATAAGAGTTAGTAAGACGACAGATATTATAAGACACTTAGGTACGTACTGCAGTTCTCGTAACCGACAATACCCATTCCTCATAGGAGGAGGCTTTAGAAGAAGAAGAGGATGAAGGTCCTACTCCTATAGCGCCGGAGATAGGTCCACCGTTGTTCTCGCCTCTTTCGGAAGACGCGAGGATTGAGGGCCTAAACGCGTGGAGCACCAGGGTCAGCAGCACACTTTGCCCGGACCGGGCGCTGGCCATCATGAGGAGCAACGTGTGGCCCGGCGCGGTGGCATATGCTACGACTGGCAAGTTAGTATCATAATATTACACGTGTACCTTTTCATGTAATGGGTTGGCGAACAAGCCGATGGCCTTCTTTTTTTTATCCTGGGAAAATCCTAATGGATGTCCCTCGCCCGGGGTAGACGAGGGGGTCTGCCAGACTCTTACCGGCTAAAAACCCATGGTGTTCCTTCTTCTGACGTCGGCCGGGGTCGCGGGATTCGCCTAAGCATGCACCGCAACCCCGGCAGGTCTTGATCCACCAACTGCTGGTGGACCTCTCCACTGTGGGGCCCCACCCCACGACCTCCTGAGAGGCGCGGGGAGCACCCCACATCACCGGCGCACCAGAACACATGGCACGCCGTGGCCACCCCGGGGACCAAACAAGCACATGGGCGCCAGACTACCCCATGTCTGGGCGCCCTTGGTCCCCATGTGATGGGTCAGGTTAGTGGCACGGCCGCCTACTACTTTTCAGCCGCAGAGGATAGGGAGAGCGGCCAACTATACACCGACACTTCTCTCCCCCTGGGGCGGACCGCGTCCGCCATCTGACGGCGGCGGCCCCGTCAAGGCCGCGGAAGGTAGGGAGAACGGCGCACCGCAATACCGGCACTCCTCTCCCGCCGCGGCCTCCACCCTTCAGCCGCGATGCCTCTGTTATGACATCGCGGCCAGCCTCAGTTGCGATCGATCAGTTGCGAGTTGTCGCCTAAGCGAGACCGCAACCTACTTGGCCGCTACATATACGCCGAAGAGGGGCTACTCGTCGGGGCTTAAGCCGGGCTTCCTGGCTTAAGCCCCGACGAGTAGCCCCTCTTCGGGTTCCTCTTCACTTCACCGTGGGCCTTCACTCCACGGCTACTGAGCTTCCCCGCAACGACAATACGGGATCCCACAGGGGGGGACAAGCCGATGGCCTACCTTAGGAAGTGGTTATCGCCATCCAGTGGCGTGCATATAGGCAATTAAGCAGTGCCTACCTCATAAGATTTAATTAACTACTCCATCTTTAACTATTAATATAAATAAAATAAGCGTGTATGGCTACGATTTCTTTTGGTCAGAATCGTATTGAAATGGGCTTAAGCGTACAATTGAAAGGCGACATCGCTAGTGCCTGCCTACCTAGTCCGAAAACCAATGCACGCCACTGCCGCGACTTTAAACGGTGTAAAAAGATCCTTAACGAAGCCGAAAGGCACTTATTTTTCACGTCATTGCGAACATTTTTTTTTCTGGACTATGCCTGGGAACCTTCTAGTTACGGAGATATTGGAGGTCAAAGTTCCAACTTTTTCACAACTTTTTTTTTTAAATACTAGTTTTGAAGGTTGCAAATATACTTGAAATACCTCCATTACCCGTTTACTACTCATTGCATCTATCAGCACAGTGTTTTGAGTGCGTTACATTGAGCTTTACAGTAAAACTAAATTTTTCACCCAAAAAAAAAGCCGTTTCCCAGCGATAATTTTTGCGTAGGATTACTTAGTTTGATCTACTGAATGCATGGTTGACGGCTTAGTGAAGGGTCTTTTTACACCTTGTATACACCTACAACCCCAAGAGGATTGCTGATGCGTTGTCCACTTGGGACAAAGTTGGAAAGTCTTATGTGCCTGTAATTGTACCAGCATACATATCCTTCAAACCGGAACACAGCAATATTGCTTAGCGGGAGAAATAAGTATGGTGGTAGTACTTCCTTGGAAGAGTTCTTTCACAAGATGCTCTACTGTTACTGTTTACATCACGCCTATATTCCCTGAAGAGTTGGACAGAGGTGTATAGTAACACCCTAATTTCGCCGTTTATTTAAAGTCCCATGTAATAAGGAGGCGAGTCTATTGCCATCACCGGGCACAAATCCAAGCTCCGGAGTACTACTAGCTACTGAGGAATTCCATACGGAAATAACCAATAACACTTTGCCCGACCTGGGGATCGAACCCAGGACCTCACGATCAGCAGTTGCGCTTGCCACCACACAAAGAGACAAGATGTTAAGATACTTTTGATATTTGTACGCCGTTGATGTATGTACTTCCTCTTCATGACCCATTGAAATGAGACACCCGGTATGTTATTATTATTGTTCTTCTCAGGAAGTCGGAGTGCTTGTATGTGGGATGGGCGCTTAAGTTCCAGCCTCCGAACTTCTGTCCCCTGCAGCTGCCGTGGCCGGAAAGCGAGTACCCCATCGGGCCCGAGGTCATGGAGATATCGGACCCCACCTTCGCCGACGAGGAGGTTCGATCATACCTTGTTAATAATAGTACCAGTCCCTCTGCAGGGCAAAAAACCAGTTGGTAGATGGTCCACGCAAGTGTAATGGCATTTTTAACCGACTTCAGAACCTCCTTAGGTTCTCAGTTTGACCTGTATGAGTCGTTACGGGAAGTAAGAAGCTCGAAAGTCTGACAACCGGTTTAACCTTCGGCATTGCCCAGTAACTGGGTTGCGGATGTCTGATCGCAGTCGCTCCGTGTAAAATACTGGTATTCAGTCGCATCTGGTTAGACTGGAAGGTGAACCCAACATAGTTAGTGAAAGGCTAGGCAGAATTAACCATTAATTCGCGTCCAAGCGGTCGACGAGTCAACATCACCTGAGGATGCCCCGTGGAGGGGCGAAACACGTGTCGTATCGGTTTGTTTTGCTTGTGTGTTGCATGTTATTAATCGCACCTTCTGCATTTGCATATATTTGCGGGCGGGAGGGCGGTGCTGCATACTGCATTCAGGCTTGATCAACTGTTTTTTCGCGGAATTAACACTAAATATTTTATTGTATATTTATAGAATTAACCATTAATATTTGAGGACCACGGGACTAATTGGCATAAACATGGCATAGGAGATTTTTCAACATGTTTTGTAAACTATCTAAAATTTGAAATATTTAACCCTTAATAGAACTATAATAGAAGAAAAAATTCGAGAACTTTTTAAAATATAAAACAAATAAAAAAAAATGTAGCCTCTTTATTTTTATATTCTATTAAAGAAAATAGTAAAAAATGTAATATTGCTAGGTTTAAAAAAGAAAATATAATAAGGAGGCATTCGCAACATCTTCCAGAGGTTGGTGGGAAATAAATTCCGTTTGCCTTTTTATAGGTATGCAATATACAAGGTCAGTCGGAAAGGGGATACTTAGCCGTGGGCCACCTAAAGTATAACTGATAACTTATAAAGCAATTGTTAAAATTTCAAAATTCGATAATTTTTATTTGCATGTAAAAAGATTTTTAATTTAGTTTTTTCAAAAAAAATATCATACCTGCTGTAATTATGAATTCAGAATATTAATTTTCTAATTCGTGACCCAAAATATGACCTAAATTGTAAAAACTGCTGATCATAGCTATGAACATTTTAGCATATTTTTTATGAAATCTTTGAAAAGCTATTTGTCTTAACTATCGAGTTTTGGGGAAAGTTGTAGAACAAAAGTTATCCCTTATTATGGGTACTTTAACACCTTTTCAGCTTAGTACCCCCTTTTCGACTAACCTTGTATACATACAGGGTGTAAACGAAATCATTCCTTTTGTGCTGTAGGCATCCATTAAGAAAGTAAAATAGGGGATGGAAGTTTGTATAAAAATTCACGCGGACGAAGTCGCAGACTAAGTTCATTCTGCCTAGCCTTTTCCCAACTATGTTGCTATGTATGCAGCTTCCAGTCTAACCAGATGCGGCTGAATACCAGTATTTTACACGGAGCGAAAGCCATCAGACCTCCACAACCCAGTTACTGGGCAAAAGTTTTTAAAAATAGTCAAATACCGTATCCTGATTAGCCGTATTCCTTAATGCCCCATTTTACGGTAAATAAACTTTTTGTCGTGTCTTTCAGGCGGTCCGTATCGCGAACCTGCCTCCCCCGCCGCCACCTGAAATCCCTGGAGAAGGGGAGGCTTTCGGCGAAGAAGGAGAAGAAGAAGAAGACTAATAAGATCTACTTCCACAGCTCCTTCATGTTTGACTACAGCGATATTAACATTTTATTATTAAAAAAGATTTTCAACGAATGTCGAATAGACTGGCCCCATCGCTGGGCTCTGACTGAACTAAAAATTTTGCTATTTACTTGTAGATCAGACAAGAGATGAGAGGAAATTAAAGCTGTCGATTTAGGTTGATTTAAACTTCCAAACTAGACTAGATAACATAACATCACGCCTTACATTTCCCGAAGGGTTCGGCAGAGGTATTTTAGTACATCCTCGTTTCGCCAGTATGTTTAAGTCCCATGTAATAGGGGGCGAGCCTATTGCCACTAACCGGGCACAAATCCAGACTCCTAGGCTGCTACTGAGAAATTCCTAATGGAAAAACCCAATAACACTTTACCCGACCTGGAGATCGAACCCAGGACCCTATGCTCAGCAGTCGCGCTTGCGACCACTAGACCAACAAGGCAGTCAGACGATCTCGTTTATAAAGATGCGAGATTCGTTGCACACTCTGCTGCGTACTGTCATACGGGAGCGTAGCTACCGCCGTAAAGTCGTATCAATGATACGGGCCCCCGGGCTACAGGGGCCCCAACGTGTGTAAGCAAACATTCGTAAAATGTTATCCATAATCTCACTCAAGCTCTTACCCCTTGGCCACAGCCAAGCGCGGCGCGGATTGCGGCGCGGTGTGAGGCGCGGCAAGCGGTGAGCGGCGAAAACAAATGGTAGACAACTTATAGAAGTATGCCACAGCTACCGGCGACGCGCACTGCGGCGCGACCTGCGGCGCGGGGAGAGTCGCGCGGCACGCGGCGGCGACGGGCTGCGCGGTGTGCGAGTGAAACAAATGTACTAGCGAGTATCGAGGCGGCCACAGCTCAGAGCGGCGCGCACTGCGGCATCGGTGGACGCATTCAGGCATCGCACGATCGAAACAAATAATTTCGTTTATATCGCGCGTTGAGCTCATAAAAATAATGGATATAGAACAATTTATTAGTGAAATACTGAGTAGACCAGCAATATGGATGTCAAAACATCCACATCATAAATATAGGCATATTATTAAAAAAAAAATGTGGGACGAAATAAAACAACAATAATATAAAAATAATAACGAAATAAAATAAAAATTTATCGGGATAGTTCCTATATTCATAATAAAGAGTGTGAAATTCGCCAAGTTCTCTCCTTTTCTGGTTAACTGGGTGCGTTCCTATTCTTGACTGAATGATATCTTGAGCTAAGAACGCACTTGTTTCAAGGCAATACCGTGCCACTTTTGATAGGAGCATTTTAATAGTTTAGCCGTTCTCTAAATACGTCCACCGCTGACGCCGCCGCGGTCGCAACTAGTCTAGCTGTGGCATACCACCGCAAATTAAACGCTTGTTGCGGCATCTATCACGCGGATGCGAACTACGCAGCACGAAGAATGTGTAGCAGACTACAGCGACAACAAAATGACAGCTCTCAAAAGTGACGTCACAAATCCTGCATCGCGGTATCAAGATTTGACAAGCAGATAGTATATATACAACATCCCAACATCAACCGTTGGGCAGTGGCCCGCCAGGCATAAGACTCGCCTGGTTGGATCCTCCCTTTTTGTTGGAGAAACACCATACCTCGTTCAGCCACACGCTAAACTCAGCACATCCCAGACACTCCATACGATCATGGACCATGGTTTTTGGTTTGGTTTTCTCCATTTGGGCTTCGCTGCAGTCAGGTAGATGTGTCCTCCAACAAATTTTGACACGGGCCCGTCTAAAGCAAGCTAGCAACGAAAACTCAAATTATACGCGCGGATCAGCAGATCCATAAACGTTAGTAATACATCGTCATTTATGTTTGAATTTTTCGCTTTACAGACCACTTCTGTTCGCATTATTGGGTCTTAGCTGACATCTCAAAATACATAACATAACATCACGCCTGTATTCCCCAAAGAGTTGGGCAGAGGTGTATAGTAACACCCTCATTTCGCCGTTATTATTGTACCAGGTAATAGAGGGCAAGTGTATTGCCATCAACCGGGCACAAATCTAAACTCCGTGCTGCTACTGAATTCCACACGGAAAAACGCAATAACACTGCCCGTCCCGGGGATTGAACACAGGATCTCACCGATCAGCAGTCGCGCTTGCCACGATTTAGAACCATTTAATCTCAAAATATGCCGCTAAAAATAAAGTTATACATGTAAACTAATTTAGCAGCACTAAATATCTTCCATCTCTTTCTTGCTTTGCCTGTTTGTAAAGGATGGCAATATTTTTAGTTCAGTTTAGTCTGTGTCTAACAGAATTAGCGCTGTTGTATATTAATTATATTATTCTTATAAAAGCGCCTCAGTAGTAACTGTTGCAAGTGTGGTTGTTAATAATCATGTTTATACAAAAATATTATAATATAACAATATTGATTGTTCTTCTTAAAATAATAAAACAATAAAATTATAATTATGTATACTTTTATTTGGGTTCAATATTGTTTTATATTGCTTTAGGTAGGTTTTAATTACAGAAACTTAACAGTAGGTACCAGTACAGTGCAGTAGGCTCAGCACGCATTAGCATGACATGTCAAACAAATTGTAGACTTATGCCCCGACCTTATAAACAAAAACGAATCCTTTTGCTTACATACCAAAGGTAGCATTTTTTATTGCCATTTTGGGCATATTGGGTGTAAAAATAGCCTTAACGAAGCCGAAGTCTACGCATACTGTATGTATATCAAATTAAGTAACATACAGCAAAAATAATTGCTGGGAAACTACTTTTATTTTTTGGTATTAAAAACAGCTTTTAATTGTAGCGCGCAATGTAAGCGCGTGCGCAGCAGACTGTGCCTACATTTCGAAAATGTGGATAATGTTTGTATAGAAGAATGTTTAGTGATAACATTTAAACTTAATTTTCGTGAAAAACGTTCAATAACATGGTCACTTTGACCTTCAATATCTCCATTACCAGTCGGTTCCCAGGTATGGCCCAATACCAAAAAATCTTCGTAATGATGGGAAGAATACGTGGCTCTCGGCTTCGTTAAGGGTTTACACCCGAAATAAATATACTCGTAAGTTAATTTTACCTGTGATAGCTACTTTCACATGGGAGGGTCTATTTTGCAAGGCTATAAGGTCGTTGGTTCGTTATTGGTAAAGATACAAGAGTCTCAACTTTAACCAATAACGGCCCGTAAATTATAGGAATCGGCGATTAGATAAAGCTCGGAAAAAATCGGAACAGGTCTCGTCAGGGTAACGCATGTTGAGCCGACTTGGGGATCGTCAATTTGCATTTTATACAAAGAAAAAACCTTTTTGCATGAAGATAACGCATGCTTTCGCTTTCTATAGTTGAATAGATAAAGCAAGTCGACATGTGCTTGCCACCGGTAGGAGCAATGCTCCTATCACCGGTAGGAGCAATGCTCCTATATTTTACGCTGCTACCTCAGTTCTTAACCATTTCAGTTTGTGCAGGTGAGAATGGTTGTAGATGTGTATGCGTGACCCTTTCACAAATATACGCGCGCGAGGAGTGCGCAATGTTGACTTTCCAGCAATAATTGCCTTCGTTACTTGGATAGTTAGAACAAAAAATGAGATTGACTTGGAGTATCTACTCGAATATACAACGTGTTACAAAAATACCTCTAAAGCCAAAAGGGGGTTAAAATATCCCTTGTAAAGAGTTTATTGGCAATATTTGAAAACTGTAGTATGACCCAAAAAAAAAAGAATTTGGATAAAATATTAAATAATCATCATTGAAACGCAACCCTGAAAACATAAAACTAAAGAGTAGACTACCCAGAAAGTTATTTACATTCTTACCTAATTTCCTCTGGGAGGTAAATGATAACAACCATAAAAGACTACTTGATAAATTTTCTTTTTCATGGGGAATTACGTAACACGTTGTATACAAGGTTAGTCGGAAAGGGGGGTACTAAGCCGAAAGGGTGTTAAAGTATCCATAATAAGGGATAAATTTTGTTCTACAACTTTCCCCAAAACTCGATAGTTTAAGAGAAATAGCTTTTCAAAGATTTCGAAAAATATAGGCTAAAATCTATATGTCCATAGCTATGATCAGCTGTTTTTACAATTTAGGTCATATTTGGGGTCACGGATTAGAAAATTAATTTTCTGAATTCACGACTAAAGCAGATACCTATGTATATTTTTTGAAAAAACTAAAATAAAAATCTTTTTGCATGCATATAAAAATTATCGAATTTTGAAATTTTAACACTTGTTTTAAAGTAGTCATCAGTGATACTTTAAGTGGCCCGCGGCTTAGTACCCCCCTTTCCAACTAACCTTGTATATCTATATCTGTGGTATATTTAATATTGATGTTAGTACCTACGTATAAAATTCCTATTTCTTATGCTTATGCAATTGTGGCGCGGACAGTTTCACTTTTCCGGGGAAGTTCCGGGCGATATTCTCCTCTTTGACGGCTTTGAGAAGGTCCTTTTCACGAGGAGTTCCGGCCTTGTCGCGGAGGAAGACCTGGACGGCGGTCTTGGCTGCCTTGCCTCGTTTGCTGGTACCGGGAGTCAGCTTCACTTTGTACCTGGGGGATAGTTATTCAATTTTATATCCCCATAGAATCTTCTTCTTTTCGTGTGGTTAGTGACTAACCTGGTGTCAGAGTTTATGCCGCCTATGGGCCTCTGACTTGGCTTCACATGCCGTCGAGAAATATCTCTCAGGCATGCCGGTTTCCTCACGATGTTTTCCTTCATCGTTTTTAAGCAAGTGATAATTATACAATACGCACATGAATCCGAAAAGTCAAAGGTACGTGCCTTGGGATCGAACTCGAGACCTATGACTTGGCAGTCTGACGGTCACACCATTAGGCTATCACTGCTATAGGATAATCAGCCCATTACTATCTCACGGGCCTCTTCTCAGAATGAGAAGGGTTCAGGCCTAAGTTCACCACGCTGTCCTGATGCGAGTTGGCGGAGTACACAAACCATCGTGAACATTTTGGAGCTTTCTCAGGTGTGCAGGTTTCTCACGATGTTTTCCTCCACCGTTAACGCAAGTGATAGTTTAATTCTGATTCAGAGGTGCACCTACATGGAAGACAAGACTATCTGCTATGCTATCACTGCTCTATGGATATATACTTACTTGTAGTTAATCAGTGCGGAGTACGGCGCCACTACAGGTACTGCGAACAGTAGTTCGTCTTCCAAGTGTGGGATGCCGGTCAGTTGGCACAGCATCTCTGTGTCCGCGTCAGGACCTTGCTGCTCCGACTGTACAAAAAATTAATAATTTATCATTTGTGTAATAGAAATAATCAGACATGAAACACTCCAATTAGTATAATAATTTGGAAACAATACAATGGCTAAAATTTTATTTTAATACTAGCTATGCCCGCGGCTTCGTCTGCGTAGAAGTCGGATGGATTTTAATTTTTTTGTGCGAATCCCAATCTTTTTTCTTTTTCTAAATTAAAAGTAGGCTAAGTTACTCCTTATAACTTTAGCTATCTGCCAATGAAAGACCCCTCAAAATTGGTCCAGCCGTTTCGGAGATCAGCCGGAACAAACAGACAGAAAGACAACATTTAGGCGGAGTTGCATCAACTAACTATACTCTTAACCATAGCAAAATTTCTGTCAAATCAGTACAAATTTGACATAAATATGGCAAGTTATAGGTCTACCGGAATCTCATGGCATTAAAAATTAATAACAAATAGTGGTTTTCATATGGCAATGTCAACATGTCACTTGTCAAAACGAGTATGACTGTAGTTGATACATTTTCAAGTTAATGTTTTCTTGTTCAAACATTTTTAATAAACATACTTATTTTAACAAGGTTTCCTTTTCCATTACAATAAAATTGCATAAACTGCATTTTGTTATGAGAAATAAATAAGACAGGTTGTAAGTAGTCAGCTCTGCTGTACCCTGTCTGTCTCTTAATTCACGTAAGAAGAACTGATATCCATGATACAATATTGCAGTCTATAGTAAATAATATATTACTACAGGAAGTGAATAAAAACCAATAATAATTACAGAAATGAAAGAAGCTCACGGTGCTATATTAGGTTACGATGTGGCAAAACCAATGTCCCTAGCAAAACTGAATGAGTGGGTCAAGGAACTTCAAGTATACTCCACCAAGAAGAACATAGTCTGCTTAGTTGTCGGCAATAAGATTGACAAGCATATCATTTGGGGACCCAGTGCATATTACTAGTAAGCACATTGGGTCACCCAACGCAGCGCAACGAGTATGCCCAAGGTGGGTTTATGTCAGGCAGGCGGCCGGTCATAAAACAATAAGCCAAAACCTCTAATAACATGGATTTATGAAATACATGTTGTGCCGACCCCATCTAGTATGGGATAAGGGCAGGAAGAAATGACGAAATTAAAGTTAATAATTAATAACAGTTATAGTTATAGGTCTACCAGAATCTGATGGCAAATAGGGAAATTAAATGTTTTTGTGGGTAACACAAGGGTAATTTGAATAAAAAGTCTTGATACTTGTAATTTTTTTCTTTAATTTCTTCTCGATCTTCTTCTTGCCCTTATCCCACACTAGGTGGGGTCGGCACAACATGTATTTCATAAATTCATGTTGTTAGAGGTTTTGGCTTATTGTTTTATGTGACCCAATGTGCTTGCTGATATTATGCACTGGGTCCCAAAATGATATGCTGATATATGGTTTTTTGCAATTTTATTGTAATGGAAAAGGAAACCTTGTTAAAATAAGTATGTTTATTAAAAATGTTTGAACAAGAAAACATTAATCAGAACTGGAAAATGTATCAACTACAGTCATACTCGTTTTGACAAGTGACATGTTGACATTGCCATATGAAAACCACTATTTGTTATAATTTTTTAATGCCATGAGATTCTGGTTGACCTATAGTTGGTGCAACTGACGCTCAAAAATAAAGTTGTTTTGTTAAGTACTTTCATATGCATATTAAAAAGCTGTTATTTTGACATTATAAATAGACACTTGAATTTTATTTATTTGTTTATTTTAACAGCAATACGTGAAGCAACATTGCCCCACGCATTACAGTTACATTTAAACTTCAGTCGAATTGCCTCGGCATAAAGCTTATTTTTCCTTATCTCAATTGACTGACTGATTAGTAATAAGCATAACATGTTTCGAGAATCGGACCCGCCGTTTATTCAGAACGTTTCAATCATTCAGTAGACGGCCAATTCTGTGTGTTGTGTCGATTGGTCTACGAGAAAACAAACCAAATCGTTCTACAACTGACTTATCGAAGTTCTGAATCGGGGAGCCGGTAATTTAGCAAAATATTACACACTATTATAGAACTTACCATCCTGTTTCTGAGTTTGAAGAAATAAAGGTAAAAAATCTTGAGTGAAACAGTTTTATCTGCCCGTCGTAGTATTAGCAGCATCAGGTTTTGAGGATTGAATGTTGAAATTATTATGTTGTATTATGGTTTAAGCAGAATTAGTTGAATAATCTGTCGCAAGATATGAAACAAATATACGAAGAGCAGCTAATTAAAACGATTTAATAAAAAAAAAACATGACATGCTAACAGATATTTCAACTGGCACATTTTACAATACACACTCGCAATTGCAATCGCTTTGATTTTGAATATACATAAAGGGAAACCGTTGCACCGTTTTTTTTTAAATCGTCATCTCGACATCTATGCGCCACGCAATGAATATTGTTCTAAAGTTAAAATTAAAGATATTGCGATTGCAGGTACTAAAGCACGGGACACAGGTCGAACAGGAGTTGTGAATTATGATGAGAATGTTCCGTGTGACGTGACTCACCTCAGGCTCGAGCTCCGGCTCGCCGTCGTCAGGCTCGGAGTCTGCCTCCAGCAGCAGCGGCGCGGGCTGCGGGATCTTGACGCCGCGCGGCCCGGTCTTCACATTGTTGGCTTTGGCCGCAGCTGCCTTCTTCTGAGCCTTCTTTGACGCCTTCTCGGCTTTCGCTGACTGAGGAAAACATATTTTTATTAGTACCTACTGCAGTGAAAAATGATCTTTACGCTGACGCAATAAGTGGCCTTGAACTCGCATTCAGTGGCCGGTTTTAAAGTTTTTTCAAGCCAAGTCAGAGGCCCATGGGCGGCATAAACTCTGACACCAGGTTAGTCACTAACCATACGAAAAGAGAAGAGGGCCAATCCACATCTGACGGAAGGTAAGTCGCCGATCTTCCGTCGCGTAATTTACTCGAGGAATTTTAGTAACGCATCTTCGGTCTAATGTGTAAGGTATGAGATATTTATATGGAATTAAGTGTACCGGCGGAAGATAGGCGACGTATCTTCCGTCAGATGTAGCTTGGTCTTTATTTGTTGTGTCGTAACACGTACTGTAGTAAACAATATTTTATTAAATAATTCGATAGCGCCTCGTTGGTCTAGTGGTGGCTGCTGATCGTGAGGTCCTGGGTTCAATCCCCAGGTCGGGCAAAGTGTTATTGGGTTTTTCCGTATGGGATTCCTCAGTAGCAGTCGGGAGTTTCGATTTGTGCCCAGTTTATGTCAATAGGCTCGCCCCCTATTACATGGGACTTAGGCTGAGCATCCACCAGAGCTGTGCTAAGTTGCGTAGCGAGGAATGTGTTTTGTAAGCACCAATAGAATCACTTCATTTACCTAGCTTCGCTCTGCGTAACTCTGGTGGATGTGGGCTTAGCGGAGCGAGGTTTTTATTCATTCAAAACAAGCGAGAAATGCGAGCGAGGCATGTGTTGCGAGGAATGTGTTGCTAGGAATGTGTACAAGGATTTGAAAATATTCGCCTACCAGTCAGAAAAGAGCCCGCTACCTATCCTCACACCGCTCATTTGTACACATTACCTATTCCTCGCACAGCTCTGGTGGAAAGGGTCACACAGTTTCACATCCTCGCTACACATTTTCGCAGCGCACATTTTCCTCGCACAGCTCTGGTGGATGTCCAGCCTTAAACATAGCGGCGAAATGAGGCTGTTACTATATACCTCTGCCCAACCCTTCGGGGAATACAGGCGTGATATTATATCTCGATTCTGTTACAAAAATCATACTAATACACAACAGTGAAAAACTAATGAATATTCAATCAAATAAGCGATTTCAAAATGTTCACTAGACAGAGACAGCACCATGAAGCAATGGCGTCATTCCCTGTAAACTTTAGAAAAAGAAGTTCCCGATGGTGTGTGTAGTCCGCCAACCAGCCGGGCTAACATGCGCTGCGCGACATAATTTTGTCGTCGCATTATCTCGTGCGTGAATTATGTCGCGCTACGCATTTTAGGCTTGCAGGCCAGCGTGATAGATTAAAACCTAAGGCCCTCTTTCTCTGCGAAGAGGCCTGTGCTCAGCAGTGGGCTTCTTCTTCTTTTCGTGTGGTTAGTGACTAACCTGGTGTCAGAGTTTATGCCGCCCATGGGCCTCTGACTTGGCTTCACATGCCGTCGATAAATATCTCTCAGGCATGCCGGTTTCCTCACGATGTTTTCCTTCACCGTTTTTAAGCAAGTGATAATTATACAATACGCATATGAATCCGAAAAGTCAGAGGTGCGTGCCTTGGGTTCGAACTCGAGACCTATGACTTGGCAGTGTGATGGTCACACCACTAGGCTATCAAGCAGTGGGCTGGTGATGCTATCATTTTAAATACCTGTAGTATTTCCATCATGATGGCTCTGTCCTCTTCGTCCTGGTCCTTGTACTTCTCTTTCATCTTCTTCATCTTGCCGCGCTGTCCTCGCTTCATTCCCTTATCTTCTCGTTTATCTTCTTTCGACTTCTGAACTCTGTTTTCTTTCTGCGGCTTCTTACCTCCTTTCTTTGGTAGGGAAGGGAAAGATGGTATTTTGTCGTCGGCTAAAAATGTAAGTGCTTAGATTAAGACCAGGTTAAGTGGCCGAATAACAGTTAGGTTAAGTAATGCTGGCTGCCGTCAATTTGTAGATGGGTGACCGTTTGCTATTTCTTGTCGAATTTTGTCTTTCAAGGTTGCGAGAGTCTATGGTTTGTTCACATAAACCAAAGATTTCAAATAACCCCAAGGAAAGAAGTCTGGTTAGGTCAGATCGGGTGATTTTGCGGGCCTATGCAAATCACGTAAACGGGAGATAACACAGCTTGGATAAGTCGCAAAGTTTCAATTATTTCTCGTTCCTGATATATAAAACGGTCTATGTTTATTTTTGGTGTATTTTACATTTGTTTACTACACAATTTTCAATATCAGGATGAAAGGAGACGCCATTAAAAAAACATTAATTTCTATAGTGCCAGTACTTTTGCACCACCCAATATCATTAATTATCCAAGGATACAATATTGTACTTACTTTTATCTGATGTCTCAGAAAACGTTCTGGATTTTGATTGCACAGTTACTTGCCCCGTTCCATGATCAACCTGAACACAGATACAACAGTTAATACCTCATTAACTTTCACATCAGTCTGTAAACGTCCACTACTGACTGAACCTCTCAATGATCGCTATAGTGCGTTCGATCCACGAAGACGAGCCCCACTCTTCGTCTAAATCACGTGTTCTCTCTTACTCTAAGATGAAGAGCGAGATAGAACAAGCGATTTAGACGAAGAGTGGGGTGCGTCTTCGTGGATGGCACTATCTATATAACGATGGTGCGCGCGCGCAGATCCCAATGTTACCCCCAACAAACGCGCCAAAACAAGTGCAACTTTAAAAAACATACATACATACATAAACTCACGCCTTTTTCCCATGGGGGTAGGCAGAAACTATAGAACGCCACATGCTACGACCCTTACATACCCCTTTCGCTTCATCCACATTCATACATCTTGTCATACACGCACGCCGGTTGAGAGTACTACGCATCTGACCTTTGTGAAGAACATCACCAATAACATCGATGTATGTCCTTCTAGGACGTCCTCTACCGGCGTTTCCATTGACATTAAAAAACATTATACCTTAATATGTGTATCCAGCACATCATCTTCCGAAGACTCAGAGTCACTCTCCGTTGCGTCACCTTCTTTGTCTTGTTCATCATTCTCTTCTTCCTCCTTCTGTTCTACTTCTGTGCCTTCTTCATCGTCACCAGGTGCCTGATTCTCTTCTGTGATGGCGTCCAGTTTGGTTGAATCCGGTTTATCATCTTCTTTATCTGATGGCTCGTCTGTTGAAGAATATTATTTGTTAACGAAACTGCAGTGGTAACCTACCTTTTACAAATATAAATAGGACTGTATCATACACATAATTTTATATAAAATCTGATTTTTTTTAGAATACTTTCATGTAGAATAAATTCGAAGAAATATATCTAATCCTGCACGCAGATGGAGTCGAAGGCAAGGCTAGTCAGTCAATCATAAAATGGTTGTTCTTACCATCATCTGACACAAGGATCTCCTGCTCCTCCTCAAGGTCTTGGCCGGAAGTGATGTCAGAGGCGTCCTCCAAGGCAATCGCTTTCCGCTCGTCGCGGTGCCGGTCCATGCAACTGTCTTCCAACTGATAAATAATGATCATTAATCTATATAATACTAGCGACCCGCCCCAGCTTCGCACGGGTGCAATGTAGATACTAATGTGGGGATATAAACCTACCTCTTGAATCACTCTATCTATTAAAAAAAACCGCATCAAAATCCGTTGCGTAGTTTTAAAGATCTAAGCATACATAGGGACAGACAGACAGCGGGAGCGACTTTGTTTTATACTATGTAGATATAAAAATGAATCTCTATTTCCCTTGGTCACACCATAACATGAGAACGACTTCACCGATTGAGGTGATATTTACACAATATATTTGTTTTGTCGAGACGATGGTTCGTAGCTATGCTGGGATCCTATAGGTGGCGCTGTAGTCAAATTATTTACGCGGGCCCAGCCGCGGCAGAACAGCTAGTATAATATAATAAAGCAATCTTTGTCGGGAACTAAACGGCTAAAACATTGTGTGCACATACCCTGAACATAAAACTGAACCCGAACTGCAGATGGTCGGGCAGCAGGTAGTTCTTCCGGCCGCGGATCATGAAGGAGCCGGTGGTGAGGTACTCGCCCGTCGGCGCTGACTTGGACACTTGGGACGCGTGCACCCACCACGCGCGGGTCAGCACTTTAGCCTCCCATGCCACGCTGCACAAAGGGCAAAGGTCGAACAACAAACTACACAAAACAACTATAAGTAGCAGTGAAAAATAGAGGTACTGCTGTGAGGCAAGGTTATGGCTTGCCGTGGTACACTGAGGAACAACACAATATTCAGGGTGGAATAAACCCAAGTAACCCAAATTACACCATCTGGATCTGTTCGTGGCTAATTACAAACCGCGTGTATCGTACGATTTGCGAGGTTAGGCTGCGCTTGCCGCGGTCAGTCCGTGGATGGGTGACCGTTAGTTACACACCGAGACCCCTCCGTGCCTCGGAGAGCACGTTAAACAGTCGTTCCCGGGTGTCATACGAATACCTATGACAGTCGTTACAGTCAGAAGCTCGAAAGTCTGACAACCGGTCTAAACTTAGGATATCGGTATTGCCCTGTAACTGGGTTGCGGAGGTCTGATGGCAGTCGCTCCGTGTAAAATACTGGTATTAAGCCGCATCTGGTTAGACTGGAAGCTGACCCCAACATAGTTGGGAACAGGCTAGGCAGAACAAACAAATAAATTAGTATTGAATTCCACTTCGTTTATTTATATTATTATACCCGAGTACTCGACACCAGCTGTTAAGATCAGTAGGGTACCTGTAGGCTACAGCAGCTTGGCCCGCCTCTGCCAGCGTGCGGGGCGGCACGTCGGCGGGTGCGGAGTTCTTCACGATGACGGAGGCCGCGCCCGACAGCTCCGCGTGCACGTAGAGGTCGCGCGCGCGCATGTAGCGCTTCACTAACAACTCGTTCTGTTGCTGGTCGCGACCGCCGATCACCTGAGGAGACCGTTTATATAAACTGTGTCATAAACAGTGGTTGGAAGACGGAACAGATACACCCATATTCTAAGACGTTCCTCGAAAACTTACTCGACTCAGGACGGACTCGAAAACACCTTCAAAATTGTATTCTTAGTCGCAATTTCGAGTGAACTTTGAGGTTCCTCGACTGAGGAGTCCTCAAATGAGTTCAGTTAGAATGGAGTCATTACGTAATAATTTGAATTATCTGCATCGCGCAAATAACACCGCGATAAATAGTTGTAAGGATTATCGTAAGCATATTCGATAAAGTCTTCAAAATTCATTTTTGTTACATACGAACTTTGACACTTCCTTCCTTAAGATAAGTTCTGAGGTACCTTGAGTTTGATGGATGATTCCTTACCTCGACTGAGGAAAAATCTCGAGTCGAGGACGCTTATGTCAACTATAACTACCGATGGTAGTGAGAAAGCCTGAGTCGAGGTGGAGTCCAGTCGAGTAAGTTTTGGAGGAACGTCTTAGAATATGTGTGTTAGTATTTTAAAACGCTAAATCCATGTTATTGCACAAGTTTCAACTTTGCAGCACTTTGAAAGCACTTGCTTCAATTACTTTTAATTATTTAACTTACTTGTGGATTTAACTCTTATGAAATAGTCATGCGTGTAGTTAGTATAATATTCTGTGTTATCAAGCGACCACATTATAAGATTTTTGTAAGACAATAATAATACTAGCGGTCCGTCCCGGCTTCGCACGGGTGGACATTTTTCCCGTTTTTGCAACATTTTTCATTTATGCTCCGCTCCTATTGGTCATAGCGTGATGTTATATAGCCTATAACCTTCCTCGATAAATGGATTATCCAACATAAAAAGATTTTTTCAATTCCAACCAGTAGTTCCTGAGATTAGTTCGTTCAAACAAACAAACTCTTCAGCTTTATGAATTAGTATAGAGTAAATTCCAAGGACATAGTTTTTTTTGGAAAAAATACCTTATTAAACGTTCGAATGGAACAAAAGACACGCTAGTTCACTTTTTGCAACTTTAAATGTGTACTCTATGGTGTACAACTTAAAGTCCATATTACAATGCTCTATTCTTTGAGCGATGTACTCAAACCTTACCAGATAGTTGTCAGACGAGATGAACCAGTAGAACTTCTCGAACCAGTAAGTCTTGCGCGCCTTTATAATATTGCTGACAGTGTGGGCCTCCTTTAACGTCTGCTTCGTCTTCCGTTCAGCGCTTTTAAGCGCTTTGCCGGCTGATTCCAGCGTCTTCTGCTGCTTTTTAGCTGCGTTGCGTTTCTGGTCATAATATCTACGAGAGAGAGTTTATTTTACGGGGCTATAAGGGCAGCTACCATTTTCCTGTAGCTTCAGTTAACTGTTATAGGTACAGAAAAAACTTCTAAAGAGACTATCTTTTATTTTTGTTTTGTTTTTTTAACTTGGGAAATCCTCATGGATGTCCCTCGCCCGGGGAAGGCGGGGGGTCTACCGGACTCTTACCGGCAAAAAACCCAAGGTGCTCCTCCTCCTGACCGTCGACCGGAGTCGCGGTATTCGCAAAAGCATACACCGCAACCCCGGCAGGCCCTGGCCGCCAGCCCCTGGTGGACCTCTTCTCTGTGGGACCTAGCTTCACATCCGCATTCTCGGGCCTATTACTGTTCGGGCGGCGAGTCCCCTAACCCACCGCCTGCAGGCACTAGGGTAGCCGGTGCGTCTGGCGCGGGAAGGGAGAAGAGCATACAGCTCCCTCTCCCTCCCCGCTCCCTCCTTGGTCGCCACCACCCCCTCACAAAAGGAGATGGCTTCCCACGCACAAAGAGACTGTCTATACCAGTGGTGGCTAATTTGATTCAACCCAAGATCTACTATTTACTGAGAAGACTATGCGATCTACCTATTACATAATCAGTACCTCTTCATTCAACTCATATGAGACTTATATTTTTGGTTGGCCACCCCTGGTCTATAACTTTTGGTTATATTGCGAAGTACGCTCCCGGACATTTGAATCGAGCCACCGTGTAATTTTTTGTATAGAGGTCTGTAAAGTTCCCACCAAATGGAAACAAAACTCGCGCACTTTTTTGCTGTCACTGAGTAAAGAACTGTATTACGTCACTGCGCCTGCAAAATACGCTGTTTTTTTTTTGAATTACGGTTTTTGATGCTATATTATAATACTTCTCAAGCCACGTAGGCCTGTGAAATTCGTTTCCTAATAATTTATTTGGTTAAGGAGATAGCAAAATCAGCTATGCAATTTTGGCCAAAAACAGCTTCAAAAATCCTCTATGTGTGCAAAGAAACACTTAACGTATTTTTATTTCGATGCGCGCCTCTTATAATTGCACTTCAATATGACACATAGCTGGTTTATTATTTGAAAATAGTGTGTAAAATCCGCTAAGTGTTCTAGGAAGACCAACAATGAAAATTATCTAGTAGAAGCATAAATCCGTCATGTGGCGAAAATTTATATAGCGGTATTTACGACCCAATAAAATTCGCTATGCGATCAAATTTACTTAAAGAAAAAACCTAGTACCTGTTATATTGTAGAAAAAAGGAAAATAATAATGTTTTATGATGTCTCGACATAAAGTCTAATTTTCTGCATACTAAGTTTTTAAATGTTGTTATCAGTTTGGGAAAAAACAATTTTTTGCTTCTCCTGTAAAGTTGGGTTTTTTCCCTTAGCGGAACCCCGAGATCTCACAATTTCTTTTTTCAAAAAAACTCCTTCGCCATTGGACTCTTTTTATAACTTACCTTCTAGCATTAGCGAAGGCTGTCAGCGACAGATCTATATCCACCGTCATGGGCTTCAACCCCTCTTCCTCACCGTACGGGTCTGATAGCAGCAGCGTGATGTGATTGGTGTTCAGCTTGAGGTGTTTGATGCAGGAGGCGATAGGGTCCTTGTTATCTTGAGCCGTCTTCACTAACAGCTTGATGTCATCCCAAGACATCTGTGGATGGAGGATGGATGTTAATTTTTGGATGTTTTTGAGAATCTTTATGTAGTATAAAACAAAGTCGCTCCCACTGTCTGTACGCTTAGATCTTTTAAATTACGCAACGGATTTTAATGCAGTTTTCAGCAATAGATAGAGTGATTCAAGAGGAAGGTTTATATGCCCCACATTAGTATCTACATTACACCCGTGCGAAGCCGGGGCGGTTCGCTAGTTATTCATATACGCTTTTACTAGCAAGTTAATGCACCTGCCTCATTGGTCTAGTGGTGGCAAGCGCTACTGCTGATCGTGAGGTCTTAGGTTCGATCCCCAGGTCGGGCAAAGTGTTATTGGGGATTTTCTGTATAAAATTCCTCAGTAGCAGCTCGGAGTTTGGATTTGTGCCCGGTTGATGGCAATAGTCTCGCCCCCTATTACATGGGACTAGAGGGTGCTACTATACACCTCTGCCCAACCCTTCGGGAAATACAGGCGTGATGTTAAGTTATGTGTAGTGTCCCTAACCTGGTTAGCAATGGCGGCTTGTACAGCCAGCCTGGCTTGTTCGACCAGTGGTTGGTTTCGCGCGATGAGCTCAGCAGCTTGCTTGTCCGAGTCTTGCACGCGAGACAGCTCCGTCACTCGCTTCTCGTGGTCGTTGCGAACGTTCTGGAGCTTCTTCATCGCTTCGCGTTCTACTTGCACCGTCTAGGAGTAAAGGTACATCATATCAAATCAATTCAAATAAAAAAAAAACACAAACCAATAGGTACAGGTGCTTATGAAACGTCGAATTTAGATGCACGGTTCCAATTAGTCGTTTCCTATGGAGAAGAGCCGGCAAGAAACTCCACGGTTACTCTTTTAAAAATAATATCTTTAACAATTTCAGTGGATGCAGTACAATGATTTAGGATAGTGAGAGAACAATGAAGTCCTGACCACAGACCAATGAATAATGTAGTACTAAAGACTTGAGTACAAAAATAAACAAACAAAAAAAATGAATAATAGTAATTTACAAATTTATAGATGCAGGTCCACAAAGTTCTCACATTTACAAAAGGGAAAAGGAAGCTAAACCATACAAGGTGTAAAAAGACCCTTCACGAAGCCGTCAACCATGCATTCAGTACATCAAACTAAGTAATCCTACGCAAAAATTGTCGCTGGGAAACGACTTTTGTTTTTTTGGGTGAAAAATTTCGTTTTACTGTAAAGCTCAATGTAACGCACTCAAAACACTGTGCTAATAGATGCAATGAGTAGTAAACGGGTAATGGGGGTATTTCAAGTACATTTGCAACCTTCAAAACTAGTCATCATCTCATCTCCCTGCCCTTATCCCACACTAGGTGGGGTCGGCACAACATGTATTTCGTAAATCGATGTTGTTAGAGGTTTTGGCTTATAGTTTTATGACCGGCCGCCTGCCTGACATCAACCCTCCTTGGGAATAACCTTCAAAACTAGTATTTAAAAAAAAGTTGTGAAAAAGTTGGAACTTTGACCTCCAATATCTCCGTAACTAGAAGGTTCCCAGGCATAGTCCAGAACAAAAAAAATATCGCAATGACGTGGAGAATAAGTGCCTTTCGGCTTCGTTAAGGGTCTATTTACACCGTTTATAAAACAATCGACATAATTAAATGTCATCAAAACTTAGCTAAAAAATCATTGTAAAATAAGATAAAGATATCTTGAGAGTAATGATAAAAAAATATATAACCAGTGAACTCAGATTTTAACGTGTTCTACCTAGCCTTTTCCCAACTATGTTGGGGTATTCCAGTCTAACCAGATGCGGCTGAATACCAGTATTTTACACGGAGCGGCTGCCATCAGACCTCCTCAACCCAGTTATTGGGCAATGCCGATATCCTATGGTTAGATCAGTTGTCAGACTTTCGGGCTTCCTGTAACGACTGTCATAGGTATTCGTATGACACCTGGGACCGACAGTTTAACGTGCTCTCCGAGGCACGGAGGGGTCTCGATGTGTAACGAACGGTCATCCATCCACGGACTGACCGCGGCAAGCGCAGCTCAACCTCGCAAATCGAGCCACGAGCCCCACATTATCATATTTTTCATGTATTAAGTAGTTTTTTTTAAAGATATTCGTCTCAATAGCCAAGGAGAGTTGATTTGTTTCCAATAAAGCAAGACATGTTTTTCTGTGGATATCAAGAATTATATACTTCTTACAATTCGCTTCGCGTGAGTTTTATGTGCACTATAATAGGGTTCAAATTCAAGTGATGCACGCGCGCTCGTGAGTTGTAAGAACTATACCTATATGATAGTTGACAGTACACAGTTAGTATTTATATTTAATTTTACAATAAAAAATAAAGCATTTTGTGCAAAGAGTACAAATTCACAGCAATATCACATCTACTTATTCAGTTTTGTCGTAACTACATAAGTAAACTTTGTTGTGATCTAAACTCTAAATTCTATGATTATTTAAAATTATTTTACATTTTATGTATACTTTGTAGCGTTCATGGGCGTAGCTAGGATTTTGTCCAGGGTGGGGAAACTCAGTCAGACAGTAAATATTTGCGTTTTCAATAAATCTGGAGGGACAGAATGGAATTATGGGGCAATTTTGCTCGATAACCTTATTTTTGAGGTCCAAATAAATATAGAAGAAGTCGGGCATTGGTCTGCCTATTTTGGGTAATTGTTCTGTGGACATGGGTGGTGAGTTGACTGAATCTAGATCATTTACCTATTCTTTCCTGTGCCAGAGTGGTGCAAGCGTCCCATCTGCCCCACCCTGAATACGCCTATGGTAGTCTTACGACTATGCACGAAAACACAGATACATAAGTAGAGGTAGTTGAAAAATCTATCGCAAGATTTGAATCAAACAAACAAATATACGCAGTGTGGCTAATTTAAACCGTTTAAAAAATACACAGACGAATTGACAACCGCCATCTTTTTTGAAATCGGTTAAAAAATAAAAGACCTACCTTCAAATCAATCTTCTGCCCTTCTAAAGTGGAGAAGTACTCATCGACGGCCCGGTCGAAGGTGTCATGTTCAACGTGGGGCATCTCCCGATGCTGGGCAAACAGCATGGGGTGGAACTCCAAGCTTGTTAACAGAAAGCTGCTGCCTTCACCTTCAGGGTTTGGCCGAATCTCTTTCTTCTGGGTTACGTAGCCCTGGTAGCAGAAGATAGTAGATTTAAAACGGGATTGGGGAGACCCAGGAGAGAGTCCTCAGTGAGTAGGGATACTCACTGAGGGCGTGCTTGAATATGTGGCGGCATCTATCACGCCATATGAGAACTACGCAACTCGACGATTGTCTAGCAGACTACAGCGACAACAATGACAGCTGTCAAATAAAATGTCACAAATCCTGCATCGCGTTATCAAGATTTGACACGATTCTTCTTCTTCTTTACGTGTGGTTAGTGACTAACCTGGTGTCAGAGTTTATGCCACCCATGGGCCTTTGACTTGACATGCCGTCGAGAAATATCTCTCAGGCATGCATGCCGGTTTCCTCACGATGTTTTCCTTCACCGTTTTTAAGCAAGTGATAATTATATAATACGCACTTGAATCCGAAAAGTCAGAGGTGCGTGCCTTGGGTTCGAACTCGAGACCTATGACTTGGCAGTCTGACGGATTTGACACGCAAAAAGTATATATACAAGTTCCCAACATCAACCGTTGGGCAGTGGCCCGCCAGGCATAAGACCCGCCTGGTTCAAGGATCCTCCATATTCGTTGAAGGAAACCATACCTCATTCCTCCACAAATAATTAAACAACTTTTAAAAAATCTACCCCCTCTTAGAGCCCCACATACCTTGGCCACCTGAGTCCTTGCAGCATCCAAGAGCTGTTCCGCCTGTTTCAGCGCCGTCACCAGCTTCTCCAGATCTTGTTCCACATTGAAGCCCTTTCCGGGCTCCTTGGACAGCTTCATAGTGCCTGATAGACCATTCTCCAGGAGAACATGGTCTATGATTGATGAACCGTATTCTAGGGAGAGAAGAGCATAATAATCAACCTATTATTGTCAGTCTCTTTTCAAAATCAGAAGGGTTTAGTCCTTACCAATAGACATAGTTCATTCCCCATTGCAACTTAAATTTTGTTCAATAGCTTGTCATTCGAAAATGAGCTTTGTTGCTATGGTTTTAATGTTGTTATTTGTGTAAGTTAAATTGGCTACAGTATAAGTACAATAAAGCAAAAATATATCAAGGTCAGGAATATTCCTAAAATTACCAATTTCTACTAAACCAGGCAAAATATTTTTTACTCTGGCAACGTAATAATGCTAGAATGTGTAATGTTATATTGCCAGAGCAAAAAATATTGCCTGGCTTAGTAGTAATTCGCAATTTTCGCTATATTCCCATGTTCGTAAATACTCTAAAGCAACTTATATTAAACTAGCGACCCGCCCCGGCTTCGCACGAGTGCAATGTAGATACTAATGTGGGACATATAAACCTTCCTTTTGAATCACTCTATCTTGAAAACTGCATTAAAATCCGTTGCGTAGTTTAAAAGATCTAAGCGTACAGACAGCGGAAGCGACTTTGTTTTATACTATGTAAAGAAGAAGAACTACAATTAAAAGTACGTCCGGTGCACTCTGGGCAGTCAGCTCCGCTACCAACCTTGCTGACTGGGTAAGGGAACGTACCCATACTACGTGACCCATTTTTTACTATTTTTAGCCCCCTCCCGCCCTTGGTGACCACCCGTAGTATATGACGAAGTGCTCCTGTGACCAATGCGTGGTATTTTGAAGACGACCCTCCCCCCCTGAACGGGTCACGTAGTATGGGTATGTTCCCTAATCTTATCACCACGTTATGAGCTATTCTTGTATAGCTAAAGATTAATTTTAATGTTATTCTTACCTAATTTAGGATTGAGCACTTTCTTGAGATTATCGCCTGGTTTGCTCTTAATCATTATTTCTTGTAGAGCGTCGCTAGATGGCGCTGTGTAGCTAGTTTTCGCTCTGTCCAACGGATACTTCTCTTTTACTGCAAACCTGATAGCAACAATGATTATATTTTTAGTACAGTTCGTTCATTTTAGCACCCAGTGCACAATATCAGCAAGCACATTCAGTCACCCGCACAACAATCCAACGAGTATTTCCAAGGAGGGTTGATGTCAGGCAGGCGACCGGTCATAAAACAATAAGCCAAAACCTCTAACAACATGGATTTATGAAATACATATTGTGCCGACCCCACCTAGTGTGAGATAAGGGCAAGAAGAAGAGTACAGTTCGTTCTGCTTATCCTTTTCCTAACTATGTTGGGGTCAGTTTCCAGTCTAACCAGATGCGGCTGTATTTCAGTATTTTACACGGACCAACTGCCATCAGACCTCCGCAACCCAGTTACTGGGCATTGCCGATATTCTAAGGTTAGATCGTCAGACTTTCGGGCTTGTGACTTCCCGTAATGACTGTCATAGGTATTCGTATGACAACCGGGACCGACTATTTAACGTGCTCTCCGAGGCACGGAGGGGTCTCGATGTGTAACGAACGGTGACCATTCCACAGATTGACCGCTGCAAGCGCAGCTTAACCGCAAAGGTGATTATAGCATCTTCTTCTTCTTCCTGCCCTTATCCCACACTAGGTGGGGTCGGCACAACATGTATTTCATAAATCCATGTTGTTAGAGGTTTTGGGTTATTGTTTTATGACCGGCCGCCTGCCTGACATCAACCCATCTTGCCCATACTCGTTGCGCCGTCGCGCCGATGACCCAATGTGCTTGCTAATATTATGTACTGGATCCCCAAATTTTATGCTTGTCAATCTTATTGCCGACAACTAAGCAGACTGTGTTCTTTTTGGTGGAGTATACTTGCAGTTCCCCAACCCACTCATTCAGTTTTGCTGATTACCGGTGATTACAGCATAATTATCAGATTTAAAGTCAACTTACCGAATCTTATCCCCCTCGACGTGTGGTCTCAACACGTTAAGTATAGTCCACTCATAGTCTGTCAACACAATGTTGCCTCGATCATACAACTCTAAGATAACGTGGTACGCTGCTTCCCCGCTACCGAACTGAAGGTCCACGATACGGTCGATGCCGAGCTGCGATAGCTTCTCTAAACGTTTGTTCTTCAAGTGTTTTCGGAGCTGTTGTAAGAAGGAGAATATTGATATCATTTTTCGACTAGCAAACTTCAGAGATAAGAAGGGTAGAGCGGACGTGTATAGTAACACCCTCATTTCGCCGTTATGTTTGCGAGCCATCGACTGAGCACAAATCCAAACTCCGGTCTGCTACTGAGGAATTCTACCAGGAAAAACTCAATAACAGTTTGCCCGACCTGGGGAACGAACCCATAGGAGCTCAAGACAGTCGTAGGGCCTTATTACATCATTCAGCATCAATTCGCAAAAATCTTGATGTTGGACATAATTTGCTTAAACTACGGTTGTTTGCTTTCAGCTGCTTTAAGGCCGGCGCAGATTTGGCGAGGCGCAGCGCAGAGCATTTTTCACTGCCAAAGCATTATCATCTTTGTGAGCTTTGAAATAAGATCGGAAATCAATTAACACAACTACTAGTCCCCGAGACTCCGAAAGCGTCGAAGCGACTAGAAACGAAAGGTGATTTTCGATATAATTTAAACGCTAGCAAAGTCTATAATGGTTTGGCAATGAAAAATGCTCTGCGCTGCGCCTCGCCAAATCTATGCAGGCCCGAAGTATGCTGGAGCATGCTAGTCCCTTGAATTCTTATTTCTATAAGTTATCGCTTTCACCACCTTCACTCATAAAAAATAGATTTTTAATTGCTTCATGTGGAGTAGGCCGCAAACCGATTACTTTAGGCGTTCTCATTTGATCGAGATGAAATTCCAATTCTTCCGAGTGTAGTCTCGTGCATGACGTTGACGATAATAAGCCCAATGAGGCAGAAAGAACAACAATTGATTTCAAGTTACACTTTGTTTTGGTTTATTTTTCAACATTATTGTAACATTTACATTGCTCATAGACAGATTACATCATCTTGTTTTCACATCAACGCACACTACGCAAGACATTGACAAATGTTTGAACTCTCTACCTTTTGCATGCCAATTGGGCGCCTTAGCAGTTAGGACAGAGCCACATCTGACGGAAGATACGTCGCGCATCTTCCGGCGGTACACATAATTCCATGGATAATTCATTGGATTTTTTAAATCCATTTCAACTATATATATTTGGCCAAAAATGGCACTTAAGTACTATTGGCTTTAAGGTGACAATATATACATCTCACACCATACACATTTGACCGAAGATGCATTACTAAAATTGCTTGAGTAAATTACGACGAAGATCGGCGACGTATCTTCTGTCAGACGGGGCTTGGTCCTTAGGATGTAAATACTGCATACCTTCATAGTAAATCCAGAGGGAGCAACATTCTTCGGCCATTCAAACTGCGTTGTATGAAACCGGTTCCCAGACTCCAGTAGAAGAACACTCTTCTCCTCGCTCCTCTGAAGACGGATCACATATGTCTTGCTGTCTATGTCATAGACTTGATTTACACGCATGCCAATCAGCCTGGAAGAAGAAGAAATGAAAATAAAATAATGTGTGATATTGGATCTTAATAACACAATTTACTACGTGCCATGTTTTTTTTTTTAATAAATAATGTTCTACTCTAGGGTTTCTCCTGTATCGTGGGTCCACAAATCTTCACATGTACCAAAACTCGGACCCAGAACAACTATCTGTAGGCGATACAAATATTTGTTCTGTGCGGGAATCGAACCCTGCTACTGGTAGTAGTGTTTGCACAGCAGTGTGGAAAGAGACTTCTTATTCTTTACTTAGGTGCAAACTGAGCGTTTTGCAATTATAGCAATTACGTAGTTATAAAAAATAACATAATATCACGCCTTGTATTCCCCAAAGGGTTCGGCAGAGGTGTTTTAGTACATCTTCGTTTCACCAGTTATGTTTAAGTCCCATTTAATAGGGGGCGAGCCTATTGCCATTAGCCGGGCACAAATCCAGACTTTGGGCTGCTACTGAAAAATTCCTAATGGAAAAACCTAATAACACTTTGCCCAACCTGGGGATCGAACCCAGGACCCCAGGCTCAGCAGTTGTGCTTGCAACTACTAAACCAATAAATAAGGCAGTTAAAAAACGTACAAAAAATATACAATGAAATAATAAGATAGGAGGCTGAGATGAGGCTGACTTGCACACTGGCTGAGGGCCATGTTTGACTAAGGTTACAATTTAAAAAATAAAGGAATAAACCTTATAAACCTGGATAGGCGTAAAATGCCTGATTTTACAGATAAATGTCTGTCTAAGGTAAAAAGCAGGAATAATATTAATGCCTACTTCATAGCAATCCTGGACGCATGCCTGTATAAATCTTAAAATGCCTATCATAATTATGGTAACCTTGCGTTCAGCTGACATTTACAATGTGCATATTGAAAGAATATAAAAAAACATTACAATGTTATTTAGTTCACATTGACAAATATTGTACGAGATTACTTTTTTAAAACTATAATACTGAAAGACACATTCGGTACCATAAGCAATGCAAAAGTTTCATCAGCACAGGTCAGATGTAAAGATAAAATTACTGAAATACAAAAACTAATATAACCTATTAAATTAAATAATAACACCCAGAGGGATTTATAATTTAAATTAATTTCATAGGTCTCGAATCACAGAACATGGATTTTACTAAAATACTACATTCTGCGAATTATATAAGACAATTTAATTAATTAGCAAACATGCCCGAGATGTTTTGATAGCGTAGACAAAAATTATAAGTATGTTTATTTTCCTAATTAAAACATTTAATACCTTTGTAATTCTGTGACCATGCACATAATATCATATGTGTTAAATCGGTTCTTCATTTTTGCGGTTTAATATCACTTTTTCACAACATTACTATAATCTTTCTCGTCAAAACAATGACGAAAATTTTTATGATAAAATAATTAAATGACACATAGCATAGCCAGCGGTACTATGGATAGTTCATTACAATCAGCTGGGTGGAATCCTAAATGTCACTTTTATTTCACTTGACGTAGTTTTCTCTCTGTTTAATTTGCCTAAAAAGACAGAAATAGTAATACTGTATCGTGAAACTCGATTGAAGTCGAGGAGTTGCACTGAACGGAAGTGAGGTTTGCAAAGAGTAAAATAAATAATACTAGAGGTTTGCGTGTTGAGTTTTGCTTTTCCAGGTGACACCGCTATAATAAAATAAATTGAAACCTTAAACTTTGTATGAAAATTATTTACAGAAATATGAATTAAGTAAAAAAAACTTATTTCTTTTTCATTTGAATGCCAATAGTCGATAGCCGAAATAAAACGTAAACGTTCTGAAACAATAAATAAATAGAGAGATTAAAAATATTAAAATATTCTCCGATGAAAGTATGCGTGTTCAGTTTATACGTATGTATATAAGTTATTGGTTTTTTACTTTTAGTACTTTTTTGTACCGTTGAAGAATCGTATAAAAATAAAATAAAAGTAAAGTTCTACAATAAGTTTTAGTTTTAAAACGAATAGCTTACCTTCAAAGTCAATTTTAATGTCATTCCAATTCCATTCTATTTGTCATTTGCACATGTTGGTCAAAACAAAACTAATTATTTCTGATTTAATTAAAAATACTATTTAATTCGTCATAATGGAAAGCGAGGACACAGATTTGAAAGATTTTAAGCTAAGGCCGATGAAATGCGAGTGCAACTATCTCAGTAAATCGGACGGATCAGCTATTTTATCACAGGGTAACGTATTTATCTGTTAACACATAGATAGCATCATCATTGAGAGCAGTGTTATTAATTTTGAAAACTTATGTTAGGTATATTTGGTTACTAAAATTGAAAAACAAACTAAGCGAATAGGGGACGAGATCAGAAGGAAGCCGCCTCTTACGCAAAAAAAAGCCGGTATACTAATATATTTGCGTGAACACTACTACCATACATTAGTTATCATCCTGCACCAATAAACTATCAGACAGTCTTCAATTTGCTATGTTTCTCAATAATATTCATAAAAGACACCTGTTATAATTTTTACAACAGTGTCAATCAACCATAATTAGAACTAAACATTCTTTAAGAAGCCTACCTGGCTGATTAATTATAAATGAAATCTTTTGTATCTGTCTTCTCACAATACTTTATATTAAAAATATTCTAAAACTGCCACATTAATTATTTCAGGTCAAACGGTAGCCCTGGTTAGCGTGAATGGTCCACTGGACATTAAGATGCAGAGCCAGAGCATAGAGAAGGCAACTCTTGAGGTACTTTTCAGCAGTAAAGGAGGCAAGCCAACCATCGGAGACAGGTGATGATAAGATGATAAATTTTACAGAAAATTGAGCTGATTATATGGCTCATTTACGCTAGGTCGACTGGCGACGGTGACTTTGGCGGCGGCGGCGCTGTCGGCGCGCTGCTTACAACTACGCATCAAGTTGGCTCGGTTGACTTCGGCTGCGAACTGTAGTCATCAAATAATTAGGCGTTTACGCTGGATTGGATGCCGCTTGTGTTGACCTGGTGTAAATGAGCTATTAGTATAATTTTGTTTATTTAATTTTTTTTCACGTGACGAGTAATTATTCAGGTAATTTCTTTTTTTATAAAATGAAAATAAAGTTTTCTTGTAATTCCTATGGTTTAAGATTTCTTAATAGGGGCCATTCAAGTATTACGTAAGCACGAAAGGGGAGTGAGGGGGTCTTTGCTTAGCTTATTTTTGATGACATGGGGGACGGGGGTGTCTAGATGATGATTATGTCAGCAATTTTTATTTGTTTACTTATTTTTCTAGACTTTAAAACTGCTGCTCATGAATAACAATACAGAAACCTGATCAGTTTAAAAAAAAAATATATATACCAATGTTTAAGTAATCATAGGAGATAGGATAGGATAGGTAAAAGCTTTGCTTACTTTTGCCGACCAGGGGGAGGGGGGGGTCAAAAATTACTAAAATTCTGCTTACGTAATACTTGAAGGGCCCCATACTGTTATACAACAAAAAAGAGCTTGTGGAGTTATATTAATTATGTTATTTCAGATACAAAGAGCATGTGATCAGACAAACATGTGAGACAGCTATACTCGGCAGCCTGTACCCTCGGACTGGCATCACAGTCACGATACAGGAGTTGGAGGACTATGGAGGAGTAAGTTTTTGTGACAGGGTTGTTCCTGATAGAGAATGGACTTGCTCGGTGTCATGTTAGGTATGTAGAGGTTGTGCATACAATAGCGATTTCCGTGACCCCGGTCGTAGGTTAGAAGGAGGAACATAGTTGGTTTTTAGCCAGTAAGCATCCGGCAGACCCTCTTGCCTTCCCCGAGCGATAGTCATCAATGAGGTTTTACCAAAGATAAAAAAATGGGGTGTGGCTGTGTCATGGACACGGCCGTGTGTTGTACGTGAATACGTTTATGTAACTGGTAATATTATTTAATTAAAAATATTTTTACTACCCCAGCTGCAGATGTACTGGCACCGTCGTTGATCCGCTCGGCCGCATTCATTGTTCTACGTTCCCGGCACTGCTTGACTCGGTTATATGGTGTTTTATTATTACCATTCGATTGTTCTTTAGAAGCCCTTTCCAACCGTATACGATCTCTGTATTTGGTTTTGGCTTTTCGTCGCGTATAGGCCGACATTATATATTTTTGATAATATTCTTGTATTCTAACACCTTATTATATTCACTGTCATTACTTTAAACTAATGTTTTATATACAATCGATAGATTTTGAGGGCAGCTGACGATTAAAACTTAAACGAACATCTTAGCTCCTCCGAGTCAAAAGTTATACTAATTGCAAATCTCGATACGCAGCAAAATAACCTCAAAACGGCGGCGCTTCCCGCTCCATCGCACGTGATGCGTCACTGTTCTCGTTTATCGTAATGAATTCGTTGATCCTTTAGCTATCCAGTGGTATAATTTAATTTTGGATGTAGAGGATAGATTCGAAACTACAACGCCAGACTGTATCCCCCGATTTTGTTATCATTAGGTTTTTTGGATTGCCCTCTTATGGTAGCAAATTTAAAGACGTATCTACGTCAAAAATAATAATTGGTAGAGGTTATGTCAAGGGGCCTATGGACATTATGTAACTGCCTCATTGGTGGCAGGCGCGACTTTACGTCCAAGTTACGTTTAAGTCCCATGTAATAGGGGGCGAGCCTATTGCTATTAACTAGGCACAAATCCAGACTACTGCTGCTACTGAGAAATTCCTGATGGAAAAACCCAATAACACTTTATCCGACCTGGGGATCGAACCCAGAACCCCATGCTCAGCAGTCGCACTTGCGACCACTAGACCAACAAGGCAAACAAATATTCAGTATACAATGCTAGTCGGAAAGGGTGTACTAAGCCGAAAGGGTGTTAAAGTACCCATAATAAGGGATAACTTTTGTTCTACAACTTTCCCCAAAACTCGATAGTTTAAGAGAAATAGCTTTTCAAAGATTTCGTTAAAAATATGCTAAAATACATACATACATAAACTCACGCCTTTTTCCCATGGGGGTAGGCAGAAACTATAGAACGCCACGTGCTACGACCCTTACATACCCCTTTCGCTTCATCCACATTCATACATCTTGTCATACACGCACGCCGGTTGAGAGTACTACGCACCTGACCTTTGTGAAGAACATCACCAATAACATCGAAGGGTGCTAAAATCTATCTGTCCATAACTATGATAAGCTGTGTTTACTATTTAGGTCATATTTGGGGTCACGGATTAGAAACTTAATTTTCTGAATTCATAACTAAAGCAGGTATGGCTTTTAAAAAAAACTATAATAAAAATATTTTTGCATGCAAATAAAAATTATCGAATTTTGAAATTTTAACACTTGCTTTAAAATAGTCATCAGTGATACTTTAAGTGGCCCGCGGCTTAGTACCCCCTTTCCGACTAACCTTGTATAGTATAGTCAGTATTTTTATTTATTAAACTAGCTGCCCGGACAGACTTCGTTCTGTCAAAAGTTATTGGCCTGTAGTAGGAAAAGAAAAGTGTTGTTTTTACTATTTTCCGCGCAATTCTTATGTTTTTTCTCTCCATAAGAACCTTCCTTGTGCCTTAAGGAATATATAAAAAAAAATAGCCGAATTGGTCGAGCCGTTCTCACGTTTTGCGCTTAGCAACACATTTGGCGATTCATTAATTTATTGTTTCTTTCACAGTTCCTAGCATGCTGTATTAACTGTACGTGCCTAGCGCTGCTCAACGCTGGCCTTTCAATGCGGCATACTTTCGCAGCGGTGTCGTGCGCTATCGATGAGCACGGCAACATACAGCTCGACCCCGAGCCGGCACAGCTCGACACAGCTCGAGCTACCATGACTTTTGTGTTTGACAGCCGGGAGAAGAGTTTAGTTAGCGGTAAGTTGTTACCTGCCCGCGGTATATTAAGTTCCAATTCGCCAAATGCACTCCTGGTCATAGGGCATCCTCAAAAGTTTAGCCATGCCTCAGCCATCCAATTGAGTAAGTTGGTTTTTCGTTTTTAAACAAAAATTAGAGACAATCAAATCAATCAAAATCAAATCAAAAGTTTTTATTTCACATAAACCAATACAGGTGCTTATGAAAAGTCGAATTTAGATGCACGGTTCCAATTAGTCGTTTCCTATGGAGAAGAGCCGGCAAGAAACTCCATGGTTACTCTTTTAAAAATAATATCTTTAACAATTACAGTGGATACAGTACAATGATTTAGGATAGTGAGAGAACAATGGAGTCCTGACCACAGACCAATGAGTAATGTAGAACAAAAATTTACAAACAAAATAGAATAAAAACTGTATGAATAACAGTAATTTACAAATTTATAGAGGCAGGTCCACAAAGTTCTCACATTTACAAAAGTGTTAAGGAAGCTAAACTATATAAAACAATTGACATAATTAAATGTCATCAAAACTTAGCTAAAAAATCATTGTAAAGTAAGATAAAGATATCTTGAGAGTAATGATAGCATCAAAACCGACCGATAGCATCGAAACGAAAAAAAAGACCCCTCTCTATCCACAGATAGGCTCTATTGTCCTCAAGATAGCTACTGGGGATTTTAGGCGTTAGGGCGGTAAACACACACACACACACGTTTACTTTAGAGTATTTCTCGTCGAATAAAAGGTTACAGTATTGTTTAAGTGGGGGTTTGTGGCTAAGTAAAGTTAAAATTAAAGTTAAGCTCCGCATGCCGCGGTCAGTCCGTGGATGGGTGACCGTTCGTTACACATCGAGACTTCCATACCTCGGAGAGCACGTTAAACAGTCAGTCCCGGGTATCATACGAATACCTATGACAGTCGTTACGCGTAGTCAGAAGCCCAAAAGTCAGACAACCGGTTTAACCTTAGAGTATCGGCATTGCCCAGTTACTGGGTTGCAGAGGTCTGATGGCAGTCGCTCTGTGTAAAATACTGGTATTCAGCCACATCTGGTTAGAGTGGAAGCTGACCCTAACATAGTTGGGAAAAGGCTAGGCAGATAGTATTGTTTAAGTGGGGGTCTAATAAACTCAATGGGGGTAAATAGGATTTTAGTGGGAGTCATATAGCTTTTTAATGTGGACACATATGTCCCTAATAGTGGTAAAATAGATATCTGATATAACATTATAGTCGTTACACCGAAGAACACAGTCTGCTTAGTTGTCGGCAATAAGATTGACAAGCATATCATTTTGGGACCCAGTGCATAATATCAGCAAGCACTTTGGGTCACCCGCGTGACAGCGCAGCGAGTATTCCCAAGGAGGGTTGATGTCCGGCAGGCGGCCGGTCATAAAACAATAAGCCAAAACCTCTAACAACATGGATTTACGAAATACTTGTTGTGCCGACCCCACCTAGTGTGGGATAAGGGCAGGAAGAAGAAGTTATTAAACCGATTCTTTCCCGCAGGTTTCACGGACGGGAGTTACAGCGACGATGCGTACAACGAAGCCATGGAACGGTGTCGCTCAGCCAGCCAGCTCGTGTTTGGATTCTACAAGGAGATTGTTAGCAAATACTCTTATGTTATTGGATGACATTAAATATATTTTATTTAGAATTAAAACTGTTTATTTCTTATATTTTCTTTTTAAATGATTTTGTCGTCAATAAAAACTGTTTACCTGTCACATTGTCCTCCACCATTTTTCCTGTGGGTATGTTTACAGACACAAACTTTATAAGTACGAACACCCGAACCCGGAAAAAATACTCTGTAAGCAATAAACATATTTGTTCCGTACGGGAATTTAACCCACGGCTCGTAACATAGAAAGTCAATCAGTCGGCCTCTGCGCCAAGCATGTCGTCATTAAGCCTGCCCGTAATGACTGTCAGGGTCGCCGCTAGCTGTTACGTCGCCCGCGTGCAATACCGAATGAAAAATGACAATGACTTGAATTACGTGATGAGCAGTGTTGTGTGATGAACAGTCCCCGCGACAGTATGAGCTTTTTGTTTTTTAGACGCTCCCCTCACTCTTTCGATTTCTCCTGTCTCATGTAGGTATGCATATTTGCGAACGCAAAAAATTTGGAGCTTCCTGGACGACCTTCTTTTTTTTAGACGTTCCCCCACTCTTTCGATTACTCCTGTATCTTGCGAGACACAAATCGAACAAGTACAAATTGGTCTCAATTCCCCGATTTCTCTCATTCCCCGTGCTTTCCCCGCACGGACCCCCAATTCCCCGCGAATCGGGGATTTTCCCCGCGATTGGCGGCGCTGGATGAGTCGCTCGATTTGCCGCCCCCTGGGTGTGCCGCCCGTGTGCGGTGCAGGCTTTGCACGCTCGCTTACGGCGGCCCTAATGACTGTCATAGATATTCATAATATGACAATCGGACCCGAAAGATGCTTCTCCGTGGCATGGAATCACCGACATACTGCCCTCGAAAAATACACCTCAACCCTGTCCGTCAAGTTATTCTGTTCCAGATGCTAAGTCCAAACGGGTCTTGGAAATCTTTATAGCCCGATTTACGCACGTAAATTTTTCGATTTTGTGAACTTAGTTAAACAAGTATCTACTAAACATAAGGGATGATTCTCATTAGAGCGGGCCGGAGATCAACATCGCATACATTTTGTACCGAAGCAAGACCTCAGTCGCTCAGTGCTGGTTATTTAGGTCAGGGACCAGCCCGGAAGCGACGGAGCTCTTGCTTCGGTACAAAATGTATGCGATGTTGATCTTCGGCCCGGTCCCGACTCGGACCCGGCCCGCTCTAATGAGAATCATCCCTAACTCGCCAACAGTGGCGGTCCGGGGGGGAGGTCGTTGGGAGTCATGACCCCCCCCAAATCCGTCAAATTGAAATCTATACATATAATAAAACTGAAGAAGTTCAATTCTGTACATTGAATAAAAACTAAAAAAATACCCTTAGGGGTCTTCATACAAGTGACAAAAGCAAAAAAAAAACATTTTGAAATTTTTGTCTGTCTGTCTGTTGTCCGGCTTTAACACAAAAACAACCTACTAGACGGATTTTGATGGAACTTTTTTTGTTATACATATACCTATTAGTCCTCAGCAACAGGTATATGCTATAATTTATTTTGAAGTCTCAGGTAGGGTAGGTAGGTAGGGTAGATAAGTAGGGTAGGTAGGTAGCTAGAGTAGGTAGGGTAGGGTAGGTAGGGTAGGTAGGTGCGCCGTAGATACCATAAATGAAAAATGTTGCAACAACGGGAAAAACAGACGAAGTAGCCAACTAGTTATAAATAAATAAATAACTCCATTTAATTCAGGTTCTCCCCTATTACAATCACGTTACGAAACACAAAATAAATACAAATCACAACAATTATAAAAATAAATACAATGTTATCAAATCAGAAATACAAGAAAATCAAATCAAGGTCAAATTAATCAATTAATCAGTAATTAATACATACTTAGGTAATATAAAATTAAAATAAAAGTTTAGGGTAAATTTTGGATAGGTAAAATTATAAAATTGGTCGTTAACATGCCCTGGCTATTTGCCTACTGCAATACTTCCTAATATAAGGGTAGTCCAATCGTCCAGCGATCATCGCCAGGACAGCATTGGAGCTGGCCCGCACCCTGCACACCAAGGACGCGCACCGCTTGCGCATTGTGGTGTGAAAACAGTCGGTGCGCGCTTCTGCAAACATGCCCGAGGAACTGCAGAAGCGGGGCAGCCCCAATATCGCCCTGAACGCATTGTTGTATTGGACGCGGAGGGTACTCTCTAGAACTGACCATAAATCATAATCCAGCGGATTAAGATTGGGACTAGACGACGGCCAGTCTTCAGCTCTGATGAAGTCCGAAACGTTCACTTCCAACCAAGACTGCGTGGACCGAGCTTTATGACCCGGCGCCGAGTGGCCGTCGTCTAGTCCCAATCTTAATCCGCTGGATTATGATTTATGGTCAGTTTTAGAGAGTACGGCTTGCTCTAAATGCCATGATAATTTGGAGTCCCTAAAACAATCCATACGATTGGCAGTAAAGAATTTTCCCATGGAAAGAGTGCGTGCTTCTATTGATAACTGGCCTCAATGTTTAAAGGACTGTATTGCAGCCAATGGAGACCACTTCGAATAAGCTTTTTATATTTTAAATTGTTTTATATTTATGTATTAAACTAACACACTGTAAAAGTAATAGATATTATTGGCAATAAAAACATTTTTTTTTCTTCGCGACAATATTTATGGCAAGACCAGGTATATTTATCTCTCTCAAGCGCATGGCACTCGCGCTCGCACTCAATCGCACTCTGGTCCCAAACTGTCCGAGATATCGTGTCCGTGAGCAGTGTCTATGTGTGCGTTGCTCGAGCGCACTTGTATGTAGATTGACTTCTGTACCTATCTGTTTTGAACAAACACCAACAGTTTGCCGATAAGCCCTATTTACACACGCGAGTTAACTTGCTGATAAGGCGATTAACTTGCATTGAAATTAAATTGAAGTGGAATTGAAAACCTCATTTGGACGTAAGCAGGTATATTGGCGAGCAGGCGCGGTCGCAGCCGAAGGCTTTGGGGGGGAGGGGGGCAATATTAACAGTACATTAAGTTGAGCACATAAGAATGTATTGAACAATTTTTTATTGTGAATTAAGTATCTATTTTTAGGTTACAGTACCCTCCGCGTCCAATACAACAATGCGTTCAGGGCGATAATTGCTTAGCCACTGCACCAAACGTGCCGACAACCGTGTCGTGTGTTCCCTTTCTGTATGAGAAGCCTTTGCCCTGTAGGGAAACAAACACAGGCTGGTATTATTACTTTTACGCTCGCTTTATTATGCATCTTTTTGCCACAAACACAGCGGCAAACATCTATCACATAGAAACTTTTTGCGCTAGTTTTTAAGTTCTACTTTTGTCTCCTCGAGGCTCCCAATTAGCGTGCATGACGATAGTCATCACGTACGACATTCGTACACCAGTTATAAACAAGAATAATAAGAGTTAATAATTGAATGCGTCCCTTTGGTTCGCCGCTACCGAATATAAAGGGGCAAGAGTAAAACGAAATGTTGCGTGAGGTGAGTTGGAGGCACACTGGGCGCAAATTATAAACGTAACATTAAGCCTGTATTCCCCGAAGGGTTGGGCAGAGGTGTATAGTAACACCCCCAATTCACCGTTATGTTTAAGTCCCAAGTAATAGGGGGCGAGCCTATTGCCAACTGGGCACAAATCCAAACTCCGGGTTGGTACTGAGGAATTCCACACGGAAAACCCAATAACACTAGTCCAACGAGGCAGTCATACTACTTAACTATAATAATCAAATTTTCATCACATATCAATATAAATAGTGATATTGTTATTATAGGTAACAATGACAACTGTAAAGCCAATAAGACTTTCATCCAGCCAGGAGTGCGAGTAAAACCGATTGTGCCTGATTTGTATAAACCGACAAAATTAAGAATAGTGAAGGTGGCTCAACAATCTATGTATGTGACCATACATACATGATATTAGACAGTGAATGTCCATTGATCGACATGAAGCTCCTAACAGTTATCTGCAATGAACAGTCGTGAGACAATATTGCCAGAATCAACAGGCAAAATGCCTTGGCAAACACATAATTAGTGATCCCAGATTTCCAGTATAGGTACCTACTATTGTGCACGGGAAGATGCTATGAAATCTTTATTATATTATATAATCTTGACATAGTATAAATCTTCTTTACATAGTATAAAACAAAGTCGCTTCCGCTGTCTGTACGCTTAGATCTTTTAATTTAAACTACGCAACGGATTTTAATGCAGTTTTCAGCAATAGATAGAGTGATTCAAGGGTTAGGTTTATATGCCCCACATTAGTATCTACATTGTACCTGTGCGAAGCCGGGGCGGGACGCTAGTTGACAATAAAGTAATTGTCTCAAATTATGACACCTTTTGGAAGAGTAAGATTGAGCTATTCTTTGACGGTAATCACACAATAAAAACGTGCCTATCTAACCTAACTGCCTACTTACGCATATTCATGATTGAATTTCGTACCTAACCAATTTGCGTGGTGCACGTGGTGTAAGAAAGTCTTCCCATCTTCTGCTGGTTATAAGTTTATTCAGAGAATAATGAGAAGACATTGCTTTTCCCGCGCGTACCACGAAGGTATCTACCTTAGGTAGACAGCAGTCTGAATAGTTACTTACTTACGTACCTACTCATCGAACTGAAAAAGCACATGTCATTCTACTTGAGTTGTCCAAAGTTTGTTTTGTTGTTTTTAAGTCGTTGACAACAGTTGTCATATTTTTCAATCCAGCAATTATAAAACATAACATCACGTCTTGTATTCCCCGAAGGGTTAGGCAGAGGTATTTTAGTAACACCCTCGTTTCGCCAGTTATGTTTGTCCCACGTAATAGGGGGCGAGCCTATTGCCATTAACCGGGCGTAAATCCAGACTCCGGGCTGGTACTGAGAAATTCCTAATAGAAAAATCAAATATCACTTTGCCCGACCTGGGGATCGAACTCAGGACCCTATGTTCAGCAGTCACGCTTGCGGCCACTAGACCAATAAGGCAGTATCCAGCGATTATTTATTTTAAATATCATTTCAATCAAATTTTAACAAACCCAGTGTGCACCAAACCTGCGACAACGCGTTGGCGGCAAAAAAAAACGCCGCAAGATGGCCGATCAACGCGATCTCGGATGCAAATGGCGGGCCCAAAAGCGCCGCCGGCACATTTAAATGTCGCAAACTGATGCTGATTCCTTCTCGAATGATTTTTGCTCTATTTTACAAGACATTGTGCCTGTGAATCAAACAATTGTACTCGGTGGTGGAATGCCTGAATGGAACCTGGGATATGTTGTAAGACTACTTGTGTTCTCGTTTTCGTGTGTAATTTTAGACTTAATTTGGTCAGCAAGATATCTAATTAAGTCTTTGTCGTGTCGGTGTGTTAACGTCGACTGCGAAATACTTTTAAAATTGGACGTAATTCCGCAAATTACTTGATTTGGTAAGTTTTTGGTTTTACGTAGATATTGGACCGTTGACCCTTGGTAACATTTAAAAAACAAATCCTTGGTGCTACTTGTGCGACTCTAAGGGTTCCTCCTTCCAGGAGGCTCCATTACTTTAAACATTAAATAGATCTATATACAGTGAAACTTGGTTAAGCGGGACCTGTATAAGTGAGAAACCTCCATAACTGGAACTTATGCTGAGGTCCCAACACTTTGGCACTGAATTGAGAGACATTGGGTAAGTGGAATACCTCTATAAGTGAGACAAATTTGCAGGTCCCTTGCAGGTCTCACTTAATCAGGTTTCACTGTGTTGGCTCGACAGTAATATTTGGCGCCGACAACTACCTACTGCCTCAGTGGTCATCACCTGCGAGCGTTAAGGTTCTATTTCTAGGACGAACAAATTACAAAGTGCTTTTAGGTTTTTCTGTCAGAAATTCTTAGCAGCAACTAGCAGTCTGGTGTTTGGAGGTAGGTACATGGTACCAAACAAAACTGCAAAAGGCTCTCATAGGGGCGCTAACAGGTAGGTATAAATTTAAAAACCTAATAAACAGTTACCTAATAAATTATCGTTCTGGGTGTTTATGCATGTGAGATTTGTGTCTGTAAACGCACCCAAGATACAGTAATAGGTACTACTTAAGCCTTACAGCGTGAGCCATTTTTTTTAAATCTTTCAAACACTTCAGCCTAAATCAGTCCAAGCTGGATGAACATACTCATTCACTTAGTTCCAATCCAAATCAAACAACAATCCTTTAAATTCTTTTCTCAAATATATTATTATCATCAGAAGCATTTTAAAAGTCAAATAATATCGCGAACTAAGTAAATCTTGCGGTCAGAACGCGTCTGTTTGCAAAGCGTACCTTTATCAATAGCTAAACAACCCATTCATCTAATTCAATACGTGAACGCGACATAAATCGCGCGCGCGAAGAACGCGCCCGTTGCGGATAAAATATGGCCGCCGATGTGACATTCATCCTTTCCCGCGCAATTTACATACTTTAGCATTTCGCGTCTCCGTGCGACATTCCCACGGTAAGACACGTCTTAATTTAATGCTTAATACCTCTAGATGTATGATAAAATATTAAATTAATAATAGATAAGTTTTGAAACGGGATAGGTAAGAGTCAAAAATTTAAAAGTAACAGATTTTTTGGTTAGCTAATTACAGTCAGATTTCTACTGAGATCACAACTTGAGGGGAATCCTCACGGTTACTATCCAAATCTATTATTATGTCAATGGTAAAACGACATTTCTTAAAAGTCGGCAAATCGGCAGTTGGATTTCTATGCACTAGAATGACTAGAAGCTTAAAAACTATGGTTCCCGTAGAATAATTGCTCATGGTTTCAATAGACAAGATAGGTAGGTAGGTACTAGCGAACTATCTTTCTCATGTCCGTCCTAAGGTTTTCTGGCAGAAATCGTCTAATGCGATAAGACCGCCCATTGTACATAAGGTACATCTCTATTTTTAACCGACTGCGAAAAGGAGGACGTAAACTCGATGTGTATCGTCGTTCTTATAATAATATGTCTTGTTTTGTTTCGTGTACAAAGAAAAATATTGTATTGTATTTTATTAGATGTGCTTGCAACTTCGCGAGCTTGAAAAGATTTTAGGTTTCTAAGATAAAAACCTCATCCAGGATTCATAAATCATAATACATCCTACCTCTGTACTTACCAAGATTCAAATCCGTTCACCGTTACCTCGTGATTGGGTAATAAACATACATCTAACTTTCGCATTTATGATGTGAGAAGTGAGCTTCTTGTATATCTAGAAGGTATCTAGTATGTGTCAGTTCTCAGTCAATCAAGACACAGTATAAGTCGTGCTGACATGCTGATGCTTCGTGTATATTTCGACAGGTGGAACAACTTATTGACGTTTTCTGACTTAGGATAGCTATCGAAGTTATTAATGTGGGAATTTGACTGGAATCGATATTAGCTCGCTATAAAAAATGTTACCTACCTTACTATTTCCAACTTCGTCAACATGTAATGAGTGTTATTTTAAATAATAATATAAGAGACCTCGTGGACGTGCTCGTGGCTAATTACCAACCGTGCGGATCATACGATTTGCGAGGTTAAGCTGCGCTTTCCGTGGCCAGTCTGTGGATGGGTGACCATTCGTTACCCATTGAGTTCCCTCCGTGCCTAGGAGAGCACGTTAAACAATCGGTCCCGGGTGTTATACGAATATCTATGACAGTCGTTACAGGAAGCCTGAAAGTCTGACAACCGGTCTAACCTTAGGATATCGGCACTGCCCAGTAACTGGGTTGCGGAGGTCTGATGGCAGTCGCTCTGTGTAAAATACTGGTACTCAGCCGCATCTGGTTCGACTGGAAGCTGACTCCAACATAGTTGGGAAAAGGCTAGACAGAACAATTAAATAATAATATAGTAACTACCTCCAGTTACTGGTTTTTATTATTAGTTTTTGGATTTAGGTGGTAACATAAATTTATGGAATCATCTGGAATATAAGAGTCATTGCGGATTCATTTCTTTCTTTTTATGTGCGCAGTCGCATTCATATCTGTCCGAGAAACTCAGAAACATGATATCTGTTAACCTCATCTCTATATATGGAGTTACACCTTATCTACATGCAAATCTGGATATTACAATTACAAATATCTATATTGTAATTTATAAACATGGATTCCTTACAACAATATCATAAGAAAACTACTTTGTTGCAATTTTATGGACCTAAGTATCGGTTACAAGGCTTTTTTGTATTTCGAAATATGACATCTGTCAAAATGACATTGACAGATGTCAAAACGTGAGTCATTTGAACTTTTAAGACAACAGGGTATCTAGCAAGGCTACAGACACGCAAATACAGCATAGGTGATCACTTACCCAACAGGTGGGTCCCGATCAAGTTACTGTGGATGTCGATTAAATAAAATAAGTATTGCTATTAATAGCTAAGGATAATCGGATGCCTCGTGCTTTTAACTACAGATGTGCGTGCACGATCTTAAGTACTTTCTTATTTACTTGACTTAGGTAGGTAGATATAATGGAATGCTGCCTTATTGACAAAGAATAAAATTATAATGATTGGTTTGATAGATATATAGAGTACTCTTTATTTATTGTAAAAACGTCATGAAGGAGATACAAACATATTTTATATAGTCGTAAAATACGCGATATCTACTACGTCGCTTTCAAAATATATCATAACTTCAGCAATAAAAGGAATTTTTCAGAAATTCAAAAATAATTGTGCTCTGTATACTTACTTAGGTAAACCACGTAACCAAAAACAATAAACAACAAACTGATACTAATATTCGATAGTTAATTCTAGAAGGCATTGCCTAAAAATATAGGATAGTAAAAATTCATCTGTGATCACCAAGAAGTATTAGGAAGATTAGTATAGGCCGGGGTCGGCAACCTGCGGCTCTTTCGATTTAAAGTTGCGGCTGTCCAGTTCCAAACGCAAAAATAAATAATTATGTTGAGTAGGTAATATAATATAGTATGACTGAGATATACTGTCTAAAACTGAGCGATAAATATACAAGGTTAGTCGGAAAGGGGGTCATAAGGCGCGGGCCACTTAAAGTATCACTGATGACTATTTTAAAGCAAGTGTTAAAATTTCAAAATTCGATAATTTTTATTTGCATGTAAGAAGATTTTTATTTTAGATTTTAAATAAAAAAAAAATCTGCTTTAGTTATGAATTCAGAAAATTAAGTTTCTAATTCGTGACCCCAAATATGACCTAAATAGTAAACACAGCTGATCATGGCTATGGACAGATAGAATTCAGCATATTTTTTACGAAATCTTTGAAAAGCTATTTCTCTTAAACTATCGAGTTTTAGGGACAGTTGTAGAACAAAAGTTATCCCTTATTATGGGTACTTTAACAACCTTTCGGCTTAATACCCCCTTTCAGACTAACCTTGTAGTAACTATACATAATTATCTAAATCTATTTTATTGTTTCTTTTTTTATTTTGAAATGTAGTTAGTTCTGCTAAAGGCCATTTTAAGGTTATCCATTAATTACAGGAAGCCAAAGCAAATACTATTATATTGAAATATTTATTTTTGTGGCTCTTTAAAAACATAAATTTGGTAAATTGCAACTTTTGGCTCTTGTATCTCAAGAGGTTGCCGACCCCTGGTATAGGCTGATTAAGCATTTTCTAGTGCGCTAAACTATGATCACCAATCCTTTTGCCAAGCATGGTGATAGTTGGTGTTTTCTTTTTTGTTGTTTTTTAAAACGTTACCTCTACGATAGGATTTCTCCTGTATCGTGAGTGCGTTTACAGACACAAATCTTCACACGCACAAACATCCAGACCCGGAACAACTATCTGTAGGCCATACAAATATTTGTTCCGTGCGAGAATCGCACCCTCGACCCGTAGTGCAGTAGCCAATCGCTCAGCCACTGTACCAAACGTGTCCTCAATTATGGTAACCTACCTGGTCCTTGACGACCGTTTCTTTTACCGGTCAGACATGATGACTCTTCAATATCAATCTTCATTGACTTCTCAACACGATACATCGCCATCTTTTTTCTTGAACAGGTGACCAGCCCCGAAGACAAACAAATATATCGTCACAGTATCCATTTTGAACATGACGAGGTTCCAGGCTACCGGCTGCTGGCGATTGTCGTAAAGTATCATCGGTACACCGGTACACGGCGGTAGCTCGCTATTAGCATGAGAAATTACAAGGTGCATGATACAATATGCGCGGGCGCATGTACCGTTAGCAAATTAATTCGGTTGTTGAATTTTATAACAGGTAGGTTGTATTGACGACTTATTTCAGCATTATTATTTTCGTGTGTTTAGTGACTAACCTGGTATCAGTGTTTATGCCGCCCATGGTCCTCTGACTTGGCTTCACATGCCGTCGAGAAATATCTCTCAGGTGCCGGTTTCCTCACGATGTTTTCCTTCCTTCAACGTTATTAAGCAAGTGATAATTATACAATACGCACGTGAATCCGAAAAGTCAGAGGTGTGTGCCTTCGGTTCGAACTCGAGACCTATGACTTGGCAGTCCGACGGTCACACCACTAGGCTATCACTGCTGTTTTAAATAATAATTACAGTTCATTATAGTTTTTTTCTTTGTGGCGTGACCCGTGCGACTTAGGACCGGCCTATGTGCAGCAGTGGACTTTGATAGGCTGAGTTGATTGAACCGTCTCTGATCCAGCAGTGATAGCCTAGCGGTTGAACGCTTGCCTTACATGCAGGGGGGTCTGAGTTAGATCCCGGGCCGCACGTCTGACTTTTCGAATTCATGTGCAGATTAGAATTTATTATCACTTGCGTTAACGGTGAAGTGACATTGTGAAGAAACATTAACAACAGAGATGGTTTAAAAAAATCTTGATGTTGTCTGTAGTCCGCCAACCCACACCAGGCCAGCGTAGAGACTGCCGGGGTTGCGGTGCACGCAATAGCGAATCCCGTGACCCCGGCCGTAGGTCAGAAGGAGGGACACCGTTGGTTTTTAGCCGGTAAGAATCCGGCAGACCCCCTTGCCTTCCCCGGGCGAGGGACATCCATGAGAATTTTCTAACGGTTTTTTTTTAAATAAGTAAAAAGGCCAGCGTAGAGAGCTAAGTCTTGAACCTTTTTCATTCTGACAAGAGGCCTGTGCTCAGCAATGGGACAGCAATGGTTTTATTATGATATCGTCTCTGTATCTAGCTACTTGTTGTACTACGCTTCGTTTTACTCCTGTCCATCCCTACAAAATAATTCCTTACCTTTACGACATTCACGGCAAGTAAAGAGTGGCCTGCTCTACACCAGAAATTGTCCGTCCAAAATGCCAGTCTCGATTAATTAAAACAATAGGTATTTATAATTACAATGATTTTGCTATCGGTACGTGCCGCGGGGCGGCCGCACGAAAGTAAGTTACTGGCTGCACGCATTCGACAATTAAAGCTAAGAGCCACCCGCGGACACGACCAGCAGGACAGGTATGATGGAGATCGCGGAAGACAACGGAGCATGTATCGTGGTATGGCGTAAAAATGTGTTTAACATGGAATTAATGGAAACCTTTGGAGCGAAATCATTCGTCTATCTATGGTCATCGATGTATAAGATAAAACTCACGACTTGTCTATGGCCCAGAATAAAAAATATTTAGTTAGTAATAGATAGGTCTTCGTAAGTGCTTCGGATCCAAGACCCTACACTCGGCACAGCTGCGCTTGTATCTCCTTTTTTTTTCGTTGGAAAATCCTCACGGTTGTCTCTCGCCCGGGGAAGGCGAGGGGGTCTGCCGGACTCTTACCAGCTAAAAACCAACGGTGTCCCTCCTTCTGACCAAAGGCCGGGGTCACGGGATTCGCTATTGCATGCACCGCTACCCCGGCAGGACGCTTGTATCTCCTAGTCTAACAAAGCGGCTTTCCTTTCTAACAAAAGTTATAAAAGCTTTATCGAAAATCATTATAATTTTTGACTAAGTACTATATAAATAAAAAAGTCCATCAAAAAACAGTCTACTTTCTTGTCATTGGCTGTAAATTACGAAGGAATTTAAAACGACCAATCAGCGTCGAGCAAGCTAGTTTTTGTTTACCGTAATCAAGGGTGCACTTTTAAAAGAACATATTTATTTATTACGTTTGGTTTAAATGATTTTAGACTTTAATATTATTGTTATAAGGTACTTTAAGATGTATTTGTTTAGTGTTTTCACGCAAGAAAGTCGCCATTTTGGTTGACTTTTTCAAATAATCGATGTAGTTGTTGCATGTTGCTTATCTTAATGTACCTATCTATGCAAAGCAAATGTAACATTAATTTATATAAATTATTTCGCAATTTTTCGATAAAAGCGGAACACCTGCTTATCAGCGACAAAGAATTATTAGAACTCATTAAATAATTACAATGTGATGAAGTAGCGAGTTTAAATGTAATAAATTATAAAACAGTGCGCTTGTATCAGATGTTTGAATTATGTATTTAAATAAAGTAGAAACATGATATAAAACATATGACCCACACTCGAGGGGTTTACTAGTAGCCACTAAACAGTTAAACTATACACCTCCTGGCTCCATCATCAGATCAGCTCCAAGATAACAAATTTTAGTATTGTCATCCGAACTACATATACATAAAAAGTTTCATTTCGATACGACAATTAGAAGTAGGTTAAAATTGACTTCCAAGATTTTTTTACATTGTTAGTTAGTTACAAGTGAAGCTAATATAAAGCGCGTAAAAAATAGGTCAGAGCTGAATGGGTACGGCCTTTAGCGCAAAAAAGCCAAGCGCTTATATTGAGCTAATCGAAAGTTAGAGCGCAGTCCATGCGATGGGCAAATGAACCAAAATTATAAGATCAAAATGTGCATATGCGATGACAAGACCTAGACGTAATGTGTTAAGCAACATAACAATAAAATGTTAAAATAATTTAATTAATTCTAAGGTAGGTAGGTGGTACTACACCTTGTTAATTAATTGTTTTTATAAGTCCTGCATTAAACGCAATTAACCTTTTCAGAGGTGTGATAGGCTGTATACAAACGTTACTATTTTAATTAACCATAAAAAATAATTAAGTTGAGACATCAATGTTTATTAATAAATTGATGACCTCCCCTTAAGTTACCTTCCTTTTCGGAAAAGTCCATATTTTATTTCACAGATTCACAGTTGACTGCGATTGTCCGCGATAAAATGCATAGAGATAAGAAAATAAATTAAAGCGTTTGTTCATTCGCAAAAGTTAGAAAATAATGAGATCGGTGATTACTTAAAGTGGTAAGGTACTTTTTTGACCAATTTCGATTGTACAAATTATGTTTTATTGATAATTAAAAAAAAAGTTTTTTCTATTACAGTAAAAAACACTTTAAAGTAAATATGTTATAGGTAATTACCACCAGTACTAGTATAAATGTAAGTTAAAATAACGCACTAATGTATTATTCATTATGTACAGATTTATTTCTATTTAATAGCCACCCGCGTTCGAAGTTTGGGTAAAAAGTTGGCGGGATAATAGCGGGGCGTGGCTGAGCGCCTACTGGCGTGCGCGGCCATAAATCGAACGCGCCCGTTCCAATTTTATAATTATGTTCCAAAACTAAATATTGGGATCTTTGGTACCTATATGCCAGAGCCACTTACTGCAGGAGCTAGTGGCTAAATTGGTGACCTCGTGGATCGTTCTGCGATTGCCGCGGTCAGTCAGTAGATGGGTGACCGTTGATTTTAGACACATCTTTCATTTGTCTACACTTCCGGGTCTAGAAGGACGTTAATCCATTGTTCCCGGTTTATTTTAATATGTATACCCATGCAGAGGGAATCGAAATTTTTGCCACCGGTCTAACCTTAGGACTTAGGTACGATAGGTATCGATATTCCACAGGAAAAGGTTACGGCGAACGACTAGACGGGAAGAAACGTAAAATGCTTATCCAGAATTTCATTTTGATTCGAATGGTATCTGTATGCAGCGCCGTGGCGTGGTTGAAATAGAGAAGTAAGTACTTACTTATCTACCAAATATACATACATACATAAACTCACGCCTTTTTCCCATAAGGGTAGGCAGAAACTATAGAATGCTATACTACTCTTTTCGCTTCACCCACATTCATACATCTTGTCATACACGCACGCCGAATGAGAGTACTACGCACCTGTCCTTTGTGAAGAACATCACCAATAACATCGATGTATGTCCTTCTAGGACGTGCTCTACCGGCCGTTTCCATTGACATCCGCCTTATAAATTCCTTTGGCTAAATGTCGTAATCTACCAAATATACCGTAAAATAAATAACCACAGGGTTAATTGGAAATTAGATAAGGACGATGCTCTTAAAATTAAACCATTAAGGGCACAGGTGCTATGTATTTACGATGTCAGTATATAAAATTATAGAGGAGTACCTAGTTTAAAAAATGGGTTCCATTGGATTTGGATTCGCACATTTTTTAAATTCCTAATCTACGTTGGCATAATGAGTTAGGCCCATATTACACTATCATATATTCATCATATAAATATGATGTCATATCTGTCAAATTCTATGATCATAGTTAAATGATGCTGTTCTTCATATAAACGTCATACTTAATCAAGATGGATAACGATTTAGCCGTGTTTTCCGTTGCTGAGTGCAATTTTATTAATTGCATTAAAAAAGAAGATAAAACGGTTAAGAAAAAAACAAAAAATAAAAGACGTATTTGGGTCCATAACACCTTACTCGAAGTATAATAATATTAATTAATATTTTTGTCGTTTCGATATTCCAGTCGAAATTCTTGCATTTTGACGCCATTTTTGAGTTTCGACGGATATATGATCATATTTGTACGATTGCTGTCAAATAGGATCCCATAACTATGATCATAGATATATGAATCATATGTAGTTATTACACCGTCATAGGTTCTTCATATAAAAATGACTCATATATCTATGATCATATTTCTATGATAGTGTATTATGGGCCTTAGGCATAACTTTTAGTGTCATAATAATGTTTTGACATAATGCTTTTTGGTATACTGCTTAGAGATAACTATCATTTGGCTATATTTTTTCGGTGTAATTTTTTAGTTTAGGTTATTACCAAGGGACATGATCAACATATTGAGGTATTGGTACGGCAACCAAACCAATAATGTTAAGTGGGCGGGCTCATGTTCCACAGAGTACAGGTTGGAGTGTGGGGTGAGACAGGGAGGCCTGAAATCACTACGGCTCTTCAACCTGTACGTGAATGGACTGATAGATGAGCTCAGCAGGGCCGGTGTCGGTTGTTCAATAGACGGCACTTGTATGAACAACATCAGCTATGCCGACGATATGGTGCTGCTGAGCCCTTCTGTTAAAGTCCTCAACATGCTCTTGGGTATATGTGAGAGGTACGCAGTGTCACATGGCCTCAGGTACAACTCCAAAAAAAGTGAACTACTGGTGTTTAGGGCGGGCAATAAAACTCCCACAACCATTCCACCGGTCAGACTTGGAGGAATTCAGATAAGTAGGGTCACCAAATTCAAGTACCTGGGGCACTGGGTCACTGAGGACCTCTCTGACGATTTGGATATTGAGAGGGAACGTAGGGCGTTGGCGGTGAGATGCAATATGCTGGCGCGCAGGTTTGCAAGGTGCTCAAAAGATGTTAAAATTACTCTTTTTAAGGCGTATTGCCAGACATTTTACACCTGCAGCCTGTGGGTCCGCTATACGCAGAAGGCTTTCAACGCCCTGCGGATCCTCTACAATAATGGGTTTATGATTGTTGCCGCAATACTGTAGTGCATCGGGGATGTTTGCGGAGGCTAACACTGATTGCTTTAGAGCAATAATGCGCAAGAGAGTGGCCTCCCTGATGTGCCGTGTGCGGGGCAGCTCCAGCGGCCTTCTAAACACCATAACAGAAATGGTTGAGTATCCTATTGTGAGGCACTGGAATAAGGTGCACAGTTCGGGTGGTGCCCTTTTTAATGTAGGTTAATTGGTTATAGAATAAGTAGGTACTAACATAGTTTTAAGCTTTACTAACAATTTTATATGGAATTTATTCTGAAATAAAGTTATATTATACTATTGTAAAAAATGCCTATAGATAAATTTATGCAGAATTAATATTATGTGTAACGATAATTAGGATAGGTCAAAGTATGCCATGATAAATTTTATGCGAATCAATAGAGAACTTTAAAAAAGAATATGTCAATAAAATCCCATATGCCACATTCATACTAATTAGCGTCGTGGTTCTTAAGTAGCCTTATTTTACCGGTAAGTACTTCGGTTTAAAGAAACTTTATTCCCAATAAAGACATTAAGTCACTTACTTGATAACAATACTAAAAATATAGATTACAATATGTTCGTCATCAGTATTACAATTTTATAGTTACCCATCCAATGCATTCATTTGTCCAGAAGTGATCGATCCGCAATTATGTACTGGCTAAGTTGAGTTTTGAATGCATTGTAAGAGTGTACATTTCTTATACAGGACGGTAATTTGTTATAAAGCTGTGCTCCTTCAAAAGTTAGCATTTTTTTGCCATAGTTAGTTCTTGCTTTTGGTAAGACTAGCAAGCTTGCTCGCCGTGTACTGCGTTGACTAACTTGTTTATATTACTAGTACTTAATAATATTAAAGATAACTGTATTAGACCAAGAGAGAAAAGATACATTTTCTTTGAGAAATTAGTTCGCAGTAATATTACCTAGCTGACTCCATAATTATTATTTTTGTTACTTGAAAAGAACGTTAAAATCTTTGAAAAAGAGTACCTTGTCATTTTTTAAATGTGGTAAACCGTTTAAAAATATATAAAATACTTTCACAATTCAGTTTTCTCATAATAATTACAGAACGAGCTACGCACTCGATTATACGTCGATAAATTCTTATATTTTACAACAACGATAAAATCCGATATGAGTATGTTGCGCGGGTGAACGCAGCATGGGTCCGAGTCTACAACCGATTACCTGGGCCAACAGTCTCATTAATCCTTGCTATTCTAAAGAATTCAATTGCAATTTTTTAGCGATTAAAATATATTAGCAAATTAGCAGACCTCATTAAAATATCCGAACGGTTTTCATAGACAAAATACTTTTTTTGAAAAGGCATAAATTTTGGAAAAAGAATGCAATCGAAAATAGAACAGCCCTAGTCTAGCAGTTCATTGTTGCAGATTAGGCCTCTCACAAGTCAAGCCATAATATCACGGGGCCAATTCCAGGTACCTAGTGCTAGTATGTAAAAATTTTGGCAAATTGCAACGCAAACTGACAAACTGTATGGATATAATGAAAACCATTTTTAAAAACAATAGAGAGTTGCTCTGAGTACAGAAATTACAAAAACCTACGATAGGGGTTTAAATTTAAGGTTATAGCCAATACAACACTTCACCAATTGAAAAAAAAGAGGTAACAATTAAGTATAATTAAATTTTTTTATTTCGTCCTTATTCACAAGACAAAAAATCGATACAGATTAGTAAAGTATCCTTTTATAACAGAATATACCTTGCTATCTCCATTTTCTGTTCGCATGTGCTGCAGCATTGTAATTATAATAAAACCGGCGATCAAACCCCTTAACATAATAATAGTGTGCACTTTTTTAATTACGGCAATACTGAGTTCGCTTTTTGAATTTGAAATTTCGAATGGGATAGATGCGACTTACGTCTTTAGTAAGGTATTTTATGTTTAGATAATTACTGTATTTAGAATGTAACTTTGTAATTAAGGGATACGATATCAGCTGTTCACCATTACAGAACTTATTGAGAGAACTTTTATTCGTGCGATGGCAAGGTTGCCATTCAATTTGAAAATAATATCAAGTGGTAGGTATATGGGATTGAATGCTGTCTCAAATTAAGTATTTGAATATTAAATTTATGTAAGTGCACTGTAGGTAAGCTACGTTTATTTTATATTCTTTGGAGAATACAGGTCATGATGTATTGTGTATTAACTTGTTTTTGTAATACCTAAGTTTCGATGAAATATTTAAAGGAATGGGACACTACATCTAACAATAAAGAAACAACTGTTTTACTAAATGTCATAATGATTCTAAATGTCATAACTATACTGTAATGACTAGCTACCTATGTACCCTAGAATAGCTTATACCTAATCTTCTTCTTTACATAGTATAAAACACACGTTTGGTGCAGTGGCTAAGCGATTGGCTTCTGCGCTGCGGGTCGTGGGTTCGATTCCCGCACGGAACAATAATTTGTATGGCCTACAGATAGTTGTTCCGGGTCTGGGTGTTTGTGCTTGTGAAGATTTGTGTCTGTAAACGCACCCACGATACAGGAGAAATCCTAGTGTGGGGCAACGTTTTATATAAAAAAAAAAAAAACAAAGTCGCTCCCGCTGTCTGTCTGTCCCTATGTATGCTTTTAGATCTTTAAAACTACTTTTGTTTTTTTAATAGATCAAGAGGAAATTTTATATGCCCCACATTAGTATCTACATTGCACCCGTGCGAAGTCGGGGCGGGTTGCTAGTATAGTACTTATTAAACAAAGTCGCTCCCGCTGTCTGTACGCTTAGATCTTTTAAACTACGCAACGGATTTTAATGCAGTTTTCAGTAATAGATAGAGTGATTCAAGAGGAAGGTTTATATGCCCCACATTAATATCTACATTGCACCCGTGCGAAGCTGGGGCGGATCGCTAGTACCTAATTATTAAGTTGATGGGTTCAGTTAATATTCCTACTAGGTACTTACGTAAATTATAAATATTGTATTTTCTCTATAGGTAAGTGATTGCGTAATCATTTAAGAAAATAAATATCTTAAACCATAAACCATAGCCAAAAACGCAAAAGAAAACTTGCCTCTTCTTTTCTGCCTAGATATCCCGTTGAGACCAAAGCGTAATGAACGAAGGAGCCTTATTATCAAAAAAATAAGTTAATCCACATTCCTTGCAGTTCAGTTTTCGCGTTTAGACTAAATTATTTGAGCAATTTGTTGGTGGCAAGCGCGACTGCTGATCGTGATGTCCTGGGTTCGATCCCTAGATCGGGCAAAGTGGTATTTGGTTTTTCCGTGTGGAATTCCTCAGTAGCACCCCGGAGTTTGGATTTGTGGAAAGTTGATTGCAATAGACTCGCCCTCTATTACATGGGACTTAAACATAACGGCTAAATGAGGATGTTACTATACACTTCTGCCTAACCCTTCGGGGAATACAGGCGTGGTGATATGTTATTTTAGCAAACAGGCTAAACTTTCATGCTTGTCTGCAATTATTATAAAGATATTGTTATAATTTACGATGTGTCGACTCGATCATAATTGCAAACGTCGTTACATTTTTAATTGCAATGTAACAAGGTAATAATAATTGTCAGCTTGCCACCATTAATTGTACATTATTACAAATGAATCGAAAAGAATTACTTGACCTTTTTCAATATTACGCCATTTTGATGCTACAACGATTATTGAATCGTATAATATTCTGTAAGAGACATTACTTATTAAATAGTTTTTCTTAGAAAAAGAAGCTACTTGTAATCCCTTAAGGGGGAAACCTTCGTTGTTTATTATTTGAACGAAAAATTGTGCCTTTTAATGTTTTACATAAAATATTATAATAACATCTTTCAGACGTCACTTTGTTATTTGAGATTACTAGAATATGCATTGTATTTATGTATGATATTATTATTATTCAAATAGCTAAGGTTGCCATTTAAGGGTAAGTTAGAAGACGAAGTGTACTTCGATCACAGAAATCAAATAATAAGACAAACTTCGATAAAAGTCTCAAACTGTATGTTTTGGGCGTTATGACTGAAAAAATTGTGACTCATGTGACTGTCCACCCGTTTAAAAAAATCCCAATATTTTTTTTGATTAAATCTCAGTGGGAACTGAACTCAAAGCATCACGCTTGGCATACACATTTGCGAATTGTGATCGCTTCATAGCTTCGTCTTCAGCGGCAGGGTGAAACGTGAAACAGTGGAACAGATAAACGTTTACAAACCCGGAACTAGTGCTCCTTCCCCTACCAATAAACACGCACAAGACGAATTATACATTATTATTCTACTCCATTATTCTGATTTATTTTAACAAGCGTAAGGAAATCACTGGCCGTTAACTTTGGTACGTACCTACAAATTTAAAAGTGCGTTCGTTTTTCGAAATGTCAGCGGAAGTGACATGCGACCCCGATAATGGGCGATGCGTGCGCGGGAAACGATGCCTGCGTTCGGATACACGCCGAAATGATTCGCGCTAATCGTTGACTTGACATTTTAAAATGCGAGGGAAGAATATTATGTTGATTTTATTTCGGATAAGTACTTTTTAGAGTTCGAAATCTATTTTTGTGTATGTAGACATGTGAGTGGTTGACATTTTAAGTTCTGACGATTCCCGTATTTTTCAATATGACTGCTAACATATTAACGCAAACGACGCGACAGTCACAGTTATCCACAATTTAAATAACGACATATTTTAGCAAAACGTCCTATAATCCCTTCAAAAAGTCCTTATAGTCCCGGAGTTAGCATCGCAAAGGTAACATCTACCGTATAACTTTAATCAGCCACGCAGCGGGGGATCTGCAATAACCGTGTCTTGTGCGACTTGGACGATCGTTACACTTGATGTACGCCTAATGTGTGCTGTAGAATATTGTTGTTTTATGTAATTAATATTGCGGTCGCACACAAGGTATATATTCAAATGCATGATCTGTTGGAGATTTTCTGTTTTATGACTCGTTGTTTTCTTTATTTTATTAGAGTTAATGGGTGAATGATAGGTATCTGAAAAGATGGTTCTTCCCATGTTCCTTATATGAATGCCAGGGAAGGGGAGGATTGGCTTGTTAGTAGACACACACATGCAATTCGAAGATTCGAAAAATTTGAATATTCGCTTTATTTAAAATTCGAATTTTATATCCTTCGTAATTCGAACATAACGAATTTTTCGAATTATTTTAAAATATAGTAAAATTAAACCATTATAGGACTGACCTATGTACGTGTATCCAATTCGGACCTCAGAACAATACGGACATGCCTGACTTATCAAATGTTTAAATTATTGTGTTTTATCTATTTGGTTGTGCACACGACTCTGCGCTAAAATATAAAGATCGCTTGTCTAAAGCTGTGTACCATTATCTGACTGACTGCTTACAAACGGACTTAATGTTCGCCGTGCTGCTTGCGTTCGCTAAACCGCCCAAAAAGCCAAGGTCAACGAAAGCTTGTGACACCCCTTCGTTCGGTTTGGGCCAAGTAAGTATTTTAGCCACATAAAAACTTTTTAAAGATAATTGCAGTTTCATTAATTTTTATATTAGGAAAGTATATGTTTCTCTGAAATTAATATGACATCTGATTTTGACAATACATGTTTCATGTAATTTTTACGTGAATAATATTAGATAATGTTCTCATCTAAATTGTTAAATGTATACAAAACATCTCAAATTGTTTCTGAAAGATGTTTCTGCTTGCCACAACTTTGTGTACAGAAAAAAACAAAGTTAAAGACAATTTTAAGGTTTGAGGGCACTGGACATCAACGTCAATCTGAAAATAAATCTAGAAAATTTTCATCGGAGGTATTTCGAAGGTTTGGTTTGTTATAAGTGTTCTAAAGAAGTGTTGTTCCTCCTTTTTGTCATCTTTTGTGCAATTTTACAAGTAGAACCTACTGCACATACTCCTTCTCTCGGAATGAGAAGAATTTAGGGCCAAACCACATTATACGTCACCGATCTTCCGTCGCGTAATTTACTCGAGGAGTTTTAGTAACGCATCTTCGGTCAAATGTGTAAAAAAAAGGTATAAATCATTTATTCTCAAAAAGACAATAGCCATTTACATGAGAATATAACAAAAAAATATTTAGTGAACTTATTGATCACCGTCTCCGAAACAGTAATGTTTTGTAGACATGCGCAAAACTCATTCAGAAGTTCCAATCCTAACCATCGTAATTACATGAAAAGGAATTAGTTGGGATAATTATCAAATAAATGTTTGGACAGCTGAGACTTGAAGCTGCCATCCATTCATTCAAGCTAACATTCATACAACTTCTGATCACCTATCTGTTGAGCTGTGATTACGAGACCACAGAAAACCTTCTTATCATTCCAAAATAAACAAGCAAGCATACACACATGCATACACACACCCTTACACATTCACACACACACACCCACTCACTTCTATTCTTATTGTAATTTTTATAGTGTTTTATAGTACTTTCTCTTACTGAAGGTTTCAAAATCTTGTAATGTACTTACTTTGATCTCAAGGGGGGGGGGGGGCTGGTTATCTGTGTGACAGGGTATCCTAGTGCAGATACCAGTCTCCCACAACGGATTAATACCGCATAAAATGTTGTAACCATAGTTTAAGGCCTTTGTGGAAGAGAAAAAATAAATGATTTATTATTTATAACATTTTTTAGATAAGAGGGTAGATTATTAAATACTTGTGCTTCGTAGGTGATACTCTTTTTGGCATAATTGGTACGTATTTTTGGCAAGGCAACGTGTACGGTGTGAGATGTTTATATGGAATTATGTGTACCGGCGGAAGATTGGCGACGTATCTTCCGTCAGATGTGGCTTGGCTCTTAGGCCTTAGTCAACAACGCCGCCTGGGGTGGTGCGGGTTGGCGTACACACACCAACGTGAATTAGTTTTGTAGGAGGCATTTCATGTTTATCTGTTTCCTTACGATGTATTCCCTCACCGTTAACGCACGTGATAATCAAATTTCGCACATGAATTCGAAACCTATGAGATGCGGGCAGTGGTTGAACTCAGACCTTCTTGCATGGAAGGCAAGCGTTCAACCGCTAACCTGCACAAACCTGCACAACCTATAGTCAAACTACACCTAGGGTAAGCACCAGTGCATATGTAGAGCATAGCAGTGATAGCCTATTGGTGTGACCGTCGGACTGCCAAGTCATAGGTCTCGAATTCGAACCCAAGGCTCGCACCTCTGACTTTTCGGATTCATGTGCGTATTATATACATACTTGATTAAAAACGGTGAAGGAAAAAATGGTGAGGAAACGCCTGAGAGATATTTCTCGACGGCTTGTGAAGTCAAGTCAGAGGCCCATGGGCGGCATAAACTCTCGACACCAGGTTAGTCACTAACCTCACGAAAAGAAGAAGACCGCGTAGAGAAATGTTGTGCTTTTGTGTAGCGCAAAGTCAGAATTTTTACCCCGTTAAAGCCAACGGACTCACCTCACATACCATATATCACCACGCCTGTATTCCCCGAAGGGTTGGGCAGATGTGTATAGTTAACACTCTCATTTCGCCGCTATGTTTTAAGTTCCTTGTAATAGGGGCGAGCCTATTGCCATCAGCCGAGCACAAATTCAAACTCCGGGTTGCTACCGAGAAATTACACACTGAAAAACTCAATAACACTTTGCCTGACCTGGGGATAGAACCTAGGATCTCACGATCAGCAGTCGCGCTTGCCACCATTAGACCAATGAGGTTTCTATGTCAGCAGGCGGACTGGCCTCCTGACGTAGAAACCCTTATAAGCGTGTGTACAATCGCAGCACACCTATCCATGTTCTCATGTTTGTTAGGCAATATTGCCAGTACTCCAGTGGCTTCGACGTGAACCGCCAGTACTCCAGTGGCTTCAGCCTAGGTCGCCAGGAGGAGATAGACTGGCGTGACGTCATCACAGAGGCGGAACAGATCGTCGGCTACCCGACCTCGTTCCTCAACCTTCGCTGGCTGTTCAACGACGAAATTGCTAGCACTGCCATACATTTGAGGAAACTTGTTAGTTAAATCTTATTCTTTAGGTATATTCTTATTAGAAAGAAAAGAAAGAAAGAAAAGTTATTTATTCGCGCCAACATGACGCACAAAATAAAATAAAAGTAACAAACTGAATAGAAGCTTGGGGAAAAATATGCGTCACATCCACGCAAAACGGCCATCGCTCAGCATAATGCTGTGTCTCACGTGTGAGACAGAGCCACAGCGCTGGTTTTCAGCGACAGCCGGCGTTGACATGATGACGTCCACCGGTGCAGCAAGTAAAAAGATATAAATAAACTCAATATATGAAAATAGATAAAATACGCAATAAATAGAATCATGTGAAAGTGTATGATATATAATATTTAAATATAGCAACATTTCGTGGCGTCAACATCGTCGCTCACGCAGACTTTCGTTAATTAATATTTTTATTGCCTATTCTGTAGTACATCACGAGGTTTGAAGGAATTACATGATTTCGTTTACACCCTGTATACGTACAGAGTGTTGATAATGGGCCTCCAATTAAAATAGACATCTTTCCATCCCTCAGGTTGGCACCAACCATCCCCTCCTAAAATCAGCGAAGAACCTCTTAATGGGATCAAAGAGCAACCTACAATCCGTCGGCCTGATCATTCTGCTGGTTTCCAAAGCCGGTGGCTTTGACACCGTTGAGTATAATGGAGATACCTACGACTCTGGGGTGTTGCACGCTCAGAGGGCGTTGGCAGAGATCGTGGAGATGAAGAGGACAGGCCACTTGATACATAAGGCGATGGTGAACCTTCAGGAGAAGAAGAAGCATGGGGAAAAGTTTAAGGATCTGCTGTACGGGAACAAGATTGTGCTGTTGACAGGTAAGGCTTCGCGCAAATGTAGAAAAGACACTTTTGTGGCTTTTATCAGACACAATCAACCGGCAACTGGCCAAAATGCCGCACAAAGCTGGTCCTAAGCGACCGGCAACATAATGGGAAACAAAAAGTGGTCAGTGTAAACAACTACCCACTTAAACGTGTTCATAGTAAACAACTACCCACAAAAAAGTGGTCATTGTAAACAACTGCCCACTAAAAAGAGTTAATTGTAAACAACTACCCACTAAATATCTTATCCTTTTTTTAAATATTGTTCTTGTTTCTGTAACTGCCTGTGTGAGTCCAGAATAAATAATTTTCTTTCTTTCTAAAGAGTGTTAATTGTACCTAAACAACTACCCACTAAAAGTGTTAATTGTAAACAACTACCCACTTAAAAAGTGTTCATAGTAAATAACTACCTACTAAAAAGTATTCAGTGTAAACAACTACCCACTATTAATAATTTTTTTGACTTGGTCTCGTTTGGCCCTAGTCTCTCGCAGAAAGGGTCTAAGATGGAGCACACGAATACAAGGAAAAGAGATATAGAGGGATTCCCCTATACGCCTCTGGCTCTCACATACACACGACGGAACACAATAAACTGCTTGGCGTCGGACTTTAATGTGAGGGTACGTAGCTAGCCAGGTGGACCGTATAGGTCCTACCACCAAGCGTGCTCGGCTTTGTTGAATCTTACAACACGCTATTTTTCCAGCATGCGGTGAGGAAGTTTTATATTCTAATCCGTCCCCACATGAGGTAAAGTGAAATAAACTATAGTGTTCAGAGTAAACAACTACCCAATAAAAAGTGTTCAGTGGAAGGAAAGTTACAAAAGTGTCTACGTTTGCCCATTGCATTGGAGTATTGCTATATTGCAATAATATTAACTGAAAGATAATACAGTTGTAATGAGTATATTTAGAAACTTTAGGTAAATTGAGTAGGGCGTCGTCATTCTTCACGATAACTTGTTTTTCATCACGCTTGTATTTACCTAGGTTAGTACATACAATCTTGCTGTTGACAGCTTCTTTTAGGTAAGTCTAATGTATTAGAGGGCGAGTTTATGCCATTTATCGGGTATATTCCAAACGCCGCCCGCGCCGGTTTGCTAGAAACCAAGAAGAAGGTTTGATATCAACAGTAAAATAAGTTGAGCACATTAGAATGTATTGCACTTTTTTTTTAGAAATTTTCTATTTTTAGGAAGTTTGTCAATTTGACGCGTATGATTTAGGGGGGGGGGGGGGTCATGACCCCTACGACCCCCACACCCCCTCGGACAACCACAGGACCCAGGACTTGACGAATCGCAGCCTCGGTTATAATACTACACCAATGAAACGGATAACAGAGCTGAATATTACGTGTTTTGATTAGGAGACTATCTCCTGGCGACGTGCCTGCAGCACTTGGGTGGTCTTCGCAACAACGAAGTGACGGAGCTCATCTCCACCGGCCTGAGGGACCTGGTGGAGGGAGATGCCCTCGGGGAACACGACCAGGACCACAACCCAATGCCGACGTATCCAAAAGGTAAGAATTCCTTTTGTCTATAATTAATAATTAAATTTTTTGTAAAATTACAACATCACACCTATATTTTCCGAAGGGTTCGGCAGAGGTGTGTACCCTCATTTCGCCATTATATTTAAATGTTATGTAATAGGGTGTGAGCCTATTGCCGGGCTCAAATCCTAAGTCCGGGCTGCTACTGAGGAATTCCACACGGAAAAACCCAATAACACTTTGCCCGACCTGGGGATCGAACCCAGGACCTCGCGATCAGCATTCGCGCTTGCCACCACTAGACCAACGAGGCAGTAAAAAAAAACTCATCTATAAAATCTTTTATTTAAAGACACTTTTACAAGTCGAATGTTCTAGGTTTTTCTTAAGTCTAGATGGCGCCAGCGTTTCCTATCTGACTATCTCTGAGAAGAAACGCCGAAACAAAGTCAGTAGATCAAGGTGTCTTTTAAGTCCAGGCAACATGGTAGTCCAAAATTATTTGAGTGTAACAATGTAGAGCAACGTATGACTGAAGTGCCTTTTTGAAGAAAGATATAGCATAGCAGCTTTGAGTTCATCTGTCTCAACTGACGGCACGCATACATCATCATAGTGTAGCCAGCCTAGAACGCGACCTGTGTTCAAATCAAAATCAAATCAATTTTTTTTATTTCACATAGACCAATACAGGTGCTTATGAAAAGTCGAATCTAGATGCACGGTTCCAATTAGTCGTTTCCTATGGAGAAGAGCCGGCAAGAAACGCCATGGTTACTCTTTAAAAAATATTATATTTTAACAATTTCAGTGGATACAGTACAATGATTTAGGATAGTGAGAGAACAATGAAGTCCTGACCACAGACCAATGAATAATGTAGTACTAAAAGACTTGAGTACAAAAATAAACAAACAAAAAAAAATGAATAATAGTAATTTACAAATTTATAGATGCAGGTCCACAAAGTTCTCACATTTACAAAAGGGAAAAGGAAGCTAAACTATATAAAGCAATTGACATAATTAAATGTCATCAAAACTTAGCTAGAAAATCATTGTAAAATAAGATAAAGATAATATCTTGAGAGTAATGATAGCAATAAAAAAAAAGTTCAGTAGTGTTCAGTAGTACAGTCTAAAATGATGACGCATTTTCAGGAGACAGCGAACCAGCTATCTACGACTGGGAAAACGAGGATAACCTCAATAAACTTGGCACCAACGACTACCTTGGTCGAGGAAAAGCTGAATGGATACTCCGGACTATGCTCACGTCTGGCAGCATACTTGGCAAGGGCTGTCAAGGCGCGATGAAGCTCTCCCGTCGAGGGCCTGTGATGGAAAAAGACGCGTACAGGCTTGGCGGGCACTTGGCCCTGTTGTGGCAGCTTTATTTAGACGTCAAAGACTTTTTCACTCATCCATATTCGTACTCTTTGGTTGGTGCGCCAACGACCCTAGCATTATGGGAGTACCCTCAGATATACGGTCATATTTTGGAATCAAAACTGGAGAAAAAGCCTATTGAATTCAAGCAGTTGTACTATGCGGTGCGCAGTACGAGATCTCTGGAGTATCTGACGAATTTTCTGGACGAGGAACTGGCAGCTGTTATAAAGTACAGTGAAAAATTCCCAGTGGAAGACGCAAGGGCATCGCTGCAGAAGATGGCCTTAACTATCCACAGTGAAACACTACAGTACATCGAGAACTAAATAAAGGTATTTATGACTTGATTCCGTATTTTATTGTAGACTAGGAATCAGATTCAGTTTAAGCTTATTCTAAATCATTGAAGAAATGTCATGTTTTTAATAACCTAATGACATAAAGGGCGTCCGATCTCCGTTATTTGATTTGGTGTATTACGATATAACGAACGCAATAATAATTAAGATATCCTACTAATATTATGAGTTTAAAAGTTTGTAAAGATGGATGGATGGGTGGATGTTTGTTACTCAATCACGCATAAACGGCTGAATAGATTTGGATGAAATTAGGCACACAGACAGACCATGTCCTGGATTAAAACATAGGATACTTTTTATCCGGGTATATGACGAAGTTCCCTAAGGATGCGATTGAAACCGTGGGTAACACAGCTACTAATGTGCATCAGACTCTCGTTCACAAAATTATCACGCGTTAAAATCGAGTCCAATATATGTATATAGAAATAATTTTAAACATTAGTGTATGTCATTCAAATGTCAAATAAAAGCTTCCGGGATCGTAGTGCGATATTGCAGAATTAAATTAATATTTTCGCACAAATTTGCAGAATGACCTCCATGATATGGCGCCGGATATAATATTGGCGCGAACTTAATGCAGTTGACACGTCAATTAAGATTATTTAAAAATAGAATTGCGATATTTTCACGTGATTATCGAAAAGCTTAATTTTTTTTTATATTTATGAAATATAACTATGAATGTTTGATATGTCTATCTGGAAGTATTACGTGAAATAGGTAGAAATTATAAAAAAAACCGGCCAAGTGCGAGTCGGACTCACGCACGAAGGGTTCCGTTCCATTATATATAAAAGCGGCAAAAAAATCACGTTTGTTGTATGGGAGCCCCCTTAAATATTTATTTTATTCTGTTTTTTAGTATTTGTTGTTATAGCGGCAACAGAAATAGATCATCTGTGAAAATTTCAACTGTCTAACTATCACGGTTCATGAGATACCTACAGCTTGGTGACAGACGGACGGACGGACAGCGGGGTCTTAGTAATAGGGTCCCGTTTTAACATTTGGGTACGGAACCCTAAAAACATGTTGATCTCCAATCGCCATATTCACGTTTTTACAGCTTAATCGTACTAATTTTAATTATATTTGTCAGATTAGATTTTTCTAATCTGACAAAAATGCAATTTCTTATATGTCTACTATTCAGAGGCCTTCGAACTCTTAAGTGTTTGGCCAGACTGGCAGCGCGGTGCGGGGAGCGGCGCGGGTGCGGGAACGCGCGCGATTTACCTGTCCGCAGTGGAGCGCGGTTTCGTTCTGAGCGTTGTCGTGCCAGTGTTTCTCAAAATATCATATGGATGAAGAAGACATTTTTACTGGAAAATTCTTACTAAAAAATGATGTTTCGACATCCACAGTGCAGATCGTGCTTGAATAGCATTTATTAATTCTTCAACATTTAATTTTGAAGACGCCGTCACAACAACGCGCGTGGTCAGCACGAACTAGTTTGAGATCCCCCGCTCCCGCGCGGATTGTCGCTTGCCACCCGCGCTCTCACTGCGGCCACTTGTATGAGCGAGCTATGGCGTGAGCTACCCGCGCGCTCCCCGCGCCGCTTCCCGCGCCCCCGTGCCCACTATGGACACTCAAATGAAGTTCTTCTGTTTGAACTCGCCGCACCGCGTTTGCAGTCTGGCCAAAGGCTAAGTGTAGTTTACACCTTACTTAGACGTTGATATGCGAAAGGGTAGGCAGAGGTATATTTTATGTAGGTACAGTCGCATAGGTACTCACAGTTCAGTAACGACGGTGTTAGATGCGATGCTAAATTAAGGCCAATGCCACATTAGGTTCACTGCAATATTAGGTCCGATGAATAGAGGCTTCATCCTTGACCTACCACAAAATATTGAACACCCAATGGTCTTATTTGCTGATGATAGCACCGCATTAATTAAATGTACAGATGCAAATAAATATGAAAGTGACATTAATACTACAGTTAAGGACATTATAAATTGGCTTGACAAAAATAATTTAGTCATTAACCTCAAAAAAACCAACATAATACATTTCTATCAGCGCACATCTGTACCAAATCTAATAATAGAATACAATGGACATAATTTGGAACAAGTAACAGAAGCAAAATTTTTGGGGATATTGTTGGACAGTCAGTTAACCTGGAAACCCCAAGCAGAAGAGGTGTGTAAAAAACTAAGCGTATCTGCATTTGTCCTATACAATCTGACGAAAAAAGTTAACACCGCCACAACATTAGTTGCATACCATGGTCTAGTCGCATCTATTTTGAGATACGGAATAATTTTTTGGGGAAATTGTAGCCTGCGAGAACAAGTATTCAAAGCCCAAAAGCGTTCTTTAAGGGCAATGTACCCATAGCATGAAAACGACAGATAGTTGCATTCCTGTTTTTAAGTCCATACAACTATTGACATTTCCGGCAATGTATATTTTAGAAACAGGAATTTTTGTTAAATGTAACAAGAATCTCTTTCACACTTTAGCAGAAACTAGAAAGAGACCTATAAGAAGTCAGTATAAAAATCTTTTACATGTTGAGAGTTGTAATACCGCTTTATTTTAAAAAAAAAATTAATATGGGCACGATAATATATAATAAAATTCCTGACGTAATTAAAAATGACACGATACAACATTTCAAAAAGAAGCTAAAAATGTTATTAATTGAGAGATGTTATTATTCCGTTAACGATTTTTTGAACGATACTTTCTAATTTTATTTAATAATTATATTAAATCTAAAAATGCAGTCATAATTAATTTTAATATTTTAATATATTCTGACATATAGGTAATTAATTAATTCAAATAAATAATGTTCACAGATGTAGATATAAATTGATAATTTAAAGATAAAAGATATGTAATTATAGATTCACGCCCTTATTATTGTAATTTTTGCATGCCTTATTTAAGGTAGATTGTATGTCAAAGTCAAAGTCAAAGTTTTTTATTTCAAATAGACCAGATTTCAGGCAATTTTAAAACGTCACAACTAGGTGCACGGTTCCAAAAGGTAGGTTCTATGGAGAAGAGCCGGCAAGAAACTCCATGAATACTCTTTTTAAAATAGTAGTTCATTACAATTCCATTACAGTAGTGTGAGAAATAGAATGAGAATAATGCAGGTTAATGTAACAAATAAACTCACATAAGAGTAACAAATAGAAAAATATGTCTTCTATGATTGCCATAGCAGTTAAGAGCTGACCAGTCCCGACAGACGGCACCCGTGTACAAGGATCACTATGTTTATCTTTAACAACAATTTTTTTTATGTAGGTACCTACAATATATGCAAATAAAATTCTATTCTATTCTATCCGGGCGCAGTTATAATTATGTACCTAACAAAATAAGTAGTTCTATGGCCCTTTTCCTTTTAATTCGATACAAAGGACCAATTTATTTTTTATGTAGAAATAAAAACCAAAATGCCTTAACCTTATGGACGCCATTGTCACATATACGTGACAAACGAAAGTTTACCCTGTACACCAGCGTCACAAATATGTGACAAAAACGATGGAATTACCTTGGCCGATGCATTTATGCTCTGGCGTCCAAAAGGTTAATACCTTGTTGGTCTCGTGGTCGCAAGTGTGACTGCTGAGCATAGGATGGTGGGTTCGATCCCCAAGTCGGGCAGTGTTATTAGGTTTTTCCATTACGAATTTCTCAGTAGCAGCCGGGGGTCTGGATTTGTGTCCGGTTAATGGCAATAGGCTCGCCCCCTATTACATGAGACTTAAAACATAACCGGCGAAACGAAGGTGTACTAAAAACACCTCTGCCGAACCCTTCGGGGAGTACAAGGCGTGATGTTGTTATCTATAAGTAATATAACAAGATTTTTTTACATTGTTAGTTAGTTTCTTTGTTAGTTACAAGTGAAGCTAATATAAAGCGTGTAAAAATGAATCCCTATTTCCCTTGGTCACGCCATAACTTGAGAACGACTTTACCGATTGAGGTCATATTTACACAATATTTTTTTTATCGAGATAATGGTTCGTAGTTATATTGGGATCCGATAGGTGGCGCTGTAGTGAAATTATTTACGCGGGTTCAGCCGCGGGAGCACAGCTAGTGTTAAATAAAAACCAAGATATACAAAAGTTAAAATTCATTTACTTTTCACAAAACGTAACAGCTATAGGTAACATTTATTATTATTTTATCTTAGGTACTACTATTAACACTATTGTAAAAAAAACATGATGCAACAATAGTTAACTAAAAACAACAATAAATGCTCGAAAACTAATTATACCTATTCCTATGCGACATTTGGGGACAAATCACAATAGCTTCGCGTCATTATATGGCGCCCAGTATAATTTGACCCCTGCCAAAGTATACTGACCTCTGTACCTGACCTTTTAGAACTGAGCGCTTAACCGGTCGGTAAATCAGAAAATAACAATACTCTGCAAACTCGGTATTGAAAAAAATAACAACGCGCTGCAGTTTAAGAAGGTGAAATTCTATACGCAATTAAAAGTGGGGTGCTTTAAAACACCCTCCATGAGTGACGACACTTAAGAGGAAATGCGGTCGGCATTTAGTCCATACAAACGTATTCCTCAGTTTCCTCCTTGGATAATGTCACTAGAGCAAATATTTTTTACCATATGATATATATCTACCACTACTATGTCCCTATGTTTTGTTTTTGTCAATAAATTAATTATTAAAAGAACTAGAAGTGTTTAAATTTTACAAAAATCGACCGGTTTTACCACCGTTTTCAGACATCCGGCAAACAAATTTGACGAATATAAAAAATAAAAGAAAAAAATACAGACATAACCAAAGTCTTTCTTAAATTATTACAGAAAAAATATTAAAATCGGTCCAGATTTTAAGAAGGAAACGGGGTAATACGAAAGTACGATTTCGCTAATATTGCACAGGAGAAATCAGTCGGAGATGTAGGTGTCTCTTTCGCGCTCAATTGGGAAGGTTTGCGGGAGGGGTGGGACGGAAATAGATCGCAAAAACCTATTCAAGTTATTAATATTTTGCAGCCCGCGTTTCCTCTTAAGAAGGTCAAATTTCATTCGCAATTAAAAGTGGGGTGCTTTAAAGAACCTCCACAAGTGTACGTCTGGCGCACTCTGGACAGTCAGCCCCACTATCAATGTTGTTGACTGGCTAATCTCTTCACCACAGCATGAGCTAATTGCATATAGCTTGTACCAACACGAGAGAAGAAAATTCTCATTTTACTAGAACCAACAATTTTTTTTAAATATAAACGTTCAAAGTAACTTTGCCATTATTTTTAAGGTTTTTCTATACATGGATGCAAAATTACTTTCAAATATTTGCTAAATAAATTGTTAACAATTCAAGCAACTAATATTAACGGGGAATAAAAAATGATATGTTGATTTACTTAATTTTAAACAAGTTATTAATAAAAATAACAGACATAATTTTACTTCAATTCCTAGGCTTCAATAGGAAATACAGCATGGACTTAATGGTTACAACTAAATAATAATATCAACATCATAAAAACATCTAGTTTAGGTACTCAAATTCCTGCTTCAATATTCCATATCTATGGCGCCCCGTACACAGTCAATCTCGATCGCGATCCGCGATCAAAATCAATGATCGCGATCCAGATTGTTTTGTTCCGTTCCGTCAATCTAATTCCTACACTATCAATCTGGATCGCGATGATTGATTTTGATCGCGGATCGCGATCCAGATTGACTGTGTACGGGGCGCCTATGCATTCATTTTCCAAGTTGCATTTTTTATACAATTATTATTATTATATTTAGTTGCATAAAAAATAAAAAAAATGTTTTGCACCCCTATTAATTGGCAAACCACAATAATGGGAGTGGAATAAAAAAAACCAAATACAGCTGTAGTATCTATGGTCCCAAAAAGCCAAGAAACAAGTGAAAGCTTGTAGTTTCAAGTGCTGTTCCATTATTTAAAACAGGTTGTATTTAAGAGGTACAATGTTTTTTTTTATCCATGTAGATTGGGTGTACTCCACGTACACTCCACGTCCATGTACACAACTACTACAAAGTATGAATCATCTGTTTTATAGTATCTACAGACTGACAATCACCGAATAATTCTATGTAACTTTTAGCTTTATTTGCATGTTCCAAATACAATATCTTTGTTCGTTCTATCGCATCTGTCTTCAAAACTTCTTCCTTTAATTGTTCTAAATCTACTTCAGTAATATTCTCAACATTTCCAACTAGATCATACAAATATGGATTATCGTTTAAAGCAAATAAAACAGGTGCACTTACTAAAGAAAATGAATCTTTATCAGATGTTAGTTTTTGTACTTCGGTTGCAGCTTGCCACGCTAAACATAGATGGCAGCCAAATTTGTATGCATTTTCTTGCTTTTCTTGATTGTGGTCACCTAGTAATAATGCTCCTTGGCAGCCTCGGCCAAATAATGTCCCACCATTGTACATTGCTCTTAACGTCCACTCTCGTATCGGTGAACCTGACACATCTTTCACTTCTAACGGTAATGTGTCACTGCATATGTTATATACATCCGAATCGTTGTCCACTGGCTTGCCAGGTATTGCCATGTTTTGTGCGTCTCGATGCCCATAAAACTCTCCTTCACTCAGGTCCCGTAGTGCTGTCGATATTAAGTACGATAGGTCTTGGTTTTTCAATCGGGCTAGCATTCCATTTGCGGTCACAAGTAAATAATCTCCAATGAGGATAGCAATTTTGTTTGCAAATATCGCTGTGTCTGAGTTTTTGTTTCGGTCACTTAGGGGTATGTTTAGTAGGCCTCTGTGAACATAATGTCCTGTTCTGATCATTTCTGTGAGCTCTGCGAGTATTCGCTGGTTTTGCGTTATAGTGCTCGTTAACAATGATGTCGGTGGGTTTACCGCTTTGGACAGTAGTAAGATGATGAGGCCCCATGGTTGCAGGTTGTTGTGTTCGTTGTAGAGTAACATTTTCGCTGTCTTTACAATGGGATGGTTCATGCCAACCTGTTGAAAAATATTTAATTACAAAATATTTCTGTTAGTGTTTTTCTTCAAATAAATTATTTTAAAATAAATTATTTGTTAAGAATTTGACTGCCTTTGTAGTCTAGTGGTCGGAAGCGCGACTGCTGAGAATAGGGTTATGGGTTCGATCCCCAGGTCGGGCAGTGTTATTGTGTTTAGCCAATAGGAATTTCTTAGTAACAGCCTGGAGTCTGTATTTATGCTCAGTTAATGGCAATAGGCTCACCCCCTATTACATGGGACTTAAACATAGCTGGCGAAACGAGGGTGTACTAAAAACACCTCTGCCGAACCCTTCGGGGAATACAAGGCGTGATGTTATGCTATTTGTTAAGTGAAACTTTTTACATACTTTCTAATCACAGGCACTAAAATGGCTCACAAAAGAACATATGTTTACTTCTTGTAATTTGTTTTTTTATTGAATCCAATAGTATCCTGTGCTGGGTCAGCAGTATGTCACGAGGTTTGATGGAATTACATGATTTCGTTTACACCCTGTATACTTTAATGTCTTTGTTTCCTACTTATTCAGGGCCACTATCTATAATTTTTTACTTTATCTAAATAGATAATATGACAAAATATCATAATCATTATTACTTTAATTTGAAATTAAATTAAAGGTCACTTCAAATTGCAACATAGGATCTAAACTAGCATTAAAGACTCAAGGAACATGTCTAATTTGTTATTGTATGTATTGAGTCTTAGAACAGGAAATGACCTTGCACCTCTAATCACATGGTCAAACTACTATACACAAAAATATTACATAATATTTAATTTTATGACATAAAGCTGCACTTTTACAGCCTGGATTACTTTAAAATTATGTTTCACTTGTCATTGGAGTCTTGGAAACGTAATTAAACATGTTTTATGGTATTTTTTTTAGGAATAACAGAAGGGCAAATTGTACTTACAACTGTTCGCAAGTGCATCGCTAAATTGGCGAATTCGTCGCTCAATAACCATCGTAAATTCATAAAAGAGGTCGGATACCCAACTATCTTCTCTGCCTCTCTAATAACTTTGCCCCATTGTGCGAGAGGAGGCCGAAATACGATGTCTTCCGGAGTCAGGCTAGTTAGGGTGGATTCAAGACGAATTTGTTGCGATAATAACGCCGTGCGGCGCAAATGGCGGATTAGGGCGTACGACATGATCACTGAATTTATTGGTAAATATCTTTAATTCACTGTCTTATTCAAATTTTATTGTTAAATATAATTTAAAAACACACCACCTCGCGCACTGCACAGTGGTTATGTCATTCATTCTTTATTTTGACATTACCTTGGATCGTTCAGAAACGTTCGGAAACGAATCCACTGTGTGCGAATACTGTACCGGAAAACGGTACGGTTGATGTGTGAACAAACACTGCACGACTGTTAATAAATAATTATTCTTAGTTAAATATTTAGTACTTAGTTTGAAATACAGTTAACTGCGGTTTTATAGACAGATTTTCATAATTTATTGTTTTCATTTTAGTTTCAGAACGAATTAGAATTAGATTGTTCGTGCTATCAACCTGTTTCTCTACCTGACCGGAAAAGGATATGTAATGTGTTATTCAGTATTAGTTGTTTTAAATACATATTTAATTATTATAAAAGCCTCGTTTTTGGTTTAAAATGTAACAAGCGCGGCCGCCGATCGTGATTTGCTGGGTTGGCGTTGGGCAGTGTTCTTGTTTTCATTTAGGAAATTCACAGTAACAGCCCGTTGTTTTGAGTTTTAGCTGGTAAATGAAGATAAACTCTATATACACGTTTTATTTACACCTAACGTTTTTGATCATACCTTAAGAAGAAATGCGGTGGGCATTTAGTCCATACAAACGTATTCCTCAGTTTCCTACTTGGATAATGTAACTAGAGCAAATATTTTTTTACCATAAATGATATACACATATCTACCACCACTATGTCCCTATGTTTTGTTTTTGTCAATAAATTACATAATTATTAAAAGAACTAGAAACGTTAAAATTTTACAAAAATCGACCGGTTTTACCACTGTTTTCAAACAACTGGCAAACAAATCTGACGAATATAAATAATAAAAGAAAAACATACAGACATAACCAGTCTTTCTTAAATTATTACAGAAGAAAATATAAAAATCTGTCCAGATTTGAAGAAGGAAACAGGGAAATACGAAAGTACGATTTCGCTAATATTGCACAGGAGAAATTAGTCCGAGATGCAGTTGTCTCTTTCGCGCTCAATTGGGAACGTTTTCGTAAGGGGTGGGACGGAAATAGATCACCTAAAAACCTACTCAAATTATTAATATATTGCAGTCCGCGTTTACTCTCAAGGGAAAGGTAGAATTGTTAGTTGTAACGTCGTTAACACAATGTTAGGTACTAAACACACGTATCAGCATCGATTCGCATTTCATCACTCATATAGAAAATAGACATTTTGTATGAACATGAGTATAGGTACGCACACATTTCACCTTTTCGCATCGATTTACCTTTTCGCATCGATTCACCTTTCATATCGATTCACCTTTCGCATCAATTCACCTTTCGCATCAATTCACTTTTCGCATCGATTCACCTTTCGCATTCTTCAGTACGCTTACGCATACTTAATATAATGTTTTTACAGCTAAAAGCACACAATTTCATAGGTCACATTAAAGTCCGGCGCCAAGCAGTTTACTGTGTTCCGTCGTGTGTACCTATTATGTGAGAGTCAGAGGGGTATAGAGGAATCCCTCTATATCTCTGTGCTTTGGATTCGTGTGCTCCATTTTAGACCCTGTCTGCACATACCACCAGGCGAGACTAGGGCCAAACGCGACTAAGACAATAAAAAAGAAGTTAATGCGGCTAAGTATTTCGATAACCAACGTAATTATTAGCCTCTGATTATTAGACCACTATTTTCTCTGTTGGTGACAGGGGCGGCCATATGGCGTGGCGAGCAGGGCAACTGCCCGGGGCCTCACTCTTGCAGGGGCCTCGCGCACTCGCGCAGCACCCCAAGTATTTTTGTGTTTATTAATTTTTGTTAATTTCCAAAAAACAATTTTAAAACTCTTAATTTAGGTATTTATTTATAACTTTGTATTTCTCGTCAAGCATCATCGTTAAAACTAATTCCACAAAGACCAAGGCCTCGCAAAGATCTACCCGCCCGAAGCCTCGCGATGGTTCAGGCCGCCTCTTGTTGGTTATAGGAGTCTAGCAACTTATATAGCACAGTACCTACTGATCCCGGCTTACAACAAAGAGTAACATAACATCACGTTTTATATTCCCGACGGGTTCGGCAGAGGTGTTTTTAGTAGGTACACCCACGTTTCGCCAGTTATGTTTAGGTCCCATGTAATGAGAGCGAGCCTATTGCCATTAACCGGGCACAAATCCAGACTTCAGACTGAGAAATTCCTAATGGAAAAGCCAATAACACTTTGCCCGACCTGGGGATCGAACCCAGGACTCCATGCTCAGCAGTCGCGCTTGCGACCACTAGACCAATAAGGCAGTCAAACAAAGAGAGAGAGAAAGAAAGAAAGAAAGAAAATTAATTTATACAGCCAAGAACACAATGACAGCTTAAATAAATTAAAAATAAAGAAAGACAAATAAATAATAGAATAGAAAAATAATTAAACATACACATTTTATGCTGTCGAGCATGTCCATGCCGAAAAGGTCACCAACTCAGCATATGCTAGACGTCAAACACCCAGCGCTGATTTTCAGCTGGCACCCCCGCAGTGACACACGGATGGAGGTAGTCAATTTTAAATATATATTCTATTATATTTGAGTGGATAAAAGTGTTTTATAATGTCGTCTGTCCCTATTAACAAGGTCGGATATGCAATTTTCTCGATTTTGGTTTTATTTACCTATTGACCTAATAAAAGCACTGTCTTGCAGTAGCTTTAACAAAAAGTAATTTTTTCTCATAGTTTTTGAAATAGTCATGTTAACAAAGTCGTATATATTTAAAAAATATAAGCAATTTAAACTTTGACGCGCTCTCCTGTAAAATCACTGTTTTGCAGAACCTACATTCTTAATAGGGACAGCCGATGTGTCAATAAACAATGCATATACTAGGTAGATATTGAGGTAAACTACAAAAATATAATAAAAATAAAGGATAAAAACTACTTTTAATTTATGACAGCTAATCAACGTAATTATGGCAATGTCAATTGAAATAGCAGGCGGCGCGGTACGCACTTCCTGTTAAGATGAGGTTGACCTCTATCCATTTTTAACCGACTTCCAAAAAGGAGGAGGTTACTATGTTCGTCTGTATGTTTTTTTTTTGTGTATGTTCATCGATATTTTCGCCAATTGTGAACCGATTTTAATGATTCTTTTTTTAATGGATAGGGTATACTTCGAAGTTGGTCCCATTTAAATTTGGTGAAGATCTGATGAAGAACTTCGGAGATAGACGAACAGTACGCATATTGTGATGATGTGATTATGTTACGAGCAGCGTCTTTAGTAGGTCCAACCAAGTTTTAATCAAGGCCACTAAAATGAAAAAAATAAAAACTTTTTTACAAAAAATTTAAACCGACTTCAAAAAGAATAAAATAATTACCATATAAAATTAACAGTTTCAAAAGTCGGTGCCTTCAATTTGGTTCAGCGTGGATCAGCACCGACTTCTGAAACTGTTAATTTTATATGGTAATTATTTTATTCTTTTTGAAGTCGGTTTAAATTTTTTGTAAAAAAGTTTTTATATATCAGTCTTGGCTCGGCCACAAGAGAGTCAGACAAAGAGTAGTACCTATAGCAGAAAATCCGTTTACAGCAGCGAAACTTTGCAAAGAGTCAAGGGCCTCCCACTCCTGACCCTGTACCCAGTGGCGTAGGGTGTATTTCTTCCACCTAAGGCCAACCCTAAATTTTCCGCCCTCAACCTTATTCTCGCAACAAAGTAAAAAATCGATGAAAACTCTGTGATACCCCTTTTTGCTGTGTTGATTGTAAAAGGATTCAGAATAAAACTGGACTTGAATTTTTGCGTAAATAAGTACCTATGTAGTCCTGATGACAATACATTTATCTAATCTGATCACTATGACCTGATGCTGCAGCTTGCCGCCCCGGACATCTGCGCCGCCCGAGGCCATGGCCCCTTTGCCCCCCCCCCCCACGCTACGCCGCTGCCTGTACCTTAATCTCACCTGGCGCTGGTCTACGAGGTTCTGACGTCACGGACTCGCGAGTGGGTTGACTGTAAACCTACAAACCCAGCGTTCAAACTTGCCCAAGATCGATACGCATTTGGAGGGCCCGCAGCCACGAGCCAGAAGGGGCGCGTGGCTGGTTATCAACCACGCTGATCATATAATTTGCAAGGTTAAGCTGCGCTTGTCGTGGTCAGTCCGTGGATGATCATTCGGTACACATCGAGACCCCTCCGTGCCTCTGAGAGCTCGTTAAACCGTCGGTCCCGGGTGTCATACCTATGACAGTTGTTACGGGTAATCAGAAGCTAAAAGTCTGACAACCGGTCTAACCTTAGGATATTGGCATTGCCCAGTTACTGGGTTGCGGTGGTCAGATGGCAGTCACTCCATGTAAAATACTGGTATTCAGCCGCATCTGGTTAGACTGAAAGCTGACCTCAACATAGTTGGGAAAAGGCTAGGCAGAACGATTTAAGAAAGCATTTAAGAAGCCTACAAATAAAATCTATTTAAATACAACTCCAACATATCAGCAAAATCGGTCACGATCCACAATAATGACGGCCACTGAATGACGGTATAATAAATACCTGGCAGGCAGCTTTGAATGCAATTAGGTATTTCATTTTAGATTTTATCTCCACCCCCCCATATGAACGCATCGCTAATAAATACCAAGTACTGAACGAACGCTTCTACACCGACCAATCACGTGTCGGCGCGCCATAATTCAAAAATAGAAGGGTCAGGGAGGCCGCTGGCGAAGACGGTGGCTCGTCCGTAGCAATTAAAAATAAAAGCAATGTATAATTTGTTGGCAGTTTATGGTAGACTTGGACTGGTCCGCAAAACGACTAAAATGTAGCGGCATTTGCATGTTGATCGGTGCATTTCTGATTGAGTGAGGTTCGTACACCCGTTTGTTGTTTGTCGATTTTAGGTACTCGTATGTTATAAGAGGTATGTTTGTGTTTTTACTATGACACATAGCCTTTTTGAGCTCGTTACAGGCTTCTGAAAAAGTGTATACACAAAGTTACGTTATATTTTTACTAGTAATTATGTTGCGGTCAATATTAATTACGTACCTATGACATTGAAACATCTGATCAAACAGCCCATAGTATATGACGCGAATACTGATGTCAAAAAAAATGTATTTAGTATTTATTCTTTATTGTACACAAGAAAAATTACAGCAGTAAAACTACAATTTAGTGAAGTTATATACAAAGGCGAGCTTAACTCAAAAATGAGTTTTCTACCAGCAAATCTTTGAGTGATAGAGAGAGATTGATTGTGGTTGAAGGCAAATTCCAGTGTACAATTGTCTTATTTATTTCTACTTATTTATGCTATAAAATATAATATACCTAAATAAATATATAATAAGAAAATATATATCTAAATATATACATAAATATATATAAACCATATAATAAACCTACATAGATAATATTACATATTAATCATTCAGAAAGGTAATGCTTCCTAATTCTACTCTTGAAAACGTTAAGAGAAGGGCTGTCGCGAAGTGAGTGTGGGAGAGAGTTCCAAAGACGCACTGCACGAATAGTGATTGTAGATACAAGTTGGTAAATAAAACATTGGTGTCGATTCTGTTGCGCACTGTGACAGGACTAAACTAAACTAAGGGTGTTTGTCTCTTTCTGTTTCAATAGAAAAAGAAAGTGACAGTTACTTTTAGTCTAGTTTACCTAAAGTAGGGCCATTTTAATAGGTCACATTTGACATATGTTGTCTGTTTTTCAAAGTAAATCGTGAATTGTCTTCTGTTTCATTATTAAAATAAACATATTTTTAGCAACTGAAAAATGTTGTCCAACTGTGCCTTCTAACTTTGGAAAAATTAATAATATTACATGGCTGCCGTTGCAAATGAATATTTTGATGAAGTGTCAAATGCGATCTATTAAAATGGCCCTACTTTAGTCCTGTCAAAGTGCGCAACAGAATCGACACCATTGTTTGTAAGTTTTTTTTTAAATTTCCTGTTCTTTTGTCACAAGCAATCCCTTATGCCCGGCTCTTATGACCAAAAACGAATCGTTTTGTTTACCAATGGTGACATTTAACTGGGCATATAAACAGACTTGTAAGGTATCTAATTTTAACTGTGATAGTTACTAACATATGGGAAGGTCTTTATTTGCTTTATTATTGGTAAAGATACAAGAGTCACTGCCTTGTTGGTCTAGTGGTGGCAAGCGCAACTGCTAATCGTGAAGTCCTGCGGTCGATCCCCAGGTCGTGAAAAGTGTTATTGGGTGATTCCGTGTGGAATTCCTCAGTAGCAGTCCAGAGTTTGGATTTGTGCCCGGTTGATCGCAAGAGGCTCGCCCCTATTACATGGGACCTAACCATAACTGCGAAATGAGGGTGTTACCAGTGTTCCCAACCGTACGATAATTTCATAGCTGCGTACGATGTACGATAGTACATTACTATCGTACGCAGAAAGTACGATAATTTCAGTACAGTGACAGATGATCTTTTTTTTTGGATTTCCCCGTCACTTTTCGACTGCATAGAGATCTTCTAAAAAAAAAGGTCGTCCATTTATGGCTTGAAAGAGAAGCGTCTAATTGTTTGTGTCTCTAAATGCACCCAAGATACAAGAGAAATGAAAAGCCCCAGTACGATAGCTTCCTGGCTTTAGGTTGTGAACACTGGGTGTTACTATACACCTCTGCCCATCTCTTCGGGGAATATAGACGTGAGGTCATGTTCATGTTTATGTATTTATACAAGAGCTAATTTTAACTTATAACGGTCGGTAAATCTTAGGAATCGGCCAGTGGTGGGCTTGTACAAAACTTTAGGGAAGGTAGGGGGTGATCCAGTCTTTTGCCGCATGTTATTGCAACCATACGCTACTATGCGATGATAATAGATAATGATTTTGGACCCTGACACGTCATACCTGTGACCCAGTATGACGAGCCAGGGATACATTATAACCAGGACCTCCTACCCTATCAAAACAGCAAGTCCACCATAAACATGTGTATTTATAATCTGTGTGATCACAGTCGTGGACCAAGTCATAGGACTCGAGTTCGAACCCAAGGCACGCACCTCTGACTTTTCGGATTCATATGCGTATTGTATAATTATCACTTGCTTAAAAACGGTGAAAGAAAACAGTGAGGAAACCGGCATGCCTGAGAGATATTTCTCGACGGCATATGAAGCAAAGTTAGAGCGCGAATAAACTCTGACACCAGGTTAGTGGCTAACCACACGAGAAGAAGAAGTAGTGGACTGGTAAACTAAAGATGTTTATTTTATTCCGTGTGGGGACGGTTCCGATCTCTGTTACTTAGATTCTTGTGCTCTATCCTAGGGTAGGATCAAATGCGACCAAGAATAAAAAAGAAGATTAGTTATTTAGACACGGTAATCGAGCAATAAATATAACAAAATATAACTTATCCCTTCCATGCTTAAATGTTATTTATTTATAATAGCTATATAACACATCCACAAAGTATTAAAAACACTTTTACATCCACAAAATGTTATAAATATGCATAGAGTAATTTTTGTATTAAGGCAGCGCTAATAACGTGGCTCGAGCCGCGGTAAATTACTTCTTGCCATACCGCCGACCATCGCCAATCCTATCCATTTAAAACCAATTATGTTTTATTATAGCAAGAGAGAGACGAAAGACCTAATATATGGCGTTAGAAAAGGATAGATGCATAACTAAAGCACTGATTTGGGTTACAACGGGTGAAAATATATTTGGGAAATATTGGGGGACAGTAATAAGAATAAAACGTCATTCGGTATTTAAAAATAATTTATTGTAGTAAATTATTGAAGTTTTTTGCTATCGTTACTTTTAATTTTTAATATTGTTAGGTATTTGTATAAAATTCTTAGTAAGTAGTTATTTTTATCACATTACGACTTTTTCATTGAAAAGGATAGTTAAAAAGAATTTATAATGAGATGTTTAAAAATTCTCTTCGTTGTTGAATTAGTTCCGAATTTAAGAAAATAATTCCATACTTTGCAACACTGGTAGTACACTCGATCGTGTTTTTTTTTTAAATGCACACACTGGCACGGGCGCGCTGTCTTGATGCCTGGTCCTGAATGGAGGCTTAATGGACGCTTCGAAAATATAAAATTAAAACGGATACTTATAATGAGTTACATAGGCTATCGCGGGCGCGTGAGGGTTCGACGGGATTTGAAGGCTTTTGTTACCCAGTTCAACGACCCCAGTTTGTTTTTAGTAATTAAAATTGCATTTTTTCTTTTGTTTTGATTTTAACTCTTCGACGTTGCTAATGGACGAACCAATATTGCCTTTGAATATCTTTTTTATGAGTCATCGATGTTCGAAATTGAGTCAAAATCATTTTTATTTAACAAACTTTGGTAAGAGTTATAATTATATCGAAGGTACATTATACATACATTCACGGCTGTAATCCTGGAAGGGGTAAGCCGAAGTGTTTTCCTATTACAGTAAACTGTACACCCACATTTCGCCTCTGGTAGTAAGTATAATAGGCGAGTCTATTGCCATTTTTCGGGCACATTTATAATGCCAATTGGGTTTTGGAATTTTCCCCAGTTTTGCCAACCAACTAAAAAGTTTTTAGTTTACCTCTGATTTTCGGATTCATGCGTGTATTGTATAATTATCACTTGCTTAAAAACGGTGAAGGAAAACATCGTGAGGAAACCGACATGCCTGAGAGATATTTCTCGACGGCATGTGAAGCCAAGTCAGAGGCCCATGGGCGGCATAAACTCTGACACCAGGTTACTCACTAACCACAAGAAAAGAAGAAGAAGCCAACCAACTTGCCCACAATTGCATGGGATTTACGTCATCGACTTGGTGCAGCAGTACCTACACCTTTACTACAGATGCACTATGCCTGCCTATACCTACCCCTTCTTAGAATTAACTACTTCGTCTAGTATCTCATTTCGTTTAAAATTTACATACATATTAATAGGCATGTTTTTTGTTGACACACAAAAATGGCGGTCGATAATTATAAAATAACCTCCGGCCATCTTATAATCAGTTTAGGTGAACGCTGCGAGCCATAAAAACTATTTAAATTAAAATAATTATTACTGAACCTTTTGTTTTGTTGCGCGGCATTATTATTAACTATACTAATATTATACAGAGGAAAGATTTGTATTTTTGTATGTAACGAATAAACTTAAAAACTACTGGACCGATTTCAATAATTCTTTTGCCGTTAGAAAGCTACATTATCACTGAGTAACATAGGCTACGGGCGGAGCCGTGAGGACACAGCTAGTGTATTATAGACCAGTTGTATAGACGATGAGAAATGTATGATTTATTCTTTATCTGGTTGCCATGTCCCTGGTCCCTTTTTTATCGTTGGAAAACCCTCATGGATGTCCCTCGCCCGGGAAGGCGGGGGGGTCTGCCGGACTCTTACCGGCTAAAAACCAACGGTGTTCCTCCTCCTGACCGTTCGGCCGGGGTTGCGGGATTCGCAAAAGCATGCACCGCAACCCCGGCAGATCATGTCCCTGGCCCTGGTTCTTACGAAGAAAATTAGAGCCTCCACGAGTGACGATGTAACCTGGGTAGTCTCGTTACTAAATTTGCTGTCTGGCCACTCTTTTCCCCACGGCATGAGCTATTCTCGTAAAGCTCGTACCGATATGAGAGAAGAAGACAAAAAATCGGATAACCTCAAGGTTGTGTTGGTATTTGAGTATAGGAAGGTCACTTGAATACAGAGAGAGAGAGAAAGAGAGACAACATCGCAAAAGTAGCTGATAGAGTAGAGATCGAGTTTGGTTTGGCATGATAAGGAAACATTGACATAGAAGGAAAGAAAGGAAATGTATTCATTGGCACATAATATAATCAATAGGTATACTCATAAAACACATAAAAAAATAAGTGCCAAAAGCCACCAGCTCAGCAGAATGTCATGTACTATTATATTTTTACTTGATTAAGTTTGGCCCTAGTCTCACCTGATGGTAAGCGTAGACAGGGTCTAAGATGGAGCACACGAATCCAAGTAACAGAGATATAGAGGGATTCCCCTATACTCCCGTGGTTCTCACATACACACGACGGAGCACAGTAAACTGCTTGGCCTGACTTTAATGTTCAGGTGGTAGCTAGCCAGGCGGACCGTATAGATCTTACCACAAATCGTGCTGGGTTTTGATGAATCTTATAACACGCGTCTATTCCCAGCGTGCGGTGAGGAAGTTTTATTTTCTATCCCGTACTACCTAACGCTGATTTTCAGCTGCAACTTACGACTGCCATACGCTCGAATCCAGTTAATTAGGATGTTAACATGTAGATGGGTGAATATTCGAAATTTTTTAACATTATTTTAACAAATCATTCTTCTCCCGGGTTGTTAACGTTATGGTATTGTCAGATTGTTTTTATTCTTGTCTTATTGCTTGACGGCAGCGGTATAGTTTCAGTTTTCATTATCATAATTATAGTATTAAACATCTGCATTCTTAACTTTGGGATGATGCTAATGACGTTCTCAATTTTTGTTAATATTTTTCGAAGAATGGCCCAGATAGATATTATAATAATAATATAGTGTGTCTGTCCCGCATGACGAGAACCTTGTGAAAGCCGAGAAATATAAAGAAATTAAGTATCAAGATTTGGCACACGAGGTTGTCGACATGTGGGAGATTGACTCAGCAGTCATTGTGCCGATAGTCGCCAAGAGCCTCGACCAACATCTGAAGAGGCTCTCGTTGGGCAGCTGGGTCAAGGGCCTGATACAGAAAGCGGTACTTCTGGACACGGCACGTATTGTCAGGAAGTTCCTCTCTCTGAGGCCCTGACCACCGGTAGCTTGGACCCTGTTCCCGATGCCGGTGGGCTACTATTTTTTATATTTTTAAATGTTTTTATATATTTTTTTATTGAAATATTTAAAAATGTAATAAGATATGTACATATAATGAATAAACGAATATAGTGTGTAAAAACATGAAAAAGCAAATTTAAATAACAGTTTTCCTGGGTGCCTAAACCGCAATATGTGAAGATCAAAGTTTGCCCATTATGTTCTACGGTGCCGAAACGTGGGCACTGACAATTGGTCTGGTTCATTACGAAGTCGTTCAATACATAAACTAGGGAACGAGCTATGTCGCCAGGGCTTCTAAGGTACCATTTACTAGCTAGACTCATCCAGATAGGCGTGGTCAGGGTCTCTCAATGCTGTTGAATAGCCGTATTTGACGATAGCTGCTCTAACCGTACGTTTAAAAATTCAAATTTATTATTAAATAGACTTAAATAAGAAAAAGGGCGAACAATGAAATTTACTACGTTTGCTCACAATCGGATCCGTCCGCGTCCGTTCGGACTTCGTCGGCTTCCCACGGCTTCGTCGGAGTTCGTCGTCAATGCGCGCATTAGCGTACAATGTGCGGTGCGCGTGCGCAAGCGGCGAGGCTTTGATCGTGCCGCCATTAAAAAAATACATACTTGATTTTTTTTTGAGATGATATTGTGTCGACTTTGTTGTTTAAGTGCGAGAGGTATTTTTTGCTTTAGGTGATATGTAAAATACTATGGGTTATAGAAACCAGTTCGCGCGCTTTTGACAGGCTGTCCACGTGTCCAAGGCCAGCATCTGAACACTTCAGAGCGTAGATAGATTTGAATTGATGAGACAGCGTCAGTCATCTCGTGCCGACAAGCTATCGAGAACAGTTCATTCTGGAAGCCGAAGCCAACATAGTTGGGGAAAGGCTGTGGAGGAATGGTGTTCCTCCTACGAAAAGGGAGGATCCTCCTACCAGGCGGGTCTTATGCCTGGCGGGCCACTGCCCAACGGTTGATGTTGGGAACTTGTATATATTCTATCAGCGTCTCAAATCTTGATGTCGCGGTGCAGGATTTGTGACGTTTCATTTGACAGCTGTCATTGATGTCATTGTTGACGCTGTAGTCTGCTATAATAGTCTTGCCGCGTAATTCGTATGTGGCGTGGTAGATGCCGCCACAAGGCTAAGTTGGTGATGATCGGAGTCCGAGCTACCAGTGATTAAGGTTACAGAGTCAGGAACCTCCTTACAATGTGTGTAGTGTCTTCTTCTCTTGTGTCAGTACAGGCTATATGAGAACAGCTCTTGCCGTGGAAAAAAGATCAGCATGTCAGCAAGGCTGGTAGCAGGGCCGACCACCCAGGGTGCGCTGGACGCACTCAATATCATCGCTCGTGGATGTTCTTTTAATTCACTCCAAAGCGTCAGTTGATTCATAACGTACCAAAGCTCGTATGACGCTTCTTATTCCCGAATTTTGAAGACCTGATCAATACCGTACAGTTATTACCGAAAGTAATAAGTATTTGAGTTATGTGTGGAAAAATAGAGTGGTTAAGTAGTACAGTGCGCGGCAAATAACTTGAACCAAGATGGTGTCAACTGCCAAACTTGAGGGGTTTACTAGTAGCCACAGAAGAGTTCCACTATCCATCTGCTAGCTCCTTCATCAGACCCTGAACACCAAGTGCAATCTATTGGTCTCATCAAAACGAATCATATGACCCGAACCTCATATAGATCACGCAGTCGACGCCATCTCGGTTCAAATTATTTGCCGCGCACTGTACCTATACCATTTTCACTGAAGTTTGAGACAAAATTGTGTCGATTCTGTTGCGCACTATGACAGGACTAAACTAGACTAAGGGTGTTTGTCTCTTTTAGTTTCAATAGAAAAAGAAAGTGACAGTTGCGTTTAGTCTAATTTAGTACTGTCAAAATACTATCTATTGTAAAATTATCACTATTCTGTTTTGTTGTATCAACTACCTTGTTGCTCTGGTGGTGGCAAGTGTGACAGCTGAGCAAAGTGTTATTGGGTTTTTCCGTGTGGAATTCCTCAGTAGCAACTCGGAATTTGTATTTGTGCCCGGATGATGGCAATAGTCTCGCCCCCTATGGGACTTAAACATAACAGCGAAATGAGGGTGCTACTATACACCTCTGCACGACCCTTCGGGGAATAAAGGCGTGATGTTATGTGTTTTGTGTAATTGACACCTGCTAACAAAGGAATTATTTAAAGAGTGGGTAGAAACATATGGTGTAGTAGTTAATTACTTACCGCTCCCAAATGGATAGGCCTGACCGGTAAAGTACCACGAGACTGACACCCATATTCTAAGACGTTCCTCCAAATTTGCTCGACTCGACTCCACCTCGACTCAGCCTTTCTCACTACCATCGGTAGTTATAGTTGACATAAACGTCCTCGACTCGAGATTTTTCCTCAGTCGAAGTAAGGAATCATCTGTCAAACTTGAGGTACCTCGGAACCTACCTTACGGAAAGAAGTGTCAAAGTTCGTATGTAACAAAAATTATGTCTATAACTCTACCTCTACTTATTTGAGGACCCCTCAGGCGAGGAACCTCAAAGGTCACTCGAAATTGGGACTAAGACTACAATTTTGAAGGTGTTTTCGAGGCCACGCCGTCCTGAGTCGAGTACGAGTCGAGTAAGTTTTGGAGGAACGTCTTAGAATATGGGTGTGACTATCTAGTCATAAGGTTTAATAATCTGGATTGGCCAAATATTCAATGTTCGGTCTTCAGAGATGTCTTTGACTAAGTCCTGTATTATTAAATCTCTCTCAACATGGTGGCCTAAGAGCGTCATCCCAAGTGGAGATGTCAAAATGTGAAACGTCATGGGAATTTCATACATTTAACAAAACATTTTTCTTTGAAAAAAAGTAGAGCTTTTTACTAATATGGGTTATCTATAGATTGATAACTTTTCATTAGCTAATTAGAACATAAACCACAACAAACGTTAAGCAAATAGTTAGATAATAAAAGTTTTAAATCATCCATTTTTGACTATTTTCATTACGTGTTTCATCTTGCCGTAACTTTAGTTCCAGCGAAGTTCCGCTATCGCATACTAGATGTCGCTACTTGTGGCGTTTTTAACAAATTCTGAGACTAGACCTTGCATGAAGTACATATTTATTTTTACTCTTGGATTATGAGACATTTTGCTAAAGTATATTAATTATTTACACAAAACTATTGGTACTTAACAGTGTTAGAAAATTATAACAATGTACAATATATTATTTGTAATCATGTTAATAACTGTCATTTTTTTTATTAGGTATGATTTGATATGACTAGGTTTTTGTGGCTAATTACCAACCGCGCGGATTATACTATTTGCGAGGTTAAGCCGCGCTTACCACGGTCAGTCAGTGGATGGGTGACCGTTTGTTACACATTGAGACTCCTCCGTGCCTCGGAGAGCACGTTAAACAGTCGGTCCCAGGTGTCATAAGAATACCTATGACAGTCGTTACTAGACAGAAGCCGGAAAGTCTGATAACCACTAACTGGGTTGCGGAAGTCTGATGACAGTCGCTTCGTGTAAAATATTGGTATTCAGCCGCATCTGGTTAGACTGGAAGCTGACCCCAACATAGTTGGGAAAAGGCTAGGCAGATATGATTTGACATGATTGCATTTTTTTAGGTTTAATTTTAATAAACTTTAAATACACATATGAAGGTAATGCCCATCGTCACCAAGCGGGGTGTTTTGACTATTTCTTGTTAGTTATAAATTTATAGCGGCCCGTCCCGGCTACGCACGGGTGGACATTTTTCCCGTTTTTGCAACATTTTTCATTTATGCTCCGCTCCTATTGATCGTAGCGTGATGTTATATAGCCTATAACCTTCCTCGATAAATGAACTATCGAACACAAAAAGGTTTTTTCAATTCCAACCAGTAGTTCCTGAGATTAGCGCGTTCAAACAAACAAACTCTTCAGCTTTATAATATTAGTGTAGATTATGGGAACGTTTGTCTCTGTCTTCGAAATCTGTATCTTAAACATTATTGCCAGTTCCCTGTGCATCCTGCTACCTGGATATTGGTTCAATTTAACTTTAAATAAGGAATTCTTGTAGAAGGGTTCCCGAGGGATGCGCTTGTGTTAGGTGAATCGATGGCCGCTAGAACAAACTAGAATATTCCTATGAAGCTTCTGTTGGACCAAAATTTCTCTTATAAGCAATACGTATTATTAGTGATAGCCCAGTGGTGTGACCGTTGGACTGCCCAGTCCTAAGTCGCACGCACCTCTGACTTTTAGGATTCATGTGCGTATTGTATAATTATCACTTGCTTAAAAACGGTGAAGGAAAACATCGTGACGAAACCGGTATACCTAAGAGATATTTCTCGACGGCATGTGAAGCTAAATCAGAGGCCCATGGGCGGCATAAACTCTGACACCAGGTTAGTCACTCACCACACGAAAAGAAGAAGACTGGGTTAAGCAGGCGGGTTTGTAATATCATAGGTCGTCATTAATGCATTGCTTTTTTTTATCGTTGGTAAATCCTTATGGATGGCCCTCGCCCAGGGAAGGCGAGGGTGTCTGCCGGACTCTTACTGGCTAAAATATAACGGTGTCCCTCCTTCTGACCTAAGGCCGGGGTCACGGGACTCGCTATTGCATGCACCACAACCCCGGCAATTCATGCATTGCTTGCCATGCAGGAGGATCCGAGTTCAATTCCAGCCATTACCTCTGACTTTGCAAATTCATGTCCAGATCAGAATTTGATTATCACTTGTGTTAACGGTGAAGGAAAACATCGTGAGGAAATCTGCATACATGAGAAGGTTTCAAAGAGTTTTCGATGGTGTGTGTAGTCAGGTAGTCAGGCCGGCGTGGTGGACTAAGACCTAAACCCTTCTCATTGTGAGAAGGGGCCCGTGCCCAGTGGGTTGGTTGTGCTAATGGTATGGTGCACGCTCAAACATTGAAGTGGAGGTGGGCGGGTCACTTGGCGCGAGTTGAGGGCGGCAGACTGGAGTCGAAGAACAACCGGAAAGGCCCAAATGGAAAGAGAAAAAGAGGCAGACCAACGGAATGGTGGTAAGATGAGATAGGAGTAATAATTGGAAAATCACGGTTGTCAGAAGCGAAAAACAGAAAAAGCTGGAAATTATTGGAGGAGGTCTATACCCGTCGAGGGGTCCATTATTAATTGTAAATGAACTATACTCATTAGAATTAAGTTAATTATAATTAAAGAATAGTAAAGGCTTTATTTTTTTTATTTATATGGTCACACAAAAGGAATTTATAAGTCGGATGTCAATTGAAACGCCGGTAGAGGACGCCGTAGAAGGACATACATCGATGTTATTGGTGATGTTCTTCACAAATGACAGGTGCGTAGTACTCTCAAGCGGCGTGCGTGTATGACAAGATGTATGAATGTGGATGAAGCGAAAGGAGTATGTAAGGATCGTAGCATATGGCGTTCTATAGTTTCTGCCTACCCCCATGAGAAAAAGGAGTGAGTTTATGTATGGTAACATGTCTGTATTAGCCCGGCCGCACATTATAAGAAAATGTCTGTGAGAAAAAATTTGAAAGGCTCGCATACATTCTGTACTACACCCCGCACACTCAGAATTTTCAAGATCCGGCTGTCTGCAGGCTGTAATACAAAGTGTATGCGCAGAGGGCCTTCGCGCACGCGTTACGAATTAACTGACAGAATTTTCTGCTAGTGTGTGGCCGGGTTTAGGCTGTGATGACCATTGCATAACAAAGTAAGACCGTTCTACCTAGCCTTTTCTCAACTACGTTAGGGTCAGCTTCCAGTCTAACCAGATGCGGCTGAATACCAGTATTTTACACGGAGCGATTGCCATCAGACCTCCGCAACACAGTTACTGGGCAATGCCTATATCCTAAGGTTGTCAGATTTTCGGGCTTCTGACTACCCGTAACGACTGTCAAAGGTTTTCGTATGACATCCGGGGACCGACGGTTTAAGGTGCTCTCCGAGGCACGGAGGGGTCTCGATATGTAACGAATGGTCACCCATCCATACCGCGGCAAGCGCAGTTTAACATCGCAAATCTCATGACTGATGCTGTTGGCATTTAGCCATGAGCCCCCGATAACTTAGAAAGATGTTAAAGTAAACATCAACATAACATCACACCTGTATTCTCCGAAGGGTTAGGCAGAGGTGTATAGTAACACCCTCATTTCACCAGTTATGTTTAACTTTCATATGATAGGGGCGAGCCTATTGCCATCAACCGGGCACAAAACCAAACTCCGGGCTGCTACTGAGGAATTCCATACGGAAAACTCCAATAAAACTGCCCGACCTGGGGATCGAACCCAGGACCTCACGATCAGCAGTCGCGCTTGCCACCACTAGATCAACGAGGCAGTTGAAGTAAAATTACTTTATTTCCTATAAACTATAACAGCATTTCCATTGATCCTATGGTTTTTATTGTACGTGTGTACGATCTTTGTACCCCTCGTAGGGTTTCCAGATCTAATAATGACATTTCCTGACAATGTCCCTGACTTTTCTGTCAATTTCTTGACATTTTGTTTGTTAATTTTTGTACTCAAGTCTTTTAGTACTACATTATTTATTTATTTATTTATTTATTTATACTTTCGCACAAAGTTTGTACAGAGGCGGACTTAATGCCTTAGGCATTTTCTACCAGTCGACCTTAGGGTGGTGCAGACAAAAAAAAAACATGGTAGGTGCACTAATTAGTGTTGTGTATGTGAGGCAATACCAAATTAAAAATAAACAAAGCTTACTTTAAACATTTGAAAAATAATATTTACACTTATAAATTATACGAATATATTAAATAAACATAACATACATAAATATATATACATAGTATTATATAATACCTACAAAAATATAGTAAAGAATAAATCAGTGCTGAGATGATTCTGCCAATTTCTTGTGGAGATGTTCACGTAATTTAATGTTGAAGGAATAGCGACTGTTGGTCATCCTGATTTTTAAGGGAAGCGCGTTCCAGAGAAGAATAGATTGGACAAAAAAAGAAGAGTGTATAAAGTCGGAGCGGTGAGAGGGACATTGTAAAAGACGATTATTCGAGGAGCGAAGATTTCGGTTGTGATTAGAGCATATATACTGAAAATGAGGGGTAAGATAAGACATTACTCATTGGTCTGTGGTCAGGACTGCTTTGTTCTCTCACTATCCTAAATCATTGTACTGTATCCACTGAAATTGTTAAAGATATTATTTTTAAAAGAGTAACCATGGAGTTTCTTGCCGGCTCTTCTCCATAGGAAACGACTAATTGGAACCGTGCATCTAAATTCGACTTTTCATAAGCACCTGTATTGGTTTATGCGAAATAAAATAAAAAGATTTGATTTTGATTTGAGTTGAATGTTGGATGTGGTATGTAAAGGTAGCGAGATTTCCAAAATAAGTATGCACCGAGCACCTAATCTCGCCAAATTTCACCAATTTTGTTCTGATTATTTTAGTTTTTGTAACCAGAATGATTAATATTTTATTTATTACCTAAGTACTTCTTTTCGTGTGGTTAGTGACTAACGTGGTGTCAGAGCTTATGCCACCCATGGGCCTCTTGACTTGGCTTCACATGCCGTCGAGAAATATCTCTCAGGCATGCCGGTTTCCGCACGATATAGTATTACTTACTTATAAGTACCTAAGTCACTTTCAATTTAAAAAAAAAACTGACAGTTACGGTTTTTCCCTGTTGTCCTGACAGAGGGCGAAATGTCAATGGAAACGACGGTAGAGGACGTCCTAGAAGGACATACATCGATGTTATTGGTGATGTTCTTCACAAAGGTCAGGTGCGTAGTACTCTTAATCGGCGTGCATGTATGACAAGATGTATGAATGTGGATGAAGCGAAAGGGGTATGTAAGGGTCGTAGCATGTGGCGTTCTATAGTTTCTGCTTACCCCCTTGGGAAAAAGGCGTGAGTTTATTCCTGTCGTTTGGTAACCCTGACTCTATCCATATTGTACTCCCAGTTTAACGATGTACTAAAACTAACTACTGAGTTACATAAAATGCATCTGTTTGGATGTAGCACCTGGCTGTTCGTTTGTGAGACGTAAAAATACTTTGTTCTTAGATGTACCGGTTAGTAAACCAGCGTTCTACGTATTGGAATGTGTTTTTGAGAAATTGTACGGTACAGTAAATTTTTTCGAAGAAGCTTTGGGTAAAGAGTATCTGATGTACAGTAGCGGAAGAAAAAGATTCGTCAGTTTTCAAAGTCATTCCTTTCCCACATCGCGGGCACATGTTACTTTTTCAAACTGTTGAGCAGAACAGACCAATGCATGGAAAGAAAGAAAGAAAGAAAGAAAGAAAAGAAATGTTTCATTATTTGGTAACAAAGATCATAATTGCCTGTTGCCTCCATATGACGTAGTAGAGCTATGTAATGTCTTTGATTTGTTTTAAGGAGTTTTGTAGTAAAAACTATGACATCAATCAAATCGATGATTAAATAGATTGGCATTACTTGTCTGTCACCATGTCACCATGCGACGCACAAATTCAGCATGTTTAAATGTTTGTACTGTTAGTAGATTTAGGATGCCTAGGTAACCCATGCACCACAGACTATAAATTAGTAGCTCGTATTTTTTTAACTATTTTGTGTTTGGGTTACCAGGTAATTATAATAATATGTTTAAATTTAAGTACACATTTTTGTTGTAGTTTTAAGTTTTTGATTTTAAGAATTTTTATATTTTTAATTTTTAAGTATACGTGTGCGTCCGCTTGGGCGAAAAAATAAATACTTTTTCTTTCTTCTTCTTTCTTTCTTTCATAATATCTTGTCAAAAAATACTAGTATTTTCTTTTCTACATATAATGTTGGCAATACGTAGTCGGTAAAATAGTTCATTTCTTGCACTGTGCAAGCAAAAATAGATCTTAAGGTGTATAAAATTTTCATTCCGCGACTGTACAAGACCCAAAAATTGAGATACAAGAAGAACAGTAGTTCTAGCATGAACTTTGACGTATAGTATTGTAAATGTAGGTATCGCTAATATAAGCGAATTTTGAATTGAAAATACCTACAACTGTCTTTAACATTTTGGTTATTTGTTTGCGACATTCACAATTTGTGTCATACATAAACAAAGTTTTCAATTTACATAAACATAACATCACGCCTGTATTCCCCGAAGGGTTGTGCAGAGGTGTATAGTAACACCCTCATCTCGCCGTTATGTTTTAAGTCCCATGTAATAGAGGGTGAGGCTATTGCCATCAACCGGGCACAGAATAAAACTCCGAGCTACTACTGAGGAAATCCACGCGGAAAAACCTAATAACGCTTTGCCTGACCTGGGAACCTCACGATCAGCAGTCGCGCTTGCCACCACTAAAACAACGAAGTAGTTTTCAATTTAATTAAATAGTATGTGTGAAATTAATGAGTGGGTCGAGGAACTTCAAGTATACTCCACCAAGAAGAACATAGTCTACTTAGTTGTCGGCAATAAGACTGACAAGCATATCATTTTGGTACCTATTGCATAATTTCAGCAAGCACATTGGGTCACCCGCGCGACGGCGCAACGAGTATTCCCAAGGAGGGTTGATGTCAGGCAGGCGGCCGATCATAAAACAATAAGCCAAAACCTCTAACAACATGGATTTATGAAATACATGTTGTGCCGACTCCACCTAGTGTGGGATAAGGGCAGGAAGAAGAAGAAGGGCGCTTTCAATTTAGACGTTTCGTGTCGGACCGCTGCGGTGCCGAAGCGGTGCGTTTGTCGTACGAAGAGAACGCGGTGCGGCAACAGTGCGTGTTGTCGAGCGTTCGCGGTACCGACGCCGCACTGCTGCCGCACCGCGTGCTTTGTATGAAAACAAACAACCATCCGTGCGCAATACGACAAACTCACCTTTTCGGCACCGCAACGATCCGACACGAAACGTCTAAATTGAAAGCGCCCGAAGAAGAGTATACTGTGTGAAATGAGTATTTCCGATTCAAAATTCCGATTCAAAATTAATTTACACTAACGTTGCGTTTTCGTTAGTATCTCGACAGCATTTGAGCTAGGCCTATTGAAAAGAGATTTTTTCCAAAAACACGCCACAAATTTCCTTCGACCAGAATACGTCACTCCCGCCCAAAAGAAGTCTTAAAACCCGATTTTAAAGTCGCACCAGCGTGTTATATTATTAACAGAGATTTTGTACAGTTGCTGTGTATCCGCCAGGGACACGGGTCCCGTATATATTAAATATTTAAACTTCTTAAACTTGTATTGAACAACACAACGTGTAGCGGATTCTGTGCTGTTGGATAAAGTTTCACATTGAATATGTGAAGTATAATGTTCATTTATTTATCAAAACACATCATTGTTTAAAAATATAATAGACTAGCTGTATCCTCACGGGTACGCCCGTAGCCTATGTTACTCAGTGATAATGTAGCTTTCTAACGGCGAAAGAATTTTTGTAATCGGTCCAGTAGTTTTTAAGTTTATTCGTTAAATACAAAAATACAAATCTTTCCTCTTTGTAGTATTAGTATAGATTGGCAAAAATACCGACGTTTAGGGAATCGTGGCTTATTACCATTTGCGAGGTTAAGCTGCGCTTGCCGCGGTCAGTCTGTGGATGGGTGACCGTTCGTTACGCATCGAGACCCCTCCGTGCCTCGGAGAGCACGTTAAACAGTCGATCCCGGGTGTCATACGAATACCTATGACAGTCGTTACGGGAAGTCAGAAGCTCGAAAGTCGTCTACCCTTAGGATATCGGCATTGCCCAGTAACTGGGTTGCGGAGGTCTGACGGCAGTCGCTCCGTGTAAAATATTTAGCCGCATCTGGTTAGACTGGAAGCTGACCCCAACATAGTTGGGAAAAGGCTAGGTAGAACAAAAAGGCCGACGGGCCACGAGCAGGTGTATCTTAGCCACTGTAAACAAGTGTTTGTCAATGGAAAATTGGCTGCTAAAAGTGGTATGGTGGATAATACTTCCTCGAACGAACTGTTTACAAGAAGCTCTACTAGATTCAGGCCAAGCTAACTCTACATTATAATTTTAAAGGCAGCACTGCAAAGAACAACTAAAATCTTTACAAAAATCGACATTTTCCAATACAAAGTTTGTTCTGCCGGGTTATGTAGGTAGGTAGACCCTCTCATACGTTTACCAGCGTTCCCTAGAACAACAAATGAACCTAGTCTTGAAAAAGTTGTTCTGCCTATTCTTTTCCCAACTATGTTGGGGTCAGCTTCCAGATGCGGCTGAATACCAGTATTTTACACGGAGCGACTGCCATCAGACTTCTGTAACCCAGTTACAGGGCAGTGCCAATATCCTAAAGTTAGACTGGTTGTCAAATTTTTGGGCTTCTGACTTCCCGTACCTAATAACTGTCATAGGTATTCGTACACACATCAAAAAAAGTTTGCGATCACTAGCATAAGCTGATATAATTTTATTAAATCGAACTTTATCAAGAAAAAATCTTTGTTGTGTGTTTTCTTTAAATAGAAATACCCAGTTTGAAATTAAAAAATAAAACTTTTTCTTATTATTTATAAAAAAAATTGAGTAATTAATCATAATGTAACTGTAACAGAAATTTGATAGAAAGAAAAAGACTGTTTAACCAAACTTAAACAACAATTTATTAATAAAAGGTTTATATTTAATGTAATATAACTCCTCCCCTGGCTCGAACACATGCGAAGATCCTCCTGGGAATGCTGAGAATCAAGTTATCCAGCATTTCTTGGGGTAACCTGTCCCATTCATGAATAGCGGCTTCCCTGAGCTCTGGCACTGTCTGGGGACGTGGCTGGCGGTTCCAAACAGCTCGCTTAAGAGCATCCCATGCGTGCTCTATTGGGTTTAAGTCAGGCGAGCCAGCAGGCCAATCTAACCTTGTGATGTCGTATTCTCGGAGAGCAGCATTGACTCGTTGAGCTCGATGGGCGGGCGCATTATCATCGACCAGTACAAATTGGTGCCCATGATTTACTCGGAATGGTCTGACAATTCCATCAATAGCAACTGCTCTGTACATGTCTGCTGTCATGAAGCCTCGATACGGGATCAAAGGCGTTCTAGCTCCAATCATAATAACCACCCCAAAAGGACACCGATTTCCCGCCTTGCTGAACTGTTCCAGTGGCAGTTCTTTGCCTTTCACGGTCTCCTGGTCTTCTCCAGACACGGACACGTCGGTTATCTGGATGAGTACTGATTCGCGATTCGTCAACGAAGAGACAGTTTTGCCAAATGTTTTCTTCTTCATTTTGCCGAAGCCTAGCCTACTGTAATCTCCGTCGTTGACGTTGCCGGGAATTCAGAGGAGCTCGCCAAGACCTCCGTGCTCGTAATCCAGCCTGGTGCAAGCAATTCCGAATGCTCTAAGTGCTAACTTCAAGTCCACAGGCGGCCCGAACTTCTGCTTTTATTTTAGTGGCGTTGATTGTTGGGTCACAAGCTGCCAGCAATCTAATATAGCGCTTTTGGGCAGCAGTCAAAACAGTTGGGCGACCACTGCGGGGTCGGTCAGTTAAATTACCCATCCCGTGGTACCTCTGCAACGTGGTCACGACACAGGATTGGGATATAGCAACTCTGCGGGCTATTTCTCTCGTGGTGTATCCTTCTTCCCTCAAAGTTACTATTCTTGCTCGTAAAACTTCTGATAATCCTCTTGGTATTTTTCAATCACAACTTTCCGCGAAATCTATTTTAAATCCGTTAAAATTGACTAAATCTGATTTCTGAATGAGCGTAAGCTAGGACTGAAAGCCTTTTTACATGGAAAAACAATTGAACTGTTTTATTGTTTTATATTCTAAATCTATATTTTTAAATAAAGAATCTAAAAAGAAGAAGAAATCATAATATAATCTACCGTAACAAAAAAAAAAACGATTTTTCAAAGTGATCGCAAACTTTTTTTGATGGTTGTTAGACACCCGGGACCGACTGTTTAATGTGCTCTCTGATGTGATCTCTGATGTGTAACGAACGGTTACCCATCCATGGACTGACCGCGGCAAGCGCAGCTTAACCGCGCGGTTGTTAGGTGATTAGCCACGAGCCCCTAGTCTTCAAAAAGTATTTAAAAAAAAAGTTCTACATAACAAAACATTAGGTACTTTTAGTAAGTAAAACGATTCGTTTTCGGATATAGGAACCGGGGATACAGTACACATTATGCATTATTAATAGAATTTTAAGTACGCTTCGTTGCACAACCGCAGGTAGGCTACCAGCAACGGTAATGCATTTCTGATTGCAGGCTCGACGCTGATTTTGACAAAACTGCAATTGTACGTGTATGTAGTTACCAATAGTCGCAGATAGGCATTGCTTTCGTAATATGAAATCCAATGACGACCCAATCATCGATGTAGGACATGGATGTGGAGATATAAAAGGTGTCACTTAGAGTCTGTAGTTTCATCCAAATCAATTCAGCCGTTTAAAGAGGCCCCCGCAGACGGCAGACTAAACTATTGCTCGATAGTGGATCGATTTTCGTTTTATCAGGGAAACCCCCATGTGCAAATGTGAAACAAAACCCAGCACGCTTGGTGGTATGATCTATACGGTCCGCCTGGCTAGCTACCACCTGAACATTAAAGTCAAGCAAGTCAAGCCAAGCAGTTTACTGTGTTCCGTCATGTGTATGTGAGAGCCAGAGGGATATAGGGGAATCCCTCCATATCTCTGTTCCTTGGATTCATGTGCTCCATCTTAGACCCTGTCTGCGCTTAACATCAGGTGAGACTAGGGCCAAACGAGACCAAGATAAAAAAAAATGAATCGTTCTAATGAGCGCACTTGCATACATCTTTATACTGATTAAGAAACCGACTAAACTATCGGCCGATAGAAAGTCTGTAGTTTGCGAGGGCTCTAAGCGCGATTGAGTAACAAACATCTCCACAAACTTTCATGTTTATAATATTAGCGGGATATTGTACTGGGTGTAAAAATAGCCTTAACGAAGCCGAAGTTTACGCATACTGTACATAAAACTAAGTAATATACAGCAACTATAATTGCTGGGAAACGACTTTTATTTTTTGGTATTAAAAAACAGATTTTAATTGTAGCGCGCAATGTAAGCGCGCGCGCAGCTGATTGTGCCTACATTTCGAAAATGTTGATAATGTTTGTATAGAAGAATGTTTAGAAATAACATTTAAACTTAGTTTTCGTGAAAAAAGTTAAAAAATATGGTGACTTTGACCTTCAATACCTCCGTAACCAGTCGGTTCCCAGGTATAGCGCAATACCAAAAAATCTTCGTAATGATGGGATGAATACGTGACTCTTACACACGATATAGTACGTAACACAACGAAGAGCAAACTATGTAACTAGTTGATGGGTAGGTAAAGTATAGCACAATCATACACTTTTTGTCACTATCTACACTATTTTTTTTCTTTTTTCATAACCTCTTTCAGTTTTGTAGTCGGTTAACATAATTGACATCACCTACAAGATCAGCTGCACAATGTAAACAAGTAAGAAATCAACACTTTCTCAAAATCCTGAATATCATAGCTTGAACTGATATGATTGACGACACGTTTGGTGCAGTGGTTGAGTGATTGGCTTCTTCGCTACGGGTCGTGGGTTCGATTCCCGTACGGAACCAATATTTGTATGGCCTACAGATAGTTGTTCCGGGTCTGGGTATTTGTGCATATGAAGATTTGTGTCTGTAAACGCACCCACGATACAAGAGAAATCCCAGTGTAAGGTAATGTTTAAAAAAAACCAATATGTCCGCGTTTTCACACTGTGTGATAAACTGGATAGCACAATAGACAAAAAGTTTACGATTGTATTATACTCTACCTACCCATCAACCGGTCATAAGGTTTGATCTTCGTAGTATTACGTACTGTATTCTTTTCAGTGGTTTTCAAAGCAGTTTTTTTTTTAGTTTTTTTTTCATATCTACAAAGGCAACAAGAAAATTCCACCTATTTTAGCGTCTCAAAAAATGATGCCAAACCAAAAATGTCGCGAGATTTCGCTTCTGCCGTCCTTGCAGCTCCTTCGAGACATATACTTAGTATATAACATTAATACATACAGCGGAATCCGCACACTACCGCCACTGTTCTGAAACTAAAGTTAAATTTGCAAGTGATAGATATGCGAGGCACTCCCGGAATGTAATTTTCACACGCTCAAGCGACGTCACTGGAGCCCCCGCCCCGTGGAACGCCACCCTTCGCCGCCCGACGCCCCCTTTGTAGGCTAAGAGACAGAGTTCGTGGTTGTTCAAGAATTAAAACCTAAAAAATATTAAACGTTGCCATGCACTGAGTAGGTACTCCAGTGTCGTGGGTGCGGTAACAGAGACAAATCTTCACGTGCACACACACCTACGCCCTATAAACAGCTTTTTCTTTTTTTTTCTCGTTTGAAAATCCTCGTGGATGTCCCTCGCCCAGGGAAGGCGAGGGGGTCTGCCGGACACTGACCGGCTAAAAACCAACGGTGTTCCTCCTCCTGACTGTTCGGCCGGGGTCGCGGGATTCGCAAAAGCATGCACCGCAACCCCGGCAGGCCTATAGGGCCAGGTGTCATTTTTAAGTGTAGGTAGTATGCAAAAGACATGAAATGTATTTAAAAAAAAAGTCGCGAATGTATGGAATTCTATTTTATAGTACGAGTAGGTACCAGGAGAACATCCCTCAAATGAAAGTGTTTATTAAATCCCTGTTTATTAATAAGGCCCTTAGACATGGAACATTTAGGCCATACAAATACTTGTTCCGTGAGGGAATCGAACTCGCGACTTATTGGGCAGCAGTCAAGTGCTAAACAACTGCGCCAACCGTATTGTCAAGTTACGAGTATATTGAAAATTGTGTAATTGTTGATTTAATTGTACTTAATCTCATTTCTTAAATACCAATAAGTATCTTGTCTTAAGGCGAGTGCGTCTGTGGTTACTTTAACTTCAACTTAGTGACTTAAACCTTGTAAATATCACTCGATTAACTACAACTAAGAGGTTAGCGTACACGGTTAGAGTTATAAATTGTAGTAATCCAGTTAAAATATTTCAAAATATTTTCGATAGTTTAGTTTTTGCAGAGACTCTCACGGTGCTATATTAGTTTAAGATGTGTCAGAACCAAAGTCCCTAGTAAAACTGAATGAGTGGGTCGAGGAACTTCAAGTATACACAACCAAGAAGAACATAGTCTACTTATTTGTCGGCAATAAGATTGACAAGCATATCATTTTGGAACTCAGTGCACAATATCAGCAAGCACATTGGGTCACCCGCGCGAACGCTCAACGTGTATCCCAAGGAGGGTTGATGTCAGGCAGGCAGCCGGTCATAAAACAATAAGCCAAAACCTCTAACCCCTCCACCCCCCACCTAGTGTGGGATAAGGGCAGGAAGAAGAAGAAGATTCAATAATAATAATAATCACTTGACAGTTAATTTATAAATTAGTAGTACTACAGCAGAGTAGGTATATAGCTCCTTGTGAAAGAGTATGTTTGGAGAAGTATAACCACCAATTGCTGTGTTTCAGTTTGAAGGGTATGGGTGCCGGTAAAATTACAGGCACATGAGACTTTTCAATTATTTCTCTAAGGTTGGCAACGCATCAGCAATCCTCTTGGGGTTGTAGGTGTTTGTAGGTGTATATTTTGATTAGGTCATATTGTATTTAGAATAGAATACATTTATTTGCATAGAATGTAGGTGACTTGTTACAAAGAAGTTTGGTTCCAAGTAGGTACATTCTACCATTTGGCATGCAAAAACTTTGTACTTATAACTAAAACAATGTAGGTGACTCTAAATATACATTACTAGCGGCCCGTCCCGGCTTCACATGGGTGGACATTTTTCCCGTTTTCACAACATTTTTCATTTATGCTCCGCTCCTTTTGGTCGTAGCGTGACGTTATAGCCTATAACCTTCCTCGATAAATGGACTATCTAACACAAAAAGATTTTTTCAATTCCAATCATTAGTTCCTGAGATTCGCACGTTCAAACAAACAAACAAATTCTTCAGCTTTATAATATTAGTATAGATAATATTCATTTAGATATTTAATTTTGTTTGTTAAATAAATTTAAAATAATCGTTTACATTATTTTTATCTTGCAATACCACTGCTGCATCAGAATTTCAGGTTTAAAAGTTGATATTATTATAACGTTGTATTGTCATGGGAATTGAATTTGTGTGCGAAGTTTCAGAAGAATCGGTTAAGCAGAAATAGTTGAAAAATCTGTCGCAAGATTTGAATCAAACAAACAAATATACGAAGTGAAGCTAATTAAAATCGTTCTGTCTAGCCTTTTCCCAACTATGTTGGGTCAGTTTCCAGTCTAACCAGATGCAGCTGAATACAAGAACTTTACACGGAACGACTGCCATCAGACCTCCGCATCCCAGTTACTGGGCAATACCGATATCCTAAGGTTAGACCGGCTGTCACTTTCGGGCTTCTGACTGCCCGTAACGACTGTTATAGGTATTCGTATGACACCCGGGACCGACTATTTAACGTGCTCTCCGAGGCACGGATGGGTCTTGACGTGTAACGAACGGTCACCCATCCACAGACTGACCGCGGCAATTGTAGCTTAACTTCGCAAATCGTATGATACGCGCGGTCGGTAATTAGCCGCAAGCCCCTCTGGAAGCTAATTAAAACTGTTTAATAACAATATATTTTGAAGGATGTTTAAGAAAAAATATTCTTCAAGATAACGTGCACATATTGCAGTCTGTCTCCCAGCGCTTCGCCCCCGCGGCCTCTCACGACGGATGCCCCGGAAAATTGCTACAATCATTGTGAGAGGGAATTCCGAAATGAAGGAAACGTACTTAAAGTCGACTCCAGTGCGGGCTTGGCAGTCAGTAACGCGTCGCATTCACTACTCATAATAAGCGTTTGTATACAGACAGTTGCATATGCTGCTGATGATACGAATAGTAGGTGAGGTTTACGACCAATCAATTTTAACTCCACGTTTCGTGCAGTAAAAGTCAAAGTCAAGCTTGGTATTTGGGGTACAGCGGGACAGGAGCGATACAGAACATTGACATCAAGTTTTTATAGAGAAGCTCACGGTGCTATATTGGTTTACGATGTGTCGGTGCCGAAGTCCCTGGCAAAACTGAATGAGTGAGTCGAGCAACTTCAGATGTACTCCGCCAAGAAGAACATAGTTTGCTTAGTTGTCGGCAATAAGATTGACAAGCAGATCATTTTGGGACCTAGTGCATAATATCAGCAAGCACATTGGGTTATCCGCGCGACGGCGACGGCGCAACGAGTATTCCCAAGGAGGGTTGATGTCAGGCAGGCAGCCGGTCATAAAACAACAAGCCAAAACAACATGGATTTCATAAATACATGTTGTGCCGACCCCACCTAGTGTGGTATAAGGGCAGGAAGAAGAAGAAGTTTAGTGCAGTGGTTGAGCGATCGACTTCTGCGCTACGGGTCGTGGTTTCGATTCAAGGAACAAATATTCGTATGGCCTACGGATAGTTGTTCCGGGTCTGGATGTTTGTGTATGTGAAGATTTGTGTCTGTAAACGCACCCACGATACAGGAGAAATCCTAGCGTGGGGCAACGTTTTCATAAAAAAAAAGGTAGATAAAATTCTTCTTTGGCGAATATAGGCGACGTAAATACTAAGATGATGGGAGAACTGCCTCGTTGGTCTAGTGGTGGCAAGCCGACTGCTGATCGTGAGGTTCTGGGTTCGATCTCCAGGTCGGGCAGTGTAATTGGGTTTTTTCGTGTGGAATTCCTCAGTAGCAGCTCGGAGTTTAGATTTGTGCCCGGTTGATGGCAATAGTCTCGCCCTTTATTACATGGGACTTAAACATAACGGCGAAATGAGGGTGTTACTATACACCTCTGCTCAACCCTTCGGGGAATATAGGCGACTTATTAATACTAAGATCATGGGCAGCTCGTGAGTGCTTCGTGGCTAAGTACCTATCAGCCAAGCAGATCGAACGATCTTTGAGGTTTAGTTACGCTTTCAGCCCGTGGGTGGGTGACCATTTTTAATACATCGAGACTTCCCTGTGCTTCTAACAACAAGAATAGCTGTGACAACGTTCTTTACAGATCACAAGGACCAGATGAACAGAGTTTCCTCATGAGGTACTAGAATTATAAACATAACATCACGCCTGTATTCCCCGAAGGGTTGGGCAGAGGTGTATAGTAACACCCTCATTTCGCCGTTATGTTTAAGTCCCATGTAATAGGGGGCGAGCCTACCATCAACTGGGCACTAATCCGAGCTCCGGGTTGCTACTGAGGAATTCCACACAGAAAAACCCAATAACATTACCCGACCTGGGGATCGAACCCAGGACCTCACGATCAGCAGTCACGCTTCCCACCACTAGACCAACGAGGCAGTTATTGGAATTATTTTGGCACGTAATGTCCCTTTATATGGTCAGTGTCGACCATCAGGAGAGAAGGGAGGGGAGGGCACATTAAACACCGTTTACAAATCGATTACATAGTAAAAAATAACTTTGTAGTAACGCCCGCTTGACATTGTTGAGCGCCAAATCGATTGAGAAAATTGATTGCACTTGATTGACCAAATTGAGTAATTCTAAATACCTCGACAGCTGTAGCAGACAGACAGAAAGGTAGATAACAGCAGTGATAGCTTAGTGATGTGACCGTCAGACTACCGTCTCGAGTTCTAACCCAAGGCACGCACCTCTGACTCTTCAGATTCATGTGCGTATTGTATAATTATCATTTGCTTAAAAACGTTGAAGGAAAACATCGTGAGGAAATCGGCATGCCTGAGAGATATTTCTCGACGGCATGTGAAGCCAAGTCAAGGCCCATGGATGGCATAAAGTTTGACACCAGGTTAATCACTAACCACACGAAAAGAAGAAAGGTAGATGAAAATTAGAATATCGTTTAATGGAATTAAGACTTGAAATCAATATAGTGCTTTTTGAACGTCAAGCAAAAAAAGAAAGCTCCAAAAACACCTTCACTCACTTGAACGAGAGGATAAGAATCTCATTGCAAAGTGGTATGGTACACGGCGGTATTCAGAGGAAATTAGATGTTATACACTTCTTTACCCATGACACTTAACAAAATAATGCAGAAGCATGCAATAATCTTGAATAAAAGCAAATTACCGCTGCATATTACTAGCAGTGTGCCAACACCTATTGTTGGCAGTGCCTGGCGTTTTACCCTTGGAAGAAAATCACCATAATACAGAATTTGAACTGAATAATTTTATAGTTATACCTAGCTGTCGTTTAGCAGATCTGGAGTATTTTTAACCGACTTCCAAAAAAGGAGAAGGTTATCAATTCGGCTGTATTTTTTAAAATGTTTGTTACCTCACAAAACCGTCATTTATTTATAAACCGATTTAGAAAATTATTGTTTGTATGATAGAATATTCTTTCGAAGTGATCCCATTTAAATTTGGTGAAGATCTGACGAAGAACTTCGGAGATAGACAATGGAACTCCTCAATGATGAACAGTACGCATAATGTGATGATGTGATTATGTTACGAGCAGCGTCTTTAGTAGGTCCAACCACGTCTTAATTAAGGCCACTAAAACGAAAAAAATAAAAAAACATATTAACAAAAATAAGCCCGACTTTAAAAAAATGATAAGAGAATAAAATAATTACTATATTATAAAATTAATGGTTTCAGAAGTCGGTGCCTTCAATTTCGTTCAGCGTGGATTAGCACCGAATTCTGAAACTGTTAATTTTATAATATGGTAATTATTTTATTCTTTTTTTCGTTTTTTTGAAGTCGGTTTTATTTTTATTTGCTTTATTGATAACTGACAGATGGTGACCACCGCTTGTTACAACGTGTTTACATTCCACCCATCACCCAAAGACAAAGTTGAAAAGTCTCATATGCCTGAAATTTCACCAGCACCCATACTCTTCAAACTGGAACAGAGCAATGCTGCGTGTCGGTAGAAATAGTTATGGACACTGTGATGTCTTTTTCTGTGACAACTTATCTGTCCAAAGTTCCATTGTTATTTGTTCTTTTCAAACTACTGTAAGGATTACTTCGATAACGACATCCTAGATTGAAGATTGCTCAATTATTTTTAAGGGTGTTAGAGGAAACTGCGTTTTACTCTTCCATAGGTCAATCTTGTTTCGGTTTTTACAGAGGCGCTCACGGTGCTATATTAGTTTACGATGTGTCACAACCAAAGTCCCTATCAAAACTGAATGAGTGGATCGAGGAACTTCAAGTATACCCCACCAAGAAGAACACAGTCTACTTAGTTGTCGGTAATAAGATAGATAAGCATATCATTTTGGAACCCAGTGCATAATATCAGCAAGCACATTGGGTCACCCGTGCGAATGCTCAACGAGTATTCCCAAGGAGGGTTGATGTCAGGCAGGCGGCCGATCATAAAACAATAAGCCAAAACCCCTAACAACATGTAATTATAAAATACATGTTGTGCCGACCCACCTAGTGCAGGTGTGGTATAGGCAGTGCATAAGGGCAGGAAGAAGAAGAAGAAGAAGAATCTTGTTTCGGTATACCACTGAACATCGAGGCTCTAGCCTGAGGTACAACAGCCAGTTGGCAATCCGAAATTTTCAAAGCTGGTGATGGGCAGTAGCGACGATCACCACCAAAACACTTGTGTAACGTGGAGGCATTTCCTTCTTTTTGGGGGAGGGTATTATGTATGTCCAACAGTGGACTGCGATGAGCTGAGTAGCAATTTTCGGTTCTTCGCAATGGACTGGGTTGTACCCATTTCTGGGGTACTTTTTTAGATGGTAAAACTTAATCGAGGCAGTTTTTGAACGGTACATAGAATTGTCATTGCCAAACAATTTAGTTTTAATAGTCGCGAGTAGTTTTATTTTATTACACCTTTTTTAGTCACAGTTAAATAAACTAATTCTGTCTATTTAACTAGTCTGTGATAGAGTGTTAATTTAAGTATATACCACCATAAAATTACGTATGGTCGCCGCATAACTATACATTTGATATACCAGGCGGTCATAAATCACAGGCATGTCGATATCTTTCAATAATCCAATCAAAGCGGCTCGTATCCGAACTAATGTTATTGTCAAACCTACCAGCCATTATCTGGGCACAAGCGAACATCTGAATGTTCAGTCACGTATCCGAACGAACGAATCGGCAATATACGATTAACGGTGAGAGCGAAAGGGACAGATGGTCGATGTAAACAATCGGATTCATGCCAGTTCGAAAATGTTGTATTTCAAATTTCGATTCGAAAGATTTTGAATGTTATTGTTCTGAACTTAAGAGTTACAATTTATTGTTATTTGTTATTTTTAAATTTCGAAATTGTTGCTGACATTTTTTGCGTTTTGCTACACATGATTTTGAGTCTTAATGTACACAGACTAGGTTCTAAATTCAAAACAATTTCAATGGTTGTTACGTAATAAATACAGAATTCGTTAGTGGATGCTCGTGAAATGGCATCTATCTTATGTTTCTTATATTGACAACGCCGTCACCGGAATCGGAATGAGGTAATAAAGAAATTGCAATCCTTTTATGTACCTTTTTAACATTGCTGATGTACACTATAATGAATGCGACTTAATTGAATAATCCGTTTGAGAGCAAACCGCCCCATTTGTGAGCCGCATCGAGAATGAAGAAATATCTTCGTTGTGTACTATGTATGGAATATTTTGAGTTTTGTCGTATCAAAGATGGAAGCTTCTTGAGTTAGTTAGTTTTTATGAAGTTAGATTAATTGTAATTGAATTAAATTGATTTTGTTATAGATGGGTGATAGTTGGCGCGTTTTTGATGGAAGTGGCGTCAATAATGCGGTGAGTAGACATCAATATTTTACAAATACTTCCATAATTGTAATGAAGTTGATATCTGATAATAATATTTTTCTCCTACCGATAAACTACACATTGACAATCAATCTCTTTGAACGTCTGTGCTCCTGGTAGAATCATTCCTTGCGATCCAGAGCTCTAAATGGTATTTGTAGACATTCCTACGCTCCTAGTACTATTGATGCAATATACCAGGCTAAACTAGGTTCTTCACAGTCCTCCACTGTTATGTATTCCTAGTATTAAGTTAGTATTTTAGACATTGTTTTACGACGCTCAATTGCTCAGTCTGAAAGGGGGCTCGTTACGAGTCTTGGATGATATTATTAATTCTCTTTACTCATTAAATATACATATTTCATTACATTTTTAAATATTTCATTCTATACAAAATAAAAATATTAAAAAAATAGTAGTCCACCGGCATCGGGAACATGGTCCAAGCTACCGGTGGTCAGGGCCTCAGAGAGAGGAACCTCCTACGCGCCGTGTCCAGAAGTACCGCTTTCTGTATCAGGCCCTTGATCCAACTGCCTAATGATATTATCTTCTTTAAATAGTAATTTAAAGAAGATAATATCATTAGGCAGTTGGATCAAACAAAACAAAAATTGGATCAAATAAAACAAAGTCGCCCCCGCTGTCTGTAAGCTTCGATCTTCTAAAACTACGCAACGAATTTTAATGCAGTTTTTATTAGCAATAGATAGTGCTAATTTTATAATATGGTAATTATTTTATTCTTTTCATCGTTTTTTTTGAAGTCGGTTTTATTTTTGTTAAAATTGATTCAAGAGGAAGGTTTATATGCCCCACATTAGTATCTACATTGCACCCGTGCGAAGCCGGGGCGAGTCACTAGTTATTAATATAATTATCAAAATCGCGGTCGTTAATCCTAGTATGCTTCGCAGAATATTATTAGTAGCACCCAGCAATAAGCTACCTACTGTCCGTCTTCTAACACGATAGACCATTAGGTCTTCGTCTCTCATGTCGGCATGAGCTATTAGGAGAATAACTCATGCCGTGGTGAGAAGATTACCCAGTCAGCAAGGTTGGTAGCGGGTAGGGACCTTTAAAATATGGTATGACGACATACCCTTAAATTCTGCTTACCTGAATATTACGATACTTTATATACAAGGTTAGTCTTAAAGGGGGTACTAAGCCGCGGGCCACTTAATCTATCACTGATGATTGTTTTAAAGAAAGTGTTCAAATTTAAAAATTCGATTAATATTTTTCCATGACATTTTTTTTTAGATTTTTCAAAAAATATTCTTTTCTGCTTTAGTTATGAATTCAGAAAATGGAATTTCTAATCCGTGACCCCAAATGTGACCTAAAATGTGAACACAGCTCATCATAGCTGAGGATAGATAGAATTTAGCATATTTTTTATGAATTCTTTGAACAGCTATTTCTCTTAAACTAATGACTTTTGGGGAAAGTAGTAAAACAAAAGTAACCCATTATTATGGGTACTTAACACTATTTCGGCTTAGTACCCCCTTTCCGACTAACCTTGTATATACCGAAATATATTTCGGTACCGAAATGTAGTCTGAAAATGCGAAACGGTATATTCCACTATCGGTACCGAAACCCTTATAAATAAGGGATTTCATTGATGAACCGCCACGCCAGCCTGTCCTTCGCTATGAAGCCCCAGATGGCATTAGTATGATTCATTCATCATTCGTTGTTTTTCGGTACCGAAATCGTAAAAAGGTTAAATAAAGATATGGCCCAACCTTAATAAGAAAATGGTATCCTTATATTTTAAAGGTGTTAAAGGTGTCGGTCTTCGTATCGTAACCGCTATCAGTCCCTGGTAGCTGGGCAGAGAGCCCAGGGTGCGTCAGACGTACTTACAGGTAACGTATACCATTTTTTTTTATCGTTCAAAAATCCTCATGGATTCCCTCGCTCGGGGAAGGCGAGGGGGTCTGCCAGACTCTTACCAGCTAAAAACCAGCGGTGTTCCTCCTCCTGACCGTTCGGCCGAGGTCGCGGGATTCGTAAAAGCATGCACCGCAACCCCGGCAGAGATAACTTATGCCTGCGTGAGCGACGATGTCGACGCGACCAAATGTTGCTATTTTTAAATATTATAATATATCACACAGTTTCAGATTGTTGCTTATTTATTGCGTATTTTGTTTATCTATACTAATATTATAAAGCTGAAGAGATTGTTTGTTTGTTTGAACGCGCTAATCTCAGGAACTACTTGGTTGGAATTGAAAAAATATTTTTGTGATGTATAGTCCATTTATCGAGGAAGGTATAACCTATATAACATCACGCTATGACCAATAGGAGCGGAGCATAAATGAAAAATGTTGCAAAAACAGGAAAAATGTCCACTCGTGTGAAGCCGGGACGGGCCGCTAGTTTTTCATAAAGTGTGCTTTATTTATATTATCTTTTTACTTGCTGTACCGGTGGACGTCATCATGTTAACGCCGGTTGTCGCTTAAAACAAACCAGCGCTGTGGCTCCATTTCGCACGTGAGACAGCATTATGCTGAGCGATGGCCGTTTTGCGCGGATCATAATCATCATCATCATCATCATCATCAGCCTGAAGACGTCCACTGCTGAATAAAGGCCTCCCCCTTATACCGCCACATCGAACGACAATCCGCCATTTGCATCCATCGGTTGCCCGCGACTTTCACAATGTCGTCGATCCACCTAGTGGGAGGCCTACCTACGCTGCGCTTTCCGATTCGTGGTCGCCACTCAAGAACCGTTCTTCCCCATCGGTTATCGGTCCCTCGAGCGATGTGGCCTGCCCATTGCCACTTCAGCTTGCAAACCCTGACAGCTATGTCGGTGACTTTGGTTCTTCGGTGACGCATATTTTTCCCAATAATTTCTTTTTGGTTTTATTTTATTTTTGTGCGCCATTTTGGCGTGAAAAAACAAATTTTCTTTCTTTCGTCTCTTTCGTTCTGTGTCGTTATTCGTGTAGACTCTTTTAATGTACCCCAAATTACTGTTAAAACACTACCATCATTGATGTTTTCTATAACTAAAACTGGTTCAGTCAGCCACATTTAGGATTGTGGTGCGCCTGTGCAAGATATATGCGCGCCCCGCGACATCGCTTGTTGGACAAATTTTTCAGTCGCCTGTGCGGAAAGCGATCATTGTTGTTGCGTACTGTACAGGAGTACCGTCAACAGAAAAAGTGGGGCCGACTTATTTCTTTTTTTTTGTATCAGACCGCTTTCTTGTATTGGGTGTCACGTAGGGATTATTTCTAGATAATGAGTGTCAGTAGGTATAGGTGATTCCAACCTTAATAACAATTGGAGCAGTGGTGGCCCAGTGGTAACGGCCCCGACTTAAGAGTTGTATGTCGTGGGTTCGAACCCAGGCAGGCGCATTACTTTGTGTAATTTATTTCATCACCACTGCTCTCAAAACGGTGAAGGAAAACATCGCGAGGAAACCGGCATGTCCTAGAACCACATTCGAAGACATGTGACATCTACCAACACGCACTGGGCCCGCGTGGTGGATTAGGTACGGCTCATTCTCTCTCACAGAGAGGAGGCCTGTGTCCCAGCAGTGGGAACATTATAGGCTGATGATGAATAATAATTACAGGTGGCGATGACCTATCCGTTCGCCAAGCGTGGTAAACCAACCCTTACTCTAAGTGTAGGTACTTTATTTTAGCTTATCTATACAAATAAATAAAATCTAAACATAACATCACGCCTGTATTCCCCGAAGGGTTGGGCAGAGGTGTATAGTAACACCCTCATTTAGCCGTTATGTTTAAGTCCTATGTAATAGGGGGCGAGCCTATTGCCATCAACCGGGCCCAAATCCAAACTCCGGACTGCTACCGAGAAATTCCAAACGGAAAAACCCAATAATACTTCGCCCGACCTGGGATCGAACCCAGGACCTCACGATCAGCAGTCGCGTTTGCCACCACTAGACCAACGAGGCAGTTAAATAAAATCTGTCTCTCTCTCTCCCTCTCTCTGTCTGTAAAAGTGTCTCTTTTTAATGTCAAAATAACAGCTTTTTACTAAATGCATATGAAAGTATATACGGCACTAATAACAAAAAACTATTTTTAAAATTTTTGTGTCTGTTTCGACAAATCTCCGAAACGGCTGGACCGATTTTGACGGGACTTTCACTGGCAGATAGCTGATGTTATAAGGAGTAATTTAGGTTACTTTTATTTTAGAAAAAGAAAAAGAATTAGGGTTCGGCGCAAAAAAAAACCCATCCGAGTTCTACGCAGACGAAGTCGTGGGCACACCTAGTCTAAACTAATATTATAAAGAGGTAAGATTTGATTGTTTGTTTGCATTGAATAGGCTCTGAAACTACTGGACCGATTTGAAAAATCCTTGCACCATTAGAATCCTACATTATCTCTGATGAACATAGGCGATAGAATATTTTAAATTGTCAACTCATCTTTTTCCTGTACCTACGTATTTTGATGGTTTTCTTTTTAACCCTAAGGTTGACTGGTAGAGAATGCCTTATGGCATTAAGTCCGCCTTATGTACCACCATAGTGTATAGAAGTATAAATAAATAAATAAATATTTTTACAAAAATAAATCATTTATATGAAAATAAAACTTCTTACGCGAGCGGAGCCGCGAGGGCGGCTATTCCATATAAAAGAGAAAGAGTTAACCGCGAATTAATTTCACAACTCACAGTCCCGTTCCCAGCAAAATTGTATCTAGCAGTCTAGTATTAAACATTGCTACCACACGATTTTTTTCCTGACCGTACGCCATCACGACGCGACGCACGAGCGTCAAAGCGACACGGCCGTTACTCGTCGCGGCACCGCGTTGCGCGACCAAACGTTTTTCATTGCCGCACGAGTGATGAATTCGATGCGGCCTACCTAACCTAGCGCGCAATGTACAGCGCGATTTAGAAGCGGTCAGCCGGTAATAGATGCGTGTACGTTTTAAAATTGTCGCTTAATTTTGGCGTATTTGTTTGTAGGAGAATATTTTGGGAGTTTTTGGCGAATGGAGATCATAGAACGAAAATAAAATGCCATCAATCTTCATCGTAGCCATTTTTCAAGATTTTTGTGCTTAGCTTCTATCTTGTTAGCTTAGAAACGATACATTTAATGTTGAACTAGGTCCTCGCAATTACCGCTACAATACAATACAATACCATTTCATAGGGATAATCATCGCGTTTGACAGGGAGATGGGAAATACCGGATATTCATATCTTTAGGTTCTATTGTGAGATTGCTCGGGGTCTCAACTGCAGCTGCTAATCAAATCAAATCATAGATTGTCTTTTATTTAATACTAGCTGTGTCCTCACGGCTCCGCCCGTAGCCTATGTTACTCAGTGATAATGTAGCTTTATAACGGCAAAAGAATTTTTGAAATCGGTCCAGTAGTTTTTAATTTTATTCGTTACATACAAAAATACAATTTTTTCCTCTTTATAATATTAGTATAGATATAGAAATATACGGAATTAAATGAAGCGGCTCGGAAGAATGAATGAATTTTGAATATTGTTATAAACTGAATATGAAGTTACTTTTTTAAATACACAGACATTTTAAACGTATGTTCTTTAAAATGCAAGTTTGTTAAACCTTTTCTGATAAATGAAAGCAATTGCAGAAGCTAGGCAGGAATAACTGACAAACACATTTATTAACAAGCTAACAATATCACTTCCCAACTACCAGGACGACATAGTCTTAATAAAGCATAGTCCTACAAAACAATAACAATAATTTAGGCTAAAAACGGAAATATCCCCGCGAAAAATGTTCAAAACGCCGGACGGAGTCCACCGCTGGCCATCACGCCAGTTATTTGGTCCATTAAACGTGAAATAGTTGGAGTCAACGAGTACCAGGAGCGCAGAGCCAGCGGGGAGGTTTTAAAATACGATTTATATCTATATCGCTGTGTTTAAGTTAGGGGTAACGTGATTAGGTTATGTTTATTGCTCTGAAGAGATTTGAAGAGATTTTAATTCAGTATGGGGAATTTAAAAGTGATAATGAGGTACCTACCTACATAGTTGTCAGTCATCACAGCTTTAAGAGGAAATGCGGTCGGCATTTAGTCTATACAAACGTAATCCTCAATTTCCTCCTTGGATAACGTCACTAGAGCAAATATTTTTTACCATATGATATATATCTACCACCACTATGTCCCTATGTTATGTTTTTGTCAATAAATTAATTATTAAAAGAACTAGAAACGTTTAAACTTTACAAAAATCGACCAGTTTTACCACCTTTTTCAAACATCTGGCAAACAAATTTGACGAATATAAAAAATAAAAGAAAAACATACAGACATAACCAAAGTCTTTCTTAAATTATTATAGAAAAAAATATTAAAATCGGTCCAGATTTGAAGAAGGAAACAGGGAAATACGAAAGTACGATTTCGCTAATATTGCACAGGAGAAATCAGTCCGAGATGCAGATGTCTCTTTCGCGTTCAATCGGGAAGGTTTGCGGGAGGGGTGGGACGGAAATAGATCGCAAAAACCTATTCAAATTATTAATATTTTGCAGCCCGCGTTTCCTCTTGAGCTTGTATCATCTGCATCAATACACGACGGATGAGAAGATCGTGGAGTACATCAGAGTAAACACCAATTGAACATTGAGATTTCGTTAAAAAAAGTCGTTTGTTGTGCGGGTTCCAGGTCAAAATGGTGTGTGTAATTCACCAACGCGCCCCGCAAGCATGGTGAATTAAGGCCTAAACCTGAGATTCTCATCCTGAGAAGAGGCCCGTGGCCACGTGGATAGTAAGGTGATTCGTACACTGCACCGTATCACGCAGCGTAGCGCGGGAGTGCGTGTTCTTACGTTGTTTGCAAGTATCTGTGTTTGTATAGAAAATACGCGTAGTGCAATGCAACACACAGAAAACGCATTCACGCGCAGTGTTGTGGCTCCGTCGCCACCCACCAGCAGCGTAGCGCGGGGCAGTGTGTGTTTCGCCTAATGGGCTGATGTATATGTTTAATGATTTTTCACCATATTCTTTCGCGTCGACAAGGATAACTCATGCCATGGTTTTATCATACTCCAATTATTGAAGTGTAAAGCATTGTTCGAAATGATATCATTGGGAATGTTTAAGGCGAGGTCAAACTGAACGCGTATTTTCACGCGCGTCAAGGCGGTAGGCGTTGCCTTATAGCGTCGCGTACTTGGATGTCACACCAAGGTTTGATGCGACGTACTCTGTACTTTTGTATGGAGTTCTTAGTTGTGGAAATTTATTAGCAATCTGTGTATTTATAGTACTTACTATAAAAAAGATAATTAGGCATCCATTAGAAAAAATCACCAGTTAGGTATAACATAACATAATATCACGCGTATATTCCCCAAAGGGTTGTGCTGAGGTGATAGTAACACACTCATATTTTTGCCGTCATGTTTAATTCCCATGTTATAGGGGGCGAGCCTATTATTATCAACTGGGCAATGTCGATATTCTAAGGTTAGACTGGTTGTCACACTTTCGTGCTTCTGACTACGCGTAACGACTGTCATAGGCATTCGTATGACACCCGGGGCCGACTGTTTGACGTGCTCTCCGAGGCACGGAGGGGTCTCGATATGTAACGAATGGTCACCCATCTACGGATATACTGCTGCAAGGGCAGCTTTTATAATGCCTTGACGCTCGTAAAATACGCGTTCTGTTCGACCAGGTCTTGTGAACAGTTTCTAACACACCTTAATGCGAATAAAACACGATCACATTTTAGGCCAAATTTACACACACCACGTTATCAGTCTTCAGATCAACATGAAGTACCTAATTTTCGTAAGTACCAATTACCTGACGATGTTTAGATTAACAGAATTAATTTATTTATGTGATCCTAGTAAAACTCATTACTGTTTAGTTGTCCTTTTCGTTAATTACGGGGTCGGCGAGTGGGCGAGCTCTTAGAGTATGAATGTGCTGTAGAGCGCCAATCGTTGCTGTTTTGTTCCCGAAATAGAATAACATAACATCACTGCCTCGTTGGTCTAGTGGTGGCTAGTGTGACTGCTGATCGTGAGGTTCTGGGTTCGATCCCCAGGTCGGGCAATGTGTTATTGGGTTTTTCCGTGTGGAAGCCTCAGTAGCAGTCTGGAGTTTGGATTTATACGCGGTTGACGGCAATAGGCTCGCCCCCTATTACATGGGACATAAATATAACGGCGAAATCAGGGTTTTACTATACACCTCTGCCCAGCCCTTCGGGGAATACAGGCGTGATGTTATGTTTATATTAACATCACGCCTGTATTCCGTGACAGGTTACGCAGATGTGTATAATAACACCCTCATTTCGCGGTTAAGTCCCATGTAATAGGGGGCGAGCCTATTGCCATCGACCGGGCATAAATCAAAACTCCGGGCTGCTGCTGAGAAATTCCATAATAAAAATAGAATAATTAGATATATTATCACTTTTACAATGACTGCTGTAAACCACTTCTTCATTTATTTCTTCTTTGCGTGTTAATTGCTTAACGAAGCACCCCGGTCCCGACCCTGGACACTCAGCTCCGCTACCAACCTTGCTGATTGGGTAATCTTTGCATCACGGCATGAGCTATTCTCATAGGTATAGCATGAGCTGACAGGAGATACAAGACGAAATAATGTTTGACCAGTAAATGGAGGTATCCTTATCTGAAGCCTGCATTAAGTCCTCCCGGGAAAAGTTAGAATATCAATATTTTACTAAGTCAAATCAATAAACTGCTTCGTTGGTCTAGTGGTGGCAATCGCAACTGCTGATCGTGAGGTCCTGGGTTCGATCCCCAGGTCAGGCAAAGTGTTATTGGTGTGTTAGTTTCCGTGTGGAATCCCTCAGTAGCAGCCCGGAGTTTGGTTTTTGGGCCCAGTTGATGGTATAGGTTCACCTCCTACTACATGGGACTTAAAACATAACTGGCAAAACGAGGGTGTACTAAAAACACCTCTGCCGAACCCTTCGGGGAATATAAGGCGTGATGTTATGTTAAATCAATAATTATGTTTGTCTAGTGTAGTGAATATAGCATTTTTTCCATCTTTTAAATAGGTTATGTTTTAGCAATGGGCTTTTCAGACTATATGTGTGAGAAGCGCTCTATAACCTGTCTTATTTCTACTCTAAGGTCGAGCAGAGTAACTTGCGCCAGTAGGTAGGCGCAAGTAATCGGGATCGCGCGGATAAATTGTAAACTTGGATTATTGTTTTGCCAACCGTGGCCTGTTCAGGTGTTTTTGATATTGTACCGTTCGCAGAATAAGCTTAGGTTATATTGGTTGAAAAAAATTGCTATGGAAAATCGTGCTCTTTGTTATTTAGGAATTGTTAGAAAATCTAAGCGAAGATAGGGCAAAAGAGACAAGAACCCTGCTGTTCGTAATCTTTGTCTTTACATAGTATAAAACAAAGTCGCTCCTGCTCTCTGTACGCTTAGATCTTTTAAACTACGCAACGGATTTTAATGCAGTTTTCAGCAATAGATAGAGTGATTCAAGAGGAAGGTTTATATGCCCCACATTAGTATCTACATTGCACCCGTGCGAAGCCAGGGCGGGTCGCTAGTTTACTTATATCGGTCAGATGGCAGTTCACAGAGAAGACTGCATTAATGATCTTTAAAATTTGAATTGGCTATTGACATTCCATCATCAATCCATTTGCAAATCGTAAGGATTGTCGAGCCTACATTATAATGGTCTATGAACCTCTGTTGTTGGACATTTACGGGCCAAGAACAATGATGGATATTCGAAATGGACTATTTTTGATTGAAAAGAATTACATTTTCTTTGACTGCAAATGTTTAGATTTTTTAATACGATAAGATTCAATTTACTGTGTGGTTTTCTAATCTCTGTTTTGCTATCCCTCCTAGCGTCCTCTGCGTCCCTGGTACTGTTTGTTTCTGAGTAAAACTTTAATTAACCAATAAACATGTCGGTCGTGGTCCCGTCTTAAATTAGCCCTGAGTGGAAATTGCTCGATGCCTTCGCAGCAGTCATGACGCCCTGGTACCTACGCCGGTGGACGTAATGAAACTTTACTTAATAATTGCTTGTAAATTTCCTAGGTTACTGTCGTATTAATTTAAGGGGCAGGTGGGGCTGAAATGAGGGAATGGATGATAGGTATATACGTTTCAGTAATAGTAAGTAAATAAGAAACCACAAATTGATGAAACAGCAGTGATAACCTAGCGGTTACCTTTCATGGAGGAGTATCTGAATTCGAAGACGGCGCGCATCGTTGACTATTCTGAATCATGTGCGGATCAGAATTTGATTATCGCTTGCGTTAACGGTGAAGGAAAACATGGTGATGGATGTCCCTTGCCCGGGGAAGACCCAAACCAACGGTGTTCCTTCTCCTGACCGTTCGGCCGGGGTCGTGGGATTCGCAAAAGCATGCACCGCAACCCCGGCAGGTCGCGGTCCGCCAACCCTCGGCGGACCTTTCCTCCTCGCGGCGCTGCGACTCCCAAGTTGGACACGCCTGCAACGTGTGCAGCGCCGTGTCCTCGGGGCAGTCGCAGTGGTGACATCCGGGGGTTTGATCCCGGCCTATACGACACAGGTACTTCCCGAAACAACCGTGTCCCGAGAGTACCTGAGAGAGCTACAAATAGTTCTCGATGTTGTGTGTAGTCTGCCAGCGCGCACCAGGTCAGCGTGGTGTACTAAGGCGTAAACCTTCGTGCCCAGTAAGGGCCCCAGTTTTCCATTACTTAGAGCCTGTTTTATATCTAACAAATAGCCCTTACAAAGGGCGCATTCCTGCACATCTAGCAGGCAAACATAAATTGATATAGTTTCAGTGTTCATCTGAAGCTTTTCTTTTGTCGCCCGGGGCCCGAAGCCTGTGGAGGGGAAGGGGAGGCTAAGGTTGACAAATGGGCCGCTCGGAGCATCCGCGAGCGATACAATCGGTGCGTTGCTTACTGTGCTCCGTTGGAGGAAAAAAGGTAGGGTTGTCGAACGGATCTATGCGGAAATTGTCAGGCGCAATTGGTTAAAGTTTTTTTCTGGTAGTTTTGGTTGTCGAAGGTAGATTTGAGTATTAAGTGGTTTTTGTCAGTGGTAGATATGATATTATTATGCTCGTATAGATCTACGGGAAGCAGAAAATGTATCTAATCTGAAAATAAAGCCCGCTACACACCTTCAGTTTTAACTGTGCAGTCCGACTGTGCTGATAAATCGTCGAACAAATAGTTCAACTGTTTGTTCTACACACCTAACGATTTATCTGTATAGTTCGAAATCGCACAGTTAAAACTGAAGGTGTGTAGCGCGCTTAAGGGCGTGTTTTGTCTCCCCTCGATACCAATGAATATTCTCAAATCTTAATACATGCACAATTTTTAAACAGTTTTATTCATTACTAGCGGCCCGTGCCGGCTTCGCACGGGTGGACATTTTTCCCGTTTTTGCAACATTTTTTATTTATGATCCGCTCCTATTGGTCGTAGCGTGATGTTATATAGCCTATAGGCTATAACCCTTCCTTGATAAATTGAATATCCAACACAAAAATAATTTTTCAATTCCAACCAGTAGTTCCTGAGATTAGCGCGTTCAAACAAACAAACAAACTCTTCAGCTTTATAATATTAGTATAGATTTATGATTTAATCTTGGTAACATAGTATAATCACTCGGCGAACCGAGAGGTGAGTTGGGGACAAATAGATGGGAGCACAACCCATCTCAATGCAGAATATTGCAAAAATTTTAAAATCATAACTTGATCAAAGTTTCTTTACAATTTTACATGGTCATACATGGGCATACATGGGCTTCCTAATAGACCGCTACTGCCATTATCAATCCGTTTATTCTGAGTATTGAGGATTCCAAAAGTTCAGAAATTTTATAGGTCTAGTACTGCTACCCAACCCCTAGTCGCATATAAGTCACATTTATTTTTGAAATAAAAGTAAGTGGTATTTTCTGTCGCGTGGCAACCCTGCAGCACGCGTCACTGGACTCGTCCCAGTGTGCCATTACTCACTGTCGTCCGCCATTTTCGAGCCGCCACGCCCGCTACGACGCTACGAAACGCTACGCCGCGTAGCGTTGCCGTTACGTAGCAACCGCTCGAGATTCTGTTGTCTTAGTATTCTTTTTGCTTGTTAGTTTAATTCGATTCTCATTTTTAGTATGAAGTAGTATTTTTTTTGGTATGAATGTGACCAAAAACAACATAGATTTTAGTTTAAATAATAAGCTGGCCCCCTCTGACGTTGTGTATATCAAAATAATTGACGAAGGATTTGTACCCTGGCTTGTAGCTTCTATATATGTACTTCCTGTACCTTGAGAATGTAGCCTGGCCCAGATACCTTCCCTTCTAGGGTAGGCCTTTCGAGGGTTTTGTCAATGGAATAATAGACAAAATGAACGTAATGGGCCAAACACACTTTTTTTTTTGATAAAAAACATTGCTCCACACTAGGATTTGTCCTGTATCGTGAGTGCGTTTACAGACAAATTTTCACATGCACAAACATCCAGACCCGGAATAACTATCTGTAGGCCATACAAATATTTGTTCCGTTCGGGAATCGAACCTACGACCGCAGAAACCGATCGCTCAAGCCGATCGCTCAGCCACTGCACCAAACGTGTCGTCAAATTTATCACCATCAATACGCATCTGACTCGCATAAAATGAACATTTTCTATGAAAATGCGTACGCACGCTTTCACCTTTTCGCATCGATTCAGATAAAAGCACACGATTTTACAGGTGATGCGAATAATTGTCTAAAACCTTCCAGCATTATTGCAGATTGATGCTACCTAATATGATTAGTCCTTTACTGGGATCGGACGACCGCGATCTGTACGTTGTTTGCTACTACGCCAATCAGAATGTCAATTAGATCTTTGACCGACTATAAAAACTACAGGCCACCAAACTCATATGATTTCTTTTTATCATAACCCCTTCCAATAAACACCCTGTATAGGTGTAAATGAAATCATGTAATTCCTTCAAACCACATGATGTACTACTGACATAGATTAACCATGCAAGAGATACATTTCGATTCAATAAAAAAAAATTACAAGAAATTAACATGTGTTCTTAACGTGAGGCATTTTAACGCCTCGAGTTAAATGACCGCGCAGCGAGCGATGGTCGCGCAATATGCTCGGGGTGCTAAAATGCCTCACGTTAAGAACACGTTATTTTTTTATATTGAATCCAAAGTTATCCAGTGCATGTTCAATCTATGTCAGCAGTACATCACGAGGTTTGAAGGAATTATATGATTTTGCTTACAGGGTGTATGTAGGAAGAAATAGGTGTACCCAAATTATGTGTGTATAAAAAGACGAGTGATCTACATAATTATTAAACTTTCCACAGATATTTCCTTACGGAAAGATTTTTTTAAATTAAATTGCGTCCAAATGTAATCATTCTCTTATTTTCTTCTTTTTTTTACCTTTAATGGGTTTGCTCTTGGCTCTAGTCTACGTCAGAGGAGACAGAGACAAAGTCTACGATGGAGTGAGCTTACCCAGAAGAAGCCTGTTCACTCTAACTTTGAAGAGATTCGATAGATGTGTTCGGGAACACAGACGCAGGTAGTGAGTTCCACTCTTTTGGCGTGCGCATTATGAAGGGTGTTTAGAAGCGCTTAGTGCGAATTGATGGAATGGTAACTAGGTATGGATGGTAACTTGCAGTGTGTCTAGATGTCTTTTACTTCATTTGACCTCAAGTGGCCAGTGATAGTTTTAATTAGTAAGTCTTCTTCTTCTTTTCGTGTGGTTAGTGACTAGCCTGGTGTCAGAGTTTATGCCGCCCACGGAGCTCTGACTTGGCTTCATATGATGTTGAGAAATATCTTTCAGGCATGCCGGTTTCCTCACTATGTTTTTCTTCACCATTTTCAAGCAGTGGTAGCCTAGTGGCGTGACCTTCGGACTGCCAAGTCATAGGTCTCGAGTTCGAGCCCAAGGCACGGATCTCTGACTTTTCGGATTCATGTGCGTATTGTATAATTATAACTTACTTAATTAGTAACTTGGATTCAATTAATAAACAGGATGATGTTTTCTAGTTCAACTAAGCAACTTGTTTCTTTTATTTCTCTAATTATTATTGGGGATAAGTATTGTTAATTTCTTGCTTAGCGGTATTATTATGATGTAAATGTATTGTCTTAAAAATATTCACACTTAATTTGGAAACACCTTGTATAAAGGATAAGCTAAGTTAAGCTTTATTCGACAAACTGACTGCCTCGTGGTCTGGTGGTGGCAAGCGCGACTGCTGACCGTGAGGTCCTGGGTTCGATCCCCAGGTGGGGCAAAGTGTTATTGGGTTTTTCCGTGTGGAATTTCTCAGTAGCAGCCCGAAGTTTACATTTGTGCCCGTTTGATGGCAATAAGCTCGCCCCCCTATTACATGGGACTTAAATATAACTGCGAAATGAGGGTGTTACTATACACCTCTGCTCAACCCTTCGGGGAATACAGGCGTGATGTTATAATATGTTATGCTATATTACTACGTTTTCTTCAGATAGGCATCTGAATCGATGTTTAAAGTCTTTCGGGTACCTCGTACCCACTGTGACTGTCATTCACTATACATATTTTTGGATCCGGATTATATGTTTGAGGTTTCATTTCTTTTTTTCATTTTTGTCTATTATTATTTATTTATTTCTATTGCTTATAATACGGTTTATATTTCTTGATATTCTGTTAGGTAAATAATTCCAAAAAAAAAATCATTCAAGATTTTTATTGACGTTGTCAGTCGGGCTTACCACAGATTATTCGTAAGCATAACGGCGAAATGAGGGTGTTACTATACACTTCTGCCCAACCCTTCGGGGAATACAAGTGTAATGTTATAATATGTTATGCTATATTATTACGTTTTCTTCTTCAGTTAGGTATCGGAATCGATGTTTAAAATCTTTCGGGTACCTCAGACCCACGCTGTATATGAAGGATATACAGGCTGTAAACGAAATCATGTAATTCCTTCAAACCTCGTGATGTACTGCTGACATAGATTAACCCTGGACGGGATACATTTGGATTCAATAAAAAAAAATTACAAGAAGTAAACATGTGTTCTTAACGTGAGGTATTTTAGCGCCCCGAGTTAAATGACCGCGCGGCGAGCGATAGCCGCGCAATTCGATCGGGACGCTAAAATGCCTCACATTAAGAAAACATGTTTACTTTTTGTATGATTTTTAGGTTGCAAAATTATCCCGAGCAGGATGAATTACATGATTTCGTTTAGACCCTGTATTCTCTCTGATCAGTCAGGCAAACTAAGGCTATTCAGGCAACAATAAAGTTCTCTACGACGAATAAATTCAGGAACTATCCAACTATAGCAGTTTGCAAACACCTTGCCTTGTCGGCGACTGTTTTCAAAGATATTTATAGACGTTCTAACGTATTCATGAGGGGTATCCAAAGTTGTCGTTTGTTTTTTTTGTTTTGAAGAGAATTTTTAAAGTTCGATCGGTAGGTTGTTGAGAATGTGTATACAATGTTAGTCGGAAAGGGGGTACTAAGCCGCGGTCCACTTAAAGTATCACTGATGACTACTTTAAAGCAAGTGTTAAAATTTCAAAATTCGATACCTAATTTTTATTTGCATGCAAAAATATTTTTACTTTAGTTTTTTTTTTAAAAGAAAACGTCTGCTTTCGTTATGAATTCAGAAAATTAAGTTTCTAATACGTGACCCCAAATATGACCTAAATAGTAAACAGCTGATCATAGCTATGTACAGATAGATTTTAGCATATTTTTTACGAAATCTTTGAAAAGCGATATGTCTTAAACTATCGAGTTTTGGGGAAAGTTGCAGAACAATAGTTATCCATTATTATGGGTACTTTAACACCCTTCCAGCTTAGTACCCCCATTTCGACTAACCTTGTATATACACTGGCGTGCAAAAATAAGTATCACACTTTTAAAATTTCAATTTTTTCTAAACTATAGAAGTTGAGATTTAAAATAAAAAACGTTTTATAGAATTTTTTATCAGCTTTCTTTGAAACTATAGTAACAAAGTTAAACTCTTTTTTGAGTCCTTTTTGTTTCGAAAATATATCTTGTGTACTTAAAAAGTTATTGCAATTTTAAAAGTGTGATACTTATTTTTGCAGGCCAGTATATTATATCCTTATTCTTTACATAGTATAAAACAAAGTCGCTCCCGCTATCTGTACGCTTAGATCTTCTAAAATGCGCAACGGATTTTAATGCAGTTTTCAGCAATAGATAGAGTGATTCAAGAGGAAGGTTTATATGCCCCACATTAGTATCTACATCGCACCCGTGCGAAGCCGGGACCGGTCGCTAGTTTATTATAAGTTTGTGTTTGGGTGTAAGTATGTAGTAAAAATTGGACGACTTTTAATGGTTACGATCAAAGCGTTTGCATTCCAAAAATTCTTTCAAATTCTTCATCTTTTCGTGTAGTTAGTGACTAACCTGCAGTCAGAGTTAATGCCGCCCATGAGCCTCTGACTTGGCTTCACATGGCGTCGAGAAATATCTTTCAGGCATGCCGGTTTCTTCACGATGTTTTCCTTCACCGTTTTTAAGCAAGTGATACAATACGCACATGAATCCGAGAAGTCAGAGGTACATGCCTTGGGTCCGAACTCGAGACCTATGACTTGGCAGTCCTTTGGTCACACCACTAGGCTAGCAGCTTCTTCTTTCAAATTGTAATCTAGGAATCATTTTTATATTTCGCACCCTTAGTACCTAATGTAAGGGCACAACTCGAAATATTGAGTTTTTGAGTTTCTGTGTTAGATGGTCTTAATATAAACTGTTCTACCACTTGGTTTTCACAGAAAGAGAAAAAAGACAATATTAAAGCAAATACTGTAATTATACTGAAAAAAATACTGTGAAAACATCGGGTTCCCTGAATCTTTTAACACGTTTTCCCAAAAGTTGATATTTTCGAGTTGTGTCCTTACATTACTAAGGGTGCGATTTGTTCTACCACAGATCTAAGGGAAGGATATTCTACAATAACGTCTTTATTTTTCTTATCAGCATTTTATGAGTAGTCTAGGTAGGTTTCTTATCAATCTCGAACATGAGAACGTTTATCAGTGTGGTAACTGCCTAAGGACTCGGCCTTTCCAAACTTTCAATGATGCATTGAATAGCCTTAAGAAAGAGGTTATGCAAAAATGAAACAAGACATTTTTTTTAGGTTTTAATATTTTTTACACAATTCGTAGCATTCATAATGCCGACACAGTTTCGTCAGATTTCCTCCACACCGGCCCGTCAGCGTCTGCTGTTACTATATACTTTATATAAACCAGTTCACTATTAATCGTATATTTTTTATTTATAATATGTACCTCGCCGAAATTATACAATACAAATATATAATTAACTTTTTTTCATCAAATTGAAAATGTTCCGCTGACAGACGATCATGTTCACCATTTTTTAGTAGCTATATTTACAATAACTTGATGACTTTCAAATCATTATATATAATGTACATATACATATATAATAAAGAGAAAAATCAAAATAAAATTCTTCAATTAATACATTAATACCTAACAACTACTATTTAAGATTTTCCTCTTAATAAAAATATATTACACGCAATGCAAATAACAATAATAATTGTGTATCAACAAAGTCTGGTGTTGCAAGAGAAAAAAAATTTTTTTCCAATTTTATTTAATACTGAGACTTCATTGGGGAAAAAACTGTATTTATACAAAGTAAAAATGACATATGTATAATATTTGATGATTATTATTTACAAAAGTTAACAAACTTTTTTCTAAAATGAGACACTAATTTGCGATACGACTGTCCGAAAAGACATTCGGAAACCCTTACTATTCCATTTTTAAAACTCGTATTTTTAAAACGAACGAATAAAATCTTTTATATTATTTCGCTAACAGGTATTTGAAAAAATATGAGAAAAAAAATATAGGTACTAATTATTAGATATATTTATATATTTTTTTAAATAACGTCACAAACAGTCGTATCTCAATTTACAAGACAATATGGTGGTCTTAATTAGCCTAGAATAAAGCTTGTTCTCGGATAACTTATTCTGCTATCAAAGTTTTATCGTAGCTAGGACCAATGATGACATTTTATATCTCCCGTTCGTATACATGACATAAGGCCGTAATGCAACGCATTACTTTAAAGTGGTTCACGTGATTTCTTTTTGGAAAAAATTGTAAATCACTGTACAGTGAGTGTCAATTTTCAGTTTCGTATACATTTGATATTGTTTTTTCCTTTTAGGAGTTGCTTTAATAATTCAATATTTTTAGCTGATTTTTTATCTGTTTTGTTTAGCATTGGTTATGCTATTTTAGGTAAAGACTAGCATCACCATTGAATTTTCATTATTCAGCTTCAATTCTATGAAAAACATCGATCATTTTTTTATCAACACTCACAGTAAAGTCGTTCCATGGCGATTCCATTTAGCGAGTTTTACATTTACGCAAAAAAGTTATTTTTTTAACACCACGGAACTAGTATTTGTAATCTAGGAGAAGCTCACAGATTCTCATCAGTCATGAAAATCACACAATTATAAATATTACATGTGTGAAAGGTCCACAGATTAAAAAATAAATAACGCTGACTGGTTCCTTCGCGCCGAACACGGCCCTATACTTTTTCAACTTATTTTTTAATCTGCACATCTTTAAGTTTATGGTCTCCTGGTAACATAGAAGGCAATCAATATCAGGTATCATCCACAAAGACAAAAAATAGACCTAAAAATCTCATTTTTTTAACATTGTAAAATATCATTTTGTGATTCGTATACATCGGTTACAAATTGTGCTACATTATCGAACACCAAGGCAAGGTGAGAAACGATATTCGATATACAATATCATTACAATAAATATATAATTCAAAGATATGTATTCAAAATGTTTTCTGTAAATTAAACGCGGACAATTAATTTTCAAGAAATTGACATTTGTTATAGATGTACAATTTGAGCTTGATAATTACATTTAATAAATTAGTTGGTAGGTAACAGACGCAACACGTAAACGCAATTTACAGTTATACATTTGAAAATAGTGAGGAGCCGTGTACACGAGGCGAGGCCGACCGGTAGACGGACCGTCTGTATACGGCGGCCGAGCGACGGATGACCTGCAAGCGCCGCGCCTCGGCCGGCCTCGAGCCTCGGCCTACACGGCTCCTCATATAACAAAGAAAGTTGCTTCGAAAAACCTAAAACCTATTAATACAACTCCTTTACAAAAAAAAGTCCCATATCTATTACCTTTCTGTCGACAGCGACCCAAGTACTGTGATAGTTACAACTTACACAACTATTCAATTATTTATTTATATTTACGTAATAACAATACACAATTAGCTATAAATATTTATACGATAACTATCAAACCACATTATTGTTACATTCATCAACTTTGCTCCTATTGTTCCGAGTGATAAAACCGTTATTTATAATAGGTGATTGCACCATTTATGTTTCAGCGTCCATGTCACTTCGCGTTTAACATTTACATTTTTAGTTTAACCATTAAAGTTGACTTCAAAACTTAATTTTAGGAGATCGTATACTGTTTCAAATATTACAAAAATGTCGCGTTTTTTTATTTTAGTTTTTTATGTACATGTAGCATCGTTCTCCTGTAATTATCACGTGCCAGTATCACATAAGGCGTTGTTCGGCCTCGGCGAGTGCGGACGTGGCTTGCGGACAGCCCTATGCCCGAGCGATGTCAACGTTATTCATATTCTGTAAATAAAAATACAAATATATTGACGTTTGGTACGTTATTTACAACTGAATAAATTAAACATTAATTATGCATTTTATTCGTTAGTCATAACATCATAATTATAATTCCATCGTATATCAACGACTTTTTTTGAGATATTTTCGTTGTAGGAATTACAAATGGGGCGATTACTTTTTAAAATGTATAAAAATTGTCAAGAAAAATATTTGTCAAAATTTTAGAGATAAATAGGTATTGAAAATGGAACGAACTTGAAACGAGTAGAATAAATTAAATTGTAGTAGAATCATAACTTGTAGTAGTCAAATAAAAACTGCTGCCGATTCCACAGTTGTAATGCCCAAGTCGACTCTTACGATATTCGTGGGAAATGATCAGGTTGTCTATTCATGAACTAGTATAATCAGTATACAAAAAATTTAAATATAGTAGACAGTACTTATTTTCGAGTAACAATGCCGTACCAGTAGAGATGGGCAAGGGTAATACTCGATAAATAATAAAAAGTTAATAAATACTCGTTTTTACTCTATTGTGTTTATGAGTATTTACTCGACCCCAAGTATTTATCCGAGTAAGAACCCACCTCTTAGTAACAAGCTATTACTAATGATCTTAATATGATGTGACCAGAGTACTGATGGAAGCTACTGCCAATCAGAGTTATAAAACTGTAGTATATGCCGCTTAGCGTTCACTTTGGCGTATTATATTCAAAAAAAGAATCAAGCCGTTTAGAAAATTGCTGTGTGTTTCGGCCTTTATGATATATTAATCGACAAAAAAATAAAAAGTTAGTAAATACTCGTTTTTACTCAATTGTGTTTATGAGTATTTATTCCTCCTCGAGTATTGTTCCAAGTACGAACCCATCACTACTTACGACATTAAAGATGACGTAACTACCAAAAATCGAAATAATAATTGCTAATACTTACATGTACAAGTATGCAGGGTGCATTAGAGATGGTGACCGTAGTATTCAGCCGGGTAATGCGCGTAACCCTGGTGGAAGGCAGGGTCTGTGGGCGGCCTGTGCATCATCTGCTGGCCGTCCATCATGTAGCCCATGGTCGCCTCGGGACTGTACGCGCCGCTCGGCCCCGCGTGCGGGAATACTGACGGGTAAAACACTAAACGGTTAATTAAGCTGGGTGTGTCTGCAGCTTTAGCTGGGTATTGTAGTTACAGCTGGATGTACCATATAACGGGGTGAATAGGGATGCAGGGGTGAATCAGGACGAAACTTTAAAATGGATTTTAGCGTTGAAATAATATAGATTGTTGCCAACAAGAACACTTAATCGTTAATTATAATACAGTAAACACATTAGAGTCCTTTTTGGCAACAAACTATAATATTTCAACGTTAAAATACATTTTAAAGTTTCGTCCCGATTCATCCCTGCGTCCCTATTCAGCCCATTTTACGGTACGCGGTGAGAAAACGCTGTTATCAATGACAGTTCCTTCTCTGTTGTGAGAGGAGGCCTTTGCTATGCAATTGGCCAGTTACAGGGCGTCATTTTTTTTGAAGATAGTCCTAGTTCCGCCAAGCCCTTTCCCAAGTATATTGTGGTCAGCTTCCAGTCTAACCAGATGCGGCTGAATACCAGTATTTTACACGGAGCGACTGCTATCAGATCTTCGCATCCCAGTAGCAGGGCAATGCCGATATCCTAACTCCTAAGGTTAGACCAGTTGTCAGTCTCGGGCTTCTGACTTCCCGTAACGACTGTCATAGGTATTCATATGACACCCGAGACCGACGGTTTCACGTGCTCTCCGAAGCACGGAGGGGTCTCGATGTGTAACGAACGGTTACCCATCCACAGACTGACCGCGGCAAGCGCAGCTTAACCTCGCAAAACATATGAATTAAATACAAAATTAAATGACGACCTACCACCTACGACCTACCTACCACAAAATTAAATGACGTTAAAACAAAATTCATATTTTTGTGGGTTGACACATTATTGCATAACACGGCCCAACTAAACTAAGGATGATTGTCTCTTTCTGTTTCAATAGAAAAAGAAAGTGACAGTTGCGTTTAGTCTTGTTTAGTACTGTCAAAATGTGCTACAAAATCTACACCAATTTCGTATTATTGTTGTAATAAGATTAACATTCTTATGGCTAAATACTTAAACGCTACACAGTTTTAAGTTGCCGTTAGTTTCGTGCTGTCTCTGTCACTTCGCCTTAGGCCGCGTTCCCACTTGTCGTGACGACAGATAGTCGTGTAGTTTTAAGTGTCGTGGCTTATATATTTAAATGAAGGTGTTCTCATATAAGACGACACGATTAACTGTCGTTCACGGCTTGTTTTTGCAGTGACGACAGATTGTCAAGTTAATAGGAACAGCTAGCATGACAGTCGTAAATCGATAAGAAAACGTCACGACATCGTGACGGAAAATCATGTGTCGTTGTTAAGACTGTCTGTTGTGGCCACGGTAAAAATATCGTCTCGTCTTGTAGCTTGCTACTGATGTGCAAACGACAAAGCGACTGCCGTGAAACGATAAAATGTCGTCGCGATCCAACGGGAACAGCTAGATACGATAGACGCAAAACGATAAAAAAAAAATTGACGACAAATAGGCGTTATAATGGGAACAGTTACAGACGACAGTCGTCCAACGATAAATTAATAGTCACGGCATAGTGGGAACGCGCCCTTAGAGTGACAGGTACAGCATGAAACTTACGACAACTTGAAATTGAGTAGTTTGAGTATTTGGACATTAAAGATGTAACTTTATTTATGACACAGGGAACCAACTTTATAACATTATTAAAATTTAGCTTTCGCTTTAGGCTGACTGCACAAGGGACATTAAGTTGCCCGAGAGACAGTTGATCGCCATTTGTTGACCTACAGACTATGCACTAAACAGTAACTACAGCTACAAAGAAATGGCGATCAACTGTGTCTCTAGCAACTTGTGGCCGAATCTGTGGTTAAAATAAGCAGATTTTCTTTGCAAGATACTATATTAAATCAATCTATACATTATTTGTCCTGACTGATTCATCAACGCAGAGTCTAAACCACTGAAGCTGGAAACATGAAATTTGGACAGTAGGTTCCTTTTGTGACGTAGGCATCCACTAAGAAAGGATTTTTGGAAATTCTACTCCTACGGGGGTAAAATAGGAGATGGAATTTTGTATGAAAATTCACGAGGACGAAGTCGTGGGCTAAGACCTGTAAACCATATCGACGCTCGGCAGTGAAAACCTCGTAAAACAAATTTGCTTCAAAAACGTTTTATTTGTTCTTTAGATTGATAAACTCGTCATACACGTACTAGTTCAACAAACTTTCAATTCAAATACTTCTAAGCTATCTATGGCGTACGACGACAAACTTGTATTAACATTTGATCGGCCATTTTTTTTTCAGGTGACAGTTATTTATGAATTTATTATTTATTCTGTCTCTTTTAAAAAATGTATTTTACACATACGTGGTTTTCACTGCCGACCGTCGATATAAGAAAAAAATATATTTATATAAGTTTTATTAAAAAGTCTCATATAAGCCAAAAACTATAGGCATTTGATATACATTAGCGGCGCTGTATTTGTCCCGCGCTCTCAAGGCGCAATGGTGCGTACCACCATAAAGACCCCATGAGGATGTCGGAAATCGACGTCTATAATGGACGAACACCATTACATCACGATTGATAATCCCATGGATATATCGCGAGCGGAAGCCATAACAGTTTTGTGGTAAAATTGAGCGGATTTCTTGACTTTTGCAATTGCGTTCCTCACAATGGCTGGTAGGAGGATTTTTAACTGTAGGAACGTTAAAAATGTAGCTATATTTCTTTCTATATGCATTTTTTCTTACAGGTTCTATGCCTGTGTTGTTTTTTGCCATAATTATGTATGTATTTAGCTATTTTCAGTATTCTTCTTTTCGTGTGGTTAGTTACTAACCTAGCGTCAGAGTTTATCCAGCCCATGGGCATCTGACTTGGCTTCACATGCCATCGAGAAATATCTCTCAGGCATGCTGGTTTCCTCACGATGTTTTCCTTCACCGTTTTTAAGCAACTGATAATTATACAATACGCGCATGAATCCGAAAAGTCAGAGGTGCTTGCCTTGGATTCGAACTCGAGACCTATGACTTGGCAGTTCGACGGTCACACCGCTAGGTTATCACTGCTTTCAGTATTCAATGTATTAGAAAAACCACTGGTCATTACTTAGATTTCCTTTTTTTTTACTTTGTGCATGATTTTTATTGCTTTTTTCGCAAACAATGCAAAAGTGGGTGATTGAGTCGGTCCAGTGGCGCGTGTCTCCTGCCAGAGCCACAGGAAGCAATAACGGGCGCCCGAACAGGGGCTCAACTACCAGGATACTATGATTTAGTAGGAAGTCATCTTGACGACGGCGCGAGGACGTCATTCTGAATGCGTCTGCTTCAATTTGTGTTGATATTGAAAAGTATGCTCATAAATAACAGATCACGCATAAATAACAGAAAACAAATTACTTTAATACATTTAAAGATCAAATTAATCCTACGGATCATATTATAACTACGGTCTTCATACGTGTCTCTGCCACCATTGTGCGAACAATATATTCTGGCATATTTTGCAAGCAAAGAAACAGAGGAAGCAACTAAAGGGGTGACTGCCGATTTAAATAATAGTTCTACAAACAAATCTCTTGTAATAAATGTGTTACAGATGGGGTTGCCATATGATATGACAGACATTTGCCACATTTGACAGGCATTTTAAGGTTTAGACAGGCGTGCGGCCGGTATTACTCTGAGACAGGCTTCAGGATGCATTCAAAAAGCCTCTATGAGTGACGATACTTAAGTAGGTACGTACGGAGCACACTGTGTAGTCAGCCCCGCTACCAACCTTGCTAACTGCCTAATTTTTTCACGACATGGCATGAGCTATTGTATTGCCGACATGAGAGAGAGATCTACACGCATTTTTCTGTAAAATCGGCCATTTAAGGCACTTTAGACACGCATTCTCCCATGTTTAACCGACTTCCAAAAAAGGAGGAGGTTCTCATTTCGACTGTATGTTTTTTTTGTGTGCTTGTTCCGCGATATCTTTGCTAATTGTGAACCGATTTTAATGATTCTTGTTTTGTTTGAAAGAGTATTCTTTCGAAGTGGTCCCATTTAAATTTGGTGAAGATCTGATGAAGAACTTCGGAGATGACAATTTGAAGTCGGTTTTATTTTTGTTAAAAAGTTATAAAATTTCAACCCTATTTGCAGACGAGTTGCCATAATGGTGGACAAAAAGCAAATGTATGAACACATGGATTTGGCCAATTTTTCCAACGAAACTCTAATTAACGCTTTGATTGTTAATAATTTCCACGACCACGGAACTAATGGAGCCGAAACGCTAGTTTCCAAAAATATGAATATTAATTTCGCTTTTAATAAATGCATCGGTGACGAGAGAACGGATTTTAATCCTCGTCCAATGCCCAATAAACGATCGTTCGGTGCTCCAACGAATTGTAATTTACAGTCCAGCTCGGTAATGGGCCGCATCAGAGGGCAATTTATGTGCTTATAATAAATTCATTAGTGATGCGACATGGCGTGCGTACACGTTGAACTACTGAGATAGACTGTGTTAACGTGGTGGTAATGGACGGGAGAGGCCGGGAGACGTATATAGTTTGGTAATAATATGATTAGTATTGAACAGGTTTGAGAAGCACTGGCAAGTTACGGAAGAATGTTTGTTAAAGTTCACGAGTATTTCGTTAACTCATTATTTTAAAGGATCTTCTTCCTCTTAGCCTTTTCCCAATTATCTTGGGGTCAGCTTCCAGTCTAACCAGATGCGGCTGAATACCAGTATTTTACACGGAGCGACTGCCATCAGACCTCCGCAACCCAGTAACTGGGCAATGCCGATATCCTAAGGTTAAACCGTTTGTCAGACTTTCGGGCTTCTGACTACCCGTAACGACTGTCATAGGTATTCGTATGACACCCGGGACCGACGGCTTAACGTGCTCTCCGAGGCACGGAGGGGTCTCGATGTGTAACAAATGGTCACCCATCCATGGACTGACCGCGGCAAGCGCAGCTTAACCTCGCAAATCGTACGATCGGCGCGGTTGTTATTTAGCCACCAGCCATTATTTTAAAGGTTGAGCTATTCATATTTTTGACTGAATTCATAATTTTGAAACAGTGCTTTCAAAACAAAAACCTAAATAGTAGAAAATAATCCAAGCGAATCGCCGCAAATAGGAAAAGGTTGGCAAACGAAACACGGGAGCGTACATCGCACGCACCAGGAATACATAAACGCAGGGCGCCCGCACGACAAATAATATAGTGATTGGAAAAGCGCCTTTTGGCTTGACCGCAGGAAATGCGGTGGCCATTTTCTTTAGTCCATTGCCAAAACAATTTTCCATCTATCCTTCCACCCCTCCGGTTTTTCCATTTTCTGTCGTCGGCAAACTTGGCCGGGCGGCCACATCCGCCCGTTTGGCTCGCGAGATTTAGAACTGTGCCCGTTTTATGTACTCCCGGTGTTTGGCGTCGCGATATTTGAGTGCTGACAGTCCTGGTAACTTTAATGCGATAGCATTTTGTATTGAGAAAGGAATGCATTTTCCAATACTTTTATTTAAAGCGTTTACGGCTAGCTAGATATACTCTATTTCATATAACCTTAGACAAAAGTGGCACACCGATGCACGAATATCTTCTGAATCATTTCTTTAAGTAGAATTTCAACTCGTCTTGATTGACCGTTAACGTTGATAAAAGCATAATACTGTGTTGAATCTCTACTGGAAGCAAATATGTTGCTTAATAATACATTTCCATCCTAAAATGAGTCTTATTATGTCTAGTGTTATATTAAATAGCGTACCTATAGTTCAGTCTCATCCCTAACAAACATCTATACCTAATAAAGTTTTTAATTAAGAAAAGTCTGCAGCCTTCGATTAATAGCAGTGATATTTGTCTTCTTTCTCATAAACGAAATTAACAAGAAATGAAGAAAAGCCCGTTTCTAATCTTGAAATAGAAAGGGGGCAACATCTACACATCTAGATAAAGGTACCAGGGCAGCATACATCGCCGATAGTCGACGGAGGGGCGAGTGATGGATAGCTCGGGACGGGTCAACGAATTCGAACATTATTCTTTTTTACCCTTCTTGCGTTCGCAGGAGTAAGCCCTTTTTCTGCGACGTCCTTTTTTTCCCCCGAACGGAATTTTTGTTGGCTACGTACGGGGGACCCGGGAACGTTTTATGGACTGTGCTACAATTACAAAGTAAAAATAGAATTGGTCGTTTGTAATTCTATTCCATATTGTCGACGGGATGGGTAAAAAAAAGGTTTTATCGGCGAATATTTTGGCGGTTTTGTGATTCACAGCGCAAGCATTTTAAATCGTATGTTTTATGTGTGATTGCGTGTTGCATTGAGAGAACCTTATCACTTTAATAATTCTAACATACAAGATTTAATTCGAAGAACAATAAACAAATTATGCCTTCAACAGAAAACTGCACTTATTTTTCTTCTAAAATCCACTTGCTCTAAGCACTTTCAAATTATCGGTATTCAAAAACAATACACTCTATTTTACTCAGAGTAAAGTAATTCTATCTAATCTACTTTCTGAACGCAGCTGGGACGGTACCAGGCAGTCATAATTCCAGTGGCGGTCAGCGCTAAAAGCTAGAACATCCTCATGGGACGGCGGCGTTACTCGCCGCATGCGACGGCCTGCATACTGTATGAAGCACTCCGTACTTTGTGGTCAGCAAACTCGATTTTAGACTTCAAAGTCGTTTCGGAGTGTGCTCGGAGAATTTGAAATGTCCGATCCGATACGTGATGTGGTCAAAACGCGTTAATGTTCCAGTAATGGCGTCTTGAATTTTGGATATCGAATGGTATTGGCGTTTGAAGTTTTTGAACCTTAGGGACTATTGTGAGACTTTAATAGTAGGGTGCATCGGTTAAAAAAAATGACGTCCATAGAGAATCTTTTGCAGCATCAAAGACAAGTAATCATTGTAGAAGTTAGTATAAAGTGTTTTTATGAATGAAGACTTTTGCAGTATTTTTTTTCTTGCAATTGGCTCGTGGTTTAATACGATTTGCGAGGTTAAGCGACTCTTGCCGCGGTGATCCCGTGGATGGGTGATCATTCGTTACAGGTCGAGACGCCCTCGTGCCTCGGGGAGCACATATATTCGTATGACAGTCGTTACGGGTAGTCAGAAGCCCGAAAGTCTGACAACCGGTCTAATCTTAGGATATCGGCATTACCCAGTAACTGGGTTGCGGAGGTCGTTCCGTGTAAAATATTAGTATTCAGCCGCATCTGATTAGACTGGAAGCCCCAACACAATTAGGAAAAAGCTAGGCAGAACGATTTGTTTTCTTGCAAAGGAAATCTGCTTTTTATAAAAATACTAGCGGACCTGGCAGACGTCGTCCTGCCCTAAAAATTTGGTGACATACCGACAGCAGCGCCACCTACCGGGTCCAATTGTGAATCTAAACCATCCAGGGCGCCACCCAAACGCATACAAAAAAATCATTCAAATCGGTCCAACCGTTTAGGAGGAGTTCAGTGACATACACACGTACAGTCGAATTATATATATAAAGATTAGAAAATCGTAGCTGTATAAGAAAAATGTTACCTGCTCTATTTGACTGGTCTATCATTGGCTGCACTATCCTACGTCTCGCGTTGATAAACCTGAAACAAATAGACAAAATATTAACACATCACCATCATCATTATCACCTCGTAACGTCCTCCGATTGCTACAATAAATGGTCAAAGGGGATATCGTCAAAATCATCACTCTTGGCAGATGGGTTGGTGATCTTAATATATGACATAACATCACGTCTGTATTCTCCGAAGGGTTGGGCAGAGGTGTACAGTAACACCCTCATTTCGCCGTTATGTTTAAGTCCCATGTAATAGTGTGCGAGCCTATTGCCACCAACCCAATAACACTGCCCGACCTGGGCATCGACACCAGGTCCTCACGATCAGCAGTCGCGCTTGCCATTACTAGATCAACGAGGCAGTTCTCTTCTTCTTCGATCTTCTTGACGTAATCACTTAGTACGATACCCCCGGGTGGGGAAGAGGTGGTCTAATCTTCGTCGGAAACCATATCGACGTTCGGCAGTGAAAACCTCGTAAAACAAATTGTCTTCAAAAGCGTTTTATTAGTTCTTTAGATTGATAAACTCGTCATACGCGTACTGGTTCAACAAACTTTCAATTCACATACTTCTAAGCTATCTATGACGTACGATGAAAAACTTGTAGTAACATTTCATCGGTCATATTTTTTTCAGGGTACAGTCTATTCCATCTCTTTTAAAAAAATGTATTTTACACATACGTGGTTTTCACTGCAGACCGTCGATATGACCAATGCCGTCGCCTGCATCGTCACGTAGGTACAAGCTTATTCAAAGTTCCATCCATCCGTCCATAGGGTCCACAAACACGCTATAGTTTATCCCAGTCAGGATTATCGTCTACATTGATACCATCACATAATATATAACGCTATTCAATTATATTATCTAAATACATATCAGCATAATCTTAGTTTTCTGTTTCCGCAAAAGTTCTTGCACAAATACCCGGGAAAAACAAGCAAGTTGATAATGAATTATGTCGAGTTCTGCCGAGCCTGACTTTCGCCAGGGTTGAGCATCGCATAGCGTAGTATGTTACTAGGAAAGCATAAGTCTTGTAGACGTATTAACTACGATGACAATTTATATTGTTTTTATAGCTTGTTCTTCTTCTTTTCGTGTGGTTAGTGATTAACCTGGTACAGAGTTTATGCCGCCCATGGGCCTCTGACTTGGCTTCACATGCCGTCGAGAAATATCTCTCAGGCATGCCGATTTCCTCACCATGTTTTCCTTCACCATTTTTAAGCAAATTATAATTATACAATACGCACATGAATCCGAAAAGTAAGAGGTGCGTGCCTTGGGTTCGAACTCGAGACCTATGACTTGGCAGTCAGACGGTCACACTACTAGGCTATCACTGTTTTTACAGCTAACTCTTCGCACATCTTTCCTGGGTTGTAGAGGATTTGTTACAGTTCTAAAATGATATCGTAGTTGCTAAAACTTCTCTTGAATCTTTTAAATATATTAAAAAATGATAAGAGGTCTGTAATCTGGAAACGTACGGGTACCACCACTAAAGTAACTTAAGATTCGCTTATCAAAAAGGTTTCAAATATCATTGGATAATATATCAAGCTAGGCACTAGGAGAGCATCCCTCAGAAGGGAGTGACCGGGGGCTATCTCGGCCGGCTTTATGAAAACTAATGCCTTCATTTGGCGTCGGCTCCGGCCACTGGCGATAAGCTATGTCACCCTAGTACCTCGGGATTACGATTTTGGGATTTACCTCGGACAAGAGGGGGTGCCCGATAAAAGTTTGTGGAAATTTCAGTTTGTGTTTGTAATTTAAATGTTTTGAAACTAGCTTATTGTTGATATAAAGTCGGTCGATCATATAATTAATATAGAGTCGAAATCACAAGCACTGTTGAATTCTTTTTTTCATCTTTTTCTCATAATCTCCTCTCAATCTGCAATTTTGTAAATTTTCTAGAATCCTAGGTAAATAAGGTTCAGGATTCCTATTTCCAATAAAAAAATATCAAAACAAATATCCCTCCTTCCGACAGAGATATTTTTCACAAAAATTACCGAAATACAAGATTCAAGTAAATCTCAAAACGAAAACATAAAACCAATTTTCGCAGACGATTAAAGGAAATAAACGAAACAGCCGAGAAAATAAAGTTTTTCCTGTGTTTAGTTACATAAACAGCAGGTGGTAGAGTGAGCTATTACCTGGGGGTAATAAATACCGTTTTTCCCTAATTAACGCTTAATTCGGGGTGAGGTCGTACGCACCCCCTGGGCTTAAGATCCCGTACTACCGATTTTTGCGTCACCCGTGACAAAGTAAATGGAACGAAATTAATGTTTTATGTGTATTTTTGCTAAACATATAGTTTTTAAGAGATAGCACGCATGCTGCATATTTTTATGACATTCCTTATCTATACTAATATTATAAAGAGGAAAGATTTGTATTTTTGTATTTTTAGATTTTTGTATTTTTGTATGTAACGAATAAACTTAAAAACTACTGGACCGATTTCAAAAATTCTTTTGCCGTTAGAAAGCTACATTATCACTGAGTAACATAGGCTACGGGCGGAGCCGTGAGGACACAGCTAGTCTATACTAATATTATAAAGCTGAAGAGTTTGTTTGTTTGTTTGAACGCGCTAATCTCAAGAACTACTGGTTGGAATTGAAAAAATATTTTTGTGTTGGATAGTCCATTTATCTAGGAAGGTTATTGGCTATATAACATCACGCTACGACCAATAGGAGCGGAGCATAAATGAAAAATGTTGCAAAAACGGGAAAAATGTCCACACGTGCGAAGCCGGGACGGGCCGCTAGTAAGAGTATATTCATAGAAAAAAGTGCTGTACCTATAAACAGAAATTCTTTATTACAAAGTTATTCTCAGCTACTAACTGCCTCGTTGGTCTAGTGGTGGCAAGTGCGACCGCTGATCTTGAGGTCCTGGGTTCGATCCCCAGGTCGGGCAAAGTGTTATTGGGATTTCCGTGTGGAATTCCTCAGTAGCAGCCCGGAGTTTGACTTTGTGCCCGGTTGATGGCAATAGGCTCGCCCATGGGACTTAAAATATTACGGCGAAATGTGGGTGTTACTTTACACCTCTGCCCAAACCTTCAGGGAATACAGGCGTGATGTTATGTTATTCTCAGCTAAAAAAACAGTCTGGTGAGAGATGTTTTAATATTAATTTTTGGTTTACATTACATCCACATAATGTCCACGTACAATATTTATCGTACAGTTGAGAATCCGTTACCTAGGTACTGAAATTCTTCGTCAAATAACTTTTCCAGGACTCTGGTAAATGTAATCTTACGTGATATTGTAATTCCGAATCAAGTAAGGATAAATTATAAATTACGGCAACCCCTCGACGTCGCCTTCACGGAAAATGCGAATTCTCAGCGTTAACTGAAGGAATTCCACTCAACCCTGCATACTCATTATTTAATTCGCTTTCAGGTAATTAAAATCCAAAAACTTGGAAGTCGAAATTAAATTTTATACTCTGTAGGTACGCTGGAGGACTTCCATCCCTATTTTCTACCCCCCTTGGCCCGGGACGTGCTTCCCGGATCAAATCACCTTTTTAACTTTCCTTATTTAGGGAAAAGCCGGGGAAATCTAGCAATTGCAATAATAAGTTGCTACCAGGACATCATGAGATCGAGTGGCCCGCCCCTATTATCGTTACGTAATGTGATTCTCTTGGGCGAATGTGTTTTTCTACTAATTATAATATGTGTGGTATGTGTTTTCACATCTTATTTATTTATGCTACGCTGGTCTCTTAATACGAGTGCAAAAAGTCTTTAGTAAACACACATATATTCATGATCTAGTCCTTTAACTAGGTAGAATTCTATTGCAGAGGAAACATAGAGCAAGGTACCATAGATTTATCTACAAAACCTAACTAGCAGCATTAATACGATCACTTGAAATAACACTTCCTAAAACACTGTAATCAGTTAAAACAATTTTAACACCAACTCTCAAACCAAGCCATAAAAGCAACACCTAATAAAATAAAAACAAGTCTCCCCTCTGAGTATCAGATGACGCGGTAATGTACCAAATCTTATTACAATTAGTCCCATTTGCATACGAAACAGATATATCAAACGCATGTGCAATAATGTGCATCAAACAATTGTATCGCCAACCCTTCCGAACAAATCCAGATCGCTTATGATTTATGTGCCCCTGGTATCGGGCCGACCGTTGTCACAAATAAAATAAACACACATAGAAATGCAAATTTGGTAATGTCGAAATGTGTTGCTCTATTGTTGAGCTGTTTCGTATTTCATGAATTTAGTGATTTATTATTTTTATGATGTGGAAAACAATGTTTTGGATCGTGTTTTTTATGATAGTATAGGATGATATTATAATGATATTTTTGGGTGACTTATTTAAATAAATTCATTATTATAGTGTCTGCTTCAAAAGCTCTTGCTGTACAAAGGGGATTTCAACATTAAGCATTTCACTTAAATTCTACACCCATAAAACCTCTATCTGCTCAAAATTATAATTTGTACACAGGGAAAACGAAGGTTAAACCATGCAATCTTAAAACCTCACGCTTAATTGCAGCTAAAACATCAAAATAACAGTAACAGTCGCCGTCAAAATTAATACAAAGCGCGATTTAACAGATACCCTCTTAAGAGTCGTAAAATTTGCCGTTTTTGCGTCGGGCCCCTCTCCCGGCGGACCGGCGGGGTGTTATGGACCCCGGGCCGGCGGATGAAGAGTTAATGAACTAATCTTGATATTAACAACACATTAGACGCATCGGACGCACAGCCATGTTTCGCTCAAGTAATTACTGGGACCCTTGCAAGGGATAGTTCGGGCTCAACCCTCGCACTGTATGGTCGACGTCAATTTCGCATGTACTGTTTCGTTTAAGGGTTAATTTATGATAATTTCAATGTTTATTAAAATACTTGAAATTTACAGAAATTTGTTCATATATTTTCTATTTTATCTATTAATTACGTAATTCTATGGGTTGGTAAATATTTTAATCAAATTTTGGTCAAATCTAAAATTTAATTTAATTTTCAATCAGCTCACTAGCGCCGTTGCATATTATTACCAAACGGATGGTTGTCGAAACTGTAATTACACAACAATTATCGCAAAAACTAATCGAATCACAAAGCAATCGGAAGAATATCCGAACATTCGTACAAAATTCATAGTGACAGTTAATTTGGAAATGCACTGCGCGCATCGGGCGGGTCCCACTCGCGATGAGATTACTTATTCAGCAGACGTATAACATATTGCCCAAGTAATTGGTTCAAAATACAAACTTGCGCGGTACGTATGAGCGCCTGGTGTAATTATTTATTTACGTTCCAAACTGTTTTTTTCATTATTTGAATCGGAGAAAAATAAAAACAATTGGAGCTGGTAAAATCTTATTTTATCTCAGAATGTTAAAGGGATAAACCATGATACGGCAAGTTGTCTTGATATTTGAACTACAAAAAGGATCCTTGTAAGCTTAACTAAATATTTGGAGACGATACAGAAACTCAAAAGGGTGAATAATACTTGGATTTCGCAACAAATGCTGACGGAATCCGACAAATCCAGTGCGGATACCGGCCGACGGACGGATCGCGTTTTGATGTCTGAGATATCCGGCTCGGCTATGCTACCCTGGTGATTGATTGCTCATACATAGGTAAGATCTATCTTTTGCCAGTTGCGTTTGTTTTTTTCTCGTGCAATTAATTAATTCGAATGTTTTATTTAAAAAGTTGCATGCAAACGAATGAGATTTTAACATAATCTTAAATGCACTAAAGCTGTGAAATATTCTCAAAAAACAACCCGGAAAATATCACCCGTCTAAAACAAAAGGTCCAAGCGACTTCGTCACGTACAAATACGTCTAATCCACGGAGTCCGAGCGGACAATAAATATTTTTCATGAAATCCACCGTCGTCGACAGCGCATACAAACTGCCTTAAATCAGGCAATTATAGGTGTGACCAGTAAATATTATAACCAGGGGATCAGGAGGCGTATAGAGATTGTTAAGGATATTGGCTATGTTGTTTTCGTAATGGACTCTTGCGCTCCAAGAAATTCTTGGTTATTAGGCGTGAATTAGCGTTATGGTCATGTTTGTTTATAAATTATGTGTCTGTTTCGTATAATTTCTGGTAAAGGAAGTTTATTTTGTCTCCTCGTGTATCTATGTAGTTAACTGCATTCTATTTAACTAAATAATTAAGTAAGGTCCGGTTCTAATATTAATCCAGTTACGAGTTACCTAAAAGTTAGCGTATTTCAGAACGCAGTCAAAATAACTATTACCATTTAAACTTGGCTATTTAACAAGCGAGTAAAGCTTCTATATTTAACATTTCCACGTTGTCCATTCCAAAACCATTTTCCGAACAAAAATAAAAGTCAACAACAACAAAAGTGAAAACAATAAATCGCACTAGTATTAATTTACCAGAGCTACATAAAGTGGAGAAGCAAAAATCGCCTCTAATAAATTACGTTAGCGGAAAATGCTTCATTTTAAGGCGTATAGCTCCTTAATCCTATGGCAGTCTGGTAGCCGCTGGGTGTAATTACTGGGCGCAATATATCGCCAGTTCGACCTCCCGACCCCCCGAGTTTCTGGGTCCTCATCACGCGGAATGAGTAACACATGGTGCTGCGTTAATTGTCGGGGCACACGGATTTGTTTTTATTCTGCGATTGCGAGGGGGACTCGACTGTGTTGCGCCATCGATTTATTTTGTTTTGAGTTCCTACTAATTCTGATTCTATGAATTTGTGCAGAGGTATGAATATTTTGAACATGATTCATATTAACATATTTGTTTGTGTTTCTTATTAATTTTCCGGATTTATTAGACAGTGAAAACTGGGAACACCTAGATTCTTTGAATAATTATTGAAAAATCTTTCAAGAATATTAAATTTATAGTCAAAAAATATTGGCATTTCTTCATAAGGACAGTGGGACATCTAATTATGTAACATCTTTTAATATACGCGTTTCCAAATTTAATACTCGGTAGGTACAATTAACAGGCGACTAATTAGACACCAAGGCGGCATAAATCGGCAGTAAATATCTCAAAGTGTCACAGATGGTGTCAAAACGCTTGCTACGTGTGGCCGGGAGGCGAGCGGTGAGCGGGATGCACGAAATTACTGCACATGGTTCCAAAATGAAATCTACATACGTATGTATTGATAACTGTCGTTGAGAAGCTTTTATGGTATTATACGTTAGGTTTAGAGAAGTGCCTAAAACTTTGAAATAGGACCTCTACCTTTCTTTAAAAGAAAATGCAATGGAATCAGAATTGTTTTAAGGTATTTTGGCCAAAAAATTGCGGACGGACTTGCTGGTGTACTCAATCACACCAATATTATAAATATGAAAGTTTGTGAAGATGGCTAGATGGTTGTTAAATAATAACGCATAAACGGCTCAACAGATTTGGATGAAAGTTGGCAAACAGATAGGCAATGTCCTGGATTAACACATAAGATACTTTTTATCTGAATACATGAATAAGTTCCCTTAGCAAGCGAGTGAAACCGCGGGCTACAGTTATAGTTCCTAATAGAGTCAACCATTTTTGAAATCTATCTTTTTTTTTATTTGTCTTATTAATTAATGTGTGCTCCAAAAGTAATCCAAATCGCGTCGCTAACGCTCGTGCTTAGTGCCCGCATCCCAAGACAGGGTCGCGGATAACATGCAATTGCGATAATAGGCCGACCCGGCGCCATATTGTGCTGATTGGTGACGTGTGCGCCGAATTTATTTTGTATTACGGAGCCGAAGGGTTGAGGTGCGAACGAAGTTATTTATGGACAACATCTGGCACTGAATTTGAATTTCGTTGCTACAGGTAATGGTGACCGTCGGTTGAAATAAAAGATTAACTTTCTGAAGCTAAATTGTTTGAAGACCATATTTCTTTGGTTGGATTAGCCAGAGGCTTGGATACAAGAGAAGATTAAATTTTCTTTGATAAATTAGCTCATTTAAGCTTGGTTTAAAAATCCGAAAGAGACTTTTGACCCTCACTATATACTTAATCGCTACGACTGGCGTTCGTATGATCGTGACCACGTGATGATGAAGAATGTCAGAAGCCCGAAAGTCTGACAACTGGTCTAACCTTAGGATATCGGCATTGTCCTGTAACTGGGTTGCGGAGATCTGATGGCAGTCGCTCCGTGTAAAATACTGGTATTCAGCCGCATCTGGTTAGACTGTAAGCTGACCCCAACATAGTTGGGAACAGGCTAGACAGAACAACAACAACCACGTGATGATGACACTAAAATAACATCAATATTTTAGTGATGATAACAATTAAACAACAGGAGCGCACGGTTCGCAGGCGACCACTAATGAGTGCGGCAGTAGCGCCGGTGTGGCTGCTGCGGCCGGCGCGCGAACTAATTTGGTGCAGTGATGGATTGCGTGTGGCCGATGCGGGTCGCACCGAATACTCCCGTCTTGTATGTTTGCCTGGTACTTGCTCTAATTAAGGATCATTCTCATTTATCTTGCAAGTCCTACGTAATGACTTGTTGCTATATTATTGGGGTAATTTTTCAGTTTGTTAGTCTTGAGAATCAGGTAGGTATAAAGGCGCAATTTTTGGATAAGAAAGTCTAGACTAAGTTTGATTGATTGACAGTCATCATCAAAATCATCAATTTGAAGTTCGCAATTTAATTTATTGAACAACCTAAGTAGTTCTATCGAAAACCGTAATACGACACAGCAGCGATACAATTGAAAAATACATTTATTAAAAACAATCAATAAACAGTCGATAATTTCGTACGGCCCACATGAAACTCCGAAAACTTATTCAAAATAAACAAATCGGCCATCATACATTTCATGGCTCGTTTAGATAAATAAAATACAGTTTTACAACACGGAAATCACAATAAATATAACAAAAAGCTTTATAATTCTGTTTACAGACGCGTCATGTTTAAACCAATCATGAAATATGTAATGCTGATCAAAAATATTAAAATCGAATTTATGAAAAAGCGCGTGATATTGACAATCCAGGCGTTCTATTTGCATAAAGTTATTTAGGGGCTGGTTTCAACGACGCGAAAGAAGCATAGACAAAAAAGAAAAGATAATCAATGGGAAGTTCTTTCAACACGTCATATCAAAAACATAATTGGAAGTTAGGCGAATAATCGCAAAAACAAAATGTTAAATTCAAATAAATTGAAGGAACGCGATGGGGCGCGCGCTGCTGTCCGCCATCACCTCGCGCGCCCATTTGTCAAATTAATGATGGACGGATCAGAATTCTAAGCGGCCACCTGACGCGACGGTGACGTCACATAAAAATATCTTCATTTCCACGGATATGTAGTTTAGGTCACGGTTCTCAAGGAGGTTTAGAAATATCAGACATTTCGCAAATGATTTCTTGGAAAGTGTAGATAGACAGGGATGTATCATAGGGATGTACGTAATAATATTTAATTTAAGATCGTCTCTATCTATAGCCTGAAAATAAAAACCGATGCGTGTTATGCTTCTATAGCTTCTAACCTAAAGGAAATGTATAGAAAGTAGCAATAATTGGCAAATATTTACCACCATTGGAACAGCTCGCTCAGCTATAGACGAGAACATGGAAACTAATTCAAAACATCTCTATTGAGAATTTACATTCGGTTTATTGCATACTATGATGGTGTGTTCGCGTGTTAACCTCAGTCGAATTAGCTGTGCACGTTGCTTAATCGCGTTGTCGCAATCGTACGCTAACAATGGCCGGACCGAGGGCTTTTTGCCTTTTTACGGACAGATAAGGCCTCTGATTGTCCCTACAGTTTCTAGCGTGCATCAGTCTTTAATCAAGTTAACGATTAAACGCAAATGGCTGGCCAGTTTGACGTTCGAATTTTGTTATGTTGCTTTCATTCGCAATTAAAATTCGCAGTTTTAATGTCTTCTGTCGCATAAATTATTTCGAAAACTAACATTTTGTGATTCTGCGTAAATCAAATATATCACGTTACGGGGTGATATATTATTTAGTTTCGTTTTTTAAAACCAAAATATTTCGACACTGTTTAAAAGTATTTTTTACTTAATATTCTGCAACTGCATCTTTATTTTTTTTAACTTTTAACCCTAATTCATCAATCGTTTATCTAAAAGGTTGCCAATTAAAAATAATTTGAATTCAAATGAGCCGATTCGAAAAAAGTTAATTTGTCTCTGGTACTGTCACTGTCAATTGGCAACCCTGTGCATATAGGCCGTAATTTATAACGTCCGAGTGGGAATGTTCTAGATAAACAATTTGATCGAGAAGGCTCTCAGAGCGTATCATTTCCGATGTTTTTAAACTCGACGTTTTGTTTGATACATTATATTAATGGACGTTGCTACCATAAGTCTCGGGACATTTTAGTTTACGATTTTATTTATTGGGTAGGCGGTCTTAATGGGTCAACTCTGTGGAGATATGAATGAAGGTTGATATATTGTTTCCTAGTATACACACTCTCACGGTATCAGACTGTTTTAAATACCTATGAGTATAAAGCTCGCAGCTTGTTTCCTGCAGTTTTCCATTCCAAAATGACGTTTTCTCGAATGAATGAAATTTTCTCAACATTCAGGTATATAAGATAAACCGGATTTTTGCAATAATCATGAAAATAGCTCGGATGATTACGAAAATCTGTCTTAGATTCCAAATATCCGGTCCTTTGCAATCGTCTCAAGACTATCGCAAAGATCCGATTTTTCCGATTGTCCTACGACATATTATACTGATCAACGTGTTGTTACCCTACTAATAGTCGTAACTGGGACATGTCCGGGACGTGTGGTTATCCTACGACGGTGGATCGTGCCACCTGTGTGGATACAGTACCGTAGTGTGAAATTTATGTGTTGAAATGCATTGTACCGGTGGCTCGCTATGGAATCTATAAGTCATGTTGTTATTAGTGTTTAATTCTATGTCAGTTTTAGCTATTACTCCTAGGATGGTTCCTTTAATGGTATAACAACTATTCTATACTTTAATCTGAATTCTAAGATTCATCTCAACGAAGATTGCATTAAAATCCGTCAAATTATTTGGCGTGATGCAAGTTCAAACAGACAGACAGACCAGTTTGTACTATTTCATTGTTATGTCAGGTTTTTTTTAATTGTCTATGGAATGTCCCACTGCTGAGCAAAGACCTCTCATTTTGCCTTCCAAACCTCTCTATTTTGTGCTGTTTCTAACCATGCTAGCCCCGCAAACACGTCCAGATCGTCACGCCACCTACGCCACCTATGTAAGGATTATGTAATATTAATATTTACAATCAATCAGTGATGTAAGTTATAATCGGTATGTGAAATTATTAATTTCTTTGAGTAAACCGGGATAAAATATTATCAAGCTTATGTCATAGAGTCATAATTCATATTAATCACGCGTGAAATCGGTGACGAATTAAGAACTACCAATGACTGCCAAATCCCTACATAATTCTTGCTACACTGCCAATTTTCTACACTAATCTTGGCAGTACAACACTAGAAGTATAATAATCAGCCTTATACTGTCCCACTGCTGGGCACGGGCCTCTTGTCAGAATGGGAAGGATTTAGGCCTTAGTCCACTACGCTGGCCTGGAGAACATTTTTGTATGGAGCATTTAATGGTTTGCAGGTTTCCTCACGATGTTTTCCTTCACCGTTAACGCAAGTATTATATGCTTCAATGCATTTACCTGTATCAATTTAGCACTTCACAGTACCAACAGCACATCTACTACAATTACAGGCGATACAAATTGATGAAATACCAGTGGTATTCTAACGACTGTGTCGTCGGACTGATCCGGCGATAAGACACGGCGACACACATAAATCAAGCTGCAATTAACCGTTTTAAACGACTTACCGATTTATGATGGGGTTTAGGTTGTGGGCGGGAGTTAGGAAGATTTTTGTCAGATCATATAATAATGTTGGATGAGGTAGGAAGCTGCGGGAATAAGCCTTAAGATCTGAGACAGTGCTGTATAAAACATATCGCTGTTTTATTGATTTTTATAATATGGTTTACATTATGTCAGTTAAATTCACCTGATAATTCCTAACTCCTGATCTAAAAGGTGTCAATATTTCCCCGAACACTAAACCAAGCAATAAGAAAGTGAAAAATCGAATCATAACGAATAGATCCGACGGCTCGATATCGGTCGAGCCTCTATAAATAAAAGGACGTTTAAAATTTTAAGGGTCTGCAGTTCAGTGGAGGCCATTAGAGGCCCTTAACGTTGGTAACGAACGACTCTCGCCCAGATGCCAGCGGATACCGAACAATTGTTACTCGCGTGAAATTCGTAGCCGATAATAAAAATCGATTTCACTTTTTTTTCGAATAATCGGCATGACAATGTAAGACCTTTGCCTGTTATAAGTATATTAGTTTATTTATGGATAATTAAAGGTTGTTACTACTGCGAAATTGCAGTTATACTTGAATTATATTTTTACAATGCCATAAAAGGGTGTTGTCTTCATTGTGTATGATTCTCACGTTTAAAATTATGTCCTTTTATGTCAACATAATATTCGTGAGTAAAAAAAACTATTTTATTTCGTTGTTAAGATTGGGAAAGTAGTACCATCTATAGTTCTTCTTACTACTGTGGTAAAAGTATTTAACTATCTGTAGTGGGATCAGACCCTTTAGAAGCAATTTTTTAAAACATAAGTAGCATTTGATTATAATAATCCAAACATTTGTCGATGACGTAATAACGCATCAGAGACTAATTCGAACAAATTCCATTTTTGAAAAATTTCAAAACATTCGCGCGTCTTATGTAAATGCAGCGCCATTACTATGGATTATGATGATTTTATCGATTTATATTTAATTAAATGTTAAACTTGACACTTATTAATTGTCGCAGAGTTTATAAGGTTTTATAACGATGGAAATAATCAGTCAGGTCACGATTACATCGATGTGCGACCGGTTTTGTGACATGTCATGGTATTTTAAGTAATCGTTATCGATAAATCATGTTAACTCGGAATTCGATGTTTTCGAATATCTAGTTTTTGGGCACGCCCACAGTTTTTCTTGGGATTGCTCACAACGAATGATTGCGTAGTGATTTATAGCTGTTAATTACAGAAAAATGTTTAGTAAAAAAAGACAGGACTGTCGATGTTGGCAAAATAAAAATAGTTTTATACTTTTTATTTATAGAGTTCTCTAAAATTTACACAAATACGTTGTTATGTGAAGCGAAATTAAATCGGATTCACGTTCCGTAGTACGACCTGTGGACTATTATGACAGGTCTGAATATTTTTATTGTACGGGACACACTGGCCGATAATTCAATGCGTATAACGGAACGCGGCCGGATGTGACCGCCGCGTCTTCCTGTCACAATTAATTTCCGGGCGCGTTGAAATTGGCGCGAAAACTGTCGCGAGGGGAGGGAAGGGCGGAGAGCGGGGCGCGCCACCGCCGCGGGAATTTTAATTACGCACTCGTATACCGAATACCAATGTCGTCTTGTTTAAATTAAATATAAATTATTCGCCTCCTAGGCCCTGCTCGCCTGGTATTGCGAACTGCGAAACGTTGAATAAACAACTGTTGGGTTTTAATTAGTAAAGATTTTGTTGGTATTTTGTCTAATGTTTTAGTTGTTTCGGAGTTATGTAAGTTGTATTTTGTTAATATAACATTGAGACAAGTTGAGTCGCGGTGACGTTAAATAAAATGTATTGCTGAATGTATGTTTGTCTTATTCATTATCTCAACCATAAGAAACAGTAGGTAATAGTGACTTTTTGTAGATATGTTGAAAAATTTAAACCTGTGTCCTGTTATAAAAGCTAAGTTTTACATCGTTTTGACTGTCATATTTTTAAAGAGTTTTAAAACCCTTTTTTATCTCATTATTAGTTTTTAACAAAGTCTATTTCAGTCTTAAAACTACTTCGCCAAACAAAATATAAAGCCATCCAAATCTCAAAGTATTTAATCATCTTTATTATACTCTATACCATACAGAACTAAAAGCAGCATCAAAACTAGTTTAATTTCATAATAAAAGTTTGCAAACAAACTCCAAACGCAATTAGAGGGCAGATGAGGAGCTCACGGCAGACGGGTGCACTTCTTATGGCATTTAACTAACTTTGATAAAAAGATTAAGTATGACAGTTTGAAATATAGCCACCGCAGTCGGTGGAGAAAAAAAAATAACAGCGCAAAACTTGGTCGAGCGAGGCCCGGGGCCCCATTGTTGCGAGCGTCGAGTTAATTTTGTAGGAAAGAAACACAAGCGAGGCGCAGGTGTACTGGCGGCCCGTTGTATTAATTTGAGTCGCGTCTAATACCTACGTATGACTGCGTTCAAAACAGACGCGTCTGAATTTATAAGCGAAGTTGAACGCGTCCAAGCGCCGGCGCCGGGGATTTGTGCACGAATATGAACGCGCCCAGATTATGACGTCCCGTTCTCTGACAATCCGAACGCGCCCATTACGCTCCGTTTCACTGGCATGGGGTTTTAATTGTGAATTATTGCGCGGTGGACGCTCGTTACATATTAACATAATTGTTTTGAAAGAAACGCGTGTAAACGATCTAGCCGTGATCCTACTTGAGATAATGTTTTCGTGTGTAATTATGAGCTATTTGCATAGCGATGTACGGATGACATTTAGTAACGTCAACGTCGCCATTTTGGTTAGTCTTTATCTCGCTTATCATTTTCTTAGAAAACGGAGGGTGTCCATTAACTAAGACGTAATGGTTTATTATGTTTTTATTACTTTTCTCGTTATACCGGTTTTGCCGCGAGTACTTTATTAAAACATGAAAACGCTTCAAGTGTGCATTTTGATGCGTCCCGACGATGTTAATTATCATTTTAGATGCAGTAATTTTTCGTTTATTACTTGTAGTACACAGTGCTGGAACGACCCGTGTTGTAATAAAAGTCTATTTTAATTGGAGCGTTTTCGTTTTAACATCTAATTAATACGTTTAATAACTATAATTCTGATATCAGTCACTGAATTATAATTAACAGCGTGTTACAACATTTTTAAACAAATACTAATTTGTGAGGACATATGTAATTTTCTACTCTACTTTCATTAAAACGATTTCAATGTTCAACAATGCATAGCACTTATAATTATTATTGAGACCAGAAATAACCTAAAAATATTCATAACTTCATACCATTCCAAAATGGCGCAATTAATTCCATTTCCAAACTCACGCGCGAAAACGTCGGCCATAGAGATTACAAGTAAAGTTTTCCGATGAGACACCACAGACAATAGTCATTACACACGGGTGGTTTCGCGAGGGCCACTCGTTTGACAGCCGGGACAGAGTGATGAACCTCCCAGTACTGCTTGTATTTATTGCACCTGGTGCCAATTGGGTTTTACATTTGTTTAATTTAAATGGTTTGTTGTGGACTAAAGAGAGCGCTGGCTTTTCTATTAAAAAGTTCAGTGTTACAACTTTATTCGTTTTCTGAATTATTATTATGGTCCTCTTTATTACTGTATTTTTTATTGTGACGTTTATGGCTTGTTTACATCAATGAACAAAGAAAGGCTAGACTGAACAATTTTGAATAAACAATATATAAATTGAAATTTTCGACAAAATTAAACTCAACTGAAAATACCTATCTCGCATAAAATTGCTTCCACATTATCCACCTAATCATAATTATAAATACATAACATAATTAAGCTCAGCAGCTATCAGGAGTACAGAAACCCGAGGGATTGTAAACAAACGACCATAACTCACAAACGCGCCTTACTGATAAGAAACTTTCATTATGAACCCGAAAATGTTGAATTTAAAACGGGGCTTGATCAAGTAGGACGGAGGGCACTTCCACCTGTGTGTTTAGGTCAGGATTACATTGCGAAAATTACGTTAGTATCGGTTGTTATAGATTAATTCTGTTCCCTGTTCCGAATTATGGGTAAGGACCTTGGCGATTCCGTTTTGCGGACGCAGAGTCGTGTCAGCGGTGGAGGGGAAGTTTTTAAATTAATGTTTGTTTTGAAATATGTTTGGGTTGAGTGGTGTGTTGGTAAAATGCTGAAGGTTGCGTTTTTAAAGACTTTGAATTGTTTATGCTGGAAGAGTTTGAGGACCGGGTCTACGATGGACCTGTAACAATTTGGTATCAAAGGACCAAATTATCAAAACTACAACGGAGTTTTTGTTAATAGTATTCTTCTTACAGAACAGACAAACTGTTTTGTTACCGAATCTATTTCATCAGAACAATTTTATCAAAAAAAAAACATAAAAATGCTTTTATAGTTAACCAAACAATTAAATACTTATTTTTAATACACAAAATCTGTATGTTTGTTTGTCATTTAAGCAGTTTGTATGGCTCCGCTCCCGGCCGGCGTACCAGGGCGGCAGAGTCGGGCAGGAGCATTCCCTAACCCCTTCGCAGTTTGATAAATGGCCAATTACTGTGCCCGCCCCGTCCCTTCTGTTAGCTTGTTGCCTATTTTGAATTGCTTTTGCTTTTTCGTTTAGATTAATATCTAAATAGGATAGATACGGATCCCGCTTTAGGTATTTTACGTTGTTTTTAAACGTAAATTTCGGGTTGGGAGCGCTCCACGGTCCTTTGTTCGCCCGTTTTTCGCTGGCCTTCTATTGTTTTCCTCTCTTAATACCAGCGAATCTTTGTTCTGTCTTGTTGTGTAATACGTTCTTTTGTTTTAATGGAATTTCCCGTTCGATATACGTGTTTTGATTTTGATCTAAGAAAATTGGCTGATGGTTTTTATGGGTAAAAAAAAGTTTTACCGCAAGTAGAGGTTAAGTAAGATGTGTGTTTTTCTTTTTCAGTGTCTATGGTATCGTTGTTTGGTTGAAATATTTGTTGAGACTACAATTTAGAACTAGATAATATCTCTGAATACAAATAACTTGGAAAAATAATGTCTCTTGCAAGTATTAAGTGAAAAAAAAGTCCATGTAAAAATTATGTAAAATTTTCTTCAAAGCGACATCACCGACCTAATTTTCAAACAAAACCTTAACTGGACCATGAACCTATACTTTCCAACCTTCATAAATGCTAACCAAACATCTCCTCCTTCTTATACAAAACAGAGATTTTTTCAAATAGCAGCGTATGCTGTTGACAGATCAAGAATATAATTGCACGGTTCCAAAAAGTTGGTCATATGAAGAAATGCCGGCAAAAAACTCCATGGTATACTCGTTTAATAATGATACAATCTTGTTAATCTATACTAATATTATGTCCTATATTTATAGTTGTTTAGTTATCCATATAGTTAATTAAGTCGCAAATATCCATAATTTTTTTTTGTACCTCTCTTTTCGATGCTGTTCTCTTTGACCCAAAGGTTGACTGGTAGAGAATGCCTTGTGGCATTAAGTCCGCCTTATGTACTACCATTGTACATTGAAGTATTAAATAAATAAATAAATAATATTATAAAGCTGAAGAGTTTGTTTGAACACGCTAATCTCAGGAACTACTGGTTGGAATTGAAAAAATACATTTGTGTTGGATAGTCCATTTATCGAGGAAGGTTATAGGCTATATAACATCACGCTACGACCAATAGGAGCGGAGCATAAATGAAAAATGTTGCAAAAACGGGGAAAATGTCCACCCGTGCGAAGCCGGGACGGGCCGCTAGTGTTGAGATAAAACTTATGTGAGAACAATGTAGGTTGCTAACGTTTTCCCAACTATGCTGGAGTCAGCTTCCAGTCTAACCAGATGCGGCTGAATACCAGTATTTTACTCGGAGCGACTGCCATCAGACCTCCGCAACCCAGTTACTGGGCAATGCTAATATCCTAAGATTAGACCAGTTGTTAGACTTTCGGGCTTTTGACTACCCGTAACGACTGTCATAGGTATTCATATGACACCTGAGACCAACGGTTTCACGTGCTGTTCTAGGACACGGAGGGGTCTCGATGTGTAACGAATGGTCACCCATCCACGGACAGACTGCAGCAAGTTTAACCTTGCAAATCATATGATCTGCGCGGTGGTTTTTAGCCACGACCATCAGTGCAAAATACAACCACATTTCATCCAAGGGCTCAGGTGTACCTCCCGATTCTTAAATTCCCGTCATTACTTGATAAGGGACAGCAGCGAGGTATTACTAACCCCCCGTTTATTTTTCCCGTATTCAAAGTGCCCATAATTGCTTACAGACTTAAGCCCATTTAAAATTTTAACTCGGGATACAAATGGGATTTTTTGGGGACAAATGTTAGTACTGGTCGCTTCTGTGTATGGGGATGTGTCGCGGTAATTTGCTAGTGTTTCTGTAAGATATGAATGGTAGGAATTGTTAGCAATAATATAGGAATTGATGTAAATAAGTTTAGGTATTTCGGTCCATGTGGGGGCGGGCTAGAAACCCAGCACGCTTGGTTGTAGGATCTATACGGTCTGCCTGGCTAGCTACCACCTGAACATTAATGTCTAAGTCAAGGAGTTTACTTTGTTCCGTCGTGTGTATGTGAGAGCCAGAGGGGTACAGGGGAATTACTATATCTTTGTTGCTTGGATTCGTCGGATGCGACTAAAGACACAAGCGATCGAAACAAAAATGAAAAAAAAATGCAGTCTTTATTAACTAATGCGTTTTGCATTTTCTTAGACCCCTTTTTTTTCTTTTATTACCATAGTTGCCTCTTACGAAATTCACGGGCGGAATTTGCCTCATTTTTATTCACACCAGAAAAGAAATAACAAAGCTACTGCGAAAAATAAAATCAAAGTCTTAAAATATTGTAACAGAATCTCATCGAGTCGTAATACATGGTTAAGTATATTAAAACACTAGCGGCCCGTCCCGGCTTCGCACGGGTGGTCATTTTTTCCGTTTTTGCAACATTTTTCATTTATGCTCCGCTCTTATAGGTCGTTGCGTGATGTTATATAGCCTATAACCTTCCTCGATAAATGGACTATCCAACACAAAAATATTTTTTCAATTTCAACCAGTAGTTCCTGAGATTAGCGCGTTCAAACAAACAAACTCTTCAGCTTTATAATATTAGTATAGATATAGCTTTAAGGCATATAGATAATTGCAGGAGGCTTTTTTCGCTGATTGGACAACAGCTCATGATGACATTAAATTACATAGAACGACCTCCAAGTCACGCAACGACACGCATTTGAAACTAAATTACAAATGACAAGGCTACGCTTTACAGTGTAATACCGTTTTTAGTGTATATAATAACTATCATTACAGCTTATTACAGTAATTGTGGCTCCGTAACGGTGTGCCGCAATGATAATAATATCTATTTCAATTGGGCGCGCGGAACCAATCGGTGTGGCCGGCTTACTATTGTCTGTGGTACAGAAAAAATGTTTGGATACGCGTCGGCAATGGGAGAGAGAAAATTATGTCTGATGTGTAACTCAAAGGTTGCAACCGTTTTCTTTTGAATAAAGAAAATTTTGGTAGGTATGGGTTAAACACATTTTATTAAGAGATCTACTAAATAACGGTACATAGTATAATACCAGTAGACCCAGACGTACTTAACGTTAAGCATTGTTTGCACTTGAATCTAAACAATTAGTTTTTTTTACACTATGAAAAATCAAGTTGAAGGAAAAGAGTTAGATTATACGATTGGTTTTTATTAAACCACAGATTAAAAAAATACTTCAAAAAAAATTTACTAGCCATGTTCTACGCATAGTTTCACCCATGCATTTCAATCAAATTATGATGTATTTTAAATTGCGTCAAAATTTACATTAAAATTGACAGTCTCATTCTGGCGGTTCCTCACAGTTTGAAGACAATGCCACACAGAGTTATGACGGGCCGTCAAAACACAATTACATGTTTACAAACATATCCGAACGGATTTGTATCGCGACATGTCCGTCTGTCAAGTCAAATCGCGGCCATGATTGATGACGTAAGCGCGATTAGGAAAAATGTTAATTACACGTCATTGCGCGCCTGTTAATGATGGTTCGATTGTTTGTTCTTGTTTTTTTCTAATAGTTGGGTCATGATTAGAAAATGTATGTAGTTGATAATCCAGCTGTACAGCCCATGGATTTACTAAAATAATTTGAAAAGACAAAGCCTGAAAATTTAACGCATGTATTATTTTCCTATTTTTCATACAGATATTTTTTTATTAAGTAGGTATAGTATTTTTTTAGTGTTGTAACATTTTTGACAATTTATCATGAGCATACAACCAGTCTATTCAACCAGATTTTGGTTTGACGTGAACCGACTGACCCAAGAGATTTTTATTGCAAACTAATTGACCAAAAAAGTGTAGGTTCCCACAAAATAAAACATAGCGTGGGCACCAAGATCAATGGCCAGTCAGTGCGGAAACACGCGGAATTGATGGCGCAAACCAATGATAATAAGTATAAAATGCCGTAACAGCACAATTTTTCAAAGTTCATAAACAAGAAAGAAGAAATTCAATAAACTTTACAAAAAATAAATGTAGAATACAGATAACGTCAGTGGGAGAAACGAAACGTCACTTTATTTTTTTTGTAATTTAATTGGAGTATTAACGGGGCATAGATAAAGTCACTCTGCCTCTAACTTTTTTCGTTCTTTTTTCGACTTTATCAGATGGCTTACCGTTTGAATTTAAAGGTGTGTCAAGTTTGTACGAAGTTTTAATAGACTCGGCCCGATCAGATCTTGAGAAAATACATTAAAATAAATTGTTCTATTTGCCTACCTTCAAGTGAGAGAGGGCACTTATATATTTTCAATTCGATTGATTATGAACGCGTATTTGAAAAATAACATTATTTATACACCATTTTGTAGCGGTGAATAAGTTATTTTTGCCCTTTAAAAAAAAAGTTTAATTTAACTTACGATGCATGATAGAATAATTAAACGAGTATGTTTTTATTCTAACAAGCACTAATTCAAGCGCCGATTACAAATGAAAGATATGTATTTATTTAACATTATCGCTTGTATTTCTTAAAAGGTAGAAACTTTTAGTTTTTTTGCATTGCCACGATAATTGTTGCGTGCTGCAGCTGTATTTATGTCCGATAAACATTTACAATCAGTCGGAATGTGTGTTTGTCAAGCTTATTGACAGTAATGCCACGTAATAATAAAATACCGTAAAATAACGCTGGCATGGCACCAGGAACCACAATTCCTAACGTAATTTAATGAATTAGCATTCATTGGATATTTTGGCGAGGGTTATCCGGTAAACATCCGCATATTACGTCACGCACGGCACAAACGTGCATATTTCTAAGACTTTATTACATAATGTGACTGAAACCTTCCTCGTGGCCATAACTGCGGAATAACATTAGAACGTTTTCCCGTCTTTCCGGGCAAAATACACGAGTTGGGGGAGAAAAAAAAAAGGAAAATTTGGTCACTGCGACCGTCCATAAATTCGCGTGGAGTTGCGGGTACCGCTCTAATTCCTTTGTTTGCTAAAACCGAAAACTGCCGTGGACATCCCCGCGATGCCAATACGATATTTCACTCGCTCCCACTTGACTGATTCCTCTGCGTTAGAGGGTGACAGATGTATTTGACGCATTGCGTTTCTGAAACTTATTGGCGAGTCTCAAAGGCGGTAATCGTTTGTCTCATGTGCCAATCTAGTAATATACATGTAGTAGATTTATTAGACGTAGGTTAGCTTGTTCGAATGTAATATTTGGTGTTTTTTTCTTGGTGCTTGGAGGGCGGCATCTAGCGGCGGGTTGCGACATGTCAATTTTATTGGCGCGTCGCCAGGCGCTTTGTTAAAAGCTTTGGCGTCGTGAGAGCCAGCCGTAGTTATATGAACCTAGCTTTAATGCTACCGGATAATATACTATTTGACGGTGGAATGTGTAATTTTAAATTTGCACTCTGTTGCTAGTGATATATTTTGGAGATTTTTCGCTTCACTTTTATTTATGGCCACTTAGTTTAGGATTAAAGTTTCGTCGTGAACATTTAACGTGACATGATACGCAGTGTATTTGTTTTATTTATTTACAACCGTTATTTACGAGCATTTTATAAATAAAACTCTCTAACTAAATTAATTTCTGCCTCAGTTTTTCTCGTTGCTGTATTTTAATGAAAATAACTACGACCTATAAAATCTAAAGAGCATTTTGTGTAACAGTGCATACAAAGTAAAATGTATGCATGTTTCTTCAAAATAACAAACAAGAAATAAGTAACCATATTATTTCTTAATCCCTCCCATTCTTCAAAACCAGATTAAACACGACTGCCCAAATTCGCACTTCTACCGCAACATCCAAAAATTAACATGTCACACTCTTATCGCTGGCACAATAATATATAATATCTGGCGGGTACATAACAAGATGGCGTAATAATACCTCGTGTACATTAGCCCGCCATCGAACCAGCGACAATAGAGCGGGCTGATTTATCGTAGTCCGGATAAGGCGTTCCGCCAATGGAAAAAGGATTTTCCCCGGGAAAACTTCAATGAGAATAAATTTAAGGGGCATTGATGGATTTAAAAAGATTTTAAACGTGTAATTGTGATTCTATTATCATTGTAATATGGGTCTGTTAATTTTGGTTTTAAACATTCATTTGATATTAAGTTAGCGAGATCGATAATTGATAAAAAAGTGAATTTTCTTTTGTTTAACTGTTATAACTCAACTATAATAAGACGATAGAGTCTATGGTTTTTTAAAATTTTCAATTAAACTTGGAATTCGTAACAAATTCATATCTGTACTGCCTTTTATAAGATAACAAAAATAGGGAAACTTATTTCCCCATGGTTGGTAGTATACATTCGCAGCTCGGTCTTTTGAAGGTTTAACGTGATGATTACAGCCGTTTCGATAAGGAAATATAATTTTAATGTTAATTCGAAATTTATTCAAATCAGCCTCCATGATCACCGAGATAAGCTGTAAGAAAAACGAGTTGGGGAATTTTATTTCGACATGTGTTCTATATTTATCTGATAAGTTCAGAATTGTGTAACTCGATCAATTTGCAAAGAATACGTCTTCCAAGTTTTATGTGAGTCAAAACTTTCACGAAACCAAGAAAAACTCGCTTAATGAAGTTTCCAGATTTGGCCGAAGATCAGCAATAATCTCTTGTGAATAATCTGTCTGTATGATCGTCGAAGTAATCTGCAATAAAACGCGAAGGAAACCAGTTATTATTGAAGTGTAAAATAATATCCTCATTATGCGATGAGCTGAATAACAATTATTACAGGCCGTATTCAAGCGCAGTGCAGTAAAAACGGTTGATTGCCCACGCCTCCGACGCTGCAGACATTTTCATATGCACAGATCTCTTGCCAAATTTTTAATTATTCAAATGAGAGCACCAAAACACCAGCATGAATAACAGCCGGGCCAGCTCATAGCTCGCAATAAAAATATAACGATCAAAGCGTACGCCGACGAAACTAAACATCCCGCGTCACCGTTTGACAGCTCAGAATGTAGTCTATTAAATTATAAACGTCCCTTCTCACCTTCGCAGTTTTTTTATTCAATGTAACTCCTAAACAGAGAGGATACATTATAGATACGCGGCGGAGCAGACACGTACAAAATGAAAATAGGGGAAAGGGAGCGAGGGTGGGGGCGGTATGGAAATGTTGGTCAAATATATCATCCGGCGTCTGACAGGCCAATTCTCTTATCTCACGCGCGCGGCACCAGCGCGATCTAAGCTAGCTTAGCTAATATAAAATGGTTTTAAATTCAAGTTTAATTCGGGCTATCTGCAGCTCTCCGCCGCGTCGTAAATACGAACCCCAACCCACATACAAAAGGCGGGTGCGATTTACGGTTTTGACGGATTTCGAATATTTTAGCAGCAGGTCTCGGGATTAGGCCGAGTTACGCGGCGTACGGACCTCGTACATCGTCGCCCGGGTGGGTTTACATTTTAATAAGACGATGATAATTTAGAAGCGGGTGAAACTAGTCTTGGGATATGGTGAGCAGCTGCGCCGCCCGTTACACACTCGCCGATTTAATATTAGTTTCCACTTCAGGCGCGATATACAGCGGGATAAAGTTTTCGCCTCGATATCATTACGCCCTCTCTTATCTCATATTCCGAGGAAATTATTCTTTGTTTGCGCGGCGGGCGGGCGAATCTGCACCGCATCAGTTTACAACACGAGGACATCATAAAGTGTAAACAATGACGGCGTTTTCCATTACAATATGTTTACCAATCCGTGGAGCGGCGCATTATGTATGTTATCCTGGTAGGACGCGCGGGGCGCCGCTGAATTTATGAGACTCCGGCAAATATTTGGCGCTCCGAGTTCGGACGCTCACTGTCGGCTGACAACGGGAAGATTGTCGGCAACTGTTTACACAACGGGATATGGTAATTTTTCAGTCGCCTCGTTTCTCGCTGTAAGCGTATTCCGTTCACGGCGCGGCTCCGTTCTGTTCTCTTTACATTTAGTTTATTTCAAACATCGGAAGCGTATCCGGACGAGTCCGGGTGACGGACGACGTAAACAGAGTGGGCTGACGTTTAGTGTCATTAAATCTCGTAATAGGATATCATAAATCGCAGGAGGTCGGCGGTACCAGGCTGCCCGGGCGGCTGTCATCGTTTGTCAGAGCATTTCACGCATTGTTGGACAATAACGCAGGCAGGGGCGGGCTAGCATTGTGCGCGGCCGGTCGCCTGGACGCGGGACGTGACGCGTGCGCGATATGCTGACCGCTGCTCAACACACAACACCACCTATCGTACAACACTCCACTTGTCAAATATACATCTCTTTTGTCGCAAGAGATACATTGCGCACGTAACTCGGAATTATCCGAGGGATTCCTTGACCATTTCGGTGAATGTAAAGACGCGCGCAAGTTGTAATTCTCACTTGAGCTGTCTTGTAGTAATTCACTTAAAAAGTTCCTTAAACCGGCACCCGTATACGTACGTGTACACCACAATCAAATTTATATCGTTGGCCGACGGTAAAAAAGTGAAAAAATAAAATAACATCAAATATGTTTGGTATGCATCGTCTCAGAGATTCACATCAGAAATTTAAGCTTTAAAGAACCGGGCGGGATAAAAAACATCGTGGAGTCGAAAAAAAAAGTTAAAACTTGACCCCTGAGAGCCGGCCGCGTAAATTCGAATCAAAAGGAATCAAATGTCATTTTACGAATGTATCCCTTAACGATTATCAATTTATAATGTCATTGAAGCGTTGCTTTCTCATAAAAATGTTTTATGTAACATTTTAATATATTTAACAGCAAATGTATGGTAATCATTTAAAATGAGGCTTAGTGAATAGGTACACGGTAAGTTTAACTTGAATATCATTCCGGAAAACCGAGTAATATGACATAAATAACATCCAAAATAAAGTGTAAAAAGACTTTTTGACGATTTTTTTGTTCTAACGCAGCACTTAAGTTAACTAAATCTCAGATAATAATACAAACGGCGAATTTCCGCAATGCACTGCAACATTCACTTAAATATCTTAAACATTTCATGGGTTTAACGTTCTGTCATTAAACGCTGGTAAAAACAATTAATATAATTTATATTGTTTTAATCTTTTTCGTTCAAAAACCTCTGTGAGGCCGTGTCAGCGTGGGGTCTGCTGGGCATTCGTTTCGTGTCCCTTTGAGGTTCCTTAATGCGAAACTTGAAATATGCACCTTTCTTATGCATATAATTAAGATAAATTATAAATGAAATTGATTGCTGTAGGTATTTATTAACATTAAAGAAACTTTGCCTTAAAGAACATATTTAAAAAAAATCGTACACGCTTCAAAGTCGGCCAAAGCGTTTTTTTTGTTAAAAAGGTAACATTTTTCAATTCCTAATTCAAAATTCAAATACCTAACACTAAAAACAAAATGGCCGGTGATTCCATTCGTAATTTAAAACTGTTTACTTCACTGAACTTAGAGGTGAAAACAAAACACAGGCATAATTTTCTCAAAACGGTGGTACCAATTACTTTGGTCGAAGCATACACACTCTGAGACAAATGCCTTCTCATATATCGAGATGTTATCGCCCCAATGTACTTGTATCGAGCTGCCTCGATGCCTCGCAACGGTTAATCAGACCACAATGGGTAAAATAAAAAGGTATACACACACTATTATTCCGTGATCTTAGAATTAAAGGGATCGTGGAGTGACTTATGATCAGAACAGTTATTTTAGAGATTTTTTTTTTGGGTCAACTCTGCTTGTTGTGGGACTATCGTTTGATGATGTTATCAGTTAAGGTCAAGGAAGGATACGGGATTTTTGAGTGGGTTGGAAGGGGGGCAAGGGCCATGGATACGTTTGTTTCTTCATTAGTTATTAAAAATTAACTTTATATGTATAAGGTCCAACCAAAATACCTGGACAATCTTTTACACAGTGTTCAGTACGTGTAACTGAACATATCTAAGCAAAAAAAAACGAGATCCAAGTGTTTTTTTTTTCTAACCAAAAATTATTTTTCAAATTTAATTTCACTTTTTTTATTTTTTTTTAACATTTTTCACTTCGCTGTTTAGGTAAAACACGGCATGGAATTAGCACGCACCCCAATGGCGGTCGATGCATAAGATATGGATGAGTTTATTCTTAGAGAGTACAGGCAATTTAAAACATTTTTTTTTTGTTAGAAAAAAACACTTGGATCTGGTTTTTTTTTACATAGATGTGATTAGTTAAACGTATTGAACACTGTGTAAATGTTTGTCCAGGTATTTTGGTTGGACCATATATACCTACGGTTCATTATAATTTTTTTTTTTTTATATTGTCGGTGTAGATCTTCGTGGGGGGCACGTGCCCCCCGTACCTCTTTAATCCGCCCTTGGCTAAGGTACCTATTACATTTTAATTGTATCTACCTAAGTAGCTCTTACTCATTTTTTAAGTCACGGACAAAGATGGGCTAGCGTATCCTATAGGCAAAGAACACACGGTCTTAAATGGCACTATTTATATAAAGATTGAATTCCGAACTTTTACTTTTCTTTTTGTTTTTTTTTTAATGTTTTAAGTAATGCCCATATTGTAGTTTATTTTATATGTTTTTGACGCACTATGCGGTATTTAAAGTGTTATTAGAACCACTAGGTGCGCATGATTGACGTTTAACTATGACGTATCTACTGTCCAGGGTTAGAGGTCGCGCAGCATGATAGATGGCCAGCCCCGCGCTGATGAGGGCTGGAAACTTGGTTCCGGCATTTGACTTATAACTTGGGAACATGAATTCTGTTCATTCCCGAAGCTGTTTTAAGATGTCTAATATTCTGTCTTGAAAAGGTTACCTGGATATGAAATATTTTTTACTTCGATGGTGAAATATTTCCACTTACCTGTAACAAAGAAACAAAATTGTAAGAATAAATCAAATACAAAATACACATTTACTAATTAAATGCTATAGTAATTAATAACACTTCTAAGCCATACAATCGTTAACAAAAATCAGTCTTAAAACGTAATTAAAAAAGAAACAACCAATTGTCTTTGGTTCTACCCTTCTCCATCATTAGCGACCGAAATCATCTCACACTTTGATTTAAAAATATCAAGATACGACCCTTCCATTTTTAAATCAAACACACGAATCGTTCCGAGAACTGACGGTCTTGCACGAAACTTGACATTTTTCTACGAATCCCGAGGTGACTAACCTCAAAATTAGCCTAGCGATTTGAAAATTATAGACTGAAAGCGCGATTTGAAATTTAACAATAGACAGTACGCGATAATTGCACAAAAACATTTTATAACAAGTGGTGACATGCAAGCAAAATAGTAATTTGATAGCAATTTTAACTTGATACGACAATTACATCGTGATTAGGCGTTATAAGAATGGCGATAGCGATTCGCACGTGATATTTCCCGCGATTACGGCGGAAGTGATTTTTTAAATTGGCTGTTGTTACTATTTTATCGTATGTGCACTGTAATTTGATATAATTCATAATTTATAATCGGGGTCTGAACGATTCGTGATTTATCGAATTAAGTTGTTGATGTGAAAAATATAGGTAACAAATAACTTAATTGAACTTAACTACTTACTTCGAAGATATTGTCGTAAATGCAGCTAGCAATAAAGCTCAACCTTTTAGTTTTTTTTCCGATGACGTCATTGCGGTAAATTCATAATGGTTATTTTTAAATTCTTAAAATTGTTGCCAGATATAAAAAGGAAAATCAAATTAGAAACAAATGTTATTCTATTTAAATAGCTTGTCACTTTAAGTCAACGGAAATATTTAACATTCATAGTGATGGGGTTCTAATCCCTAATCCATGCACATGTGTCCCCACCCCATGAACTGTGGGAGAACCATTCACGGGATCAAAAAAAGACAAGGAATTTACAATAAGGGCAATGATCGAATCAAAAAGACGAGGTTTAATAAAGGCAGAGAGAGTTTTATCCAGTGTGCGGACGGGGCAGAATGTGCCTAAAACTTCCTTACCACACGCTGGAAATAGACGCGTGTTATAAGATTCAACAAAACCCGCTTGGTGGTAGGATCTATACGGTCCGCCTGGCTAGCTACCACCTTCATATTGAAGTCCGGTGCAAAGCAGTTTACTGTGTTCCGTCGTGTGTATGTGAGAGCCAGAGGGGTATAGGGGAATCCTTCTACATCTTTGTTACTTGGATTCGTGTGCTTCATCTTAGACTCTGTCTACGCCTACCATCAAATGCGACCAAGACAAAAAAAAATGAATGATCAAAATATCTTGTAGCAAGTTCACGTTGCGTGTCCAAGTGTACCCCAGTCCAACGTACCCCAGCTATGCACGTCACTCAAAAGCGGATTCATGATACGTAAATTGCTCAGAAACCATTTAATTAACCAATTTGTTCCGTTTGTAGCGGATTCAATCGTATTATATGTGACCCGCCATTGTTGTTGCTTATTTATGTAATTTCTAAATTACACGTGTTTTATATTGTGCTGTTGGGCTTTACAATAAATGTAAGTATAATTTTGTTCAAATCACTGGCAGGTAATATGGCCGGCTTGGTAAACAGGTCGTGTTTACCTCCAACATGGCGTATGATGTGTTGCCAGTATAGCTTTACCTTTTTAAATAAATGCAAAGGAAACATTGTTTCTGTCATTTTATAATTCTTATTTCACATGGCTACATTTCTTACAACACTCAAGTTTATCAACCTGATTGTATTAAAACGTTTTTATAATTTGTTAATATGTCGTGTTCGTATTTATTATATCAGAATAACGTTTATAAATTAACTTTAATAGTTATGAGAGCATTAACATAAAGCCAGCTCCCTAATTGCGACGTTACATAAATAATATCGCTACAACTACTCAAACTAATTAGCCGTCTATGAAACAAACGCGCTCTGCTATAGCGCCTTTTTCTTCAGATTTTCCGACCGCCTTAGTGTTTCCCATTAAAAAAAGTCTACCAATCCATCCTACTCTCTCCGCTTGCACCTTGCACCGAGCTATTATTTCCTTTTCACTCTTTTGTTTCTGCGATGTGGATGTCTCGCTCCGCGCTCCGCCCATTTATAAAATCGACTGGCCGCCGCGCCGTCCGTTCACCTGTCCCTTTCCCGTCCGACTGATTTATGTGAGAGTGAGCGGGTTTGATCGATGCTTTGTTTTCCCGCTTCAACTGTCACACGGCGTTCGTTTTTCGAAAAAAGGCGCGCACTGACCCTCGGATTAGGTTATACGTTATTACCTGGTGTAAATTCTGATAATGCGCACAGATTGCGACCGCGAATTCCTAAGGCTCGAGTGTCGCGCTGTGGGAAACGCAATGGGTTTTTTTGTTTTGCGCGGTAGGTACCGCCGTTTTGTAAAACTATATTTACGATAATGTTATCTCGCGCGGCGGTGTTACGTTACCTACCTACGCCGCGGGTACGCGTGATTAATGATTAACTCAGTCGACGCGGAACCTCTCCGCTCGGTCGAGTACAAACAGAAAAAAATCAATTCGAAGAAACTGTAATGCTTATTGTTCGATTGCACGCTGGACATAATGAAGCTGTTTACGATCGAACGAATAATCGTCAATAGTGTTAGACTATAAATCGATTGTTTCACGTTTCCAAAAAGTTGCGAATTAAGATTTCAAGGCGGGCGCGCGTTTGGCGTGCAAAAAGCGCGCGCCGGCTGACAAGTTGAGAAATGTCATGGCAGTGGTTTTTTGGGATTATTTTTGGCGGGAATGCCATTCTAATCAAAATAGTTTACGCGTCGGCCGTACCGCAGATTAGATTCGTTTGTTTGGGCGATCGTGGGAACGATCCCAGTTTTTTCAATGATGGCTCTCCAAATCGTTTTGGCGTCCTTCATTCTGGATTGAAGTAAAAAGATTTAATTTGTCCGAACATTTCGGCTCTAAATGGTGGCAGGTAAAAACAAAATGCCACCTTCATTACGATTCATACATTCATTGTCTAAAACAGAGGAAAAAATAATCGTTACACGTTTCAAGCTTCCACGTTCCACGAAACTCCGATATCACGTGTCGGGAGCCGACAAACTGTTATAAATCAAAATGCGAACAAATAAAAACGGCGCGCGGAGGTGAAAACGTTATTATCTTTATAATTGCACGTCAAGGCGGGAAAACTGGGGGGCATTTGGCGCGCTTTCCTTGTCTCTGCCCGTTTTTTTAACGCGGCGTGGCTATGATATATCGGCCCATGAATACGGGATGTATCGCGACACCTGCTCGCTTCCTTATGAATTCGAAATTGCGACTTTCTTGATGTCATTATATCCTGGTATCGTGGAGTTTGTTTGTTGTGTGTATATTTTATTTATGGTGATATATTGTGTTGTGTTTTAGAGATCCCTAGAGCCTTAAATGTAGTTACTTTTTAAAAGACGATTGTCTTATCTGATGTTTTCGTACAGAAAAAAGTTTGATGTGTTTGACAGTTTCATAAGTGTTCGACACAATATCTTATTCAAATATAACTGTTAATGTATTTTGCCTGGAGTTATTGATCATATTATAACTCCTTAAGTTCACTTAGCATCAAATGATCCAATTCATGTCACGTCGATCGAACAAGAAGATTGAATACCTACTAAGACTTACTGAACCTCTCAAAAGCGGACATTATCAAATTATCACAAAAAGAAACGGAACACCGCATAACAATGAAGCTAAAAGAACATAAACCAACAGTGTAAGCGATAAGAGATGGCCCACGCTCCGCCCCGCTTGTAACGAACCGCACTATCGATGTCTCAGTCAAAAACTGTCAAAAACGTGACAGGCGCCGCGTCAGGCTAACGAGGCGAGCGGCGGCCGCGTCAGCGTGACTCCGCACCTTCAACCACGACCCGCTAGCGCCATCTCTTATCAAGTAGACGAACTAACCGAATTGACGGAACAAAAAAAATGTTATAATCTCGTCCGGACAGAAATACATAAAGATGCAAATGAGCCGCGCCCCCGGGCGGCGAGCGGGCGAACCAATTTATTGGTGCGCGCGCACCTCATTATCGCTAACAAGCATTGTGAAACCCTTTCTTTACCCCATAAATATTATATTTTACACCTGCACTAAAGGGGTACCGAGATGGCCGCGCCTGTCATTGCGAATGTTCCAAACACCTTTCGGCGAACATCAGGTTTCTGGGTTCGTTAATAGATGTTTCTTATCGATTTATGCCGATTACGCCAGACTCATTAGGCTTGCTTTAAACAGAGTGCTAATGAATAATAAAGGCGTGTGTGGCCTTTCCTTTCCGCATTTCGTGTTAACAATAGAGTATTTAGTAATTTATATTCTTATCTGACCTTTAAGGGTAGAACTCGAGCAGATATTGCATTCCTATGGCCTTTAATTTCATTAAGAGAGCAATTTCTATGTTTGAACGGCATTTTTTTAGTTTTTACGTTAAATATATTGTAATGTTAGTGGTGGAACTCACGCGAATTTCTCTGGACAAAGAGGCCACCAGCAGGTTGAATTAACTAAGGCCTTAGTCACCTTTTCATCAAAATTTAAAGCTGATAACACCACAGGTGAAGACCTTTCTTTGTGCTTAGCAGAATTCGAAGTCGACAACGACACAGGTGAGGCATATATCTTGCGTAGAATTACCGCGGAACAACTAGTTGTGGTGAATCAGGTTTTGGACCTTTGTCGTTTGCAGGTGCAGCCTACTCCGTCATTGAAAGAGCACTGAAATTATCCTTTTTTTAAAGATGTATGTTTCAATTCTTCAAGATGATTAAAAGCTTGGTTCAGACAGAAATTCAGTTCTAAAACTTATCATGATATAAAAGACATTCTTATTTCTAATTACTCATACAAAACTGACTCATTGAGCACAATTGCCTCAAAGATATGGTTGGTAGAAGAAAATATAAATAAATAAATGCAAACGAATCTCCCTCTACAAGTATTTTCTAATCTGTTCTAGAAATTAATTAGTTAAACTTAACCATTTTCGTATTTCTAAGTCGTTTAAACCTAGTCATTGTACTAGGGTCTCGAAGTACCAGGAGTGAGCAAGTACTAGAGCGGCAGAAACGCGAGGAGTTGACCACATCGCGTGTCGAGCGAACGGGTGCAATTTGTGAATAATTCGAACCCGAGTGCAATTATATGACATTCAGAAGTTTCTTGATATGCATTAGTCGTTCCCGTGGGTGGGTTAGTACGTGCTAAAGTAATTTTTAATCGTAATTAGTGATATTTCTGGTTTTTGTATAGACTTGTGTGCAATGACTGGATAGACAAAGGGGAGTCGTATAAACTAATATTGGTTAATATCAGCCGTTTCCCTAGTTGTTGTTAAAGGTTAAATAATTAGCATAAGTGACTTAACGGTTTTGCTTTTAAAAATTACAATGTAGCATAAAACTTTATCTATAAACACAATTACGTAAAGCAACCACCAATACCATCCTGTTGACTGTTAAAATTACGGCTAAAAACCGCAACGAAAGTGCACAAAACCGCACCAAAGTTGCCAGATATAAAAACGGAGTGAGTCACCGGAACGCACCAATTACAACACATTGTCAGAAAATCTGTGTAGACCGCAAACTTGTGCGTTTAAAAACTGATACGACTTGACATTTGGCATCAAATAGGCTATGGTAATAGTCGTTGTGGTTACCACAAACGTGCCGTGGCCCAATTTGTGGCGTTAGGCACTTGAAAACGCAGTGACATTAGCAGACCTGGCCGGCCGTCCCTTCCCAAATTATTTTACATTGCTCGGTATTGTAGCTAAACTTTGTCCTCCAATTATTATAATTTCGTAAGGAAGCTTTGATGTTAAGTTATATTGTCAATCCCGCTGTTTTAGGTAAAGAAATTCATATGATAATTTCGATCGCAGCAAAGTAAAGGAAGACGCCTGCCTACAAAATCGCAATTTTACAGGAGAGCACATTTAGTAAAAAACAGAGGCCATTTTGCTGCGATGTGTCTTAGAAATCGAGTGTAGATGTCTTCGTTTACATGCCAGATTTTCTTCATTATTTTGAAATTTGAAATTATTTTAATACAGACTTGTAGATAGGGTTGATTTAAGCTCATTTTTGTAAAAAAAGCATTTTGATAAAAATGTAGATGTCCATATCTACTTTGCTGCCATCGATTTAATGTAATTAGCATGTAACGATCTTTTTATCTCCAAAAAAAATCACTTCTGAACATGACCCTCATAACTGCTAGTGTTTGGGGTTACACGACAAGAGCTTCTTCGAGCGACGATACATAAATACATCCAGCGTACCCTGAGCAGTCAGCCTCGCCACCAACCTTGCTGACAGGCTAATCTTCTCACCACGGCATGAAACATTCTCATATACTTCGTGCCGACAGGAAAGAAGCAGTGTACGGCCAAAATCACCACACTCGGCAGACAGGATGGCCCAGTATGCTGCTAGCAGACTCGAGGACGTTGCTGCCCATCCTCTTGATATGATTCCTTAGGCGCATTTTGACCCTCACCTCTCAAGTCTCACCCTCATCCTCAGATGGAGAGTAGGTTACTTTTTATTTGTCAGCAAATGCAAGGTAGGAAGTTTATACTGTTATGCTTTTCGTTTCAGTGAATCATCATCATCCTCCTGTCCTTATTACAATTTATTTGGTGTCGATGCATCACGTCTTTTTCTTCCACACATCTCTATCAGTCGTCATCTCAGTGTTCTCTTCCTTCCTATCCATATCATCTTTCACACAATCCATCCATCTTTTCTTTAGTCTACATCTTTTTGTATATCGCTTATATCCATCCACATTCATACTTGTTCCTAGTTCCCTTTCGTTTACCTGAATGGAATTGTTATTACAAAAAGTGTAATTACGCACGATTTAACACGGTTTTGTATACAATAGTGGTTTCTTTGTAATTCTCATAATAGCCTTTATTAAGAATTGACGTAAAAGTATCAATTATATTAACAATTATTTTGTTAGGACAAGTGGCCTGTGATTAATTTAGGTTTTCTTTGGAATTTTGAATTGTATGTGTTTTCTGTCTTTTGTTATTAATTATCGATAAGTGTTTTGTTCTTGTGTAGTAAGCAGTTCTGGGTAAGTTTTCTATTATATTATGATTAACATAACATATATCACGCCTTATATTCCCCAAAGGGTTCGGCAGAGGTGTATTTAGTTCACCCTCGTTTCGCCAGTTATATTTAAGTCCCATGTAACAGACGACGAGCCTGTTGCTATTAACCGGGCATAAATCCAGACTCCAGGCTGCTACTGAGAAATTTCTAATGGAAAAACCAATAACACTTTACCCGACCTGGGGATCGAACCCAGGACCTCACGATTAGCAGTCGCGCTTGCCACCACTAGACCAACGAAGCAGTCATCAGTTTGAAACTTACTTTGAAGTTATTCAGTTCTATTCATTGCCTAAAAAAGCGTTCAAATGGAGTTATCAGTTGAACAAAACCAACGATATATTGAATCGAGTCGCACAAAACGACGACTCTAATAAATAAAATGTATTTATTTATATAAAAGTAATTTGTACTGTAACAATAACTCGTGTACCACCGATAGGCTTCTGAATATTTATAAATGCTCATCCTATTATAGTGTCGACATTTTGAATAATTAACGAGTACGCTATTACGTACGGCAGACTGTACCCCGGCTTCATGAATAATTTCAATATCAATCGATGGCTAAACTAATGGCTTTTGAGAAGGACTAATGGGAAAATCAAAAACTCCCGGCGAGAGAGGAAAAATGAGAAGTAGAGAGGTGGTGGAAGATATTGTGTAGACTTTTTCTGTTTTAAAAATGAACAAGCTAGAAAAAGCAAACGATGAAGGTAAATGTTAGAAACAGAGAGAGAGACTAGACAACGAATTAATTAATCTATATAAATAAAAATGAATCGCCAAATGTGTTGCTAAGCGCAAAACGTAAGAACGGCTCGACCAATTCAGCTATTTTTTTTAAATATATTCCTTCCTTAAGGCACAAGGAAGGTTCTTATGGATAGAAAAAAACATAAAAATTGCGTGGAAAATAGTAAAAACAACACTTTTCTTTTCTCAATACTAATAATACTATAACTTTAGACAGAACAAAGTCTGTCCGGGCAGCAAGTTTTAATATAACTACGCTTCGGATGTGACTAAGGCCTAAACCCTTCTCATTCTGAAAAGAGGCTCGTGCCGTGCAGTGGGACAGTAATGGGCTGATTATGTTATGTTGGGATGAGGTAGGAACATAATCAGTCTAAAGATTTATAATTAATAACATTACCAGCCTGTAATCGTTTCACTATACTTTAGAAGTAATAGCCTAGTGGTGTGACCGTAGGAGTGCTCTCGAGTTCGAAACCTAAGGCACGCACCTCTGAGTTTTCGGATTCATCTGCGTATTATATAATTATCACTTGCTTAAAAACGGTGAAGGAAAACATCGTGAGGAAAACGGCATGCCTGAGAGATATTTCTCGACGGCATGTGAAGTCAAGTCAGAGGCCTATGGGCAGTATAAACTCTGACGCCAGGTTAGTCACTAACCATACGAAAAGAAGAAGACTGTACAGTAAACGCTTCTTCTTATACTAAGGCCGGTGTTCACCAATATAAATTCTCTGGTTAAAATAATCGTTTAGCTAAAATTCTAGTGTATTTTTTGAGTAAACGGTTGTGTGACCAGAGAAGTTATGTTGGTGAGCATCAGCATTAGATGGAACGAGCATTGTTTTAGATCATTAAGTCCAGGATTGCTCACTATCTTATCCTTCAAATACAAGTACATATGATATTTGGAAAACTCACATTGGTACGGTTTAGCGAATCCGTAGCCTTCGGCCCACCAGAACATTTTTTAAGCACAATACATTTTGACATACCTATTAGAGTTCGCTTTTATTCCTATCATGGCCATAAGTAAATTCAATTTATTTTATTTAAAAGAGGATTTTAGTTAAAAGAGGATTAATCTTTAAAGAATTACCGTTTATTAAAACATATGCCACACAGCACTTGTTTGAAGTCTGCGGCATAGAACTCTTATCTAGTAAATTAATTATTATTTGTCTCTATAGAACACCCTCATCAGATCCTACACAATTCTTAACTAAACTTAGTAGCCTCTTACACGACGTATACAAAAAATATAGGTCTAAAAGAAATATAATTATAGCAGGTGATTTTAATATAAACACATTAAAAAAAGGCCATATTACGAACGAGTTACAAGACCTATCGAATAACTATAACATGAAAATTCATATCAATGTACCCACACGTAAGTCATCTTGTATAGACCATATTTTAAGTAACATCCCAGATGCGATTGCAACAGTATTACCACTTCATCTATCTGACCACGACACTGCACAAATGTTAAGTATTCCTTTAAAACATAAAACTCAAAAATTAGCAACATATTATATTTATAAGAGAGACTATGATATTGAATATATTCTAAAATTTCGTGAGTACTTGAAAAATTTATCATGGTTAGAAATGTACATGGAAAATGATTTAAACATAGCATTCAGTAAGTTCCATGAAATAATATGCCTATTCTACAATCTCTGCTTCCCAAAAATAAAGATAAAAATAAATATTAATAATAAAACTAAGCAAAATTGGATAAGCAAAGGGCTAAAACGAAGTTGTAAAATCAAAAGGACACTACGCTACAAATACTACAAAAATAAAAATCTATCTAATAAAACTAAATATATAACGTACTCAAACTGGTTGAAAAAATGTATTTATTATTCGAAAAGAAACGCTAACATTAAATTTATAAATAGGAGCGAAAACAAATGCAGAGCCACTTGGACAGTTGTAAAAAATGAAATACTTAATACTAACTACAAGGATAACATAGAGAACATTAAACTTGATAACACAATACTTACAGACCCCGTGGAAATAGCATCTGCTTTCAATAACCATTTCATTAATTTGGCACACCAATCAACACCATCAAACACAAAAAGTGGCTGTAGTAAAAATTCTACTCATGATTCGATGTTTCTCACACCGGTTTCAGAAAATGAGGTGAGAACAGAAATAATGTCACTAACTAACACTAATTCTGAAGGCTACGACGAAATTAATACTAAAATTATTAAATCATGCATAAATGAAATAGTTGGCATTCTTACGCATTTAATTAATTTATCATTTTCTTCTGGAACTTTCCCAGATGTATTAAAGCTATCTATTATTAAACCGCTTTATAAAAAGGGAGATAAAGAGTACATAAATAATTATCGACCAATAACATTAATACCGATTCTGTCAAAAATATTCGAAAAATGCATGTATAAAAAACTAGTTAATTTCTTTAACAAATTCAACATTATTAATACAGATCAATATGGCTTTCAAAAGAACAAATCTACTACATTAGCCATCTTCTCTCTGATAAAAACAATACTATCCAATATTAATAAAAACTATCTTACTACAGGATTATTCTTTGATTTGTCGAAAGCTTTTGACCTAGTGTCACATGACTTATTACTGCAAAAGCTCGAGATAAGCGGGATTAGAGGACATGCATTACAATGGATATCATCATATTTAAATAACCGACAGCAACGTGTAACTATTGTAAAATTAGATAAAAACAACGTCATGGTACCATACTCATCTGAATATAAACGTAACAATTATGGCGTCCCACAAGGAAGTATCTTGGGTCCAATATTGTTCCTAATCTATATAAATTCAATCACAGATATAACTAATCACAAATGCATACTATTCGCCGATGATATTTCCATTATAGTGACGTCCGATAAAAAGAATAATACACTTATCGACCATGAAACAGAAATAAACAACACGATTGACAAATTAATTGAATGGCTTGACAGTAATAACTTAAAAATTAATTTAGATAAGTCTGTATATATACAGTTTAATAAATCCAATAATAATAAATACAACTTGAAACTTAACATACCAAAACTTAATGAAGTTACACAAACAAAATTTCTTGGAGTAATATTAGATCAGGACATAAATTGGAAAGCGCAAGTAGATGATGTTTCTAAAAGAATAAACAAATTCGTTTACGCACTCAAAAAGGTTAAAAATATAACAAATATTAAAACTGCTATCACTACCTATCATGCTTATATTGAATCATTAATTCGCTACGGGTTCATAATGTGGGGCAATAGTACCGACAAAAATAGAGTATTTATTGCTCAAAAAAAGTGTATTCGTGCAATATATGGGCTTCAACCTAACGAATCTTGCAGGCCAACATTTAAAGAACTTGGTTTATTACCGCTACCCTCTCTTTATATCTATGAAGTATGCATATTTGTTAAGAAACATAAAAACTTATTTAAAAAGGCAGATGATGTATATCCTCGAAACCGGCGAGATCCTCACAGGCTTATATTAGACGAATTACCAAGACTGGCTAAATATAATAAAAGCTGTTTAGCCACGTGTGTTCGGATATATAATAAAGTTCCAAGTGAATTGAAAACTTTAGATTTTAGACTATTCAAAAATAAATTACATAAATGGTTAAGCTGTAATAATTTTTATAGCATAAAAGAATTTATTGACGGGAAACATTTTGTAATTTAACCGATATTTGCATGCTATGATATTAGCAAAACATGTATGCTCTATAATTGTATTTTAACAACTTTATATACCATGTTTTATGCAAATAAATATTATTATTATTTATTATTATTTTCAATACGAAACAAAACAAGTAAGTAGGTAAACAGCAGTAATCTCTATGAAAAAAGGTGCGTTTCTTTCCCCCCGCAAAAAGCAATATCAACAAAATATATCACGTACTAGGCTCGCATAAGCAAGAAGCAGGTGTGTTACGCCACATGAGCCGGAATGTGCGGTAAATTTTCCGGATGCCTTCCCAATGATTTCCTCGGAGACCACCGGCCCAGATACGGCGGATTTCGATACGATAACGCTTCTCAATTTCTGTTCGCCTAGTACTCGAGATATTGTGACCACGCCCCGCACCATTAAATATGTATGTATACCTAAGGGTGGTTCGGTTTTTTTTTTTCTATCTATAAGGTCTCTGGGGGTCTCATCTCAGGATATCAATCGGCGATATTCGGTGTGTGGTATCTTGACAATCATCTCGAAGTTGGCCGGTTCGTTAGGGTGGTAACAACGCAGTATTGGTTTGTAATAAATAATAAAAAAGGAGGTAAGATAATAGGGACACCTCTATTACAGATTAAAAAAGAAATAAAGTGCCAGCAGTGATAGCCTAGTGGTGTGACCGTCGGACTGCCAAGTTATAGGTCTCGAGTGCGAACCCGAGGCCCGCACCTCTGACTTTTCGGATTCATGTGCGTATTGTATAATTATCATTTGCTTAAAAACCGTGAAGGAGAACATCGTGAGGAAACCGGCATGCCTGAGAGATATTTTTCGACGGCATGTGAAGCCAACTCAGAGGTCCATGGGCGGCATAAACTCTGACATCAGGGTAGTCACTAACCACACGATTAGAAGAAGAAGGGCGAGTTTGTGGATTTTATCCAAAAATATACTAGAACTTTCTTTTTTAAATGAATTTTGCAGAAATAAGCAGACTTTATCGCAGTAGGTGCATATATATACGAATATTATAAAGCTGAAGAGTTTGTTTGTTTGAACGCGCTAATCTCAGGAGCAACTGGTTGCAATTGAAAAATTATTTTTGTGTTGGATAGTCTATTTATCGAGGAAGCTTATAGGCTATATAACATCACGCTACTACCAATAGGAGCGGAGCATAAATGAAAAATGTTGCAAAAACGGGTAAAATTATTCCTTTTTGAGAGCTTCCGTTACGTGCGCTGCGTAAATGGTTTAAGTTACGCAAATATCTAAAAAAACTTCTTACGCGGGCGGAGCCGTGAGGGCACAGGTAGTTCTCATTATAATAAACAGTAGTATTTATTCTTATTACGTGGTAGATAATAAATCGATAGCTTCAATATCATTTGTATCTCAAACACATCATGATAGTCATCTGATAGGTAATATAAATTCAAGTCTCGTGCTGAAGTTATAGCTTTAACTTTATGTTACTTATGACATGTTTAGTCACAGTTATTATTTACGAAGCCAGTAATATGACTAAAATTAAACCACAATCTTACTAGAAAAACATTTACGTTCTAATGAATAGTGTCTAAATCAATAGAAAGGGAATTTCTTGAATTTAGAACCCATACTATATTTGAGACACATGAAATCACGCTGGTATTTCCCGAAAGGTTAGGCAGAGGTGTATAGTAACACCCTCATTTCGCCGTTATGTTTAAGTCCCACGTAATAGAGGGCGAGCCTATTGCCATCAACCGGGCACAAATCTAAACTCCGGGCCGCTACTGAGGAATTCCACACGGAAAAACCCAATAACACTTTGCCTGACCTGGAGATCGAACCCAGCACCTCACGATCAGTAATCGCGCTTGCCACCACTAGACCAACGAGGCAGTTTGAGACGTATTTTATGAAAAAATGTATATTTTTTTATTATTTTGTATAATGTATATTTTAAATACTTAATACCTCATAAATGGTAGGTCAAAATAACACCGGCCTTGGTTATTTTAGAAACCGTAGTTGTGTACCTTTTAATTAAAAAAGAAATCGATTTCAAAATTTCCGAATCCGCGAGCGCATCTCTAGCGGCGATAATCGCGTAATCGGCATAATCGGCGTTTTCGCGTAATCGCTGTAATCTGTGTAAAGCCTGTAATCGGCGGGACGATTCGTGGCGTTCCGTATCGCCATGACGTGGTAATGGCCAGGTTAACGCCGATCTAAGGGCGGGACTCGAGAATTGTACTAACATGCGAAATAAACTTGACCAAGTGTCGATTACTGGAAAAGGGCATTTGGGGCATCCAGCGTATGTTCAAGCAAGTGTTAAACAAAACTAATTACATTGGCTGGAAATACATAACATAAACTCACGCCATTTTCCCATGGGGGTAGGCAGAAACTATAGAACGCCACATGCTACGACCCTTACATACCTACTCCTTTCGCTTCATCCATATTCATACATCTTGTCATACACGCACGCCGGTTGAGAGTACTACGCACCTGACCTTTGTGAAGAACATCACCAATAACATCGATGTATGTCCTTCTAGGACGTTCTCTACCGGCGTTTCCATTGACATCCGCCTTATAAATTCCTTTTGTTAATCGCCGTTCACTCATTCTCTCAACATGACCAAACCACCTAAGCATACTCCTTTCAATTTTAGTCACTACATCATCTTTTAAAAAATCTGGAAATCTTTACATAGTCTACATATTAAAACGAAGTCGCTCCAGCTGTCTGTACGCTTAGATCTTTTAAACTACGCAACGGACTTGAATGCAGTTTTCAGAAATAGATAGAGTGATTCAAGAGGAAGGTTTATATGCCCCACATTAGTATCTACATTGCACCCGTGCATAGCCGGGGCGGGTCGCTAGTGTTTCATAAACTACAAAGTTGAAAGTAGTAGTAAGTTAACTCAATTGGTTAATTGGTGTAGTGGTGGCAAGTGCGACTGCTGATTGTGAGGTCCTGGGTTCGATTCCCAGGTCGGGCAAAGTGTTATTGCGTTTTTCCGTGTGGAATTCCTCAGTAGCAGCCCGGAGTTTGGATTTGTGCCCGGTTGATGGCAATAGGCTCGCCCCCTATTACATGGGACTTAAACATAACTGGCGAAACGTGTTTGTACTAAAAACACCTCTGATGAACCCTTCGGGGATTACAAGGCGTGATGTTATGTATGTAGAATGAAAAGATTCTATACAAAAATCTGCTTTCGTATACCAGAAAACTTTATTGTTTAATCCTAAGCTTAATAAAAATCTAATTCATTCCGACAGGCTAAAGCAAATAGTTCATAGGGACACTGGATACCACATACAGTCCCTGTCACCGAACTCCCTACATGGCGAGCCCCGGTCCGCTTGCAAATTGCGACAACACATTGTTCCAAACTGGTATCCGGTACCGGATACCAGAACCGATACCGTGAAAGGGCAAGATTACGATCTGTACACCACTAGTAGTATCTAGATCGAATGTGAATTAGAATTTCGAAGCTGTTTGAATTTGGAATTCGTTTTTTTAAAATTAAATAACGGTATTGAAGATTTTGTGAATGATAATGATGTCTCTCGGCCTATATTAGTTTAGGAGATAGCGTGTTTACATTTAAATAAAATGTAGTTATTGCTGTAGATTTTGTAAACGATCTAATCGTAAATGAAGCATTCTATCTATTCGATTGAATGGCGTTAATAGCACAAAAGACATAAAATAAAAAATACATTCCAAAAATAATAGTCTCCGTATTCTTTATCAAAAGCATTCCGCTTCAAGATTTACAAACAAAATGATATAAATCGACTTTAAATATCGAGTAATACATTATAATAGAACTATTTAACTATAAACTATCAGATATCAAAAGAAATAGTTAATAATACATCACGAACTACGGTAGTTAATAAATATTTTCACAACTTGATTTCTGTCAAACGAAAACGTCAACTTTGAAAGTAAAAATAGTAAAAAAAAAGTTTTTTTAAAGTCGTAATAAATCAGCTGGCTTGTGAAAACAATGATTCTTTTGTAATAGTATAAGGCTATTAAATTTAGGGATATAAAAGTGTCAAGTTTTAAAAGTATACGTCTGTGTTTCTGTGACGCGTGCGTGCGCAGGCGCCGCTTTTGGTCATAATTTTAGAATGATTTATAACATCGATGTGATGGTTTAGACGTTTATTTGCGAGTCTTTTTTTTAGCCGTAGGTATCTAAATACAATAGTTTTGGTGTTTTCGATTTGTTAAGTAGTTGGTGTTCGTTCAAATGACTTGTCTGAATGATGTTTCCTGTGCTGTTTAAAATGATTTATTATAGGAGTCGATTGAAAAAGTTTCTTCTATTTGTTTGTGTTATGTTCCTTCTTAACACCTTACTTATGGTTTAGTACCATTTCAATGACAGCGTTAAATTTTATTATTGCCATCTTTTTCTTCGTTTCCTTTGATATAATTTGGAAAATTTAAAAAATGTAAAATCGTTAATTTAACCAGTGATAGCCTAACGGTTGAATGCTTGCCTTCCATGCAGGAGGGTTTGAGTTCGTCTCCTGCCCGTAACACTGACTTCGAATTCATGTGCGGATCAGAATTTGATTATCACTTACGTTAACGGTGAAGGAAAAACATCGCGAGGAAACCTGCACACCTGAGAGGACTCCATAAAGTTCTCGATGGTGTGTGTAGTCTGCCAACCCGCACCAGCCCAGCGTGGTGGACTAAGGCCTAAACCCTTCTCATACTGAGAAAAGGCTTGTGCCCAGCAGTGGGACAGTAAATGATTATGATTATGTAGAGTCGGTAACTGGGTTGCGGAGGTCAGATGGCAGTCGCTCCGTGTAAAATACTAGTATTCATCCGCATTTGCTTAGACTGGAAGCTGACCCTAACATAATTGGGGAAAAGGGTCGAAGGAGAATCGTTAAAAATTGCAATTGATAAATGATTTTTATTTCTGTAAATATTTTATTTCTGTTACAGACACTTTTACAAGTCAATATAATGTTTTTTTACAACTAGATGGCGCCGGCGTTTCCTATCTGACTAGCTCTGGGAAGAAAAGCTGAAACTAACTCAGAGATCAAGGTCTCTTTTAAAGTCCAGACTATGTGAGTGTAACAATGTAGGGCAACATCTGGAATGCCCTTTCTAGGAAAGTGCCATAGCAGGTTTGAGGTGACCTGTTCTAACTGACGGCACGCATGCATCAGTCATCGCGTAAAATTAAATTTCGAAGACGCATCCGATCCAAATGCATGACGTCACGTCAGCCATATTTATTGACAACTACGCCTAATACACGAGTATGCACTTAGTAATTACCCAGTCCCGTTAAAAGACAAATGGTTCGGCGAGTAACCGTGCGCAACTGTACCTCTTGTAACTTATGCCCTCCTGGTGTCGGTTAATAGCTAATATCGCCGCCTAATGACCGTGCTCGTCTTGCTCCTAATGTGCCACATGGGAGTATAACTACTAGCGAGCATCTCGCGACCCTGCGCTCCTGGTAAGTGTGTGATGATTTCTTTGATTGTGTATGTGGGTTTATGGTGACGCTGACTGCGGGAAAATCAAATGCCATTTTTAACCGACTTTAGAATAGAAATAGAAATACTCAAATCATCTTTAAATGTTATGGTAGGTCGTTTACATCATCATCATCATCATCCTGCTCTTATCCCAGCTTATTTGTGGTCGGCGCTGTATGTCTTCTTCCATACATCTCTATTAGCCGTCATCTCAGTAGTCACCCCCTTTCTAGCCATATCACCTTTCACACTATCCATCCATCGCTTCTTTGGTCTTCCTCTACTCTTATAACCATCCACATTCGTACTCAAAAATCCCCTCACGACATGTTCCTCGTTCCTCCGCATCACATGCCCATACCATGACAACCGGTTTCCACACAATTTCTCAGTCACCGGCGCCACTTTCATGCGTCCTCTTACATACTCATTTCTAATACTAAGGTAGGTCGTTTACATAACAATATTTTCACAATGAAGTAGCCTAGTTTTGTGTTTGAAAATAAACAAAATAAGTTAGCATACCATCACGCCTGTACTCCCCGAAGGGTTCTACAGAGGTGTATAGTAACACATTAATTGCGCCGTTATGTTTGAGTTCCATGTAATAGGGCACTATAATCAACCGGGCATAAATGCAAACTCCAGGCTGCTATTGAGGAATTCCACACGGTAAAACCCAATAACACGTTGCCCGACCTGGGGATCGAACCTAAAACCTCACAATTAGCAGTCGCGCTTGCTACCACTAGACCAAAGAGGCAGTGAGACAATATAAGAACGTCAACCTACTAGTTCAAGAAGAACTTGAATTTGAAGCACAGATGCCTCAAATCCAACAGGTTCTATAAAGAAAAATAGTACACGTAATTTTTACGGTTATTAACCCGTATAAAGACTACGAACCCATAAACCAACATCTAAAGGGACACCATAACATCTCGTCAAGGGATGTCACAGTCCTCAATTCCTTTTATGATGTATTAGTGAGATGTCAGTGAAGACTTTTACGATGTCGTAAACCAACCTATGTTCACTTGTTGAGTGTATACGGGACAAGGTTATTTTTGCGGGAGCGAGAACCCTAGTGGGTTGAAATATGGTTGTAATTTGTGAGTTGAAATAATATTACAAGTGTGAATTTGAATACAAATGTTAGATTTCTGGTTTATTGTAGAATTTGATGATTAAGGGATTCGGTGGATCTTTGGTACATTGATAATAAAATGTTTTGTTTGATAGAGAGATTTGGGTGAGAGTTATTTCGAGATCAATTTCTGTAATTGTAAATAATCAAGTAGTCTTTTATAGTTGTTGTCATTTACCTCTCAGAGGAAATTAGGTAAGAATGTAGATAACTTTCTGGGTAGTCTACTCTTTAGTTTTATGTTTTCAGGGTTGCGTTTCAATGATGATTATTTTATGTTCCATCCATTTTTTTTTGGGTCATACTGCGGATTTCAAATATTGCCAATAGACTCTTTACAAGGGACCTTTTAACCCCCTTTAGGCTTTAGAGGTATTTTTGTAACACGTTGTATACGTTTTTTATTTAAGGACAGAACAATTCTTCTTTTTTTAATATTATGACAAGTTTGTGTGATTATTCGTCTCAAACCAGTCCCAATTATAAGATGATGAAAGAAAACGATGATGAATGATGATGAAATCGGGATATACTCACCGCTCACAACGGTGTACGTGACGAGTGACGTGACCTCTTGGGAGATCACAGTAATAATTTCTCAAGATAATAATTATTACAATACAGATCCTCTTATCTATGGTAACCTAGTACATTCCAATTTCTAAAGTCACCACAATCTGATTCTGGTTGAAAGCAGTACTGCTCCGGCATTCTGTGACAATGCTGCGACGGGGGATGTTGGGGGTGAGGGGGGATGATTAATTGTCTCGCGGGGAGGGGTGTGCGCCGATAGAGACTCTTTGCTGCTAGCTCTGATGGTATTTTTGTCATTAGCAGTTTCCATTTGCAGGAGATTTATTTGTGTTCGAATTTTAAAGATATCTTAAATTTGGAATTGTGTAAATAATGTCTTTAAGATTAGGAAACACAGAAATACAAAAAATATACGTAAATGTGTCCAAAATTCATGATTTTCTCTCATTTTTCTAGTAGAAAAAAGTAAAAACTGAAATCTATAAAATATTTAGTTAATGGTTGTAGGTAGATAATTTAAATACGAAAACTAAAACCGTTAATGAAACCCTCACCGAACCGAACAAAACGTTTATTACAACATTCTAAATTCAAATAAACATTCAAAATTGGAAGCTACGACGAACGACTCCGGAAACGCAACGAGTGCGCCCGAGCGCGCCCGAAAGCTTCCGAAAATTGGCGAGAGGGCGACACAGGAAGATGTAATGATGTTTGTCAAATGGAAAATAAGATAGGGAAATGTTCAGAGGAGCTGAATTTGCGACCTTTTCGCTGACGCCAGCGCCCTACGGGATCGGCTTCACGAATGCTTTATTACTGTAGCCATAAAAACGATTTTAAATAAGACTAAGATTAGTTTTATTTTGGGAGAGAAGACGGTTTAATGATATTGCAGACAATTTGGTAGATTGTTATTCATAAATGGTTAAGGCGGTGTTATTTTTAAATAAAGCATCTTTAAGTACAGATTTGAATTCAGAATTATGTTTTTAACACACCAGTAAAGTTCCGTCGAGTCAACAACAACAACAACAACAGTTGAAGACTTCAACAAGAATTTAAACAAAGAATTCCATACCAATTCCAAAGACAAAGAACTAAATATTTTTAAATTCCGAAACTCGAGGCTTTATTCTCAAAAATGATATACATTCTCGTTTAAAATAGTGATTAAAGTGTCCATTTGTATAGAATTAATTAAACAGTCTAATAAAGGCTGCCCTTTTGCTGGAATGCTGACATTTAATTAAAACGAGCCAGCGCTTCACTTTTACACACAAACTAAACGGACCCATTACGCGTAGGATAATAATGTATATTAATTATTTATTTATTTTGTGCATTTTATCGAATAAAAAAGAATTGATATAACCTTTTTTTATACGGTGTACAGATTCTGTTAATTTGGTTTTACGTGTTTCTTTTTAATGATAATTCCATTTTAGAGGCACTGTCGCAACCCACTGCTGGGCAAAGGACTTTCCCCTTGATTTCCGGGAAGAAACGGAAATGGTATCTCATTGCTCCTTTTGGAAATGAAAGCCGTGGTTTACGCTGTAAAGTTTGCGGATATAGGAATTACGATTAATCAGAAAACGTCATATTTTGGACAAAAATTTCGACATTGCCTGAATACTGAAGAGCTTATCAAACATTAAACATTCCTCCCTCGTATATCTAAATAATCGTTTCAATGCCAAAAAAAGTCACCGAGAACTCATTGGGCGTTTTGAATTTGGAGCGCGCTTTCGAAAATACGAACGTTAGCAGAAACGGTAAATTCTTCAAGCGAAAAAAAAATACGTTCGAAATTCAAACATTCGGGGATTCTAGCTGAATGGGTGCGTTCATAAATCTCTTCGTCTCAGCAAGTGATGTTCGAAATACGAAACAGCGCTATCGGGCCCCGTTGGGCAGAGCGTGTGGTGCACAGATAAAATAAATGGAGGAGCTGTGAAAAATGATGACGCGTCCGCGCGGAAAGACGCCCCAAAAGGGGTCGATTTACACTGGGTCAGGGTTTGTTAGATTTTCGATGGTTTGTTGTTGATGATTTTTTAAATTTAGAATGTGTCAAAGCTTACCCTTCAAACAGGAGATTATAGAATGTATAGTGAACTTGACGGCTAGATTGAGACTCGAGACATACTAGCACAATATAAATTAATAAATAAAAACCGGCCAAGTGCGAGTCGGACTCGCGCACGAAGGGTTCCGTACTATTATCTATAATAACGGCAAAAAAATCACGTTGGTTGTATGGGAGCCCCCCTTAAATATTTATTTTATTCTGTTTTTTTAGTATTTGGTGTTATAGCGACAACAGAAATACATCACCTGTGAAAATTTCAACTGTCTAACCATCACGGTACATGAGATTACAGTCTGGTGACAGACAGACGGTCGGACGAACAGCGGAGTCTTAGTAATAGGGTCCCGTTTTACCCTTTGGGTAGGGAACCCTAAAAAAGAGCAACAAAGGGTGGGATTTACCTTGCAAGGTAAAAAATGCAATTTGAAATTGTTTCTAGTTCTGGACTAGAAATTTAAAAGAGGCCGTTTTTAATACTAACCTAAGCCATCAATTAGACAATTTAAAAACAGTTGAATTCCAGGTGTACAGTGTTAATTTTTGTAATAATTTTATAGTAAAATATTCTTTTATATCTTTTAAAAAAACGTTGCCTCACACTAGGAATTCTCCTGTATCGTGGGTGCATTTACAGACACAAATTTTCACATGCACAATCGCCCAGACCCGGAACATCTATTGGTAAAAGAAAGAAAGAAAGAAAATAATTTATTTGAGTCTCGTTACAGACATACAGACATACAAACATAAAATAAAAAATCAACAATATACACAAGTTATATGCCTCTATGAGACAAAAAAAGGAGCCCATCTCAGCATAGCAGCATTAGCTGCTACACCGATGGTGGATGATGGTAGGCCATACAAATATTTGTTCCGTGCGGGAATCGAACTCACGACCAGTAGCGCAGAAAGCCAATCCCTTAACCACTGTGCCAAACTTGTCGTCAATAAGAATTTTATCTTTGGAAGATGAATTTGAAACTTCGCAACGTACAAGTATTTTACAATTGACGTCAGACTGATGATTTTCTATCTATAATAATATCGTCAAATCAATTACATAAAAGAAAAGTTAAGTTCTGAATATTCATGGAGACATCTGACGACTGTTTACACTATTTTTTGCAGGCGGCGCCAGCAGTAAACTCTAAGTCTATGGTTTATGGAGGTCGTGCCGCTGCAATTCTTTGATGTTCCATGTTTTATTTCAAAGTTTTCAACACACCGTTTTATTATTTACAAAATTTATGGTGTAGCTGTATAAAATGACACGCAAGTACATGTTTCTGCGTACATCTGTTATTTTTATCTTAATTTGTAAACAATTTATAGTATTATCAGGTGTTGTGTTAGCATAAATAGTAATTAAAATCTTTACAGCGAGAATTTGTGGTAATTATGTGGTAGATTTTATCGTTTTTACAGCAAGATATTTAGTTGTTTTATTTGTGTGATCTAAGATTAGAATGATGGGGTTAGATTATTACGGTTACATTAAGTAAACTTCTTCTTCTTTTCGTCTTCTTTTCGTGTGGTTAGTGACTAACCTGGTACAGAGTTTTATGCCGCCCATGGGCCTCTAACTTGGCTTAACATGCCGTCGAGAAATATCTCTCAGGCATTCCTCCCGATGTTTTCCTTCACCGTTTTTAAACAAGTGATAGGTAATTATACAATACGCACATGAATCCGAAAAGTCAGAGGTGCGTGCGTTGGGTTCGAACTCGACACCTATGACTTGGCAGTCCGACGGTCACACCACTGGGCTATCACTGCTTTTAAACTAAGTATACTGATCTTTACTTTTACTAGCGTTGCTTCAGTTTCGTATGGGCGCTCCACTCAGTAGTGGTTGACTAACGTTGATCAATCAATCGATTCGATATAAATCGATTAATTCCTTCATCCATGGCTATTATGAGCTTCTATCGCTGAGTCGCCAGTATGGTCATCATTCGATTCGAAATTTAAAACATGTTACAGTAATAAAGTAAACAGAATATGAACACTATTTTAAATAAGAATTTACGAGTTTCTGAATAGCGGTAAAAACTACTCTTAGATAAAAATTGTACCCGAAAAATCGTTTCTAGAAACACCTACGTGATGTTTCAGAAATTGCTGGCAACTTGTATCCGAAACATTATTTGATATGAAATACATGGCTTTAATTCTACAATTCAAATAACTAAATTAAACCAATTAATCGTTACCCCGCCATTTTTTCAAATCCATCCACCCTTCAAATGTCGATACACAAAAAAAGTGCCAAGTTCTTTATTAATTCAAGCCGAATAACACCAAAAGGCACTTACGTTAAACAAAGAGGAAGGAGAAATTTAATTAACATTAGGCACAAAGAAGTGGCTTCACCATTATTTATTTACACAAAAGCACTTTTTTTAATTATAATTAATATTTACAAGACGAAAAAATTGCCGGCCACGTCTCGTAACGTACCTCGAGATCTGTATAAGACCCTCTACCCAGATGCCGGGCGTTTTTTGATGAAGTTTCAACTGAATTTCTGGACGAAACACAAACTTTTTTTATGGAAATAAAAATTGTCTTTCATTTTTTCAGATTATTTTATATTTTTCAGGTTGTAAAATGGTCATGTATTTTTACCCGAGTGCCAAAGAAGGGTTATGTTTTTTTGCGAGTATCTTGTATGTATGTATGTTTGTTTGTACCTCGTATCTTCCAAACGGCTGGATGGATTTCGACAATAATTAAAGTATCATTATATTCGTCTTAAAAACCCGTGTCTTTAGACAGGTGGTTCAAAAAAAAATGGCGGATTTTTGGCTCGAAATAGTAATACGTTAATTATATTTAAGAACTAACATAGGTTTACTTAAGTTAGACTAAGCGGAAAGGAAATAGTGTTGCAGTAAATGGAAAAAGACATTCTTCTTCTTCTCTCGTATCCGTATAAACTATTCGAGAATATCTCATGCTGTCGTTAAAAGATTAACCAGGTTGGTAGTGAAACTGACTGCCCAGGGTATGCCCAAGGTACTTGAGTATCATCACTTGTGAAGGCATTAATATTATCACTAACTAGACTATTACCCGCGGTTTCACCCGCATCCTAGGGGAACTACTTGATGTACCCGGATAAAAAGTATCCTATGTGTTAATCTATGGCATAGTCTATCGGTGTGCCAAATCTCATCCAAATCCGTTCAGCCGTTTTTGCGTGAAATAGTAACAAACATCCATACATACATACATACACACATTCGCGTTTATAATATTAAGTAAAGATAATATTAATATAGATAGACATAAAGGTTGCTAGAGTGGCCATTTTGCACGGATGTGACGCACATTTTTCCAGATAGTTTATTTTTGGTTTTGTTGTATACTTTTACTAGCGGCCCGTCCCGGCTTCGCACGGGTGGATATTTAACCCGTTTTTGCAACATTTTTCATTTATGCTCCGCTCCTATTGGTCATAGCGTGATGTAATATAGTCTATAACCTTCCTCGATAAATGGACTATCCAACACAAAAATATTTTTTCAATTCCAACCAGTAGTTCCTGAGATTAGCGCGTTCAAACAAACAAACAAACTCTTCAGCTTTAAATATTTGTATAAATTTTATTTTTATGCGTCATGTTGGCGCGAATAAAAAACTCTTCTTTCTTTCTTTCAGATGCTGATAGAATGAAATTATCGACGAAAATTACTAAAACTCACACTCTCCATCAATTTAATCCAACACTAAGTCTAAAAATAGTAACCCACTTCACATTAATAATCTCAGGTATATTCTCGAAGCGATCTAACCGACTTCCATCGTTAAATTCTCACTTCCTCAGTACGAGGGCGGACCGTAACCCTCAGATCACCGAGGGGTTTTATCTCCTCTGACGTCATAAAATAAAGGTTTACTCCACCATAAAGAAAATTAAAATGAATTATTTTGACGAGTGCACGGCAGTGAACCACAACCCTACTTGGTTGGGGTGAACGGTTATTACAACGAAATTGTTTTTCTTGTAATTCGAAGCTTGTTTTTGGGATTAATTATTTCTGGTTTAAGTGCTGTAATTCTTGCGGTTACTGTGTTGTTAAGTTAGTTATTATAGTGATTTTAACTGAGATATCGAAAGGGTTAACGATAGTTTGTTTTGTGTGTGAATTGATTGCGTAAGTACCTATGTAGTAAAATGATTCGGACAACACTTCGGATGCTTTTATTTTCCATGTGGTAAAAACATTTTTATTTGACCATATCTTGAATTAAGATTGCTATATAAATAAGTAATGAAGTTGAGTAATACAAATGTATGGTTATATAATAAGGTTATCGTTACTATAGGTTTTAAATCGTTGCTTATTAATTCACTAGCTGTGCCCTCGCGGCCCCGCCCGCGTAAGAAGTTTTTTTTAGATATTTGCGTAACTTAAACCATTTACGCAGCGCACGCAACGGAAGCTCTCAAAAAGGAATAATTTTTCCCGTTTTTGCAACATTTTTCATTTATGCTCCGCTCCTATTGGTCGTAGCGTGATGTTATATAGTCTATAACCTTCCTCGATAAATGGACTATCCAAAACAAAAATAATTTTTCAATTCAAACTAGTAGTTCTTGAGATTAGCGCGTTCAAACAAACAAACTCTTCAGCTTTATAATATTATATAGATTATAAAAATTGTGACTATACCAAGTACGATCGGCACCCTAGACAGTCAGCTCTGCTACCAACCTTGCTGACTAATGAATCTGTTCACCATTTGCTATTGTCGTATACTTTGTGCCGATACGAGAGAAGAAGAATAAAATTTGAATAAATAAATTTGGGCCTAATTAATTCATAGTCTGTCTTGTGAAAGATCGGCAGTCAAAATCGATTAAATCGGCAGCAATGTCCACCAATACGATGGTGTAACTGCAGCTGGAGACGTCAGGCTTCAGAAGATTGAAGATAAGCATAACAAGACACCAATATTCGGCGTCAACCCCTTCACAACGCGTGGTATACCACCAGATAAACACAACGCCATTCTTTCATTCACAGAACATGGGAATAACCCTAAAACGACAGTCATAAAAGTCGTAAGAATCAACTAGAGCCCCTCAGTAGGACTGGGACACACAGATGCGTATACCGCGCGCTCCCGCCGCGATACGAATCGACAGTAAAAATTCAGACTGCGATTACGGCAGGGAAATGGCTGTTTTATCACGGAACGACCTCTCGCGGTGCGCGGTGTTGGAAACATACGGTAAGGAATTACGAGCGGGACGAGAGGTGTTGTTTTTTATTTTGATATTATAGTTTTTTGATTAGTTACATGTGAATTGTATTACGATAAGGATTACTAGGATACTTTTTTAGTACTTCATATTTGACTGAATTTTTCTCATAGGGTTTCTTTACATAACATAACATCACGCCTATATTCCCCGAAGGGTTGGGCAGAGGTGTATAGTAACACCCTCATTTCGCCGTTATGTTTAAGTCCCATCTAATAGGGGGCGAGGCTATTGCCATCAACTGGGCATGAATTCAAACTTCAGGCTGCTACTGAGGTATTCCACACGGAAAAACTCAATAACACTTTGCCCGACCTGGGGATCAAAGTCAAAGTCAAAGTCAAAGTCAAAGTTTTTTATTTCAAATAGACCAGATTTCAGGCACTTTTAAAACGTCACGACTAGGTGCACGGTTCCAAAAGGTAGGTTCTATGGAGAAGAGCCGGCAAGAAACTCCATGAATACTCTTTTTAAAATAGTAGTTCATTACAATTCCATTACAGTAGTATGAGAAATAGAATGAGAATAATGCAGGTTAATGTAACAAATAAACTCACATAAGAGTAACAAATAGAAAAATATGCCTTCTATGATTGCCATAGCAGTTAAGATCGAACCCAGGACCTCACGATCAGCAGTCGCGCTTGCCACCACTAGACCAACGAGGCAATTGCAGGGTTAGGGTTTCTTTATTTGACTTGTATAACTTATAATTATTTAAGTTCTTGAACTCGCATCGCCGTTCACGGCTGGAAATCATAGGCCTCGAGTTCGAACCCAAGGCACGCACTTCTGACTTTTCGGATTCATATGCGTATTGTATAATTATCACTGGCTTAAAAACGGTGAAGGAAAACATCGTGAGGAAACCAGCATGCCTGAGGGATATTTCTCGACGGCATGTGAAGCCAAGTCAGTGGCCCATGGGCGGCATAAACTGATACCAGGTTAGTCACTAACCACACGAAAAGAAGAAGAAGCTGGGCATATTATCGTATAGGGTTACTTCGAATTAACTGGCGATACTCCATAGGGTAGCTACTTAATTTAAAGTATTTGCACATCCGTAAAAGTTTTATTTACTTAATTCTTTATTAATATAATCAATTAATCTTATTACGGGTACAACAAGGTTTCCCGGACAACGTGATTTAGCCGAAGTTGTCGATTAATTTATAATTATATTTGCATAATCCGACTTATTAACTAATATTATAAACATTTGTTTGTCATTTTAAATCTAAAACTGGTTCTTGAATTAGTTATAATATATTTATATAACTAACTTTTGCAAAGATGTTGAGTATTAAATTATGAATATTTAAATTGAAGAAGACTAAGGTTGAGCTAGTATATGGGTACTATCACTGATCTCATTATGGTCATAATCCTAGCTCGCTATAGCCAGATATGGCTTGAACTAGAAAAGATATGAACTGTGTTGATATCAGTCGACTGCAACGTGGTGTTCGTGTCGCTAAGATTATGATTTTAACCTAAACCATAATGATAAATGATAGAATAGAATAGAATATACTTTATTGTACACCAAAATTGTAACACAGCTCTGTGATATTTATTTCTGTAAATAAATCTGTTACAGACACTTTTACTAGTCAATGTAATGTTTTTTTTAAAGACTATATGGCGCCGGCATTTCCTATCTGACTAGCTCTGAGAAGAAAAGCCGAAACAAACTTAGAGATCAAGGTCTCTTTTAAAGTCCAGACATGGTAGTATAAAAACTATGCGAGTAAAACAATGTAGGGCAACGTCTGGAATGGCGTTTTCAGGAAAGTGCCATAGCAACGGAACGGTACAGTTCGTAATACTGTCTCGTATGTTTCACCACAGGGAAACAAGTCGTTCTGCCAGTACCCATAAGTGCACTAAACGGGCCCGAAACAAAATAGTGCGTCTTCACGGTATGTAGATTTGCAGGGGAGGCAGGCTTCTGATTGTAAAGAGATTGCTTTGCAATGGTTCGGTATCGATGTTAAAACGATTTTGAATCGTTTGGCGAAATTTTAGAGGGCAATGGAAAGAAATGGTCGTTTTTCTATGTAAATTGTGTGTGATTCTTGTTTTTGATGCTTTATCAATAACGACTGCTTGTTTTGTACGTCATGGATACCTAAGTTAATTAAAAATACTTAATTAATAATTATAAATTGGCCATAGCTGTTAGAATTTCGTAGAGTTCCTTTTAGAAACCCAAGAATGTAAAATAAAACCGCCTTGGTAGTTACCAGGACATCATAAGTTTATAACCAGTAAAATTACGTACTTCAACATCAAAGTTCTTAATTTAAAAATAATTCCACGAAAATCCGCCTCATTTTTAAGAAAACAACACAAAACTGTGGCGCTAAAGAAAAATCCAGGGGTATTAAACCTAAGTGTCGTTCACAAGCTGTTTTATGCGGCCTTTCAGGGGTCGTAAACCGTTGGCGCGGTCCGTCAGTGATTCCTGATGGACAATTTGAGAGTTTGTACCACTTCGAAGGGCTCTAAGACGAGTAAAAGCCCCGGGGACCGTTATCAAGGTCGCCTGCAAGCACCGCGGATTTGTTTTACAGTTTTGAGTCGGGAAGACCTCATAAAGGGGATGAAATGACGGTGAATTTGTAAGGATGGTTGATAAGGAATCTTTACTAAATATCTTTACGGGCTGTCTTTGGAGGATTACTGAAGGAATGGGTTCTCTTTTCTCTGTTATTGCATGTAACGCCATTTCAACTTTATTGTTCATGCTTTCATAGGTTATCGAAAACCGGGATCAGTTTTAATTGATATTTGAGACGGAAAATGTCAAATTAATTTTCATTGTGGTGGAAATGTTTAATTAGGTTGTTGGTATAATTGTATGTATTACTTGGCAGGTACAACGATATAGGTACCTACAAAATATTTCCTAACACACATTGTTATAGTACTTAGTGGCCATTTTTCGTAGCGTTTTGACACTTTGTACCTACTCATTAGGAATAAAGCTGAACATTTTTAGGGTTCCGTACCCAAAGGGTAAAACGGGACCCTATTACTAAGACTCCACTGTCCGTCCGTCCGTCTGTCACCAGGCTGTATATTACGAACCGTGATAGTTAGACAGTTGAAATTTTCACAGATGATGTATTTTTGTTGCCGCTATAACAACAAATACTAAAAAACAGAATAAAATAAATATTTAATGGGGCTCCCATACAACAAATGTGATTTTTATAGATAATGGTACGGAACTCTTCGTGCGCGAGTCCGACTCGCACTTGGCCGGTTTTTGTTTTTTTCTTCTTTAAGCCTGTATGATATTATAACCAATTTATGCATTCTTCAAAGTAAAAAAAAAACTTATATATATTTACATCCCAATCAAATGAAAATCATGAAAACTACCAACGCCGAATCCAAAAGTACTAGGCTCGCAGACGCTTCGCAGAGGTGTGCTGTAAACGCGGCGCTCTGGTATTTTCATTTCGCGTCACAGGTGAGAGTAACGCGTAATTGCCGGAATAACGCCGGGGTTATTGCGTGCCGCACTGACGGGGGATGCTAGTGTTGTAGCGCGCCGGAATTGGCCGGGATGAAAGGAATAGTTTTGGGATAGTTGATTGAAGTTAGTAGGCGACAGATTGGAGAGTTTTATGTTCAGTCATGCGCCTAATTGAATATTGTTTTTGCTTTTTGTAATTTTTGATTTGCTAAGAATAAAAAGGCATTGTCATTATGAATACCGCATGGAAATGAACAAATTAAGATTAAAAAATACCTACTTAAAATAAAATTAGAAATGTTATTAAAATGTCATACAACAACTATTCTGATATACCAAAATATCTATCACAATATTATCTTATATTTTTTTATTCCCGGATTATCAGGTACTGCGGGACTGTAGGCCTCACATCACTAGAGGGTCGAGGGCCCGTCCACTTAGCGTTTTCGGGACCTGTTGTACTTCTCGTAAATAGACACATACTTATCAAGGGTTCGCGCGTAAAACTAATTTGACAACCCTAGGGATCTAGTATTTGATACAGTAAGTGAAAGTAATGTTTCGAAAGTACTTGATTGACTTTTATATTCTATGCCTCATTGGTCTAGTGGTGGCAAACGCGATTGCTGATCGTGAGGTCCTCGGTTCGATCCTCAGGTCGGGCAAAGTGTTATTGGGTTTTTCCGTGTGGAATTCCTCGCCCTCGTGCCCGGTTGATGGCAATAGGCTCGCCCTCTACTACATGCAACGGTGAAATGACGGTGTTACTATACACCTCTGTCCAACCCTTCGGGGAACGTTATAGATTTTCTCAAGTACATCGCGTCGTTCTAAGAAATCTGAAACTTAGTTCTATGAATAAAAGTATTCCTAGTAAATCCTTTTAAGATCTATGCAGTTTTATTTCCGTTTTAATCGTCTTAAACTTAAAAGACTTACTTTTGCGAAAAAAAGTCATCACAAGTAACAGCAGGACAGTCCAAAGCCAGTGCAATAGGAGCTTATCGTAGATAACCTCATGTCTAGCTTACAAGTGTACAAACATCATGGCGGCTTCAACATATCGTAAAAACCATCAATGAAGCAGCATACCGGTAGCTGGTCCCTCTCAAATGACTCACAAGCAAGTCAAACATTTGTTGAAGTAATAAAATTGTCATATAACCTACGCGGCGCACAACCCACGGCCCTCAGCACTGAGTAGTTAACACACTTCATTGTTACGGTATGAGCTATGAAGCACCTTGCTGTATTTGAGGTTGGGTCCATGTGATAGCGTGTAGAGAATGCAAACATTTTTTAGATAATCTTTACATAAGGGTGCGCCCCTTAGTAATGTAAGGGCACAACTCGAAATATTGAGTTTTTGATTTTCTGTGTTAGATGGTCTCAATATCAACTGTTCTACCACTTGGCTTTCACAGAAAGAGAAAAAAGACAATATTAAAGCAAATACTGTAATTATACTGAAAAAAATACCGTGAAAACATAGGGTTCCCTGAATCTTTTAACACGTTTTCCCAAAAGTTGATAGTTTCGAGTTGTTACATTACTAAGGGTGCGATAGTATAAAACAAAGTCGCTCCCGCTGTTTGTACGCTTAGATCTTTTAAACTACGTAACGGATTTATTGCAGTTTTCAGCAATAGATAGAGTGGTTCAAGAGAAAGGTTTATATGCCCCACATTAGTATCTACATTGTACCTGTGCGAAGCCGGGGCGGATCGCTAGTTATGTTTTAGACGATATAATGTAGAATGTCAAGGCTGGCCTTAGCCCAACATTGGGATGTTACTGGCTCAGAGTAATGTAGAACATTGCTAGCTGCACATTATTTTTGAAGCTTAAACCGTAAGCGACCATAATTTAAAACAAGCTAAAGAAAAAGTTAAAATGAATAGCAAATTGAGGCTGACCGCGTATAAGCTACTAAGTTGCTTAAGACACAATTGATCGCCATTTGTCTGGGTGTATGGCGTGCAACTAAAAACAATTGACGATCGACTGTTTTAACTTTTTTCTTCTTTATTTTCGTGTGGTCAGTGGTTAACCTGGTGTCAGAGTTTATACCGCCCATGGGCCTCTGATTTTGTTTCACATGCCGTCGAGAAACACCTCTCAGGCATGCCGGTTTCCTCGCGATGTTTTCCTTCACCGTTTTTAAGCAAGTGATAATACTACATATAATACGCACATGAATCCGAAAAGTCAGAGGTGTGTGCCTTGGGTTCGAACTCAAGACCTATGACTTGGCAGTCCGACGGTCACACCACAAGGCTATCACTGCTGTTGAACTACTGCTGACCGACAAGGTTTGCTTGAATTGGCTATGGACTTAATAATAGGAGCATTATCACTTCTTTGATTCAGTCTCACAATATCAAAGATTATTAGTTACTAACAGTCCGAAATTACGTTAAGTGTCACAAATAACATAACATCACGCCTGTATTTCCCGAAGGGTTGGGCAGAGGTGTATAGCAGCACCCTCATTTCGCCGTTATGTTTAAGTCCCATATAATAGGGGGCGAGCCTATTGCCATCAACCGGGCACACATCCAAACTCCGAGCTGCTACTGAGGAATTTCACACGGAAAACCCAATAACACTTTGCCCGACCTGGTGATCGAACCCAGGACCTCACGATCAGTAGTCGCGCTTGCCACCACTAGACCAACGAGGCAACGTTTTACAAATATCAGGCTATTTAGCTCTTTCCAATCATGAAGGACGAATGAGAGACCAACGTGGTGACAGTTTTCGAAACAACGTTTAAATGGAATCGTTTACCTCCCCACTTATCACTCCGCTGTCAGTGGCACCCCAAACGGTGGCAAATTGTTATTTTCTACGAGCATACGCGGGATTATGCGTGATGGCTGTTCAACATGTTGTCTTGAGTGTTATGTTCAACTATATTGTTCTGCTGCTTTATTAGGGTGTTTTGTCAATTGCGATAGTCCCGAGTTGCAGTACTGCAGTTTGGGACATGAAATTCGGGTTAGTGCGTTCTGATTTTGAATAGATTCAACTGTTTCACTTTTATTTTTATATACTGTGACTACTCTAGTGATAATATCAAAGCCTTGTCAATATATCGGGTGTAAAAATACCCTTAACGAAGCCGAGAGACACGTATTCTTCCCATCATAATGAAGATTTTTTGGTATTGGGCCATACCTGGGAACCGACTGGTTATGGAGATATTGAAGGTCAAAGACTCCATATTTTTGTATGTTTTTTACGAAAACTAAGTTTAAATGTTATTATTAAACATTCTTCTTCTATACAAACATTATCAATATTTTTGAAATGTAGGCACAGACTGCTGCGCGCGCGCTTCCATTGCGCGCTAAAATTAAAAGCTGTTTTTTTTTAAAGTGTTTTTTGTTACCAAAAAATAAAAGTCGTTTCCCAGCAATTATTTTTGCTGTATGTTACTTAGTTTTATGTAGGTACAGTATGCGTAGACTTCGGCTTCGTTAAGGCTATTTTTACACCCTGTAGAAATCATCGACCTACTGCTTAAAGTACCTACTCTGTGGCATTACCATACGTTTTCCTCCATTAGTATGACAAGCAAGCCACTTAGAATTCCTAAAACACATACATAAATTCACTTTCGCATATAAAATAGTACTAGACCTTAATTAGACTCACGCCAGACACCGGAGGTACCTAGGTACCTAAGTACATGCCGTGCTTAGTAATAATTATCGCGACAATCGACATAAGCTCCATCTATTGACTACTAATCAAATGTAATCCGGCCCGAGCCGGCTAATCTACAGTGTCGTAGCGTCGCTGCACTGTCTCCTGGACTATAGGCTAGGGTTGTCACTTGAGAGATATTATTATTGTGTCAGGATTATTTCCGGGTAGAAGCGTTGTTTGTAGTTTATGGTGGTGTTATATGTGCCAGAACTAGTAACACTCTCGGTTCTTGTCAAAAATTATTTGATCATTATCTTATGTATCCATGTAACTATATCCAATACTAAGTTGAGCTATATCATGAATGCTATTTCAAAGAATTTTGCTTTATACTGACATTCTTCTGCCATAATTAATAAAGTTAATAAATAATACAGCAGTGATAGCCTAGTGGTGTGACCGTCGGACTGCCAAGTCATAGGTCTCACTTACTTAAAAATGGTAGAGGAAAACATCGTGAGAAAACCGGCATGCCTGAGAGATAATTTCTCGACGGCATGTGAAGCAAAGTCGGAGGCCCATGGGCGGCATAAACTCTGACACTAGGTTAGTCACTAACCACACGAAAAGAAGAATAAAGTAATTAGTCAAGTTAGTTATTACTACTACTGACAACGTTACAAAAAAATTCGTAGTTTTAAGCGGAAGAAAATTCAGCAAATATTTAAAAATCAAAATACTAAATATCATAACATACATAACTAGCATATGACTGTCCCACTGCTGGCCACTGGCCTCTTCTCAGAATGAGAATGGTTTAGGCCTTAGTCCACCACGCTGGCCTGGTGCGGGTTGGCAGACTACACACACCATCGAGAATTTTACGGAGCCCTCTCAGGTGTCCAGGTTTCCTCACGATGTTTTTCCTTCACCGTTAATGCAAGTGATAATCAATAAATATCACAACTGCATAATTCCATAAATAGCATAACCAAAACTGTGACTTGACAGCCCTAATAGTAAGGGAGCTCGTCTATTGTCCGATACAGTATCCAATTTCAAGTGGCGACTAGCCTTTTGTGTCCACGTCGCTTACCCTGGATGTATTGAGGGTTATGGCAATGGGATGCTCGTGTGTACGAGAAGGGTTACGCGTTACGTAATGGAGGGTCAGCAGAGATGGTGCATGTTAAGGGAAAGACGTGGGAGAAGAAAAACACGGAGCTACAATTAGGATAAGAATGGAAGAACAGAAAAGTTATTTTCTTTAGATTTGATATAACATAACATCACGCCATGTATTCCGCAAAGGATTCGGCAGAGGTGTTTTAGTACACTCTCGTTATGTTTAAGTCCCATGTAATAGGAGGCGAGTATATTGCCACTAACCGGGCACAAATCCAAACTCCAGGCTTCTGCTGAGAAATACCTAATAAAACTTTGCCCGATCTGGAGATCGAACCCAGGACCTCATGCTCAGAAGTCGCGCTTGCGATCACTAGACCAACAAGGCAGTTTAGATCTTAGAGTCTTTTTTAAACCTTGTAGAGAAAGGAGGTAGGAGGAGGACTGAGTGTTGTGGCGCAACTTGGGAGAGGCTTGTGCAGCCGTGAACTGAGATCAGATGAGTGGATTGATTAATAAAGACGAAAAAATATTTGATGTGAATTTTCACAAAGGTTGTAAGGCAAAAGTGACATTCCGCTTAATAGAACCGTCGAAAAGCTGTCTAAAGTTGCTTGAACCTTTCAATAACTACAGGTATCAAACTCATTTTATCCTGTACTCTATTACTCCGCATATCGTCATCATAACACTTGCATCCATCTCTAAAATTCCTTAAAACTCTAGTTAAACAGTTGTTCTCTTAATTCCAAACCGCTTCGGTACATGCACCTCATAAATATATCCAAAAAGCAAGCACAAAGAGAAACAAAACATTGTAAATTCATAGCAATTTAGGTGACAGCATACAAAAATAAAAATACATCCGTAATCCTGGTACTGCCACCAGGGACACAGCGAGAGGCAAGAGGTTACACAACACGGAACAAATATTAAGATGTAATAACAAATTCAGTATGCTAGCCTAACGGTGGTGCGGCTACGGAATAATACATGAACTGAGCTGGAAGACGAACCAAACTGGAGGAATTTCTTTATAAATGTATGAGGTATCATCACGTAGTTTTGCCTTAGAGGATAAGCAAAACTCTCGAGCAATAAAGGTATAACGTACAAAGGAGCGGAGGAATATACAAAAATAATATTGCGAGTTCAAAAACTAGAGTGCTTTGTGCGTCTTATTTCGTACCTACAGAGAACTGATGGTCTTTTCAAATCGGTTGTCTGATGGTATCGGTATTTGGAAACCCCTTGTAAATAGAACCAACCCTCACTTTTTCTGCCATCCATAAAAACAAATGGCAACATTAGACGGCGCCTACATTACAGTAGTAATTAATATGGTGCCAGCTTCTCACTAGCCAAGAAAATTACCCAAGAAACAGCCATGATGTGGGGTTTAAGGATAAGAAAACCAGCTTTTATCAACTAATGAGCAAATAACGATAAACACCAACAAAATTTATTCCAATAGTATATTGAAAGTAACGGCTCGCCCACCAGGCGCACATAACATTGATGCAAATGTCCCATAATTACATTAGCTTAGCATTACAAGGTTGTATTCGAGCTCCATCAAATTGAAACGGCGGGCACCACCGAGCCGCTGGGAGTTACCGAATTAATGCGCGCGCCCCTAATTGCGATTGTATGAAGATGCAAATTCGCCTAAGAACGGCTGAACGAGGAATTGTCACCGTCCGTTATTGTTGCGCTCCTGGTACATGTAATTGATAAGGCGTGCGACTATTTGAATTTTAAATTTCCTTTACGTATCTCTCGGGAGACTGATGGGATTCCCTTTCTGTTTTCCATTTCATTATCGGATTTGCGCTTTTTAAAACGTTTAGGTGGGTTTAATGCTACTTATTTAACAAAAATAAATGGGTCTAGTCTTATGTTGACTGTTATTAATTTTTGCAAAAACGTCTCAAGTCAGCGTATTTGCAGGATCTTCATAAATACTTTATTCATTGGTTCTGTTTCTATTCTACCAAGTCCTTTCCAGCTGTTTGGAGGTATTCCTCGTGAAAGACCCAATTCTTATTGAACACGAAACGTGTGATCAGCCACAAAACATTCAGTTGTGCCAACAATAATTGCTTGTCATGCAAATAGTTCATTTAAAGGTACTAGGGTCACATAAATCGGAGAAGTGAACGAGCTAATGTAATATTTACACAGTATCGCTCTCGAGAGGTCTGTGGGGTGACCACGACAGATGGAAATGTGGGACAGCGAGGAAATTGTGATGTGTCATCGTTTTGCAGCTACGTTTTGCGAGTCATTGTGAGACGAGGTCGAAAGCTTTGGGTTTGCGAAAATATATTCAAAACATATTTATTATGATTTACTGTGATTTTTTATTATTATTATTTTTTAATGCATCTTTTTTTAACTAAAATCGATTTTTAAGTCGTCAAATAACATTTATCTGAGGAAGAATTTTGACATTATGACAGAGTTTATATTATATACAAAGCTATTAAAATTTCAAAATTATTTACGCAGGATTTTTTTTCTGACGATTGATATATCAGTACTTACAAGCATAACATTGTAGTCAATAGGTATATCTTAAACTACGAAAAAGTGTTTTTTCAGAATTAAAATCAATGTCAAACCGAATCCTATATTATTTTACATGCAATATCGGCGACATTCAAACGAATCCACTTATCTAAAGTACACTTTATTCACTAAAATCGGTCAAGTAATTTTGATACTAAAACGGAAAATGATTACTTAGCTCCCATAATATGCCAAATTCACCCCTTTTAGGCGAGACACTCACATAAATAGCAGCATAGCCTTTTACATCACTTACAGCTTGTCCCCCTACATGAGCAATAAAGCCGGGTCCACACCTGTTCACACAGCTCGCTTACGAGAACCCTTCCTAATGGGTTTACTGCCAAAAATGACACTCTCGTTTATACTGTGGCAGTGTTTAGACGAGTTTTTTACTAAACGGTTAGTGTAATTGGGGTTTTAATGTGATAAACGCTTTACAAGTTTCACACTTATGAAATGCTTGCTGTTCGTGGGTTATCAAATAAATTCCTACTAATATTTATTGACTAATATGTCATGGATTACATGGATTCTGACACGGCGACCAATGATGGCCTTTCTATCGGGTAATCATGGATGATTCTTCTTCTTTTCGTATGGTTAGTGACTAACCTGGTGTCAGAGTTTATGCCGCCCATGGGCCTCTGACTTGGCTTCACATGCCGTCGAGAAATATCTCTCAGGCATGCCGGTTTCCTCACGATGTTTTCCTTCACCGTTTTTAAGCAAGTGATAAATTAAACAATACGCACATGAATCTGAAAAGTCAGAGGTGCGTGCCTTGGGTTCGAACTCGAGACCTATGACTTGGTAGTCTGACGGTCACACCACAAGGTTTATCATGTGTCCTGAAAACTAAACAATTCCATTTGCAAACCGCTCTTGACTGGTGGTACCCGGAGACCATTACAGAAGCCATCACCACTATTTTTTTGTTATCCACATCGACCCAAAATCCCTTTACATACCAGGATACCATAACTCAATAGCAGGTAACATAACACTCATTTGACAGTTTAATAAACCCCGTAATTACATGGTTTAATTGTGTAGCGGTACTAGGAACGCATAACGGGATAGGTACAATGATAGACAAAGGCGCTTCAACGTCGACCTCTGACCTCGTCAGTCAGCGTCCGTCTTCATGTACTAGGGGGTTAGGAGTTAATTATAGTTTTTGGATGAGGCACAATTATGGATTTGTGTGTGTTGAAGAGACGTGAGATGTCTATCTTTTGATATTAGTCGTTATAATTAAGTACCCTAATTAATAAGTATAGAATAAAAAATAACATAACATCATGTGTTTTAGTATACCCTCGTTTCTCCAGTTATGTTTACGGTCCCATGTAATAGGAGGCGACCCTATTCCCATTAACCGGGCACAAATCCAGACTCTGGCCTGCTACTGAGAAATTCCTAATGGGAAAACCCAATAACACTTTCCCCGACGTGGGGATCGAACTCAGGACCCTATGCTCAGCAGTTGCGCTTGCGACCGACAAAGCAGTTACAAATAAAAAAAAAGTTAAGGAAAGCAAAAAAAAAAAAGTTTAAAAAAGCAATGTTTTAAGAAGATGAATAGAACATTTATAGTCTGTGCCTTATTTTTTTTAACCTCGGTCAGTCTACGATAATCGTTTTAAAATCTATACTAATATTATAAAGCTGAAGAGTTTGTTTGTCTGAACGCGCTAATCTCAGGAACTACTGGTTGCAATTGAAAAATTCTTTATGTGTTGGATAGTCCATTTATCGAGGAAGGTTATAGGCTATATAACATCACGCTACGACTAATAGGAGCGGAGCATAAATGAAAAATGTTGCAAAAACGGGAAAAATATCCACCCGTGCGAAGCCGGGACGGGCCGCTATAAAAAATAAACGCAATGACAACAGAACAAACCAAATTCTAAATTCAAATACAAAAATCCAATACCATATCCATAATTTTCTTCAACATAGCTAGCCGAGACAAGAATGCACTATGCTCAATACAAGCGTGCCTCCAGGCGTTGTACGACTCATTACAATAGATTTACGTATGCCATTTGAATACTAATCAATATTAAAGGGTTATTGTTAGAATTTTAGCGGCGGTCCGTGGTCTCAGCGATGGCGATTAGCGATTTGATAGCTAAATAAAATTTGCAGCAAATAATCTAGGTTGAAGTTTTCATTGTTGTTGTCTAAAAAAGAAGTCAATTCTTTTACCATGGATGTTATTATAAAAAGCGATTAAATGTGGATGATGGATGAAAACATAGAACACGGAAACAGCAAAAAAGATGGCCTACATCCAGCTGATAAAAGACTGTCAGAAGTGATGAATGATGTAGAAAATGATGATCCTTCTTTACTATTTAACAAAATTTAGTAATTACTAGATTCACTGGGGGAAAGTAAGATGGCAGTCGCTCTGTGAAAAATTAAAAACAAACATATCACGGATTTTTATCCAAATGAGGAAAGAAATTCTCAGAATCTCGTGAAATGTCTAAAAGAATGAAAAAAAAGATAGAAATTGAAAAAATGGAATTGTATATTCCAGCTGCAGTCATAGCCTAGTGGAGTGACCGTCGGACTGCCAAGTCATAGGTCTCGAGTACGTACCCAAGGCACGCACTTCTGACTTTTCGGATTCATGTGCGTACCTTATAATTATCACTTGCTTAAAAACTGTGAAGGAAAACATCGTGAAAGCCTGAGAGATATATCTTGGCAGCATGTGAAGCTAAGTTAGAGGTCCATGGGCGGCATAAACTGTGACACCACGAAAAGAAGAAGATTGCTATTCCAAATTTAATGCTGCTCTCACATTATCGCTCACAGTATGACCAAGGCTCTCGTGAAGTCCATCAAGGCGTATTAAATAGAAATCATCCATTAACAATAAGCTGTGCTTCAATCATTGGAAATTTAACAGTCATCGTCTACGAGATGTGGTACAAAGCGTACATTATATGATAGTATGGGAATATCTGAAGAATTTCAAATTTGAGAGAAATGGTTAAAAACAGTTTTAGGTGTGGGTTTAAGACCGATTCCTATATTTAACGGAGCGTAATTCGTTAAAATTGAGACTCTTGTAGTATCTTTACCAATGGAAGGAATTTGTAGGAAAACATCGTGAGGAAACCGGCATGCCTGAGAAATATTTCTCGACGGCATGTGAAGCCAAGTCAGAGGCTCATGGGCAGCATAAACTTTGACATCAGGTTAGTCACTAACCACACGAAAAGAAGAAAATCTTTACCAATAATGAAGCAAAGACCTCAAAGCTTCGCTTAGTAGACTCTCCCATATGGAAGTAGCTACCACTGATAAAATTAGCTTATGAGTCCATTTATATGCCTAATTCGACGATAAAAATGCTACCATTAGTAAGCAAAACGATTCGTTTGTTGTTTATAGGAATCGGGCATTAGTCTATGTTGAGGTTTGGGATGAAAAAGTAATTTATAGGCCAGATTTAGAAAGTCGTCTGAACCAAAATAACATACATCCACAAATTCGCGTTTAAGCAGTTATTTAGAGTTAAATATAGCTTTGACACGGTTTAATCCAAGAGTCGGAGTTGCGATGCATGCTTTTGCGAATCCCGCAACCCCGGCCAAACAACGGTCTGGAGAAGGAACACCGTTGGTTTTTAGCCGGTAAGAGTCCGGCAGACCCCCTCGCCTTCCACGGGCGAGGGACATCCATGAGGACTTTCCAACGAAAAAAAAAACGGTTTAATCCAATAGGAGAGGTGGACAATGTGACATCAGTAAGTATTTTTAAGGATTTTGCGAATTTAATACGACGTTCTATTGCTCATTTATATTTGCACTTCAATTATTGCAATTTCTTCAAAAAACAAAGGAAATCTAAAATATTTGCTCGCATTGAAATCTTACAGCCAACGCATTCCACCTACCACTTAGATAGACCTCTCCACCCTCACGTATTCTAAAAGAAAAATCTCCCATTTACCTTCAAATTCGATTTGTGCGAAGTTCAGCCTATACTGGTGACGTGGCTGATTATTTTAAGCGCACACGATCTTAAAATATAGTATTTTACGACTCTAGATCTGGTCCTAGCATTAAATTGGTTTAATAATGTTCGCGGGGAACATAAATACTTATACTAGTCAATGCACCCAGTTTTGTTTACACTTTTGATCGCGAAGATCTGATAGTAAGGATGTAATAGGTGTTGAATATAGGAATGGTTATAAAGATTGCTAGAGATTAGATGTTATGAGCATTGGATATATTATATTGGAGATGGAATGGATTATCTAGCGGTCGCAAGCGCGACTGCTGAGCATGGGGTCCTGGGTTTGATCCTCAGGTCGGGCAAAGTCTGCCGGGGTGCTTTTGCGAATCCCGCGACCCCGGCCGAACGGTCAGGTGGAGGAACACCGTTGATTTTTAGCCGGTAAGAGTTCGGCAGACCCCTTCGCCTTCCCCGGGCGAGAGAAATCCATGAGGATTGACCAACGATTTTTTGTTTTTTTTAAAGTCGGGCATAATGTTATTGGGTTTTTCCAATAGGAATTTCTCAGTAGCAGCCCGGAATTTGGATTTGTGCCCGGTTGATGGCAATAGGATCGTCACCTATTACATGGGACTTAAACAACGATGAAATGAGGGTGTTACTAATACACCTCTGCCCAACCCTTCGGTGAATGCAGTCGTGATGTTATGTATACGAAACGTTATTTCCAACAATATTATGCGAACTTAACCACAGTTCTCAAATAAAAATTCTGACCTAATTTGAGAATAATTTGCAAGAAAATGTATTATATTTAAAAAAATCTCTTTAACTCATTATCAACGTACAGTCAAACAAAACATTTCAATTACATCATGAGTACTTTATGTGGGAGTGCGGTTGCCAACGCTACATGTTTCGCTGGACCAATAATAAAACGCAGGATAAATAGCCCATGTTTCCAATCTCAAGCCCGAAATGGCTTCGATTGTTATTTTACGAGGCAGGAACTTACGTTCTGGATGTGCGAAGATATAATTATGGTATTTGATCATTAATTTGACTAAGACAGTTGATCAGAAATAATTGGTATTTGATAATTTATTTGACTATGACAGTTGATCAGAAATAAATGGTATTTGATGATTAATTTAACTTAAGCCCGGTTTTACCAACGTCGGACAGCGTTTATCCAAGGAATAAATTAGACGTTTTGACAGTTTTTGTATAGAAATTCTGTCATAACGTCTAATTAATTCTTTGGATAAACACTATCCAACGTTGGTAACATCGGTCCTAAGATAGTTGATCAGAAATAATTGGTATTTGATAATTAATTTTACTAAGACAGTTGATCAGAATGCAGTTCCTAAAAGCTCATGCATTTAAGTATTGACTATGCCTTCGATTTGGAGCTCTTGGCTAATTAAGAACCGCGCTGATCATACGATTGGCGAGGACAAGCTGCGCTTGTCACGGTCAGTCTGTGGATGGGTGACTGTTCATTACACATCGAGACTCCTTCGTGCCTCCGTTAAACGTCATAAGAATAACCTATGACAGTCGTTATATAGTAGTCTGACAACCGGTCTAACCTTTGGATATCAGCATTGCCCAGTTATTGGTATGCGAAGGTCTGATGGCAGTCGCTTCGAGTAAAATACTGGTATTCAGCTGCATCCGGTTAGACTGGGAGCTGACCCCAAGATGATTGGAAAAAAGCTATGCCTTCGATGTGCGTATGAATCATTTAAATGAAACAGCTTCTGGCTGGTTATGCTCATTATCCTTGAAAGATGAAGACCTGTATCTTTACATAGTATAAAACAAAGTCGCTCCCGCTGTCTGTACGCTTAGATCTTTTAAACTACGCAACGGATTTTAATGCAGTTTTCAACAGTAGATAGAGTGATTTAAGAGGAAGGTTTATCTGCCCCACATTAGTATCTACATTGCACCCGTGTGAAGCCGGGGCGGGTCGCTAGTATGTTATAAAACAAAATTCTCGACCACTTTTTCCCTATACTTTCTTCTTCTGCTAGGAAGAATTATTCAGGCCTGCTGCCAGGGTCCATACCTTAATCTTGAAATACTACATATATTCTACTTTAAATTGCAAATAATTAATCCTATTTGGTTAAAAGCTACGGTTGCTAATCTTCCAAGTGGTCATATTTAGTCTGAATAAACCAAATTCTACGTTCAATATCTGCATTTTTCTTTTCACTCCCATAATCCTATTTCCTATTTCCCCATGGAGTGTGGTGTGCTACTATAAGCAAAATTTCCGAAACTTTTATAAACTTAAACTATTACTTACCAATTATTAACTTGTAGTATCGTTAACCCTGTATCCTGTGCTAATTGTTTCTTTTGGTCTTCCGAAGGGTAGGGGTGCTGCAACAAAACAAAAATACAAACTTAAACAAACGAATCGGATACAAATAGAATTTGTGAACATCCAATTACGGACGCACAGATCTAAATTGACTCTAATTAAATCAGCCTCAGTTCGTGCCGATTGTGTATAAAATTAGATTTTGAGACATTTTAAGGATTTTCGAGTGTTTTTTCGGCGAACGAATTGTTTTTGGATTGAGCGAATTTGGTTATCAAAAGATTTGTTAGTGAATTATTTTTGGGATAATGCTGTCAGTCAAATTGTGCGTTTGTTGGATGACGATTTCGGTGTTAGAGCGAAGTGCTAGTTGGCTATTTGGGAGTTCAGATAATAAATGTTTTTAGACCGTTCGGAAGTTTATGGGCACCATTTCGCTTCTTAAGTTTTAACACCGCGTAACTCGAAAAATAGTCGTTTTGAGTTACGCACGTCATTCGATGGGGAATCGAAAAACGCATCGTTTGACGAATCACAATCAATGATTAGATCCAATAGCAACGCGTTATTTCAAAAACAAAATCCACCGCGTATGTACCTAATATTGTTTCCAGCAAGCTGTATAAACAGCTAAAACAGCGTGTAAGTCAGGTGAGTTACATACTGGATCGTGTCGCGAAAGCGTTCCGTCGAAAAAACCAAAATAAAATAGAATATTGTAGATTAAAAACAATTATATGATGAGTAGAAAAATTTCTATTCTTTGCTCTCCTGAAAAGTTAACTATTTTGAGTTACGCGGTGTTAGAATTTAAGCGACGATTTGTTTTAATTGGATTACAGTAACAGTTCACGGCAAGATAATCAACTTCACAATACATGCCTTCTCTTTCGTTTACTTTGCTCTTTCATCCCTTTCAGTCGGAAACAGTTCTTTACCATTTATAGAGAGCAAATTACATTATTTATTCATCGCTCCTGGTACACCCAAAAGGCAGCGTTCATACAAAAGCTACCAGGGCGACAGAAACACGCAACACGTACCGTCCTAATGTTATTGGTTTTTGGCGTGCAACTAGAGAGCTTCGCGCCCCGCGAGACCTCCTACGTTTTATCCCACCTTGGTATACCGCAGGTGAGGTATGTGTGTAAATTATTAAGTTATTGCCGGTTCGAGTCCCTGGTCGAGTCTTGAATACGTCACGGGAGATGCAAGTTATTAAAAAAAATACAATTTAGAAGATCGCGATTTGACTGCCTTGTTGGTCTAGTCGTCGCAAGCGCGACTGCTGAACATGGGGTCCTGGGTACGATCCCCAGGTCGGGTAAAGTGTTATTATTGGGTTTTTCCATTAGGAATTTCTCAGTAGCAGCCTAGAGACTGGATTTGTGCCCGGTTATTGGCAATAGGGTCGCCCACTATTACATGGAACTTAAACATAACTAGCGAAACGAGGGTGTAATAAAAACACCACTGCCGAACCCTTCGAGGAATACAAAGCGTGATGTTATGTTATTTAGATGATCGTTTTGGACTTTTAAGAATTACTCAGCAATAATTACTTACTGAACCTGTATGTAGGTACATCACTAAAAATTAAAACGCTAAATTAACAGATAATCATTCTAATCACTGTAATATTTGCAACGCTTCAAATAGTCTACGTGTGTAATATTTACGTTTCAATTTTTCCAAAGTGTTGTAAGAACGCATCAGCTAAAGTAAACTAACTGTCTTGAGCTGCGTGTGCGCAAGTTAAGATGGTAGCACAACGAGAGCATTCTGTAAATAATACAACTCAAGAGATAACATCAAGAACTTCTTTGAAATTGATGGTTCTGCCACGTCATATCATTTCGATGGAGATGATGGAGTTAATGTGTGTACAATTTCAGTGAACAGCAAAAGGCAATTTTAGTATTTTGAAATCTATTATCGTATAAACCAATCATAGTTCTAAATTATAATGGTACTTGTCTTGTAGTATTTATCTATTCTATCATTATAACATAAAACATAACATCACGTCTGTATTCCCCGAAGGGTTAGGCAGAGGTGTATAGTAACACCCTCATTTCGCCATTATGTTTAAGTCCCATGTAATACGAGGCGAGCCTATTGCCATCAACCGGGCACAAATCTAAACTCCGGGCTGCTACTGAGGAATTCCACACGGAAAAACCCAATAACACTTTCCCAACCTGGGGATCGAACCCAGGACCTCACGAGAAGCAGTCGCGCTTGCCACCACTGCATCAACGAGGCAGTCAAATAATAATATTAATAATAAAAAAATATGTGCAAGTTTTAATTTTAAAACATTTTTGAAACTGAACGATCATCACCTTACTTTGATGTTGTTTGTACCTTCATGTAAACACTAAAAATAATGGTTGGTCCACACCAAATGCAGCTGCAGTGCGTTTGCAGTATGTAAGCGACGGAGCAGTCGTTTCAGTGTTAAAATTGGACATAGAAGATGTCACACTGAACTCAGTGTGCTTGCAGTACACGCTTGCGCAGCGTTCGCGGTGTATCAATCAAAATAACGCTTTGCTGCAGCTGTACTGCATTGCAATCGTGCTGCTCATAGATCTCGAGTTCAAACCCAAGGCATGCACCTCTGACTTTTCAGATTCATGTGTGTATTGTATAATTATCACTTGCTTAAAAACGGTGAAGGAAAACATCGTAAGGAGACCGGCGGCATGCCTGAGAGATATTTCTCGACGGCATGTGAAGCCAAGTCAGAGCCCCATGGGCGGCATAAACTCTGACACCAGGTTAGTCACTAACCACACGAAAAGAAGACCGTGCTGCTTTCGGTGTGGCTCAGCCTAAAAAGCGCGGTAGGTCTACCAACTCCTGCGCACCTAAGTTTATTATTACAATAACGGTGTTTGGCTATTGTCGAATTGCACTAATGCATTCCTAATGCATATGCTCAGGATGTTAGGTTTGTGTTCGTATGTGTGTTTGTTTGTTCGACAGAATGTTTATCTCAAACATGGCGGCCGATTAATCGATATTCCGATGTATTACAAGATGATATTAATGTTATTTCCGCAGCTAAAGGTAAATCGGTAGTTACTAGACTGGAATGCTCGTTGATTGGTATTTGATGAAAGTCGTGATTGTAATCGTCATGAGAGTTGTTGCTTCGTTTGAATCGCAGCATCGTCTATTGCGAGTGTATTATTTTTTAGTATTTTTTTTAGTGCGTCATTGGTCTAGTGGTCGTGAGGTCCTGGGTTCTTTCCCCAAGTCGGGCAAAGTGTTATTGAGTTTCTCCGTGTGGTTATTCAGTAGTAGCCCGGAGTTTGAATTTGTGCCCAGTTGATGGCAATAGGCTCGCCCCCTATTACATGGGCTTAAACATTACGGCGAAATGAGTGTTACTATACACCTCTGCCCAACGCTTCGAGGAATACAGGCGTGATGTTATGTTATTTTTTATATTAATCTATACTTCTATACTAATATTATAAAGCTGAAGAGTTTGTTTGTTTGTTTGAACGCGCTAATCTCAGGAACTACTGGTTGCAATTGAAAAAATATTATTGTGTTGGATAGTCCATTTATCGAGGAAGGTTATAGGCTACATAACATCACGCTACGACCAATAAGAGCGGAGCATAAATTAAAAATGTTGCAAAAACGGGAAAAATGTCCCCCCGTGCGAAGCCGGGCGCCTATTTCTGATAAAACTGCAATATTCATGTCTTGCTTAAAAATACTATTATTTTTTTGTGTTGTATTCAGCAAGGACCAACGCTTTGATCTTTCGTAACATTTCAAAAAAACACATTCGATGGCTTTTTCGATTGCATTACAAAAAGCGGATATCACAAATTTATGGGTACCATTAAGGTGGACACAAAAACGGAAATATGATAAGCAGAGCTCTCGGATAACGGGATTGTCAAAGACTCAAAGTTATATCTGGTGCGGCCGTTTTTGCTCCACGTTTGGAGACTAAGAAAGTAATTGATTTTCAATGTAAAAGATTAAGAAACGTTTTTAGTTCTCTCTTATGTATTATTTAGACATCTTATTTGTGAAGTACACGAAAAGAAATTAACGTTGTTAACATTTCGGCTAAAACATTGCGGTTGAACGCTTGTGAACGTATACTATTGCAATGTTTGTAAATATGTGAGCACCATGTATCTATCACATAATAAATTTATGATTGCTTCATTTTCAATTCTTTTTACACATTGCGGTATAGTAATTTTATTCTAGGTCCATCGTCTTCACATATAATTGTATAATTAATGTAACTATAGAATCTTTTTTTTTTTTTAAAAACGTTGCCCCACACTAGGATATCTCCTGTATCGTAGGTGCGTTTACAAACACAAATCTTCACACGCACAAACATCCAGACCCGGAACAACTATCTGTAGGCCATACAAATATTTGTTCCGTGCGGGAATCGAATCCACGACTCATAGCGCAGAAGCCGGTCGCTCAGCCACTGCACCAAACGTGTCGTCAAAAAAATTGTAAGACATTTTAAAAAAGTAACCGCGGAGTTTCTTTCCCATTCTTCTCCATACGAAACTACCTTTTGGAACGGGCGATTAGAATCAATACTATTTATTTTTGTAAATTTTAACGTTCAAGAATGCCTTTTATGTGCCTAATTGAAATAAATACATTGACTTTGCACTCCATGCAGGAGGATCTGAGTTCCACCCCGGCCCGTGCCTCGGACTTTTCGAATTCATGTGCGGATCACAATTTGATTATCACTTGCGTTAGCGGTGAAGGAAAAACATCGTGAGGAAACCTGCACACCTGAGAGGGCTCCATAAAGTTCTAGATGGTGTGTGTAGTCCGTCAACCCGCACCAGGCCAGCGTGGTGGACTAAGGCCGAAACCTTTATCATTCTGAGAAGAGGCCCGTGCCCAGCAGTGGGATAGCAATGGGCAAATTACGTTATGTTATGTAACATTTCGCCTTTACCACAAACCAAAAAACGTTTTATTTTTGTTTGTTTTTTTTCCATTGCGTCATAACGCAACGAAAATTAGTAAAAAATCTCTGATATTGCAATATCAAAATCCTAATATTATAAAGAGGAAAGATTTATATTTTTGAATGTAACGAATAAACTTAAAAACTACTGAACAGATTTCAAAAAATCTTTTGCCGTTAGAAAGCTACATTATCACTGAGTAACATAGGCTATATTTATTACTGGAATAAAACTTCATACGCGGGCGGAGCCGTGAGGACATAGCTAGTTTTTTTTTATTTGTTGCTAGGCCTGCGTTTAGCCGTCATCTCGCCTGATGTTAAGCGATGATGCGGTCTACGCTGGAGCACGCTTGCCCAGAAGAAACCGATTCACTCGTGACTTGAAGACACCCAGATTGTAACTGTCGGGGAACACCTACTCGGGCAGCGCATTCATAATTATTAAAAATATAACTCCTCATAAATCGAGAAAAAAATCGATAAGGATCAGTGATCACAATACGCAAATAAGAAAAATTGCAATCATCTCAATATATTGTTTTCCGATCGTATGCACTAGGGTCTCATAAACAGTATAGAGATATCAAATTTCGCAAAAGCAATCCCGTTCGCTTCTCATCCGCTGTCGGCCGCTGTAAATCAAATGTGAGCATTAAAATCGCGATTATAGCAGCCGTAAGTTGTCGATAAATCGAAAATCGAGAGAAAAAGCGGTAGGGTCGCAGTTTCGGGTTAGAAAGTTGCGCGTTCTGTTTGGTTTAGTGAAGTTTTAGGGTTATTGGTGAAAAAAAAAATGCATTTTATTTTGATTGACAGTTGTGATAGTGACAGGTCGACAATGCAGTAGTAATAGTAAAAATAATGTAGTAGTTAGCAGTGATAGCCTAGTGGTATGTCCGTCGGACTGCCAAGTCATAGGTCTCGAGTTCGAACCCAAGGCCTCTGTCTTTTCGGATTCATGTGCGTATTGTACAATTATCACTTGCTTAAAAACCGCGAAGGAAAACATCATGAGGAAACCGGCATGCCTGAGAGATATTTCTCGACGGTATGTGAAGCCAAGTCAGACTCCCATGGGCTCATAAATCCTGACACCAGGCTAGTCACTAACCACACGAAAAGAAGAAGATGAAGAAGGAAAAACAATCATATTAAAAAGTACACTTTCCTCAAATTTACATTACTAATATAATTTTTAATATCGTGTATCGCCAACCCTACCGCTGCCACGACGAAAAAAGGGCTAGCAGCGAAAAATCCGCTCTTGCTACTATAAATTTTGTTTCGCTATGTGGAGGAGAAACAATCCATTTGTTGGCACCTAAATCTATGGGGTGAGCGAATGAGAATATGTAAATACGCGTTGAGGGACTTTACGCGCGAAACGCGACGAAAAACTGACTTGGCCGAATAAAAGTTGAACGATGCCTTGATTTTCGGTTGGTACAGAGCTTTTTATTGAAAATACAGGATTAAGACGGAAAATACGCGGAATTTTAATGTAGGTTACTTTAGTGTAAAATCTGAGTTTAATTTTGACGACGAAACGGTTGGGCGAGTGAAATTAAAATGACTGGATTATCTTTTTTTTCCGTAGGATTTTCAGTAATTCGTATTTAAACAAGCGAAGTTTAAATATTATGTGTATTTGTTATTGTAATTACTAATAATATAATTAAACTAGCGACCCGCCCCGGCTTCACACGGGTGCAATGTAGATACTAATGTGGGGCATATAAACCTTCCTCTTGAATCACTCTATCTATTAAAAAAAACCGCATCAAAATCCGTTGCGTAGTTTTAAAGATCTAAGCATACAAAGGGACAGACAGACAGCGGGAGCGACTTTGTTTTATACTATGTAAAGATAATGTTTGTAAACTAGTGATGTGTAATGCCGAATTTTTACAATCGACTTTATGAATGACTACCAGCAGTGCATATTCGGTCCTTTCTATGGACTAACAGTCAAACTAAAAACACTGTAAAGTTCAAGGCGTGTAGCAGTAGACGGAGAAAATAGAGAAAACTTTAGAAAGTTTTATTGTTGAACAAAATATAAAAAACACATTTTAATTTGTATGAGTTATTGTATATTTACAACACCAACCTCCTCGTACATTTTCATAAACCGATCAAAAATAAGCACACAAATTCTACATCAAAAGACTCGAAAAACACGTTACTAAAATATTCAGTCGAACGCGGCGCGTTCAGAAAACCGAAATTCCCTAATGATATGCGTCTGCAAGCATAATTCTTGTACGGGGGAAAAGTGTATGGCGTATTTTACAATTTTCCCAGACTTCAGTGTTACCATAACAATAATAATATATTCACGGGCCCCGGTGATTTTCGGAAATGTCGTAAAAATAAAAATCATAGCGCCCGTCTCGGAGGAGCGCAGGGTTATCTTGAGGGGATGTCTTGGCTTCCAAGCTTTGATGGAGATGTAAAAAGTTTTTTACCTGGATGTATATTGTTTATTGATAGAGTTTTGTCGTAGTCATTTAGTGATGTGAATTTGGGCAATTGGTTTAGTCGATTAATCGTTATGACGGTTATTTTTTAATGTGTGCTAATAAAATCATTAAAAAAATTCAATGTTTACTATATAAAAACTGAATGAAATTGCAAAAAAAAACAAAACTTGATTTAGAGACATAACTCAAAGCCTGTTTTTACCTCCAAAAAAGCCTTCACGATTTAAATAGTCGAACCCATTCCACACGTTCTTTAGTCACTGAACAGAGAACGATTCTCGCCAAAGAGTGAATACGAAACATGTGATGGATTAAATTTTTCGGCAGAACGACGTGACATCCACGGATTGAGCTTTAAATTATGCACGCTCCGCTTCCGCGCGTCAAAAAGAGCGCGAATAAGGTTTTTTTTTGAGGTACCTACATTTAGGTTATGTAAAGTAGCTGGTGAACTGAGTTTGACAATTCATTCGCTGTATTTCTCACGTAAAAAGAAACATTACTGCAGTATTATTTATTACGAACCCATTATCTGCAGTCACATCTGTCATAACCCTATTTCAATTACATTTTAAAACCCATCTGATGCTCCACGAATATCAAATCCCTGACGTTTTAATACAATACTATAGTACGGTGCTATTTTAAGCATAGTTTACAAGCAAAAGTCGTTAGAGGGCAGGAACCGACCACAAATAGACGTCAAAAAACTATGGACCCTTAGTTCGGGGCCTTTATGTCCCACCAGGGACGCATAAAGGTACGGAGGTGGCCCTAACCCTATCGAAGAGATGTGACCGTGTGATGGATAGCACTATCACAACCCTCCGAGTCCTTCTGTTTTCTGCTCGACGTGTCTCCTTGTTTATTTATTTTATGTTTTGTTTATGTGCGAACACGAGGACCGGCGATACATTGTCGTTTTAAATGTGAAATATTTTCTGTAGTTGGACTTTTTGTTTTTTTGTTGCGGAGAAGATTGATGGCTTTTGTGTTTTAGTTACGTCAGTTATGTTGTAAAAGTGTGAGATTATAGAGATTAAAAGTCAGCAAAATGTAGTGTTATTTTAGAACCTAACACTAACCGAGAAATTAAATCTGTCATGCGAAAACATCCCACATTTTCATTACAAATCCAATATTCTATATTGTCACAAAAAATATGCAAAATTGAGTGATCTAACACATGTCCGTTAGGCGAAATGAAAACGTATCAAATCCGACTAAAACTATCGACTAAAATAATCGAGTAATTCTCATCAATGTACTAAAATCGGAACGTGCAACGTTAATTGGAAGACACCTGTCAATTTTCGCCAAAGTGGCCATACACCATTTTTACGTAGGGAGCATTTCGATGGCATAAAGTATTCAAGTGCCCTATTCGGAGTTACCGCGACAGTATAGCGCCTAAATTATGCAGATCTATAATGGACAGCGAACGTCCAACGTTTGGGCGACCGAAATAGTTTTTTTTTCGGTACAATTCGAAAGGTTTTTGATACTTTACGTGCCTGATGTTTCTATATATCGTCGCTTAAGTTCTATAACTGCGTAACTCGAAAAATAGTAGTTTTGAGTCACGCACGTCATTCGATAGGGAATCGAAAAACGCATCGTTTAACCAATCACAATCAATGGTTAGATCCAATAGCAACGCGTTATTTCAAAAACAAAATCCACCGCGTATGTAATATTTTTTCCATCAAGCTATGTAAACAGCTAAAACAGCGTGTAAGTCAGGTGAGTTCCATACTGGATCGTGTCGCGAAAGTGCTCCGTCGAAAAAACCAAAATAAAATAGAATATTGTAGATTAATAAAAACAATAATATGATAAGTAGAAAAAAATCTATTTTTTGCTCTCCTGAAAATTTAACTTTTTTGAGTTACCTACGCGGTGTTAGAACTTAAGCGACGATATGGTGATATGAGCTGTAAATTCATGACATTACAGTTGTTTCATGTCAATAAAAGCCTTATTTTTTATAAGTTTATATTTGGAGCTCAGCGGTTGAATGCTGGCTGATCAGAATTTGAATATCACTTGCGTTAACGGTGAAGGAAAAACATCGTGAGGAAACCTGCACACCTGAGAGGGCTCCATAAAGTTCTCGATTGTGTGTGTAGTCTGCCAACCCGCATCAAGCCAGCGTGGTGGACTAAGGCCTAAAACCCTTCTCATTCTGAGAAGAGCCCCGTGCCCAGCAGTGGGACTGTAATGGGCTAATTATGTTATATTTGGAGGTTTTAATGTATGGTTAGTAACTCACTTTCGTTTTAAAACTATTGCATTTTTGAGAGAAAATTCTAACGATAATCTCCAATATCTGACTGCCTTGTTGGTCTAGTGGTTACAAACGCGACTGCTGAGCATGGGGTCCTGGATTCGATCCCCAGGTCGGGCAAAGTTTTATTGGGTCTTTCAATTAGGAATTTCTCAGTAGCAGCCCGGAGTCTGGATTTGTGTCCCGTTAATGGCAATAGGCTTGCCTCTATTACATGGGAATTAAACATAACTGGCGAAACGAGGGTGTACTAAAACACCTCTGCCGAACCCTCCGGGGAATACAAGGCGTTTTGTTATGTGTATATCAATCCATGTGTTGCTTACTGCGCGTCTCTAGACTTTTTCTTTAAAATTGATTAAAAACAAAACCCTTGAACCTGTTAGTCGATTTCGAAAAAAAAAACCTAGTTAAATAACCCTTCTTTTAGCCTCCGTTCTCTAAAAACCCGATACTAGCTCCACACCAGATTAAACACAGTTACCTACCCGAAAACCGAAAATTGAATTTTCACTAAAACACCGCCGCCATTATTCCCGTGAATCGCAATAGCAACAATGGCGCTAGTGAGACGGTAAATGGCGTCGATACTAATCTGTGGAGCCGGAAGAGTCCGCGCTGACGGCCGTTCGGAAGCCGCAACTGGGCTAGGAAATGAGATAGGTGCGTTCTAACTCCTAGCGTGCTATGTTAGCCTGGTACCTGTCCCACAATGATGGAATTGGGACAATGTGACGTGTGTAGATTGTGGGCCACGATACAATGTTATTGTTTCACTGTTGCTTTGTTTGGTGACTAATTTAGTTAGGTAAGTCAGAGGAACGGACTGGTCTTAGGCGATACGGATGTAGGATTCGGTTGGATGTGTAACAACCGAGAGGACTAAGTAACCTTTATTTTGAATGAAATATTTATTGAATGTGGAATGTGGAGAATTGATTGTATACATTACATAATTAGCCCATTACTGTCCCACTGCTGAGCACGGGCTTCTTCTCAAAATGAGAAGGGTTTAGGCGTTAGTATACCATGCTGGTCTGGTGCGGGTTAGCAGACTACACACACCATCGAGAACCTTATGGAGCCCTATCAAGTGTGCAGGTTTCCTCACGATGTTTTTCCATCATCGTTAACGCAAGTGATAATCAAATTCTGACCCGCACATGAATTCTAAAAGTTAGAGATACGGGCTGGGATCGAACTCAGACCCTCCTGCATGAAAGGCAAGCGTGCAACCGCTAGGCTATCACTAGGCTAGTGACGAATATAGGCGAGGCCTATTGAATTTGTAACACAGAAGTAAAAAATAACAAAGATTTATAATAATTATCCATAAATACATAAGTACCGATTTTATAATAGCCATTAATTCTATACAATAAGACAGTCTTCTGCTCACCACTCTATGTTTGGGCACACTCTTATTTCCAAAGTAAAACAATAAAGAGTTTTGCATATCAATCGGGACATCAAAAGCGGCCGTATCATTAAAAATTAAGAAAAAGAAGTATGTAGACCAAGCAACTATTTTCATAGATCCAATTTACAACCTTATATTGAAGGAGTAGGGTTGAACGTTGAGTGTAGGTACAAAAATGATGGTGACTGTAGGAAATAATAGCGCATGTGCGCTTGGGCTGGCGGTGAGCTCAAACGGTTGCCAATAAATGTGAGGTAGATGTAAAAAGAAGTAATATTCATGAGGTGCTCGGAGGATGCTCTGGGATCACAGGGTTGACACTGAGCATATACTGTTTAAACCCTTCGATATTCTAGAGGCTACCAAAAATTTGAAAAAATAAATATTGCCATAGCGTGACTCCTGGCAGATGAAAAACCGAAACCAATTTTGTAAAAAAAAAACTAGCCGAGTCAAACCTAAGAAACTCGACGAGTAACGAAGGTCTGCTGTCATGTGTCTGCCGTCGCGAGCGTCGCCACGCAACAGCCTCTTTTACAAGTGTTAGATAGTTATCATACTTATCGATCTTTCTAGCCCCTAACCAGGTTAGGGGTCAGCTTCCAATCTCGATAGGTGCGATTGAATATAAAATATATTTGCAGATAGAAATCACAACTTCAATAAGAATCAATTGTTTGTTTATCTGATAAATTAAGAATGTGCGCATGATTAAGTTCATGACTCTATTATTTTAAGTCTTATCAAAGCTTTATCTATGCTTATTAGCTTTTATTTAAATGTTCTAACATAACACAATGATACAAGAACAATAAATCCAATTTTTTCTAAAAATGTGTATGTTTGGAGTTGTTATTCTCGAAAACTGTAGTGTAGCAACCCTATTGTGCGTCAATTCAGTCTGTTTTGCATGCGACTCGAAGCAATAAATAACAGTAGGGCTGGCAAAAAGTGGCGCTCGAACCGGGCCATTGTGCCTCCGTCACAGGCGATACGACGCTTAGATTGTGAACCGACAAAATGGAAGATTGACATTAATTTAGTACTCTCAAATTTAGTTTAATTACTCTACAAAATTATTTTGATAAATAAACGAACAAAGTTTCAACTAAACACAAGCAAAGAGTAATAATAGTTATTTTAAAAATATTATCAAATAAAAATCGACTAAAACTGTATCCAAATTAAAATCGCCTAAATAAAAAGTGCAACTAAAACGAATCGATCCGTAACGAATCGGTTGCATAAATTAAGCGCGTGTCGCGCATTGATTAGCGCCGCGAGCGAATAAATAATAATCGAGTCCATTCGATTCTGATTCGAATGAATCGAATCGAAAATATACCGGTCGTTGCATTTACACAGTCCATAGCGCGTTATGTGAGATAAAACATGCATTATAGGGTTGTGATACGAGCCGATCTGGTACCATGCATGCTTTAGTATCGATTATAACGAAGCTTTATAGATACCTACTACATAATTTGTATTAAAATTGTTTAGTGAATTATTGAAATACAATGAATCGTATCCATTGATGCACGTAGATACAGATTAAAGAAAGGGAACACAACATAATCCGTAAAGTTGTTTGAATATTAACTTTTTAGGTACATGAAGTGGAAAGTAACATAAACATAAACATCACGCTTTACATTCCCCGAAGGGTTCGGCAGAAGTGTTTTTAGTACACCCTCGTTTCGCCAGTTATGTTTCAAGTCCCATGTAATAGGGGGCGAGCCTATTGCCATTAACCGGGCACAAATCCAGACTCCAGGCTGCTACCGAGAAATTTCTAATGGAAAAACACTTTACCCGACCTGGGGATCGAACTCAGGACCCCATGCTCAGCAGTCGCGCTTGCGACCACTAGACCAACAAGGCCAAAAGCAAACGAAAAGTGCAAAATATAATTTTAAATAATTTAAGCATTTTAAAGGGATCGATAGTTTGTTAAGTATTTACTTAGCAAGCGTATACAACCGTCGTTGGTTACGAAGAGACTTCCATCAAAACTTCGACACATTATGAAAATCGGGGTTTTTTAAAATCTAGTTTTGAGCGCTGCTGACGGTCCATCAGCTGCAATTTGCTATACCACTAAGAAATAACCTAGAAACTTCTTAGACTACTCACGGGTCGTGATATGGTGGCCTGAAGTAAGAAATATTTCAGTCTTCTCTCAAGGTATACCTATGAAGATAATTCATGCTGTTGTGAAAAGATATAGGTACTTTGCTGACTGACTTGTTCCCTGCCCGCCTGTCTGCTTTTTTTAATCAACACAACCAACATTTCTCGCTATAATAAGTTTATCTCGACTGCTATCATAATAAGTTACTTTTCAATAAAATTAATCAAGCGTTTGTTTCTAAATCTGACCACTACATCAGACAGCCTCGTCCTTCGTAAAGCCGGTACCACACTACACGCAGCATATCCGCACACCCGTGCACCGGTTCGCATAAACAGGCGATATCGCGAACGCCGCTTGACAAATTTCATATCTAACAGATATCGATGCGGCGTAAATCATCGCGCGGTCTCGCCCGCCTGCATGTCGCCCGCTCCGCGTGAATTATAGATGTGGATGCAGCTTTATTTTACGAGCATGACGTGTGATGCGTACTCTGCGTAAGCGCATAGTTCACGCGGCATTGTCGTTCTGTTTGAGCGTCATTTGTGTTTCGTGAGTTATAGTTACGTCATTATTCAGAGTGTTTTAAATATGTTTCGGAATGTTGATCAAAAGGACGTTAGGCGATTGATTTAGTAGTTTTGTGTGCTAGACTGTTTGTTTGTTTAAAACTGACAATGGGCGTTATTTGAATAAAGTGGTCGAATTTTCCTTGGCTTTCTAACATAAAAATCTATGGATATTCACTTTCTAATTAGTAACATGATCTACATAGGTTCTGCTGACTCAGAAAAAATATCAGCCCAAAGTAGTCGCAACTTTGCATTTCTAATCTTCAGCTTATCCCCAAGTACATTAAAGTTATTACAAAAAAATACCAGGAGAGCATAAGACGTGCACAACATCATGCCTACCAGGATTACATAAGATATAGCAAGTAGAACACAACGCTATCTCGAAGAGGCGGGGAGCCGCGCCCCGCGGCGCCGCAAATATTTGCACGCCGCCAACGCCCTATGTTTGCCTAGTACATAGCTGTTGTGCGCACAACTCCTGGCGTTGTTGATGCCTTGGTAACTTGCAGTTATGGTGGATGTTTACTTGAAAACTTTTTAAGTTAAATTTCTTGTCGTTTTGCAACTTTTGACTGAAAATTAAAATCGAAGACTCTAGATACAGAATAAGTTTTGGTAAGCACAAAAGTTGCTCAAACCACGCTATTGCATTTTATTTTCAATCCCATTCGGCCTGAGGTCATAAAATAATCACGGGATTATAAAATAACTTCCTTATATGATTTTGTATTGTTAACACCCTCTACAGAAGAAAATCCTGTTCCATAGCGAAACCAACCATCCCAAGGCAATCCCCCTAAATTCCAAAACACGGGTCAAACGTGGGTCAAACTACCGAACAGTTTCGGGCATGTCACACTTTCAGGCGTCAAAGAACAAGCCTGGAGCCGCTCCGACAAATCGCCGGGCCACGCCAATGCTGTGTCGTCAGCGGAGCCCCGAGGCATGGGCGGAGCGCCCGCCCCCGCACACGACCTCCACTCGTGTCGCCAAATTGGACTGAAGACGTAATAGAGCTAGGGGTCCCAAAGGTCTCGAATTTTGTTAGTTTGCTGTAAAAAGTACGTAATTGGTGGGCAGAGATTTTGGGTGGGTGTAGTCAATGGATAATGATCGGTTATGTGACGATACTTAAATATGAGGAACACGTGGCTTGTTCTTTGACGACAACCGAGCGAATCATATTATTTGCAAGGTTAAACTGCGCTTGCCGCGGTCATTCCGTGGATAGGTGACCATTCCTTACACATCGAAATCCCTCCGTGTCTCGGAGAGCACGTTAAACCGTCGGTCCCGGGTGTCATACGAATACCTGACAGTCATTACGGATACTCAGAAGCCCGAAAGTATAACCGGTCTTACCTTAGGATATCGGCATTGCCCAATAACTGGGTTGCGGAGGTCTGATGGCAGTCGCTTCGAGCAACTGGTTAGACTGGTAGCTGACCTGAACATAGTTGGGAAAAGGATAGGTAGAACAATTTAAATACATCCGGAGCACGCAATATTTTCTATTTTGTTTTTGGAAAATCCTCATCGATGTCTCTCGCCCGGGGAAGGCGAGAGTGTCTGCCGGACTCTTACCAGCTAAAAACCAATGGTGTTCCTCCTCCTGACCGTTCGGCCGGGGTCGCGGTGGGCAGTCACCATCACTACCAGCCCTGCTGACTGACTAATCTTTTCCATCACGCCATGAGCTGTTCTCATGTAACTGGTGTCCATACAAGAGCAGTGAACTTTGGCTGTTCTGTCCTTTTGTATCTTTTCGTCCACAAATTGTAGTTTAAGCTCAAATAGCAATGTAAAGAAAGTCAACTGCCTCGTTGGTCTAGTGGGCACAAGCGACTGCTGTGGGTTCGATTCCCAGGTTGGGCACAGTGTTTTTGGGGTTTTCCGTTAGGGATTTCTCAGTGGCAACCCGGAGTCTGAATTTGTGCGAGAACGAGAAGAAACGAGAGTGTATTAAACACCTCTGTCGTTCCCTTCGGGGAATACAAGGCGTGATGTTATGTTAAGAAAGTCATCATGTTTTGGAATCTCATACCATCCACACTTGAAATAACTTATAACAATATATATATATATATAATATAACCTCAAGTTACAGTTGTATTTTGAAATTGACTAACATATTAAATCCTCAAGTTATTAAATAACTTGATCAAACATACACCCAAATTTTAACCCTGAACCTGTAACTAACACCCATAATACCCAAAATGATTCGTATTAACACGAACACGACAAATCAAACACACTAATCTCCTGTTCTAAGACGCCAGAGCCCGTCCGGAGTCGCTTCATGTCCAAAGTGCGGTGAGCCTTGCCTGACGGCCGATAAATCAGCTGGATCGACCCGATCGCCCGGATCGGCCAGCCGGATCCGAATAAGTAATGACCGAAGACGAACGAACTTGTGTTCTGTCGTAATTATTTAATTAATAGAAGTGGACGATACGACCGGACCACCACTTCTATAGGGCTGACTTGATGGGGTAAAATTGACCACGATATTTCACAACTTACTTTACTTTAGTACCTACTCCCAATTAGCGTGCGTGTATGACAAGATGTATGAATGTGGATGAAGCGAAAAGAGTATGTAAGGGTCGTAGCATGTGGCGTTCTATAGTTTCTGCCTACCCCCATGGGAAAAAGGTATGAATTTATGTATGTATTTCACAATTTTAAAAGGAGTCATTCAACCCAAAAACAAGGGTTTCAAATTATTTTTTGTACTAAAAGAAGTTCCAATTATGAGAATAACAACTGCTAATAAGTTTTGACCATGTAGAAGATTAGCATCGCGATTGAATTAAAATAATCATAGCTCTATCTACTAACAAACAACCCATGTTATTATGTGAACAAAACAAAAGCAGAAATTAGAAAACAATCTCTTACAAAGTCGCTCACATGAATGGCCGAACAATTACAGAGCACGAGTCAAAAATGACTCGAAACATATTTTTTCTAATCCCTTCCCACGCTAAAGCTCGCTAGTAATTACAGGTTTGGCTCAGTAATAACATATCGCATCAATAAAATTGTATATCATTCAGTTGTGTTTCCCGCGAACGCGTTGGGTGATTAGCGCGGCCATCTTGTGGGCGGGAACACCCGAAGGCGACACGATCTCCGATTCCATTCTCAAAAATAACACTAATCGGCGAATCGAGCACGCGCGGGAACACCCGAACGTGTGTTTTTCAAATTTGGAACGTACCAAACGTCCTACGACGTTATTACCGCGCAGGGATTTGACTACTGTCACTTTTGACAGATGTGATTGACGTTTATAAATACCGCGAGTCAAGTGCGAGCTCGAGCTTGTTATATTTCGTTCGAGAATTCACCAACTTTTTTTATCAAGACGAAGGGCTTTTAATGTCATTGTCGTTTTCTAAAATTTTATTAAGGACGTCGACCTTAACTTTTGTGAAACTAAAATCGATTTTTGTACATTTTTCCTGCTGTATCCTTGCGGTGTAATATTAATTAACCAGCTTCGTTCCTCGTCGCAGATGAGTGCATATTGAAACGTCAAAAACCGTATGTTTTCTTTTGCTTCTCATTTTCGGTGCGCTCCCCAATATCGTCGCGTCATGAGCGAGACAGGCCGGCATCGGCCGACGGACGTTGGTTTTTGAGAGATGGAATAGAAAACCGCCTGTTTTACCAGGAAATAGACGGGGAATTGGAAATTTCAATTTCGTTTTCAGATGGTTACTTTGTGTTACGAATGGAAGAACGTTGTTAGCAATTCGAGATATGAAATAAAAGTAAAAAAATCGCTTCGTCTATATTCGGCTTGACAAGTCAGAATGACGAACATTTTTTTAAAATTCATTTGTCATTTTGAGCACACATTTTTGTCCGAACTGATTATCATTTGCTAATGTCCTATCGTAACAAACAATACTCCTAATCAAGGCAGCTGTAACCATAAATGGAACAATAACATTTTAACCCAATGTAATAACCAAAATGAATAATCAAACTAAGACATCGCCCAAAAAGTTTAATCCAAGAAGCGAACAGAAAATCATTCATTCATATTCATAGTGGAAACGGGGAGCGAGGCTTTCTCGAAAATGGCTCCCTGTTCCTAGGAAGAGTCGGGATGAGATGCATGAATATTAACACGGCACCGGTACCAGGGAGCTATAACTATATTAGAGCAAGCTCGCACTGCATGCCAACGGTAGGGGCACGTTTGAAGTTGCGCCCGGCTACGTTCTGAAATTTGACATTTTGACAGCTCTCCGACGTTGGCTGCCTTGTCTCCCGTCCCCCTCTCGCACCTACCACCCGCCTCTCGTCGTCCCTCTCGCACAATAATAACATTACGTGCACGAGATTCCTGTTTCTGCTACGTCTGACTTCTGATATGAATTGTTAATGCATCGGTAATTGATATTATAATTTTGATAGACCATTTTGTTCTAATGGTCGTGGCTTTTAGTGTGAGAGCTCGGTATCTTTGTTGTAAACGTTAAATATGTCATGTGATACAGCTTTTATGTGGTGTTGTTGGGGTTCTTGCTGTCTTTGTTTGGGTTTGTCTTTGTGTGAACGATTTAATGGATTTCGGTTATACTGTTTCAATCAGTTATCTTCGCTTTGTGATCTTCGATTTATTAGTACTAAAAAGTAACGATTTTAGGTTGTAATACGAGATGGTTTAGTTTCGTGTAAAGTGACAGATATTGTAAGGCTTCAAAGAATCCTGAGACATCAAAACTCGACAACTACAGAATTCATTAAGCTCTACGAACTAAGCTATGCCAATCTTCCAACAGTGTCATAAGATTTTACAGTGTTCCCAATTAGAGATCTCTACATGTCACAAAGCAAAATAAGAAAAGAAATTGCACAATACCTTCAGAAGATCTCAATGTCACTAGGTAAAAGTCATTCATTGAAACTACGCTTGAATGACGCACAATTGCTCCAAATACTGACATCACCAGACAACGCCAGACAAGTCTCTTCAGAAATCCAGAAAGCCCATTAACATCAATTTCACACATCAAAGTCATGATTTTAAACACAGCATTAGCCATTTCAGTAATTCTTTCGAAAACTTTGAACGACAAGCAAAGAATTGGCGTTAGAATGACATGTAGCCACAAAAGAAAACGAACAATGCTGCCCCGAAAAAGACGTTCTAATTCGCAGACACTTGAACATGTGCTAATCGAAGTCTCGACCAAAAAATAGCCGACAGAAACTTAGGACAAGACTGTCAATCGACTGTCGATGTCGTTCCCCAAAAAAGGTGTATTTAAAGCTCAAAATAGCACGTCAGTCAACCCTTGCAGGGTAGTAAGCTGGCTAAATTCGCACTATTCCAGGGGGAAATTCGGTGACGCTTGAAAATAGGAAAAAATAAGGATAGTGGACGTCGGGCAGTCATTGTTGCATCGGATCGGCTGGATTTTTAAATAAACGATGTGGTGTAACTAAATGTGGAAGGCTTAAACTATTTGAATGGCGTTGAATGAAGAGGAATTAAAACGACCATGATATTTCAGGTTATAGGCAGAGTTTCGGAAAAGCCTCATTTAGTCAAACTGGAGTGAAAATTAGTACTTTTTAACAAAGTCCCCAGCAACATTGACACGGGTCAAGGGAAATTGAAAATATTTATAATCTATTTATTGTCTATCTAGAGATTGGATTCCTACTTCTGCGTGTGACTTGATTTTGACACATAATTTGAATGCAACCTCTGAGTTGTACTAGTCTGGTATGTGAATCCTTTTTGTTTCAATTTCATACTGTCTGTAGACATATTGCCATTCTTCTTCTTCTTTTCGTGTGGTTAGTGACTAACCTGGTGTCAGAGTTTATGCCGCCCATGGACCTCCGACTTGGCTTCACATGCCGTCGAGAAATATCTCTCAGGCATGCCGGTTTCCTCACGATGTTTTCCTTCACCGTTTCTAAGCAAGTGATAATTATGCAATGCCCATAGGGAATCCGAAAAGTCAGTGGCACGTGCCTTGGGTTCGAAGTCGAGACCTATGACTTGGCAGTCCGACGGTCACACCACTAGGCTATCACTGCTGTCACTGTCCATTGACTGGCCACCTAATGTCTTGCTATTTTAAATCTTTAATATCCGACTGGGGTGTCGAGGATGTAGATAGATAGTTTCAAGTATCCTCCAGCCTCTTGTAGCTAGATAAAATCATATGCAGCAAATTTCTCCAATGATATCAGACATAAGCTAACTCATATAAAGGCTATGAAGGAGTGTTTTGTGTGAAAGTCAAACTTTGCCATCATTCCCTTATACTAATATTTCAATGGTATCAGTGATAATGTCGCTGCAAGGTGTGACTGCATCACTTTATATGATATCACCAACATCGAAAATATATTTTAGTTTTTCTCAGTAATATAAGTTTGGTTTGAATTGTTATTGCTTTATCGATGTAACAACAATAATGTAGATTAGGCTTACGACATTCATATAAGGAAGAATGTGTCTGAAACAGAGCTATATTGATATTTAATTCTGATATATTTGAAGCTTTTACACCAGATTACCATAATATTAAAATTATCCACTAACTAAACAATGTCTTAAAGGTTATAACCAAAGTTATATTAGCTGTTTCCAAGAAAAACGTTTGCGAAACCTAAAATAGTTGTTTGAAAAACACAATTTACATTTAGTTTGACGCAAAGAAACAGTCACGAGCTACCAGGGGATCATATCAACGTGGAAACATCAAAGAAACTAAGAACAAAGTGAAAACAGAACTTGGGCCGTTTGATTAGGCGCGTTCTTAACATACGACCGCCTCAGGCAAACGCTTTGTTACAGCCATCCTTTGTGTAGTAACGTTGAAACAATCAAAGCTTACTTCTTGTCGATTCTGGGCGCCTGGTAGCTCTGACAGTTGAAGGTAGATGACGGCAAAGAAACGGTCAATTGTGACCGTCAATTTTGATCAAGGAGTTGTGACATCAAAAATTGGGTTACGTTCTCAGAAGATGTCTTGTTGGCGTGTGCAAGTTGGACGTGTACGTCTTATGTTCACATTTCAGAATTATCTTGGGAAAGGCTCAGTAGTTTTGTGATTTGACGAGCGAGTGGATTTTGAAACGCATAATCTTTGACAATGTTTTTGCTCTGGATTAGATAACTCCAAAATTAGAGGCAAATCTATGTAGTGTTTAAAAGCTTTGGCAGGCTTTTGTAATCGCAGGAAAAATGAGAGGCTGAGCACAATATTATGTGAATGACAAAGTTCATGAAACGTGGCCAAATGTGTATGCAGTATCAGCACGAATTATTCTGCCACACCTCAATTGTAAATAAACGGGAGTGATACGTAAATATGAACAAAAAACAATACAGCCAATATAAAGAGGTTATCCAAAAATATCCACGACGTACAATGCAGTGCAAAAAAAATTGTCACACGCGGCGCGAATGTCAATAAAATTTGATGTTTACGCGCGGGGCGATATCTCGCGGCAAATAAAACCGCGCACCACTTTAAACTGTTTTCGTTCGTTCGAAAAATGATTCTTTTTATTTCGTTTTAGTTTTTGTAGGCATATTTTTTCGGCCTAAATTGGATGGAAGGGTTTATTTAGAGGTTCCATTGAATTAGTTGTATTTTTGTCGGAAATCATTTTGTTGTTAATTTGGCAGTGAAAGAATAGTTAGCAGTTTGTTTTGTGGAACTTAGAAGTTAAGAATTTGTTAATTTAGTACCTACTTAACTACCTATTTTAATAACCAATAAAGATAGAATTCCGTAGCAGACTGCAGGCAACAGCAGCAGGCGATGTGTCGCCGCGACACTACTAGTTTCAATGTATTACTAGGCAGGCGACGCGGCGACGTGTCGCTAACTACGGAAGGTATTTCATAGTAATACATAAAAACCAGTACCTAGTGTCGTGGCGACACGTCGCCTGCTGCTGCCTGCAGTCGGCTACGGAATTCTAAAAATCTCTGTTGTCTCCCTATGGAATATTGAAAAAGATGAACACATTGCCGTGTTGGTCAAGTGGTCGCAATCGTGACTGCTGAGCATAGGGTCCTGGGTTCGATCCCCAGGTCGGGCAAAGTGATATTGGGTTTTTCCATTAGGAATTTCTCAGTAGCAGCCCGGAGTCTGGATTTGTGCCCGGTTAATGGCAATAGGCTCGCCCCCTATTACATAGGACTTAAACGTAACTGGCGAAATGAGGGTGTTACTAAAAGACCTCTGCCTAACCTTTCAGGGAACACGGCGTGATGTTATGTTTATGTTATGAACACATTTCAAGATACACCTTTCTCGTTCATAATTTAGTCTTACGGTTTACCAAAACGGGGTCTAAAACAGAACATTCTTGCTCAAAGACCTATCTACTTTCTTCTTCTTCTTCAAACTGTTTATGAACACTGCTGGGTGTGGGCTTTCTCATAGCTGCGTCATTGTCCCATATGTTTCTATCCACTTTTACTGAAGACAGGTCTCATAAAGTAATACCTAACAAGGGTAGGATCGATATTAGGCGGGCGACACACGATAAACCCAATCAGCACACAAAACATAAAGAGGCGTGCACACTGAACGGAATTCACGAGCACATTAACAATACACCGAATAGCCATTTGTGTGGCGTAAGTTATGAGAAGAACGAATAACGAACAATTTTTTTTCAGATTTTTTTTCTACTTTGTTGATATTTCAAGCTTAAGGATACTGCTAGAAGACATGATATAAAGTTAAACAAGATGGTTTTGTAATGCTAAGCACAACCCTTGAAACCATGACACCCATGACGTTTGGGGTGCGTGGCTCGCCAAGTTGTTTTTGGATTTGCCAACTTGAATGGTTATAAAGAAATTGGTACACCTTTATACTTAATCTTTTTTGGATCAACAGCTTGCTAATAATACTAAGTGCCGATGTCACCAGCGTCGGATAACTTTTATCTCACGAGTAAATTTAACGTTTTGACAGCTTTTGTGTAGAAATTCTGTCAAAATGCTATCCGAGCATGACCCTTGCGCAAGGATGACACGCAAAATCGTGAAGCGTTCCACATTTTTTATTGGTTTGAGCATGCTCATCTGATTTCAACGCTACAAACACCGGTCATTAGTTTCTGTTTAGTGTAATACTTTACCTACCTAACGCAGTGTCTTTTTCAACCTTGACGTTGACAGAATCATCGAATAACGATGGAGCCATAAAAAAAATTGAATTGAAACTGAAACGCTATCGGACGTTGGTAAAATCTGGCTTTAGTCGTAAAATGTGTTACTGCTGAAATTCTGATGTATTTTTAAATTAAGTAAATCTTCTTCCATCACCACAGACACATTGCTAACTAGAAACACGAGAGCTTTTCAACATAACTTTGAACTAAACTCAACCTGACAATACAACCCTCCACCGCTCGTGATACGCGCCCCGGTCTCATTGTACCGGCGTCCGATAACCCTGTCAGCGGCGTGACGGAGTGGCGTAGTTATCGCGCGCGTATTGTCCGCGCCCATTGTGCTCCCCCGACGTCTTCATACGCGGCGTGTGTACCAAGCTTTAGTTTTAACGTCTATTTTGATATGTAACTGCAATGTTCGTTGAAATTGTTAGTTGTTTTTGATGAGAAGTGAATCGTATGGTTATGCAATTGGAAGGAGGGATGGGACAGGTGGTTTTAGGACGTAAAATATAGATTATGATATCGATATAAAAACTTAAGTGTCTGATAGTTCGATCGTCCCTACGTATACTATCGAAACTACAAAATCTCAGTTTTTATTTTATCTGCTTAAAATGTGTGAAATTATGTTATTTTAAAGGTTATAAATTTTAAAAAAATATGGGACCAAATGACAACTATTCCGCATCAAACTAAAGAAGAATCACGTAAATCGGATCATAAATCTCAGCGTAATCGATGTACATACATAATAAAATAAAAACTGAGATTTTGAAGTTTCGATAGTATACGTAGGGACCGTCGAGTTTATAGTTTCAAGACGGTTAGACTTTATTTGACTACCAAGACGAAGTTTACATCAACTTTCAATTAATTATTAAGAGAACCATCTAAATTGTTGTGAACTTGCTCATACGCTTTAAAAAATATATTATTACGCTATATTATACTAGCTTTTGCCCGCAGCTTCGCTTGCGTGATTTTTTTCACCCCCTTAGGGGTTGAATTTCGAAAAATCCCTTCTTAGTGGATGTTTACGTCACAAAATGAACCTACTGTCAAAATTTCAAGTTTCTAACCCCAGCCGTTTAGGCTGTGCGTTGATAGATCAGTCAGTCAGTCAGCTTCTCCTTTTATATATATAGATTGACTGCCTTGTTGGTCTAGTGGTCGCAAGCGCGACTGCTGAGCATGGGGACCTGGGTTCGATCCCCAGGTCAGGCAAAGTGTTATTGGGTTTTTCATAGGAATTTCTCAGTAGCAGCCTGGAGTCTAGATTTGTGCCCGGTTAATGGCAATAGGCTCGCCTCCTATTACATGGGACTTAAACATAACTGAGGGTGTTTTAAAACACCTCTGCCGAACCCTGCGGGGAATGTAAGGCGTGATGTTATGTTATGTTTATATATCATCAATTTTGACGAGCTTACTGAAAAAACTCTTGAATTAAAAAATCCATTGCAACCAACTTAAATACGCGTTCCTATTTTTTACATAAACAGTACTGGCTTACAGCTTTTCATCATACTATTAATTTAAAAGTCATCAGCACATAGAACGGCCAGTTACGTAAAGTAGCATTGCATTTTCCTAGAATACAGCCTGCGTTGCGATTGGTCGGGCGTACCGTCTGTCTTGAGTTTGATTGGTCGGAATCTTGCGGGGCGTACTGTTGCAGTGACAGGGTTAAAGTTAGTGTAGGTACATTGGATATGTGTTCGACCTTGAGTTGGTAAGCGTGATGATGACCAGTTGATGAGGTAAAGGGGAATTCGTTCTGGGGAATCGAAAGTACCTAAATTATATTTTTAAAGAAGGTAGGTTACTAGGGTTATCAAATTGTTTTCGGATGATTATAGTATTTTTCAAAATAAGTTATAAAAAATGTAGTACAGTTCAAAAAAATATATTTTATTATGGAAAGAGTAAAAAAAGCCAAAGGTTCTTATTTATTTTTTATTTATTAATTACTTTTGGTGTTGCAAAATAAAGCTTGATCCATCCAACTGAAATTTAGTAATTTTGGGTACCTAGGTACCTACTATGTTCTTCAATAGTATAATGTAGTAGTACGCGGACTCGAAATACAGTACAATATTGTACTTAGACTGCCTTGTTGGTCTAGTGGTTGCAAGCGCGACTGCTGAGCATGGGGTCCAGGGTTCAATCCGCAGGTCGGGTAAAGTGTTATTAGGTTTTTCCATTAGGAATTTCTCATGACAGCCTGGAGTCTGGATTTGTGCCCGGTTAATGGCAATAGGCTCGCCCCCTATTACATGGGACTTAAAAATAACTGGCGAAACGAGGGTGTACTAAAACACCTCTGCTGAATCCTTCGGAGAATGTAAGGCGTGATGTTATGTATGTATTGTACTTAGTACGGTAGGTAACACAGAATGTGATAGAAGACACGTGAGTATAATATAGTCTATGATTTATCTAGTTATACTCTGTCCAGCATAACTTGACAATCGGCGAGATAGAGAACTAAATTAAAATATATTGAATTTGACGTATCATCGCGATTTCCCTTCGCAAGCAGCGCCACTCTAAAATGTTAAGTTATACTGGATACACTGTATGTTGATATGTTATGTATTCTTCATCATCCTCCTGCCCTTATCCCAACTTATTTGTGGTCGGCGCAGTATGTCTTCTTCTTCCATACATCTCTATTAGCCGTCAATTCAGTAGTCACCCCTTTTCTATCCATATCATCTTTCACACTATCCATCCATCGTTTTTTTGGTCTTCCTCTACTCTTATAATCATCCACATTCGTACTCACGACATGTTCCTCGTTCCTCCGCATCACATGCCCATACCATGACAACCGGTTTCCACACATTACTTCTCAATCACCGGCGCCACTTTCAGGCTTCCTCTTACATACTCATTTCTAATTCTATCCATTCGCGTAACACCACACATCCCTCTTAGCATTCTCATCTCAGCTGCATGCAATTGCCTTGTTATGTATTCTTATAATTACTAAAAAACTAGATTATTTAAACAAATGAAATGCGTAGGAGAATTGAAATAATGTCACTTCGATTTTTTTAAATTGATCTATCGTTAACAAGTACGTATGTATAATGATTTTATACGTTTACGGTTTACGTTTACGTCACAATAATGTAATTCTTACTATTATTAATGTGAAAATAACTCTGTCTGTCTGTTTGAAGTAAACTAACATAACATCACGCCTTACATTCCCCGAAGTGAACGGCAGAGGTATTTTAAAACACCCTCGTTTCGCCAGTTATGTTTAAGTTCCATGTAATAGGGGGCGAGCCTATTGCCATTAACCGGCCTCAAATCCAAACTCCAGGTTGCTACCGCGGACGACCTCTATTATCTACACTTTTTCCGCTTTAAACCGATATCACTATATCTTATGCGAACTTTGATTGAGAACGCATTGAGCTGTCAATTTTACATGTCAATTAGAACATTCACACGGTTTTTATTGTCATATCATTATGAAAGTAATACTTTCCAAGTGGGAGATAATTCAAGTAACTAAAACGTAGATCAATCGCAACCGAAACGAAACCGTTCATCCAGACAGTTTTTTTACAACATCTGTCAAAATATTTGACAACAAAGGCAAAACCAATTATTTTGACAGTAGTGAAACGAACATTTTGTGAGCGCACGTTATGAGAGGCTCGTGACTAATCACCAACCGCACGGATCGTACGATTTGCGAGGTTAAGCTGTACTTGTCACGGTCAAACCGTGGATGGGTGACCGTTCGTTACGCATCGAGATCCCTCCGTGCCTCGGAAAGCACGTTAAACAGTCGGTCCCGGGTGTCATGTGAATACCTATGACAGTCGTTACGGGAAATCAGAAGCCCGAAAGTCTGACATCCGGTCTAATACTAGGATATCGGAATTGCCCAATAACTGGGTTGCGGAGGTCTGATGGCAGTCGCTCCGTGTAAAATACTGGTATTCAGCCGCGTCTGGTTAGACTGGAAGCTGGGCCCAACATAGTTGGGAAAACGCTACTAGGCAGATATATACAAGATTAGTCGGAAAGGGAGTACTAAGCCGAAAGGGTGTTAAAGTACCTACAATAAGGGATAACTTTTGTCCTACAACTTTCCCCATAACTCGATAGTTTAAGAGAAATAGCTTTTCAAAGATTTCGTATAAAATATGCTAAAATCTATCTGCCCATAGCTATGATCAGCTGTGTTTACTATTTAGGTCATATTTGGAGTCACGGATTAGAAACTTAATTTTCTGAATTCATAACTAAAGCAGGTATGATTCTTTTTCGAAAAAACTAAAAAAAAAATATTTTTGCGTGCAAATAAAAATTATCGAATTTTGAAATTTTTACACTTGCTTTAAAATAGTCATCAGTGATACTTTAAGTGGCCCGCGGCTTAGTACCCTCTTTCCGACTAACCTTGTATAATTATATATTTTATAATAAGTTCGTTACCGTCGAACTGCTGAGTACGGGCCTCTTCTAAGAATGGGAAAGGTTTAGGCCTTAGTCCACCACGCTGGCCTAGTGCGGGTTGGCGGAATACACGCACCATCGAGAACTTTTTGGAGCCTTCTCAGGTGTACAGGTTTCCCCACGATTTTTATCCTTCACCGTTAACGCAAGTGATAATCAAATTGTGATCCGTACATGAATTCGAAAAGTCAGAGGTACGGGACGGGATCGAACTCATGCATGGAAGGCGATCGTTCAACCGCTGGTTATCGCGGCTTTTGAACGACTTAGATAAATAACAGTTTTTCGGATGAAAAACAATTTGGTAGATGCTATAATAATTTAAAAGTTTCTGTAGACAAAACAGACTTACCTACACCCATATTCTAAGACGTTCCTCCAAAACTTACTCGACTCATACTGTATGAGTCATACACGACTCAGATCGGCCTCGAAAACACCTTCAAAATTGTATTCTTAGTCGCAATTTCGAGTGAACTTTGAGGTTCCTCGACTAAGGGGTCCTCAAATGAGTCGAGGTAGAGTGGAGTCATTATCTGCATCGCGCAAATAACGGCGCGATAAATTGTTGTAAGGATTATCGTAAGCATATTCCATAGTCTTCAAAATTAATTTTTGTTACATACGAATTTTGACACTTCCTTCCTTAAGGTAGGTTCCGAGGTACATTGACTGAGGAAAAATCTCGAGTCGAGGACGTATATGTCAACTATAACTACCGATGGTAGTGAGAAAGGCTGAGTCGAGGTGGAGTCGAGTAAGTTTTGGAGGAACGTCTGTGTTAGGTACCTACCTAATAGTAGTAATTTTGTCGATAAGTTGATCTATGGACGTTGCGTATGATACTAAAGAACAGTTTCAGATATTGCTCGTTGGAGTTGATATAGATCTTTGGCAAATGAAATAGCAGAATTAGGTACATTATAATATTTCTATCAATCCACATATTTCTGCTTCGTTTTCGGGTGTTCAACTTCAGTAACAATAATTACAATCACTTATAACGCGGAAACCATTACTTCGATCCACCCACCACGCAGTAACAGAATACCTAACGGTCCAAAACGCATTTCGAAATAACAACCGTAAAACAATAAAAATAAAGTTTAAATTCGCGTAAACAAACGCATGTTATCATCAATCGCAGAACCTAAAAACCACTTAATTCCGTAAAGGCGGGTTCACACCGCGCGAGTGAGGCGAGGCGAGGAAGCGTCGAAAACGGTCGAAGGAGGGCGTAGTATCGTGACGACTCAATCGCGATCGTATCGCGCCGCGTGAGCGACGACGCCACTTGGAAATGCATTCGTGTGCTGGTATAGGCTGTTTAGTGCATGCAATTGTTCAAAGGTTTGGGGAATGCGTATTTCTTTGATGTGAGAATGAATGGAATTGTGTGAAAATTTCTGGAGACTCAAATTGCTGGCCCAGATGATACCGTTAGCGATAGTGCCGCGGTGATTTTAAGATTAAGTAATGAATATTACAAGCTTTATGCAGATTCAAGTTTAGTTAATGTGATTGCATGAAGTTTTTAAATTGAAATATTTATGTTTAATCTTTTGATTAGTTACAACAACCCGTAGGCTGAAATTGTTCGTCACTGTAACATTATTAAATTACAGAAGAATACTGCTACGAATCCATCTAATAATAATTTATTACGACATCCATAAGTCATCATAGGTCTCGAGTTCGAACCCAAGGCACGCACCTCTGACTTTTCGGACTCATGTGCGTGTTGTATAATTATCACTTGCTTAAAAACGGTGAAGGAAAACATCGTGAGGAAACCGGCATGCCGGAGGCCCATGGGCGGCATAACATCTGACACCAGGTTAGTCACTAACCACACGGAAAGAAGAAAAGGAAGACATCCATAGATATAGAAATACTTTTTTAGCCAATTCCTTATTCCAAAGCACTCGACACCATACATTTATACATACAAAATCTACCACCCAAGTCCAGCCACTCCTTGAATATTTGAGTCGACTTGACCACGACACGTATTGCCGTGAATTTGGTAGCACTGTGTACGATTCGGCGTAATCCTCACTGCATGCGAGCTGAGAGTCGAGTGACAACTCACTTGCATTCAACGAGTCTGAGCCCGCACTTATGTTGGCTGAGTTTTGTTGAATTTTCTTTATAGGATTTCGTCGTGTGCCGACCGATGGATATCGGTTTTGTCTCTATTTATTTACAATTGTTGTCCAAGTTGAAGTATGACTTTAACATTTTAATATAATATTTCCTCTTAGCCACATCTGACGGAAGATCTTCTGCCGGTACACAATAATCTATTCTAATATTATAAAGCTGAAGAGTTTGTTTGTTTGAACGCGCTAATTTCAGGATATACTGGTTGGAATTCAAAAAATATTTTTGTGTTTGATAGTCCATTTATCGAGGAAGGTTATAGGCTACATCACGCTACGACCAATACGAGCGGAGCATAAATGAAAAATGTTCCAAAAACGGGAAAATTGTCCACCCGTGCGAAACCAGGTCGGGTCGCTAGTTCCATTTCAACATCTTACACCGTACACATTTGACCGAAGATGCGTTACTAAAATTTCTCGAGTATATTACGCGACGGAAGATCGACGACGTATCTTCTGTCAGATGTGGATTGACCCTTAAACTATATTGTATGATTTTGGTCCTTCGAGACGTATTGCAAATTTTTTGGTTCCATTTAAATCTCGTGTATGGAATAATGAAGACTATCTATATAGGTTAGTAAAGTAGATTTACCCATCCGTTAGTAACGTTTACAGTTAAATTGGCTTACGACTAAAGTAGGGCCATTTTAATAGGTCACATTTGATATATGTAAGTCTATTGTCTGATTGTCAAAGTAAATCGTAAAATTGTGCCTTCTAACTTTGGAAAAATTAATAAGTAATATTACATGGCTGCCGTTGCTAATGAGTATTTTGATGAAGTGTCAAATGTGGCCTATTAAAATGGCCCTACTTTAGCTATGATTCCTTTATATTGAAACAGTTTGGAATTACCAATTACGGCACGTACTACCATTGGTAAGCAAAACTATATATTTTTTGCAAAAAGGAACTGGTAATTTGCATTATGTCTATTCACAAGTTTAAATTAGATCAGTGCTGTTTCCTCATAATTCAAATAAAAAAAACCGTACTCCATTGAAAACGTTTTAATAGGGAAAATACGTTTTTTAGCCGATCAAACTAAAAGACGCTATAACAGTCCGCTAGACTCCGTGAAACAATTACTTAGACTGAAAGTGGGGTGTCAACCCCCCACCTACCGGGGTGGTACCTGAAGCCATTTTCATAATGCACCACCGGTTCACTTCTTAAACTTAACACTTTAAATAATTGCCCGGTGGTGCTGGGGTCCATTGTACCCAGGTGTTATTTCGTTGAACATTAGTCCGGCAGCGGAAGGGTTGTGCTTTTATTGTAACAACCAATTACTGTGATTGCAGTTTTTGGTTGTTTTTTTGTAGTTTTTGTGTGTTTATGATTAGTTAGTGATTTATAGTCTGTGAGCGGTGGGAGTGGAACTAATTTTGCTAAGGGCTAGTTTTTTGATAAATAGTTAAATCAAACAATTACCCAGTTAAAAATACAATTTGATTAATTTTTGATCATTGGTTAAAAATCATAATATCGTCAACGGAAAGCCAATAAATACTACTTAAGCGCCATTTTGGCTAAAATTAGTTATGTATTATATCGTTGGATTGGACTTTTTTTTCTGCGTCGATTAGTTGGGATTTCGTATTTTATTCTATTATCTTGCGAAATACCCAACTAATCGACGCAGAAAAAAATCCAATCCAACGATATACATAACTCATTTTAGCCAAAATGGCGCTTAAGTAGTATTGGCTTTCCGGTGACGATATAATTTTTTCAATTTTTAACCATTGGTTGACTTAACTAGGGATCAAAAAACCGGTCCTTAGTCTAATATTGCAAATGGTAATGGCAAATTAGGTAGATTCACTATAGCCTTACCAGTAAATAATCGTTGTATAAAGTTATGACAAGCTTCTACATTAAAAAATCTATGGTTAAACTGACGTTAAACGAAGAAACTTCGTAAAAAAAAAAGAATTATTTAAAAAAATTAAATATTACAACAAATAGTCGCACACAGTCGGCTTATGTACCTACACAAATAGCAATGAATTTTACAATTTGAATCGTGTCGTGTACAAAAAGACCAACCGTACCAAAAGTTTTATAAAAAAAACGCCCTAAAACATCCACACGACAAAAGAGCTAAGTTAAAAATCTACATTTTTAATATGACTAAGTGAACTTCCTCGAGGTGTAATTTAACACTTTTCAGGCAGTCTAGACTGAAAACTGCAGCGCCTGAATTTTAAGACTAGGTCTGAAATATGGCGGAAGTGTGTGGGAGGATAATGCCATCATAATATACGGGGTTTAATGCGTTCATGGATTATTGTCATATGCATTTATGTAATGTGTGTGTGGTGTTGGCTTGTTTATGTTTAGGTACACTTTAGAGAGGTACTTTTAGTTTTTTGGAATTATAAACGCACAATTACCTCGTTTATCTAGTGATCGTGAGGTCCTAGGTTTGATCCCTAGGTCGGGCAAAGTGTTATTGGGTTTTTCCGTGTCGAATTCCTCAGTAGCAGTCCGGAGTTCGGATTTGTGTCCGGTTGATGGCGATAGGCACGCTCCCTATTACATGGGACTTGACGGCGAAGAAATGAGGTGTGTGTGTATGCACCTCTGTGTTACTATACACCTCTGCCCAATCGTTCGAGGAGTACAGGCGTGATAACGTTATGTTTTAAACGCAGATGTGTAAAGAAGATAATTAAGAAAAATATAAACATAGGAATAAACGTAGTTTCAATGTAAATTGACTCTGACTTCCAAACTAAGTTTTTTTTTGAAATATGGAAGTTAAGGAGCGCTCGACCAATGATAAATTCCGTAACGCAGTAAGTAGATATGGAGATTTTAAAATGCTGCTTGGGATGGGTGGAGGACCGGGTTTTGAGGCTCAACTAGGGACAGGTGTATCTAGCAAGCAGTCAATAACAGTACGATAAGTTAAGATTGTCGTTTAAAAGACGCTCAAAAATGTTAAAAGTATCTATTTTTCAATTTGTTTTCCATAATATTTACTACAAAAAAATACAATTTAAATCTGGCAGTGACTCCGCCAAGTCGAGCAAGCACGGCAATACATTTCTCTCTCAAATTTCACCTAACTGAAACATTTTGTCCACACCGCTACCTCATACGACAGCTACTCAAATAACTCAAATCGTATAGCATATTACTTATTCTTCTTTTCGTATGGTAAGTGACTAACCTGGTGTCAGAGTTTATGCCGCCCATGGGCCTCTGACTTGGCTACACATGCCGTTGAAAAAGATCCCTCAGGCATGCCGGTTTCCTCACGATGTTTTCCTTCACCGTTTTTAAACAAATGATAATTATACAATACGCACATGAATCCGGAAAGTCAGAGGTGCGTGCGTTGGGTCCGACGGCCACACTACTAGGCTGTCACTGCTATATTACCCATTAAGTCTAATCAAACTCTTCAAGGATATAAGTAGCTGTAAAGACAATCACTATAAATTGGACTCTCAAGTGATCATTCATCACCTGTTATAGTAAAATGATCATTACCCCCCATATGTCTATTCTAAGACAAACTACTTAGCTTCGGACCGAATTACAGATGATTGCTTCAAATACCCGTTAAGGCATCATTTTGATGATCGGTTTCTATATCTTATCGATCGTTATTGGTTGAAATAACGACCTGTATATCGACCAATAATGAAGCGTAGTCTCCGTTTTGTCATCGGTTATTAATAAAAACATATTTAAAAATCGATATATCTGTCCTGCTTAGTTTGTAAGCCAACTATGTTGGGGTCGAACATGGTAGGGAAAAGGTTTGACTGCAGATAATTTATTAAACACTACATAGGTAACATCACGCCATCCCTGAAGGGTTCGGCAGAGGTGTTATAGTACACCCTCGTTTCGCCAGTTATGTTTAAGACCCATGAAATAGGGGGTAAGCCTACTGCCATTAACCGGGCACAAACTCAGGCTCCAAGCTGCTACTGAGAAATTTCTAAATGGAAAAACCCAGATAATTTACAAATTTTTCAATAAAACTAAGTCTGTCTACATTAAAGACTAAATGTATGTTTTTTTTAAAATATATTGGTTTATGTATAATCCAAAACATTTTCTTGAAAATTTTCCAAAGAACGAAAACGCAAATTAAATAGAAATCTTTTTTGTTTAACGACGGTAACATTATGAAAATTGGCCATTTTCATCTCATATTTTCAGTGGATCCTCGCAAATATCTCCACAATATATCCTTCGGATCGGATCGCGTTGCCTGGCGTAAATCCGTTGTGACGTCACAGCCGTCCAATTCCGCTAATGGCGCTTAAACTTTACTTATTCCGCGAGTTATGAACTGAGTGTTCGTTTTTTAAAAATGTTGAAATTCTGAGTTGTTCCGTTTTCTCGTGTGCGCGATTTTGTGTAAAATGTTTTCTTCATATTTTGTGGACTTACCCCAACGTCAGAATGATTAAAATATTTGAGCTTACCTGAAACAAAAATAAAAAAAATCAAATTAATTTAATACGTACATTACATAACATCACGCATGTATTCCCCGAAGGGTTGGGCAGAGGTGTCTATTGACACCCTCATTTCGTAGTTATGTTTAAGTCCCATGTAATAGGCGGCGAGACTATTGCCATCAACCGGGCACAAATCCGAACTCCGGGCTGCTACTGAGAAATTCCGCACGAAAAACCTAGTAACATTTTACTCGACTGGCGAAATATGAACCTGAATAAATTTAATGTTTATTTAAAACATTTTAACAATCTTATAATTAGTTGTCTCTATGGACATCTAAATTTTTTTTTTTTATCTTGCCCCACACAAGAATTTCTCCTATATCGTGGGTGCGTTTACAAACACAAATCTTCACACGCACAAACATCCAGACCCGGTACAACTATCTGCAGCACATACAAGTACTAGTTCCGTTCGGGAATCGAACCCGCGACAGCTTGCGTAGCAGCCAAGCGCTCAGCCACTGCACCATTAGTGTCCACAAAATTATCCATTTCTTGCCTCATCTTAACTGTTAAGCGTTACTCATTTAAAAATAACTATAAAACAAAGTTTCCTGTAAATTTTAAAATGGATAAATAACCCTACTTTAACCCTGAATCGCGGCGGTCTGTCATACCCCCAGCGCTCATTACCACGTCGATGCGATACATACATATATCAACCTGCAGGTAATTGAAACGCTCGGGTCCTTTCGACCTTTACAATCGTCATAAACTTGATATACGCGCGTGCAGGGTTAACTTTTATTAGTTATGTACTGGCTGATTGGCAATTTAACTAGTACGGCTTAGTTTTGTGAGGGTTAACAGGAAAAATGTTGGGTTATAGATGAGATATGAATTTAACTTGGAATCTATACTAATATTATAAAGCTGAAGAGTTTGTTTGTTTGAACGCGCTAATCTCAGGAACTACTGGCTGGAATTGAAAAATATTTTTTGTGTTGGATAGTCCATTTATCGAGGAAGGTTTATAGGCTATATAACATCACGCTACGACCAATAGGAGCGGAGCATAAATGAAAAATGTTGCAAAAACGGGAAAGATGTCCACCCGTGCGAAGTCGGGACGGGCCGCTAGTTACTATGTAATTGTTATAATATCATATAACAGAAGTAATTCATTAAAATAACATCAAAATAGAAAGAAAGAAAGAAAGAAAAGAAAGAAAAATATTTATTCTGGACTCACACAGGCAGTTACAGAAACAAAAACAATATATAAAAAAAAGAATAAGAATTTAGACTACCTGCACGAGGCCAAAAAGGGCTCCTATCTCAGCATTATGTTGCGACATTTAGAAAAAAAAACAAAATGTCGCAACGCTGGTTTAGGTACTACAAATAAAATGTACTCACTCGGAAATCATAACATCATTTAACCATAACCCTAAAACTAGAACTAATTTCCATACACACAATTAGCAACAATACTCGATTATTAAATGGACCAAAGGAAATCCAATGGTATTATCGGAAAATCTCAAGGGTGGGTACCAGGCGCCCAGAAGTCCGAAGCGGTCAGCGTGCCTAATCGCGCGAGAGGCATTATCTCGCGGCCAGCCTCGAGTTAATCGCCCGACGGCCTCTGATTAGCTAAGCTCCCAGCCTATCTGCCCCCCTGGTGTTCGGAATTATGCAGGCACGAGTTGCTGCCTGACCCGGACGGGGAGATAGCGAGATAAAAACCCTACGTTGAAGTTTGATGGTGTTTCTACGGGGTTTCAATGATTTATTACAAGTTTTTTATCTTTGATGGTTGTAATGGGATGTTGTGTAGGGGAAATTAGATATTTAAATGAGTGATAATATTCAGAAACGTATATTTTGTTATATGAAACTCGTTTTTTTCATTTATCAAAAATATTATTTCGTGGCGAGGTCAAAATGGCAAATAAATTAAAGTTAGCAATTTTTTGTCTGTCTACTTTTTAATCAGCAGAAAATGTTACTAAAAATATGAACGCTCATTAAGCTTGTTAATAAATAATGTGGCTAAAACATGAACGTCACACAATACCAGGTGGGATGATGTCCGAAAACAAACTAGGGTTGACTAACCCGGAAAATTAACAAAAATGCTTGAAATTTTTTTGTTAAGTTCATTTTCACATATCTTGAATGATATAGGTACTTAAGATGATACTACGGTTATATCTAGATGAAAATGATATTACGAATTAGATAAAAATGAAAATTTCGAGAATTTCGAATGGAGACGAGGTAGCAAGTTCGCGAGGACACAAATAGAGACGAAATGTATTGACGTGCGAATAATCTTAAAGATTCCACGATTATTTTTTACTAGCGGCCCGTCCAGGCTTCGCACATGTGGACATTTTTCCCGTATTTGCAACATTTTTCATTTATGCTCCGCTCCTATTGGTTGTAGCGTGATGTTATATAGCCAATAACCTTCCTCGATAAATAGACTATCCAACACAAAAATATTTTTTCAATTCCAAACAGAAGTTCCTGAGATTAGTGCGTTCAAACAAACAAACAAACTCTTCAGCTTTATAATATTAGTATAGATACAGATAAGTATTACAGGACTATTCACAGTTTTCCCATTAATTAAATAATTATTTACTAACAAAAAAATGTTCTACCTAGCCTTTTCCCAACTATGTTAGGGTCAGCTTCCAGTCTAACCAGATGCGGCTGAATACCAGTATTTTACACGGAGCGACTTCCATCAGACCTCCACAACCCACTTACTGAGCAATGCCGATACTTTGAGGTTAGGACGGCTGTCATACTTTCGGGCTTCCAGTAACGACTGTAATAGGTATTCGTATGACACCCGGAACCGACGGTTTAACATTCTCTCTGAGGCACGGAGGGGTCTCGATGTGTAAAGAACGGTTACCCATCTATCAATTGACCGCGGCAAGTCCCACCAATTATTTACCAGCTAAAAGTATTATAATTATATTATGGAATACCTCGCCCCAACCCTAGTACACCTGCAGATAACTCACAGGCGCGTCCGATGCAAATGTCCGCATTATCAGTGCCACACACGACACACAAGTTTGCGTATGCAAAGCGTTGTTTATTAAAATTAAATAAATATAGCCGTGTGGTGGGATGGTGATGGTCTAGAGGTGACAACGGTGAAGGGTTGGTTTATTATTACCTTCAACAGATGTTTGAAATTTTAGGTGATATCGAAACTGGGGCTTAGATACGCGAATTAAATTTTTTTCTTAAGTAGTATTGAAAGATTTTTTGTTTTTACTATATTTTTAAACTAGCTGTGTCCTCGCGGCTCCGCCCGCGTAAAAGAGTTTTATTCCAGTAATAAATATAGCCTATTTTACTCAGTGATAATGTAGCTTTCTAACAGCAAAAGAATTTTTGAAATCGGTCCAGTAGTTTTTAAGTTTATTCGTTACATACAAAAATATAAAAATACAAATCTTTCCTCTTTATAATATTAGTATAGAAGTATAGATAAACTTAATTGCAAAAAAACTTAATAAGCAGTAATAGCCTAGTGGTGTGACCGTCGGACTGCCAAGTGATAGGTCTCGAGTTAGAACTCAAGGCACGCATCTCTAACTTTTCGGATCCATGTGCGTATTGTATAATTATCACTTGCTTAAAAATGGTGAAGGAAAACATCGTGAGGAAACCTGCCTGAGAGATATTTCTCGACGACATGTGAAGCTAAGTCAAAGGCCCATTGGCAGCATAAACTCTGATACCAGGTTAGTCACTAACCACACGAAAAGAAGAAGAATTACTAAATAAATCTGTTGCAGTCTGATTTTTATTTATCTAAAGTAGCATTCATTCATAAACCATCTTTTTCGTTTGCTGAAATAATCTGTTCTATTAATATTATAAGGAGGAAAGATTTGTATTTTTGTATGTAACGAATAAACATAAAAACTACTGGACTGATTTCAAAAATTCTTTTGTCGTTAGAAAACTACATTATCACTGAGTAACATAGGCTAAGGGTTTGCTTCTATATTTTTTTACATTTTCATTAAATTCTCATTAATAAAACTTTATACTGCCTTAAGTTTAACAAAACATAAATTGGAACTAACATTCGCAGCTCTACTCCAGCGCTGACTCCACAAGCTACAGCTATTGAGGATTATACCGCTAGGCCGGCTAATCCGAACAGCTCTTTGTTTAATTAAATCGATGCTATCGAAAATTGCCAAGTTCCAGCAATCATTTAGATTCCATTCTCATTGGATTACACCGTGCTTTCCACACTTGCAATTTTGCTTCGCAAGAAAAAAGCCAAGTAAGGAAACACTTTCAGAGTTCCGCGCGCGGAGCGAAGTTCGTTCACAATCTAGATATATGGGCGAGTTAAGATGTGCATCTAAATAGCCTCTGCCGCCCTGGTACCTAACTTTAGATTACTTGCACCAAGTTTTACCGACTTTTCCCTGGAAATGGTAAGTTTTCTTCGGCTTGGGGAAAAATTTCCCGCGTGTAACCCATTCAGTTTGACTCAAATTTACTGCTCAACTTGGACGCTCCCTGTATGTTGGTTAATCATACGCTTTTACAGAACAAACTAGGAAGCGAGATAAAAAAAGAAAATACTTGGTACAAAAGATCTGTGGTATCATTCAGGGGTTTATATTTGGGCCATTTTTTGTTAAATTTACATGGCATTGCAAAACGGTTAGTTCGTAAAAAACTAAAGGGTAATTCCCATAAAAGTCGACACCATGAAACGACCCCATGCGGCCGCGGAGCACCATAACTTGAAGGGTTCCAAGGGTTGATGGTTCATTAACAATTCATAAGTGAAAACACTTTGGCCGTGCGTCTATTACGACGCTCCCGCAGGACGGCGCGGCGCGCGGCGCTGGCGGGAGCGATCAGACAGATGCATTTTTAAAATGGGTCACTTTTCGATTGTAAGCTCTGGGAATTATGGGAAACATGTGTTTGAAAATTTCTGTACTGTTTTAGAATTGTTTGTTCGCTCTCTCTATGTAATTGGCAATGTATTTCCAATAAGGTAGAGCAACGTGGAGGCTACGATGTAGAAAGGAGAGAGAGTTGACCCATTTTTAGTTATGTCGGAAATTAACTACCAAATACAATAATTATTCATTAAAATCTAGATTCAAAAATAAAGTATAAATAATTGTGGCCCACCGGTATCGGGAACATTGTCCAAGCTACCGGTGGTCAGGTCTGCAGAGAAAATAACCTCCTCAGTATTCGTGCCGTGCCAAGGAGTACCACTTTCTGTATCAAGCCCTAGAACCAGCCTCCCAACGTGAGCCTCTTAAGGTGTTGATCGAGGATCTTGGCTATTAGACCATTGGTCGTTACGACTATCGGTACAATAACTATCCACATCATTGTTATCATTGCCAGTCTTACTGCTGACTAGAAGCCTGCTCCTTTTTACGCCATGCTTCCCTAGTAAGAGGTCCCAAGTCATTTACCTATCCGGATAGTTCGTCAAATAGCTCGACGATAAATTCATCAAAACCTAACTCCTCATCAAGCTACTCTTCTATCAAACCAATCAATCTTGTATCAAAGAACATCGCAATGAAAGTTGCATAACAGCAACTATGTAACAACGCCCCATTTCAGGCATTGGCTACACTTTCTGTGAATGCAGGTGCCCTAGTACATCTGGATGACGTGACTACGTTGATAGGGTTTTTGACTAACTTGGTTAAATTATCTTTGTATGGCGAAAAAGTCGAGAGGTAATTATTTTGAAAAAGTAGATGCGTGGTTAATTTTATGGGTAATGGATGTACTTGTATAATTAAGTACTCACTGCTTGGGTTCCGTAAAACGTATCCAATGTTAAATTTTTCGTCTATCCTCAGCAGTTGTTGGAACAGCAATATTGTTTTCTTCTTTGCTTCAGTGATGGTGATGAAGTGCCAAAGTTTCATTTATTGTCGATATTACACAGGCTACATCTTAATATACAAGGTTAGTCGGAAAGGGGGTACTAAGCCGCGGGCCACTTTATGTATCACTGATGATTGTTTACAAAAAAGTGTTAAAATTTCAAAATTCAATAAATAAAAAGTCCATGCAAATGATTTTTATTTTAGTTTTTTCAATAATTCTTCATTCCTGCTTTAGTTACTAATTCAGAAAATCGAGTTTCTAATCCGTGACCCCAAATATGACCTAAAATGTAAACACAGCTGATCATAGCTGAGGATAGATAGAATTTAGCGTATTTTTTATGAAATCTTTGAACAGCTATTTCTCTTAAACTAATGACTTTTGGGGAAAGTTGTAGAACAAAAATTATCCATTATTATGGGTACTTTAACACCCTTTCGGCTTAGTACCCCCTTTCCGACTAACCTTGTATATAATTCTTCTGTACGTGTGTTTGTCACCTAACTCCTCCTAAACGACTAGCCCGATTTGGATACATTTTTGTGTGTATATTGCAATGGGTTCCTGGATGGTTTGAAAACACAATCGGACCCGCTAGGTGGCGCTGCTTCCTGCTGCCGGGTCCCCTATTCTATTCTAGCCTTTACTGTTTCCCTTATTAAACGTTTTTATTTTCATAAACAAACTTTTTTCTACTAATCAACGGATCCCTAATTAAAATAAAGAAACCTTTACGTGATACTAGGCACTCATGACTATTGAAGAAGTAGATAAAGTCATCAACGTCAGTTTTAACTGACAACTGCACTTTTTACATAGAAGGAAATGGTAATATATTAAATTGCGTGTGTTAGACGCAATGGACCGGTGGTAATTAATTATTTTTTGTTTGGTATTAGCAATGACAACGATATTCTTCATTTGAAAGCACTTAAACACTTTTTCCGTTATTATAAGTCATGTAGATTGATTTAAATGAAACTTTTCTTAGGGCTGCGCGGAATTCATTGTTGAATTATTTTAATAACTTTGTAAACATTTTTGTACATAAAGGAATACGTCTTGTTGTTCCTTATTATTATTTTCTGCTAAGCAAGGGCCTTCTTTACAAAAATAGTATCTTTTTTTTAAAAAATATGTATCTCTTTGCAAATAAACTAAGTAGGTGCGTCAAATTTACTCAACACAGACTTTATTCCAAGAACACACAAATACAACATTAAGAAACATTATAAAGCTCAAAATAAGGCGAAAACAATATATCTTCGGTAACCCCACAGTCATCTACATGGAAGCCTCGGGACAACGCAGGTGCGACTCTGTCACATAAATAGGAATACCTTCCACCCTTTTTAATATACCCTAGATTTGGTATAACACCCTGATATAGGGACTCAAAGAATATAAGGGGTTTTCGCGCAATATAACTGTGACATACGAATACATTAATCAAAGTGCGAGCTTCGCGCGGGATTTTTCGCTTGATATTGTGTCCGTAACTTATGGTCTTCTGGTAGCTTAATATCTTGGTGCATACTAGTTTTGGGCTGTCTCTGTTATTGATATGCTGAAAGGATTATTCTTCACTTCCTTTCATAAAAAACAACGCCGTGTCTTTCTTGTTTCATAAGTAAAGGAACCTTCTGCTATATTTTTTTTTCAAGTTCAATGTAATTATTCTTCTCCTTGAAAAAGAAGATCATGCAAATATTTTGATGCGAGAACTGAACAACTGACCAGAAAGGTCCCGTTCCATCACTATATGTGGTACATTTCGTTATCAAACGCTTTTGTGTCAGAACTCAGATTATAATGACCCTAACATCGTCTAAGTAAAGCCACGTAGACTTGTTATTAGCTATTCTGTGGTCCCTGCCGTGTCCACCCATATTCTCTGTGTCCTTCGTATCTTCCCATGTCCGTAAGTCACTCTCTAATAGACGATACGTGAGGATCCCTCTTTGTGCATCGTGATGTAACTGGCCAACGTTACTTGGTGATACGTACAGGACGAGTCGCTTTGTCTGAATTCTGGATTTGGTATGAAATTATTTATAGAAATTGAATGTTGCTTGGTAGATATGAATCGTATGAATGAAGTAAGTGGACGGAATTGTGTTGGTAAGTAAAACAAATTGAATTTTGAGGAATAAGGCTCGTATCGCTTTTAAAGAACAAATAATTGTGAAATGTAAATATTTAACTTTGCCAATGAAAAATGACCTTAGGTTGTAAAATAAGAAAATATTGTAGCAGACTACTTTTATTTTTGATGGCATCTCAAAAAGTAATGCAAAAAACACGATATTTGCCAAAATATTATTCAGATATAACCCTCAAAAAGTACACGAGCGCCCGTATTAAGTAACCTGAGACCCGTGTCCAGTGGAGATACACGTTATCTTAACGACCCCTCCCCCGGGGGTAGGATACACCCCCGATACACCGGCCAGATATGGAACGGCCAATTTTGGTCAACTCTACCTCCGTTACGACTCTTGTTGTTTCGATCTGTTGATAAGTCGCCATCAACTGTTGTTGTTGATTACTTGTGTTTTTGTAACGTCTATGTAATTATTTAATGGTCTGAAGTTGATAGAACGAAATGTAGGTATTATTTTTAACTTTTAAATTTTTAAGGTAGGTTAACCAATATTATGTCAATATCCGTTGACACTCTAGTCTCATCCGTCCCATCGCATCTTACTCGCTTCCACCATCATTACACTCTTACGTTCACTGTCATCCATTCCAAAACTACAATAACTTATTCACAGTTGACTCTGCTTTAATTTTGCATCTCCTATTTCTTTTTATTTTTTTTATATTAAATCATTCTTTTCATTCCTTTTCTCCTCTCATAGTCTGGTAAAATTAAGATTGTTCCTACTTAATTCTAACCGAAGGTGGGGGCGCTGGTGACCTGTAACACAGGTTTTTTATTTAAAAACCTACAACAGGCACCAGTCTCTCACATAGGTGAAACTTAAGAATAGTTATAGATTAATTAATTACAGGACCTATTGTGAAGAGAAAATAAATAAATTTATTATTATTATTATATTTTCCTAAGTCCCAACATTATCGTAGAAATATATAAAACAAACCCTGCTCGCGGCTCATGCGCATGCAATGATCTTAGCCTCATGAAGAAGACAGCTGGGAAAGATTGGATGTGAAAGACAGAGAGCCGAGTGTTGCTGTGCAACATAGAAGACCTATCTATCTAATAGGTACCTTTAAACGAGCAATTCTTGTATATATATATATAATCTGAATCTCGGAAACGGCTTCAACGATTTTCATGAAATTTTGTATGCAGGGGGTTTCGGAGGCGATAAATCGATCTAGCTAGGTTTAATGTTTAGAAAACGTTGATTTACCAAAAAAAAATCGAGCAAAGCTCGGTCATCCAGGTACTAATGGATAATTAGACATAATTACTATACTCAAAACTCAGGAAATTCGCAATACTTACTCATCCCAAATATACAATTGTACACATAAAATAACATCACGCCTGTATTCCCCGAAGGATTGGGCAGAGGTGTATAGTAACACCCTCATTTTGTCTCATGTAATAGGGGGCGAGCCTATTGCCATCAACAGGGCACAAATCCAAACTCCGAGCTGCTACTGAGGAGATCCACACTGAATAACCCAATAACACTTTACCCGACCTGGGGGTCCAACCCAGGACCTCACTAACGAGGCAGTCATACAATATACAATTGTATCAACTGTTAATACAATATTGTATTCAGAAAAAAAATACTCTGGTAAAAGTGTTCAAACTAAATAATTGGATTTCAGGATAACATGGGCTGTGGGTATATAAATCTTTATTAATATTTCTTACTATGACAATATTCTTCTTCTTTTCGTGTGGTTAGTGAGACCTAGTGTCAGAGTTTATGCCGCCCATGGGCCTCCGACTTGGCTTCACATGCCGTCGAGAAATATCTCTCAGGCATGCCGGTTTCCTCACGATGTTTTCCTTCACCATTTTTAAGCAAGTGGTAATGCTGCAGTCAAAACTCTTAACCAGTCAAAAGTACTATTGTCTAGCAAAATCGGTCAAAAGTACTTTTGACTGAATAGGTTGGTCAAAAGTGGTTTTGACTGAAAATTATTGGTTATTAGTACTTTTGACTGCAAATTTGCGGTTAAAAGTACTGTTGACTGACGGTCTTCGTCAAAAGTAGTTTTCACTGCAATAAAGCATCAGTCAAAAACACTATTAACTCGTTAGGTGTGAATAAAAAAGATATTTATTAAATGTGAAATCGTTTATATGTGCGTTTGTCGTTATTTTTATCGACCACCTTAACTTTTTAAGAGTTTTGACTGATACGACCAGTCAAAATCACTTTTGACGGAATCACTTACTCAAAAGTACTTTTAACCAGCTCCATTGGGCAAAAGTACTTTTAACTGTTATTTTAGTCAAAAGTATTATTGACTAAAGCATACGGTCAAAAGTACTTTTGACTGATTTTGCTAGTCAATAGTACTTTTGACTGGTTAAGAGTTTTGACTGCAACGGTAATACAATACGCACATTAATCTGAAAAGTCAGAGGTGCGTGCCTTGGGTTCGAACTCGAGAGTTGACTTGGCAGTCCGACGGTCACACCACTACGCTATCACTGCTGTTATCTATACTTCTATACTAATATTATAAAGAGGAAAGATTTGTATTTTTGTATGTAACGAATAAACGTAAAAACTACTGGACCGATTTCAAAAATTCTTTTGCCGTTAGAAAGCTACATTATCACTGAGTAACACAGGCTACGGGCGGAGCCGTGAAGACACAGCTAGTTGACAATATTTATGTATCTACTTTGCAAAATATTACAACTCTATCTTCAATAACAGCAAAATATCTCTTACCAACAGACAAAACAAAAATATCTGTAATACTATAAGCTAATTAATACTTTTAGTAACACGAGATTCTAAGTGACGAGAGGGTTATTGTTTGCAAGGGTAACGGGTTCGGTTCCCCGAATAGATTATCCGAGTTATAGTACACCGAGTTTGCTTAGGATACTTGACGTTTACGGGATTATGGATATATTCAAGCGGTCGCCATTTGAGGGTTGACAAACAGTGTTATGGATAACAAGAAGGGATAAGAAATTATACTCTGTGGAATTTTGTTAGCACGATTTTTGGTGAATATACACCCAGACTCAGGACTCAGGACGACCTCGAAAACACCTTCAAAATTGTATTCTTAGTCGCAATTTTGAGTGAACTTTGAGGTTCCTCGAGAAGTCATTACGTCATAATTTGAATTATCTGCATCACACAAATAACGCCGCGAAAATACTTGTAAGAATTATCATAAGCATATTCGATAAAGTCTTCAAAATTCATTCTTGTTACATACGAACTTTGACACTTCCTTCCTTAAGATACGTTCCGAGGTACCTTGAGTTTGACAATTATGATTCCTTACCTCGACTGAGGAAAAATCTCGAGTCGAGGACGTTTATGTCAACTATAACTACCGATGATAGTGAGAAAGGCTGATTCGAGGTGGAGTCGAGTCGAGTCGAGTAAGTTTTGGAGGAACGTCTTAGAATATGGGTGTTAGTCTTTATACGTATCTTCTTTACATAGTATAAAACAAAGTCGCTCCCGCTGTCTGTACGCTTAGATCTTTTAAACTACGCAACGGATTTTAATGCAGTTTTCAGCAATAGATAGATTGATTCAAGAGGAAGGTTTACATGCCCCACATTAGTATCTACATTGCACCCGTGCGAAGCCGGGGCGGGTCGCTAGTATATAATAAACTAATCTCATTTGATACATAACATCACTCCTTGTATTCCCCAAAGGGTTCGGCAGAGGTGTTTTTAGTACACCCTCGTTTCGCCAGTTATGTTTAAGTCCCATGTAATACGGGGCTAACCTATTGCCATTAACCGGGCACAAACCCAGACTCCGGGCTATTACTGAGAAATTCCTAATGGCAAAACCCAATAAAACTTTACCGGGCTTAGGGATCGAACTCAGGACCCCATGCTCAGCAGTCGCGCTTGCGACCACTAGACCAACAAAGCAGTCATGGCTCATTTGATACCTTTCTTGTAAGTGTCGTTGGTATATGACTAGAAAACCAGATAAAAATAACCGGCCAAGTGCGAGTCGGACTCGCGCACGAAGGGTTCCATACCATTATCTATAAAAATCACGTTTGTTTTAAGGGAGCCCACTTAAATATTTTTTTATTCTGTTTTTTAGTATTTGTTGTTATAGCGGCAACAGAAATACATCATTTGTGATAATTTCAACTGTCTAACTATCACGGTTCATGAGATACAGCCTGGTGAGAGACGGACGGACGGACGGACGGACAGCGGAGTCTTAGTAATAGGGTCCCGTTTTACCCTTTGGGTACGGATACCCTAAAAAAAACAGTTGTCTAATTAATGAAATTCCACTCTATGGCAGCGCCTTTTAGGATCCAGCTTCCAGGCCGCCATCTTGAGTGTTATTTATTAATGTGATTGACTATGTTTACTAAAGAAAGAAACTTCTATTTCATATTATTGGTACTCTAAAACCTCATAATTCTCTTGACACAATGACTTTGAGCTATACTGTAATGTGAAAGTGTAGTGTCCAATACTTCATATAAACTCACGCCTTTTTCCCATGGGGGTAGGCAGAAACTATAGAACGCCACATGCTACGACCCTTGCATACCCCTTCCGCTTCATCCACATTCATACATCTTGTCATACACACACGCCGGTTGAAAGTACTACGTACCTGACCTTTGTAAAGAACATCACCAATAACATCGATGTATGAAAACGATCATCACCAATAATCAAAATTGCAAACCAAAAGATGAAATACCTCTTAAAGATACTTTTAATAGTAAAGAGGTGAATCTTTTATAGTTCCCTAACATTAGTTTAAATATTCGTACTGAGAATTCTTTCCTATAAGCGAACACACTTGACCATTTTTTATTAACGCCATCAATCGCGCGAATTCCATTTCACGAAATTCAAATTTCTACAAAACGGAATTCGAAGACGCATTTCGAAAATACATCTATCCCTTTTCAACGGATGCTATAGACATATGTTTCTATCTCTGTCGCTCACTCTATTTCCGGTAGTTCCTGCAACGTCCGCATTTAACGTCGCGGACTTAAAAAGTGGGTAGTTTTCGGAAATCTGCTTCGCGGATGGCCGGAAATGATTTCTGTCCGCTGGGGGATGGGATGGATTTAGGTGGACAGACGTGACAATCGTGGGTAGATTAAAAAATATTCGTTAGTTGTTGAAAGTAGGGATAAAAGTGAAAAGTCTAGCTTTTATATTTAGACATCGTTGTTATCTTCATTATTTTGTTGATACCTATCGGCCTACTAGGGTCTTACTCTGAGTTACTAGTTTTTGTTAATCTATTTCTTTTTCTTTCTTTCTTTTTTAAAAAATCTTTGTCCCACACTAGGATTTCTCTAATACCGTGGGTGCGTTTACAAACACAAATCTTCACCCGCACTAACATCCAAACCAGGACCAACTATCTGTAGGCCATACAAATATTTTTTCCGTGCGGGAATCGAACCCACGACCCGTAGCACAGAAGCCAATTGCTCCGCCACTGCACCAAACGTATCGTCGATGACTGAGTCAAAACACAACCCAACCACTCTTTTAATATTCACGCTCAACCACCCAAAACCAAACCTCACTATCCCATAACCTATCACCAAATACACGACCCCAGTCCGGAGAAATAAACATTTTTATAACTTAATTTGGTGTCCACCCGCGTTTGTCGCTTTAATATTAATAAATTCTCATTGCCTGGATTCGCTTGCAATTTGCCCTTGCGTCCAAAAGTAAAACTTACGACACACCCTTAGTCCTAAATAAGTAGGGGTGGGTCGAAAAAAAGGAAAATTCTGTAATATTTCCGTGGACAACATTCGTGGTGAGATATAGGAATCGTTTGTAAAGTTACAAGGAAATATTCTTATGTAGAATCTTGCATGGTCTTTGATAAGATGAGCAGAATTGAAAAAAAATACCCGTAGCATTACTAAGAAACGTGAGTGATATAAATCAAGTGGCTTAGAAGTTGATAAAATTGTAATTTGTAGCAAAAGTTTGGTAGGATGTCGTCTATCTACATCACTGCATAGTAGATTTGGAGAAAACCTTTCCCAGAATCTACTTTTGACAACTTTCCCAGGATTATAATTTCGAAGGTTTCTGTATTTTCACTCATAACAGCGTGTGTTTAATAATTCCACACAGAAATAGCAAAGGGAAATAATTTGTCTTTTCCATCTTCTAACAGATAAAATAACATCAACAAACCAGTCGATCCTTCAAAATCAGCCAAGGAAACTACGCCTAGGTAGGTCGTATCATGCAAGCATTTATCTTATGAATTTATCTAGGTTCATTCCGCCGCGGTGGTTCGCAAAGGCAACCCGAGCCTTCGGTAATACTACACCGCTAGACGCATGGATGTACCCTGCGTTTTATGCGGCCTTAGTACATTATTATAATTGCTATCATGTGGTTATTGAATTTTTCTATCATAAACTTCGCCTTTTGGTATTGCTAATGTTTTTGATGTGGCTTTAGATGCAATTTAGGGATCATAATATCAGGCGTTGATTACGCAGCAACCACTAGAATAAAGTTAAGAGCTTTCTATTTCTTTTTCTATTACTGCACAGTTTACAATCTAGAATAGCAATCTTATTAAGTCTGTCATCACATAAATGAATCAGAAGTAGACTGTGTACTAGTTTCAAGTTTATTCAGTTCCTTGTTTAATTTAATTTAAATTATCTTCGTGTCTAGGAATTTCAATGTAAGTTTGTAGGTTAACAATCAAGTGTCGTGTTTGAATAGTTTGCAATTGCATCTCGCGGGCTCTCGGCTGGCTTGACGCGCGTCGTGCAGGGAAACTGTTCATGTAAATTATTCATACAACTGTACTTTGAGGTCGGATCAAAATAATTTAATTTAATTGTTGCCCGACTTTAGAAATTTTCTTACTTTTTTACAGAATATTCGAAACTTTGTCAATGGATGAAACAGAAGATGTAGACATAATCCAAACTCGACAAAAACATAAAAAAGATATTCTCACAATCAAAATAACAATGTCATTACCCAATGGGAAACGTAATAAATTACCAAGAGATCATAAGTACAAGCAACTGAGCGTACCCAAAAACAATATGGAGTCTTGTCGCGCGACGGGCGCCCTGTAGCGGGATTATTACAGACTTATAATTATTTTTAGCCCCCCGAAAAGGCTTAAGGCAGCTGCGTAGGATTTGTACTAAGACTGGCGTTATTCAATATTATTTTCTTTCGGGAATTTTCGTGGGGAAGCGTTCCAGGTGAGGCATTATGTGAGATTTGGAGCGCTCGCGAGGATTTGACGATTAGCGGATGATATTTATAAGCCGAAAGTTTGCGTTAAGATTAGTGATTTTGATTTTAACCTCAATGGATTTGCTGATATTTATGTGGGATTCTACAGTTTTCATGTCATGTAACAAGGAAATAAAACTGTAACCCTGGAACAGCCATTTTAATTTTTTACCTAAGCTAGCAATCTCTCGCAACAAACCAAACGCTATCCGAACAAAATCTATGAAATTCAAACGCGACCGTTATTACACGTACCGCGGGCAATTTTAAAATTCAAAACGCTCCCAGTCACGGACATTCGGATTGTTACCAATATCGCATGCACTGCACTGAATTTAAATTCACATACAATACTCACGACTCCGCGTTAGCCACCAGATCATTTCACTTCCCTTTTTGGTCGTCGAGCGCTCGCTACCGAATTAATTCAAACGCTTCATTCGATTCCATCGAGCCACTGTAACTGTGTAATCGCATATCAATCGTTCCATATTCGAACACTCGACCTTTGTGGTCAAGGATTCGAACGTGGGACAACCATTCATTTGTTTCCCGCCGGCGGCCGCCGACCAATCAGCGGCGCGCGCTGCGCAGGTGGCGCGCTGTCACCACGCGGCGTTCCATTTCCCGCAGCGCGTAATCGAATGAATATTACAAACGTCAAAGTGACAGCTATGCAGTTTCACGCCCGATATATGGGTCGAATGCTCTTTTTACGCCGATTTTGAGTATTGTCTATATGCGACCGCGTTTCATTGCACCCGTCACACGCGACTAGAAACTCGCGAACTTTAAAATTTATCGCGCGAACTCGAGTTAGTGTTGACGCGTCCCGGACCTACACCGGAACTGTTTTACAGGGAGCCCATAATGAAAGCACTTAGCGCTAAGCGAAGCAATTATAAGTAATTTGGAGAGCGGTAATGGGCGCGGACAAGCGATGCGCAAAAACGCGCCAAACGTAACGCGCTAAAAGCTCCCTAATTCGATTGTCGACGTATACTTTTTAAAGTTCGAGCTGGCCGGCGAAATGGCGCGAAATTTTCAATATTCAAAAAGCGATTTTCTTTTTAGGAATAGAGGAGACGCGGGTATTTTAGGGAGAAGGCTAATTGTGAAGGCTCACCGAAGATTGTAATTAAAACTCGCTCTTGTAACTCAGCGGGAGCGTACGGAAAATTCGCGGAATTCATAGTCATAAAGAAAGTGGGATTGGAGTCGGCTCGCTTCGAATGAAACAGAAATACCGGGGCTCAGGCGACTTTGCGAGCGTCACCTGAACAGCGCTGAGCGTACCGAGCGCCTTCTTCGGCCCTGGTGATTTATGGCCGCGGATCCGGACCGGTAATGAAATTGCACCCTCTCTCCTCCCTTGCCCCCTCCTACCCGCGCCGGTATCCATTCTAGAAATTACTACGCAACACTGAGTCGTGCACTTACGATTGTCTCGCCTCCCTGATACCCTGGTAGTCTTATGCTAATGTTTACTTTTTGTTCAAATTTCATCAATCAATTTAAGTCGGGGGTTGCAACTGAGATCGATCGGTGACGTAAGTAATTTGAAATGTCAGTGGAATGATAAAAAGTTTAACTTCGATTGGTTTCTTATACGATGTACCTAGCACACAAAGATTTTCAGAGGCAATCACGGATTCTTTCAAAAAAAAATTCAAGTAGATCAATCACCTCCCTACCAATAAATGCCAGTAGTCTCTTCGTCTAAAAATATCAATCTCAAACCTCCCAAAAAATCAAAAACCCTATTTGCTACATCCCAACTGAAATACCATACACAAAAAGGGTAAACACGAAAAAAAAAACATAATTCCGGGCGCGGGAAATTGCGATTTACGCGGGAAAATGCCATAAAACACATACATAGACATTGTTGGGTAACTTTTAAAAACGGATCACAATGGGGCATTCAGCGTGACGCAGCCGCAGCGGTGGACCGCCGACGCTTTTCAATTAAAAATTCCGGCCTCCAATAAAATTTTCATTGAGCTACAAAGATTTCGTTAGTTACTGTTAGCTGGGAGCTGTGGCTAACTTAGTTTTGAGTTGGTCTACCATTTATGGGAGGTTAAGAATGATTTGCGATTGAAAATGTAACAGAATAGGCTTAGAAAGAAGCTCAGTATAGAATGTTGTGGTTCATAGTAGAAAGAATTTAAAAGGAGTTCTAATAAGAGAATATCAGTATCAAAACATTAAATTTATTTCTATGAAGAGCAATAGTATCTTAGGATTCAGGTTATCAGACCGTATAAGGAGAGCTGCGCTTGAAAACACAGATCACCGACGTTGGTCAGAAAGCCGCAAGTTTAAAATGGAACTGGGCTGGTCACGTCTGCCGCATGTCGGACGAGCTGTGGGCAAAACTCATCACTGAGTGGAGCCCACACAACGTCAGACGACGTCGCGGCAGGCCCAGAAGGAGATGGCGGAACGAATTAGACATTTATCGGAAGGACTGGAAAACTTAAACCGAGAGGAGTGGAGGGGGGTAGGCCTTTGCCCTACGGTGGGATGATCATGGCTGAATAATTAAAAATTTATGAATAGCAAAAGTGGAGACGATGGATAACCTCAAGGGAGAAAGAAGATTTGTTACGTGTAAAGAAGTTTTGTATTATGGTCGCCAACCCATTTGGCTAGGGTACTGATAATGATGAGTACCACCCTCGCTTTAAAGAAAGACCATGACCATCTTTAAGTGTCGAGTGATATGAAGATGAGAAGCAAAAGTCATCATATGATATAATAAAGCCTTTTTTTATTGTTGACTTGGTCGAGTTTGGCCGTAGCCTCGCCTGATGATAAGCGAGGACAGGGTCTAAGATGGAGCACACGAATCCAAGGAACAGAGATATCCCCTGTACCCTTTTGGCTCTCACATATTCACGACGGAACACAGTAAACTGCGGGTGATAGCTAGCCAGGCGGACCGTATAGATCCTACCACCAAGCGTGCTGGGTTTTGTTGAATCTTACAACACGCGTCTATTCCCAGCGTGCGGTGAGGAAGTTTTATATTGTAACCCGTCCGCACACATGGAACTTCTTTGTCGTCTTCGAAAAACCTTTCTTCATTAGCATGATCTATTCACGTTATACACTAATAAGCATTCTTTCTTCTATGCCAATTATTTCATCGTTCTATTGAAATTTATTATTTATTAATATTGGTTTATTATTGAGGGGCTCGTGGCTAATAGCCAACCGCGCGGATCTTACGATTTGCGAGGTTAAGTTGCGCTTTCCGCGGTCAGTCTATAGATGGGTGACCATTCGTTACATATCAAGACCCCTCCGTGTCTCGAAGAGCACGTTAAACAGTCGGTCCCGGGTGTCATACGTATACCTATGACACTCGTTACGGGAAGTCCGAAGACCGAAAGTCTGACAACCGGTCTAACTTTAGGATATCGGCATTGCCCAGTAACTGGGTTGCGGAGGTCTGATGGCAATCGCTCCGTGTAAAATATTGGTATTCAGCCGCATCTGGTTAGACTGGAAGCTGACCTCAACATAGTTGGGATAATGCTAGACAGAACATTGGTTTATTAACCAGCACCCGAATTGAAAAACATCGTATCTTAAACAGGTTTTTTCAAATTATCTTCTATCCTTAGTAGTTTTAACGTATGACTAAGTACTAACCGTTAAATGTTGAAACAGCCACGCCCTAAGGATGTTGGTAGCCACCTTCGGGAAGATGCCCCTCTTCTTCTGGTTCTTCTTGCCGTTGGTATCGTCATCCTCCTCGCCCGTGCCTTCCCCGGAGCCGATACTCGCGTTGCTCGCGTCACCTGGTGATTGGGAGAAAGATTAAATACTTGAGGTGATATATTGATTCTAGGAAGTCGTTAATTTATGGTGGTAGACAATGATATCAATATTTTATTTAGTTGTGGTGTAGACACCATTATTGCGTTCAAATTTCTAAGTATCAGTAATTCTTGACAGCTTTTTACAGCACAAAAATAGTTCTGAAAATTTTCAGCTATCTTCTGACCTAATTTGTTTCTTACTTAAGAGTAAAACTCCTTAACTGGTGCCTTTAGGGTTTAAACCGTGTGAAATTAACTCAGAAATTGCATTAGCTGCGACAGCCAATTTGATGGCATTTTGGATTGGATTACGCAACCGGGCTGCGGCGGTCAAATTGGCTAATGCATCTGGCACCGGTAGCAACTGGCGAGCCTGCCTAATGCGTTATCTACCTGTATCGTTTCGTGCTAGGTGTAAAGGTCAGAATCAAGTAATGGTCCCTAGCGTTAATATAGAATCTTAGAATTAATACATTCATTGATTTTCGAAACAAGCTTGTAGGAGCTTTAATATTAGTTTCTATCTAAAGTTATTGCTTCTTAGTTCTATGAAACAAAGTGCACAACAAATAATTAACCAACATGAAATATTACTTGAAGATCTCATTAAGAGACATCCCATTTTTAATTATTAGTAATTTTTTATCGAATTCCCCAGTAATAACATTTCTCATACGAACAACATTAAACACGTACAAACAAGACAAATTTCACATAATTATAACAACGTGTTAATCTGGTACCAGGCAGTTAGCGAACGTAGGAGATGTCCCGTTTGTACACGAGAGCGTCTTATCAAACTGCGCCTGGCATATTAATTAGAAACGCCAAGTTGTATTTATTTAATCACCTGACATACCGCCGATTCCTATCTCCCTGGTACCTACGGTTAATTAATTCTTGCTGTGTTTCTTATATGCATTTTACGTCATGATCATTGATGATGATAGCGGATGTTCTAGATGTGAATACTTAAATAAGATGTCTTGATTATTAGTCATATTTTTTATTAAGTTTCTGAACTTGGGAGTACAAGAGGATTATCTTTCAGTTACCTGCTCTCTTATATCCAAAAATCCACGTTGAAATGTTGAAAGCTACTTTTTTTTTATTCTAATGCAAGTGCAACTGGTTAGCATGGGGTCTTGGGTTCGATCCCCAGGTCGGGCAAAGCGTTATTGGGTTTTTCCATTAGGAATTTCTCAATAACAGTCCGAATTATTGTGCCCGGTTAATGGCAATAGGCTCGCCTCCTATAACATGGGACTTAAACATAACTGGCGAAACGAGGGTGTACCAAAAACACCTCTGTCGTATCCTTCGGGTAATGCAAGGCGTGATGTTATGTTATGTTTTTTTTGTAGGTCAAAATTCTAACATATCTGATTTACATATCTCGCCAACCAAGAAGTATCCCTAGATATCCATCAGAAATTTAACCTTTTGAACGCCAGAGCATAAATGCATCGTCGTGCCCCCCACGCCAAGGCAACTGTAATCCCATCGTTTTTGTCACATATTTGTGACGTTGGCGTACAGGGTAAACTTTCGTTTGTCACATATGTATGACAATGGCGTCCAAAAGGTTAAGGGCTGCCTTTGCTATCCTACAATTTCTATTCCAAAGGAGAATTGACGTCTGTCTGATGCTTTTTTCCTTTGCATAATATATGCGGATAATTTTGGATTCTGTACTACAGGTACCAGGAGAGCAGAAGCAGGGAACAGGATAAACAAATTAGCGTGCACTGAGCCGTATCAAATATTCATCGTAGCAGGAACAAATCGAATCAGTAGGTAGCGGGGTGTGGGCGTCTTATTTTCGTACTCCTTGTTGCTTGGTACACTGTTAATAATAAAAGCTGAATTTGCTGCTCGTACCAATTTTTATTCTCCGCTTTTAACCTTTTCTTCGATGTAACCTTTTTTTTAAACAATGTAACAACCCTATGTCATTCGTTCAGAATAGTGCTGTGCGTACCACGTTGTAGAATTTATCGATAAAAATGGATGTCGTCGAAACGCAACGCAACGGGCAACTGTATCGAGTGTGCGTATCTCATTCGACCGGTGGCATGCACATTGTGATGGTAATAGGGGTAAAGTAATAAAATTACTCTTAGGCCATTACCCGTCGCCCCTCGATGTTGCGTGGCCACCCCAGCGCGATATAGGGTGTAGAAGACACAATAAAACGTTTCCAGTTTGACAAAAACAACGGGATTATTGTCTGTGTAATTGTTTTATACGTGTACCGAGATTTATTTTGTTAAAATTACGTTTTAAAAGTTTGGTTATACGTGCCTTTTGTGAGCTAAACTTTTTTGCGTGATCGTTGTTTTTGTATGTTTCTGATTCATGTGTGATAACTGTCGAAATTCATAGGTCAGTTTTCAAGTAATTGAATTTTAGAAATATGTATTTTTATTTTTAAATTCGTTTATTAATTGTTCATCCTGTATATGTTTTAGCGTGCCAAATCAGAGTGCAGTTGCATGATGCAGTATTGTAATCCCCTAATTCATCTTAGCGCGACGCACACATGCGCACTACCCCTAATGTTTCTAATACACCCCCAAATGGACGAGCGCAAACAAACAGATATGCGTGCGAAAAGTCAAGAGTACAACTTTTATCGAGTTCATTTTATCGAATTAAAAATAGCTTTTAAATCGATGAATGAATTTCCACGACACTTTTTTTGTTTTGAATTTAGAATAGCTAATAATGACGTCAGTTATTTATTACTAGCTTTTCCTTCGAAGCGTCGATTGCGTGATTTTATTCATACAAACTTTGATCCTCTATTTTACCTCATTGGGGGTGAAATTTTCGAAAATTCTTTCACAGTGGGTCCCTACGTTATAAAAGGTATCTCCTGTCAAAATTTAAAGTTTCTAACCCCAGCGGTTTAGGCTGTGCTTTGACAGATGAGTCAATCAATCAGTCAGTTACTCCTTTTACATACCTATAGAGATTAATTAATAATATAAAAAATATGTTTTCTGAAAGGGCTCTTAAGAATATTGTAGCAACTACTAAAATTCAAGCCACGTTGTAATTTAGAAAAAGAAATAGACACCAGTTTCTTGCCCTTTGATTTTATGAACTTAGTATCAAAATATATTTTTTCACAATTCTATAAGAATAAACAGCAGATTTTTTTCTATCTTCGGAATCAGCATATCTTTATACCTACTTAATGTTATATACAAAAAGAACGTCCCAAATGATCTGCTCTAGTATATTCATGCCTAATTATACATATCACGTAGAAAACATTGTTCCCCAAGCATCAACGTTAAAATTCATCACTCCTTAATCAAGACATCGAGACGAATTCGATCAATAAAAACAGAATGGCCTCAACAATTTATGTTGCCCTAGTATTTGGAATAGAAACATTAAAATAACATAGTCGTATATTATAACTAATTTTGTATAAAAGACGTAAAATAAACGATCTGTTTGAAGATTCCTTATTATCCATTTTATAGTCTACACTTGATATTGGTTATGGATAGATTTTTATAGTATTTTTACTTCCATAGCTGAAGTTATCGCCGTCACTCTAATTTTTATGTGATGATGGACTCCCAATCGCGTTTAGAGGTAATTTTAGTACTTAATAAAACGGTTCGTTCTTTAGGATATATTTTACGGCGTGATTTCGATAACTATGGTACGTTATGATTTAATTTTAATTTTGAAAAGAGAAGCATAGATTTTTTATTGTTATTTCTTTATTTCTGTCACCAATTGTACAGAAAAGAAATAAAAATCTGTACTTTTGTCTTTTGCAATAGTTGAAACAAAAACACTATAATTGTTTAAATTCAAAGAGGATGCTCTCAACTGTTTGTCTAAACAAATTCTAAAATACTTTTTAGGTTACGATCATTAGTGATAATACTGTTCGTTCTGCCTAGCCTTTTCCCAACTATGTTGGGGTCAGCTTCCTATCTAACTGCATGCGGCTGAATACCAGTATTTTACACGGAACGACTGCCATCTAACCTCCGCAACCCAGTTACAGGGCAATGCCGATATCCTAAGGTTAGACCGGTTGTAAGACTTTCGTGCTTCTGTCTCCGTAACGACTGTCATAGGTATTGGTATGACACCCGGGACCGACGGTTTAACGTGCTCTCCGGGGCACGGAGGGGTCTCAATGAGGAACGAATGGACTTCCATCTACAGACTGACTGCGGCTACCGCAGCTTAACCTTGCAAATCATACGATCCGCGCGGTTGGTAGCCATGAGCCCTTCTTCGAGTCTGTATTCAAACGAAATTATAATGAATCATTAGTGATAGTAATTGACTGCCTCGTTGGTCTAGTGATGACAACCGCGACTGTTGACCGTGAGATCCTGGGTTCGATCCACAGGTGGCAAAGTGTTATTGGATTTTTCAGTGTGGAATTCCTCAGTAGCAGCCCGAAGTTTGTATTTGTGCCCGGTCGATGGCAATAGGCTGGCCCCCTATTACATGGGTCTTAAACATAACGGCGAAATGAGGGTGTTACTATACACCTCTGCCCAACCCTTCGGGGAATACAGGCGTGATGTTATGTTTTTTTAGTGATAATAATGATTAAATATAAGTACCTTCGTTTGAATACAGACTCAATTTCACGCAAAAAAATAATTCTTCCAGCACCAAATAAGGTTCGTAGGTAAAAACATTTGATACACCAACAGTCCCATGCCACCATATCGGCCGTAACAAGTGAAACTGCTCATTAGCCGTAATCCTGCATGGTGTGGTGTTTGCTCCCATGGTGTTTGTAAGCCGATTGGCGCAACCCGACACCGAATCCGCGACCCTCCGGCTAGGGCACGCGCCGCTGCGGTTTCAGTTGCTTTGTGTTTTGAAAAAGTAAAGGGAGAAATGTTTTGAGGATAGATAGAAATTTTGACGGGAATTTTCATATATTTTGAGCTTGTGTGACTTATGTAACTGGCATTCGTAATGCATGGTTTACACAAGTTTAGTAATTGTCATTAGTGCTTAGTAAATAGGATCAGCTTTTATTCACTCACATTTGCAGTTTCTATAATACTAAGCACTTCTTCTTTTCGTGTGGTTAGTGACTAACCTGGTGTCAGAGTTTATGCCGCCCATGGGCCTCTGACTTGGCTTCACATGCCGTCGAGAAATATCTCTCAGGCATGCCGGTTTCCTCACGAAGTTTTCCTTCACCGTTTTTAAGCAAGTGATAATAATACAATACGCACATGAATCCGAAAAGTCAGAGGTGCGTGCCTTGGATTCGGACTCGAGACCTGCATTCCGACGGTCACACCACTAGGCTATCACTGCTAAGCACTAATTCAGCATGTTTACATGCAAGGCATTAGTGTAAGTGACGAATACTAAGCATTAGTCATTATGCTCGTCTAAACTATGCATTAGTCAAATGATACACGATCAGTTTCACATCAGTCCATTCCGTAGTTACGATCCGACTGATGATGGACTGACGGTGGTTTGTATAATCGATTGATGATTTAGAATTACAGATTTATAAATATTTTTATTGAACAGATCGCCGTAATGACTTGGCAAAGATATTGGTGATCATTTTATGTTGTTATTAGTACACGGGAACATGCTGATAATGGAGGACAGTTCTCTTAGCTGCTTTGTTGGTCTAGTGGTGGCAAGCGCGACTGGTGACCGTGAGGTCCTGGGTTCGATCCCCAGGTCGGGCAGCGTTATTGGGTTTTTCCGTGTGGAATTCCTCAGTAGTAGCTCGGAGTTTGGATTTGTGCCCGGCTGATGGCAATAGGCTATATTATATTTAAGAGAGAAACTAACAGAACGACGAACTCTATTTACTTATACTGCGGAGGACTCGTTGCGTACTACGTAGGTACTTATATGTATTTAAATCCTAAGTTTCTTCCTTGTTTCTTTATCCTTTTCGCCATTTTCTTTTTTATCATTCTTTCTTTTATTTTTTCGTGCTTTTTTGCTTTTCCGTTTTTTACGATAGTTTAAGTATTTTTTTAAAAGATTCCACTTGTTCTTACGTAGTTGTGTGGCTCGCCCCCTATTACATGGGACTTAAACATAACGGCGAAATGAGGGTGTTACTATACACCTCTGCACAACCCTTCGGGGAATACAGGCGTGATGTTATGTTATGTTCTCTTAACAATATTGTTTGAAATTGTAATCGCATTGCAGCTGAAACATGGCTGTTTAACTTTTATTGTTATAGAGATAACGGTCAAAATTCTGTGTTTCAACTGCAGTTCGATTGCGAAGAGTTGGCTTCCGAATCTCTTAGTCACCTTTTACCCACAGGTAGAGAGGTGACAATAAAATTGACAAGCACATCATTTTGGGACCCAGTGCATAATATCAGCAAGCACATTGGATCAACCGCGCGACGGCGCAACGAGTATTCCCAAGGAGGGTTGATGTCAGGCAGGCGGCCGGTCATAAAACAAGAAGCCAAAACCTCTAACAACATGGATTTATGAAATACATGTTCTGCCGACCCCACCTAGTGTGGGATAAGGGCAAGAAGAAGAAGAAGAGAGGAGCCAGGCGATTCTTTGCCGAGCAACATAACGAAGATTTTTTAACAGAAAACTATCTTGATAATAATCTTAGGATAAATAGCGACATCTCTTTCGCCTACGACTCTTAAATAACGGGTTTCCTTCAACTTAACTGACCTGCAACTTGCGTGGGTAGACAGTTTACTTACGGTCTGTATTTTTCTTTATTCGTTCCGAGATCAGCATAAATCTCATATGAGAAATAAAATATTTTGAAAATAAATATTAGCTATGACTGCATACTTATCCATAATGCGTTTGATGATATTTTTAGTTTAGGTATATTACGACCAAAAAGCAGTGCTAGCGTAGTGGTTGAACGCTTGCCTTCCATGCTGGAGGGTCTGAGTTCGATCCCCCGTACCTCTGACTTTTCGAATTCGTGTGCGGATCAAAAATTTGATTATCACTTGCGTTAAAGATGAAGGAAAAACATCGCGAGGAAACCTGCACACCTGAGAGGGTTCCATAAAGTTCTCGATGGTGTGTGTAGTCTGCCAACCCGCACCAGGTCATCGTAGTGGACTAAGGCCTAAACCCTTCTCATTCTGAGAAGAGGCCCGTGCCCAGCAGTAGGACAGTAATGGGCAAGTTATGTTATGTATATTACGACCTTTTTTATTAAAGCTTCGGCAGAATTCTTTGGTTTTAACGGTAAAAATATTTGACATTTAAAATTGCGTTGAATAGTAAAGTTATTATGATTACATTAGACTACGTCCATGGAAGTAACCAGAACCTACGATACAATTTCTGAATTGGCTTTTACAGGTAGTACATACAACAGAATCATGAAAAAAGCCCTTATCCCTAGATATAGTATATAATTTTTATCCAGATAATATTTCAAAAAAATGCTATTCCATCAAGACATTTTCTCAAAAAAATCAGAAACACGACTATTACGATTCTCATGTCTGTACATCATTAGATGGGCACAAAGCGACCTCGAGTTCTGTCGGTGACACTCCTAGGAGATTTATCGCGTTACCAACATTAGTGCAGGGCGCAAATGAGTGCAGGGACTATCGAGTTGCGCCAATCAAATGGAAGCACGCGCTAAATAGTGACGGGACATCTGGGAAATATCGATATCGGTATTTTTGTAGGAATATTTTTAAGAGTCGTTGAGATCAGCCAGAGTGGCTTTTTTAAGCAAGATTATTACTTTCTAAAAGTAAAAAACAACTTTTTATTAATAGCATGTTTCATGGCAATAATTAACATCAATCATAATGTAAAATAAGAGGGAGTTGCCTATGCCTCCCAATTAACTGCATTAAGCTGAGTAAATTAATTAATTTAATCATGTAGCATTAAACTTCTGAAAATATAATCGCGAAAATTTCTAGATTAGCAAGAAGAACTGCCACTTTTACAAGATACCCCTAAAAATATCGACAACAAATCATCGACAATCGCAACACTAGAGGGCGACAACCGCGGTGTCGTAATACGTTCAGCGATTTGATGGATTGGCTTCTTTGCAGTCCCTCCTATTTGCAAACACCCTTATCTGAGCCATACGGGGGCGGGGAGGAACGGGGGACGGCCGGGGGCTAATTAAAATTGGCACTCCGTTATCCATGCAGTTGATAAAACCATTATTTTTACACCCATAAGGTTGGTTTTTGTATGATAAACTGTATGGGTAAGTTTGATGTCACTGCATCAGAATCGCCCGATGGTTGTGGGAATGCAATATTTGAAATGGAATTTATTTTAATAAGATTGATTAGAGATTTTGTGTGACGTAGCTAATGCGTTGATTGTGTGCTGGCGTTTGGGAGCTACCCTTGGCTCGTGGTGACGAAATTGCAGCATAACTTGTAATTACTGGACCGTAGCGAAAGGTGTCATAATACTTACATTTTTACGCACCATGCGACGCGCAAATTCAACATGTTAAAATGTTTGTGTTGTTAGTAGATTTAGGATGCCTAGGTAACCCGTGCACCATAGACTCTCTATAGTACAATGGTAGTCTATGTCATAGACTATAAATTAGTAGCCATAGATTTTGTAGATTGCTGTTTTTTTTTATGTTCGGGTTACCAGGTAATTATATTATGTTTAAATTTAAGTACAAATTGTTGTAAAAATACTAAATCGGGTCTAATCGCGTAGAAAATTTACAAGGCAGAAAAATACCTTATTTATCCCGACGTTTCGACCGAATTTCACCGGCCGTGGTCACGGGTAGACTGAAGAAATCAAATTGTTGTAGTTTTAAGTAATAAGTAATTTTAAGAATTATTATATTTTTAATTTTAAGTACCTATGCTTGTGCGTCCGATAGATGGCATAAAAATAAATACTTTTTTCTTTCTTTCTACAAAATTGCTCAATTGTTGTCGTATCAAATACTGTACTGACAGCTGTGGCCACCTTTAGGCCCAAGCATCTGACGGATGATACTCGTACGTTGCCGATATTACGCTGGTACACACAATTCCATACAAACATCTAATACCGTACACATTTGCCCGAAGATGTGTTAATAAAATTCCTCAAGTAAATTGCGTGACGGAAGATCGGCGGCATATCTTCCGTCAGATGTGGCTTGGCTCTTAAAATTGTACCATTATAATTAACAGATATCATTCTATGGATTACGAAAACTCCTATTTTTTTCAAAAAAATCCTATTTACTATTAAGAATAAATAAAATCATAAAAAAAACACTTTACTATAGGTACAATATTGTCTTTGCTAGCAAACCCCTCTATTATTAATAATTAAACACAAAATTTAAAGCCAATAACTCACATTTTAAGACCTCAAAAACAAATTGACGACATGCCTAAAACAACTAAAGCTCAACCCTCCAACGCGCGCGGCGTTCGAAAACGCAACGCACGCTTAATTACAGCGAACGAAACGCCAAGCGAAACGCATCGCGTCAGCTCAGCTCTTGATGACTACGCTGTCTTATTGTGCTGTTTTAATCAGCTTCGTTAGTGTACAGCAGTTGCGTGATGTATTGGCTTGATGGCTTTTGGTAAACGCTTCGTGTTATAAAATGGTGATTATGAGGAGTCAACAAGTTAGATTCATTTTGTGGTACTATTAAATTGGTGGTTGCTCATTTATAAGCTTTTACAAAGAAAAAGGAAGGATAAGCCGAATGCAGATAAAATATTTTTATATTATAACTTTCGTGAGTGAAATTCATGCTAAAGATGTTTTGAACCGTTAAAAAATAACCATACGGAATAATGGTAGTTTTAAATGTTTTGTGCATTCATTTACATTGCATTTTGTAACAAAGAATATTAAAAAGAAAAAGTGTCGAAATCACCAATAATAATTGATACTTTCTCTCTGAAAGTTGAGTAAAGTGCTGAGTTGCAAACGATTATTAAAATATATTTAACAGATTATTAAAAAATGGAGTGTTTCGGTACATCGTTACGTATTATTTTAATGGAATTTCGAATATAAACATCGAATTTACAAGAATACCAATAATCGTAAAAGGCTTTAAAACGTCAAAATATTACACATAAAAGCTCTCATAACGATATCAGACGGAAAAAATGTTTTTACGACGCGAACTTAACCCTTACAATGGCGTGGATCACGTCTCCGCGATTACGCAGCATTGAAAATTAGTTTAATATCTCAAATTGACGATTCCACCCGGAACGGCCAATTAAGAGGGAATAACACTTGGAATTATCCTCCTGATAGCCAAGTTATGGGGTGCCTTTATGGACCATTAAGTGTGCCGTAACTCGGGAGACGATTCACGAATATTTTGTACACACTAAATGTTTGAATTTACAACGAATCGCGTCTAGCGTTTACGATATTACCGCCCGCTTGTCTAGTTGTAAAACTCAGCTCGGCGTTTTGTGGGTTACAAGTTGTTCAAGTTTAATGACTTGTTATATTACGCTTATTATAATGACGTCACACGAATGAGCTTTACTATCATATCAACCATAGATTAGCTTAATTAAACATTCAGATAACTTAATAAAAAGGTTATAAATAAAATGTATGCACTCGATGAGTTTAAGTTAATAATCTTGGTGGTGTTACCCCAAATTAAAACCGCACCTATTAAAGGATTAAAATAGAAAACAGCAACGTGTAGGTCTGGTGCGGTGGCCCTAAAACCATGGGCGCCCCAAAACGCGTAACGGCCGTTCATTCGCGCATTGATTTCAATTTGAATTTTAATTGCGGAATATTATACAAAATTACATTGCTTAATATTCACCCCGGGCGGCGATTTTTGCATATTTTTAACCCTGTGTAGAGTCGTTTTGGTGCGGGTGGGTGCTGATAAAAATCGCATATATTAACTAAGAGAGGGCCGGATTTGAGCGCAGATAGTCGGGCGGTTTTCATTAAAGCCGATACGAGCGAGATAGGTGTCGTATTTTATTGCTTATCCTCGACTCGGACCGTTCTGTAACGTCTTAAAATTCTACTTAAAAGATTGTGCTTTTGAGATTTTCGAGACATGTTTATGTTACTTCCGACGGTTGTCTTGATTTGGTAATGTACTTTTGCAGAAGATTATTTTTAGCTGCTATCTGTCAAATTTATTCTTTTTTTAAGTCGTAGTCACAAACACTAGCTAGATGTTACATAAAAAAGTAGGTAGGTTGATATTATTTTTCTGCAAAATAGAACCTAACAAACTAGTCCATAAATCCAATCTAGAAAATACAGATAACCTATCAATTAAAGTTACAATCACCATAACAAAGCCATAAACTTCAATTTTCCAGTCGCGTGACTTTTAATCAAGTGCGCGACAAGTCGCAACATTTGACGACAAAATATGCATTGGGTTTTTAAGTCAGATCAGTGCATGCTTAAACAGGGTTAAACGCATAAGGGGTTGATCGCGTTTGACGTGGCATAATGCGATTTTGAATTGCGACTTTATTAATATGGTAATAAATTGAGTTTATATTTTGTGAAACAGATGTGCTTCTTTGGCAAGCTTTTGAATGATTTGATTTGAATATAATGATGTTATTTGATGTCAACAGTTATGAAGAAAGGAGATTTTAAGTACTGAGAGAGACTGCTGGAGACTGCTGATCGTGAGGCCCTGGGTTTAATCCCCAGGTCGGGCAAAGACCTAATAACAATTGGGTTTTTTCCGTGTAAAATTCCTCAGTAGCAGTCTGGAATTTGGTTTTGTGCCCGGTTAATGGCAATAGTCTCACCCCCTATTATATGGAACTTAAAACATAACGGCGAATTAACCCTTTATCGGGCAGAAGATTTTAAGAAAAGTAAATAACAAACAATTTGGCATTTTTTTATAAATAATAAAAAAATCGTTTGTTTTTTATGTAATTGCCTCTTTGTTTTTATTTTCTATTACAGAAAATAATAAAAAAATGTAATATGGTAGGTTTAAAAATAAAAATACAACAACGAGGCTTTCGCGACATCTTCCAAAAAGTTTGGTGGGGAATTTATTCCCTTTGCCTTATAAAGGGTTAAGGGTGTTACTATACACCTCTGCTCAACCCTTCTGGGAATACAAGCGTGATGTTATGTTATTTCAAGAACCTTACATCTTTAGTACTATTAACGTTATTCTTATCTAGACTAGACTTAATTTAAGAGTAGAATTTTATCCGGAAAGAATTAATAAGACTAACTTGTATGGCGACTTAAAATAATTCACATGAGCAGATTCCAAATTGTGACAAGAAATGGTCACATTCCTTCTTTCTCGTTACCCCATTAATACGCGAAACATTTAAGAGCCACCCGACGAGACTCAAACAGACCGTTGTACACAAATAGACATTTGCAAATTACAACAAAAAAACATCTTTACCAAAAGATGTTTATCTAAAAACCTTACGAATACCTCACCAGAAGGCTAATTGCGAGACTCATCCCGCAATTGATATTTTTTAACAAAAAGTAATGCTAATAAACGTAAGCACGTATCTCCAGTTCCCATCAGCAACGGAACGCAGTCAAGATTCCTTGCGTCTTGATATCACGAAACTGAAGAGTCGGGAACGCCAGATATGTATAACGAGTCATCAGATAGTTGTTTTAAAGGAAATATTTATGGAATCTCGTGTTCTCTACATTGTTTCTTGATGATCTGTATTTGGATGTGTTATTTTTGTGAGTGACTTCATGTGTGACACATTCTGTTAAATCTAAAGCTGTGTTGAATAGCGACTATAAGATAATCCTGTTAGTAACGAAATTTAATAATATTAGTCGCAATAGGTATCACTATACAAATCAAACTCAGAGCAAATTTACACAATTTTTATTCTACAGAAAGTATATAGGTACTTCTTCTTTTACTCTTGAGGAAAAATTAATAAGATGCACAAGATACCATAAAATTACCCGGTGAACTCGTAAAAGCCATCAGCTAATAGGAAAATCCAATCCAAAAAATAAATTAAAAACCACAAGTCCACAACTCGATTATGCTAATATAACAAATATCGATAACGATATACATTAAACACATAATTTTATAACTATTAAAATGTCTTTATTTACACTGCACATTAACTAAAGCTATTTCCAATCAAATCAAGGCGACATAAATCTGTTGCGTACGGCCGGACTGACAATAAAAACTGACGCGGCGGCGGGGGGTTAAATGCTCTCAGTAGGTATCCGTTGATTGGCGATTCCAGGGCTGGTGAAGTTAACTTGAATTTCTTTTTTATTGTGTTTTTATTGTGCACCTATCTGTTTTATGTGTTTTGGGGTAGGCAGAGGTCTAAGCGAATTTTGATAGAGGACGTACCATTAACTGCTTTTGTGTTTTTACGAGGTTGTTTTAGGAGTTTTGAGGAATGTTTTGAGGATTAAACAGAGCTTGATAACTTGCGAGAGGTAAAGAAAAAAAGAGGCGTTAAAAAGAGATGGTTAATAGGGGTAGGTACGTCTCATAGAATAATGGTGTGGTTTTGTGAATAACAAAAGTTGAAAAAGTACTAGTAACAATATGATTATTACTAGTCCTTAGGTTTACTTGTAATCATTCAAAACTGGGCAGTTTTCAATTCTACTGCCTCGACAAAACGGTACCAAAAGTTATGCTAAATTATCAGGTACACCCACAATCATGTCGACCAGTATCGGGACATTTAAACAGACAATCAGACAGACAGTCAGACGGACAGAAAGACTTGGCTATACTGACAACACGCGAGTCCAACCTACGAAACTCTCTTAGATATTTTACTTAAGACAATCTACTTTCCTGATTTTACATTCTCTGCTGGATATCTCCAGTTTCCTTATCTATTGTAAATATTAATAGACACGTAACATAAACTGAATATACCACATAAAACTTGTTATTTTAAACGCAACAAAAGGCAAAAGTCGCCTACACGACCGGTCCTAAGTACTAGGATAGCATATACTCGCAGCATTTATCCAAGGAACGCTGTGTGAGGCCGTTCATACACCGTATTTATGAACACCGCGCGGTCATGATCGCCTGGTGCCTGGTTACGTTACACCGCCGTGTTGGTGATTAATAAGATGGTTTTTTTTGGTTAACAATGGTTAACCGAAGGAAGATACGAGTTTTTTTATTTCTGGGTTTGATATTCAGTTTGTGTGTATTGAAATTGTAAGTAATGTGGTGTTTTAGTTGGTATTTCTTTTAATTAAGATCGTATCAACGAGGAAGAAACAGGGTCAGTAAGTCAATGCAACAAACCAAATGGTGAAGTATCCAGAAGGTGTGTTAGAACTAATAAATTCAAAACTTATGAGGTCCAGAAATCAATATGCCGCCAATATTCCACAAACTTTGTCGTCTCTTAAAACAAAGTCAGTGGACCTTGACTTAACTTTAAACCCTCCATATCACAACACGTAAATTAATACGCAAAGGAACAAAAAAGGAGTATTTATCAAAAAGCTTGCGGTGTCATCGTCCGGTTCTGATCACTCGATACTCGGTGCGCCGGCGCAAGAAACGATACCATCGCATACTCCGCGAAAATAAAATGCCTCCAATCAAATGTGATCTTTAAAAACTTCAAAAAATAATGTTTTGGTTGATGCCATTAATATGTTTAATGGTGACAGATTTCCTAACCTGGCAATTAAAGGAGTTGTAACAACTTTAATATAAATATCAGACTCAATAAATATAAATGTTAGTTCTATGGTAATTTAACAAGCAATAAAAATGGCGGTCAGGAACAGACTGAACTAGTACATAAAGCGGCATTATTAACAGAGCTAACAGAGACTCCGATCGCTATTTTTGATGGTAACATTAATATAACCAAAATCACAGAGTACACACCATAGTTCAAAAAGATTCCCACGACAATACACCTACCGAACATAAATCGTATGCAAGCACCCAAAAACCACCAAACATTAGAATTCTGTGCACTGCAAACAAACTACAAGAATTTGTAACATAAAAAGATTCTGAAATAATGCTGTTAAAACCTATTTAGTCCTATTACGATCTAGACCACATATAGCCTAGTTTTCTGCCTTAGTTCCGTCTAGCCAGCATAGAATGTTAAGGAATTAATTGTTTGAATTTAGACGTGATGAAAATTACAATGGCCGTCACCTGAGGTCGGAAAGATCCCATCCATCTTGTTAATAAGGCACTCGTGATTGTGTTCGAAATTAGACGTAATTTTATGTTTGAATTAATGTGTATAAATTTTAATGAAAAATTTGAGGGAACTTTTAAAATTTACGTGGTGTTTGATAAGAGAGAAGACAGTGAAACTAAAATAGATGTGTGCATAGCTTTAGAAGGTGATAAAATCACCAACATAGAAAGAAACGAAGAAAGCATTTATTCAGAAGATAAAGTGAGACAATAGTGATAGAGAAACTGAAGTTGTAATGGATTTGAGATAATTATTGTGAAATCCATGAACTGTATCTAAAGTAGGGTCATTTTAATAGACCAAATTTGACATATGCAAGTCTATTGTCTATTTGTCAAAGTAAATCGTAAAATTGTTTTCTGTTTCATTATTAAAATAAATATATATTTAGTAGTTGAAAAACTATGTCCAACTGTGCCTCGTACTTTGAAAAAATTCATAATAAATATTACATGGCTGCCGTTGCAAATAAGTATTTTGATGAAGTGTCAAATGTGGCCTATTAAAATGGCCCTACTTTAGACACACGGTAGTGTGTCTAGCCAAGTTCTGAAAATAGTATAGGACCACAACATTTCTGTTCGCCATGCGAACAACAGGTATAAAGACACGAAATGATAATACAAAATGTTTGGCCGGTGACACTTCGGAATGACGCACGCAACTGTCAACGCGCATCAAGCATCAAATTGTAATCTACTCACACTGCACCATCTAATTGAGGGACGCACCGGTACCGTAAACAGTGCGCTTTACGACGTGTCGCCGCGCGACGGCGCGATGCGCGACAAATAAATCAGACGCAACACAAATATTACTGGCAGTCGCCCGCGCGTCATAAACGGCCGCGCCATACACATTTACGCGTCTAAAATAAACTCGCCGCGTGCACTTTTCGCAAATAATCCACGGATTAAGCCGCGATTGATGTGCGTTTTTGGTCGCGCGTCTTGCGACATAAATAAGCGTATATATTTGTCGTAATAAGACGGTGACGTTGGCCAAATAGTAATTGGTCTCAGCTCAAGGGAACATGTTTACTGGGCGAGTTAATTAAGCCGATTCTATTATTTAGCATCATGTGTTGTACGCTGTCAACCAATTGAGCGTTTGTAGTGCATTTTATGTGACTATTTTTTATACGATTGCGGCCTTAGCTATGAAGCTTATGACTTGGCTATACTTTTTTATGATCCATCTCCTTTTGTTCTTCTCTTGACATGTCAATTGTAGTGCAGAAATACTGTTTCTAATGAGTTTAAAGTTGTCTATGGTATCATTAAAGTTTCTCATAACATAACATCACGCCTGTATTCCCCAAAGGGTTCGGCAGAGGTGTAGGTATAGTAACACCATCATTTCGCCGTTATGTTTAAGACCTACGTAATAGAGAGCGAGCCTATTGTCACCAACCGGGCTGCTACTGAGGAATCCTACAAACCCAATAACACTACCCACCCAACCTGGGGATCAAACCCTGGACCTCACGATCAGCAGCCGCACTTGCCACCAACGAGGCAGTTAAATTTTCTCAATAACTGTCTAATGTAATGTAAATCATTATTTCAATTATTACGGCTATGTGAATCTTGTAAAGCAATCTAGGAACCAAGGGTTATTACTGTTGTAGCAAGGTTCCTATGCCTCTAGGAAACATTTAGATATAATCATTACATTCTCGCTCGAACTCTGTAAACATTAGTGTATAGACTAGTTATACGTAATGCTGTAACTCCCTCGTTGGTCTAGTGGTAGCAAGCACGACTGCTGATTGTAAGGTCCTTGGTTTTACCATGTGGAATTCCTCAATAGCATCCCGGAGTTTGAATGTGTGCTTAGTTGATGGCAATAGGCTCGCCCCCTATTACATGGGATTTAAACATAACGGTGAAATGAGGGTGTTAATGTACACCTCTGCCCAACTCTTCGGGGAATACAGGCGTGATGTTATGTCTTAGTTTCTTTTTGACGGAAATGAAAAAAATGTTAACATCATTTTTAATCAAAATAAAAAGAAGTTAATGAGGTATCTCCGTCTATTTTAGTTGAACAAGCATTTCTTATTCAAAATCGTATTCTAAAAAGAATTCAATTTAAACATACCAAATTCAAAAAATGTGCACTAATTAAATTGAGTGACATTCTCGAATTGTAAACTAAATCACATTATATTTTTAACTCGATATAAAATTGCGTAACTGACATTCTCGATGCTATTACTAAACTAGAATTTTAAGTGCGGAATCAGAGTCAGGTGATCAAATGAAAATGTTTGAAGCTCGTTAATGAGTAGTTGAATGCTAATTGTTATTGTCCAATCTGTTATGTTAGCCATAAATAAAGAAATTGTAGGAGGTGTTACGATATCGACAAAGATTTTAATTTAATCTGAGCTATCAATTGAATTCTAATTGAAGGAACGATAAAATTAACAAGAAGCTGAATCATAGACAATAATTGATGTGCCATAAACCATAAACGACGACTACAAAGACCAATATAAGCGTTTGAAAACCTTAGTAACAGTAAATACGTACGACAAATGCAGGTCTTAACCATTAAGTATCGACAAATAGTCGCAGTAACGTACAGATGCACCTACTCTTCCCACTTGACTTTAATTTATTTAACTCCATCGGTTCCTATGTCGCACGTCATTTATAAGGCGTTGCGTTCGTCGGTTGATCGGCCGCGCCCGTCTTTTGTTCTAATTTTATTGAGTGCTAAACGCTACCCGCGCAAACGTCGCGACGCGTCTTTTAAATGTAAATTTATGCGAAATCGCGGTGATTTATGCAGCCGTCTAATGATCTACAAACTTCTTTGAAATCGTCTCAAACTGACAATGTTCACACCGGTATTTAGATAATCTTGACGCACTTAAAACGTTATTTATTTAACGTTCACTAGAAACGATCTTCGCGGAAACTTAGTTAGTACCTGGTTTTAGTTTAGAAAGTTAATTTTGTAACTGAAAGCGGCTATCTGTGACCATGTTAGGTCTCGTTGACACCAGTAATTTTGGTGTAGCAGTTCTCGTGGGAATTATTCTGGTTTATGTACGAATTTCTAGAAATTGTTGCATCATGCGTACAGAATTGGACGGTGATGAAAATACTGAACATAAATAAGTTTTATTTTAAGCTTGATTACGAACTGTCTTCATAAAATACGTTTAATTTAAAGTTGGTATCGTAAATATTTATTTCTTTGTTTATTCTTTGAAGATGCTGAAAATGTATCGATTTAAATGAGATCTAGGTACTTCAGTTTTGCTTATAAATGCTTTCTTTTAACCTGTCAATTTAAAACAAAACATATTTAGCTAGTTTTCTCATACCAGGGCGGCATAAACGGTAACAATAATGTAAACAATAACATAAACAGGGCGAGTCCACCTGCCTCGCACGAAAGTACTAGGCTCGCATACATATTGAAGAGATGGCGGGCGCGCGCCGCGTTTGCATACGATGTTCAATTACGAACCCGGAATATGGAATGCATTATAACCGCTATATTGTTATGCTCTCTGGGTGAACCGTCGCGTGATTGTTTCCTTGGTCGAGATGGGGCCAAGGAAGATTTCTTTGCATATGAGAGTCAGAGTCAATTACACATACACCTTACTTCCTTACAATCCTTCTTGATCAATTTATACATATGTATGTTGGCAGAGGGAAATCGTCTTTGACCGTTTTTCCACGAACTCACGACACGACATGACAAAATGTTATGACGATTCCGAACGCAATATTTATTATTTCTATGAACCATTTACTGCAAAGCGACATGATAATACTAGTGTCCGTAGTAAGCGATTCATTGAAATAAGTAGGTATATGGCGGTCTCGTGTCGTCACGACAATTGGTCGTGTCGTATCGTGTCGCCGTATCATGAAGCCGTGCCGTGGAAAAACGCCCTTATATTGCTGAAATTCAAGCATTATTACTATTTTATTTTCAGTATATTTTGTAGTAGGTAATCTAAAGTCATAGTCACTTTTGATTATAATAGTTGAATGATAATAATTATTATTATTGCAGGTTTCTGATCAAAAATGAATTAAATGTCGGCTCATCTTCTATAATAGTGGTAGGTAAATGAGAATTTAATTAGCACTTCCAAAATAATTCACACCTTAGTCTCGTTCTATTTATTATAATAATCCCTCTAAAAGTACTAGGTAATCATAAATCATAGAGAGATAGCGAGCTGTCTCTGAAATTACTTAATGTAGCCAAGTAATAAGCAATAATTTCCTCGTAGGGTAATAGTTTAGCGACAGCGCCATCTATCGGGCAGTAGCGGTAAGTGTCCATAAATCGATAGTAAAATAATTTTATCCCTACCATTGGCTAACTGCGGTTGGAAATGCGAAACACCTAAGGCTATGCAATTTTGAATAGGAGCGATATATTAAGTAATTATTTTGTGTGTGTGTTCATATTGAATAAATTATGTTCTAGATGATAACGTTGTTTATGCTACAGTTATAATTTTTATACTTGGAAGTTTCCGAATAATTTCTTGTGTTTATTAGAAAGTATGTAAGTATGTAGTGGTCGCAAGCGCGACTGCTGAGCACGGGGGTCCTGGGTTAGATCCCCAGATCGGGCAAAGTGTTATTGGGTTTTTCCATTAGCTTTTTTCATTAGCAGCCCGGAGTCTGAATTTGTGCCCGGTTAATGGCAATAGGCTTGCCCCCTATTACATGGGACTTAAATATAACTAGCGAAATGAGGGTGTTACTATACACCTCTGCCCAATCCTTCGGGGAATATAGGCGTGATGTTATGTCGTCACCACGTTTGGCGAAACGTCTCATACGACATGTTTCGTCGTGGAAAAAAAAGCCTGAGGATTGAAATTAGGCACAGGTGGAAAGTATCTTGGATCAAAGCATATTGCATATTTTTCATCCTGGTAAGCTAAGAAATTTTCAAAATCCACTGGAACCGTTAATCTCTCGATTAATCTCGTGTTATCACCACAAAATTAGTAAGTAGTATGCATTAAAACAGTATGTGACTATAGCGTCGGTCGGCAGTGAAAACCACGTATGTGTAAAATACACATTTATAAAAGAGATAGAAATAACTGTCTCCTGCAAAAAAATGGCCGATCAAATGTTAATACAAGTTTGTCATCGTACGACATAGATAGCTTAGAAGTATTTGAATTGAAAGTTTGTTGAACTAGTACCTACGTGTATGACGAGTTTATCAATCTAAAGAACAAATAAAACGCTTTTGAAAAATATATTATCTACGAGGTTGTCACTGCCGAGCGTCGATAGCTGTGTACGTCCAACCCAACTTGCACCCTGGACAGCCAGCCCCACTACCAACCTTGCTGACTAGCTATTCTTTTTTTAAACACGACGACGTCGAGAAGGGAAAATGCCACAAACTTTAGGCAAATGACATGACTTTAACACGATTCAACAATTGAAATACCAATACAACCGGCTAGTTTTCTTAGTGACAAAACGCGCTGCGGTCGCGTCCCCGTCGACCGCGAACATTACTAGGTCTCGTTACGTTTCGTTTTATTGTTGCTCTGTCACTTTTATTTACTTTTTTACGCATAACTAGTTATGTACCGCGGTTGTGGTCTCGCAAGATTAACGCTCGGTTAGCAAATTTGTTTGGTTAAAAAATGACAAATGGTTGGGGTTTTGGTTAGCTTTGTCTAAGTTTTGAGTGTTTGGAACGATTATTTTTGTCATGATGGACTCAAAATTCTAATATTTTGTTATATAAATTGTGTAGTTTGTCGTTCTACATCAGAATTTTAATCGAATAAAAAATATTTGAATCGATTTTAGATTGTTATAAATTACGTTTATAGCCATACATCATATTCTTTGATAAAATGCATTTGATTGAATAGAATTAAGTCTATCTTCAAAATAAAATAAGTCGTCATCTTACAAGACTCAATGAACTCTTGATTATCTATGTATAAACCTATGTATAAATGTAGATTAAATCCTTTTTTTAAGGAATCCTGTCTTACCTTACAGTATACTAGATCCTAATAGAGTACACACATATAATTACAGATAGCAACGTGGTAAATCCATAAATACACAGCCCACGTTAGGTATTGATTAAATAGTTACACAGCGGCCACGTTCAGGTAATCTGCGTGATTATTTCAAATCACCGACACATTACATTAAGCGTAATCTCCTGTAATGGCGGCGCGGTGTTGCCAGCCGCCGGCACTCCCCGCCGAATTGTGGGAAAATAACCATCCTAAGACACCATCCCGAAACCTATCAAAAACATTTTAATATTCATGGAAAATTTATCTAACGCATACCTACATTTGAATTATAAATATACGTGATATTTAAAAATGACAGCGATATGAATCGGATGAACATCGATTTCCCATGAGAAGATTACATTATTCACACATTATACAATTATTTACTTAAAACCCTTTAGTATTTTTATCCGAGTTGCGAGCTCCGCGGACAGAATGGATATTGACAGCGAGGCGGGAAAGCGCGAAGGCGGCCATGACACTTTTTTCTTTTTAATTCGAAGTGTCACAATGGATGGCATAGTGCACTTTATGCCAGTATCAATATTTTATTATTTATTTTTTTAATCCATATACTCGAATTACTCAGAGTAGATGAGATAGTAAGCAATTATAAAATCTTTATTTTTATCAAGTATCTGCTTTCACAAAAGACGTATACTTGATTACCCGTTTGGCAAGAACCTTAAATTATATTCATATATTTTTTATTTATCCGAGAGTCTTTATAGGGATTATGTCGCGATCGGAGTTACGCATTTCGAATTTTACTAAAAAAAATATAATAAACATGACCGTAGCGAAAAAGCAATAAGACGCACGTCAGATATAACTTGAATTACAATTTTAATCTTGTCAAATCCGAGTTTTTATTGTGATCGGGCGGTCCGCGTACGGTGGACATAATTTTCGTTTTCAAAGTTTATTTAATAAGGAGTTCTCGCTATAAGAAATCATATTAAAGTCGCCCGCGCCCCGGTGAGGGTTGGAGACCTCGTATAAATTCGCGATTTTTATATCCAACTCATTATTATTTTTGAACGTTCGAAACGACCGCTTATGAATAAAAAGTTGACTTTATTTTGATGCAAAAATATTGTTAACTGACAAAAAGTTATCGGTGAGAGTCTGTCGGGCGCGTGTCGCGTACGGGCCAGTCCGCTGGCCTTTATCGGCAATATAAAATCATATAATAAGCAAAATACACCGTGGCAGCGTCCGTCACAATGACAAAACTGCAATAAAAACAATTACATTATCTGTGTACCGTCTCGACGGAATTAAAGATCAGTTAACTCGCTAGTCGAGATAAAATGGCTACTGGAGATTTAAAAAAATCCTCTCAATCATTCGACAATATGAGCGGCATTCCTCGCATAGTGTATCTATTATAAAACGCCTGTTTTCCATCATAAACTTTTTTGACGGAACGTTTATTTTAAGTAGATGGTATTTTTATCAAATTACTATAATTTTGGTCAAACAAAACTACGAGCTGTCAGAATTGACGTCGGTAAATCATCGACTTGACCCTTTTTTGTTACCTACTTTAATAATTTCGTTAAGGGCTTTTTAAACGGGGCGCATATTTGGAATAGCTGCCGGTACTTTATGGTCCGGATCATTTGTATAGGAATTTAAATGGGATCGCTTTAAAATTGGATTACAATAAAAATCGAAAAATGCTCTGAGAATTATTTGAACTATTCGAACATCTGGACAGCGCTTACGGAATTAAAGCGGACAATAAAAACTTTACTAAAATAAACTCTTTTGTATTCGGATAACAATGCAACCTAATGAGTGCGCATCAATCGTCCAACTTGAAGGAAAACAAACATAATTAAATCAAGATAGTAGATATAAAGCGGAAACTATTAGGTGCAGTGTCGGGGCCAGGGATCGGGCCACAAGTCGCCGATAGCGCACCAGATTTATACAATATATCTCATTATTCATATCTCAACAAAGAGGGGCATAAATTACGCGGGCCCGAAAATATCTAAATCCTAATCCATTCGCCTCGCTTGTCCCCGACTGAATCCGATTTTAAAATATTTATGAAAAGGCAACAAAAAAGTTAAAAAAAAAACACGAGTCCAGAGACAGAATAAAAAAAATAAAAAAATACATAAGCCCCGAGAGCGAACGTCGGAAAAAAGTTAAAATGATTGTAGGGCATCTCGATGTAGCGTTGTTTTTTTCTGGACGTATCCCCGTTTCATTAGATTCGTTTCAATTCTGTCGGGATTAGTCGGAGAAAGGTCTCTTAAGGATAAAATGCGATGTCCGTTGATTTATAAAGATCCTCTCTTTCGGGCGATGGGACATAATTAATTGTTCTTCGTGATCTATCGCTGTGTTTTTTTGTGGAGCAGGTGATCGTAGTGGAAACTGAACGGCATGGTGTGTTGTGTGCGGATGTGCGCGGGTAGCGGGTAGCGTGTGAATCGCGCGGTGGTGAGCGAAGCGCGCAGTGTCGGGAGGCTGCGAGGGCGAGGCGGTCCACGTGCTCGCAGCACTGCTCGTGACAGCTCCCGAAATTAGTCACGTGGCCGCTAATAGCCCCACGGGCGGGGGTGGCGTGCACTCGCCGTTTTTTTCCGGCTCTCGTACGGTTGTTTACAACAGTTGGTGGCTATCGATCCGCCCGCCCGGATATAGACGTAAATACGGCGTTATTCATCGAATGAAGGCCCGTTTTGTTTGCACACCGCCCCCGGTTTTGTCGTCTCGGCTGTTTTTCATCGATTTTCCACCGGACCTACGTGGCCGGTAACGTACACCGTAGTATCGGTGTGTGTGGCAGCGTGGCTCCGCTCGGAGCGAGGGTATTATGTATTATCTCCGAAAAGGTTCTCGATGCGCTTTTACGTGTAATCGGTGGTGGTATCGGCGGGGCCTCATCTCGGTGCGCCCGCAGGCCGGGGCGCGTGTGTGCGCGGCCGGCGCGCCTGTGTGCGTCCGGCTCTCGGGGCACACTGCTCGATTAGCGCGGCCGGCACCGCCACGCCGCCTGATTGGGCCATCCATCACCGCCGCCGCCCGCGCGCGCGCGCCCTCCACCCTGCGGCCCTCCGCGGCGCGGAGTCGTGCGTCGCGCACCCGCGACTCTCGCCCCTCGGCCGGGCAGCCGTCGGTCCGGTTTGCCGCGCTGCATGCCGCCGGCTCCACCGACGCGTTAATGCCGCGACGCGCGCAACAGAGATCGAGGCGTATTTTTAAGACGGATACTTAGTGCGTTACATTATTATACTTTTGTTTTTTTTTCGTCGCGGGCGTGTAACCCACACGGTCCGTGTTTTCATATGGCGGCCGGGTCGACGCACCGCTCCGGTTATGATACCGAATGCCTTTAGATTTTTGATTGAGGTTTTATTTTATTTGCCGCGACGTTCGCCCCGATTACGTTTCTCGTATTCGTTTACCGCTCGGCCAGTTTTTGTTTCGACGAGTTTCATTGTTCGTAACGAGATCGATTTTAACGATAAGCCATCGCTTTTAATGAAGACGTGGGTGTGCTCGGTTTTACTGAATCGCGCTCTAAGATCAAGGCTACCTACCGGCAATCATTGACACTTCCTCAGTAGTTGAGTTTGTCGAACTCGAGCTTCCTATAGTTCATTAAACACCACAAGCGTCAGTTAGTGGTAGCTTCAGACATGACATAAACATTGAGAGTGAGGGAAATTTCATGACTCGTTTACATAAAGGAAAGTTTATTGGTGAATTAGCATATAATCGCAGCGGCGGTGCGAGGCCGGGTCCGGCGGGTCGCAGGTCGCGGCGGCGCGCGCTCACTCAAACTTACAAATTGCATTCTCACGCAACGGACCACACCGCACCGCGACACACGACTCGGCTCTAAAGAATTAAGATAAACGTACAAATTCGGACGCAGCGATTAATTGTCGAGGCGACGAGACACCGCAATCGTCACTTTACAAACTAAAGGCAATTTTTCAATGCTACAAAACGAGATATCAACTAAATGGATACTCATTATTAATATTGCCCATTTTACGATGCTTTTACGATGGCACGATGTTCCCGCTCACTTTACTTCCGTAAACTTAGCGTTTATTGAGTTAACATGTTGTGTGCTAGCGACATCGTTTTTACGACTCGATAAACATGAATAGTTTAATAAAAATCGTCAAATTTAGGAGTGCCAATAAAATGTGACTGGTAATGCCTAAATTGATATCTACTGTTAGGCCCGGTGAACGGAAACCGAACCCTTACAATCATAAAGAAAAACAAGTGGGATGTATTAAAAACACAATAACAGTAAATAACACGGTAGTTGAATAGAATCGATGCCGTCCGTATCGATTCTCAATCGATACTCATTACAATGTAACGTTTTAACGCTCCTTTAGACGCCACAACGAATCACGGGCTGTTATTTAAATTGCTCAAGAACCGAGAGTAATTTAACTCGAGAAAAACTGGTTTCGAGTGAAATTCGCGCGCTATCTCATCTCTCGTATCTCTTACGATCGCCATGTTGGCCGGAGAATAGATATACTTGACTTAATAGCGCCATTTGCGAACATAATAAAGTACATAACCGCTTGGTCATTGTACTGTACGTAATGAAGCCACGAGTGCAATTTTCGCGCGAGCATGACCTCGCCGAGCGATCGCACCGTCGACAACGGCGCGGGACGAACTTTAGCGTTGAGCTTTAAAAGGTTCAAGCGAAATGAGCGCCCCGAGACCACTAGTAATACTAAAATGCATTTCTGCGCACTCGGGCGGCGAGCTTTGAGCTTCTCGAAACGTAGATTGAGATTAAACGACGCACGAGGATATGACGCGAGAGTGGAGGCACTACGAACGATTTCAGAATCTTCGTCTTCGGCGGTTGCGACGCTTCGGACCGAGGAGCTCGCTAACGAACAACGATTCCCGCTCTAATTTGCGGACATGGCGAGCGATCGATCTCATTGGATTTTTGAAAAAGGAACACCGAAGGCACCTTATGAGCCGAGGCACAAATTGAGCAATTTAGTGCTCGCCCGCTCGCGCGCGCCTATCGCTCAGCACCCATCTCGCTCCTCTCCTTTTTTCATTTTCATATATCGAACGTGAATCCTAAATGAGAATATTAAAAATTAGTTGGTTCATGTTTAGGAGCGCGGCCCGGCGTGTAATTATGTGCGCGCTCTAACTTGACAAATGAGTTCGAAGCCCGCCATTGGAGACAAATCAATACTTTGGACGCACAAAAAATGAGCCCGTCTAATAAGAAATTATAACGAACAAGAAAGGATCCGATAAGAAAATTTAGTTAATGAACTTACAAAAAATATTAGGTGCTTGATAGGTTTGGGAATTTAAATATATTTATTTCTCATATAAAAAAGCTTTGATAGATTACATTTCATTTACTACAAATCAGTATCTATAATTCCAATACCTACTCACTATTCTACCTACTACATACAGCTAATAGTGGAACATAATACAAAATGATCCAACTAGTTGACAATGGCTAGCCGAGGGGCCCATTACTTGAAATAAAACAAACAACAGTTCACGGTATCGCGGCACATCCATGCGTCATTATCAGCGCATTGTTTTTGTTACTAATTTAGGTAAAAACACCGTTGGAGCGGGGAACCCTGGCGCGGGCATTCCAACGCGCCCCGTCGCCATGGCAACCGACGCCGCGCGCGCTCCCTCCAACCACCGCCCACCAAACAAACAACTAACAACCTTATTTTTTACAACACAGAGCTCTAATCGCCAACACCGCCAAATGAAGTTATAACGTTCTTTTACGACGCTCCACAATCGTCAATACCCAATCATAACAATGAAATTGCGACCTTAATGTCTCCCGGTAAAGTGCCATTCGGAACGCGCGAACGACTTAAGAATAGCGACATAAGGAATTGTTTTATCTCTTTCGCACGTCGTAAAGACGCGGTCGCGCTGTCTCGCTTGCGTGCCGAATCCTTTCTTGCTAAAGACGGAATCGATACACTTGATATTTCTCTTTCTGGCGCACTTTTTGTTCGAATCGTTGCCACTGTTAATCCGTCTTCGACAGCGTTCGTTAGATAAAAATCGTAAAGTGTAACTCACGAATAAATTGACTGCGATTCTTCGTGCGCCGTTTATTCCGTGTTCATTTTCAGAACATTTCCCTTCGACGAAAATTCTTTTGTGTTTTAAACTGAATGACGGGCGAACGCGCGAAGTACGGTAATTGATATAGTGTAATGGAAACGGGCAATGACGGTGACGTGTAAAACAAGAGAGAGACAGACGGACGTCATTCTATACGAGCAAGCGAGATGGTTATCGGAGCACTCGACTGTTATAACGATGCATGTGCATTATATTGTTACGGTAATTGTAACTTTACACTCACATAATAAAGTTTAATTTAGAACATAACAGGAGAAAGGTCCGGGTATTAGCTACTATTCGATAGATGGCGTTGATGTATCGAAGTTGAATTAGGAATTCCAGTTGCACTAACAACTATGTTAGCTTGTTTGGTCTTAAGTTATTTAAACATACAAATAATCTCATATAACTGTAAAAAAGCAATAAAACATATTTATGTAAAAATGACTTTTTTATAAATATTGATAGATTGCACTTTTCTGCTGCATTCTAATTTAATATTTCGTTAAAGGCGAGGCGGTACAAAAACTTGTAGAACTTTTATATCTAGACATTGGTAACTGAACTGTCAAAATTAGAATCTCAATTAGGTGCACGGCTTTGCACCGCCAAGTTCGCTGCCGGCGGTAACGTTAAAAAATAATTGACATTTCTTTTTCTTTTAAAAATCCTTTGCAATATTTTTTCCCGGCGACCTTGCAACGGCGAGATGACACCAAGATCGTACGCACGATAACACATGATCGATGGGCTGTCAGTAGTGCGTGCGCGCCGCAAACATTCGATATTCATCCGAGTACTCGATATAATCGGACACGAGTTTCGTTACTTAAAAAACACTATTTGTGAAGCCTTAGAGTCGACATTAGTGTGATTTTGACAGATGTAAATGTCATTCGATTTTTCGTCGGCTCATTACGGGGAATCGATTTGAACTGTCATCGGGATGTTTGTTCGTTTTTCAAATTATAGAAACGGTGTTTGGATAAATAGTTTGTGATATAAATGCCATCGTAATGTAGTCAAGTATTTTGAGAACATTTTATATCGGTTTTAAAAGTATCGTACCTATTGATTATTTGAAAGGGTGTCTAATAGTTGTAGATTATTTAAAAGCATGTATTTAAGAATGTTTTTGCCGTGGAATTATGATTCACAACTCACTGTAAGGCACCTCGGTGAATTAATATTTATATACTTAACAAAAAAAAAATGGATGTAAGTTCAGCTAATAAAACCGCCGTTAGTATTAAGGCCGGAATAATTTCAAGTGCCATGTATGGTTTTTTATCTTTATCTGGCAATACGTACGAGTTAGCTCTAAAAACTAGATTATAACGCTGATAAGTTTTTGTTGCTATCATTTTCAAGATTTTGTTTTATGATGTGTTACGAAATAAAATTTTGCAACAAAAAACTAAATTAAAGTGGCAGAGTGAATAAATATTTTTGAAATTAGAATCAACAATTTAAAAGTAGAATATACGGTCTAAACTAAAATTAGAAAACCAAAAAGTCTTTCCACAAGGAATTTTCAAAGCATGCACGTTACAAAAGTTCAGGCGGCCATCAGTCAGGAGTACCCGTGACCTTGCGCCGACTGTTCCGGACACTGGTGATTGACGGCACCACCGCCCGCATGCTATGATCCCTTCGTACTTGTGCTGTATCATTGTATAGTATTCACATGTGTTATGCTCGCCTGGTAGTTGCGTGTGTCCTATTTGAACCATTCTTCTTCATTTTATTATTTCCTAGTACTTTTGTCTTTTGTTTCGAGTACTGTATCACTTTCAATAGCCTTGTATTAATCAATAAATGAATTGTTATATTCTTTTGTTTCCCTAGTTATTTGTTTTGCACTCTGTTTTTGTTTAAAACTATAAAATAATAAAATACCAGTGAAAGGATTCAGAGTAGTGTGTGATTGGTGATGTTGTTTCCTCAAATTTTGTTAAGTGATCAACAATTTGTGAACCTTTGAAAACATTGGAAGCTTTACAATATTGAGGAACATTAATTTTGATGAAAGCAGTTTATTTTACTCGATAATAGACTATAGTTAGCATCCTATCACTTTATAGTAAAATATTATCAACATTAAACACTGCTTTGACACTAAACGTAGCATTTTTATCTTTTATTTTATTATAGTGAAGTGCTTACCTAGCTCAAAGCTCCAAACAGTCATTCAACTAATAACAAGCAACTAGAGTGCAACATCACCGACCACCACCACAAATCTTACCAATCCCCGGTCTTGTCCATACCTGGGTACTCACCGGGACTGCCCAGGAAGACTGAGGAGTATACCCGCCGCGCTACGTCGGGAGGGGATGACCATTCACGACGCGATGGGCACCATTTGCCTGCAAAAAAAGAAAATTGAGTTAGAATCGTTGTGGTTCATCTATTTTAAAGGTAAGGGCAGCATCACTACGTACGATATGCCAGATGGATAGATAACGGCATCCAATTTGATTATCTAAATCATACCGATTTGCTGTACCAAGGGTTTTCATTATAGCAACGTTTATGCCGTTCATCACATCTCGTGTCGCGACGTAAAGCTATCTAAACTAGGTTTTTTTGGAAGCAATAGAAATGAGCCTTTAAACACTTCTTCCTTAGCTTCTTCTACGCATTCCGGTAGTTTTAAATTTCATCCAGAATCTATGCTACCAACTGCTGCGCCACACCTTGTAGGAATACAATCATACTCAAATGCCGACGGAAGGTTTCCTATATTTTTAATATGGGTATTACTACAAATTCAAGTACCAGAATTTTAAGATGTTTTTTACAATTATTTATTAGAAATCTTGTTGAATGAATTTAAAATAATGAATGTAATCACAAGCCTAGAAAGTAACTAGAACAGTAACTCTAGTTTTATCATTCTCATTCAGAAAATCTAAGGTTGCTTCAACGGCAGTATGTTGTTCATTAAAAAAGTTCGAAATACCTATTTAATTGAATAAAAGGACGGAAGAATTTAGGATTGTCGTAGCAATGTAAATTAGCTTTGTTTTTCCGAAAGCGAAGAATACGAAGGAACCAATTTACCGTGAATGAGCAGATTAATGAAAAAGTATACTTGCCGAGAAGATGGGGGGGGGGGTTCAAAATAGAGAAAAACGAACATCTGGATCTGCTATAGGAAAACTAGAATGTTTAAATAGAGAACTCTGGTAACAGCAATGAGAAAGAAGTCAATCTAGCTAGCCATGTTTAGTAGCATATTAAAAAAGAGAACCTTTGAAACAATATGGAATATAACGAAGAAGAAGACAACCAAGGGCTGAGTAAGATGAGCAGAAGAAAAATAAAAATAATGTTGTAGGTACATCTAAACTAATAACATTAAGAGAGAGTGTCAGATTCATTATTAAGCTGTACGAGGTCAATCTGAGTAACTGCTGGACTGGTTCTGAAAATTCTTTTACCGTTAGAAAGCTATTAAAGACAGGCACAGGCTCTGTTCGTTTCTTAGGTACTTCAATTGTTTCTTATGTTCCTATTAATCAGTTGACCTAAGCCACTTGAGCCGGTTACCAGTGGTAAAACGGCAAACATTTGAAACCACAACCTCCTATCCATCATCATCATCATTCGCAGCTTTAAGCCCACTGCTGGGCATAAAGGGAGGAGTCCCTTTCACACCATTCTTCCGTCTTTAGCCAATTTGGTCCAACTATTTCTTTCTATGCGTTAACGCCTAATAGAGTGGTTGGCTTAAAAATTATGATCTCGTTAGCTGGTATTTTGAAATGCACAATAAAATTCCCATAATGCTTTATTATAATATTTACGTTATTATAAGTGGCAACGTCTTTCTTTTACGCACGATGTGACCATTAAAACTATATTTTTACTACACACACAATTAAAAAACGTTTGAAGAATAAAGTACCAAGCGTAAATTCCCACCAAACTTTGTTTTTTCTTTGTTAATTTATATTCCAAATATGACGCAAACTATTTGTATATAAATATTTATATATGATAATGTAATTTAACGTACAATTTGTTAATTTTTCGTTATTGTAATAACTAGATAAATTCTGTCGTCGCGGGCCGTCGGAACTCAATTCCACTTCGTACTAATGTCCTCTGGGCGACACATGCGACATCGCTTTTTCAACCGATTTCGATTCGAAAAGAAAAAAACCTACATTAAGCTCTTCCCGCCTATCTAATGGATTCGTCCAACTCTCCCAGGACCCCGACGTCATTACGCAAAAAAACATAGAAAAAAAGAAAAAATACTCGACTCAAAAAAACTCCTCCTGGGAGACCGAAGGTGTTGCCGCCCCTAGTCTTTTCTTACCCCAAAAATAAGGGGAGGCAATATCATACACCATTAGCAATTTCGCTACTTTTTTAACGGTGTCACTCTGTATATTATTGTGTTCGGTAATGCACCGGGACGCGCCTCCGCGCCGTTAGTTCAACGTGTAATCAACGAATGTGTACGGTATAATACTTTTTACTAAAGAAATGGCATCGCAAATACGTTGCTCATTTTACTGTTTAATTGAAAAATAATAAGTTACGTCGCGCGTCGGTGCAGCACGCCGCAGCGGGGGGCGACCGATATTTAAAAAGAACGCAACCACCATAATTTTCTCTCGCTTTATGTTCCTTTTTCGAAATTCGTAATTCGAACAAAAGCGAGCGCGGCGCAATGGTGCATGCATGATTGATAGCAGCGCGGTGACGTCACACACACACGGGCAACGCTACAGTTTTCGAAAAATAAAATACCTTGACCTTTCATTCTAAATTCCTACATCTCTTGCTACCCTGGTACCTTTATTGGCAATTTGCGTTTTCCCAACCCCACGCAAACTGCAAACTTAAACTCAAAAACATAAAGTAGAATTACATCGTTGAAAAAAAGCGAAAATTACCCCATCGCCGGTTCACGGTACAAGTTAACGCCATAAACAAATACTAAAAATCTTGTAACCGAAATAAGGCGGCACTCTAAATAAGAATTAAAGTAAAATTGCTGAGGTGTGAGTCCCCCGGCGGCGTGAGGGGCATTAGCGGGGGCTCCTCGCGACGATATTCATAACGCGAAAAATTGTAATAACCTGGCGAATATCAGCTAGGGCAGAGGTGCTATGGATGTTTATACGAGGGCGCGACCGGGGGATTTGTAAAGGAAATTGTCTAAATATGCCCGTTACGTCGCGACTCATGTGTGACGAGTATGGCGATGATAAAAAAACATAACACCAGTTCAGACCGGATATTCAGCGAAGGAAAGCGTAAATTTAACGACAGAGGAATTAAAAGTGTGTTCAACGATGACTATAAGCGTCGTTTTATAGTGTAAAATTGTTTTAAATGCGCACATAGTATGAATAAAAATGTCAGTAATAACTTTTATGATAAGTAGTAGTTTATAACTTGGCGGGCCCACTTCCAATTTCAATTTGTAATTACTTTGAATTTTGTTTTTTGATAACAAACTAAGTGTTAATTTTTTTATCTATAGGTTATTATTTATTCTGCCTCGTTGGTCTAGTGGTGGCAAGCGCGACTGCTGATCGTGAGGTCCTAGGTTCGATCCCCAGGTCGGGAAAATTGTTATTCCGTTTTTCCGTGTGGAATTCCTTACTAGCAGCCCGGAGTTTGGATTTGTGCCCGGTTGATGGCAATAGGCTCGCCGCCTATTACATGGGACTTAAACATAACGGCAAAATTAGGGTGTTATTATACACCTCTGCCCAACCCTTCGGGGAATACAGGTGTGATGTTATGTTATGTAATGTTAATATTTTGGAACAGGTACAAAAATAACTAGTTTCTAGCAGAACTAAATAACCCAGATTTTAAAGACCTTAGAAGCAAAGGGGATGTCATTGATTTTGAGAAGGCAGACGTCAGTAATTCTTGGCTATCGTCAAACTCATAACTAACACCTGGTTGGGGTTGCGGTGAATGAACTAGCGGATCCTCGGGATCCCCACAAGTCCTTGGAGGAACACCGTGGTGGTTTAATGATGAGATTAGACAAAGTAGCTGTTTAAAAGATGATGTAGTGACAAAAATTGAAAGGAGTATGCTTAAGTCGTTTGGTCATGTTGAGATTATGAGTGAACGGCGATTAACAAAAGGAATTTATAAGGCGGATGCCAATGGAAACGCCGGTAGAGGACGTCCTAGAAGGACATACATCGATGTTATTGGTGATGTTCTTCACAAAGGACAGGTGCGTAGTACTCTCAACCGGCGTGCGTGTATGACAAGATGTATGAATGTGGAAGAAGCGAAAGAAGTATGTAAGGGTCGTAGCATGTGGCGTTCTATAGTTTCTGCCTACCCCCATGGGAAAAAGGCGTGACTTTATGTATGTATGATAAAAAGAAATGCCTCCCATAAAAAGTTAAAATTAAAAGTCTCCCCTTAAAACAATTTGAAAGATCCTCAATGTTCAAAACCTCTGTTACAGTTCTACAATATCAATTATTATTTATGTACCACACATTACTTCGTACATAAACCCGTGTTCATAACTGATTATTAAAAACCAATTAAAGTAAAAATATAAGAGTAAATAACAATGGAGGGTTTCGCGTTAAAACATGGTAATTACCATTCATATTTCTTTCTTTTTTCATCGAATTAAAACAATTGGTGGTTCAAAAAACTGTTTTGATTTCTATCATTCGTTGGTGCAGTGGTTCTCAAACTAAGTGGGCGTTGAGATGTATGAGATAGCTCACTTGGCCATAACGGGGAACGGGCCTCAAGAAAGTTAACCAATTAGAAGAATGATTTTTACGTGTTCATATCCGCCAACCTCACCTGCGTGGTTGACTAACCATTCTCATTCTGAGAAGAGGCCCGTCCCAGCAGTGGGACAGTAATGGGCTGATTATGTTTGTAACGAACTAAGATCTTACATAATTTAATCAATGTCTTTAGAAACTTTTTAAGCGTAAATTTATATGAACTCAGTGCGTGAGGAGATTCTTTTTTTATAGATACGTACTTTTCGCATATGTAACATTTTAAGTATTTTCTCGCAACATATTCTTGTGCAAAAAAGGTTGAGAACCGCAGCACTCGCGCATTTTAATAATAGTGATTGTACGAATCAAACGTTAAAATCTTCACAAAGGGGCATAATTCATATGGGCTACAATTAATATCACCCAATAACAACTATTCATTAATGTTTTAACTACACACCTCGGTTTCTTGCCGTTTTCGAAGGAATTAAGGGGTTTTATAATTGTTCTTTTTATTTCATTGTTAAATGTTGAGATACTCTGTTATTTTGATGTAAGATTGTTCAAATTGGGTTGAATTTAAATAATTTGCTGGTTTGGAGTTTACTGCGGTTTTGCTCGCGAATTTTCATGTAATTTATGATCAATCCATTTATAGAACTTTTTTCTTATCAGCCGAACAATTTATATATTTATTGAATCGTAAGCATGTCTTTCATACCTGCACAATCTCAAAAACTTCAAAACATATTTTATATTATGTAAACTGTTATTACAATCTTTAATCATCTTATAACCTCAATACCTGCTTATCCCCTAAGGAACAAAAGTCCACAAAAACAATCCTACACCTACGTACACATCTGCTTACCCCAACCGGTCTACCAGCACCTTCCCGGTACCTGTACCAGGGACACAAAGGCGCAGAAGATGTCCCTTCTCACGATAAATCACTCGGTTTTTCTGTTCGCTGCCTCTGCGTGTTTTATGCTCGCCTGGTATATAGCACCGGCTGTCAGGGGGATCTCTGAAGCTTTTTTTAAGTTGTATTTCGAACTTTTTTGTTTTTTGATATCATGTTTAGATTATAACTTTTTTTTATAACAGCGATTTAAATTAATATTTGTGACTTTTAATGGATGTCGACTAACATCAAATCTTTTGTAAAAAAAATAATGGCGAAAAAAGCAGTCAATAGTGTTAAACAATCATATCCCGGGCAGAATCATTATCTTCACATAGTATAAAACAAAGTCGCTCCCGCTGTCTGTACGCTTAGATCTTTTAAACTACGCAACGGATTTTAATGCAGTTTTCAGCAATAGATAGAGTGATTCAAGAGGAAGGTTTATATGCCTCACATTAGTATCTACATTGCACCCGTGCGACGCCGGGGCGGGTTGCTAGTTATTTAATAATCTTATCAAAAATACTAAAGATCCCAAAATCTTTCCTCAAACTCAAAAACGTATTTATTCAAAATCGTTTTCAAAGTCAATATTGTAGACAGTCCCAAAAAAGCGCCCTCTTCAACGCCATCTAGTGTTTAAGCTGAGAAGAAGAAAGACCTTTCTTAACTCCCAAGTAAATACATCTATATCCCAACCCTTCCCACATGGAGAGCTAACAATGCAGGCACATGACCTCACATAAACCAATTTCCTTAATGGAGCATCGATAGCATCACAGTAACTGCCTTTGAGCGCGACTGATCGCCCTTGCATGAAGGAAGTGTATGTTTGTATGTTAAATGTGAACTTGGAAATTGCCGGACATATTTTGATGTATGTATAAGGTAAGATTGTTCTATTGAGCTACGTGGAAGAATGAAAGTATTGTGGTAAAGGAAGCTATTTTAAGGTTATGTTCCAATTAGAATTTAGCGAAGAGTGGGTTTACAAGTGGGGTGTGGTCTACTGATTTGGTGAGAAGAATCTATACTAATATTATAAAGATGAAGAGTTTGTTTGTTTGAACGCGCTAATCTCAGGTACTACTTGGTTAGAATTGAAAAATTATTTTTGTGTTGGATAGTCTATTTATCGAGGAAGGTTATAGGCTATATAACATCACGCTACGACCAATAGGAGCGGAGCATAAATGAAAAATATTGCAAAAACGGGAAAAATTTCCACCCGTGCGAAGCCGGGACGGGCCGCTAGTAATCTAATAAGAGAGTCAATAAAGACTTAGATGTTACTATAAGTATGGTTGTAGAATTAATTATAATTAGAAACTTGCTTGTTTAATAACAAGATTTCGTTTTTTTTTTTTGTTTTAATATAACATAACATCACGCCTGCATTCCCCGACCGGTTAAGCAGAGGTGTATAGTAACACCCTCGTTTTGCCGTTATGTTTTAGTCCCATGTAATAGGGGCGAGCCTATTGCCATCAACCGGGTACAAATCAAAACTGCGGAATGCTACTGAGGAATTCCACACGGAAAAACCTAATAACACTTTGCCCGAACTGGGGATCGAACCCAGGACCTCACGATCAGCGGTCGCGCTTGCCACCACTAGACAAGAGTTAATGTAGGTATGTGTCCCGAATTTAGTTCTAAGTAAATGTGTTTTCCTTCTTTCTAAGTCTAACTTACAAGTTCTATAGGTACTAATGATTTTCTTGTTCAGTTATAAGGTGTAAGAAAACATTTGTTATCCAATAACTAACATAGTTGAACCCTTTGTTAGAACCAAAACAAAAACAAGACATAACTCAGATTCGCAAACACTGAAACAGCTAATAATCACGCCGTAAGACGAAAAAAATATCATTTTTAGCTCAAAAGCATTTCTAATTGCACCCGCCCAGGTTTGGGCGGACCGCCCAACCGCCCAGCACTTATACCTTAAACAATAAAGCTCATTATCGCTTGCACACAACTGTCTTTAGTGTCTTACTAAACTTGATACGTCAATACGTAGACTTTGCAACGTCGTAAGAAAGCTTAGAGTGATCATTTCAAAATGTACCTTATTGCTTGAATGAGAGGGTTGTAAATCACGTGTGTGGGTTAAGGGTCGTTGCCTTGCCGGGGGGATGGTCCGCAGATCTGCCTTATAACTCATCTGTAGGTACAGACGGACTGGCAGATCGATAGAGTACCTACTCTTGGTGTTTGTTTGGTTCGGCTACTTTTTTATTAAATTTTTCGTGTCTTTGGTATTTGGAGGGTTAGTTTATGGTTCAAAATCTATGGTAACTTATGCCTGTATTGATAAACAACTCCCATTTGCCTCGTTAGTCTAGTGGTGGCAAGTGCAACTGCTGATCGTGAGATCCTGGGTTCGATCCCCAGGTCCGGCAGTGTTATTGGGTTCTTTCGTGTGGAATTCCTTAGTAGCAGCCCGGAGTTTAGATTTGTGCCCGGTTGAAGGCATTAGGCTCGCCTTACATGGGATTTAAACATAACGGCGAAATGAGAGTGTTAATACACTTCTGCCCAACCCTTCGGGGAATACTGGCGTGATGTTATGTTTATATTCAGTTTCTATATGAAATACTTCATGTTAACCGGTTTAAAGCAACAATATCACAGTGACCATATTAGACTCCTTCTTTGTACCCTCATCCCTTTCGTGCTGTCTCCCTTCTTCTTCTCATCTTGTGGTTAGTAACTAACCTGGTGTCAGAGTTTATGCCGCTCATGGAATTGGCTTCACATGTCGTCGAGAAATATCTCTCAGGCATGCCGGTTTCCTCACGGTGTTTTCCTTCACAGTTTTTAAGCAAGTGATAATTATATAATACGCACTTGAATCTGAAAAGTCAGAGGTGCGTGCCTTGGGTTTTAACTCGAGACCTATGACTTGGCAGTCCGACGGTCACACCACTAGGCTATCACGATGATCTTCAATCAAGATCAAAATCTTTTTTTTTGACACTAGCTGTGTCCTCACGGCTCCGCCCGTAGCCTATGTTACTCAGTGATAATGTGGCTTTCCAACTGCAAAATAATTTTTGAAATCGATCCAGTAGTTTTTAAGTTTATTCGTTACATACAAAAATACAAATCTTTCTTCTTTATAATATTATTATGGATAAACCAATACAGGTGCTTATGAAAAGTCAGATTTAGATGCACGGTTCCAATTAGTCGTTTCCTATGGAGAAGAGCCGGCAAGAAACTTCATGGTTACTCTTTTAAAAATTATACCTTTAACAATTTCAGATGTTTCCCTGATCTCTGCAATCCACATCCCGATCTATCCGAAGACTTCATGTTCTACAGTCCACAACTCATACTCCCCATTACTACCAACTACCAAACAAAATGATTCAAGAAAGCATAACCCACTTATATTTCACAGCAGCTCGTAAAAAATATCGACCGTAGTACGTCGACCCCTACAATGCCGTCCAGGAGCCTATCCATTACTCGTGACAGCGTTTTTCAGACCGCCGTTGACAGCTGCCAAACTTGGCCTTGACACATCCATCATGGCGTCTTCTGACGTCATTTGATAGGTCATCGGGCCGTATAGAGTTCATATATGCACGGTGCTAGTTGCAGGTGTATTTGCTGTGCTTTTTTCAGGAGTGATCATGCTTGTCAATGTAAGATCTTTCATGAAACTTTTTGGATGGTAGGTAAATGTATGTTGTATTATTTTGTGATGCAAATGTTTTTTTTTCGATAACGTTCATTGGAAGATCATGGCTGTTGAAGTGTATAACATAACATAACATCACGCTTTGTATTCCCCGAAGGGTTCGGCAGAGATGTTTTTTAGTATACCCTTATTTCACCAGCTGTGTTTAAGTTCCATGTAATAGGGGGCGAGCCTCTTGCCATTGCCCGTGCAGAAATTCAGACTACGGGCTGCTACTGAGAGATTTCTTATGATAAAACCCAATAACACTTTTGCCTGACTTGGGGATAGAATCCGGGACCCCATGCTCAGCAGTCGCACTTGCGACCACTAGATCATCAAGGCAGTCAAGTGTACAGTATAATAAAAGCTTCGACGTCACAGATATGATGCCTAACGCTCTTAATAGAGCCATAATACCATCATTGCCAAAACACTGCTTGAAGTATATCCTGCTCAGCAGTCGCACTTGCGACCACTAGATCATCAAGGCAGTCAAGTGTACAGTATAATAAAAGCTTCGACGTCACAGATATGATGCCTAACGCTCTTAATAGAGCCATAATACCATCATTGCCAAAACACTGCTTGAAGTATATGTGAAGTGACTTATCAAACCACATTCCTTATAATGTTATCTTATCCTAGCGACCCGTCCCGGCTTCGCACGGGTGGACATTTTTCCCGTTTTTGCAACATTTTTCATTCATGCTCCGCTCAACATGATGTTATATAACCTATAACCTTCCTCGATAAATGGACTATCCAACACAAAAATATTTTTTCAATTCCAACCAGTAGTTCCTGAGATTAGCGCGTTCAAACATACAAACTCTTCAGCTTTATAATATTAGTATAGATTCAACTATCGCTTGTATTTGCTAGAACAAAAGCTTGTCGATCTGAAAGGTCATTCTGTCTCTGTCAGCAAGTGTCGTGGCAGTATCTCTTTCTCTCTCGTTACGAGAATCATAGACAAAACGAGGTAATACGCCGATTTGGTTGACAATTGACGTATCGGGATGTTCTGAATCAGAGGGTTGATGACGAGGAAATTACTAGAAACATTACCGTGCCAAATCAAGCGTGGAGAATTTGCCCAGCAGTCATACCTGACCCTCTATACAACGTGTTACAAAAATACCCCTAAAGCCGAAAGGGGGTTAAAAGGTCCCTTGTAAAGAGTCTATTGGCAATATTTGAAAACCGTAGTATGACCCAAAAAAAAATAATTTGGATAAAACATAAACTAATCATCATTGAAACGCAACCCTGAAAACACAAAACTAAAGAGTAGACTACCCAGAAAGTTATTTACATTCCTACCTAATTTCCTCTGAGAGGTAAATGACAACAACCTTAGAAGACTACTTGAATAATTTTCTTTTTCATGGGGAATTATGTAACATTTTGTATAAGTACTGCCTTCCAAGAAAAGAAGAAGCTAAGAAGACAAAAACAGGTGTACCACCCACCCATCCAAGTTTCAACCTGGGCGTGAATGACCTCATGAATGTAACAAGGCACCCTGTTTCAAATGAATATAACACAAAAAAACTAAAGAGGGTGTATCACTAATGATACTTTGATAGTGCCACGTAGTGCACTGGGCGGTACAGTCGGCTCCGTACACATGTAACGCGATGCGATGAGCTAGCAAAATTTTTCGCTGACTGTACTTGTAGGGGTGGCTCTTTTTAAGAGACTTCGATATTGTTAAATTCGGAAATAATGATGGGAAGAAAAAAATATTGATATCGATAACAAAATTTGTCGAAATCAGAATTACGTAATGTCGTAATAAAATTAAGTTTATGGACACGCAAATGTGTAAGTTACGCGAATAATTTTGGTAAGAGTTTTATAGTGTGCGTCAATTTCAGAACGAAATGGTTTTTGACGTCATACAAATTTTTTACGAGATTTATGGACTGACTTTTCTCGTACTTCCTCTATTATATTCCTAAAGAGATAGGCAGGGGTCTACACTGTCCTTAATCTATACTAATATTATAACGCTGAAAAGTTTGTTTGTTTGTTTGAACGCGCTAATCTCAGGAACTACCGGTTGGAATTGAAAAAATATTTTTGTGTTGGATAGTCCATTTATCGAGGAAAGTTATAGGCTATATAACATCACGCTACGACCAATAGGAGCGGAGCATAAATGAAAAATGTTGCAAAAACGGGAAAAATGTCCACTCGTGCGAAGCCGGGACGGGCCGCTAGTAACCTTATAAACAGTTTGTCTTTAAGACTAGTTAGAATGTGGGTCTTCACTATTTATGGACAGAATGTCAATCATGCACTAACTGAGAAATTTTCATACCCATACTAGTTTTTTTGCGAACTGAGATTCTCACCGAGAAGTAGGTAAAAGCTCATGTTCAGCTCTTTCGATGTAATCACGCAATAAGTGACGAGAGGGGGAAATCCAATCGGATAAAAAAAAAAATAAGCAACTTTTTATTAATTGACAATGTGGCAAAAAGAAACACTCGCTGGGAAATTGTGAGAAACGATAGAAGACGAAAAACTTAAATACTTAAGTGCCAATGAACTTAGAGTTGACCTAGACCTCTTAAAACCACAACTGTACAGACAATACCACCATTACAACAGTGTTTTTTGTTCAACTCATTCAAGTATTACCCATAACACGATATTAAAAATCGAGTAATACCACCAGAATGTAATAAAAAAAAAAAGTAAAAATACACTCCGGCACAGAGTTCTGCCAGTCACGAAGGCCGAACAGGCCGCCCGTCATTTTCATAAATTTCACAACCCTAGCGCCACGGACACTTAAATGCCAACTTTACGACCGACATATTAAGGTTTGATTTGGTGTATTTACATTTGTATTTTACGACGTTCCTCTTTTGGGTCGTGACGGTGGAATAAACGGTATGTACAGAAAAATTTGATTATTCATGGCGACTTTGAGAAAAATTACACACGAGGCTTCGTGCTGTATGGTTCGTTACTCTGTGCTGATTAGCTGGTTTTGATGGTTTTAGTTTTGTATCTGCATCAATCTAGATGGACGCGGTTGTAGAAAGGAGTACTGATAGGTTCTGCTGGAAGTTCTGGTCAAATTTGCGCAAATATTAGATGTGTTTCAAGAGATGTGGAGTCAGGCTGATAATGCTCATGAAGGAGTTGCCAATTTCAAATTATTTTCTTTATCCCTTCTACAACTTCCCAATAACTTTGTTACTGGCCTCTACCATAAACATTACTACTTCTGCTCTTGGTGGCAATGCCAAAAAGAGGTTTAGGTTTATTTTTGATAAACAGACAGCGAAACTGTTCATTCCACCTTCAAAATACCATCACGCTATCCGCAAGAGTACATGGCCGCGCCTCAATATCGATCCCAATTTACCAGGGTAGCAGGACAAGCGCGGAGTTTCCACAATGTATCGTACACGGAAGCGAAGACGCCCCGGGGCGCCTGCCAGTAACAGGCGAGCACTGTGAAAAGCGCTGTGTATACTACGCTAATTAGTTTCAAGTGAAACTCTGTATGTTCATGCGAGCCTAGTAATTTCGATTGAGAGTTTAATGATCTTACTGATAGTTAAGTTATTGTTATTGGATCGGGTTTGCCTGCGTTGGTTATAGCTTCGGATCACGGTAGAGGGTGTAAGTAAATATTCATGAATAAGTTATTCAGTTATTGCTCAGATGACTTACATTTATTGCAACCTGTTACTTTATTGTTATTGGTATTCTAAATTAGACTGGTAACGCATTAGTTAGGTCAGCGTATAATGCGTACTGTGACAACGGCATATTGAAACCCGAAAATTTAAACTACCTGCCTCATAATTTTTTGTGGTGATCTACTAGTCCGTGGGATTGTTATAACATAGTTCACATGTAGCAGCTATTGATACTGGTATTAGTAATACAGCACTGATAGCCCAGTACTGTGACCGTAAGACTGCCAAGTCATAGGTCTCGAGTTAGAACCCAAGGCACGCACCTCTGAGTTTTCAGATTCATGTGCGTATTGTATAATTATCACTTGCTTAAAAACGGTGAAGGAAAACATCGTGAGGAAACCGGCATACCTGAGAGATATTTTTCGACGGCATGTGAAGCCAAGACAGAGGCCCATGGGCGGCATAAACTTACACCAGGTTAGTCACTAACCACACGAAAGGAAGAAGCAGCTATTAGGTAGTGTATTAAAAGAACGTTCACGAGAGACGATACTCAAGAACCTCCGGCGTACCCTGGGCAGTCAGCCCCGCTATCAACCTTGCTGATTAGTTATTCTTTATACCACGGCACGAGATGTTCTCTGATAGCTCCTATCGACACGAGAAGATCAGCTATGTGACGGGTGATGGCGGACTGGCGGAGGTCCGGGCTTATAAAAGGTCGGGTACACTGCAGATCGGCTCTAGCGCCGCTGCAGTTACCAAGTTAAGTGCTACACCTGCTCAAGAAGACCCTGGACTCCTCGCATTGCTACGAACCACGCTCTGTTGTTCTATTTGTAATTCTTATTAAAATATATATAGTGTACGGTTACAAGTGTTATTCTTTATCCTCCCGTAAGTACACGCCTGCTAAATTTTATGTGCACATGCTAGTTGAGGGTTGTCTCTTAAAGCCGCCCTTTACCTTAAGTGTTACAGCTATTAACCCACCTTTTATAGTTCAAATGTTATAAAATAGAACTTTGTCATATTCGAACCCTGCTTGCCTCCAATGCAGATGGAATTCATGTATGTGACTGGTTGGATTTCTAGTTGGCTAAAGCTCATTGTTATTAAGTTACATTTTGCATGATAAAATAAGTAAGCGACATGTGTGAAACGATATTATTTAACGAACACCTGTAAAATAACTATATTCCACGCAAATAAATATAACGTAACATCACGCCTGTAATCCCCGAAGGGTTGGGCAGAGGTGTATAGTAACACCCTCATTTCGCCGTTATGTTTGTAGTAGTGGCCAACCTATGGCCATCACCCGGACACAAATCCAAACTCTGGACTGCTACGAGGAAAACCCCAATAACACTTTCCTCGCGATCAGCAGTCGTGCTTGTCACCACTAGACCAACGACGCAGTTTTTATTTCTATTTCCAAAAGACAGTAGGTATTTTGTAATGTCATCTAAATTGGGAACCATAAGCAAGCAAGCCGAGGTTACATTTTGGTCTTCAACAAATGCCTTCAGATTCTGTCCAACACAACACCTTCAAGAGACCCTACCTCTTAACAATGGTCCAAACAAATAATACTACCCCCAATCGGTGTACCACATACTGTCAAGAGCCTCTGCTTACCACCGATAGTTAAACATGTAGACAGTTAGGCATCCCTCAAAAACTTGCGTGGAGTGCGGGGGGGTGTGACGGAGGGGTGCGGGGGGTGCGGGAACCCTCTGTAACTAAATTTTGAACTGTCACGTAGATTAATGATGCCAGGCGGCGCGATACGCGGTAATGTTGCGCGATTTGTGTGGATGCGACGCGGGAGTTTTTGGTGGAGTCAAAATTTGGAGTTGAAAAAGTTGTGTAGGATTTAAATTTTGGTTTTGGCAGAAGAGAGTATAAAATTTCAAAAGATATCGTAATAGGAGATTTTTAAGAAACAGTTGATGTGATGGTTGTAGTTAACGGTACAGAGGCCAGAAAACAGAAACTCTTATCATAGACAGAGGAATTGGTTATTGCTAATTAAAGTACACAACTCATCTCTAAAAGAGAAGAGTAGAATTAGAGTACCTATACTTGCAATTGGACAGGAAAACGATAGACAGATGAAGGTTTAATCAGCCAATTAAGCTTTCAGGGCAAACTTAAGTCGTTAAAAGAAAAAAAATATTAGTAATTAGAAAAAAAAATAGTATTTATTTGCAATGATGAAAATAACAACAAAAAATTAATAAAATAAGAAAAAAACACAAAAAGTTTGGAAAGTTATGCTGAAATTGTTTTCTATTCATACGTAATTTATTCTTCATCCATTTTTACGAAATTTTACAATATGTCTCCTTCTAACAATCAACACCACAGGTATGTCCACATTAATGCCAATGCCAACGCGACGGCGCGGCGCGGGGGTACAGAATGGATTTCGGAAATCGATTGCGTCCAAAAATATTTACAGGGACCACGTGCGCTTTCACGCACGCACTCAGTGTACGCACACCTTTATATAACATGTGATATATAAATTGTTATGTGGGTTATTTTAGACAAGCTGAAAATATATATTGGAATGGGTGAGTGGCAAATGGGTAGGATAGGATTGCCTTGTTCATTTGTTGTCGAAGATGTTCATAATCAGCCCAGAACTTAGCTATAAGCAGTGCCTACCTCATAAGATTTAATTAACAACTCCATCTTTAACTATTACTATAAATAAAATAAGCGTGTATGGCTATGATTTCTTTTGGTCAGAATCGTATTGAAATGGGCGTCAGCGTACAATTGAAAGGCGACATCGCTAGTGCTTGCCTACCTAGTCCGAAAACCAATGCACGCCACTGGCTAAAAGTAGGTACTGCAATATACATTGCACATAGAACTGATGGCTTTTGTAGGAGAAAGGTTTCTCGAGTAGAGACAACGCAATGGAAAACGCAGCGTGGGACGGATTCCAGCTAGATGGCCAGACGACTGAAGGCCGCTAGGAAGTCGTTGGATGAAGGCGGCGTGGAACCGGCCGTTGTAGAAATAAATGGGGGAGGCCTTTGTTCAGCAGTGAGCTTCCTTCGACTGATATAATGATGAAGATGACTGCATTATCAGAAGCATTCATTAGGTTTTCTATTTTGTTCATTCTACCTAGCCTTTTCCCAACTATGTTGGGGTCAGCTTCCAGTCTAACCAGATGCGGCTGAATACCAGTATTTTACACGGAGCGACTGTCATCAGACCTCCGCAACCAAGTTACTGGGCAATGTCGATATTTTAAGGTTAGGGTTAGGTCTTCCATTGTGTGTTCCGCAAATGGTGGTACGCTTAACAATGTCTTGCGTGCGCTGACGTTCAGAACTCTGAAGATAGATTGTAAACAAAATTGAAGAATTAATTAGTTTTTTGTTTTTTATATATTTATTGTTATCTTTGATGGAACTTAAGGATTATGATATGGAGTCGCGTAATAAACTTATTGCCACACAAAAAAGAACAAGGTCAATACAATGTATAAGACAGTGGAATATTAATTAATATTTTTTAAATGATTTAAGTTAATCGAGCTGTTAAAATTAAAAATAACAAAATATGACTTAATATAAACAAATAAATAACAAGTTTATATACAACTAAAATCCAAAACGTGCAAAGTTGACCAAAAATCCATTATCGCCGCCAAACAAAACGCCACATCCGATAAATTTAAAATATACCAACCAAATGATTTAATAACAAAATAAACAATAAATAAACGTGAAAATTCACCAAAATCCGACCGCCCATTAAATTTATAGGCCAACACAGAACTCGATACGCAATATTTAGATGAATATTCAATATTATAAATATAAATAAAACCCCGACCTACAGCAAGCGAGTGTAAAAAATACCTACTACAATATAAATTATGAAAAACACTACACTGACACACGGGCAGTAAACGTCACTACGATCAGCTGATCAAATATATTGCTACTATAAAAAGTGAAAACGCAAACTACTCTGCCCCTACACCCATCCCTTTCCCTCTTACATGACGTTTTCATGTTAAAGCGAGACAGAGAACCGGGTCGACGTCGCGTAAAATGATATATTAATGTCAGCTGTGTTTAGGACCTTGCGAGTCTACAAAATAATAGATGGTAACAAATAAATTACTCGTTGAGTGCATTTCTGAACGAAATTCGGGCGGTCGTCGACCGGCCGTGGCTGCGGTGCGTAAATCACGATTGATATACGACTCGCGAAGGTCGCCATCTTGAATGTTGCGTTCGAAATTTGAATGTGTACGCGCCATTGGCTCGTTTGTGCAGTTGTCAAACGGATTTTGGCGGGATTTCGGTTTATAGGTTATGTTTACGATTTTATGGTGGGAACATTTGAGATTGCTGTTTTGCAATTCAGATCTAATAGAGACTTCTGTTTTGATAGTCTCTTAATATGGTGATGTTGGTATTATAACTTTATGTTCACATAAAATATTGGGTTGTAAATTTTCTCAATGAATGAATGAGTTTGTAGACATTCTGGTGCCGAACTTTGATCTGATATTCAACAGATCATTTTGCACTTGCTATAGCAACAAAAAGTGCACTATCAACTCCGCTCATGTATCAGCAACAGGCTCATTTGGTACGCATAATGAGCAGTCTTTTTAGTCTACAAGATGGCATCAAAACAGAACAAACATGTGCTAATCAGACGTCAATCTGACGGCTCCTATCGCTAGGATCTTTAATTGTGATTTGTAACAAATTACTCAGATCATTCTTTGCTAAACGGACAATTATGATCGGCCATAATTCCATAATGAATGGCTGCAGTTAGTCAAGTCCTTGATTGGAGGTTATGAAGCATAATGTCTCTGTTAGAACGAGTTAACTGGAGGCTGGAGATGAAAGGAATGGAAATATAGTACAGGACAATTTAGACGTTTTGAGAGCAATTAATATTAGCTATGACTATGATTTATGTTTCGTTTGGTTCCTTAGATCGGATCAGTTCCAGGATACGCAGGGACAACCGAGCAACGAATTCCTCTTCTACATCTGGTTATCATTTTACTTATCTAATGCCAATGTGTCCTTGGTTATAAGTACTTCAAAATCTATAAATTTATTCATAAATTCTTTTTCTTGTTTTCCGCGGTGCAGCTGCCATTTGACCGTCGCAACTTGATGACCTTCGCGCTTCCAATGTTTTTAAAGTAACACAGAGTAAAGCATGATAATAGGGCGGAAAAATATTAAGCAGAAGAAGAGGAACCTTCATTGCATATAATAAATCGAATCTGATCTTAGAAACTCAACGTTGCATAAATAATAAACGTAGCCTATAAGTAAAAAATTAAAGGAAGAAGAGTAGTAGTTTACATTGCTTAAAGATCTCATTAACTACACAGATCTAGTGTGAAGCAAAAGGTAAAAACAAAGGCTTAGAATACATTGAGATAAAGATGAAAATTCAAAACGCATAATATTGCCTACATAACAAACAATCACAATCTAACAGCTTTTAATTACAAAAGTGAGCATACTGACACGATACTTCTTTATAATTTACGATCATCACACTTTTTCACTTGCATTCGTTCGTTTCCCTAGATTAAATACTGTTACCAGCACATAAAGATAATTAGATAGTACAATGTGTATTTTTCTCTCATGAATCATGTAACTCATTGCGATTTGCGATCATAGATCAAGTTTGTTAGTTTAAGAAAGAATTAAAGATTTTTTTGATACCGTTTTATTAAGAAAATTAAAGCCCGTATTAATAAAATAAGTGTGACTTCATGCATATGATTACAAAAAAAGTTGTCAAATGTACGAAATTCTACTCCACAGCAGCGCCGTTTGGGGGCTAACTCCTGGGCTGCCATGTTGATAGTTGTTTATCAATTCGGGTCTTAGTGTTAAGAACAGGGAGATTACAGGAAATCAGAAGTCCGAAAGTCTGACAACCGGTCCGTCTAACCATAGGATATAGGCATTGCCCTGTAACTGAGTTGCGGAGGTCTGATGGTAGTCACTCCGTGTAGAATACTGGTATTCACCCGCATCTGGGTAGTCTGGAAGCTACCCCAACATAGTTGGGAAAAGTATTAAGAAAAGAGAATAGTGTTAAGCTAAGAACTTTCTTAAGAAACACTTCAGGCGTATGGATTACCGCGTAGTACAGTTCCCGGCAACGAACAGGCCAACCCCTCTTCACCCGTCGGTGGTCAAGTGTCTCAAGGGGGTGGGCAGAACCGACCTCCTGCTAATAAAAACATAACGCCATCACCAACCCATCTGTCAAGCGTGTTGATCATGCCAATATCCTTATGACAGTTAAATCCAGAGCAATCATTTGAAGGTCTATGTTCAGCAGTTTATGTTTACGAATTATACCATTGAGCGTGATGATGAAAGGTTTTATCTCGTTTTGTGAGATATGTAGGCCAGGTCATTACCTACAACATCGCTACCTAGTGTTCCATTGAACACTAGGTCGGTAAGCTATGTTTTTGAATAGAAGAAAAATGTAGGAAGAGTGCCTGACTTTCAGTAATTGGGAAAAAGATTCGTAGCGCTTAATTTATAAAGCGTTTTATGAATCACTATCCTGTCAATTCGTTGGTAAGTCTTATGACGAGTTTTGGGATTTTCCCATAGACAGTTGGAATGTATCCTTCCTCATTATTTCACTTACATCAAATAATCGCAATTGATATCTCAAAAATCAAAATCCAGTGTGATTATTTCAACGAGTTATTTTTTCCACTTATGAATACTCAACACTCTGCAAAATGTCATTTCTATGGACGAATGGAGATGAAGACGGAGCGAATTTTACCTACCTATTTTTATACATGAAAATGACTTGGAAAAGTATGAGCCCAATCTTGATGGCTCTTATACGTAGAAATAACTGCAAACCTACTCTTTACAAATCGGGTAAGTTAACAATACTATAAAAGAGTTTGTTTGGTTCAAACCTCATCCGAAAAAAAACATAACTATAACTTCTAACACGCCTACTGTAAAAAAACAAACATAAAAACAAGTATTTCCCACTTACCCCATTTTGCCGGCGGGTAAAACAATGTTCACAATCGTAACTATCTATCGCATTTGTAATTAACAAGTAGTATTAACAATAGATAGGAATCAATGCTATTGCTAGCCGTGTTATATTGCTGCGGAACCATTAATCAAATTTAGGGGCCCGTGGCGTTTTTAGATGGGCAAACGGTTTAGAAGTGAGTGTTGAGATTTTATTTTGTAGAGAATTATTGCAGAATTCATCTCGTACGTTGACTAAAATTATTTTGATTATAGGTATGTATTTATTTTTGCATTTTGTGTCATTCTAGCGCTTTATTTAAATTATTTGTGTTTTAATTTGACATGTGATAAAATAGTTATTCTTTAAGTTCCTGCTAATAACATTATTGACATTTATATTTCACTCGTAAAAGTAAATGTAAGATCTCAAACCTCGCACAGTAACTACTCAAAATTCTTCGTATATTAATCTATCAATCTTAACATACGGAACCACGAATTGAACAACAGAAATATGCAGATCCCAATCAAGTCGAAAGAAACAAAGCTTATTCTACCATTAATTAATATTGTGAGCCGATACCGACGCGAGCAAATCAACGCACAGACAGACAACCCGATAGCACGGCTTTGAAACAAAGAAAAAACCTCCACTCGAACCTCTCTGTCACTCGCAGAAGGTGTAAAAGCGATAGCGATATCCAATTTCAGTGCAGCGTTCGTATTTTATGATAAATAGCTGTACCAACGGCCGAGTGTGTTCCCGTGTCCGATTGATATTGTTTGCATTTAATTTATTTTATGCATCAACAGAATTTTGCACTAAATGAAAACCACGTTTCCGGAGTGACGGAATTATGGGATTTCACAGAAAAACGGAACGCATATCCGAACGTTGTGTGCTTAAAATTCGAACAGGATTGAAATGAATACGTCATTTTATTTTTTTAAATATTTTAAAATTGGAATTGGATTTTTTGTCGAAATGACGCATGATACGAGATATTTTTTAATTCCGTTTTTAAATTCTCGTGTGCTGTACTGGGATTGCAGCCAGCGCAGTTTATGGCCAATGTTCTATGCTGTTAATAAAATAAGAACTGTTTTCTTTCTTTACAGGTTGTATTACAAGTGATATAGATTTAAGGAAGCCACACAATACAGCCTTTGCTTTGAGGATTGCCATAATGCACAAGTAATGGCTGCCAGACAGCCTGGCCTATCATTTACATGCATAATTTAGCATCATTAGCTAGTCTTTTTTGCAAGACAGTCTTTAAAATGGCAAAGATCATTCATTGATTGGTCCATACACAACTCATGACGTCATCAACGTGACTTGCGATTCCGAATAAATAAGTGGTATTCCGAATTTAAAATTGGCATTCCAATTTCAAATTTCTAACAGTTTTGCACCGTACAATTAATTACTACAAAGGTTATTTTAGATTACACGCGCGGAAACAGTTTTCAGAAGGTCATAAACGCCGTTTACGCAAATTGAGAATAAAAAGCGTTATGGCACAGTTTTATGGTTGGTTTTTGTGTGTTTATGGCAAATGAGAGTTGTTCGAACGCCTATAAATTAACTGGCTTTAATGACCTAATCAAATTTTACGACGCGAGGCGAATCTCGTGCGGACTCCTAGTGTTAGCCCGATTGACTTATTGTGCTGAGAAAAAAAATCATGCGACCCGTAATTATTTTTGAATTTTTATGAAGATTGGAATTTCTGTTAGAGTCTTTTTACACGGGCTGCTGCATGATTTATGATGCCTTCCTGAAGCGCAGACTTACCCATCGCATCTGAAACAAGAAAAAATATATATTTAAAACACATTACGAGTTACTGTGTTCATTATGTGGGATTATTTGAGTTATTTTAAGAATAAGAGGGTGCGGAGAAAGTTTTTACAACACTTTTTTTCATTCTTCGGTATGTTAACTTGGTGAGTATGAAAGAAGTTATCTGTTAGGCCCTAAGTACTCGATGTTTTTTAGCACACAATACTTTTGGTACCTAGTACAATGCAAGCATGCTGCATGCTGTACTACCAAAAGAATTGTGTCTAAACACAGCATGCGATTTGCAAAAGTATATTCCACGGAATACAGAATAGGTTTTCTAATATTCTTTATAAATTATATCTCATCAAAATATCTATTTCTAATACTCTGTAGCATGCTGCCTACTTGCATGCTAAAACAGCATCGTGTAACGGGACTTTATGAGACAAAAGTAGAGAGGCCAAATTATAAAAAAAAATGTTTCCATAAACTATGCATGCTTGGACGCTGAAGTTCCTATTACATTAAAAGTTATTATTTTTTGAAATATTTGTGTGAATGTGGACTTGTGGACTGTATTTTCTTGAGATGTAAATAAATTACAATAGCTCAATTTTTAACATACGACTATCTACAACTAGGCTATTTAGATCGCCAGTTCATACTTCATCGCGTTGGATAGCTGTATCTAAATGTCAAAACTAGCTTGCTATTTTATAATATTTCAATAGATTAATAAATCAATAGGTGCTCGTGGCTTATTAATAACCGCGCGGATCATATGATTTGCAAGGTTAAGCTGCGCTTGCCCGTAGATGGGTGACCGTTCGTTACACACCGAGACCCCTCCGTGCCTCGGGGAGCACGTTGAACAGTCGATCCCGGGTGTCATACGAATACCCATTACAGTTGTTACGGGTAGTCATATGCCCGAAAGTCTGACAACTGGTCTAACCTTCGAATATCGGCACTGCCCAGTAACTTGGTTGTGGAGGTCTGATGGCAGTCGCTCCGTGTAAAGTACTGGTATTCAGCCGTATCTTGTTAGACTGGAAGCAGACCCCAACGAACAAGATTAATAAATCAATAGTTTACCGTTCAAACGATTATTGTAGGTTAACGTGTCCATAATACATTTTTTTTTTATTGAATTTGTAATACAGAGGTGTACTTAATTTTAAACTCGTTAAACTTTTACGTTTGATGGCGAGAGGCGCCCAATTACATAACAATAAACCACAATAGTACTACTTAACTACTACATGCTTAATTTATATCTTAATATTGTTATGGATTCACAGTGTATTCTGTTTGCTGTATAATGTTTTTTAATCTTCTCTTAAGTGATCCTTTACTAATTTTTACTTTTTCTCTTAATAAATCTATTTTTTTTAAAGGCACGACTGGTTGTCCGTAGTGATGTGTTGGTACCTACGCTTATGTATGGAAGTGAATGTTGGTCGTGGCAGAAGAGGCATGAAAGTAGAATAAATGCCGTGGAAATGCGTTCCTTGCGAAGTATTTGCGGTGTAACTTTGAATGATAGATTGAGAAATGAAGAGATTAGACAAAGTTGCTGTTTAAAAGATGATGTAGTGACAAAAATTTAAAGGAGTATGCTTAGGTGGTTTGGTCATGTTGAGAGAATGAGTGAACGGCGATTAACAAAAGGAATTTATAAGGCGGATGTTAATGGGAACGCCGGTAGAGGACGTCCTAGAAGGACATACATCGATGTTATTGGTGATGTTCTTCACAAAGGACAGGTGCGTAGTACTCTCAACCGGCGTGCGTGTATGACAAGATGTATGGATGTGGATGAAGCGAAAGGGGTATGTAAGAGTCGTAGCATGTGGCGTTCTATAGTTTCTGCCTACCCCCATGGGAAAAAGGCGTGAGTTTATGTATGTATGTAAATCTATTTTATTAAACACTTTAGGTACTAAATTGTTGTTCTCCTATCATAATAATTTATTATCTGTGGTTGAACCAGTTGGTTCTCTCTAACCCTACATGTGTTGTAGGTACTTATTTTTAACATTAACTTTATATTCATCCTTATAATAATATTCTAATCTACCCACATTCGCGGTAGCCTTCACAAAAATATTCCGCTGATCCTAACACAATATTTTATGGATTTCCCAACGATTTTATTTCAAGTAATCTTATAGATAATAATTATCTGGCCCCGAATCTTGGTGGTTCGCTATCGTCCTGTTATCGCCCTTATCATTGCTTTGACATACTGACACTTGACGCTTGACAAATTTGGACACTTTGACAGGTGATCTGTCATTTCAAGGAGTTCTAAATTAGGTTTTTATTTCTTTGTGGATCAGCTGGTTGTAAGAAAAGTCATGTAATGCTTACACACCACCGTCCACGGTACGGACGCACGTCGGTAGCCTTCACACGGTCGTGCATGGACATTGTGCAAGCGTCCAGTATTGTGGAGGCTGTCGTCTAGCGCCGATTTGCGTCCTTGACGTCCATCACACTTTTAGCTCACCCTGTCACCTGGCGCTCACCTCATTCCAGCAGGAGCCCAACCGCCAAGGCAATCGCTTCACTGAATGAATTTGTTGAGAGCTGCCCAGATGGCCGATATTTTTTCTGATAGTATTATTGTATTAAAAGAACCTCCTCCTTTTTGAAGTCGGTTAATAATAGAATATTGTTCTTTCTTAGCAGAAATTTCAATGTAATGCTTTGTTTTGATTTAGTTTATGGTGATTTTTATACTTTTTTTCTTTTTGCTTTCTCTTTAGCATATAAGCGTTTTGGTGTCTAGACTCTAAGCTTATATTGTTGTAAATAAATAAGATAAACTTAAATCCAGGTTTATTTGTAATTTCGTAAATGGTAGTAGTAATAAGATTACGGTAATTAAAACAACATAAAACATGAAAGAGCCAATGATTTTTGAATATTTGATATTTGTCTGTAGTTACATTCTAAATACCTCGTTGGTCTAGCGGTGGTAAGCGCGACTGCTGATCGTGAGATCCTGGGTTCGATCCCCAGGTCGGGCAAAGTGTTATTGGGTTTTTTCGTGTGGAATTTCTCAGTAGCAGCCCGGAGTTTGGATTTGTGCCCGGTCAATGACAATAGGTATAATGGGAATTTATCGACGAAATAAGGTGTTAGTATACACCTCTGCCCAACCCTTCGGGGAATACAGGCGTGATGTTATGTTACATTCTCGCAAACATTCTTAGAGCAATTCTCTGTGAAAAAGTGTATAAAAATTGACCATACTATCTCTTCGTGTGGGCGAAAAAAACGACTAAAGATACCAAGCCAATGGCCAGTAGCTTGTATTTTTATTCAGAGGTTTATCAATCCGCCTCCAACCATATTTTCTTATAGCAATCTGTGGTGGTGTACCACTGAATAATCGTAGCTACTAGCAGCCGTAATATCGTAATAACATTACTATTATTTTTAACTAGCGGCCCATCCCGGCTTCGCATGGGTAGACATTTTCCCGTTTTTGCAACATTTTTCATTTATGCTCCGCTCCTTTTGGTCGTAGCGTGATGTTATATAGCCTATAACCTTCCTCGATAAATGGACTATCCAACACAAAAATAATTTTTCAATTGCAGCCAGTAGTTCCTGAGATTAGCGCGTTCAAACAGACAAACTATTCAGAATATTAGTATAGATTTTTTTTAAATAAAACGCTTCCCCACACTGGAGCTTCTCCTGTACATATACCTTGCTGATCCGCCCTTATCTCCTCAGGTTAGCAAGGATGAGCATTCTTCCAGTCCTGGAAAGACCCTAGCTAATTAAAGAAGAGTTTTTCTCAGCAAACGTGCTCCGACGTGGCCGCCTTAATTTCTGTTTACATTCCGAGCCCGCGACGGTAAGGGGCCGGTGCCACCGTACTAACGACAGTTTAAATCTAGACTTTATGAAAGCAGCTGCTGGTGGCTCGAATGGAACGGTAAACGTCCGTACAATTGGATATCCGATAGGTGACTTTTAAATGCTCTTTTGATGTCAATATTTCTTCTTTCAAAAGAAAAGTCAATCCTACATCGTCACACCTTGCTTTAAGACTTCATTTAAACACATTACCGCTCATACACTTTCAAAAAGCGCATTGAATAGTATCCAAACACTAGCTGTGTCCTTACGGCTCCACCCGTAGCCTATGTTACTCAGTGATAATGTAGCTTCCTAACGGCAAAAGAATTTTTGAAATCGGTCCAGTAGTTTTTAAGTTTATTCGTTACATACATAAATACATATCTTTCCTCTTTATAATGTTAGTATAGATTACCAAATTTACTTAAATCGACACGATTTGTAAACTGACGAGGTCTCTAAAATTCCATAACCGCATAATCCTTCATACCAGCGTAACTCCCCGTTAATCGCCGATCACGTTAACTCCCGATCAACGTGTTCGGTGCAACTGGTAGTGCTCTGAGTCGGCCCTACTTGGAAATGTACGTATGATTCCACTTACTCGCTTAGTCGGGGCTTACATGACGCCGAAGTGGGGTATGTTCGAGATTTTTATTTTTTATGGATAAGTGGGGAATGTCTCATCGGTTGTTGATTGCAACTTAGCAGAATGGCTGAGAAGATTATGTCCAGCAGTGGACTGTTATAATTTGAGTATAATTAAAAATGTATAATTTAAAAAAAGTGATTAGTGGAGAACAGTGCTGCCAATAAAAAATTCTCGATTCCCCGCGTCAGTGTTGTCAATTCCCCGAAATTCCCCGCTTCTTTTTGATTTATTCCCAAGTTGGGACGGCCTTTTTTTTAGACGTTCCCCTCAGTCTTCCGATTTCTCCTGTATCTTGGGTGTATCTACAAACACAAAACCGAAAAAACTGAAATTGGTCTCAATTCCCCGATTTCTGTCATTCTCCGCGCTAACCCCCAATTCCCTGCAAATCGGGGATATTCCCCGCGATGGGCAGCGCTGGTGGAGAAGCATTAGTTGTATTTAGTTGGCCATTGGGAAGAGATAATGTATGAAGAAGTAGACATAGTTAGAATAGAATATAATATACTTTATTGTACACCAAAATTGTAACACAGCTCTTATACAATAACAAACATTAAAGGGTTTTGTCATTTTGGTAAAATATCTTTAAATTACTAGCGGACCCGGCAGACGTCGTCCTGTCCGGAAAAGCAGCACACCTACTAGATCCAATTGTGTTTTCAAACAATCCAGGAACCCATTGAAATATACACACAAAATTTAATATAAATCGGTCCAGCCGTTTAGGAGGAGTTAGGTGACAAACACACGTACAGAAGAATTATATATATTAAGATGATCAGCACTTGTTTTGACATGATAACTAGGTATTAGGTAATCTGTCATTGATATTTTTTTTTATTTAAACGCGGGTAAAATAATAAGATGAATGAATAGTAGAATCATGTTTTCGGAGATAGGATAACAATCTGTCACGCTTCACGATAAGTTATTGCATTTCTATAATCCTGATAGTTGATAAATGTTATCTTACCAGCCATAAATGATAACTTTATTATTATGTTACGTAGTAACAGAAAAAGGTTTTGTGTGCCCATCAATACTGAATGAAATAATAGGTAATTTAACTGTTACGGCCAATGGCTTAATAGCCAAGAGCCTCGATCAACATCTGATGAGGCTTTCGTTGGGCGGCTGGGTCGAGGGCCTGATACAGAAAGCGGTACTTCTGGACACGGCGCGTATTGTTAGGAAGTTTGTCTCCCTGACCACCGGTAGCTTGGACCATGTTCCCGATGCCGGTGGGCTACTATTTTTTTATATTTTTAAATGTTTTTTTTTGTTTTTATGAAAATATTTAAAAATGTAATCATGTATGTATACAAATGAATAAAGGGTATTTAACTGTCATTTAAAAGTCCATCTTATAATCGTCAATGTTTTTTGTTCTTGACTTTGTCGAATTTGGCCCTAGTCTCACCTGATGGTAAGCGCAGACAGGGTCTACGATGGAGCACACGAAACCAAGAAACAGAGATATGGAGGGATTCCGCTATACCCCTCTGACTCTCACATACACACGACGGAACACTGTAAACTGCTTGGCGGACTTTAATGTTCAGGTGGTAGCTAGCCAGGCGAACCGTATAGATCCTACCACCATTTCGGATGTAAAATAGTAAACCATATAAAAGATTATTGGAAAAACTGTTATTGCAGGTAATGTTGCATCTACTGTTGAACTTGAATATCTCCTAAACCTTTCTTGTTAAAGGATAGTAATGTTTACAACTAGGATGATGTCAAAAAAATGTTTTTTTTTTAGATTTGTCGTAATTGCCTCCTTGGTCCTTGGTGGCAAGTGCGACTGCTGATCGTGAGGTCCTAGGTTCCATCCCCAGGTTGGGCAAATTGGTATTTGGTTTTTCTGTGTGAAATTCCTCAGTAGCAGCCCGGGGTTTGGATTTGTGCCCGGTATGGCGGTAGGCTCGCCCCCTATTGAATGTGACTTACACATAACGGCGAAATGAGTGTGTTACTACCTATATACACCTCTGCCTAACCCTTCGGGGAATACAGTCGTGATGTTATGTTATGTGTTTTTTTCTACTCCTCTTTCTAACTACGAAGCTGTGTACGGGTTGTTGACGGCTGAGCCAAGTTGCATCCACAAAAAAAGAAAGGAGAAATCTGCGCCAGCATGTGAGCCCCCCTCAATCGAGTTGCGTGCTTCGTTGCGAGTGGGAGTCAGTCTTAATAAGCGCGGCTTATGTACTGTAATAGCAGCACTGACGCACTCGCGCTATTTATACTCCTGACCTGTAACTTTGACATTAGATTCTAAGACCGAACGCTGGAAGAATGTTTTTGTTGATGGTGTGGTAAGTAGAAATTTATGGAATTTGGTTCGAATTTTGTTTGATTCTCGTTGCGTGGCTGAATGATAATGCTAACTAGCATCTTTCTTCTCTTGAGTCTCGTTTATAAGTTAGGTTAGTTAGGTTATGTTGTTATTGTCCTGAGTTTTATTGTATCAATCTCTCAAGATATTATCGTGTATGGGTTATTCATCATAGCTATTCTACGTATGCATCGCTGCGTGTAATAATATCTTGAAATGCTGCCAACCCTTAAGTTATCCCTAAGCTCAGCTGCTGAACCCTATATATAGACATATGACAAACAAACAAACACGCATTTAAATGTTCGTCGACATTAATGCAGCGAGTGACCAGGGCGGCAGCTCAGCGCGGAGGTGTCCTGTATAATTTATTGATGCGGCGACGCGGCTAATGCAGCGGGCGACGCTGACTGATAGCGCTGCAGCGCGATATGATACCAGTGACGCGGTTAAGTGCGATCGCTTGTAACGCTGATACCGCATGGGATTCGCCCGGCCTACACTCCTAACAGCTCGTGCGAGCCTAGTACACGTGCCTTACACTACACGGGCTGTTCGTTATTTTTTGGTCTTGTCATGCATGTCTCAGGAGATAGATGTCTCTTGGTACTCTTGTTAATTCTACCAGGGCGTAAGTAGTGCGTAGGATAGCGATGTCACTGCTTGCAGTGTATTTCAAAATGTGACGTTCCAAATGTTGTTCAAAGATAGAACGTAATTACACCCTTTGAATGTATGCAGAGAACGCTGAGCGCTAGCGGAAGCAATCTTTCTCGCTCGTTTTATCTACCCTCATAATTCTTTACATGACGCATCTGTTTAGTTTTCTTTTCAAACTTTCGCTTCCATTATTTTTCGAACGCCAATAAACATACAAAAATCCCCGTATCCACACGTATCTTTTATCATTTCCACTGTTACGCGATCCGTGAGCAAATCCCCGTATCCGGGGATCGCGCCGGGGATCCGGTAATCCCGGTTAATAACGCCTAGCGAGGTCCCGGAGCGCCCCGCCCCGCGCCTCGGCCCCGCGCCCCGTAATCGAGAATTAGTTGGGAGTTATAATTGCCCGGTTATTATCAACATTGATTACGTTAGGATATTGTTGGAGCCATTCGACGTTCTTTTATTTCTGTAATTGGACGTCTTCTCGATGTTTAATGAACAGTTCTTAATATTGGGGGAATGGTTTTTTGTGGAGGAGTTTTTAAGTAACGCGTTGCTTCATTGTAGGATGAAATTATCTTACAAACTCAACGAAATGTATGGTTCATTTTCCCTTAAGTTTATTGTTTGTTTTCCCTTAAGAAAACAACCAAAATAGGGGGATAAAAATAAGAAGAAAATCCCGGAAAATTTGCCAATAGTTCCCCGAGCGGTACCAGGGCCCCATACAGTCGTGGAGGATTGCGGGGCTAATGATTGTGCCGGCAGCGGGCTCCTACAAATCCCACCAATATGGAGTGCGGAAAATACCTGGAAAATGGGAATGTTATTTCCCTTCCCTCACGCGTTACATTAAGGGAGAATATATTGTGTGTAACGACAAAGAAAATACTCAAACCTTCAGTCCCCCGACACTAAGTTGTTACTTTTAATTCACATCAACGTTTTTATCACCACAAACTCTTTTGATCTCGGTCCATCTGTTCAGATTTCGTCGTAAGGGCTGGCCACACACGAACGTTTACGATTCGTAACAGTTTTACAACCCGACAAACAAACAATCGGTTCCGAGCATCGCTGTAACCTGCTAAACGCTGGTATCAAAGTCAAAGCCGAAATCTCGATTCCTAGTAACATAGCTAGGGATTATGTAAATAGAATTAAATGATTGTTCTTTTCTGTTTAAAGCTAGTCAGTCAAACGTCGCTTCGCTTCCGCGACATCTGAAAAATGTTTAAAGGATTATTTTAACCCGGTAAGGCGAACGCATTCCCCGTTTGAAATCTGCGCTGCGACATTTACCCGCGCTGTGATAAAGGCGTTGGTGATTTACATTTAAAACTGTGGTAATGAAGAGAATGCCGCCATTGCGGGCTCGGTGGAACATGAAATTTTCTATCGGTCTGGACAAAGGGCACGAATTAACGTGGTATTGTTCGCGGGGCGGCCGCTGCGAGCCGCGATTAGTTCATTATTATTTAATTTTATGTTTAACACTGCCGGCTTGTCTTAGCTCTCCTGGTGAATGGACAGGAATGGATTTCAGTAAGTATAGGTACTAAAATAAGCAATTTGCTGAGGAGTGTAAGATGCCTGCTAGTCATTAAAAGGGGGTATTTGTATCAGAGACAGCTAATCCGCTTTAGATGAGTTATATTATAAGTAACCTAGGTCCATTAAGACGTAGCTCTCTCCAGAGCGAGGAAAAAAAAAACAAATTGACAAATCTATAGCATTCGTACGACGTTTACATTTTGACAACTTCTCTTGGGACGCTGCTCCCAGGCCGCCATGTTGAGAGCGGTTCATTAATACAAGCCCTAAGACTTCGTTGATCACACCTATCGCGTGTGATGAGTTCTTGTTTCCAAATCATATGGTTGGCATACGACCATATTATAACGTCATCTGACTATAATAGTCGTCCATGATTGTTTAAATCAATCTGGGCAAAATTTTGAAATAGCAAACATTTTTTTACTAGATCAAACATTTTTACTGAATTTCATTGTTACAAAAGCAAGTACCAGGGCGGAAGCATCTAACGGAGTTGTATGTTGTATTTGTTGTTACAGCTATATCAAAGGACGAGCAGCGCACGTTCCCACTGTTCCGAGAATCAGTTCCGTTACCAACCAGCTTTGTTACAAACGATACATTAGCCCTTTCTATTTATGTTTTCCTAACGTATTGTTGGAAAATCATTGGAAACTTTTTTTACTCTGGTCATTGGAAAAATCTACCAGAATTATTAAAAAGCTTTGAAGTAGTAGAAGCTAGAACGTTAGCTGTGAATATTTAAAATGACATCAAAATTTGGCGTTTTAGTAACAGTCTTCTTCTTTTCGTGTGGTTAGTGACTAACCTGGTGTCAGAGTTTATGCCGCATATGGGCCTCTGACTTGGCTTCACAAGCCGTCGAGAAATATCTCTCAGGCATGCCGGTTTTCTCACGATGTTTTCCTTCACCGTTTTTAAGCAAGTGATAATTATACAATACGCAAATGAATCCGAAAAGACAGATGTGCGTGCCTTGGGTTCGAACTCGAGAACTATGACTTGGCAGTTCGACGGTCATACCACTAGGCTATCGCTGCTAAACAATAATAACAGTTATGGATAATAATAGTTTTGATACAAGAACTCAATTTTGAAAATGCCATTCAAAACGAAATTACAACCCTCATAACATAACATCACGCCAGTATTCCCCGAAGGGTTAGTCAGACATATAGTAGCACCTCATTTCGCCGTTATGTTTAAGTCCCATGTAATAGGGGGCGAACCTTGCCATCAACCGGGCACAAATCCAAACTCCGGGCTGCTACTGAGGAATTCCATACGGAAAAACCTAATAACAGTTTGCCCGACTTGGGGACCGAACCCAGGACCTCACGATCAGCAGTAGCGCTTGCCACCACTAGACCAATAAGGCAGTTAGTCATCCTAGTATTGTCTAATAAGGTCCTGTCACGATGCTGTAACAGGACCTTTAGCATGCAAGCAGGCAGCATGCTAAAAATATACGACGGAATATTAGAAACAATTTTTATTTTATAATTTTCTTAAAAAAGATATGATATTTATGAGACATATAATAATTAATAGAGAATAGGTATTAGAAAACCTATTCTATATTATACAAGGTTAGTCGGAAAGGGGTTACTAAGCCGAAAGGGTGTTAAAGTACCCATATTAATAGATAACTTTTGTTCTACATCTTTCCCCAAAACTCGATAGTTTAAGAGAAATAGCATTTCAAAGATTTCGTAAAAAATACGCTAAAATCTAACTGTCCATAGCTATGATCAGCTGTTTTTACAATTTAGGTCATATTTGGGGTCACGGATTAGAAACTTAATATTTTGAATTCATAACTAAAGCAGGGATGAAGAATTTTTGAAAATTCTAAAATAAGAATCTTTTTGCATGTAAATAAAAATTATCGAATTTTGAAATTTTAACACTTGCTTTAAAATAATCATCAGTGATACTTTAGGTGGCCCGCGGCTTAGTACCCCCTTTCCGACTAACTTTGTATATGTATATCAACAAGAACACAGATGACGAAAATGTTTCATAGTAATTTGTTTTCAAAACTCAATGATCTATCTACGAAATTATAAGTACAATAAAATACCGTTGATCCACACATTATTGCTTAATTACCTCTAGGGCATACGATTGTTTGGCCAGCATTATCACGAGATTAGCCGGGAGGCGAGCCTTGTAAAGATAAGGCAGGCTTCACGTTGACTACTTGTTTTAGTTTCGTAAATGTTTAAACATGCGTAATATAAGAATTTAGATAACAACGGCCTAAGGATCGCGGCCGACTCGAGACTTATCTGAATATCTTAATTTTAATAGACGCGTTTGTATACTTAGTTTAACATTGGTAGCTGTCTCAGTGGTCGCAGTCTTGGCTGTCCATCGTGAAGTCCTACATTTGATTCACAGTTCGTGAATATTTTAAGGTTTTCTTACTGATTTTTTCAGTTATACCAGGGGATAAGCCAACTAAGTGAGTTATGCTGTCATTAAGGTCATGATTGATTGACATCTTTCTCTGTTGACTCCTATTACGTAAGGCACCGTAAATAAGCACTATTTTATCACCAAACAGATAGGCATCTATTTTCGTTTACAGGAGCGGCAGAAAGCCATCAAACGGGCGACCTGTCCTCACAATTACCAGGCAACCATGGCTGACGAAGATCCCATTTGTTGCTCTTTGATCTGCTGTCCAATTAATATATCTGCTGCGCTCTCATTACGCCCTGGTATTTCTGTTTCGTGTCGCGCTGGTAGCACTTCGGTTTACCGACTGTTCGTTCGTAATGTGGGGTAATGTATTTGTTTATTTCAGTGCTAAGTTTCAGTGTGACACAGAGATCATTCAGAATTGAGTTTACAAGAAAAGTCTGATGACGACTCTTTCGGTACTAATTTTGAGGATTAGATTGTTATTTTTAGAGAAATTTCATTCAAGATTATCGTGTCATTGATCTTGTAGCATACAACACAGGTGAAGACGTCTTAAATTCTGGATTTAACTCTATGATTAGGCTTTAGTGCATCTGAATAATACAGTCTCCAAGCAAACCTCCATTATGATGACCTACACTACGCAGAAAGCCACACATAACCTATAATAAGAAGTTATTTCTGCCACAGCAAAACACATCCCCAATACGAGCAATGGCCGTAGTTTCGCGTGCATCAATATAATTGCTTTTAACACCACCCTCCGCCGCCCCTGCTTCGCAAATAACTAATTAATCAGTGTTACGTAACTTTCCTTCTGGGGTGGCCAGCCCCAAAAGTATTTGAAATATTACTGGAATCTGTCAAAATTGGTTAAGCCGTTTTTGAGATTAGAACCGCGCAAAACTTACGGTATCTACATTCCATTTTCAATTTTATTTTAAATAAAACAAGTTATTTGATTACATGCACTTGAAATGCAGCCAATTCATATGAGGAGATCGTTGTATGAATAATTTGATTTCCATTTCAATATTATAATAACTTTACTATCTACCTACCCTTTAAGATAATCGCGGAGATAAAACTGACTTATGGTATAAATAACAGAAATACCAGGAGTCCATATCTAGCGAGTAGTTGCACTGTTAATATAGACGCTAAGCATCGCATGTCCGCGCGGCTAAAACGCTGGGCGTCGCCACCACGCCCCGCAGGCTTTTAGACCGCGCCAGCTCGAGACTTTACTGCTTTCGCGTTTTACGACCCGTCTCCGCATTTTGTTGCCACCAAAATTAGTTTCCACCGGCCATTTTGCTAAACAGTGTGTTAAAAACCATACAATTTTATCCCTCCCGAAGACACGTAATCCACAGAGATAAATTGCCGCACCAGTGGAGTTAATAGAAGAATAATGAAACAATTATCCGTATTGACGGGGTTTGCGTGTCCGTACGTAGGTGCGAGAGGATCCCACGACACCCCAAGCTCGTTGTCAGGGGTGCATAAGAAAAAAAAATACCCCATACGAAAATAATTTTGATAGACACTTCGCGTGCGACCAGCAATTACGTTATGCGCGCTTGGTCGACGGTAATTCGAATTTAGCACATTATCGGAGCGTTACCGATTATTTTCGAATAATAAATACTGAATCGATGCGTTCGCACCTTTTTTTCTGTTATTTTAATGTCATTATGACATAGTTTACGTCGAACATATGTCGCTCGCAATTAGTGATGGGGGAAGTTTGATATTTGGTATTTTCGAAATTCTAAATTACGGATTAGATAGTCCGATGGAAAGATCCACTGTTATTATCAGGTAGCACTGTGTAAATGTTGTCTATAGCCGTGCGCAGACATCTCTGATCTCAGAAGCAACATCCGGCGTTATCTAATCTACGGTCAGTGTTTGTGAAGGCACAGATGATATTCACCGAGATACGCCGCGGTTTATGTATCGAATGTGTCCTCGTCGTACGTCACACCGTACCGCCTTTTTGGTACACATTTCACAATGAGATAACGTGGCCGAGGCGCCACACATGTCACCATGGCTTATGGTGTTTTTGTTATAAGAAAAAAACATTCTATAATGTATGTAATAGATAAAAACGTGACGCCCACGGAACATTTCCGATACGTAACGACGTAAAGTCGCATTATTTACAGTGTCGAGTATTGTTACAACAGATTACTGCAGTTACGTATTTGTCGAGCCCATTGAGTTTTTAAGTGGTTTTAAACAAACATCATTGAGTCGAGAACAGGGGACCTCTTGTGCTGCCAAGCTGGCTCGGTAAATAACACTCGAGTTTGATATTTATTTAGAAAAATCTAATCTTGACGTGGAGTGTTTTATCTCCGTATCCGGTAAGATCTCGAAAGGTCCCAAAGTACTAAACACTCGAATGTTTATAAAAATTAAACATTTATGTGACAAACACAGTCTGTTAGTCTTTCTCACGGACCTATTCATGCGCAGGAGTTTTAGAAATAGCACCGTGAATAACTGTTGAATACGTATTAATGTCAACTAACAAGATATTCGTTGGTTTTTTAACAGCTACACGTATCATTTATAAAATGTATCTTTTCAAAAATCCAGACGTCAAAGCATTTTTACGTTGATCTGAGACAGCAAAAATAATGAACTACAAATGTCTATCCGTGTCTGTTCTATTACAGAACATAATAAGAGCGTCTCTAAGTCAAAAAGGCTGCGTGGAAACAGCAACAACATTAATTAAAACAAGTGACAGTTTCACACGACATTCATTAGGTATATCACGTCATTACTCATCCGTTTCTATTTCCGATACTTAGAGTTTTTCGGCGCGGAGACGATGCCAAAACTCGTGTCCCACGTTCAACTTGACTGTTAATTAATTTTAACTGACGCACACAGCGAAAGTTGGAATAGAATCCTCACACATAATAAGATGTATGAATGGACCGTACTAACTTAAATGAGGTGCGTCTACGTTCTTACAAATATTGTCATTTATCAAAGCCGAAATTTTCGGCGTTCAAAAGTTGGCGCGTAATATTCATTTGGTATCGGTCTGCCAGTGGTGTCGCATCACTAGTCAGTTTCAAAAGTGAGAATGCACGAAATCCAGACTGGGATCGTTAGCGACGCGACACAAATTAAATTTACAATCGTATGTATCATAAATAAAACATAAAACACGCACTATAAGATACAATTTGCTAAACTGTCGCCTATATTAGTATTCGACGGTCACGTCAAAATATTCAAATTGAATTGTGTCTCGTCATCGGAATACGAATGAATCGAGTCAGATTGTGACGTGGTTGCACCGAGTTAGCCGCTCTAGTGTTGTATCGATTTTGGAATCGATTATTCGCTATTGTTTGTGACGCTTTGGGATTATGTGTTGTTTTATTTAAGCGTAGTTGCGTATTGTAAATTACGATGTGAATATTAATTGGGTAGGATGTTTTTTTAATGACATTGTAGACTGCGAGTTGTTTGTTAATTCGTAGTCTGTTTGCATGTTCGGCGTTCCGTAATTAGTTTCTCTATTTGGCACAAGTTTACGAACTAGTTGCCTTGTTTTCAACAACTTAAAAATCGTTTTTTCTGTTTCAAAAGAGTACTAGACATGCAAATTTTAACACTTTATACGACGTGAAAATATCCTCGAAAAGTATCAAGATTATCATGTTTTGTATTAAAAAATGTAAGAAAATAAGGTATAAAAAAATCTTGAGTTACCATAAAGCTGTCTGCAAGAAGATTCGTATGGGGTACTTTTGCATAATCGCGTTGTACCCCGGGGGCGCACGGGGCCCGCAAAAATCGGCTAACAAAGTAACACTCCTCTCAAGTGTCGCCAAGTGGCGGTCTCCAATTCGATTACAGAGTAGTGCCGGGGGGACTCGAGTCTAAATAACTTAACTTGGTTTGCTCGAGTGCTCGATTATTCGATTTAGCCGCGATTACAATGCGTAAGTGTCGTTGAGTTTAGAAATGTGGTTTTCAAGTTTTTTTGTGGATACTTTTTATAGTATTCGGGTTTTTGGGTGATTGACACGAGCGTGTGAAGGACAATGTTCTTTATTTGTAGCCATTTATATTTGCAGGTGTAACGCAGTGATTATATTTGTATCGTTGATAAAGATTTGTATTCATGCTGTTCAGCGTTTTATTGCTTTTTATATGGTATGATTCTTCACTGTTATTTGAAAATATACAGTGGAATTTTATACTGATCTCAAAAACAAAGATAAAAACGCTTAACAGCTGTTTATCATTCCAAATAAGTCTAGCTAAAGGAAGCTACGCTCTTTTTCTAGTAGATTTACGAGCTATGCTCTGGTAATCTGTCATAGCATACTACAATTCTTTCTCTATAAACTTTTAACTTCCATATTCATCATTATCAGTCTATAGCAGTCCACTACTGGACATAGGCCTCTCCAAGTGCACGGCACTAAGCTCAATCCTCGACTTCTCTCATTCAGATGCTACTAACCACCTTGCGAGGATCGTCATTCCAACTAGGCTCAGGACTTCCATATTGCAAAAAAAAAGAACAGAATAGCTGGTTGGAGTTCAGGGTACAATATCTACGTACGTTAACTAAAAAATTACAGTTAACGTGATGCGAAAAAATTACATAGTTTGGAAATTATTAGGCTAAAAACAATAGACTAAAAATATTAAATTAAAGAAGAATATAGAAGATTTATTCACATTTGATCATAAGTTTTAAGATTCCTATTCAAAATAAAAATACAAATTATTGCCAACAAATCGCAACCCAATCGAACTCCATTTTTCAGATCCCCATTCACCCCTTATCAGAGGAAACTCTAACAACAAACAAATGTTTACATGCGCCCCATGGATAATTACAGTCTGTCTGGCAAGACGATGTCGTCGCGTACACCATCAAAATAACAGCAATTTACACATATTGCTTAGGGTTGACAATGTTGTCTCTTCGGACGTCTTGGATCTAAATATTATTGTTAAAGGAGCAGAAGACCTTACGAATCTTTGAATTCTATAGCGGGTGTAAAAATACCCTTAACGAAACCGAGAGCCACGTATTCTTCCCATCATTACGAAGATTTGTTTGTATTGGGCCATACCTGGGAAGTGACTGGTTATGGAGATATTGAAAGTCAAAGTCACCATATTTTTTTACGTTTTTCACGAAAACTAAGTTTAAACGTTATTATTAAACATTCTTCTATACAAACATTATCAACATTTATTTAGTCTGCTGCGCGCGCGCTTCCATTGCGCGCTACAATTAAAAACCGTTTTTTAATACCAAAAATAAAAGTCGTTTCCCAGCAATTATTTTTGCTGTATGTTCCTTAGTTTTGTGTGCAGTATGCATAGACTTCGGCTTCGTTAAGGCTATTTTTACACCTAGTATATTGGTATAGAGATTGATTGAACAGAGAAGAATTAACAATTAGAATAGTCTCTCCTCAAAATTAATCATCTCAAATTTATTACGGTGCTTCGATTTTTGGACGCAACAATTTCTAAAAATCCTACCACACTCATTTCTGATCCAGATTCACCGAATTGGACCTCCTAACTCTTTTTCTATTCCAAAAAATATGTCTTCATGCTATTTGCCGCCAAAATCCCTAGCAGCCCTACAATCCCCCATCTGATACGAGCTATACGAGGTATACGGGGCCTTAAGAGCCCATGATGCCATACCCCGTCAGACGTCGAGACGCCGATGTATAAAATCTGTATGAGAGAGCGTTAAATAAAGCCCAAATGGCTCATAAAACACTCTGGCTTCCTTTACGGGCCCTCATCTTTGTTTAGGGCCAACTAGCGAGCTATCTCGATTAAGGGCCATCATTGTATTTTTGTTGGGTATTGTTTGCGCAAATGTATTGGGTATGTCGTAAAGTTTTGAGGCAAAGATTTTGATAGGGTTATTTAGAGGTGTTCAAGATTATTTTGCAGTGTGTGGGTAACGGTTGATCATTCTGGTGGGCGTTGCAACATAAATGAGATTACTTAAACAAAATAAGGTTTTTAGTTTTAAATTTGAAACCAGGAAATGGTAGTTACTCTGCGATCACCAACCTCTCAGCCAAGCTTGATGATTATAGAAATTTCCTCTTCGATCTTCATTGAAGCTGTCACTTGAGACCCAAGTTCAGCAGTAGATATTTACGGGCAGATATGAAATGATTGTTCTGACATTTTAAAATGTGCAACGGTTTGTTAAACAAAAATTTCAGCATGTAATAACAGAATTGTAGCAATCACTTAATAAATTAGACACTAAAGATACATAACAAAGCAATAGATAATGATTCAAGTGAAGAAAATCGGCCATTTTCTATGATTACCGGTGCTTTATGTAGCATGGCGTGATGCAATTATGCACGTACTTCTGAAGACATGAAACGTGCAGTCTGTTAAACAGAACGAGTTTAATCGATTATGCAATCGAAATAAACGAATAATTATGAATTTACCTAATAAAACATTAAATTCATTGTCCCGAGACAAATTTAGGGTAAGCCACAAGCTGGACAAAAGGGAAAACTTCATCACAATACACCAACAAGAGATCTCTTGTCTTTATTTAATCATCGCACAATTGAATCGTCCCGTTCTATGGCTTGACAAATTCGCACGCCCCCGACATTGCCTTAAACGCGCACTTAACTCGTACCCTTTCCGTCTTTCACCCTCGGACGCCTCCATTCTTTTTATATCGCAACTTTATTAACGCATAAAGGTCTGCTGATGGGCCCTTTAAGAATTAGGATGCGTCCCGTGGCCGGGCGTTAGGCTCACTCGAGCCGAACAAATGGAGTGTCGGAACTTAGGCCGACTGCGAATACGTCCGCGCGGAATTGCACTGTCCCATCCCTATTCGCAATTAAACCGGCCGTTATCACGTTGTTCCAAATTTGAATTTGCGTGTACTGATTTTGGTGGTTTCATTGTAATCGGAGCTTTGCTGCGATTTTAGATTAAAAACTTTTTAGTTACTCGTAGTTGGCACGCGACAGTACCGCCAGCTGGTTCGAAATTTAAAGTTTTTTTTCCTGTGCAAAGGTTAGAGAGGGAGCGAGTTTTTTTTCTATTACGAATGTAATACACCAAATAATGGGGGGAAAACGTATCTCAATACGAGTATCGACGTTGTGAAAGCAATCGGATTTACATGTCTACCGACGCCGTACTAAAACGAAATCATGAATGAAGCGCAGTATAGGAAACCCAAAACATTATCCTTATGCTCCCATTTTACGACCTTTACCCCCATCGAGTCGAAAGGGTCACATCGGTACGACACGCTGTAAAAACAGTCCCGTCTCGCTCCCGCACGTTACTTACTCGTAAAACCGAAAGAGATAATCACGAAGATGAGTCGAAAATTATTTTTTTTATTATCACCATCGGCGGTGCTCTTTTATTTCCTTTTTACGGTCCGAGTACCTCATAAAAAGACAATAAACTTACTATTTACAGACCATCAGGAAATTGTTAGCCGAAGAGGTCTCTTTACGACACATGTTAGCCTGGTGCGGCCCAGTCCAAGTGATGCACTCTTTACGATTGGCGAGCACTAAAATGTTACGCGAATGATACATTTTATCTCCCATAAGAGTATATCACGCCATGAAAATAAACCGCAAAATGTTTACTGATCTATGAATATCGAAATGATACTTCCACTGTTAAAGAAGATGTCCTCAACCGCTATTATACTCCATTTTAATCCCAGAGACTAAATTGACAAACACAAATTTCAAACTGGGAACATTATTTTCATATTTGACATTTGTACATGTCAGTCTCCGGGATTTAAAAAAAGAATTTAGAAAGCATTCTAGTTCGTAAGTCGCGGTTACAGGGTTAACCAGTAGCAAATTACCAGGAGTAAATAACTCCGCACATTACCAGAACATCATAAACTCATAGATGTGTTAAAAACCATAAAGTGAAGGAGTTATCGGTAGCTCGCGCGCTCTTCGGCTTTATTATTGGGGAATTTCGTCAAGAGTTTTAATAATAGTTATTAAAACGGCTGCCCGTGTTACCTAATATATCAGTTAAGTGCTCTTTTTATGATTTAACACTGATTCTCCCCGATATTACTGGCTATAAATTATAGCTGGGATTACCGCCTAAATTGTTTTATGATATGTTTTCATTGTTTACGACTGCAATGTTTTTTGTAATGCTTGATTGGTGACGTCATGTTGGGAAAGTATGTCGAATGATTCTCAGAGGATATAGTGGTGCGTTCGACGGTGGTTATGTAAATTGAGCGATTTACTTATTCGTGTTAGTTTGCAATAATAGCGGCGTTTACATTGGGGTTTTGTAATATCTGCGCGGCGGTACGCGGGGCTCGGGGGTGCTACGGGTGCGGGGCTCCACAATTTCAATATTGTGAATTCCGACGATGTTCTCCTAGTGCGTGTAATGAATTTCGGGATTGTCTTGCGGTTTTTCGGTTTCAACCCCTCGGCCCCTCGAGTATTTACTTTTACTCTATTGGATGAGCTTACATTATGTAAAAGACGGCTCCTATCGAACTTTTAATAACGATCGACGAATTCTTCGGTGGGTTTTTTCGTGAGCGGAACACATCGAGCCGAGGTACGCGTCGCCGCATGGCACCATAGTTATACCGAAATATATGATAATAAGGGGTGGTATTATTTAGGTCCAGCCATTCGTATGATAAAATTGAACCAGTGATATTTGCCCGCAAACAATTCCTATGGAGATTTCGGTCTTGTTTCTGAGGTTAAATCTGTGCACGGGGATGATATACGGTTGGGCCGCGGCCCCATTGGATTTTCCTTTTGCGAAAAATATCGTACAAACGGAAAGAAATACGCGTCAGGAACATAATATGGTCAAATATTGTCGTTCGTATGCGGATATCCGGGAAAAAAACCGCATATTATATGGTTTTTTTATGCGTCAGCATTTCTTATGTACAATAGCATAATTTGCTAGAATTTACGTCTCGTAACGGTTTTTTTATTTAACAAAAAAGTCTATGTTGAAGACGTGATAGCTAGTAAATACGGTTAATACGACAGCCATATTCTCTTGATGTGATCACTGGAACTGAATAGGGTAATGAACAGACAGTTTTACGGATGTCATAGACAAAAAATCTATTTATTATGCATAAATAATTGTATAAAAGACACTACGGAACACTCGCAAATTATTTGCTTGGTGTGTTTGGGTGTCTGATCGTAAATAAATCATTCTCACCTTAAAATGCATGTACGAATATACATACATACTTATGTATATTTATAATAATTATTTATGGTCATCCTGTTGTAACCTCCTAATGCGTAAAATTAAGAGCGAGCCGATCTTAATTACCAGGGTAGCATAGATGGACGGATATTAAAAATTGTCAGCATTAAAGAAAGATGAAATTCAAAAATAGAAGTTAATTTTTTAACGTTCGCCCGCTCGGTAGTTCGGTTTACGGGCTGCGGTCGTGCCCGAGGCGCGGACCGTTCTAATTAAAATCGCTACGTTTTCTGTGGTATTCATTTTCATCCTTTAAAGCTCTTTTTGTTGCTCCCACCCTGGTTAGGTTACGTTATTGTTGTGGGTTGTAACTAATTTACATGTTAATGAGATGTTTGTTGTGTTTATGCCGATAGTTGCCTTAATAATTTCAAACGTTCGCATTATTAGTTTCAGAGTCTGTCGATTCTCTTTTTTGCACAATGGAATCAACGTTTTTATTAAAACGGTCTACTTTTGTTTCTCTGAAAAATACTGCAGTTAAACACAGTTCACCTGACTAGAATGGGAGTCAAACAGCCGGCTCGTAACCTCAAGGAGTAACTATTATTTTTTCGAGTTATTTGTTTTAACATTCCTAATGTTCATTAGCATTTATTACAATGCTAACCGGGGTAGCATGAGCGCGCACGGCCGGCCGAGGCAGAGCCTTTGTTTCGTCCATTACGTATGCAAATGATGTTCAAGTACCACCTGTACGCTTATGTTCGCCTGGTAAACAATCGCTAGGTGGAAATGGGAAGACATTTTTTTTTGTCTCCGAGCTACCGGAGTTACCTTTGTGGACATCCATTGTTGGTGTTGTTAACGGAATTTGGAAGATGTAGAAGAAAATGCGACGCAATTTGTAAGAGATGGCTACTGAGATAACGTGACGAGTACCTGGAGGTGGCAACTACAACGATTAGGATTTTGAAGTTCCCATAGCTTTCAATACAGCGTCTAGTTTTGTCTCTGGTTACACACACTTTCCTCGTGGCAAAGGTGGCTAAGAAATAATTCAGAAATGTGCTAAGCATAGTGTCCTTCTGTATACAAAAATATTCTACAATAACTCCTTTCTCTATAGAACTAGATATACGAAGAATTTTGTTTTACATAGGGAAACCTTGGATACCCTCCGCCAGGGGAAGACGAAGGGCTATATTCTTCCACCACGATGTCCCTCCTACTACCTTTACTCGGGGGCACGGGATTCGCTTGCGAATTCGCCGCTCCCCCGGCAGATCATGGACCGCCACTTGCAGGCGGGCCCCGACTCCTCTGTGCAGTCTCCATCAATACCAAGCCTGACTATCGATTGCTGAGTGTCTCCTCATTCTCCTTACTATGTCTGGTCTGAACAATTTCTACAAACAATGAAAAGATTTTCTAGAATTTTTTTAAGATATATTTGACTAGCGCGACTGCTGATCTTGAGGTCCTAGGTTCGATCCCTAGGTCAGGCAGTGTTATTGGGTGTTTCCGTGTAGAATTCCTCAGTAGTAGCTCTGAGTTTGGATTTGTGCCCGGTTGATGGCAAATAACTCGCCCTCTATTACATGAGACGCAAACATAACGGCGAAATGACGGTGTTACTGTATACCTCTGCCCAACCCTTTGGCGAATACAGGCGTGATGTTATGTCATATCGTCGCTTAAGTTCTAACACCGCGTAACTCGAAAAATAGTAGTTTTGAGTTACGCACGTCATTCAATAGGGAATCAAAAAACGCATCTTTTGACCAATCACAATCAATGGTTAGATCCAATAGCAACGCGTTATTTAAAAAACAAAATCCACGACGTATGTAATATTTTTTCCATCAAGCTATGTAAACAGCTAAAACAGCGTGTAAGTCAGGTGAGTTCCACACTGGATCGTGTCGCGAAAGTGCTCCGTCGAAAAAACCAAAATAAAATAGAATATTGTAGATTAAAAACAATTATAATTATGATAAGTAGAAAAAAATCTATTTTTTGCTCTCCTGAAAAGTTAACTATTTTGAGTGACGCGGTGTTAGAACTTAAGCGACGATATGAAAGCATCAATATCAATCCATTCTTTAATCAAAGTTTACTAATCACCTACGTAGCTGTTTTTCACAGCTCATAAATTTCTCGACGCGATCCAAACACCGTTTGTACAAAAAACCAGCCATTGTTGTCAAATGGTCACTACTCACGCCAATACTTTCTCCGTTTAGTGTCTTATGCCATTTTTATGCATTTTTCTCTATTCGACTGCTTGTAGATGGTCTTGCGGACCGTTTCTACGTAACCGGGCAGTTATTGGCGAGACCTGAAGGGTCTCCAACCAATGGGGACGAGTAAAATACTTCACCTAAGCTAACTACTACCGCTACTACTACTAACATCATGACTACTAGCAACAACAGCACTAAGGGCGACCCCTAATGGGACTCGGACCTCGACTTAGGGCGTTGCAGGCGGGAGGACTGGGGAGATAGTTTCATGAGGGCTGAATTAATTATCGGTGTGAACCATTTTTATGCCTTACTTAGTAATTGTACAAAGATTTTACGTTATCCATTATAAGGTACTCTTCTGCCTAGCCTTTTTCCTAATTATGTTGGGGTCAGCTTCCAGTCTAACCAGATGCGGCTGCATACCAGTATTTTACACGGAGCGACTGCCATCAAAACTCCGCCACCCAGTTACTGAGTAATACCGATATACTAAGGTTAGACCGGTTGTCAGTTTCCTGCTTCTGACTACCCGTAACGACTGTCATAGGTATTTGTATTACTGACCGACGGTTTAACGTGCTCTCTGAGTCATGGAAGGGTCTCGTGGTGTAACGAACGATCACCCGTCCACAGACTGACCGCGGCAAGCAGCTTAACCTCGCAAATAGTATGTCGTCCCAGCGACTGCTCTACAAGGACTAATTATTAATCTACAAAACGAACTATTCCTTAAAACGTAACTGCTTACATCACTTCAAACGACAATATTACCCCATTGCTTATAAGCGAAGCCCATTTCCCTTGAAACTTCTTCACGCATCGCTGCTAAGTAAAGCCGACGTCCACGGCAAGCGAATTTTAAGCTGTGTAAGAAAAGCGGCTTACTTTAAAAGCAAGACAAAGTTATCTGGAACTTTGTTATATACTGGAGCCAAGTTTGTTGCTATACGATAATTAAATGTATTTTTGAAGTGGAATACTTCCCTTATAATTTTATATGTATGTTTCTTATGTAGAATATGTTTATTCTTGTATTTATATTAAACTAGCTGCCCGGACAGACTTCGTTCTGTCAAAAGTTATTGGCCTGTAGTAGGAAAAGAAAAGTGTTGTTTTTATTATTATCCACGCAATTGTTTTGTTTTTTTTCTCAAGGAATACATTAAAAAAAATTGCCGAATTGGTCGAGCCGTTCTCAAGTTTTACGCTTAGCAACACATTTGGCGATTCATTTTTATTTATATAGGTATAGACTAGCGGCCCGTCCCGGCTTCGCACGGGTGGACATTTTTTCCGTTTTTGCAACACTTTTCATTTATGCTCCGCTCCTATTGGTCGTAGCGTGATGTTATATAGCTTAAACCCTCCTTGATAAAACGAATATCCAACACAAAAATATTTTTTCATGTCCAACCAGTAGTTCCTGAGATTAGCGCGTTCAAACAAACAAACTCTTCAGCTTTATAATATTAGTATAGATAATGGTGTGCCTAGCCCTTTTCTCAACTATGTTGAGGTCACCTTTCAGTCTAACTAGATGCGGCTGAATGCCAGTATTTTACACGGAGCGACTGCCATCAGATCTCCGCAACTCAGTTGTTAGGCAATGCTGATATGCTAAGACAAGTTGTCAGACTTTCGGGCTTCTGAATTCCCGTAACGACTGTCATAGGTACTCGTGTGACACCCGGAACCGATTGTTTAACTAATAAAGAGTAAATAATACACCATAAAAATATTCAAAATTACTTTTAAAAAAAATGGTGTAAGTAATCGTAAAAATTTTAACAGACGACGATTTCTGGCAATGTATTGTATTCTTGTTGATTAAAAGAAATAAGTAGATTGCTCTCAAAAACCAATAATAGTACTTAATATTTTAAACATTCGAAAGGCAAAGATTCATTTTTAAACAGGAACTACAATCGTTACATAAATTATCTTTTTCAGTACAGTTAGCTACATGTCCAGTAGTGTCCAACGCCTGAATGATGATGAAAGATAGCAAGGCTGATATTCCATCATCACCATCAAAATCGTCAATCCCCCTCCCGTCATCACCCCAAGTGACGACAGCAATCTCCTATCACCAAGTGATCACCATCTGTCATCACCATTTCACTTTCACCGCGATGATATGTATTAAAAAGTACCAGGGCGGCATAACACAAGCGGTTGAGACCACCAACGTTCGTATTTCGGAGGCGATTGAAAGCAGCTAATGCTCCACAATGGTTGATTTGCAAACAGTTGACTGGTGACAGGTCATTGTATGCTGATCACAGCCCACGTGCTTCGAGATGCTCGTATAAGCAGGTTATGGCGTTTGAGATTTGATTCGCGGGTATATACTTAATGTTATTGTTATCTGGGTCATATGAAGTAGGCTGGTGGAGAATTTGATAGCCCATTACAATTTATTATTTTCTCACAAAAACAAAAAACAACCATGTTTTCTAAACTACCTAGAAACCGAATCCTATGACATTTGTCATTCTAACGTAAGCGTAGTTTGAAGTATGTCTAGATTTAAAAAAAGAACTGAGATAATGTTGTTGACGTCACTAACTAGTATATTTCGCCCCTATAAGCTAAAACACCGAAACATTAATACACAAAATATTTTCTAAATTGCCGAATTTAAACCGATCACCCGCAAAGGCATTCCGTATTCAAAAATATTATTCTTATTTTGAAAACATAAGTCGCGTTCTATATTTGAATTCGTCGCGGGAACGCTCCCCCTTGCCGCGCAGGAAAAAAATGGCCAGTGTAAGTCGTATTTACTGAAAATGGGTTCCGTCGCCATATTTCTCTTAGATTCGTTCTTTAAAATGAATAGATCTTTAACAAGATAACCAGAATTCGCGTCGATGTCTTTATTTGCGCTACCTATTATAAAACTGTAATGTATACTTTATATTTTTTTTGTTAATATTCTATTAATGTCTGTAAATGTTAGGATAACACTTTCATTCCAACAATGTAGCACTGCAATTGCCTCCGTAACAGAATCCTAAGCTTCGTACAAATATCGATCGGACACACACTCCTGCCGCGCGCCAAAACACCGCGTCGTGATAAATTACCTTCGGGAAATTAAAACTGTCTTTAAAACAATACCTGCTTTTTTCTTCGTCGCTTTCACCCCTCTTTTCTATCCCCATCTCACTCTAACGCAAGTATTTGTATATGATTGTCTCGCTCTATTTAGAAAAAAGAGGGTCGGAATTGTCATTTTTTTATAATTTTTCTTTTTACTTTCTAATGTCGATTGCGTTATTTTAATTATTACGTTCCGTGTTTCGCTTATTGCGTCGTAATTAAAAATAATATTCAAGTATAATGTATTTTAAAGTGTTACTGTAGGTACTGGTTAATATAACAATAATAATTATTAGGTAGTTGTGCATTGTGAAGCACTTAACATGTGCTCCATTCTATGGCATTACACATATCTTTATATGTTTTAATGATAGCTTTCTTACATCATACGATCTAGATTAAACATAACTACATATTTTACGTCGTAGCTCCTCATAAAACTTACCTTAATGAACAAACCATTTCTTTTACTATTCAATAATACATAAAAGAGAAATAAAAAGCATTGTTTAAATATTTTCTATTCACAGTCACTGAAGCGTCGTTATCAATATCTCACGGGACACGGCGCCAATAAACAATGAATGAATTATGGTGGAACGATTAAACATAAAAATAAAACTAAACATTCGCCGACGATGCACAATCTCCTAATTAAGAACATCACAAATACATTAACTCAAGCCCAAAGCCCATTTCAAATCTAATTTCTTTTTTGACAAAACAAAAAAAGACTTAATTACTTTTTCTGGCTATCACAAAAAGCGGGAGATAAGAGCCCTATTTGAATCCTCGTTATCAACACCTCCCTGGCACTTTCACCCTTCAATCTTTACCTTTTTTTTCTCTTCCACCCCCAGAGGAGTACCTATCGTAATTTAAAGATAACTAATGCTCCGAGTCATTAAGGGACCGTGCCGAAGAAAAAGCAAGAAAAATAAAAGGAAATGCAGCCAAATGCATTTTTAATATTTTACTTTTCCAAATGATAAGTTTATTTGAGTTTGAGATTCTTTAGTGGGGGACTCTCTTATAATATGAACAATTTAAGTCAGTGTTCAACCGTACTAATAATTGTAATGTACAGAACTCGATGAGCTCAGTGATTAAGAATCTAAAATTAATTAATTTTAATAAAATTTATGTGACCAAACATAATTACGATTTTGTTTAATTTCGGTCCATTTCAATGCTCGAGCTAGTTAATTTCCTGCTACATTTTACGATGTCCCGCGCTCGTCATCAAAAGTAAAGACGTTAAAGTGTTCAAAATATATTTATTACAATTAAACATTTTATGGGCCAATAAAAATTGTAAATGAAAAAATCTTATGGGCTTTGTTGAAATAGGTCTAATTGACCCCAAGATTTTTAAGCTTCAGGTTTAACGATCGAAATAAGTTCCAAAAAAATTGAAATTAAAAACGCCCCAAGTCGTGACAAGGTTTTCTTACTTCTTTTATACTTAAAAAATGTAATAATCCAACGGCAGTAAAATACTATCGGACGTTTACGACAAATTCACACAAGACCTACTTAATAAATCTGACAAAATCTTAAATTTATGCTCGCGAACGCAGGACACATGAGTAAAAAAAGATTATTTTACGACATCGTAAACCTGGTTAGAATGCGGCCCTGGACGCTGGATAATTCGGGAAAAATCCATTTTAATTAACATATTTTTACGGCGATCGCGATGGAAATTATAAATAATGGTTTCATTAATTTTTTCCTAGTAATCACCATTTTAAATACAATTTCTCGTATCCATCCTTAGCTTTTATGATATTTAAGAACGTTTAAAAGTTATAAAATATTACTATTATTTTCTAATGAAGAAATGCTGTAAAATGCCAGAAATAAACATTTTCATGTTTTAATTCGTATAGTTTAACTCGCGCCCGTCGTCCCTTTTTAATGAAAGCAAGAAGTGTCGTCAGTTATTTTTATAATTTTTTTCCATGTCCACGTTTAGAAAATATTGTGAGTACGTCCGAAGAATGTTAAAAAGTGTTCTTGATTAAATAAAATGTCGCTAGGCCTCCGAGGGGACCGGCAGACGGAGTGCACGTGATGAGAATTAAGTATTACAGACATTAAACTTAGAACAGTAAGTAATGGTCGGATTTAAGGCGGATAAATTAAAATAATCGTTTTAAATCGGATTTTTAACTTTCTCTGCTAAGTCGATAGGATCTGTCGGTTCAATATCAATGTATGCATTTGTGGAATGTGCTGAATACTCTCTCTCTCACAACGTAAAGACATTCAACTATTTTCTTTCTAAATCACTAAACTCACCGACATAAGTTTTCTTATACAACACTGCCTCGCTTACCTGCAAAAAAAGAAAAACATTAAGTAAGCAAAAAATACCAAACAAAACTACTAGGACAACATAATATGCAAAGATGCGAGCGGAAAACCCGAAATTGCTGTAACCATATATCGCAGCAAAACGGCGTACAAGAAAATTCGTAAATATTTTTTCAAATAAATTACACGGGGGCTAATGAAAGGGTCCATGTTTGGCCGGACGGACACAATGGCCGGGGGAACTATTGCTCTATATATTTTGCGTAGAATTACCGCGAATTCCGCTAAATAAATACCAAGTTTTTTTGTATTTTTGTCGGTCAGCAAAACTTTTGTCGTAATAAGGGTTGCGTGCCTTAAAACCGCCATTTTGTTATTCAGGTGCTTGTAATTTATCCGGTGTTTCTTTACTGAGATATTTTCTTCCGGAATAATACTTATTTGTGGTTGTAACTAGGTATTTGCTCCTTATTTACGAAGCTTTCCTTTTCAAAGTAACAAGCTGGGATAATTCCAGTATCTTTTTCTTGTTTCGGTAACAACATGGTCGAAAAATAAGAAAATTATATTATATTTAGAGAAAATGAAAATAAGACTGGACGAATTAGAAAGACGTGTATCATACAAAATATTCTAATTGGAACAAAGGGTCTCACTTACATACTTTTTATGTGAACGCTACACAATAACGCCATATATCGGAGCCTATTCCTAATAAGAGGTTTGTGTGAACTGGGAGGGCCGGAGAGCCGGCGAATCTCACCGAATGCCTCTCACGGCCCTCCCAGAGGGACCATGTACCAAATCATACACTATAATTTCGAGGAAAAATATCACGGTAAAGGTTCTTATGTATTTGATGTGTGGTACCCTAAAGTGGCCCGCTAGAATAATGATGAGAACGTTAGATTTTTGAATTTGGATATATAAACAAAAGAGGTTTTATTAAAATATGATTTGATAGAATAATAAAAATAAAAATAACATCACGCCTGTATTCCCCGAAGGGTTGGGCAGAGGTGTATAGTAAGTAACACCCTCATTTCGCCGTTATGTTTAAGTCCCATGTAATAGGGGGCGAGCCTATTGCCATCAACCGGGCATAAATCCAAACTCCTGAGGAATTCCACACGGAAAACCTAATAACACTTTGCCGGACCTGGGGATCGAGCCCAGGACCTCACGATCAGCAGTCGCGCTTGCCACCACTAAACCAACGAGGCAGTCAAAAACAAATTCCTAAATAACATTAAAATTAAAAAAAAACCTATTCGAATAGACATCTTATTTTTTGACACTAAACGAATACTTTAAAACATAGTCCATTAAAAATTATTCACTTAAAGAAATGTCATTAAACAATAAATAAAAAAACAGAAACACTACTACCTACCCTCGGCCGTCAGTAACTCGTAACATTAACAGACAGACAGACATTAATATTTATATCTGTGTCTCGTACAATTACTGTGACGTCCACTGACACGTCCACTCCACGCACCCGGTCAACATAGGCATTGGCCACTGACCGACTGGGATAGGAGTGACGGTTTTATTATTTTTAACCGACATCAAAAAATAAGGAGTTTATTTATAAGATGCGATTATTTATTTATTTCAACGGCTTTAATTAAGTTCTCTTTCGTATATTCGTCACTTAATTTCTAACACCGCGTAACTCGAAAAATAGTAGTTTTGAGTCGTCATTCAATAGGGAATCGAAAAACGCATCGTTTGACCAATCAAAATCAATGATTAGATCCAATAGCAACGCGTTATTTCAAAAACAAAATACACCGCGTATGTAATATTTTTTCCATCAAGCTATCTAAACAGCTAAAACAGCGTGTAAGTCTTCCTTCGTAGTCTCCTTCGAAAAAACCAAAATAAAATAGAATATTGTAGATTAAAAACAATTATATGATAAGTAGAAAAAAAAAAATTTTTTGCTCTCCTGAAAAGTTAACTATTTTGAGTTACGCAGTGTTAGAACTTAAGCGACGATATCAGTTTGTTTGATTCAAATCTTGCTACAGATTTTTTGACTACTTCTGCTTAACTGATTCTCCTGAAACTTCGCACACAAATTCAAATCCCATGACAATACAACTTTATAATAATTTCAACTTCTAATCCTCAAATCCTGATGATGCAGGGGTACTGCAAGATAGTTTTATTAACTTAAAAGTTTTTTAAGGGATTATTTTATTTGTGATTCTGCGAACTAGCGGCCCGTCCCGGCTTCGCACGGGTGGACATTTTACCCGTTTTTGCAACATTTTTCATGTATACTCCGCTCCTATTGGTCGCAGCGTGATGCTATATAGCCTATAACCTTCCTCGACAAATGAACTATCCAACACACAAATATTTTTTCAATTCCAACCAGTAGTTCCTATAATTAGCGCGTTCAAACAAACAAACTCTTCAGCTTTATAATATTAGTATAGATTTTGTTTGAAAGACTATATATACTCTCAACATGGTCCCAAATAGATTTTACGAACCTACATAGTTCAAATGCCCGACTAAACAAATTACATCAGCTTAGAACCGAACCGCATTCAGACGCTTACCATCCACATTCCCCAACATATCACCATCACCCTACACCAAAAAAACAACCATCCCTTCACAGATTGACATCTGTCAGGCCGGGGGTTCGATCCCGACTGGTGTAAAAATGTACCTAAAAGTAGGGTAGAATAAATTTTTAATCAAAATATTTTCGCGGCCCCTATACAAAGCTATGATAATTTCTGTATTGTCAGTGACTGACATAAGTTAAGTTGGGATGGGTGTGCCTGACTTACACATGAATAAATTATTTGTTTGTCAATGTAAGTAATGGTGGGAATGCATGACGTCAGTTGACATGGCGGCCATGTGTAATTTTTTGCGTGAATAGTTTTTTTGATAAATAAGTATTTATTTTTATGAAATAAAAGTATTTTTATCGATTATGTGAGGTCTGTATAATAAAAAAGCTTATTAAAAAATATATAATGTTCATTAATGCTAATATTTACATGATGAAAAGGTTTTATAATTTTTTTTCTTTTTTCAATTTCGTTTCTTTAAAAATAATTCCTAATCATAGTAGATAGAGTACTGGTTATCTCTGGTACAACTAGATAAAAAAAATCCTTTTAAACTTTAAAAAACCAGTTCGAAATATCCGATAATTATCGACCCTTATAAAAATGTCTGTAACCGTTAGTTTATCGTTGCAATATACATACAATAAAGATAAACTTACTATACAAAGTGAAAGTAAAGGATAGAATGTCGCCGCCATTTTCTTGTTTTTATGGAGCCCTGGTACATCATGATCGTCAAAGTTTTTAATGGACGTAAAATTTAAATTAAATGTGTTATGTTTGCACTTTTTATTAACTGGCAATTTCTGAAAATGAAATTAAAGTTATTTGTGCCATTAGATTATCACTTGCATTAACGGTGAAGGAAAACATCGTGAGAAAACTTGCACACCTGAGGGGACTCCAAAAAGTTCTCAATGGTATGTAGAGTTCTCTAACCAGTCCAGCGTGATGGACTAAGGCCTAAACTCTTCTCATTCTGAGAACAGGCCTGTGCCCAGCAATGGGACAGTAATGGGCTGATTATGGTTACGTTTACGTATGTGCTAAAGAAAATAACATTGATAATTAATTTATATAAAAGCTTCTAAATACCGTTAATTTGTGTGTTCGGTCTAATCTCAAAAACGACTGTATTGATTGAGATATTTTTTCAGTATGCTTAAGAGCCTTCTTTGAAGAAAGTGTTCATGTATGTGTATAACTTACTAATCGTCATCATCATCATCCTCCTGCCCTTATCCCAACTTATTTTCAATACTGCTCAGTATGTCTTCTTCTTCCATACATCTCTATTAGCCGTCATCTCAGTAGTCACCCCCTTTCTAGCCATATTATCTTACTAACTTAGTGTATAACTTACTAATGTACAACTTTAATAATTTAAATGCTCTTAAACCCGAACTTTTACAGTTTACGCAAAACAACAATCGACTGATTCACACTTTTTTCCCAGATAACAATACAAGTAACTATAAATAATTCACAATCCGCTTCACACACGACCTAAAACCTTTCAAAGGCAAGAAACCTAAAAACAATGAAAGAGTAACAAGAAAAACTTTAGAATATCCAAACAATGTACAGCGATTAATTCCAAAGTCGAAACAATGAGGAATCTTTAACAAAATGGAGCGAAATATAACAAAAGTCGCCAATGTAAATGATACTTGTTCAAAAAGCGTAAAAATTATGTACATACGTAAAACCACGCATATTTTAAATAGTCAAATATAAATGATTTTTGTTGATTCGACACGGCTGTCCGACAGCGTTAGAAAATCTTCCACTTACATATAAATGAGGGGATTGTCCGAATTTTGGTAGTTCTGTTGCCACCCTGGTTGTTACATTTACCTTGTTCTTTGTATGCTCTTGCGCAGGCAGACGTTGTGTAAAAGTGATGTATTTTACGTCATTTTCAATGCTGAGTTTGGGATAAAGAGCATAGAATGTATTCGTTGCTCAACATTTCACAGACTCTAGCTAGAAACTTAAGGAAATCTGTGTTTTGTGGTAGAATAATCTTCGTCTACCATATTTATAAAGAGTATCTAAAGAGTTTCTTGCCGGCTCTTCTCCATAGGACCAACCTTTTGGAACTGTGCAACTAAATTCTTGACGTTTCTTAAGAACACATTGTGTGTCCTGCCTAGCCTTTTCCCAATTATGTTGGGGTCAGCTTCCAGTCTAACCAGATGCGGCTGAATACCAGTATTTTACACGAAGCGACTGCCATCAGACCTCCGTAACCCAGTTACAGGGCAATGCTGATATCCTAAGAGCATGTACTATGCCTAATTAAAATGAAACTCAAAATAAAAATCTTGAGTGAATCTATCTTTTGCGATATTACTTCTACGTTGGCAGTTAACTTCGTATATCTTTGTCAATATATTGCAAAGCGGAGTAGCACTGCTACACTAGCGATCCCACTTCTAGAATCTTCTGAGTCATTAATCCATTCTTCTCCAACCACGATTACAAATCTATTCTTTCCATCATGGTTGGAAAAATATGTCAAGATTTTGGCTAACTATTAGTTTATTTCTACTATAAAGTTATCTTCATTCAAACTCAAAGAACTTCTTGTTACAGCCAGAACTTTAGCCATATAACAAACATTTCATCAAATACATTTAAGCATAACATCAACACAGCAATTCCTTCCTTAAAAGAGTTCCTATTTTCAGTCTATTTCTTTCAAAGTAAACGTTCTTACATCACGCGAACTAAAACTTTGGAATGGAATCAAAATAATTTACATTTGGAATACCTCAGACTGCATACACTTTAGTATACCAGAAATCTAATTTTCACAAACATTGTAGGCATTTGGAGCAGTTCCTAGTTGCATTCCAGTTTCACCTGGACGCGGGACAAAGTCACTGCATTCGAAATTAAGATAGAATTGCATTACATTCTTCTTTGAAATTGGTTTAAGGAATTTTGAATAACGGGCTGGTTAGACTGAAGTCAAAGACAAGTTGGTTAAGAAGTTCCGAATTTGAAATTATAGCTCATAATTTACGACAGTCAAATATTTAAATTTGGAATTATGATTGAATAACAATATGAAAAATGGTGAGATTCTAGTATTTGTGGATTGGTCTCCTTGAGGTTGTAATCAAATATTGGTAGATTCGAAATTCTGATGACGTGCAAGTCAAAACAGTGTAGTCTGGCTCTATTTTTAAAAATCGAGTACTTAATTATATCGCATCAGGATTGTTTGAAGTTATACCAACTATGACAGTACCTATAGGTATATTTTAAGACTGTCTGTGTTTTCTACAAGGCAGCTAATTATATGCAAAATTATCACTAAACATATGCAAGCCAGCTACCAACTTAAAAATTGTAAACCAAACGATTACTTTCACAAAGAAATGTCAAATGACGCATTGCTACCATTTCGTGCCCTTTCGAGTGACAGTCAAACACACAAATAGGCTACTTAAATAAATATTTCAATGTTAAAAAATGTTAATGCGTCGTCCAGGTATACGTGACCTGTCTCATATTGGGAAGAAGGTAAAAATGTATGGTGATTTTTGGCGTCTACCGAATGACGGGTCAACTTAATCTGGTTAGTCTAGGAATGTCTATTATATAAGAATGAACAGTAGCGGTCTGTAATGAGAGCTGTATTCAGTTTACAAGATGTTAGAGACAAATGCACTCACATTGTTGATTCTGAATAAATTTGACAATACTAACATAACAGTAATGGGAAACAAATATGATGAATGAGAGACAGCGCCAGGAGGCTCTACATGTATTGTAGAGATAAACATAGGTAGACGAAAGATCTATGAAACAAATAATCCAAAGAGTTATCTTCTTCTGCATAATATAAAAGGAGAAACTGACTGACTGATCTAACGACGCACAACCTAAACCGCTAAAATTAGAAACTTGAAATTTTGACATTAGGTACCTTAATAACGTAGGCATCCATTAAGGAAGGATTTTTCAAAATTCCTCCCTTAAGTAGGTGGACAATAACCACACAAGCGAAGCTACGGTCAAAAGCTAGTAAGCTATACTATCAAAGAAGCTATATTATGGAATAGTGCTAAATCAAAAATCAAAATTTATTATTTCATATAAACCAATACAGGTGCTTATGAAAAGTCGAATTTAGATGCACGGTTCCAATTAGTCGTTTCCTATGGAGAAGAGCCGGCAAGAAACTCCATGGTTAACAATTTCAGTGGACAGACCAACTGCTAGCAGTGCACAGACCACCTTTTGCACAACTTGGTGTCTATAAACAAAACCACCTTCGTAGTAGAAGGGTTTGTCCAACAGTGGACTGAAAAAGGTTATTGATGGAGATATTTAAAATCTATGAACTAACGTAACATAATCTAAAAGTAACGCCGAAAATTCTGAATATGTTTTAAGTACCCGGAATAAAACTAATTAGAGATGAGCCTTCTACTAATAAAAAGATTTATGATATCTAAATACCTATGAAGTTATGATTGTACGAAATCCTGTAATTATGATAAAAAGCGATCATTCCGGTAATAATATTATCTTCACAGAATACCCAATAGGAAAATCCTATTTGATGATAACGAATCATAGTACACGTGGTTTCTAGTAGTACTTAGCGATCAACGTTGATAATATTAATTATTATTGAATTAAATATTAAAATGCCAAACTAAATAACAGCACCTGCTCCCATTCCATTCGTAGAAACGCATTCATCCCACTCCTGGACCGACAGATATAACAAGACACAATACATTCATACAAGCATCCCATTCAAACAACGACAATCACATTCACGCCAAAAAAATCAGGTCAAAAATTTACAATAATCCAAACATGACAAAAATGCGCACACGCATATCGCTCTAATTGTCGATTTGTTTCTCTCATCTCTTTCACACTTACTAATTTTGTTGTTTTTTTGTCTCCGTCGCACGCGCAGCTGTCATGTGTGACGAATCACTTTGTCATTGTGTCAGTTTGGACGTCACTTTTCACCCTTTTGATGCAGAGTCGTGATGATAATGTGTGCATTCGCTTTTTAGGGTCCCGTGGGGTTGGTGTTAATTTTATTAAAATGATATTGAATGCACCAGATGAGACAGAGGAGAAGAATAGTGATCTGAGCCTAATAAATGCTGTTATTGTTAGTGACTTGTTTGATATTTCATTGAAATCAATGCAAACACACGCGTTAAAAAAACCCTTAAAAATAATTGAAACTACAGAATATATGGAATTAACAAGAAAATGGAAGACAAGACCATGAAATATTTAAAAATGTTGATAATATTCACGTGACAAACTAAAAACTTGGTCCTGCTTTAAAAATTAATAAGACCAAAAACATCAAAGCTCAAAGGACCATTACGGGTCCCATGATCCGAAATATAACACTAACAGAACTCATACGAACGTACAATAGAATTATATTCTGTATGATTGCATTGTATACAACCCTTTGGTTTAGAGTTAAGCCCTTGTAATGTACGGATTACAATGCAGGGGACAGTTTTGACGATTCTCGGTTGTGGCAGACATATTTGATATTTTTGATGACGTTGAATGTATGATAAATAAATTAGTTTCTTTAACTGTTGTCCATTTTGGGAACAGACAACTGAAGCGGTTTGGCTATGTTGAGAGAATGAGTGAACGGCGATTAACAAAAGAAATTTATAAGGCGGATGTTAATGGGAACGCCGGTAGAGGACGTCCTAGAAGGACATACATCGATGTTATTGGTGATGTTCTTCACAAAGGTCAGGTGCGTAGTACTCTCAACCGGCGTGCGTGTATGACAAGATGTATGAATGTGGATGAAGCGAAAGGGGTATGTAAGAGTCGTAGCATGTGGCGTTCTATAGTTTCTGCCTACCCCCATGGGAAAAAGGCGTGAGTTTATGTATGTATGTATGTATGTACAACTGAAGCCAAACTTTTAGTCGAGTGAGTCTTACGCCCATTTTCTGAGTTAAATATTCAACGCCAAGCAAGAGATAAGCGAGGTTTGAGCATGATTTTAAGTAAAATTCTTTATAAAACGATTCTCTTCTTCTTCTTTTCGTGTGGTTAGTGACTAACCTGGTGTCAGAGTTTATGCCGCCCATGGGCATCTGACTTGGCGTCACATGCCGTCGAGAAATATCTCTCAGGCATGCCGGTTTCCTCACGATGTTTTAAATTTCACTGTTTTTAAGCAAGTGATAATTATACAATACGCACATGAATCTGAAAAGTCAGAGGTGCGGGCTTAGGGGTTCGAACTCGACACCTACGACTTGGCAGTCTTACGGTCACCCAGGGAGGACAGCGCGCCGTGTTCCGCGCGCGCTTCTCGGAAGGAAGTGGGGCAGGGGAACAATTTTAAATCAGAAACCAGCCGATTGAGTACAATTTATAAACGATTTGATTCGAGAGCTTCCTTAGGGTCGTTTAGATATGACTTTCGAGGTATTAAAAAAAAATGTCAGATATTTGAAATTCTACTCTATGGTAGCAACTTTTGGGAGCTAACTCCTAGGCAGCCATGTTGAGAGTTGTTTATAAATACGGTTCTAATGGCCAAATACTCAAATGCTCCCTTTTAAGTTGCCGTTAAATCTCGTGCTTTCTCTGTCACTTTAAGGCCATGTGAGAGAGACAGCACGAAATTAACTGTCACTTAAAATCGAGCAGCGTTTGCATATTTAGTCATAAGTGTACTTAAAAGAATTGACTCTAAAATGTAGACAGACAATTAATTAGTAATTTAGTTATCGTGTTATAGGTAGTCACACGATTTTAATAACACATTGCACACGCAATTAATTATTTGAACATGATTTGTTTATTCATTTGAATGAACATGATTATTGGTTATTATATTATTGAGTACCTAAGATTATTGCATTAGAGATAGCCTATTGGTGTGACCGTCGGACTGCCAAGTCATAGATCTAGAGTTCGAACCCAAGGCACGCACCTCTGACTTTTCGGATTCATGTGCGTATTGTATAATTATCACTTGCTTAAAAACGGTGAAGGAAAACATCGTGAGGAAACCGGCATGCCTGAGAGATATTTCTCGACGGCATGTGAAGCCAAGTCAGAGGCCCATGGGCGGCATAAACTCTGACACCAGGTTAGTCACTAACCACACGAAAGGAAGTTGAATTATATTATTAATTATGATTGTTGACTTACATTATTTGACATGAATTTCCAGGACATCATTGATTGCATATTGTTTGATATGAATTTTAATTGTATTATTTGTTTTATTTTGAATAATGATTATAATTGCACTATTGAATTATTGATAATTGTATGTAAGCATTCATTACCTAATTTATATATAAAAAAATAAAAAAAATTTTAAATTTTTACGCCTTCATGGGCAAAACATGTACCTCTTTGATTTTTTACATCATGCATGCTTGATTTGTATGTATTCGCATGTTTTAACAAATAAATTATCTTTATCTTTACGCACTCTGCTAAGCACTGGAGACATATAAATGAGAACTAACAAAAACGAACTATTCGCTTGCTAAATAAGCTTGGACCAAAAACATGACGGCGGTGGAAGTATTCACAAAGAATCTGCTGCATAGTAATTAAATCTCTGTACATATTATCTTTCGTTTTGTAAGATACATGACTCGTGAGGTCCAAAACCACAGATCTGTGCCACACGGGAAATGAGGAAGCCACGGTTGGAGTCAAGTTACCAGAATTTTGGTAACCAGCAATGCTCAATGAACTGTTGGCTTTTTTGTTTGACATTGAGCCGCAGTACTTACACGAGGACTAGGGAACCGATATGTTCAGGATGTATGAGTATTTTATTTGTTAGAGAATTTGGAATTCTTGTTACAATCGTAACTTATCAAGAGTAGAGAAGAGTTTGACGTCACGTTTGGTGCAGTGGCTGAGCGATCGGCTTCTGCGCTACGGGTCGTGGGTTCGATTCCCGCACGGATCAAATATTTGTATGGCCTACAAATAGTTGTTCCGGGTCCGGGCGTTTCTGCGTGTGAAGATTTGTGTCTGTAAACGCACCCACGATACAGGAGAAATCCTAGTGTGGGGCAACGATATTCTAAGAAAAAAGAAAAAAAAGAGTTCTTCTTCTTTCCTTCTTTCTTCTAAACAGACATCTTTCAAAATAAGTTATGGCAATAACCATACAATAATGACAAGTGTACATTCGCAAATTTACTCCCACTACGACAAAACCTTGCCAAGTTATGTGTCGGCGACTGTACTACTGTATGCTCATTGCTAGAAGTAGCCCGGCTGCTGAGTAAAGTCCCGGGTTTGACGACTAATGGCCGATTCCTCTGAGCGTTATTGGTTAAAATTTAAACTCTTGTATTTTTACCTTGCGTTGCATAGTAGACCCTCCCATATGGAAGTAGCTATCACAGGTAAAATTAACTTACGATTCTATTTATATGTCCAGTTTGCCAATAAAAACTACTACCATTGGTAAGCAAAACGATTCGTTTTTGTTTATAGGAATCGAGCATTAGTCGTGAAAATTGTTACAGGACTTTTCTTTTACGAATTTCTAAGGGTCTCTGGTTTAAGGCTCTATTTCTTCCAGTGGCAGTTAGATGAAGATGAAATCTGATTCAAGGATTGCAAATAACAAAACATTTTCGAAAAATCAGGGTCTTTTTATGGATGCAAAGCCTCTATTTTTTCTGCACATTATAACAAGGAAATAAACCAAAGTAATATTAGGTCCCCACCTATGAAATCAGCGTTTTGTATGGAAAAATTTACAGAAGTTGCATTTTTCATACTAACATTTTCTTAATTTATTTAACAACTATGAACACTAATGTTTTAAAACTTTTATGCACTAATGTTTAAAAACTAAGATAACGTATGCCACTTAGATTATGCGCCAAAAATAAATTTTGGCTAAGTTAAAACAAAAATAGTGGTCATTACTGCTAACAAAAAGAGGAGTCATTTTTAGGGTATTGTTTATGTTTAGAATACTATAAGTAATAAGGTTTTTTTACTATTGGTAGTTGTATATCATGGTCATTATTCGATATAATATCAAGCAATTGGATAATATTTTAAATCGTAGAAGTGACGAGGTTCTCTATTTGTGAGAAAAAAACGCCAATTTCATAGGTGGGGACCTAATATATTATGTGCATTACATAATAACGCAGCCATTCCGTGTCAATGTATCAGAACCGTTCTAATTATTAACGATTCGTAAGTATCTACACGTTCAAAGGGCGAATTTTCCATTTCCAAATGAGCAGGAACCATCAACCAATCATAATTCGAGGAAAACGTAACTTAACGTGAATCTATCACGAGGTACCACGCCCCGGGGAAGTCGAGCAAACACCGACCCTCCACTAATCTAATATTAAACACATTCGGATATTAGATACAAAGTGAGCATTCACAGAATTTAATAATCCCGCTCCCACACCTATATGCACCTCTCGTTCCCTCCCATACCTCCGTCCCTTTCTAACATGAATTATTAACAACAATTTTATGATTACATTTAGCATTGAGTGTAAGTGCGGGTGGGACGTGATACGAAAGTCAAATGGCCGGTGAAAAATGGCGGGAAAATGTTGCCAGTTAATATTTTATTGGTTTCGATAGGTTTGAGTTATGTAAGTCAGCCGGGGGTTCCGGTAATTTTCAATTTTGTGCCTGAAATATTGATAAGGTGAAGTCCCTAGTGAACAGTTTATTGAAACACTTGAAACTGACTTGCAGTTTTGATGGTTAAACATAGTGATGATGATGATTCTTTAGTGAGTTTTCAATTTATTATAATTCAAAAGAACCTAGTATATTTTGATAGACAAGGAATTATGTAATAGTAGCTGTTGCCCGCGGTTTCACTCGCATCTTAGAAGAACTATTTCATGTACCCGGACAAAAAATATCCTACGAGTTAATCCAGGACATTGTCCATCTGTGTGCCAAATTTCATCCAAATCCGTTCAGCCGTTTATGCGTGATTGATTAACAAACATCCATACATACAAACACAAACTTTCGCGTTTATAATATTAGTAAGGAAGTAAGGATAATTTCAAAACAAAATCGAACATCTGCATGCATGAAGCGGCAATAACCCAACGGTTCTGGCTTCGAACTGTCGTTCGGGTCGTGGGTCTGAACCCCACTCAATGCACTATCGATGAGAACCCACACCTAGAACTAGCACATTGAGACCGACACAACATCGAAACCCCAGAGCTAATAAAATAATGATCTCTCACAGCCATACTAACAAAGGAATTAACAGGGACATTAGTAAAATAAAATCATCTTTAAAAAAAACTCATACAACATTATCAACACATACAATTCCAATTAATAGAATACAATAGCTCATAACTTGATACAATCAAATCAAAGTTGACACGTCATACTTAAAAAAAAACATCAAAAACTACGCTAAGCTGTTTAACATACAACACTGCGCCGTAAAACTTATATTAGCACGCAAAAAACATGCAAGCAAACGCGACTTGACTATACCGACACCCGGATGACACTGTTGGGTCTAGAAAATTCTAAGCACACTTCAGTCCACTCAGCGGTCATTCGAACCGTGAACGGAATTCCGAAACGCGATCGTCAAGTTCTGACGAAAATGGAACCCAGCAGGCAGGGCGAGGTAATTTTATTTCGTGTTCATATTTACCCCAACCTCCTCTTCAGGGGTGCGTAACACAATAATCGTCATATTTTGTACGAGTTACATTTGACGCCTCTTTTGGTTAAGAATTGCCTTCTAATTTACTGTGCGAGGTACCGTGAATTTAAGGGTGGTTTTTACCCTACTAAATTATTAAAACATTAAGTTTTGGCTAAATTCTACCTATATATACCTATATACTAATATTATAAAGCTGAAGAGTTTGTTTGTTCGTTTGTTTTAACGCGCTAATCTCAGGAACTACTGGTTGGAATTGAAAAAATCTTTTTGCGTTGGATAGTCCATTTATCGAGGAAGGTTATAGGCTATATAACATCACGCTACGACCAATAGGAGCGGAGCATAAATGAAAAATGGTGCAAAAACGGGAAAAATTTCCACCCGTGCGAGGCCGGGACGAACCGCTAGTGTGTTTATATCTCTTGAAATTATTGAAACTGCACCTATTTTTGCCGTCAACGTATCTAAACATTTTGCAAGAAATATATATATTTTGAAAAAAGTTGCTTAAGTAAAGAGAAGATTAAACTGCCTCGTTGGTCTAGTGGTGGCAAGCGCGACTGTTGATCTTGAGGTCCCGGGTTCGATCCCCAGGTTGGGCAAAGTGTTATTGGGTTTTCCTGTAAAATTCCTCAGTAGCAGTCCGGAGTTTGTAATTGTGCCCGGTCGATGGCAATAAGCTCGCCCCCTATTACATGGGACTTAAACATAACTGGCGAAACGAGGGTGTATTTATACACCTCTGCCAAACCCTTCGGGGAATACAAGGCGTGATGTTATGTTATGTTGTATAGGCGGCGGTAACCACTATCCATCAGATGAGCCGTCGCCTCGACCTGTTCGCCAACCTACCTACAACCTACCAACACATAACATACTGTCCCACTGCCGGGCACCTGCCTCTTCTCAGAATGAGAAGGATTTTAGACCTTAGTCCACCATGCTGACTACACACACCATCGAGAACTTTATGGAGCCCTCTCATGTGTCCAGGTTTCCTTACAATGTTTTTCCTTCACCGCTAACGCAAGTGATAACCAAATTCTGGTCCGCACATGAATTAGAAAAGTCAGAGGTACGGGCCGGGATCGAACTCAGACCCTCTTCCATGGAAGGCAAGCGTTCAACCGCTTGGCTATCGCTGCTTACGACCTCTTTACATAGTATAAAACAAAGTCGCTCCCGCTGTCTGTACGCTTAGATCTTTTAAACTACGCAACGGATTTTAATACAGTTTTCAGCAATAGATAGAGTGATTCAAGAGGAAGGTTTATATGCCCCACATTAGTATCTACATTGCACCCGTGCGAAGCCGGGGCGGGTCGCTAGTAACTAATATAATCACACTTTTCTCATGCAGTAAGGTGTTTATGACCCTATTAATCTTAAGGATACAAAGGAAAGATCAAGAAACCCATTACAGGAGCACCTGGCAAACAATATGTTTTATTTAAATACGTAATCAGCATAGAACTCCTCACACGCAGCTATTAGCATTACGGCTAACACTAGACTAAATTCACATGTGAACATCTTACTGGATTCTTACAGCGCTAAGGTTTTTCTGGCGTCATGCCAGAGTCCGGTTGGGTTATAGGAACTGGTCGTTTGATGAAGCAGTGACCTGTTCTTTTCTAGGAAGGGATGGGCTTTCGATTTCTGATATGTGAACAACCCTAATGTCTACATATCATTTTGGGACCTAATGCGTAATATCAGCAAGCACATTGAGTCACCCGCGCGACGGCGCAACGAGTATTCCCAAGGAGGGTTGATGTCAGGCAGACGGCCGCTCATAAAACAATAAGCCAAAACCTCTAACAACATGGATTTATGAAATACATATTGTGCCGACCCCACCTAGTGTGGGATAGGGGCAGGAAGAAGAAGAAGAACAACCCTAATGTCTGACTGTTATTGTTTAAAATGAATGTGTCTTTACTTATAATGGAGCAAATAGCAGTGATAGCCTATTGGTGTGACCGTCGGACTGCCAAGTCATAGATCTAGAGCTCGAAACCAAGGCACGCACCTCTGACTAATCGGATCCATGTGCGTATTGTATAATTATCACTTGCTTAAAAACGGTGAAGGAAAACATTGTGAGGAAACCGGCATGCCTGAGATATATTTCTCAACGGCATGTGAAGCCAAGTCAGAGGCCCATGGGCGGCATAAACTCTGACACCAGGTTAGTCACTAACCACACGAACAGAAGAAGATGGAGCAAAGACCCCATAGCTCTGCATAGTAGACCCTCCCATATGTTAGGCTGACTGCACATTGCAAAATGGTCGGTAAGTTGCTCAAGACACAGTTGATCGCCATTTATTTTACTAAAAATTGCTAATTAATAAATTAATTGAAAAAAAAAATGTTTGACAATTTCTTTTTTGTCTTTTATGACGGCGGAGCGGACATACCTAAAGCAAATCCTTTTTATATTATAAAACTCATGGTTGCCATCAAATAAAAATTATGTATTTAAATCTGGAATACGCACTTAAATAATTAGACTCAATTAGATTCCTCTGACACTTTTTTACTACCAATCTGAAATAAAATTCCTTTTTTAAACCTACACTACAGGATAAATTTCACGTCGAAAAACATGGCGGCGACCAAAAAAAATCATCTGCACAAGTGTCAACGATTGACAATTAGCAGCATCGTCCTGTCTGATCCAAAATTTTCGCATAATTGTCATTCGGTAATTGAAAAACGCAATTATGGACGCCGAGAGCGTCAGTTAATTAATATTAAATTCTGAAATAATCGCCCCGCTCACCCCTGTACACCCCCTCCCCGGGGAGACAGGGGACATGGACTGATTGAATTATAGGCAAATTTTGAATTTTGAATAATTCACGGGAGTGAGTTAGCCCTTTATGGCACGCCGGCGGAGGACGAGTGAATTTTTGGGTTAATTAGCCTGGTTATTGTTTTGGGTAGAACGGGGTTCTGTGGCTCTAATTGTTTTTGGCATCTTTTTGTTTTATAGTGTAACAGCGATAAAGATTTGATTGCACTGAAGTCTGATAATAAAGACATTTAACCGACACAGTTATTATATTTAACGATATAATATTAATAGCAGCTTTTTCTGACAAGTAATAACTGTGACCTAATAACAAATGATTTATTATATCAATATGTTAAAAGCACAATAACTGTTAACTTCTTAACCTTAGATAGGCGCAACTGAATCATATTATTTTTTTCCACTCGTGAGAGACATCGCTAGCTGACACGAAACGATTTACAATCCGCAACACACTGATATATTACGCAATTAGTTATTCTCGATGGATAGAGCAGAAAAAAGTAAAAAAAAAACAAAATGGTTCCTAGTTACAGATCAGTACGGACACCGCGGCTCCACAAAATTCAATTTGGCGGGCATTTCGCCGCTCACGCTGTGCGACAAACCAAACAATTACAAATACGCGTGTCGAAAGCATAATTTTTCCACAAAAACTACGTGGAAATGTGAAAAAAACACACTCGCTGACGCTTTGTTAGTTTTTCGCGCCAACGCGTCGGCCATTTTTGACAGCTGTCAAACGCTGCGCTAGTGATTGCGTCTTTTGTAGTCGCACCTTTTTCGAGACACGGATTTTTTACATGGAAAAATATCCGAACGTCACACACCTGAATATTTTAAATGGTAAATCTGAATAGCACAATGTAATCCCACACAAATTACCAGGCGCATAGGAATATGAAAGCGATAAACCGAGATGCATCGGCGATACGTGCATCACAATCCTGTCTCATTTCAATACCTATTGTGAGGTCGGCGCTAGTGTTGTAACGTCGTAACGTCCCGTTCTACGGACACCCATCAGTCATTTACGAATGAATACATGACAATCGATCGAGATACGTAAGGTAACATGTCGTGGCAGAGTGACGAGTGATTCTCGCGTTCATGACGGATATCCGAACGTTGACAAACGCGCGGCCAGCGTTCCCGCCGAGTTCTTTTTACAAATTTCAAGCAGAAGAAGTTTGACGTGCGATAGTGACGTGACGATGTGGGCCTGTCAGTTTTCAATTGGCTCTCAAAGGGTGTCGACGTGTCGCGTCGGATCTAGATCCGAAGTGCAGACATGTTAATTGTTACGGACGAGGCGTAGGAGTCGTATAAACATGCCTATGACATTTATTAGGCATTCGCTTTCTAAACCTATTCGCATGTAATTCGATACCACTTTTAAAATTACGGAACCTACGCGCTATAAAACCTGATATCTATTCGTTAATCGATAAATATAATCGTATATTCCGATGAGAATCGATTACTAAAACGGATACGAGTAGTTACTAAGTTGCAATAGTAAACAACATTGGGTATGTGAGGTGCGCTGAAGCGATACGATACATCGAATAAGCTAGTTTTTGTGGGGTAACAAGAATACTGTGTTATGATCGTTAAAATTTACATATTATGATGAGATATGGATTAATCACACGCTTGAAATTATTTTAACATTTCTGTGATGAATTTTAAGTCAAATTACTCTAGCTCTTGCAATTATTTTCATCAGCCTATGTTATGACTGCCAAACAATTAATTTAACGACCTCTATTGATATTAGAATATGCACGGTTTTCATGAAAATCATCATCCTCCTGCCCTTATCCCAACTTATTTGTGGTCGGCGCAGTATGTCTTCTTCTTCCACACATCTCTATTAGCCGTCATCTCAGAAGTCACCTCCTTTCTAGCCACGTCATCTTTCACACTATTCATCCATTGTTTCTTTGGTCTTCCTCTACTCTTATAACCATAGTTTTCATGAAAATATTGTTACCTAAATAAAAACTAACTGTGAACTACTAGTCTCAATATGTTGTCGTTGCGCCTGCAAAATCCTCTACCTATGTGTTTTTTTAATTAAAATCTGTCTTTGATTCTATTTTATAATAGTTCTCAAGCCACGTGCACTTGTAAAATCTGTTTTTTAATTATTTATTTGGTTAAGAAGATGCAAGATTTTGCAAAATAAATTATTAGAAAACGTATTTTACAGTTGCACGTGACTTGAGAACTATTATAAAATAACATCAAAGACAGATTTAAAATATAAACAGCGGATTTTGCAGGTGCAGCGACGATTTGTTAAGCGATTTTTTTTTCTCATAATTATATCACAACACATCTTATCGCGTAGCTATCATTGTGTTACGAGCTCAATACCTACAACTTAACTTGTTGCATTTATAAGTGCAAAAAACTATAATTTATGTTCAAATAATGAGCATTTAACTAAATGAGCATAATAACCCGGTTTAAGGTGTTAAAATTGTATTCACCGCCGGAAGCCACGAATTATTCCATCCTTAAGACTTATAATTATGGAATTTCCTCTAAATATTGCAATTAAGACATTACTTATTGATTTAGACTAGACTTTGAACGTGTCTGAGCTAGTATTAAACAATTTACGGAACAATATATAAAAGGAGAAACTGATTGACTGATTTATCAACGCACAGCCTAAACCACTGGGGTTAGAAACTTGACATTTTGACAGTAGGTACCTTTTATAACTTAAATTTCACCCCTAAGGGGTGAAAAAATCACGCAAACGAAGGTGCGGGCAGAAGCTATAGTTTACGCGCAAGTGCTAGTCACCGCTTGAGGTATGAGAGGGGCAGGAGGGGGGTGCGAAGCAATAGACGTGCTCTGTCAGTTTGCACCCCCCTCCTGCCGCTCCCATACCTCAAGAGGTGACTATCACTTACGCGCGGATTATAGTGAAACATAAATACTAATTTTATCTACAGTAAATCAAAAAAATGTAAAATTCATAGAGATTTTTGAAGAAAAGTACACGTGGTTGACTTAAACGTTTTTAGTAAGACCTGTATACAGTAGAATGAAGACCATAGACACACGAACCTACTTTGAAGATGTCTTTAGCAAAATTAGGGACTACCATAGATCGAGAAGAGCCTGATACCTTCATATTGTAAGGGAGAAAGTATCAGTCTCTGATGCTGTAGCTTCGAGCGTTTGCAATGAAGGGGAGGAAGTGAGGAGGAGAAGAACATATGAACTAGGTTATCTATTTCTGAGTGAAGTACCAGGGCACGATAACATCAAAGAAGTCATTTGTTTGTAGCAGGAGCTGATTACATCTTCACTTTCATTGTAAGTCCTATCAACTATGCGTTTCCCGAGAAAAAGTACCAGGACATCATAAAATGTAGGCAGCTTACCTGGATCTGTCGCATCGAGTGTCTGCGGCGGGGGCTGGCTGAGGGGTCCGGGAGTGCCACCGGAGCCCGGGGAACGTACGTCGTCGTTCACCGCGCCACCGTATGACAGTGACGACGATGGCGGTCTCTGCGGACAAGAGGAGAGAAGAAGGTTATATTGTGTGATAGAAAAAAGGTGTGATAATAAATGGATCTTCAAGATTGTTTAGTTTTTTGTCTTGCTCAGGTTTGACACAAATTGCACCTTATGGTAAGCGCAGACAGGATCTAAGATGGAGCACACGAATGTAGAAAGATATAGAGCGATTCCCCTACATCCCTCTGGTTCTCACATACATACGAAGGAACACAGCATACCGCTCGTCGCTGGGCAAACAAGTCGTGAGAGGCGATGAATCTGGCACCATCATTCTGCACCTATTACATGGGATTTAATACTAGAGGTGAATCATGGGTGTACAGAGTCCTGTAACAGAAGAATACCTCTGCTTACCCCTTCAGGGTCACAGGTGTTCGCGTTCAAGCGGTCGAAGAATCAACATCTCCTGAGGATGCCCCGTGGAGGGGCGATACACGTGTCGTATCGGTTTGATTTGTTTGTGTGTTGCATGTTATTATTCGCACCTTCTGCATTTGCATATATTTGCGGGGATGGCGGTGCTGCATACTGCATTCAGGCTTGATCAGCTGTTTTTCGCGGAATTAATACTAAATATTTTTATCGTATTTTTATGTCATATCGGCATTGCCCAGTAACTGGGTTGCGGAGGTCTGATGGCAGTCGCTCCGTGTAAAATACTGATATTCAGCCGCATCTGGTTAGACTGGAAGCTGACCCCAAGATAATTGGGAAAAGGCTAAGAGGAAGATTTATGTCATGGATTTCCGCAAAGTAACGCCTAATTCCATCATTTATCACAGGTGTAAGTAATATATGTATGACTATGTAACTACTAGCTCATTTATTTCTATTGTAAACGATGTCCAACAAACCAAGACGAACATAGTCTACTTAGTTGGCGGCAATAAGATTGACAAGCATATCATTTTGGGACCCAGTGCATAATATCAGCAAGCACATTGGGTCTCCCGCGCGACGGTGCAACGAGTATTCCCAAGGAGGATTGATGTCAGGAAGGCGGCCGGTCATAAAACAATAAGCCAAAACCTCTAACAACATGGATTTACGAATACATTTTGTGCCGACCCCACTTAGTTTGGGATAAGGGCAGGAAGAAGAAGAAGAATGTAACATTAGCTCATAAGAACTGCTAATGAAGTAACGTCTCTTTTTAAAAACATCACTTTGACAAACTCTAACAAGGTAACCGCGGTATTTTTATTTCAATTATAGCATTAAACATAATTTGGACCCTTGAAAGCATCGATTCAATGCGGTCAATGGCGCGAAACGAGCAACTGTGACCGCTCGGCCGAGACTAAACGGCGGAGCTAAAAAAATTAACATATTTATTTTGTTTGAGCTTAGGGACTGGTAAATGAGGCCTGAGATGTCATGTGTGGTAGAAATAAGTAACATTTCTAGGTAGAGACTAGCGTAGGGGTACATGTGGGTGAAAAAAAAATTGGGGGTCCGTGACTTGTAAATGGGGGTCTACGATAGTGGATCTCATTTAAGCAGGTAGTGACTTTAATTTTGACTTTTCATTAATGGAATAACGCACATACACAAATGACTTGTTGCTTAGTTTTTACCTGAAAACGTAACAAACAGACCGACGACGATAGTACTATTGTAGGTACTGTCGTAGGTTTTAATAAATGTAAAATGCAAAATGCAATATTGGCTAAGTAGGGGGGGTAAGGGTCTACCCAAAACTGGCAAGTGGTCTATGGGACAAAAACGTTTGGGGACCTCTGCTCTAATCGTAAGGAGGCGAAGGAATGACCAAGATTTCTGCACCATGATCCGCCGCGTCTAGCACCACCCTAGTTATGCATGTAAGGAATGATAAATCCATGGTAGAACAACACAGGTATTATTTCCGTGGCAGCTCGATTAAAATCGACCACGCGACCATACGCATATACGTCACCATGGTGTGTTTCTAACAGGCTCCATAGCTTTCTGTCTTCCTTGCCCGTAGTAAATAAAAACGCAGTTTAATCATTGTTTGTGGTACAAAATCGTGTTTAATTTTTTTTTAGATGCAACAGAGTTTAGACACCTTTTTTATGTATGGAGTTTGATGTTAGACACGATTTTAACAAGTTTTTGAATATGTTGTAGTACGACGCTGTGTATTTCCAATGTCGCAATCAATAACAGGTCACTTTATTATTTCCAGAAGATGGGCAGCAGTCTCCTCCTGGGTAATACCAACACACTGCGATCGCCAGTCTCTTTAGTGAATATGGTAATTGCTCCAGACCGTCCAGTCACTGGGCTCCAGTGTAACGTTCTATAAGGATAACCTGGTTCAGCACTGTTGTACGGAGTAATAATATTAAGATAATAAACACTTCAGTTTTCACTCACTTATTTCTACTAATAGTTTCCCAAATTACCACCTTCCACCATTTCCTACCCTCAATTAGAAACAGACTTCCTAAAGACGTTAAAATTAAAGCGTTCGGCTATTGTCGTAACACTTCGGCCTTTGTCGTAACACTTCGGAAGCGGTCGGGTAATGAGGCGACGCGCACGCCACTCGGCCATTAGCTCGCGCACGCGCAGGAGGCACCTGCCTTATGGCCAGGCCGTAATGGTCAGGTTATGAAATCAGGAAGTGGGATATTATTGAGGACGTTGCTGTGATAGTAAATTTACTTGGGAAGTCTGTTAAATATCTTTGCAGGAATTATCACCGTCTGCGAACTGGTGAAAACAAGAATTTATTCAATAATTTCTTGCCCGAAGGTATGCTGATATACTGGGTGTCTCATTTCAATAGTCTACGGAAGGAAAGTACATTAAAATTTGTAAATAGCTAATTTTAATTAAGTATAGGAATTTTTATTTTTTAACTGCCTCGTTGATGGCTGGCGTGACTGCAGGTCGTGAGGTCCTGGGTTCGCTTCACGTCGGGCAAAGTGCTATTGGGTTTTCCGTGTGGAATTCCTCTGTAGCAGCCCGGAGTTTGGATTTGTGCCCGGTTGATGACAATAGGCTCGCCCCCTATTACATGGGATTTCAACATAACTGGCGAAACGAGGGTGTACTAAAAACACCTCTGCCGAACCCTTCGGGGAATGTAATGCGTGATGTTATGTCAAGCCGGGTACAGACTTGCGAAATATAACATGCAATGTAACACGCATTGCAAGAATATTGCGTCCACATTGTCGCAATGTATCATGCAATGTAAAAGAGCACGAACCGTGCACACTACGCGTGCGTACCTACTACGTACCTTTCATGTTACATTGCATATTACAGCAGTCTGTACCCGTCTTTATGTTATGTAAAATCTGTAATCTGCACCTACTGCAACTACTTTCTGGTCCTTCTTAAACCGAAAATTACGACAACAACCCAAATAATGTATTTCCTTATATCATTCCCAATTTCCATTACCATAGCAATGATTGATAACTACCCATTCGGCTTACCAGTAATTACCGAAAAAACTCTGTTTAATTGCGGCGGTCGTGATTGGGAACTAACGATCGTTAGTATGTGAAACTGTTTGAGCTGATGTATTGTTACATTTAACTTGATGACTGCTTGTAATAGGTTTAATGATTTTTGGAGGCTTTTGACTAGGAGGGGAACATATTGAGTAACTAGATATGAACATGCCCGGCCACACGTTCGTTCTGCCTATCCTTTTCCCAATTATGTTGGGGTCAGCTACCCAGCCCTATCCGGCAGCCTGTGGGGTTAAATACAAAATGTATGCGCAGAAGACACTCGCGCACGCGTCAGAAGCTTCTGACAACGTGCCGCTAGACTCGAGGCTAAATAACAACCGTGCGGATCATACGATTTGCGAAGTTAAGCTGCCTCGGAGAGCACGTTAACCCGAAAACCTACGACGGTCGTTACAGGAAGTCAGAAGCCAGAAAGTCTGACAATCGATCTAACCTTAGAATAGGTATTGCCCCTGTACCTTGGTTGCGGATGTCTGATGGTAAAATACTGGTATTCAGCCGCATCTGGTTAGACTAGAAGCTGACCCCAACATAATTGGGAAAAGGCTAGGCAGAACGAACAATTTTCTTATAATGTGCGACCTGGCTAAAAAGCGGTGAGTCTTCACGAGTGATGGACGATACGTAAGTAAGTCCAACGTACACTGAGCTGTCATCTCCACTACCGACGTTGCTGACTGGCTAATCTCAACAGGACATGAGCTATCTCGCATAGCTCGTGTCGAAGGACTTGGTACTAAAGTGGTTCCGGTAATTAGGAACATGTCCTTAATCGTTAATGTCTTAAGATCCTATGTGTTTAAATGGCTACTAATCCCGTTTGCACGTAACTTAGTAAATCCAAACGATGGTTAGTTTGGAACGTATTTACTTAATTAGCGGACCCGGCAGACGTCGTCCTGCCCGGAAAAGCAATAAAACGTACCACTCAAAATTATGTAATCTTGTCAATTACCAAAGCAAATTTGGTGACATACCAACAGCAGCGCCACCTACCGGGTCCAAATGTGCTTTCAAACCATCCAGGAACTCATTGAAATATACACACAAAGTTTCATCCAAATCGGTCCAGCCGTTTAGGAGAAGTTAGGTGACAAACACACGTACAGAAGAATTATATTAATATTCTCATTTTGATCTAATTTACATCTTCTTTATTGATAAGGTTAAGAGGAGCTCGTGGCTAAATGGCCGCGCAGATCATATGATTTGCAAGGTTAAGCTGCGCTTGCTTCGGTCAGTCAGTGGATGGGTGCACGTTCGTTACAATCGAGACCCCTCAATGCCTCGGAGAGCACGTTAAACCGTCGATCCCAGCTGACAGTCGATATGGGTAGTCAGAAGCCCGAAAGTCTTTCAACCGGTCTAACATTAGGATAGCCGCATTGCCCAGTTACTGGGTTGCAGAGATCTGATGGCAGTCGCTCCGTGTAAAATACTGGTATTCAGCCGCATTTGGTTAGACTGGAAGCCTACCGCGAGGTAATTGGAGAAAGACTAGAAAGAAGTTATTGATAAGATTACATTGAAGATTAAGAATCTGGGCCACTTTTGATACAAAGTCTTAGATGTCATTGCTTTTATCTGTTAGCTGTGTGCCCGATGGGATTTCCCACTAGCAACATCTCAGGTACCATCCGACTTTCCTCAAATGTGAGTTTTTCGGTAACCTGATCTGCCCATCCCATCTTTTCAAATATACTTTTTTAAATTTAAGGAACTCGTGTGCATGATTTGATGCTTTTAGAGCCACCGGTTTAAGCTGAGCGTTGTATGTCAGTCCGAGAGTTAGTTTTATAAGTAGATTGCTAGCTATAAGCCCTCCTGTCGCTGGCCTCACTCGTTGACACGTTTGGTGCAGTGGATGAGCGATTGGCTTCTGCGCTGCGGGTCGTGGGTTCGATTCCCGCACGGAACAAATATGTGTGAAGATTTGTGTCTGTAAACGCACCCACGATACAGGAGAATTCTAGTGTGGGCAACGTTTTTTCTTAAAAAACAAAAAAAACAAACAAGCTCTTCCTACCGTCTCTCATCTATACTTAATATTATAAAGCAGAAGAGTTTGTTTGTTTGAACACGCTAATCTCAGGAACTACTAATTGGAATAGAATTTTTTTTTGTGTTGGATAGTCCATTTATCGAGGAAGGTTATAGGCTATATAACATCACGCTACGACCAATAGGAGCGGAGCATAAATGAAAAATGTTGCAAAAACGGGAAAAATTACCACCCGTGCGAAGCCGGGACGGGCCATCTACCATAAAACTGCTTCATTTAACCCATATTTTTAAAGAAGATTCTCTTCTATCATTCACACTATCAATATAACCTTGTAATAAAAATAAATGTAACTAGTACCGTGTGATAAATGCACCCAAAAGTACAATACTCATCGTTCTGCCTAGCCTTTTCCCAACTTTATTGGGGTCAGCTTCCAGTCTAACCAGATGCGACTGAATACCAGTATTTAACACGGAGCGACTGCCGTCAGACCTCCGCAACCCAGTTACAGGACAATACCGATATCCTAAGGTGAGACCAGATGTAGACTTTTCGGGCTTGTAAATCCCCGTAACGACTGTCATAGGTATTCGTGTGATACCCGGGACCGAGTGTATAACGTGCTCTCCGAGGCACGGAGGGGTCGCGACGTGTAAAGAACAGTTGCCCATCCACGGACTGACCGCGATAATCGTAGCTTAACCTTGCAAATCGTATGATCCGCGCGGTCCGTAATTAGCCACAAGCTCCTCAAAAAGTACAATACTCATAAATCCCCCTAAATCTCTGCTTACACTGTAATCTTTCAGTCTGAAGATACTTTGAACAAAGTATACATTACAGAACGAAAGCATATTTAGACACATCACGTTCTAAAATGAACGTTTAGAATTCCTTAACAAAAATAGACCGGGCAACTGGCGATTTCAATAATCATTACGTAGCTGTGAGCGGTGGACGTGTGCGGTACATGTGTCTGAAGTGTACACGCCTTTCATTTTCGCGTGTACAATCATAACATCACGGCTGTAATCTCCGAAGGGTTGGGCAGAGATGTATAGTAACACCCTCATTTCGCCGTTATGTTTAAGTCCCATGTAATAGGGGCGAGATTTTTGCCATCAACCGGGCACAAATCCAAACGCCGGGTTGCTACTGAGGAATTTTTCACGGAAAAACCCAATAACACGTTGCCTAACCTGGGGATCGAACCCGGGACCTCAGGATCAGCAGTCGCGCTTGCCACCACTAGACCAACGAGGCAGATAATAATTTCTAATAAATTGTCAAAGACTTTATTGTCGCTTCGGTGGTGGCAAGCGCGACTGCTGATCGTGAGGTCCTGGGTTCGATGCCCAGGCCGGGCAGTGATGTTGGGTTTTTCCGTGTGAAATTCCTCAGTAGCAGCTCGGAGTTTGAATTTGTGCCCGGTTGATGGTAATAGGCTCGCCCCCTATTACACGGGACTTAAACATAACAGCGAAATGACGGTGTTACTTACACCACTGCCCAACTCTTCGGGGAATACAGCGTGATGTTATGTCTAATTTCGACGCTTGCCAAGATACTGAGTATACTGTAAGTTAGTCTGTTAAAACCAAATAAACTTTTGTTTAAACTAAAGATTAAAATCTAAACCAAGCCTTAATTATATTATTTGGATTATAATACCTATAAGCACCCTAATTTCTGGAACTGTCAAGAAAACTATTCAAAACACCTGTTCTAAATTCAAATGCAATGTAGGTAACCCTTTATCAGATTTCTTTACAAATATAATTGAACGCCATTTGGCTGCTTTTGATATTAAACTCGTTCGAAATTCAAATTACGAATAGTCAGCCATTATCCGATTAGACTAATCGACTATTCTGAATCGTTTGACATCTGAATTAACTTTATAATCGGATGATGTTACTTGGCAATAATTAGATTGTATTATTACTATTGGTATTGTGGGTATGTAATTTGTAATTATTGTTTAACGAATATGTTATTATTGTGTTGCTATGTAGTGTTTTAATAGGCGGGGCATAGCTGTGGCGGCCATTACCTAAACTGCCGACAACGGACAACGCTTTCAAAAACCCCGAACGTTTGGTCAAAATCGGGATTTTACCCCGGACGCCCTTGAAAATATTTTTTATGTATTAAAACACCCAAAATATATGTTTTCGTACCAGTCAGTCGTATGTGTGCTGCGTGAAACAAATTACTGGAATAGAAAACGAAAGAAACTGTCAACGCAACGGGCGTCTGGGTTGCACCCGGACACTTTGTGAGAACCCCCCCGGTCGCCCTCCCTAACTAGGACAAATCTGGTAAAACCCGGACGGATGGCAGCCCTAGGCATAACTTTCTTTCTTTCTTTGTAAAAAAAACGTTGCCCCACACTAGAATTTCTCCTTGTCGTGGGTGCGTTTATAAACACAAATCTTCACATGCACAAACATCCAGACCCGGAACAACTATCTGTAGGCCATACAAATATTTGTAAAAAAAAGCTAAAAAGGATAGGCGATAATTTAGTCTTGATCTTGCCTTTTTCAAATCTTTAACTTAGTCGCATTTCACTCTTGTCATACCTAATGGTAAGGGCAGACAGGGTCTAAGATGGAACACACAAATCCAAGTAACAGAGATATAGAAGGACTCCCCTATACCCCTCTGGCTCTCACATACACACGACGGAACACAGTAAACTGCTTGGCGCCGGACCTAAATGTGAAGGTAGTACCTAGCTAGGCGGACCGTATAGATCCTGCCACGTCGCGTGCTGGGTTTTGTTGTATCTTACAACACGCGTCTATTCCCAGAGTGCGGTGAGGAAGTTTTAATTCTAGGCCCAAAAGCGGTAAATTACGTCACGTCTGATTTAATTGAAGATTTAGATAATTTCTCTATGATAGTATCAATTAAAAAAGCAGTGATAGCAGTGGTGTGACCGTCAGACTGCCGAGTCATAGGTCTCGAGTTCTAACCCAAGGCACGCACCTCTGACTTTTCGGGTTCATAATGCGTATTGTATAATTATGACTTGCTTAAAAACGGTGAAGGAAAACATCGTGAGGAATGCCTGAGAGATATTTCTCGACGGCATGTGAAGCCAAGTCAGTGGCCCATGGGCGGCATAAACTCTGATACCAGGTTAGTGTGACGGGAGGTGACTGACTGGCGTGGTTCCGGGCCTATAAAACGTCGGGCACACTGCAGATCGGCCCTCTCGCGCCGATGCAGTTGCCCAGTTAAATACCACACCTGCTCAAGAAGACCCTGGACTGCTCGCATTGCTACGTACCACGCCCTGTTGATCTATTCATAATTCTTAATTAAATATATATAGTGTACGGTTACAAGTGTTATTCTTAATCCTCCCGTAAGTACACGCCTGCTAAATTTTATGTTCACATGCTAGTTGTGGGTTCACTCCTAAAACCACCCTAAAGTGTTACATTAGTCACTAACCACACGAAAAGAAGAAGAAGATCAACTCTAAACTGATAAGACGTGTCCATCTTCATTCAAACAAATATTATCGCCTTTTATCGGTCACAGTAGAATTTTTCACACAAAAATTCATTTACCCTCTCAAAAACCCCGTAATTGGTCCCGACACCTCTAGTTTTTGTAGCAGGAAGCATCAGCTCGACCGTTTCACACCATATGGACCTCACTAAGGACCATTATACGTTATATTGTTATAATTTTGTTTATTCACAGAGGCGAGGGGTAATTTCGGATCGTTAGCGAATTCGTAACTACTCGACTAAGTAATGGTTGTGACGGTAGTTATCGATTGGGAATTGAGGTAGGTCGTGTTTGGAATGTTTTTTTTGTTTTTTTTTGTACTTATATGTCACCTGTTCATCTTTTTTTAAATATTTACCTTATACTGCCTACGTAGGGTTGATGTCAGGCAGGCGGCTGGTCATAAAACAATAAGCCAAAACCTCTAACAACATGGATTTATGAAATACATGTTGTGCCGACCCCACCTAGTGCGGGATAAGGGCAGGAAGAAGAAGAAGGCTGCCTGCCTCGATGGTCTAGTGGTGATCGTGAGGTCCTGAGTTCGATCCCCAGGTCGGGCAGTGTTATTGGGTGTTTCCGTGTGGAATTCTTTATACAACAGTGATGGAAAACATCATGAGGAAACCGGCATGCCTGAGAGATATTACTCGTCGGCATGTGAAGCCAAATCAGAGGCCCATAAGCGGCATAAACTCTGACACCAGGTTAGTCACTAACCACAAGAAAAGAAGAAGAAGCAAGCATGAAATCAGGTAAGTAGACAGCCGCACAACTATATTTAACCCTAAAACATCAAAATCTAATTACACACCCCATTACTTGTATTTGTCAACATAACACATTTTTCGACAAAATAACACTCGAAAGCACAACTCGATCGGTGAAGCAGCAATTATTTTTAAACAAACAAATCAATAAACACGCGCTTGTACGTCGCCGTGGCAGGGTTAACTTTGGTTAAGAAAACAATACGGTACTATGGATCAGGGTTGTACGTGCGCGAATAATTTTGATGGAAGTGCTGTTTGTGCAAGATTGGAATAAGAAGGTAAATAAATAAAGGAATATTTTGCAAGTTTGAATAATGCTGAGGAAAGGACATGTTATATTTTTGTATGGAAACTGGGCATTGGCTGTGAACAGAGAAGAGGTTATATTTTCATGAAAGTACATTTCTAAGTTTTTTACCAGTTTTTTAATAAAAAAATATCAGGATTTTAAATATTTTTTTAAATAAATAATGGTGCTTTTTAAAAAAAATATGTTTTTGTAAGCACATCTTAGACAGTTTTCCCTATCAGAAAAACTGCACATGTAAGTGGTTCAAAAATAAAAATATTTTAAGCCCATTTCATAACATGTACTTTAAATATGTTGCTTACCGAAAAGGTCTGTTTTACTTTTGTATATGTGAATATAGATAACATAATATGGTTAAATTGGATCAATTAAGTGGTATTCATTTATGGTTATATTTTTACAAAAAATCTAAAAAAAAACCCCACAGCCCGTCTCATACACTGGATAAAGGCTAGCCATATTTTCATATATTTTACCAACACAAACCGTCCACAGTACTCAAGTTTTGTCAACAGGGCCAGCCCTAAATGGACCCCTGAATCAACCCGTCAAACGCACGCGGCCGATGAATTAAATCGAAAACAATTCGTAAAAAGAACAATGGAAGGGTTGGAACAAAACTTCCAGTTTGAATTTGGAATTGAGCGGAGCGGCGCGCGCGCAATCCAGGTGGGGGTGTATGTCAATGAAGTCGGTTAAAAGTAGGTAATGCGATCCGCATTATTGTTTTTGAATAAAGAATTTAACTGTGATTGGGATTTGTTTAAATATATTATTGTTATTATTCGTTTAGTATTTTGAATTGGATTAGGATTTCTCTTCTTATACAAGGTTAGTCGGAAAGGGGGTACTAAGTCGAAAGGGTGTTAAAGTACCCATAATAAGGGATAACTTTTGTTCTACAACTTTCCCCAAAACTCAATAGTTTAAGAGAAATAACTTTTCAAAGATTTCGTAAAAAATATGCTAAAATCTATCTGTCCATAGCTATTATCAGCTGTTTTTACAATTTAGGTCATATTTGGGGTTAGAAAATTAATTTTCTGAATTCATAACTAAAACAGTTTCAATAAAAAATGAATATAGGTAGATAATATCTTTTAGCATGCAAATAAAAATTATCGAATTTTGAAATTTTAACACTTGCTTTATAATAGTCATCAGTGGTACTTTAGGTGGGCCACGGCTTAGTACCCCCTTTCCGACTAACCTTGTATATTTAGTGTATCGTAGGAATTTTTAGTGTATTACCGACAAGTTAAGAAAGACAAACAGTTGCGCCGTTATTAATGCCTCACTGTCTTTCATGTCCTTTATCCCATTAAAGCGGCGATAATTGAATAAAGACACAAAAACAATTTCTTATTTCAGCGTCCCTGACGCTATGTTTTATGTAGTACCAGCGACCCGCCCCGGCTACGCACGGGTGCAATGTAGATACTAATGTGGGGCATATAAACCTTCCTCTTGAATCACTCTATCTATTGCTGAAAACCGCATTAAAATCCGTTGCGTAGTTTAAAAGATCTAAGCGTACAGACAGCGGGAGCGACTTTGTCTTATACTATGTAAAGAAGATAATAAGTTTTAGTTTAATCTATAAAGAAATAATAATATTTTTCCCCCAAAATTTTAGAATCCAACACGCACTTCAATACTAGAAGAAAATTTCAGTATACCCTTCGGTCTTCAATAGTGCCATTCATCAACACATCCATGCCTACAATCCTGCTTACCCACTCAACCTTCCAAAAAGAAAAACAAAAGACTTACATTAAGACGTATGGCGGCTCAAGATGACACAATAGTAAAGTTTCATTTGCCCAGATTAATGGTAATGGAAAAGTCGGATACCATCCTATTCACCCCACGGTGGGGGGTGAGGGGGGTGGCACTTGTCCACCGCTCCGTCTCTATCAGTGGACATGTGTTAAATACGAGCCTTTTTTAGGGAATGGTGGGATCGATTTTCGGGGCAGAATTTAATAGCACCTACTTACCTAAGCTATTGTAAGAAAAATTTAAAAAAAATTGAATTTGATTGTAGACATTTTTTGATTGGTAGTACCTACGTGTAGTCTGATCAATAATTAGCATTATATTCCTGTGAACAATTGTTAATTCTTTAAAACTGACTTAGAATATATATCATTGTTACCTTAACAGCAGTGATAGCCTAGTGGTGTGACCGTCGGACTGCCAAGTCATAGATCTTGAGTTCGAACCCAAGGCACGCACCTCTGACTTTTCGGATTCATGTGCGTATTGTATAATTATCACGTGCTAAAAAACGGTGAAGGAAAACATCGTGAGGAAACCGGCATGCCAGAGCGTTATTTCATGACGGCATATGAAGCCAAGTCAGAGGCCCATGGGCGGCATAAACTCTGACACCAGGTTAGTCAATAACCACACTAAATAAGAAGAATGTTGTTACCTGGAAGTAATCTTGCTTTATTTTATTTTCCTATTAATAAGAAATCTAATGTTTGAACAAATTCAAATCTAATGTTTGAACAAATTCAAATCTAATGTTTGAACAAATTCAAATCTAATGTTTGAACAAATTCAAATCTAATGTTTGAACAAATTCAAATCTAATGTTTGAACAAATTCAAATGTTGCCAACTATTGTTGTAATCTAGAAAGCTGTAGGAGGATTGAAATAATATTTAAACTATGAAAGTTATTTCAGAAGTTTATCTTCAAACTATCATAACTTTCATCTATTTACACATTTTACTAAAACTTAAATCCAGCCTTCATCTCAATTTGTTTGATGTCGGCGCCACCCAACTTCCTCACATCATTGTCATATTTCATTAATTGCTAATACACTTATCCCCAAAATAATATAATTTCGCACTACTTAGCGTCACTTGCAGCGATACAAACATTTGCAGCGCTACAAATATTACCCTGCGCTTACGCACGTCACGTGCCGGGTGTCGGATGACGTGGGAACTGCGATCGTTTGCCAATTATTATTAGGGGGTGGGCAGACTAAACGGCGATTCTCTGGAGACGCCTAATATATTTTTGATGAATCATGCATTTTCCTTTTTGACCGTTAATTGTAGGCGGTCATTGGGAGGTCAGCAGTTGAAACTTATTAGCTAACTATGCTAGTGTTTTAATATTTATACAACGTGTTACATAATTCCCCATGAAAAATGTAAATAATCAAGTAGTCTTTTATGGTTGTTGTCATTTACCTCTCAGAGGAAATTAGGTAAGAATGCAAATAACTTTCTGGGTAGTCTAACTCTTTAGTTTTATGTTTTCAGGGTTGTTTTTCAATGATGATTATAGATAGATAGATAGATATACTTTATTGCACACTAAAAGAAATAAAACAAGGAATACATATAATTAACAGTACAAATGGCGGTCTTATCGCTTAAAGTAATTTCTTCCAGACAACCATTGGATGGAAAGAATTGTTAAGAAAAAAAATATAAAGGGCAGTTTGCAGCGTACAAATATGCAACCTATTATTTTATGTTTTATCCAAATTCTTTTTGTTTTGGGTCATTCTACGGTTTTCAAATATTGCCAATAGACTCTTTACAAGGGACCTTTTAACCCCCTTTCGGCTTTAGGGGTATTTTTGTAACACGTTGTATATATAGAAATAAAATTTAATTTACATTCCTGTGTCTATTAATGTTCAAAAATCAAAATTTTCGCGAAAATTGTTTTATTTTAGTAATTTTGTAGCAATCTTACTGGCTTGTGTGTAGTGTGGATGGAACAATTGGAAGGGGCAGACTGGCGAACGTACCACGCACAAATCACGGACGTTCTCAAAAAGGCCAGGTTGGTAGCACCCTAAACCGACGAGCATGCATGAGATGGATAATGAATGTAGATGAAGCAAAAAGGGTGTGTCAGAATCGTAGCAGGTGGAAATCTATTGTTTCTGCCTACCCCAATGAGAAACAGGCGTGATTGTATGCGTGATGTTAGCTCATTCTTGATTACCATAACATCACGCCTTATATTCCCCGAGGGGTTCGGCAGAGGTTTTATAGAACACCCTCGTTTCGCCAGTTATGTTTAAGTCCCATGTAATAGGTGGCGAGTCTATTGCCACTAACCGGGCACAAATCCAGACTCCAGGCTGCTACTGAGAACTTCCTAATGGAAACCCCCAATTACACTTTGCCCGACCTGGGCATTGAACTCAGGGCCTCACGATCAGCAGTCGCGCTTGCGACCACTAGACCTAAGGCAGTCTCTTGATTAATCAGCAGATAACAGAACTTAGCTCGAAAGGTAAGCAAAGATACAAACTAAAGATAGAATCTACTAAAAAAATTACAACATGGTTCTATTTTTGCTTCAAAAATAGCAAAAACACAGTCTAATCATTTCACTAATATGAAGGGCGTTTGTTCTTAAATCCCAGCTTCGATTCCTGGAAGTGAAAGTTTTTTGCGATTACGACAGAACGATGCAGTAACAAAAACTTCAGTAATATGTTAAACAGATGTGGCGCGGCCATCTTGGATTTTTGTTTTGATTGACATTTTGAAGTAGCTCAAACAGTTATCAGGAAACCGTGTGTGCAACTTGGGGGAGTCTTATTTTCAATAGATCTTATCCTAATACTGTGGTAGGTCACTAGTGGCTGACTCCTATAACTTACGGAGCATTATCTTTACATATTATAAAACAAAGTCGCTCCCGCTGTCTGTACGCTTAGATCTTTTAAACTACGCAACGGATTTTAATGCAGTTTTCAGCAATAGATAGAGTGATTCAAGAGGAAGGTTTATATGCCCCACATTAGTATCTACATTGCACCCGTGCGAAGCCGGGGCGGGTCTCTAGTTGGTTATAATTGAGACTTTTGTATCTTTACCAATAACGAAGCAAAGACCTCATAGCTTTACATAGTAGTCTTGATAGCTACTTCCATATGGAAGTAACTATCACGAGTCAATATAGATGCCCAGTTTGGCAATAAAAAATGCTACTACTGGTAAGGAAAACCATTCGTTTTGTTTATAGAAACCGGACATAGGTCAAAAATATGTGTGTTAACTTCCAAAAAACTTTCTATACTCTGCAGGAGTTTTTTTATTAGTTCATATAGAGATATTTATACTTGCAGCTTATTACATGCATAAACTCACGCCTTTGTACTATAGGGGTACTTAGGCAGAAACTATAGAACGTCACATGCTACGATCCTTACATACTCATTTCGCTCCATCCACATTCATACATCTTGTAAACATTACGCCTGTATTCCTCGCAGGGTTGGACAGAGGTGTATAGTAACACCCTCATTTCACCATTATGTTTAAGTCCCATGTAATAGGGGGCGAGCCTATTGCCATCAACCGGGCACAAATCCAAACTCCGAGCTGCTACTGAGGAATTCGACACGGAAAAACCCAATAACACTTTGATCGACCTGGGGATCGGACACAGGACCTCAGGATCAGCTGTCGCACTTGCCACCACTAGACCAACGAGGCAGGTGTATAATATAGCGTTTACATTAGAATCGGGATCAAATTTAACCAGACGCGATCTTCTTCTTTTCGTGTGATTAGTGACTAACCTGGTGTCAGAGTTTATGCCGCCCATGGGCGGCCTCTGACTTGGCTTCACATGCCGTCGAGAAATATCTCTCAGGCATGCCAGTTTCCTCACGATGTTTTTAAGCAAGTGATAACTATACAATATGCACATGAATCCGAAAAGTCAGAGGTGCGTACCTTGGGTTCGAACTCGAAACCTATGACTTCGCAATCTGACGGTCACACCACTAGCACAAAATAGATAGGTACAGAAGTCAATCTGCATACAAGTGCGCTCGAGCAACGCACACATAGACACTGCTCACGGACACGATATCTCGGACCGTTTGGGACCAGAGTGCGAGAGAGTGCGAGCACGAGTGCCATGCGCTTGAGAGAGATAGATATATAGATAGAGCGACCGCCGAGCGTAGGTATGAAAAGTGAAGTACATACATGTGATTGACTTCTGTACCTATCTGTTTTGTGCCACTAGGCCATCACTGACCAGACGCGGTTCAATATAAATTGTACACGTCGCGACAGCCATCAGACCTAGTAGGTACCTATTCCGTAGTACTTAGTATTCTTAACAGAAATACTAACCAAAACGGTTACTAAGTCCTGATAGTAAATTATATATAATTAAACAATGTACCTCGTGTGGCCAAGGGCAAGGTTTATGGTTATTTAATCTATGCTACTTATGTCACTGTTTTATGGGAGACGTGACCGCCATATTAATTATGGCGCCAGACAAATATATTTGGGAACTTTCCGTGTACAGAGTTTTAGTTGGTATATAGTGAAGAATATGTTTGTCTGTTTGGCTCAGAGCTCGTGGCTTATTACGATTTGCGTGGTTAAGCAACGCTTGCCGCGGTCAGTCCGTGGATGGGTGACCATTCATCGAGACACCTTTGTGCCTCGAAGAGCACGTTAAACTGTCGGTCCCGGATGTCATACGAATACCTATGACAATCGTTACAGGTAGTCAGAAGACTGATCGTCTGACAACTGGTCTAACTTTAGGATATCGGTATTGCCCAGTAATTGGGTTGCGGAGGTTTGACGGCAGTCGCTCCGTGTAAAATACTTGTATTCAGTCGCATCTGGTTAGACTGAAAGCTGACCTCAACATAGTTGGAAAAGGTTAGGCATTGCAGAACGATGTTATCACTCAATAAGTGGACGTCCTACAAAAAAGATGGCGCGGTTTATCTTTAACCAGAGAGAAGGTGTTTCCATCTTTACCTTTACAACAAAATTATTTATATGATACAATCAATCCCATATCTTTTCCCACGGCGATTTAAATAAAAAAAAAGACATGACTTATCAAAAAAAATCTCTAAACTAAAAAAATAACAGGTGAGTCCATAGGCTCGACTAGTTAATAATATAAACAAATGATTTAATAGGAAAACAGTCGCCATAAGTCACTGACCGCATGGGAACTCGACACCATCACTCCTTACGTGATACTACTTGACGTGTGATTATCATATTTTTTTAAATTGTTTATGACTTTAGGCTGGTTGTATAGGGTTACTTCAAATTAACTGGCGAACCTTTGCAGGGTTACTAGGTGTCATTAACAGAACACATTTCATTAAAAAATATCTAGACTTTTGCCCTTACTAGAATATAAGGTTTTAAGAAAAGTAAAAACAAACAATTTTACATTTTTTATAATAAAAAAAATTAAAAAAATTGTTAAAGAAAATCGTAAAAAATTGTAATATAGCCAGATTTAAAAATAAAAATATAACAAGGAGGCTTTCTCGACATCTTCCAAATAAGTTGGTGGGAAATTTATTCCCTTTGCTTTGTTCTACCTAGCTTTTTTTCCAACTACACTGGCCTGCAAAAATAAGTATCACACTTTTAAAATTTCAATTTTTTCTAAACTATAGAAGTTAAAGATTTAAAATAAAAAACGTTTTATAGCAAATTTTATCAGCTTTCTTTGAAACTATAGTAACAAAGTTAAACTCTTTTTCGAGTCCTTTTTGCTTCGAAAATATATCTTGTGTACTTAAAAAGTTATTGCAATTTTAAAAGTGTGATACTTATTTTTGCAGGCCAGTATATGTTGGGGTCAGCATCAGTCTAACCAGATGAAGCTGAATACTAGTATTTTACACGGAGCGACTGCTATCAGACCTCCGCAACCCAGTTACTGGGCAATACCGATAGCCTAGGGTGAGATCAGTTGTCAGACTTTAGGTCTTTATTCACTTTGCCTTATTAAAGGTTAATTAGATAACAAAATACTTACTGCGTACGCGCTCTTGGCTACTGTACGTATTATAATTTAATGAACTAAAGTTATGTATTATATTTTTTATTTCATTTGTATATTATATTTTCTATTAATAATATCTGGTAAACATGTGTAGATTGGTGGTTTGGCCATGTTGAGAGAATGAGTGAACGGCGATTAACAAAAGAAATTTATAAGGCGGATGTTAATGGGAACGCCGGTAGAGGACGTCCTAGAAGGACATACATCGATGTTATTGGTGATGTTCTTCACAAAGGTCAGGTGCGTAGTACTCTCAACCGGCGTGCGTGTATGACAAGATGTATAAATGTGGATGAAGCGAAAGGGGTATGTAAGAGTCGTAGCATGTGGCGTTCTATAGTTTCTGCCTACCCCCATGGGAAAAAGGCGTGAGTTTATGTATGTATGTATGTATGTATGTGTAGATTCGCCAGTTATTTTGAAATAACCTGAAATTTGCAAAACAAGACAGAAGACTGCCTTGTTGGTCTAGTGGTCGCAAGCGCAACTGCTGAGCACAGGGTCCCGGGTTCCCCAGGCCGGGCAAAGCGATATTGGGTTTTTCCATTATGGATTTCTCAATAGCAGCCCGGAACTCTGAATGTCTTTTAGCTCGCCCGATGTTACATCGCATTTAAAAACATAACTGGCGAAACGAGCTCTGCCTAACCCTTCGGGGAATAAAAGGTGTGATGTTATGTATGTTATATGAAAGAATATTAATGATGAAAAATAGGTAAAGGGACATGCCCGGATTCAAACTACGCTACATCCAACCTACACGGCTATCTGGGGCTATCGCTTCTAGATACAACTCTACTGTCTATGTTTGTTAAAGTCAAGTTTGTATTTGCATGTATTCATTTTAATGTATGTATGATATGTGTATGTTTATAAAAAATAATAGGGTATGTGACTATAATTTTTTTATTAGAAATCTCAAAACTATTACAAAAATGATAGGCAACAGTGAAAAAACTACTGAGATATTTAATAAAATGCCCAAGTTATAAACGATTGAAAATTGCTCACTAGACAGAGAGAACATGACGCCACAATGACGTCATACCTTGCAAACTTCATAATTATTTGACACCACTCCATACAATATCCGTTTCGCGCGACAAGGACAGAAAATGCCCCCTCCAAAAACTTCACAAGCGTGTAGCTCCTCTATTTTTTCATCGATTTTATTTATTTTTTCACATATCAATTTGTATCTATACTTTCTTTAAAATAATACTAAATTGTTGTCCATTTTTAATAGTAGTCAACTACCCTATTGCAAATTTTTATTGTATGTAAATATGGTTTTTTCATGTCGACCATGATATAGGGTTGTGGCGTTTGTTTTTTAATCATGATTATTATTAATTGAAAGAATTATTATTATAATAATCAGATAAACGAGTAATCTTCTTGATCCAGTGCAAGAACAGATACAGGTTTTGAGATTCTAATGGCTAAATACTCAAACGCTATTCAATTTTAAGTAACCGTTAAGTCTCGTGCTGTCACTGTCACTCTAAGGCGAAGTGACAGTGACAGCACGAAATTAACGGCAACTTAAGAAGAAATGCGGTCGGCATTTAGTCCATACAAACGTATTCCTTAGTTTCCTTCTAGGATAATGTCACTAGAGCAAATATTTTTTACCATATGATATATATCTACCACCACTATGTCTCTATGTTTTGTTTTTGTAAATAATTTAATTATTAAAAGAACTAGAAACGTTTAAATTTTACAAAAATAGACCGGTTTTACCACCGTTTTCTAAGATCTGGCAAACAAATTTGACGAATATAAAAAATAAAAGAAAAACATACAGACATAACCAAAGTCTTTCTTAAATTATTTATTACAGAAAAATGTATTAAAATCGGTCCAGATTTGACGAAGGAAACAAGGAAATACGAACGTACGATTTCGCTAATATTGCACAGGAGAAATCAGTCCGAGGTGCAGGTGTCTCTTTCACGCTCAATTGGGAAGGTTTGCGGGAGGGGTGGGACGGAAATAGATCGCAAAAACCTATTCAAATTATTAATATTTTACAGCCCGCGTTTCCTCTTAAAGTTATGTAGCGTTTGAGTATTTGGCCAAATATTCGCATCCATTTTTTTTCTCTTACGTTTGTAAATATCTGGTAGTACACTAGTCCAGTTCTGGATTAATTGATGGTTTCACCTTTTAATAGAATAATACCCTAACAAAGTGTTCTAAAACCCATTACTTCATTTATCCTATGGCTAGTTTTAAAGCTGAATCTACTCACCCGTAACCACCATAGTCATTAGACATAAAAAACACAATTACATATACCTACCTCTTAATTAAAACTAATAAATGCTATATAGAACGTTTTCTCTATGCAAAATAAACACAGCCATGTACCAGGATCGCAGAAAATAAAAGGAGTCTCGTTAACGACTATAGATTATAAGAGCTATGCATTTTTAATTAATAGTCTGTGCTTTGGGCGTGAAAAAGCATGTTGCCAGTGCGTTGTTTAGAAAAAATAAATTGAAAGTTTCAATTATATTGGCAATTTTATTTTTAACTGCCTCTGCGACTGCTGATCGTGAGGTCTTAGGTTCGATCCCCAGGTCGGACAAAGTGTTATTAGGTTTTTCTGTGTGAAATTCCTCAGTAGCAGACTGGAGTTTGGATTTGTACCCGGTTGATGGCAATAATCTCGCCCCCTATTACTTGGAACGTAAACATAACGGCGAAATGAGGGTGTTACTATACGCCTCTGCCTAACCCTTCGGGGAATACAGGCGTGATGTTATGTTATGTTATTTCTGTCTGGATTTTATTGCAAAAATTGTACAAACTTTGACAAGAACGTAAAAAAACTTACACAATATTTTCAAAATAATGACGGACTAAAATAATGCTGTATACAGCTGAAATATTCTCGCAATAAACTTTATCTTTCGTCCACATAACATCAAAAATAAAACTGCGTAAGCAAAATACACTGTCCACTTGATTGCCAACAACTTTTTGCATAACATTACCTTTTTAATAGGCCCTGTACGAAGTATTAAGTACTGGCATCTTTACCTTTCTCCCTAACAAAGCTAGACCAGTCGCGGTAAAATTAATATCGACTCATTTAATATGCAAATAGTGTAGCCGGCTCTTATCTGCGTTGTCCGCTCCGTTCAATCAATGTGTCCTTTAGGCGCGCTATCTCTGTGCGATCTTACTCCTAGCCTCTTATACCGCCCTGGTACTTAGATTTATTGCTGCACGATATCATTAACAGTGTTTACTTATCTATTTTTGTGAGTAATTGAGTGAAAAAGTTTAGTTTAGTAATGTTTTATTATAGGTAAAATATTGTTACCTAATAATTCTCTTCAATCAAGTTTTATTTCTTGTGTGGCGTGATAAGGAGCTGTTATATATTGTTTTATGGTTTTATTTTACTTCTAAAACAGCGTGAACCTTCGAATTTTGTAACAGTAATACTTCTGTATTCAATTGTATATACAAATCGTCATTTTTATTAAAATTTCGGGAAGCTGTCAAATGATTCGAATGCCTCTTGGTCTAACCCTTCACATTGCACAACGCTCTATACCCAATTACTCCCAAACAAAATTAGACGGTTTGAAAATAAACTAAAATTGTATTGAAAATATACATTTGAAAATGGGTCAATAGCTAATCAAGAGTGATTGTGTTGTAATAATGGGGCTGGGAGGGTCATGTACCATTGTTTAGGCTGTAACCAGAGCCGGCGCGCGCGCCGATCGTCCCCTACACAACTACTTGTGGGAAATATGTGAAAGAAAACGTTGACTTTGGTCTAGTTTGTGTTAAATTGGGATTGGTTTGAATAGTATTTTTATGTGGTATTTCTTTGTTACGCAGTACATAATGTCACGCTTTGATTTCCACTGGGCTAAGTACAGATGCAATACGTACCAAAGCACGTAATGAGGTGGAAGTTAATTAAATTTCACTTTTTAATGACAGATGACAATGGTGTCGATTCTGTAGCACAGTTTGAATGTACTAAACTAGACTAAACGCAACTGTCACTTTCTTTTTCTATTCAAACAGAAAGAGACAGAAACCCTTCGTTTAGTTTAGTCCTGTCAAAGTGCGCAACGGAATCGACACCATTGGTAACTGTCATTACTTTTTTTAGTCTCCCTGTAATCATATTGTGTTATAATATTCAAGTATAATTGATTTAGAATATATATGTAGATATAAATAAAATCTCATGCAATTTATTCCAAAAATACTTAACGTTTCGCCTATACCTAAAAACAAACTTAAACACTCCAAACAAATAGTCAATCAAAGAAACAACTTCACACATAACATTTATTTCAGCATCCCAAGAAAAGCTTTACAAAACCCAGATTATAAATAAAAACCCAAAGATATATAGATCGAATTCATCACTGGGTTCAGACGCATCGCAGACTGTTATCGGCAGTCAGTCCACGGCATACAGGCATTAATATTAAATTCAAAGTAAATATTCCTAGGCATAGCTCATTAGATATGCAATGTAACGGAACGGGGGCATACATAATTCAGGGATCGTTCTTTGGTCAGCTATCGGCGTATGCTTCTTCCTATGCCACTTCCGGTCCTTACTAATTGATTTAACAATTGTTTCTATTTAAATAGATAGTTTTAATAGTTTTGCTTAAACATTAATTTGTTTAGGATGTGTGTTAGATTAATTTGTGTACATGACTTTTTTGATGGCGGTGTTTTTGTTAGACGTTGAGTGATTATTATTGATGTATGTGTATTACGTAGACGTTTCTACGCAATGCGTAGTGGTGCTTATTTGATATAATATCAGCCCATTACTGTTTCACCGCTGGATACGACCTTCTTCTTAAAATGAGTAGGGTTTAAGCCTTAGTTCACCACGCTGGCCTGCTATTTGGAGACCTCTTATGTTTGCAGATTTCTTTACTATGTTTTCTTTCACCGTTAATTCTGATCCACACAAATTCGAAAAGTCTGTGGTTTAGACTTAAGGTTAGAAGGCCGGTTGTTAGATTTTCAAATTATCCTTGATGACGTCATAGCATTTCTTATGACAACCCATTGCTGGTAAGTACTGAGGAACTTATCATGTATTACATTTATTATAGACAGCATTAGCGCTCTTTTAAACTCTGCTAACCTCATTACCGATACAAACATACATAGTAACATATCCCAAAAGTATTCAATACACCGCAAAACTAACCCAAATCCGAACATTCAATAATCGAAACGAACCAAAGACCACATTCAACTGAATGTCTATATTAAAGCATTCAACAAAGTCCGTCAATAGAAAACGCGAGGATTTAAATAGGTTTTTTTCACGGAGAACTCTTATTGTGAGTTCAAAGGGTTCTGGCGACAATACTCACTCGGTTTAATTAACCGGAGCTTAATGCTTAATTGTTAGTGCAGCTAAGCCTTTGCTACACGTGTCGGAGTTCCGCAGGGCGAAATGTTCGGACCGCTTTACAATTGATATTGAAATTTCTGCTTGCAATGTTATTTAGGATTGTGGTCGCTTTTTAATAGGATTTGCGTTGGGTTATTAGCTTTTTCATTAAGTTTGATTAGTTTTTATGCTCGTGTGAGGTTTATTGTCGATTAAGATTCATTCGGTTTTGTGTTAATTTGTTTTTGTAGCAGTGAAGTTATGATTTAAGTTATAGAATAATAGTTAAAGGACTTGTTTTATGAGTCATACAATAGATACAGATTTATCATTAAAATCACGCTCGACTAATTAATATTTTTCATTGGCGGCAACCATGACGAAAATTAAACGTTACCACTATCTTAATATGCTATATTATAATTCTTTTGTACGTGTGTTTGTGTCGGTTTCTTCATGTCGATATAACTTTTTTCGGATGGACATTTCAGTTTCGCTGTCATACAATAAAATAATAAGATGGCTATGGCTCTTCGATTAACATAGGTTTTAAAGTGCTACAAGAGTGGGGACGGTGTCCATACATTTTTGAGCATTGTTCTTTTGTGTGTATATTTCAATGGGTTCCTGAATGTTTTGAAAATACAATTGGACCCGGTAGGTGGCGCTGCTGTCGGTATGTCATCAAATTTGCGGGCAGAACGACGTCTACCGAGTCCGCTAGGTTAATATAAGTATTTCATGTCTTTGTTTATGTAACACGATCCATGTTACAGGAAAATGGATTCTCACATAAAATACTTCCTGTATCGCCTTATAACAAGAGCATATTGTTAACACTAAGCTAAACCATCTTTATTACTGCATATTTACAACCGCAGGGCAATTTACAGGAAAACCAAACAGTAATTACAGAACAAAAACAAATAACAGAGAAAAATCATTAGGGGTGAGCGTTAGGGGATGATTACAAAGGAAAACACGGGAGCCTGAGTGGTGGAGTATTGTGGGTTGATTGTGCAGTAGTTGGCTGGCTGCCGGAGGGTAGCGGGTTCGACAATGGAGCCGAGATTACTGCTGTCGCCTGTCAGGGAGCGTGTTTGATGTGGGGCTGGATGTTTGTTTGATTTACACTTCCAATAAATGTTTAGTGGTTTGAGAGAGCTGTGGGAGCTAATGCAGTGGTAACTGTGGTAGAGGCCGCAGGCCTTGTTGTCTCTGGTTACCCTCAAATGCATGCAGCGTGAAGAAGGAGAAATGTGTTTTTGTTTGTTTGTATGTTTATCTCTTTATTATACATAAGTTTTATCATCTTCACTATATTTTTACAATAATTCATATTTTTTTAAGAATCTATCTATGTATTGTTTTTTTTATTGTTCTTGGTGTTTCGATATTGTGAGGATCGAAAATAAATTCTTAAAAATCATATTTTGAAAAGGGACGCTTTTAAATAATTCCAAACTAAGCTCAAAGCTCGAGGGAGGGGAAGTCGGTATTCATAACTATGTTTTATAGTTGATCCTCGATGTAAGAACACAACCGATTGAAGAGTGTGCTAGATAGGAAGATAGATATTGTTATCTCAGATAAAGAGCAAACGAAAAAATTCAGATGTGTATTTGCTTTTCCAAAGTCCATTATTATACCTATGCTGACACCCATCCACGGACTGACCGCCGCAAGCGCAGCTTAACCTTGCAAATTATATGACCGGGGGTTGTTAACCTTTACATAGTATAAAACAAATTCGCTCCCGCTGTCTGTACGCTTAGATCTTGTAAACTACGCAACGGATTTTAATGCAGTTTTCAGCAATAGATAGAGTGTTTCAAGAGGAAGGTTTATATGCCACATTAGTATCTACATTGCACTCGTGCGAAGCCGGGGCGGGTCCCTAGTTAGCCATAAAACTCTCCTTTATATTCTTAGTGTCTATGATGTTATCAGTAGCTGGTAACACTGGACAATGTTGACATAGGAGGGTAACCGTCAAGATGAATCAACGTACCCGAAGTTATAAACACAGTGGTCATTCGACGGAGCAGAGGATTCCATGTCGAACAGCCGAAGAAGTCTGACCTTTTATATCTGATTAGCTTGTCATTATTTTCTGATCTTGTGTAAATTAATGTTGTGTTATATTGTGAACTAGCTTCTGTAACTAATCACTAACTCAATTAAAAGTACTCTCAGTGGTGGAGAGTCTATGTTGGTTTAATTTACTTTATTTACCATGCTCCCAATCCTGACATGCCGATATTAGCTTTAACTGTAATGATAGATTCACCCCTACAAGATTCTGTTGTACGTATTTTATAATGATTTTATTACCTATATTTATCGTTTGTCATGTCACATCCATTTTTCCTACATCCAGTTCCACGTATTCAATATCATGCGTCTGTTTGTGTATATTTTCACATGTAACTCTAAACCGCGATAGATTTGAGGGCTTTTGTCTTACCCTTCGCCTCCTCCCCCGTACTGATCGCATTGTGAATAGCTATGGTTGGTGCATTGATATTATTGTTTGCTTCTGAATTCATTATTTTACGGTACTTTTAAAACAGGCTTATTTTTTAAACTAGTTGTCACCGCGGCTTTGTCTACGGAAACATAAGGTTACTGCTCATCGCTAACACTCAATAGCGTGATAATTTGTACCCTATAACCTGACCCACTTTTTAACGAGTGTGGCTGCCATAACTTAATCAGTCCAGTAGCACTGGCGTGAAGAGCAAACATACAAACGGAGAAACAGACAAAAATTCTAAAAACGACATTTTTGGCATCAGTATCTTTCCTAGGACGCGTTGCACTTACTTTTTTTCCAAAAATATTTAATGTACAGTTTTATCATCGTTACGATTTTATTATAAGTAAGTATAGAAGAAGTATGTTTAAAAAGATGGAGGTATCCATGCTAAATAAAGTTGTATTATGTAATGAATAATTAATATATTTTCTAATGTAGCTGAAACAATTCCATACAGCAACCAAAGTAAAATGAAGAATTTTTCAATGTTGTGAGTCCACATAACTTATAAATAACTTTCGTAAATAGGTACTAATCTTGTTTAAACACCGACAGATTTATTATTAACATATTAATAACTTTATGTATGAAAGTAGAATAAATGCCGTGGAAATGCGTACCTTGCGAAGTATATGCGGTGTAACTTTGAATGATAGATTGAGGAATGATGAGATTAGAGCAAGATGCTGTTTAAAAGATGATGTAGTGACAAAAATTGAAAGGAGTATGCTTAGGTATTTTGGTCATGTTGAGAGAATGAGTGAACGGCGATTAACAAAAGACAAAAGCAACTTATAAGGCGGATGTCACTGGAAACGCCGGTAGAGGACCCCCTAGAAGGATATACATCGATGTTATTGGTGATGTTCTTCACAAAGGACAGGTGCGTAGTACTCTCAATCGGCGTGCGTGGGTGACAAAATGTAAGAATATGGATGAAGCGAAAGGAGTATGTAAGGATCGTAGCATGTGCCGTTCTATGGTTTCTACCTACCCCTATGAGAAAAAGGCATGAGTTTATGTATACCTTGTAGAATGGTATACTATATTCCTTGCAGATTATTACAATCATCTCATGTTATCTCACACGTTATATTTACAACCTCCACGGTCACAATCTATACTTTAACACTTATATGTCAACGTACAGCCTGATTCAGAATAATCCCATCTTCCAAGACATTAACTGTCGTCATATTTCACAAGAAAACGAACGTCAAACGCGATTTATTTTTAGTTTACACGCTGATAAACAAGTTAATACAAACATCGTCTATTTGAACAAAACTTGCAAATAATCGTTTTCAGAAATATTAATGTGAGTCAGTTACATAAATAGAAAACAGGAGAGTAAAAGATTTATTGTCTTTGACGTATAATATTGTTAAACAACTAACAAGTACATATGAATTTACCAGGAAATCTAATCCTTGGTAAACTTATTTGTTTACTGGTTTATTTTCTTAATCTATATGGTACCAGTTACACCTGGGCTTAGTCTTATCTTGGACAAAGAAAGTATACTGTAGGATAATGTAGCAACTGCCAAAACCATCGGACATAATATTATATGGAAGAACTATATGAACTCTTGATCAAAGTGCTTTAAATTAAAGTAGACTTTAAAATAATTACTGATATACTTTATAATAATTACAAACATGGGAATATTGGGAAATTTACGAATTACTACTAAATTAGGCAATATGTTTTGCTCTGGCAACATTGAATTACACATTCTGGCATTATTACGTTGCCAGAGCAAAAAAAAATTTCCTGGTTTAGTAGAAATTCGTAATTTTCTAAATATTCCCATGTTCGTGATTATTAAAGCATGATATAAAAGAAAAATGCCATATTATACAATGTTTATAGAATCATACACAAGTCAATTGCACACAAAATTCCAAAAACAGAAATAGAAACTTTCCTTTTTAGCAAAAAAAAATATCTTAGAAAACATATCACATTATTTGCAATGTCGGCTTGAAATCCCGAGACTCAGAACTGTCTTCTAAAAGCATAGTGTACTCTCGCGATAATAAAAAGAAAAAAACTTGAAAAACTTTGAAACGTAAGGGAAAAGATGATTGAAACAAACACGGACAAAGTTGTCCCCTCTAAGTGTATTAAACCTCCTGAAAAAGTTTTTGAAAAAGTGAAAGGGGACAAAGTAAAATAATATAAATACTTTCGATAATAAAAAGTTGATATTGATTCAAGTTTTTCTTGTGTGGTGTAATTGAAAAGAGAGAGCGAAGTTTTTAAAGACTTGAGAGAAATATTAATGCAGCTATTTTGAAAAAATTATACACATCTTGGCTAAAATAGAAGTTACAGCTGCTTTGTAACATACGACTTTTCTTTCCACTTTACAAAATAACGTTATTAAAACGAAAGTAACAAAATATGAAATTGTATCCCTAATATGGAATACCATTGTTTATTGTTATTACAAATTAAGGATTCTATTTTTTTTGGTTGCTTTTCCTCTAATAAATGCTTTATTTTATTCAACACTATATAAAAGTGGTATTTGATGATCATTTTCGATAAGGCTGAAGGAAAACATCGTGAGGAACCCTGCACACTTGGAAGGGTTTCAATAAGAATAAAAGGTTTCGATGGTGTGTGTAGTCCGCCACCCCGCACCAGGCCAGCGTGGTGGGCTAAGGTCTTAACTATTCCTATTCCAAACGAGAAGAGACCCGTACTTAGCATTGAGAAAGTAATGAGCTATTATGTATGGTTATGTTCTTCTAAAAGTGCATTTTATTTGGGATTCATTTTAACAATAATTTTGCTTCAAAATGTGGTCAAAGTTTTTTTTTTTTTGATGACACTTCCTTTCTTTTGTATTTAAGCTAAGTCTATGATACTTAAACACAATCACTGTCAGTACCATATAACCTATTCAAAACTTTATTAGTTTTTATTTCATAATCGTTTAAACTTATACATTGCTCCACACCCAACACGTCGAAGTTCCGCGAATCTTGCGAGTCGAGTCGGAAAATGTTTCCGGATGCATTATGATAAGCGGGCGGCGCCGGGGGACGAACTAACACAGTCGTACTGCAGAGTTTTGTTCTACTGAGAGTATTACAATGTGAGTTTCAAATGTACTAGTTACTTAGAATGTGAGTTTCTTCGAGGAATAAGGATGTTTTTTTTAGACAGGCTTTTAACATTTCTATTTTCTCTTGTATGAGTACTTTTCTCAAAAGTTTGGTTATTTGCTAAGCCCGCTTTTTCGTACTTTTTTATTAGGTATGCTGTTTTTGATTCTGATCCTGAGAATGGAACAGTAATGGGCTGATTATCCTAGGCCAGGGATGGCGAACCAATGGCACGCGACACAAAATTTTGGGCACGTCACTGATCACAAAATTCATTATGCACTACGAAAAACAGTGTGATGTCGGTATTATATGACCCAATAATCCCCAATTAACACAAAGTCAAAATTATTTGATGGCACATCTATGACCTCATTAAACATTTCTTTAGAAAAATGGTACGTTGATACGTAAAGGCTCGCCATCCCTGTGCTAGGCTATTTAAATAATCATAACGCCTGCTTCTTTTATTAAAGGATACATACATAACTTAATTAGTCCATTACTGTTCCACTGCTAGATAAGGGCCTCTTCTCAGACTGAGAAGGGTTTAGGCCTTAGTCCACCACGCTGGCCTAGTGCGGGTTGGCGGACTACACACACCATCGAGAAGTTTATGGAGCCCTCTCAGGTGTACAGGTTTCCTCACGATGTTTTTCCTTCACCATTAATGCAAAGTGATAATCAAATTCTGATCCGCACATGAATTTGAAAAGTCAGAGGTACGGGCCTCCTGCATGGAAGGCAAGCTTCAACAGCAAATGTTTATTTAATAAAGGTAATGTAGAATCCTACATGTCAATTCTTCTAAAATCATTAACAATATTTGTATATTCGATAATGAATAACTAATACTATGCAACTCTTCATTCATTAAATTAACACCAGTGCACAAACCACGACTTACACAAAATAATTTAAAAACTCAAACGACAAGAATTCCTCAATCAAAACCGCTCGCTTATTCGAAAAGATGTCATGTCTCATAAAAGTTATTGAAAAATAACAAGTGATACGAACCGGCGATAACTTTACGGCAACTTTTATCGAAGGGACACCGGATGAATAATAAAAACATCGTTCGAATCAAAATAAACAGGTGAACGCTATTTTGTTGCTTTGCGAACTTTTCTGTATTTTGTACAAGAGAGATTTTTGAAGGATGTGTTCCGAATTGGGGATCTATTTAACGCGGTAATAAGAACGAATAAAGAAGGAAAATAGAAGTTATAGAATTTATATTGACATGCAAATAGGATTACAAATTAAATTCTGATTCTGATAGGTTACCAATTACTAAAATATTGATGAATAAAGGATTTAAACGTGCTGTTAAAAGGACACATGTATCACAGCGATCACTAATCTATTTGCTAAGATATATATAACGATTAAAGCAGCCCTCTGCTCGTGGCTAATTACCAACCGCGCGGATCATACGATTTGCGAGGTTAAGCTGCGCTTGCCGCGGTTAGCCTGTGGATGGGTGACCATTCGTTACACATCGACACCCCACCGTGCCTCGGAGAGCACGTTAAACAGTCGGTCCCGGGTGTCATACTAATACCTATGACAGTCGTTATGGAAAGTTATAAGCCCGAAAGTCTGACAACCAGTCTAACCGAAGGATATCGGCATTGCCCAGTAGCTAGATTGCGGAGGTCTGATGGCAGTCGCTCCGTGTAAAATACTGGTATTTAGCCGCATCTGGTTAGAGTGGAAGCTGACCCCAACATAGTTGGGAAAGGGCTAGACAGAACGAACGATAATGATTAAAGCAATATCAAGGCAGAAATAAAGAGGCCCAAATTCAGCGATGGACAGTTTCTGGTTGATATGATTAGGTAGGTACATATTCCTAATTCCCAGGTCAAATCAGGTTAACATAACGGTAACTCAAGTAAAATATTGTGGTCGCTCTAGGTTTTTTTCATCAACACCTTATCGGTCACCCAAATTCTTTGCTATCGGTTGATATGATACAGATAAAGGTTCCCATGTTACGCTAGACAGGAATGTTACCATCAGCAAATATTTATAATACCGATTGATTTACAACTGTACTGATTTTATTTAATTTCAAGTGTCGTGTGAATCGATTGGCGATTTCTTGAAGGGTTTTCATCACGTACCACTAATAAGTGTTTATTTCTCAAATAAATACGCAAAGTAGTGCGGTTTTGATCATTTTTATTAATAACTTCATTAGTGCCATAGATATAATAGCAGTGGTAGCCTTGCGGTGCGACCGTCGGACTGCCAAGTCATATGTCTCAAGTTCAACCCTAAGGCACGCACCTCTGACTTTTCGGATTCTTATGTATAAGTATCACATGCTTAAAAACGACGAAGGAAAACATCGTGAGGAAACCGGCAAACCTGAGATATATTTCTCGACGGCATGTGAAGCTAAGTCAGAAGCTCATGATGGGCGGCATTAACTCTGACACCAGGTTAGTCACTAAACACACGAAAATAATGAAGAAGTGCCATAGATTTATATAGTTTGTGGTAATCTTGTACAATACCATTCTAGGTTATAACTTTAACCGAGAAATCTGATGAGACTATTGCTCTGGTAATCGAAAGCATGACAAGTTCGCCTCAATACCAACTATTTTTACCAACACTATACCAAAGGTTAAAACTGGATCATTTTTAATAGCATTGGAACCCTTCACACCTCTGTGTGTCTCCTTTTCGACCTAGCTAATAATAGTCATGTCATTATTATGAGTACAAATAGGGACATACCATCTCCGGAATCTAAAATTCTCCATTCTCCTCTAAACAGGTCTAAACAACCGGTAACATGTGACGTCATAAATGAGATAAAATACAAATACATAACACTATCAAAACCCTTCTTCGTCAGCAATAAGGAGAAAGCACAATTGTCGTCCGACAAAAGCTCTCAAAAGATTTATAGCAAATCTGTTTACATGACAACTGTAATGCCCCTCTGAAATCGTCTACGGAATTAATGAGTCCACGGTATCACTTGCTAAGCTAACATTGGTCGCCGTTAATAATAACAGCCACCCTACACCACCCTTTAAGAATTCCCGACTAATAGAAAGTGGATAGACAGACACGATCCATCACCGTGTCCCCCAGCCGATGTATTATTTATGGGGACATCCAAAGCGCAACCCACTGCTAATCTTTCAATATCTTGAGAATTTCGGGACAGAACTTGGGGATCAGATTCTACCAGATAGCGGTACAGATGCTATCAACCTTATCGTAATAGTTATAGATGCTATTTTTGTTGAATTTTTGAAAATACTCTTAGTGATATAACGCCAGAGGAATTCACAGATGGTAAAGCGAATGCGGTTAGTGAGGACCATATTTCTAAAGCAATAGAGGTTAGAATAGATTGGTTTGGTTACGTAGATGACTTTGTGGACTTAGAATAATTGTAGGATTTGTTTGTTTTGGTAAGGAATGAGAGTAATGGCATTGCATCGGATGCGGAATGAAATTAATGGTTGGTACCTTAATGAATTTTCGTTATTATAATGTGCGGTAGTAATGGGATTGTTTTTATTGCAAATGGACGTGCGCTGTAAATCTTATTTATGATTTTTAGTGTTGAATTAAAAGCTTTTACGGTGCATTACGTAATTCCGTTCATTATCTCAATGTGCATTATTTACCGTTAATGAAAAACTATATTTTTTCGAGAAATATGTGTGGAGAATGCTTGTTTGATATTTACTTATGGCCAATTCATATGTTTTACCGAGCGTGATTGTTTAAAATTAAGACTCTCATGACCCCATAGTTTTGTATAATACGCCCTTCCATAAGTTAGTAGCTATCATAGGTATACAGCTTTTGAGTATACAGGGTGTAAACAAAACATGTAATTCCTTCAAACCTCGTGATGTACTGCTGACTTAGATTTAATTACATGATTGCCTTTTCACCCTGTACTATAACCTCAAAGTAATAAATCGGAATTGCCTTACAAGGTATTATTAGATTAGTTTCTTTTCTAGACATATCCTACATAGTACCTAGTTACATTTCGTTCGCACTGTACTTCATTTCATATTACAATAGACAAAAATGTCCCACCAAGAGACGAATATCTTTTGAACCATTTCTTCAAGTAGAGTTTTAGCTCATCTTGAAACAAACACGTTGTTTATTTCTATATATACATTTCCTGGATCTTATGTTATATTAAATAGAGTATAAGCACCAGTGAATTAAAAATTGTGTAAAAATTAATGACAACAAAAGAAACTAAAAAATAAAAGAAGATAACATCGACTCAGTATACTAATTTCTAAAAAACCTTCTAATACTTACCCTAATCTATCTAATCTAAAAATCTTTATAACAACATAAGTCTTCAAAAGTTTAACACTCCAATTTGTTAAACATAACTACAACTAAATATCTTTTAAAATCTGTTTTGGCCACATTAGTATAATCTACTGTAACATTATTCAAATCCACGTTTTCAGCTGAAAAATTCAACATATTTCTACTAAAGTAAATCTAAATCAAACTACGGGCTGTAGTTCTATAAATACGACACTTAGAGATGGTAGAAAAAAATATTTTCAAGATTCGAGGAAGGGGACCGAGAATAGATCCCTGTGGGACTCCATTGGTGTAGTGTGTTATGCCCGTGACTTCTCTCGTATTTCTTATTTTATCGATATAATGTAAAAGGAAGTGTGTTTGAGTATATATGTTTGACTATGACGTAGAAATTTCTAGATGAATTTTATAACGTTTGTTGGTACAATTTTATTCAAAATTATGGTTTGAGCAGATGGTGTAAAAAGTTAGGTTTCTAAAATTAAGTCTAATTTGGGATTGTCAATTTTTATTCGTATACTGGCCTGCAAAAATAAGTATCACACTTTTAAAATTGCAATAACTTTTTAGGTACACAAGATATATTTTCAAAACAAAAAGGACTCAAAAAAGAGTTTAACTTTGTTACTATAGTTTCAAAGAAAGCTGATAAAAATTGCTATAAATCGTTTTTTATTTTAAATCTCTAACTTCTATAGTTTAGAAAAAATTGAAATTTTAAAAGTGTGATACTTATTTTTGCAGGCCAGTGTATTATTGAAATAGTGGAACCAAGACACAAAATAATGTTTGTTTAACTGATATAAACAAACCAACAGGAAGTTTAATTTGACACTATTTAGTGACTCAGCCCTATTTAGCTATCTATATTACATCCAAGGATATATACATCTACGTAATTTACAGTAATCCCTTGTTGTGACGGGTCTGTAACTGTTTTTATAACTATCTAAAGGAATTTATTGTTATTCTCTATTTAATTTGATTTGTATTTTCAAAAAAGCTATTTTTTCTACTCTGTCAGTTATTGGGGCTACTGCTTTGTTTTATTGGGGAATAAATACCTGTGATGTAATAAATATGTTACGTGTCTGCCGGATTTAGGCCTCAACATATTTCACATTCTTGAACGTTTTCTTTTCTTTATTTCTATGTGAGATTGAAGGAACATTGTGTATTGGTTTACTTTGAGCGTATAAGAAAAATAGCGTATATTTTAGCTGATCATCACTTCGTGCAAGTTATAAAAGATAAAACTATTCAGTCGATGGGTGGGCAAACTTTTGCATGAAATCACACCCTTTTTAAAAGCGACATCTTAAAAAGCTACTTAAACTGCTGATCGTGAGGTCCTGGGTTTGATACCCAGTTCGGGCAAAGTGTTATTGGGTTTTACCGTGTGGAAATTTTCAGTAGCAGCCCGGAGTTTGGATTTGTGCCCGTTTAATGGCAATAGGCTCGCCCCCTATTACATGAGACAAACATAACGGCGAAATGCGAGTGTTAATATGCATCTCTGCCTAACCCTTCGGGGATTACAGGCGTGATGATATGTTATGTTACTACTTAAAAAGAAGTCGGTGTATGTGGGCTTAAGTCAATATCACTCCAGGTAGAAGAAGAATCATGCAATACATTACCTCGTTTTCATCTTCACGGCAAACTCCTTTACTATAAAACATAAAATGAACTTACCTGAAACAAGATTTAAAAATAATGTAAAACAAAACTTAAAATAATATCCACTCATAGAAAGCTCTTCATCATTATTTTTAATGTTACTCCTGTGACTGATTCTAGTGATGTTACGATGATATTATGATATCCGCAGCAATCGTCGGATATTCCGTCGATAAACCTTAGTGAAGGGGTGAGATCAATCGATAAACTTTCGGATTTTTGCGGTAAACACTTTGTAACTTCTCATCCATCTTTGAATTGGTAATTATTAATGTCTTTTTTTGTAATATTTTACTATTTAGTACCTAATTACTTATTATACCTAAGGTGCGATGAAATAAACGCCAATTTCATGATGAATATTTTATTGCTAATAATCCTAACGTAACAATTATAACATAAAACCATTGTGGAATGTAACATAATCTAAATTAAACACTATACTTACAATAATTTATCGTATACCTTATTTCACAGTTTATACATATAAAATCACGCTGCAAAAGTTTATTTAATATCTAAAAAGTTCTCGATATCTGTCGCCATAAATGTAGTATTATCATTAAATATTTCTTACCGATAATATCCGAGGAAAAAATATCCGCATCTAGTCATCACTATTTATAATCGAAGAGATGTAAACTAAACTGCGCGGGCGCAGCTCATTACGGCGGTCGTAACGAGCGAGCGTAAATCATACGGACACCCAGAGGCCATTGTCTCGCTCAAACGCTGAATCGATTCAAAATCGATTGTAATGACCGATCCGCGAACATCGATCTCATTAACGTACTTATGATAAATGGTCATATGAATTCGTTATTAGTATCGTATTCGTTTTGTATTTTAATCGATATAAATAGTTATCGTTTTTTCTCGATCTTTAATGGTCGTTCATTTGTTGTGTTATCTTTTATTTTGTTTAACAGGATGTGATGCCTAGATATTTTTTATTCGAAAATATTTTTGACTGTCTACAACAAGAAAAAGGAGTGTTTTGGAAGTATTAATTAATATCCGCCACCAAACATAACTAATCTACATATTAATTTAAGAAAACATTAATTTTGAAACGAGCTAAAAAACGAACAAGAATTCATTCAAGATTAAGTTGCAGCACAGTGAAAATTAAGCCCTAAATTCCTGGTGGTAGGGTCAGAAATGCCTTGATCATGATATTGGTGACAAAAGAGTGGTCTTGGTCGTCATGGCCCAGAATGCGTCGCGACTCTGCCAAATAATTGACACACCCGATGTCAACGCGGCCCGAGTGTTGCCAGATACAATATTTCGCAATTTATATCTAATTTGAGATACTGGCATTTTCGTTCTTACTTCTTCTTGTTAATGCTTACTATCAGTTGCGGATTCATCTCTAACCATAGGTGCCAATGAATGCCTTTGTCTAGTCTCATCTATTGCATCTTTAAAACCAACAGCTCTACCACGATTAGTTAAAGTTTATGTCTAGTAATTAAAACTGAAATCTCTGCTAGAATGATCAGGGTTAGTCGTAACTTGAAGTTGATTGAAGACAACGTGCATAAATTGCACACATCATTGCTAAGAATTGTCATCAATTTTCAGTGCTCATTGTCCCAATGAAGCGACAATGTACAACAAAGCACTGTTGCCAACTAGTTACTCGTTTAAATTCTATTAATCACGCAAAAACTAACCCACTTATTAGTAGATTTTCCTAATTAACCTCACTAGAAAATCGACTATTATCTCTAAAACAGTTAACCTTAAATAGAATGTGCGACATTCGAAATTTAAACCCGCATGTTCAAATTAATGTTCGTCCGTTTAAGAAAAACAATTGACACAATCGCGTTCGGGTGCGTTCGTTCAACCCGTTCGTGAATCATCGGGCGTGTTCGGGTTGGCATGGGGCCTAATCGTCGGACGTCGGGGCTCCAATATATCTCGTGCGCCGTCATCGGTGCCCATTCTTCGGGTGGTTGGGAGAGCTCGAAACTGTCTGGGTGTTGGTGGGCTGACAAATTGACGGTTCGTCAACACCGCGTCAGAGGCAACTTCTATTCAGTCGTCGCTTTGTTGACGCGTGCAGGGGACTGTTTTGAGTGTACACTGTGTTTGTTTTTGTTTGGGAGTGTGGGTAGATTATGCGGGGATCTATTGCTGTCGGTTAGAATTAAATCTAACGTCAATCAAGGATGGGCGAGCAATTTCTGCTATGTAAATGTACTAGTGGACGTGACGTCTGTTAGTGATCGTTTAATCAAACCATGGCTCAAACATTTAATCAATTTTGATGCTAGTATTGTCACAGAACAAATAACAAAACTTTAATAAAAATGTTTACTCTAATCATCCCCTAAGAACCGTAATCAGCCCAAAAGTATCCAAAATGCAGGTTATCCTGAACCTTTAAAACAAAACATCGTCGTAAGAGCATCAGGAGACAATGAACGGGTAGCAGCCACGACGTCACCCACTAACGAGTGTAACTCGACTCCGTAACCGATACGTTCATTAAACCTCCTCGCCCGTTCTGCCCGCCTAGTACCGCACTCTTAATAAAATGTTATAAATTTTGATACGAAACTTTTGTTGTTTATTATACTAGCTCTTGCGTTTGACTTTGGTCGTATTTGGTTTAGATTTATTTTATTAAACTTATCTCTTAGATAATTAAACATATATCTCAAACACTGTTCTTATAAATCGTAAGCTGAGTCCTTAACTGACTTGAAATAAACAATGTAAAATTCAATGCAGCAATTTTTAGATGAAAACACTTGAAAGCGACTCAACGAATGAACAACCTAAAGTAAATGAAGCTCCCATCATCTCTTTCTATGAATATCCTTTAAGAGTGAGTAACATTTTCTAGTAATAAAATTGGTTCTAAAAACAAAGCAACAATTATTTTCATTCAGTTATTCACGACACCCAAAATAAGGAATGTTAAAGTCGCGTCTTAATGTTAAAAATGGACTTTTTACATCCATTTGATGCTTGGAACAAGCCATAAAATGTCACCTAACTCCTTTCTGACGTTTTTAGTTAAAAAATAACTGGTCAACGTGTTATATTTCGACAGTTTCGGGTTCTGTAGTATTAGATTAAACAGTTAACATTTTTATATTGAATATCTCTTGCAGTAGAGACAGGTTGCTCAACAACTGATGGATTGTTAGAAAAGCAGCAGTCAGAAAGTCTGACCTGCAAATGATTACGGGAACGACCTGGAAATGCAGACCAAGTTCGATTTAAAAGCAAGGAAGACTACACTCAGCAGTAGTGTAGAAAAAGCTATCAGTGATGATGATATCCACTGAATCGCATCAGCAATGTTAATTCACAGGAGGGTTACTCCTGATAGCTTCGAGTTCTGAATCGATTGAGTTTGATTCGAATTAGTGCCAATTCTTACTCTTAAAATTGACAAAACTACACGCCCTTGCTGAAGTTCTAGTTGAAACTAGGTATATATTTAAAACAGTCGTTAATTTTTATTCGAGCCTACGCACTGTCATGCGCTTTTGTCCATTTTGAAAATTAAGAATTGACAGTAATTTGAACCATACTCAATCGATTCAGAATTCGAAACTGTCGGGAGTAACCCTCCAGGACTTGAATAAAAATAACATCATACTCAATCTGTTTTCTATAAGAATTATTAAATTGGACTCAAATTCAGCTCCTTGAAGCCGAGACCACGGCAATGAATTTGAAAACGCGACAATTATTAATAATGAAGAAGAATATCAACTGATATTTAAATGACATCCGATTTTTGATATCACCACGGTACCCTAACAGCTAATTAGCGCCCGAAATAATTAAAGACACGATATTATTCGAGCGGCGACGGCAAAAACTATCTGGCATTCGAATTTCACTCGCCGTATTTTGAAAATCTCTGCTTATCTTTATACAGATTCCTGACTTTTGGACAGCCAAAATGTCTTAATAAACAAAGTCTAAACAATATAATATAAACCTTATTTTCCAGTCACAAAGTTCGATGTCGTGTGCTGCTGAATTCATGTAAGATGTTTTGGTCAATTTGAGGTGGGAGTGTTTCAAGATGAGTTCAAAGATTGTTTTCGTAAATGTGATTTGAAACCCATTAAGAATAAAATGAAATTTTAACTGTAAGATTAAAATGGGTATTTATAAAAAAAAATTCAGTTCTGCGTAAAAATAACATTATAGCATGTATCCGTTTCTTAACGCCTTTCAGGTACAATATTGGTTTTATTTTATCGATAATTTGTTCGATAATAATAGCAATGTACATAATATTATCCTTAATTTTTCTATAGGCATGTGAAAGTTTTCCATTGCAAATTCATGTATCGCTCTGTTAGCTATATCACTATATTCATAGATTAGATTTTAAGTCTCAATACCACTGCGTGACCCTTACAGTAAGAGAATATTAACCAGATGATTACTAAGCATACGAATCAAAGTCTCATCATCATCCTTCCTTTTCCCAAGTATGTCATGCTTGGCTTCCAGTCTAACTAGATGCAGCTGAATGTAAATCATTCCTTTACGTATAAATACAATAACATCATGGTCATCTTTAGAGGTTAGAGCTATTTCAATGTACAGTCGTGCTCAGCAGTTTGAACGACGGTATCCCGAATAGAAAGTAGCCAGTTGCGTCACACTGAAACGAAAAGTGGTAGCACAGGTTGGGTACAGTCGATGTCAAATTGACGGCTTGTTCTTGGGATTCATTTGATTGGCCCTGAATTAGAGTATGGGAAAATCATCTTTGCCCTTCCTATGACTATCATTTATACAAGGACTAAGAAATTTGTAAGAAATTCACCTATATGTATACTGATAATCCGTCTGTCAAATTGAAACTTATGACACTGTTGTTCCAAAACCAACCGCACGTATTATGACCTAAAAAAGTAATACCAGTGTCTTTGGAAAAGATAGGTAGGTCTGCAAAGTACAAAGTACCTTATTCGCTTCAATTTAATATTCTAGAGGTTTCAATTGACACTTGAGTGCGTACCATTACCAATACAATTTGAATAAGTTTATAAAAGTGAAAGACAACATGGCAGACCTCACGGCTCAAGTATGTTAAGTAACAACAGTAGTTCTCGAAGATATCAATATTGGCTATTTTACTGAAGCATTGAACGATGCCGATAGAACAGTAGCCCTCGTGCCAATTGCGATAAATTTCCATTTGCATTTTGATCTTTTTTTGATGAAATATACATTTTTGAATTGACATCTTTGTCCCTATGCTCAATCACTATATGTGCTTTGCGGGACAACATCATTTGGAGTTACATTTTTATAACTCTAGTTAGAAAAATTAGCCTCACTCAAAGATTGGAAATCTTCTGGTTAATGCCCTCTTACTGCATCATCGCATCTCCAATCCATAAAGCAACATTCTAAGTTCAAAGACATATCATTCGAATACACAATGACCACCATCTGTCTCCACTTAGAGATGACCCGATGCCACAACTATGTCGCGGCAAGTCGAAAAAATTTAAAATTGTAATATCAACCGGTAAATATTTGAAATTTAATAAACTCGACTCGAACGCTTATACTTTTTAATTTTATATCTGTGCTGGCCTTCGATCCGGTGTCCGAATGAATTCATCGATTGTTTTTATCGATGCACCTTTTTTGGTGAAATTTTATCTTTTTGGATAACGGTACTATGGAGCTGTGGTGGTCTGGTACATTTTGTGTTGTGGTTTAAAGTGACTTGTTTTGGGATCTTTGCTTTAGTTTTACTAACTAAATAATAATTTTCACCTCTAAAATTTCTTTAGTTGCTCTTGGTTGTAGACCCGACACTGCCTCTAGGTCTTATGATAGATACACGGTACTGAAGTGGAAATCAAACCATACCATAAAATAGTAAAATAAAATAGACGAAAGTAAAGAAATACTTGTACATCTTCTAAATTTAGAGCCAGAATCAAACAACCCGAATAACATATCAAATTCAGCTCATGGAGTATCTTAAAGTAAATCTGTCTTGAGACAAACAACAGGACACGGTAGAATAACACTGAAGCACATCTCCCGACATTAATTAAGTTCCCAATTATCTCAAAACTATTTTAATTTAAAACGAAATCTTTTCTTACAAAAAAGAAAAGACTCTTAAAGGAAACTTTATTCAAGTTGCCGTGTACTAAGTGCACACGTGCTGGCTCGTCTTCGGGTTAAAATTAGATGAACGGCGGCGAGGGGCTAGGAGGGAGAGGAGAGGCGAAGCACCTTTTTATAGAAGCTCCTACAGAACCACTGTCTGGTATACACACGGCAGAGCCACAGAATAGATTTACAGAAGATCCATTCTTAACGGAAATAAGATCTCTACTGTATGGTCGAAATAATCAGTCACTGATGGCGGTTGATTTTTGTTTCGTTCAGCTTCTGCGTGTTTGTTATCAGAATGGAGTCTACCTTCTGTATTTTCTTATGCTGTGGCGTAGTCAAATGACGTATCAGCCGCTAACGAGGTAGTTAGATTTTTTTTGAACGCAAGATGTTTGGTTTCGCGCTTCGCCGGGCCAATGTTGTGATCAATTATCGTTGGTAAATTAAAAATAGCTGATGTTTTCGTCAAATGTTTGGCTATCTGTTACGGGATTGGGATATTTAGCTAAGTTTCTTTAAACTAGAAATATTTCATTCATATTATACCAATGTTTCTTCAAGATAAAGGTATCCAATTATTTATATAGGAAGACCGACGCATAATCACATCCGTAACCACTCAGGGATTTACGAACATTCTGTCAAAGTAACAGCATCATTCTTGATGCAAGCCACAACCTGCATCGCTTGCCAATATACAGGAAAACAATAAATCGATTTGAATATCGAACCTTACTTGGGGTGGTATTCTCGTCGCGCGCAAATACCTCACGACCATAGACAAATATCGCTTTTTAAGAAATCCGTGAAAATTAACCTCATGGGAACCGCCAATCAGGTGTGCGCGAACGGAATAAAAATGGCCGATTTTTACATGATTCTCCAGTAAAACTGACGAGAGACGTGGCCGGTCTGCTGCATCGTTGCCGCTTGAATACAAAATACATTATAAGTGCACAATATTTGCATTTTGAATTACGCGCTTGAGGCTTGGCGCCTTAAAACTGTAGGTTGCGTGGATTCGCTTACGCTATTGGCTGGATTCGATATAATTTCTTTTGTAATAAGCTTGGGAAAAGGTGCACTTTAAAGCAACGGTTGACTTCGCTAATTTAAATATGAACTAGACATGCAAAGTCAAGACGGCGCTTCATTGCATTCTACAGGTGGAAAGGAAAAACCAATTATATGTTAAATTTGTAATCAATATTTTCTACGGATAGATAAAATATTGTCTTCTATTGAAAGATATGTGTTCAAGAACAAAAATCCGGAATAATTTACAATTTAACATTCAACAGCTGAAACCTCCTTTACATCTATGTGCCGATAAAGCAGTCGGCGTCAATGTCAATAGCATTGAATATATTTGAATTGGCAACACCAAGTTATCACATTCCATCGGAATAGCGGCATAAGCAGGCAAATTAAAAAAGAAACACGCGTAGAGATATCATCTGATCAGTTTGGTATTGGGTAGGCGTGACGCGCATTGGTGGTCTTGCTACTTAACGTTGAAATGGAAGATTATTTGTTTCACTCTGACGTCATTTGACAGTTAGAAGCTTATAGGCAGTCAAGCTAGAATGCCATACAAAAAAATTAATAGCTCTATTTTTAAATGAAGTCATCGGCCTTTCTTTTCTCTTCGAAATTTTTGCTTTAACTGTTATACTTTTATGACACTAAACGTAAAGTTCATATTCAAGTTATTTACGCTGTATTGTGAATGCAACAGCAATAGCAAAACACAATTCTTTTATTAAAATATTTTTTTTATATCGAACTACTAATTATTGTGATCTCCTTAAATTCTTCTTCTACCACTTTTAACTCAGCATCCGTAGTCTTCAAATCATGTTTAATTAATTTAATTTTTATCGTCAAATCATTTTTCATTACATTGTCTAGTTTCACAACAATCATCAAGTACCTTTTAAGATAAGTACAGTACAATCTCCTTCCGCGTATTATTATAATATCAAGGATAATATCTCTATGTGCTTAGATAATGCTGTAAGATATAACATATGATTTAAGTTCGTCGTGAATAAGTCTTCTATTTGCAGTAAGTACAAAGACTAGACTAGATTTAGTCGCCCTGGATTACAATAGACCACGCGAATTTAGTTTACTTAAATATTTTCAGAAGTGATTATCAAAGGCTGATCAATTAATTCTGTTGTCAAATCTCATGTCAAGTTCTGTGATTGGTTGACCAATATACTAACAACTAATCGCATCACATCATCTGTGTTAATCCTCTGTTAAGTGTCATATTACCAATATTCACCTGTTGACTAAAATATTTTAGTTACTATCATGAAACAGTGAATACAGCATATACTTGCCAAGATAGTGCGTTGAAGTAGCCTTTAGGAAAAGCAGTTGGTAGTCTAGCAGAATTTTAGCAGTCTATTGAGGAAGGTCGTGTTCAGTGTTGGTAATTATTGGGCCATTATAGTTTTCTTTACCACAGCTATGTAGATGAGTTCTTATTCTTTTGTATTTAACAGTAATTTCATTGAATGTATTGCCTAATTCTCGAAATACATAGATTCAACATCATGATTCTCTTCACCACAAAAAATTCCAGCTACGCCAATTCTTAAGAACCCAAAATGGACCACAGCATTTCTCACGGAGGTACCCTAAAAATTCACACGAGTGGTTCCGTACGGATTAAGTTTATTTACCACGTGCAGCTTAGTTAAGCAGATAGGTTGCGCATGCGCGCCGCGTCTGTTCCGCGCGAGATTTCGATCGAATCGTGCGCAGCATTCGGGCACAAACAGGGTTGACACGTAATTGATTTAGCTGGATTGATCTGGATTTTTAGGCCATTTGAGACGCTTAGGTGAATAGACCAGAAAGGTGTATTAGTAAATATAACAAGTACTTTCTGTTCCTTGAGTACTCAATTTGGTTTTCCTAATTATGGTGTAAGACTTTAAAAATTAGTTTTTATTTTTAATTGAAACTGCAATAAATAAATCCTAATGTATTTTTTTCGTTCATAGCTATATTTTCTCTGCATGCCAGCCCTAATCGCAACATGCTGCGTGCGCGCACCTCGCCTATACTAAATACATAATGGATAAATTTTACTTTGAACCGCATTCGCTTCCATTCTCATGTCGTTTCTTGAATATTTGACTAATGAAAGTGTCAAAGTGGTATTTTTTTTGCATATTATCACGCGTCTACGGAAAAGGCAGACTGTAGTATTTTTTTATTACGTTTCGTGTGTTCTTATAATTGGTTTCGTGTGTGAAATCTTTCTGATTTTAATTGAATCCAATATCTGCGCCCAAAACGATTATTTAATTGAAAACACATTCAAAACATTTTTTTACCAATAACATGCTAATAGAACATTATTTATGAGTGCATAAATTATCAGAAGTATATAAAGGAAATAATAGACGAACGAAATAAATCCCCGCCTTTAACATTGCAAAAAAAAAACCTTAATTACACTTATAGAAAAAGTTGGTCCAAAGATCGTCACTAATCGTGTTACTGACTTATTTGGGGACATACGGACAAACAATGGCCACTAAACAGGTTTAAATCGCAGCTCCGCGTACGAGACAAGCATATAATTAAAATACAAGTTTACAATTTGCTTTAACTGTAATGCCACAGAATTCAAAGGTACTTCTATTTCTTGGAGCATAAGACATAATTTTGACAGCTACCCTTTTAATTGATGAATTTATAAGTTTGTCAATAAAGATATCGCTATATCGCATCGTGAAGTGAATCTTAGTTTTTAATAGTCTTTCAAAAGGAGATCACATTTTATGACACTCACATGTGTCAGTTAATTGTCGAGTTTTTTACCGATCGTTTGGCGAGAATTCGTTCCACCATTATTTTTATAGCTTCATCTTGGTCGTCGTCGACCGCGTTGATAAATATGTGAAATGTATGCAAAATAAAATTTATGGCGTTTTGGTAATAGTTGTGATAAAATTATGAACTTTTGTTATGAAATATGTAGTATCTATCTAATCATCTACATACAACTAATTGTAATTTCAAGACAAGAAACCATTTAGTCTTGTTAACTATTCTGTTGATCCTTATAATTTATTATTTATTGATTACTTATCATCTAAGTCTAACCTTACTCTTGAAATAAGTAAACTATTTACAGGACCTATACCTTCGCCTAATTTAGGAAAAACAAAGCATGGATGTTTTTTGATTCATCCTGATCAAAATATATGTTGAGGAAGATCATTGGACAAAAGCCATACCATAGTTTATTGAATTGCCGTTGTTTATTTAAATTAATTCAGAAATAAGTATCTGATAATTCTTCCGTCAGTTTTACTACATCAAAAAACCTTACCACTAACAAGCCACCTTGGCTTCTCATGATAGATCCTCGTAATATAAATTTCGTTTCTAATTAGCTCCAAGTTTCCTCAAGCATCTCGGTTCAAAGAAGCGCTGTGAGTGCGCCAGCGCTGTGTCCCCATCTGTCACACGTCACAGCTACACCTACCGACTGCGCGTGCGCCGGCTAATTATAGCCGCCATGCTAATTAATTGGGAGATGGCTGCTCATGGACGTTTTTTGGAAAGATTTTGGCGTCAGTCCACGGATTTGTGAGATTTGAAGATTTTTGAGATCTGGAGGCTGAAACTTTAATTCGAATGCCAACCGCTTCCGGAAATTTAACGAATTAAAAAAAGAACTACAGGTGAAATGATATATCCTTGTGTGTATATCGTGTGTTAAATGGACGAAGAATTTAGAATGAGTTACGAGCTTTCTCTTAACAAGACAGTTGATTCAACAGGTGTCTATCGAACAGGTTGCTTGTTCAGAACCTACGTTGGAATTGTAAAGATAATCTTCAAAAGGTTGGAAGTATGTTATTAGACTCCAACTGTAAAGTAGGAAGCTTGTCAGAGCTCCAGAAAGGAAACAATATTTAAAGAGCTCGTCCCGAGACCACCGTGATCATATTTAATTAGCAACACTCTCATTTAAAGTTGACGGCTCAAATCTTCACTGAAATATACGCACACATTTTTGAGATATTCTCTCTCACATCTTGTGTAACATTCAGATTGATAGTCCTAACCGAACAAGTTTTTGTAATAATCCAAACATATTACTTCCTTTACTGATATTTCATCTTTTTATCGTCAGTTCTCGTCGCCGGACGACATTTTAAAAGAATTATGACGATTTAATTTTGTTATTTTGTTACCCCGTGATATACTGTTGACGATAATTAATAATTAAACATAACAATAAAAAGTGCGTTGAACTGTCATACTTCAAATTGCAATTTGCGTGAAATGTTCTAAATCCCAACAGATAAATAGACACGTCATCATTAGACGACGGTCGATGATATACTGCGGTGCGGGCGGTGACAACCTGCGAGCGAGTGGGATAAAACATACTATAAATCAACTAGTGAGAAAGGGATAGATCATAACACGTGAGATATAAAAACCGTGGCCGTTGATTTCATAATTTATTTGTTACACATTTGTCGTTCCGTGAAGATCGAGAGAGATACATGAGCTTTTTGTGGGCGACAGGGAAATGCGCATCAGATGTGATTTGAGTAATAATTTATAGTGTTTGTACAGTGGACGTCACTTACGACTTTAACAAGACACTTCATACTTAGATAACGAGGTGAAATAAAGAATCTGAAACACTAATGAAATTCTCAATGTACCTTCAATATTTAACAGACAAAATTTTTATTCGGGTTGGCATTCTAATTTAGAAACATTATAATACAGATTGCATGACATGTTCTTTTTTCAAAATTAAAATAGTCAGTCAGTTATTTGCTTTCAGATCGTTGCAGCGACAGGACGGCTCCTTACCAGCTATTTTGAAAATCAATCATCCGCATATTAGCGAGAGTTTTGGAACGCGCCAACTTGCTGTCGGGCGCGACGTGGCCGCCATATTTCAAGCACGTTTGAGATATATACAGGCGTTTTATCAATGCATCGTCGCACTGATTCCGATGATATATATCTAATTATTAGTGTTGTTAATGACATTTTCACGGCACATTCCCTCGTGTCTTTGAGATCATTTGTTTGATTAAATTAACGTATTGTTTCTTCTATTGTTCAAGGGTTACAGATGGTTGGTCTTGATGTATTAATGTTCTCCGTTCACTTTGTCTTGTTAAGTATAGAAGAAAGATCGTTAAATTATTTTTCAAGACGTATGAGATACTTTTTGAAAGCGTGTCATGGACTTTGTGCGTCGTAAATTTTGGCAGATGCTAAGGGGCGGATTATGATAAATATGGTACATGTTGTACTGTAAAATAAACATAGTAACAGTCAAGGTATGCAGCAAGACTAGACAAGAGACTTTGTAAATGCTTACAACAAAATTTCATAATGTAATATTACATTGTAGCCAGGCAAGTCTGAATTTTGGTTGAGTTTGGGCAACAGAATTTACTCCAAACCACATGACATAATGTACTGTTCTAGTTTTTCATGTAATAATCAAGTACACATACGGTTTAAAATCAAAGTACAATAACAAACATACAGATCCCAACCTCTTAAAATTTCAAACTAAAAGTTGAACGTCCTGCAGATTCATCGGAATGATTCTGACAGTTTACGTTGCGGCCCAAGCCAGGGATAAAATATAGCTCATGTTCAGACGGCACCGTAGCGAGGGGGACGGCACCGACGGCTGGGGGGCGAGGGGGCACGGGGGAAGACGTCCGCAAATAGCGACCATCTCTGCCGAGCAAAACAATACCGGTATGATATTATGGTACAGTACGCACAGCGAGATTTGTGCGGTTTTAAGAATCTCGAGTGGCATGCGGATAATTATGAGTGATATGACGTCATTTGACATTAGAAGATTCGAATATGAAGTTAAGGGCTGATTCTACGATGACGACCAAGTCGCCATAAAAATAATTAAAACGCACACAGATAAGTTTTTACTAAGACTATAGCAGCTGCAGAGAGCTAAAATGAGTCTTTAATTTTGAACTGCACTCGAGACAAAGAAACGCTAGTCTCTGTTCGCTCAGCCAACACTTTATATATAATAACATAAGCGTACAAGCAGGACAGACGGACGAGCGACAGCCGCGAGACGGACTATAAATAAATAATGCGCCAACATTTTATTATTATCATAGCATGGGCACGTGCGGGGACATTCTTGAGACGAAACTGGCAGCTTATAACGAACTGAAATAAACAGTAACGTCGGCTAGAACAGCTATACGTACGAAACTACTAATATTGCGTCAGTATACACGTAAAAAAACGTGTAGATGACGACTCAAAACGTCAGTGACGTGATAGAACGTCTCATGTGATTATTAAAGAGCAAATAACAGTATTTTCAATACAAGAAAAGTGGTATCTTTTGCCAGAATTAAAATCTTATCTATGATTCACAAGACTCGTCCAATTTCATGCCAAAATGTGGGAAAATAACTAATTCTAAATATGTATTTGTAATTTACTAGCTGTTTTATCAATTAGTTCGAATATCAATCACACCTAAAACTAGTTTTCGAATGAAAGTATCTTTTTGATGTACGACTTTTTTTGTGAATTAGTGAGCTACCGACCTCTTTCGAATGATGTTGCCAAAACGACAAATGGTTTACTGTTTAAACTGTTTCGCCAAAAATTTACATTTGAAAGCAATTGACATTCGCTGCTCGAATTTTGCTGCCTTATGTATTGCTAAGTTACCTAGTGTCATAATTTCTGATCTAACACCCAAGATTTTATCCATTAAGAATTTGAAAACCTTTTCAATAAATGCAAAGCTAACATTGCTTTGATAAACCACAACGGTCTGTTTATTACGACTTAATTACTCATCAATAGTATTTAAAGTGCAATTAAAGGCCGAAAACACGCGTTACGTCGTTTCGCCGGTTAATGTTATAAGAGCCGTGGCTAAACACATCAATCATAAAAGTTATTGCTGTTACGAACAATTCTCAATTAGAACTGGTAACCGAGGGAGAGCTACTGCGGGCTGTAAAAAAATGAGGGTAACTACTACTGAATATTTAGAGATGATCTTGAGAAATAAAAAAAAATATACTAGATTTTGGGAAAGGTTTTCGTCAAATAACATTAATTATACTAACTATTACTGTGTTGTTCGCGTGATAAGCACACGTATTGTTTAAGAACAAATCTGTTATTAAACTCAGATATTTAATTAGAAGTATTTCTTTTAGTACATGACTTATCATATCTTTAGCTTATACTTAACTCTCGTTAGACGTAGTTTGATGACTTTGTTCTATACAGTATCAGGTGAGCTGACAGACCTGTTCTTCATCCCGCTAAAGTTTCTGCTTATCTAAAATCTATGTTTTCTAACGTAGTTGGAAATACCGTAAATTCCTTACAATGTATCAGCGGAACCAACCCCGTTAGAATATTCAAAATCCGCCTTCGGATACATTCGCATTATTAGTTCTATTTGCGAGTGCCCTAGCGGTAGTCGCCTCATTGATTATTATTTTAACGGACAATTAAAATTTGATGGCTTCCACTTCGTTCATCTTCGACTTGCTTCGTATTAACTGCCTGTGCGTACCCGAACGTATTCGCATTCCAAATTTAAATAAGTTCTTACTTTATATTTGATAGGGTTCAATTTTGATTGACATGTCCCAGTCGTGTGATGTTCTTCGTTTAAAATCGCTACATATGAGTGTCGAGACTAACCGTCAATAAAAATAGTCGTAAAATTTTCAACTCTTTCTTGTATTACCGTCTTTATGGGTGCTACATAAGGTTTATTTTTATGTGGTGTGTTAACAAATTCAATACCGCACTAAGAAACGTGTGAATAAAAATCGTACGTACGCGCATTCGTTAAGAATTGACACTTATTAAGGGGGTATAATTATTTTAATTGATATGACGACATCACTCTATTTAGTGTTGTTGACCATTTAAGTGCAGGACAGCGTTTGATTTAGAATTCCTTTCCCGACATCTTGATTGACTTTGTTTATTTTTTTTTGCTCATTATCATTGATAGAGACTTTGATGTAATGATATCTTTTTGTTGAGGTTTTGTTGAGCAGGGTATGTTTTATATTAAAGAAGGGTATGATAGCAGGTTGGGTTTTGAATTAATTCCTTCATACTTATCAGGCTGATAATATGTAAAATTATGTCTAGGAGTACAGTGTAAGAAACTGATCATGTCGATATTACTTAGAATTAAAGATGAAAGTTCTTAGAAATTATGTTCAAGGTGCACTGAACTAAAAAGGGTATCGAACACTTTCATAATCGGACATCAAACCAAAACCAGTCGCCATTTAATCACGGAACGATCATTCACAATTAAGCCTAACGATACATTTTTAATGAAAACTAATCCAGTTGTCCACGTAACAGTTTTTTAGTATATCACATTGTATGCAACCGTTCCAAATTCAAATTGCCCGATTCAATGCCGAACGGGCCCGAAGAGCGGCCGCCGAGCGCGTGACCAATCGCTAATTAGGAAATGTGCTCGGATGTGTTCGGAAGCCGATCGGCGTTCTATAATTGAACTTTTAAATTTCGAAATTTTTGATTACTCGAATGCTATTTCCACTTCTGGTGTTACTGTGTCGGCTTTTATGGTTCTAAGTTTTTTGTGAGATACTAGCAAATCTGCGCGGATTCACTTGTGAATAAAAATAATTGTTTTATAATATCTACTATAGGAACTATGTGTCAAAACTATGTATCAAAGGATACATTAAGACCACCTACCATTAATCAAGTGAAAAGATGAAAATATTACTTTCATATTTTGAAAAGTCAAAGAAATGAGTGTTTACTGCAAAAAAATCCAGTTTCTTCAGAGACAAACATCCTAGAATGTTTTTATTGTGCTTTTCAGGACTTCCTACTATCTAAAATACAAGAGTAATAATAAAAATTGCATAAACAACTCAACATTAATCAAAACTGTTTTAAATATTTATACAGCCAACCGGATTTGGTCTGTAACAGGTAGTGATATCGCACCTCTTTCAAACAGACAGACAGATTACAAGTTTATGCATACATATTTATTTCTATGAGAATTAAGACAAGCAGACGACTAACGGTTATTATATTGAGTTCATAACAAAATTGGATTCAACATTCCTATAATATTCTCACACATTTCTTTCGAATGTAATTAATAACACATCTGTGTCATTTTTTTTTAATCTATGAAGTTATAAATAATATTTTTTGGAGGAAAAAATATCAATCTTCTGAATTCTTGGTTTTTGGTTGAGAGAAAAAAGCCTCTGTTACTTTGCAATGATGAAAGTTTATCATGTGAAGAGTTGAATTTTGCAACATGGAATAAGAAACCTTATCTGATCATATAGATGTCGAAGGCGACTTAAATGATCTAGTAAATGGACAGAAAAGTCTACCTGTGACCGGGACACATTAACATAACACATTAACATCACGCATCTTTCCCGTAAGAATAGATAGTAACAACGAAGAAAACGATCTTACAACACTTGAAGAGCTTGTATTAAAATTCTAATAAATAATTATAACTATGTATTGTTTTAAAATTCCATGGTTATTGACGTTAGTAGAATAAACTATGTATAAACAGGTACATGGTGTAAATCCCGACATAGTTTATTCTACTAATTATAACTATTATTCTAAAACACTGTGAGGAAACCTACACAACTGATAGGGTTAAAAAGAACTCGATGGTTTGTGTAGTTCGCCAACCCGTACCAGGCCAGCAGGCCAGGCAGTGGTGGACTAACGCCTAATAAACCCTTCTCATTCTGAGAAGTAGAAGACAGTAATAGGCACTTTACGTATTTACAACCATCTATGAAAATAATCTGCGTCAAACTTTACCTATTTTCAGAACATCAATGATAAATAGCCATGTCTAACAAACACATTTATAAAAGAAAATCTAGATATCCTAGATTAATCTGTCATAGTTTTATTTACGGCTACATTTTTATCATACCGATAAATTTTATACAAAGATAAGATCTCTAATAAGAAATTAATGAAGTGGTTTTCGCTACGGAAATTATCTGTGGCCGCAAACACGGCTGTCCACTGTACGGTCCTGGTTTTGGTTCCCGAGATCGACAAAGCATTATTTAGAGAGTTTTGCTTTTTGGTGTGATATAAGGATGTTCTATTATAAAATTCTCTCCCTGGAGTTAGGATATCTCAGTCTTTTTCGTCTTCAGCGTGATATTATGTATACAAAGTAACAAACTTCTTTTTTTATAAAACGTCTTGAAAAAGGGTTGTCAACTTGACGCGTGTGTTAGTTTTTTTTTTCGTTATTACTCGGGGATGCCTCTAAAATAGTGTAAGGCTTGGTCTCAAGTTGGTCCAATTTAATTATTTTTTAAATCCATTCAGCAGTTTTTATGATATCCTGAAAAAACTACTTTCTCACGAGTAGATATAATAATGTCGTCTACATACACTAATACGCTCATACGAGTTTGTATTATTTTATTAATGGGTTGAAGTCAGGCCTTTCTTTTTTATCTCAAACAACATAACATACAGTAAAACTTACAATGATACTGCATCTTACAATGTTCTTATAGTATATTATTTTGTTTTCTATAACTACATTTAAGAAACCCTCAAGTTCCCCAAGATTGGGGCGGAAATCCAAGCGGTTAGCAACAAATAGCGCAGCGGGGTCCCTGCCATCTCCCTGTTGTCACGGCGTGATGGCCAGGGCGAGGGTCCGGGGTGTTTAGGTACAATTTCCGACATGTTCCTTGTATTTAGCTATCGGTACACTTGAGTTTTGTGTACGTTGTGTTGAAATAGTATATGCGTCCCCATATTTTCCTGTAAGTGACGTATGGGTTAGGGATTTTATCATGTCAGGTGCATGAGCAGCGTTATCTTGTACATTGATATTATTTACTGCTACCTAATTTATCTAAGAATTTATAAAATCTAGGTCGCTTTTTATAAAATCAAAAATGACTGATTGTCCTCTCATTATTTTTCTTCAGATATAGGCACTAACCTGTTTCTTTTTTAGGGTATTTATACAAAAACTAAAGCCATAAATCTAAAATGTATTGGGACCCTATTTGGAAATTCTCTATGAGCAATGAAACAGATGGAAACCAGTCGCGTATTGTTTCTGGATAGTCTAGAAAAGTCTCTAGCTAGTGGTTTCTATAGCTGTAGATTCCATAGACTTAGGTATAGATATCTGATGTAAGAATTGTACCTGTCTCAAATGTGAAGGGCTAAAGGTATCAAAATAGACGATCTACCATTCACTGCACCACTTTATTTCTCCACAACTTCCAATACCTATTTCTCTGCCTACGAAAATACGTCACCATATTTATTTGCGGTCAGTAATTTATATTTTTGGATTTGACCAATATTTTACGGAATACAATAAAAATATAATGTGTATTGTGAAGCTGGTTGTAAAAGCTAAAGCTTTGCCCTACAGGGGCAGCGTGGGCAGAGCTGCAGCATGACATCATCGCGACCTTTTTGGAGCAATTGATGAGTCCTACATGCAAGTGTAACTACGTAGTGTACATATAAATATTATGATTGTTCGGTGTGAGTTTATGGATATTTATATATTTGACCTTAGCTGAAGGTTCGTGTTGTGAAAGAACAAATTTACGTGCAGTTTCTTTTTCATTGTAGTGTGAAGTAAATTCCATAGGGCTCCCACTTTCGACTCTATAGAGGAATTCTCTTTTAGGTTGGCTAACTATAAGTTAAAATGTCCTATCCCTAATTTTAGTCTCAAAATCATTATCATCAGCAAAGTCTATTCCTATTTTGTTATCAACAGCAAACATCGACTTTTTCTATCCATCTTCTAGTCTTCATGCTTCACCTTGGAGCCGATTTCGAAATCATCCAAGTGTACTAACCCTATTAAGCTTAAATGAAACTTTAATCCAACTACCCACAATCCTATTCTCTTCCAAACCCAACAAAGCAGTTCCATCTACCTTTAGAATACATTTTTCACCAACAGATTAAGACGTAGACTCCCCGTGGCCATCAAATGTACCGAAGCACATCAAAGCACAGCGGGCACACTTATTATTGCGAAAAAAAAATACTTAAAGCGATCCCCTTTGTAATCTATATTTTGATTATATTGAAATAATTGAGGATTTGGAACAAATTGACTAAAAAATGGGAAGGTTTGGGAATAAAAATAAATATTGCTTTGACAAGTTCAAGAAAAACCAATATTATGGGGGCAGTGGTTGTTGCAGTAGAAGAAAACAGTCTTATTCTCAGTGTGGATAAATAAGAGCCATGAATGATGATAATAATGACGACGTGAAAAGATACCTTACAATATTTTAAGCTAGAGTAAGTGAACAAAAGCCGAGATGAAAGGAGAGCTAAATTGTAAGTGCAGTTTGGAACAGTAGTAGTAATTTACCAACTTGGAATCACATTTGAGTTAATTTAATTTATTTTGAAAGCTGTTGACACAAACAACACATCACTCCCAAAGACTTTGTAATGGAAATTAACGGCAATTTTCATGTCCCAAAAATGGAACCAGCTCCAAAATGATACAAGGAAATTAAACACGATTCATCACCCATCAGTTCAAACGGAGTACCCAAATTTAATTCAAACAGGCAGATGCAAAAGATTTGGAAAAAAAAATGTAACGACCTCTTTTCCTGCACACACAAGGAATAATGTTATTCTTATAAAGGAAATAATTACGCTGAAACGCAATGATAATAAATTTCAAACAGTTTACGACTAATTTATTAATAGAAATTTTGCGAGCGATCCTTAGGACTGTCGTAAATAAGAAAATGCCGGACGACCAATGGGTGGCCGTAAAATTTGCTCGCGCGACGCGATTGGTCAGCTCTTGGCCAATAAAAGCGCGTTCCAGATTTGAAAGCGACGGTTTACGACCGGCAGGCGGCGTCTTTTTGCTGTTTTGGCGCCAAAATTGACAGCTAGGTCTTTAAATTCGAGTTATAGGTCAGTTTCGTGGGGATACATTTTGCTGTTAATTGGTTAACCCGGTTCGCGGGTGATTGGGCTCGATTTCAGGATCATTTGGGTACTATTTATGCCAGTCTCATTGCCAGGATCTTCATATGTCATGATGGTGGTCAAATTTGCCAAAAACTATCTATATTAAAATGATTTTTAGCACAGGCAGCTTGTCCTCAAAACCTCTGAGAGATACTATTTCTGAGCAAAACTAAGATAGGATGAACTTTTGACGTGGACATGCATAAAACGATAGATAAAGAAGAAGAACAGGTCAATCCTAACAGTCAAAAAGATTCTAAAGTAAATTCCAAAATAGTTTTCTTGTCACCTATAACAGCCACTGAACACATCACAAAATAAATCCCAATGAATCCCTCTAACCAAAACTGTCGCCATTAATTAAAAAGCCTGGCTTTATTTACACCGGATCCATGACATGCAAAGTGATGCTGATATATAATGTTGTAAAGCAGTCAGACTAATGAGTATGCGCTTGCGCAAGTGGTGTGCATCACAAATGCTTGGACGCTGGTATTAATTATTAATAGATCCCATTTTATCAGTGTTTGTTGGAATATCTTCAAGTTTATGTCCAGGAGTAGGATAAGTTGTTGTTGTTGTGGTCTAAGAGTCTAGACATTAGTATAGCCTAATAGACAGGAACCTTTTCCTATTTTTTTTCTGGGGGCTTACCCCTGACAGTTTCAGATTGATTACTTTCAAGTTAAGGTTCATCACGATCATGCACTTTTGTCGATTTTAAGAATACGAATTGAGACTCATTCGAAACTAACTCGATTGATTCGAAATTCCGAGATTTTGAGAGTACGGTCCCTGGTTGTTTCACACCTTATTTATAACGTCACTGTTATCGATATTGTAATTATGAACTGGTTAAAAGTTGAAGGCTATTTATTCAGGTACAGTTCTAAGCTTAACTCTAGTATAAGAAAAACTCTTATCATAAATTAACAGAATCAGTGTCATGGACAAATAATATCTTATGTGGACCAACAGATGTTCAAACGGCAGCTTCAGACCCTTTATTTACATATTCGTCGCTTAAGTTCTAACACCGCGTAGCTCGAAAAATATTAGTTTTGAGTTTTGCACGTCATTCGATAGGGAATCGAAAAACGCATCGTTTGATCAATCACAATCAATGGTTACATCCAATGGCAACGCGTTATTTCAAAAACAAAATCCACCGCGTATTTAATATTTTTTCCTTCAAGCTATGTAAACAGCTAACACAGCGTGTAAGTCAGGTGAGTTCCACACTGGATCGTGTCGCGAAAGTGCTCCGTCGAAAAAAACAAAATAAAATAGAATATTGTAGATTAAAAACAATTATACGATAAGTAGAAAAAAAACTATTTTTGCTATCCTGAAAAGTTTACTATTTTGAGTTACGCGGTGTTAGAACTTAAGCGACGATATTACAGTTGTATAATCTATGGAAAATTTGTCATTTCTAAAGGGAGGCCAACAATTTCTAACAGCAGGTCTTTTATTCCAAAGTAATGCCAACCGGAAATCTAATTCTGCACCAAAAAGCCCACAGCAAGTGATAGGAGGTCCGCGACGAATGCGTGACGAATCTTCTCCAGTCCAAATCCCCGCTTTGTCCCTCCCATGTCCCCTTTTATTATTTCTGCTGATACTCTATACATAATTCATGGGAGATCGTCATATAGCACTGTGTCGAATTATTGTTATTTCTGGGTAACCGTTATGAATAACAAGTTGTACTAATTTCGTTTGCTCGTAATTGTGATTGGGTGCAGCAGAATTTGCTTTTCTTGGATCTTTGAATTATGGAATTAAGTTGTTTCTTGAATTTATATAATAAATATGTTCTATATTGGTTTTCTGTGTATGTTTGCACTGCACAGGGGATTAGAAACAACTTTGTTTTGAACTTGATATTCCATTTTTTTTTTCAACTGGCTTGATTGAAATTATCGTTATTGCACATATTTGGTTTCAATAAAAAGAAAGCCTGGACATAGCTGTCGTTATAAGGTTTTCTACTTCGAACCCTGGCTGTAAATTAGCTTTTTCAAGCTTAGTTTTAATTTGAACTTCTAAAACACTTGATTTTAATTATACACTGCACTGGCTTGACTCAACGACCCCAATTTCCTCGAATTAAAACATTTGAAAAATTGCTCTTCATATCATACCCAGATTATCCTTTTGATCATCAGCTCCCCAGCATTTATACACCCCCAGCCGTCAATGACATCAAAAAATAAATAATAAAACATCAGATTGTCAATACTTTGGTATTTTTTTAATGGCAGCTTCCCCCACAGAAGATTAGAGGCACGGGTGTCGTAAAGAAACAATTTTCCGGCTTTTCCCACGCGCCGGGGGATCCCAACTGCTTAAAGAAATACGGTACATGATAAAACTGCGATATTGTTGTGAAGAATTTTCGCAGAGAATATTTTCTGCGAAATTTTATGTGAGGTGTTGATTTTTACTGCAAGATGTTTTGGTAAACGTTGATATTTTTGCAGTCTATTTTTGTTTAGGGACGTTGTATAGTATTCATTCGATAGTGCTTCGATACACACTTGGTATTCTAAGTGCGTATGTTGCCTTATGATTTTTATCGTTTTTTTATTAAATCTGTACAAAACCTCAGCTATAATACGTAGTGTGTGTTTTAATAAGCTCTCATTTAGGAGTACCTATATTGCTTACTTCACTTTTTTGTAATTTCGTTTGCTCAACAGTTTCAATATTATTTGGTATGTAGAGAAAATCTAACTCATCTCTTTTTCGACTTTCAACCTTCATGGTGTTTTCTACTTTATCGAAATGTGTTTTATTATGGTTTTACGTTACTATGAAAATAAACTGCCATTAATTTCAAACAGAACATTTTATTGTTTAATCCGTTCAGAAAATAAAACTATAAAATTATAATCACATTGACATACAAGATGGACGTACACCAATTAGCATTATAATACATTTAAAGAGTTAGATTTTTAAGAAAAAAATATAGTTCCCGAAGCACGGAATACTATTGCATCATATTCTAAAAACCTAACTTAGACAAACAACTACAGAAAAATTTAAATGTTAAAAAGAACTCATATACAGACAAAAAAATAACTAATATTGTTTTAGATAGAATTAATCGTCCCCAAGTTAACATTCGCGGCCGAAACCGCGGTCTTACATTAGTTAAGTATGGCTTCCAATGTTAACAATTGTGGAAAATAATAATTATATAACACAAACAAAACAATTCAGTCTCAACGCCCAAAATATTCCTTAAAATATTAAACAAATGATCGACGGCGACAGTGCTGCCACCTGTCGACACAAAAACCAAAGCATAGATCCGAAATATTGAAAAAAAAAATTGCAAAAATTTTCACGCATTGTATAAAAATACAGCGAAACTTAGTTACTTTTTTTACTTTAATATTAAAATCGAGAGGAGAATGGGGATAAATTGTACACATTAACTTTTTTAATATCAGCAACACAATGAACGCCACGATTAAATTTAATTTATTCTGTATAAGCATCTAGTTCTCTATTCATTAACGCACATACATATATTATCCGTTTATGATAATTGCTCTTATCTGCACATTTGTAATAAAGTAGACGCTTAATTACAATAAAATGTACAAGATTTAAGCAAATCACACGGACATTTTTTACAACTAGCGTATACTGTGTACGTATTTTTTTACCTTTTTTTTTCACTAACTAAATTGTAGTTAATCGTGCTATCCCATAGTAAACGTAAAATATTAACTATTTACGTATCATGTTGTATTTACTAGCCAAAAACAATAACACTCTAGCAACTACCACCGTTAAATCAATTACAATAATTTAAAACTCTTAATTAATCCTTATTATCTCACTTAGGCAAGTTAAAGTTGTATTTTTACGTATACTTCGTTTTCCAATAGGTTTTTTTAATACATCTAATTACGTTTTAAAATCTAAGCTCCGAAACGCGATGCTAATATTTTGTGTGGCATTGTATTAACTGCCTGCCTCAAGACAAGAACAACGGCTCTCCAACTCATACCTTGAATGTATTATTTACTTAAATTATTTATTAGTATACACATATTACAATCAACGTTATACGTATGTTTTTTTCAATCGTATACATAAATTCCAGTGCAAAATAATAGTAACTTGGACACAGGCGCGTATGTCCAATCAGCGTAACACTAAAGTAGAAACAAATCGAAACATGTGTTGTGCGGAACTCCGCGACATCAATAAAATATACAAAACGGCGTTTTATCATTTCTCATAGTGTTTATCGCACCCGTTTTCACCCCTTCACTGTAACGTTGATATGAAAAATAATTTGGAAATTTTCATTCATTTTTATCTTTGTTTTATTTACTTTTAATTGAATCGTACAGTGTTGAGAGGTTGGCCAATTGCAAAAACGAAGATTTGTTCTAAAGGAACTTAAACTAGCGGTAGTTCCTTGACCGTCAAGCGTGAGCTTGAGGGTGTCGGAGCGACCGTAAGCGTGCGGCGACCATCGATACTGTGACCTGGCCAAATGACCATGAAAAGCGGAACTTAGAACTGGTGTTCAGACCACAGTATCGACGACCGCAGCATTACAACGAGGGAGGCGGGAATTTAAAAACTATTTTGCGAGCACCCCCTTTTTATACTTCGTTTTTGCAATGGCCAAACTAAGAGCAGGGGTGCACGAGATAGCTCGTGGTAGAGTTGGGTGCAAGCTGGGGATCACGCCTCTGAATCAGATGGGACTTGGTGTAGGGGGTACTCACAACATCGGGCGTGGAGGCTCCGTCGTGGCTGCTGTCAGGCGCGGAGCGAGGCTCGCCGTTGGTGTCGGGCGGGCGAGCCGACTCCCGCTCGTCGATCACCAGGTCTATTGGCATCTTGCCCTTGAGGCAGCTGATGTAGCGATGGCAGAAGTTGTCGCACAGCTCGTGTACCTGCAAAGAGGTTCAGAGTTAGACGCTGCTAATGCACTCTTGGTTTTTTTGGTAGAGTTGAAAGCAAAATCTGTTGTGGAAGTTGTTGAAACTTAAGATCCAGTTGTGTTGGTGCTTCACATATAATTCACCATCATCATTTCTTTCTTTACACCCACTGCTGTCTCGGCCTCTCCCCTGCAATGCAACTCTGCAGACCTTTGTTTTTCGTATTAAAAGTCTAAAATGTTTGATAACCTTAAATGCAATTGGTACTTACTGTCAAAACTGATAAAAATATTGATACCAAAGCAAAACTAAATTATATTCAGATGCTGGTAGAACTTAATTTAGTTCTAAAATATAAGATTCTAGTCATCACACATTTAGCTATTCAAATGAATTACCCAATTAGTCTTAACTTCAATTTCAACAAAACTAGTACATTGAAGAACTAAAACAATTAGTCTAGTACGAATATTCAAAACACTGTTAGAACCGTTATTCTTCCTAAAAAAAATATTAGTGTCTACAACACTAAAACCCTCCATCGTTCCGCACCTAAACGTAACCTTTAAACTAATATCAGCATACAAAGCTTAAAAAAAATACAAAACAACAAAATGGAATACATTTGGAATCGACCAACTGTCACACGGGTATAAAAACTCGAAAATGAATCGTAAAAACGGGAAAAAACACGATTTTTTTACCATTTCACCCTACAAAGGCACCCCGTAGGGCTTATATTAATTTTGTGCGTCGGCCTTATAAATTTTCATAGCCATAATTAACTTAGAAATTAACATACGGCAATAAAATGAGTAACGAAATTTTTAGATAGCGTTTACACGTTACGTAATAAAATATCGGCAGGTGTAAGGGAGGCTTAAGAAATTAAAATATCCGAATTAAGAAAAAAATACTAAGGCACTGGCACAAAACAAATACGTACAGAAGTCAATCACATGTATGTACTTCACTTTTCATACCTACGCTCGGCGGTCGCTCTATCTATATATCTATCTCTTTCAAGCGCATGGCACTCGCGCTCGCACTCACTCGCAATCTAGTCCCAAACAGTCCGAGATGTCGTGTCCGTGAGCAGTGTCTATGTGTGCGTTGGTCGAGCGCAACTTGTATGTAGATTGACTTTTGTACCTATCTATTTTGTGGCACTGGTCTTTTGGCAGAAACCCCAGAAACACAACATCTTAAGATTTTGGATTCAATTTTAGGTTAAGCCAAGTGTAATTTAGATTTCTGTTAGAAAACTCTTAGTAATTGGATCGAAATTGTGGCTATAGTTTGGCCCCTATTACATTATAGTCCCTAATACCGTCATATTCATACTAGAGTGATATTATAACCTCTGCCCGACCCTTCGCGGACTTGAAGCATGACAGTTTTATTATGTAAATACTAGGCCTGTCACAGAAAACATGGTATAATAATTTTAAATATTCATCATTGGATAATTTTGGAGTAATTAATATGTCATCACTTTAGTGATGTATGAGTATGCGGGGGATCGTAACTCTTGTGTTGATAGCTTGAAAGTCTGCCCACCTTGTGAAATTATAAGTCATTTATAATGTCACGTATAATACTATTCTAAGAGATTGACCAGAAAAAACAATTGATAGAGAATTTTAGAAGGATAAAGAAACTTTACCCAGCAATGGTACAATAGATTAAAAAATAGGTAACGTACCTAATTCTAAAACTAACAAGATATCAGGTCTTAAAAAAGTCAGTACTCAAAATTTTAGCGAGTTTAATAAAATTATATCAATAATTTAAAAACATCACATAAACCTTGACATAACTCATAACATAATCTTGTAATTTTTTCATCAAAACAGGGTAAGAAACGTCAGAGAATTTGAAAATAGAACGCTACAACGGAAGCGGAAACGGTGCTCCCCGTTGACAGTTAATTATGTTTCGGGATACTAATTTCCTAATCGACAGGTTTTTATAAATTACTTTACAACTGGCGAATGGATTTCGAAAACGAAACAGAAAGAAATTTCAATATTTTACCGTATCTAACTTCCATGTAGAAGAGTCAATCATTTCAAATGCATGTTCCGATCAGAATTTGAATATCACTTGCGTTAACGGTCAAGGAAAACATCGTGAGAAAACTACCAGAAAATTAAAAAAAGTTATCCATGGAGTGTGTAGCCCGCCAATCCTCACCAGGTTAGCGTGTTGGAATAAGACCTAAACCTTCATCAATCTAGAAGAGTCCCGTGCCCAGCAGTGGGACAGTAAAAAAGTATGAATATTCAAAAATCCTAAAGCTATCATTTTGAGGTTAGTTTGTTTATAACAATTTGAATTTTACAATCGTGCCGTTGATGGTTATATTTACGACTTTGTTTTATGACTAGCGCGGTCAACGTTGACGACTTTTATTTAGACAGTTAATGTAAACTTGTGTTTAATAGCCGTATAGATATGTTGGTTAACTTATTTCTTATCTTTAATACTGCCGTCATAAGAAATTTCAAGTATATTGATAGGCAAGAAATCTATCACTGCTCCATTATGATTCTTCTACTTTCTAGAATTTTCTTCAACTTTTATTAGATTTTCTGTATCAGTCTGTTAAATTTCTATTCTCTTCGAAGCAACTTTTGCTTGAGTTCCAGAATCTTCAACAAAACCAAGTTTATTGTGGAAGTTATTCTGCTATAATCGCCTCCTACCATTCTAATCTAGAAGATAATATAATGCGACCTTTGTCCATTCTTCTTTATTCAGTAAGGTTTAATATCAACCATCTGCCGTTACCAAGACTTATATTCTCAAAGATACATAATGTTAGAAACACGTTGACCCCTACTTCTAATGAGGTGCACTGCATTCCACGACCCGAACTATGGCAGACATATTTAAATTACGTTTTAACATCTGCTATATCAGCTTTATCGCAGGCTCTTACATTTTGATCGATATCTGTTGGAATGTTTTAAACTAAAATGTGGATTTCGTGCTCTTTTGTCATCATTAAGCTTTCTTCGTAGATATTATATTAATTGAACTAATGACTAACAGATAAGCGTATCAGTTGATGTTGCTTCTAAAATAATTCTGAATTAGGTGTAACATAACGTAAGCTCTAGCTATCGCTTCTAACAAAACTCTTTTCAGAAGTTTTAAATTTGGAATTCGGGATTAAGATACGGCGCGTCTCACCAATACTTTTTAAATTTAGAATGAAAGGTGATACATAACGGCTCGTGACATTTGGAAAACGAAGGGATATTGAATATGGAATTTTAGAACGTTCTGTTTTTAAAATAAACTTTTTTTGAGTAGAAACTCCATTCCTCAGATAGATTCATAAGAATTAGAAGGATTATCGTATTAAGGATAAGTGTTGCCATTTTTACCTTTACCTTATGTCTTACCCAATGTAATTTACCGTTCAAAATGTCTTAAGTTGTTAGGCAGGTGTCATATAAAATGTTGAAATGTCCCGGCGATTGCCAGAAGTGTGGGCTGGAGTGGGAAGTGGGCCACGGCCATACGAGTGGGCTAGCCGGCTCACCCGGCTTGGGAAGGGTGGGGTTATGAGTTTGGGATGGGATAAGAAGCTTTATGGATGCATGCTGGCTTTTTATTTGACATAATTTTAACTGAACAAAAAAGTTGAACGTGATTTGTTGGGTCAATAATATTGAATTCTAAAACTGGTTTAGAATCATTCTAGATTGACAACAGTTTATTTCTCTAATGAATAAGAAATTTCAAGGTATATTTATATTTCACAAATTAATGATCATTTAATTCAAATCCAAAAACAATATTTAAGCAAGAAGTTTTACTTTTTTCCAAAACAACGCCATATATTATCTGAAAATCACTCTCTTTCATTTGCTAATTCGATCAAAATTATCAAAAACATTCCATTTAACTAAAAGGTACTTCAAATCTACGCTTCCTGAAGCTAACGACACGTGGGCGTAAGCAGATATAAAACTAAACATTTTTATAATCTATGCTTTTATTTTTATTTAATCTGTGCGTTTGACAGGCTGAATGCGCATCGCCATAGCTCTCCAAATGTCACATTATCGAATTTATTTTTAATAATGTCTTTTTTATTTTATACGCTGTTTATGTTTTTTTTTCTTGAAGTAATTGGACTAGAGTATTTTATATGAGAGGTTTTGACTGAGATTTCCTCAATTTTATTATGTATTTGAGTAAACTTTGAAACAAATCTGTGGAGAATAACATACATTAATTCTAATTTAATTGCAGAGTCATAAATATTTTTATTCGTATTGTAAGTAAACAATAACGAAGACAGCTGATGTGGGAGATGGAGGACCAGGTGTTATGGCACAATATGAGAGAAGCCTAATAAGAATATCTGGGGCTCTAAATAGGCCAAATCCTTCCTTCTTGCAGGTGCTATAAGAGGCTGCTAAGTTGATTACGATGACATCCACTTGTAAAATCAAAGTTAACTCTTAAACTAACTTTCATTAACCAAAAATCAAACTTACTAATTAAACCACCAATTAAACGTGTGAAAACTAAACAGTAAACAAACAATAACTACATAAAGTCGCCACGGTATCGTATAGTAATCCGGTCACCGTATAACCGTTGTAAAACGGGTCGGCAGTAAAAAGTCCCAGGTTCGAGTCCAAGCGTAAACCAACAAATCTGACCCCTCGTAAATCAGTTAGGCACGTAACAGATAAGATTTTACGATATGCATACGAAATATGAAAAAAAGTGTTTTTTTTCGTTTAGTTATAAAACGGTGGTCAACCTTGCGGATTGACGTTAGTGACGTAACGATTGATATACTTTTTTTTTCTAAAAAGGGGTCAGTAGGAGTTAAGGGGAGGAATAAACAATATGGTCTAAAAACTTTGAAATGTGTCTATATTAGATGGACAGGCAATTTAAAGATTTCTTTACATTGGTTTTGACGAGTTAGGTATATCGGATAACAAGCTACTAGTAGCTACTGATATTCTAGCTAAGGAATTTCCAAATAAAACAACAAAGATCACAAATAATAAAAAAGTGTTCCAATTTTAAAATTACACGTTAACAATCCGGATTCGGACGAATGAACACTGAACGGACTTCGTAAACGGCCGTTTTCGATATTCGAAAATTTGAAAAAAGAACGAGTCTAATAAAATGCTGACATTACCCGAGCTACATCACATAACGTAATTAGGGCACAGTCAGACGACGCGACTAAAAAAACGCTCATAACAACGACCAATCGCTGAGCCGATCGACCGAAAAGGACTCAACATCGAGCGATGTCGCCGGCGGCCATATTTAAAATATTAAAAACATAAATCAAAAACGTTATAACGTCAATGTAAATATAATTTTGGGGAGTTCGTTAAAGCGATCGCGTCCAGGAATTTAAGAAGTTACTTTTTTTGTCTATCGCAATAACATTATACCTCATTACCGACTATAGATGTACTGTCAAAAAATTCTCAATTGCATACAAAAGATCTTTATTAAAAACATGTTCTTTTTACTAAAAACACGTAAAAAACGAGCAATTATAGTAAAAAGAGAGTAAAAAACAGTGCACTTAACGAGATCTCATTGTACGCGAGTTGGGCCTTTGGACGTTTTTTATTTTTAATTATTATAAAAGCTCAAAAAACCACATCACCTGTGAACGGAGTGTAGTGAAGCGGAAACGGATCGAGCTAACGGCATCTTTTTTTAAATTTTATTCGACAAAAACCCGTGGACGAGATAGGAACCGACGTGTATGGGATATGAACAAAAAAAATATCTTTTTAGATCACAGAGACAGGTAAACGTGTCTGTCTGCATTGAACTGACTTCCGCTTAAGTTATGTTCTCGGCTTTCATAGCTTAGGTGCTAAAGCCCGCTTTCTATGCAAGGTAGCAATCGGGTCAGCCATGATAACTGGTCCCTTGTTGTCGCGAACTCTTCACCTCCACCATGTTGAACATATAAATAAACCTAAAATTTCCTGACTAGCTACATACCCACAATCGAACGTGTGACTTTAAAAAAACAATTTAGTTGTTTCTCACAAAAAAAACAGAAGTCGCGGATACGAATTTAAAAATCGATCATCCGTCTCGTTGTATTGAACGATTTTCTTCAATCTCGGCGCGGCCCTCGCTATTTTGAATTTCGAACAACGCATTATTTTTTATTAGTTTTTTTTTTTCAAAACGGCCTTTATCTCGCCCTCCGGCCAGCCAGTTCCGTACAGCGATATCGCATTACACGTTATCTCGTTACAGCGGCCCGTATTAGTGCGTACGATTTGGTCGAACGTATCCCCAAACATACCGCGACTTAGACGAGCGCGGCGCCCGATATTTTATGGAATCCGCTGTGAGAGCGACCACTCGAGGTATCTCGTTTCTCGAGATCGTTCGTCTTGATATAGACGTTAGTCAAACTAGTTTCGTTGAAACGTGACCATAATATTGACAAGCTAAATTAATTCCTCGCCGGGCGACACCGCTCGTCGTAAAAACATACCGGAGATTTGAATTTTATGCCCCTAATTAATGCGACCGAGCGCAAATTGTTCGATCTGATTGCGAATAGCAAAAAGCTCGCGTCCCGTCGCGTTACCGTTACGTTGGAGAGTATAATGGCGAGAATTGGCGATGCGACACACGCAAGAAGCCGAACCGGTCCGAACGGAACGCGCCCAAATGGGAGATAAGGGAAAAACAAACAACATTCGAAATGCGAACGCCGATCTCATTCACTCGTGCGCCGACACCTCGCGCACTACGTTACATGTAGTTTTGCTAACTCTAAATTAGAGCTGGACGCAATCTTATATCGGATTTTATACTAAATACAAAGTGTTGATCACTTTTATAATCGTATGTTCTATTTTTAGATCGATAACAATTCATTATTTAACGAAGAGGCAGTATGAACTGTGCCCTTAGCCTATTCTTGTAAACGTGTATCAAATGTCAAGGATTCTCTAGTTTCAATGTGACTTCAAATGTTAAACCATCAAACAATTTGATAGGTACCTACAGTCAATTCAAAAAAGTACGAAACGATACTGATTGAGGCTAATATTATAAATGTGTTTCTCTTCATATCCCTTGCGTGAATTCTTAATTAAACACACACATTTTAAAACTATTCGAAACGAACGTGAATTTGATTAATTTAAACATCGAACGGACAGTGCGTGCAGTCGTTGCGTGCCCCAAGATCGATACGATATCTCGATTTAAAATCGTGCCTAAAGATAATCGAAAGGTGTTATTTTTTTTCAAAACCGGTCCGCGTTTCGATTCCAAATGTATTCCAATAAGACAGTAGATATACTTACTTTTTCTAATTCTAATAGATGAAACCGTAGAACTTGTATCGCTTGCACCATCTGTAAAGAAAAATATCTTGTTAATCACATGTTATTAATATTCGAGTAGTTTGTTCTATTTCGTGGAGCTGTCGTGAGAGTGTATATTTTATTATTAACATTACAATTAGTGTATTCAACACTGAATGTCACATGTTTATATTTTTTGTCTTAATTAGTGATGTCACCAATTATAGAATGACTTTTTGGTCTTTTACATGTCCTTGGATCCGTGACTTATGATAATTTTATAACATAGCAATCTGTCATGATAGCTGCAATCTTTTAACCTTTTATTAATTTCTTAGTATAGTCTTAATCCAATACTAGGTATGTATAGTATGGGGTCCATATTTCGATCTATACCTACCTCTTTAGCAAGAAACATGATACACACATACACGTCTCGTCCATCCTACATCTCACAAAGCGAACTGAGCAACAATGAACGGACAATGTACAACGGGTCCCCGCGGTGCGTAGAGATGTGATGCGTATGTCGATCTTTCACTTAAATCATATCGATAGCTGTTCTAATCGTAAAAGTTAAGGTAATAAGTGGAATCTAGTGGCTGGCGACCGAAGTTTAGAAGATTTGTTTAATTATATTTTTGAGAAAAAAATAGCTTGGTTACGTAATTTACGTATGGGAAAATTCCACAAAGAAATAATGACAAAAAGTTGAAACACGAAGACCTTTTTATACCGTAATGCTAATCATCACTGAATTCTATAATATTTATTCACATTCTCAATATCAAAAGTTCGAAGGCTACATACATTCCTTTGAATTATCATAACTAAACATACATACAATACAAGAATACGATCACGCGGCGGACTACGAATGCCTTCATACGTAGATCCTATCACCTATTGTTTGATAGTGTTTGAAGATCTAATCGGCGACTTTTTCAAATCGATATCTATCTAAAAAAGCGGTTAATGCCGTTTTAATAGCATCTTGATTTGTTTCTGATTGCCACTTGAGGACGCGAGCTGAATTCTAAAAGCGATCTTGGCTTATTTCGCTTTTGATTGATGATTTTACACTGTCTCGAATTTAAATTTTCTTCGTTTTCGGGTATTAGTTTTGTAATAAGTGGAACTTCAGATTTTGCTGTTATTAGATGTTATTATGGTTGAAATTATTTTGCTTCTGGTAACAGTATGTGTAGACAATTGGTAATGGGATAAGTTATTTTGTATCGACTGCTGAGCATGGGGTCCTCGGTGCGATCCCAAGGTCGGGCAAAGTGTTATTGGGTTTTTTTCATTAGAAATTTCTCAGTAACAGCCCGGAGTCTGAATTTGTGCCCGGTTAATGGTAATAGGCTCGCCCCCTATTACATGGGACTTAAACATAACTGACGAAACGTGGGTGTACTAAAAACCACCTCTGCTGAACCCTTCGGGGAGTACCTACAAGGCGTTATGTTATTTTTGTTATATTAGGTAATCGTAATGATTACAATAAAATTGCTGTACGACATTATTATTAAATTAAGAGCGGATTTAATTACTTATAACCAAAGGAAATTTTCATCTACTTAATGACCTGCCCACCGAACATAATTCTTTTGGTTTGAGTACCAATTTTTCAGAATAGGTACTAATGAGTTCAGCGGGTAAGTCCGTTTCATTATTATTAAGATATTTTTGTAAGTACTTATATTATAATTTACCAACATAGGGATGTACCTTGTCTGAAATAAATTTGATTGATTGATTGATTGATGCAGCCATAATACCAAAAAAAAAACAATTTCTTAAAGGAAAATATTTCATGTCAAATATTATTATAGTAACTATATTGTTTTTTTCTCTCCAGATAATTTTCGAACAAAATTTGCTTGTATACTGTATACAAGCAAATTTTGTTCGAAAATTAAATCATTTAGGTAACTGCCAATTCTATTACAACAACTACACATTTCCTCCTCTTTAAACAAAAACTACACAGCTAAATGTAATCCCACAAGTAGTTCTACCATCTGCGTCGCTCGTGTCGCTGCAATATCAATTAAATGTACAGTCGAAAGCGCCACCCTTGACTGTTTGTTCAGACGTTCCGTTGACACAGACGACACCAACAGATAAAAATGTGTTTAACTTGTTCACTCTTGCCACCGAGCCGGGTTTGTTTGGAAAGGGGAGACTATGAGTGTACCAATGTAATCCCTTAGAAGCCGAATTTCGGTTAAGAAAATCTGATTTCGTTTTAAAATTCATAGACAAATTCAAAGAGAACGCGGTGATGTAATTTTTTTTTTGCAAATAGAATAAAAAAATCTAATTCGAAAATTATCTATTAAGTGTCGATAAAAGTAATGGTAACACAACACTTAAATGAACTTTAATTACCGCTACCTAGTTAACTGACTTGTTAAATTTTAATTTAGTTTTTAATTATTAAACATAGTGTAACACATAATACGATATAACGACACCATTTCAAGAACTCGGCATGGAACGATTTTAACGACAAACACATAAATTACAACTCAATTAATTAGAAGAAATTACACAATTAACCTCATTATATTCCTCTATTACTTATTAAGAACAATAAAAAAAGTATACGACCACTTTTTCTATAAATAAAATTTCAAGGGTACGGATTAAAAACAACGTCATACCATAACTTGTTAACACTATATCGCTTACTAATGACTCGTAAAACACAAACTATTCGGTTCTATTTACCAACGCTACTGCAGTTCAACTATGTTTGAGGAAGCTTAAAGCCTCAAAAGGCTGTGACAGACCAAACACAGATGTGACGTAAGCAAACAACCTCCACGGGTCGCGTAACCAATCGCCTCTCAACCAAATGGGTCAATAAAACAGTCGATCCACTGTTGGTTTTAGTCAACTTTAGTTTTTAGTTGACTGTACTTTGTTTCGACACAGTCCACATCACTAGACTAACAAACGTACGGCCCACGTGTTCTTTTTTCAAATATGTTTGAAGAACGTTTTTTTTTAAATGAAATACGAACTTTTTCGAAATCTTACATACTGCCAGTGTTTTTTTGATATAGTTTACAATTTCAAATGAGTTTTACGTGGATTGTGATAGTTTTTTTAGCTTTTAAGTTAATCTCGTCTTTCTATAATAAAAACATAAATTCGAAAAGCTCTTGTATTTGTTTTAAGCCGCTTAACACAAAAAACTCATTACTTCATTACCCTTGGCCTACATTTGTGCATTTCTTCACAAAATACTTAAAATTCGCGACATGACGTGCACGACAGACTGCAACCGTACCAATTACGCTCAATAGCGCACTCAGCATTGTATAACGACAGTTGGGGATAAAGAGAACCACCTGAGGCTGTCCGTGGGTAGATGTCTTGAGTATAAGCTGTATATGCTGGGGACTTGGGTTTGCCTGCGTTGATGAAGTTTTTTTTTACATTATTTGATGACTTTGATGACCAAAAATGGAGTCACTGAATTTTGGCAACTGTTTGTCTTTTGTTATAGTTTTTTTTAGAAAAAGCATGTATTAGGTTTAAGAAGAATAAGAAAAACTATAAAATGAACGATTAGGTAAGTTTTTTTTTCTGTTTCAAATAAGTCATTTATACCTCATGATAAGTACTCTGATTATGACTGAAAATTTGCCTAAGTATATTATTGGATTCCTCAAAAGGATAATATAATATTTTGGTAACGGACTAGAGCTGATGTAAACAATTACTCGAAAAATTACCAGTATATTGGGTAAACGATTGTTTAACTAGATAATTAAATGTTGATGAATATCAGCCCATATGTAGGTAATAGATTCAAAGACATTCCAATATTGAGTTATGACCGAACAAAGCTTAATAAATAATTTCGTAATTTTTAAAAAGAAGTCAATTGGCAAGTTCTTGCTCAATTTACTATCAGTTTGCCCTGTGACCTATAGCATTTGTTTGATCTGTCACGCAGAATGGGATTTAAAGATATTATATGAAGAATTCACAATACTCCCTCTGATGCCTACATAATTATATTAATCCTCTTTGATTAAAGACCGAAAGATTAATATACAGACAAGCATACAAGAAAAAACTAATGCTTTTCACATTTATTCGAAATTCGAACGAGTCATGTGGCTCTACTCAAGAACCATCCACGAGTTCCATTTTAATTATAACTGTAAAAAATTACTTCGTTTCAATTATTCAAAAGTCAATAACGTATTGAAATAATTTTGTTAAGTACTCTTTGTTGGTTTGCACAGAGAGCCGACCGCAAGTTTTTGTAGAAAAAATATATATTATGAGATACTTATGTGTTCGTATTTATCCTAATTATGTAGTAACGACTCAACAGCTTTTGAATTGTGTGTATAGGTATGTTTTTATATTAAAAATAATTATAATATGTTACTAGCTCTTGCCCGCGGTTTTACTCGCATTCTAGGGGAACTACTTCATCTACCTGGGTAATGAGTATCTTATGTGTTAATCCAGGATGGAGTCTATCTGTGTGCCAAATTTCATCCAATTCAGTTCAGCCGTTTATGCGTGATTGAGTAAGAAACATACAGCCATCTTCACAAACTTTCACGTTTATAATATTAGTGTGATTATATAAAGTAGAGCTGAATTTGTTTTATGGAAACACCAAAATTCTGTTATAAAGACGGTATTTAAATGTATTTTTAAACAGAAACGAATTCAGATTGCAAGTAGTCAGTTTATAGGTCATTACCCCAAAAAAACATTTTACATTTAAACTCAAGTTAGCGGAAAAACAGACACAATTCTCATTCCCAAATCGGCATGAAATCTAACCACCAAAAACGGAGTTAAACGATCACACTAAAACAACTGGGCCGTCAAAAATAAACTGTGCAGCCTAGACAAACAGATGTGTCAGTCAGTGGCACCACATGTCAAGCTCAGGACAAAAACACAACACGATAATTCACCTATTCGTCGTTGAAAGTTTGCTCGAGGCCCGGATGTCGCCGCGTGTTTGGCCATCTTATCTCCAAGCCGGTTAAAAACTCCTCCGTGTGGATGAATGACGCTTATCAGTGCCAGCGCAGGTAAAACTGACAGCTTAGTTTATGGCCGCACGCTACTGTTCTCTGCCAGTTTTAATTTCACAAATTTATGAGTCACGACGCAATAAGCAAACAAATCAATCTAATAGCAAAGATAGGTACGTGCGTAACAGGGACAGTTGGATAAAACAAATTTTCACTAACAAAGTCAAATAACATGAACGTCGCCTCCGACCGGCGCGATTCGTAATGCCTTAGAATTTATTTGTTAAAAATCGGTTAAGTACCCGTGTCGAACCGCGGCCGTGGGTGGCCAGCAGCTTACTTTTATTATTTCACTTTTTGTCCCAGCTAGCCGCGGGAGGCACACGGTGCGATTCAGCTTTTTATGAGTGACAATATAATATCTTCTTTTTTTTATTAATTTTATTTCCCTATTTTGTTGTTCCGAGAAATATTTCTCGTTTACCTGCGGTTAATTTTGGACAGCTCTTTAGTTAATCAAATCGTAAATTATGCCGAAATGTACCCTATTTTATGGGTTATAAAAGTTATCCCACGTTTTATTTGTCTTGAGTTTTGTATGAGTAATAAATGTGGACAATACTTACTAATGAATCGACCTCGGGGTCTGCTATGTAGTAAGGTTTCTCTTGGCGTATCTGTGGAAAAAAGAGAGAGATATTAGATACATATTTTTCACAACAATAATTATGAATGTAAAGTAAAGTTGTCGGGTAGTACGGGCATTGGATTAATGGCGGGCGCAGTCGGGTCGTAATGCTTGTACGTGGCTAATAAAATGCTCGCTCGGTTGGCTGCCCGCGCGCACGCACCGTAGATTAAAAACATAGACTCGACAGTTTACTGACTATAAATTATTATAATAACTAGATAGGTTTAGACTTTATAGAAGATTGTACGCGGACTTTTAATGTACATCGTGTTGAAAGTAGGTACTTTACAAAACAGAAAACCTTCTACGTATTATCTCTTAAAAAAGGATTAGAATATCTTTATGGAGATTATCAAATTATCAGATTTTCATAATATTTCATAATTTCAGATTTAGTGTCTCTACGGAAGTAAGTATGAATAAACCCCTTTTGGGTCTATTATGCTATTATTATTATTATATATTATACTAATACATTAAACTCCTTCGTTGGTCTAGTGGTGGCAAGCGATCGTGAGGTCCTGGGTTTGATCCCCAGGTTGGGCAAAGTTTTATTAGGTTTTTCCGTGTGGAATTCCTCAGTAGCAGCCCGGAGCTTGGATTTGTGCCCGGTTGATGGCAATAGACTCGCTTCCTATTACATGGGACTTAAAGATAACGGCGAATTGATAGTGTTACTAAACACCTCTGCCCAACCCTGCGGGGAATACAAGATGTGATGTTATGTAAAAATATATTATTCTTAAGAAGTATTAACAATAACAATCGCTTACACACCAGTTATATCTGACAACTAAGCGTGTTGTCAGACTGCAATTTTAAGCTTTTCCTATAAAACCTTCATGTAAACACATTTAGCCCCGAATTTTCAACCGTCATATAACTTTTATCTGTGAAATAAATATGGCGGTTTGACATATTTTCTACAAAACCTCAAATTTATTTCTCAGATAAGAGTTATCTGCCGATTGAAAAATACAAACTATACTTAACTTCTTTAAGCAAAGAATGATGGTATTTTAAAGAAGTTTTGTGGAAAAATAGAGTTCCCACAAAACTTCTTTAAAAATACCATCATTCTTATCAACTATGCTTGTAGGCAAATAATATGTCGGATCTCCCTCATAATCTGTGAGCCATACTTAAGAAACACTTTTTTTCGACATTTAAACCTCGTGTTGCCCGGAAATGCGATACTATCATGCACACCGAAGCGGCCCGATTTTTTATATCTGGCAACACAGTATATATATGTTAGTTGCCAACAATAATAATTATACTATGATTATGTACTAATTAAACTAACATGACATAACATTTCGAAAACTATTAATTTGATTCCGACATATATTTGTAATTAAAATTACTATTCTCATTAATCTTGCGTGAGTGTATCATGTTTGAGTTAGTAGGACCACTCAATGTTAGAGAAAACTCATTTTTAAGTGCAGTAGCTAACGGTTCTCATTTATTGTTAAATGTAACCAGTTAGTCGGTTTAACTGGTAGACTAATTCGGGAATGTCTGAGAGAACTGCGTTTAAATTAAGATAAAAATGATTAATCTTTTAAAGAAAGCGACAAAGGAAACTAAAATAATTTTACGAGGCTAAAATTAAAATTATTTTAGTATGTTTGTTTTTTTACGAGGATGGGTGACCGTTCGCTACACCTCGAGACCCCCCCCGTGCCTCGGAGAGCACGTTAAACAGTCAGTCCCGGGTGTCATACGAATACCTATGACAGTCGTTACGGGAAGTCAAAAGTCCGAAACTCTGGTATTGGCATTATCAGTAACTGGGTTGTGGAGTTCTGATGGCAGTCGCTCCGTGTAAAATACTGGTATCCAGCCGCATCTGGTTATACTGAAAGCTGACCCCAACATGGGAAAAGGCTAGGCAGAACGAACTAAAATAATTTTACAAAATTGCATTGACCTGACTCGAGCATAACCTTAAAACCATATCAAACAAATGTCAAATTACCAATAAATTGACAATACAAAACAGTACCCATTAAAAGAATAAAACAATGCAGTTGTTATATTTATGAACAAAATAACGTAGGCAGAGAATACTCAAATTGTAATTGTCTATGCCTGTTTAAAATCCAATTAGTTTTTATTCACCAATTGCCATTAACAAACAATACAATCGTAATCGATTATCAGTTTTAGTGTAGGAACTAAAGGCAAGAACGTCATATTACGACTTGGAACGTTATTGTAATATTGGTTGAGTTAATAACGGCATAAACTTCACTGTGGTGTTTCAAGATTTAGAAAGACAGGTTTAAAGGTGACGGTATTGTTTCCGAAGTAATAAAAGAGCATCTAATTCTTCTCGTGTGTCAGCAAGAGTTTTAGAATAATAGTTCATACTTTGGTGAAAAGATTAGCTAGTCAGCAAGGTTTGACCTGCGGGCGGCAGGTTAAGGGACCCGCCTCCCGACCAGTAACAGCCCCGAGAAGGCGGCGCGCAGCGTTCTTTGCGCGCTTCTCAGGAGGATGTGGGGCAAGGCCCCACAGAGGAAAGGTCCGCCAGGGTTTGGCGGACCGGGACCTACCGGGGTTGCGGTGCATGCTTTTGCGGATCCCGCGACCCCGACCGAACGGTCAGGAGGAGGAACAGTAAGAGTCCGGCAGACCCCGTCGCCTTCGCCGGGCGAGGGACATCCATGAGGATTTTCCAACCAAGGTTAGTAGCGGTGCTGAATACCCAGGGCGCGCCACAAGTACCTTAGTAATGTCACTCGTGGCTTCCACCAGCTCAAATGACCATTTACCAGACTCAATTTAATTTCTTATTTATTCAAGACATAAAAAAGCAGTGTTAGCCTAGCGGTTGTACGCTTGCCTTCCATGCAGGAGGGTCTGAGTTCCGACCCAGCCCGTACCTCTAACTTTTCGAATTCATGTGCGGATCACAATTTGATTATCACTTCCGTTAACGGTGAAGGAAAAACATCGTGAGGAAATCTGCACACCTGAGAGGGCTCCATAAAGTTCTCAATGGTGTTTGTAGTCTGCCAGCACACACCAGGACAGCGTGGTGGACTAAGCCTTTCTCATTCTGAGAAGAGGCCCGTGCCCAGCAGTGGGACAGTAATGGGCTAATTATATATGAATGTTATGTATTTAAGATATAAATTAAAATCCTATTTAATAAAGGAACTTATGCCTGAACTTGAAATTGATGATCGCATTTTGTTATAAATACAAAGGTGGTTTTTACAGCCATTGCTTCTGTCAAAATCTATGTCCAGTAGTGGACTAAATTGAGCTGACTTGATTGATGTTAGCTACTATTAAACGGTGGGGCGATTACTATAATTTAATAACTTCATAAGAATCGTAAAAAAACGCAACGTACAAACTTTTATGCAAATTACTTTATTTCTGGCTAATTGGTTTAGGATTTGATGGCCAATTATTAAAGACTATTAATTTATTTTAAATCTCTCAATAATAATAAAATTGATCATTTTGCATCAAAAATAAAGAATGAATTGGATTAGTTAAATTCATGTTAATTATTTTATCTATTAATGAGTTTTTAATTTTATGTGTTGCATATTAAAAATGATTGGATACAAAATAAACTAATATGCATTTTTATATAAAACCAAACTTACTGAGATGTTTGTCCAGCTATTATTTGAGCAAACTAATATTTTGTTACTTGCATCTACTTTTCTTTACTATAAATATGAAATGTACTTATTATTAATAAATATTTAACTCATACCTCTTTGGTTAAATATTTATGTCTCTCATAAACAAACATAAGTAATAAACTTTATAATAAAAAGTTTACATATAATTCTTAATTTAAATTCCGCCATTGTTGTCAATTTCTCATTGTAACAGGCGCACATTTCCTTTTTTAAATCATAATGTGAGGCAGTTAGCACTGCGTTTTTGACATAATTAAGAAAATAACGTTTTTATTTATGAATATTTATTAGTTAAGTTTAACTAATGTCAATATTTGTTATAAAAGCAGCTGATGTAGAATATTTCTGAATTTGTATGGCTGTTTAAGATGACCAAGATAACTAACTAATGACACAATTTATATTAGTTATTGGTCAATTTATTATTTACTTAATAAACCATAATTTTTTGATTTAACGTCTTCTATCGATAATCGAGTATATTATAATATTAATATAAACAATCGCCAGTCGGTGAATTTTTTTATAGATTCTTATTTAAAAAATATTCTTTATGTCTCGACTTTAAAAAAACATTATTATGATCAACGCAACGTTAATTAAAAGGCGAAGATTATCTTCATTATCATTATTACACATAACTACTATTTCTGCCGACGCCAGAAACCAAGTGTGAAATGTATTTACACGATCATAAATTTCGATACAAAATAGCCGATCGATGCGACATTTTGCAAAAATTATAATTATGACAGTTATCCATTTCTGACAACTCAAAATAGACTTTATCAAAGTACTTATAAGGTACAATTTATATTAATTTAATTATGATCATATCTTCAAGGAATGGCTATTAAAATGTATGGGATCGATTATTATGGGACTTAAATGTCATACAAAAATTATACATTTTTACTCGACCACAGATGATTGATACGGTTTCCATGCAATTTAGATTGGCTTTTAATTATTATCATCTTATTTTCCAAATACAAATCTTTTTCTTTTTTTTTATAATTATATTTATGAGTTCCATTTTTAATTGTAGAGTAAGTTTTTTTGTAACATTCGTAATAATATGTTTTCGATTCGACGTTTCTAATGGTATTTATTTTTTTGTATGATCAAAAGGTTTTTATTAATTTTAATCTTCTCAAGGGTTAACTGGTTCCAGTCGTAGAATATCAGCATAATAGTTTTACTATCATGATAAAGAACATACCAATACTTGTCAAAACCATTGACAAAAACTGATCGAACTGTTCGAAAACGAAAACTGTCAAAATGTCTAATTTGCATGTGATTGGGTTGCAATTTGTCAACAATTTTGTTATTAGAATTGTCCTGTATCCCCTCTGCTCTGTCAGAATACCAAAAAAGTCAGTAATATGTTCATTGTCAGTGCAAGGCAATGCCCATAGTAGTAATGATACTCATAGGTTCCAAATAGTTCTCAACAATGTGTGTAGTTCACCAGCCCGCACCAAACCAGCGTGCTGGACTAAGGCATAAAGCCGTCTCATTCTAAGAAGAGGCCAGTACACAGCAGTAGAACAGAAATGTGCTGATAATAATTTTGCTAGTAAATAATGCGGTACATAAAAATATGTTAAATTAGAAACTGTCGGGTGAACTGCCGTTCTCCTAGGTAGGATGCTAAGCAACCTGTATTCAAGGAGAGGCAGTCTACCTCCCTGGTTGGGTATCCATATTTTACATAGTGACCTTGCTGGCTGATTTAATAGGATAGAATTCTTTTTTGTAGATTATTCAGAACAATAGCGGCATAATCTCAATCTATCCATCTGTTTAAATAAAAACAGAAAGAGATAAAAAATCTTAATACATCTAATACCATCCCACCTTGAACCGTATATGGCCACAAATCATAGCGCTCAGTAATGACCACTGTGCACCGGGTAGCGGGTTCGATCCCGCCCACGACATAATGGCTATCATTCCGCCTTGTGTCATTATTGAACGCAACAAATTGTTATTTGCCTCTAGTTCAACTGCGGATGTGCTGAAGCACTGTGGTCCAAATATATTGGACTATGGACAAAAAAAAACTTTTTTTTTCTTTGTTTTTTTGAAATCCGTTGTTGTTAATAATTGAATTTTAGAACAACGTTCAAAGGAGGAAGGTCGTATTTAGCGGTAGACATTTACAGCTGGTTTTAAACTAGAGGGCCATGCACTCATGAATCATGACAGATCTCGTAACATTTGCTATCTTTTTTATCACTCAGCTTTTATATAGCGCTATCCTACTCTGACATCCCGGACAAATAATAATAAGTAAAAAGAAATGGCTTTATAACACCATCGATAAATAATTGACGTGTAATCAATAATTCTAGCTTAAAATTCTTCGAAAATACGGTTTTAGAGACGTTGACAAATACAATTGAGAATAATGTTGACCACAACATTATTGTAATTTGACCTCTTGTCACAAAAAATGTGATACCTATTCAAATAAGCGTGGGTTTGCTGATTCTTAATCTGTGGGTCACTGATCTAGGAATGATTCACACCTTGTATTTTAATGGGTGTAGAGTAACACTGTATAATTTTATTACTGTCTATTCCGTGACTGTCTCATTGGTTTGTGGTCTAATATAGGGCTACAGTTTTAGTCTCAGATTCGGTTCTTAGGCTGGACAAAGTGAAATTAGGTATTTTTGATGTATAAAAACGACTGTAGTGTTTTCTCTTGAGCCGTAATTTTCAGTGTTATCCTGATAAATAAATAAATTCTTTATTGTCGCCAGTTAATACATTCATCTTAGAGGAATTTCAACATCATATTAATGTTTTGCACATAAAGTTCTGCTACTGATTCCCAAACTAAGCTTGAGCTTGTATTTTGGGAAATAGTGTTCAGCTGCAGGAAATATCACATACTAAAAAATACGAAACACGAAGACATTGATGTACTCTGCTATGCTAAATAGATTTCGTATTTTGATTATCAGCAAGTTACTTCTATGTCCACTAATTTTCTTTAAAAATTAACTTCAACATGTTTACTATCTTTGATGAGAAAAGAGGTTTGATAAGTATACCAATTTCATTGTACTCCGTTTATCAGTACAGATAGCTTTCTAACAATCCACGTTACATTTCCTTCATTCACAATCTTTGTTTTAGGTCATTATTCGAATCAAGGGGCCATCACAACGCACACATTCATACATAAAGCCCGCCTTTTACATACAAACGTGTCATTATACAACTAATCGTGTCGATGTGTATCAGTTTAATGATAGACCAAAGTTACCAAAATCCGACCAATGGCAAATGTACGATCGAAAATATAACAAACGTAAATATAGCCCCTCCTTCACCCCGGGGCAAGGAAGTGTCTCATTTAGGGGGGCACCGACCCATGAAGCAAAACCGAAGCCCCTTTGGACACAAATTAAATGCTAATAAGGCGATCGGCTGATACCGAAGTCTTGGAACAACGATTTTTGGTGTTATTTGGAGTTTATAGGAAGATTTTATGGGTGTTTTTTGAGGTTGGCAATAGTGGTACATGTTTAGTAATATGTATGTAAAAGTTTTGTATGCATATACGATGCGATACATGAGACTTTGCAAAATAATTTTTAGGTGATCTTAACATTAACAATGCATGGTTACTGATGGGTGTTTGAAAGAATCTCAATGACTCTTTTGAATTGGATTTGGTGCAGTTTTGACTGAAAAGACTTTTATATGATTATAATATGTTCTTAAATTCTTAGCCGCAAGAGAGGCATTTCTTTAATGTATTTTAGACACTATGTTCTGACAATTAAGTGTATTGTTGCACACAATGTTGCTCACAAGTGGCACTAAATTTTGATGCTGCTTGGAGTACTGCTTATCCCTAAAGGCTAAAGAGCGTGAATTTAATAATGAATGCAACAAAAGTTTTACTCGTTCGCATCGGCACGCTTAATGCCTCCATTACAACTGACATCGGGACAAAAAACATCAGGAATTGTTAGGTGTCGATACGAAGCAAAAATTCCCTTTCGAATCGAGTTATTGCATCCATATTTTTTATTTTAATCGATGCATCGAACTGTATTCTATCGATTTAACTCGCAAAAAATGTAGGACAAAAACGTTTTATCTGTTTGTCCCGTAAAAATAAACAGCCCGTGAACAAAATAACTTTTGACTCGTCCCGAATATCTTTGTGATACGACGATTGTCGTTTTCTCTATTCATGGCGTTTACCTGAGTCTCATTGTTACCCCCCTTTGTGCACTTTCAGTCGAAATGGTATTGTTTGTTTAATTGAATAAATGCCTTCGTACAATCCTTTGTTGTACTCAAAAGGACCAGATCTCATGTGCATGTAACCACCTCGGAACAACACTCAAGTTAATCGATTAAAGATTTTTTCCACTGAAAACTGGAATCGAGCAGTGTCCGAGTAACACTGATTTTAAGCACCGATTGCCCGCTACCTGGGCTCTCGAAAAAACTACGGAACTCGTCATTAAATTTGTAAGGTCCCAATCGAGACGTCCGCACGCGTCAATGAATATTAAACCCTGTTTGAGACAAATTAAAGCGCATTATGAAATGATGAAGGACGGGCACTTGCTGCGGTAAGTAACGGAATAACTGCGGCACCAAAATCGCTACCAAACGTGGTACCCTGTAATTTGTAATAAAAAATCTATTTATAAGATAAAATAAAGCACCGAGACGCTACCTAAGATGCCCGGCGATCGATCTCGATGGGCTTTTTAATAAATCAAGCGGTCTCGAGCCATTTTGACGCTTGTCAAAGATAAACGTACGATATAGAATCGCGCGTACCGAACGCAGCCTTTAATGTTAAGTTATTCTATAATGCTCAGAGGTCGAGTTTTGTAATTTAGTTAAGTCGCCTCCTATTTAATAACATTCTCGTACGGCCGGCGGTCGGCAGGTGATTTTTTTTTCCGATTTTTTGACTTAAAAAACGGTCGTTCGGCCGACCTCGCTACTGAAGTAGTTCGAATTTTAAAATTATAGTGTATTAATACGCGTTCCTGTTACGAAATTTTTATTTATAGTGTGCGCGTTTCACTGGGCGTACGTACGGGCGCGCCGCCGCTCCGTCGCGCGTCACGCCGCGATTGTTTTGGCGACCGCGACCGCTTCGCATTTAATCACCTGTTTTGACACAACGACGTGCGAATATATTTATTTGGTCCGCTTTACTGCCGCCCATAAACGGACGTAATGAACAAATGTCTTTATGGTATACTTGTAAACGTCAAATATCAGTCATTTCTCCTTGGCGAGCACAAAAAACGCCATAAATATTCTTAACAAAATGGCTCCTACTGAATATTGTGGCCATAAACGTAGCTCTATAAAATGAGGTTTGGTTGTTTAACTTTTGTTCGGGCTCTGTGTTGGAATTAAAAGAACTTAGACGCGGGCCCGACCTTTTGTTTGCGTAGTGTTTCTTTCCATAAAATATATGTAAATCATCTAGAAATTATTCATAACTAACTGGAATTTATAAATGTTTTACGGTTTGTTTTTGTGTTGTCAAAAACTTTGTGTGCCAGTGGCCTTAAAGTCCAACTTTTGTTTGGAAAGGTCACTCAGAGCGTATTTCGCACGATATTCCGAAATAAAACTGTTGCTCTAAAAATTTCTAAATGACGCTTCTCGTTGCCTGCGGAGCGTCATCCCCATTAGAAAGGGACAAAGCATTCAGTGTAACAAGGACAGGGAGACAGTGGAGCGTTTTTCGTGCGTTTTTTGTCCCGAAATCCGTGCGTTCAAAAATTTTATTTTAATACAAGAAAAGTATTCAAAAGATACGGGGCAGGTAGAAGCGGCCGAACCGGGGTATTTGCTTAGTTTCTTTTTTTCTCGCACAAAGAATTCAACTTGATTTATGGTCGTGGTGTGTGACGATTTGTGACCTGTAATTTCTGATGTGAGTTTTGTCACTACGGATCTGAGAGCTTGATTTATTAATTCACGGACCGCTCGTCAGAGGGCGTGTTCCGATTTTGACAGTTGTCAGTAACGTATAATTTTTGAGCGCTCAAAATGATATTTAATTTTTTCTGTCTGTTTTGTTTTGAACCGATTGAGACATTATACTAAACACTGTGAAATTTTATTGCGGCAATTTGCGCAATTTATTTTTTTTGTCCGCAAAAAATAATTTGACTCACTGTGTAATCGGCGACAATATATTTGATTGCAGCATTCCGTTGTTAATTTAGTTTGTTGATGGTGATCGTTACAACTCACTATTTTTTCTACACTGTGACGATATTGGCGCACTGTGCGAATCACGTGTTCTCATACAAGCGTATCATACACTACAGTTAGTTGCTTAACAGGTCCCAAGAGGGTCGTTTGGACCCGGAAGGTCAGTTTTTCGACCATTAACGCGATCAGAGGGTTGGCGTGGAATTAGTGGGAGTAATAAAGGTGGTGGGTAATTACCCACTTCGGGGTAGTCGGTTAAATGGTGTCTCCACTCATTCAGACTATTACACTAGTCGTAAATTTGTGTTAATCGCTTTATTTTTTGTTTATCTTATTACTTTTATAGATATAGATAAGTGAGCGTTTTAATTTGGAACAGTCTACTTAAAAAAAGCGGGACAATTTTTTTTATTCCATTTTTAAAGATAATATAGTCGTGTTTTTGTATTTAAGTTTGACTCTGTAAAAAAAGACTACTGCAGTTTCAAAACCTGAGAAAATTGAAGTTACACCTTTCAAACATTAATAGGATATTTCTACATGCAACTTGAAGTCAGCAAGCAACCAATCAAGCCTTCGTCAGCTATAATAAACTGTAATCATTAGTCGCTAAAGTCTAAAATGCAACAGCCAATAACTAACAAGCCAATCGGCCTAGGCTGACAGAGATGTTAGATAAATAACTCCGAGATTAATTCATAATAAATTATTATAGTTATTTTTTATCTGTAGTTCGACGCCTCTGTTGCACGGTTTGTATTTTGCATTTCACTATTCGTAAACTTTGCAGTATTTTATTAATTATTTCGAAAATGTTTTAATGTTCTTTTTTTTGTGTTTTATTGTATCTTGTTATTTCAAATTATTTATTTGCTGAATATTTTCTCTAAGTAAAAATGTGTCCTAACCAGGAAAAGTTCAAGTATTTATTTTTAAAGATTATAAGCAATACTCATAATAATAATTAATAAGCTGTTATTAGAATCAATAAGTTCTTATTGAAAAACATTTTAAACGTCATTAAAAAAAGAAACAAAAAGAAAACACTCTATTGCAATGACGATTTTAAAATCGTTGTTTTATGCTTAATTTTTTTTTATAAAATATTTTTTTCGGCTGTTTTTTACAGCTAGGGATGACCCTTAGTTTTAAACAGCCGTCATAAAAAAGTAAGCCTCTTTTCATTGTTTGATCTGACTTTACAATAAAAATAAAATCAGCTGCTTCTCTTTTTGAAATTTCTATATCAATTAATAGTTTTTTTTTTATATAAATTCTTTGACCCAGTTTTAAGTAGGTAGGTACTGGCTGTATGTTGTCAAGGGATGATGACGAGAGCCAACGGCAAGTGTATCAAAGGAGTCTATTCAAAGATTCAGTCACAGTGTAACTTATACACCCAGTACAGTGGTTCATCGAGAGTTTCACATTGACTGTTTTAAAAGGTACCTAGCTCGGTAGATGCATACCCGTTATGAACGACTATGGAACAGCTGGACTTTGGCTTAGTAAATTAACCATGCTAGGCAGAATATTAATATTATACTGGGTATATGTACAAAATTTATGAAATAATTTGTTTCTTAGAGGACATAATATCATATACTAGATGGCTTCCAGCCTGAGATGGGCTGAATCTATTTTTGATGGTACTTTAGTAGGTAGGTATTTTTTTAGCCCACTGTCTAATTAGTATCAAGTTTAACCTATCATCTTGAAGCACCAACGCACTTCGCCCAATTGATTCATCACTAAATTATCAAAACATGCTCAGTACTTCCCGAGATTGCCACTCACCATCTATTTACGTATGACTAACATTATTTACGTGGTTCAGCGCATAAGATAACAACAATACAAAAACTTCAAATTTATAACCCTTCAGATTTCTCATGACCTCACTTTTAACATAAACAAACTTACATACTAACAAACAGAGCAGAAACATGTTATTCGTTGAAGTGCACTCCACACTGCGCATTTTAAAAACAAACAAATACGAAAAACCAAAAAAAAGGCAATATTTTTAAACAATACGCATTGTAATATCGAAATATAATGAAATAATACCGTAACCCTACAAACGCGATCGGTACGCGTGTTTGTACAAAAATAAACGCGTTTAGTACCGACGCCATTATGAATACGTAAGCATACGCACCCTTGGTTTGCCTCTTTTTTTAATCAACCCCTCCTAAATCCCAGCAGGCTAAAAATTAAAGTGTAATGGTGCAGTGCTTAATAACTTATCTGCGGGTTCGCTGTGTGTTTTGGCTTTTGTTAATGTAATTTTTGAAGTTTAACTTTTAGAGGGGACCAAGAATCGATGCTAACTGCACAAAATTATCTTTTACAATGCATTTAAAGTATTATTACTATAAACTTTCTTGTTCTTGATGACGTAGAAACATGTGTTTACTATTTAGGTCGTTAACTTAATAATTTTATGTGACAATTCGTAGTGAACATATTGTATCTGTTTAATAACAAATTTATTGCGTCTTGTACTTACGGTTTATGTTTAAATAAATGCTTCTACTATTAAATGTTAATTATACAAACACTTGGTGCAGTTTACGCAAATAAAAGATATAGCGAAAACATATTTAAAGTTTTGTTTCTCATAAAATATTATTAGTTGGAGAAACTGGAAACTTTGTTACCAAAGTTGGCTAACCTTGTAACATTTTTGGCTAAATCCATCTATGAGCATCTTTGAACATAAAAACGATAAATAAATCCGGGCAAAAGTGGTATATGTGTCATTACATCATCAAAATAAGGTTATCATTAAAATACCACTTTAGAATTTATTTGATATTTTAAAATTTGATATTTCTAAAGCGGATTTTTCGTTTTTTTATCTGAAAATGTTTATTTTGTATCATAGGCCACTTTAGTTCCAGGTTAGCCAGTTGTACTTTTACAACACATATAGTAACACTCATTTACCCTTTCAGAACAAATTAGAAAGCAAGAAACTAATATCAAGAGCATTACCACGTTAACCCCTAATCATCGACACATTGATGAAACAATCACGAGGCCCCCGGGGTCTCGCAGACCGAAGGGTTAGACGCATTACTGGACATAATCTTGATTGATCTGCTACAAATAATGTTGGTTTCGCGCCGCGTGACGTATCAACCCCTTTGTGTTTTCTTTGTTCCGCGTACCGGTCGCAGCGTGAGGGTTAGATGCGCTTTTCGTGTCATTCGTATCTTGAAAAATTTTACGAATTAAAAGACAGTGATAGCTTAGCGGTTGAATGCTAGCCTTCCATGCAGGAGGCTCAAACCTCGGATTTTTCAAATTCATGTGCGGATCAGAATTTGGAAACATGCACACCTTTAAAGGCTCCAAAAAGTTCTCGATGGTGTGTGTAGTCCGCTAACCCGCATCAGGCCAGCGTAGTGGACTAAGATCTAAACCCTTCTCATTCTGAGAAGAGTCACCTACCCAGCAGTGACACAGTAATGGGGTTATTATAATTATTATGCTTATGCAATGTATAAGTTTATTAACAAAATAAGCAGTTTGAAACTGGTTTGAATAAAATAAAAACAACAAGCGACGCGACGTCCAGCTGTGAACGTTATACGAATGAAATAAACTAAAAGTACTAAGATAATATTCTTCGAATATTTTGCAATATTTTTGTGACTGCATATCATTAAATACAGTTTTGCAATGTAATGATAAATGCATGTCATTATGCGTAGCCATTATGTTTTAAATATCTTTAGTACCAAAGAAATAAAAAGATTATAAAAAAACTACAACAAAACATATAAACAGTTCTTCAACAACACCGAAAGATTACACAACGAAATATAAAAAATGGCCGATCCATTTTCGCGCCAAACTATCCGTACAAAATGGCCGTCAAAATAGAATTTTCCGCTACCACAGACAACACTACAATTACAATGGAATTGATTAAAAATAATTACAAGTTTAGGTAACGTACTGTATCATTTGTGGCGGGGCAAATTCAGCGGCAAATTGGCGGACTAAGAAATTACAGGGCGATAATAGCCGTACTTGATCGTACTTGTACTTAAATACTGGAACTTGAAATATTCAGAGGGTTAAACTGAAAAGTGCTGATTGATAGTATTTACCGATGCACTATTATGGATAATACTGGGAAATTATATTTTCATGGGAAGGGAAATAGTAGGGAGGTAGGGAATTCCCGTTTTATAATAATTGTAATGGCAATGGTTGAAGTTTGTCCATTTATGGATTTTTGAACTTTTTTATATGTGTAGGTAGCTTATGTTAACAAGACTCTTAGGAATATACAAGGATAGTCGGAAAGGGGGTACTAAGTCACGGGCTACTTAATGTATCACTGATGATTGTTTTAAAGATAGTGTTAAAATTTCAAAATTCGATAAAGAAAATCCCATTCAAAATGATTTTTATTTTTGGGTTGTTCTAAAATTCTTCATTCCTGGTTTAGTTACGAATTCAGAAAATGGAGCTTCTAATCCGTGACCCCAAATATTGACCTAAAATGTAAACACAGCTGATCATAGCTGAGGATAGTTAGAATTTAGCGTGTTTTTCGTGAAATCTTTGAACAGCTATTTCTCTTAAACTAATGACCTTTGGGGAAAGTTGTAGAACAAAAGTTATCCATTATTATGGGTACTTTAACACCCTTTCGGCTTAGTACCCCCTTTCCGACTAACCTTGTATATTCCAACGGTACAAAAAATTATTTGATGTAGTCATGATACTTTTGGAAAATACAACCTAGAGCAACTAACATAACATAACATCACGCCTCTATTCCCCGAAGGGTTGGGCAGAGGTGTATAGTAACACCCTCATTTCGCAGTTATGTTTAAGTCACATGTAATAGGGGGCGAGCCTAATATCATCAACTGGGCACAAATCCAAACTCCAGGCTGCTACTGAGGAATTCCACTCGAAAAACCCTTTGCCCGACCTGGGGATCAAACCCAGGACCTCACGATCAGCAATCGCACTTGCCACCACTAGACCAACGAGGCAGTAAGCAAGTAACAGGTTTTGATTTTACCATAAATGGTCCTAAGAATCAAATAAATTGACATAGATAGACGATAGAACGGTAAAAATGTCTGCAATATGTTTTTAAAAAAGGAATATTTTTTTTTATCTAAACAATATTAGTTTTTTTTTCTATGCTTAAGACACAAAGACGATTGGAGGAGGACGGGCATAAAAACATACGCTCAAAAAATATTAATAACACTTTTTGCACGTTTTGTAAAAATATGTATTTTTTTATACGAAACAGATGCATCAGCCTTAATCTCTGTTAACGATTCGAATGCACACGAAATTCAATCTAAAGATATTGAGATAAAGTGCATTTTTAATTTTTTTCCCGTTTTTTTTGTAACTGTTAGCAGATCTGCTCGCCCGTTCACATAAGAGATTATAAATATTATTGTAATAAGACATTATGATTCATGGTAGGATTAAGCATCATTTTAAGCCCCCATCATGCATTCATGTGCGTATTTAGGATTGTTTACCTTGTAATGGTATAAAGCGTGATGATATCACAGCTGATGCATTTTGCATCGATATTATTACTAGAGGTCGGAAAGTCGGAATAAGTAGTGCAACTTGAGGTCAACGAACTGAAATATTATTATAATTAAGGCTTTTGTTCTGTCGGCGACATATATTTTATTTAGAGTTTTTATTTTATGTAAACTATATTTGTGACGTAAAATGTAGGTATGTGTTTTTTTGCTGAAAAATAATTTATAATTTTTTTAACTAGATATGTAACGACTTTTAATGAGTATGCCGGCACTGTTTTAATAATAGTATATGGCTTTTAAACAAGCCTTATTTACCCAAGAAAATACACAGGTGTTAGATTTCTTTTACAACTCAACAATACCGCTCTTCTTTCGCAATTGACGTAAAAAAGTGGTGTTTTGCACAATAAAAAAGATTCAATTCCATAAGTACTGCGTTTAAGACAGACCATGTTATAAGTGTTCATTTTTTCCCGCATTTTCAACATTTTCTATCACGAAACTATACGCTTTAGTTTATTTTTGGGGGTGGAAAGCGACTAATCATCGCTGCAACATTAATTTCAATAAAAGAGGGTGGGGTGGCTTTTGTCTATGGTGTACCGTCGGCAACGGAAGTAGTTTTGTCATATTTTTTTGCTATACTGGTATTGATCTAGTTCTCGCTGTCTTTTTCTGATATACAGAGACAGTATTACAATGTCAAAGGATTGGAGAAAACAGGGTTAAAAAAAAGTAACATAACATCACGCCTGTATTCCCCGAAGGGTTAGGCAGAGGTGTACTTATATAGTAACACCCGCATTTCGCCGTTATGTTTAAGTCCCATGTAATAGGGGGCGAGCCTATTGCCATCAACCGGGCACAAATCCAAACTCCGGGCTGTTTACTGAGGAATTCCACACAGAAAACACAAAAAAAGTATTTTCTAAAATGTTGAGGCTGATTAAAGTCAAACCAGGTGCAGCTGAATATGACAGAATTACATCTGACTTCCACAACCCCTCACTGGTGATGCCCATATACTAAGGATAGCGGAAGTAAAGAGAAAAAGAAATACTGGAACCCATCATAAGTTACCACATTACCGTAGGAACGATTGGTGCAACACGAATAACTCTCTCACCAAAATTATACAAGCATAATCATATTTTACTGTACATTATCCTAATCCCACAGTACAAACAAATTTCAAAAACATATGAATTAACAAAACCTATTCATTGATGACGAAATTAAACAAAATCATAGCTACACACTACCCTACGTAGGTAAAAACTCCCTCTAATCCACGTCAGCTGCTCGTGACTGGTCGCTTCTCCCCAACCTACCCTCCGACTACCCTTATTTACACCAAAATAAACGATGACCCAACCGCACTTACAATTTCTTTGTAACAGGAGATCAAGTTATACTGACTGGGTGCTCCAAAACGTCCAGTGTAAGTAGCACGGTTTTGTAGAGCATTTGAAATTGGATAAGGTGTCAAGTTATGCTGGTTTGTTGATGGCTCCTAGCTATGCTGTCAGATACATAATGAGTGTTTTTTTTTATTTTATTTTATTTTAGCACAGTTATGGTTAAAGCGATCGATGGCTTCGCGAATCTTCGTTATTGGTGTGGCCAATATTGAAGGCGGTATTTACATTTTTAGGTTAGGTTTTTAGAACGACAGTTGTAAAACATTGTAGGTATGACATTTTATAGTCTTGAAAACAGAACAAAGGTATCAGTTCTCTATGATTTAATTGATTCAACAATTGTAAACAAAACCTTAAATCCAGTTATCAGACGCCGTAAAAACTGGAGAAGAACTTAGAATAAAAAGAGGATTACGTACTTAACAACTGGTCTTATAAAAGAACAACATCACGCCTGTATTCCCCGAAGGGTTGGGCAGAGGTGTATAGTAACACCTTCATTTCACCGTTATGTTTAAGTTCCATCAACCGAGCAGGAATCCAAACTCCGGGCTGCTACTGAAGAATTTCACACGGAAAAACCCAATAACACTGCCCGACTTGGGGATCGAACCCAGGACCTTATGATTAGTAGTCGCACTTGCCACCACTAGACCGACGAGGAAGTCTTATAAAAGAAATAGACAACAAACACAAGATGCCAGACGCAACAGACTCATTGGAATTAATTAAAAATCATAAACACTTCGATTGCTTCAAAATGTTTATCAAAATAAAATGAAGGGTTAACGACACGAACATTGAACAATTCGGTCGTTTTGAACCAAACCAGTATTTGTACGGTACTTGAAATTTAAAAATGGAATCAAAACGTTCGGCCACTGTCGGCGAATGTCGGTGAGTGTCGGCGACGAAATCGGCCGACGTGTCGCGAAGAATGCGCTGCAGACTTTGTAATTGCACACCACTTGATCTACAGGGTGTTATGGTTTGAAAATCTTTATTACTTAGGTACTGTAATGGTAGAAAAATCGATTGAGTAGGTAGTAATTCTCTCTCTATTAGTTTTCGAACAAGCAGAATATACGAAAATACTATATTCTCATAAATTAAACTTAGGAATACAGTGTCAAGTGAAGAATGAAAACTATTCTCAATTTGTACACTGACTATTTATGAGGTTTATTATTGTATGTACTTCATAAAAAATAGCTTGATCTCTGCGACAGCTGTCAGTAAAATCACGCCTGTGAAATCCTGAATTTCATAATAGTACAGACAGTACCTGTCAATGTCATACTTTATGGGCATGCCGACCTAGGAATGTCAGTTTGACATACCTATGTCGCAGAGATCAAGCTATCTTTTATGTAGTATAGATAGGTAATACTTTAGTTACTACAATCATAACATCTGGTACTTAATGACAGACAAGCAATCAGTCTCTTTAAGTAGCTATAATAAATTACTACGTTTTTAAGATGAACCGTCTCGTTGGTCTAGTGGTGGCAAGCACGACTGCTGATCGTGAGGTCCTGGGTTCGATCCCCAGGTCAGACAAAGTGTTATTGGATTTTTCCGTGTAGAATTTCTTTTAGCAGTCCGGAGTTTGGATTTGTGCCCAGTTGATGGCAATAGGCTCGCCGTCTATTACATGGGACTTAAATATAACGGCAGAATGAGGGTGTTACTGTACACTTCTGCCTAACTCTTCGGGGAATACAGGCGTGTTTAAGATTATTACAAGTGTTTCACCTTCATAACACCCCCTACACAAAAGCTTGCACCTAGTGTATTTATGTCATTATTAACCGGTGCGAATTAATACTCATTTAGCATCCATTTTTATCGCGAATGCTCTGACGCAGGCGCAAAAAGCTCATACCTCTAGCGCGGCGCGACTCGACGCGGCACCGGTTTTTGCTGCGCAGACGCAGCTTTCTACCGAAAATGGACCGCTAATCATTGTTGTGGTATAATTTATATTGGTAGGGTTATGTTGGGTAAAGGAAGGATAGATAGAGGAGTTATGAAATTGTCTTTATAAAATGTTAATGTTGATGTCAATATCAACATAATAAACATGGATGTTTGTGCATGTGAAGTTTTGTGTCTGTAAACGCACCCACGATACAGAAGAAATCCTAGTGTGGGGCAATGATTTTATAAATAATAATAAACGAAGAAGGGTCAGCAGGATGGTTACTAGTTTTATTTTAACGCATCCTTGATCCGACCTCGGATGGTACCTTCATAGAGATCGTGTAGTTATTGTGTAACTAAGTATTAAAATTGTACATAAAACGTTTAGGTAAAATTAAAGCACCCTTGAGACTGCCGAAAAGCTGCTGACCAATCACGTCGGCGCTCGTTACGATTGGCGTATTCAAATTCGGAACCCTTGGACGAATTTAAATTTCAAACGCGTCCCTTCTGCGGCCGTGATTCGCGTTCTATTTTCCAAAATCTCTGCCAGCCGCAATGACCTCTGAACGACGTCGTATTTTATTTATTTTATTTTTATTTTTGTTTTCTAGTTGACGTCACAGCAAGTGATGAAAGAGCATAATGTTTAGTTCATCGGCATATTAATGCCGCTTTAAACGGACAAAAACTCGACGCGAGTCGGTCGACGCGGCGTGTCAGCCACTAATTGAGTGGCGCACGCTATCGCATGGTGCAACCGGGCCTCAATCAGTAAGCAAAGGTTAGAGAAAATTCTCTTAATAACATACTTTTATTTAGTACTGTTGGTGACCTGCCTTTTATAAAATTGCATAGATTATCGATGTTTGTAATCAGAATAAGTGAATGAGTAATCTTTAATTACTCAAGGAGTTTATTGTATCAAGATCTAAAAAAGTCCCTCTTGTAATTGAAAAACATTTTACATTCTTGCATTGTAGGGCGGGTAAATAAAGTTCGGACTCAACTAGATAACTATTTGGACTTAAATTGTACTGGAGGTTTTATGGGGCAGTTACAGTAGCATAAACAACTTGAACTACCGAAGCAAACAATACAGTACCGTAACAGGTATTTTGTTGTGCCAAGCGATAGTTACGTATCTAATAAATATTGTAACAGCGCTAGTTATCATGACAAGAATTCATTAGCCTCAATAATTGTGAATGCAGCGCGAAACGCATCTAATCGCATTTTTTTTCAAGAATTACATTTATATTATTAATGTCCACTTTCACGGAGATGCCTCAACAATGAAAGAGAAAATTCCGCGTGCCGTAACCTTGTAACGGCGGTGCAGTAAATTTTATTATCGACATTTTAAAAGTGAACTACTCTCATATTCGCATGTGACTTAAGAAACGTTCGTTACATAAGGTTTTTTTGTCTTTATCACGTACGTGTCGTGGCCCCACTGCGTAATTAAATGGTCGCATCAATGTTACGCGACCAACGTCGCGGGTAATGCGTATTAAATAGGTGATATCCTTTACGCTCACGCTGGTGATTACGCAAAAATACAACAGACTGTAATCGTCGACTTGCGATTGCCGTTGTTTTCTTCGCCTCGTCGAGGCCAAACGAGGTACGAAAATTAAAGGTGAAATCTTCAGGAACTCGAAGGTTTCCCACGAATCCGGGATCAAGAGTATCTAAAACCCAACAATTTTTATCAACAAACGAACCCGAAACAAGATGCGTAAGGAATTCCAAACGGCAAAAACCACTCGATGGGGACGATAAAACGAAATCGCCGATGCGTTGTCGAAAAAAAAATGCAAGTGCTGCGTGCGAGCGAGATAACAAAAAACGTATCGTATCGCGGTTCCACTCTAGCGCGCGCAGCTAATGAATACTGCGTGGAGCGCTGCGCGGGCGCAGCTGCGAGCGGACCGATCCGCCATTTCCATTATTTATTTTATTTCGGCGCGAAACGTTGAATTGGATCAGTACGACAAAGAGGTTAAATTGCGCGTCCAAATCCCATGACAATTGTCAATTATAGCGTTAAACGGAACACGGACAGATGTAAACAAATACACAATGTACTGTCTTTTGACGCTGCGCATCACAATGCTGTGAATGAGCAGTATCTGTGGCAGCTTGACAGTGTCGGTTCACGGGTCGGTTGGCTGTGAATCGATCTTGTATGTTCAATATTCCGTGTTTAATCCTTTTTATTGTAAAAGATAGAATATTGTGTAATATGGGATTGTAAAATTTTAAAATATCAAACACCCTTCGTCATCTTTTGACATGCTTTGCATTGAATCAGTTGAAATATACGTGTCTGATTTACAAATAATTAATTTTCATTTAAACTTGATAATCTGCATCTTCAGACTATACTCTACTCTCGTAAAATTTCTTCACTAATCTTTGCGATCTGAAACCGACGATTGCAACGAAAAACACAATCGGTGAATGCAAAAAATTCAATGACGCATAAATCTGTCTAAACCTCATATCTGCAGATAGATCATCTGCTTCGTGCGTGCATGTGCCCATTACTAGGTTTTTTCCTGCGGCGCTACTTGCCTCGTAATTACAAAGTCTAGTTATTAGACGTTAGCACAACTGTATTCTTTTATCGTTTAATCCGACATTATAAGATCGATTACTGGTCTATTAATATTCAGTAAACTCACTATAATGGCAGAAATACTTAGAAAATGCCAGTTGAAAGTGATTGACGGTGATCGCTCTGCCAAATAGGTGGCTTTGTAATAGAATCAGCTAATAGCCAATACATCAGTGCGACTCAATAAAATTGATGATGCTGTGACTTTGTAATTATTTTTCATCATCAGTGACGTAACGGGGAAAGTTTAATATGTATGAAACATGAAATTAATATAATCTTATTAAAGAAGAAAACGCTGCAGCAAAATACACAACATTTTCTATATTCTTTATTTTGTATACAAACAAAACAGCTACTAACAAGCGTATAATCCTAATAACAGACGTATACACACAGATGAAGATACAATATCATCTCACTCCACCACTTATGGTACTGCTACGTATCCGCTCGATCCCGCAATGCTAAGCCACCGTGACGGCATACAATAACCAATAAAAATATACAATTAAATCGGAATGAACTAATATGAACTCAATCCGATGCAGTTTTGTGTGAACTGAAATAAAAACCGTAGTAATGAGAACAACATCGGCATAACGACATCGATGCACGCCATTCATACATCGCACAAGAACAATGAACATATCGAAACGTGAAAGAAAACTAGTTAATTGACAAAAAATATGTCTTGTAATGCGTTGGATTTGAATTCATAAGCTAATTAAGAAATGTAAGAAGCGACATAAAATAATATCATCGAAGAAATAACTAAAGTTATAACAGTTTAATATATAAAGGAAAATAACCTTATCAGTGTGGTAGATAGATATTGAAAACTAGTAGATTTTCTGAAGTAGAATTCACAATAAAGTTGGTAGGACATTTAGTAATTTACATAAACTGGCAGCCAACAACATTACTTTATCAGTACTAAAATCAGTTCCAGATATTTCCAATCTAACATTGACTAATGAACTAATCAGACATAGAAACTAGCTGTCAAAGCAATGAAGCGTTGTATTATGACGTAACAATGCATAACTTGGGAAAAAAAGTAACATATCGACATACCAGGTTCCCTCCCCATCATTAGTGATGTGAACAGAAAAACATTTCGGAATCGATTCCCACATCGATAGATCGTCTCCCCGACAATTGTCAATTAAAATTCTCGCAATTAAGTTTTAATTACATCTCATTATACTTTCCGTTTCTATAAAAATATCTTGATTTATCCAGTTATTTAGCGGAGGCGTTGTTTGCAATTTTCGTTTTAACGTTTCATTAAACGATGGCTTCATAAGCTGTCTTGTAAATGGAATGTTGTTTGTTGAATGCTTTGGGTTTATATAACTGCCAGATTTAGCTTTCAGAAGAAAGAAGCTTATGAAACAATTTGTACCAATTTGAAGGAAAATTGTAGCGTAGGACGGTAAAAGAAACGACTTGAGTACATGACGTCATTCTTGGGAGCTGAAGAAATGGCGGAGTACACTTAATCCTTGTCTCGATTGCCTCATTAATCCGCTGCTGGGTGCTCTTTACTACCAATAGACACGTCACACTTGACAGACATTAGAAAACATCTTTATCCGGCAATAAACAAACGAAACAAACGAACCATTCAAACTATAAAAATTGACTCACTGTCACTCAGAGAACGATTAATGACAACAAAAAGAGCTAAACTCATCGTACGTACTCGAGTATCGAGCGTACTCGGTCATTGCATCAGCACGGTAGTGACGGCGAGTATCCATGATGGGATGACAGTATCACAACTAAACCGATCGTACACAGGGAGGGCACTATATCAATCATTTGGCCCACAATCGCACCGCACGCCACTTAAATAAATTTATAACATATTAAGTACGTTGAAAATAAACACTTTACGGTTTATGATTTATTTCGTGGTATGAATTATGGACGTCACTTATTTTAACGTTAGAAAGAGAAGGTGATATGCGTTTTATCTCTATCTATTGCGATTTCACGTGCCACAGCTACCGATAAACGTTTTATTATAGTAATTAAAGCGACCGATTAGATTTCGTACGTGTTACGCGTCCAAACATTTGATAAATGTGTCATTTTACAGCGTTAATCTGTATGTGATACTTTATTTTTTATGTTTACTATCAGAAAGGCAAACTATAATGATTTCGTAATTTATACAGGACTTCGCATTTGTTGTTACTTTGTGACAGAAAGTTGGCCATAGGAAACATAAAGTTATAAAGAAAGAAACAAGCATCTTCACACCGCGAGAACCTTATAGGCTCATTTTTAAATAATACCTTTAATAAACTGACTGTACAGAATACGCCTAAAAGTAAAAATTATCACTGTGATATAACAATTCTTAAAGACAAACCTATAAAATCCACATAATTTTGGTATTTCCCAACGAGAACGCCAGTATTTTGCTAGACCAAACATTAAAATAATATATTATCAGGGAGGAACCTATGTCAATAAATACATAAACACTGGTCAGTTCCATGACACTGAGTGACTGGTGTATATCATTTATCTCGGCGGGGTCCCACGGGTCACCGCCGTTTCCACTTATAAATACAATTTAATTTCAATAATTATAATACAATAAAGTCTTTGACTGATAAAGAATCGATATATTTACTTAGGTCTATGATAAAAGACCGGGTTGATAGAAAAGTTATTTTAGTATAGGTATTTCCTATAGCAAAAGTAAAGCAACTTTCTTTTTTAAATTTTACAAAAACATTGTAAGCACGTTTTGTATACCGTAATGCCATATAAATTATTACCTTAACAAGAAATATCTAAAAATTATATCAGAAAATATTATTCTACAAGCAAATATAAACCCCTCGCAAGGATATAAGCTGAATAATATAACAATCAAATTTTAAAAGTGAAATTTAAATTGCACGTCGTTACAAAGTCACATCCGGTGGAACCGTGAATGTGAAGACATCAAAGTTATTTTTTAAATTGCATATCGGCCGCAACATGTCAACGCCTATTGTGCCTATTGTTGGAAAAAAAAATGAAAAACCCACAAAGATATCGCGGTAACATAATTTTGTTATAAATTACACGGTATTTGATTGTCGGTTTGTACAGATTACCAGTTTTACGAAGCCCCGAATTGTAACAAAATGACTCCATTTTCCTTTTTTTAGTTCAATAATACGTATTAGTGTTCCGATTTGCCTTGTCATGTTATTATAGGCTGCGTAATGAAATATCATTTTTATAAATGCAGCAACACTTTCTTTATAATGTTGCCATTTTACACAAGTGTCCTTCCAGGAAGTTTGTTCAGAATTTGAGTATAAACAACCATTTTTTTTACTGGCATGGGATTATGGTTGAAGGGATCTTTTTTTTGTTTCTGCAGACGCAGTCGTAAATCACGCTTGTCTTTTGAATGTTACTTTATCAGCTTTTCTCGCTCTTATTACAAGGTGCTTTGTTAGTTTAATGGCCATGAGTGTCTAGTTCAAATTGAAGACGGGGTCTACTTTTTGAACAACAGAATGTATTTGGATTATTTTTGATGATCATTTTGAATGAACTTTTTATTATTCTTAATGTATACTACTTGTACACTTATAAAAAATATTTCTCCAACGATTTATATTCACTAACTTAATTATACAAGCAACGTAAAATTTTAAATAGGTACTCATTCTTCCATAACCAGACATTTCTTATCAGCTCTTGGTAAATGAAAATTGAAAGAAATACACGCATCGAATCGATTATAATCAATCGAAAATTAATTCAAGAACTCACAAAGTCGATTTAGCTGAATCGATAACAAACCGAATAGCGAGACGCGAGTGCGTAAACAATCGATAATCGCTATAACTCGTATTTACTCGTGCTCGAATTTACCATTACTAATTACAAGTTTATAGTTATTAAAGCATTATGCAGGAGAAATTGCCGCTACTGATTTACTGGGCGCCATTTTGTATTCGATATTTTAAAATTCGAATTAATATGCAAAGTTGCCACATGTTTTCTTGTTTTGCATTTTTTAAACTGGCTAAGTGTTTTATTTTTCATTTTTTATTTATTGAGTGGTAATAATGTTTCTTTGGTAAATTAATATAAATAAATACGTTTCAATGGCTGTTTGTTAACAACATTGATATAAACGTAATAAAAACACAATTTAAAAGCTTTAACAAGCAATCTTTACAATAGTGTAAAACAAAGTCGCTCCCGCTGTCTGTACGCTTAGATCTTTTCAACTACGCAACGGATTTTAATGCAGTTTTCAGCAATAGATAGAGTGATTCAAGAGGAAGGTTCATATACCCCACATTAATATCTACATTGCATCCGTGCGAACCAGGGGCGGGTTGCTAGAAAATAATATAAGAACTTAATGTTAATAGCAACAACTATCAACACATTTACACAAGTAATATCTACCCGAATATCCTTATTGCTCACTCAAATTTATATACCTAGTAATTGAAGAAACCATGAAGGTACTAATATTTTTATTGGTCATATTTTAAATTTTTCAATCAGGTAACCCTGTCCGTTTTTTTTTTATTTTACAAGCATAGGCAGCAGGTGTGTCGTGCCAAGTTATTCAGTTCACTTCAACAAGTAATTTTCGTTCGGTCTTTTGAATGGTTTTATGTCTTGAATGGTTTAGGAACCCGATTCTATCCTCTTTTGATCTAGTCTTTTGTGTGTTATTCCAATAAATTTTAGTTTGATTATAGAACTATTTATTGACATCCGACGTATGTTTGTCATTAATTTCTTTAATATGTAAGTATGAAATTGTTAAGACGAAGACCTTGTGCCCATGTATATCTTGGGTCGCTGAAATGTGGAACAAATATTTAATATAGGACTTCAAGTCCTCAATAGACATATTGTTGACATTTGTCTTTACAAAACAGCGCCACCGTGAACAACCAAGGTATACTGACAGGCAGCCATCTTGATTGAAAGAATGAATGATGTTTACCTGTTTACTGAAGACAGCAATGTCTTCATTGAAGGATTCTGACGAGCAAACGTCACCCCCCGCCACGCCGGGATCCCGGGGGGTACACGTCGCCAGCTCGCACTTCTCGAAGATCAGCGCCAATAGGGGGAACAGTGGGTGCCTGAAAACCGGGACATTCGTTAATACATTAATTTGTATTTCTTTATTTTTAAGGAGGATTTGTTTAAAATTATTTGGTTGACCTGGCTTGCTGTATAATAATTTTACCAGCGTAAAGAACAACAACAATATTTTTCTTTTTTCAAATGAATCATGCTTCTATTTCTGTTTAAAAACTATGAATATTCAATCATCATTTATTTTATTATGGTTTCTTTTTCAAATTCATAATTAGAGAAGAGATAGGTACTAGATTGATATAACAGGAAAACGATGACATTAGTGCAGTCAAGATGTCTTATTTTTGAATAAGGAAAACTTATCTCTTTTACTTTTAAATTCAGCAAAAATAATTCAGTTACCTAAATGATATCTTTTGTCTAACTTAAAAGCTCATAAAATCTACAATAACCACATTACAGCTCCAAAAAAAACTATAGCTTTATAAAAGGTAAAGATATGGTCCAATTGCAAGCGGGTGACCTCTCACGCGACTGATCACAGATTAGATGCAGATATGTACGTGATGTCGATATCATCTTTATAGTTCTGCCACTGTGTTGGGTGGGGTGCCAGTGACAGCGGCAATAAAAGCCAATTTCATGTGTGCATGCGCAGTTTTAATCCATTGAAATTAATGAATTTCGGATACATGTACGTTATCATTTAATTATCACATTAATGTCTTATAGGCTATGTGCATAAATTGAACATATTTAAAATTGCTAAGTGTTTCTTTATTTTCAAATTAACGATCGAGAAAACAAACATTATCTACTGCATATTTTATGTATAATGTTATCGTCCCATGTGTATTAATAAGGAAAACGATTTCATAAATATACCTATAGCATATCTATCTCTCATACAAAGCACTCACATCTCTTTATATTACACACATGATTTTAGGTTTAAAGAATTTATTTTCAAAAAAAGACAAGTAATGCCATTTAATGAAAATAGTAATAACATTTATTTTATACTTTTATAGTAACGTACTCGCATATTATAAGTTGCAATTCCAATAAAATGTAAACTATTATTCTATATATTTTATATTCCAAAGAAGATCAATATAAAACTCACAATTGTTTCATATAAAAACAGTTTACTCCGCAAGGTAATAACTAACTAAGAACACACATATTATTGTTATATTTTACTAAATTATAGATGTATTGCTTATTTAGCCAGTCGGGTGTGACGTTAGATACGTCATTTCCGTTCCACGCACTGGCCAATGAGACTTTAAAAAATTTGCCAAGTGCGTGTGTGGACCACGTAAAAGTAAGGTTCCGTAATCAAACAGTGTGCTACAAAGTTATAGAAGCAGTTTGTGTGGAGCTCACTACGTATATTTCTAAAACTCAAATGATTAAGAAGATTGTCAAATGAGAGAGAAGATTGTCAAATACTTTTATTTCAAAGTTGTAATAAGGCTTATATTTTTCAGATTTTTAATCTTCAGTTGTGCAGGGGCACATTAATGCAAACCGACGTTATATCATCTTTCAGGTTACTTGTTTAACAAGGGAACCCTAAAAATATATCAAGTGCGAAAACTCCTACTTGTTATGGATCCCGTATATTATATTAGTTAAAAATGTCATACCTACTATGCGTGTAGCTAAGGAATCCATACTCATAATTAATCATTGCGGTTTATGATTGAAACTCATTGTTAACTTATTTGTAATATTTGTTGACGTAACAAGCTGAAGTATTTTTACTATTTACAATATAATAAAAGATAACAACATTTATTTATATTAAATTGAAACTATTTAATACGTTTATACTAAGACAGTACGAGGATTCAATTAGTTTGGTCATCAATAAGAAATAGGTACATGTTTCCACAGATACAACCCCTATTACTAATTTAAAAAGGAATAATAGTAGCTCCAATACTACATACAAGCAACTTCTAAAAGAAAAACAAATCTATTGCATCCGCAATTTAAAAAACGAACGTCCGTTTTAAAAACAATTAAAAGCCAAAGAACCCTAACAGCCAGCAAAATAAGTAATACATACATATAAATTACAATTTAATTGCAATAAGTTTAACAACGTTACCGTGAACGGGCAAAAACTAGAATCAATGCGTAAACCATTGCCCGTTACTGACCTTTGCGCAAGCGCTTCGTACGGCCACAACTTAATACAGAGAAATTGTTTTATTGAAAAGAAAACTTTAGGGTCCGTTGCGGTTAGACACTTCATAAACTTTTTACTAACTGAAGTGTGTAACTACTGAGTTCCATTTTAATGTTAAAAAGGTTTTTTTATTATTTCCTTATCTGTGCAACTTAAAATTTATGATTATTTTGATATCTTTTCTGTCAGTGTAAAGAATGAATGCTGTTGCCTCAAGTTAATAAAAATAGCAAAAAAAAGTATAGAAATGGCAATAGTGCGTAACTATTTATTTACTACATATTCACTATAATTATTATTTCCCTTCGTTAGCATTTAGAACTAGTCTGTAACGAGCAGTTGATATAACAATTATCTAGATAATAATTTAGTTTAATCTTTCTTTCATATAATCACACTAATATTATAAATGCGAGAGATACTCCCGGTTTTTAAAAGGCTGACAGATGTCAAATCTCATGTTAAGTAATATATTTGGTTAACAAAATTTTAACAACCAATCACATTTACTTATAACATGAGATTTGACAATTGATCAGTTAATTTTTGCGTCGGTCAACTGTTTAGAAAACAGTGGTGAGTTTGTGTGTCTGTTTGTTATTTCTTCACGAGTAAACTGCTAAACCAATTTTGATGAAACTTGGCATAAAGATAGCCTGACTCCAGAAGAAAGACACATCTTGTTATTATGTAAATATTGAGGATATAAATCTCAATGAAATGTCTAACATTTATCATAATTATTTTATACTGTTTTATTTTTAACCTGCCAAAACATATTCAAGTAATAATACCGTCTTTCATAGCCAATAGAAAAAATACACTCTTAGCTCAGTTACATAGGATTTTAACCCATGTTATCATTATACCATAACCATTGACATCCACTGAATCAACTGAACTGAACCATTGAATCCATCCATCTTTTGTAGAATTTCTTTTATAATGTCCTTTAGCCCTATAACAGTGGGACCCCACCTCATCTCGCTCCCAATGGCGCCTAGCCTCAAGTTTCTTGACAACTTTTGATCAGATAACATTAAGACTGCGGCAATGGACGGTTAAGCGTCAAGTATGGCACCTTTATGTACTTATCATCTCATCTCAGGGGGAGAGTGATAGCCAAAGTTTGGCCAACATTGGTGTTGTTTTAAAGTTGAAACAAACATTGGTACAATGAAGGGTTAGTTTTGATTGTAAAGTCATTACTTAAATGTCACTATTGGGACTATAACATCTTGGATAGCCGAAGATCTCGAAGGCTGATACGAAATCGCTAGAGGGCACTGAGAAGCACCTGTGTCATCAGATTGACTAACATAGTATTAGCGAAAATGCCAACGCGAACGACGTCCGGGTTTCATTCGGTCACTTTTTGGGAACTCCCCCGGACACCCCCGGACGCCCTCTCACACTAGGACAAATCCGGGGAAACCCGGACGGATGGCAACCTTAGCTAGAGGGCACTGAGGCGCACCTGTCTCGTCTGATTGACTAACATAGCTCAGGCAGTTAGTTTTTACAGCCTTACTGCCTTGAAAATTCCTGACAAAAAATACTATCAGGGTTTGGTTCTGATTTACAATCTACAATTATGTTGTTAGATTTAAAAATATATGCCTAAGGTTGGCAAGGCATCAGCAATCCTCTTGGTGTTGTGGGTGTATACAACGTGTTACATAATTCCCCATGAAACATGTAAATAATCAAGTAGTCTTTTATGGTTGTTGTCATTTACCTCTCAGAGGAAATTAGGTAAGAATGTAAATAACTTTCTGTGTAGTCTACTCTTTAGTTTTATGTTTTCAGGGTTGCGTATCAATGATGATTGTTTTATGTTTTATCCAAATCCTTTTTTTGGGTCATACTGCGGATTTCAAATATTGCCAATAAACTCGTTACAAGGGACCTTTTAACCCCCTTTAGGATTTAGAGGTATTTTTGTAACACGTTGTATAGGCGGGGGTAACCACTTTCCATGAAGTAGACCGTAGGCCTGCTTGCAAACGTTTGACTTAACAAAAGTTATTCGTGCTCTTTATATGCTCGAGCTCATGATTAGTTAGTAGAAGAAGAATCTTATTCAGAAAATACCATCTCAAAATCACACGTTACCACTCACCCGTAAATAGCGTCTTTGTCTCTCTTGTGGACGAGCGGTTCGCCGGGCAGCGCGTGCGCAGGCGCCGCAGGAGGGGGGTAGTGGACCGGCGGGAGGTGCGGGTGAGACAGTCTGTGTTCGTGGTACATCGCGCCACCCTCCATGTAGCCTCCGCCGTGGAGGCTCTCGTCGTACTGTTGAGAGAGAGATGGTTAGAGATAGAGTAGGATGGGAGTCGCTGAAAGCTGCTCTTGATAAGAGTTTCAGAACAACTTTCAGCAAATAAACTGTTGTCTTTTTTGTGTTCTTTGTTTTTGAAAGATGACAGAGATTAGAGAACAGTAGCTAAAAAAAAGATGTAAGTTTCAAAGGTATAAAATAAAGGATTGGGTTTGAGAAGTTATGAAATTAAAGATGCAATTTTTTTTCAGGGATGTTTTTTGAATTTTCAAATTAAGAATGTACTTATATAATATTGTGTGTCCGTGTGTGTAGTTGTAATACAGTCTCATAATTTAATTATTTTTTTATACTTACACAGTCATAACAAACCCCATCCTCCTTTTATCTCAAAAAAAAATCAGTTAAAAGCCGAGACCGGGCTTTATACTTCCTATACGCCACATTCCTCCTAAAGCAACAATTAAACGCACGTACAAAGGAGTTTAAAAAACAAAAAGGAGGACTTGAAACGTTGAATATTCATTAAAAATGTTTAAGTCATCATGATGGCTATCTAACATCAATGGGGACCCTCAATTAAACACCATAGGCTTTTAGAATGCGTGCCTTTGCTTTTAAGCAGATTAGTGCATTAAAAAAAATTGACAGGCCCTCTTGTGGTTCTTTTGTGTACTATTCTTTAATGACAGATTATACATAATATATTGCTTGGCTGTATGAATTGTTTCTTTGACCGCCATAAATAATAAAACAAATATTGTCATATTTCATAATGTTTCATATTTCTATAATAGGAAAAGAATTACAGAAATATCTAGTCTCCTATCGTAATCGTCACTTTGCATAATCACAAAGTATTTGCCTGCATTTTAAATAATTAAAACGTACAATGACCTGTGACTTTATTTGCTTATTGCATATTTACATAATTTTTTAGACCATTAAATGTCGAATTTTATCATATTTTTATTATTTAATTATTACAATGATAGTTCAAGTTTTAATTTATTTTATTCTCAACGATATGTGTAGAGTTTAAAATTAGAATACCTAGTGTGAAAACAAACCTGTATTTGGGTTCTGTACAAAATGGCGGATGCGTTCTATATTTGAATGCTAATTGATGGACCCTTAATGACATTCGTGGTAGACATGGCGATAATGGTTGAATTTATTTATTTGTTAAAAGTGAAATTATATTTTTATTATCAGGTGAAAATAAATATTTTTATTCAAGTACATTTATTTAATATTAATCATTTAATTGAATATTCTAGTGCATTTTAGGTTAACTTCAATGATCTTTCATATTTTCAATGAATAAGAAAACATATTTAATATAATATTATTTATCGTTTTTCTGCGTTGACACGTTATGATATTTTTAACAGAATAGAAATAACGTGACTGGTCTATTTTGCCAATGTTCATAATGGAATTTTATTTATAGAATAATAAGGTATTTTTTTATCAATTAATTTTAATGGTTGTTTAATATATATTCACCTTCTTTAATTCGTGGATCTCTTCAAGATTCACCTATAGATTATCTATGGACATGAAATATGCATCATAGAGTTCACACTGTAAGGTTGCAACATCATCTTTATGTATTTTCGTCATTTACATACTTATCTTTGTAATGGCATATTAAAATTATAATTATAGATGCAGCAATTAATATTACTTCCGCATTTATTAGAATGTTAAGGTTACTGCAGTTCATGAACGGTGAAATGGCAAAATAAATTAAATAAAAATAAAAGCTGCCTCGTTGGTCTAGTGGTGGCAAGCGCGACTGCTGATCGTGAGGTCCTTGGTACGATCCCCAGGTCGGGCAGTGTTATTGGGTTATTCATTGTGTAATTCCTCAGTAGCAGTCCGGATTTTGGATTTGTGTCCGGTTGATGGCAATAGCCTCGCCCCCTATTACATGTTACTATGCACCACTGCCCAACCCGTCGGGGAATACAGGCGTGATGTTATGTGATGTTATTTTTTTTCTTACATAAATTCTCTTTTAACCTCACAAGTGTACTGCTAAATATAACCTTCATAATTCCCGCCACAATAAGTGGTCATAGAGGAAATAACCATGACACTTGGCATACGATATGGTGAATGCAGTTGTTTGTTATTAGGTACTTAGCAGGCAGAAGATTCTGGTCCTGACGTTACGGGAAAAGATAGAATAATTACTTTGGTAGGTAGTCTACCTCTTTAACAACACGTTTGGTGCAGTGGCTGAGCGATTGGCTACTGCGCTACGGGTCGTGGGTTCGATTCCCGCACGGGTCAAATATTTGTATGGTTTACAAATAGTCGTTCCGGGTCTGGGCATTTGTGCATGTGAAGATTTGTGTCTGTTAACGCACCCATGATACAGGAGAAATCCTAGTGTGGGGCATAGTTTCTTTTTTAATAAGAAAGAAAGTAAGATATAGGGCAGAGATAGCGAACCTTTACGTATCAACGTGTCATTTTTCTAAAGAAATGTTTAATGAGATCATAGACGTGCCATCAAATAATTTTGACTTTGTGATTATTGGGTCATATAATACCTACTTCACACTTTTTTCGTAATGCATAAAGAATTTTGTGATCAGTGACGTGCCCAAAATATTGTGTCGCGTGCCATTGGTTCGCCATCCCTGATATAGGGTAACTATTTAGAAAGAGACAGAATTCCAAAGTATTCATGGCCAAATATTTCGAGTGGTCTTCATATTATACCTTCATGTTTAGAAGCATGCATTTCAAACTGACCCAACCATTTTCGTACATTTTTTATTTTTTAACAGACACATTAAAACCTTCATACATATATCGATATCGTTCATTTTGTACAGTCGGGCCATCAAATGCGGTGACTGTGCGTTTTGCGTCGATCGATAGACTTGGACGGTCATTACCGCACCTTCGCCTCGGTTTTTTTTTTTCACTAGCTTATCGTTCCAACCCTGCTCTGTCTGTTATTAAATGTTTTAATTTTTAACTAATTGAGATGGCATGAAAGTTCTCGTCATTGTTAAAACTTGGTATAATGCAAAGCATAATTGGACCTACTTATGCAAAAAGGAACCAATCCACACATATTCCAAAATCGAGCTAAGTATGAAGAAAGCTATGTTATGTGCGTCACTCTCACGTGAATAAACGGTTTTTCTTTTTCTTTCTTTCTTTTTCTTAAAGCTTTCAAAATGCACCTTCTATCGGCCCTGTAAAAGTCAAAATGATCTGACAGCTTTGGCACATATTCTGTCAAAGTTAAGATCATTTTGATCCTTACAGGGTCGATAGAAGGTGCATTTCTAAAGCTTTCTACATACTTAACTCGATTTTGGCATGTGTGTGGATTGGTTCCTTTTTGCATAAGTAGGTCCAATTAGCACACAGTCCCACTGCTAGGATTGTCTCTACTCAGATTTAGAATAGCTTCGGCTTCAGTCCACAACGCTGGCCTGATGCGAGTTGACGGACTACACACACCATCGAGAACTTTTTAGAACCTGCTCAGGTGTGCAGGTTTTCTTGCGATGTTTCCCTTCACCGTTAAACGTAAGTGATAATTCGATGTACTAAGGCCTAAACCCTTCTCATTCTGAGAAGAGGCCCGTGCCCAGAAGGGGGACAGGGTTGATTATGATATAAATCAATCAGGCAGCTGAAAACCGTTGGTTATGGAAGTGTATAAGAAAGGCCTATGGTCAGCGTTGGACTTTTAGACGGCTAATACATGATGATGATGATGATCTAATACAGGGGTTCCTAAACTTTAAAGATAACGGAACACCAACCAAATACCTTTTATTTTATGAATCCCCACTATTGAATAGATAGTGGTATTATTTAATAGCTAATAATAAATAATTTTGGCGGAACCCTGATAACTATTCTACGGAACCCCTAGGTTCCGCGGAACCCAGTTTGAGAATTCCTGATCTAATAGGTTATTGCAATAAACAATATAGGTTGCAAGACCAATTGCAAGACCAATTCCCAGGTCGGGCAGTGTTATTGGGTTTTTCCGTGTGGAATTCCTGAGTAGCTGTCCAAAGTTTGGATTTGTGCCCGGTTGATGGCAATAGGCTCGCCTCCTGTTACATGGGACTTAAACATAACGGCGAAATGAGGGTTACTAACACCTCTGCCCAACCCTTCGGGGTATACAGGCGAGATGTTATGTTATTCTAGCAACAATTGATGATCAAGGCACAATTTAATTTTTATTTTTTATACCCGCACGTGACTAGGCTTTTTGAATCATGCCAAGTGCCAACACACATTCCTTTTTTTTATTTTTCTTGTTTTTTGCGTTGGAAAATTCTCATAGATGTCCTCGGGGATGGCGAGGGGGTCTGCCGGACTCTTACCAGCTAAAAACCATCGGGGTTCCTCCTTCTGACCTAAGGCCGGGTCACTGGATTCGCTATTGCATGCACCGCAACCCCGACAGGTCTCGGTCCACCAGAAGTGCCAACGCACTTAACAAAACACAATCTCTCATCCAGTAACCAAAAACCATAGCAGATACCGAATATTTTTCTTCAAAAACCCGTCGAATTATGTTCTAAATTTATTTTCTAATGCCAAACCGTTGGCAACACGTCCTGTTTGCTAAAGCTCATATATGTTACGTATATCTATATAGTAAATACGTATTTGTACGATATACTAGGTCTCGTTACCAGTTTCTCTCACTACTTAATGTCAAGTAAACAATACGTAACGACAGCAAAATAATTTACGTTCATAAATATATTTTTGTCTTTTCGAAATTGATCATTGATTTTGGTAGACAAATAGATGTTAACTACTTGTCATTTATGTAATAATCTTATATAAAGCTGAAGAGTTTGTTTGTTTGTTTGAACGCGCTTATCACAGGAACTACTGGTTGGAATTGAAAAAATATTTTTGTGTTGGATGCATAAATGAAAAATGTTGCATAAACGGGAAAAATATCCACCCGTGCGAAGCCGAGACGGGCCGCTAGTGTGTAATAAACAGATTAGCTATGGAATTTGGGATTTGTAGCAAATAATATGCCATCCATTATTATTCGTAAAAATCGACGAAACAAAACTTGTTGAAATTTATATGAAAAGGTTAGAAAACAGCATTCTACTGTGTTCTGATAACAAAATATAATGATAACCAATTAGTTCGCCAAGTGTGGTGATTGGACTCTGATATCTCTCGACACCGTACATGGTAGTGGACCATTTGCAGGCCCATGTTCAACAGTGGACGTTTATATTTATGAAGCTGCCTGTCTTGCAAACTGTACCTCAATAAGGGAAATGGCTTACTTCTGGATTGAGAGACGACATGCTAATAACATTACTATTCAAACATAATTTATAATCTTGATAACCGACATTAAAGTTAGTGACTTTATTCCTGATAAAAGCCATTGTTTTGCCCACCGTACCTGCGCAAGTTTACTGCGCATTCAATACGTCACTTTATTAGTACGTTACTGATGTTAAGTCCATTGTAATTGTTTTTGTGGTGTGCACGTGATCGCACCGCTATCGGGGAGTGGTTTATGTTGCTGACTGTACTTGAGTAAGAGTTAGATGGTTAGACGATCGATTATTTTTGGAAAAATGTTAAAAAAATATATTTGAAAAATATTTTTTATTGCGGCGGCTGATCGTGAGGTCCTGGGTTCGATCCCTAGGTCGGGCAAGTTGTTATTGGGATTTTCAGTGAAGAATTCCTCAGTAGCAGCCCGGAGTTTGGATTTGTGCTCGGTTGATGGCAATAGGCTCGCCCCCTATTACATGGGACTTGAACATAACGACGAAATGAGTTACTATACGCCTCTGCCGAACCCTTCGGGGAATACAGGTGTGATGTACCTAATGTTATTTAAGTATTTTTTATTTTGTAAATTTTAGTAAAAACTAACACATCATTTTTGATACTCTTTACTAAAACCAAAAATAATCTCGTAAATACTATAAATTTCAAAAATCTATTAACAATTAAACATTATAATAAAATAAATGTATTCGTTATTATAATTCAAAGTGAAACAAACCTAACAACATTGACCAATATTCAGTCCAATCAATGTTTATCTTAGAAAATTTAAATTTTAGCACTTAAACGACTAAATTATACCAAGTGAACGTAGGTAACTAGTCAAACAGTACACATTTATATCTTATAGATAATTAAGGTTTATTCCTTTAAAAAACTGCAAACAATATTGACACCCAGAGAGAACCAAAAGTTGAGTTTAGTTAAAAAAAAAAAATAACATTGCCCCACACTAGGATTTCTCCTGTATCGTGGGTGCGTTTACAGACACAAATCTTCAGATACACAAACGCCCAGACCCGGTACAACTATTTGTAAGACATACAAATATTTGATCCGTGCGGTAATCGAACCCACGACCCGTAGCGCAGAAGCCAATCGCTCAGCCACTGCACCAAACGTGTCGTCAAAAGAGAGAGAAAAGAGTGGGTAGAGTTCCCATGATAGCTTAGCGGTTGAAAGCCTGCCTTTCATGCTGGAGGGCCTATTCCTGCCGGGGTTGCGGTGCATGCTTTTGCGAATCCCGCGACTCCGGCCGACAGTCAGGAGGAGGAACACCGTTGGTTTTTAGCCTGTAAGAGTCCGGCAGACGCCCTCGCCTTCCACCGGGCGAGGGACATCCATGAGGATTCTCCATGACAAAATAATAAAAATAAAAATGGTGGGCCTAGTTAACATCCCGGTCCGTACCTCTGACTTTCAGAGTTCATATGCGGATCAGAATTTGATTATCACTTCCGTTAACGGTGAAGGAAACATCGTGAAGAAACCTACACACCTGAGAGAGCTTCAAAAAGTTTGCTATGGTATATGTTGTCTCCTCTCCTCATTCGAAGAAGAAGTACGTGCCCAGCAGTGGGACAGTATTGGGCTGATTATGTTACGGAAACAATACCTATTGTAAAAGTTCTTCATATTATACAGGCTGATTAAAAATTCATTAGCATGTTGAAAATCCTCATGGATATCCTTGTGGTCAAGTACCTACTTGTTGTGTTATCCCAGCAGTGCGATGACACAATAAAATAATAAGAACTATGTAAAAATCATCAGGGTGGCGCTGCGTCGCTGCACCTGCAAAATCCGCTGCTTTTTTTTGAAAATCTGTCTTTGATGCTATTTTATAATAGTTCTCAAGCCACGTGCAACTGTAAAATCTGTTTTTTTAATAATTTATTTGGTTAAGAAGATAGCAAAATAAATTATTAGAAAACGTATTTTACAGTTGCACGTGGCTTGAGAACTATTATAAAATAGCATCAAAGACAGATTTTCAGAAACCTCCTCTTTTTTGGAGGTCGGTTAAAAAAACACAGCGGATTTTGCAAGCGCAGCGACGCAGTTTGCTAGTGCATTTTTTTCTTTTTCGATTTTTTTATTATTAATTGTGCGCTTTTAAGAAATCATTACTGGAATGTAAGCAAATATAGAATACCTAGTATACCTTATAAAGATTATTTTTTTGTAATAATTGTTATTCCGTATTAGGTATCACGGGTTACTATTCCATATTTGCTTACTTTCCCTCTATACTGCGTGTAAATAAAATATTTTTTTAAAGAAACTTAATTAGCATCACGTCGTTTGTTTGATTCAAATCTTGCGACAGATTTTTCAACTACTTCTGCTTAACCGATTCTCCTGAAACTTCGCACACAAATTCAATTCCCATGACAATACAACTTTATAACATTTCAACCTTCAATAGTCAAATCCTGATGCTGCAGGGGTACTCCAAGATAAAAGCGTTTATTAAAGTTTTTTAAGAGATTATTTTCTATATAATTTCAATGATATAAAAGTAGATAACGACCACAATGAGAGCATAGTGTTTTTCCCCCTGAATGAGAATATTTGACATTTTCGCCAACGACATACGGGCTTATGTATTATGTATTAGCCTTATTTAGATTAAGTAATGATTGCACCGGCTTCGGCATTATCAGTACATAACTGTGCTATTTATCTTTGCAACTTGTGTTTTTGTTATACAGCGTGTCTGTTTTTGTAGCAATAATAAAAAATAAAAAATAAAGTCTTTTTTTTCTGGGCTAGTTGAAACACAATTCTTTTTTCGGCTTGGAATTTACCAATTATTTGCCAGTATTATAGTCAATTATATGGGCCTTCACAACATCGTCGGTGATATGTTGGTGTCAATTGGTGCTCCTCTGCCTAGCTCTGGCCTTATAATAAATAAAAAACAAAAAAAAAACATACTACACTCTTTACTCCTCATACCGATCATTTTGTATCCATAATGTGCATAGGAAGATGATTTCACCGTGTATAATTATTATTCCTGTCATTTGGATTTAAAATAAGCTCAATTTACACCATAGTACTACTAACTCATTCTTATTGGGACACAAATTATAGCGGAACAATATTTAGCTTCCATCAGAACTGCATCGACAGTGCATATCGCGAAATAAAATAATTCTAAGGCCTAAGAATCTACAAGAATTGACACAAACAATTAAAATATGCCTCCGCAACCGGGGGAGACGATCAAACGGATCGCTTAACCGCAATTGGTCGACGGGGGAATCATTACATCCCATAATTAGAGAGAGGGGTATATTAAGTCATTAAAAATGAATCTGTAATATTATGAACACGATATCAATTCTAGATTACATGGCAGAACTTTCTAGGCGCCAGCACCCTACCTTAGGTATTAGACAAATTGCACGGGGGAATGATTCCCCCGTTATTATGACTAAACGTTGTATTTCTAAACGTATACTTTTTAAATGCATAGATGTGAGTCTATTAATATGCAAAGAGGTTCAAATGGGAAATTGTGTGCGGGGGAATTTTATTTTCTGTATAAAATGGCCGATGATGCTATAGATTGTGTCCATAGACTCTTAGAAAGATGTAAAATAAATTAAAGATTGGCTAATTTGCATTGCCGTAATAAGTACCTACACTAGTAATAAAGTTCCATAATATCTACATTAATGTTTTAGACTAGATCAAGAAATACCCAACACATGTTGAAGCCCAATCGCGTGTTCCTGGTGACGTAGCCTTGGGCCAGTCAAGTGACAGCTGTCAAGAAAATACCTGGTGTAGGAACACTACAACCCGTTTATTGAAAGAATGGGATAAGAAATGGCGGATTCACTGTTTCCCTTTCACTCACAGAGAACGTGCATGAGCGAGAGGAAAATATTGACAACAATAGTAGCCAGCGCCGCCATTTTTGAGCTTTTGAGTAATCGGATTGTCCTACATCAGTATCTACTAATGCCCAGTTCCTATTATCAAAATCGAATCGTTTTGCTTAGCATGTATTATTACCAAACTAGGCATATAAATAGATTCATAAACTAATTTTATCTATGATAGCTACTAAAGTCTGAAAGCGTCTACTATGCAAAGCTGAGGTCTTTGCTTCATTATTGATAAATACACAAGTGTCTCAATTTTATACAATAATCGGTAAATAATAGGAATGGGCCATAAGAGAAACGTTAATCAATTACAACCAAACCGAAGCGGAACTGTTCATCTTTTAAAAAAACTGTCAAATAATTTGACAGCAAAAATAAAACCGAACATTTTAACAGGTTTCGTAAAAAAACTGACTGACATTGTGATTCGTTTGCGATTTGACAACAATTTTGTCAGTAGTGTATCCTGCTCCGCCTGCAAAGAGGTATAGCTTGATAATACCTACTTCCTTGATGACAATATTAATGATTATTGTTTGAAGCACACAGCACATACATATTCCAAGACCTTCATCTATAATGACTACACGTAAGCAATGATGGAATAAATTAATTCTTAGAAACAAGAATATTATTATTGACTAAATAATTTTCCTATTGTTGCGTGTCGTTTTAACCTTTACGAAGTGAATTCTGACGAAGATATTGTTGATTAAGTTCAAGTTCATTAATTTTGTTATTTTTTTTAACATTTCCCCACACTAGTACCTACTCTTTTATTGTAGAGTCAGGCTAAGCTAACTATGCGTTAGAATTGTAACGGCATCACTGCAAAGAACAACTAATATCTTTATTTATTTCTGTAAATAAATCTTTTACAAACACTTTTACAAGTCAATGTAATGTTTTTTAAGACTAAATGGCGCCGGCAGTTCCTATCTGACTAGCTCTGAGAAGAAAATCCGAAACAAACTCAGAGATCAAGGTCTCTTTAAAAGTCCAAACATTGTTGTATAAAATCTATGAGAGTATAACAATATAGGGCAACGTCTGGAATGGCCTTTTGAGGAAAGTGCCATAGTATTATATACTTAAAATAAACATATGTCCAGGAAATGCTTGCATTCAATTCACATTGTTATTCTTCCTGGCGTTTTGAACTCTTTGCAGTCTTGTTCACGATTGATGACATCGTCTGTGAGCCGAGTTAGGCGCTTCCACTCACTATCTAGACAATGCGTACCGTCGTCATTCATTTACAATTGTTGATATATTTACGCGATTCATATTTGCAAAAAAAACCGCAAGTTAACAAATCTATAAGGGCGTTTATTCACAATTATTTGCAGCGACGACACATATAAAACGACCTGTCGCTTCTTCATTTTTCTATGAGCGAAGATCATATGCGATCCTCACGCAAAGACACGAATCTAAAATGTCAGTTTGACAGCTGTCAAAATGCTATAAGTAGGGATGGGAACATTTACGAAGACTAAAGGAATAATAAATATAAAATTAATTTCTACACTCTCTATATTCAATTAAATCGAAATCTAAGTACTCCTGTCCCCATTTAGCGCCAACAACAACCCTTATCTAATTCATAATTCTGAGACACAGTAGCCTCTACGTCATATGATTATTTTTTAAAACCCAAGATAGCACAGATAATGTTTATCGATACTTTACAACATTCAATGAATGTTATTATCTTTAATTATGTCCTAATCGTATTTATAATCGCACGCCTAAAGAATTTTTATGTGACATCTGTCAATTATAATGTCAAACAGAGTAGTATTCTTTTTTAAAATATAATATAACTTAGCACTGGACGATCCGGCTGAATAATAGAATAATAAGGCATTTTTGAAATCCACTGATGATTTAGAAACTTCTTTAGTAGAGGTAGTGTATATGAATAAAGAAATGGTTAAGGATACGGTGGCTTAGAGTATAAATAGCCTCAAGAGTATACTATACAATACGTCCAGCGTACCTTGGGCAGTCAGCCCCGCTACCAACCTTGTCGACAGGCTTATCTTTTCGCCATGGCATGAGCTATTCTCATAGCTCGCGCTGACAGGAGAGAAGAAGAGTACAAGATATATTAAAGCCATCAATCAGTTCTGCGTAGCCTTTTCCCAACTATGTTGGGGTCAGCTTCCAGTCTAACCAAATGCGGCTGAATACCACTATTTTGGAGCGACTGCCATCAGATCTCCGCAACCCAGTTACTGGCCAATGCCGATACCTACTCGGTTAGACCGGTTGTCAGAATTTCGGGCTTCTGAATACCCGTAACGACGTAACGACCGACGGCTTAACGTGCTCTCCGAGGCACAGAGGGGTCTCGATGTGTAACGAACGGTCACCCATCCACGGATTGACAGCGGCAAGCGCAGCTTAAGCGGAGTATCAGAGAGCTGACTTTGGAGTTACCGGCTACATCGTTGTAATTACAACAAATGTTACTTACATCCCTTTTTGGAAGGGAGTAGGCTGGTCAAGCATTGGACTGAGTCACGCCGAGCTGATGGATAAATGAATGGAAATTGATAAACAGTAAAGTGTGACAAAATCGGCCAATTTGTGCAAAAGAGATCACTATTAGCAGAGCAAGGCAAAACGTCGCAAGAGTTCGTTCAGCAGAACCGTGACGCGTTTTCGCTGAATTGACAATCAACTCAATTTAAATGGTTATAATTAAGCAACCGAGCTTAACCAAACGTATATAACCGTACGAAATCGCAGCACTAACTATTTACAAGCGCTCAACAATAATCGGCGTCGTAAAAGTCGCTTTAAATCATAATTACTTATAACTGAATCGTACATACATAATATGACACGCATTTTGAACTCTATTACGACGTGATAAGGATTATAAAAATGTCCTTTATTAAACAAATCGTCATAAAAAATCGTAACAAGCTATTTTCGACTCTATTTCAATAGGAAAGAGGTTATGTTTGGGTTTTGAGGTTATGTTTGTGTTCGCGCGTTATGAAAATGGCGGCGGAGTTAGGTATTTTTATTGGAGCATGTTTGAAACAATGGATGTTTGTGAACGCCTAAAATTATTTTGTGTACGTCGAAGCTCATTTTGGACTTTTGTGTATTTGATAAACGTGTCGAGAAACTTTAAGGTTATTTTTACAGATTGGTTACAAAACAGTACAATAAATGTTCAACGATTGTTCTGAAGAAATAAGTCCAGTGAGTTTGATAAGCTTTTATTTTATAATAATAACATAACGCGCATGTATTCCCCGAAGGATTGGGCAGAAGTGTATAGTAACCCTCATTTCGCCGTTATGGCAAGCCTATTGCCATCAACCGAGTACAAATGCAAACTCCGGGCTGCTACTTAGGAATTCCACACGGAAAAATCCAATAACACTTTACCCGACCTGGGAATCGAACCCACGACCTCACGATCAACAGTTGCGCTTGCCACCACTAGACCAACGAGGCAGTTTTATAATAATATGCTATATTATTACGTACCGTCGCAGAAATCCTTTATTATCCAAAAACGGCATACCACAATAAGTCACTAAAGATGGAACAACAGATTGTCCATCTTTTTTAATAAAATCCCTCCAAAAATAAGTTAAAATGGCGCCAAGAAAATTTAGCCGGCCATTTTTCCAAAATGGCTACCGTGGAAAGGCGCGTTCCATTCATAACAATTCGACAACACGCACTGATCTTAGTACGATAACACAAAACTACGCCTACGTTTGGGGGTGATATGGGGTGAAATTAGCGTTTGTTTAATCGACATTACGTTTGGTCGCCATGAAACAAATTGGCCGTAGGAAAACCGTAGCCATGTTTAATTTTCGGTTTCCATTTTAGAATTTCACTTATTAGTTTTTTGTTTCTTTTTTTGGTTATGTTAAACTTCAGATTCTCAGTTTGATTTTAATATAAATAAGTGTTACATTTTTCTTTGTAGTTTTCATTTCAAAATATTATTTATTAATCACAAATTATAATTTTAGAAATAAACATGATATTTCTAGGAAGTGTCACGTATGTTTTCCTAAAATACATAAATGGCAAATGCCAACAACCATTCAGCCTAATAAGCACCCAATCAATAACCCGCTAATATATTTTTGACAATATCAAATTCAGAATGTCACAAATACATTTTTAATTTTGATCAATAGCCAGCAACATACAGCCAGACGTTTTTTTTTTCTAAAATTATAAAGCGTTCTATTCACGCGTTCCGTTACATTGTCAACGATTTTTAGTTCAACATGTCCCCGTCTATGTTAACGGAACGATAACCGGACAAATTAAATAATTGCACATGTCCACAACATTGGTATAGGGAAAATACGTAATTTTTTATTCGGCTTATAGACAACAACGGTATCGAATCTACGTTTAAATGTCTTCTATAATTTGTTTAAAGTTTTATTATACAGTCAGAGTTACAATTGAAAATTAAATATATAAATTATGGTCAAATAGGCTAAGTCACATAACATCACCCCTGTATTCCCCGAAGGGTTGGACAGAGGTGTATGGTGACACCCTCATTTCGCCGTTATGTTTAAGTCACATGTAATACGAGCCAAGCCTATTATTATCAACCGCGCACAAATCCAAACTCCGGGCTGTTACTGAGGATACCACACGGAAAACCTAATAACACTGCCCGACCTGGGGATCGAATCCACGATCAGCAGTTACGCTTGCCACCACTAGACCAAAGACACGGGTTTTTTTTAGGTATCTATTACTCTTGTGTTTCATTTTGCAGCCAAATAGTTTTTTCTTTCTTCGTTCTTTCTTTCTTTAGATTATATTGCCTACATGTTCCACCAAACCGACCTCCAGCGAGGCCCTAAAACCCTTGTTATTTCTCGGCCACAATCAATCTAAGTAGTGTCGGTCACACGGTTACGTCACTCGTGGGCGTTTGTCATACATATGGCAGACATTCTACATCTGCTCACTCACACCAAATCATTTAACGTTGTTAAACTTACACAACAAAAACCAACATAAATTATTTTCCCATAAAATTTTAGGTCACATAACATCGCGTAGAGGATAGGTGGTAATTAAAATTCTGTACCGATCATATTCACACCTCGCGACAATTATAAGGCTGGCAATTAATAAATGAAATAACTCTAGAATTGCTAGCGGCAAAAAATTGAAGGGATGTCCGTTTTGCGCGGTCTCTCGGCTCTGAAATTGGTAGTTTTTGTGACTTTAGAGAACTGATGTGGATTTCCGTGTGAATCTTCAAGGGTTTTTTTGGAAGTTTGAAATGATTGTGCAGTTTTCATAATGTCTTGTACGGGGTGGATGGGTTGAAATGTCAAAGCAACGCGCCATAACTTACTTGATTGGATTAAAACTATACGCCAAAGATTGTAGTTAACTTTTAATTAAAAACTATCACATGGCTGCACAGCTGGCTCTTTTATTTCTTTGCCTAAACTATCAACTGTTGCTTAGAAATTGTCCCAATAACAACAGTCCCATTCAAGCATGTCGGTCACTTGACATTCTCAAACACAATCAATCATCAACTTCTGGCCCAATTGCTCCACTCCAAACGGCCAGCCCAGCGTCTCTCACAATCCATAAACAACATTTTTGTCAATAAAGCCCATAATTCATAAATACTTGTATAATCTGCGGGCGCTAAGACTCGTCCGCCACAAAATGTGTAATGACTACCTTTTGACGGCTCGAGAGCCGGTTCCAAAATTAAATGATACGTTTTAAAAATGGAATCGCTCTGTCCCGCCTTTTTTCCATCGAGATAACCTTTAGTCCATTTGGGTTGCCATAAAGAAAAAATAAGCATCTTAGCGTTTTAATTTTTTTAAATGACATTCTTGTGGTTTTTTCTCGCTGGGAATCTTACAGTGTAATAAGTTTACGGACCGGCCGGTTTTTGCGCGCCATACTGTTTCTTCGATTTGTTCCTTTAACACTATCAAAATATGATTAAAATTTTTGACGGTCGCGCATTGTCGTGGGCTCAGCGCATAAGTCATGCCGTCAAACGTTGATGAGTTCAGAACCCTGTTGCGCTAATTAAGCTCGCTGTTATTAATCGCTTCAGTTATTTAAATTTTGCTTGAAACGCCCGTGGGGTTATCGTTTTTTACGACTTGCGGTTACGAGATTAGCGTAGGTCGATTCTGAGAAGTAAAAAATTAACTCTTTTGCGGCAACAAATATGAGTGATATGTTCAAACGTTGCGGTGAGCTGGGCGTCTTACGTTACCTCTGCAACGGAACGCTTATATATAAAAAGTAGATAAAATTAGACGAGGTTTTCGAACGCAGACGGTTGGGGAAGACAGAACCGTCACTTGTGCCCGACACGGGGTGGGACATGATGAACGCCACCCTTAGCGTCGCGCGTCTCTTTCTAACTCCCGTCTCGTTGCCTATCCCCGTCGCTTTGCCCTGTCATCTGGCAACCTATTCACACGGCTGAGGGGCCACCAGAACCGATTCGTAACAGTGAATAATGCATATGAATAGCACAATACCTAATAATAATATCAGAAAGTTGCCACATCGAAAAACAGTGTTTAATTCTCGAACAATACTTGTTAAAGATATAAATTTGGCACAATAAAAATGATACATTAAAGCGAAGTAGGTAGCAATCATTCAGGTGTGTTTTTATGTATTTTTTAAATTGATAGTGGTAAATCAAGCGTCGTTAGACGCTGCGAGATGCTCGTATCGAATTTTACTGCGTCCCGTTCGACCCGAACGTAATACGACCGTAAAACTTAGAAAAATCTTTATATATTAAAATATTACACGGCCGAATTGAGACGTGCTAGCCGAGGCGAGAATTACCGCCGCGAGGGCGACCTCTTCAATTTAACAACAACACAACATTATAGCGGGCGCTAGTCATAAATTCCGCTTCATTCATGATACACACAGCGTAAGAGACCAAAGAATGCTCCATGCGTTTGTTTCACGACCATAAATACTAATAAAACGGCCTCGTTACGGGGACAGTTCGAAAATCGGGCACACGACTTCTTAACGACACCTATTAGGGATCTTCTGTCTGGTCGATTTAATTGAAAAATTGTATCCAGAGCGTTGCAAGAGTTGTATCCGACTCCCGCGCCGGATGCGGGCCCAGACGTCCATTATTCCATTTGCCCATCCGCATGGGGACACGGCGGCACGACACCGACGCGACAGCGCTAACACGTGTCAATAAACCAATCGCGCGGGCGTATCCGAACACTGCGCACCTACCTTAATTACTGGCAACACTTCACTGTTCTATATTTGAATTCGATTCTCGTAGGGCCCGTTCTAAATCCGAGTGTAAGGTTGCGCCGCTCTCGAGCCGAATCGCTGCGATATCCATTCTACGCCTAGAATGTTTTCTCCTTGCTTGCTTTTTTTAATAATAGAACTGTGAGCAATGCCGGGCGCACGAATTCGGTCGATTCGCGAGCAGATTTATCGTTCGGAAAGTACCGCGGGGGGAACGTTAACACTTGTTTTAAGGCCACAGATGAAAGTTTTACTTCCCATTCCATTTTTAATTTGACTGTTTAAAAAACGGCCGCAATAATCTCCGTCTCACGCGCCATAAATCTGTATCAGCTGACTTCTTGATATAAGTATTTTTACAGCTTATCAGAGACGCAATTAAAGTTTTTTTATTGTATTAAAATTAATTTTAAGCGACTATTAACCCCGCGAACCTACGATTAAGTTTACAAATTGAAACTAATGTCGGTTGGTTATCGTAATTTCTGCGTAATATGAATATCTTGCGTCTGTAATGTAAACAGTGAGGTCAATAGCTGGCACATGAACCGCGGACGATAGCCGTGGCCTCTTATCGTCTCCTGCACTCAAAGGGACAGTTCGAGACTCTCTCCCAGTCAGATTTCACGTAAATACGCGGTCGTTAAGATAACGATTTCCTTTCGACGCGACGGCCGCAGTATCTTTTTGCTTTTATTCAATGTATTAAAATAAGGACATACTTAACTACTTAAAGGATTTCCATGTTAATAATAAAATGAGCGCGCTTGGTACGGCTCGTTAAAATGCTCACTTATTCTAAGAAAATTCAAAATTCGTATTTCGAATTTCGAGTGCCCACAACAGATAGGGCCGTCGGGCAAAAAGTCCGAAAAAATGTGTATCATCATAAATAACGTTGACATAAAGCCGCCCACGCGCGTCTTATTAACGCGTCTGTCCGTTTGTCCGTTCGTTACCTCTATTGTGGCTGTGAATGCGAGATTAGCCACACCGACACTCGTGATTGACTATTTAAACTTCGAATTCTGTGAGTGACGCATTTCTGAACCAAGCCGAGTGGTATTTCTTGTCTTTTGTACGATCGCGGTTCGGACGCGTTCGGTTTAGGTATTTTAGTTTTGTATAATCTGTATAAGTGCTACAGCCGCATTCAGATTTATGTTAAGTGTGTTACGTCTGTCTTATAAATAAAATTGTTTCGTCAGATAAGATTTGTAAGTGAAAAACTGTTTTTATTTTTAATCACCCGCAATAGTCTAACGCTGACATGTCAACGTCGTTAACACCGACAAATAGTTGAAAGAAGAGATTTTTTTTCATTTCGTCTAAAATGTTTATCAAGATTTACAAACGACGCGGGATCATGTGAATTGGGCGCGCGTCGGTGACCAGCCACCGGCGGGACTCGTTCTTGGCAATAATTTGGTCATCGCCCCGGCCGATGTGACCGAACACGCCGCCGACGAAAACAACCCACAGTCGTATAACTAAATAAATCAATAGATACAATAAGCAGTCCCGAGCAACACTAATCTAAAAGATAAGCCTCACTAATTACCAGTAACGGCCGACAATTCATCTCGCGGCGGCCATATTTCTAAAAAGTGTCAACGAAGAAAAGCGCGCGCTAAATAGCCTAGTAACGGACCGTCGTGATTCCAATTTCAAACCTCGTTATCGCTGCCCGAAAAAAGACGAGGCTGAACGAGATATCAAAAAAGGATTCGGAAAAAATTCGAACAACAAGTTTTTAAAAATGGAACGTTCGATTCGTACACATCGGGCGCTCGCGTTGCGCCGGCCAGCACTCGACGGCGCATTGTTCCAGCCCTTCGTACGGAACCGCCGAGTCATGTTACTTCAATTAATATTATTTAATCTGTATCTAGATCCCGTCGGCGTGTTAGAGGAATTATATCGTTTCGGGAGTCACCGCGGTAGGATTTGTCGATCGCGCGATAAACTAGTAGTGTTTGATCAGCGAAAGAAATAGCGTGACATGAATATGCGAGGAGGAAACATATTTCGATATGAGCGTCCAAATAACTGTCGCCAGACGGGATCGAGCTGATTTACGACGCGGCGTTTGATGGCGTATAGTATTTTGACTAGGACCGGCGCGTATCAATCAGTAATTCACGGGGTGTGCGCGTAAAAAGGATGTCAGTCGTTCGGCCAACAATAAACCCTCAAATTAGCGATCGCGCGAATTACCGTTGAATCTAAAGTGCGCAATTAACGCGCGTCTACAAAGAGCCAATTCGAAAATGAACAGCGATATTCAAATTGAAAATGGAACGCGCAGCGAATAAAACAATGAGGAGCGGGTACCTGCCCTCGGGTGCTCGGTATGCGAGCCGAGCATCTAGAGCGCTCGGCCGCGCTCAGCCCGCCGCGAATCCCAATTCAAAAATGGAATCGAACAGCGAAATTTAAATAACAAATTAGTGGGTGCGTTTATAAAGCGCGTCGAGCATCAGACTGATTCGAATTGATTTTGATGTCGGAATTATGTTAAGAGTCTGCGTCTGATAGTGCGCGAATAGAACATAATAAATAACAGGACCCGCTCTTTAAAAGCATATAAAATGATATAATAAATTGTTTCGTATATATTTTATTATGTGTTCGCCAGTTTCTATATGCAACCAATTTATTGCATACCTACATTTGCGGATGCAATCATAAATCTAACTATTATAAAATATCAAGTGAGCGTCGCCGTTCATTTGCTGGCACCTTGTACGTCTGTCGAGAGAAAATCTCCTCTACCATCAATATTGTTCATTATATTAAAAGCTACGACTATTTCAAAACAATTCAAGACGGACAATCACATTTTTATCGGGCATTCTAAATTCAAACAAGAAATAAAGCATGGCGCGGAATAAAAATGTACATTACATCACATTAGTGTAATCTCCAATGTCTTCGATCGTTTCCTTAAATCCATTAAACAAAACCGATATATTGTTATTATCTACGCCCACATTGAAGAAAAGGTGACGTATCTTTGGCCCTATAGCTCTCCGACCGGGGTCCAGTAAATAGCTAAGTATATTTCTGGCCATTAAAAAGTTATATCCCCCAACAGGTCCCTCCGGTTTTTTACTTTACAATATTAATATATCATATTGTCGTATTCCGAGTTATATAATTCATCAAAGATTATTTATGTGGTCAACTCGAGGCTCTTGACCGTTTTATATTTAAATTAAAAATGGAGATTTTAGTTTTTATTTTTCTGTTTTAGTGAAGAATTGCTGTTCGCGATTACTTTAAGTATGTTTTATCTGTGAATGTATCCGGTACTTATTTTTTAAGCATTAAGTAAATAGCTAAACTAATTTGGCCGACGAGTTTATAAGTTATTAGTATTTAGGCAACTATGTGTATTATCATGTGAACTAAGATTGGCTGAGAGCGCTCGTACACTGCGTCTGATCCGAGAAAATACAATCCGAATAAGCTGAAGTACTATTTGTGCAAGTGAACGATTGTGCACTACATCTGATCCAAACAGATTTGCAGCTGACTCCTCAGATTCGGATTGGATGCAGTACACAAGCGCTCTTATGATCCATGTTCTGCCTAGCTTTTTCCCAACTATGTTGGGGTGCTTCCAGTCTAACCAGATGCGGCTGAATACCAGTATTTTACACGGAGCGAGTGCCATCAGATCTCCGCCACCCAGTTACTGGGCAATGCCGATATATAGCGCTCTTATGATCCATGGCATTCAAAAGTGCGTCGGCATTGAAAGACATTAGAAAAGATTCTGTTCTCTTTCTGATTTCGGCTTGAAATTAGTTAGAAATATTGTCATGTCGTCAGACCACAATTTTTAAGTTACAGTAATTCTTTAAAACGACGTTAATTTATATTTTAAGTGTATTATAAGTGTAATTATAAATCTAACATAACAACATCACGCCTTGTATTCCCTGAAGGGTTGTCAGAGGTTGTATAGTGACACTCTCATTTCGCCATTATGTTTAAGTCCTAAGTAATAGGGGGCGAGCCTATTGCCAATAACCGGGCACAAATCCAGACTCCGGGCTACTATTGAGAACTTCCTAATGGAAAAACCCGATAATACTTTGCCCGACCCGGGGATCGAACCCAGGACCTCATGCTCAGCAGCCGCGCTTGCCACCACTAGACCAACAAGGCAGTTATTTATACTTTAGTGTCTTTATAAGTGTAATTATAAATCTATCATTTAATGACAATTGATTGTAATGGTACTACGATTCATTATCTCCATCAGATTTGTTATATTATCAGTTAGAAGATATTGATGTCCTTATTACTTTAATTTTACAGCCAAAATTATGTTTCTGTCAAAATTACAGCTTATTTTACTATTGTAACCCATTCTAGTACAGAAAAACCTATCATGCACATCATATGGCAGCACTTTTCTATACATATATAATTTTTATAACTACAATAACAACTTAGCTAGGCGCATTAACAGGTAAGCCATAACAAAATATAATTTTCGATACACCAAAACTAGTTGATATTAATGAAAATATAATAGTAGCATTTAAGCCGATAAAAATAATCGTAAGTGGCAACACTCAATTATATTTTATTATCTATTCCACTTCCCATACAACGTCGTAACTTAGCCGCGGGTTTCGCAACGTTGCCAGCGTAAAAAAGAGTCGAAAAAAAAGACAACAGTAATGTTGCCACGTTATCTTATTCCTCAAGCAATGGCGGGACATTTTTCAACACTTAAAACATAAAATCGAGCGTTTTTTTATCGCGTAATGTGAACAAAATTGCCTATACAATACTGGTGTTATCTTTACTGTTGAAATAAGTGCCAATAATAAGTTTTAATGTTTCAGGAACGGCCGAAACGCCCGCAGATTGGCGCCGAAGAATTAGAAAAAGATACAATAAAATGGCGGCCGGTAATCATATGATTGGCGCGAATTAACTTAAATTTATTTGTTGAGGATAAGTCGGCTACACTAAAATATGAAACGCATCAGCTGTTTTAGTTGAGGGCAAGTTGTAAAGTCGCCATAGGGCAAGAGTGTCTGTTGCACTGGTTGACAAGCCACGGGCCGGCAACCTGTCATTTTTATACTGTTTCATCACATTAAATGCACTTTATACATGCTAAAACTGGCCCCGGGATTAGGTTTAGCACTAAAACTAACTTATCCTGGCCTTTATTATGTTATTTTGACCCTTTATATACCTTTTCTTAAAAAAATCAGTAATTATAAACAGTGTTTGGAAAGCAGTATGTATTTCCCTGAGTGAACTGACAAATAGGGTCCTAAATTACATTTTTTAAACCCAGATACTAAATTGACGGGCACAAATGTCAAACTTGAAAATAATGTTCCTAAAATTTACAATTTTGACATTTGTGCTTGTCAATTTAGTCTCCTGGATTAAATATTGGACTATAGTATACGTTTTTAGGCAACTAAAGCTACTATTGCATTGTTCATAAATAGATTTAACGCAAACGCTGTGACAACGTCAGTTAACTAGAAAACTTATAGTAATGTCTATGGTAGTACTAACAGCTGACTCAAATGTAAAGACTAAGTTCATACGATTGTCAATATCGCTGTGATACAGGTAAACACATTTTTACTGCGTTTAAATATTGTTAAAAATCAATTGAAGCAATCGGATCATCATTTGGGTTTTTTTTAGCAGAACAAGCACATTTGAATTATTACGCTACTATTGTTTAAAATAATATAATATTATTTATTGTACCTGCATTAAAGAAATGTTTTTATTTACATTGTAATTCAAAACTAAAGACAATTTTGTTTTATTTTTTATTTAAAAATATTAATTTCTGCATTAAAATTAACACTTTCATTAAAATTAACACTTTCATTAAAATATTTATTTTTCTGTACAGTTAACTTAACGTTCAGTGCAAAAAATAACCTTTTTGTATAAAACAAAATGTTTAGCAAGTTTTTTTGCGTTTCAACATTTTCACATAATTTTTTGATGCCTATCTGTATACCTACATTGTTCCTACAGTGCATCTGAAAGTGTCTGAAAGAAGCCGTTTAATTGTTTAAAATTTAATGATTTAGCCAAAAAATTTATGGATCGTAAATTGTTTACATCCCCTCATGCGTGGGCAAGATTGGTCAACAGATAACATAAAATATTTTTTATTTAACCACGTTTATTACTTTTAAAATGGACGCTTGAGTATTTTTTTATCTGTCAAGATATTGGTCATATTGTTTTTTACATTCACAGAGTATATATCGTATATGAATTGTCAAGTTATATAGTATAATATCATATTTTCCGTAGTAAATGGATTCCTTTTTTATCGTGTATTTAGCAGGCGTATTTTTTTTAATGAAGTAGTCACAGACAAGCGATTTAGAATAAACACCGAATTTATTTTCTGTAGTAATCAGTTATAAAATGAAGATTGTAAATATTGTTCGCTTCAGACATTAGAAATTATGAAATAAGCATTAACATATTGTAGATATTCGGTATATTGGCCATTATTATACATGTGTGCATGAAAACAGCGGGGCCCCTTATAGCTTTTGATTCGAATAAGACTTTCAAATGTACATATATATTTTACAGGTTTTTCGTATGATTTTTCATTATGGAAATTCAAAATATTTTTCATATTCAAGCGTATCACATAGATATAACACAGATACACGTATTTATAGCAGGAACAAGTCAACACACCGTATCCAGTACACATGTTATCACGTTATTTAGTGGGCCACCGCCGAAAACCAGCAGTATCAGCGATTATGACTAACTATTAGTAGACAAATTGATATCCTTATCGGGTGTATCGTAAAATTTACGATATACCACCGTTTACAATGAACGGACAAGTCTTGTGCAAATATAATTTGGTTCAGTTACGTGAGAATTAATTTTTGTTAACTTTATTGCGTAATGAGCAATAATTGCGAGAAATGGCGCTTTTTTGTTATCGTGTGTTGTTTACCAATTTTTGGCGTACCGATGCAATGTTGAGATAATGTGCGTCGGTAAAAAGTTGTGTATTATTTACGTTTAATTCGACTTTTTTTTCTAATACAATTCAAAATTGAAAGCGCAGATAAACAAATTGGATTGAATTTAACACAAAAAAACAACACTGGTATATATTGCGGGTTTCATATTTGTGGTCAGACTTAATTCTGAATTAAATAAGAAAAGAAATTTAATTATATCAAGTTTTATCTTATGTGGTACCTAGTTATAGTGTAATATTTTGAAATAAAATGCACACTACCTCTTTAATTTTTATTTAACAATATAGTCTCCGTCCTCTAAAAACAATCGACGGATTTAGGATTATATTCCGTAAATATTAGTGTTCTTGTGAAGCTATATTTCTTATAATTAGGTATCATTGTCCGATTTACAAAATATAATGAGTAGGTCAATATCATAATAAAAATGTAAATTACGAATTATAATTATTGCAATAAAAAAATTAAAACTCCAGTTATCTTTACCGTCGGTGTCCATTTATTTTTATGAGTAGGTACAACAAAAACAGAACTTAATCATTTTAAATTAAATACAAACTTATTTAAACTCAACAATGTTAATAGGTAATATTTTAGTAACATGTTAATTATACTATTTATCTATTTCATTGTTAATGTAGGTTTTTTTTTGCGAAATATGTTTTTCTAAGTTCCCAGTGCTAGAAATAAAGAAGTTATTGAGATTACAAACGCGTTATTATTTTCATTCTCCTATTAATGTTTTATCTTGTTTGCTACTACAGCGATTTAAATTGTAATTTATGTAAATTCGTATCATCTTTATTTATCATCTGACGTTATGCAATTAATGTTTAATTTCAATATTATGCGAGAATACTTAAGTGTTAGTAACGTCTCGGTATGTACTTATACACTTAAGTGATTTTGCTAAAATCTTTTTCTTATTATTTTTCCAACATAACAGTTTTATTACTGTATCATACATGTTATGGAACTGAAAAAGTTTGTAAGGCATAGGTACGTACTACAAAAACGTATTTATGGTCAAAAATTGTAAAAGTTGTTTGAAATTTTCTGTTACTCTTCTCAACTTTTGCTGTTTCTAGTTTATAAGAATATATTCTTGATTTGAAAGTTTAAAAGTATTTCTTAATAAACTTTTACATGTGAATTATTTAAATTTGCATGTGTATTCGTATGAACAAATACAATTTATATCATACCTACATAATTATTTTCTTCTTATTAATTGTCATACTGAACGTATTAATATATATTTTCAAACAAATAATTTGACTTTCAGTGAGCAATTGTGTATTTGTGGTTAAAAGTTATTATGGCGTGCCTAATTCGTGAACAAAAACATGGATATTATGAAAGTTATCATTTACATATACAATAATAACGATTTTTTTATTTAAATTTATGTTATTGTAACAGGATCATCCATTTAGACTTTCATATTATCTCTAGCAAGAGTTAACAATAAAATATACTAAACAACCATTTCTGTATCCGTATTTCTATCAAATTCATCACTCTCTTTATCTTCTTTCAATTCGAGACTTCTGCTGTAGATACCTACACAATTTTATTTAACTTTTATTAAAATGAATCCGATACTAAAATATCTCGACCTCAAAATTAATGGTAAACGCATACCACCATAACTAGGCTAATGCTAAACGTTATGCCATTATATGATATAATAATTATATAAATTATAATGTGTACCAATATGGCGTCGAGTGCACTTAAAATGTGTCCAATTAAATGTACTTTAATCCAAAAATACCTAAAGTCTGACGGCGTGTTAAGTTATTGCGTTGGAACTAGATTTGAGCTTTAAAGCTTATTTTGGCAAATCAGTTTCTTGTTTTATTTATACCGTTTTTACTGTAAAAAGTTGTTGATTAATATTTTTACTGCAACAAACATATTTTGTTAAAACAACAAAGTGTAACAAAGTTTTGACTTATGTGGATGACGTTTTGATCTATCTATGTTATATTTTTAATGAACAAATTGACTAATATTAAACCGTAACCGCTTTAGGTTACGCTTTAAGCTTTAGCAGTAAAAACTAAATTTATAATAGAAAAACCTTTTCATAAATTTAGTTTTTGAGAGTTAACGGAACTAAACAACTTTTGATAGGCATTGACAAAACTTGTGACAACTCTGTAAATATTAACAGTGTCATTTGTAACGTATTTTATTATTATCTACCTGTTCGTGGCGTTGAAGTTCCATACTTTGCAAAGAATGCCATGATCAATAGGTATTAGAGTTCCGGTGTCCATAAATACAGAGGGAACATATATTAAAAGTCTGTTTTAGAATTTCATTTCAGTATACTGTGAGGAACATTCTTTCTCAAAAAGATGATTTTAATTGTACAGGTACTTTAAAGTTAGTTTTATGACCGTCGGAGAAATCAATATAACGAAGACAAATTGTTTTAGATGTGATCATATAATTTATGAACTGATAATCGCTTCCTATCGCGTATTATTTGACAGATTTTATTAATTAATGTAGTTTTTAAATAAGTACTTAATTTATATTTTATGGCTAGACCAGATATTTAATTTGCAATCTTTATGATGTTATTTCATTCGATGAAATCTTTCTCTGTTAAGTCTCTTCAAATCCTACCTGGATTATAAATGATTAATTTCTATGAAATTAAATTATTAAATGCTAAAATAAATCACTAAGCTTTTAGAAAACTCATTTAAATTAGGTACCTATCGCTTTTTGCTATCTCATATATGCATAGATTGCAATAAATTGAATGGCCATCTATTTTGTTTGCAACATCTCCAAAATGTACAAAAACATGTCATTTGACACTTTAATGGGTTTTGAGTTATTTATTTTTACTATTTAATAATACTGTTTCTTAACAAAGAAGGATTAAAACTTTTGTTTCCTACACCAAAAACAATACAACCCTAAATCTTTAGAAAGTTGTGTCCCCACGAATTCCGTTAGGGGGCATCTTTGTGGCGTGCACCAAAAAAAGTTTTTCTTTTCATTGTCAATTGAATTTTATTGTCGGTTTCTAAGATACTCTTTTGTGTCAAACTGTGCGTTTAAAGCCGCTTGTAACTCCACAGACTTCACCGTGTCCCGTCCCCATCGCCCATAAGAGAGCATTCAACAATAGACGCCCCGCTGCACGCCATTTTATCCCATTTATTGTCCCGATTCACAAACCAAAGTTGCTATTCCGTCAGGTGTCCAAAATATGGAGACGTATTCATTTATTCATCAATTGGATTTATTCTCATGACCGCTTCCATGTCTCGGGAAGACGTCACTGGCCACTAATGCTCCCACTGAACCGTAATGGAATCGCTCATTCATATCACAGTTAAAAGTTTTTATTGAGTGCGAGATACCGTCGTGATTACATTATCACAAAGTGTTTTACGTTCATAATGCATTCATTTCGTTTTCATTATCACCGGTAATGCGTCGGTGGTGTTAGAGCGCGCTCTGAACTGACATTATGTATTCCGAACGCGTTTTACTTGTTATAACAACTTCCCTGCTGTTGAAACACGCCTAATGTGTCGTTACGAACGTCTGCCCATTTTTGAAACATGTCTCAATTCTGATTTGCTTCAGTTTTTTATCTTCAATTACTTCACGGTCTCTCAGTTCTCGACTAAAAACTGATTACCTGGGTTTATTATGTTTTCAACACTTATCACTGTTATTAGTATCATTATCAAATATCTTTATGTCATTATCTAAGGATTTTGGATTTATCGCTTTAGGCTATCGACTGTACTACAACCGCAGCTGTCATATACATGAGGTGTGGGTGTATAGTGATGTTTGTGTACTTGTGATCAGTGTACATACCCTAGGCTGAGCCATGAAAGCTCGGCCCGAGCCCGGGTGCAAGGCTCCGCTGGCCACCACGAACGTTTTTCGTCACGGGCCCAACCTAACACAACACACTAGCACGTGAACACATACACATCAATTATTTGACACCGTCACAGCGGCCCGCTAGCTCACTAGTGTCATAATGCACTCGCGACGGATGTTAACTAGAGGTTTTGTATGGTTCGATCACGGGACGCGGCGTGGCCGAGCGAGGCGCGGGGAAGCGGGAGGCCCGGCGCGCTCGGCAGTCTGGCGGACACTGCCGCGGGACGAGCGAGCAGGGCCGACGCCGGGGCGTGGCGTACTGCCCACTTCGTGCCGCGCCAATCGGCGCCGGGCGCCGGGCCGCGCTGCGGGCGCGGGCCGCCCGGCGCTGCGCGTGTGTGCCGCTCTCCCGCCCGCCACACCGCGCGCGCGCGTCGACACAGACGGTCGTGCGCGTTTTTTCAACGGTTTTTGCGGCAATTACATGAGAGTTTTCCTCTGTTCGGATTTTCTGTACCTAATCAAAATTGCTGAGTTCCTCTCGCACGGAACGCGTTGTGAGTTAGGTATCGGCGTTCGACGGTTTATGCTCGCTTGTGTATGTTTGGAGCGCGCCAATGGGATGACTTTGGATCTTTATTTATTTCAAACATCTTTAAGTTTAATTTTATTCAAGATTTTTCACTGCAATCTGCTGAACATTTTACAGAATCCTTTCTAATAATAACAAGTGTGTCGTTGGTTGACTTGCGCGCATGCGCCGTAACCTCCGACGTAGGACGGCCGTAGGTAAAAGTGTTTAATGTGAAAACTTTGTGATGGCGACACTCACCCGCGACCATTCATCGTTTAGATTCAATCTTTGTATTTGGAAACTTTTTAAACTATACTGCACCGGATTAAAAACTACAAATCAATTCTCAAATAATAAAAAATAAATAGGTAGAACAACTTACTTTTTTACTTGTATGTCTACTTAACATTTATATTATTCATGAGCGAAGCGAATAGTAGAATAAAACAAAAGTAATAGTAAGTTTAATTTAAATGAAGATTTGAACAAATTCATAAAGGGTCACGCGTGCATGACGCACATTGCTTGTAGGTTTTTTTCAACAAATGTAACCTTTATCACAGTTTTATTTCTTCTAATTGGGTAGTTTCTGCGATTACAGTGGGATGCTAAAAGTTATAATTAATATATTTTACGAATAATGAGCTACCTTCTTAATTCACTTATATTGTCCTATTTGTCTTATAGCCACTTTGATTTAAATAAACAACGCTTCTGGTACACTGTGCCATCATTTAGAAATACTAGGTACAGTTTTGGTTTATTAGTCGACAAACACGGAAACTTGTATTATTTCATGGATCAACTACCTTACCTTACTTTAGGATTATACTTCAAAGATAAAAACAACTCTAAGGATCTACATTGTATTCAATTTATTCAGTTTCCATACATTTACTAGAGTATTCGTTTTCTGGTAATAAAAATTACTAAAGAGTAGGTTAAAAGTTAATAAAACTGTACTATGCATGGACAGATTGCCGGCTTTTCGCCAAATGAAAGTGCAGCGGAAACAAACCATTTTTTTCAGCTTCCGATAACTTACAATGACTAGCATTTGATTACATGTTCATATGTTCTGTGTCTTTTTCCTTAATGCTATATAGCATGATGATTTTCCATTGAAAACACTCTTACTAATTTGTTAAAAGTCCTTAATATATTTAGACGACATTTTATTGCAAAATCTACATTAAAAAAACACCTTGCAAACTTCATAAGAAAAAGTTTCTACGCTTTAAATAAATGTTCCTTTTTACTTGTTCATTTTTAACTGTAAAATAATCTGTCATGATTAGCATTACCTACAACAGAAATTGTGCTTTTCAAGTAAATTTTTGAGATTATACGTAACTTCAAACAAGATATAACAGTATAAATTGCGAGACACGTATCGAGTGTACGACTTTGCCATCTCTATGGTGTTAGTAGAATTCCTTACGGTACTTCTAAGGCATTTGTAGTTAACGCTTCGAGATATTATAAAGAAGATGCTGTGAAGACATACTAATAATTTTAAGAAGGAACTTGTCTTGTAGTTACAGACTCGTTAATACCTTATCTGATTTGTATGGAACTTATCAATTACGAAATACCTATATTAAATATATGATAGTCTATCAAAGTTCAGTTCTGCCTAGCCTTTTCCCAACTATGTTGGGGTCAGCTTCCAGTCTAACCAGATACGGCATAATACCAGTATTTTACACGGAACGACTGCCATCAGACCTCCGCCACCCAGTTACTGGGTAACGCCAATATCCTATGGTTAGACCGGTTGTCAGACTTTCGGGCTTCTGACTACCGGTGACGACTGTCATAGGTATTTGTATGACATCCGGGACCGACGGTTTAACGTGCTCTTCGGCACGAAGGGGTCTCGATGTGTAACGAATGGTCACCCATCCACAGACTAGCCGCGGCCAGCGCAGCTTAACCTTGAAAATCTTTGATAGATAGCACGATAGTCTATCAAAGTATTCACCCTTAAATTGAAGAAAGTTCTAGGGTAAAGCGCACTATGCACTCTAAAATTTATTACACCAATTTAGACTGTAAAGCATAATGCGTCCATTTTCCTCGCGATGTTTTCCTTCACCCTTAACGCGAGTGCCGATCGAACACAGACCTTCCTAGACTGTATTGTTTGGGGAAAATTTAGTTCGAACTCTTTGCACTAAAGGATTTCGTGCACTGCTTTTACATTACTCTCAGCTTAGGCCCTCCGGTTATTCAAAAAATTTGGAGTTACACCAAAATCACTATACTTAGCTAACATATTGGTTATTGTAGACATTTAAAACCAGATTTTAGGCTAAGCTGATGAACGCAAAGACTAAAATCTGGTTTTAAATGTTAGTTCAAGTGATGCAAATACTAACAACCGTATTTTGATTAATCAATCGCATTAGTGTAAAATACTGGTATTCAGCCGCATCTGGTTAGACTGGAAGCTGACCCCAAGATAATTGGGAAAAGGCTAAGAGGAAGAAATCGCATTAGTTCACATGAGATTTGATAACATTTTTTAGATTTTAAATAGCCTTCCTGAATCCGCGAGTTAATTACTTCTACAGTAGGTACTGACGAGAAATAATTGGGTGTTTCTATGGTAAGGTGGAGCACATATCATGTAAATATCTATGCTTGGCTTAAATAGTGTTCTTCTCCCTGCCCTTATCCCACACCTAGGTGGGGTCGGCACAACATGTATTTCGTGAATCCATGTTGTTAGAGGTTTTGGCTCATTGTTTTATGACCGGCCGCCTGCCTGACATCAACCCTCCTTGGGAATACTCGTTGCGCTGTCGCGCGGGTGACCCGATGTACTTGCTGATATTATGCATTGGGTCCCAAAATGATATGCTTGTCAATCTTATTGCCGCCAACTAAGTAGACTATGTTTTTCTTGGTGGGGTATACTTGAAGATCCTCGACCCACTCATTCAGTTTTGTGGTGGCAAGCGCAACACCTGATCCTGGGTTCGATCCCCAGGTTGAGGAAAGTGTTATTGGGTTTTTCCATGTGTGTTTTCTCAGTAGTCGCCTGGAGTTTGGGTTTATGCCCGGTTGATGGCAATAGGCTCGCCCCCTATAATATGGGACTTAAAACATAACGGCGAAATTAGGGTGTTAATATAAACCTCTATCCAGCCCTTTGGGGAATAGAAGCGTGATGTTATGTACGTATATTTCAGACACTATTATCTCTTAAGAGGAAAGAGTCTCCACGGCACAAGGAATTCTTGTCTGGATGCTATTGATTTGTGTAATCTAATAGAAGATTCCTATAATTTGCCGAGCGTTATTGGTTGAAACAGAGACTTTTACCTTTACCAATAATGAAGCAAATATCCTATCCATGGCTCTAAGCAGACTCTTCCTTACGTTAGTAGCTATTCTAGCTATAACAGATCAAATTAGCTTGAGATTCTATTTATATCCCAGTTTAGCAATAAAAAATGCTACCATTGGAACGGAATATGATTATTTTTAGGCCATAGGAACTAGGCATAAGACATGTCTAGGTACTTGTTACTTAATCAATAAAGATTATTATTATGACTAAGTGCAATCATTTGACATGATGCACAGGAAATTCGTAATTATTATTACGAGTCAAAGGATAATCATTATCTCGATTAGCTTGTTAATTTTAATAGCTTGCCAACATTATGTTTGTGTGCACTTAAAACGTGTTTTCTATATCTAGCACGGGTAAAACATTCTTCCTTTTTTTCATTCTTTAAATAAAACATATCTAGATGTGTGGTCTTCTTTATTTTAGAATGTGACTAAAGTTTTAATATTTCAGACGAATGACATCATTCTGCATTATCATGCATGATGTTAAGATGACGTTTAATTCCAAGAATCGTAGTAGAAATGACAGCAATTCTTTTTTTTCTAATGTTATGAGCGGTTGGTTTGTTAATACACACTTCAAGGTAAAATCCACGTTTAACAGATGATATTTTTCGGCTATTCTACTAAACAGCAGGAGATTATAATTATGTTCTTGCCAGAATGCGACACTCTTCAATAGCTATTCATTAGTCTTCTGCGTCTTCAATGGTCAGATTCTCAAGATGACTTCGACATCATCTAACCAACGCTTCTTTGCCACCGCGACCATCCACCACCGGGGCAAGATGAACGACGGTGAAACCTTGGAACTGCAATGTAATGACATCGTAGGCCAGTTCCAAATGTGTTGCTTCTGTGATTGGCAATATTTAAAAAAAAAAAACAATTGAATGGAATTTAAATTTAATTTTCGAATGAATTGAGATTCGGAAGGATTGGGTTCGTTTTTATTTTTATGGTTCGAAAATTTAAAAATGTAACTAGAATCATTTTTAGATAAATTGCTTAAAATTGTGAAAAAAATTGATGGAAAACTGATTAAACTACCTATTTTACTATTTAAACGGAAAGACGTAAAAAGTATTAAAGTATTTTATTCAAAATTTTGTCTATTACCGATTTTAAATTGCATTGATTTTTTCGCCTCTTGTTAAGTTAAATCGAGAACCCGTTTTTATCAGAATCGATTGAATTTTGTTACAAAAGCGTTCATCGATGGTAAGTTCATTATACTCTAACTGCATCGGTTAGAAGTACCTGTTTCATACAATATGGGTATTATTCGTCACGACGTTTAACATCAAAAGGAAATCGAACCTCATCTGCGAAGATGAAGGTACCTAGAGATACTTTCTTTCATTCACTTTCCTTCAGTGACAATGATCGGTGTCAATAATTAGATAATAATCAAGCGGATACCCGATTCCTTTATTATTATTTATTTTATTGTAAGTAGTACCTCGTTGGTCTAGTGGTGGCGAGCTCGACTGCTGATCGTGAGATCCTGGGTTCATCCCCAGGTCAGGCAGTGTTATTGGGTTTTTCCGTGTGGTATTTCTCAGTAGCAGCCCGGTGTTTGGAATTGTATCCGGTTGATGGCAATAGGCTCGCCCCGTATAACACGAGACTTAAACATTACGGCGAAATGAGGGTGTTACTATACACCTCTGCCCAACCCTTCAGAGAATACAGGCGTGATGTTATGTTATAATAATACCTACATATTATTGGCGCACATATTGCAAAGCGGTGTTTACGTATTAAAGTTTTACTACATAACATAATTAGCCCATTACTGTCCTACTGCTGGGCACGAGCCTCTTCTCAGAATGTGAAGGGTTTAGGCCTTAGTCCACCACGCTGACCTGGTGCGGGTTGGCAGACTACACACACCATCGAGAACTTTATGGAGCCTAAAGATCTGCAGCTTTCCTCACGGTGTTCTTCCTTCACCGTTAACGCAAGTGATAATCAAATTTGACGACACGTTTGATGCAGTGGCTGAGCGATCGGCTTTTGCGATACGGGTCGTGGGTTCGATTCCCGCACGGAACAAATATTTGTATGGCCTACAGATAGTTGTTCCAGGTCTGGATGTTTGTGCGTGTGAAGATTTGTGTTTGTAAACGCACCCACGATACAGGAGAAATCCTAGTGTGGGACAATGTTTTTAAAATAAAAAATAAAAAAAAACTAATCCGCTAATGAATTTGAAAAGTCGGAGGACTGAGTTCGAACTCAGACCCTCCTGCATGGAAGCCAAGCGTTCAACCGCTAGCCTATCACTGCTAGTTTTACCACACGTACCAGAAAATGTTTAAATGTAAATAAATCACTACAACACACATTCACGAGGAAACATTGCAAATCATCAAATATGATTTCCAAACGAATTGGTGACCACAGGATGTTCTTATTAATTAACTAACTACCCGCCCCGGCTTCGCATGGGTGTAATGTAGATACTAATGTGGGGCATATAAACCTTCCTCTTGAATCACTCTATCTATTGCTGAAAACTGCATTAAAATCCGTTGCGTAGTTTAAAAGATCTAAGCGTACAGACAGCGGGAGCGACTTTGTTTTATACTATGTAAAGATAAAGATTAATAAAACCATGTTTCACAGATTGTATGTAACACAATAATTGAAATAAAAAACCAACTTTAATAACTTGTAGTTGTACAAATAATTGAAAACTTAACCAATTTTTTTTGTACATAATTTAATGTAGTTTTATATAGTAGTATGGTTAATAATATCTATGTCTTAACCAATTTAACAACAAAATTATTCAAAATATTGAAAAATGAACCAACTTAACGATTTTTTACATCATTTAAAAATGTTTTTAGAACACAAATTGACGGTTAGAACTAAGTAGAAAACCCGATAGTATTCGCTGCCTTAATTATTGCTTGGTTGCATGTCTTTTCACCGCGCCCCGCCTTATAGGTACCAACAGAGTTATAAGTCTGGTCTGGGGTGTGGGGCTTCAAGGAGTAGGATAACAAGCCTTATTAGTTAGGCCATAAAGTAGTTTTTGAAGTGCAAAGAGAATTACAGCAGAGGTGGCGTTCGTTGATACATTAGCATTTTTTTCAGATATGGAATTATTTGATACTTACAAGTGTTGGAAATATACGTAAGTAGGTACCAAGGTACATGTATCGGTGAGAAAATAACAGTAATATAATATTTATTAGCATTTATTTCTTGCGGACTCATTTGCCCAATTAGGTGCACTCCGGGCAATAATTCTTTTGACAGACGCACTATTTGCCACGTAATGAACTGCCATTAACCGGGCACAAATCCAGACTCCGGGCTGCTACTGAGAACTTCCTAATGGAAAAACCCAATAACGTGTGGTAAGTGACTAACCTGGTGTCAGGGTTTGTGCCGCCCATGACTCTCTGACTTGTCTTCACATGCCGTCGAGAAAAATCTGTCAAGCATGCCGGTTTCCTCACGATGTTTTCCTTCACCGTTTTTAAGCAAGTGATAATTATATAATACGCACGTGAATCCGAAAAGTCAGAGATCTGGTGGTGCCTTGGGTTCGTACCTACTTGAGACCTATGACTTAGCAGTCCGACGGTCACACCACTCACTAGGATATCACTGCAGTTAAACCAACCTGTACTTATAGGTAAGTACATTATTATTCCTCTTCTCTCTTGTTGGCTCGGGAACAAGAACAGCTCATGGCGTGGTAGAAGGATAACCAGTTGGTAAGGATGATAGTGAGGTTGACTGCCCAGGGTGCGCCGGTCGTATTTGAGTATCGTCATGTTATCGGTAGCTGGTAACACTGGACAATGTTGATAAAGGAGGGTAGTAGAAGAAGTTTGACCTTTTATATCTGATTAGCTTGTCCTTATTTTCTGATCTTGTGTAAATTATTATATTGTGAACTAGCTTCTGTTACTAACCTAATTAAAAGTACTCTCAGAGGTGGAGAGTCTATGTTGGTTTCATTTACTTTATTCATCATGCTCGCAATCCTGACAGACTGATATTAGCTGTAACTGTAACGATAGATTCACCCCTACAAGATTCTGTTGTATGCATTTTACAGTCATAAGGTTCTTAATATATCCCGGTACATATCGACGCTTGGCAGTGAAAACCTCGTAAATCCAATTTTCTTCAAAAGCATTTTATTTGTTTTTTAGATTGATAAACTCTTCATACACGTATTAGTTCAACAAACTTTCAATTCAAATACTTCTAAGGGCCGATTTTACCAACATCGGATAACTTTTATCCTAGGAATAAATTAGTCATTTTGACAGCTTTTGTATAGAAAAACTGTCAATACGTCTAACTTATTCCTTGGATAAACGCTATCCGACGTTGGTAAAATCGGGTCTAAGTCATCTATGACGTACGATGACATAAACTTGTATAAAATTTTTATCGGCAATTTTTTTTTAGGAGACCGTTTATTCTATACATACATACATAAACTCACGCCTTTTTCACATGGGGGTAGGCAGAAACTATAGAACGCCACATGCTACGACTCTTACATACCCCTTTCGCTTCATCCACATTCATACATCTTGTCATACACGCACGCCGGTTGAGAGTACTACGCACCTGACCTTTGTGAAGAACTTTATTTGTTTATTCTATCTCATGTAAAAATGTGTATTTTACACATACGTGGTTTGTACTGCCGACCATCGATATTAATAAAGGCTGATTAAAAAAGAAAAACACAAAAACTTAAATGCTAACTGCATTTAATAAATGTTGAAAAATTGATGGCATTCTGTACGTAAATGTTTATAACTAATACGATGCAATTACGTTAAAAATAGGTATAATTTTGTCGTATTATAAAAGCTGTAAGAATAGATTTTTGTTCATTTTATTGGGTGGCTAAAAATGTCTTCACATATAGTACCTACTTACCCTTATTTTATTGTGTGGCTAAAAATGTCTTGTCATATAGCACCTATCGTAAGAAGGTACCTATAGGTATCCGCTTGATTCGCGGGACCCTTTAAAATTATAACTTGATTCATTTATCATTATTTATTAGTAGCAGAGCTTCTTTTGAATGATTTTGTCCGGCAAAGTACTATCACCATATTTCTGCCGCCAAGCAGCATTGCGGTGTTCCGGTTTGAAGGGTATATACCTGCCGGTTAAATTTCAGGCCAATGAGGCTTTTGAACTTTGTCTCTAAGGTTGGCAACACATCAGCAATCCTCTTGGTGTTGTAGATATATATAGGCGGTAACCACCTATCATTAGGCCGGCCGTCGGCCTGTCTACCAACCATTAAAAAAACACCGTATTGACCATTGGGGAACATGGAACTGTATCAATGATTTCAAAAAAGAACAGTCATTATCACCACGGTTGGCACTTAGAAGACAGGAGAACGCTACTATACACAGTTTTGACATCATCAAATTAATGACTTTGAATCACAATACCTACTTAATTATAATTTTATTGCAGTCATAAATAATTGTTTTGTTTCTATTTTAATGATTTGTTGACGAGCTAGAGAAGCGAGTATATTATTTGATTGCAGATATCGAAGCTCATTATAGATTAAGCTTAGATAATAGGCCTCTTAAATAGGCGTAGAAGTGATAATTAAAATGTACCTCTATGTTACATATTGAAAATTATTAAGACTTGAAATAATAACAATCAAATAATTTATTATAGTGACGAGAAAACCTGTTATTCTTAACACAAATAATAAAGAAACTAAATCATACTTATTATCGTAAGTCGTTGCCGCATGGCAAGCTTATGATTGAAAACGTACGTTCACAAACGTACTGCCAACGCCATCTCTTATCGAGTAGCGGAACTAAACGGAACATGACTTCGTTCAGTTTCTTTTTCTTTTATTTTAGAACCTTTTTCACTGTGTTACATAGGTTCTCATTAGTATAATAATTTACTTATGAATGTTAAAGCATTTTAAGAATAATTTTCTATGTAAATTGATACGAAAATTCTTGTTTCGAGACATTTTTATTACAACAACAGTTACACGCAGTTTACATAATTTAGTAATTAAGCTTTTCACATAGGCAGTACGTATATTTTTTTGGTAGGATAATTAATACCTAATTAAAATGTATTTTTTACACATATTTATTCTGCCAACGTCAGAGCATGGAGAAGCTTTATAGGTATATAAATAAAGAGTGTAAGAGGAATACAATATTAAAATGAGACCAAATGTCTCAATTAGCGGCGAAATAATTAATAATCTAATTGAGACATACATACATAAACTCACTCCTTTTTCCCATGGGGGTAGGCAGAAACTATAGAACGCCACATGCTACGACCCTTACATACCCCTTTCGCTTCATCCACATTCATACCTACATCTTGTCATACACGCACGCCGGTTGAGAGTACTACGCACCTGACCTTTGTGAAGAAGACGTCCTCTACCGGCGTTTCCAAATAATTCTAATAATAATATCTTCTTTTGCGTCTCACAATGATTGTTGATATCGCTGTTCCATCGCTTGTACTGGTCATTGGGAGGCCCATGCCCAGCAGTGGACGTACAGCCAACAGTTTTAACACAGTCTAGCCACTTCATACAGTATCAATACACAGAATTTCACTACCACTTGCGTTAACGGTGAACGAATACATCGTGAGGAAACCTGCACACTTGAGAGGACAACAAAAACTTCTCGATGGTGTGTTGACTGCCAACCAGGCATAAACCCTTCTCATTCTAAAAAGAGGCTCATGCCCAGCAGTGGGACAGCAATGAGCTGCCTTACAACACTGTTAATGACAAGTTCTCGTTGAATCACTGTATAGCGTAGATAATTACACTATGGGTTTACAAAGTCCTCATTATAGTAAAACTAATACTTGTAGCAACTTGAGACATAAGGGGCCGTACCCCATACCATGGGATAGCACCACCATGTGTCGGAACACATGTGCCACGCAACAGTAGTGTGGAGAGGGCTTTTTGAGACATTTTGGATTTAACATAACTATGTTCTATCTATTAAGTATGTCATATAGAAAAACCGAAGATTTTACAACCTGTTATAAGTAATTAATATTTATGATCCGTTCCTATATCTTACCGACCGTTATTGGTAAAAGGAATCGTCGTGTAGTTTTACTAATAACGAAGCGTAGCTTCCATAGTGTAGCGTACTAGGGTCAGATAAATTTTATTTATTTTATTGTATTTGGGTGGCTTACAGCTACAAACAATACAGTAAATAATAGTGAGGTAGTTCACGACAAGCCATTTACAAGCCTCCACAGTAAGTAAAAGAGTATTGTTGTAGAAGTACCTAAAGTAGATTAACTTAGTAAGTATAGATTAAATACATAGACAGAAGTGCATGCGCAACCGCTTAATAAGCATCAGAATCAGAAACATTTTTATATAGAATAGTATTACTTAATCGATGCTAAGCTGCTTGTAAAGAAATAAATCGAGGGGATAAAGTCGCCTTACGAATACCAACCACTACTACTTATTGGTGAGTTTCATAAAATGGTTTAGATTGACCACAGAACACTTTTAAACTTTCGAGTTTCATGATAAAACTTATTACAAAACAGGAATATACGAGTATTTACCTTAAGTCTGCTTGTGACAACAATCGGAGCAACCAGGGTGGACAATGTCGTCACGTTTTGTAAATCATAATCATTTATTCTGCCAACCCTTTGCCCAACTATGTTGGGATCAGCTTCCAGTCCAACCAGATGCGGCTGAATACCAGTATTTTACACTGCACACTGCCATCAGACCTCCGCAACCCAGTTACTGAGCAATGCCGATATTCTAAGGTTAGAACGGTTGTCAGGCTTTCGGGCTTCTGACTACCCGTAACGACTGTCATAGGTATTCGTATGACACCCGGGACCGACTGTTTAACGTGCTCTCCGAGGCACGGATGTGCATTCACTTGCAGTTATGATTACCAATATGAAACGAAATATGATTCAGCAAACGTGTCCCCAATGCAACCTGGTGGAAACATCGGGCGAATAAAGATACTTAAATAAATTCGCGTTAATTGAACTTTTCAAACTAAAATATTATTGCTATCTATACTAATATTATAAAGAGGAAAGATTTGTATTTTTGGATTTTTGTATGTAACGAATAAACTTAAAAACTACTGGACCGATTTCAAAAATTATGTTGCCGTTAGAAAGCTACATTATCACTGAGTAACATAGGCTATGGGCGGAGCTGTGAGGACACAGCTATAATTAGTAATTTCTTTTATCTTTATATCAAAAACATATCAGTTAATATATCTTTCAGGATATTAAATAAATATTTTAAATTACGAAATATATAAAACATGCAAAGAATATATTTCTACGACTTATTTGTAAAACAAACTGTTTGATTACTTATAGAGTTAATTTGTGATGTTAATAAACTGCTCAAATTGTCTGCCAAGTTAGAATTTTGTAATAAACAAACTATAAGCCTAGAAGATTTAATAAAAATAAACCATAAATACATTCTTGTCGATGGTATTTCAAATATCATGTATTTAGTGTTCAATAAGTTTTATAAATAAAATATGTCTTACAGTAAGTATATAAGTTTCAACGCCTCTGAAGAAAACCCCTGAAAAAAGAACGTCTGCACGTTTTTGATATTTTAGGTTAACCGCGCACGGGCATCTATAGTGGCCACAGCTTTGTGTCGAGACACAGTTTAATGACTCGAGAGATAGTTTTGAATCTCGAGACACTAAAAAATAATTTAAATAAACATTGTTTAATAAATTACCGATCTTAAGATGATGAAAACTCGATTACGCAAGCAACCACGAAGTTCAGGGCAGCCAAGATATAGTGGCCGTGCTGTACCTAGACACACACACACACACACACACAAATATACATACACGCATACGCACAGACGGGGCAATAAGTTGTTTCAAACACAGTAAATACTGCGATGTTATTGGTGATGTTCTTCACAAAGGTCAGGTGCGGAGTACTCTCAACCGGCGTGCGTGTATGACAAGATGTATGAATGTGGATGAAGCGAAAGGGGTATGTAAGGGTCGTAGCATGTGGCGTTCTATAGTTTCTGCCTACCCCCATGGGAAAAAGGCGTGAGTTTATGTATGTATGTATGTAAATACTGCGATCGTTTGATGTATGCAGCCACCGTCTATATTACTTATAATTTATTTTTTAATTTTAATACGTCTAAACCGCAGCCCCCGCCACAATTTCCCGCCAATCCGCCATATTTAAAAATCAAAACTGACAAATACCTAAGCAGAAAGCTCAAAGTTGTTTTCATTATAGTTTTTATACGATTCCACACAAAACCGAAACTTCACATTATTAATGGTCAGTATTTAGTTCGTTTTTAATTAAAAACTCTCCGTTTAACCTCTTTGATTCGTTTTAGTTTGTATTAAACGATTTTTAGACTGTTATGTTCGGCGACATGAGATATTAGTCCGACGGTTATCTTCTCGTGAGATATTCACTTATTAAAACAACGTTTTGTCCGTGACTTTGCCCGCGTGGATTTCCGATATAAACTTAACATACCATAACATCACGCCTGTATTCCCCGGAAGGTTGGGCAGAGGTGTATAGTAACACCCTCATTTCGCGGTTATGTTTAAGTCCCATGTAATAGGGGGCGAGCCTATTGCTATCAACCGGGCATAAATCCAAACTCCGGGCTGCTACTGAGGAATTCCACACAGAAAAACCTAATACCACTTTGCCCGACCTGGCGACCGAACCCAGGACCTCACGATCAGCAGTCGCGCTTGCCACCACTAGACCAACGAGACAGTTTTTGGATATAAACATGTTCTCTCTTATAAAAAAAGGTGGTCTAAATAAAAACCGGGTCTGAAAATAGCCCCCGTCTTTTTTTGTTATACAACGTTAGAAAGAAACGGGTATATTTTAAATCTGGGTTTACCTTAGTTTGGTTTAAATTGGAACCATCTCTCGTTATAATGGGGTTTACTATAAGGGATAAATTGACACCTCCCGCGCATTAGGTCGTATGTCCAAATTTGTGATTTTTCAGGAGAGAGATTCTTAACTTCATCTTTGTCTTGATCAGCCGCAAACGATAGTGTGGGATTAATTTTAGAATATAGCAATGATTGAAGGTTAAAGGGGATAATGAGGCCTTTTGATTGAATTAAAAACTCATATTTTCGTAAAAATAGGCGAAAATAAAAACTTACGACCTTATTCTTGTTGTCGCAAAGTCGTATCTATTTGTTACGACCTTATACTATTAAAAAGCACAACGAATACAGCACGAATAAGGTCGTATGTCAGACATAAGACTTTATGCTGCGTACAGATTTTTTAAATAGGTACGATAATATCGACCGCGCATAAAATCACAACTTTCATGTTTCGACGTTTTGCGTCGGACGTATTTCAAATTATTAACTTACGAAAATAGTGATGAAAATCATTATATACTTAAAAACAATTTACTAACACGATTAGGATAAACATGCAAATCATGATAGTAAATTAAAGTAAGAAATAAACTTACCATTTTGTCAACGTTCATTAGCCGTTATTTTCACGTTCGAATCATTTTGGTTATTTAAAGCTAATTTTAAATCTTTGATGACCGTACATTACTCATAGTACTAGTATCTAATAAAAACAAAACAGTAAAATACAAAACACACACAGTTTCTTGTTTTTTTTAGATTTTCAAACTCCAATGTAATATTTTGTACTGTTTACATCTTACGACGTCGGTACTGTGCCGTGATTAGCCGGTGCGCGGTCCAATAGTTCAACGTAAATCGTCGCAACTGTTGGCACGACCATATGCGCGGGAATTTAAACATGATAAGACTATTACCGGGTAAGAATCTTGGTACTTAATGTAAATATGAAAATATTGTTTTCAAGGATGTGTAGTATTTCTATAATAATGAACTGTAGTACTAAAATCTCATTTGACCAAAAAAACGTGTTACGACTTTTTGCGTGGGAGGTATCCAAATATGAAAAATCCTTAAACACGTATTTTATAAATTGATTTGAAGAATATTTATACAAAGTTTAAAGTCGATAAACACAAGGAACTTCAATTCCCCGTTTCATTTCTTACAAGGGGTTGTTACCTTTTAAGCGCATGTCGCATTTGTGTGACAAAAATTTCCGTGCCTCTACCGTGCGTGCCGTATTTCTGCGACAGATAACATGCATGGTTTTTTTGTTCTATTTTCGTCCTATGAACTGCGTGGTACAACTAAAACAATTATTCAATAGAGATATGATTTACAACAATTATTTAAAATTGTTTCATAGCTCTAAGTATTGAAAATGCTTAATATATTTATTGTAGGAATTATTTTATCGATTCGTAGTCGCGCTAGTGGCACGCCAATTGATATTTAGCCGCGCGCTTAAAAGGTTAAAAAAATCCTGTTTTTTCTTTTTATGAAACAATATTTATACCAAGTTTCAAGTTAATGAAAACACGCAGAGAATACGCTTTTCCATACAAACGTGTACTTCCCATTTCCCATTATTAGGGGTAGATTTTCGAAAAATCTATTTTCGGTACACCTCAACGCTCTCTAAGAAACATATCTTCCATAAACTATCTTCAGCGATTTAGGTTGTACGTTGTCTGTCAGTCAGTCAGCTCCGATACTGGTTCCATAAATTGCAAGTTTACTTCGAATTTGCTGGTGAAACTGCACTGGGTTACTAGGTATCATTAATCTATAGTAATATTATAAAGCTGAAGAGTTTGTTTATTTGTTTGAACGCGCTAATCTCAGGAACTACTGGTTGGAATTGAAAATGTCTTTTTGTGTTCGATAGTCCATTTATCGAGGAAGGTTATAAGGTCATATAACATCACGCTACGACCAATAGGAGCGGAGCATAAATGAAAAATGTTACAAACAAGGGAAAAATGTCCACCCGTGCGAAGCCGGGACGGGCCGCTAGTAGAATATATTCAAATATAAAATAACTAAACTAACCGACTACGTGTGCGCTCCGCGCTACTGTATTATTTAGGTACTTATCTTGTTATCTAATTAACTAAAGTTTAGCCACAGAATACATAATAAGTTCAGCTTAACTGCCTCGTTAATCCAGTGGTGGCAAGCACAACTACTGATCGTGAGGTCCTGGGTTCGATCTCTAGGTCGGGCAGTGTTATTGGTTTTTTCCATATGAAATTCCTCAATAGCAGCCCGGAGTTTGGATTTGTGGCCGGTTGATGGCAATAGGCTCGCCACCACACATGGGACTTAAACATAACGGCGAAATGAAGGTGTTACTATACACCTCTGCCCAACCCTTCGGGGAATACAGGCGTGATATTATGTTATTATATTACACAAGACATGTATTGATTAATTATTTAACTCATACAATTATATAACAAGAGCTTACCACCTATACATACAAAAATGACAGGTAACAAACAAATAAGTGATTATTTTATTACTCGACGGCAAATATACATACATATACCTACTTGTGTATGTATTCAATATGACTTATGTACAAACAATGTTGTTCATAACATATTTATCACTATAGATCTATAAATCTTAGAACAATATGCGACGCGAACTGAGTCGGTTCAAAATAATGTACGGATTTTCATATATTTTTCATAATTTTTGTCACATATTCATACCATCGTTTTTTTTTAAATATAATTGTTAAAAAGTCTTCCCCCTAGCCTTTTCCCAACTATGTTGGGGTCAGCTTCCAGTCTAACCAGATGCGGCTGAATACCAGTATTTTATACGGAGCGACTGCCATCAGACCTTCACAACCCAGTTACCAAGCAACGCCGATATCCTAAGGTTAGACCAGTTGTCAGACTTTCGGTCTTCTGACTACCCGTAACGACTGTCATAACTCATATGTATTCTTATGACACCCGGGACCGACGGCTTTACGTGCTCTATAGGTACCTATGAGAGGTCTCGATGTGTAACGAACGGTCACCCATCCACGGACTTACCGCGGTAAGCGCAGCTTAACCTCGCAAATCGTATGATCGGATGTTTATTAGCCACGAGCAACTTAATCTATAATCTATAATAATATTATAAAGCTGACGTTTGTTTGTTTGAACGCGCTAATCTCAGGAACTACTGGTTGGAATTTAAAAAATATTTTTGTGTTGGATAGTCCATTTATCGAGGAAGGTTATAGGCTATATAACATCACGCTATGACCAATAGAAGCAGAGCATAAATGAAAAATGTTGCAAAAACGGGAAAAATGTCCACCCGTGCGAAGCCGGGACGGGCCGCTAGTGTAAAAGTAAAGATAAAAGATAAAATGTATTTCCTAAAAGGTACATTAGTACTATATAATTAACTCATTGTAAGCCAGCTTTTAATCAATAAACACTTATAATAGTCTGCTTATAAGTAATCTACTTCGAAAGTAGCGCCAGTGAATGAAAAGTGGAGGAGTAAATAGGTTAGCGTGGTATGAGCACGTTATGCGGAGGTAAGAAAGTCATGTCGTTAGAACAGTGTTAAATATGAATGTGGATGGATAATATAATAAGAGGCAGGACAAGAAAAAGATGGATGGATTGTGTGAAAGATGATATGGGTAAGAAAGGAGTGAGTACTGAGATGACGGCTGATAGAGGAGAATGGAAGAGAAATACATGTTGTGCCGACCACACCTAGTGTGGGATAAGGGCAGGGAGATGATGATGGAGTAATCTACTTCGATCACCAAACCGATACCAAACGTGGTGGTTATGCCAATTTCTCATTTGATTTAACAGCAGTGATAGCCTAGTGGTGTGACCGTTGGACTGCCAAGTCATAGGTCTCGAGTTCTAACCCAAGGCTCGAACCTCTGACTTTTCGGATTCATGTGCGTATTGTATTGTTATCACTTGCTTAAAAACGGTGAAGGAAAACATTGTGAGGAAACCGGCATGCCTGAGAGATATTTCTCGACGGCATGTGAAGCCAAGTCAGAGGCCCGTGGGCGGCATAAACTGTGACACCAGGTTAGTCACTAACTACACGAAAAGAAGACTCTCAAAATGGTTCTGTGTGGTCCATTTTTAATAGCATAAGACTAATAAAATGTATATTTACGATAAACAAAAACTAGACTAGCTAATCGTGTAATTAGGCATTTAGTCATTAACGATGCATGTATCAATTATAATAATGTTAATTGATAATATCTAGCGTCATTAATATTACATTGGACGTTTTATGACGTCGTAAAAAAATGTGACTTCTAAACTCGTAACTTGACGATTATTTACGTCATAAAATCATAATTATTATAATAATGTCGTTATTTTACGTTCGCATCATTATAATAGTTATGATTTTGGGAAAATTATAGCACCGTAGCTTGGTTTTGTTGTAATTAGTTTCTTTTTTATAATTTTGTAACGTTATTTGGCTATTAAATATTTTTTTCATTGTTAAGAAATAGAATATGAAGCGGTTTATTATTGTAGTTTTAAAAATATACAGAAAGAGACTGTTTCTTTTTGACAGCTATCGTAAAAGTCATCTTTGACTTTTACAACTGGCCAGTGAATTAATAGCGAACTAGCCACTTATCATTTTTGTAATAAAAACTTTTTTACTTAGTAGGTACCTAGGTACTGCTTGGATAGGTGCGAAGAAAATAACATTTTCCTGGCTGTACGGCATCATAAAAAGCTAAGGTGTCTTTTATATTAGGAGAACGGGTAACATTATGATAATAAATAATACTTGAAGTAATACACAACGAAAATATAACTTTTCCAAGATTCAGACGACAGAAAATAACCTAACTTTTTAAATATGGAACGAGTATGGCGTTTATTCTGTTTTTAAATAAAATAGGCCGTGGTTAAACGTCAAAGAATCCGAAGATTAAGAAGGAGTAAGAATCGTTTTACTCATATTCGTTAAAAAGATAAAAACTTGATCAGCTCCACATAAATTACTAAGTGAAACGCCAATGACGCGCGCACTGCGCACGCTCAACCTCATAGCTGACGACGTGGATATATTTTATTGTACTCGAGTGAATTCACAAAAATAGCACTTTTTAGATTTCTTACTGTAGTTACTGTTAAATACTGTAGTACTGAAATTGTAGGAATTAAGAAACCTCAATATCGAATTGAATTTAGTCTGTAAGGATATTGTTGGGAATACATAAATAAATAAAATAAAATAAGTCCGTCGCTAAAATAATGTTGTTTAGATAGTATCTTACGAGCCCGCATTGAAACAAAGATGTTTGTTAAGTACTAGCCTAGTGGTGGACCGTCGGACTGCCAAGTCAAAGGTCTCGAGTTTGAACCCAAGGCACGCACCTCTGACTTTTCGGATTCGTGTGCGTATTGTATAGTTATCACTTGCTTAAAAACGGTGAAGGAAAACATCGTGAGGAAACCGACATGCCTGAGAGATATTTCTCGACGGCATGTGAAGCCAGGTCAGAGGCCCGTGGGCGGCATAAACTCTGACACCAGGTTAGTCACTAACCACACGAAAAGAAGAAGAAGTACTTAAATATTAAAAGAAGAATTATATTTAACTGTTTACTTACATATTAATCACCATAATCCTCTTCATATAACACTAAATAATAATAAAACAAAAGCAACTCGACGGATTAAAACTATTTCTCAAAATCCATTTTGTGCGCCCAAAATGGCGGGTAGGTGTAAAAAAATTAAATCATAAACACGATTTAATCCGTAAAGACGGGTTCGTTCCGTTAAATTATTAACACAATTTTTAATAATGACTTGTGTGATATATTTTTATTTGAAATTACAAATACCTAACTTCAGGATTAAATGTACATTTAAAATGATTGTTTTTAACACACGAATAGAAGAATTACTTATATTCTTAAATTGAATTACGGGAAGCTTTTGTAAAAGAAACTGTTAATGCAGCTCTCTTCACAAAAGAGTACGAAAAATGGTGGCGCCACTAGTCAAAAACAATAAAAAAATAAATTTAAAAAATAAATTCGCCATTGGAACTACAGATAATATTATTCGTTTTAAATAAATTTAAGCGTCTTAATACATGTATTAATTGCCTGATAAAACATTGACTGACGCATCACTGACAAATATAAGAATTAGTTCCATTTATAAACTTTTATGTCAAGTTGTACTACGATATAATAACGGTTTTTAGCACAGTATAATATTATTCTTTAGTTAAATATTTTAGTTTTGTAAGCAGGTAACTACTGAGCGGGTGGCAGTGCAGTGCTCATTCTAAAGGGTGTTGTACCATAACATTGTAAGAACTCTTCAATTTCAAGACGAATCCACTTGAAATCTATGTAAATACAGAGGTTCACAAACTTTTTAATGTTTTTTAGTAGTAACAGAACTCCTTGTGAGAGTGCATAACTTTTCTACTTCTTACTTCTGATTACTTACTACTGCCATTACATAATTTTTCTTGCAGCTAAGTTGCCGCTGCATTGCTGTTTTCTGGTTTGAAGGGAAGAAGCCATTCAACGTTCGTCAGTGAAAACGTAAATAAAAATTTCTTCAAAAGCGTTTTATTTGCTCTTTAGATTGATAAAATCTTCATACACGTACAAGTTCAACAAACTTTCAATTCAAATACTTCTAAGCTATCTATGAAGTACGATGACAAACTTGTATTAACATTTGATCGGCCATTTTTTTTTGCAGTAGACAGTTATTTCTATTTTTTTTTTAAAAATGTATTTTACACATACGTGGTTTTCACTGCCGACCGACGCATTGCTGTTTTACATTTCACATGTCATCAAAACATGATTCTTTCCCTCACTCTTGTGTGGGCACGTGCTACTCAAAGTCATTTCAAGCCATGGTATAAAGATCAGCAGCTGGCTGGCCCAGCCAGCAGCAAGGTTGGTGTGGGGCTGACTGCCCAGGGTGTGCCGCGGACGTACAGAAAATCATCTCTCGAGGACGCTCTTTTAAAACACTCTAGTCTTATTTGAAGACAATAGCAGATACTCTATACCTTCTCATTCACAAAACAACAAGATACCTATAATCTGTTAAAAAAAAACAGTAAAAACTATCAATAAAACTTTAACAATCTGTGCCAGGTTTCATGTAACATGGTAACTCTTGAACATTTCTTTCGACTTTTTTTCCTTATTTTTTTTTGCTTTTTTGCCTATTTTTTGCGACTTTGCGACCTACGACCCTTGGTGTCTATGGCAATATTTTGAAAGAATAACATTTATGGCCTGCGAAACTCGTCGCCGATGATTGAAGGCCATTTCTCAATTTTTTCTCTTAATCACTTGAATTTCGAACATGTGGTTGCAACTTTCGGTTTTAGGAATCATTGATTTAAATTAAGAATTAGTATTTTGAATTTGGTTTCGTTTTTTTCTGAGAAATACCTAAGTCAAGGAATGGGCGAGACGCACGTTTAATTTTTTTAACATTTTAATTTTTTTGTTCTGTTGTATTTTTTATATTGATATGATCAGCATCTTTTCTGTAGGTATCTTCTTTTTTCGTATCTTAACAAATTGTCGTCACACCTGTATAAGAAATTAAGATTTTGCAGAAAATAATCATCTTCTTTACATAGTACCTATAAAACAAAGTCGCTCCCGCTGTCTGTACGCTTAGATCTTTTAACCTTTTGAACGCCAGAGCATAAACGCATCAGCGTACCCCCCATGCCAAGGTAACTGTAATCCCATCGTTTTTGTCACATATTTGTGACGTTGGCGTACAGGGCAAGCTTTCGTTTGTCACATATTTAACCTTTTGGACGTCATTGTCACATTTATTACATGTGACGTCCAAAAGGTTAAACTACGCAACGGATTTTAATGCAGTTTTCAGCAATAGATAGAGTGATTCAAGAGGAAGGTTTATATGCCTCACATTAGTATCTACATTGCACCCGTGCGAAGCCGGGGCGGGTCGCTAGTAATGTATAAAATACGTTTACCTACATATTATTATACCTACCTACTCGTATTATGTCCTATAAACTACGTATGTTATGTACGTGTCATTGCATAAAAATAACTGGCAAATGAAACTTAGTTGGTGGTTAAATTCCTTTATTAAACTTAAATAAAAATCTAGATTTTATCAAAATATTTTTGTTAGAAAATCATCAACTACCACCCCGTTGTTATTGTGGCCAATAACCGGCAATAGGCTCGCTCTTTATTACAGTACATCTCCACTTACTTCTAGGCGTGACGTGTATTTTTTCAAGCTTTTATGTACTTTCGGCACTGGACTTTTAACCCACTCCCTATCATGCGATCGAGCCGAAACTTCGCACACATACATTGAGCTGATCTGATGATGGAACTAGAAGGTGATTACAAGAACTCAGTGCCAACATGTTCACTCACTCTTAGAGTTTAGCTTGGCGAACAAGTGGCTTAATAAAAGCACTCTTTAACCTATTCACCGTCAACGTACACAGAACGCGATGCCTCACCAGCGCCAAGCTATAAATGTATAACGAAATATATAGTAAACAGTATTGGTGAGCTGATGACCTGTTAAATACAGTAAACTTATTTTTATAACATAGTTAAAATGAAGAGTTTCTAATGAAGTTGTGGCGAAAATCTGGAACTTCTATTGAAGTCCGTGGCGGTGAAAAGGTAAAAAAAAATGTTTTAAAATAAAACTTATTAAATCTCACGGGCCTCTGGTCTCCCCGCTTCACCGTAATGATATGAGCAGTATAATATAAGTAGAGGTGAGCCCCGCCCACTGCAATTTGCATGCCGCGCCTCACAGGGCTCCAGCCGACCGCACTTTTTCTTCTAATTATGCTAAATATACTACCAACCCATTATTTTAGTGTGTGTGTGTGCTGTAGTTAAACCAAAAGTAATTGTTTTATGTATAATATTGTGGCTTATTTAAAATCTGACCGAGAGGCAATGGTTTTTGTAAAATAGATCTTGATCTTCAAACTCTGATACGGGCCTATATATTTAGCCTCATCCCTATGTCAAACTAAAAATAATTATATGGAATATAATAATGTAGCAGTAATAGCCTAGCGGTTGAACGCTTGCGTTCCGTGCAGGAGGGTCTGAGTTCGATCCCAGCCCACACCTCTGGCTTTTCGAATTCATGTGCATATCATAATTTGATTATCACTTGCGTTAACGGTGAAGGAAAACATCGTGAGGAAACGTGCACACCTGAGAGGGCTACATAAAGTTCTCGATGGTGTGTGTAGTTTGCCAACCAGCACCAGGCCAGCGTGGTGGACTAAGGCCTAAACCGTTTTCATTCTGAGAAGAGGCCCGTGCCTAGCATTGGGATAAACAAATAGCTATCAATCTCAGATTCTCGAGCAACTTAGTGGCTCATGTGTAGTCAGCATTCTGCTATAATAATACTTCTTTACATACCTAGTATAAAACAAAGTCGCTCCCGCTGTCTGTCTGTCCCTATGTATGCTTAGATCTTTAAAACTACGCAACGGATTTTGATGCGGTTTTTTTTTAATAGATAGAGTGATTCAAGAGGAAGGTTTATATGCTCACATTAGTATCTACATTGCACCCGTGCGAAGCCGGGGCGGGTCGCTAGTAAACAATATAATAAAGTGAGCAAAAGATGTTAACAATTTAACCAAAGACAAACCGCATATCACTTACCACAAACCATTTTAGCCATAAGATATTCAATAATCATTATTTCACCGCTTTCTTAGCACCTCACAACAATAATAATATATAGTTTTATAATTGACATGTCATCTTGGAGCCCTTTTTCAACTCAAGCATCATTGTGTTCAGCTTAGTCAAATAATAGCTTAACAAAATTAATATAATAATCGTCATCCTAAAGGTGATTGATTGCGATGAGTCAGCCATTTTGGTTTTTTGTCTATGGTTGAAGCTAAAATGGCGGGGCGTTTGATGGTGAAGTGTCGAATTCGTTTAGTTTTCACACTTATTTTGGGGCACAAGGAACTTATTTCTTTTAGAGGTTAATATACCTTATTGGAAATATGCGTAGGTGGTGTGACGATCTAGACGTATTTGCGGGGCTGGCTAGAGACGGCATAAAATAGAAAGGTTTAGAAGACAAAAGAGGAGGTCTTTGCTCAGCAGAGGGAAATACCAAAGGCTTCTATAAAAAAAATCTTATTGAGTTTGCGGTTGTAGCAAGAATGGTTGCGGATCTTGAGATGCGAGTACCAAGCCAGGCTAAAGGTTAGATAGAAACTAAGGATGGATAGTTATAGTAAAAAAAAAACCAACATAAATATAACATTTTAAAATTGGAATTTCACGACACGTTTGGTGCAGTGGCTGAGCGATTGGCTTCTGCGCTACGGGTCGTGGTTTCGATTCCCGCACGGACCAAATATTTGTATGGCCTACAAATAGTTTTTCCGGGACTGGGCGTTTGTGCATGTAAAGATTTGTGTCTGTAAACGCACCCACGATACAGGAGAAATCCTAGTGTGAGGCAACGTTTATTTTTTATATAAAATAATAAATAATAATACATAGATGATACTCAAGCCTATATCTCCGAAGGGGTAAGCAGAGATGTTCTTCTATAACAAGAGTCTACATCTTCACCTCTGGTATTTAAGTCCCATATAGTAGCAAACCTATTGCCATTTTTCGGGCACAATTATGGCGCCAGGTTCATCGCCTCTTACAACTCGCTTGCTTGGCGAAGGTATTCTTAAACGAATGAAATTAGTCTTTAATTTATTACTTCAACATTAATGAATGGCAAAATAAGATTTAGTTTTCATTTCTCTCACTTGAGTCTCTTAACATACTACCTGCTAAGCAGGTACAGTCAATATCAAAAGTGAATAACATAACATCACGCCTGTATTCCGCGAAGGGTTGGGCAGAGGTGTATAGTAACACCCTCATTTCACCGTTATGTTTAAGTGCCATGTAAAAGGGGGCGAGCCTATTGGCATTAAACGGGCACAAATCCAAACTCCAGGTTGCTACTGAGAAATTCCTAGCGGAAAAACCTAATAACACTACCCGATTTGGGGATCGAACCCAGGACCTCACGATCAGCAGTCGCGCTTGCCACCACTAGACCAACGAAGCAGTTAAAGTAAATGTACTACAAAAATACAAAGGATATCCCCCGTGGTCGTGCTGGATAGCACCACACAGATTTCTCAATTTTTGAAAACTGTTCTACAAGGTTAGTCGGAAAGGGGGTACTAAGCCGAAAGGGTGTTAAAGTAGCCATAATAATGGATAACTTTTGTTCTACAAGTTTCCCCAAAACTCGATAGTTTAAGATTAAGAGAAATAGCTTTTCAAAGATTTCGTAAAGAATATCCTAAAATATATCTATATTTCACAATTTAGATCATATTTGGGGTCACAGATTAGAAAATTAATTTTCTGAATTCATAACTAAAGCATGTATTTTTTTTTTTTAACTGAAATGATAATCTTTTTGCATGCAAATAAAAATTATCGAATTTTGAAATTTTAACACTTGCTTTACTATAGTCATCAGTGATACTTTACGTGGCCCGCGGCTTAGTACCCCCTTTCCGAATAACCTTGTATTTACGAAAACTTAGCTAAGTACTTACTTACCAATTAATTCGATTCGATCTAGAGTGTTTTTTTTTTTTACTCCTGAGTTATTTAATTTTGAAGTTCCGAAATATTCACAAACTTTTGTTGTTGATTGTACTTTATCTAAATTTTGGTTTTTATTTATTTATGCATAGCTACATACTCTACATAACCGTTACATATAAAAAGCTAGAAGACCCACCGTCGGGCGTAGATCATAGGTCACCTTGTCTGATCGACGATAGCGCGTGAAGTGCGCGCGCGCCGCCGCCGGCACAAAATGTATTCTATCTCGGGTTATCAAATGTTGAATTAAAAGTTTTGTAAGCTATCTTGAGGCTTTTTTGTGGTTTTTTATTAATAAGGTCACTGTGGGGTCAATGAGAATGATTGAAGAGTTACATGTTATATAAAAAACAATTCTCAGTTTATTTCATTGTATCGTAAAGGTACTTACCTAAGTATTGTCTATGGACTGGAGTACACTACAGATTCTCTGGTAAGAGTAGATACCTAGAATAAGAGCCATAACACACTGTAGGTATGTGTATTGAAACACTTGGTCGCCGTGTCAACATCAACATCACGCCTTGTATTCCCTGAAGGGTTGGGCAGAGGTGTATAGTAACACCCTCATTTCGCCGTTATGTTTAAATCCTATGTAATAGGGGGCGAGCCTATTGCCGTCATCCAGGCACAAATCCATACTCCGTGCTTCTACTGAGGAATACCATACAGATAAACTCAACAACACTTGGCTCGACCTGGGGATCCAACCCAGGACCACACGATCAGCAGTCGCGCTTGCCACGAGTAGACCAACGAGATAGTCAAAATAAATAAATTTCATCAATTGATAGGTAAGATGAATACTTAATTATGTATAAGTGGTTTGTTTACATAAATTCTACATACAGTTTGGCTGCACTATAGCTATGTTCTATCCATATTGAGCCGTGTCTAGATTATTGATAAAATCCTAACAAAGTAACCTGAGTTTTTAGCTAGGTATCAAATGTATTGTAATTTATAAGTTGCAATGTTACGTCACACACCGCGACATGGTAGGTTGTCTGGAGTCGTAGGGGTTTTGTTACCAGCTGCGCCCGCGGCTCCACCTGTGTGACAAGCTCTTAGCGCCTAGTGTCTAGCGAGCCACCTAGGTAAAATAAACGTAAATCTAAACTATTATAAAGCTGAAGAGTTTGTTTGTTTGTTTGAACACGCTAATCTCAGGAACTACTGGTTGGAATTGAAAATGTATTTTTGTGTTGAATAGTCCATTTACCGAGGAAAGCTATACCTATATAACATCACGCTACGACCAATAGGAGCGGAGCATAAATTAAAAATGTTGCAAAAACTGGAAAAATGTCTACCCGTGCGAAGCCGGGACGAGCCGCTAGAATGTAATACGGGAACCGTCGCACTGCGCGCTTGATCTCGCTACCAAAAGCCAGCAGATTGAAGTCGCTAGGCGCCTACGGTGCGTACGAAGCCTTAGATTTCTACTACACTACGATAACCTCATCATCATCATCTCCCTGCCCTTATCCCACACTAGATGGCGTCGGCACAACATGTATTTCGTAAATCCATGTTATTAGAGGTTTTGGCTTATTGTTTTATGACCGGCCGCCTGCCTAACATTAACCCTCCTTGGGAATACTCGTTGCGCCGTCACAGGGGTGACCCAATGTGCTTGCTGATATTATGCACTGGGGCCCAAAATAGTATGCTTGTCAATCTTATGTAAACACTACCGTAAGCTATGGTAACTATAGTATTTTTAGACAAAATGAGTTTCACATAAGATGATTATTTAGTAATAGTACCTAGACCTACAGCTCCTTGTAATACAGTTCGAAGAAGTTCTATCACCATTTTCTACGGCCAAGCAGCATTCCTGTGTCCCGGTTTGAAGGGTATGGCTGCCAGTCAAATTACAGACACATGAATGAGACTTTTCAACTTTGTCTCTAAGGTTGGCAATGAATCAGCAATCCTCTTGGTGATGCATCAGGCTTGCCAACCTATAACTTTAAAAAAATCGTAGGTACATCGTATTGGTAAGGTGACTGCATTCGAAATAACATAATATTAGTTAAACGTGAAATTACTAACTTTGTTGCATTTAATTATTCTTGAATATTTCGATGGCAGCAAAGTAAAAGAAGACATCTACAAAATAGCAATTTTACAGAAAAGCACATTTAGTTAAAAAAAATAGTGGCCATTTAGCAGCGATGTTTTTTAAAAATCGAGTGTAGATGTCTTTATTTACGTGTGAGATTTTCTTCATTCTTTTGAAATTTAAAATAATTTTAATACAGACTTGTAGATAGGGTTGATATAAGCTCATTTTTTGTAATGAAAGCATTTTCACAAAAATGTAGATGTCCGTATCTACTTTGCTGCCATCGACTTGATATTAGTGGTTTGATAACGTTCTTTTAAAAATCTCAACCAGCAACATATAATATTCTACGTGAAACAGTGTAAAGTAGGTACTTTAGTGTGTTTCAATATTTTTTGTTAACATATGAAAGAGCCGGTTTTTTAACCGATAACGGCCAGTATTACGAACTCTGTAGGTATTAGACAAAAATTCATTTACGTATGTTTATCTTCAGTCTTAAAAAAACCTACAGCCACATTAAAACCGGTTCAGCAATTTTCGAGAAACAAACGCTTCCGACACACAAAATGATTGGTGGAGCTAAGTGGCGATCTAATCGCAGTCTGCTTGCCCCCGTCCGGCGCTGCGTGATGATGATCGATGGTGTTCCATGGGGTATGGCGCGTGCTGGACCGTGGGACATGGTGTGGCAACAAATCGTTATTGATTTTGGTGTCAGTAGATGAAGAACGAGAATTAAGGAAGCCTGCTTTGTATCTGCCGTCGGTTTAAAAATCAGAGAAATTACTAAAACATAGAGACAATGGTGTCGATTTTGTAGCACACTTTGACAGGACTAAACTAAACTAAGGGTGTTTGTCTCTTTCTGTTTCAATAGAAAAAGAAAGTGACAGTTGCGTTTAGTCTAGTTTAGTACTGTCAAAATGTGTTACAGAATTGACACCATTGGAGACCTTTTTCGTAGGTAGGTATCAACAAAACTCTTCACTCATATGACACTTTGAATTTGACAGTAAAGGATGAATGTATTGTTCCATATAATAACTTTCGTAAGTGACATTCATGTTTACAGATGTAGACGGTTTGACTCACTGCTGTTCGGGTATGCCCGACTAGTTTCGGACTTAACCGAAACCCCTAATCGTGAGCTTCCCTAAAGAGCTCGTGATAAAGGGCTGAAACTATAACAATATAAATACCTACGTACCTAAGTAAAATAGTCTACATTCACATGTATAACAGTGAGCTGTGTTATGCAACAATGTGTCAACCCACAAAAATATGAATTCTGTCTTAACGCCATCTTGTTATTGTCGTAGGTGTACCTACTAAACTTGAAAAAAGCAAACTGCAATAAGATTTTTTTATTAGACGCTGTTTTATTAAATTTACCACAGTTCTCAGTATTTTTTCAATTGTTTTGTAGAGCTACCACAAGAACTAGATAACTTTAACACAAAATTCATATTTTTGTGGGTTGACACATTATTGCATAACATGGCCCAACTATTATTACGTTCCAGTTTCAAAAAAATTGTCATGTTAAATCATCTTTCTCCGTAGGTACATTTCAGCGACGGAAATGGTAATGTAGTCATCACAATTGTAAAGATGACTAAGGTATTAATTATTTCCTGGTCAAATCCTGACTCTTGACTCCTGACTACCTATTGTTATCTTGAAAATTATACTCCCTATAACAATAAATAACAAATCAGATCACACAGTTATTAATTATTTATGCAAATATTTCGGCGGGAAACGCCAACGTCAAGTCTTTGTGTCATTGCAGGTTGACAGCGCCTAGTGTTGTCCCGTAGCCGCTAGAGATGAGACGCGTCGTAGAAAAACCGCTCATCACAAAAATAAACAGAATTTTCTCTGCGAATAAATAAATACTGCAATCACCGATCTGCTTCTGCCAAACGTGGTCATTACTGCATACTGCCTAACCGGTAATTTTAGCGGTAATTCAGGCGTACGTTACCTAAGCAATAGACGTTTACAGGTACATGTGTCAAAAAAACCGATGCCTCACGGACTCACGACTAAAGTAAATGACTATCAGTCATCTATGTGATTGAATAGAAGTAGGTATAGTAATAATTTAGCCATAGATCACAGACGTAGATTATGTTTGTCTATGAATTATAATAGTAAGTATGACATCATATTCGAAGTACAAATGAATAAGCAATATGTATTTGTAACTACATATCTTGTATAAAAGTTACCCAGGAGTACATCGGAATGCGTATCTCATAATATGCATGAAAAATGAACATAATATTATAAAAAAGGCATAACAATTAATTACTTATTAAAAACTTCAACTAAATGTCACTATTCAAAAATAGAATTCAATTCTCCATTTTAATACCGATTTAATTGTCATCAAAGATAATCAGCCATAAAAAAAGAAATAAATGTTTTCGAAAATCGAACACCTATTTAATGGCGTATACTTCAAACTGTCATTTAAATTGTTCTAACCGATCGATTTTTAAAGAGGAAGGGAATAAATAATACTCTATTTTATTACTTATTGAGTTCCACAGGTGTAGTAGAAAGATTACTAGATATTCTATTACTTATTAAGCAGTTATACCTGCGTTATATCGTTCGACCGCATCGAATATAGCCTATTAACTATAAAAATGCAATAAAATATTAGCTATTAAAAATAATGACCAATCAAAGGAGGTTCTATACAAATTTTACGATCGATTCACATTAACGACATGTTTTAAATAATCTAGCAAGACAAATCGTGTCGCGATTGGTCTATGAGTTTATATCGGGTGGGTGGACCGATTATCGTCTGTGTCGACTTTTTTTGTGAGTGAAGTGTTTAGGTATTGTATTTAGGAATTGGCTCCAAATTTTTGATGTGCGGTCCATAGTTCTACCTAAAGATCATATTTTATTTAAAATAATACGTCTATTTTAAAATAGAGACTTACAGAGTTTCAACTTTCAGACCATAATCTTTGATTGCTAAACGCGTCTTAGTTTTTACTAAACATAACAATTGCGAAGGTTCTCGTTATTCCGTATTACAAACATAATTCCAATAATTTTGATTTAAAAATAAATTGCCTGGAAAGCCAACAACCGTTGTTAAACCTTACGTAGATATAATAAAGCTACCGACACAAAATCTTCACCGATACAAAAGTCGTAACCTCAATCAAAATGACGATAAACTTTGACAAAAATTCCACGCTAAGCCGTCTTATAATTATCCATATATTACCAAATCCCAGCTTGAAACTACCTGACGGTGGGATCTCCATGTTTTTGAGCAATTCGGGATAAAAATCTCGAACATATTTTTATTTTAGAAGTATATTTGAGTCCTGGAAGTAATTTTGGTTATATCCTAAGAATCCAAAATTTATAGACGATTGTAACTGACTTCTGCGCTTTTAGATGCCAGCTGTAAATTTTTAACACATCTCACCACATGAACACATCGTAAATGAAAAAGCCTAAGTCTAGAAAAATAAATTGCGTCATAAAACTATGTGGTGAAAGTTTACATCCAATCAACCTATTAACAATATTTTTAACTTCAAATGTAGGACATATCCTGACAATTACAAAAATGATGCCGCCCGATCCCGACAGCAATTATAACCGCGCTCACCCACGTCAAGAACGACCCGCGCACTGACGTTTATGAAAGAAAAAAAATCTTAAACCTTTTAACAGAACTGGCCGGCGATAACTCAAGCGAAATGTCCAAATTGTATTGTAAAAATAAAAGATTTTCGAATTTTGAACATAGAAAGTGTTAGCGACAATAGGATATTCAAAATCTCGTTAATAAAGAGTCTAGTGGTTGGGATTGCTCACAGGTGTAAAGACTGTTTTGTGGGTTCTTACCTCCATTTTAGTTTACCTGACACAATAATAAAATGTACTGCAGATGGCTAACTTGAAAAACTGTTAGTTAATACCTACTAGATACACTTGAGCGTTGTTAACTTTTTTTCTGACATGGCATGCTTTTGCGTTGATAATTTTAATCTAGACTTCAAATACATTATCTATAACACACGAACTAATTGCCTAAAAGCAGCGATGATTCATAAACCCCTCTTTTGTTACTTAAAAGCCACTTTCATATTAGTCATACGATAAAATCGGTACCTACCTAAAACATTTTCGATAAACCGTTTTCCGCCTAAACTAAATTCGCAAATTGATTCACCAAATAATATTTAAATTCTAAAAATCGAGGCCAAACAATCTGGCAATACTGAGCATCGCCGTGACAATGACAATGGTTAGAAAAAAAATCGGTATTCGAAAAAAGAACGAGGCAGAGAGAACATTTTTTTTCACTGCGCGCTCAGCGTGAGATCGGTTTTGGAGGGAATTTCGGATTTAGAAGGCGTCATATGCGGATCGGTTTTTTCGGTTTCATTTGAAATTGTCGGACATATGGGCCAGCGGGCGGTACCTCGTCAGATGTCAAGATTATATTATTATTTCAAATTTAAATGGCGTACAATTATAATTTTGAGGGTAATTATCACTACCCTCAGGATATTATTACGAATGTGTAAAAATAGTGATGATGAAGTCGACATGATGGCCGTCTTACAACAACTAATCTTTTCAAGAGTTTTTGCTCCATACTAGGACATCTTCTGTATCGTGGATGTGTTTACAGACACAAACAATTCATTAATCATTTGGGGAATCCAGAAGTACATGCACAAAACACCAACATCCAGAACAAGTTACTATCTGCAGACCATAAAAATATTTGTTCTACGTGGGAATCGAGCCCGCAAACCAAAGGGCAAGAAGCCGATGGCTCATCCACTGCGCTATTGTACTACGAAAGTCGTACTACGGAAGTCGTAATACGAAACTCGTACTACAAAAGTCGTACTACCTATACAATTAGTTAAGGATTAACTTGCCTTAACTTCAAATATTTTGCTGGACACTCCCAGATATTAAAATATTTTTTAATACACGTAGCCCATAACTGGAGCTCCACCCTATTAATGGACGAGAAATTTTATGACGTCGTATGTCAGTTACGCACTTTTAATTTCAATACTTCGTTAGGCAAGGTGAAAATAGAACTTTCTTGAGAATAAAATATTGGTAAGTATGAAACAAGTCAATTTTTTTAAATGTATTTTATTGGCAAACGTTTCTAGATAGCCCAGCTGATGATAAGTGGTTACCGCCGCCTATACAACGTGTTACAAAAATACCCCTAAAGCCGAAAAGGGGTTAAAAGGTCCCTTGTAAAGAGTCTATTGGCAATATTAGAAAACCGTAGCATGACCCAAAAAAAAAGAATTTGGGTAATCATAAAATATCACCATTGAAACGCAACCCTGAAAACAAAACTAAAGTGTAGACTACCCAGAAAGTTATTTACATTCTTACCTAATTTTCTCTGAGAGGTAAATAACAACAACCATAAAAGACTACTTGATTATTTACATTTTTCATGGGGAATTATGTAACACGTTGTATACATATACAACACCAAGAGGATTGCTGATGCGCTGCCGAAAAAAAAGCGCTGAATCCACTATCATGCTAACTTGCGCAAGTTATTGAAGCAAGTGCTTTCTTATGCCCGGTTCTTATAAACAAAAACGAACCATTTTGCTTACTAATGGTAGCATTTTTTATTGTCAATCTGGGCATATAGATAGACTCGTTAGCTAATTTTACCTGTGATAACTACTTCCATATGGGAGGGTCTACTATACAAAGCTATGGAGTCTTTGCTTCATTATTGGTAAAGGTACAAGAGTTTCTATTTTAACCAGTAACGTTCCGTAAATTATAGGAATCGGCCATTAGTCAATCTTCATCCTAGCCTTTACCCAACTATGTTGGGGTCAGAGTTCAGTCTCACCAAATGCGGCTGAATACCAGTATTTTACACGGAGCGACTGCCATCAGACCTCCGGAACCCAGTAAGTAGACAATGTCGATATCCTAAGGTTAAACCTGTTGTCAGACTTTCGAGCTTCTGACTACCCGTAACGACTGTCATAGGTATTCTTATGACACCCAGGATCGATGGTTTAACGTGCTCTCTGTGGCATAAAGGGGTCATAAACCAAGCAGTCATCCATCCACTGATTGACCACGGCAAGGGCAGCTTAACCTCGCAAATCATATGATCGACCACGAGCCTCTCAATTAGAGTTTATAATAAAGCCATTTTCAATATGTGTATTTTTTTAAAACGTGTTTTTACAAATCATTATTTTAATTGCGATAAAGAAAATTGAGCCTTAGGTCAAGGCCGTCAGACTGAATTTTAAATGCAATGAAATATTAATATTTTCTCAAATACACCATTTCAGTGTATTATGAATTATGATTATAACTGAATATTCTAATTAGAGTGTTTGAGTGTTTCTGTTGCATGTTATATACAGGGCACGTTACATACATAACATAACTAGCCCATTTCTGTCCCACTACTGGGCACGGGCCTCTTCTCAGAATGAGAAGAGTTTAGGTCTTAGTCCACCACACTGGCCTGGCGCGGGTTGACAGACTACACACACCATCGAGAACTTTATGGAGCCCTCTCAGGTGTGCAGGTTTCCTCACGATGTTTTTCCTTCACCGTTAACGCAAGTGATAATCAAATTACATGTTAAGTAAACGGCACGTTACAGGCTCATTTATTTTTAATTCCCTTCTGCTATCATTCCCTTACATTTTATTATGAACAACATAACTTAATATCACGCCTGTATTCCCCGAAGGGTTGAGCAGAGGTGTATAGTAACACCCTCATTTCGCCGTTATGTTTAAGTCCCATTTAATAGGGGGCGCATCTAGTACCATCAACCGGGTACAAATCCAAACTGCAGGCTGCTACTGAGGAAATCCACACGGGAAACCCAATAACACTGTCCAACCTGGGGATCACACCTAGGACCTCACGATCAGCAGTCACGCTTGCCACCACTAGACCAACGAGAGAGTTAGTTTCTATTTGTACAGCAGTGATAACCTAGTGGTGTGACCGTCAGACTGCCAAGTCATAGGTCTCGAGTTCGAACCCAAGGCACTCATCTCTGACTTCGGATTCATGTGCGTATTGTACTATCACTTGTTTAATAACGGTGAAGGAAAACATCGGGAGGAAACCGGCATGCCTGAGAGATATTTCTCGACGGCATGGGAAGCCAAGTCAGAGGCCCATGGGCGGCATAAACTCTGATACTAGGTTAGTCACTAACCACACGAAAAGAAGAAGTTAGTTTCTATTATTATAACAGTCTAAAACGGCTTGCTTTTAATAGTTACCATGGCCACTATATATTTGGCCCGTTCGCAATGTGAATGGGTTTCTTTAAAACGATGTATTGCTTGTTTTAATGTCCATACTTTATTTAGTTTTCGTATATTTAATTATCTAGCTTTCCTTGAATCTGTTTTTTGATTTTTATCTGCTTATTGTCCAGACTAGGAATAGATATCATTATACCAAGTTTTACGCGGGATACTCTTATTGAGGTTATACTTTTTTTTGGCCTATTGAGGGCATGAAGGTATAGACAAAAATGAAAAGCACACTACGAACACCTACTGAAAGCAGACTTCAGCATGTCGTCGCTGCGCCTGCAAAAGCCGCTATGTGCTTTTTTTTTTGAAAATCTGTCTTTGATGCTATTTTATAATAGTTCTCAAGCCACGTGCAACTGTAAAATACGTTTTTTAATAATTTATTTTGCTATCTTCTTAACCAAATAAATGATTAAAAAAACGTATTTTACAGTTGCACGTGGCTTGAGAACTATTATAAAATAGCATCAAAGACAGATTTTCAAAAAAGAACACAGCGGATTTTGCAGGTGCAGTGACGATGTTCTACCTAGCCGTTTCCCAACTACGTTAGGGTCAGCTTCCAGTCTAACCAGATGCGGCTGAATACCAGTATTTTACACGGAGCGACTGCCATCAGACCTCCGCAACCCAGTTACTGAGCATTGCCGATATCTAAAGGTTAGACCAATTGTCGGACTTTCGTGCTTCTGACTACCCGTAACGACTGTCATAGGTATTCGTATGACACCCGGGACCGACTGTTTAACGTGCTCTCCGAGACACACAAGCTGACTTCAGCAATCGACTGGAAAACCTTACAGATCACTTCCACCTAAGGCGAAACACACTGCACCGCGCTACGCTGCGTGGTGCGAGGCGGCGGAGCCACAACACTGCGCGTGAATGCGTTTTCTGTGTGTTGCACTACGCGTGTTTTTTACACAAACACAGATACTTGCAAACAACGTAAGAACGCGCGCTCCCGCGCTACGCTGCGTGTTGCGGTGCAGTGTGCGAATCGCCTAAGACATGCCCTCCGCGACTTTGCATTAGGACCGTCACCCAGTGACATAGTTAAAAAGTCTCATGTGCCTTTAACTTCACCGACACCCTTGAAATCGGAACACAACAATGCTGCTCAGTCGCAAATAACATACAACTTATCATCACGCATTATATTCCCCGAAGAGTTCGGCAGAGATATTTTTAGTACACCCTCGTTTCGTCAGTAATGTTTAAGTACCATGTAATAGCCCTATTGCCATTAACCGGGCACAAATCCAGACTCCGGGCTGCTACTAAGAAGTTCCTAATGGGAAAATCCAATAACACTACCGGACCTGGGGATCGAAACCAGGACCCCATGCTCAGCAGTCGCGCTTGCGACCACTAGACCAACAAGGCAGCAAATAAGTATGATAATAATACTTCCCCGGACTCTTTTCACTATCCCTATCTCCAGATTATCTATTATCCCTCATTAATAGCCCGTTTAATTCACAATTAAGTTTTATTCAGTAGAAAAAGATAAAAATTTACTCTAAAGAATTGTTTTTATGTATTGTTTAACCAATTGTTAAAGAGATAACATCGCACCTGGAAGACATGTGCAGAATACATTAAGTTAAAAGAATATTATAAAATTAACAGTTTCAGAAGTCGGTGCTGATCCACGCTGAACCAAACTGAAGGCACCGACTTCTAGAACTGTTAATTTTATAATATGGTAATTAATTTATTATTTTTTTCGTTTTTTTGAAGTCGGTTTATTTTTGTTAAAAATGTTTATTATTTTTTTCATTTTAGTGGCCTTAATTAAAACATGATTGGACCTACTAAAGACGCTACTCATAACATAATCACATCATTACATTATGCGTACTGTTCGTCATTTAGGAGTTCCATTGTCTATCTCCGAAGTTTTTCATCAGATCCCCACTAAATTTAAATGGGACCAAATGGCAACTATTCCGCGTCAAACTAAAGAAGAATCACGTAAATCGGATCATAAATCTCAGCATAATCGGTGTACATAAATAAAAAAACAATCGAATTGAGAACTTCCTCCTTTTTGAAGTCGGTTAAAGATATAGGTAAGTGACAGTTAGCAATCAAATTAACGCGCAAAGATAAATTCATCAATCATCGACAAATTAACAGACTTTGCAGTTCATTATTAGATAGTGGTCTGAACTTTTTATTCCCTTGTGGGGACGAGTTAGAATATAAAAGTTCCTCACCGCACGCTGGGAATAGACGCGTGTTGTAAGTTTGTAAGATTCAACAAAACCCAGCACGCTTGGTGGTAGGATCTATACGGTCCGCCTGGCTAGCTACCACCTGAACATTAAAGTCCGGAAGCAGTTTACTGTGTTCCGTCGTGTGTATGTGAGAGCCAGAGGGGTATATGGGAACCCCTCTATATCTCTGCTCCTTGGATTCATGTGCTCCATCTTAGACCCTGTCTGCGCTTACCATCAGGTGTGACTAGGGTCAAACGCGACCAAGTCAAGAATAAAAAAAAACGTAATAAAATAAATTCACTCCAAAATTGACAATAAAAATAATATTATTGAAACTTAAGGAGGCTAGCTTCTTCTATAATAAAATCACAAGAACATCAAACAAGTTTATACATCTCAAGGTCGGTCAAAACCCGCGCCTAACCAAATTCTGTCTGACTGAGACAAACTTTAAGCAAAAGAACAAAATAAAAAGATATATGGTACTGACGTCATCGGTCCATCTGGCTAGGGGATCCAGCTGAAGAAAGCTAGAGCAGACGGCGAAGAACATAACTGGATGATGTGGCACAACACGGCATATGCAGCTGGAAGCAGACTCAAATAAGATTGTTTCAAAGATGACTAATGATCGATCCCTATAATTAACGGAGCGTTATCAGTTAAAATTGAGACTCTTGGATCTTTACCAATAATGAAGCAAAGACCTCGTAGCTTTGCATAGTAGACCCTTCCATGTGGAAGTAGCTAACACAGGTAAAAATAAGCTTACGAGTCTATTTATATGCCTAGTTTAGCAATGAAAAATGCTACCATTAGTAAGCAAAACGAATTCGTTTTTGTTTATAGGAATCGGGTTTATGAGAATATGTCAAGAGAATGGACAGCAGCGTCCCCTTGTCTACTAATTAATAACAACGTAGGTATTGTACTGTATTGTGCGCTTCGGCAATCTTCGTGTTTCCGAGTTTGTACGAATTGTGCGACCTGAGTGAAGTCAAAAGTGACAGTGATGTTGTAACAGTTTTTATCGGATACCATGTCCACGCCTTCTTATTTCCGAAGATAGACGAAGATTGCCGAGACGTATAAATTATGTTGTAGTACTATATAGTACTACGATATAAGATATGCGATTCGACAATGTTTACATCCGAATTTTTACGAAGTATGCGACAAAATTAAGTGACCTATCCGGAAGTGATACAAACCGGATAAAGCTGGAGTTATAATAATATCATAAAGAAACACAAAGAAAGATTGACCTGGTCGTATAATTCGTACAAATTCGGAAACACGAAGACTGCCGAAGCGTGTACTTACGTCGTAGTACTGTAAGTTCTATTTAAACAAAAGACCATAGCAATAATACTCCTAGTACGAATTCACAAGTTGCGAAAACGGCAACAGTTTTAGCGAGCGAGCTAAACTCTATCTCTCTTACACACCTGCAAGAAAAAGACCCTCCCTCCCCTTCCACCCATTCTTGAGACTTCTGCAAGAAGAAGTCCTCGTGTGGCAACGAGTTAGAATATAAAACTTCCTCACCGCACGCTGGGAATAGACGCGTGTAGTACGATTCAACAAAACCCAGCACGCTTGGTGGTAGGATCTATACGGTCCGCCTGGGTAGCTACCACCTGAACATTAAAGTCCGGCGCCAAGCAGTTAACTGGGTTCTGTCGTGTGTATGTAAGAGCCAGACGGGTATAGAGAAACCTCTCTACTTATATATCTGATCCTTGGATTCGTATGATCCATCTGAGACTCTGTCTGCGCTCACCATCAGGTGAGACTAGGGCCAAACGAGCCAAGTCAAGAATCTTCTTCTTCTTCTTCCTGCCCTTATCTCACACAAGGTGGGGTCGGCACAACATGTATTTCTAATATGTATGTATAAATCCATGTTGTTAGAGGTTTTGGCTTATTGTTTTATGACCGGCCGCCTACCTGACATCAACCCTCCTTGGGAATACACGTAGCGCCGCGCCTTCGCGCGGGTGACCCAGTGTGCTTGCTGATAATATCCACTGGGTCCCAAAATTATATGCTTGTCAATCTTAGACAACTAAGCAGACTATGTTCTTCTTGGTGGACTATGTATACTATAGATAAAAATGAAATGAAATGAAATATATTTCATTTCAGATAGACTAGGTATACTTGAAGTTCCTCGACCCACTCATTCAGTTTCGCTAGGGACTATAGATTTGACACATTGTAAACTAATATAGCATCGTGGGTTTCTCTGTAAAAACTTGATGTCAATGTTCTGTATCGCTCCTGTCCCGCTGTATCCCAAATATTAAACTGAGCCAAGTCAAGAACAAAAAATAAAAAAAACATTATTTAATTAAGCGAGCTCACAAAACTACATAGTTTTCGCAATTTGCAAAGTACTAGGGGTACAGATCAGTAAAGCGTTAGACTGAACAAGACTTATGTCTTCCTTTGTTCTCATATGAATGCAGTAATTATCTTTCTTCAACGCTATTACTTTCGTTTCCTATGCCATCTATCAAGAGAAAGATTAAACATTTTATGTAGTTTTTGCGTCATTGTCTAACGTTCAAATGGCATGCCATTCTACGAGTACAACTTTATTATTTAACTTAAGAACATCGTAAAAGAGAATTATATCAAGTACATACACAATAATTGTATTTCGTAGTTACAGATTTTAACTTTTTTTTCCAGTTGACCATGCATAAACAAAATATAGACTGTTTAAAAACTTGAAATGTCAAATACTTATTAAAAATTATTGCACCATTAATATTATAACACAAGATTCCTCAATCTACCTCTAACCAGATGAAATGTTTTCGGACATCATTAAATGCGAAAGTAAAGTCTGTCTGCTTGTACCTTCTTCACAACTAAACTACTGAACCAATTTTGATAAAACTTGGCACAGAGATAGTCTGAAATCTGGAGAGGGATATCGTATACTTTAAGGAGCGAAGCCGTGGGTGTCACCTAGTTCTTAATAAATATTAAAAAATTCAACAACTGCAACAGACTATACACTAGGTAGTTATTTCTTTTTCCGTGGGAGACGACGGCAAATGACTTCATTTTTTAAATAATTTGTGGGGTAGTTTAATTAGAGCTCAGTACAGCTAATAAAGAAAACTTTGCTGCTAAGGATATTGTTTCCTTTATATTCCAAAACAAAACGTAATTAAGGCAAAACGAAAAACGCCATAAACAACTTTAAAGTCTAGAAAATATAAAAGATAGATAATTACACCAATATATCTATGGTCTATGAACACGTCAAGTTGCTTCATGTACACGATTTTACAGATATTATTAGGCATTCAAAGATACAGGCCATCAACAAATACACTTGCACTCTCCCCACACAAGTTATTTACAGACGATTAACAAACATCTAAATAACAGAAAATGTCTAAGTAACTAACCTCCTTCGTATAGAAAGCCCATATCTCCAGCCAACAAGCATACTTAAACAAAATATTACTTAAAAGCAAACTTTCTAAATTCAGACATAAAGTTAACTTTACGGATCGGAAACAAAGCAACCAATCTACCTTGGTTAATACAACAATAATGCAATAACAACGCTATGCTAATTAACTAAACCGTCGGCCATTTTAACCTGCCGCCATTTTGTTAAAATATTGCCGCGTAAATTAATATTTAAATTGCTCTTTCAGACGTCGAAAACTAATCGAAAGACACTAACTGCCTTTTGTTCGCTGTACAAATAAAAATTATAAAGAATCATTGATGTTTTCTTTTTTTAGAAAAATAATAATGTATTTTGGTGTTCCAAACTTGGAACTACGAAACGGTGAACTAAATTTCGAATACAGTAATAATACAATGCTTTCTTTCTGCTATATCTTTAGAATTAATACGATTAAAAACAGCAATGGAATAAAAGTCAATGAAAGAAATCGATTCGATCCTTCGTAACGAGCCAATAAATGCTACCATGCACATTCCAATGTCAAATTTGAAATTCAAAAATGGCGGGTCTGTGGATTTTTTCATTTCATCCGCGCGTCAATTTGACGAAATGTTACCGTCAAAATAACGAATACACATTAATTTTGTTGGCGTTTATCTATTCAATCTCGTTTTTGGACATATTGCGGTCGTAACAGACACCTTTTTGACTTGATTAGCATTTTGTTTTGTCAATGAAGTTACTTTTACACAATTGTGACGTGTTAACGAAGATTCTGAATATGCATCTGACTTAATGGACTAGAGTGACAAATAAAGTGCTTTTGTATTACAATGAACTAAAAAACCTTTTATTGCAACTTCTTTCTAGCTTCCAAATCAACACATCATTTATTTGACAAAAATGCTAAACAAACACTTCTTTTCTGTCATTCGTCGGATACCTTTTATTAAAAGTTTTGACAGAATTTCTACACTAAAGCTGTCAAAACCTCATATTTGTCATCGGACGTTCGTAAAATCGGCCCTTATTCCTTTAACACATACCTACTTAGCAAAGACTACTTATATTAAACTCCCATCAAAATTCGTCCATCCCTTTTCAAGTAACGCGCACCCAAACAACGCACATCATTGTCATTTATAAACAGTTTTGTAACAAACGACCATAGCTGATCAGATAGCTTCTATAAGCTTTTTTATAGCCCATAAAATAATACAGGTGGCCGCAACTACACCTGTAGAAGTTATGTCTAATATAACACCTTTTTTTCTGTACGTAATATGAACCAGCAATGGTATAAAGTATTGAGAACTTATTTACGTTTATTACTATAGCTTCTGATCCCATAAAATGTTGTGTCGGTACAATTTTACTGTGTTTTGATGTACTGTTAATTACATGAAGGTTTTGTCTTTGCATAATGTTATGGCTGCTAAATTGACCGTTATTTAGAGGCTTATCGCGCTTCCATGACAAGAGAAGTGTCACTGATGTTGTCGAAACTTTAAATAAATTCAATGAGAGATGGCCTGGAGTCTCTAGTAAAACTAAATGAGTGGGTCGAGGAACTTCAAGTATACTCCACCAAGAACAACATAGTCTGCTTAGTTGTCAGCAATAAGATTGACAAGCATGTCATTTTGGGACTCAGTGCATAATATCAGCAAGCACATTGGGTCACCCGCGCGACAGCGGAACGAGTATTCCCAAAGAGAGTTGTTGTCAGGCAGAGCGGCCGGTCATAAAACAATAAGCTAAAACCTCTAACAACATGGATTTACGAAATACACGTTGTGCCGACCCCACCTAGTGTGGGATAAGGGCAGGGAGATGTTAATGATGAGATGGCCTGGAGCCCTGGGAGGCTAATAACGTCACGTAATCATGGTTAATTGATGCTGCATCGTAGCTGCAAGTGCACATCCAGTCGGCAGTTGTCACGCAGTTGCGCCAACTTTATCATAACTGCCTACAAACTGCATCTGACAGTTGCAGTCCGTCTGTCTGGGCCCTTACAAATCCTTTTGCAATTGAGATGTTGTTATCTCCCCAGATTTCTTCACGATGTTTTCCTTCACCGTGTTACGTCACATTGGTACCTATATGCAAGCGAGTCCGTCACCTCCAGGCTATCACGATTACCATTATACAAGTAATTTTTAACTGCCTCGTTGTTCTAGGGGTGGCAAGTACGATTACTGATCGTGAAGTCCTGGGTACGATTCCCAGGTCGGGTGAAGTGTTATTGGGTTTTTTCGTGTAGAATTCCTCAGTTGCAGCCCGGTGCTTGGATTTGTAACCCGGTTGATGGCAATAGTTTCGCCCCCTATTACATGAGACTGAAACATAACGGCGAAATGAGGGTTTTACTATACACCTCTGCCCAACCCTTCGGGTAAAACAGGCGTGATGTTATGTATTCTTTTTTACAATGGCTTTTGATATTTATGACTAATGCCATCACTATTTTATTAAGTAAATGACTGACTAAATTCCAAATATCTTAATCTTTACGAAAGGTTGAAAAACCGCACGTAATTCCTTCGTCTGAAATCGCAAACCCACCTTTAAAAATAACCAAGTAAACAATCATCATTAATTTCCCGCCAAACAAAACGCCGCCATTTTGTTTGCTTTTCAAAATGGCAGATGACCACGTCTTCATTTGACACAATGGCATCTTTAACTCTCATATTGTTATTACTGATTGTTTTCTTAAACTTAACGATTCCATACAGGAAATTGCGTAGGTATACGTACGCGAGACTGTTGCTATTTATTTATGTCTTATAAATTATGTGAAGAAAGAAAGTTTGTTTGTTCAAATTGTTTTAGGGTTCCGTACCCAAAGGGTAAAACAGGACCCTATTACTAAGGCTCCGCTGTCCGTCCGTCCGTCCATCCGTCCATCCGTCTGTCATCAGGCTGTATCTCATGAACCGTGATAGTCAGACAGTTGAAATTTTCACAGATGACATATTTCTGTTGCCGCTAGAACAAGAAATACTAAAAAATAGTTAATATTTAAGGGGGCTCCCATACAACAAACGTGATTTTTTTGCCGTTTTTATAGATAATTGTACGGAACCCTCCGTGCGCGAGTCCGACTCGCACTTGGCCGGTGTTTTTTTTATTTTCGTATTAGCTTGACAGATTTTAATTATTGGGTTTTTAGGTTTTTCCTTGTGGAATTCCTCAGTAGCAGCCCGGAGCTTGGATTTGTGCCCGGTTGATGGCAAAAGGCTCGCCCCCTAATAGGTACATGGGACTAAACCATAATTGCGAAATTAGGGTGCTAATGCACCTCTGCCCAACCCTTCGGGGAATATAGGCGTGATGTTACATTTAATTAGGTTTCTAACTATAAAAACATTAATTATGATAATATCGCGATAGAAATCAAAGAACACATTATATGTTCTGCCTAGATTTTTCCCAACTATGTTGAGGTCAGCTTCCAGTCTAACCAGATGCGGCTGAATACCAGTATTTTATACGGAGCGACTGCCATCATACCTCCGCAATCCAGTAACTGGGCAATGCCGATATCCTAAGATTAGATCATTGGTCAGACTTTCGGACTTCTGACTACCCGTGACGACTGTCATAGGTATTCGTATGACACCCGGGACCAACGGTTTAACGTGCACCGAGGCACGGAGGGGTCTCGATGTGTCAAAGAACACATAACAGAGCGCAGACAAATTACAATTATTCATTCTTCTCTTCTTACTCTCGTGTCGGGACGAGGTATATGAGAATGCAGCTTATGCCGTGACGAAAACATTACCCACTCAGCAAGGTAGACTACCCAGGATAAGCCGGATGTGCTTATAATATCGTTACTCGAGAAGACAAAAATTCACTTCCAAAATTGGACGTAGTTAAGCAGAAAGGACTCAACCCACAGAGTGGTTTTCTTCAGTGATGCTGTATCCAGATTTTGTTACATAATTACACATCCTTGGTAAAATCGGTGGTTGATGGTTATATTATGTATTTCTGGACTTATTTAAGAAAATATATAGGGTTGGATGATTTAAGCAGGTTGGGTCTTTATAGTAGGTAATAAAAAGAAAATACCTGCCTAATATGTGGTTTGGTTCCCTGTCACAAAAAACGTATTTCCGTAAACGTATTTCGTATTTCTTGGATCTTTTTTGCTGAATGAAAGGCCCTACCTTATTGACCATTTTGGTACCAATAACTCATTTTTGTCAATTTTGTGGATTGAGTCCTTTCTGCTAAACTACGTCCAATTCATCCTTATTTATCTGTCTATTGATAAACGCAATCCCTTCTCTAGAGAAACATTCAAACTTAAAAAGTCATCATTAAGCTCAGTGTTCCATAGTGAATGATAAAGAATTTTGTTCCTGTTCTTCATAAAACCGGATACACTTCTCACCATAGACGTAAAGTACGTTTGGGACAAGTAAAACCAGATTGTTGCAAAAACGAGATATACACCAAATAAAAAAAATATCAAGTCGACATAGCGCGATATCGTTTTCCTGTCCAATGCCACACCTCGCGGCGATTTGTTCCACACGTAATATCGTTTACGTCTCACACTACCACTAAATCAGTCAACCTCACCAAGCTCTTAATAAGGTAAATAACACCAACAACTGGCCATGCATGAATGAGTTAATTAATGTCGAGCAAAAAAAATCATCCATTCTCAGATAAAACACCTTTTTATCACCTCTACCCGTCCTCCAAGAGACACGGTGTGAAGATATTCTGTACGATAAAAACTTGAACATACATATTTCATTGTTTTACCATCGATAGCTAGCAAAACATGTCGTAAGGTGAATAATTAATAACTGACATATCTTTATTACGATTGAGACTACCCATTGTGTATTCATTTGTTCATAACATGGTTGCAGAAAAAATATGATTGTTGTCTGCATTTAGAGCGTTAGAAGAGACATAAATTTAAATTAATTTTATATGCGTTAGGAATTCACTTCCTTAATAGTAGTTACGACATTCCGAATTTGAATGAGTTGTGGCTTTATTAATACGAAATGGTAACAATATTTGTTCAGCAAATGTCAGATAAGCGATTGCGAATTATATTTTAGAAGGACGTCAATTGGTTATTTCACCTTATTTATTAATAAGTTTCGTATCTTGATATAATTTTATAATTGAAATGTTATGTATGGATGTATATTATTTCCAGAGTTTTACAAAGAATGAGATTGCAGTCGGTCCGCGAATCCTCGTCTACTCAAAAATTAAGACACTGATCGTGCGCTTGCGCTTGTCGAACAGTAAACCTTTTATTCAGTAAAAAGATTCTGACAACAAGTAGATACGACACTGGGATATTGGAAAAAAATAATACGTGGAAATTTTTAATTAGAAAGTGTGTTAAACTTGACGTTTAGTGTAAATTGTAAACAAATGGCTCGTTTTATCGTTACAACAAATATACCTAAACTACATTACAATCCAGAAATACATTTAATATGTACCTACTTATAGATATAGCTATTTACACGGATTATTCATATAAACTATGCTTAAAAAGAATAATAAATTCCGATTTTAAATTTGACAGAATAAGAATGAAAACGATATAAAATATAACGTGATTCAAAATTCATATGTTTGAATTGTGTGTGCGAGGTCGGCGCGCGCCGCACGCTGCGCCCGCGCACCGAGATAATGTCTCCCGACGAACCGACGCTTGCTAAGCCCGCTATCTAAAATCTCCTCAGGCCTGTTGTTTCATGTCTTTATCTAAAGAGTTTTCGTTTTAATAACAACATTACATTGTTTGCCAACTAATCCCCACATCCTCCGTTTGTTGGCGGATGCCAAACGGTAGCTGTTACATGACATACGGCTCTATCTTATCGTGCCCACTCTACAACATATGTTCACTAAGAGCCTAATGGAGTTATTATAATTCAAACATTTCCCTAAAATCCAAATCGTTTGTGCAAACGTTGAAACGCGAGCACACAGCGTGTGCTTTTTTTATAACAAATATATTATTAATCTGTATCAATGAACCGTGAATGTAATGAACGAACAATGGGAGCGTCTTAAGGAATCATTCGGTCGCCGCCCGGCCGGCTAATTTCGCGCCCTTTCACCTGTCAATCACACGTCAGGGCGCGCGTAAACGACAGCGAGAAACTGGTATTAGCCTTAAACGAAAACGTACGTACGGCTATGTAAATTGCATTTTATTACACGAAATAAGAAACGAAGCCTGTGATTTAGTTAGCGGGTGATAGGGAAATAAGTGAAATTATCTGTGAAAGTGCGCAGCCATTAAAGTTTTCGCGCGTTAATATGTCAAAGTGACGTTTAGTTTCGCGCGCAAACTTACCGCCGCGTTCGGCTCCATCGCCCAGGTATTTCTCGCGCGTCCGATTAAATTTTAAACGAGATTAATAACGAGAATGAAACAATTATGTTGACAATATGCCTTAATGTCGGACGTTTTGACTGACGAATGGTGTTCCCGGACGTCCAAAACACTTATAATCGTGCGGTTTACAAAACCATAAATACATATAGTTTTTTTTTCTTAATGGCATCATTGCGTGACGGCATGCAATACATTTCTAGTTAAAATGCAAGGTTTTGCAAGATTTACGTAATTTTTTTCAACGTTTTTCGATCGTATTTTCCTTTTAGCGCATTAGAAATGTTTTAAATTAACGTTATAACTTATATGAGGTAAACTGGCTGGTTATTATTAATACTAGGCATTACAGTTTTAATATTTTTTCTTAGGCCGCGGTAAAAAAAACCATATCTCTTTTCTTTTTACGTTATAACTGAACACAGTTATCAAAACAGATACTTTAAAAAACACTTTTTAATTGCAAAATGGCACAGTATAAGAATTATAGGCTAATTTGTAATTTAATCTAACGAATAATGTTCTGTTAGTCCTGGCTGGCATTATTTAACTTACTAACTACATCCAGGATGTTTTTTTATTCAAAATATATTGCAGTGAATAATAATTAGATATTACTTATTATATGACAGTCGTTATGGGAAGTCAGAAGCCCGAAAGTCTGACGACTGGTCCAACCTTAAAGTATCGGCATTACCCAGTAACTGAGTGGCGGAGCTTTGATGGCAGTCGCTCCGTGTAAAATACAATTCAGCCACACCTGGTTAGACTGGAAGCTGACACCGACATAGTTGGGATAAGGCTAGGCAGATATATATTTATGGCTTTAATGATAATTTATTAAGTTCCTTAAGTTATGCTGCTTATCATATTTTTTTTACTGATGGTTTTAATGTTACCTTTGAGGTTTCCATCTTGATAACATTTTTGTCAAACGAATTTTCAAGCAGAGCTATGAGCTCTACTTACGCCTACGAAACCAAAGTTTAATAGTTATGTAATAAGTATCAATATTAAATAATATATAATAAAATAATGTTCTTCTCTCGTGTGAGCGATATGAGGTAAAGTAAAAAGAGTAACTAGTCAACAAGGTTGGTAGCAAGGCTCTGCCGGGGTTGCGGTACTTGCGGTGCATGCTTTTACGAATCCCGCGACCCCGGCCGTACGGTCAGGAGGAGGAACACCGTTGGTTTTTAGCCGGTAAGAGTCCGACAGACTCCCTCGCCTTCCCCAGGCGTAAAATCCTCATGGATGTCCCTACATCCATGAGGATTTTACAACGAGAAAAAGAAAAAAAAAGAAAAAATAAAGGGCGCGCCGAAGGTTCTTAAGTTTGTATCGTCTCTCACGGAGGCTGTTTCGCATCGCAATACCTAATTCTAGCAAATTATATGTAAATAGGTACTCGTAAATATCAAATCATGAGAATACATAATTTTATCTTGAATGCGATCAACAGTCGATCGCCCCGAAAGAAACAATTAACGAAATTTTCCAAAACATTTGTTATCAAATATGCTTAATGTTTAATGATCATTTAAATTTAGATTTTCTTCTACGTATTTTTTTCTGAATCGATGAGATTATTTTTATTTCATCAATAACACTGGCTATTAAATAATTATGTTGATCGTATGCACTGATCACCTCTCCGTTTACCTAATGTATTATGACAAAACACCTCAATTGGATAATAGGAATTGGGTTCAAATTCGACTACCAATGTTGCAGTCAAATTAAAGCTTCAATTAATAAAAAAATTGAAACTATTAATAAAAAAAAAACAATTTTAAAAATTTAAATTTCGATTATCTTTAAACAGCACGCTGTGTAGTCCTACCATCAGCCGGCACTCAGCTCAGTTCGAGTGCGCCAGTGGCTAGCGTAACATGTGTCAAATAGTACTTGCAGATGTCAACACACCACTAAAAGGTCCTGATAATAATATGATAATACAACATGGTGGTCTATTTTTTAGGTAGTTGACCAACTGTGAAGATGACAATACTTGAAAAGAGGCACGAGTAACTTAAAGAAGCTAACTCCCAGTTTCGGAAAAGCTGTTCAATTTAATATGTTATCAACGATTGTGATTGGTCGACCAAAATACTAACAACCAATGACAGAACTTAATTTGAGATTTGACAACTGATTAGTAAATTTTGGTGTTGATCAGCGTTTCAGAAATCAGGGGTGTGAATAAGAGTGAAGACTTCGAACTTTAACTTTAGCTATCAAATGGCTAAAATTATTGTCGAATCTCTCGAATCTTCAAAAAATTTGCAGAGTATACAGAAAGTTCTCTATAATCTATACTAATATTATAAAGAGGAAAGATTTGTATGTAACGAATAAACCTGAAAACTACTGGACCTATTTCAAAAATTCTTTTGCCGTTAGAAAGCTACATTATCACTGAGTAACATAGGCTATATTTATTACTGGAATAAAACTTCTTACGCGGGCGGAGCCGTGAGGACACAGCTATCTGTAATCAAGAAAAAATAAACTTAAATCTGTAATAATAAACCCCTCTCAACATTGCAGCCTGGGTATTTGGGATACAGCGGGACAGCGATACAGAACATTGACATCAAGTTTTTACAGAGAAGCTCACGGTGCTATATTAATTTACAATGTGTCAGAATTAAAGTTCCTAGCAAAACTGAATGAGTGGGTCGAGGAAATTCAAGTATACTCCACCAAGAAGAACATAGTCTGCTTATTTGTCGGCAATAAGATTGAGAAGCATATCATTTTGGGACCCAGTGCATAATATCAGCAAGCACATTGGGTCGACCGCGCGACGGCGCAACGAGTATTCCCAAGGAGGGTTGATGTCAGGTCATAAAACAATAAGCCAAAACCTCTAACAACATGTATTTATGAAATACATGTTGTGTCATCCGCACCTAGTGTAGGATAAACGCAGGAAGAAGAAGAAGAACATTGCAGCCTGGGAGCAGCATCTCAAAAGACAGCTCTCATTTGAGAGAGCCCTCTTAAGTGTAGTTTTAACATGACTAGAGAGGTATTTAAAAAATATGTTGTCAAATGTATGTAATTATACTTTATGGTAGCTGCTGTTGGAAGATCTCTCAAATGAGAGCTGTTTACCTATTAATATGGGTTTAAATATAATCGTCATAATTTTATACATTTGACAACATGTACCTACTTATTTATTAATTAACGAAATCAGCTTTTCAAATGATATCAACAGTGTTCTTAATAGGCAGTTTATTGTAATAGCTCATAGACTTCGATCTGGGCACGTTCCACTCAACAAGTTTCGACACCTCACGGGTATAAGTAACAACCCAAATTGTATTGAGTGCGGCGTTGTGGTGGATGTTTATCACTTGTTGGTGGAGAGTATCAAAACAAGGGCTGGGAGAGAGGCTCTGATGAATAGGTTAAAGATAAATTTAATAGATTTGGGTATTTTTCAAAGTATTATGTCTGCCTCTGTCAGAAGCAGCCATTTTAGTTTATAAAATAGTAGATAACTTAGAATAAGTGTGAACGTCTTCTGTTTAGGTTACGATGGGGCTGATATAGTCGCATGTGTGACCACAAATAGAATGAGATGAAAAAAAATGATATCAAAATGTCATCTATTTCATACACACCTTAGGCTCTCCTGTTGTTGGCCGTTTTGAGATGACGACTTGATAAAAAAATGTTGTCAAATTCAGAAGACGTTTACATTTTGACAGCTCCTCTTGGGATGCCGCTCTCAAGCTACAATTTTGAGAGGGATTGTTTAACGGCCTTAAAGTTGCTAAGTAATTCCATAAATAGGTATATAATTATTAAGTGAATGGTTTTTAACTTGAAAGTACAGACTTTGACTTTACATAAGCGCTTGTAATGGATTAAGTGATTGTTTTTTTCGTTTTTGACGCTATTTTGACCGTTCCTACCATAATGACGTCGAACTATGTATGACAGTTGGTATAGACTCGATTCTCAAGGAATAGAACTAGAAAAACAGCATGTACTATATCGACGGTCGGCGGTGAAAACCACGTATGTGTAAATTTTTTTTTTTACGAGATGTAGGAAAAACTTTCTCCTTAATAAATGGCCGATCAAATGTTACTAAAAGTTTGTCATCGTACGTCATAGATAGCTTAGAAGTATTTGAATTAAAAGTGTATGACGAGTTTATCAATCTAAAGAACAAATAAAACGGTTTTGAACTAAATTAAATTTACAAGGTTTTCACTGCCGAGCGTCGATATTCGGTGTGGTCCCCGGCAAAAAATACGACAGGCCTTCCCTAACTACGGGTGTCGTAATAGACGACAATAGGCAGCAGCGTCCTCTTGTCCTGTAGGTAGTACTTCTAGTGAACACTATATTTAGATAGGTAACTACACGATTTATGATTATTTATTATGCAGCTTCGAAATTATGATTGTACAAGAAGCCATGTTTTTACAGGAAATAGTAGGTATGGTAGGTGGACTGCCTCGTTGGTCTAGTGGTCGTAAGCGCGACTGCTGAGCATGGCGTCCTGGGTTCGATCCCCAGGTCGGATAAAGTGTTATTGGGTTTTTCCATTACAAATTTCTCAGTAGCAGCCTGGAGTCTGGATTTGTGCCCGGTTAATGGCAATAGGCTCGCCCCCTATTACATGGGACTTAAACATAACTGGCGAAACGAGGGTGTACTAAAACACCTCTGCCGAACCCTTCGGGGAATGTAAGGCGTGATGTTATGTTATTGAATAAAACCTTCATTTAACGTAAATATGAAAGCGTTGACCTCTAAGGTTGGGGTTCACCAACTTTAATTCTCTGTTTAAACAATCGTTTATTTGACTTTAGGTAAACGGCTGTTTAACGTTAGTGAACACCTGCTTAAGAACTGTAATGTATTGTGGAAGTAGAGACACTATATTGAAACGCAGTTCTTAATTTGTATTGCTATAAGTATCCGTTGTTTTCTCATAAAATGCGGTCGTAAAAATAATTTGCACATAATTCATGTAGAATAGTTTAGTAGAATCGGACGAATAAAGATGTAGGTAACTCCAATACGAACTGCAGGTTAACATCTCCAATTTGTCTAATTTGTATTCATATCATTTAGATGCACGACCGACGCCAAAATACGCGGCATTACGCAATGTACACAATACTTTAGCATGTTTTAGATAACTATCAACCTATCAACATATGAAAATGGCTAACATAAACCGGGGGGTAGCAACCGCCCACCTCGGATACAACAGATTTATCGATCAATTTGTAGCAACACATCTAATAAATCCATCAGGAGAACAGACATCCAAAGTGTTAATTCACTACCATAAATCTTCAAAGATTTACTTTATGTAGAACTAAAACTCGACCAAGTTTTGATGGTCCTATGATTGAATACCAACCTTCGTGGACAGGTGTCATCACAACTGGCGACCTAACAGCCGCTGAAAAAACATTTTCAAAAATAGAATTCTGATTCCCGCGCTTAATTGCGGCCCCGCCAATGAGCGGGCGTTGCGTGCGAGCGGGAAAACTAAAACATAGAGCGAGATAGACGGTGTTGTGTCGTAGACTCCGCCCCGCTAACAACATGGCGGTCGTGATGATTGGCGGAGAGCGCACCTCCTTCGGGAAAGCGGAAAGGGGAAATGCGGGGGGCGGCGGGAAAAGTCGGTCGGCTACGTTCGTTTTTTAAAGTGGGCAGCATTGGCATGTTTAATTAGTATAAGTAATTTAAATGCGCATTCTATGTGTTGAGTTATGACTGATTTGGTTAAATAGGTCAATTATGGTTAATTGAGGATAATCATTGTGATACGTCAGGCTTCGCGCGTATCTTTGCTTCGGTAACTTGGTATGAAGGGTCCTTGGTAAGTAGGTAATAAAACTCTAATGGCGTATTTTTTCCACATAGTAAGAATCGCGTTTTGTAAACATGTAGATACCTATTCGTTTTTGGGATAAGAGGCCCGTGGCTACTTAACAACCGCGTGGATCATATGATTTGTAAGTTTAAGACGCGCTTGCCGCGGTCATTCCGTGGGTGGGTGTCCATTCGTTACACATCGAGATCCCTCCGTGCCTCGGAGAGCACGTTAAACAGTCAGTCCCGGGTGTCATACGAATACCTATGACGGTTGTTACGGGTAGTCAGAAGCCCTACGGGTTGTACGGGTAGTCAAACGGTCTAACCTTAATATATCTATCGGCATTGCCCAGTAACTGGGTTGCGGAGGGTAGATGGCAGTCGCTTCGTATAAAATACTGGTATTCGCCCGCATCTGGTTAGACTAGAAGCTGACTCCAACATAGTTGAGAAAGGGCTAAGCAGAACGAATCCGTTTTTGGAATAATAATATCTACTTTAAATATTGATTAACTACTTCAATAACGCTACGGTGAGTTTGTAAGCGATGCGATAGAACGTGGCTCAAAAGATGATGATCAGAGGTGACCACAGGTCCGTCGACGACGAATTATTCGAAGACGATGCGGATAGGAATTAGCGGTAGGATCGTGCAGTAGACGGGTGAATCTTCGAAATTTTTAACATTATTTTAACAAATCATTCTTCTCCCGGGTTGTTAACGTTATAGTATTGTCAGATTGTTTTTAATCTTGTCTTATTGCTTGACTGCAGCGGTGTAGTTTCAGTTTTCATTATCATAATTATAGTATTAAACATCTGCATTCTTAACTTTGGGATGATGCTAATGACGTTCTCAATTTTTGTTAATATTTTTCGAAGAATGCCCCAGACACAGAATCCAGGTTGTGGATGTCAGGCGATTGAGAACCACGAGCGTTCAATCCTTGACGAAGGCCAAACGTAGACTGTTAAAGAAGCGAACAATGGTTAAAGGCTGATTTACACAAAGATTTACAGGATGTAAACGAAATCATGTAATTCCTTCAAACCGAGATTTCATCACGAGTGATGTACTGCTGACATAGATTAACTCTGCACGGGATACATTTGAATTCAATAAACAAAAAAATTACAAGAAGTAAACATGTGCTCTTAACGTGAGGCATTTTAGCGCCCCGAATTTAATGGCCGCGCCGCGAGCGATAGCCGCGCAATTCAGTCGGGGCTCTAAAATGTCTCACGTTAAGAACACATTCTTCACGGAATACAGGCGTGATGTTGTGTGATGTTGTTATGTTTGACGCCACGTTTGGTGCAGTGGCTGAGCGATTAGCTTCTGCGCTACGGGTCGTGGGTTCGATTCCCGCACGGCACAAATATTTGTATGGCCTACAGATAGTTGTTCCGGGTCTGGGCGTTTGTGCATGTGAGATGTGTGTTTGTAAACGCAACCACAACACAGAAGAAATCCTAGTGTGGGGTAACGTTTTTAATATTAAAAAAAGAAAGATGTTAGGGGCGGTCGGCGGATCAAGCCGGGGCTAGCTTCCGATTAGAATATTAATATCAGAAAATTCGAAACTGAAAACTCCGGTCATCAAAAACTACGACACATTCCATTTACCGCACCAATTTGAATAGCACCATTAGGAATTGGACTAAAAATACTATTCGTGTGATTTGAATTGGTGCTATTTTAATTGGCCAATGCACCAAATGAAATGCCCCAAAAATACAAATAACTTCTATAATAAGTTATGGAAAAAAAGAAAAGAATTTATAGCTGAATCAATTCATTAGAATATAAATCATATCGGTCTGTATGAGGTTTTGCGTTATGTAAATACTTAAGTAACACGTTGTTAAATGACATTGATAAAGTCACTCGTTTTAATTGAACCTGCAACCTAAAGGAGTCCGACCACGACATTATTTAATATAAACGGTGTAAAAAGACCCTTAACGAAGCCGAAAGGCACTTATTCTCCACGTCATTTCGATCATTTTTTTTGTTCTGGACTATGCCTGGGAACCTTCTAGTTACGGAAATATTGGAGGTTAAAGTTCCAACATTTTCACAACTTTTTTTTTAAATACTAGTTTTGAAGGTTGCTTATGTACTTGAAATACCTCCATTACCCGTTTACTACTCATTGCATCTATCAGCACAGTGTTTTGAGTGTGTTACATTGAGCTTTGCAGTAAAACAAAATTTTACACCCAAAAAAAAAGTCGTTTCCCAGCGACAATTTTTGCGTAGGGTTACTTAGTTTGATGTACTGAATGCATGGTTGACGGCTTCGTGAAGGGTCTTTTTACACCTTGTAGGTATAGGTATACCTACTCTATTTACAAACAAGATCGAAGAAATAAGCAACATGTCTACTTCCAATAAGTATTCAACACAGTATTATGCTTTTATGAACTGTAAAGATCGATCAAGATGAGCTGAATAGAAAGAAAAGAAAAGAAAGAAAAAACATTTATTATACCATGTCACAGATACACTTTAACACAAAACATGATAGTATATAAATAATATTAAAATAAAAGACAACTGTGACAAAAAGGTGACCACTCAGCATAATGCTGTGCTATGGCGTGGGCCACAGACACAGCGCTGATTTTCAGTGATCACCTAAAACACGTGCGGACATTCAGCTAGTTACAAAACAAACAAATTATAATATAAATAAAATAAAATAAAACAACAAAAAATAGAAATTTAACAACATACAAAAAAAATAATATATATATATATATAAAACACCATACACACACACGCATCACCTATATTGTAGGTTGGTATTTTAAACACCTACCGACAAAACCTAAAAAGTTAACTGTATGAAACTCTTCTTGAAGAAATATTTTAAAATAGAGTGACCCACTCTTGTCTTTCTTCCTCTTAGCCTTTTCCCAATTATCTTGGGGTCAGCTTCCAGTCTAACCAGATGCGGCTGAATACCAGTATTTTACACGGAGCGACTGCCATCAGACCTCCGCAACCTAGTAACTGGGCAATGCCGATATCCTAAGGTTAAACCGTTTGTCAGACTTTCGGGCTTCTGACTACCCGTAACGACTGTCATAGGTATTCGTATGACACCCGGGACCGACGGCTTAACGTGCTCTCCGAGGCACGGAGGGGTCTCGATGTGTAACAAATGGTCACCCATCCACGGACTGACCGCGGCAAGCGCAGCTTAACCTCGCATATCTTACGATCGGCGCGGTTGTTATTTAGCCGCGAGCCCCTCTTAGTGACCCACTCTTGTCTAATGTGTGAATTAAATTAATAAAGCGTGGGCTCATGTCTAAGGACTCTCGTCCACGGTGACTTGTTTAGATCCGGCTAAATCATCGGACCTACGTAAGTACAATGGTGGTATACTAGCTTATAGGTACCTTTGTCTAAACGACGGATCCACGTCCAGATAAGATATTTGGCACGTCACCGTGGACAAGAGGTACGAAACTCTAAAAGGTAAGATGCTTTCCAAAAATAAAATGGACCGACTATTGAACAACAATTTTAGTTGCATGACGCTACCACCCACGTAGGCAAAATGTAAGCTATACTTAGAGGTACCATCTTTAAAATCATTCAACTAGAACAAGGAGTTTGAAAACTCTGTAGGTCGAGGATACCCGAGGGTTCCTGACCTTTTAACGGCTCATGCCAATTCAGTTCGTCAGTTGGGACAGGTCAACTCAAACCTCTTAAGGCACTTTCTTCAAAAACCCATTCCAGACGTTGCCCTACATTGTTACACTCGCATAGTTTTTATACCACAACGTCTGTATTATAAAAGAGACTTTGATCTCTGAGTTTGTTTCGGCTTTTCTTCTCAGAGCTAGTCAGATAGGAAATGCAGGCGCCATCTAGTCTTAAAAAAAATCATAACATTGACTTGTAAAAGTGTCTGTTATGCTCCTGCTCCACCTGCGTCTTAACGCGTTAATTAAGGCGTTACGTAGATGTGGCCAACATTTTAACGTGTTAATTTACTATGTGCATTTTTAGCGCCTTAAGTAATTAACGCGTTAACATTTATTTATTTAAGGTTCACCCACAGCACATATATGGACATAGATACATTGAGTCTTATGGTAATATTCTAATATATATGCCAATTACGGGAAAACACAACATTGACAAAAACACGCCTGATTATTTATACATTACTACAAAGAGACACGTTATAAAAACAAATAGCACGCAGTACATCCAATACATACATACAATAAAACGGAAAACATAACAACAGAAGTAAACTAGGAATACATATACACGAAGTTAGCTTTTTGGACAACTGACTTGATCAGGAGACTTGATATCACGTAGGGAAGTCAAGATTCTCGATTTTAATTTCGCCTTGGAGTCACCAAATATATCTGTCTCAGGAATGAATGAATGAATGAATATATCTGTCTCAGAAACATTAACGTTAACGCAGATAGAGACAAAGCATAACAGATTTATTTTTAGAAATAAAAATCATTTATCAATTTTAATCATACCTGCATAATTATTAACTTATGTAGTGTGGGACCGGAGGCTTATCTACGACCCTGCGGACCCCCTAAGTACCACAGGTTGCAGGTTCAATTAAAACCTGCTATTTGCGAAGTAGCTCGTCGGACTGCCAAGTCATAGGTCTCGAGTTCGAGCCCAAGCCACGCACCTCTGACTTTTCGGATTTATGTGCGTATTGTATAATTATCACTTGATTAAAAAACCGGTGAAGGAAAACATCATGAGGAAACCGGCATGCCTGAGAGATATTTCACGACGGCATGTGAAGCCAAGTCAGAAGCCCATGGGCGGCATAAACTCTGACACCAGGTTAGTCACTAACCTCACGAAAAGAAGAAATAGCTCTTTCAATGTGATATTGTAATTTCTAAGTTACGATGAAGGCAAAGATTTATTTTTATTTTTGTCTTGGTCGCGTTTTGCCCTAGTCTCACCTGGTAGTAAGCGCAGACAGGGTCTAGGATGGAGCACACGAATCTAAGGAACAGAGATATAGAGGGATTCACCTATACCCCTCTGGCTCTCACATACACACGACGGAACACAATAAACTGCTTGGCGCCGGACATTAATGTGAGGGTAGCTAGCCAGGGAAACCGTATAGATCCTACCACCAAGCGTGCTGGGTTTTGTTGAATCTTACAACACGCGTCTATTCCCAGCGTGCGTTGAGGAAGTTTTATATTCTAACCCGTCCCCACATGGGATGAAAATCGTGAGGAAATCTTGACTTAATGATCTGAAATTGCAAACACTCAGTGAGCAAGCTTGGTAATTAAGATTTTGTTCTATCGACGCTCGGCAGTGAAAACCTCGTAAGCAAAATTTTCTTCAAAAGCGTTTTATTTGTTCTTTAGATTGATAAACTCGTCATACACGTACTAGCAAACTTTCAATTCAAATACTTCTAATCTATCTATGACGTACGATGTCAAACTTGTCATGAATGTGATGAATAACATTTGATCGGCCATTTTTTTTGGAGGAGACAGTTATTTGTTATTTCTATTTCTTTTAAAAATGTGTATTTTACACATACGTGGTTTTCACTGCCGACCGACGATATGCAAAGAGATCTTTGTCTTGCAGTGGAACAAAATCAAGCTGGTAATAAATAATTGAAAAAAAAAATCTTTATTTAATCATCAGTAATTGCATAAACGCCTGATAAAAAAACCATAGCAAACATTGCTTCTTGTTGCTATTACAATTTTACTATGCTGCTTACAAAAATGAATATTTGGACGACATGGAAGGCGCAGTAGCTGAGCGATTGGATTTTGGTCCTACAGGTCGCAGGACCGATTCCCGCGTGGAATAAATATTTTGTATGGACAGATATCGATTGTCTGGTCGAGGTATTGTTGGCGACATTAAGTAGAGTAGATATCCTTAACACGTTCGGGACAGTAATGAGCTGATTATGCTACGTGTATTTATTCCCTTGGCGGTGTCGTAGCGTGTCTTTCTTCCACCCGGGGCCAACCCTAAATTTGCAGCTCCCAACCCTATTTTCACAACTAAGCTAAAAATCGGTGAAAATCTGTGATACTCTGTTGCTGTGTTGATTGCAAAAGGATTCAAAATAAAACATTTTTCTATAACATAACATCACGCCTTACATTCCCCGAAGGGTTCGGCAGAGGTGTTTTAGTACACCCTCGTTTCGCCAGTTATGTTTAAGTCCAATGTAATAGGGGGCGAGCCTATTGCCATTAACCGGGCACAAATCCAGACAGCTACTGAGAAAATCGTAATGGAAAAACCCAATAACACTTTACCCGACCTGGGGATCGAACCCAGGTCATGGTCAGCAGTCGCACTTGCGACCACTAGACCAACAAGGCTGTTTCTATAATCATCAATCTTGCAAATCTATTATGAACAACTTCCACTTGTTTGCGTAAATATGTATGTACCTACACACATCAAAAAAAGTTAGCGATCACTTTGAAAAATCGATTTTTTTTTTGTTACGGTTGATTATATTATTAAAATAGATTATAGATTATAATAGATTTCGCGGAAAGTTGTGATTGAAAAATGCCAAGAGGATTATCAGAAGTTTTACGAGCAAGAATAGTAACTTTGAGGGAAGAAGGATACACCACGAGAGAAATAGCACGCAGTTGCTATAAAGTCAAAGTCAAAGTCAAAGTATTTATTTCAATTAGGCACATAAAAGGCACTTTTGAACGTTAAAGTTACAAAGAAAATAGAATTGATTCTAGTTGCCCCTTCCAAAAGGTAGTTTCGTATGGAGAAGAATCGGCAAGAAACTCCACCGTTACTCTTTTAAAATGTCTTACAATATTTTGTATAGGTACATTAATTATACAATTATATGTGAAGACGATGCACCTAGAATGAAATTACTATACCACAATAGGTAGGATCTAATGACTATGACCTGACGCTGCAGCCAGGCGCCCCCTAAATCTGCGGCACCCGGGGCTGTGTCTCGATTCCCCCCCCCCCCCCCATACACCACTGTCCCTTGGTAGCCTTCTACAACACCATATGGACAGAGAAGAGGTATGGTACATTCCTCTAACGACACAGCCATATATAAAACCTATTATAGCTACCTTAATCACGGAACATCAACACCGGTAACGATTCATCACGTGGAGTCACCTTGTCGCCCTTATAACGCGAGTCCAATGACCATTTGTCTCTCACAACGGGCATAGATAACATCGATTCATTAGGTTAATTCACACGTCCAAGTCTAGCACAATTAGTGGACAATGTGTTAGAGCAGATGGACCTCGTTTGTTGGTGCCAAGGAATATTTAAGTAGACCTTTTTTATATAATAGGTTGGCAATTTATACGTACTGCGAGGTTAATCTGCACTAGCCACGGTCAGTCCGTAGATGGGTAAACGTTCGATACACATTTTTAGAATCCTCAGTGCTTTGGAGAGCTCGTTAAACCGCGGCTGTCATACGAATTAAAGTAAAAAAAAAAATACGCTGTTCCATATAAAAGTTGTAATTGAAAATAACGTAAAACTTCTTAAGGGCTCATTGTACTCATCATTATGAATAAATTTAACTAGGTATCAACCGTGGATATGCGAAAAAAAACTGCTTCTGCCTACATTTGGCCGAGTTATGCGAACATACATTTTCGAGCGAACATAGTTATTTCAAAAACACGTTGTATATAGCAGGTAGGTCCTATTGACACCACGAAGAGTCGAATGGAAATTTCATAGGCAGGTACCTACATACATACATACATAAACTCACGCCTTTTTCCCATGGGGGTAGGCAGAAACTATAGAACGCCACATGCTACGACTCTTACATACCCCTTTCGCTTCATCCACATTCATACATCTTGTCATACACGCACGCCGGTTGAGAGTACTACGCACCTGACCTTTGTGAAGAACATCACCAATAACATCGATGTAGGTATGTCCTTCTAGGACGTCCTCTACCGGCGTTCCCATTAACATCCTACTAGGTACCTACTGTTAAAAAATGGTTTATAACCATTTTCATTGGACTAATGTAAGAACAATGTGAGTTAATGTAGATACATAAGAGATAAACTATATGAAAATCAGTTCGTTTTTTTTTCAGCCTGTTCTGTCCCACTGCTGCGCCAAGTCCTCCCCCCAAGTCATTCCATCCTCATTCTCATATGTCTTTTCCTGCGCCAGCTGAAAATATTAGATAAAAAATTAAACAATTATAACCAAACTCAATTTATTAATCTATAAGAAATATTGCTACTGCAGTTACGAGCTGACCAGTCCCAGCAGACGGCACCCGTTCACAACATGACGCGTTAATATATGACAGTAGTTACGGGTAGTCAGGAGCCCGAAAGTCTGACAACTGGTATAACCTTAGGATATCGGCATTGCTCATTAAATGGGTTGCGGGGGTCTGATGGCAGTCGCTCCGTGTAAAATACTGGTATTCAGCTGCATCTGGTTACACTGGACCCCAATAAAGGAAAAAGGCCAGGAGGAAGAAGTTCTTCTTCTTTTCGTGTGGTTAGTGACTAACCTGGTGTCAGAGTTTATGCCGCCCATGGGCCTCTGACTTGGCTCCACATACCGTCGAGAAATATCTCTCAGGCATGCCGGTTTCCTCACGATGTTTTCCTTCACCGTTTTTAAGCTAGTGATAATTATTATACAATGCGCAGATGAATCCGAAAAGTCAGTGGTGCGTGCCTTGGGTTCGAAGTCGAGACCTATGACTTGGCAGTCCGACGGTCACACCACTAGGCTATCACTGCTAGGAAGAAGGTTAGCAAACGACTCAGCCTACTGTTTTCAATAGCTATATAATACAATTTTAATGGAGTATAAAAAAGCTGCGAACGATCAAGAGAATAGTCATTGAAACACAACAAACACAACATCACGCCTTGTATTCCCCGAAGGGTTGGGTAGACGTGTATAGTAACACCGTCATTTTGCCAGTTACAAGTCCCATGTAATAGGGGGCGAGCCTATTGCCATTAACCGGGCACAAATCCGGACTCCGGGCTGCTACTGAGAAATACTTAATGGAGAAAACCAATAACACTGCCGAATCCAAGACCCCATGCTGAGCAGCCACGCTTGCGATCGCTAGACCAACAACTAGATCATGGGAACTGTAAAAAATAAAGTTTTTTTTAATAAGTAGAAAAAAATCCTAAAAATTTGCAAATCTACAATGTAAACATAACCTTATGAACAGTTGCAGCACATGTTACCACCTACAGCGTTTAAAACAGAAGGTCAAACATAAATCAATCTATTTTACCCTATTTTGACAGCTCCCGACGCCATATTGAAACGGTGGCGCACGATTCACTTGTGTGGTCGTACTTGTAAGAAAAAGAAACACAAAAATTATAACCGAAAGAAAAAACACACTTTAGAATTGAAAAGACAATATTTTTAACTTAAAAAATATTGTGTTGAAACTGTCGAAAGTTATTTCTTATTTATCACGAAACAGATTAGCAAGAATAGTTTCAGATAAGGTTGATGTGGGCCACGTATGTGTTCATTTTCTACTCATTTTTTAGAAGGACCAAAATAAATAATCTAGATATACACTGATCTTTTCCCAGTGTATTCTAGTATCTACCTTCTGCTCTCGTGATGACCTGAGCTATTTATTTAATTTTTTTTATTGAATCCAAGTGTATCCCGTGCAGTGTTAACCTATGTCAGCAGTACATCATGAGGTTCGAAGGAATTACATGATTTCGTTTACGCCCTGTAGAGGCCATTTTGTCCAGTCTACTGAACCGTCATACTGGACACCTTACTCTACCAATGTAAACGTGCCCCAATAATAGCACAAAAGTTAAGTGCAATCAAATGCAACGTCACTTGCAGCCGTTGCAAAATACGTTAGTCTTAATTCAACCCTATCACTACAATCTGCACACAGTTGCATTTTGCTGTGCAGGTATGCAATTAGTGCAGGTGGACTGCCACTGAACGGTTGCAATAGACGTCAAGCTAAATACTAAACACTTGTAATTGCATTTTGCAAATTCTCGATCAAACGGAGATATCGTTGTTGCTGTGTTGGTTATTATGAAGAAAGAAACGTAATTTATTGGACACACAAATATGGTGTGTAAGAAACAAAAGTTATGACGTAATTAAAAAAATAACAGTAATATAAAACAAAGTAAAGAAACAGTGATAGCCAAGCCTAGCCTAGGTCTGAGTTCTCTCTGACTCTTCGAATTCATGTGTGGATCAGAATTTGATTATCACTTGCGTTAGCGGTGAAGGAAAAACATCGTGAGGAAACCTGCACACCTGAGAAGGCTCCATAAAGTTCTAGATGGTGTGTGTAGTCCGCCAACCCGCACCAGGCCAGCGTGGTGGACGGACTAAGGCCGAAACGCTTCTCATTCTGAGAAGAGGCCCGTGCCCAGCAGTGGGACAATATTGGGTTAATTATATTTAAAAAATTAAAAACAAAAGTCGGGAACTCTTTTATTGCTCTGACATCTCGAAACAACGCACGCTTTTTTTTATTATATGTAATTTAATAAAATTCTTTTTATGAAGGATGTTTCCTGAATAGCTCATCATCATCATATCAGCCCGTAATTGTCCACTACCGAAGATGAACTTCCTAATGACAGCTACAATAAACAATGAAAGAGGAAATTACTATAATCATCACGCTTGCCAGATCCATTGATGATCGCAGTTGTTAGCAGACAGGCACTGATGCCTACGGGTGGGGAAAGACTGGCATACTCTTTTTATACCAGGAAACGAAACAAACACTTAGGTATTACGTTTACTTACGACAGAGTTATAATACTTTTACAAACCTTCAAATTTGCAATCCAGTAATTGCCACATATTGTACGTAAGTAAAGTACAATAAAAAGCAGATAAGTAAACAATGCATGCGGAAACCACTCTCCGGAAGATGGCGTGTCTTGAGTCAAGTGCGCGCCGTCGCGTCGGGTGGGGTCTGATATAGCGCGGGCAGTTTAATGGTTGTTATTTTTTTAAGAATAAAGTTGATTTAAAAATGGAATGCATACCTAGTTCTGCCATGAGAATGTATGCTTGGGGATGTATCTATGGTAGGTATAACAATACAAGGAGGTCTTTACTCGTAACAGATAGATCACGTGATTGGTCTTATCTACGTCATAGCTAGTATACCAATAGGCTTCGGCTTCTGTATCGACGAACTAGAAAATATATTCCTACCTAATTTAAAACATTATTTGCGGTCCATAACCAACCTATATTTTTACGCTCACTTATACACAACTTCAAAGCAAACACCAGTTCTACTTACGACGAGAAAAAAAAAACACAATGTAGAACTACTTTCTATCAACTCGGACCACGCGACGGACAAACGGACGCGTGTTTTTGCTCGAGTACAAATTACGTCAGTATTACAGTCATAACAAAATAAAGACTCAAAAGGTCCACTTCATTCAACCCACGACGTGATCGCATTCGACCATGACTACGCGCGCAACCTCCAACGCTAACATCGCGTTGCGTCCCACGAAAATTGGTGCCGTCTTAGTCTCATCGACTGTCATCGACCTTCTCCGATCAATGTCAGCGCTACGACGAAAAGATAGACGTCAATAGGGATGAGTGACATGAAAAGATATGTACGCTTAGCAAATGGAAAATCAGACACCGACTCTCTAAACGATTATAGTGGAATTTTTAAAGTTCTAGGACTAATACGATACGATGATGAAAAGTGGTTACCGCATCCTATGAACATCTACAACAACCAGAGGATTGCTGATAGGCTGCCAACCTTGAGAAATAGTTAAAAACTCTGGTGCATGTATTTTCACCGGCATCCATACCCTTTACATCGGAACACAGTAAAATAGTACTAAAATAAATTATTACTAGCCTCACCTGATGGTAAGCGCAGACAGGGCAGGGTCTAAGGTAGAGCACACGAATCCAAGGAACAGAGCCCCCGAAACAAGGATTCCCCTATACCCCTCTGGCTCTCACATACACACGACGGAACACAGTAAACTGCTTAGCGCCGGACTTTAATGTGAGGGTGGTAGCTAGCCAGGCGGATCGTATAGATCCTACCACCAAGAGCGACAGCAACAACCATTTAGTTCCTTAAAATCTATTTCGCAACCACGTACACGAAGTTAAGGGTGGCCATATTTTTTCGCCGTACTGTCATTTATGTGGTTGGTGTGAGTTAACCTTCTGCACCGTTTCTTTTTTGTGGTAAATGCACAACCGTAATAAACCTACATTTGCGCACAATCAATTAGTTGATGGCGGTATATTTGCATATTTTTGCGATTAGTCTGCATTTTTGGCGCTATTCGTTTTTTTATGTAGAGATCGAGATCAACGCGCCTTTTAATTCTTCTGATGTTAACTTCTGATACAAAATCATCTTCTCTGAAGCACGGCTGTTATTGTATGCGTTTCAATTAAACTGCGATCGATAGGTAAAGCTGCGCTTGCTGCGGTCTGGCTTTGGATGGGCTAACCGTTTTCTACTCATCGAGACCTGCGATAGCCTAGCGGTTGAGCGCTTACTTTCCATGCAGGAGGGACTGAGTTCGAATTCATGTGCGGATCAGAATTTGATTATTATATGCGTTAAAGGTGAAGGTAAACATTGTGAGGAAACCTGGACATCAGAAGGAGAATAATAAAAAAACTGTTGTCAATGGTTTGCGTAGTCCGCCAGCCCGCACCAGGCCAGCGCGCTGCAGCGTGGTGGCCTAAGGCCTAAACCCTTCTCATTCTGAGTAGAGGCCTGTGCCCAGCAGTGGGACAGTAATGGGCTACTTATTATTATAAAAAATAACTACTTATTTAATTAAACTGTGTAGGAATTGAAGTTATCTACTTACCTATACTTATGCATAATTATAAATTCGAATGTGAATTTGTCTGTCTGTCTATTACTTCTTCACTACTAAACTACTGACCTAAATTTAATGAAACTTGGCACCGAGATAGCCTGAAACCCGAAGAAGAACACTGGATACTTTTTTTGACATATCACACAAGCGAAGCCGCGTGCGTCAGCTAGTTATAATATAAAAGTAATATTCGGTAACTGCCTCGTTGGTCTAGTGATGGCAAGCGCGCCTACTGTTCGTGAGGTCCTAGGTTTGATCACCAGATCGGGCAAAGTGCTATTGGGTTTTTCAATGTGGAATTCCTCAGTAGTAGTCCGGAGTTTGTATATTATGTACCCGGTTGATGGCAATAAGCTCGCCCCCTATTACATGGGACATAAACATAACGGCGAAATGAGGGTGTTACTATACACCTCTGCTCAACCTTTCGGGGAATACAGGCGTGATGTTATGTTATGTTTTATGTAATATTCGATCTTTCACTTCTTTCATTTAGAGTCCATAAAAGGTACCTACTTAATTATATTATTTTTACGTAACTGATCTTCAAGTGTTGTTACGTTCGTCGCCACCGATATTAAAAATGGAGATTGTAATGACAATCTTCATATTTTTTTTATATTAATCGTAAAACCCTATACGAGTGTTTATAAGCAAATATTTAAAACACACGAAAAAACAATTTTTCAACAATATTACAGCTGTGTAAAAAAGTGGGACAGAAATGGGAACACCACACGTCAATGATATCTACAAGGTTAGTCGGAAAGGCGGTACTAAGCCGAAAGGGTGTTAAAGTACACATAATAATGGATAACTTTTGTTCTACAACTTTCCCCAAAAGTCAATAGTTCAAGAGAAATGGCTATTCAAAGATTTCATAAAAAATACGCTAAATTCTATCTATCCTGAGCTATGATCAGACGTGTTTACATTTTACGTCATTTTTGGGGACAGGGATTAGAAACTCCATAACTAAAGCAGGGATGAAGAATTTGTGAAAAAACTAAAATAAAAATAATTTCTTCATGGATTTTATTTATCGAATTTTTAAATTTTAACACTTTAAAACAATCATCAGTGATGCATTAGGTGGCCCGCGGCTTAGTACCCCCTTTCCGACTAACCTTGTTCAATATAAAATATTAAATTTTAAAAAATGGCTGATCTTGTGGTACTTTTATAGTCTTACTTATTTTGAATCAATATTAGCGTCTTCAGACATATTATTCGCCTGATAAAACATTGATTGTCACAGCGACAAAAAAAAAACAAAAGTGCAGGAGTGTGCAGAGGTTCGATCCAAAGAAAGAGGAGAAATCCTAGTGTGGGGCAAAGATTTTCTGTTCTGTTCTGTCTAGCCTTTTCCCAACTATGTTGAGGTCATCTTCCAGTTTAACCAGATGCGGCTGAATACCAGTATTTTACACGGAGCGACTACCACCAGACCTCTACAATCCAGTTACTGGGCAATGCCGATATCCTAGACCAGTTGTCAAACTTTCGGGCTTCTGACTTCCCGTAACGACTGTCAGGTACTCGTATGACACCCGGGGCCGACTGTTTAACGCGCTCTCCCAGGCACGGAGAGTTCTCGACGTGTAACGAACGGTCACCCATCCACTGACTAAACGCGGCAAGCGCAGCTTAACCTTGCAAATCGCATGATCTGCGCGGTTGGTAATTAGCCACGAACGACGAGGGGCAAAGATTTTCTTAATAAAAAAATGGAGCTGTTAAACTCTTTAAATGTTGAACGAGCATGTTTTAGGCGGTGTTATCCAAATCTGTCTGGAAGTTTTAGTTCGACCTAATTTGATGACTTAAATTTTCTTCCATAAACATCATAACACCACGCCTTGTATTCCCCGAAAGGTTCGGCAGAAGTGTTTTTAGTACACCCTCGTTTCGCCAATTATGTTTTAAGTCGCATGTAATAGGGCCCGAGCCTATTGCCATTAATAGGGCACAAATCCAGACTCTGGGCTGCTACTGAGAAATTCCTAATGGAAAAACCCAATAAAACAATGCCCGGCCTGGGAATCGAACCCAGGACCCCCATGCTCAGTAGTCGCGCTTGCGACCACTAGACCAACAAGGCTGTTCTTCCATATCTTTATTTTTTTATTCAGTAGTTACTTCAGTTGCCATGTTTATTTACCTTATATCAATTTTCAAATTGTCACAGCACGTATAAAATAAATAATTCTAAATTAAAAGTATTTTAATTACAATACATAAGTAATTATATTTCGAGATGGTATAAAAGTGAAAAGGTAAAACTTTATGACAATATCCCTTATTATTGCAGCCAGTATTTTATAAGATATAAATTAATTACCCTTCGTGCTGCGACATCTCATTAAAAACAAAATAAACAACTGATTTATAATAATGAGCCTCGTTTGGTCTTATAATGAAACTGTCATACTTTCTATCGGCCATAGTAACTTTTAAAAAAATTGAGCACATATAGGAAAAAAAAAACAAATCAAAAATTTGGGAATAGTACAATCGAACTTCACTATCGCACACCGTACTATCGTATTCAACCAATATGTTTGTTATACATTGCTATTTAACAACTTGCAAAACTTGAACTGTCATTATAAAACCGCAATGTAAATAAAACAAAGCAACATCGCATAGTTAGATCTAAAATTAGATAACATCTTAGTGCGAAGACCCTATCACTGAATGGAAAGGCGCGTTGTACATTTCACCAAGTATAAAACGCTTGTGGGGAACTCGGATTGCACCAGTCAATACTTAGAAGTCGACAACAGCATCTTAAACTATTCAACATGATCGCTTTTGTAAGTTTATTTCATATTATTTAATATAAAGTGACGTAATAATGACATTAAATTAGATCGGACTATTTTGGCGGGTTTCCCGGCTGTAAAACGTGTTGCCTTTGCGTTAAAGATAAGAGTGCAATGAAAACATGTCTGAGTTCTTCAAACTGTCAAAATATTCTTAATTTAAAGTTTTATGTTAATTAGTTTCTCACGCTCCAAATGTGAATAAATGTATAATTTTAACATTATATCGGTGATTGCTAGTGACATAATGATTCTGTTGCATCATAACTTTGTTACTACTTGTCCTGTGGTGACTGGGTGATTACGTTTAATGATACCATAGATAATTAACTCTACTAAAATAAAATTAAGTTTTGAATATCTGCATTTAGAGTTTTAAACGGAAAAGAAACCGGGTTTTATTTCAGCAGTATAATATGCTGCGTAAGAATGGGTACATTATGTACTTACTTACATAAAATATAATTCGCACCAAATATATAACATTCTTTACTGTTCTGGAGGATGTAAGAAAACACGACTATTTGATTATTATGTCATCTAAATTTGTATGTTCACTTCCAGAGAACAACAGCCATACTCCTCCTAGCAGCCTTCGCGGCTGCCCGTCCATCCGACGAGTGGGAACCAGAAACCCATTCCCACTCGGAGCACACGAAGCCTTACCACGTGACGGTGGTGAAGAAGATCGGCGTGCCGGTCCCACACCCCGTGGCGGTGTCAGTGCCGCAGTACGTGAAGGTGCCCATACCCCAGCCCTACCCCGTCCACGTCACCGTGGAACAGCCTATCCATGTACCTGTCTATAAGGTGAGTTTTTTATAAGTGACCGACCTACAACCCAGAATGTAGGGTTATTTCAAATGTACTGGCGAACTTCACAAAGTTACTAGGTATCATTAATATACCAAATTATTATTGGTTATTTTAGATGAGGTATGTAGTTAGCAGTTATGATAGGAATATTTTAACTAATGAATTTAAACTGGATATCGTAAGAGCATCCATCAAAATCCGTCTTACTGTTCTCCGCGATTCTAAGTCGTTTATACTTCGAAGATTCGAAGCAGCTTTGTGAACTAAATCTTGTAGTTCAAAGAGGTCGATCTAAATTATTGTCCCTGACCACACAGTTTACATTGGCGCCCTAAATGTCATAGTGCAAAAATGCCTTTACACTCATTCCATTTATTAGGCTTTTTCTGCAAGCACGGCGGCCAATAACGTCACAATTGGTGAATCATATTTCATTCATACCAGAAGTGGATTTATAAGTGCCTAGTCAGACAGACTACATCCCGACCGCAACTGCAACTACCAAATGCAGTTTCAAGGTAGTTAGATGCAGTCACTGCATATGCGTGACATCTGCGGACTGGAGATGCAGTCCACTTGCAGTTACGATGCAGTATCAACGAACGAAATATGATTCTCCAAATATGACATTTATTAGTCAGTTCTTCTGTCTAATTAATTTGACCAATGCATTTCTTTATGGTCCAGCATATTTTTTTCCCTGCAGTGTCTTTCTCGCAAAGATCTATTTTTATACTTCCTTGTTTCAATTGTTTTGAACGATGCGTTTATTGGCTCTAATAATAAATAAAACTGAGTGAATTATGTGAATGTGGGTAAGACACGTAATAAATCTCATTAACAATCAATCATCTCGTAATTGGTAATCTTGCAATCGTGTTGATAAACAATAAAATTTACTTTAAAATGTTTTTATTCTTCGAAAATAGACGCTAGTAATCGGTTACCGTCGATTGATTTTTTTCAAGTCATCCAATATGGAATCTGTTTTATCCACTTAAGATAAACAGGTCTAGTCATTATTGAGGAAACAACTTTTTCTTCAGCAGCAGTCATTTCCAGACTTATGTAACTATTTCTTAAGTCAACAGAGACTTGTGAAGGGCTATAAAAATATTACGTGCCCACCTCTAATAAAACGCAAAATTATTTAACATTTTGCATTTATTTAAAACAAGTAGCCTGTCAACAAATATAAATAAAAAGATCATAAAAATTTATACGCATATAAAATTAACACATTGTGTCTATATTACTTTCACGAGTTTAATAAAAATAAGTAAGCATAAATACTCGCTTCGTTCACGTTTCTTTGTCAACCCTACAGTATAACCACAGATATAATAATACCCTAGGTAGTATAGACAATTAATTATCGACATTTTAAACAGTTAAAGACACCTTTCACATCGGCAGTATCATAACTATGAAGCCAGTTAGGTTTATATTCACTGCAGACGAAACGACATTCTCCTAACATCAATTCAATTAAACTCTTTGCTTGCCAAACCACAAAGTTAATGCCAAAGAGAAACTCTACAATTATTTTACACGACAAATAAAACAGTAAAACGTAATGTTATATCACAGACATTGTGTCTAGATGCGTTTTTGCAATTATCTCATAACGTTACCCATTCATTGCTGCATCAATCTGTTATGTAACGCAGTCGGCCATGACGAAAGTAAAAGCGCGGGCAGTCGAGCGTTCATTTGAAAAAAGAACACTGTTCCCGCGTGTTGTGACAGTTCGCGACCAGTTACGTTCGGATACGTTCACTCATCCCAAATATAGTGTTGATTCCGTTATTGGCAACTCTGTGCTGTGTCTACTTTCTTCTTCCTGCTTAACCTTTTGGACGCCATTGTCACAAATACGTGACAAACGAAAACTTGCCCTGTACGCCAACGTCACAAATATGTGACAAAAACGATGGGATTATAGTTACCTTGGCGTGGAGGGTACGCCGATGCGTTTATGCTTTGCCGTTCAAAAGGTTAACGGGTCTCCAAAGACATTGACTCCGGTGTTTAGTATCTATATACCCGTACCACAGCTTCAGTCCAACAGTACTAAGTACTTAAACGTTAAACTAAAACGTGTTTTGTGAAAAAATTAAATATTAGTCTTCTGTTTTCTGTATCTATTCCAATATTTAAGTCACTGAGATGATCTTAATATTTTAACAATATAATTTCTTCTCTATTGGCATTTTTCGAACCCCTGACTATTAGGAAAATCTGTGCAATAATTGCGAATTTCGCAAACTATAGTTGATTGGCGGGCCCAATAAGGGCTGGTTTTACCAATGTCAAATAACGTTTATCTGAGCAATTTGACAGTTTTTGCATCGAAAATCCGTCAAAACGTCTTTATTACTCAAATAAAAAGTATCTGTTGTTGATAAAATCGGACCTTGGACTGTTTAATTTAGAATTTATTTCTACAGAAAACCGCTATAAGCAACAAAACTAATCTCAAACTTTTTGACAGGTCGTGCAGCACATAGTGGAGAAGCCAGTGCCTTACACCGTCGAGAAACCCGTCCCTTATGAGGTCGAGAAGCCCTACCCAGTTGAGGTCGAAAAGAGGGTCGAGGTCCCCATCCCTAAGCCCTACCCCGTCCATGTACCTGTCTACAAACACGTCTACCACCACAAGGGAGGCCATAAGCACTAAAAAAAAACAAATACGGGGTATAGAGGTTCTATAGCTTATTTTGTAAGCGGGGTTGCCAGTGTAAATACAAATTTCGTAGATCTGATGGAGATGTAATTCCATCAGTGTTGACCGTAATGTTGTGATATTTATTTTTGTTGTGTGCATACAATTTATGTTGTTGTCTGTGCTGTTGATAGCGTTTTTGTTGACTATTGTGTAATTGTTGTTGATTATTTTTAATATTAAGTATTGTAGATTAAAAAAAAATATAACAGATTTTTTGTTTTTTTGTCACTTTGATATCGTTAGGTCACATTCACTACTTAACATTTAGCTTCCTCCTCAGAAGACCAATGCTATTAACAAAATTGTTTATAATCGCAAATGAATCGCATTTGAAACTCAGCCGTTCGTTTTTAGGGTTCCGTACCCAAAGGGTAAAACGGGACCCTATTACTAAGACTCCGCTGTTCGTCCGTCCGTCCGTCTGTCACCAGGATGTATCTCATGAACCGTGATAGTTAGACGGTTGAAATTTTCACAGATGATATATTTCTGTTGCCGCTATAACAGCAAATACTAAAAAACAGAATAAAATAAATATTTAAGGGAGCTCCCATGCAACAAACGTGATTGTTTTGCTCGTTTTTGCTCGATATTGATAACGGCAACAGGTAGATGCTTGAAATATTCACAGAATATTTAGTTATATATTCACTTTAAAAATTAATAATTAAATTAAAATAAAACAAATATTTAGGGGGAGCTCCCATATTTCAAACGTGATTTTTTTTGCCGTTTTTATAGAAAATGATACGGAACCTTTCGTGCGCGAGTCCGACTCGCACATGGCCGGTTTTTATTTTTTATTTTTTATGGTCTCGCGGCCGTGGTTCGGCTGCGTTTCGATTGCGATTTCAAACTATTTTGTAAATAGAATTGGCTTCCACTAGAAGTCCTCGCTTGTCACCACTCCATACAATAAATTCGTGTACTCACTTTCGAATACAAACATCGATCAACAAATTAATTTGGATCGTTACTATGTAAATTAATGCAAATTAGAACAGAGTGCACACGAATAAACTCCGAACAGTCCAGATAGCCATCACGGACCCAAACATCGATGCATGAATCGCATGCATGGACGCAATATTAATGTTCCATAAATGTCGTAACATAGCATGTATCGTAACAATTCAAATATTCTCCAAACACAAATCAATTGAGTCCGATATAAAATGTATCGCTGTCAATGTCAAGCTGCAACGTCTGTCATCAGTTTCTATCTAAAATCGATAAAAGTTTTGAAGACCTTTAAATCGATTCTCGATATTAATATGACATTGGTTTCCCTCTTAAAACTATGAAAGTTACCATCTGTTCTGGCTTGCTATTGATTTAACTGCAAATCGATATCTTAATATCTTGTTTAGCATCAGTGCAGTCCAACTTTCACTGAACAGCGGTCAAGGCTTCGGTCGATGACTTCGCCTTCACTATACAACGAGAATCCCGCGTTGTGTGCCATACATCGCCATGTTGTGTAGCGTACAAATCATTATCTTCTTTTTAAGCCGGTAATGGATAACGCGTGGGTAGTCGATTAATAAGTCGATTAATCAATTTATTGCTTGCAAATATATTGATCGGTTGTTTATTTTGTTTGTGCTTGAGTCATTGGATATTTTTAGGAACCCGTTGGACTGCGAATTATTTCTTTCTTTCTTTGTTTGTAAAAAAGAACGTTACCCCGCTCTAGGATTTCTCCTGTATCGTGGGTGCGTTTACAAATACAAATCTTCACATGCACAAACGCCCAGACCCGGAACAACTATCTGTAGGCCATACAAATATTTATACCGTGCGGGAATCGAACCCATGAGCCGTAGCGCAGAAGCTAATTGCTCAACCACAGCACCAATCGTGTCGTATTTGTAAATATAAAGTCCTACAATATTAGGGCTAGTCTTTCTGTAACAATAAAATGTCAATATTATTTTCAAATACAATTCAGTTGAATTGTGCCTTAAAATGTAATTCCTCTTAAATCAAATACCTTTACAACTCTGACACTGGATTTGATAAACGTTTGTTCTTTTTTTAAATCTTAGGGAAATGAGACAATGTTAGAAAGTCTCATGTGTCTGTAAACTCACCTGCACACATATCCCGGATCCACTGTTCACCGGAACACAGCAATAGGCCTGAGCATCCACCAGAGCCGTGCCAAGCTGCGTAGCGAGGAATGTGTTTTGTAAGCACCAATAGAATCACTTCATTTACCTAGCTTCGCTCTGCGCAGTTCTGGTGGATATGGGCATAGCGGAGCGAGGTTTTTGTAAATACAAAACATGCGAGAAATGCGAGCGAGGAATGTGTTACGAGGAATGTGTACCGCTCCCGCCACACCACGCTCATATTCGAAAAAAGTCCGCTACCTATCCTCGCACCGCTCATTTGTACACATTAACACATTACACATTCCTCGCACAGCTCTGGTGGATGTCCACCCTAATGCTTGGCGGCAGAAATAGGTACGGTAGTAGTACTTCCTCGGACAAACTCTCACAAAGAGCTCCTACTAATAAAAATGTAATCACAATCAGATTGGTAGTATATTCGGACATTTCGGACGTTTATATATAACTAGCGACCCGCCCCGGCTTCGCACGGGTGCAATGTAGATACCTACTAATGTGGGGCATATAAACCTTCCTCTTGAATCACTCTATCTATTGCTGAAAACTGCATTAAAATCCGTTGCGTAGTTTAAAAGATCTAAGCGTACAGACAGCGGGAGCGACTTTGTTTTTATACTATGTAATGATTATGACCCATGGAACTGACAAAAAATCTGTACTCATTGTTTAGTCATTAGCACAGAGAAATGATTGCACTAGAGCCTCTGCTACATAGAGATCAGTTTGGAGGTAAAATCATTAAATAAAACAATGGCAATGATAGCCTAGTGGTGTGACCGTTAGACTGCCAAGTCATAGATCTCTAATTCGAACCCGAGGCACGCACCTCTGACTCTTCGGATTCATGTGCGTATTGTATAATTATCACTTGCTTAAAAACGGTGAAGGAAAACATCGTGAGGAAACTGGCATGCCTGAGAGATATTTCTCGACGGCATGTGAAGCCAAGTCAGAGGCCCATGGGTGGCATAAACTCTGACACCAGGTTAGTCACTAAGCACACGAACAGAAGAAGGATAAAACAACATACATAATATTGATCGAGATACTAATCCAAAAGGGTATTAAAATTAAAGTACCCATAATAATGAATAATTTTTGTTCTAAGTCACTTGTTCTGCCTAGTAATCTCAACTATGTTGGGGTCAGCTTCCAGTCTAACCAGATGCAGCTGAACACCAGTATTTTACACGGAGCGACTGCCATCAGACCTCCGCAACCTAGTTATAAGGTTAGACCGGTTGTCAGACTTTCGGGCTTTTAATTTCTCGTAACGACTGTCATATGTATTCGTATGATACCCGGGACCGACTGTTTAACGTGCTCTCCGAGGCACGGAGTGGTCTTGATGTGTAACGGACCGTCACCCATCCACGGACTGACCGCGGCAAGTGCAGCTTAACCTCGCAAATCGTATGATCCGCGCGGTTGGTAATTAGCCACAAACCTCTTCTAAGCTCTCTTGTTCTAAATCACTTATACGTCAAATACAGGGTGTAAACGAAATCATGTAATTCCTTCAAACCTCGTGATGTACTGCTGACATAGATTAACCCTGCAGGAGATACTTTTGATACTTATAGATTCAATACAAAAAATACAAGAAGTAAACGTGTGTTTTTAACGTGAGGCATTTTAGCGCCCCGTGTGAATTGCGCGGCTATCACTCGCCGCGCGGTCGTTTATTCGGGGCGCTAATACGCCTCACGTTAAGAACACAAGTTTACTTCTTGTAATTTTTTTTTTATTGAAATCAAATGTTTCCCTTGCAGCGTTAATCTATGTCAGCAGTACATCACGAGGTTTGAAGGAATTACATGATTTCGTTTACACTCTGTATCATGCCTCAGTGCGACTAAACAATGTCTGCCAAAATAGAAGCTCTGGCTGTGTTTAAGTATCAGTAGCTCTAGCGAAATAAATTAATGCTGTGCCTACCGCTTACATAATTCACTGTGAATGTATTTATTAGTAACAATAAACCTTTTTGGAAATTAACACCCATATTCTAAGACGTTCCTCCAAAACTTACTCGACTCATACTCGACTCAGCACAGCCGCGAAAACACCTTCAAAATTGTATTCTTAGTCGCAATTTCGAGATTCCTCGACGGAGTCATTACGTCATAATTTGAATTATCTGCATCGCGCAAATAACGCCGCGATAAATACTTGTAAGGATTATCGTAAGCATATTCGATAAAGTCTTCAAAATTCATTTTTGTTACATACGAACTTTGACACTTCCTTCCTTAAGGTAGGTTCCGAGGTACCTTGAGTTTGACAGATGATTCCTTACCTTGACTGAGGAAAAATCTCGAGTCGAGGACGTTTATGTCAACTATAAATACCGATGGTAGTGAGAAAGACTGAGTCGAGGTGGAGTCAAGTCGAGTTAGTTTTGGAGGAACGTCTTAGAATATGGGTGCAAGTATCAAGACTTGGCACACGAGGTTGTCGACATGTGGGAGGTTGACTCAGCAGTCGTTGTGCCGATAGTCGTTACGGCCAATGGTTTAATAGCCAAAAGCCTCAACCAACATCTGATAAGGCTCTTGTTGGGCGGCTGGGTCAAGGGTCTGATACAGAAAGCGGCACTTCTGGACACGGCACGTATTGTCAGGAAGTTCCACTCTACGAGTCCCTACATTCACAGGGCCTACCCCTTACATAATCTACTGTAAATGTATTTATTAGTAACAATAAAACTTTTTATTATTATTTCATTTATTTATAAGATGACTGTCTTCTGGGTCTAGTGGTCGCAAGCGCGACTGCTGAGCATGGGGTCCTAGTGTCGATCCCCAGGTCGGGCAGAGTGTTATTGGGATTTTCCATTAGGAATTTGTCAGTAGCAGCCGAAATCTAGATTTGTGTCCTGTTAATGGCAATAGGCTCGCCCCCTATTACATGGGATTTAATAAACATAACTGGCGAAACGAGGGTGTACTAAAACACCTCTGCCGAACACTTCGGGGAATACAAGGCGTGATGTTATGTATGTATGTTATTTATAAGTGCAAGTTTCCCAAAAAGTCAATAGTTTTAGTTTTATCTTAAAATCTATTTATCATCAGCTGTGTTCAATAAATAAAGTTCCATAAAGTTCTTGATGGTGTGTAGTCTACCAACCCGCACCAAGCCATCGTGGTGGACTAAGGCCTAAACCCTTCTCATTCTGAGACGAGGTCTGTGCCCAGCAGTGGGACAGTAATGGGCTAATTATGTTATGTATCTAATGTGTTTACAATGTACGTCGTATTTGGGGCCACAAGATTAGTAACGCCATTTTCTCAATTCGAAACTAAATCAGGGTTGTCAATTTTTTTACTGCAAACAGAATCCGCGCCCGCGGTTACATCCACGTAAAACGCTCTTACATTAGCGTATTACCGCCCCGCGCACGCGTGTTGCTGCGCTCGCGCCGCTTTCTATACGACAAACGCCTAAAATTGACCACAGCGCGATGCATAGATTACGCAACCGAAATTATCCTAGATGTAGAGATTGTACCAGCACTAGAGAAAGCGAAATTACTTGAAAGTTACTTGCACGCTTCCTGTTGCGCGGGAAAATAATTATGCCATTGCTGATACCTAGTACGTAGGTAATACATAATACATCCGCGTGATTCATGACAAAAAGCTACTGGATTACATCAAGGTGGGCAAAACCATCCTCCTGTCTACTTCTTCTTCTTTTCATGTGAATAGTTACTAACCTGATGTTATAAGAAGAAGAACACTTTCCTTAATTGTCAGTAATAAGATTGACAAGCATATCATTTTGGGATCCAGTGCATAATATCAGCAAGCACATTGGGTCACCCGCGCGAACGTTCAACGTGTATTTCCAATTAGGGTTGATGTCAGGCAGGAGGCCGGTCATAAAACAATAAGCCAAAACCTCTAACAACATGGATTTATAAAATACATGTTGTGCCGATCTCACCTAGTGTGGGATAAGGGCAGGAAGAAGAAGAAGTGACTAAACTGGTGTCAGAGTTTATGCCGCCCATGGAACTCTGACTTGGCTTCACATGCCGTCGAGAAATATCTCTGAGGCATGCCGGTTTCCTCACGATGTTTTCCTTCACCGTTTTTAAGCAAGTGATAATTATACAATACGCACATGAATCCGAAAAGTCAGAGGTGCGTGCCTTGGGTTCGAACTCGAGACCTATGACTTGGCAGTCCGATGGTCACACCACTAGGCTTCACGGTGTCTTTAGTCGACACGTTCCGACGTGTCGTCTAGGTATATTTGTATGGAAATTTTAGTTCAACTAAATTTAACAGCTCTTATTTACGTCCGTCTCTTTCTTGTTTTATCAGAGCGAAAAAGATGGCATTAGTCTAAATAAGGTTTAGTTTGTGCACGACAGAATCGGCAAACTGCTATCACCGAAACGTCTGCGAAGCGTGATGCATAATCAGCTCGTTGCTGTCACTGGGTAAGGGCCTCTTCTGAGAATGAGAAGGATTTAGTCCTACATGGGGGGATGGATGAAGAATACAACTCCTCTCCGTTGCTGGGCATTAATCGCAAGAGGCAACGAACCTGGCACCATTATTGTGCCCGGAAAATGGCAATAGGCTCGCCACCTATAACATGAGACAATATAGCCATGTCATCATTTATTCTTTGGCAGCAAAACAAAGCGTATATACAGGGTGTAAACGAAATCATGTAATTCCTTCAAATCTCGTGATGTACTGCTGACATAGATTAACCTCGCACGGGATACTTTTGATCTCAATAAATAAAAAAACATTACAAGAAGTAAACATGTGTTCTTAACTTGAGGCATTTTAGCGCTTCTAGCGAATTGCGCAGCTATCACTCGCCGCGCTGTCATTTAACTCGGGGCGCTAAAATGCTTCATGTTAAGAACACATGTTTACAATTTGTAATGTATTTATTATTGAATCTAAAATTTTTCCTTACAGGATTACTCTATGTCAGCAGTACATCACGAGGATCGAAGGAATTACATGGTTTCGTTTACACCCTGTATATTTTCATAAATCTAGCAGAAATGGGTAGTCATTTTATAAAACTTTGATCTCCTTTTTCCCGAAACTATGATTTAAGAGTTAAATCACTTTTCACTGAAGGTACAGAATTGTGCCCAAAAAGGGCAATAGGTTCGCCACCTATTACATAACACACAGATCATTTTTTATCCTTTGGCCACAAAACAAGGCGTATATTCAAACTATATCTTTTACGGGGTAAACATAAACATAGGAATGGTGTATCGTCCTCTTCATGTACCATTCCAACGCTTGAAGACCAGGGAGGTGAAAATTCGGTTTCAACTTTGTCGATTATACCCGGTTTGCCTTTGTTACCTTACTGGGAAGCGGACAAATGGGATAAAATTGAATCGTATAAAACACGTTATGATGTTTAATGAAGAAAGTTCTCTTATGAAGAACTTGTACTGAAATCGCAAATACTCCACAAACAAAAAGGTTAGTAAACACTCGTCTTTATTTTGTTATGTTTATTAGTATATAATCTAGCTTGAGTATTACATTTATTTACAGAATTATCCTAATATACCTATACAATATAAATCTTAACTACTAAAATACAAATATAAAGTAAAAGAATCAAAGGGCATCAAAATATTCGTCCGCTTCGCTGTCAACAGGAAAAGTGCAGGCAGCATTGCCACGTTGTATGGCAATGCTGATTCTTTGGCCAAAATATAGGCCAGCCCTATGGTCACGTGAAGAGTCGACCAACCGCTTGGCGATGTCGCGAAAAACTAAGTGGGCACTCGGACCACATGGCCCTAGTGTTTCAAAAAAAAAAATTGTTTCATAAAGCTTGAGTATTTGTCCGAGTTAGAACTCATCTCTACATATTTTTTTTTCTATTGGTCTGCTTGTAGATTTTCCTTGCGGAACCGTTTCTACTTCATCTCTACTTATTCGTGTTGTATATTTATATACCAATATTGAGGATTTTAAAATATCAGTATTGCTCAGTCTCTCAGTGTAAAATACTAACCAGACGAACTCAACATTTTCGAGTGAATGCTAGGCTGATGATATACCATCACTAACTTAAGCTGGTGTTCACCAACATTAATTCTGTGGTTAAACAGCCGTTTAAGTAGGTACCCTAAATTCTAGTACATTTTTAGAGTAAACAGTAATTTAACCAGATAATAAATGTTGGTGCACAGTAGCCCCAAGTACCTCTACTCTGTATCAGATAACATTATATATATTTTATAACATAGGTACATAATTACCCAATCGATATGTACTCGGATATTGGTGCAGCACTATCGGAGGTATCGATTAGGTGCTCCTGCTGCGCGCGAGTCACGTTTATAGCGTACTCTTGTGTAGTTTTATTTTAGTTCGAAGTAAAAATAAAACTTTTACAACTCATAATGTATCAAACTATATGGGAAAATGCGAATATTTCATAATAAATTAATGCTTTATGTTTAAAAATGATATAAAGTGAAAATAAAAATTTCTGCTTGGCTAAATATCTAAGTACCTATATAAAATCAATTGCCGTGCGTTTGTCTCGTAAAATCTCGAATATGGCCTAACCGTTTTGTTTTATTTTTTAGCCTCAATACAGGGTCATCATCATCAATCTACATCAGTCCACTGCTGGACATAGTCCTCTCCCAAAGCACACCACTGAGCCCGATCTTCGGCTCTCCTTCTCCAGTCGCTGCCAGCTACCCCACGTATATCGTCGCTCCACCTAGTCGCAGGACGTCCTACACTACGTTTGCTGATTCGCGGTCTCCACTCTAGAACTCGTTTACCCCAACGGTTATCGGTTCTGCGGCAAATATGACCAGCCCACTGCCACTTCAGTTTGCTAATCCGCTGAGCTATGTCGGTAACTTTCGTTCTCTAGCGAATGACTTCGTTCCGGATTCGATCCCTCAGAGAAATACCAAGCATAACTTCCATAGCTCGCTGAGCGACTTTCATTTTGTGGACTAGTCGTACCGTAAGTGTCCACGTCTCGGCTCCGTATGTCATGACTGGTAGAACGCACTGATTGTAGACACACAATACAGGGTGGTTTAGGAAAAAAGAAAATTAAGTAAAATTATAAATAAATTTCAGGTGGTACGAAGTTCACCGGGCAGTTAGTCTTTAATAAAATCGGGGGGCACGGCAATGCCCCCGCCAAGTCGAGCGCGAAGCAAACACTGCCGTACCATCCTTTACTGGAACCATTTCGCCGCATTTTCAGGGCCCTATTTGAGAACCTCTGGATAAGACCACAACGCAGAAATTTTCGTCATCCAGTAAGCTATAATCACATACTTAAAATACAAAATTTCAAGTCTGTAGGTCATTTAGTTCCGAAGTTAAGGGAAAGCAAAGTTTCCCATTTATGACACTCCCTCACTCACTCACTCACTCATGATCATCAAAATAGAACTAGTACTTCCCATAAACTCAGAGAGCTGAAATTTGGTACAGAGTTAGGGTTTAATGGCCACATAAAGGAAAAACTATAAAAACTAGGATAATCGAAGATCTGGAGTACCTGATGACCCTGATTAGAAAACACAAGAGCCCAACCAAACTATTAGAGATCGACATACCGCCTTTACAAAAAATATTCAACTTGGCAGGCCGCTTCATTTGATGTCAAAAAAAAAAGTGCCCCACGTTTCTACAAAAAGAAGTGAAATCCCACCAAAAACATTCTGTAAAAAACTAGCCAAGTCTCTATGGAGCTGCTTGTTTATCTCTAAAAAGTAATGAAATCTAGACAAAGTCGTGCCCAGTCTAAGGTTCCTTACTGCGATTTCTTATTTCGTTTATTCATTGTATATACTTTTTTTTTTTTTTTTTTTAAACTTCGCCCCACACTAGGATTTCTCCTGTATCGTGAGTGCGTTTACAGACACAAATCTTCACATGCACAAACACCCAGACGCGGAACAACTATCTGTAGGCCATACAAATATTTGTTCCGTGCGGGAATCGAACCCACGACCCGCAGCGCAGAAGTCAATCGCTTAGCCACTGCACCAAACGTGTCGTCAATTACATATAAATTATATTTTTAAATATTTCCACAAAAAATATAAAAAACATTTAAAAATATAAAAAATAGTAGCCCACCGGCATCGGGAACAGGGTCCAAGCTACCGGTGGTCAGGGCCTCAGAGAGAGGAACTTCCTGACAATACGTGCCGTGTCCAGAAGTACCGCTTTCTGTATCAGGCCCTTGACCCAGCTGCCCAACGAGAGCCTCATCAGGTGTTGGTCGAGGCTCTTGGCTATTAAGCCATTGGCCGTAACGACTATCGGCACAATGACTGCTGAGTCAACCTCCCACATGTCGACAACCTCGTGTGCCAAGTCTTGATACTTAATTTATACTTGATTTCTTTATTATTATAGTTAATGTTGTGTGACTTGGCCGTTGAACATTCTTTATACGTTAGTGGGTACAAGTCAACGGGACAGGTACAGACGGACTTCTATCAATGATTAGAAGTCCGTCAGTACTGGAAAAAAATGTTTATACTGTTTGTTTTAGGCTCGCCTATACATAAGTATTATTGAAATACGCAGCTTTATCAAGCCTACAATTGACTGGTTATTGAATCAACGTTTTCCGAGTGGCAATTTTCCATCGTCAATGGGTAGCGTTTCTGGCGACAGATTGGTGTAATGGTGTCATGGAGCACCTGGTTTTGTACCCTTGTGTACCCTTCAACGGCCAAGTCACACAACATTAACTATAATAATAAAGAAATCGCAGTAAGGAACCTTAGACTGGGCATGACTTTGTCTAGATTTCATTACTTTTTAGAGATAAACAAGCAGCTCCATAGAGACTTGGCTAGTTTTTTACAGAATGTTTTTGGTGGGATGTATTATACACATACTTATCTCATGCCTATAATCCCCAAAGGGGTAAGTCGAGATGTTCTCATATTACAGGAGTCTCTACCCCCACGTTTCACCTCTTGTATTTAGTCCCATGTAATAGGTGGCGAGCCTATTGCCATTTTTCGGGCACAATTATGTTGCCAGTTTCATCGCTTCTTACGTCTCGCTTGCCTGGCGATAGAGGGAAATTGTAAAATGTATTATTTGTAACAATATCTCGACCCTCGATTCCTTTTTTTTTCTCGTTGGTAAATCCTCGTGTATGCCCGGGGATGGCGAGGGGGACTGCCGGACTCTTACCGGCTAAAAACCAACGGTGTTCTTCCTCCTGACCGTTCGGCCGGGGTCACGGGATTCGCAAAAGCATGCACCGCAACCCCGGCAGATCTCGACAGTCCCTACCGTAACCCGTATATATTGTGCAAAATTGCAACTATACAAGAGAGCACTATTATTACGAACAAAATAATTTTAATAACTATGAAAAACAGTTCTCTCTGCACTGCGTTCGATAATCTCCTCACAACGCAGTATTGAGAGAATTGCGTTTGAGACTTTGCGCACGGGGGTAGAGAGTTTCGATTATTTTCTACGGAACAGCGCATCTGGTTAACTAGTAATGATTGTGCAATGTAATGCAACATAAGACACATTTTTCCTAATCAATTAAGTTAGGAATATGTATTTTTTGCAATTTTAAAAACCTCTAAATCCCTAATAATATTAACCTATAAGCTCGACGTAGTGGGAATAGATCGATCAAGGGCCTGATACAGAAAGCAGTACTTCTGGACACGGCGCGTATTGTTAGGAAGTTCCTCCCTCTAAGGCCCTGACCATCGATAGCTTTGACCCTGGTCCCGATGCCGGTGAGATATCTACTATTTTTATTTTATTTTTATGTTTTTTATAGAAATATATAAAAATGAAAATTCGTACATGTATAGTGAATGAATAAACTGTAAGTATAAACAATTTTATTTTTTTTACTTTAATTACGACGGTCTTAGACCAATTACAATAATTAAAGATAGAGTAATAAAACATAAAATATAGTGAATTAGACATCTTTCATGAATTCCTCTCGCAATGCTTCAGGCATACTAATAAAATCTTCTTCCAGTCATCCGCAAACAGATCATAGTTCGAATTATTGTTCGTTGAGTGCGGTGTGAGCACGAGGTCTAATCACCAATTAATTTCCCAGTGTGATGAAGGCAATATTGGTTCATCACCGACTGTCACTGGTGGTGCATTATAAAGTATGATCCTCCAGTCCACGTTCAACAGTATGTTTACAGGCTCTTTCGTCCACAGAAGTACTACCACCATACCTATCTCTACCGCCGAGCAGCATTGCTGTGTTCCAGTTCGAAGGGCGCGTCGGTGAACAGGCACACGAGACTTTCCAACTTTGTCTCAGTACGGCAACATATCGGGAATCATCTTGACGTTGCAGGTATCGATGGTAACCAGTTCCCAAAAGAAGGGCCGTAGATGGCAACCTATTACATAAAGGAATAGAGCACTTTGAAGCAAATCATCTTCTGAACTACAGATCGCGCTCGATAGTAGAATCTACAACGGTCCACCTGGCTAGCCCACATTAAAGTCCGGCGCCAAGCAGTTTACTATGTTCCATCGTGTGTATGTGAGAGCCAGAGGGGTATAGGAGAATCTCTCTATATCTCTGTTACTTGAATTCATGTGCTCCATCTGAGACCCTGTCTGCGTTTAGCATCAGTTGCAACGGTGGTCAAACGCGAACATGTGAAAATATAAATAATATCGTCAGTGGAAAGGTAAAAAGACTAAAGCGCCAATATACCTACTTTACAGGAGAGCGATTCAAAACTGAATGAGTGGATCGAGGAACTTCAAGTATGCTCTACCAAGAAGAGCATGGTCTGCTTAGTTGTCGGCAATAAGATTGACAAGCATATCATTTTGGGACCCAGTGCATAATATCAGCAAGCACATTGGGTCACCCGCGCGACGGCGCGACTAGTATTCCCAAGGAGGGTTATTGTCAGGCAGGCGGCCGGTCATAAAACAATAAGCCAAGACCTCTAACAACATGGATTTATGAAATACATGTTGTGCCGACCCCACCTAGTGTGGGATAAGGACACGGAGAAGAAGACAGGAGAGCGATTCAAAGTATTTTTTTAGAAAATAAACATAGTTATTTTTCTTAGAGTAAATTAAAAAAGTAATTAATTAAATTATCTATTTAATATGTGTACTCTAAGAAAAATAACTGTTTATTTTCTTTAAAAACACTTTGAATTGCTCTCCTGTAAAGTAGGTATATTGGCGCTTTAGTCTTTTTACCTTTCCACTGACGATATATAAAAAACCATCACTTACATAACAGAACAACACTGATATCTATGAAATCAAAAACTGTCATATCAGTAAAGTTAAAGATGACCATTGATCAACCTTCCAAAATACTATCGTACCACATTATCTGCGTGTGACCAATAATCCTCAAATCCTGTGTGATCCTGTCCAGTTGTCCGAACATATGAAATAATAGCGATACCGTAGCCGAACGATTGGTTCCGCCTGCTCGCCGCAAGGGGCGCTGCGGGCGATAAGACCTTTTTTATTTTAGCCTGTTTTAGAGATCCGTGGCGATAGAAATCTGTGTATGATTAAAAAATTGAATATAATTTCTTCACTCTTCTCTAATTTGTCACTCACAGACCCATTTGGAAAATGATAATTGAAGGTAAAGGAGGTTGTATGACAGTCGGTCAGCCAAGTTATAGGTCTCGAGTTCGAACCCAAGGCACGCACCTCTGACTTTTCGGATTCATGTGCGTATTATATTATCACTTGTTTAAAAACGGTGAAGGAAAACATCGTGAGGAAACCGACATCATCATCATCATCAGCCTGAAGACGTCCACTGCTGAACAAAGGCCTCCCCCTTATACCGCCACATCGAACGACAATCCGCCATTTGCATCCATCGGTTGCCCGCGACTTTCACAATGTCGTCGGTCCACCTAGTGGGAAACCGACATGCCTGAGAGATATTTCTCGACGGCATGTGAAGCCAAGTCAGAGGCCCATGGGCAGCATAAACTCTCACACCAGGTTAGTCACTAACCACACGGAAAGAAAAGAAGACCAGCCTGTAACTTATCCTCCCACTGCAGACCAATAGCAGACAGTTACATCCAAGTTTCTTCACAACGCTTCCCTTCATACATTACATAATCAGCCCATTACTGTCCCACTGCTGGGCACGGGCCTCTTCTCAGAATGAGAAGGGTTTGAGCATTAGTCCACTCATCACGCTGGTCTGACTATACACATCACCGGGAAGTATTTCATTCATTCATTTATAATTGTCCACTGCTGGACATGAGACTCCCAATGACCGCTACAATGTACGATCAAAGCGGTAATCACCAGAATCACCATGCTTGGTAGACAGATTGGTGATAAAGGTTTGTTGCTAGCATATGTACCATAACATAACATCATGCCAGTAGTCCGCGAAGGGTCGGGCAGAGGTGTATAGTAAGACCCTCATTTCGCCGTTATGTTTAAGTCCCATGTAACTAGGCGAGCCTATTGCTCTCAACCGGGCACAAATCCAAACTCCGGGCTGCTACTGAGAAATTCCACACGGAAAACCCAATACGTATAGTAACGTCCTTATTAAGTAAGTAGATAGGTATCTACTTACTTAATAAGGACGTTACTAGCTATCCCCTTTGACAAAATCCCTTAATCATCTTTTTGCTACCCTCAAGAGTGTAAAGGGATATATTCTTGATCAGGATCAAACTTTATCAAGAAGCAACCCTATGGCGGGAAATAGTTAAGATTTTTACAAATCTATATTTTGATGCAAAAGATTGGCAACAGACTGTCGGTCCACATGATGGCAGATGGTTTCCGCCTAAAGACACCATAGGCGGACATCATCACCAAGAAGATTGCTGATGCATTGCCAACCTTAGAGACAAAGTTGGAAAGCATCATGTGGTTGTAATTTCACTGGCACCCATATCCTTTCAACCGAAACACAGTAATGCTGTTTGGCGGCAAAAGTATGGTGGTAGTATTTCCCTTGACGAACTCTTTCGTGTAGAGCTCTACTATTACTACTTCTTCTTCTTCTCCCTGCCCTTATCCCACACTAGGTTGGGTCGGCACAACATGTATTTCATAAATCCATGTTGTTAGAACTTTTGGCTTATTGTTTTATGACCGGCCGCCTGCCTGATATCAACCCTCCTTGGGAATACTCGTTGCCCCGCCGCGCGGGTGACCTAATGTGCTTTTTGATACTACTAACCCCTCTATAATCGTATTTTTTTATGTTATAGGTTGTCGAACAGCTCTGGGTTCTGCCTGATGAAAGGTGGATATCGCTGCCAATGGACACTTGTAACACTATAGGGATTGACGATGCGTTGCCGAATATTGATGAATTTATATACGTAAGTACGCCTTTTCTGAAGAAGCTCATGATGGTTATGGGTAGTTCAGTCCACAGTTCAATCGCCCGCAATAAAAAATGTTCTGCAGAACTGTTTTAAAAGTGTATATTTCTTCATTAAATCCTTTTTAAGATTATAGCAATATCGATGGCTGTAACCGACTGTTGTAGCAGTCATTTGGAGGCACATGTTCAGAATTGGACGTTGACGTTGATGCAACTATATGCTTTAGCAGTTGAAAAATTGCCATGACAAATGAGTAAAAAAAAAAATTAATCAGGAACCTGATCACTCGCTTTTTTTTTATTACTTCGATTTACAATAGGAATAGGTACCTACTTGTTCCAATTTTAAAATACTCGAAACACTTATCTAACAATATCAGATGGCTGTATGGAATACAAAGTCAGGTTCACACTTGTCCTCACATTTTTTCCCGCTCGCCTACGCTGCGCTCACGCACCTGCCATCCCCCCACGGGGGGCCGCCCGGCCTCCTTTCATGCCGACGGATTAATGCCACGTTTTCGTAGCCCCTTTTTTATAGAAAAAAATATATCTTATACGATAACTCGCAGTTCGAAGATGTTAAACCTTGTTACACAAAAGCTTTCTTTTTTTGAAGTTAGATAATATGTTGAGCATGGTTAACCCATTACATACCAGACCCTATCAGACAAGTATGTTTCGCAATTTATACTAAAACATCATAGCAATAAATCGTCATAGCAGTGACCTCTGACTTTTCGGATTCATGTGCGTATTGTACAATATTATCACTTGCTTAAAAACGGTGAAAGAAAACGTTGTAAGGAAACCGGCATAGGTACCTGAGATATATCTCGACGGCATGTGAAGCAAAATATTAATTATAAGAACCTATGTACCTATGCCATTTGAATTTTTTATGTAGGTAAATAGAATGCACAATTTCCAAACCGGAAATATTACGCAACACCATCAAAAAAATTCGATCAAGCTGTCATAATTTGCATGAAAAATGGCGGCAACGGAACTAATGGAACACTTTTCTCAAATCAGACATCAAATACATCATATAAAGTGCTCACCCGATCAATCTCTATTCCTTCTTCAACACTTTCGATGCATAAACACATTAATATAACAATAACTGCGGTAATCCTAAATTTAATAACAAAACAAACAGAACAAAAGCGTGCAGCGCCCGTGAACGCATCCGAACGTTTTACACGCACACGTAAACAAACCATCATTTTAAACTAAATAACCATTGAAAAATACATTACGTTACACTTTAACAGTCTCTAATTCAACGAGATACAGTTTAAAATTACATAAAATTATCATTCCTGTAACGGTAAGATGTGTTTTTGTCGGGTCATAAACAAAGACGGTCGGAAGATTCGCCCGCGAAATCTGGATAATTTCGCGCGCTCCGTCAACAAACATGGCGGCTGCTGCCAACAGCTGAAACCTATGTGTCGAAATTTCACATTAATTACGTCATTGGGAGCGTTAGGTTCAGAAGTAAAGTGTAGTTATCCCGGTGTGGGCTAAACTTGTTATAATGTAGTGGCCTGAATAAGAATGAACAGATTAGATTGTTATTTTATGGTTTGTTTCTAATTACTATCGTCCTGGCCTACTATGAAGGAATTTTGCTGAAACGCTTTTTGGTAAATTAACCTAATTATGATTTCATCGGCACCCCTCACTAGGCCAGCGTGGTGGACTAAGGCCTAAACCCTTCTCATTCCGAGAAGAAGCCCGTGCCCAGCAATAGGTCAGTGATGGGCTGATTATGTATGTACTATACTAGAAATTATATTTAAATGAACCATAGTAGATAGTTACCTACAGTAGATACTTACCATAACATATTAGATAGGTAAGTACTTCAAAATGGAAAAATAAGCAAAGTATGTACCTCTAAAAAAATTAACTAAAAAAAATACTGCCCTCCTTACGAAAAGTGCAGTAACTAGCATTTTTGACGAAGTTAAATACATATTCGGAGTCGCGAAGAAAAGCTCTTTATTTTAGTCTTACTCACGTATCAAAATTCCTTCAGGAACCATAAAATTTAGGAAGCAAAACTGCAGTAACTAGGTTTTTAGTTCATAATTATCATATTACTAGCGGCCCGTCCCGGCTTTGCACGGGTAGACATTTTTCCCGTTTTTGCAACATTTTTCATTTATGCTCCGCTCCTATTGGTCGTAGCGTGATGTTATACAGCCTATAACCTTCCTCGATAAATGGACTATCCAACACAAAAATAATTTTTCAATTCCAACCAGTAGTTCCTGAGATTAGCGCGTTCAAACAAACAAACTCTTCAGCTTTATAATATTAGTATAGATAAATGCAGTAGGTAACCTCTAACAACATGGATTTATGAAATACATGTTGTGCCGACCCCACCTAGTGTGGGATAAGGGCAGGACGGCAGGAAGAAGAAGAAGTGCAAGTTAAGTTACTATACATTTGGTTATACAAACTGAGGTCTGTAAATTCAATTGCAATAAGTAATTTCTGTTAAGTGCAGTAACCAAGACACTTACTTACTGCAACTATCATCTGCTTGCAACTAGCGTGCAAGGAAACGTCAGCCCCGAGATACTTGTAAAACTATTTCAAAGAAAATGAATACGGCTATTTCTAAGTAAATATCGGATAACGTGTAATAATGTTAATTCTAGACTCGTGGGGGCCCACTGGAATCCCACTTATTATTTAGTAAAACCAAGATAACAACGTGAATTTTAATACCTCGGCTATAAGCCATAACAAACTACAGCGCCAGTTAATTTCGCATTATTAAACTAAAATTCCTAGATTCTTAATGCAACTTGGACCTAGCGGCAGTCCATTACAGAAACTAATTAATCAACCCTCGCGATGCGATTGCATGTGTTAACGTACTATTAACGCGTTATTAACAGGCGTTTGCGTGCGGTCAAGTAGCGGTGGCCAGACCGATGCAAATTGCACACGATTGCCGCGCCCGCGGCCCCGCCCAGTCACAGGGTTGGCCGACTGACGATTAATAAGCCCTTAACAAAGGCCCTTTGCACGTCAGCGAGCAGCCGTGTGCTATTTTGAGAAGAGATTGGACGGTAAGGAAGTCTAAGGTGGGCCGTTACTAAGTGTTAGACTGACTCTTTGCGTATTACTCGTATTTCTTTTAAATGATTCCTACAAGGTGTGTGGATACGGCTTTAAATAATTGTTCGTAATTATACGTTGGTAAAAATTGTCCCTAATGCATTGGGTCTTATTCTCGTCAGTTGTAACAACTTACTCTGAAGCAGATGTTGCATTCCATAATTTTGCTTTTATTCCACTTCTCGAGAAAGAGACATCAGGTTTTTTTATTGCAATTGACTATTTCCTTTTTCCTTCCTTCATAAGTGAGATGGAAGGCTAATGGTCGATTCCAATGATTATCCGAGTAATATTGGTTAAAATTAAGACTTGTACCTTTACTAATAATGACACAAAGTCGCTTACGACCCTCCCTACGTTAGTATGTATCATAATTAAAATTATATTTAATCTTTACATAGTATAAAACTGTCGCTCCCGCTGTCTGCACGCTTAGATCTTTTAAACTACGCAACGGATTTTAATGCAATTTTCAGCAATAGATAGTGTGATTCAAGAGGAAGGTTTATATGCCCCACATTAGTATCTACAATGCACCCGTGCGAAGCAGGGACGGGTCGCTAGTTAATCATAAAATGTAGAAGATAACGTGAGTGAATAAGGCTTAATCGAAAGTTTTTCAGAAAGAAGATCCTGGGAAGAATAAAGTATGAAATATTAAATATGTTCAAGAAAACATTGGTATTTAATGGAAGAAATCAAAAAAGCAATCATTGGAGTAATTTTATTGAATATATCAACTTATGTCTACAGCAGGCGTAGAATGTCCACCTTAGTCATGGGTTTTGTCGACGAGAGAATAGACAAAATGACATTGGCAATATGTCATTTAAGTCTATTCTTACGTCGACAAAACCCTTGTCTACGGGCTCATGCTACGCCTGCTAAGGAGACCATTTTAAAGGGGTAGTTGGACAAACATGTCCTACACTGCTGAACCCATAAACATCGTACACCAATACATTTGATAGGTACATAAACAAACAGTCGACTCAACACCGGTTGACATTCCAACCTCGGAACACTCACGCTGATAACCCATCTACTGTCTAATCGAACGAACCGATCAACGACCAATAACCAACATCGATCTTTAACCAAAATGGTTGACGGCACTCGATTTTCGACTTTACACCCAGCATCTTAAGGGTTAGTTATTACAAAATTGTGTGAAACACGTGTTGGTAGATTTAAAAACACTCGGCATACCTCTTTGTTGATGGTACGTCTCAATTCTTAGGAATATATCTCTCATCATAACCCTGAATACTTGTTCCATTTTGATGTGAATATGACTGGTTTGACTTGCCTTTGTGACGCAGTGCGTCTACCTTATTTAAATGCTAGTTTCCTGGTACTTATTTTATTAAACATATTTTTTTTCTGTGTTTATTCAGTCAGATATGAAGATCAAATTAATAATACCTAGTTACTTCAGTTCTGTTCTCATCATCTCCCTGCCCTTATCCCACACTAGGTGGGGTCGGCACAACATGTATTTTGTAAATCCATGTTGTAAGAGGTTTTGGATTATTGTTTTATAACCGGCCTGACATCAACCCTCCTTGAGAATACTCGTTGCGCTGTCGCGCGGGTGACCCAATGTGCTTGCTGATATATTATGCACTGGGTCCCAAAATATCATATTGATAGTTAATAAAATATATACAACACTTACACCACAGTTCTATTCTGCCTAGCCTTTTCCTAACTATGTTGGGGTCGGCTTCCCGTCCAATTAGATGCGGCTGAATATCAGTTGTGCTTCATAAGCGCGACTATTCAATGAAGTCTTGGTTGGGTGATTATCGAGAAGCCTTACCCTAAATTAAGAACATCATTACTATCATCCCAAAGATAAGAAAGCAGACATTTAAAACTCCAATTATGATAATGAAAATCCAAACAATACCACTGCCATCAAACAAAAACAATCATCAAAAGATTAAAAACAATCTTAAACTACTATAAGTAATGTTAACAACTCAGAACGACTATGATTTAATTTAGGTGTTTCAAATATTCACCCAGCTCACGGTGCTATATTAGTTTACGATGTGTCAGAGCCAAAGTCCCTAACAAAACTGAATGAGTGGGTCGAGGAACTGCAAACATACTCCACCAAGAAGAACACAGACTGCTTAGTTGTCGGTGAAAAGATTGACAAGCATATTATTTTGCGACCCAGTGCATAATATCAGCAAGCACATTGGGTCACCCGCGCGACGGCGCAACGAGTATTTCCAAGGAGGGTTGATGTCAGGCAAGCGACCGGTCATAAAACAATAAGCCAATACCTCTAACAACATGGATTTATGAAATACCTAATGCTGTGACGACCCCTAAATTAATATTTTTATTTACAAACTAGCGGTCCGTCCCGGCTTCGCACGGGTGGACATTTTTCCCGTTTTTGCAACATTTTTCATTTATGCTCCGCTCCTATTTGTCGTAGCGTGATATTATATAGCCTATAACCTTCCTCGATAAATGGAGTATCCAACACAAAAATAATTTTTCAATTCCAACCAGTAGTTCCTGAGATTAGCGCGTTCAAACAAACAAACAAACTCTTCAGCTTTATAATGTTAATAACTATAGATAAAACCTCCAAGCACATCAGTATTTGCGCAAGGTGGACGTTCGCATTTGCTTAAGCAAGACTCAATATTACTAACAGTGTCGACCATTAAGGCAAACTGCCTTCTAGTGTGTATGGAGACCGATAAAATTAAATGGTAGCAACGTGTCTTATTTTCCTTAATTCCGTACTTAATAGAGGAATGACAGAAACAAACTACTAGGTAGGTACTTAGACAGGTGTTTCTGGATACCGAGTGACTAATAATAAAATTAATCCTCTCCTTACAAACAAGACATTGAAATCTGTCATAGGACTTATAAAATAATAAGATCATCAAAAAAATGGTCACTTCATCAGCCAATAACAGACATAATATACCTATTCTTATTTCCGAACGATCTATTTAACGTCATCATACTATATTTCCTTTAGTAACACCGATGTCGACACTGCCATTCTACGTCTTAATTCACCTGTCAAACTTGAGCATCGACTACAGAGCAACATTAGTCAAACTGTCAAAGTACCACGGCCAACTGTCAATTAGTTATGCGCGAACGTAGGATCGCCGGTAGCAGGAGCTTTGAAAAAATTCAGGTAAAATTGGAGGTGCGGTTCCGCGGTGATACAGTTTTAGATAATAATAGGTATAACATGATTTCGTGATATAAATCTAACCACACTCGACGAGACAGCAGATTCCTGACATTTTAGGTCAGAATTTTATTGATATGATTGACAAAATAGATCTTAAATACTCAAATCTGCCAGATCGGCCATGCTTTTAAATTAATTCAATAATACAATGTCAAACGTCTGCCAATACTGTTGAAAACCTACAGAAACACAAAATACAGAAAGTTATAATAAAATACAAGTGTACCGAATTTTTTAGTTAATCATTATAAAAAGCTTTTTTTTTCTAAAACTCCTTGTCACCAGACTGCGTCAAACTTAAACGCACATCCAAAATTTTTACATAAAAAGATAAACCAGAAGTCAAATCAGAATGTTTTAAAAACTAAAAGAAATATATCAGAAACAACTCCAATTTTACAAAAAATCTCAAAGCCTAATCACTTCTGCTTCCTCGCAGTCCTACCAACATTAATCTCGGGTTCTATAATTTGGCCCAGACCCACCTCAAAAAGGCCCAAACATTGTGACATCACATCACTCGTGGGAATGATTTTGACAAACTACATCTCTAGTGACGCGCCGTCAAAATCGGTAATAGACTCGCCGATTTAAAACGTAATTAATCGATGTCTGCTAAACGAATTACCGGCAGCGAATCGTTTATCAACATGAAAAGAAAAAACTGAATACAACTTTGGCAGACAACAATAGCGGCATTTGAATTGAATCCTCTAAACTTTTGTTTGGACATCTAAGGTTTTTCAATGAATGTAGATAAATTAAGTCAATTTGCATGTGCTTTTGTGGCGTTTGTTTTTTTTTAACGACTGCGATAGCAACCTGAAGTTGTTAAATGGCTACGGTGTCTCAGAAACGTTTTATAAAGTATGTAAAATGTTTAAACTATGACGTAATTGTACTGATTCATTGTTTAAATCAGTCTTCTTGCTCGAGAAGAGTTTACGATTAGATTTATAGCATGATTTATAAGACAAACTATATGGCTATCTTCCCTTAGATTTCATGATTCTACGTTTTTCCCAACACTAGAAAAAGATCCATAGTGTTTGCATTTTGTGTAAAGGGACAATTAGCATAGATTTTACTAAAAACCTACTGAAATCCAATAATGAGACATTAATAATATGTTACAATATTATTTTATAAGACAAGCAACCAATTAAAAAGAGTAATGTCGGCGCAACTTCGCAGGTGCATACGCAAGCTGCGCGCGCAGAGTTAAATTACACACAATGTAAATTAACGGCGGTATGTGCGCTGGAGTCATCCGTCATAATCGTGGACAGTCTGGAGGAGTCCAAATATTAAGGGAAGTATTCTGCTCTCCTCTAATTATGACGATGAACCATGCATCTCTCTCAAAACTAAATATGGGTGGACATTGATTTTAATGACATTGTTGACGATTCTGTAGCACATTTTGACAGTACTAAACTAGACTAAAACCATTATCTTTATCATTAAAAAGCAGTAATAGCCTAGCGGTTGAACGTTTGTCTTACATGCAGGAGGGTCTGAGATCGAACACTGAACGCACTTCTGACTTCTTGATGAAAACATCGTTAGAAAAACTGCACACTTGAGAGGCCTCCAAAAAATTCTGGACTGTGTCTGATGTCCTAACCCGCACCAGGCCAGCGTGATGGAGGCCTAAACCCTTCTTATTCTGAGAAGAGGCTAGTGCTCAGCAGTGGGACAGTACTTAATGGGCTGAGTATGCCTTTAGATTATCTTAATTATTATTTTATTAGGGCCGTAAGATAAATCTATACTTTTGACAACTATATGTATTTGAGATGCCAGATTCAATGAAGCTGAAGTATGCCTGGTTCCTATAGCCAAAACGAATCGTTTTGCTTACCAATGGTAGCTTTTTTTATTGTCAAACTGGACATAATTATGAACGGTGTATTAGCTAATTTTATCTGTGATAGCTACTAACGTATGGGATGACCTACTATGCAACGCCATGGAGCCTCCGCTATTGGTGAAGATACAAGACTGGGACAATTTAAACCAATATCACTCGGTAAATTATAGGAATCGGCCATCACTGAATCCTGATAACTACTTGAGATATATACCTACTAACTTAACTGAGAACTTAGGAAATTATAAATTCTATTTAATTATATTTATAATTTCCTAAAATAACATTTGAGAGCAAGACAACATACAATTTAAAACTATTTAAAAAAATCATACAATTGTTTATTGCTTACTCACATTATAATCATATGACTAACAAAAATTTCGTGGTTAATACAATTTAAAACAATCATCTCTCGTAAAATTTTACTGTTGTACGACCAACATACCCCCTTTTGACATGAAATAGATTGCCATAAAAGTCGGCCATATTTAAAAATTAAAAAGGGCGCGGTCCCGTTCAGAAATGCACATCAATTTGTCAACGGTAGGCGTTTCGACCACAGATAATTGGTAACACACAGCTGATGATAAAAACACCTTTGTTTATTTAAAATTTGTAAAACACGCCCAATGTTATTTTTTAAGCTGTTTCTAACGATAATAATGATACAACGTTAATGTCTTACAGTGGTTAACCTTATTGCCCTTAAAAGAAATAGTTTTAAAAACATAGCAGATGGTTTAATATCTTTGAAATAAATGTCAATACTTTGTTAATGTAAAGCTTACTACCGACAGAATTAAAATAAAAAAAAAACTAAAATAAATTCATTATTTATTTAATTGACGCACGAACCAATCGGCTTATTAAGTATTGCCTCAATTAATTGTGTGAAAATAGATACCTACAAAAAATATTAGTATTGCCATGTTTCATTGGCCAGTTTAATTCTGCAAATAGCATTGTCGCTTTGAGTTACATTTGTATTTTATAATAATAAATAGTACCCCGTAGGTATACCAATTATTTGTAAGTTAGGATATTTAGGAAGAAGATAACATCAGCAGATAGGTATATAATACATTTTAGACAAAACAATACAAAGGTACATAGATAAACAAATATCTGGATACTAATTTTAAATTAACAAAACTACAACTTTCTAAATCTCTAACCCAATGTCGTAGAGAACCAAAGTTCAGCGCTTCAATACACTTTTTATTTTAGATTTAAATTAGGTACGTGCTATCTTAGGGCGACATCTAAGCGGCGGGATCAGCAGTAAATTACAACAGAACTGGAGCGATGCACCATCTCATTGTATGCAGATGTGCGGACATCCGACCGCGTCTACCACCAACATTTGCATCAACTTTCGGAACAAGAAATTTGCAAAAAAATTGTCCCCGTACCTAATTATAACCTTCATGACCATACAACGTAAAAAACATTTCAGGTCAAAATATTACCACAGATGTTATCGTAAAAATACCACAAATGAAAGTAGAAATAATTTTATCCGACAATTTATCGTACGCAGGTGCCGCGTCTAAACACAAACGTACACAAACCGTCGTTATCGAATATCATTTTCAATTATATAAACAATAGCGATCGCCAGCCATTGTTCAAATCACAATAGCATCGCTCATTACTCAGACGCTCGTTAACTCACCGGCCGCCGCGAAACACTAACTTTATCAGCGGCCCACGTCAAAATATCTACAGATCTCAAACTATATCTCCGTCCGACACAATCGAACTGAAATAAAAGCAAAGAACCGAACATGACTCCTGAACGCAACCCAGAAGCCAGATGCGTATCGACGCGCCAAAAAGCAAAATTCGAGTTTCGAACCTCGCCGGTGATATGACGTTTCCCGCGTTCCTTTTTCGAAAGTGCCCGCGAATTGTCAACCGTCGCATAGACAACGAGCGCATTTGAATACCGCCGATTTGAATATAAAGGTCGGCATTCACGTGTCGCCGCCATACATCAACCGGGAAGGCTTTAAGTCTTTCGAGCGCTTTTCGGACACAAATAAGCGTCTGATGTTCGACAGGACGCGCATAATACGGTCAGATTTAGTTCGGCCCCGACGCGAGCTGCACCGCGCCACTATTTATGAGACATACGTGATGAAAGCGCGTTTACTTTGGCGGCTATTTCGCGAACGGGGTGCGAATGTTTTAACTGCAACGGTCTCGTCTCAACCTCATTCCATCGGCACGGCGCTTATGTAAATGACGACTTCAAATGCCGCATTAAGATAATCATTTAAAATATTTATAGCGTGTAAACGTCGATATTAAGGCGGGTAGACACCCACGACAGAGAGCAGTATCGTCTGCGGTCATATTTCATTTGGCCACAATTACAACCATTAAACGGGGCGCAACTCTTTGATATTTCTTATTTTATTTATTGTAGCAAACTTATTAGGATACCGTGGCATTAATGATGACAGATGAGGCGGGGTATCGCGGCTTAATGCGCTCCGTACCGGGATTGTGGAGTCGTGGACGCTCCGTTCACTTGTTGATAGTTTAAAAAAATATTTTGGTAATTTATTTATTTCAAATATCGAAACGTAATTACCGCGCGCCGCGTATGTGTATAGACAAGCGTTCTAAAATGCAGATGTCTATTTCAGTATTTCATCTACCCAAACAGACATATAACTACTGGCGTGTAAATAATTAGTTAACGGCCAGTTTGTAACGCAAATGGCATAGATATCGAGTGTTTAAAATGCGTAGGTAATTGAAAACAATATTTAATGGTATTTTATCGCGACAGAACGTTGTTTTATTTATGTTCGGGCCATGTAATCTGCATAACCAAACTATTACCACGCTCAAAAAACGCATTGAAGTGAGTCCTTTTGTTAAGCAGACAAATGTCCAACATTAACTGGCCAATTATCAACTCGGTTTCTTAGAAGTTCTACGGGGTCATGTCACTGACAAAATAAATTAATTATAATCGTTTTAAAAGCTTGTATTTTTAACTAGCTGTTGCTCTTGGTTTCACTCGCACCCTAAAGAAACTTCTCCGAGTACTCGAGTAAAAAAGTATCCTATGTGTTGTACCAGGACATGGTCTACCTTTGTGCAAAATTTCATCCAAATTCGTTCAGTCGTTTATGCCTGATTGAGTAACAAACATCCACATCCATCTTTACAAGGTTTTACATTTGTAATATTACTGTGATTATAAAAAGGTTTTTATTTTTAACTGCCTCGGTTTAGTGGTGACAAGCACGACTGCTGATCGTGAGGTCATTGGGTTCGATCCCAAGGTCGCGCAAAGTGTTATTGCGTTATTCCGTGTGGTATTCCTCAGTAGCAGCCCGGAGTTTGGATTTGTGGCCGGTTAATGGAAATAGGGTCGCCCCTTATTACATGGAATTTAAACATAACGGCGAAACGAGGGTATTACTATACACCTCTGCTGAACACTTCGGGGAATACAGGCGTGATGTTATGTATGTTATGGAAACTAAAAGCTTTGAGGACGGTCATTTAACTCACAGTTCATACCTTTCACTATCGCATAGTTATCCTATTTCCTACTAATAATATTAACCGCCTTACTAATAATCGCTGTTTAAAGTCATAACGCTGTTTAACGTCAGAGTAACACATTTTTTTATGTATAAGCTTGTCATAACTTTACACAACGATAATTGGTAATGGGGTAAGGCTGAACATCCACCAGAGCTGTGCTAAGCTGCATAGCGAGGAATGTGTTTTGTAAGCACTAATAGAATCACTTCATTTACCTAGCTTCGCTCTGCGCAGCTCTGGTGGATATGGGTCTAGCAGTGCGAGTTTTTGTTCATACAAAACAAGCGAGAAATGTGTTGCGAGGAATTTGTTGCGAGGAATGTGTTGCGAGGAATGTGTACCGGTCCCGCCACACCACCCTATTCGAAAAGAGTCCGCTACCTATCCTCGCACGGCTCATTGGTAGGTACACATTAACACATTACGCATTACACATTACCCATTCCTCGCACAGCTCTGGTGGAAAGGGTCACACCGTTACACACCCTCGCTACACATTTTCGCAGCGCGCATTTTCCTCGCACAGCTCTGGTAGATGTCCAGCCTAAGTACCTATAAACGTGAAAGTTTGGTTGTTTGCGAGTTTGGATGTTTGTTAATCAATGAAGTCGTAACGGATGAACAGATTCGGATGAAATTTGGCACACAGGTAGACCATAAACTGGTGGTGGTTTGGTTTCTATTCTGAAACTTCCTCCCGGCAACAGTTGTAGCCAATCAAAAAATTACTCAACACTAACTTTTTCTTTTAAACTTTGCTCTGCTGTTGGATTTCTCTTGTATCGTGCGCGTGCTTTTACAGACACAAACATCAGACCCGGAAATACTATCTGCTGTAGGCCAAGTATTATCTGTGGCCATACAAATATTTATTCCGAGCGGGAATCAATCCCACGACCTGTAGCGCAGCAGCCGATCGCTCCGCCACTGCACCAAACGTGTCGTCAATGATATTAATATACGTGTTGTTCCGATGAATAGATAGGTACCTACATTCCACTTACTTATCGACGCTCGGCAGTGAAAACCTCGTAAATCCAATTTGCTTCAAAAGCATTTGTTCTATAAATTGATAAACTCGTCATACACGTATTAGTTCAACAAACATTCAATTCAAATACTTCTAAGTCATCTATGACGTACGATGACAAAAAAGCAATTTTTTTTTCAGGAAGCCGTTTATTCTATCTCATGTAAAAATTTGTATTTTACACATACGTGGTTTTCACTGCCGGCCGTCGTTATGGAGCAGACACTTCCACAGGCAGTGGCCCACTGCCTTCACACGTCGATCTATCCGTAACTTACTCATACATTTTTTGACAATTGGTTGAAATCTTGAAATAAAAGTTTGTTCCAAATAGTCGTTAACGTAGATACAGTTTGGTCGCAGTATCAAAGAACTAGAATAACCTGGACGTCAGTCGCTAATGCAAATTTTCTCCCCAATTCCCCAAACGATGAGTCATGTCCGGCATGACAATCCAAACAACTGTACAATGTACACATCAGGACAATCTATAAGAGGTAAAGTAAGATGCTAGAAAGCGGTCTGTGTAGATATTATCCAAAAAGCTCGTGCCGATACGAAAGATTCACAGTCCATATAAATGCGTTGGCTTTGTTTTTATTCAAAAATCGAATCTTGGCTTTCGAAAAGTCATAGACAAATTAGCGCAGATATAATCTGTACCGAATTTGAATACCGTAACTACGCACCGAACGGAAACTCGTTGTTTTTACCGCGTTTTAATTTAATTTGAATTCGGAATGTCGTTGCGCTGCTGGCACCCCGCAGCGTTTACAAATGGCAGCCATACATCAAGTCGATGATATCTCTTTCAACTTTTAAAAGCAACCCGGCGTGGCCAACAAATTAATAAAATGTAGAAAAAATTAACCCCACATTGTAAAATATTAGAAGGCGAACGAGTTAAAAATTACCAATTCGGACAGTAACTAGATACTGGAAGAACCGGGTCACGGTTTTTAAAAAATTATCCTACAAACCCATGAAGTTTACTTTGATAGCTATGAAAATGTATCGTAAATAAATGAAATGAGGTGAGTAACACTTTTTTTTAACTAATTGAGGTCGAAAGGCGTCATTCGTAGGTATGTGACTAATCGTAACATTAATAATGATCATGATTAGTCAACATATCGTGTTACGGAAAGAGTTAAGAATTATTAATTATACTGTCTGAGTCTATAATTAAGTATAGATACCTACCTACATTATGGTTAAGTTAAAAGTATAGTTTTTAATTTAGAAAGGTAGTTAGTAAAAATATAATTATAAATTGTCGGCATAACTTTTAATAAACAATGTAGGTATTATACCTATTATAGTATAGATTGATAACTTATAATACATATTTTACTTAACTACATCTTGGGTTTTGTATCCATTATTTTTAATATTTCAATCAAATATTTATTCGTATTTTCTTTTCTCCAAACACTTTTTAACTTGTACGACAAACATATTTTTTTTACTAGCGCCTACGTTATTTATGAAAGCAATGTGTTACAATCGTGAGATACTTTTAGTCGTTTTGTTGTTACTCATAGGCGTCTTATTCATACAAAAAGAGATTACTAGAATCAAATGAATGGTAGTAATTTCTGGGATATTTTCACCTATAAAACACAAAAAATTATAAAAAACAATATTTACCATAGATATGGAAATATTTTTTTAGGTTTATGATATTACAATGAACGCATCCAAACATTCAGCACCAACTGTCAATGTCATGGTGACATATTTGACGTATTAACAGCTGCTGTCATCGACAGTGGACGGAAGGAGGATTTCATCAAACATCAAACAGAAATTAAATTCAATCCCCACCACGCACAGAATACGGAGTTCAGCTTTCACCATGGTATCCGTCTTCGAGTTCCAGCGTCACTGCTTCGCAGCGCAATATACTAACCGGTGGCGTCTGACGTCGATCCTAACATAACTGTATTTATTTTAACAGGTCACCGCAATGTTCGCGCGTGTAACTTTCTACCCGACCCTATTGTACAATGTTTTAATGGAAAAGGTGACCGCCCGGCGGTGGTACGACAGAATGGACGACACTGTGATCCTAGGAGCGCTCCCTTTCCAGAGTATGGCAAAACAGGTACCTATGTTTTGTTGGTTAACTACCTATTTGATCAACCTTTATTTTACAAGACCTTTTTGGTATTTTATGGGTTTTTCTGAATGAAGTCATGGTAAATGCGGTGTTGTATAAGTAAATACTAGCGGCCTTGACGAGATTAGCATAGTAAATAGTTGGATTACTGATGTACTTAATGATTATTACAAGTTTATTACTAACTAGCTGTTTCCTCACGGCTCCGCCTGTAAGAAGTTTTATTCCAGTAATAAATATAGCCTATGTTACTCAGTGATAATGTAGCTTTCTAACGGCAAAAGAATTTTTGTAATCAATCTAGTACTTTTTAAGTTTATTTGTTACATACAGAAATACAAATCTTTCCTCTTTATAATATTAGTATAGACTAGCTGCCCGGACAGACTTTGTTCTGTCAAAAGTTATTGGCCTGTAGTGGGAAAAGAAAAGTGTTGCTTTTACTATTTTCCAGGCAATTTTTAAGTTCTTTCTTTCCATAAGAAAAAAAAAAAAAAAAAAACATCCTACCAATGACTAGGCTCCAGAAAATCAGTAACTCCTATGTGCCAAAGTATACGCTTCTACAACAAAATTCCAGGCAATATTCAAGACTTAAGTCTTAATAAATTTAAGTCCTATGTAAAGCAGAAACTATGCAAAAAGGGTTTCTATAATGTTAAAGATTATATGGACGATAAAAATACCTGGAATTGAGCCGCTCGCTGTTATCACAGACACATCATTGTAATTATTAAAAAAATTTCATAACATTATTATTTTATATCCTTTTGACATTTATAATTGAATTATTTTTTTCAATGATTATTATTATTTTACCATCGCCTTATTTGTTATTTTACTTTTTTAATAAATTGTGAATGTCAGTACTGTGTAGGGTAGCTTTATACACGAATTTTGTAAACGTTTGGCGGTTCTTGAGTTTTTTTTTGTGACCCACACAAATGTCCAGCTGAATGATAGCGTCGTGCAGCGGTCGGGTTGTTGAGCTCCCTAAAATAAGGTTTTTGAGCTCCGCGATGACTGATGCAGATGTGCCGTCAGTTAGGACAGGTCAACTCGAACCTGCTATGGCACTTTCCTCAAAAGGCCATTCCAGACGTTGCCCTACATCGTTTCACTCGCATAGTTTGTATACTACAATGTCTGGACTTTAAAAGAGACTTTGACCTCTGTGTTTGTTTCGGCTTTTCTTCTCAGAGCTAGTCAGACAGGAAATGCCGGCGCCGTCTAGTCTTAAAAAAAAACATTACATTGACTTGTAAAAGTGTCTGTAACAGATTTATTTACAGAAATAAAAATCATTTATCATTTAAGAACCTTGGTAGAGCCATTCTCACGTTTTGCGCTTAGCAACACATTTGGCGATTCATTTTTATTTATATAGATAATGTATGCAATGTTCTCACATTATTAAATATTATACAAGGCTAATCACTTGTTTAAATAATTACACATATTTTACTCAGTCTCTGAAAATGATTGTTTCTAAAAAAAGAATTCTTCACAACTAGTAACAACATTTATATTAAAATTCATGCTTTTAAATTTTTTGCACAATTACGTATTTATAATAGTAAGGCTGAGTCAAAGTCAAAGTTTTTTATTTCAAATAGACCAGATTTCAGGCACTTTTAAAACGACTTGACATGGGCCTGTAAGTGCCTGGACACTGTTTTTGGAAACACAAAACTGTATCCACAACAACCAATATTCCGATCCTGAAGGGAAAATCGGTTGCTTGAGTGATCAAAATGGTGATGTACCACACAACAGGATGTTCGCTAGTGCGGTCAAGGCGGTGATCAGCTGTGTCTGGAGCAAGTCTCAGTTGCACCAACTAATTATAACCACAATCGTATATTACGTTATATTTGTATTTACATTATGTAAAAATTGATTGTATTACCTACTTAAATTATGTTTTATCAATCATTTTTGCAAAACTATAACAGAAATACCTATTTCTTTGATTCCTTTGTGACTTTTGCTGGTGTATATTATTATTTTATGTTAGATAATGCTTATTTGTGTGTTATAGTCTATATTAGGTATTATATTTAGTAATAATTTTATTAACTTTAATTTTTACAATCATTAAGTTGCTGTTATATTTGTATTGATCAGACACACATTTTGTAATGGTTACGGTTATAATTAGTTGGTGCAACTGAACCTTAGTGTTCTATCTGCAGTCAGCCTAAGTTTCCACTTGAATTATACCGTGAAATGTGGAGCATGCAAATGAAAATTTTCACTATTTCAACATTCACCCATGAAAAGTTATTCGCATATTTTGTCAAAATAAATCACATATACTTAGAAATGAATAAGCTATTTGCTTAAGTTACCACACAACTTCGGTTTTTTCGCATCAGATGAAATTACGAAACGTTGATAACTCTTGTATTTGCTGTGTATAAAAACGAATGTATGTTGTTGTATGTTTCAAACTCTACAAGCCATGAACAAGTGGATTATCCTTCATTAAGTTCAGAATAGTATGATTTTAATACTAAAATTAAAAAACTACTTTTGCTTAAGAGGCCGTTCCATAACTTAAGGTCTTAATAAAGATTTAAAGAGATTTTAGGTGATATTAAAAAATGAATTCTTTATACATCCATCAGGATAACAGTAAAAATATTTGAAACATATTTTCGTCTTGATATGTCGTCTAGAAAGAGGAGGAGAAAGAAAACATATAAATTATGTAAGGAAATAAAACTATTGTTTAAATATTTGTGATGACACTCAGAAGGTGGATACACTGAACTTCTATAGATTACATTTTCCAATATCACCTAAAATCTCTTTAAATCTTTAAAAAAAGCCTAAAGTTAGAGCGAGACCACTATAAAACTGGAACAGCCTCTTAAACAATAACACTAATGCCATGTTTCTAAAGAATCATATTTACTAACTGAATTTTATTTTTCAGTTGCAAGACAATGAAAATATGAAAGGCGTTGTATCAATGAATGAGACATATGAGTTGAAAATATTCTCCAATGATGCTGAGGTAAGAATTATTCATACTTTGTAGTTCCCAGCAACGAATAGGTTACGCAATCTTTACCCGTGGGTGTTGTGAGAGGTGACCAAGGGATTATCTCGAGAGCATCAGCACCAGTGTCTTCCTGTCAGCTGATCACAGAGTTTGTCCCGTCTAGGGACAGGTTAGAATATAAAACTTCCTCACCGCGCGCTGGGAATAGACGCGTGTTGTAAGATTCAACAAAACCCAGCACGCTTGGTGGTAGGATCTATACGGTCCGCCTGGATAGCTACCACCTGAACATTAAAGTCCAAGAAGTTTACTGTGTTCCGTAGTGTGTATGTGACAGCCAGAGGGGTACAGAGGAGTTGATCTATATCTTTGCTACTTGGATTTGTGTGCTCCATCTTAGACCCTAGCTGCACTTACCATCAGGTGAGACTAGGGTTAATCGCGACCGTGTTAAAGAATAAACAAATAAAAGTATGCTCAAAGCAAAATATTGAGCCTAGGTTCACAGTGGCGGCCGCGGTGGCAATCAGTTACTCAAAGTCAAAGTCAAAGTTTTTTATTTCAAATAGACCAGATTTCAGGCACTTTTAAAACGTCACGACTAGGTGCACGGTTCCAAAAGGTAGGTTCTATGGAGAAGAGCCGGCAAGAAACTCCATGAATACTCTTTTTAAAATAGTAATTCATTACAATTCCATTACAGTAGTGTGAGAAATAGAATGAGAATAATGCAGGTTAATGTAACAAATAAACTCACATAAGAGTAACAAATAGAAAAATATGCCTTCTATGATTGCCATAGCAGTTAAGAGCTGACCAGTCCCGACAGACGGCACCCGTTCACGAGCATGACGTGCACATCCGCATCGGTCAGCTCAACCATATTATAGGGAACTCAACGACCGGATAAACAACGCCACCATCAGCAAGACATTTAAGTGAGCATGACAGACTCATATTACCAGACAATAGGCAGTAATATGATATGATTATAAGCGTATCACTAATAGCTGCATGATGCTCATACTTTACAGTTTGGGTACTGCAATAGTACTTGTATTGACATGTTATGTAGGACCCTGTTGGGTTTGAATCAATAAGGTATTAGATAAGGACGGAGACTACACTGCGAACACCTACTGAAATTCGATAAATTTGGCTTTGAATATTTACTTTGGAATACTGGACCTGCATCTATAAGTTTGTAAATTACTGTTATTCATATAGTTTTTATTTTATTTGTTAATTTATGTACTACATTACTCTTTGGTCTGTGGTCAGGACTCCTTTGTTCTCTCACTATCCTAAATCATTGTACTCTGTAATTGTTAAAGATATTATTTTTAAAAGAGTAACCATGGAGTTTCTTGCCGGCTCTTCTCCATAGGAAACAACTAACTGGAACCGTGCATCTAAATTCGACTTTTCATAAGCACCTGTATTGGTTTATGTGATATAAAAAATTTTGATTTTGATTTTTGGTTTTGTCTTTTTTTATGAATAGAATATTTAGTTTGGAAATCTATAATCTAAATATGTATCCTATTTAGAAAAAGACAGAATTCTAAAGTAAATATTGAAGGCCAAATGTTTCAAGTTTCAGTACGTGTTTGTAGTGTGCTCTCCATCTTTACCTATACCTTCAAGGTTTGAATACGTCACACCTTGGTTTCAGCGTACCATAACAACACACTGCAATCACCAGTGTGTATATAACATAACATCCCGCCTGTATGCCCCGAAGGGTTGGGCAGAGGTGTATAGTAACACCCTCATTTCGCCGTTATGTTTAAGTCCCATGCTAGGGGGCGAGCCTATTGCCATCAACTGGGCACAAATCTAAACTCTGGGCTGCTACTGAGGAATTCCATACGGAAAAACCCAATAACACTTTGCCCAACCTGGGGATCGTACCCAGGACCTCACGATCAGCAGTCGCGCTGACCACCGATAGACCAACGGGTCAGTTATAACATGCGTGTATAATGATAGGTCAATGTTGAGCTGTTGGTGTTACCAGGCTGACATGAATAACTAGAATAACTTTTTGATTACTAACTGCATTTAAAATTCAGTCTAATTGCTTTGACATAGGGCTCAATTTTACTTATCTCGATTGGTACTAATTTGTAAAAAAGGACTTTTTAGAAAAAAAATACACACATATTAAATATTGCTGTAATCATTATAGTAGTCTTTTAAACAAACAAATTACTGGTTTCTGGTTTTTTTTTATACATTTATAATTCTTCTGAGCCCCACCACAATTTGGACTTTGGCCCAACTGATTATCTACTGACAATTTATCTCAAATAAGTTTAGAATTAGAAGCATTGAATTAACAAGACTCCTTTGAATCCATATCAGACGAACAACAGTTCATCTGTACAAGTGCCTATTGAACTTATTAAAATTCATATTGTTATGATAATTTTAATATTGTTACATAAAGGCTTAGGAAAAATGATATATTGATGTTTTATGTAGATTGTTTAGCATTATCTTTCATGTTTGTTTTTATGGAAATTAGGAATGTAGTATCTTTTTAGGGTACTTCTTCTTCTTTTCGTGTGGTTAGTGACTAACCTGGTGTCAGAATTTATGCCGCCCATGGGCCTCTGACTTGGCTTCACATGCCGTCGAGTAATATCTGTCAGGCATGCCGGTTTCCTCGCGAGGTTTTCCTTCACCGTTTTTAAGCAAGTGATCATTATACAATACGCACATGAATTCGAAAAGTCAGAGGTGCGTAACTCGAGACCTATGACTTGGCAGTCCGACGGTCACACCACTAAGCTATCACTGCTTGATTAGGGTACTGATACCACAAAAGGAAAAAAGGAACCCTTATAGGATCACTTCATTTTCCGTCTGTCTGTCTAGACCCTTTTTCTCAGAAACGCGTGGAGGTATCAAGTTGAAATTAATATCAGGTACCTTTTTTTTTTTTTTTTTTTTTCTTTTCTTTCTTTTTTTTCTTCTGAAGAAAAAAAAAATTAATAATAATATTAAATATGTAAACATATATATAATGTGATGGACTCGCATAGCTTAAGTAGAATAAGTAATATTTATAGTAATATAAATAATACATGTTGTATTTCCGATACAGGAGTATCAAATAAGTAAAATAAAATAAAAAGTAAACAATTAAATAACAGCAAAAAAGAGCGCGGACGAAATGTCTGCGGTGAATACCTCATTTAAAAAAAATAAAAAAAATATCAGATACCTCTGCAATCTCTTGGAACTATGAAAAAATAAATTTTCTAAGTCAACGCAATCAAAAGATACGGCATATTTTGACACACGCAAGAGAATCAAAACCTATGGGGTACCTCCGTTGACCTAGAATCATACATTTTGTAGCACAACTAAAGGGAAAAATCCGAAAAATGTAAATTTGTAGTTACATAACAAAAAATTTTTTACGACGTTCTATTTACATTCTAAGTTTGTATGGAACCCTCGGTGCGCGAATCCGACTCGCACTTGACCGGCTTTTTAGTAGTGTAGTAATTTTCGGAACCAATTCTTTAGATTTTTTTGCATCAATTTTGTAGATAAAAAAGTAAAATTTGCATTTCAAATATTCACATTACATATTTGATATAACCTTGAATACGAAAATTGGGGGCGCCACTAGTCATACATTACATAACATACATAATTAGCCCATTATTGTCCCACTGCTGGGCACGGGCCTCTTCTCATAATGAAAAGGGTTTTAGACCTTAGTCCACCATGCTGGCCTGGTGTGGGTTGGCAGACTACACACACTGGAACCCTCTCAGGTGTGCAGGTTTCCTCACGATTTTTTCGTGTAAGCAAGGGGCAGCACTGACAAAGGTTAAAAATTAATTCAATTACTCTTTTGTGTCAAGCTATACTGAACCTATTGTGTTTCAGAAATGGCGGGAGCAGGGCGTAGAATTTCTTCAGCTAGCAACAACAGATATATTTGAAACACCTAACCAGGAAAAACTGTATGAAGGCATCACTTTTATTAATAGGTGAGTGTACAATTTGCGTCATTATAGGTAAAGATACAAGAGTCTCAATTTTAACCAATAACTCATCGTAAATTATAGGAGTCGACCATAGGTGAACATTGTTCTTGCGAATAAATTAATCTTTAACGCGAAATGAAAGAAAAATAAACATTCACTCATATGTGAATCGTCTCCCGTGGCAACGAAATATGAACCTTCGTATTCAGTCTAACAAAGAGCCAGGTACTCGCGCCTTACATACACGCAATGTAGTTGCCGATTTTCCTGTCCTCTAAATGAATTTGCAAGAATAATTTACAGTCAACGACAGGTCGACATGGCAATTTTCTAGTCATTTTCAATACAAAACTACAAAAAACAACGTGAGCGAGATCGAAATCGATAAACGCGGTCGATGCGGACTCCTGCAGCGCTAACACTAGGTGGCGCGGGCACTGTACGGGTGTGCGGGGCGTGTGTCCTGACACGACGAAGAAGACGAGTGCCACAAAAAAAAAGATTTCTAAATTAATGAAAATTAATTAATTTCTCAAATTTTACAAATAAGTGTTTTAATTACAGGTTCCTGCCAGCTGACCGGAAACTGTCCGGCGTGCCGACAAACTGTGAACAGATCAACAGCGGCTCTGTGTACGTGCACTGCAAGGCGGGCCGCACGCGCAGCGCCACGCTCGTCGGCTGCTACCTCATGATGGTACGTATTGCGTAGTGTCACTGCAAGGTCTCGCGTCACACTTGTTCAAAGAGTATAGTAATAATATGGGAATAGAGAGCCCACTCGCGAGATTTTTTGTCACCCATAAAGAACAGTATCGCCATCTGGTATCATATCCCTTGAACTAACCTAATATAATGCTATAGGTACCTACATATACGTAGGTATATCTATACACCCTCGTATGCACCTATACATCTGTATATTTTGCTATAGAGTAGGTATTCTTATGGGAATTAGGAATGCATGCATTATAAAAAACACAGTTTTGAAAACATTTTGTATTTTTGTTTTATAGCACTTCGTAGCTTTATTCTTGATTTGAAATATTAATTAAATTTCCAAAAAACAATTAATGTTTAACTAAATATTTTTTTAAACAAGCCTAAAATAAAAATGATTATATCTGTTTAATAATTAATTTATTTATCTTGTTATGGCGATGTTTATTATAATACTGCTGGGCATATATTTTTATCTCATTATCACCATCAAAAGTAAGCTTTCCGGCAAAACAAAACACAAGATATGAAAGCGTCTGTTTCGCGAAACACAACACCAAACCAAATGAAGTTCCCGGATGGAAAAGTGCACAGGAAGACGGGAGGAGGAGTACACGCAACTCAACCGCACTTTTTGGAGCTTAATACAACCGAAAATCCACATAAAACACACAAAACGGAAGAACTACAAACATACGCATACGCTGAGAGTAGGAGCCATTTTGTATAAAAATATTGAAATTATTGCCAAACCTAAATAAATATATTAGGAAATCAAAGATTTTTAAATAACAAATTTTAAATAATTAGACGCTACATATTTAAATATAATAATTAAGAAAAAGCATCACTTTTGACTTAGTTGTTAATAAAAAAAGGTGCACATTTTTGCATTTAATAAAATTGGGCAAAGCGCCATCTGTTTCGTTATTAAGTACTAGATGCTATTAAGTTTACAGGGGTATGTTGCGAGATGGAGCTAGTGTCTCAGCGAAAAATGGTCGCCTATGTCAAGTATGGCAGTGTCACCCCCCTGCACTCGAAACTGTAATTGATTTTCTTGTTCAGGGTTCACCCTCCCCCCCCCTACCCCCTGAACAAAATTCCTGGCTACGGCCTTGCACTACTATGCATTCAATCTACTGCAGACGCGCCCCACTCTTTTTTTGTGGTCGCGGTATCCGCGTGGCGCGTATAAACACATCTTATATTACTGTGCGTATGCACACATCACACATCTAATTGTTGCGTGGCGATAGAACACTAGCAATTTATCATCTCTATGCAGACGACTTGCAGTTATATCGTCACTTTAAAGTAGGGGACATCTCTGAAGCTGTTGATGCCATTAATAATGACCTTGAAAATATCAACAAGTGGGCTAAGTCCTTCGGACTCTTGGTTAACCCAGCTAAATCTCAAGCTCTCATTGTTGGTGGCAGATACATGTTTAACGTATTAGATCACCAGTCTCTCCCTCCAGTTGTGTACAGTTCTGTGCCTATAGTGTATTCCAAAAGTGTTAAAAATCTAGTCTTTATAGATACTAACCTCTCTTGGGATGTTCATATTGCGCAGGTCAGCATGAAGGTTTACTGCTCGTTTCAGTCTCTCAAACGTCTCCAGAAATTCTTACCATTTCAAACTAAGGTTACTCTTGCACAATCTCTTCTTCTGCCACTATTAGACTATGCTGATGTCTGTTTTCTTGACGCAACGGAGGAACTTCTAAATAAACTCGAACGACTGCAGAACTTGTGTATCCGTTTTATTTTTGGTCTTCGAAAGTATGACCATGTGTCCGAATTTCGAACCAGGCTAAAGTGGTTACCAATTCGGCAGCGTCGAGATACTCATGTTCTATCTCTTCTTTTCTCTATTCTTCATAATTCTAACTCTCCTATATATCTTCGAGAACGCTTTGAGTATCTTGTCCCCAGGGGTAAACCTTGTCGCTCGGCTGCTTCTCTTTTGCTCCGTACTCCGCGACACACTTCCAGCCGTTATGATGGTTCTTTCACTATTCGTGCAGTGCGTCTTTGGAACTCTCTCCCACACTCAATTCGCGACAGTCCTTCTCTTAACGTTTTCAAGAGTAGAATTAGGAAGCATTACCTTTCTGAATGATTAATATGTAATATTATCTATGTAGGTTTATTATATGGTTTATATATATTTATGTATATATTTTCTTATTATATATTTATTTAGTTATATTATATTTTATAGCATAAATAAGTTTATAAATAAGACAATTGTACACTGGATTTTGCCCTCAACCACATAATCATTCTCTCTCTATCACTCAAAGGTTTGCTGGTAGAAAACTCATTTTTGAGTTAAGCTCGCCTTTGTACATAACTTCACTAAATTGTAGTTTTATTGCTGTAATTTTTATTGTGTACAATAAAGAATAAGAATAAGAATTTATAATGCACACTTTTGCACTGTAGCGATTTAGACTAAGAGTGGGGTGCGTCTTCATGGATTGAACTATCTGTAATACCGTTATCATCTGAGTTGTCGGCCGTTATCATCTGATCGTAAATATTTTTATCAATCTGTCTCGCTCGCACTCACTGAGCTTAGGAAGCACCATAGTTCTGTTTCACTCGCACGTTTGTGACGGGACGACTCAGATGAAAACGGCCTTACTGTAGCGTCGCCAAGTGTCCCGATTTGCGTGGGACATCCCGATTTTTTGGGATCTGTAGACACCTGTGATCGAGACCGAATTTTTCAGGTTTCAATTACCCTACCATTATTTTCGCCATGATCATGAATAAAATGTACCTTGTATTTTTTTAGTTGTGCCGATTTATAAACCATAATTTCGATTTTTTTTACTGTCCGCCCCGTTTGGTATACTGTACTTGGCAACACTAGTCACTACACCCTTATTGAATAAACTTACACCCTTTTCCCATGTGGGTAGACCGAAACTATAGAACGCCACATGCTACGACCCTTACATACTCCTTTCGCTTCATCGACATTCATACATCTCTCTTATTGAAATATTTTATTTTAACAGAAAAACGGCTGGTCCCCTGAAGAGGCGGTGAAGTACATGAGAAACCGGCGACCCCACATCCTTCTACATACGAAGCAATGGGAGGCGCTCGACTTATTCCATAGAGAACACGTTACGAGAACATGAAATACACATGTTGAATACCACCAGAGATAGTCCAACGGATAAAATGACGCAAAATACTGTTTAAAGTATTATTGTTCTTCAAAGTAATTTTGTTGGTTTAAAAATAACGTCCCACAATATGATTTCTTCATTATTGTGGGTGCGTAGACACAAATCACACAGTCATGCACAAATGTATAATAATAGATAGGTTTATACAAATATTTGTTCCGAGCGGGAATTAAACCTGTGATCTGTAGTCCCAAAGCACTGCTATTGCGCGAACCGAGCAGCCAAATAATTATAATAATTTATTTCCATGTAAAGTCAGCATCAATAAGTGATTATTATATTAGTTACTTAAAGTTTAGTTTTAAAAGAGTTTTATAAATATACTTAAATTTATTATTTGTTTTATTTGTAACAAATTATAGTAACGACAATACCAGCCCATTATTGCCTCGATGGTCAAGTGGTGGCAAGCGAGACTGCTGATCGTGAGGTCCTAGTTCGATCCCCAGGTCGGGCATTGCGCAGTGGCGTGCCTAGGGGTCAACGTCAGGGCAAGCCCGTCAAATATTTTTCGATTTAGGTACCTAGGTATTGTTTTTCTTAAACGTTACTAACACTACTTACCTACTACAAGTTCGAATTAAAATTTAAAATATTTCTTTTTTATTAAATAATTGTTCATTAATGCCAATCGGCAAAAACGATAAACACTCTTCATAGCAAATGGAAAATCTCGCATTAATTTTAAAACTGAAGACTGAATAATTTATATCTGAGCCATCTATCGAAGTATGAGCGCAACCGCGCAACTATGTTTCGAGTTGGTCTATCTATGCCTTTGTCGTTAGTGACGAAATACTTCAAGTGAAAGCCACTAGATGTCGCTAAAAATATCGATTCGTTGTAAAAACTACAAAATCTAATACTGGGCGACATCGCAACTGAGGCGGGCCGCGATCTCTAATGGGAGGCATCGCGGCTGAAGGGTGGAGGCCGCGGCGGGAGAGGAGTGCCGATATTACGGTGCGCCGTCCTCCCTACCTTCCGCGGCCTGGACGGGGCCGCCACCGTCAGATGGCGGTCACGGAGGGGCCGCAAGGGGAGAGGAATGTCGGTGTACAGTTGGCCGCTCTCCCTATCTTCTGCGGATGAAAAATAGTAGGCGGCGCGGCCACTAACCTGACCCTACGCAAGGTAACCAAGGGCGCCCAGACACGGGATCGCCAAGCGCCCATGTGCTTATTTGGTCCCCGGGGTGGTCACGGCGTGCCATGTATTCTGATGCGCCGGTGATGTGGGGTGCTCCCCACGCCTCTCAGGTCGTGGGGTGGGGCCCTACTGAACAGAGGTCCACCAGCAGTTGGTGGACCAAGACCTGCCGGGGTTGCGGTGTATGCTTAGGCGAATCCCGCGACCCCGGCCGACAATCAGAAGGACGAACACCGTGGGTCCGGCAGACCCCCTCGCCTACCCCTTTCCCTATATATAAAAGTACTCTGTGCCTACCCCGGGCGAGGGACATCCATGAAGATTTTCCCACGATGTTCGTAATGTGGTCTCCATTTTTACCTACACCTTCACGGTATAGGTAATATTTTAGTAAGACTGTTGAAACTACATTCTACAAATTATTCTACAAGCTCGTACTCGTGCATTGTAGCGTAAGTAATAATACCGCGTAGTAAAATAGTAAACTAGCGCGGACGCATCTTGATATTTTAAATTGATTGAAGTTTTGATTAGCATTTTTATTTTTTATTTTTTTGTTGTGTTTATTCATTTCGGACTTCATTTATGTAAATGTCAAGATATATCACGTTTTTAAAATTAATAATTTGAAAATTTTAATACATGATATTATTTGCTTTAATGAATAAGTATCATGAATAGAATACGAGGTTAAAATATTGCCAATGAATTAAATGTCATCCTGTATATCTCTCATACCGCATACATTTGGTCATTAACTTTTGCGCAGTATTAATAACACATTATTGCTTATTAAATTGGTTGATGTTGGGTTTTAGATCTTCGCATTTTGAGCATAAAGAAAAGAAAGAAGCGTGCCTTCGCGAGAATGCGCGCCGACAGATGAGAATCGTGCATTAACCTATCTATAAAAGAAATAAAACAACACTTTATTAAACTTTCATTTATTCTAACAATAAATTAAATCCCACCAGGATTATCATTACATACTTAACAGAACCAATTTTTTACACAATACATAATACCAACAGTACGCGCGCTAACTGAATACAGAGCTGAGGAATGCGTTTGGGGTTGCCCAGTGCTGTTAGATGACAAAGACAGCATTACATTTGCGGGCGTGCGGGGGGCGCTTCACCTCGGGCCCCGAATGCATTCAATTTGCGCAAGTACATTAAAACAACAAAATTTTGCATTTAAGTACCTTCATGAATCTTTTACAGACTACTCTGCAACCTTGATCTCTGCAAATTCAGAATTATAGTCGCTATAATTTAATAGGCCCGTTTTGACAACTGTCAGATTAGAACATGATATGTCAATTTCGACATAAAATGTATTGATCCGACAGCTGTCAAAACGGGCCTATTATATGTTAGACACTATAAAAAACCCCACCCATTTGTTAACTTTGCAACATGATAACATTAATTAACTTTAACATTTGCGTATACTTGTTGAATGTTGCTCTTCGCATCCCTATCGCCCGTAACAAAAAGTAACAAAAAATACTTTTAGAACATGTATCATTAAATGTTATTATATTTTAATGTCGTTATATTTCGTGTTACTGCGTTGAGGTAACGTTGAGCAAAATTCTGTAGCAAATGTCACTGCAAGTTCATCATGTTGACTGTTTTTAGAAGTTGGGCAATGCAACTAATAACGCTTGCAAATGCTTTACAAAAAACGACCATGGTGTTGATGTAGGAACACAGAATATATTGAGTTAAAACATAGATACCGCATGTCAAATTGTATGAAAACAAGAATGTTATATTTTTTGTTCCAACAACCTATGTAACGAGGGCAATTTAGTGTTGGGAAGTGAACATTGCGCACGCCTCGCACTTCTTTGCAGTGATAGGTCGCGCACACGCATACTGCAACCATTGGCGCTCTCAGAGACACGGTCTAGGGGGAGCTGACAGTAAGGTAACATGTAGGAGTATTGCTCTTACCGAATGGCATATAGTTCAACTTGCGATATCTACTTTAAAATTGATGGTCAATTAAGTTGATCGATTATATGAATTAGTACTGAATTTGACAGTTCCGAGTTGCCGAGTAGCTGTCATAGTACAATGGGCCTTGATAGCGTTGCCGAAAAAGTTAAACGAAAATAAATATGAGAAAGGGCGGGAAATCTCCGTATAATAGATAAATATTGGTCAGGCACAGACACTCCGCGAACATTCTACAGCAACACTATTAAAACCGAATACTAGCGTGCTTATTTATCAATACTTATACACTTTTCACTCGAATTTATGATTTTTGGCGGTCAGACTTGATAGCCCAGATTTGTTTGATGGTGTTGGCGATACCGACATCATGGCTGATGATGTAGAAGAGGCCTCCGAGGGTTGCTATGGAGATAAGGTACACGAGCGCAAGAGCAATTTTGGGCAGGATAGGTCCAACAACACTGGCACGCACGTAATCTATAGCGATCGCTTCCAGGCCCCTGTAAGAGAGATGATACAATCAGTTTTATTACACTAAAGGGCGGTACGCACAGCCTGGTAAGATGGCAGACCTGGCAGTCAGTGCGGGTGGCACGACACCACTCGATGAACAGCTATAAATACATGGCATACGCTCTATAAAGGCTATGTATGACACACGGTGCAGATACTCGGCTCCGACCGTGGGGTAGAGCGACAGGAGCGGTCAGTCTAGGCTCTAGATTTTTGAAAAAGTTGGCAATATTTATTTATTAAACATAAACGTAAATACAATTTATGTGACGTGAAAGCGTCGACCAAACGGCGTCGAAAGACAATCTCGCTCTACTCTGGTCAAGGTCAAGGGCCGGCGCTGCAGATACTATAAGATATCTGTATATGAGCACGTTGACTCCGTGCCGCCGCGTCGTCAACGTGCTTTCGTATTCCGTTCTCTACGCTTATACAAGGTTAGTCGGAAAGGGGGTACTAAGCCGAAAAAGTGTTAAAGTACCCATAATAAGGGATAACTTTTGTTCTACAACTTTCCGCAAAACTCGATAGTTTAAGAGAAATAGCTTTTCAAAGATTTAGTAAAAAATATGCTAAAATCTATATGTCCATAGCTATGATCAGCTGTTTTTACAATTTAGGTCATATTTAGGGTCATGGATTAGAAAATTAATTTTCTGAATTCATAACTAAAGAAGCAATGATTTTTTTTTTTTTAAAACTAAAATTAAAATCTTTTTGCATGCAAATAAAAATTATCGAATTTTGAAATTTTAACACTTGCTTTAAAATAGTCATCAGTGATACTTTAGATGGCCCGCGGCTTAGTACCCCCTTTCTGACTAACCTTGTATAAAAAAGTTTTAAGAAACGAGGGTGTACTAAAACACCTCTGCCGTACCCTTCGGGGAATGTAAGGCGTGATGTTATGTTATGTGATTGGCAACCACTATAATAAATATAACATAAATAAATAAATATAGTTGTAGTAATATAGTAATGCCTGGTAGCGTTTCATGCTCACAAAATGGTGACGTACACGTTAACTTGCGGCCTAGTAACATTTCACTGTTAACGCGTTATTACTGCCTCGTTGGTGTGGTGGTGGCAAGCGCGACTGCTGATCGTGAAGTCCTGGGTTCGATCCCCAGGTCGGGCAAAGTGATATTGGGTTTTTCCGTGTGAAGTTCCTCAGTAGCAGCTATGTGCCCAGTTGATGGCAATAGGCTCGCCCCCTATTACATGGGACTTAAACATAACGGCGAAATGAGGGTGTTACTATACACCTCTGCCCAACCCTTCGGGGAATACAGGCGTTGTGTATAATTTTAAACGAAAATAGTGTAGTCATCATTGGCCATATTGAGCGAAAGAGTGGAACCTAATTATAGTAGAATTCAAGGTACCTAGCCACTTTTTTTCATTTTAACCAGTTAATATTTTTTAACCGCGTCCGTCGACTTACGGCCGATACCAACATAGGGATAACCCTACACCATAACACCAAACCAGTAATAGTTTGGTGTCATGGTGTCACCATACACCTCTGCCCAACCCTTCGGAGAAAACAGGCGTGATGTTATGTGGAACGATTTTTTTTATACTTACAGAAAACGATCGAACGCGCGTTGTCATTTTATTTTTTACGTAATAAACCTGCGGATCTCAATCCAAAATCTCTTAATTGATGTAGGTTTTAGACAGAAATTCAATAGAAGTAATGTCAAAAACGTACCATCGCGGACATTTTTGGTGAACCACTTCTCGACCTTATTACTTAGGCAATAAGGTTGAAAAGTCATTCACCGCAAATGTCCGCGGGTGTGCATCAATCCAGAGATTTTAGATTGTGATCGATTACTGATTTCAGTCATTATACAGCTAAGGTCAAATACTACTATCGACAATTGAGTAAAACAATAACCTTAGCAAGGGCCCTTTTTCGCCTTCTTGGCATGCTTCTTCGTCTTCTTCACGTTCTTCATGTTCCTCCAAATCCTCCAGTATGCTCTGCACAGGCCGATATCATTGAAGATCAGGTAGAACAGGCCTCCGAGCATGGTGACTGATAAGAAGTAGACGAGGGCCATGGCTATCTTAGGTATGAGCGACCCAAATAGGAGCACGCGGATGTACTCCACGACCATCGCTTCCATACCCCTGGGGATTGGGAAAACATGGGATAGGAAATGGAATGGACAGGGAACTTTGATTTTAGCAGTACCCCACATTGTTATTTGGATGTGAAACATCTAAGAGCTCTGTCTCATTAGTGCGTTGCGTCGTCGCAGCGTCAACGCTGCGTCGTTTTCTATATATTTTAAATGACATGCCACATTAAAGCGTTGCGTCGTCGCACGCGACATTTCAACGGATCGGCGGACGAGAGACGAAGCGGGGGGAGAGTGATGCGCTGCGCTGTCGGAGATCTGGTGCGACGACGGACAGTGTTCCACTGCTAGAGGGGTAAACGAGACGTGCGTCATCCTCTTGCGCTGCGACGTCGTACGTCGTCGCAACGCAAGTGTGGCATACAATGCGTTGATCCGTTGCGACGACGCAGCGCAACGCACTAATGAGGCATCGCCCTAATGCGGGGGTACGGGTTTGAGAGCGGCTGTTGCGTGGCGACGCTCGCGATGGTAGACCTTCGTAACTCGTCGGCTCTCTTCGGTTTGATTCGGCCAAATTTTTTTATTTACCAAATGAGTCGATGTTTCACATCTGCCTGTTGTCTCGCAAAGGCTTCATTTTTTTTTGTTGGTACGGTTGGAGTTTTGTATATCATGGTTGGGAAGCGGGGACGGGGGGTGCGAATTTGGAGGCTTTCTATTGTATCTGACGGTTAAAAAGTACGGATTTTCAGTCCTAGTTTAAATAAATGAGTTTTGATTTTGGTTTTTTGATTTCAACTGTTCTCAGAACACTGCTTGTTTCATTTTGATACCTCAAAATAATTTCGCTTAGATTAAATGCCGACGGAACTACGGATTCCTAAAAATTTACCTGGGGAGGTCGTCTTTATCATTTTTATTTCATGAATTTACCTACTTATTTACAGTACCAACGTAATGATCAACTATTTACCAAAAACCTAATATTATTTTTGTTCGTCTTTAGCGTTAGCAACCATCTGAACTGACTAACATTGTCAAAAATTAATTAATTAAAAAAAGCAACTCATTGCAATGTGTTTTGATAGACCTTGACCTTAACAATTGGCGTACTGTCAAATGTTACGCACCATAATGGGTTAACCAGACATCACCAACGGAGGTTTACCTACTGTGACGTGTTGTTGCGAACTTTTGCGGAACCACCAAAGTGCGGAAAACAGTTTACAGTGCACGTCAAATAACAAGAACCAAGATGGTGTCGACTGCGTGATCTACGCAAGGTTCGGATCATATGATTAGTTTTGTTTAGTCCAATAGATTGCACTTGGTGTTCAAGGTCTGATGATGGAGCTAGGAGGTGGATAGTGGAACCCTTCAGTGGCAACTACTAAACCCCTCAAGTTTGGCAGTCGACGCCATCTTGGTTCTAGTATTTGACGTGCACTATACCTGCGTCATATCACGAGACATTTCCGCAGATAATAATGATGAGAAAAGTTCCGTGGTAACAGGAGAGCATTGAGGATGGCCAACATCGAGGGTTAGGCAGGAACGCGACTTACGAGTGGCCGGAATATAACTAACATTAAAATTTGAGAGAAACTAAAATAAACGTGTATTACCATTGTGTCAACATGTGTGACGCCATGCATGTATTCTCGAAGGGATAAAAGGTGAAAGTGGGGCTGAATTGATGTGCGTCCAGCGCAGCGTGCGACGTGGCATTGTATAGAACAGTTCTATACGACGCCATGTCGCGTAAACGCAACTAAAGGCGTGACTCTAGTGCCCGCGGCTGCTGTGTATACTACAGGATCTATACGGCCGCGCAACGCATCCATTGAAAGCTGAATCAGACCGCGCTTTGTTTTGCGAGACCTACACCCATATTCTCAGACGTTCCTCCAAAACTTACTCGACTCAGGACGGCCTCGAACACCTTCAAAATTGTATTCTTAGTCGCAATTTCGAGTGAACTTCTAGGTTCCTCGAGAAGTCATTACGTCAAAATTTGAATTATCTGCATCGCGCAAATAACGCCGCGATAAATATTTGTAAGGATTATCGTAAGCATATTCGATAAAATCTTCAAAATTCATTTTTGTTACATACGAACTTTGACACTAAAGTCAAAGTCAAAATTTTTTATTTCAAATAGACCAGATTTCAGGCACTTTTAAAACGTCAAAACTAGGTGCACGGTTCCAAAAGGTAGGTTCTATGGAGTAGAGCCGGCAAGAAACTCCATGAATACTTCCTTCCTTAAGGTAGGTTCCGAGGTACCTTGAATTTGACAGATGATTCCTTACCTCGACTGAGGAAAAATCTCGAGTCGAGGACGTCTATGTCAACTCGAGGTGGAGTCGAGTCGAGTAAGTTTTGGAGGAACGTCTTAGAATATGGGTGTTAGAAACATGCCGAGCAATTGTCGCCGCGCGTTTAGCGTAGTCAACAAAACGCGCGGCAACATTTATATCAAGTGAAAGCCAAGCGCATGCCGCGCTCATTCAAATCACACCTTTAAGCTACCAATATTCGCTACACTCGCTACATAGGTACTCGTATAAATGAAAAAAAAGTGTTGCTTACCAGAAAGAATGCGCACAGATAAGGATTGCGATGAGCGAGTCAAACACCTTGTTGGGCATGAGCAGGCCCATTGGGAGGATGGGAATCATGATGGCAGCCACTGCTTTCTCGACCACCCACAGCTTGGAGTGATCGTGGGCCTTCTCGTTTGCAAGATGCACGGGCGACGTACGAAATGAGCGCACCTGAAAACAGCATGGTTCACAGAATTTTGCCATGTTGTTCCTGACCTACACTATTGGCACAGTACCAGTAGTACAGCTCCTTATGAAAGAGTTCGTTGGGCCAGGATTTTGTCCAAGGTGGGGCAAACTCAGTCAGGCAGTAAACATTTGCCTTTTCAACAAATCTGGAAGTGCAGAATGGGATTAGGCATAACCTTATTTTTGAGGTCCAAATAAGTATAGATGGAGTCGGGCATTGGTCTGCCTGTTTTTGGTAACTGTCCCGTGGACATGGGAGACAAGTTGACTGAATCTAGACCATTTACCTATTCATTCCTGTGCCAGGGAGGGGCAGGCGCCCCATCTGCCCCACCCTGAATACGGCTGCGGTTCGTCCAAGGTAGTGCACCTTATTTCTGCCACCAAGCAGTATTGTTATGATCTGGTTTAAAATGTATGCCTGTGCCGGTGATATTACAGGCACATGATATTCCAACTTTGTCTCTTTGGTTGGTAACGCATCAGCAATCCTCTTGGTGTTGTGGGTATATTATACAGTACCAGGCAGTAATCCCTTTCCACCAGAGCCATCGGGTTTGCCAACATTTACATAAAAAATATAAGTATTATTAGTGCTTATTGGAAATTAATGTTGGTTGTGGCAAAAAACGCATGAAAGTAGAATATATGCCGTAGAAATGTTCCTTGAGAAGTATGTGCGACATATATATTATATATATCCACAACACCAAGAGGATTGCTGATGCGTTGCCAACCTTAGAGACAAAGTTGTATATATTTGTAATTTCACCGCACCCATTCTCTTCAATGGATCATAGCAATGCTGTTTGGCGGCAGAAATAGGTATGGTGTTAGTACTTCCTCAGACGAGCTCTTTCACAAGGAGCTCTACTACCACTTATCCGATATAACTGGTCACCAACCCATCTGCCAAGCACGGTGATATGGCAATTTCCACATCGACCGTTCATGGTAGCGGTCATTGGGAGGCCCATGTTCAGCTGATATAAAGCCACAGTCAAAGGTTGTAAACTTACAGAATTTAGGACTGGCATATTGTTGATTTCCTTGAGTGAACTGATGGCGATCATGCTAGTGGAGCCGGCGTGGCGCTGCTTGGTCGTCAGTGCCGCCAGCTTCGTGATTTGCTGCACAAAAATGCGACTCGAGCATCCTGCAATGAAAATTGTAGCAGTATTTTAGTTGGACTGATTAAAGAAATAGTAGTTTTGTGTTGTGTGTTATAATTAGTCCTGCACTGGCAGGATTTGTTCCTTTGAAATTGTCAATTGGTCCAATGACACAGAAAGGTATTTTTTTTTTAAATTGACATTGATCTGTTTTTTCAGATATTTGAAAATGCAGTATTTATTTTGTCCAAAATTGAGATTGAAATCCTTATACGATTTTCCTCTATTACTAAGGGCCGGTTGTTTCAAACGATCAGTAAAAGTATGTTATGTTAGTGAAATATTAACTATTACCAGGAACGCCGGTAGAGGACGTCCTAGAAGGACATACATCGATGTTATTGGTGATGTTCTTCACAAAGGTCAGGTGCGTAGTACTCTCAACCGGCGTGCGTGTATGACAAGATGTATGAATGTGGATGAAGCGAAAGGGGTATGTAAGAGTCGTAGCATGTGGCGTTCTATAGTTTCTGCCTACCCCCATGGGAAAAAGGCGTGAGTTTATGTATGTATGTATATTAACTATTAAATAGGATGTTTAACGTCTGTCAAACATTGTTTTTTTGTTTTTTAAAAAAAAACGTTGCCCCACACTAGGATTTCTCCTGTATCGTGGGTGCGTTTACAGACACAAATCTTCACATGCACAAACACCCAGACCCGGAACAACTATCTGTAGGCCATACAAATATTTGTTCCGTGCGGGAATCGAACCCACGACCCGCAGCGCAGAAGCCAATCGCTTAGCCACTGCACCAAACGTGTCGTCAACATAGAGCATTGTATGTCTTTTGACATATGTTAAGAACGACAAAGCGTGAAACAACGCTTATTTTTATTGAACTATCGTGAACACCATTTTTAACTGTTACAGTGTTACCCGTTAGTAATGTAGTTGTATAACAACCGGCCCTTATAGTTTCACATTTGGCTCCGCAAAACCCTATCTTAAAAACTCAACCTGTATAATCTATTAAACAATATTGATACATTTCATTGACAAGAAATGGTTGATTGTAAACCAGTACTTTGTTGTATATCCACCTGAGCTGGTACTTGCCCACAAAGGAATTTATGGAGATTGGTATTCAAGATTGCTTTACAAGTCTTAAAATTTTTAAATTCCAATATTTTTATTTCCATATGTAAATGTATTTATTTTACAACCGAAATTTAGTTATGAATCCAAAAAATAGAGTGACAAATATTTATCTAAAACTATTGACTTTTGGGGATAGTTGTAGAACAAAAGTTATCTGGTATTATGGGGACATATATACCCTTTCTGATTAGTATCCCACCCCCTTTCCCACTAACTTAATACATTAGGTTGAAATATTACAAGAGTTAAAAGTTTTGGGATCTCAAAACTAGAACTGGGATCATTTTGTTATGCTGTAACCAGTGGCGAATCTAGGGGGTGGTCACATGGGACATGACCACTTTCTGAGCTGGTGCCCAATGCAATAATGAAAAGAAGCAGGCGACCACAGTCACCGTGGACAAAGTCTAGGTTAAGGCTGGATCCGCCACAGCCTGTTGAGCCCGTGTCTGTATATGAAGACCCTATTTATCACTAGTAATATATAAATACCAAAAATGGTCATTTTATAAATAATAGAAGTTATTTTTAATGAATTTATTTAATAAATTAATGGATTTAATGATAAATAAATTTTTATGAAGCAAAATGCTACAGGTAACCATTTTCCATGGAAAATATAGGTGACAGTGATTATTTCTATATGCCTAACAAAATTTTGCATGATTTTTCATGCGAAGAGACGAGTAGTTGACATTTAAGTTTTACAAAACTAATGAGAAATTTACTGCTAGATTATATTTGATATCAACCGTGGAAAGGCAAAATTACTAATAAAAATGTTGTCTAACATATCTTCCTGAAATCTATCCACAAAAAAACAAAATGAATACCAATATTAACGGAGCTATGACTTGTTTATGTGATAAAGGATCATTAGATAGAGAAAGGTGGAGATTGTTACACCAACAAGTGCCCAGCACTTAAACCATAGATGGATCAGCTTAAACGAGAGTGGGAGTCACGCTTTTATACAGAGAGTTCCATACTACACTACATGTGCAACATCTTGTCGGCATTTAGAGTAAGTATACACTAGAAAAACTTTAGTGCTTGCAAGTTTAGTTATGTTTAAAATACAAGAGGAATAAAAAACATGATATTACGAAGCACTGGTGGCCGAGAACCAGTTTAGGGCTTAGAACATTAACAAGTATTATGTAATAACAAATAAACCATTCTAGGTGTGTAATTACCTGGTGAACGAAGAAATAGTGAAAAGGACATGTTTGAACTTATTCTGCGTTAGTTTACAACAATAAATAAAAATTTCTATATATTTTTTCACAGCATCAAGTTTCGAAATTAGTGATCTGAATTGTCAAACAAAATACATCGATTCAAAATTCGAATGACAATGACACATGACCGTCATGACTGACATGACCCCATAGATTAGTAATAAACCTTTCCAATGTCAACCAAGAAAAGTTTGCACTTGCAGTTACCATTTAGGCTTGGGTAATTGAAATCTAGGCACAATATTATTATCTTTAAGGGATCACATATTTTTCACTTCTTCCTTGTTAATAGCACCATATACACTAGCAAGTTTTTGCACTCCATTGCTCGCTTAGTTCGGAAAACTTGCAGAAGTCGGCTTGTTGCGGGTGTGTCCACAGTTTGAAACTTGGTTGCACAAGTCAACTTATACAGTAAAACTTCTAGTGGATTTGGCGCTTATAAATATTAAATCCAGTATATCCGAGTGAGACCAGCCAGTATAGTAGAACCGAGCTGCGGCTGAAAGGCAACGAACGAGATTCGCTTTATAAAAACTAAACCAATATAAACTATGAGATACTCTGAGCTTTATTTTGCTTTGAAGTAATAGTGCCGCTATTTAAATCAAAAAGGCGCTGTACTTATGCGAAAATTTGTGGCGTGTTATGACTGGCGCGGCGGTCAGCAACAGAATGGCATGGCACGGCAAATATTATTTTAAGATCACATAATCCTTATTTTATAACCATTTGGACTCGTATTTACCGTACCACAGGATGGTGACAACGAAAAAACTTGGCGCGAAAACGCGAAGTTTCGCCTGATGTTCTATAGCGCGGCCGAAACATTAGCACCAAACTGAATCAGTAAAGGTTGTTACGATCTAAACTCTAAATTCAATTTATTATTTAAAATTATTTTATTTTGTTGGCGCCCCCATTTTCGTTCTCTTTTTAGAGTTTTAGCATTATCTGCATTTTGTTCAACAATTTTGGTGCTGTTATCCCTAAACCAGAGCTAGAATGACAATTCATTTTGGTTATTGATGGTGACTTTAATATTTTGAAAAAAATTGTTTAGCATCGTTTCAGCAATAAATACTTTCTATTAAATCTAAAAATGGCTGCTACAACGTTAGAAGATAAATCTATCTGGGAGGATGGCGAAGAGGCGCTCAGCGAAGAAGTGCTTCGCATGCCGACAGACGAAATCATCAGCCGAACAAGACTTCTTGACAATGAGATTAAAATTATGAAGAGCGAAGTTATGAGAATCTCACACGAACTGCAAGCACAGAATGACAAGATTAAGGAGAACACGGAGAAAATCAAAGTGAACAAAACATTGCCTTACCTTGTATCGAATGTGATCGAACTCTTGGATGTGGACCCACAAGAAGAAGAAGAGGATGGTGCTGTGGTGGACCTGGACTCGCAGCGCAAAGGCAAATGCGCCGTCATTAAGACGTCCACACGTCAAACCTATTTTCTACCAGTCATTGGTTTAGTTGATGCTGAAAAGTTGAAACCGGGTGACCTGGTTGGTGTCAACAAGGATTCTTACTTGATCTTAGAGACTTTACCCGCAGAATATGACGCAAGGGTGAAGGCCATGGAAGTGGATGAGAGGCCCACTGAGCAGTACTCTGATATTGGTGGTTTAGACAAACAGATTCAGGTTAGTAAAATTATTATGCTATTTGATAGCATATACTTAGTGTTGCTTAGTCATGTTTGGGACCAGATGAACAAATGAAAAACATTTGCCAATTTGCACCACATCCACTATAAAGGCACAATTCCATTAGGCAAATCTTGCATGTAAGTATGATGTCACATTTGCGTACAAGTTGCTTGCATTGGAAATATGTTTTCGAGAGTGTGCAAATTGCATGCAGGTTTTACTTGCACACAAGTGGAGATGTTCAACGTTTGAGTAGGACATCATGGGTGGAAGACGTGCTGCTGTGGTTGGTGCTGGTTTTTTTTTCTTGCCCCCACCTAACAGCCATTATGTTTGGATAATTTGTACAGTGAGAGACCATGCGCACACACGTCACTCATCTGCAAGTCGAAATATGCAACTAACTTTTGCACATTCAATTAGCATGTCACTTGATTAAAAAATGTACATGTTCAAACTACCCCATACAAGCTGTAGCTTGTATGCAGGTTTGTTCAAATTGTATGCAATTTGCAGCTTGCATACAAGTAACTTGCCTAATGGAATTGCGCCTTATTTTATTGTGCAAGTTGATTTCTGCAAACGACTTTCAAACTGTGGACACACCAGCAGCACATCAACTTCTGCAAGGTTTATGAACTAAGCAAGCACCTGTGTGCAATAAAACTTTGTAGTGGATATGGCACTTTATGGTGACTTACTGGAATATCTGAAGATTTGCTATTGATTAGGCTGCCTTTCCATCGTGAACATATGCAAGGTAGCTAGGTGGTGAGCAAGGTTAAAGCTAAGCTACTAAACTATTGTGTCTATTTCCATCAAAGCTATGTGATATAGCAAACGAGTTAGATGTGTTATGAAGATGCACTTTGTGCTAAGTATGTAGTATGTCATCTACCCAGCTCTGCTCCATACTTCTCAAAGCTACTACCGCATCCTTAACTCGCATCCCTCGCTTCAACTAGTATTAAAACTTCTAAATAAGCTTTGTTGAACCCTTTTCCTCAAGAGCTAAGTTATGAAAATCAATTGATCCCTATTGGTGGGTTTGATACGCATCAGTAGCTTAGCAACATAGCACATATCTGGTGGACAGGCAACCCTAGTCTTTAACAGCATTTTGAAGATGATTGCTGCCAGACTGGACTGCCTCTTCCAAAGACACTGAGTGGGGATAGTCATAGGTCTAAATAAATAATTAAGTTGTAAACACTAACAATACTAACCTAATTACTTAAGCACCATTGTTACTAACACTAAAATACTAACAAAACTATGGACTGTTGCTGAAAATAAACATAACATAACATCACGTCTGTATTCCCTGAAGGGTTGGTGGAGGTGTATATTAACATCCTCATTTCGCCGTTATGTTTAAGTCCCATGTAATAGGGGGCGAGCCTATTGCCATCAACCGGGCACAAATCCAAACGGCGGGCTGCTACTGAGGAATTCCACACGGAAAAACCCAATAACACTTTGCCCGACCTGGGAATTGAACCCACAACCTCACAATCAGCAGTTGCGGTTGCCACCACTAGACCAAGGAGGAGGCAGTGAAAATAAAGTTTAATTTATTTTATTTATTCAACAGTTAACTATAATTATGTACCAATTCATATTTCAGGAGCTTATTGAAGCGGTGGTGCTTCCAATGACGCACAAGGAGAAGTTTGTGAACCTCGGCATCCATCCTCCTAAGGGTGTCCTGTTGTATGGTCCCCCAGGTACAGGCAAGACATTGCTGGCAAGAGCTTGTGCTGCACAGACCAAGTCCACCTTCCTCAAGCTGGCTGGACCACAACTTGTACAGATGTTTATTGGTAAGTGCTTGTGGCTTATTATAAATTCATTAGCATGATTTTGAGACTCCAAAGTCATCTTAAACATTGCTTGCAATGGTCTCTATAATAACATAAAACATAAATCTGACATCACATCTGTATTTCCGAAGGGTTGAGCAGAGGTGTATAGTTAAACTCTCATTTCGTCATTATGTTTAAGTTCCATGTAATAGGGGACGAGCTTATTGTCATCAATCAGGGACACTGGGGAATTCCACATGGAAAAACCCAATTTAACTTTGTCCGACCTGGTGATCGAACCCAGGACCTCACAATTAGCAGTTGTGATTACCACCGCTAAACCAACGAGGCAGTCAATAATATCTCTATATTAGATCTGATTAATGTTGATATTTATGAATAAAACTAAGATATTTAATCCCAAACTATCATTCCTATATTCCATTTCCAAACTTACTGCTGAGTATAAGGTAATCTTGGAATACTCTAATATTTAACACAAGAATGTAAACTATTTTACACAACAATCTATACTAAGAGTATCACACAGGGTGCTTTCATACCTCATAAAAAATAAGGCCAATTTCTTTAGACCAAATCCACTATAGTACGGGCGTTATCATCTGAGTCATCTGGTCATAAATATTTTTATCAATCTGTCTTGCTCACACTCATTGGTTTTAGAGAGCGCCATAGTTCTGTCTCATTAGCACGTTTATAATGGGACAACTCGGATGAAAACGGCCGTACTGTAGCAATTTTTGTTGCACAAGTTGAAAGTCTACCGTAACAAGATAATTGTTATGTAGTTTTTTTTCTAGTATACCTGACAGTAAATTAATGTATTTTAGTTTTAGTAGGAACTGCTTCGTTGGTCTAGTGCTGGCAAGTGCGACTGCTGATCGTGGAGTCCTGGGTTCAATCCCCAGGTTGGGCAAAGTGTTATTGGGTTTTCTGTGTGGAATTCCTCAGTAGCAGCCTGGAGTTTGGATTCATGCCCAGTTGATGGCAAAAGGCTCGCTCTCTATTACATGGGACTTAAACATAACAGCGAAATGGGGGTGTTAGTATACACCTCTGCCCAACCCTTCGGGGAATACAGGCGTGATATTATGTTATGTAAAAGTATTTTTAATAGATAGAAACCTTGGTAGCCCGTCAAATGCACTATAAAAATCAACTTGGTTTCCAGGTGATGGTGCCAAACTCGTCCGTGACGCCTTCGCCCTGGCCAAGGAAAAGGCACCAGCAATCATCTTCATTGATGAGCTGGATGCTATCGGTACCAAGCGTTTCGACTCAGAGAAGGCTGGTGACCGTGAGGTTCAGCGTACCATGTTGGAGCTCCTAAATCAGCTGGACGGTTTCAGCTCCACTGCAGATATTAAGGTAATAAGACTGGTTTGATATTATCAGTCCACTGATTCAGAACTTTTGTCGTAAGGCGAGTATACAGGGTGTAAACGAAATCATGTAATTCCTTCAAACCTCGTGATGTACTGCTGACAATAGATTAACCCTGCAGGAGATACCTTCGGATTCAATAAAAAAAAAATACAAGAAGTAAACATGTTGTGTTCTTAACGTGAGGCATTTTAGCGCCCCGTGTTAAATGACCGCGCGGCGAGCTATAGTCGCACAATTCGCTCGGGGCGCTAAAATGCCGCACGTTAAGAACACATGTTTACTTCTTGTAATAATTTTTTTATTGAATCCAAAAGTATCCCGTTCAGGTTTACTATGTTATTTTGTGTATTCTTCCATCAACAAAACTCTTGACTACAGTGGTCATGCTAGGTCATGCATATTGAAGTCACTATGTGTAAAATACTGGTATTCAGCTGCATCCAGCAAGTCTACTAGTAACCTAGACTGCAAGCCAACTTCAGTTGTGGAAAAGACGATAGGCAGATACAATATTATGTAAAACAGAATTTCTAAAATTAATTATTATTGATTGCAGGTCATTGCAGCTACAAACAGAGTGGATATTCTCGACCCAGCCTTACTCCGGTCTGGGCGTCTAGACAGGAAGATTGAGTTCCCTCACCCCAACGAGGAGGCCAGGGCTCGGATCATGCAAATTCATTCAAGGTAATAAAGTCCATAAAATCTGACAATTTTAATACTTCTTATATTTCAACCAAAACTACAATTCTACTAGCGGGCAACCCACACCTACGACCTCCTGACACACATTCGCACAGCGGGAATGATCCCTCCCCCCCCTTATTATCAAATTTGCACACAGGGAAACACTCCATCGTTTTTGCACGCAGGCGCTTAGGAGGACTGTAGCGGCCCTGTCTGATTGTTGTGATCTTTCCACCTTGGCACAACTCATTTAATGTGTACTTCTGATGTTCAACAGAAAAATGAATGTCTGCCCTGACGTGAACTTCGAGGAGCTGTCTCGTTCTACGGACGACTTTAACGGCGCGCAGTGCAAAGCTGTGTGCGTCGAGGCCGGTATGATAGCTTTGCGCCGCTCCGCCACCTCGGTCACTCATGAAGACTTTATGGATGCCATCCTGGAGGTCCAAGCCAAGAAGAAGGCCAACCTTAGCTACTATGCTTAAATGAACGTAATAATGTCTATTTTAACAAGTTGGTTTTAATTTTTAAGTTAATTGTATTATAAAAATGTAAAAAATAAACTGTGTTTCATTACTGAATCATATCAAGTAAATAATAAATCCAAATAACTTGAGTTTTGAGCGCTTGGCGATTTATCCCTACAGACAATGCTTGTAAATTATCTAGGAACAAGCAAAATTACAGTCCCACTGACTTATCTGTGAAATGGCAAAATTACGAAATATGACATGACTACATTATGCTGACAATCAAATAGTGGAGCAGGGCGGATCCCTCTCATACCGCTTCTTCATAAACGAGGGTTTAAGCGTAGGCCACACCACGAGCTAAGTTAGCGCTACTACCGCGAACTGTGAACTGAAGTAGATATGAAAAGAAGGTTTAGTATTACCCCGGTCACTCACATACGCGCAATCATGCGTACATTGTACGAATGTTTTCCGTCTTGAACCCAGCTATTACTTTACTAGGAGTCGATCAAAATAAAATATCTCAAAAGAGTTCTTCCAGAATTTTTATTGTCAAAGCGTCAATTATGGTGGTATCTTTGTCCTTCGTGGTACTTTACACTATTGTTTTTTAAATAATTATATTGTTAGACCGTAACTGTGTTTTAGGCCGATTTTCTGGCTCGCAAGTAGGTATCCTATTTAATATCATATAACATGCATTTGCGCGCCGCCTGCCAAAGATGTTAAAATAATAATGGGCACTCTGTACTTGTAGCATATTAGGGCTTTTCCTACTCTTGGTTAAAAGCAGAAGCAAAGCAAAGGTCTGTAATGTAGTAATAATGATTGCAGGCAGGTACAGTAAAAATAATAATTTGTAATTTTTGCAGTGCAATTTTTAGAAACAACAAAAACGAAAATGAACGCATCGTTAAAAAAATGGGCAACGCGCGTGCGTGTGCTGAATTTGAAAAATAGTCTATCAAAATCAAAATTTTAATAGTTTACTAGGTTACTGGTAGTTTAATTTTAAAATAGCAAAAAATACTAAAACAGAAATGTGAAATTATTAGCGTTGATAAATTTTACTTCGTTAGAAAGTACCATCGGCGAAGAGATTCTGGCCTTAGTCGTGAGTACATAACCTATAGTTTGTTTGAAAATTTCTTATTTGACATTGGCTAAAGTAAAGTATGTAAACATTTTCTGGATAATGCCGCATAATGTTATCGATTTGTGAATGTTTTTCCGGTTTTGCGGTGTGTATGCTTAGAGCTTCATTGTTAGCTTGTGGTAGGTCCTTTACCTTCGGTACCTTCCTATGTTGGTACTCTATCGAATTGCATACTGTTGCAGTCATAAAATGCCTTGTATTTGAAGATTTTGAAGTTGTAGTAAAATGTATACTTTTTAAATTTTATAGTAATTGACAGAGAAATATAAAAAAAAACTCACCCATAAACTTCTTACCTACTTACATAAATAAATTGATATAAACCACTAAATATTCAAAGTATTATTTTGCAGGTAAAAACGGGCCCCAATATTATTTACATTCTTTTTCTTACTCTCCTATTTTGAGTCTGAAGTGAAAAACAAAATCTTTTATTTTGGTGCCTAATATATCCTGTAAACCATAAATAATTTCAATGTTGCAAACATTTTTGAGAATATTTAGTAAAATTTCAGAACCCTGTTTTATTAATCCCAAATAATCACATGTGAGATGCCTTTAGGAAAACTTAGGAAAAATAAAAACTAAAACATAAGCTAAATAATAAAAGCTAAAAGAAAAAAACTCAAGTTCTAATTGTAAGTACCTACTTAAATATAATTTGTTTTACTGCTACAAAAGAACCATGGATCCGGAAGATGAGTGTGAGCCTCGTTTTAAATTGCCACCAGGCGATATACCCAAAGTACACTCAGTATGCAACCACCACCGTCCACACACCAGGTTCCTATTATAGATATCCTATTATTCCTATTATAGTACTTATGTAAACATATTTCATTGTATTTATTTATTTTTACAAACACAATGAAATCTAAAAATATATTTGTAAAAGAGTGAACCATTTTTTTAATATTATGGTTTCCTCGTTTACTCAGAATTGTATTAAAATTCTTACCTAGTTTTTGGATTTCAAATACTTTGTTTCCCGCACCACATTACATAGATTTTATATTTCTGATAATTATTTAGGTCTTAGGGCTACTTGAAACACAATTTTATGCTACTGTTTTCCTTATTTTAATTTATAAAATTATTTTATATTTAATATTAATATTTTATTACACATCAGCAACACACCTAGTTATGTATGAAATCACAAAATAATTATTTTTAACAAACCAATTTCTCTAGCTCATTCATGCTGCTTTTATTAATTTATATAGTACACAAGGAGTTGTATGAAAGTATTCACAGTAGGTAGGTATAGGTACCTATATGTATAAGGGTTGACTCACATCTGTCAGCACGGAATCGCGTTTTTCATGCTCTATTCTTTTCTGTCGCTCAGGAACGTCATTTAATAGTGCTACCGCATGCGGTCTCGTGCTATAGCATGCGGTCTCACGCTGTCTTTCTCCATCTATTAAATTACGGTCCTGGGCGACAGAAAAGGATACAGCATGAAAAAACGCGATGCCGTGCTGACAGATGTGGGTCAACCGTTATGCTGAAAATCGTAAAATTTGCTGGTGGTAGGTAAGTGGTAACCTTATGCCGAGTGCGGGTCGTCGCGGCGATGAGGCAGGATAGGTGAGACTCTTTAATTTCCTTTATAGGTACCTAATGACAAGATATTGCGTTATTATTTTGAAGCTTGGCCTGCTTCACTCACTCCTTCAGTTCTCTCGATTTGGCGTGAACTATATGATAATACGATTTGACTGCCTTGTTGGTGTAGTGGTCGCAAGCGCGACCGCTGAGCATGGGGTCCTGGGTTCGATCATTCGATCCCCAGGTCGGGCAGTTATTGTGTTTTTCCATTAGGAATGTCTCAGTAGCAGCCCGAAGTCTGGATTTGTGCCCGGTTAATGGCAATAGGCTCGCCCCTTATTACATGGGTCTTAACATAACTGGCGAAACGAGAGTGTACTATAAAACACGTCTGTTGAACCCATCGGGGGATACGAGGCGTGATGTTATGTATACGAAAATATGCCGTGCCGTGTAGAAAAGATTACGCAGTCAGCAAGGTTGGTAGCGGGGCTGACTGCGGGGGCGCCGTTGTTATCATGGTTATTCATGATTAAAATGACAAAATCTCAGATTTGAAAATTAATTAATCTGAACTACAGTATCGGTAAACAATCAGTACATAGAAATAAACCTTGTCGTAAAAAACTATTTTAAATGCCTACTGAAATAGCATGAATGGTAGTAACATAAAACTAATCAGTAAATAGTTTATAGAGAGCATACCAGGTACACCAAAACGGAATATACCTACAAAAAAAAAAGTTCTTCTATAAAATTCTATCCAAAATCCATACCTACTAATATTATAAATTCGAAAGTAAGCTTGTCTGTCTGTTAGGTACTTCCTCACGACTAAACTACTGATACAATTTTATTGAAACTAGGCGCACCGCGCAGAGATAGCCTGAAACTCGGAGGAGAACATGTGATACTTTTTATCGACATACAAAGCAAGCAAAACCGCGGCTAGTTGTGAATTGTGCATATAATAGTAAACTCACACGCTTTTGTATTATCTGCACGGGCTACATAAGCAGTGCCGGCTTTAGGGGTGGGCGCCCCGGGTGGCCTGGGGCGCCAGGACCAAAGGAGCGCCAGACGCTGGTGTGGCGCCGTGATCCACGAATTAAATAATTATATAATATTATTATAAATTAATTAATCGGTTGAAAATGAATATCTCGCCCGGGATGCCTGGATAGCTAAGGCCGGCGCTGTATATAAGGGCCGGCCGCTACATCAAAGCGTTGCGACGTGATGCAATATCGCAAAACATAATTCCAAAATCAAAAGCCATTTAAGAACTAAAGCAATACTTCAATCGACCGTGGTTCCCCGATGTTTGCTTTGCGACGACGTCACGTCGCATTGGTTTCATGTGTGTCGGCCCTAGTAAATAATCAGCTATATGATTACCTATGAGCAAGGCCGTAGCCAGGCCAGGGGGGAGGTAGGAGGATCAAGCTCCCCCAAAATCTCAAACAATTAAATTACTTTTAAAATATATACACTCGTTATTGTAATTGATTCTTGTTCAGGGTTCTACCCCCCCCCGAACAAAATTCCTGGTTACGGCCTTACCTATGATTGTGTATGTATGTATGGTCTATGGCCACTTTCCCAAAGCGAAGAGACTACGGTTCTGCAGTTCACAACAAAACATAGTCCTGCTAACATAACATTAATCAATATTTTTCAGATAAATTATTCAAGAAATTACTAATTCTTATAATGCAACCATTGACATACTTTGCGGCCAATTATATGCCATGTTCCCCGTTCTTTTGAATTTATCAAATTTGATGTTACGACCAATAATGGGAATTGTACACGGAAACAACTTTTTTAGGTAGTAATAACGGTGATTATCTAACTTTAAAAAAATAAAATGATGTTCTCTTTATGTAAAATTTGCTATTTTTTTTTATTTAGAGTAGGTACTTTCTCTCCATGACAACTTGATTTGGGACACTCCATATTTAACCCAGAAGTACCTTCTTCTGTTAACTTCTGTTTTGTATCACTACTGCCATGCAGCCAAGACAGCGTTTATCATAAGAATAATAATAACATAACATCACGCCTGTATTCCCCGAAGGGTTGAGCAGAGGTGTATAAGTAACACCCTCATTTCGCCCTTATGTTTAAGTCCCATGTAATAGGGGGCGAGCCTATTGCCATCAACTGGGCACTCACAAACTCCGGGCAGCTAGTGAAGAATTCCACACGGAAATGCCCAATAATACTGCCCGACCTGGGGATCGAACCCAGGACCTCGCGATCAGCAGGCGCGCTTGCCACCACTAGACCAACGAGGCAGTTTACTAATACTAAATAATATAGTCGTTACGGCCAATGGCTTAATAGTCAAGAGCCTCGACCAACACCTAATGATGCTCTCATTGGACGGCTGGGTCAAGGGCCTGATACAGAAAGCGGTTCTTCTCGACACGCCGCTTATTGTTAGGAAGTTCCCCTTTCTGCGGCCCTGATCGCCGGTATCTTGGGCCCTTTTCCCCCTAGTATTTTAAAATATTTTTTATAAAAATATTATGTATAAATTAATGAATAAAGAAAAGAATATTGGTGTCGATTCTGTAGCACATTTTGACAGTACTATACCAGACTAAACGCAACTGTCACTTTCTTTTTCTATTGAAACAGAAAGAGACAAACACCCTGGCGCTTATTACAAAAAGTGGTTTAAACCAAGACTAAGGTAAACCCAGATTTATAATATATCCATCACTTGCTAACGTCATATAACAAAAAGAGATGGAGCTATTTTAAAACCGAGGTTTTTCTTAGTCCATCTCTCGTAACAAGAGGGCCTTAGTTTAGTCCTGTCAAAGTGCGCAATAGAACCGACACCAATATTTATTATTCTTATGCGTTTAATAAGAAAGCTTTCGGAGCTTTGTCATTATTTTTAATCTAACACAATCATTATTAATTTAGCTAGAAGCAGTACACTAGTAGCAGGCTACTACTATATTCCATTGACTTCGAAATTCACTTCAATATCTCATGAATAATAAAAATCTCTTACAAACTTTTACTGAATGTAGTGTAACTGCCTCGTTGGTCTAGTGGTGGCAACCGTGATTGCTGATCGTGAGGTCCTGGGTTCAATTCCCAGGTCGGGCAAAGTGTTATTGGGTTTTTCCGTGTGGAATTCCTCAGTAGCAGCCCAGAGTTTGAATCTGTGCCCGATTGATGGCAATAGGCTCGGCCCCTGTTACATGGGACTTAAACATAACGGCGAAATGAGGGTGTTACTATACACCTCTGCCAACCCTTCGGGGAATACAGGCGTGATGTTATGTTATGTAGTTAGGTCTACACATTTCGAACGTTAGGAGTTCTGTACGATTTATTATTCTATGGTTCTGGGTTTTTTTTAAATCTTTATTGTGGTCGCTTTTGAACCTATAAGCACCTGATGGTAAGCGCAAACAGGGTGTAAGATGGAGCACACGAGTATAGCCCTGGGACCCCTCTGGCTCTTACATACACACGACGGAACACAGTGAACTGTCTGGCGCCGGACTTTAATGTGAGGGTGGTAGGTAGCCGGGCGGACCGTTCCTATCACTAAGTAAAAAACTTGCTCAAAGACTGATATCAGTGTTTTTCCCTCCAAAAATTAGTATGACTATACCAGCCATATTGGTTCTTATATCCCTGCTTACGTTCGTTCCGCCTAGCTTTTTTCCCGACAATGTTGGGGTCAGCTTCCAGTCTAACCAGATGCGGCTGAATACCAGTATTTTACATGGAGCGACTGCCATCGGACCTCCGCAACCCAGTTACTGGGCAATACCAATATCCTAAGGTTAGACCAGTTGTCAGACTTTCGGACGTCTGACATCGCGTAACTTCTGTCATAGGTATTCGTATGATACTCGGGACCGACTGTTTAACGTGCTCTCCGAGGCACGGAGGGGTTTTGATGTTTAACGAACGGTCACCCATCCGCTGACTGACCGCAGCAAGCGCAGCTTAATCTCACAAATCGTATAATCCGCGTGGTTGGTAATTAGCGCCGAGCCCCTCATATCTCTGCTTACGACCTTACTGAAAACAGCTCGACATTGAACATTGTGGTATAGAAGTTGCACTGTCAATCACGTCAATTTCATTCAGTTCACACAGTCAACGTGCGTCGTTCACCCGTAACGGACGTAACGTAGGTATTGTACCCCGCGATCATTGTTTATTTACTACGTACAACTTATTTTGGACGCTGACTCAATGCGATAGAATTAGCCATGGTTTTTGTGTGAGTATTTAATCAATTTAGTTTTATATATAAATCAGTGTGTCCAGTTCTCGTTAATTTTTGATTTTTTGGGATTTTGAGTCATGTCTATTTAAAATAAACCTGTAGTAGATGAAGTTTGGAGACCGGCAAACTGTAAGTAAATTGCATTGTTATACATTGCTGTAGTAATCAGGTCTAAAGCCAACACTTTCACACAATGTAGCATGTCCTGAATTAAAATTCATGACAATCTGAGTCATAATTATAGGTGCGACAAAATAAATTCGAGTTGGTTCACTGTGTACACGTGTTTTTAAAGATTTTGCAAGAGCGAGGTGATATGAAAGCTCTTGTCGGCAAAAAGGTCCAATTAGGTCAGAATGTGAAACTTGTAGTCTACATTTCGTAATAACGAAATATTTATTTCATGCTAGTAATGTATTTGAGATAGTCAGAACAACATAATATGAAAAAGTTTTTTTTTTTAATTTTCAGATATATTGTTTGAATGTTATTTTGGAATAAACCGAACGTTTAAATCTAAACCGTTACTAAACTAAAAACGTATTTTTTTAAATCGCGTTTAATGCTTTTTAGTTTACACGTCGCCCTTAAAAATACTGGATATCCATGAAGTATAATGTGAATTTTTTGAAAAATAAAACTTTTAAGTGGCTCTAGTACGTAATACGGTCTGATTTTCCTTGGTGCGCGAAATATCAGTGCGTGAGTCCAACTCACACTTGAGCGGACAAATGGATGGATCAGGAAATGTTACCATTCCTTAGACAAAACGAACGTATTTACAAATCTGCTATGAATAAACTGTTTTTGGGTACATTTTCCGATCAATCCTTGAAACTTAGCCAGATGTTATGGTTGACCTACGGATAGACTACTCGTTTGTCTGTAAAATGTGAAGATAATATATGACAGTTTATAATTCAAAGAGATAAATTTTCCCTAACTTCCTCCTAGAAAAATAGTAAAAATGGGGTGAGTTTCGGTACGTACCAATTTCCCAACAACTATAGAGTTTAAATAAATAAAAACAATACCATTCATTAGGAGACATAATATTTAACTTTTATGAAAATATTTGAAATACTCATAGGAAAACGGAAAATGTTTTTTTTTTTAAATATTAGTTCCCCCCCACCTATGAAATTGGCGTTTTTTTCTCACAAATAGAGAACCTCGTCACTTCTATGATTTAAAATATTCATCAATTGCTTGATATTATATCGAATAATGACCATCATAGACAACTACCAATAGTAAAAAAACGTATTATTTATAGTTGTATAAACAAAAAAAATACCTTAAAAATGACTCATCTTTTTGTTAGTAGAAAGGACCACTATTTTTGTTTTAACTTTGCCAAAACTTATTTTTGTCGCATGATCTAAGTGGCATACGTTATCTTAGTTTTTTAACATTAGTGCATAAAAGTTTTAAAACATTAGTGTTCATAGTTGTTAAATAAATTAAGAAAATGTTAGTATGAAAAATGCAACTTCTTTAAAATTCTCCATCCAAAACGCTGATTTCATAGGTGGGGACCTAATATTTTCATACATTTTCCTAGGCAAATGAACTTTAACCGTGTCAAAATATGGTTGGTTTTCCATGATCTGTCAGTTTACTGTCGGCTATCATCGTGAGTGGACTGGATTCGCTTGACAGCAGCAATACGCGGTCAAGTAGATTCCTCCACGGTCATAAAGATTTTGATTGTCAAAAGATACGCCCTTTGTGTTTGTGTGGACAGTCCGCATGTAGTAATATTACTTATGACCTATGCATTCTTCAAATGCGTCTTTAATTAAACTTCCCTCGGCTCCAAAAAACCAAAATCTACCGCTCTCGGAAGAAATGGCGGTACATTCACTCGGTACAATCCGCCTTAAAATAACAAGCACAATCAGTTAGTTACATGACCCGGTTAATTTATGCAAAATTATACGTAAATAGCCTCAGAAAGCATGCATGTTCAATCGTCTTAACAGCGTTGCACCGTACCGTATCGTAGCTTGCATCCAAAATCGGCACGGTATATTAGGTCAGTGATTCATTGACGAGCGGAGTGGGAACTTGTGAGGTGAGTTGATCGTTTAGCTGTTTTTTGGGATTGTTATGGGTTTAAAATTGTTCTTATTATGTAGACCAAAATTAACCAGATTAGCACTCAGTTTATTATATTTAAAAACTAACGGCCCGTCCCGGCTTCGCACGGATGGAAATTTTTCCCGTTTTTGCAACATTTTTCATTTATGCTCCGCTCCTATTTAACAAACGCTTCAGCTTTATAATATTAGTATAGATAAAAAGTCTCATGTTTCATTAAGTGCTAAATTATTTACAGCAAAGGCACGTGCATGTTGTAGTTTTTCTTTGATGTTTCCTTTAATCTTTTCTTTACCTACCGTTCTTATGCCGCGTACAGACAGATGCAATGTAACATGCAATGAAACATTCTATATGTATACATGATTCGACCGCACGATACGTCGGTCTGGACGCATCGCATACACGAATTGCGCATTTACTACGAACCTTCTTCGCGCACACTGCACGCCCATTTGTGTTCGTCTCAAAAACCCGACAATTGATGGATAACTCCACGCACGACTTTTAATGTTCGTAGCGTGCGCGACAAAGGCGCGGCTCGTGCGCGCAAGACGTCCAGACTATGAGAATTTGTTACCTTGCATGTTACAGTGCAGCAATGTGTACGGCAAATTTTTGCCTTGCATGGTTACATTGCATGTTATATTGTTACCTTGAATGTTAAATTGCAGCAATGTGTACGGCAAATTCTTACATTGCATGGTACATTGAATGTTACATTGCATCGGTCTGTACGCGGCGTTAAACTGTATCGACACTTGTGCACGTGCAGCGCACGCGCGCTTATCGCGAATTCTACGTGCGTCCTACGAGCAAGTGTGGACGTGTTTGCAAACGGTTCGTGAACAGCACGCAAAGTTCTATCTATCCTTTACATTATAATTACTTGTCCTAACTCACTGATTCATCAACGCAGAGCTTAAGAAGCTGGAAACATGAAATTTGGACAGTAGGTTCCTTTTTTGACGTAGGCACGCACTAAGAAAGGATTTTTGGAAATTCTACCCCTAAGGGGGTAAAATAGGGAATGGAAGTTTGTATGAAACGTCACGCGAACGAAGTGGTGGGCTAAGTGCTAGTAATCTATACCTACTAATATTATAAAGCTGAATAGTTAGTTTGTTTGAACGCGCTAATCTCAGGAACTACTGGTTGAATTGAAAAAATATTTTTGTGTTGGATAGTCCATTTATCAAGGAAGGTTATAGGTTATATAACATCACGCTATGACCAATAGGATCGGAGCATAAATGAAAAATATTGCAAAAACGGGAAAAATGTTCACCCGTGCGAAGCCGGGACGGGCCGCTAGTAGAATATAAACGTCCGTACTCTTTCAAAGTTAACTATAAGCTACACAAACAACAAATAATCGACAAAACACCGGCACGATTAATTACACCGATAAATTCAGATTTTTTATAAAAAAAATTAATGATTTAAGCTTATCACGATGTCCTCACCCTAAAGCAAGGGTGTCTCCCTCAACATGTGGCCATAAAACTAGCGATCGATACGCGAACTCGTTGCTACGGTTACTCTCGTTTGGCAAAACAACCCTTAGGTGATGGGCCAGGCGTCACGGTAGACGGACACGTTTTTTTTATTGATTAGCTATACATTTTCGGTTGATTAGTGTTTTATTAGATAGGGTAAATGTGTTGTTTTGGCTACGTAGCTTTGAATGATGTAGCCAGCGGCGGTAGTGTATTGAAATTGAAATGATATGTATCTAAGTTGATTTCTTTGACATAATGTTTGTTAGATTACATCCTTAGGGGGAGTCCATAAATTACGTGAGGTGTTTTTTAAATTTTCTGTCCCTCCCTCCCCCCCTGGTGAGATGTCGTGAGATTTTATTCAACCCCCTCCCCCATCCCCCAATCTCACGTGAGATTTTTCAAAACGTGGGTTTCTTACGTAAACGCGTTGGATTGTTATTGTAAATGGAAAAAAAAAATTGCTATAAAACAAATATGGTGGTTTGACAGTCAGTAGATGTATAACGTCGAAGTATGAATGAAATTATTTTCTTTCGAACGAATTAGTGAATGATCTTAATCGTATTACGATTACGCTTAAGATTAAATCTTAAGCATGTACAATCTGGATTAAATGGACCAAAATAGTATTTTTTTTTATGTTTCAATCAGAAAAAAAATTGCGTGATATTTGCCGAGACCCCCCCTCTCTCCAACGTAAGATTAGATGAGATTTGACACAACCCCCTCCCCCCCTTAAACATCTCACGTATTTTATGAACGCCCCCCTTATTATTGACCCTACCTTTTTATCTTTGGATAATCCTCATGGATGTCCCTCGCCCCGGGAAGGCAAGGGCGTCTGCCGGACTCTTACCGGCGAAAAACCAACAGTGGTCCTCCTCCTGACCGTTCGGCCGGGGTCGCGGGATTCGCAAAAGCATGCACCGCAACCCCGGTAGGTCCCGGTCCGCCATTATTGACCCTACCCGTCAGTGGTCTCTTCTGAGTAAAATTGATAATATTTTAGATACTTCGTGGTGTTGGTTTTTTTTTCACGCTGTACAGAAGATAAATATTTTTTTCTAATCCAAACCAGACTTTTCTGGGATATACATAACATCACGCCTGTATTCCCCGAAGGGTTGAGCTGAGGTGTTTAGTAACACCTTCATTTTGCCGTTATGTTTAAGTCCCATGTAATAGGGGGCGAGCCTATTGCCATAAACCGGGCACAAATCCATACTCCGGGCTGCTACTGAGGAACTCCATACGGAAAAACCCAATAACACTTTTCCCGACCTCGGGATCGAACCCAGGACCTCACAATCAGCAGTCGCGCTTGCCGCTAACTACTAACTAACTACTAAGGCCTAAACCGTTATCGATTATGAGAAGAAGCCTGTGCCCAGCAATGGGACCGTAATTGGCTGTTTATGCTATCAGAGTGAATAAAAAAAAGTTTAAATTTTATAAACTTTTCTAGTTCAGGGTGCAATTTACACATTTTATCAGTAAATTATACAACATCCATATTTTACGTATAATGCTTACGCTAAAATATTAAATTACCAAAATATAGGTAACAACTTGTACCATTCGATCAGATATTGAAATAAATATCTCACATTTTACACATTTGCATATAACTTCGCGTGTCAAAGACAGTATTTATTCGTTTGATGGCGTTCACGTCGCGCCGGGGTCGCAAGCGTCATCGTCACAAAATGTGGCTTGTTTATGGTAGCAAGTTGGCGACGAAATGAGCTCAAATGATATGATATGAATACGAATTTATTAATTACGTAAATTAATTTGGTGAACATGAAACGAAATATAGATTCGCCATATCGCTTAAGTTCTAACACCGCGTAACTCAAAATAGTTAACTTTTCAGGAGAGCAAAAAATATATCTTTTTCTACTTATCATATAATTATAAAAATACTGATTCGGGTCTAATCGCGTGGAAAATTTATAAGGCAGAGAAATACTTTATTTATCGCGACGTTTCGACCTAATTTCACCGGCCGTGGTCACGGGTAGACTAGACACGGATAGGGTAACTCAAAATAGTTAACTTTTTAGGAGTGCAAAATACCTACCTAGTCTTGCCATAAATATTGTCACGAAGAAATTTTTTTTTTTTATCGCAAATAATATTTATTACTTTTACTGTGTGTTAGTTTAATACATAAATATAAAACAATTTAAAATATAAAAAGCTTATTCGAAGTGGTCTCCATTGGCTACAATACAGTCCTTTAAACGTTGAGGCCAGTTATCAATAGAAGCACGCACTCTTTCCATGGGAAAATTCTTCACTGCCAATCGTATGGATTGTTTTAATTTAACATTTGATGTGAAATTTTGTTCAGAAAAATGAAAAGCTGACATTGCCGTAAGGACATACAACTGACATTATCATAAGTACCTATTACTAAAAAATGTACCCACTTGAGAAGTACGCATCATTTCCCTATTATAAGTAATTATAAGTGCATGATAAAATAATAAAGAGAAATGTAATTAGTAGGTACCTGGGACTCATTTTGAGTATTTGATAAATTGATTAATTTTGTATTAAAAATGTTAAAATTCATGGTCTTCCTTTTATTTGTGACACTATGTTATTTAGCAAAAAATAATCCTTATGATGAAGCCTTTCGATCGGTATGATAAAGGCTACAGGGTGATTATCTTTCTCATGTAACGGGTTCGATTCCCGGTTCAACCATGTAATTATTTAAATATCTATGAATGCAGTTTAAATTGTTTTTAAATTTAAATAATGTCATCTTTCAGTAAAATGTTCCATCTACAATATTCAAGGTACTTTCCCTCCATGTGGCATATCCGTGGGACGTCCCGTATATCATCGCTTAAGTTCTAACACCACGTAACTCGATTTTTTTTAGATTTGTGTTACGCACGTCATTTGATAGGGAATCGAAAAACGCATCGTTTCACCAATCACAATCAATGGTTAGATCCAATAGCAACGCGTTATTTCAAAAACAAACACCACGTATGTATGCTATATTTTTTCCATCAAGCTACGCATTTTTTTTTTAAAAACCTTGCCCCACACTAGTATTTCTCCTGTATCATGGGTGCGTTTACAGACACAAATCTTCACATACACAAACATCCAGACCCGGAACAACTATCTGTAGGCCATACAAATATTTGTTCCGGGCGGGAATCGAACCCACGACCCGTAGAGCAGAAGCCGATCGCTCAGCCACTGCGCCAAAGGTGTCGTCAATTAGTCCATTACTGCGTCGACCACAAATAAGTTGGGATGAGGGCAGGAGGATGATGATGATCGTGGACGCCTGAATACGGTCGTACGAGATTATGGTCCACTGAAAAAATAGAAACAATCCGTATTAAATCACCAATTACTAAACGCGCGGATCATAAGATTTGCGAGGTTAAACTGTGCTTGCTGCGGTCAGTCCGTGGATAGGCGACCGTCTGTTACACATCGAGACCCCGCAGTGCCTCAGAGAGCACGTTAAACAATCGGTCCCGGGTGTCATACGAATACCAATGTCAGTCGTTACGGGAAGTCAGAAGCCCGGAAGTCTGACAACCGGTCTAACCTTAGAGTACCGGCATTACCCAGTAACAGGGTTGCGGAGGTCTGATGGCAGTCGCTTCGTGTAAAATACTGGTATTCAGCAGCATCTGGTTAGACTGGAAGCTAATCCCAACATAGTTGGGAAAAGGCTAGGCAGATACTAGATACATAATTAGCCCATTACTGTCCCACTGCTGGGCACGGGCCTATTCTCAGAATGAGAAGGGTGTAGGCCTTAGACCAGCACGCTGGCCTGATGCGGGTGTGCAGACTACACACACTATTGAGAACTTTATGGAGCCAATGCAGGTTTCCTCACGATGTTTATCCTTCACCGTTAACGCAAGTGATAATCAAATTCTGATCCGCACACGAATTCGAAGTTAGATGTAGGGGCCAGGATCGAACTCAAACACTCCTCCATGGAAGGCAAGCGTTCAATCGCTAGGCTATCACTGCTACATAGAGTTCACTTGTTATAATCTTCATCTATACTATCTATACCTACTAATATTATAAAGAGGAAAGATTTGTATTTTTGTATGTAACGAATAAACTTAAAAACTACTGGACCGATTTCAAAAAATCTTTTGCCCTTAGAAAGTTACATTATCACTGAGTAACATAGGCTATATTTATTACTGGAATAAAACTTCTTACGCGGGCGAAGCCGTGAGGACACAGCTAATTATTAAATAATGTAGAACAACGTTAAAAGTTTATCGTTACTACATCGATGTCGAGACTGCAGGCCCAGGTAAAATTAGCTTACAAATCTATTTACATGCCCAGTTTGGCAATAAAAAATACTACCTACCATTGGTAAGCAAAACGATGCGTTGTTGGCTATTTGAACCGGACATTGTTGCAAAAAAGTTTGTTTTAAAATGGTTTTTTTAACCAGAAACAATTTAATTTTCTTTTTTTTTGTATTATAACTTTCGTGAGACACATTCATATTTATGAAAATACACGTGAGTAAACCGTAACTAATCATACATTTAATTTTCGTCGCAGTAACCCTGCCTATAGGTAGTTCAATACACTGTACTCATAATTTTTATTCCTCTTTTGTTTCCTCTGACATTACAAATAGGGATACGGAGCGGTGATTAGAATTTATAATACCTAGCAGGTCAGTGGACATATTTTGGCGTCATACGATACTTATTCTAGCTTCATTTAAAGATCCCGAGTCTTTGCAGTGACTATAAATAAAACGACACGTTTGGCGCAGTAAGTGATTGGCTTTCTGCACTATGGGTCGTGGGTTCGATTCCCGCACGGAACAAATATTTGTATGGCCTACCAATAGTTATTGCGGGTCTGGGTTATTGTGCATGTGAAGATTTGTGTCTGTAAACGCATCCACGACAGGAGAATTCCGAGTGTGGGGCATAGATTTAATTGAGCTGTGTTATGCAATAATGTGTCAACCCACAAAAATATTAGTTCTGTGTTAACCTTCGATCAAGAATAGTACTAGATTCCCGATAAGCGCTTCAAAAAGGCCCGAAAAATAAGAGCACAAATATCTTTGTGCTCTTATTTCAAATTAGTATGTTCCAATGATAACCAACGTTAAGACGTCAAAATTCCGCAGTGCGTGTTCAAAAATTGTGTAAACAACCACCGTAACACCAAGGTTTTTAAAAGGAATATCTTTTTTTCGATAAGTTTATATCATTAAGTGTTTTTCATAAAATAAAAACAGAATTAAATAGGAAATATAAATCAATTAGCAAATATTATGATTGTTTGACCAATGTTTGTGACAACTCGCCAACTATTCTAACAAACATCGACTGTTCTGGAACAGGGAGTGCATGGAGTAGTGTTGCTATTTTATATGTTATTTTTGTTTGTAGATTTCTTTGCGACCCATTTCGCTGTGTATTTAAACGCATAAATTTAAAAATATGTGTTTTCTGGACGAAACGAACACAACCATAAAATAAGCTTCATGAAACTAATTATAGAAAAATTAATTGATGTAAGATAACATTATATTTGTAAAAAAGAAACCGCTCAAATAAAAATTGATTCTAAAAGATAGCTTTATAACAAGCTGAATCTGTTTAAAGGTAATTAAACATACATACCGTTTAAACAGACAGATTACGATTGTTCAGATACAATATTTAAAGAATCCACCTCGCACGCACTTTCATGATTGTTTACCATACACTCATATTTGCAATTGAATTTAAAAGAAAAAAATAATTTCATTTCAATCAAATTTATTTAATACCTACAAATATTTTTTTATAACTTCTAAATCGCGTACAGAGGGACAGGAGCGATACAGAACATTGACGTCAAGTTCTTACAGATACGCTCACAGTGCTATACCGTATTAGTTTACGATATGTCAAAACCAAAGTCCCTAGCAAAACTGAATGAGTGGGTCGAGGAAATTCAAATATACTCCACCAAGAAGAACCTAGTCTGCTAGTTGTCGACAATAATATTGACAAGCATCTAATTTTGGGACCCAGTGCATAATATCAGCAAGCACATTGGATCACCCGCGCAACGAGGGTTGATGTCAAGCAGGTGGCCGGTCATAAAACAATAAGCCAAAACCTCTAACAACATGGATTTACGAAATAAATTTTGTGCCGATCTCACCTAGTGTGGGGGGATAACGACAGGAAAATGATTATAAACTTCTAAATCGCGTACATAAGTAAACACACCCATTTCATTATACGGTTTAATAAGCCAACCCGCACATAATTAATAGCAAAATAACTGTTACTATTTTTGTACTACTATTTTTTTAAATCGGTCTAATATAACTTTCGCCTAAAAATGTATTCTGCAACTCTATATCTTTCTGTACTTACTGTGCTCTGAGGACTGTGTTCCGAGTTTCTGAATTTGAAATATAATACCAAGAACTACGTCTAGTTCCAAAATAGAGTAAGCACGAAATTGTCTACATAATGGTTTAAACATAATTGCTTGGATTTTAAGTTTCAATTTAGAATAAATATTTTTGTACTTATTTAAAAACGACTTTTTATTTTCAAGTGATATTCTAAATATTTTTGTTTTTACTTTTCTCTGATGACAGATGGACTTAAATATAAATATTTTGCAATCGTAATTAAACTTTATGTTTGAGTGTTAAGGTTTATAATAAACTGAAGTTGTTAATATTATTAAACGTTTTTCTATATTTCGTAGTAAGAAATATAAATGTATAAATGTGTGCAAACGTGGCCACTTCAGCGACTTATTTTTGTTCCTGATCCTTAATCTAGTACTGTTATTGATCGAAGGTGTCAACATCATCTAGTTATAGTAATAGGTCAACCCAACGCTTGAAAAATGCAAACTGCATTAAGATTTTTTTGATAGACACTCTATTACATTAACTACAGTTCTGGGTATTTTTTCAAGGGTTGAGTATAGATCTACCACAAGACTAGATGACGTTAACACAAAATTCATATTTTTGTGGGTTGACACATTATTGCATAACACGGCCCAATTATAATCCCTTAGAATTTTTTTTAAGTTAAACGGTTTTATCTTGCAGTACCCCAGCAGCATCAGGATTTGAGGATTGTAGGTTGAAATTATTAAATTGATCTTGTGTGCGAAGTTTCAGAAGAATCTGTTAAGCAGAAGTAGTTCAAAAATCTGTTGCAAGATTTGAATCAAACAAACAAATATAAGAAGTGAAGCTAATTATAAAACAGTTTTATAATAATAAAACCGTTTTATAATAATAAAACCGTTTTATAATAATAAAAACCGTTTAACAATAATAAAAATAGTTTAATAACAAAACAATACAAATTAATATGCGTGTAACCATTCCCATGCAAGGATAGTTATTCTCGTAACAGTTATTTATTTCCTATAATTAATGTTTTTGTATATCTAATCAATAAGTAAGCCACTTTATATTGCCTTGGCGGTTTATTTTTAGATATCTTCTACGCAGCACGTATACGTGACCTCTTTGCTGTGAACGATATTGCCTGCTTACACACCTGGGGAAGTATTATGAGGTGTTAAAACCATCACTGCTCCAGTGAGAGAAAGGGACGCGGCTATGTAGGTCGTAAAGCGCCGTCACATTCTCACAACGGAACAATTATGATTTTAAGAAGAAACGCGGGCTGTAGAATATTAATAATTTGAATAGGTTTTTGCGATCTATTTCCGTCCCACCCCTTCCGCAAACCTTCCCAATTCAGCGCGAAAGAGACACCTGCATCTCGGACTGATTTCTCCTGTGCAATATTAACGAAATCGTACTTTCGTATTACCCTGTTTCCTTCTTCAAATCTGGACTGCTTTTAATATTTTTTTCTGTAATAATTTAAGAAAGACTTTGGTTGTCTGTATTTCTTTTTTTTATATTCGTCAAATTTGTTTGCCAGACGTTTGAAAACGGTGGTAAAACCAGTCGATTTTTTTTACGTTTAAACGTTTCTAGTTTTTTTAATTATTAATTTATTGACAAAAACAAAACATAGGGACATAGTGGTGGTAGATCTATATCATATGGTAAAAAATATTTGCTCTAGTGACATTATCCAAGGAGGAAACTGAGGAATACGTTTGATGGACTAAATGCCGACCGCATTTCCTCTTTACACGTCATAATACGCCAACTGTAATGCGATTCTGTAACAAAGTCTCCTAAACCGTCATGCCATTTCTGCGGTCATGAAGCATTGCTGTGTTCCGGTTAGAAATTACAGTCACATGAGAGTTTTCAACATAGTCTGCTTAGTTGTCGGCAATAAGATTGACAAGCATATCATTTTGGGACCCAGTGCACAATATCAGCAAGCACATTGGGTCATCCGCGCGACAGCGCAACGAGTATTCCCAAGGAGGGTTGATGTCAGGCAGGCGGCCGGTCATCAAATAATAAGCCGAAACCTCTAACAACATGGATTTATGAAATACATGTTGTGCCGACCCCACCTAGTGCGGGATAAGGGCAGGAAGAAGAAGAGAATTTTAAACTTTTGGTGTTGACAACGCATCACATACATAAAACATGTTTCTTTTTGCGTTTTCTGACTTTTATAATACTCTTACCTTTTCCTTCAGTTGAAATAGGATCGATTAACGTAAAAATATATCAATGTAAGAACTGAACTTTTTCTCGCTATTTTTTCAAAATCTATGAATGCTGTCCGTAATGTTTTCGGAAATTATGGACAGTCTCTTAAATTTTTTTTCCTGTATCTAAGACTGTTAGTGAAGTTACCGTTACCGCCCCAGCTCAAATTTCCACCCTGTATATCAGCTAACACTAATCACTTCGTAACATAACATCACACCTGTATTCCCCGAAGGGTTGGGCAGAGGTATATAGTAATATCCTCATTCCGCCGTTATAAGTCCTATGTAATAGGGGGCGAGCCTATTGCCATCAACCGGGCACAAATCCAAACTTCGGGCTGCTACTGAGGAATTCCACAGGGAAAATCCCAATAACACTTTGCCCGACCTGGGGATTGAACCCAGGACCTCACGATCATCAGTCGCGCTTGCCACCACTAGACAAACGAGGAATTTAATCACTTCATATTTGTCCTATATTCTCGTATCTTATTATCACCCTGTATAATGTAAAATGATTATATCGACGCACGGCAGTGAAAACCTCGTAAATAAAATGTTCTTCAAAAGCGTTTTATTTGTTCTTTAGATTGATAAGCTCGTCATACACGTACTAGTTCAACAAACTTTCAATTCGAATACTTCTAAGCTATCTATGACGTACGATGACAAACTTGTATTAACATTTGATCGGCCATTCTTTTTGCAGGAGACAGTTATTTATCTGATTAAAAAAAGTGTATTATTAACATACGTGGTTTTCATTGCCAACCGACGTTATGTAGGTCTCACAAGGTACTTGCATGATATATAAATTCGGTCAAACACACAGGCATTATTTATATAAAAGTTTGCAACAAACTAATTCAATAGAATGTACATACGTACACAGACCGACCTTCGCCATTTATGGGTACACAATCGCCTCATTGATTGACCAAAGTGACCATATGTTGGCATGGCTATTGCATATTACATTGCAGTGCTAGCCTACTGATTCTTAAAATATTTACTATACCTGTTTCATTTGCGAGGATAAATAGCACCAACCATGCTATGTTTCCCAAACGTATGTACGTAGATGTTGACGACACGTTTGGTGCAGTGGCTAAGCGATTGGCTTCTGCGCTACGGGTCGTGGGTTCGATTCCCACACGGATCAAATATTTGTATGGCCTACAAATAGTTGTTCCGGGCCTACGCGTTTGTGCATGTGAAGATTTGTGTCTGTAAACGCACCCACGATACAGGAGAAATACAAGTGAGGGGCAACGTTTAAAAAAAAATGTAATAGGGGGCGAGCCTATTGCCATTAACCGGGCACAAATCCAAACTCCAGGCTGCTACTGAGAAATTCCTAATGGAAAAACCCAATAACACTTTACCCGACCTGGGAATCGGACCCAGGACCCCATGCTCAGCAGTCGCGCTTGCGACCACTAGACCAACATGGCAAAAATAAAAATAAATAATACCGGTATCCGAACATATTGATAACTAACATTTTATAAATGCTCATTCGTGACAAGTATCCGAACCACGGTCTGAGTAGGACGGAAGTAGGTCTCTCTCTCTTTTTTTTTGGTTTCTAGAGGGAATAGCAGAGTTGAGTTATGAGTTGCTCGTGGCAAAAATATTGTACCGGAAAGAAATAAAGCTTCGTGGTATTGAAACTGATTTTTATTTGCCTGCTCATCCCACATGCTATTCTGTAGCAGTGAAGCAGTGATAAGCTAGCGGTTGAACGCTTGCCTTTCAGGTAGGATGGTCTGAGTTTGATCCCAGCCCGTACTTTCGACTTTTCGAATTCATGTACAGATCAGAATTGAATTAAAAGAAAGTAAGAAACCTGCGCACTTGAGAGGGCGCCGTCTGTCATCACAGCCATTTTTTTCAGAGACCGTTACGTTGTTAGCTGTTTGTCACAGTTATAGACGGTAGAAAAAAAGTGTATTTTGATGTAGGAGTCAGTTTTGAGAGGCAAAAAAGATTTTTTAATGTTTACCGCACACGTCTTTGACACTCTACTTAAGTGTAGTTTGTCAAATAAAAGCTTGATAATGCCCTTATTAATTTTTTTTATACATTTTGAAATACGCTTCTAAAATGCTGTCACCCTGTATATTTTTCTTTAAAAGTATTGCTAAGTGTATTCTAAAAAAATCATGAACACTCGAAATAAGGTGAAGATTGAAGAAATATTATCAGCTTTGCATTACCGTGGATAGTTTTTTTTTATATCTAAAAAGGTAGATGATGTAAGTAACACTCATTGCCCAAGTGGCGACTCGCACTTGGCCGGTATTTTATTCTATGTATAAGCGTTATTTAATAAATCTAAGAATAAATAAAATGTTAATTATGGTTTAAAAATATCACAAATGCGTGCATGCAATGCCTAGATGCGTTTAGAGTTAACAAACACGTTAGTATTTATAAATGTTCATTTCTAAATCAATATACAGGGTGTAAACGAAATCATGTAATACCTTCAAACCTCGTTATGTTTTTTTTTTAATTTAGTCCAAGAGTAAGGTACCTCTTTCCGATTTAATCTGTCAGCAGTACATCACGAGGTTTGAAGAAATTACATGATTTTGTATACACCCTGTATACGGGTAGATATCCACCACGCTTATAAGACATCCTCCTGTCTTCTCAGTCACTGCAACACAGGTTATATTAGCAAATTACAATGCCTCTAATCTCCCTCCCTTTTCTAGTCCACATGTATCATCAGACACCTCAAATCCGTCTACATCCGGCCTTCAGACAACAGACAAGCAGAACGAAGACAGCATGAGAAGAAATGACGATGACGCCCCAATCAAGGAAAACGAGGGTTCCGTTACCGACTGGATCTCGGGAGGACCTATCGGTTCTAAAGGAGCCGTTTTGGTATTCCGATCATGCGTCCTTGCTGCCAGGACCCCCTCAGTGGAATCTGATACAAAAACTGTAGGGAACAACACGGGAACTTCCATACTGCTCAATAAAGCTAAGAATATGGCGCGAAGATTGGTTGCTGAACCCCATTCTTTCGCCATGAGACCTAAGAATATAATGCACGACGTTATGGAGACGTTTGGCACTAATAAGTTTAGTGGGCAAGCTTATGTTGTCCGACACGTTAGTGACGCGAATGTCCCTGAGACTGTCTCCGTGGAGGAGCAGGGTCATGAAGATACTGACCAGTGTGAACATAAGAGGGACATTGAAGATGTGCTCAATGACCTGAACAAGATCACGCTGAAGAAGCATTTGAATATTGAGAACACGACTGCTAATATCAAGCCAGATGAACCACAGTCTCATAATGCTGGCAAAGGTAAATATGTATTTATTTACATAACATAACATCACGCCTGTATTCCCCGAAGGGTTGGGCAGAGGTGTATAGTGACGCTCGGCAGTGAAAACCTCGTAAATAAAATTTTCTTCAAAAGCGTTTTATTTGTTCTTTAGACTGATAAACTCGTCATACACGTACTAGTCCAACAAACTTTCAATTCAAATACGTCTAAGCTATCTATGGCGTACGATGACAAACTTGTATTAATATTTGATCGACCATTTTTTTTTTCAGGAGACAGTTATTTCTATTACTTTAAAAAAATGTATTTTACACGTACGTGGTTTTCACTGCCGACCGACGATAGTAAGACTCTCATTTCGCCGTTATGTTTAAGTCCCAAGTAATAGGGGGCGAGCCTATTGCCATCAACCGAGCATAAATCCAAACTCCAGGCTGCTACTGAGGAATTCCACATGAAAAAACCCAATAACACTACCCGACCTGGCGCTCGAACCCAGGGCCTCACGATCAGTAGTCGCACTTGCCACCACTGGACCAACGAGGCAGTTTATTATTTATTACTTTAATTAACATTAGACGGACTTAATGCCATAAGGCATTCTCTATCAGTCACCCTTTGGGTCAAAGAAGACAGCATCCAAAGAAGTAAAAAAAAATCGATGTTTCTGACTAAATTACATATAGTATAGATAACCAAATAACAACACGCTTGGTGCAGTGGCTGAGCGATTGGCTTCTGCGCTAACGGTAGTGGGTTCGATTCCCACACGGATCAAATATTTGTATGGCCTACAGATAGTTGTTCCGGGTCTGGGTGTTTGTGCATGTGAAGATTTGTGTCTGTAAACGCAATCACGATATAGGAGGAATCCTAGTATGGGACAAAATTTTAATAAAAAATATGACATAGGACATAGCTAACAACAAATAATAAATAAGTAAATATACATGCATATATATATATACTATGTACATATACAATATGATTCATTCAACTGGAACTTTTATTTATTTATTTATTTCTCCCAAACATAAAACTATTATTACAGGTACTTGCTGCCTAATGCAATAGTCTATGTACATAAATATTAGAAAACAAAAACAAAATAACTAAACTAAACAAATTGCACAATAAGCGGCCCGTGTGAATTCGTTCAGTGCACACGAAAAGAGATCAATTCTGTGAGCCAACGTGTTGAACGCACGCAGCGCACGCGTAAGCGGTGCGCGCTGCAGGAGGCATGTGCGCGCACGTGGCACGGCCAGCAGCTCCGGCCGCCGCCGCCGCCCCACGTACTCGTTCGGGACGCACAGCTGGAGTACCCTTTAGGAACATCCCAAACCAAAGGCGGCACAGGGAAATTCCTCCGTGCCTCGGAAGCACGTTAAACCGTCGGTCCCGGGTGTTATAAGAATACCTATGACAGTCGTTACGGTTAGTCAGAAGCCCGAAAGTCTGACAACAGGTCTAACCTTAGGATATCGACATTGCCCAGTAACTGGGTTGAGGAGGACTGATGGCAGTCGTTCCGTGTAAAATACTGGTATTTAACCGCATTTGGTTAGACTAGAAGCTGACCTCAACATAGTTGCGAAAAGGCTAGGCAGAACATTGTATACAGATCCATAAATTGTTTAAGATACTTAAAATCAAAGGTTACATCAGATACCCCATTTTGCTCCTCTTCTAGATGATAAGGACGACAAGAAAAACAAGAAGAACAAGGGTAAGCACAAGCGCAAGATGCCAGTAGCGCTGCGCGCCGCGTCTCCGGCCCTCGACAGCGACGACTCCGAACATTTGCTGATCAAGGAAGTCGAGAGTGTGAAGGTAGGTTTACCCCGTGTGGGGACGGGCTAGAATATAAAAGTTCCTCACCGCACGCTGGGAATAGACGCGTGTTGTAAGATTCAACAAAACCCAGCACGCTTGGTGGTAGGATCTATACGGTCCGCCTGGCTAGCTACCACCTGAACATTAAAGTCCGGCGCCAAGCAGTTTACTGTGTGCCGTCGTGTGTATGTGAGAGCCAGAGGGGTATAGGGGAATCCCTCTATATCTCTGTTCCTTGGATTCGTGTGCTCCATCTTAGACCCTGTCTGCACTACCATCTGGTGAGACTAGGGCCAAACGCGACAGCTAGTCACGTTATATGTGAAGGAAAATTAAATAAATATAACATTTATAATGTTTGCAATACGTTGTGATGGCGGTAATAACGTTGACTCGGGCAAACGATGACTGAAACCGCAAACAATCTCAACAGAACGTAAATAAGTATTCAGTTAATATTTTCATCACATCAGGTCCTAGAAAGCAGCCACATGCCAGCCCGACTCCTGAAAATCACCTATAAATTAGTAAACACGGAAACCAAACTCCTTCACCGGCTGCTCCAAGCTCACGGGCTTCAGGAAGCAGTGCAGGATGCCAAGGACTTCAACTTGCTATGGTCGGGGTTGCACCCCAAGCCTGATGTCCTGAGGTCCTTGTCGCCCTACCAGCGGGTCAACCACTTCCCCAGGTGAGGATTGGGTTGGGGAAAGGTGAATTACTGTCAGTATTGTTGAATTTGGTCTTTATTTTTCTACTTTGAATCTACATATTTCATTCTAGATTTTGCTTTTTAGAAGCTTAGAAGGTCTCTGTTTTATTGGCATTCAGATATTGACGTGCAGCTTTGCTTAACATGTCAGCGGTCTATATATCGACGCTCGGCAGTGAAAACCTCGTAAATAAAATGTTCTTCAAAAGTGTTTTATTTGTTCTTAAGATTGATACACTCGTCATACACGTACTAGTTCAACAAACTTTCAATTCAAATACTTCTAAGCTATCTATGACGTACCTACGATGACAAACTTGTTTTAACATATTTTGATCGGCCATTTTTTTGCAGGTGACAGTTAGTTCTATCGCTTTAAAAAAAATGTATTTTACATATACGTGGTCTTCACTGCCGACCGTCGTGCGTTAGTCTTGCAAAACTCAATAATGGCTCGATCGATTTGAATTTTTTTTTGTCTGTCTTAGTACTGGGTTGGGTTAGGAAAGAAGAAAATTAGGAAAAATTAAAAAAAACGTTTTTGGTGGTATGTAGGTACGAAGTCCACCGAGTCATCTAGTGATATAATATTGACTATAACACAAACGGTATGTGTATATTCGGCAGAAATCGGGCGATAATAATAATTATTATATTAGTCAAAGGAAAGATATCGTTATTAAGACACCTTGGTTAAAATGAAATATCCCTAATAGTCTGTAGGTACAAATCTTTAACGTAAACGTTACCCCACAAGTTCTTAATTCAAAAATATTGACAGTAGTTCATCGAGGCTGCTCCAGCTACTTCTGAATGCCCACGGACTGCTCGAAGCGGACTGCTTGTCCACGTCATGGACGCTCATGTGGTCATCGCCCATGATCCCCTTCGAAGTCCTTCAGTCTATGAGTATTTACCAGAAAGTCAATCATTTCCCAAGGTAACCTCCTCATATGAACGTTTACATCCTATCCAAGGTATCGATGAGGGAAATGAACATGTAACCTGTTCCCCTACATCCTTCACCTTCTTCCAGATCCTACGAGTTGACACGCAAGGATAAACTCTTCAAGAATATAGAAAAGATGCAGTACTTCCGAGGGTTGAAGATGTTCGACTTCATTCCCACCACGTTCCTAATGCCGGCCGAGTTTAAAGAGCTGTGTTCCACCCACTACAGGACTAAAGGACCCTGGATCGTTAAGCCGGCAGCTTCGAGCCGGGGCCGCGGGATTTACATTGTTAATTCTGTGAGTGCGATCTTGTTTTTTTGTTTTTTTTGGAGTAGTATTCTTTTGGAACGTCGACGTCCAATTTGATGGAAAGTAGCTAGGTATCGCCGCCTATATGCACCTACAACACCAAGCATATTGCTGATGTATTGTTATCGGCCGATATTAATTACCGATCTCAATCAAAAAGATCTGGATTGATGTCCGTTTTTGACATTACTTCTATTGAATTTCTGTCAAAAACCTACAACAATCTAAATGATTGAGGTAGGTTATTAATAGCGGCCGTATAAGGTAGAGACAAAGTTAGAGATTTTCCTATAGGCTGATTTATTTATTTTTATGGCACTTCAACGACTTATTCACTACTCGCTGTGTCGTCACGGCTCCGCTCGCGTAAGAAGTTTTATTCCAGTAATAAATATAGCCTATGTTACTCAGTGATAATATAGCTTTAAACGGCAAAATAATTTTTGAAATCGCTCCAGTAGTTTTTAAGTTTATTCGTTACATACAAAAATACAAATCTTTCCTCTTTATAATATTAGTATAGAAGAGACACAATATTAAAATACCTATATACATTTATGGACATGTCACAGAAGTGCACAGCACTTGTAAAAACATAAATATTTATAAAGGAATTAAGAATTTGTTAATTAATTTTGAAAAAGACTACAACATTATAAAGCATAAGATAAATAAAAACACAATAAAAAATAAAAATAAAATGTTTTTGGATCGACATTAACAACATACAGAATTACAAATGTAAAGTAATAATAAGGGGGGTAAAAAAAAGTACCTGATTCCAAATAAAATCATGGTAAACTGATGCAATGGTAACTGGAGCAATGGTAGTAGATGCAATTATAAGTGGATTTTTCAACACAAAAATGTAATAATCACCTGTAAAGTGCTGTAATTGGTTGTTGATTAGGTCGACCAATCAAATTCGTTGACATGAGATTTAATAACAAATTTTATTGGTCAGCTTTTCAGAAAACCCAAATAAAAATAAATAAATAATAAAGTTAAGCAAAATTAATAAACTAATAAAAAATAAATAAAATTAATTAATAAATTCATTAATAAATTTTCATATTCTAGCCCGAACAAATCCCCAAAGGCGAGAACGTAGTAGTCGCCAAGTACATCGATAAGCCGTTACTGATTGGCGGTCACAAATGCGACCTACGTCTGTACGTGTGTGTGACGTCAATCGACCCTCTGCTAATATATTTGTACGAAGAAGGGCTCGTCAGGTTTGCTACCGTCAAGTACGATAAAACCAACAAGAACTTGTGGAACCCCTGCATGCATCTGTGTAACTACAGCATCAATAAATATCATACGGATTATATAAAGTAAGTCTGGTTTTTGTGATGTATTTAGTCTATTTTACGAGTACTCATAGTGACGTCATCGGCCGATGAAGGTGACGACGACGCACAGTGGTGTCGATTCTGTTGCGCACGTTGACAGGACTAAACTAAACTATAAGGGTGTTTGTCTCTTTCTATTTCAATAGAAAAAGAAAGTGACAGTTGCGTTTAGTGTAGTTTAGTAGTGTCAAAATGTGCTACAGAATCAACACCATTATGAAATATGCCCTCAAAAACAGAGACCATGTTTTTATTACTAACTAGCGACCCGCCCCGGCTTCGCACGGTTGCAATGTAGATACTAATGTGGGGCATATAAACCTTCCTCTTGAATCATTATCTATTGCTGAAAACTGCATTAAAATCCGTTGCGTAGTTTAAAAGATTTAAGCGTACAGACAGCGGGACCGACTTTGTTTTATACTATGTAGAGATTTGATAGTTTTATGGCCAAATACTCAAACGCTAACCAATTTTAAGTTGCCGTTAAGTCTCGTGCTGTCCTTGTCACTCTGAGGGGAAATTACAGTGACAGCACGAAATTAAAGGCAACATAAAATTGAGTAGCGTTTGAGTATTTCGTTATTAATCATGCTGAACTCCCAGTGTAAAATTTTGAACTAAACAAGGGATATTTTTTAATTTTCTTTTTTTTTGTTCGTTTATGGTCCCGCAAACTACAGACTTTCTATCGGCCGATAGTTTAGTCGGTTTCTTAATCAGTATGAAGATGTGCGAGTGCGCACATCATAACGATTCGATTTCCCTTATAACAATAGAATCGGCCAGCCATCGGGCGATTGTTTAGTCTGCAGTCTGCGATGGCACTCAATTTAACAAAAAGATAATATTTTTTTTAAAGGAAACAGTCACAATCATATCGTTTCATCTGCGATGGCACTCAATTTAACAAAAGATAATATTTTTTTTAAAGGAAACAGTCACAATCATATCGTTTCATCTGCGATGGCACTCAATTTAACAAAAAGATAATATTTTTTTTAAAGGAAACAGTCACAATCATATCGTTTCATCTGCGATGGCACTCAATTTAACAAAAAGATAATATTTTTTTTAAAGGAAACAGTCACAATCATATCGTTTCATCTGCGATGGCACTCAATTTAACAAAAAGATAATATTTTTTTTAAAGGAAACATTCACAATCGTATCGTTTCATCTGCGATGGCACTCGATTTAACAAAAAGATAATATTTTTTTTAAAGGAAACAGTCACAATCATATCGTTTCATCTGCGATGGCACTCAATTTAACAAAAAGATAATATTTTTTTTAAAGGAAACAGTCACAATCATATCGTTTCATCTGCGATGGCACTCAATTTAACAAAAAGATAATATTTTTTTTAAAGGAAACAGTCACAATCATATCGTTTCATCTGCGATGGCACTCAATTTAACAAAAAGATAATATTTTTTTTAAAGGAAACAGTCACAATCATATCGTTTCATCTGCGATGGCACTCAATTTAACAAAAAGATAATATTTTTTTTAAAGGAAACAGTCACAATCATATCGTTTCATCTGCGATGGCACTCAATTTAACAAAAAGATAATTTTTTTTTTAAAGGAAACAGTCACAATCATGTCGTTTCATCTGCGATGGCACTCAATTTAACAAAAAGATAATATTTTTTTTAAAGGAAACAGTCACAATCATATCGTTTCATCTGCGATGGCACTCAATTTAACAAAAAGATAATATTTTTTTTAAAGGAAACTTTCACAATCATATCGTTTCAAGTGTAATGCACCGAAGATTTCTTTATTTATTAGATAACAGTATTTTTTAAAAGGCCTGGTAACGTTGACTTCTCATAACAACGTCATAACAGCTGGCGGTCATTGTGCCTCACCATGACCGTTTGCTGTTATGAATGGCCTAAGGTGTGGTTCCTGGCGTATTATGATGAGTTAAGTGTGAATGTGACGGCGCTTTACGACCTGCATAACCGCGTCACTTTCTTTCACCGGAACAGTGATGGTTTTGTGGCGGCATCTATCACGCCACATGCGAACTATCCTGCATCGCGATATCAGAGTTTGACACGCAGATAGTATATATACAAGTTCCCAACATCAACCGCTGGGCAGTGGCCCGCCAGGCATAAACCCGCCTGGTAGGAGGATACTCCTTTTCGTAGGCTGAACACAATATCTCGTTCCCCTACAGTTTTAACACGTCATAATACGATCCCTAGTAGGGAATAGACTAAGGGATGATTTCCACCAATCGGCTCGCATCTGAGAGGATACGAACGGATGCGCCGACAGCCGATCGCGTCCGATAGGATGTCGACGCATACGATCGGCTCCGTACCGTCACTTGCGAACGTAGGTATCTGTTCCTGCGCCTAGTTAAATACTTTTATGCCTACCGTGTTGACAGCCGAAAGGATCCGATCGGATCCGACGACAGGCGAACGAAGCCGTACGCGCGTCGCAGCATACTTGGTACGCGGCTTGGTAATATAGACTTTAAATACTGTGTACACGATTTAATATCGTTTAAAGATTGTGAACTCCGTTCCGATCCGATGCGATGCGAGTCGTTTGGAGGAAGTCATCCTTAACCGGTCTGATCATTTGTGCATGTAAAGATTAGTGTCTGTAAACACACCAGGCGAGGTTGTTTTTTAAATATGTTCTACGTTGTAGATGTGACGACCCAAACGCTGGCAATATAGGCCACAAGTGGACGCTGTCGGCCCTCCTCCGTCACCTGCGCAAGCAGGGCCGCAACACCACGGCGCTCATGGCGGCCATCGAGGACCTGGTGGTCAAGTCCATCCTGTCTTCTGCGCAGACAATCACCGCCGCCGCTCGGATATTCGTGCCCAATTTTTTTAACTGTTTCGGTGAGTTATATTAATAATAATTAATCATTAAAGTTTAAGCCCTTCTATTCCATTATATTCCACGCAAAGTTAATGTCATTTACAATTCTGTGGCATCGTATTCTTATTTCAGAGTTGTTCGGTTATGATATTCTGATCGACGACATGCTGAAGCCGTGGCTGCTTGAAATCAATCTATCTCCCAGGTAACAATATATATTCCACCCATTTTAAATATAGAATTAGCATGCTTCCAGATTAGAAACCTTAATTCCATTACACATAGTTCAATTTCTATATCTTTACCTTAGATTTCGTCATTCTGAAATCAACTTAGTGTACTTGTTGTGATAGTTGATATTTGTGTAAGTTAGAATAAAATGTCATTTATATTTTCGAAATCGGAAGTTGGTACAGAACAGGGGCGTAGCTACCGCCGCATCAATTATACGGGGCCCCCGGGCCACGGGGGCCCCCAACGTGCGTAAGCAAAAATAAAAAAAACTGCCAATCCTGTCACTATTGTCCATAGCGGCAGAAACTTTAGAAAAACTAAAGTCATCATCAGCTATAAATGATTTAATAAATCAGTTTGTCGAAAAAAGGCAAGGAGAGTGTATATTTAATTTGAATTGTTTGTAAAAATTTTGGAAAAAGTGACAGATAGATAATTATGATGAATAAACATTTCTTTTAATTTTATGCAAACATTTTTTTTCTTTTGTGAGAAATCTTTACCCTTCCTAAGGGCTCCCAAACAAATTTTTATACGGGGCCCCGCCAAGGCACGCTACGCCTTACCAGTAGGTAAACGCTTTACCAGTAGGTAAAGAAGGATTTCCTAGCTAACGGACAACAAAACTGTACAATTTTATGCATAAGGAATAAATAAAACTTATTACAAATAATAATGAAAATCGTGAAATAGAATGGAATAGAAATTGTATTCGCTGGAGATATACTAATAGAAGTTTACATCTCGCATACATTAGGTATTCGAAATTGTAGAAAGTACTTTTTATATAAATTTTCTTCATTCATTAAATCTTTAAAAAATCAATGAAAACCTATTTAAAAAATTTATGAATCTAAAAATATAAATAATTTAATAAAAATCTAATTTTAAATATAAGACTTAAACACTCGGATTTCCTCTCGTCCTCAAGGGGTTCATTTGAACCTTTTGAATGTTTTCATCCTCGAAAAAAAGTAGGATTTATACTTGTGCAATCTTTTTTAAGAGAAGTTAGTGCTGTCCCAGTTTTGGCCATTCTTATATTTATTTGGAATGCAATGTTAGTTTGTTATTTGTTCAGCCTGGCTTGCGAGAGTCCTCTGGACGCGCGAGTGAAGTCAGCTCTGATGGCCGACACGCTGACGCTGGTGGGGCTACCTGCCGTCCCCATGTGTAAGGCTGACATTTCCACGCAAAGCAACTCGCTTAAGGTGCGGATCGGCGCGGTTTGTATTTATACTATTACTAGCAAATAGCAATAATGTTATACAAATTAAGTGGCTCGTTGATCTAGTGGTGGTAAGCGCGACTGCTGATCGTGAGGTTCTGGGTTCGATCCCCAGGTCGGGCTAAGTGTTATTGGGTTTTTCCGTGTGGAATTCCTCAGTAGCACCCCGGAGTTTGGATTTGTGCCTGGTTGGTAGCAATAGGTTCGCCTCCTATTACATGGGGCTTAAATATAATGACGAAATGAGGGTGTTACTATACACCTCTGCCCAACCTTTCGGGGAATACAGGAGTAATGTTATGTTCTGTTAAATAAGGTGGGTAGTCAGTTCATATGTATTCTAAAGTAGAGGACCGAGAAACGAGGAATTTAGATTTTTCTTAAACGGGATTTTTCCTTTATCGTCGGAGTGTTTTAAGACACAAATCTCACATGAACAAACACAGACCCCGAACGACTATCTGTAAGCCTTACAAGTATTTTTTCCGTGCGTGAATTGGTCCGTTAGCGCTGCGAAGGTAAAAACCGGTCTCGGCGTGATCGCCCACAGTGCCGGCGCGTCCACTCGGCCGAGAACGTGTTCAGCCGCGGCAAGCGCGCCAGCGGGCCGGAGCCGAGTGCGGGCGGCGCGGGCGGCGCGGGCGGCGCGGGCGGGCCGGCGCTGGCGGCGCTGACGGGCGAGGAGCTGCGGCTGGTGCGGTCGGTGCGCGCGCAGTACGCGCGGCGCGGGGGGTTCGTGCGGATCTTCCCCAGCCAGAACTCCTGGCAGAAGTACTCGCAGTATCTAGGTACGTGTCACGTTGTACACTCGCGGAATGAAAATGTTATATACCTTAAGGTTTATTTTTGCTTGCACAGTGCAAGAAATGAACTATTTTACCGACTACGTATTGCCAACATTATAGAAAAAAAAATACTAGTATTTTTTGACAAGATATTATAGTGACATGGTGACAGACAAGTAATGCCAATCTATTTAATCATCGATTTGATTGATGTCATGATTTTTACAACAAAACTCCTTAAACCAAATCAAAGACATTACATGGCACTAATACGTCATAATGGAGGCAAAAGACAATTTTGATCTTTGCTACCCAATAATTAAACATAATTTTCCATGCAATGGTCTTTTCCGTTCAACAGTTTGAAAAGGTAACATGTGTCCGCGATGTGGGAAAGGAATGAATTTGAAAACTGACATCAGCTCTGCGGTCAATTAATTTCCCGGATTTCCAAAACGCCTACCAAAGATCCAAATGTTTGCATGGGAATCACAATATATCCTGTGTTCAACGTTCCAAACGTATCTAAAATCCCTCCTCAAAATGCTACTCTGGCTCATTCGTTCCGTCCGTCCCCGCAGACCCCGTGTCGGGCATCCCGGTGTGCTCGACGTCGCTGAACAACAACATCCCGTACCAGGTGGTGCAGCACAACTACAACCTGCTGGTGCACTCGCACGTGTTGCCGCACTTCCAGCACGCCACCGTGGCCACCAGCCTCACTGACACTCCACAGAGGTACCGCACCACGAGCCCCTACCACATTTACAACAAATCGTGACATCTCGACACCAAAAAATTGTCCACCCTTTCCCCACCCGTGGGTGTTATAGAGGTCATGGGATTACGTCAAGAGGGTGGGAAGATGAAACTCTTATATGGATAATACAAGTGGAAGAACAACAATAATGAAGTAAAGAAAATATTATATTAGATACCACTCCATTTTTATTTTTCACTAGTTGCTCGGTGAACTTCGTACCTCCAAATTTTTTTTCTTTTTTTTTATACCACCCCAGTGTTGAAGCGAATCAAACAAAAAAATAATTAATCGGTCCAGCCGTTCTCAAGCTTTAGCGAGACTAACGAACAGCAATTTATTTTTATATATTCGTAGGCTGAAGCGTTACGAGGCAGTGAGCATAACGTGCCAGGCTCCGGCGGTGTGGCTGGGCGAGTCCTCCCCGCAGGTGCACGACACGCGGCGCGCCAAGGAGCTGGTCAAGAGACAGCTGATGGACGGCATGAAGCTTACGTGAGTCGTACCATTCATTTATTTTTAATTTTTTAATCGTTGCCCTGCAGTAGGTACTCTTGTATCGTGAGCGCGTTTATGGTCAGAAAAGTCGGATATCCGAAAAAACATTATTTTTTTAAATCAGATAATTACTTATAAACCTTATTTTCATTGATTTTGAATAAGTTTAAAATAATCTTTGTAATTCGACGTGCACTTGATGTGCCCTTTTTAGGAAATATAAACCTCATAGTTATCGACACTTATATCCTCATAAATGTGCATAATCGCAAGCTGCGTTTCGAGGAGATTACCCGACGCAGTACTGAGAAAAATGCGTTTCATTATTCTTAAGTTGAGGAAAAAGTCGTGTGTAACATCCGCGAGTGAACATCTCGAGTGTTGCGCGAAAGGCAAGGAAAATTATACTAAGTTATTCTACTAGTTGAAGAGGCACTTTGATTATAAAGTAATGAAGATATTTCTCTTCAAACTGTTGTTCTGCAAAATTGCGATTTTGCACATTGTGCATAGGTTATAATAGTCTTTTTATCTCACGACGGCGGGTGTCGGGACTTTTATGTCTCTGATGTAAGGTTCAAATTGCAATAATTCACCCGCCTTCGTCAGATAAAATATCTATAGCAAACAGGTCGACGGCCCACCTGATGGTAAGTGATTACTGCCGCGTATAACCTATAACACCAAGTGGATTGCTGAGCCATTGCCAACCTTAGAGACGAAATTGGAAAGTCGCATGTGCCTGTAATTCGGCACCCATGCCCTTTAAACCGGAACAGAGCAATGCTCTAGCGGCAGAAATAGCAATAGTTCCCTGGATAAACTATTTGAGTGACCTTTCCCCTCCCCCTCAGTATGGGCGAGGGCCGGCGCGCGTTCGGCCTGTACCTGACGAACGTGCTGAAGCGCGTGTCGTCGCCGTGCAACGAGCTGGGCGTGCAGCACGCCGCGCTCGTGCTGCGCTTCCTCAAGCGCGCCTCCGCCACACTGCGCATGCCTTATAATGTAAAGGTGACGAGCTTTAAGCATGCCGCTTTTTTATGATATGATCGCCGGACATGACGATACGCTGTTTGATTGATTACAAGAGTTCAAATATGTATATTTAACACAAAAATCTATATAAACGCGATAGTGGAACGACTTTTACACTTTACCTCGGAGCATATTCAAATGCAAAGAGACCACTAAAAATAAGACAACTTTTCGCATAGGCAAAACTCTTCGTTCATATGAAATTTCAAATGTGAAAAAAAAGGATATACATACATTTTCCAATCCAAAATGCATGATAGTTTGCATAAATTACACATCGAGTTTGTGTGATGACCGTGACCGTGATGTGGGTCAGCAAAACGCCCTACGATTATAACGGGGTGTCCTACGTAAGCGACGAATGCGACAAACGCGATCAAGACAACGGCATTCCCTACTAGCGGCCTATGTAGTGAGACGTGATGTAACGCGTATGTGTTCCACGTCGTGTCGCGTCGCGTTTGTCGCCTACGCAGGACACCCCGTAAGTCAAGAATCCGTCGATTGCAGTAGAATAGGGTAGTAGACACTTTTTTTATCTTCTTAACCTTTTGGAAGCGAGCATAAACGCATCGGCGTACCCCCCACGCCAAGGTAACTCTAATCCCTAATTGTCACATATTTGTAACGTTGGCGTATAAAAAGTTAAAGAAAACTTCATGTTTTTACGATGAAAGGTTTGTTTACCTTTTATACAAGACTAGCTTTTGCCCGCAGCTTCGCTTGCGTGATTTTTTTTCACCCCTTAGGGGTTGAATTTCGAGAAATCCCTTCTTAGTGGATGTTTACGTCACAAAATGAACCTACTGTCAAAATGTCAAGTTTCTAACCCCAGCCGTTTAGGCTGTGCGTTGATAAATCAGTCAGTCAGTCAGCTTCTCCTTTTATATATATAGATTGAAATGGTTAGACTATATTGGTATTACAGTCGTCATGTCCGACGGTAGCTTTAAGAAAGATAGAGCCGGTGCAGATCAGGCGCAGCGCAGAGCATTTTTCATTACCAACCCATTATCGACTTTAATTACGTTTAAATAATATAGTAAATCAATTAACACAACTACCAGTCCCCGAGAGTATGGAAGCGATTAGAGCCGGATTTTGGATCTTATTTAAAGTCTAGCAAAGTCGATAATGGTTATGGACTGCACCTCGCCAGATCTACGCTGGCTCTAGTAGTTGCAATAAGATTAAACTAATTTTATTTTTCCTACAGCTATTTGTGTAGTTATAGTAAAACAATTTGTGCTGATCTCCGACGATTTGTGTGGGGTATTGTTAGACATTTTGTCGTAGAGTAAATTGATATTAGACTGTATTGATTGTATGTTTGTTTGTGTGTGTGTTTTTGCTATAGGAGTCTATGTATATTCAACGTGTTAGCGAAATATCTTAAAACCTCAGACAGCCTAACTGATTGCCGTTTTGCCTGCTTGTGTACTAAATTCTTCCTCTTCTCCCCGTCCTTCTGCCTGGCAAGGGACCTGGCTTGACAATATGTATGTATTTACTGTTTGAAAGCTTACAATGCATGTGTATGTCACGCTTCGTGCACGCACTTAATAGAGTGTCCAGTTTATCGTGGTTAAAAATACAATACAGTGGAATCCGTTTATTACGACTTCGCTTAAAAAGATCAGCCGCTTATAGCGACTTAAGAACACCTTTAGTTAGGTTTTCTTATCTGGTACTTACTGACGCTTAATTCGACGTCCTTTTAATACGACCAAATATCGCCGTCCCTTTGTTGTCGTTATAAGCGGATTCCAATGTATGTCAAAGGACATAATTTATTTTCGCTCAAAAACTGAAGACTAAACGAAAAAATATACCGGGTGTCCCAGAACACACGGTCACGGCGGGAAAGTGCTATAAATATTAAAAATAGCAAATTTTTGTTAAAACAGACTTCGTATTATTTTTTTGAATAAGAAATGCTGCATTCAAAGGTTTTCAAAAGGTCTCTTGCCTGAGTTGGAAATCGTGCCAACACAAACGCCAAAAAATATTACCCTGTATTTTTATTTCACCAATCGATAGGGTAAATATTAGGTTATTACCTATCAAATCAGCGTTTTGTATGGAGAATTTTAAAGAAGTTGCATTTTTCATACTAACACTTTCTTAATTTATTTAACAACTATGAACACGAATGTTTTAAAACTTTTATGCACTAATGTTTAAAAACTAAGATAATGTATGCCACTTAGATTATGCGACAATAATAAGTTTTGGCAAAGTTAAAACAAAAATAGCGGTCATTTCTGCTAACAAAAAGAGGAGTCATTTTTAAGGTATTTTTTATGTTTAGAAAAATATAAGTAATAAGGTTTTTATACTATTGGTAGTTGTCTATGATGGTCATTATTGGATATAATATCAAGCAATTGATATATATTTTAATCATAGAAGTGACGAGGTTCTCTATTTGTGAGAAAAAAACGCCAATTTCATAGGTAAGGACCTAATAGTTAGGATCAAATAAAAATTGTGTCTTAAGTAAAATAAGCAATTTTTTTATATTTTATTTTGAAGTAGGTACTTTCTCTTCACGATTACGTGTTCTGGGACACCCAGTGTATACCTATATTCCGACAAAACATGTAATTTTTCATGAATTATGTCCTTTGTATATTTAAATTAAGTTCCTCATTTCACCGCTTGCCACGATATACCGGACAATGGTGCTGATTCTATTGTTCACTATCTAAACTAAAATGAGAGAATTGCTGTCTTTTACTAACAACCATTGTGAGAAAAGGACTGTGATAGAACTAAGTAAGTTGTGAAAATGTCAAACTAATTTACGCCTTGGACTAAATTTATATGGAAATTTTAGTTCAACATTTGACAGCTCTTATTTACGTCCGTCTCTTTCTTATTTTACCAGAGTGAAAAAGATGGCAATAGCCCAAATTAAGTTGAGTTTATGCACAACAGAATTGGCACCCTGTATTTGTTATTATGTTTTATAGCTCATCTAGGCAACTTGTATCATGTTGACTGCACTTTAATAATATTACTATTCGTTCATTAATCTATAGGTACTGTATGGACCGGAATTATAAATTGTTTTTTTTTTTTTTTTTTTTTGTCCTGTTAAGAGGCTCATCCCATTTATGTAAGCATCAATTTGCAAAAAGCTGGATGATTTTGGACACACTTAAAGTCATTGCTCGTTATAACAGCACCGCTCCGACACAGTAAATAACTTGCCATTCAAGATAAGAGTTTTAATCGTGAGCATTAAAGTAAATTTTATAATTTCAATTACAATCTATTATTTCAACGAAATTCACTTTTTAATTTCACTCTGCGTACCTGTACATATTATTTATTACATGTGACTGTACATTTCCATACCAAAGCCCATTTTGAGTAAAGTGCGAATAATGTGATGTTAACATTTTATATGCTTAACGGCGGAACATAGACAGTCTCTGAATTTTACATATTTTTCCACCTATTTTTTACTTATGTTCACAAAATAAATGATTTTATTTGATTTGATTTGATAAGTGTGTCTAAACCCATATCGATAGACAAAAAATATCGCATACAGATAGTGCCATCCACGAAGACGCGCCCCACTCTTAGTCTAAATCACGTGTTCTCCCTCACTTTAAGATGTAGAGCGAGAGAGAACACGCGATTTAAATGAAAGAGTGGGGCGCGTCTTCGTGGATGGCAATATCTGCAAGTGCGATCGCGCACTGCTGTGCGGTGACTTGCGGTGCGTTTTTTTTTCACCGCAACGAATGAAATAAATACATGTAAAACAGGATGCGGTGAATAAAACGCAGTGCGCGCTCTTCTATGACACTCCGTACTTCACAGATTATACGTTAAAAAAACGCAAGGCATGCGCGCTAGCTCTAGGGTTTAAGGACGATTTCCACCAAACGGCTCGCATTGCATCGGATCGGAAACGATACGTACGGATGCGGCGAAAGCCGATCGCGTCCGGCAGGATGTCGACACATACGATCGACTCCGTACCGTCGCTTGCAGACGTATCCGTTTATGCGCCTAGTCAAATAGTTTCATTCCTACCGTATTGACGTGTTCTAATCCGATTGGATACGACGATAGGCGAACGGAGCCGTACGCGTGTCGCAGCATACTTTTGGCTACGATCGCGTGTCGCGGAAGACGCCCGCGGTCAAGCTGCTGTGCGCGGTGCGGTAATATAGACTTTAAATAGTGTGTACACGATTTAATATCGTTTAAAGATTGTAAAATCCGTTCCGATCCAATGCGATGCGGGCCGTTTGGTGGAAATCATCCTTTAAGCGATATTTCTTGGTCACCGATGTAGAGCTGGAACGTTGCGTATAATAATATCATTAGGCTAAAGTTGAAACGCATCATTTTTGTCATCTCCTCCTTATCACCCCTCGCTACCGGATTCCTCTATTTACCGATTAATTCTCGAGCTCATAGGGTCCGCCGGTGAAGATGTGTGACAAAGATCGTTGTGCAGTCATCGCTAAGCAACTCAACGACTTCCTCTACATGTACTATAGAGAGACAGACCTCTACACCGACAGCGAGGATAAGGAAGGATGCGTGTCTAACATAAATTTCGCCCAGTTCTTATACTCTGCTAGGTGAGTTCTATATTGTATTGTAATACCGGGTTTTGAGGGGATTTGCAAGGTTAATCTGTGGATGGGTGACCGTTCGTTACACATCGAGACCCCTCCGTGCCTCGGAGAGCACGTTAAACCGTCGGTCCCGGGTGTCACACGAATACCTATGACAGTCGTTACGGGTAATCAGAAACTCGATAGTGTGAGAACCGGTGTAACCTTAGGATATTGGTATTTCCTAGTAACTGGGTTGCGGTGGTATGATGGCAGTAGCTCCGTGTAAAATACTGGTTTTCAGCCGCCTCTGGTGAGACTGGAAGCTAACCCCAACATAGTTGGTAAAAGGCTAGGCAGAACAACACCGGGTTTTGCAATACCGGTATTATACCATGGATGGGCGTTATACTTAAATGAATCGTTAATCACCAGCGAGGCGGACCTTGAAGACGTGCTGCTGCTGCAGCTGAAGATGGAGAACTACCACACGACGTTCCTGGGCGACGCGCGCAACCAGTTCTGTGTGGACCTGCCGCCCAGCAAGCTGTGCGTGGAGCCGCCCGCGCGACACACGCTGCTGCGGCACCTGGCCTGCCTGTCGCCCATCAACACCAGGAAGTACAGGTACACCCCTACACTACACACAGCCAGCACAGTGCCTATAGGGTAAGCCCGATATTTTTTTGGTACTTATTTTGATATGCAAGGTAAATTATGACAATATAATTTATGCTTATCATTAGTAAACCATAATTCGATCTTAAGATCTCCAACTATTTGTTATCAGACGAATTATAAATATCAAAATAAGTACCAAAAAAATTGCCATATGGGCTCGCCACTGCTCACAGCATCTTCATTTATTGGGTACTACTTACAAGCTATCGAAAATGTTATTAAAGTGTTGTGCTCTACAATGTTATTATATAATTATGATCAAATTTGGCATGTCGCGAAAAAATAAACCAAAATGTTATAGGACAGTTGTATTTTCGACTCAAAACTCGCTTTCATTAGCGATATGTTTATGACAATAAAGTAAATACGTCAAATGTTCTGTCTCTACCTACAGAACGTATCGATTGTACTATATTATTTTGTTGGTGTTCCATCACTTAAACACATTTATCCGAAAAATAATCTGTGCTAAAACACTGGTATGCTCTTTGATCCTCAGATCCGAATGGACGACTTGGATCAACACAGCAGCTAAATTGGGGTACACTACAATACATAAGCTTGGCGCAACTTACCTTTTAAAATTCCAACATTTTCGGCTTTATCATCTTTTTAATCACTTTTTCTAACTATTTTGGGTCTTGCCTTTCCAGTATAGCTTATATTTGCTTTATATGTGTTACTTTTTTCTCTATGGTAACAAATAACATTTTTTGAAATTGGAACCCTTATTTTTTCACAATAAGCGGCCGTAAAGCAATAATGACTTGCCTGAACGTGTTATTTAACGATAATGGCTGCATTAAATAGCGCTGCTGTTATGTAGACCTATCAATGTCAAATAATCAATCAAAATGTCAATTTCTAATACAGACAGGGGTCTGCAACCTAATCCAGCCTAAGGGCTCATTCTAAAATTATTTACTCCTGAAGGGCACATGAATGGTTGACGCAAATAAAATGGGGGGAGGGTCACCCTGCCGCGCCCCCGCCCGCCCCTCAGGTAGTTAGCACGCTTTGTGGCGCCGTGCCGCCACAAAGGGCTTGCCGACTTGTGCTGAAAGCTGAAAGTAGACTTATTCAAAGAAACAACGTGTTTTCATGGAGGGCGCATCAAAAAGCCGGTGCGCCCGTGATCATAGCGTTCTCGACCCCTGGTCTAATACATTACCCAGTATGTTGTAAATCTAATTTACAACATACCATACGTTCATTCAGCGACTCCTGTTGCTAACAATGTTTTAATAGGTCTACATTCGCAGTGGCGCCGTCTGGTGTCGATTTTAGAACTACTCAAAAAATCCTGCCATTACAAATAAACTACCAATTATAACAAAAACCAAACCAAAACACTTGATTAAAGATTTAACTATAATTGTTGCGGTTAAATTGCGTTGACAACTTCGTCAGTATAAATATTTCCAAGACTGGAAGAACCCAAGATTTTTTTACTAAATGTCGAAGTACCTTGTCGCCCTGACCATACCATGACTAAACAAGAAAATAAACCATGTTTTTTTACTAAATCCCGAAGCAACTTGACGCCTTAACCGGTAGCTTTCCGAAATTTCGTTCAGCAGGAAAACTGGTATTTATAAAAGTAACAAATAATCATTGCTTAAAATATAGCCAGTCGAAGGATAATGTTAATCAAATGCTAATTAAACGCCATTTGGTTTGTATAAAATTTATTGCTCGACCACCTGCACGATGTTCAGGGCGACCAAGATATTTCGGCCGTTCTAATTATAAATGTAATTATATTTGATTTGTGTGGAAAACAATAAAAAAATACGCGAATTTCAATAGGTGTTCTCGAAACCCCACAAAATACTTACAGTAAATTTTTTAACAGCCTGTATAATGATAGTTCCAGTAACACTGTTACAACTTCTAATACAAGAATTCTGTTATTTTCGTTCTGGAAAGTTATAGCCATAACTTATGTTTGCCGTTGGCAATTGTGACGTTACTAAGCGGGCGACGGAGCGATAGGGTAGGTGAGGTGGTGGAGGGAAACCGCTCACCGCATCGGCAAACTCTAGTCAGACGGTTTGTACAATTGTTTTAGGGTTTTATCATAACAATAACTAATAGTCGTATAGAAGCGAAACTCACGCTCCAAACTCGCTGGCTTAGGGCCCTATATCATTAGAACACCATGGTGGATGGCGCCACCGGTCGCGACACCCACAAAATGTGTACAGTTTTATGAGACAGAGTCGATAACTAAGCTATGTTTATTAATAGCCACAATTTAGCTTCATGGAGCATATAATATGAAAGGGATGAAAATTAATGTAAGCAAGACGAAAGTAATGGTTTTTGAAAGAGATGCAGATGTATCTGAGTGTAAAGTAAAGATAGGAGATGAAAGTATTGAACAGGTGAATGAGTTTGTTTATTTGGGAAGCATGTTTACAAGAGATGGTAAGATTGACGAAGATGCGGAAAGGAGAGCAAATGCGGGAAATAAAATAAATGGTGCTTTGCATGCGGTTGTGGCTAGCCGGTCGATGTCCAAAAAGGCACGACTGGCTGTCCATAATGGTGTGTTGATACCTACGCTTATGTATGGAAGTGAATGTTGGTCGTGGCAGAAGAGGCATGAAAGTAGAATAAATGCCGTGGAAATGCGTTCCTTGCGAAGTATGTGCGGTGTAACTTTGAATGATAGATTGAGAAATGAAGAGATTAGACAAAGTTGCGGTTTAAAAGATGATGTAGTGACAAAAATTGAAAGGAGTATGCTTAGGTGGTTTGGTCATGTTGAGAGAAGAGTGAACGGCGATTAACAAAAGGAATTTATAAGGCGGATGTCAATGGGAACGCCGGTAGAGGACGTCCTAGAAGGACATACATCGATGTTATTGGTGATGTTCTTCACAAAGGTCAGGTGCGTAGTACTCTCAACCGGCGTGCGTGTATGACAAGATGTATGAATGTGGATGAAGCGAAAGGGGTATGTAAGAGTCGTAGCATGTGGTGTTCTATAGTTTCTGCGTACCCCCATGGGAAAAAGGCGTGAGTTTATGTATGTATGTATTTTAGCTTCAACTAAATTATGTAACAAATTTTGTATTCAGTCGATGAGATTATACAGCTGAGGCAATTATTTATATTAAACTGATATCGTAAATTGTGTTTCGTGTGGGTTCCGGTAAAAAAGATCAACTTTGCCCCTTCGTGGGTGTCATTAAATGTGACTAAAGGATTATAGGCCGCGCTTTAGGTATGTGAGCGGCAGGAGGGGGGTGTGCACGGTAGACAAGACACAGCAAACTGACAGAGCGCGTCTATTGTTTCGCACCCCCCTCCTGCCCCTCCCGTACCTAAGGCGCGGCCAACTAGTTCCGCGCGGACTATACGTCAAGTGGATAGGCAGTAGCGTCCCCAGTCTTCTTATAACAACGAACTACGATCACTATTCGTCTCTCAAGTATGGTGACTATAAAAATTACACCTTAAATAGGTTAATAACCTTTCGGTGTAGCGGTCATGTCATTAAAAGAGCCTCCACTCCTGACGTACTTTGTCTGTCTGTTTTATGTATCAACTCGGTGGCGCAACCTAGTTGTTGCCGGCGACCTAATCACCCGCTGGTGGCGCAACCATTAATATGTATCAAGCTATTTGGCATCTCACTCACGCTGCCACCAGTTGCGCTACCAGGGATGCCCCTCCCTCCCACTCGAATCAACACTGTGCGTCTACGATGTCATTCGCACCGCACGTGTACATTGTTTATTGATTGTTTTCTTGATCGCATACACTATTATTTAACTTTCTATTACGTCGTACGTATAGCAAAAGAACTGTTAACTCTTCGACGTCCATTTTGAAACTGACAATCTTAGTGTTTGTTTCGGTGTTTCTCGCTTGGTAGCTCTAAGGTGGTGCGACTGGTCGTGCCATCATGGTGTCCTAATGAAATAGGGCCCCTAACCAACAAGTCATAGCCACATAACAGGGCCCCTAACCAACAAGTCATAGCCACATAACAGGGCCCCTAACCAACAAGTCATAGCCACATAACAGGGCCCCTAACCAACAAGTCATAGCCACATAACAGGGCCCCTAACCAACAAGTCATAGCCACATAACAGGGCCCCTAACCAACAAGTCATAGCCACATAACAGGGCCCCTAACCAACAAGTCATAGCCACATAACAGGGCCCCTAACCAACAAGTCATAGCCACATAACAGGGCCCCTAACCAACAAGTCATAGCCACATAACAGGGTCCCTAAACCAACAAGTCATAGACAGATAACAGGGCCCCTAACCAACAAGTCATAGCCACATAACAGGGCCCCTAACCAACAAGTCATAGCCACATAACAGGGCCCCTAACCAACAAGTCATAGCCACATAACAGGGCCCCTAACCAACAAGTCATAGCCACATAACAGGGCCCCTAACCAACAAGTCATAGCCACATAACAGGGCCCCTAACCAACACGTCATAGCCACATAACAGGGCCCCTAACCAACAAGTCATAGCCACATAACAGGGCCCCTAACCAACAAGTCATAGCCACATAACAGCTATAACAGACAGAATGTGGGCGACAGGGGCACGAAAATAGAAGTTTCGCTTTCATAATATGTATATTATTTATTTTCATGAATTTATGTTTAATTTATAATACAGTCATGCCCTCCTAGTTACCCCGTTGGATATAAGGCAGATCACATAAGTCGGGGTCTCGACAAATCTGTGAAGCGGGGAAAGAAACTAACTGCATAACGAATTGGATTGAAAATAACTACGTAACGCAAAATTGTAAGGAAGTAACTACGTAATTGTGTGAGTCGCGGTGTGACAGTATTCCAGTGTGTGGCTTATACAAGTACTGACGACAACAGAGATATGTTTGCAAGCAACGACAGTCATACGCATGTAACTGTTAGGGAACGTACCCATAATACGTGATTCGTTCAGGGGGGAGGGGGGTCTTCAAAATACCACGCTTGGTCACAGGGGCACTTGGTCATATACTACGGGTGGTCATCGACGGGGGGAGGGGGGTAATTTTTTTTAAAAAATGGTCACGTAGTATGGGTACGTTCCCTTATTATAATACTAGCTGTTCTTCCGCGGCTGTGCCCTCATTAATGATTTGACTACAGCGCCACCTATCGGATCTCAGCATAGCTACGAACCATCGTCTCGACAAAATAAATATATTGTGTAAATATGACCTCAATCGCTAAAGTCGTTCTCAAGTTATGGCGTGACCAAGGGAAATAGGGATTAATTTTTTATAGATAGAAGTTTGAGAGCATTTTTTTTTCTCGAGTTTCTTGGTCCTGGCAGTGTCAATAGGTTTTTCCGTATGGAATTCCGCAGAAGCAGCTCGGAGTTTTGATTTATGCCCGGTTAGTGGCAATAGGCTCGGCCCCTATTACAGGGAACTTAAAACATAACGGCGAAATGAAGGTGTTACTATACACCTCTACCCAACCCTTAGGGGAATACAGGCGTGATGTTATGTTATTTCTTGACGTGGTCGTTTTTGACTCTAGTCTCACCTGATGGTAAGCGCAGATAGGGTCTAAGATGGAGCACACGAATCAAAATAGCAAAGATATAGAGGGACTCTCCTATACCCCTCTGGCTCTCACATACACATCACGGAACAGTAAACTGCTGGCCTTTAATGTGAGGGTGGTAGCTAGCCAGGCGGACCGTATAGATCCTACCACCAAGCTTGCTGGGTTTTGTTGAAGCTTACAACACTTATATTTCCGGCGTGCGGTGATTTTTAATACACAAGCTTAGACGAGCGACGATAAAGATATCTTTCAAAATACAAAAGTTAGATGGCTCTTAGATATCTCTTATGTCGTCAGTACTAAACAAAGGGCTTGGAGCAAAAAGGTAGTAGTAATAGCGCAACGTTTTTTAACCAAAAAGTTTGTCAATTTAAAACTGCTAAAGCCGGGTTTGCTGCGACAAAAATCTAACAAAAAATGTTTTGTGAACACTTGGACCAATTACAACACAGTAAACAGACCACGCCCCAATTTTGTTAGAAAAACTTGTTAGGGGCTGTTTCTAACAAAAATATGGTCGCAGCAGACTTGACTTAAGACCGCTCCCTTATGTTTCGTTGCACTTATACATCAGCCACTTTAATTTAGAATTAACATGCTTTGAGATTAAAAGCCTTAAACTTAATAGTACAGAGTTCAATTTTCATTGTTTGAAACAGTATTTCTCATAGTTCACAATGTTCACATGTACATGAGAGGTCAGCATAAACTGGAAATATATAGCTTGATTGGTCGTCGTGTGTACACATTATAAGGACCCTGCATTAGCGATACGAGATATTAAAATCTATTATTTCGATTGTTCAAACATCTCGATAATTCTCGATGGTTTTCTCTCTGAGTCAAGTCGATGTAATCGTGAATAGCGAACCATAGGAATTCGGGCTCATCGAGTCGATCAATTCTCCGAGGACAATCGAGAAGCATTCGTTCGGAGCGAGTTCAATCGCAGCATGAGGCCGATGTTTCTAATCAATCGAAAAACATCTCGGAATCGCCCATCGCATTTCATTCGCGTTCATTCAATAGCGTTCATCAAAATGTAGACCCTCTGTAAGGTTTCAGTACCGAATGAACGAGCCCTATTAAAAAAACCACACTGACATATTAGGGAGCGATCTTCTGCGGGAACAAATCACGTTGTTTTGCACACGCACTAATATTACTTACACAAGCAAAAAATCACGCACGCAATCAAAGTTTTATATAGCGTTTTAGTGTAATTACGAACATGGGAATATTCCGAAAATTACGAATTTCTACTAAACCGGGCAATATTTTTTGCTCTGACAACATTACATTACTCATTCTTGCATTATTATGTTGCCAGAGCAAAAAATATTGCCTGGTTTAGTAGGAATTCGTAATTTTCGGAATATTCCCATGTTACCTTAAAGCACCATAAACAGTTCGTCATGGGCGAAGTGGTCTTTGACAGAAAGACTCGCCCGGTGGTCCGTGATTGGACAATACTGGTGAAGGCCACGTTATGGCGACCACAACGCTTTTATCTTGACGATACGTGGAGTAAAACATAGCATTTTCACCCAGTATAGCAAAATAATGGACAATGACATACAACAATACAATCACAATATTTAGTGTTTAATTCCGCCAAACAGTTGATACATACATTCAGTGGCGTAACACGTACATCAGAGGCCCATGGCAAATTCATTGGATGGGGGCCCCAGTTAAAAATCGTCACGTTGTAACCAAGCGATTGTTGGGCGACCTTTTTTATTATTATTACACGTTCCCCTCACTCTTCGATTTCTCCTGTATCTTGGGTGCATTTACAAACAAAAAATTTGCCGCCCCTAAAATCTAATCTGCCGCCCTAGGCTCCAGCCTACTCAGCCTGCTGGTAAATCCGCCGCTGGGTATTTTGCCAGCCCTGCCACCTTATAGTTACGCCACTGCATGCATTAATGGACCTTCTGCATTTGCATATATTTGCGGGCGGGAGAGCGGTGCTGCATACTACATCCAAGCTTCAACTGTTTGGCGGAATTAACACTAAAGTATTGTTATTGTATATTTGTACCCTGTATAGCGTTCAAACCAATAACTTCAAATTCACCTGGCTTAGACGTTCCACAACCAGCTAAATAATGGAATCAGGCCTTGCTTTGCGGAAATCCATGATATACAAATATACAATAACAATATTAGTGTTAATTTCACCAAACAGTTGATCAACCGTGAATGCAGTATGCAGCACTGCCCTCCACGGGGCATCCTCATGATCGCGTCCAAGCGGTCGACGAGTCGACAACTCCTGAGGATGCCCCGTGGAGGGGCGATACACGTGTCGTATCGGTTTGATTTGCTTGTGTGTTCATGTTATTAATCGCACCTTCTGCATTTGCATAAACAGGGTGTAAACGAAATCATGTAATTCCTTCAAACCTCGTGATGTACTGCTGACATAGATTAACCCTGCAAGGGATACATTTATATTCAATAAAAAAAAATTACAAAAAGAAAAAATGTGCTTTTAACGTGAGGCACTAGCGCCCCGAGCGAATTACGCGGATATAAAATGTCTCACGTTAAGAACAATGTTTATTTCTTGTAATTTTTTTTTATTCAATCCATAAGTATCTCGTTCAAGGTTAATCTATGTCAGCAATACATCGTGAGGTTTGAAGGAATTACATGATTTCATTTACACCCTGTATATTTGCAGGCAGGAAGGCGATGCTGCATACTACATTCAGGCTTGATCAACTGCTTGACTGAATTACCACTAAATATTGTATATTTATTCCACCACCAAACATCTACCTCTACCATCTACCTCTAAATATTACACACCTTCTTTTCAGGGCCTCGGAGTCCCAAAGTCGTTCAGAGACGGATACAGAGAGCGACCACACCCGCCCACCATTCATCAACTCGGATCTGGTACTCAAGGAGTCTCTGAAGGAGGAGAAGCCCCTCCCCCTAGCCCTGAAGTACGCACGCTCATAGCGACAGGTTTAGTGTAGCCTTTAAGATCTTCCTTTGCATTGGCTAGAGATGTAGAATAAATGTTGTTCGTTAAGGTGGAAGCGGTCGGTCGGCCCGCAAAATTCAATTCATAACGTCAAATTTTACGGTTTTATTTGCACCAAACTAAAGTTGTGTATACGTATTTGTACACGTTATAAAATCTAAATATGTTTAACGCGATCCACACCTGTTATTTAGATTCTATAATTGTTTATACAAAAAACACCGTAAAATGAAAAATGAAAATGTTTTTAAAAAGTAAGCAAAACACATGAATTCTGTGCTATTTTGGTATACTCAAATAATAAAATTATGTCTTTAAGATGCTCATACTTTGTGTAAACTCGAAAAAAAATTGAATTGCGCCGACCGACCGCTTCCACCTTAAAGGAATATTCGGAAATACGAGTATTACTCGGGTCGTATATGACATTATATCAAAACAAATGACGACCTGACGACGACTCCCTACGACTATGGAAAAAAAATAGGACGCTCTATCACGTACTTAATTCCCTGTATCTACAGATAAAGCCATCCACGAAGACTCGCCCCACTCTTCGTCTAAATCGCGTGTTCTCTCTCGCTCTTCATCTTAGAGCGAGAGAGAACGCGCGTCTTCGAGGATGGCACTATTTGTACTGCCCGTTCAGTTTATCAACTGAACAAAAGAAGAAAGAAGCCGACGGTCACGTTTACAATTATTTTAAATGTAAACATAGGTAGGATAACTTCAAATTAACTGGCAATACTTCTCAGAGTTACTAGGTAATAGAACCCAGTCAAATAAAAAGATACCTTAACTCTTGTTAAATAGATACCAAGATACCTAACCAATACTGTTGCGAAGAGCGTGCACGTAGGTATTTTTGTTATCTAATTTGTTAACGGGATCTTTACATAGTATAAAACAAAATCGCTCCCACTAGGTATCTGTACGCTTAGATCTTTTAAACTACGCAACGGATTTTAATGCAGTTTTCAGCAATAGATAGAGTGATTCAAGAGGAAGGTTTATAGTATCTACATTGAAGCCGTGGCAGGTCACTAGTGTAATAATAATTTATTCATAACACAGTCATACAATAGTTCCATAAAGCACAAAAATCAAGAATTAAATTTAGTGAAGGTTTTTAAATTCTTCTCACAAAAAGTCTGTCGTTTGCGGCTAGGGTTATCAGATCAAATATTGAAACTTCCTGACAATGTCCCTGACTTTTCAGTCAATTTCCTGACATTTTGAATGTTGTGAATTTCTTTTTATTACTAATACGTACGTTCCTCTTTCAATATCACAAAAATCCCGACAATTACTGTTTTTCCCTGTTTCCCTGACAGAGGGATAAAATTCCGGACATGTCAGGGAAATTCCTGTCGTCTGGTAAACCCTATTTGCGGCAGGTCTTATCGTGCGTTGTCATGCATGCCTCAGGGGTTTGCTACGTTCATGGCACTTTAAGAAATCTTAGTAATTAATTAAAAAAGCAAACCGCAAATCAATAACAGACATCAGAGTTTGTTTTCTCCCAAACTAAGTAAAAACCTCTTAGGAGACAATATTCTACTGCTTCTGTGCAGAACCCGTGCGTAACCAACATTGAACGGGTACATTTACAACTTCTCTCAGAAAATCATCACTGAATAGACGACACGTTTAGTGCAGTGGCTGAGCGATCGGCTTCTGCGCTACGGGTCGTGGGTTCGATTCCCGCACGGAACAAATATTTGTATGGCCTACAGATAGTTGTTCCGGGTCTGGATGTTTGTGCGTGTGAAGATTTGTGTTAGTAAACGCACCCACGATACAGGAGAAATGCTAGTGTGGGGCAACGTTATTTAAAAAAAAAAAAAATTGCTATGATAATAACTTTATAATGCTAACCTAAGCCTAAGCCGGTTGCGCTAGTAAGTCGGTTGCGGTAACCTAAGCATAAGCCGGTTGCGCAGCGACAAAAATCTAACAAAACAAACTAACAAAACATGTTTACAAAACACTCGGACCAATGACAACACAGTAAATTAGGTTTTGTTAGAAAATCTTGTTAGGGGGCTATTTCTAACAAAAACATGGTCGCAGCAGACCTGGCTATCCAATTAAGTGTTAATTAGATAACAAGAATGATACCTAGTAACCTTGTGAAGTTTAACCAGTTAATTCGAAGTAACCAGAAGTAATTCTGTAGAAGGACTGAACAAATGTCCGAGAGCCATACGAGTGTCAATTTCTATATGGGATTTAGATTGACATACTCCGTTGTTGTGAATGATTGACTTGCCAGATTCAAATATCAGAATTTAATTATTAAATCACAAAATCTTGCGCATGTCCTACCGTAAAATGGAGCTATTTGAGAACTTCTGGGCTAATTGGAATTAATTTAGAACGTGCTTCTTAAACCATAACGACCACAAGTAATTTATTTACGACTTCAAACTCGTTGTGTATTTCAATATTTGGAATTGTAGGTAGTTTAAAAAATATGTCGTTAAATATCCGGCATGTTCTTGCCAGTTGGCCTTATGGTTTTCAAATAGCCATATTTTACCAGTACTATGCTTACTTCAATGGAGATGTCAAGGCCCAACTATCTAAACCCTGTTCACGGAACAAAAAAAAATAAACAATACTGTGCATTCCCCTTGTGGTTACATACGAAACTAGGCGATGAAAAATTCGAAACTTAATAGAATAAAAAGTGTTTCAAATAGTTAACATTACACAATTTCTTTTTGTTAGAAATTAATCTTAAGAAATATTTTACGGAAAATATCTATATTAACCTTTTCAGTGCCAGGCTATAGATGTTGAAAGTATTAAATCGACTGCATAATACACTTCCGCTTCCTTTCCCATTCACCCAATATCATTCTTACATTCAATCATCAACTCACTCTCTCATTCGTTCCAACAACCCAAAAGGGCGGCCTTTTACCGGCTCCGAACAAAATCTCTATAAAACATTGTGAAGTGATCTGTTTTAAGCGTAATTCTTACATTACGGGACGTCCCAGAACAATTAGGTGCACCTACATCAAGTAAAAACGAGACCAGGAACCGTGAGTACCTATCCATTGCTTTCCTGTCCGTTTTTCCGTATTGTGCATTTGGTTTACTTATAGCAAATTAACTTGTGGTAGGTCAACAATCGAAGGTTATAACCTTTTAAACGCGTGGCTACATATCAATTGCCGTGCCCCTAGCGCGCGACTACGAATCGATAAAATAATACCTACAATAAATATATTAAGCTTTTTCAATACTTAGAGCTATGAAACAATTTAAAGTAATTGTTGTAAATCATATCTCTATTGAATAATCGTTTTAGTTGTACCACGCAGTTCATAGGACGAAAATAGAACAAAAAAACCATGCATGTTCTCTGTCGCAGAAACACGACACGCGCGGTAGGGGCACGGAAATATTTGTCGCAGAAATGCGACTCAAGCGGTTAAACGGTTAATCTTAAACATAAACAGAACTCATATCAACCACCAACAATAAACGTAACAGCACTTCCCTTGCCGCCACGCTATACAGGGTGTAAACGAAATCATGTAATTCCTTCAATCCTCGTGATGTACTGCTGACATAGATTAACTATGAAAAAAACAAAAAATTACAAGAAGTAAACATGTGCTCTTAACGTGAGGCATTTTAGCGCCCCGAGTGAAATGACCGCGCGGCGAGCGATAACCGCGCAATTCGGTCGGGGCGCTAAAATGCCTCACCTTAAGAACACATGTTTACTTCTTGTAATTTTTTGTTTATTGAATCCAAATGTATCCCGTGCAGGATTAATCTATGTCAGCAGTACATCACGAGGATTGAAGGAATTACATGATTTCGTTTACACCCTGTATATTATCGTACTTTTTTGACGGGTATTGACGTCGTTGGCGGTTCGGGCACGTTTTCGTTTGACATCTATAGCCGTCGATACCGTTCAAAACGTTAAAGAGTATTGAAATGTTGTTTTCATTTTATTTTTTCGTTCCGTGAATAGGGTTTTACATGTATTACACAGTTAGAGCTCTGCCTCATTAGTGCGTTGCGTCGTCGCACCCGACGTTTCAACGGATCGGCGGACGAGAGACGAAGCGTGGGGAGGGTGATGCGATGCGCTGTCGGAGCTCCGGTGCGACGACGGACAGTGTTCCACTGCTAGAGGGGCAAACGAGATTGACTGACGTGCGTGCGTCGTCCTCTTGCGCTGCGACGTCGCGCGTTGTCGCAACGCAGGCGTGGCAGACAATGCGTTGATCCGTTGCGACGACGCAACGCACTAATGAGGAATCGCCCTTACTGAGCGTTTTACAGTCCGCCCAACCCGAGATTACTGTAAAAGTTATGACATTTATTCTTCTACATCTTTAGTCAGGTGTGTACTTAACTCCCGCTATCCCTAGCCATGCGGCTCCCTTCGCATTTCCTCGCCTTTGCTTCTCGCGTCCTCACTCCTTTCCACCATTTCAATATAAGATACAACTGCAAAGATATACTATCGTCATGTCCCAATTAATGTACAAATCATACCAAATATTAAAATTATTAAATTAACGTACAAATTATAAAGTCAAAGAGAATACCTCCGATTTACCGTCAGATCTATCGTTAAATAAATAGTAAGAAAATAAGCTTACTGCATAAGAAAAAAACTACATAATTTTGCTAAAAATATGTATGTATACTTTAGTACAAGTGTGGGCAAACTTTTCTCATAATGGACCGAAAAAAATCGAAGTCGATCTTATTGGAACCAGAATTTTCATGACATGATATTAACATTTTGTCATAGGCGTTCCACTCGTTCTCACCCTAGAGTGCGCGCAAGATAAGTCTGCGCGCGGCCAAAATCGGACTAATCCTGGTCCACCACAAAGTTGCCGTTTTATTAACTTTATCGCTAGATTTACCCTATTTTAGGCATAAAAGAAAATATTATAATGAAGATTACAGTAGACCTCATCAGACGATAATAATCATAATGCATTCTTATTAATTCACGGTACATTTATAAGCTTAGTTCTTTTCCTTTGCAAATTACGTAAAAAAACTAATTAGTTTAATTGGTAGGTAGTAGATTTTAACGTACATAACTTAGCTCAATTAAAATATAATAAACCGCAAAAGAGGGCTACCCAATTTTAATGCTCACGAATATATTACTTTTCCTTAAAAAGTAGTACTTTGTATTTTTGCGATCATGGCAACATTTAGCACGCCCTCCGTCGCGCGCTGACTTATCTTGCGCGCACTCTACAGTGGGACATTGGTGCCGATTCTGTAGCACATTTTGACAGTACTAAACTAGACTAAACGCAACTGTCACTTTCTTTTTCTATTGAAACAGAAATGCGCTACAGAATCGACACCAATGAAGGCATATGATAATAATAATAGAACTTACTAGTGTCAACGCAAACACGACACAGATATCTACATTTATTTTCGACACTATTGGAAAGGTTCCTACGACGACGGTTACTGGCGGGCCGGATTAAAACGGTTTGCGGGCCGTACCTACTTTGCCCATCACTGTTTTAGAACAAGAAAAAAAATGCACTAATTCCTAACGATATAATATGATCTGACGATAAATCGCTTCGTGTATCAGCACGGTTTACAACCAATACTATTCATTGCACAAGAAAGAGATAGCACTACCTTCTTCTCCCTTTATCTATGCCGTGATTAAAAGATAAGCCAGTCAGCAAGGTTGGTAGCGCGGCTGACTGCCCAGAGTACGCCGGACGTACTTAAGTATCAGAACCTTAGATTATATACATCTAGATAGAGCCACCGCGTAGCCGCACTCGAGACAGCAATGTAAAGCTAAATTACTGCATCCTCCCATCGTAGAGCATGCAATATACACTAAACACTTAACTAATGGAGTCTATTTCTCATAAATTTTATACAAGATTACGGGCAAACCGAAGTTCTGTGACAGTGAGTTGGCTAACAATAAAAAGTTCGCCAAGCTAATAACGACACGTCATATTAAACTGAAGATATGATGCTTTATCTCAGATTTCTTAATAATTTTGTAGTGTGTCCCTGGATAATGTGCACAAATGAAAATGGGTGAAACTAGACCACAATTTATTGACAAAAAAAAATAGAAAAAAGAACGTAAGTTGTTTATTTTTGTAAAAATCGTTGTAAAAAAATACTCTTTTTTTATTTCTTCAAAGTACCGCGTTTTTAACTTGATGACTGGTTGTTAAAGGTTGCTTTTTATTTGCTATGCAACATTAACTCTTTGCCATCATTATTATTTTCATTTAAACGAAAAACATGCAATGAATGAAAGTTATTAATTTTTATTAATAAAAAACGAAAACTTAGATATGTATTTTTTTCCATTTTTTGTCGATAAATTGGGGTCTAGTTAATACACCCATTTTTATTTGTGCACATTATCCAGGGACACACTGTATATGTATGCTTCTCACTTCCACACTTCCTACTGTAATCATGGCTACATCTAGAGGTATTTAATCTAAGATCAAAGCACTACCAATCTTGTATAATTCTATCTCACTCTTACAATGGTAGAAAAATAGTCAATCAGTAGATTAATATTAAACAAATGTATTTCTCATTGACGCAGCATCTCATAACTGCCTTCCAATAGTACAATCGAATTGCACGATCTGCCTTCTAAAATTAGCAATAATTAATATAATATGGTATCTTATATAAGACATGTTCTATGTGTACCTGGCACTAGATATAGTAATCTGAAGGTGCTATGTTTAACGAAGTTCAGTTGTAGATTAGAGGCGGTAGCTTACTGACAAAGCAACTAGCACAAGAAGGAATAAAAACTACCACTACCCGCAAACATGTACAGACAACAGCGAAAGACGATTAATATTTTAGAATTCTAATAAATGTATTGATAACCAAAATACAACTCTTAAAGGTGGGTTTACACCAAACGAATATAGAGTTAGAACTAGAATAACAGCACAGAGCGTCGTTGTTTATTACTTTTTGGTTTAAACGATAATTCGTTTTTATCATTTACACCAAAAGATTACCAACGAGCAAGAATGACAACAAACTGGAAACAACTGGAATTCTTGCACATGCTCTAGAGATGTTTAGATCAGGTAGATTTATCGGTTAAGTCGCTAGATCACAAGAACGCTTTGAAGAGATCGCTTCAAGGAGCGAGCACGACCGAACACGAAATAATTCTCTAAGCAACTGTTCGCAAGCTCGTGCGCCGTTTAAATCAAGCGATCGAGTATTCTTAGAACATTCCATAGAATCTCCGCAAACAAGATAGAACAACGAAAGAATGCTTTGTCTCTGTTTACACCAAAAGAATTTGATGGAGTGGTGATAGAATGAGTATTCGCTCGTTTGGTCTAAACCCAGCTTAAGAATTCACTATTAGTTACAAAACAAAAATTGGCAAGTTTTCATTCATAAAACAATTTTGAAACCGTAATCATCGCTTTTGATGTTGACTGTACAATATTAGCTGTGAATTATTTTGTTCAATTAACTTATCATATTGCAGCCCACTGCCGGATATAGATATACACAAAATTATACTCCAAAAACTACAAAAGTTACTACTTCTTGTGACATCATTTCTTCCCAGCAGACGTAGCATGACCATAGTTGATGACGGTTTTGTCGACGAAAGAAGAGACAATCACATTACCATTTGTGTATATGTAAATGTGTCTATTCTTATTCCCAAGGAAGGTTGATGTCAGGCAGGCGGCCGGTCATAAAACAACAAGCCAAAACCTCTAACAACATGGATATACGAATTGCATGTTGTGCCGACCCCACCTAGTGTGGGATAAGGGCAGGAAGATGATGATGATGTAGAATTGTGTCTATTCTTCGTGGTCCTGCTACTTCTGCTGGCATCAGCTTTTCGGCTAGGTCGTCTCCATTAAGGTGTGCATCCTTGACGGTTCGTGTTCTGGATTCGGCTTTAGCATTATGCAGGCAAACATTTCTTCAACTATAAGATGTATCCTTCGGAGAGTGGAGATTGTTCTTCTTTTTAAATAAAAGAATTACTAATATTCCCTTCTTGTGAACTATTTCCCAGAGGACTTACAAGCTTATTACAGTATTCGTAAACACTTTCAAAGAATTATTGGCTGATATTCATTATTTGCACCCACCTAGAAATATTAAAAAATTATGAATTTGCCTTCTTCATCGTATTTGTACACGTACGCTGCTGTACACAGGCCTTTAATAAACGCCATAATGCTAACGAAATAACTCGAGCTATTTACATCTCTGGAAAAAATGAGTACGAAAAATAAGGGCGCCACTTGTCATACAGTGTAGGCGCCACTGACTGGCACATTACTGACAAAGATTAAAAATTAGTTCCGTTTAAGACTTTTGTCAAACTGTACACTATTGCCAAAAGCGTCACGCAGGGCAATGTCACACCAAGAATACATTTAAGACTTTTCGCAACTGCATTTGGCCCTGAAGACTGAAGGCTCCAACGAGTGCTTCTAGTTGACCCCAATAGAACGCCCAATGGCAGGGTTCGCTATAGGCACTTAGGTTCGTATTACAGAACGAAACTCTAGCATTGATCTCTGTTTATAACTAGTTTTGAGTCGAGTTTCAATTTTAGAACGTTCCTGAAGCATAGATTCATTGATCATAGTTCAGCTGAGTTTGGCTTTATTCTAGATCGTTACTCAGTTCGTAGATTCGACCCCAAGCAATGATTTGATCTGTAATCAACCAATCGATTGGCTCGATTTGAGTCTCATTTCATCTGAGTATAGATTGATTGCCGTTCTGGAATAAGACCAATGCTCAAGTACCTACCGATTCTATACTTAAACAGTGATCAACTGATTAAAGATCAACCTGGACTTGAGGAATGTTCTGTAATACGGACCTTAGTCCTCTGTCCTTAGTTCCTCTGTTAAGCCACTGACGTCCTTATATGAACACACCTTAAATAGCTCATCCGACCTACATACCGTCCGTCGCTGCGCCTGCAAAAACCGCTGTTTTTTTTTTAATCTGTCTGATACTATTTTATAATAGTTCTCAAGCCACGTGCAACTGTCAAATACGTTTTCTAATCATTTATTTTGCTCTCTTCTTAACCAAATAAATGATTAAAAAACAGATTTTACAGGTGCACGTGGCTTGAGAACTATTATAAAATAGCATCAAAGACAGATTTAAAAAAAAAGCAGCGGATTTTGCAGGCGCAGCGACGATACACCGATGACGTATGTAGGTAGGTTGGCACTGCACTAATAGGTTGTGATGACAGCCAAATCTCTGCACTGTACAGCCTATTCCTTCTTTTTGACAGATGACTTTGTCCGGCAGTGGACTGTTCTAGACGGGTGATGTTGTCTATGGAATGTGCTAGTAGTAATGATTGCCAATCAAGAATGCTTTAGACTGATGTAGCGATATGTACTTACGGGACAGCTGTCGTCATACTGTTGTGATTTTAATTTTATAGAATGGTTACAGTTTCGCTTGTTAATGGGACAAGCTGTTAGTCAATATGGTTAGATTATGGTGTCGATTCTGTTGCGCACTTTGACAGGACTAAACTAAACTAAGGGTGATTGTCTCTTTCTGTTTCAATAGAAAAAGAAAGTCACTGTTGCGTTTAGTCTAGTTTAGTACTGTCAAAATGTGCTACAGAATGGACACCATTGTTAAGTCCGATGCGATGTTCTTAGCTGTCAGATTTCACGAGTTTGTACAACGCGATTACATGAAGAATGAGGTAGGAAATGGCGGGGTTTTTTTGTCGTTATTGGCATCTCGCTCACGCACCTTCTCTGGGAGCGAAAGGCAGATAGTAAATCCGCTTTTTTCAATCCCATTCTTTATGTAATCGTGTTGTTAATAAGTTTAGATGAAAAACAAAACATGATAGGTTGTAAAGAATTGTATTTCTGTCTACATCCAGTGATACATACCTACTTTCAGTTAATTAGGTATTAGTAATGGTGTTTTTAGAGTCGTGCTGATTTCGTCACGCACGCGGGACCGTCGTCGCGCACCCATTTCACCAGTGCGTGTCCCCACGTACAAAAAGGTGAAATACAGTCAGGCGCCACGCATGCGGGATAACTAGAGCTACCAACCCTTCCGGAATTCTCTAGGTGTTCAATAAAAATCTCCCGAAATTTGGATCGCGCACCATATTATAGTAAAGGCGGCGGCCGATCGCAGTGATGGTTGCGGCGCCGGAGAACGGAATTTGCTCAACAAATGGCGCATGCTCACCTCACTTTCACATCCAAAGCGTTATTTTTTGTCTCGCAGCCGGAATTTCCTTCTACAGAGTTCACAGCTCTAGGGACAACCCGCGTGCGTAGCAAAATCTGCACGACTCTAAAAACGCCCTATTACTTAACTGAAACTATATTTATCTAACCACTTTGAGAAATACAAATCTTTACTAAGAACACCACATCTTATTATCAGACCAACTTTTATTGGTCCGAGATCTTATTGAATATTTTTCTCATACATTGGACGACACTACAGATATATCAACTCCGCATTATAGTTTTTAATATTCAGTACTAGGGTAATGTTACCTTAAAATGAATCTTTTAGTGTAACGGAAAATCTACTGCCTAAAATGTAATAATTTAAGAGGGTAGGTACTGGACGATATGCAAACACGCGGGTGAATGTATGTATTGGTAATTTATAAGTGAATAGTGCTACTTCTATTCAATTCAAGAAATACCTACCTATCTAAATGAAATGTGTACTTAAATGAACAATATTTGAGAAGGGAAGAGAAATACATAATTTTGAACATGTCATTAGATTATATGAAATTTAATTATAGTCCGTTTTATATTATTCATCTGATCCGCGAGTTGTTGTATGCTGCGCCCTTTGATTATTTACTAGTCGAGTAAATAATCACAGGCTGCGCCCTCAGCTGCGCGTTATCCTAATGTATGTATTAATGTACCTCGTTGTGATTTGATAACCTTTGCTAGTCGACATGGTCACACAGTGCGCAAACGCCAACCAAGAATTATTTATTGTATTATTTAGAATTATAGATAACTAGCTTATTTAATTTAATATTTTTTCGAAATTCTCACAAATTTTTTGATCTATCTAATAAACTGATAAAATTTCGATGCAACAGCGTAGCAATTTTCACAATTTTAGCGATCTTAAAAAAAAAGATTATGAAATTTTTGCAATAGGTTTACTTCTAAAGTCTTACCGTCCACTGCGCGTGATCGCATTTTATTTAAGAATCTCATGAAATTATAATTTCTATTGATATTTATAAAAAGTATTACTAGTTTTAAGCGAGCAGTGATTAGTTTAGTTGCGTTTGTTCGTGATATTTCCAAACTGCCTATTTCCAAATTATAAAATTATTGTGTAGCACAAAGTCTGTAATGATTATTGTGGAGACTTGGCAACTAAGGGGCCATTGAAGTATTACGTAAGCACGAAAGGGGGGCGATGGAGTCTTTGCTTAGCTTATTTTTGATGACATGGGGCACGGGGGTGTCTAGATGATGATTTCGTCAGCAATTTTTATTTATTTACTTATTTTTTTGGATTTAAAAACTGCTGCTCATGAATAACAATAAAGAAAACTGATCAGTTCGTAAGAAATATATATCAATGTTTATGTAAGCATAGGAGGTAAACGCTACTTACTTTTGCTGACAAGGTGGAGGGGTGGGTCAAAAATTACTAAAATTCTGCTTACGCAATATTTGAATGGCCCTTAGTATAAAATATTGTCACATAAGGTGTATTACAGTGGAACGTACTGTCGCATTTTTGAGGTCCTTAAAATAATGAAGTCAAAATAAGTCTTGCATTCTACAAAACATTGAATGTTAAAAGTGCGGCTGTACTAATTGTATCAGCAACCAATTTACCGATCTCTCATTTTCTATATTTATTATTTATTTGTATAACTATTTTTGTTTGCAGCAGAGCTGTTTTAGATATTCCCTTATTTCACGTGTAACAAATTATAAATTCTTAACTTTTCTTTTAGCAAATAAAATTGATGATTTTTCTTTCATATGCTTGTTATAGAACTAGTGCCATATCCAAAGATGTAAATGATAGTGTATCTAATAATATTGCTGTCACTGAAAAGTGAAGCTTAGCTTGAGTACAAAGTGTGAAATAATGAGATACATCGGCAAAGTTTTAATCTCATATATTATGTGAAAATATATTTTGAATATGCTAAATAAAAGTTGAAAGAAGTCTTTCGTTTTATTTTTGAGTGTAAGAGTGGAACCTATACCCTCTTAAAAAACACGGTATTAATAAAACCTACGTTTTAAAATAGCCCCGTCTCTTTTGTTTATACGTTCGAAAGAGATGGGTATATTTTGAATTTGGGTTTAATTTAAACCATCTCAGAATAAGGCCCGGTATCCACCAAAGCAGAGAGGAGAGGAGACGAGCTGAGATGTGTTTGAATAAACCAATCCGATTTCGTTATTTCCACATCTCTTCTCCGCTTAGTTTGGGTGGAAATGGATCAAGCGGAGAGGAGAGGAGATGTCTCATTTTTCTATAGAATTTTGTGCGGCGAGCGAGCAAGCGGCGCGGCAGAGTGGAGAAGTGTCTAGTCGGGCGGCACACGCGCTCGCGCACCCCATCTATCTATCGATCTCTCTCAGCTCACATCTCTGCTACACAAAGCTCACATCTCTCCGCTTTGGTGGAAATAACCTGGCAGCTTTGCAGCACATCTCTCCTCTCCGCTTTGTTGGATACCGGGCCTAAGGGGTTTCGTGTCTATTAGGATAGCCAAATTATGCAAGGGTAATCGCTTCGATTATTTCACTTACCCTACAATACGATTTACACCTGATGAAACACAGTTGTAAGTATTTGATTCAAGGTGATTTCTTTGTTTGCCAAAATTAGCTTTCTTCCTACCGGGTCCGGTTAATTTAACCAATCTAGCATCCTGCTGACAAGCGTGATTTTAGTGTGGGTTTATGAAATTCTACTCATTAATTTGGGACTTGAAGGGGTTTATAAAAATAAACAAAACCTTTGTTTTAAACAAATGTTTATTTACTTCATTATAACGCTCGAATTTCTCCAGTCACAGAGGACGAGCAGAGAGGAAACAAACAAGGGATTTCTTCCAGGTCGTTCAGAATCTTGAGCCTTTTCATCCAGGCGCCCAACCCCTGTTGAACATAGAAAGAGTATGAGCACCACAAAATAAAGCCAAAGCGCAGTAGAGACGTTTACAATTGAACGTTTGCGTTAACGAAGCATCAAATTGAAGATTATTAAAAACTTTAAACGCCCACTACTAATTTGGCCTGGCTGTTATCACATTGTCGTTACGCCAACCAAATGTTCCGTTACAAAATATATTCGAGATTTTAATGTGCAACGGTGTTGGATTATAAAATTAACGCATAGTATGCACATTGGATCGGTAGATAGACTTGCGAGCTCGAGGCTCTTTACGCCCGCCGTCAACGTCTTTTCTCAGCCGTACTTACGATTTTTAAATTTTCGCATTCCTGTGTCTTCTGCCGTTGTCGCCTAACGTATACAGCGTAACGCCGTCGCTTTAGCATCGACTACGCATCGCCGCCGTAAGCTCGTCATCGTCATGCCGCATCTAACTATCTGAAAGGACTCGCACGCACTTTGTGGCATGTCGCCGCTCGACAGCGTTAGGTAATGTTAGCAGAGCCGGTTATGTCGCCCTAAGCGTCAGTCGCTTCGGACTTGTCAGTTAGCTGTGATCACGTATTGGGAGCCAATCAGAGGCCGTCAGGCTGGGGTGCGTTCGCATCGTGTTACGTGGACGCAATTTTGGAGCAGTACTCCGTTTATTATTTTAAGTGTAGGTTTAGAGGCGGGGTTTTAGTATCCTAAACGAATCGTTTCGAGTACGAAGTTTAAGAGTTTTTTTTATCTATAAGAGATTGTTTTTAAAAAGATCGCTAGATATAAACGCACCCCTCTACGGATCACTGCCTGCAAACAGTCATACATTTGGAATAACCAATGTTAGATATCGATCAGCCCGAGCCGACCGCGCGACATAAAGGTATCCTGCAATAAAACCACAAATTTAAACAGAAGTACCGCAACCAAGGAGAAGCTGTATTCCAAGCCAAAGATCTCTAGGGTATCATGCATGAAGAGTTTAGTGCCGGAAGGAGTAATTAAAGTAAAAATATAATTCTAAGGAATTTAATCTAAATGAAAATATACAACTTAAACAAAATGTACCTTAACACTTACACTTATCATAAGCGAAATCAATCCAATCAATTATATAAAACTAATTCGATCATATTATTTATGTAACATGGAGCATTCAAACAGCGGGTGAAATGAAAACGTTCCGTCAATATATCTCTCATTTATTACATATAAAGTGATTCACATAATTTTTCACTCGTACTGCACTTACAAGCTACGTGTCCGGGACGCTCGTGCGTTCGCACGCACGCACGCACGCTAGCACGCACGCATCGTAATGCGGCTAGTTCGACCGTCGCACGGCACTAGGTACAGATTTGTTCGTGTCACGTGGTATTACTACGAGCTTAGCCTAGGTGGTGGTGCGCCGCTATCGCGCTAGTAGCGGCGCGGGCCCATGCCGCTCAGCTCTCTACCGCGCGCCGCGCCGCCCCCGCTACGTACAAACAACACAGTCACGTCCGTGCTCACGGGCCGCACGCAGCCACTCACCCACAGGGAAACAGTGACCACACCGCCTTAGTTCATAGTGAAACCGCACCTCTACTAGACCTCGCACGATTATTACTATTTCATCAATTTATAAAACCGTCTCACGCTTTATCTGTAACGTTTTATTCACTACAACCTAAGAGGCGTTCCACGGTTATCTGGGAGCGAGCGTCGATCAACATTGATATTATAACAAAAGTGGCGTCACCTTGTTTTATCAGTCCAACATTAGTTTAGCTGCATTGAAAGTATTTGGCATTGTTTGAATCATGTTTAAGATATTTGCACCGCGATTTTGATCCATTTATGGTGACTATGCCGTATGTATGTAACAGTTAACAAGAAGTAGACAGGTTCTAGGCAAGTTATTTTTATATGAGATCATTATCTCACAAAATAGTTATGTCTAGGAAAATAACATTACATAATTATTATTTCTTAGTAAGTTACAAGTTTTCCTGTTTGTTCAAATTAACTTATTTAATTGTAGGCATACTATAATGTTGTGGCTAGATCTAGTGAACATAATAAATTAAGATACAATCATATGTATTTGAAATCTAATGTTGTCTGTAACTATTATTTACAATGTAAAGAAGTTATAAACTAATTATCTATAAAATCAATCTATACCATAGACTTTTTTAATGAGTTTAAGAGTTATTTTGGACAGAGAGGAAAACATGAGTGAACTCAGGTATAATGACTGTGTACTCCCTGTCAGCTGTTACAAAGGTAATAACGATGTGCAAGGTCTTACCGGCCCATTGGGGGGTACTGCTGTGCGTAGGGATCTCTGTCGTAGCCGCCCGGGCCGGCCGCTCCGCGCCTGTAACATTGCAATCATCTTGACATTAGTGAACAATCAATAATAGCTATGATACAATATGCTTGAATATCCTAGAAATCCGATGAAGGAAGAATAGTGTGAAGTCTTGATCACTACATATGGACTGCTTAAGTGCCAAGCTTGCGACGCTACAGGAGCGCCAAAATGGCGCCTGCCGCCCGCTCAATTCCCATTGGCGTCATTCCCCGTAACGTCCCTGTAACGTCGCGGGCGAGGACCGAGTTATCCGGTCGGACTATAGTTCAAGATCCCTCATCTTTCCTTACTATTATAAATACGATACTAACTGACTGTTTGTTACCTCATCACGACTACACAACTGAACTGATTTTCTTGAAATTTGGTACAGAGATAGTCTGGCAACTGGAGAAGGACCTAAGCTACTTTTATTCTGTTCCATGCCACAGGGGACCTCTAGTTAATCATATTTTATTTTGCAGAATAATAACCTAACAATATTAACACCCATAAATTACTAACAATGATTTTTATAAACTTAATTTAAATAAAATAATATAATAAATAAACACAAACAAATCTTCCAGTTTTTCAAAACGCTTTTCTAATAATTAAAGTGCATAAAATTGATAGGAAAGGCCTCATTGCTGGCCATCAAACATTTGGTAAGAGCCATCCTCAAATAGCAACTACTAACAATCTGACAATATTCATGGAGCGGCTAGATGCAACTGGCTAAAAACTATCCAACATGGAAATGTATAGTGGAGACCATCTCTAAAACACAGTTTGGAGAGTAATCTCATACTGGATCACATAGATGGCAGGAGAGCTAGAGGTCGGGCAACCGCTAGGAGTGATGCCGTCAAGTGTAGTTGGCGGCAATATACAAACTAGCCATGCACTCTACTTCAGACAGAACTAAATGGAGACGAATTAGTGGTCACAATCTTCAGAATTGAAGGGCCGAGGAAAAATAGAATAATTGTTGACTGCAATTTTTGTATACACTGTATACATGTACAATAACAAGTTTAGTAAGTTGATTGATATAGACAAATGATGAGATATAGTCTTATGGGAACTACTAGGAAATATGACCAAAAAGGTTATCAATGTTATGAGTTTCTGATAACTTAGAAGTTATTGACCTGTGGGGCAGATGGGACACTGGCCGCGCCCTGACACAGGAAAGTATAGGTAAATGGTCTAGATTCAGTGAACTCGCCACCCATGTCCACAGAACAAATTACTCAAAATAGGCAGACCAATGCCCGACTCGTAACTATACTTATTTGGACCTCAAAAATAAGGTTATGGCACAAAATTGCCCTATAATCCCAGTCTGCACTTCCAGATTGATTGAAAAGACTTAAATATTCTGTCTGATAGAGTTTGCCTTACCCTGAACCAAATCCTAGCTACACCCATGATAAGATGTATATGTTTAGACAAGAATATCTAGTAATGTATCACATTACCATTATCATTCATTCTAAGAATACTGAGAGTTCACAATAAACTACTTAAAATGATGAATCAACACAATGATTGCAATTAGTAAGAGGACAAATATGAAAGTTGATCTTGCTGCTATAACAAACTACATAATAATATGTTGGCTAGTCTCCCAAATATTATTACCTATTGTCTGAACTGATACAATTTGAAAAAAAGCTTAACTTTCTTTTGATGAAGTATTTGAAGACAGTCACATTTTGACAAAAAAACCTACTATTTTACATGCATATATCTCACGCCTGTTATCTCCTAAGGGGTAAGCAGAGGTGTTCTCTTATTACAGGTGTCTGTACACCCACATTTTGCTTCTGGTATCGAACCTATTCCCTTTTTTCAAATTAGTGCCAGGTAAAATTGTGATTTTTAATAACAGTTTTAGACAAAAGGACTCAAAATGATTGTTTACCTTTAATTTTAAATGAGTCAGGTAAGACTACTCAGTAAAATAATAATTCATGAAAATGAAAAAACATTACCCTCCTGGGGCATTCAGGTAAAAAGTGAAGAAATATGTACAGTACGCCATAATGGTGTTTACCTGTTTTGGCATTTCTGAACAGGATATTGACATGAATAACTAAAAACAATCTGTGTGATGCAATAAATGTAGGTATAAATAAGTGTAGTGACTCACATGGGCGAGCGCCTGCTGAACATGTCGCCGTTGGGCATCTGCTGCGGGCGCGAGGGTAGCGCGCGCTCATAGGGCATGGGCTGCGGGGCCGCACGCATGGGCGCGCGCCTGTCCATCATGTCGCGCTCGTCCGCGTACATGGGCGCGCGCCGCTCGTCCGGGTACATAGGTGGCAGCTCGTCGTAGCGCCGCTCCTCCGCGTACATGGGCGCCGCAGCCGCGTAAGGGTCGCGCGCACCGCGGTCCATTAGTGAGAACCCGCGTCTGTCTTCCCCACCGTACCCGTTGTACCGGTCATCGTAAGAGGGCGGCGGCGGCCGCTCGGCGCGCTCGTACGGCATCGGGCGCGGCGCCATCTGGGGCGGAGCACCGGGCGGCATGCCGCGCGGATGCGATGGACGGTCGCGCGCGTACGGCGAGTCGCGCGGCGGTGGCCCTCCTCGCATGGGCCCGCCACCCCTGCGGTCCATTCCTCCACGCATGCCACCCCTCATGCCGCCACCACCGCGGCCGCCACCGCCTCCTGGGCCGCTGCGCTGGCCGCGCTCCTTAATGCGCCCGCGTTCCACTGAGATGACGCCGCCGTTGAATGAAGTGTTATTGAGCGCGCGAATAGCGGCTGAAGCCTGTTCTTCAGTTTGCATGTGCACGAACCCACATCGGTTCATTATGTCGCACTCTGTTACGCCGCCGAAGCGCTCGAACAGCTTACGAAGCTCCTCCGGCTTTGAGCCCTGCGGCAGGCTACCGACGAATACCTTCGTTTGCTGTAACGAGACGAAATTTCATTAGCGCGAGCTCAAAAGACCCACCAAATAGATGTATAATCACATAATGCTTTCACTCACCGGCACCATTGTTTAATTGATTATTTATGTACACTTAAATATCTGTAAAATTCACTACCGCTATTTTAGCGCACCCAAACGATTCTACTTTCCGACCAAAATGGCGGACCGGAAATCGTAGTGACGCTTACCTCACCGACGCCATGATGACATTCACACGGACATAAATTTGATTGGACGATAGGGGCGATAGCACTACCGCTTAATGCTAAAAGTGTTTCTTATTGGTTTAACGCTAATGTCAAAAAAGCTTCACCAATAAAGTAAGCATAGACAGAATTGGGTGCGTTCAGAACTTCAGAAACAAACAAATGATAATTGATAGTTTAATTTTATTATCCTAAATAATGTTTACAATATAAACCTAAACTAGTGTAATACAAATCTAATAACAATAACTGTTCATTAATTTATCGTTTATTCATTTATATTTACATATTATTTACATTTTTAAATATTTCTATAAAAAATATAAAAAAACATTTAAAAATATAAAAAATAGTAGCCCACCGGCATCGGGAACAGAGTCCAAGCTACCGGTGGTCAGGGCCTCAGAGAGAGGAACTTCCTGACAATACGTGCCGTGTCCAGAAGTACCGCTTTCTGTATCAGGCCTTTGACCCAGCTGCCCAACGAGAGCCTCGTCAGATGGTGGTCGAGGCTCTTGGCTATTAAGCCATTGGCCGTAACGACTATCGGCACAATGACTGCTGAGTCAACCTCCCACATGTCGACAACCTCGTGTGCCAAGTCTTGATACTTAATTTCCTTATCTTTCTCGGCTTTCACAAGGTTCTCGTCATGTGGGACAGTGATATCAACAATCATTGTGAGACGCTCTGTTCGATCTATCACCACTATGTCAGGCTTATTGGCAACAATAGTCCTGTCGGTGATGATAGATCGGTCCCAGTACAATGTGATATGACCATTCTCGAGAACTGGGTCGGGCACATACTTGTAGTATGGTACTTCTGCGTCCACAAGCTTGTATTTCAGAGCAAGTTGCTGGTGGATAATCCTAGCTACTAGGTTGTGTCTGTGTAAATACTCACCGTTAGCAAGACGAGAACAACCAGAAATAATATGTCGAATGGATTCACCGGGACAGTGACATGCCCGACAGATGTCAACCGTGCCGTCCTTCACAATATATTTCCGGTAGTTGTTCGTCATCATAACTTCGTCCATAATTGCACACTTCGTCCATAATTGCACACTTCGTCCATAATTGCACACATTAATTTTATTGTTGAAAGTATTATTTTTGAAGTGTTATAATATTTTAAAGGGCAATCATATATTATTTGTAAGAACATAGATAAACCTTTTTATTTGTTATTTTCTTTAATTTTAAAGTGCTTCTAAATACATCCCAATAACAATTAGCCAGAACTACCCTACCTCCAACAATCATAACCTACCCTATAACTATATTCTTATAAAACTATGTGCACAGAGTAGGTACTTTGTATATTTCTATGTATATGAATGACTTATTAATTTTTCTTTAAGCCTTTTGGTCGATAACATTTATCTTATGAAATCCAACAATAGGTAGGTACAATATACAAGAAAATGTATCTAACTAAAATTCTGTTTTTATTGTCAGCTTAGACTATCTAAATACACAGACGCATTATTAACGGATCTCATTAATTTCGTTACTTGGAAATTGACGGAATTCCTGACGAACTCCGCTAGGTTATATTTATTGAGCGGACCGCAAAGCTGGGTACAGTTGAATAAATCTAACAGTCTAATCTGAATTTTATCTGGATCATTCTGGTGGATCAGTTTTGGTGGTATCCTTTTGGCCTTTTTGTACAAAGTATCTGCTAATATTGTTAGGTTGTACGTCAGAATATCGTTGCTTTTTCTCGGCTCAGCGCGAGCCATTCGACCCAGTAGATAGCCTGGAAAAATAATGCCAGTGATCAGAATGCGATGGTTCGTTAGTCTCAGGTGGAACCAACGATAAGTACTATGCGTGCCAAATAAGAATAGCACTGTCAAGACGCCATTTTGTTCTGCAATACTCGTGAACTTCATTACCAAAGTGTAAGGTGTGCAAAAAAGTAAATAAAGAAAATATATTCAGTTTAATTATTTTTGTTCACTTTTTTGGTATTTCTTATCAATTTTACGCCAAATTAATTACACAGTAATTATATTATTATTATGACGACATATTAGGGTGACCAGTAGCATTTCGTGAAGTTAACTATATATATTGGTTCATTTCTTTAATGAATACTGTTTTCAAATATTATTAAATTATCCAAAATTATCTATTTATGGAATTCAATAAATAACATTTTATAAAAATGAATGTAAATAATAATGAAATCTATGAATAAAAAAATATAACATTTCTTTTTCATAGTATTTTTTTGCTGGCAGTACTAATTTGACAGCTATCGTGTGAAGTTGTAGCAAGCGCGATCCTATTCTTATTTGGCACGCATAGTATTTGAATTTTTTACGGCATAAATACGATGCAATATTTAACTGAATATTAAATAACACATACCATCTTAGAACGTTATTATTCTAAGCATCTCATAAATGTTCATATTTTACATAAATAGAGTCATTATTTTCCGTTAAAATTCAAATAGCGACCCTAAAGGTTATTAGATAGTTACAATATCGTCAATTGATGATAGGAAGGAGGGCAGGAGAGTTCTCGTATCTGCCAATAATCAAACTGATCTACATACACTCAGCCACACACGTGGTTAAAATTTACATAACTAAATAGGCGTAGTACACTGCAGGCAGGTACCTCTAGGATGGTACGTATCACCTCAACGAATTGGTGCATTAAAAGAGCATCTACAAGTGACTACTTAAAGTAAGTCTGGCGCACCATGAGCCGCCAGCCCCGCTACCAACCTTTCCGACTAGTTCACCACGGTCCAAGCTATTCTTGTTAGCTCGTGCCGATACAAAAAAAGACGAAGGTAGGTATATTTTCACAGGAAGACGCTTCCATAACATACATTACACATACACAAACATAAGAAACATCGGGCATCGTAAATTACATAATTTGACTATCACATTATTTATTCATTCATCTGTAGGTACATTCGCCAGCACAAATGTTATTCCCATTATTATAATTTACGACTGTGACGTCAGACAAGATTGTTAGTAAATAAAAAGGCCGTCTTACCTCCGAACAAGCTAAGTAAGCCGGTTAACAACACTATAATAGTTAGCAGGCGTTTGGTGACGTGTGGAGCCTGGTTCACGCAAGATCTGCGTTCTATACTCATAATTTAATTAAAAAATTACAGATCTATTAGCAAAATATTCGCGGCACTCGAATGGTTTGCCTCGTGAAATGGTAATAATTCGTGAGCCGCTGTGGACGAGTGGACGGCCGTGATTCCTATTTTATTTTTAGATAACTCTGCATGTTGTGTCTGCGGTGGTGAATGATCTGTCCGTCATGAATTTTTTTGAAGAATTTCTTAATTATTGTCGGTTTCCTTTTCTGGGATGTGACGTCGGTTATATTTTAGTTATTTAGTTGGTTGTGCGTCTATTTCTGCTATAGATAGACGGTCCAGTTGTTTCGAAATTCTTGCCTTTTTTGTCATAAAATCGAAATCACTTTGTTGTATAATAATATTATACATAGTAATTGAACTAGTTGATCGTATTCAGGGTGGGGCAGGTGGGGCGCTTGCTAAATGTTCTAGATTCAGTCAACTTGCGACCCATGTCCACAGAACAATTACCCAAAATAGGCAGACCAATCCCCGACTCCGTGTATACTTATTTGGACCTTAAAAATAAGATTATAGGGCAAAATTGCCCCATAATGCCATTCTGCAGTTCCAGATTTATTGAAAAGAAAAATATTTTGTACTTATTACTGGGTTTGCCCCACCATGGACATAATCCTGGCTACGTCGGTGATAGTACATCTTCATAAAATTAGTGCCATATAAAATAGCCCCAATAGTTTTGACGTCAAGGCAATACGTTATAATTATGATCTAACTAGCAACCCGCCCTGGCTTCGCACGGGTATTTGTAAATACTAATGTGGGGCATGCAAACCTTCCTCTTGAATCACTCTATCTATTGCGGAAAACTGCATTAAAATACGTTACGTATTTTAAAAGATCTAAGCGTACAGACAGCGGGAGCGATTTTGTTTTATACTATGTAAAGATTCGGTTTTATAAGCATTGATAGAAATTAGAAATAGATCAGGTACACATTCTGTAGGAAAAATAGCTCATGCCGTGGCGAAAAGATTATCCAGTTAGCATGGTTGGTAGCGGACCTGACAGCCCAGGGTGCGCTGGTCGTACTTAAGTATCGTAACTTGTGGAGACTCTTCTTTACATAGTAGAAAACAAAGTCGCTCCCGCTGTCTGTACGCTTAGATCTTTTAAACTACGCAACGGATTTTAATGCAGTTTTCAGCAATAGATAGAGTGATTCACAGGAATGTTTATATGCCCCACGTTTGTATCTACATTGCATCCGTGCGAAGCTGGGGCGAGTGTACTAGTAATATAATAAAAAACGATAAAAGATTACGTAATCATTTATTGTAAAACAATTCTTATAAAATATTACCAGTATCAAAAATATTATTTTTAAACTAATAACTATTTTTTACATTATAATCATTAACATCATCGTCAATCATTAAAATTAGAATGTAGCGATAAAATAATGTTGGTGAAAATTAAAAATAATATGTAAGCCGGCCATTTTGCGTTTAGAGCTATTTCATTTGAAATGAGGTATTTTGGTCTATATTTTAGTAGGTATATATTTAAATTTCGTATAATAGGTAAGCAAACCTTTGATAGTGAAACATTCATTTTGCTTTAGAATTAATTAAAAATAGATACTTATTTAATGTTGACAACTAATAAGGGCCCGTTGTTTGATCCATAGTTAAGCCAACCAATGGATAAAAGTTCATACAATTTTTAACCATTGGTTAAAACTCATATATTTTTTTCAATTTTTAACCATTGCTTGACTTAACTAGGTCGTGAGAGGGGCTCGTGGCTAAATAACAACCGCGCCGATCGTACGATTTGCGAGGTTAAGCTGCGCTTGCCGCGGTCAGTCCGTGGATGGGTGACCATCTGTTACACATCGAGACCCCTCCGTGCCTCGGAGAGCACGTTAAGCTGTCGGTCCCGGGTGTCATACGAATACCTATGACAGTCATTACGGGTAGTCAGAAGCCCGAAAGTCTGACAAACGGTTTAACCTTAGGATACCGGCATTGCCCAGTTACTGGGTAGTGGAGGTCTGATGGCAGTCGCTCCGTGTAAAATACTGGTATTCAGCCGCATCTGGTTAGACTGGAAGCTGACCCCAAGATAATTGGGAAAAGGCTAAGAGGAAGCTTGACTTAACTAGGTATCAAAAAATCGGCACATAGCCCTCATACGTACTTAAAGCGCGTTTTCATATTAAAAACAAACCGCGCGGTTACTGCCCTGGCTGCTAGACGCTGGTGCGTAAGGGTCAATTCATACTAGAGCAGAGTCGAAGCGCATCGAAGCCTCAAATTCTTCACAAGTAAAGCGAAGAAACAATCAGCGTTGGTTGCGCTCCGAAATTCGAGCGAATTCCGCGCGCGAATTCTGTGGAATGCGCGCGAATTCGAGCGTCTTTTTTATCTTAGAAGAAATATGTGTATTATGTAGTGGAGATAAGGGTGAATATGCTATGTTAAGTTTCAGATTGACGCTTCGATGCGCTTCGACTCTGCTCTAGTATGAGTTGACCCTAAGAGGGCTTACTCGTCAACATTAAAAAAATATGATTATGAACGAGAACTTAGTGTTAAGGTTTTAAAAAAATGTGTGTTTATAATGGATTCTCAAAGAAAAACGAATCGTGCACGATCATAGGTTTATTTACAAAATTTTAATGGCCGGACTGTAGGAACATTTAGTTTCATTTCTGTGAGTATTCGAAAATTCTTGAATTGAATTTTTTTAAGATGATTTCTTTTTTGCGCCCTTTTCACATCCCGTCCTACCCCATAATAATGTAACAGCGCCCCATCCTGTCCTGAAAAAACCCATGGTCTAACAGCTTAAATTCCCTATATGAATAGTTGATAAAACTATTGCTCCTAATTATCTTTAAATCTGAGAAACAACTATGTACAGAGAGCGCCAAACTTCGTGGCCGCTCTGAAGTTAGCGGCGAGTGACAGTTTGGTCAATCACACCGTGCGCACGACGCACGCACACGCACCTTAAAACTGGCTACGGCGCAGGCGCACGCGGCTTTCAGAACCGCGAATAAATGAGGCACTTGAAGAGTGAACTCTTGAAGCCTACTGGCCCATATTGAACAGCTCTTTGAGGTCTTCGATGGTGAGTTTGGAGTTGTTGGTTTTCTTGGCGCCGGTCAGCACGTTCTCGGCTAGCTCCAGCTTGGCTTCCTGCAGCTTTCTGATGGATTGTTCCACTGTGTCCACGCACATGAATCTGAGGGAGATATTTGGGTCAATTACCTTTTACTGGTTGCCAATTCTACTAACAAAGGGGATAGAATCTTTGCGGCATCATCCTGCCGCCATTTTGTTTTTTTTTTCAAAGTTGCGGTACACGTTGCTGGTAGTATATAAGGGTACAGGACACTTAAACAAATGAAAACTGTCGCCAATATGGTGCCCTAAAGTGTCATGTAGCCGTGATATTTGGAGGCAAAGATCGCCATATGAGAACAATGACAGTCATTAAAAAGTGACATTAAGAACAGGTGTAAAAAAAAGTTGGCAGGTTCGCTATGTCGGTTGCGGTGCATGCTTTTGCGAATCCCGCGATCCCGGCCGAACGGTCAAGAGGAGGAATACCGTTGGTTGTTAGTCGGTAAGAGTCCGGCAGACATCTTCGCCTTCCCCGGGCGAGGGACATCCTTGAGGATTATCCAACGATAAAAAGGTTCACTATGTCAGCTTCCATAGAAAAATGTTCGAACCCTGTTGTTGCCAATCCGCAAACGAACCACAACCGATTTTGATTTTAAATTATTGTTACAGACATCACGAACGCAACCATAGATGTTCACCTACCTATTTACTAATGTATCTGTTAGTTTATATAGCTGTAGTTGTATAATGTATTTTTTTGGAGTATAAAGTTCAAGTGTTGTTCTTGCGGTGGCGGGCCATCAGCCGCCCGCCAGACTGATTTTGTACGCGTAGGGCGACATATGTGGTCACAAGTTATCAAATATAATACATTCGTTTTGTACCAGATCATTATTTTATTTACCACCGGCCCCTTAACACTATGTCATTAACAGCATAAAATGTGTTCGCCTGTATCGTGGGTGCGTTTACAGACGAAACCCGTAACAATTATCTGTAGGCCATACAAATATTTGGTCCTTGCGGGAATCGTACCCTCCACGGATTGGTTTATGGTATAAGAATTTTTATTTTTCTAAAAGAATACATAATTATTATTCAGTTCTATGAGAAAACAAAAGAAAACATAACATAAACATAATTAGGTGAACGACGCGACAGTTTCGCCATAGTAAGTACTAGCTGTGTCTTCACGGCTCCGCCCGTAGCCTATGTTACTCAGTGATAATGTAGCTTTCTAACGGCAAAAGAATTTTTGAAATCGGTCCAGTAGTTTTTAATTTTATTCGTTACATACAAAAATACAAATCTTTCCTCTTTATTATAAAATAATAAAAAAAAACACAACAAAGCAAACAGTTGAAATCTTAAAATCAGGTAAATTGGTTCAAAATATGGTGCTTTAGTAACCTTTTAAAAGTTGGAAGTGATTTAGATTCCTTTATCGGTTTAGGTAATCGGTTATAGAGTTGAGCTCCTTCATGAAGATCACGGCAGAAAGCTAATTGTTCAATCACTGCAGTAATCGAGTCAATTAGGTAACTGAGAGCAACAGCTCGGTGACGTCACAGATTACACAGCGGTGCAAATATCTGGCATGCCGCTAATGAGAAAACTTGGCAGCGAGCAGTGTCGTAAAATTAGGGACTAAACACACGTATCCGTAGTACTAGAGTTCCATGTGAATTAGTTCGTGGCAGTACTACCACCATAGGGAACGTACCCATACTATGTGACCCGTTTAGGGGGGAGGGCGGACTTCGAAATACCACGCTTGGTCACAGGAGCACTTGGTACTATACAAGGTTAGTCGGAAAGGGGGTAATAAGCCGCAGTCCACTTAAAGTATCACTGATGACTATTTTAAAGCAAGTGTCAAAATTTCAAAATTCAATAATTTTTATTTGCATGCAAAATGATTTTTACTTCAGTTTTAAAAAAAGACACATATCTGCTTTAGTTATGAATTCAGAAAATTAAGTTTCTAATCCATGACCCCAAATATGACCTAAATAAGTAAACACAGCTGATCATAGCTATGTACAGATAGATTTTAGCATATTTTTTACGAAATCTTTGAAAAGCTATTTCTCTTAAACTATCAAGTTTTGGGGAAAGTTGTAGAACAAAAGTTATCCCTTATTATAGGTACTTTAACACCCTTTCGGGTTAGTACCCCCTTTCCAACTAACCTTGTATATTTATACTACGGGTGGTCACCGAGGGGGGGGGGGAGGGGGTAAAAATTGTAAAAAATGGGTCACGTAGTATGGGTACTTTCCCATAGCTATATTTGCCGCCAAGCAGCATGTATGTGTTCCGGCTTGAAGGGTATGGGGTGCCCGTGAATGTACAGGCACTTGAGACTTTTCAACCTTTGTCTCTAAGGTTGGCAACGCATCAGTAATCCTCTTGGTGTTGTTGGTTATAGGAGACGGTAACCACCCAACAGGTGGGCCGTCGGACTGAGTACCAACCTATTACATTAAAAAGTTAAGTCATAGGTCTCGAGTTCGAACCCAAGGCACGCACCTTTAACTTTTCGGATTCATGTCCGTATTGTATAATTATCACATGCTTAAAAACGGTGAAGGGAAATATTTATATATTTATTTAAACTTCATGTACAATTGGTGATACATAAGGCGGACTTAATGCCAATGGCATTCTCTACCAGTCAACCTTTGGGTCAAAAATGAAGCACTTCGAAAAAGGTACAAAAAAAGAATTTAAAACAAATATTGAAAAGGTAAATAAAAATTATTAAAAACAAAATAATACATAAGTACTAACAAAATATATACTTTATATATATCTTTAAATTACAATAAAAATATCGTGAGGAAACCGGCATGCCTGAGAGATATTTCTCGACGGCATGTGAAGCCAAGTCAGAGGTCAATGGGCGACATAAACTCTGACACCAGGTTAGTAGAAGATTTAAAAAAACTGTATCAATTCGCATTTGACAAAATTGACACGTTGTATTTAACATCGACTCCGCTTTCGAATGCGGCACGCTTAAGACTGATTTACACAAGGATAGTTTCTCGGAGCAAGACTCGTTCTGTCTTTGTCTTTCTCTACGATAAAAACAGAGATATCATGAGATTCTAAGAAACTATCTTCATGTAAATGAGCCTTTACGGATGCTGCAAATGCTTTTGCAACTGAAATCACACATTTCTTAGGTGAGGCAGATAAGTGCGTCTAAAACCATACAGCTTTCAGCGAATTAATGTAATTAGTCTCTCATAATGACTTTCAAACGTGCCAGAGAAAACAATACAATGTGTGACCAGATTTTGCGAGAAAGGAGATAATAAATAGTTTAATTTGTTGCTATCTCTTTCTGTTCTGAAGGTCTCACGTAAACCGTTATAAATGATTTTTATTTCTTTAAATAAATCTGTTACAGACACTTTTACAAGGCAATATATTGCAGGATACCCAGGACACCCAAAGCGACGCTCGGCAGTAAAATCCTCGTAAATAAAATTTTCATCAAAAGCGTTTTATTTGTTCTTTGATTTGATAAAATCGTCATACACGCACTAGTTCAACAAACTTTCAATTCAAATACTTCTAAGCTATTTAGGACGTACGATGACAAACTTGTATTACCATCTGATCGACCATTTTTTTGCAGATTACACATACGTGGTTTTCACTGCCGACCGACGAAAGGAGAATTGGCAAGAATATATTGAACTTTGACGCGTATTTTGTTGAATTGGTCGCGGTAGGAATGCAGCGTTTTGCAACGCCATAACTTTAGCCTCACTGCGATTTTAAATAAGTCGCCATAATAACTATTGTAGTACATTGAAATAGCTTTCTAATGATACATGTGTCGTCGACATTAGTTTTGAGGACCACTTTGTCCTGTCCTCCTTTAAATAAGTTTAACCTGGGAAGCATTTCCTGAACTACAACCTAAGTCTAAATCACTCCAGACTTGAGTTGACTCCGGACCCAAGTTGGTCGAAGCAAGGAAAATCTGCTCAGGTGGAGATTCATAGACGATTCCAGTTTGGATTTTAAATTTGGTGCTGTTCCACAAACGATGGGACACCTGCCATCATGCCCTGCGTGCCCTGATACCTGCACGTTACAGGAACTAATGGACGCTACTGTTAACGCTAAACTCGTAGCTAAGTTCTGGGCCGACTCAATTTAGATTGCCATCGACACGCTAAGAAGTCTAAAATCGACGCACTGGTTCTTCTCCCTACTGACCCATCTCAATTAATAATCTTTAGACGATTTCCATGACACTTTTGATTGTAGTAATTTCACGGGCACCCATATCCTTTAAACCGGAACACAGTTATAATGCTGCTTGGCGGCAAAAATAGGTATGGTGGTAGTATTTCCTCAGAGGAACTCATTCACAAGGAAGTCTATTACTAAGTTGATGTGTGTGTGTGGCAGTTGGTAAGCTCACCGGTATATGTTGACGTCCTTGGTCTGTCCGACGCGGTAGATGCGGTCCTGCGCCTGCTCCTCCAGCTGCGGGTTCCAGTGCGGGTCCAGCAGCAGCAAGTGGTTGGCGCCGCACAGGTTGAGGCCCACGCCGCCCGCGCACAGCGATAGCAGCATCACCTGACAAATACAAATGTTGGTATGTTCAGGAATAGTACCAGCGACACGTAGTGCAGAAGCTAAATGCTCAGCGAATACGACAAGTGTGTCGTCATTACATCCACGCTATTAATATTATAACACAACATCACGCCTGTACTCCCGAAGGTTTGAGCAGAGGTGTATAGTAACACCCTCATTTCGCCGTTATGTTTAAGTCCCATGTAATAGGGGGCACAAATCCAAATTCAGGGCTGCTACTGAGGAATTCTACACGGAATAAATCAATAACACTTTGCCCGACCTGGGGATCGAACCTAAGAATATAATATTAGATTATATTTGTGGAATTTAGTATGTTTGTTTGTCTGTCTGCCTGTTTGTTACTTCTGTACTACTAAACTAATTTTGATGAAACTTGGCAGAGAGATAGATAGAATTCATCGAGACGTTATGGCAGTGCAACCAGCCCTACAACCTTCGTATCAAATGGCATACTTTGATTGGTTGCGCGACCGAATTTGGTAGTATCACTACTAGCATTACGGGTGTTAGCAGTGTACTACCTCAGCTCGTGCTCCGCCAGGCGCAGTACTGCACCAGCACGGTGCAGATAGTGTGGTGCCATACCTTGACGTCAGACTTGTGGTCGTTGATGGCCTGTATGAGCGGGGGCCGTGCGGGCACGGGCACGTTCCCGCTCAGCGTCACGCTGCGCACGCGCGCCTTGCCCAGCTCGTGCTCCACCAGGCGTAGTACTGACGTCCACTGAGACACTACCACGGCTTTGTCGCCTGCCAACAAAAATGCATAACTATTTAATATTATTCCAAAAAAAGTATAGGAAGAACAAAATTGGAGGAGATACACGCTTTCCAAGTTTCTGGAGGGTTCATTTTCTGTCTTTATCGCTTAAAATGGACATTATACGGATTGATGTAGAGTTACTACAGCGTTTTTGATGTATGACGCCTTCGTTCAGTAGTGTCGTCTCTGTTTAAAGAACCTTTTTAAAATATGTATAAAACTTGCGCTTTTTACAGGGTATTCCAAAACTTAATGTCAAGCCGTCAGTATATAGGATGATTTCCACCATACGGCTCGCATCGCATCGGGTCGGAAAGGATACAAACGGATGCGGCGACAACCGATCGCGACCGGCAGGATGTGAACTCATACGATCGGCCTCGTACCGTCGTTTGCGAACGTATGCGTTTCGGCGCCTAGTCAAATAGTTTCATTCCTACCGTGTTGACAGCCGAAAGGATATGATCGGTTCCGACGATAGGCGAACGGAGCCGTACGCATGTCGCAGCATACTTTCGGCTACGATCGCATGTCGCGGAAGACGCCCGCGGTCAAGCTGCTGTGCGCGGTGCGGTAATATAGACTTTAAATATTGTGTACACGATTTTATATCGTTTAAAGATTGTAAAATCCGTTTCGATCCGACGCGATGCGTGCCGTTTGGTGGAAATCATCCTTATGACGGTTCAGAAAAAAATACTAAAAAAATTAAAGTTCTCTTCTTCTTTTTTAAATCACATTTAATTGTTAGATTTATGAGGTAAAATTCTATTTCAGGTAACTTTGAAACTCTAAAACTATAAAAAAATTGTATTTCTGATTAGTTATAAGCTGCCTTATCATAGGAAGGACGGCATGACGTTGAGTTTCGAGACACCCTGTATTACCTGGATTAGCAAAGACATTAGTGTTGAGGCAGTCCATGACGGCGCTGATCTTGGACGAGGGCCGCGTGAGCTCGAACACCGGGTTGTTGGGCGACAGCACCGAGCGGATGGCCTCCGCCGCTGACGTGCCCTGCTGCGGGGCGGCCGGACCCGACTCATGGTCGGAGTCGTCCGAATTCTTACTCTGCACGATAAAAAAAGAACTTGAATATTTTTTTAGGTCGTCAAACAGACCTACTGATGGAAAGTGGCAGTGGCGTGCTTTGGTTTACGGACTAGGTAGGCAAGCACTAGCGATGTCGCCTTTCAATTGTACGCTTAAGCCCATTTCAATACGATTCTGACCAAAAGAAATCATAGCCATACACGCTTATTTTATTTATAGTAATAGTTAAAGATGGAGTAGTTAATTAAATCTTACGAGGTAGGCACTGCGTAATTGCCTATATGCAATGCACGCCACTGGAAGTGATTACCGCCCCCTACAACACCACGAGGATTGGTGATGAGCGAACCTTAGAGACAAAGTTGGAAAATCTCATGTGCCTGTAATTTCAACGGCACCCGTACCTTCAAAGCGGAATACAGCAATGCTGATGATGGTAGAAATAGGTATGGTAGTTATACTTCCCTTGACGAACTCATTTGCAAGCTCTACTACTTTGTACTACAAGTAGCAAGAACGGCTGCCAAGTATCTTCTTTACATAGTATAAAACAAAGTCACTCCCGCTGTCTGTACGCTTAGATCTTTTAAACTACGCAACGGATTTTAATGCAGTTTTCAGCAATAGATAGAGTGATTCAAGAGGAAGGTTTATATGCCCCACATTAGTATCTACATTACATTGCACCCGTGCGAAGCCGGGGCGGGACGCTAGTTTAATTATATTTTAGTTTTTACTCACCCCCCCCCCCATTAGTAAATAAGCCGTCAAATCTTTAAAATAATTTCACGCCTGTATTCCCCGAAGGGTTGTGCAGTGATGTATAGTAACACACTCATTTCGCCGTTATGTTTAAGTACCATGTAACAGGGGGCGAGCCCATTGCCATCAACCGGACACAAATCCAAACTCCGGGCTGCTACTGAGGAATTCCACACGGAAAAACCCTAATAACACTTTGCCCGACATGGGGATCGAACTCAGCATCTCACGATTAGCAGTAGCACTAGACCAACAAGGCAGTGAGTCTTATAAATAAATAAAGCAGAATCTCGTATCTAACCTTTCTCTTGGAGCGGGAGTCTTCCAACGACAGTTTGTTCAGCTCTGCCAGCAGGTCCTGCCCGGCCGGGTCCTCCTGCACATCGGCAGCACTCTCCTCGTCCAACATGGCTGCGATAAGGCCGCAGTGGCAGCACACTTGCCGGAGCCGTAGGAGCAGTACTAAGATCTCGTGAGATTTAACTGGCGTAGCTCCTGAGAAAGAAGAATGTTATGTTTTACTTGGGCCTGTACGAATCAACATTTTTAACATTCTGAAAAAAAGAAGGTTCCTAGTTTGATCTCTATGTATGTATGTTCACGATTATCATGACTTGAGATGCTGATTTGTACAATAAAATAAAAAAATGTCAAATGTAGTAAATTCTGAGGACGTTTCCTTTTTGGCAGCTCCTCTTGGGATGCAGTTCCCAGACCGCCATGTTGAGAAGGCTTTATTAGAACGGCCTTACAAAGTGCGCTACATAATTTTCTGAGTCTTCTATACAAAGTCAATTTTTAAGTTTGTTTTAAAGTGAATTTTAATATTGTGGTTGCTATAAGGATTCTGAACCACTATGCAAATTATCCGCACTCCTTAAAAATGTATCCTGTATTATAAAATAAGCATAAATAATTATAGATAATGATGTCGATTCTGTAGCGCACTTTGACAGGACTAAACTAGACTAAACGCAACTGTCACTTTCTCTTTCTATTGAAACAGAAAGAGACCAACACCCTTAGTTTAGTCTTGTCAAAGTGCGCAACAGAATCGATACCAATATGTACCTAAATAATAACTAATATGAACCAGGCCAGCATGATGGACTAAGATAAACCTTTCTAATTTTGAGAAGAGGCCCATGCCCAGCTGTGGGACAGTAATGGACTAATTATGTTATGTTTATGTTTTATGTACCTTGTAAAGCGATCATTTTCTTATGCATCTTGGCGTAAGCGTTATCTTTGCCGGTCGCCGTGAAACCTTGCGCGTCTGCATTCTTCTCCGCGCGCTGGTGGAGAAACTGGGCGAACAGTGTCTTGGAGAATACCAGTACCTGGAAATCATAAACTTAGTTCATATAGAAGAACAAATTGCAAATGAGAATATAATGAACAGAATGTCATAAATTTTAAAGACAACGTATTTTTTATATTGGCACACAGGCAGGCGGCCCACCTGATGGTTAGTGAGAATCATTAGAATTGATAACGTGTTGCCAATAACACGTTTGGTGCGCTACGTATTCAAAATTAATATTGTATGTACGTAACATGTTTATTTATTTATTTGCGTCGTTATTGCCCGTGGCATCACTATGGTCCTATCTGAAAACCAGCGTTGCGACATTTTGTTTTTTTTTTCTAAATGTCGCAACATTATGCTGAGATAGGAGCCCTTTTTGGCCTCGTGCAGGTAGTCTAAATTCTTATTCTTTCTTTTTTTTTATATTGTTTTTGTTTCTGTAACTGCCTGTGTGAGTCCAAAATAAATAATTTTCTTTCTTTCTTTTCTTTCTACGGGTCATGGGTTCGATTCCCGCACGGAACAAATATTTGTATGGCCTACAGATAGTTGTTCCGGGTCTGGATGTTTGTGCATGTGAAGATTTGTGTCTGTAAACGCACCCACGATACAGGACAAATCCTAAACATTAGAGACAAAGTTGAAAAGTATCATGGTCCTTTAGTTTAACCGGCACCCATTATACTCTTTAAACTAGAACAGCAGCTGTACTGCTTGGAGGCAGAAATAGATAGTCAGCGACATAAGTTGGTAAACAAGTAGATAGAAACAATTAATTAATCATTGCTAAATGAATATTCCCAAGAAGTATAAGGGTTGACCCACATCTGTCAGCATGGAATCGCGTTTTTTTAGACAGCGTGAGTGCTACCGCGTGCGGTATCGTGCTATCCCGCGACTTCGTCTTTGTAGAAGTTGGATGGGTTTTAATTTTTTTGCGCGGAACCCTAAGTCTTTTTCTTTTTCTAAAATAAACGTAGCCTAAGTTATTTCTTATAACATCAGCTATCTGCCAGTGAAAGTCCCGTTAAAATCGGTGCAGCCGTTTGGGAGATTAGCCGGAACAGACAGCCAGTCAGTTTTTTTTGTTATGAGTACCATATATACTGTCATATGCATGCAACTCGTTTTCCGATCAATGCCAAGTTTTAAAACTTAAATGTTCAGCTACTTTTGTCGCTGACTGTACGGTGGTAGTACTTCCCTGGACGAATTTATACACAAGAAGCTCTTATAATATTTAATTTCTAGCATTCTGATTGTTGGACCAGCAGTGCATGTGTGGGTCTTACCTTCTGGTAGACGTTCATCTCAGCCTGCGCCAGCGTTACCATCTGCATGTGTGTGGTCCGCTGCGGCAGGCAGGCCAGCTGCCCCATCTGCTGCAGCTGCACCTTGGTGCGTCGCAGCAGCAGAGACTGCATGATCGTGTTCAGGCGTTCCTGGCCGCCCAAGCTCTTGTTGTCGATCCATTTCTTCCACATCTGTGACGAAAAAACATGGCGTGTAGGATTTGAATAATTGTTTTTTTAAAGATATTTACAAATTTTACTAGATTTTTGTTGACGTTATACAGCAGGGGTGGCCAAATTGATTCGACCCAAGATCGACTGTTTACTGAGAAGACTGTGCGATCTATCAATTACATAATCAGTACCTCTTCATTCAACTTATATTAAAATTATATTTTTCTTTGCGTTGCCATGATCGACTGGATTAAGAGCCGCGATCGACTGGTTGGCCATCCTTGTTCTACAGCATGACTGGTTGATCACTTTTAACATCCGAAAACCATGAGTTCTGCTCATCATTCTGTACAACTTTTACAATGGGAAAAATGCTGAATTCGTGAAAAAACAAATTGCTTTTTCATACATCTTGTCAAGTAACATTGATTATTTTGTATGGAACAGTAGATTTATTGTCGCGAATTTAGATTTTGTCATATAGTATAAGTTGTACAGAATGATGAGCAGAGTTCATGGTTTTCAGATGTAAAGCGACTAGCCAGTCAAGCTGTATACATATGTATGGTACAGACAATCACTTCTGGTTTAGGACTTCGTGTATGTGAAGTATATCTTTAAATCAGCGCTGGGTGTTTCAATGCCCAGTAAATGCTGAGTTGGCAACCCAATCGGTATGCCCATGCTGACAGCATAGTATTATTGTTTGGGCCTTACAACCTTTAATTGTTTAATTTTTGTGCTGTCTGTCTTTTATTCTGGAGCAATGTGTTTTCTTTCTTTCTTCTTTTTGACGTGGATAAGTCTTCAAATATGCTTCCATAGTGAGAGGCAATTCAGAAAACTGATGATAACAAAATCGGGGGATACAGTTTGGTGTTGCAGCTACTTATCTATCATCTACATCCAAAATTTAATTACACCACTCGATAGTTAAAGGATCAAAGAACTTGTTACGTTGAGTGAGGACAGTGACGGATCGCGCGCAGTCGAGGGGGACGCACCGCCATTTTGAGGACGTATTCACGTAAAACACACGGCCGTGTCCACGACACATTCACACCCCGATTTTTTATTACTTTTACGATACAGGAGAAATCCTAGAGACCATAATTAGCTACTCCGGAGGCGCCGGCGCACGTGGCCGACTTGTGGTTGTTAGCTACTCACTGTGAGATCATCGAAGGGCGAGCACCGCAGGAACTTGAGCAGCGCGAACAGGTCGAGGTCCTTGTTCTGCACGGGCGTGCCCGTGAGGCACCAGCGGCGCGCGGCGCGCAGGGCGGAGGCGCCGGCGCACGTGGCCGACTTGTGGTTGTTAGCTACTCACTGTGAGATCATCGAAGGGCGAGCACCGCAGGAACTTGAGCAGCGCGAACAGGTCGAGGTCCTTGTTCTGCACGGGCGTGCCCGTGAGGCACCAGCGGCGCGCGGCGCGCAGGGCGGAGGCGCCGGCGCACGTGGCCGACTTGTGGTTGTTAGCTACTCACTGTGAGATCATCGAAGGGCGAGCACCGCAGGAACTTGAGCAGCGCGAACAGGTCGAGGTCCTTGTTCTGCACGGGCGTGCCCGTGAGGCACCAGCGGCGCGCGGCGCGCAGGGCGGAGGCGCCGGCGCACGTGGCCGACTTGTGGTTGTTAGCTACTCACTGTGAGATCATCGAAGGGCGAGCACCGCAGGAACTTGAGCAGCGCGAACAGGTCGAGGTCCTTGTTCTGCACGGGCGTGCCCGTGAGGCACCAGCGGCGCGCGGCGCGCAGGGCGGAGGCGCCGGCGCACGTGGCCGACTTGTGGTTGTTAGCTACTCACTGTGAGATCATCGAAGGGCGAGCACCGCAGGAACTTGAGCAGCGCGAACAGGTCGAGGTCCTTGTTCTGCACGGGCGTGCCCGTGAGGCACCAGCGGCGCGCGGCGCGCAGGGCGGAGGCGCCGGCGCACGTGGCCGACTTGTGGTTGTTAGCTACTCACTGTGAGATCATCGAAGGGCGAGCACCGCAGGAACTTGAGCAGCGCGAACAGGTCGAGGTCCTTGTTCTGCACGGGCGTGCCCGTGAGGCACCAGCGGCGCGCGGCGCGCAGGGCGGAGGCGCCGGCGCACGTGGCCGACTTGTGGTTGTTAGCTACTCACTGTGAGATCATCGAAGGGCGAGCACCGCAGGAACTTGAGCAGCGCGAACAGGTCGAGGTCCTTGTTCTGCACGGGCGTGCCCGTGAGGCACCAGCGGCGCGCGGCGCGCAGGGCGGAGGCGCCGGCGCACGTGGCCGACTTGTGGTTGTTAGCTACTCACTGTGAGATCATCGAAGGGCGAGCACCGCAGGAACTTGAGCAGCGCGAACAGGTCGAGGTCCTTGTTCTGCACGGGCGTGCCCGTGAGGCACCAGCGGCGCGCGGCGCGCAGGGCGGAGGCGCCGGCGCACGTGGCCGACTTGTGGTTGTTAGCTACTCACTGTGAGATCATCGAAGGGCGAGCACCGCAGGAACTTGAGCAGCGCGAACAGGTCGAGGTCCTTGTTCTGCACGGGCGTGCCCGTGAGGCACCAGCGGCGCGCGGCGCGCAGGGCGGAGGCGCCGGCGCACGTGGCCGACTTGTGGTTGTTAGCTACTCACTGTGAGATCATCGAAGGGCGAGCACCGCAGGAACTTGAGCAGCGCGAACAGGTCGAGGTCCTTGTTCTGCACGGGCGTGCCCGTGAGGCACCAGCGGCGCGCGGCGCGCAGGGCGGAGGCGCCGGCGCACGTGGCCGACTTGTGGTTGTTAGCTACTCACTGTGAGATCATCGAAGGGCGAGCACCGCAGGAACTTGAGCAGCGCGAACAGGTCGAGGTCCTTGTTCTGCACGGGCGTGCCCGTGAGGCACCAGCGGCGCGCGGCGCGCAGGGCGGAGGCGCCGGCGCACGTGGCCGACTTGTGGTTGTTAGCTACTCACTGTGAGATCATCGAAGGGCGAGCACCGCAGGAACTTGAGCAGCGCGAACAGGTCGAGGTCCTTGTTCTGCACGGGCGTGCCCGTGAGGCACCAGCGGCGCGCGGCGCGCAGGGCGGAGGCGCCGGCGCACGTGGCCGACTTGTGGTTGTTAGCTACTCACTGTGAGATCATCGAAGGGCGAGCACCGCAGGAACTTGAGCAGCGCGAACAGGTCGAGGTCCTTGTTCTGCACGGGCGTGCCCGTGAGGCACCAGCGGCGCGCGGCGCGCAGGGCGGAGGCGCCGGCGCACGTGGCCGACTTGTGGTTGTTAGCTACTCACTGTGAGATCATCGAAGGGCGAGCACCGCAGGAACTTGAGCAGCGCGAACAGGTCGAGGTCCTTGTTCTGCACGGGCGTGCCCGTGAGGCACCAGCGGCGCGCGGCGCGCAGGGCGGAGGCGCCGGCGCACGTGGCCGACTTGTGGTTGTTAGCTACTCACTGTGAGATCATCGAAGGGCGAGCACCGCAGGAACTTGAGCAGCGCGAACAGGTCGAGGTCCTTGTTCTGCACGGGCGTGCCCGTGAGGCACCAGCGGCGCGCGGCGCGCAGGGCGGAGGCGCCGGCGCACGTGGCCGACTTGTGGTTGTTAGCTACTCACTGTGAGATCATCGAAGGGCGAGCACCGCAGGAACTTGAGCAGCGCGAACAGGTCGAGGTCCTTGTTCTGCACGGGCGTGCCCGTGAGGCACCAGCGGCGCGCGGCGCGCAGGGCGGAGGCGCCGGCGCACGTGGCCGACTTGTGGTTGTTAGCTACTCACTGTGAGATCATCGAAGGGCGAGCACCGCAGGAACTTGAGCAGCGCGAACAGGTCGAGGTCCTTGTTCTGCACGGGCGTGCCCGTGAGGCACCAGCGGCGCGCGGCGCGCAGGGCGGAGGCGCCGGCGCACGTGGCCGACTTGTGGTTGTTAGCTACTCACTGTGAGATCATCGAAGGGCGAGCACCGCAGGAACTTGAGCAGCGCGAACAGGTCGAGGTCCTTGTTCTGCACGGGCGTGCCCGTGAGGCACCAGCGGCGCGCGGCGCGCAGGGCGGAGGCGCCGGCGCACGTGGCCGACTTGTGGTTGTTAGCTACTCACTGTGAGATCATCGAAGGGCGAGCACCGCAGGAACTTGAGCAGCGCGAACAGGTCGAGGTCCTTGTTCTGCACGGGCGTGCCCGTGAGGCACCAGCGGCGCGCGGCGCGCAGGGCGGAGGCGCCGGCGCACGTGGCCGACTTGTGGTTGTTAGCTACTCACTGTGAGATCATCGAAGGGCGAGCACCGCAGGAACTTGAGCAGCGCGAACAGGTCGAGGTCCTTGTTCTGCACGGGCGTGCCCGTGAGGCACCAGCGGCGCGCGGCGCGCAGGGCGGAGGCGCCGGCGCACGTGGCCGACTTGTGGTTGTTAGCTACTCACTGTGAGATCATCGAAGGGCGAGCACCGCAGGAACTTGAGCAGCGCGAACAGGTCGAGGTCCTTGTTCTGCACGGGCGTGCCCGTGAGGCACCAGCGGCGCGCGGCGCGCAGGGCGGAGGCGCCGGCGCACGTGGCCGACTTGTGGTTGTTAGCTACTCACTGTGAGATCATCGAAGGGCGAGCACCGCAGGAACTTGAGCAGCGCGAACAGGTCGAGGTCCTTGTTCTGCACGGGCGTGCCCGTGAGGCACCAGCGGCGCGCGGCGCGCAGGGCGGAGGCGCCGGCGCACGTGGCCGACTTGTGGTTGTTAGCTACTCACTGTGAGATCATCGAAGGGCGAGCACCGCAGGAACTTGAGCAGCGCGAACAGGTCGAGGTCCTTGTTCTGCACGGGCGTGCCCGTGAGGCACCAGCGGCGCGCGGCGCGCAGGGCGGAGGCGCCGGCGCACGTGGCCGACTTGTGGTTGTTAGCTACTCACTGTGAGATCATCGAAGGGCGAGCACCGCAGGAACTTGAGCAGCGCGAACAGGTCGAGGTCCTTGTTCTGCACGGGCGTGCCCGTGAGGCACCAGCGGCGCGCGGCGCGCAGGGCGGAGGCGCCGGCGCACGTGGCCGACTTGTGGTTGTTAGCTACTCACTGTGAGATCATCGAAGGGCGAGCACCGCAGGAACTTGAGCAGCGCGAACAGGTCGAGGTCCTTGTTCTGCACGGGCGTGCCCGTGAGGCACCAGCGGCGCGCGGCGCGCAGGGCGGAGGCGCCGGCGCACGTGGCCGACTTGTGGTTGTTAGCTACTCACTGTGAGATCATCGAAGGGCGAGCACCGCAGGAACTTGAGCAGCGCGAACAGGTCGAGGTCCTTGTTCTGCACGGGCGTGCCCGTGAGGCACCAGCGGCGCGCGGCGCGCAGGGCGGAGGCGCCGGCGCACGTGGCCGACTTGTGGTTGCGCACGATGTGCGCCTCGTCCAGGATCACGCGCCGCCAGCGGACACGCATCAGCACGCCGTTCTGTACCAGCACCGTGTTAACATAACATACACAAGGGACCAACGAATCCGGGTCACCAACATAAACCTTATACTCTCGGAGCAACGTTTTGTTTATGTTGGTGACACGGATTCATTGCTCCCGAGTGTATATGTTACTATACAGGGTGTAAACGAAATCATGTAATTCCTTTAAACCTCGTGATGTACTGCAGACATAGATTAAACCTGCACGGGATACTTTTGGATTCAATAAAAAAAATGCAAGAAGGAAACATGATGTGTTTTTAACGTGTGGCATTTTACCGCCCCGAGTGTATTGCGCGGTATCACTCGCCGTGCGGTCATTTAACTCGGGGCGCTAAAATGCCTCACGTTAAGAACACATGTTTATTTCATGAATTTTTTTTTTATTGTATCTAACAGTATCCCGTTCATAGTTAATTTATGTCAGCAGTTACTGCTGACATAAACTGCTGACGTGTCGTGCTGCCTTCCTTTAACTAGAAAGCCGTTAAGCCTAAAAAGTTGCTTCCGAGAAAATGGCGAAACTGCGGGAATCGTTATTTCTTAAAAACTATGGTACTTAGGTTAATGATTGTTGGACACACAGAAAATAATCATCACAGCGGGCAGTTAAGGTATTTTAACGTATATTAAGCGGAGAAATGTAGGTTAGACGCTTTCAAGTGATGTAATCATCATAAATTATGTTACTTAACGGCCTACAAAATTTTCATATCTGTGCTTCGATCAAGAATAGTACTAGATTCCTGATAGGCACTTCAAAAACGGCCCGAAAAATAAGAGCACAAATATTTTTGTGCTCTTATTTCAAATTAGTATGTTCCAATGATAACCAACGTTAAGACGAACCACCGTAACACCAAGGTTTTTGAAAGGAATATCTTTTTTTCGATAAGTTTATATCATTAAGTGTTTTTCATAAAATAACAACAGAATTAAATAGTAAATATAAATCAATTAGCAAATATTATGATTGTTTGACCAATGTTTGTGACAACTCGTAAACTATTCTAACAAACATCGACTGTTCTGGAACAGGGAAAGCATGGAGTAGTGTTGTTATTTTATATGTTATTTTTGTTTGTAGATTTCTTTGCGACCCATTTCGCTGTGTATTAAAACGCATATGTATGCGTTTGCAGTTTGACTTGGCTAGTTTTTACCAGCAAACCGATTTTTTAGAAGAGTAAGATAATTATGTTGACCTTACAATATAAAAACAGTAACTTGCGTATATGCTATTGTATGTTATAACATAAAGAAGATAAGTTGATTAGCCAAAAATAAGATAACTTATATGTGAAAACCAGCCAAGTCAAATCTTGAGCTTCAATTTATCCTAAGTTATCTGCTTTGTGTAAATAAATTTCAGGATTATCTACAGAACTTGGCACCCATTTAGATCTCAATTCTTTTGTCGGCGAAGTCGACAACCACGCATATTCTTATTATTGAACTTGGCTCCCATTTTCACATTTATGTTTTTGATGGGATATCATTACTTTTTGTAAAGAAATTATTATTATTCATCAATCAAAAGTAATCTGTAAAACGTTTATGCTGTATAGTTTTCTTTTTTGTCCTATTTTCTACATTTTCTTGAAAGTTAGAAATACAAAGTCCCCCCTTTATTTTTTTTATCATTTGCCTGTTAAGTATATTTTTAATTCCCACTTGAATCAAATAATCTGGTATACAAAACGATAAAAGCGACCTTTCATCGTGGAATTATGGAACCCATTCTCCTACGAAAGAAAAATATTGTTGCTGTTATAATTTCGCAAGGCGGTAGGTAATAAAAATCGATTTTTGAAAAATATTTCAAATCGTAACAATTCACTGTTTTCGGACTTTTTCCTTTGTATACACATAATTACCCAGCTGGACACCAAATTTCAACTTTCTAGGTCATCTGGAAGTGGGTTAGGTTTTTGATCTATATGTCAGTCAGTGTTAAAATTGCCGATTTTTAGTCGTTAATATCTCAATAACCGTTTGAGCTGTATTTATGAAATTTGGGATTATAGTTGATCTCAGGGGTTTTAAGAAATAAATCAAATTTCATGTGTTTATGTTGAATAGATTTTGAGTTATTGACGGCTCAAAAGTGGCTTCAAATGGTTCGTGTAATATAACACACGGCTGCTGCGTCGCGAGTTCCTTTTTCTTTGAAATTGGCTTGACACGCTGCCGCGTGTCTAGATTAAACATACATTCCGTTTAAACAGACAGATTACGATTGTCCAGATACAATATTTAAAGAATCCACCTCGCACGCACTTTCATGATTGTTTACCATACACTCATATTTGCAATCGAATTTAAAAGAAAAAAATAATTTCATTTCAATCATATTGATTTAATACAAATATTTTTTTGTAACTTCTAAATCGCGTACAGCGGGACAGGAGCGCTACAGAACATTGACGTCAAGTTCTTATATAGACGCTCACAGTGCTATACCGTATTAGTTTACGATATGTCAAAACCAAAGTCCCTAGCAAAACTGAATGAGTGGGTCGAGGAACTTCAAATATATTCCACCAAGAAGAACATAGTCTGCTAGTTGTCGACAATAAGATTGACAAGCATATCATTTTGGGACCCAGTGCATAATATCAGCAAGCACATTGGATCACCCGCGCAACGAGGGTTGATGTCAAGCAGGTGGCCGGTCATAAAACAATAAGCCAAAACCTCTAACAACATGGATTTACGAAATAAATATTGTGCCGATCCCACCTAGTGTGGGATAACGGCAGGAAAATGATGATGAACTTCTAAATCGCGTACATAAGTAAACACACCCATTTCATTATACGGTTTGATTACAATAAGCCAATGCACATAATTAATAGCAAAATAACTGTTGTACTATTTTTTTAAATCGGTCTAATATAACTTTCGCCTAAAAAATGTATTCTGCAACTCTATGTCTTTCTGTACTTACTGTGTTCTGAGTTTCTGAATTTGAAATATAATACCAAGCACTACATCTAGTTCCAAAATAGAGTAAGCACGAAATTGTCTACATAATAGTTTAAACCTAATTCTTTGAATTTTAAGTTTCAATTTAGAATAAATATTTTTGTACTTATTTAAAAACGACTTTTTATTTTCAAGTGATATTCAAAATATTTTTGTTTTTACTTTTCTCTGATGACAGATGGACTTAAATATAAATATTTTGCAATCGTAATTAAACTTTATGTTTGAGTGTTAAGGTTTATAATAAACTGAAGTTGTTAATATTATTAAATGTTTTTCTATATTTCGTAGTAAGAAATATAAATGTATAAATGTGTGCAAACGTGGCCACTTCAGCGACTTATTTTTGTTCCTGATCCTTAATCTAGTACTATTATTGATCGAAGTATCTGTGAAACTATACTTATATTGTATAAATGTTTCTTAGACAGAAAGATAGAGAATTTTGAACCCTATCACTATTTATTAAAAGTAAAAAATTACCATTTGAGGGTTAACGGCTTTCTAGTTAAAGGACGGCAGAGTACATTACGAGGTTTGAAGGAATTACATGATTTCGTTTACACCCTGTATAAGCACTTAAAAAGATACTTTACATTAATTTAGTCTATGTCTATCACACATCGAACTTATTCACGACTTTTTTCTTGACTAAGTACTGTAACTTCTTCACGACTAAACAGAGATAGCCTGAAACCTTATACCGAAGACATAGAATACCTTTTCACCGCTTGAGAAAAGCCGCGGTTGTCAGCCAGACTACCTATATTTACATAACATCATGAGGCTGCAATAAAAAATGATTCATGGTTGGCGATTCTCAAGTACGTCCGGCGGACCCTGGGCAGTCAGCCCCGCTACCAACCTTGCTGACTGGCAAATATTTTTACCATATCATATGCTATTCCCGTAAGTGAGTGGGTTGAGGAACTTCATACCCCACCAAGAAGAACATAATCTACTTAGTTGTCGGCAATAAGATTGACAAGCATATATTATCATTTTGGGACTCGGTGCATAATATCAGCAAGCACATTAAGTCACCCGCGCGAACGCTCAACGAGTATTCCCAAGGAGGGTTGATGTCAGGCAGGCGGCCGGTCATAAAACAATAAGCCAAAACCTCTAACAACATGGATTTATGAAATACATGTTGTGCCGACCCCACCTAGTATGGGTTAAGGGTAGGAAGAAGAAGAAGAAGATATACTATTCTCGTATAACTCGTACTAACACGATAGAAGAAGATAACATCATTGATAGAACGTGTCAGATAACAAAACATTTGACGTCATTGTAAACTGATCCACTCATACGCAGCGGCAATACAAGTCGTCCTAATTCGCAGATCATTTGGCAGAAATGCATGCCATCTGGACACCTGCCAAGAGCTCTGCTATCGATACCTACAAATGCAACGTAGGTGGTGAACTGGCAACCTATTTGAAATTAAATCACTAATGGCTCATTGTTATAAAATGTACAGGGTATTTTTAATTCTCGACCAAAGGTATCACTGCTATAAACAAATCAAGAAGGATTTGTTTATAGCAGTGATACCCAAAGTGGTCTATATCGGCCCCCAGGGGTCGACGACGACCTACAAGGGGTCCATGTAAGTGAAATTAATAATTGGAGGACCGTGAGACGCAAACGGGGGTCTACGATTGTGGATCTCATTTAAGTAGGTTCTGACTTTAATTTTGACTTTCCATTAATGGAATAACCCACAAACACACTCACAGATGATTTGTTGCTTAGTTTTTATCTGAAAACGTAACAAACAGACCGACGACGATAGTAGTTTTATAAACAAACTTATTTTCGCAATTTCATAATATAAAATAAAGAAAAAAAAATATAATGAAACAAACTGGATATCACTAACCAAGGAGATTAATTACTAAACCTTACTAAATTGATGCCAAATATTTAAAATTTATTATCAAATCATCAGGTTCATCCTTCTCCCTAAAAAGCATTGATTTATTTTCTTAGAGATTTTATGTAATACTATTATGTAGGTACAAACAAAATATTATTTTAGTTCATTTTAATTTTAATTTCAGTAATAAATGTATAACACTTAACTTGTGTTTTTATATTGTTTTTTTCGCTCTACACCTCACTACAGTTAGAAATCAGCCAAAAACACATTTGAATGTGATGAATTAGCAAAAGTGCAATATTAGCTAAGTAGCCAACTAATCTACCCAAAAACGGCATGGCAAGTGGTGGTATACGAGACAAAAAAGTTTGGGAACCTCTGGTTTATAGGGTACAAGGGTTTTTATAAGTTTGAAGCCTATGTCTGTCTGTCTGTCTATGGTATAGTAGCGCCAAAACGGATGAACCGATTTCAATACGGTTTTTGATGTGAAACATCTAATGCGGCGGTACGGGTGTGAGAGTGGCTGTTGAATGGCGACGCTCGCGATGGCAGACGCACGACGGCAGACCTTCGTAACCTGTCGGCTCTCTTCGGATTGATTCGGTCAGCTATTTTTTTACATAATGAATTTCGATGTTGCTCATCTGCCAGGCGAACAGAGTGGTATTTTTTTTTAATTTGTTTTTATTTCTTTATGCAGTTTAGAGCACACTACTTCCTGTTGTCCGGCGTGGGTACTATTACATACCTAATGGTCAGTTCACATTATTCATATAGCTGAATCCAATGAGTCTATCCAGTGCTGGACTAGCAAAAACCTAGGTTGTCCATATACTATTATTTATTTTATTGTATAGATTATTGTAAAAATGAGCAAAGAAAAGCACTGGAATGGCATGGGATTGGACATCTACACGCGTCCAGTTACGCTGGAAAGGCTCTGAATGAAAGAGACCGTTCATTGTAGAGGCAGTTGGGACATATATGTTCAGCAGTGTGTGGTTTCGGGATGATATGGCTTACCTTCTCGTTGTCGCGCTGCATGATGTTGTACGTAGTGAGCACGAGGTCGTGCGCGGCCAGGCGCTGCGGCTGCTGCGCGCGCGCGGCCCCGTGGTGCTGGCACACGGACAGCGCGTGCGCCGCGCAGTGCTTGCTGACCTCGCCGCTCCACTGCTGCATCAGGGACGCCGGGCACACCACGAGGGTGCCGCCTTTCGTCACTGGGCTCAACAAATTGGCCCTTTTATTTCTTGAAATGAGGGGTTCAAAAATAAAAATATTCCAGGTCTGGGTATAGGTGATTGCCATTTATCCAGCCACGGAGCTGCTCCTAAGTTTCCTAGATGAAAAGTCCACACACGACACGAAAACACTGCACGAGCTGAGTCTTACACTCATATTCTAAGACGTTCCTCCAAAACTTACTAGACTCGACTCCACCTCGACTCAGCCTTTCGGTAGTTATAGTTGACATAAATAAACGTCTTCGACGCGAGATTTTTTCTCAGTCGAGGTAAGGAATCATCTGTCAAACTCAAGGTACCTCGGAACCTACCTTAAAGAAGGAAGTGCCAAAGTTCGTATGTAATAAAATTGAATTTTGAAGACTATCGAATATGCTTACGATAATCCTTACAATAATTTATCACGGTGTTATTTTCGCGATGCAGATAATTCAAATTATGACGTAATGACTCCGTCGAAGAACCTGAAAGTTCTCTCGAAATTGCGACTAAGAATACAATTTTGAAGGTGTTTTCGAGGCCGTCCTGAGTCGAGTATGAGTCGAGTAAGTTTTGGAGGAACGTCTTAGAATATGGGTGTTAAACCCGGGGCTTCACACTCAGCAACCAAACTTTCGACTGCTAGACCCATAGGGAAGTTACGAACCAGAAACCTTAAAATCTGGCAACTAATCTCACCAGAGGATATTCGGTTCTTGGTCATCCTATAACTGTGGAGAACAACTCCTTGTGATCAAATTCGTCCGGAGATCTACCATCGCGGACATTTGCGGTGAACCACTTTTCGACCTTATTACTAAGGCAATAAGGTTGAAAAGTGATGCACCGCAAATGTCCGCGTGTGTACTACCACCATACCTATTTCTACCATCAAGAAGCATTGCTATGTTCCAGTTTGAAGGGTATGAGTGCCGGTGCAATTATCCACATAAGATTTTCCGACTTTATCTCTAAGGTTAGCAACACATCAGAAATTCTCTTGGTGTTGTAGGTTTATTAAGCAGTAACCAGTTTCCATCAGGTAAGCCATTGGCTTGTTTTCTAACATATTTACATAGTATAAAACAAAGTCGCTCCAGCTGTCTGTACGCTTAGATCTTTTAAACCACGCAACGGATTTTAATGCAGATAGAGTGATTCAAGAGGAAGGTTTATATGCCCCACATTAGTATCTACATTGCACCCGTACGAAGCCGGGGCGGGTCGCTATAATTACATAAAAAAAAAAAAAATACACTCACGCTTGCCCTTAGTAGGATAGTCATCATCGTCGTTATCATCATCATCATCGATCTTGCCCTCCTTGTCGCTCACGATCAGCGCTAGCATGGTGATCGTCTTGCCCAACCCCATGTCGTCCGCTGAAGGGGATACAAAATATTAATAAAACTTGAATACTCAAATGGCACCCGGCGAAAAGTAGCGCTGAAAGTTAATCGCTCAGCCACTGTGCCAAAAATGTCTTTAAAATTTGTTTGTTATTTCTGAACGACTAAACTAACATCACACCCGTTTTCCCCGAAAGGTTGGGCAGAGATGTATACGTGTAGAGGTGTAACACCCTCATTTCGCCATTATGTTTAGGTCCCATGTAATGGGGGCGAGCCTATTGCCATCAACCGGGCGCAAATCTAAACTCCGGGCTGCTATTAAGGAATTCCACACTGAAAAACCCAATAATGCTAAACTACTGAACTAATTTTGATGAACCTCGGCACATAGATAGCCAAACCCGGAGAAAGACATTGGATAGTTTGTATCGACGTATCGACATACCACGCAAGTAAAGGCTCATTTACACAGATATAGTTTTTCGAAGCGAGCCTCATGCTATCCCTGTTTTCATTGTAGAAAAAGACAGAAACAGAACGAGTCTCGCTTCTAAGAAAATATCCTTGTGTAAATCAGTCTTAACGCTGCGGGCGTCAGCTAGTCTTCTATACTAATATTATAAAGAGGAAAGATGTACATTTTTGTATGTAACGAATAAACTTAAAATCTACTGGACCGATTTCAAAAATTCTTATTACCGTTAGAAAGCTACGTTATCACTGAGTAACATAGGCTATATTTATTACTGGAATTAAACTTGTTACGCGGGCGGAGCCGTGAGGACACAGCTAGTTAATTCTAATTTGAAAGTGGTTGATGTATACCCAGTATGCCAGCGCGCGGCCTCTGCGTCTCCCTCCAGCGCAGCCAGGCGAGCGCGTGCAGCTGGTGCGGCATCAGCGTGCTGCTCAGTGCTCGCGGAGGAGTAGCCTCCTGGGTCTCGGCGGGCCGTGACGCCAGCGACTCGTACAAGTCGCGCAGACGGTCCAGGATCAGGTTGCGTTCGGCCATGTGAGTTGCCATCGCTAAATACCAGTGTTCGTAAAAATCCGATATTTATGATAAATAAAAATCAATTGCTGTGCGTTACTCTCGCAAATACTCGAAAATGGGTGGTTTATTTTGTTCGCCTTAATACTGGGGTGGTTTAGGAAATATTAAATTAGAACAAAATAAAATAAAAAAAGAAAAGAAAGGAATTTATAAGGCGGATGTTAATGGGAACGCCGGTAGAGGACGTCCTAGAAGGACATACATCGATGTTATTGGTGATGTTCTTCACAAAGGTCAGGTGCGTAGTACTCTCAACCGGCGTGCGTGTATGACAAGATGTATGAATGTGGATGAAGCGAAAGGGGTATGTAAGAGTCGTAGCATGTGGCGTTCTATAGTTTCTGCCTACCCCCATGGGAAAAAGGCGTGAGTTTATGTATGTATGTAAAATAAAAAATTTGGTGGTACGAAGTTCACCAGGCAGCTAGTTTATAATAAATATCAAAATATCCGATATTTGATATTTATACAAAATGATACTAATCAACACTCTAAATAAAATTTCTTCAAGGCCGCTTAGGAAAGGGTAAAATCAAAATTATGTTTAAGTACATTCAAAATTATATAGTGTTCACTTGTTTTAACGAGAAAAGTCAATGGATGTATCATGGTATGGTGGTATATCATGAACGAACCACGCAAATACAAATGTATCTTTCATCTTGTGAATTTATTATATTAATTTCGAAAATAACTGTGATTTTCACTATAAAAAATATGAAAATAATTCAAATCTAAAGCTGTTAAGTTTCAGAATGTAGGCCGCTAGTGCGACAGCGGCGCGCGCGATGTGGTGTTGACATGTGAGCAATTCCTTACGTCACCCCGCACGGTCACGCGCTGGTGTCGCATAAACGAAGCCTTAAAACTTTGACGAAGCAACATGATGAATGAAATAGGAGCGGGCTTAAAACCACCAAATCTTGAAGCAAGTTTTATTACGTACTAGCTGCCCGGACAGACTTCGTTCTGTCAAAAGTTATTGGCCTGTAGTGAGAAAAGAAAACTGTTGTTTTTACTATTTTCCACGCAATGTTTATGTTTTTTCTCTCCATAAGAACCTTCCTTGTACCATAAGGAATATATAAAAAAAACATAGCCGAATTGGTCGAGTCGTTCTCAAGTTTTGCGCTTAGCAACACATTTGGCGATTAATTTTTATTTATATAGATATTAAATTCTGGATTCGACTTCCAACCTGTGGACACATCGAAGCAAGTCGACTTCTGCAACCTTACGAACTAAGTGAATACTTGCTGCAATAAAACTTGCTAGGGCGCTTAACAGAAGAAAAAAACCGACCAAGTGCAAATCGGACTCGCGCACCGAGGGTTCCGTACAAACTTGTATGTATGTAAATAGCTCGTCGTAAAAATTATATTTTTTGTGATGTAACTACAAATTTACGGTTTTCGGATTTTTCCCTTTACTTGTGCTATAAGACATCGCTTCTTGCTAGACTACATGATTCTAGGTCAACGGGAAGTACCCTATAGGTTTTGATTCCCTTACGAGTGTCAAAATATGCGGCATAAACGGTCATATCTTTTGATTGCATTGACATAGAAGTTTTGTTTTTTCACAGCTCCAAGGGATCGTAGACTTCAGTATTTGATATTAATTTCAACTTGATAACTAAACGCGTTCCCGAGAAAAAGGGTCTTGACAGACACACAGACAGACGGACAACGAAGTGATCGTATACTTAACATCACGCCTTGTATTCCCCTCCCCAAAGGGTTCGGCAGAGGTGTTATTAGTACAGCCTCGTTTCGCCAGTTATGTTTAAGTCCCATGTAATAGGGGGTGATCCTATAAGGGTTCCTTTTTTCCTTTTGAAGTACGGTACCCTAAAAAATGCTATTATTAAGGCACCATGGACTCACCTTGCTTGCCGAACATCCGCGGCTGGACAGCATTGCCAGCTTTCTGTAACTCTTCCCATGTCAGGCCCTTCTCGTTCTTCCCGTTGAAGCCGTCTCTGGCGAAGTCTGCGGCCGTCGGATTATCTGAGTGGAGAGTTCATATTGGCACTTAAATATTTATTTAACTTATTGTAAAGTTTTTTTTTTTATTTACTTGGACTCGATTGGCCCGAATCTCACCTAGTGGTAAGCATAGATAGGGTCTAAGATGGAGCACACGAATCCAAGTAACAGAGATATAGAGGGATTCCCCTATACCCCTCCGGCTCTCACATACACACGACGGAACACGGTAAACTGCTTGGCGACGGAGTTAAATGAGAAGGTGGTAGCTAGCCAGGTGGACCGTATACATCCTACTACCAAGCGTGCTGGGTTTTGTTGAATCTTACAACACGTGTCTATTCCCAGCGTGTGGTGAAGAGGTTTTATATCGTCACCGGAAAGCCAATACTACTTGAGCGCCATTTTGACCAAAATGATTTATATATTATATCGTTGGATTCGATTTTTTTTCTGCGTCGATTAGTTGGGATTTCATATTTTATACTATTATCTTACGAAATCCCAACTAATCGACGCAGAAAAAAAATCCAATCCAACGATATAATATATAACTCGTTTCGGCCAAAATGGCGCTTAAGTAGTATTGGCTTTCCGGTGACGATAATCTAACCCATCCCCACACGGGGTAAAAACTGTTATTAACCACTATAATGGTAATGAATGGTATTCACGTTACCTGGTTCCACCACCATGTTGGCGACCCTCTCCCCCTGGCGGCGCACCTGCTCCTCCAGGTGCGTGAGGCGCTCGATCAGCTTGCCGCCGCCGTCTGGCAGCGTGTTCACATCCATCTCTTCTAGCAGGTACTGGAAATAAAATATGTTTGAGAGGAATTTCGAAAGAATTCTTTCTATTCTTCTGTGGTAGCGGTGGGTAGTGTAATAGGCGACTGAGGTATAACGTCAAGAGGGTGGGCAGCAGTATCCCTGTCTGTGTATAACAACACACTGCGATCACTAATCTATCTGCCAGGCGTGGTGATTTTTTGACAATTCGCCTGTATTCCCTGAAGGGTGGAGCAGAGGTGTATAGTAACACCCTCATTTCGCAGTTATTTTTAAGTCCCATGTAATAGGGGGCGAACCTATTACCATCAACCGGGCACAAATCCAAACTCCGGGCTGTTACCGAGGAATTCCACACGGAAAAACCCAATAACACTTTGCCCGACCTGGGGATCGAACCCACGACCTCACGATCAGCAGTCGCGCTTGCCACCACTAGACCAACGAGGCAGTTACGCGACATCATAGTTTTATCGTAGGTACTATACCTATAATTGAGAAGTACATAAACTCACCCTAATATTCTTAAGGTCTTCCTTGAGCCCTTCTAACTTCATCAGCTCAGATTCCCGCACTTGCTTCTTGACGTACACCACCTGCTGGTTGGGGTAGCTCGGAGGAGCGAGGTACTTCTTAATGGTCGTGGATACAGGCCTTGATGTCTCTTCATGTTTGGGCTTCGGTGACTTCCTGGTGTTCGGAGACTTTTTGTCTTCTTTGACCTGGAGAGGCAATTTTAATGTTTATTAAAAAACTCTACGCCGTCGTTACTCTTTCAGATATTGATTTAAGTGGTAATAACATTACATACTGGACTGTTTTTGTTTTACATCATAGTAAATCTATGGAAGGGTCAAGTTTGCAATTTAGTAATCGTAAAATCGCGATCACGGAGGTATCTAAAAATCTGTACTAATATTATAAAGCTGAAGAGTTTGTTTGTTTGAACGCGCTAATATCAGGAACTACTGGATGGAAATGAAAAAATATTTTTGAGTTGGATAGTCCATTTATCGAGGAAGGTTATAGGCTATATAACATCAAGCTACGACCAAAAAGAGCGGAGCATAAATGAAAAATGTTGCAAAAACAGGAAAAATGTCCACCCGTGCGCAGCCGGGACGGGCCGCTAGTCTTTTTATGTAAAGAGTGGAAATACTATACATTATTTATACTATGAAACTGTCACCTCAACTCACCTCACGAGTCAAAGTAGTCTGTACTATAAAATCTAAAGATGGAATATAAATGGCGAAATGAGGGTGTTACTATACACCTCTGCCCAACCCTTCAGGGAATACAGGCGCGATGTTATGTTATGGAATATACTTCCATGCTACTGTACTAACGGCCGATATTAAAAACCCATCTCAATCCAAAATCTCTAGATTAGTCATGAAGCTATAGGTGTATGTCCTACAGATAGTTGTTCCGGGTGTGGGCGTTTGTACATGTGAAGATTTGTGTCTGTAAACGCACCCACGATACAGGAGAAATCCTAGTGTGAGGCAAAGTTTATAAAAAAAAGACATCTACTGAAAGTCAAAAGATTTGGCCTTAAATAAATATAGAACTCTGTCTCTTTCTAAATACCCTACTTAGAAAGAGATAGAATATTTAGTTTGGAAATCTACCTCTTTCTAAGGCTGCCTGTCCACTGGAGCGGAGAGGACCGGTGCGGTGTAGAGCTAACCGATAGAAATGCACAATATTCATAGAGCAAAGCGGAGACGTGAATTTTATGCAATTCTATTGATTAGCTCCACATCGCTCCACTCCTCTCTGCTCCAATGGACAGGCAGCCTAAATAGGGTAGAAAGAGACAGAATTCCAAAGTTAATATTCAAGGCCAAATGTTTCGGTTTTCTGTACCTAGGTATTCGTAGTGGAATCACCATCTTTATCTACACTTTCATGTGGGTAATGTAGGTTTTTGATAGAAATTCAATAGAACATAACATCGCGCCTTGTATACCCCGAAGGGTTTCGCAGAGGTGTTTCAGTACGCCCTCGTTTCGCCAGTTATGTTTAAGTCCCATGTAATAGTGAGCGAGCCTATTGCCCTTAACCGGGCACAAATCCAGACTCTGGGCTGCTACGGAGAAATTCGTAATGGAAAAACCCAATAACACTTTGCCCGACCTGGGGGTCGAACCCAGGACCCTATGCTCTGCAGTCGCGCTTGCGACCAAGAGACCAACAAGGCAGGCTAATTCAATAGAAGTAATGTCAAAAATCTACATCTGTCGGGAGATTTTGAATTTTTGATTGGTTGGGTCGAGGAATTTCAAGTATACTCCACCAAGAAGAACATAGTCTGCTTAGTTGTCGGCAATAAGATTGACAAGCATATCAGTTTGGGATCCAGTGCATAATATCAGCAAGCACATTGGGTCACCCACGCGACGGTGCAACGAGTATCCCCAAGGAGGGCTGATGTCAGGCAGGCGGCCGGTCATAAAACAATAAGCCAAAACCTCTAACAACATGGATTTATGAAATACATGCTGTGCCGACCCCACCTAGTGTGGGATAAGGGCAGGGAGAAGAACATCGGTTATTAGTATCGGACGTAAGAGTTTTATAAGTTTCTTGTAATCAGTTATCAATTTATAAACGGTGTAAAAAGACCCTTAATGAAACCAAAAGGCACTTATTCATTGCGAACATTTTTTTGTTCTGGACTATGCCTGGGAACCTTCTAGTTACGGAGATATTGGAGGTCAAAGTTTCAACTTTTTCACAACTTTTTTTAAAATACTAGTTTCGACGGTTGTAAATGTACTTGAAATACCTCCATTACCCGTTTACTACTCATTGCATCTATCAGCACAATGTTTGAAGTGCGTTACAATCAGCTTTACAGTAAAACGAAATTTTACACCAAAAAAAAGTCTTTTTCGTTACTTAGTTTGATGTACTGAATGCATGGTTGACGGCTTCGTGAAGGGTCTTTTTACACCTTGTATTTCTCGATATTAACTGTTCAATAAAACACTATAAACCGCGCCTATGATTCATGTTTTACAACGTTTACTTACTGGTTTCGGACTTCTAGACATGTTGACGTAAAACTACTATTCACTTCATAATAAGAAACATTTGAAATCTAATAATCACTTACATTTAATTATTAACAATAACAGAATATTTAACAAAACGCAACACTAATCACATAAAATAAAGCTTGTAATAATGACGCGTGTAAAAAACCGTTGAGATACTGATCAAAAATATTATGCAACTACCCTCTTTTATTAAAAACGTTTCTACAAATTATTTAAACAAATTTATACCACTACCCACATTATTCTAAGGTTTCGGTTACCCTATATATTACTATACTCTTTGGTTTCGGTATTGATCGGATATCTGTACTGGTTTAAAAATCTGTTACAGTACGTTAGAATGGGGTCACTCTGATCAATTTCAAAATTCAAATGTTTTTGTGTTGAAATAAGAGAGCAAAAAAAGTGCAAACATCGATAATGTTTATTTTGTCTATTTCTTGGATAAAATCATAATTTTTCTTATTAATTTTTGTTAAAATTAATTTTTGTTTTAAAGCAATAAAATATTGAGGGGCACAGGCCATCTATAACAGTATGACTTATCTCGTTGCGGCACAAGATAATACGACGACAAAAAAACGTCGCGCTTCAAATATTAGGCCTGCAGGCTATGACACACGAATGGACGTATAGGCGGGAATAACGACACTAAAGGGGTAATTTTTTTGTCAATCAACAAGGTACAGTTCGGGCCACGAGTCGTAGCCGCTCCGAACAACGTGCAGGTGGTTGCGGAATAGATTCTTTAGCAATAAAATAGCTTTTAGAACATTTAATTGCTACGACCTTAGGTTTAGCCATTAGTTAAATAAAGTTTATTTAGTAGTTTTTACAGTAATAGTTTTCTTCACGAGTGTACATGCGCGAAAGTTCGCAAAGCCCGTGTTCAGAGTGGCCACGACTCGTCGCCCGTGCTGATAACTAACAAGATGTCAAGAATTGTTTTACATAATGGTCTTAAAAGCGAACAAAGAAAATGTTCTTAAGGTCTACTGCGACCATATTTTTCTAATAATACTGGGGCGTGACCTAACCGTTTACTGTGTGGTAATTGGTCCGATTGTTCACTAAACATGTTTTCTTAGTTTTTTGTCGCAGCAGACCCAGCTTTATATGTCAGTATACAAATTATATCAATGTCATCCTTACCTCATCTTCATCATCACTGCTTAGCGCAATAATCTCCGGCTTACTGTCAATTATAGTGACGTCATCGTCATAATGGATAAAATTCTCCTTCGCCTTATTCGCTATCAACTTATTTAGCACCTTATTCTTAAGGCTACTAACCGCATAATTGCCTGAATCATCCACAATGATACATTCATCCTTATATCCTAAGGATTTTCGACGACTGATTGATTCGTTAGTTATGTCCTGGAGAGGACTTGAGAATGGGGAGCAGGTTATTTTCGACGAGTCTAGGTCTTCTGCAGGCTTTTCAGGACTTTTGGGGGGAAAACCTGCATCTGGAAGCTCTGTAAGGCTTACTGTGGAACTGTAGTTCGAGTTTCGATGGCTCTAAAAGAAATAATATTTTTCCATAAGGCATTATACATTTTAAGAGGAAATGCGGTCGGCATTTAGTCCTTCCAAACTTATTCCTCAGTTTCCTCCTTAGATAATGTCACTAGAGCAAATATTTTTTACCATATGATATATATTTACCACCACTATGTCCCTATGTTTTGTTTTTGTCAATAAATTAACTATTAAAAGAACTAGAAACGTTTAAATTTTACAAAAATCGGCCGGTTTTACCACCGTTTTCAAACATCTGACAAACAAATTTAACCAATATAAAAAATAATAGAAAAACATACAGACATAACCAGTCTTTCTTAAATTATTACAGAAAAAATATTAAAATCGGTCCAGATTTGAAGAAGGAAACAGGGAAATACGAAAGTACGATTTCACTAATATTGCACAGGAGACATCAGTCAGAGATGCAGGTGTCTCTTTCGCGCTCAATTGGGAAGGTTTGCGGGAGCGATGGAACGGAAATAGATCTCAAAAACCCATTCAAATTATTAATATTTTACCAGTCCGCGTTTCCTCTTAAGAGCAGAAATAATACTGTACTGAATTTAGCATAGAGAATTAGTGACCCAAAGAGTTTCATAATATTAGTAGTATGAATTAAAATATAAGTTATCAAAACCTGCTTCAAACATAATTAAATTAAAAAAACAACTCAGCCTATCGCAATCCCATGGTGAACATAGGCCACACCCAAGTTAAGCCACAGGCGGAGTTGAGTGACTGAATTGAAAAAAAATTGCAGCTTGCATGGTCATGAGAAATAGGTTTAGATGTATTTGAAAATAGGTTTTTTACATACATACATACATAAACTCACGCCTTTTCCCCATGGGGGTAGGTAGAAACTATAGAATGCCACACGCTACGATCTCCTTACATACTCCTTTCGCTTCATCTACATTCAAACATCTTGTCATACACGCACGCCGGTTGAGAGTACTACGCACCTGTACCTTGTGAAGAACATCACCAATAACATTGATGTATGTCCTTCTAAGGCGTCCTCTACTGGCGTTTTAAAGAGTATTAATTTTGGACTATTTCAATAATTGACGATTGGAGATGTAACTGAATGTATACTTACATCATCAGACTGAATAAGGTCCGACTCATCACTTTCATTACCCTTAGGTACCACGCCCATGATGCTCATACGCGTAGCTCTGGACATCACCATCTGATCCTCATCCGGACCTTCGTCATCAGTTCCATCACCACTACCTTCATCGGTAGCTTCGTCACTAACATTGTAACTATCATACTCTAACGGAGCAGGTTTATCAGCCTTCGTACTTTCATTTTTCTTGTCTCCATCATCATCACTGTCCGTTACACTCGTCACGTTGCTAACTTTTCGAGCCTGGTGGGTATCTTCAAGTGGACTATCACTGTCATTGACTATTCGGTCTTTCCCACTGTCAATCTTCAAAGGAGTGTCTTTCATACATAATAATTTCTTATGCTTGTCGTGTTCAATGATTATTGAGTTGTCGTTGTCTGAATCTATGAGCATCATACGTTTTTTGGTTTTACGTCCAATTATTGATTCATTGCCGTCATTAGATTTCTTCCTCATTGGCGGTCTTCGTTTCGGTACAATTTCTGGTGATACTTGTTCTGTTAAGAAATTGTTGGGCTTGTTTTATTTGTCATTTTCATGTCATCAAAGAGTTGATAGAGTTACAGTTAATATTTGGAAATAATTTGGTAATGTTATCTACGGTATTGTACTACTGATATTATAAAGAGGAAATACAGTGAAATCTGGCTAACTGGGACCACATGGCATTTATTATTACCAATTTTACACAGACAATACAAATCTGCTGTTAGAGCTATAAAAGTATGGATTTTACTTTTTGATTGGTTTTTTTTTTTTTTATATTTTTGTTCTTACCTTCATCTGAAGAGCTTAAAACTACTTTATTAGATGACTGTCTTCTTATGCTTCCCCTTTTGCTGGCGATATCTGAATAAAAAAAAAGACGAGTGTTTTTTTTTTAGAAATTAAAGCTAGTGTTCATCAATATTAATTCTCTGGTTAACAACTGTTTACCTAAAGATCTAGTATTTTTTTTTTGATAAAACGGTTGATTAACCAGACAATTATTGTTGGTGAACACCAGCCTAAGATCAGGACCAGGTGTTGCATTGTGAGTCAATGCCAGATCGACTTACTGACATTGTTTTGCTGGTTGAATTCATGCAAATGTAATGATAAATGATAATAACAGTCAGTATAACATTACTTTTAACAGCCTCCATGAGTGCTGATACTTATATCATCCGACACACCCCGGGCAGTCAGCCCCGCTACCAACCTCGCTGACTGGCTAATCTTTTCTCCATGGCATGAGCTACTTTCATATATCTTGTGTTGCAACAAACCCTACACTCACCATCATCACTGCTGGATACAGTATGACTAATAGCAACACTGCTTCGTCTGACCACTGACTTAGAGACATTCTTTGGTCTATTTTCCTCAGTTTCACTTTCATCTAGAAAAAAAGAAGGTTATGGTAACGCTGGATTGATTTTGTAATTCTATTCAGTATTATGAAGCTCATTCAAAGGTATTATGCTAAATAAATTAATATAGCCTGTGTCAGTTTTATTAATCTGAATTGAACTGACACAGGAACTGTTTTTAATTCGGAAAAACTTAAGTGAAACTAGATTGGATCGATAGTACTACATAAACAAATTAATTTCGTTACCGTCTGTAGTAGATTCTTCAGATTCAGCTACAAAAACTGTGTTATTTTTCTTTTTCAAAGCAAGCGATTCGTCGACTAGACTATCGTCAATAAACTCAGACTCGGAGCCGCTATCGGCTACCGTCTTGTCACGATATTCAAAAAATGAATTATCCATTGTATTCACAATATAAAACTATTAATTCACCATTTATTATCAAAATTGAAAATGAAAATACATGACCACCCATTCAAAACAATATTTGAAAGCCAATTGTCGTTTTCATCGTTTTGTTACTGCTTTTCATTAAAATATTTGTGTTAAACAAATATACTGGTATCAGATATCAAATGCTAAATTTTATATTTAAAAATACTCAATGAATTAAAAATTAAGTAAGCACTACAATTATTGTTTTTTTATTTAGTAAATAGTCTCCAACAAGGGCAAGAGGACAACAAGTACGTTTAGTTCTATGACCTCTACATCTAAACGTGACAAAGTTTGCTGTCAAACTAAGTGTCAAAATAATAGTATCGTTCCAGTTCAAAAGACAGAGTACCTATCGCATATTTTAAGCATTCACAAAGTGTAATGTTTGATCTACATGCTTAAAATGCGAGTGTTTCAATGATACGTAAATGTGTACGTCTTTTGTGTTTTGAATTTGTGCACAGCTTTCGACGAATTAAAATATCTTTGAAGTGCAATAACTGTTATAAAATAGATTTATTGCTTCTTATTACGTAATAAAAGCTATAAGGACCCCATATCATAATTAAAGATGACTGAAGTTCAACTGCAAGAGTTCAAATTAGACCCCGATTCAGAGCTTAGGTTTGAAGTTGAATCGAAGAACGAAAAAGTAGTTTTAGAGGTATTAACTTATAAAAACGATCACAATATTCATTTGATTTGGATATAAACGCCTAAATTTCAAACGCTTGTTGAATTTTTCGTATATTTAGGTGCATATGTTAGGTTAAGTTTATATTTTGTTTTTAGGTCAAGAGTGGTTATGCGGAGTTGTTCGGCACGGAGCTAGTGAAAGGGAAGCCGTATGAGTTCCACACGGGTGCCAAGGTGGCTGTGTTCACTTGGCACGGCTGTACTGTGGAGCTGAGAGGCAGGACAGAGGTCAGCTATGTGGCAAAGGAAACACCAATGGTGAGTTTCAAGTAAACTTACAAAGAACACTATGATTATTTATCGTTAGAATATTGTACAGAAAAAAGGCAATGTCGTTGATCAGCAATCTACTATGACTTTTGGCTGTTAAGTATTCTTTTATTAAGCCTTATAGCTTGTATCATAATTTATTTTTCACAATGACTTAAATAAGCTCTGTAAATGTCCCAAGGTTTAGGAAAGCCTACTGTAGTTACAGCTTTTTCAGGAGTCACACTCACAACCTGCTGTAAATCCTCATTTATCATTCAGTGCCATGTAAAGGGGCAAGCCTTGATATTTATCAAGCATAATCGGAAATTATATTTAGAATGACTGCCTTGTTGGTCTAGTGGTTGCAAGCGCGACTGCTGAGCATGGGATCCTGGATTCGATCGCCAGGGTGGGCAAAGCGTTATAGGGATTTTCCATTAGGAATTTTTCAGTAGCAGCCTGGAGTCTGGATTTCGGCTCGGTTAATGACAAAAGGCTCGCACCCTAATTCATGGGACTTAAACATAACTGGCGAAACGAGGGTGTACTAAAAACACCTCTGCCGAACCCTTTGGGGAATATAAGGCGTGATGTTATGTTATGTATTTAAAATCAAATCATTTATTTTGTAAACATAAGTAAAAAATAGGTGGAAAATATGTAAAATTCAGAGACTGTCTATGTTCCGTTAAGCATACAAAATGTTAACAAAAAATTGAATTACATTAAAATCAACAAATTATCATAACATCAAAGAGGCAATGAGAGAATAAACCTAATAACACTTCTTTGTTCAGCCTGAGAATTGAACTTCCTCTGAGTGCTAGAACAATGAAAAAATAACATAATAATTTAACACATTGTTACAGTCGAAATCTTCTTCTTCTTCTTCCTGCCCTTACCCCACACTAGGTGGGGTCGGCACAACATGTATTTCATAAATCCATGTTGTTAGAGGTTTTAGCTTATTATTTTATGAGGGCCGCCTGCCTGACATCAACCCTCCTTGGGAATACCTACTTGTTGCGCTGTCGCGGCGCGGGTGGTGTGCTTGCTGATATTATGCACGGGGTCCCAAAATGATATGCTTGTCAATCTTATTGCCGACAACTAAGCAGACTATGTTCTTCTTGGTGGAGTATACTTGAAGTTCCTTCACCCACTCATACATCCACCCCTGTTACAGTCGAAATACATACACTAATTTCTATTGCAGGTTGTATACCTCAATGTACACGCAGCTTTGGAACAACAGAGAGTGGCTGCAGAGCAGGAGTCAACCCGTGGGCCAGTGACCATGGTTGTAGGTCCCGGAGATGTAGGAAAGTCCACCCTGACCAGGGTCCTGCTGAATTATGCTGTGAGGATGGGACGGAGGCCAATATATGTAGAACTAGATGTTGGACAAGGCCAAATCAGTGTACCCGGGACTATTGGTGAGTTGTTGCTATTTGTAGCTAAAATTGGCTTGCTATCAATAAATTCGTAGTAAGTAGTTTGACGACACGTTTGGTGCAGTGGCTGAGCCATTGGCTTCTGCGCTACGGGTTGTGGGTTTGATTCCCGCACGGAACAAATATTTGTATGGTCTACAGATAGTTGTTCTGGGCCTGGATGTTTGTGCATGTGAAGATTTGTGTCTGTAAACGCACCCACGATACAAGACAAATCCTAGTGTGGGGCAAAGTTTAAAAAAAAAAACACTGCCTCATTGGTTTAGTAGCGGCAAGTGTGATTGCAGATCGTGAGGTCCTGGGTTCAATCCCAGGCTGGGCAAGGTGTTATCGGGTTTTTTCGTGTGGAATTCCTCAGTAGCAGCCTGCTGTTTGGATTTGAGCCCGGTTGATGGCAATAGGCTCCTATTACATGGGACTTAAACATAATGACGAACTGAGGATCCTACTATACACCTCTGCCCAACCCATCGGGGAATACAGGCGTGATGTTATGTTATATAAATTCGTATTTTTTCACTAACCCTTGTCATTACGAGAAGAGGCTCGTGCCCAGCAGTGGGACAGGAATGGGCTGTTTATAAATTAGTATACCACCTAATAATATTCTATATTGTGTATGACGACACGTTTGGTGCAGTGGCTAAACGATTGGCTTCTGCGCTGCGGGCCGTGGGTTCGATTCCCGCACGGAACAAATATTTGTATGACCTACAGATAGTTGTTCCGGGTCTGGGTGTTTGTGCATGTGAAGATTTGTGTCTGTAAACTCACTATGGTCCTATCTGAAAACCAGCGTTGCGACATTTTGTTTTTTTTTCTAAATGTCGCAACATTATGCTGAGATAGGAGCCCTTTTTGGCCTCGTGCAGGTAGTCTAAATTCTTATTCTTTCTTTTTTTTAATATTGTTTTTGTTTCTGTAACTGCCTGTGTGAGTCCAAAATAAATAATTTTCTTTCTTTCTTTCTTTCTTTCTAAACGCACCCACGATACAGGAGAAATCCTAGTGGGGCAACGTTTAAAAAAAAAAGAAAATAATAATAATTGTATAAATACCATGTTTTGTTACTAAATCTTAGGCATATCTTGGTCTGGATTTAAAAACCCCTTTGTGTCTACAGGGTGTAAACGAAATCATGTAATTCCTTCAAACCTCGTGATGTACTGCTAACATAGATTAACCTTGCAAGGGATACTCATGGATTCAATAATAAAAAAAAATTACAAGAAGTAGACATGTGGTCTTAACGTGAGGCATTTTAGCGCCTCGAGTTAAATGACCGCGCGGCGAGCGATAGCCGCGCAATTCGCTCAGTTCGCTAAAATGCCTCACGTTAAGAACACGCATGTTTACTTCTTGTATTTTTGTTTTATTATACAGTCCAAAAGTATCCCGTGCTGGGTTAATCTATGTCAGCAGTACATCACGAGGTTTGAAGGAATTACATGATTTCGTTTACACCCTGTATATCCCGCGTCCAGGGCTAGTCACCGCCTGCGGTATGTGAGCGGAGAGAGAGGGTGCAAAACATTAGGCTCGCTCTTTCAGTTTGCTTTGTCTTCTCTACCGCGCGCACCCCCCTCCAGCCGCTGGCGTACCGTAGATGGTGACAAGCCCACGCGCGCGGACTATAATAAACGTTTTTGGTGTTATAGATAAAATAATATTCATCTTCACCTACAGGAGCATTACTGGTAGAAAGGCCAGCGTCAATAGAGGAAGGTTTTAGTCAGCAGGCACCACTGGTGTACCACTTCGGTCACAACTCGCCTGGGGAAAACTTGGAACTGTATAACACTATAGTGGCCAGGCTAGCTGAGGTTATCGCTGAGAGGTGTGAGAATAATAAGAAAGGTTTGAAATACAAACACTTACAATTTTGTTATGTTGGCAATAAATAAACAAATGCTTTCTTCCTATGGGTGTTGTAAGGGCGATGCCTCATTAGTGCGTTGCGTTGCGTCGTCGCAACGGATCAACGCATTGTATGCCACACCTGCGTTGCGCTGACGCTCGACGTCGCAGCGCAAGAGGACGACCCACGCACGTCAGTCAGTCTGGTTTGCCCCTCTAGCAGTGGAACACTGTCCGTCGTCGCACCGGAGCTCCGACAGCGCAGCGCATCACCCTCCCCCCGCTTCGTCTCTCGTCCGCCGATCCGTTGAAACGTCGCGTGCGACGACGCAACGCTTAAATGTGGCATGTCATTTAAAATATATGAAAAACGACGCAGCGTTGACGCTGCGACGACGCAACGCAACGCACTAATGAGGCAGAGCTCTAAAATGTGACTTAGGTCATACCAACCTAAGATAACTAATATCTGAGAAATTTTGGACAGATTTTCTATTCCATATAACTTATTTTATATTATTTATTATTCCATAAATTTTTTTCTGATATGAATAACTGTTTGCTATGTCCTAGTGTTGTATTATGAGTTGATTTTTATATTCAAATAATATTTGTAAATTGGCAGAATATTTTGCTCTGAATATTTAAATGTACATTCTTGTAAGCACGGCATACATCAAGTTACATATCCAGTATGACTTGATCTCGCACTGTATAGGCTTCCCGTACAACGAGATGTCAGCTTATACTGGATGTTAATAGCTTGATATGTAACCCTATGTACCAGATTTATGTAAATAAGTGTAAATCTAATGAGCAAATACTTGTATTACAGCATCCACATCTGGCGTTATCATCAACACTTGTGGTTGGATCAAGGGCGCCGGGTATAAAGTTCTCACTCACGCGGCGCAGGCTTTTGAGGTAAGCAGAACCGCAAGCTGGGCACGTAAAAGGGCCAAGCCACATTTGACGGAAGATACGTCGCCAGTCTTCCGCCAGTACACATAATTCCATTTATAAACACCTCATACCGTACACATTTGACCGAAGATGCGTTACTAAAATTACTCGAGTAAATTACGCGACGGAAGATCGGCGACGTATCTTCCGTCAGATGTGGCTTGGGCCTAACCGTAACAAGATATTTGTTACGGAAGATTTAGACGAATTCTGAGACGCATGTCTTTTCACAATACTGTGAATGCTTGATTTTATTTTTGTTGTACGAAAACTGAATGAACGGATCGGCTTCTGATCGATTGCGATTGATCAACGTGTCCCCTGATTTTCTCACGATCTTTTCCTTCACCGTCAGTGGACTTTGAAATTGTCACGTTAGTACATGCAGGGTTTTGAATCTGCAAACTGGTACTCATAGCCGATATTACTCCACAGGTAGATGTAATACTGGTGTTGGACAACGAGAGGCTGTACAATGAGCTGAAGAGAGACATGCCCAAGTTCGTCAAAGTCGTCTACCTGCCTAAAAGTGGAGGCGTGAGTATTATACATAAATCTTTCAATAATGTTTTAATTTTCTTCTTTTCATGCATTTGGGGATACTGAAGTGGTTATATCCGTCAAATATTTCAATTAGTTCCCAACGTCAATTTGAAGTTGTTCAAGGGCTTAGTCGGGATTAGTTCAGGGGTGGGGAGGGGGCAGGCAAGGGAAACTAATAATATTCATGCTACAAAAACGTTATTTTTTCGTTCTGATCTTGAGGTCCCGGGTTCGATCCCCAGGTCGGGCAGTGTTATTGGGTTTTTCCGTTTAGAATTTCTCAGTAGCAGTCCGGAGTTTGGATTTGTGCCCGGTGATGGCAATAGGCTCGCCCCCTATTACATGGGACTTTAAAAAACATTACGGCGAAATGAGGGTGTTACTATACACCTCTGCCAACCCTGCGGGGAATACAGGCGTGATGCTATGTTTAAAATTGTTTATTAATGGAAAAAAAGCGAGTGTAAAACATGCAAAGCGAATAAATTTCTAAATAATTTTACTCAAAAATGCTTGTAATGTAGTCATTATTTTGACAACCTTCTTTGAGCAAAGTCGACGTTTCCGCGCTACTTGAATAGGCGCCAGCAAAGTTGTATGGAATTTCATTGCTGGTGAGTTTTTGCCACCAGTAATTGCCTTTGAAAATGCATTATTGTTGAGTTTTGTTTCAAAATTAGTCTGGTGCAAAAAGTTTTTATTCATAATTTGGCTGTATATGTGCAGGCAGCACAATCATTAAAGACTCATTAAAAACAAACTAAAGCCCGGGGAAGAAAAAAATCGTTACTTCAAATAAATTCTGACTATACTAAGCTGGTTTTATTTCAATTACTCGTATTTTTTGAGTAAAGCACTATACAAGCCTTGATCCGCAATGACTGCACTGCTGGCCACGCTATGATGGCCTCGAGCTTAGGTTAGCTACGGTCTCGGCTTTCAAACTTGGTGATCTCGGCCTTTATTCCAACTTGTCCATCAAGAGCTGCAATGCTGACCGCGCTGTGATGGCCTGGATCTGCGCTACACTGCGCTTTCGGGCATCATCAGTGCTGCCAGCAACGCAGTCATTACAGACCGCGTCAGTAATGTACTATTAAATGCAACATTGCTTAAAATTATTTAATCTTCGGTTCGGGAGCACTCCGAATGAGCCCTTTAGCAGATACTGCTGGGGGGGGGGGGGGCAGCCGTCCCACCTTGCCTGTACCTGACTACGCCCTTGAAGTTGTTTATGCTAAAATAAGGATTTGGAACAAGGTTTACGATACCTATAACGATTATACGACGCATTAATACTGTGACGCGTCGTTGCTTCGACGATTTTATTTTTGTTTTCCTTTTGAATGTCCTACTGCTGAGCGACACCTTATTTTATCGAAATTTTCACCGCTTCTTTTTATTGATATTAGGGTCCGTACACAAAACTGCGATGCGACGTCGCATCGTAGAAATATACGAGCTCGCACGACGCATCGCAAGAACTTACGAATTGATTCGCGTAATTGATTTTTCCGATATCTTCTTATCAGTAACAGGAGTGCGTAAATCTTTTTACGCTAATTTATTCTACCTTGTATAAAATACGTTCAATACGGTTGCCGATCGTCGAGGGATTGGTCATCTGAATCTTGGAAGGAAGACGCCTTCCCGCATGAAATCGCATCGCAGCAATTTGCGTCGCAGTTTTCTGCGTTGCGAATTTGTATTGCGTCGCATCGCAGTTTTGTGTACGGACCCTTAGTTAGAAAACGTCCTTACGCCACTTGTTGGGAGAATAATAACAAGCAGGTGACTAGCCTTGGACCAGAATTAACATTAATTTTCTTCAGGTGGTTGAACGTTCTTCGACGCAACGCGCGGAGTCTCGAGATGCGCGAATCCGCGAGTATTTCTACGGCAAGCGAACACCTTACTACCCGCACTCTTTCGACGTCAAGTTTACCGACTTAAAGATATATAAGGTTAGTAATTATTGGATGTACTTTTGGAATAAATTCAATAGAAAACTTCTAAACTCACAACTGGGTCTAAGACATCGCAAATACAAACCAGTTTCGGTTTAAGCGGTATGGGTGCAGGTGAAATTAAAAGCACATGAGATTTTTCCCCTGTTTTCAAGGTTAGCAACGCATCAGCAATCCCCGTGTTGTAAGTGTGTATAGGTGGTCGTGACCACTTTCCATGAGGTAGACCAGTAAAATAACCTGTAACATAAAAAAATGGAGTCGTCGCCGGACGCTTGGCGAAGGCGAAACATTGAAACTCATTTTGTAAAAAATAAACTGGCTGAATCATATCGAAGAGAACCGACGAATTACGAAGGTCTGCCGTCGTGGGTCTGCCATCGCGAGCGTCGCCACGCAACAGCCGCTCTCGCACCCGTACCGCTGCAGATGTTTCACATCATAAATGCTAATATGAATGTCGTCAGGTGGGCGCGCCGTCGCTGCCCGACTCGTGCATGCCGCTGGGCATGCGCGCCGAGGACGCGCTGACCAAGCTGGTGAGCGTGTGGCCGTCACCCGCGCTGCACCACCGCCTGCTGGCCGTGTCCTTCGCGGCCGGGCCCGACGACGACGTGCTGCACTCCAACCTGGCCGGGTTCGTGTGCGTGTGAGTATACCGACACTGTGTGACGCTGACCCAGCTGGTGAGCGTGTGGCCGTCGCCCGCGCTGCACCACCGCCTGCTGGCCGTGTCCTTCGCGGCCGGGCCCGACGACGACGTGCTGCACTCCAACCTGGCCGGGTTCGTGTGCGTGTGAGTATACCGACACTGTGTGACGCTGACCCAGCTGGTGAGCGTGTGGCCGTCGCCCGCGCTGCACCACCGCCTGCTGGCCGTGTCCTTCGCGGCCGGGCCCGACGACGACGTGCTGCACTCCAACCTGGCCGGGTTCGTGTGCGTGTGAGTATACCGACACTGTGTGACGCTGACCCAGCTGGTGAGCGTGTGGCCGTCGCCCGCGCTGCACCACCGCCTGCTGGCCGTGTCCTTCGCGGCCGGGCCCGACGACGACGTGCTGCACTCCAACCTGGCCGGGTTCGTGTGCGTGTGAGTATACCGACACTGTGTGACGCTGACCCAGCTGGTGAGCGTGTGGCCGTCGCCCGCGCTGCACCACCGCCTGCTGGCCGTGTCCTTCGCGGCCGGGCCCGACGACGACGTGCTGCACTCCAACCTGGCCGGGTTCGTGTGCGTGTGAGTATACCGACACTGTGTGACGCTGACCCAGCTGGTGAGCGCGTGGCCTACGCCCGCGCTGCATTCAAAATTACATTGTATGCTCTTCTATTCACACATAATTACTTGAAATCAGAATATGGACCACTCTTTCAATAAATCCTTGGGTCTCAAAATTTGCCATAAATACAATTCTCAAGAACACCGTTTGGTACAGGACGGCGGTGGACATGGAGCGGCAGATGCTGACGATCCTGTCCCCGCAGCCGAGGCCGCTGCCCAACACCGTGCTGCTGCTGTCGGAGCTGCAGTACATGGACAACCACTAGTCCGTGCACTTTGGCCCCCGGCTGCGTCACGTTTTTAGTAACATCTCACTCTCGCACTGAGCGAGTTCAGTTGTTGTGTGTTCTACCTAATCTGTGCAAGTTCATTGCCTTTCGTATTCACAGACTTGAAATGATAACTTAGTAGTATCCGACCTTCTCGATTTCTGGCCGAAGTCGAAGCCGATTAATCTGCTACAGCAACAATCTTTAGCCTAAGTTGAAAGTTTAATAACCCTAAGAAATTCAGTTCAAAATTGGCTAAAAGTGAATAAAATTATGGTTTTTTAAAAGTTATGTTGACAAATGATAAATGATTTATGTAAATAAATCTGTTACAGACACTTTTACTAGTCAATGTAATGTTTTTTTAAGACTAGATGGCGTCGGCATTTCCTGTCTGACGGTATATAAACAACTTAACGAGATGATTCAAATAACCTTGCAACCTGAAGCCGAAGGCGGTTTTTATGGCCGAAGCCGAAGTTCGGTCGGACATTACAACTTAGTCATTATGTACTTAAAAAGTAATGCTTGGAATTACACTGCAAGACTCTGGCGATCGTATAATCGCGGTAAACCAGATCACAAAAAATGTATACGATTTCTCGCTAGAGTGCGAATATTCGCTGAAACTGAATAACTGTGGTCCAATAATAAAGTTATATTAAATATTGAAAATTACGATGTGTACATAAACTAATTAGCAAAGAACTGCAGCGAATAGGGTAAAGAACTGCAACAAATAGGGTAAAGAACTGCAGCGAATAGGGTAAAGAACTGCAACGAATAGGGTAAAGAACTGCAACGAATAGGGTAAAGAACTGCAACGAATAGGGTAAAGAACTGCAGCGAATAGGGTAAAGAACTGCAGCGAATAGGGTAAAGAACTGCAGGGAATAGGGTAAAGAACACTATCAACTTCTGTTACAAAATGTTACGCGACCGGGAGCCAAACTGTTGTATCGTGATGTGTGATATGATCCCCAAGGATCTCAAACTGTGACTGTACATATATTTAAACTAGCCCTAATTAATAATAAATAGTTTTCTACAAAAAGTTGATGTGCATTTTATTTGTACGATGTTGTCAATTCATAATTGTGTCATTTCAATAATAAATACGTGTATCGAGGTCTCGTCTTGTTAATCTTGTGGATTTTTGGTTCAATTTATATTTTATTTTATCCTAAAATAGCGACCCGCCCCGGCTTCGCACGGGTGCAATAGACACTAATGTGGGGCATATAAACCTTCCTCTTGAATCACTCTATCTATTTAAAAAAACCGCATCAAAATCCGTTGCGTAGTTTTAAAGATTTAAGCATACATAGGGGCAGACAGACAGCGTGAGCGACTTTGTTTTATACTATGTAAAGATATCAGACCAGTACCTAGTCAAATGTAAATTACCTCGCCTTGTCTCATTGGTCTAATGGTGGCAAGCGCAACTGCTGATTGTGAGGTCCTAAGTTTGATCCCCAGGTTGGGCACTGTTGTTAGGTTTTCCCGTATGGATTTCCTCAGTAGCAGCCCGGATTTTAGATTTGTGCCCGGTTGATGGCAATTGGCTTGTCCCCTATTACATGGGATTTAAACATAACGGCGAAATGAAGGTGTTACTATTCACCTCTGCCACAAAATAGGTACAGAAGTCAATCTACATACAAGTGCGCTCGAGCAACGCACACATAGACACTGCTCACGGACACGATATCTCGGACTGTTTGGGACTAGAGTGCGAGCGCGAGTGCCATGCGCTTGAGAGAGATAGATATATAGATAGAGAGAGCTACCGCCGAGCGTAGGTATGAAAAGTGAAGTACATACATGTGATTGACTTCTGTACCCATCTGTTTTGTGCCTCTGCCTAACCCTTCGGGGAGTACAGGCCTGATGTTGTGATCAGTAATTTATAACCGAACGATATTAATCTCCTTAAAAAGCACCATCTTTGGGGTTGGTTTACAAACAAAAGACATACTTTTTGAACATGTTTTTATTTACAAAAATAGAGGTAGACGCTATTATTTATTTCCAGGAAGACTTGCAACAATATATATATAATTTAATTCATAATATTAACATCTAATGCCAGCTACACACTCTTGAAGAGACAGCTCGAGGCATTATCTCTATCTTTAATGGCTGGTTTATACGACGGCAGTGACTGAACCCAGTGACTCAGCTTTTCGGCGCCAGTCACTGGGTACGTGTAGGCGGAACCTATCGGTAAGTCGGTTTGCTGACGATTTTTGGCGGAGGAAGCTACTGGATCCGAAAAATAGAACTGGGGGCTAGTCAGCTGGACTGAATTGCGAGCGCGAAGTCAGCGCTGGAGTGGGTTGAGTCTAATAGTGTCCAAGCGAGCCCAGTAGCAAGTCAGCGCTGGACTGGGTTACTGGACTGCCACGTTACTGCCATCGTATAAACCATACATTAGATTTAACATCAAATAACAAAAGATGCGTCTAAGTCTCGGGCTGCTTCGGCGAGAGACTGGACGGGCTTTCATGCAGTTCATGCACTAGGGCTCTAACATGTAGCGGGACTCGAGAATGATAAGCCTGATGAAAGCTGGAAAGGCTAGACGAACCTCACGAATTCAAAGCTTATTAGAACCTGACGACAATGATAGAAACAGGCACTTATTTTCGACTCTAGTGGGTCCCGCTAGATACATGGATCCGACAGTTAATTCGAAAAATTACTTACAAAGAAAGGTCGGATCTTCTTGACGAATAAAATCGTGTATTATCCGTGCGTTTACTATATCGACGGGTAATTCTTTAATTGAATTATCATAGTATTTACATGAATGACGTTAGTGCGACCGTAGCGCGTGACAGCGGTGCGGCGTTGTATGGAACTGCTCACAAATCTACAGAACGTCGCACGCGCCGCTGTCGCGTAACCATAGGCACAGTAAATGTATTCCAACGTAAACGCACGATGTAGCGTCACTGCGAGTCACCATCTGATCTGTCTGTCTCAGAAAATTTAATAAATTATTTAAAAACAGTTTCTACAAGACACTTCTTTTTCGTCCTTTTAATTAAAAACATATTATTATGAAATTGTATTCATTTTACGACAAAAAGACAAACATAATCATATGCAATATACGAATAATCTTATACAATTTTATATATCCAATAAATAAAAAGATGGATAATTTATACTTAACAATTTGGAATCTTTAGAAAATAGCAAATACGCAGACAGACTTTTACAGATAGTGCCATCCACGAAGACGCGCCCCACTATTCGTCTAAATCGTGTGTTCTCTCTCACTCTAAGTTGAAAAGTGAGAGAGAACACGCGTTGACGCGAAAGAGTGGCGCGCGTCTTCGTGGATGGCATTATCTGATAACCAAACTCCTCCAATCAGTCAAAGATTTTTTAGATTATTTTGGACAATCGTGTCCAAATTCGTGTTTATCTATACTGACTGTAAAAATTTAAGTTAAATAGTAAATATTCTGGATCAAATGATTTTTCTGACTGCGACGAAGCAAAAAGGTGACGTAATGTTTTTCATTATGTACCTAAAGGGTGGCCAACATGCTACTTACTATTGTATGTAATTCATACATCACTGAGTTTTTCCGTGGCACTTGTAGATTTCCAGGGCCGCTTTTTGGTAAACAAAAAAATCAAAATGGCGAGTGATATTCTGTCGAATCAAATACAAAAATGTTTGGAACACTTGCAGTGTTACCAGCATATAAAATATTTTATACCAAAAAATCTTCTTTTTTTCACAACTTTGTTTAAAACAGAAACATTACAAAAAAATATGAATTTTTTAATTATTATTTAATAGAATATGACTTGAAAGAAAATCTAACCTTTATTTTCTAAATAATCATTTGGAAGATATAATTTAGCTCTGTTATCTACTATGTTTACATAAAATATCTAAGTTTAAAAATCTAGGTCTAGCAATGAACACAATTTGATCCGACACACTGTTCTAAAATAATTTCTATTGCATGTGTCCTCATCTTCATCTCGTTTCATATAGTTTACGCGGAAGCTGCTCTGTCTGCCAACACAGATGGCAAACTTGGGTCAATTCTTATCATTGGCAAAAAGTGTCAAATGAAAAGGCACTAGAAATTTATTTTTCTCATAAATAAAATAGCAGCCATGACTGCAGTTTTTATATGAATATTATTCTAATTATAAATTAATGAAACAATAATAAATTAATGCTAAAGTAAAAGAACGTGAAGGCTAATTACTAACTACCCCGCTGATGCGAATAGAACGTATAGTTACAATGAAGGATGAAGTTTTAATAACAAACCAATATACAGCAAAAACAAAAACATTCATTCAAATTGAGACCCGCCCCTTTCGGTTTTTTAAAGTCTGTAAATGGAACGCGACCGCCGCGACGTGCCTTAATATCTTAACAAAAAAATTGGTTGTCTGTAAAGTCTGTTTACGGACGATAGTTTAACGTGACAACGTCATAACAAAACATCGTGCCTCTCTATCGCTTGTTACGCGCTCTCGCTCGCACGCTCGCCTCAGACGGAACGTGACAATGAGTCACGCTTTTTCGTGCATGCTGCCGGCGTTCATCGTTTTATTAGACGTTGTCACGTCAAAAAAACCTTTCTTGAAAATGAGTCCGCCAATTTCGGTATTTTCTTAAGTGTTTGGCCAGACTGGCAGCGCGGTGCGGGGAGCATCGCGGGTTCGGAAACGCGCGCGATTTACCTGTCCGCAGTCGAGCGCGGCTTCGTTCTGAGCATTGTCGTGTCCAGTGTTTGTCAAAATATAATATGGATGAAAAAGACTTATTTTTACTGGAAAATTCTTACTAAAAAACGATGTTTCGACATCCACAGTGCAGATCGTGCTTGAATAGCACTTATTAATTCTTCAACATTTAATTTTGAAGACGCCATCACAACAACGCGCGTGGTCAGCTCGAACTAGTTTGAGATCCCCCGCTCCCGTGCGGGTTGTCGCTTGCCGCCCGCGCTCTCACTGCGGCCACTTGTATGAGCGAGCTATGGCGTAAGCTACCCGCGCGCCCGCGTGCCCACTATGGACACTCAAATGAAGTTCTTCTGATATATGATGGAATCTGGCGTTACTTTGCGGAAATCCATGATCTATAAATATACAATAAAATATTTAGTGTTAATTCCGCGAAAAAACACGGAACTTTTTTCGCGGAATTAACACTAAATATTTTATTGTATATTTATGAAGTTCTTCTGTTTGAACCCGCACCCGGTTTTGCAGTCTGGCCAAGCACTAAGGTCGTTTAATGAAACCCTAACCTAAACTTTATTGTATCATATTCATGTAATGTAACATGTTACGAGGCGAGCATTCGGACTGTCAGTACACCGAGCACAGAGTTTGGGACGAACATATTACGCGGATTTTAGCAGGTGACGTAACGTAACAAGCTCCCTCCGAATGTTACATTACGACTCAATGCTCAAGTCAGTCGCTACCTTAATAGGTTCAAGTTCATAATGAACTCGTCTCCTAAACTTAGGTTTTTATACGTTCAAAAACTTAATAACAGTGGTAATTATTTCTTTCGATGTCTAAAAAAATTACATAGTTACAGGCATTGAAAGTGAGCACCTTTTAGATTCCTACTGCCTGCGTTTTAGTAACACGTGACGTCTTCCGACATAAGTATTTATATGGAGGTGTTGTGTCGCGTGACGTATGCGCTAGTTACGGCGCTTTCAAAATATATTTGCTCATAACTTCAGTAATAACAGGATTTTTTCAAAAATTCAAAAAAATGTTGCACTCTGTATAAAACCACTTAACCAGTAACTACAAAAAGTAAACTGATCTTTTAATATAGAAGACGAGCTCATTGAAGCTTTAGTAGATCCAACAGTCAGTCCCGTTTTAATAAACAAATCAATATGGCGGCCTGAAAGCGGGCTCCCAAAAGGCGCTCCCATAGAGTAGAATTTCTTACACTCAATATCTTTTTTTATCTGCCTCTCTAGTTATATCAAAACGACACTTAAGAGGAAGCTCTGAAATGAGAGTTGTTATGAGAGTGACTTAATGTATTTCTTCCAAATTTCTACATCTACTTCTCGACGAAGTTATCATGGGGCCTGCGGCTTCACCCCTGGTGGGGCCCCCGGATGGGGTGCGGTGTTGACTCCCTTCCAAAACATACCTATTAAAGCTAAAGATAATCCTATATCCAGCAGTGCGCTGCAGACGGCTGAGTGCAGTATAAATGAAGATATAATTCAGTTCTGTTGTCTCGTCTGCGTGGTCCGCGAGTCTTCAGTGTTCTCCTTGGTGTGTGACTTCGCGAACCTGATGGCGACGCGCATCGCGTCCTGGACTAGTTGCTCGCAGTTTATCAGACTCACCTGTAAAAAAATAGAATGAAAACTACGCTTGCCTGTTTTCCACGTGGATCGATCGATCTGCGACGATAAGCTGCGCATGCGCCTGTTAGTCCGTGGATGGTTGACAGCTTTTTACATATTGAGACCCTTCCGTATTTCGGAGACTACGTTAAACCATCGGTCGCGGCTGTCCTATCAATATTCTCTTCTGACGTCATTTATTTATGAATACTATGCATCAGTTGTAAAGGTGGACTTAGACCTCTTCTCTACGGTGAAGTGTTTAGATCCGGCGAAATTGTCGGGCCTACGTAAGAACAACGGTGGTGTACTAGTTTATATGAACCTTTGTCCACATGACGGATCCACGTAAGATAAGATTATCGCCGGATCTAAACACATCCTGGACAAGAGGTCTTAGGATTTGTCTAGCTTCTGGAGGAACGAGGTATGGTGATCCTCCAACGAAAAGGGAGGATCCTCCAAGCAGGCGAGTCTTATGGCTGGCGGGCTACTGCCCAACGGTAGTTTTGTTTTTCTTATCTGACTGCTTGTAGATGGTCTTGCGAACCGTTTCTACGTAAGCGGGTCGTTATTGGCGAGGTCTGGAGGGTCTCCAACCAAACCCAACGGTTGATGTTGGGAAGTTGTATAACTATCTGCGTGTCAAATCTTCATATCGCGACGCAGGATTATGTGACGTCGACGATATTTAGGAGTTGTCATTATTGTCGCTATTGCCTACTAGACATTCGTCGCACTGCATAGTTCATATGTTGCGTGGTAGATGCCGCCATAGCTAGTTGGGGAAAAGGCGTCATGCAGCTCAACCAACGAAGTGCTGTAAACTGCAAACTACTCTGTCTCAAATCCTGTATGTAGCACATTACAAGTAACCTTGGTGGCGGTCATCTCGGCGTAGCAGTGCGGCTCCACGTGCGGCGGCGCGGGCAGCACGGCCGCGCGGAACACCGGCGCCGTGCAGCCCAGCCAGCGGGGGGCCGTGAATGACTGCGTCACCATATCCTGTCACCATACAAACTGTATTCATTATATTGAAAAATGTGCACGTCCTTTTAAACGATCAGGTGTAGTACTCGCCTACAGCGTGTACAAAGCTGCTACTGCTACATAAAATCACACCTTATAGTCCCCGAAAGTTTCGGCAGAGTAGTTTTTAGTACACCCTCGTTTCGCCAGTTATGTTTAAGTCTCTTGTAATAGGGGCAAGCCTATTGCCATTAACCGGGCACAAATCCAGACACCGGGCTGCTACTGAGAAATTCCTAATGGAAAAACCCAAAAACACTGCCCGACCTGGGGACCAAACCCAGAACCTCACGATCAGCAGTCGCGGTTGCCACCACTAGATCAACGAGGTAACTGATATTGCTACTAGAGCTTATATTGAACCAGTAGGTAAGGACCGAGGATGTACTAAAACACCTCTGCCGAACCCTTCGGGGAATACACTGCGTGGTTTAATGGTATAGATAAGGACCCCCGAAACTAAAAAATGATACCGATGATGTATAATTAGTATTTTTTTATTGCCAACGTCATGAATTTGGGAATTGACCTTATTTTCGAAGTGCCATGCTGTGAGACAATGTTGCAAGGACCTCTTCGGTCAGATAGAAGCGCCAGGCTTCCAGTAAGACAACTTCACCAGGGTACCTGTGCTTCCGGGGTTGCGGTGCATGCTCATGCGAATCCCGTGACCGCGGCCAACGGTCAGGATGAGGAACACCGTGGGTTTTTAGCCGGTAAGAGTCTGGCGTAATCCTTCGCCTTCCCAGGGTGCAGGATATCCACGAGGATTATCCCAGGATAAAAAAGGGTGCCTATGCTTGTAGGATACGGTTACAAGTGTGTCTGTTGGACTTTTGCTCGGAAACACGTGCAAAGGTGATGTTAGATAATGTTCCCAAGGTACCTGTGGCACCGCGCAGGCAGCTACGATGACTCCGCCGGCGCAGCCCAGCACCATGGTGGGCAAGTTGTGTCGCTCGGCCAGCACGGCGCGCACTCCTTCGCTCTGCATCAGGTAGGAGCAGCGCAGAAAGTGTACCACGAAGCGGCGGCCATCTTGTGCCGCTTGGGACACTACTTCACGGACTTCTGTCTCTGCTATTGCGCTGTAAGAAGGATCGAAGGTAATACGGTATTATATTTTTGGACTAAAGTACGCTCTCTGATTTTTTCATCACTCTGAACTGCCATCATGAACTGCAAAGATCTACACCAGGGGTGGCCAACCAGTCGATGACGGCTCTTAATCCGGTCGATCATGCAAGGCAAAGAAAAATATAAGTTGAATGAAGAGGTACTGATAATGTAATGGGGTAGGCAACTGTGGAACTAATGGCGCCACTTTTGATTGTTCCTATGCCATCTTATTGGTTGCAATGTGTTTGAAATTATTGCTAATATGAATATGATGGTTCTGATTGGTTCAAATAACTAAGTATGGAGGTGCTGCCATCTGCTTTCATTTTGCGTTGCCTTCCCCATTGGTAGATCGCACAGAGTCTACACTCAGTAAACAGTAAATTTTGGGTCGAATCAATTTGGCGACCCCTGATCTATACTATTTATGGTGTAGCATGGTGCGGGTGATATTAGACGAACTTTAAGGCCTCGTCAAACAGAAAGCGTGGTGTTGGCGTGGTGGGAGCGCGGCATGATGGTACCACACGTCACATCGCCTGTCGGGGGATGGGTTGAACACGCTAAGCTAGGCAACGAACTACAAAACAAATTGCACGAAGCGATTTGGCTCAGTTTTATGAATCATGTCCGACGACTCTGATGTGGAAATTCTGCTGCTTTTGTTTGCGCTAACAAGGCAAAATCAAAATCAAATCAAAAATTTTTATTTCACATAAACCAATACAGGTGCTTATGAAACGTCGAATTTAGGTGCACGGTTCCAATTAGTTGTTTCCTATGGAGAAGAACCGGCAAGAAACTCCATGGTTACTCTTTTAAAAATAATACCTTTAACAATTTCAGTGAATACAGTACAATGATTTAGGATAGTGAGAGAACAATGAGGTCCTGACCACAGACCAATGAGTAATATAGTACTAAAAGACTTGAGTACAAAAACTAACAAACATAAATAAAATTAAAAAAAAAAGTAATATGAATAATATTGTAGTAATTTACAAATTTATAGATGCAGGTCCACAAAGTTCTCACATTTACAAAAGTGAAAAGGAAGCTAAACTATATAAAACAATTGACATAATTAAATGTCATCAAAAGAAAAGAAAAAAGAAAGTGGGTGCACGAAATTAATAAACGGAGACGAGAATATGGAGAGTATCACAGATGTGATTTAATATTTCAATTGCACCCTAAATATCACAATCGTAAAATATTCGTGGTTAATAGTGTCGATTCTGTAGCACATTTTGACAGCACTAAACTAGACTAAACGCAACTGTCACTTTCTTTTTCTATTGAAACAGAAAGAGACAAGCACCCTTAGTTTAGTTTAGTCCTGTCAAAGTGCGCAACAGAATCGACACCATTGTCTACAAATGAAATAAAATACTGACAGCACCATGCTACGTCGCAAATAGTGTAGTTATAACACGGTCGAATTACTTAGGTTTTTTACGTTTCATAGGGAAGCGTTTATGGCCTGCGCATGACACAGTTGCATGATAGACAGTGACGGTCATCAAAGATGAGTACAAATAATTCAGATATTAAAACGGATTGAACCTTGTATAATCCTACAACATCATAAAATGCAGCTCTTAACATGCGAAATAAAGATTTCAATTAATTCCAAAGACAACAAAAAAAAAGCTTCTTTACATAGTATAAAACAAAGTCGCTCCCGCTGTCTGTACGCTTAGATCTTTTAAACTACGCAACGGATTTTAATGCCGTTTTCAGCAACAGATAGAGTGATTCAAGAGGAAGGTTTATTTTAAACGCCCCACATTACATTAGTATCTACATTGCACGCGGGGCGGGTCGCTAGTATATGATAATAAACAAATTAAAAAGTCTCTTCGAATGACCATACATTAGTATGTCCCGCGCACCATGGGCGCTCAGCCCCACCACCAACCTTGCTAACTAATTCATCTTTTCACCGCGGCATGAGGTATCCTTATAAAGACCGTCCTGACGCGACAGAAGAAGAATACTCACTGCAAAGCCAGATCATTCTTATGCACCTCCCGTTTCGCGAAGCTGTCGAGTAGCGCCAAGCATTTCGCGTACTCTCCGTAGGGGGCGCCACTGGTGCCGCACAGTTCCGTCAGCTGTTTCTTGATGAGTGACACTTCTTCTTGCTTCCTCTCAGGGTCTATTAGGTCAATCACTTTGTTCAGTTTTTCGGCTCGACAGAAGAGCTCGCGGGCCTGTGGGTGAAGTACTGACATTAGATAAATATGTTTTGTAGGTTAGGTAAGAGGTCATTGTTGGACTATTCAATGAAATGTGGGTGTTTTTTGAGTTCCGTAGTAAGATTAGGAACTCTATAGTTTCGCCATGTGTGTCTGTCTGACTGTATCACAGCCATTTAAGTAGCAGACTATAAATCTCTATTCCTTTTTCCTCTTCAAACTATAGGCAAAACTCATACATGGTGCGAGCGAGTAAGGACTTTAATATTATCTGTAAAGAGTTCTCATTTGACCCATTTACCACCAAAACCTATTCTGCACGCACTCCACTGAACGCTGACTTTTTTAACCGACTTCCAAAAAGGAGGAGGTTACTATGTTCGTCTGTATGTTTTTTTGTGTATGTTCATCGATATTTTCGCCATTTGTGAACCGATTTGAATGATTCTTTTTTAATGGATAAGGTATACTTCGAAGTTGGTCCCATTTAAATTTGTTGAAGATCTGATGAAGAACTTCGGAGATAGACAATGGAACTCCTCAATGACGAACAGTACGCATATTGTGATGATGTGATTATGTTACGATCAGCGTCTTTAGTAGGTCCAACCAAGTTTTAATTAAGACCACTAAAATGAAAAACAAAAACTTTTTTACAAAAAAATTAAACCGACTTCAAAAAAGAATAAAATAATTACCAAATAAAATTAACAGTTTCAGAAGTCGGTGCCTTCAATTTGGTTCAGCGTGGATCAGCACCGACTTCTGAAACTGTTAATTTTATTTGGTAATTATTTTATTCTTTTTTGAAGTCGGTTTAATTTTTTTGTAAAAAAGTTTTATTTAAAAGTGCATAGAGCTTATTGTTTCTTAAATTTATAAATATATTATTTTTTATCGTGCTTGTTAGTGATCCAAAGATTTCTACTATTTTTTGTGTTTTTACCCGTGGGAACCTGTAATTGGCTCTATGTTTCATACCCAATTGTTATTCATTTGTTATAGCTGTTGGTTCTCCCATAAATAAAGCAGACAGATGTCAATTCTCTTTAAGCTGGTCACACACGAGCACTAATTTCCTCCACTCCTCGCGGCGTGGATTGCGGCCGTATCGTGGTCATAAATCGATCAACCACACGAGCACTTCATTTCACGCTGAGCGCGCCACTTCACGACATTTCCCGGCCATTCTGAAATCTGTAAACTGAACGCGAAATGGTTTGTGGATCGGCCACAGACCAGAGCACGTGGCGTGGAGTGGCCGAACACCGTATGCACAGCTCCCATACACGATGAGTTGTGGAGTGTGGAACGTCAGATTTTGGATTATTGAATGTTTGGAAATCCAAATATTTCTTACCAATCCACGCAGATTTCGCATAAAAGGAAGGTTTTGGAGTATTGCCGTGGAATGTTGTACAGTTGAATGAGTTGAATGCTCTTGTATGGCCAACTTTATTGCATTGTAAAATTGCGTTTCCATCCAGTCCGATACTCTTCGCCAGTTGAGAATCGTACATTATTGCTACAAAGCTGTTGGCATGGTTATACCATATTTCGGAATAAATTATTGTCCAGACGTACTCGCTCCGTGGTCCAGACAGAACCATATTACGATATACTGCACCGAAGGTTTCTAATCCCCAAGCATATTGGTTCTCAGTTAAAAATGGCTGGAATATACCTGTTTAGCATGGTCTCCGGTGAGCGCGTGCATGGTAGGCGTTTGACTGCCGGCACCCTTGACTGAGGTGATGCAGAACTCCTCGAGCAGGCCCGTGGAAGGGACATGGGTGCCGCAGCACAGCTCCCTGTGGTGTGGTAACACTGACGATTAAACGAAGAAGCAAGTGTTAGCGATGTGCGATTGTTATTAAAAACAATCGAGTTATTCGATTTATTCGAATACAATCGAATGAAAATCGATATTTTTCGATTGTTAATACGCGCGTAGCTTACGAGTTGGCAGGCTATAATGAAGGAGACGCGCGGATATCAACGCACGAATAAATCGATCGCAACCGGGCATTCCCCCTCGATGCTCCTGCTCTCCACCTACTTGAGTTGCGTGCGTCAAAACATTTTCGATATTCATTCGATTGTTCAATTGTTAATACGAATAAAGACTGACACGACGATAATTTCTCGAAGCTAGACTCGTTCTATCTTTGTCTTTCTCTATGGTGAAAACAGAGATAGCATGAGACTCACTTCGAGAAACTATTTCCGTGTAAATGAGCCTTAGGTTGACAATTGAATGTACGATTGTACAATAATAATTGTCGATTCATTCGATAGTATTTTTTGCAACAATCGCCCATCCCTAGCATATGTGGACACCGCAGTGATTTTATAACATAGATTTTACGTTAATAATAAATGGTTTTAAAAATATTGTCGCTCTTCTGATACAACCCGATTACTTAAAGAATGGGATTGGAAATAGCAGATCCAGTATTTGCCTTTCACTTGCAGAGAACGTGCGTGAGCGAGACGCAATATTAGCGCCGCTATTTTCAATCCCATTTTTTAAGTAATTGGTTCGGATCAGACTTCTGTTCTAAATAAACATTGGTAATATAAGTTTAAGGATTTATGCAATATGTACAGTGACCTAGTAACTCACTTGGATACCAATGGCGGGTCTGCAGTGACGAGCCTCAGCCCGGTCTCAGGGTACTTCTCTCCGGGGATGGTGACGACTGCAGACTCGCGGGACAGCTCCACGCTATCCATCACTCGGGTCTCTATAGGCGCGTTGCAGCTTATTGATTCCCTATCATGGAAATATATTATGCAGGTAGTTTCACAGATAAAATGAAAATGGGCCCGGTTTGCCTGATGCAAACTTCTGTACGACGAAATATACAAATTTGGTCACGATAGGGACATCGAGGGACCCATTTAGAAGAAGATAACCCTAGATTTAAAATATACCTATCACATTCTAACGCCATAATATATAACAAGAATCTCTTAAAAAAACTTTTAAGTTTAACGGTTTCATCTTGCGGTACTCCTACAGCTTCAGGATTAGAGGATTGAAGGTTGACATTATTATAATGTTGCGTTGTCATGGGAATTGAATCGGTTAAACAGAAGTAGTTGAAAAATCTGTCGCAAGATTTGAAACAAACAAATATACGAAGTGAAGCTAATTTAGTGTGAATGTGCACTGCGGTGCATTTTTTTTCACCACAACGAATAAAATAAATACAAGAAAATCAGTGTGCAGTGAATAATTCGCAGTGCGCGCTCTCCTATGACACTCCATACTTCACAGATTATACGTTAAAAAACGCAAGGCAGTGCGCGCTAACCCTAAAACCGTTTAAAAAGAGACAGGGTTTATTTTAAAACCTGGGTTTTACTGAGACGCATCTTTTGTAGTAAGAGGGTTAAATTATCTACACTCACCTAATAAGATTCTGTACATCCAAAACAACATCCTGCGAGAGCTTCTCACCATACACAGACAAATTTAAACTGAGTCCTTTATCGGTTACACTAGAACTTGTAGGGCACACAACACTCTTGGTTAGGACCCTCCTCACTGCCGCATTCAAGAGATGAACCCCCGTGTGGTTCCGCATTAATTTGACCCGTTTCTCCTCATCAACTTCCAATTCCACATCACCATTGACCTTCACAGTTCTGTCGTAGGCCCCTCCAACCGCAAAATGTCCCTTATGAAACACAAAGTCTTGGATCTTGAACACACTGTCCACTTGTAAAGCGATATTGTCGTTTACGTATATCATTCCCTCGTCCGCCGCCTGTCCACCTTCCTCGCAGTAGAAATTTGAGTCTTTAGTCACTATGTAATAAGTTCGATTTTCGCATACTTCCAGATAGTCGATCCAGGTGCATTCTTCGTTTAAAATTGCTATGATTTTGGTCTTTAACATTTTGAATTCTATGTTTTTCCCGTTCGCTGCGTAGTCATATTTGAAGGAATCATTTGTTGATGTGTGTCCTTTATTTCTTAAAGTTTTGATAGCTTCATCGAACAGTTCTCCTTTGTTCTCTCCCTGTTCTTTGAAGGCGGTCTTGTGCCTCGTTTTGTGTTTGGACAGAAGTTTCCAGAAGCCTTTTTTGTCGATGGTCAAGTTGTTGAGTTCAGCTATGCGTGCGATAACGTCTTCTTGAAAGCCGTGCGTGTCGTACAGTTTGAAAACTAATTCCCCTGGTATTTCGGTCGATTTTTGCTTGGACATTGTCTGGAAGAGATGAAATGGTTAGTACACTGTCCCTGTAAACGTTTAATAATCTATCCTTTAGTTAAAATAATATTCGATTAAAATATTTTTTACAGTAATCAAACACTCTACTCGTTTAGGCAGAGAGGGCTTCACCTTACCTCTTTAAACTCCTTATATCCCAATGTAAATCCTGCCAACTCCACATCACTCATGGCTTTCACCTCAGGGTACTGCTTCGCCAGCTCCTTCCACTTCTTCACCAGTCCAGCCTTCATCTTCGCGTACGACTGTTCCTCGTGATCGATGATCAGCTTAGCATCAGCTTCCTTGGCCATCAGCTCAGGGTATGTGGAGCCGAGACTTTCTGTGACCACATTGTAGAGGACTTTCAGCAGTTTAGGGTTTTGGAAGACATCAGTCGATATTTTGAAGGATTTTCTCATGATCTGTTTTAAGTTTAAACTGGAACAAAGTTTATTATTTATTCAACCTCATGATGATATTGTTTATTAGGTTGATTACAAAATAAATAGCTTAAATTGCAAATCAGCCTAAAATACTTCTTTAATGTTATATACCTAAAAGTATTCCTAGCTATTAAAAACCGGCCAAGTGCGAGTCGGACTCGCGCACGATGGGTTCCATACCATCATCTATAAAAACGGCAAAAAAACATGTCTATTGTATGGGAGCCCCCTTAAATATTTATTTTATTCCGTTTTTTAGTATTTGTTGTTATAGCGGCAACAGAAATACATCACCTGTGAAAATTTCAACTGTCTATCACGGTTCATGAGATACAGCCTGGTGACAGACAGACAGACGGACGGACGGACAGCGGAGTCTTAGTAATAGGGTCCCGTTTTACCCTTTGAGTGCGGGACCCTAAAAATAGGATTAAAAATGGCGGATCCACTATAATTTATCACTACTACTATAGTATGATCCATCCACGAAGACGCGCCTTGCTCCTCGTCTAATTTGCCCGTTCTCTCCTTCTTATCTCTAGAGTGAGAGAGAACACGCGATTAAGACGAAGAGTGGGGCGCGTCTTCGTGGATGGAACGTACTATACTATTTACTATTGCAGATCTACTATTTTCTATATTATGAAATTACATAATTATTTAGCCCACAATAAAATGATTTGACTTTGTCTTTCACTCTGAAGAAAGTGCGTGAGCGAGAAGCGAATAACGACAACAATAGTTCTGATCCCATTCTTAAAGTAACATAAAACAAACATAGCATCACGCCTGTATTCCCCTAAGGGTTGGGCAGAGGTGTATAGTAATACCCTCATTTCTCCGTTATGTTTAAGTCCCATGTTATAGGGGGCAAGTCTATTGCCATTAACTGAGCACAAATCCAAACCCCGGCTGCTACTAAAGAATTCCACATGGAAAAACCCTATAACACTTTGCCCGACCTGGGGATCGAACCCAGGACCTCACGATCAGCAGTCGCGCTTGCCACCACTAGACCAACGAGGCAGTCAGTTCTTTAATTGGTTAGTAAATTACATAACTATTAAGCCTCCATCACACAAAGCGCCTGGCAGAAGCGGTGCGGGCCTACGGAGCGCCTGGCCAATCCCGACCCGCTTTTTATGCGACGAAGGCTTTTGGTCGATGAGTGTTTAGATCACCCCTGATCTAATCAGTCAGTGACACTCACTCCTGAAAGGAAACAGTCCTGCTCGACACGGCACGTATTGTGAGGAGACTCCCTGTCTCTGGAGCCCCGACCAGCTTGGACCCCGTTCCTGATGTCGATGGACCAGATTTAATTTTAATATACCTAATTATTTAAAAATGTTAAGTATATTGTGTATCAATACCTGTGATGAATATGAATGTTGATGGATGGAGGGGGAGAGGGAGACCTAAGAAAAGATGGATGGATTGTGTGAGGGAGGATATGAAAGATAAGGGAGTAAATGATAATGAGACGGCTGACAGGGAAGAGTGGAAGAGAAAAACATATTGCGCCGACCCCAAGTAACTTGGGACCAGGGCAGGAAGATGATGATTGTGTATCAATACCTAGAAGCCGGGAACACTCCATCGGCCAGACAGACGCTGATCATCCGCGCGTGGTCTGCCAGTCTTCGGTATGCAGCGTCCAGGACAGCGTCGCTGTTGTAGCTGCCGCCGTAAGCCGGGACTCCTTTACTGTTCTGGACAACGGAATGTGTGTTATTCAGGCTTTGAACCGGAGACAGGAAAAAATTTGCGGGTTTTTTATTGAAAGAAAGAAAGACGACACGTTTGGTGCAGTGGCTGAGCGATCGGCTTCTACGCTACGGGTCGTGGGTTCGATTTCCGCACGGAACAAATATTTGTATGGCCTACAGATAGTTGTTCCGGGTCTGGATGTTTGTGCGTGTGAAGATTTGTGTTTGTAAACGCACCCACGATACAGGGGAAATCCTAGTGTGGGGCAACGATTTTACTAAAAAAAAAAAAAAAAAATTTATTCAGCCAAGAACACAATGACAGCATAAATAAAAATGAAGAAAGAAATAACAATATAAAAAGAATTAAACATACACAATTGTATATTGTAGTCCCCCCACACTACAATTTTTGATGTATCGTGGGTGCGTAAACAGCAGGGCCACATTTAGGATCTCTAGACCTCTAAGCTAACTTCTGCTATTTAAATTTATGAATTGATGATTTATTAACATTGTTGTGAAACAACTATGTGTAAAAATCTGTATTTCAGTTATGATAATAACATCTTTTAATTTTACACTTTCTTTTTTGTGGTGCGAGAACCTTTCTGTTGCAAGCCCCAGCTTATATATGCTGTGGTTAAATACGGCCCTGGTTAACAGACACAAATATCACATACACCAACAGTGAGATCCGGAACAACTATGTGTATCGTAGTTAAAAGGTACACCCTGTATTATCGCTGTCATACGCTCCAGATCCTTTGCTTAGCCTAATCTTGTTCAGCAGTCTTCTTACATACCTTCTCTATAGCTCTGTTGATACTGGAACAGTTCTAGATTGTTGTTGGAAGGTACACCCTGCAGTTCGTTCTGCCTAGCCTTTTTCCAACTATGTTGGAGTCAGCTTCCAGTCTAACCAGATGCGGCTGAATACCAGTATTTAAAACGGAGCGACTGCCATCAGACCTCGGCAACCCAGTTACTGGGCAATACCAATACCCTAAAGTTAGACCATTTGTCAGACTTTCGGGGTTCTGACTACCGTAACGACTGTCATAGGTATTCGTATGACACCCGGGACCGACTGTTTTAACATGGTCTCCGAGACACGGACTGTACACCCTGGAGTATCGTCGTCAAACGCTTTTTAAAGTAAAATCTTCTTACACTCATATTCTAAGACGTTCCTCCAAAACTTACTCGACTCGACTCCACCTCGACTCAGCCTTTCGGTAGTTATAGTTGACATAAACGTCCTCGAATCGAGATTTTTCCTCAGTCGAGGTAAGGAATCATCTGTCAAACTCAAGGTACCTCGGAACCTACCTTAAGGAAGGAAGTGTCAAAATTCGTATGTAACAAAAATGAATTTTGACGACTTCATCGAATATGCTTACAATAATCCTAACAACTATTTATCGCGGCGTTATTTGCGCGATGCAGATAATTCGAATTATGACGTAATGACTCCGTCGAGGAACCTCAGAGTTCACTCGAAATTGCGACTAAGGATACAATTTTGAAAGTGTTTTTGAGGCCGTTCTGAGTCTAGTAAGTTTTGGAGGAACGTCTTAGAATATGGGTGTAAAAGTACGCTACATCTTCTAGAAGTATGCTACATACCTTCTCTATAGCCCGAATGATGGGCTGGAACAGGTCTGTATCGTAGTTGGAAGGCACACCCTGCAGTATCGTCGCCATACGCTCCAAACCCATACCGGTGTCGACATGATGCTTGGTCAACCCTTTAACCCTACCTTCAGCATCTCTAAACAGAGGATAATACGATAAGATAATCCTAAGACAAGTTAATTTTAAATTAAAATGGCTGGAATATAGAAAAGGATGAGCTCACCTGTTACAATGGATAAAAACGATATTCCATATCTCAGTGAGTGAGCCGTCAGGGTTGACGTAGTGTATCTCAGTGCATGGGCCACATGGACCGGTTGTACCCATCTCCCAGAAGTTCTCCCTCGCATCCTTAGCTTTGAGCCTGCTGTCTGGAACGCTGGAACAATTCCGAAATATAATAATGCTATAATCATGGGGTACGATATCATTGATTTCGGTGGAATCGTCTAAATTAATATGATCCCATAGAGTTGCTGTAAATTTTTAGGTTTGTGAATTTTAGGCAACAAAACTGAAAAAACCAAAAAGTTTCATACAATGTGTGTGACTGGCTCATCTACGCGACCCTCTGATGTAGGACGGCGTGGTGGAATGAGACGCCAGACGCACTGGGCGCCGAAGGGCGCGCGACGACCTGCGGCTGCCCTAGTGTGGCCTGCGGGCGGTGGGTTAGGGGACCCGCCGCCTGAACAGTAACAGGCCCGAGAAGGGGGAAGTGGGGCAGGGCCCCACAGAAGAGAAGTCCGCCAGTGGCTGGCGGACCGGGACCTGTCGGGGTTGCGGCGTATGCTTATGCAAATCCCGCGACCCCGGCCGACGGACAAGAGGAAAAACACCGTAGTTTAGTTTAGTTTAGGCAGTAAGAGTCCGGCAGACACCCTCGCCTTCCCCGGGTGAGGGACACCCACGAGAATTTTCCCACGAGAAAAAAAAAGACTGGCTTGCACGACTAATTGATGCGCTTTATGTTCAGCGTTATTATTCCGCAAGCCAAATCGACAACATAAGCAAACATACATATTGTAATGTTTACTGACCTAATCATTTAGCACAAGCAATAATAGTGTAGGAGCACTTTATAAAACAACCACTCTTAAAATAATATAGTATGCTAAGGAATTGAAGAGTAAAGTCCTAAGACAGTAATCATGAAAGTTATGGTACCCAATAGCCTTCCATATATCCCTGCACTCTGTATCTGGCTTCAGCCCCATGATAGCATCCCCGGAGAAGTAAGTCACCACCAAGTTCTCTGGTTTTAAGTGGAATGGCCCGAGGAGCAGGTTCCATGCCATTTCACATGCTTCTTTCTGTAAAAAAAAAATTTTTTTTTGAGTTCAAAACAAAAGGTACTTTTACATAATTATCTAGAACAATAACTATTGATATGATTTGCAATTACTGTAAGATTGTTTATCTCATAGACAATGATTATAAGAATTGGATTTTTTATTTTGTTATTTGTTATTAGGCAAGCCTACAATATTTTTGCAGCCACAAGAATCTCTTTTCATAGTTAAGGTAATTAGCCATTTAATAATTTTATAGTAACTGCATTGCCCAGTAACTGGGTTGCGGAGATCTGATGGCAGTCGCTCTGTGTAAAATACTGGTATTTAGCCACACCTGATGCTGGAAGCTGACCCCAACACAAATGGGAAAAAGCTAGGCTAAACATTTAATTTTATAGTATACAATGTACCGACATGAAAAATGGAAACCAATGTGATTTTTTTCTTGGCACACATGGTGTCCCACGTGACATTCAACGTGTTAATACAGAGGCCTATATTCAGCACTCAATGTCTTCAAGCTGAAATGCATATTTAAAAAATTGTTTGTTACTTAAAAAATTGTATTACTACCTTATAATAGTCACCAAAAGACCAACTGCCAAGCATCTCAAAGAATGTGTGATGGTGTCCATCTGTCCCGACAACTTCCAAGTCATTGTGCTTGCCTCCGACCCTTACACACTTCTGTGAGTTCACGACTCTGGCGCAAGGGGCAGCCACTTTACCAAGGAAAACACCTTTGAACTGAAATACATGATAGGAAAATGAAGGGTATTTTTTTAAAATCTATACTAATATTATAAAGAGGAAAGATTTGTATTTTTGTATGTAACAAATAAACGTAAAAACAACTGGACCAATTTCAAAAATTATTTTGCCGTTAGCAAGCTACATTATCACTGAGTAACATAGGCTATATTTATTACTGGAATAAAACTTCTTACGCGGGCGGAGCCGTGTGGACACAGCTAGTTAATTATAATTAAGAATGATGGTATGTGACATTCTGTAGTTTTTGTCTACCCGGCTTGCATGAGAAAAAAAGGGAAGTATTATGATTGTATGATTTACATGTAAGAATTCTGTTTGCTACATTTAAAAATAAAATGAAGTTTTATTACTGCTTGTCCACTCGTACAATCTGCCAACCAAAAGACAGCGAGTGAGTGTCACAGACATAGGAGTGGTGTTGTTTTTTATTGCTCTAGTTATTTTTTATATTTTGTCGCCATTTTGTTTTACATATTTTAATACTGGTATAATTAAAGAATATTACCACCACTTTAAAGTATTTCTTTACATACTTAAACTTAAAAAAAACTTAGATTATTTGAAAATTTGTATTCAGGAATATTATTCAAATTCAATATTACCCTGTTGTGTTTGTTGCTATGCTTGGGAGAAACAACTGCTGTTACCATAATAAAATTCTAAAAATAATATGACAGACAGCTGGCATTTAACCAAGACAAATAAAAACAATTCTATTCCAGCAAAAACATATACTGCTGATCTAGTAAAATAAAAAACATAGATAGCATCTGATCAAAGTCGCATAAGTAATAAGTTGTTGTAACATTAGAAAGACAATCGCCTGTTAAAGCTACATTGGCACCCTGCCACTACCAATTGCGATTTTGTCTAATTTAGCCTGCTATATTTATTCCAAACTAGGTTTAAAATAGTGTTTTTGGCACTAATGCCCTCTCCACGTAACCATAAGACGTAAATTTCGTTAATTGCGGCGTGTAAATAACACAAAATTGTAAAACATACCTGGTTCATACCAGCATTCACAAAAGGCACACTGGGGTCGTACAGGGGGACCACAGAGCTTGATTTAACGTGTTTATGTCCATGACTTTTCTCAAAATATTCTATAAAAGTATTTCGAATAAAACTGCTGGAGGACTTCAAACGGATCCAGGGTTTGTTGAGGATGATACCAATTTTACCCGCTTTTCGAAGCATTTTAGGTTATAGGGCTGTTACAGCCTCTGTATTCTGTAAATAACCAGGTAAATGACTTCGACGGTACTTCACTTGGTTTTGTCTTCAAGTATTCTTAAGAAAAACATCGCAGTTTCACAGTTTTGTTGAAAATTTTACAAAATTCGGCAACCTCTTCTCTGTCAATATCACAGCTGTCATTCATTTGACAATTTTGACATTGGCATCTGTCAATCAGATTCAGATTGTGTTTTTTTTAGTTGTTTAATGGCCGTGGGAGCTAGTCTTTAAGGCCTAACTTAAGTATTTGTTTTCTGGTGACAAACTCTTAATGACTCTCCCTGTTTAAGCAATTATTTCAATTATTCCACATAATGTTCTCCAATGGAGACATTTATGACACAAATCTACTAAGAGTAATTTTTATATTTTTATATGTATTTCTGGCAAATAAACGATTTGATTTGATTTGAGTAATTTTTAGAATAATCTAAAAAACATCGAACGAGTCGAATGATTTCCCGCCAAAAACTCAGATTGTATCTCTACATTACAATTGTGTCCGGGTTTGTAGTAATTAAACTTCCGTGCGGAGTGCGGGCCGCACGCCAGCAGTTGTATTGTATGAAACATAAAACTGTATGCGAGTTCTTACATTGCGGCTGACGGCCCGTTGCCGTTCCACACACACTCCGTTCTGTAGTCAGTGTGAGACCTTACATACAGTTTATACATTACGCAATGCCGCACGCCGGCCCGCATCCGGACTGCAGCCGTTCCGCTGTCCGTAGCCGCATTCCGTGGGTTTCAGTCTGAATGTTTTCCAAAATGCTTTAGAAATAAATTTGTTGTTTTTTTTTATGACAACACCTAAGATGATTATTGACATCATTCATGATATGATGACAATTTGACTTTGACAGCTGTAGTTTGACAACCGATGTCTTGAACGCAAATTTTCGAGAAAAATACTGAAATAAATTATTTAATTAGCGGTATATTTAACTTCTAGCATTAAAGTACACGTGGACGTTCACCAGAGGTGATAATTGTGCGGTCTCTTTCATCACACAAACATTATTTGGCTCACAAAAATAGTGTTGTGTCTTACGATCAGGGACACGTAAGTCTTTTGGTTCGATGTGTATTTTGAAACTGAAAGAATGAAGCGCTTACAACTTTATATCTTGTGTCTGTGCGTTGTTTTATCGGCCAGTGAGTTGTTAGGGCCCGACTCTCGTAAGAAAAGTGAGAAAAATGAAGAAGAAGATGAAAGAGCTGATAACTTAGAAACCAAGTCTAATACTGTGGACGCTGACTACTTTAAGGAGTTGACAGAGGCTATGAACAAGGAAATAATGACGCTGCAAGAGTATGCAGACGCTCTAAGAACCTCCAAGGATGTGCCTAAAGATGAGGATAGTAACAAAGGTAAAGTTCTATTACTCTTGGGAGGGTTGGGCACTCTAATCCACACTTTGCATATTCACACAAATAATATTACATACATACATTTCTCACGCATATAAATCCCGAAAGGGGTAACCAGAGATATTTTCCTATTGCAGGAGACTGTATACCCACATTTCGCCTCTTGTATGTGTTCTAATGTAATAGGTGGCGAGCCCATTGCCTTTTTTCAGGCACAATAATGGTGCCAAGTTCGCCACCTCTTATGACTTTGCTTGCCCCTCAACATAGGACAATTGTATTCTTAATCCATCCCCTACATACTACAAATAATATTCTTTTGGTTATACATAGAATATAGCATCAAACTGCCTTGTTGGTCTAGTGGTGGCAAGTGCAACTACTAATTGTGAAGTCCTGGGTTCGATCCCCAGGTCAGGCAAAGTGTTACTGGGTTTTTCCACACGGAATTCCTCAGTAGCAGCCTGGAGTTTGGATTTGTGCCCAGTTGATGGCAATAGGCTCACCCCCTATTACAAGAGACTTAAACATAATGGCAAAATGAGGGTGTTACTATACACCTCTATCTAAACTTTTGAGGAAAACAGGCATGATGTTATCGACACCTGGAAGGAATAACATTGTAACTCAGTTTTACGCAAAAAATTATGAGACAATCATATTCTTGCTGTTCAAAAATCTAAATTTTTTGCACTTACCCTTGTGTCTAAACTCCTTCAGATAAAGGATTTTTACAGTGCAAAAACGTTGTAAGTGAGAGTCAACTGTTGTTAATAAAAGGGTATATTTAGTTACGCATCATCACTGTTTATGCTCGCCATTTTTAATATAACATTGTAACATTGTAATATTCATAACCTATTTATTTTTCAAAAAAAATCTATACAAATCATAGCCCAAATAGATAATCAAAGTAGCTGCAGACCCTTTTTTATTAAATATAAGCTTCTTACACTCCCATCTATTTACATTTATGACATAAGCATATTCGTTTTTAAAAATATTAACAATTTTATGAAAGTTAAAGATACCCACATTATAAACACAAGGCACAAAAATAGGCTATATTTACCACCATCTAGGATTAAAATGCTCAACCAAAGTCCCTACTACATGGCAGTAAAAATATTTAATAAATTACCAAATGATCTACAGAACGAAACAAAAGAAATAGTATTTATTAGAAAATTAAAAACATATTTAATAGAAAAATGCTTCTACTCAATCAACGAATATTTTGAAAATAAATAAAATTAAAAACACCCAATATAAGCAAAAATAACATAAACCTAAATAAATAAAACATACAATTAATAATACTCCTATACCTACTCGATAACATATCACTCGATATACTATGTTGTTTTGGTTCTAGTATCCTTAATTAAAAATATTGTCTATAAGAATAACAATAGTCAAGAATTAGGCACTATGTACCAAGTAGACACATAAGTAAATTTATAAATATACTTCCATATAATTAGAGCCCTTAAATATTGCAACACCTGGAAAAGGTTGCTAAGCTGTACCTACTCTATATAATAATATCTGTATTATTTTACCTTAGTGTGCAAATAAATATTTTGAGTTTGAGTTATGAGATACAGTCTCGTTCTTGAAAAATGTTTTTAATTTATTAATACAATGTCAAAATTTTTAATACAATGCCATTATATAGAGGTTATATTGTGACATGTCATTGTAACTCACAAAAAGTCCTAAATCTATACTAATATTATAAAGCTGAAGAGTTTGTTTGTTTGTACGCGCTAATCTCAGGAACTACTGGTTGGAATTGAAAAAATCTTTTTGTGTTGGATAGTCCATTTATCGAGGAAGGTTATAGGCTATATAACATCACGCTACGACCAATAGGAGCGGAGCATAAATGAAAAATGTTGCAAAAATTTGAATAATGTCCACTTGTGCGAAGCCGGGGATGGGCCACTAGATATTTTTAATAATATAATCATAACAAAGTGTAGCTATTTCCTCATTGATTCAAATTTTCAAGCTTGGTTGCCCGTAAGACTTAACCGAAAACTGATAGGTTTTTTTGTATCTTAACACACTCTGCTCTAAAGTTACTAAATATTAGTTACAATGTTACTCCTTGCAGGTGTTGTTATGTTATGTTTATAGCATCAAAATAAAGAGAACAAGTTTAAAGTGTCATATTGTATTGTAGATAGTCATTTAGATCAAATGGAGTACACTCTGAAGCTGTTAAAGAAGAGCCTTCTCAGGCATACGGAGACAGCTTGGATACATGACCCGAAGGCGTCAGAACATTCAGACCATGATATTCAGGTAAATGGTTTTAGATTTTTTATGCTGATAATGTCCACACTTTTCTATTAAATAATATATACAGTAGTGGCCATATAATTAGAAACAATAATTACTGCACACATTGTTATGATAAAAACTCGCTATACATTTTTATCAGTCCATCATTGATGACTTTTAACTACGTCATTATGTAGGCACATCAATAGTGTTTCATACATATACATACATAGGTAAAACATACATAATTTAAAGAACAGAATAAAAATAATTAATTAGTATGGCGATCTACCAAGATTTAATATATTTTAACATTATTATAAGATACGAGAACTGTGTTTCTATACTTTACTAATTTAAAGTAGATACCTATTTAACCAATTTATAATAAATTAGTAAAGTCATTAACATTAACTAACTAATATTAATTAAATAATATAAATTATCTAATACAAATTAACCAATAATAATTAACTAATATTAATTGAACATTATTAATAAAGCCCTCAAAGTTGCCACTCCTGTAGAAGGCCTTTAAGCTATAAGTGCCTTCAAAATAATTTACTTAAATAAGAACGATTGTACACTTAGTTGAAAATATTTTTTTGATTTGATTTGTTTAATACATGACAACAAATTGAGGGAAACAACAAACTCCTAATAAAACTTACAATACTGAGAGCTGGACTAATAATTAGAAACGATAGCTAAATAGTTAAAAATTTAAAGATGAAAATAATTTTGTTCTTGAATATTGGCAAATACTTATTTCTGCGTCATTATTGATCATCTTCATGTTTTCAAAAGTTATTGTAAATAATTAATTTACTCAATTTAATTTGTGGTTGTGGCTAGCCGGTCGATGTCCAAAAAGGCACGACTGGCTGTCCATAATGGTGTGTTGGTACCTACGCTTATGTATGGAAGTGAATGTTGGTTGTGGCAGAAGAGGCATGAAAGTAGAATAAATGCCGTGGAAATGCGTTCCTTGCGAAGTATGTGCGGTGTAACTTTGAATGATAGATTGAGAAATGAAGAGATTAGACAAAGTTGCGGTTTAAAAGATGATGTAGTGACAAAAATTGAAAGGAGTATGCTTAGGTGGTTTGGCCATGTTGAGAGAATGAGTGAACGGCGATTAACAAAAGAAATTTATAAGGCGGATGTTAATGGGAACGCCGGTAGAGGACGTCCTAGAAGGACATACATCGATGTTATTGGTGATGTTCTTCACAAAGGTCAAGTGCGTAGTACTCTCAACCGGCGTGCGTGTATGACAAGATGTATGAATGTGGATGAAGCGAAAGGGGTATGTAAGAGTCGTAGCATGTGGCGTTCTATAGTTTCTGCCTACCCCCATGGGAAAAAGGCGTGAGTTTATGTATGTATGTATGTATGTAATTTACTCAAAAGAATTAAATAAAGGAAACTTGTGATTCATTCATACCCTTAAAAACTTATGAATCTGTAAAACATAACTATTCTTTCAAAAAACGTTGCTGATTTTTTAAAATGCTTCAATACTAAAGTTTGTATTGTGGTCTATCACTGCAAATTACTCGGCAGTGCCAACAATGTTGCATGAAAGCCTGAATCTCAGAAAACGATACCATGTAAGGAAACCCTTTCAGGGTCATTCTTATTATATTCAAATATACAAACTGATGAAACATTTGTGTCTTTAGTATAAGGGAGCTTTACTTCATCCAATGTTTTCTTTTATTGAAATCCAGATAGAATATCTCACTTTTTTTAGAGACTTTCTTATTTTTTCGATTATGACGTGCAGTAGGTGCTAGTTTCTAATTAAATGGCCACCACTATATCTCAAATTTAAATTAAAAAAAACTTCACATCAACTAAAGTTTGTTTTTTAATGTAGATAACATTAGCTTTATCCTTTTGTTGCATAATAGCAACATCAATATTGTTATTGTATATTCATACAATTGTTTATTTCTTCAATATTATTAACATTACAATAGTCCAATTTACATGTATAAAATTTATTTGAACCATATTAAATAAATAATGTATTTCTGTTATTTTTCTTCTAAACCTGGGTCTCCTGCGACCATGTGTTTGTTAGAAATCGCCCCTAACATGTTTTTCTAACAAAATTGGGGCGTGGCTTAACTGTTTACTGTGCTGTAATTGGTCCAAGTGATCACTAAACTTTTTTTTATAGTTTGTTTAGATAGATTTTTGTCACAGAAGACCCGGTTTTAGTGTCTTAGTTAATGTATTGCAACCTACAAAGTCAACAATTTATTTTATAATACAGAAATTGGAAGAGAACCCACAAGACATCCTGGATACTCTGCCACCATTGCCTGTTGAAGAGGAACCTGAATTGACACCAGAGTTAAAAGAAGGTAATGCTTCAGTTTATTTTTGAGAGGTGTGGCATACTCTAGTGCAGTCCGCTCATCGGTCACAATCGCCCAATGCATCTTGTGAAAACTAGGATTATCTTTTCACCACAGACGTACTGTACAGGGATGGTGAACCAATGGCATGCGTGCAATTCATGGCATGCGACATAATATTTTGGGCATGTCACTGATCACAAAATGCATTATGCACTACGAAATGACCCAATAATCCCAAAGTCAAAATTATTTGATGGCACGTCTATGACCTCATTAAACATTTCTTTAGAAAAATGGCACGTTGATACGTAAAGGTTCACCATCCCTGTACTTAGAGCCTCTAGCCCTGGTGACTGCAGCTAGAGGCTCTAGTAGAGCTCTATGGCCCTGGGACAGAAGTCATTAAGAGGCTCTTATCGAATTTCGACCACAAGTAATACTAGTGTTAATAAAGGTACATACATATTCACAGCGAAAGAACTTTATGACGTCGCAATGGCGAAACTGAACCGTCGTTCCCCCGACCTTCGCGGAGCCATCCTTCAGATCAAACAAGCCGCTGATACTGGCTATACCCCTGCCAAGATCAAGCTGGCCTGGTCCTACCTGTTTGGAGAAGGAGTTGAACTGGACCTGGATAAGGCGAAGAAGATATTTGAGGAGTTGGCTCAGGAGGGGAATGCTGATGCTCATGCTGTGAGTTACTTGATTTATTTATGCAGTTAAAGTAGGAATGCACAGACTGGCCCCTAACCACTCGGGTAGACTATGACCTAAAAGCGGGCCGACATTATTAAAAACGACCAAAAACGTTGAAATAAACTGACCGCCTTGTTGGTTTAGTGGTCGCAAGCGCAACTGCTGAACAAGGGGTCCTGGGTTCGATCCCCAGGTCGGACAGTGTTATTAGGTTTTTTGGACGGGCCGCACGTATATTTTCGAAGGGCCACATGCGGACCGCGGGCCGCGGTCTGCGCATGCCTGAGTTAAAGTGTAGTCTGTGAGTAAATTACCTAAATGAAATTGTTGATTTAGGTAATTTCTTACGCCAGACTTTCTATTTCTCATTGTAGAATATTGTTACAAAAACGTTTTCACGCTTCAATCCGATTGGTCAAAATCTTGTCAAACAGCGCTTGCGGCCGTTTACTCAGCGAGTATATATACGTTGGTACGAGTACTACTCACAAGGACGCATTTTTATTCTGGCAAAGTGGGGGTAGCCTAAACCAGGGGATTGTTGAACATTACCCATATTCTTCCAGGGCATGGGCTTCCTCCACGCGACCGGCATCGCAGTCCCCGTGTCCCAGGCCAAAGCCCTGGTCCACTACACGATGGGAGCCCTCGGGGACAGTGACTACGCCCAGATGGCGCTGGCGTACCGCTACTGGAGCGGCAACACCGTGCCCAGCTCGTGTCCTAAAGCCATGGATCTGTATATGAAGGTGGCTTCTAAAGGTATGTGTCTAGTGCAAATATAACAGGTGGGGCACTTCATTAACATCAAAGTCGTCATATTGTACACTAGGGACCCGCCCCGGCTTCGCACGGGTGCAATGTAGATATTAATGTGGGGCATATAAACCTTCCTCTTGAATCAATCTATCTATTGCTGAAAACTGCATTAATATCCGTTGCGTAGTTTAAAAGATCTAAGCGTACAGACAGCGGGAGCGACTTTATTTTATACTATGTAAAGATTAGCAGTGATAGGCTAGCGGTTGAACGATTGCCTTCCATGTAGTATCGTCTGAATGCGATTCCGGCCTGCACCTCTGGCTTTTAGAATCCACGTGTGGATTAGAATTTGATTATTACTTGTGTTAACGGTGAAGGAAAAACATCGTGAGTAAACCTTGCAGACCTGAGAGGGCTCCATAAAGTTCTCGATGGTGTGTGTTCGCCGACCCGAACCAGGCCAGCGTGGTGGACTAAGGCCTAAATCCTTCTCATTCTGAGAAGAGGCCCGTGCCCAGCAGTGGGACAACTGATTATGTTATGGTACCGCTGTAACGACACGCGCTGCATCCGCGCCGTTTTCCACTCGCTTTCGACAGTTCCATAAAAAAAGATTTGTTAAGGCTGTGTAGGCTTCGATAATAAATGGACTGAATGCTGGTATAAAAAGTATAATCAAAATAACTTAATTTAAATAACAAGGTCTGAAATATTCTGGTCTGTTCTGTGAGCTCACTACACCGTGCGTGCGAGTGACGTTCGCTAAGGCGCGCGGGCTACTGGCGAGGCGGGCCGCGGAGCCGCTGGTCGCCGCATAGGGCCCCGCACGACGCGATGAATAAACTGCGCGCGCGCCCTCTGCCGAGATGTATTACGCCGGAACAGATTAGATAAAAATAGGGACACTATCAGTAAGGGTTGATTATTTTTTGCCAAGCAGCACAGGTGTCTTATTCTTTGCCACGGAACTGATATAATGTATATCGCCACCATTCATTCGAATGTTCTGTTGTCAGTGGCCAGCCAGGTGACGTTCAGTGGCGGGCCCGCCATCCAGCGCACGCGGCTCATCGACGAGGCGGAGGGCGGCGGGCCCGGCACTCTGGACACCGACCTCATCGAGTACTACCAGCTGCTGGCCGAGAAGGGAGATGTGCAGGCGCAGGTTTGTAGCCAGCCAAATTCGATGTGTATTTCATGTTAACAAAATGACTTGGTAAAACTAATGGTATAGAAAAACATTGTATGGAAACCTGCACACCTGTGCTCCACCAGGCCGGCGTGGTGAGCTAAGGCCTGAACCCTTAAGTAGATTTTTGAGTAGAATTAGAATTTGGACTCTGTTTGTTGCCAATATACAAGGTTAGTCGGAAAGGGGGTACTAAGCCGCGGGCCACTTAATGTATCGCAAATGACTATTAAAAAAAAAAAAAAAAAATTTAAAATTTATTTTTGACGACACGTTTGGTGCAGTGGCTAAGCGATTGGCTTCTGCGCTACGGGTCTTGGGTTCGATTCCCGCACGAAACAAATATTTGTATGGCCTACAGATAGTTGTTCCGGGTCTGGGTGTTTGTGCATGTGAAGATTTGTGTCTGTAAACGTACCCACGATACAGGAGAAATCTTAGTGTGGGGCAACGTTTTTTAAAAAAAAAAAAAAGAAAGTTGTAAAATTTAAAAATTCGATATTTTTTTTTTCATGAAAAAATATTTTTATTTTTGTTTTTCAAAAATTCTTCATCCCTGCTTTAGTTATGAATTCAGAAAATGGAGTTTCTAATCCGTGACCCCAAATATGACATAAAATGTAAACACAGCTGATCATAACTGAGGATAGATAGAATTTAGCGTATTTTTTATGAAATCTTTGAACAGCTATTTCTCTTGAGCTATTGACTTTTGGGGAAAGTTATAGAACAAAAGTTATTCATTATTCTGGGTACTTTAATACCCTTTCGGCTTAGTACCCCCTTTCCGACTAACCTTGTATAAATTGATATTCGAAACTGTAATATCTGTGTAATAAAGTTTATTTTTGTTGTATAGTGTGCGACACTTTATTTGTCAGAATAAAGTACATACCTTTCTTTTCTTTTTTTGACCGCTAGGAGCTAACTCAAAGTCAATCCAGACATAATTGTGCAGTGTTCGGGAGCTGACAGAAATGTGCTCTTGCGCATATGAATTCATGCCGGCCACGTGACGTCAGCGTTTTAGCTTATAGTCTGCGCGCAAGTGCTAGTCATCGCCTGAGGTATGAGACCGACAAGAGGGGGGTGCGAAATAATAGACGCGCTCTGTTAGTTTGCTTTGTCTTGTCTACTGCGCGCACCCCCCTCCTGCCGCTCCCATACCTCACGAGTTGACTAGCAGTTGCGCGCGGACTATAGTTTATTAAATGTAGGATCTAAATATACTTCTCTCGTATATACAGGTTGGTTTGGGTCAGCTGCACTTCCAAGGCGGTCGCGGCGTCACCCTGGACATCAACAAGGCTCTCCACTACTTCCAGCAGGCTGCTAAAACTGGCAATGCTGTGGCTAACGCTTTTCTAGGCAAGGTATGTATGTACTAATAACATTTAGACATTTACGCTTTATTTTTAAACTAGCGACCCGCCCTGAAAGAAAGAAAGAAAGAAAATAATTTATTTGAGTCTCGTTACAGACATACAAACATAAAATAAAAAATCAACAATATACACAAGTTGTATGCCTCTATGAGACAAAAAAAGGAGCCCATCTCAGCATAATGCTGCTACACCGAAGTATAGCAGCGCTGGTTTTCGTTTGCCCTGGCTCCGCACGGGTGCAATGTAGATACTAATATGGGGCATATAAACCTTCCTCTTGAATCACTCTATCTATTGATGAAAACTGCATTAAAATCCGTTGCGTAGTTTAAAAGATCTAAGCGTATAGAAAGCGGGAGCGACTTTGTTTTCTACTATGTAAATATGATAAATGATATTTATTTCTGTAAATAAATCTGTTACAGACACTTTTACAAGTCTAGTTTAAGACTACTTTAAATTTCACTTATCCCTAGCTCCGGGCTTTCCAGGTCAGAGACATTTAGAGGACAATATAAATTACGACGTGGACTGGCGAGCCGTAGACACTGAATATTATAAGTCTTCGATTAAACGAAAAATAAAAACAATACTACAAAAATAAAAATTAATAATTGCAGCCGCTCCGTGTAAAATACTAGTATTCAGCCGTATCTGGTTAGACTGGAAGCTGATCCCAACATAGTTGGAAAAGGCTAGACAGAACGATCGTATACTATTGTAGGTAATTTGTTTCCTTACTTCTTCATTTACTGTTTCGTTGCTTCGTTGCAGATATACTTGGAAGGCGGCGACGGCATCAAGGCAGACAACGAGACAGCTCTGCGCTACTTCAGAAAAGCGGCCGAGCTTAACAACCCAGTCGGACAGAGCGGACTGGGGATCATGTATCTACAGGTACAAATATTTAGTTTACTTGTCTTTAGAGAACAATAAGGCTTATAGTGGATGTACGTTGAAATTTCGTCTTCGACTTCAAAATTCAAATTCAAATTATATTTATTGTGGGCATATGTTAGTTACAGGTCTTAACAATAAATTAAAGTTCCAATATGTCCTGCCTAATAGGCATAATTATGTAGGTATTGGCATTCAATTTAAAATTATTTTACATGTCAAGTTTAGTTATTATAAATGTCAAAATACAGTGAAACTAATACATGGTAAACAATTCAATCAATAGTTCAATAAATCTTGGATCGTGTAGTATGCTTTATCAATTAAAAAGTTTCGTAATTTATGTTTAAATACTGGAAGTTCCTTAGTGTTCAGAATGTCAATAGGTATTTTGTTGTATATTTTTGATGCAATGTCAAAAAAGCTTTTGTTAAATAGAGCCGTTTTATGTGGTACATTACAAATTTTTAACAAATATCTTTTCGATTTGGGTTTATCAAATAGATTTTCATTTGTTTTTATAAATACGGCTACTTCATAAATATAAATTGCAGGAAAGGTCAATATTTTAAATTCCTTGAAATATGGTTCACATGAATCTGGAACACGTATACCAGCCATCGCACGTACACATCTTTTTTGCGCTTTCAGAAAGACGATCAACGCAATTTTTTTTTAATATCATATCTACTAATGTATGTTGGTCAACTACAAACCACAGCTAACATGATAATAAATTTAATTGATTAGGCTTATATTGCGCCGACCCCAAGTAACTTGGGACCAGGGCAGGAAGATAATGATGATGGAGGCTTAGGGCCGGTTTTTTGATCCCTAGTTAAGCCAACCAATGGTTAAAAATTCATTCACAAAAATAAAAATACAACCATAATTTTTTTCCATTTTTTAACCATTGGTTGACTTAACTAGGGATTAAAAAACCAGCCCTTACAAAAACCAGCCCTTACAAAAACCAGCCCTTACAAAAACCAGCGCTTACAAAAACCAGCGCTTACAAAAACCAGCCCTTACAAAAACCAGCGCTTACAAAAACCAGCGCTTACCAAAACCAGCCCTTACAAAAACCAGCGCTAAGCCTAGACAGAGTGACAGCAAAGTCTGAAAGTGGCACCAGTGACAGAAAAGTGGAAAGGAAATCGTTTGTCTTGGTATGGGCATGTGCTGAGGAGGGATGAAATGTGTGACTAAGAGAGTGATGAATATGAATGTTGATGGATGGAGGGGTAGACCAAAGAAAAGATAGATGGATTGTGTGACGGAGGATATGAAGGAAAAGAGAGTCAGTAATGAGGTGACGACTGACAGGGAAGAATGGAAGAGGAGGACACATTGCGATGACCACAAGTAACTTGGGAACAGGGCTGGAAGATGATGATGCCACAAAAATGAATAGGTTTTTTTTACAAACTCAATAACAGACAGCCAGATAACTGTAAATCTGTACATAATGCTTGAATTAAAGTTTCAACAGGAAAATAAAATATATTTTTATTATCCTGTTGAAACTGTTTGTTGCTAAATAAATGATGCGAAAATGTGTGAATAATCTCTTTTATGTATAATTGCTACATTTACATAACATAACATCACGCCTGTATCTCCCGAAGGGTTAGGCAGAGGTGTATAGTAACACCCTCATTTCGCCATTATGTTTAAGTCCCATGTAATAGGGGGCGAGCCTGTTGCCATCAACCGGGCACAAATTCAAACTCCGGGCTGCTACTGAGGAATTCCACACCGAAAACCCAATTACACTTTGCCCATCCTGGGGATCGAACCCAGGAGCTCACGATCAGCAGTCCTGCACTTAGCAGTACATATCTTACAATATTACTATCTTACAATATTACTTTTTTCTATCTCCTATGATTTTGTAATATGACGTCATTTTAGCTACTTATAATAAACAATGTTTAAATAAATGGTTTCCATTAGGGTCGCGGCGTCCCTAAGGACACGAACGCGGCGTTCAAATACTTCACGATGGCAGCCAACCAGGGGTGGGTAGAGGGACAACTGCATCTCGGGTTCATGTACTTTGGTGAGCACAGTTTTTTTTTTTTTAAAAAAACAATTCAGTAGTTAGTCATCACTAATTTGTACTGGTAGTCTAACTCTCAGTTTCTGAAGGGCTGAAAATTAAGTAAAGAACAGTCAAATCTCATGCAAGTGTCGTAATTGGTTGTTGAAATTAAGTAAAGAACAGTCAAATCTCATGCAAGTGTCGTAATTGGTTGTTGAAATTAAGTAAAGAACAGTCAAATCTCATGCAAGTGTCGTAATTGGTTGTTGAAATTTTAGTCGAACAATCAGAATCGTTGACATTAGATTTACGTAACATAACAACATCACGCCTATATTTAGACGTGAAGACTTGTAATTGGCTGTCAGATTATCATACTGTTATTTATTACCATTGTATTTAGCTGTAAGTCTTCCAAAGTATTTAAATAAATAAATAAATAAATAAATATTTCCCGGAGGGTTGGGCAGTGGTGTAATGGTAACACCCTCATTTCGCCGTTATGTTTAAGACCCATGTAATAGGGGGCGAGCCTATTGCCATCAACCGGGCACAGGTTCAAACTCCATGCTGCTACTGAGGAATTCCTCATGGAAAAATCCGATAACACTTTGCCCGACCTGGGGATCTAAACCAGGACCTCACGATCAGCAGTCGCACTTGCCACCACTAGACCAACGAGGCAGTTCAGACATTAGATTTGACAACAGATTTAAATTATCAACCTTTCAAAAAACCAGGATAGAAGTCGTAACGTTAGTATTATTTATTATTCTATGGTCCTACTATGAGTACAATAATTATGATGACAAAATTGATTTGAGGCAAAAAATTATGAGAATATACAAGGTTAGTCGGAAAGGGGATACTAAGCTGCAAGGGTCTTCAAGTAACCATAATAAGGGATAACTTTTGTTCTACAACTTTCCCCAAAACTCGATAGTTTTAGAGAAATAGCTTATCAAAGATTTCGTAAAAAATATGCTAAAATCTATCTGTCCATAGCTATGATCAGCTGTGTTTGCAACTTAGGTCATATTTGGGGTCACGGACTAGAAGCTTAATTTTCTGAATTCATAACTAAAGCAGGTATTTTTTTTTTTGAAAAATCTAAATTAAAAATCATTTTTCATGCAATTAAAAATTAACGAATTTTGAAATCTTAACACTTGCTTTAAAATAGTCATCAGTGATACTTTATGTGGCCCGCGGCTTAGTACCCCCTTTCCGACTAACCTTGTACTATCCATCTTGTGTACGTAACTCAAATTCTGGCAAATAAATAAATGTAATTCTTGACTACAGAAGTAGTGTTTCTTGGAAATATCTTAGTTGTATTATTTACCTACTAGCGACCCGCCCCGGCGTCGCATGGGTGCAATGTAGATACTAATGTGGGGCATATAAACCTTCCTCTTGAATCACTATATCTATTGCTGAAAACTGCATTAAAATCGGTTGCGTAGTTTAAAAGATCTAAGCGTACAGACAGCGGGAGCGACTTTGTTTTATATACTATGTAAAGATTATTTTAATTCCCAAGAAGGGTTGATGTCAGGCAGGCGGCCGGTCATAAAACAATGAGCAAAAACCTCTAACAACATGGATTTACGAATTACATGCTGTGCCGACCCCACTTTGTGTGGGATAAGGGCAGGGAGATGACTATGTAAAGATTATTTGATTCGAATATACAGGTGGCATCGGCGTACGTCGTGACTTCAAGCAAGCGAACAAATACTTCTCTCTAGCGTCCCAGACAGGGCATGTGCTGGCGCTGTACCACCTGGGGCAGATGCACGCGCAAGGGCTGGGCGTGCTGCGCTCCTGTACCACGGCAGTCGAGGTAAGTTGCTTTGCGCCACAAGTTCTGACTAGCAATGAAGATTGTACTGTTTATCATTAATTTGAAAAGAGTATCTATGGAGTTTTTTTGCCAGCTATTTTCCATAGGACGAACATTTGGAATCATAACATAACATCACGCCTGTATTCCCCGTAGGGTTGGGCAGAGATGTACCTAGTCTGGCCATAAATACTGTTACAATTAAAAATAAGAAAGATATTACATTTGAATTTGGAATCTGTCATTTTTATACGATTGTTCATTGGTTTTCTAATTTTGACGCCAATACATTGTACAATATTTTGCGATATTAAAATGGAGTGGGGTGATAAAGAGAACCGAATCGCTGTGATTCCATTACACAAAGTTGGTATGGAGCCAAATGCAATTTTTAAAACTCCATACGCTTGGTATTAGTCAAATGTTTGTGTACCGGGCTATTAATAGGTACAATGAGACCTCTGTTTGTGACAGAAAAAGATCTGGCCGTCCACGTAGTGTTCGTACGAAAAAGGTGGTCAAAGCAGTAAGGGAAAGAATTCGAAGAAATCCTGTCCGAAAGTAAAAGATTTTATCTCGGGAGATGAAGATAGCACCCAGAATCATGTCGCGTATTTTAAAAGATGACTTAGGACTTGCAGCCTATAAGAGACGCACTGGTCATTTCTTAATGGATAATTTAAAAAAGAATAGGGTGGTTAAATCGAAACAACTACTGAAGCGGTACGCAAAGGGAGGTCACAGAAAAAAATTGTTTACGGATGAGAAAATCTTTACAATTGAGCAACATTTTAACAAACAAAATAACCGTATTTATGCTCAAAGCTCTAAGGAAGCTTCCCAATTAGTCGATAGAGTGCAACGTGGGCATTATCCGACTTCATCATCGACGGCATCAGACTGTGGTGAAAGAATGAGGTGAAAGCCTCACCCAGAAGCCGATTAAACTGATTATTATCTATTCTAAAGGTTGTCCATCCAAACAAGCTTCCCTACAAAGTTTAAAGTTCTTTATTTCAAATATTCATTTATTTACAAGCACTAATAATACAGGGTGCAAACGAAATCATGTAATTCCTTCATACCTCGTGGTGTACTGCTGACATAGATTAACAATGCACGGAATACTTTTGGATTCAATGAAAAAATAATTACAAGAAGTAAACTTCGCGCGGTCATTTAACTCGGGGCGCTAAAATGCCTCACGTTAAGAACACTTGTTTACTTCTTGTATTTTTTTTATTGAATACAAAAGTATCCCTTTCAGGGTTAATCTATGTCAGCAGTACACCACGAGGTTTGAAGGAATTACATGATTTCGTTTGCACCCTGTATTATTAGTGCTTGTAAATAAATGAATATTTGAAATAAAGAACTTTAAACTTTGTAGGGAAGCTTGTTTGGATGGACAACCTTTAGAATAGATAATAATCAGTTTAATCGGCTTCTGGGTGAGGCTTTCACCTCATGTTTTTCGATCATGTCTAGTGGTTCAAGTTCTGGCGTCTATGGGACACTGTTATTAGAAAACTATTTAGATTCCAATTTAGTGGAATATTTCATTTATATATCGTGTGTAAAAATACCCTTAACGAAGCCGAGAGCCACGTGTTCTCCCCATCAATCCGAAGATTTTTTGGTATAGGGCCATACCTGGGAACCGACTGATTATGGAGATATTGAAGATCAAAGTCACCATATTTTTATACGTTTTTCACAAAAACTAAGTTTAAATGTTATTATTAAATATTCTTCTATACAAACATTATCAACATTTTTGAAATGTAGGCACAGTCTGATGCGCGCGCGCTTCCATTGCGCGCTACAATTAAAAGCTGTTTTTAATACCGAAAAATTAAAGTCGTTTCCCAGCAATTATTTTTGTTGTATGTTACTAAGGTTTATGTATAGTATGCGTAGACTTCGGCTTCGTTAAGGCTATTTTTACACCCAGTATAATTATTTTTGTTAATCAGCTATTCAAGAACGTGTGCGAGCGAGGCGAGTGGGGCTCGCGCCTGATGTTGGCGCACGCGGCGTGGCGCGCGCGGGACTCCGACTCCGCGCTGCTGCAGTACCTGGCGCTGGCCGAGCGCGGCTACGAGCTCGCGCAGACTAACGCCGCCTTCCTGCTGGATAACGGTCAGTACACCAACCACCTGCAGCTGCTGTCGGTACCTTAAACTAGACGACACACGATAGTACGGAAGACCGGACAAAGTGGTCCTCAAGAGCTATTGGGATTTCCAACGAAAAAAACATCTTACAATCAATAATAATATACTTCATAGGTCGCAGGTCATATCTTTTATCAATTATAGGAGAACACATCATGCAAAAACACTACTCAAACTATAACGTTCAAATTAAAGTTCAAACTTCAATAATTTTTTTTAAACATTATACCAGTCAAACAATATGTAAAAAGAAAACTGGCCGAATCAAACCGAAGAGAGCCGACGAGTTACGAAGGTCTGCCGTCGCGAGCGTCGCCTTGCAACAACCGCTCTAACCCCCCCACAACCGCATTAGATGTTTCATGTTAAAAAAAAACAAATGTAACACAATTAATCAAAGAGCAAGGTAAAGGTAAAATGATTAGAGGAGTAGCCCCCATGATTCAAAACCTTTCGATAAATCAGGTGTCGAACGACTCAGCTTGCTATTTCATTTTCTCTCGTTACGACAATGGTAGACAAAACGAGATAGCAAACGGAATTGGTCGACAACTGGCAGATTCCATACATTCTTGGCGATTCTCCTTTATCGGTTTTGGATTGTGTTATTAAGAGTCGAGGTTGATTGGTAAATAATCGTGGTCGTTTTAACAGGCGAAGTGCGTCTATTCAGCGAGTCCGAACGCTGGTCGCGCGCGCTGCAGCTGTGGTCCCGGGGAGCCACGCAGGGCTGCGGGGCGGCGCGGGTCAAGCTGGGGGACTACCACTACTACGGGCTGGGCACCTCGCACGACTTAGAGGCCGCTGCATATCACTACAGGTACGAAACTAACATTTATACTCAGAATTTGATTATATTTCCGCTATCTTGTATTTGAGAATTACACCCTTATTCTAAAACGTTCCTCCAAAACTTACTCGACTCAGAACGGCCTCGATAACACCTTCAACATTGTATTCTTAGTCGCAATTTCGAGTGAACTTTGAGGTTCCTCGACGGAGTCATTACGTCATAATTTGAATTATCTGCATCGCGCAAATAACGCCGCGATAAATAATTGTAAGGATTATCGTAAGCATATTCGATAAAGTCTTCAAAATTCATTTTTGTTACATACGAACTTTGACACTTCCTTCCTTAAGGTAGGTTCCGAGGTACCTTGAGTTTGACAGATGATTCCTTACCTCGACTGGGGAAAAATCTCGAGTCAAGGACGTTTATGTCAAGTCGAGGTGGAGTCGAGTCGAGTAAGTTTTGGAGGAACATCTTAGAATATGGGTGTTAGTTTCATTTTTGGCATTCTAAAAAACCTTGGAAATGGTGCTCATCTTTACATAGTATAAAACAAAGTCGCTCCCGCTGTCTGTACGCTTAGATTTTTTAAACTACGCAACGGATTTTAATGCAGTTTTCAGCAATAGATAGAGTGATTCAAGAGGAAGGTTTATATGCCCCACATTAGTATCTACATTGCACCCGTGCGAACCCGGGGCGGGTCTCTAGTAAAGAATAATTGGTAAATTTTCGACAACAGCACCTCTTGAAACTATGACACTGATACTCATGACCATGAAGTAAATTATCATGACCGCCATTTTGGATTTGGGAACCCTGAAGGCCATGGAAAGCTAACCGCCACCTAAAGGTGATCTTGGGGTTGTTAACTGACTTCATACTCTCGTAATATAGTTGACAATATTCTCTAATTAACGATTTCAAACGCATTCCAAATGAGATTCGATTATTCGTTCGGGTGAAAAAAACACACTAAAGGTACACATAGGCACACATATCAAATCGGAAAGGGATCGTCACCGTATCAACTCGAGCCGTTCAGTATTCTTTGTATGAAACTCCCTACTGCAACGCACACTAATCGGAATCGTAACGTAATCGCCTCGCCTCGGGACAAGCTCACGAACCGCGGTGCGGTGCGTGGTCAACTTGCAGTTCCCGCGCTTACGGCTCGTCCCCCCCGCGCTTACGTCTCCCCGTACCCGAGCTTACGTCTATTCGTCCCCCCTTGCCCCCCTCACCCCTCCCGCGGCTGCCTGCAGCACACTACTGTTACTGCGAGCCGTAAGCGCGGCGTCGCCTAGCCGTAGCCGAGTCGACGTATCGGAGCTGCTGATCCGATTTGGTTACGTGCTTACGTTAGGTTGACGCCTGTTTGACGGCGAGGTGAAAGGCGATACGGTGACTCCCTTTTCGAGTTGATATGTGTGCTTTGACCTTTAGATTGAACATGTAGTCGGAGCATTACACCAGTTCACACGATTCGATTCTAGTTGCTCAACTAATAAATCGCATGCGATTTGTACTGTCTGATTCAGTGGCGAAGGGTGAATTTTCTTAAAAGGGAAGCCGAACCAAAAAATGCTTACCTTGCTCAAGTGTGATGCGTGAATTCCAGTAACTACTCGTATAGCTGTGGCCCTGTGGCTGACTTCGAAATCTTGTACAGATGAATTGGCTTTAGCTCACTTTCACTATACATGTAAGCACTGATACATAGAAACAGTGTGTTGTGGCTTTGAGAAAACCCGTTTGGGGATGGATATGAGAAGAACATCAGCAGTCCGACTGACGCTAACGTCATAGAAACCAAGAAAACGTTCTTCGATTCCAGTTTCAGATAAATACCTAAATATTACCGTTAGTTGCTCCCTATGACTAACATCGGGCGTTTCGTCAATCATGACCGATACAAACTGAGCCTTATTTATTTCCAACTTTAATTTGGTCGCGTAAAACGAATGCGATACATTGTATTAAATGATTTTGTATATCACTCGAAAGGCCAGAGAATGTGGGATTCTGTGTTGAGGAACATTGTTCCAAATGCGAATCGATTACGGTATCATACTTGCTTAAATATAACAACGTTTCGATATAGTTACCGCGGTTATCGGATGCCGGATATTCGTGCTGGCCGCGAAAAGCTAATTCTTTTTTACCTAGCAAAATTACTGTGTCGATGAACCGTTTCATTAAACTTCTATTCCGATCTACTTTTCTATTATGAACTTCATACGTATTAGCAAAAAATGTTTCTATCCTACGATTTCGAAATCATGCAAAGATAAACAACTTCGGATATGTTTTTCGGTCTGAACGTGTTTTTTGGACGAATTTGAAATATTATTAATATCTTTAAATCCCGTGTGGCTCCATAAGCTACTAGAATCTGAGAATAATATGCAAGGAAAACAAAACAATTTATTTAATTTACAACTTCCCGTAAGCCAAGGGTATTGTTCGTAACTACTTACAAAGAACTGTTAAAATGTTTGAAAAAACCATCGCGTCGTTTGTAATTTATAATCATGTCAGGGCGAGCACGGCCTAACTGAATTACGTTTTTTATTTTCAAAACTCAACTTTGAAAAGGATGTTCCCTCAGTCAACAAATAATCTGTCAGACAGCATTCTACGTTCACTAATGCCGCCATGGTATCGAATTTACTCAATAATAACAAAATAACTACTTTCTAATAAAATTACAAAATAAAAAAACTATCCTTACCTACTTACCTAAATACCTATTTAAATAGACGATCACCAAACAATACAACGCCACTAACCTTGTTTTTAGTGCACTATCACTTCGCAAAACTATCACTAGTTTACACAAATAAATCAATTTCAACAATAATACATGAATAATGCTATAAGATTCTAAATTATGATACGAATATATCAAATCAAATGCAAATGAACAAGTGAAAACAATAATATAAATAAGCGCGAAAAAAATCTGTTGTGAATCTGTCATCCAAATATTACTATCTGAACAAATTACGAACTTCAGTAGCATTATTTCCATCTCGTTCTGGCGTACGCATTTCCTATCCCTCTGTCCTTATCGTAACTCGATGAATCGCGGGTTGCCATCGTCGCTATATCTAGCGGTGTTATGTTGCCTCAAGGTCACGATCGCTACAAGTGAAACTATGAATTAAATGTACAGGATTCCTGCCGCGCCTGACCGGCTTTTCTTTTGCGTCGTTTCAAGTTACGTTGCTGCGAAAAAAATTGTAGGCGTTTATTTATTTCTTTGATTGTTACTTTCATAAGCAAATGTTATACCTGCAATGTAACTTCGTAAATACCTAATTATTTGTTTAAATGATAATTGAAAATAATAGATACTAGTATTTGCCATAATTATTTCGAAAGGGAAGCCGATAGGAATTGAGTTGTATGGAGCCTTCGCCACTGATATCCGGTATCTGTTATGTAATTACAGAGTATTAGAAATGTATGGTATATGCCACTTGAACATCAACCTTACAGGAGGCAATTTTTCTAAACCACGTGTCTCATCTTGTACCAGGATAGCATCAGAACAGCTGCACAATGCGCAAGCAACATTTAACTTGGGCTACATGCACGAGCGCGGGCTCGGGCTGGCGCAGGACGCGCACCTGGCCAAGCGCTGCTACGACCTGGCCGCGGACACCTCGCCCGACGCGCGCCTGCCGGCTGCTCTCGCGCTGGCCAGGCTCAACGCTGCCTCCGCGGTGCAGCAGATACTTGATGTTAGTATAATATAAACTATAGTTAAACAAATACATTTATTTGGCACGAAAACAGTCAGACACACAAAAAGTTCATAAGAGACAAAACAAAAGAAAAAAAGAAATAATGAAAAAATTAAGAAAAATAAAGTATCTGTGTGTCTAGCGGCTGCGCCAAATAGATTCAGTTCAGCATAAATGTCAGACCAGTAGTGCCTGACCACTAGTTATATATACAAAGTTACTAGCGATGTTGCGACTAGTCATTCCGCTAAAATTAGTAACCCTCAAGCAGTCTATTTCCGCAGCTAACTATCTATACTACTGGTACTGGTTAACAGGGAATGTAGGAATTCTCTATTCTAGCCCTTAACCACAATAACTATTTCACTTTACTCCGAATTGGGTAGTAGTCAAAAAACCAATAATATATTTAATAAAACGCCCAAGTATTTAAGCGATTCAAAATTGTAAATAGTAGACTAGACAGAGACAATAGTACTACCAGAATGACGTCATACCATTAAAAACTTCATCTTAACTTAACATCACACCGTATAATATCCGTTTCGCGCGTCAAAAACAAAAAAACCCCTTCCAATAAGTTTAAAAGTTTGTAATCTCCTTTTTCAAACAGTAATTTTTTTACTTATTCTGGTATTCAACACTATTTTTTTGGTTAAACAACCGTTTACTCGCAAAATGTACACACTAGTATTATAGGTAAACAGTTGTTTAACCACATAATTAATGTTGGTGAACTAGCCCTGGTAGATCCACTGGGACATCATTAAAGTCGCAATAATTGTCAGGCATTCTTTCAGAGTCCGTTGGCAGTCATATTCCTGACAGACTCCACACTGCTGTCTAATTGGGACCTATACCTCATCACGGCACTCCTCGGGGCCTTGGGCGTGGTGGTCTACCTCAGAAGACCCACCCAGCAGCCGGCCAACTGAAGTCTGAAGTTTAAGACTACGTTAAACTTCTCCTTGTGATAGATCGTGTGAAGTGTAGTGACTTTGATGACTGAGGCTGTAATTTGTATATAAAAGTGAATTTGATTATGTAAATAAAATGTGAAAAAGATTTAATTAAATTAAATGTGTTTTATTAAGTACTAGCTGTGTCCTCACAGCTCCGCCCGTAGCCTATGTTGCTCAGTGATAATGTAGCTTTCTAACGGCGAAAGAATTTTTGAAATCGGTCCAGTAGTTTTTAAGTTTATTCGTTACATACAAAAATACAAATCTTTCCTCTTTATAATATTAGTATAGATTTAGAGGTTGTTGTAAATTGTATTGATCTATAATTTACGGAGTGTTATTGGTTAAAATTGAGACTGCTGCATCTTTACCAATAATAAAGCAAAGCCCTTCATAGCTCTGCATAGTAGACCCTCCCATATAGAAGTAGTTATCACAGATATATGATGGAATCAGGCGTTACTTTGCGGAAATCCATGATCTATAAATATACAATAAAATATTTAGTGTTAATTCCGCGAAAAAACAGTTGACCAAGCCTGAATGCAGTATGCAGCACCGCCCTCCCGCCCGCAAATATATGCAAATGCAGAAGGTGCGATTAATAACATGCAACACACAAGCAAATCGCAAAACGCAAAGCGTATCGGTTTGTTTTGCTTGTGTGTTGCATGTTATTAATCGCACCTTCTGCATTTGCATATATTTGCGGGCGGGAGGGCGGTGCTGCATACTGCATTCAGGCTTGATCAACTGTTTTTTCGCGGAATTAACACTAAATATTTTATTGTATATTTATAGTTATCACAGGTAAAATTAGCTTACGAGTATGCAGTTTAGTAATAAAAAATGCTACCATTGTTAAGCAAAACGGTTCGTTTTTGTTTATAGGAACTGGACAGAGACGGCGCAGATCTGGCGAGGCGCAGCGCTAAGCATTTTTCACCGCCAAACCATTATAGACTTTGCTAGCGTTTAAATAATATCGAAAGTATCTCTCGCCTTTAGTCGCTTCGATGCTCTCGTAGTACTCTCGACTGGTAGTTGTGTTAATTGATTTACGATATTATTTAAATGTTAGCAAAGTCCATAATGGTTTGGCAGTGAAAAATGCCTTGCGCCTCACCGGTTGTGCGCACCCTTATGAAAAAGTTAAAATACATTATAACGCTCTACAGCCGCGTTGTATAGTTCTATGACTACATGTATAGTACGTTCCATCCACGAACACATGCTCCACTCTTCGTCTAAATAGCGTGTTCTTTCTCACTCTCAAGATAAAGAGTAAAAGAGAACACCCGATTAAGACGATGAGTAGGGCGCGTCTTCGTCGATTGAACTATCTGTAGTATTTATTTGTTCCTTGTCTGGGCGTTTGTGTATGTGAGATTTGTGTCTGTAAACGCACCCATGAAACAGTGCGCGTCAAATAAGTAGAACCAAGATGGCGTCGACTGCGTGATCTATGCGAGGTTCGGGTCATATGATTCGTTTTGATGAGTCCAATAGATTGCACTTTGTGTTTAGGGTCTGGTGATGGAGCTAGGAGGTGGATAGTGGAACTCCTCAGTGGCTACTAGTAAACCCCTCAAGTTTGACAGTCGACGCCATCTTGGTTCTGGTTATTTGATGAGCACTGTACAGAAGAAATACAAGAGAGGGGTAAGGCATCTAAAAAGAAGACATTTTTATTAATTTTTATTTTAACTAAGTTGTAATAGTGTTGTTTAGTTTACTTGCTCTAAGTAAAGCCAGACCGCAAAAACGCTATGAAGAAAGAATAAGACATATTAAAAATGGCAGATTAACTATTTGCCTTTCGCTCACAGGGAACGTGCGGGAGCGAGATGTAAATAACGACAGCAATAGCACTGCCATTTTTAATCACTTTTACTAAAAGTAGAGGAAGTTTTTGACGTGACAACGTCTAATAAAACGGTAAACGCCGGCAGCATGCACGAAAAAACGTGACTCATTGTAGCGTTCCGTAAAGCGAATAGCAATAGAAGCGATAGAGAGGCACGGTGTTTTGTTATGACGTTGTCACGTTAAACTATCGTCCGTAGACAGACTTTACAGACAACCAATTTTTTTAGTATAGATACTAATAATTCATACATTGGCGTGGATTCTCTTGTACACCAATAAATCTCTTACTAACAGATAGCGCGAGAAAAGGACGGTGATAGATGAGAGCTAAGTTAAATATGTCAAACTTCCCTATGCCAAACGACCGAAAATCAATTAAAACAAGTACTAGTGCCCGAGACTCCCAAGAGTATCGAAGCGACTAGAAGCGAAGGGTGAATTTCGATATTATTTAAACGCTTGCAAAGTCGATAATGGTTTGGCGGTGGAAAATACTCTGCGCTGCGCCTCGCCAAATCTACGCCCGCCAGCCCTAAATTAAGTTTAGTTTGTTCACAACAGGATCGGCAACATTTGCCTTCTCATAGAAGAAATATATTTTATGAATTGTTAAACGTCACGAATTCCACGGCAAAGGTAAAAAAAATACAAAAGTGGATCAACCTCTTTCGGTTTTTTCCTTCCACATGTGCTAACTTAAAGAAACATTTATAAACGACGCCAATATAATCTTAAAATTATTCTAGGCTTTAGAGCACTGAATCCACTAGTGAGTTAAATTGCGCAAGATATTGAAACAAGTGCTTGCTTACCTGCTTACACTGAAAGTAAATATTCTCTTAAAACCTTCACGGGCAGCTTGTAGCAATTCAGGCAAGTCGGTAAAACTATACAAACCCGGAGAAAGTCGACTTCGAGCGGCAGGAGGGGGGAGCGCGCGGAATACAAGACAAACCAAACTGACAGAGCGAACCTATTGTTTTGCACCCCCCTCTCGCCGCTCACATACCGCAGGCGGTGACTAGCCCTCGCGCGCGGACTATACCAGAAGTCGACTTTCTCCGGGTTTGTCCACAGCGCAAGTCGATCACAGAAGTAAACTTGCGCAATCGAACTCGCCAGTGATACCAACGCTCTAGGCACTATTTTAAAGGTCGATTTATACTACAAGAGTTTTCGAACCAAGTCTCATGTCATGTTTTCCTCGTCAAGAAAGACAAAATCAGAACGAGTCACCTCAAAAAACTCTCCTAATACAAATCAGTTTTAACAAAATGACCTTTGTGTGCCTGCACTGTAAACGGAAGTACTGTACTGCACTGTAGCCTGCTACAGTACTCCCGTTTTTTCATGACTCACGACAGGACACGACAAAATGTATTGACGATTCTGAGCGCCATATTTCTATTAACTGTTTACGACGACACTAGTAGGGCCCAATCCAGGTGCAGGTCCTGCTGCGCCTGAGTACCATGATTATGGAAGCTACCCGCCACGTCCTCGCTTCCCTCTTCCGCTTCATGCTCTGCTACATCCAACCACATCATCTGCATCCTTCACACTCATATCGTGTTGTGTCCTATCTTGAGTATTTACGCGTGTCTACTATCCCATCACATCATCCCTTTCTCTAGCTGTTCAATCTTCCTTGCGATATCATCTGCTGAGAACGCGTAGTCCACCAACTTTTCTTGTTTCATGTCGTCCGTTTCTCTTGTAGTTTTCTGTGGAAATATTTATAAGTGAATGCAATTTAATTGTATTAATTTAATTAATTAAATAATAATTAATATTTTTAATTAATTAATTATTTTATTTTATTGTATATGTATAGTTAAAGGAATGAAGTCTTTGAATCTTTTTTGACTTGAGAGATAACGGGGGAGGGGGACATAACTATTTTCATGTTTTATTGATTATACTTCTGTTATGTTCGGCATGAGCTGTGCTAAATGTGGCTCGTAAGCTTCAAAACCAGCCGAGATAGTCGACGATGACATAAAGAGGAATAGACCACAGAGACATAGAGAGGGTTCCGTTGGTGACTTGGCAAGAGAAGAGAATATAATTCCTCTTCCTTCTTTCTTTCTTCTAAATAGACATGTTTAAAAATAAATTACTGCAATAACTATAGAATAATGACAAGCAATAAAAGTGACCATTTTGTTGAATTAAGTGTATATGCGCGAACTTACTCCCACTACGCCAAAACCTTGCCAAGTTACGTGCCGGCGACTATAGCGAGGCTGATTGCCCAAAGTGTGCCGGACGTACTTGAGTATTGTCACTTGTGGGAACTTTGTTTAACTATTTTTATACTGTAAGGGTCATGATCACGTCGGGGTCACCTATGTAGGGGAACGAGGCATATGGTGTTCCTCCTACGAAAAGGGAGGATCCTCCAACAAGTCGGGTCTTATGCCTGGCGGGCCAAAGCCCAACGGTTGATGTTGGGAAGTTGTATATCGTCAGTGGAAAGGTAAAAAGACTAAAGCTAAACTCACACTACTGTAATGGAATTGTCCTATATTACTATTTTGAAAAGAGTATTCATGGAGTTTCTTGCCGGCTCTTCTCCATAGAACCTACCTTTTGGAACCGTGCACCTAGTTTTGACGTTTTAAAAGTGCCTGAAATCTGGTCTATTTGAAATAAAAAAACTTTGACTTTGACTTTGAAAGCGCCAATATACCTACTTTACAGAAAAAGGATTCAAAGTATATTTTTAAGAAAATAAACAGTTATTTTTCTTAGAGTATGCATATTAAATAGATAAATTATCTATTTAACATGTATACTCTTATAACTTTCCACTGACGATATATACTAATTGCGTGTCAAATCTTGATATCGCGATGCAGGATTTGTGACATTTCATTTTGACAGCGTTCATTGTTGTCGCTGTAGTCTGCTAGACATTCGTCGTGCTGCGTAGTTCGCATGTGGCGCGATAGATGCCGCCACAATACCATGAGTATTTCTGTTTGTTTATTCACTAATTTGCATATTTAAATTAACAATACAACGTACCCAAAACTGCGCATACTCAGGCGACACAGCTTGCAAGTACGCAATTTTATCCTCCATCTCTTTCAGCCGCCTGTAAACGTCCTTGGACACGGGGCCTATGTTGAGGTACTTCTCGATGGCCACTACGCGCTCGGCTATGGACGATGGCAAGCCGGAGGTGTCCATCTGTTCTGGGTAGAAGTCAGCGGTCGAGACGGTTTGGGGACCCCACTCATTGTGGACTTTACGTACTGGAAATAGAGTTAAAAGTTAAGTAAACGGGGCCATATACGAGGTGGGGGGGGGGGTCACGTGTCACTTGGCTTCCATGTTGGAGGGTCTGAGTTAAAACCTGGCCCGCACCTCTGTCTTTTAAAATTCATTTGCGCATCAGAATTTGATTATCACTTGCGTTAACGGTGAAGGAAAACATCGTGACGAAACCTGCACACCCGAGAGGGTGCCAAAACGTTCTTAATAATGTGTGTAGTCCGCCAACCCGCACCAGGCCAGCATGGTGGACTAAGGCCTAAACCCTTCTCATTCTGAGGAGAGACCCGAGCCCAGCAGTACCTACGACAGTAATAGGCTGATTATGGTGTGTGGTACCACCGCTTGTTCTCAGAAAACCCGCTATACCGCATGTACGGTCAGCAACGAAAGTTGCTTAACACTGTTATTTTTACATAACATCTAAATTAAATAAAAAAATATTCGCTACACTGCTTTTCAGCATTTCATGTAATACTTAAGAGTTTGTTATTTTATTGTAACATGTGTTCCGATTAAATTTGAATATTATTGTGTTCAGTTATGATTTAAAAAACTGAAGTGTTAACATACTTTTGTTGCTGACTACCTAAAATTTTCGAACGTGCATAAATCTTCACTTACTTTTCAGATGTCCCTTCGAATCGCTTCGCCTAACGAACTGTGTCCTCACCCTGGCACAAGTATCCGTCACCTCCATGTCAGTCTCCTTACTGGGTATGAAATCATGTATGTTGCTTATATTAACTTGATCTCGCTTCCTCTCAATGAAGTTCTGTATGCGTTGCTGTAGTTCTTCGCTGGATACGTTGATTTGGACCAAGGTTTTGTCCACGGGTGGGGCTGGGTTTGGCTCTGGGATCGGTATTGGCTTCGAGTCTGGTACTGTGCCTGTAATATGTGCTGAGTTAGGAGATTTGAGAGCTCACTTTGAGAAAATTTAAAAAAGAACTAATATTATGGCTTATTGAAAATTACTTCTACACTATAGAAGAATTTCTTAACCTTACAAAATACAAAGATTACTCATAAAATGATTTAATTTGTGAAAAAAATGATTATCTAAGATTTCGCACGCGGCTCGTTACTTGCCAAGGTTTTGACGTAGTGGGAGTAAGTTCGCGCATGTACACTTAGTGCAACAAAAAAATGGTCACTTTAATTACTTGTCATTATTGGTTATTGCCATAATCAATTTCTAAACATGTCTGTTTAGAAGAAAGAAAGAAAGAAAGGAGAGGAATTCTCTTCTTTACTCTTGCCAAGTTACGTGCACGCCTATACTGAAGGCGAGATGTGATGGAAACTATTTTATATTATATCAACTTGTGTTAACATATCTCTAGCGAATAAAGTTCTATTATATTCTATTCTTAGTGTAAGCGAACCGCAGCTCCAGCTTGACGGTCTAATCTAAGTTCATGCCTGCACTACAATGCGGTGCTTGCGGTGCGTTTTTTTCACCGTAACGAATACAATAATTACAAGTAATTAGTATTAGTATTGCGACACTTCATACTTCACAGATTACATGTTTATTTATTTATACAATTTTACACTATCATTACAGGTTCACACCCAATGCAATAATGTGATTAAATAATTATCATTTACTAGCTAATAAATCGAGAGTCACCCTCATGTACACACCTTTAGTAAAATATTTGAAAAATTAATCCTTGATGGGCTGCAAACCCACTTTAATAAAAATAATTTGTTACATAGGAAACAATTTGGTTTCACAAGAGGTCGCTCTACAACTGACGCTGGTGTCGAGCTTTTAGTTAATATTTTTAATGCCTGGGAGGATTCACATGATGCTTTAGGCGTCTTTTGTGACTTGTCAAAGGCGTTTGATTGCGTTTTTCACGAGACATTGGTCAGGAAATTACATCACTACGGAGTTAGGAATACTGCTCTGGATCTTCTTATTTCCTATCTGGGTAATAGGATCCAGAGAGTAGACGTGAATGGGGAGAGATCTCCGGGGTCTGTAGTGACAATGGGAGTTCCGCAGGGCTCAATTCTCGGCCCGTTCCTATTTCTCGTTTATATTAATGACCTACCTTATCTCATGAAAGATAATCAGGAGATTGTGTTATTTGCTGATGATACATCATTGTTATTTAAACTTAAACGGCAGCAGCCAGTTACGGACGATGTAAATAACGCTATCTCTGAAGTAGTGCACTGGTTTAATGTTAATAACTTACTTTTGAACGAGAAAAAGACTAAATGTATCAGATTTTTGACACCTAATGTTAAGCAGGTGAAAACCAGTGTAGTAATAAATGGAGACGAGTTGGATCTTGTGGACACCACTATGTTCTTGGGTATAACTTTAGATTCGAAACTGCAGTGGGGCCCACATATAGATAAATTGTCGAAAAGACTCAGTTCTGCAGCTTACGCGGTCTATAAGATACGCCAGCTAACTGATGTAGAGACAGCCAGATTGGTATATTTTAGTTACTTCCATAGTGTTATGTCGTACGGCATTTTGTTGTGGGGAAATGCTGCCGACATCCAAACTATCTTTGTTTTGCAGAAGAGAGCTATTCGAGCAATTTATAACCTTAGTTTTAGGCATTCACTGAGGGATAAATTTAAAGAAATTAATATAATGACGGTCGCATCACAATATATTTATGAAAATTTGATTTATATAAAGAAAAATATCAGTTTGTTCTCTAAGAACAGCGACATCCATAACGTCAATACTAGAAATAAAAATAAACTCATCCTACCAATGACTAGGCTCCAGAAAATCAGTAACTCCTTTAGGTGCCAAAGTATACGCTTCTACAACAAAATTCCAGGCAATATTCAAGACTTAAGTCTTAATAAATTTAAGTCCTATGTAAAGCAGAAACTATGCAAAAAGGGTTTCTATAACGTTAAAGATTATATGGACGATAAAAATGCTTGGAATTGAGCCGCTCGCTGTTATCACAGACGCATCATTGTAATTATTTCATAACATTATTATTTTTTATTTTTTTTATCCTTTTGACATATATAATCGAATTATTTTTTTCAATGATTATTATTATTTTACCATCACCTCATTTTTTACATTACATTTTTAATAAATTGTAAATGTGAGTACCATGTAGGGTAGCTATATACACGAATATTGTAAACGTTTGGCGGTTCTTGAGTTTTTTTTTTGTGACCCACACAAATGTCCAGCTGATTGATAGCGTCGTGCAGCGGTCGGGTTGTTGAGCTCCCTAAAATAAGGTTTGAGCTCCGCGATGATTGAAGCAGATGTACCGTCAGTTAGGACAGGTCAACTCGAAACTGCTATGGCACTTTCCTCAAAAGACCATTCCAAACGTTGCCCAACATCGTTTCACTCGCATAGTTTGTATACTACAATGTCTGGACTTTATCTGGACTATTGTCTGGACTGGCAAAATAGGTTTTTGTATTATAGTTATTATTTTAATAATATCGCTTTACAATACTTCATTCCAAACTGTAAAGTATGAGCATCATGCAGCTATTAGTGATACGCTTATAATCATATCATATTACTGCCTATTGTCTGGTATGTATCTGTATGAGTCTGTCATGCTCACTTAAATGTCTTGCTGATGGTGGCGTTGTTTATCCGGTCGTTGAGTTCCCTATAATATGGTTGAGCTGACCGATGCGGATGTGCACGTCATGCTCGTGAACGGGTGCCGTCTGTCGGGACTGGTCAGCTCTTAACTGCTATGGCAATCATAGAAGGCATATTTTTCTATTTGTTACTCTTATGTGAGTTTATTTGTTACATTAACCTGCATTATTCTCATTCTATTTCTCACACTACTGTAATGGAATTGTAATGAACTACTATTTTAAAAAGAGTATTCATGGAGTTTCTTGCCGGCTCTTCTCCATAGAACCTACCTTTTGGAACCGTGCACCTAGTCGTGACGTTTTAAAAGTGCCTGAAATCTGGTCTATTTGAAATAAAAAACTTTGACTTTGACTTTGATGAATTCCGCCAATGTGCAGTCAAAATGTCAAGCCTTTGTGAGACGGTTTATTAACCGCATCGCTCTTGCAACCGGTGCGAATTTGCCTACGTTAGTGCGGGCCACCTGAACGTCGAAAAGCCGTGCCCTCGGCGCCTGCCGCAGCCTTGTGTTTGGAACGAGCAGCCTCAACGAGTCTAATATATCCGGATTATTTAATCTACCACGAAACACTTGAAATATATATTTTGCTAACGCTAAGTTACGCCTAACCTCCAGCTTATAGTATCCAACCATCCCTATAACAAAGAGGGTTGGATACATAAGTGGATAGTAAGGGTAAACTCCATATTGCTTAAGGTACAGATACCGGATAAATTTGTTCTGTATTTTTTCCACCATGAGACTATATTTAGCCTCATGGGGGTTCCAGATAATAGCACTGCTTTCCAACCTACTCCTAACCAATGCGTTATATAAGGATTTTACGGCTTCCGTGTTATTATAGTCCCGTGTTTCGCGCATTATAAAGCCTAGACTCCTAAATGCCTGTCTACACACTTGCTCAATATGTCTACGGAACGTCAGGTCCTTAGAAAACTGAACCCTCAGGTCACGCACAGATTCAACCCGCGGGTTGGCTACACCTTCCATCTGCTATTTATAGTGTAGCGGCACAACAGCCCGTGTAAAAGACATGACGTTGCATTTTGAGACATTAAACAGTAGCTTATTATTCCGGCTCCATTCTACCACTTGATCAATGTCCGACTGCAACTTCAAGCAGTTTGTCTCATCATTAATCTGGAGGAACAATTTGAGATCAAGAGAGATTGAATTTGAGATTTGTTAAAAAAATGCAAGGCAGTACGCGCTAGCCCTTAGTCTTATGACATTTCTTATGAAGATATCGTTCTAACGCCCTTGTTTGAGCTGCGATTTTAAACAACGTTGTTAGTTGAATCGGCCTTCTTTACCTGGCTACGCTCGTTGGTCAGGTCGTTGCTGACGTCAGAGAATCAATCCTTATATCGGGTTCCCTGAGAGCCACGTATTCTTCCCATCATTACGAAGATTTTTTGGTATTAGGCCATACCTGCGAACCGACTGGTTATGGAGATATTGAAGGTCAAAGTAGTCACCATATTTTTGTAAGTTTTTCGCGGAAACTAAGTTTAAATGTTATTACTAAACATTATTCTATATAAAAATTATCACCATTTTTGTAATGTAGGCACAGTCTGCTGCGCGCGCGCTTACATTGCGCGCTACAATTAAAAGCTGTTTTTTAATACCAAAAAATAAAAGTCGTTTCCCAGCAATTATTTTTGCTGTATGTTACTTAGTTTTATGTACAGTATGCGTAGACTTCGGCTTCGTTAAGGCTATTTTTACACCCAGTATTTTGATGACTAAGGGTCAGTCTCCATCAAACGGAAAACCCTCACGCACTTTTTTAATGTCACTGAATAAAGTACTATATTAGTATTATCTTTAAGTATAAAATTCGCCGCTCGGGAATGCGCAAGGAAATGCTTGATGTCTGCGTTGAATTTTATACTTAAAAGCAACATTGATAGAGCTTTTTGTTGAGTGACATCAAAAAGACGCGAGGATTGTTCCGTTTTGTGAGAACTGAGTGTTATGTGATGTAGTTAATTGGCTCATGAACGGTAAAAATGTGCGAAATAACTGCGCTTGAAGTCGTGCCAAGATACTCATAACAGTTTTATTGTTGCAACTAGCGGGCCGTCCCGGCTCCGCACGGGTGGACATTTTTCCCGTTTTTGCAAAATTTTTCATTTATGCTCCGCTCCTATTGGTCGTAGCGTGATGTTATATAGCCTATAACCTTCCTCGATAAATGGACTATCCAACACAAAAATATTTTTTCAATTCCAAACAGTAGATCCTGAGATTAGCGCGTTCAAACAAACAAACTCTTCAGCTTTACAATATTAGTATAGATATGGCGGCCATTTACAAATTGATCGTTTTAAACTGGAATAACCATTAGTCTATCTATCTGTCTAGCCTTTTACTAACTATGTTGGTGTCAGCTTCCAGTCTAACCAGATGCTGCTGAATACCAGTATTTTACAGGGAGCGACTGCCATCAGACCTCCGCAACCCAGTTACTGGGCAATGCCGATACTCTAAGGTTAGACCGGTTTTGGAATTATAATTACTATGTTTAGATAACATTGTTGGTCACGACAACATAGATAATTATTATTACTGTATTTTTTTATTAAACTGATAAATAGAAATGGGTCATACTAGAAAAGTTCAAGACGCTTATTAAAACTGTGTCTAACATCAAACTTCATAAATTGAAAAGGTGTTTAAGCTCTGTTTAGTCTAAACAATTGTTAAACACGATTTTGAGGTAAGACCTTTATCTTGGTGTCATTATTCAGTATTTACTTAAATTAAAATATTTCCAAGTAAAATGTGTACTAGCAATTATTGTTGACATAATCTGTGTGGCTGTCCTATTTAGGGAGAACTGCGCAGTACATCGGAATTGAACCTGTGACCTTACCGTCAAGGACTGAATAGATCACTCGGTTATCAATGAAAACTACTTGAAACAATTATATACTTTATTTCTGATAACTGCATTGCTTAATTAAAACTAACTAGTTGCCAAATAAAAAAGAAAAATAAAATTTTGGAAAAAATAACAAAATATATGAAAAATCCTGCACTAACCAAACTTTTTAAAAACATCAAACGTGTTTGGGTTTAAATGTAAAAATAAATAGAGATCTACTTATAAATAAATTAAAAAATAACAAAATACACACACCCAACTAACAAATACATGTTTACTCAGAGAAAACTTGTTTTAAAACTTGCATTTCATGTTGTACTAGTACTAGATTATAAAAAAAACACTATATTTAAAAAATCATTGATATAAGAAATTACTTAGTAGTATGTTCTATATTTCATTTTATCAGCTAAGTCGGGTGATTCAGTAACTGGATCCAGCGTCGCGTCGCTGGATTGGCATTAGGCGAAACACCACTGTCCCGCGCTACGCTGCGGGGTGCGTGGCGACGGAGCCACAACACTGCGCGTGAATGCGTTTTCTGTGTTGCACTACGCGTGTTTTCTATACAAACACAGATACTTACAAACAACGCAAGAACACGCACTCCCGCGCTACGCTGCGTGATGCGGTGCAGTGTACGAATCGCCTTAGACCAGTGTAAACACGATTCAATCCAGTAACCAGCACGTTATTTAACTACTATTGGTTAATGTTAATCCGTCGCTGGAATCCAGTGTTGGTGTCAGTAAACTCACTACTGGCCTAGCCTTCTGAAATCAATGGTCGACAATTTCCACTCTCCATTAAACGTCAAGTATGTGTGGTCAGTGCCGGCTTTAGGGGCGACCCGGGCTGCGGTCTGGGGCGCCAGGACCAAAGGAGCGCCTCACGCTAATGCGGCGCCTTAACCCATGAATTAAGTGAATGAAAATCTCACCCAGGGCGCCTGGATAGCTAAAGCCGGCGCTGTGTGGTACTTAAGACTGACTTCAACTATCGTGGACAGAAGCCACGAAATATCCACGTCTAAATTCGTCGACAAATTGAAATAACGACCATTATTCTGCAAAATAAATTTTATATCAACGATATTTTAAATAATATTTAAAAAAAGACTAAAAATAAAATCTTAACTATATTCAAAGACGGTGTTTTCCCACAGCAAAGAAGTGGTTACACGATCGGAAGGCTGTCCGGTCGATTCGTGCTGTTTCCAACTCGTTCCGATAGTTGTCCGTGGAAATTATACTAGGAACCGACTTCACTCACAGTTGGCACAACCTTTCGATCGTGTAAACGCTTCTTAAACTTTGCATACTAATAATATAAGAAACTTATACAGTACACATTATGCACCATAATTTATTTAGTTCACATTAGTTATTGAACAGCTCCTTATAAAAATATTTACTAAAATACAAATTGGCTGCATAACTTTCGGCTAAGAACAGGCCACCCTACAGAGCCGTAGTGCCTGTAGCTAGAGACTCTAACACCCATATTCTAAGACGTTCCTCCAAAACTTACTCGACCCGACTCCACTTCGACTCGGCCTTTTTCACTACCATCGGTAGTTATAGTTGACATAAACGTCCTCGACACGAGATTTTTCCTCAGTCGAGGTAAGGAATCATCTGTCAAACTCAATGTACCTCGGAACCTACCTTAAGGAAGGAAGTGTCAAAGTTCGTATGTAACAAAAATGAATTTTGAAGACTTTATCGAATATGCTTACGATAATCCTTACAATTATTTATCGCGGCGTTATTTGCGCGATGCAGATAATTCAAGTTATGATGTAATGACTCCGTCGAGGAACCTCAAAGTTCACTCGAAATTGCGACTAAGAATACAATTTTGAAGGTGTTTTCGAGGCCATTCTGAGTCGAGTATGAGTCGAGTAAGTTTTGGAGGAATGTCTTAGAATATGGGTGTAAGGCCTTGGGATAGCAAGTGATTGAGTGCTATATCGAGGCTCCGTACTTACATAATCGGGGGTCCCGAGGTACCACCCGCTGCCCTGGGTCGTAACTACGGTCCTGCTACCCTTCTTCTCCACATAGGAGACAAGAATCTACAATTATTTGTAGCAGTATACTACTGCTACTGATTCGATCGAGTTATCTATACTAATATTATAAAGCTGAAGAGTTTGTTTGTTTGAACGCGCTAATCTCATGAACTACTGGTTGGAATTTAAATATTTTTTTTGTGTTGGATAGTCCTTTTATCGAGGAAGGTTATAGGCTATGTAACATCACGCTACGACCAAAAGGAGCGGAGCATCAATGAAAAATGTTGTAAAAACGGGAAAAATGTCCAGCCGTGCGAAGCCGGGACGGGCCGCTAGCGTGAATGTGAATGTATGGAACAGTTTAATCTTTTCGCGATTTCAGTTTTATTCCCATTCTAAAAGTTGTTCATAATGATGAGTCCAAAAACCCCTTTTCGGGTTTATGGTATACAAAAAATAAAGTTGTATAAACTACAAAATATAAATAATACTAATCTCTCTATTCTACATGTACAAGGTTAGTCGGAAAGGGTGTACTAAGCCGCGGACCACTTAAAGTATCACTGATGTCTATTTCAAATCAAGTGTAAAAATTGCAAAATTCGATAATTTTTATTTGCAAGCAAAATATTTTCATTTTAGTTTTTTCAAAAAAAAAATACCTGCTTTAGTTATGAATTCAGAAAATTAAGCTTCTAGTCCGTGACCCCAAATATGACTTAAATAGTAAACACAGCTGATCATAGCTATGGACATATAGATTTTAGCATATTTTTTAGGAAATCTTTGAAAAGCTATTTCTCTTAAACTATCGAGTTTTGGGAAAAGTTGTAGAACAAAAGTTATCCCTTATTATAGGTACTTTAACACCCTTTCGGCTTAGTACCCTCTTTCCGACTAACCTTGTATTTTATGACAAATATCATAGCTAACTGCATTATACATACATATTTGCATTAATAGTTGCATGCAAATATTTGGCTGCCTGACAAAAACTCCCACTATGGGCTAATATTAGAAACAGTGGAAGAGAAGATCAATATTATAAGGCTAGATTGGGAAATGATAATGTTGGTTTACTAGCCAGGTCTTTTTTTAAACCAGTCAGTCTATCGCTCTGGCTAGCCTTTTCCCAAGTATGTGATCAGTTTCCAGTCTAACCAGATGCGGCTAAATACCTATTTTACACGGAGCGACTGCCATCAGACCTCCACAACCCAGTTACAGGGCAATGCCGATATCCTATAAACCATTAAATCTATACAAGGTGTAATATAATAAATACAACTACTGAAAGAATCCATTTCAGCCATTTTCAACGTGTATTTAATGAAGCTACAATCAGTCAACCTACTGTGATAAAGAAAATTAGGGTGTATTTAAAGGCAATAAGAGTGAATTTGGAATGTTAGCTAAGATATTAGTAATGCATCAAGAAATTCGCATTTCTTTAAAAATTAATAGAAACACTTGATAACATAACACAACATAACATCATGCCTTGTAGGTACTCCCCGAAGGGTTTGGCAGAGGTGTTTTACTACACCCTCGTTTCGATAATATGCGTATTCGTATAATAAGGGGCGAGCCAATTTCCATCAACCGGGCACAGATCTAGTCTCCGGGCTGCTACTGAGAAATTCCTAATCTAAAAACCCAATATCACTTTGCCCGACCTGGGGATCGAACCCAGGACCCTATGCTCAGCAGTCGCATTTGCTACCACTAGACCAGCTATACTCAACGTGCGGTCCGCCGGGCCTTTGTTATTGGCCCATCTGAAGTTACAAATTGATTAAGTTCGTCGTTAACTTGGAATTACGTTTTAATTAAGACCCAAATAATTTTTGCTTGCGGCCCTTGACACCATGTTTGTGGCCCCTATAAAAAAAAGGTTGAGTATGGCTGCACTAGACCAACAAAGCAGGTAGGGGAAGCTTTTGATAATTAACTGTTTCTATCTTATTTTAATTAGTGTCTGCGTTATTGCGTTATTTTTGTAAAACACACGAACACTCTCCATGTATGACCATAACTACAGATGAGCTGTGTTATGCAATAATGTGTCAACTCACAAAAATATTAAATTCTGTGTTAACGCCATCTAGTTATTGTGGTAGGTCTAAGATTATTTATGATAGACGCTCTATTAAATTTGCTACAGTTCTGGGCATTTTTCAAGCGTTTAGTATAGACCAGAACCAGTCGATCGCGGCTCTTAATCCAGTCGATCATGGCAAGACAAAGAAAAATATAAGTGTAATATAAGTTGAATGAAGAGGTACTGATTATGTAATTGGTAGATCGCACACAGTCTACGCAGTAAACAGTAGATCTTGGGTCGAATCAAGTTGGCTACCACTGATATAAGCCTACCACAAGAACTAGATGACGTTAACACAAAATTCATATTTTTGTGGGTTGACACATTATTGCATAACACGGCCCAGATAATGTATTATAATTGTTTATGATTGATACAAATGGGTTTTATTAAAGTCTATTGAGTGGTACCCACGTGGTATTCCCACGTGACGATCCCGACCTCACTCAAGCAACGTACTTAATTGTCGCGCTGATAACGCGAGATAAAAGTGTTATAGAATCTCTCATGTTTACGTATTTTTTCATAATATAACAACCGTAACTAGGAAAGAAACTACAGTAAAATTCTCGAGACAACTGCTAATATAAATTACATAACATCACGCCTGTATTCCCCAAAGGGTTGTGCAGAGGTGTATAGTAACACCCTCATTTCATCGTTATGTTTAGGTCTCATGTAATAGGGTGCGAGCGTATTGCCATCAACCGGGCACAAATCTAAACTCCGAGCTGCTACTGAGGAATTCCACACGGGAAAGTCCAATAACACTTTGTCGACCTGGGGATCTAACCCAGAACCACACGATCAGCAGTCGTACTTCCCACCACTAGACCAAAGAGGAAGTTAAATAGGTAAATTATTATCTATAATTATTATTGTTCTATACTATATATATTATTGTTTATACTTTATGTTATATTATTTACTTTTTTTAGATTATGTAAAAGAACATACCTTAATACATGATTTCCAAAATTTGTCTTGTGTATCACAGTAATATTAAATTAGTAAACGGAACGAAAGAGCCTAGATCTCACGACACAGGGAATCCTAGTGTGAGGTCTAGGACTTCAACTGAATTGTAATCGTAATCTTTGAGACAATAAATTTATTCTATACCATACTTAATCCAGGCCTTATTATCACACAGCTTTATCAATCCAAATTCTTAGAAGCCATAATGAACTTCTAATCAAGGGCTTCAATAAATATTTAAAGCCCAATGGGCTCTATCCTACTAAAACACTTATAAACAAACAAAAGTTCTAGACCACATTTAAGGCTCTAAGGCCCGATTTCACTAACTTCGGATAGCGTTTAACCAAGGAATAAGTTAGACGATTTGTCAGAATTTCTAAAAAAATCTTTTTAACAAAAATAAAACCGTCTTCAAATTGTCTATCTCCGAAGTTCTTCATCAGATCTTCATCAAATTTAAATGGGACCACTTCGAAAGAATACCCTTTCAAACAAAAAACATAATCATTTTAATCGGTTCAGAATTAGCAAAGATAACTCGGAACAAACATACAAAAAAAAAAAACATACAGTCGAATTGAGAACCTCCTCCTTTTTTTGGGAGTCGGTTAAAAAAAAGCTATCCGACGTTGATGAAATCGGGCCCTAGAGCCTTAAACCATTAACTAACACCATTAACCAATATTAAGAGCTCAAATCAACATTGAAGCGCTTTCCTGATCATTCTAAGCCATAAATAAACTTCCAAGCTTAGCCCCAAACACTAAGCCTAAAAACAACCAAATACTAAAGCCCTAAACACATCTTAGAGCCTTTAACAGACAACAAGCCCTAACAATATAAGGAGCTATCCAATAACTGAGTCATCCGACGGTCTGACCGTTGCAAGTTGTACGTTTACTAGACCACGCACATTCGACGTTCTCCTTCCAGACCGGCGCGTCGTCTTCGTAGACCTCCTTCTTCCAGATGGGCACGCTGGCCTTCAGTGTGTCGATGCAGTGGGAGACCGCGTCGAGGGAGTCTCGTCTGTGGGGACTGCTCACTGCTATTACTACGGAGGACTCCCGGCAGGGAACGAAGCCTAGTCTGTGGAAGAAGAGGATTGGTTATTTTGATTCAATTCTTCGAATATAACATAACTTAACATCACGCCTTTCATTCCCCGAAGGTTCGGCAGAGGTGTTTTAGTACACCCTCGTTTCGCCAGTTATGTTTAAGTCCCATGTAATAGGGTAGGTAGCGTACCCACGATACCGGAGAAATCATTGTGTGGGCAACGTATTTAAAAAAAAATAAGCATCTTTTTAATCTATACTTCTATACTAATATTTAAAGACGAAAGATTTGTATTTTTGTATGTAACGAATAAACTTAAAAACTACTGGACCGATTAAAAAAAATATTTTGCCGTTAGAAAGCTACATTATCACTGAGTTACATAGGCTACGGGCGGAGCCGTGAGGACACAGCTAGTTTGTAATAATTTAATTACTCATTAAAGGTCATCGAATATGGCTTATAAAAAATATATGTAGAATATTGTAAGTAAAGATTATTAAAAAAAAACAAAAAAATTGCCTCTAAATATTAACAAAAACGTCAAATCGAGGTCGCGCTTCGCTTCAACACTGCATTCATACCATCAGTACTAGTATAGTATTATATTATCTGTGGTAGGTACTAATAAGTATGCTGTTACCAACTCCGTTCCAACTATAAACTTTACGCCCTTGTGATAAAGTTCAAAATAAACAATACATTCTTGGAGGATGTAAGTAATTTTCTATTGAAAACTAATAATGCTGTTTCACAGTCGACCCTGGCATCAGTATGATGGATTGGAAACATGTATTTCTGGGTGCTTTTTTGCTTTGATGTTTGCTATAATTGGGGCTAGGAGGATAATCTCTAGCTGTACTAGTGCGTAAGTAATTTAAATGTGCAAAAAAACATGCTTTACAACTAGGAACCTTAATTCTAATATGCATAGTTCAGTTTTAATTGCAATTGCAGTTTTACTTCAAATTCATTAAAGCCCAGCATTTTCTTTTTTTTAATTGAAATTGGTTTGCTCTTGACTCTAGTCTAGGTCAGAGGAGACAGAGACAAAATCTACGATGGAGTGAGCTTACCCAGAAGAAGCCTGTTAACTCTAACTTTGAAGAGATTCAGGTTGAATGCGTTCGGGAACACAGACGCACGTAGAGAGTTCCACTCTTTTGCAGTGCGCATTATGAAGGATGTTTGGAAGCGCTTAGTGCGAATTGGTGGAATGGCAACTAAGTAAGAATTGTAACTTGCAGTGCGTCTAGATGTCCGATGGTAGAAGGGGGCCGGTGGGATGCTGAGCTACAATCAGAGTTGACTACAAATGTAAAGTCATGGACGTCAACGGTGTTAAAGTCAAGCTTGATACCTATTTGGGATACAGCGGGACAGGAGCGATACAGAACATTGACATCAAGTTTTTACAGAGACGCTCACGGTGCTATATTAGTTTACGATGTGTCAGAACCAAAATCCCTAGCAAAACTGACTGAGTGGGTCGAGGAATTTCAAGTATACTCCACCAAGAAGAACATAGTCTACTTAGTTGTCGACAGTAAATTTGACAAGCATATCGTTTTGGGACCCAGTGCATAATATCAGCAAGCACATTGGGTCACCCGCGCGACGGCGCAACGAGTATTCCCAAGGAGGGTTGATGTCAGGCAGGCGGTCGGTCATAAAACAATAAGCCAAAACCTCTAACAACATGGATTTACGAAATACATGTGGTGCCGACCCCGCCTAGTGTGGGATAAGGGCAGGAAGAAGAAGAAGTTTTACTTCAAATTAACTGGAGAAACTTCACAGGGTTTCCACGCGCGCGCTCTTCGTTACTGCATTAGTTAGGTATCATCATCATCTCCCTGTCGTTGTCCCACACTAAGTGTGGTCTGCACAACACGTATTCCTCTTCCATTCTCCTCTATCAGCCGTCATCTCAGTACTCACTCCTTTCTTACCTATATCATCCTTCACACAACCTATCCATCTTTTCTTTGGCCTACCTCTATTTGTATAACCATCCACATTCATATTTATTACTCTTCTAGTAACATGACTCTTCCGTCCGCCTAACATGTCCATACCACGCATTATTAATTAGGTATCTTATCTAATTAACTAAACTTTAGATATTTTTTTTATTTGAATGTGTTTTATTACATAACATCACACCACGCCAGTATTCCCCAATGAGTTGGACAGAGGTGTATAGTAACACCCTCATTTCGCCGTTATGTTTAAGTCCCATGTAATAGGGTGCGAGCCTGTTGCCATCAATCGGGCACAAATCCAAACTCCGGGTTGCTACTGAGAAATTCCACACGGAAAAACCCAATAACACTTTGCCCAACCTGGGAATCTAATCCAAGACCTCATGATCAGCAGTCACGCTTGCCACCACTAGACTAACGAAGCAGTTGTTTTATTAATATTACCTAGAATCCTCGAGCAGTTAGTTTGAAGTAAGTATTTGTGCCATTTTCTATAGGTTATTATCCTAAAATTCTTCTAATTATTATTAATATCCTGTATGTATTTAACAGTAGCTGTGGCAGCAGAGGTCTGATGGCAGTAGCTCCTTGTTAAATACTGGTATTCGGCTGCATCTGGTTAGACTGGAAGCTGACCCCAACATAGGATTAGGAAAAGGAAAAGGCTAGGCTGAACATGTATTTAACAGTGATGAAAAATATTGACATAATATATTTAAAAAACCAGCAGCACGCTTGGTGGTAGGATCTATACGGTCCGCCTGGCTAGCTAGCACCACAGTCCGGGCGACGCGGAGCCAAGCAGTTCACTGTGTTCCGTCGTGTGTATGTGAGAGCCAGAGGAGTATAAGTGAATCCCTCTATGAGCCTGCGCAGACGAGGGACAATGGCGGACAAAAAGTCCACGGTGCGCTTTTGCCATGAGGTATTGGCGGGGACAAAGTGCAACCTTAGTACTAATAAGAGCGCACCGCGGACTTTTTGTCCGCCATTGTCCCTCGTCTACGCAGGCCCTATCTGTTGGCGACGCACAAAATGATGTTGGCTTAGGACGACGGTTGCACAAGGGTTCGGTCCTGGGGCCGTTCCTGTGGAACATCGGGTACGACTGGGTGCTGCGCGGTGCGTTCCTCCCCGGAGTCAGCGTGACTTGTTACGCTGATGACACGTTGGTGACGGCGCGGGGAGAAACGCACCGACAGGCGGCCATACTGGCCACAGCTGGGGTTGCGCAAGTCGTTGCGAGGATCCGGCAGCTGGGTCTCGAGGTGGCCCCGCAGAAGTCCGAGGCCCTGTATTTTCACGGGCCCCGGAGGGGACCACCCTCGAGATCCCACATCGTGGTAGGAGGGGTTCGCATCGGTATCGAGTCGACGATGAAGTATTTAGGACTCGTCCTCGATAGCCGGTGGAACTTTGGGCCCCATTTTCGGCAGCTTATGCCGAAACTGATGGGCGCCGCGGCTGCTCTTTCACGGCTGCTGCCCAATCTAGGAGGACCCAACACCTCCTGCCGGAGGCTCTACGCGGGGATCGTACGGTCCATGGCCCTTTACGGGTCGCCAATTTGGGCGGACACCCTGACGGCCCGTAACGCCGCTATCCTGCGGAGACCGCAACGGGCGATGGCCGTCAGGGTGATAAGGGGATACCGTACGATCTCCTTCGAGGCGGCGAGCCTCTTAGCCGGATCCGTACCCTGGGATTTGGAGGCAAGAGCCCTCGCGCTGAGATATCGTCAGCGCGAGGAGACGCCTGAGCGGAGCGAGCTCCGCCAGATCCTAGTGACTAAGTGGGGGGAACGACTTGCGCAACCCAGCGCAGGGCACGCCACAATAGCGGCGGTAAGACCCGTCATGGAGGAGTGGCTGGAGAGGCGGCATGGCGCCCTCAGCTTCCGGCTGACGCAGGTACTCTCGGGACACGGTTGTTTCGGGAAGTACCTGTGTCGTATAGGCCGGGAGCAGACGCCCGGATGTCACCACTGCGACTGCCCCGAGGACACGGCACTGCACACGCTGTAGGCGTGTCCAGCTTGGGGATCGCAGCGCCGCGAACTAGTCGCGGTGGTCGGCGGTGACCTCTCGCTTCCGGCCGTGGTTGTGTCCATGGTCGGAAGCGAGAGTGCGTGGGAAGCCATCGCCTCCTTTTGCGAGGGGGTGATGGCGACTAAGGAGGAAGCGGAGAGGGAGAGGGAGCGGTGTGCTCTCCTCCCTTCCCGCGCCAGACGCACCGGGCGCCGGAGGGCGCGCGTACGCGACGATCTCCAGCCAGCATAGTGTGTGGCCTGCGGGCGGTGGGTTAGGGGACCCGCCGACCGACCAGTAACAGGCCCGAGAAGGCGGCGCGCTGTGTTCCGTGCGCGCTTCTCAGGAGGAAGGTCCGCCGAGGGTTGGCGGACCGGGACCTGCCGGGGTTGCGGTGCATGCTTTGCGAATCCCGCGACCCTGGCCGAACGGTCAGGAGAAGGAGCACCGTTGGTTTTTAGCCGGTAAGAGTCCGGCAGACCCCCTCGCCTTCACCGGGCGAGGGACATCCATGAGGATTTTCCAACGAAAAAAAAAAAAAAAAATAAATAAAAACAAAAAAAAAAAAAAGGACGACGGTTGCGCCACCCCGCGGCATTGCTGTCATCAGTACTGTCATTCCTTTCACAGTCATTTTTTGCACGCTTTCTTTCGCTCGCCTATTTTCTTCCATTCCTGCTGTCTTCCTCATCCCTCGCTTATAATATCTTTGTTACTTAGATCCGTGTGCTCCATCTTAGACACTGTCTGCGCTTATCATCAGGTGTGTCAAGGGTCAAGCGTGAGCAAATCAAAGAATACAAGATAAACAAATACATTATTGCGCAAAGGCCTCATTAAATACTAATAACTAAGTAAAACCATTAATTACAATGTTTTCAATATCAAAGGTAATGAGTAGGTACTGCTTTCTCATTTAATCGAATATAATTGATTTTACCTTATTAGCGCAATTATCACGTTTCAGCTAGTTCACGCTAAAACTGTTTACAGGACCCGTTTTAGCGGATTCGTTTTTATTTTAGAGATGGCGCCTGTAGTTGAATGAGCGAGTTCACATACACGAAAGTATTCCGAATCCAGTAAAAAATACTGGATCCGTTATTTTTATCGTACCCTGTCTGCCAGATGCGACGCAGCTGCCATTTGTTTAACTGATCCGTAGGCACAGATGTGAACAACACATCCAGTACCGACGGATCCATTAAAACGGATCCGCTGTGTGAACAGGCGGCTATACCGGATTACGGAAGTGTTTAATGTTGTACTATGCGTGCCACTGCCAACTAAGAATAGGATCCCGCTTGCTACAACTTCACACGATAGCTGTCAAATTAGTACTGCTAGCAAAAAAGAAACTGAAAAGAAAATGTTATATTTTTTTATTCATAGTTTTCATTATTATTTATATTCATTTTTATAAAATGTTATTTCTTGAAATCCATAAATAGATAATTTTGGATAAATTAATAGTAATAGAAAACAGTATTCATTAAATAAATGAACCAAATATATAGTTAACTTCACGAAATGATACTGGTCACGCTAATATTATGTCGCCATAATAATAATATAATTACTGTGTAATTAATTTGGCGTAAATTGATTAGAAATACCAAAAAAGTGAACTAAAAATAATTAAACTGAGTATAATTTCTTTATTTATTTTGTTGCACACCTTACGCTTTGGTAACGAAGTTTACGAATATTGCGGAACAAAATGGCGTCTTGACAGTACTATGCTTAGTTGGCACGCATAGTAAATAGGTTGTAAACCAACGTTTATAGATAGTTTAAAGTATAGGTTATTAAATTATAATTGGAACAACACAGTTAAATATAGCAATAAGCCCGCCCCCTCTTACTTAACGCCTAACTTAAATGCATATAAAAATATATATTAAAAGAATGTTTAATTTCTTTGAATAGATAAACTATAATAATTTAGAACTAAGTCCCATATATTCCAGCCATTTTAAATGTTGAATTAACATGCTTTTGAGTAGAAACTTTAATTCCTTAAACAAAGTTCAATTTTTAATCTTTTCAATAGTTTTTGTCATTCTATATACTTAGTATGCTTGCTCTTAAAGTTGATATTTGCGTTTCAATCTAAGAAAGATATTTGCGGTACAAAGACAAAATGTTTACGAAATTATGACGCCAATAACGACAGAGGAAATGACTTGCACTTTTAGCACTGCTTATCATATTATCAACATAGAGGAAAGTTATATTTGTATGACATTCATCGCTTTATCATATTTATATGTCACCTGACGACAAGATAAATCGTCGTGGGGAAGGTAAAGTACATAACATAACATCACGCCTCCTATTCCCCGAAGGGTTCGGCAGAGGTGTTTTTAGTACACTATCGTTTCGCCAGGCAATAAGTTCCATGTAATAGAGGGCGGGTCTATTGCCATTAACCGGGCACAAATCTAAACTCCGGGCTGCTATTGAGGAAGTTTTAATAGGAAAACCCAATACAACTTTGCCCGACCTAGGGGTCGAACCCAGGACACCAGACTCAGCAGTCGCGCTTGCGACCACTAGATCAACAAGACGGTCAAAAAAGTAAAAATAATTGCGATATAAGGAAAATGCTGGGCACATGCATGCTTAAGAGGAAACGCGGGCTGCAAAATATTAATAACAAGCGGCCCGTCCCGGCTTCGCACGGGTGGACATTTTTCCCGTTTTTGCAACATTTTTCATTTATGCTCCGCTCCTATTGGTCGTAGCGTGATGTTATATAGCATATAACCTTCCTCGATAAATGGACTATACAACACAAAAATATTTTTTCAATTCCAACCAGTAGTTCCTGAGATTAGCGCGTTCAAACAAACAAACAAACTCTTCAGCTTTATAATATTAGTATAGATTTGAATAGGTTTTTAAGCGATCTATTTCCGCCCCATCCCTCACGCAAACCTTCCCAATTGAGCGCGAAAGAGAACTTAACTTGCATCTCAAACTGATTTTCCCCTGTGCAATATTAGCGAAATCGTACTTTCGTATTTCCCCCTTTCCTTCTTCAAATCTGGACCGATTTTAATATATTTTTCTGTAATAATTTAAGAAAGACTTCGGTTATGTCTGTATGTTTTTCTTTTATTTTTTATATTCTTCAAATTTGTTTGCCAGATGTTTGAAAACGGTGGTAACACCGGTCGATTTTTGTAAAATTAAAACGTTTCTAGTTCTTTTAATAATTAATTGTTTGACAAAAACAAAACATAGGGACATGGTGGTGGTAGATATATATCGTATGGTAAAAAATATTTGCTCTAGTGGCATTATCCAAGGAGGAAACTGAGAAATACGTTTGTATGGACTAAATGCCGACCGCATTTCCTCTTAATTATAAACTTAGCTTGATACACTTGTCATTTACAATTTTTCTATGTCACTTTGCAGGACACTCGGGGGAGTGTAAATGACCTGTGCACATAATATTGTTTACAAATAACATACTACTTGATAAATGCAAGCCCATAGCGTCGGTCGGTAAGATAACGCTGAGGGCCGCGTATATTGACGCGAGTCATGAATTCATTAAGTACAAGTAGTTAACTGGGATGTATTCTTTATTTCTTTTACTTATTTATTTTTTACATAATTTTAACCTCTGTCGTCCCCGACAGTCAAACTGGTTTGCTAATGGCGGTAGGTAGGTACAGTCAGCAACAAAAGTATGTTAACACTTCAGCTTTTTAAATCATAACTGAACACAATAATATTCAAAGGAGAATGGGCGAAATGTTTAGAAGTTGGTCTACTCCTCCTCTAGCAATGAGTGATATGCCATTAGAAAGGTCTTTTGAAGTTAAATATTTGGTACGAACACAACTAAAGTCAATTGTTAGTATTTGCGGAGTTATAACACCTTTAAAGTGAAAAATCGTACATATCCATACTATCACAATTTCTTCTTTTTTCGTTGTTTACACTAAAGTATAGCTACATTCTTATCATATTATTTGCAAATAATAATTATAGTGTAAAGAAAAAGAACTTAAACGTAACTGGCGAAACGTGGGTGCATTATAAAAAATAAAAATAAATAAAATAAAATAAAATAAAAACTTTTTAATTCAGACTTGGGAATCCATAGAATGTTAGTACAGTAAAACTTATGAAACTAGTGTTAGTAGTTAAAACATTATAAATACTTATTTCCTAATGTGGGTATTAACCCAGTGCTGGACGTAACGCGTGTCCAGCCTATCCGCAATAACAGCCAGGATGCTGTTGGTGCTGGCGCGCAACCTGCCGAGCGTCGCGGCGCATCGCTTGCGGAGCACGGCGTGGAAGCCGTCAACGTGTGCGTCCGCGAACATGCCCGACGCACTACACCAGCGCGGCAGCCCCAACAACGCCCTGAACGCATTGTTATATTGGACGCGCAGGGCGCTGAATGATCTTTGCGTATAATGAGCCCACAAGCAGCACGTGTATAGTGAAGAGCAATGCGCTCTGAACAGTGTTTTTTTCACTTGAGCATTACAACGTTTAAACCTGCGGGCTATCATATTCGCTCTGATAGACAGCGCCCTACGCTCCCTGTTCATGTCCTCATCATCGCGTAGGAGATCAGTGACTATGTGTCCAAGATATTTAAAACAGGTGACCACTTTCATGGGTGTTCTGTTCAGAGTCACGGGAGGAACCTGATCTGGTGACTTGGTACCTGCTTTAAATACCATGATCTCACTTTTTGTGACATTATATTTGAGGCCATGTCTAACCGCGTACGTCTCACACACACTAACTAAATTCCTAATGCCACCGATCGTTGGGCTCAGCAGCACCATGTCGTCTGCGTAACTCAGATTATTTACACAAATATTGTCTATGTGACAGCCGACATGCATGCTGCTGAGCTCAACGATTAGCGCATTTATAAACAGGTTAAACAAAACTGGGGATGATAATCCACCCTGTCTTACTCCACATTGTAGTCCATATGGATCCGACAAGATGCCAGCCCACTTTACATAATTGACCTGACTCTGATACCAATACTTTAGGATAGCAATTGTCTCACCAGGTAGATTGGTTTCCTTAAGCTTATCCCAGAGTTTACCATAATTAACAAGGTCAAAAGCTTTAGAGAGGTCTAAATAACAAGCATAAATGGGAGTTTTCCTACTCGTGTAATACTCAACAGTGTGCTTTAGGCTCAGTATAGCACTCTCTGTAGAGAGTCCAGCGCGAAAACCAAACTGAGCATCATGTAGGTGTATAAACTCAGTTAACTGAGCCTCAAGCACACTGTCTAGAACCTTTGCAATAACGGTGGCCAGTGAGATCGGCCTATAATTAGATTTGACCGAGCTGTCTCCCGTTTTGTTTTTTACTATGGGAGTAACTATTGTCTTTGTTAGTTCACTAGGTAGGTAGGAGTGTCCAATGCACAGATTAAAAAACATCGATAAAAGTCTAGAGATGTGTGGCCCTGATTTTTGTAGATGTTCGACGCTGAGCCCGTCATGTCCCGGTGATTTCCCACCTTTCATACTTTTCAAAATATTTCGTATGTCCTTAGTACTCACTTTTAGTCTGATGTTTTCACACACGGGGTCAGCGTCCAGCATCCACTCGGAAGTGCCTAAAGGGGATTTCACGGCGAAGTGATCTTTAAACATGTTAGCGATCATCTTTGCGTCGGTGACACCCTCGACACTCAAAGGAACGCCAGACCTGATGTTCAATTTATTCGTATGTTTCCAAAATTCGCGAAACTTATTATTTGAATGCAGTGTCGCTAGCCAATCCATCTTTATCTGCTCCTGGTGTTGTTGGCACCATTTAAGCTTAGCTTTGAAAATCTTTCTGCTATGACACATCGCTTCACGAATGAAACCCGCTTTAGGTTTACCAAAAAGTAACCAGTTTTGAAAATCAAACCTGGCCACCCGGTGAGCTTCGCCAACATACTTATTCCACCCCATAACCTGTTTCTTACTACCCCTCGTACCCACCATATAGCTAGACTCTGAAGCCTCACTAAGCGCTGAGACAATATCAGTATACAACTTATCTAGGATATGTCTATGTTTTACATTATTACACCGTTTATCACAACATTCTCGTAACATCATTGGAAAGTCAATTTGTCTTAACAATTTATTGCAAAGGTTTGTATACATACCGATTTGTTCGGGTTTTCTTTCACCCCAGGTCACTTTACTTTTAGGCACTACTGGTATCACATTTTTAGATGGAAATATACTACATTTGATGGACACAGGATAGTGGTCAGACCAGTACACATTATAATCAACCCAGATGTCTGTAACAGAGGGCCACGCTGCACTAGTAACAATTATGTGGTCTAACCAACGCTTACAACCATGCGCTTCACTTACAAAAGTGTGCGTATCAGAGTCCACCCCACATTTAACAATGTCGGCACATACCCAATTCAGATCATCACAAAAACTGAGTAGCTCATTATAAAAGTTCTCATTTGGATGTGCATTGAAGTCCCCAAGAACATAAACATAGTCTATACCACATTCTTCAGTTATAGCATGTATAGCGCCCATGCACTGGGTTAACTCAGTCATATTTTCCGCACAGTCTGTAGGCATGTATACCGAGACACATAGTATGGGACAGTCACTAGTCACTATTTTGATTGCACATATCCTAGGGTTGTTACATTCAATAACCGTAACTGACGGGAACGAACTTTTACGCCACAATATTGCCGTTCCTCCATGAGGTCTGCCACGCAGTATTCCAGCAGACGTGTCCACTGCTGAAGTTCCAGTATAGCCAAAGTCACTATTGATACTGCTGAGCCATGGTAAGTCACAAGGCAACAGCCATGTTTCTTGTAGGGCGATTATGTCTGACCCCAGTGTTAATCGCCTAACATCTTCAATTGATCGCTTAACATTTTTACAATTAAATGTACTGAAAGTACAAGTGGTGTTATTGACATCCATTACATGATTGGTTGCAAAACATTTTCAACGCGGGGATTACTGGTAACCTTCCCAGCGTTGTCACGACTAAATTCTACAAAACGTCGATACAGGATGCCATCGGGCCAAAAATTCTCATCCATAAACATGCTCAATCGGTGCCTCGGTACGGAAATCTTAAAGGCATTATAGTCTCTGTGAGACTTCATATTAATCTTTTGTAGGTGTACCCGCAGTTTTGTCTTACTAAATATATGATCGGAGATGTCACTTTCGGTAGTGCTCTTATCTACATTGTAAATAAATAAAGGTACCCTAATATCAGCAGCCTTGAATTTGCCTTCAGGTTCAGTGACTATACACCTCTGCCTACCCCTTCGAGAAATTCAGGCGTCATGTTATGTGTTACTTAGGTAGGTATCTTAAATAATTATTATAACCAAGCTCCTATGGCAAAACGTGTAAAAAAAGAATAAATAGCAATATTAGACCGTTAACATAGTTTTTAAATGGTTACATTTAATGAGCTTTAACTCCATAAATACTAATAATTAACAGTAGCTGTAATATGAAAAAATATTCTACTCAAAATAAACTTTCTATTGATATATCAGTCATTGCTAGAGGAGGGGTAGACCAAAACACCCATTCTCCTTTAACCGGAACACATGTAACGTTTTCGTAAAGTTAGGTAAAGTTTTCTTGACTAAGTTTTTTGTTAATTATTAGGAACTCACTGCCTTGTTGGTTTAGTGGTCGTAAGCGTGGCCTGGTCATGGTCATGGTCAGCACCATAGGGTCTTGGGTTCAATCCCCAGGTCGGGCAAAGTGTTACTGGGTTTTTCCATTAGGAATTTCTCAGTAGCAGCCTGGAGTCTGGATTTGTGCCCGGTTAGTGGCAAAAGGCTCGCCCCCTTTTACATGGGTAGTATTTGCTTAACGTTTATTTTTTTAAAAATGGCTGGACTATAAGTACTCAGTTCTTGTAACAGTATAAGTAAATACAAAAAAAATATGTACTAAATATTTATGTAAATACATATTTAACATAAGAACAGAATGTGAAAAAGTTTCCTGTCATCTATGTACATAAAACGACAATTTTCCGCGACACATAATTAACAGCTGTTCAACAAGGTCTTTATAACTCTGTTTAACTTAATAACTAAACCAAATATCGGAAAACAAAAATTGTAAAAATGTGCTTGTCATTGGACTAAGGCTGAGCATCCACCAGAGCTGTGCTAAGCTGCGTGGCGAGGAATGTGTTTTGTAAGCACCAATAGAATCACTTCATTTACCTAGCTTCGCTCTGCGCAGCTCTGGTGGATATGGGTTTAGCAGTGTGAGGTTTTTGTTCATACAAAATAAGCGAGAAATGTGTTGCGAGGAATGTGTTGCTAGGAATGTGTTGCGAGGAATGTGTTGCTAGGAATGTGTTGCGAGGAATGTGTACCGCTCCCGCCACACCACCCTATTCGAAAAGAGTCCGCTACCTATCCTCGCACGGCTTATTTGTACACATTACGCATTACACATTACCCATTCCTCGCACAGCACTGGTGGAAAGGCTCACACCGTTTCACATCCTCGCTACACATTTTCGCAGCGCATATTTTCCTCGCACAGCTCTGGTGGATGTCTAGCCTGAAAATTGGTTTTATTGGTGAAACATTCGTTGCCGATTTTGTACGGTTGAAAGACATGCCCACGGAAATTTTCACCGAGACTCGCACAAGCTCGTACTAGTAATTTATCAGTTTTGGGAACTGATAAATACCCCTAGGGGGCCATGGCATAAAACAGAGAGGTACAGAAGTCAATCTACATACAAGTGCGCTCGAGCAACGCACATATAGACACTGCTCACGGACACGATATCTCGGACTGTTTGGCACTAGAGTGCGAGTGAGTGCTAGCGTGAGTGCCTTGCGCTTGAGAGAGATAGATATATAGATAGAGCGACCGCCGAGCGTAGGTATGAAAAGTGAAGTACATACATGTGATTGGACTTCCGTACCTGTTTTGTGGTGACGGGGTCTTTGCTTGGCTTATTTTTGATGACATGGAGGACGGGGGTGTCTAAATGATGATTACGTCAGCAATTTTTATTTATTTACTTATTTTTCTAGACTTGAAAAATGCTGCTCATGAATAACAATAAAGAAACTTTAGCAGATTAAAAAAAAATATATACTAATGTTTACGTAAGCGTAGGAGGGGGGGGGGGGGGGGGGTAAAAGCTTTGCTTACTTTTGCTGACAAGGGGGAAGAGTGAGTCAAAAATTACTAAAATTCTGCTTACGTAATACTTGAATGGCCCCTAGTACGATACTATATTTGTCTCTTTTTCTAAACTACTGACGTTTTCATCTTATTCTTTTCGTATGGTTAGTGACTAACCTGGTGTCAGAGTTTATGCCGCCCATGGGCCTCTGACTTGGCTTCACATGCCGTCGAGAAATATCTCTCAGGCATGGCCGGTTTCCTCATGATGTTTTCCTTCACCGTTTTTAAGCAAGTGATAATTATACAATACGCACATGAATCCGAAAAGTCAGACTTGCGTGCCTTGGGTTCGAACTCGAGACCTATGACTTGGAAGTCCGACGGTCACACCACTATGCTATCACTGCTATTAATTGGGTTATGTAATCAGTATTATATAATAGGAACTTCCTTGTTGGTTTACTAGTCGCAAGCGCGACCGCTGAGCATGGGGTCCTGGGTTCGATCTCCAGGTCGGGCAAAGTGTTATTGGGTTTTTCCATTACGAATTTCCCAGTAGCAGCCCGGGGTCTGGATTTGTGCCCGGTTAATGGCAATAGGCTCGCCCCCCATTAGGCGAAACGAGGGTGTACTAAAACACCTCTGCCGAACCCTTTGGGGAATACAAGGCGTGATATTATGTTATGTATAAGTAAAGCCGGGTACAGACTTACGAAATGTAACATGCAATGTAACACGCAATGAAATATTTTGCCGTCCACATTGTCGCAATGTATCATGCAATGTAACAGAATTCCCATAGTGTGGACGCCTTGAGCGCACGAACCGTGCACACTACGCGTGCGTACTGCGTAGGTACCTTTCATGTTACATTGCATGTTACGTTACAGCAGTCTGTAGTCTGTACCCGGCTTTATAGGAAACTATGTAAATAACACAAACCTGTGGTATATAGCTATACTGTGGATGGCGGGCCACTTGTCCCGGGCTTCGTCGCAGATCGACTTCATGGCCTTCAGGGCCATCGGCTCGTAGGCTTCATACTCCAGCCTCACCACCTGGCCAAATAAACTAACTTAGTAAAACGAATTAGGAATAACGACGACACGTTTGGTGCAGTGGCTGAGTGATTAGCTTTTGTGCTACGGGTCGTAGGTTCGATTCCTACAAGGCTCAAATATTTGTATGGCCTACAAATAGTTGTTCCGGGTCTGGGCGTTTGTGCATGTGAACGCACCCACGATACAGGAGAAATCCTAGTGTGGGGAAACTTGGTGCTTCTTCAACACCCGTGTCCACACGAGTTTAACTCGCTGCTAATACGCTATGCCAATAGCATTCACACCGTTAATTCAGCCCTCATCAAGCTGTCTCCCTCCCAGTCCTCTCGCAAGCAACGCCCTAAGCCGAGGTCCGAGTCCCATTAGAGGTCGCCGGTAATGCTGTTGTTGCTAGTAGTCATGATGTTAGTAGTAGTAGTTAGCTTAGGTTAAGTATTTTACTCTCGTCCCCATTGGTTGGAGACCCTTCAGGTCTCGCCAATAACTGCCCGGTTACGTAGAAACAGTCCGCAAGACCATCTACAAGCAGTCGAATAGAAATAGAAAAGTTAGTTAGTACAAGTTACCAAGGGGGTACCCAATCGATGCAGCTGTCAGTACACAGTAACATAATTAAGTTAAAAATATGCCAAAAGTATTATTATGGAAGTAAAATGTTCCAAAACCTGTTTGTTTTTGGAACAAAATTAACTTGTGACGAAATATTTGTACAGGTGATAAGGTATCACCGCATATTTTTTGTCTTCAGAGATAATAATATTTGTTAATGAATTTTAACATTTACTTTTTCCTTATTATACGAGTGTTATGTGGATTTTGTTTAAAATTAAGAGGGTACGCGGGCTGCAAAATATTAATAATTTGAATAGTTTTTTGCGATCTATTTCCGTCCCACCCCTCCCGCAAACTTTCCCAATTGAGCGCGAAAGGCATCTCGGACTGATTTCTCCTGTGCAATATTAGCGAAATTGTACTTTCGTATTTCCCTGTTTCCTTCTTCAAATCTGGACCGATTTTAATATTTTTTCAATAATAATTTAAGAAAGACTTTGGTTATGTCTGTATGTTTTTCTTTTATTTTTTATATTCGTCAAATTTGTTTGCCAGACGTTTAAAAACGGTGGAAAAACCGGTAGATTTTTGTTAAATTTAAACGTGTCTAATTCTTTTAATAATTAATTTATTGACAAAAATAAAATACAGGGACATAGTGGTGCTACCACCACTATGTCCCTGTATTTTATGTTTGTATATCTACTATACAAGGTTAGTCGGAAAGGGGGTACTAAGCCGGGGGCCACTTAATGTATCACTGATGATTGTTTTAAAGAAAGTGTTAAAATTTAAAAATTCGATAAAAAGAATGCATGAAAAATTATTTTTATTTTAGTTTTTTCAAAAATTCTTCATCCCTGCTTTAGTTATGAAGTCAGAAAATGGAGTTTCTAATCCGTGACCCCAAATATGACGTAAAATGTAGACACTTCTGAACATAGCTGAGGATAGATAGAATTTAGCGTATTTTTTATGAAATCTTTGAACAGCTATTTCTCTTAATCTATTGACTTTTCGGGAAAGTTGTAGAACAAAAGTTATCCCTTATTATGGGTACTTTAACACCCTTCCGGCTTAGTACCCCCTTTCCGACTAACCTTGTACCTATATCATATGGTAAAAAATATTTGCTCTAGTGACATTATCCAAGGAGGAAACTGAGGAATACGTTTGTATGAACTAAATGCTGACCGCATTTCCTCTGTACAATTACCAGTATTGGGTTGGATTCGATTCTATTTAGAATTATGCTAATTTTGCTAGTGCTAGGAGTGAGCTTTTTGCAACTTAATGACACGACTGCCTCATTGGTCTAGTGGTGGCAAGCGCGACTGCTGATCGTGAGATCCTGGGTTCGATTCCCAGGTCGGGCAGTATTATTGGGTTTTTCCATCCGGAATTTCTCAGTAGCAGCCCGGAGTTTGGATTTGTGCGTAGTTGATGGCAATAGGCTCGCCCCCTATTACATGGGACTTAAACATAACGGCAAAACGAGGGTGTTACTATACACCTCTGCCCAACCCTTCGGGGAATACGGGCGTGATGTTATGTAAACATACAATATAGCATTTTTTAAGATCTTCGTTTCGATATAAACATGTTTACAAACTTTCTTGGCAAGCACAACAAAAATAATGTATCTATATCTACCTATATCTATTTTTATCGAAGCATCCGTTACAACACGATACAAGTAAGAAGTCGCATCTCGTCGGTCGCAGTGAAAACCATGTATGTGTAAAATACAAAATTTTAAAAGAGATAGAAATAACTGTCCCCTGGAATAAAAATGGCCGATCAAATGTTAATACAAGTTTGTCATTGTACGTCATAGATAGCTTAGAAGTATTTGAATTGAAAGTTTGTTGAACTAGTACGTGTATGACGAGTTTATCAATCTAAAGAACAAATAAAACGGTTTTGAAGAAAATTTTATTTACGAGGTTTTCACTGCCGAGCGTCGATCTGCAAACTTGATCAAACAACCAATGGCAATCGCTTATTTTCCCGCAGCTCGCACTTATTGCGCCAACGTAAACATCATCTCTTAGTGAAGGTTTTATTTTCTTCTGTTCGGCTGCTTTTAAGTGGTCTTGCGGACCGTTTCTACGTAACCGGGCAGTCATTGGCGAGACCTGAAGTGTCTCCAACTAATGGGGACGAGAGTAAAATGCTTAACCTTAGCTTACTACTACTAACATCATGACTACTAGCAACAACAGCACTAAGGGCGACCCCTAATGGAACTCGGTGGGAAGACTGGGAGGGAGACAGCTTGATGAGGGCTGAATAGACGGTGTGAAGCAGAATTAATGAACACTAGCGGCCCGTCCCGGCTTCGCACGGGTGGACATTTTTCCCGTTTGTGCAACATTTTTCATTTATGCTCCGCTCCTATTGGTCGTAGCGTGATATTATATAGCTTATAACCTTCCTCGATAAATGGACTATCCAACACAAAAATATTTTTTCAATTCCAACCAGTAGTTCCTGAGACTAGCGCGTTCAAAAAAACAAACTCTTCAGCTTTATAATATTAGTATAGATTTCTGGTTTTGAAGTCGCATTCACTGCGTAAGTGATCGGTTTTACGAAGTACCTATGGCCGAATGCAACTTTTTAGTTGTGTCTACACAATATTATTGTCGCCCAGTTTGCCAACGTCGTTATCAGTCAGTTATTACGTTATCATCGAAATTGTCTTACAAATAACATGCAACACTATATTGTTGTTTTGTAATAAACTTGTTTTTGTGGTGGCCATGCAAGTCTGGATGCGTAGACTGTATTTTTTATGGTTTGCTCTTCTGTTCAGAACTGGTTTAACCTCTTTAAGTATAAGTTTATTTTAGATACCTACTATAATTTGATGTAGATACTATAATTGAAGATGATATGGCTAGAAAGGGGGTTACTACTGACATGACGGCTAATAAAGATGTATGGAAGAAGAAGACATACTGCGCCGACCCTAAATAAGATGGGATAAGGGCAGGAGGATGATGATGATGATGATGAGTTGAAGATGAATATGAACAACATAATTTTGTTATCGCATTGTGTCCTCAGTAACACCCTCATTTCGCCGTTATGTTTAAGTCCCATGTAATAGGAGGCGAGCCTATTGCCATCAACCGGGCACAAATCCAAAACTTCGGGCTGCTACTGAGGAATCCACACGGAAAAACCCAATAACACTGCCCGACCTGGGGATCGAAGGCAAGACCTCACGATCAGCAGTCGCGCTTGCCACCACTAGACCAACAAGGCAGTTACCTCTAGGCTATATAGACTAATACAGGACGGATGGCCGGTATTTGGATGTCTAGTCGCGCGGTATTCCACAATGTTTGAAGACCCCTCTCTGCCGACCATATTCTACAGTGCAAAGACAAGGATCCATGAGGCTGTAGGTACAAAACATTTGAATTACGCAGATAGTCTTAGAGCGAGCCATGCCTGACATCAAGCTTCAAGACAGAGTTCCTAATATTGAAATCCGCCCGCGAACAGAGTTTCATGCCGTTGCTTGGGAAGCGGGTTATGGAAGTATAGTATACATGGCCAGGCGAGGTGATAACAGATGGAGTATGGTATGACAGAGTGGTGACTAAGAATGGGCAAGCGAAGCGTTGGTAGTCCCGCGGTGAGATGGGCCAACAATATGATAAAAATCGCGTCACGACCTAGTCGATGGATTTTGTGCTTTTTATTTTGGGTGAAAAGCTCTATGGAACGTTTTTAGAAAGTTTTACTGTAATCATTTTAATGTGGGAATGTTATTGGCAGGACCTTCAACTTCAGGAATTACAACATACATACATAAACTCACGCCTTTTTCCCATGGGGGTAGGCAGAAACTATAGAACGCCACATGCTACGACCCTTACATACCCCTTTCGCTTCATCCACATTCATACATCTTGTCATACACGCACGCCGGTTGAGAGTACTACGCACCTGACCTTTGTGAAGAACATCACCAATAACATCGATACTAGGACGTCCTCTACCGGCGTTTCCATTGACATCCGCCTTATAAATTCCTTTTGTTAATCGCCGTTCACTCATTCTCTCAAATTACAACATTTTATTATCATTTTCTTAGGAAAAATCCACAAAATTTTAAAGCCATGGTCACTTTACGTAGACGAGGTAATTTATTAAATTCCTATCATCAGGTCTCAGTATCGCTACGCTACGCTACCTACGTCAATATTACGTGTTATCTAAGAAAAAGAAGTATTTTTATGTGACAACAAATTGGTTCAAACTAAAAAATATAATCAACAATAAACAAGAACGTGTCTCATTGTCTAGTGGTGGCAAGCGCGACTACTGATCGTGAGGTCCTGAGTTCGATCCCCAGGTCAGGCAAAGTGTTATTGGGTTTTTCTGTGTGAAATTCCACAGTAGCTGCCCGGAATATAGATTTGTGCCTGGTTGATGGTGATAGGCTCGCCCCCTATTACATGGGACTTGAACATAACAGCGAAATGAGGGTGTTACTATACACCTCTGCCAACCCTTCGGGGAATACAGACGTGATGTTATGGTGTAAGAATGTGCATACATTTTAAAAATAATGTCCATCACTAACATGATTAACTAGAAACGTCTACAGTCAGTCGTAATATCATAGCATAATCAGCCCATTACTGTCCCACTGCTGGGCTTGGGCCTCTTCTCAGGATGAGAAGTATTTAAGCCTGAGTCCACCATGTTTGCCTGGTTCAGGTTGGTGGACAGCAGCCATAATAACTTTTGTTGACTACAAATCCCATTCATGACATTTTATCATGCTTATAAATAAATGTTGCATGTTTATCAATGGCCGAGGACAAGCTTATTAATAACAAGCCAAGCAGATACATTAACATAACATCACGCCTGTATTCCCCGGAGGATTAGGCAGTGGTGTATAGTAACACCTTCATTTCGCCGCTACTGAGGAATCCACATGGAAAAACCCAATAACACTTTGCCTGACTTGGGAATCGAACCCAGGACCTCACGATCAGTAGTCGCACTTGCTGCCACTAGACCAACAAGGCAGTACATTATAAATAGCATTAATACAGTTAATTATAAAACATAATTATTGTATTCTAGCTGTGTCCTCACGGCTCCGCCCGTAGCATAAGTTACTCAGTGATAATGTAGTTTTCTAACAGCAAAAGAATTTTTGAAATCGGTTCAGTCGTTTTTAAGTTTATTTGTTACATACAAAAATACAAATCTTTCCCCTTTATAATATTAGTATAGATGTTTTAATAAAAAAATATGACATCAAACAAAGTCCACTAACCCTTTTGCCTTCAAAGTTATCACGAGTGGTGCCGATGAACACTGAGACTGCTCCACAGCTGTCAGCAGTCACCAGTTCTGTGATCTCGTCCACCGAGAGTTTATCCACGGTTAGCTTTAGGTGATCCATGTTAGCTTTGCTTTTTAACTTCACTTGTTACTGTAGGAATCAACCTGTTGATTCAGTTACGTTGAAGATTGATTGTGGTTAATAGAGTGAGCGGTATGAAAACAGGACAGTTTACTCTTAGTGCTAATATTTCAGTCTACTTAATCAGCTATTGTATTAAATTAGGAAAAAATACTGTAGTTTCTACACCAAATTGTTTGAAGATTCTATTTGTTCTATTAGAGTGGTAATTTTACTGCAACTGTTAACCACCACTTATTGGGGGAATCACCGCAATACTGTCTCGTTCCTTGATTTCTATATCAATCTCTTCTTCGCAAACCTCCTCGTTTTTTGCCAGCAATATATTGTTCTTTATAGCTTGCAAGTTATAATTTTCACTGATAATGTTTAGGAGTTTCTTATAGCTGATCTTGGATGGGAGACGTATGGTGGACTCTTTGGTTCCCGCCAACTCCTTGGAACGCGCGAAAAATAATAATTTCACAGTTACGTCATGCTCAATTTCCATATTTCGTGCTGTAATAAAAAATTATAAATTAAAAAACTGTAATATGTTATTTACAACTCATGAATATTGTTATTTGTGCGTATCATGTAAAATAAGAAGTATATGTTTTAAAACTTCATACTATAGATATAATTTAAGACCATATTTCAGTACCCAATCATTTAAAACATGATTTTACTTTTTGTTTTGACCACTTCTTTATCAACAAAACTGCATCAAATTAATAATAAACCACTTTATCATGAGGTAGAAATAAGTTTTTTATTAGCTATGAGTTTTTTTTTTATAACATCTAGTATTTCAAACACATTATTTTATGTAGGTACATTGAACAAAAGTATAATATTGGAGCGTGACCATAAACTTTCATTATGAAGCCTTTCGCCAACCCTTGCCACTTATGAACCAGTTATTTAACTTAAAAAAAAAGAACAAAAGTAGTTAAAGAAAACATACTAAAATGTTCCGCACCGAAAACAAGTCTTCCGATATTTAAATTTAGAACTGGTTAGGAAGAACAGTACTGTAAGAATAATTTACTTATTGCGTCAAATAGGCTCGCGTAATATTTATATACTCGCGCTGAGTACATACGTGTGTCTCATGACACACTCGAACATGCACTACGGATTAATGACTACTTGGCGCAATCCACGGGTAAACCGCAACTGGTTTTTGCAACCTCACTGAACCGTGACGAATAATATGTAGTGAGAAAAGGCAATTATAAAACCATTACGACGTCAAGTAATAATCTTTTAGTTAGTTTATAGTGCAACCAACTTAATTTATGTGAATGATGTAATATTATATATGATTCTGTAAAGATAATGATAACATCGAAGAGGTTATGAACTTAACCTTGACTTTAGGAAGATTTTTAAATTAAAAACGACAGTTTCTAAATCTATACTCACAAGGTTCATTTTAACCGCTTCTAAGATGGTATCAAATTAAAAAAATTAACAGTTTTATTTAGTTTTATCTTCACGAAAATATTTATTTAGAAATCTGACAGTAACGTGTAATTATAGGAGACAGCTACATGGTTGGTTAGATGAGAAAGATTCATGTACCAGAAATTGTTTTACCTATGATTCCAAATGCAAGGCCTATAATTTTATTATTTTTCAATGTATTATTGTAAGTATTTGTGAAATTCGAATTCTATTTATTTTATTCCATAGGTACCTTTTATTTAAACTGAATAATTATAACTAGCTTCGTAAACTCAAATTTAAACTGATTGACATTTACAAAGTTAAGGTGTATGTGCACGCAATTGTTTAGACCATTCAGTAACTGTTATTTTATGAACTAGTATTTATAAATAAACTGCTACGCATTGGCAACTTTATTTATAACTATTTGTTTTGATATAAAAATAGTTATATTTTGCCAGGACAAGACAGGTGCCAATATTAAAAGTAAAATAAAGAAATAATTATCAATAAGGCTTTTTGCCAACAACGCAAACATTAAATATAAAATAAGAGATTGATTATTGAAAAAGTGTGTAGATAAACAATAAGTTTGACATTCACGCCTGTCAAATTACTATTTGGGATTAAAAAAGAGACTATAGATAATGAAGGTTTGATTTTATAGGAAAGGCTTTTGGTGAATTTTCCTGAGTCTCTTGTCACCCATTTTGCAATGGGTTACTCACGATTTCTGAAAGCCTAATAAATTCAGTCTGACGTCAAATCTCATGTCAACTTGTGATTGGTTGACCAAAGTACTAACAACCAATCACACTAGTTGACATGAGATTTGACAGTTGATTAGTAAATTTTTGCGTTGAATAGTCTTTCAGATACCAATGTTTAGCAGAGGGTAAGCTCGTTTAAGTGCCAAATCCACTAGCAAGTTTTATTACGTAAGTGGACTACAAGTTTAATGGACTAAGTGAGTACTTGCTAGTAGACTTGGTGATTTTTTACCAGATATGGTTTAGATGGACTGCCTTTTTGGTCTAGTGGTCGCAAGCGCGGTTGCTAAGCATGGGGTCCTGGATTTGAACCCGAGGATGGGCAAAGTGTTATTTGGTTTTTCCATTAAGAATTTCACAGTAGCAGCCCAGAGTCTGGATTTGTGCCCGGTTAATGGCAATAGGCTCACCTCCTAATCCATAGGACTTTAATATTACTGGCAAAACGAGGGTGTACTAAAAGCACCTCCGCCGAACCCTTCGGGAAATACAAGGCGTGATGTTATGTTTAAATGGTTTAGATAAACCAAGTCGACCGAGTCCACTAGGATGTTTTACATACTGCGTAAGTTAACTTCAATGACCGACTTTCAAACTGGTGGACAAACCCGCAGCAAGTCGATTTCTGCAAGTTTTACGAACTAAGTGAGCACTTGCGCGCAATAACCTGAGCAGTAAAACTTGCTAGTTGATTTGGCGCTTAAGGTAAATCCAAATTTAAAATGATGCCTTATCACTTTTTAACGTCAATTTACATAAGGAGACAGGGCTGTACTAAAACCTGGGATTTACTTAGACCATCTCTCGTAAAGGGTCAATGTCTAAAACCAGTGCGTTTTGGATATAAAAAAGTGTTCTGTGGTCTTGTCTACTCATGAACTCAAAACATGCACTGCCGGGTACCTGCTGATACATTGACACTGATTTGGTTCACGATGGGTGAGCCCACAAACTGTCGCTCTGTGAGCCAAAGAGTACAATATATTATACCAGTGAACTGTCAACTGTGATCAAGCACGTATTCAGAGGGGGGGATAGTTGGGATTTATCCCCCCCCGAAATCTGCCATAATGCTTAGACGAGGGGAAAATATGCGAGCTGGAAAATATAAAAATTTATTGGGACGATAGTATTGGAGACTCATTAATAAAGATGGAGTACAGTCTGTGGTGTGCCAAGTGGAAGAATGTAGAAAAGAAACCAGTTGAAATTATGCAAATTCTGGATGCATGTGACCCCATCTTCTTTCTGACCATCAGCAAGTTAATTCATATTTTGGCCACCCTTCCTGTTTCTATGGCGTCGGCCGAGCGATCATTTTCGTGCTTAAAAAGAATAAAATCTTTCCTGAGAAACAGAATGGGGGGCGAGCAGCTGACTGGGCTTCTTTATTATCAATTCGTTCCGCATTAGCGCCAGATTCTGAAGCCGTACTTGATGTAATGGCTGCCAGCGGCAACAGGAAAATACTTATATAGTATATTTATTTTAATATAATCTTAATATAGTACAACGATTACAGGGATTTGATTACTTTCACACTGTAGTTTTAATGAATGTGTCCCCCCCCCCCCCCAATTAAAAGTCTGGATACGTGCCTGACTGTGATTGGATTTTCTTTGAAGGCTATCCATAACTAGGTTATTCGAAAAAGGACTAAAGGTAAATATAATTATTATTATATTTTATCGATAAATTGAACATAGAACATTCACAGTCTAGCCATTCTAAACAGTCGTCTATCGCGGGCGTGATCTCCTGAAATGCCTTTAAAAATTGTCAAAGTATCACTGTGAATCTCTCGATGAACCACTGTTGACTGTTGTATGGAGCAGGTTAGTTACACTGTGGAACAGTGATAAGTTCCGAAGTAGCAGCTATTTAACAGTAACAGGTATACAGCCACTGTCAAAAGTGACTGAACTACCGTGTGCACACACCCGTTACGTTATTATTACACTGACATTTCAAATTATAAAAAAGTTACCGGATTTCAAACGGTCTCGGAGCGGGCGGTGTATTTGTGTTTGGGTTCAACAGCTCTGCAACGCATTTTGGCAAGATTCCCTCGGGCGCGCGCGTTACATAAAATAAACGTCGCGCTCCGTGCCGCTCAAAAAGGATAAAAATAGATTTTCAGAGTGAGTTGCGTGTTCACATCACCGACATTTTTGTTTTTTAAATGACATACATACGCGCGTTGCCGCTTATACTACGACGTATTAGAAATCTAAGCGAAACTATTTGAAATCGGTTAACTGTAAACATTGGACTGATTTTTTTCTTTGTATCTCACTCCAGATTCACGCGTCGAGGATACAATAACGAGTGCGGGCATCAATAGTGATTGAACCTACGTTTGGTGTGTGACTAGTAAGAATCAAAGTGTTAAGCTAGTGGACTTTCGCGATGGCTCACCACATGGAGCCGATGGACATTGACAGTGATTTCGATAACAAAGAGAACAGTTTACATCACAACAATGTGCTACCCTTCACAGAGAAGGGGTATGAAGAGCTGGATGTGTCCGAACTTAACATGAAACTCAGGTACTCAATCACTCCGGCTTCGTCGCCTATGTCTAAGAGCTATACGGCCAATTGCCTTGACAATAGAAGCCTAGAAGCAGGTGATGATTCTTTTAATGTTACTGTTAATGAGAATAGTAATCTAACTCGCTCACTTAATGCAACACTGACAGTAAATGACAATGTAGTAAAATCTCTTAAAGCTTTGCCACTACAAGCACTCCCCACAGAGCAATTTGTTGACAGTAATAGAAACACATCAGTACTTAGGCCACTTGATACCACAGTCACCCAAGATAACGCAAATATCACTGTCACGGTAAGCGGACCAAGTGACATTGATGAAACCTCGTCTCTGCTGAGTTCATCATCCTCTACAGTCCAAACTCCAGAGGCATTAACACCAACAAAGGATATCACAAAGCACGATGGTGGTTCTCCTATTATGCGAGGGCTGAAAAGTGTTCTCAACATGTTTAGATCATCACAGAGCCCTATACCACCTACTGACAGTGAAGATAATATGAAGCCAGAAATTCTCAGCCCGACAGAGGCATCGCTAACAATAGATGAAGCTAAATCGCAGGCAATAATAGCTTCTACACCTATATCCACTCATCGGAAGAAAGAAACAAGCCCGACAAAAAGAAACAGCCCTTATAAAGACAGCGTAGTGTTTAATGACGATCTTGAGAAGGAACTGCAGTGGAAAGACGAGACAACCATCATATTTAGTCAGGAACGAATTCCAATACACAAACTATTTTTTCAACAGCCTCAAATTGAAAAGAAATCCACTAACAAAGTGGTTGAATTACCTGAGCAAGATATACAAGATGATATGAATTCTACGGTTGAATATATGGATATTTCGTACAATGAATCTATTACAGATAGAACCATGACTGACATACAAATAATGGGTAACAAATCTGACTGCACTATTACTGGTGAATCAGATGGAGAATTTGTTGATTGTGAAACAACATTTACTAAGAATGAATCTCTAATAGAAGATAAGGACAAAACTCCAGTGAATGATAAAACACTAGATTTGGACTTGACTAAATATATAGAAAATACAAATGAAAACACAAGTGCTTCCAGGCTGAAACAAATAATATTAGATACTACTCAAGATATATTAGATGCTACACTTTCAATAACACCTGAAGATTTGCTTCCAGAAGCTTTAGAAAAAACTAATGATATTTCAAGCAAAGCTCTTCTGTCTGAAAAAACTGAATTGAATATACCAAGTGAGATACAGCTTGAAAAAGTAATAGAATCCACGCATACAATGATATCTGGTGAAAACCAGGAAAATTCAGTAACATCACAAGAAAATCTTCCTGTACTAACACAAACAGTGGACATTATTAGTCCTTCAGTGGAGATACAAAAGGAAGAAGATCCTAATATAACCAGGACTATTGAAAATTACATTCACCCAGTATTAGATCAAACAATAGAAATAACAAGTTCACTGGCAAGTGCAGAATATAAGGAAGACTCTAATGTTACCAATACAATAGGAAACATTCCAGCTGAGACTCTTATATCAGAAAACCAACCTGTGGTAGAAAACGATTCAACATTAAATAGTGAAACTATTGTACTGGATAGTAAGATTATTGAAGATCAAGTTGGCACAGTATCCATATATAACAATGCTGCTTATATGATTTCGGACACAACACTAGACATTGAATTTGATAAAACTGGTCTTGATGCTTCACATACCATTGAATATAATTCTTTCAACAGTGACGTAGCAAGCACTTGTCCTGGAACAATAGATGTCATACCAGTAGAAGATGTCATAAACAAGCCATTACCTATTCTTAATGATAAAGTTGAACCTAGTCCTGTTAAAGAAGTATCAATGACTGAATTAGCTGCTGACATTCCTTTACCTGATGAGGATGATCTTGAGAAAGAACTGAGTGTACATGTTGATATTTCAACTGACGCCTCTACTGCACCTAACAGTCTGCCTCTTGATCTTGTAGATGATATAAAACTTGCATCTGAAATCCATGAGATAAAGCATAATGTTCCTCTTGAAGAAACGGAAGTAAAATTGGAAGAAAATGGGAATGATGATAAAAATATTTTAGAGGAAGTACTGGCATCTAACACTCAAAATGTTGAGGGGAGTGATAATTTACAGAATGAAACAATGTTTAATTTAAAAGCAGTTCAACAAGTTATTGAACTGAAGAATGAACAGCTACTCTTAACTGAAGAACCACAACTTGCAACCATCGATGTATTACCTGAAAGTGCATCACCATTGAATATTGAACATAGCAAATCTGAAAATAAGATCGACCAAGTGCTTGATGATGTTGAAGTAATGAATATGATAGAAACAGAATCCCTAAATTCAACAGTTATAAACAACACCGAAGAAAATGTTACGCAGAATCCAGAGGTTGTTAACGAAAGCGTCATTGAATTTAAACCATTACCTGATATTATTAACCAGACAATCACCAACCAGCCAAATATCGAAAATTGTGAATTGTCTACTAACATTTCTGAAACTGTAATACTGGAACAACAAGTGTCTTTGTCAGAAAATGTACTAAATAAATTGCCTAATCATGAAATTGTGCCTGAAGTTATCAACAAACCAGAAAATTTATCAGATGCAAATGTTTCTCAAATAGTTGAACCTGCAGATGAATTAACTAATGCTACTCAAGAGGTCTTGACTATTACACCGGCTATTGAAGAAATAATTAAGAACCCAGTTACCAATGTCTGCGAAACTTTTACCACTGAAGATGTACCTGTTCTTACACAAACTATTACGGATGCACAACCAAATAACGTTGATGTAATTCCAACAGACACTATTATGCTCGAAAATCAAAAGCAACTTCTTGATTCACATAATGTCTCAGTCAGCGAAAGTGCTGACATTAAAACTGTAGATGAAGAAATTATACTTTCGGAAAACAACAGCCCATTTGTATCAGTAATTGCTGAAAATCTTCAAGAAATTAATCCTGAAGAAAATTTCGCAATTCAAAATGTTGATGAACAGTTAGTGATAGCCAAAAAAGTCGTGTACACCCCACCGGCTTCTCCCCCAATCGCTTCCAAGGGATACAACTTCAATTTTGATGAAATGGATGATCCATTCGCTACGAAAACTAAAATAAGGATATCACCACCGCTAGATACTCCAACTAAAGCTGTTGAACAAAAAGATAGCTCTAAATATGTCGAGAAACCTATACCGAAAAGGGAAATGAATAACCGTCGAAAAACGCAATCAGAAAGAAAAAGACCAGTCGCTCCCAAAAGGAAATTTAATTCGACTTTTAGTGGTGCTGTTAGTGAGAAAACAGCTGAGAAACCTGTTGAACCACTTGCAATTGGTGATATAAACCTGGGTTCACCATCTAATGTAGCTTTGGATCCAAGCAATGTCATGATTGAAGAAGACAAATTAATTCACGAAGCCAGAATTGTTCACGAACAAACACTGAAGGTAACGAAAGCTGTATTGGAATCTAAACGAGAATCTAATCTAGAAGACAATATTGAACAACATGTTGAAACACCTTCCATCAGACCTGTTGAATCTGCGACGATTCCAACTATGGATGAAAAAACTAGTTCGTCATCAGAATATTCTGCATACCATTCTGTAGGCACATCATCAAGTGAAAGCAATCCTACAAAAAATGTCTTCAACCTACCTGAGATTGATGATATGAACTTTAATCCTTTTGCAACCAAATCTAAAATGCGACAGTCTCCAACACCAACCGTAAACATAGAAAATCCGTTTGCCACCAAATGTAAAATAAGAATTTCCCCCGAATCATCCATGATTATTCCTCAAAATGATGACACAGTAAAAGTACAAGATATAACAATAACCGTTTTATGTGACGACAAAATGGAAACTGAATTAATGGAAAAGGATGCTTCAGAAAATTTAAATAATACTACTACTTCGTCTAAAGCTTCCGATGAGAAAAATGCTACAATCAGAGAAGTCAACACTGAAGATGAAGACACTATTGAAGGACCATTCCTTGAAGCTGAAGATTTGAATACTGATGACAAAATGTTAGATTACGATGGCGAAAATATTGACATGATGCAATTCACTGATTTACCAACTCAAGGAAACGAAGATAATCTAGACAATGGTGAATTATTTATCGATGCTGAAGCTTTCGAGTTCCTCTTGAATCAGAATAAGAGTAACACGGTTGTTGACAGCGGTAAAGAGAGTTTGTTTCTGAAATTTGACCCTCTGTTCGCAAAGAGGATGTCATCTGTTACATCTGATGGTGTGGTTGCTTCTTTGAGTAAGATGCAGAAAAGGCAGAGCACCCCTACAAAGGCTGCGAAGTCTCCACAAAAGGAAGTGGTATCTCCCGTCGCTGGGCCTTCTAACATGAATATTACACAGGACATGGACTTGAATTTGACTGAGGAACTCAATGATGAACTTAACGTTACTATATCTAAGCCAATGATGGTGGTACCCCCCGCTGTTAACTCGGTAACACCTAGAAATAAATCTTTGACCCCAAATAGATCAAATAGGCGTTCTATTACATTCACCTCTCCTGCCATGGCCGTTATTGACAGACTCCTGTCTTTGAGCGGCAATAGTTCCCTTGTACATGACACTACTGTTGCACAAGTCACGAGGGAGCAGAACGAAGCTGACTTTGCCCTTATACAGCTAAGAGAGCTATTAGCCGAAAAAGAAGTTCACGTTTACAACCTAAGATCTGAAAGTAATGAATTAAGGGATCGATTAATTACATTAGAATCACATATGAAAAGTTTGGAAGTAGAAAGTCAGCAAAGATTAAAAAATATCACCGATTTGAATGATCGGCTTTCTGAAAAGACAAAGATTAATAAGAGCATGGCAGCAGTTGTCGAAGAATATGAGAGGACGATAGCTAGTTTGATCTCAGAAACTGCGCAGGACAAGAAGAGGCACGCGGAGGAGAGAATAAAGTTAATTAATGAAAGAGATGAACAGACAGCACATCTAGCCAGCATGGAGGTGTCCTTCACCGACCTCCACAGCAAATACGAGAAGAGTAAGCAGGTCATACAACACTATAAAGCAAACGAGGACAACTATAAGAAATCTATCAAAGAGTTTGAGGAGAACCTTACTAAAATGCAAAACAATTATGAGCTTTTGAAACAGCACGCGACTTCCAAGCTAAACAACGCTAACCAAGAGTTAGAGAAGATGAACAGGACACACGAAGCTGAGGTATTAAAGCTTAATGCCATGGTCAAGCGAAAAGACCTGCACATCACGTCACTCGAGGAGTCCCTTGCGCAGAAGACGAAGGCAAACGAGGAGCTGACTGCCATATGCGATGAACTAATCAACAAGGTCGGCTGAACAATTTTTAGGCATTTCTACATTTGTGTCTGTGATCAAGGCGGATACTCCGAGACTAGCTTTTGTGCTTATCTGAAGATAAGTAGCATTAAGTTGTAACTAGTTTACGATATTGTGCCAAATCGTTTTAGTGTAACGACGTTTTATTCCTGTTGTTTGTTATAATAAACGGTGTAAAAAGACCCTTAACGAAGCCGAAAGGCACTTATTTTCCACGTCATTGCGATAATTTTTTGTTCTGGGCTATGCCTGGGAACCTTCTAGTTACGGAGATATTGGAGGTCAAAGTTCCAACTTTTTCACAACTGTTAAAAAAAATACTAGTTTTGAAGGTTGCAAATGTACTTGAAATACCTCCATTACCCTTTTACTACTCATTGCATCTATCAGCACAGTGTTTTGAGTGCGTTACATTGAGCTTTGCAGTAAAACGAAATTTTTCACCCAAAAAAAAAAATCGTTTCCCAGCGACAATTTTTGCGTAGGGTTACTTAGTTTGATGTACTGAATGGATGGTTGACGGCTTAGTGAAGGGTCTTTTTACACCTTGTATACTCCAAGACTGCAAAATGTGATAAAATTCGAGTTCAGGAATCATATTACAGTGTATACTTATATCTAATACTTTTGAGATCACGAAATATTTCAATCATTACCTACATTGCACTATTATATTATGCCGGCCATAATTAAAGTGTGCGCTAAGGACAGTATGTCAGGCATAGATCTTGAAATAGTTAATATAAATGTATTGTTGTATTTAAAGTGCCCAGATATTTATTTTGTATGTTAAAATTTTCTTCAATATTTTTGGGAAGATATAAGTACACCTAATGATATTTTTGTAGATATATATTCGTGAAAAACTATGATAGATTTGGTAATTAGATGTAACGATGTTTATCCTGTGTTTATGATACCATTTGACTGTTTATGGACTAGCGTCACATTAAAAATTACGTTACGTGTTACTTTTATAAGATTTACATCCGTCTCGCGTCAGTGGTGGTGCACGCTAATCTTAAGGCCTGGACTCCACTAAAGCGGAGATAGGCGGAGATGTACGAAGCGGAGAGGAGAGGAGATGCTTAATAGCTATGGTGTATCCACCGAAGCTGTGCGGAGATGCGTAGTGGCTAGACCGGAGCAGAGCTGTATGCGGCGAGCGTTGGATGTTGAGATGAACGCACAGTTTAGCGCGATCTGACACGAAAGGCAGACGTCAGCCATGTCACCTACCGCTCACATCTCTCGTCTCCGTTGCGCGCCGTCGCCAGCTTGCGAGGTACAGCTCACATTTCTGTTTATTCGCGCTAAGCAAATACGAGATATCTCCTCTCCTCTCTGGTCAACCGAATCCACTGAAGCTAAGCGGAGACGAGATATGTAAATAACGAAATCCTATTAGTTCTTATTCTTTATTGTACACAAGAAAAATTACAGCAATAAAACTACAATTTAGTGAAGTTTTGTACAAAGGCGAGCTTAACTCAAAAATGAGTTTTCTACCAGCAAACCTTTTAGTTGTTTCAAACGCATTTCTCCTCTATTCTCGTCTCCGCTTTGGTGGAGCCTGGTCATTAAACTATCTTATATTATATGACCAGCCGTTATTCCTTAATTAAGTTTGACATTGCATCTCATAATGTTTCGTAATAATGGATCTCTGACATTCTCACATTCAGTTATTTAGATCTTAATTTCACTCGTGACAATAAATTGTTAAAATTAATATAGCTCGATTTTCCATTAACGGGTTGTTGTGTCAATTATTTTTGTATGATATAGAATTTAGTAATTATTTTAATTAATAAAGTTGTCATTTTTGATATCGTTGTTTTAGTTATGTATAGTTAAAACTTGAGCTGTATGGCGCGCGCAGTATGTAATCAATCAAGTCTCGAGCGAGACATAAAACTACAATGTCTAATTAATGCTAAAATCGGTGTTCGGTATAGACCATAATGTTCAACTCGTGCACATTTTTCAGACAATATGTTTTTAAACAGCAAACAGATACATATATACAGGGTGTAAACCAAATCATGTAATTCTTTCAAACCTCGTGATGTACTGCTGACATAGATTAACACTGCACGGGTTACGTTGGGAGACAGTAAAAAAAATACAATAAGTAAACATGGTGTTCTTAACGTGAGATATTTTAGCGCCCCGAGCGAATTGCGCGGCTATCTCTCGCCGTGCGGTCATTTAGCTCTGAATGCTAAAATGCCTCACGTTAAGAACACATGTTTATTTATTGTAATTTTTTTATTGAATTCAAAACTGTCCCTTTCTGGGTTAATCTATGTCAGAAGTACATCATGAGGTTTGAAGGAATTCATGATTTCGTTTACGCTGTATAGATAGATTTTATCATGACCCAAGAAGGAATTAATATTTCTTTGCATGGCACGTGACATCGATAAACTTCAACATGCACGTTCCATAAAATTCTGTCCACAATATTATTTATTTCGTCTACGGCGTGTTATGGGTACATTTATTTTAAACCTAAGCAGCGCGGTCGACGACTCAGATTTTAAACGAGCAAGTAGTTTATGAGACTTTGCAGACAGCTTATTTCGTATGCCAATTGATTATTTATGGATAATCGGGAAAGTATTCTCATTAAATATGCTCCAGTTTTTACAGAAATCGAATTTATGACGCACATTCTACATTATTCGTTACGCTTGCATTCAACGAAGGCGTAGGGTGTTACTTAGCTTCTTCTTTTCGTGTGGTTAGTAACTAACCTGGTATCAGAGTTTATGCCGCCCATGGGCCTTTGAGTTGGCTTCACATGCCGTCGAGAAATATCTCTCAGGCATGCCTCACGATGTTTTCCTTCACCGATTTTAAGCAAGTGATAATTATACTATACGCACATGAATCCGAAAAGTCAGAGGTGCGTGCCTTTGGTTCGAACTCGAGACCTATGACTTAGCAGTCCGACAGTTACACTATTAGGCTATCACTGCTATGAAACTGTTACTTAGCTAAAATATATGTACACTGCTCGTTCCTTCAGAATTTCGAATTTACTATTTAAGATACCTTGAGATTTTGTCACCATTTCGATCATCATCATTCGCCGCTTGTGGGCATTAGCTTCCTCCCTTCTAAACTGAGAATTACTAACATAACAATGTGTCTACACTTTGTTTTACCTAAGAATAAAACCTAGCTCTCAAAAACCAGCACTTTTAACCACTCATTGGTAAAACAGTTAGACAAGGAGTTCAAAGACCCCAGATTTTTAATCGTGAAACCCCGACATTAGGTACCTACATATGTATTGCCCGATACGTTTGGGAAGCGGGGCGAGCAACACAGATTGACTAGGGATACATACCTATAGAAGTCAACGGATTAATACATCAAAAATGTACGATGTCAGCAGTTCATGAGATCAACAAATAATTTTACCAAACGTCCTTCACATCAGCCGTTGTATAACATAATCAGTCCACTAGATCAACAGCATATACCTAATATTAATTACTATTAATTTATATAAATTTAAAATACTTATCATAAAAAAACGAGCTCTTTGAACGGCCCGTCAATAAGGAACTAATAAAATCACAATAAACATTTTGGACAGTTTTAGATAAATTCCCCATTCAGACACCTTGGACGCACGTACAGATGCCAGCTCTCAAGTAGGAGGTTCTCTATTATGTTTCTGTTTCAGAATCAGATGTACAATTGACAGTTTCACATATTATACGTGTAAGAGTGATGTTTTGCACCGTTGCACTAATAAGGCTTCCTCGATAGCTATGCTAATTGACGCATCTGCGTTAGGTTAGATTTCTAAAAGTTAACATAAAGATATGGTCACGTAAGCTATATATTATGCTTAGGTATGTCATGTATCATTACACCATATCAGTTTGGGGCTAATGCGAGAATAAAATTACCATTTCATTGCACGCGATCGCATTCCCAGGCAAAACCTTGCGGATTTATTCAAGTATGGCCCCGTGCATACGTTGGTAAATGTGTGAAATATGTGCTTTTATGTCGTTCTAATCAGTGCCAGGCCGTGCCATGACTATTTTGACAAAAAAAATACCATCTATGAAACTCCCGCCTTTCCTCGTTGGGATTCCAAGCGAGGAGGTTCTGTATCGTTGCCATGGCAACGTGCGACAAACACTGCCAAACATTTTCACTGAGTAGCGATCAAAACGGATCGGCTAACGATTATGCACGAGTGATGTATGACCAGACGGTCAACGTGGTGAACGCTAGAGAGATCGAAAGCCCGTCGAGTGAAGAGGAAGTGGTAAAAACAACGATGTCCAAGTTTAATCCTCCGGTGAGGCATACGGCGAGGCACGACTTCGATTCAGATAGTGAAACTGAGTCTGAAGACGATAAGTTTCTGGAGAATATTTCTGGGGAAGATCAGGTGTGTATTTTTGTCTACTGCGTAGATATTATTTAGTGTTTGAGACGATAATTAATATTAATAGATTGCTAGCGTTAATGCATTTGAGTGACTACGCAGATCAACTTTCTTTGTTATATCTTTTGTTATATTGTATTTCTACAGAGCGGCTAAGCAACTCTTCCGTTCTGTATTGCGTATCATTTCAATGCTCATTTCTTTCAGGTAAGTCTGGCTTGGTTTAGGTATTTATGACGAGTATTTAAAAAATATCTATGGCTGTTAAAATGGACAAAAAGCCATGAATACCTCAATAATTTGCGTTAGGTATTTTAATGAAAAATCGATAAATCTTATGGTCTGAAAGTTTAAATTAAAAATGCAAGCAAGAAATTAACCAATTATACGCTCTAATTACATACTGTCCATATAGTTTAATTTCACTGCTAAGAAGTTATTTCCATCGTAGACAAACATCAAATGCATTTATTTGCGCTACGGCATCCAAGGAATTTAGATAGACGAGAATGGCGGCCATGTTGCGTACCTACATTTTATATTCCCGCCATAGTTTGCATGGCGCCACCTGTTGGCTGTTCGTTGTTTACATCCGCTGTAAACATAGACAATTTTGGAATGGGTTCATTGATCAACGTTATTAATTCCGGGAATGGTTAAAAACAGTTTTATGTTCATAATTATGTTGTAAAATGTAAAAGGAGGAATGAGTTTCCTGCCCGGGTTACTTCCCGAAGCGCAAGGATATTTGGAAACAAAAACTGGTTTACTTAGTAATTTGTGTGATAGAAATAACAAGGTGCTTTTATCCAACGTAAGTTGGAAGATCGAGGGTTCGTTTGCATGTGCGGGAACATAACATCATGCCTTATGCCTTGATTTTATATCGTAGGGTTCGGCAGAGGTGTTTTTAGTACAACCTCGATTCACCAGTTATGTTTAAGTCCCATGTAACAGGGTGCGAGCCTTTGCCATTAACCGGGCACAAATCCAGACTCCGGGTTCCTACTGAGAAATTCCTAATGGAAAAACCCAATAACACTGCCCGACCTGGGGATCGAACTTAAGACCCCAAGCTCAGCAGTCGCGCTTGCGATCACTAGACCGACAAGCCTGACGAACATTTTCTTGAATATTATGCTTTCTACTTGAAACCTGTCTAATCTTTACATGTGTCTTTAATTTAATAAAGTTACCTATGCCTCAGTCGCCGGACAGAAAGTCTCAGCCCTCTGATAGGTCGATGGAAGTACCGAAGGCTACCAGAACCGAACTGATGAAGGAAACCAGCGGCAGGACCAGACCCATCGCTAAACGTGAGGACTCCTCCAACTCAGGTTAGTTTTATTAATATTCTAATTGCACTGAAGCTGGTCAGAATTTTCGAAAAATTGGCAACGCTACAGTACCTAGCCAGGCGGACTGTACAGATCCTACCACGTCGCGTGCTGGATTTTGTTGGATCTTACTACACGCGTCTAGTCTTAGCGTGCGGTGAGGTAGTTTTATATTTTAACCCGTCAAAGGTTGTGTCTACCTCGTCATCCATCAGTTGCAAATGTGTTTGGATACCGGTAGGGGTAGGATGCACCTTACTACCCTCGAATATGAAAAAAATTGCCATGGTTTCCATATCATTTGCCGAAGTTCACGTTTCGTATAGAAATATTGATCGTTCTCTCGCAAGTACACCGATGCAGTTCATCTATGATGCAACTTTGAATTTTCATTCCTAAACAATAGCGTCCTTAACGCGTGTTGGCTATTTTCATCTCACGCTAACGGTCTTTGTTTACGCGAGCATCGCGGCGAAACCGTGTGGGTACTTACGGATACGTGTGAAAAATGTCCTAGTGAACCATTAGAAAATAGGACTTCAGAAAATGTTAATTTTATTATATTACTAGCGGACCCGGCAGACGTCGTCCTGTCCGGAAAAGCAGCGCCACCTACTGGGTCCAATTGTTTTCAAACCATTCAGGAACCCATTGAAAAATACACACAAAATTTCATCCAAATAGGTCCAGCAGTTTAGGTGGAGTTAGGTGACAAACACACGTACGGATAATTTAGATGAACATTTTTATGTACCACGAACAAATCGCGAACGTACTCAAAAAAGGCCAGGTTGGTAGCACCCTGAGAGATGAGAAGGTTTATGAATGTAGATGAAGCGAAAAGAGTGTGTCAGGATCGTAGCAGTTGGAAATCTATAGCCTCTGCCTACCCCAATGGGAAACACGCATGATTGTATGTATGTATGAACATTTTTTATTTTATGATTTTCAGTTTCATGTCTTCGTTCTTATTTATTTTTTCGTGAGTGGAACTAAACAATAACTGCTACACAATGAATTTTCAATATTGTTCTGATACTAATTACAATAACCCAATCACTATAACATGTGCTGTTTGTCGTTGATGAGTTCCATTTTATATCTCCGAAGTACTTCATCAGATCATGACAGGATTTATGTGGGACCAACTTGTGAAAAGACATCATCCAAACCGTAGATAAAGAACTACATACGCGTCGAAATGAGAACTTCCTCCTTTTTACAGTCGGTTAAAAGAAGATAAACACGTCATGGTAGGTAGTAGGAACGCATTGACAAAGTAATACAAATGGCTGTGGTTTGTGGTCGCGCTAACAGTAACTGAGACGAATACGACAATACATGTTTACGCTCTACTTATCTCAATCTGTCAAGCCCTTTAGATTCGGTAGGAACCTAAATACTTATGCATTTTAGGCAGCCATGGTATAATAATACGGGAATCCCACTCTTGGCATAAATTTTTAAGGCATAATATTGTTTGGCATAACGTTTTCGCATAACTTTTATTAGCATAAGAATACTGTGGCATAATAATAGTTCGGCATAATGCAAAGGTTAGTATAACTATCATTTAGTCTAATTTCTTTTGGCATAATTTGGAGTTGCATAAATTTTTAAGGCATAATATTTATTCGTCTAATAATCATGAGCCATAAATATAGGTAAGGTTCATTTACACGAGGATAGTTCATTCGTCTGCGTCGTTGGTCTAGTGGTGGCAAGCGCGACCGCTGATCGTGAGGTACTGGGTTCTATCCCCAGGTCGGGCAAAGGGATATTGGGTTTTTCCGTGTGGAATTCCTCAGTAACAGCCTGGAGTTTGGATTTGTGCCTGGATGATGGCAATGGGCTCGCCCCCTATTATATGGGACTTAGAAACATAACGGCGAAATGAGGGTGTTAGTGTACACCTCTGCCCAATCCTTCGGGGAATACAGGCGTCGTGTTATGTTAGTTCCTCGAAGCGAGACTCCGTCTGTCTTTGTCTTTCTCGGCGGTGAAAACAGAGATGACATGAGACTTGCTTTGAGAAACTATTCTTGTGTAAATCAGCTTGTAGTCTCTCCCATGACAGCTAGATCACATGACTGACCTACGTCATACTTCTGATGAACTAAGAGTTTCATAATTCTAGATTCTGACACGGGGGATTTGGAGCTCGATCGAGTGGACCCCGTGCTGGGCAGCGGTCGCAAGAGAGGGGGCGGGGTGGTGATCCCCGCCGAGGGCGCCTACGATCCGAAGAACTTTCAAGACTTGAAGGTGCCCCCTGATATGGAGAACATCTTCCAGTATATCATGAAGTAAGTATTTATCATCAGAATAATTTTTAGCATAGTGTGGTGTAATTTTAGTCTAATCAGATGTGGAGATGGACGGACCAGGTCGCACTCAACCCGGTTAAATAACATTAAATTTTGTTTGACTGCCTTGTTGGCCTAGTGGCCGCAAGCGCGATTGCTGAGCATGGGGTCCTGGGTTCGATCCCCAGGTCGGGCAGTGTTATTAGGTTTTTCCATTAGGAATTTTTCAGTACCAGCTCGGAGTCTGGGTTTGAGCCCGGTTAAACGCAATGGGCTCGCCCGCTATTACATGGGACTTAAACATAACTGGCGAAACGAGGGTGTATTAAAACACCTCTGCCGAACCCTTCGGGGAATACAAGGCGTGATGTTATGTTGAATTTTGTCCAATGGCGCGATGTATGGAGCTAGCACCATCATGTGATTCTTGGCTAAGAACAGTCCATCTCTTCTTGTTAGTGTTGTAATGGGTGACACTCAAGCATCTCCATTACCCACCAGGTGATGGACTTAGGCCTGAACCTTTCTCATTGTGAGAAGAGACCCATGCCCAGATGTAATGGGCAGATTATGTTTATGTTAGGATTATGGGCTTGTACACAAAACTGCGAATCGGCGCGATGCGAATTCGCAACGCAGAAAACTGCGACGCAAATTGCTGCGATGTGATTTCGTGCGGCAAGGCGTCTTCCTTCCAAGGTTCGAATGACCAATCCCTCGACGATCGTCAACCGTATTGAACGTATTTTATACTAGGTAGAATAAATTTGCGTAAAAAGATTTGCGCACTGCTGTTACTGATAAGAAGATATAGGAAAAATCAATAACGCGAATCAATTCCTAAGTTCTTGCGATGCGTCGTGCGAGCTCGTATATTTCTACGATGCGACGTCGCTTCGCAGTTTTGTGTACAAGCCCTATGTCAAGTAATTGGGTAGCACGCTACCCCATCCTGTTGAGAGGTAATCACAACAAACTGCCTTCACTAATCTCGACCGGTTTCTCAGTAAATGGCAATAGACTCACTCTTCGATCCCAACATGCCTTCACTGTCGTCAATCATGCCTGTGACACTCCACGGTTCGTGAAAACATGGCTACGCGCCGTTTCGCCTCTGGAGTGAACAAGCGTTCTCGCCTATAACTAAAGTTCAATTTTGCATGCGCGGAGCACATTTATCTATGCACTTGACGCATATTTTGGGAGTGTGGTTTCTGTCCATAGTACTATTTATTAAAGTTTTTCAAATATATTTCGTCCGCCCTCCAGAATCTCGCTCCCCCAGGATATAATGTTTGTCGTGCCTAGCCTTTTCCCAACTATGTTGGGGTTAGCTTCCAGCCTAACCAGATGCGGCTGAATACCAGTATTTTACACAGACCGACTGCCATCAGACCTCCGCAACCCAGTTACTGGGCAATGCCGATATCGTAAGGTGAGACCGGTTGTCAGACTGTCGGGCTTCTGACTTCCCGTGACGACTGTCATAGGTATTCGTCTGACATCCGGGACCGACTGTTTAACGTGCTCTCCGAGGCACGGAGGGGTCTCGGTGTGTAACGAACGGTTACCCATCCACAGACTTAATGCGGCAAGCGCAGCTTAACCTCGCAAATTGTATGATGTGCGCGGTTGGTATTTAGCCACGACCCTTTCCAACCTTTACAACAATCAGCTGTTCCACTAATCCAAATCCACCTAGACCGTGAATCCATGCCGCCAAATCAGGCCATTCCTATCCAATTTCATAGACAGGATCGTGGGCGGACTACCCACCGTCCAACCTTGCACTCAGTTTATTAAACCTAGATCTAGACCAGTACTAATTTAAACCCTACCCTCTAATAAATAGACTCCATTATTCATTAACGTTGCCTACATTATGATAACTAGCAAAGATCTCTAGCGGTACCAATGAGGCCGAATGAATCTAATTTTGTGCACGTAATCTAAATGAATGGAACACTTTCCAATCTGGTGGTTATTAAATATCTTTGAGGTATCGAATGACTGGGGAGTTTTATGTTGCAGAGATTTTTGACCTTGAAATGTTGAAAATGTACAATCAACATCATAAGTACGTATAAAAAATCTCGGAATTTAAAAATGAATTATTATAAGAGCTACCTTGAAATGTTCAATGAAGTACAATGAGCATCATACGTACGTATAAAAATGACGGGAGTTTAACAATAAATTATTATAACAGCTAGTTGTTGTTCTAAATTCATTAAAATACAATTCTTCAAACTATTCTCGACTATATCATGATTTATTACAAAAATGTATTAATTGCCATGTTATAATTGATATTTAAACGACTTTAAAAACTTCTTTCAAGAATCAGTTACTTTTGACGTTGAATATACAATTGTAAATCGACATTAAAACACACAAAAATTAGTTAAAGATCATTTCTTCTCTCATCACGTTTCTAATTCCTCATAAATCAGCACCTCATCATCAATCTACCTTGTTTTCCCTATCACATAATTATATATCATATATATATATTAGGTACAATACAAAACGCTGATTTCATAGGTGGGGACATATGAAATCAGCGTTTTGTATGGAGAATTTTAAAAAAGTTTCATTTTTCATACTATCATTTTCTTAATTTATTTAACAACCATGAACACTAATGTTTTAAAACTTTTATGCACTAATGTTTAAAAACTAAGATAACGTATGCCACTTAGATTATGCGACAAAAATAAGTTTTGGCTAAGTTAAAACAAAAATAGTGGTCCTTTCTGCTAACAAAAAGAGGAGTCATTTTTAAGGTATTTTTATGTTTAGAAAACTATAAATAATAAGGTTTTTTTACTATTGGTAGTTGTCTATGATGGTCATTTTTCGATATAATATCAAACAATTGATGAATATTTTAAATGATAGAAGTGACGAGGTTCTCTATTTGTGGGAAAAACCCCAATTTCATAGGTGGGGACCTAATATATATTACAATATTTATATATATGTAAGTATTATGTCTATGTATGGTGTGTAGTATATATTTTGCTGCAGTACACCATGGACTACCCCATCTATCTTATTCATTGACTACCTGTTCATCCAAAGGTTATCTGGTAGATATCGCTATCAGCGATAAGACCGCCATTGTACCCTTTAATGTTTGTTATTGTATAAGAGCTGTGTTACAATTTTGGTGTACAATAAAGTATATTCTATTAGACAGTCCCAAATTCTGATATTGAAAATCTTAAAACATCCATTGTATTTCTGACATTTTTTTGTAGTTTATAGAGATAGCTTGATGTTTTAATTGTTTAGCGCTAATTGTATTTACTTAGTGAGTAATGTGGAGCCTGGAATGATAGCTACTAAAATCAGATAGATGAGCATATTTCTGTACCAGTGCAATTTATATTAGTTGAAAAAAAAAATGTTTTGCAGGATATGTTCTTTATCAACAACATTATTGATGTGTAATAAATAGGACGGCATTTTTTTCTTCATAAACCCTTGGTTTTGAGTCCCGGACTCCCGGCTAAATCAGATGCTTTTCCAAAAACCTAACGATCCAGTTTTAGTTTTTTCCAAAATCGAGGTCATGACTCCTTTCACCAATGTTTTCTTTTCATCATGGTTTCAATTTCGGCCCTGAATCATCTCAAAAACTCGTCTATAATTGACCTATACCTACATGAGAATTTCCCAGTGACTTTTAGTGTCATTCCCAGGAAGTTGTGAGATTAGTTAGTATAATTCACAAGCTGATCTGAGAGTGAACAATCAAGGAGATAGCATCTGTCCATTGTGTTACGTTGTTAACTTAATTAAGGCTGTCAATTATCTTTATTATTCCTTTATAATACTCACGAAACTTCCGCTTTCAATTTTTATGCTTGACTCCAATCGATCATTGTAATTTACTACTATCTACATATATTACAATTTATTAGTATGTATTGAACAGTGAAAGTTATAATAATCATTTTCTGTTTCAAATCTGTTTAAGTGTTAAACTTAAAGGACATGTTATATTTTTGTATGAAAGCTGGGCTTTGGCTGTGAACAGAGAAGAGATATTTTTTTTTATGAAAGTACATAAAATATGGAGCTTCCGTATATATTTTTTATTTTTTTTAAAAGCACCCTTCTGTTGTTTTTTTTTATTTAAATAATTAGAATTAAAAAATAAAGTTGCAACCCACAGTTGTTAACCCATAATTATTAATTCTGGCAACACTTCTATTGGATGACATTTATTGTCATTGTCAACGTCAGTCATTGTCAAAAAGTCAAATTCAATTCAACTTATTCAACTGTTGTCTGTTATTGTGACTGTGGTTCCTGTGTTTTTGACTATGTACCATTGTTTTGAGTTTTTTTTTTTATTTGACCTGGCTTTTAACAACAATAGATAGCGATTTTGTGCGTAAACTTTGACATGATTAGACATTGATGACATTACTGACAATGACAAGTGACAACCTTGCTGACATATGTACAGTAAATATTTTATTTTATTCTATTGAGACAAGGGAATCAATGCCATACATCCAAACCATTAAGTTAATTCATTAGTTTTATTTTAATGTAAGCCGTTTAATATTATTTTAATATTAGGATAAATATTATGCTTTCAAAAATGATATACTTATATCATTTTTATTTCTAAGTTTTTTGTCAGTTTATTAGTTTTTTAACAAAAAAAAAATATCAGGATTTTAAATGTTTTTTAATTAAATAATGGTGCTTTTAAAAAAAAAATGTTTTTGTAAGCACGTCCTAGACAGTTTTCCCTATTAGAAAAACTGCACATGTAAGCGGTTCAGAAATAAAATTATTTTAAGCCCATTTCATAACATGTCCTTTCCAAACACACTTGCCGATTCTTATAAGCTACTATAGATAAAGTACTCGCGAAACTTTTTGGTCGCTCTGAAGCCAGGCGAATGGTTGCGCAAAACCTAAATATTTTGCTACTGCGCAACTGACAAACTTCAGATCGGTCAAAAAGTTTCGCGAGTACTATACCTATAGTAGCTTAACTGTTGGCAGAAGATTTGATACTGTTAATCAAAATGATATACAAGGTGTAAATGCAAAACCAGAAAACCTCTTAAGGGCTCTTTGTACTCATCATTATGGGCAATTTCTACTAAGGACCAACACAGAAATGGCAAAAAAAACTACTGCTCCATACATTGTTCGCATAACTCGACAAAATGTAGAGCACAGGTGTTTTTTTTCGCGATGTCTTGATTGGTCCTATAGTAAAAGTTGTTCATAGTGATATGTACAATGAGCCATTAAGAGGTTTTCAGCTTTTGCATTGACACCATGTATGTATTATAAAATACTAAATCGGGTCTAATCGCGTAGAAAATTTTATAAGGCTGAAAAATACCAACTGCTCCACCACTTCAGTCTACCCGTGACCACGGCCGGTGAAATTCGATCGAAACGTCGGGATAAATAAGGTATTTTTCTGCGTTATAAAATTTTCTACGCGATTAGACCCGATTTAGTATTTTTATAATGTGTACAAATCGCGAAACTTTGAAAAAAATTACCATGTATGTATACTAATATCTAAAATGTTCTTTGAAAATTCATTATACTTCTACTAACTCTTCATCTCTTCCACTCCAGATATACTCCTCAGAAGATCGATATTGACCTGAAGCTGCAGCCATTCGTCCCAGAGTACGTGCCAGCAGTGGGCGATATAGATGCGTTCATCAAAGTGACCACACCAGCGTGCAATGTGCGTGCGACACCTTTAGCAGACCAGGTGTTAGAATACATTGACAACTTAGGTAAGTGAGGGGGCATTATTGGAAAAAACATTGCAGAGTGACCAAGGGCTCATCCAGGATTTTAATTTTGGAGGGCCCGGCCCTGGGCCTTTTCTCAAGGTTTTCGTAGCAGTTTAGAGTTAGAGGGACATAACCCGCGATAAACTAATTTTTTTTTCATTTACTTACATTATTGGTTTTTCCAATCGACTGTACCGTACTTAAAACTAATTAGGTGTATTGAACTGAAGGTTGACACTTGGCGTACTGTGATGTGGATCTCTGAGATAAAGCAGGCGTAGCATGACGGAAATTTTACAAAATGTCATAATTGTCATTGTGAAATTGTTAAGTATTGTGAAAATGTCATTTTGACAATTTTTCTATCGACAAAACCCTTGTAGACGAGGGTTTTGTCGACGGAAGGTCATACTACGCCTGCTGAAAAGGCTCCCTAGTTTTCAAAATTGATTAACCAAGACATCGATCGTTATGTTTCAGGATTAACAGTATTGGACGAGCCCGCAGCCGAGCAGAGTGACTCGGCACTATTACACCTCCAGCTTAGAGCTATCTCCAAAACTAGCAGCGCTAAGTCCACAGTGGTAAGGCAACAGAAATGTTTAATAGACTATTACTATACAAGGTTAATCGGAATGAGGGTACTAAACCGAATGGGTGTTAAAGTACCTATAATAATGGATAACTTTTGTTATACAACTTTCCCCAAAAGGTCAATAGTTTAAGAGAAATAGCTGTTCAAAGATTTTATAAAAAAAAACGCTAAATTCTATCTATCCTCAACTATGGTCAGACGTATTTACATTTAACGTCATATTGGGGGTCATGGATTAGAAATTACATTTTCTGAATTCATAACTAAAGCAGGCAAATGAAGAATTTTTGAAAAAACTAAAATACAAATAATTGTTCATGGAAAAAATATTAATCGAATTTTTAAATTTTAACACTTTCTTTGAAACAATCATCAGTGATGCATTAAGTGGCCCGAGGCTTAGTACCCCCTTCCGACATTTTTTTTATAGACTATCCTTTTTAATATGTATTAATGTTTCAATGAATATCCCACCAAAAACATTCTGTAAAAAACTAGCCAAGTCTCTATGGAGCTGCTTGTTTATCTCTAAAAAGTAATGAAATCTAGACAAAGTCGTGCCCAGTCTAAGGTTCCTTACTGCGATTTCTTTATTATTATAGTTAATGTTGTGTGACTTGGCCGTTGAAGGGTACACAAGGGTACAAAACCAGGTGCTCCATGACACCATTGCACCAATCTGTCGCCAGAACCGCTACCCATTGACGATGGAAAATTGCCACTCGGAAAACGTTGATTCAATAACCAGTCAATTGTAGGCTTGATAAAGCTGCGTATTTCAATAATACTTATGTATAGGCGAGCCTAAAACAAACAGTATAAAAAAAAATCCAGTACAGACGGACTTCTAATCATTGATAGAAGTCCGTCTGTACCTGTCCCGTTGACTTGTACCCACTAACGTATAAAGAATGTTCAACGGCCAAGTCACACAACATTAACTATAATAATAAAGAAATCGCAGTAAGGAACCTTCGACTTTGCACGACTTTGTCTAGATTTAATTACTTTTTAGAGATAAACAAGCAGCTCCATAGAGACTTGGCTAGTTTTTTACAGAATGTTTTTGGTGGTATTTCACTTCTTTTTGTAGAAACGTGGGGCATATTGTTTTTTTTTTTTTGTTGACATCAAATGAAGCGGCCTACCAAGTTGAATATTTTTTGTAAAGGCGGTATGTCGATCTGTAATAGTTTGGTTGGGCTCTTGTGTTTTCTAATCAGGGTCACCAGGTACTCCAGATCTTCGATTATCCTAGTTTTTATAGTTTTCTCTTTATGTGGCCATTAAACCCTAACTCTGTATCAAATTTCAGCTCTCTGAGTTTATGGGAAGTACTAGTTCTATTCTGATGATCATGAGTGAGTGAGTGTCATAAATGCGAAACTTTGCTTTCGCTTAACTTCGGAACTAAAAGACTTACAGACTTGAAATTTTGGATTTTAAGTATGTGATTATAACTTACTGGATGACGAACATTTCTGCGTTCTGGTCTTATCCAGAGGTTCTCAAATAGGGGCCTGAAAATGCGGCGAAATGGTTCCAGTAAAGGATGGTACGGCAGTGTTTGCTTCGCGCTTGACTTGGCGGGGGCACTGCCGTGCCCCCCGATGAATGTTGATGGGTGGAGAAGGAGACCAAAGAAAAGATGGATGGACTGTGGGAGGTTATGAAGGAGAAGGGAGTAAATTATGAGGTGACGGCTAACAGGGAAGAATGGAAGAGAAGGGCATATTGCGACGACCACAAGTAACTTGGGAACAGGGCAGGAAGATGATGTATTAATGTTTCAAACAAAACCCACTAGTAGTTGCTTTTACATTCAATTTGCCAATAGAGTTTTAATTCCATTATCCTGTATTACACATGAACAGGAAAACAAGAAAATAACATTTATAGATTTATGCCCCTAACTAACGTAAATAGTCTGATATTTAAAAATATTTCAACATTTATAGATAACGAAGAAAATAGAGAGTGCCGAGAAGAACTCTAAAGCTATCGAGCGTTGGATAAAGGACGTGAGCGAACTGCATCTGTCTAAGCCCGCACCAACTGTCGCGTACACCAGGTAATGACATTTTAACACTCTCCCTGCCATGGGAACCGCCTGCGACCCCTAATAAATTTTGTTCAGCACGCCAGTAGTTGTAAAAACTATTTGAATTCGGGAGGTCAGGGCGGATCCCACGGCGTCCAGAAAGATTTCTTTTTGTATCCCACGGCCTCTTGTAATAATTTTGACTGTTGACTCACGGCGTTCACAAGCAGAATCTGGTGGGACCCGCCGGCGCCCGCCATGGCCGCCTGGACCTAAAATGTATTATATACTGTCGGCAGGAAGAGTGTTAAAATTGTATTTAGTTAGTAGCCTACATTCTCATTAATCTGGCTATTTGTCGATAATTTACGACAAGCGTGCACGTCTCGCTCTTCTTTAAATGCAGTCTAAGACGCGAGAAATTGCGGTGACGACTTCGAACGCCAACTACTACAATACTACTAGTGTTGTTTTGCCTAACCTTCTCCCAACTATCTTGGGGGTCAGCTTCCTGTCTAACCATATGCGGCTGAGTACTAGTATTTTACACGGAGCGACTGCCATTAGTCTTCCACAACCCAGTTACTGGGTAATGCCGATATCCTAAGGTTAGACCGGTTTTCAGACTTTGTGGCTTCCGACTACCCGTAATGACTGTCATAGGTATTCGTATGACACCCGGGACCGACGGTTTAACGTGATCTCGAAGCACTGAGGAGTCGATATGTAACGAATTCGCTCCAATGAGTGCATATCCAGTTTCAAAGGTTTGCTTACCTCTTCGATTATTATTTCAGCAAAATGCCCGACATCGACACCCTGATGGAAGAATGGCCGGAATCAATGGAGGAGACGCTGAACGAGGTCGGCTTCCCGTCGGCGACGCTGGACTGTTCCCTCTCCCAGTACGTGGACCTGGTCTGTGGGTTGTTCGACATCCCGATAGCGGGCGACTCGCTCAACGACCGGATACAAGCGCTGCACCTGCTGTTCAGTCTGTACTCCGCCGTGAAAACCTCGCAGTTATACGCCGAGAGACAGAAGGAGAGGAGTGATAGCAACGCTTAGACTTTGTTAAGAATAAATGAGTTTACTTTTTAAAAGCGTTGTTTTTATTTGAAGGGAATATATTTTTTCTGTTTAGTCTCTAACCAGGTATATGCTAATGAAAGACATTTTGAGAAAGGGAAATTTCAGGAAAGGGGACATTTCGAGAAAGGGACTACAGTGGAGTCCGCTTATAACGACGACAAAGGGACGGCGATATTTGGTCGTACTAAACATACATCGTTATAAGCGTCAGTAAATACCGAATAAGAAAACCTAACCAAAAGTTGTTTTTAAGTCGCTATACGCTGCTGGTCTTTATAAGCGAAGTCGTAATAAATGGATTCCACTGTATTTGAAACCGGAGGGACATTTTGGGAAAGAGACATGAACCTGATCGATCTCATCTTCTGGATTTTGTGACAGCAGCTGGTGTACAGCCGAAACCAATTGCCGGTTTCAATCCAAATTGATGTAGGTATGTTTTGACAGAAATTCGATAGAGGTAATATCAAAAGCCTACATCAATCGATTTTGGATTGAGATCGGTTATTTTTATCGGATGTTAATGGGTATGGGCTGCAGTCTGTGCACAGATAGGCTAAGGCTGGACAGCCACGAGAGCTGTGTGAAGAAAATGTGCGGTGAGAAAATGTGTAGCGAGGATGTGAAACTGTGTGACCCTTTCCACCAGAGCTGTGCGAGGATAGGTAGCGGACTCTTTTCGAATATGATGGTGGTGTGGCGGGAGCGGTACCCAATTCCTCGCTTGTTTTGCATGAACAAAACCCTCGCTCCGCTAAGCCCATATTCACCAGAGCTGCACAGAGCGAAGCTAGGTAAATGTTTCTATTGGTGCTTCCAAAACACATTCCTCGCTACGCAGCTTAGCACAGCTCTGGTGGATGCTCAGCCTAAGGCGAATATCTGATTTTAACCGTGTCAGACAAAAGTCGCCTTGAGACAACTAAATTATCACGAATAAATTACTGATTCATTGCTTTCTAATAGATGTAATAATAATGGAAAGTCTTGGTGATTTGGAAAGGGATAAATAAGCCCAGCGCAGACGATGGACAGTCCTCTGCGTACTTTGTGCTCGTGTAAATAATTAATTGTAGGTAGTACTAGTCCGTCGTGTGCGTTAACTGCGGTACAATTTGTTAGTATCTCAGATCTTTACCGAAAAAAGAAGAACGCCGAGGAGTCTCCCTGGGCTTTGTCAGGACCAGTTGGAGTACAGCCACTCAGGGCAGGTATGGTCTAAATTCTATAGGGTATAATGCCTTAAGACACACGAATAATAATATGTCATGTAAATTAATATTTATTGTAACTCAAATGAGATCTACATTAGGGTATCTGGAAGACTACATAGGACTAAAATACATCTACACTACACATGTACCATAGAAAAATATTTTATTTAAACTTCTATGATAATTTATTCATTTTTTATTCACTATTATATTACATTTTTCTAGTAGATGGCTGTATAACTAGGTTCCAGTGACTTTTATCGGGGATCTTCATAAATAATCCTTATTTAGAAAAGCTATTCACTAATAAAGACTTGAGGAAGGAGGTCCCACTTGCTTTACATAATCGAACCCCTATCTTATGGTAGTGATAATAAATATTTGATATTAGGCGCCTTTAACGACAAAATAACTGAAAATTTAAATCCTCTGCAGGCATAGGATGACCATCGTAGACAAGGGTTTTGTGGACGGAAGAATAGACAAAATGACATTTAAAACCTGCGCAAACGAGGGACAGTGGCGGACGTAATTTCCGCGGCGCGCTCTTATTATTACTGCAATAAGGTTGCATTTTGTCCGCGCAACCTAATAACAGTAATAATAAGAGCGCACCGCGGACATTTTGTCCGCCATTGTCCCTCGTCTGCGCAGGCTCTTATAGCAACCCACACATCCGCTCGTCCGATGGGAGCTTCCCGCGGTCGTATACCACATTACCACCCCGTTACCTAGACGGTGCGTCGTCTCTGTCACTCATATAGTGACCTTCTCTTTCCGCCGCTAACGGTTGGTTACAATCGCGCGCGGCTCCGCAGGTCGACGCCGACCGTATGCTGTGCGTACGCGCTATTTTACCGCACTATCAGCCGCGAGCCCCAATATTACTCGATTAATAGTAATAGATCTCGACTTTGTACCGGTTTTGACCTACAGTAAATTAATTGATTCATATGTTAGTGGTTCTACTTTTCATAGCTCTGAAGACAACTCTCCCTTCATACATTTTAATTGTGAGTGTCATTTTAACTATTTTTCCGCCGACAAAACTCTTGTCTATGGTGGTCATGCCATGCCTGCTGGTTGGCATAATATGCTTTGAGGAAATTTAAAAAAACATTAAATACAGGGACCAGTTATGTTAATAAAAGTGAGATCCTCCTTTAGTAACTACATATTTTAACCCTTTGAACGTCGACATATTAATAATTGAAACATTTTATGTGACTACATTTTATAGGTACCATTTGAACATTAGGAGAATCAAATCAAAGAGGAGTCATATGGAGGCAAAAGCCAATTTTGATCTTTGCTAAAGTGCGGTCGTGGTGCAGGATGAATTTCGTACAATGACACGTCACTACTTATCTCTGTCGCTCGCGCACAAATATCTTGCGTCACGCTCGCACAGATGCGGTGACCGCCGTCAACACATATTCCAATTGGTTGTAGGCACAAAGGTCATTGTACGAAATTCTTCCTGCTCCGCGACTGGACTCTACCAAATAATTAAACACAATTTTCCATGCATTGGTCTGTTCCATTCAACAGTTTGAAAAGGTAACATGTGCCTGCGATGTGGGAAAGGAATGAATTTTGTTATACAATAAATAATGCGATTTTTTTGCTGTCACATATTAAGTTATTAAAACCTGCTTAGCTTTTACAAACTCAGATTTGAAATGGTCATTAGATTATTATAATTTGTCTAAAGAATCTTACACATTTTTTCAGCTTAACGGTCAACATTCAATGGGCGTCGTCGACACAACACAAAAATTTACAATAAAACCTTAATTATTATATGTACATATTACAGCAAATTCACAAAGCGTCTTTATCACAGTTTTCCATAATTTGCACCCACTCTAACATACATACAAACGAACGGGTCGGCTTTAGTAGCGTGAGTCATGATTTTAGGTTGGGAGGGTCAAGAAATGGTTTGCTGATCATAACGGTATTGACTTCCAAAGTGTATAAATATCATCCGAAATAATATGTTTTACCTTCTGAAGATACAATGTCATTTAACGAAATAAAAAAAAATGTATTCGCGGAAGAATGATTAGGCTTGTCTGTGAAATGTCTAATACCAGGTTCACACGATTCGATTCTAGTTGATCAACTGCCAAATCGCATGCGATTTGAACCGTCTGAACAGACTTTCAATCGAATTGAATCAATTTGAAGGAACAAAACGTTTCAACTTTTGTTGATCAACTAAAATCGAACCGTGTGAACCCGCTATAAGGTTGTTTTCGTCATGAATGTAATAAGGTGAAAATGGAGAGCAAACTACAAACACCTACTGAAAGTCAAAACATTTGGCCGTGAATATTTACTTTGTAATTCTGTCTCTTTCTAAATATCCTACTTAGAAAGAGATAGAATATTTAGTTTGGAAATCTATACCTTTCTAAACATGGTATTTAGAAGGGGACAGAATTCCAAAGTAAATGTTTCGATTTTCAGGTTCGTAGGTTCTCCATCATGGTGTTCGTCAAGAAATGTTTATTTTTTAAATCATTTCTGATTAAGGTACTTCCATTTCACAATAGAACATGTCAGTTCCGTAGTTCTTTACTTAAATAGGTAACAAAGATTAATAATAAAAATTATATCACTTTGGGGGTACCGTTAGAAGGTAACCGCTCCCCCTAAATCCAAGCTCACGTTTGTAAGTTCGCCAAACACACAAAACAGCCCTAACGTGTACTGAACGTGGCGCCTCCCACAGATCGCTACATCACGCAATCTCGGGGAAGTAACACAGAGAAGAAAACACCATGAAGTATTACCACGCATATTTTTCCATAGGATCACAGAACTACATACTGCCTATAACAGCCCTGTGACATTTTACATAGTCATGTGAAAAATGATAAAACGATTTTAACCATTAATTTATGGAAGAGTGATCAATTTAGTCTATTGTCTAATCATGAGATTGGTCGTTCAAAATATGTACTGTGGCGGCATCTATCGCGCCATATGCAAACTACGCAGCACGATTGTCTACTAGACTACAGCGACAACAATGACAACTCTCGAAAAGCACAAAATCCTGCATCGCGATATCATGATTTGACATGCAGATACAATATGTAACATAATAAACGCACATCCTGAAAGTAGTTTGTTCAGAATCGTTTACTGAATCGATTTCTATCATTTTTAATATAGGTAATTTTTTATCCTAAAAATAATTAAAACTACAGAAATTAGTCACATTACCCCTGTACAGTCAAAACAAACTGAAATGGACCGTAAATCAAGGCAAAAAGACTTTTAAAAGTGCATTTTTATTTTTATTAATACAAATTCCGCCATACAATTGGGGTGTTTGAGGAAGTGCGTTAATTACGTTACATGTTGTATATACAATTTTCCAACATCAACCGTTGGGCAGTAGCCCGCCAGGCACAAGATTCGCCTGGTAGGAAGATCCTCCATTTTCGTTGAAGGAATACCATACCTCCTTCCTCCACAGTACTAACAACCAATCACATCGCTTGACTTGTTTTTTGACATCTGCTAAGTAAATTTTTGAATTGATCAGTCTTTCAGAAACGGGGGGGGGGGGGGTAAATGTCAAAAAGTATTCAAACTCTAATGTTTTATTCTGAACAAAACATTCGCTTTGACCCACTTGATGGCGTCAGGTATAAACACATTGCTTTCTAACATTACCGACTGTCGCGGTCACGTATGCAGTATTTCTGCATGGTTTGCATAGCACAGTAATGCCAACGAGAGATCCTTTTTGTTGAGTACTAAATTATGAACAAAATAAATATTTTTTTGGTTAATATTTTTCCAGGCTTATAACTCCTTCCTCTTAGACTTTTTTCTTAATTATCTTGGGGTCAGCTTCCAGTCTAACCAGATGCGGCTGAATACCAGTATTTTACACGGAGCGACTGCCATCAGACCTCCGCAATCCTGTTACTGAGCAATGCCGATATCTTGAGGTTAAACCGATTGAGACTTTCGGGATTCTGACTACCGTAACGACTGTCATAGGTATTCGTATGACACCCGGGACCGACGGCTTAACGTGCTCTCCGAGGCACAGAGGGGTCTCGATGTGTAACAAATGGTCACCCATCCACGGCCTGACCGCGGCAATCGCAGCTTAACCTCGCAAGTCGTACGATCGGCGCGGTTGTTATTTAGCCACGAGCCCCTTATAACAGCAGCAGGCTTATAACTCCTAAATTAATTAATTTACAGTCAAAGTGATACTAATTTCTGATGTGTAATTTTATACGTCGCTACAATGCAATTTAAAAAAGAACGAGGTCAACTATCAATTTTTTTTTTTATTAAGCCTCTTTTTCTTTCAGTACCCCTGCAGCATCAGGATTTGAGGATTGAAGGTTGAAATGATTATAATGTACTAGCTTTTGCCCGCAGCTTCACTTGCGTGATTTTTTTTCACCCCCTTAGGGGTTGAATTTTGAGAAATCCCTTCTTAGTGGATGTTTACGTCACAAAATGAACCTACTGTCAAAATTTCAAGTTTTTAACCCCAGCCGTTTAGGCTGTGCGTTGATAGATCAGTCAGTCAGTCAGTCAGCTTCTCCTTTTATAAGTATAGATTGTCATGGGGGTTGAATTTGTGTGCGAACTTTCACGAGAATCAGTTAATCAGAAGTAGTTGAGAAATCTGTCGTAAGACCCAAACAAATACAGGGTGTAAACGAAATCCTGTAATTCCTTCAAACCTCGTGATGTACTACTGACATAGATCCCCTACACGGGATACTTTGGGCACAATAAAAAAAAAACAAGAAGTAAACATGTGTCCTTAACGTGAGGCATTTTAACGCCCCGAGTTAAATGAATGCGCGGCGAGTGATACCCGCGCAATTCGCTTGGGGCGCTAAAATGCTTCACGTTAAGAACAAATGTTTGCTCGTATTTTGTAAATTGAAGTTAATTAAAACCATTTAAAAAAGGAACACTCGTTGGTCTTACTGTGATACTTCATTAGTGTTTCCTAAACCGATGACCACGTCATATACACCACAATTAATTAATTTTCACATGTTCTAGATTTAAAGTCTCGTATAAACCGTGCCTTTTACCCTCACTTTGAAAAAAAAAAACTTTTATTTTTACGTATTTCCTTCACTTTACGATTTGTTTGTCGTCAGTCGATAGTTTTAACTACATTGTCACACTGTCGGGTACAAAGTGGCAAGTTGTAATCACATTGTTACTGTCCTTGCACGTTGTAATGAACGTCAGTCACTGTCAGGATTACCTGGAACAAATAAGATAGTATTTTTATTAGTAATTCTTCTTTCTATGGCAGCGTTTCCCATTTGCCGGGTCGCGACCCGGTACCGGGCCATCAAAATAAAATACCGGGTCGCAACATTCCCGCCTTGTTTTAAAAACACAACATATAAATGTGAAGCTGGGTTTTCAACACTAGTTTACCTTAAAAATAAATATAGAAACCGACTTCAAGTGGAACCAGACCTTAGGAACAAACTTTCGTCATTTTCCGCGAACTTGGATTCTTTAGTAAAAAATAAGCAGCAGCTCCATACTTCGCACTAAAATTTAGTGACTAAATAGGCGATACCAAAGTATGTAGTATTAATAAATGTGTATTATTTTACCTAATGGTTCCAGCTTGGATTTAAAAGTATTAAGTGGGTCACGAAGGGGCAGTGTGAAAATTACCGGGCCATGGCAGAACAATGTTTGGGAAACACTGTTCTATGGTTCCTGGTTGTAGGAAACCGTTGTACGATTAGTAAGAATTTGATTATCATTTCCTTTAATGGTGAACGATTCTTTTTGTCGTATGATTTCCTCTGGTTAAATAGACGTCGAAGTGAAAACGTATCAGCTATATGCTATATCAGTTTTACACGAGTAACACATAACATCACGCCGCATCACTTTGTCAGACCTGGGGATCGAACTTAGGACCTCACGATCAGCAGTCGCGCTTGCCACCACTAGACTAACAAGTAAGGTAAGTAAATGCCCGTGGCTAAACTAACTATTCAATGTACTTGATTATTTTTTTATATAAGGTCCAACCAAAATACCTGGACAAACTTTTACACAGTGTTCAGTACGTTTAACTAATCACATCTATGTAAAAAAAAACGAGATCCAAGTGTTTTTTTTTTCAAATCATAAAATAATAACGTATTAAATTGCCTGTACTCTCTAAGAATAAACTCATCTATTTCTTATGCATCGACCGCCACTGGGGCGCGGGCTAATTCCGTACCGTGTTTTGCCTACACAGAAAAGTGAAAAATGATAAAAAAAAATTTTGGTTAGAAAATAAAACACTTGGATCTCGTTTTTTTGCATAGACATGTTCAGTTACACGTACTGAACACTGTGTAAAAGTTTGTCTAGGTATTTTGGTTTGACCTTATATACGGTGGTAGAACGCATTGTAGAATACGTGGTATCATTAAATGTCATCACGTCATCTCCACTTTAAGCATATCATGTTGGGAATCAGTGCATAATATCAGCAAGGACATTGGCTCACCAGCGCGATGGCGCAACTAGTATTCCCAAGGAGGGTTGATGTCAGGCAGGCGGCCGGTCATAAAACAATAAGCCAAAACCTCTAACAACATGGATTTATGAAATACATGTTGTGCCGACCACACCTAGTGTGGGATAAGGGCAGGAAGAAGAAGAAGACGTCCTCTCCACTTTGTACAAGACAATTGTCTAGTTTACATTATTATGAAGGTCAACGTACCTCGCTAGTGGTAATGGAACAGGTTGAAGAGTCTCCGGTTAAAGAATCGTTGCTGCTTGAGCTCCGACAACTCTCGCTCGTCATCATTGCGGATGCAGAAGTAGCTCGTTATGACGCTGCGGCATATCGGACACTTGTCCAGTTTGGCTGTAATATAGAGAACAATATTTTTAATACGACAAAATACAACGTGTTACAAAAATACCCCTTAAGCCGCAAGGGGGTCAAAAAGTCCCTTGTAAAGAGTCTATAGGCAATATTTGAAAACCGTAGTATGACCCAAAAAAAAAGAATTTAGATAAAACGTAAAATAATCATCATTGAAACGCAACCCTGAAAACATAAAACTAAAGAGTAGACTACCCAGAAAGTTATTTACATTCATACTTAATTTCCTCTGAGAGGTAAATGACAACAACCATAAAAGACTACTTGATTATTTACATTTTTCATGGGGAATTATGTAACACGTTGTATATGTAATTACACTGTGAGGTAAAATCCTTAAACGGTGACTAAGGAATAGGGTATAGCAGCACGTAACTTGGTAGGGAGTAGAGAAGAGAATTCCCCTCCTTTCTTTCTTTCTTCTAAACAGACATGCTTAAGAATAAATTATGGCAATAGCCATAGAATAATGACAAGCAATAAAAGTGACCATTTTTTTGTTGCACCAAGTTTACATGCGCAACCTTAAACCTTGCCAAGTTACGTGCCGGCGACTGTAGTAGATTTTTAAATTACAAATTTTGATATTATTACAAAAAAGATAGCAACAGTTCAAAAACTAAAGAAATATTTAAAATACGCTTCTTTACATAGTATAAAACAAAGTCGCTCCCGCTGTCTGTCTGTCCCTATGTATGCTTAGATCTTTAAAACTACACAACGGATTTTAATGCAGTTTCCAGCAATAGATAGTGATTCAAGAGGATGGTTTATATGCCCCACATTAGTATCTACATTGCACCCGTGCGAAGCCGGGGCGGGTCGCTAGTAAGTTATAAACGTTTAAAAATTATTCATTTGACAGAGACAGCACTACTGTTCGGTGACGTCATAACACATTAACGCCTTTGTATCTCCACACCACTCACTACAATGTCTTTTCGCCCGACAAGGACAGAAAATACCCCCTCTAAAATAACAATACAAAAAAAACACGTATAATCCTGGATTTCCATTGACAAAGACTTAAACCTGTCTAATTTAAAAATCAATCATTGATCCAAACAGGTTAAGACCCGCCTGAGGTCGGTTGTTCAAGGCGCTCGGTCTGACTGACATTGACTGCTTACCGCATTTGTATTGATAGCGTGAACGTTGGGATGCAGCAGCGATCGGAATAACAATTGATTGGGTAAGGTACGCAGTACAGTGGAAGTTTCAAGCGATGCTATACAGATGCTGCGGAGAAGCGATACATTTGTTTTTTTTGTATGTTTCAACAATTTTATTAGTGTTGATGGGCTTTTTAAGTGTAGCAATAAGGATGAATTTATTTACAAATATATATTTTTTTTTAGGTAATAAACAAATTCATTACATCGAATTAGGGCCTGTTTCAAAACCGTTGGATACCTCCTATATGGAAAACAAATATGGTGGTTTGACAGATTTTCTATAGAGAAACTGTCAAACCGCCATATTTGTCTCTCAGTTAAGAGTAAGGCCTAGCGCGTACTGCCTTACGTTTTTTAATTCATAATCTGTGAAGTATGGAGTGACATAGAAGTGCGCGCACTACGAATTATTCACCGCATACTGATTTACTTGTATTTATTTCATTCGTTGCGGTGAAAAAAAAGCACAGCAAAATTGTGAAACTAGCCTTCAAAAGATAAAAACACTCGGAGAGATAAAATACAGATTTCAGTAATTTTAACAATAATTACAAGATCCTACTCCATTAATCATTTTTGTAAAACAACAGTGTCTACTCTTTTCGTCATCACAATGAGTGTCCTTATTATATCGCAATACCGTATTAATCTTATATCAAACAATAAGCTATAAAATATATTTCGCACGTATAAGGAGGTGTGGGTCAAAGTTAATTGCTTTACAAACGCATATTGTAAATCACACCTGCGTGACTCGAGTTGACAATAACCTTTATAAATACGCTTGCTAACAATAACATCAATATTTATTGTTTATGTATTCGTCATCTTACGGTTAATTCGTTGACAAACTGTTGCTTTTATCTTGGGAATAAGTTAGATGTTTTGATAGTTTTTGTATAGAACATAATGTCGCTTAAGTTCTAAAACCGCGAAACTAAAAAAAAAAAATTTGAGTTGCGCACGTCATTCGATAGGGAATCGAAAAATGCATCGTTTGACCAATCATAATCAATGGTTACATCCAATAACAACGCGTTATTTCAAAAACAAAAACTCCGCGTATGCAATATTTTTTCCATCAAGCTACTGAGTGAGTTCCATACTGGATCGTTTCGCGAAAGTGCACCGTCGAAAAAACCAAAAATAAAGATAATTATAATTTGTATAGATATTATTTTAATGGAATATTGTAGATTAAAAACAATTATAGGATAAGCAGAAAAAGATATATTATTTGCTCTCCTGACAAGTTAACTATTTGGAGTCACGCGGTGTTAGAACTTAAGCGACGAATTTATGTCAAGTCGCCATATTTATTCGTCAGTTAAAAGTTATCTGAGGATTGAAAAATCGGCCCTGAGGGCGGTTTTAGAGTCGTGCGGATCACATCACGCACGCGGATTGGAGCCGCATGCGTGGCGCTCGGAACTCACCTTTTCGTGCGTGATCACACATATAAACAATGTATGAAACATTGAAATTCGGGCGTCACGCATACGGGTCAAACCAGCATGAGCCCCGTTTAATATACTCATATACTGCAGCATGGACTCATATACTGCATCCTACAGGAGTTGTTAAAACCAGGCTGTCTACCATCTGTCTCCGTAGGATACTGGAGTTCTTTGGTCACATTGCCAGGAAAGATTGCCATAACCTCGAACAACTAAGCCCTCGTTCGTACGAGAGCTTTTTAAACGCGCGTAAAAAAAGCGTTCTAATACAACAAATAGCAAGCCGTATATGTGTTCACATGATAGCGCTTTTTTAACGCAGATTTTCTATTGCGGGCGTTGGACGCTTTTTTAACGCGCGTTGAAAAAGCTCTCGTGCGAACGAGGGCTAATGGTAACTGGCAAAATCGACGGCAAATATTCCAGAGGTCGAAGCCCTATCAGATGGTCTGACCAGATCCGCAAAGCTCTAGACACTAAACTCCACGAGGCATTCGACATCGCCAAAGACAGGCACAGGTGGCCTAAGGTTGTCAGAGAAAAAATGATTCCATGGGGGAATCACGACCCTCAGTAATGAGGAAACGACGCGAGGAGGGGGATACTGCAGCATCTGGTATAATTGGAAGCCGATCCCAACATAGCTGGGAAAAGGTTACGCTGATGATGAAGGTAGAAGTGGGTGCAAATAGCCTAATGTATAAACCATAGTGTTTGTACTCACGCAGGCAGTCGGCACATAGACACGCGTGTCGGCAGGGCAGCAGCGCGCGCGACAGCGGGTGCGCGGCGCACACGCAGCACAGCGCATCGGCCGCGCCGTGCGCCGAGCCGTACCCCTCCGCGGGGCCGCCGCACTCCCCGCTCACGTATAGTTGCTGAAACATCACATTATCAGATTGCATTCAGGTTTAGTTTACGGGCAAAAATAGGCATGGTTTATTGTTCTAGTTCGCGCGCAAGTGCTTGTCACCTCCTGAGGTATGGGAGCGGCAGGAGGGGGGTGCGCGCGGTAGACAAGACAAAGCGCGTTTATTATTTCGCACACCCCTCCTGCCGCTCTCATACCTCAGGCGATGACTAGCACTTGCGCGCAGACAAATAGCACATAAAGAATTCTGCCGGTACTCCTTTTCAAATGATCCCTTTAACTACATCCATCGAAAAACAAAACCTCAGTTGGTATGCACAAAATGTCTGTAATTACCTACATATTTCGAAGCTACCTCTACCATGAAATTGAGATTAATAAAACCTTAGAACATATAATACAATGGCTCACATACAATGACCTAAATGCTAACTTAACTAAGACCAAATACATTCAATTCTCTAATTATAAAACAGTAATAAATAAATTAACCTTAAAATATGACATCATAATTGATCCAACTAGTAACATAAAATTCTTAGACATTTCTGTAGATAATTACTGTAATTGGAAGTCACACATAAATATTGTCTGCACAAAAATAAATAAATTCATTTACGCACTAAAAAATCTACGCATAACAGCTACAGAAAGTACAGCAATTGTAGCTTATCATGGCTATGTTGGATCAGTCTTACGATATGGTTTATTATTGTGGGGTAACTCAACATTAATCAACGAAGTTTTTGTGTCTCAAAAGAAATGTTTAAGAGCAATATGCAATGCCATGCCTCTAGATTCTTGCAGACCACTTTTTAAGAAAACTAAAATATCTCTCTATATCCTCGAAATAGGACTATTTGTCAGAAAACACCCACAATTGTTCGAAAAAAATTGTGAGAAGAGTCTATTCAGCCAAAGAGATCGTACAAAGATAGTTATACCAAAATGTAAAACCACCCTTTACCATAAAAATTGTATGTTCATGTGTGTGAAAATTTATAATAAAATACCCCAGTTTCTAAGAGAATTACCCTTAAGGTTATTTAGAGTACACTTAAAAAGATGGCTAACAGAAAAATGTTTCTACACTGTTCAGGAATTTTTGCATTCAAAAATAAGTATCACGGACACTTTTTATTGATAGGTATTAACATGATTTTTATTGTAATTATCTATTTCTAGACTTGGTCACGTTAATTTAAAATTATTGTATGTCCACAATGGACTGATTGCTGTACACTATCACATAAATATATAACAACTGTAACTACTCAATCAAAAACAATAAAGAATACTTTACTTTACTTTTAGGGCTTGTACACAAAACTGCGAATCAGCGCGATGCGAATTCGCAACGCAGAAAACTGCGACGCAAATCGCTGTGATGCGATTTCGTGCGGCAAGGCGTCTTCCTTCCAAGGTTCGGATGACCAATCCCTCGACGATCGTCAACCGTATTGAACGTATTTTATACTAGGCAGAATAAATTTGCTTAAAAAGATTTGCGCACTCCTGTTACTGATAAGAAGATATAGGAAAAATCAATTACGCGAATCAATTCGTAAGTTCTTGCGATGCGTCATGCGATCTTGTATATTTCTACGATGCGACGTCGCATCGCAGTTTTGTGTACAAGCCCTAAGAGCTCCTTTTATATAGGGGCGATTTCACTAACATCAGATAACTCTTATCTGACAAATAAATATGGCGGTTTGACAGTTCTCTGTAGACGAACTGTCAAACCGCCATATTTATCTCTCAATTAAAGAACTAACTGACAATTTTATTGTGTAACGGGCCTTTAAGTACTGTCATAATTCTTTAGGTAATGGTCATAGATTATTAGTATAAACAATAAAATTAACATATTGATGTCGTTGGTGTCCATAAACACAATTGTATAATTTATTATAGATATGGAAAAGCACATATTTAGCATGCAACTGCGTGTGTAGATCATAGCCATTTATACGTTGTATGTAAATTAAATTAGCATTACAATATAAATATAAACATCATAAACACCACGCCTGTATTCCCCGAAGGGTTGGACAGAGGTGTATAGCAACACCCTCATTTCGCAGTTATGTCTAAGTCTCATGTAATAGGGGGCGAGCCTATTGGAATCAACCGGGCAAAAATCCAAACTCCGGGCTGCTACTGAGGAATTTCACACGGAAAACCCAATAACACTTTGCCTGACCTGGGGATCGAACCCAGGACCTCACGATCAGTAGTCGCGCTTGCTACCACTAGACCAACGAGGCATTTTGTATTGTTAACTATATTTCTATCATCCTTTTACCGATATAGGCTGAGCACACAACTCACTGTCGCCTCAAATTTAGTAAGTACTTATTTCGCAGTGCAAATTTTAATATGCTAATATTATAAAGCTGAAGAGTTTGTTTGTTTGTTTGAACGCGCTAATCTCAGGAACTACTGGTTGGAATTGAAAAAATATTTTTGTGTTGGATAGTCCATTTATCGAGGAAGATTATAGGCTATATAACATCACGCTACGACCAATAGGAGCGGAGCATAAATGAAAAATGTTGCAAAAACGGGAAAAATGTCCACCCATGCGAAGCCGGGACGGGCCGCTAGTTCATTAATGAAACACGTTTGAAACTTTGAGAAATCATCATTTACTTCTGATGCAGACTTTACCTATCGGATCAGTGCTAACTTTAGGGACAGGCGACCGGGGCGGTCGCCCGGGGCGCCAGAACAAAAGGGGTGCCGTTCGGTTGAAAATGATCGCCCGGGGCGCCTAGATAGCTAAAGCCGGTGTATCAGATCCTCACTTGATCTTCGACAAGATGTACCGTATCTGTTTAAAGAGTTTATTATTTTAATCTCATTTTATTTTTGGACTTGTGGTCACACTTGCAACCATGTCATCGTAACCTAAACAGAACACGTTCACACTTATTCTAAGTTATTTACTATTTTATAAACTAAAATGGCTACTTCTGACAGAGGCACTGACAGAATACTTTGAAGAATACCTAAATTTATTAAATTTATCTTTAACCTATTCATCAGAGCCTCTCTCCCAGCCCTTGTTTTGACACACTTCACCAACAAGTGATAGTTTAAAGAGTGTGCGTATAGCTCTTACCTTCAAACAAGACAGGTGCCCATTCGCCTGTTTCAGGTACTGTGCGATGACGCCACTCGGCAATGGACACTGATCGTCTCTTATGTGAACTACGCTTATTAGCGCCACCTGGAAACATATTTCAATTTTAATACATAAATACATTTCACAAACTACCTGGTTGGTGAGGGACTCGTGGATCGTTCGATTAGCGAGGTTAAGCTGCGCTTGCCGCGGTCAGTCCATGGATGGGTGACCGTTCGTTACACATCGAGACCACTCCGTGCCTCTGAGAGCACGTTAAACAGACGGTACCGGGTCAAAAGAATACCTATGTCAAAAGAAGTCAGAAGTCAGAAGGTCAGACAAACTGGTCTAATCTTAGGATATCCGCATTGCCCAGTAACTGGGTTGCAGAGGTATGATGGCAGTCGCTCCGTGTAAAATACTGGTATTCAGCCGCATCTGATTAGACTGGAAGCTGACCCCAACATAGTTGGGGAAAGGCTAGGCAGAACACAAACTGCCTCGTTGGTCTAGTGGTGGTATTTCCCGAAGGGTTGGGGAGAGATGTATGTACACCCTCATTTCGACGTTATGTTTAAGTCCCATGTAATAGGGAGCGAGCCTGTTGCCATCAACCAGGCACAATTCCAAACTCCGAGCTGCTACTGAGGAATTCCACACGAAAAAACCCAATAACACTTTGCCCGACCTGGGGATCGAACCCAGGCCCTCACGATCTTCTATATCTGTATTTCTTAATCAACTAATTAATGTCAGGATGCTCACCGTATCATCAGGCCTCAGTTCACCAGTATCTCGAAGATCTCGCGCTAGGATTACCACGAGGGGGTAGCAGGATCGAGGAGGTGGACCCAGCTGGAGAGGCTCCTCCGTTGATAGCCTTAGAGGCTTTTCATCATGAGGGTTGCTCCTGAAAAGAAAACATCGTATCGTTACACGTTTGGAAGTAAAGTGGACGTTTAGGAAAACAGGATAATGTGCGCATACGCATTATCTTATCTGCCTTTGTAATAACATGTTTTTTATTCAAGCAACTAAATAATATAATGGGAATTTAGATTCCAGGATTTTTGAGCACGTTAAACAGTCGGTCCCGGATGTCACACGAATACCTATGACAGTCGTTACGGGAAGTCAGAAGTCAGAAAAGTCTGACAACTGGTCTAACCTTAGGATATCGGCATTGCCCAGCAACTGGCTTGCGGAGGTCTTATAGCAGTCGCTCCGTGTAAAATACTGGTATTGAGCCGCATCTGGTTAGACTGGAACCTGACCCCAACATAGTTGGGAAAAAGCCAGGCAGAACAATTTTTGAATACTGTTTTAAACTTTCACGGTTTTTAAATACACTTAAACATTCAATGAATGAATGTTTAAATGAATTTTTGAATACCTATAATTATCATCTTCCTGCCCTGGTCCTAAGTTACTTGTGGTCGGCGCAATATGTTTTCCTCTTCCATTCTTCCCTGTTAGCCGTCACCTCATAATTTACTCCCTTCTCCTTCATATCCTCCCTCACACAATCCATCCATCTTTTCTTTGGTCTCCCTTCCCCCCCATCCATCAACATTCATATTCATCACTCTCTTAGTCACATGTGTTTCATCCCTCCTCATTACATGCCCAATAATATAATAATAATTTTGAATACCTATAATAACATTGTTTTATGGTTACATCGTCGTTAAGCGATAAATGCCATAAAAAAAAAGAAAAGAAAAAAAAGACATTGTTTCATCGTCACGGTCGACTTGTATTTGAAGACGAATAGATGATAAAAATAATGAAACATTCATAGATTTTTTGCAAAATAAAACTAATGAGTACACTGTCACCTGTTGACTTTGAATATATTTACGTAAGTTATATAGTGTCATAAGTCACATAAATTTATAAAAACAAAATTAAAATATTTTTTTCAAGGGTGCCTAGAACTATTGACGATACCTATTCAAGAACGTCCATCGCACCCCGAACGTCCTAGCCTCGCTACCAACCTTGCTGACTGTCTAATAATTTCACCACGGTGTAATTAAGAGGAAATGCAGTCGGCATTTAGTCCATACAAACGTATTCCTCAGTTTCCTCCTTGGATAATGTCACTACAGCAAATATTTTTTACCATATGATATACCTATATATATATCTACCACCACTATGTCCCTATGTTTTGTTTTTGTCAATAAATTAATTATTAAAATAACTAGAAACGTTTAAATTTTACAAAAATCGACCAGTTTTACTACCTTTTTCAAACATCTGGCAAACAAATTAAAGAAAAACATACAGACATAACCAAAGTCTTTCTTAAATTATTAAAAAAAAAAATATGTAAATCGGTCCAAGGCAAACAGAAAAGTCCAACAGAACCTCGTAAATCCATGATTGTCTTAACGAGGACTATCAGATATATCCTGAAAAGTGGTGGTGTAAAGATTAGCTATAGTCCGCGCGGCACTAGTTGGCCGCGCCATATGTATGTGAGCAGCAGGAGGGGGGTGCGCGCGGTAGACAAGACAAAGCAAATTGACAGAGCGCGTCTATTGTTTCGCACCCCCCTCCTGCCACTCACGTACCTAAGGCGCGGCCAACTAGTTCCGCGCGGACTATAGTCAGCGAGGTAGTTGGGTTGTTGACTGCCTAGGGTCGCGCCGGACGTATTTAAGAATCGTCAATCGCGGAGGCTCTTTTAAACGCCGTCAATTTTTGACTCAATACTATAAATAAGAAACAGTCCTTTGAAATAAAAATAACTTAAGTTAAACGGTTTTATCTTGCAGTACCCCTGCAGCAACAATTCAAGAATTGAAGGTTGAAATTATTATAATGTTGTATTGTCATGGGAATTGTATTTGTGTGTGAAGTTTCAGGAGAATCGGTCAAGCAGAAGTAGTTGAAAAATCTGTCGCAAGATTTGAAACAAACCAACAAATACATTCTTATTCTTTATTGTACACAAAATAATAATATATAATACAGTTCCGTTGGTAAATTCATGTACAAAGGCGAGCTTAACTCACAAATGAGTTTTCTAACAGCAAACCTTAGAGCGATAGAGAGATTTGATGTTGAGGAGAACAATTACCTAAGTGTACAAGTTATATAAAATTACAAATTAAATACACAATAAATATACACATCTACATAAACTAAACAAATATGTGTATAGCACACAATACATAAACGTAATACATACAATATAATATATAAAATACTACATACATACATACAGGTCATGTAGACAGGAAATGTTCCCTAATTCTTTTCTTAAAAACATCTAACGACGGGCTATCACGTAAGGAGTGAGGAAGAGAATTCCAAAGGCGCGAAGCACGAACAGTAAATGATCCATCATAACGACTCGAGGTGTGGGAAGGCATACGAAGGAGAAGAGATGAGGATGAGCGACAAGGTTTCCCTCTAGGAACAAGAAATTCAAAGCGTTCTCGAAGATACATAGGAGAATTAGGATTGTGGAGAACAGAAAAGAGAAAAGAAAGAATGTGAGTATCACGACGTTGCCGAATAGGAAGCCACTTCAGCCGCTTCCGAAATTCCGACACATGGTCGTACTTCCGAAAGCCAAAGATGAAGCGGATGCACAAATTCTGCAGACGTTCTAGTTTATCTAGCAGTTCCTCAGTTGCGTCAAGAAAGCAGACATCAGCGTAGTCCAGAAGGGGTAGAAGAAGAGACTGAGCAAGAATTATTTTAGTAGGAAATGGCAGAAACTTCTGGAGACGCTTTAAAGACTGAAACGAGCAAAAAGCCCTCCTGCTTACTTCTGCAATGTGAATGTTCCAAGACAGGTGGCAGTCTAGAATAACACCCAAGTTTTTAACCTTCTTTGAAAAGGCTATGGCGACAGAATCATACAAAATTGGAGGGAGAGACTGGTGATTCATCAAGTTGACAAAGTATCTGCCACCAATAATGAGAGCTTGTGATTTCGTAGGATTAACTAAAAGTCCAAAACCTTTAGCCCATTGACTGATACACATATTCGTTGCTGTGCATTGAAAACCTCGTAATTGCAATGAACGTAATTTTACAGGAGGTGATAATAACTACATGTAAAAAAAAAAATAAGTGTAGATGTAAGGTTCTTCTGTTTTATTATCTATTCATCAATCTATTTCATCTTAGAGCTGTGCACGTTCGCTCTAAATATGCATTACAAGGTTTTTTACCTAACAAATGAATAACAAAAAATAAAAATGAATTTGTGCTTTACGAGGTTTTCACTGCCCAGCAACGATATACGAAGTAAAGATAATTAAAACCGTTTTAAATTGTCGCACATTTTTCTAAATATTACCTCGAGAATAGCAGCCTTCCTAGTAAGACACATTATCAGTTCCCACATTCACTAAATAATATTTAACTAAAGCATCAATGGGGAAAATCACTTTTAATACTAGTTTATTAGCTTCAGGGTTCAGGCTTTTGAGGCGTGGCAAAATGACGGCTGTTATAGTAGTAATAGTATAAAGAGTAGAGAAGAGAATTCCTCTCCTTTCGTTCTTACTTCTAAACACACATGTTTAAAAATAAATTATGGCAACAACTATACAACGTGTTACATAATTCCCAATGAAAAATGAAAATAATCAAAGAAAGAAAGAAAGAAAGAAAGAAATTTATTTGGCACGAAAGCAGTCAGACACACAGACAAAAAATTCATAAGAGACAAAACAAAATAAAAAATAAACAAAAAATAAAGTATCTGTGTGTCTAGCGGCTGCGCCAAATAGGTTCAGTTCAACATAAATGTCAGACTACTAGAGCCTGAAAGAAAGGAAGTAGTCTTCTAGGGTTGTTGTCATTTACCTCTCAGAGGAAACTAGGTAAGAATGTAAATAACTTTCTGGGTAGTCTACTCTTTAGTTTTATGTTTTCAGGGTTGTGTTTTTATTATTTTATGTTTTATCCATTTTTTTTTGGATCATACTACGGTTTTCAAATATTGCCAATAGACTCTTTACAAGGGACCTTTTAACCCCTTTTCGGCTTTAGGGGTATTTTTGTAACACGTTGTAGAATGACAAACAATAAAAGTGACAATTTTTTTGTTACACTAAGTGTACATGCGCAAACTTACTCCCACTACGCCAAAACCTTGCCAAGTTACGTGCCGGTGCCTTTACTTTCAGCGAACCGTTCCATCATGGGACACTATAGTCTGCGCGCGAGTGCTAGTCACCGCCTGAGGTATGTGAGCGGTAGGAGGGGGGTGCAAAACAATAGACGCGCTCTGTCAGTTTGCTTTGTCTTGTCTACCGCGCGCACCCCCCTCCTGCCGCTCCCATACCTCAGGAGGTGACTAGCACTTGCGCGCGGACTATATACACCACGTTTTGTACTGTCCGTGTACAGTCAACAACAAAGGTAAAAGTTGCAAAAAAAGTAAAAAGAAATCTTGTCAGTTATTTTTATTAATAAATAAATAACGATAGAAATGTGCCTTCTTTAAAGAATAATATGCATATAATTAACTCCCGAGTTAATTAATTTTAAAATATTCATTGACGTTCGCTGTTGACTGTACATTGATTGAGGTCATCGTTGTTATTCTAAGAGATACAATGGAAAACTTCAGGATTAACTTCATGGGCATTTTTTGTTCGAATGGGTACATGTAGTGACATTAGATGTAAACATTTTTCCAATCTATTATATTGGTCAATCTGCATAACTTCGCGTTAAACAGTACCTCTATGACAGTCGTAACGGGAAGTTTAAAGTCTGAAAGTCCAACAACTGGTTTAATCTTAGGATATTTTCATTGCCCAGTAACTGGGTTGCGTAGGTCTGATGGCAGTCGCTCCGTATAAAATACTGGTATTTAGCCGCATATGGTTAGAGTGGAAGCTGACCCCAACATAGTTGGGAACAGGCTAGGCAGAGATATACAGGGTGTAAACGAATTCATGTAATTCCTTCAAACCTCGTGATGTACCCGCTGACATAGACTAACCACACATTTGGATTCAACAAAAAAAAAACCAAAGTAAACATGTTTTATTAACGTTAGGCATTTTAGCGCCCCGAGATTAATGACCGCGCGGCGAGCGATAGCCGCGCAATATGCTCGGGCCACTAAAATGCCTCACGTTAAGAATACATATTTACTTCTCGTAATATTTTTTTTATGGAATCCAAATTTTATACCCACTTAAGAGGGATCTTTCAGATGACAATTGTTTATTAATACGGTCCTAAGTATCTTTATCACAAATACAGTATCTGTCTGTGGTCTTTACCTTTAAGTACCGCGCAAATTTCGAGAAAGGATTGGTACAGGTATACTGTTCTTATCAATATTAGTTGAGGACCCACTGTCATTTGCATTGAACAAATCTTAATCGGTGCATTTGATAGAATTTAACATGTAAGGAATGATTTCCACCAAACGGCTCGCATCGCATCTGATCGGTAAGGATACGAATGGATGCGGCGACAGCCGGTCGCGTCCGGCAGGGTGTCGACGCATACGATCGGCTCCTTATCGTCGCTTGCGAACGTATCCGTTTCTGCGCCTAGTCAAACAGTTTTATTCCTACCGTGTTAACGTGCACAAATTTTTGAAAGGATCCGATCGGATACGACGACAGCCGAACGGAGCCGATCGCGCGTCGCAGCATACTTTCGGCCACGATCGCGGAAGACGTCCGCGGTCAAGCTGCTGTGCGCGGCTTGGTAATATAGACTTTAAATACTGTGTACACGATTTAATATCGTTTTAAGATTGTAAAACCCGTTCCGATCCGATGCGAGCCGTTTGGTGGAAATCATCCTTAAGACTCAAAGGTAGAGACTTTCCTTATACTGTGATCACACACGTGTCTAACATATTAACTACACCAATATCCTTGGAGATGATCATTGTATAGGCTATATGGAAAACCCATTCTCGACAGCAGTTGGTAGGTATTTTATAAATGATCTGATATTCCGTGAAAAATCCTGATGGCTGCATCTGGTTTAATTGAAAGTGGAAGTCAACAAACTTAGAATAAGCTATGCTAGCTCAGCCTTATCCAAAGCAGAAGAATAACCGTGCGGGTCCTTGCCTGGTTGTCACACGACTATTTATGACCGTCGTGAAGGGTAGTCAGAACTTCGAAAGTCCGCAAACTTAGGATATCGACATTGCCCAGTAACTAGATTGCAGGGATCTGACGGCAGTCGTTCCGTATAAAGTACTGATCTTAGGGCGCATCAGACCGATTCAGACCCCTGATTTAGATTCGGTCCATCTCGTTTTGTCTTATACCGAGAGAAAACCACATAACAAACTGAATCATTCGACTTATCGAAAACTCCTAAATCAGAGGCCTGGGTAGACTGGAAGCCGACCCCAACATAATTGGGAAAAAGCTAGGCAGATCATGACCATCTAAACTATCCTGGGATCAGTCTTACAATAGAAGTTAATGATGAACGAGAACTTATCCTCAAGATCACATAGCAATCCCCAGTCAGTAAAGGCGATGTCATCGCTTCAATTAATTCATGCTGTTGCAATAAGTCACGGTCGCTGGTACAATGACAGATTGACATTCACTCGGACGCGACCAGCATGCGTGATGAGCGGTGTATTATAACTTTATTAGCCGTGTGGATTTGACGGGCCCAAAAGACGTTGATGTAAAGTCGTTTTTGACCGGCGGTGCAGTGACCGATGGCTCTCTAAAGTGACTACTGTGCTGTTCAACTGATATGCTGATTTTAGAGCCTTCCTAATGGGCACTCAAACAAATATCGTTCGTAATATTTTCTAATTGAAACTTTTACGTTGGCTATACAAGGTTAGTCGGAAAGGGGGTACTAAGCCGAAAGGGTATTAAAGTACCCATAATAAGGGATAACTTTTGTTCTAAAACTTTCCCCAAAACTCAATAGTTTAAGAGAAATAGCTTTTCAAAGATTTCGTAAAACATATGCTAAAATCTATTTGTCCATAGCTATGATCAGCTGGTTTTACAATTTAGGTCATATTTGGGGTCACGAATTAGAAAATTAATTTTCTGAATTCATAACTAAAGCAGATACCTATGTTTTTTTTTGAAAAAACTAAAATAAAAATCATTTTGCATGCAAATAAAAACTATCGAATTTTGAAATTTTAACACTTGCTTTAAAATAGTCTTCAGTGATACTTTAGGTGGCCCGCGACTTAGTACCCCCTTTCCGACTAACCTTGTATAAAACTAAATTGTTTTATTCATAACATAACATCACGCCTGTATTCCCCGAAGGGTTAGGCAGAGGTGGATAGTAACACCCTCATTTCGCCGTTATGTTTAAGTCCCATGTAATAGGGGGCGAGCCTGTTGCCATTAACCGGGCACAAATTTAAACTCTGGGCTGCTACTGAGGAATTCCACACTGAAAAACCAAATAACACTTTGCTCGACCAAGGGATCGAACCCAGTATCTCACGATCAGCAGTTGCGCTTGCCACCACTAGACCAATGAGGCAGTTCATTCAGTTGTATTCATAATCGTAAATAAAACATTTTATCTTATACATTAAGATATTTTGATTAAGCATTCGCACGACTGCGCGCGCGCCCGGCATTTAGGACGACGTTAAAGTCCTGGTTAGACAGGACCGTGGCTGGGTGTATAAGAATATATGGAAGACTACACAGAGACTGCCACGCAAAGCTTAGCCGGTGTGGCAGAGACTGCTAGACAGAGAGTGTGGCCAAGCTTTGCGTAGCTGTCTCTGTGTGGCATCTTCCATACATTGTCATAGTAACTCGCACGCCAAGAGCACGCGATCAACACGCGACGTGAATATCATACCCAGCCCCCTCTCTGCGTTTTTGTCCCTCGCCCGGGGAAGGCGAGGGGGTCTGCCGGACTCTTAACGACTAAGAACCAACGGTGTTCCTCCTCCTGACCGTTCGGCCGGGGTCAGCCCCATCTCTGCTTGACCAGGCCTTAAGCGATAGGTACGCGTACAGCGTGCGGCGTGTAGTCGTAAGGAACAGCTCAAACATTGTCTATACAACGCCATGCCGAACACGCCGCAGTCACATAAACATTACCCTAATCTCAACTGATAAAACCTAATCATGATCGATTCTTTATCGATGATCACCCTCGATTATATCATGTTGTGAAGTCAAGGCCAGTATAATGAAATACATTAACACGTAACCGATTAGCATAGGTACGTGACGAGAGCTGTTTAGCTCCATGCGGGATATCCACCAACAATGCTAGGTTTATTAAAAGTGCTTAATGACAATACACATCCGATCCGACCTGAGTGATAAGTAATTATCTGGGTAACGAATAAAGCTTTAAGTATTAATGACTAGAACAATCTGCGACTCCCGCATTACCCTTAAACTGAAGAGGAAATGCGGTCAGCATTTAGTCCATATAAACGTATTCCTTAGTTTCCTCCTTGGATAATGTCACTAGAGCAAATTTTTTTTACCATATGATACATATCTACCACCATTATGGCCCTATATTTTGTTTTTGTCAATAAATTAATTATGAAAAGGACTAAAAACGTTTAAATTTTACAAAAATCAACCGGTTTTACCACCGTATTCAAATATCTGGCAAAAAAATTTAACGAATATAAAAAATAAAAGAAAAATATACAGATATAACCAGTCTTTCTTAAATTCTTACAGAAAAAAAAAAATCGGTTCAGATTTGAAGAAGGAAACAGGGAGATATGAAAGTACGATTTCTATTGCACAGGAGAAATCAGTCCGAGATGCAGGTGTCTCTTTCGTGCTCAATTGGGAAGGTTTGCGGGAGGGGTGGGACGGAAATAGATCGCAAAAACCTATTCAAATTATTAATATTTTGCAGCCCGCGTTTCCTCTTAATACAATAATTACAAGTTTACTAATAGCTAGTTTAGTAAGGTTACAAAATAAATCACTCATTATAAATGGGTAGTCTTAACCTAAGCCGCTTACCTATAAATAGTGTTCCTTGACCTATTCGTAGGTCACAGGGACCTATCTCTGTGACCTATGAAGAGGCGACGCAAAATGGTTGACTATTGTGTTTGAAAACTTTAATCTTTCATGTTTCCTTCGCTTATTCAGCATGTGCCATCGCCTAAATTGCCGACACCGGACAAAGATAGAAAAAACCCCGAACATTTAGTCTAACTCGGGATCTTTCCCAGACACCCTTTAAAATAAAAATATGTGTGTATTAAATTAGCCTAAATTTATTTTCATATTTAAGTTATACACGTGTGTGTGCTGCGTGAAACTAATTGCTGGAATAGAAAACGAAAGAAACTGTCAACGCGACGGGCGTCCGGACGCTTTTTGAGAGCTCCCCGGAATAGGACAAATCCAGGGAAACCCTGACGGCTGGCAGCCCTTAGCATGTCGTCGCTGCGCTTGCAAAATCAGCTATGTATTTTTTTTGATGCTATTTTATAATAGGTACTTCTAAAGCTACGTGCGCATGTGAAATCCGTTTTCTAATCATTTATTTGGTTAAGGAGATAGCTAAATCAGCTATGTAATTTTGGCCAAAAACGGCTTGAAAAATCCTCTATGTGTGCAAAGAGACACTTAACGTATTTTTATTTCTATATGTGCCTCTTGGAATTGCGCTTGAATATGACACAGCGTGTTTATTATTTTAAAATAGTGTGGAAAACCCGCTAAGTGCTCTAGGAAGACCAACAATGAAAATATCTAGTAGAAGCATAAATCCGTCATGTGTCGGAAATTGATATAGCGGTATTTACGACCCAAAAAATATTAATTACGTGCTCAAATTCACTTTAAAAAAATCCTAGCACCTGTTATATCGTAGAAAAATGTCCCGATATAAAGTCTAATTTTCTGCATACGAAGTATTAAAATGTTGTTATCAGTTTGAGAAAAAAACTTGCTTTTTGCTTCTCTTGTAAAGTTGGGTTTTTTCCCATAGCGGAATTTGTAAGCGCAACGACGATGTGCAACTTTAAAACCAAAACAGAGGATAGGCTTTGAATGAAGTCATCACACTGTCGTACAGTGTAGTCTTACAAGCCCTGTATATAAAGATATACAATGAGTATAGGTCGTAGTGTGTATGTTGACATAATACCTAGAATGTTGCGAAACAAAAGTGAAACACAATGGACGCTCATGATAAATTGTATGGTTAAGGTCATAAACATCTGATATTATCTTAGATTCTAATCATAGCTGAATTGAAGATCTTGAAACTGTAATTTTTATTCTTGACTTGGTCGCTGATAATATCAAAATATTATTTTTTTATTTCACATAAACCAATACAGGTGCTTATGAAAAGTCGAATTTTAGATGCACGGTTCCAATTAGTCGTTTCCTATGGAGAAGAGCCGGCAAGAAACTCTATGGTTACTCTTTTAAAAATAATATCTTTAACAATTTCAGTGGATGCAGTACTATGATTTAGGATAGTGAGAGAACAATGAAGTCCTGACCACAGACCAATGAGTAATGTAGTACTAAAAGACTTGAGTAGAAAAATTAACAAACAAAAATAAATAAAAAAAACAATATGAATAATGTTAAGTTACACTCTTTTTTTCACCTAATGGTAAGCACAGACAGGGTCTAAGATGGAGCACACGAAACCGAGGAACAGAGATATAGAGGGATCCCCCTATACCCTCTGTTTCTCAATGCTTTTATTGAAGTTCGTATACCGAATGAAGATTTGGATGCCGAAATCACACCTGGTATTATTCGTAAGTGTGTTGACTGTTTCGTTAACTGTAAAGGTGATACTCCCCAGAGCAGCCAGATTACGATGGAGTGGCATACAAATCCAACGATGAGATAAACCACCGACTTGGAATTAAGAAGACACAAATCAAATGTAGACCACTAGCACTTGCATGGGCGTAGCCAGGATTCTGGCCAGGGTGGGGGCAAACGCAGTCAGACAGTAAATCTAAGTGCAGAATTGGATTATGGGACAATTTTGCTGCATAAACTTATTTTTGAGGTCTAACAAGTATATTCTGGCATTGTTCTGCCTATCTTGGGTAATTGTTCTGTGGACATGGGTGGCGAATTGACTGAATCTAGACCATTTGTCTATTCTTTCCTGTGCCAGGGTGGGGCAAGCGTCCCTGAATACGCCTATGAGCACTTGTGTGTCAAGTCCGTGGAGGAACGTCTCCGTCGCCTGGCAAGTAAGTTGTAAGTGGCGACGACATGGACACCATTATTCTCCCCAAAAAAAGGCAATAGTCTCGCCACCTATTACATTGGACTTAACACCAGAGGCGCAACGTGAGTAAACTGACTTCTGTAATAGAAGAACACCTCTGCTTACCACTACTGTGATTACAGGCGTGATGGAAACCGTTGTGTAACAAACGAAAGTGTCCAGTAACTGAAAGTAAAACCGTACGCACAAATTCACATACAAAGTGAAATACGTACTGATCGCGATTGTTTACAAAACCCAGTGACATGGATTTGTGACAAAGGTACAATGGAGCTTGAAATAATTACCTATATCTAGGGTTCCCAACTATACTGCTAAAAACAGTATTATACTGTTTTTCACTACATTATACTTTTTACTGTTGAACAAAAATAAAGTATACAAAATACTGTTTTCAGCATCAAAATGCCTAACACTGTCTTTTTTTGAAGCTTTAAAAAATTACACTAAATTGATAAGTTGTGCGAGAAGCACTAAAAAATATGTCTATAAAACATTAAAAAAACTGTTCATTTATCTGTTCACTTTATTTCTTGTAAAAAACAGGTGGCAACCCTACCTATATCTCTTGCAACGGGTCACGTTAAACAATGATAGATGATTATACAGGGTTACTGGTAACTCGACGGGTTAGAAGGGTTGAAATGCAATAAATTAAGCCACCTAATGTTCTACCGAAATTCAGTATTTTTTGAGATATTAAAATATTTTACATAACACATAACATCACGCCTTGTATTCCCCGAAGGGTTCGTCAGAGGTGTTTTAGCACACTCTCGTTTCGCCGAGCGAGCCTATTGCCATTAACCGTGCACAAATCCAGACACCGAGCTGCTACTGCGAAAGTCCTAGTGGAAAAACCCAATAACACTTTGCTCGACCTGGGAATCGAACCCAGGACCTCACGATAAGCAGTCGCGCTTGCCACCACTAGACCAACAAGGCAGTCAATTAGATGTTACATTATTATCAGACAATTACGACAGTAATTTAGCTAAAGATCTAGGTCAATGGTACAAAGGACACCACCTGATCTTCATAACAGAGGGTCACTGAAGTCAGCTTATTAAAATAATTCTTGTTTTATTAAATAACTAGCGACCCGCCCCGGCTTCGCACGGGTGCAATCTAATCTACATTGCGTACACAGGGTGTAAACGAAATTATGTAATTCCTTCAAAACTCGTGATGTACTGCTAACATGGATTAACCCTGCACGGGATATATTTGGATTCAATAAAAACAAAATTACAAAAAGTAAACATGTGCTCTTAACGTGAGGCATTATAGCGCCCCGTTAAGAAAACAATATGTTAACTTCTTATATATTTTTTTAATCGAAAAGTATCCCGTGCAGGGTTAATCTATGTCAGCAGTACATCACGAGGTTTGGAGGAATTACATGATTTCGTTTACACCCTGTATACCCCGTATTAGTATCTACTAATGTGGGGCATATAAACCTTCCTCTTGAATCACTCTATCTATTGCTGTAAACTGCATTAAAATCCGTTGCGTATTTTAAAAGATCTAAGCGTACAGACAGCGGAAGCGACTTTGTTTTATACTATGTAAAGACTAGCGATCCGCCCCGGCTTCGCACGGGTGCAATGTATCTACATTGCGTATACACCCCACGTTAGTATCTACTAATGTGGGGCATATAAACCTTCCTCTTGAATCACTATCTATTGCTGAAAACTGCATTAAAATCCGTTGCGCAGTTTAAAAGATCTAAGCGTACAGACAGCGGGAGCGACTTTGTTTTATACTATGTAAAGAAGATTATAATTATAATAATTGTTTTTATTCCAAGTTATATTCTTAGTAGTGTGAAACTAGTTCATACCTATATGTATAAATTAAATATGTATTCTTTAATTCTAGCATTATTCAGGCTTGACAAAGGCAGCTGCTAAACACGGGCCTCTTCTTAGTATCAGAAGGGTTTAGCCTTAGTCCACCTCGCTGGCCTGGTGCAGATTGGCGGAGTACACACACCATCGATAATTTTTTGGAGGCATATCAGTTGTGAAGGTTTCCTCTCGATGTTATCCTTCATCATAAAAATAACATTACATCACACCTGTATTCCCCGAAGGGTTTGGCAGAAGTGTATAGTAACACTCTCATTTCGCCGTTAATAAGGGGCGCGCCCGCCTATTGCCATCAACTGAGCACAAATCCAAACTCCGGGCTGCTACTGATGAATTCCACACGGAAAAACCCAATCACACTTTGCCCGACCTGGGGATCGAACCCAGGACCTCACGATCAGCAGTCGCGCTTGCCACCACTAGATCAACGAGGCAGTTCATCATTAACTAACTTAAGTGATAACCAAATTCTGACCCGCACATGAATGTCCAAAGTCAAGAGGATGCGGGCCGGTATTGAACTTCAATGCTCCTGCATGGAAGGCAAGCGTTCAACCCATAGGCTACCACATTATGGTGAAGTATATCGGGTATAAAAATACCCTTAACGAAGCCGAGAGCCACGTATTCTTCCCATCATTACAAAGACTTTTTGGTATCGGGCCATACCTAGGAACCGACTGGTTATGGAGATATTGAAGGTCAAAGTCACCATATTTTTGTACGTTTTTCACGAAAACTAAGTTTAAATGTTATTACTAAACATTCTTCTATACAAACATTATCAACATTTTTGAAATGTAGGCTTAGTCTGCTGCGCGCGCGCTTCCAATACGAGCTACAATTAAAAGCTGTTTTTTAATACCAAAAAATAAGTCGTTTCCAATCAATTATTTTTGCTGTATGTTACTTAGTTTTATGTACAGTATGCGTAGACTTCGGCTTTGTTAAGGTTATTTTTACACTCAGTATGTAACTCAAGATGAAACTCGAGTGAAAGTAGAATGTAATTTCGAGATCCAAGTCCGACGGTCACAATAAACAGTTGTGAAGACAGTAGAGTGTCATATGACAGATGGCCACAGTGACCGTGTCGCGATACTGTTAATACACTATGTACACAAGTTTATAGTTTGTTTACATACGTGGGCGCGAGGTGTGAACGATGGCGATGCACGATTCAATTATTAAAGCGGTCTTCCTCTTTTCGTGAGGTTAGTGACTAACCTGGTGTCAGATTTTATGCCGCCCGTGGGCCTCTGACTTGGCTTCACATGCCGTCGAGAAATAACTCTCAGGCATGCCGGTTTCCTGACGATGTTTTCCTTCACCGTTTTTAAGCAAGTGATAATTATACAATGCGCACATGAATCCGAAAAGTCAGAGGTGCGTGCCTTTGAACTCGAGATCTATGATTTGGTAGTCCGACGGTCACACCAGGTTATCACTGCTGTTGAAGCGGTAATAACTTGGAAGCCGTTAGTTCAACTTGAGTATACACTGCTGAACACACTGCACTTGTTCGTGCACTCTTGTACGCCATGGTGATCAGAACTGAGATGTGCGGGCGTTAATATGTATCAGGGACCTCTAAAATTGTAAAGCTAAAACCTACAACGATCTCCAAAAGAAATTTGAGCATTGACGCTCGGCGTCACATAAACTAACCCTTATAAAGGATAGAAATGAAAATTAAATCAGTTCAAGTTTCCTTTACAACTAATTGGAATAAAAAAATATCTATAAGGTTCCAGAGCAAAGGTATACAACTGCAATTGTCTTAAAACACAAAATAATGATAAGAACAAACTCAGAGACAATTCCTGGAGTGCAAATGTGTTGCTCTTCCGCAAGCGATAGGACACTCAACATGTCCTTTGTGCCCGGATACTTAGAAAAGTGTAAGAAAAAAAAATTTGGCTGGCATAGGCAGTTACAGAAGTTGATAAAAGAAAAGACGACAAAAATTTAAACATCCTGCAAGGGGCCAAGAAAGGGTTTAACCTCAGCATAAAGACAAAGCATTAAATTAAAAACAAAATGTCGCTGCCGTTCAAGGGACTTATGGACACTACTGATGCTATACACGAAGCTGACTTCGGACTGATACAATTTATAAGGCCATTTTTTGAAATTAGATTGCCATCCACACGATCAGAAGGACAACCAACTGTACTGACATGTCCAGTGCAACCATAAGGACACGAACGCACCATTTCTCCGTCTAACCAATCACTACAATTTAACGAGTGGGATTCATCTTCACATTCCCATCAATTGTAAAGTTCGTCGTAAATCATGCGGGAGATACGGGTTTATGAATGAATATAGCCTGACTCACCAATCAGTGTCAGATTCGATCAAGATACGAGGGTGCAGCTTTAAATACCAATTGTAAAGGTTGTAGTGAACTGAGGGGTTAGGAAGACACGAAGTTGTCTGAAGATGTCTAGTTAAAGAACTGTCTAGTTAGATAACACGAGCGAACTTTACCGCTAAACATAACATAACATCACGCCTGAATTTCCTGAAGGGTTGAACAGTAGTGTATAGTAACACCCTCATTTGGCCAGTTATGTTTAAGTCCCATGTAATAAGGGGGAACCTATTGCCATTAATAGGGTACAAATCCAGACTCCGGGCTGCTACTGAGAAATTCCTAGTGCAAAACCCCAATAACACTTTGCCCAACCTGGGGATCGATCCCAGGACAGCTCAGCAGTTGCAATTGCGACCACTAGACCAACAAAGCAGTACTGCTAAACATAAGAGCAAAATTGTCCAACAATCGCGGTCGCTATAATTAATGTCTAGAAAGTAATGGACTTCTTTTTAACCGACTTCCAAAAAGGAGGAGGTTACTATGTTCGTCTGTATGTATGTTTTTTTTTTTTTTTTTTTTTGTGTATGTTCATCGATATTTTCGCCAATTGTGAACCGATTTTAATGATTATTTTTTTAATGGATAGGGTATACTTCGAAGTTGGTCCCATTTAAATTTGGTGAAGATATGATGAAGAACTTCGGAGATAGACAATGGAACTCCTCAATGACGAACAGTACGCATATTGTGATGATGTGATTATGTTACGAGCAGCGTCTTTAGTAGGTCCAACCAAGTTTTAATTGAGGCCACTAAAATGAAAAAAATAAAAACTTTTTTACACAAAATTTAAACCGACTTCAAAAAAGAATAAAATAATTACCATATAAAATTAACAGTTTCAGAAGTCGGTGCCTTCAATTTGGTTCAGCGTGGATCAGCACCGACTTCTGAAACTGTTAATTTTATATGGTAATTATTTTATTCTTTTTTGAAGTCGGTTTAAATTTTTTGTAAAAAAGTTTTTATTTTTTTTTGTTGTAGACTGGTCATCGTGGTTTGCAGACCCAAAAACCAATAACGCATTTTTCTTCGTATAATCCTAGTCTGCTATCAAAATAAGTTTCCAACTGCCTCCTGCATTTAGCTTAGGCTTGTGGATCTGCAAAAGTTTTCTCGGCTTTCACAGTGTTTCAATGGATTATTTTCCTAAGCAACTAAATTGCGTCATCGTGTCCCACTCCACTGGTTGTGGTAACCACGTCCTCCTTGCCGGTTATCGCAACGGGTGGGTTCAAATGCTTTCCTCCTTCTATCTCTTCAGAATAATTGAGTATTACACAGGTATCTACACATTCTTTCCTCTGTGCATCTGTATTATCTTTGCGTCGTCCATTTTCTAAGGAAATTTTGGCAATACAACTAACATTTAGTGTGGTCCTGTTGTTCCGCCTAGCCTGATCCCAACTATGTTGGAATCACCTTCCAGTCTAACTTGGTGCGGCTGAATATCAGTATTTTACACGGAGCGCCTGCTATCGGTTCTCCGCAACCCAGTTACTGGGCAATGCCGATATCCTAAGGTTAAACCGGTTATCAGGCTTTCGGATTTCTAACTTCAAGTAACGACTGTCATAGGTATTCGTATGACACCCGGGACCGATTGCGGCACTGTTGAAGTAGTTAAACCTTTAACATTTGGCCCGACACCAACAGATGTTTGTTCTCATAATATTCATCACCTTTGACTGTCCAGGACATGTTCCTTGCTAAACCACGTGAAAAGAGTAGACGCACTCTCGAATCTGGGCCAACCCTCAGTCAATACGCTCTTCACTCGTCACTCACACCAATCACTACCTAGTACACGGCTATTATGGTTATGATTCACGGCCAAGCGTAACAGATAGGTAAATGAACATTGTTTGTAGTAGAACCCGTTACATTGACACCGAGACATACTTCGACAGTGTTGTGCGTCAATTTAGACTACGGTGTCCGATAATCATTATCCTTTTGGTTTCTAGTCTCTGACCGAGTGCTGTTGACAATCAGTATTTTACATATCGTCAGTGGAAAGGTAAAAAGACTAAAGCGCCAATTTACCTACTTTACAGGAGAGAGACTCAAAGTATTTTTTTAAGAAAATAAACATAGTTATTTTCTTACAGTATACATATTAAATATATATAGGTAATTATTTCCTGTAAAGTAGGTATATGGCGCTTTTTTAGTCTTTTTACCTTTCCACTGACGATTTCTTTTATTTGAAGTGGATTTGATATTTACTCTAGTCTAAGTCATGAGGTGATAGAGACAAAGTCTACGATGGAGTGAGCTTGCCCAGATGAAGCTTGCTCACTCTAACTTCGAAGAGATTCAGGTCGTATGCGTTCGGGAACACATGAAGCAACTGCCGAATGTATTTTTAAACCAGTGGGGTCCTAAACAAAACCCTGCCCTTTGGAATTTTTGAGATCGAGAGCGGATATGGAATATTTCTGAAGCTACTTTCAAATAGTTTTAATATCGGACTGAGAAAACAATGAATGCATTCACACAATCGACAACGTTTATTCAATATCGATACAATAAAAAACCAATCAATCGATAAAAGATACTTGAATTGAATTGACACTTATTGTGTTTGATTTCCGTACGGAAAATTAAAAGCAAAAACCGTATCTGATAATAGTCAACTTAAGATTGAGTTCCCACTATCGACTATGGAAAATTTTGAAAACTTTCTCTGCTTATGAATCACGGTCAAGCGTTACAGATGTGTAAATGTATTCGACATTTGTTTTGCGAACTGAGGGGCTTATTAACGAATGCGCGGAACATACGATTTGCGAGGTTAAGCAACGCTTGCCGCGGTCAGTACTTGGATGGGTGACCATTCGTTACACATCGGGACTCTCGCGCCTCGCGAATATCTATGACAGTTGTAGTCGGAAGCCCGAATTTCTGACAACCGGTCTAACCTTAAGATATCGGTATTACTCAGTAACTGGGTTGCGGAGGTCTGACGGCAGTCGCTCCGTATAATATACTGGTATCCAGCTGCATCTGGTTGGACTGGAAGCTGACCCCAACATAGTTGGGAAAAAGCTAGGCAGGACGATATTTGTTTTATGAACTGATGGTCTAATTTTAACCATGTGTGAGTGTATGCAGAGGACTGAATCTTGAAGTCTATTCTATGAAATAAAAAAAATACACAATAACTACTACAGACAGCGTAGTAGATGGAAGGGATTCCATCTATTTTCGTAAATTAAAAGTCTAAATGAAAATAAAAGATGTGTGAGACATCGAAACATCAATTCCGAGCAGAGGCTATTCTAGTAATACAATAATTGTTGACAATTCGACAACTTTCAAAATGTTAGATCTGGTTGCGATTTGTCAGTAGAATTGCTCTGCTGCTCGACGATTACCGTTACCTTGACCGCCGAAGGAGAGCAGTACCCATTAGACAGTTGAGTCAAGTTCAAGGCGTATTGTTAATATGTATTTCTTATAACTTTTCTTTGCCCATCACTTTACAATAAAATTAAGAAGAAAATAATAAATAAGTACAACGAAGAATTTCCAATTTACGGCCTAACATTTTTTATCTGCAAAAAAAACTATTCGCTCATACTAAACATAAAGTACTACGAAATTGAAGATTTCCTAAAGAACTGATCACACAAACACATACGCGCATCACACATTGCATAGAAACGAAACACACCACACAAACCAACAGAACTATTTTTTAAACTGCTTCTACATTCTTGGATCTTTTTTTTAAACTAATTGCCTATTGTTTATTCTTTGTTTTTGTATATGCATGTAATGATGTTACTGAAAGAGCGAGTAGAGGAACTTCAAGTATACTCCACCAAGAAGAACATAGTCTGCTTAGTTGTCGGCAATAAGATTGATAAAAGCATATCATTTTGGGACTAAGTGCATAATATCAGCAAACACATTGGGTCACCCGCGCGACGGCGCAACGAGTATTCCCAAGGAGGGTTGATGTCAGGCAGACGGCCGGTCATAAAACAATAAGCCAAAACCTCTAACAACATGGATTTATGGAGCACATGTTGTGCCGACTCCACCTAGTGTGGGATAAGGGCAGGAAGAAGAAGATGGAATTATATTACTCGGAATAAACAGTACGGCGATTTTATCTTTGCCGCTCTGAACATCGTGCAGGTGGTTGCGGAATAAATTTTTTAGCAACAAAATAGCTTTTAGTTAACATTTAATTACTACGATCTTAGGATTAGCCATTATTTAAGTACATAAAATTTTATTTAATAGTTTTTACTGTAAGTAACTGGTCATGAGTGTACATGCGCGACAGTTCGCAACGCCTATGTTCAGAGTGGCCACGACTCGTCACCCGTGCTGTAGGTACATATAGGTATATATAACACGTGTTAAAGTCATCCATTTCGACGGGAGATCGGAATTTCTTCTAAACACAGTTTACCTCGTGTAAGCAAATGACAATTTAACAAAGTATGTCAAATGATACTTTGTATTGATAATAATTACCGAACGAAACATTATTATTATTTATTTATTTATTATAATCTCCCTTACAACTATCATTACAGGTGTATACCTAATGCGATAGTGTGGTCTTAAAATTACCATACAATTAAAAAAATATCTATACATATAAAAATAAAATAAAAACAACAACCTAATTATATCCTACACTAATCTACACTGTAGCATAACAAAAACAACAGTATTTTTGCGAATTCACTCAAAGGGCATGTAAATACATCGATCTTCACGTGAAGATCGTTAATAACCCGAATTGCGCGGGTCAATGGTGTGTTAGCGAGAAGGTTGGTCCTGGCCGCTGGCACGGCCAGTAGTGGCGGGCGGCGCCGCCTCCACACATAGCGGTCAGGTACACATACATTTTTACGAATATATTATCTGTGGTCAAGCCTGCTAAAAACTAGACAGATTTTTAAAGATTGCTTGTTACGAAAGTTTTCTCTGTCAGTTTATAATTACCAAAACTGTAATAAGAAGGTGATTAAAGCGCCATACCTTAACGTAAATTGAGTAAAGTTATTCCCGACCACTGGATAAAGGTACTGACCTTTATAGAAAGTTTTCACTCGTAACCTATCTAGGAAAACAGTACTCCCACTAAGGCCCAATTTTACCAACGTCGAATAGCGTTTATCCAAAGAATAAATTTGACATTTTGACAGCTTTTCTATAGAAATTCTGTCAAAACGTCTAATTTATTCCTTGGATAAACACTATCGACGTTGGTAAAATCGGGCCTAACTAGATTGAGTGCTATACATACCTGTGCTATATTTACCTAGCCAAGTAATCTGGTCCAAGTTAAACAATAAATCTTTATCTTATCTTAATTATCTGTATATATAATTAATTATGTATGTATCCTATTTGAGTGTGTGTATATATATACCTATATATATATATATATATATTTAAAATATGTATTGTGATTATACCTATTATTTAGTTGATTCCCGGTTTTTAGTAGGTTGCATATTTGTACGCTGCAAACTGCCCTTTATATTTTTTCTTAACTATTCTTTCCATCCAGTGGTTGTCTGGAAGAAATTGCTTTAAGCGATAAGACCGCCATTTGTACTGTTAATTATGTGTATTCCTTGTTTTATTTCTTTTAGTGTGCAATAAAGTATATCTATCTATCTATCTATCTTATTGTTTTACGATAATAATAACATCGTTTAATAATGTTTCTGTTTAAGTACACTTTGCATCTTTTTTATACCTACATATTTAAATCCCGTTATTTATCGTAGCGCAATTTTTCGCGGCAACAATCTAATTCAAATGTAAATACGGATTTGGACTTATGAGTAAACTGCATAGAAACAACGTTTGATGTGAAAATAGAGGACACGGAAAAAAGATTATTTACTTACCAAAAAAGAAATGGTATTGTCACTTGGATCGAGTCACGCTGTTTTTACTAAGCCAATGACCCCACGGTGGTGGTATCTGCATTTGTCTGATCAACAAAATATACCAAAACTAGCGACCCGCCCCGGCTTCGCACGGGTGCAATGTAGATACTAATGTGGGGCATATAAACCTTCCTCTTGAATCACTCTATCTATTGCTGAAACCTGCATTAAAATCCGTTGCGTAGTTTAAAACATCTAAGCGTACAGACAGTGGGAGCGACTTTGTTTTATACTATGTAAAGATTTAGAATTAACATAACATCACGCGTGTTTTCCCCGAAGGGTAGGGCAGAGGTGTATAGTAACATCCTCATTTCGCCGTTAGTTTAAGTAGCATGTAAGGAGGCAAACCTATCGCCATCAACCGGGTACAAACCCAAATTCCGGGCCGTTACTAACAAATTTCTCATGGAAAATCCCAATAATACTGCCCGACCTAGGGATCGAACCCAGGACTTCACGATCAGCAGTCGCGCCACCACTACACCAACGAGGCAGTTAGAATTTTGGTATCAACATAGTTATGACAATAAATTATTTATTTATTTATTTATTACATAACAAACTTACATCTATCATTACAGGTACAGACCTAATGCGATAGAGCAGTTAATTTACAAGCCTAAATAGTTTTTTATTTCAAATAATTATTTCGTACATAATAATTAATAAGTAGCCCTTGTGAATTCGCTCAATGTACACGAAAATATATCAGTTTGTTCAGCTACCGCGACGAGCGTGCGCAAGGCACGCGTCAGCGGCGCCCGCTGCAGCAAGTTAGTTCGCCCACCACTTAATTAAGTTGCTTTTCAAAATTTTATATTTAGCCTCCATTAGACGCACTAATTGATGTATCAGTCTGTTACTGTTTACTTCACACTCTAAAACCGAATCTCCTCCGACCATTTTTTGTTAGAAATAGCCCCAATATGTTTTTCAAACAAAATTGGGGCGTGGCCTAACAGTTAACTGTGTTGTTATTGGTCTAAGTGTTAACTAAACATGTTTGATTAGTTTGTTTTGTTAGATTTTTGTACAAGAAGACCCAGCTTCAGCGTAACAAAAGAAAAACATTGTTTCTGTCATTGTATACTCAATTAATTAAGGATGAAGCGAAAGGGGTATGTAAGAGTCGTAGCATGTGGCGTTCTATAGTTTCTGCCTACCCCTATGGGAAAAAGGCGTGAGTTTATGTATGTATGTATGTATACTCAATTACTATTAAGCATGCCATATACCTATCATCTGCTAGCCCAGGGATCACCAATTAGTTTCGCTCGGGGTCCGTTTTAAGAAATGAAATGACCATCGGGGTCCGCACAACATTTTATAGATTATTTTTTTGGAATTGGCTTCAACAAATATAATGCGGGGGATACATTTTTATTAAATTACGTACTCTGTAGTGCAAGTTGCTATGTTCTCGCGGTCCGCACAAAATGGGTCGGCGGTCCGGATGCGGACCGCGGTCCGCCATTTGGCGAACCCTGTGCTAGCCTTTTCTCAACTATGTTGGGGTCAGCTTCCAGTCTAACCAGATGCGGCTGAATACCAGTATCTTACACGCAGCGACTGTCATCAGACCTCCGCAATGCCGATATCCTAAGATTAGACCAGTTTGTCAGACTTTCGGACTTCTGACTTCTTTTGACATAGGTATTCGTATGACACCCGGGACTGACTGTTTAACGTGCACTCCGAGGCACGGAAGGGTCTCGATGTGTAACAGACGGTCACCCATCCACAGACTGACCGCCGCAAGTGCAGCTTAACCTCGCATATCGTATGATCCGCGCGGTTGGTAATTAACCTCGAGCCCCTGTCCTATATCATGTACCTATCATACGACACTTAAATAATTATGTCATCAGCAGAATAACTTAACCCTAAATTAATCATACGTGTTTATTATTCAATCAGTTCACTAATATTAAAATAACTTCCTATTCCGTATTTAAAATTCGAATTGATCTACGCACTAAATGTGCGCCTACGCTCGAAAATGAATCACTATCGAATACACGTCATGATCAACAGCTATTGTTCGTTATTTGATCAATAACTATCACTTCTTAATTGAACAACATTAAAGAAGTATTCTTGCGAACGATATAAACATGTCCGTTCAGAAATGAATCATGGCTGTGGATCATAGATTACCATGTGGATAAATGGAAAAAGGTGAAAGGTGTCAGTCAACGCAAAGTGACAGGACGAAATTAACGGTAATTTAAAATTGAGTAGTGTTTGAGTACTTGACCGTTAGTGTCATAGAGCACCTACCCCAAATCGCGGTGGGGATTGCCACCATGTTATCGGTAGCTGGTAACACTGGACAATGTTGATAAATCGTCAAGATGAGTCAACGTACCCGAAGTTATAAAAACACTGGTCATTCGATGGAGCAGAGGATTCCATGTCGAACAGCCGAAGAAGTCTGACCTTTTATATCTGATTTGATTGCCCTTATTTTCTGATCTTGTGTAAATTAGCTTCTGTAACTAACCCAATTAAAAGTACTCTCAGTGGTGGAGAGTCTATGTTGGTTTCATTTACTTTATTTACCATGCTCCCAATCCTGACATACCGATATTAGCTATAACTGTAATGATAGATTCACCCCTACAAGATTCTGTTGCCTGTCTTTATAACCACCATCAAAATTTACACGAAACCACCCCCCGTTGCTGATGTCTCGCACAGTCTTCTAAATGACCGCCTTTTTAACCCATTACCAGTTTCAGTCATAGATTTAAGCTGATCATCGTACTGGATTCGCGTCACTTAAATAATTACTTACTTTGTGAAGTTGAAATCCTTTGAGGCAAGGATCTCAGCTAAGGAGCCCCACAGCGTCCTATGCAACTCCCGGACCGGAGCCCCCCACCAGCTCGCGTGCCAGTACCGCACTGTTGAGGAGACGCAACAATTGACACCTATAACAAAGAAGATTAATATTATGCCGTGAATAAAATCAGGATCGATCAGAACTGCTTCGTTGTCGTTCGATCCCCAAGTCGGGCAAAGAGTTACAGGGTTTTTCCGTGTGGAATTCCTTAGTAGCAGCTCGGAGTTTGGATTTGTGCCCGGTTGATGGCAATAGGCTCGTCCTCTATTACATGAGACTTAAACGCGAAATGAGGGTTGTTACTATACACCTCTGCCCAAGCCTTTGGGGAACACATGCGTGATGTTATATTAAAATCAGGATATGTTATTTCTTGGCTAACAAACCGACGGCCCTGATGGTAAGTGGTACCAGCCGCCTATACACCTACAACACCAAGAGGATTACTGATGCATTGCCAAACTCTAGAGACAAAGTTTGAAGTCTCATGTGCCTGTAATTTCACCGGCACCCATACCACAGTCTACTCATTCCATACAGTCGTCCATCGTGGTGACGTCTCTCCAACATAACATCACGCCTGTATTCCGCGAAGAGTGGGGCAGAGGTGTATAGTAACATCCTCATTTCGCTGTTATGTTCAAGTCCCATGTAATGGGGGGCGAGCCTATTGCCATCAACCGGGCACAAATCCAAACTCCGTACTGCTACTCAGGAATTCCACGGTGAAAAACCCAATAACACTTTGCCCGACCTGGGAATCGAACCCAGGACCTCATGATCAGCAGTCGCGCTTGCCACCACTAGACCAACGAAGCAGACGAATTCATAATTCTAGATAATGTCTTGGGAATGACCAGGGAACGGGCGAAGCCTATTCCTTTCTGTTGGAAAATTTCTCAGAAACAACCTCTAGGCACTACCGAGGCTTTCATGGGCTGCGCTTCGTCGCCTGTGGTTATCCAGTAAAACCATCTCTAACAAGATTTCTTTCTTTCTTTTTCGTGTGGTTAGTGACTAACCTGGTGTCAGAGATAATACCGCCCATGGGCCTCTGACTTGGCTTCACATGCCGTCGAGAAATATATCTCAGGCATGCCGGTTTCCTCACGATGTTTTCCTTCACCGTTTTAAAGCAAGTGATAATTATACAATACGCACATGAATCCCAAAAGTCAGAGGTGGGTGCCTTGGGTTCGAACTCGAGAATTATGACTTGTCAGTCCAACCTTCATACCACTAGGCTATCATTGCTGTTCTGCCGGGGTTGCGGTGCATGCTTTTGTGAATCCCCGGTTGAGCGGTCAAGAGGAGGAACATCGTTAGTTTTTAGCCGGTAAGACTCCGGCAGACACCCTCGCCTTCCCCGGGCGAGGGACATCCATGAGGAATTTACAAAAAGAAAACATTGCGGTTAGTTCATCTTGATTTCCTTCAAAAACTGTATTTAATAAATGATCACTCGGAGAGTCTAATCAAATCAAATCATTTATTATTCATACATTTTGGGTAAGACACGTTCACAGGTTTAGTCTATTTTGCATTCATCAGTTTTGATTTTGCAGATCGTGTCTGTCCTCTACGTCATTGCTTCCAAACTTCCTTATTCGTCATAAGTCTGACCATACGATACAACGACGTAGATATGATTTTAAAGGAATTTTATATCGGCGCCTACGGAGCTATTAGATATCCTGCTATGCAAATATTCTGTTTACATACCAATTAGGAACTTAGACGCGTTAATTTTATGCATTTGACGGTTTTTTACGAGACTCCAAAAAGCGGCGGTGCCAATTAAAATGAGAGATTATTCTTGTTCGATTTTTTTGGTGTGACCGAAATTGCAGGTAAGTAACTATTAGTTAATCTGTGGTTAAGGGTCCGCCACACCAAACGCTCGAAGCCGTCCGCTTTGGCACGACCACTACTCGCATTAGGTGACACCATGCTTCACAGTGTCCCTTGAATACAACTTACGCGGGCCAGCAAACAACACCACTTTGTTTTTGTAAATATTAAAAAATATTGCTAAACGACTTATGATGATTTTAGAAGAGGTAACCTGGTACTTGGAGATGTACTTAGTGTTCCTAATACCCTTTTTATTTTTTTCTTGTTGGAAAATCCTCATGGATGTCCCTCGCCCGGGGAAGGCGAGGGGGTCTGCCGGACTCTTACCGGCTTAAAACCAACGGTGTCCCTCCTTCTGACCTAAGGCCGGGGTCACGGGATTCGCAAAAGCATGCACCGCAACCCCGGCAGTTCCTAATACATTTTTTTTCTCGTTGGAAAATCCTTATGGATATCCCTCGCCCGGGGAAGGCGAGGGGGTCTGCCGGACTCTTACCGGCTAAAAACCAACGGTGTTCCTTCTCCTGACCGTACGGCTGGGGTCGCGGGATTCGCAAAAGCATGCACCGCAACCCCGGCAGGTCCCGGTCCGCCAAACCTCGGCGGACCTCTCCTCTGTGGGGCCTGGCCCCACGTCCTCCTGAAAAGCGCGCACGGAACACGGCGAGCCGCCTTTTCGGGCCTGTGACTGGTCGGGCGGCGAGTCCCCATACGCGTCGCCCGCAGGCCACACACTAGGGTGGCTGGAGGTCGTCGCGTACGCCCGCCGGCGCCCGGTGCGTCTGGCGCGGGAAGGGAGAAGAGCACACCGCTCCCTCTCCCTCTCCGCTTCCTCTTTGGTCGCTATCACCCCCTCACAAAAGGAGGCGATGGCTTCCCACGCAGTCTCGCTTCCGACCATGGACAGAATCACGGCCGGAAGCGAGAGGTTACCGCCGACCGCCGGGACACGCCTACAGCGTGTGCAGCGCCGTATCCTCGGGGCAGTCGCAGAGGTGACAACCGGGCGTCTGCTCCCGGCCTATGCGACACAGGTACTTCCCGAAACAGCCATGTTCCGAGAGCACCTGCGTCAGCCGGAAGCTGAGGGCGCCATGCTGCCTCTCAAGCCACTCCTCCATAACGGGCCTTACCGCCGTGCCCCACATCGCTAGTGCCTGCCTACCTAGTCCGAAAACCAATGCACGCCACTGGTAGGTATATATTAAATTCAAACTACAACAACAACATTAAATTTAAACAGATGACATTGATCTTGATAACATTATGACGTGAGTAAACAAGTAGATTGTAAAAAACACTATCCTTATCAGATGAATTGTTGCGCATTTAATCGCTATTTAATCAAACAGGAGCTAAACTGTAGCGGCGTACGCGCAGGTCACATTGAACGTCTCATAATCACAAATAATTCAGACAAGGCAAATAACGTTTATGTCACGTGTTTGTCTGTTTCCCAACTGTTGGGGTCGGCTTTCGTTCTAACTAGGTGCGGCTGAGTACAAGTATTTTACACGGAACGACTGCCATCAGCGCTCCGCAACCCAGTTACCCCTCGTTACAGAAAATGTACTTATTCTACATGCATCAGATTTTTTTCGTTTTTTTTTTAATATGCATACTTCAAGTAGCAAACATTTATGATAGATCCTTAAAACACTTGTTTGAAATATTTTACACATGATAATTATGGTTTAAGACCAGTTAATTTCTTTGAAAAAGACCTTTACACAAATTATGTTTACATCTTAATTTTAGGTGTAAACGAGGGGTTACAGGCAACTCAGGCAATGCCCATCAGCGCTGCCAATCGCGGGGAAAGTCCCAGATTTGCGGGGAATTGGGGGTCCGTGCGGGGAAAGCGCGGGGAATGAGAGAAATCGGGGAATTGTGACCAATTTCAATTTTTTTCGGTTTTGTGTTTGTAAATGCACTCAAGATACAGGAGTAATCAAAAGAGTGAGTGGAACCCGGACCGGGACCGACGGATGGACAACATTATTCTCCTGTTATAACAACATAAGTAGTTTTTATAATTTTCAATCCAAATGCCAATAGTTTCAATTATTTGCAAATTTTCCTGGGATCAGCAGTAACTCGGAGGAGCTTTGCAAATTTCTTAACTGATAATCAGTTCAAACATAATCATCAACATCTACGACCTGCCGGCGCGCGCGCAGCTGACATTGAACGCTTCGTTCACTTTCGACACACGTTGCGATTACGCAACTGATACGAACACAGCTGTTTTGTTATGCAAATTATAAATAAAAGAATAAATGCCGTTTGGTTCACTTCAAAGTTTTTTTTATTATTAATACCTATTTAATGTGAATATTATATTCATATTTTGTATAAATACATAACGGAGGTGCATGGATGCGCAAGAGTCCGGTTACGAATAAATTACTACATCACTATCCACGGGTGAACGAGTTTTATTAAACACAATGGACATTTTTTTTCTTTTTTTTAGGTTTAGTGTCTTTATTTATATCAGTTATATCACTATTGCATTATTTTTAAGTGCATGTTATAGACATTAATGGAGATGGAGTTCATGACGTACCAATACCTCCCCCCTGTCCCCATCGATCTACGAGATTAGTTTCCAGTTTGAAACAACGAAAATTGTGTTGTTATTCTTCGTTGAAATATTTCGTTGAATTTGAGAAATAATTTGCCACTCGCCAAAATAACACATTATATTTTGATGACTGTCTGTCTGTGTGTGTTGGCAGCTCTTCAAAATGACTGGACTGATTAGTAACGAGTAGAAACGAAAACAATAATATTTTGACGACCGTCTGGTTCAATGTATACACGTTAATTAATTGCTGTCGGTAACGGGGTGTACTGTGTAAGCGACGAACGCGACGAACGCGACAAACGCGACAAACGCGATCAAGACAACGGCATTCTTACTAGCGGCCTATGTAGCGAGACGCGACGTAACGCGTATTTGTTCCACTTCGTGTCGCGTCGCGTTGCACCGCGTCGCGTTTGTTGCTTACGCAGGGCACCCCGTAACACTGGACAATGTTCTTGAAGGCGTTGTCAGACAGAGAGCGTGGCTGGGTGTGTTATTCACGTCGCGTGTTGATCGCGTGCTCTTGGCGTGCGAATAACTATGCCAATGTATGGAAGACGCCACACAGAGACTGCCACGCGAAACTTGGCGTGCTACCACGCTCTCTGTCTGACCAAGCCTAAAAGGAAGATAGTCGTCGATATGGATCATCAGCGTACCTGACGTTATAAAAGGTGGTTGTCATTCACGAAGCGGGGCATTCTGTGTAGGTCATCAGCCGAGGAAGTCTGAACTTTTCTATCTGATTAGATTGTCCTTATTTTTTGATCTTGTGAACTCTGAACTTACCACTAACCCAAATATAAGTACTCTCAGTGGTGGAGAGTATGTTGGCTTTATTTACTATTTTGACCATGCTCGTAATCTTAACAGATCGACGAGTTATATTTACTGTGATGAGATTCAATCGTACATAATTCTGTAAGCTGTCTTCTACATAATACTGGATAGATTTAATTGGGTTTTCTCATGCGAATTAGAATTTAATCGTTGCTTGCGTTAATGTTGAAGGAAAAATATCGTAATGGCTCTAAAAAGTTCTCGATTGTGTGTATAGTCCGCCAATCCGCAGCAAGCCAGTTAGACGTAAGCCCTTCTAATTCTGAGAACAGGCCGTGCGGAACAGTGGGTCAGTGATAGGTAGATTATGTAGGTTTTGTTGTACTGTAGGAGAAGGGTCTTAAATCTCTTAAGAATTCTTACCTGGTTTTAAAACGTAAGGAGTAAGATATATCATGAGAAAACTCTCGTTGTGTTCAATTTTTATTGATTGCAAGTAAGAGAGCCGAGAAAGCCAAAGTCAGAATGAGACTCTCCTCGAGAAACCATTCTCGTGTAAATAAGCCTTAAATCTATTATATTCTGTCGACTACTTACTAGGTATAACAGCCATGACACTGGCAAACTCCAGTATAGAATTAAATAGTTTCCTACGCGTAGTTGTACTGGTCGTACCTACCTTAATTCAATAATAACTCAGCTATGTACAATATAATACCCGTAGTACAGAGTTTAAGAACCTTTGGTACGCGTGGCATAGCGTGCGTAGCACACGACAGAATATTGTAGGGATAAGATTGAGGTCCGTAAAATAAGGGATTTAGGATTAAACATATTACCAACGCATTTCAACGACCAAGTTGCTTGGTAATGGCATTAAAATATCATCAATTTTCCATTACCTATGTATGCTACAGACTATCCAGTTACTCGAAACTTAATATTTACATAGTATAAAACAAAGTCGCTCCCGCTGTCTGTACGCTTAGATCTTTTAAACTACGCAATGGATTTTAATGCAGTTTTCAACAATAGATAGAGTGATTCAAGAGGAAGGTTTATATTCCTCACATTAGTATCTACATTGCACCCGTGCAAGGCCGGGGCGGGTCGCTAGTATAAAATAAAATACTCGGGTCGTAGAGATCATATGATATCTACGACCCGAGTTAGGTTGCTTTTAAACTGGGGTGATTACAAGCTACAAAATATTACGCGCGTGTTCAACCAAGGTTCACTATTCCTGTCAATAATATACTTATCAATATCACGACAAGGAAATTAAATAAGCCATGATTCAGCAGCAAACAGTAAACACGAGGTGGAATGGGGTGAACGCACTAAACACGGCCACTGCCCAGAGGCTACCGCAACGCCCGCAACGTCCGCAACGCGTCTCACCTTAGAGTGGGCGCGCAATGCAGGTATCTTGCGATTATTCGGATGTTGGTTAAGTGATGCGTGTTTATGGTGCAATAAATACGGTGTCTGGGTAGAGGGTAACGCAACGCGACTTCAGAGTGGGCTCGTTTTGCAGATAACTTACAAAAATTGAAGATTGGAGTTTGCAAGTTTTTGCGTTTGTTTCTGGAGTGCAATTAATATGACTAGTGGCCAGCGCTAGATCCGCAACTTTATAGTAAGCAGTGCACGCATTGCAGATATCATGCGGATATTGAAGATATGAGTACAGAAGTTGGCTTGAGTTGAGCGAAGTGCAGTTTAATAAAAGCCAAAGTTCACTCTTAGAATTCGCTAACGCAACGCAAAGCGCACATTGAGACACTGCGTTTAGTTGGTATTGCAGAATTCTTGAGAAGAAGGGCTAGATTTGAATAAGCAATAATTAGCACTAAAGTGTAAATACGTGAAGTGAGCAAACGCACTAAGTATGAACACACGACTTTTGAATTAACTTAAGTATGTTATCGGTAGCTGGTAACAGTGGACAATGTTGATAAACGAGGGTAGTCGTCAAGATGAATCAACGTACCCGAAGTTATAAAAACACTGGTTATTCGACGGAGCAGACGATTCCATGTCGAACAGCTGAACAAGTCTGACCTTTTATATCTGACTAGCTGTGTCCTCACGGCTCCGCCCATAGCCTATGTTACGCAGTGATAATGTAGCTTTCTAACGGCAAAATAATTTTATAAATCGGTCCAGTAATTTTTAAGTTTATTCGTTACATACAAAAATACAATCTTTCCTCTTTATAATATAACTAGCTGTGTCCTCACGGCTCCGCCCGTAGCCTATGTTACACAGTGATAATGAAGCTTTCTAACGGCAAAATAATTTTTGAAATCGGTCCAGTAGTTTTTAAGTTTATTCGTTACATACAAAAATCTAAAAATACAAATCTTTCCTCTTTATAATATTAGTATAGAAGTATAGATTAGTTTGTCCTTATTTTCTGATCTTGTGTAAATTGTGTTAATAATTATATTGTGAACTAGCTTCTGTAACTAACCCCTAACCCAGATATAAGTACTCTCAGTGGTGGAGAGTCTATGTTGGTTTCATTTACCTTATTTACCATACCCGCAATCCTGACATACCGATATTAGCTATAACTGTAAGATAGATTCACCCCTACAAGATTAGTATGTTGTCTGGCTTTTACAAGCATGTATTGTATCGCCAATAATAAAGACATTTCGCAGGCGACCTTCACAAGGTGTGTCTTGTTCAAAAATAAAGTGTTATTTTCTCGACGAATGACGCCAAAATTAGTATCATAAAATGGTTGATTTATCGCTCATTATAAAGCTTAATTAATTCAGTCACGTTTGAGCAGTTAAGGCATTAAACGTTGCGACAATCAAAACACGTGTATGCAATATACTGTAACATTAAAACAGGTCAGCTGAAGCAAGAAAAGTACTTAAGAGTTGGCGCGCATTATAGACATTTCTTGTACAAGGTTAGTCGGAAAGGGGGTACTAAGCCGAAAAGGTGTTAAAGTAACCATAATATGTGTTAACTTTTGTTCTACAACTTTCCCCAAAACTCAACAGTTTAAGAGAAATAGCTTTTCAAAGATTTCGTAAAAAATATGCTAAAATCTATCTGTCCATAGCTATGAGCAGCTGTGTTTACAATTTAGATCATATTTGTGGTCAAGGATTAGAAACTTAATTTTCTGAATTCATAACTAAAGCAGGTATGTTTTTAAAAAAAAAAAACAGAAATAATAATATTTTTGCATGCAAATGAAAATGATCGAATTTTGAAATTTTAACACTTGCTTTAAAATAGTCATCAGTGATACTTTAAGTTACCTGCGGCTTAGTACCCCCTTTCCGACTAGCCTTGTATATCGTAGGATGATCGGAAAAATAGAATCTTTGCGATAATCCAAGGACGATTGCAAAGGACCGGATATTTGGAATCCAAGACAGATTGTTGTAATCATTCGCGCTATTTTCAGGATCATTGCAAAAATCCCAGTTTGTTTAGGAAGATTGGAAACATGAACGCTGATTGGCTAATCTAAGAGTCGATTTATAACATCTTTATTCTGGTTGGTCTGAACATGGCTCTTCACAAAGATCTATAGGCATAGAACAGTGATAACGATCATATCAGCCAATCAGCGCTCATAACGTAAGCGGTATTCACGATTTACCTAAGATAAGCCGGATTTTTGCAATGATCATAAAATATCTCTGATGATTACGAAGACCTGTCTTAGATTTCAAATATCAGGTCCTTTGCAATCGTCGTAGGACTATCGCAAAGATCCGATTTTTCCGATTATCCAACAAATATACCCACACCGTGATTTTTTTATCGATTTCCAGGCCGTGTATTGACTTCATTTTAGAAATATCATCGATTAGACAAGATAAACTTTTAAAAATAAGACAAAAAAACATCTTCGGTAACTTTGTGTGGGACGAGACTATTTTTTCAAACGATCAAAATTTCACGGTGTTTTAGACGCATGACTAATGTTCATAGTGAAAGTTTTATAGACCACGAATTGGTTAATGAAATAGGCTATATTTTATTTAGTGAATATACATTAGGTGAGAATGAGGTTAAACGCGAGCCTAGACTAAATAGAAAAACTTTTTAACTGATGTGAATCCATTTAAATGAGTACGAAGCTACTGGCACACTTATTTATGTAGAAACGTTTAAATACCAAAAAGAAAATACGTTGTTCCAATTTTAAACAGACAATTTGGCATAAAGAGGAGGGAAGGCCGGAGAGCATTAAGTGCAGACGATTTGTCCTTGAAAAGTATTGCGTGCCAAGAAAAACGTTATCAAAATAAAAAAAAAGTCGTGATTCAGCTGTGAGAGGTAAACACGCACAATGGGGTAAGCGTGCTAATTACAGCCCAGGCTACGACCTACAATACCTGTCCTACAATATTTGTCTAGATACTAACACACTTTATACCTACGTTATGTCTTTAGACTAATTTCCGCATATCAACACAGTTTTTATTTTTAGCATGCGTCAAAAACATCGAATAATATTGAGCTTACATAATCTAATATTGTCATGAATAATATGTGTTTTTCCTCAAATTAATCAAACATTTAAAAGTTATGGATATCTAAATAATGACGTCATGTCTCAGAGACCTCCATATTGTAAACCACACACACAGTGTGGTCTAAAATGCAATCTAATAATAGGTCGGATTTGAAATGTCCTGTCAAAATAAACTGTGTAGTGTAGATACTAGAAATAATTATTGAAATGCACGACGAACTACATTTTAGCGCTATATTTAGGCAAAGGAGTGTATCTTCTGTTCTTACTTATTCTGTGGTTTTATAGAAACGTCAAATCTATCTATGACGTTGCGGCAACTGTTGTTGTTCTTTTAAAAATCTATTTTTATCTAGACGTCTTTATATACAATCTAAACAAGGTCATACAATACACACAATTTTATTTTTATTAATATGGCAAATATATTTTCTAAAAATATACAGAAACTGCGATTAAAAGTCGTAAGTGTATTTGACCGCTATTTTCGCAAACAAAATTGCCAATTAGCGTGTTGTATGGGCCACAAAGATTCGTCCGATTGCCTTCCATATTATCAATATGGTTAAAAATAGTGTTTCAATTCTGAATCACGATGTATTTGCATACGCGAAGCAAAATAAAGGAATTACAAAACAAAGGCTCGTATTGTTTGATTCAAACAAAGTCTGAAGACATTTTACGCCATCTTGGATTTCCAATGTTTGTCACATACAAATGGCGTCGTGTCAAAGGGGTAACTGTTTTAAAACGATACTTTATATTATTTCTCAGACTTAAGTTAGACTTCTTAAGCTATGCTATGTTATCAAATGATTAAGTTATTTCTATGGCCGTAAGCGGCGAATGAATAAAAGATCATTAACTACCTCGTTGGTCTAGTGATCATGCGCGACTGCAGATCGTGGGGTCCTGGTTTCAATCCCCAAGTCGTGCAGTCTTATTGGGTTTTTTCGTGTGAAATTTTTCAGTAGCAGCCCGGAGGTTGGATTTGAGCCCGATTGATGGCAAAAAGCTCGCCCCCTATTACATGGAACTTAAACATAACGGCGAAATAAGCGTGTTACTATACACCTCTGTCCAATCCTTCGGGGAATACAGGCGTTATGTTAGTCTCCTTGTGTCCTTCTATGGGTTAACAAGTCTATAATCTACCCAATTGCTAGTCTAGACCGTAAGATTAACTCGGTTAAGTTTACGTTTCTAAGGAACGTATTTTTTTATGAATCTATCAGTGGCGAAGGGTGAATTTTCTTAAAAGGGAAGCCGAACCAAAAAATGCTTACCTTGCTCAAGTGTGATGCGTGAATTCCAGTAACTACTCGTATAACTGTGGCCCTCCCTGTGGCTGACTTCGAAAGCTTGTACAGATGAATTACTTGAATTAATTGGCTTTAGCTCACTTTCACTATACATGTAAGCACTGATACATAGAAACAGTGTATTGTAAGTATAATAAAAGTGGTTTTGAGAAAAGCCGTTTGGGGAGGGATATGAGAAGAACATCAGCAGTCCGACTGACGCTAACGTCATAGAAACCAAGAAAACGTTCTTCGATTCCAGTTTCAGATAAATAGGTACCTAAATATTACCGTTAGTTGCTCCCTATGACTAACATCGGGCGTTTCGTCAATCATGACCGATACAAACTGAGCCTTATTTATTTCCAACTTTAATTTAAAACGAATGCGATACTTTGTATTAAATCATTTTGTATATCACTCGAAAGGCCAGAGAATGTGGGATTCTGTGTTGAGGAACATTGTTCCAAATGCGAATCGATTACGGTATCATACTTGCTTAAATATAACAACGTTTCGATATAGTTACCGCGGTTATCGGATGCCGGATATTCGTGGTGGCCGCGAAAGGCTAATTCTTTTTTACCTAGCAAAATTACTGTGTCGATGAACCATTTCATTAAACTTCTATTCCGATCTACTTTTCTATTATGAACTTCATACGTATTAGCAAAAAATGTTTCTATCCTACGATTTCCGAAATCATGCAAAGATAAACAACTTCGGATATGTTTTTCGGTCTGAACATGTTTTTTGGACGAATTTGAAAGATTATTAATATCTTTAAATCCCGTGTGGCTCCATAAGCTACTAGAATCTGAGAATAATATGCAAGGAAAACAAAACAATTTATTTAATTTACAACTTCCCGTAAGCCAAGGGTATTTGTCGTACTTACAAAGAACTGTTAAAATGTTTGAAAAAACCATCGCGTCGTTTGTAATTTATAATCATGGGCGAGCACGGCCTAACTGAATTACATGTTTTTTATTTTCAAAACTCAACTTTGAAAAGGATTTTTCCTCAGTCAACAAATAATCTGTCAGAGAGCATTCTACGTTCACTAATGCCGCCATGGTATCGAATTTACTAAATAATAACAAAATCACTACTTAAATAACTACTTTCTAATAAAACTACGAAATAAAAAAACTATCCTTACTTACCTAAATACCTATTTAAATAGACGATCACCAAACAATACAACGCCACTAACCTTGTTTTTAGTGCACTATCACTTCGCAAAACTATCACTAGTTTACACAAATAAATCAATTTCAACAATAATACATGAATAATGCTATAAGATTCTAAATTATGATACGAATATATCAAATCAAATGCAAATGAACAAGTGAAAACAATAATATAAATAAGCGCGAAAAAAATCTGTTGTGAATCTGTCATCCAAATATTACTATCTGAACAAATTACGAACTTCAGTAGCATTATTTCCATCTCGTTCTGGCGTACGCATTTCCTATCTCTGTCCTTATCGTAACTAGATGAATCGCGGGTTGCCATCGTCGCTATATCTAGCGGTGTTATGTTGCCTCAAGGTCACGATCGCTACAAGTGAAACTATGAATTAAATGTACTGGATTCCTGCCGCGCCTGACCGGCTTTTCTTTTATGTCGTTTCAAGTTACGTTGCTGCGAAAAAAATTGTAGGCGTTTATTTATTTCTTTGATTGTTACTTTCATAAACAAATGTTATACCTGCAATGTAACTTCGTAAATACCTAATTATTTGTTTAAATGATAATTGAAAATAATAGATACTAGTATTTGCCATATTTCGAAAGGGAAGCCGATAGGAATCGAGTTGTATGGAGCCTTCGCCACTGGAATCTATCTAAAACAGGAACTTCTTCAAATACTCTAGAGACATCACGAATTGTCTATACCTAAATACATAATAACTTGTCCTGACTGACTGATTCATCAACGCAGAGCTTAGGCGATTCGCACACTGCACCGCATCACGCAGCGTAGCGCGGGAGAGAGTGTTCTTACGTTGTTTGCAAGTATCTGTGTTTGTATAGAAGACACGCGTAGTACAACACACAGAAGACGCATTCACGCGCAGTGTTGTGGCTCCGTCGCCACGCACCCCGCCGCGTAGCGCGGAGCAGTGTGTTTCGCCTTCAACCCCTGGGGCTACAAACTTGATATTTGGACAGTAGTTTCCTTCTGTGACGTAGGCATCCACTAAGAAAGGATTTTTGAAAATAAGGGATGGAAGTTTGTATGAACATTCACGCGGACGAAGTCGCGGGTTAAGTGCTAGTAGCGATATATGAGAACCCAGACGTTGTGTTAATTGACCTTTTGATTCACGAAGCGTGACATTTTTTCTATTTTAGTTGATTGACGGGTATACGTTCATCAGCAGGCGTTCAAAGAGCCCCCATGCTTTATTAAACTCTTGGCATCTTGCGACAAGTCCGGCAAGTCGGTAAAACTTTCAGAACTCGATTTGCTGTGGGTGTGTCCACAGAGCAAGTACACTTGCGCAATTTCCTTGCTAGTTGATTAAACATAACAAAATTAGCCCATTACTGTCCCACTGCTGGGCACGAGCCTTTTCTCAGAATGAGAAGGATTGAGGCCTTAGTCCACCAAGCTGGCCTGGTGCGGGTTGGCAGACTAGACACCGTCGAGAACTTTATGGAGAGGTTTCCTCACGATGTTTTTCCTGCATCGATAACGCAAGTGATAATTAAATTCTGATCCACACATGAATTCGAAGAGTCAGAGGTATGGGCCGGGTTCGAACTCTAACCCTCCTGCTTAGAAGGCAAGACCGCTAAGCTATCACTGCTTCAACGCCTTTTATTATTTACTAGCGACCCGCCCCGGCTTCGCACGGGTGCAATGTAGATACTACTGTGGGACATATAAACCTTCCTCTTGAATCACTCTATCTATTGCTGAAAACTGCATTAAAATCCGTTGCGTAGTTTAAAAGATCTAAGCGTACAGACAGCGGGAGCGACTTGTTGTTTCTCTACAGGGCGAACGCCTACAATCTATTATAAAGTTATCATTTCCCTTGGAAAGTCAAAAAGGTAGGTTGGATGACTTTGTACGTGATGTCGTCGAACGAACACAAAAGCGTGTATTACTGCAGCTACTCGTAGGTACATCCAACAATTGTCTTCGTAACAGCAGCTGACTCGCTTTCTACTTGTCTGTGATCCATGACACTGAGTGCGGTCACGCTTGACGGCTTTTTACTGAGGTACACGATTTTGTTTTCATTTGACGATGTCAACAAGGGATTGAAATCGTAAGGGTTCGTTCTGCCTAGCCTTTTCCAAACTATGTTGGGGTCAATTTCCAGTCTAACCAGATGCGACTGAATACCAGTATTTTACACGGAGCGCCTGCCATCAGACCTTCGCAACCCAGTTACTGGGCAATGCCGATATCTTAAGGTTAGACCGGTTGTCTGACTTTCGAGTTTCTGACTATCCGTAACGACTGGTATTCGTATGACACCCGGGACCGAGGGTTCAACGTGCTCTCCGGGGCACGGAGGGGTCTCGAACGGTTACCCATCCACGGACTGACCGTGGCAAGCGCAGCTTAACCTCACAAATCGTGTGATCCGCGCGGTTGTTAATTCGACACGAGTCCGTCATTCATTGAGATCTTAAGGGTGTTATTAAATACACTTTGCTGGCTTGGATACCAGAAGTATTTTTTTTATAAATCGTATAGTAGGCTTAGCACAAACGTTTTCATATTAGTAACGTTAATGTGACTGAATTTTTAACCGACTTTCAAAAAAGGAGGAGGTTCCCAATTCGACTGTATGTTTTTTTTTTGTATGTTTGTTCCGCGATATCTTTGCTAATTGTGAACCGATTTTAATGATTATTTTTTTGTTTGAAAGAGTATTCTTTCGAAGTGGTCCCATTCAAATTTGGTGAAGATCTGATGAAGAACTTCGGAGATAGACAATTTGAACTCGGTTTTATTTTTGTTAAAACGTGATTAAAAATTATAAATACTCGTTTCGCACGCACTATTTAATTAAATTGAAAACTTTATTTATACAGCGTGTAAACGTAATCATGTAATTTCTTCAAACCTCGTGATGTACGGCTGACGTAAATTAAAAAACCTGCAAGGGATACTTTTGGATTCAATAAAAAAAAACAAGAAGTAAACATGTTTTGTTCTTAATGTGAGGCATTTTAGCGCCCCGAGTTAAATGACCGCACGGCGCACGTCGCTCGGGGCGCTAAAATGCCTCACGTTAAAAACACATGTTTACTTCTTGTATTTTTTTTTTATTGAATCCAAAAGTATCCCGTGCAGGGTTAATGTGTGTCAGCAGTACATCACGAGGTTTGAAGGAATTACATGATTTCGTTTACTCCCTGTATAGGTATGATACAAATGTGCATGTCGTAAAAAAATTATCAAAATGTTATAGGACAGTATTTCCAATTCAAAATTCACTCACATTAACGTTGTTTATGCTACTAATGTAACAACAGTCGTGCTCGTGGACTCGTGGACGTATCCAGCCTTCTGGGCAGAGGAGAGAGGCACAACAAGATGTGATTTTCTGCCGAAGTGTTAGTTTAAAATGATAAACTTTCATGTCAGGGAAGTGTAATATCTGCCTTCCTCAACCCCCTTGTATACGCCCATATGGATTTAGGCCTTTCCTACTAAAATTAATCGGTCGGTGACCGCTGACAGCAAAGCCAGCCTTGTCGCACCTGAGTCTCTGTTGCCCGATACGGGCTCAGACCCCTTCTTGGAATAGGTGACGACCGTTTCCTCTCGCTGCCGGCCGTGGTTCTGTCCATGGTCGGGAGCGAGACTGCGTGGGAAGCCATCGCCTCTTTTTGCGAGGAGGTGATGGCGACCAAGGAGGTAGCGGAGAGGGAGAGGGAGGCCGCTTCTTCTCTCCCTTCTCGAGCTAGACGCACCGGGCGCCGGAGGGCGCGTGACGATCTCCGGCCACCCTAGTGAGTGGCCTGCGGGCGGCGGGTTCGGGGACCCGTCGCCCGACCAGTAACGGGCCCAGGGAGGATGGCGCGCCGTGTTCCGCGCGCGCCTCTCGGAAGGAAGTGGGGCAGGGGAACAATTGCCCCACCACAGGAGAGGTCCACCAGAAGAAGCTGGTGGACTGAGACCTGCCGGGGTCGCGGTGCATGCAATAGCGAATCCCGCGACCCCGGCCTTAGGTCAGAAGGAGGGACACCGTGGTGGTTTTAGCCGGTAAAAGTCCGGCACACCCCCTCGCCTTCCCTAGACGGGGGATAGTCCATGAGGATTTACCAACGTAAAAAAAAAAAAAAAGGTGACGACCGTTTAATTTATTGGGACATCGCTTGGTGCCTTAGAGTCAGTTATTTACAAGGTATAATTGACGAGGAATTATACTTACCTACATGCCCAGTTCCTATAAACACACGAATCGTTTTAGTTACGAATGGCAGCATTTTTTATTGCCAAACAGGGCATATAAATAGACTCGTAAGCTACTTCCATATAGGAGGGTCCACTATGCAAATCTATGAGGTCTTTGCTTCATTATTGGTAAATATACCTACAAGGTGTAAAGAGACCTTTCACGAAGTCGTCAACCATGCATTCAGTACATCAAACTAAGTAACCCCACGTAAAAATTGTCGCCGAGAAACGACTTTTTTTTCAAGGTGAAAAATCTTGTTTTACGGTAAAGCTCAATCTAACACACTCAAAACATTGTGCTGACGGATGCAATGAATAGTAAACGGGTAATGGAGGTATTTCAAGTACATTTGCAACCTTCAGAACTAGTATTTTTTTAAAAAGTTGTGATAAATTTGGAACTTTGACCTCCAATATCTCCGTAACTAGAAGGTTTCCAGGAATAGTCCAGAACTAAAAAAATATCGCAATGACGTGGAGAATAAGTGCCTTTCGGCTTCGTTAAGGGTCTATTTACACCCTTTATAAGAGTCTCAATTTTAACCAATATCACTTCGTAAATTATAGGAATCGGCCATCAGAGTGTGTAGGTATTTCACGATGAAAGCAATTAATGAGACAGGAGTTTCTGGAAGAAATTGAAAATCTTTGAGGTCAACGACATGAACGTACTCGCGGGACATCTTACTGCTTATAGAAGCGTATCGTAACGATTAGATAGTTATCTAAATACTACGTAACTCAGCTAGTGCACAAAACAGATAGGTACAGAAGTCAATCTACATACAAGTGCGCTCGAGCAACGCACACATAGACACTGCTCACGGACGGGACTAGAGTGCGAGTGAGCGCGAGCGCGAGTGCCATGCGCTTGAGAGAAATAGATATATAGATAGAGCGACCGCCGAGCATAGGTATGAAAAGTGAAGTACATACATGTGATTGACTTCTGTACCTATCTGTTTTGTGGCTAGTGCGTGCGTACCTGTTCCGATAGCGTTTACGTTTGGATTACGCGAATTGTTGTAACCTATAACTAACCGGCTTATCGGTGAATACTGCTCACGCTCTTGGGCGGAAAAAACGGAAAAGCGGTTTTAGGTAGTGTTAGAACTTTCACTGATTCTATAGGATAGATGCTTGACCTATAGGCGTGCTTCCAAAATGGCAAAAAGAGGGTCTACCAACGAAGTTCGTGTTAATTGTGAAGAGGATTTGCAAGTGAATTCTGAATTTCTGAGTTCCTGACTGAAGATGTCGGCTATGAGATAGCCAGTATTAGATTAGGCTGACCGCATATTCTTATTGGTTAGAGGTCTCGTCGCCAAACCAGTAACAGGCTCGAGCAGGCGGCGCGCTGTCCCGCGTGCGCCTCTTTGGGGGACGTGGGGCAAGGCCCCACAGGAGAGGTCCGCCAGGTGCTGGCTGAGAACTGCCGGGGTTGCGGTGCATACATCGGCGTATCCCGCGATCCTGGCCAACGGTCAGGAGGAGGAACACCGTGGGTTTTTGCCGGTAAGAGTCCGTTATAACCTTTCGCCTTCCCCGGACGAATAGTAATCATGAGGATAGTCCCAAGTTAAAATAAAGAAGAAAGAATGGATCTGACTTTATCTAGTACACTAGCTGTGCCCTCGCGTGTCCGCCCGTGTAAGATTTTTTTTTTTAGATATTTGTGTAACATAAACCGTTTATGCAACGCACGCAATGGAAACTCTCAAAAAGGAATAATTTTTCCCGTTTTTGCAACATTTTTCATTTATGCTCCGCTTCTATTGATCGATTTTTCAATTCCAACCAGTAGTTCCTGAGATTAGCGTGTTCAAACAAACAAATAAACTCTTCAGCTTTATAACATTAGTATAGATTTCAGGGTCTAACGCGAAAACAGCTTATTATGTTCAGACTTCAGAGCACAAACCAAACGCGCAAACACAGGCGATCTCTATTGGATAACACGTTAATCTGGTCCCTAGATCTACCTGCAGCAGCTACAATTGTACATTAGCTTCACAGTATCCACTCGAAAATAACTTCTATATTAACGACTTAAGGTTGTTTTCTCATTGCCCATATCTCGATTAGGATATTACCCGTAATGACCGGGGAACTTGCATCATATACTGCATCGCATCTCGTGACCTAATTGGCAATGCGTTGTGTCACCTTGCCAAACGGTGCATCATTATTTAGTTTAAATGTGTGTTTGTCTGTCTGTTTGGGATTCAGAATTGCTGGACCCGTTTTGGAAATGGTTTTGCTGATTGATTCATTGGATATTCGGTAATTTTGTTATTTATATCTGAAACTAGTTGACGCTCGCTAAATCTAACATAACATCACGCCTTGTATTCCCGGGTAAGGCAGAGGTGTTTTTAGTACACCCTCGTTTCGCCAGTTATGTTTGAGTCCCATGTAATAGGGGGCGAGCCTATTGCCATCAACCGGGCACAATTCCACACGGAAAAACCCAATAACACTTTGCCCGACCTGGGGATCGAACCCAGGACCTCCCGATCAGCAGTCGCGCTTCCCACCACTAGACCAACGAAGCAGTTAAATCTAAATAAGAGCTTTCTTTTTAGTGTATGAAATCCTAATGACGACGTTTCCATTTTGACAGGTTTACTTGGGATATTGCTCGTGGCTAATAACAACCGCGCGGATCATATGATTTGCAAGGTTAAGCTGCGCTTGCCGCGGTCAGTCCGTAGATGGGTGACCATTCCGTGCGTCGGAGAGCACGTTAAAGTGTCGATCCCGACTGTCATACGAATACCTATGACAGTCGTTACGGGTAGTCAGAAGCCCTAAAGTCTGACAAACGGTCTAACCTTAGGATATCGGCATTGCCCAGTAACTGGGTTGCGGAGGTCTGATGGCAGTCCCTCCGTATAAAATGAGGTATTCAGCCGCATCTGGTTACACTGGAAGCTGACCCCAACATAGTTGGAAAAAGCTAGGCAGAACGAACTTAGGGTATTGCTCCCAGGACGCCATATTGAAAATTGTTGCCCATTGTGGCCTATGTCAGAGACAATTCCATCTACCTTCGAGACAGTATTAAGTCATCATACTGATAAAGAAGATCTGTTCGACAAAAAATCTCTTAGAGGCAATGTTTTTCTTTTTTAATCTGACAATATGAGGGAATTATATTTCAAGTCGGTTAATTCTTGATTAATTTGTGAAGTACTAAGTATGGCGAAATTTCGCATTCACGCCCGATTTAGTTACAGTTCAAGTTGCAGACCTTCGATGATATGAAAGTAGTCTTGGTTTAACTGATCGGGCCTTTTAGGAAGTACTTTGAGGTCTTGAGATCGGAAATATTCACTTGTACTAAGTAAATACGGAAATATATTAGTACACTAGCGGCCCGTCCCGGCTTCGCATAGGTGGTAATTTTTCCCGTTTTTGCAACATTTTTGATTTATGCTCCGCTCCTATTGGTCGCAGTGTGATGTTATATAGCCTATAACCTTCCTCGATAAATGGACTATCCAACACAAAAATATTTTTTCAATTCCAACCAGTAGTTCCTGAGATTAGCGCGTCCAAACAAACAAACTCTTCAGCTTTATAATATTAGTATAGATTAGTACATTGACTGCCTCGTTGGTCTAGTGGCGGCAAGCGCGACTGCTGATCTTGAGGTCCTGGGTTCGATCCCCAGGTCGAACAGTGTTATTGGGTTTTTACGTGTGAATTTTTTTAGTAGCAGCCTAAACTTTGCGATGACAATAGGCTTGCCCCCTATTACATGAGACTTAAACATAACGGTGAATTGAGGGTGTTACTATACATCTCTGCCCAACCCTTCGGGGAATACAGGCGTGATGTTATGTTTATGTTATGTATTAGTAAAGCTTATTCGGTTGTCCATGTTAATATTGTAGGTATTGGAAGAGGGCGGTTTCATGATTTTTCCTTATAAGAGAGGATGGAGGTTGGAAAGGTTTTGAATGGTATAGTGTCATTGACGTTGAACACGTCACCAGTAGATTCGCCAATCCTTCCGGAATCTGCGGTCAAATTAAAGTCTCGCAAAATTTCAACAAAATTCTCGCGGAATTTGAAACGCGCGCACCAAAGTCCCTAGCAAAACTGAATGAGTTGAGAGCTTTTGCGTATCTTATGAAAAAGGTAAACTCGCCCAACTGCGAGGTTTGCGGAAAAAGAGAAGATGTGCAACATCTCTTAGTGGAGTGTGTCAGGAACGAACCTGAGAGAAATAGAATAATTAGAGAATTAAATATAAATAGGTTAGAATTAGGCATATTTCATAATTTACTGGCTCGGCCTATGTCCCGTGAGGCTAAAATGATTTATACTTTAGTTAATATTTAAAGCATTGTTTTTGTTTATGTTTTTCTTTGTAAGTTAGATTAAGATTAGTTTATGATGGGGCTTGCATGAACTATGTTTAAAAAGCCCTAATAAAAATAAAGATTAAAAAAAAAAAAAAAAACTGAATGAGTTGGTCGAGGAAATTCAAGTAGTATACGCCACCAAGAAGAACATAGTCTGTTTAGTTGTCGGCAGTAATATTGACAAGCATATCATTTTGGGACTCAGTGCATAATATCAGCAAGCACATTGGGTCACTCGCGCGATGGCGCAACGAGTATTCCCAAGGAGGATTGATGTCAGGCAGGCGGCCGGTCATAAAACAATAAGCCAAAACCTCTAACAACATGGATTTACGAAATACATGTTGTGCCGACCCCACCTAATGTGGGATAAGAGCAGGGAGATGACGAATTTGAAACGCACGGCTAATCATAGTAGTGGTAGAAAGTGTGTACACTAAAATGGCAAATGAAGGAATTGAGCTTGACAACGCAGCAGGATGAAACTCAATCAACACAGTATTATAAACTTAACGCTCAATCAAGATGAGCTGAAACTCTACTTGAAGACGGTTCAATAGAAATTCGTGCCTTCGTGGGACACTTTTTTCTTATGTTAGGCCGACTTTACACGTGTAAGTTTTCCTCACGTAAGTCCCTTACGTAATTAACTTACGATAAAGGTCATTGGGCATATCTGACCCGCTTTGCGAAGAATGGCGGACATTAACCAAAATTATTTTAAAATACCTAAAGGAAATAATGTGTCGTTTCATTGTATATAATTGTTTGATTAAAAAATCGATGGGAGAAAAACTAATGGTTTTTTTTTGTTTTAAATAAAACGTCGACGAAAAAATCAACTTTTTTGTTTTTAGAATACGTAAAAATTGATTCGCGAGCAAGGATTCGAACTTGCGGCCCTCTAGTTAAGTATACCAGTTCCCTACATCACTTTAGTAACGTTCGTACATCGACGATATACTAAACTTACATTACAATACTTTTATTTTTTCAAGATTCCCACTACCCACATTAATGCGACTAATATCATAGTATATCAGAGCCATATATCAATACATTCTGCTATATTTCATTTCTGTCCGCCGTGGGTAAGGTTTCCATACTAAAGTGCCCAATGACCTTTGCAAATGTAACTCTCTTGTAAGTAGCCTATCGACTGATTTGTAAAGTCGAATTAATTGTCATAGGTAAGTTACTTATATGAACTTTACGGAAGCAACTTACAAGTGTATTAGCAGCCTTACATAAAATCGACATGTTGCATAGGTTCATACATTTCTTCTTTTAACGATGTGGTCAGTGCTTCTGTCACAATTGGTGCCTAGCCTTTGAGTCGTCACAATATTTTGTATTTTCGTGTGCTATGGAAAAATGGCCTTAATATCTGGCTGAACCACATTTATCACAAGTGTCTCTTTCATATCTTCTAGTACTCTTCAAGAGGATTTGTCCTTGGCATTTATTTCGCAATTGTTATTGTAGTACTATTGATATCATAGACATCTTTGCACATGGTAGAGCTCTTGAACAACAAGAGGTTCTTATCTAACAGTAATGAAGAAAAATTATTGAAGTAATGAGCGGCCTGGCATTGTACAAGGTTAGTCGGAAAGGGGGTACTAAGCCGAAAGGGTGGTAAAGAAAGAAACCATAATAATGGATAACTTTTGTTCTACAACTTTCCCCAAAAGTCAATTATTGTTCAAGATCTATAATCGATGAAGATGCTATGATCAGACGTGTTTACGTTTTACGTCATATTTGGGGTCACGGGTTAGAAACTCCATTTTCTGAATTCATAACTAAAGCAGGGATGAAGAATTTTAGAAAAAACAAAAAAAAAACAATTTCGTGGTATTTTTTATCGAATTTTGAAATGTTAACACTTTCTTTAAAACAATCATCAGTGATACATTAAGTGGTCCGCGGCTTAGTACCCCTTTTCCGACTAACCTAGTATATTCCTTTTCTCAAACACTGCTTCGTTTTTTTAATGTAAATAAAGTAATTGACGACCAGACCCTGTAATATATACAGAAGGCCTAGCACGAACGTTGAGATATAGTATCGTAAAACGTATCGCTAATGTAAGCGAATTTTGAATCGAAAACACAACTGTCCTATAACATGTTGGTTTATTATTTTGCGACATGCACAATTTGTATCATACATAGATAATGAATAAAATTTTCAATTTAATTAATTAGTATGTGCGAAAGTAGTATTTCCAATTCCACATTCACTCACATTAACAAGGTAGTACAAGTTTAGTCTGAAAGGGGGTACTAAGCCGAAAGGGTGTTAAAGTACTCATAATAATGGATAAATTTTGATCTACAACTTTCACTAAGTCATTAGTTTAAGAGAAATAGCTGTTCAAAGATTTCATAAAAAATACGCTAAATTCTATCTATCCTCAGCTATGATCAGCTGTGTTTACATTTTAGGTCATATTTGGGGTCACGGATTAGAAGCTCCATTTTCTGAGTTCGTAACTGAAGCAGGGATGAAGAATTTATGAAAAAATAAAAATAAAAATCATTTTGAATGGAGATTTTTTTTATCGAATTTTGAAATTTTAAAACTTTTGTTTAAAACAATCATCAGTGATACATTAAGTGGCCCGCGGCTTAGTACCCCCTTTCCGACTAACGTTGTATATACTAACGTTGTTCGTGGTAGAACTACTGTTCTTTTTCTACGAACACTGCGTGCATGGCGTCTAGGCCTGAGCAAAAACTACAGCACTTTGAGAAATCGCAATCCGAGCGATCCCTTGTGTTTCAATATAGAAGACATGTGGTACAGGCTTCCTAAAGGTAAGATCACGAATAAAAGATTAATAAAATATCCAATAAACTTACCATTATATCCTAAAGGCGCGTTTTCTTGTATCTTAAACGTAAAAGGTATGTGTACTCTCTGCATAAGTAGCCGTGGGGGCTGCATTGCGCGGCCCCACGCGTCTTCCCGACCCTCGCCCATTATGCCTATCACCTCCATGTTCCTGGAAATAAAGATAAGGATATTTAATTAAAGGAATATTGGTAAGACGTGTTGTATTTGGGATAACTGATAAATGCTTTTTATTTCTGTAAATAAATCTGTTACACTTTTACAAGTCAATGTACCTAATGATTTTTTAAGACAAGATGGCGCCTGCATTTCCTATCTGACTAGCTCTGAGAAGAAAAGCCGAAACAAACTCAGAGATCAAGGTCTCTGTCCAAGTCCAGACATTGTGGTATAAAAACTATGTGAGTGTAACAATGTAGGGCAACGTCTGGAATGGCCTTTTTAGGAAAGTGCCATAGCAGTATAGAAGACCGCTGCACGTAAAAAAATGCTTAAAGGAAACATAGACACAGTTGGAGATGAAAGGATAACGCTTCGTCTTTCATAACATAACATAACATCACGCCTGTATTCTCCGAAGGGTTAGGCAGAGGTGTATAGTAACCAGTGGCGTGCATTGGTTTTCGGACTAGGTAGGCAGGCACCAGCGATGTCGCCTTTCAATTGTACGCTTAAGCCCATTTCAATACGATTCTGATCAAAAGAAATCATAGCCATACACGCTTATTTTTTTTTTAGTAATAGTTAAAGATGGAGTAGTTAATTAAATCTTATGAGGTAGGCACTGCTTAATTGCCTATATGCAATACACGCCACTGATAGTAACACCCTCATTTCGCCGTTATGTTTAAGTCCCATGTAACAGTGGGCGAGCCGATTGCCATCAACCGGGCTCAAATCTAAACACCGGGCTGCTACTGAGGAATTCCACACGGAAAAACCCAATAACACTGCCTGACATGGGGATCGAAACCGAGAGCTCACGATCAGCAGTCGCGCTTGCCACCTTTAGATCAACTTGTCAGTCCGTTTTAGGGTTGCCACCCGTACCATAATATATAGTATCGTACTATATTTCAGTCAATTGTATTATATGTATATTATAGAAAAATAATATGTACGAAAAATACTATATTTTTATCCCTAATTCAACTGTCGCGCTTTTTTATGTTAATTGTAAAAACGGAGAGAAGAAAGAAATAGAGCATCTATTAATTTAATTAAAAATGAATTGTTAATTTATTTTAATATGAATCTAAATTGCTCGGATTCCTGTAATTATTTTAAAGATAATAAATCATTGATGGCCAAAGCGATGAGCAATAACAAATATACATGGAAAATAGATAATGATAAAAAATAAATGTGTACTTTTTTCCTATATTTCCCAAATGTACTATACTTTTGCATTTTTTTGGTAAAAATACTATATTTGTTCAAAAAAAAGGTGGCAACCCTAGTTCGTTTTACCCAGGTGGAAAGTACCCATGAGGGTTTCCTTACGTAAAAAAAATGCGTGCTAAGTTTGTAGGTTTACTTACAACACCAATAAAGTACGCAAACAAGAAATAAAAATATTTTACACAAGATTCCAGATTCCAAATCTGTGTCAAGTTACAAGCAGTTTGTGAGTGTATGCAAATTTTTTGCTAAACTGTTAGTATTGGTCAACTGCATTGCGATTACCACAGAATTGGGTAGGCAGCATACTAAAATTTTATGTTAGAATTGGTTAGTTCTAACGTAAAACCTTAATTATAAAACGTAAACGATTAACATACATACATAAACTCACGCCTTTTTCTCATGGGGGTACGCAGAAACTATAGAACGCCACATGCTACGACCCGTACATAATCCTTTCGGTTCATATATCTTGTCATACACGCACGCCGGTTGAGAGTACTACGCACCTGTCCTTTGTGAAGAACATCACCAATAACATCGATGTATGTCGTTCTAGGACGTTCTCTACCGGCGTTTCCATTGACATCCGCCTTATAAATTCCTTTTGTTAATCGCCGTTCACTCATTCTCTCAACATGACCAAACCACCTAAGCATACCTACTCCTTTCAATTTTTGTCACTACTTACATCGTCTTTTGTAAACGATTAATTATTCTTTTAAAGATGATAACAATTCGAGGTATCAAATACTTTGAAGGCTGAATTAAACCTTATTACAATAGATACTTTTTTCTACAAATGATTAGAATGTGATACTGACAACACGTTTGGTGCAGTGGCTGAGCGATTGGCTTCTGGGACGTGGATTCGATTCCCGCACAGATCAATTATTTGTATGGCCTACAAATAGTTGTTATGGGCGTTTGTGCATGTAGAGATTTGTGTCTGTAAACGCACCCACGATATACGAGAAATCATAGTGTGGGGATAAATTAAAAAAAAAAGAATACGGGTCATCATAGTTGAGCATTTTAGGTGGTAACTACTTGGCTGTTCAGGTATGACAGATTTTTTGGGATCGCCCCTGGTAGTTATGATGGAAGGTGCTAAAAAGTCTACTGCAACCTTTTTTCACGTTGGCATATCCTCGTGGATACCCTCCACCTTGAGGAAGGCATAGAGTTATGTTGAACTCTTACTGGTTAAGACCACCACGGTGTTCCTATGGACCTATAGCCGGGGTCGCGGGACTCAGGAATGCATTCCCCACCACCCCGGCACGTCTCTTAAAACCTTTTGATTTTTACACTTTGCAATTTTGTACGCTAATTTAGAGTGTATGTATGTATAGTTTGGGGTCGATTTAGATCGAGGTCTTTGTTATACGGGATTCAGTGCACTTACTGTCTTTAAATTTCTTAATTAGTGCCTTCCTTAGTCAGTCCGTTATACCTAGATTCCATATTTAAAAGAGTAATTTATGTCGACTCCGTCATAGCAAAAAAACATAACATGTTAAGAAGGGTTGGGCAGAGGTGTATAGTCAGGAGAGGTCCACCAGAAGAAGCTGGTGGACCGAGACCTGCCGGGGTCGCGGTGCATGCAACAGCGAATCCCGTGACCCCGGCCATAGGTCAGAAGGAGGGACACCGTGGTGGTTTTAGCCAGTAAGAGTCTGGTACACCCCCCCGTCTTGCCCAGACGGGGGATAGTCCATGAGGATTTCCCCACGCTAAAAAAAAAAAAAAAGAGGTGTATAGTAACACCCTCATTTTGAGCCTATTGCCATCAACCGGGCACAAATCCAAACTCGGGGGTGCTACTGAGGAATTTCACACGGAAAACCCAATAACACTTTGTCCGACCTGGGGATCGAACCCAGGATCTTATGATCAGCAGTCGCGCTTGTCACCACTAGACCAACGAGGCATATCAAAGTATCATAGAAAATTGACATTTTATATGGACGTGCGTACGCGTGCTTTCACCTTTTCGCATCGATTCAGCTTACGCGTCAGCACGCTTACGCATGCTGTAGAAACAATAGAATGCATTTGTAGTTGTAAGTACACCAGTTCTCAGGCGAGGCGGATAAGCGAGTCTAATAATGATCTGTTTTTGAGAACTAATACTGATTCATCATCATCATCAGCATCAGCCTATAATGTTCCCACTGCTGGGACACAGGCCTCTCTGTGAGAGGGAATGGGTCGTAATCCACCACGCGGGCCCAGTGCGGGTTGGTAGATGTCACATGTCTTCCAATTTTTGGTTCTAGGACATGCCGGTTTCCTCACGATGTTTTCCTTCACCGATTAATAATACTGATTAATGGAATTAATTCCTTATCTTATCCTCCATGTTTTAATTACAATAACAAGTAGGTATGTACTAAAACAGTCAGATAGCACTGAAATAATAAATTTTCCTCTGTCGACTTCATTAAAACAACATAAAAACACCTAGCTTTAGATGCAAAATAAAAACTTGTTATTTGAGCAACCATTTTATATGTATTTTTAAGTATTTTAGTGTCTCGATGTAGGTTTACTGTTTACGATTGGTCGTATCGTACTGTTCGTACGATATAAATTTTACTTATAAAGGCGTAGCTACGTAAGGCAAAATGTTCTCTCATATTACCTATTATAACTCTTTCTATTTTGAAAAGGGTTTGTGGCTAATTACCAAACCTGCAGATCATATGATTTGCGAGGTTAAGCTGCGCTTTTGCTCGCAGTCTGTGGATGGGTGACCATTCGTTACACATCGAGACCCCTCCATGCCTCGGAGAGCACGTTAAACAGTCGGTCCTAGGTGTCATACGAATACCTATGACAGTCGTTACGGGAAGTCAGAAGCCCGAAAGTCTGACAGCCGGTCTAACCTTAGGATATCGGCATTGCCCTTTAACTGGTTTGCAGAATTCTGATGGCAGTCACTCAGTGTAAAATACTGGTAGTCAGCCGCATCTGGTTAGACTGGAAGCTGACCCCGACATAGTTAGGAAAAAGGTAGGCAGAACAATTCTTTTTATTTTGTGCGTAGAAATACCTTTATTCCTAGGAGTTGCAGATCCTTTTGAATCACATTTTAAAATTACATAAATAGGTGGCATGTTTTTTTTTTTTTTTCAGAGACAATTCTTCACATGCACCAACGCCCAGACCCGAAACAACTATTTGTAGACTATACAAATATTTGATCCGTGCAGCAATCGAACCCACGACTTGTAGCACAGAAGCCAATCGCTCAGCCACTGCACAAAACGTGTCGTATTAGGTATCGTCATCTTCCTGCCCTGGTCCCAAGTTACTTGTGGTCGGCACAGTATGTTTTTCTCTTCCACTCTTCCCTGTCAGCCGTCTCATTATCATTTACTCCCTTATCTTTTATATCCTCCCTCACACAATCCATCCATCTTTTCTTTGGTCTCCCTCTCCCCCTACATCCATCAACATTCATATTCATCACTCTCTTAGTCACATGTGTTTCATCCCTCCTCATCACATGCCCACACACATGTATTAGGTATGTATACAATAAAAATATGGTAACCATGATTTATTAGACATAAGATATTATTTACTAATAAAATGTGCCTACTTACTAATGTTTGAATTTCGTAACACAAATGTCGAGGCCATATCTACGGAAATACGGTATATTTAAGGTGAATCCACCAGTTATAGGCCTAACTACTTCATAATTTTGTGATCTTTAATATTAATAATGGGTTCTCAGCCGATTTATTGGTAAATTATACTGTTTAAACCAGAAATTCTCAATTAATTTTGTACCAGGGTTGTTTATTCTTTTCTTTTTAAATCTTAACTAGAGTGGGATGTTTGCATACCGCTATACCACATACAAATGTCATACATTTTTATATTTTAATATCTTTGAACTTTTGCCTTATAAAAGTAAGGTCGAAGACTCAGCGAACCAAAGTTAGAGTGTTTCAGGTATTTGATTTTTTTCATCTTCTTCTTTACATAGTATAAAACAAAGTCGCTCCCGCTGTCTGTATGGCCCTATGTTCTCGTACGCTTAGATCTTTAAAACTACGCAACAGATTTAGCTGCAGTTTTTTTAATAGATAGAGTGATTTAAGAGGAAGGTTTATACCTATACCCCACATTAGCATCTACATTGCATCCGTGCGAAGCCGGGGCGGGTCGCTAGTAGAATATAAAAACAAGATATTTCATTCGTTTCTCTCACAAATATTACAATAGGGAATATACTTAGGTTAACTATGGTCTATTGAATCATACGATCAGTTCAATTGATTCCCACAAGATACAATAAGCTATTATGATATTTTATTATTGAAAAGGAAGGAAGTAGGTATAGTCATCCCGTGTAGGGACTGGCTAGAATATAAAACTCACACCGCAAGCTGGGTGCTCGAGAGGGGCTCATGGCTAATTACCCGCGCGGATCATATGATTTGCAAGGTAAGCTGCGCTTGCCGCGGTCAATCCGTGGATGGGTGACCATTCGTTACACATCGAGACTCTCCGTTCCTCGGAGAGCACGTTAAATCGTCGGTCCCGGGTGACATACGAATACCTATGACAGTCGTTACGGGTAGTAAGAAGTCGGAAAGTCTGACAACCGGTCTAACTTTAGGATATCGGTATTGCCCCGTAACTAGGTTGCGGATAGGGTTACCATATGACAGGCATTTGCCGCATTTGACAGGCATTTTAAGGTATAGACAGGCGTGGGGCCGGCATTACTCTGAGACAGGCATATGGGTGCATTAAAAAAGCATCTATGAGTGACGATACTTAAGTAGGTACGTACGGAGTACACTGTGTAGTCAGCCCCGCCACCAACCTTGCTAACTGCCTAATCTTTTCATGACATAGCATGAGCTATTCGTTTGTCGACATGAGAGACATCTACAGGCATTTTTCTATAAAATCAGGTATAGGTACTCTAGACAGGTATTCCTCCATTTTGAAATGGTATCCCTAGTACCCTAGTTCAATGGCAGTCGCTCCGTGTAAAATACTGGTATTCGGCCGCATCTGGTTAGATTGGAAGCCTCAACATAGTTGGGAAAATGCTAGGCAGTACGAACGCACTCTGGGAATAGCAGATGCCGTAAGATTCAACAACATGACACATATTGTTGACAACAATGTGACGGATAGTGTCCTCCTTAGGACGACTATGTTGACCATAAGTTTCTCGTAAACGAACGAAATGTTTGACGAATTGAACTGCCGTTTTGATTATACACTTTAATAACTTCAACGCACTGTTCAATCGTATAGCGTCTCATCTTGATAAATTTCGAACATTTAATGACTCATCTGTCAAAAATTCGCGCCAATAGACAATCTAATAAATAGCCGCCATCGCCTGTCAAAGATACCGTCAATATTGAAAAACCCTGTACTTTTACCTCGACCAAACTAACGAAATTATTAAAAATATTGTAGCGAAAAAACGGTAGGCATCAGCGGTTTAATTAATATGTAATGAAGTTATTTAAGCTATATGTTATCAATAAAACCGACAGGAAAATTTTACTACTATACACAGTTGCAGAACCATATTTAGAACATAATCCATGAAGCTTATCTTCGGAAGTCTACATACAGGGTGTAAACAAAATCATGTAACTCCTTCAACTTCGAGACGTAGGTACTGCTGACATAGATTAACACAGCACATGATACTTATGGATTCAATAAAGATAAAATACAAGAAGTAAACATGTGTTCTTAACGTGAGGCATTTTAGCGCCCCGAGTTAAATGACCGCGCGACGAGCGATATCGGGGCGCTAAAATGCCTCAGTTTAAGAACACATGTTTACTTCTTGTAATTTGTTTTTTTGTTGAATCCAAAAGTAACCTGTGCAGGGTTAATCTATGTCAGCAGTACATCACGAGGTTTGAAGGAATTACAGTAATACCCCGACTTACGCTACCCCGTTTTACGTTAATTCGGAGATACGCGGTTTTTCTTTTTGATCATCTCGCGCATCAGCGTGTTCGGTTTACGACAAGTTCGAACGTGTTCCATGTGGAATAACAATTCCAATTCCGTAAAACATTACGTACGCAGTGCAAATTCTGTTTATGACGCAAACTTTATACGTATTTATATGCAAGGTTACTTACGCGAATTCGACTTAGTGCCAATTTAACCAACGTCGAATAACTTTATTCGAGGAATAAATTTGACGTTTTGACAGCTTTCGTATAGAAATTCTGTCAACACGTCTGTCTTATTCCTTGGATAAACGCTATCCGACATTGGTAAAATCGAGCCTTACACGGCTATCTCTTGGTCCCAACTATCGCGTAAGTCCGGGGTACAGTCACGTGTAATAATATGTATACACATAGGGAACTTAAGAAGCTAATTTCTTTTAGAGAGTAGTTGTAATGATGATTCCTATGTATTTGTATAAAATAATACTAATGAATATTACATATTTCTAATAGATATTTTAGAGAGAAATCGCTTTTGTATTTCGCTATGTGTATACATATTATTACACGTGACTGTACATGATTTCGTTTACATCCTGTATAGCATAACTTAATACGTACTGATTACCTTGCGACTGTAGCAGCGTGAAGAACATTTAAAATAAAAGGAAAAAGTTTAAAATCTAAATTGCTCGACCTTGCTACATAAATTAAGTTTTCAATGGCAAAACAATTATTAATAATCTAACAATCGTCCGCTTCACCCTACACGGTTTATAAATCGCATCGCAGTTTTTAATTAATTTCATTAAGTGTTACCGTGAATTACCGTATAAACATACTTAATAATAAACTTCTTAGGAGTTGAAATTAAAACTAGATTAATAGAATAACTTTAAAAGAAACACTTTTTTAATAGAATAACTTTAAAAGAAACACTTTGTTAATAGAATAACTTTAAAAGAAACACTTTTTTAATAGAATAACTTTAAAAGAAACACCTTTTTTAATAGAATAACTTTAAAAGAAACACCTTTTTTAATAGAATAACTTTAAAAGAAACACTTTTTTAATAGAATAACTTTAAAAGAAACACTTTGTTAATAGAATAACTTTAAAAGAAACACTTTTTTAATAGAATAACTTTAAAAGAAACACCTTTTTTAATAGAATAACTTTAAAAGAAACACCTTTTTTAATAGAATAACTTTAAAAGAAACACTTTTTTAATAGAATAACTTTAAAAGAAACACCTTTTTTAATAGAATAACTTTAAAAGAAACACCTTTTTTAATAGAATAACTTTAAAAGAAACACTTTTTTAACAGCCTCGTTGGTCTAGTGGTGGCAAGCGCGACTGCTGATCGTGAGGTCCTGGGTTCGATCCCCAGGACGGACAAAGTGTTATTGGGTTTTTCCGTGTGAAATTCCTCAGTAGTAACCCGAGTTTGGATTTGTGCCCGGTTGATGGCAATACGTTCTCCCCCTATTACATGGGAGTTAAACATAACGGCGAAACGAGGGTGTTACTAATTTTATTTATTTATTTTTCCAGATCACAAGAATCCAATTTGTAAGTATAACAAAAGCAACTTAAAAAAACTAGTGTTAGTACAATCAATAAATAGCCATGTCATAATAATAAACATAATAAAAGTATCAAGACTTCGCACACGAGGTTGTCGACATGTGGGAGGTTGACTCAGCAGTCATTGTGCCGATAGTCGTTACGGCTAATGGCTTAATAGCCAAGAGCCTCGACCAACATCTGACGAGGCTCTCGTTGGGCAGCTGGGTCAAGGGCCTGATACAGAAAGCGGTACTTCTGGACACGGCGCGTATTGTCAGGAAGTTCCTCTCTCTGAGGCCCTGACCACCGGTAGCTTGGACCCTGTTCCCGATGCCGGTGGGCTACTATTTTTTATATTTTTAAGTGTTTTTTTTATAATTTTTATGTAAATATTTAAAAATGTAAATAATATGTACATATAAATGAATAAACGAGATAACATAATAATCAATATATTCACTAACCATAATCATCATAATAATCAATATCTTCCATAATAATCATAAAATCACAAATAAATAATCTAATACAACCAAAACTACTTTAGGGCATGATTTGACGGGAACACTAGCGTCTTGGTCCAGTGTTTTAGCACAAATAGATACGTACAGAAGTCAATCACATGTATGTACTTCACTTTTCATACCTACGCTCGGCGGTCGCTCTATCTATATATCCATCTCTCTCAAGCGCATGGCATTCGCGCTCGCACTCACTCGCACTCTGGTCCCAAACGGTCCGAGATATCGTGTCCGTGAGCAGTGTCTATGTGTGCGTTGCTCGAGCGCACTTTTATGTAGATTGACTTCTGTACCTATCTATTTTGTGGTTTTAGGATGACACTGTCCGACCTGTCTGCCACGGTGCCTGCCACATCAGGGACGCGACACGTTACTATACACCTCTGCCAAACCCTTCGGGGAATACAGGCGTGATGTTATGTTACTTCATGGTTACCAACTCCTCGAAAGATAGCAATAGTATCCATTTATAACGGAGATTAACCCCTAATGATCTACACATAGAAACAATTAATGCGTTCTTCACTACTAATGTTAATTGCAGATAAGTAATTGGTCTATTAGCATAATGGATTAATTTTCAATTATGTTCTTATCGATTTCGAATCAGTTGAATCATCATCATTAGTGTTTAGTAGTCAAAACTTCTCTGGTGAACGTCTTGCTTCCTAAATCCTAATGGTCGCTATCAAGATTAACGGTTTTATTTTGTGATGGGATGGTACACAAGCCGACGCATAGCCCACCTGATGGCATGTGCGACTGCTGATCTTGAGGTTTTGGGTTCGATCCCCAGGTCGGGTAAAGTGTTATTGGGTTTTTCCGTGTGGAATTCCTGAGTTTTGGATTTGTGCCCGGTTGATGGCAATAGTTTCGCCCCCTATTACAAAGGACTTAAATTTAACGGCGAAATGAGGGTGTTACTATACACCTCTGCCCAATCCCTCGAGGAATACAGGCGTGTGTTCACACTGAGAGGATTGCTGATGCTTTGCCAACATTAGAGATCAAGTACTCAAGTCTCATGTGCCTGTAATTTCACCGGCACCCATACCCTTCAAAGCGGAACACAGCAATGCTGCTGGCGACAGAAATAGGTATAGAGGTAGTACTTTCCCAGACGTACTCTTTTACTAGGAGGTCTATTACTTCTTCGGATTCCACCTTTCTCACTTACAATCTGAAATCTGAAGGCATGTCCTATTGATAAGAGCAGTAGCGGATTCAGGAGAGTGGTTATTTGAGATATATCCTGCGCTGGCGCAAACGATTTTGTCCCGTGTCTCATTTAATCAAAGCAGACTTAACCATTCCTTTCGATTACAGGCTTGATCTGCTACTGAATGATAGAAGGTTCAGGAAAGATGCTGCGTTGTAAAAGGTTCGTTGTCGAATTATGTGTGGTCCGAAACATCGAGCTGGTATTCATAGGCGTATTCAGGGTGGGGCAGATGGGGCGCTTGCTCCACGCTGGCACAGGAAAGAATAGGTAAATGGTCTAGATTCAACTCGCCACCCATGTCCACAGAACAATTACCCAAAATAGGCAGACCAATGCCAGACTCCGTCTATACTTATTTGGCCCTTAAAAATAAGTATAGACGGAGACTCGTTGCCACTTCAATGGTGCAAGATTCCCTCATAATCCCGTTCTGCACGTAGATTAATTGAAAAGACAAATATTTACTGTCTGACTGAGTTTGCCCCACCATGGACAAAATCCTGGCTACGCCCATGCTGGTACCATATGAGTATGCCTAGTTGCCTTTTTTTTATCGTTGGAAAATCCTCGTGGATGTCCCTCGTCCGGGGAAGACGAGGGGGTCTGGATTCTTACCGGCTAAAAACCAACGGTGTTCCTTCTCCTGACCGTTCGGCCGGGGTCGCGGGTTTCGCAAAAGCATGCACCGCAACCATGCCTAGTTGCCTACAGAATTTGTTGTATTTTTCTACTAGCCACCAGCCCCGCCTTCGCACGGGTGCAATGTATAGGTAGATACTAATGTGGGGCATATAAACATTCCTCTTGAATCACTCTATTGCTAAAAACTGCATTAAAATCCGTTGCGTGGTTTAAAAGATCTAAGCGTACAGACAGCGGGAGCGACTTTGTTACTATGTAAAGATTTAGTAGTTCAAAGGCTCCTGTTTAGCAAATAAATAATTATGTCCTCAATACCCTTCAATGTTTACATGCTGTGTGAAACTAATTATGCAATAAATACAATAAAACTGTTTATCTACTTAATTGTAAATAGTCATGACGTCAGGTTAAGTCATCCATGGAATTATGTATTCAATCTCAATCAAATTAAATACTAATTAAGTAAACACTTTGCACTCATAAGCCCACGAAAGGATTCCCAATGGCGTGGGTATTATTGAATACATTAGTCAACAGTCTAAACACTTGCGTAGGTTCCTGAAGTCAATGTTCTTTGTCAAGGCATTTCCTATAATCTATACTAATATTATAAAGCTGAAGAGTTTGTTTGTTTGTTTGAACGCGCTAATCTCAGGAACTACTGGTTGGAATTGAAAAATTATTTTTTCACTTCAGTAGCTCAAACATGTAGGTTTTGGTGCCTGAAATCAGAGAGCAAAATCCGATTTTGGTCACTGAGTGAGACCAAGTAACTTTTTTTTTTCAGAAAGCCTCGAATGTCTTATTCGGCCTTGAGTTAATCATACAATTCGAAACATTCACACTCTATCTGTTTCCCGCTATTAGAAAGAGAGAGAGAGAGACAAAGACCAGCCCTTTCGAAGTTCCGATTTTGACTTCGACCAAGACAAACACGTTCGGAATTTCGTACTAACTAAAGAAATTTTGCAAAAAAATAAAATAATTATGTCTTTTAATGTAATTTATTTAATTTTTAACTTATTGTTGTATTTAAACTAAAATAAGTATTTACTGCAAAAAAAACTGATATTTAACCTGTAAATATTTATTTCTAGTTTCAATAAAGTTACGTAGGTAATATATTTTATCTCCTAAAGTGTTCTCGCTGTTGAAGTGAAAAGTTATGTGTGTTACACGAGAGCAAAGTTTTTTTGCATCTCGTGACTTTGAATCCCTCGCCACACTCGGGATTCAACTTTAGAATCACTCGCTATGCTCGTGATTCAATCGTTGAATCCTTCGCTTGCTCAGGATTCAAAATCAGCACTCGCAGCAAAAAACGACTTTGCTCTCTTGTTGCATAAATAACTGAGCAGTGTTATGCAATAATGTGTCAACCCACAAAAATATTAGTTCCGTGTTAACGCTATCTAGTTATAGGTAGGTTTACCCGACGCTTGAACAAATGCAAACTGCATTAAGATTTTTTTGATAGACGCTCTATTAAATTAACTACAGTTCTAGGCATTTTTCAAGCGTTGAGTATAAACTACCACAAGAACTAATTACGTTAACACAAAATTCATAATTTTGTGGGTTGACATATTATTGCATAACACGGCCCAACTATTGTGTTGGATAGTCCATTTATCGCGGAAGGTTATAGGCTATATAACATCACGCTACGACCAATAGGAGCGAAGCATAAATGAAAAATGTTGCAAAAACGGGAAAAATTTCCACCCGTGCGGAGCCGGGACGGGTCGCTAGTAGCACATAAAACTGCTCTTTTAGATAAGCTTTTTCGGTATGGCATCAAAAATTTGCAACAAAATACCTGCATACGTTTCAAACACACAGGAATTACCACTATTTAAAAATATATTACGAGCTTTCTTTATTAGCAAAGCGTACTACACGACCCAAGATTTTTTTAAACCATGTCTAATGTCATGATGCTACAGGTACCCCAATTCTATAATATATAATTGTATGCTTAGAACACAAAACGGAACTATAATATTAAATTACATCTGTGTTAACCTATGCCCACAATAAAATGATTCGAGTTTGTATCGGACCCTTGCGGATCCTGCACTGACCTCAGAAACTCTGAATGCTACGTAAAATGCACGGTTTTGTCACATTTGAACTGACTTTGTCGGGACTACAAATGCTGTCTGTAATGTCTGAGCAGTGTTATTAGGTTTCTCCGTGTGGAATTCCTCAGTAGCAGCCCGGAGTTTGATTTGTGCCCAGTTGATGACAATAGGCTCGCCGCTTGTTACATGGGACTTAAACATAACGGCGAAATGAGAGTGTTACTATACACCTCTGCCCAACCCTTCGGAGAATACAGGCGTGATGTTGTTGTGTACAAATGCTATGATCAATTTTGGATGCCGACGTTAAAGTCAATGAAGCTGGGGATTTTTTCATCTTTTTCTTGGACAACTATAATATCTAATTCTGCAGTTGTAAATTAACTTCGTCGAAATATTTTCAAAGTCACGAGTGTCTCATTAGAGTGTGACACAATGACTGCCAACCATGTTCTTAGTTTTTTTCCGAGTATATACAGGGTGTAAACGAAATCATGTCTTCTTCTTCTTCCTGCCCTTATCTCACACTAGGTGGGGTCGGCACAACATGTACCTATTTCACAAGTCCATGTTGTTAGAGGTTTTGGCTTATTGTTTTAAACGAAATCATGTAATTCCTTCAAATCTTGTGATGTACTACTAACATAGATTAACCCTGAACGGGATAATTTAGGGTTCAATAAAAAAATTGCATGATGTAAACATGTGTTCTTAACGTGAGGCATTTTAGCGTCCCGAGCGAATTGCGCAGCTATCGTTCGCCAGGCGGTCATTTATCTCGGGGCGCTAAAATGCCTCACGTTAAAAACACATTTTTACTGAATCCAAGTGTTCCCCTTGCAGGGTTAATCTATGTCAGCAGTACATAATGAAGTTTGAAGAAATTTCATGATTTAGCAGTCGATTAACGAACAAAAAGAACGAATTTTACATGGAGCGACTATCATCTGACCTCGTGAACAACTTATTCTCTCATTACCAACTATAGTCCGACCGGATAACTCAGTCCTCGCACGCGACATTACAGGGACGCGGGGGATGACGACTAAAAGATGATTTCCAACAAACGGCTCGCATCGCATCGGATCGGAAAGGATACGGACGGATGCGAGCCGTTTGTTGGAAATCATCTTTTAGTCGTCATCCCCCGCGTCCCTGTAACGTCGCGGGCGAGGACTGAGTTATCCGGTCGGACTATAGTCAAATTTATAACTCGACAGTTTTTTTAAGTCGTCGGAAAAAGTACATAATTATTTATGTACACAGTTTTTTTGTCTCCAAGATTCCAAGGTATGATGCGGTTTTTTGGGCATATAATAATAACAATTAACCATTTACTTTACGAGTGAAAAATTACGTCCGCCTACCTTTCGCAGATAAGATTAAGAAGTTAAGTCCTTTAAAAATAAATATCTTCGCTCATACATACTTTAAAAAGCTTAGTTTGTTCATTGATTTCTATGAAGTGCGCTATCATACGATATGCGCTCAGTTATAAAGCCTTAATGTGTAGATAATACGTTAAAGTTACTAATAATATGTTTCAGACGTTAGTCATACATTCAATTAAAGTTTTTAATAACCTCTTGTTCTTATTTTTAACTACTTACTTCAATTAAATTCTGCATAATAGGTAAATACGACTGTCAATTTTATGTAATCACTTGAAAGGTACCTATTAATTATGTACGAAGCTGATATCTTTAAGCAAATTTTTAACCGACTTCCAAAAAGGAGGAGGTTCTCAATTCGACTATGTTTTTTTTTTGTATATTTGTTCCGCGATATCTTTGCTAATTGTGAACCGATTTTAATGATTCTTTTTTGTTTGAAAGAGTATTCTTTCGAAGTGGTCCCATTTAAATTTGGTGAAGATCTGATGAAGAACTTCGGAGGTAGACCATTTGAACTCGGTTTTATTTTTTGTTAAAAAGTGATTATTCATAGGATATTAATAAACATGTAATGGTATAAATTATCTAGTTGCTAGATAATTTATTTGATCACGTATACGAATTTGTTTCCTATTACGAATTTGCATCAGCCTCGCGTGTTTTCAACTATGTGAGGTCATCTTCTAGTTCAATTAGATACCGTGCAATCTTAGGCCAGTATTAATAATCAGTCCTCCTTTGAGAGATCCCTCTTAAGTGTAGTTTTAAATAAAATGTATTTTTTTTTTTTGGAATTACTACTCGCAGTACAGCAACTCACTTGAGGTTTATACTGCTTTATCGGACAATCATGTGGTGGCCAAAAATTACTTTAACCCTTTCTATGGCAGTGGCAATATTTTTGCCACCAACTTTTTTGGCAGATGTCGCGTAAGGCTCCTTGTTATATTTTTATTTTCAAAACTGGCTGTATGCATTTCATTTATTTTAATAAAATATTAAAAATTCAATAAAAAAAAATATTTGCGATATTAATTTATTAGGTAGGTATTTAAAATAAAAACTTTTTTACTAAAAATTTAAACCGACTTCAAAAAAGAATAAAATAATTACCACATAAAATTAACAGTTTCAGAAGTCGGTGCTGATCCACGTTGAACCAAATTGAAGGCACCGACTTCTGAAACTGTTAATTTTATGTGGTAATTATTTTATTCTTTTTCGAAGTCGGTTTAAATTTTTTGTAAAAAAGTTTTTATTTTTTTCATTTTAGTGGCCTTAATTAAAACTTGGTTGGATCTACTAAAGACGCTGCTCGTAACATAATCACATCATCACAATATGCGTACTGTTCGTCATTGAGGAGTTCCATTGTCTATCTCCGAAGTTCTTCATCAGATCTTCACCAAATTTAAATGGGACCAACTTCGAAGTATACCCTATCCGTTAAAAAAAGAATCATTAAAATCGGTTCACAATTGGCGAAAATATCGATGAACATACACAAAAAAAAAGAAACATACATACATACAGACAAACGTAGTAACCTCCTCCTTTTTGGAAGTCGGTTAAAAATTACCATTTTGTTTATTTGCTTTTCCTAAAATCTTCAGGCTTATAAAGGGTTAAGGCCCCCAGTCAGGGCTTACAAACTAGGATGCAAATTAGCATGACCGAACACTAAGGGCACCCCCTGTGTGGTTAGAACCTCGGCTTAGTGTGTCATGGAGGGGGAGTAGCTAAAATCGGGCTGGGTTAAATAACATGACTAGAGACGAATCTTTACATAGTATAAAACAAAGTCGCTCCCGCTGTCTACACGCTTAGATCTTTTAAACTACGCAACGGATTTTAATGCAGTTTTTAGCAATAAATAGAGCGATTCAAGAGGCAGGTTTATATGCCCCACATTAGTATCTACATTGCACCCGTGCGAAGCCGGGGCAGGTCACTAGTTTAAAAATAACAAGTTATCATGTTTGCCTTGTTGGTCGCAAGCGCGACTGCTGAGCATGAGATCCTGGGCTAGATCCCCAGGTCGAGCAAAGTGTTATTGGGTTTTTCCATTAGGAATTTCTCAGGAGCAGCCTGGAGTCTGGATTTATGTGCGGTTAATGGCAACTGGCTTGCCCCTTTCACATGGGACTTAAACATAACTGGTGGAACGAGGGAGTACTAAAAACACCTCTGCCGAAACCTTCGGGAATATAAGGCTTGATGTTATGTTGACAAATGTATGGAATTCTACTGTATGGTAGTTGCCGGTGGAAGATCTCTCAAATGAGACCTGTTTGTGAATACGGGGAGCAACGCGACCACCGACTACTCTGCGTGGAATAAAGGTCATAGCTCATTAGAGCCACCCGGCACCCGATCAGCACCGCCTCGCCTTGTGCGGTTAGTATTCTTTATATGGACTTCTATGGATTTACGCTCACTACATCAACTCCGTATCGTCACCGGATCACCTTGCCCGCAAGCTGTTCACGTGCGAGCGACGGGTGGACCAAGAGGCGTCCACTCGCTGAGCGGTCCAATATTCACCCTCTGTTTATTTAACATTTCGTACACTTAGTAAGCTTTCTTCTGGTGGACGCCGAGCGACGAGGCGGTGCTGTTCGGGTGCTGAGTGGCTGTAATGAGCTATGTCCTTGAAGATCAGTGCTCGGAGCGACTGCCATCTGACCTCTGCAACCAGGGGCGTAGCTACCGTCGTATCAGCCGTATCAATGATGCGGGGCTCCCGGGCTACAGGGGCCCCGGCCCCCGACGTGTGTAAGCAAAAATTCGTAAAATGTTATCCATAATCTCACTCAAGCTTTTAAGCTGTACGTCTAAATTTTAAACGCTAAACTCAGCACACCCTAGAAACTCCATACAACCTTGGACAGTGACATGGCAGTGATGGCCTACTGGTGTGACCGTCGGACTGCCAAGTCATAGGTCTCGTTCGAACCCAAGGCACGCACCTCTGCCTTTTCGGATTCATGTGCGCATTGTATAATTATTACTTGCTTAAAAACGGTGAAGGAAAACATCGTGAGGAAACCGGCATGCCTGAGAGATATTTCTCGACGGCATGTGAAGCCATGTCAGAAGCTCATGGGCGGCATAAACTCTGACACCAGGTTAGTCACTAACCCCACGGAAAGAAGAACAAGACCATGGTCCTTGGTTTTTGGTTTGGTTTTCTCCATTTGGGCTTCGTTGCAATCGGGTAGTAGGTCCTCCGACAAATTTTGATTGAGTGCCCGTCTAGTGCAATCTACGCCACTATCTGCAACCCAATTACTTGAGGATACAGCTCCCAGGTTCAAAACGTTTTGATACGTCAGTAGTTGTCGAACAATTGGGATTTTTACCACGTTATCTGTCGTCTAGAATAGCAGACAAAACGAGATAACAAACCGAATCGGTCGACGAAACGTTCTTGATCAGGATGCAGATAGGCTATCTGGCTTTTGCCTGCTCATTCATTGCCATGGGTGTTTGTATGACAAGTCAACTGAGACCGAGATTTATATGCACATTATTGTATTTTGTTAAATATAAAACCAATGAAACGACTCTGCCTTTCCTAACTATATTGTGGTAAGCTTCCAATCTAACCAGATGCGGGTGAATAGTAGTATTTTACACAGAGTGACTGCCATCAGACCCCCGCATCCCACTTACTGGGTAATGCAGATATCCTAACGTTAGACCGCTTGTCAGACTTTTGGGTTTCTGAATACCTGTAACAAACTGTCATACGTATTCATATGACACCCGGGATCGACGATTTAATGTAGTCTCCGAGGCACGGAAGGGTCCCGATGTGTAACGAACGGTCACCCATCCACGGAACGACCGTGGCAAGCGCAGCTTAACCTCGCAAATCGCATGATTCCTGCGGTTGTTATTTAGCCACGAGCCTCTCATAAAGCCAATGAAACACTAAAATTATTTTGCATATGTGCAGTTTGTTGATAAGCCTATGATTATTAGGGCTATCTAGGCCAAATTGGCAGGACAACATTATACCATACTAGCTGTTCTCCCGCGGCTGTGCCCGCGTAAATAATTTGACTACAGCGCCACCTATCGGATCGCAGCGTAGCTACGAACCATCGTCTTGACAAAACAAATACGTTAAGGAAATATGACCTAAATCGGTAGTCATTCTCGAGTTATGGCGTGGTTCCAAGTGAAATAGGGATTCATTTTTATATACAGGGTGTAAACGAAATCATGTAATTCCTTCAAATCTCGCTATATACCTACTGCTGACATAGATTAATCCTGCACGGGATAATTTTGGATTCAATAAAAAAAAATGCAAGATGTAAACATGTGTTCTTAACGTGAGGTATTTTAGCGCCCCGAGTTAAATAAACGCACGGCGAGCGATAACCGCCCGACGGCGCGATTCGCGGGATGGCAGATTTTACCATTGTATGCAAGTATCTCAATTTATATAGAAATCACGCCTAGCACAACACACCGCCGACGCGGAAATGCGCGGGAAGGCGCCCCGCGCGCAGTTTGCCATCCCGCGCTACGCGACGGGGCGCGGTGCAGTGGGTGGAGCGCCTAATACAGGATGGTATATTGTTGCGCCGATCTAGTGCGGCTTGGTGGACTACACACACCACCAACAACATTTTGTAGACCTCTCAAGTATGCAGATTTCTTCATAATGTTTTCCTGGACCTATCCCAAAAATTCTTAAATTCCGGAGTACACCCATGTAATGTATTTTCACCTTCTATACCTTCATCCTTTTTTGTTTTCTCGTTGGAAAATCCTCATGGATGTCCCTCGCCCGAGGAAGGCGAGGGGGACTGCAGGACTCTTACCGGCTAAAAACCAACAGTGTTCCTTCTCCTGACCGTACGGCCGGGGTCGCGGGATTCGCAAAAGCATGTACCGCAACCCCGGCAGGTCCCGGTCCGCCAACCCAACCCTATACCTTCATACCTACACACCTTCTATTTCTTCACCTATATCATAGTTGTCTCAATGGACTTTACACCTAGCACATTGGGCTGTTATTGACACCGTAGCTGTACAAGCACTCACTGTTTGCTTTCATATTAACTAAAATGCAAAGGCAAACCAAATTGGTATAAAATTGTCCGACTATAGACAATTAGAATGTATTTTGTTGTGTAATTTTGTTATCAGACAATTTATCTAATCAATTCATATATCCACCCGCTAGATAATATGAAATGAAAACTAAGTACGTTAGCACTGGCATTCCAGTGTAAACATTTATTATTATTTTTTTTTAGCTGATATTCTTTTAGCATACAGTAGTTTTTTTACTCCCAGAGACTATATTCAGTATATTGACAGTTGCAAATGACAAACTTGAAGTTTTAGGAACATTATCTTTGAGTTTGACATTTGTACCTGTGAATTCAGTGTCCGGGATTGAAAACACGGACTTTAGTGTATAATCCTTAATACTAATTGAATGACTGAAGAAGTAGTGAAAGCCTAGCAGTTGTATGCTTGCCTTTCATGCAAGAGGGTCTGAGATTAATGAAAATGATCATAAATAAAATATCAGTTGCTTAATAAATTAATGATACAAGAATATTGAACATGTTACAATAAATAATTTAAACCTGAATGTTCAAGTGAGCCTGTGTCACATTTACACAATAAATGTGAATACATACATACATAAACTCACACCTTATTCTTATGGGGGAAGGCAGAAACTACAGATTCCCACATTGTACCTACGTTTCGGAGATTATTTTCAATTTATACATGTAGGTAGTCATATGCGCGCACCCATACTATGCTTTTTTGAGGAACATCAGCAATAATATCGATGAATGTCCCCCTAGGGCATTCTCTACCAATGTTTTCACCGATATCCACCTTATAAGTATAAATAAAATAAATAATAATGTAGGTATGTATACATTTTAGTAGGAAATAAGTTTTGTATGCATAACCACAGATTCAATATAGAGTTAAAATTATTATTAAGTACCACATATGAAATTTATGTGTGACATTGTTCTAAAAATTAAATGTTAAGTATTTACATACTAAAATTTAATTCCTAGTCATACTTTAATATGGTTTTATGTGTATGTTATTAATGAACTGAATAATAATAAATATTTATGACAGAAATAGGCAATTTAATATATCTTTTATCCATTTTGACTTTTGATTAGCATGTACTTACAATAGGTACATGTTGAGTACTCTAATCTAATTTTACTTTCAAATTCCAGTGTAATAGTTCAACAACAGACATGATAAATGAAAGAGAAAGTCAGTATGTATAGTACCTACAAAACAAAATGTTACTTTCTTTATCACAGAAAAAAAACACTTCCACTTTTTTTTTAAATTACCTTAGCAAAGGCAGTGGAGGTCATCATTATGCCAATAACCAAAGATTTAATTTAAAGAGTCAGACAGTTATGGAATTTCTGCATTCAGCCAATTAATTTATGTGGAACAAATAAGCTTCAGTCATTAGTCAGGTCTTTGACATTATAGTTTCAATTTAAATACATTGTATGTATGAAGAATTAATATTCATGTTTAATATGACTGAGTTTGTCAAAAGGCAAAAATTTGGCCAATAATATTTGATTGAATCTAGCACATTCTGTAAGATAACAATCGTAACAATAGTCATTTATAGATGTATTCCTTATCTCAAACGGGAAACTTACCTGAGTAGTATGACTAACATAACGAACAGCGCCACAAGAGCGCCGATCATAATAAAAATATTTGGCAAATCGGCCAGAGTCAGCCCCGTGGACCCCATTGTTCACAGTCTACCCCACACTGTCACAACACTAATTTACAACACACAAAATTACTAGACACGATGGGAGCACGCATCAGTTCACTGTATAACCCAGATTTTTATCTCAAACAGTCACGACCTTGCTACAATATAAAATTTGCAAAACCCATAGAGGTACGTAGTGTTTCACTTATTTCATAACGAGTGCAAAATGTACGCCGGGCGTATTGCACAATAAGGATTTTCGTAAGAACATTAAAAATATCGACGGTGCTAGCGGACGCGACGACCGACGTTTTATCATTACATTATACCGTTCACAAACAATAACAATGATCATTGATCGAGAAATATGACAATATACGTGTTCTCTTTAGCGAGTTTTTGACAGCAATGAATGACAGCTAGCTAGCCTGTAGCCACCTTTTGCGGAAATGTCGCAGTCCAGCGCATGACTGAACGAATGGACTGCTTGCGACTTGCGATGGTTGAACGAAAGGGATAAAACATCCGTTTTTCTGCACGTTAGAATGAGATAAAGCAAACAGCTGGCTCTTTTCTACAATGAAAGTAGTGTTTCATAACGCGTGTTTCAGGGTTAAGTTTTAGGATATTTAGCATAACAAAACATAGTTTTAAATAAAAAAAAGTCTTCATTTGCGATTCTATTTACATTTTTAAATATTTATATAAAACCTAAAAACACGTTTAAATTTTAATAAAATTGTAGCCGACTGGCTTTGCGAACAGGGTCAGAAGAGCAACCGATGTGATGAAAAGGCGCCATCTCCACGAGCGAGTGTATCGCTTCGCCGTGCCACCAAATTCAAATTTCAATACTAATAACAGTAATAACTATCGCCGCGATGATATCGCCGTGTGGAGATTGATTCGTGTGAGAATATCGCCACGATACATTCGTGAAGGTGGTGCCAAACGGCGGCAGAAAAATGAATCTCCTCACAATGCATGTCGTGTCAAGGTGTTATTATAATTTGACCTTTAATTAATTGTTATGACCAAGATTGTGATCATTTTAAAAATCAAGGAAAATGGTTCCAATTAGATTCGATGATGTTGGTATTCAATTATTCATTTCATACCAAAGCGATACCAAATCATTCTTAAAGCGCACTCTATGGGGAATTAAAAGAATTAATAGTGGTTTGTTTTAAGTTCTGTTCAAATTGAAATCAACATACATAAACTCACGCCTTTTTCCCATGGGGGTAGGCAGAAACTATAGAACGCCACATGCTACGACCCTTACACACCTCTTTCGCTTCATCCACATTCATACATCTTGTCATACACGCACGCCGCCGCGCCGGTTGAGAGTACTACGCACCTGACCTTTGTGAAGAACATCACCAATAACATCGATGTATGTCCTTCTAGGACGTCCTCTACCGGCGGTTCCATTGATATCCGCCTTATAAATTCCTTTTTTTAATCGCCGTTCACTCATTCTCTCAACATGACCAAATCCTCTAAGCATACTCCTTTCAATTTTTGTCACTACATCATGTTTTAAACCGCAGCTTCAACTTTTGAAATCAATAAAATAATAATATCAGCCTGTATCGAACTGTCCCAATGCAGGGCAAAGTCCTATTCTCATACAGAGAAGGAACGAGCATTGATCACCACCCTCGCTCACTGCGGGTTAGCGATTTCAGACCATTAAATCCAAGTTTAACTACCTCATTGGCCTAGTGGTGGCAAGCGCGACTGCTGTACGTGAGGTCCTGGGTGCGATCTCCAGGTCGGGCAGTGTTATTGGGTTTTTCCGTGTGAAATTCCTCAGTAGCAGCCCGGAGGTTGGATTGGCAATAGGCTCGCCCCCTATTACATAGGACTTCAACATAACGACGAAATGAGGGTGTTACTATGTACATATACACCTCTGCCCAACCCTTAGGGGAATACAGGCGTGATGTTATGTTATGTTAAGTCCAGGTTTCCTCAAGATGTTTTCCTTCACCGTATGCCAGTGGTAGCTTGATTAACTAATCCGAAATAATAAGTATTACGTAAGCAGAATTTTAGTAATTTTTGATCCACCGCACCCCCTTGTCAGCAAAAGTAAGCAAAGCTTTTACCCCCCCTCCTATGCTTACGTAAACATAGGTAAGTATATATTTTTTTAAACTGATCAGGTTTCTTTATTGTTATTCATGAGCAGCAGTTTTTAAGTCTAGAAAAATAAGTAAATAAATAAAAATTGCTGACGTAATCATCATCTAGACACCCCCGTCCCCCATGTCAACAAAAATAAACTGAACAAAGACCCCCTCACCCCCTTTTCGTGCTTACGTACACATTAATGGCCCCTAATTAAAAAAAAACAAGAGGTCACTCGTGAGCTCGCATGATCGAATGGATACTTAAATTAATGCAATCTTTTAAAAGTTTATTAATTTTTCGCAACTTGTTCAAGGTCTAAAATTGGCTGAAGTTAATAACTTTAATTGATTAGCGAGACACTGGCGTCTATTCTTTATACACATTTTAACTAGGGTTTGGGTCCCGGGACGTCTCGTGTCTCGAAGTCCCGGGACTTTTCGTAATTTTAGTTGTCTCAAGTCCCGGGACTTTGTAACTGTCGGGAATAGGGTACCTATGTGACTATAATTTTTTTATTAGAAATTTCGAAACTATTACAAAAATGATAGGCAACAGTGAAAAAACTACTGAAATATTTAATAAAATGCTCAAGTTATAAACGATTGAAAATTGTTCACTAGACAGAGACAACATGACGCCACTCCGTACAATATCCGTTTCGCGCGACAAGGACAGAAAATACCCCCTCCACAAACTTCGCAAGCGTGTAGCTCCTCTATTTTTTCATCGATCTTATTTATTTTTTCATATATCAATTTGTATCTATACTTTCTTTAAAATAATACTAAATTGTTGTACATTTTTAATAGTAGTCAACTACCCTATTCCCAAACCCTAATTTTGACACTACTACACTATAGGTAGACTAAACGCAACTGTCACTTCCTTTTTCTATTGAAATACAGCCTGTAAACAAAATCATGTAATTTCTTCAAACCTCGTGATGTACTGCTGACAAAGATTTACCCTGCACGGGATAATTTTGGAACAATAAAGAAAAATTACAAGAAGTAAACATGGTGGTCTTAACGCGAGGCATTTTAGCGCCCCGAGTTAGATGACCGTGCGGCGAGCGGTAGCCGCGCAATTCGCTCGGGGCGCTAAAATGCCTCACGTTAAGAACACATGTTTACTTCTTGTACCCAGGACCTCACGATCAGCAGTCGGGCTAACCATCACTAGCCCAACGAGGCAGTCGTGAGCAAGTGCCTACTGAACTTAAATTATCGTCCAAATGAGGTTTTCTTCTTAACTCACTTTATCGGCAAGTTATCGTCGGGCTTTATGAACAAATAGCTACCAGCCCCGGGTTCGCACGGGTGCAATGTAGATACTAATGTGGGGCATATAAACCTTCCTCTTGAATCACTCTATCTATTGCTAAAAACTGCATTAAAATCCGTTGCGCAGTTTAAAAGATCTAAGCGTACAGACAGCGGGAGCGACTTTGTTTTATACTATGTAAAGATATATTCCTTCTGGGCAGTGCTAATGCAGCTGTCCTGCTGGATTGGTTTTTATCCGATGCGATTTAGGTAAACTTCATTAACATCTTTTTAATTTTGACCCAGATAAATGTTTTGTAGTGTTAATGGACACTACTAAGTATGGAGTGTCAGTTTGACACCTCTCTTGGCATCAATGTGTAATTTTTATATCAATGTTGCCATACAGAGGTATGTACATAGTAAATAAATGCCTAGGTGCAGCACATGGAGGCAGTGATAGCCTAGCGGTTGAACGCTTGCCTTTCATGCAGGAGGCTCTGAGCTCAAGCCCGCGGCCCGCACCTTCGGCTTTCCGAATTCATGTGTGGATCAGAATTTGATAAGGTATTATAGCTTGCGTTACCGGTTAAGGAAAAACACCAAGATCTTCTTCTTTTCTTCTTTTCGTGTAGTTAATGACTAACATGGTGTCAGAGTTTATGCCGCCCATGGGCCTCTGACTTGGCTTCACATGCCATCCAGAAATATCTCTCAGGCATGCCGGTTTCCTCAAGATATTTTCCTTCACCGTTTTTAAGCAAGCGATAATTATACAATACGCACATGAATCTGAAAAGTCAGAGGTGCGTGCCTTGGATACGAACTCGAGACCTGTGACTTGGCAGTCCGACGGTCACACCACCACTGCTAAACACCAAGATGAAACCTGCACCAAAAAGAGCTCCAAAGAGTTCTGGCTGTGTAGTCCGCCAATCTGCATTAAGCCAGCGTGGTGGACTAAGGCCTAAACCATTCTCATTATGAGAAGAGGCCCGTGCCCGACAGTGGGACAGTAAGGCGCTGATCCGCACATGAATTAGAGATGTCAGAGATGCGTGTCGGTACCGGCTACTTATTAAGCATTGTTTAAAATAATGATAATATCGTAACCGTATGGGAAAAACACTAGTAGGTACTTTACCGTCATGTGGCAATGAGTAATAATGTTAGGGTTTCGTGGGAAACCCCACACACGTTTATCATTAACAAATTGGGAAGGCGATACAGTGACGCCTGCCTGACACATTTGGAAATTAAGTAAATGACGCAATACGCAGTCCTATAAGTCATTTCTCGCATAGCCTAAACCGCTGAAGATAAAAACATGTTCGTTCTACCTAGCCTTTTCCCAACTATGTTGGGGTCAGCTTCCAGTCTAACGAGATGCGGCTGAATACCAGTATTTTACATGGAGCAACTGCCATCAGACCTCCGCAACCCAGTTACTGGGAAAAACCCAATAACACTGCCCGGCCTGGGGATCAAATCCAGGACCTCACGATCCGCAGTCGCGCTTGCCACCACTAGACCAACGAAGCAGTTTAGGCAGAAGTGTTCTCCTTTTAAAAGAGTATGTACACCCACGTTTCGCCGCTTGTATCAAGTCCCATTATAATAGATGGCGACACACAATTATGGTATATATGTACGAACTTTGGCTGTTGACATTTATTTTTATTTTTTTTATTGTTGGAAAATCCTCATGGATGTCCCTCGCCCGGGGAAGGCGAGGGGGTCTGCCGGACTCTTACCGGCTATAAATCAACTGTATTCCTCCTCCTGACCGTTCGGCCGGGGTCGTGGGATTCGCAAAAGCATGCACCGCAACCCCGGCACATCACGGTCTTCTCCTCTGTGGGGCCTAGCCCCATATCATTCTGAGAAGCGCACGAGGAACACTGCGCGCCGCCTTCTCGGGCCTGTTACTAGTCGCAGGCCGTGGCTGTCGGCCTGTCGCACAGTGGTCTGGAAATCGAGCTCCATACTCATAGAAACTTAAAGTAAAGAATTAAAAAAACAAAAATTGTATTGGCTCTGGTATACCTCCCTTTACATGTTATTAACGTATGGATGGTACAAGTCACAATACGCGTGAGAAAAAAATTTTTTTTTTTAATTTTTGAAATTTTGAATTTTCGAAGTGTGAGTTTTCAAATCTTTGCCGTGGTTAAATGACGTTGCCGATTGATTTACTTATATTATAGTTAGGTTTAGCCTGCTAATGATCTTTATGATGACAGTAATTAAAAAAGATATTGATTGTATAGGTTTTTTTTTAATTTCATTCCAAGAACTAACTCATTTGTTAATCACTGTGATTAAGGTTGAGATATAATTAGATACTAATGACATGAGCATTAATGTAAAGCAACTTTGGGTATCACTTTTCACGTAGCAATTTTTGAGGTTATGAATTTTAATTATGTGGTTTTTCCGATCGCTTTATAAACATTCATTTTAAAAGAAAAAAATGCGTAGTAAACTGATATTCATTTTTTCAAAGAATATAAAGTTAAAATTTTTACCATCTATCATGGTTATAAGGTCATGGTGCTTTACAACATGGCTTCCCATAATAGAAGGCTGCAGTGCTTCAATCTTAGCCTCAATCAAAGCCTGTTCTTCCACGATGTTTAACTTGTTTTCGTTTGAAAACTTAAAATAAATATGGTAATGGTCTGCAAAACATGGTGGAAGATGGCTTTGGATTTTCCCATACCTTTTCATCACCACAAACTAAGCGCAGAGGCACAAAAGAACACATAAAAATACTGGAATCGTCTTCGTCTGCCAAAGTTTGCTGATACAAACTTTGCCCTGAAGCATCATCAACGCCCCACTTGCATATAAATGTCAACTCTTTGCCACCCAACGAAGATTCCACACGTAAGAATTTTCCAAACCTAGCCACAGTTTTGTCCAAAATTGCTTCGAGCTTTACTTTTACCTCTCTTTCCGTGATGTCTGTGGTATCTTTTGGGGGGTAGCAGTCCTTCTTCGCCTCAAGGATGGCAGTATAAGAAGGATACAGTAGTATTCCTTCTTCTTTTGCACAAGATCTTAATGTTATATACTGCCACTTCGAAAGCTTCAATGAGGTCAAAATACCTAAAGCTTTGTCAGCGGAATATATAGGCACAGTTTTCTTTGTATTTAACAATTTTTTTATCTTTGTAACCTCTTCGGGATGCTCCGATACCAGTTTAATGATATCTGCTACATTCTTGTTTTGTGCTTTCAAACCAGTTGTATGAGCAAGGCTTTCAGAGCTATGCGTTAGGAGCTCTTCCACTCTCCCTCTCTTCTGTAGCGGGCTTAGCTCCACGAATGGTTTTCTCGGCGTCACAACTGATATTGATGTTCCAACACTGCACGTCTCCGGTGTGTAGGATGTTGATGCACCCTCATTTACACCAAAGTCAGAACTGGAACATGGTTACTGCTCTAGCGACATTACAGAAGTAGTCATTTTTTCGCTCACGACCTCAGGCCATTTGATGTCTCATACTTTTTTATATATGTATGTCTCGTGCGATTACACGAGATCCATTTCTTCCTCAAGTTACTCACATAACTCTGACAGAATTGTTTCAATTCCTTCTTTTCATTTTCCGACAATTCAACAGTATTCTCAAACATGAAATTATCCAAATTGGTACCAAAACCTTTCATCACAACACAATAACAAATATAAGGTAATAAGTTAGCGCGCAAAAGTACTGAGAGCTACTGATAAAATTAGACTCAAAATGTCCTGTTTTTATACAACTACCCCTCATTAGCGTTCGCTATTCTCTAATTAGTTACTTAAATTACAGACAATAGAATTGTATTGTGACTAGGGCCCTTTTGGCCCTGCTAGAGCTAGTTAATGCTCATGTCATTAGTATGTAATAATATCTTAACCTTAATCACGGTGATTAACAAATGAGTTAGTTCTTGGAATGAAATTTAAAAGAAAAACCTATACAATCAATATCTTTTTTAATTATTGTCATCATTAAGGTCATTAGCAGGCTAAACCTAACTATAATATAAGTAAATCGATCGGCAACGTCATTTAACCACGGCAAAGATTTGAAAACTCACACTTCGAAAATTCAAAATTTCAAAAATTTGCTACGTGCGAAGCGGTGCCTAAAGGTACATGAATTGTATGTCATCTTGATCGCCGTGTATGGGACTATAGCTCGTGTGAGCACCAGCCTAACAGTTCTATTAAGTTTCGAAAAAACGTACTTTTAGTGTTTTCTCCCATACAAAAAAAACACAAATATTTTTTTTCTCACGTGTATTGTGACTTGTACCATCCATACGTTAATAACATGTAAAGGGAGGTATACCAGAGCCAATACAATTTTTGTTTTTTTAATTCTTTACTTTAAGTTTCTATGAGTATGGAGCTCGATTTCCAGACCACTGTGATGTCGGTAAGATAAGGTAAGCTTAGCTGGCTACACTAAAGGTATGCTTCCTTATATGTTTCATTGCACTACTGACATTTTTACGTATTTGGGGACATAACAATTTCTGAGAAGTAGGTTAATATTTCAGACATAGTGCAGATTGTGAAAGCCGATTAGATCTTTATTCTGAAACTTTCACATGCGTGTTTGGTAAATACTTCCATCCTTGGTTATGCCTATGACTACACGAGCACCCTTTAATTCAAATGGGCGTGTAAACGGTACATCGTAAATAGAAGGGAGAGGGGTAATAAATTATGTAGTTTGGATTTAATCATAGTGTGAATTCAGATCAAGAACTTAGTTTGATAGTGTGAAGATTAATTTGACAACTCTAACATCACGCCTTGTATTCCCCGAAGGGTACGGCAGAGGTGATTTTTAGGACACCCTCGTTTTGTCTGTTATGTTTAAGTCCCATGTAATAGGGGGCGAGCCTATTGCCATTATTTAACCGGGCACAAATCCAGTCTCCGGACTGCTACTGAGAAATTCCTAATGGAAAAACCTAATAACACTTTGCCCGATCTGAGGATCGAACCCAGGACCCCATGCTTAGCAGTCCCGCTTGCGACCACTAGACCAACAAGGCAGTCAAAAGAAACTGGTAAACTTTATTATTATTTAATTAGGTAATGACAACTCTACATAATAGAAGGTGTAAAAATACCCTTAACGGAGCCGAGAGACACGTATTCTTCCCATCATTAATAGATTTTTTGGTACTGGGCCATACCTGGGAACCGACTGGTTATGGAGTTTTTCACGAAAACTAAGTTTAAATGTTATTCTAAACATTCTTCTATACAAACATCAACATTTTCAAAATGTAGGCACAAACTGCCGCGCGCGCGCATAATATATTGAGCGCTATAATTAAAAGCTGTTTTTAATACCAAAAAATAAAAGTCGTTTCCCAGCAATTATTTTTGCTGTATGTTACTTAGTTTTATGTACAGTATGCGTAGACTTCGGCTTCGTTAAGGCTATTTTTACACCCAGTATATTTCCAATATACACACACCAAAAAAAGTTTGCGATCATTAGCATAAGCTGATATAATTTTTTAAATTGAACTTTATCAACAAAAAGTCTTTGTTGTGTGTTTTCTTTAAATAGAAATACCCAGTTTCAAATTAAAAAATAAAACTATTTCTTATTTTTTATAAAAAAAATTGAGTAATTAATCATAATGTAATTGTAACAGAAATTTGATAGAAAGAAAAAGACTGTTTAACCAAACTTAAACAACAATTTATTAATAAAAGGTTTATATTCAATATAACATAACTTCTCCCCTGGCTCGAACACATGCGAAGATCCTCCTGGGCATGCTGAGAAACAAGTTATCCAGCATTTCTTGGGGTAACCTGTCCCATTCTTGAATAGCGGCTTCCCTGAGCTCTGGCACTGTCTGGGGACGTGGCTGACGGTTCCAAACAGCTCGCTTAAGAGCATCCCACGCGTGCTCTATTGGGTTTAAGTCAGGCGAGCCAGCAGGCCAGTCTAACCTTGTGATGTCGTATTCTCGGAGAGCAGCATTGACTCGTTGAGCTCGATGGGCGGGCGCATTATCATCGACCAGTACAAATTGGTGCCCATGGTTTACTCGGAATGGTCTGACAATTCCATCAATAGCAACTGCTCTATACATGTCTGCTGTCATGAAGCCTCGATACGGGATCAAAGGCGTTCTAGCTCCAATCATAATACCACCCCAAAAGGACACCGATTTCCCGCCTCACTGAACTGTTCCAGTGGCAGTTCTTTGCATTTCACGGTCTCCTGGTCTTCTCCAGACACGGACACATCGGTTATCTGGATTGGTACTGATTCGCGATTCGTCAACGAAGAGACAGTTTTGCCAAATGTTTTCTTCTTCATTTTGCCGAAGCCTAGCCCACTGTAATCTCCGTCGTTGACGTTGCCGGGAATTCAGAGGAGCTCGTCAAAACCTCCGTGCTCGTAATCCAGCCTGGTGCAAGCAATTCCGAATGGTCTGAGTGCTAACTTCAAGCCCAGAGGCGGCCCGAACTTCTGCTTTTATTTTAGTGGCGTTGATTGTTGGGTCACGGGCTGCCAGCAATCTAATATAGCGCTTTTGGGCAGCAGTCAAAACAGTTGAGCGACCACAGCGGGGTCGGTCAGCTAAATTACCCATCCCGTGGCACCTCTGCAACGTGGTCACGACACAGGATTGGGATATAGCAACTCTGCGTGCTATTTCTCTCGTGGTGTATCCTTCTTCCCTCAAAGTTACTATTCTTGCTCGTAAAATTTATGATAATCCTCTTGGCATTTTTCAATCACAACTTTCCGCGAAATCTATTTTAAATCCGTTAAAATTGACTAAATCAGATTTCTGAATGAGCGTAAGCTAGGACTGAAAGTCTTTTTATATGGAAAAACAATTGAACTGTTTTATTGTTTTATATTCTAAATCTATATTTTTAAATAAAGAATCTAAAAAGAAGAAGAAATCATAATAATAATTACGTATATAATCTACCGTAGGTAACAAAAAAAATCGATTTTTCAAAGTGATCGCAAACTTTTTTTGATGTGTGTACGAGTAGCTTATAATGACATATTTGTAAAGACTCTTCTCGTGTCGGCACAAAGATTAACCAGTCAACAAGTTTAGTAGCGGGGCTGACCGCCCAGGGTGCGAAAGTACTTAAGTATGGTCACTCGTGAAGTACTAACAATAAGCGGGTATTCAGCAACTGAGCACCCTTTTAATCTATCTATATAAATAAAAATGAATCGCCAAATGTGTTGCTAAGCGCAAAACTTGAGAACGGCTCGACCAATTCGGCAATTTTTTTTTATATATATTTCTTAAGGCATAAGAAAGGTTCTTATGGAGAGAAAACACATAAAAATTGCGTGGAAAATATACTGGCCTGCAAAAATAAGTATCACACTTTTAAAATTGCAATAACTTTTTAGGTACACAAGATATATTTTCGAAACAAAAAGGACTCAAAAGAGTTTAACTTTGTTACTATAGTTTCAAAGAAAGCTGATAAAAATTGCTATGAAACGTTTTTTATTTTAAATCTCTAACTTCTATAGTTTAGAAAAAATTGAAATTTTAAAAGTGTGATACTTATTTTTGCAGGCCAGTGTAGTAAAAACAACACTTTTCTTTTCCCACTACATGCCAATAACTTTTGACAGAACGAAGTTTGTCCGGGCAGCTAGTCAATAATACAATAATTGTTAGAGTACACTTTGCTGTGTGCCATCATCTACCGGTCGTTTAAGCTTTGCCGATCGGCAGAAGAAAGACTGCCTGATGCGTGAAGTCCGGGTTACAGGTTGACGTTTGGGGAAGCAGGTGCATTGTTTACTCACACACAGGTTTAATAAAATTTAGTATCGTCTTCTTCATGGTAGAAGGTGAAGATGAGCAGTGATAGTCTACTGGTGTGACCGTCGGACTGCCAAGTCAGTGGTCTCGAGTTGGAACCGAAGGAATCTCTGACTTTTCAGATTCATGTAGGTACGTATTGTAATAAGTAATTATCACTTGCTTAAAAACGGTGAAGGCAAACATCATGAGGAAACCGGTTTTGCTCTTCTCGCCTGAAACACAGGGTTACCTAGTTCAGGCAAGTAACACGTGTGTAAATATAATATATTTATATATATTGGTATGCCTGAGAGATATTTCTTGACGGCATGTGAAGCCAAGTCAGTGGCCCATGGGCGTAAACTCTGCCATCAGGTAAGACACTAACCACATGAAAAAAAAAATGGTAAAAGAGTCATCCTGTGTTGTCCCCTAGCAAAAAGTACACCAAACCACCGGTGGAAATTTTAAATCGTATAATATACAATAATACCTATACAATCCTACAATATTTTTTTCTATTTGTAGGATTTTTATTTCCATACTAATACCAATCGTACCTATAATCGTATCGTATCGTACATATTATGTAAATTAAAGTTGCATTTGCATCAAAATATTAACCCATTACCAAAAGAAAGTGGAAAAATACTCTCGTAAATATCAATTTAATCGTTTTTTGTTTTAAAAAAAGTTCCTAAAGTATCATAAAATCAAATTAGAAACATAATTTCTACACTGGTTGTCGTGAACTCGTAATTCAATATTTCTGGATTGAGTCGAATGCCGTTGTAAAAAACTTCGCGTGTAACAATGTTCTAAATTACAACAAAATATTCAAATTATACGTATTACTGTGGGGGTACTGTAATTGGGCAAAGTACCCATAACGTAAGCTTTATGAAGTTAACATACGGTATCATAATTCATATTAATGTATAATGACAATGGACCTGTCTTTTTGTTTGATTTATGTGAGTAGGTATATTTATGTAAAGCTATTTCTTTCTCAATTATTTTTTATTTTTAACTTTTTTTAGCGGGCATGTCGCGGCCATGGAATTCATAAGTAAGTACCTCCTTTTAGTCATGGCCCGTCATGAGTACTTTCGTACTTAATAAATTATTTAATATGTATTTAAAAACTTGCCCGCATATGTTCCGCCTACATGACATGTATTTAACATCGATTACGAATGGGGACTCTACCATTATGCATGAACGCTTTATGAAAGTGCTGTAGTCTAAGAGACAGTTTTATTTTTTAAAGTGCCTTTTTTTTCTTTTTTTAACGGTAAATAAAGATCTTGTCATCTCATCTTATTATGTTAGTAGTATAACGTGACGAATAAATTTAAGTCATTTGATATATTTAGAATAATCTTCAAACCGGAGATACGAAGACTTCCAACTTCTAAGATCAGATTTTATTTAGATTTCTGTGTAGACGCGCATCGTGACATATACAAGGTTAGTCGGAAAGGGGGTACTAAGCCGAAAGGGTGTTAAAGTACCCATAATAATGGATAACTTTTGTTCTACAACTTTCCCCAAAAGTCATTAGTTTAAGAGAAATAGCTGTTCAAAGATTTCATAAAAAATACTCTAAATTCTATCTATCCTCAGCTATGATCAGCTGTGTTTACATTTCAGGTCATATTTGGGGTCACGGATTAGAATCTTGATTTTCTGAATTCTTAACTTAAGCAGGGACGAAGAATTTTTGAAAAAACTAAAATAAAAATGATTTTTCAAGGAAAAAACTAAATTCGAATTTTGAAATTTTAACACTTTCTTTAAAACGACCATCAGTGATACGTTAAATGGCTCGCGGCTTAGTACCCCCTTTCCGACTAACCTTGTATATCCTTAATCTGTGGTGACATCGTGACCACTAATGAACGCTGTTAGTTTTATGATGAAAAAATAATAATTAGCAAAGAAAGCGAACTGATTTTTTTTGCGATGTAATGAAATTTAAAATATATGGTCACCAGTGAAAACGAAACGTCGTCGTTTCCCAAACTTAATATTTCCCAGCTAAACGATAATCGCTACCAAAGTATTTTCCATGTTACAATTTTTCTCTTTTTATAAAAATGCCCGATCTTACCACAGACTTACCTATAAAAAAGAAAAAAATAAATGTCGATCCTCTAGCCTACATTCCGCCCTACCACCGCGGTTGTCATGTACACAGGCCGACACAAACTGTAAACAAAACAACGATCGATATTCCTCGGAACCACAACTAAAAGCTTGGCAGCTCCCGTAACGACAACTCGTATACAATTAAAAAAATTAAATCGCCATTACTGTCATCTACGAACCCGGCGCGAATTTTGACATAACTTTTGGTGGGAAATGCTCGCGGGTTTTCACATTCGGATACGCGAATGAAGGATTCTATTGTGTGGGACTGTTCGCGAATCAAACTGTGGAACAACGTGGCATCCTGTATGGAGAAATGGTTCGGTGATAAACGGTTGTGGTTATTCGGCAACAACCTGCCGCTGTTACCAAGAAGGTAAATAAGATTGTGTTTCAAAATAAGCTGTGTAGTTGAAATAGGGTGCATTTTGCAATAGACAAAGATTTGTGTTATGTTTTTCGTATTCTCCTGTCATGCATGCAATTCTACTTTTGGCGTATTGAATCAATATTGGCGATAATTATACAATTAAAATTTTTTTTATGATTTGGTTCTATGAATAGAATTGACTCCTTGCCATTTTTTATAGCTTTTTTAATTCTCTAATCCAATTAGCTCTTATCACAATATCTAAACATAACCACTTTAATTGAAGGAAAAATCCTTTTCACAACCGTGAGAGTCGTTTTAAATTATGTCTTATCTCTGGTTACGATCTATGCTACAATGCGGCAAAAGTAAATGACCGATAGAAGCTGCATACATACCACTTTTTTTTAAGAATGTTGATGTCCACTTGATTTGAACTTCAGAGCGCTTCCTTTGTTTTTAGTAACCTTTGGAATGTCCTACAGCCTGCTGCTACTTATTTGATAAAAAAAAATAACCTCATGGCTATCTGCAGGGTATAACATTCTATGAATCAGAATTTTCCCGAATAATCTAAGAAATATAATTTAGATTTATATCCATAATTTATTGTAATAGCATCAATGATTACGAAATGTAAAATGTTAATTCTTAATTTTATGTCACGCTAAGTATTTGATTCGCTTTAGGTACCTAGGTACTTTACCGCATACAATTTCCCAGCAAGCACTTCTCAATAGTCTTAACAAAGATCTGCCTACAAATCGTCACCATTATTTCAAATAGTTAACGCAATTTTTGCGCAATCTAAAACAGACTCGAATTATAAACAAGGGGTGACAAAAGTTAATGTTTACCCTAGTTTGGTAAATTAGTTGGGAACTTGAACTTGAAAGCATCCCCTAACTTAGACAATAAGTTCTCCGTTGGCCTAAAATATGAATAAAGTAGGAGGTCACAAGTTACTAAGGCCCTTTTTAATAAACAGGTCTCATTTGAGAGATCTTCCAACAGCAGATACCATTTTTTTTATCTTTGGAAAATCCTCATGGATGTCCCTCGCCCGGGGTAGGCGAGGGGGTCTGCCGGACTCTTACCGGGTAAAAACCAACAGTGTTCCTCCTCTAGACCGTTCGGCCGGGGTCGCGGTATTCGCAAAAGCATGCACCGCAACCCCGGCAGGTCCTGGTCCGCCAACCCTCGGCGGACCTCTCCTCTGTGGGGCCTGGCCCCACATACTCCTGAGAAGCGCGCACGGAACACTGCGCGCGCCTTCTCGAAACAGCAGCTACCATAGAATTCCATACATTTGATAACATTTTTTTTAAATACATTTCTTTTCATGTTTAAACTATACTTAAGAAGGATCTCTCAAATGAGAGCTGTTTATTAAACATGGACCTAAATGTACCGAAGACAGTATAGCTGATTCTCTGTTTAAAAAAAATACGTTCAGACATGACATAACATCACGCCTGCATTCCCCGAAGGCTTGGGCAGAGGTGTATGTAACACCCTCATTTCGCCGCTATATTTAAGTCCCGTGTAATAGGAGGCGAATCTATTGCCATCAACCCGGCACAGACCGAAACTCCGGGCTGCTACTGAGGAATTCCTCAAGGAAACACCCAATAACACTTTGCTCGACTAGGGGATCGAACCTAAGACCTTGCCACCAGTAGACCAACGAGGCAGTCTTATTTTATACATCAAGCAATGTTATATTGACGTTATTCATGACATTATTTAATTTATCGTTTATTAGTAAGAGGGAAGAACATAGACTACCTACTTAGTTGTCGCCAATAAGATTGACAAGCATATCATGTTGGGACTCAGTGCATAATATCAGCAAGTACCTACATCGGGTCACCCGCGTGAACGCTCAACGAGTATTCCCAAGGAGGGTTGATGTCAGGCAGGCGGCCGGTCATAAAACAATAAGCCGAAACCTCCAACAACATGGATTTATGAAACACGTGTGCTGACCCCACCTAGTGTGGGATAAGGGCAGGAAGAAGAAGATTAGTAGGAGGGAATGTTTGTTAAGCTGATTCGTCCCCATTGGTTGGACACCCTTCAGGTCTCGCCAATAACTGCCCGGTTACTTAGAAACGGTCCGCAAGACCATCTACAAGCAGTCGAACAGAAAAAATAATGTTAAGCTCATCCGAACGTGACACTATACATCAAATTAATGCCAACCTTATAATTAAAAAAAGATATAATGATGAGATAATAAAGGAATTGCAACAAGTAATTAGTAGGTATTATGCAATTAACTGATGATTAAAACGTGCACCATAGTTGTGGAATTATCGAGTACGTAACATAATAATTGAGTAAGGGCAGACATTACTTACGGGGTGTCCTGTGTAAGCGACAAACGCGACGCGATGCGATGCGATGGATGCGACGAACGCGATTAAAACAACGGAAAAAAGAAAGAAAGAAAGAAAAGTTATTTATTCGCGCCAACATGACGCACAAAATAAAATAAAAGTATACAAAACTGAAAAGAAACTTGGGGAAAAATATGCGTCACATCCACGCAGAACAGCCATCGCTCAGCATAATGCTGTGTCTCACGTGCGAGACAGAGCCACAGCGCTGGTTTTCAGCGACAGCCGGCGTTGACATGATGACGTCCACCGGTGTAGCAAGTAAAAAGATATAAATAAACTCAATATATGATAATACATAAATACCCATTAAAACAACGGCATTCCCTACTGGCGGCCTATGTACCGAGACGCGGCGTAACGTGTATTTGTTCCGTATCGTGTCGCGTCGCATCGCATCGCGTCGCGTTTGTCGCTTATGCACGACGTTAAATTTCTGTGGACAGACATGTAGACGGCACTTTATGGAAATTATAGCTAACATACATACATTCTCATTCATAATTGCCTCGTTGTTCTAGTGGTAGCAAACGCGACTGCTGATCGTGAGGTCCTGAGTTCGATCCCCAGGTCGGGCAAAGTGCTATTGGGTTTTTCAGTGTGGAATTCCTCAGTAGCAGCTCTGAGTTTGTGTCTGGTTGATGGCAATAACCTCGCCCCCTATTACATGGGACTTAAACTTAACGGCGAAATGAGGGTGTTATTATACACTTCTGCCAAACCCTTCGCTCACTTATGGCTTTGTCTAAATTGAGTAGATATTATATAATGGCTGGATACTTAGTATATATCATATCCGTATTTATTACTTTCGCTGTGACACATACACATTCATAATCTTACGCCTTTTCCCCATAGGATTAGGCAGAAACTATAGAACGCCACATGCTACGATCCTTACATACTCCTTTCGCTTCGTCCACATTCATCAATTTTTATAGATTACTATAAGTAATTAAAAGAGCCTTCACGAGTGACGTCAACTACGTCCAGCGAACCCTGGGCAGTCAGCCCCGCTACCAACCTTGCTGACTGGATAATCTTTTCACCACAACATCAGCTATTCTCGTGCTGACACGAGGGAAGACGAAGTTTACTATACCCATAAAATACAACATAATTAGCCCATTACTGTCCCACTGCTGGGCACGGGCCTCTTCTCAGAATAAGCACGGTTTAGGCCTTAGTCCACCACGCTGGCTTGGTGCGGGTTGGCAGACTACACACACCATCGAGATCTTTATGGAGCCCTCTCAGGTGTGCAGGTTTCCTCACGATGTTTTTCCTTCACCGTTAACGCAAGTGATAAATCAAATTCTGATCTGCAAATGAACTCGAAAAGTCTGAGGTATAGGCCGAGATTGAACATAGACTCTCCTGCATGGAAGGCATGTATTGGACCGCTGGGGTATCACTGGTACTATTCTCATAGAATATTGCGATTATCGATCAACCTGCTAATCCTGGTGGTTATGGTAATATCCCCCGTGAAAGTTCATAAGGCAATTGAAGGGATCCATTTTCAGGTGGATGTTTACGGGTGGATATGATAATGTGGTAATAACCGCTGCGATAAAGGATGGATGCTAACTCCACCATTTTTTTGTCGGAAGAGCCTTCATATGGCAGCTGGGTTCGAAATTTTGGGAAGCTTGCGCAGCGGTAATGTTGCAGGAAAACATCGTGAGGAAACCTGCGCACCTAAGAGGGCACCAAAAAGTTAGATTACCCGCTGAATGAACTGTATTACCAATTATAACAGAGACAGAGGACGATGAGACTTACACTCATATTCTAAGACGTTCCTCCAAAACTTACTCGATTCGACTCCACCTCGACTCGGTTTTCCTCACTACCATTGGAAGTTATAGTTGGAATATACGTCCTCGACTCGAGATTTATCCTCAGTCGAGGTAAGGAATCATCTGTCAAACTTAAGGTACCTCGGAACATACCTTAAGGCATCCCTAAGGAAGGAAGTGTCAAAGTTTGATAACAAAAAATAATTTGATAACTTTATCGAATATGCTTACGATAATCCTTACAACTATTTATTGCGGCGTTATTTGCGCGATGCAGATAAACAAAAATCCTCGATATGACACCACTCTACCTCGACCCTCAAAGTTCACTAGAAATTGCGACTAAGAATACAATAGTAAGTTTTGGAGGAATGTCTTAGAATATGGGTGTTAATTGTTAGTTATTGCTCTGAGCAAAGAGAACACAGGACACACCTATACCCAGCAGTACACCAAAGAGGAAGAAGAAGCTTATGGCCAAATACTCAAACGCGACTCAATTTTAAGTTGCCGTTAATTTCGTGCTGTCATTGTCACTTCACCTTAGAGTGACAGTGACAGCACGAGACTTAACGGTAAGTTAAAATTGAGTAGCGTTTGAGTATTGGGCCATTAGGTAGCAGTTATAGCCTAGTGGTATGACCGCCGGAATGCTAAGTCATAGGTCTCGAGTTCAAACCCAAGGCACGCACCTCTGACTTTTCGGATTCATGTGCGTATTGTATATTTATCACTTGCTTAAAAACGGTGAAGGAAAATGAGGAAACCGGCATGCCTGAGAGATATTTCTCGATGACATGTGAAGCCAAGTCAGAGGCCCATGAGCGGCATAAACTCTGACACCAGGTTAGTCACTAACCACACGAAAAGAAGAAGAAGGCTGGTTCTAGAGTCACGCTGACCGTCGGCGCTGACAGCCGAAACGTATGACTTCCCCGTCAGCGCTGACCACCGCACGCGCTGATTATTCTAAAACGCTTCAAGACACTCAAAGCTCGTGGCCCGCGACGCTTACTAACGGCGCTGGCGAAAGCGGCACTGTAGAACCAGCCTTAGTAGTCTTTTTCCAATATTATATTTTTTCAGAAAGAAGATTACACGTTCTTACGTTCTTTTTGGTAAAACGTAAAACAGATTTACAAACGTGAAAAAAGGTCATGTCAACGTCAATAAATGTCTCCATAATAAAACTGGAAGATTTGAAGTCTAGATTATGTTTAGTTAAAATAAGCAGAAATAAACAAACAGATATTTTCTGCTTTCAACAAATTATGTTGGAGAGCTGAAAATCATACATACTTTTCGTATATATGGGTTAAAATTCCAGTGACAGAAGATGAAAGGGGATATAAATAAAGCTATCGTATCGCCGGAAGTGATCTCTTATAGGTATCTAATAATATACTTTTATTTACCTACATTAATTAAATACGCCTCGTTAGGCAAGCGGGACTGCTGATCGTGAGATCCTGGGTTTGATCCCTAGGTCGGGCAGTGTTATTGGGGTTTTTCCGTGTGTAATTAATTCCTCAGTAGCAGCCCGGAGTTTGGATTTGTGCCCGATTGATGGCAATAGGCTCGCCCCCTATTACATGGGACTTAAACAAAAAATGTGGGCGATACTATTGACCTCTGCACAACCCTTCGGGGAATACAGGCGTGATGTTGTGTATGTAGTTGAAAAGATTATTCTTACGCGAATGGATAGAGTTAGAAATGAAAATGTAAGAGGAAGTCTGAAACAGGCGACGGTGACTGAGAAGTTGTGTGGAAACCGGTTGTCATGGTATAGGCATGTGATGCGGAGGAATGGGAAACATGTAGTGAGAAAAGATTTGATTATGAATGTGGATGGTTATAAGAGTAGAGGAAGACCAAAGAAACGATTGATGGATAGTGTGAAAGATGATACATATTACGGCTAAAAACGGGTTAACTACTGAGATGACGGTTAATAGAGATGTACGGAAGAAGTAGACATATTGCGAAGACCCCAAATAAGTTGGGATAAGGGTAGGAGGTGATGATACTCAGGTTGTTTGATTATGTTAACATAACGAGTGAACGGCGATTAACAAAAGGAATTTATAAAACGGATGTCTGTAGAAACGCCGGTAGAGGACGCGCCTAGAAGGATATACATCGATATTATTGGTCATGTTCTTCAAAAAACATTTTAACAAAAATAAAACCGACTTCAACAAAACGAAAAAGTAATAAAATAATTACCATATTATTATAAAAGTGACAGATTCAGAAGCCGGTGCTCATCAACGCTGAACCAAATTAAAGGCACCGACTTCTGAATCTGTCACTTTTATAATATGGTAATTATTTTATTACTTTTTCGTTTTGTTGAAGTCGGTTTTATTTTTGTTAAAATGTTTTTTATTTCATTATTTTAGTGGCCTTAATTAAAACATGGTTGGACCTGCTAAAGACGCTGCTCGTACACATAATCACATCATCACATTATGCGTACTGTTCGTCATTGAGGAGTTCCATTGTTTATTTCCGAAGTTCTTTATCAGATCTTCATCAAATTTAAATGGGACCATTTCGAAAGAATACTCTTTCAAACAAAAGAAGAATTTTTCAAATCGGTTTATAAATGAGGGTGTACTGCGGTAACAAAGATTTAAAAAAAAATACATACAGACGAATTGAGAACCTCCTCCTTTTTTTGGAAGTCGGTTAAAAAGGACAGGTAGTACTCACAACTCGCGTGCGTGTATACCAAGATGTATGAACGTGGACGCGAAAGACGTAGTAAAGTAAGAATCGTAGTTGTGAGCTGTAATTTCTTTGTCGCAGGTCACGCGCGAGCAGTCGCGCGATGGAGCGCTACGAGAAGCTCGCCAAGCTCGGCGAGGGCTCGTACGGGCTCGTATACAAGTGCCGCAACCGCGACACCGGGGAGATAGTCGCCGTCAAGAAGTTCGTCGAAAACGAGGATGATCCACTTATACGCAAGATCGCGCTGAGGGAGATCAGGATGCTCAAAGTAAGATCTTGGAATTATGATGTCATTAGTCGACAGTCTACACCAGGCTCAGTCTCGACATAGATAGCGATTACTTTAAGACCGATTTCGGTTGTAATACATCCCTACTAATATTATAAACGCGAAAGTTTGTATGTATAGTTGTATGCATGTTTGTTACTCTTTCACGCAAAAACGGCTTAACGGATTTGGATGAGATTTGGCACACAGACTATGTCCTGGATTAACAAGACTATTACCAGCGGTTTCACCCGCATCCTAGGAGAACTACTTGATGTACCCGGATAAAAAGTATCCTATGTGTTAATCCAGGGCATAGTCTATCTGTGTGCCAAATCTCATCCAAATGCGTCCAGCCGTTTTTGCGTGAAAGAGTAACAAACATCCATACATACAAACTTTCGCGTTTATAATATGTATTAATAATATTAATTAATTAATTTAATAATGAATAAAAATCATGTCATATAATACATACTTAATTATATTTTTAAATATTTCAAAACACAAATAAAAACATTTAAAAATATAAAGAAATAGTAGCCCACCGGCATCGGGAACAGGGTCCAAGCTACCGACGGTCAGGGCCTCAGAGAGAGGAACTTCCTGACAATACGTGCCGTGTCCAGAAGTACCGCTTTCTGTATCAGGCCCTTGACCCAGCTGCCTAACGAGAGCCTCATCAGATGTTGGTCGAGGCTCTTGGCTATTAAGCCATTGGCCGTAACGACTATCGACACAATGACTGCTGAGTCAACCTCCCACATGTCGACAACCTCGTGCGCCAAGTCTTGATACTTAATTAAAGAAAAAGCATGTCATAATGATCAATCCAAGATTATAGCAATTAAACTCTATGTAAAAAAAATGTAAGTTCGTCTTTTCGTGTCTTAGAAGTTTAATGTTATGACATTAAGTCAGGTGGTTATCTATGTCGACTGCACACCTAGGGCTGAACCACACGCCACAGAAGGAGAGGTCTGCCAGGTAATGGAGGACCGAGACCTGCCGGGGTTGCGGTGCATGCATTTGCGAATCCCGTGACCCCGGCCAACGGTCAGGAGGAGTAACACCGTGGGTTTTTAGCCGGTAAGAGTCCTTAAGTATAACTCTTCGTCTTTCCCGGGCGAAGGGTATCCATGAGAATTTACCCATGAAAAAATAAATAAAAGGGCTGAACCCCAGCCCGCGTGACACATGCGGCCCGCGATAGTTGAAGTAGTTCTAAGATGCGAGTGAAAACGCGGGCAACAGCTAGTATTCGATAAATAATTAAAAGTAAGTAACTTATACTCGTTTTTACTCTATTGTGTTTATGAGTATATTTACTCAACGGGACCCCGAGTAGGAAACCATCTTTAGTAAGAGCCCATTTCGAATCAAATCAAATTCTTTATTTTGTTTTCAATGTAGGTACATATATAAGATGGAAATACAATAACAAGTCCCAGTACATTCTACGGCATGCAAACTTTTCAATAAAATTATTAATTATCAAGCAACTTTAGTACTGAATTATACAAAGAAATACTGTCACCTTTTTTACATAGTATAAAACAAAGTCGCTCCAGCTGTCTGTACGCTTAGATCTTTTAAACTACGCAACGGATTTTAATGCAGTTTTCAGCAACAGATAGAGTGATTCAAGAGGAAGGTTTATATGACCGACATTAGTATCTACATTGCACCCGTGCGAAGCCGGGGCGGGTCGCTAGTGTCATATAATTCGAATATTGTAGGTTACGTTCGTTCATAAATTAACCCTCAAACGCCTCAAATATTTTTTTATAAAATTCTACAAATAGAAAGTCTGCGATAATTTTTTAGTCTTCGTAATGTTGACGTGACGCAACCTTTCAATTATATCGTTTGCAACCCTGCCAAGGTCGTAAGCTCTAATAAATAGCAAAGTGGCCACAGGTATCGATTTGTGCATTTGCGATGAAGGTGGGAACTAACGTTGCTTGTCATATAGAAGTGAAGTAATCACGTAATCAATGAACTAAGTCGTTGTCCATCAATGGAAAGTACAACCAGAAGCAATAATATCTGCCTATCGACGAATTTAAAACCGTATAGGTGTCTTTTTCTTTATTTCGAAAAATCTCCATGGATACCGTTCGCCCGTTAGTCTTACCACGAGTCTTACCACGGTGTGTTCCTCGTCCTGACCGTTGGCCGGGGTCGCGAGATTCATAGATGCATGCACCACAACCCCGGCAGGTCTCGGTCCTCCAGAGCCTGGTGAACCTCGCCTTCTATGGGGCCTTGCCGCCTCGGGCGTTACCGGTCGGGCAACAAGCCACTCGCTACGGCCGGAAACCGTTTTGTGCTCTCCGGCGCCCGGTGCGTTTCGCGCGGCAAGGGAGACAAGCAGACACCTCCCTTTCCCTCTCTGCTTCCTCCTTGGTCGCCATCACATCCTCGCAAAAGGAGGTGACGGCTTCCCACGCACTCTCGCTCCCGACCTTGAAATAATAGCTTTCTGACCCAAGCCAAGAAAATCATATTTATCCGTTCTATACAGGGTGTAAATGAAATCATGTAATTCCTTTAAACCTCGTGATGTACTGCTGACATAGATAAATCCTACAAGGTAAACTTTTGGATTCAATACAACAAAAAAAATTACAATATGTAAACATATGTTCTTAACTTGAGGTATTTTAGCGCCCCGAGCGAATTGCGCAGCCATCGCGCGCCGCGCGGTCATCTAACTCGAGGCGCTAAAATGCCTCACTTTACTTATTGTAATTTTATTTTTTATTGAGTGCAAAAGTATCCCGTTCAGGGTTAATTTATGTCAGCCAGCTGTACATCACGAAGTTTGAAGGAATTACATGATTTCGTGTACACCCTGTATTTACATTGCTATTGATGGCAATCATTATTTCGTATACTAAGCTGTACGGCCAGTAATTCAATTGTTATTTTGGGTCTAAAATCTTTATTTTTAGTAATAGCACCCAAAAAATATCCTAGGTAACTAAAACTGTTATTATATTCTGATAAAATCTTGCTACGATGCCTAAGCTCGGCACCTAATGACTGCGTCAGTACTTATATTATAACTTCAAGAAACTTTTTCTTTTTTATTATTCGTGATCTGTGACAGCACAATATGCTGATTGATTAATATTTGATAGGTTCATTCGTCTATAGGTACGCCCCCTATCACACACAATTTATTACGGTATTTTTAAACTATGGGTGTAGTACGTTGACCTTTGTGTACACCATAACCCCTCGGAAATCATGTATGCGTGACGATAATTCACGATAATGATGATCTTTTTTAACCGAATTCTTCGTAAGTTTGTTTGATTTTGCGCTCCTGTGACGACCTCTGCTTTCGTGTAGAGGGCAAATAAGTACGCGATTATAACATTTCTGGGCAATTGGCTTATACATAAAATAGGCAGATCAAATATTATTATTATTGGACGAATGGTACCCCTTTTTATCGTTGGAATATCCTCTTGGATGTCTCTCCCCCGGGTAAGGCGAGGGGGTCTGCCGGACTCTTACCGGCTAAAAACCAACGGTGTTCCTTCTCCTGACCGTTCGGCCGGGGTCGCGGGACTCGCAAAAGCATGCACCGCAACCCCGGCAGGTCCAGGTCCGCCAACCCTCGGCGGTCCTCTCTTCTGTGGGGCCTTGTCCCACATCCTCCTGAGAAGCGCGCACGGAACACAGCGCGCCGCCTTCTCGGGCCTGTTACTGGTCGGGCGGCGGGTACGAATGGTATCCCCTGGCCCAGACGAACTGCACAACTTCTGGCTAAAATGGTTACGCAGTTCACATGCTCGTTTGGCCTCACAATTCCAGTCGTCTTTGGAATCTGGGTCGCTTCCACAGTTTCTTGCGACTGAAGCTACCCACCTGCGCCATAAATCAGGTAGTACTGTGGAACCAAAAAATTATAGACCGATCACGTGTTTGCCAACGGTTATATTATTATTAAACGAGTTATTAATTTATATTCATTAGATTCATCCATTCTTCGGAATAGACAATAGCAGCTAAAAAAAATCGTCTCGTTGTTTCAAAAACGTCAGAGCCACATTTAAATTAATTGTTTTTACTGGTTTCTTTTCAACTATTGCAAAAAATTTTAACAATGGAATTTAGTCAGAAGTCACAATGAGTATTCACTAAGTACCAAATTAATTTTGATCTGAAAAAGATAATGTAATAGGTCCAAGCCTTGAGCTTCAAATAAATCTACACAAACTCTGTTTCTCGTTTCTGTCCCAGAACTTGAAGCATCCGAACCTGGTGAACCTGATCGAGGTGTTTCGTCGCAAGCGCAAGCTGCATCTCGTGTTCGAGTACTGCGACCACACAGTGCTGCATGAGCTGGAGAAGTACCCTGCCGTGAGTACCTTATCCTTAACACCTATTTTATTTTTAACTCTGTAGTTACCTACAGTCGGGGACTGAAAAAAGGTTCGTCAGTTTTCAAATTCATTCCTATCCCACATCGCGGGCACATGTTACTTTTTCAAACTGTTGAACGGAACAGACCAATGCACGGAAAATGATGTTTAATTATTTGGTAGCAAAGATCAAAATTGTCTTTTGCCTCCCTAAGACGTAGTAGTGCCAAGTAATATCTTTGATTTGATTTTTAGGAGTTTTGTTGTAAAAACTATGACATCAATCAAATTGATGATTAAATAATTAAATAACATTACGTCGCTTAAGTACTAAAACCGCGTAACTCAAAATAGTTAACTTTTCAGGAGAGCAAAATATATATTTTTTTCTACTTATCATATAATTGTTTTTAATCTATAATATTCTATTTTATTTTGTTTTTTCGACGGAGTACTTTCGCGACACGATCCAGTATGGAACTCACCTGACTTATTCGCTGTTTTAGCTGTTTACTTAGCTTGATGGAAAAAATATTACATACGCGGTGGATTTTGTTTTTGAAATAACGCGTTGCTATTGGATCTGATTGTGATTCTGATTGGTCAAACGATGCGTTTTTCGATTCCCTATTGAATGACGTGCGTAACTCAAAACTACTATTTTTCGAGTTACGCGGTGTTAGAACTTAACCTACGATTAGATAGTGTCTGTCACCATGTCACCATATTATCCTGTCAAAAAATAGTTATATTTTCATTTCTATAATATTGGCAATACGTAGTCGAAAACGTGTCTTGCACTGTGCAAGCAAAAATAGACCTCAAGGTCTATTCCCCTACAGTACATATTTAGAGCTATGAAGCAAGTGGGGTAAATCGATGAAACGGCGACGCGGTATAGATGTGGAATCCTTGGTCCCTCTTGTCTAACCTATTGCCCTGCTCTTTGTGCCCCGATGTCTCTACCTTAGGCGACCTCAGTGCTGCCAGCTGCCACTGATAACACCATAGACGTGGCAATATTTTGGGTGAACCAAAGTAGTACCAAACAGACGTAGAGGAAGAGGAGCTATGATCAGGACATGATCTACCTTGTACGCTAAATAGCTTGCCGGGGTTGCGGTGCATGCTTTTGCAAATTGCGTGACCCCGGCCGAACGGTCAGTAGGAGGAACACCGTTGGTTTTTAGCCGGTAAGAGTCCGGCAGACGCCCTCGCCTTCCCCGGGCGAGGGACATCCATGAGGATATTCCATCGATAAAAAAATAAAAATAAGGCTAAATAGGCTCAAGCCTGTCAGCGTGTCCATGCGAGGTTCTGGTCCAGGTGGTCAGGCTATGACTATTAATTCTTTAAATGATTATTTAGTCTATCATAATTTGTTACAAAAAAATACCTAGTTTTCATTCATAAATCAATATTGACTTTGTAAAAGGTGGTGTGGCAACGTAGGCAGGTATATTTATTATGAAATTAAGTAAGCAGTGTAGCCAGCGATTGTCAGTAAATAAAACCAGAAACATTCGTTGCCAGCAGTAAAGAAATACTTAAAAATCGATTCATGTTAACAAACTATAAAAAGGTCAAATGCCAAATAAATGAGTTGTACAACCTTACTTATTTTTGTACTTTTTACCTTTCTCCTTATTACTTTTAGTAGGTACCTACCTATATAATTTGATGTTACGAGTAAAACAAAATTGTTACTTGGTACTGACGACTGTTGGTTCTGTTTTGCCTAGACTTTTCCCAACTTTGTTGGGGTCAGCTTCGTGTCTAACCAGATGCGGCTGAATACCAGTATTTTACACGGAGCGACTGCCATCAGACCTCCGCAACCGCGACTTTCGAGCTTCTGACTACCCGGTACGGTAACAACCGTTATATTCGTATGACACCCGGGACCGACTATTTAACGTGCTCTCCGAGGCACGGAGGTCTCGATGTGTAATGAAAGCACACCCACCCATGGAATGACCGTGGCAAGCGCAGCTTAACCTTGTAAATCATAGGATTCGCGCGGTTGTTAATTACCCATGAGCCCCGACGACTGTTGATATAGAGCGGGGTGGCCAACCAGTCGATCGCGGCTCTTAATCCAGTCGATCATGGCAAGGCAAAGAAAATTATAAGTTGAATGAAGAGGTACTGATTATGTAATTGGTAGATCGCACAGAGTCTACTCAGTAAACAGTAGATCTTGGGTTGAATCAAGTTGGCCACCCCTGATATAGTAGAGTATATAAAAGGAGAAGCTGACTGACTGACTGACTGATCTATCAACGCACAGCCTAAACGGCAGGGGTTAGAAACCTGAAATTTTGACAGTAGTTTCATTTTGTGACGTAAACATCCACTAAGAAGGGATTTCTCGAAATTCAACCCCTAAGGGGGTGAAAAAAAATCACGCAAGCGAAGCTGCGGGCAAAAGCTAGTAGAGTATATTTAACCTTCATCATTAGAAGGGTCCTATTAAAGGAAACGAAGGTGCTTTCATTGGATCTAATTCATGGTCGTATTTCGCTTCGCTATACAGGATTACTTCGAACTGTTGAAGCTTCACAGGGTTGAAGTATCATTAACCTTTTAAGCGCGTGGCTAAATATCAATTGCCGTGCCCCTAGCGCGCGACTACTTACGAATCGATAAAATAATACCTACAATAAATATATTACGATTTTGAGCTATGAAACAATTTTAAGTAATTGTTGTAAATCAAATCTCTGTTGAATAATCATTTTAGTTGTACCACGCAGTTCATAGGACGAAAATAGAACAAAAAAACCATGTATGTTCCCTGCCGCAGAAATACGACACGGAAATATATGTCGCAGAAATGCGACTCAAGCGGTTAAAAGGTTAATAGAACACATTCAAATAAAAAATATCTAAATTTTAGTTCATTAGCTAACGATTCCCAACTAATACTTCAGCGAAGGACGCGCATGTACCTACCTAGTATTTTGTTACCTAATTAAATAAAGTTTAGGTATTATTTTAACGTTAGCTTTTTTTTGTGTCTGCCTTGTTGGTTTAATGGTCGCAAGCGCGACTGCTGAGCAAGGGGTCCTGGGTTCGATCCCCAGGTCGGACAAAGTGTTATTGAGTTTTTCCATTAGGAATCTCAGTAAATGCCCGGAGTCTGGATTTGTGCCCGATTAATGGCAATAGGCTCGACCCCTATTACATGGGACTGAAACATAACTGGCAAAACGAAGGTGTATAGAAAAAAACAACTCTGCCGAACCCTTCGGAGAATACAAGACGTGATGGTATGTTATGTATTTTTTTAATTGAACGTGTTCTATTAATGATAGGTACCTAGTAACCCTGTGAAGTTTCGTAAGGTAATTTGAACTAACCCTATATTAATAAGTCCTCGAAGGCAAAGACAGCAATCTAGCGCATAGAAAAATCAATGAAATATATGAGACTAACATAAGCTATCGAACAGTCATTTCAAACTGTTTCTCTGGCGAGAAATAGACAGAAATATGCAGGCTGGGTAGTATGTGAACCTTCTTTATTTATAATTTTTGTGATATCATTAGATTCGACGGTAGACCTTGAATCGCAGAGACAGGGTTAATGACGTTTAAAAATGAAAATGGCGGCCTTGTTTTTTTTTACGTCGCATAATTAAGGCAACGAATTTATTTGTTAGTTTTTAAGTAATTATTTTAACAATGTTATGTTTTTTGTTGCGATTTTAACCAACGTACACAGAACGCGATGCATCACCAGCGCCAAGCTATAAATGTATAACGAAATATATAGTAAACAGTAGTGATGACCTGATGACCTGTTAAATACAGTAAAAGTATTTTTATAACATAATTAAAATGAAGAGCTTCTTATATAGTTGTGGCGCTGGAAACACGAAAATCTGGAACTTCTATTGAAGTCCGTGGCGGTGAAAAGATTAATATAATTTAAATATTTTTGTCTAATAGGTACTTACATAAAAGCACTAATAAAAAGATTATTCGCCTGATTGCTAAAATAATATCTTGAAGGACAAGCTGATATTTTAGCATATTTCCAAATAAAACTATTCAAAATGTTAATAAAGATGTTTTATTCATTCATTACAATACAATATTCCGGCCATATCGCACGTGCTACATGTGTTTAGGCGCATTCGAAAACGTGTAGAAACTGTTAGATAATATCTTATAGTGTTTGTAAATTTACATCATGGTAAAGAGACGGGCCGTTGTCGGCGCGGCGCGCCGGCGTCCTGCGGCGTCGCGTCGTTGCGTCGCATCATTTCGGTCCTCTTAAAGCAAGATTTTGCCATAGTTACGGTAAGAGCCCCCGCAAAGTACTGACGGCCGATACTTTAGTTGGTTTCTCAATCAGTATGAAGATGAATGCAAGTGCGCACATTATAACGATTCGGTTTCCCTTATAAAAAGAGAATCGGCCAATTATCGGGCCATAGTTTAGTCTGCAGTCTGCGGGGACTCTAAGGAGAATGTCCATTCTTCCTTTGAAATTATCTGGACAACGTATAAGTTGGTCCAAACAGCTCTTTTGTTTTCTTATAAACTAGCTGTTGCTCGCGGTTTCACTCGCATCCTAAGGGAACTACTTCATGTATCCGGATAAAAAGTGTCCTATGACCTAATTCAGGTCATGGTCTACCTGTGTGTCAAATGTCATCTAAATCCGTTCAGCAAACATCCAAAAATGCACAAACTCACAAATGTACCTACAAACTTACACGTTTATAATATTAGTAGGATAAAAATATCTAAATTAATTTTGTTAAACGCTGTTCACTCATTCTCTCAATATGACCAAACCACCTAAGCATACTCCTTTAAATTTTAGTCACTACATCATTTTTTAAACCGCAACTTTGTCTAATCACATCATTCAAAGTTAAAGTCAAAGTTTTTTATTTCAAATAGACCAGATTTCAGGCACTTTTAAAACGTCACGACTAGGTGCACGGTTCCAAAAGGTAGGTTCTATGGAGAAGAGCCGGCAAGAAACTCCATGAATACTCTTTTTAAAATAGTAGTTCATTACAATTCCATTACAGTAGTGTGAGAAATAGAATGAGAATAATGCAGGTTAATGTAACAAATAAACTCACATAAGAGTAACAAATAGAAAAATATGCCTTCTATGATTGCCATAGCAGTTAAGAGCTGACCAGTCCCGACAGACGGCACCCGTTCACGAGCATGACGTGCACATCCGCACCGGTCAGCTCAACCATATTATAGGGAACTCAACGACCGGATAAACAACGCCACCATCAGCAAGACATTTAAGTGAGCATGACAGACTCATATTACCAGACAATAGGCAGTAATATGATATGATTATAAGCGTATCACTAATAGCTGCATGATGCTCATACTTTACAGTTTGGAATGAAGTATTGTAAAGCGATATTATTACATCGCATAACTTCGCAAGGAACGCATTTCTACGGCATTCATTCTACTTTCATGCCTCTTCTGCCATGACCAACATTCACTTTCATATATAAGCGTAGGTACCAGCACACCATTATGGACAGCCAGCCGCAAAGCTTTTATAACAAAAATAAAAACAAATATAAGTACTTACCTTAAAAATCGTAACCGATTCGCAATTCTATTTTGGTAAATCGTTATTCGATCGAATTGATAGTATGCTATGTAGGCGATGTATTTTTATCATTAAACGGGTGAACGGGTTAGGCTTTAGACAAACCAACGACTTAAGATCGATTAGGTAACGATCTAAGTTGTTTCGTTGTTGTTTAATACCTGGTTGTTATGGTCAAGAACGAATCGTTTACCTTACTTGGGTAGCATTTTTTTTTGCAAACTGGGCATATAAACTTTTGCTAGCTACTAACGCATGGGAGGGTTTTGTCTTTGCTTCGTTATTGATAATCCGAGAGACTAAACCACAGAACAGATAAAAAGGTCCGTGTTTAAACCAAATATATCATTAAATAATGCTTGATAAATCATAGGAACACCGGCCACAAATTAAATGTATGTCGGTCGTGAGTGTATCTTGTTATTTTGCTTAAAGTTTAAACTGTTGGCTACCTTATGCCTAGGCTTAGAGTTCCTTGTGCCAGTTTTCCTTCACAAAATCTTCAAAGACCCTTACTCGTTAGAAATATTATGTGCCTTATGGCCAAATACTCTAATGTTACTCAGTTTTACCGTTAAGTTTGACAGTGACAGCACTAAATTATCGGCAAGTTAAAATTGAGTATCCTTTGAGTATTTTGGCCATTAGCTCTTGAAATCGCGCAGTTATTTTTAAGCACATGACCACCACCCATAATAGCAAGCTTCTTCTTCTTCTTTTCGTGTGGTTAGTGACTAACCTGGTGTCAGAGTTTATGCCGCTAGGCCTCTGGCTTGGCTTCACATGCCGTCGAGAATCTCTCAGGCATGCCGGTTTCCCCACGATGTTTTCCTTCACCATTTTTAAGCAATTGATAATTATACAATACTCACATGAATCCGTAAAGTCAGAAGTGCGTGCCTTGGGTTCGAACTCGAGACCTGTGACTTGGCAGCCCGACGATCACACCACTAGGCTACTGGAGTAAGGAATTTACCTTTTAAAGTGAGTTTTGCCAAAAACCGCACGTGTGCCTAAACCCTAAGCTGTACGGGTAAAATTAACATAAAAAAATATAGGGAATGTCAAGTTGTTCGTACAAGACTGTCACGTGAGGCAGACGGGACAGCGTGACACGTACTTACCTTCGTCACGCGATCTGTGACGTCAGACTACAGGTGGATTTTTGCAATATTGGGGGGAAATATCGTCCTGTTTTGTTGTAGTATGAACCAGTTTTTAGGCAATGATGACTGATGTTTTAATAAACATAACATCACGCCTGTATTCCCCGAAGGATTCGGCAGAGGTGTATAGTAACACCCTCATTTCGCCGTTATGTTTAAGTCCCATGTAATAAAGGGCGAGCGTATTGCCATCAACCGGGCAGCAATCCAAACTCCGGGCTGAAGAATTCCACACGGAAAAACCTAAACACTTTGCCCGAACTGGGGATCGAACCCAGGACCTCACGATCAACAGTCGCGCTTGCCACCAGTCTAGACTAACGAGGCTGTTCTAATGTTTTGTTTAATATACTAAAATATGTACCTACTTCCATTATTTATTCAAATCGTTCAGTTGGATGGACTATTAGGCTGGTTTTCCACAGTTTACGACACCACACGACACGATAAAATGTGGTGACGACTCCGAGTGATATTATCATCATCATCATCATCCTCCTGCTCTTATCCCAACTTATTTGGAGTCGATGCAGTATGTCTTCTTCTTCCATACATCTCTATTCGCCGTCATTTCGGTAGTCACCCCCTTTTTACCCGTATCATCTTTCACACTATCCATCCATCGCTTCTTTGGTTTTCCGCTACTCTTATAACCATTCATACTCAATACTACGACACCACACGACACGATAAAATGTGGTGACGACTCCGAGTGATATTATCATCATCATCATCATCCTCCTGCTCTTATCCCAACTTATTTGGAGTCGATGCAGTATGTCTTCTTCTTCCATACATCTCTATTCGCCGTCATTTCGGTAGTCACCCCCTTTTTACCCGTATCATCTTTCACACTATCCATCCATCGCTTCTTTGGTCTTCCGCTACTCTTATAAACATTCATACTCAATACTTTCCTCATGACGTGTTCCTCGTTCCTCCGCATCACATGCCCATACCATGACAACCGGTTCCCACACAACTTCTCAGTCACCGACGCCACTTTCAGGCTTCCTCTTACATACTCATTTCTAATTCTATCCATTCGCGTAATACCACACATCCCTCTTAGCATTCTCATATCAGCTGCATGCAATTGCCTTTCATTTATCCTTTTTGTGGCCCAACATTCCGATCCATGCAAGACAGCAGGTCTAACCATGGTTTTATAGATCTTCCCCTTAAGTTTAAGGGGAATACGCGAGTCGCAAGTTGTTCCCGTGACCTTATATTTGATAGATATTATATTTCTATTAAATTAACCGATTACCTACCCACGGACCGACACAGTACTACTAGTGTCGTTCGTTCGTCCTAGCCTTTTCCCAATTGTGTTGGGGTCAGCTTCTAGTCAGATAGAGATAAGATAGATAGAGCAGATAGAGGTGAGCGGCTGTCGGCCCTGAAAAACGGTCAGGTTTTTGTGACTAACGGTTGTTTGGTTTTGTTGGTGGAGTGGTACTTGGATTATTATTACTGTGATTATGGGCTTTTCATATTACACTCAGAATATTTTAATTGTTTTCTTTTTTTTATCAGATAGCCATTTAATTGCAAGTGCTATGTACGCCGTTATTGTCATGTACATCAGAAAAAATGCTTCTTATCATATTGTTTTTACTGTGTTAAATGTATGTGATGTGGCAGTACTTAAATAAATAAATAGTCTAACCAGATGCGGCTGAATACCAGTATTTTACACGAAGCGATTACCATCAGATCTCCGCAACCCAGTTACTGAGCACTGCCGAAATCCTAAGGTTAGACTAGTTGTCAAACTTTCGGGCTTCTGACTACCCGTAACTGTCATAGGTATTCTTACGACACCCGGGACCAACGGTTTAACGTGCTCTCCGAGGGCTGGAGGGGTTTAGATGTGTAGCGAATGGTCACTCATCCACGGACTGACCGCGGTAAGCGTTGCTTAATCTCGCAAATCGTACGTAAGCCACGAGCCCTCCATGACACTACTAGTGTCGTAGTAAACATTTCATACAAATATTATACAGGCTGTTAACGAAATCATGTAATTTCTTTAAACCTTGTGATGTACTGCTGTCATAAATTGACCCTGCAAGTAGGGTTGCCAACATTTTTTCAGCGAAATACAGTATTTTTCAAAAAAAGTTATAAAAAATATAGTACACTTCTAAAAAATATAGTATTTTATGGAAAAATTGAAAAATAGACAAAGATATATTTTTTACTTATTTATTTTTATAAAAACTATATTTCTTTGCATTTCTTGCATTTTTTAAACAATGTTTTGTCTGAAATAAAAGTGTCATATGCTTTATTAGATTTAGATGTCAATTTGATATTGACAACTGACGTGCTGCCAGCGCCTCCAGTTAGTACCTATAGAGCGCAGTGGGAGCCAAAGACAAAAGATTGTAGATGCGTTCGGAGTCTGGAACTCGCCTCACTCAAAATTTAATGTGAAGGCGCGTTAATTATTTTTAAAAATAAATATTTGTTTGTTAAATTTCGTTCGGTGTTGAAAATATAGTATTTTTGCGTACTATATATTTCTTCAACAGTATATATATAGTACGCCGACCCGAAATATAGTACAATACTATATATTATAGTACGGTTGGCAACCCTACCTGCAAGGGATAATTTAGGATTCAATAAAATAAAATTACAAGTAGTAAACATGTCTTCTTAACGTGAGGCATTTTAGCGCCCTGAGTGCATTGCTCGGCTATCGCTCGCCGCGCCGTCATTTAACTCGGGGCGCTAAAATGCCTCACGTTAAGAACACATGTTTACTTCTTGTAATTTTTATTTTATTTCATCCAAAATTATCCCGTTCAAGGTTTATCAATGTCAGCAGTACATAACGAGGTTTGAAGGAATTACATGATTTCGTTTACACCCTGTATAGTGGTCAGAATCGTCATTAGGTACATTTTGTCGTGTCGTGATAGAACGTCCGTGACATTGTAATTAACGCAGAAAGCACTAGCTAAGGAATATAGTACTCAAGAGCACTAGCCGAGACAGCAGGCATAGCATGACTACCGTAGACAAGGTTTTTATCGACACAAGAACAGACAAAATAACAGCTGACATGTACTTTCAACAACCAAAGGAGCTATCTTTTACTAATAGCCGGCGCGAGAAAAGGATGGTGATAGATAAGACCTAAGTTAGAGATGACAATCTAGTTTACGCCTTGAACTTCACCGTGTTTTTAATCGACATGTTCCGACGTGTCGCTTAAAGTAAGGTAGTTCAACTTTTGACAGCTTTTATTGATGTCTGCCTCTTTCTTATTTTATCAGAGTGAAAAAGATGGTAATAGCCTAAATTAAGTTTAATTTGTGCACTACAGAATCGGTATCATTGCCATTGTGTATAGAGTCTGGCAAACGAAAGCGTGCCCTGGAGTTTTGTTTAAAGTTTTAATATGGCATACAAAAAATACCTATTCAAGTATCAAAACATTTAACTAGAGGTATACAGTTAGTAATACCACACAAATCTTTTTTTGAATTTGCCGCGTTTTCTCTGGTTACACTTTCATTTGCCAGACTCTAGCCTGTATAGGTATGTCATTTTTATCTATAGTTCCGTCTACAAAACCCTTGTCTACGGTACCCATGCTACGCTAGCTGGCGTAGGTAACTTGCGACTATTCGATATATTTTTGGAGATAACCGTGTATCACTTTACCCCGCGTGAGGACGGGTTACAATACAATATAAAACTTTCACATCGAACGGTGGGAATAGACGCGTGTTGTAAGATTCAACAAAACCCAGCACGCTTGGTGGTAGGATCTATACGGTCCGCCTGGATAGCTACCACCCTCATATTAAAGTCCGGCGCCAAGCAGTTTACCGTGTCCCATCGTGTGTATGTGAGAGCCAGAGGGGTATAGGGGAATCCCTCTATATCTCTGTTCCTTGGATTCGTGTGCTCCATCTTAGACCCTGTCTGCACTTACCTACCATCAGGTGAGACTAGGACCAAAACAGACTTACGAGTTGTATGTCGTGGGTTCGAACCCAGCCACGCGCATTACTTTGTGTAATTTATTTCATCACCACTGCTCTCAAAACGGTGAAGGAAAATATCGTGAGGAAACCGGCATGTCCTAGAACCAAAAATTCGAAAACATGTTACATCTACCAACCCGCACTGGGCCCGCGTGGTGGATTACGGTCCATTCCCTCTCACAGAGAGGAGGCCTGTGTCCCAGCAGTGGGAACATTATAGGCTGATGATGATGATGAGGGCCAAACACGATAAAGACAAAAATAGAAAAAAAATAAGACAAAACATGTCCGTACGGTCCCCAAAACAAGATTTTTTTAAAAAATTGGTAAAATGAAATAGTTGTCCTGCAATTTGAATAGGGTCAAAATGTCAAAAGTTCTGTTTTTGGGTCAGATATTGTAAAGAGTTAAAAGAACGTATTTGGTCCGTTTCCGTTTACATGAATAGTTGCCACAGTAGCAGGTAGGTATGTTGACATTCGACACCTTTACGATAATTGTCTACCAAATTGGAGACCCGTCAATTGAAATTTAAAACGATGATTTTGTTTTATTTTATTTCTTTATGAATTACTAGGCTATTACCCGCGGTTTCACCCGCATCCTAGGGGAACTACTTGATGTACCCGGATAAAAAGTATCCTGTGTGTTAATCCAGGGCATAGTCTATATGTGTGCTAAATCTCATCCAAATCCGTTAAGCCGTTTTTGCGTGAAAGAGTAACAAACATCCATACATACAAACTTTCGCGTTTATAATATTAGTAAGGATTTTTAGTTGACTACAAATGTAGCCATGGACGTGAACGATGTTAAAGTCAAGCTTGGTATTTGGGATACAGCGGGACAGGAGCGATACAGATCATTGACATCAAGTTTTTACAGAGAAGTTCACGGTGCTATATTAGTTTACAAAGTGTCAGAACCAAAGTCCCTAGCAAAACTGAATGAGTGGGTCGAGTAACTTCAAGGTATACGCCACCAAGAAGAACATAGTCTGCTTAGTTGTCGGCAATAAGATTGACAAGCATATCATTTTTGGGCCCAGTGCATAATATCAGCAAGCACATTGGGTCACCCGTCGCGACGGCGCAACGAGTATTCCCAAGGAGAGTTGATGTCAAGCAGGCGGCCGGTCATAAAACAATAAGCCAAAACCTTTAACAATACGGATTTATGAAATAGGTAAATGTTGTGCCGACCCCACCTAGTGTGGGATAAGGGCAGGAAGAAGAAGAATGAATTATTTACGTTTATATTATTTTTACCGCCTTACTTAATAATCGCTGTGTAAAGTTATAATAACGCTGAGTCAAGTCTCGATGTAACCGTACATTGTTTGATGTATAGTGCTTTAGGGTATAATTACGAACATGGGAACATTCCGAAAACTGCCTCGTTGGTCTAGTGGTGTTAAGCGCGACTGTTGATCGTGAGGTCCTGGGCTCGATCCCTAGGTCGGGCAGTGTCATTGGGTTTTTCCGTGTGGAATTCCTTACGCAGCCCGGAGTTTGGATTTATTCCTTCGAGTTTGGATTTATAGTCAGACCGTTAATTCGATGCAGTAACTTGACAGTTAGAGGGATACCAGTTTATGACAAAAAAAGGTAGTGAGGTGAACAAAAGAATGAATGAAATCGAATGAACTTAATAATGTACTTATATGCATACTTTTTATTGAATTTAATAACTAGAGAATCAAAACACGATATATCACTATTAAAAAATAGCCGTAACCACTAGTAACTACTGATATGACGTTTTTGAAGTGTCAAATAACTGAACATAAGGCTAATTATTTATTTAATTACTTCAATGCACAATTGTGGTAGGTACTTAGGTGTGCAGCAGTACACCATGGACTACCCCCTCTATCTTATTCATTGAATTCCTGTTCATCCAAATGTTGTCTAGTAGATATCGCTATCAGCGATAAGACCGCCATTGTACCCTTTAATGTTTGTTATTGTATAAGAGCTTTGTTACAATTTTGGTGTACAATAAAGTATATTCTATTCTATTCTATTCTATTCTACATAAAGCGGGCTTAATGTCATAAGGCATTCTCTATCAGTCAATTTGGGTCTAAGAGAACAGCATCGTGAAGAGGTACAAAGAATTGTAGAGATTTGTTTAAATTGAACTATTTTTCGTATTCATTCATTTCGTAAAATCGTTCACTACCCCAACACTATTAGTTCTAGTATGGTATCATTATTTTGCTTTGAACTGTCAAGTTACTGCATCGAATTAACGGTCCGACTATAGTCTTACGTTCCTCATAGATACGTATTATCACGCTTGCTTCACGAGGCTAGTGGTAAAATATATGCAAGTTGTAAATGCATATTTTATGACATAATTACAGCAATACAACTTTTTAGCACGTGCTAATTTTAAACAAACACGTGGTTGTCATCTGCTTATTATTACTACCTTACTTAGAGTGTACTTGTGATGTGGATTGTGGATGATAATGGAGAAGTCTTGTATGTTCACCACAGTTTATGTATGTCTGACGTAACCCAGAGCCCAAGAGGCAAAGGGAGTCCCCCTTTGCCTCCTCCTAGATAATTCCGGATAATTAAGAGTTTAACAAGCAAGTGCTGGCAAACGCGACTGCTAACCGTGAGGTTCCGGGTTCGATCCCCAGGTCGGGCAAAGTGTTATTGGGTTTTACCGTGTGAAATTCCTTAGTAGCAGCCCGGAGTTTGCATTTGTGCCAAGTTGATGGCAAGGCTCGACCTCTATTACATGGGACTTAAACATAACGGCGAAATGAGGGTGAGGCTATACACCTCTGCCCAACCCTTCGGGGAATACAGGCGTGATGTTATGTACTAATTTTATGTCATGGATTCCATTATTTGCCCATCATAACAACATCACGCCTGTATTCCCCGAAGAGTTGGCAGAGGTGTATAGTAACACCCTCATTTCGCCATTATATTTAAGTCCCATGTAATAGGGGGTGAACCTATTGCCATCAACCAGGCACAAATCCAAACTCCGGATTGCTACTGAGAAATTTAAAAAAAATCTGACCGAACCCAGGACCTCAAAATCAGCAGTCGCGCTTGCCACCACTAGACCAACAAGGCAGTTATTTGCCCATCCTCTGCACAAAACCCCTCAGTTGCCTCTGACGACACCTATAGGTGGAGAGGAGTGTCCTATTATTTTCTGTGCGCTTGCGCAACCAATTAACAAGTACATTATTTATGGACACAAGGTATTCAGTATTTCTTTTTATCATCATAATTATAGTATTCCAAATATGTCTTCGATGAGTCATTCTCGGCCTTGGGGGTGTGCGATGTCACATACGCTACACTGCAATCAAGTGGAATTTCAACGTTACATAGTAATAGTTTTATGGACGTGGTTTACAATAATTATCAACTCGATAATAATTGGAAAAATGTAAAAAAATCTACTGTTGTTATATGAAACGTGTTTCACAGGTCTTCTTCTTCTCGTGTGGTTAGTGACTAACCTGGTGTCAGAGTTTATGCCGCCCATGTGCCTCTAAGTTGGCTTCACATGCCGTCGAGAAATATCTCAGGCATGCCGGTTTCCTCACGATGTTTTTCTTCACCGTTTTTAAGCAAGTGATAATTATACAATACGCTCATGAATCCGAAAAGTCAGAGTTAGCCGTGGGTTCGAACTCTAGACCTATGAATTGGCAGTCCGACGGTCACTCCACTAGGCTATCACTGCTATTGTTTCACAGGTAAACTACACATAATGTTCTGCCTAGCCTTTTTCCAACTATGTTGGAGTCAGCTTCCAGTCTAACCAGATGCGGCTGAATAGCAGTATTTTACACGGAGCGACTGCCATCAGACCTCCGCAACCCAGTTACTGGGGAATACCGACCGGTTATCAGACTTTCGGGCTTCTGACTTCCTGTGAAACTAGAGATATGGCGCCCGAGTTTCTCTGGATTTGACTTGGGCAATGTCTAAGCGGGTTTTTATAAACAATCGTTTTAAGGAATACCGGACTCGTCTAACAAAGGTCCGCAATCCTCGGTGTGAGAAATAAACTAGTATAGCACTTTAGCGTGAGTAAAATGCTAGAGATTTAACCTTAAAAGTTCTGGTCTTACGAACTTCTTGTTCTGGTTTAAGCATTAACAGATGGCAGCACTAACTATACTCCGGCCATTTAAATTATTAGTACCTGGATGACCGAGCTTAGCTCGGTTTTGTTTTGGTAAATCTTGTTTTTTGGTTAGAAAAAAAAAAGGAATTAAATGGTCTAAAAAGAAGAAAATAAACTTTAAATTAAATCGATCCCATCAATTTATTACATTATACAACTAATTTATTAAAACAATATAAATGTTTGTCGCGAGAAATACAATTTTATGAAGTAGGTACATAGGTACATTTTTTCTTAGAATTAGGTACTACACTTTACATTTATTAGGTAGTTATTGTACATACATATTGCATTCTTGTTTATTTAGTATCTCCCGACAAGCTTTTATAATATTTAAATAAATTAGTTGTATAATGTAATAAATTGATGGGATAGATTTAATTTAAAGTTTATTTTCTTCTTTTTAGACCATTTAAATAAAAGCTTGTTTTTAAAAATATTTTTTGTACTATTCATTTATTTATTTTTTAGTCGGTATATCATGTTGAAATTTAGAACGGTCTTTCATAATTGAACGCGTATACAACATTTCATGTCTGTACTGCTAACCATTGAGGAGTTATCTAGTCAGGACCCAATCCTGAGTGCAGCAACCATGTCACGGTAAAACTTAAAACCGGCTATCATAATACAATGCGTAGGTACACAACATTTCGTGTCTGTGCTGTTGAGCGTCGAAGAGTTCCTTTATCTGGAGCTAATCCTGGATGTCGATTCAGGTCATGCTTACCAAAAAAATGTATTGTCATCGGAAATGAACCAACATTTTTAAATTCAACTCCTTACGATAAGAGGAAGTGATTCAAAATTCAGTTGCAAGATTTCAACCGAACATACATACATACAAACATTGCAAGTTAAATAAAAGCGTATAAAAAGAAAAATAAATTATAAAAACTTGTAAAAATAAAGAAGGAACTTAAAAAAAAGGGAAAAAAATAATCAGCAGGACTCGAACCAGGGTTTTCAGATTTCCGAGACCGCACGATTTCCCACCTGAGCTATAATAAGATTGTAAATGACGGCGAAATTTACGTTCGTATTCTAATGATATTGTAGCAGCTTTTCATTGCCTAAAAACACGGATAAAACGACTTTTTTTAAATGAAACCTAGCTAGATCAATTTATCGCCCCCGAAACCCCCTGCATACTAAATTTCATGAAAATCGTTGGAGCCGTTTCCGAGATTCAGATTATATATACATATATATATATACAAGAATTGCTCGTTTAAAGGTATAAGATATAAGATAAAAAATAAACAAACATGTAAAACATTAATTTTGCTTTATTAAATCCATTAAAATACACAAGAAAACAAAAAATTGCCCCGTTGGTCTAGTGATGGCAAGCACGACTGCTGATCGTGAGATCCTGGGTTCGATCCCCAGGTCTTGCAAAGTGTTATTGGGTTTTTCCGTGTGGAATTCCTCAGTAGCAGTCCAGAGTTTTGATTTGTGCCCGGTTGATGGCAATAGAGTCACCCCCTATTACATGAGACAAACATAACGTCGCAAAGAGGGTGTTACTATACACCTCTGCGCAACCCTTCGGGGGGTACAGCCATGGACGTAACCAGGATTTTGTCCAGGGTGAGGCAAACTCAGTCAGACAGTAAATATTTGTCTTTTCAATAAATCTGGAAGTGCAGAATGGGATTATGGGGCAATTTTGCCCCATAACCTTATTTTTGAGGTCCAAATAAGTATAGACGGAGTCGGGCATTGGTCTGTCTATTTTGGGTAATTGTTCTGTGGACATAGGTGGCGAGTTGAATCTAGACCATTTACCTATTCTTTCCTGAGCCAGAGAGGGGCAAGTGCCCCATCTGTCCTATCCTGAACATGCCTATGAGTACAGCTGTGATGTTACATTAAAATAAAATAAAAATATTAAAGTATAAGTACAATCTATAATAAGTCCTCCTCTTCCAGGGCTGTCCAGAGCTCCTATCGAAACAGATAATCTGGCAGACGCTGCAAGGCGTGGCGTACTGTCACCGACACAACTGCATACATCGCGACGTTAAGCCGGAGAACATACTGCTGACCAGTGAGGGGGTCGTCAAACTATGCGACTTTGGCTTCGCGAGGATGATCAGTGCGTATTTCTTTGTGACTGCCTTTATATTTATTTTTGTTTTTGCAAGAACCTTACGGGGTGTCCTGCGTAAGCGACAAACGCGACGCGATGCGACGCGACGCGGAACAAGTACACGTCACGTCGTATCTCACTACATAGGCCGCCAGTAGGGAACGCTGTTGTTTTGATGGCGTTCGATGTGCTCTCAGCATCGTGTCGTGTCGCGATTGTCGCTTACGGAGGACACCCGGTTAGGCCTGATCAGACAGAGCGTGGCTCGGTGTGATATTCACGTCGCGTGTTGATCGCGTGCTCTTGGCGTGCGAATTACTATGACATAGTATGGAAGACGCCATACAGAGACTGGCACACGAAGCTTTGCCACGCTCACTATGTGACCGGGCCTTTAGGTTAAATCTAGCTCGGTCCAGACCCTTGCCTATGTCCTACCAACTTCCTATCAATTCCTAGCACCTATACTATCCTATCCTATATCTCCTATCCTTGACCAGGTGGCAGCTGTTCGTCAGAGTACTCAGTCCACACAATGATACCCTTCGGCGTGGACGTGCGCAGGAGAGCTAGTAACTATTTAATGTTGATACTTTTTAGATACAACAATATCATGTATCTTGTAAGCGTAGTACCAACTATAGTATTTAAAACATTATTAGCTGTTCCCCGCGATTTGATTTAACCTGCCTGTCTAACTACCTCTTTAAATGGGATGAAAAGCATCATAATGTCCTTCGGCTTTAAGACTATCTCTATGCCAAGTTTCATCAAAATTCGTACAGTAGTTTAGTTGTGAAGAAGTAAGAAACAGACACGGACAAATTGACTTTTGCATTTATAATATTAAAAAATATGGATTCTAATTTAATGTGTTTTGACGACACGTGTGGTACAGTGGCTGAGCGATCGGCTTCTGCGCTACAGGTCGGAAAAAATATTTGTATAGCCTACAGATAGTTGTGCCGGGTCTGGATGTTTGTGCGTGTAAAGATTTATGTTTGTAAACGCACCCACGATACAGGGGAAATCCAATTGTGGGGCAACGTTATTTAAAAAAAAAGTGTTGACAGTAGAGTTTTTGTATGTAAGTAGTTAGTAAGTTACTAGTTAGATTACTGCCCACCTGACAAGATGAAAATCCACTACAACCGAGAAATAAAGGGTTCACGTTGTAGTTTTATTAATTAATTACTGCTATCGTATTTAGTTTAGAGGTTATTTTGAAATCAAATTTTAATGAATATAATTGCGAAATTATTAAAAGAATCAAATCAAAGTCATGTAAATGGTGGAAAAAAAGACATATTTTTATCAAGTTTTTAATCAGTCACGCCAGAATAATTGAAAGGACATTGTCCTTAGTGCCAGACGGTCAAAGTACCGTAAGTACAAATAGTAGGTAGGTACATAAATATTGCTCAAAGCATTTGAATTATCCATAATCAGGGGGCACGGCAGTGCCCCCGCCAACGTCGATTTAAATTGTGTCGAACTTATTTGAAAGGCTAATTTAATTTATGCACTATGTTAAGTTTATTGTTCTTCAAATATTTAATTATCTGTATACGGACCACGTACCTAATAGGTTATTTTTCTAATTTCAATTGGAGGACAGAGTTCTATAATTTATAATACTTACTTACTCCTTTATTCACTAAATACATAACGGTAAATAATATAAAAAAACATTTAAAAATTAAAAATAAATAGTAGGTAGGTAGCCCACGGGAACAGGGTCCAAGCTACCGTGGGTAGGGCCTCTGAGAGAGGAACTTCTTAACAATACGCGTCGTGTCCAGAAGTACCGCTTTCTGTATCAGGCCCTTGACCCAGCTGCCCAACGAGAGCCTCATCAGATGTTGGTCGAGGCTCTTGGCTATTAAGCCATTGGCCGTAACGACTGTCGTCACAACGACTGCTGAGTCAACCTCCCACATGTCGACAACCTCGTGTCCCAAGTCTTGATACTTATCGTTAAGAATTATATACAAGGTTAGTCGGAAAGGGGGTACTAAGCCGAAAGGGTGTTAAAGTACCTATAATAAGGGATAACTTTTGTTCTACAACTTTCCCCAAAACTCGATACTTTAAGAGAAATAGCTTTTCAAAGATTTCGTAAAAAAATATGCTAAAATCTATCTGTCCATAGCGATGATCAGCTGTTTTTACAATTTAGGTCATATTTGGGGTCATGCATTAGAAAAATAATTTTCTGGATTCATAACTAAAGCAGGTATGTTTTTTTTTGAAAAAACTTAATTAAAAATATTTTTTCATGCAAATAAAAATTATCGAATTTTGAAATTTTAACAATTGCTTTGTAATAGTCATCAGTGATACTTTAGGTGGCCCGCGGCTTAGTACCCCCTTTCCGACTAACCTCGTATATGAATCAATAAAAAAACACGGTTATAACCTTGTACAATTAAAATGTTGAATTACTCTACAAATTAATTATTTTGTATAAAGATGGTAAGTTTTAACGGACACCATACTTTCAGGCTTTTGCGAATATTTGTATTGCCCATAATCCAAATATGTACTGACTTGTAAAAAAAGAGTCCTACTTATGAATTTAATACAACACGAATTTGCGAAAATCCTGATATGAAGGGTTCTTAAAATTATGGTCAGTGAGATAAATTGACAAAATAAGCTCCTTTTTTAACTAATTGAGTGCTCTGACTTCTCTCGAGTTATAAACTCGCTCCCCACCTCCTGAAAACAGCTTATTCATGATGACTATGACTATCCAATTTTTTTCTAGGCATTAGATAAAATTCCAGGTCTAAACACCATTTGTGAAAAAATCATAAGTGATTAAAAAAATATTCTCCTGAACTATTTGTAGTGCAGTTCTTTGTACTATACAATTGTAAGTAGGTACCTAATACTTCACTTCGACTGGTCTATATTTTCCTGCAACAATATCGATCACGGCATATAAGAACTATTCCGTGGTCTCGATGTAGGTGAGCGATAAGAAATGTAGACCATTTTCCAGGTTGAAGCTTATCGGCAATCGGCCTCTTTAGCCGATTTAACTGGCAGATAGGTGGAATAATATCGACGGCATTATGCAGGGGTGGGTAAAGAATTGTACCTACGCATAATTTTGTACCATGTGCATAATTTTATGACATCCCTAATTGACTTAAAAAGAGGGTAATTTGTTTTGTTTTTGTTGTGGGACTGTCAATGGAAATGTAACTTTCAGCCTCATTATTTTTTTATTAATTTATGCATCCAATTGAAATATCTTTACATAGTATTTATAAAACAAAGTCGGTCCCTGTGTCTGTACGCTTAGATCTTTTAAACTACGCAACGGATTTTAATGCAGTTTCAGCAATAGATAGAGTGATTCAAGAGGAAGGTTTATATGCTCCACATTAGTATCTACATTGCACCCGTGCGAGGCCGGGGCGGGTCGCTAGTGAAAAATATGATACTGCGGCGGCGTTACCAATCTTCCATTAAGCGCAATGCGGTGAATGGATGCAACCCCGCTAATAGGTTCTAGGAGGAACACTATGGTGGTTTTATTTGGTAAAAGTCCGACATAACCTGCCTTACCCAAGGTAAACCAGAAAACAGAGCATTACGTACGTTAAAAAACACCGGCCAAGTGGAGTCGTACTCGCGCACCGAGGGCTCCGCGCAACAGGAGGATTTTTTTTTTCAAAATGTCATTTCGACCCCTGTAGCAATGAAAATAAAAATATTTTTTAATTGTTTCACTTGTAATATAGGTAGATCTGGTTTAGTGTTATTTAAAACTATTCCGAATGTAAAGTCGGTAGCATTAGTAGTTTCTGAAATAAGCAGCTGTGACAGATCGACAGTCAAACGAAGTAAGAGTTCCGTTTTTACCATTTTGGTATAGAACCCTGTGGAGGAACGAGGTACCTATAGTGCTCCTCCAACGAAAAGGGAGGATCCTCCAACCAGGCGGGTCTTATGCCTGGCGAACTACTGCACAACGGTTGTTGTTGGGAAGTTGTATATATACTATCTGCGTGTCAAATCTTGATATCGCGATGTAGGATTTGTGACGTATCATTTGACAGCTGTCATTGTTGTCATTGTTGACGCTATAGTCTGATGGATAATAGTCTTGCTGCGTGGTAGATGCCGCCACAACCCTAAAAAGGTAACGCCAGCGCCCGCGCCGCCGCACCGAGTCTCTATGCTCCCAAAATCATTCATAGTAGACTTCAGTCACAGAGTACGTTTTAACATAATTATGACTTCAGTGGGGAGACTAAAACAAATCATCATCATCAACCTACATCAGTCCACTGCTGGACATAGGCCTCTCCCAAAGCAAGCCACTGAGCCCGATCTTCGGCTCTCCTTCTCCAGTCGCTGCTAGCTACCCTACGTATATCGTCGCTCCACCTAGTCGCAGGACGTCCTACACTACGTTTACCGATTCGCGGCCTCCACTGTAGAACTCGTCTACCCCAACGGTTATCGGTTCTGCTGCAAATATGACCAGCCCACTGCCACTTCAGTTTGCTTGCTTATCCGCTGAGCTATGTCGGTAACACGGTGTAAAACAAATAGGTGTGTATTAAGTGTCTAACCGTTGATGATGTTGTTATGATAATTATCGTAAACATGAATAGTCATCCAATAATGCGTTTCACTCTAGGCTTCATTATATTCATTATTGTTTATAGGTCAATTCGGGATCTATAGTCTCTTATAAAACACCTAGATATTGCATTTCGTTCACAACGACAACGAATATCAAACTATTCATGTAAAATGATGCTAATTTCATTATGTCAATGGTTTTCAATCTATACTAATATTATAAAGCTGAAGAGTTTGTTTGTTTGAACGCGCTTATCTCAGGAACTACTGGTTGGAATTGAAAAATCATTTTTGTGTTGGATAGTCCATTTATCGAGGAAGGTTATAGGCTATATAACATCACGCTACAACCAATAGGAGCGGAGCATAAATGAAAAATGTTGCAAAAACGGGAGATGTGTCCACCCGTGCGAAGCCGGGACAGGCCGCTAGTTGTCAAATAAAACTTTAAATATTACTTTAGACAACAATCTTGTAGATAGCCCTTTTGGAAATGGTGAATATAAATGTATGGAATAGCTAGTTTTTTATCGTGCTTTCTTGGTTGTTCCCATACTAGAAGTTGTTCATAATAATGAGAACAATGACCCCTTTTAGGTTTAGGGTAGGTATTCAAAAAATAAGGTTGTATAAATTGTGGTTTCTAAGTTTTGCTAGTGTAAGTCTGAATTCCACTAAAGTTAGATTTCACAATAAATATGATGTGATAACTGCCTCATTGGACTAGTGGTGGTAAGCGCCACTGCTGATCGTGAGGTCCGTGGTTCGATCCCCAGGTCGGGCAAAGTGTTATTGGGTTTTTCCGTATGGAATTCCTCAGTAGCAGCCCGGGGTTTGGGTTTGTGCCCGGTTGATGGCAATAGGCTCGCCCTCTATTACATGACGGCGAAATGAGGGTGTTACTTACTATACACCTTTGCCTAATCCTTCGGGGAATGCAGGCGTGATGTTATAATGTGATATACCTACCTATCAATAAATCTATATCTATACTTCTATACTAATATTATAAAGAGGAAAGATTTGTATTTTTGTATGTAACGAATAAACTTAAAAACTACTGGCCCGTTTTCAAAAATTGTTTTACCGTTAGAAAGCTACATTATCACTGAGTAACATACGCTATATTTATTACTGGAATAAAACTTCTTACGCGGGCGGAGCCGTGAGGACACAGCTAGTATTTAATATATCGATTGATTAACCCTGCTTCGAACATTTGAACCAATTTATTAACGAAAGTTGTCCGTACCACAGTCGTTTAACTCCATACCGAAGACATACCGTGATAATACATTACATTTTTAAATATTTAAGGTAATTTACGAGCGACTCATGTGGTACATACGTCGCATGACCCAAGCTATTTGTTCAGCACGTGAGCATGAAAAATGTTATCGATTTCAACTTTTAAAGTCCACCGATTGGGTTATATGTTCGTCTGGATCGATAGTACCTAATAGGGCAATTTGGTAACAAAATTTAGAAGTTAGCTGTTATTGCTTCTGTGTGTACAGTCAACAAGAGAGTTAGGTACAAAGGCAAACAACGTATATGAATGCACTATGCATGTTACTGTCATAGTCAGGGCCGTCCCTAGATTTTCTGGCGCCGGGGTGCGAACCCAGCTCAGGCGCTCCTTAGCCATGCGCAACTAGCATGCGGTATGTTTAACGCCCTAAAACCCTCGGCGCCCGGGTGCCCTGCACCCCTTGCATCCCCGGGCAGAGACGGCCCAGGTCATCGTAGGTAATTGTGTGCGTAATAACTTTTTATAAGTACTCAAGACACGCTCAGACAAGCGATGGAAGACTTAGGCACTCAGTACATTCATAACTTTGTTAAAATACGAATGTAATTAATTACCAGTATATTAATCTCTTTAGTTGACTGTATCTACATATTGACCCACAATATAGGAGAACACCTAGTGGGACAATATCTTTGTAAAGAAAAGTAATATGTATTAACAATTTTAAGAGTTGATAAAAAGAGACACGTCTTATCAAGGTTATGCGTGCATTTACTACAGGTTAATATCACGCAAGAAAGCTGCTTATTCCCATATTACACAACATCGCTATCAAACATATTAATAGTAATCAATAACCATAAATAACATAAGAAACAAATGCGAAATCCCTGCCGACCCTGGCACACTTGCAGAGCATAATGTCAAAACTTTTCGCAATGCACTTTCGCGCAGATTCTAAGTGGAATACTTGGATTAGCACAACACTGGCTCAGATTTAAAACAAGACGTGATATCAATTAAAATCCTTAGGGTATTTTCGGCTCGGCCTTGATTTTTATGTATGATGTACCTACCTATACCCCATAGGTTTAGGTAGTTAAAAAAGGGTAAACAAAAAAAGCCACGTGACCCATAGATGCAAAACCTTTTATTTCAAATGTTAAAATCATATTATTTATACATATTAACAGGCTCTATTCTGAATCAGAATTTGATGAACTGTCACATTAATAATAAAGCGTTCAGTGGTATCATCTATTATTTTGTTTAATTTAAACATTTTCTGTTCTTCTTTTATTACATGACCCTCGCAATTTTTCCGATTCTCTGCTGTTACATTAGCTAAAGCCTCTGGTTAAAGAATTTTTAGGACAGCCATTTTAAAAGTTTTATTTTTCTCGGCTACAAACCCCCTTAACTTGATTAACTTAACTCAATTGGATTGAGCTCACAGTGATATGGCGGCAGGCGCAATACTGTAACACCATTTTCCTTGGCTAATTCATCCACAACATAGGATTGGTATTTGTGTTTTTCATATTTAACTTTTATTAATAGTTGTGCTTTTCAACAAAATCGATCCGAAACACACGCATATATTCGCAAATGTCGAGAGCACGGTCAACAAAGGCGTCTGGTTAACCGACTAATCGTAATACCTGCCACTTCAGTTGGCAGACTACGTCATAGTTGTACTCTTCAATTTAGCAACGTTATCTAATTCGTTGTATTTTCTAAAAGGTTTGGGAAACCTGTCTTTTTGGGCTCTTTACAATAGACAGATTACAAAATATTATATTATTATTATAAATCTAACTAAATAATTGTACTCAAGCAGTTACATCTACGAAGAGCACCTACTTTAAGAATAAATGATAAAGTTGAACATACTATAGGTAATAAAAGAGGAAACTATCGTGTGATCGAAAATACATTTAATTTTGTTAGAACGTATTTTTAAACAAGAAAGTGTCAACTATAAAAAACCCTTTTTAGGATTTGTTTACCATTTTTAACTACCTAAACCTTTAGAGTATACTTACCTACTTATAAATTAAGCACCCCAATCACTTCGGTTTCGATGTCGATACGATTTCGATGTATAACATAAACCTAAATAAATAAAACATACAATTAATAATACACCTATACCAATACCTATTTACCTACTCAATAACATATCACTCGATATACTATGTTGTTTTGGTTCTAGTATCCTTAATTAAAAATATTGTGTATTAAGAATAACAATAGTCAAGAATTAGGCACTATGTACCAAGTAGACACATAAGTAAATTTATAAATATACTTCTATGTAATTAGAGCCGTCAAATATTGCAACACCTGGAAAAGGTTGCTAAGCTGTACCTACTCTACATATATAATAAGATCTGTATTATTTTACCTTAGAGGGGCTCGTGGCTAAATAACAACCGCGCCGATCGTACGATTTGCGAGGTTAAGCTGCGCTTGCCGCGATCAGTCCGTGGATGGGTGACCATTTGTTACACATCGAGACCCCTCCGTGCCTCGGAGAGCACGTTAAGCCGTCGGTCCCAGGTGTCATACGAATACCTATGACAGTCGTTACGGGTAGTCAGAAGCCTGAAAGTCTGACAAACGGTTTAACCTTAGGATATCGGCATTGCCCACTTACTGGGTTGCGGAGGTCTGATGGCAGTCGCTCCGTGTAAAATACTGGTATTCAGCCGCATCTGGTTAGACTGGTAGCTGACCCCAAGATAATTGGGAAAAGGCGAAGAGGAAGATTATTTTACCTTAGTGTGCAAATAAATATTTTGAGTTTGAGTTTGAGTCGTAAGGGCGCGTTCCCACTATGTCGTGACGATTAATTTATCGTTGGACAACTGTCGTCTCTAGCCGTTCCCATTATAACAGGCCCTGACTGGGCAAATCGGGCAAAAGCCCGATGGGCCGGGCACACAGTCGGAGAAATCGAAGGAGAGAGGGAGAAGCGTTTAAAAAAAAACGTCGACCGTCTATTCGCTTGGGAATGAAATTTTGCCAGCACTGGCCGACCGTCTCTCAAATGCCCGGGCCGATTTCAGGTCCCAGTTCGGCCCTGTATAATAACAACTGTTTGTCGTCAATTTTTTTATCGTTTAGCGACTATCGTATCTAGCTGGTCCCATTGGATCGCGACGACATTTTATCGTTTGACAGCAGTCGCTTTGTCGTTTGCACATGTCGTGACGTTTTCTTATCGTTTTACGGCTGTCGTGCTAGCCGTTCCCATTGACTTGACAATCTGTCCTCAATGCAAAAACAAGTCGTGAACGACAGTTAATCGTGTCGTCTTATATGTGAACACCTCCATTTAAATATATAAGCCACGACACTTGAAACTACACGACTATCCGTCGTCACGACAAAGTGGGAACGCGGCCTAAGACTTCTTTCTTCTTATCGTGTGGGTAGTGACTAACCTGGTGTCAGAGTTTATGCCGCCCATGGGCTTCTGACTTGTCTTCACATGTCGTCGAGAGATATATATTAGGTGTGCAGGTTGCCTCACGATGTTATCCTTCATCTGATCAACTCGAGACCAAGCCTAATTAAGGTCAATGTGGGCAAATCCGTCTGCGGGGCAATTCCGTACACATGCATTTGTATTCATTCCAGAAATAGTTACGCTGTTGTCGACTCTGTCAATACAACAGGATCACTTTTTAGTTATTTAACTAAACTAAAATATTCACTGACTAACTATTCTGGAATGAATAAAAATGCATGTGTATGGAATTGCCCCGCAGACGGATTTGCCCACATTGACCTTACATACAAGTCGAATTGAAGAACAAAATTGGATGAGAAAGATAGTGCCTCACGCGACAATATGGACTTTAAGTGTCCTGTTATGATTTATCACCTATTCCTCAATGAAAGACGGGCCTCTCTCAACAATATCTTAATGGTTAGCAAAAAAACCTATTTCAGTATTCAAACGCAAAAACATATACATCAGCCTATTGCAGTGAACTGCTTGTCATAGGGGTCTCTAAGTAGCTCGCTAAAAACAAACAACTGAGCTCGATCCTCGGCTTCTCTAACCCACTACTCGCCTTGCGAAGATCGTCACTCCACCTAGCGAGGGCGTCCCAAACAAAACGCAAACAAACGAAAATAAATCATGCATTCATGTCCCTATGACATATAAGCAATAACATTTTAACAAGAATAATACCATAGCACTTCATAACACTAACCAGTATACCGCACTACGACCCATAAAAGAAACCGCACCGACCTCGTGGAAAGCCATAGCATTGTCAAGGTCAAGGTTACAAACGGGCAGGTATTAACTAGACGTAAAAATAACTGTACTTACTTTCATGGTCTTATCAAATTATGGGGTTGGCTCAACTTTAATTTAATATAGACTACTGACCCGCCCCGGCTTTGCTCGTGTTGTATATAAGTACCTAAATCTTCCCCAATCCTTCCAATAAGTGTCTAGCTCGTCCCGTCATCTCCTTCTGGGCCTGCCACGACGTCGTCTGACGTTGTGTGAGCTCCACTCAGTGATGAGTTTGGTCCACAGCTCGTCCGACATGCGGCAGACGTGACCAGCCCAGTTCTATTATAAGCTTGCGGCTTTTTGACCAACATCGGTGATCTGAGTTTTCTGATAACCGGAATCCTAAGATACTGCGCTCCATGGCCCGCTGGCAAACCCCGAGTGCGGACTTCTGATGTTTTGTCAAGAGAACCTTCAGCCGAGAGGAGTGGAAAGAGGGTAGGGAGGGCGTTGCCCTGCTGTGGGATGGTACTGGTTGAATAAAAAATAAAAAAAATATTTTCCCCAAGGAATTCCCTAATTGATGGCGAAAACCGTATCGAAATCCATCAAGTACTTTAGAAGCGTCTTTTGAAGACTTGGTCGCGTTTCACCCTAGTTGCACCTCATGGTAAGCGCAGACAGGCTCTAAGATGGAGCACACGAATACAAATAACAACGATATAGAGGGATTACTCTATACTTCTCTGGCTCTCACATATAAACGATGAAACACATTAAGCTGCTTGGCGCCGGACTTTAATGTGAGGATGGTAGCTAGCCAGGCGGACCGTATAGATCCTACCACCAAATTGGGTTTTGTTCAATCTTACAACACGCGTCTATTCCCAGCGTGCGTTCGTTCTGCCTGGCTTTTCCCAACTATGTTGTGGTCACTTTAAGTCTAATCAGACGCGGCTAAATGCCAGTATATTACACGGAGCGACTGCCATCAGACCTCCGCGATCCAGTAACTGGTCAATACCGATATTCTGCCGCTATCCGACTTTTAACGTGAGTGTGGTAATTATCCAGGCAGACCGTAAAGATCTTACCACCAAGCGTGCTGGATTTGTTGAATCTTACAATACGCGTCTATTTCCAGCGTGTGGTGAGGAAGTTCTATATTTCTGACCCGTCCCCACACGGGATAAAGGCTTTATCCGGATGTACAGAGACACACGGCCATCTTTATTTTATACGATATAACGACTACGGGTAGCACTGGTTATTGCATTATGTTTTAATGTTTTGCGATTCTCGTCTTCGCAGCCCAGCACGCCATGCCGTGACCAGACGTAATATGTCACGGATTTGTCGCTACTTTCATAAAAAAATCGACAGAATTTGCGACTTATGTCTTGTCATGTACTGCTAGACTTGCTACGTTACGAATTATAGGATAGTAGTGTTAGGGGTGCATCAATAGAACCTTTACGAATAACGATACTTAAAGGTGCGTCTACGTTAGGCGAGCCGAGCACAAGCGGAGCCGCTATGCGCGTCGTCACTCGCGGCGTCAACTGTGGACTTGCAACGAGCATATAACCATCACTGTCGTCGAACGTAGTATTCCGCGATACTAATCCCTTTGTGTTCGTCAAAAAACCTACAGTTGGCGGAGCGCAGTCGGGCACGAGCCGAACGCTCGTTCGAGGCTCCCAAGTCCGTCTACGCTACGCAAATTCGTGCTCGGCTCGTGCTCCGGTTGTGCTCGGTTTGCCTAGCGTAGACGCACCTTAAGAACGTAAGAACGTGCGGTGCAACCTGGGCAGTCAGTCCCGCGACCAACTTGGGTAATCTTTTCCCCTCGGCAAGAGTTATTCTCAAATAGCTCCGTACCAACACGAGAGAAGTGTCTTCGACCATAAGAGTCTACTTTGCATTTTTAGATTTCAGTGGTCTTTAATTCTATCCTCTTCTGGATACTTTATCCACCTCAGATTACCAACCTAATATTATTTTAATGACTATTTTGATTAGGCTTTCGTTAACCACGTTTATCTTCAAGTAAAATTTATTCAATATACGAGTCCGAGTTCAGACGAGACAAGTTCCCACCCATAGACCATAGGTAGGCAATATTATGACCTGCCGGGGTTGCGGTGCATGCTTTTGCGAATCCTGCGACTCCGGCCGAACGGTCAGGAGGAGGAACACCGTTGGTTTTTAGCCGGTAAGAGTCCGGCAGACCCCCTCACCTTCGCCGGGCGAGGGACATCCACGAGAACTTTCTAACAATAAAAATAAAAACAAGGTAGGCAATATTATAAATAATTTAACACATAATATCACGCCTTATATTCCCCGAGGGATCCTGCAGAGGTATTTTTATCTTTAGTACACTCTCCTTTCGCCAGTTATGTTTGTCCCGTATAATAGGAGACAAGCCTATTGCCATTAACCGGGCACAAATCCAGACTCGAGGCTGCTAATGAGAAATTCGTAATGGAAAAATCCAATAATACTACCCGACCTGGGGATCCAACCCAGGACAAAATGCTCAACAGTCGCGCTTGTGACCACTAGACCAACAAGCAGATTCATAAATAACTAGCGTCCCGTCCCGGCATCGCACGAGTGGACATTTTTCCCGATTTTGCAACATTTTTCATTTATGCTCCGCCCCTATTGGTCGTAGCGTGATGTTATATAGCCTATAACCTTCCTCGATAAATGCACTATAATACAAAAATATTTTTTCAATTCCAACCAGTCGTTCCAGAGATTAGCGCATTCAAACAAACAAACTCTTCAGCTTTATAATATTAGTATAGATTTATACCCCAGTTTAGATTCTGGAACGGGAATTATCAAGTTATTTTATTCAGTAAGGGCTATCTTTAGGTAGCCTTAACCATACTATGTTTAAAATAACTTTATGCGTCTAAACTTGTAAATTGTAGTCTACTTACTACCTTTACTCAGGGCATGTTCTAGTCTATATCTGAACTGTAGGTCATAATGTGGTCGTAAGTATTAGCAATTTGCGAAGTAGTGTGCCAGCCGCATCGTTAGCAGTTATGCGCAAAATGTAAAAGGTGTAAACGAAATTATGTAATTCCTTCAAACCTCGTGATGTACTGCTGACATAGATGAACCCTGCATGGGATACTTTAGGATTCAATAAAAAAAAATACAAGAAGTAAACATATGTTCTTAACGTGAGGCATTTTAGCACCCCGAGCAAATTGCGCGGCTATCGCTCGCCGCGCGGTCATTTAACTCGGGGCGCTAAAATGCCTCACGTTAAGAACATATGTTTACTTCTTGTATTTTTTTTTATTGAATCCATAAGTATCCCTTGCATGGTTAATCTATGTCAGCAGTACATCACGAGGTTTGAAGGAATTACATGATTTTGTTTACATCCTGTATGTACTTAGTATACAAGTACAAAGTTGTTTGGGTAGTTACTTCGGGTAGTATTATTGGCTAAGTAGTTCTAGAATTGAGGAACTCAGGAATAAAGTATCATGTAGGTCTAGGTACACTTTTCATTATTGTTCAAAACACGAGAATTAATTTTCACGACTCGTCAGGTAGGGATTGCTTGCCTTGCAAATGTCACTTTTTGATCAGAATGTGACTTGGAGATGCTATTTTCTCTTCATACCTACTGCACTTTTAATACCAAATTTCTTCAAAAATCGATGATATCCAAGGTTTTGAGTCCAATAGGGGAAAAAAGAAGCTTCGAGCCAAAAGTGTAAATGACTTTTTGTTTTTGTTTCTGAGCTCCTCAATTACAAGGTTAGTCGGAAAGGGGTACTAAGCCGAAAGGGTGTTAAAGTACCCACAATAAGGGATAACTTTTGTTCTACAACTTTCCCCAAAACTCGATAGTTTAAGAGAAATAGCTTTTCAAAGATTTCGTAAAAAATATGTTAAAATCTATCTGTCCATAGCTATGATCATGATCAGCTGTGTTTACATTTTAGGTCATCATTTTAGGTAAAGCAGGTATGTATTTTTTTTTGAAAAAATTAAAATCTTTTTAGATGCAAATAAAAATATCGAATTTTGAAATTTTAACACTTGCTTTAAAATAGTCATCAGTGATACTTTAAGTGGCCCGCCGCTTAGTACCCCCTTTCCGACTAACCTTGTATATAGCAATCCTATATTTTATGGTGGTCGTATAAAAAGTATTATCTGGTGCACAGATCAGCGCACGTAGGGTTCCGCGCGCAGATTCAGAACCTTTCCGATATGTTGTTGTAATTCCGTTTGTTATTATCGTCGTACCTACACAAAATATGCCATAAACCGAATCGGTCGACAACTGTAGGTCTAGCACGAACGTTTGACGTATACACCCATATTCTAAGACGTTCCTCCAAAACTTACTCGACTCGACTCCACCTCGACTCAGTCTTTCTCACTACCATCGGTAGTTATAGTTGACATAAACGTCCTCAACACGAGATTTTTCCTCAGTCGAGGTAAGGAATCATCTGTCAAACTCAAGGTACCTCGGAACCTACCATAAGGAAGTGTCAAAGTTCGTATGTAACAAAAATGAATTTTGAAGACTATCGAATATGCTTACGATAATCCTTACAACTATTTATTGCGTCGTTATTTGCGCGATGCAGATAATTCAAATTATGACGTAATGACTCCACTCTAACTCGACTCATTTGAGGATCCCTCGGTTGAGGAACCTCAAAGTTCATTCGAAATTGAATCGACAAAGAATACAATTTTGAAGGTGTTTTCGAGGCCTTCCTGAGTCGAGTAAGTTTTGGAGGAAAGTCTTAGAATATGGGTGTTAGTATCGTAAACGTATCGCTAATGTAATCGAATTTTGAATTGAAAATACAACATTTTGATTGGTTTTAAATTGCGACATGCACATTTTGTATCATACATAGATATTCAGAATAAAGTTTTTAATTTAATGAAATAGAATGCGCGAAACGAGTATTGCCAATTCAAAATGACGACACTTTTGGTGCAGTGGCTGAGCGCGCCGCGCTTGCCGCGGTCAGTCCGTGGATGGATGATCATTCGTTACACATCGAGACCCCTCTGTTAAACCGTCGCGTTGGTCCCGGGTGTCATACGAAAACCTATGACAGTCGTTACGGGTAGTCAGAAGCCCGATAATCTGACAACCGGTCTAATCTTTGGATATCGGCTTTGCCCAGGTACTGTTTTACGGAGGTCTGATGGCAGTCGCTCCGTATAAAATACTAGCTATGTCCTCACGGCTCCACCCGCATAAGAAGTTTTATTCCAGTAATAAATATAGTCTATGTTACTCAGTGATAATGTAGCTTTCTAACGGCAAAATAATTTTTGAAATCGGTCCACTAGTTTTTAAGTTATACAAAAATAAATATCTTTCCTCTTTATTCTCAGTTGAGACTGGTATTCAGTCGCATCTGGTTAGACTGGAAGCTGACCCCAACATAGTTGCTGAAAAGGTTAGGCAGAATAAATGTTATTTTGTCTATTCTTCTGTCGACAAAACTCCTATCTACGGCGGTCATGCTACCTACATGCTAACATGCTATCAATTGAGTAAAACAAGTTTAATTCTTTTCGCCGTTGCGAAGTTTATGCAAGCCATCTTAGACACGCCTAACCCACTTTTACGGAAGCTTATAAATAGCCTTCAAGGTCTTACAGGCGTATAGGGGGTAATAGGTTCCGTGTTACATTCCACGTGGGTGTTCTCTAACCATTAATCAAACTATCTACAATGAACGATCTATTCTTGGCTCGTAGCCTTTAGCCGTTACCTTTGACCTTTATACACTCTTTTGTAATGCAAACTTTGTATAAACTAAGTAATTTTGCTGAAATCATACCTAGATCTATTGTTATTTCATGTATTGTATATTATTAGCAGTGTTGTGTTAAGTACTGTTGTTTGTTATTCGAGGTCGTACTAGTCGTACATTACCCATGCCTGTAATTCCCAAAGGGGTAAGCAGAGGTGTGCTTTTATTACAGGAGTCTACGGCTACTTTATTGTAGCTCCTCTTGGGAGATCTCTTAAGTGGGAAAAAAAGAAAGATAGAAAGAAAAATCAATTTATTTGTGAAAATGTAGTGCAATAGGTGTTAAAAATATTAGTCTCTTATTTTCTACCATTTCTGGTGTAGAAATGGTAGACTTTTAAAAACCCAAGCTAATAGTATTTTCCAAATAAGATAAAGTTCAGTCAAGCTGTTTATTAATACGGACCTCAGATACTGTGTATCTAAATCTGATGTCCCTAAAAACCTGGTCACACATCGGAATGATAAAATTGTTGGATACTAAGCATTGATATGGCGGCTTGACCAATATTGTGTCGGATTGCCATACAAACTGGCTAAAAAGTCATTCTGTCGGGCAGTCATCCGACATAGTCGGAACCAGGGTTAGGGTTGTTTAAATCAGACAGGGCAGTTCCACTATATCACACATGAGGACACTGTTTTGAACTTGAAACCAGGAAATTAATAACTCGAAAATTAAGATAGGGACCTTTAAAATATGGTATGATGTCATAGGTACCTCTAAATTCTGGTTAAATGAATATTACGATATTGAAATATATTTCGATATTTAAATATATTACGATATTTAAATATATTTCGATATTTAAATATATTTCGATATTTAAATATATTTCGGTACCGAAAAGTAGTCTGAAAATGCGAAACGGTATATTACGGTAGCGGTACTTATACATACATACATAAACTCACGCCTTTTTCCCATGGGGGTAGGCAGAAACTATAGAACGCCACATGCTACGACTCTTACATACCCCTTTCGCTTCATCCACATTCATACATCTTGTCATACACGCACGCCGGTTGAGAGTACTACGCACCTGACCTTACGGTACTTATAAACCTTTATAAATAAGGGTTTACTTTGATAAACCGCCGCGCTATCCTGTCATTCGCTATGAAGCCCCAACCAGCATCAATGTTTCATTAGTAGGTACCTACCTACGATTCATTCATCACTCGATGTTTTGTGGTACCGAAATTGTAAAAAGATTAAATAAAGTATGGCTCAACCTTTATAAGAAAATGATATCCTTATATTTTAAAGGTATCGTAACCTTGTACCGTAAGGGTCAATTCATACTAGAACAGAGTCGAAGCGCATCGAAGCGTCAATCTGAAACTTAACATAGCATATTCACCCTTATCTCCACAACATAATACACATATTTCTTCTAAGATAAAAAAGACGCGCGAATGCGCGCGCATTCTACAGAATTCACGCGTCGGAGCGCAACCAACGCTGATTGGTTCTTCGCTTTACTTGTGAAGGATTTGACTCTTCGATGCGCTTCGACTCTGCTCTAGTATGAATTGACCCTAACCCCTTTCAGTTCTTGCTTGAAACTGACATCAGTGTCCTGCTGCTACCTGCTACAACTGAAGCAATCTCCGATCCGTCTGCCAAGCTGATTATGTTTATGTCAATATTACACCAGTCATTGTACCGGTCATTTAGAAGTCCATGTTGCCCAAAATATAATAAATAATGCAGTAACTAACGTGTCTCTTTTTGCTATACATGTCCAGGTCCCGGCGAGAGCTACACGGACTACGTGGCGACGCGGTGGTACCGTGCGCCCGAACTATTGGTGGGGGACACCATGTACAGTACGCCGGTCGACGTGTGGGCTATAGGTATGTATATTTTACTCAAAAGTGCTTGTAATGTGGTCATTATTTTGACAACCTTCTTTCAGCAAAGTCGACGTTTTCGCGCTACTTGAATAGGCGCCAGCAAAGTTGTATGGAATTTCATTGCTGATGAGTTTTAGCCACCAGCAATTTCCTTTGAAAATCCATTATTGTCGAGTTTTGTTTTAAAAATAGTCTGGTGCAAAAAGTTTTTATTCATAATTTGGCTGTATAGGTACAGGCAGCACAATCATTAAAGACTCATTAAAAACAAAGCTAAAGCCCGGGGAAGAAACAAATCGTTACTTTAAATAAATTCTTACATAAAAGCTGGTTTTATTTAAATTACTCGCATTGTTTGAGTAAAGCACTATACAAGCCTTGGTCTGCAATGACTGCGCTGCTGGCCACGCTATGATGGCCTCGAGCTTAGGTTAGCTACGCTCTCGGTCTTCAAGCTTGGTCAGCATTGAAGCCCTTGCTGTCCGCGCTATAAAGGCCTCGACCTTCGATCTCGGCCTTTATTCCAGCTTGTCCATCATGAGCTGCAATGCTGACCGCGCTGTGATGGCCTGGAGCTGCGCTACACTGCGCTTTCGGCCATCATCATTGCTACCAGCAACGCAGTCATTACAGACCGCGGCAGTAATGTACTATTACATTATCGAGCCCCTTGTACACCTTCCATTTGAGAGGTCTGATTTAGGACATCTACCTTTTTAACTCCGAGGCAAAAAGAGGGGTTTTATCCTTATAAATATTTTATTCTTGGCTCTCGCCAAGATACATCTGACGGAAGATACGTCGCCGATCTTCCGGCGCATGGGTTGCCAGGTACCCGACTTTAGCCGGACATGTCCGGCTGTTTTACAGTCGTGTCCAGCCTGTCCGGCTTTTGTTAGGCTTTTGGTCAACCCCGCCCCGCTAAAAGATGCCGATGATTCATAACAAAATATAATTAAGAGTAGAGTAAGTTTCAAATGAATAAAAATAATAAATAAACAAATAAAAGTACCAATTTTTTTTCCTTTAAAATCTAGTGTTTCAGGCTTTCTGTGCCCGGCTTTTCTATTTTTGGGCCTGGCAACTCTATCGCGTAATTTACTCGAGGAATTTTAGTAACGCATCTTCTGTCAAATGTGTACGGTGTGAAATGTTTTATGGAATTATGAGTACCGGGCGGCGGCAGGTCGGCGACTTATCTTCCCAGATATAGAATTGTTTGTCTGTGGCACCGTATCTTCCAAACGTATGAACCGTTTTCAATGCGTTTTTTTTGTTTAAAAAGCTGCTTAATTCGGAATGTTTCTTATAGCTATTATGCATCTAGAAAAACACTTCACCCAATTCAATGTCAAGAGTTTTATATAATTTAATTTTTATTTGATTAACTATTATCCTACACATCATACAATTTTATTCCACAACATTGAAAAGGAGGGATTGAAAAGATTCTAAAAACTTTGAATGTTCTCTCGATCGGTCGAATTAAGAAGTTTATTCGGGAGATCTTGGGTTTGCTTATACCTACTCTGCGTAACTCAGAATTCTTGAAGAGCCTTATTCATTTTTTGCCGAAAAAATTCTGTTTTTTTCCGGTCAAGGTATCGTTTTTATTGTTTCGGGTTCCCTATCAAATATCAAATATGCAACGTTTTACATGCTTACTTGGTTTCAATTCACGGACCCAGACATTACATGAATAAATAAGCAATGCATAGGAATATTAAGTAAATAAGGTTGCTTCAATGAAAAGGATATTTTATATTAGATACCCCGGTACTTAGATGTTTATTTAAGTACTTACAAATAATATAAAACCGACACAAAAGGAGCTCAAAAATGAAAGCTATTTAATTAACTGCTTCTTTGGCCTTTTGGTGGCAAGCGCGACTGCCGATCGTGAGGTTCTGGGTTCGATCCTCAGGTCGGGCAAAGTGTTACCATTGAGTTTTTCCATGTGGAATTCCTCAGTAGCAGCCCTGAGTTTGGGTTTGTGCCCGGTTGATGGCAACAGGCTCGCCCCTATTACATGAGACTTAAACATAACGACGAAATGAGGGTGTTATACACCTCTGCCCTACCCTTCGGCGAATACATGTCATGTTTATTAATAAGCACGGGCTTTTAATGTATTTATAACATGATTAAAACTAAGCGCCTGCCACCACATAAATATTCACATAATTATCTACGATCTAGTTATTATTTTATTAGGCGTTTAATTTATTTATTCCAGGTTGTGTGTTTGCCGAGCTCCTGTCGGGTGAAGCTCTATGGCCAGGCAAGAGTGACCTCGACCAGTTATACCTAATACGAAAGACCCTCGGTGACCTGTTGCCCAGGCACATGACTATATTCTCACAGAATACCTTTTTTCAGGTTAGTTGATACGTATTACCCAGTTCATAATATGTAGATTGTTCAGGGTGTGTTGGTCGTATGTAATATATACGCGGGTCCACATTAAATACTAAGTCTGCGGGCACGAAATTAGCGGCGGCCGAACGATGGCGATAGCGAAGCGGCGCGGCGGCCGGCGACGTAAACAAAAGCATAGCATTCTGAAGTGTCGCGCACGAGACGGGCGAGAGCGGTGCGGGGCGATTCGTGCCCAAGTCAAAGGCCGCTGTCGGTTCGCCGCCCGTCCCGCGCGCCGCTTCGCTGTCGCCATAGCTCGGCCACGGCTAGTTTCACGCCCGTAGACTTGAGTTCTTAACGAGGCTACTAGAACCGAAGGCGTTAAATTGAATTCAAAGTGGTTTTGTCGACTATCGACGAGGTCTGCCCTGGCAAGCTATCTTCGGAAACCGATATTCCGATTATTGAAAAGTTAAATGAAACGTTTAAGGAGCTCTACACACCAAACACGATGCGGCGCGGCGTGGTTCGGGCAGCGGCCGTTGCTGAAGAACAGTTCCATATTCGCCGCACCGCGCCGCGTTGGGTGTGCACTATCTCACATAAATGCAAACATAATTTGGTGTGAGGAGCTCCTAAGCGATCATGATTATGATTGTAACAAAATTCCAATTACGTCGTCTTTTCATCGACGCAACCCTCAGTGAAACCCGTTAAGATTTTTACTGTCATGGTAAGCCTCTTACGTCAACCAAGGGAAGTACTAGAGATCAAGGCCCGTAGCTAGGAATATTGATCGAGTGGGGTTGAACCCTGAACCAGAAAATTAACTACAACAACGAGTGTATACTTTTTAAAAGTAATTTAATTGTCTGCGGTTTTGGGGGGTTTTGAACCCTCAAACCCCGTCCACCCACTGGCTACGGCCGTGCTAGAGACCCTCTTCGTCGAAGACTACACGTAACCTATGTATATCTAAATTTATTTTTCAGTAACCCTCCGGGCACTTTTATTCACTTGAATAAGCCTAGCAGTTTATAAAAATAAAGTGTTAAAGCAATACTTGCAGGGCATGGCGTTGCCGGAGCCTACGACGCTGGAGCCACTGGAGAAGAAGATCCCGCAGCGGTACTCTACCAACGAGCTGGTTCTAGATTTTTTGAATGTGAGTAACATCAGCCCAGCTTTGACTATGACAAGGCCCAATGGCGGATCCAGGAGGTTGGTCTTGTGGGCCACGACTCACTCTATGGCGCCTAAAACCATGACCCTTATTTACCAAAACGAGCAAGCCGTATTTAGTACTCGGCACCGACCTCTCATTCTTCTTCCAAACGCTGATCCTGACTCTGGAACGGATTCAGAAGCCATGGAAAATGTTCGAAAGTAATTGGATCTGATCACCTAGACCTTTCACGCTAAAAAAGATTAATTTAAACTTTAAGATACTTGCTTAACCACTGGGATTGTCGTGCATCAAAACACTTCAGTCACAATGTCTTCGAAGTTTGTAGGATTGTAAAGATTACTTTAACGAGCGCGTATAGAGGCCGCGCCTAGCATCCTAGTCTTCGAGATACGATTGGCCTGTCCTGAACCAATAGAAAAACGTAGGAATTTTAAGCATTTAAAAAAAGTGAAACCGTCGCAGGACGCGTCGCTGACTACCCGAAAGATCGAAATTCATCTTATAAATAAAAAATAGGCCGAATCAAACCGAAGAGACCCGATGAGTTACGAAGGTCTGCCGTCGTGTGTCTGCCATCGCGAGCGTCGCCACGCAACAGCCACTCTCACACCCGTACCGCCGCGTTCGATGTTTCACATCAAAAACTGTTGGTCTCATTTTGTAATCACTCATCTTCCAGAAATGCCTAGACAAAGATCCTATGATGAGATGGACGTGCGAGCAGCTGCTGAGGCACCCCATCTTCGAGAACTTCCTGTTCACTGTACCACATTCAGACCACGAGGAGTACGAGAAGGCTAGAAGAGCGCAGGTTCGTTCTGTTTATAAATTTTGGTATTCTTCTTCATCTTAAACAAATTGGCCTCTTTTTAAGAATTGCAGCGTTAATTGGGGTTCCGACAGACTTGTTGGATTTTGGGAACTTTATCGATTGTTTTAAGTGAGCAAACCAAACGTGTATGCACGCATGACGCTCCACAGAATTCCTAATCCTACAATATAAAGGCTCATTTACACGGTGCAAGTTTCTTGAAGCAAGTCTCATGCTATCTTTGTCTTTCTCTCCGACAAAAACAGCGATAGCATGAGACTTGCTTTAAGAAACTTGCACCGTGTAAATAAGCCTTTATACTGTAGGATTAGGAATTCTGTATCTGGCCTTTAGTGTATGACCAGGTCCTTCTAACTTATGGCGAGGTTCCGAATTCCATGTGAAGTGGCTTCTACCTATCCTTCGCAATCCTGGGCAAACGAGATATCCGAAGTATGGGTACTACCTCCTTATATTTCCCTGGTGAGATCACGTCTAGCCGACACCAGCCCGATCCGACTCAATTCTTCTGAAACATAGGCTTGTTATAATAATAATAAAACTTTATTTCAAGTAACAAAGACTCAATATGTTAATAACAATACTACTTAATAACTATATTTAATATAGTTATAATACATACAAGGTTAGTCGGAAAGGGGGGTACTAAGCCGCGGGCCACTTAAAGTATCATTGATGACTATTTTAAAACAAATGATAAAATTTCAAAATTCGATAATTTTTATTTGCATGCAAAAAGACTTTTATTTTAATTTTTTCAAAAAAAGTCATAGGTACCTGCTTTTTATGAATTCAGAAAATTAATTTTCTAATCAAATATGACTTATATTGTAAAAACAGCTGATCATAGCTATGGACAGATAGATCTTAGCATATTTTTTACGAAATCTTTGAAAAGCTATTTCTCTTAATCTATCGAGTTTTGGGGAAAGTTGTAGAACAAAAGTTATCCCTTATTATAGGTACTTTAACACCCTTTCGGCTTAGTACCCCCTTTCTGACTAACCTTGTATATACAATATAATAATAAAACTTAACCTAGGCGCACTGTCTTGTATATGAATCCCTGCTTACATTGCTCCCTGCTCCCATTGCTCCCTGCTCATTACCAAGGTAGAAAGCTTGCAGCGGCGATTCACACACAAGCAGTCGAGCCTACTCGCTATACAGTGCAGTACAACGTTGGGTCTAGCCCGCACTTATTGACCACTTATCAATCATAATTCTGCAGCTTTCATTCAAGAAACGTTATGAAACAATCGACGAGGCTAGCACGGCCTCTGGGTCCATAAAATCAAACACCCCAAGTAAAAAAAAGAGTCGCTTGAAACGCAAAAAGAAATGATCGCTTCGTACGTTCTATAGCATCGCTTATGTGGTGTAGCAGTTTCTTGATTGATGTGAATTTACAAGTAAGTACTTACTATCGAATGACCAATATTGTAATTTAAAAGTACTAGTTCTTTTCGTGTTGTTCGTAACTAACCTGGTGTCAGAGTTTATGCCACCCATGGGCCTCTGACTTGGCTTCACATGCTGTCGAGAGATATCTCTCAGGCATTCCTCCGGTTTCCATCCGGTTTCCTCATGATGTTTTTCCTCACCGTTTTTAAGCAAGTGATAATTATACAATACGCACATGAATCCGAAAAGTCAGAGGTGCGTGCCTTGGGTTCGAACTCGAGACCTATGACTTGGTAGTCCGATGGTCACACCACTAGTTGATACACAATGAGAGAAAGATTTTATTATTGTATGTGTAAAGTTTGTTTCATATAGGTAGTAACGTTGCCAAGTATTGTATAAACTAGGTCGTAGGTATTATTTAATAGCCGACAGGTATAAATTGCGTGTAGGAATTAGAAACTAGTCGTTTTCGTAAAAAGCCTTAGTAAATACTTTGTAGTTTTTTTTTAAACTGTAATAGTATGTATGTACTTATATTCTATTTCATATAAAATTAGACAAATCTTTCTCCTAGCCTTTTCCCAGCTATGTTGGGGTCAGCTTCCAGTCTAACCAGGTGCCTCTGAATACCAATATTTTACTCGGAGCGTCTACCATCAGACCTCCGCAGCCCAGTAACTGGGTAATGCCGATATCCTACAGTTAGACCGATTGTCAGACTTTTGGGCTACTGAATACCCGTAACGACTGTCATAGGTAATGTTATGACACCCGGGACTGACGGTTTAACGTGCGCTCCGAGACACGGAGGAGTCTCGATGTATAACGAAAGGTCACCCATCCACGGACAGACCGCGGCAAGCGCAGCTTAACCTCACAAAATAATTAGTCTATAGACACAGGACCTCTTAGACCAGGGTTACAATGACTGCTCTTTATCTTGCATTGTCTTCTCGGCTCTCAAGATAATTTAAAGCGCGTCTATTCAACGGGGTCTAATATACGGTACACCATGGCAGCGTAATCAGTTGTGCTACCATATAGGGCATCTGATGGAAGATACGTCGCCGATCTTCCGCCGGTACACATAATTCCGTATAAACATCTCACACCGTACACATTTGACCGAAGATGCGTTACTAAAACTCCTCGAGTAAATTACGCAACGGAAGATCGGCGACGTAATTTCCGTCAGATGTGACTTGGCCCTTAGGTCGCAGTGCCCTCGTCGACCCGCCTCCTGACTGCTGGTGGCATCTCGATGCTGGTCACGCAATCAATCAAACATAGCGTTATTAGGACCGGCGCAGATCTGGCAAGGCGCAGCGCAGAGCATTTTTCACCACCAATCTATTATCGACTTTGCTAACTTTTAAATAATACCTACATAACTAGCCCATTACTGTTCCACTGCTGAGCACGGGCATCTTCTCAGAATGAGAAAGGTTAAGGCCTTAGTCCACTACGCTGGTCTGGTACGGGTTGGCGGACTACACACACCATCGAGAACATTTTGGAGCCCTCTCATTTGTGCAGGCTTCCTCCAGAGGTTTTCCTTCGCCGTTAACGCAAGTGATAATCAAATTCTGATCCACACATGAGAGAGGTGCGGGCCAGGATGGAACTCAGACCCTCTTGCATAGAAGGTAAAGCGTTCAACCGTTAGGCTTTACATAATATGTATCAAAAATCACCTTTCGCTTCAAGTCTCTTCAGCGCTTTCGAGAACTAGTACCTAGTTGTGTTAATTGATTTTATTTAGTATAGTCAATAATGGTTTGGCAGTGGAAAATGCTCTGTACTGCGCCTAGCCAGATTTGCGCCGGCCTTTAGGCTCGTATAATTAACTCGGCTATCAGTTTAGACACAAAGGTTGAGCAAACATTACATCTCTGTGAAATAGGACCCCTAACCTGCCAGCCACTTACGGGAAATACTGAGCTGGAATCATCGACGGCCAAGACCATATAAACCTATTAAGATCCAGTCATCTTCCTCTGCAGGTACAATCATCACCCCTGCTGCCCCAACTAATAGTGACGGAGCGAAGTCAGCCCACCAAGAACAAGAAGTCAGAGCTGGACTCCAGGAGTCACCTGCCCACCATCTGACTAGCGCCGCGCGTGCGCATCTTACCCTCGTTGTGATTAAATGGTCGTTCATATTCACACAGGCTTTTATTTGTGACAGCTATACAGATCGTGGCGTCACAGTTGACTCTGGAGTCACCTGCCCACCATCTTGCCTAGCGCCGCGCGTGCGCACATTACCTAGACACTTATTTGTGATAGATACAGAACCAACGTGACGTAACAGCTGACTTCAGGAGTCACCTGCGCATGATGCGTGGCGCTAGTCAGATGGTAGGCCGTGCGCATGCGCACATTACCCTTGTGATTACATTCATAACTGCCTATATGTCATAAGACAGTCTGAACTACTGGCTTAAGGAGTTTTATGTCTTATGTAGATGAAGACGCGGATTGAAGACGCGGATTCTGTCCGCTCATGGAGCTCGCGAACGCGGATCGCTTTACGATAAGCATTCCGCGTTCGCCTTCCGCTTAGTACAAAAATCACCATAAAAAAGGTTTTGGATCAGGCAGCGGCGGCCCTGGGGTAGAAGCGAGAGGAGCGGTCGCTCTAGGGACAAGAAGAAGTTTAATTGGTAGAAGAAATTTAATTTTCAAAAGTTTGTAATTTTTATTTATTAAACTGAAATACAATTTATGTGATGTGAAAACGTCGACCAAAAGGCGTCGGTAGACAATCTCGCTCTACCCTGATCAAGGTCTAAGGCGCACTGGGACCAGGTGTATGCAGACAGAATCCGGCTCTGCACCTGCATCTGCATCAGAAAAAACCACCCTCGATGCCTACCCAAGACTTTACCATGATAATGTTGCATAACCTTGAATGTTACTGTAGGCTGTGCAGTACCTAGTCACTCAATACATGTAAATAAAAATGTCAAAGACAGTTAATTATTTTCTTTATTCTATAAATTGTTTATTTTTTATGTTAATTATGTAACTTAAATTTAAAATTGGAGACTTGAATCTTCTTAAATTAACTAACATTATGTACAAGGTAGGGTTGGCCGAACCATCAGTTATTAGTCCAGTTGAAGTAATTCAATCCCTGTAAAATAAGAAAAGTTCAAGAGATAGAGATCGGTACAGGTAGACCATGACACCATTAAGAATGGCCGAATATCAGGACGTCAGGACTAGGGTTACCAGGTATCCGGCTTTGTACAGTCGTGTCCGTCAAAATATACTGGGTGTAAAAATAGCCTTAAGCCGAAGTCTACGCATACTGTACACAAAACTAAGTAACATACAGCAAAAATAATTGCTGAGAAACGACTTATTTTTTGGTATTAAAAAACAGCTTTTAATTGTAGCGCGCAATGGAAGCGCGCGCGCAGCAGACTGGGCCTACATTTCAAAAATGTTGAGAATGTTTGTATAGAAGAATGTTTAGTAATAACATTTAAACTTAAGTTTTCGTGAAAAGTACAAAAATATTGTGATTTTGACCTTCAATATATGTATAACCGGTCGGTTCCCAGGTATGGCGTAATGCCAAAAAATCTTCGTAATGATGGGAAGAATACGTGGCTCTCGGCTTCGTTAAGGGTATTTTTACACCCAGTACATATACAAGTCTGGCCTGTCCGGCTTTTGGTCATCCCCGCCCCGCCAATAGATGCCGAACGAAAGCGAGCGAGCGACTTGCGGACACGCATGACTGGCGATCTCGCAGGAGTCGCAGACGGGACGGGGCTCGGAGGCTCAGGTTTTTTTTTCTTTTAAAATCCAGTGTGTCAGGCTTTCAGGCCAAAATGTCCGGCTAAATATGAATCTGAGTCCAGCTTTTCTAATTTTAGGCCTAGTAACTCTAATCAGGACGCCAAGTTTGCTCATTCACGAACGCTGATAGAATAGCGCTTTAGTTTTTTCTGAAAGGCTATCAAGTGACATTTTGTCAAATTTGAATTTTATACACTAACAAAGACCCGCCCCGGCTTCGCACGGGTGCAATGTAGATACTAATGTGGGGCATATAAACCTACCTCTTGAATCACTCTATCTATTGCTGAAAACTGCATTAAAATCTGTTGCGTAGTTTAAAAGATCTAAGCGTATAGACAGCGGGAGCGACTTTGTTTAATACTATGTAAAGATATGAAAGCGCAATTTTTTCCCTATCAGCCTGGTTCGTATTTTTCTATACCTTGTCAGTTACGAGATCCAGGGACTACTTACACGGCAAACTACATCACTTTTGGCATTGTACAATCCTGAAATACGGTTAACTCTTACATAAACCGAAATTATAAAAACAATATTAGTCTTTAAAAGTAGCCCAATAACTTGGTACAACAAACACACCTGTATGTCTTCAGAAGTTCTAAGGATAACATTTACTCAAAATTAAGTTTACTCACTTAATGGTCTTTTAGAAATCGCTCGGCAGATTTTGTATTCTGCTAGTTCATATAGGACCAGTGGCTTGCCACGGACTTTCCATTAAACTGTTGTTAAACTATTGAACTATTTGCTATTCTACACTTCAATGGTCAACATTAAATTTTTAGCAGAATAGCAATTATTGTATATCTTTCCATTTAAATTAGTAGACTTGGGCTACTGTGTTGTGACAACCACAGCTGGATATAGGCGAGGTTGGAGCGAAAATGGAGAAAATAAATATTTGTAGGTAAAGTCCATGCTTTGTTGATCTAGTGGTGGCAAGCATGACTGCTGTCACACGGTCCTGGGTTCAATCCCCAAGTCGGACAAAGTGATATTGGGTTTTTCCATATGGAATTCCTGTCGCAACCCGGAGTTTGGATTTGTGCCAGGTTGATAGCAATAGGGTCGCCCACTATTGTATGGGACTTGAACATAACTGCTAATTAGCGTGTTACTATACATCTCTGTCCAACCCTTCGGGGAATACAGGCATGATGTTATGTGTTTCTTTTGATGCACATTGGAGCTATAGTAAAGTAATCTTTACTCAAGTGAATTTGATAGGTATCCTATTAATTAGTACTATCGACAAAATATAAGAGGGAAATAATAAAGGAACACTGAAAACAAGTTAGATTTTAGAGTCTTAATTACTATAACAAAGTACTAAATTACTATTACTTACAACAATACTAACGCTCAGTTGCATAAACTAACTATAACCTAACCGTTACAAAATTGCTGTCAAATCAATACAAATATGACGTAAACATGGTAAGGTCAATGTGGGCAAATCTGTCTGCGGGGCAATTCCGTACACATGCATTTGTATTCGTTCCAGAAATAGTTACGCTGTTGTCGACTCTGTCAATACAACAGGATCACTTTTTAGTTATTTAACTAAACTAAAATATTCACTAACTAACTATTCTGGAATGAATAAAAATGCGTGTATGAAATTGCCCTGCAGACAGATTTGCCACATTGACCTTACGGTTATAATTAGAATTAATTGGTGCAACCAAGCCTAATTCAAACAACTATATTATTTAGCCAAGTAAACAAATGGCACTAGGGCTATGCTGATGGGAAAATTATCTCTAGGAGTAGGTACACAACGCGAGTATAATAAACTGTTAGTTACGGAAAATGGTTTTTAGAGAAACAAATATTAGAACATCACTAACTTCGGTTTAATTTTGAATATATACACAGAATTACATTTGGAGAACACTCAGTCAGTAACTAGCACTATTATGAGGTGAAACTATGAAGAAAATTCAGAAGTTACTTTTGTAATTGGCAGTTTCTTTCTATCTTCAGCTGATACCAGTGAGTCGATTTGTTGCAGTTTGTACCAGCCATAGTGAGCACCCACGACGAGGGGCACCATCACTAGGGCCACTAAGTTTCTTGAAACGAACTGCCCCACCGACATCTTGCCGAATTTAGATATTTTTTTGATTTTTTTCTGTTTTGGTTATGTATAAAATTGCGATTATGACTGCTCGTTCTAGATTCTTGTTATGATACTTATTTGCAGAAGTAGTTTTGGTACAAGAAATTGTTGGAAGCAAAGGAATATTCAATTTTGCCGTATATTATAAATAAAAACAGATGACAATCAGCTGATTGACAGATTTCAGGGACGTTCAAACTCAAAGGTCTACAAGTTTATTTTTTAATAACTTTCAGATTTGTAGTATACTATAATGTAGTCATGAAAACTTTAAACTGAGTGGAGTGGAAGGAGGGTAGGAAGGCTTTTGCCCTACAGTGGGATGATCATGGCTGAATAATAATAAAAAATAGTATGAAAATGCAAATAAATATGCATTAACTTTCGAAAAGTTTATAGTACTATTTGTAACAAACAAATAAGACATTATTTTTTTATAAAACATATTTAAATTGCTGTAGCGTAGGTAGGTAATATGGCTCAAAATCGAGTTTTCGAACGCTACTTACACGTTTTGTTGCATTCATTACCGTTATTAAATCCATTAAATCCTTTCACATAACTGACTAAATCATTGGCATTGATGATTTAAGTTTCATTTGTGAAATCATTTATAGTATGATTTCATGACTACCTTCTAGATAAATTTAAAATGATGTTATTTTTTAACCAGAATACATTTATTTTTCTAAACAAAATAAAACGTACAAGTGCGATTACCTCAATCACTTATATGTGTTTACGTAACAGCCCAGCCTATGAAACATACGCTGACTTTTCCTTCATTGGTCCATTCAGCCAATCACAAAGCGAAATAAACAGACCACTTGACACATTCATTTTGAAGTGCGTCAAGAAAAACGTGCCTCAAAAACATGGTGGCAGCTCAGTGAAGAGGGTGAACTTTCCGACTAGTCATTAAAATTACAGAAGCTTATTTAGCAGGAGTGTTTGATACAATTTGTAAGTACACCTCCGACTCACAATAAACCTAAAATTCGAGAAGAAATAGTGATATCAACGTTAAATTTTAGGTAAACACCGTTTAATAAGCTTCATACAGAACCGAGGATGACGTCTGAAGAAACCCAAATATCTGAAGAACTGAAGGGATGTTACGAGAATCTTATTGTAATCGACATTGGCGCGAACTTGACGAACAAGAAATATGGCCGTGATCTCGATTCTGTCGTGCAAAGGGCAAAAGATGCAGGTTGGTTAAAAAAAAAACCATATGTGTGGTTGCGTGTGTACAATGTTTTGGTGTTACAATGCCGACAATCGCGTTTAAAGTAATTTATTCATTTAGAATGATTGCACATTGAATTCCTCGCGAGTTACTGGGTTATTGTCATGCTACGTATAATGTATATGCTGGAATGTTGTGTATTTTTATGTACGCAATGAAATATGATCTAGCAATTTAAATTCTGTAAAGAAAGTAGTAATTGCTACATATGAGTTTCTAGTAATAAAGATTAAATACGCTAGTTACTTGACATGGTTATAAAATAGATTACATAAAGTAGTATTGTTTTTAAATATAAAGTGTGACTAATACATTGCTAGCTTGTATGTTGCCATCTCTTGCTTGATGGTAGGCCAAGAATAGTTTTATTACTTAATTATAATACAAACTCCTTATAAAAGTTTAAAAATATATATAAAAAAAAACAGAACATTATTTTATTACTTTGTATTTATGACCATATAACATGCTTTATTTAATTCTACTAATAAACATATTGGTACCTAAGACTTCAAACCTCAGTACAGAGTAGTAAAAATAAAATAATATTATAAAGAGGAAAGATTTGTATTTTTATATTTTTGTATGTACCTAAGTAACAAATAAACTTAAAAACTACTGGATCGATTTCAAAAATTCTTTTGCCGTTAGAAAGCTACATTATCACTGAGTAACATAGGCTACGGGCAGAGCCGTGAGCACACAGCTAGTATTTAATAAAAAAAAAACATATTTTTTAATCAATTTTAATGTGTGTTTATCCAATTTTGTCAAGATTTTACTTGATTGTCTATTCCTTAGTAGGTACAGTCACGTGTAATAATATGTATACACATAACGAAATTAAAAAGCGATTTCTTTCCAAAATATCTATTAGAATTATGAAATATTTTACACAGTTTTTACAATTACACACGAATTACCGTTTCTAATATTTCTTAATTACTTACACTTTATTCTCTAAAACAAATTCGCTTTTTAAGATCGCTACGTGTATACATATTATTACACGTGACTGTACATCAGTTTCTTAGTTTTAGAAAATGAGGTGTATGTCATCAACATGACGATCAAAGAAAGAGAAATAAAATAATAATGATGAGTAACTAGCCTTAATAATTCAGATTTTGAACCATTTGTGGTTGTAATGAAATCACTTTACAACCAGTGAATCATCTTACATGAAACTATTGTTTAATTTATTTTTCAGCATTTCTATTTTCTAGTGTTCATTTTAATCATTTATCGTACTAGAATTTTATTATAAACAAGCTGTGCCTGCGACTTTGTCTGTGTATAAATTGGATGCGTTTCATTTTTTTTGTGTGGAACCCTAATTATTTTACTTTTTCTAAAATAAAAGTAGCCTAAGTTACTCCTTATAATATCAGCTATCGGGTGATTCTTCGAAAATTTTTAACATTATTTTAACAAATCGTTCTTCTCCCGGGTTGTTAACGTTATAGTATTGTCAGATACGCAAATAAATATTGAGTATTGAGTATTGAGATTGTTTTTATTGTTGTCTTATTGCTTGACAGTGGTATAGTTGGCTTGGCAGTGGTATAGTTTCAGTTTTCACTATCATAATTATAGTATTAAACATCTGCATTCTTAACTTTGGGATGATGCTAATGACGTTCTCAATTTTTGTTAATATTTTTCGAAGAATGCCCCTATCTCTCAGTGAAAGTCCCGTCAAAATCCGTCCAGCTGTTTTGGAGATTGGCCAATACAAACAGATGACTAAAATTTAAAAATTGTTTTGTTGTTATATGTGCCGTATATACTTTCATATGCATTTAGTAAGAAGCTGTTATTTTGATATTACAAACAGACACTTCAATTTTAATTATAATTATTATGTTAAAAAAAAAATACTTTTCAAAAATGATTCTATAGGCAAGTTATACAAGGTACCTATTATATTTTCAAACTCAAAATAGTATTGAATGTGTTCAATGAGTGTCTAATTTTGAATCCTAAATAAGGATATCAAAATAAATCATGTTGTGTTTATTGTTATGATTTTGTGTGTGTGTGTTCATGATTGTGTGTCCATGATTGCGTGTCTAAATACTGTTGATATATGTGTGTTTCTAGTTCTATTTGTTTTAAGTAGCTGTAATTTATTTATACAGGTGTCCAAAAGATAATGGTCACGGGCACATCAGTGCGGAACAGCAAGGAAGCCCTAAGACTGACTCGCCTCTATCCCAGCACAATATACTCTACAGCCGGTGAGTCTACCCTAACTATATTACAGCATCCACATGTAAACTGATAATATACGTAACATCACGCCTGTATTCCCCAAAGGGTTGCGCAGAGGTGTTTAGTAACACCCTCATTTCGCCGTCATGTTTAAGTTCCATTTAATAGGGGACGAGAATATTGCCAGCAACCGGGCACAAATCCAAACACCGGGCTGCTACTGAGGAATTCCATACGGAAAAACCCAATAACACTGTCCGACCTGGGGATCGAAATCAGGACCTCAAGATCAGTAGTCGCGCTTGCCACATCTAGACCAACGAGGCAGTTGATACCATATTATAATGACTAAAACCGAGACTGCCGACATGCTATAATTTTAATTTTAAATACTTTTGTATGGGTATCGCACTTGACCCACAGTGAAGGGCAGGAAGGATAGAGCTTTTTTTTGGGGGCAGGGCAAAATGCCGTGACCGTCAAGGAATGTTTTTCTAAGTTATCAGAGAGTTTCTTTGTTTTTGTGTCGTCGGTGACGACTGTCTGGACCGTGCCCTTGAGTCTGCCCATGCGCACAGTAGTATGTCGTCCAATGGGGTAGGCAACTGTGGAACTAATGGCGCCATTTTTGCCATTTAACTATTACATACATACATACATAAACTCACGCCTTTTTCCCATGGGGGTAGGCAGAAACTATAGAACGCCACATGCTACGACTCTTACATACCCCTTTCGCTTCATCCACATTCATACATCTTGTCATACACGCACGCCGGTTGAGAGTACTACGCACCTGACCTTTGTGAAGAACATCACCAATAACATCGATGTATGTCCTTCTAGGACGTCCTCTACCGGCGTTCCCATTAACATCCGCCTTATAAATTTCTTTTGTTAATCGCCGTTCACTCATTCTCTCAACATGGCCAAACCACCTAAGCATACTCCTTTCAATTTTTGTCACTACATCATCTTTTAAACCGCAACTTTGTCTAATCTCTTCATTTCTCAATCTATCATTCAAAGTTGCACCGCACATACTTCGCAAGGAACGCATTTCCACGGCATTTATTCTACTTTCATGCCTCTTCTGCCACGACCAACATTCACTTCCATACATAAGCGTAGGTACCAACACACCATTATGGACAGCCAGTCGTGCCTTTTTGGACATCGATCGGCTAGCCACAACCGCATGCAAAGCACCATTTACTTTATTTCCCGCATTTGCTCTCCATTCCACATCTTCGTCAATCTTACCTTACAAGAGATGGTAAGATTAACTATTACACCGAGTAAATATCCTTAACTGGTCTAACCTTAGGATATCAGCAATGCCCAGTAACTGGGTTGCGGAGGTCTGATGGCAGCCGCTCCGTGTAAAATACTGGTATTCAGCCGCATCTGGTTAGACTGGAAGCTGACCCCAACATAATTGGGAAAAGGCTAGGCAGAACAGAGGGCGGCGGGTTCGCGGATGAGTGCTTACGCGTGCCCGTGTTCCCGCCATAAGCTGCAGAGGAGGACACCGTGGAGTTTTAGTGGGTTTGAGTCCCACATAACTGCACTATCTCCCCGTGGTAGTGCAGTTTGCGTGTGCATTTCTCCAAGATAAAAAAATAAAAAGGCAGAATAGAAGGGACTATGTAAATAACCTTAGTATAATCTTTAAAAAAAAGGTAAAAATAGGTGAATCTACCAAGGTTGGCTCAGTAGTTCTCTAGAAATATGCACGTAAACAGACAAATGAGTACTTCCTTATTGTACGGAATTATAATTCAAATATTTAATTAAAAGTACGCAAAACAGCTAATTGGCCTACTTTTACATGAAGTGTAATTATAATTTTGTAACTCTCTCTTTGATTTAAATTCATGTGCTTAAGATAGTTATTGTTGAGATACACGTAATACTTGGAGGGAGAGGGGGGTGGGGTTCTACACCCAGTGACGTTAGTGTGGGGCCCTAACTAGTTTTAGGGGATGAAAAGAACCCTTGCTGTACCCGTCATTACATAATAATTAGCCCATTACTGTCCCACTGCTGGGCACGGGCCTCTTCTCAGAATGAGAAGGGTTTAGACCTTCCACCAAGCTAGCCTGGTGCGGGTTGGCAGACTACACACACTATCGAGAATTTTACGGGGCTCTCTCAGGTGTACATGTTTCCTCACGATGTTTTTCCTTCACCGTTATTGCTAGTGATAATCAAATTCTGATCCACTCATGAATTCGGTAAGTGAAAGGTACGAGTCGGCATCAAACTCAGACTCCTGCATGGAAGACAAGCGTTCGATAGGCTATCACTTCTTTTTACACTGTCATACATCTAAAAATATTACAGACTAGCGGCCCGTCCTGGCTTCGCACGGGTGGACATTTTCCCCGTTTTTGCAACATTTTTTATTTATGCTCCGCTCCTATTGGTCGTAGCGTGATGTTATATAGCCTACAACCTTCCTCGATAAATGGACTATCCAACACAAAAATATTTTTTCAATACCAACCAGTAGTTGCTGAGACTAACGTGTTCAAACAAACAAACAAACTCTTCAGCTTTATAATATTAGTATAGGTAGATAAAGTTTTTACCCATATCCGCCCAATGTTAAGTAGGCTCTTTTTCCAAATATCATCGTTACTCTTCAACCATTCTCAACCACTACAATCCAATATTCAAACAAATATATTAACCCAGGTGTACATCCACACGACGCAAAATCAATGATAGAGGAAGACATGTGGGGCGACCTGCAAGAAATAGCGTCTGCGCCTGAGTGCGTGGCGGTCGGCGAGTGCGGTCTGAACTACAGCAAGGACTTCTCAGAGCCACATGTGCAGCGCGACGTGTTCAAACGACAGGTAAGATATCAGAGATATACCTACACCCATATTCTAAGACGTTCCTCCAAAACTTACTCGACTCGGGACGGCCTCGAAAACACCTTCAAAATTGTATTCTTAGTCGCAATTTCGAGTGAACTTTGAGGTTCCTCGACGGAGTCATTACGTCATAATTTGAATTATCTGCATTGCGCAAATAACGCCGCGATAAATACTTGTAAGGATTATCGTAAGCATATTCGATAGTCTTCAAAATTCATTTATGTTACATACGAACTTTGACACTTCCTTCCTTAAGGTAGGTTCCGAGGTACCTTGAGTTTGACAGATGATTCCTTACCTCGACTGAGGAAAAATCTCGAGTCGAGGACGTTTATGCAAACTATAACTACCGATGGTAGTGAGAAAGACTGAGTCGAGGTGGAGTCGAGTCGAGTTAGTTTTGGAGGAACGTCTTAGAATATGGGTGTAACTCATTCCACTGGTATAATAGTCAGAAGTGCATCATTGAAAGCTACGTAGGACATCTGTTTACATTTAATATAAAGAACTGGAATAATCCAGATTAATCCAGAACTTTTATGTATGACGTCAACCCGTATGTGTCCGCTTGAAAACTAATCTCTACAATAGAAACAATTACAGCATTCAATAGAGATGAATCAGCTGTGAACGAGATGCGTTGGAACGTTCCCAGTCAATAGTGTTGAATATAAAACATTTAATTTTATGAATGTATTATGAACATCCAAGCAGCATGTTATATCAGCTGCCGTACTATGGGTCCATACACAAAACTGCGATGCGATGTCGCATCGTAGAAATATACGAGCTCGCACGACGCATCGCAAGAACTTACGAATTGATTCGCGTAATTGATTTTTCCTATATCTTCTTAGCAGTAACAGCAGTGCGCAAATCATTTTACGCAAATTTATTCTATCTAGTATAGAATACGTTCAATACGGTTGACGATCGTCGAGGGATTGGTCACCCGAGCTTTGGAAGGAAGACGCCTTGCTGCACGGAATCGCATCACAGCGATTTGCGTCGCAGTTTTCTGCGTTGCGAATTCGCATCGCGCCGATTCGTAGTTTTGTGTACAAGCCTTGTATGAAGTGCACGGACCAAGCCACATCTGACGGAAGATACGTCGCCGATCTTCCGTCGCGTAATATACTCGAGGGATTTTAGTAACGCATCTTCGGTCAAATGTGTACGGTGTGAGATGGTTATATGGAATTAAGCCTCGTATCCACTAGGCAACATTAGGCGCACGACATGTTGCACAACATGTTGGTCAACGTGTTGAAAGTCAGCGCGGAACTTTTGTTTATTCCCCGTTTCTTTTATTTCTTTAGACGCTCCCCTCATTTCTTTGGTGCAGGTTTTACCACTTCATTTTCCTCCAGCGATAGTTGGACGAGCTTTTTTTTTTAGGAGCTCCCCTCAGTCCCTCAATGTTTCCCTTTATTTGCCGCTTCTTTTGTCCAGCAACGGTTGGGGTTGGACGAATGGACCCCCAATTCCCCGCTAATCGGGGATTTTCTCCGCAATTGGCAGCACTGGTCTACACATGATTTCGCTCGCATCAGTCGTCGACGACATGTCGCCAGAGGAACTAGTGTTGATTTCAACGGCGGTAGTTATAATTATATCAAAAATGCATCAAAAAGAAACCACGTTGGTGGGTTAGAAATACATTTGGTACAATTCAATTAATTTGAGCACTCGTTCGTTACACCACACGGACATTTCTGCATGTCACGTCTCTACTCGACAACTTTTGATGCTCAAATGCATGTTGCACCGAAACAAACAACAAGCCGTGCGTCATGTTGCGCGCCAGCTGGCAACGTCGATGTTGTGCAACGCTGACGAACATGCTGAGCGTCACGTGTTGCGCGTCAATTGTTGCCTAGTGAATACGAGGCTTTATGTGTACCGGCGGAAGATCGACGACGTATCTTCAGTCAGTTGTGACTTGACCCTTAGAGCAATCATTGTTCCGTTACGTGAGAGGAATGACGTATACATTTTTGAGAATCTCACTATTAGGATCGTTCATTTTAAGATCATAAGAATCGGTTATAACTTGTAGCAATATTAATCTTCCATCACGCACGACCAACAACAACTCAATTTTCAACGATCACGGAGTTACGAAATTTCGACGATTGGTGGCAACGATCGTGGCCGACGTCGACGAAATAGTTGTACCAATCACTTAAACTTATAGGTACACTCGGGAGTAATGAATCCAGGTTACCAACATAAAAAAAAACAATGTCAAAATGTTAAACAATGTTTTTTGAGATATTAAGGTTTATGTTGGTGACCCAGTTTCATTGTTTTCGACATACATACATACATAAACTCACGCCTTTTTCCAATGGAGGTAGGCAGAAACAATAGAACGCCACATGCTACGACCCTTACATACTCCTTTCGCTTCATCCACATTCATACATCTTGTCATACACGCACGCCGGTTGAGAGTACTACGCACCTGACCTTTGTGAAGAACATCATGAATTACATCGATGTATGTCCTAGAGCGTCCTCTACCGGCGTAAGTACCATCCAAGTTACAAGGCAAAAAAGCAACAAGTCTCGACTAAACGATTGGATTGGAGAACGGTTGTCGCTGAAGACCAATCCAACCAAAAAGTTTAGTTGGCGGACTGCGGGAGCCCTTGCACTAGAAGACAGGACCCCCAGTCCGCTGGATTTTCCCTATATCCCCATCATGTTCTGCTTGCATTTTTCCCAATTGCATTGGGGTCAGCTTCCAGTCTAACCAGATGCGGAATACCAGTATTTTACACGGAGCGACTGCCATCAAATCTCTGCAACCCAGTTACTGGGGAATACCGATATTCTAAAGTTAGACTAGTTGTCAGACTTTCGGGCTTCTGTTATAGGTATTCGTGTGACACCCGAGACCGACGGTAGGGATCTCGATGTGTAATGAATGGTCACCCATCCACGGATTGGCCGCGGCAAGCGTTGCTTAACCTCACAAATCGTATGATCCACGCGGTCGTTCATAAGCCACGCGCGGTGGTTCGTTTATCCCCATAATGTAACAAATAATAATATCATAAATGTATTTAGAATCTCAATAACTGCCTCGTTGGTCTAGTGGTGGCAAGCAGACTAATGATCGTGAAGTCCTGGGTTCGATTCCCAGGTCGGGCAAAGTGTTATAGGGTTTTTGCGTGTGGGATTCCTCAGTAGCAGCTCGGAGTTTGGATTTGTGCCCGGTTGGTGCAATAGGCTCGCCCCTATTACATGGGACTTAAATGTAACGGCGAAATGAGAGTGTTACCATACACCTCTGCTCAACCCTTCGGGGAATACAGGCGTGATGTTATATAATATCACAAATCGTCGCTGGGCAGTGAAAACCTCGTAAAGCACAAATTCATTTTTATTTTCGTTATTAATTTGTTGGATAGAAAACCTTGTAATGCATATTTAGAACGAACGTGCATAGCTTTAAGATGAAATAGATTGAAAAATCTATATATATACTAATATTATAAAGCTGAAAAGTTTGTTTGTTTGAACGCGCTAATCTCAGGAACTACTGGTTGGAATTGAAAAAAATATTTTTGTTGGATAGTCCATTTATCGAGGAAGGTTGTACGCTATATAACATCACGCTACGACCAATAGGAGTGTAGCATAAATTAAAAATGTTGCAAAAACGGGAAAAATGTCCACCCGTGCGAAGCCGGGACGGGCCGCTAATCTATATCTATAGTAATATTATAAAGAGGAAAGATTTGTATTTTTGGATTTTTTTATGTAAAGCATAAACTTAAAGTCAAAGTCAAAGTATTTATTTCAATTAGGCACATAAAAGGCACTTTTGAACGTTAAAGTTACAAAGAAAATAGAATTGATTCTAGTTGCCCCTTCCAAAAGGTAGTTTCGTATGGAGAAGAATGGGCAAGAAACTCCACCGTTACTCTTTTAAAATGTCTTACAATATTTTGTATAGGTACATTAATTATACAATTATATGTGAAAACGATGCACCTAGAATAAAATTACTATACCACAAAAGGTAAAACAAAATAAAAAATGAAACAACGACATATTAATTGTGATAGGTACATGATGCTCACATATTTACAAACATTGCAAAAGTATACGTTTTCACAAAAAAATAAAAGTAATAAGTCAGTGTATGAGTTTAGGTACTTACTCATAGAATCTAAAATAAACGGCTTTAAAAAAATAAATTATACAATTAAAATAGCAACCAGTTTGATTTTGTCTAGACTCTACATTGTCCTATGGAGCTGGACCAGCATGTTTCCAAGCGTTCTTATCCTGGATATAATCGTCTAATTTGTAATATGCTTGTTTACAAAGTGTACTTTTAATATGACTTTTAAATTTTCTTTCATTTAATTGCAATATATCACAAGGTATTTTGTTGTAACATTTAACACAGTACCCCATAAAAGATGTCTGTACTTTAGATAATCTGAAAAAAAAAAAAACTACTAGACCGACTTCAAAAATTCTTTTACCGTTAGAAAGCTACATTATCACTGTGTAACAGGCTACGGGCGGAGTCGTGAGGACACAGCTATAGATAATAAAACAGAAGAACCTTACATCTACACTTCATACTTTTTTTTAACAGGCATTTACTATCACCTGTAAAATTACGTTCATTGCAAATACGAGGTTTTCACTGCCCAGCTACGAAATATATTTAAAGTCGCCAAAGTTTAGGAAGACGATGAAATCATTATTAATTCTCACATAAACACTGTTTACAGATCGTATTTAGCTCTGAACGAATCAATAAATTGTTCAATTGGCATCCATCTACAAGTGTATGTACAAGCAAGTCTGGGCACCACGCCAAGTCCAGTTCTTGTAAATACATAGTCTTTTGTTTCCAGTTCTATTTACGGGTTCAACTATATTTGGTTACGCGTAAATCCTTTGTTTAGCGAACTGAAATCGCGTCGGTAGCTTGTGTCTAGCAAGTGAAACTTAACTCGATGTATCGTGGATAGGGCTGTCAAGCCCAAAAATATAAAAGCCGGACGCAGATTCATATTTAGATGGACATTTTTGCCGTGAAAGCACTAAAAACAAGTGTTGACACACTTGTTTTTAAAAGAAAATTATATGGATAGTTTTATTTGTGTATTTATTACGATTATTCATTTGAAACTTACACCCATATTCCAAGACGTTCCTCCAAAATTTACTCGACTCGACTCCATCTCGACTTGACATAAGCGTCCTCGACTCGAGATTTTTCCTCAGTCGAGGTAAGGAATCATCTGTCAAACTCAAGGTACCTAGGAACCTACCTTAAGGAAGGAAGTGTCAAAGGTCGTATGTAACAAAAATGAATTTTGAAGATTTTATTGAATATGCTTACGATAATCCTTACAATTTTTTATCGCGGCGTTATTTGCGCGATGCAGATAATTCAAATTATGACGTGATGACTTCTCGAGGAACCTCTAAGTTCACTCGAAATTGCAACTAAGAATACAATTTTGAAGGTGTTTTCGAGTATGAGTCGAGTAAGTTTTGGAGGAACGTCTTAGAATATGGGTGTTACTCTACTTTTAATTAATGTCAAAATCATCGGCATCTTTTGGCGGGGCGGGATTGACCAAAAGCGTAACAAAAGCCGGACAAGCCAGACTTGTATACAACGTGTATTGAAAAATTTAAATAATGAAGTAGTCTTTTATGGTTGTTGTCATTTACCTCTCAGAGGAAATTAGGTAAGAATGTAAATAATTTTCTGGGCAGTTTAGTCTTTAGTTTTATGTTTTCAGGATTGCGTTTCAATGATGATTATTTTGTTTTATCCAAATTATTTTTTTTGGGTCATCCTACGCTTTTCAAATATTGCCAAATTTGCCAATAGACTTTTTATTTTTTTATTTTTTTTAGGTAGGACCACTCGCAATCAAAGCTCCGAGAGCTTTATTTATGCTTAACCGGACTATTCCTGTGGTGGCCAAAATTAAGGCCTCCAGCCAGGGCTTACAAACTAAAGTGAATAACGATCGGACACTAAGGGCACCCCCTGCGGGGTTCAAACCTCGGCTTAGTGCGTCGTTATGAGAGATAACAAGGGTCGGGCTGGGTTAATTTAATTAGAGGCTGTTTTATAGCTAGTGGCTCAGCACGCGGGCTGGCTCGTCGAGCAAGGGTCGGGGTTGATATTACATGAGTTTCGCGGGGGCCTCGGCGGCGGGGCCGGGTGCGCGTCGGTTCTGGCCAATAGACTTTTTACAAGGGACCTTTTAACCCCCTTTCGGCTTTAGGAGTATTATTGTAACACGTTGTATATTTAGCCGGACACGACTGTAAAAGCCGGACACCAGCCAACCCTAATCGTGGATCAAGAAACTTGTAATGGCTAATAGATGCATCACCAACTCGATTAAGAAAAAATCGTCACTCTAAAAAGCCGAGAAATCTCTGAAATGAATAGTATCAATAGTATGTATGATATTCACAGTAGTGGAAACAGTGATAGCCTAGCGGTTGGACGCTTGCCACCAGGAGGGTTCGTGTTCGATACAGCCCCGTACCTCAGGCTTTTCGAATTCATGTGCGGATCAGAATATCTTGTTACTATACACCTCTGCCCAACCCTTCGGGGAATACATGCGTGATGTTATGTAATTAACTCAATCGCAATTATTTTAGCTGCTTAGCGGCCGATGATCAACAGCGTACATGTAATTGAGACCAATCAGCCATCATCGAACTCACTGGTCTTGAAAATCATCGTATTACACATAGCATCAAATTACCACCTCATGCGAGCGATAAATGATCACTGCTCATCAAAATTACGCGCTAATTTACATCTAAACGCTCACAGCGGGTGAATATATCATTATCGCCAATTTGATCCGCTTGGGTTAAATTTGTTCGGTGCATGCGCCTACGCATTGCTCGGTTACAATGTAGAAAATGTACAGTAGTGTAACAGGGGCAGTTCTTTGAAATTATTAGCTTCCTTTGTTTTGTCTGTGAGTTGTGTTATTGTTGAACTTTGCTCGGTGAAACATAATATAACATCACGCCTGTATTCCCTGAAGGGTTAGGCAGAGGTGTACAGTAACACCCTCACTTCGCCGGTAATAGAGGGCGAGCCTATTGCCATCAACCGGGTTCAAATCCAAACTCCGGGCTGTTACTCAGGAATTCCACACGGAAAAACCCGATAACACTTCGCCCGACATGGGAATCGACTCCAGGACCTCACGATCAGCAGTCGCGCTTGCCACCACTAGACTAACGAGGCGTTTGATTGGTTAAGGTTGTGGTAATTACTAATATAATGTGGACTTGTACTTAATTAAGTTTCCTTAGTTAAGTTGTACTTAATTAAGTTTCCTTAATTAAGTTGTACTTAATTAGAATTCCTCAGTAGCAGCCTAGAGTTTGTATTTGATTCCCATCCCGGTTGATGGCAATAGGCTTGCCCCCTATTAAATGAGACTTGAACATAACGACGAAATTTAGGTGTTACTATACACCTCTGCCCAACCCTTCGGAGAATACAGGCGTGATGTTATGTTAACCAATCAACTGTATCCTTAACCTTCGGTTATATTTAACCTTGATGATGACCTTGCTCCAAGCACTTGTAACTTTTATCTTCTTGTACATTGACGCTGTTCTAATTCGAGAGCTGGTCCCATTTTGCAACGCTCAAGTTCTGAGTCACGACATGCAGTCATGACCTGTTTTAGCTCACTACAACATTTTTATTGTATGTATCCGTTAATTAGTTGCAAGGCTATAGTAATAGGTATTGATTGAGGGAGCTTGGTTTAATGGCGGAACCTTTGCACGGGTGGACATTTTTCCCGTTTTTGCAACATTTTTCAATTATGCTCCGCTCCTATTGGTCGTAGCGTAATGTTATATAGCCTATAACCTTCCTCGATAAATGGACTATCCTACACAAAAAGATTTTTTCAATTCCAACCAGTAGTTCCTGAGGTTAACGCGTTCAAACAAACAAACTCTTCAGCTTTATAATATTAGTATAGATAAACAGCAGCAGCTAACAGCAGTGATAGCCTCTTGGTGTGACCGTCGAACTGCCAAGTCAGTCCCGAGTTCGAACCCAAGGCACGCACCTCTGACTTTTCGGATTCATGTGCGTATTGTATAATTATCACTTGCTTAAAAACGGTGAAGGAAAACTTCGCGAGGAAATTCCTGAGAGATATTTTTCGTGTAGTTAGTGACTAACCTGGAATTAGAGTTTATGCCGCCGATAGGCCTCTGACTTGGCTTCATATGCCGTCGAGAAATATCTCTCAGGCATGCCGGTTTCTTCACGGTGTTTTCCTTCACCGTTTTTAAGTAAGTGATGATTATACAATACGCACATGAATCCGAAAAGTCAGAGAAGCGTGCCTTGGGTTCGGACTCGAGACCTATCTATGACTTGGCAGTCCGACGGTCACTCCAGTTGGTTATCAATGTTTGTTGATGTCATTGTGTTATTGTAAATACCTATGTGTGTAAAATGCATGAATGACTACTAGTCACCCCGATGTTATTGGTAAATCATAGCTAAACAACACGTCATTTGATGATATGGTTAAAAAGAAAACAAATTCGAATGTTTTTCATATCATACATGTTTATTATAATAACACTAGCGACCCGCCCCGGCTTCGCACGGGTGCAATGTAGATACTAATGTGGGGCATATAAACCTTCGTCTTGAATCGCTATCTATTGCTGAAAACTGCATTAAAATCCGTTGCGTAGTTTAAAAGATCTAAGCGTACAGACAGCGGGAGCGACTTTGTTTTTCAAAATCCGTGGTTCTTTTACTCTTAATAAGAGAGAAACTACGGTTATTGAAAAAATAAAATCAGTCACGGCGGCTTTAGTCTATACTAATATTATAAAGCTGAAGAGTTTGTTTGTTTGAGCGCGCTAATCTCAGGAACTACTGGTTGGAATTGAAAAAATCTTTTTGTGTTGGATAGGCCATTCATCGAGGAAGGTTATAGGCTATATAACATTACGCTACGACCAATAGGAGCGGAGCATAAATGAAAAGTGTTGCAAAAACGGGAAAAAATATCCACCCGTGCGAAGCCGGGACGGGCCGCTATTATCAAATAAATCAAATAAGGATCGTTCCGACTAGTCACGTTATTGAAGCATAGAGGCGACATAATCAGCCCATTACCGTCCCGCTGCTGAGCACGGGCCTCTTCTCAGAATGAGAACGGTTTAGGCCCTAGTCTGCCACGCTGGCCTAGTGCGGGTTAGCGGACTACACCCACCATTGAGAACTTTTTGGAGCCTTCAGGTGTGCAGGTTTCCTCACAATGTTTTTCGTCACCGTTAACGCAAGCGATAATCAAATTCTGATCCGCACATGAAGAAGTCGGAAGTGCGGGCCGAGACTAACTCAGACCTTCCTCCATGGAAGGCAAGCGTTCAACTTCTAGCCTATACATAACATCACGCCTGTATTCCCCGAAGGGTTGGGCAGAGGTGTGTAGTAAACACCCTCATTTCGCCGTTATGTTTAAGTACCAGGTAAAAACCCATTAACACTGCCCGACCTGGGGATTGAACCCACGGTCTCACGATCAGCAGTCGCGCTTGCCACCACTAAACCAAAGAGGAAATTATGTTATCACTGAAACTAAACAGTAACATATTTTCATTCACAGTTTACAGATGTGTACTTGCGTGGTTAAGCCAGAAGATCTCTACCTACTGTTACATAATTTATGACTTGTTAAAAAGTAGAGTTATACGCAAATACTCGTAACATGAAAAAGGGAAAGTGTGGATGCATAAATAATAAATAAACCTACATGCATAACAATGATTTATAAAGATAAGAATGATAAAATTATTTACTTAATATTATCATTTTTACATAGTATAAAACAAAGTCGCTCCCGCTGTCTGTCTGTCCCTATGTATGCTTAGATCTTTAAAATACGCAACGGATTTTGCTGCGGTTTTTTTTAATAGATAGAGTGATTCAAGAGGAAGTTTTATATGCCCCGTATTGGTATCTACATTGCACCCGTGCGAAGCCGGAGCGGGTCGCTAGTAGAGTATAACACCCATATTCTAAGACGTTCCTCCAAAACTTACTGGACTCAGGACAGCCTCAAAAACACCTTCAAAATTGTATTCTTAGTCGCAATTTCGAGTGAACTTTGAGGTTCCTCGACTGAGGGGTCTTCAAATGAGTCGAGATAGAGTGGAGTCATTACGTCATAATTTTGTTTAACTGCATCTGCATTATCGTAAGCATATTCGATAAAGTCTTCAAAATTCATTTTTGTTACATACGAACTTTGACACTTCCTTCCTTAAGGTAGGTTCCGAGGTACCTTGAGTTTGACAGATCATTCCTTACCTCGACCGAGGAAAAGTCTCGAGTCGAGGACGTTTATGTCAACTATCGTTGATAGTGAGTCGAGGTGGAGTCGAGTCGAGTAAGTTTTGGAGGAACGTCTTAGAATATGGGTGTAAAGCTTCCCAGAATGAAATCAAAGATAAAAATAAAATTCTTCCTAATGACGTGAGTTTTAAACATATTAAAAACACTGATACCGACCAAACTCGCATGATCAAAGGACACGCTACTAATGTCAACTATTTTTAGATCAGTCCAGACGCTGTCGGCTCTCGTCCATGTAAATTTAGATAGCGATCAGTGTTAAAAATTGATGCCATCCTTTCTTTATAAACGTGAGGAAGATATTTTTTTGGAAATATTTATTTTTAGTTTAATAGGTAAACGTTGGTCGTAAGAGAGAATAGATAAATGTTTAGTTTTGAAAGAATAAACAGGCGACACGTTTGGTGCAGTGGTTCGATTCCCGCACGGAACAAATGTTTGTATGGCCTACAGATAGTTGTTCCGGGTCTGGATGTTTGTGCGTGTGAAGATTTGTGTTTGTAAATGCACCCACGATACAGGAAAAATCCTAGTGTGGGGTAAAGCTATGTTCTGGATAATTCTCAAAACACTCGTTGCAATATTCACGCCCGTTATTAATTACTACCGGCCCGTCCCGGCTTCGTACGGGTGGACATTTTTCCCGTTTTTGCAACATTTTTCGTTTATGCTCCGCTCCTATTGGTCGTAGCGTGATGTTATATAGCCTACAACCTTCCTCGATAAATGGACTATCCAACACAAAAATAATTTTTCAATTCCAACCATTAGTTCCTGAGATTAGCGCGTTCAAACAAACAAACTCTTCAGCTTTATAATATTAGTATAGATTATTTTTATTTTAACTGCCTCGTTGTACTAGTGGTAGCAAGCGCGACTGCTGATCGTGAGGTCCTGGGTTCACTCCCCAGGTCAGGTAGTGTTATTGGGTTTTTCCGTGTGGAATTCCTCAGTAACAGCTCGCAGTTTGGATTTGTGTCCGGTTGATGGCAATAGGCTCCGTTTAACTTAAACGTTTTTTTAAGGGATTATTTATCATGTAAAAAATAGTTGTATGATTTTCACAATGTTTTTTTTTGTTCCAGGTTGAAATGGCATGCGAACTAAGGAAGCCTCTATTCGTCCACGAAAAAGAAGCTCAAGATGACTTAATAAAAATCCTCGACGAGTTTGGGAGTCGTCTGCCAGCTGTGGTGATCCACTCCTTCACCGGTTCAGTGGAACAAGGGCTGAAGTATATCGAAAAAGGGTACTACCTGGGAATAACGGGGTATATCTGTAAGGATAAGTCTGATGGAGGAATCAGGAGGCTGCTGTCAGAACGATTGCTGCCTTTAGACAAGCTGTTGGTAGAAACTGATTCGCCGTTTATGTACCCAAATATGAGGGCTTCTAAGCTGCCGTTGCATGTCAAGGACTCTTTGACTGAGAGGTGAGTTTATATGTATGAATAATATTTCTTTCTTTCTTTTCGTGTGGTTAGTGACTAACCTGGTGTCAGAGTTTATGCCGCCCATGGGTCTCTGACTTGGCTTCACATGCCGACGAGAAATATCTCTCAGGCATGCCGGTTTCCTCACGATGTTTTCCTTCACCGTTTTTAAGCAAGTGATAAATACGCACATGAATCCGAAAAGTCAGAGGTGCGTGCTGGTTCGAACTCGAGTCCTATGACTTGGCAGTCCGACGGTCACACCACTAAGCTATCACTGCATGAATAATACTAACGCAATATAACAATATACTAGCCCATTACTGTCCCACTGCTGGGCACGGGCGTTATCTCAGAATGAAAAGGGTTTAGGCCTTAGTCAACCGCGTTTCTTACCATTTACCATGTTTCTTAGAGAGACTTGATCCTTATGATTGACCCTATCGATTGATGCCATAGAAGTACAGGATGGTATTTTGTCGGATTTAAGCCGGTTTGATTCACTGGTGTGCCAACATATTTTCATAAATCATTGAATGCAGTTTTGCTTCTTTTCTTTACATAGTATTAACTGTGTCCTCACGGCTCCGCCCGCGTAAGAAGTTTTATTCCAGTAATAAATATATGTTACTCAGTGATAATGTAGCTTCCTAACGGCAAAAGAATTTTTGAAATCGGTCCAGTAGTTTTTAAGTTTATTCGTTACATATACAAAAGTACAAATCTTTCCTCTATAGAATATTTGTATAGATAAAACAGTAGACAAAAAGTCGCTCCCGCTGTCTGTACGCTTAGATCTTTTAAACTATGCAACGGGTTTTAATGCAGTTTTCAGCAATAGATATAGTGATACAAGATGAAGGTTTATATGCCCCACATTTGTGTCTACATTGCACCCGTGCGGCGGGCGGGTCGCTAGTTAAAAATAAAGGAATGTTTCCTTTGAGTGAAATTGACTATCTCCAGTATTTAGAGTACTTTCCCTCCAGGTGTGGTTAAAAAATTTCACCCTGTATACAAGGTTAGTCGGAAAGGGGGTACTAAGCCGCAGTCCACTTAAAGTATCACTGATGACTATTTTAAGGCAAGTGTTAAAATTTCAAAATTCGATAGTTTTTATTTGCATGCTAAAAGATTTTTATTTTAGTTATTTAAAAAAAAACATACCTGCTTTAGTTATGAACTCAGAAAATTGATTTTCTAATCAGTGACCCCAAATATGACCTAAATTGTAAAAACAGCTGATCATAGCTATGGACAGATAGATTTTAGCATATTTTTTACGAAATCTTTAAAAAGCATTTTTTCTTAAACTATCGCGTTTTGGGGAAAGTTGTAGAACAAAAGTTATCCCTTATTATGGGTACTTTAACACCCTTTCGGCTTAGTACCCCCTTTCCGACTAACCTTGTAGTGTGGGACAAAAATTGACACTGATAGCACGAAATTAAAAGTAACTTAAAATTGAGTATCGTATTGAGTTTTGGCCATTATTCTATTTTCAGTTGTGCAATATAAAGATAAAAACATACATGCCACAATTAAAGTAGCACATTGCACGATATTGTTATTGTTATTTAAATTCTGCTATCTTAGGTAAAGAAGGAGCTTCTTATCTTATCACTATCAGACATGTCCCAATAAAATGGCTTAGCGCCGTAACGTTATCATCCAGTAGCTTTGTGTTGATAATTTTTATAGCTGTCTATGTTTTTAATTACTATGACAGTCTCTGTTTATTTTGTTATAGAAAATATTCATATGCTATTTAAAAAAGATCTAAAAATCAATAAAAAAAAAATTACATAATATTATGCCTTGTATACCCTGAAGTGTTTCGTGGAGTTAATTTTTAGTACACCCTCGTTTCGCCAGTTATGTTTGTCCCACGTAATAGGGGGCGAGTGTATTGCCACTAACCGCGCAAAAATCTAGACATTAGGCTGCAACTGAGAAATTCCTAATGGAAAAACCCAATAACAGTGCCCTACCTGGGGAGCGAACCCAGGACGCCATGCTCAGCAGTTGCGCTTGCGACCGCTAGACCAACAAGGCAGTCAGTTCTTTTTTGTCATTATCTCTCGTAAAACAATATTCCTGTTTTTACAGATCGATGAACTTCGTGAACCGCTACTGCACGTTCCAACGCAACGAGCCGTGTGCCCTACCAGCTATCGTGGAGCTGATCGCCGGGTTCCTTGGACAGAAGCCTGAGGACGTCGCACTCGCCACCGCCTTCAACGCGCTGAAGATATTCGGACTCAGCCAGTGAGCTAGACGGTATGCCCTCTTACTTACAAATTTACGTTTGTTAATGTTGGGATAGTGTTGAGGGCGCCACTTCCGCAGGATTTGATGTTGGCTGCGGTGGAATAAGAACTGTTGATTATATACAAGGTTTGTCGGAAAGGGGGTACTAAGCCGAAAGGGTGTTAAAGTAACCATAATAAGGGATAACTTTAGTTCTACAACTTTCCCCAAAACTCGATAGTTTAAGAGAAATAGCTTTTCAAAAATTTCGTAAAAAGTATGTTAAAATCTATCTGTCCATAGCTATGATCAGCTGTGTTTACAATTTAGGTCATATTTGGGGTCACGGATTAGAAACTTAATATTCTGAATTCATAACTAAAGCAGGTATGATATATTTTTGAAATATCTAAAATAAAAATCGTTTTGCATGCAAATAAAAATTATCGAATTTTTAAATTTTAACACTTGCTTTAAAATAATCATCAGTGATACTTTAAGTGGCCCGCGTCTTAGTACCCCCTTTCCGACTAACCTTGTATAAATATTTTGATTGAATTAGTGCGAGAAGAAAATCTGATCAAAATTTTTGTGTTCGACAAAATTATTTACTAACGCATAATACTTTAAAATAAGTAAGAGGGTTTACTATCACAAAATATTTATAAAGAATCGAAAATTAGTGCCTTATGCGCGTACGCAGCGCCTTGGTGTGATTACAATGAGTCATGTTATGTTCTGAAAGATATCAAGCAGATTATTCTATTTCGGGACTCGTTTCATCACTGAAAAATTCCCAGTGATTTTCAAAAATAAATTATTTACATCTGATTTTATTAATTCAGATTTGATGATTTTCCTAAAGGTTTCTTCGATCGTCATCCAAATAGTTCAAGATTTTTTTTTTTCAAAACAAAAAGTAATTGAATTACTACTCGTAACTAAACTCGAAATTGAAAATACTCATGATCATTGTTAACGCGTGCATTTCGAAAATGACAAGAGACGACGATTAGTCGATTATAAAAACGATTTTTTTGTGGCAAAATGAGGCTAGACAGTTTTTGCGGCACATATTTTGACGTAGATTTTTTATCGAGTCAAGCCGTCGCAAAAATATGTTGTTATTCCGTATTAATACATTCGATGTTGTCTTGCCATTGAATAAGATAATATTAACGTTAAATTTTGCCTCTATCAGTAAGTTTGCCGATGTAAGTGTAGTTTTGGGAGTAACACCCATATTCTAAGACGTTCCTCCAAAACTTACTCGACTCGACTCCACCTCGACTTGACATAAACGTCCTCGACTCGAGATTTTTCCTCAGTCGAGATAAGGAATCATCTGTTAAACTCTAGGTACCTCGGAACCTACCTTAAGGAAGGAAGTGTGTCAAAGTTCGTATGTAACAAAAATGAATTTTGAAGACTATCGAATATGCTTACGATAATGCTTACAACTATTTATCGCGACGTTATTTGCGCGATGCAGATAATTCAAATTATGACTTAATGACTTCTCGAGGAACCTCGAAGTTCACTCGAAATTGCGACTATGAATACAATTTTGAAGGTGGTTTCGAGGCCGTTCTGAGTAGATTATGAGTCGAGTAAGTTTTGGAGGAACGTCTTAGAATATGGGTGTAAGTCTGAGACATTTGAATATACTCGACTGATATTTATTTGACAATAAAAACATTACGTGATGAAAGTAATACTCAAACTTTCAATTGTTGCGAATTATTACAAAAAGCAGCTATTTTGATTGTGATTTATAAAATTATTATTCAAGTAAAAGTAATTTCACGAATTATTCAGCGTTTATATTTATTTATAATTTATATTATATGTAGTTTATAATTAGTGGAGTTATTTTTACTTGAATAAATGCGAGTGTTGTAAAAATTGTATATAATTTATAACTGTCGTGTTAGGTAAGTACCTAGTACTAAAATCTTGTACTATGTCGAGTCAGTCAAGTATAGTCTAATGTGTCGACGAATAAAAGAAAATATCATAATAAAAAAAAACGCTACGCAAGTTACAAAAGCGTACCTGAAACGCGCCAAGTCTAAATTATTGCCATTTAAAAAAATGTACTTGGTATTTTGCATAATATACGAAAACTTTATAATTAAGATTTTTTGACTATGATTTGTGGCTTATGTATGCACTTGTCTTTAAAATATGGTGGCAATATGGTTTTAGTCAGACTGATCTCAAATATTATCTTGTTTGAATTTATTTTGATTTATTTTTTTCACTAACAGAATTGAAGTGTCGTTAAAAAACGTTTGATTGTAAATCAACGCGTTTTTAGACGAGTTTTTTTTGTTTACTTAGGACTGCAGTTCATTTACGCGGTCTTTTTATTAGTAAATATATTTTAGAGTTAGTAAAAATGTTATCAATGTTTGATACTAACACTTGTACGTAAATGTAGTTATAGGCGATTTATTTAGACGTTTAAAATAGATATTTTATCGTCAAATATTTAAGAACGTTATACAATGTTTTGTACGTTTTCTGTAATGTCTTTAAATATATATTTGAATCAGTCCGATAGTTCTTGTCTTCATAGGCTATTGCGCGGGAAGTAACTGTAAACAAATCTATAAATATTATTTTTTTACACGCCATTTTAAATGGTTTATAATAAGGGTTTGATACAGTTCTTTCCTTCACTTTGATTGACAAGTTCGTCTTGCCTGAGTGTGTATGTTCGCGGAAATGAACTGCAGCCTTATAACCTTATAACAATGACCATTTGCCACCTCGTTATCTATGTGCACGGTGTTAGGTATTTCTAGTAATTCTCGCTCTGCGCAGAGCATTCCTAATCGAATTACAATATTTATATTTTCATCGAATATTTTGTAAATAGTTTGAAAAAAAATGTGTAATTAATAAAAATATAATTATTTAATGTAATTTTAATTTAATGCTGGTAGTCACAACGAAATCAAAGACTGCAAGTATTGAAAATGTGAAACTTGACATGTTAACTGTTTACGTTTTTGTATCGATATTTTTTACGTATTTAATCGTTTATGTGTAAGAAGTACTGTTGTTACTTTATTTTTTGACACTTTGTTGTAGTGTGTAAGTGTGGGTTGGCGGGCCGCTGTCGTTTTGTATAGGTTATTTATATACGTTGTATATTGGGCCAGGCCCTTGCGGTTGGGGCCTGAGGCCGTCAGCGGCCCGTCAGCTCGGATCGTGATGTAGTAGTGCCTTCGATGAAACGTCCTTTTGTGATACAATATTTTCATAGAATGTACAGATTATTTCTTTCAATATACAATTAAAGAGATTATTTGGGTTTTATTACGAATACACATAACCCCCTTATTACTAATACACATTACCCCCCTTATTACGAATACACATTACCCCCTTATTACGAATACACATTACCCCTTATTACGAAATATGGTTTAAACCAAGACTAAGGTAAGCCCAGATTTAACATACACCAATCTCTTTCTAACGTTCTATATCAAAAAAGGGGCGAGCTATTTTAAAACCTGGGTTTAACTTAAGGCTCATTTACACGGAGATGGTTTCTCGAAGCGAGTCTCATGCTACTTCTGTTTTCATCATCGAGAAAGACAAAGACAGAACGAATCTCGTTTCAAGTAACTATTCGTGTGTAAATCAGCTTTTAGTCCATGTCTTGTAGTAGAAATTTACCGCCTTACTAATAATCGCTGTGTAAAGTTATAACGTTGTTTAACGTCAGTGTAACCATACATACATACATAAACTCACGCCTTTTTCCCATGGGGGTAGGCAGAAACTATAGAACGCCACATGCTACGACTCTTACATACCCCTTTCGCTTCATCCACATTCATACATCTTGTCATACACGCACGCCGGTTGAGAGTACTACGCACCTGACCTTTGTGAAGAACATCACCAATAACATCGATGTATGTCCTTCTAGGACGTCCTCTACCGGCGTTCCCATTAACATCCGCCTTATAAATTTCTTTTGTTAATCGCCGTTCACTCATTCTCTCAACATGACCAAACCACCTAAGCATACTCCTTTCAATTTTTGTCACTACATCATCTTTTAAACCGCAACTTTGTCTAATCTCTTCATTTCTCAATCTATTATTCAAAGTAACCATACATTATTTATGTATAACCTTGTCATAACTTTACACGGAAATTATTGGTAAGGGGGTTAGAGTTTAAGGCTCAGTTGCACCAACTAACTATAATAGTTAACTTCCCATTAACAATTTATGTCTGTACCGATTTGACATTTTGGTATGGTTACGGTTAATGTTAGTTGGTGCAACTCAGCCTTAGGTTTCCTGTTCAGTAACGATTTGACTACTGGAATGTAGCAAAGGCTAATTCCAAGAAGCAAGGGTTTTTAACGAAAGTGCGTGTAGAATAAAAACAATAAGGGAATTCATTGGAATTTAATTTATTGCTACTTATTTACAGTTTTTGGCAGTCAACATAATAATTACCGGTAAAATTGGGGCTATTTGAGACCGTATACATATTTTTTAGGGTTCCGTACCCAAAGGGTTAAACGGGACCCTATTACTAAGACAGGCTTTATCTCATGAACAGTGATAGTAAGACAGTTGAAATTTTCACAGATGATGTATTTCTGTTGCCGCTATAACAAATACTAACAGTCAGAATAAAATAAATATTTAAGAGAGCTCCCATACAACAAACGTGATTTTTTTGCCGTTTTATAGATAATGGTACGGAGACCCTTCGTGCGCGAGTCCGACTCGCACTTGGCCGGTTTTTTTTATAACTACAATCTTAAGTCTTGAATTATACAATAACATTGAACTCGTAAATACATCGCACCTGTGGCTATAACAATTCAAGAAGCCTATTCCTTAACTGAATTTCATTAAGCCAGGCGGTTTTCTCAAATAGTCCCATTTTAGGGTATACTAACGTTCTAGGAATAAAAATAATACATCGAGCAACTTTTCTTGAATTGTAAGCCAAACATTTCCTTACTTTGTAATAGTAAGCTGTAATACTGTAATTTAACATTGAATTGAAGAAGGAGATGGGAGTAACGTGACACCTTCCTCTGACTTTTTGTAGGTGTCGAAAGGTTATTTATTTTACACCCTAGCGATTCTGAGGCTGCGTTCAGACGACACGCGCCCGCTAAGCGCACGCCACGCGCGTCTAACTCGCTTTGAAATTTTTTGTATATAATTTGAGTCTTATGACACATCAATAGATCTCAAATTGCATTTATCGAAGCATGGCATGTGGCGGGCGCGAGGCGTGTGCGGTTGGACTTCGATAAATGCAATTTGAGATCTATTGATGTGTCATAAGACTCAAATTATATACAAAAAAATTCAAAGCGAGTTAGACGCGGGTGTTCACGCGCGTGGCGTGCGCTTAGCGGGCGTGTGTCGTCTGAACGCAGCCAAGCCTCTGTAGAATTTGTTCAACCTTATTTGGAGTCGGCGGAAATCAATCCGCGTAAAGCCACATTGTAATGTAATATCCTAGCGAGTTACAAAATAATAACAAAGAAATAAAAATAAAATAATATCAACAATCGCTTTCGAGACACGCTTTTGAAGACCTCGTTTAAGGAGATGCGGGATCCACCGCGTACTGTGATGCATATAACTAGACACATCTCAAATAATACGCGCGGAAAAATGCGTCTCCATAAACCGTTTACACCTAAAAACAAGTTGACAAGTTGCAAACAAATTGTTTAAAAATTTGTTTAAAAGAAGTTACAGTGCGCGGCAAATAACTTGAACCAACATGGCGTCAACTGCCAATCTTGAGGGGTTTACTAGTAGCCTCTGAAGAGTTCCACTATCCACATCTTAGCTCCATCATCAGATCCTGGACACCACGTGCAATGTATTGGACTCATAAAAACTAATCATATGACCCGAACGTCACATAGATCACGCAGTCGACGTCATCTTGGTTCAAATTATTTGCCGAGCACTGTACTAGTTTTTAACATGTAATGAACATGTATAGAATATTTAAAACAAGCGTTTTAAAGATCTACATACCTGTTTGTCACTTAAAGTATGCAAAAGCAATTATTTTTATAAATCTCAGTTGTATGTAAAAAACATTTTAAACCTAGGTGTAAACGAGGTCTTATACATCGACGAATACAACTGACAGTTGTGGTTTCGTTTGCGGTCTAGCAACAATTTTGTTCGTAAAGTTGGCCCGCAGTGTGCTGGGGCCCCGCTTAGCGCATCATTTTCTGCTAGAACTATAAGCCAAAATAGCCCTAGTCGTGTACAAGAAACATTGGACGTAGTTTTTTAGCAGAAAGGACTCAATCCACAAAATTGACAAAAATGAGTTATTGGTACCATATTGGTCTTTAAGGTAGGGCCTTTCATTCAGCAAAAAAAGATCCAAGAAATAAAGGAAATACGTTTTTTGTGACAGTGAACCAAACCACATATTAGGCAGGTATTTTCTTTTTACATATTACCTATAAGGGGCCATTCAAGTATTACGTAAGCAGAATTTTAGTAATTTTTGACCCAACCCTCCCCCTTGTCAGCAAAAGTAAGCTAAGCTTTTACCCCCCCTCCCCCCTATGTTTACGTAAACATTGGTATATTTTTTAAAACTGATCAGGCTTCTTTATTGTTATTCATGAGCAGCAGTTTTTGACGACACGTTTGGTGCAGTGGCTAAGCGATTAGCTTCAGCGCTGCGGGTCGTGGGTTCGATTCCCGCACGGAACAAATATTTGTATGGCCTACAGATAGTTGTTCCGGGTCTGGGTGTTTGTGCATGTGAAGATTTGTGTCTGTAAACGCACCCACGGCACAGGAGAAATCCTAGTGTGGGGCAACGTTTTTTAAAAAACAAAAGAAAAAAAGTCTAGAAAAATAAGTAAATAAATAAAAATTGCTGACGTAATCATCATCTAGACACCCCCGTCCCCCATGTCATCAAAAATAAGCTAAGCAAAGACCCCCAGACCCCCTCACCCTCCTTTCGTGCTTACGTAATACTTGAATGGCCCCTAAAGACTCAACCTGCTTAAATCATCCAACCCTATATGTTCCTAAATAAGTCCAGAAATACACAATATAACCATCAACCAACTTATAGATATAGAAATACGATTGATTTTACCAAGGATGTGTAATTACGAAACAAAATCTGACGACAGCATCACTGAAGAAAACCACTCTGAACTTAAAACGTCAATAACTCAAAAGTGACTCTGTGTGGGTTGAGTCCTTTCTGCTTAACTATGTCCCATTCATAATAATATATCCTATCTATCACAGTGTATCCTAGCTCTTATCGAGTTTCTTCACGATGCCGGGCGGCGGTGAGGTGAGTACTTTCCGCGAGAGACGTATCTGACCCGAGGCTGGGTCACGACCGAAGTATTTGACCTGGATCTCTGAGCCTACTTCTAGCCCGAGAACTGAGGGGTGCAATATCTGAAAAAAAAAAAACATATTAGAATTTTGCAGATCTATGGATAACAAAAAACTTGCAAACGGCGCCACGGGTGGTGCATTGGCTTTCTGCGCTACGAATTGCGAGTTCGATTCTCGCACAGAACAATTATTTGTGTGGCCTACAGATAGTTACTATGGCTGTGTTACGCATCCACGAAACAGGAGCAATCCAATAGGGAGTGAGATAAAATTATTTAAAAAAATGGTTGCCAGTAAAATTACAGGCACATGAGATGTTCCAACTTTGTCTCTAAGGTTGGCAACGCATCAGTAATCCTCTTGGTGGATGAAGGTGTATTTAAGCGGCGGGCACATGTTCCACCAGGTGGGACGATAGCCTGCTTGCTAAATTAGTACATAAAAAAATGAAGGCGTCACGGGACGCCTGGCAGATGTGAAAATTCGAAATTCAATTTATTAAAAAAACCTGGCCGTATTAAACCGAAGAGAGCCGACGACTTACGAAGGTCTGCCGTCGTGTGTCTGCCATCGCGAGCGTCGCCACGCAACAGCCGTACCGCCGTATTAGATGTTTCACATCAAAAATCATTTATATACTGGGTGTAAAAATAGCCTTAACGAAGCCGAAGTCTACGCATAATGTACATAAAACTAAGTAACATACAGCAAAAATAATTGCTGGGAAACGACTTTTATTTTTTGGTATTAAAATACATCTTTTAATTGTAGCGCGCAATATAAGCGCGCGCACAGCAGACTGTTTCTACATATAAAAAATGGTAATTGTGTTTGTATAGAAAAATGTTTAGTAATAATTCGCACTAAGCGCTTCCAAACATCCTTCATAATGCGCACTTCCAAAAGAGTGGAACTCACTACCTGCGTCTACCTGTTCCCGAACGCATTCAATCTGAATCTCTTCAAAGTTAGAGATAACAGGCTTCTTCTGGGTAAGCGCACTCCATCGTAGACTTTGTCTCTGTCTCCTCTGACCTAGACTAGTCAAGAGTAAACCCATACCAAATAAAAAAAAATTGCATTTGAGTTTAGTTTTAGTGAAAAACGTACAAAAATATGGTGACGTTGACCTTCAATATCTCCATAACCGTTCCGAGGTATGGCCCAATACCAAAAAAAATTCACAATCATGGGAAGAATACGTGGCTCTCGGATTCGTTAAGGGTATTTTTACAGCCGATATTTCCAAGTATTTTTACCTTCCTATAGTCCAACTGCGAGTTATGCACTAGCGCGGGCGACATCCCCGAGTACAGCGTGACCAGCACGCCTATATCTCTGACCTCCACGACCCTCGCCTTGTATATAGCGCCGAACTCTAGCTCCGGGGTCCGTTCAGCTGATATCCATGTGTCGATCAGGCTGCGAGCCTCGTCCATAGCCGCTTGGGAGGGCGCGAACACGCTGTACTTAATTTCATCTATCGGCGTCACCTGGGAATAATGGCAATATATTAAATTAGCAATTTATATATTTTTTTATTAGCCTATGGAATGTCCCACTGCTGAGCAGAGGCCTCCCCTTTTGCCTTCCCAACCTCCCTATTTTGTGCCGTTTCTAACCATGCTAGTCCCGTAAACACGTCTAGATCGTCCCGCCACCTACGCCGCGGCCGACCTCGACGACGACGTCCTCCTTCAGGCGTCCTGTGAGTGACGCTCTTTGCCCACCTCTCCGGGCGACATGACCGGCCTACTCCCACTTAAGCCTGGCTAAATATAAAACTACATTTATATATTTAGGTTATTTTTAATTGAGGGTCTCTTGGCTTGCTTGGATTTGTGAGGAAAAGCTGCGCTTGCCGCGGTCAGTTTGTGGATGGGTGACCGTTCTTTACACATCGAGATACCTTGACTCGGACTGCACGTTAAACAGTCCCGGGTGTCATAAGAATACCTATTACAGTCGTTAAGGGTAGTTAGAAGCTCGAGTCTGACAACCAGTCTAATAAACTTAGGATTTCGGTATTACCCAGTAACTGGGTTGCGGAGGTCTGATGGCAGTCGCTCCGTGTAAAATACTGGTATTTAGCCGCGTCTGGTTAGATTGGAAGCTGACCCGAACATAGTGGGGAAAAACAAGGAGGGAGAGGTATTTTTATTTATTTATTGTGAACATCATTTCATTTTGACGACACATTTGGTGCAGTGGCTAAGCGATTGGCTTCTGCGCTGCGGGTCGTGGGTTCGATTCCTGCACGAAACAAATATTTGTATGGCCTACAGATAGTTGTACCGGGTCTGGGTGTTCGTGCATGTGAAGATTTGTGTCTGTAAACGCACCCACGATACAGGAGAAATCGTAGTGTGGGGCAATGTTTATTAAAAAAAAAACAGGGGATTCAGATTGGTGATTAATGAAAGATATCAATAATTACCTGAACTCCAGTCTCCACATATAGCTTCTTCAAGTTAGCGCCACCCATACCGAGTAACTTCGACCTCTTGTGAGCTTCCACCTCCAACTCTTCAATCACTGGCATGTTGTCTTTGTGTCCTACTCTAAAATTGTAGGGTAGGTTTAAATATGCATAATATAAAATCACGCCTTGTATTTCCCGAACGGTTGGGCAGAGGTGTATAGTAACACCCTCATTTCGCAGTTATGTTTAACTCCCATGTAATAGGGGGCGAGTCTATTGCCATCAACCTGGCACCAAATTCCGGGCTGCTACTGAGGAATTCCACACGGAATAACCCAATAACACTTTTCCGAACCTGGGGATCGAACACAGAACCTCACGATCAGCAGTCGCGCTTACCACTACTAGACCAACGAGGTAGTTAAAAATTAAACTAAATGAGAATATTATGTATGCTCAACTCGCACTTATCGAGATAAGGGGGCTCGTGGCTAAATAACAACCGCGACGATCAATGTGACTGCGACGTAAAGATGCACTTGCCACGGTCAGTCTGTGGATGGATGACCTTTTTTCACACATGGGTCCCCTCCGATCTTCAGAGAAGACGCTAAACAGATCCCGAATGCCATCCATATGAAAGTCGTTACGGGTAGTCAAAAGATCGTAAGTGCCGACTCCTAGCCACCGGTCTAACTTTGTGGTATTGGTACGGTCCAGAAATTGGGTAACGAAAGTCAGATGGCAGTTGTTCTGAGGAAAATACTGGTATTCAGCCGCATCTGGTTAGACTGGAAGCTGACCCCAAGATAGTTGGGAGCAGACTGTGCCAAAGAACTGCTTATAAAAAGATTTAAGGCTTGAATGAATAAGGCCGCGTTCTAACTTTGTCGTGACGACGGATAGTCGTGTAGTTTTAAGTGTCGTGGCTTATATATTTAAATGGAGGTGTTCACATATAAGACGACACGATTAACTGTCGTTTACGACTTGTTTTTGCAGTGACGACAGATTGTCAAGTCAATGGTAACGGCTAGCACGACAGTCGTTAAGAAAACGTCACGACATCGTTACGGCAAATCATGTGTCGTTGTTACGACTATCTGTCGTGGCCACGTTAAAATATCGTCTTGTCTTTTAGCTTGCTACTGATGTGCAAACGACAAAGCGACTGCTGTTAAACGATAAAATGACGTCGCGATCCAATGGGAACAGCTAGATACGATAGTCGCTAAATGATAAAAAAATCTGACGACAAACAGTCGTTATAATGGGAACAGCTAGAGACGACAGTCGTCCAACGATAAATTAATCGTCACGACATAGAGGAAACGCGCCCTTACAGTTATTTGTAAAAACGGCATGCAAACGCTGAAAAAAATTGTATAACCAAGTGAGAACATACTTCGGCTTATCGATGCACTGGTTCATTATATCGATAATCTTGCTTTTAGCGTCGCAGGCCTTCTGTACCGACTCCATGACTACCTTGAGCGGCAGGCCGGCCACTTTGATGTCAGCTTGGAGCGCCGTGATACCTTTCTTAGTGCCCGCGATTTTGAAATCCATGTCGCCCATGTAGTCTTCTATGCCCTAGGAAAATAATGTAGTGTTAGTTGACAATAATTTTGATTAAAAAATGGATCAGCTGTCTTTACCTTCTATTGCGTGAAGTTCTGGGTTCAAGATCAAGGTCGGGAACTTTTTTGTTTGGGTCCGAGTTCCATCCTGGCCTACACCACAGAATTTCAAATTCATTTGCGAATCAGAATTAGATTATCACTTGCCCTAACGGTGAAGGAAAACATCGTGAGGAAACCAGCACACCTGAGAGCTAAAAATAAACTGGATAGTTTATGTAGTCTCCCAACCCTCACCAGGCCAGCGTAGTGGACTTAAGCTGAAGCATTTCTTTATTCTGACAAAAGGCCCTTGTCCAGCAGTGGGACAGAAATGGGCCGATTGTGTTACACCCGTATACACACATATTACTAGAAGGCTTCACAGTATGCTATCATTGAAGACGGATCTGTGATTGGATGCTTTTACACCCACATTCTAAGACATTCCTCCAAAACTTACTCGACTCGACTCCACCTCGAGTTGACATAAACGTCCTCGACTCGAGATTTTTCCTCAGTCGAGGTAAGGAATCATCTGTCAAACTCAAGGTACCTCGGAACCTACCATAAGGAAGGAAGTGTCAAAGTTCGTATGTAACAAAAATGAATTTTGAAGGCTATCGAATATGCTTACGATAATCCTTACAACTATTTATCGCGGCGTTATTTGCGCGATGCAGATAATTCAAATTATGACGTAATGACTTCTCGAGGAACCTCGAAGTTCACTCTAAATTGCGACTATGAATACAATTTTGAAGGTGTTTTCGAGGCCGTCCTGAGTCGAGTAAGTTTGGAGGAACGTCTTAGAATATGGGTGTTAATCTCGCAACATAAAGGCGACCAATCCCAGACCCATATTCAACGCAGTGCGTTCGAGCACACTGAGGCCTTCTAGTATTATTTTTTTATTTGAGTTGCATTTCGTCGGTCGGCAGTGTAAACCACGTATGTCTAAAATACAATGTTTTTAAAGAGATAGAAATATCCGTCTCCTGCAAAAAAATTACCGATCAAATGTTAATACAAATTTGTCATCGTACGTCATAGATAGCTTAGAAGTATTTGAATTGAAAGTTTGTTGAACTGGTATGTGTATGACGAGTTTATCGATCTAAAGAACAAATAAAACGCTTTTGAAGAAAAGATATTTACTGGGTTTTCACTGCCGAGCGTCGATTTGCTCTTTTGCGATTTGGTCTACGTAAGAGCAGACCGAGACAAAGTCTACGATGGAGTGAGCTTACCCAGAAGAAGTCGGTTCGTTCTAACTTTGAAGAGATTCAGGTAATGTAATTTCTGTGCATATGGGTGTTATTATGTTTTAATCTACTTGTTGTATAATTTACGAGCCATAGGTCCATTTTTATGTGTTGTGCATTAGATTGAATAGTCAATAATATTGTTATGGACTCACTAACAAATCAGTGAGGATCCTGTAGTCGGCCATGTACCCCGTCTCATCAGCTCGAGACACCAGCCCGATGGCGACTCCAGCGGCTGGAGCTGACAGCGGCACGCCCGCGTCCATCAGGGCGAGGGACCCGCCGCACACTGATGCCATGGAACTTGAACCTGGATGATGAGGACGTTTTAATAGAAGTATAGTATAGCAAGTAGCTCGAGGAAGGGGCTCGTAATTAATTTGTGGACGACCGAGGTATGGTGTTCCTCCAACGAAAAGGGAGGATCCTCCTACCAGGCGGGTCTTATGCCTGGCGGGCCACTGCCTAATGGTTGATGTTGTGAAGTTGTATAAACGGTGTAAATAGACCCTTAACGAAGACGAAAGGCACTTATTCTCCACGTCATTGCGATAACTTTTTTGTTCTGGACTATGCCTGGGAACCTTCTAGTTACGGAGATATTAGAGGTCAAAGTTCCAACATTTTCACAACTTTTTTTAAAAATACTAGTTTTGAAGGTTGCAAATGTACTTGAAATACCTCCATTGCCCGTTTACTTCTCACTACTGCATTAATTCTCATACTCATCATTCATCTATCAGCACAGTGTTTTGAGTGCGATACATTGAGCTTTAGAGTAAAACGAACTTTTTCACCAAAAAAAAATGTCGTTTCCCAGCGACAATTTTTGCGCAGGGTTACTTAGTTTGATGTACTGAATGCATGGTTGACGGCTTCGTGAAGGGTCTTTTTACACCTTGTATATACTATCTGCGTCTCAAATCTTGATATCGCGATGCAGAATTTGTGACGTTTCATTTGACAGCTGTCATTGTTGTCGCTGTAGTCTGCTAGTCAATACTCTTGCTGTGTAGTTCTCATGTGGGATGATAGATGCCGCCACAAATTAACAACCGCGCAGATCATATAATTAGCGAGGTTAAGCTGCTCTTGCCGCGGTCAGTCCGTGGATTGACCGTATGTTACACATCGAGACCCCTTCGTGCCTCAGAGAGCATGTTAAATCGTCAGTCTCGGGTGTCATACGAATACCTATGACAGTCGTTACGGGTAGTCAGAAGCCTTAAAATCTGACAACCGGTCTAACCTTAGGATACTGGCTTTACCCAGTAACTGGGTTGCGGAGATCTGATGGCATTCGCTTCGTATAAAGTACTGGTATTCAGCAGCATCTGGTTAGACTGGAAGCCGACCCCAACATAGTTGGGAAAAGGCTAGGCAGAAAGAATTAAGAATAGTAAGATGACGATATAATATAGAAAGAATGGACTTACCATTAGATTCCAAAACCTCGGCCGTCAACCGGACAGTATACGGATGGTGCGGCACTACAGGCATGAGTCCCTTCTCCGCGAGCGCCCCGTGGCCCGCCTCGCGCCGCCCAGGCGGGCCGCCCCGCCCCACCTCGCCCGTCGCGTATGACGGGAACTCGTAGTGGAGGAAGAAGCCCTTCTCTTTTATACCACTGTCATAAAATAAAAAAATCTGTACATTACTGTCCCACTATTGGGCACGGGCCTCTTCTCAGAATGAGAAGGATTCAGTCCATCTCTGGGCTGGTGCGGATTGACGGATTACACAGTACACACACCATCGAGAGCTTTTTGGAGCCGTCCCAGGTGTGCAGTTTTCCTTCACCGTCAAGTGATAATCATCTGATCCGCACATGAACCCTACATTAATTTTTGACTGACAGGCAGGCGGCCGGTCATAAAACAATAAGCCAAAACCACTAACAACATGGATTTACGAAATACATGTTGTGCCGACCCCACCTAGTGTGGGATAGGGCAGGGAGATGATGATCACAGATTTTATATTGATTAATAGCTTTTGTCCGTAGCTTCCCTTGCGTGTTTTTTTTCACCCCCTTAGGGTACAAATTTTGAAAAATCCTTCCTCAGTTGATGCCTACGTTATAAAAGGTACCTACTGTCAAAATTTCAAGTTTCTAACCCCAGCGGCTTAGACTGTGCGTTGATAGATCAGTCAGTCAGACAATCAGTTTCTCCTTTTATATTATACAGATTATTAAATGGCAACACTGCGTTTGAATTAAAAAGCCACTTGCTTTGCTTCTGGTCTGCCTTGCGAAGAAGGTGTGAAATGATTTAGTTGTTAAAAGTTCGATATAGTTACATATCGAACTAGCGACCCGCCCCGGCTTCGCACGGGTGCAATGTAGATACTAATGTGGGGCATATAAACCTTCATCTTGAACCACTCTATCTATTGCTGAAAATTGCATTAAAATCCGTTGCGTAGTTTAAAAGGTCTAAGCGTAGACAGCGGGAGCGACTTTGTTTTATACTATGTAAAGATATATTCCATGTTATATATTGCACCAAGACTTTAATGAATACGCAAGAACTACAAATTAAACAGTCCACGTCCAAACATGAGGTTATCACTTACCTAGTCAGCATAGTGAGGGAATCCATTTTGAGCGCACTCTCTGGTGAATCAAACGCGACGGTGCACAGAACTTGCGTCTGTCCACGTTGGAACACTGCGCTGCCATGTAGCGGCTCGTATAAGGAGACCTGGTAGAACATAATTAACAAGGTGAAGATGGAGACCTTAATTTAACTTTATCTTGTCTGTGGGGAGATGTGGGGGAGGGGCTCGTGGCAAATAGGGTATTTGACTACTATTAAAATGTATACAACAATTTAGTATTATTTTAAAGAAAGTATAGATACAAGTTGATATGTGAAAAAATAAATAAAATCGATGAAAAAATAGAGGAGCTACACGCTTGCGAAGTTTGTGGAGGGGGCATTTTCTGTCCTTGTCGCACGAAACGCATATTGTACGGAATGATGACAAATAATTGTGAAGTTTGTAAGGTATGACGTCATTGTGGCATCATGTTGTCTCTGTCTAGTGAGCAATTTTCAATCGTTTATAAGTTGGGCATTTTATTAAATATTTCATTAGTTTTTTCACTGTTGCTTATCATTTTTGTAACAGTTTCGAGATTTCTAATAAAAACACCATAGTCAAATACCCTATTACCAACCGCGCGGATCATAAGATTTGCAAGGTTAAGCTGCGCTTGCCGCGGTCAGTCTGTGGATGGGTGACTGTTTCGTTACACATCGAGACCCCTCCGTGCCTCGAAGAGCACGTTAAACTGTCGGTCCCGGGTGACATACGAATATCTATGACAATCGATACGAGTAGTCAGAAGCCCGAAAGTCTGACAACTGGTCTAACACTAGGATATCGGCGCTACCCAGTAACTGGGTTGCGGAGGTCTGATGGCAGTCGCTCCGTGGAACATACTGGTATTCAGCCGCATTTGGTTAGACTGGAAACCGACCTCAACGTAGTTGGGAAAAGGCTAGGCAGAAGATATTGTCTGTGGGGAGATGGATTAAGACTATAATTTCCCATCTGCCTCATTGGTCTAGTGGTGGCAAGCGAGACTGCTGATCGTCAGGTCCTGAGTTCGATCCCCAGGTCGGCAAAGTGTTGTTGGGTTTTTCATGTGGAATTCCTTAGTAGCAGCCTGGAGTTTGGATTTGTGTCCGGTTGATGGCAATAAGCTCGCGCCCTATTACATGGGACTTAAACGTAACGGCGAAATGTTGGTGTTACTATATATCTCTGCCCAACCCTTCGGGGAATACAGGCGTGGTTTTATGTGTTATGATGTGTCAGTTACAAAAATCCAAACGATAAATGATTTTTATTTCTGTAAATAAATCTTTTACAGACACTTTTCCTAGTCAATGTTATGTTTTTTTTAAGACTAGATGGCGTCGGCATTTCCAATCTGACTAGCTCTGAGAAGAAAAGCCGAAACAAACTCAGAGATCAAGATCTCTTTTAAAGTCCAGACATTGTAGTATAAAAATTATGTGAGTGTAACAATGTAGGGCAACGTCTGGAATGGGCTTTTTAGAAAGTGCCATAGCAGGTTTGAGTTGACCTGCCCTAACTGACGGCACGCATGCATCAGTCACCGCGTAGCTCAAACGTTATTTTAGGGAGAAAAATCATCTTACCTTACAACTAATTTTCCTGAGTTCATCAAGCTGCCGCCCGTCACACCGCACATCCGTCTCAAAGATCATGTCTCTAAATATCTGCCTCAAGTTAGCGTTAAAGCAGTCTTGTAACTGTGTGACGTCACCTTCCGTGTCTCGGAGCTGTTTCAACACGGTCTGACGGAGTTCCGATACTGCGTTGTCTCGAGACATCTTGTCGTGAGAGAAGTCGCTGGAAGAGAAGTGAAATTTTAGTCTCAGCCACAGATATACACCCATATTCTAAGACACGTTCCTCCAAAACTTACTCAACTCGACTCCACCTCGACTCAGTCTTTCTCACTACCATCGGTAGTTATACACCCATATTCTAAGACGTTCCTCCAAAACTTACTCGACTCATACTCAACTCAGAACAGCCTCGAAAACATCTTCAAAATTGTATTCTTAGTCGCAATTTCGAGTGAATTTTGAGGTTCCTCGACGGAGTCATTACGCCATAATTTGAATTATCTGCATCTTGTAAATAACGCCGCGATAAATACTTGTAAGGATTATCGTAAGCATATTCGATAAAGTCTTCAAAATTCATTTTTGTTACATACGAACTTTGACACTTCCTTCCTTAAGGTAGGTTCCGAGGTACCTTGAGTTTGACAGATGATTCCTTACCTCGACTGAGGAAAATTCTCGAGTCGAGGACGTTTATGTCAAGTCGAGGTGGAGTCGAGTCGTGTAAGTTTTGGAGGAACGTCTTAGAATATGGGTGATAGAGTTGAATAGTAGCGCAATAGCGCATAGTAGTTCGCGACGGAGACTGCTCGGTTTAGGTCGCCGCTCCTAAACGAATTAGTTCGCTCTTCTAGTTCGTCAGCTTCCAGCTCGAACCAGAGGAAGGCAGATCGATCGCTCGTTTTGATACTGCTCCTACACGGGCACGCGACAAGATTATGGATTGCTGTACTTTTACCTACAATTTTTACACTATAAATTATAAACAGCAAAAACCTCTGAATGAATATTCTTAAAAAGTATATCATTATTGTAAATAATACCTAGGCTTATTGGTGCAATAAATGAATACACTCCTTAGTTTAGTTAGTGGATAAAAGGTTTCGTTTTTTTAAAAATACCATAGAGTATGTAGTTGTTTCGGCCACGAACTAACGAACTATGGAGCGGGGAATGACGGAACTAGTTCGCGTAGTTCATCTATGAGTGCGCTCTTATGATGCAGTTCGTTCGCAAGATACACAAGACTAGAGCTGAATAGATAATGACCTAATTTGCGTGCCATTCAGTAGGAGCAATCCTCCAACTTATTATGGTGTTAATCAGTTCCCTTTTGACAGCTTCCATTTCCGCAAGCGTGTATGGTTACAAGATGCGTGTGCGCGAACTTTCACCGGGAAGACGCGCGCGAGGCGTGTGCAATGTTTACTTCATTCTGCCTAGCCTTTTCTCAACTACCTATATGTTGGGGTCAGCTTCCAGTCTCACCAGATGCGGCTGAATACCAGTATTTTACGCGGAGCGACTGCCATCAGGCCTCCGCAACCCAGTTACTGGGCAATGCCGATACTCTAAGGTTAAACCAGTTGTCAGACTTTCGGGCTTCTGACTTCCCGTAACGACTGTCATAGGTATTCGTATGACACTCGGGACCGACAGTTTAACGTGCTCTCCAAGGCACGGATAGGTCTCGGTGTGTAACGAACGGTCACCCATCCGCGAAATAACCGCGGCAAGCGCCGCTTAAGGGTGGAAACCAGTTTAGACCGATCAAAAAATCGACTTCTTTTTTATTACGTAAATTGTTAGTAGGTATAACTACTCAAGAATATGTGGTCAAAATTTCGCATTATTCCCGATGCTATGAGCACTTAAGTGACCGCCCGTCGCGCGTCGGTTCGGCGCCGAAGCGCGCGGTTATTTCAAACGCGTTTTTCTCGAAACGACTTTTTTTCAACTAGTGATTCTAGCTCAAAAAGTTATTGACCAATCGTTCTGAAATTTGTTGTAAGTATTCTTTATTGAATTACAATTTATATGAACCTAATTGTGGGATAATATTATTATTAAAAAAAAAAATGCAATAAAGGTGAAAAAATATGGTATAAAAACATGACGTTGTCTTCAAACACCTCAAAAACATGCAATTTTCAATCTTTTATATCACAATGAGGTTCATATTCTTAGGAAATATGTTGTTAACGAAAAACCAAAATTGTGATGATTACAGATAAAAATTGCGACTTCAGGAATGCCCACCAGCAAGAAACTCGGATGGCAATCGTCCGTGGAAAGCACGGTCTAACGCCACTATTCCCTTCGGAAAAGACTAGAAAAAATTCTAAAGTGTACTTCAAAACATGAATAAAATATCCTCCAAGTTTGAACAATTTCTAATGATTCCTCCCTGTTTAAAAAATTCACGAAAAACACCAAAATTTCGGCCTCCTAAACTGGTCTCGCCCCTTAACCTCGCAAATCGTATGATCTGCGTGGTTGGTAAAGCCACGAGCCCCTCTTCTCTTCAGGAGTTTCTTACCTGAGTATTTCCCTGATTTTCATAGAAGACAGTGTATTAATGGAGTCGACAATGCTTTGTGGGAGCGGCGGCTGCATTTCGTACTCTCGCTTCATCTTCCCGTGCTGTTTCTGAAGCTTTTCTATACCTTTCACTACGTGCTGAGCCTCCTTTGTGCCTATTAGAGGAATAAAGAAGTTAATTTTGTGACCGGGGTATTTCATTTATTACCTCCGAAACAAAAAGAGGGGTCTTATAAGTTTGAGCCTTTGGTCTGTGGCACCGTAGGTCCCAAAGGAGGAATTGATTATAATGAGGTTTTATTGTTGGAAAGCTGATTTTAAAATAATAATTTATGTAATAGGATTTATTTGTTTTCGATGATAATCACATACATATATCATTTCAATATCGGTGGATTTATTAAATTTATTTTGTAGTTTAATCATTTTATACAAGGTTTCCCACGGTTATGGGACACTGAGAGAAAGTACTTACTTTAAATATTGTAGATAGGATACTTTGCTTCATGGAGACATTATTTTATTTTTTATAGTAAGTAATACTGCATTCAAAGATTTTTATAAGCGTAAAAGCGCTGGTGGGGCGCTTCATTTTAGTTAAGGCGATTCTACATTGCTAGCATAAATCACTAAGGTTAGACCAGTTTTATGTTGATATTGGTACTTTTGCATTTAATTTTGTGAAGTGTTTTAACCAAATTCTACAAAATCAATAATTTTATAGTGAACTTACATTCATACCTATTTTGATGGCCTTGAGCAGGTCCTGCTGCAGGATGTCCTGCGCGGAGCCCTCTATCATCACGACGAGGTTGCGGTTGGTGGCTGCCACCACCAAGTTTAGCATCGACTCCTCCAGGTCTTTGCGGGTAGGGTTGACGATTACTTCATTGTCGATTTGTCCTATTCTGTGTTGAAAGTATTGTGTTACAATTACTTCACTAAAGACATGGGTAAAGGTGGTAAGAACTGGGCTGCTTTTCTATTGTAAATGACAGTAGGTGACGTTGTTTCGTGCAATTAATGCGCGCGAAATAGTATACAGTTTCGAAAATTCGTTAATTTTTGAGGTTTTTTCAATAACTTCAAAGTTCATAATACTTAGTCATTAAAATTATCCAGCGTTTTTTCAGTATTCAAGCCCTCAGTATTGGTAATAAGAATAATAGTTTAGAGAAGAAGAGTGTGCCTCTGAGAGCACGTTAAATAGTCGGTCCCAGGTGACATACGAATACCTATGACAGTCGTTACGGGTATTTAGAAGCCCGAAAGTCTGCCGACCGGTCTTACTTTAGGATATCGGCATCAGACCTCTTAAACGTCTGATGGTAGTTGCTCCATATAAAACACTGGTAGTTCGAACCCAAGGTACACAACTCCGACTTTTCGGATTCACGTGCGTATTGTATAATTATCACTTGCTTAAAAACGATGAAGAAAAACATCGTGAGGAAACCCTCACGGTACCTGAGATATTCAATTTCTCGGCGGCATGTGAAGCCAAGTCAGAGGCCCATGGGCTAAGCCACATCTGGTTAGACTGGAAGCTGACTTCAAAATAGTTGGGAAAAGGCAAAGAGGAAGACATAATCTTACCTCACAGCCCCTACAGGTCCATTCCATGGCACATCAGACAATGCTAAGGCTGCACTGGCTGCATTAACCGCAACGGTTTCCGGAGGGTTAGTGGAATCTACCGCCAGCATATTACATACTATCTGAGTGTCGAAGAAGTAGTCGGAAGGGAATAAAGGCCTTAGAGAACGGTCTATGAGGCGCGAGGTCAGGATCTCACGTTCTGTTGGACCTGGAGAAGGATATTGTAGGTATTATTAAATGCATGCGGCTATAAAAGGTAACCACCAAGCCAGTTTTCAGTTCAAGCAATAAATTAACCTTTATACAAGTGTAGGTTATAACTTAAAAAATTCTAAAGATATTCTATCGTCGCTGTGCTTGCAAAATCAGCGATGGCAAAAAACCCAACTTTACAGGAGAAGCAAAATACAGTTGTTTTCTCAAACTGATAACAACATTTTAAAACTTAGTAGGTATGCAGAAAATTACACTTTATGTCAGGACATCAATAAATATTATTTATTTCCTTGTTTCGACGATATAACAGGTGCTAGATTTTTTTAAGTGAATTTGGGCACATAGCGAATTGTTTTTGGGTCGTAAATACCGCTATATAAATGTTCGCCACATGACGGATTTATGCTTCTGCTACATAATTTTCATTGTTGGTTCTCCTAGAATACTTTCCACACTATTTTAAAATAATAAGCCGCTATGTATCATATTGAAGCGCAATTCTAAGAGGCGCGTATTGAATTAAAAATATGTTAAGTGTCTCTTTACACACAGAGGATTTATCAAGTCTTTTTTGGCCAAAATTACATAGCTGATATTGCCAAATAAATTATTAGAAAATGGATTTCACAGTGGCTTGAGAAGTATTATATAATAGCATCAAATACCGAAAAAAATAAAAATACATAGAGGATTTTGCAAGCACAGTGATGATATTCTCCTCTTCCTGCAAGTTCATAGGGGTCTAGGGGAACTACCCTCTTCCCCCTCTCAGCCCCCTCCGCACATACTATTATGGTTCTTAAGTTTAACCAACCATACCATGATTAATAATTCAAGATAGTAATTTGAGTTTTCCTTAATTCCAAAATCATCTTACCTAATTCTCTTCTAAGAAAATTAGTTGGTATTCTTCCTGCTGCAGCAGCCTTCTGCCTGTAGTCTACCACGAGGGGCAGAAAGGATGAAGAACTTTGCTTAGATTTGGACACTACGGTTGATAGAATGGCAGTGTTGCCAAGCGTTGCCACACAAGCTCCATCCGCAAATCTGGCGTAGTTGCCCGTAGATAGATTTAATGAAGTCCTGGGGAGTTAAGAAAAGTAGCATTATAATACAAGATTGGCTATAAGTAACTATAAGCATTGCAACGTAACTAAATTCTGGATATTTACATAACATCACGTCTGTATTCCCCAAAGGATTGGGCAGAGGTATATTAGTAACATCATTTCGCCTATTGCCATCAGCCGGGCACAAATCCAAACACCGGGCTGCTAGAGAGGAATTCCACATGGAGAAACCCAATAAAATTTTGCCCAACCTGGGGATCGAACCCAGGACCTCACGATCAGTAGTCGCTCTTGCCACCACTAAAGAGGCAGTCATTTAGATTTTGTGTAAAAGGTAAACAATCCTATATTCATATTTTCTTTTAAGAAAAAAGAACGCATTTTTAAAGGTAAAGTTAAGGTTTTTATACAAAATCTAATTAGCCGGACTGTACAATGGTTGTAATCAACGCTAAAAGGTAGGGCATTAGTGGACTCATACATTTGTTTTCAAATAGGAATTACAGTGTATTATATTATAGAACTTTGCAATCATGTTTCACGTGCCACTTGAGAAGACGCAATTCAATGCAAGAGCAAATCTTTATTACAAATATTTGGAACATCGTTCTGCCTAGCCTTATCCCAACTATGTTGGGGTCAGCTTCCTTCCTAGCCAGATGTGACTGAATACCAGTATTTTACACAGAGCGACTGCCATCAGACCTCCGCAACCCAGCTATTGAGCAATGCTGATTTCCTAAGGTTAGACCGGTTGTCACTTTCGGGCTTCTGACTACCTGTAATGACTGTCATAGGTATTCGTAAAACACCCGTAACCGACTGTTTAACGTGCTCTCCAAGGCACGGAGGGGTCTCGATCTGTAATGAACGATCACCCATCCACGAACTGACCGCGGTAAGCGCAGCTTAACCTCGCAAATCATGATCTGCGCGGTTAGTAGTTAGCCATGAGCCCCTCAATATATATTATATAGACATAGATAGGCTCGAGGCTATCCTCGAGCCTAAATATTCGGAACATAACCTATGTAATCATAACCTCTAACATACCCATTGTTAAAATGAACATCTATCTCTCCAACACCAGATTGGGATGCGAAACATCTAAACCATCTTCCTTTAGTCTTTATTCTTGATAAAATTAAGCGTTTTCTTGATAACATTGTATAATATTGCTCCTTTTATTAAGGGTCAAAAAAGGACATTTAAAACATTACGACACACCAAAACGCTATTGTTTCTTGCTGAATTCAACAAAACAACGCATAAATCAGAAATAAGTAGCAAATACGAACGTAGGTAATAAAATCGAAAGTTGAAAGATTTATAAGAAAGTAAAATTTATAAATCGGGATTTCACCAGAAATCAACAGTCGCGTTCCAATTTATATTGCAGAGTTATATTGTAAAATAAAAGCATAGAAAAAGTTCTTTTTCGGTTACGCATCAGTTGTAGTAATTCGTCGTCTCTTTCTAGGTTACATTAAAGGTAGACGCACACTTAGCAGAGCCGAAGGAAGCGAAAGACCCAAAAGAATCGAATTTTAGAATTATTTATATGAAATCCTATGAAACCTCGCACACTTATCCGAATCGGACGATTCGGCCGATTCGGAGCGGATAAGTGTGCGAGGTTTCATAGGATTTCATACAAGTAATTCTATAATTCGATACTTTCGGCTCTTTCGCTTCTTTCGGCTATGATAAGTGTGCGTTCACCTTAATCATCCTATTTCCATTACGTACTGGAACGTTATAATTCGTTCAGTAACAAACTTACATTTACACTGGCCATTGTTATTAATTTCCCAAATAATATCATATCAAACTGACATTTAACACAACTTCCAATTATTGTTATTATACATTTGAATCTCCTAAATGATTTCAATAACTCGAGTGAATTTATTATAGAAAGCTTTTGTAAATAATTAACATTCATAAACGTATGATATAATATCACCTTGTTGACAGCACTTTCTTTCAAATTTCAATCAGCTGATACTTGACACTCTTGACGTCTTGACAGCTGAAATCTGAATTCAGCAGCTGATGTGTCGATGAGAAGAGAATATCGCTTGGTTTGTTGTTATGATTGTTGCAGACTAAAAATCTTGAATTAAAATGAAGAAGGTTTTTGGAAATGATTCCTTTCAGCGAATGAATTACCTGTATCAAGTAAGTTTCCACTTTTCCATACATAACTTTTGGCAAACCGATTTTTAATCGTAGATCGCAGTAGTTATGTTGTTATTAGCTCAAAGAACGACGGTGATATCCATTCTTTAGCTTGATGGGTAAGCTGAACCTATTACAACTCCTATGGAAACAGAATATTGTTGGCTAGCGTCACCAGTACCTGTAATCCTGGTAGTACATGGCGGCACTCCTTGCATGGTCCAAACAACAATATGGATACATTCTAGAATTCTAGTGACATTAAACAAATGTGTCTAAAACTGTTTTTACACTATCTGTACACTATATTATAGCATAAACATAATCAGCCCATTACCGTCCCATTGCTGTGCATAGGCCTGTTCTTAGAATGAGAACGGTCTAGGCCTTAGTCCACCACGCTGGCTTGGTGCAGGTGGGTGGACTACACACACCATAGAGTACTTTTTTTATGGTGCATGGCAAGTGGTGTATCGCTAGGCTATCAACGCTACTTATTTTATTATAATTTTTTTGTTTCAGATCAGTAAACATATAGCAGATATTAACCCTGCCCTGTCTTCTTATTACGGGAACCTAATTATAAATGTTGCTAAGAAAAATGTACTGAAAATGTAAGTGTAATAATATTATCATTTTATTAATGAGTACAAGGCAAATGTGGATGGAACACTTGGAAGGGGCCAACCTCAGTGAATGTACCATGAACAAATTATGGACATTCTCAAAAAAGGCCCAGTTGGAATCATCCTTAACCGACGAGCATGCATGAGATGGTTAATGAATGTAGATGAAGTGAAAATGGTGTGTCAGGATCGTAGCAGGTGGAAATCTATAGTCTTTTCCTACCCCAATGGGAGACAGTCATGATTGTATGTATGTATGTATTTTATTAATGCCCTGCTCTTAGAATATTCCTGTATCATTGTTGCGTTTATAGACACTGATCTTCACTTGAACAAACACTCAGACTCTGAACAATTATCTGTACGGCATTTAAATACTTCGTTCATATGGGAAATGTCGGAAATCAAACCTGCAACCTGTTGCACAGCTGCCAAATGCTAAACTACTGCACCTATTGTGTCAAACTATCTTTTTTTAGCATGTAAGGTGAGGCCATCTATTTTGGCCATCTTACTTAGGTTTTATCTTCCCATTCATGTTATGTGGGCAACTTAGAGATTATGGGAAGAAGGTGCAGAAGAAGCAGGATCCTTTTATGCTATAATTGTATATTGCAATCTTTTTCGTTCATCATGTCATATTAGCTAATCTCATACAGCGTGTACCATGGTGAAAAGTTAAGTCATTCAGCTAGGTTGGTAGCGGGGCTGACTGCCCAGGGCGCTTCTGACGTACTTAAGTATTGTCATTTATGGAGGCTCTTTTATGCATTGAAGCAAGGAAGCTATTGCAATGAACCAATCTGCTTGCAGAGGGTGGTGATAGATCTATATTCTTTAATGACCATTAAAAGGAGTGAAATATGACTCCTTCATCATGAAGTACCTAGGTCGCGAGAAATTATTCACGGGGGGCACGTCTCCCCAAGACGGTCGACACATACCTCCCTACACGGTCGACACAAGCCCCCCAGACCGTCGACACATGCCCCCCAGAGGTTGACACATGCTCTCCAGACGATCGACACTTGCTCCCCAGACGGTCGACACATGCCCCCCGCACGGTCGACACGTGCCCAGACCGCTGACACATACACTTGCCCATGCATATGACGGGCACTGCTTGCTTGTCTGGCCGTGGTGACCCCCTTAGAAAAAATACCTGTATCTGCCCTGCATATACAATTAATATAGTTATAACTTATTTAAGATTGTATTTGGCATTATACATAGTTTAAAACCTTTTTTTTTTACATTACAGACATCCTGACATAAAAAGGCAAGTCTGCAAAAAGTGTAGATGCATGCTGGTTCATAAAGCTACAGCCACATTGAAGATCAAAAGAAAAAACAAATCAAAAATAATACAGTGGACATGTAATACTTGTGGAGCTAAAAGGGACTTTCCCGCCAATAAAGATAAAGACCATAGAGTATGGTTAGAAAAAGAAGATGCTGTTGTTGAAGTTATAAATCAAACTGTATAATTTTTTGGCGTTGAACATTTTTAAAAGAATAACATTAAAGTCTGGTACCAAGCAGTTTACTGTCATGTGTATGTGAGAGCCAGAGGGGTATCGGAGAATCCCTCTATATCTCTGTTCCTTAGATTCGTGTGCTCCATCTTAGACCCTGTTTGCGCTTACCATCAGGTGAGACTAGGAGCAAACGCGACGAAGTCATGTATAAAAAATAAATTAATAAATAAAAGACTTTTTTACAATATCTTCTATTTTTATTATAATTTTTGTGAGTGAAATTCATATTTTGTATTAGGTATGTACCTACGGTTTTATTCACGTACATTTTACCAGGGTTGCCCGACTAGTTTCGATTCAATCAGAGTCTCTAATCCAATGATATTATAAGTAAACAAACCGACTTCAAAAAATAATAAAATAATTACCATATAAAATTAACAGTTTCAGAAGTCGGTGCTGATCCACGCTGAACCAAATTGAAGGCACCGACTTCTGAAACTGTTAATTGTATATGGTAATTATTTTATTCTTTTTTGAAGTCTGTTTAAATTTTTTGTAAAAAATGTTATTATTTTTTTCATTTTAGTGGCTTTAATTAAAACTTGGTTGGACCTACTAAAGACGCTGCTCGTAACATAATCACATCATCACAATATGCGTACTGTTCGTCATTGAGGAGTTCCATTGTCTATCTCCGAAGTTCTTCATCAGATCTTCACCAAATTTAAATGGGACCAACTTCGAAGTATACCCTATCGATTAAAAAAAGAATCATCAAAATCGGTTAACAATTGGCGAAAATATCGATGAACATACACAAAAAAAAGAACATACATACAGACGAACATAGTAACCTCCTCCTTTTTGGAAGTCGGTTAAAAAGGTGTAGATAGGTTACCTAAACAACATTCGATCTTCAAAAACGGCACACTAACGCACACATAAATAACTAAATATTGCAATAGCACACTACATTACTATTAGACGTCAAAATAAGATGGCATGATTCGATTATCGCGAACGAAAAAGAGATAAATGTAATTTGCGACAGTGGGTCGTCTAGTGTAGTAGAAACGCAACACTGAGGTCAAGTCTGGCTAATTAGCCACATTTTAACGTGTCGCTTGCTGAGCGCTTATAACCTATCTACACCTTTTTACTTATAATATCATTGCTCTAATCATGAGCTGTTTACGCGGCGATGTTGCAGACCGAACGGTGGTGACGAGAACATCGTGCCACGTAACGCTGCGCTCGCGACGACGAGGCGTCCGGTTTCGGTGACAGTCGTGCATCATCGTATAGTAACACCCTCATTTCGCCGTTAAGTTATATGTAATAGGGGGCGAACCTATTGCCATCAACCGGGCACAAACTCCGAGCTGTTACTGAGTAATTTCACATGGAAAATCCCAATAACGCTTTGCCCGACCTAGGGATTGAACCCAGGACCTCACGATCAGCAGTCGCGCTTGCCACCACTAGACCAACGAGGCGTATCTGAGTTGTCAGGTAGATGTTATGGTACACACACAAGGGGGGACGGCATCACCTGTTTACGCGAGGTGATCAAAAAAGTGGTGGCGGAAAGGGAGAGGCAGGTAACCACCTCTTTTCTATTCCGCAGGAATGGCAGCGTTGAATGATATCTGGCCATGACGTGAATGTTAGCCTCAAGCGCGGGCCACACCGCCAGCGAGCGAGCGAGCAAACTTTTACCGAGCTTAGCTACTTTAGCGACTCAAACGATGTGAACGATGGGAACCGAAGTATGGAAAAGAAAGCTCGCCCGCCCGTCAGCTCGCGGTGTGGCCTGCGCTTTAGGGCCGTCTCTAGGTTATCTGGCGCCAGGGTGCGAACCCAGCTTGTCATTTCCCCCCTGTCAGCGCTGTGGGTAGTAGGTCTTATACAAGGTTGGTACTAAGCCGAAAGGGTGTTAAAGTACCTATAATAAGGGATAACTTTTGTTCTACAACTTTCCCCAAAACCCGATAGTTTAAGAGAAATAGCTTTTTAAAGATTTCGTAAAAAATATGCTAAAATCTATCTGACAATAGCTATAATCAGCTGCGTTTACTATTTAGGTCATATTTAGGGTCATGGATTAGAAGCTCCATTTTCTGATCTCGTAACTAAAACAGGGATGAAGAATTTTTGAAAAAACTAAAATTATATTCAATTTGCATGGAAAAAAAATCGAATTTTGAAATTTTAACACTTACTTTAAAACAACCATCAATGATACATTAAGTGGCCCGCGGCTTGGTATGCCCTTACCAACTAACCTTGTATATGTGGCCTGTGTAAATTTGAGCTGACTGCTGAGTAAAATCATTTCTCGGTCCTCAGCGCCCTCAAAGCCTCAGCATCCGCTTTCAGAGGCGCCCCTTATGCGTCAGCGCCCAGGTGCCCTGCACCCCTTGCATCCTCAGATAAAGACGGCCCTGGTTAGCCTGCGGCGGATTAAGGGTAGTCCTTCTTCAACCAGAGACAGGGTTGAGACGGCGGCTAGCCGTGTTTCGCACACCTGTCTAGAAAATACCTACTACGGTCGAGTTTGAAGGCCACCTAAGCCAGTGGAGGGCCAAGACCTGTTGGGCGATTGAATGACTTGCGAATCCCGTATCCCCAGTTTTATTAGGAGGAACACACTGGGAGTTTAGTCCACGCAAGACGGACATAGGTAACTACCTCGTACTCGTCGTGCCCCGTCGGGGTAGTATCCGAAATGATTTTTCCTACGAAAAACAGGGCGCCCGTGACAGTCGCCTAAATTCTTGGGCCCAATTTATAGTTAAAAAACGAGACGCGTTTTTGGTAATTATATTAACCAATGATCATGTCCAGAATTTAAAGGTAGATTCTACCCAATCTGGTCCTGTAGTCCGCATGCGAGGGCCAGTCACCACCTGCGGTATGCCAGCGGCAGAAGGAAAAGACAAAGCAAACTCACAGGGCGAGCCTATTGTTTTGCATCCTCCTCTCGCCGCTCACATAACGCGGGCGGTGACAAGCCCGCGCGCGCTTTAAAAATCTGGAATCTTCATAGGGTTACTAAATATCAATATTAAACAGCATGCAATTAAAAAAAATGTCAATACTTAATTAGATAACAAGATACCTAACTAATACAGAAAAGGCAGGGTATGCCAAACACAGACTTCCAGTACTGCACACTCGCGTAATTTCTTCTTCTTTCTCGGACCCTACTTGTACAATAAGCTTAATAACATCCTCAATATATATCCCCTAACTAATTATAAGTGTAAAACTTCAGTCACTTCATATTTGAAAACTCTCGACTATCAGGGAACCGAAAACTTGCTGATCCCTCTGCGATAGACTATCTCAATTAAATGCTCATCCCCTCTACTGCTTCTACCTACCTACCTACTTACCGTGATACCTTAATTCATACCCGCAATACATTAACTCAAACAATCCTCTTACATACCTTCTTACATCTCTCTCACTCACATGCTATTGTTACTCACGCACACATACCCACACACTAGTATTTCTTCAATCACTTTTGTAAGCATGTTGTATTTTTATTTTTATTTTAATATTTTCTCCTATACTTAGTGCACATATTTCTCATCCAAAGTTTCCTGCATTCTTGTACAGTCAAAAATAACAGGCACCTAGCTGCGGGAGGGTCCTGGTGACCTGTAATACAGGTTTCTATAAAAACCTATCTCGGGCACCAGTCTCTTACAAAGTTAGCTTCTTGTTCGTGCACTACTGTTAAGCTAGCATTAAGTACATAACTTTTGTACAGAAAAATAAACGTTTATATTATATTTTTTTTTTTTTTAATGAGTTTATTCACCGCAAACATTTCGTCCGCGCTCTTTTTTGCTGTTATTTAATTGTTTACTTTTTATTTTATTTTACTTATTTGATACTCCTGTATCGGAAATACAACATGTATTATTTATATTACTATAAATATTACTTATTCTACTTAAGATATGCGAGTCCATCACATTATATATATGTTTACTTATTTAATATTATTGTTTTTTTTTTTTTTTTTTTTCTTATAATATACACATTTACATTATTTCGTTGATACTGGTGGTACATGCATTGACTCAATAAAGTCGATGCATGTACCGGCAGGCATCATTTTGACATGCAGGTATAACTTAGCTATGCGCTGATGCAGGCATCGACTCTATTGAGTCGGCGCATGCATCAGCACACACACTTAAGACTATATTACTACTATAAATATTATTTAATGATTTTAATTTTACATGCTATAGTTGATAACGCAGAATGCATCATCAACATAATTATGTTATGGTTTGTTTGATTTCTTGGTATCTCTCATGGAGATACCGGGATGCTGAGGGCATTATTATATTTATTACAAATTTTATTTTTATTTTATTTTTACACATTTAGGTTTTTGGAGTTGGTATTTAGGCATTTTTATTACAAGGTGTTGGTTAGGGATTTTTGGATTTGCCAGCCAGGGATTTCGCGGCTTTGAGCAGAGCTTCCACGACTGCTGCGTCTCGGTGCTGCATGGCCGTCTTTAGATTGTAGTCGACGACCGTTTTGGTTGGTGCACCCATTGCTCGTTTTGCGAAGCGGCCTGTGGCGTCATCGGCGTCGTCGGTGTAATAGACGCAGCTGACTGTGTGTCTCGATATCGCCACTACCGCATGGGAAACGCTGTCGTGATATATTATATTATTATTACAGTAGGGAAGAGCGCGCACGTAGTAGGTATCTTGTTATCTATTTAACTTAGTCAAGGTACCTATTTTTTATTTGATTGTCTGCTATTAATGATACCTATTCGGTAATCCTGTGACGTTTGGCCAGGTAATTTAGAATATAAGGTAATATGTAGTTCAAGCAGAAACATAACAAAACATCACACCTTGTATTCCCGAAGGGTTCGGTAGAGGTGATTTAGCACACCCTCGTTATGCCAGATATGTTTAAGTCTCATGTAATAGAACTCAAGCCATTAACCGGGCACAAGTCTAGACTCCGGTTTGCTACTGAGAAATTTCTAATAGAATAACACTGCCCGACCTGGGGATCTAACCCAGGACACCATGCTCAGCAGTCGCGCTTGCGACCACTAGACCAACAAAGCAGTCAATTGTCAGAAATCTTATTTAAAATAGGTAGGTACATAACATTTTGCTGTACTCGTAAATATTGAATGGTTTCAATATTTATTTGAATAGGCACTTCACGATAAAGATTTTACTGTTCATTGCTTTGAAGGAAAATTGCAGAGCAAAAACAATGTTAGACATGTTGAAATAAAATGAGGAATTTTTACATTTCGTTGTTAATATACTCTCTGAACACTATCCAAGCGTCTATCTATGGAGACATCAAGAAAAATGTCCTATCACTATTTCAGAGAGCTCACGATGAAGAAACCGCGATCCCTTATAGCCTAAATGCTTTGAGGTACTTCCAACATAAGAAACGGGAAGATGCAAAGGATCAGATATTAGCTAAGAGTAAAGCAAATATTTTGAAACTTCTAAGAACTCACGAGAAGAGCTTGAACGATGGACGTGACATGCCTTCCTCGAAGCTGACCGGAAGCCTCGGCGCGAAGATTGCAACAGAACATTTTCACTTGGATCCTGTATTGAATGAGTTGAAGAATAGACGTGGCCAGAAGTTTAGAAGAAAGGGTTCGAGTGGTACCTCCAGTGTAAGTTCAAGCATAGAGATGCAGTACTGGAAGGACGAATGGGACGAGCACTGGATGCAGAAGAAGTTCGAAGCACTCAACTCATCACAATACCGGGGTGACGTAGTCAACATGGTGGCAGCGAGTAAGTTTTTATTTTCTGTTTATGTAATAGGTTAAATCAAATTCCCTAGCAAAACTGAATGACTAGGTCGAGGAACTTCAAGTATACTCCACCAAGAAGAACATAGTCTACTTAGTGGGCGGTAATAAGATTGACAAGCATATCATTTTGGGACCCAGTGCATAATATCAGCAAGCACATTGGGTCACCCGCGCGTACGCTCAACGAGTAGGTATTTCCAAGGAGGGTTGATGTCAGGCAGGCGGCCGGTCATAAAACAATAAGCCAAAACCTCTAACAACATGGATTTATGAAATACATGTTGTGCCGACCCCACCTAATGTGGGATAAGGGCAGGAAGAAGAAGAATGTAATAGGTTAAATGGCGCGTGGCTAATTACTAACCGCGCGGATCATACGATTTGTGAGGCTAAGCTGCGCTTGTCGCGGTCAGTCCGTGGATGGGTGACCGTTCGTTACACATCGAGACCCCTCCGTGCCTCGGAGATAACGTTAAATAGTCGGTCCCGGGTGTCATACGAATACGTATGACAGTCGTTACGGGAAGTCAGAAGCCCGAACGTCTGACAACTGGTCTAACGTTAGGATATCGTCATTGCCCAGTAAGTGGGTGGCGGGGGTCTGATGGCAGTCGCATGAGGTTAGACTGGAAGCTGACCACAACATAGTTGAGAAAAGGATAGGCAGAACAGAACATTTTATATCATTTGCATAAGGAACCAAGTAATCTTCTTAATGCAAAATTATTTGTGCAGGACTACTTCAAATTAACTGCCTCCTTGGTCTAGTAGTGGCAAGCGCGACTGCTGATCGTGAGGTCCTGGGTTTCGATCCCCAGGTCGGGCAAAGTGTTATTGGGTTTTTCCGTGCGGAATTCTTCAGTAGCAGTCCGGAGTTTGGATTTGTGCCCGGTTATTATTACATGGGACTTAAACATAACAGCAAAATTAGGGTGTCATTATACATCTCTGCCTAACCCTTCGGGGAATACAGGTGTGAAGTTATGTTGCACTGTGGTCGGTTTTTTCGCAGTAAAGTTTTTACGTTATGAACAATAATTATTAATTGTTGCTTCAAGGACCATGGGGAGTTCCCTGCGGAGATCCTAATCAGCATGATATGCCATGGGGAAACTGCATGCTTCCTGCAGAGTGCGACGCAGAATTTCGCATATACCGAGGTGACTACTTCTGTGGTAGAAGCAGATTTATCTGCTGCGCTGTCCAAATAACTAGCTACGACTTGTACCAGGGCTTGGATATGTCTTTCGAAGGCAGCAGCTTCTCAACAGACACGGACGAAAAGAATTCCAAGGGAGGTTCGAAAGATAATGCCAAAAAGGATCGCATCAGAGGTAAAAGAAAACGAAAAAGGGACAGAGACAAACGGAAACAACGTATGAGGAAAAGCATCAGAAATATAATAACAGAGATCAGGAAGGTATTGAACAGAGCATACAGGAATGGAACCGGCCAGCGGAAGAAGAAGACGAAGGAACTGAAGCGGTTCATAAAGATGATGAAGAAGCAATACAGGAAAGATCGCAAGTCTGTTGTGACTGTTCATGAGCATGAAATGACTAAGGTGGATGATTCGTTGCAACGTAAGTATGATCTCATCAAAGGTCTTAATCATAACTTCATGACCAACGACACGTTTAGAGACATTGTTATCAACGGTACAGTAAACACAGTAATGTTGAGGAAACTGCTCCGTGAACATCCGAATTTGGCGAAAATTTTCAAGAGTAGGCGCACTGGTGATGATTTACCATTAGAAGAAGAAGAAACAGAATCGAAACCTCTCGAGTATGATCTTGAATACGGCATTCTGTATTATTGACCAATAAAATTCTGCTTGTATATTTTTTTTATTATAAGTTTCGTGTGATATATTTATACAGGCTATAATAGCCTAATAAGCAGTGATAGCCTTTTTTTATCGTTGGAAAATGTTCATGAATGTCCCTCGCCCCGGGAAGGCGAGGGGGTCTGTCGGACTCTTACCGGCTAAAAACCAACGGTCTTCCTCCTCCTGACCATTCGGCCGGGGTCGCGGGATTTGCAAAAGCATGCACCGCAACCACGGTGGGTCCCAGTCCGCCAGCCCCTGGCGGACCTCTCCCCTGTGGGGCCTTGCCCCACGTCCTCCTGAGAGGCGCGCGCGGAACACTGCGCGCTACCCTCTCGGTCCTGTTACTGGTCGCCGGCCACACGCTAGGGTGGCTGGAGGTATTCGCGTGCGCGCACCCTCCGGCGCCTGGTGTGTCTGGCACGGGAAGGGAAACAGTGATAGACTAGTAGTGTGACCGTCAGACTGATAAGTCATAGGTCTCGAGTCCGAACCCAAAGTACGCACCTCTGACTCTTCGGATTCATGTGCGTATTATATAATTATCACTGGCTTGAAACGGTGAAGGAAAACATCGTGAAGAAACCGGCATGCCTGAGAGATATTTTTCGACGGCATGTGAAGCCAAGTCAGAGGCCCATGGGCGGCATAAACTCTGACACCAGGTTAGTCACTAACCACACGAAAAGAAGAAAACAGGCTGTATTCGAAAACGTGTAACTGGGTAGTTGACCATTTTTTTTTAAACGGGTGAATGATATACTTGATATACGATGATATACGTTGTGAGGAAACCTGCACACCTGAGAGGGTTCAATAAAGTTCTCAATAGTGTGTGTAGTCTGCCAACACGCACCAGGCCAGCGTGGTGGACTAAGGCCTAAACCCTTCTCATTCCCAGAAGAGGCCCGTGCGTAGCAGTGGGACAGTAATAGGCTGATAATGTTAATTAAGTATATATGTATGATTGTTTAACTGTTGTTGTTGGGGCTCGTGGCTAATTAACAACCGCGCAGATCATTGATTTGCAAGGTTAAGCTACGCTCTCTGCGGTCAGTCCGTGGATGGGTGACCATTCTTTACACATCGAGACGCCACCGTGACTCGGAGAGCACGTTAAACCGTCGGTCCCGGGTGTCATACGAATACCTATGACGGTCGTTACGGGTAGTCAGAAGCCCGAAAGTCTGACAACCAGTCTAACCTTAGGATATCGGCATTGCCCAGTAATTGGGTTGTGGAGGTTTGATGGCAGTCGCTCCGTGTAAAATATTGGTATTCAGCCGCATCTGGTTAGACTGGAAGCTGACCCGAACATAGTTAGGAAAAGGCTAGGCAGAACGATGTATGATTGTTTACGTTTCTCCGTTTGAGTTTGAAACTAGTCGGGCAATCCTGGAAAACCCACGAGGATTTTGCCAGGCAAAAACAGGATCTATGACAGCGATAACAAAAGACTCCGACAATAGTTTTTACCCCATGCGGGGACAGGTTAGAATATAAAACTTCCTCACCACACGGTGGGAATAGACGCGTGTTGTAAGATTCAACAAAACCCAACACGCTTGGTGGTAGGATCTATACGGTCCGCCTGGCTAGCTACCAGCCTCACCTTAAAGTCCACCAAGCAGTTTACTGTGTTCCGTCGTGTGTATGTGAGAGCCAGAGAGGTATAGGGTATCTCTCTATATCTCTGTTCCTTGGATTCGTGTGCTCCACCTTAGAATCTGTCTGCGCTTACCATCAGGTGAGACGTGTCTTGTCGCGTTTGGCCCTACCAAACGCGACAAGACAAGAATAAAAAATAAATTATAAAATGGTAATAATAATCATGATGGGTGGGTAGTAGAACAAATGCACAAGGTATACGACGGTCTTACTTGCTGGTGTTCCCCAATAGTAATTCTCTGGTTAAACAACCGTTTATCTAAAATTCTAGTCATTTTTGCGAATAAAATGGTTGTTTATAACTGCATCGTTGGTCCTGGGTTCGATCCCCAGTTCGGGCAGAATGTTATTGGGTTTTTCCGTGTGGAATTTCTCAGTACCTAGCAGCTCGGAGTTTGGATTTGTGTCCGGTTGATGGTAGTGGGCTTGCCCCCTATGACATGGGACTTAAACATAACGGCGAAATGAGGGTGTTACTATACACCTCTGCACAACCCTTCGGGGAATACATGCGTGATGTTAAAAATTTTGACAATTTACTTGATGAAATTTCTGTCAAAAATTATACATTGATCCAGAGATTTTGAATTGAGAATTGTTATTAATATTGGCGGTAAGTGGCTCGCTGATTAATACGTGCCTACCCCCTTCCCAACTAACCTTGTAGGTACCCAAATGTCTGGCCTACGGGCGGTGGGTTAGGGGACCCGCCGCACGACCAGTAACAGGCCCAAGGAGGCGGCGCGCAGTGTTCCGTGTGCACTTCTCAGGAGGAGGTGGGGCAAGGCCCCACACAGGCGAGGTCCGCCAGTGGCTAGCGTGGACCGGGACCTGCCGGGGTTGCGGTGCATGCTTTTGCGAATCCCCCGACCTCGGTCGAACGGTCAGGAGGAGGAACACCGTTGGTTTTTAACCGGCAAGAGTCCGGCAGACCCCCTCGCCTTCCTCGGGCGAGGGACATCCAAGAGGATTTTCCAAGGATAAAAAAAGAAAAAAAGTTGTACCCAAATGTCGCCTGTTCGTACAATCATCATAACTATTTACCTCATATTTATCCCCTTCATACGACCCGACCGTCTTACATTGCTATGCAAATGCACATAAAACTTTAGTAACTTCTAACGAAGACGAGCACGAAGTTACATAAGCTCACATGGCAGCAAGCTTCCAGCGCTTATGACATATAATGAGACATCTGAAACGCATCTCGCCCTAACTAAAAGTTAAGGCTTATTTGCACGGTGCACGTTTCTTGAAACAAGTCTCATGCTATCTCTGTTTTTGTCGGAGAGAAAGACAAAGATAGCATGAGACTTGCTTCAAGAAACTTGCACCGTGTAAATGAGCCTTTAAGTTTAGTTTGAAATATTTTGATGCACCTCTCGCTTGGATTGGAGGGGCTCATGGCTAACAACGGCGCCGATATACGATTTACATAACATAACATCACGCCTTACATTTCCTGAAGGGTTCGGCAGAGGTGTTTTAGTACACCCTCGTTTCGCCAGTTATGTTTAAGTCCCATGTAATAGGGGGCGAGCCTATTGCCATTAATCGGGCACAAATTCAGACTCCAGGCTGTTACTGAGAAATTCTTAATGAAAAACCCAATAACACTTTACCCGACCTGGGGATCGAACCCAGGACCTTACTCAGCAGCCACGCTTGCGACCACTAGACCAACAAGGCAGTCATATCATACGATTTGTGGGGCTAAATTGCGCTTGTCGCGGTCAGTCCGTGGATGGGTGACTGTTTGTTACACATCGGGACCCCTCCGTGCCTCGGAGAGCACGTTAAACCGTTGATCCCGGGTGTCATTAGTTTAGTTTAGTTTAGTTTACCTGGGCTGTATCCGCACTTAGCCTCTTGATTGGGCCATTGTGCGTGTTCCGTCTTACCTTCCTACTCCAACCAACCTAGGTCGTCCCAGAAGGTTAGCAGCCTTTTCAGGCTGCTACAGGCCTCCGGGAGCGATGCTGGTGATTGAAGAATCCGTGCCCGTTGTTCGGCCACGCTCCTGCATTCCATAAGCACGTGCAGCGGCGTTTCTTCTGTCTCCATGCATCCTCTGCACAGGGGACTATCTGTTACACCTATGGTGAATAGGTGCTTGTTTAGAGGGCAGTGTCCTGTTAAGATTCCAATAATCTTCCGGATGTCGCCCCTTTTAAATCTGATGAGGTTGCGGGACAATCTTTTTGATGCTACCGGAATCGCATTTTTAGTTTGCCTGCAGCCCTCGCTGTTTGTCCATTCTAATAAATGGGTTTCTTCTGTTTTTGTGCGCAGCCATGTTTTTATTTGGGCCTGGGGTATGGGCAGTAGCGGCTCCGGTCCGTACGCTATTGTTTTTGACCCCATTTTGGCCAGGTCGTCCGCTGCGTCGTTTCCGAGCGAGTTGCTGTGTCCTTTAATCCATTGCAGAGTCACTTTATTTGTACTTGCGATGGACTGGAGACTGTTGTGACATTCCAGTATAAGGACAGAAGTTATGGTATTGTTTTGTAGGGTACGGATGCACTGTCTGAGATGATTTTAATTTTTTGGTCTCTGACGTCTCTGGCTGCAACCGCCTGTGCCGCTCTGGTGATGCCAATACATTCCGCTTGGAATATTGTGTTTAATCTGTCTAGGGTGGTTGATATTTTGATATTTAAGTCATTCGAGAAGACGCCTGCCCCGGTACCGTGTAAGGTTTTGGAGCCGTCTGTGTATATCCTAACTTCGCGACTGCCAGAGCTGTCTTTTATTTCTGCGTTGAGTTGGATATTGTATCTTCGATCGAAGACGTGGTGACATGGTGTTCTGTCCATGGGCGCCTCAAGAAGAGGAAATTCTTTCAAGACCCCTTGCAGAACTTTGGAGTGAGCTGTTTCTATGTTTACTTTCCATAAGCCGTTTGCTCTAAGTCTTAGGGCGGCTGCCCTCGCTTCCTCTTGTATGACCAGATCTAATGGTCTCAGGTTGAGGAGGTACTCGATTGCGGCTGATGGGGTGGTTCTCATACATCCAGTAGCAGCTACACTCGCTAGGCGTTGTAGGCTCTGGAGTTTTGTTTTTATCGTGGTCAATTGTGTTCTGGGCCACCATACAATTGATCCGTAAGTCATAGAAGGTCTGATGACTGATGTGTATAGCCAAAGTGTTATTTTCGGATTGAGACCCCATTTTTTACCAACAAGTCTCTTACACTGATAAAAAGCTATGCAGGCCTTCTTTGTTTTTTTCCTCTATATGATTTGCCCAGTTCAACTTGCTGTCAAGTATGACGCCCAGGTATTTCACTTGTGTTGATAGGGAGAGTTTGGTGTTAAATAATTTTGGTAGTTGGAGTTCTGGTAACTTCCTTTTGTTGGTGAAAAGGATAAGTTCTGTCTTCTTCGGGTTTACTGACAGTCGTTGCTCGTCACACCATTTCTCCACAATCTGAAGGGCCGACCGCATGACCTTACATAGGACGTTTTCGGCGTTTCCATTTATCAGTATTGCTAAGTCGTCTGCATAACCAATAGTAGTGTAACCTCTATCATTTAGCTTTCTTATGAGGCTGTCCACTACTATGTTCCATAGAAGTGGTGATAAGACTCCCCCCTGAGGGCACCCTCTAACCACCTTTGCCCTCGTGGTAGTATTCACCACTATTTGAACCGCCCTTTTACTAACCAATTCAGTGATCCAGCTACGAATAACTGGTTCTACTTTGAATTTTTGTAGGGCGTGGTTGATGCTGTTGTGCATAGTTTTATCAAAAGCCCCTTCTATGTCAATGAAGGCGGCAAGTGTTGAGGATTTGTTTGTGATAGCCATTTCTATTTTTTGCACCAACTTGTGTAGTGCCGACTCTGTTGATCTGCCTTTCCTATAAGCATGTTGTTGGGGATGTAGCGGATTGCTCTCTAAAACTCCGTCCCTTAGGTGTCTATCTACCAGTCTTTCCAACGTTTTCAGAAGGAATGATGTTAGACTGATGGGCCTGAAGGATTTAGCGTGTGTGTAGTCTTCTTTACCTGGTTTCGGTAAGAAAATTACTTTCGCCTCTCTCCATGCCTTGGGTATGTATTTAAAGGCTATGCAGGCCCTGTAGATCGGTAGTAGATACTTAGTAGCCAGACCGGGTTGCCATTGTAGTAGTGCTGGGAATATCCCATCCAGCCCTGCGGATTTAAATGGTTTGAAGCTTTTCAGGGCCCATTCTATTTTGTCCGCAGTTACTAAATTACTTGCAACTTCCCAGTCTAGGCTTGTTGGTGTGCAGTGGAGCTCGTCAAACCACTCGAGGTCTGATGTGATATGACACCCTGGAAAGTGTGTTTCCAGCAGTACTGCACTGGTTTCATTATCTGTGTTAGTGTAAGTGCCGTCTTCCTTCTTAAGTGAGCCCAAGAGATTGAGGTCGCCTTTAGCCAGGATTTTCTTTATTCTTGCGGCTTGGTTGGTCGAGTTGATGTTACTACAGAAATTGCGCCAGGCCTCCGTTCTACGGAATCGGATCCGCTTCTTGTAGTATTTTTGTGCTGCTTTGTATTTATCCCAGTCCTCGATAGTTCTGGTGTTTTTCGCTCTATTAAAGAGTGTCCTGAGTCCCTTACGCAGTCGTTCCAGTTCTGACCCCCACCAGGAACTCTTTTCCGGACCTTTAGGTGTAACTGCAGGACATGCCAGTTCATAGCTCTCTAATAAAGTCGCGGTTAGGATCTGTATGGTTGATTCTATGGTGTCTGTACTAAGTGCTACGTCCGTTAGCCGTGTGTCACCTAGTGCTTTGGTTAGCAGCGTTATGTACCTTGTTATATCTGTCTTACGGGGGTTACGATATGGAACAGGGTCGGTTAATTTATATTTTATTTGGAAACATACGCGACGGTGGTCTGCAAAGGATGGCTCATTTGACACGTGCCACCCGTCTATGAGGTTTGCCGCCGCGTGTGTTGCCAGAGTGATGTCTATGATAGTTTGGTACCTTGAGCTTACGAACGTCGGTTCCGTGCCTCTGTTCATTATGTTAAGGTCTGTTTGAAATAAGTATTCGGTAAGTAACTCACCCCTTTTGTTTGTATCCTTACTTCCCCACAGCGGATGATGTGCGTTGCAGTCTGCGGAGATGATCAAATCCCAGTTGTGCGTCTCGCAGTGTTGTACCAGCTCGGTTAGTTCCTTAGGAGGAATTTCGCCCTCATTTGGCATGTACACTGAAGCTAACACCAGGACAGTTTGTTTTTCTGTATAGATTTTCACTGCGGTGAGGTCTCTAGAACAGAATTGGTTAAGCAAAATGGTTGTTATGGTTTTGGGCATAAAAATGCACGTTCTCGGGTTATCACAAGTAGTATCTAAAAGTAATTTACCACCGATGTTGTTTAGACCGCAGATCCTTTTGTTTCTGATCCAGGGCTCTTGGATCAAAGCGACGGTCTTGTTGTCTACCTCCAGCACCCTGCGCAGAGTAGCCGCCGCTATTTGTTTGTGCTGGAGGTTTGTTTGGACGACTTTTAGTGCGCTAAGGGCTGCGTAGGACGTCATCTTCGTCGCTACTATTGCCCTCGAGCTGCACCGGCGAGTTCGTCTCCATCTCGCTCGGACCCTGTTGGGGAGCTGATGTGGACGGCTTTGGGGTTGAAGTCCCCTTAGCCGCAGACTTGCTCGTCTCTGCCGTCTTGGTTCCGGCCGTCTCTGCTTCCTCCGAGGAGAAGAAGCGGATGTAGCCACTGCCTGACATGTGGGCTACTCGGCGGTCTCTTTCCATAATGGTCGGCTTTTGGTCCTCAGGGATTCCAAGGATTAGGTGTACTACCTTATCCTTGGAACCTTCCTGAGATGACTTCTCATCCACCGTCATATCATAGCACTGCCAGGAGTCGACTTTGTACCATGGGTTCTGGGCACAAAGGACTTTGTGTAGTGTGGCAGCGTCGGTGATACGGGTGTGGATGAGGAGCCCTGCCTTGAGCCTCTTCTTGATGTCTGACTGTCTGATGACAGTCAGAGTGGTTCCAGGTATTGGAGAGGTCATTGTTTTGACTGCTTTTTCCAGCCAGCTGAGAGCGTTCGCATCCTCACACCACATCGCTAGTACCCCGTCCATAAGGAAAGGGCGTCCGCGGAAAGATGGAGCCTGCGCGCTTGGAGATGATGGGGACAGGACCGCTTGAAGGATACTATCATCGATAGTCTCCTTAAGCTGGTCCGCCTGGGTCTGGGAGAGGTCCCTTGGCGGAGCGGTGATGATCGCTACCCTAAGGTGCGACAGACTTGCGTCTGCGTAGCTCACCGCCCGCTTTGGCTTCGCTTCGGTTTTCGCGCGTTTGGCCTCCCCTCTGGGAGACTGGGTTTCGTCCAGGCGAGCTCGCTTCGAAGAAGTTCCTTCACCCGAACGATTCCCAGTTCCCTTTTGTTCCTTTTCAGGATTTGAGGGGGCCGTCGCAGCGATCCGCCGACCGCGATCACCTCTCGGTCTGCGTCTCCTTTTCGGCTGGCTGGTTGGTGGTAGTGGTGGTGGTAGTGACTCCGTTCCCCTCTGCGTCGTTTCCGACTTCGAGGAGGTGGACGGTACCGGTTCGCGCTGCGTTTCTGCTGCTGCGTCACCTGTCACTTTTGGTGATGTGGTCGTTTTGGGCTGTAGGGTCTCCCTTCTCGCGCGCCTGTTGGGGCGACTGCGTTCTGTTTGACCTTTCAGCCCTTGCTTGTGTTTTGTTGTCGCTGTGTCCCTTTTGCAAGGGCGCTTATGAGCGACAACTGTCCAGTTGGACACTTTGGCGGTGTCCGTCGCCGAGGGTAGGGCCTCTACGAGGCCAGAAAGAGTTAGGCTTGAGCCTGGAAGTTGTGGGTTTTTAAATTTGTTATCTGAAGTGCACATTTTGCCTCCCCCAGAATACGAGAGGCAGACTGAGCCCGAGGGCTCAGCGAGGGATTCTCCACCATCGGTGGTACCCTCCTGGGGTATAAATTCTGTTGGATGTGCCGACATTTTTATAAGATTTGGGCAATTTGGAAGTCTTGGCGGGAGGCCAGATGACCGGACTTCGAACACACACTACCTGCCCTTGGTGAGTGTGGTACAACTTTTAGGGGGTATTTAGTACCCCAAGGCTATGTGGGCCTGGGTGTGGTGTTTGCGCCGCCACGGTTCGGCTCTACGGGATTGGGATGGGAAAATTGGGATGGAAGGGTTGGGATTTTTGTTTGCGACCAGAGGTTTCTGTTCTGCCAATTACAGAAGGTAATTGGCCAATAACGGGCGGCAACCTCGGGAAGGATAGTCCTCTGGTCTTGTTTGGGGGATCTCTACGACTTGCGCTACTCTCCAAACCATTCGCCAAAACCCTGCATCGGACAGATGCAGGGACTGGGGGGATCGTCAACCAACGTCGGTTGCGTTGCCTGACCATGCCCCCGCCCCCCGGGTGTCATAATAATACCTATGACAGTCGTTACGGGTAGTCAGAAGCACGAAAGTCTGACAACCGGATTAACCTTAGGATATCGGTATTGCCCAGTTACTGGGTGGCGGAGGTCTGATGGCAATCGGTCCGTGTAAAATACTGGTATTCAGCCGCATCTGGTTAGACTGGAAGCTGACCCGAACATAGTTGGGAAAAGGCTAGGACAGGGGTCGGCAACTTGCGGCTCGCGAGCCACATGCGGCTCTTTCGATGTAAAGTAGCGGCTCTTCAGGTCCATAGCAAATAAATATTATTTTACAATCAAAACCCTTAAAATCGTGCTATCGATCCATAATTAAGAACTATAATGTAGTATGACTGAAATATACTGACTATGACTGAGAGATAGATATAGTAACTATGTAATCTAAATGTATTTTCGTTTTGTATTTTTTTTAAAGGTAATTAGTTCAGCTAAACGGCTTTTCAAGGTTATCCATTAATTACAGGACACTCTGTATAAGCAAATACTACATTATTGAAACGAAACTTTTTTGTGGCTCTTTAAAAACTGTGAAATTTCGTAAATTGCAACTTTTGGCTCTTCCGTCTCAAAAGGTTGCCGACCCCTGGGCTAGGAGGAAGAGACTTCTAGCTTGGATTAGAACATTAGATTTTAATAATGACGAGTGTGTTTGCTACCAAAAATTAAGTAAATCGCAGCTACGTATTTAATCACAATTTGTTGCTGAAATTTGCAAATGCCGTAAACGGGTATTTTAAATCCCCAGCGAATGCGATTTATATCATCCCCGCGAAATATATGACGACATTTTGAATAACAAATTTATGAAGCGCGAAAGCTCTAACATAATAGCGGTTTGGTTGATAACGACAGTTAATAATGGCCTATAAAAAGATTGGTTGGAGCCAAGACAGCCAGGAAATATTACTTGATTTATTGTGGGTAAATTGAAGAAAACACTGCCTTTGTGCCAAATAAAACATTTCAGTAAGTCGCTCCAAGACTTCTATCTAGCCTTTTCCTAACTACCTGTATTGTGGTCAGCTTCCAGTCTAACCAGATGCGGCTGAATACCAGTATTTTACACGGAGCGACTGCCATCAGATCTCCGCAACACAGGGCAATGCCGATATACTAAAGTTAACCCGGTTGTTAGACTTTCGGGCTTCTGACTTCGCGATTGTCATAGGTATTCGTATGACACCCGGGACTGACTGTTTAACGTTCTCTCCGAGGTTCGGAGTCTCGATGTGTAACGAATGGTCACCCATCCACGGAATGACGCAGCTTAACCTTGCAAATCGTATGATTCGCGCATGTATAAACAAACATGTTAAACAAAATTAATCAGGTCACGAAAAATATCCGACCTACAAATAGGTTTTCAGCCCCATTCTATGAAAAAGCAATAATTTCGAAACATATGTGCCCGTAGACGAGATTTGTTCGGGTCGCAAGGATAAAAAATAGAAATAAAGTCGTTCAAAGCTATTGGGAGCGGCCGCAAAAACAAATATATGAAAAAATGCAAAACGGAGCCGTGAATTTGGTATAACATCGGGAATAAAATGGAATTTTTGTTTGGGCTGTTTCGTTGGTAATAGTTTACCTACTCGACTTTTTTTTCGATTTATCGGTACCACTTTGTGGTCTTCACCCAGGGTTGCCAACATTTTTTCGACTGATTTAAATAGTATTTTTTCAGAAGAAGCTATAAAAAAGATAGAAAACTTATTTTTTTTTGTATTTTATGGAAATAGTAAAAAAAGACAAAGGTATGTTCATAATTACCTCATTGGTCTAGTGGTAGCGACTGCTGGTGTTGAGGCCCTGGGTTCGGTCCCCAACTCGGGCAAAGTGTTATTGAATTTTTCCATTAGGAATTCGTCTGTAGCAGCCCGGAGTATGGATTTGTGCCCTTTTAATGGTAGTAGGCTCGCCCCTTATTACATGGGACTCAATCATAACTGGCGAAATGAGGGTGCACTAAAACACTTATGCCAAACCCGTTTTTTTTTTTTTAAATTTGAAATGGGTTTTACTCTTGACTCTAGTCTAGGTCAGAGGAGACAGAGAGAAAGTCTACGATGGAGTGAGCTTACCCAGAAGAAGCCTGTTAACTCTAACTTTGAAGAGATTTAGGTTGAATGCGTTCGGGAACACGGACGCAGGTAGTGAGTTCCACTCAGTTGCAGTGCGCATTATGAAGGATGTTTGGAAGCGCTTAGTGCGAATTGGTGGAATGGCAACTAAGTAAGGATGGTAACTTGCAGTGCGTCTAGATGTCCGATGGTAGAAGGGGGCCGGTGGGATAAGGTTGTGGAGTTCTTGAACACACTCTCCGAAGTACAGTCTATAGGAGACCGACAAGCAGGCAACCTTGCGGCGAAATTAAAGGCGTGATGTTATGTTATCTATGTAGCTGTAAAGACTTACAATCCAACAGCTCCATCTTAGTAATCTGTGGTTATAGCTTGCAAAACCCAGTTTATGCTATGAATAATGTTAGTTTTATCCAAACAAACTCACCACACGCTATCATTACACCCATATTCTAAGACGTTCCTCCAAAACTTACTCGACTCCACCTCGATTCACTACATCGGTAGTTATAGTTGACATCCTCGTCCTCGACTCGAGATTTTTCCTCAGTCGATGTATGGAATCATCTGTCCAAACTCAAGGTACCTCGGAACCTACCTTAAGGAAGTGTCAAAGTTCGTATGTAATAAAAATGAATTTTGAAGACTTTATCGAATATGCTTACGATAATCCTTACAATTATTTATCGCGGCGTTATTTGCGCGATGCAGATAATTCAAATTATGACGTAATGACTCCGTTGAGGAACCTCAAAGTTCACTCGAAATTACGACTAAGAATAGAATTTTGAAGGTGTTTGCGAGGCCGTTCTCAGTCGAGTATGAGTCGAGTAAGTTTTGGAGGAACGTCTTAGAATATGGGTGTTAGAGTTTGATAAATCTTTGAGACTGCACTCGTGCATAATGCACGCGTGTAGCTTGTGGTATCCCGTGGCTTTTCCTGAAAATATTCGTGTGGAAAACCTATTGTGTACTTCATCGTTTTGTTTATTTTTACACGCTTTATATTAGCTTCACTTGTAACGCACTAACAATGTAATAAAATCTTGGAAGTAAATTTTAACCTACTTCTAATTGTCGTATCGAAATGAAACTTTGTATGTATAGGTAGTTCGGATGACAATACTATAATTTGGTATCTTGGAGCTGATCTGATGATGGAGCCAAGAGGTGGATAGTGGAACTCTTCAGTTATAATTTTTAGTGCGTGATTAAAGTGTGCTTTGAATTTTTTAAACTACATATTTTTATTATTATTTCCTGTCTGCTAACTTCATCTATCGGTTCGGCAGTAGGTAACAAACAAACAAACAGACAGACAGAATGAGAAACCTTCACATTTAGAACAATAATACTAGCTTTGCCCGTAACTGTCTCGTTGGTCTAGTGGTGGCAAGTGCGACTGCTGATCCTGAGGTCCTGGGATCGATCCCCCGGTCGGGCAAAGTATTATTGGGTTTTTCAGCGTGAAATTTCTCAGCAGCAGCCCGGTTGTTGGCAATATACTCGCTCCGTATTACATGGGACTTAAACATAACGGCGAAATGAAGGTATACACCTCTGCCCTACCCTTCGGGGAATACAGGTGTGATGTTATGTTGCCCGTGGAAGATCTATGAACGTAGACGAAGCGAAAGGAGTATGTAAGAATCGTAGAATGTGGCGATCTGTAGTTTATGCCTTTCTGCCTACCTCCATGAGAAAAAGGTGTGAGTTTATGTGTATGTATGTAATACTAGCTTTGTCTGTGGTTCCACCGAGGTGGCAATAGTGCCGATTCTGTTGTACACAAAATAAACGTAATTTAGGCTATTGCCATTCTTTTCACTCTGACAAACAATAAAGAGACGGACGTATATAAGAGTTGTCTAATTTAAATGAACTTTAATTTCCATTCATATTTAGACGACACTTTAGAACGTGTCGATTAAAAACACGGTGAAGTTCAAGGCGTAAACTAGTTTGACATCTCTAACTTAGTTCTGTTATCGGTAGCTGGTAACACTGGACAATGTTGATAATGGAGGGTAATCGTCAAGATGAATCAACGTACCCGAAGTTATAAAAATACTGGTCATACGACGGAGAAGAGGATTCCATGTCGAACCGCCGAAGAAGTCTGACCTTTTATATCTGATTAGCTTGTCCTTATTTTCTGATCTTGTGTAAATTATTATATTGTGATGTATTGTGAACTAGCTTCTGTAACTAACCACTAACCCAAATATAAGTACTCTCAGTGGTGGAGAGTCTATGTTGGTTTCATTTACTTTATTTACCACTAGCTGCTGCCCGCGACGTCGTCTGCGTGAAGGCTCTACAGCACCAAAAATACCTAAGATGCCAGTGTAGCTATAGTATTATAAGTAAAAAACTTTTAAAATAGCATTAAAATATAAGTTATTTTTTGCAAGCGAAGCAAGTGAAGAGAATTATATGGGAATCCTGCTGAGTTCAGTCATAAGATGTGACTGAAGGAAATAGAGAAAATAATGCAGGAATACATTCCAGGACACAAAAGAGTAAAAATACGTACAAAGGTATCATACCTTACAACACTTCCCTATAAACTACATTGTTAGTTATGCTGCCAGGAGCCAAAATGTAAAAAGAGTCAGGACTGGTGACGCGGGAGCAAGCGACGTACAGTTGCCCGTGTGAGAAGCAACTCGTCCGGAGGTCGACACCCGCTGCCCTCAGTGTCTGCCCCTGCGACTTATTGATGGTCATCGCGAAACAAACACTCACGGGGAACTGTACGCGCTTGAACTGGAACGAGAAGTTATGAGGTAAGAGGGGAATGCGTGGTATAAATAGTGCCTCGCCGACGCCACAACCCATAAGAATTTCCGCCTCAATGGTATGTCTGTGGAGAGAGATGACTTTAAGGCGGGTCCCGTTACACAACTTCGGAGGAGATAGGTTCCGAAGAAGCATAATCGGGACACCGACCTTCAGCTTGATGGTATGCGTTGGAAGTCCACTTGCTGACAGGGAGTTCAGAAATTCCACGAGATAATGTGTGGCGTCATCTTGCTCGACAACAGTGTTTATCGAGGTGTAGACCCCTTCATTCCCCTCAATTTCTGAGAGAATGCATTCGTTAATTGCTGCAGCCTGATCATTTTTGGGCGTCAAAATGGCCCGCTCACACACCCAAGAATTCTGATGGTGCGGTATACGACTGATGTCCCCGTACACACAGCGAATGAGTTCTTCTAAGCTGGATCTACTCTACCGAGAGACTCTGGAAGCACCCCTTGTCCACCTCTCTCTTCTGGTAGAGTGCCTTCGCCAAGACTTAGAAGGACATCGGAGAATTCTTGAGCACGTGCATTGTCGCCGAGCCGAGCTCTCATATTAATGGTCAAGCGCAGCGTACGAACTCGTGACCACAACGTAGATCGTTTCAACGAAGCATTCACCTCGTCAGCCCTCGATCCCCGCGTCACCACGGGAAGCGTTTGCCGGAAATCGCCACTGAACAGAACTGTGACACCACCCATCAAATGTTCGTTCCTGCGGATGTCCTGCAGGGTTCTGTCCACGGCCTCAACTGCCTTCCTATTGGCCATCGTACACTCATCCCATACGATCAGAGAGCAATCCTTGAGCACGTGTCCCTTATCGCTGTTACGTGACACACCACAAACAGGCGTTTCGGCGCTCTCTAAATCGATGGGAATTTTAAACATGGCATGTGCTGTCTTGCCACCCGGAAGCAGTGTGGCAGCGATTCCCGACGACGCTACAGCAATAGCAATTTTGCCTCGCCTCCTGATCTCTGCAAGTATGCCAGTGGTAACAAATGTTTTTAATGTTTTTTATTTAATGTTTTTGTTTTTTTTTATTCATTTAAGTTTATAATTAGGTATACGACATGAAAATATATTAATTACCAAGCAATAATCACACAGATAAATAGACCGAACAAAAGTATTAACAGTCAATGTTTATTTAGAAAATGCACATTACCATCTATGAATTTTAAGAATAACTAACTACTAACCTCGCCAACATGATCAAATTTAAATTATTAATTTCCAAAAAGTGTTAACATGTAACTTGATTTGATTTTTATGAAATCTTCAAAATTGTCTTTATACACTAACATTCATTAAACTATGTTTCTCTGCCCAAGTTACTTAAATGGCGTAGTTTTTATAGTGTAAAGCTAGATAATAGCATGGCTTACTCAAAAACAACATTTAAATATGCGTCATTAGATTACACGCTGTCACAGAATGCGTAAGAAAAATAAAGATTCACAGCTCCTCCCTCGTAGGTGATAGCGTGATAATATGTAGCCTATATCTTGACTCGACCTCTTAGTAATATTCATGCAAAATTTGAAGTAAATCCATGCAGTACTTTTTGAGTTTAGCCCGGACATACATACAGACAAACAGACAAAAATTCTAAAAACTATATTTTTGGCTTCGATATCGATTGTAGATCACGCCCCAAGTATTCTTTTTAAAAAATATTCAATGTACAGTTTTGACTTTCCTACGATTTTATTATATGTATAGATGCTCGCAATCTTAACATACCGATATTAGCTGTAACTGTAATGGTAGATTAACCCCTACAAGAATCTGTTGTATGTATTTTATAGTTCTTATTTATCACCGTCCTTTTCTCACGCTGTCTGTTAGTAAAAGATAGCTGTTCTCTAATTTTAGTAGAATCGTCGACGGCAACTTTTTTAATTTTTTAGGTTGAAAAGTAGTATATTTCCTTCTGCAGGATTCACTCTCAAATATCAAAAAAATCAGGCAGTTGGACTCACTTTAGCAGTAATAAATAATACAGGCTGTAAACGAAATCATATAATTCCTTCAAACTTCGTGATGTACTGCTGACATAGAATAAAACTGCACGGGATACTTTTGGATTCAATAAAAAAATAATTACAAAAAGTAAACATGTGTTATTAACGTGAGGCATTTTAACGCTACGCGGCGTGCGGCAGCCTCGCATTTCACTCGGGGCGTTAAGAACATATATTATGTTTACTTTTTGTACATTTTTTAAAGTGAATCCAACAGTACCTATCTCTTGCAGGGATAATCTATGTCAACAGTACATCACGAGGTTTGAAGGTATTACATGATTTCAATTACACCCTGTATAATACAAGTGTTAATGAGTGAATAAATACGCTAGGTATAAATAAAATGTAGTGTCTCAAGATACCATTAAACCAGATAATGTTTTGGTAGATAAAACCAAGATAAAATGCCAAGATGTCGACAATTTCGGTGTATATTTTGTGGAAACATCCCCTTTGTATTCCGTTCATGTTGCACCCTCTGGTAGAATAAGGGTGGGGCCACGAAGTCAGCGTGAGGCAACTCGTGTATATGCACGGACTATCCTGGCTGGCGATGTCACTGCATAGGGTTTATATCTATTGCTGGACATCGTACTGACTCTTTTTCCCAACTATGTTGGAGTCAGCTTCCTGTCTAACCAGATGCGGCTGAAAACCAGTATTTTACAAGGAGCAACTGCCATCAGTCCTCCGCCATCCAGTTACTAGGCAATGCTGATATCCTAAGGTAAGACCATTTGTCAGATTTTCGGTGCATATTGCTGCGAAAACGTCGTTTTGCTAGGAGTCAAATGCGAATTCGTTAGTAGACTAGGTACTTAAAAAAAAATAGGAAGAATTCAATTGAATTTTTATTATATCAAAAAGCTATAGGTAAAAAACGATCGTTGAGAAAATAAATAAAATCAATCTAAAAATGGAGGAGATACTCGTTTTACAAGTTTTTGAATGCCACATTTTCTCTCCTTGTCGCACGAAACGGACATAGTACGGAGTAATGTCAAGTTACTATGAAGTTTTTGAACAATGACGTCATCGTTCAACAGTGCGGTCTCTGACTATTAACAGTTTTAAATCGCTTATAACTTGGGCATTTTATTACATATTTCATAGGTTTTTTCAGTGTTGTCTATGTTTTCTTGTAAAAGTATCGAAACAATTAATAAAAAAAAAATCAACTACCCAATTGATGCTGATAGCCATAAACCACACAAATCGCTCTCACTCGTACCCTAGCTCTCCACCCGCTTTTTTCGTGGCCCACACCAGTTAACAAGGCCAGATAAGGTAATAGGGAGCGCTAATCAGAGCGGCGCCCAGGGAATGTGCCGGTTTTGGGCATAACACCTCCAGTGCTGATAAGTTGGGCTTATTTTTAAACAAAAATGCTGGAAAAACAACATAGGTAGTACCTAATATTTTCGCTTAGGTAGAGGCTACTAGGTACTTAGGCCGCTTTTTTGCTAAAGCTAATAATAAGAATAACATCGCGCCTGGTAAGTATTCTCCGAAGGGTTCGGCAGAGGTGTCTTATTACGCCTTCGTTTCGCCAGTTATGTTTAAGTCCCATTTAATAAGGGGCGAGTCTATTGCCATCAACCGGGCACGAATCCAAACTCCGGGCTACTACTGAGGAATTCCTCTCGGAAAAACCTAATAACACTGCCCGACCTGGGGATCGAACCCAGGACCTCACGATGCAGTCGCGCTTGCCACCACTAGGCCAACAAGACAGTCTCAACCATTCTTAATTCTTAAAAACATAAATCTGTCATCATTTCTTTCATACAACGGCTCATCTACCACAGAATACAGCACGTTCATACATTACACCTACAAACTTACCTTTACAGTTCAACCACGGGAAAATAGACCTTAAAACCTTCATATAAGGGTGGTAATGTTGGTAAAAGAATATTGGCACCTAACCTAAGACATGTACGAACACGGTTTTGGAACATAGCCAACTTGTCCACGTTGTTTGTGCCTCTAACTCATAGAGGTAGGTAGTTACTTCAGTTTTGTAAAATTTGAAGTTTAATGGACAATGTTCTGTTGTATAATATTGGTCATTTTGGTGACAAATGTGTGTTGGTAAATTGGTTAACGTTACCCAACTCCACACGTTGGTCACGTCGTTGGTACCAATGTTGGTTGTTAAATTCTGTACCTGAGAAGCATATACTGTAAGCGCCAAAACGTAATCATTACAGGAGACGATTGTTTCTCAAAAATAACTGACAATCTTGACTGTGCTTGTGAAATAAAATGTGCCATCATTTTGGAGAAAATGCTTTATTTAGGTAACAATATATATATATATATATATATATATATATATACTAAACTTTAATTAGGTGATCAATTTGAAGGTAACTTTTTAAAGGAAATAAAAAAACTGTGTCACATACAGTGTTATGCTTTTATACAACTTTAAGCCTATATTAATTCAGTCAGGTACTTACCTTAAAATTCTAATAAAGTAGTCGAAAATAAACTGTAAAATCAACAAAGTGTAGCGGCAAAACAATGTAGCTCCGTACATACAGTAACATGTAAATTAAATTATCATGGTATTTTAAAGTAAGTATAATCATTTAAAATATTATGCTTTAGAATGTTTTCCAGAAATACATTATAATAAATACAATTTCGGAAATCTAACGTAAAGTAGATTTTTATTATTTACAGTATTATGACTTTGTAGGGAAGAACACATACTATAGAATACTGTAAAGAACACAAAATCGTAAAAAACGGAGTTACAGTGTTATGCTTCTCAGGTACAGAATTGTGCTTGGCGTCCACTTGTTGGAGATGACGTTACTTCGGTCACAGATTACTTAATAGTTACTTAATTTACTTAATAGTTACTACGTATAAGATAAATCACTCCGCACAAAATCATGTAAACCTACCGCGATAATAGCCTACTCCGTCTCGTTAGGAATGGTTGCGTGCTAAAATGTACCTAAATGCTCGATCATAGAGTTATTATCGCTTCGCAGCCGACAACAATGGCAGTGACGCTAGGGACAGATTACTTAATAGTTACTACTATTTGCATCGCAGGAGGTCTGATGCTGTCTGTCCGCTCGGTAGGCAAATAACGCGCGTAAGTACAGTGCAGGAGGCCTGCTTTGGTCTAGGCAGAGCCAACGTGAAGATGTCTGATTTCAAAATTGCTGTAAGTGCTTTTACGATGGGTATTGAGTGCATATCATCCTGCTGCCTTTATCCCAATTTATTTGGGGTCAGCGCAGTATGTCTTCTTCTCCCATACATCTCTATTACCCGTCATCTTAGCAGTCACCCCCTTTCTAGCCATATCATCTTTCACACTATCCATCCATCGCTTCTTTAGTCTTCCTCTACTCTTATAACCATCCACATTCATACTCAAAACTTTCCTCACGACATGTTCCTCGTTCCTCCGCATCACATGCCCATACCATGACAACCGGTTTCCACACAACTTTTTAGTCACCGGTGCCACTTTCAGGCTTCCTCTTACATACCTACTCATTCTTAATTCTATCCATTCGCATAATACCACACATGCCTCTTAGCATTCTCATCTCAGCTGCATGCTTGCATGCCTTTCATGTATTGAGTGCATATATTTTTTGTTATTAGAAAAAGTCATTCGTCCACGCCAGTAAAATTTTGGTTCAATTTAGCACGCGAGCACACTCGATGTTCGCCATGGTAAGACTGAACAAGTCCCAACGTGTGGATGCATTGCGAGTAGGTGTGTATTTTCTTTGAAGTGTAAAAGACCGTAACAGAATCTTGTAGGGGTGAATTTATCATTACAGTTATAGCTAATATCGGTATATCAGGATTGCGAGCATGGTAAATAAAGAAAATGAAACCAACATAGACTCTCCACTTTGGGTAGGTAAGTGGTTAGTTACAGAAGCAAGTTCACAATATAATAATTTACACAAGATCAGAAAATAAGGACAAGCTAATCTATACTAATATTATAAAGCTGAAGAGTTTGTTTGTTTGTTTGTACGCGCTAATCTCAGGAACTACTGATTGGAAATTATATTTTTTTGTTGGATAATCCATTTATCGAGGAAGGTTATAGGCTATATAGCATCACGCTTCGACCAATAGGAGCGGTGCATAAATGAAAAACGTTGTAAAAACAGGAAAAATGTCCACCCGTGCGAAGCCGGGACGGGCCGCTAGTCTGGTATAAAAGGTCAGACTTCTTCAGCTGTTCGACATAGAATCCTCTGCTTCGTCGAATGACCACTGTTTTTATAACGTCAGGTACGTTGATACATCTTGACGACTACCCTCCTTTATCAACGTTGTCCAGTGTTACCAGCTACCGACAACAGAAGAAACCGACACAGATCGGTCAGCTCCCAGCATTGGCGTGAACTTTGGGGCCAATGTGATTTTCTCGATCCACACGTTGGTTAGTATTGGTACTAGCGTTGGGGCCAACGTGTGGAACCACCTTATGGAGTAATGACCTTATGCTGGCCGTCGTTCTTACGTTGAATTGGGCGCATCGTGATGAGTTTAGGTATATAATGAAACGGTGCCTTTCCATGAAATTATTTTGTGTGTAGTTTTTATACAACGTGTTACATAATTCCCCATGATAAATGTAAATAATCAAGTAGTCTTTTATGGTTGTTGTCATTTACCTCTCAGAGGAAATTAGGTAAGAATGGAAATAACTTTCTGCGTAGTCTACTCTTTAGTTTTATGTTTTCAGGGTTGCGTTTCAATGATGATTATTTTATGTTTTAACCAAATTTTTTTTTTTGCGTCGTACTACTGTTTTCAAATATTGCCAATAGACTCTTTACAAGGGACCTTTTAACTCCCTTTCGGCTTTAGGGGTATTTTTTTAACACGTTGTATACCACTCAGTTGCAGTTGCGGTTGGGATGTAGTCTATCTTTGTGTCTGTACCCTTACAAATCTGATATGAACGAACAATGATTCACCAAATGGGTAGTTAACATTTTTTTTTATTAATTGTCTCGATATTTTACAAAAAACATAGACAACAATGAAAAAAAAAACGAATGAAATCTTTATCTATATTAATATTATAAAGCTGAAGAGTTTGTTTGTTTGTTTGAACGCGCTAATCTCAGGAACTACTGGTTGGAACTGAAAAAATATTTTTGTGTTGGATAGTCCATTTATCGAGGAAGGCTATATAAAATCACGCTACGACCAATAGGAGCGGAGCATACATGAAAAATGTTGCAAAAATGGGCAAAATGTCCACCCGTGCGCAGCCGGGACGGGTCGCTAGTATAGTATAAAACAAAGTCGCTCCCGCTGTCTGTACCACAGAACAGATAAAATCTTTTTATCTGTTCTGTGGTCTGTACGCTTAGATCTTTTAAACTACGCAACGGATTTTAATGCAGTTTTTAGCAATAGATAGCACTCTATCTATTGCTAAAAACGGCATTAAAATCCGTGATTCAAGAGGAAGGTTTATATGCCCCACATTAGTATCTACATTGCACTCGTGCGAAGCCGGGGCGGGTCGCTAGTAGGTATATAATAAAATGCCCAAGTTGTAAGCGACTTTAAATCGTTAATAGACAGACTGCACTATTATTCAACGATGACGTCATTGTTTAAAAACTTCGTAGTAACTTGACATTGACAAATGGGACGTTATTAGCTCCAGTACGGCTAGCACGAAAGCTCTTACATTAGTTACGTATACGTAGCGTTAATGCGAGTGAATTTTGAATTTAAAATACAAATGTCCTATAACATTTTAATTTACTTTATGTGGCATACACAATTTGTATCATACAAATATACGAACTGCCTCGTCGTGGCAAGCGCGACTGCTGATCGTGAGGTCCTGGGCTCGATCCCCAGTTCGGGCAAAGTGTTATTGGGATTTTCCGTGTGGAACTCCTCAGTAGCAGTTCGGAGTTTTGATTTGTACTCGGTTGATGGCAATAGGCTCGCCCACTGTTACATGAGACTTAAACATAACAGCGAAATGAGGGTGTTACTATACACCTCTGCCCAACCCTTCGGGGAATACAGGCTTGATTTTATCCTTACTTCCTTACTCCTTACTAGGTATATATCCTTACTAATATTATAAACGTGAAAGTTTGTATGTTTGTATGGATGTTTGTTACTCTTTTACGCAAAAACGGCTGAACGAATTTGGATGAAATTTGGCACAAAGATAGGCTATGCCCTGGATTAACACATAGGATACTTTTTATCCGGGTACATCAAGTAGTTCCCCTAGGATGCGGGTGAAACCGCGGGTAATAGTCTAGTGTTAAATATACGAATAAAATTTTCAATATTATTAATTAGTATGTGCGAAATGAGAATTTTCAATTTTTTTACTCACATTCTCGAACATATCTGGTATTTCTTCCCAGTCCAATATTGTGGGCATTCCACAACCAGGCCCAACTTCAATATAAAATATAATACATTTGTACTGTGTGTTTAGGCCAGTCCTTATTGAGTCAGGCCTCATGGGGCCCGCTGAATGAACTATGAAATTCGTTTATATTTACTTCGGGCCAATTTTGGAAGTCTGTGGTTTTTGTGATTTTTGGGCAAGTTTGGTCGACTTTCGCAACATCGTTAGCCCAGGGTGAACCAAAATAAATCATTGTTCATCATCATCATCATCATCATAGCAGTCGAAGGACGTCCACTGTTGGACAAAAGCCTCCTCCATAGATCGTCCTCATTGGTCTGTGGTCAGGACTTCATCGTTCTCTCACTACCCTAAATCATAGTACCTACTGTATCCATTGAAATTGTTAAATATATTATTTTTAAAAGAGTAACCACGGAGTTTCTTGCCGGCTCTTCTCCATAGGAAACGACTAATTGGAACCGTGCATCTAAATTCGACTTTTCATAAGCACCTGTATTGGTTTATGTGATTTTTTTTTTGATTTTGATGTCCACAACGGCCGGTTACATACCGCTTGCATCCAACGAAGCCTACATGCAACAACAAGAGGTATGTTTAGTATTTCTCTACGAAATCGAATCAGAAATGAGGAGATCTGTAGAAGAACTAAATTTGCCGATATAGATGAAAGAATTATCGTTAGGTGTTTAAAATACCTACCTACAATAATAAAGGTGATGCGTGTGTGTGTATGGTGTTTTATATATTTTATATTTTTTATATATATATATTTTTTTTGTATGTTGTTAAATTTCTTTTTTTTGTTGTTTTATTTTATTTTATTTATATTATAATTTGTTTGTTTTGTAACTAGCTGAATGTCCGCACGTGTTTTAGGTGATCACTGAAAATCAGCGCTGTGTCTGTGGCCCACGCCATAGCACAGCATTATGCTGAGTGGTCACCTTTTTGTCACAGTAGTCTTTTATTTTAATATTATTTATATACTATCATGTTTTGTGTTAAAGTGTATCTGTGACAAATAAATGTTTTTTCTTTCTTTCTTTCTAATTACGAGTAGTTAGCTGAAGTGGCAATGGGCGGGACATAGCTCGAATAACTGATGGCCTTTGAGGCAGAATGGTGTTAGAGTGGAGACCACTCACAGGAAAATCTCTAAATGATGAAATCAGGCGTTACTTTGCGGGAATCCATGACCTACAAATATACAATAAAAATATTTAGTGTTAATTCCGCGAAAACAGTTGATCAAGCCTGAATGCAGTATGCAGCACCGCCCTCCCGCCCGCAAATATATGCAAATGCAGAAGGTGCGATTAATAACATGCAACACACAAGCAAAACAAACCGATACGACACGTGTTTCGCCCTCCACGGGGCATCCTCAGGAGTTGTTGATTCGTATCGGTTTGATTTGTTTGTGTGTTGCATGTTATTAATCGCACCTTCTGCATTTGCATATACGAGTATTTGCGGGCGGGAGGGCGGTGCTGCATACTGGATTCAGGCTTGATCAACTGTTTTCGCGGAATTAACACTGAATATTTTTATTGTATATTTGTAGGAAAATCCCTGTTACAACAATATAAACTTCAGTGGGCTATCGTTTTAGCTCTGGGCTAGAAGATGGTGCACAAGTTAGCCTAATTCCGGTCCTTCACATTTGCACGAATGAATATGCGAACATTTTCCATACAAAACGGAAAACATTCGTACAATGTACGAATGTTCGAGCGCTTATGAGTGACCGGGGTAAGATTTGTTTTGATATAAAGAACTAGCGACCCGCCCCGGCTTCGCACGGGTGCAATGTAGATACTAATGTGGGGCATATAAACCTGCCTCTTGAATCACTCTATCTATTGTTAAAAACTGCATTAAAATCCGTTGCGTAGTTTAAAAGATCTAAGCGTGTAGACAGCGGGAGCGACTTTATTTTATACTATGTAAAGATGTATAAATAGACAGTTTTGAACAGCAAAACAGATTCTAAAACAGCTCTAGCTGATCGATCTATCTTTCTTTAATTAACGAGGCTAGAAAGGAGATCGGAGGGGGTGCTCCAAGTGAAAAAAAAAGTCATTGGCTAAAGTGAAATAATAAAATATTCAAATATTTATTACATAAAGCCACTTTTTACATTATAATATTGTTCATTTGCACGCGTCTGAGTCAGAGCAATTCAAACACGCCGAATTTTAATTTTTATAACTGCGAGAAAATGAGATAGCTAGATGCTTCAGACGCATCACGATAAAAGCAAGGCGCTAAAGGGGACCGAGGGGCCTGAGACGCACATTTCACACGCATAACCAGTGCTAATTTCGCTTCTTCGAAGAAGCGAAGTTAGCGTTGGTTATGCGCGTCTTCTTCAGTCACTTGGACCAAGGCACATACAAAAATATCCGATCTCTTTAACGGGTTGATATGAAATGTCTAGAAATGAAGCCAGAGGTACTGTAAAGAGTTTTACAGAAGAACCGAGCAACTTTAGATGTAGGTAAAACTTAGGTACCTATCAACACCGTTAGTTTTACTTGCAGGTTCAAAGTGATACTCAGAATTACATAACATAACATCACGCCTTGTATTACCCAAAGGGTCCGGCAGAAATGTTTTTAGTACACCCTCAATTCGCCAGTTATGTTTAAGTCCTATGTAATAGGGGGCGAGCCTATTGCCATTAACCGGGCACAAATCCAGAATCCGGGCTGCTACTGAGAAATTCCTAATTGAAAAACTCAATAACATTGCCCGACCTGGGGAATGATATGTGTTTTGAAAAATATTATTGTTTGTATATTTTTGCTGAAGATGTTTATACAGGTGGGAAATTTCGGATGCCCCAGTACAGACAGGAAATCTTAACCGTTGTAGCTAGTGTAGCTACAGAAAAATGTTTTTAAGAGACTAACCATAACTTTTGAAGATATTGCGAACTGCATTAACAGTTTATATTATTAAAATTTTCACTCTGTATATTATTTACCAAGCATATTTTTGATATTTTATTACGCACCGATAGCCTAGCGGTTGAACGCTTGCTTTACATATAGGAGGGTCTGAGTTCGATCCAGGGTCGCACCTCGGGACTTTTTGAATTATCACTTCCTTTAACGGTGTAGAAAAACATCGGTAAGAAACTGCAAACCTGAGAAGGCTCCATAAAGTTCTCAATGGTGTGTGTAGTATGCCAACCCGCACCAGGTCAGCGTGGTGGACTAAGGCCTAAACTCTTCTCATTCTGAGAAGAGGTCCGTGCCAATGCTGATTGTGTTTGTTTGTACTAAAATAAAGTTTGAGCTACGCGATGACTGATGCATGCGTGCCGTCAGTTAGGACAGGTCAACTCAAACCTGCTATGGCACTTTCCTAAAAAGGCCATTCTAGACGTTGCCCTACATTGTTACACTCACATAGTTTTTATACCACAATGTCTGGAATTTAAAAGAGACCTTGATCTCTGAGTTTGTTTCGGCTTTTCTTCTCAGAGCTAGTCATACATTGATTTGTAAAAGAGTCTGTAACAGATTTATTTACAGAAATAAAAGTAATTTATCATTATTTACCTCCTTGATTTCTCATGTCTTTTTTTCACCTTCCTCTCAACGAAAAGCACTTAAAACTCAGAATTCACTGAATAAAAGCTCATTCTTCCTTGTTTTACCACGAAATTTAACTCAAACAAAGGAAACAATTTCACATTTATTTTCAAAAACGCATTATTGCCACGACATCATTTAACATGGACGCGGGACGTGGCGCGACAGGTACGTGGACAGCATACATGAATATTAATTGATACGTCTCTCTGTCGTACGCGGGTTTCTATTTTGTGGGAATTTATTTTATGTATATTGTTTTTAACTGTCGCGTTGGTCTCGTGAGGTCCAAGGTTCGACTTCCAGGTCGGGCAAAGTGTTCTCGGGTTATTCCGTGTGGAATTCCTCAGTAGCAGCCCGGAGTTTGAATCTGTGCCCGGTTGATGGCAATAGGCTCGCTTCCTGTTACATAGGACTTAAACATATCGGCGAAATGAGTGTTACTAAACCTTTACCCAACCCTTAGGGGAATACAGACGTGATGTTATGAAATAAAAAACCTGTTTAAACAATCAAAATACCTAAATGTCCTAAATAGAATAAATAGACTAAAATTCAGTAGGCTTAGCACGTATGTTGTCACGTTAGTAAAGTAAACGTAATGTAAGTGAATTTTGAATCGGAAATACTCGTTTCGCACATACTATTTAATTAAATTGAAAACCTTATCCAATCTATGTACCTATGATACAAATTGTGCATGTCGCAATTTTTTTTACCAAAATGTTATAGGACAGTTGTATTTTCGATTCATAATTCGCTTATATAGCGATATGTTTACGATACTATACGTCAAACGTTCGTGCTAGCTCTACGGAAAGGAAATTCATCACCCCCTCCAAACGCCCCTGGTCGTAACATAGTGCAGATCTATCAATAGTATTTGTCAATTATTTTTTTCATAATAAACATACTATAATAAAAAAAAAACACAAAAAACGAACGCAATTTTTATAACAAATGCTTAATTTACAAACGTTTTAAAACTGTTTATTAGACAGAGACAGCACTACTGTGCGCTGACGTCATAACATAGTAACGCCATTGTAATTTCACGTATTGTTCTGTTAAGTGCAAGGATAGAAAAATCCACAATCATCGTTTTTTTACGTATCTTGTTCGTTCTATAAATAACATAACATAATCAGCCCATTACAGTCCCACAGCTGGGCAGAGAGCTCTTCTCAGAATGAGAAAGGTTTAGGCCTTAGTCAACCACGCTGGCCTGGTGCGGGTTGGCAGACTACACACACCATCGAGAACTTTATGGAGCTCTCTCAGGTGTGCAGGTTTCCTCACGATGTTTTTCCTTCACCGTTAACGCAAGTGTAATCAAATTATGATCCCCACATGAATTCGAAAAGTCAGAGGTACGGGCCGGGATTGGACTGAGACCCTCCTGCATGGGAGGCAAGCGATCAACCGCTCGGCAATTATTGCTTAAGTTCGTTCTATACTTTATTTTTTTTTATTAAATCCTTCTTTATTTTGAATAGTAGTGGACACCCTATTGGTAACCACTTTTATGCCTTTATGCCATGTTTGCCTTTTATGATTTTAGCACTAATTGCAACTCGCTTTACGTGTAGTAAGTGTCAGTCGCCTCATTAGCGAAGTTTGTCACTTCGCTACGGTGAAAAAGTGCGGTTGCGGACAGCTTTTGACGTCACTTCGAAGTTCCAGTCACGCATAAGTATCTGGTTTTGTATTGAAACGTTATGGCAATTAGTCTAATTGGCGAGAGACTTATGGTAAGATTCGTTGGTCTAGTGATCGTGAGGTTCTAGGTTCGATCAAAGTGTTATTGGGTTTTTCCGTGTGGAATTCTTCAGTAGCAGACCGAAGTTTCGATTTGTGCCCGGTTGATGGTAATAGACTTACCCCTATTACATACATACATACATACATACATAAACTCACGCCTTTTTCCCATGGGGGTAGGCAGAAACTATAGAACGCCACATGCTACGACTCTTACATACCCCTTTCGCTTCATCCACATTCATACATCTTGTCATACACGCACGCCGGTTGAGAGTACTACGCACCTGACCTTTGTGAAGAACATCACCAATAACATCGATGTATGTCCTTCTAGGACGTCCTCTACCGGCGTTCCCATTAACATCCGCCTTATAAATTTCTTTTGTTAATCGCCGTTCACTCATTCTCTCAACATGGCCAAACCACCTAAGCATACTCCTTTCAATTTTTGTCACTACATCATCTTTTAAACCGCAACTTTGTCTAATCTCTTCATTTCTCAATCTATCATTCAAAGTTACACCGCACATACTTCGCAAGGAACGCATTTCCACGGCATTTATTCTACTTTCATGCCTCTTCTGCCACGACCAACATTCACTTCCATACATAAGCGTAGGTACCAACACACCATTATGGACAGCCAGTCGTGCCTTTTTGGACATCGACCAGCTAGCCACAACCGCATGCAAAGCACCATATACTTTATTTCCCGCATTTGCTCTCCTTTCCACATCTTCGTCAATCTTACCATCTCTTGTAAACATGCTTCCCAAATAAACAAACTCATTCACCTGTTCAATACTTTCATCTCCTATCTTTACTTTACACTCAGATACATCTGCATCTCTTTCAAAAACCATTACTTTCGTCTTGCTTACATTAATTTTCATCCCTTTCATATTATATGCTCCATTCATCATAGTTACCATGTCTTGCAACTCTTCCTATTACATGGGACTTAAACATAACGGCGAAATGAGGGTGTTACTATACCATCGCCCAACCCTTCGGGGATGACTTTCATTTGAGAGATCTTCTAACAGCAGTTACCAAAAAGAAGAATTCCGTACATATGTTACTTAGATTACATATAATATACCTCTAGATAGAGACACCGCGTTGCCGCTCATGAGACAGCAATATAAAATTAAAAATACTCCATCCTCCCATCGTAGAGCATACAATATACATTATACACTTAACTAATGGAGTCTATTTCTCATACATACAAGAATACGGGGAATCCGACGTTCTGTGACGATGAGTTGGCTAATTGGCTAACATTTAAAAGTTCGCCATCAATCGAAAAAATGGCACGGCTTATGAGACGGACGATACGATGCTTTGTCTCAGTTTTCTTACTTATTTTGTAATGCTTCTCACTGTTATCATGGCTACAAACAGAGGTGTAATCTATATCTATACTTATATTACAAAGAAGAAAGATTTGTATTTTTGTATGTAACGAATAAACTTAAAAACTACTGGACCGATTTCAAAAATTCTTTTGCCGTTAGAAAGCTACGTTATCACTGAGTAACATAGGCTACGGGCGGAGCCGTGAGGACACAGCTAGTCTAAGATATGACAACTTTTATTTTTTAACATACATACATAGGTACATAAACTCACGCCTTTTTCCCATGGGGGTAGGCAGAAACTATACAAGGTTAGTCAAAAAGGGGGTACTAAGCAGAAACGGTGTTAAAGTACCCACAATAATGGTCAACTTTTGTTCTACAACTTTCCCCAAAAGTCCATAGTTCAAGAAAAATAGCTGTTCAAAGAATTCATAAAAATACGCTAAATTCTATCTAACCTCAGCTATGATCAGCTGTGTTTACATTTTAGGTCATATACATATTTGGGGTCACGGACTAGAAGCTCCGTTTTCTGAATTCGTAACTAAAGCGGGGGCGAAGATTTTCTGAAAAAATAAAAATAAAAATCATTTCTCATGGAATCTTTTTTATCGAATTTTGAAACAATAATCAGTGATACATTAAGTGGCCCGCGGCTTAGTACTCCCTTTCCGACTAACCTTGTAGAACGCCACATGCTACGACCCTTACATACTCCTTTCGCTTCATCCACATTCATACATCTTGTCATACACGCACGCCGGTTGAGAGTACTACGCACCTTTCCTCTGTGAAGAACATCACCAATAGCACCGATGTATGTTATTTTTTAAATACGTCTCAATCATGTTAAAGCTGCATTTAAGAGGGATCTCTCAAATGAGAGCTGTTTATCACCTAATACGGGCCCTAGAATCCTCAACGATATTGCAAGCCATTACTTGCACTTGAAACTAGGCAGATTAAATGCTCTCACTCAGACTGTCACTTAAACGCTATTAAGATGTTTAAAACCAATACAATTGCGCTACGTGCTTCCAATAACAACTAAAACCTTGTTCACATTGTAGCGATCCGGTTTTATAACCGACTTAAAAAAGAGGAGGTTCTCTACTCGGCACATGTTTTTTTAAATAACATAATACATACTCACGCCTGTAAAGTAAGAGCAGTGATAGCCAGTGATAGTGTGATCGTCGGACTGCCAAGTCATAGGTCTCGAGTTCGAACCCTAGGCACGCCCCTCTGACCTTTCGGATTCATGTTCTCTTCACTTGTTAAATTGTTAAAAACGGTGAAGGAAAACATCGTGAGGAAACCGGCATGCCTGAGAGATATTTCTCGACGGAATGTGGCGTCAACTCTGACACCAGGTTAGTCAAACCACACGAAAAGAGAAGACGCCTTTAATCCCCGAAGGGGTAAGCAGAGGGTGTTCTCCTATTACAGGAGTGTACGCTCACGTTTCGCCTCTGGTATTAAGTCCCATGTAATAGGTGGCGGCCTATTGCAATTTTTCGGCCACAATAAATATCTTAACATTTTCTAAAGTCAGTATCCTTAATTTCATATAGGTTTTAATTCTTCGTTATCTGTGTGGCTTAAAACCGACTTCTGAAAATATTAATGTTATTATGTGTGTTATTTTAAACTTTCCAGTTTTTTGAAGTGATTGTTATTTTATCTTCTTTTTTTAAGTCAACTTTTTTTTTGAACTGATAAATTGAAGGCTGAGAAAGCGGTTGTTTCATTTATTGAGAATCTTCTCGTGGATGTACAACATCCCTTACTGAAAATATGAAGATAATGATGTGCATGTCCCCCAAACTTCCCAGCATTCAAATGGAACTGCCAATGATTCTAGTAAGAAATCACGCGTCAAGTTGTTTAATAGATAGCTAGTTAGTTAATAAAATACCTCACGACTTCAACTTGTCTATTAAAATACCAAAATGCTTACTTATTTCTTTATTAGGCCACGGTGCCCATTAAGAAAATGTTTCGCAGCATTAGTGGCTAATGGCGGCCCTGACAAACAGCCAAGCCCGCCGCCATTTTGTTATTTTGTTGCTGAAAGTTATGGGAAGCGATTCCCATGTTGACTGGGGAATTAAACAATAAGAGGTTGTTTTCCTTGCGAACCAAGGGTAAAAATAGGCTGCTATTCTATTCAAGGGGGTCATTAGAGGCTACGGAAGGACTTACCACATTCCGTTCTGCTTAGCCTTTTCCCAACTAAGTTGTAGTCAGCTTCCAGTCTAACCAGGTGCGGCTGAGTATCAGTATTTAAACGGAGCGACTGCCATCAGACCTCCGCAACATTGTCCAAATCTCCATTGTCCCATATGAATGTTCGTTGTCGTTGAAATCGATCTCAGAGTTATTCAGGCAACTGAACTTCCAAAAGTATGCCATCTGCGTCATTTTGAGGCTATTGTGCTGGATTTATGGGCTGAATGCATAATTGTGGTTGGAAATACCTGTGTAAAGTCGAGCGCACACTAATTTATCTCACTTTATGTTGTTCTACAAGGTTAGTCGGAAAGGGGGTACTGAGCCGAAAGGGTGTTAAAGTACCCATAATAATGGATAACTTTTGTTCTACAACTCTCCCCAAAAGTCATTAGTTTAAGAGAAATAGCTGTTTAAAGATTTCATGAACAGCTGTGTTTATATTTTAGGTCATATTTGGGGTAACTGATTAGAAGCTCCGTTTTCTGAATTCGTAACTAGAGCAGGGATTTATTTTGTTGAATAAACTAATATGAAAATCATATTGCATGGCTTTTTTTATCGAATACACGACAAGACAAGTCAAAGAGATTTTTTATCAGAACAGTCTGAACATATTTTTCTTTTTTTAATTAAATCTTCAAGTAATATGCTATTTACGTTAAGTTTCTCAGTAGGGTGTGGACTGCATGAAGGGGTATGCAGGGGTTGACTAACACATGGTTTAACATAATATACACCGTGTAACAAAAATGTGTGGTTATATTTAAGGTGGATGTTTGGAGATTTAAGGTCAAAGCACACATATTAAATCGGAAAGGGATAGTCGCCGTATTAACTCGAACCCTTCCTACTGTAACGCACACTAATCGGAATCGTAACGTAATCGCCTCGCCTCGGGACAAACTCACGAACCGCGGTGCGGTGCGTGGTCAAATTGGTTCCCGCGCTTACGGCTCGTCGTTCCCGCGCTTACGTCTCTCCGTACCCGAGCTTACGTCTCTTCGTCCACCCTTGCCCCTCACCCCTCCCACGGCCTGCCTGCAGCACATTACTGTTACTGCGGGCCATAAGCGCGGCGTCGCCTAGCCGTAGCCGAGTCGACGTATCGGAGCTGCTGATTCGCTTTGGTTACGTGCTTACGTTAGGTTGACGCCTGTTTGACGGCGAGACGAAAGGCGATATGGTGACGATCCCTTTCCGAGGTGATATGTGTGCTTTGACTATTATTCAGAGCAACATTTGATAGGTGAAATAAAAAAAATCGGTCAAATTTGTTTCGACTTTCCATACGAATTGACCCGTTCAGCTGATGCCATTTTGTTCTGCTTAGCCTTTTTTCCAACTTTGGGTTAGCTTCCAGTTTAACCAGATGTGGCTGAATGTGGCTGTATTTTACACGGAGCGACTGCCATCAGACCTCCGCAACCCAATTACTGGGCAATGCCGATATTCTAAGGTTAAACTAGTTATCAGACGTTCGGGTTTCTGACTTCCCGTAACGACTGTCATAGGTATTTGTATGTCACTCAGGACCGACTGTTTAACGTACTTTCCAAGGCACGGAGGGGTCTCGATGTGTAACGAATGGTCTCCCATCCCCAGACTGACCGCGGTAGGCACAGCTTGACCTCGCAAATCGTATGATCCACGCGTTTGGTAATTAGCCCCTTTGTAAGAGTTTAGGATGGCTTTAGGAGTCAACCCTCGACTACCATGTGCACATAAAATTTAGCAGGCGTGTACTTACGGGAGGATAAAGAATAACACTTGTAACCGTATAATATATATTTAATTAAGAATTACAAAGAGAACAGTAGGGCGTGGTTCGTACAATACGAGGAGTCCAGGGTCTTCTTGAACAGGTGGACACTTAGCTTGGCAACTGTAGCGGCGCGAGAGGGCCGATCTGCAGTGTGCCCGTCCTTTTATAGGTTTGACCCACGCCAGTCAGCCGCCACCCGTCACACCTTAGCTGAAGCCATTTGTATAGAGTCGAAAAAACCAAAATGTTGCTCTGAATAAGAGTCCAAAAAGCCCCCTTGAATATGACCACGCATTTCTGGTACACGTTGTATAACTGTTGGCGCATTTTGTATTAAAAAATCATACGTCCCGTTCCACCTTAAAACGCATTTATGTCTTACAATATACATTCTAAGAAATTAACCATCAGACTCTCAAACCAGCTCCTCGAAGCTGTGGAGTCAGTAAAATATTTACCCTCCATGTGTACTAACTTTAACTTCGCGACTGCACTACATATGTGGGTATTTGGAAATTTATTGCGGCGGGCGGAGCGACGGGCCGTGCTGACATATTTTGTATCTTCACGACTTCGGGAGCAAGGCTGGCGATAATGAACTGCGTTGATGTTAAGTTATTAAGCATTTAAATTAAGATAGTGATGCATAGATGTTGTCGGTAGCTGGTAACACTGGACAACTATGATTAAGGAGGGTAATCGTCAAGATTAATCAACGTACCCGAAGTTATAAACACAGTGGTCATTCGACGGAGCAGAGGATTCTATGTCGAACAGCCGAAGAAGTCTGACCTTTTATATCTGATTTGCTTGTCCTTATTTTCTGATGTTGTGTAAATTATTATATTGTGAACTAGCTTCTGTAACTAATCACTAACCTAATTAAAAGTACTCTCAGTGGTGGAGAGTCTATGTTGGTTTAATTTACTTTATTTACCATGCTCCCAATCCTGACATACTGATGTTAGCTATAACTGTAATGATAGATTCACCCCTATAAGATTCTGTTGTATGTCTTTTATAAGATGATTCTTGGTTTTAATATTTTCTGCCAGATTTGATTATGGTTTTTTCAAATGGAGCAGAAGGCCAATTCTTTAAACAAAATTGTTGAAAACGGCAATCGAAAAATTAGAAGAAAAAAGTCTAAAGCCGTGGATGAGTTGCGTTTCGATTGCGAATTTAACAATCTGTTTGTATAACTGGCCTCTAGTGACTGCTGAGGTGTTAGGGGCATGTACAGTCGGGGAATGAAAATGTTATACACCTTAAGGTCTATTTTTGCTTGCACAGTGCAAGAAAAGAACTATTTTACCGACTACGTATTGCCAACATTATAGAAATGAAAATACAAGTATTTTTATACAGGATAATTATGAAGGTAACATGGTGACAGACACTAGTAATGTAGATTTGATTGATGTCTGTTAGGATCCTTACGGGATAAAGAATAAAATGTGGACTGTATTATAGCTGGTTTATTTTATAGAAAATCGTAAAATAATTGCAGAGTTATTTTTTGTGGACAGCCGACCGTTTCTAAGCAACGGCTCTCGTGTTTATTCTAGAGGGTGCGCTTACAGCGCGGCTGCGCGGGGTTGCGGTGCGTGGACATGCTCCCCGGGTTGAAGAATGTTCTTCAAAGGTCCATGGGCAGGGTGCAGAAGTTGTTCCATCCTCTCCGAATGGTTCCTTTCTTGGTCTTGATCTCCGCCACTCGATTGATACCATCGACTCCGGGGTAAACGTGGGTTACACGTCCGAGAGGCCAGAGCAGGGGTGCAGTCGTCTTGTCTCTAATCAGTACAAGCGAGTTAAGTGTAATGCTGTCGTTGGACCTCCTCCATTTAGTTCTCTGCTGAAGTGTACAAATATAATCATTACAGAAACGTTTCCAAAAATGTTGTTTTATGCATTCCACCCGCTTGTAGCGCTGCAGCAAAGTGACATTAGCATTCTCAGCTACCTGTGGACTTGACACTGACGTTGAGACTCGTCCAATTAGAAAATGGGAAGGAGTTAGGACAGACAGGTCGCTGGGTTCGGTGGATAAAGGTATCAAGGGGCGAGAGTTCAAAATAGATTCAATTTGAGTGAGACAAGTGGACATTTCGCGCGGGGTTGCGGTGCGTGGACAATGTCATCGTTTTTACAACAAAACTCTCGAAGACATTACATGGCACTACTACATCATATGGAGCCAAAGGGCAATTTTGATCTTTCCTACCAAATACCTAAACATAATTTTCCATACATTGGTCTGTTCCGTTCAACAGTTTGAAAAGGTAACATCTGCCCGCGATGTGGGAAAGGAATGAATTTGAAAACTGACGAAACTATTAATTCCCCTACTGTACAAACAGCTTTCTTATATGTAAAATCTACACGTGTTGAACAATAATAGTTCTGCGTCCACCAAGGATATCTTCGACAGTATTACTAGAGTGCTCTGTGTAATCCTAGAAATCGAACTCGGACCCTCACGTATAGAAAGCAAGCGTTCGACCGCTAGGCTATCGGTTCTATTTGTTTAAAGGTTTCGAAGTACAATGGACCTAAAATTCTGGACGACACATCACACAATATGGACACGATGTTTAACACAATAAATTACTGCCTCCAAAAGATTTATTCATTTTTAATCCCCGGTGGAACCCGTAAAAACAGAGGCTTTTAAAAAAGGGTGTTACATTCGGCGTGTGGTTTGTTGGCGATCCACATTTTAAACGCACATGTTGAACCGCAACTCCGTTCGCACACAATTAATGGTTCACAATATTGTTGACCAAATTATTATTTGCTGACTGTTAATATACAAAATACATACATACATAAACTCACGCCTTTTTCCCATGGGGGTAGGCAGAAACTATAGAACGCCACATGCTACGACTCTTACATACCCCTTTCGCTTCATCCACATTCATACATCTTGTCATACACGCACGCCGGTTGAGAGTACTACGCACCTGACCTTTGTGAAGAACATCACCAATAACATCGATGTATGTCCTTCTAGGACGTCCTCTACCGGCGTTCCCATTAACATCTGCCTTATAAATTTCTTTTGTTAATCGCCATTCACTCATTCTCTCAACATGGCCAAACCACCTAAGCATACTCCTTTCAATTTTTGTCACTACATCATCTTTTAAACCGCAACTTTGTCTAATCTCTGTTAATATTTTAACATAAAATCACGCCTGTATTCCCCGTAGGGTTGTGCATAGGTGTATAATAATAAAATCATCATCATTTATTTCAGACAAGAATCTTATCCATATTATATGTTAGTAATAACAGTTAGTAGTAACAATTTGTTTACGTAAAATCAGCGTGGAGTTGCATCCATCTCCGCATCATGGGTGTCTCCCAACGATCCACGAACACATTCAGAATAGTGTTGGTGCTACCGCGAACACGAGCTAATAAAGAGGCGCACCTATTTCGCATGATGGCAGCAAAACCATTGATATGGGACATCGCAAACATCCCAGAAGCACTACATCGCCACTGTAGCCTCAGCAGCACCCTGAGTGCATTATTATATTGGACACGTAGATCACTATATGCCCGCTGAGTAGACCGTACCCACAGGCTGCGCGTGTAGAAAGATTGACAATAAACTTTGAAAAGCGTTATTTTAACCGTCCTTGTACATCGCGCGAACCTGCGGGCCAGCATGTTACAACGGACAGCCAGTGACCTACGTTCCCTCTCTATGTCCTGATTGTCCTTAAGATCATCGGTGACCCAGTGGCCCAAGTATTTAAACTTTTTCACTCTACTCAAGACATTATTTGTCTAGTGAGATATTAGGAATATCTGAGTAGGTCCTAGTGCTTGGCCAGATTGGCAGCGCGGTGCGGGGAGCGGCGCGGGTGCGGGAACGCGCGCGATTTGCCTGTCCGCAGTCGAGCGCACAGAGTACATTATAATACACAGAGTACATTATAATACACAGAGTACATTATAATATACTGGTCGAGCGCGGCTTCGTTCTGAGCGTTGCCGTGTCCAGTGTTTGTCAAAATATAATATGGATAAAGAAGACTTATTTTTACTGGAAAATTCTTACTAAAAAACGATGTTTCGACATCCACAGTGCAGATCGTGCTTGAATAGCACTTATTAATTCTTCAACATTTAATTTTGAAGACGCTATCACAACATCGCGCGTGGTCAGCTCGAACTAGTTTGAGATCCCCCGCTTCCGCGCGGGTTGTCGCTTGCCGCCCGCGCTCTCACTGCGGCCACTTGTATGAACGACCTATGGCGTGAGCTACCCGCGCGCTCCCCGCGCCAAGTAGCCCGCGCCGCTTCCTGCGCCCGCGTGCCTACTATGGACACTCAAATGAAGTTCTTCTGTTTGAACTCGCCGCACCGCGCCCGCCCCGCGCCCGCGTTTGCAGTCTGGCCAACGGCTTAGTACCTAATTTAAAAATCATTATCTCATTCTTTTTAACGTTGTATTTGAGCCCATGTATAGTACACCTCCTCATTTTACCGTTATGTTTGAGTCCCATTTAATAGGGGGCGAGCCTATTGCCATCAACCGGGCACAAATGCAAACTCCGGGCTGCTACTGAGGAATTCCACACGGAAAAACCCAATAACACTGTCCGACTTGGGGATCGAACCCGGGACCTCACGATCAGCAGTCGCACTTGCGATCACTAGACCAACAAGGCAGTTATTTGTAGACGGTTATGTTTTATTTATTTCGATATTATAAAGTGAGTGGATATTATTATTTGATTTTTGTTGAAGTCATTATTGAGTCTAAAAACAGTCTAGATTTATTTTTATTTTTGTGTGTCTAAGACTCAGTGATTGTTTAGGCTTTAATGCCTTCAAGTCAATAATAGCAAACTCATGACACATCCAAATCTACAAGGTGTAAAAATACTCTTCACGAAGCCGTCAACCATGCATTCAGTACATCAAACTAAGTAACCCTACGCAAAAAATGTCACTGGGAAACGACTATTTTTTGGGTGTAACATTTTGTTTTACTGTAAAGCTAATTGTAACGCACTCAAAACACTGTGCTGATAGATGCAATGAGTAGTAAACGGGTAATGGAGGTATTTCAAGTACATTTGCAACCTTCAAAACTAGTTTTTTTTTTTAAGTTGTGAAAAAGTTGGAACTTTTAACTCCAATATCTCCGTAACTAGAAGGTTCCCAGGTATAGTCCAGAACAAAAAAATGATCGCAATGACGTGGAGAATAAGTGCCTTTCGGCTTCGTTAAGGGTCTTTTTACACCGTTTATACTAATATTATAAAGAGGAAAGATTTGTATTTTTGTATGTAACGAATAAACTTAAAAAGGACACAGCTAGTGCTAAATAATTATGTATTGTCATCTTACTTGCGTCAGAACCTCTGTACTTGCAACTAACCTTAGTTTTTTATTGAAATCAAATTCGCTGTTTTAGGAACTGATTTGCCATCATTATATCCTCTAAATATATACCTAACAGTGGCAGCCTACCGATTGAACGCTACCTTTCATGCGGGAAGGTCTTAGTTCGATCTTGGTCCACACTTCTGACTTTCAAATTTATTTACGGATCAGAATTTGATTATCACTTGCGTTGAAGGAAAACATTGTGACGAAATCTGCACACCCGAGAGGGCTCCAAAAAGTTCTCAATTGACAAATGTTCGTTGGTGTTTATTGGCCTGCATTGGTTATGTGTGTACATAACATAAACATAATCAGCCCATTACTGCCCCCCTTCTGGGCACGGGCCTTTTCTCAGAATGAGAAGGGTTTATTTAGGTCTTAGTTCACCACGCTGGCTTATTGCGGGTTTGCAGACTACACACACCATCGAGAACTTTATGGAACCCTCTCAGGTGTGCAGGTTTCCTCACGATGTTTTTCTTTCACCGTTAACGCAAGTGATAAACAAATTCTGATCCGCACATGAATTCAAAGGACCGGGATCGAACTCACAACCTCCTGCATGGAAGGGAAGCGTTCAACCGCTAGGATATCACTGCTTTTGCATGTGTGTACACTGCATTATAAACTTGCTCATACATAGATATACATAAACTCACGCCTTTTTCCCATGGGGGTAGGCAGAAACTATAGAACGCCACATGCTACGACCCTTACATACTCCTTTCGCTTCGTCCATATTCATACATCTTGTCATACACGCACGCCGGTTGAGAGTACTACGCACCTGACCTTTGTGAAGAAAATCACCAATAACATCGATGTATGTCCTTTTAGTACGTCCTCTACCGGCGTTTCCAATGACATCCGCCATATAAATTCCTTTTGGAAAACGCCGTTCACTCATTCTCTCAACATGACCAAACCACCTAAGCATAGATAGATAGATAGATAGATATACTTTATTGTACACTAAAAGAAATAAAACAGAAGGAGTACACATTATTAAGAACAGTACAAATGGCGGTCTTATCGCTTAAAGCAATTTCTTCCAGCATCATCATCATTCTCCTGCCCTTATTCCAACTTATTTGGGGTCGGCGCAGTATGTCTCTTTCCATACATCTCTATTAGCCGTCATTTCAGTAGTCACCCCCTTTCTAGCCATATCATCTTTCACACTATCCATCCATCGCTTCTTTGGTATTCCTCTACTCTTATAACCATCCACATTCATACTCAATACTTTCCTCACGACATGTTCCTCGTTCCTCCGCATCACATGCCCATACCATGACAATCGGTTTCCACACAACTTCTCAGTCACCGGCGCCACTTTCAGGCTTCTTCTTACATACTCATTTCTAATTCTATCCATTCGCGTAATACCACACATGCCTCTTAGCATTCTCATCTCAGCTGCATGCCTTTCAATTATCCTTTTTTGCCAAACCACCTAAGCATATTCCTCCATAAACTTGCTAATTACGTGTAAAATCGCAGGTAACATATTTTTATGACACGATAATAAAAAATAAAGGTCGTATAAACACAATTTTACTATGCGTGCATAATTTTATATTAATTTTTACATGTAAAATGACTATTTTTTTATTGTAATTATTTAGTACTTCCTGCATATTAAATAAGATTTAGGGTGGTAACTTGCGTTTTTTATGTTTCAGTATTTTCAACGTGTTTTTATAACAAAAAAAAAATATTTTAATTTTATTACAAAAGTTCATTAAAGCCCCTCGTTGGTCTAGTGGTGGGCAACTGACTGCTGATCGTGAGGTCCTGGGTTAGATCCCCAGGTCGGACAAAGTGTTATTAGGTTTTTCCGTGTGAAATTCCGCAGTAGCTGAGTTTGGATTTGTGTCCTGTTGATGGCAATGGGCTCGCCTCCTATTACATGGGACTTAAACATAACAGCGAAATGAGGGTGTTACTATACACCTCTGTCCAACCCTTCAGGGAATACAGGCGTCTTCTTCTTTTCCTGTGGTTAGTAACTAATCTGGTGTCAGAGTTTATGCCGCCCATAGGCCTCTGACTTGGCTTCACATGCCGTCGAGAAATATCTCTCAGGCATGCCGGTTTCCTCACGATGTTTTCCTTCACCGATTTTAAGCAAGTGATAATTATACTATACGCACATAAATTCGAAAAGTCAGAGGTGCGCCTTGGGTTCGAACTCGAGACGTATGACTTCGCAGTCCGATGGTCACACCACTAGGCTATCACTGCTGATACAGGCGTGATGTTATGTTGATTAAGAGGAAAAACACAGTTTATTTCTACGAGTAAGCTCTCAAAAATACAGCCATATGTGCTGCCAACAAGGGTATCAAAAGGAAACATTAGTCGGTCTCTTATCACTGCGACAGAACAGACGCCAACCCTCCAAATTAGCACAATTCCTATGTACAGTGAAGGCTTATCGTAAACCTTTGATACGGCCGTAAAATCCGCACGAATAAGGCTGGTTGCATTGACCCAATTTAGTACATTGAGCTGTTCGAATTCCGAATGCGTACAACACGGATATCCAACCGTCAGTTAGAGACAGGTCACACGATGCGTTGCCGAGACACACGGCAATGATCAGGGACTGAAAGTGGTTTCGGTACGATACCATTAAAATATAAGGATACCGTTGTCTTATAAAGTTTCGGCAATACAGTTATTTAACCTTTTTACTATTTCGGTACCGAACAATATTTACATACACATACATACATAAACTCACGCCTTTTTCCCATGGGGGTAGGCAGAAACTATAGAACGCCACATGCTACGACCCTTACATACCCCTTTCGCTTCATCCACATCCATACATCTTGTCATACACGCACGCCGGTTGAGAGTACTACGCACCTGACCTTTGTGAAGAACATCACCAATAACATCGATGTATGTCCTTCTAGGACGTCCTCTACCGTACGCGATGATCTCCAGCCACCCTAGTGTGTGGCCTGCGGGCGGCGGGTTTGGGGACTCGCCGCCCGACCAGTAACAGGCCCGAGAAGGCGGCGCGCCGTGTTCCGTGCGCGCTTCTCAGGAGGACGTGGGGCAAGGCCCCACAGAGGAGAGGTCCGCCATGGGTTGGAGGACCGGGACCTGCCGGGGTTGCGGTGCATGCTTTTGTGAATCCCGCGACCCTGGCCGTACGGTCAGGAGAAGGAACACCGTTGGTTTTTAGCCGGTAAGAGTCCGGCAGACCCCCTCGCCTTCCCCGGGCGAGGGACATCCATGAGGATTTTCAAACGAGAAAAAAAAAAAAAAAAAAAAGGACGTCCTCTACCGGCGTTTCCATTGACATCCGCCTTATAAATTCCTTTTGTTAATCGCCGTTCACTCATTCTCTCAACATGACCAAACCACCTAAGCATACTCCTTTCAATTTTTGTCACTACATTATCTTTTAAACCGCAACTTTGTCTAATCTCATCATTTCTCAATCTATCATTCAAAGTTACACCGCACATACTTCGCAAGGAACGCATTTCCACGGCATTTATTCTACTTTCATGCCTCTTCTGCCACGACCAACATTCACTTCCATACATAAAAAACATAATAACACACATACATAAACATACGAAAAATATTTAATGACGAATTAATCATATGGGCCATTCAAGTATTACGTAAGCAGAATTTTAGTAATTTTTGACCCACCCCTCCCCCTTGTCAGCAAAAGTAAGCAAAGCTTTTACCCCGCCTCCTATGCTTAGGTACGTAAACATTGAAATATATATTTTTTAAACTGTACAGGTTTCTTTATTGTTATTCATGAGCAGCAGTTTTTAAGTCTAGAAAAATAAGTAAATAAATAAAAATTGCTGACGTAATCATCATCATCTAGACACCCCCGTCCCCCATGTCATCAAAAATAAGTTAAGCAAAGACCCCCTCACCCCCCTTTCGTGCTTACGTAATACTTGAATGGCTCCATACTAATGCCATCTGGGGCTTCATAGCGAAGGACAGGCTGGCGCGGCGGTTCATTAATGAAAACCCTAATTCATAAAAGTTGAAGTACCGATACCGGAATATACCGTTTCGCATTTTCAGACTTTACATTTCGGTACCGAAATATATTGAAGTATCGTAATATTCAGGTAACCAGAGTTTAGAGGTATGACGTCGTAGCGTATTTTAAAGATATCTTAATGTTTGGGTTATTCAGTCCTTGATTTCGATGCGTTGGGTGCCACGTGGGCAGTGTGGCGGCCTAACTTTGCTGCTGCTGGGATCAAATCAAAAAATCAAGTAGTTAATTTCGCTTAAAACATGGGTACAGACAGATGTAAACAGAGTCAATATTATATAGTTCCAACACATTTTGTCTTTTGTGGCATGCGAAAATATCATATTTTTGAAATATGTCCAATGTAAATAAATATGTACCTATGTATCTAGTGTTGGATAGTGTGTTAGCGAACTGCAGTGCCGAAGCGCGAAAAAGACCATGTACAGCTACCCCACCTCGTCTGTCTGGCCGCAAGTCGCAATGTGTCTCATACCATGGACATTTCTATGTGGGACGCCGCCGCGCCGATGCGGCATCGCAACGTATCGTGTGACCTACCTCTAACATTATGAGGTACGCACGCACGTACAGGGAATATTCATATTGAAAATTTTATTACAGCTTTTGGAAAAGTAAATGATCATTGCAATTGACAGTTCCGTTCAAAATTGTCTGCTATTTCGAATCTTTGGTATTCTCGCTACATGTGAGGTAGATGAGACTCAAAGATGTTGAAAAGATCATCTAATTTGCCAGCTTACAACCGCCCATTGGACCTACGTATTTAGGTACTTTTGTGACGGGTGGTGGCTGACTAGCGGGGATCCGGGCCAAGCTAAGTGTTCACCTGATCAAGAAGACCCTGGACTCCTCGCATTGTACGAACCACGCCCTGTTGTTACGTTTTTAATTCTTAATTAAATATAATTATACAAGGTTAGTCGGAAAGGGGGTACTAAGCCGAAAGGGTATTAAAGTACCTATAATAAGGGATAACTTTTGTTCTACAACTTTCCCTAAAAGTCAATAGTTTAAGAGAAATAGCTTTTCAAAGATTTCGTAAAAAATATGCTAAAATCTATCTGTCCATAGTCTATGATCAGCTGTGTTTACTATTTAGGTCATATTTAGGGTCAAGGATTAGAAACTTAATTTTCTGAATTCATATGTAACTAAAGCAGTCATGTTTTTTTTTGAAAAAACTAAAATTAAAATCTTTTTCCATGAAAATAAAAATTATCGAATTTTTAAAACTTAGCACTTTCTTTAAAACAGTCATCAGTGATACATTAAGTGGTCCGCGGCTTAGTACCCCCTTTCCGACTAACCTTGTATAGTGTACGGTTACAAGTGTTATTCTTTGTCCTCCCGTAAGTACACGCCTGCTAAATTTTATGTGCACATGCTAGTTGAGGGTTGTCTCTTAAAGCCACCCTAAAGTGTTACACTTTCACTGGGCTAGCAGGGCTGACATAGCCCCGCATTGTTATCAATCCAAAGCCCGTAAATCCGCTGGGTCACCTGCTGTAGTATAACGTGCATTCGCTTCAGTTGGGATATCCAATTGTTATACTGACAGATCGTATATCTGTTTACAAATATAGGACCAGTGCAGAGTCTGTAAATAGTGTTTAACCGGCCTAATGTATTTATTATACGTACGTAACTACGTACGTACTTAATTAATGACAGTTGAATCTTTTGGGTTATGTCCAATGGTTTTGTCTTTTTACGGGATTTACAGTCAAATATGGTTTACAAAAAAAAGTGAGTAAAGAAACAGGATGCGGTTGGTACTTTTTTTCTTTTAAATCGTTTCCCCACGCTGGGGTTTCTCCAGTGACGTGGGTGCGTTTACAGACACAAATCTTCACACGCACAGACATCCAGACCTGGAACAGCTATCTGTAGGCCATACAAATATTTGTTCCGTGCGGGAATCGAACCCACGACCCGTAGCGCAGAAGCCGATCGCTCAGCCACTGCACCAAACGTGTCGTCAAACGTGTCGTCGTGTGTCGTTTGAATACGTCAATACAAGTACTATTGCAGTTACTGATCTCCACCGTAGGCGCCACTGTGATCGCACATTGGACGCCTTGGATTGAGCAGACCATTAAGGTTGAAGAAAATGATCCCTCAATTCATACGCTTGAAGTAAGTTTCATTGCTTTCAGTTGATCGATCGATGAAGGCCCATTCGTATCTAGCCAGGAGCTACGTTTTTATTGCTGCCATATTCCTATTACAAATAGTATATACCCTATTCACGGAATGAAAAAATAAAATGTAAACAACATTTGAGTGTTGGGCCGTGAAGAAGACGGATGAAAGAATATTACACGTAGCGGAGATGAGAATGTTGAGATGGATGTGTGGAGTGACGCGAATGGATAAAGTAAGAAATACGTATATTAGAGGAAGTTTGAAAGTGGCACCAGTGACAGAAAAGTTGAAAGGAAAGCGTTTGTCTTGGTATGGGCATGTGCTGAGGAGGGATGAAACACATGTGACTAAGAGAGTGATGAATATGAATGTTGATGGATGGAGGGGGAGAGGGAGACCTAAGAAAAGATGGATGGATTGTGTGAGGGAGGATATGAAAGATAAGGGAGTAAATGATAATGAGACGGCTGACAGGGAAGAGTGGAAGAGAAAAACATATTGCGCCGACCCCAAGTAACTTGGGACCAGGGCAGGAAGATGATGAAACAACATTTGACTACCGTCTAATTTGCCCCATTTTTTGCTCCAATATTTGATAAGTGTAATTATGTAAAAATCTTTCTTTGTTATGGCTTTTGTTAACATTTCCACAGCTTATATAACATTCTGGCTATAATATTTCAATGACAAAAATAGTTATTAAGTATTTTTATTTAATAAATAAATAAGAATGGAGCAATGTTACCCGTCGTTTCGGAAACATTGCTCCTACATTTAATTTGTACTAAAACAGGCACAGTTTCGGTACAGAGGTAAAGTTAACAGCGTCAGGTATAAATTGCTCCAAAAAATATAATAAGGAAGCAATGTGTTTCTCGTGCTGCTTTCAAAGAAAAGAAATGGCGGAACGGTTTCCGCCATTTCAGGGCATATTTAGTGATGCCAATCTTATAAAACATTTATCGGGTGCGTTCAACAATATTTCAATTTCCTTGTTAGTAGTTGTAGTTTTAGAGATTTGATCGAAATAATCTTTTTTGATATTTGGAGCATAATTTACCTTCAAAGAGCAAAGTAGCCTCATTTTACGGTACTCTTAATAGAGATATTTTCTGTAAAATTATTCATAACATTAATTTCTAACAAAAAGAAATTGTGTGATGTTAATCTATACTGGCCTGCAAAAATAAGTATCACACTTTTAAAATTTCAATTTTTTCTAAACTATAGAAGTTAGAGATTTAAAATAAAAAAACGTTTTATAGCAATTTTTATCAGCTTTCTTTGAAACTATAGTAACAAAGTTAAACTCTTTTTTGAGGACTTTTTGTTTCAAAAATATATCTGGTGTACTTAAAAAGTTATTGCAATTTTAAAAGTGTGATACTTATTTTTGCAGGCCAGTGTATTTGAAACACTTCTTATTCAAGTAGGTTTCGAATTTTTCATAGATTTTATAGAAAATATCTCTGTTAAGAGTAGGTAGTCAAATGTTGTTTACATTTTATTTTTTCGTTCACTGAATAGAGTATAGTCATCATCATCTTACTGCCCTTATCCCACACTAGGTGGGGTCGGCACAACATGTGTACTCCATAAATCCATGTTGTTAGAGGTTTTGGCTTACTGTTTTATGACCGGCCGCCTGCCTGACATCAACCTAACTCGTTGCGCCGTCGCGCGGGTGACCCAACGTGCTTGCTGATGTTTTGCACTGGGTCCAAAAATGATATTATTATGCTTGTCAATCTTATTACCGCCAACTAAGTAGACTATGTTCTTCTTGGTGGGGTATACTTGAAGTTTCTCGACCCACTCATTCAGTTTTGCTAGGGACTTTTGTTCTAACACATCGTAAACTAATATCACAAACTAGACATTACCTTTATAGGCAATGTCTAGTATTTTTTGTATTGTCAGGCATAGAAACCACGTAACGAATCGCCACGTAAAATCTAGTTTTAATTTTATTAACGTAGGTAATGTGTGGTATCGAATGCTATGCCGCTGTGAGGTAAATTTTTTTTTTTTTTTTATATCTTTATTTTATATTTAGGAGGGTTTTTTCTTTACAATAGAAGATGTTACCCTCATAGTATAACAAAATTATAAAGTTTACTTAAATTCTACGTTTAATACACGTCTGTACTAATTTGTAAAGCATCTTAGCTGCCACCGAAGTGGGGGCAGCCAAGACACTATTACATATACCAATTTCAAAACTAAAATTAACTAACAAGAAAAATTGCAGCCTCTCTGCCTCGTTCCGCACACATTCCATCATAACGTGGTAGGCATCCGCTGTGAGGTAAATAGTTAATAAAAACAGCGGGAACTATGTATATGGTTCGTGGACTGCTGTGGGGTGTATCTGTAAGCGGTGTTCTTGAACTGCCTGCTGTTGAAACGACTGCTGTTCGTGAGGGTTCGGTCCTCAGGTCGGGCAATGTGTGTTTGGGTTTTTCCGTGTGGAATTCCTCAGTAGCAGCTCGGAGTTTGGATTTGTGCAGAGGTGATGGCAATAAACGGTGTAAATAGACCCTTAACGAAGCCGAAAAGCTCTTATTCTCCACGTCATTGCGATCATTTTTTTGTTCTGGACTATGCCTGACATTCTAGTTACGGAGATATTGGAGGTCAAAGTTCCAAGTTTTTCACAACTTTTTTCTTAAATACCAGTTTTGAAGGTTGCAAATTTACTTGCAACCTTCAAAACTGGTACATTGCATCTATCAGCACAGTGTTTTGAGCGCGTTACATTGAGCTTTATAGTAAAACGAAATTTTTCACCCAAAAAAGTAATTTCCCAGCGACAATTTTTGCGTAGGGTTACTTAGTTTGATGTACTGAATGCATAGTTGACGGCTTCGTAAAGGGTCTTTTTACACCTTGTTTTTTAAATTATAGGATAGATACCTATCTCGATAAATCGCTGTCAGTAAAGCCCTACCCTAGTAATAAAACGTATAGGACAGGGCGCGGCGCCTGCGATCGTCATAAAATGGATCCACAACCCGTGACCACACACCACTCAGTGATAGATAGGATCTAGTTTGTAGTTTTTTCATGAAGGTTGATCAGCATATGGCTTGATAGATGTATGTGTGTAATGGCGATAGCTTTTTGAATGGTACTTTAGGAGGTTTTATTTCTACATACGTTGCCTCACACTAGGAATTCACCTGTACTGTGTAATGGGTGATTCCTATGATTTACCGAGCGTTATTGGTTAAAATGAATAGGTACTTTTGTATCTTTACCAATATTAAAGCAAATACCTCACAGCTTTGCATAGTAGACCCTCCCATATGTTAGTAGCTATCACAGGTAAAATTAGCTTAAGAGTATATTTATTGTATTTTATTGTCTGTTTATATTGTGTATTGCATACACATTACACTAGGTATATATCGACACCTCCCGCGCATTAGGTCGTATGTCCAAATTTGTGATTTTTCAGGAGAGAGATTCTTAACTTCATCTTTGTCTTGATCAGCCGCAAACGATAGTGTGGGATTAATTTTAGAATATAGCAATGATTGAAGGTTAAAGGGGATAATGAGGTCTTTTGATTGAATTAAAAACTCATATTTTCGTAAAAATAAAAACTTACGACCTTATTCTTGTTGTCGCAAAGTCGTATCTATTTGTTACGACCTTATACCATTAAAAAGCACAACGAATACAGCACGAATAAGGTCGTATGTCAGACATAAGACTTTATGCTGCGTACAGTTTTTTTAAATACGATAATATCGACCGCGCGTAAAATCGCAACTTTCATGTTTCGACGTTTTGCGTCGGACGTATTTCAAATTATTAACTTACGAAAATAGTGATGAAAATCATTATATACTTAAAAACAATTTACTAACACGATTAGGATAAACATGCAAATCATGATAGTAAATTAAAGTAAGAAATAAACTTACCATTTTATCAACGTTCATTAGCCGTTATTTTCACGTTCGAATCATTTTGGTTATTTAAAGCTAATTTTAAATCTTTGATGACCGTACATTACTCATAGTACTAGTATCTAATAAAAACAAAACAGAAAAGTACAAAACACACACAGTTTTTTGTTTTTTTTAGATTTTCAAACTCCAAAGAATATTTTGTACTGTTTACATCTTACGACGTCGGTAGGTACTGTGCCGTGATTAGCCGGTGCGCGGTCCAATAGTTCAACGTAAATCGTCGCAACTGTTGGCACGACCATATGCACGGGTATTTAAACATGATAAGACTATTAGCGGGTAAGAATCTTGGTATTTAATGTACATATGAAAATATGGTTTTCAAAAATGTGTAGTATTTCTATAATAATGAACTGTAGTACTAAAATCTCATTTTACCAAAAAAACGTGTTACGACTTTTTGCGTGGGAGGTATCGATATAAGGTCCAACCAAAATACCTGGACAAACTTTTACACAGTGTTCAGTACGTTTAAATAAACACATCTATGCAAAAAAAACGAGACCTAAGTGATTTTTTTCAGACCAATAAATAATTACGTTTTAAGTTGCCTGTACTGTCTAAGAATAAACTCATCCATTTTTTATGCATCAACTGCCACCGGGGCGCGCGCTACTTACGCGCCGTGTTTTACTTAATAGGCGAAGTGAAAAATGTAAAAAAAATATAAATAAATTAAAATTATGATGAAAAACATTTTTTGGTTAGAAAAAAAAAAGCACTTGGGTCTCGTTTTTTTTTTGCATAGATATGTTTAATTAAACGTACTGAACACTGTGTAAAAGTTTGTCCAGGTATTTTGGTTAGACCTTATATATTTATTTCATATTTATTGTATATAATATTTATTTATTTGTGTTTTTAGGTTTATTTAAAGTACTTAATTTAATGTCTCCTCATTTATTGTTACACCGAGAACTACCCCTCTCTTTTTTTTTTCTTGCACTTCATGTCCATCCAAAGGTTGTCTGGAAGAAATCGCCTAGTGCGATAAGACCGCCCATTGTAGATCTCTATTTTTATAGTAATGTTTCTTGTTTGTTTTGTGTACAATAAAGAAGTATTGTATATTTATATGCACATTTTTGCACAATTGATATATTGCAAATTTTGACTGCCTTGTTAGTCTAGTGGTCTTGGGTTCGATCCCCAGGTCGGGCAAAGTGTTATTGGGTTTTTCCATTAGGAATTTCGCAGTAGCAGCCCGGAGTCTGTATTTGTGGCCGATTGATGGCAATAGGTTCGCCCTCTATTATATGGGACTTAAACATAACTGGCGAAACGAGGGTGTGTTAAACACCTCTGCCGATCCCTTCGGGGAAAGCAAGGCGTGATGTTATGTTATGTTATTTTGGCACAAAAAAATGCCACCATTGGTAAGTAAAACGATTTGTTTTTTACTATAGAAACGTCGCATAAATAAGTGTACAGACAATCTCAGACTCGAATCAACTGACTGGCCATACAAATATTTGTTTCGTGCGGGGATCGAATCTACAATCCATCGGTAACTATCTTAGAAGCAAAACGCTTTGCCACTGAGTTAATGGACCCATCTTGATGTGTACAGTACCTATGAATAAAATAACGTCATCTTCTGAAGTGAGGAACAGAAAGTTGAAAGCCTGGTTTCAGAGCGGAAAAATTATTTTATCCACTTATGTATCCAACCCTTTTTGTAATAAGAATGGTTGGTTACTATAAGCTGGAGGTTAGGCGAAACTTCGCTTTAGTTAAATATGTATTTCTTGTGTTCCGTGGTATGCTAAATAACCCACAAATATTAGGATCGTTGGGGCTGCTCGTCCCTAACACTAGGTTGCGTCAGGGGTCGAGGGAGAGGCTGGTTGAGGTCCCGGTAGCCCGTACGAACATTTTAAAATTCGCACCGGTCGTTCAAGCAACACGAGTACATAATTCCATCCCGCAATTTACTTGCTCTTTGGCGGAATTCGAGAGGGTGACGCTAAAAATTATTTGTCTTCTATGTAACTGAATTGTTGAATGGGGAAGGCAACGCAAAACGGAAGCAGATGGCAGCACCTCCGTACTTAGTTATTTGAACCAATCAGAACCATCATATTCATATTAGCAATAATGTCAAACACATTGCAACCAATAAGATGGCATAGGTACAATCGAAAGTGGCGCCATTAGTTCCACAGTTGCCTACCCCATTGGGTAAAACCCTGTAATGACAATTGTATGTTGTGAAACAAATAAATAAATTTTACGCGTACTGTAACGAACGGTCACCCATCAATGGGCTGACCGCGGGGAGTGCAGCTTAACCTTGTAAATCGTACGATAAGCGCGGTGGTTAATTATCCATGAGCTCCTTACATGTGTATTGGAGGATATTGGTATGAGAAATGTTTTTTTATTTATTGATTCCTTACCACATAACCTTGATTTAGAGTCTGCCAAAAATACATCAAAAAGTTATGAACGAACGAATGGAATGAATGAACAGGAACAAGAAGTAGCTGTAACTCACTCGACATCCTGTAAATTATATCTCTAGGAAATCATAGACAATTAGCTGACGCAAGAATACCACCGGAACGACGCACGGTCCAACGGCGACCGGAAACGGATACGAGATAGCAACATGGCGGCCGTTAACGATGTTTTGTTAGTCTTTGAAAATATGGAAGGAACGACCAGCCAGAAATAATGAATGAGTGAATGAATATAAAAGAAAGAATGAGAGATGTATGATTTATGTAATCACAGGAATGTAATTATTATTTTTGTGGTAATAACTTAGTTACTATGTAAGTAAGCCTAAAGCTGAGGCTACACTTAGCTGTGACATGAAATGCGGTATATAAGAGATTGAAACAAAATATATTTAATACTAATGTGTTGCCAACCTTATCTTTACATAGTATAAAACAAAATCGCTCCCGCTGTCTGTACGCTTAGATCTTTCAAAATACGCAACGGATTTTAATGCAGTTTCAAGCAATAGATAGAGTGATTCAAGAGGAAGGTTTATATGTCCCGCATTAGTATCTACATCAACCGTGCGAAGCCGGGGCAGGTCGCTAGTTTTTTATAAACTACATTTGTGTTCACATAATTCGACAAAATGTATGGAACAGCTGATTTTATTTTCATGATTTCGAGGTTAGTCTCATAGTAAAAGTTGTTCGTAATGATGAGTAATATGTCCCCTTTTCGGGTTTGTGGTATATAAAAAATAAGGATTTTTTTAGCTTCTCTTCTTTCCTCATCACAACGGCTACACTATGTGATGAGGAGAGATGAAAAGCATATGACTAAGATAGTGATGAATATGAATGTTGATGGATGGAGGGGGAGAGAGAGACCACAGAAAAGATGGATGGATTGTGTGAGGGAGGATATGAAGAAGGGAGTAAATGATGAGGTGATGGCTGACAGGGAAGAATGGAAGAGAAGGACATATTGCGACAGCCACAAGTAACTTGTGAATAGGGTAGGAAGATGTTGTGTGTGACGATTTTTGGTGTATTGGGTAGCCACACACGTAAATATTAATATATTTATTTCAATCGCTTAGTATCGCAGTGCGCGTCGCTTCAAGTGTAGTCTCGGCCTGAATATAGCTTTTGATTTATGTTATTCTTTTAGGTACTGAAATAATACGAGTATCTATAGTTCATGCCATTAGCTTCTATTGAGATTTGAGTACACAGTTCTTTCGCCTTGATTTCGTAAGATCACACTTATATTATAAATGTGAAAGATTGTGATCATGGGTGGATATTTGATACTCAAACACGCATAAATGGCTGAACGGATTTGGATGAAATTTGGCACACAGATAGTCGTGTCCTGGATTAACACAGAGAGTAAAACCATTGAACCGTAACCGTATAGTGAGGTAAATTATCTATACTAATATTATAAAGAGGAAAGATTTGTATTTTTGTATGTAACGAATAAACTTAAAAACTAGTGAACCGATTTCAAAAATTCTTTTGCCGTTAGAAAGCTACATTATCGCTGAGTAACATAGGCTACGGGCGGAGCCGTTAGGGGACAGCTAGTGTTTAATAAAATACGGTGTACACGCCTACCTATGTTTAAAAAAATGAATGATTGATTGTTTGGTAAAAAGATACCGGAAAATGAAGAAGCAAACCAACCAAAAAATACCTGTATTTTCAAACGGTTTTAATTAGCTTTACTTCGTATTTTGTTTGTTTGATTTAAATCTAGGGACAGATTTTCCAACAAACTTCGCACACAAATTCAATTCCCATGACAATACAACATTATAATAATTTCAACCTTCAATCCTCAAATCCTGGTGCTGCAGGGGTACTGCAAGATAAAACCGTTTAACTCGAAACGTTCTATAAGGGATTATTGGTACTGGTCTTATTCTGTACCTAGGGGCCCGTCCCGGCTTCGCGCGGGTGGACATTTTCCCCGTTTTTGCAACATTTTTCATTTATGCTCCGCTCCTATTAGTTGTAGCGTGATGTTATATAGCCTATAACCTTCCTCGATAAATGGACTATCCAACACAAAAATATTTTTTCAATTCCAACCTGTAGTTTCTGAGATTAGCGCGTTCAAACAAACAAACAAACTCTTCAGCTTTATAATATTAGTATAGATTAATAAATTAACTATGACTAACACCGTTAACAATGTTATTAATGCATAATTTATTATTATTATATTCGTCAAATTTGTTTGCCAGATGTTTGAAAACGGTGGTAAAACCGGTCGATTATTGTAAAGATTAAACGTTTCTAGTTATTTTAATAATTAATTTATTGACAAAAACAAAACATAGGGACATAGTGGTGGAATGGTAAAAAATATTTGCTCTAGTCACATTATCCAAGGAGGAAACTGAGGAATACGTTTGTATGGACTAAATGTCGACCGCATTTCCTCTTAAATCCCTCTATAAAAACTACCTTACTGTAGGTACTTCAAACTCCTGTTATCCACGCTAAATATAAACGTCATTTGTACGAACGCCACCCGCAGTCATTTGAACAAAACTATGCGGAAAATAACAATAACAATTAGCATTTCTATCCTGCGGTGCTGACGTCATAGCGACCCTTCACGGACACCCGACTATTAGGGGGAAATTTTGCGGGGATAGCATGTTCTGCTATAAAAGGTATAGGCACGTAACTTGGCAAGAGTAGAGAAGAGAATTCCTCTCCTTTCTTTCTTCTAAATAGACATGTTTAAAAATAACACACATATTACCACGCCTGTATTCCCCGAAGGGTTAGGCAGAGGTGTATAGTAACACCCTCATTTCTCCGTTATGTTTTAAATCCCATGTACTAGGGGGCGAGCCTATTGCCATCAACCGGGCACAAATCCAAACTCCGGGCTGCTACTGAGGAATTCCACACGGAAAAACCCAATAACACTTTGTCCGCCTGGGGATCGAACCTAGGACTTCACGATCAGCAGTCGCGCTTGCCACCACTAGACCAAGGACGCAGTTAAAATTGTTTAAAAATAAATTATGGCCATAACCATAAAATTGTGTTCTGCCTAGCCTTTTCCCAACTATGTTGGGGTCAGCTTCCAGTCTAACCAGATGTAGCTGAATACCAGTGTTTTACACGCACGCCGGTTGTGAGTACTACGCACCTGATCTTTGTGAAGAACATCACCAATAACAACGATGTATGCTACTTATTAAATGCATAATTAGTGGAGCACACATCGAACTAAGCTGTTGTATAATAGGTAGTTGATTTTTCCCGTAATTTTTATGCAAATAAATATGATTGCTAACAGCGAAATGAGGGAGTTACTATATGTGATGTTATGTTATGTAAATATAATTCTTCTTTCTTTTTCGTGTGGTTAGTGACTAACATGGTGTCAGAGTTTATGCCGCCCATGGGCCTCTGACTTGGCTTCACATGCCGTCGAAAAATATCTCTCAGGCATGCCGGTTTCCTTACGATGTTTTCCTTCACCGTTTTTAAGCAAGTGATAATTATACAATACGCACATGAATCCGAAAAGTCAAAGGTGCGTGCCTTGGGTTCGAACACGAGACCTATGACTTGGCAGTCCAACAGTCACACCACTAGGCTATCACTGCTAATATAATTCTAATTCATATTTAATTTTTGTTACGGTATCGTGTCGAGCTATTGCGTTCTGCCATACATCGCCATAAACTAGCAACGCTACTAGACTATGGAACGAGCTGAACAGTTGGGTATACATCCATCGGAGGCCTTTCAGCTTATTTGTTTAACATGCAAGTATACAGTACAACGTGAACACAAATTGCATGCCATTTGCATGTTTTTAGCATGCTGTTTGCTCACATGCTAAAAAAGCATTGTGGCAATATTGAAAAATCAGTGAATTTAAATAATGGAATCAGATACAATATGTAACGTAATTAACGCACACCCTCAAACACCCCAATTAGAATATTATGTTATATAATACCTTTAAACGAGCAATTCTTGTATATATACATATAATCTGAATCGCGGAAATGGCTCCAACGATTTTCATGAAATTTAGTATGCAGGGGTTTCGGGGGCGATAAATCGATCTAGCTAGGTTTCATTTTTAGAAAACGTTGAATTACCAAAAAAAAAACGAGCAAAGCTCGGTCATCCAGGTACTAATCATAAGAAATTTTAGTTTGACATGTATATGCATTATTATTTACTAAATTAACGTTCTTGACGTAAGGTTTATATTTCTTTATTTTGTATTGAATGACGGAATTTGTATTAATACAAATAAAAATGCATTTTTAAAAGTCTTTTTGCCTTGATATACGGTCCTTTTCAGTTTGTTTTGACTGTATGAGACTAATTTCCGTAGTTTTAATTATTTTTGGTATAAAAAATTACCTATATTAAAAATGATAGAAATCGATTCAGTAAACGATTCTGAACAAACTACTTTCAGGATGTGCGTTGATTGTGTTACATATTGTATACAATAACAATATTTATTGTTAATTCTGCCAAACAGCGGAATTAACAGTTTGACAGAATAAACACTAAATATCGTTATTGTATATTTGCTTGTCAGATTTGTATAGGACGATTGATGTGATTTTCAAACGGTTTTTAATTAGCTTCACTTCATAATTATGTTTGTTTGATTCAAATCTTGCAACAGATTTTTTAACGGTCTGTTTTTTTTTTTTGACGACACATTTTGTGCATTGGCTAAGCGATTGGCTTCTGCGCTGCGGGTCGTGGGTTCGATTCCCGCACGGAACAAATATTTGTATGGCCTACAGATAGTTGTTCCGGGTCTGGGATGTTTGTGTATGTGAAGATTTGTGTCTGTAAACGCACCCACGATACAGGAGAAATCCTAGTGTGGGGCAAAGCTTTATCTAAAAAAAAAAAAAAGAAAAAAAAAAACCTGATGATGCAGGAATACTGTAAGATAAAACCGTGTGACTTAAAAGTTTTTTTAAGGGATTATTTTAAGTATAGATCCAAAAGTCATATGGCAAGAGATATTACTTTTAATGATAGTAAGTATCTAGCAAGCCAAGAGCATGCTAGTGAGTATATCGGGTGTAAAAATACCCTTAACGAAGCCGAGAGCCACGTATTCTTCTCATCATTACGAAGATTTTTTGGTATTGGACTATACCTGGGAACCGACTGGTTATGGAGATTTTGAAGGTCAAAGTCACCATATTTTTGTACGTTTTTCACGAAAATTAAGTTTAAATGTTATTATTACTAAACATTCTTCTAAACAAACATTATTAACATTTTCGAAATGTAGGCACAGCCTGCTGCGCGCGCGCTTCCATTGCGCGCTACTATTAAAAGCTGTTTTTTAATACCAAAAAATTAAAGTCGTTTCTCAGCAATTATTTTTGCTGTATGTTACTTAGTTTGATGTACAGTATTCGTAGACTTCGGCTTCGTTAAGGCTATTTTTACACCCAGTATATCGAGCTACTTAAGTCCGAAGGTTACAAAGTGAACAGCACACATTTTAGTTCGAACCAATTCGCGCGTAAATCGCTCCATCTTCCCCAGCTTTTATTCACCCACAAGATTGTTCGAATAAGGAAGGGAAGCGGAACCTTTTTTATTATAGTCAATCCATTTAAATTTTGCATAAAATGTAAACAAACCTTGAATCGTGGAACATTTATCTTGCGTTGAATCCATGAAACATACGCATTCCTCTTCGTTCACATTCATACATCTTGTCATGTACGCTCGCACGCATAGGAGTATGTAAGAATCGTAGCACGTGGCGTTCTATATTTTCTACCTAACACCATGAGGAAAAGGCGTGAGTTTATACATGTATGTATGTACAGTCGCGGTATGAAAATGCTATACACTTTAAGGTCTATTTTTGCTTGCACAGTGCAAGAAATGAACTATTTTACCGACTACGTATTGCCAACATTATAGAAAAGAAAATACTAGTATTTTTTGACAAGATATTATAGTGACATGGTGACAGACAAGTAATGCCAATCTATTTAATCATCGATTTGATTGATGTAATGGTTTTTACAACAAAACTCCTTAAATCAAATCAAAGACATTACATGGCACTGATACGTCATAATGCAGGCAAAAGGCAATTTTTATCTTTGCTACCCAATAATTAAAGATAATTTTCCATGCATTGGTCTTTTCCGTTCAACAGTTTGAAAAGGTAACATGTGCCCGCGATGTGGGAATGGAATGAATTTGAAAACTGATGAACCTTATCATTCCCCTACAATAAATACACATTTTTAAGAAAACCTTCACACTTATTAAATCATCAATTATTTATTGTTTAAAAAAGGTGTGTATTTTTTAATGAAGAGATTAGACAAAGTTGCGGTTTAAAAGATGACGTAGTGACAAAAATTGAAAAGAGTATGCTTAGGTGGTTTGGTCATGTTGAGAGAATGAGTGAACGGCGATTAACAAAAGGAATTTATAAGGCGGATGTCAATGGGAACGCCGGTAGAGGACGTCCTAGAAGCACATACATCGATGTTACTGGTGATGTTCTTCACAAAGGTCAGGTGCGTAGTACTCTCAACCGGCGTGCGTGTATGACAAGATGTATGAATGTGGATGAAGCGAAAGGGGTATGTAAGGGTCGTAGCATGTGGCGTTCTATAGTTTCTGCCTACCCCCATGGGAAAAAGGCGTGAGTTTATGTATGTATGTGTATTTTTAATGGATTCTCAAAGTAAAATAAATGTTCCACGATTAAATATTTGTTTACCTTTTATACAAGTGTAAATGGCTGGATTATAGTTTATAGATAAACGTAGTGTTGCCCGGAATATAGGTCAGTACGCAGCCTCGTTTTAAATTCCCGGATATCGGGATGGGTGGGAACATGGTGAGGGTCCTTATCGTCCAACACTGAAGTTGGACTGCGGCGATGTAGTAGGTAATCGATTTTATAAGTTCGAGTATTAGATAAAAAAAATATATTGGTTTGTGGGGTATGCTGGTGTTATAAATAGATATGTTGTGTTTTGATTAGAAAAGATAGGGACGTTTTACATGTCAATGAGAGCCTAACTGTTCTTTCTAAATGGTTTACAGCCAATAATCTATTACTCAATGCAAATAAAACAAAATGCCTTAAGTTTTCACTACCAAATGTACCCCAAGTACGTTTAAATTTAATGTTCGATGGCAACAAACTTGATACAATTGATGAAACCGTATTCTTAGGTATAACTATCTACTCCAAATTGCAATGGGGTGCTCATATTACTGCCCTGTCGGCGAGGTTAAGTTCTGCTGCATATGCAGTTAGGAAAATTAGGCAGCTGACTGATGTGGCTACAGCTAGGTTAGTGTACTTCGCTTATTTCCACAGCGTTATGTCCTACGGCATTCTGTTGTGGGGCTCAGCAGCTGACGTTGATTCGGTTTTTATTTTACAAAAGAGAGCAATCCGTGCGATTTATAACCTGGGTTCCCGCGAGTCCCTTAGAAACGTGTTTAAAGATATTAGCATACTAACTTTGCCGTCACTCTACATCATGGAAAATATATTGTATGTTCGAAAAAAATTGCATTTGTTTAATGTTAGGAGCGATTTTCATGATAAAAACACCCGGCATAAACATGACATTGTGGTACCTAAATTTAGATTGAGTAAAGCTAGTAAGTCATTTTTAGGTAATGGCGTACGTTTTTATAATAAGCTGCCGAAATCTGTAACAGATCTTACCAAGGAAAAATTCAAAACCCATATTAAACGTGTCCTCACTCAAAAAGCATACTACAAGACTAAGGACTACGTTGATGACAGGGATGTTTGGCATTAGTTCTTGCACATGTGGCTTCCCTGGAACCCCATTAACAACATATGTGTATGTCTATTAACAATCCTCAATTATGATTATTTATTTTTTATTTTTTTATTGTTATCATTGCTCTCAAGATATTATCTTTATCTTATTTTACAATGATTTTCTAGCTAAGTTTTGATGACATTTAATTATGTCAATTGCTATATATAGTTTAGCTTCCTTTTCCCTTTTGTAAATGTGAGAACTTTGTGGACCTGCATCTATAAATTTGTAAATTACTATTATTCATATTGTTTTTTTATTTATTTTTGTAATTTTTTTGTACTCAAGTCTTTTAGTATTTCATTACTCATTGGTCTGTGGTCAGGACTTCATTGTTCTCTCACTATCCTAAATCATTGTACTGTATCCACTGAAATTGTTAAATATATTATTTTTAAAAGAGTAACCATGGAGATTCTTGCCGGCTCTTCTCCATAGGAAACGACTAATTGGAACCGTGCATCGAGATTCGACTTTTCATAAGCACCTGTATTGGTCTATGTGAAATAAAAAAAAATTTTTTTTTTATTTGATTGATTTTTGATCTTAAGGGTCGTACCTATGTACTACAAAAGTTTAGACATTTGTTGGTCTAGTGGTGGCAAGCGCGACTGCCGATCGTGAGTTCCTGGGTTCGATCCCCAGATCGGCTAAAGTGTTATTGGGTTTTTCCGTGTGAAATTCCTCAGCAGCAGTCCGGAGTTTGAAGGCCTGCCCGGTTAATGGCAATAGGCTCGCCCCCTATTACATGGGACTTAAACATAACGGCGAAATGAGGGTGTTATATACCTCTGCCTTACTTTTTGGGGAATACAGGCGTGATGTTACGATGTTATGTAATAGAAATAGAAATATATTTATTTGCCAGAAAACATGGTCACAAGATAATACATTTCGTGATAGTACATCATGTTACGCCAACATGGCGGCATGCAAATTTACACAAAATAAACAAAAATAGGTGCATCCATTTAAAGTACATTATAACTACATTTATTAACGTACTTATTGTGTTATTAAAATTAAATAAAAATATTGCCGATACTTAAACCTATATTTGAATTTTAATCTTTGCAATCAAGGAATTCTTTTACATTATAAAAAGATCTACCGACTAACCATTTAAGAAGCTTTTTTCTCTGGTATTTGAGTGGAAGTTCACGTAGAGCTTGGGGAATTTTGTTGTAAATCTTAATTAACATTACGGAACTATTTTTTTGGAAATTGAACTATTTTATTGTAAAACCGTGTCTATATTGTCAAACTCTATACATAAAAAAGGTATTCAAGCCCTTTTTAGCTTAAAAACGATTTTATGTGACACCATTTGTAACTGTCGTAGGTACTACAAAATCAGGTTTAATAGTTGTTTAGATTAACCAATAGTTGACTTAACTAGGGATCAAAAAACCGGTCCTTAGTCAGTCAGGAAGATGAGTAGGTAGTATCAAAAGCTACGATCACCAATAACAACATAACATCACCCCTGTATTCCCCGAAGGGTTGTGCAGAGGTGTTTTTAGTACACCCTCGTTTCGCCTGTTATGTTTAAGTCCCATGTAATAGGGGGCGAGCCTATTGCCATTAACCGGGCACAAATCCAAACTCCGGGCTGCTACTGAAAAATTCTTAATGGAAAAACTCAATAACATTTTGCCCGACTTGGGGATCGAACCCAGGACCTCACGATCAGCAGTCGCGCTTGCAACCACTAGACCAACAAGGCAGTCAATCACAACAATAACAATCAAGTCAGTAAATTAATATTGATAAAAAATATATGCTTCTTTTAATTAGTGGTTCTCGTGATATATCCGTGACATCCTGTAGTGGTCACATGATTGCTGTAGCGGGTTGTAGGCCGACCAAAGATAAGTGTTACTGTAAAGAGGTGTCCTGCGTAAAAGACGAACGCGACATTCCCTACTAGCGGCCTATGTAGCAAGACGCGACGTAACGCGTATTTGTTAGTGTTTGGCCAGACTGGCAGCGCGGTGCGGGGAGCGGCGCGGGGACGGGAACGCGCGCGATTTACCTGTCCGCAGTGGAGCGTGGCTTCGTTCTGAGCGTTGTTGTGTCCAGTGTTTGTCAAAATATTATATGGATGAAGAAGACTTATTTTTACTGGAAAATTCTTACTAAAAAAAGATGTTTTGGCATCCACAGTGCAGATCGTGCTTGAATAGCACTTATTAATTCTTCAACATTTAATTTTGTAGACGCCATCACAACAACGCGCGTGGTCGTTGTCGCTTGCCGCCCGCGCTCTCACTGCAGCCACTTGTATGAACGACCTATGGCGTGAGCTACCCGCGCGCTCCCCAAACCATGTAGCCCGCGCCGCTTCCCGCGCCCGCGTGCCCGCTATGGACACTCAAATGAAGTTCTTCTGTTTGAACTCGCCGCACCGCGCCCGCCCCGCGCCCGCGTTTGCAGTCTGGCCAAAGGCTTAAACGTCGCGTCGCGTCGCATTTGTCGCTTACGCAGGAAACCTCTATACAGTAACACTTATCTTTGGTCGGCCTACAGCCCGCTACACCAATCATGTGACCACTGCCTTACAGGATGTCACGGATATATCACGAGAACCACTAATTAAAAGAAGCATATATTTTTATTCAATATTAATTTACTGAGTTGATTGTTTTTGTTGTGATTGACTGCTTTGTTGGTCTAGTGGCTGCAAGCGCGACTGCTGATCGTGAGGTCCTGGGTTCGATCCCCAGATCGGCCAAGGTGTTATTGGGTTTTTCCATTAGGAATTTCTCAGTAGCAGTCAGAGTTTGGATTTGTGCCCGGTTGATGGCAATAGGCTCGCCCCCTATTACATGTCACTTAAACATAACGACGAAATGAGGGTGTTACTATACACCTCTGCCCAACCCTTCGGGGAATACAGGCGTGATGTTATGTCACGTAGAACTCAATGACAACTCGACACGATTGCTGCAGCGGCTGAGCGATTGGTTTTCTGTGGTTTGCTCCCGAAGCGGAACAATTGTATAACGACCTACAGATCCTAAGCTTAGCTGTTGAACTCTTGCCTTCCATATAGGAGGATTCGAGTTCGATCCCGGTCCGTTCCTCTGACTTTTCGAATTCACGTGCGGATCAGAATTTGATTATCACTTGCGTTAACAGTGAAGGAAAAGATCGTGTGGAAACCTGCACACCTGAGAGGGCTTAATAAAGTTCTTGATGGTGTGTGTAGTCTACCAACCCGCAGCAGGCCAGCGTGGTGGACTAGGGCCTAAACCCTTCTCATTCTGAGAAGAGGCTCGTGCCCAGCAGTGGGAGAGTAATGGGATAATTATGTTTTATGATCTACAAATCATTCCGGGTCTGGCTGTCTGTGCATATGAGATTTGTGTCTGTATACAGGGTGTAAACGAAATCATGTAATTCCTTTAAACCTCGTGGTGTACTGCTGACACAGATAAACTCTGAACGAGATATATTTAGATTCAATAAAGAAAATACAAGATATAACCATGTGTGGCGCGGCTACCGATAGCCGCGGATTTCACTCGGGGCGCTAAAATGCCTCACGTTAAGAACACATTTAACTTCATGTACTTTCTTTTAGGGTTCCGTACCCAAAGGGTAATACGGGACCCTATTACTAAGACTCAGCTGTCCGTCTGTCCGTCCGTCTGTCACCAGGCTGTATCTCGAGAACCGTGATAGTTAGACAGTTGAAATGTTTACAGATGATGTATTTCTTTTGCCGCTATAACAAAAAATACTAAAAACCAGAATTAAATAAATATTTAAGGGGGCTCCCATACAACAAACGTGATTTTTTTGCTCGATATTGATAACGGCACCAGGTAGACGCTTGAAATATTCACAGAATATTTAGTTATATATTCACTTTAAAAATAAATAATAAAATTTAAATAAAACCAATATTTAAGGGGGGCTAATACAACAAACCTGTTTTTTTTTTGCTTTTTTATAAATGATGCTACGGAACCCTTCGTGCGCGAGTCCGATTCGCACTTGGCCGGCTTTTATTATTGAATCCAAAAGTATCCCGTGCGTTCGATGTTTCGTTTTGATAAGAAACTTCGACTTTCGTTTTCGGAATAAACCATGGACTTAAAAGACAGCCATAGTTGAAACCATTCACGCCTCTTGTCCTCAATACAGTCCTATTCAGGACAATTGACGAGTCCTTCTCAATTTACCGTCTGATCTTCAATTGTGTTCAACAGTGACAAATGACTGAATTCGACAAATGGAAGGAAAGATTAATAGCTCTATAGAGAGAAACTGAAATTACTTGACAAATTCTACCTATTTACACTAAAGCTATTTTCTATTATTAAAAGTTTAGTACCTACAGTAGGTAAATAATTTGACTTAATGGCCCTTTTGTGATTGAGACACCTGGCTTATCTTAGACTGCCTCGTTAGTCTAGTGGTCGCAAGCGTGACTGCTGACCATAGGGTCTTCCATTAGGGTCCGGATTTTCCATTAGGAATTTTTCAGTAGCAGCCCGGTGTTTGAATTTGTGCCCGGTTAATGGCAATAGGCTCGCTCCCTATTACATGGGACTTAAACATAACTGGCGAAACGAGGGTGAACTAAAAACACCTCTGCTGAATCCATCTGAGAATACAAGGCGTGATGTTATGTTACACCTGGCTTCATCAGCCCACTATTGAGCAACAGCTGAGCCTAGGGCTTTTCACAGAATGAGAAGGGTTTAAGCTGTGGCGCCATCTATCACGCCACGTGCGAACTACGCAGCACGACGAATGTCTAGCAGACTACAGCGACAACAATGACAGCTGTCAAATGAAACGTCACAAATCCTGCATCGCGATATTAAGATTTGACACGCAGATAGTATACAACATGTAACACAATTAACGCACATCCTAAAAGTAGTTTGTTCAGAATCGTTTACTGAATCGATTACTATCATTTTTAATATAGGTAAGTTTTTATCCCAAAAATAATTAAAACTACGGAAATTAGTCACGTTATCCCTGTACAGTCAAAACAAACTGAAATGGACCGTAAATGAAGGCAAAAAGACTTTTAAATGTGCATTTTTATTTGTATTAATACAAATTCCGTCATTTAATACAAAATAAAGAAAAATAAACCTTATTTCAAGAACGTTAATTTAGTAAATAACAATGCATATACATGTTAAACTAAAATTTCAGTGTATGTATTATGATTATAACATAATATTCTAATTGGGGTGTTTGAGGGTGTGCGTTAATTACGTTACATGTTGTATACAATTTCTCAACATCAACCGTTGGGCTCGTCAGGAATAAGACTCGCCTGGTTGGTGGATCCTCCCTTTCCATTGGAGGAACACCTTACCTCGTTCCTCCTCAAAGCCTTAGTTTACCACACTGTCTTGGTGAGGGTTGACGGACTAGACACACCATCGAGAATTTTTTGGAACCCCTCAGGTGTGCAGATGTTTTCCTTTACCATTAACGCAAGTGATAATCTAATTCTGATCCGCATATGAATACGCAAAGTCAAAGGTCCAAACTCTGGGCTGCTACTGAGGAGTTCTACATAGAAAAACCCAATAACACTTTGCCCGACATGGGGATCGAACCCAGGAACTCACGATCAGCAGTCGCGCCTGCCACCACTAGACCAACGAGGCAATTTGAATTTGTTTGTTTGATTTTTGGGAGTTTGGATTTGTGCCCGGTTGATGGCAATAGGCTCGCCCCCTATTACGTGGGACTTAATCATAACGGTTAAATGAGGGTGTCACTATAAACCTCTGCCCAACCCTTCGAGGAATACAGGCGTGATGTTATGTTACGATGCTAAGTCAAAGGTTTGGGCCAAGATTGAACTCAGACCCTCAAGCATGGAAGGTAAGGGTTGAATCGCTAGGCTATTACTGCTTGAATGAGACACCTACAACAGTTGAATTTACTTAAAAACAATATCCGTAATTATGCCAGCCTCTTTATTAGACGGAAGGCCGCCATTTTCTTGACGTAATCCTTCAGTCACGTTTTACGACACTCACGGAGTTAGCTACTGACCCATTTCTAGGAAGTCTATGTTGGAATATTGTATGCATAGGAAACAATAAATTAAAACTGTGCGCCTAAATTTGACTTTTCATAAGCGCTTGTATTTATTACCCGCGTACTCTTTTTGTCGTGTAGTTAGTGACTAACTTGGTGTCAGAGTTTATGCCGCCCATGGGCCTCTGACTTGGCTCTCAGGCATGCCGGTTTCATCACGTTTTCATTCACCGTTTTTAAGCAAGTGATAATTATACAATACGCACATGAATCCGAAAAGACAGAGATGCGTGCCTTGGGTTCGAACTCGAGACCTATGTCTTGGCAGTCCGACGCTTCACGCCACTAGGCTATCACTGCTGGTACTGGCTCGCCCTTACCGCGCGATACAGCCTTGTCTAGCGTAGAATTGTAACGAGGCTTCCTCGCGCGGCAAACGCCCGAGGCAGCCTCGCGAGGCGGCTCGCTCAGTCATTACGCGGCTATACTTTCCGTCCCGCCTCCGGTCCGCCATAATGGAGCGATTAACAGTGAGACCTCGCTCATTCCAGTTAGGTTAGGTCGGACTGTCATAATATATCATTTTAGGTTCAAGCTCCAAGCAAATTGGTTTGCCGATACTTATCATAAATCCGGTGTCTCTGGCGGTATGGCTATATTACTTAGTCGGTTTGGAATATTAAGAGGATCCGTCGGCCTGGCTGGGAAATATGAAGGTTCGTATTGTGGTTTATGTATCAAATCTTTATTAAGGGGTATACGCACCATCGTGTGATGTAAGATGCCTGTCACGGACGCACGTCGGTGGTGGACGGTAGCCTCCATACTCCTCAGTATTGGATGTTTGCAGGACAACTCCATCGACAACTTATGGGTCCAGAGTATGGCTGGCATCACCTAAACTGCCGACACAGGACAAAGATTTAAAAAACCTCGGACATTTGGTGGAAATCGGGGGTTTCCCCGGACGGCCTTCAAAATGTATATTATGTAGTAAAATAGCCAAAATAAAAATTTTCGTACCCAAGTCATATACCTATATGTAGCTAAGTACCTACGCATGTGTGCGCTGCGTGAAGTTAATTGTTGGAATAGGAAACGAACGAAACTGCCAGCACGACGGGCGCCCAGGTTTCACCCGGACACTTTATGATAACGCCCCCGGACGACCCCGGACACCCTCCAAAACGAAAAAAAATCCTGGAAAATCCAGTCGGATGGCAGCCCTAGTCCAGGGGGACTAATAACGCTGCGTTTGGTGAAACATATTTCGTTTCTATTTGTACTAATAATTGGTGAAACATATTTCGTTTCTATTCGTACTAATAACGCTGCGTTCGGTGAAACATATTTCGTTTCTATTCGTACTCAAAACTGCAAGTAGACTGCACATTCAGTCGCATCTGTAAACTATTCAACTGCCAATAATTAATGTAGCTTGAAGGCAATTAGGATGTAGTCAGTACAACTGCGTGACAACTGCCAACTTGCAGTTAACATAACCAGCCCATTACTGTCCCACTGCTGGGCACGGGCCTCTTCTCGGAATGGTTTAGGCCTTAGTCCACCGCGCTGGCCTAGTGCGGGTTGGTAGACTACACACACCATCCAGAACTTTATGGAGTCCTCTCAGATGTGCAGGTTTCTTCATAATGTTTTCCGTCACCGTTAACACAAGCTCAAGATAACCAAATTCTGATGCGCAGATGAATTTGAAATGTCAGAGGTACGGGCCGGGTTCCAACTCAGACCCTCCTGCATGGAAGGCAAGCGTTCAACCGCTGGACTATAACTGCTCACTTGCAGTTATGATTACGGATATGACACGAAATATGTTTCACTAAACGCGGCGTTAAGAGACCATGGTCTATTGTGACCATGGTCTATTGTGACCATGGCTTATTGTGACCATTGGTCTATTGTGACTATTGGTCTATTGTGACTAATGGTCTATTGTGACCATGGCCTATTGTGACAATTGGTCTATTGTGACCATGGCCTATGGTGACCATTGGTCTATTGTGACTATTAGTCTATTGTGACTAATGGTCTATTGTGACTATTGGTCTATTGTGACAATTGGTCTTTTGTGACCATGGCCTATGGTGACTATTGGCCTATTGTGACCATGGCCTATTGTGACAATTGGTATATTGTGACTATTGGTCTATTGTGACTATTGGCCTATTGTGACCATTGGTCTATTGTGACAATTGGTCTTTTGTGACCATGGCCTATTTTGACCATTGGTCTATTATGGCTATTGGTCTACTGTGACCATGGCCTATTGTAACCATGGCCTATGGTGACTATTGGTCTAATGTGACCATGGCCTATTGTGACAATTGGTCTATTGTGACTATTGGTCTATTGTGACTATTGGTCTATTGTGACTAATGGTCTATTGTAACCATGGCCTATTGTGACAATTGGTCTATTGTGGCCATGGCCTATTGTGACTATTGGCCTATTGTGACCATGGCCTATTGTAACAATTGGTATATTGTGACGATGGCCTATGGTGACCGTTGGTGTATTGTGACCATAGCCTATTGTGACTATTGGACTATTGTGACCATGGTCTATTGTGACCATTGGTCTATTGTGACTATTGGTCTGTAGTGACCATGGTCTATTCATTGCCAGGTATCACACGGAATGGTATAAACGAGAGCTTTCAAATTGAGATAAACTCATTAAACGCATAATTCAGTATGTAGTAAATTTTTGTTTCATTATTTTCATCTCGATGCCTTTTAGGAGGCAAAGATTGTCAAAGTTTTATTTTTGGTAAGAATACTAGCGGTTGAACGCTTGCCTTCTATGCAGGATGGTCTGACTTCGATTCCGGCCTTACAAATCCATTTCTGATATTAACGAAATATGATTCAGCAAATGGGTAGTTGATAATATTTTTTTATTAATTTTCTCGATTTTTTTACAAAAAACAGAGATAACAATGAAAAAACCAATGAAATATACAACGTGTTACATAATTCCACATGAAAAATGTAAATAATCAAGTAATCTTTTATGGTTGTTGTCATTTACCTCTCAGAGGAAATTAGGTAAGAATGTAAATGACTTTCTGGGTAGTCTACTCTTTAGTTCTATGTTTTCAAAGTTGCGTTTCAATGATGATTATTTTATGTTTTATCCAAAAAATATTTTTGGATCTTTCTACAGTTTTCAAATATTGCCAATATACTCTTTACAAGGGACCTTTTAACCCCCTTTCGGCTTTAGGGGTATTTTTGTAACACCTTGCATATTAAAATGCCAAAGTTATTATAATAGATTTAAAATTGTTAATAGACATATATCGCATTATTATTGAACGATGACGTCATTGTTCAAAAACTTCATAGTAATTTGACATTACTCCGTACAATGTCCGTTTCGTGCGATAAGGACAGAAAATGCGCCATTCAAAAACTTGAAATACGTGTATCTCTTCAATCTTTACATTGATTTTATTTGTTTTTTCTACGACCGTTTTCTTTTTATACCTTTTTCGGTATAACAAAAATTCCATTAAATTATTTCTAATTTTTTTAAAATATGTAACTACCGAAGTTTGTCGTTATCAGCCCCCTTACCGATATTGAATTGGCTGTCGCTCTGTTTAAAATTACTGATATTCAGCCGAATCTCGTTAAACTGGAAGCAGACCTCAACATAGTTGGGAAAAGGCTAATAATGATTCAAGAGTAAAGCGCATGGAAATATGTCGCAATTGTCTTGATTTTAATGGATCTAAGTGGTCGGAAACCATAACTACTGAGCAACCATTTGAACCGTTTACCTAGTTAACTGCGATTTGCGTGGGAGGGTCAGCAGCTGACATAGTTCTTACTCAACAATTCTCTTTTATTTAATGCGCTATGATTTGAATGTTAGTTTGTATAGGATAATAGCCACCGACCGGAGTTTATTTATTTACTAGCGGTCCGTCCCGGCTTCGCACGGGAGGACATTTTTCCCGTTTTTGCAACATTTTTCATTTATGCTCCGCTCCTATTGGTCGTTGCGTGATGTTATATAGCCTATAACCTTTCTCGATAAATGGACTATACAACAAAAAAATATTTTTTCAATTCCAACCAGTAGTTCCTGAGATTAGCGCGTTCAAACAAACAAACTGTTCAGCTTTATAATATTAGTATAAATTTGGGAAAATAAACAGGTACACACATTTGTTAATACATGGGTTATAATAAAAAGATTATACATTTTTTTTTTATTTATTGAAAGGCTTTGTCGCTTAGCGACAATATCGCCCAATGAAAATATTATAAATAGATAGTAACAATTTATCTTATAACTAACTTATACAAAAGTTTAGCTTTGTCTGACATTGGAAAAGCTAGAATCGAATTACAAATGCCAATGTCATACATTTTGTTTCGGCCAAACACACTAATTCTTACATTTTCATTTCGGACACATTCCATTTATACATGTGTAGCTAACGACGATATCCACATCTTAAACAATACAAAGTTTTTAAGAAAATTATTGCACACAAGTGAAACAGAGAAAGTCAAATAAATAACATAAAAAAACTTACAGATCATGTTCTACAAATCATAGTCAATCATCAAAGAGTTCCTAAACTTATTGGCATACAATGAAAACAGACCCAACTCTGCAAATACAGTATTGACATTTTGTTTCTACCTATTTGGTTTAGTGGTGGTAAGCGTGACTGCTGATCGTGAGGTTTTGTGTCGATCCCCAGGTCAGGAAAAGTGTTATTGGGTTTTTTGGTGTGGAATTTCTCAGTAGCAGCCCGGAGTTTGGATTTGTGCTCGGTTGATGGCAATAGACTCGCCCCCTATTACATGGGACTTAAACATAACTGCGAATTGAGGGTGTTATTATACACCTCTGCACAACTCTTTGAAGAATACAGGTGTGATGTTATGTTGTGTAAATTCTACCAAAAATACAAAACACGACAATATTCCAATTTCAAATAAACAGTAGGTAGCGCAAAAACTTTGACGACCGCAGTCTAAAAAAGGTAAATGTTTGCACAAAATGTTGAAGTTTAGCAGAGCAATTTTACAAGTATTTAATTCGGAAAATTATGCGTTGTATGCCTCTGAATTAGGGTTAGTTTGGAATAACGTGCAGAAAGGGTGAAAGTATAACCTTGGTGTTTGACTGTAAGTGACGCGTTAAAAGCCAAAATGTTAGGTGAAATGTTTGCAGCTTCTAAGAACAAATTGTTAAACTGTTTTGCTTTTCTATTCTGCGTTTGCCAGCCTTCTACTTTTTGTTATTGTGAGAACTTCGTAGACTTGCCAGATACAGTTGTGAATATATTATACATTTGTTAAATAAATATTATTTTTATATTTTTCTTCATTCTTGCATTGTCCTATCATAGCACTCTTAATTACTATTATATTTAGTTTTTTTTATAGATGTGGGAAAACAAAACGTAATGAACGGTTTGCCAAACTTCTTGGCAGTATATGATTAGGTATAAATGAGACAAAGTTATAGTATAGTCTGGTTATAATTATCCAAAGGTGCATCTTATATACTAACGACTACGTGTTGATCACGGATAGTAGAAACATTTAATAGATATTGAACGTGCGATAAAGATCATAAGATTGCGATGTAAATTGTAGATACAGCACAAAGATATTGTACTGTAACAGTACACCCCCCTTTAAAAAAGAATATTATGGTAATAGTGTTTACAATATAAATTTGACCTAGACCTTACTAGTTATTTGCTGATGTATATAAATAATAATGCTATTGTACGCGGTGGAATTTGATGACGCCTGTTGTGGTGTGATTTGCTGACGTATGTAATTTTGACTTAGCTGTTGCACGAGTGTTTATTATTTTTTTCCGTTAAACTCTTCATTCTTCTGTCCAGTGTTTTCATTATGCCGTAAAGTAGGATCACGCCGATTGTTAAAATAATCTGTCCCATTGCAACATTTCTTGTCCACCGTAAGTCCTCCTGGATCAGGTTACGGAGTTTGTCCGCTTCGTTTTGATTGAGGCAACTGTCCGTATTGTATGTTATCTGGTCCTTAGAACTTTGATTTCCCATTTTAGATGTCTTGTTGTTACGAGTAGTTGTGAATTAATGGTATATGTTAAGATCTATGTTAATATATATACGAATAGCTTGCTTATATCAGCGATTTTTTATAGACGTACTACTGGCTTTACTTTACGTCCCGATCGTGTAGTGTACGTGTGTGAATGTCTGTAGAAATCCTTTGAATCTGGCACGTAGTTTGATTCGTCATTGATCATGAATGCTGGTTTCAATCTATCAATTGATATCACTGTCTCTTTATCCCTAATTCTAATGCAAAATGTTTTATCTGTTTTACTAATTACTGGGTAGGGTCCTTCATACGGCGGTGTCAGGGCTTTCTTAATTCTATCACACCGAACAAATACGTGTGAGCATTCTTTGAGTTCGGGATGCACAAATATAGCTTGGTTGTGGTTTTTTCTTTTCGGAATTGATGTCATTTGTGTGATGTCCTTTTGAATTTGTTTTACAAACTCTTCGTACGTTGATAACTGTGCTGCTGATGACTCAAAAAATCCTCCAGGGAGTCGTATTGGCGTTCCATATGTCATCTCTGCTGAACTATAACCTGTGTCTTCTCGCAAGCTACTCCGCAACCCGAGTAAAACTGTTGGAATTTCTTTTAACCAGTTTTCGTTGGATTCTCTTGTCATTAACGCCACCTTTAAAGTTCTATGAAATCTCTCTATCATTCCATTGGATTGCGGATGATAAGGTGTTGTCCTAATTTTATGTATTCCCATTTGCAGCGTATAGTGTGTATTGTTCATTTTGTAAAATTGAATATCTCTGTTGCTTGCTAATGACTGAAATATTTGCGCCCGTGTCAATCAAAAACTTCATACCACTTTTTCGGTCGGTAATGGTGAGGCGATTGGATGGGTGGATTGCACAGAGTTTCGCCGTTGTCTGTGCTCTTATTCGTTTCCCTGGTTCCGTACGTAAGTCATTGGTTTCCAACCGCATGGTTTAATGCAGTTCCTTGCATATTTTCCGAATCTTTCGTGGTAGTAACAAAATCGATTTGCTCCTCTATAGTTTGTTCTCGGCCTCATAATCGGAAATTGTTGACGTTTCTTGAAATGATTGTGCGTGCTGGGTCGATAGCCATATTGACCTTGCTGAATTGCGTCAATATCTATCTGTAATTTTGCTAGCTGGGCTAAAATGCATGCTGTATTGTTGTCGTTTGAAGTGTCGTTGCTAACAGCTGATATTTCGGTTACTTTTGAATTCATTATTATTTTGTCTGCAATTTGGCTCAGTTTGTCAATTTCCATGTCTTCCGTAACTGCTAGAACCGTAGTAACTGATGTTGGTAAAAGCCTGAACCATAGTAGTTTAATTGTTTCGTCACTGATTTTTCCTCTCCCGAGGACTCGCATTTGACGTAATAACTGCGAAGGTTTTTGATCACCGAGTTCTGTCTCTGATATTAATTTTTGAAACTGTCGCTGTTCTGTTTCTTCGTAACAATCAATTAAACGTTCCTTGATGTTTTTATATTTATCTGTAGTCGGTGGTGAAGTGATTAGGTCACTAACTTGTAGTATTTCTTCCTTGGATAATTTTGCTATTACTGTACAGTATTTGTAATCGTCTCCTTGCTTCTGTGGTGCTAATATGGCTTCTAGTTGCGTGAACCATAATCTTGGTTGGTCTTTCCAAAATTCCGGAATGCGAGATAAAACCGAGGTGCCAGCAGCTACTTCAAGTGTTCCTTGCTGATTTATGTTCGCCTTGCATGGTGATTGTGCCATGTTTCTTGCTGCGTATTCGTTCGTCGGGGTCACCAATTTGCCAAACTTCTTGGCAGTATATGATTAGGTATAAATGAGACAAAGTTATAGTATAGTCTGGTTATAATTATCCAAAGGTGCATCTTATATACTAACGACTACGTGTTGATCACGGATAGTAGAAACATTTAATAGATATTGAACGTGCGATAAAGATCATAAGATTGCGATGTAAATTGTAGATACAGCACAAAGATATTGTACTGTAACAAACGGTAAACGAACTGAGATATTAGAATTAGTTTAAATAAAGAAGGACAATGTTCTTCTTTTAAACGCTTGTAATTTTGTTTTTGGGAAATAAACGATATACGGAGTCGTCGACGGTCACGGTGATCATTTTGCTTTTATTTTTTCTGAGCCAATCCCACATAGATATAAATTTTAAGTCTCCATGGAATTTCTTGCCGATATTCTCCATAGGATCAACAAATTGGAACTGCATACGATCTTTCATAAGTGCCTGTATTATTTAATACTAGCTGTGCTCTCGCGGCTCCGTCCGCGTAAGATTTTTTTTTAGATATTTGCGTAACTTAAACCGTTTACGCAGCGCACGCAACGGAAGCTCTCAAAAAGTAATAATTTTTTCCGTTTTTGCAACATTTTTCATTTATGCTCCGCTCCTATTAGTCGTAGCGTAGTGTTATATAACCTATAACCTTCCTCGATAAATGGACTATCCAACACAAAAATAATTTTTCAATTCCAACCAGTAGTTTCTGAGATGAGCGCGTTCAAACAAACAAACAAACTTCAAACAGCTTTATAATATTAGTATAGATAAGAACAAATTATGCTCAATCATGAAATCTATGTTTAATCGTTAAACCAATGGTCAATCGTTATGTCTGTGCTCAATTGTTAAATCTGTGCTCAATCTGTTCAATCAAATCAGTGGGAAAACGGTCGATATAATACATACAGAAATTCAATAAAAGTAATCTCAAAAACTGACATCAAACCAGAGATTTTGGATTGAGATCGAGAAAAAAGGCGCTTCTTGAAAATCCTAATGGTAATTTTTCTGAAATAATTATTTTATACTCAAACAAAAAAACCTGGAATACCACTCATGCTAATAGTGTTTACCCTTACAAAGATGTTAAACCCATTAATTAACCATGACCAGTCTGCATCTGGCAGCCCTGTCGCGCGCTGAAAGGCGTCAGCGAAAACGTTTTGAAAGAATCATTAAAACGCTATCCTTCTCTCCATAAGTGGTCACGTTGTTTTTCATGGTCGAAAGAAAAAAGTGTTTACTATCCATTAAGGCTTCGCTTCATCGTGAACGTCTTGTTTTAGAAGCTGAGGAGGACAGTGGAAATTAATCACTGAATAACGTTTCAATAGAATCGGTATCTAATGGATTTTTTATGAAGTGCATTGTGGGAAGAGGAAATGAAAGAAAAATAGAGAGCGTTTTCGTTTGTAAAATAATGTTTGATTGGGTTTTAATAACAGCAATGATAGCCTAGTGGTGTGACCGTCGGACTGCCAAGTGTGACGGGTGGTGGCTGACTGGCAGGGGTCCGGGTCTATAAAAGGTCAGGCACACTGCAGATCGGCCCTCTCGCGCCGCTGCAGTTGCCCAGTTAAGTGCCACACCTGCTCAAGAAGACCCTGGACTCCTCGCATTGCTACGAACCACGCCCTGTTGATCTCTTTGTAATTCTGATTAAAATATAGGTATATATAGTGTACGGTTACAAGTATTATTCTTTATCCTCCCGTAAGTACACGCCTACTAAATTTTATGTGCACATACTAGTTGATGGTTGACTCCTAAAGCCACCCTAAAGTGTTAAACAAGTCATAGGTCTCGACTTCGAAACCAAGGCACGCACCTCTGACTTTTCGGATTCATGTACGTATTGTATAATTATCATTTGCTTAAAAACGGTGAATAAAAACTACTAGATACTTTTCGACGCCATGTGAAGCCAAGTCAAAGGCCCATATGCGGCATAAACTCTGACACCAGGTTAGTCACTAACCACACGAAAAGAAGTAGATTGGGAGTTAATCAGTTTTATTTACAGGCGTCTCACTAGGGGTATGGAACATTTTGGCACGGCCGCCATCACAAACATGAAGTCTGATTACAATGTAGTGGAAATGTCGATAGTTTCTCGAAATTACTGCCTCGTTGGTTTAGTGGTGGCAAGCGCGACTGCTGATCTTGAGGTCCTGGGTTCGATCTCTAGATCGGACAAAGTGTTGTTGGGTTTTTTCGTGTGGAATTCCTCAGTAGCAGCCCGTAGTTTGGATTTGGGTCCGGTTGATGGCAATAGGCTCGCCCCTTATTATATGGGACTTAGGTTGTCAAAATATCTAACTTATTCCTTGGATAAACGTTATCCGACGTTGGTAAAATCGTATCTTAGGATCGAAGTCAGATCCCCTTGCTTTGAAAGTAAGTGTTCTACTGCTAAGCTATCACTGTATTTAGGATATTTAATTTTAAATGCTGCTAGACGAAAATACTTAAGGATTAGGGATGACCGGCTTAACATCGAATTAGTTTTAGGTAAATAAGAAACCATTCAAACGTAATCTTTTAACAATTCTTCTTTGGTCAGCATTTTCCTGACCATATCTTCAAGGCCGTAGGGGGTGGGATGGGGGAAGGGGGTTCATAACATGGTGGATTCTCCTGAAACTTCGCACAGAAATTCAATTAAGCAGAAGTAGTTGAAAAATCTGTCGCAAGTTTTTTTTTTTCTTACAAACTTTGCCCCACACTAGGATTTCTCCTGTATCGTGGGTGCGTTTACAAACACAAACCTTCACACGCACAAACATCCAGACCCGGAACAACTATCTGTAGGCCAAACAAATATTTGTTCCGTGCGGGAATCGAACCCACAACCCGTAGCGTAGAATCCGATCGCTCAGCCACTGCACCAAACGTGTCGTCAATCACAAATCGATACCTTAATTGGCAAACCAGCCAACTCCACATTTCGTCAAAAATATTATTTTGGTGCAGTTTTGTATGCAACAGTAATTTGGCGTGATTTGAAAAAACGACAACTCCGATATTATTACAAATTTTTGCGTAAATTGCTATTCGTAAAAACAATTTACATATTATGTAGATAGTAAAAAAAAATTGCAACGTTTTAAGAGTCTCCTGAAAATTTTACTCAAAGGGAGTTAACTGGTTTGCCAATTAAGGTATCGAAATTTGAATCAAACAAACTGATTGCTACAAGATTTTTAGACGTTTTTAAGGGATTATTTTACTCTTTGGTTCAGACATCTCTTTAGCTTTAATTATTAAACAAATCGAACTGTCAATATACCCTTTGATGAGACTGTCGCCCAATTAAGGGGCAGGTCACACTACCCCAGAAACGTTACACACATCACTGAACATTTAATTATCGCTTAATTGGACTTAATTAGTAACCGTTGTGATATTTGCTCGTATATAATATGCTTACTGAAGCAAACCGGAGTTGACTTTGTAGACATGATTTATATACTCCTTTGTCGTAATCAGGAACCCAATTAAGTTGTCCCATGAGAAATTGATGTTGCCATGCGGATCTGGATGGGAGAAGAAAAATGGCAGTTAGCGATTCATTTCTGATATAAATAACAATAATAGTAACAAAAGACTAATAAGACTGCTTTGTTGATCTTGTAGTCGTAAGCGCGACTGCTGAGTATGGGGTCCTGGGTTCGATCCCCAGGTCGGGCAAAATTATATTAGGTTTTTCCCATTAGTAAATATTACATTTACATTACATTAGGTCCGCAAGGACCATTTACATGAAAAAATACCTCCTTTTTTTGAAATCTGTTACAATTATTAGTCTCTACCATTCTCAAAATCACCTTAAATTTGCTAAATATCTCTGGCTATAGGTATTATGATATAGTTCAGAAAACTACAATGTACTTCGTATTATTTCTCCTAGCACCGGACTAAGCTCTGCCTAACTCAAGACTCAAACAATGGTAGATCTCCACGGTAGTAAAGGCAAACAATTAAAGTAGTCTCGTTCAGAATCGTGTACTCCTTCGCTAGCTTGAAATCCATTCATATAATTGTTTACGGTGTAAGGCACAGTTGAGGTTGCTTACGATTGCGTTTACATTCTCCGTTCTTACAAGACACACAAGTTCTTACAAGGTACACAGTAGGGGAATAAATAGGTTCGTCAGTTTTCAAATTCATTCCTTTCCCACATCGCGGGCGCATGTTACCTTTTCGAATTTTGTTGAACGGAACAGACCAATGCATGGAAAATTATGTTTAATTATTTGGTAGCAAATATCACAATTGCCTTTTTCCTCCATATGACGTAGTAGTGCCATGTAATGTCTTTGATTTGGTTTAAGGACTTTTGTTGTAAAAACCATGATACCAATCACATCGATGATTAAATAAATTGACATTACTTGCCTGTCACCATGTCACCATAATATCTTGTCAAAAAATACTTGTATTTTCATTTCTATAATGTTGGCAATATGTTTTCGGTGAAATAGGTTGTTTCTTGCACTGTGCAAGCAAAAATAGACCTTAGGGTGTATATCATTTTCGTTCCCCAGCAGTGATAGCCTAGTAGTGTGACCATAGAGGATAATAATATACTGGGAAAGTGTGACCGTCGGACTGCCAAGTCATAGGTCTCGAGTTCGAACCCAAGGCACGCACCTCTGACTTTTCAGATTCATGTGCGTATTGCATAATTATCACTTGCTTACAAACGGTGAAGGAAAACATCGTGAGGAAACCGGCATGCCTGAGTGATAGTTCTCGACGGTATGTGAAGCCAAGTCAGAGGCCCATGGGCGGCATAATATCTGACACCAGGTTAGTCACTAACCACATGAAAAGAAGAAGAAGTTCCCCAACTGTAGAGTGAACATCAAAGAGGTCCGAACATTTCTCTATGGAAGCTGACATAGACACTGCCGCCATTTTGTTTTTTCAAAGTTGCCGCGCATGTTGAAACGTAACTAAATGAAAGGACAACCATGAAATCTAAACTTAATTGTTAATTAAGTAGGTACTAAGATAAGTAATCTGGTGGACGCTTGAGTAAAAGTGCTTTATACTGTCCCATCAACATAAACAGCAGTGATAGCCTAATGGTGTGACCATCGAACTGCCAAGTCATAGGTCTCGAGTTCGAACCCAAGGCACGCACCTCTGACTTTTCGGATTCATGTACGTATTGTATAATTATCACTTGCTTAAAAACGGTGAAGGAAAACATCGTGAGGACACCGGCATGCCTGAGAGATATTTCTCGACGGCATGTGAAGCCAATTCAGAGGTCCATGGGCGGCATAAACTCTGACACCAAGTTAGTCACTAACCACACGAAAAGAAGGAGATCCTGTCCCATTGAATTTCCTTTCATTTAATTTACCATCTTTGTTAGAGAGCTTTGATCCATATGATTGAACCTATCGATTGATGCCAAAAACGTAGGTATAGAATGTTATTTTGTCGAATTGTAGCCGGTGCGATGCCCGGCAGTGGCAGGCGTATTTTCAAAAATCTTTGAATGCCATTTTGCTTCTCTTTAAAAATAAAGTAATGTTTCCTTTGAGTAAAATTGGCTATTTTCAGTATTTAGAGTACTTTCCCTCCAGGTGTGGTTAAAAAATTCCACTCTGTATATGGGTAGAGGTGCTCTAAAGTGTCACGTTGACGAGATATTTGGAGGCAAAATCGTCATTGAGAACAATGACAATTATTATGAATTAATTACGTGTAAGTGATGACTGTACAAATTTTTAAGTGTGGCTAATGAAATGTACTATTGTAACAAATACTTATAATGTAGAAAACTTTAAAGAATAGTACAGTGCGTGTCAAATAACTAGAACAAAGATGGCATCGACAGCCAAACTTGAAGGGTTTACTAGTAGCCACCGAAGAGTTCCACTATCCATCTCCTAGCTCCATCATCAGACCCTGAACACCAAGCGCAATCTATTGCACTCATCAAAACGAATCATATGACCCGAACCTCACATAGATCACGCAGTCGACGCCAGTTCTAATTATTTGACGCGGACTGTACTTTGGAATCGTGATTTGAGGTGCATTAATAGAAGCTCCACGAATGACGATACCTAAGTACAACACGCAAAAGTTGACTTGAGACCAAAACGGAATGCGCGCTCCCCTCCCGGCGCCCGCGCTGCTTACCGTTCTCGCCATCGACGCTTCTGTACTGCAGTCAGTACCTACCGCGCGCTTACGTCATCTGAGCGAAGTCTCAAGTTAACTCTTGCGGGTTGTACGTCCAGCGTATTCTGGGCAGTCAGCCCCGCTACCAACCTTGCTGACTGGATAATCTTCTTACCACGGTATGAGCTATTTAAGCTATTTAAAATTAATTGTGAGAACATAACATCACACCTTGTATTCCCGGACGGTGTCTTTTATTAGGTACATCTTCGTTTCACCAGTTATGTTTAAACCCCATGTAATAGGGGGCGAGCCTATTACCATTAACCGGGCACAAATCCAGACACCGGGTTGTTACTGAGAAATTTCTAATGGAAAAACCCAATAACACTTTGCCCGACCTGGGAATCGAACCCATGGGGTCCTGGGCTGGCTCAGTAGTCGCGCTTGCAACCACTAAACCAACAAGGCAGTCTTATTAATCGTGATAATTAATCTTTAATCTTTAGTTGACGGTTCATTAACTTTAATGAACATCTTTGAATGCGGCTGTAAGACAGCTTAACTCCTTGCAATGTTGTGTTTAGAATTTGTAAAGCAATAAAGGTGAGTTAAGGGAGTGTCTGCTTGTCATGTCATGTATCATAACAACCCGAACCCGGGGAACCGACGATGTATAACAACCCTTACAGAATATAATTATAGGAAATTGCATGTATTTCCGCATAAAGGCTCGGTCAAATAGACAGCGTATTTTACGCGCGTCAAGGCGTGATTACGTCGCAACGCCATACCGTCGCGTTATGTTGTACTATGACAGTACATGACTGACAAACGAAGCACGCGCTAGTAGAGTGCGCGCAAGATAACTCTGCGCGCGACGGAGGGCGTGCTAAATGTTGCCATGATCGCAAAAATATAAAGTCCTACTTTTCAAGGAAAAGTAGTATTTCGTGAGCATTAAAATTGGGCAGCCCTCTTGCTGTTTAATCTTTATTATTAGATTTTCTTTTATTTATTCCTAAAATCAGGTAGATGTAGTGACAAAGTTAATAAAACGGCAACATTATGGCGGAACATGATTAGTTCCGATTTTGGCCGCGCGCAGAGTTATCTTGCGCGCACTCTAGAATGCTATGACAGTCTGTAAAATATAAAAACCGAATCGTGTGTGTGCAATCTATCATTACAGTTATAGCTTATATCGTTATGTAAATAAAGTAAATGAAACCAACATAGACTCTTCATCACTGAGAGTACTTATATTTGGGTTAGTGGTTAGTTACAGAAGCTAGCTCACAATATAATAATTTACACAATTTACACAAGATCAGAAAATAAGGACAAGCTAATCTATACTAATATTATAAATCTGAAGAGTTTGTTTGTGTGTTTGAACGCACTAATCTCAGGAACAACTGGTTGGAATTGAAAAAATCTTTTTGTGTTGGATAGTCCATTTATCGAGAAAGGTTATAGGCTATATAACATCACGCTATGACTAATAGGAGCGGAGCATAAATGTAAAATGTTGCAAAAACGAGAAAAATGTCCACCCGTGTGAAGCCGGGACGGGCCGCCAGTCAGATATAAAAGAACAGACTTCTTCAGATGTTCGACATAGAATCCTTTTTTTTCCACTGTTTTTATAACTTCGGGTAGGTACGTTGATTCATCTTGACGATTACCCTCCTTTGTTAACATTGTCCAGTGTTACCAGCTACCGATAACAAGCCGTTACGGGTAGTCAGAAGCTCGGAAGTCTGACGACCGGTCTAACCTTAAGATATCAGCATTGACCAATAACTGGGTGGTAGAGGTCTGATGGCAGTCGCTCCGTGTAAAATACGTGTATTCAGCCGCATCTGGTCAGACTGGAAGCTGACCCCAACATAGTTGCAAAAACGCTAGGCAGAACGAACTCCCTGTTGTGGAAGAGTGCAATAAACCTGGTGTGTCAAATATAAGACGATTAAATACATTGTATTTAATCGGCAAGGGCACGCGACCACAGTCTACAGCACGCAAGAACACTAAGCGTTTGGCCAGACTGGCAGCGCGGTGCGGGGAGCGGCGCGGGTGCGGGAACGTGCGTGATTTACCTGTCCGCAGTGGAGCGTGGCTTCGTTCTGAGCGTTGTCGTGTTCAGTGTTTGTCAAAATATAATATGGATGAAGAAGACTTATTTTTACTGGAAAATTGTTACTAAAAAACGATGTTTCGACATCCACAGTGCAGATCGTACTTGAATAGCACTTATTAATTCTTCAACATTTAATTTTGAAGACACCATCACAACAACGCGCGTGGTCAGCTCGAACTAGTTTGAGATCCCCCGGTCCCGCGCGGGTTGTCGCTTGCCGCCCGCGCTCTCACTGCGGCCACTTGTATGAACGAGCTATGGCGTGAGCTACCCGCGCGCTCCCCGCGCCAAGTAGCCCGCGCCGCTTCCCGCGCCCGCGTGCCCACTGTGGACACTCAAATGAAGTTCTGTTTGAACTCGCAGCACCGCGCCCGCCCCGCGCCCGCGTTTTTCAGTCTGGCCAAAAGCTAACTTAAAAGTTTTAATGACATACCTAAGTAGCTTTAAATGTTCGGATGTAATCTAGAATTAAAAGTTGAGAAGGAAATATTGTGTTACATCACGAGAAAATTTATAAACAACACGTTTACATGAAGAATGGGATTGAAAATGGCGGCGTTTATATTGTTGTCGTTATTTGTATCTCGCTCACACACGTTCTTTGTGTGCGATCGGCAGATACTTAATCTGCCATTTTCATTTATTTAGCATAGCTTCACGCCTGTATTCCCCGAAGGGTTGTGCAGAGGTGTATAGTGACACTAGGGTTGCCAACCGTACTATAATATATAGTATTGTACTATATTTCGGGTCGGCGTACTATATACTGTTGAAGAAATATATAGTACGCAAAAATACTATATTTTCAACACCGAACGAAATCTAACAAACAAATATTTATTTAAAAAAATAATTAACGCGCCTTTACATTAAATTTTGAGTGAGGCGAGTTTGTGTAACTGAGTTCCAGACTCCGAAAGCATCTACAATGTTTTGCCTTTGGCTCCCACTGATCTCTATACTAACTGGAGGCGCTGGCAGCACGTCAAAGTTGTCAATATCAAATTGACAACATCTAAATCGAATAAAGCATAATTATGACACTTTTATTAAACATTGTTAAAAAATGCAAGAAGTGCAAAGAAATATAGTTTTTATAAAAATAAATAAGTAACAAATATATCTTTGTCTATTTTAAATTTATTCCATATAATACTATATTTTTTAGAAGTGTACTATATTTTTTTATAGCTTATTTTGAAAAATACTGTATTTCGCTGAAAAAATGTTGGCAACCCTAAGTGACACCCTCATTTCGCTGTTATGTTTAAGTCCCATGTAATAGGGGGCGAGCCTATCGCCATCAACCCGGCACAAATAAAAATGCCGGGCTGCTACTGAGGAATTTCACACGAAAAAACCCAATAACCCTTTGTCCGACCTGGGGATCGAACCCAGAACCTCACGAGTAGCTGTCGCGCTCGCCACCACCAGACGAACGAGGCAGTCACTATTACATTATTACTGTTATTTACTAGGTATGGAATTACATAATACATAACATAATCAGCCCATTACAGTCTCACTGCAAAGCACGGGCCTCTTCTCAGAATGAGAAGGGTTCACGCCTTAGTCCATCGCACTAGCCTGGTGCGGGTTGGCGGACTTCACACACCATCGCAGACTGCAGACTAAACTATAGCCCGATAGTTAGCCGATTTTCTTTTTATAACGAAAACCGAATCATTATAATGTGCGCACTTGCAAACATCTTTACTGATTATGAAACCGACTAAACTATCGGCCGATATAAAGTCCGTAGTTTGCGGAAGCTCTTAGAGGATAGCTGTACCAACCATGAAGACAAAGTTAAAAAATCTCATGTGTCTGTAATTTCACAGGCACCCATACCCTTCAAACTGGAACATAGCAATGCTGCTTGACGGTAAATAGGTATGGTATTGTGGCGGCATCTATCATACCACTTGAGAACTACGCAGCACGACGATTGTCTAACTCTAGCAGTCTACAGCGACAACAATGACAGCTGTCAGATGAAACGTCATGAATCCTGCATCGCGATATCAAGATCTGACACGGAGTTAGTATATATTAACTGCCTTGTTGGTCTAGTGGTGGTAAGCGCGACTGCTGATTGTTTGGTCCTGGGTTCGGTCCCCAGCTCGGGCAAAATGTTATTTGGATTTTCCGTGTGGAATTCCTCAGTAGCAGCCCGGACTTTGGATTTGTGCCCGGTTGATGGCAATAGGCTCGCCCCCTGTTACATGGGACTTAAACATAACGACAAAATGAGGGTGTTACTCTACATGTCTGCCCAGCTCTTCGGAGAATACAGACGTGATGTTATGTCAATATGGAATCTTATTTTGAATAATTAAACAAACCACATGTTGTTGTTCATATATACAACTTCTCAACATAAACCGTAGGGCAGTGGCCCGCCAGGCATAAGACTCGCCTGGTAGAATGTTCCTCGCTTTTCGTTGGAGGAACACCATACCTCCACAGTATAGTCCACGCGCGAGGGCTAGTCACCACCTGCGGTATGCGAACGGCAGGAGGGGGGTGTGCGCGGTAGACAAGACAAAGCAAACTGACAGAGCGAGACTATTGTTTAGCACCCCCCTCTCGCCGCCCACATACCGCAGGTGGTGACTAGCCCTCGCACGCGGACTATAGTAGATCTACTTCTAACTATAATGAAATCTCACACCGTCAATTCAGCCCTCATCAAGCTGTCTCCCTCTCAGTCCTCCCGCCAGCAACACCCTAAGCCGAGGTCCGAGTCCCATTAGGGGTCGCCGTTAATGGTGTTGTTGCTAGTAGTCATGATGTTAGTAGTAGTAGTTAGCTTAGCTCAAATGTCCAGCTGATTGATAGCGTCGTGCAGCGGTTGGGTTGTTGAGCTTCCTAAAATAAGGTTTGAGCTCCGCGATGACTGTGTGCTGTCAGTTAGGACAGGTCAACTCACAGAGTACAGTAATAATCAACTCAAACCTGCTATGGCACTTTCCTCAAAAGACCATTCCAGACGTTGCCCCACATCGTTTCACTCGCGTAGTTTTTATACTACAATGTCTGGACTTTAAAAGAGACCTTGACCTCTGAGTTTGTTTCGGCTTTTCTTCTCAGAGCTAGTCAGATAGGAAATTCCGGCTCCATCTAGTCTTAACAAAAAAATATAACATTGACTTGTAAAAGTGTCTGTCTTCTTCTTCCTCCTAGACTGTTCCCAACTATGTTGGGGTCAGCTTCCGGTCTAACCAGATGCGGCTGAATACCAGTGTTTTACACGGAGCGACTGCCATCATACCTCTGCAACCCAGTTACTGGGCAATGCCGATATCCTAAGGTTAGACCGGTTGTAAAAGTGTCTGTAACAGATTTATTTACAGAAATAAATATCATTTGTCATTTAGGTTAAGTACTTACTCTCGTCCCCATTGGTTGGAGACCTTTCAGGTCTCGCCAATAACTGCCCGGTTACGTAGAAACGGTCCGCAAGAGCATCTACAAGCAGTCGAATAGAAAAATAAATAAAAATGTAATGGAATAGATATTATGGCGTTCGTTGTTGATAAGCCTATTTATAAACCACCACGATACCTAATTCCAATATTATGTAGTTACCCTTGACTTATCACATCAATACAATAACGATTCAAAGGCGAGGTTGTTGGCTGCCGATCGAAGGATCGCGTGTTCGAACCGAACCCATTGAACTGTTATGGTGAATTCAGTCTAATTATGACCACATTTACCTTTGTACCTTTTGTGAATAATATTAATAATATCCCTCTGTTTCCTTCACCGTTAACGCTAGTAATAATCAAACTGGCACGAACGTTTGACGTATAAGTAGTACCGTAAACGTATCCCTAATGAAAGCGAATTTTGAATCGAAAGTACAACTGCCCTATAAAATGTTGGTTTATTATTTTATGACTTGCACAATTTGTATCATTTATTTTTATTTTATTTATTAGGGACAACAAACAGTTGCATGCTGAAAAATACAGAGAAATACTTAAACTAACATTTAACAAACATGTAACCCACACCAATGTCCACAATTTAACTAAAGGTTAATAGAAGTAGCGAAGACAAACGAAAAAATAATAATAAGGAAAAACAGAACAAAACAAAAGTCGCTGCCACAATAGTGCTATGTTACTTAGCTTAGATTAATTTAACTAAAATTACGCTTAAATTAAAATTAATCGCCAGACAAAACACCCAGAGCCATTTTCTTAAATAATTGCTTAGACAAAGAAAATATATATTATCTAGTTCCATAAAATGCGTGTTGTAAGAATCAACAAGGCGTCGAAGAGGAACATGTCTGTATGGAACAGTTGAGGCACACACACCCCCCTTCGAACAACACTTCTGGGTACCTTGTAACACAATTTGTTTGTAAGGTCCATACAATCGAAATTGTTATTGCATATGCTGTAGCGTCATGACATCAAGTAATAGCCGCCTAGATCCCAAATCTAGACCGCCATACCGTTTCAGTAGCTGCACGTAAGGTACCTTTGATTTTAAGCACTTGTAGTTCATAAACCGTAAGAACTTCTTCTGTACCATTTCAATATATCATACATAGATATGAATCAAGTTTTCAATTTAATTAAATAGTTTATTTTTTTATCCTTAACTTGGTCGCGTTTGGCCCTAGTCTCACCCGATGGTAAGCGCAGACAGGATCTAAGATAGAGCACACGAATCCAAGTAACAGAGATATAGAGGGATTCTCCTATACCTACAAACGACGGAACACAGTAAACTGCTTGGCGCCGGACTTTAATGTAAGGGTGGTAGCTAGCTAGGCGGACCGTATAGATCCTACCACCAAGCGTGCTGGGTTTTGTTAAAACTTACAACACGAGTCTATTCCCAGCGTGCGGTGAGGAAGTTTTACCAGTATGTTACACGGAGCGACTGCTATCACACCTACGCAACCCATTTAATGGGCAATGCCGATATCCTAAGGTTAGACTAGTTGTCAGACTTTCGGGCTTCTGTCTTCCCGTAACTATAGTCATAGGTATTCGTATGACACCCAGGACCGACTGTTTAACGTGCTCTCCGAGGCACAGAGGGGTTTCGTTGTGTAACTAACGGTCACCCATCCACAGACAGACCGCGGCAAGCGCAGCTTAACCTCGCAAATCGTATGATCAGCGGGGTTGGTAATTAGCCAGAAGCCCCTTAATCTCTCTTGTACTAAATTTATAATAATAAATAACATAACATAGCATCACGACTGTATTCCCCGAAGGGTTGGGCAGAGGTTTAGGGGCGAGCCTATTGCCATCAATCGGGCACAAATCCAAACACCGAGCTGCTTCTGAAGAATTTCACGCGGAATTACCCAATAACACTTTGTCTGACTTGGAGATCGAACCCAGGACTTCACGAGCAGTCGCGCTTGCCAAAACTAGACCAACAAGGCAGTTTAAGTAAATAAATAAATTATAAATAACTAAGATATTTAATCATCCGAATAAAACCTTCTAAATATTCAGGCAGATACATCACAATTCAGTCAAACCAACGCAAGAAAAACAGTCACACATTTCCATCTCTGTAACTTAAACTTTGAAGGTCCCCAACTTTACTTCTAATGAACTTCAATAAAGTCATCTAAAACATACCTGTACCCAAAACTAAGTTTTAATAAGTCCCCCGTTAGCTGGTCTAATAAGCTTTTTTCTACCGTCAAGTTTACGGCCCCCGACGCCAATAAAACTCCATCAACGAAGGTGTAGGGACGTGCGCGTACGGGAACAGCTCTGCGGCTTAAGAGCCCACCGTTATAGTCCAAAGAAAACAGCATTAAAATCAAGAATTGTCTCGACAAAACCGAAAATTTAGACCAGACATTGCTTTGATTGATGATTCCAGTATCGGATTACAGGACGTCGACATGAACAGTTTGTAGACTTTGGCAGTTTCAAGTCTAATGTTGACATAAACTCGGAATCCTTATTCACGTCCCGGTTTGTTTGTAGTTGAGCTGCTGTATATTCCGACGCTATATTACGCGGAAACAGCGGGCGAGGGTAGGGGGCGGGGCGTCGTTCCGTCGCGACGTTCAGTCGGGCGCCGGCCTCGTGCAGCGCCGGTCGCCGGCACTTACGCGGCATGCGGCCCGCGCTCGCCGCGATCGCGGCTTGCTGGGTGGTGACACGCGCCGAGCCGTCTGCGCGCCTCGCTACGCGCAACACTACCTCCCACCACGTCTTAGCATGTTCCGATGGACTCGTCCTCCCTGCGTGGCAGCCCCTTGAGGATGTGCCAACCTACGAGATCGCCTTCCGAGGCGTCGCCTACTTCCTGGCCCTCATGTACCTCTTCATCGGAGTGTCCATCGTCTCCGACAGATTTATGGCCGCCATAGAAGTTATAACGTCACGAGAGAAAGAGGTGCGCGTGCGACGCAACGGCAGCGAACAGATTGTTGTCGTTAGAGTATGGAATGAGACCGTCGCAAATTTAACTTTGATGGCATTAGGCTCTAGTGCGCCGGAGATCTTATTGTCTGTAATTGAAATAGCCGGGAAGAACTTTCAAGCTGGTGATTTAGGACCCAGTACCATCGTCGGATCGGCTGCTTATAACTTGTTTGTGATCATAGCCATCTGTGTTGTGGTAATACCAGATGGCGAAGTTAGGAAGATTAAACATCTAAGAGTGTTCCTTGTGACGGCAACGTGGTCTATCTTCGCGTATGTGTGGCTCTATCTCATATTATCTGTCATCTCCCCCAACGAAGTCGAAGTTTGGGAAGGTCTTGTTACGTTTCTCTTCTTCCCAGCGACGGTCTTAACAGCGTACATAGCTGACCGTCGATTGCTCATGTACAAATATCTAAAGAAAGGCTATCGAGTTAACGAAAGAGGAGTTATTGTAGAAGCCGAAGGTGATGGCTCAGTTGAAATGGCCCTAAAACCAGGAGGAGATGATTTCCTCTCTGAAGACGATGAAGGTAGAGAACAAGAAATGTCTAGAAGAGAATATGTAACAGTTCTCAAAGAATTAAGACGACAACATCCTGAAGAAGATTTGGAGACCGTGGAAAGAATGGCTTTAGAGACGTTGATGTCCCGAGGTCCGAAGTCGAGGGCATTTTACAGAGTTGCTGCGACTCGCAAAATGACGGGCGGAGGAGATTTCTCTAGAAAAATATCTGAACGAGCTCAAAGTGATCTAAGCGAAGTTAAAGCAGAGTTGCAGCGACGAGAGTCAGGATCCCTGTCACTTGAACCGCGCGGGCCTAATGTCCGATTCGATCCAGACCACTACACTGTCATGGAGAACTGTGGAACATTCGAAGTGAGAGTCGTTAGAGCTGGTGACTTGAACGGGGAAGTAACAGTGCAGTATACCACCGAAGATGGAACAGCAGAGGCCGGGTCTGACTATGTTGCAGCCCAGGGATCCTTGATCTTCAGACACGGGGAGACAGAGAAGACGTTCAGCGTTCAAGTGATTGACGATGACGTCTTTGAAGAAGACGAGCATTTTTATCTGCGCTTAACATCTCCAAGAGGGGCGTGTCTAGCATCTCCATCAACAGCCACAGTGGTGATTTTGGACGATGATCACTCGGGAGTGTTCTCGTTTCCGCAACGGGACTTTGAGCTGACGGAGTCGGTGGGAACTTACGATTTGAGGGTCGTGAGGACAGCAGGTGCTCGCGGCAAGGTCAGGGTGCCGTATTGGACGGAAGATGGCACCGCGAAGAGCGGTGCTCAGTACGAGTCAGCTCAGGGCAACGTTATCTTCGAAAACAACGAAACTGAGTGAGTACTTCTATATTTATTATTATTATTGTACGTTTTTAGGTACAAGTTTCACCATCGTTGTACAAATTGATGAGTTTAAAAATAACAGTACAATATTTATGACCATCGTTATATGAAATAGTTAATAGCAGACAGAACATGTCATATTCACGAGTTAAAATAAAAACTACAGTTACAGGATCGATTTCAGCTAAATTAGATAAAAGAGGGCACGTGTTTACAGGGAATTAGCGCGTTATACACACCACTGCTTGTGGGTGACGGAATGTAAGTCTACGAGTACTTGCAAGTTGTTTCATTTAATATTAAATCAGTACTGTAAGTAGCGGGTCGTTGTTGAATATTTTATCATAGTTTCCAATACTAATAGTTAAATTATACGTTGATTATGGGAGGTGTCTCTCACTAGACTGGATTGTTATTTTCAGCGCGTCTATGTTTATATTTATTCATATTTTTAAAAATGGATGATACATTTGGATGCTAATATTCTTTAATATGTTATGGCGTCTTCCACCAGTTTCCTTATTACCTAAATTGACAAATGAATCGCCAAAAATCGTAATTTCCAGCAATTAGTCTAATATCCCATTCCATCTCATTGGACGATTCCGCCGGATCAAAGGAATATTAACGAGGGTTGCATTCCACGTAATTACCTCCACGCGGAAGTCGTGCTAAGCTGTTCTTGTGCCCGATGTGCATACCGAAAAAAGTGCCGTTATATGGTTTCCCGGGAAGCCACCAAAGTACCAAATGAGGTATAGATTGGCCGGCGCGATTAGTGTCGGGTCGTTGCGTGATCCGACGGCCCTTGCACGTCATGTTATTCAGAAATAATCCCTTTTAGATAATCCGTCGGTCTTGTCACCTTCCCCTATCTAGTAGGGCAAATTTTTTAAAGCCTTTATCATTTAGATGGATGATGTTTCCGTTTAGCTATTTCAACTATTTGAAGAAAGGAAGGTGGGTTTGTTGGATTTCAATAAATACTTGGTTTATCATGCCTCTTTAATTAACTTTAGGAAATTGGTGTTTTCAATTAAGGAGTAGAAGAATGTTTCATACTGCCTTCTAAATAAAGAATAAATTATTCGGCTCTGCTATTAAATATCGGAGCTGTGTTATGTAGTAGTGTGTCAACCCACAAAAATATTAATTCTGTAGTGTGTTTACGCCATCTAGTTATTGTTGTAGGTCTCAATGCTCTAAAAATGCAAACTGCATTAAGATGGTTAACTGCGTTATTGGTGATGTTCTTCACAAAGGTCAGGTGCGTAGTATTCTCAACCGGCGTGCGTGTATGACAAGATGTATGAATGTTGATGAAGCGAAAGGGGTATGTAAGAGTCGTAGCATGTGGCATTCTATAGTTTCTGCCTACCCCAATGGGAAAAAGGCGTGAGTTTGTAAGTATGCATTAGGATTTTTTTGATAGGCGGCACTCTATTAAATTTACTGTAGTTCTGGGCATTTTTACAAGCGTTGAGTAGACCTACCACAAGAACTAGATGACGTTAACACAAAATTCATATTTTTGTGGTTTGACACATTATTGCATAACACGACCCATTTATAAGTACAAATGTTCCCGTTATTAATATTGCCTTTTGTTTTTTTGGTCTTTTTTTAATTAACGCTGTAATGGTCCTTATGTACGGACTTGTAGGTATGGATGTACTATAGGCAATATTGGGCACAGTGATGCCTATTGATTGATTACCGACTAGCTTGATGGGTTTATGGCCAATTTGAACCATTGAATTAAGCAATTTGGACCAAGGAATTAAGCGATATAAATATCCCGCACCATGATTTATTCTTACATTTTAATAAGAATCATGGTTTGTTGTATATTTATAGGTACCGTAAAATGGGGTGAATAGGGATGCAGGGGTGAATCGGGACGAAACTTTAAAAGGGATTTTAATATTGAAATAATATAGTTTGTTGTCAAAAAGGACTCTAATGTGTTTACTGTATTATAATTAACGATTAAGCGTCCTTGTTGGCAACAAACTATATTATTTCAACGATAGAATCCATTTTAAAGTTTCGTCCCGATTCACCTCTGCATCCCTATTCACCCCGTTACATGGTATTATACAAGGTTAGTCGGAAAGGGGTACTAAGTCGAAAGGGTGTTAAAGTACCCATAATAAAGGATAACTTTCGTTCTACAACTTTCCCCAAAACTCGATAGATTAAGAGAAATAGCTTTTCAAAGATTTCGTAAAAAATATGCTAAAATCTATCTGTCCATAGCTATGATCAGCTGTTTTTACAATTTAGGTCATATTTGGGGTCACGGATTAGAAACTTAATATTCTGAATTCATAACTAAAGCAGGTATGTTTTTTTTTTGAAAAAACTAAAATAAAAATCTTTTTCCGTGCAAATAAAAATTATCGAAATTTTAACACTTGCTTTAAAATAGTTATCAGTGATACTTTAGGTGGTCCGCGGCTTAGTACTCCCTTTACGACTAACCTTGTATTATATAATAAATTTTATAGTATAAGTATTAAATAGGCCAGTTGTGTACTGGAGTTTATCCTCACCTTTTTCAACCGTAGTGCCCCCGCCAAAGTAAAAGAAAAACATCTTTATAAATTAAATGCAAGACTTGGCTCTACACGATCTGAACTGTTTACGTCAGGAGTCGAGACTTTTTTACATGAATGTGTTTGATGGGATCTTCCTATCCCTGGTAGAAAACTATTTTTTCAGTTAAACTTGCCTTTGTACAGTCGGGGAACGAAAATGTTATACACCTAAGGTCTATTTTAGCTTGCGCAGTGCAAGAAACAACCTATTTTACCGACTACGTATTGTCAACATCATAGAAATGAAAATAATAAGTATTTTTTGACAGGATATTAAAAATTATAATGGTTACATGATGTAATGTCAATTTATGTAATCATCGATTTGATTGATGTCATGGTTTTTACAACAAGATTCCTTAAATCAAATCAAAGACATTATATGGCACTACTACGTCATATGGAGGCAAAATGTGATTTTGATCTTTGCTACCAAATAATTAAACATAATTTTCCATGTATTGGTCTGTTCCGTCCAACAGTTTGAAAAGGTAACATATGCCCGCAATGTGGAAAAGGAATGAATTTGAAAACTGACGAATCTATTTATTCCCCTACTGTACATGACGTCACTAAATTGTATTATTATATTGTTACAATGTGGGGGGCGTTATAGACACAATTAAAGACATGTTTATGCCTATCTTTTTCCCAACTATCTTGGGGTCAGCTTCCAGTCTAACCAGATGCGGCTGAATACCAGTATTTTACACGAAACGACTGCCATCAGACTTCCACAACCCAGTTCTTGGGTAATGCTAAGGTTAGACCAGTTGTCAGACTTCCGAACTTCTGATTTCACGTGCTCTTCGAGGCACGGAGGGGTTTCGGGTGTAACGAACGGTCACCCATCCTTCTTCCTCATCTTTTGAATAACTGTGATACCTATAATGTCTAATCTTACAAGTTTGTTTACTCTTATATACTAATATTATAAAGAGGAAAGATTTGTATTTTTGTATGTAACGAATAAACTTAAAAACTACTGGAGCGATTTCAAAAATTCTTTTGCCGTTAGAAAGCTACATTATCACTGAGTAACATAGGCTATATTTATTACTGGAATAAAACTTCTTACGCGAGCGGAGCCGTGAGGACACAACTAGTACATTATATGGGGACAATGTGTGACCACACTACATTGTAGTTTTATGAATCTGACTGGAATATACCGATTAAACAATGTGCTATGATTTCTCCATTAACTCAACAAATGAGAAAAAAAGTGTTCAAACTCGTTCAAACCGTTTTTTCAGTCCGAATAAAATATATCACCGAAAGCCATCGCTGAAATCTGAATTAAGGGCACGTAAATTTGAATCAAATGGCTTACGAGATAAAGTATTTTTTTGCGGTGGCATTAACTTTGCTGACTAAACTCTGTCAGCATAGGTTTTAATGTTCCGATCGTGTAATCGTAACGTGAATTTAGAGATATAAAAAAATACGGATCAGTGCCGTTTATTATTGAATTATACGAATATCTATACTAATATTATAAAGCTGAAGAGTTTGTTTGATTGCACGCGCTGATCTCAGTAATTACTGGTTGGAATTGAAAAAATATTTTTAACCGACTTCAAAAAGGAGGAGGTTCTATGTTCGATAGGTTTTTTTAATGTATGTACACCGATATGCTTTTTTGTTTGTGGAAAAAGTGATTTTGTTTAAAAATAAATACAATTTGCCAAAAAGTATTTTTTTATTTATACTAGTATTATAAAGCAAGAAATATGGATTTATTAAGAAATAAACTAATACCTACCAGTTTCCTCGTTGGTCTAGTAGTGGTTAGCGTGACTGCTGATCGTGTGCTCCTGGGTTTGATCGCCAGGTCGGGCAAAGTGTTATTGGGTTTCCCGTGTGGAATTTATCAGTAGACCGGAGTTTGTTTTTGTGCCCGGTTGATGGCAATAGGCTCGCCCACTATTACATGGGACTTAAACATAACGGCGAAATGAGGGTGTTACTATACACCTCTGCCCAACCTTTCGGTGAATACAGGCGTGATGTTATATTATGGGACGGCATTGAGCTCGTCGTATACTTCCTAATACATTGGTTTGTCGGACGACGTGACTTTTCAATAATTATGTCAATTCCAATCCGCGAAGTTTTTATGCCTTAGTTATTGGATAAGATGGCTTCGACTAGGGGGTATTTCGTCCGCATCTTATTCGTTGATCGATTGAAATCGGTTCTTTGAGGGGCTCATGGCTCATTAGCGACCGCGCGGATCATACGATTTGCGTGGTTAAGCAATGCTCCATGCCTCGGATATCACGTTAAACCGTCAGTCCCGGGTGTCATACGAATACCTATGACAGTCGTTACGAGTAGTCAGAAGCCCGAAAGTCTGAAAACCGGTATAACCTTCGAATGCAGGCAATACCTAGTAACTGGGTTGCGGAGGTTTGATGGCAGTTGCTCCGTGTAAAATACTGGTATTCAGCCGCATCTGGTTAGACTGGAAGCTGTTTTTTTTTTAGAAAAAGCTTTGCCCTGCACTAGGATTTCTCCTGTATCGTGGGTGCGTTTACAGACACAAATTTTCACACGCACAAATATCCAGACCCGGAACAACTATCTGTAGGCCATACAAATATTTGTTCCGTGCGGGAATCGAACCCACGACCCGTAGCGCATAAGCCGATTGCTCAGCCACTGCACCAAACGTGTCATCAAAGTTGGGAAGAGGAAAAACATTACATAACATCAAAAATATATTCCATAGGTTATGATAAAGGTAATAACGTGTTACGTCATCACTTTACTTCTCTCTAATATTCATTTACAACGTTCACTTTGAAAATTATCTCCGACATAACAACATTATGTACTTTAAACTCTAAGTTAAGTGGATCGTTTTTACTAACACTGCGGTGAAATGTTACGTAAGTTACTGCACCTGAACACTTGTTAAGTTAAATAACTCACAAGTCACAATGTACTCAAGTTGAGGTGAAAATCATGATTGGTTGTTCAGTAGGTACCTTAATCTAAGTTAGGTGCTTAATTTTAGCCTGAATTAACATTAGTCTAGTTTTATTGCTAGGGTTTATTTTGCGTATCAAAAATCTAGTACTTTTGGGGTTCTGTTCCCTACCAATAAATAAATCTGTTACAGACACTTTTACAAATCAATGTAATGTTTTTTATTAAGATTAGATGGCGCCGGCATTTCCTGTCTGCCTAGCTCTGAAGAAAAGCCGAAACAAACTCAGAGATCAAGGTCTCTTTTAAAGTCCAGACATTGTGGTATAAAAACTATGCGAGTGTAACAATATAGGGCAACGTCTGGAATGGCCTTTTAAGGACCTACTTGACCTGTCCTAACTGTAATAGGCCACCCCATCCCCATCCGTGGGTGTTAAATGGTGCCTAAGGTATAACGACAAGAAGATGGACACGAGGGTCCTTCTGTATGCTAAATGGCAAACTGCGATCACCAACCTATTTGCCAAGCAAGGTCTCTTTTGTGGTCTTCTTTGACCTCTACATTATAAACCGCTTGAAAATAGAGACCGCTATCCGCTGATCACACTGTATTACGGACTAGCGGCCCGTCCCGGCTTCGCACGGGTGGACATTTTCCCCGTTTTTGCAACATTTTTCATTTATGCTCCGCTCCTATTGGTCGTAGCATGATGTTAATAGCCTATAAACTTCCTCGATAAATGGACTATCCAACACAAAAAGATTTTTGCAATTCCAGCCAGTAGTTCCTGAAATTAGCGCGTTTAAACAAACAAACTCTTCAGCTTTATAATATTAGTAAAGATTTTGAGAAATTGTTGATAACTTCCTTGTTTACATCCTACCACCTTGGTTAACTGTCTCATTGGTCTAGTGGTGGCAAGCGCGACTGCTGATCGTGAGGTCCTGGGTTCGATTCCCAGGTAGGGCAAAGTGTTATTGGGATTATCGGTGTGGAATTCCTCAGTAGCAGCCTGTAGTTTGGATTTGTGCCCAGTTGATGGCAATAAGCTCGCTCCCTATTACATGGGACTTAAACATAATGGCGAAATGAGGGTGTTACTATACACCTCTACCAAACCCTTCGGAGAATACAGGCGTGATGTTGTGTTATAAATTGAAGTCTTTAGAAGCGTCCGTTCGTCAAATCGTGTTTGATACCACAATTACATCAATTAAACTTTTGATAAACACTCAAAAAGTATCTATCCACAGCAAAACTACAATATATTTAAACTAATTAAAAGTTAATTGAGGCTTAGGTTAACATCTAATAAAACTTTCTCGTTGCGTTAACCGCTATTAGGCGGTTTCAGTTACACCAAACTAAGGCTGTAATCAGATGTAGCTTATAGCTAGTTCACACAGAAACTGTTTACAGGACCCGTTTTAGCGGATCCGTTTTTATTTCGGTGATGGCGCCTGTAGTTGTTTGATCGAGTACACATACACGACAGTATTCCCATACTGGATCCGTTATTTTTATCGTATCAAGCCGTGATGACGTATCGTTTTAAGCAGTGACAGCCTAGTATATAGGTCGGGAGTTCGAACCCAAGGCACGCACCTTTTACTTTTCGGATTAATGTGCGTATTGTATAATCATCACTTGCTTAAAAACGGTGTAAGAAAACGCCGTGAGGTAACCGGCATGCCTGAGAAATATTTATCGACGGCATGTGAAGCCAAGTCAGAGGCCCATGGGCGACATAAACTCTGAAACCAGGTTAGTCACCAACCACACGAAAAGAGAAGATCGTATCCTGCCTGCGAGATGTGATGCAGCTGCCATTTGTTTAACTGATCCGTCGGTACAGATGTGAACAACACATCCAGTATCGACGGATCCGTTAAAACGGATCCGCTGTGTGAATGGGCGCTATGTTTTTTTTCCCACTGCCTTATTGGTGTAGTGGTCGCAAGCGCAACTGCTGAGCATGGGGTCCTAGGTTCGATCCTCAGGTCGGGCAAACTGATATTGGGTTTTTCGATTAGGAATGTCTCAGTAGCAGCCCGGAGTCTGGATTTGTGCCCGGTTAATGACAATAGGCTCGCTCCCTATTATATGACACCTCTGCCGTACCCTTCGGGGAATACTAGGCGTGATGTTATGTTTTTTTTATTTGTGGTTCAAACAGATACAATATAATATGAAATTTATATAAAAATAATAATACATTATTCAAAATAGATTCTGCATATTATCGAAAAATGTTCATGCTTTTGTTATAAGAGTTGGATATAAGATTTGATCCCTCAGTTCAGATGCAAAAGCTTGCGCATTCGTTAAATTTAGATTCCGATCTCTCTACGGTTACAGCCAATGATATTTAGCCTGAACCAATTTGTGAAAAAAGGTAATCTTTTAGTAATACAACGTGTTACATAATTCCCCATGAAAAATGTAAATAATCAAGTAGTCTTTTATGGTTGTTGTCATTTACCTCTCAGAGGAAATTAAGTATGAATGTAAATAACTTTCTGGGTAGTCTACTCTTTAGTTTTACGTTTTCAGGGTTGCGTTTCAATGATGATTATTTTATATTTTATCCAAATTCTTTTTTATTGGGTCATACTACGGTTTTCAAATATAGCCAATAGACTCTTCACAAGGGATCTTATAACCCCCTTTCGGCTTTAGAGGTATTTTGTAACACGTTGTATAATTAAGAAAAAAAAAATGATTTTAAAATAGTAACCTGTTTTAACAATAACAACTACAAACGTACAATATAATTGGAAATAATTTTGATTTAATTCAAACAATAGGTATAAACAGAAAATAATTACATACATTATACAATTAAATTATTTATCTATACACAATTATCATTTACCTACATTTAAACCTAATATATACAATATAAAACAAAACTAAAAACATACAAATCTAAAGACAAAACTAACTACCTATATACAAAATTATTAAAATACAAATTATTCAAAAATATCACTTAGGCGTCAAAATATTCCTCCTCATCACCGGTATATTAATTTTATAACATTTCGTAAAAAAAGAACTGGCCGAATCAAACCGAAGAGAGCCGAAGAATTACGAAGGTCTGCCGTCGTGTGTCTGCCATCGCGAGCGTCGCCACGCAGCAGCCGCTCTCACACCCGTACCGCCGCATTAGATGTTTCACATCAAAAGATTTAAAAATTTTGTTTCCATACATTTCAAATGGAATTCCCTTGTTAGTCCATCAAAAAAAATTTACATATTATCATTTCCCAAACAATTTTCCGCATAATTTCATTTGCCAAATTATTACATAGCAAATAATTGTAACGCAAACCTAATGTTTGGCAAGTGAACGTTTAAACAATAACTTGCTTACTTATAAATTTCTAGTAGTTTCTGGTTTTACATTCAAAAATATGTTTCCGACACTCGCCGGCCGCTGCCGCTGCACTTTCGCTTCGCTCGCTCGGCTCGTGCGTTGCATAGACCAATGGTGCGTTGTGTGGTCACAGTTCTAACCTAACCTAACCTAGCTGTTTCGATTTAAAAAAGATATAAGCGTCTTTATATTTTTTGTCATAACAAAATATAATTTGACTAAATGTCTAAAGATTGTTTGCTGTAATAAATCATTTGATTAAAGACCAAACGCCTTAATGACGTTATTCTTGGTAATATTCTGCCGAGTAAAAATTTGATCAAATGAAAATGTGCCTACTAAAATCACTCCAAATATTGCATTGGTATAAAAAAAGGTTGCTAAAAGTTTGGATAATGAAATTTTGTCAAAATTATTTTGGCAAAACGGCAGGATCTCATTTCAAATTGGTTCGGGCCAGACTATATAAATGAATAGCAACCAACTGCTCGTCATATCAGACCGCGACTTTACCAATGACCAAGTTCAAATTATTGAAACATCTAACACAGTTATAACATCTCAGTAGATTAGGGTTGAGTCAATTGGGAATTGGGGTCTAAAATACCTATTTAAATTGAGAAATTGCCATGCAAAGGACCAACTTAGCTTGTATTTAGCGATGTAAAGGATTTAGTCTCTAGATCTGATTTTCAATTACGGGTCCAGCTTTGTTAATTCTAAGGTCGTCTGGACGATCTAAAAGCGATGGGAACGTTTAATTGGGCAACGGAGGTTATATGTGCACAAAAATGGTCATGTTTTGTGTATGTATGTGTTTTAATACATACATACACAGACTACCTCGTTGGTTTAGTGGTGTGGAATTCCTCAGTAGCAGCCCGGAGTTTGGATTTGTGCACGGTTGATGGCAATAGGCTCGACCCCTATTACATGGGACTTAAACATATTGGCGAAATGAGGGTGTTACTATACACCTCTGCCCAACCTTTCGGGGAATAGAGGCGTGATGTTTTGTTATACTTTTTATTGACGTAACATGAGAGTGAAGCCGAGGGCGTCAGCTGGTATAAAGGGTAAATTATGTTAATGTGAAAATTATGGGCTCCATCCAAAGGGAGTTTTGTTTAAATAAGGCGGCGAACAAGGAATATAATTAGAAAACTACTAAACATACCACTTTACATTTAGAACGAATAACTTAAAATGTGTATGTTACAAGGGCGCGACCACGGCGTTATTTAAAAAAAAAACTATGCTAACATTCTGTAAAAACTTGTAAAAGTTGATTCCCAAAACCATAAATTTGTCAAAGTTATGGTTAAAAAGTTAAAGGGGTTTGAACGTGGCCGCGCCATCGAAACGAGGAGAATCGCGCGTCCACGGAGATCTTTAAAACTAAGCGTTGCAGAGACCTGAAATTTTTAGGTAAATAACAAATTGAATTTGTAAAAAAATTGTAAAAATATAGAAAAAATCCTAGGTTTATATTTTAGGAGCTGTAAGACTAAAACCCCATGGCCGCGTCATTGAAATGGTGAAAACCACGTTATTGCCGATATCTCGCTGAAAAAGCATCGCAGAGGTCTAAAGTTTTTTATAAAATCGAAAATTTTCGAGATCAAGTATCTTATATCCTTCTTCGGGTTTCAGGTTATCCCTTTATACCAAGTTTTATCAAAATTGGTACAATACATATATAAACTCACGCCTTTTTCCCATGGGGCTGGGCAGAAACTATAGAACGCCACATGCTACGATCTTTACACAGTCCTTTCGCTTCATCCACATTCATACATCTTGTCATACAAGCACACCGATTGAGAGTACTACGCACCTGTCCTTTGTGAAGAGGATTATTTTAGTTCTGTCGTAAAGAATTAAACTGACAGACAAACCTACTTATTATAATACTAGTGTGGATCTCCTAGCGGCCCTTAGGAGTTTACATTAGCAAGTTTATAATGAAGCCACTGAAGGCTCCGTAAAGCCATTTGTGGGGTGACGTCATGAATTGTGTCGGTGTCGGCTTACAGAATTGCTTTGAGGTTTGAGGAGGATGGTTTGTTATTGAAAACAGTGTTGGGGAATTAAGCGTCAGTATTATTCTTTAACGGTAAAAGAAAAACATCGTAAGGAAACCTGCACACCTGAAAGGGCTACATAAAGTTCTCGATGGTGTGTGTAGTCTGCCAACCCGCACCAGGTCAGTGGTGGACTAAGTCGTAAACCTTTCTCATTCTGAGAAGAGGCCCGTGCCCAGCGGTGGGACAGTAATGGGCTGATTATGTTATGTTATGTATGTATAACTAATCCTTCGTTTTACACCAACATTTAAAACATGGTATTCTACATTATTAACCAATATTTTCAAAAAAGAAATTACAAATACATATTACAACAGAGAGAGCTTCACCGACATCTATACCCTTCAAAACGGAACATGTACAGCAATGCTGCTTGGCGGCAGAAATATGTATGGTGGTAGTACTTCCCCGAACGAGCTCTTTCACAAGGACCTCTACTACCACTAGGAGTTCTACTACAATTAGGCGCTCTACTACTACTAAGAGCTCTACTACCACTTGCAGAGCTACTGCCACTAGGAGCTCTCATACTACTGGAAGCGCTACAACTACTAGGAGCTCTATTACTAGTAGGAGCTCTCCTACCACTAGGCGCTCTCCTACTACTAGGACCTCTACTAGTACTATGAGCTGTACTACCACTAGGAGTTCGTCTACCATTAGGAGCTCAACTACTACCAAGTCCGTTGCCTATGAGCTCGGTGAATTAGAGGCGAAAACTACAAGCCAAAGGAAGACTGTTAGTTCATAACTTACAATAACCTTTGCACTACTAAAATACGTCTAAAATTATGCCAAGAGGCAGTGCCGTGCTGGAATGCATCAAACTGGTTAATTTGAATCAAATTATTCAGGGCGCCTTAGAGTCGGCTCTACTATCAAATTAATAATGGCTTCCTACTGACGTTGCACTATTATGATTTTGTACTACCAGTCTAGTAGGTACTATATATTATTCCGTGCTGTCAGTTAGTTATAGCCAAATTGAGGCTGATGCCTGATTTACCGCTCGGTGGTAGGATTAATACGGTCCGCCAGCTATCATCTGAACATTTAAGTCCGTCAAGCAGTTTACTGTGTTCCGTCGTGCAGGCCCAGACTGGTCATACGGGCAGATCTGACAAATGCCCGACGGGCCAGCGTGGCCTGATGGGCCGGTCACACATTCAGAGAAATCGAAAGAGTGAGAGGAACGTAAAAAAAAATACAGTAGAAAGAGTGAGTATTTGGCCAGACTGGCAGCGCGGTGCGGGGAGCGGCGCGGGTGCGGGAACGCGCGCGATCTACCTGTCCGCAGTCGAGCGCGGCTTCGTTCTGAGCGTTGTCGTGTCCAGTGTTTGTCAAAATATAATATGGATGAAGTAGACTTATTTTTACTGGAAAATTCTTACTAAAAACGATGTTTCGACATCCACAGTGCAGATCGTGCTTGGATAGCACTTATTAATTGTTCATCATTTAATTTTGAAGACGCCATCACAACAACGCGCATGGTCAGCTCGAACTAGTTTGAGATCCCCCGCTCCCGCGCGGGTTGTCGCTTGCCGCCCGCGCTCTCACTGCGGCCACTTGTATGAACGAGCTATGGCGTGAGCTACCCATGCGCTCCCCGCGCCCGCGTGCCCACTATGGACACTCAAATGAAGTTCTTCTGTTTGAGTTCACCGTGCCGCGCCCGCCCCGCGCCCGCGTTTGCAGTCTGGCTAAGCACTGAGGGGAGCCTAAAAAAATAAAAATAAACGTCGTCCGTCTAATCGCTTGGGAACGACATTTTTTTGCCAGCACGGGGCCGACCGTCTCTCAAATGCCCGGGCCGATTTCAGGTCCCAGTCGGGTCCTACCGTCGTGTGTATGTGAGAGCCAGAGGGGTATAGCGGAATCTCTGTATATCTCTGTTACTTGGATTCGTGTGCTCCATCTTAGACCCTGTCTGCGCTTACCATCAGGTGAGACTAGGGCCAAACGCGACCAAGTCAAGAATAATAATAAAAAAACATTTTAACATAAATAAAACCAACTTCAAAAAAACGTTGAAAAGAAAATTATTACCATATTATAAAATTAACCATACCATATTATAAACCTTACCATCAGGTGCGACGAGGGACATAAAAAAAAAGAAATTAAACATAACATCGGATTGAACCCAAGACCCTATGCTCAGCAGTTGCGCTTGCGACCACTAGACCAACAAGGCAGTCAAAAGAAAAAAGAAAAAGAAGAAATAAGTTAGTATTTAAAATTAAATAAGTTAGTATTTAAAATTAAATAAGTTAGTATTTGCAGTGATAGCCTAGCGGTTGAACGCTTGCCTTCCATACAGGAGGTTCTGAGTTAGATCCCGGCCCGTACCTCTGACTTTTCAGATTCACGTGTGGATCAGAATTTGATTATCACTTGCGTTAATGGTAAAGGAAAAACATCGTGAGGAAACATGTACACTTGAGAGGGCTCCATAAAGTTCTTGATGGTGTGTGTAGTCTGCCAACCCGCACCAGACTAGAGTGATGGACTAAGGCTTCAACCCATCTCATTCTAAGAAGAGGCCCGTATCCAGCAGTGAGACAGTAATGAGCTAGTTATGTCGTGTTTTTATGGGTAAAATTAAGACTCTTGTATCTTTATTATCTTTAACTAGCGGCCCGACTCGGCTTCGCACGGGTGGACATTTTTCCCGTTTTTGCAACATTTTTCATCTATGCTCCTCTCCTATTGGTCATAGCGTGATGTTATATAGTCTATAACCTTCCTCGATAAATGGACTATCCAATACAAAAGGATTTTTTCAATTCCAACCAGTAGTTACTGAGATTAGCGCGTTCAAACAAACTCTTCAGCTTTATAATATTAGTATAGATAAGACTTCATAGCTTTGTATAGTAGACCCTCCCATACGATATTAGTAATCATAACACATTACGTAAACCTTAAAAGGCGCCTTATATTTCCCGAAGGGGTCAGCAGTGGTGTTTTAAGTACACCCTCATTTCGCCAGTTATGTTTAAGTCTCATGTAATAGGGGGCGACCCTATTGCCATTAACCGGGCACAAATCCAGACTTCGGGCTGATACTAAGAAATTCTTAATAGAAAAACCCAATAACACTTTGCTTGACCTGGTAATCGAAACAAGGACCCCATGGTCAGCAGTCACGCTTGCGAATATTAGACCAAAAATGCAGTTATTTAATTATAGGTATAATTAGCTTACGAGTGTATTTATATGCCTAGTTTGGCAATAACAAGTTCTTCACAAAGGTTGGGTGCGTCGTACTCTCAACTCGTGTATGACAAGATATATGAATATGGATGAAGCGAAAGAGGTATTTATGGGTCGTAGCATGTGGCGTTATATAGTTTCTGCCTACCCCATGAGAGGTAGGCGTGAGATTATGTATGTGTGTATACAAGGTTAGTCGGAAAGGGGGTACTAAGCCGAAAGGGTGTTAAAGTAACCATAATAATGGATAACTTTTGTTCTACAACTTTCCCCAAAAGTCAATAGTTTAAGAGAATTGGCTGTTCAAAGATTTCATAAAAAATACTCTAAATCCTATCTATCCTCAGCTATGATCAGCTGTGTTTACATTTCAGTTCATATTTGGGGTCACGGATTAGAATCTTTATTTTCTAAATTCGTAACTTAAGCAGGGACAAAGAATTTTTGAAAAAACTAAAATAAAAATGATTTTTCGAGGAAAAAAAAAAATTCGAATTTTGAAATTTTAACACTTTCTTTAAAACGACTATCAGTGATACATTAAGTGGCTCGCGGCTTAGTACCCCCTTTCCGACTAACGTTGTATATGTTTGGCAATAAAAAATGCTACCATTGGTAAGCTAAACGATATGTTTTGCCATACACACCATAAGAGATGTTTAGCAGAGCACCTTGCAGCCTAAGCAGCCTTGTTGGTCTAGCGGTCGCAAGGGTGACTTTTGAGCACGGGGTCCTGTGTTCGATCCCCAGGTCGGACAAAGTGTTATAGGGTTTTTCCATTAAGAATTTCTCAGTAGCAGCCCGGAGTCTGGATTTGTGCCCGTATAATAGCAATATGTTCGCCCTCTATTTCATGGGACTTAACCTGACTGGTGAAACGATGTACTAAAACACCTCTGCCGAACCCTTCGGGGAATACAAAGCGTGTTGTTATGTTATGTTTAGCAAACCACGTTTACGGGCTAATAACATGAAAATATCTAAACCTCGGAGCGTACACAAATAGCTATCACAAAATTGTGTCATCGGCAAAATTGAGCCATTTTTCAACAAAAGATTCCCATCATTTGTGGGAAAAATTCCACCCTTTAAACGACCCCATCGATATACCGTCGCCATACGACATCCAATCACGCCCTACGCATCTTCATATCGACATGAAAACATGTAAGATTCCCCCAAAAGATATTCAAATAATAGCTAGTTCACACAGAAACTGTTTACATGATCCGTTTTTATTTTGGTGATGGCGCCTGTAGTTGTATGAGCGAGTTCACATACACGACAGTATTCCTATACTGGATCCGTTATTTTTAGCGTATCCTGTCTGCTAGATGCGATGCAGTTGCCATTTGTTTAACTGATCCGTTGGTACAGATGTGAACAACACATCCGGTACCGACGGATGCGCTGTCAGTTACCCCAATATGGGGTATTATGCATGCAATCTCAAATATTTCAATGGGAGGCAACACGTTTGTTCTCAGATTGTCCTCCGACCTTTGCATAAGAAATACAATATACCCATATCCGCGTCCTCTTGTTCCCTCACTTCATATTGTTCATTTATTTTATTTAGAAATGCTCGGGATTTTTTTTGCGGCGTTTTGCGTGATTTCGCGGCTTTTTGTCGAGTTCTCGCGGCCATTTTGGAATGAGAGTAGTGAATGCTGTTCAGCGTAATTTATTATGATTGTGTTGTCGCTTCCTTCCTTATAGATAAGAAAGAATAATAAGTGTTATATTAAAGTTATTTTCCACGCTTTTATATAATTTTGAATGAGGAAAAGCTCTTATTTAAAAGAGTCGGAACAAGAGAATTACATTTTTCAGATAAGAACTGTATTTTATTTAAAACCCTTGTATTTATATTTTGAATATATACACTCGCGTTTGACAATAGTGTCGCTGTAAACGAAGACATGGACGTAGTTGCCTAGAAATGCCTAGTCACCTATTTTAGTCTTGAAGACTGTTCTGCCTAACCTTTTCCTATGTTGAGGTTAGCTTCCGGTCTATCCAGATGCGGCTGAATACAAGTATTTTACACAGAGCGACTGCCATCAGATCTCCGCAACTCAATTACCGGGCAATGCCGATATCCTAAGGTTAGACCAGTTGTCAGACTTTCGGGCTTCTGACTTCCCGTAATGATTGTCATAAGTATTGGAGGAACGAGGTTTGGTGTTCCACAAACTAAAAGGGAGGATCCTTCAACCAGGCTGGTCTCATGCCTGGCGGGCTGCTGTCCAGCTAAAAATATTTTAGTCTTGAAGACTAAAAATATTTTTTTGCTCTAAAAATCACCTATTTAATCGCTCAGCCAGTTGCATCCAAAGAGCTTTCATGAGTGATGATTACCCTAGGCAGTCAGCCCTGCTACCAACCTTGCTTTTACCACGGCATAGTGAAGCCGACACAAGAGAAAAAGAAAAACCGAGGTTTATTTGGGATTTTCACCAAAAAGCCATTTTTAATCCGAGCTCAAATTAAATCATTGCGTGAACATAATAACACGAAGGTTGCGTTAACCGTCTTTGGTAGTAAAATAATTCTTTCGAGACCTTTCCATGGTCTTCAATTATGTTTCCACATGTTTTCCTTCGCATTTTCCGTGAATAGTGACCGTTATAACTTTGGGATATTCTTAGGTGAAACGAAAAATAGGGGTGTAAAAATGATAGATCGGAAAAAGACCAGAGATGTGAAGGATATTTTGTTAAACAATAAGCGGAGGAACATACGAGCTTATTGTAAGGTCATAAGGTTTATTTTCGTATATCATCGTTATTTTTATAAGCGCACGACACGTTTTACTTATGTATATATTTCGGGAATTTCCGTCTAGTTTTGGACGCGAGTAAAATGGCTTTCGCTCGTATCCTTGTCTTGTAGATTATTAAGTATTCAAGAGAGTCTGAAACAATACAGGCTTTCCCAAAATTTTGCAAATTTAGCCTATTACTATTTCAATTTTTGGCACATTCCTCTTCTTAAAATAAGAAGAGTTTACACTGACCGTAACAGCCCGTGAACATCCATTGTATGGCCCCCTAACAGTCCTCTTCCTACTTTTCACGGGTAATTCTGGGTCCTATGCTTCCTCCTAACGACATTAAAAGAACTTCTTCAAGTTAAAACTAAGAAACACGACACCTGATTTTAGACTAATAATTTTATTACAATCTAAAAACAAAGAAACACGTCACCCATTTTTAGTCTAATTAAAATCTAAGCTACTGCATTGTTGGTCTAGTGGTGGCAAGGGCGACTTTTGAGCATGGGGTCCTGGGCTAAATCCCTAGGTCGGGCTGTGTTATTAGGTTTTTCCATTAGGAATCCATCAGTAGTAGCCCGGAGTCTGGATTTGTGTCCGGTTAATGGCAATAGGCTCGCCCCATATTACATGGGACTTAAAAATAACTAGCGAAAATGTACTATGGTATAGATATATAGAGGGTGTAATAAAATACCTCTGCCGCACCCTACGGGGAGTACAAGGCGTGATGTTATGTTATGTTAATCTAAACTAAAAACCAAGAAATACGTCACCAATTTTTAGTCTAATTTTAAACCAATGATAACTAAAAATTATTTATCAATAAAATCCAATTCTTTCTCATATATTCTAATCTTCGAATAGGTACTTGGACTTTTTTTTTTCAAATATTTTTCCGAGGCATTAGTTCGCCCTTCAGCGACTATGCAAGCCTCATTCAAAATCATAAGAAATATAAAGCTGACCGTTGCCGAGGAGGCAATCACTATCTATGTATGAATTTCCTTGCTTCCTTTACTTTCAAAGATTTCTCTACCACGTACCATTTCTAATATTCCTTGCCTCCACATTTTCAGAGATCACGTCTGAATCAGATATCCTAGATTTTATTTATTTGCCTTATTCCTTACGAGAGAATTTGGAAAAATATTAAGTAAGTAAGTAATAAGTTTATTCAATGCACACAAAATACATAGCACATCACACAGTAGCACAACCATTATTAGATAATAAATTAACCATATAAAAACAAGGTGCCAATACACAAAAAGAAAAAAAAAGAAGAAAAACAATTTTATAGAATCGAGTGACACTATGACAAACTTTAAATGTCAATTCGAACAAGGTGCGGTGTGCGTCTCAAGGTTGCACCAAATGGGAGTCCAGCTCAGCATGTGTCAGGCAAATATACCTGACGCTGATATTCTGCTGGATCCCTGCAGTGACATACGGACGTCGAGCAGATGTGATAAATTGTTGTAATAAGTGTGTTGCGAAGTATGTGCGGTGTAACTTTGAATGATAGATTGAGAAATGAAGAGATTAGACAAAGTTGCGGTTTAAAAGATGATGTAGTGACAAAAATTGAAAGGAGTATGCTTAGGTGGTTTGGCCATGTTGAGAGAATGAGTGAACGGCGATTAACAAAAGAAATTTATAAGGCGGATGTTAATGGGAACGCTGGTAGAGGACGTCCTAGAAGGACATACATCGATGTTATTGGTGATGTTCTTCACAAAGGTCAGGTGCGTAGTACTCTCAACCGGCGTGCGTGTATGACAAGATGTATGAATGTGGATGAAGCGAAAGGGGTATGTAAGAGTCGTAGCATGTGGCGTTCTATAGTTTCTGCCTACCCCCATGGGAAAAAGGCGTGAGTTTATGTATGTATGTATGTAAGTGTTATGCGTGGAGTGAAATCATGTAAGTACCCGCAACTTAATTATGTATTCTACAGTAGTTTTGTATTGGGAAACTTTCCTGTACATTAATCGTATCAGCTGGTGTTTGCAAATTGTAGGTACTCGTTACGTAGGTAGATATACTATGAATTTGCAGATCAACATTCTTATGATTGTAAACTGCGACCTAGGTCTCTATTTGCAACATGGACTTCATAGTGTAAAGATTTTGATGTGAAATTATTAAATCGACGACGAACGACGTTCGACGACACGTTTGGTGCAGTGGCTGAGCGATCGGCTTCTGCGCTACGGGTCGTGGGTTCGATTCCCGCACGGAACAAATATTTGTATGACCTTCAGATAGTTGTTCCGGGTCTGGATGTTTGTGCATGTGAAGATTAGTGTCTGTAAACGCACCCACGATACAGGAGAAATCCTAGTGTGGGGCATTGTTTTTAAAAAATAAAAATCGTAAGAATTTTTCTGATACTAAACTATTGAATGTACATAGTTGTCTAAATTTTCGTGTACGTAGAACGCATTATAGAATACGTGGTATCATTTAATGTTATGACATCATCTCCACTTTGTAATTGGAGGAGGTGGTTCACAATGTCCCATGGTATTAATGCAACTGGCGAACACCCATTTTGACGCTACATACCATTTATTTCTTTTCATTTAGTGGTCTTTGTCGTTAATGCGATTCTGTCACCTACATAAAAATAAAATAATATAATCTACGTTTTATGTATTACATGCTACATACAATTCTGATATAGTTTCTTAGTCATAAATACTTATGAGTTATGAGGGAGAACCGTTGCATACCTACTAGTTCACTTTTTCTGAAACTTAACTTACTGTTAGGTACTGTCTAGTATACTGTCTGTTATCGTGAGGTCATGGGTTCGATCCCTAGGTCGGGCAATGTGTTATTACATGTTTCGGTGTCAAATTCCTAAGTAGCAGCCCGGAGTTTGGATTTGTGCCGGGTTCATGGCAATAGGCTCTCTCCCTATTGCATGGGACTTAATCATAACGGTGAAATGAAGGTGTCACTATACACCTCTGTCCAACGCTTCGGGGAATACAAGCGCTATGTTATAATTTAATATTAGGTCCCTACCTATGAAATTGGCGTTTTTTTCTCACAAATAGAGAACCTCGTCACTTCTATGATTTAAAATATATATCAATTGCTTGATATTATATTATAATGACCATCATAGACAACTACCAATAGTAAAAAAAAACCTTATTACTTATAGTTTTCTAAACATAAAAAATACCTTAAAAATGACTCCTCTTTTTGTTAGTAGAAATGACCACTATTTTTGTTTTAACTTTGCCAAAACTTATTTTTGTCGCATAATCTAAGTGGCATACGTTATCTTAGTTTTTAAACATTAGTGCATAAAAGTTTTAAAACATTAGTGTTCGTAGTTGTTAAATAAATTAAGAAAATGTTAGTATGAAAAATGCAACTTCTTTAAAATTCTCCATACAAAACGCTGATTTCATACGTAATAACCTAATAATAATAATAATTTATCGATCAGAGCGTCTCACAATGATTGTTGATGTCACTGTCCCACATGACGAGAACCTTGTGAAAGCCGAGAAAGATAAAGAAATTAAGTGTCAAGACTTGGCACACGAGGTTGTCGACATGTGGGAGGTTGACTCAGCAGTCATTGTGCCGATAGTCGTTACGGCCAATGGCTTAATAGCCAAGAGCCTCGACCAATATCTGATGAGGCTCTCGTTGGGCAGCTGGGTCAAGGGTCTGATACAGAAAGCAGTACTTATGGACACGGCACGTATTGTCAGGAAGTTCCTCTCTCTGAGGCCCTGACCACCGGTAGCTTGGACCCTGTTCCCGATGCCGGTGGGCTACTATTTTTTATATTTTTAAATGTTTTTATATTTTTTTTTATTGAAATATTTAAAAATGTAATAAGATATGTACATATAATGAATAAACGAATAATAATTTATTCAAATAAAAAAGTTCATAAAAAGTGTACATGTAGCCATCAGTAAAAGATTTTCCATACAACTATAGTGCCTAAAAATAAACTAAAACTAAGATATTATTATTATAAGTGGAAGTAATGGTGGTTCGGAATTGCAATGTTAGATAGCGACCAGCCCGATCTATTTCTTGATATATTTCTTTTATCGTTCGTTTTTAGTCTAGCATCCCAGCAGTTGCCAGACTAAAAACGTCTAATTTGCGAAGTACGGCCGAAGTTCCTACAACAGCAACTACACATACGTGATATCAAAGTACTTTGTGCCATGTGTGACGTGTATTTGAGACAAAGTTTGGTCAAAACAAGCCTTATTAGAGCTGATACTACGAAGTACCCAAGGGCAGTGATATTATAGTTACTAGTAGTGAATTAATAATCCCATCGTCTACTTGACCGACTTGACGATACTTAAGTACAAACGCACCCTGGGCAGCCAGCCCCGCTAACAAACTTGTTGATTGGCTAATATTTTCACCACTGCATGAGATGACACGTTTGATGCAGTGATTGAGCGATTGGCTCCTGCGCTACGGGTCGTGGGTTCGACTCCTGCACGTAACAAATATTTGTATGGTCTACAGATAGTTGTACCGGGTCTGGATGTTTGTGCGTGTGAAGATTTGTGACGGTAAACCCACCCATGATACAGGAGAAATCATAGTGTGAGGCTATGTTTAAAAAAAAAAGAGAAAAAAAAGAGCTATTCTCGTGTTAGCTCGTGCCGACATGTGAGAAGAAGACGATTCACTTGTGTCTCCGTCTTCAATATGAAGGTGCGTGTGACGTATCGGTTTGAAAAGAGGTCGATATGATTGATAATCTTAGGCTGACGACAAATGGGCTATTAAGTTACTAGAGACACGGTTGATCGTCATTTGATTTCAGTTCTAGTACCAACGTTTGATTGTTTTTTTTAATACATTGTATTTCTCCTGTATCGTGAGTGCGTTTACAGACACGAATCTTCACATGCACAAACACCCGGACCCGGAACGACTATCTGTAGGCCATACAAATATTTGTTCCGTGTGGGAATCGAACCCACGACCCGTAGCGCAGAAGCCGATCGCTCAACCACTGCACCAAACATGTCGTCGGATTGATAATCTTAGGCTGACGACAAATGGGCTATTAAGTTACTAGAGACACGGTTGATCGTCATTTGGTTTCAGTTCTAGTACAAGGGCCATTCTTCGAAAAATATTAACAAAAATTGAGAACGTCATTAGCATCATCCCAAAGTTAAGAATGCAGATGTTTAATATTATAATTATGATAATGAAAACTCAAACTATACCGCTGCAGTCAAGCAATAAGACAAGAATAAAAACAATCTGACAATACTATACCGTTAACAACCCGGGAGAAGAATGATTTGTTAAAATAATGTTAAAAAAATTCGAATATTCGCCCACAAACGTTTGTCGTATAGAATCGTGAAAGTATTGCTAATGTAAGCGACTTTTGAATCAAAAATATAACTGTCCTATCACATTTTGGTTTATTTTTTTGTGACAAACACAATTTGTATCATACATAGATATGAATGAAGTTTTCGATTTAATTAAATAGTATGTGCGAAACGAGATTTATCAATATTTATTTTTATCGTTATTGACCTATTTTGTATAAGTGTCTTTTATTTCTTTCTCGGCAGCCGCTGAATGTTGATCTCCATCCCCTTGAGTAGATCCCTGAGTTGGTTTTTACGATATTCACTTAAGCCTTTATCTTTAAATGCAACAAATTAGCTTCAAAATAGGTCATATTAACTCAGGCGATAAGCAACCTGTCGCTACCTTAAATGCGCTTAGAATAACAAAATGACTATCTAAGTTATTATGCGAAGCCTCAGACAGCGTCAGTTAAATCTTTGCTCACCTCATTATGGTAGTACGGGAGATACATAGATACAGCTCTAATCGTCTTCGGGTTAAAATCCTAGAATGGGTTATTAACACATTTTTTATTGTTTTATTTCTGTATATGTAGCCTGTTTGATGTGTTTTTAACTCTGTTTTTTTTTACTATTTCTGATTCAAAATTTAGTTAAACTAACGTTACGTTTACGTTAGCCAACTCCACAGCATTCGTACTAAGCTTATAGGTAACTGTTGCTCCAAACAAATAGCGACCAAGAGTCTCAAACAACTTTTTTTATTTTTTATTATTCTTGACTTGGTCGCGTTTGGCCCTAGTCTCACCTGATGGTAAGCGCAGACAGGGTGTAAGATGGAGCACACTAATCCAAGGAACAGAGATATAGAGGGATTCCCCTATACCCCTCTAGCTCTCACATATACACGACGGTACACAGTAAACTGCTTGGCGCCGGACTTTAATGTTCAGGTGGTAGCTAGCCAGGCAGACCGTATAGATCCTACCACCAAGCGTGCTGGGTTTTGTTGAATCTTACAACACGCGTCTATTCCCAGCGTGCGGTGAGGAAGTTTTATATTCTAACACTTGTTAGTGGTCCATGTGCGATCAGTCTTAGAAGTACTTTATTATTGTAATTATTACAGCCTTCACTATGTTTAATAATGGTAATTAACACGCTAAAGAACGTCAGTCATTGTTATGGTAATTTAATGAGCTAATTTTAGTGGCATTAATTACGGTTGTAAGGTGGTGACAACCCCATTTGATACCGTCATTAGAAGTCATAAAACACTCCGAATCACTCATATTGTGAGACGCATAGAAACCGACAACAAATAGGCCACCTCAATCCTATCCCTGGGTGTCGTGAACGGGCATAATCTTAAATACATACATACACACAAACTCACGCCTTTTTCGCATGGGTGTAGGCAGACACTATAGAACGCCACATGCTACGACCCTTACATACCCCTTTCGCTTCATCCACATTCATACATCTTGTCAGACATGCACGCCGGTTGAGAGTACTACACCTGTCCTTAGTGAAGAACATCACCAATAACATCGATATATGTCCTTCTAGGACGTCCTCTACCCGCGTTTCCATCGACATCCGCCTTATAAATTCCTTTTGTTAATCGCCGTTCACTCATTCTCTCAACATGACCAAACCACCTAAGCATACTCCTTTCTATTTTTGTCACTACATCATCTTTTAAACCGCAACTTTGTCTAATCTCTTCATTTATCAATCTATCATTCAAAGTTACACCGCACATACTTCGCAACGAACGCATTTCCATGGCATTTATTCTACTTTCATGCCTCTTCTGCCACGACCAACATTCACTTCCATACATTAGCGTAGGTACCAGCACACCATTATGGACAGCCAGCCGTGCCTTTTTGGACATCGACCGGCTAGCCACAACCGCATGCATAGCACCATTTACTTTATTTAAAGTTGGTCGACTTTCAAATTGAAATTAAAAGATTTTTTACTAAGCCATCAAAAAGATTTTGAAAATGTTCGAGCCGACATATCTGCTTTATAAATATATATATATATATATATATATCAATTTTACCACTTTTATTAATTTTACCTATTTTATCAGTTTTATAAATTTTACCAACTTTATCGATCTTAGCAATTTTACCACTTTTATTAATTTTACCAATTTTATCAATTTTACCAGCTTTATAAATTTTACCAAGGTAAGACACCGATACTGGGTACTGGGTATTTGAGTTTTAGTAATCACAACACAACACACACACACATGCATGTCACAACATTTTATTTTATTTAGTATGAGCTTTTTCATGTTATCAGTTTATTTATTCTCATAACATTAAAAACGGACACACATTTTCTTAAGTATTTATTATTCGTACGGCACTCGTGGGTTGCAGCTGAAAATCAGCGTCAGGTGGTACACCTAGTGTTACCATCTGACATTATGCTGAGCTGAGGCCCTTTTGGCATTACAATCATTATCTGTATTATTTTTTTTTGTTTAGTATTAAGGTGTATTTTTGCTGTAATGCCAATAAACGCATTTTTCTTTCTTTCTTTCTTTCTTTCTTTCTTATTTCCCGCATTTGCTCTCCTTTCCACATCTTCGTCAATCTTACCATTTCTTGTAAACATACTTCCCAAATAAACAAGCTCATTCACATGTTCAATACTTTCATCTCCTATCTTTACTTTACACTCACTCACTCTTTTAAACATAATCTTAAATAGCTATATACTGAAAAACTACAAAATAAAGAATAGGACGCGCTATGACAAGAGAGAGACTAACGGAGACTAAATGATTTCAAACTGGTTTCACGGCCATTGTATTTCGCCTCTTTTTCTCATATTGCTTTTGCGGTAAAAATCGGTTTCCCACTCGCACGTTTAGTTTCTCTATTACCACAGTATATAGTATTACTCTAGTAGGTATATTTATCTTTATGTGAACGGGACACCATAGACAACGACTAGGTATGCATACACAAAGTTTGTAAATTCGCATAATAATTATCACTTATCATATTAAGTTTAAAATTAATAAAAAAGAAAGGAACACAATTAATGACGACGATTTATTCACTTAAAAATTTCTTAGAGCTAAGTACATTGCCCCACAAAACTGCTTACGCAGTTTAACTGTAAGTTCGTCGAGTCTCTCATACATAGTAAAACATAATTAGGTACATCTATAACCTATATACTTGCAACTTAATACCACTTACATAGTTTCCAATAAATGTTTTTTAAGTTTACGTCCGAATTTATGTTTATTATCTTCTTGTCTGTCAGCAGGCAAAGTGTTCATTAAATAGGGAACACGTTTTATTAAGGTTCTGTCGCCATAGAAATTATTTACTCTCGGTACATTATATTTACCTGCTGTCATCGACCTGGTAGTATACCTATTAGTAACTAGTAAGTCACTATCCCGACTGCAATGGTTATTAACCAATAATAAGTATTTACATAACATCACGCCTGTATTCCCCGAAGGGTTGGACAGAGGTGTATAGTAACACCCTGATTTCGCCGTTATGTTTAAGTCGCGTATAATAGGGGGCGAGCCAATTGCCATCAACAGGGCACAAATCCAAACTCCAGGCTGTTAATGAGGAATTTCATATAGAAAAACCCAATAGCATTTTGCCTGACCTGGGGATCGAACCCATGACTTCACGATCAGCAGTCGCGCTTGCCATCACTAGACCAACGAGGCAGTTAGTCAGGAAAGGGACTCGATTTTATAAACAAGGTTTCAGTTAATTATTAATCTTCCTCTTAGCCTTTTTCCAATTATCTTTTTCCAATATCCAATTGTCAGCTTACAGTCTAACCAGATGCGGCTGAATACCAGTATTTTACACGGAGCGACTGCTATCAGACCTCTGCAACCCAGTAACTGAGCAATGCCGATATCCTAAGGGTAGATCGGTTGTCAGACTTTCGTGCTTCTGACTACCCGTAACGACTGTCATAGGTATTCTTACGACACCCGGGACCGACTGTATCAGGCAATTATTAATATGTACTATTATAACTTAAATAATATAAATGAAAATAAATGCCGTGGAAATGCGTTCCTTGCGAAGTATGTGCGGTGTAACTTTGAATGATAGATTGAGAAATGAAGAGATTAGACAAAGTTGCGGTTTAAAAGATGATGTAGTGACAAAAATTGAAAGGAGTATGCTTAGGTGGTTTGGCCATGTTGAGAGAATGAGTGAACGGCGATTAACAAAAGAAATTTATAAGGCGGATCTTAATGGGAACGCCGGTAGAGGACGTCCTAGAAGGACATACATCGATGTTATTGGTGATGTTCTTCACAAAGGTCAGGTGCGTAGTACTCTCAACCGGCGTGCGTGTATGACAAGATGTATGAATGTGGATGAAGCGAAAGGGGTATGTAAGAGTCGTAGCATGTGGCGTTCTATAGTTTCTGCCTATGCCCTATGGGAAAAAGGCGTGAGTTTATGTATGTATGTATTATAACTTCTGCAGCAGTGATAGCCTAGCGGTTGAACGCTTGCCTTCCATGTAGGAGGTTCTGAGTTCGATCTCGGCCCGTAACTCTGACTTTTCGAATCCATGTGCGGTTCATAATTTGATTATCACTTGCGCTAACGGTGAAGGAAAACATCGCGAGGAAGCCTGCACACCTGAGAGGGCTCCATAAAGTTCTCGATGATGTGTGTAGTCTGCCAACCCACACCAGACCAGCGTGGTGAACTAAGCCGTAAACCCTTCTCATTCTGAGAAGAGGCTCGTGCCCAGCAGTGGGATATATTGGTATAAATTCTGTAACTATGTTGTTTCAAATTGCACTGGACGAAATATAGCTTCGCTTTAGTTTGGAAGTTAGTATATAGGACAGGACACATGACACAGTCAGTCGAGTACTACTGGCTACTGGCAAACTTTTTCCCTGCAGGACACAACAAAAAACAAAAAAATACTGTCGAATACAAAGCGACAATGTGCAAATGTATGTTGTCGTATGTACCTACCACAGGAAACTAAATAAAATACCAGAATAGGCATCAAAAGGATTTTGTTTGAATACTGCGAGTCCGCAAACTCACACGCTTATAATAACACTAGCGGCCCGTCCCGGCTTCGCACGGGTGGACATTTTTCCCGTTTTTGCAACATTTTTCATTTATGCTCCGCTCCTAATGGTCGTAGCGTGATGTTATATAGCCTATAATCTTCCTCGATAAATGGACTATCCAACACAAAAAGTTTTTTTAAATTCCAAACTGTAGTTCCTGAGATTAGCGCGTTCAAACAAACTCTTCAGCTTTATAATATTAGTATAGATTCAAATTTTAGGTGATTCGCACACTGCACCGCATCACGCAGCGTAGCGCGGGAGTGCGTGTTCTTACGTTGTTTGCAAGTATCTGTGTTTGTATAGAAAACACGCGTAGTGCAATGCAACACACAGAAAACGCATTCAACCGCAGTGTTGTGGCTCCGTCGCCACGCACCCTGCAGCGTTACGCGGGGCAGTGTGTGTTTCGCCTTACTTAAAATATTATTTTTACCAACCGCACCGATCATACGATTTGTCTGTGGAAGGGTGAACGTGTGCGTGGGGGATTCGTGTGCGTGTGAAATAGGCTCGCGCCCTATTACATGAGACTTAAACATAACAGCGAAATAAGGGTGTTACTATACACCTCTGCACAACCCCTCGGGGAATACAGGCGTGATGTTATGTTATGTTTTTTTAAACTATTTACAATAATGATGGTTTAAAAAGCACGTTTCTTAATTGAATTGTTATCGGTAGCTGGTAACACTGGACAATGTTGATAAAGAAGGGTAATCGTTAAGATGAATCAACGTACCCGAAGTTATAAAAATACTGGTCATTCCACGGAGCGAAGGATTCCATGTCGAACAGCCGAAGAAGTCTGACCTTTTATATCTGATTTGCTTGTCCTCATTTTCTGATCTTGCGTTAATTATTGTATTGTGATATATTGTGAACTAGCTTCTGTAACTAATCACTTACCTAATTAAAAGTACTCTCAGTGGTGAAGAGTCTATGTTGGTTTAATTTACTTTATTTACCATGCTCCCAATCCTGACATACTGATTTTAGCTATAACTGTAATGATAGATTCTCCCCATGTAAGATTCTGTTGTATGTATTTTATAGAATTCCAATTAGTTTTCAAAAAGCCCCGCTTTGCTCATAATATCAAATGCTGCATAACACTACTTTTTAACACACTTTTACAATTTGTCCTACAAAACACATTTGTTGCACTATTCGCGCGAGTATGCGACTTCTATGCACTTATTGGATTTCTGTGGTGTCACACAATGTACTAGTTGAAGCGTTGACTAGGTTAGAATGGTACAAATGCAGTCTACGTACAATTGTACATTTCTAACGAGTTTGGACAAGTTGTACGGACAATTAGAACTTCTATAGCAATATTCTGGTGAATACATTGTACGAGAGGGGCTCATGGCTAATTAACTACTGCGCCGATCACACGATTGGATGGGTGACCGTTCGTTAAACATCGAGACCACTCCGTGCCTCGGAGAGCACGTTAAACCGTCGGTCACGGGTGTCATAAGAATACCTATGACAGTCATTACGGGTAGTCGGAAGTCCGAAAGTCTGACAACCGGTCTAACCGTAGGATGTAGACATTGCGTTGTAAGTGGGTTGAAGAGGTCTGATGGCAGTTGCTCCGTGTAAAATACTGGTATTCAGCTGCATCTGGTTAGACTGGTAGCTGACCCCAACATAGTTGGGAAAAGGCTAGGAGGAAGAAGAAGAGATTGCGTTCATTGGCTTATCTATACTAATATTATAAAGAGGAAAGATTTGTATTTCTGGATTTTTGTATTTTTGTATGTGACGAATAAACTTAAAAACTACAGGACCGATTTCAAAATTTTTTTTTCCGTTAGAAAGCTACATTATCACTGAGTAACATAGGCTACGGGCGGAGCCGTGAGGACATTTTTTTATATAGAAGGTATTGAATTCTGTTTGGGAGTCATTTTGTATCTTATTTTATTGTTATGTATGTAAAAATGATGCTAATGTGTGTGACGGTGCGAATGTATGCGTGTTTTTGTGCGTGTTTGTGTAAAATATCATATCATGCATATATAAAAGGAGAAGCTGACTGACTGACTGACTGATCTATCAACGCACAGCCTAAACGGCTGGGGTTAGAAACCTGAAATTTTGACAGTAGGTTCATTTTGTGACGTAAACATCCACTAAGGGATTTCTCGAAATTCAACCCCTAAGGGGGTAAAAAAAAATCACGCAAGTGAAGCTGCGGGCAAAAGCTAGTCATGCATACGACGCCTTTTCTACGGGGAGACGAAGCACGTCATCTGTAACGTCAAGTTTTAAAAAAAACAGTGATAAACTATACAAACTGCGACTGCATCGCGTTTCCATCTCGTCTTGGTTGCGTTAACGCGTAGTAGCACGTAGAAAAGACGTCATGTGCATAGCCCTTTAAATGTACAGCAAAAGTAACTAGCATTTGGTACGGTGTTATTGCCAAGCTGACAACACGTTTGCTGCAGTGGCGGAGCGATTGGCTTCTGCGCTACGAGTTGTCAGTACGATTCCTGCAAGGATCAAATATTTGTATAAAGTCAAAGTCAAAGTATTTATTTCAATTAGGCACATAAAAGGCACTTTGAACGTTAAAGTTACAAAGAAAATAGAATTGATTCTAGTTGCCCCTTCCAAAAGGTAGTTTCGTATGGACAAGAATGGGCAAGAAACTCCACCGTTACTCTTTTAAAATGTCTTACTATATTTTGTATAGGTACATTAATTATACAATTATATGTGAAGACGATGCACCTACAATAAAATTACTATACCACAAAAGGTAAAAAAAAATAAGAAATGAAACAATGACATATTAATTATGTGATAGGTACATACATGGTGCTCACATATTTACAAACATTGCATACGTATACGTTTTTCCAAAAAAATAAAAGTAATAGGTCAGTGTGTGAGTTTAGGTACTTACTCATAGAATCTAAAATAAACGGCTTTAAAAAATAAATTATACAATTAAAATAGCAACCAGTTTGATTTCGTCTAGACTCTAGATTGTCCTATGGAATCTCCTCTAGATTGTCCTATAGTCTACAAATAGTTGTTCTGGGTCTGGGCGTTTCTGTATTTGGAGATTTGTTTCTGTAAACGCATCCACGATATCGGAGAAAATCCTAGTGTGGGGCAAAGTTTTTATTTAAAACAAAAAATGCTATGTTGTCTGTTTCATTATTGTAAAAACAAACGAGTCGTAATTTTAACTAATAACGGTTAGTAAATTATACGAACCGGCTTCGTCAGCCAAAGTTAAGTAGTTACAATTACTCGGCTACAATTCCAATGCCCAAACGGCCAAGATTATTCCTGTCACTCGCTACACGCCTGGCAACATTCCACGTTTGAAGGTAGCGTCCATTCTATTACCCAACTTCAGACTGGAATTCTAGTCACGGCCCATCTAGATAAGACATTAAATGGCTCCCGGAAGTCTGGACAGGTCCACTGGAGTAAATTCAAAGATTTCAAGGTATTAAAAGGTGGATTTATGGACTGTTTATTTCCCCCGACGCAAAAATAGGGGTGTTATAAGTTTGAAGTGTATGTGTGTATGTGTCACCATAAATCCAAAATGGATGGATCGATTTAAATATGGTTTTTTTTTGTTGCTTAATAGCTGATTATGTTGGGATGGTTTTGACGACACGTTTGGTGCAGTGTCTGAGCGATTGGCTTCTGCGCTACGGGTCGTGAGTTCGATTCTCGCACGGATCAAATATTTGTATGTGAAGTTTTGTCTCTGTAAACGCTCACACGATACTGGGGAAATCTTAGTGTGGGGAATCATTGTTTATAATAAAAAAAAATGATATGTCAAAGTCAGAATCAAAGATCAATCATTTTATTGTGGGCATAGGTTATCACAGATGTAATTTAATAATAGGTATAGTTCCGTTATGTCCTGCCTATTAGGCATACAATTATAACAATTATAATGTAACCGTAATTAGGTTGAAGAAGTAGGTACCACTATGTGACAAATTCTAATATTATGCTTTGCCAATAAAGCTCGTAATTTATTTTTAAATAGTGGTAGTTCCTGTGTATTTAAAATGTCTTTAGGTATATTGTTGTAAATTTTTGATGCCATACCGAAAAAGCTTTTATCTAAAAATGCAGTCATAACCAAGATATAGTTCAATGTAGAGGGTTGTGTGATGTATTAGGTCCCCACCTATGAAATTGGCGTTTTTTTCTCACCAATAGAAAACCTCGTCACTTCTATGATTTAAAATATTCATCATTTATTCAATCATGAATCAATCGTCAATCATCCGGTATATTGAATAATGACCATCATAAACAACTACCAATGGTAAAAAAGCCTCATTACTTATAGTTTTCTAAACATAAAAAATACCTTAAAAATGACTCCTCTTTTTGTTAGCAGAAATGACCACTATTTTTGTTTTAACTTAGCCAAAACTTATTTTTGTCGCATAATCTAAGTGGCATACGTTATCTTAGTTTTTAAACATTAGTGCATAAAAGTTTTAAAACATTAGTGTTCATAGTTGTTAAATAAATTAAGAAAATGTTAGTATGAAAAATGCAACTTCTTTAAAATTCTCCATACAAAACGCTGATTTCATAGGTGGGGACCTAATATTTTAATAATTTTATTTTTAGCTGTCGTGTTTTTACCTAAAAATATTTTATGAAATAATGAAAACTTAAATCTTTTAATAAGAAGCTTGCCAAGGCTAGTTAGACTAAAAATATTATTAAAATACTACTAAAATAACCTTAACTGAAATATAATAACCTTAAATGAACACTAAAATAACTTCTTCTAGCTACTAGGATCGCTCAGAATATTTAATTTAATTTGATCTCTCACAACAAAATGCGGTGTTATTTTCGAATAAACAGAGGTCGTTGTTTGCTCGCATAATGTAGCTTTAGAAAAAAGGTTGAGCACCCCTGGATTAATCGGCCTCGCTTTATGCCAAATTCGGCTTACACAAACAAGGTCTAAACACACCGCTATAAAAACCTTTATGACTCAATTTGCATTCACAGTATCTGCATAGTACTTAGCCTTAAGGGGAATACTCTTGTCTCTCATTGTATTGTGGACAAACGAGATATGGGGTTACTCCAATGAAAAGGAAGGATCCTCCTACCAGAGGAGTCTTGTGCCTGGCGGCCTTGTGACTGCCCAAATCTAATCTAATCTAATACCTTTAAACGAGCAATTCTTGTATATACAAGGTTAGTCGGAAAGGGGGTACTAAGCCGCGGGTCACTTAAAGTATCACTGATGACTATTGGAAAGCAAGTGTTAAGATTTCTAAATTCGATAATTTTTATTTGCATGCATAAAGATTTTTATTTTAGATTTTTCAAAAAAATATCATACCTAACTAAAGCAGTTATGAATTCAGAATATTAAGTTTCTAATCCGTGACCCCAAATATGACCTAAATTGCAAACACAGCTGATCATAGCTATGAACAGAAAGATTTTAGCATATTTTTTACGAAATCTTTGAAAACCTATTTCTTTTAACCTATCGAGTTTTGGGGAAAGTCGTAGAACAAAAGTTATCCCTTATCATGGTTACTTTAACACACACTTTCGGCTTAGTACCCCCTTTCCGACTAACCGATATGTATATATAAGGTCCAACCAAAATACCTGGACAAACTTTTACACAGTGTTCAGTAAGTGTAACTGAATATATCTATGCAAAAAAAACGAGATCCAAGTGTTTTTTTTCTAACCAAATTTTTTTTTCAACTTTAATTTTACTTTAATTTTTGTTTTTTTACATTTTTCACTTCGCTGTGTAGGTAAAACGCGGCACGGAATTAGCACGCACCCCAATGGCGGTCGATGCATAAGAAATGGATGAGTTTATTCTTAGAGAGTACAGGCAATTTAAAACATTATTATTTTTTTGTTAGAAAAAACACTTGGATCTCGTTTTTTTTTACATAGATGTGATTAGTTAAACTTATTGAATACTGTAAAAGTTTGTCCAGGTATTTTGGTTAGACCTTATTATATATATAAAATCTAAATCTCGGAAACGGCTCAAACGATTTTCATGAAATTTAGTATGCAGGGGGTTTTGGGGGCGATAAAACGATCTAGCTAGATTTCATTTTAAGAAAACGTCGTTTTATCCATGTTTTCAGGCAATGAAAAACTGCTACAATATCATTAGAATACGAAGGTAAATTTCGCCACCATTTACAAGGTTATAATAGCTCAGGTGGGAAATTGGACGGTTCCGAAACCAGAAGACGCCGGTTCGAGTCCAGGTGATTATTTCTTACAAGTTCCTTCTTTTTCTTTTTCCCTTTTTTTCTTTCCAAAAAACACGATATACCAAATAAAACCGAGCAAAGCTCGGTCTTCCAGGTAGTAGTATATTATACTGTTATACTATGTTCTGCCTAGCCTTTTCCCAACTATGTTGGGGTTAGCTTCCAATCTAACCAGATGCGGCTGAATATCAGTATTTTACACGGAGCGACTGCCATCAGACCCCCGCAACCCAGTTACAGGGCAATCCCGATATCCTAAGGTTAGTCCAGTTGTCAGACTTTCGGGCTTCTGACTTCCTGTAACGACTGTCATAGTTATTCGTATGGCACCCGGGACCGACTGTTTAACGTACTCTCCGAGGCACGGAGGGGTCTCGATGTGTAACGAACGGTCACCCATCCACGGACTGACCGCGGCAAGCGCAGCTTAACCTCATAAATCGTATGATCCGTGCGGTTGGTAATTAGCCACGAGCCCCTCAATTGAATACTAATCAATAATTAATAATCAAGTATACTATCTGCGTGTCAAATCTTGATATCGCGATGCAGTATTTGTGACGTTTCATTTGACAGCTGTCATTGTAGTCGCTGTAGTTTGCTTGACAATCGTCGTGTTGCGTAGTTCTTATGCGGCGTGATAGATGCCGCCACATTATACAAAATATTATTCAACAAACTATTCGGATAACTTGGTGAATTTTAGAATGTAATAAGGAATGTATTTTTTTTTTCATATTCGACTGCTTGTAGATGGTCTTGCGGACCGTTTCTAGGTAACCGGGCAGTTATTGGCGAGACCTGAAGGGTCTCCAACCAAAGAGGACGAGAGTAAAATACTTAACCTAAGCTAACTACTACTACTAACATCATGACTATTAGCAACAACAGCATTACGGGCGACTCCTAATGGGACTCGGACTTCGGCTTAGGGCGTTGCTGGCAAGAGGACTGGGAGGGAGACAGCTTGATGAGGGCTGAATTAACGGTGTGAATAAGGAATGTAATACACACACGTAGTTTAAAAGTAATTGAGGGGCTCATGGCTTACGGCCAACCACGCCGATCATACGATTTGCGAGGTTAAGCTCGCTTGCCGCGGTCAGTCTGTGGATGGGGGACCGTTCATTACACATCGAGACCGCTCCGTGCCTCGGAGAGCACGTTAAACAGTCGGTCCCGGGTGTCATACGAATACCTATGACAGTCGTTACGGGAAGTCAGAAGACCGAAAGTCTGATAACTGATCCAACCTTAGGATATTGACATTGCCCAGTAACTGGGTTGTGGAAGTCTGATGACAGTCGCTCTGTGTAAAATACTGGCATTCAGCCGACTTCAATATAGTTGGGAGAAGGCTAGACAGAACAGTTTAAAATTAATTAAAAATAACTTAAACGAACGCGTTTTATTGAATAACTAAGTTATAACTTTCTTTTATCAATTTACAATCGTAATTATACAGTACTTAATGGTTAACTTAACTGCCTCGTTGGTTTAGTGGTGGCAAGTGCGACTGCCGATCGTGAGGCCTTGGTTGGATCCTCAAGTCGGGCGAAGTGTTATTAGGTTTTTCCTTACGGGATTCCTCAGTAGCAGCCCGGAGATTGGATTTGTGCCCGGTTGATGGCAATAGGCTCGCCCGCTATTATATGGGACTTAAAAATAACGGCAAAATGAGAGTGTTACTATACACCTCTGTCCAACCCTTCGGTTAGTGACTAACCTGGCGTCAGAATTTATACCGCCCATGGGCCTTTGACTTGGCTTCACATACCGTCGAGAAATATCTCTCAGGCATGCCGGTTTCCTCACGATGTTTTACTTCACCGTTTCTAAGCAAGTGATAATTATACAATACGCACTTGAATCCAAAAAGTCAGAGGTGCGTGTTTTGGGTTCAAACTCGAGACCTATGATTTTGCAGTCCGACGGTCACACCACTAGGCTATCACTGGGCTAACTAGACTAAAATAAGTACTTTTAAATATTAGACCCTAATAGCATCTTCTTCTTCTTCTTCCTGCCCTTATCCCACACTAGGTGGGGTCGGCACAACATGTATTTCATAAATCCATGTTGTTAGAGGTTTTGGCTTATTGTTTTATGACCGGCCGCCTGCCTGACATCAACCCTCCTTGGGAATACTCGTTGCGCCCGTCGGGCGGTTGACCCATTATGCTTGCTGATATTATGCAATGGGTCCCAAAATGATATGCATGTCAATCTTATTGCCTACAACTAAACATACTATGTTCTTCTTGGTGGAGTATACTTGCAGTTCCTTGACCCACTCATTCAGTTTTGCTAGGGACTTCGGTTCTGACACATCGTAAATCGTAGCACCGTTAGCTTCTCTGTAAAAAACTTGCTGTTAATGTTCTGTATCGCTCCTGTCCTGCTGTATCCCAAATACCAAGCTTGACTTTAACACCGTTCAGTCCATTTTCCGTTCCCTAATAGCATTTATTTTCTATAAAAGTAATACGAAACACAGCCTTAATAAAACCATTTCCAATACTATTACCTCTTAAACAAAATGTTTCCAATAAAGCTGGTCCTTCGGTTCTTTTTCTCGGCGGCTGCTGGTCCTAATGCATAATCAATGCACCGGGCATTAAGCACAGACTGTTGCCAACTTTACCCCCTGAAATTGTTTTCTAGCAGCCCTACTAGTTGTTCTAGAATAGCACGTGAAAATGTGATTATACAACGTGTTACATAATTCCCCATGAAAAATGTAAAGTTTCAAGTAGTCTTTTATTTTTATGGTTGTTGTCGTTTACCTCTCAGAGGAAATTAGGTAAGATTCTAAATAACTTTTTGGGTAGTCTACTATTTAGTTTCATTTATCCAAATTCTTTTTTCTTGGTTCATACTACAGTTTCCAAATATTGCCAATAGACTCTTTACAAGGGACCTTTTAACCCTCTTTCGGCTTTAGAGGTATTTTTGTAAACACGTTGTATGACTGGTCAAAGGAGTGATATATTTATACAGTACGTAACACTATGAAGAGCAAACCCTGTAACTGGTTGATGGGTAGGTTAAGTATAGCACAATCATACACTTTTTGTCACTACCACAATTTTGAAATTTTTCATAACCTCTTTCAGTATTGTAGTCGGTTAACATAACTAACATCATCCTACAAGATCAGCTGCACAATGTAAACAAGTAAGAATTTAAAAATTTCTCAAAATCCTGAATATCATAGCTTGAACTATGCCCGCGTTTTCATACTGTGTGATAAGTGGTTAGCGTGGATAGTGACAAAAAGTGTGATTGTATTACACTTAACCCACCCATCAACCAGTTACAAGGTTTGTTCTTCGTTGTAGTACATACTGTATATTTTAAAATACAATTTGAGTATTCGAATTTTTTAAACAACATTATTTTTTTAATATTACACTAGCTGTGTCCTCACGGCTCCGCCCGCGTAAGAAGTTTTGTTCCAGTAATAAATATAGCCTATGTTACTCAGTGATAATGTAGCTTTCTAACGGCAAAAGAATTTTAGAAATCGGTCCAGTAGTTTTTAGGTTTATTTGTTACATACAAAAATACAAATCTTTCCTCTTTATAATATTAGTATAGATGGCTTTTACTTCAAATTTCAATGCGAACCTCCGAGAGAAAGAGAGAGAGAGTAGAAGTGTCTGAGATTTCTGATATTCTTAAATATTGCAAAGGTTATACAGCAGTCGCTTAGCTTCATGTGTACCTATGCTCAGCTAATGGTTAAAGAAACAAACCTTAATTTACAAGCAAACCTGACTCTATTAGAAGCTATGCACACGACGTTTTACCTACGCACAAACGACGCGCGTTATCATCAAACGTGTGTAACGTTTTATCAAATACATACAACAGAATCTTGTAGGGGTGAATCTATCATTACCAGAGATCGGATAATCGGATGCTTATTTGCCTAAAGTTCAGGTGTTGGCTGATATGGAATGCACTTTTGTATCTAAAAAATCCCGCAATTCCGGGATCGTCAAACTTAGTGTTCCGTAGAATGGAATCATATTTACATGGAGTTGGATGCATATTTATTTATTTACATCCCTAAAGTTGTACCTTTTTTTTAACTAATACAGACATGCACCCCTCACTTTCTTACACCCTATATACACATATATTTGAATAGAAATAGAAAAAGAAAGAAGTGTATATTCATTATCCAGGTACCATTTTTTTTAACAACGTTGCCCCACACTATGATTTCTCCTGTATCGTGGGTGCGTTTACAGACACAAATTTTCACATGCATAAACGCCCAAACCCGGAACAAATATCTGTAGACCATACAAATATTTGTTCCGTGCGGAAATCGAACCCTCGACTCGTAGCGCAGAAGCCAATCGCTCAGCCATTGCACCAAACGTGTCGTCAGCCGCATCCATCAGCTACGTCTGATAGTTGGTTTTCAGCCAGCTTTACACGCGTCGTCTGCGCGTAGAAAAGACGTCGTGTACTAAGCTCTTAGAAAAGCATCGAGTTGGAAAAGTAATAGGTATATTTTTTCCAGATCTCGATAGTATGTTCTGCCTAGCCTTTTCCCAACTATATTGGGGTCAGCTTCCAGTTTAACCAGATGCGGCTGAATACCAGTATTTTACACGGAGCGACTGCCATCAGACCTCCGCAACCCAGTTACTGGGAAAACGCCGATATCCTAAGGTTAGACCGGCCGTCAGACTTTCGGGCTTCTAACTTCCCGTAACGACTGTCATAGGTATTCGTATGACACCTGGGACCGACTATTTCACGTGCTCTCCGCGGCACGGAGGGGTCTCGATGTGTAACGAGCAGTCACCCATCCCCAGACTGACCGCGGCAAGCACAGCTTAACCACGCAAATCATATGATCCACGCGGTTGGCAATTAGCCATGAGCCTCTCTTTCTCCATCTCGATAGTATCTCGTCTCACAATAATGCGTTGGCTATGAGTGGTAAGGGCTCTCGCCAATATCGCAGCGAATCGTTCATTGCACGTGTTGGCACAGCCTAGTGGCATGGCGCCATTGTAAGATAGGACATTCACACAAATCGGTCTTTTTGTTCCTAATACCTATTATGTCGGTGCGTGCTAACATGTTGGATCATAAATTCGCAAGGTGTACTGCAGACGCGAAAGTTACACTTTTCAGAGCCTACTGCTAAAACTTTTACGCCAGCGCTCTATGGTTCAACTACACCCAGCGGGCCTACAACGCTCTTTGCATACAATACAATAACGCCTTTAGGATTCTGGTGAGGCTCCCTCGATTCTGCAGCACATCGGGCATGTTTGCTGACGCAAGAGTCGATGACTTTTACGCCATTATGCGCAAGAAAACAGCTTCTCTGATGCGGAGGATTCGGGGGAGCTCCAACGGAATCCTAAAGATGATCTCTGAGAGGCTAGAGTCTGCAGTAGGCTTATTCAGCTTCATGTGATGAGTTAACACTGATTTTATTTCTTGACATTGTAATTGTATGAATGATAACACTGATTTTATTTTATTTTTGACATTATTAATTGTATTGAATTTTGTGATTGATGACTAACATAGTTTTTAAGACCTTTGTAACTAACAATTTATGGACTAATCAATTGGTCTGAATTAAATGAATATTATTCCGTTTATTCATCTATATAGGTACATATTTTATACATTTTTAAATATTTCTATAAAAAAATATAAAAAAAAATCATTTAAAAATATAAAAAATAGTAGCCCACCGGCATCGGGAACAGGGTCCAAGCTACCGGTGGTCAGGGCCTCAGAGAGAGGAACTTCCTGACAATACGTGCCGCGTCGAGAAGTACCGCTTTCTGTATCAGGCCCTTGACCCAGCTGCCCAACGAGAGCCTCGTCAGATGTTGGTCGAGGCTCTTGGCTATTAAGCCATTGGCCGTCACGACTATCGGCACAATGACTGCTGAGTCAACCTCCCACATGTCGACAACCTCGTGTGCCAAGTCTTGATACTTAATTTCTTTATCTTTCTCGGCTTTCACAAGGTTCTCGTCATGTGGGACAGTGATATCAACAATCATTGTGAGACGCTCTGATCGATCTATCACCACTATGTCAGGCTTATTGGCAACAATAGTCCTGTCGGTGATGATAGATCGATCCCAGTACAATGTGATATGACCATTCTCGAGAACTGGGTCGGGCACATACTTGTAGTATATGAATGAATATGAAATGAATATTATTATTATATTATTATAATTCTAGTGGGGGGTAGGCACAAACTATAGAACGCCACATGTATCCTTACATACTCTTTCCGCTTCATTCACATTCATACATCTTGTCATACACGCATGCCGGTTGAGAGCACTATGCACCTGTTCTTTGTAAAGAACATCATCAATAACATCGATGTATGTCTTTCTAGGGTGTTTTCATTGGCATCCGCCTTATAAATTCCTTTTGTTAATTGCCGTTCACTCATTCATGGGAAAAAGGCGTGAGTTTATGTATGTATTGGACCACACATAATATATGTCATTAAAAATCTACATTGAAATAGCTTACTGCCCGTAATCCGTTATATCGGATCCGTTTTTACCGGAGCTTGCCAATTTTCCAGCTTGTCCATTAAGGGCTGCAATGCTGACTGCGCTGTGTTGGCCTGGAGCTGCGCTACGCTGCGCTTTCGGCCATCATCAGCGCTGCCAGCAACGCAGTCATTACAGACCGCGGCAGTAATGTACTATAATTACCGTCCAAACTGTGCCTACCATCTTTATTCTTTATATACTTATAAAAGGAGAAGCTGACTGACTGACTGACTGACTGATCTATCAACGCACAGCCTAAACGGCTGGGGTTAGAAACTTGAAATTTTGACAGTAGGTTCATTTTGTGACGTAAACATCCACTAAGAAGGGATTTCTCGAAATTCAACCCCTAAGGGGGTGAAATAGGGTTTTTAAGTTTGTATGTAAGTCCGTCATTTTTGAAGTAAGAAGCTTGAAATTAAATATTAAGGTTTTTGGTTAGAAATAAACGTACAAATGTTTGAGCATTTTTGGAAATTCAACCCTTAAAGGGGTGAAATAAGTGTTGAAAGTTTGTATGAGAAATCTGGTATTTTTGAAGTGAGAAACATGGAATTAAATATTTAGGCTTTTGGAAAGAAATAAACGTATAGGTGTTTGAGGGTTTTTGGAGATTCCACCCCTAAGAGGGTGAAATGGGGGGTTGAAGTTTGTATGTAAGTTTTGTATTTTAAAATGTCACTTTAAAATGGGCTTAACGGGGATTTCAAACTTCACGCAAGCGAAGCTGCGGGCAAAAGCTAGTAATAATATATTAAAACTTTTACATTAACCTTACACAACATTATGACACGTGAGTAGGCCATAAGTAGGCCCCGTGGACTTGTATTATACAGTGAAATTAATTTGTATTTTACATGTTACTTAGTACTTAAATGAACTCGTAATTTGCGACTTTTAAAAGCTGTACGCCTAGCACGAATGATACGTAAACGCTGTGTGTGTGTGTGTGTGCTTATAACAGCAGTGATAGCCTATGGTGTGACTTAGTGTTGCCGAACAGTCGATAGTGTTACTATCGATAGTTTGAATTGAAAATCCGCTACTCCATCGATAGGACTATTGATAGTATCGATACTATCGATAGCATGGTTCACGTCAATACTATTGACATGCATCAATAGTATCGACAATATCGATAATATTGAAGCTCCTAAAGATAATACTATCAATCGTATCGATAATATCGATAGTATTGTTTTTTAAAAGCTTCAATAGTATCGACATTATTGATAGTATCTATACTATCTACAGTTATACAGTATCGATAGTGACTTGTGTTTAGATAGCATCGATAGTATTGCTTTTCAGAACTTTGATACTATCGATAGTATCGATAATATTGATAGTATTGCACTCTGACAGTACTATTGCCACCTTTTTAGCTACCGATAGTATCGATAGTATAATCGATAGTCATACTATCAATGAACTATCGATAGACTATCGTACTGCTATCGATATTCGCCTATCGATCGGTAACACTGTCGGACTGCCAAGTTATAGATCTCGAGTTCGAACCCAAGGCACACCTCTGACTTTTCGGATTCATGTGCGTATTGTATAATTATCACTTGCTTAAAAACGGTGAAGGAAAACATCGTGAGGAAACCGGCATGCCTGAGAGATATTTCTCGACGGCATGTGAAGCCAAGTCAGAGGCTCATGGGCGGCATAAACTCTGACACCAGGTTAGTCACTAACCACACGAAAAATACGTAAACGTAACGTTAAGGTGAGTGAGAATTGAAAATACTCGTACGCACATACTATTTAATTAAATTGAAAACTTTATTCATATCTATGTATGATACAAATAGTGCGTGTCGCAAAAAAATAAATTAAGTTATAGGACAGCTGTATTTTAGATTCAAAATTTGTTTACATTAGCGATATGTTTACGGTATTATACTTCAAACGTTCGTGCTAGAGTGTGCGCAAGATAACTCTGCGCGCGGCCAAAATCGGAACTAATCATGTTCCGCCATAATGTTGCCGTTTTATTGACTTTGTCACTAGAATTACCTGATTTTAGGAATAAAAAAAAAAATAATAATAAAGATTATAATAGACCTCATCAGACGATAATAATCATACTGCATTCTTATTCACTCACGGCACATTTATAACCTTAGTTCTTTTCCTTTGCAAATTACGTAAAATTACTAATTAATTTAGTTGATAGGTAGTAAATTTAAACGTACATAACTTAGCTCAATTAAAATATAATAAACCACAAGAGGGCTGCCCAATTTTAATGCTCACGAATATACTACTTTTCCTTTAAAAGTAGGACTTTATATTTTTGCGATCATGGTAATATTTAGCACGCCCTCCGTCGCGCGCAGACTTATCTTGCGCGCACTATAACCCTACGATTGTGTAAGGCCACATTTGACATGAAATACTGACATAACCTAGTAAATCAATTTTTTTCTATAAAACTAATGATACGTGTCTGGACAACGAAAGCTGTCCAAGAGAAACGGCGGCAATTTAAAAAAGTCTTCAGCTATCAAATAAAAGACATATCTTTTCTTTCTTTCTTTTCCATGTGGTCGAGCCAGGGGAGGAGTTATATTACCTATATATTGAATATAAACCTTTTATTAATAAATTGTTGTTTAAGTTTGGTTAAACAGTCTTTTTCTTTCTATCAAATTTCTGTTACAAATTACATTATGATTAATTACTCAATTTTTTTTATAAAAAATAAGAAATAGTTTTATTTTTTAATTTCAAACTGGGTATTTCTATTTAAAGAAAACACACAACAAATATTTTTTCTTGATAAAGTTCAATTTAAAAAATTATATCAGATTATGCTAGTGATCGCAAACTTTTTTTGATGTGTGTACAACATAATCTTATAGGGGTGAATCTATCATTACAGTTATAGCTAATATCGGTATGTCAGGATTGGGAGCATGGTAAATAAAGTAAATGAAACCAACATAGACTCTCCACCGCTGAGAGTACTTTTAATTGGGTTAGTGATTCGTTACTAGTTTACAATATATCACAATACTAGCTGTGTCCTCACGGCTCCGCTCGTAGCCTATGTTACTCAGTGATAATGTAGCTTTCTAACGGCAAAAGAATTTTTGAAATCGATCCAGTATTTTTTAAGTTTATTCGTTACATACAAAAATCCAAAAATACAAATCTTTTCTCTTGATAATATTAAGTATAGAGTATAGATAATAATTTCCACAAGATCAGAAAATAAGGACAAGCAAATCAGATATAAAAGGTCAGACTTCTTCGGCGGTTCGATGGAATCCTCTGCTCCTTCGAATGATCACTGTTTTTATAACTTCGGGTACGTTGATTCATCTTGACGGTTACCCTCCTATGTCAACATTGTCCAGTGCTACTAGCTACCGATAACAATCAACACTGACTCTTCTTCTTCCTGCCCTTATCCCACACTAGGTGGGGTCGGCACAACATGTATTTCATAAATCCATGTCGTTAGAGATTTTGGCTTATTGTTTTATGACCGGCCGCCTACCTGACATCAATGTGTGTCCATAATGGTGTGCTGGTACCTACGCTTAAGTATGGAAGTGAATGTTGGTCGTGGCAGAAGAGGTATGAAAGTAGAATAAATGCCATGGAAATGCGTTCCTTGCGGAGTATTTGCGGTGTAACTTTGAATGATAGATTGAGAAATGATGACTATACACTAAATTGACGATTTAATTTTCCAGAGAACTTGATTTTTGTTAGGTACATACATTAGTCTAGATTCATATTATGTAGAAACAGTTTAATACTAATAAATAAGTAAATAATTACTGTCGAGATTTTTTTTAATTTGTCGTGGACATCTTTGTTGGTCAGACTCTATCCTCTGCACTCAAAGACGTTAATGAAAAATTAACTAACGTTGGCTTAAGAGATATTATACTGACCACTTTTAAGTAATCGTCAGTTAATGACCCTCCATGAGTGCGGCTGTAAGACTAGGAAGCAGTGAAGCGTGAGCGTGTTTGAGCTATTATAATGTTTTTAAACTATGTTGACGTTAGTTGCATCGTTGGTCTAGCGGTGGCAAGCGTAACTGCTGATCGCGAGGTCCTAGGTTCGATCCCCAAGTCAGGCAAAGTGTTGTTGAGTTTTTCCGTGTGGAATTCTTCAGTAGCAGACCGGAGTTTGGATTTGTGCGCGGTTGATGGTAATAGGCTCTATTAAAAATGACTAGCTACTAAATAACAAGTATAGTGCAAACGAGGCTTAAGAGTAAACGAAGCTTTATTTAGGTTATACCAAAATATTTATTTAGGTTCCCGCACCACCTCTTAGCTCGAAGCAACGAATCAATCAGACAATTTATTATGGATCCCTCCTATGTCACTATATCTATAGTAATATTATAAAGCTGCAGAGTTTGTTTGTTTGTTTGAAGGCGCTAATCTCAGGAACTACTGGTTGGAATTGAAAAAATATTTTTGTGTTGGATAGTCCATTTATCGAGGAAGGTTATAGGCTATACAAAATCACGCTACTACCAATAGGAGCGGAGCATAAATGAAAAATGTTGCAAAATCGGGAATAATGTCTACCCGTGCAAAGCCGGGACGGGCCGCTAGTTTAGGATATACCAAAATATTTATTTAGGTTCCCACCCCACCTCTTAGCTCGAAGCAACGGATCAATCAGACAATTTGTTATGGATCCCTCCTATGTTACTATATGAGTGATAAAGTCAATATTGGGAACCTCCGTTTATTCCCCCTCAGAGCAAAGAATGTTCCTTTTATTTCCCTCTTGTGTCCAATAAAATAGACGTCGAAAGAGTGTGTTACGACTATGTTTTTCACACGTATTTTTTCCTTTTACGAAGAAAAGAAATTGGGTTCGTTGCTATTGTAACAACAAAAGAATTAATTTTTCGGCTGATTTCAGTTTGAGGGCACCATAATAATTTTAGTCTTCTTAGTGACTATCCTGGTATCAGAGTTTATGCCGCCCATAGGCCTCTGACTTGGCTTCAAATGCCGTCGAGAAATATATCTCAGGCAGGTTTCCTCACGATGTTTTCCTTCACCGTGTTTAAGCAAGTGATAATTATACAACACGCACATGAATCCGAAATGTTAGAGGTGCCTTGAGTTCGAACTCGAGATCTATAACTTGGCAGTTCGACGGTCACACCACTAGGTTATCACTGCAATTAAGAGGAGGGTATATGTAGATAATATACAGACGTTATTATTGCCATTTTGTTTCTTCGAAAAATGTATTATTGTTGTATCGTGGGTGCGTTTACAGACACAAATCTCAATTTATAGGTACCTAGGTAGATCCGGAATAAAACATTTTAGCCGTAATATTTTTTTTCAAAGCTGGTTATAATCTGGCTACTGTTATAGCGTCCAAAAAGCTAAGGGTACTTTGCACGTTTTGTTTCTGACAACCGGTCTAACCTTACGATATCGGCATTGCCCAGTAACTGGGTAGCGGACGTCTGATGGCAGTCGCTTCGTGTAAATTACTGGTATTCAGCCGCATCTGGTTAAACTGGAGGCTGACCCAAACATAGTTGGGAAAAGGCTAGACAGAATGAACACTTCGTATATTTGTTTGTTTCAAATCTTACGACAGATTTTTTAACCACTTCTGCTTAACCGATTCTCCTGAAACTTCGCACACAAATTCAATTCCCATGACAATACAACATTATAATAATTTCAATTCTTAAATCCTGCAGTGGTACAAGATAAAACCGTTTAACTTAAAAAGGTTTTTTGAGGGATTTATGGAGGAACGAGTTATGGTGTTCCTCCATCGAAAAGGGAGGAATCCTCCTACCAGGCGAGTCTTGTGCCTGGCGGGCTACTATCCAACGGTTGTTTTTTGTTTTTTCCTATTAGACTGCTGCGTCTTGCGGACCGTTTCTACGTAACCGGGCAGTTATTGGTGACACCTGAAGGGTCTCGAACCAATCCCGACGAGAGTAAAATACGTAACCTAAGCTAACTACTATTACTACTACTAACATAATGACTAGTTAGTTAGCAGCAACACCACTAAGGGCGTCCCCTAGGGGGGACTCGAACCTTGGTGTAGGGCGTTGCCTACGAGATGACTGGGAGGGAGACAACTTGATGAGGGCTGAATTAACGGTGTGACTCCCTACAGTTGTTTTTTTTTTTTTTTGTAGGTAGTATCACTCGCAGTGTAAATCTCGCTACGGCTTTTTTACTGCTTAACCGGACTATCCTGTGGTGGCCAAAATTACTTTAAGGCCCCCAGCCAGGGCTTACAGATCTATGGATATATCCCCACAGTTGATATTGGGAAGTTGTATTTATACTATCTGCATGTCAAATCTTGATATCGCGATGCAGGATTTGTGACGTTTCATTTGGCAGCTGTCATTGTTGTCGCTGTAGTCTGATAGATCATCGTCGTGTTGCGTAGTTCTCATTTGGCGTGATAGATGCCGCCACAGATTATTTAATATCAGAAACATTTCAAGTATCAACACTTTGAGCTTACTTTGATAACGACTGAAGTATAAACCAAGAAAAAAGAAACGTAGTATGTACAACTAACTTAGTTCCAAAGTTCAATTCTTATTTTCTCTTACTGCGACTTCCTACGGCTGTCAAAGTTTGACAGTTGCTCGCGGCGCGCTACGTCTCTCAAACTTTGCAAGTCACTCGGACCGTGTACGGCACGCTAGGATTTATGTAATGTAATGATTAAAGTTTTATAATCCGGAGTTTTAAAACATTGAAAATAATATTGGATTAATGGTTGACATTTTTTGGCAGACTTTTTCGTTCCTCCTCCCTTTTGGTGTGGTTAGTGACTAGTCTGGTGTCAGAGTTTATGCCGCTCATGGGCCTTTGACTTGGCTTCACATGCCGTAGAGAAATATATTTCAGGCATCCTCACGATATTTTCCTTCACCGTTTTTAAGCAAGTGATAATTATACAATTCGCACATGAAACCGAAAAGTCAGAGGTGCGTGCCTTGGGTTAGAGCTCGAGACCTATGACTTGGCAGTTCGACGGTCACACCACAAGGTTATCACTGGTGTTATATATTCATCACTAACTTCGTGACTCTGATTAATGCGACAGTGGGAGCACGGCAGAGTTATCGGAACAGCGTCGAATTAGTTCAAGTTCTCGCACTTCGGTAAAGTTGCGGATACTTTAGAACTTTACTTATTAAACCAAGTTTGTGCAGCGTTGCAAAATCTTTTTTTTGTTTACTTTTCAAGTTGTTTTTGTTCACGACTTGTTACATAATTTAGAACGGTGTTTTTTTTTCGTGCCGCCCGTGGGCGTAGGCCCTTAGTTGCCTTTTATTACACCCATGGGTGGAGAAAGGGTGCCTATCATGGCCGGAATGCACATAGTCGGTTTGCAGTCTTACCCTTCTACCTAACTAATACTTCAAAGACTACAGAGAGTTAATTCTCAGAAATGCTGACCAATCGCAACCCTAACTGAACCGAAGTCGAATCGTTAATGCAGACAATTTTGTTTAAAAAATCTTGCAAAATGTTTGACAAAAAAAAACCATGCATTTTGACAGTTTTTGTAAACGAATCTAAGTTTTGTGATTAATTTGCGGCTACTTATAGAAACTGTGATCAATTGCAACCGAATCGCTTATTCAGACAGTTTTCAAAAAACTGTCAAAATGTTTGTCAACAAAAACCAAACATTTTGGCAGATTTTGTAAACGAATCTGACAGTTTAAATTCGTTTGCGGTCTGGCAACAATTTTGTTAGTAGAACAGGCCCCAGGTGTGATAATTTTCATTGTTAAGGATTCAGTATTAAATATTTTAAAAGTCATATTACAAAGTGATAGGTTTTCCGCGACAATGCCGTTACGAGAACATATTTTATTCAGGCGTCTAGCGAGCGCCATTATTTAGGATGAAACTTTACGTACATGTGGCGATATTGTGGCCACGTTGTCAGCTTCACTCGGATCTAGCTAGGGACAAGTTTACAGAGTGGTTTGTAAGTGTAAAATTGTTTTGTTCATTTGTGGTTTAAGCTTATGTTAAGCTGATATGATATAATATGTGGTCTGATGGCAAATTAGTGCCCTAAATAATAATAATAAAATTTGTTTATTGACACAAATAGTACAGTCATTTGTCAGTTTTACCTGGAAAGCTTTCCGGGAGTTTTGAAAATTGGTAAATTTATAGATTTTGATGTGCTCTATCCGAATTTCGACTTTGCCACTTCGTATTTTTGCCGCTCGTGCCGCCATATTGGAAAAATGGCGCCTAAATGCAGTTTTTTGCCAATATCTCCTTTCCGACTAATTTGACGATGAAAGAGTTGTATACAAAATTAAAAAATTTTAAAAAACCCCCGACGCAAAAAAAAACGAACTTTTAAAAAGTTAAAAATAATAGTATCGTTGAGCCATCTAATTCGATTGAGTAACACCTATAAAGTAAGTCAGAACCTTCATTTAATTGCCCATCTATTAATTTACTAGCTAGCTAATTTACTTAGCGGTACCCCGACGTGATATTATATCGCCATTTCAACGAGCAAACCTTATCGTGCCATCCATCAATTTCTGTAATTAAAATATATAGGTGTTACTCAATCGAATTAGATGGCTCAACGATACTATTATTTTTGACTTTTTAAAAGTTCGTTTTTTTTGTGCGTCGGGGGTTTTTTAAATTTTAAATTTAATTATTATTTTAAACTTAGTATTATTGCCACCATTGCATTGTATGTAGAAACAAATACTGATCAAAACGAACCCAAACACGACATATCTGCTATTATTTTTTCAAGAGTGTACTAGTGCACTGGTTATCCTGGCTGCAGCATCAGACCAAGAATTTCATAATCTTGCATAGTTATAGGTATAGCATACATGAGTGTTTCAAATTTTATTTCACACGTATGTTTGAAAGTAAAGTAATACACATTATGCGTCTAAGAACACTACCGCAGCTAACAAAACAGCTGATAACCTTGAAATGGCTGAACCGATTTTAATAAAACATGTCTAAGATTACTCGCTAGAAAACTAGCTTTCAAATAAAAAAAACCGCACTCAAATCGGTTCACCCGTTTAAGAGCTACGGTTCCACGGACAGACACACACATAGACAGACACACATAGCGGTCAAAATTATAACACCCCTTTTTGCGTCGGGGGTTAAAAATGAAACTAGAAACAATTCCTTATCGACGGTTTATGTAAATACTTTTTTTCATAAAGTCAATAGTTATGGCGTACGATCGCCGCAAAGTGTACTCCAACGCGCGTTTTGGCCAAAAAACTCATTTACACACCACTTTGAGGTATAGTAAGCGGCTCGTTTTTTTTAATGTGGTATCCCCAATAGGCCTAATCTACATGCAATTCAATATCCTATTTCGCTATAAGCTCCGCTGTTATCTCAGTAGCGCACAGACTACACACTATCGAGAACGTTTTAGAGTCCTCTCAGGTGTGCAGGTTGTCTCACGACGTTTCTTCTTCACCGTTAACGCAAGTGATATTCAAATTCTGAACCGCATGAATTCGAAAAGTCAGAGGTGCGGGCTCGGGTCCCTAGGCCCCAAACTAGTAACCGCAAAACCAGTCTAAGCTTACCCCTGATGTTGTTTTGATAATATCATAGTCATTTTTTTATCTTGATCGTGTTTTACCCATGTTATACCTAATGGTAAGCGCAGACAGCGTCTAAGATACAGCACACGAATCTAAGTAACAGAGATATAGAAGGATTCCCCTATACTCCTCCTTTTTTCCATTTTTTATAACGTTGCACTAAAATTTCTCCTGTATCGTGGGTGAGTTTACAGACACAAATCTTCACATACAGAAACGCCCAGACCCGGAAAATCTATTTGTAGGCCATACAAATATTTGAACCGTGCGGGAATCGAACCCACGACCCGTAGCGCAGAAGCTAATCGTTCAACCACTGCACCAAACGTCTCGCCTCTGTTTCTCACATAAACACGAAGGAACACAGTAAACTGCTTGGCGCCGGACTTTAATGTGACGGTAGAATTCAACGGAGCTTAGCAGTAACATAGACTCCCGTTCTGATATCTTCAAGACACCACTCGACTATTAGATTAGAAAGGCAACGTATATCTATAGGTACCTATATTCGGGCATCCCAGTGTCCGTGTCTTGGAGGATAAGCTCTTGATGTGCGGTTTAAGCTTCATAATGGTGGACGACGAATCGTCAATTCGTCTGCCAGTCGTTAATGTGATTATCGCCTTAGGCCACGTTCCCACTTTGTCGTGACGACAGATAGTCGTGTGATTTTGAGTGTCGTGGCTTATATATTTAAATGGAGGTGTTCACATATAAGACGACACGATAAACTGTCGTTCACGACTTGTTTTTGCAGTGACGACAGATTGTCGAGTCAATGGCTAGCACGACAGTCGTCCAACGATAAATTTATCGTCACGACATCGTGACGTGTCGTTGTTACGACTATCTGTCGTAGCCACGATAAAAATATCGTCTCGTCGTAGCTTGCTACTGATTTGCAAACGACAACGCGACTGTCGTGAAATGATAAAATGTCATCGCGACCCAATGGGAACAGCTAGAGACGACAGTCGTCCAACGATAAATTTATCGTCACGACATAGTGGGAATGCGCCCTTACATAGTAACAGCGTTCTAGAAGGCCCTGTGTGTGTACCTAGTGCCTGGTAACCGTTTATTGCAAATGAATTTAAACGCACCTATTAATTTATTAGAGCTCCTTGTAAAAGAGTTGGGTGCGATGAGTAGGGGCCAGTATGAGATATAATTTTCTGGCTAAACCCCGGTTACTGAAACATACATAACATTACACCTTCTATTCTCGGAAGGGTACGGCAGAGATGATTTTAGTACACCCTCATTACACCAGTTATGTTTAAGTCCCATGCGGGCGAGCCTACTGACATTAACTGGGCACAAATCCAAACTTCGAGCTGTTACTGAAAAATTTCCAATGGAAAATCTCTATAACACTTTGTCCTACCTGAGGATTGAACCCAGAACCCCATGCTCAGCAGTCGCGCGTACAAACACTAGACCAACAAGGCAGTCCTACTCAACAGGTTACTGAAAAGCTGATACATTGAATTTTTTGGCATAGAAAGAAGAAGAAGAAAGAAAGAAAGAAAAAATATTTATTTTCCGCCCACGCGGGCGCACACGGATACCTAAAATTAAAAATATAATGTTTCTTATAATTAAACACACTTAAATTAGCCACCCTGCCACCATTTTGTTTTTTTTTTCATAGTGTGGCGTACTTTGATGCTGTTGTGTGCGTAGAGGACACAAAAATGTCGGCAAGATGGTGCCCTGAAGTGTCACGTTGCTACTGGGCAATGTCGATATCCTAAAGTTAGACTTGTCAGACTTTCGGGTTCTGACTAGGTGTAACGATTGTCATAGGTATTCGTATGACACACGGGACCGACGCGAAGACGGTTTAACGTGTTCTCCGAGGCACGGAGCTCGGTCTGCTCCGCGGCAAGCGTTGCTTAACCTCGAAAGTCGTATGATCCGCGCGGTAGTTAATAAGCCACGATATCCCAAACCTATTCAAAAACAAAAAAAAAGTATTTTTATCCTAACCTATAGTTACTTTAGGTAATTACGAACACGGGAATATTCGGAGAATTACGAATTTCTACTAAACCAGGCAATATTTTTTGCTCTGGCAACGTAATAATGCTAACATTATTACGTTGCCAGAGCAAAAAATATTGCCTGGTTTAGTAGAAATTCTTAATTTTCGGAATATTCCCATGTTCGTAATTACCCCAAAGCACTGTGGCGACATCTATCACGCCACATGCGAATTACGGTGCACAACGAATGTCTAGCAGACTACAGCAACAACAATGACAGCTGTCAGTTGAAATGTCACAAATCCTGCATCGCGGTATCAAGATTTGACACGCAGATAGTATATATTATACAACTTCCCAACATCAACCGTTGAGCAGTGGCGCGCCAGGCATAAGACCGGCCTGGTTGGAGGATCCTCCCTTTTCACTGGAGGAACACCATACCTCGTTCCTACCTATACCTACTGTTTTTTTGGGATGTAGATTTATGTTCTTGTATTTTTGTGGGGATGATGGTTATTTTTTTTATTACCCAATTTGTACAAATCACGCCTGTATTCCCCGAAGGGCTAAGTAGACGTGCATAGTAACGCCCTCATTTAGCCGTTATGTTTAAGTCCCATGTAAATGACGACCGCGCCGATCGTACGATTTGCAAGGTTAAGCTGCGCTTGCCGCAGTCAGTCCGTGGATGGGTGACCATTTGTTACACATCGAGACCCCTCCGTGCCTCGGAGAGCACGTTAAGCCGTCGGTCCCGGGTGTCATACGAATACCTATGACAGTCGTTACGGGTAGTTAGAAGCCCGAAAGTCTGACAAACGGTTTAACCTTAGGATACCGGCATTGCCCAGTTATTGGGTTGCGGAGGTCTGATGGCAGTCGCTCCGTGTAAAATACTGGTATTCAGCCGCATCTGGTTAGACTGGAAGCTGACCCCATGATAATTGGGAAAAGGCTAAGAGGTTTAAGTCCCATGTAATAAGAGGCGAGTCTATTGCCATCAGCCGGGCACAAATCCAAACTCCAGGCTGCTACTAAGGGATTCCGCTCGGAAAAACCCAATAACACATTGCCGATCTGGGGATCGAACCCAGGACTTCACGATCAGCAGTCGCGCTTGCCACCACTAGACCACCGAGACATTTGCGTTAACGGTGAAGGAAAAACATCGTGAGGAAACCTTCACACTGAGAGGGCTCCATAAAGTTCTCGATAGTGTGTGTAGTCCGCCAACCCGCACCAGGCCAACGTGGTGGACTAAGGCCTAAACCCTTCTCATTCTGAGAAGAGGCCCGTGCCCAGCAGTGGGACAATACTGTGCTGATTTATGTATGTATGTAAGCAGTTTCATTTTGCTTTACAAATCATTATACCTTCATCATTCCATTGGAGTCGCGTCCCAAGTCAGAACTAAGTAGGTATTTATCAAGCAAATCATTTTGTGCCAACATTTCAAACGAACCCATTAAATTGAGGCCAGCATAAAGTACCAACATAAAAATAAAAATATCTTGGCTGTCATTGCGACCTCGAAGTTGTAAAAATATTAGCTATCATGAAATATATAGGAGTATTATACCTATCAGTAGAATCTGGGTTTTATTTACTTTATTAACTAGCTAAGACAGCGGGTCTGCCTGCGGGTAAAACTTAATTTTCTGGGATGAAAAGTACACTGTTGTCATCTTCAGGTATCAAGTTTTTGACGTGACAACGTCTAATAAAAAGATTAACGCCAGCAGCATGCACGAAAAAGCGTGACTCATTGTCACGTTCCGTCTGAGGCGAGCGTGTGAGCGAGAGCGCGGAATAAGCGATAGAGAGGCACGATGTTTTGTTATGACGTTGTCACGTTAAACTATCGTCCGTAAACCGACTTTACAGACAGTCAAAATGGTTTGGTAGTATAGCCGACAGTCAAAAACTACTTTCATATTTATAGGTAGGTAGGTATATAAAACATAATATGAAAAGGGGTTCTAACAAAGGGTTTTCTTTTTATTCTTGACTTGATCGCTTTTCGCCCTAGTCTCACCTGATGGTAAGCACAGACAGGGTCTAAGATGGAGCACACAAATCCAAGAACAGAGATATAGAGGGATTACCTTATACCCCTCTGGCTCTCACATACACACGATGGAACACAGTAAAGTGCTTGGCGCCGACTTTAATGTGAGGGTGGTAGCTAGCCAGGACCATATAGATCCTACCATCAAGCGTGCTGGGTTTTGTTGAATGTTACAACACGCGTCTATTCCTAACGTGCGGTGAGGAAGTTTTATATTCTACCCGTCCCTGGGAACAAAGTTATGTCATGTATTATTAAGCGTTCAAAGTCGCATTGGACGGATTAATCGGATTTCAGTATTCTTTGTATGGTTAGTCTTTCAAGTTCTATATTCGGCAACAAACGGATCGCGCGCATCGGATCATCGTCAATGCCGCGCGTGTCGATGACGTCCTTCGGAAAGCCGATGAGTGCCGAAACTCCAAGCCACATCTGACGGAAGATACGTTACCGATCTTCCATACACATAATTTCATACAAAAATTTCACACCGGACACATTTGACTGAAGATGCGTTACTAAAATTCCTCGAGTAAATTACGCAACGGAAGATCGGCGACGTATCACAAAACAGATAGGTACAGAAGTCAATCACATGTATGTACTTGACTTTTCATACCTACGCTCGGCGGTCGATCTATCTATATATCTATCTCTCTCAAGCGCATGGCACTCGCGCTCGCACTCTGGTCCCAAACAGTCCGAGATATCGTGTCCGTGAGCAGTGTCTATGTGTGCGTTGCTCGAGCGCACTTTTATGTAGATTGACTTCTGTTCCTATCTGTTTTGTGGACGTATCTTCCGTCAGATGTGGTTTGGCTCTAAGTAGATCCGGTGCACCCTGGGCTGTCAGCCCCACTACCAACCTCGCTTACTGTCTAATCTTTTCACCATTGCTTGAGCTATTCCCATTAACTCGTCTCGACACGAAAGAAGATGTATTTTTTTTAAATCTTAGGAACCTTTTTCAATGTCTAACTATTATTTTTTTAACAGCAGTGATAACCTTGTGGTGTTACCGTCGGACTACCAAGTCATAGGTCTCTAGTTCAAACCCAAGGCACGCACCTCTGACTTTTCAGATTCATGTGCGTATTGTATAATTATCACTTGCTTAAAAACGGTGATGGAAAACATTGTGAGGAAACCTGAGAGAAATTTCTCGACGGCATGTGAAGCCAAGTCAGAGGCCCATGGGCGGCATAAACTCTGACACCAGGTTAGTCACTAAACACACGAAAAGAAGATAGATAAAGTCTACTTTCTGTTGTTCTTATTCTCCAAATATTCTATATTCTTCTAATAAAACGGAAACGTAGTCGGGTCGAAACGTTAGTCCATAAAATATTTTTCTAGAAGTTAATTAGGTTGGTTTACGATGTTGCCTTGGTCCGCCGTAATAAATATTAGTCGTTTAGGGATAATCAGTGGAGCACGCGACGGTATACAACGTCAATGACTCTTGACATTTAGCCGATTTCGAAGAAAAATGAAGCTCGAGGTTTGAAGTGTATCATTGAATTTTATAGCGCCAATAAATCCGACACGGTGTATTAATTAAGTTATTATCGTTTTTATTGTTTTTTACACCGTGTGGACGGGTTAGAATATAAAACTTCCTCACCGCATGCTGGGAATAGACGCGTGTTGTAAGATTCAACAAAACCCAGCACGCTTGGTGGTAGGATCTATCCTGGCTAGATACCACCCTCAAATTAAAGTCCACCAAGCAGTTTCCTGTTATGAAATACATACAACAGAATCTTGTAGGGGTGAATCTATCATTATAGTTATAGCTAATATCAGTATGTCAGGATTAGGAGCATGGTAAATAAAGTTAATTAAACCAACATAGACTCTCCACCACTGAGAGTACTTTTAATTAGGTTAGTGATCAGTTTCAGAAGCTAGTTCACAATATAATAATTAAAACAAGATCAGAAAATGAGGACAAGTAAACTAGATATAAAAGGTCAGACTACTACGGCGGTTCGTCATGGAATCCTCTGCTCCGTCGAATGACCACTGTTTTTATAACTTCGGGTACGTTGATTAATCTTGACCGTTACCCTCCTTTTTTTTTCTTTTTTTTATCGTGGGGAAATCCTCATGGATTATCCCCGTCTGGGGAAGACGGGGAGGTGTGTCGGACTCTTACCGGCTAAAACCACACGGTGTTCCATCTCACACTTGCGCCGGGCGTCGCGGGAATCTACAATACTTCCGCAACCCCCGGCTAGTGCCGGCCTGCCGCTGCAGGCCTCCTCAAGGTAGCGGGGGGAGTGAGGTGTTTGACTCCCCCCGCGACGTCTAAGAGGGGAGCGCGTGGAACACCTCGCGCCGCCACCTTGGGTCCTGATGTGACCGTTACCCTCCTGTGTCAACATTGTCCAGTGTTACCAGCTACCAATAACAGTAGTCTACAACCGAATTGTTCTTGTATTCTGTTTTGACGAAATATATATAAATTGAAACTACTAAAACTGCTGTACGACAAGATATACAATGGCGACCAACCAGAAAAAAATAACAAGCAACTAAGCTCGGTGTGTCTCAGGGAACCGTGCAGGCAATTGATTTAAAAGTATCTCGTCGTAACGAAATTAATTAGAAAAGAAATTAGAGGGAGCAGGATAGAACATCTAATCCGTTTCGTCCGTGGAGGTAGGAAAGAGATTAGCAAAAAGAATACCTACTATATAATATAATCAGTCAAATCCTACTATTTAACTGCCTCGTTAGCTGTGATAGCCTAGTGTTGTGACCGTTGGACTGCCAAATCATAGGTCTCGAGTTCGAACCCAAGGCACGCACCTCTAACTTTTCGGATTCATGTGCGTATTGTATAATCATTAGTTGCTTAAAAACGGTGAAGGAAAACATCGTGAGGAAACTGCCTGAGAGATATTTTTTGACGGTATGTGAAGCCAAGTCAGAGGCCCATGGGCGGTATAAACTCTGACACCAGGTTAGTCACTAACCACACGAAAAGAAGAAGAACTGCCTCATTGGTTTATTGGTGGCAAACACGACTGCTAATCTTGAGCTCTCGGGTTCGATCCCCAGGTCGGGCAAACTGTTATTGGGTTTTTTCGTATGGAATTCCTCAGTAGCAGACCGGAGTTGGATTTGTGCCCGGTTGATGGCAATAGGCTCGCTCCCTATTACAGGGAACCTGAACATAACGGCGAAATGAAGTTGTTACTCTGTCTAACCCTTCGGGGAATACGTTCGTTCCTCCACCCACCTAACCATTTCGCCAAATGTGTCGTCAGAACTTAGTTAAATCTTAACCTAACCAAGTCCAGTGCTCAGACGATTTAATACCTCATTTTACTTGCCAACCAAATTATATTACGAACAATTTAATTTCTTTTTTTTAATACAAAAATTGGACAAAATTCTACATTCTGAGATTGCGTTGCTGTTTGACTGGCTCCCTCCACCCCCTTAGGGGAGCCCACAATATAATATAAGTACAATTTAATCTCGTTCGTAAGTGAAATGCCACACCGCTCAGCGCAACCGCGACGTCTTATTACAAATTACAATATAATGTATATAAATGATATTGTTATATTTACCGCCATGTTGCGCATGGAATCTAATCAGGTACACCACACCATTATATAAATTACTGCAGAATAATACAGGGTTATACATTCCTGTCTTCCTCCTAGCATTTTCCTAACTATGTTTGGGATCAGCTTCCAGTCTAACCACAATCGTTATTTATAAATGATTCGATGAGGTAAATAGTAATGACAAAATTACAAAAACAATTAAGTACTGGGTAATTACGATTTTAAATTGATGAAACAAAGTTAAAACTTCGTTATTCATCAAACATTCAAGTTTTTTTTTTATAAAAATCGTTGCCCCACACTAGGATTTCTCCTGTATCGTGGGTGCGTTTACAGACACAAATGTTCACATACACAAACATCCAGACCCGGAACAACTATCTGTAGGCCATAAAAATATTTGTTCCGTGCGGGAATCGAACCCACGACCCGTAGCGCAGAAGCCGATCGCTCAACCACTGCACCAGACGTGTCGTCAAGTTACTAATTACTTTTAAACTGTTCTGTCTAGCCTTTCCCCAACTATGTTGTGGTCAGCTTCCAGTCTAACCAGATGCGGCTGAATAGGTACCAATATTTTACATGGAGCGACTGCCATAAGACCTCCGCAACCCAGTAACTGGACACTGCTGATAACCTAAGGTTAGACCGGTTGTCAGACTTTCGGGCTTCTGACTACCCGTAAAGACTGTCATAGGTATTTGTATGACACCCGGAACCACAGATTACCCCCTGCCCGGAACCGACAGTTTAATGTGCTCTCCGAGGCACGGAGGGGTCTCGATATATAACCAACGGTCACCATCCACGGTCACCTTCCATGGACAGAGCAGTTGTTTAACTAGCCATGAGCTCCTTTATTATAAACTAGCTGTGTCCTCACGGCTCCGCCCACGTAAGAAGTTTTATTCCAGTAATAAATGTAGCTTATGTTACTCAGTGATGATAATGTAGCTTTCTAACGGCAAAAGAATTTTTGAAATCGGTCCAGTAGTTTTTAAGTTTATTCGTTACATACAAAGATACAAATCTTTCCTCTTTATAATATTAGTATAGATTAAAATCTCTCAACAAAGTTTCCAATCCTTACAATCATTTTAAACATGGCCAAGCAGCATTGCTGTGTTCAGCAATTTTTTGTTTGCATTGTCGTTATTTTCTCAAGAAAAGAACGCACTTCTACAAAACACGTTATCACGTCCCGGTAATATACGAATAGTCCCCAAGCGACTCATTTGCGACATGATATTTACTGCAGGCACTCAGTAGATACTGGAACGCCGAGGTAGCGAAGAAAATACTTGGAATTGCCTTGTATTTGTAGAATATTATGTGTTTTCAGAGTTCTTGCTGGGAGAAATATAAATAACTAGCGGTGCGTCCCGGCTTCGCACGGGTGGACATTTTTCCCGTTTTTGCAACATTTTTCATTTATGCTCCGCTCCTATTGGTCGTAGCGTGATATTATATAGCCTATAACCTTCCTCGATAAATGGACTATCCAACACAAAACTAATTTTTCAATTCCAACCAGTAGTTCCTGAGATTAGCGCGTTCAAACAAACAAACAAACTCTTCAGCTTTATAATATTAGTATAGATATGTCGCAGACACGGTTATAGAATTGAATAGAAGCGACTGCGTCGTTGGTCTAGTGGTGGCAAGAGCGACTGCTGATCGTGAGGTCCTGGGCAAGATCCCCAGGTCGGGCAAAGTGGTATTGGGTTATTCCGTGTGGAATTCCTCATTAGCAGCCCGGTGTTAGATTTGTGCCCGGTTGATGGTAATAGGCTCGCCCTCTATTACATGGGACTTAAACATAAAGGCGAAATGAGGGTGTTACTATACACCTCTTTTTTTATTTTTCGTCGGAAATTACTCATGGATCTCCCTCGCCCGGGGAAGGCGAGGGGGTCTGCTGGACTCTTACCGGCAAAAAACCAACGGTGTTCCTCCGCCTGACCGTTCGGCCGGGGTCGCGATATTCGCAAAAGCATGCACCGCAACTCCAGCAGGTCCCGGTCCGCCAACCCACGGCCGACCTCTCCTTTGTGGGGCCTCGCCCCACATCCTCCTGAGAAGCGCGCACAGAACACTGCGCGCCACCTTCTCGGGCCTGCTACTGGTCGGGCGGTGGGTCCCCTAACCCGCCGCCCGCAGGCCAACTATACACCTCTGCCCATCCCTTCGGGGAATATAGGAATGCTGTTATGTTAGAAGCGAGTATAGCATTACAGTTAAGACCAGTGTCTGCTTATCAGAAGCAAAGCGGGTATTTGGTAAATAAAACCAACATTTATTTAGTAACCATATTTACAAACGTATTTACCTTGTTGGTCTAGAGGTCGCAAGCGCGACTGCTGATCGTGAGGTCCTGGGTTCGATCGCCAGGTTGAGCAAATTGTTATTGAGCTTTTCCATTAGAATTTCTCAGTAGCAGCCCGGAGTCTGGATTTGTGCCCGGTTAATGGCAATAGGCTCGCCGTCTATTACATGGGACGGTGTACAGTAACACCGCTGCCCAACCCTTCGGGGAAAACAGGCGAGATGTTATATTATTTTATATAATAAAATCGTAAACTACTATACTATATACGTATACTAACATTGTACATTAAATATTTTTTGGAAAAATTAAATACTTCGCATCCTAGTAACTGATGCCAAAAAATCGTTTTAAGAATTTTTGTATGGTTGTCCTGGAAGTGTCTGTCCTAAGCCTGAAAGTGGCGCCGGTGACTGAGAAGTTGTGTGGAAACCGGTTATCATGGTAGGGGCATGTGATGCGGAGGAACGAGGATCATGTCATGAGGAAAGTATTGAGTATGAATGTGGATGGTCATAAGAGTAGAGGAAGACCAAAGAAGCGATGGATGGATAGTGTGAAAGATGATATGGCTAGAAAGGGGTGACTACTGAAATGACGGCTAATAGAGATGTATGGAAGAAGAAGACATACTGCACCGACCCCAAATAAGTTGAGATATGGGCAGGAGGATGATGATGATGATGAGTGTGGGTGATGAGCAGTAACCTTATGTTTCCGTAGGAAAAGCCTAGAGAACACCTAGTATTAAATAGAGTATAGTTTTGCTTACCACCTGTCTGTCAAGAGTCGTGGTTATGGGATCCTTTTCATGTTGTTTTAGGATCAAAGCTAGCGCCGTACATTTAAACCGTCGTAGTTCAAATATATACACCGTGTACTCAAGTTTATATTATTATCTTTCAAAGCAAGTACTACTGTTTCGTATTTACAATATTATGAGCGGGAATGTTGTGTTTAATAAAGATTGTTTCATTCAACTCGCTCATACTAGGCGCTATTACCAAAATATAAAAAACCGGCCAAGTGCGAGTCGGACTCGCGCACGAAGGGTTCCGTACCATTATCTATAAAAACGGTAAAAAAATCATGTCTGTTGTATGGGAGCTCTCCTTAAATATTTTAATTTATTTATTTACTTTTAAAGTGAATATATAACTAAAAATTCTGTGAATATTTCAAGCGTCTGTCAGTTGCCGTTATCAATATCGAGCAAAAACGACCAAACAATCACGTTTGTTGTATGGGAGCCCCCTTAAATATTTATTTTATTCTGTTTTTTAGTATTTCTTGTTATAGCGGCAACATAAATACATCATCTGTGAAAATTTCAACTGTCTAACTATCACGGTTTATGAGATACAGCCTGGTGACAGACGGACGGGCGGACGGACGGACAGCGGAGCTTTAGTAATAGCCCTAAAAACGGATCCGCTAAAACGTGAGATTAGACAAAGTTGCGGTTTAAAAGATGATGTAGTGACAAAAATTGAAAGGAGTATGCTTAGGTGGTTTGGTAATGTTGAGAGAATGAGTGAACGGCGATTAACAAAAGGAATTTATAAGGCGGATGTTAATGGAAACGCCGGTAGAGGGCGTCCTAGAATTACATACATCTATGTTATTGGTGATGTTTTTCAAAAAGGTCGAGATGCCGGGGTTGCGGTGCATGCAATAGCGAATCCCGTGACCCCGGCCTTAGGTTAGAAGGAGGGACACCGTTGGTTTTTAGCCGGTAAGAGTCCGGCAGACCCTCTCGCCTTCCCCGGGCGAGGGACACAGATGAGGATTCTCCAACGATAAAAAAAAAATACTCGCATAGTAGGTACTCTCAACCGGCGTGCGTGTATGACAAGATGTATGAATGTGGATGAAGCGAAAGAGGTATGTAAGGGTCGTAGCATGTGGCGTTCTGTAGTTTCTGCCTACCCCCATGGAAAAAAGGCGTGAGTTTATGTATGTATGGGTCCTGTAAACAGTTTCTGTGTGAAATAGCTGTTAATCATCTTCTTTGATCAACACAACCAGACTAATAAAATAATGCTCGTGCTAGTTACCAACCGCGCCGATCATACGATTTGCGAGGTTAAGCTGCGCTTGCCGCGGTCAGTCTGTGGATGGGTGACCGTTTGTTACACATCGAGACGCCTCCGTGTCTCGGAGAGCACGCTAAACAGTCGGTCCCGGGTGTCATACGAATACCTATGACAGTCGTTACGGGAAGTCAGAAGCCCGAATGTCTGACAATCGGTTCTAACCTTAGGATATCGGCATTGCCCTGTAACTGGATTGTTGAGCTCTGGTGGTTAGACTGGAAGCTGACCCCAACATAGTTGAGAAAAAGCTAGGTAGAACGAATTAATACCACAAATATAACATAACATCACGCCTGTATTCCCCGAAGGGTTGGACAGAGGTGTATACCTAGTAACACCTTCATTTCGCCGTTATGTTTAAGTCCCATGTAGTAGGGGAGAGCCGATTGCCATTAACGGGGCACAAATGCAAACTAACTGCTACTGAGGAATTCCACACGGAAAAACCCAATAACACTTTGCCTGACCTGGGAATCGAACTCAAGACCTCACGATCAGCAGTCGCGCTTGCCATCACTAGACCCACCAGACAGTTAAACTGACCCCAACATAGTTAAGAAAAGGCCGGGACACGGCGCTGCACACGCTGCAGGCGTGTCCAGCTTGGGGGTCGCAGCGTCGCGAATTAGTCGCGGCGGTCGGCGGTGACCTCTCGCTTCCGGCCGTGGTTCTGTCCATGGTCGGGAGCGAGGGTGCGTGGGAAGCCATTGCGTCCTTTTGCGGGGGGATGATGGCGACCAAGGAGGAAGCGGAGAGGGAGAGGGAGCGATGTTCTCTTCTCCCTTCCCGCGCCAGCCGCGCCGGGCGCTGGAGGGCACGCGTACGCGACGACCTCCAGCCACCCTAGTTTTGCGTTAGGGGACCCACCATCCGACCAGTAACAGGCCCGAGAAGGTGGCGCGCTGTGTTCCGTGCGCGCTTCTCAGGAGGATGTAGGGCAAGGCCCCGCAGAGGAGAGGTCCGCTGAGGATTGGCGGACCAGGACCTGCCGGTGTTGCGGTGCATGCTTTTGCGAATCCCGCGACCCCGGCCGTACGGTCAGGAAGAGGAATACCGTTGGTTTTAAGCCGATAAGAGACCGGCGGACGTCGCCTTTCCCGGGCGAGCGACATCCATGAGGATTTTCCAACGATAATAAACAAAAATGGTTGAACGAATATTAATACCACAAATATATTAATAAAGTTATCTAGTACACAACCCGCCCACCCCATATGTGGGTAACTATTACCCTCTGAAATTAGTTATTGAACTCGCGACAAACGCAATTTATTACATTGGGCGTCTCGATATTATTGAGGCAATAACTTATGCTTAATCTAGGGATGTGTTATTGTTAGATTAACCTGAATGTTGGAAAAAATATGGAACTAAACGTTACTTATGTGTGTATGGATAATACTGGTATTCAACCGCATCTGGTTAGACTGGAAGCCGACCCCAACATATACTGGCCTGCAAAAATAAGTATCACACTTTTAAAATTGCAATAACTTTTTAGGTACACAAGATATATTTTCGAAACAAAAAGGACTCAAAAAAGAGTTTAACTTTGTTACTATAGTTTCAAAGAAAGCTGATAAAATTGCTATAAAACGTTTTTTATTTTAAATCTCTAACTTCTATAGTTTAGAAAAAATTTAAATTTTAAAAGTGTGATACTTATTTTTGCAGGCCAGTGTAGTTGGTAAAGACTAGGCAATATCATTGTGTGTATGGCTCTGTGCAGCCGGTTAAACATTCTCAGTATTTTGAAGAATAAGTATGTTTAGTAGCTATCAGTGACTTGAAGGGTATAATAACATAACATAACATCACGCTTGTATGCCCCGAAGGGTAGGGCAGAAGTGTTTTTAGTACACCCGCGTTTCGCCTGTTATGTTAAAGTCCCATGTAATAGGGGGCAAGCTTATTGCCATTAACCGGGCACAAATCCAAACAACGGGCTGCTATTCAGGAATTCTACACGGAAAAACCTAATAACACTTTGACCGACCGGGGGATCAAACCCAGGACATCACGATCAGCAGTCGCGCTTACCAAAACTATACTAACGAGGCAGTTATTCGAATCGTGTAAACTGCTACTCGTAAACAATCAATTTAATTATTAGTACAACTAAACTGACTGTTTACACGATTTAAGTAACTGCAATGTTTCACGTGTTATTAAAGCCTAAACCATTACGTTCTTATACGGTGACTTAACCCTCCAGTTACACAGATAACTAAACATAGATCTAAGCTTCGGTAACCCTGCATCTGCTACAGGGGTAATAGTTACCCCGTCGACATTAATTATGGAACTAACCACGCCAAACACAATTTGTTATGCTAAACTCTCATGAGGAGTGCCATCGTAGCGTTCTAGGGTTATGCTTGTAAGTAGATTAGCTTGTGTAGTAGCTAAATGCTTGTAAGCTTTTAAAAGCATCGCCATAGATTATAGACTATAAATGCCTCTGGTTTTAGCCGTCTATAAGCGATGCTGGCATCTTCTTTTCGTGTGGTTAGTGACTAACCAGGTATCAGAGTTTATGCCGCCCATGGGCCTCTGACTTGGCTTCACATGCCGTCGAGAAATATCTCTCAGGCACCTCACGTTGTTTTTCGTCACCGTTTTTAAGCAAGTGTTTCCTCACGATGTTTTCCTTCACCATTTTCAAGTGATAATTATACAATAGGCACATGTATCCGAAAAGTCAGAGGTGTGTGCTTTGGGTTCGAACTAGAGACCTATTACTTGGCAGTCCGACCGTTACACCACTAGGCTATCACTGCTAAAATGATGCCTGCACGATGTTCGTTCTGCCTAGCCTTTTCCTAACTATGTTGGGGTCAGCTTCTAGTTTAACCTGATACATCTTATTGCCAGTATTCTATACGGAGCGATTGCCATCAGACCTCCGCAACCCAGTTATAGGGCAGTGCCGATATCCTAAAGTTAGACCGGTTGTCAGATTTTCGGGCTTCTGACTACCCGTAACGTCGAACGGTTTAACGTGCTATGTGTAACGAACGGTCACAGACTGACTGCGGTAAGCGCAGCTTAACCTCGCAAATTGTATGACCCATGCGGTTGGTAATTAACCACGAGCCCCTCGTTATAATTATCTATTTTATTTAAACAGTTTTAATTAAGTAATATATAATAATTCGATTGTGAGGTCGAATAAGATGTCAGAATAGAAATCGGAGTGTCGTCAGGCGAATGGGCACCAATACTTAAGTTCCAGAAGCCCGAAAGTCTGACAACTGGTCTTACTTTCAGATCTCGGTATTACCCAGTAATGGGGTTCCGGGGGTCTAATGGCAGTCGCTCCGTGTAAAATACTGATATTCCGCATCTGGTTAGATTGGAAGCTGACCTCAATATAGTTGGGAAAAAGGAGGGTGATTTGAGACTCAAAGGCTTTAGCATACGAATAGTTTCGATCAAAAACTGCCCAGCCGTGCGGCCAATCAACAACATGTTTCTCATCGGTAACATTGCCTATAGATATACCTACCTATTATATACAGGGTGTAAACGACATCATGTAATTCCTTCAAATCTCGTGATGTACTGCTGACATAGATTAACCCTGCAAGGGATACTTTAGGATTCATTAAAAAAAATTACATGAAGTAAACGTGTGTTCTTAACGTGAGGCATTTTAACGTCTCGAGTTAAAAGATCGCGCGGCGAGCGGTAGCCGCGCAATTCGTTCGGGGCGCTAAAAAGCGTCACGTTAAGAACACAATAGATGTTTACCTTTTGTATTTTTTTTTAATGAATCCTAAAGTATCCCGTGCAGGCTTAATCTATGTCAGCAGTACATCACGAGGTTTGAAGGAATTACATGATTTCGTTTACACCCTGTATATATACAACATGTAACGTAATTAACGCACACCCTCAAACACTCCAATTAGAATATTATGTTATAATCATAATACATGCACTGAAATTTTAGTTTAACATGTATATGCATTGTTATTTACTAAATTAACGTTCTTGAAATAAGGTTTATTTTTCTTTATTTTGTATTGAATGACGGAATTTGTATTAATAAAAATAAAAATGCACTTTTAAAAGTCTTTTTGCCTTGATTTACGGTCCATTTCAGTTTGTTTTGACTGTACAGGGGTAATATGACTAATTTCCGTAGTTTTAATTATTTCTGGGATAAAAAATTACCTATATTAAAAATGGTAGAAATCGATTCAGTAAACGATTCTGAACTAACTATGTACTTTCAGGATGTGCGTTAATTATGTTACATATTGTATATTATACAAGGTTTGTCGGAAAGGGGGTACTAAGCCGCGGCCCACTTAATGTGTCACTGAAGATTGTTTTAAGGAAAGTGTTAAAATTTAAAAAGAAACGATTAATTTTTTCTCCACGAAAAAATATTTTTACTTTACTTTTTTCAAAAATTCTTCATCCCTGCTTTAGTTATGAATTTAAAAAATGGAGTTACTAATCCGTGACCCCAAATATGATCTAAAATGTTAACACAGCTGATCATAGCTGAGGATAGATAGAATTTAGCGTATTTTTCATGAAATCTTTGAACAGCTATTTCTCTTGAACTAGACTTTTGGGGAAAGTTGTAGTACAAGAGTTATCCATTATTATGGGTAATTTAACACCCTTTCGGCTTAGTACCCCCTTTCCGACTAACTTTGTATATATATTCGACCTCAAGCTACGAGGTCTGTACCGAAATCAGATTGCAAAGTGCCTATACGAAAGTACGGCCATTTTCAAAAGGATTTTATTCCCTTACATTTCCTTTGGGAAATGCGAAATTTTCATACATTTGATATTTTGTTTACGGCCTATGAATGCCGTTTGTAGTTAGATAAGTACTCGAGGAATACGAGTTCCGATGTACCTATGTACATTTTTATGGTTTTTGTCTCACATGGTATTGCCTTTTCTTTGAGTTTATTTCGGTTAGTGGTGTAGGCAAGATTCTATATACAATTTGGCAACTTGATTATTATTGGTTTTGGGTGTTAGTACTTGTGAGATTTGTTCGTTGTTTCTGTTAGATGTAGAGAGTACTCATTCAAAAAAAACCCATAACAGTTGTGGAAATAACTGTAGGTATCAATGAAAGAGCAATATATGGGAATTTACACAACTAAGAAAACAATTAATTATAAAGTCTCGTTAAAAATCGGGATGATGCTCGTTGGTCTAGTGGTCGCAAGCGCGACTGATGAGCATGGGGTCCTGGGTTCGATCTCCAGGTCAGGCAAAGTGTTATTGGGTTTTTTTTTTATTAGGAGTTTCTCAGTAGCAGCCCGGAGTTTGAATTAGTGGCCGGTTGATTGCAATAGGCTCGCCCCCTATTACATGGGACTTAAACATAACTGGCAAAGCGAGGGTGTACTAAAACACCTCTGAGGAACCCTTCGGGGAATACAAGGCAAGACAATAAGCCACAAAATTTTTTTTTTACCTTTTCCCCTGCTCTTCTCATAATGTGCACTCACCTTTAAAACAAAAGTATGAAATTACATGGAACTTTCCAGACGTGCTGTCGCAACCATTGATATTCTCTCTAAATCCGCCTGAAAACGTTGGTTCGTGAGAGATGGCACTTAGATAGTCTCTGCCAAGTTTAATGTTACTCTTACTGCTGATAATCGACACGCGATTGTAGTTTTGATGGCAATAGAGACTGGTTTAAATTTGTTTATGTTTGAGTTGATTGTGAGAATTAGTGAAGAAATGTTCAATGATGAAAAAATTAGAGATTGAAAAATTGATGAAACAAAGAAAACAGAAAGAAAGAGAACAGAAAGAAACAAAAGAAAAAAATACTTATTCAGCTTAAGACACAGCACACAGCAGCATAAGGCTGGACATCCACCAGAGCTGTGCGAGGAAAATGTGTAATGCGAAAATGTGTAGCGAGGATGTGAAACGGTGTGACCCTTTCCACCAGAGCTGTGCGAGGAATGCGTAATGTGTAATGCGTAAGGTGTTAATGTGTACAAATGAGCCGTGGCGGGAGCGGTACACATTCCTCGCAACACATTCCTAGCAACACATTCCTCGCAAGACATTCCTCGCAACACATTCCTCGCAACACATTCCTCGCAAGACATTCCTCGCAACACATTTCTCGGTTGTTTTGTATGAACGAAAACCTCGCACTGTTAGACCCATATCCACCAGAGCTGCGCAGAGCGAAGCTAGGTAAATGAAGTGATTCTATTGGTGCTTACAAAACACATTCCTCGCTACGCAGCTTAGCACAGCTCTGGTGGATGCTCAGCCTAAGACATCAGCCTTGTTTTAGTCTTTAGCTTGGTCGCGTTTGACCCTCGTCTCACCTGATGGTAAGAGCAGACAGGGTCTAAGATGGAGCACAAGAATCCAAGGAACAGAGATATAAAGGAACTCACATACCTACACACGACGGAACACAGTAAAGTGCTTGGCGCCAGACTTTAATGTGAGGGTGGTAGCTAGCCAGGTGGACTGCGTAGATCCTACCACCAAGCGTGTTGAGTTTTGTTGAATAATACAACACGCGTCAATTCCCAGCGTGCGGTGTGGAAGTTTATATTCTAGCTCGTCCGTACACGGGATGTGACATACGAAGGAACAACGAACTAACATAATTAACATTTTATACATGATCATGACTCACCGCTGCCTCTTCCCATGAGAGATGGTGCAACAGCGACCCACGTATACACAATCCAATGTGCTTACTTACTGTTAAAGCTGGCCCGTACCCTGCTCACCAAGGAAGCGCACCTCTTACTCATCGTTGCGTAGAAACAATCCACATTTGCGTCTGCGAACATTCCTGATGCGCTACACAAGTAGGGCAGCCCAACTAGGGTTGCCAGGCTCAAAATAGAAAAGCCGGACACAGATTCCTATTAAGCCGGACATTTTGTCCTGAAAGCCTGACACACTGGTTTATAATAGAAAAAAAATGATACTTTTATTTGTGTATTTTTTACTGTTATTCATTTGAGACTTACTCTACTCTTAATTATATGTTATTATGAATCATGGCATCGTTTGGCGGAGCGGGGTTGACCAAAAGCCTTACAAAAGCAGGACTTGTATATATTTGGCTGGACACGACTGTAAAAAGCTGGACATGTCCGGGTAAAGCCGGACACCTGGCAACCCTAAGCCCGACCAGCATCATAATACCTTGATTTTCGAATTTCTAATTTAACCTTATCAAACGATCCCAGTCGTGCTATTATCATACCAATGAAGCTATTTCACGGATCTGATATACCAACGTAATTGCTCAATGCGAAGCCTCAAGCGAAATCTAGTAAATAAACAGAACTAGGTTGGAATTGCGATAACAAAACGGATATTTCCGATATCATCTAAATAGCTTTGACGACACAAACTTTGTGAATGCACTCCCGAAACTCGACATCCCACACAAATTCTTCTAACACATCACCGAATCAAACGCAAATGTAAAATTGTCGACTCAGTGAACGAGACAAAATTGTAAAGGTGAAGAAGCAATCGAGAATCGGTCTTAATGTTGTTGAAATAAGGGTTAATGTAACTGCATTTAGTAGTAAACTGTGGGTAAGTCATCTAATGCGCACGGAATGTCCACAAATGGTTTAGTTCCTACTTACTGAAAGGTAGGTACATACCAACGGGTCTCGGTAATACCGAATATTAGGCTTAGGAGCAGGCTAATCGTATGTAGTTATTATAGACGGTGTAAATAGACCCTTAACGAAGCCGAAAGACACTTATTCTCCACGTCATTGCGATATTTTTTTTGTTCTGGACTATGCCTGGGAACCTTCTAGTTACTTTGATATTGGAGGTCAAAGTTCCATCATTTTCACAACTTTTTTTTTAAATACCAATTTTGAAGGTTGCAAATGTACTTGAACTACCTCATTACCCGTTTACTATTCATTGCATCCATCAGCACAATGTTTTGTGTGCGTTTCATTGAGCTTTACCGTAAAACGATATTTTTCACCCCAAAAAAAAGTCGTTTCCCAGCGACAATTTTTGCGTTTGGTTACATAGTTTGATGAACTGAATGCATGGTTAACGGCTTCGTGAAGGGTCTTTTTAAACCTTGTATATTTATAACATACATAACGTCACGCCTGCATTACCCGAAAGGTTGCGCAGAGATGTATAGTAACACCCTCATTTCGCCGTTATGTTAGTCTCATGTGTAAGGGGGTGAGCCTATTGCCATCAACTGGTCATACGAATACCTATGACAGTCGTTACGGGAAGTCTGACAACCTGTCTAATCTTAGGATATCGGCATTGCCCAGTAACTGGGATGCGGAGGTCTGATAACAGTCGCTCCGTGTAAAATACTGGTATTCAGCCGCATCTGGTTAGTTTGGAAACTGACCCCAACATAGTTGGGAAAAGGTTAGGCAGAACGTCTTCGCAGTATGTCTTCTTCTTCCATACATCTCTATTAGCCGGCATCTCAGTAGTCACCCCCTTTCTAGCCATATCATCTTTCACACTATCCATCCATCGTTTCTTTGGTCTTCCACCACCACTACTTACTACTAAAGTTACATTTGCCAGCTTTACTCCGTTCATCAGGCGCTCGTTCCAAGAATATATACATGACGTAACCATAAGTGTCTCCTCACTCGTGAACTGTTAACTAATAATAGATTTAAGTGAGATGCTGTGGTCTAGCCGCATCTGAGTCTGAGATCACTGCAATTGAATGAATCATACTTTAAGTACCTATACTGCCCTACCAATCCAATACACTGTAACTTTTGAAAACCATATTTGAGATTTTCAACGATATATGTTTTTCCAGCGTGTTTAAACCTTAATTTGGACGTAATACAGTGTTTTCCAGCTTGCCTTATCTTGCAAAATATACACTGAAATGAAAAAAATGTTGGTCAGGGGTACTAAACAGACTCAAAGAAACGGATAGATAGATAGATAGATATACTTTATTGTACACTAAAAGAAATAAAACAGAAGGAGTACACATTATTATGAACAGTACACGTGGCGGTCTTATCGCTTAAAGCAATTTCTTCCAGACGACCTTTGGATGGAAAGAATTGTCAAGAAAAATATATAGGGCAGTTTGCAGCATACAAATGTATAATCTATTAAAAATCGATAATCAACTAAATCACTAAGTATATTATAATAATAATATAAGTTAATAAATAAGTAAGTAAATAAAATAAATATAATATATATATATTTTAAATATATACAAGGTTAGTTGGAAAGGCTAAGACTAAGCCGAAAGGGTGTTAAATTAACCATAATAATGGATAACTTTTGTTCAAATACTTTCCCCAAAACTGGATAGTTTAAGAGAAATAGCTTTTCAAAGATTTCGTAAAAAATATGCTAAAATCTATCTGTCCATAGCTATGATTAGCTGTGTTTACAATTTAGGTCATATTTGGGGTCACGGATTAGAAACTTAATTTTCTGAATTTATAATTAAAACAGGTATGACTTTTTTTTGAAAAAACTAAAATAAAAATCTTTTTGCATGCAAATAAAAATTATCGAATTTTGAAATTTTAACACTTGCTTTAAAATAGTCATCACTGATACTTTAACTGGCCCGCGGCTTAGTACCCCCTTTCCGACTAACCTTGTATATGTATACGTATTGGGCGTTGTTAAGGTAAAATACTGTAAGTCGAGTTACAGTCTTTTGGATTGGCACGGCAGTATAGTCTAGCCATTAAAGCTTTGTATAAGAGGTAAACAAACCTATAAAACTGAAAAACAATCAGCAACAGCCTAGCTGTTCCTCTGACTTTTCGAATTCATGTGCGAGTCAGAATTTAATTATCACGCGTTGACGGTGACGGAAAACGTCGTGAGGAAACCTGCACACCTGAGAGGGCTCCATAAAGTTCTCGATGGTGTGTGTAGTCTGCCAACCTACACCAGGCCAGCGTGGTGGACTAAGGCCTAAACCCTTTTCATTCTGAGAAAAGGCCCGTGCAGCAGTGAGACAGTATTGAACTGATTACGTTATAAAGGCGCAAACAGTTTGGGCTTACGTGACGCGACGTGCGTGGTATTATATCCATCAGAAGCCATCGGCTTTTATGTATAATGTACGAAATAGCACAATTTTGAAACAGACTTGTCCTATATGGCGTCGTTGACACTTTCAATTCTCAGCGCGAAATGCGTGTGTCAGCTCGCGTGTATTGAATGTATAGAGTGCGCGCAAGATAACTCTGCGCGCGGCCAAAATCGGAACTAATCATGTTCCGCCATAATGTTGCCGTTTTATTAATTTTGTCACTACATCTACCTGATTTTAGGAATAAAAGAAAATATAATAATAAAGATTATAATAGACCTCATCAGCCGATAATAATCATACTGCATTCTTATTCACTCACGGCACATTTATAACCTTAGTTCTTTTCCTTTGCAAATTACGTAAAAGTACGAATTAATTTAATTGATAGGTAGTAAATTTAAACGTACATAACTTAGCTCAATTAAAATATAATAAACAGCAAGAGGGCTGCCCAATTTTAATGCTCACGATATACTACTTTTCCTTGAAAAGTAGGACTATATATTTTTGCGATCATGTCAACATTTAGCACGCCCTCTGTCGCGCGCAGAGTTATCTTGCGCGCACTCTACACGCAATCTGATGTATACGATGCGTCTGTTCATTCGCAGCTCTCACCATAGACACTTCAATGACTATAGAGAAAAAAAAAACACTTTATCACTGATTGCATGGCATGATTTCATGGCATATAATGGAGTGTGTATCTGACGTTATGTCATACAATGTAAGAGTAACGTGGCACTGACGAGGCTGACTAGTTGCGTGGCATAAAGTTAGTGTGTTTTTAACGTAATATTATATTATAACGTGGCGTCACTTCACATAAGCTCAGTCAGTTTGCGCTTTAAGAATGTATTTTACGTAGATAGAAAACTAAAGTAAATTGAAGAATGCTTTCTAAAATTGTGTATGTTTAATAAATTTGAAAATAACTATTTTTTTGTGTAGGGTCTTAGAACGTCAGAGTACCCAGTATAATTTCAGAGCGGCGCTGCTTGTGAAGGCAAAACGTAATAATACGTCAATTTGACGACACGTTTGGTGCAGTGGCTAAGCGATTGGCTTCTGCGCTGCGAGTCGTGGGTCCGATTCCCGCACGGAACAAATATTTGTATGGCCTACAGATAGTTGTTCCGGGTCTGGGTGTTTGTGCGTGTGAAGATTTGTGTCTGTAAAAGCACCCACGATACAGGAGAAATCCTAGTGTGGGACAATGTTTTCAAAATAATTTGGTACTAAATAAAACTAAAACCAAATGCATTAGATTTAAATTACCCAATGTTAGAAGTAGCGAATGTGATATTATATTGAATGGAGAAAAACTGGAATTTATTAGTCAAACGGTTTTCCTAGGAATCACTTTAGACGAGAAATTACAATGGGGACCACATATAACATCTCTAGCGGGGCGGCTAAGCTCGGCTGCTTATGCTGTTAGAAAGATAAGACAGTTAACAGATGTAGAAACCGCGCGTTTGGTCTATTTTAGCTACTTTCACAGCATTATGTCATATGGCATTTTACTGTGGGGTCGGGCTGCTGATATTGATTCCATCTTTATTTTGCAAAAGAGAGCTGTCAGAGCCATTTATAATCTACGTCACCGCGAATCTCTTAGGGAACTATTTAAAGGGATTAATATTATGACGGTACCTTGCCAATTCATTTATGAAAATATTATGTATGTAAGAAAAAATCTACATCTTTTCAATAAAATAAGCGATAGACATAACTCTAATACTAGAAATAAAGATAAACTTGATCGAACATTTTTCAGATTATCTAAAGTACAGACATCTTTTATGGGGTACTGTGTTAAATGTTACAACAAAATACCTTGTGATATATTGCAATTAAATGAAAGAAAATTTAAAAGTCATATTAAAAGTACACTTTGTAAACAAGCATATTACAAATTAGACGATTATATGCAGGATAAGAACGCTTGGAAACATGCTGGTCCAGCTCCATAGGACAATCTAGAGTCTAGACAAAATCAAACTGGTTGCTATTTTAATTGTATAATTTATTTTTTTAAAGCCGTTTATTTTAGATTCTATGAGTAAGTACCTAAACTCATACACTGACCTATTACTTTTATTTTTTTGGGAAAACGTATACTTTTGCTATGTTTGTAAATATGTGAGCACCATGTACCTATCACATAATTAATATGTCATTGTTTCATTTTTTATTTTTTTTTACCTTTTGTGGTATAGTAATTTTATTCTAGGTGCATCGTTTTCACATATAATTGTATAATTAATGTACCTATACAAAATATTGTAAGACATTTTAAAAGAGTAACGGTGGAGTTTCTTGCCCATTCTTCTCCATACGAAACTACCCTTTGGAAGGGGCAACTAGAATCAATTCTATTTTCTTTGTAACTTTAACGTTCAAAAGTGCCTTTTATGTGCCTAATTGAAATAAATACTTTGACTTTGAAAAAAAAAAAAAAAAAACCATATACTTTACTTCCCTACTTCACCGCGTGCCAAGTTATACTCGGTGGAGTATATTATAAAATTCAGGGCATCATTAATGATGTTACGTCATCCCGTGTACTGAAGTTTTACTAGAGCTGTGTGTTTTGAAATGCGTCTTTTTACGGTTCGATACAATACGAACAGAAATCTTTACTAGTGTGTTTGAAGTCTTCTTATGTGAGGTGCTTAAAAATATAAAAGAAACGCAAACCTGTTGTATTTTCTTACCAGCCATGCCACTATTCTTTAGAAGAATATTTTCTGTATAATACTTGAACGTGGATACGTAGGTAACCTTTTGTATCGTTTTCTACAGATTCATCCTGGCACGGAAAATCTTGCTGTATTCTTTAGCGTAACTTAAGCCGCGTCCACATTCTCACAACACAACATAAAATGAGGAGGTCAGGAAGAAATAGTGCCAATTACACTTTACACTTGAAACTTTTTTTCTCATTGGACTCAAAGCTTTGGATTTTATCGATTTCTGAAGAGATTTGGTTCAAAAAGTGCCATATTGAAGAGAGAATAGCATCTCGCAAGTTGCATTATGATAAAAATCTAAATTTTTGATCAAAAATGAAAAGTGTAAATGACACTTTTTTTTCTGAGCTCCTCAAATGTAACATGAATTGAAATTCTCGCATTACGTGGACGCAGGACATCTACTAAGAACTTCTAGCCCTCCCTTTTTGTTCTCCCTTCCCCCTTCTTGTTCGTCCGAAAACTTGACCCAATCACGGATCGTTGCGAACGCGACGCAAATGCTCTAGCTTGCTTTCTGTTGTGTTCGTATACCTTATTCAACTTGGCTTGGGATAAAGTATAAACAATTTTATTGTGTCCTTATGTGGTGAAATACGAAACTAAGCAATTAAAAGTTCGAAACTTATGAAGTTTTTCAAGTAAGAAGATCACACAATTTCTTTTTTCTGTAAAATATATCTAAACTTTTTTTTTTATAATGTTGCCCCACACTACCGTTTCTCCAGTACCATGGGTGCGTTTACAGACACTAATCTACACATACACAAACGCCCCTACCCGGAACAACTATTTGTAGGCCATACAAATATTTGATCCGTGCGGGAATCGAACCCACGACCCGAAGCGCAGAAGCTAATCACTCATCCACTGCACCAAACGTGTCGTCAAACATTAATTTCTATACTTTGATATATTTTACAGAATATCTTTTTATTAAGAGTAGTCAAAAGAAGTTTACACTTTGTCTCAAGTCAACCAGAATAAGGAATAGCTGCGCAGTTGGCGTTCGCTGAGATGTCCAAACTATGTTTTGTTTCATTCATGATATGTTGCGAGTATGTGGACGCAGCTTTACATAAGCGGTTTTGTATTCAAATCGGTACATATCTTGTTTACTGGTTGTGTTCTTTTTAACTTGAAGCAAGTAAATTGCATTGGGAATAACTTAGGCAACGCAAGAGGTTGAAATTTTAAAGCAATGAAAAATAAATGTTATCAATTGTGTACGTTTACGGACTGGCTTGGCTTTCACCGATCCCTTTACCCAGTACTTACAAGTAATTGAATTCTTGAAAAATGACCAAGAATTTTATATTAATTCAAAGAATATATAAAAAATAAATAAAAAACAAGATTGTTTAAAAAAAACATGTTCTTCCTGGTTGGTCTAGTGATCACAAGTGCGACTGCTGAGCATAGGGTAGACTCCTGGGTCCGATCCCCAGGTCGGGCAAAGTGTCATTGAGTTTTACCATTAGGAATTTCTCAGTAGCAGCCCGGACTTTGAATTTGTGCCCGGGTAATGACAATAGGCTCGTCCCCTATTACATGGGACTTAAACATAACTGGCGAAACGAGGTTGTACAAAAACACCTCTGCCGAACCCTTCGGGGAATACAAGGCGTGATGTTATGTTTGTTATGTTTTTTTTTAAATTAATAATCAAAAAATAAATTGTCTCGCGTTTTATCGACTACTAGCACTGCCCGCGAAGCCCGTCCGCGTGAATTTCGTAACAAATTTCCATCCCTTATATTACCCCTTTAAGGGTAGAATTACCAAAAATCCCTTCTTAGTGGATGTCTACGTCACCAAAGGAACCTGCTGTCCAAATTTCATGTTTCCAGCTTCAGTGGTTTAGGCTCTGCGTTGATGAATCCGTCTGTCAGTCAGTCAGGACATTTATCTTTATAAGTATAGATTGTAGGGTTTTGAGTGTTTACATAAATATTTTGTCTTTCTTATAATCTGTGGCAATTATGACTGGCAAACTAGCACTACTATCACCAATCTCCTGCCCTTTTCCCAACTTATTTTGGGTCGGCGCAGTATGTCTTCTTCTTCCATACATCTCTATTAGCCGTCATCACAGTAGCCACCCGTTTTATAGCCATATACTCAATACTTAATATCGTTATTGTTATATCATCTTTCACACTATCCATCCATTGCTTCTTTGGTCTTCCTCTATTCTTATAACTATCCACATTCATACTCAAAACTTTCCTCACGACATGTTCCTCGTTCCTCTGCATCACATGCCCATACCATGACATACTAGCACTATTAACAGTAGTAGTTTTTTTTGAGTCAATGCATGTACCACCAGTATCAACGAAATAATGTAAATGTGTACCTATATTATAAGAAAAAAAAAAAAACAATAATAATATTATTAAATAAGTAAACATATATATATAATGTGATGGACTCGCATAGCTTAAGTAGAATAAGTAATATTTATAGTAATATAAATAATACATGTTGTATTTCCGATACAGGAGTATCAAATAAGTAAAATAAAATAAAAAGTCAACAATTAAATAACAGCAAAAAAGAGCGCGGACGAAATGTCTGCGGTGAATAAACTCATTTAAAAAAAAAAAAAAAAAACAGTAGTAGTTATAGGTACTATTTACAACTAGGTTTATTTATATCAATGTTTTATCATTATTCATATCTCTAATGAGTGGACCGCATTATTGCATTTAAGCTAACATTCATCGCAATAAGTAAATTTAATAAAGGGTTTCGTGGCTTGAAAACCGCGCCGATCATACGGTTTGCAAAGTTAAGCTGCGCTTGCCGTTGTCAGTCTGTGGATGGGTGACTGTTCTTACACATCGAGACCCCTCCGTGCCGCAGAGAGCACGTTAAATCGTCGGACCCGGGTGTCATAAGAATACCTATGATAGTCGTTATGGGTACTCAGAACCCCGAAAGCCTGACAACCAGCCTAGCTTTATGATATCAGCATTACCCAGTTACTGGGTTGCGGAGGTCTGATGGCTGTCGCTTCATGTAAGATACTGGTATTCAGCCGCATCTGTTTAGACTAGAAGCTGACCCCAAAATAGTTGGGAAAAGACTAGGTAGAACTACTACGTCAAATGGAGGCAAAAGACAATTTTGATCTTTGCTACCAAATAATTAATTTTCCATGCATTGGTCTGTACCGTTCAACAGTTTGAAAAGGTAACATGTGCCCGCGATATGGGAAAGGAATGAATTCGAAAACTGACGATTCTTTTAATTCCCCTACAGTACACGAAGATTTATTTATATCAATATTTTATCATTGTCCACTTCTTTAATTGATGGGCCGCATTATTGTGTTTTGGCCAACATTCATCGCAATAAGGTAACAAATAGTTATATATATAATAGTAAGTTCTTATAATTTTGTACTAGCCTATAGAGTATATTCGCTAAAGTGTGGCTTCACGACACATGGCCGCACATAAATGTATTTTATTGCTAAGAAAACAAAGTAATACTTTTAGCAGACTCATTGAGTACTTCATCAATATGCCTTTCATTTCATGAAAATAGAAGGAAAAAACAATGATTTGCACATTTGAACGTGTTTTTACGAGTACAAGGCGTTGTTAAGTAAATTGCGTGGATTTGATGGGCTCCGAGTGTTAGTGACGCGGGTATACGCGTAACGTGTGGTACAAGTGAGAAACTGATAGCGATTTTTTTGAATGAAGATTTGGTTAGGGTTAAATGGGTCGGGAGTACGTTGCATTATAAGGATTTTTATTACTGAAATCACTTTCCATGATAATGACTTCCTAAGCCAGAATCTAAGACCTCTAAAGGAAAACTGAGCAGTGATACTTGAAGTTTCTCAGACACGTAATTTAAAATGACTTGCCTGCCATATCGAAATGAAACAGAAGAGAAAATTGAAGGAGCAGGAAAGAAAATGAGCCTTCATCCTCATGGTATAAAACCAGCAAATCTGAAAAAACGGTGTATCAAGGATATTGAAGACTTGAGCTTGTTAATGTGTTAATATGACTTATGTTACGTACGTGACTAATTTTGTTATTAATTTATTTAAAAAAAGTGTTTTATTTATTTTCTTCTAATCTCATGTCGGCGGAAGCTATAAGTATATTCATCATGAAATCGGTATCGATCAACTCAGGATGTATCGCCTTCGCGGTGCATGCAATAGCGAATCCCGCGACCCCGGCCTTAGGTCAGAAAGAGGGACACCGTGGTGGTTTTAGCCGGTAAAAGTTCGGCACACCCCCCCGTCTTCCCCAGACGGGGGATAGTCCACGAGGATTTCCCCATGTAAAAAAAAAAAGAAAAAAAGGATGTATCGCCTACAACTCCAACTCCTGGAGGCCCGTTTTTTCTCCTCCAACTTATTTTTATTAAATACAAAATCTATTTTTAATATGACTTGGACATGGCAGGTATTTCGTAGAATTTTGTCAACATCGCGGGATCCCTTCCCGTCTGACATGTTTGATGTGAAATCAGTTCCGGTTCTATTTGGATTCAATAAAAATATTGTTTGAGAAATAGAATTGGATATTCTTTCGTTTGACAGCAATTTCTTGTGTTAGATATAAAGATTGTAGATCTAAGTGATAGATAAAATTGTTTTATTTTTGCATATTGGTTTTGGATGTTAGGGTTATGTATATCATACAAACGTCATATTTGTTAAATAGATACGTGACAGATAGGTGAGGGGCACGTGGTTAATTACCAACCGGATCATACAATTTGAGAGGGTGACCGTGCGTTACACGTCGAGACCCCTCCGTGCCTTGGAGAGCACGTTAAACGGTCGGTCCCGGGTGTCATACGAATACCTATGACAGTCGTTACCGGAAGTCTGTCAACTGTTCTAATCTTAAGATTTCAGCATTTATACCCAGTAACTGGGTTGCGGAAGTCTGATGGTAGTCGCTCCGTGTAAAATACTGGTATTCAGCCGCATCTGGTTAGACTGGAAGCTGACCCCAACATATTTGTGAAAAAGCTAGGCAGAATAGATACGTGACACATAGCTGTTTTTTCCCTTGTCGTTGCACCAAGTACATACGAGGTTATAAATGCTCGATTGATTTCACAATTGCCAACATGTGTTTTGAGTTCCAGATTCCATTTTACGTGCACTCAAATCCATCAACGCATATGCAAATTTAACTCGTTTGATTTTATTTGCTCTATACAAGTTGATCGTGCTGTTTTACGACTTTTATAAGGCAAACTATTATTTATATAAATATAAACTTTGACGCTTTTTATTGACTTGGTCGCGTTTGACCCTAGTCTCAACTGATGGTACGCGCAGACAGGATCTCAGATGTAGCACACGAATCCAAGAAACGGAACTTTTTATCTAGTTAGTGTTGGTGTCAACCTGCCTAGCCTTTTCCCAACTATGTTGGGGTCAGCTTCCAGTCTAACTAGCGCAGCTTAATACCAGCGAATAATTGGTGTTGCCGTCAACAATAATTAATTTATTCCATATTTTTTCGAGTTATTAATCAAAATCGCTAACACTTATAACTTGTACCAGAAATATAGGTGTTTCTCGGAATTTGGAGAAATTCACGCGATACCCGGGGCGACGACCCGCTGTTGTGAAGTCAGTTTTGTTTCAATTTGTGTTCAACACCAACATTGCTTTGGCAAATAGACCCGTATTTAATGTTTGTAGACGGGCGATTTGGGGAATTTAATATGGCCACAAAATAGTTGACGCATGTGTGCGAGTTTAAACTAGGTATGTGTATGATTCAAATATTTGAGTTTTGTAGCATTTGTGTAACAATTTTCAACCGTAAAACAACGTAATAAATAAATCTTCTTTACATAGTATATAAAACAAAGTCGCTCCCGCTGTCTGTATGCTTAGATCTTTTAAACTACGCAACGGATTTTAATGCAGTTTCAGCAATAGATAGATATTCAAGAGGAAGGTTTATATGCCCCACATTAGTATCTACATTGCATCCGTGCGAAGCCGGGGCGGGTCGCGAAATTTGATTAAAAAAATAAATTAAATAATATTTTGTTCTTTTTTATCCTTCACTTGGTAGCGTTTGACCCTAGTCTCGGCTGATGGTAAGCGCAGACAGCATCTAAGATGGCGCACACAACTCCAAGGAACAGAGATATAGAGGGATTCCCCTATACCCCTCTGGCTCTCACATACACACGACGGCACACAGTTAACTGCTTTGCGGGCTTTAATGTTCAGGTGGTAGCTAGCCAGGCGGACCGTATAGATCCTACCACCAAGCGTGCTGGGTTTTATTTGCATCTTACAACACGCGTCTATTCCCAGCGTGCAGTGACGAAGTTTTATATTTTAACCCGTCCCCACACTGGATGATAACAGTTCTTAAATCAGTATGATAAAAATAGTAACAACAACAGCAGTGATAGCCTAGTGGTGTGACCGTCGGACTGCCAAGTCATAGGTTTCGAGTTCGAACCCAAGGTACGCACCTCTGACTTTTCGGATTCTTGTGCGTATTGTGAAAACGGTGACGGAAAATAGAACCGAAAAGAAACCGGCATGCCTGAGAGATATTTCTCGACGGCATGTGAAACCAAGTCAGAGAGCCATAGGCGGCATGAACTCTGACATCGGGTTAGTTACTAACCACACGAAAAGAAGAAGAAGCAACAACAATTAACAATTTGTTTTAAACGTCGCCATTAACAATTTGTTCAATTCAACAATTTGTCCCTAATCAAAAATTAACCGAGCAACTAAATTAAAATTCTGGCCGTGTTGCCCGTCTGCACAGGTCGTATATTTTGAGATTGCTGGGAAAACACTAGAATTTTAAATTACCTTGTGTCTGTAGAGGGTCGAATCAAGGTTCGCGAGAACAAATTGAACATTTGTAAGATAGCCTTGCTATAATACATAAAAGATTTCATTTCTTTCTTTTGGAATGTTAGTTATAAGCCTTTTTGCCTTAAACTACATAACATCACGCCTGTATTCCCCGAAGGAGTGGACAGAGGTGTATAGTAACACTTTCATTTCGCCGTTATGTTTAAGTCCCATGTGATAGGGGGCGAGCCTAGCCACCAACCGGGCACAAATCTAAACTACGGGCTGCTACTGTGAAATTCCACATGGAAGAATCTAATAACACTTTGTTCGATGTGGGGATCGAACCCAGGACCTCGAAATCAGCAGTCGCGCTTACCACACTAGACAAATGAGGCAGTTAAAGTGCTTCAAACTTCTTCTTCCTGTCCTTATTCCACACTAGGTGGGGTCGGCACAACATGTATTTATGAAATCCATGTTGTTAGAGGTTTTGGCTTATTGTTTTATGACCGGCCGCCTGCCTGACTTCAACCCTCCTTGGAAATACTCGTTGCGCCGTCGCCGTCACGCGGATGACCCAACGTGCTTGCTGATATTATGAAAGTGCTTCAAACTATACTCTTTTTAATGTAGCAATTGACAAATAAGACCAATTTTAGCAAGGAAATGTATAGAAATAAATAACACGTTTGCTTCCAGCAGGGATTCAACACAGTATTATGCTTTTATGAACCTTAACGGTCAATCAAGATGAGCTGAATCTGTACTTGAAGAAATGGTTCAAAAAATATTCATGCCTTGGTGAGTCACTTTTGTCTAATGTTCTATGAAATAGAGCCTATGTTACGCCCAATGCATAAGGATCAAGGTGTCATTTTTATAATTTCTGATTTATTATGTATTTTGATGTGACACATCTAAAGCGGCGCACAGTGGGAAAAAAATGACTTCTTTTTGTTCAAAAATCTGCCTACACCACAATTTTTGACGTATCGCTGCCATTTTTTTTATACACTCCTGAGATAACACACTTTGGTGTGTCAGTGCCATTTTTCCTTAAAAGTCAATAACATAACCTCAAAAAATCGGGAAATGAAGCATAAACAATTTCTAAAAAAATAAACAAAATTCAGTTTCCAGGGGTTTTCAGGTCCTGGTCATGAATTTATTGTCTGTTTGTAAAAAATCTAAATGGCGGATACAAAATGGCGGCCCAAAAATAAAATTGTTGTATATTGCTTTTTTCCATATAAATTAATACGTTATGGTATTGACTTTTTAGGAAAAGTGGCAGTGACACACCAAAGTGTCTTATCTCAGGAGTGTATAAAAAAAATGGCAGCGATACGTCAAAAATTGTGGTGTAGAACAAAAAAATTTTGAAAAAAAAAAGACATTTTTTTCCACTGTGCGGCGGTACGGGTGTGAAAAACAGTATTGCGTGGCGACACTCGCGATTGCAAACACACGACGGCAGGTTCAGTTTGAATCGGCCTGATTTCTTTTTTACAAAATGAGTTTTGATGTTTCACATCTGCCAGGCGACCCGCGACGGCTTACACGTGTGGTCCAGTGAGCGATTGGCATCTGCGCTACGGGGCGTGGGTTCGATTCCCGCACGGAACAAATATTTGTATCGCCTACAGATAGTTGATCCGGGTCTGGGCGTTAATAGTGGGAAGCAAAGTTTAAAAAAAATGTTTAAATTCAATGATGTTCTGATATATACCTATGTATATTGTTATAAGTACATTGGAAAGTCTGGAAACCATAAATTCACCTATTTTTATTACCTAGTTACGACCTCACAAAAAAACCAAGAGCTTAGACACTCGTTAAAAGCATATAGGTATTACGTCAAACTCCACACATAAAAAAAGATTTTTAGTGTTTATTCTAAACGACAGTTAAAAACGGTTTTGGTAAGACAGCCAGATTCTAAGGCTACCTGTCCACTGGAGCGAAGAGGAGCGGAGCGGTGCGGAGCTAACCAAATGAATTGCATAAAAATCACGTCACCGCCCCGCTCTGTGAATTTTGTGCATTTCTATTGGTTAGCTCTGCACTGCTCCGCTCCCCTCCGCTCTAAGGAACAGGCAGTCTAAGCGGGGAACCTCCATAGGTATATAAAAATGTATTTAAGCGTTGTTTAATCCAAACACTGCTTCGTTGGTCTAATAACTGCCTCGTTGGTCTAGTGGTGGAAAGGGCGACTGCTAATCGTGAGCGCCTGGTCCCAGGTCGGGCAAAGTGTTATTGGATTTTCCCGTGTCAAATTCCTCAGAAGCAGCCCGGAGTTTTGATTTGTGCCCGATTGGTAGCAATATGCTCGCCCACTATTACATGGGACTTAAACATAACGATATAATCACTTTTTAACAAAAATAAAACCGACTTCAAATGGTCTATCTCCAAAGTTCTTCATCAGATCTTCACCAAATTAAAATGGGACCACTTCGAAAGAGTACTCTTTCAAACAAAAAAAAAAATAATAAAAATCGGTTCACAATTAGCAAAGATATCGCGGAACAAACATACAAAAAAAAACAGAGTCGAATTGAGAACCTCCTCCTTTTTGGAAGTCGGTTAAAAATGAGGGTGTTATTGTACACCTCTGGCCAACCCTTCGGGGAATACAGGCGTGATGTTATGTTATCTTTTCTAAACGACAGTTAAAAACGATTTTGTGGTAAGAAAGCCAGGTCCTAAGCGGAGAACTCATAAGTTTTTATCATATGACTGTAGTATACGCCAAAATAAATTCCATCAAATCCAACCAAGTAACTCGACTTGATTCTTAAAACTTTTGGCATCTCAACTTTTAGTTTAGGAACTAAATCTTTCTCAACTTTTTGACCTAAATCTGCCTCCGACCTATTCATGTTGTCGGCACTGGACTTCTTATCGTTACGTTATTCCCCGGCTCGCCAAATTCAGCGACTCCGTTTCGGGGTATTCTGCCAACTTACGGTAGGTATAAGTAGGGTATTACCCGGAAAAGTCCGAAAGTTGTGCGCGGGTGAATAATATTTTGTTTGTGGATTGTTGGAAAAGTGATTCAAATTCAATTTTCGATTTGTAAATTGGTTTCTTAGAAGGCACTTCGGGGGTTTGTATGGGGAGTTTACGACGGCGACGGTAAAGAAGAAATGCGGGCTGCAAAATAGGTATTAATATTTTAAATAGGTTTTTGCGATGTATTTCCGTCCCACCCCTCCCGCAAACCTCCCCAATTGAGCGCGAAAGAGACACCTGCATCTCGGACTGATTTCTCCTGTGCAATATTAGCGAAATCGTACTTTTGTATTTCCCTGTTTCCTTCTTCAAATCTGGACAGATTTTAATATATTGTTCTGTAATAGTTTATGAAAGACTTTGGTTATGTCTGTATGTTTTTCTTTTATTTTTTATTATCGTCTGAAAACGGTGGTAAAACCGGTCGATTTTTGTGAAGTTTAAACGTTTCTAGTTCTTTTAATAATGAATTTATTAACAAAAACAAAACATGGGGACATAGTGGTGGTAGATATATATCATACGGTAAAAAATATTTGCTCTAGTGACATTATCCAAAGAGGAAACTGAGGAATACGTTTGTATGGACTAAATGCCGACCGCATTTCCTCTGACAGGTGTAATTGAGGGAAATTAATGTTTTGAAATAAAAAATAAACAATACACTTCACGTCTGTATCTGTCCTCGTTTGACCGGTGAGTTTGGTTGTGCAGTCATTGGAAGGTCCATGTTTAGCAGTAGACGTATACGGGATGATATGATGACGATGATGTATGGTATACGCCGAAGGAAGGTGTTGGTGTAAATGATAAATGATTTTTATTTCTGTAAATACATCTGTTACAGACACTTTTACAAGTCAATGTAATGTTTTTTATTATAAGACAAGATGGCACCGGCATTTCCTATCTGACTAGCTTTGAGAAATAAAGCCGAAACAAACTCAGAGATCAAGGTCTCTTTTAAAGTCTAGCATAAAAACTATGCGAGTGACACATGATGTAGGACAACGTCTGGAATGGCCTTTTGAGGAAAGTGCCCTAGCAGGTTCGAGTTGAGCTGTCCTAACTGACGGCACATCTGCATCAGTCATCACGGAGCTCAAACCTTATTTTAGGGAGCTCAACAACCCGACTGTACTATACTATTGCACTCCCATATATTGTTCATGACGATTTACTCCATAAAGTACCTATGACGCTAGAATAATTGTTATCATTTATCGTTGCCAAACTTCAGGATGATCCTAAGAATTTTCTGTAAGAAAACCTCGTAACATTCTGCTGATTCTGGGAATTTAACTCAAGAACTCGCGCTCTGCAAACGTGCTTGCAACCAGTTAGATGTATAAAATAAATGTTTGTTTCTCATAAGCCGGAAGTTCGGTGTAAATAATACCTTACAAATTATTTTAAGTTAAATGGTTTTATCTTGCAGTACCCCTGCAGCATCAGGATTTTAGGATTGAAGGTTGAAATTATTATAATGTTGTGTTGTCATGAGAATTGAATTTGTGTGCGAAGTTTCGGGAGAATCAGTTAAGCAGAAGTAGTTGAAAAATCTGTCGCAAGATTTGAATCAAACAAATATACGAAGTGAAGCTAATTAAAATCGCTATGATAACATACATCACGCCTTGTATTCCCTGAAGGGTTCGGCAGTGGTGTTTTAGTATAGCTCGTTTCGCCAGTTATGTTTAAGTCCCATGTAATAGGAAGCGAGCCTATTGCCAGTAACCGGACGCAAATCGCTGATCATCATCATCATCATCCTCTTGCCCTTATCTCAACTTATTTGGGGTCGGCGTAGTATGTCTTCTTCTTCCATACATCTCTATTAGCCGTCGTTTCAGTAGTCACCCCCTTTCTAGCCATATCATCTTTCACACTATCCATCCATCGCTTCTTTGGTCTTCCTCTACTCTTATAACCATCCTCACGACATGTTCCTCGTTCCTCCGCATCACATGCCATACCATGACAACCGGTTTCTACACTACTTCTCAGTCACCGGCGCCACTTTCAGGCTTCCTCTTACATACTCATTTCTATTTCTATCCATTTGCGTAAAACCACACATCCCTCTAGCAAATCGTTAATTATAGATAACTAAATAAAAATACCCGGAAATGGCGACTCCACTAGGTCATATTTCATAGTTATTACTGTTATCAAAACAGTCTCGTTCCGCGTCTGCGGCGTACAGTTTACGACTTGAAGTTCTAACATTTAAAGTTCAAGATAAGACTGCAGAAGTACACAAATAAAATACTTTTATAATAGAGGGTAATTTTGAGGGAGTTTTACGTGCTAATAAGTTAGGGGGAATTTTGTAATTAAACTAGTGTTTAAGCAGAGGGAAGGTAGTGTTTCGTACGTACAGTCCGCGACAGGTTGACATGGCAATTTTCTAGTCATTTTCAATACCCAACTACAAGCAACAACGTGAGTGAGATCGAAATCGATAAACGCGGTCGATGCGGACTCGTGCAGAGCTAACACTAACACCCATATTCTAAGACGTTCCTCCAAAACATACTCGACTCGACTCCATCTCGACTCAGCCTTTCTCACTATCATCGGTAGTTATTGTTGACATAAACGTCCTTGACTCGAGATGTTACCTCAGTCGAGGTAAAGAATCATCTGTCAAACTCAAGGTACCTCGAAACCTACCTTAAGGAAAGAAGTGTCAAAATTCGTATGTAACAAAAAAATATTTTGAAAACTTTATGGAATATGCTTACGATAATCCTTAACAACTATTTATCGCGGCTTTATTTGCGCGATGCAGATAAACAAAATTATGACATAATGACTTCACTTTACCTCTACTCATTTGAGGACCCCTTAGTCGAGGAACCTCAAAGTTCACTCGAAATCGCAATTAAGAATACAATTTTGAAGGTGTTTTAGAGGCCGTCCTGAGTCGAGTACGAGTCGAGTAAGTTTTGGAGGAACGTCTTAGAATATGGGTGTAAAATGTCGCGGGCGCTGTGCGGGTGTGCGAGGCGTGTCCCCTGACACGACTCACCTCATACCCGATTGCGATGTCGACCTTTCGTTGACTGTAACTATGTTCTTTTTGTATAGGACCACTTCTGAATTGTAACCTCAGATCAATATAAAATCCTTTTTAGAGTTATTGGTTTTTTAAGAATTGATGGCATAGAGTGTAATCAGCTCATTACTGTCTCACTGCTAGACACGGGCCTCTTCTCGGAATGAGAAGGGTTTAGACCTTAGTCCACCACATACCACCGAGTTTTTTTTATAGAGTCTTGCTCTTCGTCATGTTTCCTCGCGATGTTTTCCTTCACCGTTAACGTAAGTGATAATCAAAAACTGATCGGCAGATGAATTCGAAAAGTCAGAGGCCCGGATCGAACCTTGAATTGATGAACTATCGCTTAATTCCTAATATTTCTGGAGGCGGAAATAACATAACATCATCATCACGCTTGTATTCCCCGAAGGGTTGGGCAGAGGTGTATAATAACACCCTCATTCTCCGTTATGTTTAAGTCCCATGTAATAGGAGGCGAGCCTATTGCCATGAATTGGGCACAAATCCAAAATCTGGGCTGCTACTGAGGAATTCCACACGGAAAAACCCAATAACACTTTGCCCGACCTGGGGATCGAACCCAGGACCTCACGATCAGTAGTCGCGCTTGCCACCAATAGACTATTGAGGCAGTTTTGATGGACTATCGCTTAATCTTTAAATAATTACAAAGCGGATCCCTCCTATGTCACTATATCTATAGTAATATTATAAAGCTGCAGAGTTTGTTTGTTTGTTTGAACGCGCTAATCTCAGGAACTACTGGTTGGAATTGAAAAAATATTTTTGTGTTGGATAGTCCATTTATAAAGGAAGGTTATAGGCTATAGCTAACATCACGCTACGACTAACAGGAGCGGAGCATAAATGAAAAATGTTGCAAAAACGGGAAAAATGTCCACCCATGCGAAGCTGGGACGGGCTGTTAGTTCCTAATGTTTCTGGAGGCTGAAATAACACACTACAGGTATTATTTTGTCGTCTCTTCGTCGTTTATTTTACCAGGCAAACTTCTTTACTTCTATTATAATATTTCAAGAGTAAAAAATCATGTCTGATATAATCAAAGTTCTACAAAAACGGGACCCCAATTTAAATTAACATAGTTTGATGGAATTGAACGAAGTTAAATTAACATTTTATTCGTCGAAACACTTTTCTATTACTAGTTCGTCCTATATTGATAACAGTAAGTTAATATTATTCTTTCACTACTTATGCAGATACTTTATATGAGTATTTCATGATACTGCCACCTTTTCCTAAGCAAATAGTCGGGCCTAGACTAATTGTCTTTGTGCTAAAACAAAAGCAAATTTTAAGAGTATAAGCTATCAACATGTTTAAATGTTTGTATTGTTTGTATTTGTATAGTGTCATTTAGTTTTATGATGCATGAGGATTTATGGTTATGGTAGCCCGTGCACCACAGACTAAATAATAGTAACCATAGATTATTTTTTTTGTGCGTTTGGGTTACCGTGTTGTTTAATATACTAGGTTTAAATTTAAGTGTTAATTTTTAAGAAAAAATATATTTTTAATTTTAAGTATCCGTGTGCGTCCGCGTGGGCGGAAAATAAATACTTTTTCTTTCTTTCTGTCTTTCTTCTATCCGTGAGTCACTTAACTCAATAGTGTTAATAAGGCAATTCTACTTTTCACGGTGATTGTAATTGTAATATAACTTTGTCTGATACACTGCCTTGATAAGCTTGATTTTCATGACGAAATTAAAAAAAGAAAAGAAAAAGAGTTATAAAAGAATCTAAAGGAGAATGGGTCTTTTGGTCTACCCCTCCTCTAGCAATGAGTGATATATCAATAAGAAGGTTATTTTAAGTAGAACATTTTTTTGGATTACAACTACTGTCAATTATTAGTATTTATGGAGTTAAATTCTCATTAAATGTCAGAGCTCATTAAATGTAACCATTTTAAAATCTTAACGCTCAATTTTTTTTTTCATTCATCTCAAGTCATATCAAACCGATACCGACCCAAATGAGTGCTGTTTTATAATACAGGCATGACAGTTCTAAGCTACAGACATAATTTTCTCAAATAGATTGATACATTCTTTCAATTACACCTTTGTACCAAAACCTCTTTGAACGTTCAAGCGTGAAAATTTCTGAATAAAAAAAGCCAGCTCAAATCTTGATACAAATAGGTGATCTCAGGAAAAGATACAAAAAAATATTATCTCCTTTCAAAAGGAGTTGCGTGTGTCGTTTTGATGACACACATCTTCCATTTATTTTCAGCTTGCGAACCCAAAGCCGGAATATAAGTATTTTGTCCTGACAGATTTGCAGGGTGTGGCCCAAATGTAGGAGATTTAAGTTTTTAATTGTTTTAGTTCAATAATAATTTAGATATTTTTTGGTACAGAAATTATTCAACTCATTGGCTCCATCGACGTCAACTCATATTTTTTGGTACACGTAAATGTAATACCAGGTATGCTAATAAATTATCGAATATTCAAGTTTTCGCCGAGAATTAGGCGATAGCATATTTGCAACCGTAAGCAGGTTGTGATAAGATAAAAACTTTTTTACAAAAAAATTAAACCGACTTCAAATAGAATAAAATAATTACCATATAAAATTAACAGTTTCAGAAGTCGGTGCTGATCCACGCTGAACCAAATTGAAGGCACCGACTTCTGAAACTGTTAATTTTATATGGTAATTATTTTATTCTTTTTGAAGTCGGTTTAAATTTTTTGTAAAAAAGTTTTTATTTCTTTCTTTTTAGTGGCCTTAATTAAAACTTGGTTGGACCTACTAAAGACGCTGCTCGTAACATAATCACATCATTACAATATGCGTACTGTTCGTCATTGAGGAGTTCCATTGTCTATCTCCGAAGTTCTTCATCAGATCTTCACCAAATTTAAATGGGACCAACTTCGAAGTATACCTCATCCATTAAAAAAAGAACCATCAAAATCGGTTCACAATTGGCGAAAATATCGATGAACATACACAAAAAAAAAAAAATACATACAGACGAACATAGTAACCTCCTCCTTTTTGGAAGTCGGTTAAAAAAGGTAATCGTTTGGAAAATAGGGTAGTTTTTTTATATATGGGTTAATGTGAAATTCGGTAATTCTTGGTCAAAGTAGTCATGCAACTACCTTATTGTGAAAGTACTATAAGTAGAAACAGGTGGATGAAAGGCATTTCGTATTAAGAGTACTTGGCAATTGCTTTCTTATGTAATATAAATTTCTTTTCTTTCTAAAAAATAAAACGAATTAAAATGTAAATATCTACATACTTCTATTTGTTTTTCGCTCCAAAAAACTTGAAAATAAAAGAAACATTATCTAAAGGAATAGCTTGTCTTATTCATTTATACCAAAAACTTAATTATCTAAACCAAACTTAAGCGTTAACTAGAATCTACTTAAAACTCAAACCGTGTCTCAAACAAACAAAATGGCGGACGAAAGTACAAAACGGCAAGAAATCACTTGAATTTAATTAAGCGGGCTAGTAAATCGTGTTATCTGAGGATGTACTCTCTTCATTTTATTTTAAAATATATAATCCAGCGCTTTCAGCGATCTTGTTACGTTTCCACGCGAAAAAGTACTCAATCTTGTTGGGCTCCGTTTGATTGATACTGTTGTATAAAGCGCTTTAATTAAGTAATGTAATGCTAATTAATTAAGAACAGACTGTATTTTTTAAAATAAATTAGTCTGGAAAGCTTTATGCTTAGCAGTGAGTTAGTAAGAGTCAATGATGAAGATGACAATGCTGATCAGCGAATGCAAACATGTAAAAGTCGAATCAACCCTTGCCATTCAATGCACGTGCTTCGTAAAAGCACAAATCAATCAATCAATCAATCAATATCTTTATTGTGGATCATAGGTAGGTACATAATACAGGTCTTAAATAATTAAATTGAGCTCAGCTATGTCCGCCCATAGGGTATACAATAGTCACTTACAGGAAAGTTAAATGAAATACATTAAAAATACATTATTAAATTAAAGTTACAAAATATTTAAAATAGTATACAAAGGCATGCTACTTTAAGTAGCATGCTTAAAGTACACTCGGATGGCATGCTCTATGCGATTACTATTAGCAAACAAGCATGCTTTTTTAATAGCACATGTATTTCGGGCCTAATGAATGTTAGATACAGTATTGCTACGACGTAGCTGATGTGGCTACGCCAGCTACACCGTCGTAGCAGGTAGCTGATACGCTACGCATCAAGTTTCTTCTTGGAACTTCGTTATACCAGAGTTTCAGTTTCTATGTCTGATTTATTTAAAAAAACAATGGTTTCGTTCGGTTAACAAACGATACTATCTTTAAACATTAGGATTAAATACTTAGTGTCCGCTAGATGACTGACTTTTGACTTATATTTGCGTTAACGTTGAAGGAAAACATCGTGGTTCTCGATGGTGTGTGTAGTACGCCAACCCGCACCAAGCCAGCATGGTGGACTAAGGCCTAAACCCTCGTCATTCAAAGAAGAGGTCCCTGCTAGCAGTGGGACAGTAATGGTCTGATTATGTAATGTTAACGTTTATAATGAACACATAACATAACGTTGGTCTAGTGGTGGCAAGCGCGACTGCTAATCATGAGGTTCAGGGTTCAATCCCCAGGTCGGGCAAAGTGTTATTAGGTTTTTTCGTGTGGAATTCCTCAGTTGCAGTCCGGAGTTTGGATTTGTGACCGGTTGGTGGCAATAGGGTTGCCCCCTATTACATGGGACTTAAACATAACGGCGAACTGAGGGTGTTAATAAACACCCCTGCCTAATCCTCCGGCGTGATCTTATGTTTATTTTTATAACATAACATCACGCCTGTATTCCTCAAAAGGTTCAGCAGAGGTGTACAATAACACTCTCATTACGCCGTTATGTTTAAGTCTCATTTTTATAATTAAGTCAGTTAAAAAGTTTGACGACACGTTTGGTGCAGTGGCTGAGCGATCGGCTTCTGCGCTACGGGTCGTGGGTTCGATTCCCGCACGGAACAAATATTTGTATGGCCTACAGATAGTTGTTCCGGGTCTGGGTGTTTGTGCGTGTGAAGATTTGTGTCTGTAAACGCACCCACGATACAGGAGAAATCCTAGTGTGGGGCAACGTTTTTTTTAAAAAAAAAAAAGAAAAAAAAAATTCATTCATCATTTATCTAATTACTTTAGCTCAACACCGACCAAAGATAAAAAATCGTATTAAAAAAGTTTCCCAAAGATTGAACACAATATACTAAAATATACGAATTTAAATTTAGCAATCCAATTACAAGTTGGCGCCGTTGATTAGCGGATTCTTCCCAGAGGCTTTGCATTCCACCACCAAATTTTCCAAGTGAATCTTCCTATCTATTTGTGGCTTCAATTATTTATGTTATTATAATGTTCAGTCGTTTGATAATGAGAAAAGTTTTTATCTATACTCTATACTATTATTATAAAAAGGAAAGATTTGTATTTTTGTATGTAACGAATAAACTTAAAAACTACTGGACCGATTTCAAAAAATCTTTTGCCGTTAGAAAGCTACATTATCACTGAATAACATAGGCTACGGGCGGAGCACTGAGGACACAGCTAGTCTATAATATTTTAATATTTAACATTTGTATATTTCGTATCCGCAGTGATATTGGAATTCGAGATTGCCTTTTTTGGGTTTAGGAGTTACTGTGTCAAAGATTTTGTTTTATTATTAACCTGCTGTTTTTAGTAATGTTTTATATACATACATACACACATAATCACGCCTGTAATCTCAAAAGGGGTAAGCAGAGGTGTTTTTCTATTACAGGAGTATGTACACCTACGTTTCGCTTCTTGTATTTAGTACCATGTGGCGAGCCTAATGCCATTTTCGATTTTTTTTATCATTTTTCGCTATTATTTGTTTATTAATGAACTCAACAAAATGATAGGACACGAGTGATAACATAGGTATTTTAGATTTAATACAAACACATAGCTACAGTTCCTGTACCTCTTAAAAAAACATATAATCTAGCGCACTTTGCTTTCACAGCAAAGCAATAAATAAAGATTGTTATCATAGAAAACACACACTTATTCCTTTCCTTCGTCTAAAGAAAACCTTACTCGAAATAGATCACCCTTATTTCTTCATCTTTTCCTAAAACAACACCGCTGACACTGAAACCTCACCCTAATCCCCGATCACTTAATAGCCGGTGCCGTCTCGTGGGGATTACACGGGGACGGGGGAATTCATAGCGTTTATACGCAAAAAATCGACTGAAATTTTTGGATTCGCGAATTGCGATAAAAAGAAACACTCTTTTTACTTTCATTAGTGTTAAGCAAACTTCCTGAAAAGGCGATTCTCATTATTATAGGCCGCACGCAAGTGCTAGTCACCGTCTGAAGTATGAGAACGGTAGGAGAGGGGTGTGATACAACAGACGCGCTTTGTTAGTTTGCTATGTCTTATCTACCGCGCGCACCCCCCTCCTGCCGCTCCTATACCTCAGAAGGTGACTAGCACTTGCTCGCAGACTATCCTTATCCTTACTTAATATTATAAACGCGGAAGTTTGTATGTATGGATGTTTGTTACTCAATCACGCATAAATTGTTAAACGGATTTGGGTAAAATTTGGCGTACAGATAGACCATATACTGGATTAACATATAGGTTACATTTTATTTGAGTATCTTAAGTAGTTTCCCTAGAACGCGAGTGAAACCGCGGGCAACAGCTAGTACTCCATATTTTTTTATAATACCACCGCTGACACTGCATCCCCGCCCTAATCCCCGATCACTTAATAGCCGGGTACCATCTCACGCACCTTAGGGATTACACGGGGACGGGGAAATATTTTTATAGCATTTATACACAAAATAACCGCCGATATTTTCTGGATTGCGACGTGTTGGGTCGGATGGGGAATTAAGAGTGATCGGGGAATATTTTCAGGGGGAATCTTGTGGCAATTTTATTTTTGAGGTTATAAACAGTCTAGAAATGAGAATTACTGATAACGACTCTGCTTTGTTGACTACCTCGTTGGTCTAGTGGTGGCAAGCGCGACTGCTGATCGTGAGGTCCTGGGTTCGATTCGTTAAAGTAAAGGGCAAAGTGTTATTGGATTTTTCTGTGTGGAATTCCTCAGTAGATGGCAATAGGCTCGTCCCTTATTACATGGAACTTAAATATAACGGCTAAATGAGGGTGTTACTATTATATACACCTCTACCCCACCCTTCGGGGGATACCGGCATGATGTTATGTTATGACTATGCTTTATCCGTTTTAGGCCTTACTACACTTACTTTAAAGTCTTCTCATTTTCCTGCCCTTCTTCTTTTTCGTGTGGTTAGTGATTAACTTGGTGTCAGAGTTCATGTCGCCCATGGGCCTCTCTCTGAGTAGGCTTCACATGCCGTCAAGAAATATCACTGCTAGGCATACCGGTTTCCTCACGATGTTTTCTTTCACCGTTTTTAAGCAACTGATAATTATACAACACTCACATGAATCCGAAAAGTCAAAGGTGCGTGCCTTAGGTTTGTACTCGAGACTTATGACTTCGCAGTCCGATGTTCACATCACTAGGCTATTACTGCTTCCTGCCCTGATCCCAAGTTACTTGTGGTCGATGTTTTTCTCTTTCACGCTCTCTTGTCACACACCTCATCATATCAGCACCTAAAATGCACCATAGCCTTATAAAATTATTCTATAAAGTCTTAAATACGTAATTTAACAAAAAAAGAAAATTCAATAGAAATCTATTATTATAACGCTCAGCTTTGAAACTCATGATTCCTCTCCAGTGATTTTCCAAACGATTGAACGAGTTATCAGAAAAGAACGTGATTTTTCATAGATTATATTTTTGCTTTGAAAGCAGCTTGATTTAGGTAGTTGAAGAGTCTAAAGGCCCAGCCACACCTGACGGAAGATACGTCACCGATCTAGAGCGCCGGTACACATAATTCCATACAAACATCTCACACCGTACACATTTGACCGAACTTTTGTTTTTTTTCTATTCGACTTCTTGTAGATGGTCTTGCGGACCGTTTCTACGTAACCGGGCAGTTATTGGCGAGACCTGAAGGGTCTCCAACCAATGGAGACGAGAGTAAAATACTTAACCTCAGCTAAATACATCATGATTAGCTAGCAATAACAGCAATAAGGGCGACCCCTAATGGGACTCGGACCTCGGCTTAGGGCGTTACTTGCGAGAGGACTGGGAAGGAGACAGCTTGATGAAGGCTGAATAAACGGTGTGATTGCGGAGTCAGAAAAGACGACCGTCTCCGCGGCTGCGGCGGGTGAGCACTTTGACCGAAGATGCGTTACTAAAATTCCTTGAGTAAATTACGCAACGGGAGATCGGCGATGCCGATTTTATAGAAAATGTCTCTATTAAGAGTAGTTGTTCACATTTTAGTTTTTCGTCTTGTGAATAGAGGGTAGGTTATAATATTCAAGACTTATTTTTCTTTTATTCTCCCATTTCACCTGAGTCTTAAATAATGCATTGGTTATAATATAAGGATTCTGTTGGTTTTAATTTTGTAGTAGTTATGTTATTATTATTTTGTTTTACTTTTCTTGTGAGTAAGTCTAGTTTAAGTTTATGATGGAACTGACATAAGCTATTTTCAAAAGGTTCTAATTGATAAAGACTGAAAAAAAAGCTTCTATTCAAGCCACGTTTTAGAAGATGATTATGATACATTTTCATATAATTCACGTATTTATGACAGAACCGGCAGTTTAAAGATAGGATAGATACTAATATATGTATAGGTACCTAAGGCACCTAAGGGTAACACGTAGTGGGATACACATTGATACCGTGCTGTGAATACAAGAGTACGGAGTTAGAATTACTGTTATTCTTGTGTTATTTTTTTGTACCTCCTAAAAATGGAAGACAACATACCTAGAACTCTTTTTAACTTAAGTAGGTACTTCTATACCCGGAATTCGAATTCATGATCATTCATGTAAAATAATCCCTTAAAAAAACATTTGAATTAAACGATTTTATTTTGCAGCTACAGGATTTGAGGATGGAAGGTTGAAATTATTATAATTTTGTATTGTAATAGGAATGTAATTTTGTTGCGAAATTTCAGGAAAATTGCTTAAGCAGAAGTAGTTCTGCTAATGGTTTTAATTAGCTTCACTTCGTATATTTTGATAAAAATCTACGAAGTGAAGCTAATTAAAACCGTTTAAAAATGAATACCATTATAATTAAAGTTACGTTTGAAATTATTTGGTCGAAAATTCTTAGTAATTAATATCAAACAACGCGAAAGTTAAAAAAATATATTACTAACTACATCCGAGTTCGCTACAACCCTGTCTGGGCTGTCATCTCTCGCACAGGTGCATGCCGTTCCTTATTAATTTGAAATAATCCCGCCTCATCTTACGTAACTCCCAAAAATATTTAAGGGGAACGTTACGAATTTCAAAAAAGAAATGGAGATACAGATAAAGATATAATATTTATAAAAAGAAAAGCGCTGTTAGATCATTTGATATGCGTATCATGAACGAAATTATTTTTTACGATCCCGCATTTAATATTATCTCAAAAGCGATGTTCCGACATATTTACCGAGGTCGGGGAAGAAATTGGTAAAAATTTACTCGAGAAATGGAGGAAAAGAAGTGAATTATTTATTTTGGGGGTATGTACAGATTCTTGCGCGTAATACGATGTGTGGCAGGGTTGTCACATTTGTTAAAATGGCACCATAAAGGAGCAGTGTTCGTGAAGGGCACGGAAAATCGTAAACCATCATTTAAAAGCCCATATACAAGGTTAGACGGAAAGGGGGTACTAAGCCGAAAGGGGGTTAAAGTAAGGGATAACTTTTGTTCTATAATTTTACCCAAAACTCGATAGTTTAAGAGAAATAGCTTTTCAAAGATTTCGTAAAAAATATGCTAAAATCTATCTTTCCATAGCTATGATCAGCTGTTTTTACAATTTAGGTCATATTTGGGCTCACGGATTAGAAAATTAATTTTCTAAATTCATAACTAAAGCAGGTATGTTTTATTTTGAAAAAACTAAAATAAAAATCTTTTCGCATGCAAATAAAAATTACCGAATTTTGAAATTTTAACACTTGCTTTAAAATAGTTATCAATGATACTTTAGGTGGCCCGCGGCTTAGTACCCCCTTTCCGACTAACCTTGTATTATGTCTTCCTCCTAGCCTTTTCCCAACAATCTTGGGGTTAGCTTCCAGTCTAACCAGATGCGGCTAAATACCAGTATTTTACACGGAGTGACGCCATCAGTCCTCCGCATCCCCGTTATTGGGCAATGCCGATATCCTAACGTTAGACCTGTTGTCAGGCTTTCGGGCTTTTGATGACCCGTAAAGATTGTCATAGGTATTCGTATGACACCCGGGACCGACTGTTTAAAGTGCTCTCCGAGGCACGAACTGGTCTCGATGGGTAACAAAATGGTCACCCGTTCACGGACTGACCGCGGCAAACGCAGTTTAACCTTGCAAATTATATGGTCGGCGCGGTTGTTATTTAGCCACGAGCCCCTCCACATATGTTTTATGTGTAGGTACATAAATAAATAAGGGTGTAATTAGCAATAGAACAATAGAAGTTTAAGTCAATTCATCATTAATAATTTTGTTCATCATTAAAATAATAATTTTATGACCAGTCCACATAACGTTAACGCGTTTGACGACATGTTTGGTGCAGTGGCTGAGCGATTGGCTTCTGCACTACAGGACGTGGGTTCAATTCCCGACAAAATATTTATATGGCTAACAGATAGTTTTTCCGGGTCTGGGCATTTGTGCATGTGAAGATCTTAGCTGTGTCTGTAAACGCACCCACGATACAGGAGAAATCTTCGCGTGGAGTAAAAATAACATAAGAAATAATAACAACCACGTCTAGTAACTTGGTTTTGGTTTAATTTCTTGCGTTTAGACTACACCTTCGAAAATCAAATCAACAGGTGAAACTGTCGCCTGACAACCCTGAACACATCTGTTAAAGGTAAGATAGATTGTCAGCTGTTAATCAATCTTACGTAGGTACATGAAAATAATGGTACCTACCTAGATTCTAATCAAACTTTCTAGGAGTTGATTGAAGGAGAATTTGTAGATGTATATTCGGCGTATTCGTCGGTGATCAATTAGAAATGTCGGAAACGCCAGGGATCTACTTGTCTGGTTCCTATAAACAAAAACGATTTGTTTTGCATACAATGGTAGTATTTTTAATGCTAAACTTGGAATTTATATATCCTCGTAAGCTTAACCGATTACTCAACTTAAGAGTTTAAGTTTTTTTAGTCTTGGTGTATTTTTTCCCTAGTCTCACCTGATGGTAAGCGCAGACAGGGTCTAAGATGAAGCAAACGAAACCAAGGAACAGAAATATAGAGGAATTACCCTATACCCCTCTGGCTCTCATATACACACGACGGGACACAGTAACCTGGTTGGTGTAATGTGAGGGTGGTAGCTAGCCAGGCGGACCCTATAGATCCTACCATCAAACTAAATTACATTCAATATTAATAGTTATGCACATTGTAACACTGCCATATTTAATTTTCTAATGCGCCGTTTAAAAATTCAAAACGGATATTGAAAACGCTGCAATTTCAAAATGGCGTCGTTAGTTCCACTTTTGGCCACCGGGTCAGGTATGATAAGTTTGTCGCACAATAGATCTCTGTGGTTTTTATTATTACTGTTCTTTTGTTTTATATTCCTATCGACTTGCTTATGAAACGCAGAACTACTATAAGCCTAGGCGTATACGGAGGCGTAGACCGCTCAAATAACACAGTTCAGTCACACTCTTAGGGATGATTTCCACCAAACGGCTAGCATCGCATCCAATCGGAAAGGATACGAACGGATGCGGCGACAGCCGAACGCGTCCGGATGTTGACGCATACGATCGGCTCTGTACAATCGCTCGCGAACGTATCCGTTTCTGCGCCTAGTTAAATAGTTTCATCCCTACCGTGTTGACGTGTTCTAATTTTTGAAAGGATCCGATTGGATACGACGACATGTGAGCGGAGCCGATCGCGCGTCGCAGCATACTTTCGGCTATGATCGCGTGTCGCGGAAGACGCCCGCGGTCAACGACGACTACGACTAGGCTTACCGTGTCACTACAACAAATACATAACCAGTAAAGAAGACGCTAAAATAATTAAGAAAGGTATACTTATAAAGTATTATAGATTATAAAATTACTTCATTCGTAAAATTAACACGAACACCCACGTTTCGGAGGAATTTTAGTTCAAAATAAAGTAATAATATTTAAAGGTACGATCTCATAACACCACACTATGTTCATTTCATTTACTGCTTAACATATTTTAATAGGCACAGGTCCCATTGCAGGCGAGAAACGTTTTGACTATCGTCTAATCGCTCGCTCAAGAATCGTATAGGCACAGTATAGGCACCACAAAGATACCGTGATAGACAAGAACCTTGATCTACTATATTTCCTTGCTAGAAGTGCTATCAAAGTGAGGACTTGCCTTGCTTTCACTAGCGACGCGACAATTTACTTAGCGACACTAATTTGTTAGAAATGAGCTGTTTTCATTATCATCATCATTGTCATCATAACAGCCCGTACACGTTCACTGAACATGTGGCTGTAACTGTCCGTATACAAACTGATTGAACCAATATTGCTAACATAACATAACATCACGCCTGTATTCCCCGAAGGGTTGGGCAGAGGTGTATAGTAACATCTTCATTTTACCGCTATGTTTAAGTCCCGTCCCATGGGCAAGCCTATTGCCATAAAGCGGGCACAAATCCAAACTCCGGGCTGCTACTGAGGAATTCCACACGGAAAACCCCAATTACACCTTGTCTGACCTGGGGATCGAACCCAGGATCTCATGATCAGCAGTCGCGCCTGCCAACACTAGACCAATAAGGCAGTTGAACCATCCAATTGATATTGCCATAATCAATCGCAGATGGACTTGTGGTCACAGCATGTCGTTATTGGAAAAGGAGGACGTTCCTGCCCACCCTCATGAAATAATACCTAAAGTCACCTTAACGATAAATGAAGTATTCCAAATGGTGGTATGCAGTTATCTATACTATAATAATATTATAAAGAGGTAAGATTTGTATTTTTGTATGTAATGAATAAACTTAAAAACTACTGGACCGATTTCAAAAATTATTTTGCCGGTAGAAAGCTACATTATCACTGAGTAACATAGGCTATATTTATTACTGGAATAAAAGTTCTTACGCGGGCGGAGCCGTGAGGACACAGCTAGTATATTCATAAAATTCAACCGCTTAACTAAACTCGCTAGTCGCCGCCAGTGGGACCGTTGCCTTACTCCAGGGACAGGATGTACCTGACAATTAGGATAATGAGCTCCTTCCCTGTTTACCACGAAAGTGGGTTAAATATTCAGAGGGAACTTTTATCGAGTGTTTGTCCTTCTTGTGTAATAAATTATTCAGATAGGCATAGAATATAATAGGTGTTTATAGGTATTATACACCAGAATAAGAAAACGACTATATTATAGAGAGAATTGTAGAATGTGTCATCTCATAGCAATGAGGATTCTCGGAGATTAAATTCGTAAATGCCTCGTTGGTCTAGTGGTGGCGGTGAGGTCTTGACTTCGATCCCCAGGTCGGGCAAAGTGTTATTTTGTTTTTCCATGTAGAATTCCTTTAGTTTGGATTTGTGCCCGGTTGATGACAATAGGCTTGCCCCCTATTACATCGGTATTAAACATAACGGCGAAATAAGGGTTTTACTATACACCTCTGCTCAACTCTTCGGGGAATACAGGCGTGATGATATGTTATGTTAAATTCGGCGTCGTCCTATTTGGCTGGTGGTCGCACCAATCATGTGATGATTACATTGCATTGAACGCACGAACGTGCGATTAATCATAGTTGAGTCTTTGAGTGTCGTAAATAATTTTTTGTTTGTAGGAACTAATTGTGCGAGCTTCAATGATCTTGCGACCACTAGCCATTTAAGAATTTAAGAATTTTTCAATTATTAATCTGAATACAGAGTCAAATGCATCAATGATAAAGCTTCTGCAACCATCCTACATGAGTTAAATGTTAAAACCAGGCTGTCTACCATCTGTCTTCGTAAGATACTGGAGTTCTTTGGTCACATTGCCAGGAAAGATTGCCATAACCTTAGCAACTAATGGTAACTGGCGAAATCGACGTCAAACATTCCAAAGGTCGAAGCCCTATCAGATGGTCTGACCAGATCCGCAAAGCTTTAGACACCAAACTCCACGAGGCATTCCACATCGCCAAAGACAGGCACAGGTGCAGGTGCAAGGTTGACCGAGAAAAAATATTTCATGGGGGAATCACGACCCTCAGTAATGAGGAACACGACGCGAGGAGGAGGATAAAGCTTTAAAAATTGTTGATTTTCAACTGGAAACTTGATGTTGACTCAATAAGTCTTTTTATAGTTGAATGTTTCAAGTAATAAATAATGCTCCGCCGACCTCACATAGATTAAGATAAGGTCAGCAGTATGGTGATTATCAAAGCAAACCTTTATCCTCAAACATCATCATCTTCCTGCCCTGTTCCCAAGTTACTTGTGGTCAGCGTAATATGTCCTTCTCTTCCATTCTTCGTTTACTCCCTTTTCCTTCATATCCTCCCCCACACAATCCATCCATCTTTTTTTTAATCTGCCTCTCTCCCTTCATCCATCAACATTCATATTCATGATTTTCTTAGTAACATGCATTTCATCCCTCCTCATCACATGCCCATACCAAGACAAACGGTTTCCTTTCAACTTTTCTGTCACTGGTGCCACTTTCAAACTCTCTCTAATATACTTATTACTCACTTTATCCTCAAACATAACCCTAAACACAAAAGGCAGATGCTCTGCTACCGCGCCATTTAAACTGCAGATCTATTATTTCGAAAAATCGCGTGAATATCCGACCAAAGCCGCGCGACGCAGCTACCACTTAATAACCATTCAGCGCGAAAGAGACGCTATGGCGTGGAAAAGGGACAGAGCATTGTGGAACTGGATTATGACGTCATCACCCTTTAGGTTTAGGCATGTTTATCGAGGACGGGAATTAAGGAAATGGCCTAACTGGAAGTGACTCAAGCAGAAGCAGGAAGTACTTACTCGGAATTAGATTCAATTATGTGAAACGAAATATGGAGGGAAATACGAATTAAATTTATATTTATCTCGAAAGCTCTCTCGAGGATGTATTAAAAGCTTTTGAATTTACTCACATTTTGGGTCACTACAGGACCCATCCGAAAACCAGCGCTGCTATACTTCGGTGTAACAGCATTATGCTGAGATGGGCTCCTTTTTTGTCTCGTGGATATAACTTTTGTATATTGTTGATTTTTTATTTTATGTTTGTATGTCTGTAACGAGACTCAAATAAATTATTTTCTTTCTTTCTTTATTTCTTACTAAACTTGTCATTTCTTTTTATGAAATGTGTTTTACTTAAATATAAAGAGACAAGATTGACAAGCGTATATTTTTTGGACCCAGTGCATAATATCAGCAAGCACATTGGGTCACCCGCGCGACAGCGCAACGAATATTCCCAAGGAGGGTTGGTGTCAGGCAGGCGGCCGGTCATAAAACAGTAAGCCAAAACCTCTAACAACATGGATTTATGAAATAGGTACATGTTGTGCCGACCCCACCTAGTGTGGGATAAGGGCAGGAAGAAGAAGTTTTACTTAAATATATCACGCCTGTATTCCCCGAAGAGTTGGGCAGAAGTGTATAGTAACACCCTCATTTCGCCGTTATGTTTAAGTTCCACGTAATAAGAGCCAAGCCTATTGCTATCAACCGGGCACAAATCCAAACTCCGGGCTGCTAATGAGGAATTGCACACGGAAAAGCCTAATAACACTTTGTCCGACCTGGGGATCTAACCCAGGACCTCAAGATCAGCGGTCGCGCTTGCCACCACTAGACCAACGAGACAGTTTTTTTAAGTGTGTGGATTAAAAAAAAAAAAACACCCATCCAATTAATACCAACTGACTTGTTGGTCTAGTGGTGGCAAGCGCGACTGCTGATCGTGAGATCTTGTGTTCAATCCCCAGGTCGGGCATAGTTGTTATTGGGTTCTTCCGTGTGTAATTCCTCAGTAGCAGCTCGGAGTTTGGATTTATGCCTGGTTGATGGCAAAAGGCTCGCCCTCTATTACATAAGACTTAAACATTACGCTGAAATGAGGGTGTTACTATAGGTATACACCTCTGCCAACCCTTCGGGGAATACAGAAGCGATTTTATGATACAACGTGGTTTATAAAAAAAATTGTACACGATACGTAACAATATTATATTGATAATAAAAAACCATAACATATTCACTCGTAAAATGTTTGATTTCATATCAAATTATATTAGGTCCTTACCTATGAAATTGGCGTTTTTTTCACACAAATAGAGAACCTCGTCACTTCTATGATTTAAAATATTAATCAATTGCTTGATATTATATCGAATAATGACCATCATAGACAACTACCAATAGTAAAAAAAACCTTATTATTTATAGTTTTCTAAACATAAAAAATAACTTAAAAATGCCTCCTCTTTTTGTTAGCAGAAATGAACACTATTTTTGTTTTAACTTAGCCAAAACTGATTTTTGTCGCATAATCTAAGTGGCATACGTTATCTTAGTTTTTAAACATTAGTGCATAAAAGTTTTAAAACATCAGTGTTCATAGTTGTTAAATAAACTAAGAAAATGTTAGGATGAAAAATGCAACTTCTTTAAAACTCTCCATACAAAACGCTGATTTCATAGGTGGGGACCTAATATAACAGTGTATTATCTGTTGTAAAGGTATCAAATCTATGCTCGTAAATCGTCTGGAGTTTATCTTTATTTGCTAAACAACTTTGTGAGCGGATTTCTTTTATTTTGATGAGTAAAAATGTATAGGTACCTATCGCTTTCGTTTATTCTGAGAAGGATGTTCTTTGACACAATGAAACTCTGTGCGCTTTGTCGTTATCGACTAAAGCAACCTGTTTGGAATCACAGTTTTTAGCTTCAAAAAGGAGAAAACGACTTAGAAAATGGTTTTATGTTTTTTATTTAAGCGTTTTGCTGTGTTTTTTTTGGCATATAGAAAGTATTATGGTTTATGTGATAAATAGTATAATAATTATTCAAAAGTATACACGCAATTATGTTTAATATTTCTGTTCTGCGGTCTATTGCAGATTTCAAACTTTGTATAGGTTTACACGTAAAACGAGTATTAAAAAAATTGTGTAAAGGTCTTTTTAAAGCCTAAACAATTTTAAAGAAAAGTAAATAACAAACATATTGACAATTTTTTATAAATAATAACGAAAAAGAACAAATTATAGGCGTGTCATTTTTATTTTTGTTAAAAAAAAAATTGCCAGATTTAAAAATTTTACAAGGTGGCTTTCGCGACATCTAAAAATTTGGTGGGAAATATACCTATACCCTTTGCTTTATTAAGGGTTAAAATTAATTAGTTACTTGTTTTTAACGCATGTAATAAGTGTTTTAAAGATCTACATAAATGTTTGCTACTTGGATATGTATTGGTAATTATTAAAAAAAAAACTGTTTGATTTGGTGTAAACGAGAGGTCAAAAAATAAGGTTCTCGAAGAGCAAAATAATCAATGTTAAAATAACCATCCATCCAACCAATATAACATTATTATTATGTCGGTCGGGTGACTATTATATGTCCGGAAGTTCACAAATCAATTTACTCAACATATTCTTGTCTAGCACGAAACGTAGGTTAGAAGTCGATGGTGCAGAAATCGAATACGTCCAAGAGTCTATCTGGGCCAATTAGTCTCCTTCCAGGCGAGACAAGAAAAAGAAGTTGCAAGACGCACCGAAAACGCCTGGAAGAGCTATTGGTCCATGAAAGAATTAATGAAGGGTAACCTCCCTCTCACACTCAAAAAAAAGCTCATGGACGTATGTATACTGCCTATCCTCACCTACGGTGCTCAGACTTGGTCTTTGACAAAACATCAGAAGTCCGCACTCGGGGTTTGCCAGCGAGCCATGGAGCGCAGTATCTTAGGATTCCGGTTATCAGACCGTATAAGGAATAGTGTACTGCGCTCCAAAACTCAGATCGCCGACGTTGGTCAGAAAGCCGCAAGCTTAAAATGGGACTGGGCTGGACACGTCTACCGCATGTCGGACGAGCTGTGGGCAAAACTCATCACTGAGTGGAACCCACACAACGTCAGACGACGTCGCGGCAGGCCCAGAAGGAGATGGCGGGACGAACTAGACACCTATTCGAAGGACTGGCCGCAGAAAACCTAAACCGAGAGAAGTGGAAGGAGGGTAGGGAGGCCTTTGCCCTGCAGTGGGATGATCATGGCTAAATAATAATAATAATTCTTGTCTAGAAACAAGGACACTTCCAGCAAACTACTCTACATCTTCGACATAATTATAACTGTTGACATGACAAGGAAGAGACGAGCATAATCTCATAAAACTCGATGATATCACGGAGACAATGCTATCTAATATCCTGACCTGTTATGTTGTATTTAGGAAAATGATGGGAAAACTAGGCTAGGTTTAAGAGTGTTTTTATTAGTTGATTAGCTTGAGAATTGGTATACTTGTGGAAATGCAAATCTATACTAATATTATAAAGCTGAAGAGTTTGTTTGTTTGTTTGAACGCCCTAATCTCAGGAACTACTAGTTGGAATTGAAAAAATCTTTTTGTGTTGGATAGTCCATTTATCGAGGAAGGTTATAGGCTATATAACATCACGCTAAGATCAATAGGAGCAGAGCATAAATGAAAAATGTTGCAAAAACGGGAAAAATGTCCACTCTTGCGAAGCCGGGACGGGCCGCTGGTGGTATCATAATCAGTCTATTACTGTCCCACTGCTGGGCACGAGCCTCTTCTCAGAATGAAAAGGATTTAGTCCCTAATTTGACGACACGTTTGGTGTAGTGGCTGAGCAATTGGCTTCTGCGCTACGGGTCGTAAGTTCGATTCTCGCATGGATTAAATATTTGTATGGCCTACAAATAGTTGCTCCGAGTCTGGGCGTTTGTGCATGTGAAGATTTTTGTCTGTCAACGCACCCACGATACAGGAGAAATCCTAGAGTGGGGTAAAGATTTTTTAATGAAGAAAAATAAAATCCACGCTGGCCTGGTGCGGGTTTGCAGAACACACACCATTAAGACCTTCATGGAGCCTTCTTAAGTGTCAGGTATCAGCAGATAAACAGTACACAACGGTTTTATAGCAGTGATAGCCTTGTGGTGCGACCGTCGGACTGCCAAGTCATAGGTCTCGAGTTCGCACCCAAGGCACGCACCTCTGACTTTTCGGATTCATGTGCGTATTGTATACTTATCATTTGCTTAAAAAAAAGAAAGGAAAACATCGTGAGGAAACCTGCATGCCTGAGAGATATTTCTCGACGGCATGTGAAGCCAAGTCAGACGCCCATGGATGGCATAAAGTCTGACACCAGGTTAGTCACTAACCACACGAAAAGAAGAAGAACACATTCATAAGTGAATTTAAACAAAAACAAGAATTATAAATTCTTTCCTTTCTTTCTTTACCGGTAGTGGAGCAAATTACCCTAATTGCGTAATATTTTTCAACATTTCATACTAAGACAATAAAGGCAAGCACACACGATTTAAAATTAATGGTCGCGTGCCACTGACGTCTAATTATCTCGTTAGCTGCTGTCTGTGCACGCGAGCGATGTATACTAAACTTAACTGTAATTTATAAAGAGGCTTTCCTATGATACTGCCTCGTCGGTATAGTGGTGGCAAGCGCGACTGCTGATCGTGAGGTCCTGGGTTCGATCCCCAGGTCGGGCAAAGTGTTATTGAGTTTTTCCGTGTGGAATTCCTCAGTAGGAGTCCGGAGTTTGGATTTGTGCCCGGTTGATGGCAATAGGCTCGCCCACTATTAAATGAGACTTAAACATAACGGCGAAATGATGGTGTTAATATACACCACTGCCCAACCTGATACGTTTGGTGCAGTGGCTAAGCGATTGGTTTCTGCGCTGCGCGTCGTGGGTTCGATTCCCGCACGTAACAAATAATTGTATGGCCTACAGTTGTTCCGGGTCTGGGTGTTTGTTCATGTGAAGATTTGTGTCTGTAAACGCACCCGCCATACAGGAGAAATCCTAGAGTGGGGCAACGTTTTTATTTAAAGAAGAAAAAGAAAGAAACCCCTCGGGGAATGCAGGCGTATTATTATGTTATGCTTACCTATGACACAAACGAATTTGTTAGAAAAAAATATGTTTTGATTAATTAAGTAACCTCCGGCGAAAAAAGAGGCTATCTGTGGCTTACAAATGGATATATTTCCCACTGCAAGCCAAAGTCCTCCTCCCATAAAGAGACGGGACGAGTATCTATCATCACTTGCACATACTGCACCATGAATATTCATAATTCCTCAGTTTGACAGTGAGCGCACTCCCTAGCCGTGGCTATTGTCGCGTAATTGTCTCATTAGTTGATGTCTGCACACAAGTTGTCTGTGCACACAAGTAATTGTACACTAACCTTTACTTATGAAGAGCTTGCATTGTATGCATGTGAGGTTGTAATCAAAATGGTTTCTTTATTTTAGCACAATTTATTTTGATTCCACTTTCCTGATATAAGTGTGGAGGAACAAGGTATGGTGTTCCTCCAACGACAGGGAGGATCCTCCAACCAGACGGGTCTTATGCCAGGCGGGCTACTGCCCAAAGGTTGATGTTGGGAAGTTGTATATATAAGGTCCATCCAAAATACCTGGACAAACTTTTACACAGTGTTCAATAGGTTTAACTAATCACATCTATGTAAAAAAGACGAGATCCAAGTATTTTTTTTCTCACCAAAAAATAATAACGTTTTAAATTGCCTGTACTCTCTAAGAATAAACTCATTGGGGCGCGTGCTAATTCCGTGCCGTGTTTTAACTAAACAGCGAAGTGGAAAATGTAAAAAAAAGAAGTAAATTAAAGTTGATAAAAAAAATTGGCTAAATAAAATACGCTTGGATTTCTTTTTTTTGCATAAATAATTATGTTCAGTTACACTTACTGAACACTATGTTTGTGCAGGTATTTTGGTTGGACCTTATATACTATCTCCTTGTCAAATCTTTATATCGCGATGCAGGATTTGTGAGGTTTCATTTGACAGCTGTCATTGTTGTCGCTGTAGTCTGCTAGATCATCGTCGTGCTGCGTAGTTCGCATTTGGCGTGATAGATGCCGCCACATGAGTATATATCTTTTCCCAACTTTTATAATCTACCAGTGATAATGCGTAGACCTTCTGGCTAACAATGGGCCTCTTTCATTTAGTATCATCGTCATCTTCCTGCCCTGTTCCCAAGTTACTTGTAGTTGGTACAATATGTCCTTCTCTTCCATTCTTCCCTGTCAGCCATCACCTCATTTTACTCTCTTTTATTTCATATCCATAATTATTTTCTTTGGTCTCCCTCTCCCCTCCATCTGTCTACATCATCTAGGTATTTATACAACGTGTTACAAAAATACTTTAAAAGCCGATAGGGGGTTAAAAGGTCCCTTGTAAAGAGTCTATTTGCAATATTTGAAAACCGTAGTATGGCACAAAAAAAATTGGATTAGACATAAAATAATCATCATTGAAACGCAACCCTGAAAACATAAAACTAAAGAGTAGACTACCCAGAAAGTTATTTACATTCTTACCTAATTTCCTCTGAGAGGTAAATGATAACAACCATAAAAGACTACTTGATTATTTACATGTTTCATGGGGAATTAAACGTTGTATAGTAATAAACAGGTAGAATGAATATTCTTTGCCTTGACTTCTAAGGCTTACTAGAAGCCATTTGAAGGCACATATGTCGCGCATTTTTGGCGATAATCAACACTGTTGCGATTTCGTGTGCTGCGACCTCGCCGCGACAAATGTGCGACGGCGCAAGTATCGGGCACATGGCCATCTCTGCGACATTTTTAATTTTAATATTTAAAAACAAAATTTTGAACACAGCACTAAGACACAAATTACATACAATGAACCATCCTAGCCTTTACCCAACTATGTTGCGGTAAACGTCCAGTCTAACCGGATGTGGTTGAATACCAGTATTTTACACGGAGCTACTGCCATCAGACCTCTGCAACCCAGTTACTGGGCAATACTCTAAGGTTAGACTGGCTTCTGACTACCCGTAACGACTGTCATATGTATTCGTATGACACCCGGGACTGACTGTTTAACGTTCTCTTCGAAGCACGGAGGGATCTTGATGTGTAACGAACGGTCTTCTATCCACAGACTGACCGCGGCAAGCGCAGCTTAACCTCGCAATTTATATGATTTACGCGGTTGGTAATTAGCCATGAGCCCCTCATATACAATGAAATATACATAAATAAACTCACGCCATTTTTCCCACGGGGGTAGGCAAAAACTATAGAATGACACATGCTACGACCTTTACATGCTCCTTTCGCTTCTTCATCCACATTCATACATATTATCATACACGCACGCCGGTTGAGAGTACTACGCACCTGTCCTTTGTGAAGAAAATCACCAATAACATCGATGTATGTCCTTCTAGGACGTCCTACACCGGTGTTTCCATTGACATCCGCCTTATAAATAAGATAATAGATAATATCTTTTGTTAATCGCCGTTCACTCATTCTCTCCACATGACCAAACCACCACCACAATGAAATATAAAAGCAGAAAAAAGAACTAATTAATCTAACATAGAGATATATAACTAACTGAGCAAATCTAAGATACTAGCGCCAGAGTCCAAATTCTAAAGATTTGTCTTCATTTAATTAAATAATGAAGAAACCTTTAACCTCCATCTTATTTACTAATTACCAGACTTATTACTTTATCCTCTCCAGCATCTGTATCTGTTCTGTCAGTACCCTGCGGCATAAATCCATGTCCTCAAAGAACTGACGTTACAAAGCTACCTTGTAACTGACTGCGTAGTGTTGCGAGCGAAGGAGTTAGTTCGAGGGAACGGTGTTAAAACGGAACTAAGTGGCTAGTTCGCTGGTAGTTTTATTTTTATTTTTTTTATTCTTGACTTGGTCGCATTTGGTAGTACCACATGCACATTTAGTCTCACCTGATGGTAAACGTAGACAGGGTCTAAGATGATACACACGAATCCAAGGAACAGAGATATAGAGGGATTCCCCTATACACCTCTGTCTCTCACATACACACGACGGTACACAGTAAACTGCTTGGCTTGACTTTAATGTGAGGGTGGCAGTTAGCCAGACGGACCGTTTAGATCCTTCCACCAATCAGAATAGTCTCGACATAGATAACGATCGTTAAGTCATAACGATAAAAACATTATTATAAATGACACACAATCATAAATGACATACAATTTTTTTACATGCTATAATTTTAACTTGATCATTAACATTTTTTTTATTCATTATGAAATAATGTAGTACGGTGATTTAATCGTTACGACTTAACGACCGCAATTGATGATAAAGTAATCGCTATCTATTTTGAGACTGCAGGCCCTGGATAGTCTTCTATAAGCTGCTTTTTACATATTTAAAACTAGACAAGTGTTATTTAGTATTGCCTCACGCTATGATTTTTCCTGTATTTTTTATGTGTGGGTGGATTTTGTTATCATTTCATCCGTGCAACGAAAAGGATTTTTCATTATTTGATTTTATGACTTTCACGGAGCCGTAAACGGTGGAACTAAAAGAAAAACATGGAAGTAATCTGGCTTCTATTTTAATTTACCGAAATAAAAAAGAAGCCGTTAGTTTTTTATATACATAAACTCACGCCTTTTTCCTATGGAGGTAGGCAGAAACTATAGAACGCTATATGCTTCCTATGATCCTCAAATACTCCTTTCACTTCATCCACATTCATACAACTAATATTATAACGTCTAAGTTAGTTATCCAAGTTTACTTTTTAATAGAACTACCTAAATCACCTAAAAATAGTCCTAGAAATACTCTAGCAATCTTACTCGCTCACGATACGAACGAAGGAACTAGTTCGCCGCAACGTAGACCTAAAATACCACTCTACGTAGCGAACTAAAATTGTCAAGGTAAACGTATAACTCAATTAGGTGAAACGGTACCGACCTTACGAGTAAGTAATCATAGTAATGCAGGAAGCGATGCGATTGTGAAGGGTTTCTTTGTAGCTTGGTCTTATTTTTAGGCTCATTGTCAGTTCATGTCATATCCATTCTACCATTATTTAGTAAGTCAAATGACATCATAATCATAGTCAACCGCAGTGATAGCCTAGTGGTCTCGAGTTCGAACCTAATCTATACAATACGCACATGACATCGAAAAGTCAGAAGTACGGGCCGAACTCAAACTCAAACCCTTCAGCATGGAAAGCAAGCGTTCAAACGGACACAAATCCAAACTCCAGACTGCTACTGAGGAATTCCACACGGAAAAACAAAATAACACTTTACCCGACTTAGGGGTCGTACTCAGGACCTCACGATCAGCAGTCGCGCTTGCCACCACTAGATCAACGAGACAGTTTTTACACATTCTATTACAATATCATTTTTTCGTAGTAGCTAAGGACCGATCCAACGAAAACCTTATTTTTCTAAAGCCAAGCTGGTGGAACATATACACCATAAGGACATTTTAAACACAACACGATCCATCTCGCAAATGGTTGGCAAAGTTATTTCAGAACCCAAAACTTTGGGAGAGGGGAAAAACAAAAGTTTTATCGAATCACTAGCGGCCCGTCCCGGTTTCGCACGGGTGGACATTTGTCCCGTTTTTGCAACATTTTTCATTTATTATCCGCTCCTATTGGTCGTAGCGTGATGTTATATAGCCTATAACCTTCCTCGATAAATGGAATATCCAACACAAAAATAATTTTTCAATTCCAACCAGTATAGTTCCTGAAATTAGCGTGTTCAAAGAAACAAACTCTTCAGCTTTATAATATTAGTATAGATATTAAGAGGTGCCTTTCCACTAGAGATGTGCGGGGTGGCTAAGCAGTGAGCGAGGTCACAGCTAAACTACGCAACTATGTGTCTATTTCCATCAAAGCTAAGTGGTGTAGCGGAGTGGCTCCTCTTCTTCCTTTTCGTGTGGTTAGTGACTAACCTGGTGTCAGAGTTTATGCCGCCCATTGGCCTCTGACTTGGCTTCAAACACTGTCAAGAAATATCTCTCAGGCATGCTGCTTTCTTCACGATGTTTTTCTTCACCGTTTTTAAGCAAGTAATAATTATACAATACGCACATGAATCCGAAAAGTCAGAGGTGCGTGCCTTTGGTTCGAACTCGAGATCTGTGACTTGGCAATCCGACAGTCACACCACAAGGCTATCACTGCTATGAGCGGAGTGGCTAAGATGTGTTATGAAGATGCGCTTTGCGCTAACTACGTAGTACGTCGTCTAGTCAGCTCTGTTCCGTAGGTACTTCCCATAGCTACATCACTCACGAATCTCTAGTTCGCATCCCTCGCTTCAACTATTATGTAATAAACTTAGCTTCGTTGAACCACCAGAGCTAAACTAAGCTATGAAAATCAACCCATTCTATTGGTGCGTTTGAAACACATCTGTAGCTTAGCGACGTAACACATCTCTGGTGGAAAGGCGGCCTTAATGTGAACAGTTGTTTTTTTTTCTATTCGACTGCTTGTAGATGCTCTTGCGGACCGTTTCTACGTAACCGGGCAGATATTGGCGAGACCTGAAAGGTCTCCAACCAATGGGGACGAGTGAAATACTTAACTTTTGCTAACTACTACTACTAACATCATGACTACTAGAAACAACAGCACTAATGGCGACCCCTAACGCGACTCGGATCTCGGTTTAGGAACTTGCTGGCGGGAGGACTGGGAGGGATACAGCTTGATAAGGACTGAGTTATCGGTGTGAATGGACGGTTGGTTGTAGCTATGAATGTTTTTAACCAAAATAACTCGTGTATAAACTCGCGCGAGAGGATTTGTGGTGCTAAATTCGCTCTTTCTAGGCAAGGCCTTGGTGTTGGACGAGAGTGTTTCAATTACGCCGTGCGTTACACTTCGGTTCCGACATTCTCTCAAATGCAGTTCGGTTTTCTTTTGTGTTCCACTGCGGAGGTGAAGCAGCACGTAGGCTGTTTTTATACCTAAACCGCAAAGCAGTGGTGTAGTATGGCCTAGACGGGTCCCGAATCAAAATTTGTCAGGGAGCCCTTCCACCCGACTGCGGCGAAGCCCAAACGAGGAAACCCAAACCAAATAACCATGGTTCATGGTTGTATGGAGTGTCTCGGGTGTTCTGAGTCTAGCGTTTAAGAGTTTAGAGTTTGGCGTACGGCCTAAGAGTTTGAGTGGGATTATGGATAACATTTTACGAATTTTTGCTTACACACGTCGGGACCCTGTAGCCCGGGAGCCTCGTATTATTGTTACAGCTGATACAGCGGTACCTTCGCCCCTACCGCAGAGTGACCCAAGCTTGCTCTAAGGGATGATTTCCACCAAACGGCTCGCATCGCATCGGATCGGAAAGGATACGAACGGATGCGGCGACAGCCGATAGCGTCCGACAGGATGTCAACGCATACGATCGGCTCCGTACCGTCACTTGCGAACGTATCCGTTTCTGCGCCTAGTCAAATAATTTCGTTCCTACCGTGTTGACAGGCGAAAAGATCCGATCGGATACGACGATAGGCAAACGGAGCTGTACGCGCGTCGTTACATACTTTCGGCTACGATCGTGTGTCGCGGAAGACGCCCGTGGTCAAGCTGCTGTACGCGACTTGGCAATACTGTGTACACGATTGTATATTGTTTAAAGATTGTAAAATCAGATCCGACTTGAGCCGTTTGGTGGAAATCATCCTTAAGATCACTTTAAGGCTGACCTTCAATCCATGCAGCATTTTATTGATGAACTTGGATCTAATTCGCACCAAAACATAGAATCATTATCATTAACTAGAGTAAAAGATATTAAACAAGCCATTAACAGCATACACTCAATTATATTAATTAAACACCTATAATTATACCGGTTATAGTCAATAATGACCGGTCATTATTAACACTGACTTGCGTGTTAACTACGTAATTAGTAATAACTAGATTGTTACTGACAATACATTATTAATTACTAACTGTGTGCTTGTCGTATTGCCTGCTATTAATTTAAAATAATAATTATACGATTAGCGAGGTTAAGCTGCACTTGTCGCGGTCATTCTGTGGATGGGTGACCGTTCGTTACACATCGAGAGACCCCTCTGTGTCTCGGAGAGCATGTTAAACCGTCGGTCCCGGATGTCATACGGAGATAGACAATGGAACTCCTCAATGACGAACAGTACGCATAATGTGATCATGTGATTATGTTACGAGCAGCGTCTTTAGTAGGTCCAACCATGTTTTATTTAAGGCCACTAAACTGAAAAATTCAGAAGTCGGTGTTTTCAATTTGGTTCAGCGTGGATCAGCACCGACTTCTGAAAGTGTTAATTTTATAATTAGTTTTTTGAAGTCGGTTTTATATTTGTTAAAATCTTTTTTATTTAGCCAAGAATCACATGATGGGTGACTAATCCATTTCCAAACAGGGCTATCAACTCTCACAAAATTATATTCATTTCGTTGGCCCATTTTCCGAAGTTAATGTTTATAGCATACGTTATAAATATCACTTTAATATTTTTATTATTTATTACGGTTAACCCTGTTACAAGTTAATCAGAATTAGGGTCACTTAATAGCCCCGCAGGTTTGGTTCGCCGAGTGTAATTTAATATATACTCGACGGCTTCCTAGGGTTTATTTATTGACTAAATTATTTTGCATACAGGTTGGTTATTACGTATGTGGTTATTATGTACGGCTCAGAGTATTAGGCCGTGAAGAAGACGGATGAAGGAAGATTACACGTAGCGGAGATGAGAATGTTGAGATGGATGTGTGGAGTGACACGAATGGATAAAGTAAGAAATAAATATAATAGAGGAAGTTTGAAAGTGGCACCAGTGACAGAATAACTTTTTAACAAAAATAACTTCAAATTGTCTATCTCCAAAGTTCTTCATCAGATCTTCACCAAATTTGAATGGGACCGAGCACCGACTTCTGAATTCTTAATTTTAGTGGCCTTTATTAAAACATGGTTGGACCTACTAGAGACGCTGCTCGTAACGTAATCACATAATCACATTATGCGTACTGTTCGTCATTGAAGAGTTCCATTGTCCATCTCCGAAGTTCTTCATCAGATCTTCACCAAATTTGAATGGGACCATTTCGAAAGAATACTCTTTCAAACAAAAAAATAATCATTAAAATCAGTTCACAATTAGCAAAGATATCGCAGAACAAACACAAAAAAGAAAAAAGAAACATACAGTCAAATAGAGGACCAGGTCTCCTTTTTTGGGTTAAAAATTTAAGGAAATCGTTTGTCTTGGTATGGCATGTGATGAGCAGGGATGAAAAACATGTGACTAAGAGAGTGATGAATATGAATGGAGGGGGAGAGGCCAGAGGGAGACCAAAGAAAAGATGGATGGATTGTGTGAGGGAGGATATAAAATATAAGGGAGTAAATGATAATGAGACGGCTGACAGGGAAGAATGGAAGAGAAAAACATATCGCGCCGACCCCAAGTAACTTGGGACCAAGGCAGGAAGATGATGGCAGGGTGGTTATTTGAGATGGGGCAGTAAGGACAACCATAATCGTTGTAGTTACAGGACAACGTTCTTATGGGCATTCAATAACATTTGAAGGCATTACAACAAATTGCATTTACTGGTTTGGAAAGAATGGTACCGTCAGCGAAACAAAAGACAATTTTTAGAAATATTTTTTATCTTCTTCTTTTCGTGTGGTTAGTGACTAACCTGGTGTCAGAGTTTATGCCGCCCATTGCGTCTGACTTGGCTTCACATGCCGTCGAGAAATATCTCTCAGGCATACTGGTTTCCTCACGTTGTTTTCCTTCACCGTTTTTAAGCAAATGATAATTATACAATACGCACATGAATCGGAAAAGTCAGAGGTGCGTGCCTTGGGTTCAAACTCGAGACCTATGACTTGGCAGTCTTACGGTCACACTACTAGGCTATCACTGCTAGTTATTGCGATGACTTGTTGTAACTTTTGCTTCAATTCATTTATCGCCCCAAAACCACTGGAAACACTATCAACACAAACCTACCCTAAGAAAATTCCAGAAATAATCACTTCAGTCCAATCCAGCAGTGAATTATACCGTAAAATGGTTTATTAACTGTTATTATTCTGGTCACGCTACCACATGACGGGGCGCGGCGTGTCAGGGACGATGACGTCATTACCGTGACGTCATGGACGTGTCATCGTCTGTCTAAATTGGCGGGATGATGGGCGTATCGCGAGTGTCTAATTTGGTTTGATAGAATGTTGGGATTAATTATTGCTTGTGATTTGTGATTATAAGAGAAAAAAAGACAGAAAGAAAATTAATTTATTCAGCCAAGAACACAATGATAGCATAAATAAAATAAAATAAAGAAAGAAAGAACAATATAAAAAGAATTAAACATACACATTTTATGCTGTCGATCATGTCCATGCCGAAAAGGTCACCAACTCAGCATATGCTAGGCGTCAAAACACCCAGCGCTGATTTTCAGCTGGTACCCCCACAGTGATACACGGATGGAGGTAGTTAATTTTAAATATATATTCTATTATACTTGACTGGATAAGTGTTTTATAATGTCTCAATAAACAATGCATATACTATAGTATAGGTAGATATTGAGATAAACTACAAAAATATAATAAAAAATAAAAGATAAAAACTACTTTTAATTTATGACAGCTAATCAGAATATGGCAATGTCAATTGAAATAGCAGGCGGCGCGGTACGCACTTCCTGTTAAGATGAAGCGTTGACATCTATCCATTTTATATCAGAAATTGATATTTGATAGTGATATTAGAAGAAAGAAACTGCAACTGCTAATTGTGAGGTCCTGGGTTCGATTCCCAGGTCAGGCAGTGTTATTGAGTTTTTTCGGATGAAATTCCTCAGTAACAGTCCGGAGTTTGGATTTGTGCACAGTTGATGGCAATAGGCTCGCCCCCTATTACATGGGACTTAAACATAACAGCGAAATGAGGGTGTTACTATACACGTCTACCCAACCCTTCGGGGAATACAAGCGTGATGTTATGTATGTTTATTCAAATATCGCTAGAGGGGCTCGTGGTTAGTTAAGAACCGCACCGACCATACAATTTGCGAGTTTAAGCTGCGCTTGCCGCGGTCAGTCCGTGGATGGGTGACCGTTTGTTACACATCGAGAGCACTCCGTGCAGTCGGTCCCGGGTGTCATACGAATACCTATGACAGTCGTTACGGGTAGTCAGAAGCCCGAAAATCGGACAACCGATCTAACCTTAGGATATCGGCATTGCCCAGTAACTGGGTTACGGAGACCTGATGGCAGTCGCTCTGTGTAAAATACTGGTATTCAGCCGCATCTGGTTAGACTGGAAGCTGACTCCAACATAGTTTGGAAAAAGGTTAGGCAGAACTGTGTTTTTCAAATACCGAAAAATTGCTTCCAAAAATAATATTTTTTTGGAATAAAACTCGCAGTATCCGTCGTGCGTAAACCCAATAATCGTTGGTAGGCTAAACTGATTTGAGCGTCACGCTATTCCGAATAAATCTAGTTTGGTCTAGAATAAACTGGTTTATACTGAAATCTAGTTTGACTGGCAGCAATAAAATATCGGAATACTCTTAATTGGTGTAATATTGTTTTAGTTTTTATAATAACACTAGCTGTTTCCTCACGGCTCCGCCCACGTAAGAAGTTTTAAATATAGCCTATGTTACTCAGTGATAATGTAGCTTTCTAACGGTAAAAGAATTTTAGAAATCGGTCCAGTACTTTATAAATTTATTCGTTACATACAAAAATACAAATCTTTCCTCTTTATAATATTAGTATAGATAACATCAATCACGCCTGTATTCCCGAAGGGTTGGGCAGAGGTGTATAGTAACACCCTCATTTCGCCGTTATGTTTAAGTGCCATGTAATAGGGGGCGAGCTTGCCATCAACCGGGCACAAATCCTAACTCCGGGCTGCTACTGAGGAATTCCACAAGGAAAAACCCAGTAACACTTTGCCTGACCTGGGAATCAAACCCAGGACCACACGATCCACCTCTAGACCAACGAGGTAGTTGTTATTTCTCCTTAGTAATCTGGGTTTTGCTGCGTTTTCTATGGTTTTTGCGTTAACTGTAAAGGGAGAACACTGCGAGGAAATATGCACATCAGATACCGCTCCAAAAGTCCTCAATTGTCTGCGTACCAGGCCAGCCTGGTGGACAAAAGCCTAAACCCTTCTCATTCTAAGAAAAGGTCCGTCCCCAGCAGTGCAACAGTACTGGGCTGAATGTTATGCAAATTTGGAATAAAGCTCCAGTTTGACACTCTCTTAAGAGCAGAGGAAATAACACAATTTGCCGTTACATTCTATTTAATAGGCCATATTCCAAAATGTTATTAAAATAAGCCACATTCTCTCGTTTATAGGAACGTTAGAAGCTGTTAACAAAAATGGCCGCCGTAATGTCTGTGTTACGGTTATAATTGAATAGAGTACACAGTGCGGAAATGTAATTGAAATTAGCTATTACAATATTGCCGAGAGTATCTAAAAATTGCCAAATACCGGTAAACCGGTACTTTGAATTCTGGGGTAACTTTAAAAAAAAAGTTTCGTAATAAAACTCAAGTTGTACAAATTCTGAACGCATTCTTCCTATTATTTTTTTACCTTTGGCAGCATTAATCGTCACTGGTAGCGTGTGATTAGTCGCAGTGGGTGGATTCTTGCCGGTTGATGGAAAATTATTAAAAATTTGTCAGTAATAGTTTTGTATAATTATTTATTCCTTATTGGGGTTACTTTCTAATTCCTTAGAAAAAAAGGGAGGTATCAAAGGAACCCCACCCCAATCATTGTTTAACATTTATTAAATTCCTCCAAAAAGAATAATATAGATATAAAATCGATAGCTAATAACTTTGCCACAGAATTCAGAAACAGTGTAAAAAATATCTTGCCTTAAGTGTAATCATCGTCTCTTGTTGAGTGAATCTGAATATATGTTCCCACAGAACAAATCAATGTACTTCAAGAAAGCCACAAATAACAGTGTGCTTAAACTAATTAGAAACTTAAATACAAATAAAGCTCATGGGGTAGATAACATTCGGTGTGTTGATATAAAATCCATCTGTGACAAGTTGACAGGCGTTATTGTCAAACTAATTAATACCAGTTTAAAACAAGGGAAATACCCGGAAGGATTAAAAACAGGAATTGTGCGACCAATACACAAAAAAATACCCGGAAGGATTAAAAACAGGAATTGTGCTACCAATACACAAAAAGGCAGCTATGACGATTATGCAAATTATAGACCGATCACTATTCTACCAGTTATTGACAAGATAGTAGAAAAATATGTTTGTAACCAGATACAAGACTTTTATATAAAAAATGACGTCTTGTCCAATACACAATACGGTTTTCAACCAAATAAGTCCACTTCTCAGCTGTTATCAAAGTTTACGAATGAGGTCAACCAAAATCAAAAATCATGTCATCCTGCTATTCATCGACTTCAGCAAGGCGTTCGACACGCTTAGGCACGACACGTTGTTGACGAAACTAGATAACTCTGGAGTTCGAGGACCAATACTAGAATGGTGCAAGGATTACCTCAAAAATCGTAAATATAAAGTTAAGATCGGTAATGAAGTCAGTGATGCTATAGAAGTTACTGAAGGAACGGCCCAAGGTTCAGTACTCGGACCCTTACACTATCTGGCATATGTCAACGACATGGAACATGTGGTCAGCCACTGTTCCGTTTATCAATATGCAGATGACACATGCCTTGTATCTGCCAACAGAGACATAAAAATGGCAGCTCAAAGGTTGCAGCAAGATTTTACTCGAGTTTCCAAGTGGGCACACGATGCTGGACTGGTTCTGAATGCAGATAAAACTAAAATCATTCACGTCCACTCTAGCCATCTAAAACACGTTACTTCTTTTAAGATAATTGCGCATAGTCACAGTTGTCTTCACTCCGCATCTTCAGGTACATGTGGATGTGAGGCAATTGGCCAAGTAACGCACCACACCTACCTTGGATTAATTGTAGACAATCGATTGAGCTGGAGCTTTCACGTGGACTCAGTATGTGACAAGTTGCGAGCCATACTGGCAAAATTCTACATTTTAAAGCCTAAAGTTCCATTTAAAATCTTACTCAGTATGTACATTGCTTTAGCAGAATCAATTATAGCATACGGAATTACGAGTTATGGGCGAACATTTAAATCATATATTGAAAGAATATGCAAACTGCAAGTTAGACTTGTAAAACTCATTGTACCCAAAAAAATAAAACACCAACATAAAGATAACGTCATAGAATTATTTAAATATTGTAATATATTGCCAGTATAGAGTAGAATCAACATGGCCCTCTTAATTGAACAATTTAATAATAATGTTATTCAAATACCCATAACTCATAAAATAATCACGAGAAGTATTACCAAAAATAAATTAATAGTACCTCAGGTAAGAAATTTCTATGGTAGGCGAACAGTAGAATTTATAATTCCCACAACAATCAATAAAATTCCGCAAAACATAAAAATAGAAGTCGAACCTTCGTTCATGGAAGGCAAGTGTTTTATCGCTACGCTATCAAAGCTAAAATAGTAAAAATTTAATTGAAAAAATATCATCTTCCCGACAGCTTTAAAAACTTACTAAAAATATGGAAGCAAGATGAAAGAGATAACATGCAGTCGGAGGCATCAGGTATTTCTGTTCACGATCATAAGCTTTTAACGTAGTTGAATTTTTTGGTTTTACATTTTGACACCTCATTTATTAAAATCCATCCAGCCGTTGGGATGATACGAGGGTACAAAGAATCCTACATACATATAAAGGGTGTAAAAATACCCTTAACAAAGCCGAGAGCCATGTATTCTTTCCATCATTACGAAGATTTTTTGGTATTGGGCCATACCTGGGAACCGACTGGTTCTGGAGATATTGAAGGTCAAAGTCACAATATTTTTGTACGTTTTTCACGAAAACTAAGTTAAAATGTTATTATTACTAAACATTCTTCTATACAAACATTATCAACATTTTCGAAATGTAGGCACAGTCTGCTGCGCACGCGCTTACATTGCGCGCCAATTAAAAGCTGTTTTTAATACCATAAAATAAAAGTCGTTTCCCAGCAATTATTTTTGCTGTATGTTACTTAGTTTTGTGTGCAGTATGTGTAGAATTCGGCTTCGTTAAGGTTATTTTTACACCCAGTATAGATACGAACGAAAAATATAACCCTACCTTCTGTTGCGCAGTGGATTAAAAAAAGGGATGAAACAAAAAACGGTGCATTAATTTCATAGAATTTCAACCCACTTTTGATAAAGTCTGCAGACTAATTTATTAGAGGGACAAAGGGAACTGAACCCAGGGGTATAATATGTTAATTTTGGATCCAAAACAGAGTTTGATAATAATTAGTGGCCCGTGTTATTTAAATACAACTAGAATTATTTTCAGTCTTTGTTAAATTTTCAGTCATAGTACAGCGGTTGAACGCTTGCCTTCCATGCAGGAGGGTCTGAGTTCGATCTCGGCCCGCACGTCTGACTTTTCGAATTTATGTGCGGATCAAAATTTGATTATCAGTTGCGTTAACGGTGAAGGAAATACATCGTGGGGAAACCTGCACACCTGAGAAGGCTCCATAAAGTTCTCAATGGTGTATGTAATCTGCCAACCCGCACCAGGCCAGCGTGGTGGACTAAGGCCTAAATCCTTCTCGTTCTGAGAAGAGGCCCATGCCCAGCAGTGGGACAGTAATGGGCTCATTATGTTATGTTAATTATTATTATAAAAATATTGAAAAGGGCAAAGCTGTTGTTTGATACGGGGATAAAAACAGCGTTATGAGATTATTATAAAACCTAGTGTGATCCGATAGCTCAAACGCTTAAAGCAACGCGGCCACCGAACGGATAATAAACATAGGGATACATTATAAATGAACTTTACAAATAATAGTTCCCACTTTCAAAAGTTCTAGCTTTAAAATTAATAATTTGCACTTAAATTTTGTTGCTTCTGGCTTCAAAGTCTCCCGCAAAAAGAAATAAAATGACCAACAGAGAGCTCAAAGGTATGTTAGGTTATGTTAGAACTTTGACCACTCAACGCACGAGCCGAGCGAGCAAAGCGAGCCGTGCCGTGCCGTGGCAGTGACCGGCGAGTGCCAGAAACTAGGAACAAACTTTGTTCCTTATATTTTTAAATATTTCTATAAAAAATATTTAAAAATATAAAAAATACTAGCCCACCATAGGGAACAAGGTCCAAGCCACCGGTGATCAGGGCCTCAGAGAGAGGAACTTCCTAACAATACGTGCCGTGTCCGGAAGTACCGCTTTCTGCATAAGGCCCTTGATCCAGCCGCCCAACAAGAGCCTCATCAGATGTTAGTCGAGGCTCTTGGCTAGTAAGCCATTGGCACGATGACTGCTGAGTCAATCTCCCATATGTCGACAACCTCGTGTGCCAAGTCAAATGTATTATATAATAAATGATTTTTATTTCTGTAAATAAATCTGTTACAGACACTTTTGCAAGTCAATGTAATGTTTTGTATTAAGACTAGATTGCCTTTCCTATCTGGCTAGCTCTGAGAAGAAAAGCTGAAACAAACTCAGAGATAAAGGTCTCTTTTAAATTCCAGTACCTGGATGACCGAGCCTTGCTCGGTTTCTTTTTTTGGTAAATCGTGCTTTTTGGAAAGAAAAAAAAGGAAAAAAGAAAAAGAAGGAACTTGAAAATAAAAAGGGAAAAAAATAATCATCTGGACTCGAACCGGGGTTTTCTGGGTTCGGGACCGCCCTGTTTCCCACCTGAGCTATTATAATCTTGAAGATGATCGCGAAATTTACCTTCGTATTCTAATTATATTGTAGCAGCTTTCCTTTGTCTGAAAACACGGATAAAACGACGTTTTCTACAAATGAAACCTAGATCAAAAGCTAGATCGATTTATCACCCCCGAAACCCCCTGCATACTAAATTTTATGAAAATCGTTGGAGCCGTTTTCGAGATTCAGATTATATAGGTATATATATATATACAAGAATTGCTCGTTTAAAGGTATTAGAATGCATTGTGGTAGGTATAAAAACTATGCGAGTGTAACAGTGTAGGGCAACGTCTGGAAAGTCAAAGTATTTAATATCTCTTTATCCTTCTCACCTTTCACGAGAAGTTATATTATTAATAATTATTACTTCATACAAGTACCATAAAATATTTTCTGAATATAATTTCAGTAATTATTTTCAACTTTATGCAAATGTATGTAAAATTGCTTCTTCAAATTATTACCTTTCTATGCAAAATAGGTCTCAAATTGTTAAGAATGTTTTTGTATCGTGTCGTGGAAAGCCTTCTTTTTTTAAGTAAATTAACTGTAATTTAAGAATCAGAAACGTTATTAAGGTTTCAAATGAAATATCTGTCTTCTTCTTTACATAGTATAAAACAAAGTCGCTCCCGCTGTCTGTACGCTTAGATCTATTAAACCACACAACCGATTTTGATGCGGTTTTTTTTAATAGATAGATTGATTCAAGAGGAAGGTTTATAAGCCCCACATTAGAATCTACATTGCACCCGTGCGAAGCCAGGGTGGGTCGCTAGTTTTACATAAAATATTATGGAATGAACCTGGTTACCTGCTTAACATCCTACTCACGTATTTTCAATTGTTATGTATATTTTACAGCGTTGACCACATAAACAATTGGATCAGGTTGAACGTGAAAGGGTCGCATTTCCATTAGGTATATTTAAATTAGCGTGTACAGTCAAGAGCAAAAGTCGATGAATCTTCTTCTTTACATCTATATAAATAAAAATGAATCGCCAAATGTGTTGCTAAGCGCAAAACTTGAGAACGGCTCGACCAATTCGGCAATTTTTTTTTATACCTTATATTCCTTGTGGCATAAGGAAGGCTCTTATGGAGAGAAAAAACATAAAAATTGCGTGGAAAATAGTAAAAACAAAACAAACAGCTTTTCAGAGAACGAAGTCTGTCCGGGCAGCTAGTAGTATAATAAAACAAAGTCGCTTCCGCTGTCTGTACGCTTAGATCTTTTAAACTACGAAACTGATTTTAACGCAGTTTTCAGCAATAGATAGAGTGATTCAAGAGAAAGGTTTAAATACCCCACATTAGTATCTACATTGCACCCGTGCGAAGCCGGGGCGGGTCGCTAGTATTTTATAATTTTGAAATTAATTTTCGTAGAAACCAATATTAGTTCTGATGCAGTCGTAACAGTATTATCGGATTAATTATTACGTAACATCACGCCTGTATTCTTTGAAGGGTTGGGTAGAGATGTATAGTAACACCCTCATTTCGCCGCTATGTTTAAGTCCCATGTAATAGGGGGCGATCTTATTGCCATCAACCGGGCACACGTCCAAACTCCGGGCTGCTACTGAGGAATACAACACGGAAAATCCCAGTAACATTGGCCGACCTGGGGATCGAACCCAGGACCTCACGATCAGCAGTCGCGCTTGCCACCACTAGACCAACAGCGCAGTTAATTATTATTATTTTTAGAATAAAATAATTGTTACCAAGCTTTTACTAATAAAAGTTGCGGTTTAAAGATGATGTAGTGACAAAAATTGAAAGGAGTATGCTTAGGTGGTTTGGCCATGTTGAGAGAATGAGTGAACGGCGATTAACAAAAGAAATTTATAAGGCGGATGTTAATGGGAACGCCGGTAGAGGACGTCCTAGAAGGACATATATCTATGTTATTGGTGATGTTCTTCACAAAGGTCAGGTGCGTAGTACTCTCAACCGGCGTGCGTGTATGACAAGATGTATGTATGTGGATGAAGCGAAAGGGGTATGTAAGAGTCGTAGCATGTGGCGTTCTATAGTTTCTGCCTACCCCCATGGGAAAAAGGCGTGAGTTTATGTATGTATGTATGTACTAATAAAACATATTTTAAACTTTGTACAATCTTTGTATCAGTCATGATAGCCTAGCGATTAAATGCCTGCCTTTCATGCAGGAGGTTCTGAGTTCGATCCCGGCCGGTACCACTGACTTTTCGAATTCATGTGCAGATCAGAATTTGATTATCACTTTCTTTAACGGTGAAAGAAAAACATCGTGAGGAAACCTGCACACCTGAGAGGGCTCCATAAAGTTTTCGATGGCGTGTGTAGTCTGCCAACCCCCACTAGGCCAGCGTGGTGGACTAAGGCCTAAACCCTTCTCATTCTGAGAAGAAGCCCGTACCCGGCAGTGGGACAGTAATGGGCTTATTATGTTTATGATTTATGTCCAATCATCACTTACTTTTGGTGTTGACTGTACCCAAACGTGGGACCAAACTCGAGACCTCGACTTCCATATCCGTCCCAGCTACCAACCAAATACATTATAACAGCTACAAATGACGTCATATCACCTTGCGACCACACACAGCTCTGCTCACTCCAAGGAGGAAACTGGCCGTAAAGATAAGAGTAAACAGAGAGCATATTCCGGTACGCTACGAGCTTTATCACGTCATAAGATTTGATACACTAAACCTTCATTATGTCCTCCTTAATGTGAATTAAATGACATTGTGCAGTTACTACTATGAAGGGACTATCCCAACATGTACCATAAAGGCACCCATAGACATTTCCGCGTCGTACCGTACGCATCGGTCGGATCGTATTAAATGGATTTAAATATTTTTTGTATTTTTACCCCGTGTAGGGTTAGAATATAAAACTTCCTCACCGCACGCTGGGAATAGACGCGTGTTTTAAGATTCAACAAAACCCAGCACGCTTGGTGGTAGGTCCTGTATGGTCCGCCTGGCTAGCTACCGCCCTGACATTAAAGTCCGGCGCCAAGCAGTTTACTGTGTTCCGTCGTGCGTATGTGAGTGCTAGAGGGGTATAGGGGAATCTCTCTATATCTATGTTCTTTTGATTTGTGTGCTCCATCTTAGACCCTGTCTGCGGCTACCATCAGGTGAGATTAGGGCCAACCGCGACCAAGTCAAGAATAAAAATTAATGAATACAAGTATGGGCTTCATACAAATACGTTTACGCATCGGTACAAGACAGAACGCACGTACTGTCACAAGAGTAAAAAGCTAGTTATGGTGGTTAAAATTGCATATTGTAGCGCGCATCGTTCGATACCTACCAGATTCCGCGTGGAGGCCTAGCATTTCCAAGAATCCTCTCGGCGCGGGCGCGGCGTATCGCGTCACCTCGCGCCGACCAATTACAGCGCTCGATGACGCGCGACGCTTGCCTACGCAAGCCGCCATTCGCGACAGACCCCGCTCACTCCGCGCGCGAGCGACACGTATTAATTATCTAGCCGGAGCACGCGCGACCACGTGCATTTTGTATTCTCTCGTGTATCTCTTTTCTCTCCCATATTTTTATTGTGTTAACTGACGTCATTAAAGTACTTTAAAGATGACGTGGACGTTTTAATTCAAAGTGTTACACCCTGACTCTACAATATAAAATAATAAAAAAAAACATTTATTTCAGACAAGAAAGTCCACAGGCAAGGCAAGGTTGTTAGTAACAAGAATTTTGCTTATTAATAATGTTAGTAATTAAAAAGTAATAAAGTACCTATATAAGTATAATATAGGTAGTATTAAAAAAATTGCTCTAAGAATTTTGTGGGGTTCCTCAGTATCAGAAATTGAACAACTTTCGTCGAACAACTTTTCGAAATTCGCGTATTTTTTTATTACTTTTCATACAAGTGATATAAAATTATTTTTTATTTTCAGTTGCTAAGGCTACTATACTGTATTAGTTTTTTACACGCTGAGAAACAAAACGTGAGGTTACACCGATATCGGAAATAACATGTAAATTAACACAACGATAAAATGATTCATGTAGCTTAAACACGATATGATCTGTAGATACTTACATAATGGCGTGTGCTGGCTTTAGGTCGTAGCAACGTAGATTTCGTAGCAACGGCGTAGCATACAGCGTAGCGTACGTCGTAGCATAGTTTGAACGCAGAAATACAGTAGTGATTTGGGATTCGGTAGCGTTGTATTGTCGGAATCATGAATTATTACATCATAAATGTTAACGTCATGACTACAAAACATATCTTCGATGTTAAACTTACTGAAATGTTTGGAAGCGCACTACAAACAACTTTTGAACTATAATCGCCCCGGTTAAACTTCAGATAAATTAAGGGCCGGTTTGTTGATCCCTGATTAAGTCAACCAATAGTCAAAAATAGTAAGTACTTCCTCTTAGCCTTTTCCCAATTATCTTGGGGTCAGCTTCCAGTCTAACCAGATGCGGCTGAATACCAGTATTTTACACGGAGCGACTGCCATCAGACCTCCGCAACCCAGTAACTGGGAAATGCCGATATCCTAAGGTTAAACTGTTTGTCAGATTTTCGGGCTTCTGACTACCCGTAACGACTGTCATAGGTATTCGTATGACACCCGGGACCGACGGCTTAACGTGCTCTCCGAGGCACGGAGGGGTCTCGATGTGTAACAAATGGTCACCCATCCACGGACTGACCGCGGCAAGCGCAGCTTAACCTCGCAAATCGTACGATCTGCGTGGTTGTTATTTAGCCACGAGCCCCTCTCCTCAATAGTCAAATATAGTAAAAAAAATATTTAACCAGTGTTTAAAATTTTTATGAATTTTTAACCATCGGTTGGCTTAAGTAGGGATAAAAATAAACTGTATTATCTATATCTATATTCTATACTAATATTATAAAGAGGAAAGATTTGTATTTTAGTATTTTTATATATAACGAATAAACGAAAAAACTACTGGACCGAATTCAAAAATTCTTTTGCCATTAGAAAGCTACATTATCACTGAGTAGCATAGGCTACGGGCGAAGCCGTGAGGACACAGCTAGTAGTATCTCCTGCCCTGGTCCCAAGTTACTTGGGGTTGGCGCAATATGTTTTTCTCTTCCACTCTTCCCTGTCAGCCGTCTCATTATCATTTACTCCCTTATCTTTCATATCCTCCCTCACACAATCCATCCATCTTTTCTTAGGTCTCCCTCTCCCCCTCCATCCATCAACATTCATATTCATCACTCTCTTAGTCACATGTGTTTCATCCCTCCTCAGCACATGCCCATACCAAGACAAACGCTTTCCTTTCACTTTTTCAGGACACAGCTAGTCTGTAATAAACTAAATGAATAAGGTCATCCAGCAATGTCAACACCAAGCTTTGATCATCAGTGTAGGTTATGAAGTACCTACCTATTAAGTGCGTATTTCCTGTTGATAAATATATCGATACACGTACATTCCAAGATACCCCTATCCGTCGTAATGTGAAACGAATGACGCGACACATTGCAAAAACGACGTGAACGCGTCGCTCGTATGACGACGTAAGTGAACTGTAGGAATTAGATTGCTTGCAAATAAAATGGGTATCATTGTATATTAGACATGTGTACATCTGTTTGTATTTTGGGAAAAAATCAATTTATATGAAATACTATGTAAAAGCATTTTTTGACGAAACGTTTGGTGCACTGGTAGAGCGATTGGCTTCTGCGCTTCGGGTCGCCGGTACGATTTCCGCACGGGATAAGTATTTGTATGGCCTATAGGTAATTGTTACAGGTCTGGGTGTTTGTGCATGTGAAGATTTGTGTCTGTAAACGCACCCACGATACAGGAGAAATCCTAGTGTGGGGCAACGTTTTTTTTTTTTAAACTATAAACATGATTTATTTCAATTAGGCACATAAAAGGCACCTTTGAACGTTAAAATTTACAAAAAAAAAACATAGAATTGATTCTAGTCGCCCCTTCCAAAAGGTGGTTTCGTATGGAGAAGAATGGGTAAGAAACTCCACCGTTACTCTTTTAAAATGTCTTACAATATTTTGTATAGGTACATTAATTATACAATTATATGTGAAGACGATGCACCTAGAATGAAATTACTCTACCACAATAGGTAAAAAGAATTGAAAATGAAGCAATGACAAATTAATTATGTGATAGATACATTACATAACATCACGCCTGTATTCCCCGAACGGTTGTGCAGAGGTGTATAGTAAGACCCTCATTTCACCATTATATTTAAGTCCCATGTGATAGGGGGCGAGCCTATTGCTATCAACCGGGCACAAATTCGAACTTCAGGCTGCTACTGAAGAATTTCACACGGAAAAAACCTAATAACACTTTGCCTGACCTGGGGATCGAACCTAGGACCTCACTATCAGTAGTCGCGCTTGCCACCAACGAGGTAGTGTAAGTAAATACTTATCATTATGATGGATGTTACAGCCCGTTCACACAGCGGATCCGTAGATACTAGATGTGTTGTTCACACCTGTACCGACGGATCAGTTAAACAAATGGCAGCTGCGTCGCATCTGGCAGACAGGATACGATAAAAATAACGGATCCAGTATTTTTTACTGAATTCAGAATACTGTCATGTATGTGAACTCGCTCATACAATACGCCGACACGTTTGGTACAGTGGCTAAGCTATTGGCTTCAGCGCTACGGGTCGTGGGTTCGATTCCCGCACGGAACAAATATTTGTATGGCCTACAGATAGTTGTTCCGGGTCTGGGTGATTGTGCATGTGAAGATTTGTGTCTGTAAATGCACTCACGATACAGGAGAAATCCTAGAATAAGGCAACGTTTTTTAAAAATAAAAAAATAAACAACTACAGGCGCCATCACCAAAATAAAAATGGGTCCTGTAAACAGTTTCTGTGTGAACTAGCTGGTACTGTTGGTGCATTGCCATTTGTATGCAACGTTGCAAGGCTTGCCTCATCTTTCTCTGAAGTTATAATATAATATGTAAATATACTCACGGCGTCAACATTTTATAATGAGAGCATAAATAACTTTTGTGTTGAGTTGTCCCGCTTTCACCATGTCGTGAATTTAGTCTTTAAACATTAAAACAATGATAGCTTAGCGGTTGAACGTTTTGCCTTCCATCAATGGGGGTTTAACATAAGATAACACCACGCTTTGTATTCCCGAAGGGTTCGGCAGAGGTGTTTTTGTAAAACTCTCGATTCGCCAGTTATGGTTAAGTCCCATTTATTTATTTATGTATTTCTTTAAAAGGTTTAGATATCATCTTCTTCCTGCCCTTATCCCACACTAGGTGGCGTCGGCACAACATATACCTATTTCATAAGTCCATGTTGTTAGAGGTTTTGGCTTATTGTTTTATGACCGGCTGCCTGCTTGACATCAACCCTCCTTGGGAATATTCGATGAGCCGTCGCGCGGGTGACCCAATGTGCTTGCTGATATTATGCACTGGTTCCAAAAATGATATGCTTGTCAATCTTATTGCCGACAACTAAGCAGACTATTTTCTTCTTGGTGGAGTATACATTGAAGTTCCTCGAATAAATGGAAAAAGGTTTAGATATATTTATAACATTTATTAGGGGGCGAGCCTATTTCCATTTACCGGGCACAAATCCAGACTACAGGGTGCTACTGAGAAATTCCTGATGGAAAAATTCAATATCACTTTGCCCAACCTGGGGATCGAACCCAGGATCATATGCTCAACAGTCGCGCTTGCGACCAACAAGGCAGTTATGGGAGTCTAAGTTCTATTATAATGTTAATGAGTCACGAGTTACTTAAAATAAAACACATAACAAAACACTAACTAGCTAATGTCACTTAAAATCATTAATCACCACAAAAAAATCAGACGCCATCACGCCATCAAAATTAATGAGCGTTCCGTAAGAAAACACATTATTACTAGGTGATGAGTGCTATACATATACTGGCCTGCAAAATTAAGTATCACATTTTTAAAATTGCAATAACTTTTTAGGTACACAAGATATATTTTCGAAACAAAAAGGACTCAAAAAAAGAGTTTAACTTTGTTATTATAGTTTCAAAGAAAGCTGATAAAAATTGCTATAAAACGTTTTTTATTTTAAATCTCTAACTTCTATAGTTTAGAAAAAATTGAAATTTTAAAAGTGTGATACTTATTTTTGCAGGCCAGTGTAGTTAAGGATGTCACACACGGTGCAGATACTATAATATTTTATCTACGAGTATCTGCATATAAAAACTTATGGTGTCTGAAGGTATCACACACGATAAAGCTACGACAATATCGTCAGTGGAAAGGTAAAAAGACTAAAGCGCCAATATACCTACTTTACAGTAGAGAGATTCAAAGTATTTTTTAAGAAAATAATCATAGTTATTTTTCTTACAGTATACATATTAAATAGATAATTTAATTATCTATTTAATATGTGTAATCTCTCTACTGTAAAGTAGGTACATTGGCGCTTTAGTCTTTTTACTTTTCCACTGACGATATACCTATGAAAACCGATACATTCAGTTAACCAAATTTATATCTGCAAATACTATCTTCATATATTTTGTAACTAACAGATTTTTTGGTATCGGTCGGTATCTTAAAATATTTAACGATAAATTTATATTATTATCTATACCGTGTAGGGGAAGGTTTGGTATATTGGACCATTCGTTAAGTTGGACCACCATCAAATAACAGTTTAGTAGTATATTGATTTTATAATTGGCAACGCCAAACGACAATCAACTAACTTCACTACACATCGGCCATTTTGGATTTCTCATAAAACAGCGCGGCTAGTTGTCATTAACGAAAAACGAATTTCATTGTTTTTAATGTAAATTTTGGTGTTCTTTGCTAGTGGTGTAATTAAGGCAAAGGTAAGCTGTCTATATTCATATTTTTAATTGAGATTCGTTATTAATTAACAATTAACTGGTGATAAACATTAGCCGGCTTAGATAGGTTGTGTTCTTGTCAAATTCGTTTTTTTATGCGAGTAAACAGTTTGCTTAAATGGACCACACATGGTCCGTTAAAATGGACTGTTGTTGTTTGTTGTTGTTTTCGATGTTTGTGATGATTGTCTGAATTAATCGTTTTCAAACTTATTCAGAATTTTGACTGTTTTTTTTTAAGTCTTTTTAGTCAAAGTTAGAATTTCTATCGTTCTTGTTTGTAGTACGAGAGATATTTTTCTTAAAAGTGTTTTTGTTTAGTTTTATAGGTAAGTTTTCTCTAAGTCCAAATTGCCAACCGCGTGGTCCAATTAATCCTACCGGTTGGTTAAATTGAAACAAATATCTGATCTCATAAAATGATGATTATCTTAAGTGTTGCTATAGTTATGTTGATTTTTATTAATTATATGTGAAGCCAAATAAATATAGTTTCATTTAATACAGCTGTTGTCTGTGCTATTTTCAAAGAAGCATTTCAAAACCGCATTTTTTTTAAAATGGTCCAAAATAACAGACTCTCCCCTATATTAGTCCATTCGTTCCTACCTACATTCTGCCTAGCTTTTTTCTAACTATGTAGCGGTCAGCATCCAGTCTAACCAAATGCAGCTGAATACCCGTATTTAACACTGTACGAGTGCCATCAGACTTCCGGAACCCAGTTACAGGGCAATACCGATATCCTAAGGTTAGACCGGTTGTCAGATTTTCGGGCTTTTGACTCCCCGTAACGACTGTCATAGGTATTCGTATGACATCCGGGATCGACGTTTTAACTTGCTCTCCGAGGCATGGAGAGGTCTCGATGTGTACCGAGTGGTCACCCATCCACGGATTGACCGCGGCAAGCGTTGCTTAACTTCGCAAATCGTATAATCCGCGCGGTCGTTAAGCTGTGAGCCCCTCTTAGTCCATTCATTTCTTTGTAGAGCGATATCGTAAGATATGCGCTCAGATATAAATATCTTATAGTATCAGTACCGTGTGCGACAGCGTTTAAACCCTATTTATAGCACTGATGTGTCGACATAATTAACTATCGCTTACCACTGCAATTTGTACTTTAGATAGTAGTCATAAGGTTCAAAATAGAGTGTGTTTTGTCTCAGCCACAGTCATTCATCATAGCCTCTGGTTGGCTTTAGAAAAAACAGCTTTACTCTTTATTCAGGGAAGGGTATTGTGAGTAAGCTTCACTTAAGGCTTTGTTTACCAACGCTATGATCTTGGGTTGAAAGGAATTTAATCGAGGTGGTTATTTACGCGACGTGGTTATTTCTGTCAGTTGGTTATTGATGTGTTGAAATATAGTGCATGGAACGGAGATGCGTATGTTGAGATGGATGTGTGGAGTCTTCTTCTTTTCGAGTGGTTAGTGAGGTTTACTAATGTTTGTCATAATTTAAAATGCAATAATTTTATATACCATACTTGTATTTGCCATAATTTCATTAGAAATAACGCTTCAGTTGCCCTATTCGTGAAATTACATAAAAACATTTTCACTAATTTCATTGGTCATAATCGATCAAGTGTCATAATAATTTTAATCCATAAATTTATTCGCTATATTTTTCATTTTCAACAATGTCGTTTTCCATAATATTTATTCACCATAATATTCATCAAGGAAACTTAAAAATAAACCTAATCTACCATGCATGTATGGTTTGCAAAAGAGGAAATCTGGCGTTGTGTGGTCACAGTCCTAACCTTTTTTTTTTTCGTGGGGAAATCCTCATGGACTGTCCCCCGTCTGGGGAAGACGGGGGTGTGTGCCGGACTTTTACCGGCTAAAACCCCCGGTGTCCCTCCTTCTGACCTAAGGCCGGGGTCACGGGATTCTCGGTCCACCAGCTTCTTCTGGTGGACATCTCCTGTGGTGGGGCAGGTGCTCCCCTGCCCCACATCCTTCCGAGAGGCGCGCACGGAACACGGCGCGCCATCCTCCCTGGGCCCGTTACTGGTCGGGCGACGGGTTCCCCGACCCGCCGCCCTCAGGCCACTCACTAGGGTGGCCGGAGATCGTCACGCGCCCTCCGGCGCCCGGTGCGTCTAGCTCGAGAAGGGAGAGAAGAAGCGGCCTCCCTCTCCCTCTCCGCTACCTCCTTGGTCGCCATCACCTCCTTGCAAAAAGAGGCGATGGCTTCCCACGCAGTCTCGCTCCCGACCATGGACAGAACCACGGCCGGAAGCGAGAGGTCACCGCCGATCGCCGCGACTAGGTCGCGGCGCTGCGACCCCCATGCTGGACACGCCTGCAAAGTGTGCAGCGCCGTGTCCTCGGGGCAGTCGCAGTGGTGACAACCGGGAGTCCCGGGAGTCATGTCCCGAGAGTACCTGCGTCAGCCGGAAGCTGAGGGCGCCGTGACGCCTCTCCAGCCACTCCTCCATCACGGGTCTTACCGCCGCTATCGCGGCGTGCCTCGTCACGGTCCTAACCTACCCTAACCTAGACGTTACGAATTTGACAAACTGTTTATTGTCTAAAGATTGTTTGCTGTAATAAATCGTTTGATTACAGACCAAATGCCTTAATGACATTATTTTTTGTACAAAACAATAAACGTTTCTAAATTATATTAAATGTTGCTTATGTCAAGTATCGATTATATAATGTGTTACTTATAGAAACTAATGATTATAACACACGTTATTATGGAAACTTATTTTATGGCCAATAAAAGTTATGACATAATAAGTTGATATGACAAGCGTTATTAGTATAAATGATAATAGTGCAAGTAAATATTATGAGGAGGGACGATTATGGAAAACAATAATAGTACAAATGATTTTATGGAAAACAAGACGATACCGGTTAGTGACTAACCCAGGTTCATAGTTTTGGCCGCCCATGGACCTCGGACTTGGCTTCACATGCCGTCGAGAAATATCTCTCAGGCATGCCGGTTTCGTTACGATGTTTTCCTTCACCGTTTTTAAGCAAGTGATGATTATACAATACGCACATGTATCCGAAAAGTCAAAGGTACCTTGGGTTCGAACTCAAGATCTATGAGTTGGCAGTTCTACGGTCACACCACAGGCTATCACTGCTGTGATGTGTGGAGTAACAAGAATGGATAAGATAAGGAATGAGTATGTCTAAAGAAGTTTGAAAGTAGCGCCAGTGACTGAAAAGTTGAGAAGTGGTAGGTTAGCGTGGTATGGGCATGTTATGTGGAGGGAAGAAAGTCATGTTACTAAAAGAGTGTTAAATATGAATGTGGATGGATATATAAGTAGAGGTAGACCAAAGAAAAGATGGATGGATTGTGTGAAGGATGATATGGGGAAGAAAAGAGTGAGTACTGAGATGACGGCTGATAGAGGAGAATGGAAAAGGAATACGTGTTGTACCGACCACACTTAATGTGGGAAAATGACAGGGAGACGATGACGATGGTTATAGACGTGTTGTCTTTTTTTCTTTGGTATAGCGTTTTAAGGTGCACGTCGACGTGTTCAAAAGCCACGCGTTGCACGTTGTTACTGTTACATTTGTTTATTAAAATGCATGATGATAGTGTTTGGCGCAGTGACTGAGCGATTAGCTTAGCGACTGGCTTCTGCGATTCAGGTCGTGGGGTCGATTCCCGCACGGATCAAATATTTGTATGGCCTACAAATAGTTGTTCCAGGTCTGGGCGTTTGTGCGTGTGAAGATTTGTGTCTGTAAACGCACCCACGATACAGGAGAAATCCTAATGTGGGACAAAGATTAATTAAAAAGAAAAAGTTTCTATGAGAATACACACAAAACATACCAAAACTTGATATAATGGTAACTACTTGATCTCCACTTGGGGGCAATGAATCTGGATCACCAACATAAACAAAACGATGTTAAACAAAGTTTTCCGAGATATTAATGTTTATGTTGGTGACCTAGATACGTTGCTTCCGAGTGTATATTACATACATAAACTCACGGCCTTTCCCATGAAGGTAGGTAGAAACTACAGATCGCCACATGTTACGATCCTTACATACTCCGTTTGCTTCGTCCACGTTCATACATCTTGTCATACACGCACGTCGGTTGTGAGTAATCACCTGTCCTTTGTGAAGAATATCACCAATAACATCGATGTTTGTCCTTCTAGGGCGTCCACTACCGGCGTTTCCACTGACATCCGCCTTATAAATTCGTTTTGTTGATCTATATTGTGGCATTAATTTTGAATGATCACTTTCATTTTCTTATCTGTGAAACCAGAAATTCTTCATAGCACAGACGAGACAAGGGTGGCCACAAATCATTTTTAAGCCACCACCCCCTATTTCACTTTATTTCTTTCATTCCTTGCGATCTTCCAGCTCTAGGGACTCATATTTTATGGAAAATTTTACACAACATAATATCTCCATTTGCATTTTATTTTGTTATTCCAACAAGGTAAATATTTACGCAAATATGATTGTTTAGAACATAATAACATAACATCACGCCTTGAATTCCCCGAAGGGTTCGGCAGAGGTGTTTTTAGTACACCCTCGTTTCGCCAGTTATGTTTAAGTTCCATGTAATAGGGGTCTAGTCTATTGCCATTAACCGAGCACAAATCCAGACTCCGGGCTGCTACTGAGAAATTCTTAATGGAAAAACTCTGTAACACTTTGTCCGACCTGGGGATCGAACCCATGACCTCACTATCAGCAGTCGCGCTTGCCACCAGTAAACCAACGAGGCATTCAACAAAATGTTCTTAGAATTTTTTTCTTTTTAATAATATATACCGATTCGAAGCCTGAGCTTGTAACTATTTTTTTATTTATTTTTTCTAATCGACTGCTTGTAGATAGTTTTGCGGACCGTTTCTACGTAACCGGGCAGTTATTGGCGAGACCTGAAGGGTCTCCAACCAATGGGGACGAGTAAATACTTCACCTAAGCTAACTACTACCGCTACTACTACTAACATCATGACTACTAGCAACAACAGCACTAAGGGCGACCTCTAATGGGACTCAGACTTCTGCTTAGGGTGTTAGCTTGTTACTCAGCGTTATTTTATTCTTAAAAAGTATCTGAAACGATTATTCTACTTTTTTTAATGGTTATAATTAGATTGACCTCGTAATTTTGTTTCTTTGATTCAAATCTTGCGACAGATTTTTCAATTACTTCTGCTTAACCGATTCTCCTGAAACTTCGCACACAAATTCAATTCCCATGACAATAGAACATTATAATAATTTCAACCTTCAGTCTTCAATTCCCGATGCTACAGGGGTACTGCAAGATATAACCGTTTAAGATAAAGGCGTTTCTAAAGGGGTTGTAAACCTACATTTCTTTTTTTTATGTCAAAATGAATTGTTAGTTTCTTAATTTCAGAATTGAAGGCGATTATAAAATTACAAGCGGCCCGTCCCGGCTTCGCACGTGTGGACATTTTTCCCGTTTTTGCAACATTTTTCATTTATACTCAGCTCCTATTGGTCGTAGCGTGATGTTACATAGCCTATAACCTTCCTCGATTAATGGACTATCCAACGCAAAAAGATTTTTTCAATTCCAACCAGTAGTTCCAGAGATTAGCGCGTTCAAACAAACAAACAAACTCTTCAGCTTTATAATATTTGTATAGATACACGCGGGTGTCATCCTCTTCTACGCTAATTACCTGATAATCACCAGTCTTTTTTTCAAACTTGGTGATTACTGCAATCTAATCTTTCCCCAGGGTCGTTCTTCCTTCTACCTTTATTTTCTGAGGCCCGCAGTGGACATTTACTAGCTAATAATAATTCCACAGTTATGACCTCAAGCGCAACCAACTTCATAATAAATGTATGAAGCAAAACTTCGCTTGTTATTTATCATGAAATTTTGCAAAAGTTTGAGAATCTTTGGTCATGTTTCAAGATAATGTTTTGTCCAAATGTTTCTTGTTGCTAGAGATTGTTTGGCTGTTGGTAATGCAATTAATTTTGGTCTTTCTTTCTTTTTCGTGTGGTTAGTGACTAACCTGGTGTCAGAGTTTAAGCCGCCCATGGGCCTCTGACTTGGCTTTACATGCCGTCGAGAAATATCTCTCAGGCATGCCGGTTTCCTCACGATGTTTTCCTTCAACGTTTTTAAGCAAGCGATAATTATACAATACGCACATGAATCCGAAAAGTCAGCGGTGCGTGCCTTGGGTTCGAACTCGAGACCTATGACTTGGCAGTCCGACGGTCACACCACTAGGCTATCACTGCTATAAAAACCTTATTTATAATGGTTAAGGTTTCGATACCGAAATATACCGTTTCGCATTTTCAGACTCTACTTTTCGGTACCGAAATATGTTTACGGGTCGTGATATTCCGGTAACCAGAATTTAGGGGTATGACGTCATACCATAATATTATAAAGGTATCTTAAAGAAAGTTTGGATATTTGAAACTCATAATATAACATAACATCACGCCTGTATTCTCCGAAGGGTTGGGCAGAGGTGTATAGTAACACCCTCATTTCACCATTATGTTTAAGTCCCATTTTATTGGAGGCGAGCCTATTGCTATCAACCGGGCACAAATCCAAACTCCGAGCTGCTACTGAGGAATTCCACACGGAAAAGCCCAGTAATACTGCCCGATCTGGGAATCGAACCCAGGACCTCACGATTATCACTCGCACTTGCCACCATTCGACTAACGAAGCAGTATACCGAGGTGTATTTAAAAATAAACTTATATTAATTAATTGGTTTACGATTTTGCTTCCGTGCATCTTTCGGGTTACCACGAGTAGTTTCGGATTCAAACCGAGGCCTTTATCGTGAGCTGATCACGCGGCGAGATTAACACCCATATTCTAAGACGTTCCTCCAAAACTTACTCGATTCGACTCCACCTCGACTTGACATAAACCTCCTCGACTCGAGATTTTTCCTCACTCGAGGTAAGGAATCATCTGTCAAACTCAAGGTACCTCGGAACCTACCTTAAGGAAGGAAGTGTCAAAGTTCGTATGTAATAAAAAATAATTTTGAAGACTTTGTTGAATATGCTTACGATAATCCTTAAAATTTTTGATCGCGGCGTTATTTGCGGGATGCAGATAATTCAAATTATGACGTAATGACTCCGTCGAGGAACCTCAAAGTTCACTCGAAATTGCGACTAAGAATACAATTTTGAAGGTGGTTTCGAGGCCGTTCTGAGTCGAGTATGAGTCGAGTAAGTTTTGGAGGAACGTCTTAGAATATGGGTGTATGAGTTGTACGGTTCGACTCGCGACCTCGCCGCGTACACAATAATAAACATTAGACACGAAATATTTATATATTATAGTATAATAAAACTTATATTTAGAATTGCCTCGTTGGTCTAGTGGTGGCAAGAGCAACTGCTGATCCTGAGGTCCTGGGTTCGATCCCCAGGTCGGGCAAAGTGTTGTTGGGGTTTTTCAGTGGAATTCCTCAGTAGCAGCCCGAAGTTCGAATTTGTGCCCGGTTGTAATAGGTTCGCCCCCTATTATATCGGACTTAAACATAACGACGAAATGAGGGTGTCACTATTCACCTCTGCCCAACCCTTTAGGGAATACAGGCGCGGGAGTGTCCCTAATTCCTCTGTTGTGGGAGTCCGTGTCGGTGAAATTGTGTTCCCTGATGTATGTGATTTATATTTAATTTTATTCTTTAATATCTAATAATATAAGACGAACATAATGAGGCTTGAATAGTCGCTGAAGGGCGAACTAGAGACACGAAAAAAAAAATTGAAAAAAAAAACAAAAGAATATAGGCGTGATGTTATGTTTATGTTGCGTAAACTTAAACCATCAGGTACTAACATTCAATAGGTACCTACCTCACACCTTTTTCAATACTATCAGTTACATTTTAATTCGTTCTCCAAGCATTTTCCTCTCTGGAACAATCTTTTTACCTTGGAAAGAAAATTGTGTCGATACAAAGATATAAACACGAAACGACCTTGCTTGAAGGTTATGACATTTGATATAAATATTGGAACTAGAAACACGAGGACGTCACGATTCTTAAATGACACAATTCTGAAAGGATTCATTTAACCTTATAGGTAAATTCAAGACATCGAAAAAGGCGCTCGTGGCTGATAAAAAACGGGCGCATCATATGATTAGCGAGGTTAAGCTACGCATGCCGCGGTCAGTCCCTGGATGGGTGACCATCAAGACCTCTCCGTGCCTCGAAGAGTACGTTAAACCGTCCCGGGTGTCATACGAATACCTATAGCAGTCGTTAGGGGAAGTTATAAGTCAGAAAAGTCTGATATCTGGTCTAACCTTAAGATATCGGCATTGCTCAGTAACTCGGTTGCAGAGGTTGGATAGCAGTCGCCCCGTGTAAAATACTGGTATTCAGCATCTGGTTAGACTTGAAGCTGACCCCAACATAGTTGGGGAAACGCTAGACAGAACTAAATCTCATGCACATTAATTAACCACTGGTTTTCGAAAAACTAATTAACTCAAAAAACTTGAATAATGTCAACTGATAAGTAATTATGATTGGTTTTTAGTAATTTGGTAAAAAAAAAAACACATTAGTCGACATGAGATTTGACAAGAAATTAGATTGCTCAGTATTTCAGAAACTGGCGGTAAGGCGATTCGCACAATGCCCGCATCACGCAGCGTAGCGCGGGAGTGCGTGTTCTTACGTTGTTTCCAAGTATCTGTGTTTGTATAGAAACACGCGTAGTGCAACACAGAAAACGCATTCACGCACAGTGTTGTGGCTCCGTCACCACGCACCCCGCAGCGTAGCGCGGTGCAGTGTGAGTTTCGCCTAAGATTCAGATCAGAATACTTCTATTTTGATGCTATATAGGCTGTTAAAAAATTAACTCTAAGAATTTTGTGGAGTTGCTCGGTATCGGAAATGGAACAAATACATTTTTTTAAATTTTTGTGGAAAGTAATAAAAAAGTACGCTAATTTGGAAAATGTGTTCTACGAAACTTGCTCAATTTTCGATACCGACTAACCCCAAAAAAATGTTAGAGTATTCTTTTTAACAGACTGTATATACATTCCAGCTTTTTGCTTATTGCCACTTTAACAGATAGGTATCCAATCTCATCTGTCCACACAAATCTTAAATGCTGTATTTCAAAATAAACAGACCAGTACCGAGCTGGTCACGTCTGTCCAAGTCCGAAGCAACGGATCGTGAAATGGCCCGAAGCCGAGCAATGTTGTACGACTACAGACCACGTAGTGGTTTCTTATAAAAGTTTTATATATAAATCCTTTTGTTTATGGACCTTTACTAGTAGTAATAACCTAGTGGTGTGCACGCACCTCTGATTTTTCGGATTCATGTGCGTATTGTATAATCATTACTTGCTTAAAATCGGTGAAGGAAAACATCGTGAGGAAACCGGCATGCCTGAGAGATATTTCTCGACGGCATGTGAAGCCAAGTCTGAGGCCCATGGGCGGCATAAACTGTGATACCAGGTTAGTTACGAACCACACGGAAAGAAGGTCTTATTTGGGCTAACAAATTAGAAGCTCCATTTTCTGAGTTCGTAACTAAAGCAGGGATGAAGAATTTTTGAAAAAACTAAATTAAAAATCATTTTGCATGGAAACTCTTTTTATCGAATTGTGAAATTTTATCACTTTCTTTAAAACAATCATCAGTGATATATTAAGTGGCCCGCGGCTTAGTACCCCCTTTCCGACTAACCTTGTATAGACAACGGTAAAATACTACCTCGATGGTCTAGTGGTGGCAAGCGCGACTGTTGATCGTTAGATCCTGGGTTCGATCCACAGGTCGTGTAAAGTGGTATTTGGTTTTTCTGTATGAAATACCTCAGTAGCAGCCCGGAGTTTAGATTTGTGCCCGGTTGATAGGCTCGCACAACGGCGAAATGAAGGTGTTACTATACACCTCTGCCCAACCCTTCGGGGAATACAGGCGTGAAGTTATATTGTGTTTTATGTTGGTAACCACGTTCCATAAGGTGGACCTTCGCATCGGCTTGTTTGACAACCTATTATAAGAAAGAAACAATTTTTAACCGACTGCCAAGGAAGGGTTATGTTTTTAAGTATTGTTATTAATCACGTCGTCGTCATTTGACCGAACCTACATCGGTAAACATAACATAACATCACGCCTTGTATTCCCCAAAGGGTACGGCAGAGGTGTTTTTAGTACACCCTCGTTTCGCACGTTATGTTTAAGTCCCATGTAATAGCGGGCGAGCCTATTTCCATTAACCACGAACAAATCCAAACTCCGGGCTGCTACTGAGAAATTCCTAATGGAAAAACCCAATAAACACTTTGTCCAACCTGGGGATCGAACCCAGGACCCTTCGCTCAGCAGTCGCGCTTGCGACTACTAAAGCAACAAGGCAGTCAAACATCGGTAATGGGGTAGGCAACTGTGGAACTAATGGCGCCACTTTCGATTGTTCCTATGCCATCTTATTGGTTGCAATGTGTTTGAAATTATTGCTAATATTAATATGATGGTTCTGATTGGTTCAAATAACTAAGTATGGAGGTGCTGCCATCTGCTTTCGTTTTGCGTTGCCTTCCCCATTGCTCAGTAATTGGGTTGTGGAGGTCAGATCATCATCATCAACCTACATCAGTCCACTGCTGGACATAGGCCTCTCCCAAAGCACGCCACTGAGCCCGATCTTCGGCTCTCTTTCTCCAGTCGCTGCTGGCTACCCTACGTAGGTATATCGTCGCTCCACCTAGTCGCAGGACGTCCTACACTACGTTTGGAGGTCAGATGCCAGTCGTGTAATATACTGATAATCAGCTGTGTTTGGTTAGACTGAAAGCCGACCCTGACCTAGTTGACAAAAGGCTAGACAGATGATGAACGAGTGTTAATAATTCATACATAATTACTTAGGTTTGTCAACAGTAATTTGAAGGACTGTCTTCAATAAATTAATCTAATGCTTAATAAATAATCATTCTATTACTGTCCCACAGCTGAGCACAGACCTTATCTCAGATTGAGAAGGATTTGGGCCTTAGTCCACGGACATGGCCTGGTTTATTTACCAGAATATACACTAGCTGCACTAGGTACACTAGCTGTGTCTTCACGGCTCCGCCCGTAGTCTATGTTACTCAGTGATAATGTAGCTTTCTAACGACAAAAGAATTTTTGAAATCGGTCCAGTAGTTTTTAAGTTCGTTACATACAAAAATATAAAAATACAAATCTTTCCTCTTTATAATATTAGTATAGATAATAACATGGTAAAACAATTTTAGTATCACTATATTCGATTTATCAGTCGTGCAAATATTTCTAGTACATGCATAATCAATAAAACAATCATAAAAACCATCATGAAATTACATCAATGTCATACATATCATAGTCATAATAAAATCTACAGTCTTGCTTTGTTAATATTAATTAGGCACATAACATTATAAAATACTAGCTGTGTCCTCACGGCTCCGCCCGTAGCCTGTTATTCAGTGATAATCAGAGATCGGATAATCGGATGCATATTTCCCTAAAGTTCAGGTGTTGGTTAATATGGAAGGAACTTTTGTATCGAAAAAATGCCTCGATTCCGGGGTCGTCAAATTTAGTGTTCTGTAGAATAGAATCATATTTTATCTAGAATTCGATGTGTATTTCTTTATTTACATACTTATAGTTGTACCTTTTTTTTAGCTAACACATACGTGCACCGCTTTCTTTCTTACACCCTACATACACACATATTCGCATTAGGGGTTAAAAGTTAGCTGCAATTAATTATATGCATTCGATTAGTTTTGCAATCCCGTGATATCGAGTTCTTTTTTTCTAACAAATTATTTTAAGAAGCCTTTTCCATACTTTCGTAGCGAAAAATTAACTTTAGGTAAATATGCATTCGATTATCCGATCTCTAGTGATAATGTAGGTTTCTAACGGCAAAAGAATTTTTGAAATCGGCCCAGTAGTTTTTAAGTTTATTCGTTACATACAAAAATACAAATCTTTCCTCTTTATAATATTAGTATAGATACCGTTAACGCAAGTAATAATCAAATTTTAATCTGCAATTAATTTGAAAAGTCAAAAGGTGCGGGGTGATATCTAACTCAGATTCTCCTGCATGGAACGTAAAAGCATAGCAAGTATATGAGCATGGGGTCGTGGGTTCGGTCTCAGGACGGGTAAAGTGTTATTAGGTTTTTCCATTCGGAATTTCTCAGTAGCAGCCTGGAGTATGGATTTGTGCCCGGTTAATGGCAATAGGCTCGCCCCCTATTGCATGGGACTTAAACATAACTGGCGAAACGAGGGTGTACTAAAAACACCCCTGCCGAACCCTTCGGGGAATGTAAGGCTTGATGTTAAGTTTGTTTTTGTTTTTGGAACGTAAAAGTTTCACCACGAGGCAATGACTGCTCCCTAATCTAATCAATATCCATTATTGTAAAGTGTTTTCTCAGTTTTTTGAATTTAATATAGTAGAAAGAAAGAAAGATACATTTATTTTAGAAAATACAAGGTGTAAAAACACCATTCACGAAGCCGCCAACCATGCATTCAGTACATCAAACTAAGTAACCCTACGCAAAAATTGTCGCTGGGAAACGACTTTTTTTTTGGGTGAATAATTTCGTTTCACTGTAAAGCTCAATGTAACGCACTCAAAACACTGTGCTGATAGATGCAATGAGTAGTAAACGGGTAATGGAAATATTTCAAGTATATTTGCAACCTTCAAAACTAGTATTTTTAAAAAACGTTGGAACTTTGATCTCCAATATCTCCGTAACTAGAAGGTTCCCAGGCATAGTCCAGAACAAAACAATTATCGAAATCACGTGGAGAATAAATGCCTTTCGGCTTCGTTAAGGGTCTATTTACACCTTTATTTAGGTGTTAAAAAATATTAGTCTCTTTCATTCTACCATTTGTTCTGCCTAGCCTTTTATCAACTATGGTGGGGTCGGCTGCCAGTCTAACCAGATGCGGCTGAATACCAGTATTATACACGGAGCGACTGCTATTAGACCTCTGTAACCCAGTTACTGGGAAATGCCGATATCCTAAAGTTAGACTGGTTGTCAGACTTTCAGGCTTCTGACTTCCCGTAACAACTGTCATTAGTATTCGTATGACACCCGGGACCGACGGTTTAACGTACTCTCCGAGGCAAAGAGGCGTCTCGATGTGTAACGAACGGTCACCCATCCACAGACTGACCGCTACTTATATTCTACCATTTCTGGTGTAAATTTTTTTTCAATTTTAACTAGCGGCCCGTCTCGGCTTCGCACGGGTGGACATTCTTCCCGTTTTTGTAACATTTTTATTTTTGCTCCACCCTTATTGGTCGTAGCGTGATTTTATATAGCTTATAACCTTCCTAGATAAATGGACTATCCAACACAAAAATATTTTTTCAATTCCAACTAGTAGTTCCTGAGATTAGCGCGTCCAATCAAACAAACAAACTAACAAACAAACTCTTCAGCTTTATAATATTAGTATAGATATAGATTTTAAGCTAATTTATACTTTTTATAGGTACTTATAGTACTTCAAATAGGCGAACAAATAAAGAACGAGGTCACAGACACTATTACTATAGAAACATCTGTTCTAATAAAGCTGCTATTGACAAAACGATCTATCAAAAATGAATAGAAAAAGTAGAGAGATATTCAAATAGAGATAGTGAAGCCTTCACATCGGAAGGGAGTGTGAAAGGGCCGCGGGTAAACAGTCGTGGAGGAGGCGAGCTAAGTGGGCCGTGTTAAGGGGAAGACAGGGCAAAAATTGACAAAAATATAAAGATTTTTCTGTACGTCGGAACTCAAAATTTTCGGACGCCACGAATTGTCAGTTTACGAACGCCGGACGACGTGATGGATAGGCTCGTGTCAGATCAAGGAAAAAAAATATCTAGTTGATTAAAAAAAAACAAAACATCAATTAAAAATATTTCAAGTTAAACAGTTTTATCTTGAAGTACCCCTGCAGCATCAGGATTTGAGAATTGAAGGTTGAAATTATTATAATGTTGTATTGTCATGAGAATTGAATTTGTGTGCGAAGTTTCAGCAGAATCGCTCAAGCAGAAGTAGATGAAAAATCTGTCGCAAGATTTGAATCTAACAAGCAAATATACGAAGTGAAGTTTATTAAAACCCTTTAAAAAGCTCTGTGTTCTGTGAAAAGAAATTTGTAAAATAAGTAGCAACAGACATGAAAAAAACAACAACTGAAAAACATGAAATAATAACCACAACTTATAAAAAAATACATTTTCTAAAATCTGTGGTAAGCCACGCTGTAGCAACGAATTGAAACGGAAGTGAAATTGAAGACACCGTCTTCTGAAAATGTGGAAATGTAAAGCTCGTGGCACAAAAGCTTATACACATATATAGGGTGTGGCGTAAATAGTGGTTCAGCGTTAAGGGGTCCACACACCGTGTATTCAGCTATCACATACCTCAATTTGGACTACTTTTTAACCGACTTCCAAAAAAAGGAGGAGGTTCTCAATTCGACAGTATGTGTTTTTTTTTGTATGTTTGTTCCGCGATATCTTTGCTAATTGTGAACCGATTTTAATGATTTTTTTTTGTTTGAAAGAATATTATTTCGAAATGGTGCCATTTAAATTTGGTGAAGATCTGATGAAGAAATTCGGAGATAGACAATTTGAAGTCGGTTTTATTTTTGTTAAAAAGTTTTATTACTAACATAGTCAAAACTTTTTTTTAAAAATCGGTTTAAACCGTATACATGTTCTTTATGTGTGATAGCACATGTATTCAGCAGTTATAAACAAATAACAAAATAAAAAAATAACGTCATTAGTTGTAATTCCAGCCAAATTAAGGCAAGGTGTTGATTTCTCTAAAAACAAAAAAAATATTTATTCTGAGACTGATGGTAAAAAAATAGTTCAAATTATGGTATGTGATAGTAGCTGAATATACGATGTGTGGATCCCTAAATCCCTGTGATCCATAAATCACTATTTCGCCACACCCTGTATAGTATAAAGCTTATATTGTACTACTTGGACACAAAAAGTTGTAAATGTGGTTTACAATGAAGTTGGTTCATGTTATCTAGTTTTACCGAGGAACCCTCTTGGGACATATTAAAAGCAAAACTACGTACAGAGTGTCATCTACAATAAAACTAGATTCAGAACTGTAATGTTATACATTAAAATGATATTAAAATCCCTGACGGATTGTGATGAGTTGTATACCAAAATAGGAGTAGATAAAGAGAGGCGCATGGCTGATTACATGATTATATGATTTGCGAGGTTAAGCTGCACTTGCCGTGGTCAGTCTGTGGACGGGTGACCTTCATTACACATCGTGACCCCTCCGTGGCTCGGAGAGCACTTTAATTAAACAGTCGGTCGCGGGTGTCATATGAATACCTAGACAGCCGTTACGGGAAGTCAGAAGTCCGAAAGTCTGACAACTAGTCTAACCTTAGGATATCGGAATTGCACTGCTACTGGGTTGAGGAGGTCTGATGGCAGTCGCTCCGTGTAAAATACTGGTATTCAGCCGTATCTGGTTAGACTGGAAGCTGACTTCAATATACTTGGGAAAAGGCTAGGCAGAACGTATACCAAAGTAGTAGTAGATGGTATTTTAAGAATGCTATCGTAAAATGGCTTAAATTATCATATGAAAGCCAGATCAATTAAGGTTGGTGTTCATCAAGATTAATCTCTGGTTAAACAATCGTTTATCTAAAATTCCAGTACATTTTTCAAGTAAATGTTTCTTTAACCAGCGAAATGATCTTGGTGAAGGTGAACACCAGCTTAAATCTGTTATCAAGTCTCAAGTCAACGAATGGGATTGGTCGATATTTATTTATTTTATTTTTAAAAAAACGTTGCCCCACACTAGGATTTCTCCTGTATCGTGGGTGCGTTTACAAACACAAATATTCACACGCACAAACATCCAGACCCGGAATAACTATCTGTAGGCCATACAAATATTTGTTCCGTGCGGGAATCGAACCCACGACCCGTAGCGCAGAAGCCGATCGCTCAGCCACTGCACCAAACGTGTCGTCAAATGATGATATTGGTACAGATTCTCTTATACACCAACTAAAATAAAATTAGGGATTTGCTTTCTTATACTAACAGATAACCCGAGGAAAGGACTAAGTTAGAGATGTCAAACTAGTTTACGCCTTGAACTTCACCGTGTTTTTAGTGTAAACGTTCTGCCGTTACGTGTCCTCTAAATTTCTATGGAAATTTTAGTTCAATCTTTAACAGCTCCTATTTATACGCTTGTATACCTCGAAGGGTTGGGCAGAAGTGTACAGTAACACCATGATTTCGCCGTTATTTCAAGTCCCATATAATAGGGGACGAGCCTATTGCCATCAACCGAGTACAAATCAGAACTCCGGGCTGCTACTGAGGAATTCCACACAGAAAACACCAATAACACTTTGTCTGACCTGGGGACCGAACCCAGGACCTCACAATCAGCAGTCGCGCTTGCCACCACTAGACCAACGAGGCAGTTATTTAAACTATTAAGTAATTATTAATCTGAGATACTTTAGCTTCCAAACAGCAAAACTAATTAAGTTTGACTCGATAGATTCGTGACGGGTCCACATTGATTGAATCATAAAGTCTCACTGGAGCGAGGAACTAGAAGTTGAAAGGACTAGTGACGCCTGAGAGTCGTGAAAATGACTATTATCTATACTAATATTATAAAGAGGAAAGATTTCAATTTCTGGATTTTTGTAAATATAAATAAACTTAAAAACTACTAAACCGAATTCAAAAAATCTTTTGCCGTAGAAAGCTACATTATCACTGAGTAACATAGGCTACGAGCGGAGCCGTGAGGACACAGCTAGTGAGTTATAATATCACATAGTGCTGATGTCACTCAGATATCTGTTTGTGCTTCAATAGATAATATCGATCAACCAAAATGACGATAGGAATAACAATTGGTAGTTGACAAAAAAAAATTGGAAGAATTTTATATTATATATTATCAAAAAAAGTATAGAAAGAAAACGATCGATGAAAAATTAATAAAATCAATCAAAAAATGGAGAGGATACACGTTTTTCAAGTTTTTGAATTACGAATTTTCCGTCCTTGTCGCACGAAACGGACATTGTTCGGAGTAGGTAATGTCAAGTTACTATGAAGTTTTTGAACAATGACGTCATCGTTCAATAGTGCGGTCTCTGTTTAGTTTCAATTTTAAATCGCTTATAATTTGGGCATTTATAAGCGATATAGGTATATTTCATCATTGGTTTTTTCATTGTTTTGCCTATTGTAAAAGTTTCGAGATAAAAGAATATTGTCAACTACCAAAATCGGTCGTATAATTCGTATAAATTCGGAAACACGAAGTTTGTTGAGTCGCATAACTTATTTCGTGGTTGAATTTTATCTATACTAATATTATAAAGCTGAAGAGTTTGTTTGTTTGTTTGAACGCGCTAATCTCAGGAACTACTGGTTGGAGATGAAAAAATATTTTTGTGTTGTATAGTCCATTTTTGGAGGAAGGCTATATAACATCACGCTACGACCAGTAGGGGCGGAGCATAAATGAAAAATATTGTAAAAACGGGAAAAATGTCCACCCGTGCGAAGCTGGAACGGGCTGCTAGTTTATGATATGGCATAATTTATCTTCTATTTAGAAATTCCTTCCTTTTGAAATTTTTATATCCAGCCTCAGTTTTAGTTTCTGTACAGTCATTTAATTCGGCATTCACAAAATGCAAGGCTACAAACGTCGAATACTAGCTCGTATGAAAGCCCGAGTTGTGGGCAAACAGTCGTAAAAGAGGCGCAGATTGAGTATTACGAAGTTAAGGCGAAGCGCTATGGATATATTTTTAAATACTTTTTTGATTTTGATTTGACTTACTAACATTTGTATATGTCATTTGTTATAGTTAATTATGTCGCAAATATCCATATTTATTTATTTTTTTGTGCCTCTCTTTTCAATGCTTTTCTCTTTGACCCAAAGGTTGACTGGTAGAGAATGCCTTGTGGCATTAAGTCCGCCTTATGTACCACCATTGTGCATTGAAGTATTAAATAAATAAATAAATAACATTTGGTTCAAGGCCTTCACTATTTACACAGTGAATTAAATATATTTTTATTAATAACACTAGTAAGTGCTGTAAACGATAAAAAACGGTTTATTAAGGTCACATACATGCTTATTTTGGAGATATATCACCATGTATCTCCAAAATAAAAAGGCGTAAAAGGCGGTTTTATATTTTTTAACACTTCATTATAACACGAAATTTAAATGGCCAAAACACAAGTTTATAATAAAAACGCTTTTGAGAAACTTAAAAAAAACTAAAATACTTACGACAGCAAAAAAATAAATTAAACATCATAACAATCAGCCTGTATTCCCCGAAGGGTTGGGCAGAGATGAGTAACACCCTCATTTCACCATTATGTTTAAGTCCTATGTAATAGGGGGCGAGCCTATTGCCATCAACCGGGCACAAATCCAAACTCTGGGCAGCTACTGAGGAATTCCACTCGGAAAAACCCAATAACACTGCCCGATCTGGGGATCGAACCCAGGACCTCACGATCAGCAGTCGCTCTTACCACCATAAACGAACGAGGCACTTAAAATTAATCATAGTTACTATAAGCGTCTCTGAGACTTACTTAACCTTAAAACCCTAACATTCCCCATTCAAGGATCGTTTTCAAAACAATTATCCCAAAAAATAAGAATTTAAACGTTCACAATGGGTTTTGAAAGCAATGTACATTCTGAGGTACTCGAGTCGAATCCTCAACGAGCTAAGGACCCTCACAGCCCGGAGAGCCTCGAAATTTTCTTACAGTATTAGGCCTCTTGGCCCTGTCAATATTTGGGTTTAACGCGTGCGTTGGTAAAGACTTGAAGGCTTAATTACGTCTGAGTTTAATTTTAAAAGCTATTTAGCTTAATGACTTTAAACAGTATTTTGACATGAACGTTATTTATAGTGGCCTGGGTATGAATAAAAATTTTGGTATAAGTGCCTTGTTATTGTTTTTTGATGGCTGTCTGTGTTTTATTACAAACTGTGCAATGCAAAAAAAAAAAACTTTTTTCTTTTTTGCACATAACATCTCTGCATTAAAATCGTCTTTATAAGATTTACTATGATATTTCGGTTTTATTAAAGAACTAGCGGCCTGTCCCGTTATCGCGCGGGTGGACATTTTCTCCGTTTTTGCAACATTTTTCATTTATGCTCCGCTCCTATTAGTCGTATCGTGATGTTATATAGCCTATAACCTTCCTCGATAAATGGACTATCCAACAGAAACATATTTTTTCAATTCCAACCAGTAGTTCTTGAGATTAGCGCGTTCAAACAAACAAACAAACTCTTCAGATTTATAATATTAGTATAGATTTAATTGTGATGTTGTAAGGGTGGAAAAAACATTTAACTAGCCCTAAGATAAATTATGGAATCAGGAAATCCATGATCTATAAATATACAATACAAGTATTTAGTGTTAATTCCGCGAAAACACTAAATAAGTACTAAGTTTTCGCGGAATTATATTTTTATTGTATAAATAACTGTCCGGACAGACTTCGTTCTGTCATAAGTTATTGGCCTGTAGTGGGAAAAGAAAAGTGTTGTTTTTACTATTTTCCACGCAAGTTTTATGTTTTTTCTCTCCATAGGAACCATCCTTGTGCCTTAAGGAATATATAAAAAAAAAGTTGCCGAATTGGTCGAGCTGTTCTCAAGTTTTGCGCTTAGCAACACATTTGGCGATTCATTTTTATTTATATAGAAGATAGATATAGATTTATAACTCTATTTTAAAAAAAGTTACATCATTTCTTTTAGATTTTTTTAATTATTCAGTGCAAAATTTTAGCTGACAAGTCAGTGTAATTAAACAACAAAGTAAGCGTGTTTTATATCAACCCGTACCTACTTTTGCATAGGTACTGTGTTAAGGTGAACTGTACAAGGATTTTTAACAAATTGTAACACCAAATTTATGTACCTACTTTATTTTTTTGCAAATAACATAACATCACTGTATTTCCCGAAGGGTTGGGCAGAGCTGTGTAGTTACAGCCTCAGTTCACCGTTATGTTTAATGCCATCAACGGGGCACAAATCCAAACTCCAGGCAGTTATAAAGAAATTCCACATCGACCGATGCCAAGACCTCAAATAAATATAATACTATCTATTTTATTCTCGACACAGTACTTTTCTAATGAATTTTAATCTACCACTGTCATGTCTCAATACTCAATACTCAATATTTATTTGCGTATTCCACAATGTTACTTAGGTGGTAGTAATAGAAAATGATGTAATGTGTTACAATTGTGGACCCTGTTGGGCACATCAGAAGGAGGAAGTGCCTTGCTTTGGCTCTGAGTCGATACTATTCTACTTTTGGCTTCAATGAACCATTGGGAAACCAAAACAGACTGTTTTACCCTCCTTTTAGCTGCTCTAAGCAGCTTGAGTTTCCAAATTAAAATAGAATAAAAGAAGTAACAGCGTCCTCTTAAAACTTTTAATTGAATAGTTTTCAAAACGAGACACAAGCGAGGCAATTAAAATCCATTATAAAACAGAGCAGTCTACCCCTTAACTGCGCTCGTTTTGGCCCCTTTATTTCAACATCGCGTGGCAAGATACCTCCATACCTGCACAAAACAAGAAAATAGGTACACAACGCATAATCCGTGATAATATCACGATATAAGGTGTGGAGGTACCTACCTGGTATGGTGTTCCTCCAACCAGGCGAGTCTTATGCCTGGCGGAAGAACATATGGTGGCTAAATTTGTTGCATTTCACCCCTTCTATAATGTCCTTCAAGGAATACGTCGAGTTACTAGTAACCCTGTATACTACCTGCGTGTCAAATCTTGATATCGCGATGCAGGATTTGTGACATTACATTTGACAGCTGTCATTGTTGTCACTGTAGTCTGCTAGATTATTATGTCGACCTCCATGTTCTATAGACTCACAATATTACACCTCAACCGCTTTATATGACCTCCTATAAACCTCTAAGTTTTAATACCACAATCTGCCGATAAATACAATACTTTATCGACCTAATAAGCCGTAAGGTATTTCGATAAATGAAATCATCTATCTACTTTGGGCACCTGCGTCTGATTGCGGTTTTACCGGTCCCATTAATCTGGTATAATTGGTACTTTATGTTTAAGTGCTATCTTTTTGTTTGTGGAGGAAATATTGAGGGTCTGAGTGCTATCTCGCTCGCACTACTGACTTTTCCAATTCATTTGCGGATGAATTTGATTATCACTTGCGTTAACGGTGAAGGAAAACATTGTGAGGAAACCTGCCCACCTGAGAGGGCTCTAAAAAGTTCTCAAATCAAATCATTTATTTGCCTGAAACATATTTAGCACAGGACATATTTCACCCTCATTACGGGCATGCAAAATTATAGTTAATTTACAACATTTATTTGAGTAAAATTACAACTATTAGAACTATTTTAATTATAATTATTTGAATTATAGTGATTACAGTTACTTAAATTATTGAAATATTATTATAGACTAACACCCATATTCTAAGACGTTCCTCCAAAACTTACTCGACTCATACTCGACTCAGAACGGCCTCGAAAACACCTTCAAAATTGTATTCTTAGTCGCAATTTCGAGTGAACTTTGAGGTTCCTCGATTGAGTCATTACGTCATAGTTTGAATTATCTGCATCGCGCAAATAACGCCGCGATAAATAATTGTAAGGATTATCGTAAGCATATTCGATAAAGTCTTCAAAATTCATTTTTATTACATACGAACTTTGACACTTCCTTCCCTAAAGTAGGTTCCGAGGTACCTTGAGTTTGACAGATGGTTCCTTACCTCGACTGAGGAAAAATCTCGAGTCGAGGACGTTTATGTCAACTATAACTACCGATGGTAGTGAGTCGAGATGGAGTCGAGTCGAGTAAGTTTGGAGGAACGTCTTAGAATATGGGTGTAAGTCACAGGAAATAAAAGGAAGAGCCAGTATCTTAGTGGGCACCAAATCGACATGTGCTCGATGTGGGTAGTCCGACCCGCACTAGGCCAGCGTGGTGGACTTAGACCTAAGCCCTTCATATTCCGTGAATAGGTTCGTGCCCAGCAGTGGGTCAGTAATGGGCTGATAATGGTGCATAACTTAACCGAAATTCGTATTTAATATTGTTACGAGATTCCTAGTCTTTAATGGTAGGGTAATATTACTGTTGAGTTTAACTAAAGTTTCTCAAATGTTCAGGGATTGTTAATAAGTTTTACAACATTGTTGGGAGAACCGAGAACTCAGAAATACAACTGTCCGTTAACATTTTGGTTTATGGTTTTTGCGACATGCATAATTTGTATACATAGATATGGGTTTTCAATTTAAAATTTACTCACGTTAACGTTACTAACGTACGAGTAACAACATTAGTCCTACAGTTAGTTAGGAAGTACCAGAGCTAGCTAGCATAGGTTTTGGTCAAACCTAAAGTCAAATCATCATTACCAAATTGTTGACCACAGAGCGCTGGTATAGCCTCATGTAATTTTCTGATCTCTAACCAATATTTCATTGCAGATATTACGATCATAACATAAAATCATTGAGCAGAGGTGTATAGTAAAACCTTCATTTCGCCGTAATGTTTATGTCCCATGTAAAAGGCGAGCCTATTACCATCAACCGAGCACAAATTCAAACTCCGGGCAGCCACTGAGGAGTTTCAGACGGAAAAACCCAATAATACTGTCAAACCTGGAGATCGAACCCAGGACCTCACGATCAGCAGTCGCACTTGCCACCACTACACCAACGAGGCTATATGAGGCGCTATTATGATCAATAGCTACCGTAAAACTCTGATCGCGAGACACCATAATATCGCAATAACGCGTCTTCACCCCATATAGTAACTCTATAATACCATCAAATACCCATAAGAATATTGCCTGATGATTTACGCGTCTATTTTGGCCAAGGCGATAACTTTAGGCGTGTGTTTTAGTAAATTTTCTTCGGGATATGTCTGGAAGTTATAGACATGATATGGAAGGGTTCGGTAGAAGATGGGTAGATGTGTAGTCCTAGAAACTCGTCACTTCTATGATTTAAAGTATTCATCAATTGTTTGATATTATATCGAATAATGACCATCCTAAAAAAACACCCTTTCGGCTTTGTACCCCCTTTCCGACTATCCTTGTATATGCTTCTCACTTCCACGCTGCATACTGTAATCATGGCTACGTCTAGACGTATATCATCTAAGACTCACTCTTTAATAAAAGAATGAAAAAAATGCATCAAGGACAAATACAGATTCAGAGAACGGCAGAAGATTGCATATCACGTCGGGAAGCTTCGTATCTTACACGTAATAATGTCACGAACAAATCAGATATCTACGCTTTAGAACTTATTACTCGTAAGCATTCAGGCTATGTTTAATATCCTGGAGAGGATCAGGGCCGGATTAGGAAGGTAGTAGGTGCATATAACTATTTTAAGTTATGTCAGTTCTTTGTCTTTAATATTTATATGCCTAAATTGTTTTGATTAGCTCAGCGGGACTTAGTAATTATGAAAAAAAACTTTTGTTTGAATTATAATTTTTTAGTCCAAAACGGATAAAAATAAAACACTAGGAAACAGTGAAAGGCGCGTTTTTGTGGCCGTATTTCATAGTTGGACGTTCTGAAAACATTATTGATTTTTAGTCTAATTTGAATAAATTATATTTTTATTTTAAACTAGCGGCCCGCCCCGGCTTCGCCCGGGTGGACATTTTCCCCGTTTTTGCAACATTTTTCATTTATGCTCCGCTCCTTTTGGTCGTAGCGTAATGTTATATAGCCTATAACCTTCCTCGATAAATGGACTATCCAACACAAAAAGCATTTTTCAATTCCAACCATTAGTTCCTAAGATTAGCGCGTTCAAACAAAGAAACAAACTGTTCAGCTTTATAATATTAGTATAGATTAGTATAGATATAAAGTTCGACTGCTGATTGTGAGGTCCTGGGTTCGATCGCTATTGGGTTTTTCCATGTGGAATTCCTCAATAACAGCCCGGAGTTTGGATTTGTGCCTGATCGATGGCAAAAGGCTCGCTCCCTATTAAATAAAACGAGGATGTGACCTCTGCCCAAACCTTTGGGGAATACAGGCGTCATGTTCTATGTTAAATATGAAGTTTTACATACCGAAGAAATAATTAATAAAAAACAGCAGAAGATTGATTATCACGTCTTACGCGTTATCGTTATTACATAAACGACCAGATTAATTCACATCTCGGTAAGTTTTAGGTACCAAATCTTTACCACAAAAACAGAGCAAAATGATATCTCACCGACATTACACACATTCCACAACGTTGAAAAGAATAAAACGGATTTTATTAAAACGATCTTATTACCTACTCCTAAGCATTCAGACAATGTTTAATATCCTGGAGAAGGCCAGGTCCGTATTGGTTCGGTAGGAGGTGCATAAAATGTATGGCATTGTGCTGTGATTTAGGATGCAATAAATAATTTTATTGTATTCTGTGTGTGCATTTTATGTGCTCTCATTGTGTGGGATAGTATGAAATATTTTATGAGGTATGAGATGGTTATTGTTGTTTCATTGTTGCAATTATATTTGTGTGGGCTATAAAGGTTATAAAAATATTTCTATTACACTGAAATAGATTATAACATTACCCCGTGCTTTTTACAGATGAACAAGGGCTTATCGATACGTGTACAGTGTGTGTTGATTTTGCTTGAAATTTTGCTGATCTGGCTACCTATTTTGACCAGCCGGGAGACACATACCTACCTTTGAATCGTGAAATAGCTAAATATTCTTCTTTTTTTTTCTTTTGTTATATGTATCTTAAGGTTTCATTGTATGTGTTGTGTCTCTTTTGACTGTGTCCAAATACATAATTCATTATTCATTGTGGACAGCTAAAATAAACTGCCATGTTAGATAATATTGTCTTATCAGACCAATCCATATTATATAGACATTTTTTTATCGAGTTGAGTTGACCTATGAAGCGAGTTGACTATGTTCGATTTTTGTAACAAAATGTAAAAGGCGTTTACTTTTACATTGATTAATTAAATAAGTCGTTTTAAATTGTGGCGATTAGATGAAATTCAACTATAAATGAAAATAATCTATCATGTAAAGTTATAACATTTTATATGAAAAAGAGCAAGTAAAGAAAACCTCGATTACAATTATAATATAAAAAAAACGTAACAAACAGCCCGACCCAACTATTTTCCAATCCTACACTCCATTTTCCGGGACAACTTAATACCGTCAGTTCTCTCTATCCTAAGCACCCGTCCCTAATCCGACCCTGTCCTATGCTAAGCTCGGGACACGCCACTTTTTGCTCTCAATTCTTCAAGCGACGTTTGATAAATGGTACATGTCTAAGCGTGCTGACTTGTGCATGTTTTAAATTCTTTTTTAGTAGGTAGGTAGGTACTATGATTTACGGGGGAAAAGATTTATAGCTTATACTCTGGGGGGATTTGAATATTCTTAAGTTTGGAACTTTGAAAAAGTGAGTGCTAAATTCGGGGGTCCGGGGGATTCAGGTATGATTGATGTCCAGTTGTGAAGTGTTTTGTTATTTTGTTTACGTTTTTAGGACGTGAAGTGGACACGTTTTGAATGATTGTGTGGGTTTTGAAGTGAGTGAATGCTGTTTGACGGACATCTCGCTTAAAGTAATGGGTAGTTAGTCCAAGATCTCGTTTATTACGAAGATGTTAGGCGTAAGCCTGATGCGGTTTGGCAGACTACACACACCATCGAGAAATTTATAGAGCTCTCTCAGGTGTACATGTTTCCTCGCGATGTTTTTCCTTCTCCGTTAACGCAAGTGATAACCAAATTCTGATCCGCACATGTATTCGAAAAATCAGAAGTATGGGCCGGTACCATTTCTTTTTTAAATTTTATCGTTGGGAAATCCTCATGGATGTCCCTACGATAAAATCTTCCAGACTCTTATCAGCTAAAAACCAACGGTGTTCCTCCTCCTGACCGTTCGGCTGGGTATCTAACTCAACCCTAGTAATTGGCCTGCGGGCGGCGGGTTAGGGGACCCGTCGCCCGACCAGTAACAGGCCGAGGAGGGTGGCGCGCCGTGTTCCGCGCGCGCCTCTCAGAAGGAAGTGGGGCAGGGGAGAAATTGCCCCACTACTGAAGAGGTCCACCAGAAGAAGCTGGTGGACCAAGACCTTCCGGGGTTGCGGTGCATGCAATAGCGAATCCCGTGACCCCGGTCTTAGGTTAGAAGGAGCGACACCGTTGGTTTTTAGCCGGTAAGAGTCTAAGTGCTTGGCCAGAGTGGGAGCGCGGTGCGGAGAGCGGCGCGGGTGCGGGAACGCGCGCGATTTGCCTGTCCGCAGTGGAGTGCGGCGTCATTCTGAGCGTTGTCGTATCCAGTGTTTGTCAAAATATCATATGGATGAAGAAGACTTATTTTTACTGGAAAATTCTTACTAAAAAACGATGTTTCGACATCCGCAGTGCTTGAATAGTACTTATTAATTCTTCAACATTTAATTTTGAAGACGCCATCACAACAACGCGCGTGGTCAGCTCGAACTAGTTTGAGATCCCCTGCTCCCGCGCGGGTTGTCACTTGCCGCCCGCGCTCTCACTGCGGCCACTTATATGAACGACCTATGGCGTGAGCTACCCGCGCGCTCCCCGCGCAAAGTAGACCGCGCCGCTTCCCGCGCCCGCGTGCCATCTATGGACACTCAAATGAACTTTTTACCGCACCGCGCCAGCCCCGCGCCCGCGTTTGCAGTCTGGCCAAAGGCTAACAGACCGCCTCGCCTTCCCCGGGCGAGGGACATCCATGAGGATCTTTCCAACAATAAAAAAAAAGGTATCTAACTCAGACCCTCCTGCATGCAAGGCAAGCGTTCACACGCTAGGCTATCACTACTTTAAACTTAAAATATTACTAAAATTTTATTTTATATCCTCAGTACGTAGCAGTCAGTTACGTTGCGTTTATATATTATGTGTTTCCAAGTACAAAGTGGAGCGCTGACAGAGGCCACATGGGACGGCTAATTTAATGAACGGACATGAATCACTCACGCCATTTTCTTTTACGTGTATCATAATATTATATTCAAGTTTATTAACGGTCGGAATTTGTGAGACGCCTTTGTTCCGGTACAGACAGTGATGGACTGTGAATTTTAGTTGATGAGTAAAGGTGCTTTCAGACTACGTTGTACTATAGCACTGTATTTGGGGGATACTATATATTAACTATGTTGGAGTCAGCTTCCAGTGTAACCAGATGCGGCTGTATACCAGTATTTTAATCAGACCAATCTGATTTTGCAATCAGACCTCCGTAACTCAGTTTTTACAAGGCAATGCCGATATCCAAGGTTAGACTGGTACCTACCTAGTCAGACTTACGGGCTTCTGACTTTCCGTAATGACTGTCATAGGTATTCGTATGACAACCGGGACCGACAGTTTAACGTGCTTTTCGAGGCACGGAAGGACCCGATGTGTAACGATCGGTGACCGCGTGACCGCGGCAAGCGCAGCTTAACCTCGCAAATCGTATAATCCACATGGTTGTTATTTAGCCACGAGCCCCTTACGTTCATACTAAGATATATTATTAGTCATTTATTCATTGAATATACATATAAATTAAATTTTTAAATACTTCTAAAAAAATACACTTAAATATAAAAATAAATAGTAGCCCACCGCAGAGAGAGGAACCTCCTTACAATACGCGCTGTGTCCAGATGTACCGCTTTCTGTATCAGGCCCTTGATCCAGCTGTCTAACGAGAGCTTCGTTAGATGTTGGTCGAGGCTCTTGGCTATTAAGCCATTGGCCATTACAATTATCGCCACAACGACCGCTGAGTCAACCTCCCACATGCCGACAACCTCCTGGGCCAAGTCTTGATACATAATTTATTTTTAAAGGTTTATTAGTATTATAGAAAATGTATTCATTTAGTCAGAACGTGCAATCCTGAATGTTATGTCCCGAGTCGAAATAAGGTAATTTGAGATTTTAGCCCCGCCATTATAAAACGCTCACGGTTACCAACTGTATGGAGTCAAACAGAGAGTTGACTGATGCAGATGTGCCGTCAGTTAGGACAGGTCAACTCGAACCTGCTATGGCACTTTCCTCAAAAGGTCATTCCAGACGTTGCCCTACATCGTTTCACTCGCATAGTTTGTATACTACAATGTCTGGACTTTAAAAGAGACTTTGACCTCTGAGTTTGTTTCGGCTTTTCTTCTCAGAGCTAGTCAGATAGGAAACGCCGGCGCCATCTAGTCTTAAAAAAAAAACATTACATTGACTTGTAAAAGTGTCTGTAACAGATTTATTTACAGAAATAAAAATCATTTATCATTTTATCATTTAGTTAAATATAGATACATAGAAAGGAATACTACCTATACTACTAACTCACACACTTACCTATTACTTAAAAATGTTTGGAAAAACATATACTTTTACAATGTTTGTAAATATGTGAGCACCATGTATCTATCACATAATTAATTTGTCATTGCTTCATTTTTAATTCTTTTTACCTATTGTGGTATAGTAATTTTATTCTAGGTGCATCGTCTTCACATATAATTGTATAATTAATGTACCTATACAAATATTGTAAGACATTTTAAAAGAGTAACGGTGGAGTTTCTTACCCATTCTTCTCCATACGAAACTACCTCTTGGAAGGGGCGACTAAAATCAATTCAATTTTTTTTTGTAATTTTTTACGTTCAAAAGTGCCTTTTATGTGCTTAATTGAAATAAATACTTTGACTTTACTATCGTTTTCCAGGTAATTGCTGGAATCCACTCTATTTAATAAGATTGCTAATTAACTTATTAGGATTCACACAACCAGTTCCATAAAGTTCTATAAATATCTTAAACTCGTACCTAAGTACTTGGTTTTCTAACCAGGTCCGCGTTATAGAGTACCCGTTGTTGCCTAATGGTTGAACACCTATCTTAAAAAAAATCTTAGATATTTCTTCACATGAGATTTTACTTTTTGAAAACAGTCATAGGATTGAAATGTCTTAGCCAGATACTGTTACTGTCAGTCTGTATCATCCCACTGTTGGACAAAGGCTTCCTGTCATGAAATTCAGATGTATTAATATTCTACTACCTAATAGACAAAATGGCCTTTTTACCCGACTGCGACAGCAAAGGCAGGGTTATGTTTTTTTACTAGATTAATCAACTGCCTCTTTGGTCCTTTCGATCTCCAGGTCGGGCAAAGTGTTATTGGGTTTTTCCGTGTGAAATTCCTCAGTAGCAGCCCTGAGTTTAGATTTGTGGGTGGTTGGCGCGCCCCTTATTACATGGGACGTAAACATAACGGCGAAATGAAGGTGTTACTATACCTCTGCCCAACCCTTCGGGGAATACAGGCGTGATGTTATGTTATGTAATCAGGCCAATAATTTTATTACCTTTTCCTCTTTCAAACAATAATATATGTTAAATGAATCAAGCACACGTGTTTCTGGACGTTTTTAATCTCATTACATCGTTTCGTCGGGAAACTAATTGGACAAACGCCTCTTAACTGAATTATAGGATTATCCGAAGCTAACGGAGAAAGTATACTAATCCTTGCTGACAGAATCTGACTGCAGGAATACATTTTTGTATAAAAGAATTGTATATGATGAAAAAAGGAAGTGCTTAGCGGATTATCTTCGGTTCTATCGGATAATCTTAGTAAAAGATGCTTAGGATTTGGATTGCTATTTCTTTGGCGTACTTTAAGGAGAGTCCCTTAAGGTCTGCCAGTAGGTAGTATTGAGTAAAACCCGTATTCATTAAGGAGAATACTCGGATCAGTGAGTATGGCAAATACAGCGTGATTGCTAAGTCCGAAAAATATATTTATAAATGAAATGTCAGATTTGGTTCTACATTAAATCTCAGAACTTTTTACAACAAGAGTCGCGAGAGTTTTTTATTATACAAGGTTAGTCGGAAAGGGGTTACTAAGCCGCGGGCCACCTAAAGTATCACTGATGACTATTACAAAGCAAATGTAAAAATTTCAAAATTCGATAATTTTTATTTGCATGAAAATTTTTTTTTATTTTAGTTTTTTCAAAAAAAAAACATACCTGCTTTAGTTATGAATTCAGAAAATTATTTTTCTAATCCGTGACCCCAAATATGACCTAAATTGTAAAAATAGCTGATCATAGCTATGGACAGATAGATTTTAGCATATTTTTTTAGAAATCTTTGAAAAGCTATTTCTCTTAAACTATCGAGTTTTGGGGAAAGTTGTAGAACAAAAGTTATCCCTTATTATGGGTACTTTAACACCCTTTCGGCTTAGTACCCCCTTTCCGACTAACCTTGTATAAGGTCCAACCAAAATACCTGGACAAACTTTTACACAGTGTTCAGTACGTTTAACTAAACATATCTATGCAAAAAAAAACGAGATCCAAGTGTTTCTTTTCTATCCAAAAAATAATAACGTTTTAAATTGCCTGTACTCTCTAAGAATGAATTCATCAATTTTTATGCATCGACCACCACCGGGGCGCGCGTTAATTCCACGCCGTGATTTACCTAAACTGCGAAATGAAAAATGTAAAAAAATCATTGATTAAATTGAAATTAAAGAAGAAATTAATTTTTTGGTTAGAAAAAAAAAACACTTGAATCTTGCTTTTTTTGCATAGATATGTTTAGTTAAACGTACTGAACACTGTGTAAAAGTTTGTCCAGGTATTTTGTATGATGTTATTGATAGAATTAAAATTTACGACGACAATGTTCGGATGGGAGTAGCCCCCTTTATATGATAGGTCGGTGGCAGACTAAAGGTTCAAGAATACTGTTTGGGGGAACAAAATCATAGTTCCATAACGTATGGCATGCGATGCATCTTTTTTTTTTTTTCTAAATTGTTTCTCGTGGAATTACTTCACTTTGCGTGACTATGGAAGGGCTGCTGTCGACGATTGCAGGATCTGACTCAATCGGAGTCATAACCAACCTAGGTACTTGCCTAAAGAACCCAGGCAGACCGGCTGCAGACAGTTGATAAGCTGGCGCTACGGTACCAACTCGTTTCGATGTTTCCACAAAATATTCAAATTTTTATGAAAGTAAAAATGTTTTTTAATGTTTTTAACAAGTAATGAACGTGTCCATTTTTTTTTAAATAAGTATTTTAGCGTTTTACTTACATGTTTGTTAGTTAACTTAAAGTAAGTAGGGAAATGCAATTCAAATTAAAAAAATACAGTACATGTTTTAAACCTAACTAGGTGTAAACGAGGGGTAAGTAGGTAGTGATTATTTTAGCTTGCTATGAAGCCTTAGTAGCGTACTAGGATTAAGGGTTGTCACTCACTTATAAGCTCGTCATAAACACCTTGCTGGCATCTAATAAGCAGTAATATTTTTTTCATTTTTTGTAGTGTGTTAATTAACGCCGTACGTATTCAAGTAGCGGAAAATTTGGTAATCTTGTAATTACTTTGTAACCTGTCACGAATACCTTGAACGGTTTTTTTTTAAATAGGCATTTTTTTCAGAACCAGCTAACGCAAGAGCCCAAGTTTTTAAAGCAGTTCAGTTTAGTCTACTGTCAATAAATGTGATTGGTCGACCGAAATACCAACAACCAATAAAAAAAAATCTTTGTAGAACATAGGTAGTAACAGATGGTATTATTTTAGTGAACACATCATTCACATCAGACAGCTGATTACAGATAGTAGCATCCACGAAGATGCGCCCCACTTTTCACCTAAATCGCGTGTTCTCTCTCACTCTAAGATGAAGAGTGACAGAGAACACGTGATTTAGACGAAGAGAGGGGCGCGTCTTTGTGCACACAGACACACTCATTCACACACACTTACACACACACACACACACACACACAGACATTCACACACGAACACACACACTATATACCTATATATACTCGCATACTCGCCCCACGCATCAATTACTCCACAAACAGTAACAATATTGCTAAAACTTTAACACTACTTAAACTTTATGTAAAATATTCAATTCAATTCTTTCTTACAATATTGCTAATTAAATTAATAAATTAAAAAGAAATCTTTGTTGCAAAAACTTGTAAAATTGTAACAATAGGTACTGAAAGAAGTCACTGACTGCTGAAACACAGTTACCTTAACCTAGCTCTGGAGTCAGGGTTTCATCATTATTTGTAACAGTTTCTGTCAATAAATTATTCGTTTATTCATCTTATATACATATTCATTACATTTTTAAATATTTCTAAAAAATATATTAAAAAAAAACATTTAAAAATATAAAAAATAGTAGCCCACCGGCATCGGGAACAGGGTCCAAGCTACCGGTGGTCAGGGCCTCAGAGAGAGGAATTTCCTGACAATACGTGCCGTGTCCAGAAGTACAGCTTTCTATATCAGACCCTTGACCCAGCTGCCCAACGAGAGCCTCATCTGGTGTCGGTCGAGGCTCTTGGCTATTAAGCCATTGGCCGTAACGACTATCGGCACAATGACTGCTGAGTCAACCTCCCACATGTCGACAACCTCATGTGCCAAGTCTTGATGCTTAATTTCTTTATCTTTATAAATTATTATTATTATTATTTTTGCGTCGATCAATCTTCGGTTAGTGTGCGACGTCCCTAAAATCGTAATTGTGTAAAAGTAGGTGACAGTTAGCCAGCTCTGCGTCTAGACTAAAAGTAATTGGGTTACCATGGCGTCTACGGTAAATACTTGGAGTAAATATATTGTATCGATCGCTTGATAAAATTCTATATTTGGTTCGAGTATGGTACAAGGATTTTTTTTACTGATGTAAGTGTTGTCGGTAGCTGATAGCATTGGACAATGTTGATAAAGGAGGGTTAGTCGTTAAGATGAATCAACGTACCCGACGTTAAAAAAACACTGGTCATTCGACGGAGCAGAGGATTCCATGTCGAACAGCTGAAGAAGTTGACCTTTTATATCTGATTAGCTTGTCCTTATTTTCTGATCATTTGTAAATTATTATATTGTGTACTAGCTTCTGTAACTAATCACTAACCCAAATATAAATACTCTCAGTGGTGGAGAGTCTATGTTCGCTTCATTTACTTTATTTACCATGCTCACAATCCTGACATACCGATATTAGCTATAATTTTAATGTTAGCGCCCGTTCACACACCGGATCCGTTTTCACGGATCCGTCGTTACTGGATGTGTTGTTCACATCTGTACCGACGGATCAGTTAAACAAATGGCAGATGCGTCGCATCTAGCAAGCAGGATACGATGAAAATAACAGATCCAGTATTGTTTATTGGATTCGGAATACTGTCGTCTAAGTGTACTCGGTCAAACAACTACTGGCGCCATCACCAAAATAAAAACGGGTCCGCTAAAACGGGTCCTGTAAACAGTTTCTGTGTGAACTAGCTGTTACCCCTACACGATTTTGTTGGTATTTTACATAAGCACGGTTAATCAGATATTATCTTCAGTAGGTATTCAACTGGGCTATCAAAACATCACGGTCTGCTGCATAGGAACTAAAAAACCTGCTTACATATTAACTATCAGCCCATAATGCTCCAGTAGTGATAGCCTAGCGGTTGAACGCTTGCCTTCCATGCAAGAGGGTTTGAGTTCGATTCCAGCCCGTACCTCTGACTTTTCGAATTCATGTGCGGGTCAGAATTTGATTATTAGGTACTTGCGTTAACGGTGAAGGAAAACATCGTGAGGAAATCTGCACACCTGAGAGGGCTCCATAAAGTTCTCGATGGTGTGTGTAGTCTACCAACCTGCACCAGGCCCGCGCGGTGGACTAAGGCCTAAACCCTTCTTATTCTGACAAGAGGCCTGTGCCCAGCAGTGGGACAGTAATGGGCTGATTATGTATAATATTTTTATCACCCCATAGCTGATCGTTTTGATGAAGAGTATAAAAAATGACGAGTATGTGAAACTTTTAAGATAGGTCTACATTATGTATAAATTTTTCAATCCAATCATCGCATCCATATCCCGACACGTGTCATGATTTCTAGTATGGAGTAATGATACGTTCGTGTACGATCGGTATACATAAATGTGAACCCACCTTTAGTTTCACAAGTTTCACTAAAGATGACGTTGATATCACTGGGTAGATTTTGAAATGACAGGATAATTGACTCAAATAAAAGGTTTCAAGTAAAAATTAAGCAAGGCTAGGGTGAAACGATACTTTCAAATCGTTCGTTCTGCCTAGCTTTTTTCCCAACTATGTTGGGGTCAGCTTTCAGTCTAACAAGATGCGGCTGAATACCAGTATTTTACACGGAGCGACTGCCATCAGACCTTCGCAACCCAGTTACTGGGTAATGCCGTAAGTTTAAGGTTAGACCGGTTATCAGACTTTCGGGCTTCTGAGTACCCGTAACGACTTCTTCCTGCCTTATCCCACACTAGGTGGGGTCGGCACAACATGTATTTCATAAATCCATGTTGTTAGAGGTTTTGGCTTATTGTTTTATGACCGGCCGCCTGCCTGACATCAACCCTCCTTGGGAATACTCGTTGCGCTGTCGCACGGGTGACCCAATGTGGTTGCTGGTATTATGCACTGGGTCCCCAAATGATATGCTTGTCAATCTTATTGCCGACAACTAAGCAGACTATTCTTCTTGATGGAATATACTTTAAGTTCCTCGACCCACTCATTCAATTTTGCTAGGGACTTTGGTTCTGAGACATCGTAAACTAATATAGCACCGTGACCGTCTCTGTAAAAACATGATGTTAATGTAACGACTGTCATAGGTATTCGTATGACACCCGTGACCGACGGTGTAACGTGCTCTCCGAGGCACGGAGGGGTCTCAATGTATAACGAACGGTCACCCATTCACGTATTGACCGCGGCAAGTGCAGCTTAACCTTGCAAATCATATATCCACACGGTTGTTAATTAGCCATGAGCTTTCAGATATTTACAAATATCGCTTGTAACAAAAGTATTCTTAAAGCCGAAAGGGGATTAAAAGGTCCCTTGTAAAGAGTCTATTGGCAATATTTGAAAACCGTAGTATGACCCAAAAAAATAAGAATTTGGATAAAACATAAAATAATCATCATTGAAACGCAACCCTGAAAACATAAAACTAAAGAGTATAACTACCCAAAAAGTTATTTAAATTCTTACCTAATTTCCTTTGAGAGGTAAATGACAACAACCTTAGAAGACTACTTGATTATTTTCATTTTTCATGGGGAATTATGTAACACGTTGTATATATTAATATATATCTCAAAGGTACAAAAGTCTCCTTCAAAAATGGTGTACAATAAAGAGTAATCTATCTCTCTATGGACTAAATGTAGGTACATCGAACGCTGATGAGTTCACAATATGAAATATATTGAGCCGCCACCGGTATTGTGAACTGTGAAACATTTCTAAATTATTGTTACGACCTACCTTTCTCCTTCATATGAACATTTTACCATTTCAATTGCTTTGTTTGGCCCAAGTTATACGGAAAAGCGGTAAAAAGATTTTTTTATTCCGTGCATAACAACCCAAGAATGTTTAAATTATATTTTTTTTATCAAAATAAAGAAAATGTTCATTAAACAAATTTTGAATAGATCGACTCTAAATTTAAATAATATCTTTCGTGATAATTATGATGAGTTTCGGAATACGTTTGCTATCATTGACAGCGATGTGACGATCATGAAATTATTCAATTTTAGTGGCGACTAATGACATTATTTAGCATCAATTCGCAAAAAGACAGAGTTTTAGACCCACTTATCCGTATCACCTGCGAAATTGTGTGCTTTCAGCTGCGAGAGCATTCTACAGCATGCATAACCATACTGACGCATGCGAAAACTGAATCGATGCGAAAAAATGAAAGCATGCGTACGCATGTTCTTACAAAATGCCCATTTTCTAAGTGTGAAGTGCGAATAGATGCTAATAAGTGTATTGTAAGAGCCTCCACGAGTGACGATACTTAAGTACGTCCGGCGTACTCTGGGCAGTCAGCCTCGCTACCAACCTTGCTGACTAGCTAATCTTTTCACCACGGCATCAGCTATTCTTGTACAGCTCGTGCAAAGATGAGAGAAGAAGAAGAATTCTGAAAATATAACATAACATCACGGTTGTATTCCCCGAAGGTTAGGGCAGAGGTGTATAGTAACACCCTCATTTCACTGTTATGTTAAAGTCCCATATAATAGGAGGCGAGCCTATTGCCATCAACCTACTGAGGAATTCCACACGGAAAAATCGAATAACACGTTGTCAGACCTGGGAATTGAAGCCAAGAACTCACGATCAGCAGTCGCGCTTGCCACTACCAGACCAAAGAGGCACTTAATTTTTTTTTATCTCTTTTATCTTGTACCTTGTACCACACATAGGTTCGACCTTCCCATACGTTAGAACGTTATTGAAGGTAACGGTACAGTCAGTAACAAATGTTCTCCACGTCCTTACATTACAGGGACGACGTTTATGTGCGAAGTGCTTAACAATTCGTACAGTCACCGCCATGAGTTATGGTGGTTTGCGAACGGACTTGCGGAGTGACTTTTTTATCTAATACCTTGGCAAACCGACCGCCGTGCCCAGCAGTGGGACTTAAGCTTAGCAATTTTCGAAAGTCTGACAACTGGTCTAACTTTAGGATAATTATCGGCATTACTAGTATTCATCCGCAACGCAATTTCCCAACACAATTGGGAAAAAGCTATGCAGAACGAACCTACATGAAGAAAGTGGATAATAGAATATTTGTGAAGCACCAATTAGAACATGTTTTTGTCCAGCATTGAACAGCTTAAAGTGGACTTCATAACAAAAATAAATTCTTAAAAAAATGTTAAGTATACAATTTATTCGACCCATAACGAGTGCTGCCGTCTGCGAACGGCCAAGATATCTTCATAATGTTCCAAACTCATTATATAAGTCATTAAAATAAGAGGCTGCTTCATAATGAGGTTAATATCGCAATAATATCATTTATGGCAGGCTTGTGGTCGTAAATAAGACCGTATACCACTTAATTGATGTTATATTTCAGTTATGTTTATGTGAAATGATATAAATCATGGCGGATTTAGCTGGATTCCAACTAACGAGATACTGGCCTAAAATCATACATTTTGATATTAATTTGTGTGTTAAATTGGAAGGGAAAACTAACTACGCCTAGTTACTCTAATCTGCTGCCACTCAGCCTACCAGGTGGTACGGTCAACAACGAAAGTTGGTTAACACAGTTACTTTTACATAACATCTAAAAGACACAAAATTATTCGATACAATGCTTTTCACAGTTTCATATAATAGTCAAGAGTTTGCGTTATTTTATTGTTACATGTGTTCCGATTAATTTTGAATATTATTGTGTTCAGTTATGATTAAAAAAACTGAAGTGTTAACATACTTTTGTTGCTGACTGTACCTACATAGGTATGTAGAACAAAATTTCCAAAAAATCTCGCAGGTCTTATATGTAGATCTCTCCAAAATTTTATTAAACGGTTTGAATTATTTTCACTTCGTATATTTGTTTGATTAAAATCTTGCGACAGATTTTTCAACTATTTCTGCTTAACCGATTCCTCTGAAACTTCGCATACAAATTCAATTCCCATAACAATACAACATTATAATAATTTCAAACTTCAATACTCAAATCCTGATGCTGCAGGGGTAGGTACTGCAAGATAAAACCGTTTAACTTATAACATTTTTTTAAAGGATTATTTATTTTTACTTTTAAAAATAAATAAAATACTAGTTATAAAATTAAATTATATTCGTCTTTTAGGTAAGTATAGAAATTTTTCAGTATTTTTTTCGTTTCTTTCAAGCAAATTTACAGCGATTGTTTAAAAAATCAAATCTTCTTCTTTTCGTTTGGTTAGCGACTAACCTGCTGTCAGAGTTTATGCCGCCCATGGGCTTCTGACTTGGCTTCACATGCCATTGAGAAATATCTCTCAGGCCGGTTTCCTCACGATGTTTCCTTCACCGTTTTTAAGCAAGTGATAATTATACAATTCGCACATGAATCCGAAAAGTAAGAGGTGCGTGCCTTGGGTTCGAGCTCGGGACCTATGACTTGGCAGTCCGACGGTCACACCACTAGGTTATCACTACAACAATCAAATAAAACTGTCAAACAATTTGACAGTTTACACGAAAACTGAGTTGTGTTTCGTTTGCGTTTTGGCAACAATTTTGTTAGAAGAACTCGGATCTCAGGTGGGCCGTCGGCCTGTTTGTGAAGTTATTGTTTGCATTTTCCAATATTTCAAAGTATTTTTCGGCCAGAATTTCCTCGGCGACGCCTTAGGTAAGCTGAGACATTATTCAAAATGAATAATTCATGCATCTCCTAGATTTATTCGTATCATAGCTCGGTTGTCACTTTACTGAATTGTAGGATGACATACAAGTTACGATAGACCGCGCGGATCATACGATTTGCGAGGTTAAGCAACGCTTGTCGCGGCCAGTCAGGTGACCATTCGCTACACATCGAGACCCGTCCGTGCTTCGGAGTGCACGTCAAACCGTCGGTCCCGGGTGTCATACGAATACCTATGACAGTCGTTTCGGGTAGTCAGAAGCCCGAAAGTCTGATAACTCGGTCTAATGGTCTCAGTGTCGGCATTACCCAGTAACTGGGTTGCGGAGGTCTGATGGCAGTCGCTCCGTGTAAAATATTGGTATTCTGCTGCATCTGGTTATACTGGAAGCTGACCCCAACACAATTGGGAAAAAGCTAGGTATAACGATACATGTAGTGACGAATAGAGAGCAGCTAAAAGACGAGAAGTTCGCGTTGGTTTCACGCGTGAAATATGTGCCCCTCCCTCAGGCCCCTCGGTCCCTTTCAGCGCAAGTTCGCGTTGGTTTCACGCGTGAAATATGTGCCCCTCCCTCAGGCCCCTCGGTCCCTTTCAGCGCAAGTTCGCGTTGGTTTCACGCGTGAAATATGTGCCCCTCCCTCAGGCCCCTCGGTCCCTTTCAGCGCAAGTTCGCGTTGGTTTCACGCGTGAAATATGTGCCCCTCCCTCAGGCCCCTCGGTCCCTTTCAGCGCAAGTTCGCGTTGGTTTCACGTGTGAAATATGTGCCCCTCCCACAGGCCCTCCTGTCCCCTTTAGCGTTTTGCTTTTATCATGATGCGCCTGGATCGTCCAGGTTTGGTTGGAGACCCTTCAGGTCTCGCCAATGCCCCGTTACGTAGAAACGATCCGCAAGACAATCTACAAGCAGTTGAATAGAAAAAAAAATGCGTCCAGCTATCTCATTTTGACGCAGTCGTAAAAGAAATACCACGTGTTTGAATTGCTTTGACACAGATGCGTGCAAATAAACAATATTATAATATAAAAAATGGCTTTATGTACATACATAAACTCACGCCTTTTTCCCATGGGGGTAGGCAGAAACTATAGAACGCCACATGCTACGACTCTTACATACCCCTTTCGCTTCATCCACATTCATACATCTTGTCATACACGCACGCCGGTTGAGAGTACTACGCACCTGATCTTTGTGAAGAACATCACCAATAACATCGATGTATGTCCTTCTAGGACGTCCTCTACCGGCGTTCCCATTAACATCCGCCTTATAAATTCCTGTTGTTAATCGCCGTTCACTCATTCTCTCAACATGACCAAACCACCTAAGCATACTCCTTTCAATTTTTGTCACTACATCATCTTTTTAACCGCACTTTATGTACATGTATGTATAAATATTTGAATAATCTTATTTTAATTTTAATACTGTTATTTCACTTTAGCCAATAACTCTTTTCTCCATGGATACATTTTTTAGTACCCATAGAAAAAAAGGTATCTCTTTTGGACGAACGAGGTATGGTGTTCCTATAACGAAAAGGGACGATCCTCTGACCAGGCGGGTCTCATGGCGGGCTACTGCCCAACGGTTGATGTTGGGAAGTTGTATGTATACTATCTGCGTGTCCAATCATAATAGCGAGATGCAGGATCCTGTGACGTCATTTTTTAGAGATTTCATTAATGTCGCTGAAGTCTGCTACACAATCGTCGTGCTGCGTAGTTCGCATGTGGCGTAGTAGATGCCGCCACACTCTTTATAATGAGCTTTAAAATAAAAAATAAGTCTTATCATCCGACACCACTTGGACCGCCTCCCTCTGATCTTAGCGACCGAACTTCGCCAACTAAACTTTTTATATCGGCAAGACGTGACGTAATATCAGTCTGGTGTGTCGCGGTTAATTTAAAAAGTATTGCAAGCGTCATCACGTTGAAATTGCGTCGCGTATCTTCGCCAAGGCACAAATAGGTACAGAAGTCAATCACATGTATCACTTTTCATACCTACGCTCGGCGGTCACTCTATCTATATATCTATCTCTCTCAAGCGCATGGCACCTGCGCTTGCACTCTCTCGCACTCTGGCCCCAAACAGTCAGAGATATCGTGTCCGTGAGCAGTGTCTATGTGTGCGTTGCTCGAGCGCACTTGCATGTTTTTTTTTTTTTTTTTTTTTTTCCTATTCGTCTATTGTAGATGGTCTTGCGGACCTCTTCTACGTAACCTGACTATTATTGGCGAGACCAGAAGGGTCTCCGAACCAATACCTACTATTCTAACTACCTAGCTAACTACGCAAAGCTAACTACTGTAACATCATGGCTATGACTATAGCAGCGACACCTCTGAGAGTGTCCCCAAGGGGGGACTCGAACTCTTAGGGTGTCGAATGCAAGAGGACTGGGAGGGATACGACAGCTTGATTAGGGCTGTATTCTCGCGTCATGGTGACTGCGCGGAGTCAGAAGGGACGACCGGCTCCGCGGCTGCGGCGGGTGAGCACGGTGGATCGGGGGCGGCGGCGGTGGGACGTCGCGAGGGGCCTCGTCGGCGAGGGCGATACGCCGGTCGCCGGCGGCGGTGTATGTGTATAGTACTAGTCGATTTATTCGCCTCCTGGAGGAGGGTGATCTCATCATCGGGCTCTAGTAGCGCATGCCGGGGACGGCGGACTATGCTAATCTAGGAGGGTTTATAATCGGACGCGGCGGGCACTTGCATGTAGATTGACTTCTGAACTTATCTGTTTTGGCCATGGTGTCGTGCAATACTTAGGTACTCGAAAAATGTATAAGGTAATCGCTTGTTTAATCGTTTGCACAGTGCTATGTCGTTTCGTGAATCTCTTAAAAACGGCCTTAAACTGCCTATAGGCCTATCACAGACGTTTGACAGGGTGTAAACGAAATCATGTAATTCCTTCAAACCTCGTGATGTACTGCTGACATAGATTAACCCTGCAAGGGATACTTTAGGATTCATTAAAAAAATAATACATGAAGTAAACGTGTGTTCTTAACGTGAGGAATTTTAACGCCTCGAGTTAAAAGATCGCGCGGCGAGCGATAGCCGCGCAATTCGTTCGGGGCGCTAAAAAGCCTCACGTTAAGAACACATGTTTACTTTTTGTATTTTTTTAATGTCGTTTACACCCTGTATATAATAGGTAGGTATATCTATAGGCAATGTTACCGATGAGAAACATGTTGTTGATTGGCCGCACGGCTGGGCAGTTTTAGATCGAAACTATTCGTATGCTAAATCAATCAATCAATCAATCAAATTTATTTCGGACAAGGTACATCCATATGTTGGTAAATTATAATATAAGTACTTACAAAAATATCTTAATAATAATGAAACGGACTTACCCGCTGAACTCATTAGTACCTATTCTGAAACATTGGTACTCAAACCAAAAGAATTATGTTCGGTGGGCAGGTTCTAAATCCGTTTCTTATGGACTGAACTGTGGTGTAAGACAGAGTGGACCGATCCCGCCCAGTCCATTCAACCTGTATATAAACAGTTTGATTGGTGAGCTGAGCTGCACTAGGGTTGGCTGCTCCGTCGATGGACAAACGATAAACAATATAAGCTACGCCGACGACATGGCGCTGCTCAGCCCGTCAATCTGTGGTTTGAGAAAACTGATGGCGGTCTGTGAGGGGTATGCGGAGACTCACGGACTGAGGTATAATGCTAAAGCCTTTGAGTCTCAAATCACCCTCCTTTTTCCCAACTATATTGAGGTCAGCTTCCAATCTAACCAGATGCGGAATATCAGTATTTTACACGGAGCGACTGCCATTAGACCCCCGGAAACCCATTACTGGGTAATACCGACATCTTAAAGTTAGACCAGTTGTTTATTATATGATTTCGTTTACACCTGTATGATACCCATAGAAAAATGGCCTTTTTACTCGACTGCGACAGTAAAGGCAGGGTTATGTTTTTACTAGATTAATCAACTGCCTCGTTAGTCTAGTGGTGACAAGCGCGACTGCTGATCGTGAGGTCTTGGGTTCGATCTCCAGGTCGGGCAAAGTGTTATTGGGTTTTTCCGTGTGGAATTACTCAGTAGCAGCCCGGCGTTTGGATGTGTGCCTGGTTAATGGCAATAGGCTCGCGGAAAGGTACTTAAACATAACGGCGAAATGAGGGTGTGGAGGCAGACGGTGTATAGTAATACACCGTCTGCCCAACCTTTCGGGGAATACAGGCGTGATGTTATGTAATCAACCCAATCATTTTATTTCCTTTTCCTCTTTCAAACAATAATGTATGTTAAACTAGCTTTTACCCGCGGCTTCGCTCACGTGGAATTAACATGATGTTTTTCCAGGACCAAAAGTAGCCTATATTACTCTCCATCTTTTCAACTAACAAATCAAGTCGATTGGTTGCTTAGTTAGGCCGTGAAGGAAGGACAAACAAACAAACAAACACACTTTCGCATTTATAATATTAGTATGGAGTATGGATGAATCAGCACACATGTTCCTGGACGTTTTTAATCTCATTATATTGTTTCGTCGAGAAAATAATTGGACAAACGGCTCTTAACTAAATTAGAGGATTATCCGAAGCTAACGGAGAAAGTATACTAATCCTTGCTGATGAAACATGATTTCATTTACACCCTGTATACTAACGTAAACGTATCGCTTCTTCTTCTTCTTAGCGTGTCGATGGCAATCTAAATTGAGTCGGCCCAGAACTTAGCTACGAGTTTAGCGTTATCAGTAGCGTCCATTAGTTCTTGTAACGTGCAGGTATCGGGGTACGCAGGGCATGATGTCAGGTGTCCCATCGTTTGTGGAATAGCACCACATTTACACTCCAAGCTGGAATCGTCTATGAATCTCCACCTGAGCAGGTTTTCCTTGCTTCCACCAACCTGGGTCCGGAGTCTGTTTAAAGACTTCCAGGCTAGTTAAGGCGGGTTGGCGGACCGGGACCTGTCGGGGTTGCGGTGCATGCTTTTGTGAATCCCGCGACCCTGGCCGTACTGTCAGGAGAAGGAACACCGTTGGTTTTTAGCCGGTAAGAGTCCGGCAGACCCCCTCGCCTTCCCCGGGCGAGGGACATCCATGAGGATTTTCCAACGAGAAAAAAAAAAAAGGCTAGTTAAGGCAATTCATGTCCGGGTGGGAGATTTTCAGCAACGTATCGCTAATGTCAGCGAAATTTGAATCAAAAATACAACTGTCCTATAACATTTTGGTTAATTTTTTTGCGACATGCACATTTTGTATCATACATAGATATTAATAAAGTCTTCAATTTTATTTAAAAATAGTATGTGCGAAACAAGTATTTTGTCGCTGCGCCTGCAAAATCCGCTATGTGGTTTTTTAGAAAATCTGTCTTTGATGCTTTTGTTTTTGCTTTTCTTTTGGTTAAGAAGATAGCAAAATAAATTATTAGAAAACGTATTTTACAGTTGCACGTGGCTTGAGAACTATTCTGAATTAGCATCAAAGACAGGTTTTAAAAAAAAAAACACATAGCGGATTTTGCAGGCGCAGTGACGATTTCCGATTCAAAATTCACTTACATTCGGATTAAAGAATTTATTTCTTATAAAAACTATACAGTTTACTTAAAATAAGATTTGCAAATATTGTTATTAAAACATTTTGGCATATACATCTGGCATGTTGTGTTACTAAAATCTATACAATCAACAAAATACATTACAATTAATTATGCTAAAAAATTACATTGTGTCCAGATATAAAATAAGTAAATTATTCAAAGAAATTACATAATACAATTCAAAATATAATATTATTGTGTGCTTACATATTTTTACGTAACGTGACGTACGTATATTTACGTTAGTAACTCGCATTCGTGCTAGTCTTACTGAACTATTCAAAATGCATTATTTCTACGACAAAATAAAACCTTGAGAAACATTACGAAAACCAATTTATGCAAGCATGATGACGCAAAAGCACTCGATTAGAAAACCCCATACATTTTCCATCGGTCGTATGTTAAAATGAAGGACAATTCTAAACTTGGAACATAAACGATGGCTCGGCTATAAAATCGATATAACTTACCGATGCAGACCACCATAACACATCATGAATTGATACTAAACTGTTTGGGTAATTTTTGATGTCGATTAGTCGATTACTTTGTAATTTGGACGATAGGGAATCGGTTTGGGAATCATGTGATTGATCAAAGTGGTAACGAATTTTAAATCCAAAATGTTTAACATCTCTTAAGAATATGATTTGTTTTGGAATTCATGTATGGATTCTGATCCATTTGATCAGCACTTGCGTTAATGGTGAGGGATATATCGAGAGGAAACCTGAACACCTGAGTGGGCTCCAAATAGTTCTTGATGACGTGTGCAGTCCGCCAACTCGCACCAGGTCAGCGTGGCGGACTAAGGCTTACTCTAAACCCTTCTCCTTCTGAGAAGAGGCCCGTGCCCAGTAGTGGGACAGTAATGAGTTTATTATATGGATGAGTGGAAGATGATACTGTCGGAATGTTAGAAGTATTGTGTGAAAAATGTGTTCTTTTTTATAGAATCTTTAACTACTTAGTGTTTTGGGTCTGGCCGTTCTATTTAAAGTTGAAGTAACAAAATGGAGTAATTTTAGAAGCCTTTAAGTCACATTACATCACTCCTTGGGAAGGATTCGGCAGAGGTGTTTTTAGTACACTCTCACCAGTTATTTTTAAGTCCCATGTAATAGGGAGAGAGCCTATTGCCATTAACCATGGCCACAAATCCAGACGCAGGGCTGTTACTGAGAAATTCCTAATGGAAAAACCCAGTAACACTTTGCCCAACCTGGGGATCGATGCTCAGCAGTCGCGCTTGCAACCGCTAGACCAACAAAGCAGTCCTTTAAGTCTGGCCGCACAACATTGTCAGAAATTTCTGAAGCGTGCGCGACGGTTCCCTGCGTATACATTTTGTTCAAGAGCCCACAGACTGCCAAATCCGGAAAATTCTGACAGTGTGCAGTATCTGGTACTACATAATGAATGCAAAGGGCGCCTTTCAGTTTTATTTTATGAAACAGTGATAGCTTAATTATGTAAAAAAAAAAAAAATTGTGACCGTCGGACTTGAAAACCCAACGCACGCACCTCTGAATTTTTGGATTCATGTGCGTATTATATAACTAACACTTGCTTAAAAACGGTGAAGGAAAACATCGTGAGGAAACCGGCATGTCTGAGAGATATTTCTCGACGACATGTGAAGTCAAGTCAGAGGCCCATGGGCGGCATAAACTCTCACACCAGGTCAGACAATAACCACACGAAAAGAAGAAGAAGAAATTTTGTGACCGTTATTTCGTTACAATTTGCAGCTTTTCGGTTCTAAAATTAAAACAACCTTGATTTATTATGTGACGTAGAGATCGATTAAGACATTAATTATACCAGACAAGTTGACCAACTTGATGACGTAACACCTCCTCGCCTTTACCTTTACCTTGACCCTGAATGACCGTGACCTGGTGCATCTGCGTCATCAGTGTTGACCGTGAACTCTGAAAACACCTCCATAACTTGCTAAAGCTACAATCTTGATATTGGGTAGCATACTGCAACAGTAGAGATAACATACTTTACCACATAATTATGGCCAAATAATACCAATTTTAAGTTGAAGTTAAGGGATGATTTTCACTAAACGGCTCGCATTGCATCGGATCGGAAAAGATACGATAGGATGCGGCGACAGCCGAACGCGTCCGTCAGGATGTCGACGCATACGATCGGCTCCGTACCGTCGCTTGCGAACGTATCCGTTTCTGCGCCTAGTCAAATAGTTACATTCCTACCGTGTTGACGTGTTCTAATTTTCGCAGCATACTTTCGGCTACGATCGCGTGTCGCGGAAGACGCCCGCGGCCAAGCTGCTGTGCGCGGCTTGGTAATATAGACTTTAAATACTGTGTACACGATTTAATATCGTTTAAAGATTGTAAAATCCGTTCCGATCCGATGCGATGCAAGCCGTTTGATGGATATCATCCTTTAGTCTCGTGCTGTCTCTGTCACTTTAAGGCGAAGTGACAGTGACAGCACGAAATTAACGGCATCTTTTAAAATTGAGTATCGTTTGAGTATTTGGCCACTAAATTGTTAAAAGCGCTACTGTCGAACTTGAGAAATAGGTTTATTATTAGGTTGTGGTATGGAGGACCGAGGTATGGTGTTCCTCCAATGAAAAGGGACGATCCTCCAACCAGGCGAGCCTTATGCCTGGCGGGACACTGCCCAACGGTCGTTGTTGGGAAGTTGTATATATATACTATATGCGTGTCAAATCTTGATCTCGCGATGCAGGATTTATGACATTCTATTTGACAGCTGTCATTATTGTCGCTGTAGTCTGCTAGACGTTCGTCGTGCTGCGTAGTTCGTATGTGGCGTGATAGATGCCGCCACAGTTGCATACACATAATCAGCCCATTACTGTCCCAATACTGGACATGGGCCCCTTCTAAGAGTCCACCATGCTGGCCTGGTGCGGGTACTAAACGTATCATTGGGAACTTTTAGAGCCTTCTTAGGTGTGCAGGTTCCCTTACGACATTTCCCTTCACCGTTAACGCAAGTGACAATCAAATTCTGACCCTCACATGAATTCGGCAAGTCAGAAGTAAAGGTTGGGTTCTAACTTCAATCAAGGATGGAAGGCAAGCGTTTATCTACTAGGATATCACTTCTTTCTAACTGCACTTCAAAAGACACTTCTTTGAAATTTCCCCCACACTCATGTCTTTTCTTCGGTAAAGGAAAACGGCAAAGATAAGTGAGTAAGTTTATAGTAGCAATCGGAACTTCAGAACCATTCATTTATTACCACGATCACGTGCGAACTGTAATTGAAAGTGTTTGGGCTCATCGCGGGCATAAAAACCGCCAAGTTTTTATACAATATAGTTTTTTTTTGGAAAAAGATCTTATGTCTGTTTTGTTTTGTGGAATTTTAACTACCTATTTAAATATTTTTAAAGACGCTCCCCGCTATTGTTTCTTCTGTACCGTGAGTGCGTTTACAGACATATATTTCTCATGTAGAAACATTCAGACCTGGAGGAACTATCAGTAGGGTATACAGATATTTGTTCCGCATGGGAATCTATCCCGCGAACAGTAGTAGAAAGCTAATAGCTCAGCCACTTCGCTGAACGTGTCGTCAGACTATTTATTTCAATTAAATTCTTGAGGATAGGCTCAAGATTTGAACAAAAGTGGACAAATAAAAATTGCGAATTCATTTTTATGAGATGTAAGGAATTTTAATTCCAATATAAGTAATCAAATAATGTTTTCCTAAAATTGGATCGAGATCTTGGCAGTAAAATGAAAGCGAGGTCATTTTAAATAAGATTTCGATGTTTCATTTCAAATTTTCGATTAAATTAATATTTTTATTTAATTTTTAAATCTCTTATGTCGTTAATCAATCAACATACAATCAAAGATATTAAGAGTTTTACAATAAAAAAAAGCAAGAAACTTTCAGCAAAAATAAGGTGTTTTGGTCGTGTTCGTTTAAACTTGGCGGAGCCACTACCGTGCTCCCATCTATCTAGTCGGTACGAACTGACGATGAATGTTGTCTCATCTCAGTAATGGGGGTCCTGACTGATATATAGGTATCTATTTCAAGTTTCGTAGACGATATTTTGTTTCTGCTTCATCGGTTTTTTCGCCGATACAAATACAACGCTGACATAGAAATGGGTGGGATAAAAAAATATTGTTTGTGTAAAAAACTGCAAAGTCGTGTTTGATATCATACTTAAAGGATATGACAAATAATATTGAGTAAGGTACTGCAAATTTATCTGGCGAAACATCACATGGTTACCTACTTACTAGGTATCATAGAAAACATTCAATTCAAAAAATACTTTAGCTTTAGTTAGGTAATTAGAACAAGATACCTACTACGTGCACGCTCTTGAGGAGATAATGCCTTGTTGGTTATGGTAGCCCGTGCACCATAGACTAAATAAATGTAACCATAGATTATTTTATTTTTTTTGTGTGTTTGGGTTGCCGTGTTGTTTAATATAATAGGTTTAAATATAAGTGTTAATTTTTAAGAAACATTATATTTTTAATTTTAAGGATCCGTATGCGTCCGCGTGGGCGGAAAATAAATACTTTTTCTTTCTTATTTCTTCTTTCTTTGTTATCACATAACATCACGCTTGTATTCCCCGAAGGGTATAGCAGATGTGTATAGTAACACCCTCATTTCGCAGTTACGTTTAACTGCCAGTAACCGGGCACAAATCCAAACTCCGGGCTGCTAATACTGAGAAATTCCTAACGAAAAAATCCAATAACTCCTTGCCCGCCCTGGGGATCGAACTCAGGACCACACGATCAGCAGTCGCGGTTGCTACCACTAGACCAACGAGACAGTCTTATCTTAATCCTGTTATTTAATTAACTAATCTTTAGGTATTTTTGAAAATTAACAAGAATTTTACGTGTTTTATTAATGTCTCATGTGGGGACAGGTTACAATATAAAACTCCCTCACCGCACGCTGGGCATAGTCGAGTGTTTTAAGATTCAACAAAACCCAGCACGCTTGGTGGTAGGATCTATACGGTCCTGGCTAGCTACCACCCTCACATTAAAGTTCGGCGCCAAGCAGTTTACTGTGTTCCGTCGTGTGTATGTGAGAGTCAGAGGACTATATGGGAATCCCTCTATATCTCTGTTCCTTGGATTCGTGTGCTCCATCTTAGACCTTGTCTGCGCTTATCATCAGGTGAGACTAGACGAAAATGTAAAGAATAAAGAAATCATGTGAAGTTTCTGTAATTATCTTAAAATCTCTAGATTTCTCTTCTCTTTTTTTCTTTGTTGGTCCAGTGGCTGCAACCGCGACTTCTGCACATGGGGTCCTGGATTCGATCCCCAGGTCGGACAAACGGTTATTGGGTTTTTCCATTAGAAATTTCTCAGTAGCAGCTCGGAGTCTGGATTTGTGTCCAGTTAATGGCAATAGGCTCGCCCTCTATTACATGGGACCTATACATAACTGGCGAAACGAGGGTGTACTAAAAACACCTCTGCCGAACCCTTCGGGGATAACAAGGCGTGATGTTATGTTAAGAGTTTTAAGCTCTTTATAATAAACGCACGTTTCCGAACAAAATATATTGTGTTTCAAAAGTCGAAACAAAATGGCGTCGCGTCCTCTTCGCTTGTAGATCGTTGTTCCACCTTACCGGCACACTGTAACAAATGAACCACTCATAATATAATTTATTACGTTCCCCATTATCTTTTCATAATAATCGATAAGCCTGCCACTGACAGCTTGTAATGGATTCCGAAGAAATCCGGTGTCTTTGACGAAAACAAAAAAAAAAGCTTTTAATGTTTGACGTGAATCTCATTTCAGTTTGATGTAAAGGGCGATGTTAATTTTGGCGTATTGTTTTTCGGTAGTGATGTATTATAATGTGCGGTTGTGATTAGGGTTGCCACCCGTACTTTATAATAAAGTATTGTACGTTATTTCAAGTAATTGTCCTCTATACTATAAGAAAACAATAAAGTACACGAAAATACTTTATTTCGCATGATTTGATTTCTTTGGGATTTTGAAAAGTTTAGCCGTACCTAAGTATTTTTTCATTAAACGAAACGAAATTAAAATATAGACTGTAAAGATGCTGTGCAATTGTTTAGTAGAGATTTTATGTCTATAAAAATATATAATAAGCTACCAAAAAAAAAAAACGAAGACAAAAATAATATATTCATAAACAAATTAAAGAAATTATTACTACAAAAAAGCTATTACCACATAAAAGAATACTTAAATGATAAATTTTAAGAATACTTAAATGATAAGTTTTACTATTCCTAATATACCATTAGATATGATAATAATAAATAACGATAACATAAATAAGTAATATATTTTAAATGCTTAGTGAATTCAATACCTTAATATAATAAAAAAGTAAATTAATATCCACAATGTAAGACAACAATAATAAAGCTTGCAAATATCACTATGTTATCTATGCTACATATGTATCTATAATAATAAACATTTACATAACTAGATAGGTACCCACATAAACTTATATGTAAAAACTAAAACTACAGATAAGTACATTATAATTAAAGGTAATTAAAAACTAATAAATATAAATAGTCAAAATAATACTTACAATCAATATTAAATTAAGAATACTAAAATCTACCTAGATACTTCAATAAATAAATAAAGATATATACGGTTGAATTGAGAAACCTCCTTCTTTTTTGAATTCGGTTAAAAATTACTTAACAATTCCTTCCTCTCTCCTAATATTTTTGCGTGCCCAACAGGGTCCACGATGTACTATATATTATTTACTCACCATCTATTAATACCATTGTGGAAAGCAAAGCAAATAAAAGTTTGAGATACTAATTAGACACAAATTGCAAAAAAAAAAAATACATAAAAAATGTTTTTAAACATAATAATGAATTGTACTTTATTTTGATACTATGTACTTTTTTTTCTTACCTATAATAACCAATGTACTTTAACTGCAAAAAAAAAGGTGGCAACCCTAGTTGTGATTGAAAAATCTTGTTTTTGTGTCGTTCTTTCATTATGGATAGCTTTCAATCACAGTTACTTTGAGTATGAGAAACGGTTAGACATTTTTTGGGTTTGTTTCGACTTTTACAAAGATCTAAAAGAAGATCTGATGATATAAAATTATTAAAATTATATTTTTATTAGCGGCCCGTCCCGACTTCGCACGAGTGGACATTTTTCCCGTTTTTGCAACAAGTTTCATTTCTGCTCCGCTCCTGTTGGTCGTAGCGTGATGTAACTATAACCTTCCTCGATAAATGGACTATCCCACACAAAAATATTTTTTCAATTCCAACCAGTAGTTCCTGAGATTAGCGCGGTCAAACAAACAAACTCTTTAGCTTTATAATATTAGTATAGATTAACTGCCTCGTTGGTCTAGTGGTAGCAAGCGCGATTGTTGATCGTGAGGTCCTGGATTCGATCCCCAGGTCGGGCAAAGTGTTAATGGGTTTTTCCGTGTGGAATTCCTTAGTAGCAGCCCGGAGTTTGAACTTGTGCCGTGTTGATGGCAATAGGCTCGTCCCCTATTATGGCCACGCCATAATGATTCTCGTTTTTTTTAACTAGAACATAAGATAAAATCACGCCTGTATTCCCTGCAGCGTTGGGCAGAGAGGATTGTTACACACTCTTTTCACCGTTATATTTAACTCCTATGTAATAGGGGGCGAGCCTATTGCCATTAACCGGGTACAAATCCAAACTTCGGACTGCTACTGAGGAATTCCACATGGAAAAACCCAATAACACTTTGCCCGACCGGGGATAGAACCCACGACCCCATACTTAGCAGTCGCACTCGCGACCACTAGACTAACAACGCAGTCCAAAAATAATAAAAATCTTTTATTATTAGACATCCAGGCCCATAGCGTGTTAGTATTTACAAATGACCTAAAAATAATACTGAATATAATGTAAATTATGATTTTCCAATTTCTACTTTCTTGAGGCACTTTCCTTTTTATAAATAGTCTACAGAATTAAAATTAAGTAATCAGCGTGATATGCTAATAAATTACAAATTTCCATTAACTTATCGGAGATCTAAAGGTCGCATATAATTTTCCTTACTAAATGATAAATGTAAGAATTTACACGCAGAGCGAGGCACCTGATTTATTATTTAATCTGTGGGAGCGGGGAAGCGTCTGCCGCCATAAGTGGAGCCACTTTTTACGCGAAACAAGATATAATAAACAGCGTAAACTGTTCTTACTTTGTTTTGTTTTGAAAAAGGAATTATGTTGTTCTTAAGTTGGTTTGAAAAAGGAATACCATCGCTTCGTTATTTTATTTAAATTAATAAAAAAGTTCGACTTTTCTTTTTTTACGTAGAGAGAATAGGTACTCAAACATTGAGATATAATGTTCTTTGTACATTATATCTCAATGTACTCAAATCATTTTATTGGAAAGATGTTTTTTTTTACAGTTGAAGAAAAAGGATCAAATTTAAAGTTCTTGTGTTTTTTCCCTTTACCGAGTTTATTTTATAATTTATTGCAGTAGCGTTTTGTGGCTAACTAAAATTATTTCTTGTTTTATTTAAAATGAGTAAAATACTTTTTAAGCGGCCTTATAACATAATGTTGAGAGAATGAGTGAACGGCGATTAACAAAAGGAATTTATAAGGCGGATGTTAATGGGAACGCCGGTAGAGGACGTCCTAGAAGGACATACATCGATGTTATTGGTGAAGTTCTTCACAAAGGTCAGGTGCGTAGTACTCTCAACCGGCGTGCGTGTATGACAAGATGTATGAATGTGGATGAAGCGAAAGGGGTATGTAAGAGTCGTAGCATGTGGCGTTCTATAGTTTCTGCCTACCCCTATGGGAAAAAGGCGTGAGTTTATGTATGTATGTATGTATGTATAACATAAAATAGCATCACGCCTGTATTACCCGAAGGTTTGGACAGAGGTGTATAGTATCACCCTCATTTCGCCGATATGTTTAAGTCCATGTAATAGGGGGCAAGCCTATTGCCATCCACCAGGCAAAAATCCAAACTCCGGGTTGCTACTGAGGAAATCCACGCGAAAAAACCCAATAACATTTTGCCCGCCCTGGGGATCGAACCCAGGACCTCACGATCAGCAGTCGCGCTTGCCACCACTAGACCAACGGGGCAGTTATAACATTATACTGATTACGTTTTCGTTATTTAAGGGATCTATTCTGTTCTAATTTTTAGAATTTTCAAAAATATATTAATTTTACAACATATTAACCAAATATTCCTCTTTTGTTACAGAAAATTCATTCCTCTACACATCATAGAAGAAGACAGTTACGAGAAAGACGTTCTCTTCTACGTCAACCTTGGCGAACCAGAATTGCTTGGAGGTAAGAATTATATTATAATAATACAAATGATTTCATATTTTAAATACACTCGGGAGCAATGAATCCGAGTCACCAACATAAACAAAACAATGTTAAACAATGTTTAATCACGAGGTTTATGTTGGTGACCCGGATTCATTGCTCCCAAGTGTAGTTCTATTTATGACTCCAGTACATGATGGCCAATGATGATACCTTTTTGATGCACGTACAATCATTTGCATTTATTGGTTACATGATACCTTTGTGAGTTTTTTCATAATTATATTAACTAATTAGTGCAGTTATCTATATATCGGTGGACCAGATTTAATTAGTGCCTTTTTACAACTATACGTTGGGCTCTCTGTATAACTTTTGAGACTTCATTGCAGGGCTGTGTTTAGGATCTGTAGACTTATGTAGCCTATGCTTAAATACGGCCCTGCTTCATTGACTTGAACGAGCAGCCTAGATTAGCATAATTAAAAAAGTCTGATGGCATTGCCCGCGTTTACTTGGGACTAATAAAAATACGTCTGGTCTTATAAATTAACAACGTAATTAGTAACGTTAATATACATTGATTTGCGGCTGCCATGGGCCATTGTGTACTGGACCATTAACACAAGCTGGTATACGTGTGATAGTCTCATTATTCTCGTCGATTTGAGCCTTAAAAGACGAACTAATCAAAAAATAAAACTAACAGATTCGAAAAGAGAACCATGTCTTCTGTTTAGAATTTTAGTTCATCAATAGATTGTTTTACGCCGTAAGTTAGGTTACGATGGGACCATGAAGGTGTAGATAAAAATGGAGACCCCATTACGTCAGTTACAAACGTAACTGAAGTCGAAAAATGTAACTTTAAAGAATCCTATCTCTTTCTAAATAAGGTATTTAGAAAGAGAAAGAATTTCAAAGTAAATATCAAGGTCAAATGTTTCGAATTTAAGTAGGGGTTCACATTGTGGTCTCCATTTTTATCTATACCTTCATGGATGGGATTATCACATAAATACCAACATACAAAATGTAAAGTAGTCTATCTTGTTAAATACATTTTTATACGTAGATTTAGAGAAATATTTCAACTGAATATTTTAATATAGATTACAATAATTTGAATTGCAAAAATTAAGCCTACGCGCGGAGTAATTTGGCCTGTCAATTTGGTTCGAGCCGAAATAAATTAATATCTTTAGTGATTGAACGAAAATATTTCCGATCTGACAATTTTAATACTTTTGGATCGTTACAAAAACATAATATGTTTGTATGTATGTAACATAAACCAATATTATTGGTCTTACTTATTGCGAAATTGTATTTTATTTTGCTAAAGTCCAACAAAACCCAGCACACTTGGTGGTAGGATCTATACGGTCTGCCTGGCTAGCTACCACCCTCACATTAAAGTCCGGCGCCAAGCATTTTACTTTGTTCCGTCGTGTGTATGTGAGAGGATATAGGGGAATCCCTCTATATCTTTGTTCCTTGGATTCGTGTGCTCCATCTTAGACCCTGTCTGCGCTTACCATCAGGTGAGACGAGGGCCAAAGGCTACCAAGTCACTAATAAAAAGAAATTGAAAAATAAGAGTGCTTTTTGTTTTGAGATTGATACAATCTATTAACTTTTTGTTTTGAGATTGATACAATCTATTAACATTTTAAATTCAACATAAAAAGAAAGATTTTAGCGAAAGATTTCCGTTTGTGATAGTCGGCGCCAAAAAAGTACCAACAGACATTGTCAGTAACAAAATATGTTTCATTTAAAATTTAAACCAAAATGGCCGACCAAATTACAAAGCATTTGATTATTAAAGTACTTAATTATTAGTTATTGACGCATGTTAACAATAATAATCTAATTACAATCGCATGGAAGTCAATAATAGCATGTCTGAATCTAGTCTAGAATTTGATTACCTACTTAATTAATTTTAATTAATCTAACAATTCCACCACTGGATATTAATATATAATTTGTTAGAGTATATTAATTAATAGTTAGATGTTTATCTATACTAATAATTTATTATAGTTTGGTCACATTTTAACGTAATTTTTTGGTAATAATTGATTTTCTTGTATGGCAACATTTCTTTTCTTTTAAGTTTATTATTTTTAAATCCAGCGCCTTGTTACTTGGAGATAAATAAAACAATCTTAATCATTCTTAATTACATTTGTATTTTTAGTTTGAAATGTGGCCAAATAGCACACACAGCAAAGTCAAATAAAAAATATATTTTATTCTAAATATGAATTTTGGATAGTCAAATACTTAAACGCTACTCAGATTTAAGTTGCCGCTAAGTCTCGTGCTATCACTGTCACTCTAAGGGTCAATTCATACTAGAGCAGAGTCGCAGCGCATCGGAGCGTCAAATTCTTCACAAGTAAAGCGAAGAACCAATCAGCGTTGATTGCGCTCCGACGCGCGAATTCTGTGGAATGCGCCTTTTTTTATCCTGGAAGAAGTTAGTGTATTATGTTGTGGAGATAAAGGTGAATATGCTTTGTTAAGTTTCAGATTGACGCTTCGATGCGCTTCGACTCTGCTCTAGTATGAATTGACCCTAAGGTGAAGTGACAGTGACAGCACGATATTAACGGCAATATAAAAATGAGTAGCGTTTGAGTATTTGGTCATGACTTTAATAGTTACTTGAAATATACTGAGTTTTTATTTAATAAAAAAAATACCTTACAAATATTAATTACGATTGCTGTGTGTGAAAACTTAGTACGCAAATAACTTAGATATTAGTCTCCATCGCTTATTTAACCCTTTTGTTTGTGCATGATATAACCCTAATTCTGCAGAGGTGTTCGAAACGTTCCTCCCTGATGCATCAGCGACCGTGTCTGTACAGTTTTCTGGTAAGTGATAGCGAAGCAATTCCAGTAATGGACGCAATGTGTGCACGATTTTAAAGGGGATTTATTTAGTTGAATATGTTTGGGTTCCGCAGTTTTGTGGGGAGGAAAGTTAGATTTAGTTTACGGAAAGAGTTTTAATTTTTCTGTCTATTTCGTTCTCTATTGGCCATAGTTGGCTATCAACATTTTAAGAATCAGGAAGGCAATTCTACTATAGTCCGCGAGGGCTAGCGGCGAGAGGGGGGAGCGAAACAATAGACGCGGTCTGTCAGATTGCTTTGTCTCGTCTCGCGTTTCCACTACAAAAAAAAAAAATGTTTATTGTGCCTCAAACGGTTAGATTTACAGATGTGAATGAAACAGCCCCAGTAAGTAATTAATAATACTTGTGTTGGGGTTGTCTCGCTCCTTCCCTTAATTGATAGTTAACAATATTGAGACTTTATATAAAAATAAAAATTAAGACTATTTTTTAAAAACAAAGAGAAACAATGACTATAGAGTAATTAACTATGTCGTGACGATTCATTTATCGTTGGACGACTGTCGTCTCTAGCTGTTCCCATTATAACGACTGTTTGTCGTCAATTTCTTTTATCGTTTAGCGACTATCGTATCTCTCTGTTCCCATTGGATCGCGACGACATTTTATCGTTTCACGGCAGTCGCTTTGTCGTTTGCACATCAGTAACAAGCTACAAGACGAGACAACATTTTTATCGTGGTCACGACAGATAGTCGTAACAACGACACATGATTTGCCGTGACGTTTTTTTATCGTTTTACGACTATCATGCTAGCCATTCCCATTGACTTGACAATCTGTCGTCACTGCAAGAACAAGTCCTGAACGACAGTTAATCGTGTCGTCTTATAATTATGTGAACACCTCCATTTAAATATATAAGCCACGGCCCACGACACTTAAAACGACACGATTATCTGTCGTCACGACAAAGTGCGAACGCGGCCGTCCTCCTGCCGTTCCCATACCTCAGGAGGTGACTAGCACTTGCGCGCGGACTATAACAATATTGTTGCCAAACCGCAAACAAAAACTACCGTCAGTTAGTTTTTGTTTAGGAAAACTGTCAAAATGCTTGATTTTGTTTTTTTGTCAAACTATTTGACAGTTTTTTTAAAAGAAAACTTTGATTCGGTCGTGACTGATAAATTATTAGTAGAATTAGAAGCCCACATAAGGTAAACGAACTTTTTTATTAGTAGATAATTACAATTATAAAAAAAAACAGTCCATGAATTTATGTTGAGTTTCAGAATAATTTAATATTTTCCAAGAAAACTCTATAAATTAGACATAGACACATACTGGCCCATCTGTCTATTGGTGTACAAAATGACACCACTGGCAATTGACTAGCAATTAGAGCTCGTAGTAAGTTCCCGGGTGCTAATGAACGTCCTGTCTACTTCAAGACTGAAAGGCAATTTCTGAAAGCCATCCAATATAATTGACTTTTGGGGTGGACTAATCCAAGGCAGAAAAGAGATCCTCTATGATTTTTGCAATTTAAGAGTCTCTTAATTGGAATGTCTTGAAGTTAACAGTCCAAATATACTACTACAGCTCACAATATAAGACAGCATTTTCAGGTGTCGTCCTAACTGGCCAACATCATAGGATCACAGTCGTGCGAAGAAATAATTTAATGTATTGTATCAACTGTGTGTGACTCACGACCCGACAGCGACACGATATAATGTAGAAACGACTTCGAGCGCCATACTAATAATATTATCACTCCTCTCCGCTCACGATCCGTCAGCGACACGACAAAATATGAAGACGACTTCGAGCGCCATACTAATAATATTATCACTCCTCTCCGCTCACGATCCGTCAGCGACACGACAAAATATGAAGACGACTTCGAGCGCCATACTAATAATATTATCGTGTCGTTGCGTGAGTAAACGGTTCATATGTCGGTTTTGACGATACGTTTGGGTCAATTGCTAAGCGATTGGCTTCTGCGCTACGGGTCGTGGGTTCGATTCCCGCATGGAACAAATATTTGTATGGCCTACAGATAGTTGTTCCGGGTCTGGGCGTTAGTGCATGTAAACGCACCTACGATACAGGAGAAATATTATTGTGGCAACGTTTTTTGTAGAAAAATATAAATACGTATATGACGTTCAGAGACGTCACTGCATTAGATAGAATATACTTTATTGTACACTAAAAGAAATAAAACAGAAGGAGTACACATTATTAAGAACAGTACAAATGGCGGTCTTATCGCTTAAAGCAATTTCTTCCAGACAACCTTTGGATGGAAAGAATTATCAAGAAAAATATATAGGGCAGTTTGCAGCATACAAACGTATAACCTAATAAAAATCGACAATCAACTAAATCACTAAGTAAGTAATAAGTTAATAAATAAGTAAGTAAATAAAATAAATATAATATATATACATATTTGTGCATTGTGTCGTGTCATACCATTGGAAAGACCTAAGTTAGACTTCTACATCAAAACCAGTAGGTATGTGTACTGCTTAGATTACAGATATTTGTCTTCGCAGTTTTCGCAGCGACGATAAACGTATTCAGCTTATTACTGTCCCACTGCTCGGCACAGTCCACCAGTTGGCGGACGGATCAAATATTAATGATATACCAACATTGTTGTTAATAGTAATGCCTACGTTGCGTCCATTACAGCTGTTTGTTCTCTAAGGATCGATTGACGGGATAGGCACTTAACTGGACACTAATAATATTAGCTAGCTTCAAGTGTGTTGCGTCTGACCTAGATGTGTATGTAACAGACATCTTCCAATTTATCGTCACCATTATCGTAAGATAAATCGTAGGAAAAAACCTTCTTATTTGCTTCATGATCTGAGATAATTATCAATAAGCGCTACCTCCCATTTCAACAAGTTTCCAAATCAACAACAGTTGTTTTGAGTACTCTGAAATCGTGTTTAGTCAACTATTTTCCTTTCTTTTTTATAAAAGGTTGAATAAAATCAAGTTGTTTAAATAGGAAACTGTTGAAATGGAAAGTAGTGACATTTTTTCCCAATTCAACCATAACATTTTATTTATTTATCAACTTTTCAAAAAGTTGTTGTTGAAACGCGATTTCCGAATACGAAAAAAATTTGTCGTCGAAATGGGATGTTGCTTTTGTGACGTAGTAATTTATCTTACGACTTCTATATGGTCACGATGTGGTGACGATTAATTAGAAGGTGTATGGCAGAACAAAAGGTAAGTTGCAGATTTTGTGAAGTGAATTTTTTTTTGTATTTCACGGGTTTTTTTTTGCCAATGTTTCACATAGTATCATGACTTGCATATCGTGTGCATGTTATATTAATTGTGTGTTTGGTATCTGTAGCTTACTGGTATTTGTGCCCTTTTAATCTTCTTGAAGGCACTTAAATGACTTCAACCGGTATGTACATTCGGAAAAGTCGATGAATATTTTGTAATTTTAAAATTAATTATTTTTGAGGTTAATTGTTTATTTAAGAAAATAATATTCTTTAAAGAATGTTGTATCCTATCGTTTTCATGTATTCATTCATAAAACACTTTTGAACATTTGATCAATCATTGTGAAGGATTTTCAGTCAGGCTGCATTATGATTGCTCCTTCCTTAAGGTTGTGGGTTATAGCGTAGACAAAGCAAAATTAATTGTTTATTTTGACTTTGGTTTAAATATTTGTATTTAAAAAATAATAGGATTTACAAAGATTGTGTGTGACACTCAAGATCGTCGTCGGTATAGTGACAAAAAAGAATAAGAATGTTTCAGGCGATGCGATGGTTGTGTACAAAGGTCACTCTCCCACCGCGACACGCCTAGTATTGTACCGGTGACCACTAGATGGCGCTAGTCGTTAACAATCATCACTTACTTTGATGTTGACCCCCTCAACCCGCTTGAAAATACTTGAAATGGGTAACAATTCTACTAATAAAAATGTTGATCAATCGCAAATGAGCCGAAGCCGAATCGTTTATTCAGAAAGTTTTCGTTTACAATAATTGTCAAATTGTTTGACAACAAAAACAAATTCAAACATTTTGACAGTTATGGTAAGCGAAAATTGATTGACAGTTGTAAGTTCGTTTGCGGTTTGAAAATAATTTTGTTAGTGCATATAGAACCGTTTGTATTTTAATGACTAGTTGCTGTCATAACATAAAATCACGCCTGGATTCCCCGAAGGGCTGGGCAGAAGTGTATAGTAACTCATTTCGTCGTTATGACTAAGTCCCGTGTAATAGAGGGCAAGCCTATTGCCGTCAACCGGGCACAAATCCAAACTCCGGCCTGCTACTGATGAATTCCACACGGTAAAGCCCAATAACACTGCCCGAACTGGGGATCGAACCCACGACCTCACGGTCAAGTCGCGCTTGCTACCACTAGACCAACGAGGAACTTGTGTCGTACTTCTTCTTCTTCCTGCCCTTATTCCACACTAGGTGGGGTCGGCACAACATGTAATTCATAAATCCATGTTGTTAGAGGTTTTGGCTTATTGTTTTATGACCGGCCGCCTGCCTGACATCAACTCTCCTTGGGAATACTCGTTGAGCGTTCGCGCGGGTGACCCAATGTGCTTGCTAATATTATGCACTGGGTCCCAAAATGCAGTTGTGTTGTACGTATTATACTTGGATTTCTCATATGTTTCAAATAAATAATATGTTATACGTTTGTTGTTAATCGGGGTATTGTTAAACTAAACCACATAGTTTATACTTCTATGGCCTTTAAAACGTTTTCAAAACATTGCCACGCATAAATTTCAATACATTTCGTAAAACTGTGTAGGTACTATCAAACACTGAATAATGAGGGAACGAAACAAAATCGTTCACAATATACAGGCTGTAAACAAAATCATGTAATTCCTTCAAACCATGTGATGTACTGCTGACATAGACTAATCTAGCACGGAATACTTTTGGACTCAATAAAAAAGAAATTACAAGACGTAATTATATGTGTTCTTAACGTGAGGCATTTTAGCGGCCCGAGCACTATCGCTCGCCGCGAGGTCATTTAACTCAGAGCGCTAAAATGCCTCACGTTAAGAACATATATTTACTTCTTGTAATTTCTTTTTTATCGTGCAAGGTTAATCTATGTCAGCAGTACATCAGGAGGTTTGAAGGAATTACCTACATGATTTCGTTTTTTTTCATACACTTAATATAGATGTGGAAGTCGCTTACAGAATGTTAATTCGGCCGTTATGAATAAAGTCCAGGTATTCGATCAAACCACTGGTTAATTTAGACTTCGACTGTGAAATTGGACGTTTTGAATTGAGTGTGGTGGATTGTCAAAAGGCTTAATCGTGTGTGAGAGGATTGGGCGCAAAACGATGAACATATTGTAATGTTTGAAATACAATGCGTTAATAGCGGTTTTGAAGTGCCAGTTTTTGAAGGAAAGCGAATTGATTTATCGGATAGTGAGTTTATATTAGGTCCCTACTTATGAAATTGGCGTTTTTTTCTCACAAATAGAGAACCTCGTCACTTCTATGATTTAAAATATTCATCAATTGCTTGATATTATATCGAATAATGACCATCATAGACAACTACCAATAGTAAAAAAACTTTATTTACTTATAGTTTTCTAAACATAAAAAATACCTAAAAATAACTCCTCTTTTTGTTAGCAGAAATGACCACTATTTTTGTTTTAACTTAGCCAAAACTTATTTTTGTCGCATAATCTAAGTGGCATACGTTATCTTAGTTTTTAAACATTATTTTACTTATAGGACATGGTAAGTTCAAGTAGAAAATAAAATTGTGAGTTTACTGCCAAATGTTTAACAACAAGATTTTTTCCTAAATAAATGGAAGTACTACCTACCTATTAGAAATCAAACCCTCTCTTGCGGAAGTTGCATTTCTTTTCCACTTAAACATAATATCACGCCTGTATTCTCCGAAGGGTAAGGCAGAGGTGTATAGTAACACCCTCATTTCACCGTTATGTTTAAGTCCATGTAATAGACGGCGAGTCTAATGCCATCACCGGACACAAATCCAAACTCCAGACTACTACTGAGGAATCCCACACGGAAAACCCAATAACATTTTGCCCGACCTGGGGATCGAACCCAAGACCTCACGATCGGCAGTGCGCTTGCCACCACCAGACCAACCAAGCAGTTACCAACGACATAAATTTTAATATCTAGGAAAACATTGTTAAACATTATTTTGTTTGTGTTAGTAACCCGGATTCATTGCTCCCAAGTGTAGCTGGCACCAAAATCTTGTACGTACAGTTCGGGCGACGAGTTGTGGCCACTGTGAACATAGGTATTGCGAACTTTCGCGCATGTACACTCGTGAAGAAAACACTTACCTACTGTAAAAACTATTAAATAAACTTTACTTAACTAATGGCCAATCCTAAGATCGTAGTAATTAAATGTTAACTAAAAGCTATTTTTAACCGACGTAAAAAACGGAGGAGTTGTCAATTCGACGCGAATTTCTTTTTTTTATGTTAGACCACGTATAACTTTTTACATAGTATACCAATTTTAATGACTCTTTTTTTGTTTGAAAGAGTATTCTTTCGAAGTGGTCCTATTTAAATTTGGTGAAGATCTGATAAAGAACTTCGGAGATAGACAATGGAACTCCTCAATGACGAACAGTACGCATAATGTGATGATGTGATTATGTTACGAGCAGCGTCTTTAGTAGGTCCAACCATATTTTAAATAAGGTTACAAAAACGAAAAAAACAAAAACCTTTTTAACAATAATAAAATCGACTTCAAAAAACCGAAAAAAGGAATAACATAATAACCATATTACAAATTAACAGTTTCACAAGTCGGTGCTAATCCACGTTGAACCAAATTGAAGGCACCGACTTGTGAAACTGTTAATTTGTAATATGGTTATTATTTTATTCCTTTTTTCGGTTTTTTGAAGTCGGTTTTACTTTTGTTAAAAAGTTTTGTTGTTAAAAAATCTATTCCGCGACCACTTGCACGGTGTTCAGAGCGGTCACGACTTGTCGCCTGAACTGTACATAACAGAGAAGAGAAGTTATGGCTACGGTGATTGTGTGAGGCGTATAGCACTAACCTCACCATGAACACAACTTTAATGAGAAAACAATCACGTCGTTTCCCGGTCGAATGCACCAAACAATCCGATCAATCTATCAAATAAAAAGTAGATGGCTTTTACTATCTCATTCATTTATTTCAGATCGGAATCTCACTTCGCTCTTTCAGTGTTCCATTTAATGGTATAAATAAGAAAGGGTACTTTTTATTACACTATTTCAGCTCTGAAGTAAAGGGTCGTCTTTTCTAGGTTGATCGATTTCTGTCTATGATTTAAAAGGACTGGGTTTTTTTCTAAATAGTTACAGCTTTGGAATAACGATGAGGATAATGAAGTGGATTCCAGACCCACTGGTTCACAGCAGACTTTACGCTATCTATTCGGATCGCCACAAATACCAATAACAATGTTCTGCCTAGCCTTTTCTCAACTATGTTGGGGTCAGGTTCCAGTCTAACCAGATGCGGCCGAATACCATTATTTAACACGGAGCGACTGCCATCAGACCTCCGCAACCCAGTAACTGGGCAATGCCGATATTCTAAAGTTAGACCGGTGGTCAGACTTCCGGGTTTCTGTCTTCCCGTAACGACTGTCATAGGTATTCGTATGACAATCGGGACCGACAGTTTAATGTTTTCTCCGAGGCACGGAGAGGTCTCGATGTGTAACGAACGGTCACACATCCACGGACTGACGGCGGGAAGCGCAGCTTAACCTCGCAAATCGTATGATCCGTTGGTAATTGGCCACGAGGCTTTCGAATACCATTCTATCGTAATAGAGTCGTTCGTAAAAAGGAACGCCGCATAATCTGTGGATTTGTTAACATCTGTTGCTTTCTTTCGAAGGGGTTGATTGGAAGTGTCACTGATTCTTCTGTTGTGGGAGATCGTAAGATAAGATAAGATAATTTTTATTTGTTCAAACATGAGTGTAGGTACATACAAAAAATTGTCAGCATGCAAGATGTTAAAAGTAACAATACAGATTATCATGTTTGCCTTGATCAATGGCATACAAATATTAATACAATAATAAAATTTAAAAAAAATAATTATAATTACATTAAATTATCTAGAATGTCAAAAACGTTCAGCCAAAAACTCATTAAAATTATAATAGGCTTTATCTGCTAGAAAATTCTTTACTTTATTTTTGAACGCTACATCACTTAAATGCTTCCAACTTTTTGGCAGTTTATTATAAATTTTTAGAGCCTTGCAAAAGACACTTTTCCGCATAAGTGCAGTCCTATATTGATGTAAGCAAATCTTAGTATTGTCACGCCTATTACGAGGAAATAGATCTGCCATGCGAGTCGTGTTCATCCGTGTCGGTGAAATTGTGTTCCCTGATGTATGTGATTTTTTATATTTAATTTTATTCTTTAGTATCTAATAATATAAGTCATGCATAGTCGCTGAAGGGCAAACTAATAGCTCGAAAAAAAATGGAAAAAAAGGAACGCTTCGTCAATGCTTTTTTTAGGTCGTTAGGTTAAAAATGTAACATGGTACTAACTTTATTTTCACCGTTTAAAATTCCTCTCATAGGAAAATACGTAGTGTCATTCAAAGGTCTATACTGAGTGATAAAATATCTAGACTGGCACAGAAATAACTTTAGGTCATACAAAAACAACAAAAGACATTAATTAATTATGACATTAAAACGTAAATAATTTGCACAATGACTCTAAAGCTGTAAGATCTTCCCTTGTAAACTATGTATTTTCTTGCAAATAAACATTTTAAATTTGAACTCCAGTGATAGTCTAAAGGTTGAACCCTTGTCCTCCATGCAGGAGGGTCCGAGATTGTACCCAGCCCGCATCGAATTTCCAAATTCATGTGCAGATCAGAATTTGACTATCACTTGCGTTAATAGTGAAGGAAACCATCCTGAGGAAACCTGCACACCTCAGAGTGCTCCATAAAGTTCTCCATGGTGTGTGTAGTTTGCCAACCCTTACCAGGCCAGCGTGGTGTACTAAGGTCTAAATTCTGAGAAGAGCCCGTGCCCAGCAGTGCGACAGTACTCGTACTAGACTAATTATGATTATGCTATACAAAAATTCGTAACTATGTCCGATTCCGTCGTTCATAAAACGGGACGCTTCAGCAACGCATTTTTCGGGTGGTCAACTTAAAAATAAAATATGTCATAACTTTAATTTTACCGTTTAAACAAAACCCATCAAGATAAAACAAACCTACATTCAAATCACACGGATCTCCATAAAAAGTGAAACTTATACTCCCGGCCATCAAAGTAGAGGCCAAATCTCAATAACCCAGAAATCTCAGGGCCGAGGGCCGAAACATTATGTTGATCTTGTAAGGAACCCACGTAGCCGGGCGTTATCCCCGCGTCTCTTGAATACTTTATAACGGAACTAAAATGTGACGTGAGGATTTTTATTGGCAACTTTTTCGGGGATCTATAAAAACGTTTTGGGTTTTAGAGGTCCACGTTATAGTGTAGGTAGCTACAAAAATATGTTAAAAGCATTTTTTTTTGATCGTTTGGTTTATTTTGCGAAAAGTAGAGAAACATTTTTTTAGAGTGTTTCGGCAACACTTTTTGCGATACGAGATCTTTTTCTGTGTTTGTTATTATGAATGAATGAATGAATGTTTATTTATTTCGGACAACAAAAGATCCATTATGTTAGTAAAAACATCTTATAACTAGTATTATGGCAGATTTTACCGACCCGTCGCCCGAACAGTAACTGGCCCGGGAGCATGGCGCGCCGTGTTCCGCGCGCGCCTCTCAGAAGGAAGTGGGGCAAAGGAAAAATGGCTCCACTAATGGGGAGGTCAACCACCAGCTGGTGGATCAAAACCTGCCGGGGTTGCGGTGCATGCAATAACGAATCCCGCGACCCCGGCCATAGGTTCGAAGAACACCGTGGCATTTTAGCCGGTAAGAGTCCGGCAGATCGTCACTCCTTCCCCGGGCGAGGGATATCCATGACGATTTTACCACAATAGAAATAAATAAAAAAAGCGCCGATTTTACCAACGTCGATTAACTTTTATCGGAGGAATGAGTTAAGGCTCATTTACACGGTGCAAGTTTCTTGGAGTAAGTCTCATGCTATCTTTGTCTTTCTCTCTGAAAAAAACAGAGACAGCACGAGACTTGCTTCAAGAAACTTGTACCGTGTAAATATAGCCTTTAGAAGTTTTGACGTAATTTCTACACAAAGGCTGTCAAAATGACAATTTTATTCTTCAGATAGATATTATCTGACACATTGGTAAAATGAGCCCTTAAAGCCTGGTCAAATAGATAGCGTGGCTGGGTCACGTCGTGTGTTGATCGCGTGCTCCTGGCGTACGAATTACTATGACATAGTATGGAAGACGCCACACAGAAACACCACGCTAAGCTTCGCTCTCTGTCTGACCAGGCCTTTAGTACCTAACTAGCGGCCCGTCCCGGCTTCGCACAGGTGGACATTTTCCCCGTTTTTGCAACATTTTTCATTTATGCTCCGCTCGTATTGGTCGTAGCGTGATTTTATATAACCTATAATCTTCCTCGATAAATGGACTATCCAACACAAAAATATTTTTTCAATTCTAACCAGTAGTTCCTGAGATTAGCGCTTTCAAACAAACAAACAAACTCTTCAGCTTTATAATATTAGTATACCTATAGATACAAACGAGCGTGGTAAATATAAAATTAGAGTTTGAAGTATTCTGTGTAGAAAACGATCAAGAAATAAGTTTCCTACTCGGATAAATGAACTTTAAAAATAATAGTTCCCACTTTAAAATGCTCTGGCTTTAGGCTAAGTTCATATGACCGCGCGGAGACGCGCGGAACTTTCGACCGCGCGGTACAAGATCGAAGACAGCTAGATTGTCTACATCACCGCGCGATACTGCGCGCCGCGCTCTGACCCGCGCGCTAGTTCTTGAACCGCGAGAAGCCGCGCGGCACTGCGCGGTTCAAGTTCTACAAACCTGTACCGACCTGTTCAGTTGATCCGTGCGAGTTGAGACGGATAGACACATAGATTCAGGAAAAAATGACCACCGAAGAAGACGACATTGTATCTATCGATTTGCTTATCGACGAGATTGAAAAAAGAGATGCTATCTGGAATATTAACTCCAAGGAATATTCGAATAAAATAATAAAAAGAAGATCTTGGGAAGAATTAGTTTTAATTTTTCTTCATGTAGTTTCAGGTCGGGGTATAAAGTAATGAACAGGCTTGAAGAAAGTCTTTCACTTAAAATGGGATGCACCCAGTATCGTCTTTGTCTTCTGCGACGTCTCAACCTTCGGTATAAAATCCATAAGCAAATTGCCTCCTACACGTCCATTCTTAAGTAATATTGATGCCAGACTGCCGCGCGTACATATGCCGTCATGTGAATGCTCTTACCGCGCCACGACGCGCGGCTCCGCGCGGTCATATGAACTTAGCCTTAAAATCAATAGTTCGCACTTTAATTTTAATACTTCCACCTTAAAAATAATTGCTTGCACTATAATTTTAATGCTTCTATCTTCAAAGCCTCCCCGCAATAGAAATAAAATAACAAACAGATAGCTGAAAGGTAGGTTAGGGTATGTTAGAACTGAGACCACTCAACGACGGGCGACTAGAATCAATTCTATTTTCTTTGTAACTTTAACGTTCAAAAGTGCCTTTTATGTGCCTAATTGAAATAAATACTTTGACTTTGACTTTGACAACGACCAGAAATGGCCAGAAACGATTTGCCGATTAGTTTCCACCGTCCGTTTAATTGGTGCATTCAGAAACAAGTGGTTTTAGATTGATTATAGTGCAAACCAAGCAAGTGCAAAATAAAAAAAAATAATAAATATAAAAACGAAAGTGCGGCTATTATTTTATTGTAGAAAGCAATATTGAAGTGTGGCTCAATCATTTTTTGTTGTTATTTTCATTAATTATAAATAGCTTTTAAATACAAGCCTTTCATAATTGACCGTTCTCCTCACATAATGCCTCGAAATAGTAGAGAATGGACTCTCCGCCATTGTTTTCAGGACGCTATTGTTATTGACCAGTATTATATGCATCAATGATGCGACCTCACTAGACTGAAACTCTGGTAACACCATACAAACTTCCTGTATTTATACATAATAATAATAATCATTTTCTCGTTGACCTGCCTCGTTGTTCCAGTGGTGGTAAGCGGGACTGCTGATCGTGATGTCCTGGGTTCGATTCCAAGGTCGGGCAAAGTGTTATTGGATTTTTTCGTGTGGAATACTTCAGTAGCAACTCGGAGTTTGGATTTGTTACCTGTTGATGGCAATAGGCCCGCCCCTATTATTTGGACCTTAAAATAACGGCGAAATGAGGGTGTTACTATACACCTCTGCCCAAACCTTCGGGGAATACAGGCGTGCAACATTTTACCGGACCTGGGGATCGAACCCAGAACCTCACGATCAGCAGTCGCGCTTGCCATCACTAGACCAACGATTCAGTTAGATGAGCAACACACGGAATATTTCAAGACTGCATACACTCCCCTAATGAAATAAGTAGTCTTATTTAAGAAGTCACACGGTTCGTTTCACGGTTGAATAATGTGTTCAACTGCTACCTACTTTGAAACAGAAAATACATACATACAGACATAATCACGCCTGTAATCCCCGAAGGGGTAACCAGAAGTGTTCTCCTATTTAAGGAGTCTGTACACCCTCGTTTCGCCTCCATAGGTGGCGAGCTTAGGGCGTGGACACATGTCTACGGTACGGCACCGGCCACCGTGTAACGGCACGAATACGCTACCGGGAGACGGCACGGTGCCGTGTACAGTGCAGCGCGGTGGCATACGGTGACCCGCTCGGTAGTTAATGTTTCGTTGTTGATTAGTTCCCACATGTTAAATAAAGCATAATAATGGCTGACAATAATTTAGATGTCGACTTTATAATTTCACTAGTGGAAGTACGTCCCGTTCTCTGGGACAAGAGAAAGGAGAATTATAAGGATAATAATATAACCTTTTAACAAAAATAAACCGACTTCAAATTGTCTATATCCGAAATTTTTCATCAGATCTTCACCAAATTTAAATGGGACCACTTCGAAAGAATACTCTTTCAAACAAAAAAATAATAATTAAAATCGGTTCACAATTAGCAAAGATATCGCGGAACAAACATACAAAAAAAAACATACAGTTGAATTGAGAACCTCCTCCTTTTTGGAAGTCGGTTAAATTTTGAAAACAGAAGGATGGAACGATGTCTGCCGAAATATTTTCCCATCTTTCGACGACAAGGATAACAAAGAACATTACACGATGGCCGGTGCCGTAACGTAGACATGTGTCCACGCCCTTACTTACATTTTGCGGGCACAGTGGTGCAAGGTTCGTCGCCTTTTACGACTCGCTTGCCCGGTGACAAAAGGAAATTGTAATCTCCATCCCTGAACAGATCATTTTTTATTTTGAAATAGAATTGCTTGTAAATGATAGCTAAAGGAGATCGGATTTTATTGTGTGGGCCTTGGTCCAAGTGACTGACGAAGACGCGCATTACCAGCGTGATCTTCGCTTCTTCAGAAGAAACGAAGTTTACGCTCGTTATGCGCGTGGTATGTGTGCTCCTCCCTTAGACCTCTCGGTCCCCATTAGCGCTTTGTTTTGATCATGATGCATCTGGAGCTATCTCATTTTCACGCAGCACGTCTCTGAACTGCTCTGACTCAGACGCGTGTAAATAAACAATATTATACAAGGTTAGTCGGAAAGGGGGGTACTAAGCCGAAAGTATGTTAGAGTACCCATAATAATAAATAACTTTTGTGCTACAAGTTTCCCAAAAAGTCATTAGTTTAAGAGAAATAGTTGTGCAAAGATTTCATAAAAAAATACGCTAAATTCTATCTATCCTCAGCTGTGGTCAGCTGTGTATACATTTTAGGTCATATTTGGGGTCACGGATTAGAAACTTCATTTTCTGAATTCGAAACTAAAGCAGGGATGAAGGATTTTTTAAAACTCTAAAATAAAAATAATTTTGCATGGAATTTTTTTCTATAGAATTTTGAATTTTTTTAAACTTTCCTTAAAAAAATCATCAGTGATACATTAAGTGGCACGCGGCTTAGTACCCCCTATCCGACTAACCTTGTATACATATTTTAATACTTTATTATTTCACTTAAACCAACAACTTTTTTTTCATAGGATAGATTTTTTATCACCCGTAGAAAAAAAGTATCCCTTTATAATGGGCTCTAAAATAAAATAAGTCTTAACATCCGAGGCCACTAGGACCGCCCTCCGCCAATCTCTTTCTGAAGCTCAACTCTTTAAACTTTCTATTCGTGTACAGCAAAACATCTAATTGCATCTCACCTCGAAGAACAAACAGTTTAAGTAGAACATAAACCACTTGTTAAGAATATCACGGTACTACCGTAAGTACGTACTCAGTAAAGTTTTTGAAAATAGTCGTTTATTTTCTTTTTCAACCCCCGACGCAAAACGAGGGCTGTTATAAGTTTAAACTAGCGATGGGCGATTTCGAGATGTTTCAACAATCGAAAGAATCGCAGTCGTATAAATTTTCAGTCGAATCGACAATCGACTCGTTCTCCGACATAACTCGATTCTTAAGTTCTACTTGTAGATCAGAGTTGGTACTTACTTTTGCATCACGTATCTTTAATAGCAACTAGGGTGGCCTACCGTAAGTGGCAACTAAAGATTTCAACTTAAGCCTCATTTACACATCTCTAGTCTTTAGTAGAGTGCGAGTCTTTACTAACAATTTTTTTACTGGGTTCGTGTAAACATTTGTTTTAGTAACTAGTATTTAGTCAAGCGTCTGTTTACACGGTCGGAGTACCAGAATTTTAGTAATCATAGACACACACATACTCTATTAAATACTGGAGATGTGGAAACTAATTTATGCAGTAGTAAAAGTTTATTTTGAATACATTTTGTAGTAGGGATGTATTTCACAAAAAAAGTTATGCAAAGACAAGACAACACGAGTAATCTACCGACTTCAGAGGCTAAAATTAAAAACATTTATTCACCACATTTGAAGCTATGAGGATATAAAGAAAGAACGCTGTTTGTTATGCAAACCTTCACCTCTGAATAATTTAAGGGGACATTTTGTTCAACTCACTGAAGAAATTATTTCGTGTCAGATTGTCGGAATCATTTAGCATTTGTACTATATTCTCAAATTTTCGTAGCGATTATCGTTAATTTTTTTTTTGATAAAGGACGAGATTTTTCACCTAGACACTTAATATAACATCGCGCCTTATACAAGGTTAGTCGGAAAGGGGGTAGGGGTACTAAGCTGCGGGCAACTTAATGTATCACTTATGATTGTTTTAAAGAAAGTGATAAAATTTAAAAATTCGATTACTTTTTTTTCATGAAAAATTATTTTTATTTACGTTTTTCATTAATTCTTCATCCCTGCTTTAGTTATGAATTCAGAAAATGGAGGTTATAATCCGTGACCCCAAATATGACGTAAAATGTAAACACGTCTGATCATAGCTGAGAATAGATAGAATTTAGCGTATTTTTTATGAAATCTTTGAACAGTTGTGTCTCTTGAACTATTGACTTTTGGGGAAAGTTGTAGAACAAAAGTTATCCATTATTATGGATACTTTAACACCCTTTTGGTTTAGTACCCCTTTCGACTAACTTTGTATTGCTGGAAGTGTTCGGCAGAGCTGTTTTAGTACACCCTCGTTTCGCCAGTTATGTTTAAGTCTCATGTAATAGGGGACGAGCCTATGCCATTAACGGAGCACAAATCCGGACTCCGGGCTGCTACTGAGAAGTTTCTAATGGAAAAACCCAATAAACTAGGTATTTCTTTCTTCATATAGGGTCATTCTTCATAATATCAGCAATAGGTTTGTAAATGAGGAGCTCATGGCTAATTACCAATCCTACGGATCATACGATTTGCGAGATTAAGCTGCGCTTACCGCGGTCAGCCCGTAGATAGGTGACCGTTCCTTGCACATCAAGGCCCCTTGCATCGGAGAACACGTTAAACAGTCCGTGCAGAGTGTCATATGAATACCTATGACAGTCGTTACGGGAAGTCTGAAGCCCGAAAGTTTGACCACTGGTCTAATCTTAGGATATCGGCATTGCCCAGCAACTGGGTTGCGGGGGTCTGATGGCAGTCGCTCCGTTTAAAATACTGGTATTCAGCCGCATTTGGATAGACTGGAAGCTGACCCCAACATAGTTGGGAAAAAGCTAGGCAGAACAGGTTGTCAAACAATGCAGTAGTCTGCTAATTATGATTGTATGCATAAAATCATGGTAAGCAGTCGGTCACTCATACTTTATTTAAGGTTTTTAGAATTTTTCGAGTATTTGGCATAAAAAGAACAAGGACCTTAAAACAAAACAGCATAAAGTCCAAAACAAAGAGTGTAACTAACAATAGTATATATATTTTGAAGTCATTTTAGTACTCATTATGTAAATATAGTTGCTTTGCATTGTATTCCTAGACTCCTACGCTTTTAATGCTTACATTTTATATCCAGTAGTGGATAGTTTAAATTAAAATAATCAGATCATCTCTATTCTTCACGAGTACAATAAAAATTAAAAGAAAAATATCGGATGAATTCTACTTTTTATTTTGGGAACTTTAGTTTTTGAATAAAATGTCGCCCCACCTTTTTAAGTCGGTATCGGAAGTACTATAGCATTGTTTACATTGGTAGAGTTAGTAGTAGATTACGGAGGCTTTAATTAGCCCACACGCTCAATCTTATTTGTGCAAATTCAAATTTGCACAAGGCAAGCATGCATATTAAGACGGTAAACCGGTATACTGGGCTAACGGCTTGCACAAACGCTAAATTTGCACAAGTAAGGATATATGTGTGCAGTGCCATTAATACCGACAATAGCATTTGCACAAACGTTTGCACAAGCCGTTTGCGCATATAAGTCGTTGCGTAGCTGGACCATAACATGAAGTTTTAAAAAAGCATGTTAGTATAATCTATTATTTACTTTACTAATGTAAACAGAGCTTAAAAGCTCATTTACACGACTCCAGTTTAGATTACTTGTTTACAATGAAACTTACTGACTCGAAACGTGTAAACAGTCCAGTAATTAGTAGTTAGCGGAGTATCTTTACCGTCTCGAGTCACAACTTTAGTAACTAATTTGCACTCTACTAAAGACTGACGTCGTGTAAACAAGGCTTACGGAATTACGGTCGAGTACTAACATCCTCTCCACTGATTACATTATACGAGAACCTGCTTTGAAAATCTAGATTCCCTAAGGGTTGCAAAGGGTGGACGGGCGACATAGTAAATAAAATTAGAAGCTTGCTATACACCCATATTCTAAGACGTTCCTCCAAAACTTACTCGACTCATACTCGACTCAAGACTTCATCGAAAACACCTTCAAAATTGTATTCTTAGTCGAAATTTCGAGTGAAGTTTGAGGTTCCTCGACGGAGTCATTACGTCATAATTTGAATTATCTGCACCGCGCAAATAACGCCGCGATAAATAATTGTAAGGATTATCGTAAACATATTCGATAAAGTCTTCAAAATTCATTTTTATTACATACGAACTTTGAAATTTCCTTCCTTAACGTAGGTTCCGAGGTACCTTGAGTTTGACAGATGATTCCTTAACTCGACCGAGGAAAAATCTCGAGTCGAGGACATTTATGTCAACTATAACTACCGATGGTAGTGAGTCAAGGTGGAGTCGAGTCGAGTAAGTTTTGGAGGAACGTCTTAGAATATGGGTGATAGCATCGATGGCACTGGTTCTGTGTTTAATAATAAAACAGGATGGGTCAATTTCTATAACAAAATTGCTGTACACACGATGTCATATTAAACTATACATCACCAGTTTATGTTGGCCTTTCGTTGTACCGGATTCCCGTACAGTAAGAGGTCCGTGATTGCCCTGTTGGTCTAGTGGTCGCAAGCGCGACTGCTGAACATGGGGTCCCAGGTCGGGCTAAGTGTTATTGGGTTTTTCCATTAGGAATTTCTCAGTAGCAGCCCGGAGTCTGGATTAGTGCCCGGTTGATGGCAATACATGGAATTTAAACATAACTGGCAAAACGAGGGTGTACTAAAACGCCACCGCCGAACTCTTCGGGAATATAAGGCGTGATGTTATGTTTAAGAGGTCATCTTATACTGGATATGTATAGTTTGATTTGTCGTCGTGTGTACTTCTAAATCTTGATATTTATTTTATATTCTTCTTTCTTCTTCTCTTCTCTGCTTTCTGTCGTCGGAACTATCTATGTGTGCACAAGTAAGATTATGGTTTGTTACTTTTAGTAATGCCACACTTTAGTGCTATTTGTAAAATAGCTTAGAATAGTGCTTGTCTCTGTAACATAGCTTAGAATAGCTTAGAATACAACTCAAACCTGCTATTGCCCTTTCCTCAAAAGGCTATCCAGATGTTGCCCTACATTGTTACACTCGCATAGTTTTTATACCACAATGTCTGGGCTTTAAAAGAGACCTTGATCTCTGAGTTTGTTTCGGCTTTTCTTCTCAGAGCTAGTCAGATAGGAAATGCCGGCGCCAGCTACTCTTAACAAAAACATTACATTGACTTGTAAAAGTGCCTGTAACGGTCTTCGATGTGTAACGAATGTAAACCCATCCACGGATTGACCGCGGCAAGCGTTGCTTAACCTCACAAATCGTATGATCCGCGCGGTCGTTAACGAGCCCCTCCGCTCTCATATATATTCGATTGATACCATAAAAGTACAGGGTGTTATTTTGTCGGATTTTAGTAGGTTCGATTTCTGGGTGCGGCAACGTATTTTTAAAAGTCTTTGAATGCAGTTTTGTTTCTTTTTAAAAATAAAGGAATATTTCCTTTGAGTAAAATTGGCTATCTTCAGTATATAGAGTACTTTCCTCCAAATGTGGTTAAAAAATTCCACACTGTGTCCTTCTTCTTACTGTTAACCCACACAAGGTGGGGTCGGCACAACATGTATTCCATAAATCCATGTTTTTAGAGGTTTTGGCTTATTATTTTATGACCGGCCGTCTGCCTGACATCAACCCTCCTTGGGAATACTCGTTGCGCCGTCACGCGGGTGTCCCAATGTGCTTGCTGATATTATGCACTGGGTCCCAAAATTATATACAAGAACTAATATAAACACCTTGTATATGCTTTAAAAAAGAAAACCCAGAACTCCTCTCCACAATTACTCAACCGTTAATTTCCCTATCAGTTATCGCCATGACGGATCTATTTTAAGAGCGTGTTCACACGAATCGGCGGTAGTGTTGCCAACCCCAACATAGAGCAAAACTGTAAATATGGTCCAAAAAAACTGTAGAAACCTGTAAATATCAAATTAAAAAACAGTAAATGTACATTTTTATCTTTATATCATATTTTGTATAATTTTATGATAGTAATAAATATAATACATTATAGAGAGGGAATTAAAAACAAGAGAAATCATGTAATTAGCAAAGTTTTAATCAAATTAAATGTCAAAATCAAAACTCTCAAAGTTGCAATTTTTCCAGTGTCCACGTGTTAGATAGTATCACTAGCTACTATTTCATTTTCAATTTGTAAGTCTTCTTGATTTTCCGTTTCATCTTTACTTTTGTTGAAATCGTACATATTTTTATTGAATTTTTTGAAACGGTCATTTGTCACTGTACGGTCAGCAACCGCACATTGTACTTGGCCTAGTTAGAATTATTGCAAATTTTGTTAATTAAGTAAATGTCGCAAAATCACGTACACAAGTACGTCAATGTTACGGTTTACATCAATGATGAATGGAAGGTGATTTTATCGGAATGCCTGGAGTACTGCGAGAGGAATGTATCACGAACGTTTTGAATTCTCTTTTTAGTTATTTTATGTTATAAAAATAATTATAATTGTACGTGCGTAAATAAATACATATATGACTCAATTGTGATCTGTTTGCGGATGAATGGAAGAATAAATTGTCAGGTGCATTGTGAGGGCTGTGTGAAAGAGGTGTCTCATATTGTTATATATTTTTTTTAAAATCATTATTTTTCGTTCCATTGTTTTGTAGGTATGTATCTTCTTCCATTCCTGTTCTTTTTTCTTGATTTATTTATTTAAGTAAAATAAATAAATAAATAAATCAAGGACCTCGGTTTATATCGAGCTTACGCAACATTCAATTATTTTTATTAACATTTTTAAGTAATATTATTTTTAGTGAAGTTTTTTCATTAAATATTATTTTAAACATTAACATTTATTTCATTATTTCATAACATTAACATTCAATATTTAATGTAAAGGCATCTGCCCTTACAGTCACATTGAACTAGAAACAATTTTTAATTTCTGACGTTGTGTGCAAGGTAGGCTTTTATTGTGGTCCTAGAAAGTTTATTTCTTAGTTTCGTTTTCATAACATTAATGCTCGAACACAAGCGTTCGTAGCATCTTACATAAAAATACTGTAGATTTCGAGGTCTAAACTAAAAACTGAGAGAATTTCCGAAAAACTGTAGATCTACAGTAAAAACTGTAGGTTTGGCAACTCTGATCGGCGGTATCTGATCCGGTAAAATTGCGTTACTAGATCGAGAGTGCAAACACCGCCACAGAGCGTGAAATTAACGGTTCAGTAAAACGGATCGGAGGTACATGTTAACCGGCGGTTATTATATCTGTAGGCATTTTTTTGGGATGCAGACATTTCTCTATACAAGGTTAGTCGGAAAGGGGTTACTAAGCCGCGAGCCATAACATAATATCGCCGTCCCCGGAGAATATAATGGCATTCGAAAAACACAACTTTTTCAGAACAAAATAAAAACCGAGTTTTGACGACTGCTTGCCAAGTACTGCTTGTAACTAGCAAGCAGTGCTTGTAACAGTGCCAAGTGCTGCTTGTAACTGGCAAGCAGTCGTCAAAAATCGGTTTTTATTTTGTTCTGAAAAAGTTGTGCTTTTGCGAATGCCATTATATTCTCCGGGGACGGCGATATTATGTTATGGCTCGCAGCTTAGTAACCCCTCTCCGACTAACCTTGTATAGAGAAATGTCTGCATCCCAGGGGGCGAGCCTATTGCCATCAACCGGGCAGAAATCCAAACTCCGGGCTGCTGCTCAGAAATTTCACACGGCAAAACCCAATAACATTTTGTCCGACTTTGGGATCGAACCTGAGACCTCACGGCTGCCCTTTTCTTTTATGTGATTCTTTATTGCCTCTGATATACCTACCACAGGAAGACACCGCCCATTCAGCGGCCTTCTAATTAACTTATGTTCCTATAATTAAATAAATTGAATGACTCAATTTGTAATCAAAATGAATTACAATTTTTATTCGGTCGTCAAACAGTTTGATTACAGAAATTACAATTTAATTACATTCGTTTACATTGTAATTTTATTTGGTACATTAAATCTTATGACATGGCTTTATTTTACTTAATTCTACTTGTTCTTACTTGAATTGGAATTTGTAGCTAAAACCATTTGGGTACTTAGATAAAAAATAAACATTATCAAACCAGATTTGACATCACTTTTGGTGGAGTGGCTGGGCGATAGGTTTCTGCGCTATGGGTCGTAGATTCGATTCTCGCACGGATCAATTATTTTTATTATTGTTACGCGTCTGCGCGTTTGTGCACGTGAAGATAGATTTGTGTCTGTAAACGTACGGTCAGCAACGAAAGTTGCTTAACAATGTTATTTTTACATAACATCTAAATTGACCCAAAATTATTCGTTACACTGCTTTTCAGCATTTCATGTAATAGTTAAGAGTTTGTGTTATTTTATTGTTACATGTGTCCTGATTAAATTTGAATATGATTGTGTTCGGTTATGATTTAAAAAAACTGAAGTGTTAATAGAGTTTCGTTGCTGACTGTACCTACGATACAGCTGAGTAGCGAGGAATGTGTTTTGTAAGCACCAATAGAATCACTTCATTTACCTAGCTTCGCTCTGCGCAGCTCTGGTGAATATTGGTCTAGCAGTGCGAGGTTTTTGTTCATACAAAACAAGCGAGAAATGTGTTGCGAGGAATATGTTGCGAGGAATGTGTTGCGAGGAAGGTATTGCGAGGAATGTGTTACGAGGAATGCTATCCTCGCACGGCTCATTTGTACATATTAACACATTACGCATTACACGTTACCCATTCCTCGCACAGCTCTGGTGGAAAGGGTCACACCTTTACACATCCTCGCTACACATTTTCGCACCGCACATTTTCCTCGAACAGCTCTGGTGGATGTCCAGCCTTAGAAGGGAGGGGTAAGATCTTAAAAAAAACTAATTTCGGAATAAACAAAGTTTTTATTTCTGAAGGAATGATTATTTACGTAGACTTTTTTTTATACATTCTCATTAGCAACGGTGTTTGCTTCTCTGATCTATGATTGTTTTCATTTTTAATATAGAAATCAAGCCTGCCTACCGTGTCATACACTTCGGTACGATAATGACAGCAACTTTTAAAACAGCGCATAATAAAAATCCGAATGCGATGCTCTTCCAAAAACATTTTTTAGGCTACAAATGAAAAGGTCGGCGTACCGTGGCGCCTCGTCAACAGTTTTTACATCGTACATCGTGTACTTTTTATTCCAGGCCCCGCCATTTTGTCTAATGGTAGTGCAACTGGCGAGAGTGAATTCCTCAATTTGGTATTCATGACAAAAAAGCATATCGTCAGTGAAAAGGTAAAAACACTAAAGCGCCAATATACCTACTTTACAGTAGAGAGATTCAAAGTATTTTTTAAGAAAATAAACATAGTTATTTTTCTTAGAGTATACACATTAAATAGATGATTAAATTATCTATATAATATGTACCTATACTCTAAGAAAAATAACTATGTTTATTTTCTTAAAAAAATACTTTGAATCTCTCTACTGTAAAGTAGGTATATTGGCGCTTTAGTCGTTTTACCTTTCCGCTGACGATATTTAGTGTCTTCAAGGCTGAAATTTTGAACAAGGGGTGTGTCTCCTCTTTCTGCTTCGTTGGTCTAGTGGTGGCAAACGCGACTGCCGATCAGTAATGTCCTGGGTTCAATCCACAGGTCGGGAAAAGTGTTATTGTAATAATGGCAATAGACTCGCCCCTATTACATGAGAGATAAACATAACGGCAAAATGAGGGTGTTACTATAGGTATACACCTCTGCCTAACCCCTCGGGCCATACAGGCGTGATATTAATAAACTTACCAATTATTATTATTTTATTTGGTTGGTGGTAGGATCTATGCGGTCCACCTGGCTAGCTACCACCCTCACATTAAAGTCCGGCGCTAAGCAGTTTACTGTGTTCCGTCGTGTGTATGTGAGAGTAAGAGGGGCATAGGGGAATCCCTTTTATCTCTGTTTCTTGGATTCGGGTGCTTTATCTTAGACCCTGTCTGCGCTTACCATCAGATGAGACGGGGTTAAACGCGACTATGTCAAGTTTTTTTTTATTTACCTGAGAACAATGTTATCTATTCCAATATTATAAAGCTGAAGAGTTTGTTTGTTAACCCGTCAAGTGTCGGGCGCACATACGGGTGTGCGTAAGAAATTCGGGCGCGAAGTGTCGGAGGCACACACGGGTGTGCGTAAGGAACGCGCTCCTATAAATTCGGTTCGTGTAAACAGTAAAATAAAACGTACAAAATCCGCTACCATACATGGGATTTAAACATAACGGCAAAATGAGGGTGTTACTATACACCTCTGCCCAGCCCTTCGGGGAACACCGGCGTTATGTTATGTTATTAAAAATCGCTACAAAACTTGTTCAGATTTTATTTTGAGTGCTACAGCAAAATAATAATTATTATGAAGCTTGAATACCTACCTCTCCCAATTATTTTTACAGTAAAATAAACAATATACAAAGATAACGACGCACTCACACTTTATTTTAATTTGTCAAATTGAGCGCGAAGCACTCGAATAAACGAGCAGAACATATTGAGTGACAGACATTATCATAATGAGAGAATTACAGGCGAAATAGAAATGGTTTTCATTCCCTTGCTTACATAATTTATTATTTTACATACTTACTATGCGAGCCAACTAAGAATAGCATCGCGCTTGCTGCCAACTTCACACGATAGCTGTCAAATTAGTACGGTTAGCAAAAAAAACCCGTTTTTTATATTTTTTTATTCATAGAATTCATAATTATTTATATTCATTTTTATAAAATGTTATTTCTTGAATTCCATAAATAGATAATTTTGGATAAATTAATAATATTTGGAAACAGTATTCATTTAAAAATAAACAATATATATAGTTAACATCACGAAATGCTACTGGTCACCCTAATATGTCGCCATAATAATAATATAATTACTGTGTAATTAATTTGGCGTAAAGTTATTTAGAAATACCAAAAAAATGAACAAAAAATTAATTAAACTGAGTATGATTTCTTTATTTCTTTTTTGTACACCTTACGCTTTTGTAATGAAGTTCACGAGTATTGCGGAACAAAATGGCGTCTTGACAGTACTATTCTTATTTGGCTCGCATAGTACATTACTGCAACATTAACTAAAGTAGTTGGTAGAAGCGTCAGTTTTCATATAATGGTATTTTAAGACATTATTAACCTGTAATTGACATTGAGACCCTCGGAGAACACGTTAGACAGTCGGTTCCGGGTAGGGTTGCCACCTTTTTTTGCAGTTAAAGTACATTGGTTATTATAGGTAAGAAAATAAAAAGTACATAGTATCATAATAAAGTACCTACAATTAATTTTTCTTTATTATTATGTTTCAAAACATATTTTTTATTGCTTTTTGCAGTTTGTATCAAATTAGTAGTGATGTAGCGCTGGCGAGTGACGACATGGATTCAGCACTAATCGATAAATTTCGTTTAGCGAAAAAAATACAACTAAACTTTTCAAAATCCCAAAGAAATCAAATCATGCGATATCAAGTATTTTTGTCTACTTTATTGTTCTCATCTATACTAATATTATAAAGAGGAAAGATTTGTATTTTTGTATGGAACGAATAAACATAAAAACTCTTGGACCGATTTCAAAAATTCTTTTACCGTTAGATAGCTACATTATCACTGAGTAACATAGGCTATATTTATTACTGGAATAAAACTTATTACGCGGGTGGAGCCGTGAGGACACAGCTAGTAAAGTATAAAGTACAATTACCTGAAATACCGTACAATAATTTATTATAAAGTACGGGTGGCAATCCTAGTCCCGGGTGTCATACGAATATCTTCTGGCCCAAGAACTAAGAAGTTCCTAATGGCCAAGCAGTATGCAGATCAGAAGCATCTCTGTCCATTAGAGCGAATAGACGCGAAAATTTTGGAAAATAATCGAAATAAATAAATCAGTGCCTTCACATGACATTGGCCTTATGTTGCTTTGAAAACATATAACATAACATCACGCCTATATTCCTCGAAAGAAAGGGCAGAGGTGTATAGAAACATCGTCATTTCTCCGTTATGTTTAAGTCCCATGTAATAGGGGGCGAGTCTATTGCCATCAACCGGGCACAAATCTACTGAAGAATTGCAGACGGAAGAACACAATAACACTTTGCCCTTCCTGGGGATCGAATCCAGGTCCTCATGATCAGCAGTCGCGCTTGCCACCACTAGACCAACGAGGCAGTTAAAATAAATCTATACTAATATTATAAAGCTGAAGAGTTTGTTTGTTTGAACGCGCTAATCTCAGGAACTACTGGTTGGAATTGAAAAAATATTTTTGTGTTGGATAGTCCATTTATCGAGGAAGGTTATAGGCTATATAACATCACGCTACGACCAATAGGAGCGGAGCATAAATGAAAAATGTTGCAAAAACGGGGAAAATGTCCACCTGTGCGAAGCCGGGACGGGCCGCTATTTCATAATATCTGAGCTCCTCTTAATAAAATACTTATGAATAAAGTGGACCAACCACCTAAACTGACGTAAGTACTCATCCTATCTACTCACTATTCGCATCGTTTCGCCCTTGGCAAGTCAGCGGAATACTAAATCAGGTATCATAGCCATGGCGAGGCTTGAACTTGACATACTAAATTCAAGTCCCGTCGTTTGTATTTTGGGGTATAAAAACGTTTTATTTCAATTCCGTGGAGTCTCTACAGCGAGAAGATTACGCCATTTTGTTTTTCTTGTATGTCAAATTTGGGACTATTATGGTATCCGGGTTTTAATTTGACACGTCGGGGACAAGAGGGACTCTGGCTAATTGACAACCACGTAGATCATAATTATGATTTGCAAGGTTTATAAAATACATACAATAGATTGTAATGCACCTCGCATTTATCATTACAATGAAAATGAGGACAAGCAAACCAGATATAAAAGAATAGACTTCTTCGGCTGTTCGACATGGAATCCTCTGCTCCGTCGGATGAGCACTGTTTTTATAAATTCGCGTACGTTGATTAATCTTGACGGTTACCCTCCTATGTCAAAATTGTCCAGTGTTACCAGTTACCGATAACAGGTTAAGCTGCGCTTGCTACGGTCAGTCCATGGATGTATGACCATTCGTTACACATCGAGACCCTCCCGTGCCTCGGAGAGCACATTAAACTGTCAGTCCCGGATGTCATATAATGCCTATGACAGTCGTTACGGGTAGTTAGAAACGCGAATTTTTGATAACCGGTCTAACCTTAGGATATCGGGATTTCCCAATAACTGGGTTGCGGAGGTCTGTTGGCAGTCGCTTCGTGTAAGATACTGGTATTCAGCCGCATCTGGTTAGACTGGAAGCTGACCCCTACACAGTTGGGAAAAGGCTAGATAGGTAATAGCCGTCAAAATTATTTGCCCTGATCATTCATTCGGCATATCTATATTTATATTTTCTACAACCAGTTGTAAATCTAAAAACACTTTCATTGTGAAAACCGCCAAACAGTGGAATGCGCTGCCTGAGTGGTTGTTCCCCGAAAGTTTTTTTTTTTTTTTAAAACGTTGACACTAGGATGTGTTAACACTAGGATTTCTCCTGTATCGTGGGTGCGTTTACAGACACAAACCTTCACATGCACAAACACCCAGACCCAGAACAACTATCTGTAAGCCATACAAATATTTGTTCCGTGCGGGAATCGAACCCACGACGCGCAGCGCAGAAGCCAATCGCTTAGCCACTGCACCAAACGTGTCGTCAAATCTGGTCAATCAAGTTACAATCTGGGTGTCTTCAAGTCACGAGTGAATCGGTTTCTTCTGGGCAAGCGTGCTCCATCGTAGACCGCATCATCGCTTAACATCAGGCGGGATGGCGGCCAAACGCAGGCCTAGTAACAAATAAATAAAAATAAAAAAACTGAACTCCAAACTTATTCCTTGTACCAAAAGTTTTTAACCAGTATAATTTAACGTTTTATTTTATATGAAAACTCAACTCGTTGTGGGTAATAGCCTTAAAGTAGCGTTCTGTTTTTATACGCACTTACATTGTAAGGGCTGGACGTGATCTGTTTAATATATGCAACGCTCATACTCTATTTCCTTGAGGAATGGACAGAATTTTAAGTAGGGCGTGTATGGCTTGAATCTTGGATATTTTTGGATGCAGAAGGGATGTAAGTTAAAAGCTCTTTTATTAGTCAGTTTATCAACCATGCTTAGACACGTAAAAACAGCGTAAGGCAGGGGCAATTTGTATAACTTTTAGCTATATAAATATAGACTAAAGACGCGTGTTCATAACATAACATGACGCCTTATATTCCCAGAAGGGATCGGCAGAGGTTTTTTGGTACACTCGTTTCGCCATGAAAGAAAGAAAGAAAGAAATTTATTTGGCACGAAAGCAGTCAGACACACAGACAAAAAAAATCATAAGAGACAAAACAAAATAAAAAATAAACAAAAAAATAAAGTATCTGTGTGTCTAGCGGCTGAGCCAAATAGGTTCAGTTCAGCATAAATGTCAGACTACTAGAGCCTGACGCTGGTTTTCAACTGAACCCACTGTGACGTAACTGATGTAAACCAGTTCCAAATAGATAAATAAATAAATAGCGTGCTTAAATAAATAAAAAAATAAATACTATTGAACCATGTAGTAGGGGGCGGGCCGATTACTATTAAACAGGCACAAATCCTGACTCCGGGCTGCTACTGAGGCATTCCACACGGAAAAACCCAATAACACTGCCCGACCTGGGGATCGAGCCCAGGAAATCACGATCAGGAGTCGCGCTTGCCACCGCTGCACCACCGAGGCAGTTCACCTCATTTACTAAAATCTTTTAGCATAATATTTATCGAAGACTTTATACTGCATATCTGTCATGACAACTATGTTGACGCCATCTTGTATGAATAGAAAAATTATAAGGTGCATGAGCGATAGCTTGCTTTTTTATAGATATTTATATAGAATGTACTACTAAAACACTATTTTGCTTAAAAATTACGGAGGTCTAGTCAGTTTTTATCAAACCAGAAATTCACAGAGTTTGTGTATACTTCGATGGCAGCAAAGTAAAACAAGACACCTGCAAAATCGCAATTTTACAGGAGAACACATTTAGTAAAAAACAGAGGCCATTTTGCTGCGATGTTTCTTAGAAATCGAGTGTAGATAGATGTCTTCATTTACATGCCACATTTTCTTCATTATTTTGAAATTTGAAATTATTTTAATACAGGCTTGTAGATAGCGTTGACTTTAGCTCATTTTTGTAAAAAAAAAAGCATTTTGGTAATAATGTAGATGTCCGTATCTACTTTGCTGTCATCGACTTGTTCCGTAGTTCGCGGTACAGTTTTGGAGTGCTAGTGATATTCGCACTAGACAGTATTGCGCTTTTCGAGTAGTTCTAAAATCCGACACCAGTTGCCACCACTGCGAATGTAGACCTATCAAAGCTTTGTTTTGTACAGTCAGCAATAGGATTCGCTGAATGAACACAAATTACAATATTAGGTTATATCTATTGTAATTTAATTAGCTTTACAGCATACCACAAATTAGTGGCTAATGTATTAGACATTGACAATTTGATTGAGTGTTTGACATTGATAGGTCTACATAATAAAAGCGCCATTTAATGCTACCATTATCACCAATTTTGTCTACAAAAGAGACATTAGAACATCCATCATAATTGACATCTAACGTCTTTCTCGCAAAACATAATCTTCCAATAACCCATGATAAATGGCATCTGAAATGACTTTTTAAGAACCGATTTGGTAGGGTTTTGCAAACCAGGATTCTTTCAGGTAAATTTGGAAGCAGGTGATGTAGTTGCCCTGCAGATAAGACATGATTTCAATAACCTACCTACTGGCGGCCCTACAGCAGATAGAAAGGGGATATCTAACCTTTGTGGCATGGCCACCCTGCCGCCATTATTTCTCATATGGCGAAAATGCAAAGATAAAAGAGGAGGCAAAGATGCCTCCAAATATCTCGGCAACTTGACCCCTAAGGGCACCATATTGCTGACATTTCTGGTTTGTTAATGTGTCCTCTACCCAACCCAGACACAAACCCAAAGTGCGCCGTAACTTTGAGAAAAATAATGGCGGTAGAGTGGCTATGACATTATTGGCGCATTAATAATGTCTCTACCTAACTAATGAATGGTTTATAATTTTCTGTCCACCTAGTATCTAAATCAGCACAGCACTATGATCACTTCATACAGTGGTATCGTTTAACTTTAAAAGAGCCACCGTACCACCAGGGGTACGGCCAGGGGTACGGTGGGTCTGCAGTGACACCTTTCCATAGAAAAATGTTCGAACCCTTTTGAAATTATCTACTTCTATGGAGCTTACGTCAAATTTCTATCTGTCTACAGATTATTGAAAATGGTCATAAGACGACTCTCTTCACATTTCATTTCATGTACATATTTATTAACATCGTTATCCCAGTACTATTCAACTGTCCATCATATCTCAACAATAATAAATAATTACAAATCGTTCCAACTCCCTAATTTTCAACGTTTGTCACAGATGACGACAACCCTGTGGCTACTGGCAACGAAGCCAATCATCTGGCAACACTGCCGGAAGAAGAAGCAGTGGTCGCCATGATGGGGTTACCACGAGCTGGTGAGATCACCAGAGCTCAGCTCAGGATTAAGGAGAGCAAGGAGTTCAAAGTAAGTGATTCAGAACTCGGTGTGGTAGAATTTTGATGTAAAGGGCTCGTGGGTCATTGTCGCGCAGTTCCATTGATCTGGGTGGTTAAGCAGTACTTACCGCGGTCAGTTCGTGGATGAGTGCTTTACATGCCAAGACACCTTCGTGCCTCCTAGAGCAAGTTTGTCAGGTCCGCTCCCGCAGTCGTCATATGGGATACCCAGCTTTGCCTAACAATTCGATTGTGGATGGTAAGACCCCATTTTCGTTGGGATAAGACTACGCAAATGATTTATTTTTATTTATTTACTAGCGACCGCCCCGTCTTCGTACGTGTAATGTAGATACTAATGTGGGGCATATAAACCTTCCTCTTAAATCTCTCTATCTATTGCTGAAAACTGCATTAAAATCTGTTGCGTAGTTTGAAAGATCTAAGCGCACAGATAGCGGGAGCAACTTTGTTTTATGCTATGTAAAGATAAAGAAGATTATGCATACACAACAACAACTATAATATAACTAAATCTTATTATTTTTTTGATAGGATCATAATTAATATGATTCCAATTTATCTTGCCCTCAAATTCTGTAAAATTGTCTACTAAATCCTATAAGCCTGCTCTATATTATCCTTCGATAATGTCAATCAATTAAATCTGACAGTGAAATCAAGAGTTCATCAAGATCGATGGCACTGTCGAGTGACATCATCGATTGATTATCGCGATTAACAAAATTTTGCAACTCATCGTGAACTAATTATCTGTTTGTTAGTCATTTAGGTCCGTATTACAGAACATTCCTCAAGTCCAGTTTGATCTTTAATCAGTTGATCACTGTTTAAGTATAGAATCAGTACTTGAGGAACGGTCTTATTCCAGAACGGCAATCAATCTATACTCAGATGAAACGAGACTCAAATCGAGCCTATCGATTGGTTGATTACAGATCAAATCACTGCTTGGGGTCGAATCCACGAACTGAGTAACGATCAAGAATAAAGCCAAACTCAGCTGAACTATGATCAATGAATCTATGCTTGAGGAATGTTCTAAAATTAAAGTCGACTCAAAACTAGTTTTAAACAGAGATTAATGCTTGAGTTTCGTTTTGTATTATGGACCTTAGAGTATTATGGAAATATTTTCAGGTAAAGAGTCGGTATAGACTCATTATTATATTTTTAGTTCATCTTATACATTTCTATCTAACAGCTAGACCTATTTCACAGAGAAGCTATTTACAGGACCCGTTTTAGCGGATCCGTTTTTATTTTGGTGATGGCGCCTGTAGTTGTATGAGCGAGTTCACATACACGACAGTATTTTAAAAATTCTGGTCCAACATTTTTACGTGTTCCGTTTTATCATCAAAAACTGGATGACGGAACAGTATAAATAACGGATCCGTACACGAAGATGTATGGAGGAGTATGGGTGCGTTAACACACGATCCGTTATTTTAATCGTATCTTGCCTGCCAGATGCGACGCAGCTGCCATTTGTTTAATTAATCCATCGGTACAGATATACACATCCAGTATCGACGGATCCGTTAAAACGGATCCGCTGTGTGAACGGGCTCTAAGAGAGACTGCTCTGTAGCAGAAAATTCCAGTTGTAATAAGATCGTTAAGAAGTTGGCTAATGTCTGCTAATAACATCAAACTGTAAGTATTAATCCGCCCGCCAAGCGTGGAAATTTCGTCTTTGACGGCCATTGCAGTGGTTATTAGGAGGCCCATGTTCGTAGAGACATTTTCGGGTCATCTAATGAGGAGGGAGGATTTTTGCTATCCCTATTAAATGAAAGAGAGACTGACATCGTGAATTCATCATCGTCGCGATAAATGTGTCGTCATATTATTATGTCGCAGTACATGGTAATCTTTGCAAAGTGTGCCCGAAGACTGTCACGATACATCTGCCGCGACAAATGTTTCCGAACGAAACATTAGAATAATATTATTAACTTTAACTGTTTTGTTTCAGAACACAGTAGACAAACTAGTACAAAGAGCAAACGCATCAATTATAATAGGCACGTCGTCGTGGAAGGAACAGTTCTCAGAAGCACTGACTGCCAGCTCAGGTAATAATAAAATATGTACTTACAGACCTCTGTCAAATTGTAACCGACAAATTAGAACATGTTGAAAAGAAAGACTGTAACTGAGTTACCATAAAATCTTGATTAACATTTGTTTAGACTAAACAGGAGTCTTTTGCAAAACCGCCATACGTATGTGCAGTGAAAGTTACGAAAAATAAATTGTGGGGAGGCAATCCATAAAGGAAACAGAGAGGTGAACAAAAAAAACACGCACTATCTCGTGTGGGGTATTCTTTAAAAATGACATGAAGGTTCCTAAGTGATATTTTTATTTAGGTGTTGATTTCCCCAAAGTCGTTAACAATGTATCCTCTAAATTGCCAAAAATGTGATCAAAATATTTGAAAAAGAAACAAGCTTGTAGCACCTAGACCCGTATTAATAAACAGCTCTCATTTGAGAGATCCCTCTTAAGTGTAGTTTTAACATGACTTGTGAGGTATTTAGAAAAAATCTATATCTATACTAATATTATAAAGAGGAAAGATTTGTATTTTTGTATGTAACGAATAAACTTAAAAACTACTGGACCGATTTCAAAAATTCTTTTGCCGTTAGAAAGCTACATTATCACTGAGTAACATAGGCTATATTTATTACTGGAATAAAATTACTTACGCGGGCGGAGCCGTGAGGACACAGCTAGTATGTTATAAATGTATGGAATTCTAGTTTATTTATTTATTTATACTTCTATGCACTATTGTGGTACATAAGGCGAACTTAATGCCATAAGGCATTTTCTACCAGTCAACCTTAGGGTTAAAAAGAAAAGCATCAAAAAACGTAGGTACAGGAAAAAGATGAGTTGACAATTTTGGACTGAATATATTAGGAAATCAAAAGTTAAATATAAATTACATAAAATACATATATACAAATAATAAAATATATATATATATATCAATTACAAAACGATATGAAAAACTTAATGCAATTATGACGAAGACTTAATTAGATGATTAGGAGTGCAGCTCCAGTTTATGGTAGCTCCTGTTGGAACATCTCTCAAATGAGAGCTGTTTATTAATACGGGCCTTAACGTTTTAAACTATAGTCTCTATAGTTTTGTAGTAGGTATGACCTAAATTTTTTAATCAAGTCTGGCTGTCTCTTGGTCTGTCATTGTATTAGGTCCCCTATGAAATTGGCGTTTTTTTCTCACAAATAGAGAACCTCGTCACTTCTATGATTTAAAATATTCATCAATTGCTTGATATTATATCGAATAATGACCATCATAGACAACTACCAATAGTTAAAAAACCTTATTACTTACAGTTTTCTAAACATAAAAAATACCTTAAAAATGACTCCTCTTTTTGTTAGCAGAAATGACCACTATTTTTGTTTTAACTTAGCCAAAACTTATTTTTGTCGCTTAGTCTAAGTGGCATACGTTATCTTAGATTTTAAACCTTAGTGCATAAAAGTTTTAAAACATTAGTGTTCATAGTTGTTAAATAAATTAAGAAAATGTTAGTATGAAAAATGCAACTTCTTTAAAATTCTCCATACAAAACGCTGATTTCATAGGTGGGGACCTAATATTATAACTTATTTCCATCCTTCAATAACAAGAAAATAAATGTAGCTACTGATAATGTAATTTTGTATGAAAAGACTCACAATAGACAGAGGCACGCAACTATTGGCCGATTTCTATTATTTACTAAGCCTTATTGGTTGGAATTCAGGTCCTGTATCTTTACCAATAATGAAGCAAAGACCCTTTGCGTAGTAGACCCTCACTTACGTTAGTAGCTCTCACAGGTACAATAAGCTTACGAGTCTATCTATATGCCTAGTTTATCAAAAAAAAACTACGCATTTTGGAAAGCAAAACGATTCATTTTGGCCCTAGGAACCCATATAAGACCCAAATTGGAATATTTTGCCTATAAGAATTAACGAACGCTGACTTATACAGGTTCAGATGACCCTGACGAGCCACCTTCGTGCTTCGACTACGTGCTCCACGTAGTGACACTCTTCTGGAAGATCGTGTTCGCTTTGATACCGCCCACTGGTAAGTTAAATATATATCTTATTAGTGATGAAAATTTAATATTTTTTCGCAAAAATCCGTCAAACAATTTACTTGCCAATTTACAATGATCATCAAGTACGGCGCGAATTGAGAAGAATCTGGGCTCGATTATCCCCCCGAACAAGTTATTTAGTAGTGTGCATGTGACAACATGTGTGAGGAGTTGTTGAGTGGTCGCTCGTCACACCCGCCATGTTTGACGTGAATCGTTCAACGGCTGCTCGACTATCGAGGGGCTATTGATGTCTTAATTCATTTTAAACTTTTCTGAGAAAAACATTCAAAGTGTTGTCATAGTCTGGAATTGTGTCTATACACGTACAATATAACACACATATACTCACATCTGTAATCCCAGAAAAGGTGAGCAGAGGAGTTCTTTAATAACAAGAGTCTGTACATTCACGTTTCACCTTTGGTATTAAGTCACATGTGGCGAACCCATCGCCATTTTCTGCACACAATTTTATGGTGCCAAATTCGTCACCTCTTACGACTCGCTCGCCCGGCGTCAAAGGGAAACTGTATATCGTAATATTTCCTTTTCCGAAAATCGAATCATCAAATTATTCAATACTCTCAACCGCATCCTCAAACACATTTTCTGTTTAACAGACATAGGCGGCGGTTACGTCTGCTTCGTGGTATCAATCATCTGCATCGGCCTGGTGACGGCGGTGATTGGTGATGTGGCTTCACACTTCGGCTGCACTCTGGGCATCAAGGACTCAGTCACAGCTATCGTGTTTGTTGCTTTGGGGACGAGTATACCTGGTGAGTTGAATTATTTTGTTATTGTTGACTATATTTCTTTGATAATTTGGGGTAGAGAACTGGGGAAGTTATGGCTCCTCCGTCGTTTGGTACCAAAGCAATTTCAATGGTTGAAATGTATTTGGCATTATTGATAATGTCATATTAACTTGTTCTGATTGGTTGTGATGAGTACTTATGGTGATGCTGCTATCTGCTGTCAGTTGCGTTCGGTTTCCCATTCAGAGACCTTATTTTGACAATTTTGGAACGAAATTTGTTATACTTACCACTTGTTTAACTGATCCGTCGGTACGAAACAACACATCCAGTACCGACGGATCCGTTAAAACGGATACGCTCTGTGAACGGGCTCTTACACGTAAACGTTGTTCATGTGAATGGAAAAAATCTAAAATTGATCCAAAGACACTGTTGCACTTAACCATGATTACAACAGTTTGCAATGGGGAGCATCCAAGACCAGAGATGATATTTAAGTCCGTCCAGCTCATTCAGGGTAGTTAGTTAGTTAGTTAATGAGTTAATGAGTATGTAAGAGGAAGCCTGAAAGTGGCGCCGGTGACTGAGAAGTTGTGTGGAAACCGGTTGTCATGGTTTGGGCATGTGACGCAGAGATACGTCGAACATGTCGTGAGGAAAGTATTGAGTATGAATGTGGATGATTATAAGAGTAGAGGAAGATCAAAGAAGCGATGGATGGATACTGTGAAAGATGGTATGGCTAGAAAAGGGGTGACTACCGAAATGACGGCCAATAGAGATGTATGGAAGAAGAAGACATATTGCGCAGACCACAAATAAGTTTTGATAAGGGCAGGAGGATGATGATGAATCCCACCACCAGCCTTGCTGACTGTCTAATCACCACGGCATAAACCATTCACGTATAGCTCATCCCGACACAAGATAAGAAGAACAATGTATAAACCAATCATGCGTCCAATTTGCACTTGGCTGATATTTTTAACCAAAACAATTTTCTGAATCCGCTTCCAGAAACCATCTTTTCATGTTATCTTTAAACGAAAGATAAGTACGTAGCTCCGGGCTATACTCATGTTCTTAGCAAACACACCGCTTAGACTTCCATTCACAGTGTATGGCTCAAGAGCTTAAAAATATGAAAGTAAGGAAAATCTTTGAGAATTTTATAAGCTGGACTTTGTAGATGCCCCGTGTTATAATATTATTTGCTTTGAAAGTTTCTCTTCAGAAGCGAGACAATTCTTTAAAATTTTTAAGATGGTTTAGTGGAAAAATAAAATATAAAATAACTACTAACTCCCGTTTCCTACAGCCAAAAACGTTTTGAAAGAAAATTTAATTATTCTGGACTCACACAGGCAGTTACAGAAAAAAAAACAATATTTACAAAAAAAAAGAAAGGATAAGAATTTATACTACCTGCACGAGGCCAAAAAGGGCTCCAATCTAAGCATAATGCTGCGGCATTTAAAAAAAATATGTCGCAACGCTGGTTTTTGCGTGCCAATGGTAGCATTTTATATCGTTAAATTATGCATTTAAATAAGTTAATTTTAAGTTAACTGCTTCGTTCGTCTAGTGGCGGCAAACGCGACTGCTGATCGTGAGGTCCTGGATTCGATTACCAGGTCGGGCAAAGTGTCATTATGTTTTCCGTGTGGAATTCCTCAGTAGCAGCCTGGAGTTTCGATTTGTACCCGGTTGATGGCAATAGGCTCGCCCCCTATTACACGGGACTTAAACATAACGGCGAAATTAGGGTGTTACTATACACCTCTGCCCAACCCTACGGGGAATACAAGGCGTCATGTTATGTAGGCATTGAAATAGACTCGTTAGTTAATTTTACCTGTGATAGCTACTAACCTATGAGAGGGTTTATTATTCAAAGCTATGGACTCAGCTCCATCATTGGTCAAAATACGAGAGTTTTAATTTTAACCAATAACACTCCGTAAATCATAGGAATCGACCATTAATCTTTTTGCATCAATATGGTCGGGTTTGATACCAAATTATGTATTAGCTGCGTGCTCCCATTACAATATAGATTATTCCATATTTTCTAGAGGAACTGGAAGAAGCATGAGGCGATTACATAATCAGCCCATTACTGTCCCACTGTTGGACATAGCCCTTTTCTCAGAATGAGATGGTGTGTATCCACCAACCCGCACCAGGTCAGCGTGGTGGACGAAGGCCTAAACCCTTCTCATTTGAGAAGAGGCCCGTGGCAGTGTGACAGTAATGGGCTGGTAATGGTATATGCCTTTACGGTCAGCTTTGCTGATAGGGAGCAAAAATGTTACTTCTTGTTTAGTCCCCTTGGCTTCTCCTTCTTACTACCAGCTTAGTGATTTTCTTCACTTTCTTAAACGATACTCACTTCTTTCTAGACACCTTCGCCAGTAAAGTAGCCGCGTGCCAGGACAAGTACGCGGATGCTTCTGTTGGCAACGTCACGGGATCCAACGCTGTCAACGTGTTCCTGGGAATCGGGGTCGCGTGGACCCTGGCTGCTATTGTGCACTGGAGCAAGGGAGAGAGGTTCTATATTGATCCTGGAAAGTAAGTACTTTAAACCTAATGGGTAAAATTAATATAGATGAAGCAGTATAGGAAGTAAATATAAAATAAATAATAGGTGTGAACAAGGAAGAAAAAAAAATGACTTGCATAAATAAAAAAACATGGCTAATAACTAAAAAGAATCAAACACACTTATAAAAAAAAGAGATAAACAATAATACTCTGATTATGCTATTGATATGATACGTAATAATCTATTAGCAACAATTAAAACAATTATCAGTCTTTCATACCTACACTGTGAATCCTGGATCAAGATCTTAGGACAACAGCGAATTAATATATCAATTATGTAAAACCTGTCTTTCTTTAATTTTATCAGAATCTGCTTCAGCATGCTAACCTACATCTTCCTCCACAGCCTAGCCTTCAGCGTGACGATGTACTGCTCCGAAGCCTGCATAGCAGTCTTAGTCCTCGTCCTCCGAAGACGAAAAAGCATTGGAGGAGAACTTGGAGGTCCAAAGAACATTAAAATCGTGACCTCCATGTTCTTCTTCTCCCTCTGGCTGGTCTACCTCACCATGTCCAGTTTGGAGGCCTATGACGTCATCACAGGCTTCTGAATGTCCAAATTCTGGTATTATAGTTGGATTAAGTGCTTGTTAGATAAAATCTACTGGAGAATTTTCGCTGTCGTTTAGGACTTTTTGCTTCTGTGGTAATACTAGAATATATGGAGATTGTAAGCGAGAAGGTCGTAAGTGACAGTGTAAAATTTTGTCGTGGATTGATTATAAGAATAGTCTAAATATGTACCATTGTAAGCGTGTTCGGATGGGCGTGTTAGCAGCTGATGGTGAGTTAGTTAAAGAACAACGAAATCTATGTCTAAATATTTTCAATAAGTACATGAATAGTAACACAACACTTTGAACACAGACCTTCATGAATTTCAAAGAAGAGTTAGTTCAAAGTTAGAAACTTCTTTGCATAATATTATGTAAGTAAAATATTTCACGAAAATATTTCATGTCTTATATCTAACCAAACCTTCTAGTAACATTTGAAACGCTATCTTTTTAGAACAGTGTGTAAACTATATTATGTAATTAACTAATGGTTAGGTCTTTTTTTATTTGAAATCTTCTATTATGTCCTGTTTCTATACCCAAAAACGAATCGTTTTGTACACCAATGTTGGTATTTTTTGTTGCCAAACAGGGCATAAAAATAGACTCATTATATAATTTACCTGTGGTAGCTACTGAAGTATGGGGGGTCTACTATGCAAAGCTATAGATAGGCCTTTGCTTCATTATTGCTAAAGATACAAGAGTTTCAATTATAAACGTTCAGTATATCATAGGATTAGGCCATTAATGATATCTAGTAATACTATGATGATTCACCAGTTAATTTGAAGTAACCCTGTATTATATTTTTTTCGATTGCTGTAGATTCGTGCAAATGGGGGTTCAGGGATCCCAATCTTGCTCAAAGTGATTGCGATGATCCAGAGCAATCCATGTCACGATTGCTGGTGTTTTCCTTGTGACCGAACACCTGCAAGACGGACAATCTCTGCGTAGCAACTCCTAACGCTATTAATGTGGTCATACATTATTTAAAAACTATTTGATGAACCATTGACACGATAAGGAGAATGTCTTAAAATCTTCAACGTCTCATTATCAGCTGCATCTGAACTCGCTCTATGATCTATGTGCTCAAATGTACAGGTTTAGACGTCGAATGTACTCTTTCTTCCTTCTAGAACATTATCTTTCGATCCTCTTATAACCCTGATAATAATCATTAAAAGTAGCCTTGGAGGCTGTGGTATGTATAAATATATGAATAGATTTATCAAAAAAACGAATTCTATGCGTCATTATAGAGGTATTGTAGAGTATATGTAACAATTTTGGAGATAGTGTAAAAGTGCGCATGCATTGGCAACTAGTTTTGCGTACTTTTATATAACAGTGCGTACTTTTACCCGCAATGTATAAATGTTAATGTTTTGTAATAAAAATTCACGATTTCTTCGTCTATAAAAAGAAATATTATTGATTCTTGCGACGATAAAGGTTAAAACCTTTGGCGATAAATCTTCACATTATTTTTAAGCAGTGGAAAAAACAGTGTAGCCACTGAATTTAGTGGTTATATTTTTCAGAATTTTGTGAACAACATGAATGTTTTTGCATGTTATTTATAAATTCAATAAAATTTAACTACACGTTCAATGCCACGATGCCGGAAAAATCGCAACAACAGTTTTTCAAAAAACCTCCATAGTACGCTCTTTACATAACATAAATAATCAGCCCATTACAGTCCCACTGCTGGGCGTGATAATCGCTCTTAAAGATTCTCAAAATGGAGGTCACATTATACTGCAAACATTTATACGACATAATGCATACAATGTTATTCGGAAATCTTTTTCTAAACCGATTCACTACATGCAAGGACGAAAACATAAGAAAGGAATCAAGAAAAAAAATACATCACTTATATGTGGGTAAGAGTGCGCAGTGACGCGTTAAGTAAATTAAATTCCTCATTGAACTGCGACCTACCCTTTGCCAATGTGTGCGCATTAAAATTTCTAAAAACACATCATGTTAGGAGAATTTCCATTATAATTAAACCGTCAGACATCGCTCAGCCATAATTAACGCAGTTAATTTTAACGGTGACGATGCTATTTTAATAATGTGAGCCAAGATTTTTAGAGACGGATTAATTTAGACATGTGGCGATTAACGATATTAAAATATTTGGCGTTAGCGATTCAATTATGGATAGTGATTTTGATTTACGATAATGTATTTGGCGATATAACGATTAAAATAATTAAATTGAATCGTAAATCAAAATCACTGTCATGATTTATTTTATTAAATAAAAGCCAATTTGAGTATGTAAATATGTTAGTTATAGATTTATTTTTGAGTGCATTTTTGTGTGTTGCCGCTAGAAGAATATTTCGTTCATGTAAATACTTTCAACCTCACATGTTATAGTAATAATTTTGAGTTCAATCGCAGTGTTCAAAACGTACTATTTAACTTTATTGTGATTAAATTGACCGTGCAGTGCTTTCAATAAATTTATCGTCATTCAACTCATCAGTTTGACCGCATCGCGGTTGCAAAACTAATTCCAATAATGGTTGCCCTTTGAACAAAATGAACTAGGTTTAAACTGTATGTTTCATATCAGTAAGTATGGTAACCTATCTAGAAAATAAAAATGGGAGACGAGTAGCTATAGACTGTTAATAGCGATGGGAAATGAGTAGATGATTCAATAGTACAACGAGATTAATTTTATGCAAATAATATTTAGGTCTGCATTAACTTTATCAGGAATAAATTGGTCCCTTAATTGGGTACTGACTTCACAATAAACATTAAAGAATACTAGATTAGTAAAATATCGGCTAAAGATAATTCAAAGACATCCGTAACAAGTAATCAGACAGTTTTGCAAAGTCACTTCTGATTTCAATAATGATAACTCAGTGTTGATAAAACTTAAGCTATATAGCTTCTAAAAAGAGATTTAAAAGTCGCATCTAAGTTCAAGTCCCATTTAAGTTAGCTCTGTAGTTTACGTGACTCAATTCAAGCAAAGGAACGAGGAAATTATTAGTCGTATCTTTGTTAAAAAATGCATTGATATTTATTTAGATTAAACACCATATTATTTTTGAAGATTTAAAGGGATGTAAAGTATGTAAGGATTTAAAACCATAACAGTACAAATCTGATATTGAGAGCTTGGCGGTATTATACGTTTTAGTTTTCAATCAATTTGAACTGCATAATTAAACTGCAGTTATAACTGAACTACTAACTGAGGTTTGTTCAATAAATGCGACGACCAATATTCATGCTAATACTCTTATTGATTTTGATTGTTTTGAATAATCTGACCATTCAAATTATGCAGTTTGGTCACAGGTCTGAATTAATCAGCTCAAGTTTGTTTGGTCTCTAGATCTTACTTTTAAAGCTTGAATATCCATGAATTTAGTTGCATACATGAGTGTGTGAATGGCTCCCATACTTCCTGCAAGAAGTGTTGGTTGATACGAATGTAACAATAAAATGAACGAATTTAGTTTCATTACAAACCTGAAAATTATAAACGTTTAACAATGAAAAACATTTGATATCCAATCTAATACCTAAACGACGAACATTTTTTTTTAATCTTTATTTATTTACAGGGTTTTTTCTATAAAGAATATGTTACCCCGATGATTGAATACAAAAATATTATAAACTAGCCTACCCGCAACATAAACAAACAATTGTAATATAGTACAATTAATTTTCTAATACCAAACTTCAAAGTTCTAGTCATAGAATTTAATAAGAAATGCCACACTCTTTAATCACAGTAAAGTTAAAACATAAAGAATAATACCGTAGTATTTTAGAGAATATTATGTAAATAATATGATAAACTCAGATTTATTTAGAGTTAGATAAAGCTTTAGAGCCATATAATATTAGGCAGTCGGCAATGCTAAAATGCTTGCACACTGCGTCGGTTCAAATGCTCGAAGCGATTAAAAGTACCGATATAATATCAAATTTGAATTCTGCATTATTTTGACTATGAAATGAATCAAAATCGCTTTGAAAGCAAACAAAGAGTTTTATTAAAAAAAATATTATCGATTCAGAAATCGATTATATTAGTGTCTAGTGCAATTGGCAACAAATGCCATCGGGTGAAATCGAAAATAATGGTTATGAACTAAAATAATGTACTGAAACGAAATAAAAAAATTAATAACATCAAGATTAAAGCTCTTAAAATCGGTGCAATTAAGAACAAATTATTTTAGAAGGCACCAATACGAAATTCATTGGATAGTTAAGTACTGCCATAATTATAAGCATTGATATTTATTTTTAGATGGCTTGTGTTGAAGGATATTATCGCTATATTTAGAATTGGTATTCGGTTTCTCCCAAATCCCCTTGGATTTTTTGGCGTCACTTGCTTCTAACCTTTCACTTCTATTATTATCTTTGAAATTCTTCGAATATTAGAAATCTTATATCGATTTGATACAAAAAGGATTTTGAAATAACTGATCCACAATATTAGCGATCATAATTAAAATGTAATTTACAATCAAGAAAAGGACTATCTCACTTCTTTTTTAAAAACAAGAAAATCATTAGCTGATTATCACTTAATTCTATGTCAACTACTTTAAACAAGATAGAGATATTTATATTTCATAGTAGTCGTCACTTATCATCGATCAAGAACTACTTATCTATAGAAACGTACATTTTATTTGATAAAATCCACTATTCCGTCACGTGTATCATTATCGATATAAGAAAACTTTATCTAGTCGGTGAATCGTACGCTTTAATACCTTTCACGTCTATCTATAACTTTGTTTGACCTCTATATAAAAATTTCTGCCTGACTTCGGACCAATATTGTTCTTTTCGAATTTATTTTACGTAGACTATTTCTACGCTTTCAGTAGATTTTCTAAAAATTTCATAGTAACTCTTTTAGAACCTTTAGGATTTATGCTTATAGCTTTATAATATTTCATCCTATCTGAGAATTTTAACCTTTTGCTTTTACGTCATAATTTTTCCTAAAACCTACATTTTAACGATTTTAAGATTTTTTATCTATTGTAGCGTACATAAAATTTTACCCAAACTGAACTAATATTTATATTTAAAACCCTACTTATAGTAACAAAATTTCCCTTTTACTAAAGAAATGAACAAACTATTGCGAAGAATAACGTCTTAAGCTATATTTAAAATCGATACTAGTCTTTCTACATGAATATTCGATAGTAAAGTTCTATTATTGGATTGTCGATAGTACTGAGCTCATTGTAAGTGGCTTGCTTTGCCGTGATTTAATATTGAAAGGTTCTTATAAAAACGTTTCTATCGGTCTATTGCAGCACTGAGTGGATGCTCATTCACCTTCTACTTTATATTTTCTATGCATGCATGAATTCAATGAAGTATTTAAACTATTAAAATCTGCCTCTTCAATTTCTATAAGTTTTCTTTGACTTGAATTTTTCTAATGTCCATTGTGATAATTTTTACTTCATAGCTCAAAATTCGTCGCTAAATGAAGAACACGTTTTCATTCAAGTTGATTACCACAAAATCCAATTACTTCGTAATCAAATACCAGCCAATTACAGTTCTAGAAGTTTTTTAAGTGAACTTACAACATATTTAACTTTCAATCAAAGTTCCTTATTGCTTCGATTTTCGCCACAAATTGCGAAAACTTTGTCTGTACCGGATAGGTACTTATTCAAGCAAAGTTTAATTTTAATCTTCCATCATTGACTACGCTTCGTTTGAAAACGCTGGTTGAATATTCATTAGTTACCTTGGGCTAGATGTATGGTTACGTATTGACTGGAAATTCCAATTCCCATTAGAGTAAGGAGTCTAAGAAAACGATAAGACCCGAGGGTTATCAGTGTTTTCCTTTCCACCGAAGATTATTCCAATAAATATCGGTTTATTCAGATTAGCACAAACAAATGCGACAGGTGCCCTGGAGACAGTTTGATTTTAATGAAATTGACATGTGTGAAGTTCAGACAATGTTGTGTGTATCTTGAAAGAAATTCAATGTGACTACGCGTGTGTATGGAATCCTTTGGAATAAATGAAGCGAAGGTGGTTTTGTGTGGGTGTTCCTATTCAGAGCCGATCGTTGGAAAAAATATACGAGTTATTGATACGTTTACGGGGCACGTAGGTGTCTTTATCACAAATTGGAGCTTAAATGTTGTTATTTTCTGTAAGAGTTTCTATATTTTCCTCTTCATTTTTCGTATCAATGACAAACACCGCTTTCTGATCCAGTTTTACTAGGTATCACTTTTTCTTTATCATAAAGCTCTTCTGTAGCCTTACACTTGTTTTCACAGGTGATTTAAAATTGTTGGTGCAGTACTATCGACGCCAAATTTCATATTTCTATCTAAATGTCGTTCGTGTTAGATTCCTCAGATTCTTGTATCGTATTGTAAAATAAGCTGTTTTGTTTTGTAGGTATATCGAACTGATAGTGTACATAATATGACGATAGTTCATTATTAGAGGCGAGTATTTAGTTTTTTCGAAATAATGGGTGTTGAAAGTAAAATCGAAACAGTATTTGAATAAAATAACAATGGTAATAGTAAACGAGAGCTCGGTTTTATCGATGGAGGTAAAACAAGAACATATGATACATAAATGAAGACATATATTTATTTACAAGCGTGAACACAAATAAAATTATAAAAAAATCGATGTATTGATCGATTAAGCCAAGCTAATTTGTAGCCACCTGAAAAGTCAGTGAGCCTCGAACATTTTAACATTTGTTTCATTAACTATTTTGACAACTTTTTTAATTCAATTTTAACAAAAACTCTAACAAACGAATATTCAGAACACCAATTTATTTTTGTATGCCGTCCGCAGAATGAAAATATAAAAAAAAACATACTTATTTGAGATAGATATTCTCAAGGATAATTTTATGGTTCTATGCATTTTTGAAATATGTAAAATTACTGAAATGGTTAATTTTATAGAGTTAATCATAACAGCGAGTGTTCGTTTTGGAAATTTTAAGATTTTTTATAAAGCATTTCTTTATGTCAAATTATGTTACAATTTTATAGTATAAATATGTAATGAAAGAAAAATACGAAAATCAAATAAAATAAAGTGTTATTTACAAAAAAAAGTCATTCAATTCATTCATTTATTCAATAAAGCGTAGTAAAATATTTATGTTATACCGGGTGATTTATCCTGAGAATATTAAAAACAAACACACTTAGCGAAAAAGCGTTCGAAAATTGACAGTTTATATTTGTCCGTTAACCATGAATAATTCAATAGAACCTTTGTTGAATTGTGATTGGTTGCGGAGGGCGCTTTGATTTTATGTTTTAAAACCACACAGAGAGTTATTACAGCGAAAGTTTATGTACACTGACAAATAAGTATTTTATATTAGAATTCGTAAAGATTATACCATTACATTTATTATACTGTCGTGTTTGATAGATGTAAATTGCAGATTGAATTAATTGAGAGAATGTAATGGAAATATTGATGATATACAAGGTATGAATGCAAAAACTGAAAACCTCTTAAGGGCTCATTGTTTATATCATTAAAAATAATGTTTATTATGGGACCAAACAAGAAATCACAAAAAAAACAGCTGTTCCCTTCATTTTGTCAAGTTATGCGAACATAAATGTATGGAGCAGCAGTTTTTTTTTCAATATTTCACGGTTGGTCCCTAGTAGAAGTGGTTCATAATGATGAGTACAATGAGCCCTTAAGAGGTTTTCAGTTTTTGCATTTACACCTTGTATAATGTAATGGTTTACCCGAAGAAAGCTGTGTATATTATAAAATAGCAATGTAAAAATATGCCACAGTATATAAAAAAAATAAGTAGAGACATTCTATTTACCGCTATTTATTCTGTCGAAAATTTTGTCTTTATATCTGTCAATATACTTATGGTTTGTGATCCCTTGCACCATAATTTTATTTGTAACTAAAAGATGGTGAAGATCTTTTTAAATACCTAGTAAAAATCCGAGTTACCAATGTTCTATGCTGTTGAAACGAAAAACGTGATGCAATTTCGTTACGTAAGCTGAATATGCATCGGCTTATTTTAATCTGTAGTCATGAAAAATAAACCCTTGCTGTATTTATGGGTCAACTCGGAACAGAGACCACAAAAAATCGAATAATATTGTACAAAACCATGATTTTAATTACTTATACAGTTTTTGGTGCAAACGGACATACCTTATTTCTTTAACGTTAAGAAAATACCTATTTAGTTAAGTTTCATAATCATACATCTTCTTGTAATCCTAACTAATATATTTATTTGTATGTAATTTATGGTTCCTAAAGATAGTTACTGGCCTATTATGCTTTACTAGCCCAATGCGCGATCGGCAAAGTGGTATTTTCATTTCAATAGATGCAAACACTTGAAACGAGATAATCGTAATAAATCAATAAATATTTATCTTGTGCTGAATCATTATTTTTCTGCTTTGTTAAGAAAAAAAAGAAAAAAAATAGAACTGTTTTTTGGTTGTCCCAAAAATAATTAATAATTTTTTGTCACAATACTATTCACCCTGTATAAAACTTAGCCGATTGCGCATTAGAAACTCGTATATGCGTTTATTTTCTGACATATTTATCTCTAGACTTACTTCAATCTCTCTAGCTACTTATACATAGATACTAAATGTGAATGTGTTTTATTTCGTAGAAAAATATGAGCGTCATAATTTTTATAAGATGAGAATAATTTGTATGGTAAGTCTACTGCGATTGGTGATAAAAATTCGATTAGCTATACGGAAGATCTAAATAGTTCCATAAGAAATAGTCTCATGATGGTTTAGAATAAAATGGTTCGCGATTCTTTCGCGATAATCGCGATTAATATCAGAGGCAAAAATAAGTTCTATAAAAGTACGTAACGAACTACACTTGCTACTAAATTACTACATAATTTCTGTAAGGATAACGCAGGCCACAATATATAATTTCATAATGGAACTACAAGGAACACGATGCCATTGGAACTATCGCCATACTAAACTTCCTACTCTATCGCTATAAATACCGTGAAATAGATAGCAGGGTATAAGTGAATCGACCCAATGTCACATTCACAAACATTAATTAATTCTCTAGGTAAACAACAATTTACTAGAATTATAGGTAAACGGTTGTTTAACTAAAGAATTTATGTTGGTGAACACCAGTCTTAGGCTGTTACTATACAAATGCTATACGTGAAACAGCGAACCAACAGCGGTATCACATTGAAACAAGACCTGCGGCGTTAGTGTGTAAATGGTTCAGGAGAGCGTTACGGAAGCGATACTTCAATCCTAGAAAACTCACGTTAAGTTGAAGCAGAATAAAACCTACGCGAAACTTTTTCATATAATACATTACGACAGATTTGTAGGTACTTCACTACCGCCACGCTATCGCGTTTCGTGGCGTAAGCGTGCTGACAGCGAAAACTACAAGATAAGTTTCAAATTGCCAGTCGACGGTACACCTAAAAATGCTCTTCCATGTTACAATATCCTGACGATAGATTAAAAGGTGTACTTGTACAATTTTAGATTGTGGGAAAGAGATAGTAGATTTTCGTTTAAAAATTATGACGCTCATTGTTATTATAATATGTTAGTTGTAACAGAGACAGCACGCCGACAGTCGTTACAGTTAATTATGTTATTTTGATAATAATTATTGTTAAATAAAGTGTTTGTTAAGTACTAAGATGGATATTTTATTGATTATACATCACTTTTTAAAAACATCGTAAGTCATTAAAATCATTTTTTTTATTTCACATAAACCAATACAAGTGTTTATGAAAAGTCGAATTTAGATGCACGGTTCCGATTAGTCGTTTCCTATGGAGAACAGCCAGCAAGAAACTTCATGGTTACTCTTTTAAAAATAATATTTTTAACAATTTCAGTGGATACTAGTACAACGATTTAGGATAGTGAGAGAACAATGATGTCCTGACCACAGACCATATGAGTAATGTAGTACTAAAATACTTGAGTACAAAAATTAACAAACAAAAATAAAATAAAAAATACAATATGAATAATAGTAATTTACAAATTTATAGATGCAGGTCCACAAAGTTCTCACATTTACAAAAGTGAAAAGGAAACTAAACTATACAGGGTGTAAACAAAATCATGTAATTCCTTCGAACCTCATGATGTACTGCTGACATAGATTAACCTTGAACAATATACTGTTGGATTCAATAAAAAAAAATTTACAAGTTGTAAATATGTGTTCTTATCGTAAGGCATTTTAGCACCCCGTGTTGCACCCCCGCACGGTGAGTGATAGTGGCGCAATTCGCCCAAGGCGCTAAAATGCCTCACGTTAAGAACACATCATGTTTACTTGTTGTATTTTTTTTTATTGAATTCAATAATTTCCCGTTCAGGGTTAATCTATATCAGCAGTACATCACGAGGTTTGAAGGAATTACATGATTTCGTTTACACCCTGTATAAAACAATTGACATAACTAATTCTTGAATCGCCAACATGTAGGAGCAAACGCAGTAATCAATGCTCATTCCTTCTCTGTACAAGAAGAGGCATTTGCCCTGCAGAGGGACAATTACGAGCTGGTCTTCTTCCTCATATCCTTTTTCCAATTATGGTGGGGTCAGCTTCCAGTCTAACCAGATGCGGCTGAATACCAGTATTTTACACGGAGCGACTGCCATCAGACCTCCGCCACCCAGTAACTGGGCAATGCCACAGGTATTCTTATGACCCCCGCGACCGACAGTTTAACGTGTTCTCCGAGGCACGGAGGGGGTCTTGATACGTAACGAACGGTCACCCATCCACGAACTGACCGCGGCAAGTGCAGCTTAACCTCGCAAATCGTATAATCAGCGCGGTTGTTAATTCTTTAATTACAAGCTGGTACCTAATATAAAATTTCAGCTTTTGTGAAGCACGTCATTATTTTCCTGCATAGGTTATTTCATCAATAAAGTCTCCAACCGGCTTTTCAGTTCTGAAAACATAATTTTCGCAGTATGTCGTTCTGTGATCACTTTGACCCAGTTTCTGAAATACTTGTGCTGGCATCTATCACGCCATATGAGAATTACGCAGCACGACGATTGTCTAGCAGCCTACAGGGACAACAATGACAGCTGTCAAATGAAATGTCACAAATCCTGCATCGCGGTATCAAGATCTGACACAGAGTTAGTATATACGAGGTTAGTCGGAAAGGGGGTACTAAGCCGCAGGCCACTTAAAGTATCACTGATAACTATTTGAAAGCAAGTGTTAAAATTTCAAAATTCGATATTTTTTTTCCATGAAAAAATATTTTTATTTTAGTTTTTTCGAAAATTCTTCATCTCTGCTTTAGTTACGAATTCAGAAAATGGAGTTTCTAATCCGTGACCCCAAATATGACCTAAAATGTAAACACTGCTGATCATAGCTGAGGATAAATAGAATTTAGAGTAATTTTTATGAAATATTTGAACAGCTATTTCTCTAAAACTATCGAGTTTTGGGGAAAGTTGTAGAACAAAAGTTATCCCTTATTATGGGTACTTTAACACCCTTTCGGCTTAGTACCCCCTTTCTGACTAACCTTGTATACAACTTCCCAACATCAACCGTTGGGCAGTGGCCCGCCAGGCATAGAACCCGCCTGGTGGGAGGATCCTCCCTTTTCGTTGGAAGAACACCATACCGCGTTCTTCCACATACTTATCAGCACTCATGTCAAGTACTGTATTGGTTGTTAGTATTTTGGTCGACTATTCGTTGACATGAGATTTGAAAACAAATTGTATTGATCAGCCTTTCTGTAACCGGGGGTTAGTCACTGTAACCTCGAGTAAAAATGGCCGCATTCTATTTTTATATAGGCGACACGATCTACACGCAACGAACACAAAGAAGTTGATATCAAATGAGGATTCCTCACACATAGTAAACCCATTGTCACACGAAAAAAACAGTATACAGGTTGGTATAAAGAATATTCACGCCTGCACACAATTTTTATCTGAAATGTCAAAAAATATCGTATGAAAAACTTTTACTATCCGCCTGCAACAGTGTTTCGAGGGATACAATGTTATGTAAACTCTGAATGTAGTTCATTATTCGTTTTGAGATAAAAAATATTGAACAAAAAAATATTAAAAAAAAAAAAAATATCAGTATCTTTTGTTTTCTTAGCCATCTGTATGCAGCTGTGGCGAGTGGCGGAGACGTGGCGACTATGTGGCGCAGATATATGTGTCCTCCATAAACTTACATCGCGTAAATTATATACAGGTGACGTCATCTTGCCTTCCTACGCCTTACAATCCGGCTATACCCTCGAATCTTATTTGCGCAAATTCAAATTTTTACAAAGAATAAGCAAGATATGACGGCAAAACGGTATCTTTATTACCGACAATACTGTTTGCGCAAACGGAATTGTTATTACCGACAATACTGTTTGCGTAAACGGAATTGTTTTTACCGACAATACTGTTTGCGTAAACCGAAATGCTATTACCGGAAATACTGTTTGCGCAAATGGAATTGCTATCACCGACAATACTTTTTGCGCAAACGTTGGCACAAACCGTTTGCACATGCAAGTCGCTGTGTAATATGTCCTACTGCACTGCAGTCTTTTAAAAACAGTTTTCTCTTTCAGTTTATAATGAACTAAGTTTCCAATTCGTAGAACTCGGAAGAAAATTGAATTCTTTAACTTTTAATATATCTACCATTTATCGTTCCAATCTATGGTAACAAGTCTAACTTTAGGATATCGGCATTGCCCAGTAACTGAGTTGCGGGGGTTTGATGGCAGTCGCTGCGTGTAAAATACTGGTATTCAGCCGCATCTGTTGAGACTGGAAGCTGACCCCAACATAGTTGGGAAAAGGCTAGGCAGAACACACTACGTAACAACTTCTGTTAAGCATTGTTGATTGTTCTTTTTCTTTTCTGGTTAGTGACTAACCAGGTGTCAGAGTTTATGCCGCCTATGGGCCTCTGACTTGGCTTCACATGCCGTCAAGAAATATCTCTCAGGCATGCCGGTTTCCTCACGATGTTTTCCTTCACCGTTTTTAAGCAAGTGATAATTATACAATACGCACATGAATTCGAAAAATCAGAGGTGCGTGCCTTGGGTTCGATCTCGAGATCTATGACTTGGCAGTTCGATGGTCACACCACTAGGCTATCACTGCTGTTATTATCGATGTTTATTTAGTTAGATGCATTACAATTGGAAGATTTCTATTAATTTAACAGCTGAATCATGAATGAAATAGCATCGATTTTACTGGTGCTGTTCTTCACAAAGGACAGGTGCGTAGTACTCTCAACCGAAGTAAGTGTATTTTTTTATTTTGTTATAAAAACGTTGCTCCACACTAGGATTTCTTCTGTATCGTGGGTGCGTTTACAGACACAAATCTTCACACGCACAAACATCCAGACCCGGAACAACTATCTGTAGGCCATACAAATATTTGTTCCGTGCGGGAATGGAACCCAAAACTCGTGGCGCAGAAGGCGATCGCTCGGCCACTGCACCAAATGTGTCGTCAAGATGAACAACGTGTATGACAAGATGTATGAATGTGGATGAAGTGAAAGGAGCGTGTAAGGGTCGTGTGCAAGGAGCATGACATGTGGTGTTTATTTATTTATTTATACTTCTATGCACTATTGTGGTACATAAGGCGGACTTAATGCCATAAGGCATTCTCTACCAGTCAACCTTAGGGTTAAAAAGAAAAGCATCAAAATACGTAGGTACAGGAAAAAGATGAGTTGACAATTTTGGACTGAATATATTAGGAATTCAAAAGTTAAATATAAATTACATAAAATACATATATACAAATAATAAAATATATAGATATTACAATATATATATATCAATTACAAAACGTTATGAAAATCTTAATGCAATTATGACGAAGACTAAATTAGTTCTATAGTTTCTGGAAAAATGCGAAAATGGCGTTAGTTTATGTATGTATGTAACAGCTGAAATGCCACCGTTTGCAGAAGTTCTCTATTGGGTCATAGTAAACGTATATCCCACAGGAAAAACAGAGACTCGGTACAAAATCAAACAAAAACCGAAACCGATTTTTCGAGCAGCGCACTCGTTGTTGAATAAAATTGGAAACGAGCAAAAAATAGAGACCAACGGCTCGTTTTTGAGATAGATATTCGTTTTACATATTTTAATACCATAATATTTTATTGTAATAGTAGTGGTAGTGACTGCCCCGTTGGTCTAGTGGTGGTAAGCGCAACTGCTAATCGTGAGGTCCCGGGTTCGATCCTCAGGTCGGGCAAAGTGATATTGGGTTTTTTTATGTGGAATTCCTCAGTAGCAGCCCGGAGTTTGGATTTGTGCTCGGTTGATGTTCGATTCGATCTAGAAACACACTTGTCATACGCAAAGTAACGTGTGCCAAGTATACTTCTAAAACTTGTTATTTTACTGCCTCGTTGGTCGAATGGTGGCAAGCGCGACTGCCTAGGTGTAGGGTCTTGGGTTCGATCCCCAGGATGGGCAAAATGTTATTGGGGTTTTCCATGTGGAATTCCTCAGTAGCAGCCCGGAGTCTGGATTTGTGCCCGGTTGAAGTTCGGCTCGCCTCCTATTTAATGGGACTTAAACATAACGGCGAAATGAGGGTGTTAGTATACACTTTTGCCCAATCCTTTGGGGAATACAGGCGTGGTTTTATGTTATGGTAATTTATTCTCCTTTTTTTCTTGGCACGGTGGATAGAGCTCTGAAATATAAAACTTATAGAGTAATGAAATATGTCGCTATAACACCGTCGTTGGTCCAGTAGTCGCGAACGCCGCCGAGTTTTGTGATATCTTGGGTTCAAAATAGGCTAGGATGTCAATGTATTTTTTTGATCACTTCACTACCCATTTTCCAAAGAATATTGTGATCGGCATCCAGTCTAAACAAATGAATACTGAATTTCAGTAACTATAACTGAAATGAGGTTTATGATAAATTTATTCTCACAAGAATACCTGGTCTGGCCATAATGTATAGTTTTTAATAATATGTAGTTTAAAAACTAAAAAACACGCTTTTATCACAAACTAGCTGTGTCCTCACGGCTCCGCCCGCGTAAGAAGTTTTATTCCAGTTATAAATATAGCCTATGTTACTCAGTGATAATGTAGCTTTCTAACGGCAAAAGAATTTTTAAAATCGGTCCAGTAGTTCTTAAGTTTATTCGTTACATACAAAAATACAAATCTTTAATCTTTAGAAATATACATAAAAAAATATAAAATATCCACTTTCTGACTCCATCGTCAGACCCTCGTTACCAAGCCCAAGCTATTGGACTCGTCAAGACGAATCATATGAGCTCAAACTCGAGGGGTTTACTAGTAGCCACTGAAGAGTATCACTATCCACCTCCTGGCTCCATCATTAGATCAGCTCCAAGATACTAAATTATAGTATTGTCATCCGAACTACATATACATACAAAGTTTCATTTCGATACAACAATTAGAAGTAGGTTAAAATTGACTTCCAAGATTTTATTACATTGTTACTTAGTTACAAATGAAGCAATATAAAGCGTGTAAAAAAAACACGCAAATGTTCATTAGACACTCCGGCCTAAATACAAGTAATATCACCCCGGCTTAATATCATTTCAAAATGCATTATTCAACGAATAATCTTATCAAACGCTATGGCAAGATAGCCATTAACTCCATTGAAGCTGATAGATAACCAATATCGCTTCAAGATTGCAGCATCCCACTCCGACCGCAGCATCTTCGGTAAGTCGAGATGTTTACATAAGATTTTGTACCATCAATTGACTTTGGGTCAGATTGCCTGAAAAGTAAAAGGTTATTATTACAGTACCGTGGGGTGGCTTTGATCAATTTCAAAATTCAAATGTATTTTTCTTTTGAAATAAGAGAGCAAAAAAAATTAAATGAAAATGCAAATATCGGTTTTGTTTATTTTGTCTATTTCCTGATTAAAATTATAACTTTTCTTGTTACTTATTGAGATAAAAAAATGATGATTTATACTTTGTTACCTCCCTTTTTTTCTAATTCGAAAGTAACCCCAATGAGGAACAAATAATTACACTAAACTGGTAAACTATTACTGATATATTTTTTAAATTTTTCATCAACCGGCAAGGATCCACCCACTACGACTAATCACACGCTAACAGTTAATAATAATAATTTAGTTTAGTTAGACATATATCATTCATCTGTGCTAACAGTGACGTTCAATGCTGCCAATCGTAAAAATATAATAGGAAGAATGCGTTCAGAATTCGTACAATTTGAATTTTATTACGAAACGAAGTGTTTATCAAAGTAACCCCAGGAATCAAAGTAACCTCAGTTTACCGTGTTTAATATTGCTTTTACAAGGTGGATTAAAATTGTTTGTTTGTTGTCAATGGAAACGTCGGAAGAGGACGTTCTAGAAGGACATACATTGATGTTATTGGTGATGTTCTTCACAAAGGTCAGGTGCGTAGTACTCTCAACCGGCGTGCGTGTATGACAAGATGTATGAATGTGGATGAAGCGAAAGGGGTATGTAAGGGTCGTAGCATCTGACGTTCAATAGTTTCTGTCTACCCCCGTGGGAAAAAGGCGTGAGTTTATGTATGTATGTAAAATTGCCGGATTGTTGGTGGCACCTGGCAATTTTGACGGCACAGCCACAGATTACCTAATAGGTACTACGTAACAGATAAATCACTTCGTACAAAATTTTGTATACCTACCGCGATAATAGTCTACTCCGTCTCGTTAGGAATGGTTGCGTGCTAAAATGTACCTAAATGCTCAAGCATAGAGTTATTATCGCTTCGCAGCTGACAGCAATGACAGTGACGCTAGGACAGATTACTTAATAGTTACTACTATTTGGATCGCAGGAGGTGTGATGCTGTCTGTCCGCTAGATAGGCAGATAACGCACTTAAGTACATAAATTGCAGAAGGCCTGGCGCGGCAAGAAATGTAGGGCAACTGTCAATATTGGACGTGTTCGCTGAAGTCGCGATATCTAGAACTAACCACCCGTTCACACAGCGGATCCGTTTTAACGGATCCGTCAGTACTGGATGTGTTGTCCATATCTGTTCCACCGGATCAGTTAAACAAATGGCAGCTGCGTCGCATCTAGTAAATTGGATACGATAAAAATAACGGACCCAGTATTTTTTACTGGATTCGGAATACTGTCGTGTATGTAAACTCGCTCCATACAACTACAGGCGCCATCACCAAAATAAAAACGGATCCTGTAAACAGTTTTTGTGTGAACTAGCTGTTACAGTAATTATTTGTTCCACTTCAAGGCAAACGCTCTAAAATTATCCTGGTAAGTGCATCTTAAGGATATTATGTTTAGATAACAAGCTTTAACTGCGCGTTTTGCTAACTCGCGTTTACAACTAAATACACGAATTTTATTCAAGGCGTCCACTTGCTAACTCGCGTTATAGCGCGTGGTTGAAACACGCGTCAAGAGGAAATGCGGTCGGCATTTAGTCCATACAAACGTATTCCTCAGTTTCCTCCTTGGATAATGTCACTAGTGCAAATATTTTTTTTACCATATATATATATATCTACCACCACTATGTCCCTATGTTTTGTTTTTGTCAATAAATAAATTATTAGAAGAACTAGAAACAGTTTTACCACCATTTTCAAACATCTGGCAAACAATTTTGACGAATATAAAAAACTAAAGAAAAACATACAGACACAACCAAAGTCTTTTAAAATATTAAAATCGGTCCAAATTTGAAGAAGGAAACAGGAAAATACGAAAGTACGATTTCACTAATATTGCACAGGAGAAATCAGTCCGAGATGCAGGTGTCTCTTTCGCGCTCAATACGGACGGAAGTAGATCGCTTAAAAACCTATTTTTCAAATATTTTGCAGCCCGCGTTTCCTCTTAAAGGTGGCTATACACGCTAGGGTGTGTACCTGACAGGTTTACCTGTACAGTTGAACTGTACAGTACAGGTAAACCGGAGCGTGTATGTTGATATTTTTTGCCCGTGGACATAACTGTGCAAGCAAAACTGAGCAAGTGTGGCGGTCGCCTGCGCAGGCATTACTGTATCCTGCTTTTAAATTAAGGGAGTCACCGCTGATAACAGTTTGAGATACGTCTTTTCATCCATTCGTAGATAACTGAGGTAGTTTTCAAACAAATCCAGACTTCGGGCTGCTACTGAGAAATTCCTAATGGAAAAACCCAATAACACTTTACCCGACCTGGGGATCGAACCCAGGACTCCATGCTCAGCAGTCGCGCTTGCGACCACTAGACCAACGAGGCAGTTATTCTAGTCTAAACTATTGTATAGCTATAAAAGAATAGCGGCCTGTCCCAGCTTCGCACGGGTGAACTTTTTTCCCGTTTTTGCAACATTTTTCATTTATGCTACGCTCCTATTGGTCGTAGCGTGATGTTGTTTAGCCTATAACCTTCCTCGATAAATGGACTATCCAACACAAAAATATTTTTTCAATTTCAACCAGTAGTTCCTGAGATTAGCGCGTTCAAACAAACAAACAAACTCTTTAGTTTTATAATATTAGTATAGATCTAGTCTTATAGTTCTAGTTTGGAACGATGCTTCGAATTATTTGGTCTCGTGAAGTAACGTAATTGATAGCACAACTTAATTTCACGCTCTGTTTTCTTCTCGTCTGCTGTGGAAACATACGGGATTCTATCCTGTATTGTGACGTTGCTTGTTTTTATTTTGATAGTGTTGAAACACCACCCTGCGCTCCATAACGCGAGTAGCAGATGTTGGAGAAAAAACAGGCACGCTTAAGTGGGAGTGGACCGGACCGATAGGCAAAGATCGTCACTAACTGGACGCCTGAAGGAGGACACCGTCGTCGAGGTCGGCCGCGGCGTAGGTAGCGTGATGATCTCGACACTTTTGCGGGGCTCACATGGTTAGAAACGGCACAAAATAGAGAGCTTTGGAAGGCAAAAGGGCCTTTGCTCAGCAGTGGGACATTCCATAAGCTACAAAAAAAAAGGGTTGAAAGATGAATAAAGTCAGCTTTGTAAAAATGTATCGATGAGATAAGCGATTAAAAAAGCGAATAATATCTTAAAAAATCTTTTAAGTTAAACGGTTTTATCTTGCAGTACCTACCCCCTTTTTTTTTTTTTTTTGTTTGCGCTGGGAAAAAATGCTATTACGCATACCCGCCCATTTGGGGGAATGGGGGGGTTATGTGGGACTCCCCGGGCAAGCCCGGTATACCCACTAAAATAACCCAGCGGCATTCCCGCATCGTCTGACTAGAGGGGGACTGGGAAACCGGCGTAGCCTTTACATCCAGTCCCTGCAGTAGGTACCTACCCCTGCAGTATCTGGATTTGAGGATTGGAGTGAAATTATTTTATTGTTGTGTGGAGGAATGAGTTATGGTGTTCCTCCAACGAAAAGGGAGGATCCTCCTACCAGGCGGGTCTTATGCCTGGCGAGCTACTGCCCAACGGTTGATGTTGGGAAGTTGTATATACAAGGTTAGTCGGAAAGGGGGTACTAAGCCGCGGGCCACTTTATATCACCGATAATTGTTTTATAGAAAGTTAAAATTTAAAAATTCGATAACTGTTTTGCCATGAATATATTTTTATATTTTAGTTTTTTTTTAAAAAATCACCCCTGCTTTAGTTATGAATTCAGAAAATGGAGTTTCTAATCCGTTACCCCAAATATGACGTAAAACGTCTGATCATAGCTGAAGATATATAGAATGTATTTATATGAAATCTTTGAACAGCTATTTCTCTTGAACTATTGACTTTTGGGGAAAGTTGTAAAACAAAAGTTATCCACTATTATGGGTATTTTAACACCATTTCGGCTTAGTACCCCCTTTCTGACTAACCTTGTATAATATCTGCGTGTCTCATCTTGTTAATGCGATGCAAGATTTTGTAACGTCATATTATTCAAATATTTGCTGTCATTATTGTCGCTGTAGTGTGCTAGACAATTGTTGTGCTGTGTAGTTCGCATGTGGCGTAGTAGATACCACCACAGTTGTATTGTTATGGGAATTGAATTTATGCACGAAGTTTCAGGAAAATCGGTTAGTCAGAAGTAGTTGGAAAATCTGTCGCAAAATTTGAATCAAACAAACACATAAGAATAAGAATAAGAATAATTTATTGGTCCATTGTTACAATATAAATTTCAAAAATAATAATATAGTATGCTTACTGTAACTAGAATAGTTAACATTGGTATTTAAATGGTGGTCCCCAAACTAGGCATCGCCTGTATCTTGGGGGCCTGAGTTGCGTTAACTTAAATAGGGTAGGGAACGATCATTAAAAATAAAAATAAATTGAACAAAAAATATTTCTAAGTAATGTTGTAGTGTGTGTGTGTGTGTGTGTGTGTGTGTGTGTGTGTGTGTGTGTGAGTGTGTGTGAGAGTTAGTGTATGGGTGTGTGAGTGTTAGTGTCAGTGTGGTGGTGAGTTGTTGGTGTGGGTTTTTGTGTGAAGGAACTGAATGACTGTGTGAATGACTTGCTTGTAGATTTTGGTGTTAACTCACTAATTCTTCGGTTTCATTAGATGACAGGGAGAGGAGCCAACTTTTTGTGATTCTTTTATATGAATGGGTGTTAAGATCTTTGGTATCGCAGCGCTTGCTTATTTGATTGTAGATATGAATGTGTGAGTAAGAGGGGCACCGTCTGGCTAGAAGACTGTTTGCATTAGGAAGAGGGACATGTAAGATACGTTTAGAGAGCAGGCTTTGGTAGTCAGGTCTGTTTTAATAGTTTTGTGTGCATGCAGTGCGGCGCTAAGAATATATAGATGACGTACTCGAAGAACCGGAAGTTCTTTGTATAGTAGATCTGTCGGGAACCTAAAGGGCTTTCTAAGCATCACTTTGATAACGGCTCTTTGAGCTCTTTCTATTTCAATAAATATGGTTTTCCCGGCTGCGCCCCAGACGGAGATTCCATACTGGAGTACTGATTGACAGAGACCTAGGTATATAGTTCGGAGAATTTTAATAGGTGTGCAGTCTCGTAGTTTTTTCATAACGTAGATTAGTTTTCTGACACGGCCCGCTAGCAAGTGTATATGAGGTTTAAATGATAATTTTTCGTCTATTGTAATACCTAGATATCTAAGGGAGGAAATGCGGTATATATGAGTACAAATACAGTTTGTGAGTGGTGGATTGAGATCTTTGCAGCATGTGTGTAATTTGAGTGTCAGTTGGCGAGGAGGACTAGAGGCTATGGTTTTGAAGAAAGTGATAAGCTTAGTTTTTTTAATGTTCAGTGTAAGTAAATTTCTACTAAGAGTCTCGGAGATTGTGAGCAGACCATTTTCGGCAAGATGATACACCTGTTCCCAAGTTTTTGCATGGAATATGATTGCTGTGTCATCTGCATAAGAAATTATTTCACCGTTTTGAAGCGGTGCATTAAGGATGTCGTTCATATAGAAGGCAAAAAGAGTCGGACCGAGAGTACTGCCTTGAGGAATTCCAATCTACGAAGTGAAGTTAATTAAAACCGTTAAAAAAATAGGTTTTCTGGAAAAGAGGTTTTAAAATTATACTCCAACAAACATTGTTATGACTCACACAGGGCATAATGTCCTATGAAATTATGCAAATCAATTTCGCAGTAGTTGCCTTCACGTAAACAGCGATAATTTGTCACGGGCACGTTAGTGAAATCAATATATACTAAATTATAAAGCTGAAGAGTTTGTTTGTTGGTTTGAACGCGCTAATCTCAGGAACTACTGGTTGGAATTGAAAAATTCTTTTTGTGTGGGGTAGTCCATTTATCGCGGAAGGTTATAGGCTATATAACATTACGCTACTATCAATAGAAGTGGAGCCAAAATGAAAAATGTTGCAAAAACGGGAAAAATGTCCACCCGTGTGAAGCCGGGACGGGCTGCTAGTATACTAATATTTCAGGTAGAGACAGTTTGATTCAAAATATGCAACGTATGCGTTATGACATCTGATAAAGTAGGTATTTTTTTAAATAAAATAGAAAAAACAACACAACATCACGCCTGTATTCCCCGAAGAGTTGGGCAGAGGTGTATAGTAACACCCTCATTTCGCTGTTATGTTTAAGTCCCATTTAATAGGAGGCGAGCCGAACTTCAACCGGGCACAAATCCAGACTCCGGGCTGCTACTGAGGAATTCCACATGGAAAACCCCAATAACATTTTGCCCATCCTGGGGATGGAATCCAAGACCCTACACCTAGGCAGTCGCGTTTGCCACCATTCGACCAACGAGGCAGTAAAATAACAAGTTTTAGAAATATACTTGGCACACGTTACGTTGCGTATGACAAGTGTGTTTCTAGATAATATTGCATACATTGGATCAGTCTATATCAGGGGAGGCCAACCAGTCGATCGCGATCGACCGATCGTTCGCGGCTCTTAATCCAGTTGATCATGGCAAGGCAAAGAAAATGATAAGTTTAATATAAGTTGAATGAAGAGGTACTGATTATGTAATTGGTAGATCGCACAGAGTCTACTCAGTAAACAGTAGATCGTGGGTCGAATCAAGTTGGCCACCCCTGGTCTATATCTTTACTGGCCTTTAAATTAAATATCCCCTGATTTCACAATGACGACGTGCGACACTACCGCGATTCAGCGGCCAAAGAAGCATGACAGCCGAAACTTACTTAACATAAATCCATAGTAGGTACTTTAATGCATGGAGCACGTTGCAAAAATGCTAAGGCATTCGCTGAACAAAACGCGGGTGGATACCATCCGTGTGTGTTATGGAAACGGGCTTTTCAAAATTCGGATGGACAGTTTTCATTTTTTCCCCTCCCTATGATTTAATCTGTATCATGAGTGCGTTTACAGACACAAATCTTCACACGCACAAATATCCAGACCCGAAACAACCATCTGTAGGCCATACAAATATTTGTTCCGTGCGGAAACCGAACCCACGACCCGTAGCGCAGAAGCCGATCGGTCAGCCACTGAACCAAACGTGTCGTCGTTATTACATCGGGGATGAAATTGAATGACCACCAAAAAAACAATCGTTACCCTAAACCGCCTCATCCAAAAAAAATATAACATGTACAAATAAATGAAACCTGTACCAAAATCTTATGGGCTATTTAAGTCATGCCTGCACTACAAAAACTTTTCATAACCCAAAAAGGCCACGCGTGCACCAAAGTTTAACTGGCAAAGTTTTGTGTCATTACTACCCAAATATATCACTATATAAATATATCACGGATGTAATCTGGACTTTAGGGCACCCCGACTCTGACAGGTTAGGTTAGAAGGGGATGGCGGGGTCGTGTGAGCGAGCGAAGCGAGCGAATAGACCCCGCCATCCCCGTCCTGTAGGAGCTCCGCTAAGCGGGGCTCCGTCGACCAAGCCCACCCTCGACCATGCATAGATTCATTCATTTATATTTTTTGGGTAAACAATGATTTTTGTATATTAATTTACTTGATTAGGATAAAATTGTGTAACATATTTGGATGAAATTTTTAAATAAAATGCGAGTACATATTTGGTGCATGCGTGGCCTTTTTGGGTAGCTCAGCGATTATTCTGAAGATACTTGCCTTTTTTAGGTTAGCAGACGTTTATTGGTGATAATTTCATATTAAAATGGGGATTAAATTCTGGTAAGTACTTACGATTTTTTGGGCGTTATATTTCATTATATCTGGTGATTGCTTAAACCTAAGCCATTACATCGCAACCTTGAACACAAAACGCAGCAGTTCCAAACGCAATGTTTCCCCGTATGTTTCCTCGAGTGAAGTGGAAGTAAACGGTTCAAATGCATTTTTAATTCGCTCGCCGCGCTTTGGGTAAAGTAAGTACTTCTTGAAAATTAATGTCGACTCGTAAAAAACCATGAAAAATTGTCCAGAGTTGAGCGCTAGCTTCAACAACGAACAAATTAGTAACTGCAATCATTTTCAAATGTCCCTTCTGAAACATGCACGTTTTAATCTATGTTCTGAAAAGATTTTTTAACTGGAATTATGCAGTTGTAGTTGGGTGAAGTATTGCACGATGTTCTACCTATCTTTGTTCCAAATATATTGGGGTTAACTTCCAGTCTAACCAGATGCGGCTGAATATCAGTATTTTATACGGAGGTTAGACCAGTTGTCTGACTTTCGGGCTACCGACTTCTCGTAACGATTGTTGTAGGTATTCGTATGACACCCGGGACTGACTGTTTAACGTGCTCTCCGAGGCATGGAAGAGTATCGATGTGTAACAAACGGTCACCCATCCACGGACTAACCGCGGCAAGCGCAGCTTTACCTTGCAAATTATATAATAATCAAACCAATACGATGTAGTAACTGCAATTGTTAAAAAGAAAATGTTTTTATATAAAAGCCAGCTTTATCTGCGGATGGTGGGGGATGGAATGGTCTAATATGCTATAAGCAGATTCAACGCTTCTATATTAAAAAAATTAACAGGTTCCTACCAATAATGTTGTTATGCAGCAGTGATAGCCTAGTGGTGTGACCGTCGGACTGCCAAGTCATAGGTCTCGAGGTTCAAACCTAAGGCACGCACCTCTGATTTTTCAGATTCTGTGCGTATTATTATCAGTTGCTTAAAAACGGTGAAAGAAAATATCGTGAGGAAACATACAAAGGAAACATACAAAACAGCATGCTTGAACGATATTTCTCGACAACATGTGAAGCCAAGTCAGAGGCCCATTGGTGGCATAAACTCTGAGACAAGTTAGACACTAACTACACGAAAAGAAGAAGTCCAAATAATGTTTACCAATAAGGTTTATCCCATGTGGGGACGAGTTACATAAAACTTCCTCACCGCACGCTGGGAATTGTTGCATGTTGTAAGATTCAACAAAACCCAGCACGCTTGACCGTAACATATATACGGTCCCCCTGGCTAGCTACCACCCTCACATTAAAGTCCGGCGCCAAGCAGTTTACTGTGTTCGGTCGTGTGTATATGAGAGTCGTAGGGGTATAGGGGAATACCTCTACACCTCTGTTGGTTGGAGTCGTGTGTTCTATCTTAGACCTTATCTGCGCTTACCATCAGGTGAGACTAGGGTCTAATGTAATCAAGACCGATTATAAATTAGTATTGCAACCACGACAAGATAATAATTTAAGAGGAAATGCGGTCGGCATTTAGTCCATACAAACGTATTCCTCAGTTTCCTCCTTGGATAATGTCACTAGAGCAAATATTTTTTACCATATGCTATATTTCTACCATCATATGCGCCTATGTTTTATTTTTATCAATAAATGAATTATTAAAAGAACTAGAAACGTTTTAATTTTACAAAAAATCGACCGGTTTTACCACCGCTTTCAGACATCTGACAAACAAATTTGACGAATATAAAAAATAAAAGAAAAACAAACAGGCATAACCAGTCTTTTTTAAATATTACAGAAAAAATATATTAAAATATATTAAAAATATATCAAAATCGGTCCAGATTTGAAGAAGGAAACAGGGAAATACGAAAGTACGATTTCGCTAATATTGCACAGGAGAAATCAGTCCGAGATGCAGTTGTCTCTTTCGCGCTCAATTGGGAAGGTTTGTGGAGGGGTGGGGCGGAAATATATCGCTTAAAAAGCTATTCTTCAAATATTTTGCAGCCTGTGTTTCCTCTTAAGATTGTTTAGGTATGTGTACGTAGCTAACTAGAGTTACAGTCATGCTTGAGTTACTATACTCTGACCCAAATAAGATAAATAGGTTAAAACTTTTTTAAGTTTTCTTATCGATAACTGCTATTGAAAATAAACATAACATCACGCTCGTATTCCCCGATGGGTTGGGCAGAGGTGTATAAGTAACACCCTCATTTTGCCGTTGTTTTAAGTCCCATGTAATACGAGGCGAGGCTATTGCCGTCAACCGGGTACAAACTCAAACTCCGGGCTGTTACTGAGGAATTCCATACGGAAAAACCCAATAACACTGCCCGACCTGGGGATCGAACTCAGGACCTCAAGATCAGCACTCGCGCTTGCCTCTACTAGACCAACGAGGCAGTGTAAGGTAATTAAAGTATTTTTTAATCAAATCAAATGCATTACCGATTGTATTCGACGTATGTATACTCCATAAAAGATAGCTTGATCTCTGCGACAGCTGTCAGAAAAGTCACGCCTATGGAGTCCTGAATTTTATAATAGTACAGACAGTAGCTGTCAAAGTCATACTTTATGGACATGCCGACCAAGAAATGTCAGTTTGACATATGTCGCAGAGATCAAGCTATCTTTTATGTAGTATAGTTTTTTGTCAAAGCCATAGAGATACAAAAAAATAATTGTGCCCACCCATGGTACACACAGCCTCTCAAACCTGTCCGCAATTAAATTGTGCGCTCATTTCAAATAGTATCGCGTCGCACGTGACACTGCACGGATGACAAAAATGCCAGTGTTCGTTGAAAAATTGTAAAAATATTGCTTCAAGAGCGTTAAAGAAGGATGGGATATCGTACTTTCGGTAAGTAAAAGAGTTTGTTGATTTGTTTTTGTTGTTTATATTATGGCAAAATTTAAGGAGAAATATGTCATTAACACGCAATGGTCGAAATATAATACGACAAATTTCAATGGTCGCTTTTTCTGTGTAAGAACTAAGCATTAGAACCTCCTTTTATTTTAGTCGAATAATACAAAACTAAATGATCGTGTTCTTATTTTAATGGAGTCGATTTTTTATTATTATGTTTAATTTGTAATTTTATAATTTTTTGTAGTTTTTTGTGTTTAGTTTTTCAGTTTTGTCCAATAGCTATAAATAATTATAGTTTTTAACTGACTTCCAAAAGGAGAAGAGGTCATCAACTCGACGGCTTTTTTTGTTTGTATACCGATTACTTCGTGCTTTATGGGCCCAGTTGAATAATTCCTTTTTTTCTTTAATTAGTATAAGTATAGTCTCCAATTGTGCCCATAATAATATATTTAATATATTATATAATATATTTTCTAGGATTCATACTCATACCCTTCAATAACCTGCTCTCTTCAATCACAAAATTAGTCTTATAAAAGCTATTATAGAAAAGTTTATAGATGTTCGTTTACATTATATCGCAAAAAAACAACGGAAAAACTGAAATCCAATTCAAAAAGACAACTCTACAACAAGCTAAACTCAATTCAAGGAAATTGACGTGTTTGCATTTATGAGTTTTATTTTATTTCTTAAAATAATTATCAATAATCCACAGTACCAATATTCAAAAAAATAAAATAAATACCAGAAACTGCATACTTTACTATAATATTGTAAACGTATTAAATAAATAAAAACGATTCGACTCCACGGAGCTCTTGTTCTATATTGCGTGCAAAGAGTATAGTAATATAGTAAATTGTTTGTGGATCACTATGACATTTGTGATGGACCTTGCTATAGGTTTTTTTTTCTAGGGCACGTTGATGTTATATTTTCAAGGTACTGTTCATCTTGGGTTTTTTGTATATCAATGCTCAAAACACATGACTTATTTTAAATACTTATTTTTTTTAATTAGTCACCAAAAACTTACTGCCTTATTGGGTTAGTGGTTGCAAACGCGATTGCTGAGCATGGGGTCCTGAGTTGGTTCCCCAGGTCGGGCAGTGTTGCTAAGTTTTCCAGTGAGGAATTCCTCAGTAGCAGCTCGGAGTCTGGATTTGTGCTCGGTTGTTGGCAATAGGCTCGCCATGCCATTCGCCGTCCCATTACATGGGACTTTAACATAACTGACGAAACGAGGGTGTACTAAAACACCTCTGCCGAACCCTTCGGGAAGTTTAAAGCGTGATGTTATGTTGTTATGTTACTCATCAATTTTATGTTGCCGTTAGTTACGTGCTGTCACTGCCAAGTTAAAGCGAAGTGTGACTTAAAGGTAACTTAAAATAGAGTAAAGGCTCATTTACACGGAGCAAGTTTCTTGAAGCAAGTCTCATGCTATCTCTGTTTTTGTCGGAGAGAAAGACAAAGATAGCATGAGACTTGCTTCAATAAACTTACACTGTGTAAATGAGCCTTAATTAGCGTTTGAGTATTTGGGCATTGTCCTCAAATACATTCAATATTAGTAGCTATAGACAGGACATCACGGCAAAATTTATGTTCTTTGACAACAAATGGTGTTTGCTCGCTGTCAATGAGTCGCGTGAGAGGTCGCATTGTTATTACTCGAAAAAAAAGTTTTTTTTTATTTATTTTTTTTCTTTTCGTCTGGTTGTAGATGGTCTTGCGGACCGTTTCTACGTAATCGGGCAGTTATTAGCGGGACCGGAAAGGTCTCCAACCAATCGAAAAAGAAAATGTATTTGTGCCTTTATTATATAAAAAATGCCGACTTGCGTAGGTACTTAGGTACTGTAAATCTCGAACCAGTCAAGCGACTTAACGTGTCTGCGGCTTTTTAAATAAATTACAAGTTTTATAATATTTCCAATAGCATCAATGACAATTAAATTTTTAACCGACTTCCAAAAAAAGTAGGAGGTTCTCAATTCGACTGTATGTTCTTTTTTTTGTATGTTTGTTCCGCGATATCTTTGCTAATTGTGAACCGATTTTAATGATTCTTTTTTTGTTTGAAAGAGTATTCTTTTGAAGTGGTCCCATTTAAATTTGGTGAAGATCTGATGAAGAACTTAGAAGATAGATAATTTGAAGTCGGTTTTATTTTTGTTAAAAAGTTTAATTATATTATTGTAGAAGTAGGTAGTTACGTTACAATATTTCAGTCTAACATACGGCCGAAAATAAAAGAAAATAATGTGGGATCGGGTCTCCAGGAAGAAAATCAAATAAACGCTTTTTTTTATTTCTTTTTTCTCCGGCTCTTTTCTTCTTTATTTTACATTAATGGCGTCCCCATTTCAAAAAACCGGCCAAGTGCGAGTCGGATTCGCGCACGAAGGGTTCCGTACCATTATCTATAAAAACGACAAAAAAATCACGTTTGTTGTATGGAAGCCCCCCTTAAATATTTGTTTTATTTTAATTTAATTATTTATTTTTAAAGATAATATATAACTAATTATTCTGTGAATATTTCAAATGTCTACCTGTTGCCGTTATCAATATCGAGCAAAAAAGAGCAAAAAAATCACGTTTGTTGTATGGGAGCCCCTTTAAATATTTATTTTATTCTATTTTTTAATATTTGTTGTTATAGCGGCAACAGAAATACATCATTTGTGAAAATTATAACTGTCTAACTATCTCGGTTCATGAGATACAGCCTGGTGACAGACGGACGGACGGACAGCGGAGTCTTAGTAATAGGGTCCCGTTTTACCCTTTGGGCACGGAACCTTAAACAACATCCCCACTCACGTCATATCTCTCTCTCCCTCCCTTTTCATTCCACGGACACTCTCGCTCTTACACCTTGCGTTCCGTTTCCCACAATAATATAAGGAAATCCCTATTTTGAATAAAAAAGTTAGTTTTTTCAGGCAGAACATACATTTTATCCAATATATTGGCCCATTGACCTAAATAATCCTGTTATTTAGTTACAAGAACTCTATAAAAGAAAAGTTTTCTCAGCTTCAGAATAGTTTATTTGAGGAAAGAAATAATAAAAACTTTTTGTTATAAGCCAGTAGACGATTTATAGACATGTTATTTTTCTAATATTATGACGTTTTATTATTTAACACTCTTTTCCTCAAGAGATACGTGGCTAATTGGACGTAGTTTAGCAGAATGGACTCAATCCACAAAATTGTCAAAAAGGAGTTATTGGTACCAAAATTATCTATAAGGTAGGGTCCTTCATTCAGCAAAAAAGATCCAATAAATAAACAAAGGAAATACGTTTTTTGTGACAGGAAACCAAACCACATATTAAGCAGGTATTGTCTTTTTATTACCTACTAGCTGTGTCGTCACGGCTCCGCCCGTAGCTTATGTTACTCAGTGATAATGTAGCTTTCTAATGGCAAAAGAATTTTTGAAATCGGTCCAGTAGTTTTTAAGTTTATTCGTTACATACAAAAATACAAATCTTTCCTCTTTATAATTTTAGTATAGATAAAGACCCCAACCTGCTTAAATCATCCAACCCTATATTATCCTAAATAAGTCCAGAAATACACAATATAACCATCAACCACCGATTTTACCAAGGATGTGTAACAAAATATGAATACAGCATCACTGAAGAAAACCACTCTGAACTTAAAACGTCAATAACTCAAAAGTGACTGTGTGGTTTGAGTCCTTTCTGCTTAACTACGTCCAATTAACAATCGCGTCGATCATACGATTTGAGGGGTTAATTAGTCCGTGGATGGGTGACCATTCGTTACATATCGAGACCCAGGGCCTCAGTTCTAATACTGAGAAGGAACGAGCAATGATGACCACGCCTACTCACTGCGGGTTAGCGATGTCAGACATGCCTGGATTTTAACTCGCAACCAAGCTTCACAAACCACACGCGGTTCCACAAACGCCATGATAACATTCACATCTTTACATAGTACAAAACAAAGTCGCTCCCGCTGTCTGTACGCTTAGATCTTTTAACTACGCAACGGATTTTACTGCAGTTATCAGCAATATATAGAGTGATTCAAGAGGAAGGTTTATATGCCCCACATTAGTATCTGCATTGCACCCGTGCTAAGCCGGGGCGGGTCGCTAGTAACAAATAATAAAATAAAATGGGTTATTGGTTTTTTCCGTGTGGAATTCCTCAGTAGCAGCCCAGAATTTGGATTTGTGCCTGATTGATGACAGCAGGCTCGCCACCTATTACATGGACTTAAACATTACGGCGAAATGAGGGTGTTACTATACACCTTCGTCCAACCGTTCGGGGAATACAGCCGTGTGACATTGTGTTATGTTTATAAAATAAAATAAAACATTTTCAGGATGGCATAAACTAAGTAGGTGCAGGTCATACAACAGAAGACGCTCGTTATGTCAGTAATGTGATGTTCGCACCATTCCGTGAGATACAATTTCCAGTATTCCTTGTAACTATCGTTTTATTTGGGGCTTGTTCAGCTAACCGGCGCGCGGTAGAAGGCAAGTTCTTGCGGTCTGACTTGATTGCCGGTCTAAAATAAAAGCGGAAGCGATTTTAGATTATTTTTTTCTCATGGGCGACATGCAGTGATAGTCTAGCAGTTGAACGCTTGACTTCCAGGCAGGAGGTTCTGAGTTCAATCCGGCCCGTAATGTTTGCTTTTCGAATTCATGTGCAGATCAGAATTTGATTATCACTTGCGTTAACGGTGAAGGAAAAACATCGTGAGGAAACCTGCCACCTGAGAGGGCTCCACAAAATTCTCGATGGTGTGTGTAGTCTGTCAAATCGCACCAGGCCACCGTGGAGGATTAAGGCCTAAGCCCTTCTCATTTTGAAAAGAGACCTGTGTTTAGTGATTGGGACAGTAATGAGCTAATTATGTTATGTTAATTAATGGGCGATTCTATGATTTACCAACTGTTTGTAATAGGGGGCGAGCTTTTTGCCATCAACCGAGCAGAAATCCAAACTCCGGGCTGTTACTGAGGAATTCCACACGGAAATATCCAATAACACTTCGCCCGACCTGGGGATCGAATCCAGGACCTCGAGATCAGTAGTCGCACTTGCCACCACTAGACTAACGAGGCAGTTGTAAATTGTGTAAAAATTGAACTGTAAGGTCTTAAAATCGCTACATCTTATGTCTTTCATCACACATCTTACTATTTCTCTGTGTAGAAGTCACAGTTCAAGTGTGTACAAGCCACAACTCACGTCGCGAGTTGCTACTGATTTGTTACCCTCAACGATACTCAAGTCAGTGAGAGTTGGGCTACTTTGTGCCAGGATTAATTATCTTTGAGTATTGTGGTGAAGATAATCTAATTATATTAAAGTTCTGTTTGCGTTTAGCTTGTAAAGATACAAAGATACAAAAACTCACACCTTTTTCCCATGGGGGTATAGTATAACACTACTGTCACATCGGCAAACTTCGTAAAACCGATCAGTTCCGAGCTGAGTGCGACTTCAAGACCACGAATGTTTATTAGTACTGCAGTAAAACATTATCTTTACGCTGACGTAATAAGTTTGAATGGCGCGATAGTGAGCGTGTGAAGGAACGAGGTATTGTGCTCCTCCAACGAAAAGGGAGGATCCTCCTACCAGGCGAGTCTTATGCCTGGCAGGCCACTGCGCAACGGTTGATGTTGGGAACTTGTATATACCCATATACTATCTGCGTGTCAAATCTTGATATCGCGATACAGGATCTGTGACATTTCATTTGACAGCTGTCATTGTTGTCGCTGTAGTCTGCTAGACGATCGTCGTGCTGCGTAGTTCTCATGTGGCGTGATAGATGCCACCACAAGCGCCTGCCATTGCTTGTTCGAGCAAGTTTGCCAATGCGACTTCTAAGTTGTGTCATACTATAGGCAGATACTATAGAATGCCATATTCTACGATCCTCACATACTCCTTTCGCTTCATCCACATTCATACATCTTGTCATACACGCACGCCGGTTGTGAGTACTACGGACCTGTCCTTTATGAAGAACATCACCCCGTGTGAGGATGGGTTAGAATATAAAACTTCCTCACCGCACGCTGGGAATAGATGCGTGTTGTAAGATTCAACAAAACCCAGCACGCTTGGTGGTAGGATCTATACGGTCCGCCTGGATAGCTACCACCCTCACATTAAAGTCCGCCAAGCAGTTTACTGTGTTCCGTCGCGTGTGTGTGAGAGCCAGAGGGGTAAAGGGTAATCCCTCTATATCGAATTTTGTAACTGTTAGGCGGTTTTGTTTTTTTTGTGACCTACGCAAATGTCCGGCTGATTGGTAGCGTCGTGCGGCAGTCGGGTTGTTGAGCTCCCTAAAATAAGGTTTGAGCTACGCGATGACTGATGCATGCGTGCCGTCTGTTAGGACAGGTCAACTCAAACCAGCCGACAGTATTTTGGCGACACGTTTGGTGCAGTGGCTAAGCGATTGGCTTCTGCGCGGCGGGTCGTGGGTTCGATTCCCGCACGGAACAAATATTTGCATGGCCTACAGATAGTTGTTCCGGGTCTGGGTGTTTGTGTATGTGAAGATTTGTGTCTGTAAACGCACCCACGATACAGGAGAAATCCTAGTGTGGTGCAAAATTAAAAAAAAAAGAAAAGACAGCTATGGCACTGTCTTCAAAAGGCCATTCCAGACGTTGCCCTACATTGTTACACACTTATAGTTTTCATACCACAATGTCTGGCCTTTAAAAGAGACCTTGATCTCTGAGTTTGTTTCGGTTTTTCTTGTCAGAGCTAGTCAGACAGGAAATGGCGGCGCCATCTAGTCTTAAAAAAAACATTACATTGGCTTATAAAAGTGTCTGTAACAGATTTATTTACAGAAATAAAAATCATTTATCATTTATCTCTGTTCCTTGGATTCGTGTGCTAAAACTTAGACCTTATCTGCGTTTGCCATCAGGTGAGACTAGGGCGAAATGCGACCGAGTCAAGTATAAACAATAAAAAGCAACTTTAACTGGACTTGCAGTATTAGAGAAGTTGCGGCCTTCGTTCGTGCGTCCCCATGCGTGTCGCTGCCTACGTTACTATACTGTATTCAAGTATGGGTCACATTCGGCCACCCGGGTCGCTACATATTGGTCGAAGAGAATTTGAGTTGGTTTACGAAAAAAAGAAGAACGCTCCGACGCTTTGGGATTAGAAACCGTATTTTCATTACACACAGTTCACTTTCCATCGCAAATTAAATAATTGTCTGATCTGTTCGGCAGATTTTGTCATTCATTAATCAACTTTGTTCGCATAAGTCTGAAGTTGACATTCACGTAAATTGCAATAAGTACTACATTTTTTATTGTAACTAGCTTCATTTCTTATTAGTTTGTTTGATTCAAATCTTGCGACAGATTTTTCAACTCAACCTGCTTAACCGATTCTCCTGACACCTCATGTGGACATTTTTCCCGTTTTTGCAACATTTGTCATTTATGCTTCGCTCCTATTGGTCGTAGCGTGATGTTATATAGCCTATAACTTCCCTCGATAAATGGACTATCCAACACAAAAATAATTTTATTTTGCAATTCCAACCAGTAGTTCCTGAGATTAGCGCGTTCAAACAAACAAATAATCTCTTCAGCTTTAAAATATTAGTATAGATTTAAAATGTAAAATGATAAAGGCATTACCTAAAACATTTAAAATGCTTTGAAAAACGAGCAAACCTATTCGGAAACCCTAACAATGGGCACACATTGTGGGGGGGTTTTTTCTTCGTTGTGTTCGCACCGCCTGACAATGTCATGTGGGACACTTTGTCGCACTGTATTGGCGTTAGTAGGTAAGGCCACTAGTGCGTAGCGATCCCGGGACTATAATCCGGGATTTTTGAGGAAAACGGGAAAAATTATATTGGTAATGGTAAAAAGAATTAAGTGGAATCTATTTGCTTAGATTTTGTGGGATGAATACAATCCTGGATTATTAAAGGATTTAAGGATAGCAAAAGGAATTGAAAGTAGGTTTTTTTTTTTCTTGTTTTGTATAAAAAATTAACATGGTTAGAAATAGTAGGAATATTACATATGACACGATGGCCGATGCACGCGTGCCGTAAGTTAGGACGCAACGGGTCAACTCAAACTTGCTATGGCACTTTCCTCAAAAGGCCATTCCAGACGTTGACTTACATTATTACACTCGCATAGTTTTTATACCACAATGTCTGTACTTTTAAAGAGAACTTGATCTCTGAGTTTGTTTCAGCTTTTCTTGTCAGAGCTAGTCAGATAGGAAATATCGGCGCCATCTAGTCTTAAAAAAAACATTAGGTTGACTTGTAAAAGTGTATGTAACAGATTGATTTATAGAAATAAAAATAATTTATCATTATGCCTAGATAATGATACATTATCTGCGTAGCATTTACGAATTTTTTTGGATTTTCACATGCAAATATGAAGCAAAACACTATCCAACGTTGAATTATACCGATTGGAACTTATTCCATAAGTTTTACAGTAACTAAGTTCGTCCATAATTAAAGGTTGTCATTTAAAGGGTTAGCTAAATGTTGAGGTTATGTTCAACAAAAATGTATAATTATTGATTAACTATCAATTCAATTAAATTCAAATTCAATTCAATTCAATTTTATTCAAGAACAAATTACATTGTGTTTGAAAGATACATAGTAAATAGTCACGCTTATTAAAATTATAAAACTAACACATTACATTACATACACTACATTAGTACAATAAAAATTAAAAAACATAAAATTAAAATTCAATTACCTACATTACAAAATAAAAAATTCAATATACAATTCATGTCAATCAAATGTGATGTATCTCATGATCAGCAGAGAAAACTGTGTCAGATTTTCAACAATAAGCTTTTTTGAGTTGTTAGAAACAAATAACCACACTTCTAACCTAACCTAACCTAGTCGAAGTGCTCAGACTATTTAATAGCAGTTTTTTTTTGCTAACCAAATAGTATATCGCGAATCATTTTGACGACACGTTTGGTGCAGTGGCTGAACAATTGGCTTCTGCGCTACGGATCGCGGGTTCGATTCCCGCACGGATCAAATATTTGTATGGCCTACAAATAGTTGTTCCGGGTCTGGGCGTTTGTGTATGTGAAGATTTGCGTCTGTAAACGCACCCACGATGCAGGAGAAATGCTAGGGTGGGACAGTTCTTTTATTTTTAAATACTCCTAATTAAACATGCAGCTTTTTTTGTGTTATAGTGCAATGTTGTACTTTTTAATTACAATTAAATCATGTTTCTAAGCAAAGCGTAAAAATGTAGGTACCAGAATAAACAATTAGATCAAAAGACAGATATCCTCAGTTGCAAATAATTTACCGACTGCTATGTTTGTAGTTTTATTTATATACCCACATTCTAGAATATCTTTGGTCCAGTTTAAGTCCCACATAGTCCCCAAGAGATGGGACATAAAACAGTTAAAAAGTGGGACGTCCCGGGATTCCGGGACTCTGTATCCGCGGCAGGGGTCACGTTACGCTTAGATATCCGTACCAGGGGCCATAAATTGGAATTTAGTGCGGGACCAATTTCGTGGCGTCTTTTTATTTGGACCCACAACTTTTTTTCAACCCGTTGAGTATTATACGGGATTTTCTTGCGTCTTTTTAAATTATTATTTATCTTTGTCTATTGAGGTTAAATGCTGGTTTAAAAGGGAATTGTTATGGGTTTCTTTGGTCATACTGTGATGATATGACAATTACGGCGACATAGTTACAATTTTATTATAAGCGATTTTTATGAAATAAAGTTTCATAAAACACATAACATCAAATCAAAAAAATAACATATAAACCAATACAGGTGCTTATGAAAAGTCGAATTTAGATGCACGGTTCCAATCAGTCGTTTCCTATGGAGAAGACCCGGCAAGAAACTCCATGGTTACTCTTTTAAAAATAATATCTTTAACAATTTCAGTGGATACAGTAGGTACTATGATTTAGGATAGTGAGAGAACAATGAAGTCGTGACCACAGACCAATGAGTAATGTAGCGTAGTCATCACGACTGTATTCCCCTAAGGTTGGGGCAGAGGTGTATAGTAACACCCTCATTTCGCCGTTATGTTGAAGTCCCATGTAATAGGAGGCGAGTTTATTGCCGTCAACCGGGCATACGTCCAAACTCCGGGCTGCTTCTGATGAATTCCACACGGAAAAACCAAATAACACTTTGCCCGACCTGGGGATTTTCATGAAAGGAAGTAATAAATAATAAAGGTAAAAATCATGTAAATTAAAAGTTTTAAGTTAAATCACAAAAAAGAATACAAGGCTCAAGTATTATTTGTACGATATTGCTTTTTTTTAAATAACATGTCGACATTTGCAAATGAACTGGCTGCAAACTGGCGAAATATTCCAAAGAGAATTGAGTGGAATTTCAGTTCTACTGGTGACTTTTTACTAGTGGTTCTCGAATAAGATCTCATATTCTTAAACTATTGATTTAGAACATGCAAAGGCTCGTGGCGATTTGCTTGCCGCGGTCAGTCCGTGGATGGATGGATGGACCGTTCGTTAACACCGAGATCCCTCCGTGCATCAGAGTGCACGTTAAACAGTCGGTCCTGGGTGTCATACGAATACCTGTCACAGTCGTTACAGGAAGTTAGAAGCCCGAAAGTCTGACCTTAGGATGTCGGCATTGTCCAGTAATTGGGTTGCGAAGGTCTGATGGCAGTCGCTTCATGTAAAATATTGGTATTCAGCCACATCTGGTTAGTCTGGAAGCTGACCCCAACATAGTTGAGAAAAAGCTAGGCAGTACAGAACAATCTGTAAGATAGGCTTTGCAAATTGCAAATATTTAAAAAAAATGTAGTACCCTGTTATACAATATGTAATATAATTAACGCACATCCTGAAAGTAATTTGTTCAGAATCGTTTACTGAATCGATTTCTATCATCTTTAATATAGGTAATTTTTTATCCCAACATAATTAAAACTACGGAAATTAGTCACATTACCCCTGTACAGTCAAAACAAACTGAAATGGACCGTAAGTCAAGGCAAAAACACTTTAATAAAGTGCATTTTTATTTGTATTAATACAATCTCCATCATTCAATACAAAATAAAGAAAAATAAACCTTATGTCAAGAACGTTAATTTAGTAAATAACAGTGTTTATACATGTTAAACTGAAATTTCAGTGTATGTATTATGATTATAACATAATATTCTAATTGAGGTGTTTGAGGGTGTGCGTTAATTACGTTACATGTTGTATATAGTAGGGTTGCGAACCCTACAACAACGTGATAATAATATCAGATTTCGAATCTTAAAAAGACACTTATAAAGGTCCAAAGAGGACGGTCCTTGACCGAGTTTTGAACAGATTAATAAGGTTAAGTTTGAGATGGTTTAATGTTGAGTCATTATTATCTTGTACAGTTCCCATAAACGTTTAGAAAGGTATATAATATAAGGCTATGTAAAAATAATTATGCAACCAAATAAAACAGAGACTCTTTAAAACAAATCTACTGTGTTTAATGTTTTTACAACGGATGATACCGTAACGGATAGTGATGTGATCGCTTGCCCAAAGCGCGTGATGATTACGGAGAATTTCTCAATTTTGGCCGAGACAATAATTTTGGTCTTACAGTGGACTGCCATTGTCTAAGTTATGTAAGACCATTACATACATACCTATATAGTTTAGCTCCCTTTTCACTTTTGTAAATGTGAGGACTTTGTGGACCTGCATCTATAAATTTGTAAATTACTATCATTCATATTGTTTTTTTATTTTATTTTTGTTTGTTAATTTTTGTACTCAAGTCTTTTAATACTACATTACTCATTGGTCTGTGGTCAGGACTTCATTGTTCTCTCACTATCCTAAATTATAGTACTGTATCCATTGAAATTGTAAAAGATATTATTTTTAAAAGAGTAACCATGAAGTTTCTTGCCGGCTGTTCTCCATAGGAAACGACTAATTGGAACCGTGCATCTAAATTCGACTTTTCATAAGCACCTGTATTGGTTTATGTGTTTTGTTTTTATTTTGATTTGGAACGAGAATCGAATGAATAACCCCCTATGTCACTCGTTTGACCGGTAATACTACACGGGCCTGCAAAAATAAGTATCACACTTTTAAAATTGCAATAAGTTTTTAAGTACACAAGATATATTTTCGAAACAAAAAGGACTCAAAAAAGAGTTTAAATTTGTTACTATAGTTTCAAAGAAAGCTGATAAAAATTGCTATAAAACGTTTTTTATTTCAAATCTCTAACTTCTATAGTTTAGAAAAAATTGAAATTTTAAAAGTGTGATACTTATTTTTGCAGGCCAGTGTATATAGAATAATAACAAGGGGAGGGATGAATCATATGATTTGCAACGTTAAGCTGCGCCTGCCGCAGTCACAGTCCATAGATGGGTGGCTACTTGTTATACATCGAGACCCCTCCGTGCCTCAGAGAGTACGATAAACAGTCGGTCCTGGTTGGAATACCAAAAGAAGAAGAAGAAGCCCGAAAGTCTGACAACCAGTCTAACCTTAGGATACCGACATTGCCCAGTAACTGGATTGCGGAGATCTGATGGCAGTCGCTCCATGAAAAATACTGGTATTCACTGCATCTGGTTAAACTGGTTAAAGGATAGGCAGAACGAACTGTATAAAACAAAAAAATACTTCATTGGTAGGGGCAAATAACTTAGAGGATCGCGTTATCTCTCCGCATCGCTGCGTCCGTCGCGTCGGCACAATTTAGCTCTTAAAATTCGTTATTCCGTCAATTTCTTTATCAAGTTCTGTAAGTATATAATCTCCTAATCTCTCCGAGCTTTCCTATTTACTCAATAATGATTTGTTGTATATTTTTCCTGGGAGTTTTGAGATAATTCTGCTGTGGGTGATTTATTTTTCCTTTGATTTAAAGAAAATCATTTTGAGAGAGTCGTGAGCGGATTACTTTTTTAAATGAGATGTTAAGACATGAAATAAATTGATAGGAGCAGACATGATTGTCATGTACCAGATTCTCGGATTGAATAGGTTTGATAAAACTTTTCAAAAATAAGGCGACGGCATTGAATTACGAGATCTAGGTACGGTCAACAACGAAAGTTGGTTAACACTGTTACTTTTACATAACATCTAAAACACATCTAAGACAAAAAATTATTCGATACACTACTTTTCAGAATTTCATATAATAAGTGTCAAGAGTCAAGGTCAAAGTCAAAGGTCAAGGTCAAAGTCAAGAGTTTGTGTTATTTTATTGTTACATGTGTTCCGATAAAATTTTAATATTATTGTGTTCAGTTATGATTTAAAAAACTGAGGTGTTAACATACTTTTCTTGCTAACGGTACAATTTTTCTAATTCTGAAGTAGCTAGATGTACCTGAATGTGTTGTTTGAATAATATGACACTGTAATTTTTTTAATTGCCACGCTGGTTTAGTTTTGGCAAGCGCAACTGCTAATCGTAAGATCCTGGGTTCGATCCCCAGATCGGGCGAAGTGTTATTGGGTTTTTGCGTGTGGAATTTCTCAGTAGCAGTCTGGAGTTTCGATTTGTGTCCAGTTGATGGCAATAGGCTCGCCCCCTATTACATGGGACTTAAACATGACGGCGAAATTAGGGCGTCTTCTGCCCAACCCTTCGGAGATTACAGGTGTGATGTTTTTTTTTTAATTTTCGTAATATTGTCGTAGCTTTGTATTATATTTTTTATCTACCTTTGCTATCAGTTATAATAAGCACCTAAAAATTACGATTTCACGATTTACCATTTCCAGTGTCCTACACTTTATACAATCTAAAAAAAAAACAAAATATCCAACAAACTTCATGAGCTCCAACGAATTTTATAACTAAATTAATTTGTAAAACAACAAAAAAGGGTCGCTCGTGACCTCCCTCGTCAAAAACTTTGATTAATGACCTCTGGTGATGTTTCGTGCAACTTTCGATAGATGGCGCTGGCGGGTCAGACAGACAATGATGTATTGACGTACCCTAAATGACGGGTTGTTGAAGTTTTCAATTTCATGTTTTACTGATAAACGGTGTTTTTTTTTAGCTCGTTTCAGTAAGGACCGATATTACCAATGTGGGATAACTTTTAGGGCCAATCCGTATCTGACGGAAGATACGTCACCGATCTTCCGCCGGTATACACAATTCCATATGAACATCTCGCACCGTACATCTTTGGCCGAAGACGCGTTACTAAAATTCGTCGAGAAAATTAGGTACGCAACGGAAGACCGGCGACGTATCTTCCGTCAGATGTGGCTTGGCCCTTCTTCTTCTTCTCCCTGCCCTTATCCCACACTAGGTGGAGTCGACACAACATGTATTTCATAAATCCATGTTGTTAGAGGTTTTGGCTTATTGTTTTATGACCGGCCGCCTACCTGACATCAACCCTCCTTGGGAATACTCGTTGCGCTGTCGCGCGGGACACCCAATGTGCTTGCTGATATTATGCACTGGGTCCCAAAATGATATGCTTGTCAATCTTATTGCCGCCAACTAAGTAGACAATGTTCTTCTTGGTGGGGTGTACTTGAAGTTCCTCGACCTACTCATTCAGTTTTCCTAGGGACTTTGGTTTTAACACATCGTAAAATAATATAGCATATAAAATACAACCTGCTTACAAAAGTGATTGAGGAAGTACAAGAGTGTGTGCGTGTGTGTGAGTAACCGTAGAATGTGACTAAGAGAGATGTAAGAAGGTATTTAAGAGGATTGTTTGAGTTAGTGTGTTGTTATGTGAACAAAGTTTCTTAAACCCGAGTTCATCTATATTCAATCCACTAGAGACCTAAAGCTTTTAGTTCAAAAAATATCATCCCAGCGAACGAATAACCAAAATCACAGTCGTAATGAAGTGGTTACTACAAAAAAATAATTTGCATTTCATAAAATGCAGCGTCCGTCCGGTTTGGTGTGATTATCCCATTAGCTGGTGAGGGGGGAGGGAGGGTGGTTCCTCCCTCGGCCCATTCGACAGTGATTGTGTGGTTTCATTTGATAAAATCCATATTTTCACAGAGGAATTTTGTTTTCACTTGTGAAGAATGGATTTGAGTGTCGTAGGAATGGTTTATCACGGAATTGAGTTTTTTATTATTTTTAGTGACAAATATTGAAAGGAGTATGCTTAGTTGTTTTAACATTTTGAGAGGAACAAAGGGAATTTATAAGGCGGATGTCAGTGGGAACACCGGTAGAGGACGCCCCTAAAATAATAATAAATAATTACAATTGGTGACTCAATTACAAGACTAATGGTACTTCGTAACTTGATTTGGGAACCTCTAAATATGAACTAGGTGGTAACCTGCATCTCGGAATACTGTCCTTTAAAAGATTGTACAATTTAGAAGTCATTATGAATCCATTATAATGTAAAATGTAATGTAAAATGTTGTAGGACATACATCGATGTTATTGGTGATGTGCTTCACAAAGGACAGGTGCGTAGTACTTTCAACCAGCGTGCGTGTATGACAAGATGTATGAATGTTGACGAAGTGAAAGGAGTATGTAAGGATCGTTTGTGGCATTCTATAGTTTCTGCCTACCCCCATGAGAAAAAAGGCGTAATTTTATGCATGTAGGTATTATTTTTAATTGGATTACATTATTTTCGTATCTCATTAAATCTTTATCGGAAATATATAATGAGAACTCTCTAAAGCCTGTCTTTTGTAATATTTTAGCAAGTTCAAGTTGGTAATTTTTATTAATTTCAAGCTAGAAACAAATCATCTATAATTAATAAAATATTTTGAATAAAAATATACCTGCCAATACTTTTTAGCATCAATACTTTCGACGAACGCCTTTCCTGAGCTACGGCGTAGCGCTGCGAGAGTGCTACAGCGGCTACGAAGCTACGAGTGTGTTTAGGTTTATTAAATTTCGTGAAAAGCTCGAAGCTTGACTGAACATATATTTTATAAATTTTCAGGTGAACATTTTGTTTTGGAGTTCACATAAAACTGGTAAAATAAATACAAATATATTAAGTAATGAATTTTCTTTTAAGGTACAACAAGTAGTTTTATTTAACTTGCATAATACACTAATGCCAAGTTCCTATAAACAAAAACGAATCGTTTTGCTTACCAATGGTAGCATTTTTTATTGCCAAACTGGGGCATATAAATAACCTCGTAAGCTAGTTTAACCTGTGATAGCTACTTCCATATGGGAGGGTGTACTATGCAAAGCTATGAGGTCTTTGCTTCATTATTGGTAAAGATACAAGAGTCTTAACCAATAACGCTTCGTAAATTATTAGGATCAGCCATAGGAGACGTAATTAAATGATTCGCGATTTACATTGTGGCGGCATCTATCGCGCCACATGCGAACTATCTTGCATCGCGATATCAAAGTTTGACACGCAGATAGTATATATACAAGTTCCCAACATTAACCATTGAGCAATGTTTGGTTAGCAAATGGGTTAGAAGTGTCGTTATTGCTTTATAATTAACAACTCAGAAATGCAAACTTCGTAAAACCGATCCCATCTGAGCCGAGTGCAACATCAAGACCACGAATGTTTATTAGTACTGCAGTAAAAATGAACTTTACGCTGACGCAATAAGTGTGAGTAGTACGAAAATGACCGACTGCCATTGGTTGCTCTGTCCAGTTTGCCGATGCAACTTCTTAGTTGTCGTCATACAATAAGTGTCTGTAATAGATTTATTTACAGAAACAAAAAATCATATTTTATCATTTAAAGACAGCCATACATTAACCAGTAGTTTCTGAAAGATGATGATGATGTCAATTGTTTTATATAGTTTAGCTTCCTTTTCACTTTTGTAAATGTGAGAACTTTGTGGACCTGCATCTATAAATTTGTAAATTACTATTATTCATTTTTTTTTGTTTATTCATTTTTGTACTCAAGTCTTTTAGTACTACATTACTCATTGGTCTGTGGTCAGGACTTCATTGTTCTCTCACCATCCTAAGTCATTGTACTGTATCCACTGAAATTGTTAGAGATATTATTTTTAAAAGAGTAACCATGAAGTTTCTTGCCGGCTCTACTCCATAGGAAACGACTTATTAGAATCGTGCATCTAAATTCGACTTTTCATAAGCACCTGTATTGGTTTATGTGAAATAAAAACAATTGATTTTGATTTGAAAGCTTCACTCAAATATCTACTAAAACCGGAATATGACAATCGTTGATGCAGTCTACATAGTGAATGTATTTATTGAACCGCGAATAACCAGCTAAGGTCCGCCGACTAAAACGCTGACTGACTGCGAGATTGTGAGTTCAAAATGTACTCAGTTGAAGTTGTTGCTCACCGCATCTCTTGGCTCTACCGTATTTCGACATTTCAGGGGTTCTAATGTGCGGAACTGACTGCTACCTCTGCTTGTCTTCTTTCTTTTCGTGTGGTTAGTGACTAACCTGGTGTCAGAGTTTATGCCGCCCATGGGCCTCTGACTTGGCTTCACATGCCGTCGAGAAATATTTCTCAGGTTTCCTCAAGATATTTTCCTTCACCGTTTTTAAGTGATCATTATACAATACGCACATGAATCTGAAAAGTCAGAGGTGCGTGCCTTGGGTTCGAACTCGGGACCTATGACTTGGCAGTCCGACGGTCACACCACTAGGGTATCACTGTTGTAAACTATGCTATGCTACCTCTGCTTGTCGAAACGGCACATGGAGAAGAAGAAGAAGGGGTCATAAGAGTTTTAAAAAGAAATGGTGCGTGTACGCACGGTAGAAGTTATACTTCGAGTTTCTAAAAGAGAGCTTATTTTTATTAATGTATTTTTTTTAATAATGTATGTCTAGTGGTGCCCCCATTTTTCGTATTTTTTTTTTGCTGAGCTTTAGATGCCTTTGAGGTTTGTGTCAACAACTCACTTCATAGTGTCGAATTTCCGTTACAGCAGCGTCACTACCGTAACAATGAAAATTTTACCCTCAATGCGCCAAAAGAAGTATAATTTCAAACACGCAGGATTGGTCTAGTAGTATTTGCAACGGCTGCTGAATGCGTGGACTTGATTGGAACCTCCTTTTTTCTCGCTCCTCCAACACTAATGTAATAGGAACTAAAACTAAAGAATGGTATAGTCGCCGACACGTATCTTGACAAGAGTAGAGAAGAGAATTCCTCTCCTTTCTTTCTTTCTTCTAAACAGACATGTTTAAAAATAAATTATGGCAATAACCATAGAATAATGACAAGCAATAAGTGTCAATTTTTTTGTTGCACTGTGTCCATGCAAACTTACTCCCACTACGCCAAAATGTTGCCTAGTTACGTGCCGGCGACTATAAGCCGTGAAGTTACTTGCCCGTTTTCCATAGCAAATTACTTTTGGAACGTATCATTGAAAATCTTGACAGTAACAAAGTGTCTGCAAATAGTATATTTGTAATAAATTACTTAATTTATAGAAACAATTTGTCATCAGCTCCGCCCTTTAAACACCAAAAGACTTTAATAATTTTAATAGACGACGACCAAATCCCGAATCACAATTCCCTTAATAAACGGTAATAACAGAGCTGAAGTTTCCCATTGTCCCCCTTTCGCATAATATCATTCAATAGCAAACTTTCCACATTTATCGGATAATTTAATTGAATGGAAAGTGCCTTTTGTTCTTTGCGTGAAGTCCATAAATTTGTGAAAGCTATTGAAAGATCGACGGCGACGCTTTGAGACAAAGAACTCTTGAATTCTGCAGGTGATTGTGATATAAGTGAGGTTAATTGATGCGTGCACGCTTCCAGTATCTTCTTGTTCAAAGCCTGAAAAACAATTCACAACGCTTTAGTAACATATTGAAAGAAAGAAAGAAAATTTATTTATTCAGCCAAGAACACTGACAGCATAAATAAAATAAACAAACAAAGAAAGAACAATACAATAAGAATTAAACACAAATTTTATGCTGTCGAGCATGTCCATGCCGAAAAGGTTACCAACTCAGCATATGCTAGGCGTCAAAACACCCAGCGCTGATTTTCAGCTGGCACCCCCGCAGTGACACACGGATGGAGGTAGTTAATTTTAAATATATATTCTATTATACTTGAATGGATAAAAGTGTTTTATAATGTGTCAATAAACTACAAAAATATAATAAAAAATAAAAACTACTTTTAATATATTCAGCTCACTACTGTCATACTGGTGGGCTCTACTCAGAATTTCCAACTTTGTCTCCAAGGTTGGCAACATATTAGCAATTCTCTTGGTGTTGTAACGGTATATAGGCGGCGGTAATCATTTTTCATCAGGTGGGCCGATGTTGGGTTGTTTGCCAAAATAGTTCTGCCTAGCTTTTTCCCAATTGTGTTGGGGATAGCTTCCGGTCTATCTAGATGCGGCTGGATACCAGTATTTTACACAGAGCGACTGCCATCAGACCTTCGCAACCCAGTTGCTGAACAATGCATCATACGAATACCTATGACAGTCGTTACGTAAAGTCAGAAGCCCGAAAGTCTGAGAACCGGTCTAACCTTCGGATATTGGCATTGCCCAGTAACTGGGTTGCGGAGATCTGATGGCAGTACTGGAAGTAAATACATCTATAGCTTCCTGTACAACATTGTTAGTATCCCATCCTCGTCACCAATGTTGCATAGGAAGCTCTAGAGGTGTTTACTTAAAGACGGTATTATTCACACTGGTTTATTAGACGGTTAGGTGCAGACACAACTATCTAGTTATAACTACGTACATAATAATTAGGAAAAGGCTAGGCAGAATAAAAAAACCCAGAAAGAGAACGTGACCAATTCTCGTGACCTCACTCTTATGTTGTTGCCGCACAGCAAGATAAGGGTTATGAAGTGTTTTTTTTTCATTTTCAGATAACCCGGATTACTTACATAATCGATATCTGTAGTTATCAGATATCAATATTATAAAGAGGCTGTTTTATCTTTTATCTCTATTCTCTCGATACTATCGGTATTTCTCGTCATAGTCATGGTTAATATGTCTCCAGGTTTGGACATGTTGTTTGTGCTACTGTTGGTCTCAGTATGTGGTCTAGTCCAAGGACTGTCTCCAAGGATAGACCCTCTCGTGTCTACCAAGGCAGGTCTGATTCGAGGACTTCGGTCTAATTATGGATACGCCAAGTTTCTGGGTGTGCCTTATGGAGTGGTGGATGAGAATAATAAATTTGGGGTGAGTTGATAATATTTACTTTGGTTTACCTATATAATTGATTTCCTTTTGCATTGGTAGATTGAAGCAAGAATATAATTCTAGATTTTATGTGTATGTTATTTATTACTGTTACTTCTTTTCGTGTGGTTAGTGACTAACCTGGTGTCAGGGTTTTTGCCGCCCATGAACCTCTGACTTGGCTTCACATGCCGTCGAGAAATATCTCTCAAGCATGCCGGTTTTTTCATGATGTTTACCTTCACCGTTATTAAGCAAGTGATAGTAATACAATACGCACATCAATCTGAAAAGTCAGAGGTGCGTGCCTTGTTTCGAACTCGAAACCTAGGACGTGACAGTCCGTCGGTGTTACTGTAATATCGCATTGCTTGACAAAGGACTCCTTCTTCCTTTGTGTCGAAGGAACATCTCACCTTGTTCCTCCACATTAGTGACCTTGACGTGGCACTGAAAGCATACCGTTGACTTTAACGTCATCGTGTCTTGAAGATCTTCGCACCCTAATTTCCAAACGACTGATCATCGTTAATGATAACCAGTCGATATTTCAATGTAAATACATTTAAACCTTACCGATTTTATTTGTCGACTTAAATATTTTTGCCATGTTATTTACTATTACAGAACTCTATTCAGAATTCCCTGAAAGGAAATGTGTTGCTCTTAGAAGTAATATAATAAATTGCCAATTTTATTTACAGCCATCGGTTCCACATCCTGGCTTTGATGAGATTTTCGAAGCATACGAGTCAAACGTTTGCCCTCACGTATATGATGAGGTCCCCATTGGCACCATCGATTGCCTCACCATGAATATTTACGTGCCAAGTAACGCCAACTCTCGGAACCGTTTACCAGTAATGGTATGGATACACGGAGGAGCGTTCGTCGAAGGCAGCGCTAACAGAGAAGGAAGTGATCCTATCACTCTACTCAAAAATGACGTCATCGTGGTAGCAATAAATTATAGGGTTGGTGCTTACGGTTTCATGTGTTTAGACCTCCCAGAGGTCCCAGGAAATCAAGGACTTAAAGATCAAGTGCTAGCTCTGAGGTGGATTAATGAGAATATCGAAGCTTTTGGAGGAGATTCCAGACAAATTACTGTGTTTGGCGAAAGCGCTGGTGGCATGTCTGTGAATCTCCACTTGCTGTCGTCATACGAAAGTTTATTCCAGAAAGCGATTATTCAGAGCGGTCCTGCTCTAAGTCCTTGGATGCTGGTGGAATCTGATAGGTCGATACCTTTGAGACTAGCAGAAGCATTAGATTTTAAAACTGAAGATATAACTGAAGCTCTGGCATATCTTTCGTCTGTTAATATACATTTATTAGTCAAACTAGCTCATGATTTAAAAATAACCAGTTCAGTTGGCACTGATCAGCCGCTCACAAAACCCTGCATTGAGAAGATGTTTGATGGCGTTGAAAATTTTATGACTGAACATCCTAAAAATATCAAATCCACTAAAGCTATTACTACACCAATAATTATCGGGAACAACAACAATGAATTGGCTTTTCAGTATGAAAAAGTAGATGCAGAATTTTGGTCAAACTACAAATTTGAAACAGTTTTAGACTTGGCTATCGATTTGGTTAACAATTTGGAGGATCTTCTAGATGACATCACACACTTTTATATTGGAGATGAGAAAATAAGCGAGAATTCAAAAAGTGATCTTACAAACTTTGCATCAGATTTCATATTCAATCACCCAACGCAACGAATGGCCGAACAATTTTTAGATAATGGTGCCGAGACTGTGTACCGTTATCTTTTTTCATACAATGGTGATAGAAATATGATGAAGGTAGCATTGAACTTGACTTCAGCAGGAGCTGCTCATGCTGATGAGCTGGGTTATTTGTTTGACTTAGAAATGCTCAATGAAGAAACGACTCCTGAAGATCAGCTCGTGGTGGATAGGATAACAACGCTTTGGACTAACTTCGCTAAGTATGGGTGAGTTACATTTTTTTTAAGGTAGTTATATGATCTTTATAATTTTGGAAAACATATGGTATGCCATATGTTTTCCAAAATTATAAAGATCATAAGTTACTCAGCTATGATGTCAATTCCATCATCTTTATATCAACCCACTGCTGCTATAAGGCTCTTTATATACCTTATATTACGATAACTTTGTACGACCATAATTTGTTGTCTAAGTTCCTTTAAAATTACACACCTGCGTATCCGTTGAAAATCTTAGTTTCAATGACACTTTATCAATATAATATATTGTGTAGATAGTAAACGAGTACTGAGGCTGAATGAAATTTTTTATCTGTTTTTTTTACTAGCGTTAGGAATATCTCATTTATAGCAATGATCATACTCGTTTTTTATTTATGTTGTAAAACATTATGCAATCTGGAAGTTAAAAATCACCTCAACTTGCAATTAGATAAGCAGTAATCAATTGTCTGATAGTGATTTTAATTTGTTATTAATATAGTCTTATACAAGTATAATATCTAAGATAACACATATTTGTTTTTCTGTATTACACGTGTTAGGATATTATTGATTTCAGATATACGAAATGAAAAGTGATTTGTAAAATTTTACAATAATATGTTGTTTGTATTTGTTCTCAGAAACCCGACACCCGAGACTTCAGAGCTGCTTCCAGTCAAATGGGAGCCACTCATGAAGACGAAGCAGTCATACCTTGAGATAGACTCTGACATCACCCTAAAAGTTAGAGCCTTCCATGGCAGAATGGCGTTCTGGGATCTGTTCTATAAACTTCATGGAAAACATCAGCAATGGAACGAAGGCTCTAATGAATAAGATGTATTAAATAAAAAAGAAACTTGAAATCATTTGTTTTGACCAATTACCTCTTAACATAATAAAATATTTCCAACAGTATTTATTGATATTCTTATTGGTGACGAAAAGTGTAAACGTGTCGACCGGAGCCATACGAGAATAACTCATGCCAAGGTATAAAAATTGGCTAGTCTGCTAACTAGCTACCTTTTTATCAATCAGTACAACCTAGCAAGGATCGTAGCGGGGCTGACTTCCCAGGTGTTTCGCTACTCTTTTATTGCAGCTGAATCAGTCAAATTATAAATAGTAGGGATCTAACATAACATAACATACATACCGAGATAATAATGAAAGGTACTGTTGATGAAGCTGTCTGGAATTTTTATTTAATATTATTTCAAATCAGAGACAAACATATCCCGCAGCGTCTGTGTAAACTGTTTAAATATCCGTCTTGGTATAACTCGGCACTCATTAAGATACTTAAAGAAAAGTTCAAATACTATAGGAAATTTAAAGTTTATGGTAATATTTCTGATCGCATAACATTTATCAATTTCTCCGTGACAGAGCCAGTGATATTGAATAGGTTTGTTATAAGACCTATATAACAAAAATTTTGTCCTCTATAGGTACTAGTCCAAAGCTATTCTGGTCATATGTGAAAAATAAACGCATGAACAGTAATTTCCTATTGGGTATGTCGTATGGTGAAAAAAAAAAAGACTGGGGGAGGAAATTCCGAACTTTTTGCTGATTACTTTCTAAAAACCTTTCTATATGCTTCCTCCTCAAATCACAATTGTGGATCGACTGGCTGTGTTTCCAACTGTGATATAAGTGCAATTGAATTTGATATAGCGATCGTACATAGACATTTGAAATCCGTCGATTTAATCAAATCTGCCTGATGGCTTTCCTGCTGTGTTCATGGTTAAGTGCGTTGATGAACTAGCGTTACCTGTATCACTTTTATTTAAAATCAGAAAAATAAAATCAGAAATCAGTCAATATCGGAAGGTATTGTGCCTTCTTTATGGAAATCTGCATTCATATCACCCATTCATAAAAAAGGTGGTAAAGATAAAATTGAAAACTATAGGCCAATTTCAAAACTGTGTTTTAGCTAAGGTATTGGAGCGCATAGTTTATAATCAGTTATACAGCAGTGTGGTTTCTAGCTTGATTCCTCAACAACGCGGATTTCTGAAAGGAAGATCTACAGTTTCCAACCTGGTTCAATATTTCAATATTACGGAGCATGTGGATAATGGATCCCAGGTTGACGCAATCTATACTGATTATAGCAAGGCGTTCGATAGGATCGACCAAGACACTGCTGAGAAAGCTATTCGACTTGGGTATAAGGGGGGGCCTATATAGATGGTTCTCGTCTTATGTGCTAAATAGGACCCAAGCGGTAGTCATCAGTGGCTTTATATCCTCTTGGTCAACTATCCCCTCTGGTGCGCCGCAGGGCTCCCTGCTGGGACCGTTATTATTTGTACTTTTGTTAATGATATCGGCGAGTGTTTCAAACATTCCAAATACCTAATATTTGCAGATGACATGAAAATCTATACATCAGTCAGGAGTGTAAAAGATGTTTAACTTTTGCAGGCAGATATATCTAGGTTGGTAAGTTATTATATAATAAATAAATTAGATCTCAACATATCTAAATGTTTAGTTATCACCTTCACCCAGAATAACAAATCAGTCATCTATAACTACTCGATTGCAAATCAGCCTTAATCTCGAACTGATGTCACCAGAGATCTTGGTATTCTTCTTGATAGTAAGCTCACCTTTGAGTGTCACGTCGACCATATCGCCAAAAAAGCAACCAAAGCCCTGGGATTCATTATCCGTAATGCCAGTTCGTTCAATAAAATGAAAACCCTAAAAGTTCTGTATTGTGCTTATGTCCGCAGTCATCTCAAATATGGTAGTCAAACTTGGAATCCGAATTATTCAGTGCATTAGGACAGATTGGAACGAATTCGAAGGAAATTCACGAGATACTTAGATTACAAATTTAAAATCCCTCGTTTGAGTTACAAAGAACGATGCGCTTGATTCCATTTACTTCCACTTGTAACTCGGAGATATATATCTGACATACGGTTCCTAATGAAAATAGCACAATCAAGGATTGAATGTCCTGAAATTATTTCTATGCTGTCTCTGAATGTTCCACCTCGGCATTCTCTTTTGAGAAATTTTCTTCATGCTCCTTACGCTCGCACAGTTTATCGTTGCAATTCATTTATGATTCGCTCAGTTAAAGCATATAACCGAATTGTTAAGAATGAACACCCCTCAATTGATTTGTTTACAAGCAGTTTAGCATCGATTAATACTATTCTATCTAAAAATGTTTCTGATTCTGATGCTTATTAAGCGGTTGCGCATGCACTTCTGTCTATGTATTTAATCTATACTTACTAAGTTAATCTACTTTACTTCTACAACAATACTATTTTACTAATTGTGGAGGCTTGTAAATGGCTTATCGTGAACTACCTCACTAATATTTACTGTATTGTCAGCTGTAAACCAGCTAAAAAAAAAAAACAACATTACGTCTGTATTCCCCGAAGGGTCGGGCAAAGGTGTATAGTAACACCTCATTTCGCCGTTATTTTTAAGTTCAATGTAATAGGGGGCGTGCCTATTGTCATAAACTGGGCACAAATCCAAACTCCGGGCTGCTACTGAGAAAATCCACACGGAAAAACACAATAAGACTTTGCCCGACCTGGGGATCGAACCCAGGAACTCACGGTCAGCAGTCGCGCTTGCAACCACTAGACCAACGAGGCAGTCCAACATCCTTCTTTTATTAAATTGTTTATTGTGACTTCCAAGTTTTTGTGCGAAGATAAGACTTGATTCATCTTGAGATTGTCATCCCATGTGTACCTGGTAAACAGGTGTAATTCCTGCGTGCTGAATCATGGCCCATGAATAAGCTGTTTGCTCTATCTGATAGTGTTTCTTTATTTTCACTGATAACATCATCACTAATTATCTCTAGCTATCAGATATCGATATCATAGGGATGCGATATAAATAACATTGCTATCGTCATAATTATTATTGCCAATATGGCTCAAGCTTTGAACATGTGGTCTGTGGCACTGTTGGTCTCAGTATGTGGTCTGGTCCAAGGATTGTGCACGGTAGACCCTCTCGTTTCTACTAAGAGTGGTGTGATTAGAGGACTGCGGACTGATTATGGATCCAAGTTCATGGGTGTGCCTTATGGAATCGTGGATGAGAACAATCCCTTTGGGGTAAGTAGATAAATTTACTTTGGTGTATGCAGTTGCATACACCAGCGTTCGCAGCGTTAAGTCATATACAGTTCGTCTTGTTATTCATTTCTTGTCATTCAATTCATTATGTACAGTAGGGGAATGAAAATAGTATGCAGCTTAAGGTCTATTTTTGTTTGCACAGTGCAACAATCGAACTATTTTACCGACTACGTATTGGCAACATTATAGAAATGAAAATACAAGTATTTTTTGACAGGATATTGACATAGTGACAGATACAAGTAATATCAATTTATTGACTCTTCGATTTGATAGATGTCACGATTTTAACAACAAAACTCCTTAAATCAAATCAAAGACATTACATGGCACTACTACGTCATATGGAGGTAAAAGACAATATTGATCTTTGCTACCAAATAATTGAAAATAATTTTCTATGCATTGGTCTGTTCCGTTCAACAGTTTGAAAAAGTAACATGTTTCCGCGATGTGGGAAAGAAGTGAATTTGAAAACTGATGAATTTTTCATTTCCCTATTGTACAACTTTAGCATGCGTTAAGTACAGAACTCTAGCCTAATTATATGAGTAGTGTCACGTGACTTAGCAACAACAATTACAAATAATTTAATATACAATTTTATTTACAGCCATCAGTCCCACATCCAGGATTTAACAAGGTCTTCGAAGCAAACGAGTATAAAGTATGCCCTCAGTTAAGCAACGGTGCCCCTGTTGGAACAATCGATTGCCTCACCATTAATATCTACGTGCCAAGTACCGCCAGCTCTCAGAACCGCTTACCAGTAATGGTATGGATACACGGAGGTGCATTTCTCGTAGGCAGCGCCAACGGAGATAGCAGTAATCCTACCTCTTTGCTGAGAAATGACGTCATTGTAGTAGGAATAAACTACAGGCTTGGTGCTTACGGGTTTATGTGTTTAGATATCCCGGAGGTCCCAGGAAATCAAGGACTTAAAGATCAAGTGCTAGCTCTGAGGTGGATCAATGAGAATATCGAAGCCTTTGGAGGAGACGCCAGCCAAATTACTGCGTTTGGTGAAAGTGCTGGTGGCATATCAGTGAATCTTCATCTGTACTCGTTATATGAAAAATTATTCGAAAGAGTAATCATACAGAGTGGTCCTGCTCTAAGTCCCTGGGTGATGATGGAAACTGATATCACAGTACCTGTAAGACTGGCAAAAGAATTGGGTTTTCACACTACAGACATGCGCACAGCTCTGGCATATCTGTCGACTGTTGATGCACATACATTAATCAGAGTATCCCATGAATCCCTAATAACCAATTCAGTCACAACAGCCTGTCTTGAAAAGAAAATTGAAGGCGTTGATAATTTCCTAACAGAACATCCTATAAACCTAAACACTTTAAAAGTTAGAACTACACCAATAATCATTGGTTACAACGACAACGAGGCAGCAATGTTTTACGAAACCGAAAACGCAGATTTTTTCTCTAATCTTGATTTTAATGAATTTTTAAGCCAAGGGTTAGATTTGAATAACAATTCAGAGGCTAGCAGTTACCTCAGACTCTTTTATTTTGGAGACGAGAAGATAACAGAGAACGTAAGATTAGAATTTACAGACTTTGCATCAGATTTCTTATTCAATCACCCAACGCAAAGAATGGCCGAACAATTTTTAGATAATGGGGCCGAGACAGTGTACCGTTATCTTTTCTCATACAGCGGTGGCAGAAATGTGGTGAAGATAGCAATGAATTTGAATTCAACAGGAGCTACTCATGCTGATGAGCTGGGTTATTTGTTCGAGTACGATATGTTTACTGGAGAAACGACTCCTGAAGATCAGCTCGTGATTGATAGAATGACAACGCTTTGGACTAACTTCGTTAAATATGGGTGAGTAACAATTATTTTTGAGATTTGAATGTAGAATAATGATTAAAACTGTACGACTAGGATGCTACTATTTCATTAGTTAATAACCAAAGTTGACATTTGGGTGGGACAAAATATATTACGAAAAAACGCACTTAATATCTCTATACTTATATAAAGATAAATGTCTTGTATGACTGTCTGACTGACTGACAGCCTGATTCATCAATCACTGAAGTTGGACACATGAAATTTGAACAGTAGGGTTCCTTTTGTAACGTAGGCATCCGCTAAGAAATAATTTTTGTAAATTTTACCTCTAAGGGAGTAAAATAACCGTTAAAAGTTAGTATGAAAAATCTGGTATATTTGAAGTAAGAAGCATGGAATTAAATAATTATTTAGGCTTCTGGTGAGAAATAAACATACACGTGTTTCAGGGTTTTTGGAAATTATACTCCTAAGGGGTGAAATAGGGATGAATGTTTTTTCGAAGTTAAAAGCATGAATTTAAATAATAGGGATTCTGGTTAGAAATAAATTGACATGTGTTTTAGCGTTCTTTTATTTTAATCCCTAAGGGGTGAAATAATGATTGGGAGTTTGTATGAGAATTCTGGTATTTTTTAGAGTATTGAACATGAATAATTAGATTATTTAACACAAATAATGAAATACGTGTTGTTTTCTCATTTCGGGTGAAAAAGGGTGTTGAAATTTGTACGTGCAAGTCCGAAATTCACGGGGATGAAGTTGTGGCTAAAGTGCTATTAGGATTTAAAATTGTTAACCCACAAAATTTCTAATTAATATTTTTTAATATTGGAGTGATTTTTGTATAAAAATAATTATAATTTTATATTTTGTTATCAGAAACCCGATACCCGAGACATCAGAGCTGCTGCCAGTCCAATGGGACCCCATCACGAAGATGAAGCAGCCATACCTAGAGATAGACTCTGACCTCACCATTAAATCTAGACCCTTCAATGACAGAATGGCGTTCTGGGACGTGTTCTATAAATTATACAGAAATCAGCAGAAATGGTACACAGGTTCTGACCAGTGAATCAGACGAATAAGAAAATTAAAATAATATGAAATATTTAAAATAAAAGAAAGAGAAATTATAGGATCGAATAAAGAAAGACAATTTTTTATATATAATTTAATTGTAAAAAAGTATTTCGTAGTCTTGAATAAATGTTTTATTGGATTTTGTAAAAGTCGAAATATAAGAGTTTAAATTTAATTAAATTAAGAGTTATTTATCGAATCGCCAGCAAAGGACAGTAGTATCAAAAATGTACAATAACACAAAAATAACATACAGTTCAGAATTAAAAATAACTAGTTGTGGTGTTCCTCAGGGAAGCGTATTAGGGCCTCTGTTATTTATAATATATATAAATGACCTTTGCAAGAGCCTAAAACATAATTGTACACTATATGCTGATGACACAACTCTGACAATAAAATCTACAAATAGGAATGACCTAGAAACTGACACTAACAATGAAATACTAAAAGCGATGAAATGGCTGGAATCTTTGCATGTAAATATTGAAAAAACAAAGTTAGTACAATTCCAAACATATAATTCGTCAGTAAAACCACCTCAAATACAGTACAATAATTCAATTTTGGAGCCAGTACCATCAACCTTATTTTTGGGAATCGTTATTGACGAAAAATTAAATAGGAAAGAACAAATAAAAAAAGTCTGCACTAGACTTGACAAATTTGTGTTTGCTCTTCGAAAACTAAGAAGAATAGCCAGTAAAGAAACAGCCCTTAATGCATATCATGGCTATGTTTCATCAGTGCTACGTTATGGCCTCGTGATATGGGGTAATTCAGTAGATGTGAACAGAGCATTCATTGCACAAAAAAAATGTGTCAGAGCTGTGTATGGAGCAGATTATTTAGAGCACTGTAAGCCATTATTTAAAGCACTAAAAATTCTTCCACTTCCTTGTCTTTACATTTTTGAAGTTTGTATGTTTGTAAAAAGGTATCCGCACATGTTCCCATTGTATGAACACATTTCTAAAAGGGTTGAAAGCAGAAACCTAAATAAATTACTTGCACCTAGCCAGAGACTACATTTATATAGCAGGAATTCTAATTGCATGGCAATCAAAATCTTCAAAAATTTACCCCCTTGCATCAGAGTATTGCCTATCAATAAATTCAGGAAAACAATATTTGCCTGGCTTTTAGACAACTGTTTCTATTCAGTTACCGAATTTTTAAATTATAAATTTTAACTTGACATTATATCAATACTTTGTGTGTGTACCTATATTGAATTCTATTTTATATGTTTTTTTTTGTCTTTATTTTTAAAACATTTGACATTATATAATTAGTAAATTTTGACATATCATTCATAAATAATTTATAGACATTGTTCTTGATACTTGAAATTTGAACTTGATATTGTTGGCACAAAAATTACCTATTTATATTTCAAATTAATTTGTTATACCTACTCCAATTTTAATATTTCTACACCGGCAACGGTAGTATAAGTGAAACTGTTTTAATATTAAGATCTCAATGTACCGTATACTGAGAAATAAATAAATAAAAAAGAAAAATTAAGGCTTCTGTTTTTAAGCACAATAAGAAAAACTCTTCCACATCTCTCCGGGGAGAGTGATAAATATTAGAAAATATTACGAGATGCCTCGCCTTTTTCCAACTATGTTGGGGGGTCAGCTTCCAGTCTAACCAGATTCGGCTGAATACCAATCTTTTACACGGAGTGACTGCAATCAGACCTCCGCAACCCAGTTACTGGGCAATGCCGATATCCTAAGGTTAGACTAGTTGTCAGACTTTCAGGCTTCTGACTTCCCGTAACGACTGTCATAGGTATTCGTATGACACCCGAGACCGACTATTTAACGTGCTCTTCGAGGCACGGAAAATATTGCGAGATGTTCCGAACAAATTAGCCTGTCCATATGTATCCCGTTATTCCTGTAGTATGAGCAGTGACATAAGTACACTTGCAGCAAATGAGCTGTTCAGCTGTGCAGCTGCTCGTATCTTCCTATATAAATCTCTACCAAAGACTACATATTGTTAGATATTGAATTTAAACATAAGAACTTTTGGAACCATCCAACAGCTATGGTAAAGATACATGGAGGAGCGTTTATCGAAGCCAGCGCTGACAAAGAAGGTGTGGAGGAACGCGGTATGGTGTTCTTCCAACGAAAAGGGAGAATCCTCCTACCAGGCGGGTCTTAAGCCTGGCGGACTACTGCCCACAGGTTGATGTTGGGAAGTTTTATAATATACTGACTGTGTGTCACATCTTGATAGTGATGCAGGATTCTGTGACGTCATATTTGAGAGTTGTCATTATTGTCGCTGTAGTCTGCTACACAATCGTCGTGCTGAGTAGTTCGCATGTAACGTGGTAGATGTCGCCACAATTCTGTCTCTGCTCCAAAATGGACGTCATTGTAGTAGCAATAAATTACAGGTTCGCTCTTAAGGTTTGTTAAGAGATCTTCCAGAAGTACCCAAGTTACCCAACGATCAACTGCTAACTCTAAGAGTAACGGTGGCGCTGCGTCGTCAATTTTCCGTACTAATTTAACGCGTGTAGCAAGCGTATTGGTTATGATTTAATCTATTATTACGATAATTTAGACGCTGGTAGAATTATTACATTTTTAATTGAATATTTTTATTACATGGGACTTCACATAACGGCGAAATGAGGGTGTTAGTATCGACTTTGCCCAACCCTTTGAGGAATACAGGCGTGATGTTATGTTATGTATATATATGTTATATCTCTATTTACCGAATATAAACACGTGATCATGGAGGGAAAGTACCTACTTTAAATATTAAAAATAGCAATTTTACATAAATGACACCATTTTATTTTTAAAATAAAATACTGCACTTATAGAGTTTACGAAAAGTATCTTGTCTGAGCCTGGATTCGAATCAACAGGTACGCGAAATGACTGAAATACCTATTGTTTGGGCAAAACGCCTACTAAAATAGTAGTTGCAACATGTGACGCCATTGCAACAAATAACTTGTCAATTAATAATAAATTATTATTTTTCATCGTAGGAACGACACGTATTTCACTGGATTCCTCATAATATTTCTTTAACATAACAGCGAAATGAGGATGTTATTATACACCTCTGCTCCACCCCTTAGGGGAATACAGGCGTGATGTTATGTTAACTATTGGCAAAATTTTAACCGTAAATGTATGCCGCTGAAAATTGGCTTTCATACCTGGAAAACCTTATTATTATGAAGATAAACGCACAAATTTTTTTTTTCTACATTCTTCTGATTTGTGTATCCATCAGATACTAACCAAAGATGTAATCCTGAAGATACCCAAAATAACAGAAGCAATGATCACACTGTACTCATTGCAAAACATTGTGCAATTTGAAAGTTACAAGTCACCGCAACTTGCGCTTGAGATTATCAGCAATTAATTACCGAACAGGGCTTTATTTTATTTATTGAAGAAGTCAATCATAACAGATAACTACAACAATATCGTAGTAGTGTTCGCTTTGATTGCGATTAAGAATAATCAGACAGTATGACAGATAACGATAAAAAAACCCCAAAAAGTAAACAAAAAACAAATATCAAGTATTAACCAGAAGCATAGATTTCGCGTCAAAAAGAAATTAGCATGGAAAGAAAGAAAGAAAGGAAGTGAGAAAGAAATAAAAAATAGAAAGAAAATAAATTTTATGACACAAAAAATAATATGATAGTTTTAGACGAATAGTAAATAGAACCCTTTGGCAGAGATAATAGTTGAATTCTATTCTTTAAGTGCGAGTGAATCCCGCGGGATAACCAACCACATAATTATGTCGTAAAATTTGACCTTTACGTGCACTACGTCATGGTTAACTTCATCGAACGCTTTTTTGAAGTCGATACGGACGATATCTTTTTGACTGTTCTGCTGTTTTTCAAACTATGTTGGAATCAACTTCCAGTCTAACCAGAGGCGGCTGAATACCAGTATTTAACACGGAGCGACTGCCATTAGACCTCCGCAACCGTTACTGGACAATCCCGATATCCTAGGATTACGCCGAATGTCAGACTTTCAGGCGTCTGACTTTTTATTTTTATCGTTGGTAAATATTAATGGATGTCCCTCGCCCGGGAAAGGCGAGGGGGTCTGCCGGACTCTTACCGGCTAAAAACCAACGGTGTTCCTTCTTCTGACCCTTCGGCCTGGGTCGCGGGATTTGCAAAAGCATGCACCGAAACCCCGGCAGGTCCCGGTCCGCCAACTCCCAGCGGCCTCTCCTCTGTGGGGCCTTGCCCCACATCCTCCTGAGAAGCGCGCACGGAACTGAACACTGCGCGCCGCCTTCTCGGGCCTGTTACTGGTCGGGCGGCGAGTCCCCCAACCCTCGCGCCGCCCGCAGGCCACACACTAGGGCGGCTGGAGCTAGTCGCGTACGCGCGCCCTCCAGCGCCCGGTGCGTCTGTCGCGGGAAGGGAGAAGAGCAGACAGCTACCTTTCCCCCTCCGCTTCCTTCTTGATTGCCATCACCTCCTCGCGAAGGCTGCTGACTTCCCATAACGACTGTCATAAGTATTCATAAGTGCTCTCCGAGGCACGGAGGGGACTCGATGTGTAACTAACGCGGTCACTTATCTATAGACTGACCGCGGCAAGCGCAGCTTAACCTCGCAAAACGTACTATGATCCGCACGGTTGGTATTAGCCACGAGCTCCTCTACGTTTACGGACTGATACGATGTATTATTTCAACCTCCACAAACAATATTTATTTCGGCCGATATTAACCTACTGACCGCCCCAGTCGGATTTATACGACAAATGTTTTCGTGCCCGTGTCGCCTCAGTCGTATAAATATGAATGAGGCGACGCGGGCACGAAATAATTTTTAGTTGTCGTATAAATCCGATTGGGGCGGTCCAAATGTATAATAGTCGATCTCAATCCAAAATCTGTGGATTGATGTAGGTTTTTGTCATTATTTCTATTGAATTTCAGTCAAACACCTACATCAATCTAGGAATTTTGGATTGCGATCAGCCGTTAGAATGACAGACACTAGCAAACACGTGTAGAGGTTGCCAGGTGCCCGGCTTTTGACAGTCGTGTCCGGCCAAATATATTCAAGTCCGGTCTGTCCGGCTTTTGTTAGGCTTTTGGTCAACACCGCCGCGCCAAAAGATGCCGATGATTCATAAGAACATATAATTAAGAGTAAAGTAAGTCTCAAATGAATAACCACAAATAAAAGTATTCAATTTTTTTTTCTTTTGTAAACCAGTTTGTCAGTCTGTCAGTGGCAAAATGTCCAGTTAAATACTATGAATCTGTGTCCGGCTTTTCTATTTTTGGGCCTGGCAACTCTAAACACGTGTGATCACTTGCTAGCGGTCTGAGGCTTTGACAAAAATTCGTCTGAAGCACGCTACCGCTCAAAGTTGTCACTTTGAGCGGTAGCGGTAGTTACAAGATAATCAAATCAATTCAGTCCCAGCCCATCGGCTGGGACTGAATTGATTTGATTATCTTGTAATGTTGCTTTATATCCTCCATCATCATAGATTATTATTATCTGATATCGATAAAGTATCACAAAAATGCTGTATATAAGTAGTTTTTACTAGTTTTTATTATCATTGCCAATATGACGGCTCAAGGTTTGGACATGTGGTCTGTGGTACTGTTGGTATCAGTATGTGGTCTTGTAAAAGGAATGGCCAGGGTAGACCCTCTCGTTGCTACGAAGAGTGGTGTGATTAGAGGACTACCTACCGATTATGGATCTAAGTTCATGGGCGTACCTTATGGAGTCGTGGATAAGAACAACCCTTTTGGGGTAAGTTGATTTAATTTTTGTTAGTTTTTTTCGAAATGGTAAATCAAATAGTTTTATGATTGCATTTGCTATTGATAGTATTTTAGAATTCATGTTATTCATTTATTGTCATTTAATTTATTAAGTATTTATACTTCATTAAACCCAATTGACTTTATTTACTCAATTTTAACTAACACAGAACTCTAGCCGACTTATTCTGAGTATAAGCAATAATTTGAGATAATATTATATTCCATTTCACTTCCAGCCATCGGTCCCACATCCAGGATTTGACAAGATCTTCGAAGCAAACGAGTATAAAGTATGCCCTCAGATATATCTCGGTGCCACTGTCGGCACCATCGATTGCCTCACCATAAATATTTACGTGCCAAGTACCGCCAGCTCTGGGAACCGTTTACCTGTAATGGTATGGACACACGGGGGTGGACACGTCGAAGGTAGCGCTGATAGAGAAAGCAGTGATCCTATCTCTCTACTGAGAAATGACGTCATTGTAGTAGGAATAAATTACAGGCTTGGTCCTTACGGGTTCATGTGTTTAGATATCCCGGAGGTCCCTGGAAATCAAGGACTTAAAGATCAAGTGCTAGCTCTGAGGTGGATTAATGAGAATATCGAAGCTTTTGGAGGAGATGCCAGCCAAATTACTGCGTTTGGTGAAAGTGCTGGTGGTATCTCTTTGAATCTTCATCTGTACTCATCAAACGAAAAATTATTTCAAAGAGTAATCATACAGAGCGGTCCTGCTCTAAGTCCTTGGGTGATGATGGAAACTGATACCACAGTACCCTTGAGACTGGCAAAAGAATTAGGTTATCCCACTACAGACATACGTACAGCTCTGGCATATCTGTCGACTGTTGATGCACATACATTAATCAGAGTAACCCATGAATCGCTAATAGTCAATTCTGTCTCAACAGCCTGTCTGGAAAAGAATATTGAAGGCGTTGAAAGTTTTATTACAGAGCATCCTATAAATATAAAAACATCTAAAGTGAGTACTACATCAATTATCATTGGAAACAATGACAACGAAGCAGCATTGTTATATGAACCCGCAAATGCAGAATTTTTCCGTACCTTCGATATTGGTGAATTTTTAATCCGGGGAATGGATTTGGGTTCCTTATCAGAGGAGGCTAGTAATTACCTCGGACTTTTTTATTTTGGAGATGAGAAGATCACCGAGAATGTAAAGAATGAACTTATAGACTTTGCATCAGATTTTGTATGGAATCACGCAACACAACGAATGGCCGAACAATTTTTAGATAATGGTGCCGAGACTGTGTACCGTTATATGTTCTCATACAGCGGTGGCAGAAATATGGTGAAGGTACAACTGAACTTGAACTCAACAGGAGCTACTCATGCTGATGAGCTGGGTTATTTGTTCGATTTGGACATGTTCAGTGGAGAAACGACTCCTGAAGATCAGCTTGTGGTTGATAGGATGACAAAGCTTTGGACTAACTTCGCTAAATATGGGTGAGTAATAAGTGTTTTTATAATAGAAAAATGTAGCGAAAGCGATAATACTTTGCCATATAGACCTTATTGAAAAACTAACAAACAATATACATATTTATCATGTACGAGTATATGAATAGAATATTATTTGTTGATCCTAAAATCTGCTATATTATAAGATTTAATTGTACACAGTTACGCAATAAATAATTCTTATTCTTATTCTTTAGGCAATGATCACACTCCATTATTTTCCAAGTAGGTATTATATTCGTATTTTCAAATTCTAGAATTTGAAAATCATCATAACTTGCATATTCGAGATAATCAGTAAGAGATAATGTAATTTATTGGAGACTGGAAAATTTTGAAAGATTTCACGTGTCTTGTACATTCAGTCCGTATTTGTGCGTTACAACAGAAAAATATTTATTTTAAGAATAATTTATTACGAAATATTGGCCCATTGTCATAGTTACAGTGTACACAAGAGTAGGGTTTTAGAATACTGACGTGATTAATACGTTTGTATAATAACATCTTCATATTTGTTTTCAGAGACCCGACACCCGAGACATCAGAGCTGCTTCCAGTTAAATGGGAACCCATCACAAGGACGAAGCAGCCATACCTAGAGATAGACTCTGAACTCACCTTCAAATCTAGACCTTTCAACGACAGAATGGCTTTCTGGGACGTGTTCTATAGACTCTACAGAAATCAGCAGAAATGGTACAAAGGTTCTGGCGAATAAGAAATGAAATAAATTATGAATTTCATAAAGAAAGAGAAATTATGGAATTTTAAAAAGTTGGAATTATTATAAATGAACTGGTAAAATAATAATTAATGTTTGTTAACTATGTATAAGGATTTTGTAAATTGTAATGTTTTTTAACTATTTATAAGAATGTTTTAAGCTGTTTTTGGTTTTTTTAAAAGAAAGTACATGATCTAAATTTAATAAAAAAATATTATTTGAGACAATCGTTTTTAAACACCATAGCAAAGTACGAGTCCCACTTCTTATTTTTTTTCCCATGTTATATCCCGCCAAATATCCCCCACATCTCTGTAGCGACACTGAATGCTTACTACAGGCAAAGGAAATTCATCGACCTTCCTTGCCTTCTCTGATGAATGATCAGCGGAGACAAAAATAGCAGAAAAGTTTTAATAATAATAATGTGAACGAATAATTAATTAACTTCTCACTTCTTTAGGATTCGGACATGGATATAACATTTATTGATAGCACCCTAAATATCTATACTTGCAGTAAATGACTGCTTTCTATGTCTATAATAGTTGTAGTATGTAATACTTCTCATTTCTGGAGTCATTTAAAAAATTACCCATCTAACATACATTATGTTTGTGGAGCCCCCACGCAAACTGTCCCATTTGCTGTCTTGCCCATTCTGCCCACTACCTGTTTCTGGGAGGATCTCATGCCGCTACCAATAAGGGCATCGAAATGTCCACCTACTGATCAAACATTATTTGAAAGAGCCATTGATATGCAGGATACTCGATTTGAAATATTAAAAATAACTCCTCATATTTTCAGGAAAGTTATGAGAAATGAAAGAACCCTTCTTTTTGAAACGTCTAACCCAAACATAACATTATTAGGTTATTAAAACTTAATAGATCTTCCTCTTAGCCTTTTCCCAATTATCTTGGGGTCAGCTTCCAGTCTAACCAGATGCGGCTGAATACCAGTATTTTACACGGAGCGACTGCCATCAGACCTCCGCAACCCAGTAACTGGGCAATGCCGATATCTTAAGGTTAAACCGTTTGTCAGACTTTCGGGCTTCTGACTACCCGTAACGTCATAGGTATTCGTATGACGCCCGGGACCGACGGCTTAACGTGCTCTCCGAGGCACGGAGGGCTCTCGATGTGTAACAAATGGTCACCCATCCACGGACTGACCGCGGCAAGCGCAGCTTAACCTCACAAATCGTACGATCGGCGCGGTTGTTATTTAGCCACGAGCCCCTCATTAAAACTTAATAGATAATTATTTAAAAAACAAAATTAGAGAAGTTATAATTAATTTTAATCCATAAGTGACTTTTGCGCTATTGTGTATCGGATGTTTGTTTGTTATATAGGTACTAACAATATGCCACAATAATGGGCAGTAGGAACATTTCTCAATATGACGGCTTCGGTGTAGATTTGTGTGAGTAGAAACAGCAGCTGTCACTTACTGCAAGATAGTTTACTCACTGCAAGTGTGCAGTCAACTATGTATTTACACTTTGCTAAATTATAATGTGAATTTAAGAACACGTAGCGAATGGATTCGCTTAATGTAACAACCTAGTACCTATTCGAATGTTAGCAGATATTATACGTACAATTTAAAAAAAAATTAGTCACACCATTTTATTTCTGCTAATAAATCTATTACAAACACTTCTACAAGACAATGTAATGTTTTTATTTTAAGAATAGATGGCCTTTGCCTGTCTGACTAGCTGTAAGAAGAAAAGCCGAAACAAACTCATAGGTCAAGGTCTCTATTAAAGTCCAGATAAATTCACTTTTTAAATTCGCAACGTGTAACCATCTTATTGCAACTAACTGTTCTTACGTCACTGGTAATTATAGGTGCATAATTAATCCAAGTAGATATTATGATGCCCGAATGTGTTAGCAATATCTTACAACCAGCGGGCCGTCCCGGCTTCGCACGGGTGGAATTTTTTCCCGTTTTTGCAATATTTTTCATTTATGCTACGCTCCTATTGATCGTAGCGTGATGTTATATAGCCTATAACCTTCCTCGATAAATGGACTACCCAACACAAAAAAAAAGCCAGTAGTTCCTGAGATTAGCGCGTTCAAACAAACAAATTCTTCAGCTTTATAATATTAGTATACTTAAGTATAGTAGACTCAGCAATCGCTGTGCCGATAATCGTTACAGCCAATGGCTTAATAGCCAAGAGCCTCGACCAACATCTGATGAGGCTCTCGTTAGGCGACTGGATCAAGGGCCTGATACAGAAACCGGTACTTCTGGACACGGCGTGTATTATATTAGGAAGTTCCTCTCTCTGAGGCCCTGACCACCAGAAGCTTGAACCCTGTTCCCAATGTTGGTGGTTAGTTAGATGTTTTACTGCTTTTTATAAAAATATTTAAAAATGTAATTTATATGTATGAAAATTAACAAGGGGATAAAATGAATAAAATAAACGAATGTCATATGCATGGGGTGATATCACTAAGATTTAGATCGTTTTATAGATATAGAAAGCTGTCATTTACTCCTAGTGCTTGGCCAGACTAGCAGCGCGGGGAGCGGCGCGGGTGCGGGAACGCGCGCGATTTACATGTCCGCAGTCGAGCGCGGCTTCGTTCTGAGCGTTGTCGTGTCCAGTGTTTGTCAAAATATAATATGGATGAAGAAGGCTTATTTTTACTGGAAAATTCTTACTAAAAAACGATGTTTCGACATCCACAGTTCAGATCGTGCTTGAATAGCACTTATTCATTCTTCAACATTTAATTTTGAAGACGCCATCACAACAACGCGCGTGGTCATCTCGAACTTGTTTGAGATCCCCGCTCCCGCGCGGGTGTCGCTTGCCGCCCGCGCACTCACTGCTGCCACTTGTATGAACGAGCTATGGCGTGAGCTACCCGCGCGCTCCCCGCGCCAACTAGCCCGCGCCGCTTCCCGCGCCCGCGTGCCCACTATGGACACTCAAATGAAGTTCTTCTTTTTGAATTCGCCGCACCGCGCCCGCCCCGCGCCCGCGTTTGAAGTCTGGCCAAAGGCCTAGTATAGAATTTAAGGTGATATCACGTAATGTCCATGTCCAAATCTTAAATAAGTCAGGAGTTAATTGATTATTCATTCAAATTTTTATTATTATAAACTTTATTGCTATTCCTGTCTCTGCTGACCATCCATTAGAGAAGGCAAGGAAAGACGATGACGATAAATGTCCTTTGTCTCAAGTAAGCTTTCAGTGTCGCTACTGAGATGTGGAAGATTTTTGGCGATAGGATGGGAAAAAAATTTGAAGCGTCTCGTACTTTTGGTGTTTAAAAACGATTGTCTTAAGGAATATATTTTTTTTATTAACGAAATGTACTTTCTTCTTCAAAAACTAAAAACAGTTAACAAAATTAACAAATAATTTTACCAATTCATTTACAAAATTCTTAATTTTTAAGATCCTGTAATTTCTCTTTCTATCATTTATTCCATTTCTTATTCGTCAGAACCTTCGTACCATTTCTGCTGATTTCTATAGAGTCTATAGAACACGTCCCAGAAAGCCATTCTGTCGTTGAAAGGTCTGGATTTGAAGGTGAGGTCAGCATTTATGTCTATGTATGGCTGTTTTGTCCTCGTGATGGGCTCCCATTTGACTGGAATCAGCTCTGATGTCTCGGGTGTCGGGTCTCTGAGAACAAATATGAAGAGATGTTATTATACAAATGTATTAATCACGTTAGTATTCTAAAACCCTACTCTTGCGTACACTGTAACTGTGACAATGGGCCAATATTTCGTAATAAATTTTGTCACAAATACAGATTATGTTTATTCTAACGCAAATATGGAAAACTGAATTCCCAGAAGAGTTGGGCAGAGGTAGTAACACCCTCATTTCGCTGTTATGTTTAAGTCCCATGTAATAAGGGGCGAGCCTATTGCCATCAATCGGGCACAAATCCAGACTCCAGGCTGCTACTGAAGAATTCCACAAGGAAAAACCCAATAACACTGTGCCCGACATGGTGACCGAACTCAGGATCTCACGGTCAGCAGTCGCGCTTGCTACCACTAGACCAACGAAGCAGTTTGACTGAATTACACCAAACTATTATCTACATGACACATGAAATTTTTCAGGATTTCCCAGACTGCTGTAATAATATTTAGTAATCAGTATTAGACAATCGATTGGACCAGGGCAGGAAGATGATGATAATGATTAGACACTCGATTACTGATTATCAAATATGCAAGTTGTGATGATTTTCAACTTTCGGATAAAAAATAAAACAGTAGGTACTTCTAACATAAGTAAAGAGTGTGATCACTATACTACAAATAAATACTCACCCATACTTAGCGAAGTTCGTCCAAAGCGTTGTTATCCTATCAATTACGACCTGATCTTCAGGAGTCGTTCCGCCACTGAACATTTCCAAGTCGAACAAATAACCCAGCTCATCAGCATGAGTAGCTCCCGTTGAATTTAAGTTCAGTTGTACTTTCACCATATTTCTGCCACCGCTGTATGAGAACATATAACGGTACACAGTCTCGGCACCAATATCTAAAAATTGTTCAGCCATTCGTTGAGTTGGGTGATTCCATACAAAATCCGATGCAAAGTCAATAAGTTCATTTCTTACATTCTCGGTGATCTTCTCATCTCCAAAATAAAAGAGTCTGAGGTAATTACTAGCCTCCTCTGATAAGGAACCCAAATCCATTCCCCGGATTAAAAATTCACCAATATCGAAAGTACGGAAAAATTCTGCATTTGCGGTTTCATATAACAATGCTGCTTCATTGTCGTTGTTTCCAATGATGATTGATGTAGTATTAACTTTAGAAGATTTCATATTTATAGGATGTTCTATTAAAAAGTTTTCAATACCTTCAATTTTCTTTTCCCGACAGGCTGCTGAAACAGAATCGACTATTAGCGATTCGTGAGTTACTCTGATTAATGTATGTGCATCAATAGTGGTCAGATATGCCAGAGCTGTACGTATGTCTGTAGTGTAAAAACCAAATTCTTCTGCCAGTCTCAAGGGTACTGTGGTATCAGTACCCGTCATCCCCCAGGGACTTAGAGCAGGACCGCTTTGTATGATAACTCTTTGGAATAATTTTTCATATGACGAGTACAGATGAAGATTCAAAGATCCACCACCAGCACTTTCACCAAACGCAGTAATTTGGCTGGCATCTCCTCCAAAAGCTTGGATATTCTCATTGATCCATCTCAGAGCTAGCACTTGATCTTTAAGTCCTTGATTTCCAGGGACCTCCGGGATATCTAAACACATGAACCCGTAAGGACCAAGCCTGTAATTGATTGCTACTACAATGACGTCATTTCTCAGTAGAGAGACGGGATCACTGCCTTCTCTATCAGCGCTTCCTTCGACGTTTCCGCCTCCGTGTATCCATACCATTACTGGTAAACGATTTCCAGAGCTGGCGGTACTCGGCACGTAAATATTAATGGTGAGGCAATCGATGGTTCCGACGATAGCACCGAGGTATATCTGAGGGCACACTTTATACTCGTTTGCTGCGAAGATCTTGTCAAATCCTGGATGAGGAACTGATGGCTGTAAATAAAATTGAATATAATATTATTTCTAATTATTGCTTGTATTCAGAAAAAGTCGGCTAGAGTTCTATGCCGCATGCTAACATTGAGTAAATAAAGTGACTTGGTTTAATAAGTTATAAATACATAACAAATTGAATTACAATAAATAAATAATATGTTTAGTGAAATAATACATAAAGTTTTTGATTTAACACACATAATATCACGCCTGTATTCCCCGAAGGATTGGGCAGAGTTGTATAGTAACACTCTCATTTTGCCGTTATCTTTAAGTCCCATGTAACAGGGGGCGAGCTTACTGCACGCCAACCGGGCACAAATCCAAACACCGGACTACTACTGAAGAATGCCACACGGAAAAACCCAATAACACTTTGCCCGAGCAGGGGATCGAACCCAGGACCTCACGATCAGCAATGGCGTTTGCCACCACTAGAGCAACGAGGCAGACACACTACAAAAGAAAGTTAATTATCAACTAAAAAAAATCTAATCAACTTACCCCAAAAGGGTTTTTCTCATCCACGAGTCCATAAGGCACGCCCATGAACTTGGATCCATAATCAGTCCGCAGTCCTCTAATCACACCACTCTTAGTAGAAACGATAGGGTCGACCTCGCACAGTCCTTTGACCAGACCACATACTGAGACCAACAGTGCCACAGACAAAATGTCAAAACGTTGAGTTGTCATATTGACATTGATAATTAAAATGAATAACAATGATTTTTATAACATAACTTTGTGATATCAATATCTGATAATAGTAATTAATGATGATATAATCAGAGTAAACAGGGGCGTTCGTGGCTAATTAACTCAGTCCGTGGATGGGTGGCCGTTCGGTATACCTCGAGACCCCTCCGTGCCTTGGAGAACTGAGGCAGTAACCGGGTTGCGGAGGTCTGATGGCAGTCGCTTCGTGTAAAATACTGGTATTCGGCCGCATTTGGTTAGACTGGGAGCCGACCCCAAACATAGTTGGGAAAAGACTAAGAGGAAGAAGTCAGAGTACACAAATTCACTCAGTCTTACCCCATTACTTTGAAAGGGAGCGTGCTGCTAGCATATTATTGTCAAAGCCTCAGTCGGCTAACAAGAGATCAGACACTAGTTGCTGTCATTTTATGACAACCATAGCTAGGAATGTTCTTGAAAGTCTGAAAAATAAGGTAGATGTGCCGAATTACAAAGTTGGCGACAAATCAAGCTGTACCAAATATAGAGTTCCAAGTACCGAATAGTAGGCAAAACACGTAGTAAAAGTATGGAATACAATTGAAGTAGGCATTCTGCGAATATTCTTACTATTGTTGACAAAAGTGCGATTTGTAGCATAATGCGATTTTATGTATACTTTAAGAGGAAACGCGGGCTGCAAAATATTAATAACTAGCTGTTTCCTAACGGCTCCACCCGCGTTAGAAGTTTTATATATAGCCTATGTTACTCAGTGATAATGTAGCTTTCTAACGGTAAAAGGATTTTATGTAATCGGTCCAGTAGTTTTTAAGTTTATTCGTTACATACAAAAATACAAATCTTTCCTCTTTATAATAGTAGCATAGATTTTAATAGGGTTTTGCGATCTATTTCCGTCCCACCCCTCGAGCAAACCTTACCAATTGAGCGCGAAAAAGACACCTGCATCTCGGACTGATTTCTCCTGTGCAATATTAGCGAAATCATACTTTCGTATTTCCCTGTTTCCTTCTTCAAATCGGAACCCATTTTAATATTTTTTTCTGTAATAATTTAAGAAAGACTATGGTTATGTCTGTATGTCTTTCTTTTACTTTTATATTCGTCAAATTTGTTCGCCAGATGTTTGAAAGCGGTGGTAAAACCGGCTGATTTTTGTAAAATTTGAACATTTTTAGTTCTTTTAATAATTAATTTATTGACAAACAGAAAACATAGGGACATAGTGGTGGTAGATATATATCATAAGGTAAAAAAAATTTGCTCTAGTGACATTATCCAAGGAGGAAACTGAGGAATACGTTTGTATGGATTAAATGCCGACAGAATTTCCTCTTAACGGGCACCTATTTCCAATCAAATCTGTATAATAATAATAATGTTTTTATTTCAAGTGACAATGACTCATAAAAAAAATTGTTAGTAAGACTTACACCTATGTTAGTAGTTACATTTTGTGATGTGTCACTGTCGTAACATCTCATGGGAGATGGCACTACAGCGACTCATGTACACGCAGTCCAGCCTGCTTGCGATCGTGCTCAGGATACTGTTGGAGCTGGCCCGCACTCTGCTCACCAGAGACGCACACTTCTTACGCATTGTTGCATAAAAACAATCTATGTGTGCGTCTGCAAACATCCCCGATGCGCTACAGAAGCGGGGCAGCCCCACCAGCACCCTAAACGCGTTATTATATTGAACACGGAGAGCGTTGTAGAAAGAAAGAAACAAAATGATTTATTTAAGTCTCGTTACAGACATACAAACATAAAATAAAAAATCAACAAAATAAAAAAGTTATATGCCTCCACGAGACAAAAAAAAGGAGCCCATCTCAGCATAATGCTGCTACACCGAAGTATAGCAGCGCTGGTTTTCGGATGGGTTCCGTAGTGAGGCCACGGGCAGCCACGGGCAAAGACATAAATTAATAAATTAATTACATAAATAAAATTAATTAATTAATGAATTATAATTGTACGATCTTTGAATATATCCAGCCCCTAGGCTGCACGTGTAAAAGTCTGTACAGTAGGCTCTGAAGAGGGTGACCTTGACTTCAAACATATACAAAACCAAAATCAAGAGTTCCTTCAACTGAGCCTTTTGCCAAGTATGTTGGGGTCAGTTTCCAGTCTAACCAGATCCAGCTGAATGTATTTAACACGGAGTGACTGCCATCAGACCTCCGCAACCTTACTGGGCAATGCCGATATCCTAAATTTAACCAAAATCAACAGTACAACAAAATTATTTGTATGTACCTGCCTAGCCTTTTCCCAACTAAGTTGGGGTCAGCTTCTAGTCTAACCAGATGCGGCTGAATACCAGTATTTTACACGGAGCGACTGCTGGAAGCTGACCCCAACATAGTTGGGAAAAGGCTAGGCAGAACAACACGGAGCGACTGCCATCAAACCTTCGCAACCAAGTTACTGAGCGATGCCGATATCCTAAGGTTAGACCGGTGGTCAGACTTCCGGGCTTCTGACTACCCGTAACGACTGTCATAGGTATTCGTTAACACCCAGGACCGACTATTTAACGTGCTCTCCGAGGCATGGAGGGGTCTCGATGTGTAACGAACGGTCACCCATCCACGGACTGACTGCGGCAAGCGCAGCTTAAGGCCCAGTATTACGCCGTTGACCTTGCTCAAGTGGGCGTTACCGCTGAGAATGCCCCGCGCACCACCTTATCATAACTACGCGCGAAGCGGTCGCGTCACGAAGTTTCTATTTTGTAGGGCTGGCTGCCACAACTACAACAAATATTTGTATGGCCTACAGATAGTTGTTCCGGGTCTGGATGTTTATGCATGTGAAGATTTGTGTCTGTAAACGCACCCACGATACAGGAGAAATCCTAGTGTGGGACGTTTCTTTGAAAAAAAAAAATTTTTTTTTCTATATATCGAGATAGAAAATGATCGATTTTCAAAAAAATATAACTCAAAAACTAGATTTTGTAGCTAAATGGGGATACAAAATCTTGCATTTAAATGGTTATTTCTGTCTGCTTTTTCAATAAAAATGGGATGTCCGAAAAACGGGCTTCATAAAACACTGTGCGACGCTCGCATAAAAGTAGGTAGCCAGTAGCATATTTCAGAGCAGTGGTTCAGAATGTTTTTAGGTAAAACATTGTATGTTGTAGACAAACAAATACAATAATAATAAATTGTTTGTAAATTATATATAATTGACCCACTATTAAGTGTCTTTATAAAATGTATTTTTTTACAAACAAAGAGCTCGTTGTAATATTAATAAACCAGAAAATATTATCAATGTAACAGCTTTCCATCTCTTCCCATTATTATTTTTATTTCCCATTTTAATTTTCGCGGTACAAAATTATAATTAATTTTGTACCGCGAAAATTAAAATGGAAATTAAAAATTAAAATACGCACTGCGGAGCAAAGCGACACAGGTCCGTCCTCAATAACGTTCCGGAGAACACTGGTGCGGTGCGGGCTACAGGGAAATCAGCAAGCGTATGTCGTAAACATACAAATTAAATCGTATAAAATTAGAAATTAACCATTTAATAAAAAATTATCCATCACTCGATGCAGTTTATCATTTGAAATTTTATGGTATATTTTTAATTATAATAATAATTGTTAATGAAGGGATAAACTGCTTTTAAAGATAATTAAAAGGTATGTTTGAAGATTTTTTTGATGCATTAAAGTATGTTAAATTATGTTTTGAGTTCCATCACTCTATGCAAAAAGGACTTGAAAAAATCATATTTTTTTTACTTGTCAAAATTATTTACGGTTTAAGAGATACACTGCTTTTAAAAACCACCTTTTTGACGGTTTTCAAGACATCTCCGCCTTAAATCGTATGATCCGCGCGGTTGGTAATTAGCCACGAGCCCCTGATATATGACACCATATTTGTATGTATAACTTGTTAATAAAAACAAAATTATAAAAAGTAAAGTATCTATTAGCTGAAATGGTTCAGATTCTTCTTATCTTCGTAATGTGCAGGAAGAACACCATATTCCATCCGAAGCGACGAGTGTCAACGTTAAGATTTGCGCGAGCGCACGCGAGTAGCATTTACTGCAAGCATATGTTTCTGTTTCATGTATATTATATCAAATGATAGGAATTTATTAATAATATGTCACAGCATGTCATTGTAGATAGAAGGAAAACCTGAGTCTAACAATATGTCGTCTTCAGAATAGATTTATATTTAAGAATATACGATCACCTGCACTTACTGCAATTGTACTTCTAAGTCACTGTTACGTGCAAGTGCATATTTTCAGATGTTTAGAATAAACTAAAAATTTGTCACAGCATGCTATAGATAGTAGGAACATCTCACAATATGGTGGTATAGATTTATATAAGTAGAAAGAGTAGCTGTCACCTGTTGCAAGTAGTTTACTCACTGCAAGTGTACTAATGCCACTGGTGCATAAGAAATTGAAGTACCTAGGTATTATATTATTATAACTTTCGTGAGACACATTCATATTTATGATTAGTTACGGTTTACTCACGTGCATTTTCCGGGATTGCCAGAGTTTCGGAACCAAATCATGAGCTGATCACGCGGCGAGGTCGCGAGTCAAACAATAGTCGGGCAATCCCGGAAAATGCACGTCAGTAAACCGTAACTAATCAGAAATATTATAATGATGTTCGGAGTATGTTAAGTCATAGGTCTCGAGTTCAAACCTAAGACACGCACCTCTAACTTTTCGGATTCATTCATGTCCGTATTGTATAATAATCACTTGCTTAGAAACGGTGAAGGAAAACATCGTGAGGAAACCGGCATGCCTGAGAGATATTTCTCGTTGGCATGTGAAGTCAGAGGCCCATGGGCGGCATAAACTCTGACACAGGTTAGTCACTAACCACACGAAAAGAAGAAAAACATGATGTTCGGTTTAGTTTGAAATATCTTACAATATATATATATATATATATATATATATATATTATGTATGTTGAAATAGAACTTATACAGATATCCTAAAATAATAATGTGTTATGTCATAATTATGCATGTACTGATGTCACTTAGATTTAGACCAGTATTAAAAAATATAGATAACGCCGTCAATTGCTGAAAGTATAGATATTTAAGGTTATATCACACAATTAACTCTAGATACCTCAAATACCCCAGATGGGATCAGCCATCTTGTTTTCTGTACACACCTACGACTAGGGTCAACAAGACACGGCGTGAAAAGATTTTTAATAACAGTAAAATGCATTTATTTGGCGACAAATGTCCATATCCAAATACAAAATAAGTCAGATGTAAATTGTGAAATCATATTATTATGATTCAAATATATTTTTTGCTATTTCTCTTCAGAGGAGGCAAGGAGGATAATTAATGTCCTTTGACTGTAGTGAGTTTTTTGTGTCGCTACAGAAATGTGAGAAATTTTCTGCGGGATGTAGAAGGGGAAAGGAAAAATAGAAGCAGGATTCGTACTTTGTTGCAGTGGTTAATAAAAACTTTTGTCTTAACGAATGTGTTTTTTTATTATCAAAAATAAAACTTCCATATAAATTATTTAACAAAAATAAAAAACAATAATTACAAAAATATAAAAACAATCTTAAAATCGAAGATCCATTAATTTCTCTTCCTTTTTGAAATTCTATTATTTATCCCTTTTCTTATTCGTCAGAATTTACATACCATTTCTGCTCATTTCTATAGAGCCTATAGAAGAGGTCCCAGAAAGCCATTCTGTCATTGAAAGGTCTGGACTTGAAGGTGAGGTCAGCATCTATGTCTATGTATGGTTGTTTTGTCCTCGTGATGGGTTCCCATTTGACCGGGAGCAGCTCTGATGTGTCGGGTGTCGGGTCTCTGAGAACAAATATGAAGATGTTATTATACAAATGTATTAATCACGTCAGTATTCTAAAACCTAAACCTACTGTTCCGTACACTGTGACTGCGGCGGATAGGCCAATATTTCGTAATAAATTCTATAACAAATGCATATTTTGCTTATTGTACATCATTATTATGTTTCATTCTGATTCATGAAATTTCCCAGAATATTATAATAACATCAACAATCAGTATTAAATAATCGATTACTGATTATCTCAAATATGTAAGTTGCGATGATTTTCAACAACCAGATTACAAAACTTCGAAAATTAGTACACTTTCACAATGATTAATGTATACTTACACAATGACTACCTTGATATTATTTATTACAGTAGGTATACTCGTTATCTTGAGATTTTTAACGGTTACAAAAAATAGAGTGCAAATAATAAGAATTTATATTGATTCTATTAATTCTAAGTAGCTGTGTACAGTCAGTTGTACAGTCTTTAAAATTCTGCTACATTTATAAAATCATAAAATTACTCACCCATACTTAGCGAAGTTAGTCCAAAGCGTTGTCATCCTATCCATCACGAGCTGATCTTCAGGAGTTGTTTCTCCACTGAACATTTCCAAGTCAAACAAATAACCCAGCTCATCAGCATGAGTAGCTCCTGTTGAATTCAAGTTAAATCCTGCAGTCACCATATTTCTGCCACCGCTGTATGAGAACATATAACGGTACACAGTCTCAGCACCATTATCTAAAAATTGTTCGGCCATTCGTTGAGTTGGGTGATTCCATACAAAATCTGATGCGAAATCTGTAAGTTCATTTCTTACATTCTCAGTGATCTTCTCATCTCCAAAATAAAAGAGTCTGAGGTAATTACTAGCCTCCTCTGATAATGAACCCAAATCCATTCCCCGGGTTAAAAATTCACCAATATCGAAGGTAGGGAAAAATTCTGCATCTGCGGCTGCATATAACAATGCTGCTTCGTTGTTGTTGTTTCCAATGATGATTGATGTAGTATTCACTTTAGATGTTTTAATATTAATAGGATGCTCTGTTATAAAGTTTTCAACACCATCAATTTTCTTTTCCAGGCAGGCTGTTGAGACGGAATCGACTACTAACGATTCGTGGGTTACTCTGATTAATGTATGTGCATCAATAGTTGACAGATATGCCAGAGCTGTACGTATGTCTGTAGTGGGATAACCCAATTCTTTTGCCAGTCTCAAGGGTACTGTGGTATCAGTTTCCATCATCACCCAGGGACTTAGAGCAGGACCACTCTGTATGATTACTCTTTGGAAGAATTGTTCGTATGATGAGTACAGATGAAGATTCAAAGATATACCACCGGCACTTTCACCAAACGCAGTAATTTGGCTGGCATCTCCTCCAAAGGCTTCAATATTCTCATTGATCCACCTCAGAGCTAGCACTTGATCTTTAAGTCCTTGATTTCCAGGGACCTCCGGGATATCTAAACACATGAACCCGTAAGGACCAAGCCTGTAATTGATTGCTACTAGAATGACGTCATTTCTCAGTAGAGAGACGGGATCATTGCCTTCTCTATCAGCGCTTCCTTCGACGTATCCACCACCGTGTATCCATACCATTACAGGTAAACGTTTCCCTGGGGTGGCGCTATCTGGCACGTAAATATTAATGGTGAGGCAATCGATGGTTCCGACGGTAGCACCGAGGTATATCTGAGGGCATACTTTATACTCGTTTGCTGCGAAGACTTTGTCAAATCCTGGATGTGGGACTGATGGCTGTAAATAAAATGGAATATAATTATTTCCAATTTTTGCTTGTACCTATGCCATGTGGTAATTCATGATATGCCAGCTAGAGTTATGTTTCATATGTTAAAATCGTTGAATAAGATCAGTTGGGTTTAATAAAGTATTAATACATAGTACATTGAATGGCAATGATTATTACATTAATTGTATATAGCACCTGAGAAACTACACTCGGGAGAAATGAATCCGGGTCACCAACATGAACCTTCATATCTCAGAAAACATTGTTTTGTTTATATTGATAACCCGGATTCATTGCTCTCGGCTGTATTTGATTTACTACTTCAGAAAGTTAATTATTAACTAACAAAAATCAAATCAACTTACCCCGAAAGGATTGTTCTTATCTACCACTCCATAAGGCACGCCCATGAACTTGGATCCATAATCAGTCCGTACTCCTCTAATCACACCACTCTTAGTAGAAACAATAGGATCTACCTGGCACAGTCCTTGGACCAGACCACAAACTGAGACCAATAGTACCAGAGACCACATGTCTAAAGCTTGAGTCGTCATATTGGTAATGATAATTAAAACGATTAACAACGCTTTATATACCGCAATATTGTGATATCGATATCTGATAATAACTTATAATTAATGATAACATAATCAGAGGAAATAAAGTAACAACAGAAGATAAAAAAATCAAATCAGTCCTAGCCTATGACTTTGAACGAGAGCGTGCAAATAGCGTATTAAGCCTCAGTCGGCTAGCAAGTGACGAGACGTATTTTCCAGTTTCTGTAATTCTAAGACAATAACTAAAACAGAAAACAAACCATTTTTTTAATGTTCCTAATTTAATATTTATTAAAAACTTAGGTGCACTGTCAATAGTTCCTATAACGGCTGTCATAGCTATTCGTATGACACCCGGAATCAACTGTTTAACGTGCTTTCCGAGGTACGGAGCCACTATCCACGGAATCACCGCGGCAAGCGCAGCTTAACCTCGCAAATTGTTTGATCCGCGCGGTTGGCAATTAGCCACGAGCCTCTCGGTGCTCTATGACGGGGATAATAGACGTAGACAAAAACGCTGGCAGGCTCAAATGGGGTAGGGCGGGTCACGTCAGCCGCATGCATATCGGGGCACGCCGTAATAGCGGCGGTAAGACCCGTTATGAAGAAGTGGCTGGAGAGACGGCAGTGCGCCCTCTGCTTCCAGCTGACGCAGGTACTCTCGGGACATGGCTGTTTCGGGAAGTACCTGTGTCGTATAGGCCGGGAGCAAACGCCCGGATGTCAACACTGTGTGGACTGCCCTGAGGACACGGAGCAGCACACGTTGCAAATGTGGCCTAGTTGCGGCAATGAGTGGTGATATCGCTTCCAGCGGTGGTTCTGTCCGTGGTGGGGAGCAAGAGTGCGTGGGAGGCAATCGCTTCCTTTTGTGAGGAGGTGAATCACCTCCTCACAAAAGGTGACTATCACCTCAGGTGATGGTCACCAAGGAGGTAGTGGAGAGGGACAGGGAGGCTTCTACCTCTCTCCATTCTCGCGCTAGACGCACCGGGCGCCGCAGGGCGCACGACGATCTCCGGCCACCGTAGTGAATAGCTTGCGGGCGGCGGGTTAGAGGACCCGTCGCTCGACTAGTAACAGGCCGAGGAGGATGATGTGCCGTGTTCCGTGCGCGTCTCTCAGAAGGATGTGGGGCATGGGGAAATAAAGCCCTACCAAAAGAGAGGTCCACCTGAAGCTGGTGGACCAAAACCTGTCGGGGTTGCGGTGCATGCAATAGCAAATCCCGTGACCCGGGCCATGGGTTAGAAAGAAGAACACCGTGGGTTCTTAGCCGGTAAGTCCGGCAGAACTCCCCGCCTTCCTCGGGTGAGGAAAATCCAAGAGGATTTCCCCACGATAAAAAAAGATAAAAATAATAAGTCGCATGCATAACGACCGCTGGGCAAGAGTTTCCATACAATGGGTGCCTGAAGATGGACGGCGCCGCCGTTGTCGGCCCAGAAAGAGGTGGCGAGATGACCTGGACATGTACCCCGAGGGCATGTTTGAGACGGTGTAGGAAAAGCATACATCGAAGAACTTGGGTCTTTTCCCAGCAGTGGGAGAGTATAGGCTGACATCGTTAGATGTTCCTACAATCAACAACGACATACTGTGACAAAACATAACATCACGCCTTGTATTACCCGTAGGGTAGGGCAGAAGTGTATAGTAACACCCTCTTTTCGCCGCGCACAAATTCAGACTCCGGGCTGCTACTGAGGAATTCCATACGGAAAAACCCAATAATACTTTGCCCGACCTGGGGATCGAACCCAGGACCTAACGATCAGCAGTCGCGCTTGTCACCACTAGACCAACGAGGCAGTTTGACTGAATTACACTTAACTATTATCTTACATGACTTGTGAAAATTATCAAAATTTCCCAGACTGATATAATAATATTTAGCAATCAGTATTAGGCAATCGATTACCTACGGATTATCAATATTTGCACATCTATATAGCGACACAGAAAAACTACAATCAAAGGACATTAATTGTCTCCTTTGCCTCCTCTGAAGAGGAGACAGAAATAACAAAAGAAAAAATAGAATCATAATAATTTGATTTCACAATTTACATCTGACTTATTTAGTATTTGGACATGTACGTCAAATAAACTTTTTTTTTTACACTATTATAAAGGGTAGGGCACGCCGCAATAGCGGTGGTATGACCCGTCATAGAGGAGTGGCTGGAGAGGCGGCATGGCGCCCTCAGCTTCCGGCTGATGCAGGTACTCTCGGGACACGGTTGTTTCGGGAAGTACCTGTGTCGTATATGCAGGGGGCAGTCGCCCGGATGTCACCACTGCGACTGCCCCGAGGACGCGGTGCTGCACACGCTGCAGGCGTGTCCAGCTTGGGGGTCGCGGCGGTCGGCGGTAACCTCTCGCTTCCAGCCGTGGTTCTGTCCATGGTCAGGAGCGAGGGTGCGTGGGAAGCCATCGCCTCCTTTTGCAAGGGGGTGATGGCGACCAAGAAGGAGGCGGAGAGGGAGAAGGAGCGGTTTGCTCCCTTCCCGCGCCAGACGCACAGTGGGAAAAAAATGACTTTTTTTGGACAAAAATCTGCCTACACTTCAATTTTTGACGTATAGCTGCCATTTTTTTATACACTCCTGAGATAACAAATTTTGGTGTGTCACTGCCACTTTTCCTTAAAAGTCAATACCATAACCTTAAAAAATCGGGAAATAGAATATAGAATAGAATAGAATATGCATTTATTTGTCAGAATATTGTATGTACAAAGTTGTTATGTGCATTGTGTATTACGATCTAATATTCTGCCGTTTCCGGCGTACAAATATGGTTTGTAAAATTATGGGTCATCAGTACATGCAAATTTAGTTGTTAATAATTAGGATTACAAATAAATTAAATAAATTGAAAAATAATTATTGTTAAAGAGATTAATTATATAAGTCAAAATTCAATAAGGTCAAGGAGATAAAATATGATTTATAGGCAATGGTGTCAAATATTTAGAGGTAAACTTATCATTCATAAAATCTTCAATCGAGTAATAACATTTGCTTAAAAGAAAGTTAAATAATTTACATTTGAATGTTCTGAGGCTGGGAGTTTTGAAGCCATCAGGTAATTTGTGATAAGCAGTGATGGACATGCAGTATACATTGTTAGAAAACAATTTAATTCTACGCCTAGGAACATTAAGCTTATGCACTTTGCGGCTGGGTCTGGATACAACATCACAAAAATGAAGCCAACACAATTTCTAAAAACAAATATTTTAACAAAAATCAGTTTCCAGGGGTTTTTCAGGTCCCTGATCATGAATTTATTGTCTGTTTATAAAAATTCTAAATGGCAGATACAATATGGCGGCCCAAAAAAATTTTGCTTTATTTTGCTTTTTTCCTTATAAATTGATACGTTATGGTATTGACTTTTAAGGAAAAGTGGCAGTGACACACCAAAGTGTGTTATCTCAAGAGTTTATAAAAAAATGGCAGTGATACGTCACAAATTGAAGTGTAGGCAGATTTTTGTCCAATAAAAGTTTTTTTTTTCCCACTGCCATACGCACCGGGCGCTGGAGGCCGCGCGTACGCGACGACCTCCAGCCATCCTAGTGTGTGGCCTGCGCCGAGAAGGCGGCACGCTGTGTTCCGTGCGCGCTTCTCAGGATTATGTGGGGCAAGACCCCACAGAGGAGAGGTCCGCCGAGGGTTGGCGGACCTGGACCTGCCGGGGTTGCGGTGCATGCTTTTGCGAATCCCGTGACCCCGGCCGAACGGTCAGGAGAAGGAACACCGTTGGTTTGTAGCTGGTAAGAGTCCGGCAGACCTCCTCGCCTTCCCCGGGCGAGGGACATCAATAAGGATTTTCCAACGATAAAAAAAACGCTATTATAAAGGGTATCTTTTCACACTGTGTGTTGCCTAGCCGGAGTCGTCGGTGTGTATAGAAAACAAGTTGACTGACTCAAACCGGGGTATTTGAGGTGTCGAGAGTTAATTGTGTGATATCATCCTAAATATCTATACTTTCAGCAATTGACGGCTTCCTATAACAGTAATACTGATCTAAATCTTAGTGATATCACTCCATGCATTGACATAATCCTTTATTTTTATAGATATATTTCTACATCTATTAACATATTTATATTATAAGATATTTCGAACTAATCCGAACATCATAAAGGTAAGGTATAAGGTATAACGGGCTGGTGTCCGCAACTCCACGTCTGAGCACGTATTTTGCACATCATCTTCTTCTTTGGTTGTGGTTAGTGACTAACCTGTGTCACATTCTATTATGGCTTCACATGCCCTCGAGAAATATCTCTCAGGCATGCCGGTTTCCTCACGATGTTTTTCCTTCACCGTTTTAAGCAAGTGATAATTATACAATACGCACATGAATCCGAAAAGTCAAAGGTGCGTGCCTTGGGTTCGAACTTGAGATCTATGACGTGGCAGTCCGACGGTTACACCACAAGGTTATCACTGCTGTTAAAAGCAGCTAAGGTAGCTTAATGAGTGTTAATTTACCACACAAAACCCTGTTGGTGTAGGCATAGATAATGCATGTAAATACGTTAGTACAAACGTTATACTTCGACCTGTATAATCGGCACCGTCTGATTTGTCACCATCTCCATAATCCATCCACCATCTCTAGACTGATGTCACTTTAGATATTACTTCTATTGAATTTCTGTTAACCCTAGAACCGTACCTATATTAGACTTTAAGTAACAGTACCCAGGGGTGACGGAGTACCCCAGTTAACAAAACATAATGTTTACATTAAAATAAATATTTTTTAATAAGCAACTTGCATAGACTTTTATGGCACTTATTTCTCACATAATACATTTGTACAACGTCCCAAAAATATCTCTCCTTGAAATAAAACTAGTATGCCCAGAGTAAGACAATTTATTGCATAGAGTATCGTGAAGGCCATGTTTTGCAGGAAAATCTTAACACCGCGATTTACAAAAGTGACGTCGTGGCACAACGTCATCTGTTACTTAATAGAGGTACTAAACTAATGACAAATAAATGTTGACTTTTTCGTATATAGAAATAAGGTTATAATAAGGTTTGTATAGAAACTATTTAAACAGATTAGACAACAATTAAGCCAAAATAAAAGGAACTTTTCTTAACAGTTTTGGCAAATCTCTTTCTGGTGGTCAAAACATATACATTTTTTACTTTTTTATCATCGAGCATGATTTACAATCTTTCGACATGGGACAAAATAAACATCTCCCAGATTTTGAATCTGAAGGGGTTGGGGCATCAGATGACCGCTTTTTCCTATTATACCGCCAATATTTCTTTGGAGATGCATTGGCACAACAAAGTACCCAGGGGTACTGGAGTACCCCAAGCACGCCTTGCCACGACCACACATTAACAGGACTCCCGCCCGACTGATGATTCTACGCAACCCCCCGCTCCACGAAAATACACGGTAGCGCGAAAAGATCCGTTGTGTAACAAGAAAGTTATCGCACATTTATTAATTTATTTTTGATACCCCAGGGTACGGTTCTAGGGTTAAAAACCTTCATTAACCTAGAAATTTTGGATTGAGATCGGTTATTGGGATCGGCCATTAGAATCTTAGAAACAAGCAAACACGTGTGATCGCCTGTTAGCGGCCTGAGGCTTTGACAAAAATAAGTTCACACCCAAATACTAAATAAGTCAGATGTAAATTGTCAAATCATAGGTACTATTATGATTCTAATTTTTTTTGCTATTCCTGTCTCCTCTTCAGAGGAGGCAAGGAGGACAATGTCTTTTGACTGTAGTGAGTTTTCTGTGTCGCTACAGATATGTGCGAGATTTTCTGCGGGATATAGGAGGGGAAAGGAAAAATAGAAGTAGGATTCTTACTTTGTTGCAGAATGGTTAATAAAAACTATTGTCTCATCGAATGTTTTTTTTTTTATTAGCAAAAATAAAACTTCCACATAAATTATTTAACAAAAATAAAAAACAATAATTACAAAAACATAAAAACTATCTTAAAATTGAACATCCATTGATTTCTCTTCCTTTTTGAAATTCTATTATTTACCCCTTTTCTTATTCGTCAGAATTTTTATACCATTTCTGCTGATTTCTATAGAGTCTATAGAACACATCCCAGAAAGCCATTCTGTCATTGAAAGGTCTGGATTTGAAGGTGAGGTCAGCATTAATGTCGAGGTATGGCTGTTTTGTCCTCGTGATGGGTTCCCATTTGACCGGGAGCAGCTCTGATGTGTCGGGTGTCGGGTTTCTGAGAACAAATATGGAGAGATGTTATTATACAAATGTTTTAATCACGTCTATGTTCTAACCTAACCCTATTATTGCGTACACTGTGACTGCGGCGATAGGCCAATATTTCGTAATAAATTCTATAACAAATATAACTATCGACTCTAAATTGCAGTGGGGTGTTCATATTACTGCCCTGTCGGCGAGGTTAAGTTCTACTACATATGCAGTTGGAAAATTAGGCAGCTGACTGATGTGGCTACAGCTAGGTTAGTGTACTTCGCTTATTTCCACAGCATTATGTCCTACGGCATTCTGTTGTGGGGCTCAGCAGCTGACGTTGATTCGGTTTTTATTTTACAAAAGAGCCGTGCGATTTATATCCTGGGTTCCCGCGAGTCCCTTAGAAACGTGTTTAAAGATATTAGCATACCTACTCACTTTGCCGTCACTCTACATCTTGGAAAATATATTGTATGTTAGAAAAAAATTACATTTGTTTAATGTTAGGGGCGATTTTCATGATAAAAACACACGGCATAAACATAAAATTCTGGTACCTAAATTTAGATTAAGTAAAACCAGTAAGTCATTTTTAGGTAATGGCGTACGTTTTTATAATAAACTGCCAAAATCTGTAACAGATCTTACCGAGGGAAAATTCAAAACCCATATTAAACGTGTCCTTACTCAAAAAGCATACTACAAGACTAAGGACTACGTTGACGACAGAGATGTTTGGCAATTGTTCTTGCACATGTGGCTTCCCTGGAACCTCATTATCAACATATGTGTATGTCTATTAACTATCCTCAATTATGATTATTTATTTTTTTATTGCTATCATTACTCTCAAGATATCTTTATCTTATTTTACAATGATTTTTTGGCTAAGTTTTGATGATATTTAATTATGTCAATTGTTTTATATAGTTTAGCTTCCTTTTCACTTTTGTAAATGTGAGAACTTTGTGGACCTGCATCTATAAATTTGTAAATTACTGTTACTCATATTGTTTTTTTATTTGTTTTTTAATTATTGTACTCAAGTCTTTTAGTACTACATCATTCATTGGTCTGTGATCAGGACTTCATTGTTCTCTCGCTATCCTTAATCATTGTACTGTATCCACTGAAATTGTTAAACATATTTTTTTTAAAAGAGTAACCAGTTTCTAACCGGCTCTTCTCCATAGGAAACGACTAATTGGAACCGTGCATCTAAATTCGACTTTTCATAAGCACCTGTATTGGTTTATAGGATTCTTTTTTTTTGACATTTTGCTTATTCTACATCATTATTATTCTTCATTGAGATTCAGGAAATTTCCCAGAATATTATAATAACATCAACAATCAGTATTAGACAATCGATTACTGATTACATCAAATATGTAAGTTGCGATGATTTGCAACTACCAGATTACAGAACTTGGAAAATTAGTAAAGAGTATGATCATTACTTACACAATGACTACCTTGATATTATTTGTTATAGTAGGTATACTCGTTACCTTGAGATTTTTAACGGTGACAAAAAATAGAGTGCAAATTAGAAGAATTTATGTTGATCGGGCAATAACATGATTCTATTAGGTCTCAGTAGCTGTGCATTATTGTATTTATAGTCTATAAAATTCTGTTACATTTATGATATCACAGAATTACTCACCCATACTTAGCGAAGTTAGTCCAAAGCGTTGTCATCCTATCCATCACGAGCTGATCTTCAGGAGTTGTTTCTCCAGTAAACATTTCCAAGTCGAACAAATAACCTAGCTCATCAGCATGAGTAGCTCCTGTTGAATTCAAGTTAAATCCTGCAGTCACCATATTTCTGCCACCGCTGTATGAGAACATATAACGGTACACAGTCTCGGCACCATTATCTAAAAATTGTTCGGCCATTCGTTGAGTTGGGTGATTCCATACAAAATCTGATGCGAAGTCTGTAAGTTCATTCTTTACATTCTCGGTGATCTTTTCATCGCCAAAATAGAAAAGTCTGAGGTAATTACTAGCCTTCTCCGATAAGGAACCCAAATCCATTCCCCGGGTTAAAAATTCACCAATATCGAAGGTAGGGAAAAATTCCGCATCTGCGGCTGCATATAACAATGCTGCTTCGTTGTTGTTGTTTCCAATGATGATTGATGTAGTACTCACTTTAGATGTTTTAATATTTATAGGATGCTCTGTTATAAAGTTTTCAACACCATCAATTTTCTTTTCCAGGCAGGCTGTTGAGACGGAATCGACTACTAACGATTCGTGGGTTACTCTGATTAATGTATGTGCATCAATAGTTGACAGATATGCCAGAGCTGTACGTATGTCTGTAGTGGGATAACCCAATTCTTTTGCCAGTCTCAAGGGTACTGTGGTATCAGTTTCCATCATCACCCAGGGACTTAGAGCAGGACCACTCTGTATAATTACTCTTTGGAAGAATTGTTCATATGATGAGTACAGATGAAGATTCAAAGATATACCACCAGCACTTTCACCAAACGCAGTAATTTGGCTGGCATCTCCTCCAAAGGCTTCGATATTCTCATTGATCCATCTCAGAGCTAGCACTTGATCTTTAAGTCCTTGATTTCCAGGGACCTCCGGGATATCTAAACACATGAACCCGTAAGGACCAAGCCTGTAATTGATTGCTACTAGAATGACGTCATTTCTCAGTAGAGAGACGGGATCATTGCCTTCTCTATCAGCGCTACCTTCGACGTATCCGCCTCCGTGTATCCATACCATTACAGGTAAACGTTTCCCTGGGGTGGCGCTATTTGGCACGTAAATATTAATGGTGAGGCAATCGATGGTTCCGACGGTAGCACCGAGGTATATCTGAGGGCATACTTTATACTCGTTTGCTTCGAAGATCTTGTCAAATCCTGGATGTGGGACTGATGGCTGTAAATAAAATTGAATATAATTATTTCCAATTTTGCTTGTACCTATGTAATTTCTGGTATTTTCATGATATGTCAGTTTTGTGCAATATTTTATAATCTAGTTAATAAAATCAGTTGGGTTCGTAAGGTACCTATAAATACATAGTACATTGAACGGCAATTAATATTATAACATGATTTGTATATAGCACCTGAGAAGCTACACTTGGAAGCAATGAATGCGGGTCACCAACATAAACCTTACTATCTCCGAAAAAATGTTAAACATTGTTTAATATTGTTTTGTTTATGTTGATGACCCGGATTCATTGCTCTCGGCTGTATTTGATTTACCAATTCAAGAGAAAGTTAATTATTAACTAATAAAAATCAAATCAACTTACCCCGAAAGGATTGTTCTTATCTATCACTCCATAAGGCACGCCCATGAACTTGGATCCATAATCAGTCCGTACTCCTCTAATCACACCACTCTTAGTAGAAACGAGAGGGTCTAACCTGGTCAGTCCTTGGACCAGACCACAAACTGAGACCAATAGTACCAGAGACCACATTTCCAAAGCTTGAATTAAAACGAATAACAGCGGTTTATATACCGCAATATTGTGATATCGATATCTGATAATTTCTAATAATAATTAATGATGATATAATCAGAGGAAATAAAGTAACAATAAAAGATAAAAAATCAACTCAGTCCTAGCGCATGACTTTGCACGAGAGCGTGTAGGTAGCTGGCGTATTAAGGCTCAGTCATCTAGCAAGCGATCAGACGTGTTTACCAGTTTATGTCATTCTAAGACAATAACTAAAAAAAAAACATTTTTTTTTCAAATTTTCTTAGTTTAATATTTATTAAAAACTTAGGTTCACGGTCAGTAGGTCCTACAATAGCTGTCATATATATGGATATCACCACTGTATGTACTGCCCTGAGGACACAGCGCAACACACGTTGGAAGTGTGCGCTGCGTGGACAACGCAGCGCCGTGACCTGGTTGGGGCAGTGGGTGGTGATCTCTCGCTTCCGGCCGTGGTTCTGTCCATGGTGGGGAGCGAGAGTGCGTGGGAGGCTGTCGCTTCCTTTTGTGCGGAGGTGATAGTCGCCAAGGAGGTAGCGGAGGCGACAGGGAGGCGTCTACCTCCCTCCCTTCTCGCGATAGACGTACCGGGCGCTGTAGGGCGCACATCAATCTCCGGCCACCGTAGTGAGTGGCCTGCGGGCGGCGGATTTGGGGACCCGTCGCCCAACCAGTAACAGGCACCGGAGGATGACGTACCGTGTTCCGTGCGCGCCTCTCAGAAGGATGTGAGGCGTGGGAAAATAAGGCCCCACCAAAGGAGAGGTCCACCAGGTTCTGGTGGACCAAAACCTGCCGGGGTTTTGGTGCATGCAACAGCAAATTCCGTGACCCGGGCCATGGAGAGCATGGAGGGCATGGAGAGCATTAGAAAGAAGAACACCGTGGGTTCTTAGCCGGTAAGTTCGGCAGAACTCCTCACCTTCCTCGGGTGAGGAAAATCCAAGAGGATTTCCCCACGATAAAAAAAAGATACAAATAATAAGTCGCATGCATAACGACCGCTGGGCAAGAGTTTCCATACAATGGGTGCCTGAAGATGGACGGTGCCGCCGTTGTCAGCCCAGAAAGAGGTAGCGAGATGACCTGGACGTGTACCCCGAGGGCATGTTTGAGATGGCGAAGGAAAAGCATACATGGAAGAACTTGAGTCTTTCCCCAGCAGTGGGACAATACCTACAGGCTGACATCGTTAAATGTTCCTACAATCTACACCGACATACGATGACATAACATAACATCACGCCTGTATTCCCCGAAGAGTTCAGCAGAGGTATTTTTTAATACACCTTCGTTTCGCCAGTTAAGTTTAAGTCCCATGTAACACGGGGCGAGCCTATTACCAATCAACGGGCTACAAATCCAGACCATGGCTGCTACTGAAAAATTCCTAATGGAAAAACCCAATAACACTTTCCCTGACCTGGGGATCGAACCCAGGACCTCACGATCAGCAGACGCGCTTGCTACAAGGCAGTCCTGGAAGGCAAGCTGTGACATATTGTTAGTATATTCCCATCATCTGATATAATGCACTTAAATGAAACACGAACGTAAGTACACTTGCAGTAAGTGCTACTCGCGTGCGCTCGCGTAAATCTTAACTTTGCCACTCGTCGCTTCGGACGGGGTACGGTATGTTATTGTTTTGGGAAATACTTCTTATTGTTTGTTTAAAAATTATTTGCATATTAGTGTGATGTCTTTAGTTAGTAGAATAAATGCTGTGGAAATGCGTTCCTTGCGAAGTATGTGCGGTGTAACTTTGTATGGTAGATTGAGGAATGATATGATTAGACACAGTTGCGGTTTAAAAGATGATGTAGTAGTGACAAAAATTGAAAGGAATATGCTTAGGTGGTTTGGTCATGTTGAAAGATTGAGTGAACGGCGATTAATATAAGGAATTTATAAGGCGGATGTCAGTGGAAACGCCGTTGGAGGACGCCCTAGAAGGACATATCGATGTTATTGGTGATGTTCTTCAACAAGGACAGGTGCGACAGGTGTTAACCGGCGCACGTGTATGACAAGATGTATGAATGTGAACGAAGCGAGAGGAGTATGTAGAGATCGTAGCATGTGGCGTTCTTGGGGATAGGCAGAAACTATAGAACGCCACATGTTACAGTCCTTATTATACTCATTTCGCTTCATCCATATTCATACATCTTGTCATACACGCGCATAAATAAGCATACTGCTTTAAATTTTTGTCACTTCATCACTTTTTTAAAAATTTACTTAGACGAAAATAATTATTTAAGTAAAGACATAATAATGTTATTGTACATGCACCCAGCTACTTACCCGATCGCGTCTGGATGCTCCCGGCACCGGAAATGACGCCACTGGCAGCCCTCGCCATCTGCCATGAACGTTTTCCACTACCCACCAGGGACGGACTCAAAGACAAATTTTTAAATATTGTTTTTTACTATTTTTGTAAGGCGAGGGGCTCGTGGCTAATTAATAACCGCGCGGATTATACGCTTTGCGAGGTTAAGCTGTATTTTCCACGGTCAGTCCGTGGATGGGTAACCGTTTGTTACATATCGAGACTCTTCTATGCCTCGCAGAGCTCACGTTAAACTGTCGGTCCCGGGTGTCGTACGAATACCTATAACAGTCGTTACAGGTAGTCGGAAGTCCGAAAATCTGATAACCGGTCTAACCTTAGGATATCGGCATTACCCAGTAAATGGGTTACAGAGGTCAGATGGTAGTCGCTCCGTGTAAAATACTGGTATTCAGCCGCATCTGGTTAGACTGGAAGCTGACCGCGACATAGTTGGGAAAAGTCTAGGTAGAACGAACTGTTTTTGTAAGGCGAATGTAAAAAAGTTTGTTCTCTTATTAGCTGTGAACAACAGTTGTGTCATTTGCCTAGTATAGTCCATTAATCCAATACTTTTAAGCACTTCTGCCATGTGAGGTTCTAGGTTTGATTTCAGATTGAGGTAAAGAATTGTTTGGTTTTGCTGTCAAGCATTTGTCGGTGGCAGCCCTTAGTTAAATATAATACATGAAACCTAACAAACTCTGGGTGTACAAAAAAAACATTTTCAGTTAACCTCTCAAGAAATAGGTACCTACGTGTCTTTGTTTTCCGGATAAACAGACAGACGGGCCGAAAAAAAAATCTGTGCATTTTAAACTAAGAACCATACAATACGCAATTTATGTCACGTTTTACAAGAACATATCACATGTCGTGTGTAACAAATGGTAAGGGGGTGTCAAATAGGGATCTCGTATAACACCCCTTACCCGAGTCCGTACCTGTTACATATCTATTTATCGATTCTCGGCCAGCAATCTGATATATTAAGCGCTTACATACGCCGGCGGAATTATCCACATTCAGCTGCTACCGTATCGATTTAATCGATTACCGTGTAACGTAGAACAAACTGAACTGTATTTGTCCCGGGTTTGGTTCCTGAGTTAGGCAGTGTATTAGGTTTTTTGGTAATCTTTCTTAGTAGTAGTCCGGAGATAAGAATTTTGCCCGATAAATTTAATATAAATAAAATGTGAAAACAAGATAGGGTGACGTCTGGACTGCCCTTTTTAAGATAGAACTTGACTCCATTGTATATTAACACAACATAACATCACGCCTTGTATTTCCAGAAGATTTCGGCAGAGGTGTTTTTTATATACACCCTCGTTTCGTCAGTTACGTTTCAGTCCTACGTAATAGCTAAGAGGCGAGCCTATTGTCATTAACCGCGCACAATTCCAGACTTCGGGCTCCTACTGAGAAATTCGTAATGGTAAACCCAATAACACTTTGCTTGACCTGGGGATCGAACCCAGGACTCAGCAGCCGCGCTTGCGACCACTAGACTATCGAGGCAGTTATTTCGCTTTCTTATAGGGATATTTCCATAGATATAATTCTATAACATCCTAGCAGTGATAACCTAGTGGTGACCGTTGGACCGCCAAGTCACAAGTCTGGAGTACGAACCCAAGGCACGCACCTCTAACTTTTCGGATTCATGTGCTTATTGTATAATTATCACTTACTTAAAAACGATGCTGGAAAATATCGTGAAGCAACCGGCATGCCTGAGAGATATTTCTCGACGGCATGTGAAGCCAAGTCAGTGGCCCACGGGCGGCTTCAACTCTGACACCAGGTTAGTCACTAACCACACGAAAAGAAGATTCAGTACACCCATTTAAGATACTATTTGAACCGTCCATATGAAACTAGAGCTACCTCGTTGGTCTAGTGGTGGCAAACGCGACTGCTGATTGTGGGGTCTTGGGTTTGATCCCCAGGTCGGGCAAAGTGTTACTGGGTTTTTCCTTGTGAAATTCCTCAGTAGCAGCTCAGAGTTTGGATTTGTGCCCGGTTGATGGCAATAGGCTCGCCCCTTATAACATGGGATTTAAACATAACGGCGAAATGAGGGTGTTACTATACACCCCTGCCCAACCCTTCGGGGAATACAGGCGTGATGTTATGTTTATATAATTCGATACAGCCATTAAGATACTATTTGAATCGTCCATATGAAACTGGAGCTCGTTAGCCATAAATTGTACGTTCTACTTGCAGTTGAAACAAAAAAAAAAAGTTTTCATGTCAGTAACACTTGGCCAGAACATTCCTCAGAAACTTCTAACAATTCCTGTTACATACTGCACTGAAGTTTAGTTTCTAAACTGTTTGTAGATCAAGTACTTAGTTTATTGGTAACTAGCTAACTGCCGCGGCTTCGCTTGCTTGGTATGTCGATGTAAAGTATGCCATGTTCTTTTTCTAATTTCAGGCTATCTTCGTGCCCAGTTTCATCGAAATTTGTTCAGCAGTTTAGTCGTGAAGAAGTAACAAATAGACAGACAAACAAACTCATAATGCCAAAGAGGAAATTGCTATAATCACCACGTACCCACTCACTTGACCATCCTGTTGACGTAAACTCAGCGAAATCGCATTGTTCGATTCTCACGGGTGAACATGATGACAACACGAAATGATGATGACGTAGTGCCATTTCTATAATATACTAGCGGACCCAACAGACGTCGTCCTGCCCGGAGAATTTGGTGACATACCGACAGCAGCGCCACCTACCGGGTCCAATTTTGAATCTAAACCATCCAGGGCGCCACCCAAACGCATACAAAAAAATTCATTCAAGTCGGTCCAGCCGTTTAGGAGGAGTTCAGTGACATACACACGTACAGTCGAATTATACATATACCTATATAGATAAACTATCTTTTGCCCACAGCTTCGCTTGTGTGATTTTTTTTCACCCGCTTAGGGGAGAAATTTTGAAAAATCCTTCCTTAGTGGATGCCTACGTTATAAAAGGTACCCGCTGCCAAAATTTAAGGTTTATTAATTTCCAATTGATGCTAGCCAACTCTGCTCCCATTTAAAAAAATGAACATAGACAAATTTATAAATGTAAAAGAATGTGAAAGCAATACACACTAAATTAAACTTATAAGACAAACTGAAAGAAAACTATGAGAAATAACTTTCTTCCTCTTTTTAACCCCGTTAGGGGATGAATTTCAATAAAATACGAAACACGTCTTCCATCAATTCTGTTAAAAAAGGATTATGCAAAATTTGAATTAGTTTGGACCAAAGAATCACGTTGTCCCATACAAATTTTGCCCCCATTTTTGCCCCCTTAGGGGTAGAATTTCGAAAAATGCTTTCTTATCGGATGCCTACGTCATACAAAGAACACACACTCCAAGTTTCAGGTCTCTACGATCAGCGGCTTAGGCTGTGCGTTGGTCCGTCAGTCAGTCATTCAGGACAAAGCATTTTATATGTATAGAAAAGATGAACTTTGAAAATAAGGCTCTTGCTTTAAAATTAATAGTTTGTACTTTAATTAGAATATTTCAATTTAAAAAATAATTGTTTGCACTATTAATGTAATTTTAATTTATTTTGACCGCCTCGTTGGTCTAGTGGTGGCAAGCGCGACTGCTGGTCGTGAGGTCCTGGGTTTGATCCCTAGGTCGGGCATAGTATTATTGGGTTTCCCGTATGGAATTCCTCAGTAGCAGCCTTGGATTTCCCGGTTGATGGCAATAGGCTCGCCTCCTATTACATGGGACTTATACATACCGGCGAAATTAGGGTGTTACTATACACCTCTGCCCAACCCTTTGGGGAATACAGGCGTGATGTCACGTTATGTGTTTTATATTGACAAATTAAATGAACGACACTCATTTGACTTCTAGTATTTTAGCTAACTCTTAAACTCAAGTAAGACAACTGTAAAGACTTAAAGATATTATAGTTATAACGGTGTGGTTGTAATAAAATCGTATATTAAATTACCCTCCCCAGTTGTTAAGGCGAAACTTTGAGCAACACTTGGAATAAATTTAGAATACGCAGTAATTAAAATACCTATAAGCATAACATCACGCCGTCTATTCCCCGAGAGGCTTCGGCAGAGGTGCTTTTAGTACACCCATGTTTCGTCAGTTATGTTTAAGTCCCATGTAATAGGGGGCGAACCTATTGCCATTAACCGGGCACAAATCCAGTCTTCTCGATAACACTTTGCCGGACCTGAGGATCGAACCCAGGACCTCACGATCAGCAGTCGCGCTTGCCACCACTAGACCAACAAAGCAGTCAACTAGACCTACAAGCATTTTTGGCTGTTTTAGAAGTGGTTAAATTAGAGGCTCTTGGCTAATTACCAACCGCGCTGATTATACGATTAGCGAGGTTAAGCTGCCACGGTCAGCCCGCGGATGGTTGAACGTGCGTTACACATCGAGATCAGAAAAAAAAATATGGTTACTATATAGTCTATGGTGCACGGGCTACCATAAATCCACATGCATCATAAATCTAAGTGACAATACAAAAACAATACAAACATTTAAACATGTTGAATTTGTGCGTCGCATGGTGCGTGAAAATTTAGGTCATTGCTCAGCATTATGCTGAGGCTTTGGACGAACCTAATGCCATCAGCGCTGATTTTCAGCAACAACCTTCGTTTGAGCGACGTAACGAAAGCACCAGAGAGAACCAGTCGTACCGTGAGTATTTAACTATCTTAAAATAGGTACTAAGCGGTGTATAAAATCAAGTTAAAATACTGTGTAGTGTGTTGTGCCAAATATAACACAAATATGTAACTAGAATTGCATCTCATAACATGAAATGACAGTCGCGTCAAAACAAAACAAAATTATGCAAGAAGGCGGGCGGCGGCCATTATCCAAATGGGACTACTTCGAAAGAATACTCTTTCAAATAAAAAAAGAATCATTAAAATCGGTTCACAATTAGCAAAGATATCGCGGAATAAACATACAAAAAAAAACATACCGTCGAATTGAGAACCTCCTCCTTGTTTTGGAAGTCGGTTAAAAAACTTTTCTAAACACAATAACAGAATATTATATTCGTATGTATGAATATCCTCTCGAAGTGTGTAGACTGCTGGACAGATATTGACAAATGAGACATCGATTTGTCTTGGTAACGTGTGCCATACCTACGATATATTGTTATCGAAGTAATATAAGAAAGGTTTGTTGACTTGAGAAGTTCTGAGACAAAGTTGGGAAGAGGGTAGGCGTGAAATAAATGTTGATTTTGTACAGACATGGGTAAGACTACTACTTATAGATACACGTAGCGAAACTCTATGGTGATAAATAATAAATGATTTTTATTTCTGTAAATAAATCTGTTACAGACACTTTTACAAGTCAATGCAATGTTTTTTAGGACTAGATGGCGCCGGAATTTCCTATCTGATTAGCACTAAGAAGAAAATATGAATTTTTAACCGACTTCCAAAAAAAGGAGACAATTCGGCTGTATGTTTTTTTTTAATGTTTGTGTCCGTAGAACACCGTCATTTATAAACAGATTTGGAATTATTTTTTTGTTTGAAAGAGTATTCTTTCGAAGTGGTCCCATTTAAATTTGGTGAAGATCTGATGAAGATCTTTGGAGATAGACAATGGAACTCCTGAATGACGAACAGTAACATAATGTGACGATGTGATTAAGTTACGAGCAGCGTCTTTAGTAGGTCCAATCATGTTTTAATTTAAGCCACTAAAAAGAAAAAAACATTTTAACAAAAATAAAATCGACTTCAAAAAACCGAAGTTAAAAATTAAAATAATTACCATAATATGATGATATATATGATTGTTGATATCACTGTCCCACATGACGAGAACCTGGTGAAAGCCGAGAAAGATAAAGAAATTAAGTATCAAGACTTGGCACACGAGGTTGCCGACATGTGGGAGGTTGACTCAGCAGTCATTGTGCCGATAGTCGTTACGGCTAATAGCTTAATAGCCAAGAGCCTCGACCAACATCTGACGAGGCTCTCGTTGGGCAGCTGGGTCAAGGGCCTGATACAGAAAGCGGTACTTCTGGACACGGCGCGTATTGTCAGGAAGTTCCTCTCTCTGAGGCCCTGACCACCGGTAGCTTGGACCCTATTCCCGATGCCGATGGGCTACTATTTTTTATATTTTTAAATGTTTTTTTATAATTTTTATAGAAATATTTAAAAATGTAAATAATATGTACATATAAATGAATAAACGAAACCATAATATAAAATTAACGATTTCAGAAGTCGGTGCCTTCAATTTGGTTCAGCATGGATTAGCACCGACTTCTGAAAATGTTAATTTTATAATATGGTAATTATTTTATTCTTCTTTTCGTTTTTTTGAAGCCGGTTTTATTTTTGTTTATTTTATTTTATAGTATGCACTTTTGGAACGTGTGAACCAGTTGAGAACCCGCGGTTAGCGTTCTTTAAATTTTACGCATTTTGCAACGATTCTACAATTTACAATGCACATGCTAGTTATCTAAAAATAGATGCTGCATCCTCAGAAACAATGCTAACAACATCCTTATATTAGTTAGGTAGTTTACAGAATATTCAGGCTTCTATCTAGCTCCATCAATATAAGAGTCAACGGTCAGTGAGGAAAATTTATAACGCAGCGCAGGGCGAACGCACCCATTGTCATCTTCCTAATTCCCAAAGCAAATTATGATTTTTTTGTTAAGAAATTTTGATACCGATGCGATTAACTGACGTTGAACAAGTTTCAGACCTTTTCAGGTTTCTGACTGCCTCCGAAAGTGCCAAGAACAACCAAAAGTTACAGAGTAGGTACACTGAATTCAGGCTTGTTAAAAATAATAATAAAAAAAGCCAGCCTTGCTCTTCACAATATTCCGTGTTGTTGAGCATCCCAGTAGTTTGGAGAGCCACTCCACCTCATAAATTAACGCTGAAAACCAACGGAATTCTGTTGTGTACAGCCCTCTCGCTTTTGGAGATAAAATTATCTGTTTTACTATTATTTAAGAGGAAACGCGGGGTGCAAAATATTAATAATTTGAATAGGTCTTTGCTATCTATTTCCGTCCCACCTCTCCAGCAAACCTTCCTAATTGAGCGCGAAAGAGACACCTGCATCTCGGACTGATTTCTCCTGTGCAATATTAGTGAAATCGTACTTTCGTATTTCCCTGTTTCCTTCTTCAAATGTGGACCGATTTTAATATTTTTTTCTGTTTCAATTTAAAAAAGACATTGGTTATGTCTGTATTTTTATCTTTTATTTTTTATATTCGTTTAATTTGTTTGCCAGATGTTTGAAAACGGTGGTAAAACCGGTCGTTTTTGTAAAGTTTCTAGTTTTTTTAATAATTAATTCTGCAGGTGTGCTGCAAGATAAAACCGTTTAAAATAAAAGCTTTTTTAAGGGATTATTACTTTTTATACTTAAGCATAACTGCGCAATGAGGATGTTACTTTACACCTCTGCCCAACTCTTCGGGGAATACAGGTGAGATGTTATGTATTACATTTGAGGACACGTTTGGTGCAATGGCTGAGCGATCGGCTTCTGCGCTACGGGTCGTGGGTTCGATTCCCGCACGGTTCAAATATTTGTATGGCCTATATATAGCTAGTTGCTCCGGGTCTGGATGTTTGTGCATGTGAAGATTTGTGTCTGTAAACGCACCCACGATACAGGAGAAATCCTAGTGTGGGGCAATATTAAAAATAAATAAGAAGCTCAACTGAAAATAAGCATTATCAGCCCATTACTGTCCCACGGCTGGGCAAGGATTTTTACGTCGGTGCGGAAAAGAGACGAAACGGGGCGCATACAGTTAACTTTTTAGGTTTTGTCGGTAGGTGTTTAAAATACCTACCTACAATAAAGGTGATGCGTGTGTGTGTATGGTGTTTTAAATATTTTATATATATATATATATATATATATTTGTATGTTGTTAAATTTCTATTTTTTGTTGTTTTATTTTATTTTATTTATATTATAATTTGTTTGTTTTGTAACTAGCTGAATTTCCGCACGTGTTTTAGGTGATCACTGAAAATCAGCGCTGTGTCTGTGGCCCACGCCATAGCACAGCATTATGCTGAGTGGTCACCTTTTTGTCACAGTTGTCTTTTATTTTAATATTATTTATATACTATCATGTTTTGTGTTAAAGTGTATCTGTGACAAATAAATGTTTTTTTCTTTCTTTCTTTCTTTCTCGGAATCGGAATAAGTTCGGGCATGTACACTTAGTGCAACAAAAAAAATGGTCACTTTTATTGCTTCTCATTATTCTATGGTTATTGCTATAATTTATTTTTAAAAATGTCTGTTTAGAAGAAAGAAAGAAAGGAGAGAAATTCTCTTCTCTACTCTTGCCAAGTTACGTGCCGGCGACTATACAACGTGTTACATAATTCCCCATGAAAAATGTAAATAATCAAGTAGTCTTTTATGGTTGTTGTCATTTAGCTCTCAGAGGAAATTAGATAACAATGTAAATAACTATCTGGGTAGTCTACTCTTTAGTTTTATGTTTGCAGGGTTGCGTTTCAATGATGATTATTTTATGTTTTAACCGACTTCCAAAAAGGAGGAGGTTCTCAATTCGATTGTATGTTTTTTTTTGTATGTTTGTTCCGCGATATCTTTGCTAATTGTGAACCGATTTTAATGATTCTTTTTTTGTTTGAAAGAGTATTCTTTCGAAGTGGTCCCATTTAAATTTGGTGAAGATCTGATGAAGAACTTCGGAGATAGACTATTTGAAGTCAGTTTTATTTTTGTTAAAAAGTGATTATTATATCCAAAGTTTTTTTTGGGTCATGCTACGCTTTTCAAATATTGCCAATAGACTCTTTACAAGGGACCTTTTAACCCCCTTTCAGCTTTGGGGGTATTTTTGTAACACGTTGTATAATCTCGTGTCTACACGAAAGAGAGAGAATATAATACTTACACCAAAACAACTCTGAAAATCCTTCCATCCTGAAAACATACCGAACAAAAGTTGTTCGTTTTCTTTATATAACAAACAAAAAGTTAACATTAAGTTATGTTTGTTCGTAACAGGGGAACGAGGAAATAGGGAAAAGGCTGCAATACTCGTAAAAGGGAAAGATAAAGGTGTTTTGAAAAGTAATTTAACACGTACCTTAAAATCATAAAATATTGTATTACTTTTCGTATAGTTCTCGGCAAATAATAGACTGTGGCGGCATCTATCACGCCACATGAGAACTACGCAGCACGACGAATGTCGAGCAGACTATAGTGACAACAATGACAGCTGTCAAATGAAACGTCATAAATCCTGCATCGCGATATCAAGATTTGACACGCAGATAGTATATAATACAACTTCCCAATATCAACCGTTGGGCAGTAGCCCGCCAGGCATAAGACCCGCCTGGTAGGAGGATCCTACCTTTTCGTAGGAGGAACACCATACCTCGTTCCCCTACAAGACAATCCCTTTCCCAACTGTGAGTGACTAACATTACGTCTATATTCCTCGAAGGGTTGGGCAGAGGTGTATTAATACTCTCATTTCGCCGTTATGTTTAAGTCCCATGTAATAGGGGGCGAGCTTATTGCCAACAATCAGGCACAAATCCGAACTCCAGGCCGCTACTGAGGAATTCCATACGAAAAAACCTAATAACACTTTGCCCGATCTAGAGATCGAACCCAGGACCTCACGATCAGCAGTCGCGCTTTAGACCATTAGACCAACGAGGCAGTTATACGATTACTATACAAGGTTCGTCGGAAAGGGGGTACTAAGCTGCGGACCACTTAAAGTATCACTGATGACAATTTTAAAGCAAGTGTTAAAATTTCAAAATTCAATCATTTTTATTTGCATGTAAAAAGATTTTTATTTTAGTTTTTTCAAAAAAAAATACATACCTGCTTGTTATGAATTCAGAAAATTTTGTTTCTAATCCGTGACCCCAAATATGACCTAAATAGTAAACACAGCTGATCATAGCTATGGACAGATAGATTTTAGCATATTTTTTTCGAAATCTTTGAATAGCTGTTTCTCTTAAACTATCGAGTTTTGAGGAAAGTTGTAGAACAAAAGTTATCCCTTATTATGAGTACTTTAACACCCTTTCGGCTTAGTACCCTCTTTCCGACTAACCTTGTATATCCAATTTACAGGATACATAATTTCATTTAGCCACTTGATACCTCGGGGCTCTCTAGTCTTCGGCTATGCCCGGACACATGCTGGTCAGGCGTGATCAAAGTATCGCAGTTGTAAGTGGCACAAATTATCGCTCAATATCAGGTAGACCACCGGCTAGGTCAGTCACGTACACTTAGTCCAAAAAACCCCAGACAGAACAAAACTCAGGTCATGATGACCATACAAAGTTAAAAGTTTATCATCCAAACGTTTGGATGGACAAATTTTTCCGTGATTATTGTTCAGATTATGTATTGATATCTTATGAATATAATTAATATAGGTAATCTATACAATGTACCTATACCTATCTAATTGAGGAAGATTCAGATTGGATAAGAGAACAAGTAATTAATATAATTTTATCTAATCTTTTTTTTTTATTAAGCGTTTTTCACGCAGTTGCTTATTACAAACAAAAACATAGAAACTCTAACATCTCTGTAACTGCTTGGTACTCGTTTTAAATAATACATTTAAATACCGCGCCGAAAGCTGGGTTCTTGCTGGACGCCTGTGGCTGGTCGATATTTGGCCACGTCATGGCGTTCTAAACCTATCAGAACGTATTTTCTTTTGAGAATACTATTGCGTGGTCTCGCTCCCACTTTCGGCTTTACATCGCCTCCGGCCATCATCGCTCTCGCTCTGACATCTGTCATGGTTACTCCCGTTATGTTTGAAGTTACATCACACTCGTTTTTCCTTCTTACACAAATAAAAATTCAAATAATTCACAAAGTAATTATAAACATCTGTATACTGCGATGATCAAGACTTTTGGCGGCCCGAAGCTGAAGGAACACAGGTTAGTGAGATCACGTATTATAGTATTGTTTTTTGCTAGGTTTGGGTGCTAAGTATCGCGTACACATCTATCGACCAGACGAAACGGCGACCGGCAATCCGGCAATCGGAATGACCCATTATGTTTGCGAACATTTCAACCATTTAAACGGGTTCGTAACAGTAACACTTACAATCGCTACAATAAATCATACATACACAATCAAAAACATAATCAGCCCATTACTGTCCCACTGTTGGACACGGACCTCCTCTCAAAATGAGAAGGTTTTAGGTTTTAGTCCACCAAATATGAGTTAAAATGTAAATAGAGCTGAGCGTAGCTGATGATAGATTTTAGCGTTTTTTTTAAATGAAATCCTTGAACAGCAATTTCTCTTAAATTAATGACTTTTCGGGAAAGTTGTAGGACAAAACTTATTCATTATTATGGATACTTTAACACCCTTTCGAATTAGTACCCCCTTTCCGACTAGCATTCCAAAACATGGAAGTTTCGTCACAACGCAAGGCACATCAATTCCAATAAGAATATTTATACGTCCAGTACTAAGACACCATTTAAGTATTGTAGGTTACACCAGGAACACAATAGATCGTTAAGAGCGTCAGGGGGCGGCTATCTGTCTGACCATCCATTAGAGGGGGGACGATTTATATCCTCTGACTGGATTGAGCTTTCCGTATCGCTGGAGAGATGTGGAAGATTTTTTTACAGGATGGGTAAGGAAAAAGATATTATTATGTGAGGTTCGTTTTTCGATGTATTTGGGATCCATGGGTCTAATTGGGACGAACATGGCATAGAATGGTATTTAAAGAAGAAAGAAAGAAATAAAGGACATGTTATATTTTTGTATGGAAGCTGGGCTTTGGCTGTGAACAGATAAGAGATATTTTTTTATGAAAGTACATAAATATGGAGCTTTCGTATATATTTTTTTATTTTTTTTAAAGCACCCTTCTATTGTTTTTTTTAAATTTAAATAATTAGAATAAAAAAATAAAGTTGCAACCCACAGTTGTTAACCCATAATTATTAATTCTGGCAACACTTCTATTGGATGACATTTATTGTCATTGTCAACGTCAGTCATTGTCAAAAAGTCAAATTCAGTTCAACTTATTCAACTGTTGTCTGTTAGTGTGACTGTGGTTCCTGTGTTTTTGACTATGTACCATTGTTTTGATTTTTTTTTATTTGACCTGGCTTTTAACAACAATAGATAGCGATTTTGTGTGACAACTTTGACATGATTAGACATTGTTGACATTACTGACATTGACAAGTGACAACCTTGCCGACATACAGTAAATATTTTCTTTTATTCTATTGAGACAGGGGAATCAATGCCATACATCCAAACCATTAAGTTAATTCATTGATTTTATTTTAATTTAAGCCGTTTAATATTATTTTAATATTAGGATAAATATTATGCTTTCAAAAATGATATTATATCATTTTTATTTCTAAGTTTTTTATCAGATTATTAGTGTTTTAACAAAAAAAAATATCACGATTTTAAATGTTTTATAATTAAATAATGGTGCTTTTAAAAAAATGTTTTTGTAAGCACATCCTAGACAGTTTTCCCTGTTAGAAAAACCGCACATGTAAGCGGTTTCTAAAATAAAATTATTTTAAGCCCATTTCATAACATGTCCTTTATTTGGCACGAAAGCAGTCAGACACACGCACTTAATTCATAAGAGAGAAAACAAAAAATAAAGTAGCTGTGTGTCTAGCGGCTGTGCCAAATAGGTTCGGTTCAGCATAAATGTCAGACCATTAGTGCCTGACGCTGGTTTTAAACTGAACCCATTGTGACGCAAACGCAACTGATGTAAACCAGTTCCAAATAGATAAATAGCGTCCTTAAATAAATAAACATGACGGCGAGGGAGCATGAGAGCTACTTCCAGGCACGCGTTCCTCCTCGTACATTCGTAACCGCGATGGAAAATGATGGATGGAGGTCGTGAGGTCTTTCGATCACCAGCACACGTTTTCCGGCAGAGCAATGAATGACACTTATCAAACAATCGCCTCTTTGTTCGGCGGTGTAAATCTATAGCCTCCTAGCTGCGACAAAAAATAAAAATATGAAAAGAAATACTATTGACCTTTAATTACGGATGTCAGTCAGTAGTGGTTTGTATGGCCTACAGATAGTTGTTTTAGGTCTGCGCGTTTGTGCATGTGAAGATTTGTGTTTGTAAACGCACCCATAATACAGGAGAATTAATAGAGTGGGGGAACGATTTTAGGTGCGTAGTACGCTTAACCGGCGTGCGTGTATGACAAGATGTATGAATGTGGATGAAACGAAGGGGGTATGTAAGGGTCGTAGCATGTGGCGTTCTATAGTTACATGGGAAAAAGGGGTGAGTTTATGTATGTATGGAATGATTTGAAAGAATAAAATAAAATCATTTTTTAACATATCTTTTAAACATAACATCACGCCTTGTATTCCCCAAAGGGTTCGGCAGAGGTGTTTTAGTACACCCTCGTTTTGCCAGTTATGTTTAAGTCCCATATAATAGAGGGCGAGCCTATTGCCATTAACCGGTTACAAATCCAGACTCCAGGCTGCTACTGAGAAATTCTTAATGGAAAAACCCAATAACACTTTGCCCTTGCTCAGCAGTCGCGCGTTGTTTTTGAAACAATGTACAATAATAATTTCAAATATTGAAATACACAATAACATTGAAACTGTTTATACATAGTACCTGTTATCATAATAAACTTGTTCCATTGTAAAAATATGAGATAAAAAATCCTCTTCTCGGCGAAGTAAACGCAAATAATGAGGTGTGGAACTTACAAATGAGCTAAATGCCAAAAAAATGAATCAAAAATTTTAATAAAAATGGATTGGCTGCCCAATGCAGCTCCTTTGACATAAAAAATATTGACTTCGGTTTTTTGGGCACTTAGCCCATTTGTAAATTCCACGGCTCAATTATTCACCTACATAAAATTATATTCATAAAACTTTTAACAAAATCTCAAAGGTTTTGCCGATCAAATTTGGCAGAAAATTCTAATATACCAAATTGAGTTTTTGTCGCAGCGACGAATTCTCAGAGGACTTCGCTTCAGTTTTTATGCAAGTCGCTTCGCCTTATCAGCACGATATATTTTTGATTAGTTTATTAAGCTCATTTTCAAGTTATTTGAACTGCTTTTTTTTTGTTCCAGGCAATGTATTTTTTCTCAGTTCTGAATTACACATCACTGAGCCTAGTGAACGTTTGACGTATAATATCGTAAAAATATCGCTAATCTAAGCGAATTCAGAATCGAAAATAAAACTGTCCTATAAAATTTTGGTTTATTTTTTGCGACATACATAATTTTTATCATACAATCAATCCACCTAGCCTTTTCCCAAGTATGTTGGGACCAGCTTCCAGTCTAACCAGATGCGGCTGAATACCAGTATTTTACACGGAACGACTGCCATCAGATCTCCGCGACCCAGTTACTGGGCAATGCCGATATCCTAAGGTTAGACCAGTTGTCAGACATTTCGGGCTTCTGAATTCCCATAACGACTATCATAGGTATTCGTATGACACCCGGGACCGACTGTTTAACGTGCTCTCCGAGGCACGGAGGGGTCTCGATGTGTAACGTACGGTCATCCACGGACTGACCGTGGCAAGCGCAGCTTAGCCTCGCAAATCGTATGATCCGGGTGGTTGGTAATTAGCTACGAGCCCCTCGATTTTTATCATACATAGATATGAATAAATTTATCAATTTAAGTATGTGCGAAACGAGTATTTACGATTCAAAAGTTCACTTAGATTAACGATATGTTTATCTTAGTAAATCTATATCATTCGTGCTAGTCTTACTAGTAAATCCCGGTCATTTTGTAATTGTCAGCCGAGATAAGGTCATCAGTACTAAGGCTGAGCATCCACCAGAGCTGTGCTAAGCTGCGTAGCGAGAAATGTGTTTTGTAAGCACCAATAGAATCACTTCATTTACCTAGCTTCGTTCTGCGCAGCTCTGGTGGATATGGGTCTAGCAGTGCGAGGTTTTTGTTCATACAAAATAAGCGAGAAATGTGTTGCGAAGGATGTGTTGCTAGGAATGTGTTGCGAGGAATGTGTTACGAGGAATGTGTACCACTCCCGCCATACCACCCTATTCGAAAAGAGTCCGCTACCTATCCTCGCACGGCTCATTTGTACACATTAACACATTACGCATTACACATTCCTCGTACAGCTCTGGTGGAAAGGGTCACACCGTTACACATCCTCGCTACACATTTTCGCAACGCACATTTTCCTCGCACAACTCTGGTGGATGTCCAGCCAATAGCAATCCAGCCTACCCAATGTGGGCCAATAAGGGATCATTTGGGGGCAAAACGGGACACGTCGGGGGGGAAACGGACAATGCGGCCGGCAAACAACTACTAATTGTGTTTGTTCCCTTTCTTTTATAAATAAAATCGGTAAACTTTGACCGTGGTCGTATTCTGAAAGTTTTTCTTCCTTATCTTAGTTAGAATTTGTTTGCTTTATTTAAAAGGATCGTTGCTAGGAAACGCAGCTGGCTCCAAAGTTGTTTTTGTTTTCTAACTGACTTCCAAAAGAAACAAAGGTTGAGGTTCTCAATTCGGCCCTTACTATGTTTGTTTTTTTATGTATATAGGCCTTTTATTCCGAGATAGGTTTGCACCGATTCAACAGATTTTTAATTGTGGTAGGCTTTATTCCAAGTTGTCTTACGTTCTTATTTTAATAAATATATAAATAATCATTTATTTCGGAATTTTAACATATCCATATCGTTGTTAGTAGCACAAAGACATTTATAAACTAGGATTAGTAAAGAAAATACTTGTTAAAAAAAACATTTTAACAAAAATAAAACCGACTTCAAAAAAACGATGAAAATAATAAAATAATTACCATATTATAAAATTAACAGTTTTAGAAGTCGGTGGTAATCCACGCTGAACCAAATTGAAGACACCGACTTCTGAAACTGTTAATTTTATAATATGGTAATTTTTTTATTCTTTTCATCATTTTTTTGAAGTCGGTTTTATTTTTGTTAAAATGTTTTTTATATTTTTCGTTTTAGTGGCCCTAATTAAAATATGATTGGACCTACTAAAGACGCTGCTCGTAACATAATCACATCATCACATTTTGCGTACTGTTCGTCATTGAGGAGTTCTATTGTCTATCTCCGAAGTTCTTCATCAGATCTTCACCAAATTTAAATAGGACCAATCTGGAAGTATATCATTTCAAATAAAAAAAATATCATCTAAATCGGCTTTTATATGGCGGAGTTATGAGGTAACAAACATTAAAAAAAAACAGACGAATTGAGAACCTCCTCCTTTTTTGGAAGTCGGTTAAAAAATTAAAAATACATTGTGCCATGTTAATTTTTTGGACAATCCAACATCAGTACCTACCCTTGTTTACTTGACTGCATGTAGTCGTATCCAGCGCTCAAGCATCGGAGAGTGCCATCGATTTGTTAAGACTTTTGACTTTTGTTATTTTTTTTTAATTTTAAAAACCATTCCGTAGTTTTCATGAAATATTGAGAGAACTACATTAAAGTATTACAATGTCACCGACATAGATAATGTACATTTTATTAATATCTATAAATTTGAAAAAGGTTCGTCCTAATTTTGAAAAAATTGGTTGTCTGTAAAGTAGTTTTACGGACGATAGTTTAACGTGACAAAGTCATAACAAAATATCGTGCCTCTCTATCGCTTGTTCCGCGCTCTCGCTCGCCTCAGACGGAACGTGACAATGAGTCACGCTTTTTCGTGCATGCTGCCGGCGTTCATCATTTTATTAGACGTTGTCACGTCAAAAATATTGGCTTAACGTCAGACACCGGCTGAATAAAAAATCTGAGAAGCATTTCTAACCTCAGAATATTTTTAGAAATATAAATTGGTTTACGCAAAAGACAGAGTGTATCGCCAAATCGCCAAGCAAAAGAAGATCTTATTATAGCAACTTTTTGGATAGTAAATAGGAAAGCACGTATCCGTCAAAACAACGCAGCTTGCGGCCGGCCTGGCGTGCACGGTTGCAATTGTACTTGTAACGACGTGTTCAAACCAATCGTGTCCTGTTTGATCTGTGGGCCTTGATGCAGGTCTGATGCTGAATCTTGATGCAAGCCTGAAATTGTGTTAACCACCAACCACCAACATACGAGGACGTGTTTTGCAGGATGGTCGTGTTATCGGTAGCTGGTAACACTGGACAATGTTGACATAGGAGGGTAACCGTCAAGACTAATTAACGTACCCGAAGTTATAAAAACAGTGGTCATTCGACGGAGCAGAGGATTCCATGTCGAACAGCTGAAGAAGTCTGCCTTTTATATCTGATTTGCTTGTCCTTATTTTCTGATCTTGTGTTAATTATTATATTGTGAACTAGCTTCTGTAACTAATCACTGACCTAATTAAAAGTACTCCCAGTGGTGGAGAGTCTATGTTGGTTTAATTAACTTTATTTACCATGCTCCCAATCCTGACATACTGATATTAGCTATAACTGTAATGATATATTCACTCCTATAAGATTCTGTTGTATGTATTTTATGCAAGTACAATTGCAGTAAGTAACTGATCGCCACCGTGGACGCCAGTTTGGCTAATCTTTTCACCATGGCATGAGTTAGCTTGTGCCAACGTTTACCCTGTATCTGTTATATCGATCAGGCTTTCCTGCTTTATAACGGAAATAAATATACATACTTACATAGACAGGTCCGGACTGGCCATACGGGCAAATCGGGCAGACGCCCGATGGACCGGATGCCCGATGTGGTCTGATGGGCCGGTCACACAGTCGGAGAAATGAAAAGAGTGAGGGGAACGTCAAAAAAAAGGTCGTCCAACTATCGCCTCTATTTTTTTTTGTTTTTTTTTTTAGCGTTGGGAAATCCACATGGATTATCCCCCGTCAAGACGGGGGGGGGGGGGGTGCCGGACTCTTACCGGCTAAAACCACCACGGTTTCCCTCCTTCTGACCTAAGGCCGGGGTCGCGGGATTCGCTATTGCATGCACCGCGACCCCGGCAGGGCTCGGTCCACCAGCTTCTTCTGGTGGACCTCTCCTGTGGTGGGGCAATTGCTCCCCTGCCCCACTTCCTTCCGAGAGGCGCGCGCGGAACACGGCGCGCCATTCTCCCTGGGGTCCAACTATCGCCTATCGCTTGCAAAAGAAGCCGAAAATTGTTTGTGTTTGTAAATGCACCCAAGATACAGGAGAAAAGGTGAGGGGAGCGTCTAAAAAAAAACCTCGTCCGTCTAATTGCTTGGTCCGACTGTGTCTCAAATGCCCCGGCCGATTTCAGGTCCCAGTCTGGCCCTGCACATAGATCATCTTACACAGTTATAGCCATCCAAAGATATACGCCTTCCGGCCCTCTCCTGAGAATTGGGTCAATCTTATTCAAACCATTACACCCTTGTTAAATGTATGGGGAAATGCCGTTAACTTACGTATACAGGGTGTAAACGAAATCATGTAATTCCTTCAAACCTCGTGATGTACTGCTGACATAGATTAAACCAGAACGAGATACTTGTGGATTTAAAAAAAATTACAATAAGTAAACATGTTGTTCTTAATGTGAGGTATTTTAGCACCCTGAGCGAATTGCGCGGCTATCGATCACAGCGCGGTCATTTAACTCGGGGCACTAAAATGCCTCACGTTAAGAACACATGGTTTACTTACTGTTTTTTTTTTTATTGAATTCAAAAGTATCTCTTGCATGTTTAATCTATGTCAGCAGTACATCACGAGGTTTGAAGGAATTACATGATTTCGATTACACCTTGTATTTAAGCCTGGTTTCCGTAACGAAGTAAGCAGGATTGAAAGGTATTTTAACCAAATTGAGTTGACAAATTACAGCCACGGTTATACAATTTGATTATTATTATTTCGTTTATTCATTTATAATACATACTTAATTATATTTACAAATATTTCAAAACAAATAAAATCATTTAAAAATATAAAAAATAGTAGCCCACTGGCACCGGGAACAGGGTCCAAGCTACCGGTGGTCAGGGCCTCAGAGAGAGGAACTTCCTAACAATACGTGCCGTGTCCAGAAGTACCGCTTTCTGTATCAGGTCCTTGACCCAGCTGCCCAACGAAAGCCTCATCAGATGTTGGTCAAGGCTCTTGGCTATTAAGCCATTGGCCGTAACGACTATCGGCACAACGACTGCTGAGTCAACCTCCCACATGTCGACAACCTCGTGTGCCAAGTTGATACTTAATTTCTTTATTATTATTATTCAGCCATGATCATCTCACTGCAGAGCAAAGGCCTCCCTACCCTCCTTCCACTCTTTAGGTTTAAGGTTTTCTGCAGCCAGTCCTTCCAATAAGTATCTAGCTCGTCCCGCTATCTCCTTCTCGGCCTGCCGGGACGTCGTCTGACGTTCTTAAGGCTCCACTCAGTGATGAGTTTTGCCCACAGCTCACCCGTTCCATTTTAAGCTTGCGGCTTTCTGACCAACGTCGGCGATCTGAGTTTTGGAGCGTAGTACACTATTCCATAAACGGTCTGATAACTGAATTGAATAGAAGGGAGTATAGCATTATAGTTAAGACCAGTGTCTGCTTCTTTTTCTTCTTCTTCCTGCCCTTATCCCACACTACGTGGGGTCGGCACAACATGTATTTCATAAATCTATGTTGTTAGAGGTTTCGGCTTATTGTTTTATGACCGGCCGCCTGCCTGACATCAACTCTCCTTGGGAATACTCGTTGCGATGTCGCGCGGGTGACCCAATGTGCTTGCTGGTATTACGCACTGGGTCCCAACATGATATGCTTGTGAATGTTATTGCCGACAACTAAGCAGACTATGTTCTTCGCGGTGGAGTATACTTGAAGTTCCTCGACCCTCTCATTCGTTAGTTTATACCTATATACCAGTGTCTGCTTATCAGGAGCAAAGCGGGTATTTGGTAAATAAAACCAACACGGACTCTGCACCACTCAGAGTACTTGTATTTGGGTTACTGTTAGTTACATGAGTTAAGTCATACTATAATTCACACAAGATCAGAATATAAGAAGGAAAAGCTAGTCAGATAATAAAGGTCAGATTTCTACGGCGCGGTTCGACGTAGAATCCCTGCTCCGTCGAATGACAACTGTTTTTATAACGGTAGGTACGTTGATTCATCTTGGTGACTACCCTCCTTTATCTTCTAAATTACTTATTCTCCGACATAGGTATTATATAGGTATAACAAGCGTAATATTTATCTATGTTAATCCTGCACAAGTTTCATTGTTAAATGTATTATTGTTACCACCAAGGAAAGGCGTTTTTCGGGTTTTTGAAAGCAATGATTCTCTATTGTGTTCACGCTATGTGAAACACGCGCGCGGGGGGCCCGGCGCGGGACGAAGAGTCAGGGGAAGTGAAGGTGCAGCGCGCCGGCGGCGACGCGCGCCCGCGCTCCGAGCGACGACAGAGCCATCATCGCCACGGGACCGTGCGTACGCGTCACGCCGCACGCGACACACGGCTAGCCCTCCAGTGCCGATCTTGTTTTATTATATATTAGTATTCAGAATAAGCCACAGTCATTGTAATAATTAAACTTAAGAAGTATTAAAACCCGTGGTTGTTATTCGTGGCTCTCACTACATCCAACAATTGCTTTTTCATTTACCTGTTACAAGTTTGACTGCCTCGTTGGTCTAGTGATGGCAAGCGCGACTGCTGATCATGAGAATCTGGGTCCAATCCCCAGGCCGGTTAAAGTGTTATTGGGTTTTTTTGTGTGGAATTCCTCAGTAGCAGCCCGGACTGTGGATTGCCCAGTTGATTAAAATAGGCTCGCCCTCTGTTATATGGGAGTTAAAAATAATGGCAAAATAACGGTGTAACTATACACCTCTGCCCAACCCTTCGGGGAATACAGGCCGTCGAAATTCTACCATTATTTTACTTGCCTTAACGGAAATACACACAACGTTTTTTTGTGAACATCTATTGGACAGTACCTTTGATATAAGTATCATTCCCCTCCTTTTATAAAAAATACAAAAAAAATACGACAATAATATCGATGCTCACGTACGCCGACGCTACGACGATTGCTACGGCGTAGCAGACGCCATGATGTAACCGCTACGCTAGCTACCGATGTAGATAACGATCCGCTACGCTTCGAATCATCAATTATTGAATTTTCATTGTGCAGCTTATGCACTATTTCAATAGCTTCGCAATAGAAGCATTGAATAGCGCTTTTGTTATGTAGACCTATTAATTTCAAATATTCAATCAAAATGTCAATTTATACTAATATTATAAAGCTAAGTTTGTTTGTTTGTTTGAACGCGCTAATCTCAGGAACTACTGGTTGGAATTGAAAAATCATTTTTGTGCTGGATAGTCCATTTATCGAGGAAGGTTATAGGCTATATAACATCACGCTACGACTAATAGGAGCGGAACATACATGAAAAATGTTGTAAAAACGGGAAAAATGTCCACCCGTGCGAAGCCGGGACGAGCCGCTAGTGTCTAATACATTAGCCAGTAATTTATGGTATGGTGTTAAGCTAATTAAATGTCAATAAACCTAATATTGTAATTTAATTGTGTTCATTCAGCGAAGTTTTAAAAGGTCTACATACGCCGCGGCGCCATCTGGTGTCGATATTAGAACTATTCATTATGCTGTTATTTAATTACAGTTAGTTTACGTTTTGAAAGAACGGTTTTAAAGTTTTGATGGCTTTTTACTAAAAGCCTATCTCAACAAAATGAGGGCTTATTTGGGCCTGGATTCACTACAGGTCGTGGGTTCTTCTTCCACACGCACAAGATATTTATATAGCTTAGAGTTAGCTGGGTCTGGGTGAGAGCGCATGTGAGATTTGTACCAGTAAACGCACCCCCCATACAAAAGAAATTTCAAGAGGCAAAAAAAAATTTTTTTGAAGAAATTCGGAAATAGCCCGAACATTGATGGTCACACTACACCCACAGAATAAAAAAGCTGACTGAATACAGATACTGTAACAGCTTCCAGCTGAGTGAAAGCGGATGAAAAAAAGTCGTTTTGCCTCGACCACGAGTGCGAATACATTATGTTCGCGGGTCACGGGTCACAGGCCACGGGTCACGGGCTGTGGAAAGCGTTTTATGGAAAGGGTGATATAAATGAACCAAGTAGTGAAAAAACTGCCGCTTTAGTTGGATTGAAGAATCTGAAAATTATGAAACTCACCAAAAGATTCTTTAAATTGATTATGATTTAATAAGAAAGCACACGACCATTTTCTTTTAGAAAAAAGCGGTATTAGCCTAGTGGTTGAACGCTTGCCTTCCATGTAGGAGGGTCTGAGTTCCACGCTGACCCGCATCTATGAATTTTCGAATTCATGTGCGAATTAAAATTTGATTATCACTTGCGTTATCAGTGAAGGAAAACAACGTGAGGAAACCTGTTCTCGATGTTGGATTTAGGCTTTAACCCTTCTTATACTGAGAAAAGGTCCATGCCCAACAGTGGGACTGTAAACCTAAGCTGTGGAGACGCAGGCCGCGCAGACTCACAGTTCAGTGACACTATGGTCCTATCTGAAAACCAGCGTTGTGTCATTTTGTATTTTTTTCTAAATGTCGCAACATTATGCTGAGATAGGAGCCCTTTTTGGCCTCGTACAGGTAGTCTAAATTCTTATTCTTTCTTTTTTTTTATATTGTTTTTGTTTCTGTAACTGCCTGTGTGATACCAGAATAAATAATTTTCTTTCTTTCTTTTACACGGGCGGTGTCATTGTCTGACATCAAAAGCGTTGCCCAACTGTATGGATAAAACTGTGATGTAAAACTGTGACTGAGCTGTGTCGCCTGCGCAGCCTACAACTTCGTATCGACGCTCGGCAGTGAGAACATCGTAAATAAAATTTTCTTCAAAAGTGTTTTATTTGTTCTTTAGATTGATAAACTCGTCATACACGTTCTATTTCAACAAACTTTCAATTCAAATACTTCTAAGCTATCTATGACGTAAGATGACAAACTTGTATTAGCATTTGATTGGCCATTTTTCTGCAGGAGACAGTTGTTATTTCTATCTCTTTTAAAAATTTGTATTTTACACATACGTGGTTTTCACTGCCGACCGACGGTATACACCTTGGCTTGTGGTCTGATTATGCAACATAAGTTTTAATATGTACTTCTTCTTTTTGTGTGGTTAGTGACTAACCTGGTGCCATGCCATGTGCCTCTGACTTGGCTTCACATACCATCAAGAAATATCTCTCAGGCATGCCGGTTTCCTCACAATGATTTCCTTCACCGTTTTTTAAGCAAGTGATAATTATACAATACGCACATGAATCTGAAAAGTCAGAGGTGCGTGCCTTGGGTTCGAAATCGAGATCTATGACTTGGCAGCCCGACGGTCACACCACTAGGCTACCACTGCTTATACAAAGTTAGTCGGAAAGGGGTACTAAGCCGCGGGCTACGTAAAGTATCACTGATGACTATTTTAAAGCAAGTGTTAAAATTTAAAAATTCGATAATTTTTATTTGCATGCAAAAAGATTTTAATTTTAGTGTTTTAAAAAAAAACTTTAGTTATGAATTCAGAAAATCAATTTTCTAATCCTTGACCCCAAATATGACCTAAATTGTAAACACAGCTGATCATAGCTATGGACAGATAGATTTTAGCATATTATTTACGAAATCTTTGAAAAGCTATATCTCTTAAACTATCGAGTTTTGAGGAAAGTTGTAGAACAAAAGTTATCCCTTATTATGGGTACTTTAACAACCTTTCGGCTTAGTACCCCCTTTCCGACTAACCTTGTATACGTACTGAAATAACGTTAGACGTACATTTCCCCGCCTGAACTTTCCAAAGGCTTAAGCGTAAAATGTCTGTGAACTGTCGCATACAGTCGTGTGAATTCTAACAAAGAGCAGGCTACCCCCCTCTCCAACTTGTCACCCTTATCTTTCGCGCAGTCCCTGACTATTATCTTACAAGGCTGCTACAATTAATTGGCTACTAAAAATTGCGTCGAATGATTAACTAAAAATAAAATAACTAAACTTAATAACTGCCTCGTTGGTCTAGTGGTGGCAAGCGCGACTGCTAATCGTGAGGTCCTGGGTTCGATTCCCAGGTCGGGCAGGGTTATTGGGTTTTTCCGTGTAAAATTCCCGGGAGTTTGGATTTGTGCCCGGTTGTGCTATTACATGGGACTTAAACATAACGGCGAAATGAGTGTGGTACTATACACCTCTGCCCAACCCTTCGGGGAATACAGGCGTGATGTTAAATAATAAAAAAATAAAACTTACATAAACTCACGCCTTTTACCCATGGGTGTAGGCAGAAACTATAGAACGCCACATGCTACGACCCTTACATACTCCTTTCGCTTCATTCACATTCATACATCTTGTCATACACGCACGCCGGTTGAGAGTACTACGCACCTGTCCGTTGTGAAGAACATCACCAATAACATCGATGTATGTCCTTCTAGGACGTCCTCTACCGGCGATTCCACTGACATCCGCCTTTTAAATTCCTTTTGTTAATCGACGTTCACTCATTCTCTCAACATGACCAAACCACCTAAGCACACTCCTTTCAATTTTTGTCACTACATCATCTTTTAATACGCAACCAAAAAAAACTTCTTCGACAATATTATCATATTATCATCAAAATCAGCCCATCACTGTCCCACTGCTGGGCACGGGCCTCTTCTCAGAATGAGAAGGTTTCAGGCCTTAGTCCACCACGCTGGTTTGGAGCATGTTGGCAAGCTACACACAACATTGAGAACTATATCGTCAGTGGAAAGGTAAAAAGACTAAAGCGCCAATATACTTACTTTACAGTAGAGAGATTCAAAGTATTTTTTCAAGAAGAAAAACACAGTTATTTTTCTTAGAGTATATATTTCTTAGTTTAAGAAAAATAACTAAAAAAACAAAGATATTTTACTTAGAGCATACATATAGGTATAATCTATACTAATATTATTATATTAATAATAAAGCTGAAGAGTTTGTTTGTTTGTTTGAACGCGCTAGTCTCAGGAACTGGTTGGAATTGAATTTTTTTTTTTGTGTTGTATAGTCCATTTATTGAGGAAGATTATAGGCTAAACGAACCCATTAAATTGAAGCCAGCATGAAGTATCAACATAAAAATAAAAATATCTTGGCTGTCATTGCGACCTCGAATTTGTAAAAATATTAGCTATCATGAAATATGTAGGAGTATTATACCTATCAGTAGAATCTGGGTTTTATTTACTTTATTAACTAGCTAAGACAGCGGGTCTGCCTGCGGGTAAAACTTTTAATTTTCCGGGATGAAAAGTACACTGTTTTCATCTTCAGGTATCAAGTTTTTTCTTTCCAAAGAATCTTCAAAATGGTTTGGTAGTATAGCCGACAGTCAAAAACTACTTTCATATCCATACTAATATTATAAAGCTGAAGAGTTTGTTTGTTTGAACGCGCTAATCTCAGGAATTGCTGGTAGAAATTGAAAAAAATATTTTTGTGTTGGATAGTCCATTTATCGAGGATAGGCTATATAACATCACGCTACGACCAATAGGAGCGGAGCATAAATGAAAAATGTTGCAAAAACGGGAAAAATTTCCACCCGTGCGAAGCCGGGACGGGCCGCTAGTATTTAATATGTATACTCTAAATAACTACGTTTTTTCTTCTTAATATAAACCGACTTAAAAAAAGAATAAAATAGTTACCATATAAAATTAACAGTTTCAGAAGTCGGTGCTGATCCACGCTGAACCAAATTGAAGGCGCCGACTTCTGAAACTGTTAATTTTATATGGTAATTATTTTATTCTTTTTTGAAGTCGGTTTAAATTTTTTGTAAAAAATGTTTTTATTTTTTTCATTTTAGTGGCCTTAATTAAAACTTGGTTGGACCTACTAAAGACGCTGCTCGTAACATAATCACATCATCACAATATGCGTAATGTTCGTCATTGAGGAGTTCCATTGTCTATCTCCGAAGTTCTTCATCAGATCTTCACCAAATTTAAATGGGACCAACTTCGAAGTATACCCTATCCATTAAAAAAATCATCAAAATCGGTTCACAATTGGCGAAAATACCGATGAAATACACAAAAAAAAAATACATACAGACGAACATAGTAACCTCCTCCTTTTTGGAAGTCGGTTAAAAATACTTTGAATCTCTCTCCTGTAAAGTAGGTATATTGGCGCTTTAGTCTTTTTACCTTTCCACTGACGATATGCAGCTATCTCTGGTCCTAACGATGTTATCCTTCATCGTTAACGCAAGCGATAATCAAATTCCAAAGTTAGAGGTGTGATTCGGGTTCTAACGCTCTTGCGGTGAAGGCACGTGTTCAACCGGTTTGCTATTACAAATCAGGACTGGCTGAAATAAATCGCCTGTTTTCAACCTATCATGGTTCAGCCTTAGATCTTTAACATTGTGAATAGCTAGCAATAAAAGTGTCTGTATACTACAGTCTTTGAGATCTTAAAATCCACATTTGACGCAGACGAAGCACGATAGAATGTAAGTTGATAATGTTAATATAAATTGTGTGTAAAAAAATATTGAATTTGGACTTAACAATAATTGAGAATCTATATTATACAACGTGTTACATAATTCCCCATGAAAAATGTAAATAATCAAGTAGTCTTTTATGGTTGTTGTCATTTACCTCTCAGAGGAAACTAAGTAAGAATGTAAATAACTTTCTGGGTAGTCTACTCTTTAGTTTGATGTTTTCAGGGTTGCGTTTCAATGATGATTATTTTATGTTTTATCCACTTTATTTTTTGCTTCGTTCTACAGTTTTCAAATATTGCCAATTGACTCTTTACAAGGGACCTTTTAACCCCCTTTCGACTTTAGGGGTATTTTTGTAACACGTTATGTAAAAATGAATCCCTATTTCCCTTGGTCACGCCATAACTTGAGGACGACTTTACCGATTGAAGTCATATTTACACAATATATTTGTTTTGTCAAGACGATAGTTTGTAGCTATGACACATGAATTATGATTATTTTGTGTGATTACAGTTTGCTTGACTTCGGCAGCAACGACGATGACACTTTTGTCCAGCTTAATTAATTTAATTACATATAATCGGTACCTACGTTAATAAATTGGTTATCAAAGCGAACTCCTTGATTGTTTACAGCTAGTTCACACAAAAACTGTTTCCAAGACCCGTTTTAGCGGATCCGTTTTTATTTTGGTGATGGCGCCTGTAGTTTTATGAGCGAGTTCACGTACACGACAGTATTCTCAATCCAGTAAAAAATACTGGATCCCATATTTTTATCGTATCCTGTGTTAACGCCTGGACATCACTATCTCGCAAATATGTGCGAGCGCATGCACATCACTACGGCGCAGCGGCATCGCATCGCGCCAGCCCAGCGCGATCCCCGCGCTCGCCACTCCGCAACCGAACGCGCGCTCGATATGTCGTTGTAACGCTTGTAAACTTGTAACTTGTAATATTGTCTCCAAACTCCAATGTTCAAATATCTAAGGTCTTATAATTAGCTGCCACTACTACCTGCACTATAGTTATTGTTAAAAGGATATAACTACAACCAGAGTTTGATTGAAAATCTAAGAAGAACCTAACACATACATATACATGATGGCGACCGAGACAGGAATTTCTATATACATCCTGTCTGCCAGATGCGACGCAGCTGCCATTTATTTAACCGATGTGAACAACACAACCATTACCGACGGATCCCTTAAAACGGATCCGCTGTGTGAACGGGCTCTTATTCATAGTTTTAAAGAATAACATGCTCTAATAATTTTTAATCCATTAATTATAAGACTTGATTATTATGGTTACCGATTCGTAGGTTTCACGTCCCTAGTTTAGTCAAATGATAGCTGTCAAATGTGGCTTCTTAAATTTCGAGGACTGTAATGAGATAAGGCAGCTCTGAGGCCCCTAAGCCTTACTCCGAGTTACAAATTATAATTATTTAATTTATGCAGAGCAAGAACTCGGTAACAAGAATGAAACTTTATATACAATTATGTAGGAGTTTGTTTAATTGCACATAGAGCTCGGTTCACTTTTGGGCTGGTTAAGGCACACTTAAAGGCGGGTACAGACTGCTGTAACCTAACATGCAATGTAACATGAAAGGTACGTAGTACGCACGCATAGTGTGCACGGTTCGTGCGCGCAAGGCGTCCACACTATGGGAATTCTGTTACATTGCATGATACATTATGACAATGTGGACGGCAAATTCTTTCATTGCGTGTTACATTGCGTAAATCTATACCCGGCTTTAGGGTGATTTCCACCGAACGGCTCGCATCGCATCGGATCGGAACGGATTTACAATCTTTAAACGAAACGAATCGTGTACACAGTATTTAAAGTTTATATTACCAAGCCGCGCACAGCAGCTTGACCGCGGGCGTCTTCCGCGAAAATATGCTGCGACGCGCAATCAGCTCCGTTCGCATGTCGTCGTATCCAATTGGATCCTTTCAAAAATTAGAACACGTCAACACGGTAGGAATTAAACTATTTGACGTTGCGCAGAAACGGATACGTTCGCAAACGACTGTACGGAGCTGATCGTATGCGTCGACATCCTGACGGACGCGATCGGCTGTCGCCGCATCCATTCGTATCCTTTCCGATCTGATGCGATGCAAGCCGTTTGGTGGAAATGATCGATTGTTTGGTGGAAATCATCCATTAGGGTGCTTTCAATTTAGAAGTTTTAGTGTCGGACCGTTGCGGTGCCGAAAAGGTGCGTTTGTCGTATTGCGCACGGACGGTTGTTTGTTTTCATACAAAGCACGCGGTGCGGCAGCAGCGTGGCGTCGGTACCGCGAACGCTCGACAACACGCACTGTTGCCGCACCGCGTTCTCTGTATGAAAACAAACGACCGTCCGTGCGCATTACGACAAACGCACCGCTTCGGCACCGCAGCGGTCCGACACGAAACGTCTAAATTGAAAGCGCCCTTAGGTGAAGTTTTCTAATTGTGTTTTATGATGAGGCCACACTCTACACGAAGATTCATAGCGTGTCGACACCGCGAATATTCACCGCCAATGTGACCTTAACAGCGATGTGACGTATTGCTTAGCCAGACATGTCGCATCAATACGAATATTCGTCGAATCCCGCCAATGTGGCCCCCGGGGTAAGTATACATGTTCCATTCTAGATCGTACCGCGTTTTGTAAGGATTATTCTCTGATAACTTCATGCGTTGACTGCCTTTGTCAGTTGCCCCTTAGAGATTAGTTATGAGACTTGCTAGTAGAAACACGTCGCTTTGAGATTGCTGCGGTCGTAGTGCAAGTCTGCGCCGCAGCGCTGCCGCAGCGATGTGTTTTTGCTAGAGAATCACACTATCGCCGTAGATATGCTCCACATAAAACCAGAAACGTACAATTTCTAGCACGACCAATAATTATATCCATTCTGTCAATAAAAACTAGATGTTTTTTTCATATACATCACGCCTGTATTTCCCTGAAGGTTGGACAGAGGTGTATAGTAAAACTCTCAAATCGCCGTTATGTTTAAGTCCCATGTAATAGGCAGCGAGCCTATTGCCACCAACCGGGCACAAATCCAAACTCCGAGCTGCTATTGAGAAATGCCACACGGAAAAACCCAATAACACTTTTTCCGACCTGGGGATCGATCCCAGGATCTCACGATCAGCAGTCGTGTTTGCCACCACTAGACCAACGAGGCAGTTCTTTTTAATATTAAGTGTACTTCAACAATAATTGACCAGCAAATCTCTAGGATGAAGAGTTTGATATCACATATCTATTGTTGTAATATATAATATTAAAATACCTATCTTATAAGGATATTAAAAGAGAGATAACTAATGTAGCTCCCGCATTATCGGCCCAAAATAATATTAAGTTGTTCCAAAAGTAATAAATCTCAAATAAAGTCCTCCCCGTGTGTTTCTGCCTGATTTTCTGCGGGATTATCAGTAATCCCATAAACGCACACCTGCTCCCTATCGTGAGGTAGGTACTGTGCGGGGCCCGTAGGAAGAAATTGCACCCTCGAAAGATACGGTCCGGATAAAGGTTCCCGTAAAACGCTTGGGATTCAGTACTTGTAAAATAAGTGTCTTAAATTTATTTTTTTTGCTTTGTCTTTATACAGTACATTTTTGCTCTATAGGTCAGTCTCTGGATGGGTGACCGTTTGGTACACATCGAGACCCCTCCGTGGCTCAGAGATCACGTTAAACAGTCGGTCCCGAGTGTCATACGAATACCTATGACAGTCGTTACGGGTACTCAGAAGCCTGAAAGTCTGACAACCGGTATAACCTTAGAGTATCAGCATTGCCCAGTAACTGGGTTACGGAGGTCTGATGGCAGTCGCTCCGTGTAAAATACTGGTATTCAGCCGCATCTGGTTAGACTGAAAGCTGACCTCAACATAGTTGGGAAAAGCCTAGGCAGATATAAAAGGTACCCAAAATTATAGTCACCATGACTATTAAGATTTTTCTGGTTTTATTATCATTTATGTGATCTTATCTTTGATTTAATTAAAAACTTATAAGCATGATGTTCGTTGTGGTATTTCCCTTGACAAATCTCGTCTTTAATTATCATGCTTATCATTGTGAATCGTTCAATCAATCATAGCAATGACTTGCGATATGGGTCTTCTTCGTCATCTTTCGGCACGTATCTACCTAATCTGCTCCTCACAAATAATTATTACTTCATCAGTTATTTGATTAAATATTTGAAGGAAAATCTTTATCAGTTTCATCAATCATTATTATTCTTTCAAATGCGTAGTATTTCCGAGTTAGGAGCCCAACACACCGAGTGCGGTGCGGCGCGGCGCTGCGACCGCTGCCGCCGAATTATTATGTAACCATTTATTTGAGACTAGCGGACCCAGCAGACGTCGTCCTGCCCGGAAAAGCATACCGACAGCAGCGCCACCTACCGCGTCCAATTGTAAATCTAAACCATCCAGGGCGCCACCCAAACGCATACAAAAAAAATCATTCAAATCGGTCCAGCCGTTTAGGAGGAGTTCAGTGACACACACGTACAGTCGAATTATATATATAAAGATAATGCACACCGAACGTGGTGCGGTGCGGCGAATATGGAACTGTAGGCCTAGTACTAACGTTTGACGAATTGTATCGTAAACGTATCGCTAATGTAAGTGAATTTTGAATCGAAAATACAACTGTCTTATAACATTTTGGTTTATTTTTTGCGACATGCACAATTTGTGTCATACTTAGGTATAAATAAAGTTTTCAATTTAATTAAATAATATGCATGTATAGTATCATAAACGTAACGCTAATGTAAGCGAATTTCGAATCGAAAGTACAACTGTCATATAACTTTGGTTTCCCTTTTTGACATGCACAATTTTGTATCTTACATAGATATGATTAAAGTTTATGTGCTAACGAGTATTTCCGATTCCGTATCGTTCACGTTAGTAACTCGACAGCATTTGTGCTAGGTCTACTGTACTTTAAAAGCGGGGGTCGCTGACCGCATCGCGCCGCGCCGCACGGCGTTTGGTGTGTTGCGCTCCTTATTCCTCAGAATTTCGACTGTCGCACAAAAATATAATCTATCACATTATCTACTTCGAATTCAGGTTCCATTTTGAATTCCAAATTAATTCTAAGTATTTGGAAAGTTTAGGTCTTAGTAACAAACTTCTAGGGAGCAAAGTTCAGAAGTAATGGATAGAATATCAATTGATTCATTAGAATTAAAGCGCTCTTTTAGTTGGTGCCTTTCTTACAAAGTAAACACTTTGGTAAATTAAACCCTAGAGACATTACTTTCGAACTACCTCTCTTGTTACAAATCGAAGAGTTAAGGAGTAACATCACCATCTTTACTCTTGTAACACTTTAGGGTGGCTTTAAGAGACAACCCTCAACCAGCACGTGCACATAAAATTTAGCAGGCGTGTACTTACGGGAGGATAAAGAATAACACTTGTAACCGTACACTATATATATTTTAATCATAATTGCAAAGAGATCAACGGGGCGTGGTTTGTAGCAATGCGAGGAGTCCAGGGTCTTCTTGAGCAGATGTGGCACTTGACTGGGCAACTGCAGCGGCGCGAGAGGGCCGATCTGCAGTGTGCCCGACCTTTTATAGGCCCGGGCCCCCGACAGACAGCCACCACCCGTCACACTCTTCCTCCTAGTCTTTTCCCAATGATGTTAGGGTCAGCTTCCATTCTAATCAGATGCGGCTGAATACCAGTATTTTACACGGAGCGACCGCCATCAGACCTTCGCAACCAAGTTACTGGGCAATGCCGATATCCTAAAGTTAGACCGGTCCACCACCATCTTTGCTCCAATGCAAAAAAAGCAGTGATAACCAGGCGGTTGATCGCTTGCTTACCTCGCTGGAGGGTAGGCAATCAGCTAGGGGAGGAGTTCGACCCCAGAATGCGCCGCTGACATTTCAAATTAAAGTGCGGATCAGAATTTGATTATCACTTGCGTTAACGGTGAAGGAAAACATTGTGAGGAAACCTGCATACTTGAGAGGGTTCTATAAAGTTCTCGATGGCGTGTGTAGTCTGCCAACCCGCACCAGGCTAGCGTGGTGGACTAAGGCCTATACCCTTCTCATTCTAACATTAGGCCCGTGCCCAGCAGTGTGACAATAATCAGCTGATTAAGCTTTAAAGAAAATCTGAAAACGAAGCGTTAGTCAGAGGTCTATAGTAACACACTCCTTTTGCCGTTATGTTTAAGTCTCATGTAGGGTTGAACCTATTATCATCAACCGAGCACAAATACAAACTCCAGGCTTCTACTGAGGAATTCCACTTGGAAAATTTCAATAACACTTTGCCCGACGTGGGGATCGAACCCAGGACCTCACGATCAGCAGTCGCGTTTGCCACCACTAGAGTAACGAGGCAGTTGTGGCACTTGCGTTAACGGTGAAGAAAAACATTGTGAGGAAACCTGCACACCTGAGAGGGTTCCATAAAGTTCTCGATGGTGTGTGTAGTCTACCAACCCGTACCAGGCCAGCGTGGTGGACTTAGGCATAAACCCTTCTCATTCTAACATTAGGCCCGTGCCCAGCAGTGTGACAGTAATGGGCTGATTATACTATGAAGAAAATCTGAAAACACTATAATATAACATCACGCCTTATTCCCCGAAGGATTGGGCAGAGGTGTATAGGTAGTAATACCCTTATTTCGCCGTTATGTTTAAGTCCCATGTAATAGGAGGCGAGCCTATTGCCATCAACCAAGCACAAAACTAAACTCCGGGCTGCTACTGAGGAATTCCATATTCAAACACACATACAAATATATATATCTTTACATAGTATAAAACAAAGTCGCTCACGCTGTCTGTATGCTTAAATATTTTAAACTACGCAACGGATTTTAATGCAGTTTTCAGCAATAGATAGAGTGATTCAAGAGAAAGGTTTACATGCCCCACATTAGTATCTACATTGTGCCCGTGCGAAGCCGGGGCGGGTCGCTAGTATAATTAAAATAATTAGCTATGCTACCGGAAACGGAAAATCAAAACGGTAGGCAGGTAGATCGGAATCTTAAAAACGCCCAAAACGCAATAGAGATGAAAAAAGATACACCAATATTCGATATTGAAATACAACCTTTAATTAAATACCACTGCTACCCTAAAATTCAACAGAAAATTCAAAGATACTCTTTTACAAAACAAACTACGACCGTTCCATCTTTATTTATAACTGAAAAAGGCCGTTTTCAGGCTTTCAGGTGAAGTTTCAGCAAACAGTTTGCTCGCAATTTCGTTTCCATTAGTGAGAGGCGCTTTGTGCTTTTTCAGCTTGGACCGTGATGCCTCTTCAGATATTTATAGACAGTATTTCTTTTCAATGAATAGTCTATCTTGCAATGTATATAAACGGTGTAAAAAGACCCTTAACGAAGCCGAAAGGCACTTATTCTCCACGTCATTGCGATCATTTTTTTTCATATGGATTATGCCTGGGAACCTTCTAGTTACGGAGATATTGGAGGTCAAAGTTCTAACTTTTACACAACTTTTTTTTTAAATACTAGGTTTGAAGGTTGCAAATGTACTTGAAATACCTCCATTACCCGTTTATTACTCATTGCATCTATCAGCACAGTGTTTTGCGTGCGTTACAATTAGCTTTACAGGAAAATGAAATTTTACGCCCAAAAAAAAAGTCTTTTCCCAGCGACAATTTTTGCGTAGGGTTACTTAGTTTGATGTACTGAATGCATGGTTGACGGCTTGGTGAAGGGTCTTTTTACACCTTGTATAGTTCATCAAACCTTGGATCGTAAAACATTAATTTTGCTTTAAGTTTTTTTTTTATTCTTGACTTGACTTGGTCACGTTTGGCCCTAGTCTCACCTGATGGTAAACGCAGACAAGGTCTAAGATGGAGCACACGAATCCAAAGAACAGAGATATAGAGGGATTTCCCTATACCCCTCTGGCTCTCACATAAACAAGACGGAACACAGTAACCTGCTTGGCGCCGGAATTTAATGAGAGGGTGGTAGCTAGCCAGGCGGACCGTATAGATCCTAACTTTGCTCGTTAGCAAATCTTGAGTTTGGACCTAACATAACATAATTATTCCATTACTGTCCCACTGCTGGGCACGGGCGGCTTCTCAGAATGAGAAGGATTTAGCTCTTAATCCACCACGCTGGCCTGGTGTGGTTTGGCAGACTACACATACCATTCAGAACTTTATGAAGCCCTCTCAGGTGTGCAGGTTTCCTCGCGATGTTTTTCCTTCACCGTTAACGCAAGTGATAATCAAATTCTGATCCGTACATGAATTCGAAGAGTCAGAGGTACGGACCGAGATCGGATTCAGACCCTTCTGCATGGAAGGCAAGCGTTCAACCGCTAAGCTATCAATGCTTATGCTTGGACCTGTTTACTTTTTAACCGACTTCCAAAAAAAGGAGGAGGTTCTCAATTCAACTGTTTTTTTTTTTGTTCCGGGATATCTTTGCTAATTATAAACCGATTTTAATTATTCTTTTTTGTTTGAAAGAGTATTCTTTCGAAGTGGTCCCATTAAAATTTCGTGAAGATCTGATGAAGAACTTTGGAGATAGACAATTTGAAGTCGGTTTTATTTTTGTTAAAAAGTTTTTTTATTTAAAAATAATGGCTGGCCTAAATGTAAGTTATTACTTTCTTTATATTTATAGCTTCCATTGAAAAGTTAGCTTCTTGTTGTTGTAAAATTAAGTTTGAAGATAATTGATTATGTCTGAAGTGTAAATAAATTGGCTTCGCTATTCCATGGCCAAATAAATTAGAATTTTACCTTCGTCCTATGTCTTTTAAACGATCTTGTGAAATTACTTCTACCTTTTGTTGATGGGTTGTATATATCTGCCTAGCCTCTTCTCAACTATGTTGGGGTCAGCTTCCAGTCTAACCAGATGCGGCTGTATAGGTACCAGTATTTTACACGGAGCGACTGCCATCAGACCTCTGCAACCCAGTTACTGGGCAATACCGATACTCTAAGGTTAGAACTAAGGCTTCTGACGACCCGTCAGACCGACGTTTAACGTGCTCTCCGAGGCACGGAGGTGCTCGATGTGTAATTAACGGTCACCCACCCACAGACTGACCGCGGTAAGCGCAGCTTAACCTCGCAAATCGTATGATCCACGCAGTTGGTAATTAGCCACAAACTCCTTCTCCTTTTGTAGACGGATTGTAAATGGCACAATAATAATTACATAGTTAGCAGGTACTCTTCAAGTGTCCGTCCACTTCTAATCATCCCTCGGCCGTCACCTACTCAGTGAGTCATAGTTATACAAGGTGTTAGGGCCTGCGCCCACAGGCGGCACCGCATAGCAAAGGATTTTTTAAGCTCAAATAATTTTAAACCTTATAGCAATAGTCCTAGCACTCATATTTGCTTAGCATATCGCGAGATGCTTCGTCGTGTGACCGCCACATGCTAACTACGCAGCACGACGAATTTCAAGCAGACTACAGAGACAATAATAACTCTCAAAGACGACGTCACAAATCCTGCATCGCGGTATAAAGATTTGACACGCAGTTAGTATACTGGGTCTAAAAATAGCCTTAACGAAGCCGTATGCATACTGTACATAAAACTAAGTAACATACAGCAAAAATAATTGCTGGGAAACGACTTTTGTCTTTTGGTATTAAAAAAAACTTTTAACTGTAACGCGCAATGGAACGGCGCGCGCAGCAGACTGTGCCAAAATGTTGATATTTTTTGTATAGAAGTATGTTTAGTAATAACATTTAAACTTGGTATTCGTGAAAAACGTACAAAAATATGGTGACTTTGACCTTCAATATGTCCATAACCAGTCGGTTCCCAGGTATGGCCCAATACCAAAAAAATCTTCTTAATGATGGGGAGAATACGTGGCTCTCGGCTTCGTTAAGGGTATTTTTACCCCGATATACAACTTCCCAACATTAATCGTTGGGCAGTAGCCCGCCACTGATAAGACCGGCCTGGTTGGAGGATCTTCCCCTTTCGTTGGAGGAACACCATACCTCGTTTCTACACAGTCGTGCCGCGGCATGACTAACATCCCGCGGTACGTTAAATACTAGTCTTAGAAAGTTTTACAATAAGGTTTAAAATTAAATAATTTAATTAAAGTATTTTTTTAAGCTCATATGAGCTTAAAAAATCCTTTGCCATGCCATGTCGCATGTGTGCGCAGGCTCTTATTTATATAACACAGAACCTCAGACACCCCAACTGGTTTTATAATTGTAATTAATTAATATTATTTATTTATTTTTATCAGTTATTGTAGAAGATAAGATAATATTGATAGTTGATGAAATTGACTGCCTTGTTGGTTTAGTGGTTGCCAATGCGACTGCTGAGCATGGGGTCCTGGGTTCGATCCCCAGGTCGGGCAAAGTGTTATTGGGTTTTTCCATCAGGAATTTCTCAGTAGCAGCCCGGTGTCTGGATTTGTGCCCATTTAATGGCAATAGGCTCACTCCCAATTACATGGGACTTAAACATAACTGGCGAAACGAGGGTGTTACTATACACCTCTGCCCAACCCTTCGGAGAATATAGGGCGTGATGTTATGTTATGTTTGATGAAATTGATTTGTATTTTTTATTTATCGGAAAATTCTGATTCCAATTTTTTGCTCTGATTATTCTGGTCGGACGACTACCCCGCCTCGTCCTGCTGACTGTCCCTTACTTCCCTTCATATTTAATTTTAGTCTAGGTAAATGTTCGCGTGGTTTGCGATATTTGAGATAATTATGAAATTGTAAAAAAAAATACCACTAATTAAAAATTTGTTCAATCGATTCTACTGAAAAAACTACTGTGGCGCCATCTATCACGCCACATGCAAACTACGCAGCAAGACGAATGTCCTGCTGCCTGCCACACCTGTATTCCCCGAAGGGTTAGGCAGAGGTGTATAGTAACACTCGCTGGTATATTTAAGTCCCATGTAATAGCGGGCGAGCCTACTGCCATCAACCGGGCACAAATCCAAACTCCGGACTGCTACTGAGGAATTCCACAAGGAGAAACCCAATAACACTTTGCCCGACCCGGGAATCCTGGGGAGTGGTGGCAAGCGCAACTATTGATCGTGAGGTCCAGGGTTCGATCCCGAGATCGGCCAAAATGATAGGTATTGGGTTTTTCCGTGCAGAATTCCTCAGTAACAGCCCAAAGTTTGGATTTGTGCCCGATTGATGGCAATAGGCTCGCCCCCTATTACACGGGACTTAAACATAACGGTGAAATGAGGGTGTTACTATACACCTCTGCCCAACCCTTAAGGGAATACAGGCGTGGTGTAGAAAATCTCCTTTCACGTTAAAATCTTTGTAATAGTCAAGCATACCATATTTCAACTCTGTAACAGACACTTGTTCCCGTCTCACCCGCATTTCGCACAATGCCTGACAAACGACCAGCGAGAGGACGGTCACTAATCAATGACGTCATCCTTTAGACCGTGGCAGTATTTCAGTAGAATAAAGCTGCGTATTCATTGGGAGACAAATGTCCCCGACACGTGTGTCTCCAGCCATATCAGGCGGCAGCGCGTGACGTTGTCGGCGTTGTCGGAGTGACATGGTAATGGCAACTACGAGTAGTCACGAAGATGTCACGTCAGGTAGGGCTTCTAATACCTGGATCCCGGACATTTTTCGTCATTTTTCAATACCGGTATTGAAATGTCCAATACCGGTACCCGGTATTGGACATTTTATTCTATTATCAGTAGACACTACAGTGAAACAGATTGTTTTTATTACACATTATATTTCCAACCAATTTTTTTACTGTTAATGGTTTAAAAACTGCGTATTTAAATTATCTCGTGGTTTTTTTAGATACATAGTTAGTTACATTTCATTAGGAACTACTTGCACAGGTAAAGATTGGTATAAAAAAAATAGTATTTGTATTTGATATTAAAGAGATTTATTTCATAAAAACAAAGATAAATAGATCGCTAAATTGTAATTACTTAGATACTGATTATTCAACGTTTTATTTTATCTAGGTACGTTTCTCATACTGTGTCAGGTTATTTTGTTATTTTTGTGGCGTTCTATAGTTTCTGCCTACCCCCATGGGAAAAAGGCGTGAGTTTCTGTATGTGTATGTTAAGTGATTCTATTTGCAACTTAAAGTTACATTAAAAAGTGATTTTATATTTAAAAACAGTGTTTTATTATTTTGTAGTAAAACTTATTAGTTGTTGAATAAAAAAAACTATATTAAGTAAAAAAATGGAGTCCAATACCGGGACCCCGGGATTCCGGTATTGGAAATTTTCTATACGGTAAACGAGCGAGCGGCGCGCGGACTGCGCGCGTGCTGCTCGCCTGCAGTTACAGCGTACGTTTGGTGCGCTGGTCTAGTGCAACTCCGGCAAGGCTCGAGTGGGGCGCGCGTGCAGCGCGCGCGCCGCTCGTGCGCACATAGCTTCTTTCGCGTTTGAACTATGAACCTCAGTTGTGAATTTGCTTCCGAAGATGTCGGACCATACGACTGCCGTTAGCATAATTGCTGCAGCATCGGCTATTTTATTACTGGCAAAAACTAAAAGAAAAAACAGAAAACGTTGGTGGCAGGTTCCACGAGCGGCACGCGCGCACCACCTGCGCCGCTCGCGTACGGCGCGTAGCTCGCGCGCGAGCGGTGCGCGGACGGCGCGCGAGCTTCGTACGAACAGGTCGTAGGAACCGGCAGGTCCCGTCCGCCAGCCCCTGGCGGACCTCTCCTCTGTGGGTGGTGTCTAGTGAGGTATAGCTGTAAGTGATGTCTGGTGAGGCTAGGGTCATAAGAACGTAGGTCATAAGTGACTAAGCAAAAGAATACAAAAAAAACGATAACTACGAGTAGTCGTAGCACGTAAATGGCACAGATGTCTGTCAACGTCTCATGATGTCAAATGCAACAAATGTCCCGTGACAATTGTCCCCAAGTGAAGACGCGGCTTAAGGCTGGGAATGTAATAGGACTGTCGCTATATCCTTGTCGTGACGTAGACGTGGTATTATTCAGTTGAGAAATGTTGGTTAATTACCTATTAATTAATTTCAAAATATAATATCCCAATAGTAAAGGTGACGATCTAGATATTTTGAAATCGTGAATTCAAACCAAATTTCCGATAAATGGTGATGGTTTTATTATTTTATTTTTTAAACCCCTGTGGACGGGCCAATGATTAAACTTTTACATTTCCAACAGAATAGGCAGAAAATAAGATTTATAAAAATAAAATAACTCCAATATCAGAAAGAATGAACAAAAAAACGGATAAAATGTATGTATAGATGTATAGGTTTAATATGTATTTTTATTGTATATAGATATATATAAAGTATATATTTTGTTAGTACTTATGTATTATTTTGTTTTTAATAGTTTTTTATTTACCTTTTCAATATTTGTTTTAAATTCTTTTTTTGTACCTTTTTCGAAGTGCTTAATTTTTGACCCAAAGGTTGACTGGTAGAGAATGCCATTGGCATTAAGTCCGCCTTATGTACCACCAATTGTCCATGAAGTTTAAATAAATAAATAAAAAAGTTTATTATAATGTGTGTGCATTGTAACAAAAAAGATTAAGTAAAAAATAACTTCGATCTATCTTTAGAAATAAAAGTTTATTGTTATAAGCTCACAGATCAAGACTATTATTTAAAATCCGAAAAAAAAAACTATTAGACCACCATATTCAATTTATAATTTTAATTATTTTTACAACTAATAATGTCTTAACTCTTTTCATTATTTTCATATCTAAAGTCATACCGTACACTCAGCGGTGTTTAAAAACATACTACTATTATTTGCTGGAACCTTTTGACCATTTCTGGTACTTTCCATAGAGTTTATAGAACACGTCCCAGAATGCCATTCTCTTGTGGAATGGCCTGGACTGGAGGGAAATGTCTGAGTTTATCTGTAGGTATGGCTGGGTTGTCGTCGTGATGGGCTCCCATTTTACTGGAAGCAGCTCTGATGTCTCGGGTGTTGGGTTTCTGAGAATAAATGTAAAAATATACATAAATTTTCATATTTTCATATAAAAATAAAATGGACCGTTGTTCAGTATTAAAAGAAAGCCAATGTTTAAAAAAATATGAATGATGTTACAATTATTATTTTGTGAAACAAATAATAATATAGAACAGAATACTCTAATAGCTAATATTATTATTGTATTACAAAAAATTGAAAGGCCTATTAGTTAATACCGTAAAAATGTAAATTATTTCTGTGGTTAATACGTTTTTTAACAATATAAAAAAAATACAATTTATTTTTACACGAAATTAACAAAGAAACACATGAAACACTTTGATTATAATTTCAAATCAGATACGATCGATACGATGCATGAAATTCTTTAGAATTTACTAGATCATGAGATTTGACAATCACTGCCAGGTGATTTGAGTGGTTTCTTTTTACCCACATCGATGTTACCATTATTTTCGTTTATTCATTTTCTGTACATATAATTTACATTTTTAAATATTTCTATAAAAAATATAATAAAAACATTTAAAAATATAAAAAATAGTAGCCCACCGGCATCGGGAACAGGGTCCAAGCTACCGGTGGTCAGGATCTCAGAGAGAGGAACTTCCTAAGAATACGCACCGTGTCCAGCCAGAAGTACCGCTTTCTGTATCAGGCCCTTGACCGAGCCGCCCAACGAGAGTTTCATCAGATGTTGGTCGAGGCTCTTGGCTATTAAGCCATTGGCCGTAACGACTATTGGCACAACGACTGCTGAGTCAACTTCCCATTTCGACAACCTCGTGTGCCAAGTCTTGATACTTAATTTCTTTATCTTTCTCGGCTTTCACAATGTTCTCGTCATGTGGGACAGTGATAACAATCATTGTGAGACGCTCTGATCAATCTATCATCACTATGTCAGGCTTACTGGCAACAATAGTCCTGTCGGTGATGATAGATCGATTATCATTATCCGTTTTTGCTTTTATCTTAAACATTAGCGCAACTGCGATGCTTAAAAAAATCTACCTTTGATGAGATAATTTATAATATTATTTGAAAATGTTCCGACATAATTACGTGTCTTTCACGTTTAGATAATCAATAGATACAAAAATGGTAGTCTCTTGTAAGATACGTAACACCTATCATGTAAATTCATCAGAACCGGTAAGTGCATATTTATCTACTTAATTGTATTAATAGTATCTAACAACTCACAAAAGACCTTACTCACCCATGCTTAGCGAAATTAGTCCAAAGCGTTGTCATCCTATTAATCACGAGCTGATCTTCAGGAGTCGTTTCTCCAGTGAACATTTCCAAGTCAAATAAATAACCTAGCTCATCAGTGTGCGTAGCTCCTGTTAAATTCAAGTTCATTGATACCTGCATCATATTTCTACCACCTTTGTATGTGAAAACATACCGGTACACAGTATTTGCACCGTTATTCAACAGTTGTTCTGCCGTTCTTTGTGTTGGATGACCGAATATAAAATCTGTTACAAAGTCTGCAAGATTCCATCTCACATTCTCATCGATTTTCTCATCTCCAATGTAAAAGTGTCTAACAGCATCCTGAGCATCGTCTAAATCAATACCCAAATCAAATGCCAAACTTAATTCATTACCAAAATTAAAAGTATCCAGATCTTCGGCATTAATAGTCTCATAACGGACAGAAAGCTCGTTGTCATTGATGCCAATAATTACGGGAGTTATGCTAGCTTTAGATGATATACTGTTTCTAGGATGATCCGTTATGAAATTTTCAACACCTTCAAACTCCTTCTCAATACATGGGCCAATTAGAGGAATAGTATCTCCAAAAATAAAGGGATCCCAATCATCGACTGGTTTGACTAATGTATGGGCATCAACGGACGTCAGATATTCCAGAGCTTCACTTACATCTGTAGTATCAAAATTTAATTCTTTTGCAATTATTAAAGGTATAGTGTTGTCAGATTCCATCGTCATCCAGGGCATTTGAGCAGGACCGCTCTGTATGATTACTCTTTGGAATAATTTTTCGTATGACGAGAACAGGTGAAGATGACCTGACGTACCGCCAGCACTTGAACCAAACACCGTTATCTCTCGGGAATTTCCTCCAAAGGCTTCGATATTCTCATTGATCCACTTCAGAGTTCACTTCACTTGGTCTTTAAGTCCTTGGTTTCCTGATACTTCTGGAAGATCCAAACACATGAAGCCGTAAATACCAAGCCTATAGTTAATGCCTACTACAATGACGTCATTTCTTAGTAAAGATATAGGATCACTGCTTTGTCTGTCAGCACTGCCTCTGAGGAATCCTCCTCCGTGTATCCATACCATTACTGGTAAGCGGTTTCGAGAGTTGGCGATATTTTTTATTTATTTTAAACGAAACGTTGCCCCACACTAGGATTTCTCCTATATCGTGGGTGCGTTTACAGACACAAATGTTCACATACACAAACATCCAGACCCGGAACAACTATCTGTAGGCCATACAAATATTTGTTCCGTGCGGGAATCGAACCCACGACCCGTAGCGCAGAAGCCGATCGCTCAACCACTGCACCAGACGTGTCGTCCAATTCATCATTTGGCACGTAAATGTTCATGGTGAGACAATTGATGGTACCGATGGGGACATCGTTACGTACTTGAGGGCACACGTTTGATTCGTATGCTTCGAAGGTTTCGTCAAAGCCTGGATGTGGAATTGACGGCTGGAAATTTTAATTGTATGATTGTACTCTTTGGGGTATTGTCTATGAATTTAAATGCAAAGTTCTGTTAAAAAGACCCATAAAAATATAAATCTAGAATGCTGTTATTTAGCCATAAAGATAACATTATTAGATAGTTCAAAATGGTAGTTGACACAATTGGCGCAATGGTACGAGTCGATTGAGTTATTTGATTTCTACGCAAGGACATCTTAGTGGTTTTTTTTTTTTTCGAATATTTTTCCGGGGCATTAGTTCGCCCTTCAGCGACTATGCAAGCCTCATTGTGTACGTCTTATATTATTAGATACTAAATAAAACATTAAATATAAAAAATCACATACATAAAAAAACAAGAAAATATATAATATCGACATCAGTGGTTATTTACCACCTCATTACAAAATGAATGGACTATAAAAGTTTACAACAACTTACCCCAAACGGATTGTTCTCATCCACCACTGCGTAGGGAACGCCCAAGAATTTGGCGTAGCCATGATCAGACCGTAGTCCTCTAATCAGACCACCACTGGTAGAAACGAGAGGATCTATTCTAGATAATCCATGCACTAAACCACATACTGAGACCAACAGTGCCACAGACCACATGTCTAAGCCTTGTGACTTTACTATGCAGAATCAGAATATTAGTGCTATTAAAAATAAATATAATTTTATCGCTAGAATCAAGATAAAACGATAAAAACTGCATTTTCAAGATAATTAATTCAATATCAGTAAGATTCGTTTAGTGATGACGCAATTATTTTATTTGTATAAAAAAACTGTAGTAGTTTTTCAATTATTCAGGGGGTGAATTTAAATAAAATGACATACAATTGCCATCCCAACGACACCCTATTGAGATTCCATTACCATTGTGACAGATTACATATTCTGCTAAAACTTCAATGTTTTCTATTGAAGTAATAGTTCAATGACAGTTGAATGACAGTTCAATGGAAAGTCAGTGGAAAGCCACTGGTCTTATATAACCAGCAGAATAACAAATACACATATAAAACTATACTGGATCGCAAAGAAAAAGGGTCGGTTAGAAAATCTTCAATATCTTCAAAAGTACCTGACCTAGCTTTATGAAGTAAAGACTAAATTAAAGAATATTTTAATGTGCTTAGCTGAAAATAAAAAAATGAATTCAAGCTTTTTATTTTTAATAAATGTAAAATAAATAAAAATGCGTAGTTTTTCCAGTATTTTCGTAAAAGTAGATTGGTTACAGATGTGCCGTTTTCACGCATTTTAGTACCCTGTGTTGCCTCTGCGAACTCTACTAGGTTTTTGAGGCGATGCTGCGGAATATTCTGCCATTCCTCTATTAGAGCTTCATTCATTTCACGTAGTGTGACTGGCGGCGGATTCCGCTGACGTATACGTCTCCCCAGTTCGTCCCATGCAATGTCAATGGGGTTTAAGACGCGGCTGCGTGCTGGCAACTCCATGTGTGTGATACCGACTTCTTGAAAATAGACAAACACTATCTGAGCTGTATGCGAGCGGGGCATTGTCTTGCATAAAAACGGCATTTTCGTCCATGTCCACTAAAAATGGACCAAAGTACTCATTCAGAATTTCAGTGACATATCTTTCTGCAGTTAAAGTTCCATTTTCTATCACCACTAACTCAGTGCGGCTTTCGGAAGAAATCATAGCTCACACGTGAACAGAACCTCCGCCGTATGGTACTTTTTCTTTTATACAGGCTTGGTTATAGCGCTCTCCCCGTCTTCTGTACACTCTTTTCCTCCCGTCGTGCTTGTATAAACAGAATCTAGACTTGTCTGAAAAAATAACTCTTGTCATTTAGAGTCCAATTCTCGTGTTCTGTACCATAACTCAATCTTGAGTTTGTGTGGTGTCTTTCTAGTTTTGGGCCATTTGCAGGTCTTAATGGCTTTAAATTTGCTTCATCCAGACGCCGCCTTACTGTATCCGTACTCAGATTGTTTCCTCCAGCTCGTAAATGATGATTCTTTACTTCAACAGCCGTAAGAAAGCGATTTCTCAAAATTAATGACACCATATAGCGATCCTCCCGTGCCGTCGTGCACCTCCTTGTTCAGCCTGTTCCTGGTATTCGAAGACTGGATCCAGTTTCATGGAAACGCTGGAGTACTCGCTGAACTGTAGAAAGAGTCACACCAACAGTTCTCGCTGTATTTCGCTAACTGTGCCCATCTTCAAGCATTGTCAGGATCCTGGTACATTGTTCAGGGGTTAACGACATGATGACTTCAGAATAATAAAATTTATAAGGCAGAGACACCATATTTATAACTTTTTTATTGCAAAACTAAAACAAACCCGAAACAATTGATTTGAAGTTTTTGGTACTAAATTCAAAAACGACCATTATTTTACATTTTTAGTTTTTTATACCATTATAAAAATAAATAAAAAGGTTTTATATATTATTTTATGTGGCATTAAATATTCTTTAATTTAGTCGTTATTTCATAAAGCTAGGTCAGGTACTTTTGAAGATATTGAAGATTTTCTAACCGGCTCTTTTTCTTTGCGGTCCAGTGTATTTTATCGACACACTATCAACACTATCGAAGCGTTCGTAAATTAGCAGACCTGGGCCCCAGGTTCTGTGGTGATATTTATCATAATTATCAAGGTCTTCTGAACCTGTCTCAACTTGGCAGATTGGGAGCATAATTCCAAGAGGAGCTGTCAAAATGTAAACGTCTTATGAATTTTGTTTTAATAAAATGTCTAAATGTTACAGATGTCTGTCGTTGACTCATGATGTCAAAAGCGACAAAAGTCCCGTGACAGTTGTCCCCAAGTAAAGACGTGGCTTAAGGATGGGAATATATTGAGACTGTCGCTATATCCTTCTCGTGACGTAGATGTGGTATTATTCAGGTGAGAAATGTTGATGAATTATTAATTAATTCGAAACTATAATATCTCAATAGTAAAGGTGACGGTCTAGAGATTTTGAAATAGTGAATTCCAACCCAGTTGCGATAAATGATGATGTTTCTTATGATTTTATTTTTTAAATTCCTTTGGACGGGCCAGTGATTAAAGTTTTACATTTCCAAAGGGATAGGTAGAAAATAAGATTTATAAAAATAAAATAACTCCAATATCAGAAAGAATCAACGAAAAAACAGATAAAAACAGTTGATTATAATAAATAATCTTGATATTTTGCGTTACAATGCATACATTAATTATTAATGTGTGCATTGTAACGCAAAAGACTAGGTCAACTCACAGATCAAAACAATTATTTGAAATCCAAAAAAAACCATTACACCGCAATTTCAATTTTTAATTTCAATATTTTTTACAACTAATAAGGTCTTAACTTTTTTCATTATTTTAGTAACTATGGCCATAACTGGGCCGTTTTTCGTGTGGAACTATTAAAAGGCCATATTTTCAGCAGTGTTTATAAACATACTAGTATTATATGCTGGAACCTTCTGACCATTTTTGGTACTTTCCATAGAGTTTATAGAACATGTCCCAGAATGCCATTCTCTCATGGAATGGCCTGGATTGGAGGGAAAGGTCTGAGTTTATCTCTAGGTACGGCTGGGTTGTCGTCGTGATGGGCTCCCATTTTACTGGAAGCAGCTCTGATGTCTCGGGTGTTGGGTTTCTGAGAATAAATGTAAAAAGATATATAAAATTTCATATTTTCAAATAAAAACAAAATGGACCCTTGTTCAGTATTAAAAGAAAGTGAATATTTAAAAAAATATGAATGATTTTATAATAATTATTTTGTGAAACAAATAACAATATAGTATAGAATACTCTAATAGCTAATATTATTATTTTACTAGCTGCCCGGACAGACTTCGTTCTGTCAAAAGTTATTGGCCTGTAGTGGGAAAAGAAAAGTGTTGTTTTTACTATTTTCCACGCAATTTTTATGTTTTTTCTCCCCATAAGAACCTTCCTTGTGCTACAAGGATTATATATTAAAAAAATAGCCGAATTGGTCGAGCCGTTCTCAAGTTTTGCGCTTAGCAACACATTTGGCGATTCATTTTTATTTATATAGATTACAATAATCTGAAAGGCCTATTATTTAAAACCATATAAATCTAAATGATTTATGTGATTAATGCACTTCCTAAAAATATATTATATAAAATTGATACAATTTATTTTTACACGGAAATAACAATGAAACGCATGAAAAACTCAGTTAAGATCGATACGATTCATGTAATTTTTCATAATTTACTAGATCATAAAATGAGATTCGACAATCGTTTTATCAGGCAATTCAAGCGGTTTCTTTTTACCTACATCGATTTTATCATTCTTATCATTATCAGTTTTTGCTTTTATCTTAAATGTTAGTGCAGCTGCAATGAATCTTAACTTTAAGATTGCATAATGATTGCTGTATGCTAAAAAAATGCCCTTGATGAGATCATTTATTAAAAAAATGGAAATACTCCGTCATAATTACGTGTCTCTCACGTTCAGATAATCAATAGATGCAAAAATGGTAGTCTCTTGTAAGATACCATATCGCCTATCATGCAAATTCATCAGAGTCGGTAAGTTCATACTTATCTACTTAATTGTGTTAATAGCATCTAACAACTTGCAAAAGACCTTACTCACCCATGTTTAGCGAAATTAGTCCAAAGCATTGTCATCCTATCAATCACCAGCTGATCTTCAGCTGTCGTTTCTTCACTGAACATATCCAAGTCAAACAAATAACCTAGCTCATCAGCATGAGTAGCTCCTGTTAAATTCAAGTTCATTGCTACCTGCAACATATTTCTACCACCTTTGTATGAGAAAACATACCGGTACACAGTATTTGCACCATTATTCAACAACTGTTCTGCCGCTCTTTGTGTTGGATGACCGAATATAAGATCTGTTACAAAGTCTGCAAGATTCCATCTCACATTCTCATCGATTTTGTCATCTCCAATGTAAAAGTGTCTAACAGTATCTTGAGCATCGTCTAAATCAATACCCAAATCAAATGCCAAACGCAAGTAATGGAATTTTTGAATATCATCTATAGTTTTAGAATTATGAATCAAGGATATATAGGTATCTCTAAACTCTAACCACTGTTCAAATGAACCGTCAAAGGAGGGCAATGAAATAGTAGGTAATTTAATGCTAGAGGTCTTATTAGAGACTTTAACATTGTTATCAATAATTTCTTTACTCTTTAGCGTGCATTTCGCCTTAGATGTAATCTCATAGAATAGATTTTCAAAGATTTCTCTTTCAATTAATTGTTTTTCTAAGTCTATTTCAGAATCCTGTAGGAGTAATTCTATATCATCCTGAATGGTTGAGAACTGTTCTAATAGTGACATAATATTATTACAACGATCTTCCAGAGCTATCTTTTGAGATTCTGATATTTCTACGTCTTGTAACGATTGCACATATTTAACGAATACAGTAAACCTTCCTTTTACTACACCCCTTTTCTTAATCAAATCTTTATATTCGTCGAGTGGCATTTTGGGAGATTATAAGAGACAAAAGAAAGTACTTACAGTTTTTAACTTGCTCGATCGAACACGAAATCACACCGCTCAAAATGGCGGTAGGTAGGTATTTCGAACGCGGGCTCGCGGCTCGACTAGGTAACTGGAATTTTGCACAAGAATACACGATATTAGCACAAATGAGCCTTGAGGATGGGTTTGGATAGGAACACTGAATGGCCTGACCGTTTTATTTTCTGCTGGTTGCCGACTTCCACAAATACTTGTTCTTGAAGCCGCTCCGATCCAGCTCGAAGGTCCAATATGTTTGTGTGTTTTGAGGGTCAGGCTTCTTCAATGAACGGTCCTTTTATTTATTAGGGTTTAGGCATTTATTAATATTTTACATGAGTTGCAATATTACAATATGAGAATTATATATAAAATTGTGATGGTGGACCGACTACCATCTTTTTCTTGAGTGTCGAACTATATTGCCCAATTTGAACTGTTGAACCGTGGAGCGAAGGAATCGAACGTTCTGGGAAGTCCTTCGGCGACGACCAATCAGCGATCCCCGTGCGCCGCTTTCATTCCGTTCCTCTTGCACCGAGCTTCCAGTTACTCGACGCTAGAGGGTGCCATGTGTTGTTGATTTAACGCCAATAGATGGCGTTAACACTTAATTCATTACTAAAATTAAAATTATCCAGATCTTCGGCATTAATGTTCTCATAACGGACAGAAAGCTCGTTGTCATTGATACCAATAATTACGGGAGTTGTGCTAGCTTTAGATGATATACTGTTTCTAGGATGATCCATTATGAAATTTTCAACACCTTCAAACTCCTTCTCAATACATGGGACGATCAGAGGAATAGTCTCTCCAAAAATAAAGGGATCCCAATCATCGACTGCTTTGACTAATGAATGGGCATCAATGGACGACAGATATTCCAGAGCTTCACTTACATCTGTAGTATCAAAATTTAATTCTTTTGCGAGTATTAAAGGTACCGTATTCTCAGATTCCATCGTCAACCAGGGCATTTGAGCAGGACCGCTCTGTATGATTACTCTTTGGAATAATTTTTCATATGACGAGAACAAGTGAAGATTAGCGGATATACCACCAGCACTTTCACCAAACACCGTTATTTGTCGTGAATTTCCTCCAAAAGCTTCGACATTCTCATTGATCCACCTCAGAGCTAGCACTTGGTCTTTAAGTCCTTGGTTTCCTGATACTTCTGGAAGATCCAAACACATGAAGCCGTAAACACCAAGCCTATAATTGATAGCTACTACAATGACGTCATTTCTTAGTAAAGAGATAGGATCACTGCCTTCTTTAGCAGCGCTGCCTCTGAGGAACCCTCCTCCGTGTATCCATATCATTACTGGTTTCGAGAGTTGGCGATATTTGGCACGTAAATGTCCATGGTGAGGCAATCGATGGTGCCGATGGGGACATCGTTATATATTTGAGGGCACACGTTTGACTCGGTTGCTTCGAAGATGTCGTCAAAGCCTGGATGTGGGATTGACGGCTGTAAATTTTAATTATATGATTGTACTCTTTGGGTTATTGTCTATGAATTCAAAGACAGAGTTCTGTTAAAAAGATGCATAAATTACTAATCTAGAATACTGTTATTGAGTCATCAAAATAACATTATTGGGTAAAGATTGGATAGCTCAAAATTGTAGTTGACACAATTAGCACTGTGGTAAGGGTCGATTGAGTTATTAGCTTTCTACGAAAGGACATCTTAGTGCTTATTTACCACCTCATTACAAAATGAATGGACTATAAAAGTTTACAACAACTTACCCCAAACGGATTGTTCTCATCCACCACTGCGTAGGGAACGCCCAAGAATTTGGCGTACCCATGATCAGACCCTAGTCCTCTAATCAGACCACCATTGGTAGAAACGAGAGGATCTATTCTAGATAATCCATGCACTAAACCACATACTGAGACCAACAGTGCCGCAGACCACATGTCTAAGCCTTGTGACATTACTATGCAGAGTTAGAATATTGGTGCCATCAAAAATAAAAAAAATATCGCTAGAATTGAGATAAAACGATAAACCAGCACCTTGAATGTATTTACATCAATATCAGTCAAATAAGTGATGACTCAATCAATTTATTTTTATAAATAAAAACTGATGTAATATTTCAATATCAAAAACTCAAGTTTTGCCAACAAGCAATGGAGCGTAGTACCCTGGGTGTTAAACTAACTGATCGTGTTAGAAACACCACCCTGCGCTCCATAACGCAAGTAGCCGATCTTGGAGCAAAAATAGTCAGGTTTAAGTGGGAGTGGGCCGGACATGTCACTTGAATGCACCCAGACCAGATGGGCAAAGATCGTCACTCACTGGACGCCGCGGCTGACTTCGGTGACGACGTCCTCGTCGTCACCGAAGTCAGCCGCGGCGTAGGTGGCGCGATGATCTAGACGTATTTTCGGGGCTGGCATGATTAAAAACGGCACAAAATAGAGAGATTTGGAAGGCAAAGGGGATTCCTTTGCTCAGCAGTGGGACAATAAATAGGTGATTAAAAAAAACCATTATTCATTATTCCATTATTAAGTCTGCTAATTTAAATAAAATGACATACAATTGCCAGGCTCGTGGCTAATTGCTAACCGCGCGGATCATACGATTTGCGAGAATAAGCTGCGCTTGCTCGCGGTCAGTCCATGGATGGGTGACTGTTTGTTACACATCGAGACCTCTCCGCGCCTCGGAGAGCACGTTAAACAGTCGGTCCCGGGTGTCATATGAATACCTATGACAGTCGTTACCGGTAGTCAGAAGCCCGAAAGTCTGACAACTGGTCTAACCTTAGGATATCAGCATTACCCAGTAACTGGGTTGCGGAGGTCTGATGGCAGTCGCTCCGGGTAAAATACTGGTATTCAGCCGCATCTGGTTAGACTGGAAGCTGACCATAACATAATTGGGCAAGGGCTAGGTAGAACATGTTGCATGTCGCTTACAATCTGCGGAAAACCTTATCGATTCATTAAGAGATGACAACATAAACATAACATAACATCACGTCCGTATTCCCCGAAGGGTTGGGCAGACGTGTATAGTAACACCCTCGTTTCGCCGTTATGTTTACGTCCCATCTCATTGAAGGCGAGTCTATTGCCATCAACCGGGCACAAATCCAAACTCCGGGCTGCTACTTGGGAATTTTACACGGAAAAACCCAATAACACTTTGCCCGACCTGGAGATCGAACCTAGGACCCCACGATTAGCAGTCGCGCTTGCCACCACTAGACAAACGAGGTAGTAGAGAGATGGTAAACCAGATCTTATGTCTTTCCTGATGATTTTGCCCCAAATTAAATAAAACAAAGTTTTAATAATGATAACCGTGTTTATTAAGCGTTTTCTGAGATTATCTTTTTGAAAAGATTTCCGTCGCCTTGCCTAACATTTAAAAAAAATTATTTATTTCCTTTTTTGAAACTTCATGCCACTTTTGGTACTTTCCATAGAGTTTGTAGAATATGTCCCAGAATGCCATTCTGTCGTGGTCAGGTCTGCTATCCAGTGTGATATCTGAGTCTATGCTAAGGTACTGTTGTGTGGTGTCCGTTATTGGGTCCCATTGAAATGGGAGGTCTGATGCTACCGGGGTCGGGTCCCTGAGAAACAAAAAATCATTATAATTCTAATATTAAAACTAGATGATTTCAAAGGGTAACTGAAATTCAATTATAATGTGAGAAAATTGACTGTCTTGTTAGTCTAGTGGTCGCAAGCGCGACTGCTGAGTATGGGGTCCTGGGTTCGATCCCCAGGTCGGGCAAAGTGTTATTGGGTTTATCCATGAGAAGTTTCTCAGTAGCAGCCCGGTGTCTGGATGGCAATAGTTTTCCTCCTATTACATAGGACTTAAACATAACTGGCGATACGAAGGTGTGCTAAAAACACATCTGCCGAACCCTTTGAGAAATATAAGGCGTGATGTTATGTAATCAATATAATTTCCAAATCCAGTTCATCTTTTTAACCTCAGATACCAATAAGTCCGAGTATTAGAAAAAAAACTTTATGTTTTTGTGCATTATCCATTCGTTCGATGTTATCATCTATATTATCGAAAAGACTGTCAGATAACCGGTGAGTGTAACTTCGGTTATCGAAAATTCTATCTTTTTTATATAATCTTGATAGAGTACTTGACGAAATATTGGGAACTGATTAGTTTTAGTAGTAAAAGGAATTATCGCTTTTGACTTTTCCGTTGGTCTAGTGCTGACAAGGGCTACTGCTGACCGTGAGATCCTGGGTTCGATCCCCAGGTCGGGTAAAGTGTTATTGCTACTATTAATTACACAGTAAGGCCCAATTTCATCAACGTTGGATAGCGTTTATTTGAGGAATAAGTTAGACGTTAACAGAATTTGTCTACAAAAGCTGTCAAAACAACAAATTATTCCTTAGACAAAAGTTACCCGACATTGGTCATATTGGCCCTAAACCAGTTAAAGACAAAACCGTTGGTATTACCGTAAGGGTTCTTTCAAATTTATATAATTTTTTTTGTAAATCTTACTCACCCATATTTCGCAAAGTTGGTCCAAAGCTTGGTTAACCTATCAATTACGAGTTGATCTTCAATGGTCGTATTAGCGCCAGCCACTTTTATATCGAACAAATAAGCCAGCTCGTCTGCATGACTTGCTCCTCCTCCATTATTACTATTTCTACTTCCATTGTATGAGAAAACGTATCGGTACACGTACTTGGCACCACTATCAAGCAGTTCTTTGGCCATCCTCTGCGTTGGGTGGCCAAATATAAAATCGGTTCCGAAATCAACAAGATTCCATCTCACGCTTTCGCTGATTTTTTCATCACCAAAATAGAAGTGTCTGACGGCATCTAAAGCCTCGTCTAAATCATTATCCATATCAAATCCATTTTGAAATAGCATATGTAGATCATACCCTTCAAAATATTCAGCATCTTGGAAAGCGTACTGCATCGCAAATTCTTGGTTGTTGTGACCAATGATAATCTTTGTCGTACTGGCTTTAGTGGACCTGATATTCATAGGATGCTCCGTCATGAAATTTTCAACGCCTTCAAACTTCTTCTCGACGCATGGTTTGGTTAAAGGTTGATCATTACCCATAGCACTGGTAATTCTTAAAGCTGTTGCTGCCTTAACCAACGAATGTGGATCAACATAAGAGAGGTGAGCTAGTGCTTCGTTTATGTCTGTAGAGTTCAAACCAAATTCTTCAGCAAGTGTAAATGGTATTTCGGTATTAGATTCTACCATCATCCAGTAACTTAATGCGGGGCCACTTTCAATAATTACGTTATTGAATAACTTTTCATATGAGGAGTATAGGTGGAGATTAACAGACATGCCTCCAGCGCTTTCACCAAACAGAGTTATTTTGCTGACATCTCCTCCAAAAGCTTCAATATTTTCCTTAATCCATCTCAGGGCTCTTATTTGGTCTTTGAGCCCTTGATTTCCTGGCACTTCAGGTATATCTAAACACATAAAACCGTAAATGCCAAGCCTGTAATTGATTGCTACTACAATGACATCATGTCTTAGCAAAGAGATGGGGCTGCTGGCTTCTTCAGCAGCACTGCCTCCAATAAACGCTCCGCCATGTATCCAAACCATCACTGGCAAAGGATTCTCATGGTTTGCGCTGTCTGGGACATAGATGTTCATGGTGAGGCATTGGATAGTGCCCCTGGCAGCACCAAAGTGTACGTGGGGACACGCGATGGAGTCATTGTAAGCTTCAAAAGTGTCTTCAAAATCTGGATGCTCGATGGCCGCCTGCAAATAAAATTGAGATGTTATTTTTGCTTTAGTCACTGGAACCAACGCATCGTTCAGGTCTGTCAGTTATCTACAGGAAAGAATGGTATTCTGCTAAGTATTTCTACATGGTAGGGTCATTCTGGTTCCTCCCCAAATCCGGCGACCCCGGTCATAGGTCCTCGGAACACCGTGGTGTTTTAGCCGGTAAGAGTTCAACATAACCCTCCACCTTCTGCAGGGCGGAGGATATCTAAATTCCTCTAAATTTATCGGAATTCCTCAGGTGAAAAAAGGGTGGTTCTGGTTCCTGGCATGAAATAAGATAACTAATCTTGTCCCTTGGGTGTCATAGGAAGCTACTAAAAGATCAATTAAAGAGGACCAACCAAGTCTCCTGTGAGCTGATGACAATCTACGACCACCAGTTAAACAACTAAGATGATTATGGAAATACGGACGGAACCTCTCAATGTAGCAGTGTGTGAGAGAGAAAGCTGTTTTCAGAATAACAAAGCCTGTTGTTGCAAAGTAAACTTGTAAGTCAGTACTTACCCCAAACGGATTCATCTCATCCACCAGTCCATAAGGCACTCCCAGGAACATTGAATACCCATCATCAGACCGCAGTCCTCGTATCAAACCTGGCTTAGTAGCCACGAGAGGATCCACCCTGGACAGGCCTTGAGCGAGACCACATACCGAAACCAATATTACCACGACCCACATGTCCAAATTACTGAACATTTTAACCTAAACTCCTCAAAACGAACTAAACATTAGTTGACTTATAGTTCACGATAATAGATAAGTTGTTAACTCTCAAAAACGTGGTTTATCACATGTTATTTCAAGTGGGTACAACGATCATATTGATCAAAACAGTTTCTCAATCAAATAAGTTTCTAAGGTTGTTGACTGAAGTGGGTGACGTCATTGAATAAACAAGTGAAAAAACCCAGTTTTATTTTTCTATCTAGGTCTAGAGTGTGGACTGTGTTTTCCCAACGATGCACGGTAACTGAATGATTTGATAGTTATAGATAAGTTATAGATAGACAAGATGTATATAAATAAAATAACTCCAATATCAGAAAGCATCAAATAAAAACAGATAAAAAAGTTGATTATAATAAATGTGTGCATTGTAAAAAAAAGATTCAGTAAAAAATAACTTAGATCTATCTTTAAAAATAGAAGTTTATTATTTTAAGCTCACAGATCAAGATAATTATTTAAATTCCGAAAAAAAAACTATTACACCACCATTTCAATTTATAATTTTAATTATTTTTACAACTAATAATGTCTTAACTTTTTTCATTATTTTCATAACAAAAGTTATACCGTACATTCAGCAGTGTTTAGTTAAAACATACTACTATTATTTGCTGGAACCTTCTGACCATTTCTGGTACTTTCCATAGAGTTTATAGAACACGTCCCAGAATGCCATTCTCTTATGGAATGGCCTGGATTGGAGGGAAATGTCTGAGTTTATCTGTAGGTACGGCTGGGTTGTCGTCGTGATGGGCTCCCATTTTACTGGAAGCAGCTCTGATGTCTCGGGTGTTGGGTTTCTGAGAATAAATGTAAAAATATAAATAACATTTCATATTTTCATATAAAAATAAAATGAACCGTTATTCAGCATTAAAGGAAAGCGAATGTTTAAAAAAATATGAATATTATTAAATACAGAAATTATTATTTTGTGAAACAAATATATATACATATATATAGTACAGAATACTCTAATAGCTGATAAATTATTATTATTGTATTACAAAAATCGGAATAATTTAATACCATAGAAATCTAAATGATTTATGCGATTAATACATTTCCTAAAAATATATAAAAAAATTATATTAAATTATATATAATTATATTATATTATATAATATATATAAAAAAAATATTTTTACACGAAAATAACAATGGAATACCTGAAATACTTTATTTATAATTTCAAATCAGATACAGTCGATACGATTTATGGAATTCTTTAGAATTTCCTAGATCATGAGATTTGACAATAACTGCCAGGTTATTTGAGAGGTTTCTTTTTACCCACATCGATGTTATCACTATTTTCGTTTATTCATTTTCTGTACATATAATTTACATTTTTATATATTTCTAAAAAATAAATTATTATAGCCCAACGGCATCGGGAACAGGGTCCAAGCTACTGGTGGTCAGGGTCTTAGAGAGAGGAACTTCCTAACTATACGCCCCGTGTCCAGCCAGAAGTACCGCTTTCTGTATCATGCCCTTGACCGAGCCGCCCAACGAGAGCTTCATCAGATGTTGGTCGAGGCTCTTGGCTATTAAACCATTGGCCGTAACGACTATTGGCACAACGACTGCTGAGTCAACTTCCCATTTCGACAACCTCGTGTGCCAAGTCTTGATACTTAATTTCTTTATCTTTCTCGGCTTTCACAATGTTCTCGTCATGTGGGACAGTGATATCAACAATCATTGTAAGACGCTTTGATCAATCTGTCACCACTATGTCTGGCTTATTGGCAACAATAGATCTGTCGGTGATGATAGATCGATTATCATTATAATCCATTTTTGCTTTTATCTTAAACATTAGCGCAGATGCAATGCTTAAAAAAAATCTACACTTGATGAGATAATTTATAAAATTCTTTGGAAATATTCCGTCATAATTACGTGTCTTTCACGTTTAGATAATCAATAGATGCAAAAATGGTAGTCTCTTGTAAGATATGTATCACCTATTATGCAAATTCATTAGAACCGGTAAGTGCATACTTATCTAATTAATTGTATTAATAGTATCTAACAACTTACAAAAGACCTTACTCACCCATGCTTAGCGAAATTAGTCCAAAGCGTTGTCATCCTATCAATCACAAGCTGATCTTCAGGAGTCGTTTCTTCACCGAACATTTCCAAGTCAAACAAATAACCTAGCTCATCAGTGTGAGTAGCTCCTGTTAAATTCAAGTTCATTGCAACCTGCAACATATTTCTACCACCTTTGTATGAGAAAACATACCGGTACACAGTATTTGCACCGTTATTCAACAGTTGTTCTGCCGTTCTTTGTGTTGGATGACCGAATATAAAATCTGTTGCAAAGTCTGAAAGATTCCATCTCACATTCTCATCGATTTTCTCATCTCCAATGTAAAAGTGTCTAACAGCATCCTTAGCATCGTCTAAATCAATACCCAAATTAAATGCCAAACTTAATTCATTGCCAAAATTAAAAGTATCCAGATCTTCGGGATTAATGTTCTCATAACGGATAGAAAGCTCGTTGTCATTGTAACCAATAATTACGGGAGTTGTGCTAGCTTTAGATGATATACTGTTTCTAGGATGATCCGTTATGAAATTTTCAACACCTTCAAACTCCTTTTCAATACATGGGACAAATAGAGGAGTAGTGTCTCCAAAAATAAAGGGATTCCAATCATGAACTGCTTTGACTAATGTAAAGGTATCAATGGACCACAGATATTCTAGAGCTTCACTTACATCTGTAGTATCAAAATTTAATCCTTTTGCTAGTATTAAAGGTATCGTGTTGTCAGATTCCATCGACAACCAGGGCGTTTGAGCAGGACCGCTCTGTATGATTACTCTTTGGAATAATTTTTCGTATGACGAGAACAGGTGAAGGTTAGCGGACATGCCGCCGGCACTTTCACCAAACACCGTTATCTGTCGTGAATTTCCTCCAAAAGCTTCGATATTCTCATTGATCCACCTCAGAGCTAGCACTTGGTCTTTAAGTCCTTGGTTTCCTGATACTTCTGGAAGATCCAAACACATGAAGCCGTAAACACCAAGCCTATAATTGATAGCTACTACAATGACGTCATTTCTTAGTAAAGAGATAGGATCACTGCCTTCTTTAGCAGCGCTGCCTCTGAGGAACCCTCCTCCGTGTATCCATACCATTACTGGTAAACGGTTTCGAGAGTTGGCGATATTTGGCACGTAAATGTCCATGGTGAGACAATCAATGGTGCCGATGGGTACATCGTTATATACTTGAGGGCACACGTTTGACTCGGTTGCTTCGAAGATGTCGTCAAAGCCTGGATGTGGGATTGACGGCTGTAAATTTTAATTATATGATTGTACTCTTTGGGGTATTGTCTATGAATTTAAAGGAAGAGTTCTGTTAAAAATATGTATAAATTATAAATCTAGAATGCTGTTATTGAGTCATCAAAATAACATTATTGGATAAAGATTGGATAGCTCAAAATTGTAGTTGACACAATTAGTACTGTGGTAAGGGTCGATTGAGTTATTAGCTTTCTACGAAAGGACATCTTAGTGATTATTTACCACCTCATTACAAAATTAATGGACTATAAAAGTTTACAACAACTTACCCCAAACGGATTGTTCTCATCCACCACTGCGTAGGGAACGCCCAAGAATTTGGCGTACCCATGATCAGACCCTAGTCCTCTAATCAGACCACCATTGGTAGAAACGAGAGGATCTATTCTAGATAATCCATGCACTAAACCACATACTGAGATCAACAGTGCCGCAGACCACATGTCTAAGCCTTGTGACATTACTATGCAGAGTTAGAATATTGGTGCCATCAAAAATAAAAAAATATCGCTAGAATTGAGATAAAACGATAAACCAGCATCTTCAAGGTGTTTATATCAATATCAGTCAGATAAGTGATGACGCAATCAGTTTATTTTTATAAATAAAATATGATGTAATTTTTCAATACCAAAAACTCAAGTTTTGCCAACGTGCAATGGAGCGTAGTACCCTGGGTGTTAAACTAACCGATCGTGTTAGAAACATCACCCTGCGCTCCATAACGCAAGTAGCCGATGTTGGAGAAAAAATAGCCAGGCTTAATTGGGAGTAGGCCGGTCATGACAAATTAGACGATTATATCCAGGATAAGAACGCTTGGAAACATGCTGGTCCAGCTCCATAGGACAATCTAGTCTAGATAAAATCAAACTGGTTGCTATTTTAATTGTATAATTTATTTTTTTAAAGCCGTTTATTTTAGATTCTATGAGTAAGTACCTGAACTCACACACTGACCTATTACTTTTAAATTTTTGGGAAAACGTATACTTTTGCAATGTTTGTAAATATGTGAGCACCATGTACCTATCACATAATTAATATGTCATTGTTTCTTTTTTTTTTACCTTTTGTGATATAGTAATTTTATTCTAGGTGCATCGTCTTCACATATAATTGTATAATTAATGTACCTATACAATATATTGTAAGACATTTTAAAAGAGTAACGGTGGAGTTTCTTGCCCATTCTTCTCCATACGAAACTACCTTTTGGAAGGGGCAACTAGAATCAATTCTATTTTCTTTGTAACTTTAACGTTCAAAAGTGCATTTTATGTGCCTAATTGAAATAAATACTTTGACTTTGACTTTGACATGTCACGCGAATACACCCAGACCAGATGGGCAAAGATCGTCACTAACTGGACGCCTGAAAGACGACGTCGTCACCGAGGTCAGCTGCGGCGTAGGTGGCGTGATGATCTAGACACGTTTTTGGGGCTGGCATGATTAGAAACGGCACAAAATAGAGAGATTTGGAAGGCAAAAGGGATCCCGTTGCTTAGCAGTGGGACACTAAATAGGCGATTAAAAAAACCATTATTCAGGGGGTCAAGTCTGCTAATTTAAATAAAATGACATACAATTGTCATCCCACCGACACCCTATTGAGATTCCATTAAAATTGTGACAGATTACATATTCTGCTAAAAATTTAATGTTTTCTATTGAAGTAATAGTTCAGTGACCGTTCAATGGAAAGTCAGTGGAAAGCCACTGGTCTAATATAACCAACAGAATACCAAATATATAAAACTATTCTATCAATATACTATCAACACTCTATCGAAGCGTTCGTAAATTAGCAGACTTGGGCCTCAGATTCTGTGCTAATATGTATCATAATTATCATGGTCTTCTAAACCTCTCTCAACCTGGTCTGGAAGCATCATCCCAAGAGGTGCTGTCAAAATGTAAACGTCTTCTGAATTTTTATTTAATTAATTTTTTGGCCAGTCGGCCTCTCAGTTCACATCAAAACTACACTGCAGTGGTGGCTCTCAAATGAGATCTATTGATTAAAGCGCAAGCCACACCGCCAGCTAGCGAGCGAGCGAGCGAGCTGGCGGGCGAAGCGAGGCGAGGGAAACTATATAAACTAAGCGAAGTTTTGGCGAGCTAAACTATACTGGCCTGCAAAAATAAGTACTACACTTTTAATGATATTCACTTTTAAAGTGTGATACTTAATTTTGCAGACCAGTGTATGTGGGTTCCCACCGAAAACTACGGACGGACGGGCGAGCGAGCGGGCGGGAGAGCGAGGGGAGCTTTCCGTCTCATTTTCACTCGCGCGCAGTTCCGAGCAGCAGAACCAAGCGAGCAACGTTTCACCTCTTTTCATACTTCGGTTCACACCGCGAACTACAGAGCTAAGCTACGCTAACGGGGTGAATGAATAGCATCACTGGCATCGTCGGATATTTCGTTCGCATCGTTTGTATCACTGACGTAGATTAATCTCTGTAGTGTGAACCGAAGTATGAAAAGAGGTGAAATGATGCTCGCCCGGCTCGCTTGCTCGATCGCTAGCTGGCGAGCGAGCTTTTTCATACTTCGGTTCACATAAGTCGCTAAAGTAGCTAGGCTCAGTGAAACGTTGGTCGCTCGCTCGCTCGCTCGCTAGCTGGCGGTGTGGCCTGCGCTTCATACGGGCCGTGTAACATAAATACCTTTTAGGATTATTATCAAACCAATGGGCTTCAACCTGATATAATAATAATATATCAGGTTACACAAACGTGACGGCTATAATGACGTCACAAAGTTCCCGCTGTATCAAGCCCATTTTGCATCCATGCATAATTACGAGCCTTATTCTCAGTCTGAGTAGTGTTTTGGTTCAGGCTTTAGTCCACCAGGCTAGCTTGGTGTGAGTTGGTGGACCACTCACACCTCCGAGAACTTTATGGAGCCCTCTCAAATGTGCAGGATTCCTCACGCTGTTTTCCTTCACCGTTAACGCAAGTGATAATCAAATTCTGACTAGCATAATGAATTCTAACAGTTGGAGGTGTACGCCGGAATTGATGATCATCAGGATTTCGCTCGTTTTGTTCGTACAGTAGGGAAATGATGCTGGCCCGATGGAAGCGTGCCGGTGACACGGCGAATGCATCGTTTGGCACAGAATGTATGTATTACATGCATGTTTTGAAATACACGTTGCAATCAGATTGGATTGTAATTTGAGGTTTGGAATCTAATTACGTAGTGTACAGTAGGGGAATGAAAAGGTTATGCACCTTCAGGTCTCTTTTTGCTTGCACAGTGCAAGAAACGAACTTTTTTACCGACTGCGTATTGCCAACATTATAGAAATGAAAATGCAAGTATTTTTTGACAGGATATTAAAAATCATAATGGTGACAGGGTGACAGGTAATGTCAATTTATTTAATCATTGATTTGATTGATGTCATGGTTTTTGCAACAAAACTCCTGAAATCAAATCAAAGACTACTACGTCATATGGAGGCAAAAGGCAATTTTGATCTTTGCTACCATTTAATTAAACATAATTTTCTATGCATTGGTCTGTTCCCTTCAACAGTTAAAAAAGGTAACATGTGCCCGAGATGTGTGAAAGGAATGTATTTGTAAACTGATGAACCTGTTCATTCGTCTACTGTACCTACGTACACTTCATATTTACATGCATACTTACACCTAATGTCGGTGCGAATGTCGATTAGTCTACGGGCTCGTGGCTATAAACAACCGCGCGGATCATATGATTAGCGAAGTTAAGCTGCGCTTGCCGCGGTCATTCCGTGAATGGGTGACCGTTCTTTACACATCGAGAGACATCTCCGAGCATCAGAGAGCACGTTAAACCGTCAATCCTGTATGTCATACGAAGAGCTATGACAGTCGGTCTGATGGCAGTCGCTCTGTATAAAATACTGGTATTCACCCGCATCTGGTTAGACTGGAAGCTGACCACAACATAGTTGGGAAAGGGCTAGGTAGAACGTCATGTTGCATGTCGCTTACAATCTGTGGAAAACCTTATCGATTCATTAAGAGATTTCAACATAAACATAATATAGCATCACGCCTGTATTCCCCGAAGGGTTGGACAGAGGTGTATAGTAACACCCTCATTTCACCGTTATGTTTAAGTCCCATCTAATAGAGGACCAGTCTATCGCCATCAACCGGGCACAAATCCAAACTCCGGGCTGCTACTTAGGAATTCCACACGGAAAAACCCAATAACACTGCCCGACCTGGGGATCGAACCCAGGACCTCACGATTAGCAGTCGCGCTTGCCACCACTAGACTAACGAGGTAGTTGAGAGATGTTAAACCAGTAGGCTAATTCACGTAATTTCATGACGCGCCGATGAAGTTGCAGTGACGCTGCAGTTAAGTTTAAGTTTTAGTGCTAAATGGTATTCTTGTAATATTTGAACTGCGCGTAAGCTACACGTAAGCTGCGCGTTAACTGCGCGTCAACTTCACGACAGCCAAACTTACCTACGGTGTGGCCATACGAGAGAAAAAAAATACTCACTAAATAATCGAATATAATCGATTAAGTTTCAATTAATATTACGTTATAAAATATTAAAATAATATCACAATACTGATTTTAATGCTTTTTCTTGCCACAAAAACAAATAATAATATTTTGATTCACAATAAAAGATATAATTTGCCTTAACTGCAACTACACTGCAACTTAACTTCTTTAGTTACGTGAATTAGCCTACTGATATTATGTCTTTCCTGATGATTTTACTCCAAATTAAATAAAACAAAGTTTTAATAATGATAACCGTGTTTATTAATTTTTTTTACTACCGCTGAGCGGAGAGCGTTTTCTGAGATTTTCTTTTTGAAAAAACTTTGCGTTGCCTTTCCTAACATTTTAAAAAGTTTTTTTATTTCCTTTTTTGAAACTTCATGCCATTTTTGGTACTTTCCATAGAGTTTGTAGAATATGTCCCAGAATGCCATTCTGTCGTGGTCAGGTCTGCTATCCAGTGTGATATCTGAGTCTATGCTAAGGTACTGTTGTGTGGTGTCCGTTATTGGGTCCCACTGGAATGGGAGGTCTGATGCTACCGGGGTTGGGTCCCTGAGAAACAAAAAATCATTAAAATTAATTCTAATATTAAAACTAGATGATTTCAAAGGCTAACTGAAATTCAATTACAATTATGAGAAAATTAACTGCCTTGATGGTCTAGTGGTCATAAGCGCGACTGCTGAGCATGGGGTCCTGGGTTCGATCCCCAGGGCGGGCAAAGTGTTATTGGGTTTATCCATTAGAAATTTCTCAGTTGCAGCCCGGAGTCTGGATTTGTGCCCGGTTACTGGCAATAGGCTCGCCCCTTATTACAGGGGACTTAAACAAAACTGGCGAAACGAGGGTGCTACTATACACCTCTGTCAAACCCGTCGGAGAATATAAGGCGTGATGTTATGTTTATTTGAAAATCTGCTTTTTGATTTAATGTCAAAATCCAGTTCATCTGTTTAGCCTCAGATACTAATTAAGTCAATGTTCGTTCTGTCTAGCCTTTTCCCAACTACATATGTTGGGGCCACCTTCCAGTCTAACCAGATGCGGCTGAATACCAGTATTTTACACGGAGCGACTGCCATCAGACCTCCACCCCCCAATTACTGGGGAATGCCGATATCCTAAGGTTAGACCGGTTTTCAGACTTTCGGGCTTCTGACTACCCGTAACGGCTGTCGTGGATAATCGTATGACACCCGGGACCGACGATTTAACGTGCTCTCCGAGGCACGGAGGGGTTTCGATGTGTAAAGAATGGTCAGCCATCCACGGATTGACCGCGGCAAGTGTAGCTTAACCTTGCAAATCATATGATCCGCACGGTTGTTAATTAGCCTCGAGCCCCATAAATTAGTCATTGTATTAGAAAAAAAAATCTTAATGTTTTTGTGCATTATCCATTCGTTCGATGATATCTATAGGTATATCTATACTAATATTATAAAGAAAAAAAATTTGTATTTTCGTATGTAACGAATAAACTTAAAATCTACTGGACATAATATTATTTCAAAAATCCTTTGCCGTTAGAAAGCTACATTATCACTGAGTAACATAGGCTATATTTAATACCGGAATAAAACTTCTTACACGGGCGGAGCCGTGAGGACACAGCTAGTCTATACTAAAATTATAAAGAGGAAATATTTGTATTTTTGTATGTAACGTATAAACTTAAAATCTACTGAACCGATTTCAAAAATTCTTTTGCCGTTAGAAAGCTACATTATCACTGAGTAACAAATGCTACGGGCGGAGCCGTGAGGACACAGCTAGTCATCTATATTATCGAAAAGACTGTCAGATAACCAGTGATTGTAACTTCGGTTATCGAACGTTCTATCTTTTTATATTATCTTGATAGAGTACATGACGAAAGATTGGGAACTGGTTAGTTGTAGTAGTAAAAGGAATTATCACTTATGAATGCATCGTTGGTCTAGTGGTAACAAGTGCTACTGCTGATCGTGAGGTCCTGGGTTCGATCCCCAGGTCGGGCAGTGTTATTGGGTTGTTCCGTGTGAAATTCTTCAGTAGCAGCTCGCAGTTAGGATTTGTGCCCGGTTGATGGCAATAGGCTTGCCCCTATTATATGGGTCTTAAACATAACAGCGAAATAAGGGTGTTACTATACACCTCTGCCCAACTCTTCGAGGAATACAGGCGTGTATTTATTTTATTCATTGTGGTATTACGCACTGCAAGTCACCGCACCGCAAGTCACCGCACCGCAATTCACCGCACCGCAATACACCGCACCGCAAGTCACCGCACCGCAGTGCGCGCTCGCACTTACTTATTGTTAAATACTGACTGACGTCTTTTTGACAATTTTACTCAATTTCATATAATATTAGATCAAAGTGGTCAACCACAGTACGAATATCTTTTAACCCATTTCTTCAAATAGAATTTCAACTCATCTTGATTGACTTTTAAGATTCATAAAAGAATTAAACTGTGTTGAATCTCTGCTCGAAGGAAACACGTTGTTTATGTCTATACATTTTCTTGCTAAAATAGATCTTATTTACATTCACGGCTGTATTCCCCGAAGGGTTGGGCAGAGGTGTATAGTAACACCCTCATTTCACCGTTATGTTTAAGTCCTATATAAATACGTGGCGAGCCTGTTGGCATCATCCAGGTACACATCCGAACTCCGGGCTGCTACTGAGGAATTCCACACGTAAAAACCCAATAACATTTTTCCCGCCCTGTAGGCTAATTCACGTAATTTCATGACGCGCCGATAAAGTTGCAGTGACGCTGCAGTTAAGTTTAAGTTTTAGTGCTAAATGGTATTCTTGTAATATTTGAACTGCGCGTAAGCTGCGCGTTAACTGCGCGTCAACTTCACGACAGCCAAACTTACCTACGGTGTGGCCATACGAGAGAAAAAAAAATACTCACTAAATAATCGAATAGAATCGATTAAGTTTCAATGAATATTACGTTATAAAATATTAAAATAATATCACAATACTGATTTTAATGCTTTTTCTTGCCACAAAAACAAATAATAATATTTTGATTCACAATAAAAGATATAATTTGCTAAAATTTGGCTGAATTATGGTTTATCATTGCTGCATAAAACAAATAAAACTGTCAAAACAAGAGGAGCGCCAAAGTTGAAAAAAAAAACAAAATAAATAGTGCAAATTAAAAACAAAACTTTATTAATGTATGTTTAATATTAAAATATATTTATGGATGTGCAGTGAAGTTTACTTTACGAAGAAGTAGCAGTTTAAATTCCTTCCTTGCATGTTTTAGTCATGACTTCGCGAAAATCTGTTTCTGTGCGGCAAATAGAACTCCTTGTGGAGTATTTAGAAGGCCACATAGGCCTTGCCCATATTTTAATCTTGTCACGGGCATCCCTTGTCATGGGAAACTTTATATATTCTGTGAATATGCTTCTTGTTTTATGGGCTTTGGTGACTTGTCTGATGGCTCTTGAGACAGTAGGCTGTGAAACACCATGGGACTTACTTTGGCCCCCTAGGGTTTATAGGACCCACTAGCGTAAAAAGCCAGTGTTATGAGAACCTGAAAGTTATCCAATTATAATTAAAGACTACTGTCAAATAAATTTGGTATTTTGCATTATGTTTGTACCAAGATAAGCAGTTTTTAGCTAACCTTTGCTTGCACACTTAATCCATCATTCCTTCTCTCCTTTGGAATACACGTTCCTAGTCGGCAAATTAATTGCCGGGTCACATCCTTGCTCAATCGCTATGTTTTTATAAACTCCCGATCTGATAGACGGAACGGATCCACATTAATTCTACGTCAACGTTGAGCTTGTCGACGTTCTCGATCGTCTATTTCATTTGATAGCGTTAGAATGCTCAAACCCAGACGAAAACTCATATTCCCTAAAAATAAATAAAAAACATTTGAAATTTAATTGAACGTGACTTGTAGTTAACAAAAATGTCTAATTATTTAACTTTTACTCACAATACTTAATTTTAAACACTTAAATTCACTAATAATACAACTTGATGCCAACAAAAGTAAGTATTGAGGAACTTATGTTGCGCGTAACCAAAGCCACACGTTGATCGAAGTAAAACTTACAAAAGCTGTCATTTGAAACGTCAAATGAATACAAGAATATCCACAAAGTTGCGTTCGGAATCACGCACTAATGACGCGCAGCAGTAGAATGCTGATAATGCGCTCGCGTGACGCGAACTTGACGCGAGCGTATCTGACAGCGGTTGCCGATACTACGTGAATACGAAAAGCGTTGTTTTGATCGAAACTTAACTGCAACTACACTGCAACTTAACTTCTTTAGTTACGTGAATTAGCCTAGGCATCGATCCCAGATCTTCACGATCAGCAGTCACACTTGTCACCACTAGACCCACGAGGCAGTTGGTGAGTCTTATTTGTCTAATGTTATATGCTATGGCGTACAGATGATGACGGTTTTCATTTGTAATTTAAATCTGATCCAAATAGTTACAGTATTATACAGTAATGCAACAGAAATGGTCGAAAACGAATCGTTAGACTTACCAATGGTATCATTTTTTATTGCTAAACTGGGCATATAAATAGATTCGTAAGCTAATTTTACCTGTAATAGCTACTAACGTTTGGGAGGGTCTAACATGCAATACTATGGCCTCTTTACTTCATCATAGATAAAGATACAAGAGTTTTAATTTTAACCAATAATATCATATCATATCATAGGAATCATATGAATTACATGCTAACATACATTATGTTAACATTCATTATTACATTGCCATTAGTTTAGTTTAATTTACCTGGGCTGTATCCGCACTTAGCCTCTTGATTTGGCCATTGTGCGTTGGGGGGAGGAATCAACCATAAGACAGTTAAAGACAAAACCGTTGGAATTGCCGTAAGAGTTCTTTCAATTCTATATGGATTTTTTGATAAATCTTACTCACCCATACTTAGCAAAGTTGGTCCAAAGCTTGGTTAACCTATCAATGATGAGTTGATCTTCAGTTGTTGTATTAGCGCCAGCCACTTTCATATCGAATAAATAAGCCAGCTCGTCTCCATGACTTGCTCCTCCTCCATTCATCTTATTTCTACTTCCACTGTATGAGAAAACGTATCGGTACACGTATTTGGCACCACTATCTAGCAGTTCTTCGGCCATCCTCTGCGTTGGGTGGCCAAATATAAAATCGGTTCCCAAATCAACAAGATTCCATCTCACGCTCCCGCTGATTTTTTCATCACCAAAATAGAAGTGTTTGACGGCATCTAGAGCTTCGTCTAAATCATTATCCATATCAAACCCCATTTGGAATAGCATATCTAGATCATATGTTTCAAAATATTCAGCATCTTGGAAAGCGTACTGAAACGCAAATTCTTGGTTGTTATGTCCAATGATAATCTTTGTTGTACTGGCTTTAGTGGACCTGATATTCATAGGATGCTCCGTCATGAAATTTTCAACGCCTTCAAAGTTCTTCTCAACGCATGGTTTGGTTAAAGGTTGATCAGTACCCATGCCACTGGTAATTTTCAAATTTGTCGCCGCCTTAACTAGCGAATGTGGATCAACATAAGAGAGGTGAGCTAGTGCTTCGTTTATGTCTATAGTTTTCAAACCAAATTCTTCAGCAAGTATAAATGGTATTTGATTATTAGATTCTACCATCATCCAGTAACTTAATGCGGGGCCACTTTCAATAATTACGTTATTGAATAACTTTTCATATGAAGAGTATAGGTGGAGATTAACAGACATGCCTCCAGCACTTTCACCAAACAGAGTTATTTTGCTAACATCTCCTCCAAAAGCTTTAATATTTTCCTTAATCCATCTCAGGGCTCTTATTTGGTCTTTGAGCCCTTGATTTCCTGGCACTTCAGGTATATCTAAACACATAAAACCGTAAATGCCAAGCCTGTAATTAATTGCTACTACAATGACGTCATGTCTTAGCAAAGAGATAGGGTTGCTGGCTTCTCCTGCAGCACTGCCTCCAATGAATGCTCCGCCATGTATCCAAACCATTACTGGCAAAGGGTTGTTATGGTTGGCGTTGTCTGGCACATAGATGTTCATGGTGAGGCATTGGATGGAGCCCGTGGCATCATCTCTGTGTACTTGGGGACACGCGATGGAGTCATTGTAAGCTTCAAAGGTGTCTTCAAAATCTGGGTGGTCGATGGCCGCCTGCGAATAATATTTAGATGTTATTTATGATTTAGCTTAGCTACTGGAAGCAACACACCGTTCAAGTCTGTCGGTTATTTAAAGTAAATAATGTATTCTGTCGTTCTGGTTCCTGCCTGAATTCTGCGATCCGGATTCCGGTCATAGGTCTTCGGAACACCGTGGTGTCTAAGCCGGTAAGAATTCAGCATAACCCTCCACCTTCCGCAGGGCAGAGGATATTCATGAGGATAAAAAGGGTGGTTCTGGTTCCTGGCATGAAATAGCTAATCATATAATATATATAATAATTAATCATATCCCTTGGATGTCTTATGAAGCTACTAAAAGATCAATTAAAGAGGACCAACCTATTCGCCTGTGAGCTGATGACAATCTACGACCACCAGTCAAACAACTATGGTGATTATGGAAATAACGACGTGACCTCTCAATGTAGCAGTGTGTGAGAGAGAAAGCTGTTATCGGAATAACAAAACCTGTCGCAAAGTAAACTTGTAAGTCAGTACTTACCCCAAACGGATTCGTCTCATCCACCAGTCCATATGGCACTCCCAGGAACATTGAATACCCATCATCAGACCGCAGTCCTCGTATCACACCTGGCTTAGTAGCCACGAGAGGATCCACCCTGGACAGGCCTTGAGCGAGACCACATACCGAAACCAACATTACCACGACCCACATGTCCAAATTACTGAACATTTTAACCAAAACTCCTCAAAACGAACTAAACATTAGTTGACTTCTAGATTACTTATATAGTTCACGATAATAGATAAATTGTTAACACCCAAAAACGTGGTTTATCACATGTTATTTCAAGTGGGTATTCACATGTACACAACGATCATATTAATCAAAACAGTGACTCAATCAAAGAAGTTTCTAAGGTTGTTGACTGAAGTGGATGTCGTCATTGAATAAACAAGTGAAAAAACCCAAATTTATTTTTCAATTTGGTCTAGAGTGAGGACTGTGTTTTCCCAATGATGCACGGTAACTGAATGTTTTGATAGTTAGTTGCTGGTTGGCAGTCCTTACAATATACGCAAGTATATAAAACAAGTGGGGTTTATTATTATACATCGCCTAAATTATTTAACACAATGGTACCGTTTCTCTTCTCGTTCACCAACTAAACTACAATTAGACAATAACTATCTTTTATTAGGTAATAGAGAGCGCAAGAAATGGACGGTGATAGATAAGAACTAAGATATCGCACACCTAGATCTCAACTGAGACAACTCAAAAATCTAGAATCTAATTAAATTGTATAACAAATTTGCAGATATACGTTTTATTTGTCCCCTGAAAAATGACCATTTTTGACTTGTCTTAGTTTAGATCTAAGTGTGCAATATGTCAAACTACATAGTTTACGCCTTGAACTTCACCGTGTTTTTGGTCGACACGTTCTGGCGTGTCGTCTAAATTTGTAAATTTTAGTTCAACTAAAGACCGCTCTAATTTATGTCCGTCTCCTTCTTATTTTATCAGTGTAAAAGAGATGACAATAGCCTAAGTTAAGCTTAGTTTGTCCACAATGGAATTAACTCGTGTTTGCGGGCCCAGTTTCTAAGTACCACATTGCGCATTCAAAAATCTGGCATATACCAATGTGAAGTTTTCAATGTTATATTATGTAACCTTTCCAAGGAAATCTGGACTTAATAGTGTTCAAATGCCAACACGCAGATGGCGTGCTCGTTCGTTCTGTGTATGAAAATGGGTCTTTACCATATTGTGATACAGTGACAGGCTGGTACTCCAACGACATCTCGGCAGAAACCGGTGAAATCACTGAAACGAAAACATTTTCCACGAAGTCAACTAACTCTTCCTTTTAGAGGTAAGCGTGCACCGTTTTGCATCAGACGAATCGCAGTAAACGAATCCGTAAAGTGTAGTACGTTCGTCGCAGCATTCGGAATACCGGCGCGGCTCATAAGAGCTATCAGATTTTCGAAATTGCCGTTCGGATTTTTGTAGCGAGCAGACATTGTGAGTATAATGGAAAGCGATGAAGACCTTGTTGTGGCGGTTTGTATGGTGGCTGAAGAGAAAACTTAGACTTATTCAAGAAGAGATCGGAATACGATAAATATGAAATGAAAAATGGTTTTCATTTCTGTAAATAAATCTATTACAGATACTTTGAAAGTCAGTGTAATGTTTTTTTAAGAATAGATGGTGCCAAGTCTCACGGCATACGTGCATCAGCCATCGTGTAGCTCACACTTTATTTTAGGGAGCTGAACAACCCAATTCACGTTGCTACCAATCAGACGGTAAACGCCGACGTATAAAAAATCCAATACTAGCTCTGAGAAAAAAAGCTGAAACAAACTCAGAGATCAAGGTCTCTTTTAAAGTCCAGACATTGTGGTATAAAAACTATGCCAGTGTAACAGGGCCACGTATTGAATGGCCTTTTGAAGAAACTGCTACAGGAGGTTTGCGTTGATCTGTCCTAAATGACTGCACGCATGCATCAGCCATCGTGTAGCTCAAACCTTATTTTAGGGAGCTCAACAACCCGATACACGATGCTACCAATCAGCTAGACATATCAGACTTTATTCCCTGATTTGGTAAAAGCCGACGTAAAAAAAAACCAGTACTTTTTTGTCCATAACTAAACCCCTTGCTAGAATGCCAAAAAAATAATACAGAGCGATGACTTACCATACGGAGCGGCTGCTGCGGTTGTGTGAGTGCGACTACTGATCGGAAATCCGAATGATGTCATCGGCAAGCGTCAGCAGTGATAGCCTTGTGATGTGACCGTCGGACTGCCAAGTCATAGCTCTCGAGTCCGACGAACCCAAGGCACGCACCTCTGACTTTTCGGATTCACGTGCGTATTGTATAATTATCACTTGTTTAAAAACAGTGAAGGAAAACATCGTGAGGAAACCGGCATGCCTGAGAGATATTTCTCGACGGCATGTGAAGCCAATCAGAGGCCCATGGGCGGCATAAACTCCGACACCAGGTTAGCCACTCTTCTTCTTCTTCTTCCTGCCCTTATCCCATACTAGGTGGGGTCGACACAACATGTATTTCATAAATCCATGTTGATAGAGGTTTTGGCTTATTGTTTTATGCCCGGCCGCCTGCCTGACATCAACCCTCCTTGGGAATACTTGTTGCGCCGTCGCGCGGGTGACCCGATGTGCTTGCTGCTATTATGCACTGGTTCCCAAAATGATATGCTTGTCAATCTTATTCTATTGCCGACAATTAAGCAGACTATGTTCTTCTTGGTGGACTATACTTGAAGTTCCTCGACGCACTCATTCAGTTTTGCTAGGGACTTTGGTTCTGACACATCGTATGATATAGCACTATGAGTTTCTCTGTAAAAACTTGAGGTCAATGTTCTATATCGCTCCTGTCCCGCTGTAGCCACTAACCACACGAAAAGAAGAAGATGGCACGCGTCGGGTAGATGCTCTACGAAGAATTCCCGGCTGCGCCTACGAACATCCGATGCTCGCGGCCCGCCCTTTGTCGATTAGTGAACGCACTTGTAGGGATAACCAAAACACAAATACAAATACAGGGTGTAAACGAAATCATGTAATTCCTTCAAACCTCGTGATGTGACATAGACAAATCCCGATCGAGAGATATATGGATTCAATAAAAAAAATACAAGAAGTAAACATTTGTGTTCTTAACGTGAGGTTTTAGCGCCCCGAGTTAAATGACCGCGCGGCGAGCAATAACCGCGCAATTCGCTCGGGGCACTAAAATGCCTCACGTTAAGAACACATGTTTACTTCTTGTAATTTTTTTTTTATTGAGTCCACAAGTGTCCCGTTCAGAGTCAATCTACGTCAACAGTACATCACGAGGTTTGAAGGAATTACATGATTTTGTTTACACCCCGTGTGCCAGTTAATCGAACACTCAGCGAAAATGCATAATTGCATCGAACGCAAATATGCACATTGGTTCGTTCACCTAAATGTGGGCCAGTTCGCGTTCAGATCTCATTAGATACACCAGATACTCAAAACCATTACCATTACCATTTTACCATACTAAGTTAGTTATATAGTTTACCAGCTTTTACCATTTTTTGTAACTAAGTGTTGTAGTGATTCAATATAGCTATTTCCCTTATAATTAGCACTTTCCCTGCCATGGGAACCGCCGGCGACCCCCAAAAATTTTGTTCAGCAGGCCAAAGCATATTTTTTAATACTTTTATCACATTTTCCATAACAGCACGCCAGTAATTGTAAAAACAATTTGAATTCGGGAGGTCAGGGCGGATCCCACGACGTCCAGAAATATTTATTTTTGTATCCCACAGCCTCTTGTAATAATTTTGACTGTTGACTCACGGCGTTCACAATCAGAATCTGGTGGGACCCGCCGGCGGCCTCCATGGCCTTCTGGGCGTAAAATGTATTATATATTGTCAGCAGGGAGTGTTAGAGACTTTAACTTTTACCATATATACCATATCCTATCAATACAAGAAAGGTGTTTTAGGTCACCATAGCGCCGAGCATTACTTTCTACATCCTGTATATCTAAAATCCATTTGATGCGAACCGTCCGATGCGCACCTGTGAACGCTTACCTTTAACTGCCATACATAAATCAAACTAACCTAATGAAATACAATAAGCGAGACAGATAGTTATGATTAATGAATTTAATAATACCAAACTGACTGCGCCAGTGAAATGAGTATGTAAGAGGAAGCCTGAAAGTGGCGCCGGTGACTGAGAAGTTGTGTGGAAACCGGTTGTCATGGTATGGACATGTGATGCGGAGGAACGAGGAACATGTCGTGAGGAAAGTATTGAGTATGAATGTGAAAAGAAAAGAAAAAGAAGAAAAGAAAATTATTTATTTTGGACTCACACAGGCAGTTACAGAAACAAAAACAATATTAAAAAAAAGAAAGAATAAGAATTTAGACTACCTGCACGAGGCCAAAAAGGGCTCCTATCTCAGCATAATGTTGCGACATTTAGAAAAAAAAACAAAATGTCGCAACGCTGGTTTTCAGATAGGACCATAGTGATGCCACGGGCAATAACGACACAAATAAATAAATAAACATGTTATGTACATACATACAATATTAAATTTGAATACTACCAAACAAAAGCAATAAATAGATTAATATAAACTTATGTGTTACGTGTGTGTGTGTGTGGAATAGTTAATAAAATTATAATATACATAGTTATTAAATAAATTAAAGCCAAACCAGAAAAATAAATTTATAATAAACTTAAGCATTTCCGGACGAGCCAGCCGCTCGGCCCTTCTACATCATTTGTCTATGGTTAGTTTATAACCAATGCCAATGAAGGGACGCGGATCCGGCGCAGGCACCGACCGGTTTGTTGTCAGATTTAAAATGGCCGAAAACGATAATAGAACTAGGACACTGATTGAGGTATATTAAACTAAATTATAGAAGAAAAAGGAAATGGCATTGTACCTGTTGTATATACTAGTGTGTGCAAAAGTGTATGTAAGTGGAATTAGTGTTAAATTACTGTACTCAATTGTGTAGTATAAAGAGGTTTTTGGACATAATTTAACAACACCGAGTTAAACATTCAACAAGCTGCTGCATCATAAATTGGAGAATTCGCTACCATACTCCTTAAATTAAATGTGGGTGGTTATAAGAGTAGAGGAAGACCAAAGAAGCGATGGATGGATAGTGTGAAAGAAGATATGGCTTGAAAGGGGGTGACTACCGAAATGACGACTAATAGACATGTATGGAAGAAGAAGATATACTGCGCCGACCCCAAATAAGTTGGGATAAGGGCAGGAGGACGATGACTACGACTGCGCCAAGCAATGTCACTATTAAGTATTACTTACTAACTGCCTCGTTGGTCTAGTGGTGGTAAGAGCGACTGCTGATCGTGAGGTCGTGGGTTCGATCTCCAGGTCGGGCAAAGTGTGTTATTGGGTTTTTCCGTGTGGAATACCTCAGTAGCAGCCCGGAGTTTGAATTTGTGCCCGGTTGATGGCAATACGCTCGCTCGTTATTACATGGGACTTAAACATAACGGTGAAGGAAAAACATCGTGAGGAAACCGGCATGTCCTAGAACCAAAAATTCGAAGACATGTGACATCTACCAACCCGCACTGGGCCCGCGTGGTGGGTTACGGCCCATTCCCTCTCACAGAGAGGAGGCCTGTGTCCCAGCAGTGGGAACATTATAGGCTGATGATGAAACATAACGGCGAAATGAGGGTTCGACCGTCCTAGGTATTCTTATGACATCCGGGACCGACGGTTTAATGTGCTCTCCAAGGCACGGAGGGGTCTCAATGTCAACGAACGGTCAGGTATCTACGGAATGATCGCTGCAAGCGTAGCGTAAGAGAAAATGCGGTCGGCATTTAGTCCATACAAACGTATTTCTGTTTCCTCCTTGGATAATGTCACTAGAGCAAATATTTTTTACCATATGATAATATCTACCACCACTATGTCCCTATGTTTTGTTTTTGTCAATAAATTAAATTATTAAAAGAACTAGAAACGTTCAAATTTTACAAATATCGACCGTTTTTACCACTGTTTTCAAACATCTGGCAAACGAATATAAAAAATAAAAGCTAATCATACAGACATAACCAGTCTTTCATAAATTATTACAGAAAAAAAAAAAATCGGTCCAGATTTGAAGAAGGAAACAGGGAAATACGAAAGTACGATTTCGCTAATATTGCACAGAAGAAATCAGTCCGAGATGCAGGTGTCTCTTTCGCGCTCAATTTGGAAGGTTTGCGGGAGGGGTGGGACGGAAATAGATCGCAAAAACCTATTCAAATTATTAATATTTTGCAGCTAGCGTTTATAATCTCGCAAATCGTATGATCGGCGCAGTTGTTAGTTACCTACTTCATAGCATGCTATTGTAATTAAATTCTTACATTTTATGGATGTTGGTTTCTTTCACTGCCTTGTTGGTCTAGTGGTCGTAACCACGACTGCTGAGCATGGGGTCCTGGGTTCGATCCCCAGGGCGAGCAAACTGTTATTGATTTTTTCCATTACGAATTTCTCAGTAGCTGCGCGGAGTCTGGATTTATGCGCGGTTGATGGCAATAGGCTCGCCCCTTGTTAAATGGGACTTAAACATAACTTGCGAAATGAGGATGTTACTATACACCTCTGCATAACCCTTCGGTGAATATAGAACGCGCAGTCACCATGACGCGAGAATACAGCCCTCATCAAGCTGTCGTATCCCTCCCAGTCCTCTTGCATTCGACACCCTAAGAATTCGAGTCCCCCCTTGGGGACACTCTTAGGTGTCGCTGCTATAGTCATAGCCATGATATTACAGTAGTTAGCTTTGCGTAGTTAGCTAGGTAGTTAGAATAGTAGGTATTGGTTCGGAGACCCTTCTGGTCTCGCCAATAATAGTCAGGTTACGTAGAAGAGGTCCGCAAGACCATCTACAATAGTCGAATAGGAAAAAAAAAAAATCGGGGAATATAGACGTGATGTTATGTTATGTATTTAATTATTTATTTTCCTCATTAAATTCACAGCACTTCAGTAACAATTAAACTGAAACTTCGTGTTATCTTCCCCCGTCTCGGGGTTAGTTATAGACGAAGTATAGCCTCTATGACGCTCTGTGGCTTCTGCGGTGACAATGGACGCCTCATTACGGCTAAGACAGTCGATGCTAATGACTTGCGTATAAATACGTAAGATGCTACGAATATGTATATCATACCTGATTTACGTATTCACGTAGTCTCTAGTTTTTGGGAGCTGTTTGTAACACTGACGTTCATCTAGTTTATTTTGAACTAGCTCTGTCCTCACGGCTCCGCCCGTAGCCTATGTTACTTAGTGATAATGTAGCTTTCTAACAGCAAAAGGATTTTTGAAATCGGTCCAGTAGTTTTTAAGTTTATTCGTTACATACAAAAATACAAATCTTTCCTCTTTATAAATATACAATAAAATATTTAGTGTTAATTCCGCGAAAAAACAGTTGATCAAGCCTGAATGCAGTATGCAGCACCGCCCTCCCGCCCGCAAATATATGCAAATGCAGAAGGTGCGATTAATAACATGCAACACACAAGCAAAACAAACCGATACGACACGTGTTTCGCCCCTCCACGGGGCATCCTCAGGCGATGTTGACTCGTCGACCGCTTGGACGCGAATCCTGTATTGTATATTATTATATTGTATTTTATAGTATATTATATTATATTGTATTATATTATTTTATTGTATATTTATAGATCATGGATTTCCGCAAAGTAACGCCTGATTCCATCATATATCTTTCCTCTTTATAATATTAGTTCAGATATAGATAAGTGAGTTCTGAATCTTGCGATTTTTTTTTGATTTTATTAGTATAAATCGCCGTTTATTTCTATTGTAAACGATGTCGAATACGGAGTACGAGAAGTTTCAAGTTTTTACAGAGACGCTCACGGTGTTATATTATTTTACGATATGTCAGAACCAAAGTCCCTAGGAAAACTGAATGAGTGGGTCGAGGAACTTCAAGTATACCCCACCAAGAAGAACATAGTCTATTTAGTTGTCGGCAATAAGATTGAAAAGCATAGCATTTTGGTGTCCAGTGCATAATATCAGCAAGCACGTTGGGTCACCCACGCGAACGCTCAACGAGTATTCCCAAGGAGGGTTGATGTCAGGCAGACGGCCGGTCATAAAACAATAAGCCAAAACCTCTAACAACATGGATTTATGAAATACATGTCGTGCCGACCCCACCTAGTGTGGGATAAGGTAGAAGAAGAAGAAGAAGTGAGTTTTGAATTTAAGGCGAAATACGTACTGCCCCGCTCTACGCTGCGGGGTGCGTGGCGACGGAGCCACAACACTGTGCGTGAATGCGTTTTCTGTGTGTTGCACTACGCGTGTTTTCTATACAAACACAGATACTTACAAACAACGTAACAACACGCACTCCCGCGCTACGCTGCGTGATGCGGTGCAGTGTGTGAATCGCCTAAATGTGAGACAAAATCGAGATTGTGAAATGAAAATAATCTTCTTCTTCTTAGCGTGTCGATGGCAATCTAAATTGAGTTGGCCCAGAACTTAGCTGCGAGTTTAGCGTTATCAGTAGCGTCCATTAGGTCCTGTAACGTGCAGGTATCAGGGCACGCAGAGCATGATGTCAGGTGTCCCATTGTTTGTGGAACAGCACCACATTAACACTCCAAGCTGGAATTATCTATGAATCTTCATCTATTTATGAAAATATCTACTACCTAGCGGCCTGTCCCGGCTTCGCACGGGTGGACATTTTTTTCCGTTTTTGCAACATTTTTCATTTATGCTCCGCTCCTATCACCATACCATATACCTATCATCATAGCGTGATGTTATATAGCCTATAACCTACCTCGTTAGATAGACTATCCAACACAAAAATATTTTTTCAATTCTAACCAGTAGTTCCTGAGATTAGCGCGTTCAAACAAACTCTTCAGCTTTATAATATTAGTATAGATTGGATTAAGATTGTTCGGTCTGCCTAGCCTTTTCCCTATTATGTTAAGATCAGCTTCCAGTCTAACCAAATGCGGCTGAGTACCAGTATTTTACACGGAGCGACTGCCATCAGACCTTTGTAACCCAGTTACCGGGAAATGCCGATATCCTACAGTTAAACCAGTTGTCAGACATTCATGCTTCTGATTTCCCGTAACGGCTGTCATAGGTATTTGTATGACACCCGGGACTGACTGTTTAACGTGCTTTCCGAGGCGCGGAGGGGTCTCGATGTGTAACAAACGGTCACCCATCAAGACTGACCGCGGCAAGCGCAACTTAACTTCGCAAATCGTATGATCCGAGCGGTTGTTACTTAGCCACGAGCCTTAGTTGAATTAAGACTGTGTCTATAATAAATATGTTCAATCCATGTTTTTATATCCTACACATAACACATAACATCATGCTTTGTATTCCCAAAGGATTCGGCAGAGGTGTTTTTAGTACAACCTCGTTTCGCCAGTAATGTTTAAGTCCCATGTAATAGGCGGCGAGCCTATTGTCATTAACTGGGCACAAATCCAGACTCCGGGCTGCTACTGAGAAATTCCTAATGGAAAAACCCAATAACACTTTGACCGTTCTAGGGATCGAACCCAAGACCCTATGCTCAGCAGTCGCGCTTGCCACCACTAGACCAACGCGACGTCGTAACGTGATAGCGTCGTGCAGCAGTCGGGTTGTTGAGCTCCCTAAAATAAAGCTTGAGCTACGCGATGACTGATGCATGCGTGCCGTCAGTTAGGACAGGTCAACTCAAACCCACTAGGGCACTTTCCTCAAAAGGCCATTCCAGACGTTGCCCTACATTGTTACACTCGCATAGTTTTATACCACAATATCTGGGCTTTAAAAGAGACCTTGATCTCTGAATTTGGCTTTTCTTCTCAGAGCTAGTCAGAAAGGAAATGCCGGCGCCATCTAGTCTTAATAAAACATTACATTGATGTGTAAAAGTGTCTTTAACAGATTTATTTACAGAAATAGAAATCATTTAGACAATTTGTAACTTCGTAGCAAAAACTACACAATAAATCCGTTACTTAAAAACTGTAGTTGGAATCAAAATTTTCATTTCAGTTACGTCAAAAATATGTTTCAAAACTGAGGAGCGTCGGAACAAAAAGCAATAAATCACATTTGTGTTTTTTGTGGAAAAATTTAAAATTATGGCCGAGTTCATGGTTTTTTAATTTAGAGTTAGGGCGCGTTCCCACTATGTCGTGACGATAAATTTATCATTGGACGACTGTCGCCTCTAGCTGTTCCCATTATAACGACTGTTTGTCGTCTAATTTTTTTATCGTTTAGCTACTATCGTATCTAGCTGTTCCCATTGGATCGCGACGACATTTTATCGTTTCACGACAGTTGCTTTGTCGTTTGCAAATCAGTAGCAAGCAACGACGAGACGATATTTTTATCGTGGCCACGACAGATAGTCGTAACAACGACACATCACGATGTCTTAACGATAAATTTATCGTTGGACGACTGTCGTGCTAGCCGTTCCCGTTGACACGACAATCTGTCGTCACTGCAAAAACTAGTCGTGAACGACAGTTAATCGTGTCGTCTTATATGTGAACACCTCCATTTAAATATATAAGCCACGACACTTAAAACTACACGACTATCTGTCGTCACGACAAAGTGGGAACGCCGCCTTAAACGAAATCTATCAATTTATTGGTGTTAGTATCACTGTTTGGAAACCTTAATCCTGCATTCGTGACTGTGGTGCCTGTAGAGTTATAAAAAAAAAGAAAATGTATATTATATCGGTTATAAAAATATTAGGTCCTTACCTATGAAATTGGCGTTTTTTTCTCACAAATAGAGAACCTCGTCACTTTTATGATTTAAAATATATATCAATTTCTTGATATTATATCGAATAATGACCATCATAGACAACTACCAATAGTAAAAAAAACCTTATTACTTATAGTTTTCTACCCAAAAAATATACCTTAAAAATGACTCCTCTTTTTCTTAGCAGAAATGACCACTATTTTTGTTTTAACTTAGCCAAAACTTATTTTGGTCGCATAATCTAAGTGGCATACGTTATCTTAGTTTTTAAATATTAGTGCATAAAAGTTTTAAAACATTAGTGTTCATAGTTTTTAAATAAATTAAAAAAATGTTAGTATGAAAAATGCAACTTCTTTAAAATTCTCCATATAAAACGCTGATTTCATAGGTGGGGACCTAATACTAATTTGAGTCTAATCGCGTAGAAAATTGATAAGGCAGAAAAATACCTTATTTATACCGACGTTTTGACCGAATTTCACCGGCCGTGGTCACGGGTAGACCATTTATAAATTTCCTACGCGATTTGACCCGAATTAGTATTTTTATAATGTGTACAAATCGCGAAAGTTTGAAAACATTTATATATCGGTTATTGACCAAACCCGATAACACACTATAGGATATATCGGTATTTGATAAAACGCGATAATTTAAAAAACATTTAAACATTATGTTACGCTTTGAAAGCCGACAACCACAAATTAGATACATACCTATCGGTTTTTGACAGAATCAAAAGAGTCAACAATGAAAAATGTTAGGGATTTCTCGGTATCTGTTCCGATCGCCATAGTTGTTTAGAACGGTTGATATAATTATCGGTTTATGTTCAGATCCGGGTATTTCGCGGACGGATTTAGCGCGGATTTATCAGTTTTCGACCAGGTTACATTAACCATAGAGCAAGATATGTACGAGAACAACCAATTGGCAACATAAAAAAAAACAAAACGTGATTTATCGGTTTTGGTTCTGACGCTCCTCAACTTATTTTTCTTTATTTCAGTTTGAAGTAAAATACTAAACGTATTTTGACGATGTTTTCATTGCCTGAAGAACTGAGCAGATGGAGTAGTCGGAACTAGTTTTTTGAAGTTTTGTACAGCAATCTGTTACAGCTTTTAATGTCTGTCTGGCACAGTTACAGCTTGTGTTTTAAAATGGATACTGCAAATAATTTGAAACAAAGAAATAACGTTTATTTGACATAACATTAACATTCGTTTTTCACGTGCGGCCTGTGGACCCGTTATAGTTTGCGTGCATACAGCGATTTACGTGTCCAGTATAATAACGCACTTCGGATACTGCTGGGGCTGCCTTGGAGATGTAGCGCGTCAAAAATGTTTGTAGACAGACATGTAGATGGTTTTGCAGCCATTATGCTTATAAGGTGTGCTTCCCTGATCGCACGTCTCCGCGGCAGTATCAACACTATCTTGAGTGTGTTCATAGACGATGGGAGTCTCCAATGCTGCGACATTGGATGAAACTCCATACTCAATAAATCTTTCACTTTTGTACTAACGCTAGTTATTAAGTTAAAATTGTTACTAACACTATATGGGTTACCTGAAATAAATGCTTATTATTATAACCGAAACTCCATTAACTGTCTCGTTGGTCTAGTGGTGGCAAGCACGACTGTTGATCGGTGAGGTCCTGGGTTCGATCCCCAGGTCAGGCAAAATGTTATTGGATTTTTCCGTGTGGATTTCCTTAGTAATAGCCCGGAGTTTGGATTTGTGCCCTGTTGATGGCCATAGGTTCGCCCCCAATTACATAACGGCGAAATGAGGGTGTTACTATACACCTCTGCCCAACCCTTCGGGGAATACATGCGTAATGTTATGTTATTATGTTAACCATAGAATTAATGTTACTGAATACCAGTCAAATTCGTTTTCTAAAATCTTACCTAATCTAAATAACCGGCTGTAAACAAACAAACTGATTGTTTATCAATAATTATATAATTGAAATTTATCAATATTACCTCCACTGATTTAATCAGCCGCGGCATGAGCCATCACTAACGAGGTATATTCTGTAAGCGTGCGATAAATTACGGGGACAATGCGACATCAACGGCCGGACATGATTTATGCGATACCAACCTCCTTTGTGTTCGATTTCTTTGTTCTATCGCTTTGTCGAACGAGACTATTGGTTTTGTTAATTGACCCCGAAATTCTTTTAATGCTACGGAAGTGAAAAAGTCTTTTTATGTTGAAGTGAGCTTTTGGATAATGATATACCCATACTTGGACCATTAATTCGATGCAGTAACTTGACAGTTAGAGGGATACTAGTTTTTGACAAAAAAAAGGTAGTGAGATGAAAAAAAGAATGAATGAAATCGAATAAACTTAATAATGTACTTATATGCATACTTTTTATTAATTTAATAACATGAGGATCAAAACACGATATAAGTATCGCTATTAAAAATAGCCTTAACCACTAGTAACTACTGATTGTGAACATATTAAAAGTTATGGCTATGGGAGTATAATGTACCTATGTTTATATAGAGCGCTGAATAATGTATTAAATATTTATGTATTTTATTTATTTACTTTAAACAAATACAACTATCATCACAGGCTTACCTAATACAATAGTGTAGTAATATTAGTTTACAAAAATTAACAATTAATTAATTAACAACCAAGAGTAATTTTACAAAATGCGGCCCGTGTGAATTCACTCAGAGTACAGTTGAAGCAGTCAATCTGTTGTTACACCATATTGAGTGTAAGCAGCGCGCGCGTCAGTGGCGCGTGCTGCAGGTTGGTGCGAGCGGGCGGCACCCACAGCAGCGGCGGCCCCCTCCGTCGCCCCAGGTGCCCATCAGGTACACAAAACCCAATTGTGCGTAGAACGCCTGGGTTGTGTATTTTACCACGCATAATCTTAAATAAGTAACTGGCGAGAGCTAATTCCCTTCTTGCTTCCAGCTTATCATAGCCTACCACGCCCAGCACAAATAGAGTAGGATACAGCAGTGGATACCCTGGATACACACCATACTGCTTTAAGTACAGGAACCTCACAAATTTGTTCTGGATACGTTCTAGCATCAGTTTGTATTTAGTTTCATGTGGCGACCAGACGACAGCATTGCATTTCAAATGACGTTTTACAAGCGCATCACGATCGTATAACGATCTCAGAGCATTAAATTAAAACTTTATACCACAAATATAGGTCAGGATTGCACAGCTCAGTCGGAAGATACCTGGCGTACAGACAAAATCTAATCACATCGAAAGAATGAACAAGCAATTAGATACCTACTTAAAAACATAACCCTTCCTTGGCAGTCGGGTAATAAAAGTGAAACACATTTACAGCGAAACCATTTCTAATTTACAAAATAGACCACCATGAATTGTCCGGGAAACGCTAGGATTGCAATCAGTATAGAAATCAATCCAATCCTCGTAATTCAATAGGAGTCAACAGTGAGCGACGATCGCGCCGCGTCGACAAATTAAATAGCGATCGATATCTGCCTGACACCTAATATATCGGTTGATGCGATAATCGGAGCTATAACATAGATAATTTATTATAACATAACAATGCTGTTATGATTACCTTTAATCTCGGTGGGAATAATGAGATTAATAGATATGTACTGTCGATATGGGCCTTGCCTATATATCGAACGATAGATTACATAAGTACTGCGCACTTAATGTTTTTATTATAAACAAAAGCACTGATAAGAATATCTTAATTGATTCATAATAGGTTGATAGGAGTATTATTTATAGATTCTTAAAAATTATGAAGGAAATACAGTAAAATACGAACAAACATCAGCAAGTCTTATCGCCGAAAACAATTAAGATTGGTAGTTATTTTTTTAAGTGCACCGCTCGCGCCATTTTTGTTTCTCGCTCTAATGGTGCGTCCAGACCTGACGAACGCGCCGCGAATCCGCCGCTCGCGAGACGCTCGCGAGTTGCGCGCGTGCATTTCATGTTCGTACAAAAGCTCGCGCGCCGCCCGCGCGCCGCTCGCGCGCAGCTCGCGAGTGGCTCGCAAGCGGCGCATTCGCGGCACGTTCGTCAGGTCTGGACGCACCATCCATCTTCCTGCCCATTACACGCATATTCTAAGACGTTCCATTAAAACTTACTTGACTCTTACTCCACTCATACTCGACTCAGGACGGCCTCGAAAACACTTTCAAAATTAAATTCTTAGGCGCAATTTCGAGTGAAATTTGAGGTTCCTCGACTGAGAGTTCCTCAAATGATTCGAGGTAGAGTGGAGTCATAACGTCATAATTTGAATTATCTGCATTGCGCAAATAACGCCGCGGTAAATAGTTGTAAGGATTATCGTAAGCATATTCGATAGTCTTCAGAAATCATTTTTGTTACGTACGAACTTTGACACTTCCTTCCTTAAGGTAGGTTCCGAGGTACCTTGAGTTTGACAGATGATTCCTTATCTCGACTGAGTAAATCGAGTCGAGGACGTTTATGTCAACTATAACTACCGATGATAGTAAGAAAGGCTGAGTCGAGGTGGAGTCGAAACGAGTAAGTTTTGGAGGGACGATTTAGAATATGGATGTAAATCTTATTTTCTGTACTCCGTGATTTAGAGCGAGAAACAAAAATGGCGCTAGCGGCGCACATAAAAAAAACTACCGATCTTAATTGTTTTCGAGAGTTTCCGATTTGTTTGAATTCAATAAATTAATAATTAAAGTTATTTAATTATGAACATAATATACCTAATATCACGCCTTGTATTTTCTGAAGGGTTCGGCAGAGGTGATATAATACACCCTCGTATTGCCAGTTATGTTATCTTTATATATATAATTCGACTGTACGTGTGTATGTCACTGAACTCCTCCTAAACGGCTAAACCGATTTGAATGATTTTTTTGTATGCGTTTGGGTAGCACCCTGGATGGTTTAGATTCACAATTGGACCCGGTAGGTGGCGCTGCTGTCAGTATGTCACCAAATTTTTAGGGCAGAACGACGTCTGCCAGGTCCGCTAGTTATATTATATATATCGTCACCGGAAAGCCTATACTACTTATGCGCCATTTTGGGCCAAAATGAGTTATATATATCGTTGGATTGGATTTATTTCCAAGTGATTAGCCGGACGACGTTTTTTTTTAGACGCTCCCCTCACTCTTTCTCCTGTATCTTGGTGACATTATTATGGTAAATATTAAAACGATTGTCTGCCTTGTTGGTCAAGTGGTCACAAACGCGACTGCAGTATGGGTTCTGAGTTCGATCCCCAGGTCGAGCAAAGTTTTATTGGGTTTTTCCATTAGGAATTACTCAGTAGCAGACCGGAGTCTGAATGTTTGCCCGGTCAATGGCAATAGGCTCACCCCCTATTACATGGAACTTAAACATAACTAGCGAAATGAGCGTGTTAATATACACGTCTGCCCAAACCGTCGAGAATACAAGCGTGATGTTATGCTTTTCTGCCTAGCCTTTTCCCAACTACGTTGGGGTCACTTTCCAGTCTAACTAACTAGATGTGGCTGAATACCAGTATTTTACAAGGAACGACTGCCATCAGACCTCCGCAACCCAGTCACTGGGCAATGCCGATATTCTAAGGTTAGACCGTTTGTCAGACTGTCAGGCTACTGACTACCCATAATGACTGTCATAGGTATTCGTATGACACCCGAGATCGAGGGTTAAACGTGCTCTCCGAGGCACGGAGGGGTCTCGATATGTAACGAACGGTCACCCACCCGCGCACTAACTGCGGCAAGCGCAGCTTAACCTTGCAAATCTTATGATCCGCGCGATTAGTAATTAGAGCCCCTCAGGCATGATGTTATGTTAATTATAAACATAACATCACGCCCTGTATTCCCCGAAGGGTTCGGCAGAGGTGTTTTTAGTACACCCTCGTTTCGCCAGTATGTTTAAATCCCATGTAATATTGGCCGAGCCTATTGCCATTAACCGGGCACAAATTCAGACTTCGAGCTGCTGCTGCGAAATTCCTGATGGAAAAACCCAATAACGCTTTGCCCGACCTGGGGATCAAACCCAGGACCCTATGCTCTGCAGTCGCGCTTGCGACCAATAGACAAACAAGGCATCAAAAGTTATATTAATAATATAAATTAATAATAGCTTTTATTATTTAAGACTAATCCATTGACATTTAACTCACATACCAACTGGTTATAATATTATTAGTTAGTTAAGTAGGTAGGTATCAAATCAACCCACGTATCTTAGAGCACACAAATTATTATATTATCTGTAACTAGCGACCCGCCCCGGCTTCGCACGGGTGCAATGTAAATACCAATGTGGGGCATATAAACTTTCCTCTTGAATCACTCTATCTATTGCTGAAAACTGCATTAAAATCCGTTGCGTAGTTTAAAAGATCTAAGTGTACAGACAGCGAGACCGACTTTGTTTTATACTATGTAAAGAAGATTAATCCATTGACATTTAACTCGCACACCAACTGGTTATTATATTATTAGTTAGTTAGGTATCAACCCATGTATCTTGTAGCACACAAATTATTATATTATCTGTTATATAAAAGACATACAACAGATTCTAGTAGGGGTGTATCTATCATTACAGTTATAGCTAATATCGGTATGTCAGGATTGGGAGCATGGTAAATAAAGTAAATGAAACCAACATACGACTCTCCACCACTGAGAGTACTTATATTTAGCTAGTTTACAATATATCACAATATTAAAATTAACACAAGATCAGAAAATGAGGAGAAGCAAACCAGATATAAAAGGTCAGACTTCTTCAGCTGTTCGACATGGAATCCATAGAGGATATGATGGAATCCTTACATAGAGGATAATAATATAATCCTTAGCTCCGTCGAATGACAACTGTTTTTATAACTTCGGGTACGTTGATTAATCTTGACGGTTACCCTCCTATGTCAACATTGTCCAGTGTTACCAGCTACCGATAACACAAGTGCAATCTATTGAACTCATCGAAACGAATCATATGACTCGAACCTCACATAGATTACGCAGTCGACGCCATCTTGATTCTGGTTATTTTACGTTTTACGTGCACTGTACCTATAAATGTCAAGAACATGGAGAATGAAGGGCATAGGATAATGGCGGATTCTTATGTATGATTTACGATTCGTTTTTGGTTAAAATTAAGAATCTTTTGTATTTTATATACTTTTACCAATAATGAAACAAAGACCCCATAGCTTTGTATAGTAACTAAGGTTGTTGCTGAAAATGTTGCGGTTGGCATTAGGTTCGTCCGAAGTCACAGCATAATGCTGAGCAACGACCTAAATTTTACGCACCATGTGACGCACAAATTCGATATGAATGTTTGTATTGTTAGTAGATTTAGTATGCCTAGGTAACTCGTGCACCATAGATTATAAATAGTAGACAGATTGTGTGGATTGTTGTATTTTTTTTATAACTTTTTTTTGGGTTACCAGGTTATTACATGTTAAAATTTAAGTGCCAAATTGTTGTAGTAATAAGTATTTAACTTTAAGAAATAGGTATTATATTTTAAATTTTAAGTAGGTATGAGTGTGCGTCCGCTTGGGCGAAAAAATAAATACATTTTCTTTCTTTCTAGACCCTGCCATATGGAAGTAGCTATCACAAGTAAAATTAGCTTACGAGTTTATTTATATGCCCAGTTTTGCAGTAAAAAAAGATATCGATGATAAGCAAAACGAATCGTCTTTTTATAGGGACCGGGGTATAAATGTATGTATATTTTTGATTTGTAGGTTAAGGTATATTTTAGTTCTTAATTATATTCTTATTCATACATCATTACGGCGTTCAATATTATATACTATTAATTACATTTATGGGGTTCATACCTACACCATTTATTTATTCATGTTAGAAACTTACATAACACGACGCATTTATAATACAAACTACATAGCCAAACTTAACACGAAGTAGGAACTCTTTCCTCCGCAAGACAGAACAAAAAGAAGAATTGATAAGGTCAGCTCCTTTTCATGTATCTATGATCTTCAGTAATATCCAGCATAAAGAGTTATATAATAATGTTACTTATGTGAATAAGTATTTGTATTGTTATTGTTGTTATCATTCTAAGTGGAAAGGTACAAAGGCAAGAGAGATTGGTGAGGGATACAAGTTTTATTACTGTGGAAGTGACGGGAAAAGAAATGGTGTGGGAATAGTGTTAGATAATAAATTGAAAGAAGGTGTGATGGATGTTAAAAGGATGAATGATAGATTGATAGTTGTGAAAGTAATGTTCGAGAATGTGATGTTGAATATTATAAGCGTGTATGCACCGCAGGTAGGATCTGATGACAGGGTGAAAGAGAAGTTTTGGGAGGATTTCGACTCAGTGATGATGACTATTCCGGTGCATGAGGTAGTGTATATAGGTGGTCATTTTAATGGGCATGTAGGAAGAATGAATGGGGCTTATGGAAGAGTACACGGGGGATGGGGATTTGGCAATAGCAACAGCGAGGGAGAAACCCTATTACAATCCGCTACCGCATTTGATCTTGCGGTAGTCAATACTTGGTTCCAGAAAAAAAATGAACACCTGATCACCTACAAAAGTGGTCATCATACAACGCAAATCGACTACTTTCTCGTCAGACGCAACAACCTCAAGCACGTCAAAGACTGCAAAGTGATACCGGGAGAAGACTTGGTCTCACAGCACAGAATTATTATTATGGAAGTAGTCGTTAAAATTAAAATAAAAGTCGATAAAAACAAAAATAAACTGCCCCCAAAAATAAAATGGCATATGATAGAGAAGGAAGATTGTGCGAAGAAATTTAGAGAGCGATTGGTGGATAAAATGATAGAAATGGGAGACATGGATGATCGAAGCGTGAATGAATGTTGGAGTGAGATGGCAAGGTATATCAGGAGTACAGCGAAAGATATTTTGGGAGAGTCAAAAGGGAAAGGCACGATAGATAGGGATACATGGTGGTGGTCGACAGAAGTACAAAAGGTGTTGAAGGAAAAGAAGATTAAGTTCAAAGAATGGACTGCCATTCTTTGAACTTAATCTTCTTTCCTTCCACACACTGGTGTGGAAGAGGAGAATGCAGTTTTAAAAGCAGCAAAGAAGACTGAATACGATGCATGGAAGAGAAAAGCCAAGAAAGCCGTTGCTTCAGAAAGAGCAAAGGCGCAGGAAAAATTATATGACACACTGGATAGCCCAACAGGCCAACGAAACCTATACCAGCTCGCTAAGGCTAGAGAGAGAAAGACGAGGGATGTATGTCAGATAAAGTGTATAAGGGATGAAGCTGGAACAATTCTTTCCGATGCTGAGAAAATTAAGGACAGATGGAAGGGTTATTTTGAAATGCTAATGAATGAAGAGAATGACTGGAGTGGTGTGCTTGAGGATAAATCTGTGAATGAAGGACTTGTGAGAAAGGTTAGTATGGATGAAGTGAGAATAGCAGTAAATGGGATGAAGAATGGGAAAGCAATAGGACCAGACGGAATACCAGTTGAAGTGTGGAAGTTACTGCGTGTGGATGGCTGGAAGTGGTTAGCTTTATTCTTCAATAAGTTGTTGCAGGAAGAAGCCATCCCTGACGAATAGTGTAACAGCTCGCTGGTGCCCATCTTTAAAAACAAAGGTGATGTGCTGGAGTGCAACAACTATAGAGGAATAAAGCTAATGTCACATAGTATGAAAGTTTGAGAGAAAGTTATTGAGCGACGACTGAGAGAGGAGAGTGAAATTTCACAAAACCAGTTCGGTTTCATGCCTGGTCGAGGAACAACGGATGCCATTTTTGCTATTCGCCAACTTTGTGAAAAATACAGAGGTGCTCACAAAAATCTGCACATGGTTTTCGTTGATCTTGAGAAGGCATACGACCGGGTACCCCGTGAGGTTTTGTGGTGGGCCCTTAAGAAGAAAGGTATGCCTGGAAAGTATGTGCAGTTGATCCGAGCGATGTACGGTAGATGCCGTACTCAAGTCCAGTCCACAGTGGGCACGACTGCCAGTTTCAATGTGGCTGTAGGCTTGCACCAAGGGTCAACTCTCAGCCCTTACCTCTTTCTGGTGATAATAGACGCTCTTACGTCGGAAATCCAGGAAGAGGCTCCTTGGTGTATGCTGTATGCCGATGACATTGTGCTGGTTGCCGAGAGTGGCCTAGAGGTCCAGAGAAAATTGGGGGAATGGTGGCAAAGACTGGAGAGTGTTGGCTTGAAAATGAGCAGAAGCAAAACGCAGTATATGTTTTGCGATTTCGGCGGTCTCTCCAGTCCTATGCCTATTACTCTCGCTGGTATATCCTTACCAGTCTGCTCCGACTTCCGGTACCTTGGGTCACTCGTCCAAGGGGATGGTGAAATTGACCGAGACGTTACGCATCGGATCAACTCAGGTTGGATGAAATGGCGACAGGTCACAGGGACAACTTGTGACCAACGGATGCCCCTCAAGCTGAAGGGCAAAATCTACAAATCCATTATAAGACCTGTCGTGCTGTACGGATCAGAGTGTTGGGCCGTGAAGAAGACGGATGAAAGAAGATTACACGTAGCGGAGATGAGAATGTTGAGATGGATGTGTGGAGTGACGCGAATGGATAAAGTAAGAAATAAGTATATTAGAGGAAGTTTGAAAGTGGCACCAGTGACAGAAAAGTTGAAAGGAAAGCGTTTGTCTTGGTATGGGCATGTGCTGAGGAGGGATGAAACACATGTGACTAAGAGAGTGATGAATATGAATGTTGATGGATGGAGGGGGAGAGGGAGACATAGGAAAAGATAAATGGATTGTGTGAGGGAGGATATGAAAGATAAGGGAGTAAATGATAATGAGACGGCTGACAGGGAAGAGTGGAAGAAAAAAACATATTGCGCCGACCCCAAGTAACTTGGGACCAGGGCAGGAAGATGATGATGATTGTTGTTATCATTGTGTGTGATATTATATATTGTATTATATTATCATTGTTATCTATCGTATTTGACTATACCTACTTCTTCTGGCTGTACCTATACACATTCAATACACTAAATACACATTAACTTTTATTTCCACAGAATTTTATTTCTGACATTAAATACACATTAACTTTTATTTCCACAGAATTAATAATGCGTATAACGCTTTCTCCATTTCTGAAATAATAACAAATATTGATGTAGCAATATCACCAATCCAATTTGCTAATCATGGTGATTATGTTAATATCCCCTAATGACCTACTACAGCATTATCTATTATAGTCTTTTGAAATACGGTGAATGTTTACGGGCAGATATACAATTTGTTGCAGAATAGCGTGTTTGATTATAATAATATATTTAATTAGATATCTATTACTTAGTTTACGACGAGATAGAACCAAAGTCCCTAGCAAAACTGAATGAGTGCAGAGGAACTTCAAGTATACTCTACCAAGAAGAACATAGTCTGCTTAGTTGTCAGCAATAAGATTGACAAGCATATCATTTTTGGACCCAGTGCATAATATCAGCAAGCAGATTGGGTCACCCGCGCGACGGCGCAACGAATATTCCCAAGGAGGGCTGATGTCAGGCAGGCGGCGGGTTATGAAACAATAAGCCAAAACCTCTAACAACATGTATTTTTGAAATAGGTACATGTTGTGTCGACCCCACCTAGTGTGGGGGATAAGGGCAGGAAGAAGAAGAAGATTTAATTAGAAATCTCAGCAGTGATAGCCTAGTGGTGTGACCGTCGGACTGCCAAGTCATAGGTCTCGAGTCCGAACTCGAGTCCGGATTCGGAATACTATCGTGTATGTGAACTCGCTCATACAACTACAGGCACCATCGCCGAAATAAAAACGGATACGCTAAAGACGGTCCTGTAAACAGTTTCTGCGTGAACTAGCTTTAACAACGAACTTTCTCGATTTAGATTGTTCCTAACTACGAGGAAATCTTACGAAGGCCTCACTTTGGCACACAATTTGGTTTAAGTAGCTTTAATTCTGGCTCTAAATGGCAGATATAAATCCTTTCAAACGGTTTGTGAAAAGATTTAAGATATTATTTGAGGTATCCTGCCCTTTTTGCCGAAAACTGTTTGGCAGATTATCACTTGCCAACCAACGTTTCGCCGATGTTGCACTTTGACAACTAACGATTACCAAATTTTTGTAAGACAACGTTTCATTTGGTAGGTAGAATTATTGTTAAGCTGATTATTATAATGACACAAAACGTTTGGGACATTTATCATTTGTCAAACATTTCACTAGGCCACATTACGATAGGTCAGGTTAGGTTATAGTATGACCCCCCCCCCGGTTGGGTTCCCGCATTGTCGTTGCGGGGGGGCTTAGTAGCCGTGGCATTGAACCCCACGGTGAAGCGAAGAGGAACCCAAGGAGGGCCCGCTCGTCGGGGCTTGGGTCTGGTAGCCCTCGATGTAGCGGCCAAGTAGGTTGTGGTGTCGCTTCGGCGACATCGCAACTGAGGCGGGCCGCGATGTCGTTTGGAACGCATCGCGGCTGAGTGCGGGAGGCCGCGGCGGGAGAGGAGTGCCGGTATTACGGTGCGCCGTTCTCCCTACCTTCCGCGGCCTTGACGGGGCCGCCACCGTCAGATGGCGGACGCGGTGGGGCCGCAGGGGAAGAGGAGTGGCGGTATGTACCTGGCCGCTCTTTCTATCCTCTGCGGCCGAAAAGTAGTAGGCGGCGGGGCCACTAATCTGACCCGTCGCAGGGGGACCAGGGGTGCCCAGTCACGGGGTAGTCTGACACCCATGTACTTGTTTGGTCCCCGGGGTGGTCACGGCGTACCATGCGTGCATGCAACAGCGAATCCCGTGACCCCGGCCTTTGGCCAGAAGGAGGGACACCGTAGTGGTTTTAGCCAGTAAGAGTCTGGCACACCCCCCCGTCTTCCCCAGACGGGGGATAGTCCATGAGGATTTCCCCACGATAAAAAAAAAAAAAAAAGGTCACATTAAAGATAAAGTAAAAAAAAATTAAACATTCTGCTACTTGAAAGTTGGCATTTTAAAAAGTGTCATTATGAAAAGCAGACCAAACCTACAGTTGGTAACTGTGAGGTTGGGAAATAAAACAAAATAATATGATAAGTTGGCAAATGATTATTCGGCGAAATAAAATTCTGCGAAACGTTAATAGTTGGCAAGTGAAAATCTGGCAAACAATTTCGACGAAAGGGCAGAGAACCATTATTTGATTTTTTTTTGTGATGGGATTGTCTGTTTAAGTGCGTTATCAAACGTGATAGTTTGCTAGCAGATTAGCAAATAAACTAAATAACATAACAAATATCACACCTTGAATTCCCCAAAGGGTTCGGCAAAGGTGTTTTAGTATCATCCTCGTTTCGCCAGTTATGTTTTAATCCCATGTAATAGGGGGGCGAGCCTATTGCCATTAACCAGGCACAAATCTAGACTCCGGGCTGCTACTGAGAAACTTCTAATGGAAAAACCCAATAACACTTTGCCCTACCTGGGGATCGAACCCAAGATCCTATGCTCAGCAGTCGCACTTGCGACCACTAGACTAACAAGGCAGCGTGATGGGATTGAATATGATTTTTTAAATTTAAATTAAACAACATATTTATTCTGTAAATATGATTATTTAACTCACTTTGAGCCCATTATTATCCCACTGCTGGGCACGGGTCTCTTTTCAAAATGAGTAGGGTTTAGGCCTTGGTCCACAACGCTGAACTAATGCGGGTTGGTGGAGTACAAACATTATCGAGAACTTTTTGGAGCCCTCTCAGGTGTGCACATTTTCAAACGAATGTTTCCTTCATAGTTAAAACTAGCGTAAAAGACATCAACAGAATCGTGTAGGGGTGTATCTAATCATTACAGTTATAGCTAATATCGGTCTGTCAGGATTGCGAGCATAGTAAATAAAGTAAATGAAACCAACATAGACTCTCCACCACTAAGAGTAGGTACTTATATTTGGGTTAGTGGTGACCTACAGAAGCTAGTTAACAATATAATAATTTACACAAGATCAGAAATAAGAAGGAGCTAATCTATACCAATATTATAAAGCTGAAGAGTTTGTCTGTTTGATTGTTTGAACGCGCTAATCTCAGGAACTACTGGTTGGAATAGAAAAAAATATTTTTGTGTTTGATAGTCCATTTATTGAGGAAGGTTATAGGCTATATAACATCACGCTACAACCAAACGGAGCGGAGCATAAATGAAAAGTGTTGCAAAAACGGGAAAAATGTCCACCAGTGCGAAGCCGGGACGGGCCGCTATCTATACTAATATTATAAAGAGGAAAGATTTGTATTTTTTTATGTAACGAATAAACTTAAAAACTACTGGACCGATTTCAAAAATTCTTTATCGTTAGAAAGCTACATTATCACTGAGTAACATAGGCTACGGGCGGAGCCGTGAGGACACAGCTAGTTAGATATAAAAGGTTAGACTTCTACGGCGCGGCGGTTCAACATAGAATCCTCTGCTTCGTCAAATGACCACTGTTTTTAAAACGTCGGGTACGCTGATTCATCTTGACGACTCCTTTATCAACATTGTCCAGTGTTACCAGCTACCGATAACATTAGTATATTAGATATGTCGCAGACACTACGTTTATAGAATTTAATAGAGTTGAGTATAGCATTACAGTTCAGACCAGTGTCTACTTATCAGAAGGTAAAGCGGGTATTCGGTAAATAAAACTAACATAGACTCTCCACCACTGAGAGTACTTGTATTTGGGATAGTGGTTAGTTACAGAAGCTAATTCACAATATAATAATAAACACAATTTACACAAGAACAGAAAATAAGGAGGACAAGCTAGTCAGATATAAAAGGTCAGACTTCTCCGGCTGTTCGACATAGAATCCTCTGCTCCGTCGAATGACCACTGTTTGTAAAACGTCGGGTAGGTTTATTCATCGACGACTCCTTCTTTATCAACATTGTCCAGTGTTACCAGCTACCGATAACACTACTGTATTAGATATGTAATGATCAAAACAACATAAATAATAATAGGTAGGTACTAAGCAAACGAGTCCAGGCACAGTTTCGGATAATCCTTTGAAGTCCAAACTACCCTACATTCAAGTACCGACCCAATAAATGTAGGACCCGATCAAATATTGGAGCATTAGAGGTCAAAGGACCTCTGAGACCCAAAACTTTAGATTGGTGATCAAACAGTGTTGGCATGTGTAATCCTCTTATGAAAGTTAGACCAACTTCATACTGCTCTCGATATAAAAAATAAATTGCGTGACCTGTATTTCCAAGTATATACAGGGTGTAAACGAAATCATGTAATTCCTTCAAACCTCGTGATGTACTGCTGACATAGTTTAACCCTGCACGGGATAAATGTGATGATGAAGACGGGATGATGTAATTTAAATTATGTATTAGGTATGTTTTATTATTATTCTGATTGTTTATAATAAATTTTGTAATATCTACCTACCTACTTTAATATTATGATGATGAATTGTGTAGGTCCATTGGGCAGGTTTTTGAGCAACACGCCATTAGTATTAAGATCTTTGTAACACCAAGAACCACACAAATAAATGATTTGATTTGATAGTTTTAGATTCAATAAAAAAATATTACAAGAAGTAAACATTGTGTTCTTAACGTGAGGCATTTTAGCGCCCCGAGTTAAATTACCGAGCGGCAATCAATAGCCGCGCTATTTGTTCTGGGCACTAAAATGCCTCACTTAAGAACACATGTTTACTTCTTGTATTTTTTTTTATTGAATCCCGTGCAGGGTTAATCTATGTCAGCAGTACATCACGAGGTTAGAAGGAATTACATGATTTCGTTTAGGTACACACTGTATACCTCTTTTCTTTTTCCGTGGGAATGTCCTCATGGATGTCCCTCGCCCGGGGAAGGCGAGGGAGTCTGCCGGACTCTTACCGGCTAAAAACCCACGGTGTTCCTCCTTCTAACCTATGGCCGGGGTCACTGGATTCGCTATTGCATGCACCGTAACCCCGGCAGACTAAATACATATACCTGGGTTCGGAAAACGATCAATATTTTACGGCAATGTGGGTGCCAGCATAACATCACGCCTTTTATTCCCCGAAGGGTGTGCCAGTTATGTTTAAGTCCCATGTATCTAATAGGGGGCGAGCCTATTGGTTTTAACCGGGCACAAATCCAGACTCCAGGCTGCTATTGAGAAATTCCTAATGGAGAAACCCAATATCACTTTACCCGACCCGGAGATTGAACCCAGGACCTCACGATCAGCAGTCGCGATTGCCACCACTAGACCAACGAGGCAATATGGTCGTATTAGGTACTCGTGGTGAGTACCATAGACAAGATGACGATGCAATGACGTTAAATGATACAAGGTACGTATTCTATGATGCGTTAAACAAGGTTAGTCGGAAAGGGGGTAGGTACTAAGCCAAGAGGGTTTTAAACTGTACTGTAAATGAATGACTTTTGATCTTCAACTTTCCCCAAAAGACATTAGTTTAAGAGAAATAGCTGTTCAAAGATTTCATAAAAAATACGCCAAATTCTATCTATGCTATGATCAGCTGTGTTTACATCTTAGGTCATATTTGGAGTCACCGATTAGAAGCTCTATTTTCTGAATTCATAACTAAAGCAGGAATGAAGAGTTTTTGAAAAAAACTAAAATAAAAATAATTTTGCATGTTTTTTTTAACGAATTATGAAATCTTAACGCTCTCTTTAAAACAATAACCAGTGATACATTAAATGGCCCACGGCTTAGTACCCCTTTCCGTCTAACCTTGTATACTGCACAAAAAAAGCAATAAATAATGTAATCCTAGGAATTTTCTTACGACTTAATAATTTTACACAATCAAGATCTCTACGCGTATTATTGCGACAAGTCTGTGAACTATAACCAACATTAATTCTCAGGAATTTTCTAACGATTTAATAATTTTACACACAGTTATCAAGATCTCTACGCGAGATATTGTAACGAGTTTGTGACCTATTAAAACCAAAATATGTTTAAATACGTGTAGAATGCCTGACATAAGTTTGCACTTCGACGTCGCCTGCATGTAACGGAATTAATGAAACAAAAAGATAAAGAGAGACTTCAAAAAAGCGAAAAAAGGAATAAAATAATTACCATATTACAAATTAATTACATGGACTACCCCCCCCCCCTATCTTATTCATTGACTTCCTGTTCAACCAAAAGTTGTCTGGTAGATATCGCTATCAGCGATAAGACCGCCATTGTACCCTTTAATGTTTGTTATTGTATAAGAGCTGTGTTACAATTTTGGTGTACAATAAAGTATATTCTATTCTAACAGTTTCAGAAGTCGGTGCTAATCCACGCAGAACCAATTCGAAGTCACCGACTTCTGAAACTGTCAATTTGTAATATGGTAATTATTTTATTCCTTTTTTCGGTTTTTTGAAGTCGGTTTTATTTTTGATACAAAGTTTTTTTTTTCATTTTAGTGGCCTTAATTATAAGGCTACACACAACTCAGTATTAAAATCAATCTGAAATCAGTGAGTGAATACGCAATCATCCCCTATTTGTCTACCCTTAGGGTAAGAATTTTTGTTCAAAATTCTTATGGGACCAACTTCGGAGTATACCCTATCTATTAATTTTTTTTTTTCAAAATTGGTCTACCTTGTAAAAAGTTATGCGTGGTCTAACATTAAAAAAATATATACGTGTCGAATTGAGAACCTCCACCGTTTTTTTCGTCGGTTAAAAAAGTCATGTGAATAAACTTGTTTGCACTTACCGCTAGGACCAGATTTTTTGTATAGGTACCCTAGAATGCACTATAGATTATAGCTCGTACAGTGCGCGTCAAAGAACTAAAACCAAGATGGCGTCGACTGCCAAACTTGAGGGGTTTACTAGTAGCCACTGAAGAGTTCCATTATCCACCTCGTAGTTCCATGCTCAGACTCTGAACACAAAGTGCAATCTATTGCACTCATCAAAACGAATCATATGAACCGAACCTCACATAGATGACGCAGTCGACGCCATCTTGGTTCCAATAATTTGACGCGCACTGTAACTTGCCAAGGTTTTGACGTAGTGGGAGTAAGTTCGCGCATGTACACTTAGTGCAACAAAAACATGGTCACTTTTTACTGCTTGTCATTATTGGTTATTGCCTTAATTTATTTTTAAATAGGTCTGTTTAGAAGAAAGGGGCTGGTGGCTAATTACTAACTACGCAGATCATACAATTTGGGAGGTTAAGCTGCGCTTGCCGCGGTCAGTCCGTGGATGGGTGACCGTTTGTTGCAGACCCCTCCGTGCCCCGGAGAGCAAGTTAAACAGTCGGTCCCGGGTGTCATACGAATACTTATGACAGTCGTTACGGGAAGTCAGACGTCTGAAAGTCTGACAGTTGGTCTAACCTTAGGTCATTGGCATAGCCCAATAACTGGGTTGCGGAGGTCTGATGGCAGTCGCTCCGTGTAAAATACTGGTATTCAGCCGTATCTGGTTAGACTGGAAACTGACCCTAACATAGTTGGGAAAAAGCTAGAGGGAACGTCTGCTTAGAAGAAAGGAGAGGAATTCTCTTCTCTACTCTTGCCAAGTTACGTGCTAGCGACTATAATTATGGGGTATTATTTAATTTCAATATTACGTCATCTCCATTTATAGGGTACCTAGGCCTATTAGTAGAGAAGACGTCGAGATGGTGATAGTAGGTACACAGGACGACATGTCAACCTATAAATTTCCAGTTTATGCTGATATCTCACTGTATGGTATTTTTGTACAATGAGAGATCAACTTCTACTGGATATGTATAACTTGTTTTATTGTTGTGTTTACATTGATGCTTTTACCCTTTCACAGCATGTGGCGAAACATTACCTTCCCAAAAAAAAAACCGATCTAATGCATGTCACACCACGCACAGTGCAGGGTTCTGTAGTCAGTTCGGCTATAAGATGTGTTAAGGCAGTAAGGATTAAGAAACAGTTCTCAGTTTGAAAGATCTTCCAATAGCAGCTACCAAAAAGTCGAATTCCATATATATTTGACAACTTTTTTTTAAATTTCTTCTCTTGTGATGTTAAAAACTTTTTAACAAAAATAAAACCGACTTCAAATAGTCTATCTCCGAAGTTCTTCATCAGATCTTGCCCAAATTTAAATGGGACCACTTCGAAAGAATACTCTTTCAAACAAAAAAATAATAATTAAAATCCGTTCACAATTAGCAAAGATATGGCGCAACAAAGACAAAAAAAAACCTCCCTTTTTGGAAGTCAGTTAAAACCTACACTAATGGGGGATCTCTGAAATAAGAGCTATTTATTAATACCGGCCTTAGTTAACTGTAAGGTATTGTAAACAATTTAAGTAAAAATAATAAATCTACACTTATTTAAGCATACCTACAAAGTTATTTTCTCAGTTGATTTATTCATCGCACGCCCCCTATTACATGGGACTTAAGCATAACGGCGAAATGAGGGTGTTACTATACACCTCTGCCCAACCCTTCAAAGAATACAGGCGTGATGTTATGTTAAGATTTGTTCATTTTCGACGAACTTTCTCCAAACCCGACGTTATAAATAGGATGTAAAACCATGCCAAATTTCAGATTTATAGCAATAACGGTTTACGAGTAAAACGGCTGTGATATACAGACTGACACACGGACATGGTGAAACAATAAGGGTTAGTTTGACTAGGGAACTCCAAGAATAATACCGATTTTATAATGCTTGCTGGTTGGTGGCGTTATCTACCATCCTACTGCAAAATCATCAAGGTAAAGTATACTCAGAGATTGACATTTGATTTGATGAATATTTTAAGTGTGGGATAATTTTCATTCGTAAATAAAATTATAAGTTATCTACCTAGCGATCACAGCCTCGTTGGTCTAGTGGTGGCAAGCGCAACTGCTGATAGTGAGGTCCTGGGTTCGATCCCCAAATCAGGCAAAGTGTTATTTGATTTTTCCGTGTGAAATCCCTCAGTAGCAGCCCGGGGTTTTGATCTGTGGCAGGTCGATGGCAATAGGCTCGCCCTCTATTACATGCGAGTTTATAATGGTTTAATGAGGGTGTTACTATACACCTCTGCCCAACTCTTCGGGGAATATAGCCGAGATGTTATGATCACAGTTGACAACCTTAATACTTAGGATGGTGTTCACCTACATTACTTAATTCTAAAGTAAAAAAAAAACAATCAATCGAAAAATTTACCTACCTACTAAAATGTTAAGTAAATGGTTGTATAGCCAAAGGGTGCTGTGTAGACGGGCTCATAGCTAATTAAAAATTGCGCGAATCATATGATATGCAAGGTTAAGCTGCGCTTGCCGCGACCATTCCATAGATGGGTGAGCGTTCGTTACACGTCGAGACCCCGCCGTACCTCGGAGAGCACGTTAAACCGTCGGTCCCGAGTGTCATACAAATACCTATGACAGTCGTTACGGGTAGTCAGAAGCCCGAAAGTCTGTCAACCAGTCCAACATTAAAATATCGGATTGCCCAGTAACTTCCGGAGGTCTGATGGTAGTCGCTCCGTGTAAAATACTGGTATTCAGCCGCATCTGGATAGACTGGAAGCTGACCCCAACATAGTTGGGAAAAGGTAGAACGGTTGTATAACAAGAAACACAATCATCATCATAATAATTTATTTCAGATAAATCCATATTATGTGTTAGTAACAATTTGCTTACGTACTAAGTGTTAGTAGAATTCAATTATTAAATAAACTCATGTGGAGTTGCATCCATCTGGACTCCGCATCATGGGTGTCGCCCAACGATTCGCGAACACATTCAGGATAGTGTTGGTGCTACCGCGAACTCGTCCTAATAAAGAGGCGCACCTTTATCGAATGATGGGAGCAAAAAAAAAATAGACGAAAAACTGGTGGATGCCAAGCTTCACAGCTTGGCTCATCGCCGCAAGGTTGTCGCCACGCCTGCTTGTCGGTCTTCTATAGACTGTACTTCGGAGAGTGTGCTCAAGAACTCCACAATCTTATCCCAGCGGCCCCCTTCAACCATCGGACATCTAGACGCACTGCAAGTTACCATCCATACTTAGTTGCCATTCCACCAATTCGCACTAAGCGCTTCCAAACATCCTTCATAATGCGCACTGCAAAAGAGTGGAACTCACTACCTGCGTCTGTGTTCCCGAACGCATTCAACCTGAATCTCTTCAAAGTTAGAGTTAACAGGCTTCTTCTGGGTAAGCTCACTGCATCGTAGACTTTGTCTCTGTCTCCTCTGACCTAGACTAGAGTCTAGAGACAAACCCACATCAAAAAAAAAAACCTTCGATATGGGTTTCCGCCAACATCCCAGAAGCACTACATCGCCACGGTAGCCCCAGAAGCACCCTGAGTAGTGAGAGACAATGGTGATCAACACAGAACAATAGGTATTTAGCATCGCACTTACGACCACGTTAATGACTCAAAAATAAAGAGGTCACTAATCACATAATTACCATTAATAATAAACTAATAATTAATACTAAGAATAAACTGTTAATGCAATCAGTGTTGCTTCGGCCGACACAGCGAATAGTTATGTGCTACACTTTAGTGTTATAAGACAATCTTATAGTAGCGGATAAGAATAAGTTATTTAAATTTATCGCGGCTTATTATAATAGTTCCGAGACTGTTATAAAGTTAATGCAGATTTTGGAGTTTCCATTTTGAAACAACCAAGTCATTTTAATACCTACAGACAGGATTTTCGAAGTGGAAAGTTTCGGTTCCTAGAAGTGAATTTTTTCAGCTACACTGCTCCAGAATCCAGTGACGTTAGCTGATTGGATTGGATAGGAAGACAAGGGGAAGAGTGACACCCAGGAAATACATTGGTGTGGTGGAAGATATTTAAGTGATAGTAATGGACCCTGAGAGACAGCCGCTGTTAGCGGGACATGGTTCTGATGTGAGGTGTAGGAGATACAGGTAGGTGTCTAACTATGGAAAGCTATTATTTAGCTTAACTTCATATTTTGTTTTAAGTCTTGCAGTTTCTTTCATGGGTGAAATCTTGCATTTATTTGCAGTTCTGATCACATTACAATAATATTTAATTCAATTGAGTTGATTGCTAAAAAGCAAAAAAAAATTTTTTTTTACTTTTACAGTAATATTTAATATTTAGTAAAATATTTTTTTTTTTTACTTTTTAGTAATCAACTCAATTAAACTAAAAATTAAATTATTATTGTATTATCATCAGAACATGTATACAAAGGTAATATTTAAAAAAGATTTTATCTAAAAAAAAACTACGTTTAAAAAACCGACTTCAAAAACTAAAAAGTATAAAATAACTTAATATAAAATTAACAGTTTCAGGAGTCGGTGCCTTCAATTTGGTTCAGCGTGGATTAGCACCGACTTTATACTTTTTAGTTTTTGAAGTCGGTTTTTTAAACGTAGTTTTTTTTTTACTTTTTAGTGTCTGTAATAGGTTGTTCTGTAAACTACAGTAGGATTTTTCTAGTTCACATCGGGTAGAATAATTACATCATCCAGGTAAACTAAAATGTTGATAAAAAAATAAAAATGTTCATAAAATGAAAACTACCGGACCAAACTATGTTAAATTTTTATGGGACCAAATGGCAACTATTCCGCCTCAAACTAAAGAACAATCACGTAAATCAGATCATAAATCTCAGCGTAATCGGTGTACCTACATAAAAAAAACTTATCGAATATAGAACCTCCTCCTTTTTGAAGTCAGTTAAAAAAGATGGAGCGTGTACCTTCTCATGTACCTATGCGCGGTATAAGGTATACTTCGATTTTCTACCAGACCACTTATTTTTTAGAGTTACCAGTGGCGCGTCCATTTTTAGTAGTCTTTTTTGCAAAGCTTAGACACCTTTGAGGTTTAAGTCAACAAGTAACTTCATGTTGACGCATATTCGGTATCGTATTTTTGCTACAGCTGCATGCGTAACTTCCGTAACAATGAAAATTTAACCTTCAATGAGCCAAAAGAAGTAGGTACTATAACTTCTAAAATCTCTTCCTCCTAGCCTTTTCTCAATTAAATTGGGATCAGCTTCCAGTCTAACCAGATGCGGCTGAATACCAGTATTTTACACGGAGTGACTGCCATCAAATCTCCGCAACCCAGTTACTGGGCAATGCCGATATCCTAAGGTTAGACCGATTGTCAGACTTTCGGACTTCTGACTACCCCATAACGACTGTCATAGGTATTCGTTAGACACCCCGGACCGACAGTTTAACGTGCTCTCCAAGGCACGGAGGGGTCTCGATGTGTAACGAATGTCACCCATCTAGGGACTGACCGCGGCAAGCGCAGCTTAACCTCGCAAGTCTTATAATCTGCGCGATTGTTAATTAGCCAGGAACACCCTCTATTACTGCAAAAATTAAAATAAAATTAAAAAATATATTTTAGAAACATCTGGAAACTAAAAGCTGGGTCTCGTTATATGTATGACACTATTGCACTAGTTATGTAGGTATAACTAGGCGCTAACACAATAACTCATGACCAAATCACGTGACGCCAAAATTAAAATAATTTAATCACACTAATCAATTCGCTCCCATTTTTATATTACGAGTACTACATTCGTAGTTAGCCTTAGGATATCGGCATTGCCCAGTAATTGGGTTGCAGAGTTCTGATTTAAAAGCAGCGATAGCCCAGTGATGTGACCGTCGGACTACCAAGTCATAGGTCTCGAGTTCGAACCCAAGGCACGCACCTCTGACTTTTCGGATTCATATGTAATTAATTCCAATTCTCGTGTGATTGGCCGCCTAGACGGTAGACGGACACCTGTCAAATTGTTACGCAAGTCGCAAACTCTAGTCTTTGGTTAGGGGCGCGTCGAAATGTTGCCACTTAATTTAATTTAATTAATTTATTATTATGTCTGTATTTTTCATTGCTCTATATAACTTTTTGATACTTATTAATTATTATTTTTTTATCTCCTCAACTATTTATTGCCGAACAGCGTCCTTTTGTGTCCACAGTGGCGCATAATATATTTCTGTGCCAGTTATTTTATTTTTATAAAAAGCTATGTTATGTGCGTCACTCTCACGTGAATAAACGGTTTTTCTTTCTTCTTTCTTTCTTTCATATACGTATTGTATAATTACCTATCACTTGCTTAAAAACGGCGAAAGAAAACATCTTGAGGAAAACGGCATGCCTGAGAGATATTTCTCGATGGCATGTGAAGTCAAGTCAGAGGTCCATGGGCGGCATAAATTCTGACACCAGGTTAGTCACTAACCACACGAAAAGAAGAAGAGTTCTGATGGCAGTCGCTCTGTGTAAAATACTGGTATTCAGCCGCATCTGGTTAGACTGGACGCTGACCCCAACATAGGAAAGGCTAGACAGAATAACATTCTAGGTATCTACCTATGTTAAAACAATATTTATAAAACAATCTATCGGTGTAATACGTAATTATTGTAACCCAAAATTGACCTAACACGTATATTATGTATTTTACTTAAACAGATAAAAGGAGTAGGTAGCCTCGAACATTCTGAATCTAATTGTATTTTTATCAAAGCGTAGTTGACTTCTCGGTCGAAGGTTAAAGGTCACCAGTGCTTGGTTGCTAACTGACTAATTGTATAACTAATGCCGTCATCAGTACATCTTCTTTACATAGTATAAAACAAAGTCGCTCCCGCTGTCTGTCTGTCCCTATGTATGCTTAGATCTTTAAAACTACGCAACGGATTTTAATGCAGTTTTCAGCAATAGATAAAGTGATTCAAGAGGAAGGTTTATATGCCCCACATTAGTATCTACATGGCACCCATGCGAAGCCGGGGCGGGTCACTAGTTACATAGTATAAAACTAAGTCGCTCCCGCTGTCTGTACGCTTAGATCTTTAAAACTACGCAACGGATTTGAATGCAGTTTTCAGCAATAGATAAAGTGATTCAAGAGGAAGGTTTATATGCCCCACATTAGTATCTACATTGCACCCATGCGAAGCCGGGGCGGGTCGCTAGTATCTAATATTATAAAACAAACTCCCCCGCCGCACCGGCGCATCTTCTGCCTGTCTGCGCGATTATATACCGTACGTCTACCTACTGTACGGACTGCAAACAGATTTATTCTTGGAAAAGATTAATTAATTAATAAACATGTTGTTAATAATGGTTTTTAATGCAATTTTTGTAAAAATAGCATGTTTGATTTATAAGTCTACACAAATATTTTTGTGTTTTTGCCGAGCTAAACGAAAATAGCTTTAGCAAGTGGCGGATTTACACATTTGCCGCCAGTAGGCTATTCAAATCTTGCCGCCACTACCGGCCTTTACAATTCGATACCCTAGTTCACAATCATATCAACGCTTAAAAGGCAATAATTACCAAGCGATTGTAGGGCGACCTTTTTGTTATTTTTTACGTTCCCCTCACTCTTCGATTTCTCCTGTATCTTGGGTGCATTTAGACACAAAAAGTTGTCGCCCTAGGCTCCAGCCTACAGAGCCTGCTGGTAAATCCGCCACTGGCTCTAACCAACGAAAGAAATACCCAGTCAGTAAGAGTAACGGGGCGGACTACATAGCTCCTATCATTAAACCAGTAATTTTAAAAAAAATTGTAGACTGAACTATTACTGAGGGGCTAATGGCTAATTAACAACCGCGCCGATCTTACGATTTGTAACGTTAAGTTGCGCTTGCCGCGGTCGGTCCGTGGATGAGCGACTATTCGTTACACATCGAGACCCCTCCGTGCGTCGGAGAGCACGTTAAACAGTCGGTCCCAGGTGTCATAAGAATACCTATGACAGTCATCTGGTAATCAGAAGCCCGAAAGTCTGACAAACGGATAAACGTTAGAATATCGGCATTGCCCAGTTACTGGGTTGCGAAGGTCTGATGGCAGTCGCTCCTTGTAAAATACTGGTATTCAGCCGCATCTGGTTAGATTGGAAGCTGACCCCAACATAGTTGGGAAAAGGCTAGGCAGAACTACCTATGATGCTTACACAAAATTTCTTTGTTCCAGGCCACTAACTACTGATGAGGTCCTGTCAGCCCACCAGGAGATAACCTGGCGCCGTACCCGTTTCTTCCTAGTCCTCATGTTCTGGGCGATAATGGCAATGTTCCTCTCCATCGTCGCCTGCATCGTGGTAACGGCTCCTCCGTGCAACTCTTACGATACGGGGCTGAATCTACCAAGCGTGCCACCAGTGCACATGACCTTCGCGCCTCTGATATATAAGATGAACGCGAATCGGGTTTATACTTTGTAAAAGTAGATGAGTATGACCAAGGTTAAGATCATGGATGGCCATGGGATTGATGGATTTTTTAAGGTGAAGATCATGGATGGCGAACAGTATGATAGATTTTTCAAAGTGAAGTTCATGGATGGCCAAAAGTGTGATGGATTTTTTAAGGTCAAGATCATGAATAGCCATGGTTTTGATGGATTTTGCTGTCAAGATCATGGATGATCATGGGTTTGATGGATTTTTTTAAGGTCCAGATCATATTAAGTGATAAGTATGACTGAGCTTTGGGTAGGCCAGAACGTTGACATTGTCAAGATATAGGATACCTAACTCTTGAAAATGATTCCGACCGCTCGACATTTGAATAATGTCAGTTCCTACTTTTGAATGCAAAATTGGAGCTAAATTGGTTTAAAATTAAGTATTTGGTGAATAAATTAATTAAAAATAGAAATGAAATTGTGTATTATTCAAGACTACGCATTGTTTTTCATGGATTGAGATCGGAATGGTTTTCGAGAGGTCCCCTGCAGATTGTTGACAAAGTTTCATACTACTATTATAAAAATAGGTCAAAGACACCTACAGCCATTAAGAACTGACAAACAAGAGCATTAAGCATCCGAGATAGATGGCTTGAACTAAAAATAAGTATATATAGTAAAACTTTATTTTGACTTGCACAGTTAATAACACACATAATATAAATAAAGCAAGTGATTAAATGCAAACAAATAATAAAGATAAAGGCTTGGATTAAGTAGGGGACGAAATGTTTCCCAATATGACGCGCAACATTGAGTATTAATGACGCTGCAACGGTGCACACTGGCCCCGATTCCCTTATTCACAAACTAAACTAAAATTAGAGAATCGCTATCTTTTACTAACAGTCAGTGCGAGAAAAGGACAGTGATAGATAAGAACTAAGTTAGAAATGTCAAACTACTTTACGCCCCGAACTTCGCCGTATTTTTAGTCGACACGTTCTGACGTATCAACTAAATATGTATGGAAATGTTAGTTCAACTTTTGACAGCTCTTATTTACGTTCGTCTCTTTCTTATTTTATCGGAGTGAAAAAGATGGCGATAGCTTAAATTAAGTTTACTTTGTGAATAACAGAATCGGCACCATCGTGCAGCTTTTCTACGTGACGCGGGACATGTTGCATACCGCTGCGCCGCTTCGAAAGCGGTTGCAGGTGTGTGCGAGCGAATTGTTCCACGACATTGTCCCCATTCACGTATATGTCCCGCGGTATTTTGCTCCATTTGTCCCTTAGTGAATCTAAGGCTTTAAGATAAACATGAAATTATAACTGTGCGAAGTCAAAAAAGGCGTGTCTCAGCATTATTCTGCAACATTGCTGCAGCGCTGGTATTCTGATAGGGCCTTGAGGTGAATGGACAGCTATTCTGCAACATTGCTGCAGCGCTGGTATTCTGATAGGGCCTTGAGGTGAATGGACAGCTATTAATAGCGCATAAAACAAATAAATATACCTACAGCGTGTAATTCTCTCAAACCACGTGATTTATTACTAGTATAGATTAATCCTGCGCAGAATTTTGTTTGATTGAAAATAAAAACATATTTTTTTTGTCTTGCCTTAGTTTTTTGTAGTCGTATCTAAACCAACTGATAGGGATGAAAAAAAAGAATCAAAAATATAAATTTGTTAAATAATTATTTTATGCGTCAAGCACATTTCGATGTTGGACATAAATAAATCAGCGACACAGCTGGCGGACACGACTAGAACGATATCACTCCGCGCAGTCAGTTAACTAAGCTTTCATGTTTGTTTTTGTAGGTATCGGTTTGGATCACCAGTAAGATCACGAGGTTTGAAGGAATTATACGTAGGTATTAGGATACACTCTGTATTATATACGTTGGATATAAATTATTAATAACAAGATGTAAAACAAAAATTGACCGCGTGAGTGCAAGTCAGAAACATAAAATCTAGGTACGAAATAAAAAAACAAAACACCGATCATATACATTATTATTTAATCCGTACGTTAATAAGTACAAAATAATTATTTAAATTAATCTATATTAGGATATCTCATTACACGTTGACTCGCGTTGGACACTATTATCTAACTTTTTGAATCGATTAAGTAAAGAAAGGTCAAGGTAACAGTATGTTAAATAAACAGTTATAATTATTTTTTTGTATTTAAATTTAGTATCAATCAGATGGATACATAATTTATATCGTGAATGACGTAGGAAGGAGTCAATTTCAGTTATACAGGAAGAGGAAAACCAAGGCATGAATATATTGAAACATCTTCGTTATTTCGAACTCGTAATGTCACACACGCGGGTTCAAGGGGACATTGTGTTGCATACCGGGTTCAAGGGGACATTGTGTTGCGTGCATGCCACGCTTCGGTCACGAATCGAGGTATATCGTCGCTGCGCTTGCAAAATCCGCTATGGGAAAAAACCCAGCTTTACAGAAGAAGCAAAAAACAGTTTTTTTTTCCAAACTGATAACAACATTTAAAAACTTAGTATGCAGAAAATTAGACTTTATGTCGAGACATCATAAAATATTATTATTTTGCTTTTTTCTACGATTTATCAGGTGCTAGGATTTTTTTGGAAGTGAATTTGGTCACAGCGAAATTTTTTTTGGGTCGTAAATACCGCTATATAAATTTTCGCCACATGACGGATTCATGCTTCTACTAGATCATTTTTATTGTTGGTCTTCCTAGAAGACTTAGCGGATTATCCACACTATTTTAAAATAATAAAGGCGCTATGTGTCATATTGAAGCGCAATTCTAAGAGGCGGGCATCGAAATAAAAATACGTTGTTTCTTTGCACACATAGATGATTTTTGAAGCCGTTTTTGGTCACAAATCTCCTTAACCAAATAAATTATTAGAAAACCGATTTCACAGGCCTACGTAGCTTGAGAAGTATTATAAAATAGCAACAAAAACCGAAATTTAAAAAAACTTCGGTTTTTGCAGGCGCAGCGACGATATGCGTGTGAGTGTGCAATGGTGTGTTTGGATTTATGTCCGTGCAGGCAACACAATTTAGCCACAGTTTTACAAACCATACGGCGGGCAATGCTTTCACGGGCGGTGGCATCGCCTGACATCAAAGGCGTTGCCCAACTGCATGGATTATGGCTGAACTGTGTTGCATGCGCGACCGTATACGATTAGGCTAACTGTGGTATATACCTTTTTTTTTTTTTTGACGCTTGGAAAAATGCGTTACGCATGCCCCCCCATTGGGGTATGGGAGGGGTATGTGGGACTCCCCGATCCAGATGGGACCGGTATACCCACTAAAAACCCAGCGACTTCACCCGCCTCGTCCTCGAGGCGGTGGACTAGGAATCCGGCACAGCCTTTGCGTCCAGTCCACCGCCGACGAACGACGACCCCATGGTCGTCCTCTCCGCCGTCCCCTCCTCCGTCTGCGGAGCGGCGCCGCGAGAGGATCCTCCTCACGCGCGCGCTCCGCCGCCTCCTTCTGCGACATCACGTCCTCGCAGAAGGAGGCGACCGCCGCCCACGCCCCCTCGTCCCCCAGCATGGAGTTGACCACGCTGGGAAGCGAGAGGTCCGGCCCGACCGCCGCCACCAAGCCGCGGCGCGGCTCGGACCACGACGGGCACTCGGACCATGACGGGCAACTGTGGTATATACCTGCGTCAACTCATTCAACACTGGTTGCCAAGGAGTAAAGAGTATTCTCTACGACTAGAAGCTGGCGAGCTATCTTCGTTTTAAGCCCAAATTTGTAACCAAACATCCTTCATAATGCGCACTGCAAAAGAGTGGAACTCACTGCCTGCGTCTGTGTTCCCGAACGCATTCAACCTGAATATCTACAAAATTAGAGTTAACAGGCTTCTTCTGGGTAAGCTCACACCATCGTAGACTTTGTCTCTGTCTCCTCTGACCTAGACTAGAGTCAAGAGCAAACCCAATTAAAATAAATAAAAAATACCTTGAGACTATATTGGCGGGATTCGACGAATTTTCGCATTGTCGCGACTTATCTGGCTAAGTAATTCATCATATCGCTTTTCACTGTTAGATTCGAAACGCCACGAATGACGACACGTTTGGTGCAGGGATCCCTTTTTTTCTCATAATGGTTTTTGTTCTAATTTAAATTGTCATAATAAGTTAGGCATAATTTTCTTTGTCATAATAATAGTGTGCCATAATTGCTTTTAGCATATTGTGTTATTAAGTATAAATATTGTATATCCTATTGTTTATATTCATAACTTTGATATGCATAAAGTTGTAAAGCATATTGTTTATTTGTCTAATAGTTATTTGTGATAATGATCAAAAAGCATAAAGGAAACGTACTTTACGAATATTTATGTATTTATATTAGGTTAGGTTAGGTTTATGTTATTTTATGCTTATAATAGTTATGGTTATGCGTCGTTATGCTTAAGTAAACTTATGCTTTTGGATAGTATGCTTATTAAATATTATGCTTATAGTAAATAGGATTAAAAAATTATGATTAAAAAGTTATGGCAAATGAGTATTATGCGTAACTAATGTTAGGACAAGTAACATTATGCAATGTTAAATTATGACATAAAATCGTAGGAATTAAAATAGAGAACCTTTGGTGCAGTGCCAGAGCGATTGGTTTTTTCGCTACGGGTCGTTGGTTCGATTCCCACACGGAACAAATATTTATATGGCCTACAGATAGTTTTTCTGTGTCTAGGTGTTTGTGTATGTGAAAATTTGTATCTGTAAACGCACTCATGATGCAGGAGAAATCCTAATGGGGCAGTTTAATAAAAAAAGTTCAAGGTCAATGACACCCAGTGTTTTTGACCGTGAACGTCGGATTCATTATCTATTATTGCACTTCACGATGACGTACTGTGTGAACTTTATAACATAGACACAAGGTTAAAAATTAAATGATAAAAAAAAATCTATTAAATTTTTCAAGAAATATTTTGTTTGCTGCAATTTTATTGTTATTTGCAGTCTCATAATAGGATAAGGAAACTGCGAATTTGTAATTTTAGTTTAATAAAACATAATTAGTACCATTTAAGCCGAATTTACATTACAAAACTAGTGGCATGCAACTAGTTTCGTGACATTAATTTCATCAAGAATTTCACATGTAAACGTCAAGTTTTACAATGCATGCATCGATTTCACGACACTGTATTATCGTGTCTAGCGCGATTTTTGGATGAAACTAGTGTCATGCAACTAATGTCATCGTATAAATGCAACGCGAAACTAGTGTCGCGAAAGTGGCTGCGCTGATAGGACGTGTGATTTTTAGTTTCACAGGTATTGAAAGTAGTGTCGTGAAATTAATTTCATCATGCATGAAACTAGTTTCACAGGTACTGAAAGTACCCAGTGTCGTGAAATTAATTTCATCATGCATGAAACTAGTTTCACAGGTACTGAAAGTACCCAGTGTCGTGAAATTAATTTCATCATGCATGAACCTAGTTTCGTAATGTAAATTCGGCTTTAATTTAAGAAAATATAATTGCATGCATTATTAAAATTATTGTAAAAGACTGAACGTAAGATAATGAAATAAAAACAATTTTTAATATAATCTCGTGTATTTTTATTATCAAAAACCATGTTTGTACTATGCAGGGTACACACTTAACCAACGAACGCCAACGAAGGAAAGAAATCGGTTTCGCTCTATAGGTACAAATTTTGGTCAAATTCAACAAATGACGAATGTTCGTTAGCGATCGCTGGCTAGGTGTGCATTAAGTACATTTTAACACTGCACACTGCATTAAGTATATTTTGAAGTTTATGTGGCCGCTGAAGAGTAACATTCTTTTTTTGAATACAAAAGTCATTAGAAATGATGATGACTAGTTACGGTTTACACACGTGCATTTTCCGGGATTGCCCGACTAGTTTCGGACCCAAACGGAGCCCTTAATCATGAGCATGTTTGGGTCCGAAACTAGTCGGGCAATCCCAGAAAATGCACGTGAGTAAACCGTAACTAATCATAAATATGAATGTGTCTCACAAAAGTTATAATACAGAATTGATGATGTCATGCTTTTTACTATGAAACAAAACATTTTATGATACTTTTTTTATGTTGCACTTACAGTGGCGTGCCTATAGAGCAAGCCAGATATTTTTATTGATACTTATTTTGATATTTATAATTCGTCTGATAACAAATAGTTGGAGATCTTGATCGAATTCTGGTTTACTAATGATAAGTATAAAATATATTGTCATAATTTACCTTGCACATCAAAATAAGTATCAAAAAAATATCTGGCTTGCCCTATAGGCAGGCCACTGCTTACTTACATAATTATTTCCAAAGTTATGGCAAAAAAAAAACACCAAACATAACTATAATTAACATGCTTAATTATGAAAATGCAGTGTAATAATTACATAGGGCTTTCAAAGTCTAGATCGATTTTTTTTATTATATTTAATTTTTTATTAGATTTTACAACAAACAGCGTGAGAACATTTTGCTTACAAAAATATTTATTTTCTTTACGTTACAAGTGGTTATTTAAATGGTTTTTCAACACACTTGCTCATAAAGTGGCTCTTATTGGACTGCTTTTAGGTTCGTAATGTAGCTTATTACGGACTAGTCCGGTAAAATTTACCACAGATTAATGATATACATCAGCAAATTAACATTAATTAATGTGGGCGATGCATTAAAATTATATTGTTTAATGTGTGACAATGGGTGACCGTCGCGTTACCCCGCGGCATTGTTGTCACATTTGGTACTGTCATATTTTTTCACTTTTTTTTGCCCGCTTATTTTCTTTCGCTCGCCTATTTTCTACCATTCATTGCATTCTGCTGTTGTCCTTATCCCTCACTTACAATTAATTTGTGTTATAAACACAAAACAAAAATCCGTTTCTTTTTTAAATAATAGGCTGTTTGCCCTGTGGTCTTTCACCTAACCGCGCACAGCTAACTCGGCCACGGGCACCACAGATTAATTATTATGTTTACAAAGAAATCCACGCGCCCTTTTTCACAAATACTTTTGTATTAAAGACTTTAAGTCTGTTATTTTCCTCGCAAGTGTGTTGAAAAACTTCGTATGAAACGCATGTGCATTGATCATTACACTCTCGGCTCACTTATTGCACTCGCCTGTGGCTCGCGAGCACAATACCGCCATGGTCGTAATGACCAACATAGCACACTTATATCATAACGTACTATTATATGGATAAAATAATTTACTATATCGCTCATTTGGTGCGACAACGACGTAATTACACTTTTTTTTAAAAACAAGTTAAATATATCAAAATGTGCGGAAAGACTATTTTGATCGAGAGAAACATCTCCTGTAAAATTTCTAAAAGTGTAATTATGCCATTGTTGCACCAAATGAGCGATATTTTCTTTAATACTGGATATGAGTTAAGTATAAATAAATCCTGAGAAATTATAATAATGATAAATTACATTTAAAGACATAATATAATAATTATAGTGCTTTAAGATAATTACGGACATGGGAATATTGCGAAAATTATGAATTACTACTAAACCAGGCAACATTTTTTGCTCTGGCAACATTGCATTACACATTCTAGAATTATAACGTTGCCAGAGCAAATAATATTGCTTAGTTTAGTAGAAATTCGTAATTTTCGGAATATTCCCGTGTTCGTAATTACTTACCCTAAAGCACTATACTACATTATAACATTAAAATGTCATCATTTTACGTAAGACAACGTATAACAGTATTTTTTAAAAATTAAATGTAACAATTAGGTTAAATGCCGTTTATCGCGATGTCTGTTTTGAATTGCAACCATAAGGGCTAGCACGCACTATAGTGACGAGACATGCGTTTAGAATTTGTATTTCTTTTTGTATGACTGTTTCACACTAAACACACATAACGCCGGGAATACACATGTCAGTAAAATTGGTTATTGGTGTCGATTTTGTTGCGCACTTTGACAGGACTAAGGGTGTTTGTCTCTTTCTGTTTCAATAGAAAAAGTAAGTGACAGTTGCGTTTAGTCTAGTTTAGTACTGTCAAAATGTGCTACAGAATTGACACCATTAGCTTGCATACCAAAAACCAATAGATTGTATATATAAATTACATTTGCAAGTGAAATGTCATGCTTTTGTTGGCCTACTGCCATGGTATGCTAGCTACGGAACACGTTCAGACGCGCCATTTGATATGCAACTTTCACTCCCGGCCAATATGCAGCACTTTGCATGCCAAAAAAATCAAATGCTCTGCCATTTACTTGCATATCAGTGTGTAAGCTACATGCATGTGGATTCCCGGCTTTAAGAATTGAGTGTATAGTGTTGTGTTTCTTCTGCCAATCGACTCTGGTTGTTAATTGCTAAGGTTATTAGCTCCTTTGGTTAAATTAACCTTTATATTACGTAGATCAGGGATGCACAGACGGCGGCCCTTCGTCAATATACGTGAGGCCAGCCAGCGGATTAAATTCTTTCATGTGTTTGTATGACAATAATGCAATATTTTAACAAGGGCCAGGTTAAGATTTCTTATTTAGGGGCCATTCAAGTATTACGTAAGCACGAAAGGGGGTTGGGGGGGTCTTTGCTTAGCTTATTTTTGATGACATGGGGGACGGGGGTGTCTAGATGATGATTACGTCAGCAATTTTTATTTATTTACTTATTTTTCTAGACTTAAAAACTACTGCTCATGAATAACAATAAAGAAACCTGATCAGTTTAAAAAATATATACCAATGTTTATGTAAGCATAGGAGGGAGAGGGTAAAAGCTTTGTTTACTTTTGCTGACAAGGGGGAGGGGTGGGTCAAAAATTACTAAAATTCTGCTTACGTAACACTTGAATGGCCCCCCTCCCCCTTGTCAGCAAAAGTAAGCAAAGCTTTTACCCCCCCTCCTATGCTTACGTAAACATTGGTATATATTTTTTGTAAATTAATCAGGTTTCTTTATTGATATTCATGAGAAGCAGTTTTTAAGTCTAGAAAAATAAGTACCTAAGTAAATAAATAAAAATTGCTGACGTAATCATCATTTGGACACCCCAGTCCCCAATGTCATCAAAAATAATCTAAGCAAAGACCCACTCACCCCCCTTTCGTGCTTACGTAATACTTGAATGGCCCCTTATTCAGTAAACTTGATTTCAACTTTTTTGGTTGTTTTTCATTGTGGTGGCCCGCTTTTAGCTGGTAATCTGTCAGAGTGGCCCCTCGTCCTAAGTCTGTGCATCCCTGACGTATGTACACTATATTTAGGGTTAGTTAAGTAATTAATCGCCGTAAATAATCAGGTATAAGAGTTGTTTCTTTATTTACTTACATATATAAACTCACGCCTTTTTCCCATAGGGGTTGGCAGAAACTATAGAACGCCACATGCTATAATCCTTACATACCCCTTTCGCTTCACCTACATTCATACACCTTGTCATACACGCACGCCAGTTGAGAGTACTACGCACCTGACCTTTGTGAAGAACATCATCAATAGCATCGATGTATGTCCTACTAGGGCGTCCTCTACGTTTCCACTGACATCCGCCTTATAAATTCCTTTTGTTAATCGCCGTTCACTCATTCTCTCAACATGACCAAACCACCTAAGCATATTCCTTTCAATTATTGTCACTACGTCATCTTAAACCGCAACTTTGTTTAATCTCATCATTCCTCAATCTATCATTCAAAGTTACACCGCACATACTTCGCAAGGAACGCATTTCCACGGCATTTATTCTACTTTCATGCATCTTCTGCCACGACCAACATTCACTTCCATACATAAGCTTCTTTATTTCTTATTCATTTATATTAACTCTTACCTTCTTAATAAAATATAGACTAAATCAAACCCAGGTTTTACAATAGACCGGTCTCTTTTCGTTATATGATGTTAGAGAGTGATGGGTATATTTTAAATCTTGTTAGTTTTAATTATCTCACGTAATAAGGGGGTTCTGGTTTATTTAACCTTTATATAAGGTCCAACCAAAATACCTGGACAAACTTTTACACAGTGTTCAATACGTTTAACTAAACATATCTATGCAAAAAAACGAGTTCCAAGTGTTTCTTTTTCTAACCAAAAAATAATAACGTTTTTAATTGCCTGTACTCTTTAAGAATAAAGTAATCAATTTTTATTGCATCGATCGGCACCGGGGCGCGTGCTACTTCCGCGCCATGTATTAACGAAATGGCGAAGTGAAAAATGTAAAAAAAAAATGAAAAAAAAAATTTGGTTACAAAAAAAAGCACTTGGATCTCGTTTTTTTACATAGATATGTTTAGTTAAACGTACTGAACACTGTGTAAAAGTTTGTACAGGTATTTTGGTTGGACCTTATATTTCGTAAACTATAGTTAGTCAAGTAATCAATCGACATAATGAATCCTGTATGGAGTATAAAGCATATAGTTGTGTTTCTTCTGCTGACCGACATTGGTTACTCTGTTTAGCTAAAGTTGTCAGTTCATTGAGCGCGTCATCCAATATGTGGCGACGCTTCGGGTACCTGGAAGAAAAATATCATTTTAAAGTTTGAAATCCCGAAGTACGTCCCTGGCATACACATGTATGAAGCCAAAGGTAGTATGATGCAGTGATGGTGATGTGACCGTCGGACTCCCAAGAAACGCACCTCTGACTGTTCGGATTCATGTACGTATTGTATAATTATTACTTGCTTAAAAACGGTGAAGGAAAACTTCGTGAGAAAACCTGAAAGATATTTCTCGACGGCATGTGAAGCCAAGTCAGAGGCCCATGGGCGGCATAAACTCTGACACTAGGTTAGTCATTAATCATACGAAAAGAAGCCCAAGGAGTTTGAACATTTTTCTATAGTAGCTAGCATAGCAACCCAGCCGCCATTTTTTTCAAATTTGTGGCTCACATTGAGTCTAGTATATATGGGTAGAGGATACTTAAACAAACAAAAAATGTCGGCAATATAATGGGGTGGCCAACCAGTCGATCGCGGTTCTTAATCCAATCGATCATGGCAAGGCAAAGAAAAATATAAGTTAAATATAAGTTGAATGAAGAGGTACTGATTATGTAATTGGTAGATCGCACAGTCTACTCAGTAAACAGTAGATCTTGGGTCGAATCAAGTTGGCCACCCCTGCCCTAAAGTGTCACGTTGCCGAGATATTTGGGGGCAAAGATCGCCATACGAGAACAATGACAATCATTAAGACAACAGCCAAGTGCGAGTCGGACTCGGGTACCGAGGGCTCCACACAATTTTCGGATTTTTCCTTTTACTTCCGCTATAAGACATTGCTTCTTGCCAAATTTAATGATTCTAGGTCAACGGGAAGTACTCTATAGGTTTTGATTCCCTTGCGAGTGTCAAAATATGCGGCATAAACGACCGTATCTTTTGATTGCGACAACTTGATACGTCCACGCGTTCCTGAGAAAAGGGTCTTGACAGACAAACAGACAGACGGACAACGAAGTGATCCTATAAGGGTTCCTTTATTCCTTTTGACGTACGGAACCCTAAAAATGAACTAATTACGTGTTTATACCTATGCGTTAGATTGTATTCTAATTGAGGTTAATGATGTTGATTTAACTAAATAAATATAAATCTAGTATACAGGGTGTAAAAGAAGTCATGTAATTCCTTCAAACCTCGTGATGTACTGCTGACATAGATTAATCCTGCACGGGATACCTTTGGATTTAATAAAAAAAATACAAGAAGTAACATAAATGTTCTTAACGTAAGGCATTTTAGCGCCCCAAGTTAAATGATCGCGCGGCGAGCGAAAGCCGCGAAATTTTCTCGGGGCGCTAAAATGCCCCACGTTAAGAACACATGTTTACTTTTTGTATTTTTTATTTTATTGAATCCAAACGTCTCCCGTGCAGGGTTAATCTATGTCAGCAGTACATCATGAGGTTTGAAGGAATGACATGATTTCGTTTACAGCCTGTATTAAATATAAATCTTCTAAAATAAATAATAATAAAAAAATAGTAGCTTGAACATAATAGTTACGAGAATCCCAGACAGTTAATCAATGTATTTCTTGAACTTAAACCTTACAACAAAGTAAGATCATTGACATATAAACAAATCACATATATACATGCATTTCTAGTTATAAACATAAACAAGTATTTATCTTATCATCGTTTGTTTCTTGAACTCTGAGCCATTGGCCAGACTGCAAACGCGGGCGCGGGGCGGGCGCGGTGCGGCGAGTTCAAACAGAAGAACTTCATTTGAGTGTCCATAGCGAGCACGCGGGCGCGGGAAGCGGCGCGGGCTACATGGCGCGGGGAGCGCGCGGGTAGCTCACGCCATAGGTCGTTCATACAAGTGGCCGCAGTGAGAGCGCGGGCGGCAAGCGATAACCCGCGCGGGAGCGGGGGATCTCAAACTAGTTCGAGCTGACAACGCGCGTTGTTGTGATGGCGTCTTCAAAATTAAATGTTGAAGAATTAATAAGTGCTATTCAAGCACGATCTGCACTGTGGATGTCGAAACATCGTTTTTTAGTAAGAATATTCCAGTAAAAGTAAGTCTTCTTCATCCATATTATATTTTGACAAACACTGGACACGACAACGCTCAGAACGAAGCCGCGCTCCACTGCGGACAGGCAAAACGCGCGCGTTCCCGCACCCGCGCCGGTCCCCACACCGCGCTGCCAGTCTGGCCAAGCACTGACGCATCTACTCCGTAAATAATTTGCAAGTTAATTACAAATGACAAAACTGATAACAAGGTAAACGGGTCTCAATAAAATGGGACATTTCCACTAGTAAATGAGAATGGAATATTTTGTTATTATTTTGTACGGCCCGTCCCGGCTTCGCACGAGTGGACATTTTTCCGTTTTTACAACATTTTTAATTTATGCTCCGCTCCTATTAGTTGTAGCGTGATGTTATATAGCCTATAACCTTCCTCGATAAATCGACTATCCAACACAAAAATAATTTTTCAATTCCAAATGAAGCTTGGCGAAGCTAGCAAAGCAGTCTGCTTACCGCTACGACCGCGATCGCACGCTGCTTTGCTAGCTTCGCCACGCCTAATTAGTTTAGCTTACCTCCTATGCTTACGCCTGTCTTACTGTTGCCTACCTATTCGAATAATACTACTGTGTAATTACTGTGTACTGTACTGTCCTCTTAGCCTTTTCCCAATTATCTTGGGGTCAGCTTCCAGTCTAACCAGATGCGGCTGAATACCAGTATTTTACACGGAACGACTGCCATCAGACCTCCGCAACCCAGTAACTGGGCAATGCCGATATCCTAAGGTTAAACCGTTTGTCAGACTTTCGGGCTTCTGACTACCCGTAACGACTGTCATAGGTATTGGTATGACACCCGGGACCGACAGCTTAACGTGCTCTCCGAGGCACGGAGGGGTCTCGATGTGTAACAAATGGTCACCCATCCACGGACTGACCGCGGCAAGCGCAGCTTAACCTCGCAAATCGCACGATCGGCGCGGTTGTTATTTAGCCACGAGCCCCTCAACTACTTACTGTGTACTGTACTGTTCATCGTATATTTCACTCCTTCTTATTGTGGAACTCTTGTGTGTTGGATGGACAATAAACTATCTTCCTTTCGTATACATCCTTTATTTACATCTACACTAGTAGTTCCTGAGATTAGCGCGTTCAAACAAACAAACTCTTCAGCTTTATAATATTAGTATAGATAAGCATAATCAGCCTATTAGCCCACTGTTGGGCACGGGCCTCTACTCAGAATGGAAAGTTTACGCTTTAATCTATCACGCTGGACTGATACGGGTTGGCGGAGCACACACACCATCGAGAACATTATGGAGCCCTCTCAGGTGTGCAGGTTTCCTCACGATGTTTTCCTTCACCGTTAATGCAAGTGATAGTTAAATTATGATCCGCACATCCATCAGAGGTGGGGGCTGGGATCGAACTCAGACCTTCCTGCATGGAAGGCAAGCGTTCAACCGCTAGACTTTCACTGCTTTTAACCAAGTTTACCTATTACAAAAGGTAAAACTGATAAGAAGGTAAACAGGTCTCAATGAAATGGGACACTTCCACTGTTAAATGAGAATGGAATATTTAATTATTATTTTTACTGCTTCGTTGGTCTTGTGGTGGCAAGTGCAACTGCTGATCATGAGGTCCTGGCTTCGATCCCCAGGTCGGGCAAAGTGTTAATGGGTTTTTCCGTGTGGAATTCCTCAGTAACAGCTCGGAGCTAGGATTCATGGCAATAGGCTCGCCACCTATTACATGGGACTTAAACATAACGGCGAAAAGAGGGTGTTACTATACACCTCTGCCCAACCCTTCGGGGAATACAGGCGTGATCTTGTTATATTTATTATTATTTATCAAAAAATTCACATTTCTGAATTCGAAAACTGTGACGGGAAAGCACACAACACTCACGTTTTTGGTTCGCAGTCAGCTGTAAACGGGTTAAAAGTGTCGCTGGCGCTATCTAATTTAAAATAATAACCGACTTGGTAAAAGTGATTCTTCTTTTTTCGTGTCAGCAAGAGCTTTATGAGGACAGCTCATGCTGTGTCGAAAAGATTAACTGAAATCAAAGTTGGTAGCAGGGCTGACTGTCCAGGGTGCGCTGGACGTTCTGAAGTATCGTGGAGACTTGAGATCTTCTTCTTTTCGTGTGGTTAGTGACTAACCTGGTGTCAGAGTTTATGCCGCCCATGGACATCCGATTTGGCTTCACATGCCGTCGAGAAATATCTCTCAGGCATGACGGTTTCCTCACGATGTTTTCATTTTAAGCAAGTGATAATTATACAATACGCACATGAATCTGAAAAGTCAGAGGTGCGCGCCTTGGGTTCGGACTCGAAACCTATGACTTGGCAGTCCGACGGTCACACCACAAGGCTATCACCGCTGTCCAATTTGACTTTGTATGTATGATAATGTATGTCATGATACTCACGCTTCGCACACCGGTGTAAACGCGTGCGCTAGTTCGTCCACATCGAGAGGCGCCGCTATCTGCGCGGCTAACATCCGGACGCACGCCGCTTCACATGATAACGCTAGGACGTTTACTCGGACGCGACTTAGAACTGGCTGCAGGCCTAGCGAGACTAGGATTGATGTTATTTGCGTGTTTATCTGTAAGAGAAGAAACATGTTAATATTATAGAAGGTAGAATATGGCTACATGGAAAATCTCAGCCTTCGATTTAGCAGCTGTGGTTATGTTTTTATAATCTTACTTTGTTTTATCAGTAACTAGCGACCCGCCCCGGCTTCGCGCACGGGTGCAATGTAGATACTAATGTGGGGCATATAAACCTTCCTCTTGAATCACTCTATCTATTGCTGAAACTACATTAAAATCCGTTGCGTAGTTTAAAAGATCTAAGCGTACAGACAGCGGGAGCGACTTTGTTTTATACTATGTAATAAAGATTATGTGTACCAGCGGAAGATCGACGACGTATCTTCTGTCAGAATGACTTGGCCCTAAGTGCTAAAAAACAACACTAGAATTTTAATAACTTACTTGGTTTTCACAATGCCTCTTCGAGTTCTTGGTCATTCTGTCGCTGGCGGTGATGAAGGTGACCGACGTTGTGGAACTGCTATTAGACTTGTCGACTTCTGACCAGCTATTACATCGATTTGTACCTGCTGAGTATGGAATTTACTTTAGATGAGCTCTCCTGAGTTTTCCGTATGGAATTCCTCAGTAGCGGAACGGAGTTTGGATTTTTGTCCGGTTGATGGCAATAGGCTTGCCCTCTATTACATGGGACTTAAACTTAACGGCGAAATGAGGGTGGTTACTATACACCTCTGCCTAACCCTTCGGGGAATACAGGCGTGGTGGTATGTTATGAGCTCTCTTGTTGTAAATAATATAATTGCAAACGTAAAAAAACCAAAACGAAACCAATTTTATTTTTTTATTCTTTATTTCGTTGGTTCAGTTATATTATAGCGTAAAATCAATAGCGAAACATATAATATCAGTCCATTACTGTCCCACTGCTGCGCACGGACATCTTCTCAGAATGAGAAGAGTTTAGGCCTAAGTCATCATCCTGCCGGGTTACGGTGCATGCTTTTGCGAATCCCGCGACCCCGGCCGAACGGTCAGGAGGAGGAACACCGTTGGTTTTTAGCCGGTACGAGTCCAGCAGACCCCCTCGCCTTCCCCGGGTGAGAGACATCCATTCTTATTCTTATTCTTTATTGTACACAAAATAATAATATATAATACAGTTCCGTTGGTAAATTCATGTACAAAGGCGAGCTTAACTCACAAATGAGTTTTCTAACAGCAAACCTTAGAGCGATAGAGAGATTTGATGTTGAGGAGAACAATTACCTAAGAGTACAAGTTATATAAAATTACAAATTAAATACACAATAAATATACACATCTACATAAACTAAACAAATATGTGTATAGCACACAATACATAAACGTAATACATACAATATAATATATAAAATACTACATACATACATACATACAGGTCATGTAGACAGGAAATGTTCCCTAATTCCTTTCTTAAAAACATCTAACGACGGGCTATCACGTAAGGAGTGAGGAAGAGAATTCCAAAGGCGCGAAGCACGAACAGTAAATGATCCATCATAACGACTCGAGGTGTGGGAAGGCATACGAAGGAGAAGAGATGAGGATGAGCGACAAGGTTTCCCTCCATGAGGATTTTCCAACGATAAAAAAGGCCTGTCATTTTGCTGGCCTGATACGAGTTGCTTTTGGAGCTCTCATGTGTGTCGCTCTCCTCAAGATGTTTTCGTCCACCGTTAACGCAAGTGATAATCAAATTCTGATCCGCACAGGATTACGAAAAGTCAGAGATGGTAAATTGGAAACGAAACCACATATAGAAAGAAAGAAAGAAGAAAGAAATTTATTTGGCACGAAAGCAGTCAGACACAGACAAAAAATATCATAAGAGACAAAAGAAAAAAAAGTATCTGTCTAGCGGCTGCACCAAATAGGTTCAGTTCAGCATAAATGTCAGACCACTAGTGCCTGACGCTGGTTTTCAACTGAACCCATTGTGACGTAACTGATGTAAACCAGTTCATGACAAAAGAGTTTTTCGTTGTATTTAAACTAACCTTCTGGACTCCTTACAGTATCAGGATTGAGTTTCTGTTTGATGACGTCTAACACATCGATGTATGGCACTTTGTGTTCCCTCAGTCTGCAACAAATATACGTTCTTAATTTCGTCATATCATTGCCGCTGAAATATTCCATCGTAAGGCTGGGCATCCACCAGAGCTGTGCTAAACTGCGTAGCGAGGAATGTGTTTTGTAAGCACCAATAGAATCACTTCATTTACCTAGCTTCGCTCTGCGCAGCTCTGGTGGATATGGGCTTAGCGGAGCGAGGTTTTTGTTCATACAAAACAAGCGAGAAATGTGAGTGAGAGATGTGTTGCGAGGAATGTGTTACGAGGAATGTGTACAACTCCCGCCACACCACCCTCATAATCGAAAAGAGTCCGCTACCTATCCTCGCACCGCTCATTTGTACACATTAACACATTACGCATTCCTCACACAGCCCTGGTGGAAAGGGTCACACCATTTCACATCTTCGCTACACATTTTCGCACCGCACATTTTCCTCGCACAGGTCTGGTTGATGTCCAGCCTAAGGTCCCGATGGTACCTAGCAGAAGTTTTTTTTTTTGGCTTTTTCGCGTTTGACCTTTTTGCACCTGATGGGAAGCGCAGACAGGGTGTATGATGGAATTCACGAATCCAAGTAACAGAGATAAAAAAAAAACAATGTTTACGTAAGCATAGGAGGGGGGGGGGGGGGTAAGAGCTTTCTTTACTTTTGCTAACAAGGGGGAGGAGAGGGTCAAAAATTAACAAAATTCTGGTTACGTAATACTTGAATGGCCCCAGTGTGCGGTAAGGAAGTTTTGTATTTTAGCCCATCTAAGTGGTTTATTAAAATGCCTAAAACACTATGGGCATTATTTTCATTTCTGAGAGAGGCCTATGCCATGCCTATGCTATCAGTGGTCTACCCACCTGACTCCGTCCCAGCACGCGAGGCGCACTGTAGCGTCGTCCTGCAGCAGCACCACGCCAGCCCTGGTCATGTCGTGCGCGTCCGAGCTGGCGAGCGTCCACCCGCAGCAGGTGTACCCAGCTGCCCACAGGTCCCGCGCCAGCTGCGCCCGCCGCGCGGCCGCCAGCCCGTCCCGGCCGCTGCCGGCGGTGCCCCACACGCACACGCATATAAGGGTTGACTGGAAATGGACCTATGTTAATGAGTTCGCCACATATGATAATGCGAGTGCAGCGTGGTCGCTATTGCGTTATGGTGGCGGTCTAGTGCACGGCGCAGAACGTACTGAAGAAAGTAAAGACTGGTGAATAAAGTTTTACGAGGTATGGTGTTCCTCCAACCAGGCGGGTCTTATGCCTTTTTTTATCCTGGGGAAATCCTCATGGATGTCCCTCGCCCGGGATAGGCGAGGGGGGCTGCCGGACTCTTTATCGGCTAAAAACCCACGGTGTTCCTCCTCGTGACCGTCGGCCGGGGTCGCGGGATTCGCCTAAGCATGCACCGCAACCCCGGCAGGTCTTGGTCCACCAATTGCTGGTGGACCTCTCCACTGTAGGGCCCCACCCTACGACCTCCTGAGAGGCGCGGGGGGCACCCCACATCACCGGCGCATCAGAACACATGGCACGCCGTGACCACCCCGGGGACCAAACAAGCACATGGGCGCCCGACTACCCCGTGTCTGGGCACCCTTGGGCGGGCCCCTTGCGACGGGTCAGGTTAGTGGCCCTGTCGCCTACCACTTTTCGGCCGCAGAGGATAGGGAGAGCGGCCAACGACATACCAACACTCCTATCCCCCTGCGGCCCCACCGCGTCCGCCATCTGACGGTGGTGACCCCATCAAGGCCGCGGAAGGTAGGGAGAGCGGCGCACAGGCGGGTCTTATGCCTGGCGGGCTATTGCCCAACGGTTTCTTTTTCTATTCGACTGCTTGTAGATGGTCTTGCAGACCGTTTCTACGTAACTGGACAGTTATTGGCGAGACCTGAAGGGTCTCCAACCAATGGGGACGAGAGTAAAATACTTAACCTAAGCTAACTACTATTACTACTACTAACATCATGACTAGCTAGCAACAACAGCACTAAGGGCGACCCCTAATGGGACTCGGCCCTCAACTTAGGGCGTTGATAGCAAGAGAACTGGTAGGGAGACAGCTTGGTAAGGGCTGAATTAACGGTGTGACTGCGGAGTCAGAAAAGACGACCGGCTCCGCGGCTGCGGCGGGTGAGCACGGTAGATCAACTGCGCAATGGTTGATGTTGGGAAGTTGTATTATAAACAGTGTAAAAAGACCCTTAACGAAGCCGATGATTTTTTTGTTCTGGACTATGCCTGGGAACCTTCTAGTTACGGAGATATTAGAGGTCAAAGTTCCAACTAATTCACAACTTTTTAAAAAAATACTAATTTTGAAGGTTGCAAATGTACTTGAAATACCTCCGTTACCCGTTTACTACTCATTGCATCTATCAGCACAGTGTTTTGAGTGCGTTACATTGAGCTTTACAGTAAAACGAAATTTTTCACCCAAAAAAAAAAGTCGTTTCCCAGCGATAATTTTTGCGTAGGGTTACTTAGTTTGATATACTGAATGCATGGTTGACGGCTTAGTGAAGGGTCTTTTTACACCTTGTATACTATCTGCGTCTTAAATCTTGATATCGCGATGTAGGATTCTGTGACATCATATTCGAGAGTGTTTATTGTCGCTGTAGTCTGCTACATAATCATCGTGTTGCGAAATTCACATGTGGCGTGATAGATGTAGTTAGTACGACGTAGTGACGATACGTTTGGTGCAGTGGCTAAGCGATTGACTTCTGCGCTGCGGGTCGTGGGTTCGATTCCCGCACGGAACAAATATTTGTATGGCCTACAGATAGTTGTTCCGGGTCTGGGTGTTTGTGCATGTGAATATTTGTATCTGTAAACGCACCCACGGTACAGGAGAAATACTAGTGTGGGGCACCGGTTTTTAAAAAAAAAGTAAAAAGAAAAAAAGTAAAAAGAAAAAGAAAGTAAAAAGAAAAAAACTAAAAGAAAAAAAGTAAAAAGAAAAAAGAAAAAAAGTAAAAAGAAAAAAAAAGTAAAAAAAAGTTACAAAACCTTTGATCGTGAAACATTCATTTTTTTTTAAGTCTCCATTAATTATGTACACATTTTTATAAAACCAAACACCTAACAAACAAATTATAATAAATCTAAAAAAATACTGAAATCGATCTCGAAAGCGACATTATTAAGCGACAAAATTTAAAATTGCTCTAAATACTTAACATTATTACGAAACTTATCCCGAACAAAAATGCTACCTACATACCTCAATACTTTGGATCGGAGGAGGAATTTCATGCTCCATCTTCTTCAATATGGCGGCCATTCTCTCCAACGACATGGAGAACCCGACTGAACTGGACTTGAGTTCCGCACTGTCCTTCTCCGTTCGAGCTACCTTCCAGAATTCTGATACCAGGGCATCATATCTGTGGAAAATAGCACATAAAGAACCGGGTATCCCAGAATTCGTCATGCATTTCTTTTTGATGTTAATGCAATACATATTAATATAGAATGATATTGCTGACTACATTCATATCTTCGTATGAAGCCGAACAGCCCGCAACAAAATAGGGCAATCAATTCGGCCTGCCACAACGCTAAGGCTGGACATCCACCAGAGCTGTGCGAGGAAAATGTGCGCGAAAATGTGTAACGAGGATGTGAAACGGTGTGCCACTTTCCACCAGAGCTGTGCGAGGAATGGGTAATATGTAATGCGTTAATGTGTAGAAATGAGCGGTGCGAAGATAGGTAGCGAACTCTTTCGAATATGAGGGTGGTGTGGCGGGAGCGGTACACATTCCTTGTAACACACCCCTCGCTCGCATTTCTCGGTTGTTTTGTATGAACAAAAACCTCGCCCCGCTGAGCCCATATCCACCAGAGCTGCGCAGAGCGAAGCTAGGTAAATGAAGTGATTCTATTGGTGCTTACAAAACACATTCCTCGCTACGCAGCTTATCACAGCTCTGGTGGATGCTCAGCGTAAGGATACCGTTGGCACTGCCACGCACTTAGCATCGAGGCCGCTCGTTTTCTAAAGATGACATGAAAGCCATCGGTACGAGCCTCAACAAACATGCCTGACGCGCTGCAGTACCTTGGCAGCCCCAACAATATCATAAAAGCGTTAAAACTAATTTATAAACTTCAGCATCGATTTCCAAAACGCTATGAAGCATAAAACTATTTTTTTTCATATAAAATACATTAGGCATGAATATGTATAAGCAAGTTGGTAATGATCGTCTAAACTTAATAATTTTTACATACATACATACATACATAAACTAACGCCTTTTTCCAATGGGGGTAGGCAGAAACTATAGAACGCCACATGCTACGACTCTTACATACCCCTTTCGCTTCATCCACATTCATACATCTTGTCATACACGCACGCCGGTTGAGAGTACTACGCACCTGACCTTTGTGAAGAACATCACCAATAACATCGATGTATGTCCTTCTAGGACGTCCTCTACCGGCGTTCCCATTAACATCCGCCTTATAAATTTATTTTGTTAATCGCCGTTCACTCATTCTCTCAACATGGCCAAACCACCTAAGCATACTCCTTTCAATTTTTGTCACTACATCATCTAATAATTTTTAAAAAAACATTATAATAAAATTAACATTTTCTGAGGTCGATGCTAAGCAACGCTGTAAGATAGCTTTAAGTTTCCTCATGGTCCAAATTATACTTGAATTCTTAGTACATTTAATTTATTTTTAGATTAATCCGAACGCTACAAGGACACTGCCATACTTGGCTTGTACACAAAACTGCGATGCGACATCTACGAAATATACGAGCTCGCACGTAAGAACTTACGAATTGATTCGCGTAATTGATTTTCCTATATCTTCTTATCAGTAACAGCAGTGCGCAAACCTTTTTACGCAAATTTATTCTACCTAGTATAAAATACGTTCAATACACTTGACGATCGTCGAGGGTTTGGTCATCCGAACCTTGGAAGGAAGACGCCTTGCCGCACGAAATCGCATCGCCGCAATTTGCGTCGCAGTTTTCTGCGTTGCGAAATCGCATCGCGCCGATTCGCAGTTTTGTGTACAAGCCCTTAATAAATCGCTTCCAGCAGATCTGCGAGGCGATTATCAACCAAATGATATTTTAAATATGGTCCATCTTACCTTCCTCCAGCAGCTATGAGATCACCAGCCCGATGTTTGGCAGTAGGCTTATGGTCAGTGTTTCGTACCACCGACATTTGCCAGAATATGCCGCAGTGTTGCGTCGCGTTGTATGCTAGAAACGGGGCCACGGTCATCGGACACTGAAACAAAAAAAAAAATAGATAAACAAATAAGTACTCTAAAAAGATAAACGGGGTAAATATAGTAACAAATACATTATTAAACTCCGAATATAATTTGAAATAGATAATCTAAATAGCAAACAAAAAACAGCAAATAATGTCAAATACCAAGTTATTATCTACCAACATACAAAACAAAAAAAAAAACAAAAGGAACTTCATACTAATCTTTCTATTTCTTTTTTAAATTTTAACTAATTATGATCCTCATCTCTCCTACTTTGCTGTGCCCAACAGGGTCCACAATTGTAACACAATATGTCATTTTCTATTACCACTTACCATCTAAGTAACATTGTGGAATACGCAAACAAGTATTGAGTATTGAAATTTATTAAATATACAAGATGGATACAGAAAGATTGAGAGCAGTATAGTTTAGCGTTGGGCTTACCTTCCATGCAACAGGCGTAGCATGATCGTCGTAGACAGGGGTAGTGTCGACAAAAGAACAGACAATATGACATATACACAAGAGTTTTGTCGACTGAAGCATAGACAAAACGACGTATTGCGATTGAAAATTGAAAGGAGTATGCTTAGGTGGTTTGGTCATGTTGTGAGAATGAGTGAATGACGATTAACAAAAGGAATTTATAAGGCGGATGTCAGTGGAAACGTAGAGGACGCTCTAGTAGGACATACATCGATGTTATTGGTGATGTTCTTCACAAAGGACAGGTGCGTAGTACTCTCAACCGGCGTGCGTGTACGACAAGATGTATGAATGTAGATGAAGCGAAAGGAGTATATAAGGATTGTAGCATGTGGCGTTCTACAGTTTCTGCCTACCGCCATGGGAAAAAGGCGTGAGTTTATGTATGTATATGTCATTTTGTCTATTTTTTTGTTTACAAAACCTTTGTCTACGGTGGTCACGCTACGCATACAAGAGTGTACGTCTGCGTTCGAGCCCGCCCGCTCCTCGTAAGTTTATGCCGTCTTTCAGAGAGAAGGCGGGCGTGGGTGCTAGCGCGGTCGCGTGTATATCAAAATGTATGTAGACGCCAGATGCATTCACATCAGTTCATGTGCGGATCATAATTTGATTATCACTTGCGTTAACAGTGTAGGTAAACAGTGAGATCTGCACTCCTAAGAGGACTCCAAAAATTTCTTAAAGGTGTGTGTAGTCCGTCAACCCTCACCAGATCGACAGGTGGAGTGAGGCTTAAACGCTTCTCATTCTGACAAGATACCTGTGCCCAGCAGTGGGACTATAATGGGTTATCACTTGCTTTGACATAAAATTCTGGTCCACACACGAATTCGAAACGTCAGAGGTCGAACTCAGATCTTACGTGGAAGGCAAGCGTTCAACCGCTACACTATTACTGCTTCTTACTTGATGTGTGTTCTACCTAGCCTTTTCCCAACAATGTTGGGGTAAGCTTCCAATCTTACCAGATGCGGCTGAATACCAGTATTTTAAACGGAGCGACTGCCATCAGACCTCCGCAATCCAGTTACTGGGAATGCCGATATTCAAGGTTAGACCTCTTGTCCGACTTTCGGGCTTTTGGCTTCCTATAACGACTGTCATAGGTATTCGTATGACAACCGGGACCGACAGTTTATCGAGCTCTCCGAGGTATGGAGGGGTCTCGATGTGGACGGTCACCCATCCACGGACTCAGCTTAAACACGCAAATCGTATGGTCCGCGCGGTTGGTATTTAGCCCCGAGCTCCTCCTACTTTTTACTTGATGTACGTTCTAGATGTTACTGACCTCACATCCCAGAGCCTTAGCATTTCTATATACAGCCTCCAGATCGTGAACCGCTTGTGACAGCAGCTTGCTCCATTTAGCGTGTTTGACGAAGGGAGTCACCATTTCTCTGATCTCGTGTACGGCCACGTCGGCTTCCATTAGACGAAGGAGGTTGGAGACGTCGCGGTTTGTCACGCACAGAGAGGTTAAGTGGGTTTGGAGTTGAAGACTTGTTATGCGACCTGGAATGGAGAGAAAAGTAAGTATCTTTAAAGAGGGAACTGAATAACCTGAAACTTGAGATACCTTTAAAATGCGGTATGACGTCATACCCCTAAATTCTGGTTATCTAAATATATATCGTCACCGGAAAGCCAATACTACTTAAGCGCCATTTTGACTAAAATGAGTTATGTATTATATCTTTGGATTGGATATTTTTTTTTCTGCGTCGTTTAATTGAGATTTTGTGTTTTATTCTATTATATTACGAAATCCCAAATAATCGACGCCGAAAAAATCCAATCCAAAGATATAGGTAATACATAACTCATTTCAGCCAAAATGGCGTTTAAGTAGTATTGGCTTTCCGGTGACGATATAATACTTAAATAATTATGTTGCAATACCGAAATGTAGTCTGAAAATGCGGTATATTCCAGTATCAGTACCTAAACCTTTACAAAATAAGGGTTTTCATTGATAAACCGCCGCGCCAGTCTATCTTTCGCTATGAAGCCACAGATGGCATTAGTTTGATTCATTCATCATTCGATGATTTTCGGTACCGAAATCGTAAAAAGGTTAAATAAAGATATGGCCCAACCTTTATAAGAAAACGGTATCCTTATATTTTAAAAGTATCGTAAGCTCCGCTTTCTGTCCCTGTTTTTAAATGATGGTCAATTTTATCTATTCTTGTTATGCCATTGTGTCGAGGGACACTTTTACATCAATCAAAATAAAAATCAAAAGTTTTTATTTCACATAAACCAATACAGGTGCTTACGAAAAGTCGAATTTAGATGCACGGTTCCAATTAGTCGTTTCCTATGGAGAAGAGCCGGCAAGAAACTCCAAGGTTACTCTTTTAAAAATAATATCTTTAACAATTTCAGCGTACAATGATTTAGGATAGTGAGAGAACAATGGAGTCCTGACCACAGACCAATGAGTAATGTAGAACAAAAATTTACAAACAAAATAGAATAAAAACTGTATGAATAACAGTAATTTACAAATTTATAGAGGCAGGTCCACAAAGTTCTTACATTTACAAAAGTGATAAGGAAGCTAAACTATATAAAACATCATCTTCCTGCCCTGGTCCCAAGTTACTTGGGGTCGGCGCAATATGTTTTTCTCTTCCACTCTTCCCTGTCAGCCGTCTCATTATCATTTACCCCCTTATCTTTCATATCCTCCCTCACACAATCCATCCATCTTTTCTTAGGTCTCCCTCTCCCTCTCCATCCATCAACATTCATATTCATCACTCTCTTAGTCACATGTGTTTCATCCCTCCTCAGCACATGTCCATACCAAGACAAACGCTTTCCTTTCAACTTTTCTGTCACTGGTGCCACTTTCAAACAAACACTTCACTTCTAAACTATATAAAACAATTGACATAATTAAATGTCATCAAAACTTAGCTAAAAAATCATTGTAAAGTAAGATAAAGATATGTTGAGAGTAATGATAGCATTAAAAAATAAAAATATATATTATAAATATATACATACTTTTGGTTTACATGATAATAGGTCCCTTTCAAAGATGTATGAGATTATTAGAGTGAGAAATAAATTGAGTCGAAAACATTAAGGTATAAGCGAAAAATCTGGGTTGAATCTCGTCAGTTAGGAATCTGGGAAGTCCTATTAGCCTAGGCGTATACGGAAGCGCAGGCCGCATATGAAACACAGTTCAGTAAAAAAAATCGTGTACACACACAGTTCAGCCAGTTTAACAACCCATACAGTTGGGCAACACCGTTGGTGTCGGGCGATGATACCGCCATCGCCGTTTTTTTTTACCGTGGGAAAATTCTCATGTATGTCCCTCGCTCGGGGAAGACGACGGGGTCTGCCGGACTCATAGCGGCTCTAAACCCACGGTGTTCCTCCTTTTAACCTATGGCCGAGGTCACGGGATTCGCTATTGCATGCACCGCAACCCCGGCAGATTCGTGTATACGCCTAAGCTAACTGTTGTTTTTGAAAATCGAAGTCAAACTAAGTAGTTACGCAAGAAACCTATACCGAGAAACAAAAAGATATTACATAAAACGGCAACAATGTGTGGTTCAACTGTAGCGACACTATCTGGCAACTTTTTGTTGCTTACAGATATAACTTACCAAAGCTAACCTCGACAAGTACAGGGTATATATCGGCATGCTTGTCCAGCGGTACTCCGCAAGACAGCAGCAATGTTCGCAGCAGCTCTGTGTGGTTCAACTGTAGCGACACTTTTAAACCACTTTCTGTTGCTGCGCGATTGGCTACTATTAGGAGTTCAGCGTCAGGCCATAGAGAATCTGCAAATAAAATTGTTGGATGAGCTAATAAATATTATACGAAATATCGGATCATAAGATTTGCGAGGTAAGCTGTGCTTGCCGCGGTCAGTCCATGGATGGGTGACCGTTCGTTACACATCTAGACCCCTCCGTACCCCGGAGAGCACGTTAAAGTCGGTCCCGGGTGTCATACCTACCTACCTATACCTATGTCAGTTACGGGAAGTCAGAACTTCAGAAGCCCAAAAGGCTGCCAACCGGTCTAACCTTACGCCGGTCACTCACATGCGCGCAAAAATTCGTACATTGTACGAATGTTTTCCATTTTGTATGGAAAATGTTCGCGTATTCGTGCAAATGTGAGTGACCCGCATTAGGATATCGGCATTACCCAGTAATTGGATTGTGGGGGTCTGATGGCAATCGTTCTATGTAAAATACAGGTATTTAGCCGCATCTGGTTAGTCTGGAAGCTGACCCCAAGATTGGGAAAAGGCTAGGAGGAACTATAACACCTCAATTACTTACCAGTCCTTGGAGTGACGATGTCGAAGGCGCACTCAGTGATCTCCCTGGGATGAAATCCTTGCACATGTTTTTCTCTAAACACTCGATCAACTACGTAACGACGCATATACTTCGTGCCGGAGTAAGCTGTGTGTCTACAAAAAAACGTACATAGTTAAAACCCTAACAAGTTCGAATGGTCATGTCGCTCGAATGCACCCGGAGAAGTGGGCAAAGATCGTCACTCACTGGACGCCTGAAGGAGGACGTCGTCGCCGACGTCAGCCGCAGCATAGGTGGCGTGACGATCTAAACATGTTCGCGGGGCTGGCATGGTTAGAAAAGGCACAAAATAGGGAGGTTTGGAAGGCAAAAGGGGAGGCCTTTGCTCAGCAGCGGGACTATCCATAGGCTATTTAAAAAAAAAAAAAAAACTGGGCCCTGGAATCTGACCCCAACATAGTTGGAAAAAGGCTTTGCAGAATGAAATAAAACCCTAAGAAAACAACCGTCACTCATGTTATTACGGTAAAACACGGTATGTGACTTCATAAAAATTATCAAGAATTTTATATAATTTCAAAGTATGTATAGAAAGGACACGATAGAATGGAATAGAATAGAACTTTATTTGCATAGATTGTAGGTATATAAAAATAGATTGTTAAAAAAAAGGCACGGCTGGCTGTCCATGATGGTGTGCCTACGCTTATGTGTGAAAGTGAATGTTGGTCGTGGCAGAAGAGGCATGAAAGTAGAATAAATGCCGTGGAAATGCGTTCCTTGCGAAGTATGTGCGGTGTAACTTTGAATGGTAGATTGAGAAATTATGAGATTAGACAAAGTTGCGGTTTAAAAGATGATGTAATGACAAAAATTGAAAGGAGTATGCTTAGGTGGTTTGGTCATGTTGAGAGAATGAGTGAACAGCGATTAACAAAAAGAATTTGTAAAGCAGTGTCGATGGAAACGCCGGTAGAGGACGTCCTAGAAGGACATACATCGATGTTATAGGTGATGTTCTTCACAAAGACCAGGTGCATAGTACTCTCAACTGGCATGCGTGTATGACAAGATGTATGAATGTGGATGAAGCGAAAGGGGTATGTAAGGGTCGTAGCATGTGGCGTTCTATAGTTTCTGCCTACCCCCATGGGAAAAAGGCATGAGTTTATGTATGTATGTGTGTTGTTAAAAAATAAACATAGTGATCCTTGTACAATCTACCTTAAGGCATGCAATAATGACAATAGTAAGGGCACGAATCTATAATTAAATGTATATTTTATTTAAAAATTATCAATAAAAGTTAACGTCAGTGAATTAAATTTTTAAATCAATTAAATCGATAAAATGGAGTCGATTCACGGGTTTAACGTTATTGGAGGGTCAATTTTCTAACCTTTTCCCGCAAAACAGATGTCCGGAGTGATTTGAAGTTACCGTCAGGTATGACGTCATCGCCTCATAGTGAACAATTTTAAATCGATTATAAGTTGGGCATTATATTAGGTCCCCACCTATGAAATCAGCGTTTTGTATGGAGAATTTTAAAGAAGTTGCATTTTTCATACTAACATTTTCTTAATTTATTTAACAACTATGAACACTGATGTTTTAAAACTTTTATGCACTAATGTTTTAAAACTAAGATAACGTATGTCACTTAGATTATGCGACCAAAATCAGTTTTGGCTAAGTTAAAACAAAAATAGTGTTCATTTCTGCTAACAAAAAGAGGAGGCATTTTTAAGTTATTTTTTATGTTTAGAAAACTATAAATAATAAGGTTTTTTTACTATTGGTAGTTGTCTATGATGGTCATTATTCGATATAATATCAAGCAATTGATTCATATTTTAAATCATAGAAGTGACGAGGTTCTCTATTTGTGAGAAAAAAACGCCAATTTCATAGGTAAGGACCTAATATTTTATGTCTTCGTGAGCGCGCGGACTATAGTAAAATCTTCCGTACCTTGCAAACGGCAATCTCAAGTCGTGAGGTAGATGGACGACGGAGCCCGAGCTGGTCATGACTTTGACGGCGTTGGGGTACTGGTCCCAGGCTGAAGCACGCGGGATTAGCAGTGGTGGGGAGAACTCTGATGCACCGTGACTACGGAACACCTGAAGACAAGGCAAATTAAAATTGAAAAAACTGTTTATACTGAAGTCAAGTTTTGTTAACTGGCAGCAAGTCAGGCAAGTCTGTAATAGAAGTCGACTTGCGCAATTTTATTAAAAGCGGTTAGGCCGTAAACAGGAGAGGTTAAACTGACTGCCCACTGCCCAAGAAAAAAATATTATAACAACATCACACCTGTATTCCCTGAAGGGATAGTGAGAGGTGTATAGTAACACCCTCATTTCGCCATTATGTTTGTCTCATGTAATACGGGGAGAGTCTATTGCCATCAACCGGCCACAAATCCAAACTCCAGGCTGCTTTTGGGGAATCCCACACGGAAAAACCCAATACCACTTTGCCCGATCTGGGGATCGAACCCAGGACCTCAGGATCAGCAGTCGCGCTTGTCACCACTAGACCAACGTGGCAGTTAAAATAAAAGTTAAGAAATAAGAAATATTATAAATCTTACAAATATAGTACCTAATACCTGTGAACAATGCTCAAACATTAGTATCAACTACATTATTTGTTATCAGCAAATATTTGACCTTCGCTTCAAATTAGTATTTTATTATTTTTGCAAATAACAAATCACATCAATACCATATCTATTAAACGGCCTGCCAGCTGATATAAGGAGTGATATGAACAAAAATTGTTTTAAAAATAAATTTAAAAAATATTCAAATCAAATCAAAAGTTTTTATTTCACATAAACCAATACAGGTGCTTATGAAAAGTCGAATTTAGATGCACGGTTCCAATTAGTCGTTTCCTATGGAGAAGAGCCGACAAGAAACTCCGTGGTTACTCTTTTAAAAATAATATCTTTAACAATTTCAGAGTACAATGATTTAGGATAGTGAGAGAACAATGGAGTCCGGACCACAGACCAATGAGTAATGTAGTACAAAAATTAAAAAATAAAATAATATAATATTATTTAGAAATGTGCTAAGGTGCTACCTCTAAATTATATAATTTTAAGTACCAAGTTAAGTGTACAGAGACTCACCGACCCCACAGTCAAACCACTACTACGGTTTTGTGGGGCTTAGTTTATTAAATTATAGTTACCTCTTGTGAATATACATAAATAAATAAATAATAAATAGCACAAACTTAACTCTATTTATTCTTACATGTCATGCATAAAATCATCATACTTACAAATATAAAAATGTTATTAAATGAAAAACTAAAATTATAGTAAGACTACTTCTATGTCAGAGTAAAAATTCATGAAATTGAACACGTAATAAAACAGAAATCACAAAAAGTAACGACGAGGATGGGATTCGAACCCACGCGTGCAGAGCACATTGGATTAGCAGTCCAACGCCTTAACCACTCGGCCACCTCGTCACATTGCTATGACGGTATAATTAAGGAGTATGTTTGACGCTTAATATCAAAACACGAGAAGGACCACCATTGTTAGCTGATCGTTTGAATTTTTTATTTAAACTTCAGTACCGTTCAATATTTTGCCCAAATAAATTGAAAATTTTCTCGTAATTTTATTTTACTTGCATGTAATAGAGCGGTCCGCACACCTAGAAGACACATTTGTTCGGTATTCATTTTGTTTTAAGATGCAGTTACTTGTTGATGTTTGATTAACTGTGACTTGAATGACTTAGTGGCCCATATGTGGCGCAGCCAAAGAGTTGGGGGGGGGGGTTATAATAACAGTAAAATAAGTTGAGCAGATTAGAATTTATTGCAAAAAATATTACATACATAAACTCTCGCCTTTTTCCCATGGGGGTAGGTAGAAATTAGCTTCATCCACATTTAGACAACTTGTCATACACGCAAGCCGCCATTTTGACAAAAAATTTTTTTTGTAAAAATTATATTTTTCGAAGGATTGTCAATTTCACGTGTACGATTTTGGGGAGGTCATGACTTCTAGAAACCCACTGAATGTGGTCAACCTAAGTATTAAGCCTGTAATTATTATTTTTACTGTTTGGCCTAATTACATTTCGTAACTTTAGTCTAACTAGATGTGGTTGAATATCATTATATTACATAGATAGTCAAATGCCGGTCTAACCTTAGGATATCGGCATTGCCCAGTTACCGGGTTGCGGAGGTCTGATGGCAGTCGCTCCGTGTAAAATACCGGTATTCAGCCGCATCTGGTTAGACTGGATGCTGACCCTAACATAGTTGGGAAAAGGCTAGGCAGAACGAAACATAGATAGTCAAATGCCTAGCAGAATTCTTTTTGACGACTTTAGTATGTCACCCATCGAGAAATACCTCTTACCTTAATAACAGCATATTTGATGGTCAGCAGCATGTCGTGATGCTTGGTCTTCATATCGTTGTGGTAGGTATAGTCCTCTGCGGCGGAGGGCCGCTGGTCCAGACAGGCGGACACGAGCCGGTGGTACCCGCGTGCGGCGCGGTCGCTGAGCGCGTGCGACAGCAGCCCCGACAGGGCGCCCTCGGGCACGGCGCGCGGCACGTGCGAGCTGGCCAGCAGCTCCGCGCACGTGGGCCGCAGGCTCCCCTCGTGGTTGAGGAGCCATCTGGAGTCAACCAGGGGGGTTATAATTGTGTAGTGTCGAGATAGGAGAGAGGGTGGAAGAATGCACCTATTGCCTCGCACCTTTCTCTTACCGGTTTCATATCTCAGGCGATAGCTAGCATTTGCGTGCGGACTACAGACCGCGAATACATTTAATTCATCAAAGTATAATAATAATGTTTAATTGAGCCAATAAGGCTGACATAGTAGTGATAGATAGATTAGAGCGTCTCACAGTTATTGTTGATATCACTGTTCCACATGAAAGCCGAATGTTGTGAAAGCCGTGAAGGATAAAGAAATTAAGTATCAAGACTTGGCACACGAGTTTGTCGACATGTGGGAGGATGACTCAGCAGTCGTTGCTCTAACAGTTGTTACGGCCAAACGCTTAATAGTCAAGAGCCTCGACCAACATCTGATGAGGCTCTCGTTGGGCGGCTGGGTCAAGGACCTGATACAGAAAGCGGTACTTCTGCACACGGCGCATATTACAATACAATACAATACTCTTTATTGTACACAAAACAAACAAGAAACATTACTATAAAAATAGAGATGTACAATGGGCGGTCTTATCGCACTAGGCGATTTCTTCCAGACAAGCTTTGGATGGACATGAAGTGCAAGAAAAAAAAAAAAAGAGAGAGAGGTAGCATATTGTTAGGAGGTTCCTCTCTCTTTAGCCCTGACCACCGGTAGCTTGGACCCTGATCGCGATGCCGGAGGGCTACCATTTTATATGTCTTTAAATGTTTTTTTATTTTTATTAAGTATACTATAGTAATATTTAAAAATGTGATTTATATGTATATTTAATGAATAAAGGAAATAATAATGTTTAATTGACATAAATGGTGTACAATATACACTTATAAAAAGCACTATAGGCAAGTATACAGTGTATTTGGTAGCTATGAAGTATTTATTTGTACCCAATGTAAGATTTAAGAGAAAATGCGGTCAGCATTTAGTCCATACAAACGTATTTCTCAGTTTCCTCCTTGGATAATGTCACTAGAGCAAATATTTTTTACCATATGATATATATCTACCACAACTATGTCCCTATGTTTTGTTTTTGTCAATAAATTAATTACTAAAAGAACTAGAAACGATTAAATTTTACAAAAATGGACCGGTTTTACCCCCGTTGGCAATGACGAATAAAAGAATAAAAAATAAAAGAAAAATCGGTCCAGATTTGAAGAAGGAAACAGGGAAATACGAAAGTACGATTTCGCTAATATTGCACAGGAGAAATCAGTCTGAGATGCAGGTGTCTCTTTCGCGCTCAATTGGGAAGGTTTGCAGGAGGGTTGGGACGGAAATAGATTGCAAAAACCTATTCAAATAATTAATATTTTACAGCCCGCGTTTCCTCTTAACTTATGTAATAACACTGGTTGCATTAGGAGTTGGTAAAAACTATGAGAAATGTACCTGATAACATGAATCTGCCTAGCGTTATCTTCCTTCTCAAAACCCTTAGGCATGATCATCTCCTTGCTCCTCAGATTAGTCAACACTAACATCCTTTCCATCCCCGTCTCCAGCGTGGGATGAAACATCTCAAAGAGGATAATGCCTAAGGAGTAGATGTCCACTTTCTGGTTGTATATGACTTTGGTGCTAGATTGAAGAAGTTCTGGGGCTACGTACAGGGCTGTGCCGATCTGGAAGAGAAGTAGATGTTTTGAAGTTATGGTGAAGGTGGATTGAACACCTACAGACCTCACAATGACCGATATAACGAACGTTTGAGGGGGAAACGGTCATAACCACCACGGTTGGTGGAGGGGTGACAATCGATGGAGATTGTTTCAACTTTTCATCTCAGATCTAAAAAATAGTTCAGTCCACGAAGTCGCCTTAACGCGTGTTCGCTCTCACTTTTCATCTTAGAGTGAGAGAAAACGTGATTTAGACGAAGAGTGGGGTGTGTCTTCGTGAATGGGACTATCAGTAGTCAGATAGGAAATACCACCACCACATACCACCACTGTTTTTTTAAGGCTAGATGCCTTAAAAAAACATTACTGTGACTTGTAAAAGTGTCTGTAACAGAATTAATTTACAGAAATAAAAACCATCTATCATTGATCGTCAAACTTATTTTTTTGTGATAGTTTTGGAAGCAAGCCGACGGCCCACTTGATGGAAAGTGGTCACCGCCTAGAAACACCAAGAGGATAGCTGATGCGCTGCCAACCTTAGAGACAAAGTTTTGAAGTATCATCATGTGCTTGTAATTTAACCGGCACCCATACCCTTCAAACCGGAATACAGGTAAGCTGCTTAGCGGCAGAAATAGAAAGAAAGAAAGAAAGAAAAGAAAGAAAGAAAAGAAAGAAAAGAAAGAAAGAAAAGAAAGAAAGAAGAGAAAGAAAAGAAAGAAAAGAAAGAAAAGAAAGAAAAGAAAGAAAAGAAAGAAAAGAAAGAAAAGAAAGAAAGAAAATTATTTATTTTGGACTCACACAGGCAGTTACAAAAACAAAAACAATATTTACAAAAAAAAATAAAGGATAAGAATTTATACTACCTGCACGAGGCCAAAAAGGGCTCCTATCTCAGCATAAATAAGTACTAATAGGTTTCACAAGCAGCTGTACTACTACAGCTTACTTTAAATACGATGTATTTATGAGACAGCACGAATATCCGCTGAAGCCGTATGGCTTTGGGATAACAGAGGAAATAGCACAATGATTTAGAAAACTGCGCGCGCGCAAATCATTAAAATGAAAGCTATATTCTGGTTATTTATTTATTTATTTAATACTTCAATGCACAATGGTGGTACATAAGGCGGACTTAATGCCACAAGGCATTCTCTACCAGTCAACCTTTGGGTCAAAGAGAAAAGCATTGAAAAGAGAGGCACAAAAAAAAAAATTATGGATATTTGCGACTTAATTAACTATATGGATAACTAAACAACTATAAATATAGGACATAGGTTATAAACACATATATAAATATATAATAAATATATATATATATATAAAATATTACTATAATATGTATATAAGCAAAAAAATAAATAAAAAAGTAAGAACAATGTGTAGGTATATCTAATAAATACTCATTATAATTATGACGAAAACTGTAAACGTCAACTAGTGAAGCAGCGATTTCAGATAGTATTCACGGACTTTGCGTTTAAACAAAAATTTGTTAGTTAGTTCTTTTTTGAATTTTCATAGCGCTCTTGGTCTCTTCTCACTTATTCTAGTTATAATGGAATTCAAGAGATTTTATTTTATAATTAAATATTATCTTAAATCGAGAGTGCAAAGTGAAATAATCATTTGTTTCTTACCTGACCAGTAAGTGAGCCTCCAATTTCTTCTTGCTTAGTCTTTTCTGGAACATTAAATGTTCATCATATTGTAGATATTTCATATAATCGTATTGGAACATGATTAACGGTCGTTTTCTATAATCTATCTATCGGCAATTTGCCTTACTAGAGATAGAAATTCGACATTAGGCCAGCTTTACACCTGTAAGTTTTCCTTACGTAAGTCGCTTACATAATTAACCTATGATAAATTTGCAAATGTAAACTCTCTCGTAAGTAGCTTATCGACTGATTTGTAAAATCGAATTAATTGTCATAAGTCACTTACATAAATTTTACGGAAGCAACTACAAGCGTATTGGCGGTCTTACTACTTTGACATTATAATCTGTAGAGTTTGTCAAATTCAGTAAACCTCAATAGATAGGTTATTTAAAATGGCCGTAAGTTATTTGGTAAATCTTACCATCGACAGGCAAGGCGGTGAAGGCTTTAGTAGCGAGTCCAAAGTCTCCTATCTTGACATGGTCATTGGAATCCAAGAATATGTTCACTGGTTTCAAGTCTCTGTGTATCATGCCTCTTTGGTGTACATGGGCAAGCCCTTCTACTATCTCCCTGCAAAAAAGAAATGGGTTTGTTTTTGCTGAGGCCACTCTATTGTTTCGTAAAGATTCCATATCACCTAAAGGGCACAGCAGCCTGATACAAAGATGGGTAAGACAGCAGTTATTTGAGATATCCCTTCAAAAAAACTTTAAAATTAAACGGTTTTATCTAGCAGTACCCTTTCAGCATCACGACTTGAGAACTGAAGGATGAAATTTATAGTGTTGTATTCTCATGGAAAATAGATTTGTGTGCGAAAGTTCAGGAAAATCGGTTAAGCAGAAGAAGTTGAGTCGCAAAATTTGAATCAAACAACCGAAAATATAGGAACTGAAACTAATTAAAACTGTTTAAAAATAAGAAACTTCAAATATCAAGGTCGAAGAATGTACAGGACGCGTGCGAACAGAATGCATACAAGGTCTGAGATGTGAAGCCCTCTCCACCATCTGTACGCTTCGCCCCACACGCCCGCAAATGTAGTGCTATCCCTGTCATCACAAGGCCTGGTCAGACAGAGAGGGTGGCTGGGTGTGATATTCATGTTGCGTATTGATCGCGTACTCTTGGCGTGCCAATTACTATGACAATGTATGGAAGACGCCACACAGAGAATGCCACGCTCTGTCTGACCAGGCCTAACAGCACTAGCGGATTCCCACACGCATTCCTCAGCTCTGCATTCAGTTCGAGCGCGTACTGTTATTGTGTTGCTGTTAAGTGATAAATAAACACTTTTCTTACAACAAATTGCACTGAACTAACTTGTTGAGTCACCGCACTCAACAGCACAATGAAGACGAAGGGAGGCGGGACGAGCGGCGCGTCATCAGCTCCGCGGTCACCCGCGCGCGCCCTCATACCGGCAGTCAGCTGTTGCACCCGACCAGGCACGGCTGCGCTCGCTCATATTAGCATTTTAACTTTGTTTGACCGATCGACCGTTTTGTACATGTTTTAAATTCATTTTATATTATCATTACAATCATTTAATACAGTCCACTATTTTATTTATTACTCCACCACGAGCTAGCGTCGCGACATACTAGATCGCCTTAAAACTCACCTGAACAGCCTCCAAGCTCTAAAATGCTCCTGATACAGTCCACTGTCTATGGCCTGTCTCAGAGTATGTTTCTCGCAGAACTCCATCTGTATATACAGGACCTGTTGGGCTCGTTCTGAGGGCTTACGAGGGGCGTTGACTACGTCTTCTGAAGGTATGGTCTGAGATTGATTGGAGTCTACTTCGAATTCTACGCCACTACTGGACTCGTCTTCTGGTCTGGGGAACAGTTCAGAGTTTTAAACTGACTACGGGGATGTAGTCTAGCATCCTCGATTGTTACGTAAAGCTACCTTGCAGAGGTTTCGAACATAATGGGTAAATCCGATTGGACTGTTGCGAGCCAATTCGAATTAAGCTTAAGGCAAATTTGAACTAAGCTTAAGGCAAACTCGTTCTGTTTTCTGTGTTTCTAATGCAGTCGGCTATTTGACATAATTATAAGACGGTTTTTATTTGATATAGGGCACTGTCAAAGGTTCTACTTAAGACGATGTGCCATTTTATAGGACAGCTATTGAAAATATGTACAGCAGGGGAGTAAATAGGTTCGTCAGTTTTCAAATTCATTCCTTCCCCACATCGCGGGCACATTTTACCTTTTCAAACTGTTGAACGGAACAGACCAGTGCATGGAAAAAAAAAGATGTTTCATTATTTAGTAGCAGAGATCAAAATTGCCTTTTGCCTCGATATGACGTAGTAGTGCCATATTCAGTCTTTAATTTGATTTAACAAGTTTTGTTGTAAAAACCATTACATAGGGGTTGTCATCATGACACCATTATAATTTTTAATGTCCTGTCAAAAATACTTGTATATTAATTTCTACAATGTTGGCAATACGTAGTCGGCAAAATAGGTTGTTTCTTGCACTGTGTAAAAAAATTGACCTTAAGGTGTATAACATTTTCGTTCCCCTACTGTACATAAGGTAAACGAACCTTTGATCAAAAAAGATTCAGTTTTCATTAAAAAATTTAAGAATACCTACATTAACATACACACTTTTGTAAATTTTCAATTATTTTAGTTTTCTAATAATTTTTACGTTTAGTGGATTCCTTAAGAATGTTAGTCACGATGAAAGATTTGATAACTTTTTATATAAAGTATGACTGGACTATAATACGAAATATTGATTTTTCATGTGTATTAAGAAACTTGCACCTGCAGTCAAACAGATAGCAACAATTTACAACATAGAGGACACAAGAACTTACCTCATGATAGTAAACCAAGGATCCGGTTCATCATCGTCATCATCATCTTCTGTATCAGAGGAAGTGTTCGTCTTTTGAACAGGGGCTTCTGACATCGACCATTCCACTTTCACATCCTGGCCTAACTTGGCCACTATACCTAAAAAATATTAATTTAAGTAATAAATATAATTTGATCAGAAGGAATAAATAAATAAAGACTATATTTCCAAAAACTCGTACGACAATAGAATTACTATTGGACTTAAACAAAGGAAACCTCTCACGACATTGACAAGATAATAGATTGGATCACCAGAGCCGTAGCTAGAGGCTCTGGGCAGCAAGATCAAGTCCTTTATCCAGGCTCTACATCTGCTTGATCCAGTGGTGTAACTATATCATCAGAGGCCCGTGCCAATTCATTGGATGGGGCCCCAGTAACTACGATTTCTCCTGTCTCTTGGGTGCATTTACAAACAAAAAAATTGCCGCCCCTAAAATCTAATTTGCCGTTAGGCTCTAGCCTACTCGGCCTGCTGGTAAATCCGCCACTGGTCGGCGGGCCCGTGGCATTTTGCCAGCCATGCCACTCTATAGTTACGCCATTGGCTTGATCGGAGGACCCTTATGCTTGGGGCTCCGGGGAACTACCGTGACAGCTCGTGTTGTATATTCCAGCCGTTCTAAAAAAAGAATGTATGTGCTTCCTTATGGATTAGAAACCTTAATTCCATTACACATAGTTCAATTTCTAGTACAACTTATTTGTGAATTGTTTCATAGTTTTAGTTAATCTGAAATCGACTTAGTTCACTTGATCTTAAAGGTGATATTTGTATAAATTAGAATAACATTTATATTTTTATATTGGCTTACGTATAGCTACGGCCCTGAGGTCTACATTAATAACATTTATAATCCTTGAAGAAAGGAAATATCATTGATGTGTTCCGTAAATACAAACACAACATCACGCTTTATTTCCCGTGTGTGACGGCAAGAACTATACAACACTTGTGCTACCATATTTAAATACCCACAATTGCTATTCCCATACATTTTTTGGATTTCAGAGATTAAGGCCTGGTCAGACAGAGAGCGTGCCAGTGGCAGTCTCTGTGTGGCGTCTTCCATACATTGTCATAGTAATTCACACGCCAAGAGCACGCGATCAACACGCGACGTGAATATCACACCCAGCCACGCTTCCTGTCTGACCAGGCCTTAAAGATTATCATATCTTGTCTTAGGGCAGGACTGTCCAGACTGAAGACCTGTAGAGGCCTATGCAAGCTACGACAGGGACTGGCAGGCCGAAGAAATTAAATATTAAAAATATTTAATTAAAGGCAAAATAATTAAATAATCGCTTCAAGCGTCGCATTTATAAATATAAGTCGCGGGCTGCAATTTGGGCAGCCGTGCCTTAGGGCATTGTTCTCATATACAAGGTTAGTCGGAAAGGGGGTACTAAGCCGAGGGCCACCTAAAGTATCGCTGATGACTATTATAAAGCAATTGTTAAAATTTAAAAATTCGATAATATTAATTTGCATGAAAAAAGATTATTATTTTAGTTTTTTTCAAAAAAAAAAAACATACCTGCATTAATTATGAATTCAGAAAATTATTTTTTTAATCCGTGACCCCAAATATGACCTAAATTGTAAACACAGCTGATCATAGCTATGGACAGATATATTTTAGCATATTTTTTACGAAATCTTTGAAAAGCTATTTCTCTTAAACTATCGAGTTTTGGGGAAAGATGTAGAACAAAAGTTATTCCTTATTATGGGTACTTTAACACCCTTTCGGCTTAGTACCCCCTTTCCGACTAAATTTGTAAATGCATTTACATAAGATACCATGGTTAAGATTTCTTAAATTAAAAACAAACAAACATATGGAACATTAATTTGTACAATCTTATGGACCCATACCTGTTTCCTGACCTAGGTTAGTACCTGTATAGAACAAATAGGTTCATAGCATTAATTTTAAAGTTAATAAACTACTACAATAAAGCGTTTAGATGACTGCGTGCGGGATTGTGTTCATTCATCTCGATGTGCGTGTGTGAGTGTATGTATTAAAGTGTGTGTTTGAGGGTGTGTGCGTTCGTGTGCGTGAGTGTGAGTGGATGTGCGTGCATACGCGTTCGGGGGCGTGTATGTGGGGGTGTGTATGTGGGAGTGTATGTTTGTGGGTGAGTGTGAGGGTGCAGGTGCGTGTGCGTGCGTGTTAGTGTGTGTATGCGTATGTGTGTGTGTGCGCGCGCGCGTGTTTGGGTGTGTATAAGCGTGTGTTTGGGTGTGGGGACATATGCGTGTGCGCGCGCGAGCGTTTGGATAATTATGTGTATGGGTAGTCATTTGTGTGTGTGAGGGTGTGGGTGTGTGTGTATGTATGTAGGAGTATGTGTATTTGTGTAGGAATGTCTGCATGCGTGTGTGGGCGAGTGTGTGTTTATTTATTTGCGATTAACACGAGTTAGGTATGATAGAATGGATTAAGGAGTTTGGGTAATTATTTAGCGATGGCAATCATGATATGCGGTCGCGTGACGTTTCTTCTCTTTCTAGCGCATAGGTGACATATAGCGTTATCTCACTCTCCCGAACACAAAGCCCTTGAGTTCCATTACCAATAAATTGGCATACATTATTGTGTCTTAGTTGTATAATTACCTTGTAGACTATCACCAGGCCTCTTCACGTTAGGGAGCTCAATTTCCTCATTATTGTCATCTTCATCTATTTCAACACTAGATTCGATCCAAGCATTATAATATCTGACCACGTTCTCGTGGTTAAGTCGAGACAATAATTTAACTTCCCGGGTAATCTTCTTGTTTAACTGGACGCTTTCAGGGTTAAGCTTGATGCGTTTGATTGCGTAAAAGCCGCCGTCTAGTTTGTTTTTTACCTGTAACGTTCTGTTAGTGTTGTAAAAGACGTAATTGGATATCTTTGGATATTTAGTTGTCGGCAATAAGATTGACAAGCATATCATTTTGGGACCCAGTACATAATATCAGCAAGCAAATTGGGTCACCTGCGCAACGGCGCAACGAGTATTCCCAAGGAGGGTTGATGTCAGACAGGCGGCCGGTCATAAAACAATAAGCCTAAACCTCTAACAACATGAATTTACGAAATACATATTGTGCCGACCCCACCTAGTGTGGGATAAGGGCAGGAAGATGATGATGGATATTTTTTTGATATTTTCAGATGTGATCTGATATTTACCAAAAATCGATAAATTTTTAAGCGTTATCTTTTCAGATAGATTTTGATCCATATGCAGTGAATATTTTTCTGATCGAGAATAATGGTAGCTGGTTAAGAAGCAACAAAACGTTATTGGTGGTCCTAATACAGTTAATACAGAGGGGCTCGTGGCTAATTACCAAACGCGCGGAACATACGATTTGCGAGGTTAAGCTGCGCTTGCCGAGGTCAGCATGTGGATGGGTGACCGTTCGTTACATATCGAAACAACTCTGTACCTTGGAAAGCACGTTAGATAGTCGGTCCCGAGTGTCATATAAATATGACGGTCGTTACGGGAAGTCAGAAGCCCGAAAGTCTGACAACCGGTCTAACTGTAAGATATTGGCATTGTCTAGCAGCTGGGTTGTGGAGGTTTGATGGCAGGCGCTCCGTGTAAAATACTGGTATTCAGCCGAATCTGGTTAGACTGGAAGTTGACCCCAACATAATTGGGAAAAGGCTAGACAGAACCAGAACATACAGTTAGTACAGAAGATAATCTTGAAAACGGGCAATTTGGTGGATGTTTTCCAGGCAACTGGCGTTCATCTCACATACTATGGGGCAGGGGAGTACTTAGTTCAAATTTTATGGTTCTAGCTTTGCTAAATACCTTCAAGACATCGCCAAAGGCTCCCTTGCCGAGCCAGGTTAGGACTTCAAATTCTGCGTGGAGACGAGAATGACCGTTGGTCACCGGACTGGTGTGGTGGATCTTCTTAACGGCTTCATCGTCCTACAATATAGAAGAATTACAAAATATTCAACATTAGCATACCCTGTGACAAAGATGGTCCCTAATCAGGATACATAGTAGCCTCCAAGGCGGATTTACGTGGATCCAGTACCAAAATCCAGCGTCGCTGATGTTAACACGTTTCAATCCAGTACAACGTCCAGTATCCAGCACTGTGTTGGAAATTAGACGTTATTCGCACAAAGCGCTTCCAAACATCCTTCATAATGCGCACGACAAAAGAGTGGAACTCACTACCTGCGTCTGTGTTCCCGAACGTATACAACCCGAATCTCTTCAAAGTTAGAGTGAACAGGCTTCTTCTGGGTAAGCTCACTACATCGTAGACTTTGTCTCTGTCACGTCTGACCTAGACTAGAGTAAAGAGCAAACCCATCTCAAAAAAAAGGTATCTTTGTGTAATGCTAATTTGCAATGATGAACATGGCGGACCACATCGCACAAAAACGCGCCAAGAGATGTTTTCAAAGCATTAAGAATTCTGTTCTAACCGTTAAGCACCTATGATTATGATTGGTGGAAGACTACCTACCTCAGAGCCACTGCCTTCATCGACTTTCTCTTTACTGCTGGGCAGTTTGGCCGGCGAATCGATAAGAAACACGTGGTTCATCAACTGTTCCGCCGACCACTGAGATTGCTCGTCTTCCGTTAGACATCTGTTGAAAATAGTTTAATTATTGGCTTACTCCAACAGGTCCTTACGACGGTGAGGTAGTTTAAAGCTATATTAGATAAATGTGAGTGTCTCGTTGGTCTAGTGGTGGCAAGCGCGACTGCTGATCGTGAGGTCCTGGGTTCGATCCCCAGGTCGGGCAGTGTTATTGGGTTTTTGCGCGTGGAATTCCTCAGTAGCAGCCCGGAGTTTGGATTTGTGGCCGTAGATGGCAACAGGCTCGCCCCTATTGCATGGGACTTAAACGTAACAGCGAAATGAGGGTGTTAATATACACCTCTGCCCAATCCTTTAGGGAATACGGGCGTGATGTTATGATGACCACCATAGGTGGTGAGGCATTAAAAGAGCCTCCACAAGTGACAATACTTAAGTACATCCGGCACACCCTCGGCAGTCAGTCCCGCTACCAACCTTGCTAACTGGGTAATCTTTTTACCACGGCATGAGCTATATTTGTATAGCTCGTAACGACACGAGAGTAGAACATACATACATACTGAAATGAGGAAACGCGGCTTTGACCATTCAAGCTAGTTTTGAGTTTACCTCGCAAAGAAATCCTTGGCGGAGCTGGGCAGATCAGGCGGTATATCTAAATAGGTTCGTTCTTGTGATACGATGGAGAGAAGCAGTTGTCCCGTGGCGTATATGTCTTGAGCTGCAGTTTGTCTATAAAAGTATAAATGATGAATAATTAGAAAATTATGACGTATCTCTTCGTTTGGGTATAAAGGTTGGTAAGAAATTATACCAGGTGGCTGAGAGTAGAAAATGAAAGTCAGTTTTTAACACCGACGCAAAAATGGGTGTTATAAGTTTGGACCCGTTGTCTGTCTGTCCGGTCTAACCTTAGGATATCGGCATTGCCCAGTAGCTGGTTTGCGGAGGTCTGATGGCAATCGCTCCGTGTAAAATACTGGTATTGAGCCGCATCTGGTTAGACTGGAAGCTGACCCCAACATAGTTGAGAATATGCTAGGCAGAAGAACCCGTTGTCTGTCTGTGGCCCCGTAGCTTCCAAAAGGATGAATTGATTACAGTGCAGTGTTTTTTGTTTGAAAGCTGGTTTATTAAGGACAGGTCTTAGCTATGTTTGATCATAATTACTTCAGACTTTTTAATGACGTGGATTTTTTGTTTTTAACCGACTTCCAAAAAGGAGGAGGTTCTCAATTCGACTGTTTTTTTTTTGTATGTTTGTTCCGCGATATCTTTGCTAATTGTGAACCGATTTTAATGATTCTTTTTTTGTTTGAAAGAGTATTCTTTCGAAGTGGTCCCATTTAAATTTGGTGAAGATCTGATGAAGAACTTCGGAGATAGACCATTTGAAGTCGGTTTTATTTTTGTTAAAAAGTGATTATGCAGTAACCAAATGGCAGTGACACAACAATCACAACATACAAAATGAATTTTAAGGAATGGGTCATCTGCTTGCATGCTGAAAGCACGTTTAAGGATTACAGAATGAAGAGACCAGAAAAAGAATTGTAGAGGTCATTAATAACACAGGAACTGCACTAATCACGTTTATTTATGAGGTGTATTTATTCTTAAACATTGTTCTCCATCTCAATCAACATTTCACTTTCACAAAAGACAGAAAGAAAGAAAACATGATCATACCTTCATCTTACCTGTCACAAAACGCGTCACCATCCAGCATCTCAGCCAACCTCATATCAAGACCAATCCCCACCAGCTTGACGCCACCGAAGTCATCCAAAAACACATTCTGACCTCGCACATCCTTATGCAAGACCCCGACACCGTGCAGCGCTTTTAACGCCCCCAAGACCCCCAAACCGACATGACGTAACAATTTTAACCCCTCGTATCTATCACTGAATACACAGAGTCTGCTTTTAACACTTTTCAATGCACTTCCCAGAACAAAATTTCTGAATAAATATATGTATTGTTTTGTAGTCCGTTTATTTACATCTTTGATAGTTTCCATGGCTATGTAGGGGGTTAAAGTGGGGTGGTTTAGCCGGGACATGGCTTTTAGATCTTGTTGGATGGAATTCAGTTGGCGGGTGCGCGTTTGAAAGTCGCAGGCGGGCGGTATGATCCATTTTTTTGCGATCAAACGCTCGCCTTCGTCGTCGATCGCGAGGTGGGTTGTGGCACCGTTTGATGAGTGCCCTGTAGAGAAGGCAATGGATGTTATTATCTTCTTTCAAATATAAGTGTGATTAACAAAGTCAAAGCATTTATTGTAAATAGGCCTACATATATTTCCACAACAGACTCAATTATCTGTAATAATCTTAAAGCTTATTCTAACCAATTCTAAAATAAGAGTTCGTCACACCAAACGCGAGGTGCGAGAGGGTCGTGTCGTCGGCGTACCCGCGTGACCTGTATTCAAGGGATTACTATGAAGCATGTCACACAAATGCGAGCGCGGGCCCTCCGCCATAAAACCTCCGCAACCCAGTTACTGGGCAATGCCGATATCCTAAAGTTAGGACTATTTGTAGACTTTGGGCTTCTGACTACCCGTAACGACTGTCATAGGTATTCGTATGACACCCGGGACCGGCGGTTTAACGTGCTCTCCGAGGCACGGAGGGGTCTCGATGTGTAACGAATGGTCACCCGAGAGCAGCAAGCGTGGCTTAACCTCGCAAATCGTATGATCCGCGCGGTCGTAATAAGCCACAAGCTCCTACGAGTTGTGTAGCAAACGATATAGACCAAGGCTGACCAACCCATTTTTTTAGATGGGTTTAAATTCTGTTACACTGTGGCAGCCGGGCCACTCCTCTTAAAGGTAACTTACCATTCTATCTCATATCTTACCATATCAAACACATGGGTTCATACAGAGCGGATAGTGAGATGTAGCACTAAGGGCAGCTAGGTACCTTAATAGTTGTGGTTACAGGAAAACATTCTTAAGAGGAAATGCGGTCGGCATTTAGTCCATACAAACGTATTCCTCAGTTTCCTCCTTGGATAATGTCACTAGAGCCAATTTTTTTTTCTATATGATATATATCTACCACCACTATGTCCATATGTTTTGTTTAAATAAATGTAAATGAATGGTTATGTCTGTATATTTATACAGACATAACCAAAATCTTACTTAAATTATTACAGAAAAAAAATATTAAAATCGGTCCAGATTTGAAGAAGGAAACTGAAATACGAAAGTACGATTTCGCTAAGATTGCACAGGAGAAATCAGTCCGAGATGCAGGTGTCTCTTTCTCGCTCAATTGGGAAGGTTTGCAGGAGGGGTGGGACGGAAATTGATCGCAAAAACCTATTCAAATTATTAATATTTTGCAGCCTGCGTTTCCTCTTAAGAGACTGTACATCATTTTTGAAAGATGTCGAACTGCATTCACAGATTTTGGAATTCCCTTCGCGGGCAAATATAAATGAGTTCGCGCGCCACTCTACGGCCCGCAGGCCTTGCTGTAGGCTTACCTAAACAATTTCCAATGTAGATTTTCTTATTATTCCTCTGAGTGATTCTTATGACTTGCACGCCTTTACTCTTGCACGTACACGGCACATCTATAGTTTTAGTTCGGATCACTTTCTTAACGGGAGACATTTTGTCGTCGGCGTAACTATGAAAGATAATAAAACATTAAAGTAAATGAATTAATGGTGAACAGCAAGGATAGCATGACCAGAATAAACAAGGGTTTTGTAGACGGAAGAATAGACAAAATGATATATTAACAATGGCAATAGGTAGGTATTTCATTGTTAATAATATTGTTCATTGTCAAATGCATTGTCATCATATATGTTGAGATGGATGTGTGGAGTGACGCGAATGGATAAAGTAAGAAATAAGTATATTAGAGGGAGTCTGAAAGTGGCACCAGTGACAGAAAAGTTGAAAGGAAAGCGTTTGTCTTGGTATGGGCATGTGATGAGGAGGGATGAAACACATGTGACTAAGAGAGTGATGAATATGAATGCTGATGGATGGAGGGGGAGAAGGAGACCTAAGAGAAGATGGATGGATTGTGTGAGGGAGGATATGAAAGATAAGGGAGTAAATGATAATGAGACGTCTGATAGGGAAGAGTGGAAGAGAATAACATATTGCGCCGACCCCAAGTAACTTGGGACCAGGGCAGGAAGATGATGAATAGGTAGGTATGTCATTTTGTCGATTCGTCCGTCGACAAAACGGTGGTCATGCTACGCCTGCAGGTGCTGTTAGAAGGCTAAAAATCATACAAAACCATGGCCTTAATTAATCGACATTTTGCTACGGTAATTTGCTCACGTCTGAGCTAACAAAGATTTTTCGACTAGAAAAGTAATACCTACCTATACCCAACTAACATTTTGGTTATAAGAATAAGTGCTACATGAGCTGCTTAAGAGAATTTTAAGAACCAAAGGTTCTGTAAAGGCACTAACAATTGGGTGATAAAGCGTGCTGTATCTCTCTTATAACCCTGGATTGGGCCTGTTCATTTTAGAGCTTGAAGTGACTTAATGGTTATAGAGTAGTGATAAATGAGAGATTAAGAAGAGATAGAACAGTGTTATTGCAGCATTGATTACCACCTCAAGTGTTTTATAAGCTATACACAGGTTATAACTGCAAGCTAAAGTAGTAAACAAGTTATGGAAACCACTTTAAAAACTTTTTTGGTTACACATGGTTACTTCTTGTAACCAATATATAACTTAAGAATATATCGGACTTATTTAGTAGCAATAAGTATCACCGAAAGCGCAAAATATTTATACTGTTTTCATATATTTTTACGTTCTTGTTAAAGTCAATAGTGATAATATTTTTCAGTACGCATTCATTTCATGGTGGTGACGCGTGTTGTATTTTAATAAAATAATTTATTAAGGTAAGTCAAGTCAAGATTACTGGGTGTTATAGGTATTAAATCTCATGCGGCGGTAAGTTTACGGTAACAGTATATACTAGTTTTCATCTCATTTTTGAAACGCCTTAAAAATAAACTACTTTTGATTGTAAAAAATACTGGCCGAATTTTTTTTTTCTTAATTTATCGTATTTATCAATTCCTGGTACCACCTTTAGACATTTTAATTGAAAATTATGTACAATGTGAGTAAATAAGTGCACTGATGTAACATTTCAACAAGTTTTTTCTTTCACAATTTTCATAGATTATCTTTATTAAATGGCGTCTTAGTTCTAATTACTTAAGGATCCTGATAGCTTTGTTATTCCTCCCGTAGTGATTAAATACTGAAAGTATGCACTTGTATGGCACTAGAAGTTCTAAAAAATGTTTATAAAAGTGAATAAAAACAAAGGGTTTATAGGTTTAACTTGTTTAATAGTTCTACGCGGAGCTGTAAGCTGATAATTTTTAGGGTTCTGTTATGGTTTGAACAAAACCCTTTACATATCGCACGCCTGACTGAATGACAAAAAATCCAAGAATTATGTATAATTGAGGCCGGTAGATACCTATCTATGTATCGACAGCGCCCAGCACGCCGCTACACCGCTGCGTGCGGCCGATATGATATTTTGAAATATTTTTTTACAGGTGTATCCCGCTGCATCAGGATTTAATAATATTCTTGTCGAAATGCCCGCTCCATTAGGATCCAATAATATTACTTCCGAAATGACAGCTGCACCCTCTATTGGAATGGATAACGTCTATGAATATCACATTGTCCAGGATAATCAAAGCACAACTAATCAACACCAGTGTTACAGTAGTGGATGATGGTTCCTTTATGGCTATACTAATATTAAAATTTAATGTAAGTAAGAATAGTTGAATGATTGAACACATGTTGATTTTGTTCATGACCATCTTGCGCTATTGTACTGAGTCATTCGCGCTGGTGTCAAAGTATTGGAAATCATCCACTGACTGATTAAATAACTTTTTGACTGATTATATTACTAGTAGATATGTCAAATAAAAAACAATTATAATAACAATCTTTTATTTTCAAACTGTGTGTAAAAGAGGTAAGAAGTACAGAAAATTACTTTTTTTAATACAAACTAATTTACTTTTTACATCTTTAGGATATAATATAATTTCATTCGATGCTGATGGTAATATGCTACTTTCACCACCACCACCACCACAACCTTGCTTGATCACTAGTTTCACCTTGATAAATGTTAGCTAATATAGGCCAGAATTCATATTTAGAGCTTTTAAATATAGGTAAGCCATCAAGATTTATATTCAGAAGAATGTTGTTTGGCAGCGGTATACAATTTCCAAGTATATTTGATAAAGGCATAATAATCCCATGATCCAATATTCACCACCTTCGATCGTTTTAAGACAAATTGCTGTTGGCGTTTGTAAAATCTTTCGAGGATCGGTCGGTAAAATATCCGTAAATCTCTTATTTAAAATTAAAAGCAAATCTTTTAAAGCGGCTTGGCTTATATTTTTTTTGTAGAGCCCATGTTCGTAAATCATTTTTAAAATTTATATTTTTCATATATTCACTGTCTTATTCGTCATCCGAGTTGTTTGAACTACTGAGAGGTAACAGATCGTCACAGATTAGAGTATATTCAACATCAGAGATAATTTGCTGTTATACGGAACCCTGTTGTATTTTACTTGATTGCTCTTGATATGAATCGTTATCGAGTTCACTGGATTTGTATTTTGTACTTCTATGGATATCAGAACTGTTGCCTGGGATTGGGATAACATCAATACCTTTTTCTGGATTTTGATTAAGGAAACACTTTTTCTCCACATATGCAATGCTTCTCTAGTCATTGTGTCATAATTTTTTTCCTCAACTGATGTAGGCTCGTCGCATTGGATTTGCGATAATCTAATGATATTCTTATACTCTCTCAAAGCCTTTTGACTCCACCCGTTTATTTTTTAACTAGCCATGGTTTCATTTTGAAACAATCAAATATTTTCAAATAAACGCCGCGGTGCAAAAGTAACAAACTATAGTTTTTGAAGTTAGGTTAGGTTAAGTGACTTAAATCCTATTACTCAACTTAAAGTGATAATGAAGAGTTATAAAATATGCACATAATGTTTGCTGCTATATACAAGTTTTTATAAAAACCACAATATTACTTATAGTTGACCGATAAACTCCATTATGTTGCCTGCAATGATTTAAAGGTGGATTCTAACTCTTGCAGAATCTAGCTCTATAGGACTTATAATCAACACTTCTTAGATGCTTATAGCTTTGTTACTAACTCTTAAGGCTCGACAAAACTTGTAAGGTGGTACAAAGTATTTAAATAACTCTTTTTAAGAATACCAGTCGATAGTAAGTGTTAGTACACACCTGACCACCACTCACAGCGTTTAATACTTCTGGAAGCTATTAGGGTAAGCCTAAAGGTGTTACAAGACATTTTACTACCTCAGTAGTAGAATATCAGCCGATAGTAAGTGTTAGTAGACACCTTACAATTGCTTGTATTGGTTTGTGCCTCTTAAAGCTATAAGAATAAGTTATATAATGGTTTCGATAAACTCCATGCTACCGTCTTAAGTTATATATTTTTTTTTATTACTGTTATTCCTCTGGAAGGTTTAATTATTTATAACTAACCCTACTGTAGAGTCGAATGTTGCTATCGGAGTTCTTATATACCATATATAATACTAAGAGCCTTAAAAAAAGGCTGCCGTAAACACTAAAATGTTTGTTGGGTAGCCACTGCTTCTTCTTAGCGTGTTGATGGCAATCTAAATATAGCCTCTAACATCCGGCTTCTGACAGGCAAACCAATGTATTCTGTTGTCAATTTAATGTTTTGTTTGTCAAATCTCATGTCAATGTGATTGGTTGACCTAAATCAACCACAACATGAGGTTGAACAGCCGATTATTAAATTTTGCGTTGTAGAAACCGGAGCTTAGTTAGGCAAGAAGGACCGTAGATCGTTTCATTACTTAATTGTATGACAAAAATGTGTTCAATTTTCTCTCGTAGTGAAAAGATTAGCCAACCAGCAAGATTGGTAGCAGGGCTGGCAGCATAAGGGTCAATTCATACTAGAGCAGAGTCGAAGAGCATCGAAGCGTCAAATTCTTCACAAGTAAAGCGAAGAACCAATCAGCATTGGTTGCGCGCCGACGCGCGAATTCTGTGGACTGCGAGCTAATTCGCGCGTCTTTTTTTTATTTTAGATGAAATATGTGTATTATGTTGTGGAGAAAAGGGTGAATATGCTAGGTATGGTAAGTTTTAGACTGAAGCTTCGATGCGCTTCTACTCTGCTCTAGTATGAGTTGACCCTAAGGCGCTTCCAACGTTCAAATATAGTCACAAAAATGAGTTTTAATCAAGGATCATAGAGTGTTAACCTTTTGGACGTCATTGTCACGTATATGTGACAAATACGATGGAATTACAGTTACCTTGGCGTGGGGGTACACCGATGAGTTTATGCTCTGGCGTTCAAAAAGTTAAAGGAGACTTACCACACAAGCTCAGGTGTATCTCCTTGTCCATCAAGACTGTCATTTTCCTGGCAAAAGCTAGATCTCTGCGTTCGTTGTCTGCCTGCACAGCGGAGAATCTCCTGCCGCCTTTGTATCTCATCCTTTATTTTTTTACGCTGAAATAATGTAAAGGGTAGTGTACAAAGCCTTATGATAGTAAGATAGCCAGTAGCCTCATATTGCACTGATGACATAATATTGCGTAAATAACCTAGGTTTGTCGCCTATCCTGGAATTGTTCTACAGATCATAATTATTGCCTCGTTGGTCTAGTAGGAGCAAGCGCGACTGCTAATCGTGAGGTCCTGGGTTCGATCCCCAGGTAGGGCAGTGTTATTGGGTTTTTCCGTGTGGAATTCCTCAGTAGCAGCCCGGCGTTGGAATTTGTGCCCGGTTGTTGGCAATAGGCTCGCCCCCTATTACATGGGACTTGAATAACACGGCGAAATGATGGTGTTACTATACATCTCTGCCCAACCCTTTGGGGAATACAGGCGTGATGTTATTTATGGGTTGTATATTTTAATTAAAATAATAATTGACATACATTCAGTATCCATTTGATGAAAAAGTTACCATTATTGCATAAGAATAATTTTAAATATATTTACCTCTTCATTTTCTTTGACTTTCAAATCATGCAGTTTCAACTGCTCTTGCTCAGTTTTTTGTTTCAACATTTCTTCATAGCAGGATAATGTTGGCTTATTGTGGTCATGAAGGAATTGCTGAAAATTTTTATAAATGATAAATGATTTTTATTTCTGTAAATAAATCTGTTACAGACACTTTTACAAGTCAACGTAATGTTTTTTTTTTAAGACTAGATGGCGCCGGCATTTCCTATCTGACTAGCTCTGAGAAGAAAAGCCGAAACAAACTCAGAGGTCAAAGTCTCTTTTAAAGTCCAGACATTGTAGTACACAAACTATGCGAGTGAAACGATGTAGGGCAACGTCGGGAATGGCCTTTTGTGGAAAGTGCCATAGGAGGTTCGAGTTGACCTGTCCTAACTGACGGCACATCTGCATCAGTCATCGCGGAGCTCAAACCTTATTCTAGGGAGCTCAACAACCCGACCGCTGCACGACGCAATCAATCAGTTTGACATTTGTGTGGGTCACAAAAAAAAATATATACTCAAGACTTTAGAAAAATAAAGCATTGAATTTTATAGATAAATTCTCTTTTTCAGTAAATAGTACAGGGTTACTAGAAGTGACAGAAGAATTCTAACAGTCTTGATATCAAAACACAAATCACAAAAAAGATTTTAAGTTTTTGACGTGACAACGTCTAATAAAACGATGAATGGCAGCATGCACGAAAAAGCGTGACTCACTGTCACGTTCCGTCCGAGGCGAGCGTGCGAGCGAGAGTGCGGAACAAGCGATAGAGAGGCACGATGTTTTGTTATGACAATCATTGTCACGTTAAACTATCGTCCGTAAACCAACTTTACAGACAACCATTTTTTTCATGAATTTGGCTTTCATTCAGCGGTTATAGCCCAGTCAAGTTAGGACCCCTTAGCATAGTTACTTGGACATGGGCGGTGGGTTAGGGGACCCGCCGCCCGAACAGTACGAGGCCCGAGGATGCGGCGCGCAGTGTTCTGTGCGCGCCTCTCAGGAGGATGTGGGGCCTTGCTTGCTTGACCTGCCGGGGTTGTGGTGCATGCTTTTGCTAATCCCGCGACCCCGGCCGAACAATCAGGAAGAGGAACACTGTTGGACTACAAATATGTACCTGAGCATGTTGTGCCAATTGAAATATACAGACTTCTCCACGTAACTTGGTAGCCAATATTTCCAACTCAGCCAACAGCTTTGTACCATTATCGGTAGATAATCCACGCATCTTGTGTATCGCCAAGCTCAGTGGTCTGAAATATTCAAATTTAAACTCTTTATATTACTGATCCTGCATTGCATGTACCGCTTAGTAGCAGTAGTAAAATCGATAGATTTGTTAATTGGCCATGTTGACCCATCAACAGTTCTGACCCAGCGAAAGCAGCTGACAGAAGTCGAAAGTAGATTTGAGGACTCCAGATATTACTACCAATTATTGGCTTCTCGTTTGAAGTGAGAAGGAAATGCAATATTTATCCAGCTGCACTGAGGTCGCCATATACATATATAAGTACTTCGGTAACCTGAGTAAGTACTCTCCGAGAGATTGTCAGCAAAATTAATTTGTCTGGCCTTTCTCCTTTCTCGAGGAGCTGGGTTGGATTGAATAAGCAATTTATTCCCACCCGCACGCAAAATACGCGTTTTGTCGAGGATTGTCAGAAATCTGCCTTAATAACATAACATCACACCTTGTATTCCCTGAAGGGTTCGGCATAGTTTTTAGTACACCATCGTTTTGCTAGTTATGTTTAAGTCCCATGTAATATTGGGGGCGAGCCTATTGCCATTAATTGGGTACAAATCCAGGCTCGGCTGCTACTGAGAAATTCCTAGTGGAAAAGCCGAATAACACTTTACCCGACCTGGGGATCGAACCCAAGATCCTATGCCCAACAGTCGCACTTGCGATCACTAGACCAACAAGGTCTGTTTAACCTAACCCTAAACCTAATATTTTATCCAGTTAACTATTCTGATGTGATATCACAAGCAACTGCCTTGAGGTTATTATATCTACACATGGTTTAAACAAAATCATGTAATTCTTTCAAACCCGTGATGTACTGCTGACATAGATTAACCCTGCACGGGATAATTTGGATTCGGATCCCGAGCGAATTCCCCGCCCGCTCGCCGCACGGTTATTTAACTTGGGGCGCTAAAATGCCTCACGTTAAGAAACCATGTTTACTTCTAGTATTTTTTTGTTTTATTGAATCCAAAATTATCCCCTGCAGTGTTAATCTATGTCAGCAGTACATCACGAGGTTTGAAGGAATTACATGATTTCGTTTACACCCACTATACGGGTTTCGCCAGAACGCTAAATACTTAAAGAGTTAAAAGAAACAGAATGAATCATACTTATCAGGATAACTTGCACAACATTTGAAATGCAATGTAACTGAACAGTGTACGCCTTTGATATCTGAATTGTGCAATGGATTTAACGTGAGCATCAGATCGAGCGGTCTCCATATTTTCCATGCTACTGTCTCACGGTTATCCACTACCGCATCACCGTAAATAGCCTATGGAAATGAAAATAAATGTTTCATTATTGTGGGAGGTTTTCGCTCAGCAATGGGATGATGCAGGCTGTCGGTGACATTTATAAGGGAAAAATGGTATACATAATTGATGAAAAGTTATTTGTCACATACATAGTTTATGCATTTTATCAAATATTGTATCCCAATTATTAGATGGCAGGGCTGAGGTGCTTATCATATTATTTGCAAAGTTAAGCAACGGTTGCTGCGGTCAGTCCATGGGGTGACCATTAGTTACACATCAAGCACCCTCTGTGCCTCAGAATACATGTTAAACAGTCAGTCCAGGGCATCATACGAATACCTCTGATAGTCATTACGGGTAGTCAGAAGCCTGAAAGTCTGACAACTGGTCTAACTTTAGAATATCGGCATGACCCAGTAACTGGGCTGCGGAGGTCTGACGGCAGTCTCTCTGCATAAAATACTGCTATACTGCTGATAAAATAAAGCTAGCCAGACCATTAGATGGTAGGCATGTCTTTAATGTTTGGTTGTACCAAATAATGTTTTTAGTTACTATATGATGATTTATCTTTGATCTAGTAATTTCCACAATGTGGTACCAAACTCTTTTAGTACTTACCTATAAATGCATGGTAAAACATTACTTTCTAAGAATCAATTAACAGGATTTTTAGAAACCAATAATTTATCAGTCTGGTGAATATGCAGGTTTTTTTTTAGCAGCCTTTGCTGAAGGTTGGGTACAAGAAATCCGTATAATTCTTATATTTATAAAAAATTATAACAAGGCTCCCATGTGTGTAAAAATAGTTACCTTGGCCTAATTAGGATTCCCGCTACGACTAGAATTTAAAAAAAGTCTATCCTTATGGAAATGAACCAACATCGCAATATAGAAATAACAATGTCTTATGAAAATGTGTATTTATTTTCATCATCCAGGAATGTTTTTATTTACAAAATAATAAAATAAATAACCTGTAACGCAGCTAATTCGTTGTCCTGACGTTCTTCGTTCGTTTCGTCGCACATTTTACCATAATGAAATGGACATAGTAACATAAAATGTATGTCAACAGTTAACACGAAACCGGATAGAATATTTTGCTATTTGAGCAAATAATTTTCAATCGTTTGAGAAATAAACCGCGCACCGCTGTAAGCAAAACAAATTTTTTGTGACGTTGTCGTCGTTGACGGTTGACGGCTGTCAATTTTTCATTGATTGACAGTTACAGTTTATGTTTCGTTCAGAAATTAAACTAAGTGGAACAGTATTGTATTTTAATAATTTTGTATATAGGTAGTTAGTTTTGTCTTTAGATTTGTATGTTTTTAGTTTCGTTTTATATTGTATATATTAGGTTTAAATGTAGGTAAATGATAATTGTGTATAGATAAATAATTTAATTGTATAATGTATGTAATAAAGTATTGTAGAGTAACAGTATACAATAATTAAGAAAAACTTAAGGACGCTATCGTGTTGCTTCCATGGAAGAACTGTTACTAAATAATAGTAACTGAGAAAATTACAATTGTACAATGGCGTATATCTGAGACCTTTAAATAAGAAGGATGCCAAAAAATAGGTGACTGATTTTTAGAATTGCGTAGCCAATGATAAAAACTGAACTCTTACAATTATGCCATGAGCGTCATGACTCACGACTATCGTTCCGAACGTCCGTGCGTACGTCACAGGCAGGGCCGGACTGGGACCTGAAATCGGCCTGGGCATTTGAGAGACGGTCGGCCCCGTGCTGGCAAAAAAAAATTCATTCCCAAGCGATTAAACGGACGACCTTTTTTTTGACATTCCCCTCACTCTTTCGATTTCTCCGACTGTGTGAGACCGGCCCATCAGGCCACACCGGCCCATCGGGCATTTGGCCGATTTGCCCGTATGGCCAGTCCGGGCCTGGCCATAGGCTTAATAGCGCCGCCATCTTTGATGATCGGTCCTAAGTGAATCGCCATACAAATTGTGTAGTAACAAAATAAAAGTAGGTAGCTCTCCATACATAAAATTGAGAAATGAAATTGTTATTTCATGCACCCCATCGTGTGGTATTAACGTTGGACCAGTCTAAATGCAATAAAGTACCTACTTTTTAGACTTTTTGACGGATTTTGAACCCTTTATGACACTCACGAGTGCAATAGAGTTGGCCAAATCTTTTTCGGGAACCACACGGAGACTGCTAACATTCGATTGGTATAAAATAATAATCCCGAATCCAGAGATCACTCTATTTATTTTAATTCATAAAAAAGGGTAAACCTAGGTACTTAATTACTTAGCCACGCATGCAAAATAAAAACAAACCAGGAAAATTTATCAATTATTTAATAGGTAGGTAAGTATTACAATCTCTTGTTTTATTATTCTTTTAACAATGGCCAAAACATATTGCAGGAAAATGAACTTTGTTTCGAACAACGTCAAGGACCATCGGGATAAGGTAATCCCTCCAAGAACTGACACCATCAGCATTGTTAAACGGGCGGAACTGTAACAGATATAACAATATTTTATGAACTTTGCTATACCCCTAGTACGAGTTTTCTTATTACGAAAACGTTAGTACGTAGGTAACCTTTTTTCTAAATCTTTGCCGCTCACAACGTCAGGGATGGCGAACCTTTACGTATCAACGTGCCATTTTTCTAAAGAAATGTTTAATGAGGTGACGTGCCATCAAATAATTTTGACTTTGTGATTATTGAGGATTATTGGGTAATATAATACCTACTTCACACTTTTTTCGTAGTGCATAATGAATTTTGTGATCAGTGACGTGCCCAAAATATTGTGTCTCGTGCCATTAATGGCAGGCGTGCCATTGGTTCGCCATCCCTGCACTAGGTTTTCTCCTGTATCGCGGGTGCGTTTACAGACACAAATCTTCACATGCACAAACGCCCAAACCAGGGTTAACTATTTGTAGGCCATACAAATATTGACCCAAGCGGGAATCGAACTCACGACCCGTAGCGCAGAAGCCAATCTCTCAGCCACTGCACCAAACGTGTCGTTAAACTGCCTCGTTGGTCTAGTGGTGGTAAGCGCGACTGCTGATCATGAGGCCCTGGGTTCGATCCCTAGGTCGGGCAAAGTGTTATTGGGTTTTTCCTTGTCGAATTCCCCAGTAGCAGCCCGGAGTTTGGATTTGTGGCCGGTTGATGGCAATAGGCTCGCCCCCTATTACATGGGACTTAAACATAACGGCGAAATGAGGGTGTTACTATACACCACTGCCTAATTCTTAATACCTAATTTACTTGAGCTCGCTAAACTCTATCTTTCTTACACTACCTTAAGGAAAAGGGACAAATATATTTTTAGCGAACTTACGAATACCCTTGCCGTTTTCATAATTTGCAAACTCGTACTCGGGATAGGTAGGTACTGAAGGCATTACCAATTAAGTAGGTAGATGTGATCGCAATAAGTGAAGCTACATTAGGATACAGCTGGTGGTTGCCCGGTCTGACACTACTAGGTTTTAAATCAATGTGTCTTTTCAACTTTTCAATGTACTTTATAGGGTTAATCGAAGACACCACTGACTTACGTTGAAGGAAAACATCATGAGGAAACCTGGACTCAATGGTCTGGTATCGTCAGCACGCAGTGAGCAGGCGTGTCTTGGTGATTAATACTCGTTCCTTCTCATTATGAGAAGAGGCCTTAGCCCTGCAGTGGGACATTATGTTATCAGTAGCTGGTAACACTGGACAATGTTGATAAAGAAGGGTAATCATCATGATGAATCAGCGTACCCGAAGTTATAAAAACACTGATCATTCGACGGAGCAGAGGATTTCCATGTCGAACAGCAGAAGATTTTTTTTTCACCTTTTATATCTGATTGCTTGTTCTTATTTTCTGATCTTGTGTAAATTATTATACATATATTGTGAACTAGCTTCTGTAATTAACCACTAACCCAATTAAAAGTACCTACTCTCAGTGGTGGAGAGTCTATGTTGGTTTCATTTACTTTATTTACCATGCTCCCAATCCTGACATACCGGTATTAGCTATAACTGTAATGGTAGATTCACCACTACACGTTTCTGTTGTATGTATTTTACAAATATTAAGCTGGTATTTATTTAGGAGGCAGCTACTCATGCTCTCGTCACCTCGTTGTCTTTTATAACATCTGAAGGAGTGATTGGTTTTATCAAATCAGTTTATACTCACGCTTCTAGACAATACTTCTGTTACGTTGGTAGATGGTCTGTAGACCATTCTATCGTTACCTCCCGACGTTCCAGACGTCATTGTTACCGATATTTCTTTGGTTGTCAAATCTTTTACTATCTGTAATGAATAGGTTTTTTATTATTTAATACTAAACTAGCTGTAAACAGTAAACAGGGTTCTGCCCGCGGCAAACGTTTTTACTTTTGATTATATTTTTACATGGGGGCTATCCTTTACTATAGTCCGCGCGGAACTAATTGGCCGCGCCTTAGGTATGTGAGCGGTAGGAGGGGGGTGCGAAACAATAGACGCGCTCTGTCAGTTTGCTTTGTCTTGTCTACCGTGCACACCCCCCTCCTGCCGCTCACATACCTAAGGCGCGGCCAATTAGTTCCGCGCGGACTATAATAAATTCTGAATAAAGTCAAGACAAGCTTATACATCAAAAAATATTATAATAATATGCTTAAATTAATGATTGGTTTTTCCTACGAGGAATAGACAGAAGTGTCAGATCTTTTAATAATGTTTCAGTACCATCCGATACTTCTAATTCTTGTCCCACAATCTCCAAGTCAGAAAAAAAATGCAATCAACACCAACAACTTACTTGAAACTGCAAAGTGATCAAAATATGTGTAAAGTCCCCGGTGTACCGCTGTACAGCACCTTCTATCGGAGTGAAGATCACATCGTAACCAAGCTTCGCATCCCTAAGGTTGAGCGTCCCAGTAACAACTGCCCTGGGGGTCACCACCCCATTAATAGTGGGACTGCCGACAGTATTCGTCATAGCTGTAACGTCAATCTTTTGTATGGAGACCAGGAAGCCATTGGTGTACACCGCGGTGCCGTTTACCATCCATTTGTACATTTGCAGACTGGAACGTTAATAAATGGAAATGTATATTAATAAGTTTTGGTATGCTTAGGGAGGGAGGGACAACGAAAACGAAACAGAGGGGCTCGTGGCTTTAATTAAAAACCACACGGATCATAAGATTTGCGAGGTGAATTGCGAGTCAAGCTCGTACGATCTTACTTTATATTATCAGTGATATTAGTTAGCTTCAGGGTGCTAAATCCTTTTCGCTCTAACTCGAACACAGTTTCCTGCATCACTGCTGAGAAGAATTCTGTGTGGTCCTGTACACGTGCCCTCTGTGCTGCAAATAGGTAACAAGAATGATTAATAGATTGGTATTTTTTCTTTCGTTGACTTACACCCATAATCTAAGACGTTCCTCCAAAACTTACTCGACTCAGAACGGCCTCGAAAACACCTTCAAAATTGTATTCTTAGTCGCAATTTCGAGTGAACTTTGTGGTTCCTCGACGGAGTCATTACGTCATAATTTGAATTATCTGAATGGCGCAAATAACGCCGCGATAAAAAATTGTAAGGACTATCGTAAGCATATTCGACAAAGTCTAAATTAATTTTTATTACCTACATACGAACTTTGACACTTCCTTCCTTAAGGTAGGTTCCGAGGTAACTTGAGTTTGACAGTCCTTACCTCGACTGAGGATAAGTCTCGAGTCGAGGACGTTTATGTCAACTTGGTAGTGAGTCGAGTAAGTTTTTGAGGAACGTCTTAGAATACGAGTGTTAGATTCTTCTATAAAGGCCACAAAACAATGATATTGTAGAGGAACGAGCTATGGTGTTCCTCCAACGAAAAGGGGGGATTATCCAACCAGGCGGGTCCTATGCCTGGCGGGCTACTGCCCAACAGATGTTTCTTTTTTTTTTCTATTCGACTGCTTGTAGATTGTCTTGCGGACCGTTTCTGCTTAACTGGGCAGTTATTGGTGAGACCTGAAGGGTCTCCAACCAATGAGGACGAGAGCTAAGACCAAGCTAACTACTACTACTAACATCATGACTAGCTAGGAACAACAGCACTAAGGGCGACCCCTAATGGGACTCGGACCTCGGCTTAGGGCGTTGCATGCGAGAGAACTGGGAGGGAGACAGCTTATTGAGGGCTGAATTAACGGTGTGCGCCCAATGTGTTGGTTTTATAATATACTATCTGTGTGTCAAATCTTGATATCGCGATGCAGGATTTGTGACGTCACATTTAAGAGTTGTGATTTGTTGTCCCTGCAGTCTGCTAGACTTTCGTCGTGCTGCATAGTTCGCTCTAATATGACAACTCCTTGGCCCCCCCACCCATCGACAACCTCTTGTGTATACCTTACTGCCCACCATTTATAAAACACGTGGAAAGAAGGAGGCTTTTACCAAACCTGATGTTTGTGGCAACATCGCAAATGTTCTATCCGGAGTATCATGTTCTTGGAGACCCCAGAGCCCTCCTCCATATTTGCTGAGGACTGCCACCATGTTGTTATAGTCGGTAAGATTACGAATACCACTCTGGATACCCATTACTTTCCCAAAACGGAGGGAATCCAGGAGGAATGAGGATTTATAAACAAAACAAGAGGTAACATGTTTAGTAGTAGACTACTACAGTGGAACCCGTTTATTACGACTTCGCTTAAAGCGATAATTCGCTTATAGCGGCTAGCGAACATCATTTAGTTTGGTTTCCATTGAAATTGTTAAGAGAAGAGGTCGTTTACAACGACCAAACGACTTCGGATATAGCGACGAAACCGCTTTTAGCGACGTAATTTCAAGGTAAAATAAAAAAATCTTCTGGTTACAACGACGCGTTCTTTATTTTGTTAGTAAATTAACTAACTTACATATAAATCGATGTTATAAATGATGATTCTCATTCAACTTGTAGAGATATAATGGAAAATGTTTTTATATTTTCTAAATTGTTATACACGATATTTCAACATAGCGAAATATGTACGGATGCGTAGAACAAGGGTCGCTTTGTACGACTAAATATCGCATGTCCCTTCGTCGTCGTTATAAGAAAACTCCACTATACTGGCTAAATAGTAAATATAGTCAAGTCATTTTAATTTTGTATAAAAGGTAAACAAACCTTTAATCGGGAAACATTCATTTTGCTTTGAGAATCCATTATACATACACATTTTTAGAAAACTTCAATTCTTATTCCTCAATTTATAATTTTGGTTTATAAAAATGTGTATTTTTAACAAATTCGTAAAGCAAAACTAACGTTTCACGATGAAAGTTTGTTTACTTTGTATACAATGTTTGAATGGCCGGATTTTATGCCCTCCGGACACGAGGCCAGTTCGCGAGTCAGTTCAGTACTCGCCCGTCGTGTACATTAGTTCACAGAACTGTCTTCAAATGTATTCGTACACGAAGCCCGTGAAAGGCCAGTGGGTGGCGGAAGGCATTAGGTACGTAATTACGATGACTTACCCCATCTTATCTCTCCAAAAACAACAGCCAACCACGCAAACAAAAGTAAAACCTTCTTCATGATCACTACAAGCGAAATTAAAAAATCGAATAGACAGAAAATATAAACCTAATTAGATAATTAATTAAGAATGCACTGAATTATGATAGGTATTTAAATTTCCAGTAAAATCTTCTAATCAATAACGTATTTAATCTGATAATTATACATATAAGATATGATCTGGTAATCGGGTAATAATCTTATAATTAAGATTAATTTAGTGATCGGGAGATTAAAGATTAGTTAATATCTTTTTATCAGGTCAGTCTAGCGGTTGAAAAAAGCAGTGATAGCTTACTGGTGTGACCGTTGGACTGCCATGTCATAGGTCTCGAGTTCTAACCCAAGGCACGCACCTCTGACTTTTCGGATTCATGTGCGTATTGTATAATTATCACTTGCTTAAAAACGGTGAAGGAAAACATCGTGACGAAACCGACATGCCTGAGAGATTTCTCGACGCCATGTGAAGCCAAGTCAGAGGCTCATAGGTGGCATAAATTCTGACACCAGGTTAGCAACTAACCACAAGAAAAGAAGAAGCGGTTGAATGTTTACTTTTCAAGTGAGATGGTCGGTTTGATCCCGGCCCACCTCTCTGAGTTTCCGAATTCATATCTGAATTATCACTTGCGTTAACGTTGAAGGAAAACACCGTGAGGAAACCTGCACAACTGGGACGGCTTATTTTTTTCTCGATATGTGTATTCCGCCAACCCGCATCAGGCCAGTGTGGTGGACTAAAGCCCAAACCCTTCTCATTTTGAGAAGAAGTCTGTCTGCAGCTGTGGGACAATGGCTGATTGTGTTACGTTATCTTTATCTACGCGAATTGATTTGATACCGATTTCAGATCATATCGCTTTATTACATAGGTCTTATTACATTAATTGCTTACGTAAGGACTCGAAACTTATGAAGGACAATAATGGACATACATAAACATAACATCACGCCTTACATTCCCCGAAGGGTTCGGCAGACTCTCGTTTCGCCAGTTATGTTTAAGTCCCATGTAATAGGGGGCGAGCCTATTGCCATAAACTGGGCACAATTCCAAACTCCGGGCCACTACTGAAGATATCCAATAACACTTTGACTGACCTGGGGATCGAACCCAGGACCTCACGATCAGCAGTCGCGTGCGAACATTTTTGTATCGATGCTGGCATAGCTACCCTGCCGCCATTTTCAACTAATTACGCATATTACGTAATTAGATCATTTTTATAATGATTGTCCTTGTTCTCATGGCGATTTTTACCGCCAAATATCTCGACAACGTGACACTTTAGAGCACCATATTGCTGAATTTTTTGTTCGTTTGTGTCCTTTACCCATTTATTTATATACAAGTTTCAACGAAAAAAAAAACAGCAGGGTGGCTATGTCAGCTTCCATAGACAAAATGTTCGAATCCCTTTATCAAAATACTATTTTCTAGCAGTAAACTGTAACCTATCGTAATTTGTAAAAAAAAATGTCGTTGGCAAATCATTCATAATACACATTTGAAACATTGAGCAATTATCTCGTACTTTTGACGTACACAAGAGACTGTAGAAGAGAAGTTAAAAAAAAAAAACACACACATTAGTGGAGTAAATATAACTATTATTTATTCAAATTACAGTTGCAATGATAAGGTTTCGTCCCAATTAGGCTTCTTTAAGTAGCGCAGTTATAACAGAATGTCGGAAACGGGATTTGCTTAGTTACCAAGTCGTAGGCAATTGGTTGAAATATTTCGGGGCCCCAAGCGTTGATGCTGGCAGATGTGATCGTTGCTGCGTTAAACTGAAATATATTTTGTGACGTAAATCTAAGTGTACGACTATGCCAGTGGCGTGCATTGCATATAGGCAATTAAGCAGTGCCTACCTCATAAGATATAATTAACTACTGCATCTTTAATTATTACTATAAATAAAATAAGCGTGTTTGGCTATGATTTCTTTTGGTCAGAATCGTATAGAAATGGGCTTAAGCGTACAATTGAAAGGCGACGTCGCTAGTGCCTGCCTACCTAGTCCGAAAACTGATACACGCCACTGGACCATGCATAAGATTATTGAAAAGGATGAGTGTGCAGTCTCTTGAATACTGCAGTCAGACAGACTCCGCATGGGCCACTGAATTGCTCGAGACACATTTCATAGCCATTTGTTTTTAGCTGCAGGCTATAAACCAAACGGTAGCGATTAACTGTGTCTTGAGCACCTTAATGTTGATATATTATCATGGTTAACCCGGGTATTCTCTTCCTGTGACAGCTAGGACACAAGCCAAGACTACATGATAACACCATTAACCACTAGGTTAATTTTGTTGTGATTAGGAAGGAATACTAAAACAAATCGTGATGTAGTCTTGGGCAACCGCGGGAAGAGACGATCTTTTTTTTATTCGGCCATGACAGTTATAGGCGTCGTCTTAAATGGCGACCAATCGCGCCATCGTGCGAATGTTCAATCAAATATCTTAATACTAGTCACCCGCCCCGGCTTCGCACGGGTGCAATATAAATACTAATGTGGGGCATATAAACCTTTCCCTTGAATCACTCTATCTATTGCTGAAAACTGCACTAAAATTTGTTACGTAGTTTAAAAGATCCAATCGTACAAACAGCGGGAGCGACTTTGTTTTATACTATGTAAACATTCGTAGTATATACTAATTGAAACTTTTACGAAGGCTTATTAGGCTCTAATTGTTTTATTCAAAATCGTTAAAACCATTAACATAATTGATTAAACATTCGCAGATTCGTCTTATGTTCTTACCGTTGAAGATAAAATGTCAGTCGTGTTATCTATCGGCCTAAAAGCTGGAGCGCGGCTAGTGTTCGGCACAGTTCCGACGACCGTCACCTCTATATCATCTGTGAATACGTCTTTGATGATCTGAAAATACATGACAATATTAACCATGTGGGTCTTAGCGAAGCATGCAGACGAATTTGTAGAATCGCGACCTCGCCGCGCATTCGACAAACAAAGCGTCGCTGGGCAGTGAAAACCTCGTAAAGCACAAATTCATTTTTATTTTTAGTTATTCATTTGTTGGGTAAAAAACCTTGTAATGCTTATTTAGAACGAACGTGCACAGCTTTAAGATGAAATAGATTGATGAATAGATAATAGAACAGAAGAACCTTACATCTACACTTCATACTTTTTTTTTAACTGGCAGTTTTTAGCTCCTCCTGTTAAATTAGGTTCATTGCAATTACAAGGTCTTCACTGCCCAGCGACGAAAGGCTCTTTTTGGATCCAAAATTAGTTGGGCAATCCCAAAAAACGGACGTGCGAAACCGTAAACAATCATAACCAAGAGTGACTGATTGGCTGGCTGACTGACTAGATAGATCTCAAATTGCATTTATCGAAGTCCAACCGCACACGCCAAGCGCCCGCCTTGCGCCCGCCTCATGCCATGTTTCGATAAATGCAATTTGAGTTTTATTGATGTGTCATAAGACTCAAATTATATACAAAAAAATTCAAAGCAAGTTAGAGGCGGGTGTTGACGCGCGTGGCGTGCGCTTAGCGGGCGCGTGTCGTCTGAAAGCAGCCTAAACAGCTGAAGATTTTTGGCAGAAATGTGAAACTTGGAAGAAATTTTTCTTAGAGGGTGTAGGTCTCTACACCCTCTCAGAAAAGAGCTTTAGGAGAAAGGATTTTTCAAAATTCAACCCCGGATGTGATGGGATTTTTAGAGTTTACGCGGACGAAGTCTTGGGTGAATGCTACACTGGATATGGTGGACCACTTCGGCTGTTGAATATATCACGTGAATCTGGTCATGCTGTAACAATCAACGATAGTGCCACCAAATTAGCTGTTCTGGTAACAGCGTTGTTACTGGACAAGTATGACAGTGGAATGTCATTTCATAATGGTTAGGTGGCTTTAGTTCCAATTTTGTCCATTTGAACAGCAAAGCTGGTGGCCATCTAATAGTGCATTATGATAGGTAATAATGGAGACCATACTCTGAACAACTTGGAATTCAGTCTCTTTCTAACATGACGCCTGTATTCCGGCTCATTTCGCCGTTATTTTTAGGTGCCATGTAATAGCAGGCGAGCCTATTGCCATCAACCGGGCACACATTCAGACTCCGGGCTGCTACTGAGGAATTCCACACGGAAAAACCCAGTAACACTTTGCCCGACCTGGGGATCCAACCCAGGACCTTACGATCAGCAATCGCGCTTCCCACCACTAGAGGCAGCCAAAAACATAATTTCGTAATTTGTAAAACTTACAGAAAAAGCATACGAGATCAGCGGGTGTACGTATATCACAGTGTACCGATGGTTTCCATCTTCTAAGTCGGCTTCGACGTCATACCCAACAGCTACGTCATGCATCCTCAAAGTTCCTCGCACAGTGACAGTGGTTAACCGAGTAACAGAGCTGTATAACCAGACTTGCTGCACTGTTGATTGTTGAATGTCCACATGCTGCATGGAGACGAGGAAGCCGTTGGTGTACTTGACTGTTCCAACGACATGGGTGTTTATGACAGTTTCACTGTAAGGTAAGGCAAAGACCATTATTTAGATTGATAATCCTGATGATCCTGCGTCTTCATGAATGCAGCCTGAAGAAGTTCTGGATGCCAACAGAAAGCAGAATAACCAATCAATTGACAGGGCCGTAGTTAGAGACTCTAGAGCCACGAACAGCATGTGAACCCGAGTGAGAGGCCTCGGAGACCACACCACAATATTGGAGCAGTATCTAATTAATATTCATACAGCTGGATGAGAGAAGTCGAGGATCGAGCTCAGTGGTGTGCCCTGAGACAGGCCTAAGTCCAGCAATAGACTGCTAAAGGCTGATGATGATAATCAGGATTCACAGGGGTACTGATCAAGAATAACTCCGTCGTATTTCCTTCCGTCGCCGGGTAAAGGAGTCATAAGATGCGTCAAACCTGGCACCATAATGGGACGTAGTTTAGCAGAAAGGATTCAATTCACAAAATTGTCAAAAATGAGTTATTGGTACCAAAATGGTCTATAAGGTAGGGCTTTACATTTAGCAAAAAGATCCAAGAAAAATACAAAGGAAATACGTTTTTTGTTATAGGGAACCAAACCACATATTAGGCAGGTATTTTCTTTTTATTACCTATAAAGACCTTACCTGCTTAAATCATCCAACCCTATATTTTCCTAAATAAGTCCAGAAATACACAATATAACCATCAACCACCGATTTTACCAAGGATGTGTAATTACGTAACAAAATCTGAATACAGCATCACTGAAGAAAACCACTCTGAACTTAAAACGTCAATAACTCAAAAGTGACTCTGTATGAGTCTTTTCTGCTTAACTACGTCCAATTGCGCCCGAAAAATGGCAATAGGTTTACTATACACATGAGATTTGATACAAAAGGCAAAACGTAGGGTGTACGGGCTCCTGCAATAGGAGAACGTATGGGACTTACTTCAGTTCTTGGACGTAATCAGGCAGTTTCAGGTTGCACCATCCCGCGTCTTCCACAGTATTGACTGTCTTCGTTATAACTTCTATCATGTAACTAGCATGGTCGACCAGTCGGATATTGCTTACTGCAAGTAAAAAAGAAATTGTAACCAGTAACCGTACAATGCCAAATAAAGGCCTCTCAATAATCACTAAGTAGAGAATCAAAGAGAATATAAGTAGCATAACCAGCCCATTACTGTCCCACTGCTGGGTACAGTCTTCTTTTCAGAATAAAAAGTGTTTAGGCCTTAATCTACCACGGTGGCCTAGTACGGCTTGACGAACTATACACACCATTGAGAACTTTTCGTCTTAGATGTGCAGGTTTCTCACGATGTTTTCCTTCACCGTTAATGACTTTTTGGAGCCCTCTCAGGTGTGCAGGTATCCTCACTGTTTTCCTTCACCGTTAACGCAAATGATAATCAAATTCTGCTCCACGCATTATTTCGAAAAGTTAGAGGTGTGGGTCGGGATTGATCTCAGATTATGGAAGGCTACCGTTCAACCTTTCACTGCTTTGTCTGACAGTCAAAGAGGAATTGCCATAATCAGAAAAGTTAGTCCAAAGCTCATGGCTGATCACTTTTGGCTGTGGCGAATGGCTCGTGACATAAAGCTTTAAAATGGAAAAGATGATTCATCATCATCTCCCTACCGTTATCCCACACTAGGTGTGGTCGGCACAACATGTGTTTCTCTTCCATTCTCCTCTATCAGCCGTCATCTCAGTACTCATTCCTTTCTTACCCATATCATCCTTCACACAATCCATCCATCTTTTGTTTGACCTACGTCTACTTATATATCCATCCAAATTCATATTTAACCCTCTTCTAGTAACATGCCTTTCTTCCCTCCACATAACATGCCCATACCACGCTAACCTATTACTCCTCAACTTTTTAGTCATTGGCGCTACTTTCGAACTTCCTTCGACATACTCATTCCTCACATTCCATTCTTATCACGCCACATATCCAGCTCAACATTCGCATCTCCGCTGCATGGGCTCTCCTTTCATCCGTAATAACATGGAAAGGGTGATTGAAGACCGATTCCTATAATTTACGGAGCGTTATCAGTTAAAATGAAGACTCTTGTATCTTTAGTAACAATGAAGCAAATACTCCATAGCTATGTATAGTACCTAGACCCTGCGAAATGTTAGTTGCTATCACACGTAAAATTAGCTTACGAGTCTATTTATATATTATGCCCAGTGTGGGAATTCATAATGTTACCATTGGTAAGCAAAACTATTAGTTTTTGGTAATAGGAACCGGGCATAAATAATATAAATATACTTACCAACGGTAGCCAATGCATAACCGCCGAACAAAACAATCAAGAAACTATACAACTTCATCATTTTAACAATATTCACTATACAAAATAAATTGTAACACCAATATTAAAGATCTAAGGAAAAATACAGAAATTTCTTGATGAGATTTCGATTGGCTATCGTGAATTAATTAATTAGATAAGATAGAGATTGATTGGTAATTGACGTATTTACGATTACCTGTCTAGGTGGATGACTTTCGTAGATAAAAGTACATTGCATTTTTTTTATTCTTGTCTTGATCGCCTTTGGCCCTAGTCTCACCTGATGGTAAGCGTAGACAAAGTCTAAGATGGAGCACACGAATCCAAGGAACAGGGATATGGAGGGATTCCCCTATACGCCTCTGGATCTCACATACACACGACGGAACACAGTAAACTGCTTGGGGGGTGGTAGCTAGCCAGGCGGACCGTATAGATCCTACCACCAAGCGTGCTGGGTTTTGAGCATTGACTTTTTTTCGGAGATGCCTATATCCAACCTCTCTCATACATTCGTTTCATTGTGCGCCCGTGTAGGCGTTGCCCAACTGTATGCATTGTAAAACGTGGCTGAACTATGCTGACTGCGTGGCCTACGCCCCCGTATTATGCTTAGGCTAATCGTTGATACCTATTTTGTATCTTTTCTATCTACGTAGTTGGGCAACATTGCCGACTTCAACCGGGGTCACCTCGGGACACCTGTACCGTAGTATCCTAACATAATTGGAAGAATCTCTTAAACTAGCTGTGTCCTCACGGCTCCGCCCGTAGCCTATGTTACTCAGTGATAATGTATCTTTCTAACGGCAAAAGAATTCTTGAAATTGGTTCAGTAGTTTTTAAGTTTATTCGTTACATACAAAAATACATATCTTTTATCTTTATAATATTAGTATAGATAAATGCTAGTAAAATGAACTCTAAATTCAAAATTACCTTTTTACCCAAAGCAAATAAAGCCAACGTTACTCTCAATCCATTTAGATTACGCTGTCAAATTCCTGTTCCCCTTTCAAGTTGACATGTGTCCGGTCACCTGTCAAAATGTGTCGATTCGACCGGACCTCTGTCAAGTCTTGTAACGTGTCAAGTTTGAGGACTTGGCTCAAGGCAGAAACTCTGCCGATTTGCGATTTTATGAATGGTTATAACATAACGTCACGCATTGTACTCCCCGAAGGGTTCGGCAGAAGTGTTTTAGTACATAAGTTTCACCAGTTAAGTTTAATACCCATGTAATAAATAGGTCGCGAGCCTATTGCCATTAACCGGGCACAAATCCAGATTCCGGGCTGCTACTGCAAAATCTCTAATGTAAAAACCCAATAACACTGCCCGACTTGGGGATCAAATGCAGGAGCGCATGCTCAGGTGTTTTTTTTGTCTGTAAAAGAACCGACGATACATCGAAAATCCTAGTGAATGGCAAAGTTTCTAAAATAAAATATTATATAGATCTAGATTATGGATTGCCTTTTTGGTCTAGTGGTCGCAAGCGCGACTGCTGAGCATGGGGTCCTGGGTTCGATGCCCATGTCAGGTAAAGTGTTATTGAGTTTTTCCATTAGGAATTTCTCAGTAGCAGTCGCGAGTCTGGATTTGTGCCCGGTTAATGGTAGGCCCGCCCCCTATTACACGGGACTTGCAGCCATATTCTAAGACGTTCCTCTAAAACTTGCTCGACTCATACTCGACTCAGAACGGCCTCGAAGACACCTTCAAAATTGTATTCTTAGTCGCAATTTTGAGTGAACTTTGAGGTTCCTCGACGGAGTCATTACGTCATTATTTGAATTATTTGCATCGCGCAAATAACGCCGCGATAAATAGTTGTAAGGATTATCGTAAGCATATTCGATAAAGTCTTCAAAATTCATTTTTGTTACATACGAACTTTGACACTTCCTTCCTTAAGGTAGGTTCCGAGGTACCTTGAGTTTGACAGATGATTCTTTACCTCGACTGAGGAAAAATCTCGAGCCGAGAACGTTTATGTCAATTATGGCTGAGTCGAGGTGGAGTCAAGTCGAGTAAGTTTTGGAGGAACGTCTTAGAATATGGGTGTTAAACATAACTGGCGAAACGATGGTGTACTAAAACACCTCTGCCGAACCCTTCGGGGAATGTAAGGCGTGATGTTACGTTATCTAGATAACATTAAATTCTGCGCGATAACTTCAGCCTGCATTTCTAACAATCGGTACTGGACAGCCATTATTTGTCAATCAGTATACTTCAAACAACGCACTAAATTCTAATTCTTCCTGTAGTTATCACAGCTGTTACTCAAAGCCGTGCACGTTCGACCTGCTGATTGCTTAGGTGTGATCGGTAGCTGTCATTTTTAACCGACTTCAAAAAGGAGGAGGTTCTATATTCGATAAGTTTTTTTTTTTATGTATGTACACCGATTACGCTGAGATTTATGATCCGATTTACGTGATTCTTCTTTAGTTTGATGCGAAATAGTTGCCATTTGGTCCCATAAAAATTTAAAATAGTTTGGCCCAGTAGTTTTCATTATATGAACATTTTTATTTTTTTATGAACATTTTAGTTTACTTGGATGATGTAATTACTCTACCTGATGTAATCTAGAAAAATCCTACTGTAGTTTACAGAACAACCTATTACAGACACTAAAAAGGAAAAAATAACAAGAAAACTACGTTTAAAAAAACCGACTTCAAAAACTAAAAAGTATAAAATAACTTAATATAAAATTAACAGTTTCAGAAGTCGGTGCCTTCAATTTGGTTCAGCGTGGATTAGCACCGACTTCTGAAACTGTGAATTTTATATTAAGTTATTTTATACTTTTTAGTTTTTGAAGTCGGTTTTTTAAACGTAGTTTTTTTTTTCTCCCTTCAGTCTAGTGTTACGATGGAGCAGGCTTGGACTGGACATACGGGGAAATCGGGCAATCGCCCGATGGGTCGGTGTGGCTTGATGGGCCGGTCACACAGTCGGAGAAACCGAAAGAGCGAGGGGAACGTCAAAAATAAAAGGTCGTCCAAGTATCGCCTATCGCTTGAAAAAGAAGCCGCAAATTGTTTGTGTTAGTAAATGCACCTAAGAATCCTAAGATACATTAGAAAGAGTGAGGGGAGTGCCTAAAAAAAAACGTCGTCCGTCCAATCGCTTGGGATTGATTTTTTTTTTGCCAGTACTGGGCCGACTGTCTCTCAAATCCCGGGCCCATTTCAGATCCCAGTTCAGCCCTGCGATGGAGTAATACTTTTACAACGGAATAAATCAAACTGCCGGCATTTCAATATCTTACTGTGTCTGTACAGGTACATAGGTGACGTCATCGTGTCGAGGCGTATTGTCGCTGAAATGAAAATCAGCGCTGCAGTGCTGCTCTGTGCGTTTTGCACGGTTGACCCATATTTTCTTAAGGTTCTTGTTTGTTTTTTTTTATGAGTGTCTCCTCCGTCATATTATTAAGTCGGAAATAAATTATATTTCTTTCTTTCTTTCTTTACCCGAGTACCCCTATGGTAAAAGATTGTTATAAATTCTAAATTGGGTTTACGTGTGTTGTTGTTAGCTTGTTTTATTTCACTGTTGAGTAAAGGTTTTTTTCCAATGACTTTCAGAGCTTTCGGACTAAAGTTTTAGGGTTGACCTACATCTGTCAGCACAGAATCGCGTTTTTTCATGGTCTATCGTTTTCTGAAGCTCAGACGCGTCATTTAATAGAGCGAGACAGACAGCGTGAGTGCTATCGTTATCCCACCAGAAGACTTAGTAAAATGTAAATATAAAGGACATGTTATATTTTTGTATGGAAGCTGGGCTTTGGCTGTGAACAGAGAAGAGATATTTTTTTATGAAAGTACATAAAATATGGAGCTTTCGTACCTATATATTTTTATTTTTTTTAAAAGCATCCTTCTATCGTTTTTTTTTAAATTTAAATAATTAGAATTAAAAAATAAAGTTGCAACCCACAGTTGTTAACCCATAATTATTAATTCTGGCAACACTTCTATTGGATGACATTTATTGTCATTGTCAACGTCAGTCATTGTCAAAAAGTCAAATTCAATTCAACTTACTATTATTCATCTGTTGTCTGTTATTGTGACTGTGGTTCCTGTGTTTTTGACTATGTACCATTGTTTTGAGTTTTTTTTATTTGACCTGGCTTTTAACAACAATAGATAGCGATTTTGTGTGACAACTTTGACATGATTAGACATGATTAGACATTGATAACATTACTGACAATGACAAGTGACAACCTTGCTACATACAGTAAATATTTTCTTTTATTATATTGAGACAAGGGAATCAATGCCATAGGTACATCCAAACCATTAATTCATTAATTTTATTTTAATTTAAGTCGTTTAATATTATTTTAATATTAGGATAAATATTATGCTTTCAAAAATGATATATATCATTTTTATTTATAAGTTTTTTATCAGTTTATTAGTTTTTTAACAAAAAAATATCAGGATTTTAAATGTTTTATAATTAAATAATGGTGCTTAAAAAAAATGTTTTTGTATGCACGTCCTAGACAGTTTTCCCTATCAGAAAAACCGCACATGGAAGCGGTTCAAAATAAAATTATTTTTAGCCCATTTCATAACATGTCCTTTTAAATCTTATGACTTGGACCATTTGACACGCACCACCTGAGCCAATCGGAATACTAATGAAGTTTTTGTGGTACCCACTCAAATGGAAGGGTTGGAATTAACTGGTTATTTAAAATAAGGATAAGATTTAATTCGTTATTACTTACAATTAAATTAACTTAAAAAAAATCAAACATAATGCTACAATGACAACGGACAGAGTTGTATGAAATAGGAAATCGTTGATACCATGTTGTTCTTCTAAACAGCGCATCTTGTATGGTCACACAGACGCTCAAAGGTCGTTGTCCGTTTTTCCACCTGCCTTCAGACTTTAGTAAGTATAAAATTATTATTGACTGCTTTGTTGGTCTAGTGGTCGCAAGCGCGACTGCTGAGCATAGGGTCCAGGGTTCGATTCCCAGGTCGGGCAAAGTGTTATTGGGTTTATCCATTAGGAATTTCTCAATTATAGCAGTCTGGATTTGTGCTCGATTAATGGCAATAGACTCGCCCCCTATTACATAGGACTGGCGAAACGAGGGTGTACTAAAAACACCTCTGGCGAACCCTTCGGGAAATACACGGCGTGATGTTATATTATGTTAAAATTATTGATAAAGAGCAGTGGTGGCCGTGGTAACGGCCCCGACTTACGAGTTGTATGTCGTAGGTTCGAACCCAGCCAGGCGCATTACTTTGTGTGATTTATTTCATCACCACTGCTCTCAAAACGGTGAAGGAAAACATCGTGAGGAAACCGGCAAGTCCTAGAACCAAAAAGAATACGAAGACATGTGACATCTACCAACCCGCACTGGGCCCGCGTGTTGGATTACGGCCCATTCCCTCTCACAGAGAGGAGGCCTGTGTCCCAGCAGTGGGAACATTATAGGCTGATGATGATGATTGATAAAGTTTTTAAATTTAGGATACCACTCCCATTTTCTGCTAGCATTAAAGTTAGAAATCAAATGTCTACAAGCTATATCCTCTCCACTTATCGTCACAAATTAAATACTCGACTATAACATTTTAATGTTCTGAGTGTAAGGAATGTCATCCACTGTTAGCGGGCGTCATTATAGCTTGGCTTTTTTAGTATCGAAAGAGCCCGTTCATACAGCGGATCCGTTGGTACTGGATGTGTTGCTCACATCAGTACCGACGGATCAGTTAAACAAATGGCAATTGCGCCGCGTCTGGCAGGCAGGATACGATAAAAATGTCAGACCAGTATTATTCTGGATTCGGAATACTGTCGTGTATGCGAACTCGCTCATATATACAGGCGGCATCACCAAAATAAAAACGGATGCGCTAAAACGGGTCCTGTAAACAGTTTCTGTGTGAACTAGCTGTTACCCCTACACGAATAAAGACGGATGCGCTAAAACGGGTCCTGTAAACAGTTTCTGTGTGAACTAGCTGTAAAAGCTATGTTTAACGGGAAATTTCTCATCAATGTTACCTAAATAAACACTAGAATTGTTTGCGGGTTTGGCGTGGTTAGAAATGGCACAAAATAGAGAGGTTTGGAAGGCAAAAGGGGAGGCCTATGTTCAGCAGTGGGAAAATTATTAGGCCAATAAGAAGAAAAAAAATTAACTGTCATGGATGAAGAAATCAGTGGATATGGAAGGCAGAGGAACGACTGCAGCTGTGACGTAACCAAAACCGGTGTCATTTAAAATAACAGCAGTGATAACCTTGTGGTGTGACCGTTGGACTGCCAAGTCATAGGTCTCGAGTTCGAACCTAAGGCACGCACCTCTGACTTTTCGGATTCATGTGCGTATTTCTTAAAAACGGTGAAGGAAAACATCGTGAGGAAACCGGCATCCCTGAGAGATATTTCTCGATGGCATGTGAAGTCAAGTCAGAGGCATGTGGCGGCATAAACTCTGACACCAGGTTAGACACTAACCACACGAAAAGAAGAAGAAGACATACATACATAAATTCACGCCTTTTTCCCATGGGGGTAGGCAGAAACTATAGAACGCCACATGCTACGACCCTTACATACTCCTTTCGCTTCATCCACATTCATACATCTTGTCATACACGCACGACGGTTGAGAGTACTACGCACCTGTCGTTTGTGAAGAATATCACCAATAACATCGATTTATGTCCTTCTAGGACGTCCTCTACCGGCGTTTCGATTGCCATCCGCCTTATAAATTCCTTTTGTTAATCACCGTTCACTCATCCTTTCAACATGACCAAACCATCACAAGAAGAAGAGTCATTTAAAATTATTCAAAAACGCACACACATTAAGAAATAAAAGAGGTGTGCAATGGCAGAAGCCAAGACATTGAATTACTAGTAAGTAATTCAATGTCTTGTACTTGGTCTGGGTAGCCAGTTCTGAAGAGCTATAGCTATAAATTATCTTCAACAGTGTAGCAGCGTCTCAAACGGCCGTTTCATAGCAAGTACATGTTTACTGCTTATTTTTACGATCATTTAAAAAGCTCTATAAAATACATAGAATACGAATTGGTAGTATAAAACAGTGGGTGAACGTGTTGATGTGAATTTAAGATATTTTTGGCTGTCAAGCTTTTTAATAAAAAACCTATTATAACTGTTGGCTGGCTAGTTGGTCTAGTGGTCGGAAGCGCGACTGCTCATCATGAGGTCCTGAGTTCGATCCCCAGGATGGGCAAAGTGTTATTGGGTTTTTACATTAAGAATTTCTCAGTAGCAGCCCGCAATATAACTAAAGATTAATCTCAATAGGTAGTTACACCGCCTGGTTGGTCTAGTGGTCGCAAGCGCGACTGCTGAGCATGGGGTCCTGGGTTCGAACCACAGGTCCGGCAGTGTTATTGGGTATTTCCGTGTGGAATTCCTCAGTAGCAGCCCGGAGTCTGGATTTGTGCCCGGTTGATGGCTATAGACTCGCCCCCTATTACATGGGACTTAAATATAACTGGCGAAACGAGAGATGTCCTATAAATACCTCTGCCGAAGCCTTTGGGGAATACAGGCGTGATGTTATGATGTTATGTTATGGTTGCAAAAAATTGCTAAAAATAAGTTTATGTGACCACTTAGTTCTGTCTGCAGTTGTGAAATGTTTTATTGCCAAAAATCATAGTCGATCGATTTAAACTTTTAATAGGATATCGGTATTATTCGGTTACTGGGGGCGAATTCCGAAGTTTCGGCTGACGGATCGCACGTTTTCCAACCATGATAGTGTTCCAATCCAACGATCGATTCAATTTTCGCGATTTGTTTGACAATACTTTGATCGTGTATTTATAAGTTTGTAGGGGAACGAGGTGTGGTGTTCCTCCTACGAAAAGTGAGGATCCTCCTACAGGCGGGTCTTGTGCCTGGCGGGCTACTGCCCAACTGTTGATGCTGGGAAGTTGTATAATTACATACTAACTCCGTGTCAAATCTTGATACCGCGATGCAGGATTTGTGACGTTTCATCTGACAGCTGTCATTGTTGTCATTCAGCTGTCATTGTTGTCACTGTCATCTGCTAGACAATCGTCGTGTTTCGTAGTTCTCATGTGGCGTGATAGATGCCGCCACAAGTTCGATATCCATCGTTGTTTTCTTTCGAAGCGAAACTGACGTTTTTTGTAGTAAGCCACCTGGGACATAAAATTCAGATAGTCGCTTCGTGTGAAATTCTGTTATGCAGCATATCAGGTTTGACTGGAAGCCGAACTTAACATAGTTGGGCAAAGGCTTGGCATATGGATATTTCTAGGGCTTTCAATGGGCATGTTTTTTTTCAGGGTGAAGCAAACTCAGTCAGACAGTAATTATTTGTCTTTTCAATCAATCTAAGTGCAGAATGGGATTATGGGTTAATTTCACCCCATAAACTTATTTTTGAGGTGCAAATAAGTATAGACAGGGTCTGGCATTGGTCTGCCTATTTTGGGTAATTGTTCTGTAGACATGAAAGAAAGAAAGAAAGAAAGAAAATTTATTTATTCAGCCAAGAACACTGACAGCATAAATAAAATAAACAAAGAAAGAACAATATAATAAGAATTAAACACAAATTTTATGCTGTCGAGCACGTCCATGCCGAAAAGGTCACCAACTCAGCATATGCTAGGCGTCAAAACACCCAGCGCTGATTTTCAGCTGGCACCCCCGCAGTGACACAAGGATGGAGGTAGTTAATTTTAAATATATATTCTATTATACTTGAATGGATAAAAGTGTTTTATAATGTGTCAATAAACTACAAAAATATAATAAAAGATAAAAACTACTTTTAATATAATTTGTGACATGGGTGGCGAGTTGACTGAATCTAGACCATTTACCTATTCTTTCCTGTGCCAGGGTTTTCAGGGTGGGGTAGATGGGGCGCTTGCTCCACCCTGAATACGCCTATGCTTTCAAGTCTCGTTATATACCTACTCAAAAACGTGCCATAATAATAATATTACCTATACTTTGCATTTTAAAAGGGTGATTAACATATTACACTGACCCTTACACGTCAGCAAGTTCAATGAATTGGTACACTGCCGGCCTGAATAAAGGATTCAGTGTTAGTAACTTAATTTGTATTATAACATCGATGCGTCATCTTCCTACAAGTATGAAGAATATTATTTTTTCACCTTGCTAAGTTGGAATTAACTAAACTCAGTAAAAAGTTCTGATGCAGTGTTAACTAAAAGGCTCTCTGGGGTAAATGGCGATCGAATATATTAAAATTACTATTGCATTTTATTGATAATTGATTCAAAATGGAATTTAAATCCGAATATCTTATCCGGTTTCTACGTCAAGCATTAAAGAAACAAGAGCTCAAATATTTTCCATTGAATTGGTTCGGTGTGCAACCAAGTGATTGTATATTCAAATTGATTGATAGAATCAAAAATTATAAGTATTACAATACACACGTTGATTATTCGATCAAAGTCTCTGACGTCAATTAACGAAAGATCAGCACGAAGAAATTTATATAAAAAAATGCAATATTTTTATTTTGTATCTTGGGTATTCTTATTTGGCCAGCATTGCATAATACTCGCCAAAAGCTGAACAAGTGACTGGCTGGGCGGTGATTTATACGGGTCAACCTGAAAATTTTGACGTTCTGAAATATTGCGTATCACGATGAAATGTGACTGGATAAAAATTTAACTTATTTCTTGGCTTAAGTGAGTTTTTGTGTTATAGATAGGGGCTTACTTAATTCGTTTTTGTTTACGTATCATCTATCTTATCATAGTTAAGTGTTATGTGAATAAAATTAAGCTTTTGATAGCTGATAAAGTTGAGTAGTATTGTGCATATTCTGGGTCTATTTGTTGTTAGCGATTCCAGGATTTTTGTTACACGCAAAAAATTATGCCTAAATAATGACAAATAGTGACCAAAACGAAATAATTTGCGACTCAATAGTTTTCGAATTATGAGCAGCCATTAGTGGAGACGAAAAGATGGACGACAAAGTGGAAGTTGTTCAAAATAGAATTGGAAGATTGATGATTATACATAGAAAGACGTTTTATTTTCAATCCTTTTGCAATCAACACAACAACAGAATATCACAGAATTTTCAACAATTTTTTACTGAGTTGTGCAAAATAGGACTGAGTGGAGAGGTCGGCAAGTTTAAAGTTGACCCCGGGTGGAAGAAATACACGCTACGCCACTGGCCATCTTGTAACTTAGAAACTACTACAGTCTTGACAAATAATAATAATAATAACGGTCCCTCATGACGAGAACTTCGTGAAAGCTGAAAAAGATAAACAAATAAAATATCTTGATCTAGCACACGAGGTTGTCGGCATGTGGGATGTGGACTCAGCAGTCATTGTCCCGATAGTCGTTACGGCGAATGGTCTAATAGCCAAGAGCCTCGATAAACACCTCATTAGGCTCTCGTTGGGTGGCTGGATCAAGGGCTTGATACAGAGAGCAGTACTCCTTGACACGGCACGCAAAGTGAGGAGGTTCCTTTCTCTGGAGCCCTGACTGCCGGCAGTTTGGACCCTGTTCCCGATGCCGGCGGACTACTATTTTTATATTTTTAAATGTTTTTTTTTTATATTATTTATAGAAATATTTAAAAATGTAATTAATATGTGTATAAATGAATAAACGGAGATAATAATAATAATATCTTAAAATTAAGTATCAAGACTTGGCACACGAGGTTGTCGACATGTGGGAGGTTGACTCTGCAGTCATTGTGCCGATAGTCGTGACGGCCAATGGCTTAATAGCCAAGAGCCTTGACCAACATCTGACGAGGCTCGCGTTGGGCAGCTGGATCAAGGGCCTGATACAGAAAGCGGTACTTCTGGACACGGCACGTATTGTCAGGAAGTTCCTCTCTCTGAGGCCCTGACCACCGGTAGCTTGGACCCTGTTCCCGATGCCGGTGGGCTACTATTTTTTATATTTTTAAATGTTTTTTTTATATTTTTTATAGAAATATTTAAAAATGTAAATCATATGTGTATATAAATAAATAAACGGAATATCTTAATAGTGGTAATAGATCGATCAGAGCGCCGGACAGTGATTGTTGATATCACGGTCCCTCATGACGAGAACCTCGTGAAACCTGAGAAAGATAAACAAATAAAATATCTTGATCTAGCACACGAGGTTGTCGGCATGTGGGATGTGGACTCAGCAGTCATTGTCCCGATAGTCGTTACGGCGAATGGTATAATAGCCAAGATCCTCGATAAACACCTCATGAGGCTCTCGTTGGGTGGCTGGATCAAGGGCTTGATACAGAGAGCAGTACTCCTGGATACGGCACGCATAGTGAGGAGGTTCCTTTCTCTGGAGCCCTGACTACCGGCAGTTTGGACCCTGTTCCCGATGCCGGTGGACTACTATTTTTTATATTTTTAAATGTTTTTATAGACATATTTAAAAATGTAATTTGTAAGTATTTTAAAATAAATAAAGGCAATAATATCTTATAACTCTATGGTACGCCCGACTGACACAACGTCAAATTTGAAAAGAAGGGAAAAATATTTTTGTAAATATAATTATAATATCTAACCTATAAATAACTATTATACAGCAATAACAGTAACCAAAATGAAAAAAAAAGAAGAAGTAATACCCAGCCTAATGAACATCCAATAAATTTGTGAAGACTTAAAATGTTGACAAGAAGTCGGGCGAAAACCTTAACCGAGACCACACGCCCAAGATCTTCGGCCCCGTTGCTCAGCTCCGCCTCGCAGCCGCCGGACTCCTCGATCGTGAGTGATGTAACACCGGCCGCTGCAGTTGCGTCGAGCTCGAGTGACGAATACTTCTCGCCGCCTACTTCACCACCACCAGCAAGACGACGAGGAAGAGGCCGACCGCCGGCCAGCTTGGGACCTCGAGGCCCACCGGCCTCTGACAGGGTCTCCGCTCTCGGTGGAAGTGTGCAGCACATGCGTTGGACTCCAACGATGAACGAGAACTGCATGCGCACATACTTTGGGGCTACAGAGGGGGAAACTAACCTGACCGCGTACCGTGGTCGGATGCTCTCTCTGTTTCAGGTACTTGAGCCTACTGTCAACGTCTCGGCACGACGATTGTCGGATCAGGTGCGAGTCATTCAACGTGATCACAGGTTGACTGACGCCGCACTTGATAGGCTACGCTCTGAAGTACAGAGTAACCTTATCATTTCTCTCCAGTCGCAGACTGCGGCCCAACCGCAAACCCCAACTGTGGCTCCGCCGTTGCCCATCCACGCTGACGAGGAGAGCGATGATAGGGTTATAAATGTAAGTACCCAGTGCAATGAATAACTGAGGAGCGCTTTGGAGCTTGCGATTCGAGAGTATCGGTTCACTCCGCCAAACGTTAGACCACGCATACCCAGTTTGCCGATGCATAGAAAAAATAGGGCGCTAATGTGTGCTCTAGATTCGCTGTTATCAAGTTATTTTGATAACAGCGAAAACCTCGAAGATACTCATTCAATCCTGTACTGCGCGGCTGTTGCGGCATGTCGTGTAGCTCACGCCAAATTTGATAATAATGACAGAGCTACACGACCAAAACCCGCCGTACCGGCCTGGCAGTGCAGGATTGAACGTCGTATTAACGAGGCTAGAGCACTCATTGGCAAACTAATCTGCTTCAGGGAGGGCAATACTCGCCCTAGAGTGATGCGCTTTGTGAGGCGGGCATTCTCGGGGACTGATGTCAATCCCCGAGATTACATGTTCCGTGTCACAGAGCGCATCGACTTCCTGAAGCAGAAGGTTTATGCATGGACAAACCGTATTCGGAGGTATAAGCGGCGAGTGGAGCGATGTACCCAGAATCGCATGTTTCATAGCGATGAAAGGTGGGTATACAGAACCTGGGAGCGACCTGATCACGATGTGAGTGACACGCATCTACCGGATAATGATGCCATGAATACATTCTGGCGCAATATCTGGTCGATGCCTGTCACTCACACTGAAGGTGACTGGATGCAGGAGGTCCAGCGAGCATGTGAACCGATTGAGGAAATGGGGGACATAACTATTGTCCCCCAAGACGTAACTAGTGCAGTCCGTTCAATGGCGAATTGGAAATCCCCTGGCCCAGACGGACTGCACAACTTCTGGCTAAAATGGTTACGCAGTTCACATGCTCGTTTGGCCTCACAATTCCAGTCGTCTTTGGAATCTGGGTCGCTTCCACAGTTCCTTACGACAGGAGTTACCCACCTGCTCCATAAATCAGGTAGTACTGCGGAACCCAAAAATTATAGACCAATCACCTGCTTGCCGACGGTCTATAAGCTTCTTACGTCCATTTTGAGAGCCAAAATTAATACTCATATTATAAATAATTCGATAATGTCTGCTTCTCAAAATGGATGTAAGAATGGGTCCCGCGGTACTAAGGAGCTACTCCTCATTGATATGGCCATAATCAGAATTTATCGAGTGTGGGATTGTACCAGATTGTTCTGATGAACAATCTGGTGCAATCCCACACTCGATAGATCTGCAGATGTTCAATTAATCGGAGGCACCGACTGCGTTCTATGCATATTTATGAACAGTCTGTCTGTACGTACGAGATTTCAACATCGTTAGTTGATCGGACTGGGTTGTTTATTTTGGGAGGAAGTGTTTTGAGATTTTGTAATAATATCATTGTACTGGAGGTTACCAGCAAAGAATAGACTAGTTCTTCTCCTGTAGGCAGCAACAACGTCCTGTCTGCTATTAACAATGAATTGAAGAACTTGAAAAAATGAATAATATCTATGAAATAATAGTTGAGAAGATAGGTAAATGATTTCCCCGTGTCTCGGAGAGCACGTTAAACCGTCGGTCCCGGGTGTATGACAGTCAATACAGGTAGTCAGACGCCCGAAAATCTGACAAGCGGTCTAACCTTAAGATATCGGCATTGCCCAGTAACTGGGTCGCGGAGGTTTGATGGCAATCGCTCCGAGTAAAATACTGGTATTTAGCCTGATTAGACTGGAAGCTGACCTCGATGTAGTTTGGCTAAGCCGAATAGGTACATGCTTTCCAAGTTTTTGGAGAGGACATTTTCTGTTTTTGACACAAGAAATGGACTGTATAGAGTGATTTCGAGGTTCTATGACGTTGAGTTATGACGTCATCGCTCTGTAGTGGCGTGTCTGTTCAGAGAACTATTCTAATAGCAAGGACATAAAAAAACGTATTTTCACTGCAGCCTATATTTTTTTGAAAAAGTTTTGATGTTTCGATTAGTCATATCTTCTATGGAATTTAGGTCACGGAACACAGAGCACGTATGGAATGTATGGTGTATAGTAACACCCTCATTTCGCCGTTATGTTTAAGTCCTACATGGAACGATAGGGGGCGAGCCTATTGCCATCAACTGGACACAAGTCCAAACTCCGTGCTGCTACTGAGGAATTCCACACGGAAAAACCCAATAACCCTGCCTGACCTGGAAATCGAAGCCAGGCCTACACGATCAGCAGTCGCAGTTACCACCACCAGACCAATGAGGCAGTTATAAAACACAGTGTGTTCATAAAATTTATACAGGTACTCCAAACAATAAAACTGGAAATCTACGTGGTAATAAATAAAAGGTGTTTCCATTTTAAAATCTGTGGCAATGAATATTGAAATCGTCCATATTGTATCCATTGTTACTCAGATATTATTACCAATAAATTATTTATGACACGTACGACATGCTCATATTTCGTGAGTAATCAACTAGGGATTTTATTAATTTTAATTACATTATTATTTTATTGTAATTATGGTTACAGGTGCGGTGGACAACCATGTGTAACGACGTAATATGAGCTGTGTTATGCAATAATGTGTCAACCCACAAAAAAAATATTTAGTGTTAACGCCATCTAGTTATAGTGGTATTAAGATATTTTTGATAGACGGTTTATCAAATTTACTACAGTTCTGGGTACTTTTTCAAGCGTTGAGTATAGACCTAACACATAGTCTTGTGTAGTTCGTGAACGAACTAGTTCGTAAAATCGCTCCCACAGATGAACTACGCGAACTAGCTCCGTCATTCCCCGCTCCATAGTTCGTTAGTTCGTGACCGATATATTTTTTTTGATTATTAAAAGTTGATTATTACTTGTTTTGCTTTTGTAATGTGTTAATCTGTCAAGGAACTGAATAATATGTTTATGTAATTGTTGATTATTTTCAAAACTTAATAAAAATCTTAAAAAAAAACGAAACCTTTTATTTACTAACTAAACTAAAGAGTGTATTTATTTATTGCACCAATAAGCCTGGGTATTATTTACAATAATGATATACTTTTTAAGAATATTCATTCAGAGGCTTTTGCTGTTTATAGTGTAAAAATTGTAGGTAAAAGTACAGCAATCCATAATCTTGTCACGTGCCCGTGCAGGAGTAGTATCAAAACGAGCGAACGATCTGCTTTCCTCTGGTTCGAGCTGGGAGCTGACGAACTAGAAGAGCGAACTAGTTCGTTTGGGAGCGGCGAACGAAATTGAGCGATCTCGGTCGCGAACTACTATGCGCAAGACTACTAACACAAGAACTAGATGACCTTAACACAAAATTCATATTTTTGTGAGTTGACACATTATTGCATAACACAGTCCATATGGCCAAAGGCACACCAGCACAAAAAATTGCTTTTCGTAATACAAGTATCATTAAAGATTAATATCAATAGGTACCTAGTTACACTGCCTCGTTGGTCTAGAGATGGCAAGCGTGACTGCTGATCATGAAGTCCTGGGTTCGATCCCCAGGTCGAGCAAAGTGTTATTCGGTTTTTCCGTGTGGAATTCCTCAGTAGCAGCCCGGAGTCTTAGTGCCAGGTTGATGGCAATAGCCTTGCTCCCTGTTACATGGGACTTTAACATAGCAGCGAAATGTGGGTGTTAATATACACCTATGCCCAACCCTTCGGGGAATACCGGCGTGATGTTATCTTTTAATTATGGCTACAGGTGCTGTGGATAACCAAGTATTATGAAGTAATATGGCCAAAGGCTTGGTCCACAAGCGCAAACAATTGCTTTTTCTAATACAAGTTTTACTAAAGATTAATCTCGATACGTAGTTACTAAGCGGCTCGTGGACAATTACCAACCACACGGATCATACGATTTGCAAGGTTAAGCTGTGCTTGCCGCGGTCAGTCCTTGGATGGGTGACAATTTTGAGGGATTTCACCGTTATGTTTAAATCCTGGGGGCGAGCCTATTGTCATCAACCGGGCACAAATCCGAACTCCAGGTTACTACTGAGGAATTCAACACGGAAAAACCCGATACCACCTTGCCCGACCTGGTGATCGAACCCAGGAGCTCACTTGCCACCACTAGACCAACGAGGCAGTTGCATAATAATTATAATAAAATAAGTTGCTCTACATTTTTCATAAAATAAAACTCCGCTTCTATTTACGCTCTAAAGTAGTTATAAACACATCATGCAGTTAGAATGCTCTTTGATTCCCTTAAAGACTACTTTTCATTACGGCAATGGAGAGTTTTTCTAGTAAAAACATTTTTTTTTCAAGTGTCGGGCGCACTTGCTTCTTTGAGGCTCAGGGCGTGTACTTTCGAAAAAAAAAACACAGTTTAACTCGCTTGTACTTAGCTAGGGTATTTTTTAATTGAGGTTCATGAGTTTAGTTTGTGTTGTTGGAAATAGTTAATGGCGAATTTGAGCGATTTTTGTAGCTTTATCGAATCCTGTTAAGGTTTCGATAATAATAATAATAATAGACTGTTTGCTGGATTATAAAACTGTAATAAGATTAACTTAATTTTAATTTAATTTATTCTTCTTCTTTTCGTGTGGTTAGTGACTAACCTGGTGTCAGAGTTTAAGCCGCCCATGGGCCTCTGACTTGGCTTCACATGCCGTCGAGAAAAATCTCTCAGGCATGTCGGTTTCCTCACGATGTTTTCCTTCACCGTTTTTAAGCAAGTGATAATTATACAATACGCACATGAATCCGAAAAGTCAGAGGTGCGTGCCTTGGGTTCGAACTCGGGACCTATGACTTGGCAGTCTACTAGGCTATCACTGCTATTTAATTTATTTATCTCCACAAATTACATGAAATAAAGTTACATAAATACATAATTTTAAACAATACGAGTATGTTCTGGAACTGGGTTGTTCAAGGTTTGATTACCTTGTTGGTCTAGTGGTCGCAAGCGCGGCTGATGAGCATGGGGTCCTAGGTTCGATCCCCAGGTCGGGCAAAGTGTTATTGGGTTTTTCCATTATAAGTTTCTCAGTAGCAGCCCGGAGTCTGGATTTGTGCCTGGTTAATGGCAATAGGCTCGCGCCCTGTTACATGGGACTAAAACATGACTGGCGAAACGAGGGTGTAAGAAAACACCTCTGCCGTCCCCTTCCGGGAATACGAGGCGTGATGTTATGTTATGTTCTGGAATATTCTGATTCTGAAGGTCTGTGGCGAGCAAACACCGTGCGTACGAGTAACGTTCGCTAAGGCGCACGGGCAACTATTAGATATATTCATCTATACCGGCAACTGCCACACCTCTGGACGCTGTGCGGCATAGGGCGGGGCACGACGCGATGTATAAGCGAGCGCGCGCCCTCTGGCGAGATGCAAATGAAGCCGGAACTAATCCCGATATCGTAGTCAGCAGTTTTCACGCAGTTTCACTGACTGTACCTTAACATTCATTCCCGTTGACACAACCAATAGATACCACCAGTGGTTTCAGGGGATGAATGTTGCAGTTAACTATTTGAGCCAATTCAATTCATTCCCCTTGACAAAATGATAAATGATTTTGATTTCTGAAAATAAATCTGTTACAGACACTTTTACAAGTCAATGTAATGTTTTTTTTGAGACTAGATTGCGCCGGCTGTTCTATTTGACTAGCTGTGAGAAGAAAAGCCGAACCAAATTCAGAGATCAAGGTCTCTTTTAAAGGCCAGATAATGGGGTATAAAAACTATGAGGAGTGTATCAATGTAGGGCAACGTCTGGAATGGCCTTCTTGAGGAAATTGCCATAGCAGGTTTGAGTTGATCTGTCCCAACTTACGGCACGCATGCATCAGCCATCGTGTAGCTCAACCTTATTTAAAGGCGCTTTCAATTTAGACGTTTCGTATCGGACCGTTGCGGTGCCGAAAACGTGCGTTCGTCGTAATGCGCACGGACGGTTGTTTATTTTTATACGAAGCACGTGGTGCGGCGTCGGTACCGCGAACGCTCGATAACACGCACTGTTGCCGCACCGCGTTCTCTGTATGAAAACAAACGACCGTCCGTGCGCATTACGACAAACGCACCGCTTCGGCACCGCAGCGGTTCGACACGAAACGTCTAAATTGAAAGCGCACTAATACACCGCTGTTGACATATCTAGTGGTGTGTTTTGGTGATGTGAACGGGAATGAATCCGTCTAAATTGCCTTCAAGTGCATTTGGCAGTTGCATAGTTTCCACTTGCAGGTATGACTACGAATATGAAACGTATGATTTACCAAATGTGAAGTTATTAATCTGTACTTCTATCTTCTGATCTGCACAGTATCATAATACCTGATACGCTAATTGAGGGGCTCGTGGCTTATTAACGATCGCGCCGACCGATTTGTGAGGTTAAGCAACGCTTGCCGCGGTCAGCCCACGGATGGGTGATCATTCGTTACACATCGAGATCTCTCCGGCCTCAGAGAGCACGTTAAACTGTCGATCCCGGATGACATACGAATATCTATGACAGGTAGTAGTCAAAAGTCCGAAAGTCTGACACCTGGTCTAACCTTAGGATATCGGTATTGCCCTGTAACTGGGTTGCGGAGGTCTGATAGCAGTCGCTCCATGTAAAATACTGGTATTCAGCCGCATCTGGTTAGACTGCAAGCTGACCCCAAAACAATTAGGAAAAAGCTAGGTGGAACGAACGCTTTCTATTTTTCTTTCATTTCCAGCCCAACGAGGGCCTCCCCACCGAGTATGGGGGTGGGGGCACGAATAGTGTGAAGTCAAAATAAAATAAGAGTGCAGCGAGTTGCAGTGCGATCGTCTAGACGCCGCTGACATCTGCTGCGAAACTTTGTACTGTTTCCCGTTTAGGACGATGTATTAGATCTTCTGTCTATTGTTGCTTTCTCTATTTCTATGAGAAGACTTTTCTAAAAGTACCGATCATTCGTTCCTTATTAGGGACAACCAGCATCTTCACCAGTAACGTGCCGAATGTTTACATGGGGATTCAAAATATCAACGACACTAACAGCGGTTTTCAATAACCTCTCCAACGGCTCTCCATTTTCTTTTGACATAGGTACTTCTATGGAGCTTATGCCAAATTTATATCTCAAGTAGGCTAAACCGCCGATAGATAGGTCATTGAAAACGGGCATAGATTAATATAGTTACGCATTAAAGAAGTCAACGGTTTACTACATCAATCATTTACAATATCAGCTGTTCATGAGATCAACAAGTAATTTTATAGCCTTCACTAAATAATGTGAACTTCCAAATATGGTTACCTATTGCATGATGAAAGATAACGGAAAGTATCTTTGCAGCATTATATAGAAATCATTATCATTACGCGACTCAATGCAAAAATAGCAGTTATTCCCGTCTCATGGTCCACGTTATAGCAAATATCATTATATAGGTATTTGTCAGTAAGCAACAAGCAGCGACGCACAGCAAATCGGTGTTTTAAGCCACTTGGTTTATCGGTTGTGTGATTGTGTCCTATCAAATCGTTTCGTTATGATACTTACTTCAAGCTGAATTACGTTGCGTTAGTGCTCACCTAAGACAACGGCTAAGCTGGAGAATAATAACAATAAGCTCAAACTCAACAGTATAACAATCTCTTATAAAAAGGTTTTAACTTGAAGTACCCCTGCAGTATCGAGATTTGAGGATTAAAGGTTGAAATTATAATGTTGTGGACAAGAAAATCGAAGCAGAAGTAGTTGAAAAATTTATCGCAAATTTGAATCAAACAAACTGTTGAAATTGCTCTAAATACCATTAGGTACACTAGCAATGCCATCTATATCTATAGGTGTAAACTTTTAGTGTAGTTACTTTGTGCCACAGGCGAACACGTTGTTTTATTTCTAGATAAATCTTACTCCAAAATTTTAATTCTAACACAAACAAATTGAAGCTAATTATAATCGTATAAAAATCCGACACCGGCGCCGATTCTCTTATTCACTAACTAAACGAAAATTAAAGAATTGCTATCTTTTACTAACAGACAGCGTGAAAAAAGGACGGTGATAGATAAGAAATAAGTTACAGATGTTAAACTAGTTTACGCCTTGAACTTCATCGTGTCTTTAGAGGTGACGTTTCGATGTGTCGTCTATATTTGTATGCAAATTTTATTTCAACTAAAACTGACAGCTCTTATTTATGTCCATCTCTTGTTTTATCAGAGTGAAAAACATAACAATTATTTTATGGAGGAACGAAGTATGGTGTTCCTCCAACGAAAAGGGAGGATCCTCCAACCTGGCGGGTCTTATGCCTGGTGGGCTACTGCCCAATATATATATAGGTATTATACTATCTGCGTGTCAAATCTTGATATCGCGATGCAGGATTTGTGACGTTTCATTTGACAGCTATCATTATTGCTGTAGTCTGCTTGACATTCGTCGTGCTGCGTAGTTTGCATGTGGCGTGACAGATGCCGCCACACTATAATTTTAGTTTAGTTGGTGAATAAGACAATTTGCGCCACTGAGTATCTAATCCGCCGTCATTACCGCGACGAACGTACCGCCACGGGGCATTCAATAACTAATGAATATTCACACGGTGCGACAGAGCGACTTTTTATTGAAACCTGACGATTATCCGTTTATGCAGAGCAGTGTCGCATATTGAGTATGTTTTAATAAATTGTCGAAAGCTGTTTGTTTGTGTTACTGCGGTTGGTTTAAATGTGAAAATGTTTTTTTTGCTGTCTAGAGTCTGGGGTGTCTTTCAACTAAAGTGAAAAGATGAAAAATGGTTTCAAGAAAGTATGATTCAGGATTACATTTTTTTGGAATCTTTCCAATTTTATGAATAGTGTATTTTACTATTATTTTGATATTATTAATCTCGAAACTATTACATAAATTATATTATTAAGCAACAGTGCAAAAAACAATAAAGTATTTAATAAAATGCCCAAGTTATAAACGATTTAAAATTGTTTAGTAGATAGGGACAACTTACACTACTACCACAATGACGTCATAGGTCATACCGTCAAAAACTTCATAGTAACTTGACATCATTCCTTACTCAGATAAAGAATTATATTCTTTATATAAGACTAGCGACCCACCCAGGCTTCGCACGGGTGAAATGTAGATACTAATGTGGGGCATATAAACCTTCCTTTAGAATCACTCTATCTATTGCTGAAAACTGCATTAAAATCCGTTGCGTAGTTTAAAAGATCTAAGCGTACAGACAGCGGGAGCGACTTTGTTTTATACTATGTAAAGAAGTTTCCGTTTTTCATCAATTTAATTTATTTTTTCCCATATCCTGTTCTTTCTATACTTTCTTTTCGATAATATTACATTTTTGTCCATTTTTAACAGTAACCAAACAGCCTATTCTGTCTCAACTGGACCTTTTTTATTTTGAATATATTATAATCTCAGTATTGCTATTGCATCAAAACCCTATCTGCTACATAAAACATACATAATTAATTGTACGCCATCTTAGATAACAATATTGATAACTCAAAGAACACTTCGTAGTAAACGTCGTAGCGTCGTAGCAGCGTAGCACCGTAACAAAATCAATATAAATTAACATCACATAACAAACTCTTTACCATTTTAATTAAATCACACAAAGTGAACCGTCAAGGGTTTTCATAATGAATTTTGACAGTCAAAAATTAATTTTGGGAGATATTAAATTAGACATTGTTTTTGCGACGTGGTATTTGGGCAATAAAGCCGCCATATCGGGTACATTAAAATAACCTCCACGAGTGATTATACTTCAGTACGTTCGACGTACCCTGAGCAGTGAGCCCTGCTACCAGCCTAGCTGACTAGCTAATCGTAGCACCACTGCGTAAGCTATTCTCAAATATCTCATGACGTCACTAGAGAAGAAAACGTGTTAAAAGATGATATTGAAGTTTTTATAGATGGATGCAGCTGGGTATCATGTATCATTGCATCTGTCAAAATTGCGCGTTCCTACGGATGCTGGTTAGTAGATGTCCAATCCAAAACCAGGAATCACATTTTTATGGATAAAGGAAGTTGATTGTGTAACACTTTAAAGATAGAGGGTGGCTTTAAGAGACAACCCTCAACAAACATGTGCACATATAATTTAGCAGGCGTGTACATACGGGAGGATAAAGAATAACACTTGTAACCGTACACTATATATATTTTAATAAGAATTACAAATAGATCAACAGGGCGTGGTTCGTAGCAATGCGAGGAGTCCAGGGTCTTCTTGAGCAGGTGTAGCACTTAACTTGGCAACTGAAGCGGCGCGAGAGGCCGATCTGCAGCGTGCTCGACCTTTTATAGGCCCAGACCCTCAATAGTCCACCACCACCCGTCACAATTGTAGCCAGTATTGATATAGATTTTGTGATCCTGGGCTTAGAATAATCAGTCCACGACTGCTGGGCACGGCCTCAATCTCAGAATCAGCAGGGTTTAATCCTGTTAGGTTGGCAGACTAGAAACACCATCAAGAATTATTTGGAACCTTCTTAGAGTCTCAGATGTGCTGGTTTCCTCACGATGTTTTTCTTTACTGTTAACGTGTAACATAATCAAAATTTGATCCGCATAGGAATTTACAAAAGTCAGAGGTGGTTGCCGGGATTGAACTCAGACCCTCCTGCATGGAAGGCAAGCGTTCAACCGCTAGGATATCACTGATTTTTACTACCAACTGTACTGCACAAGATTTTCAGTTTTAATATTAAACCTTTTCTATATATAATTTAATTACAACACCCTCTTGTAAATTAATAAGAATTTAATTAAGCGAAGTCACAGGCTTGTTAAGATATAATTACTGGGGATAGGTGACACGATAAAATATAATTTGATTTCCCTTGTGTATTTGTACGTAAGTGTTTGAATAATCTTTACATAATATAAAACAATATCGCTCCCTGCTGTCTGTACGCTTAGATCTTTTAAACTACGCAACGGATTTTAATGCAGTTTTCAGCAATAGATAGAGTGATTCTAAAGGAAGGTTTATATGCCCCTTATTAGTATCTACATTGCACTCGTGCGAAGTCGGGGAGGGTCGCTAGTAGAATTATATTTTAATACGTATAATGTTATGAAAATTCTTTAAGGTTAGTTGAAGGAGCGCGCTGAAACAGTTTAACGTCTTTTAAAGGTTTTATTTTTTGGTGATAGCCTGGCGGTTGAACGCTTGCCTTCCTTGCAGGAGTGTCTGAGTTTGATCTCGGCCCGTATCTCTAACTATTCTGGGTCAGAATTTGATTATCAGTTGCGTTAACGGTGAAGGAAAACATCGTGAGGAGAGCGGCACACCTGAGAGTGTTCCATAAAGTTCTCGATGTTGTGTGTAGTCCGTCAACAATAAGGCTAGCGTGGAGGACTAAGGCCTGAACCCTTCTCATTCCGAGTAGAGGCCCGTGCCCAGCAGTAGGTCAGTAATGGGCTAATTCGGTTATTACGTTATCAAACTTCTTGAAGGTTAGTTGAAGAAGCGCGCTGAAAGTGCAGACGTTAACGTATTTTCAAGGTTTTATTTTTAAACGGTTTTCATTGGCTTTACTTCGTATATATGTTTGTTTGATTCAAATCTTGCGACAGATTTTTCAATTACTGCTTCACCGATTCTCCTAAAGTATCACACACAAATTTAATTCCCATGACTATACTAGATTATAGTAATTTCAACCTTTAATGCTCAACTTCTGATGCTGCAGGGGTCATCATCTTCCTTATCCCACATAGGTGGGGTCGGCTTATTGTCGGGTTGGATTTACGGGCATCTGCCTCACATCGATCCTTCTTGGGATGCTGCAGGGGTAGGTACTATAAGATAAAACAGTTTAACTTAAAAGATTTTTTAAGGGATTTTATTTTATTTTTTCGTCGCGTTTGAGTCACATGTGATGTTAATAAGCCCAGACAAGGTCTAAGATGGAGCACACGAATCCAATTAACCGATATGTAGAGGAATTCCCTTATACCGCTCTGGCTTTCAGTACAGTGTACTGTGTGTATCACAACAGAACTCAGTAAACTGCTTGGAGCCAACTTTAATGTGAGGGTGTTAACTAGCCACAGGCGGACCATATAGATCCTATCACCAAGCGTGCTGAGTTTTGTTAAATCTTACAACATACGTTTATTCCCAGCGTATAGTGAGAAAGTTTTATATTTTAGTCTGTCCCCATGTTCTGCATAGCCTTTTCCCAACTATGTTGGGGTCAGCTTCCAGTCTAATCAGATGTGGCTGAATACCAGTATTTTCCACGGAGCAACTGCCATCAGACCTCCGCAACTTAGTAATTGGGCAATGCCGATATCCTAAGGTAAGACCGGTTGTCAGACTTTCGGGCTTCTGAATACCCATAACGACTGTCATAGGTATTCTTATGACACCCGGGACCGACGGCTTAACGTGCTCTCCGAGGCATTCCAGTCCATCCCCAGTCGAGACAAAATAAAGCTGAAAGTCATATAACAGCTAGTTCACACAGAAACTGTTTACAGGACCCGATTTAGTAAATCCATTTCTATCTTGGTGCCTGTAGTTGTATGAGCGAGTCACATACACGACAGTATTCTGAATCCAGTAAAAAATATTTGATGCGTTATTTTTATCGTATCCTGCCTGCCAGATGCGACGCAGCTGCTATTTGTTTAACTGATCCGGCGGTACAGGTGTGAACAACACATCCAGTACCGGCGGATCCGCTGTGTGAACGGGCTCTTACGACTAACCTTTATACAGGGTGTAAACGAAATCATGTAATTCCTTCAAACATCGTGATGTACTGCTGACATAGATTAACCCTGCACGGGAAAACTTTGGATTAAATAAAAAAAATATTACAAGAAATAAACATGTTTTTCGTTTACACCCTGTATGGAATAAAATGTTGGTTATTCTCCTCCCCTAATAAAATCAATATCACAACACAATCACCGCCGGCAATAATTTTATATACAGGGTGACGACAATCAGGAAAAAATATTCAATAATTCAATACCAATACACATCTTTGTGCGTCTGACAGTTTAGTAATTGAAAGGTTTTTGAGTGGTATTGGACCCTCAATCAAGGTCCCATTGTTGAGCATTATTTAATTTCCAATTCCATTGTCATGATCATTTTCTCAAGTAGATTAGTAATTGGTTTATTTGGAATTAGTCAGGTGAATTAGGATTCAATTGGCACTAATGCCACTATCATGGAATATATGTAGAATTTGTATTGTTCTTGTTGATGTATAACAAAATGTATCAAGAGATATTTTTATTTTTATAAATGTATTTATCAAGATGACATTTATAAAATTTATTCTCGGGTATTTTTAATTTTGATTTGTTTAATTGTGAATTATTATTGTAAACGATGTCGAAAACAGATTACGAGCGGGACAGGAGCGATACAGAATATTGACATCAAGTATACTCCACCAAGAAGAACATAGTCTGCTTAGTTGTCGGCAATAAGATTGACAAGCATGTAGCACCCGTAAGTCCGAGATGGAATAAGATCGTAGGTGGTGCTTGCCACCAGCAAAGACTTTCCCAAGGAGGGTTGACGTCAGGCAAACGGCCGGTCATAAAATATAGCCGAAACATTTGTGCAGTATGATATGAGACATACTGCGCCGACCCCAAATAAGTTGGGATAAGGGCAGGAGGATGATAATGATGTATAATAAAATGTAGGACAACGAATATTTTTCTGAAGACAATAAGACACCGCTGACTTTTCGGATGTGCGTATTGTATAATTATCACTTGCTTATAAACGGTGAAGTAAAATATCGTGAAAAACCGGTATGTCTGAGAGATATTTGGCATGTGAAGCCAAGTCAGAGGCCCATGGGTGGCATAAACTCTGATACCAGGTTAGTCACTAACCACACGAAAAGAAGAAGTGTTATTTGGATTTTTTTATCACAACCAATATTAGGCCGTTTATTCACGGCACACGACAGAATGTAGTGACGATTTTGAACGCCATTTCTATGCACCGTTCACTCACAAAACGGCACGGCATTACTAGTGTTTTCATAAACGGTTCATAGAAATGATATATGTCGTGTCGTCATGACTTTTTGTCGTGTCGTGTTCCGTGAGAATACGGCCTTACTGTTGCCTACAGAGTACACTTTTTTTAACCTTTTTTCACTCTTGGATTTCTCCTGTATCGTGGGTGCGATTACAAACACAAATCTTCACACGCACAAACATCCAGACCCGGAACAACTATCTGTAGGCCATACAAATATTTGTTCCGTGCGGGAATTGAACCCACGACCCGTAGCCCAGAAGTCGATCGCTAAGCCACTGCACCAAACGTGTCGTCAAATTGATCTAACACAGCGATGCACAGACTTGGAGTAGGGGCCAGTCGGACAGACTGAGCTAAGAGCAGGCAGTAGTATGTGCATTAAAAAAACTATTAAAATTATTTATTTAGAGATCTTAAGCTGGCCCTTAATGTTAAAAATATTGCAGTATTTTCTTACAAATGCATAAAATAATTTAATTCGTTGGCAAGCCGCATGTATATTGACTGCGGGCCACCGTCTGTGCATCCCTGGTCTAATAGCTATAATATTTTGGTCATGTCATTTCAAGTAATAAAAGAGTGGGTTATAATCGGTTTTAATCGGTAAGAGCTACAGGTATTTCTAATCATATGGACAGGTATACCTACAGAAAAATTAAATTTCAGTGTAGCTTAAGCTACACAGAATATTTCAACGCAAATTGAAAGTAAAATTAAATTCTTGATCTAATTAAAATTTTACAACATTCTGTACCAAAATTTTAACATCAAAAAGGCGCTTTACAGACGCCATTACTAAACTCCTAAATTCTTATCTGTAATAGTATTCGTTAGACAACATTAAACAATGTTTGCCCCCGGTGTCGCTCGACGCAGATTACACAAGGGGTAGCAGATTAAAAAGAATACAACACGCCCCTCGTGCAGTGCGGGTTGTTCCTCTTGGGGCTTACAGCATCGTCGCTGTCATATTTTTTTAGAACTGCGTCGTTGGTTTAGTGGTGGTAAGCGCGACTGCTGATCGTGAGGTCTTGCGTTCGATCCCCAGGTCGGGCAAAGTGTTATTGGGTTTTTCCGTGTCGAATTCCTTACTGATAGCCCGGAATTTGGATTTGTGCCCGGTTGATGGCAATAGGCTCGCCTCCTGTTATATGAGACTAAAACATAACGGTAAAATGAGGGTATTACTATATATACACCTCTGCCCAACTCTTTGGGGAATACAGGCGTTTTTTTATGAGAAGAATAAAGCTTATAAAATTGTTTATTAAGATTCAAAGTTGTGCATTGTACAAACAGTTTTTTGTTCTTTTAATAGATTGGCAAATAGGCTGACGATCTACCTGATGGAAAGTAGTTACTACCGCTTATTACGTCTACAACAGAAAGAGGATTATTGATGCGTTGCCAACCTATAGACGAAGTTGAAAGGTCTTGTGGAGGAACGAGGTATGGTGTTACTCCAACGAAAAGGGAGGATCCACAAACCAGGCCGGTCTTATGCCTGGCGGGCTACTGCCCAACGGTTGATGTTGGGACTTTGTATAATAATGATAGATGCAGGATTCTGTAACGTCATATTTGAGAGTTGTCATTATTGTCGCTGTAGTCTGAATTTGTTACACAATCATCGTGCGGTATAGTTCGCATATGGCGTGGTACATGTCGCCACATTCTAATTATGTTCAAATTGAAACACAGGAATGCTGCTTGACGGCTGAAATTTTTATAGTACTTCCAAGGGTAAAATCTTTCACTAAGACCTCTACTACTACTAATTTATTATATCATAGATTTTTTTCAATTGTATTCACACAACATTTTTATAGCGGTTTAAGAGAAGCTCCATATATATTATACGGGCGAATATTATGATCATAGTGATGAATTTGGATCGAATTAACCTTATTTCTGTACACACTGTTATTCAGATCCTCAAATAAAAGAAACCTCTTACTTGTAGTACCGAATGAATACTTGCACCCCTTGCGTATAATTCCCAAACACAAGACACAACTGTAAAGGTCCAATAGGAACCCACCCGTCTTAAGGGGGCGATTCGATCGAAGGTGCCGCGGACCTCTTTTAATAAACGCAAAACTGATTTATAGCAACGAAATAGAAATTTTCCGGTGGCAAAACCGCTATGCTGCGGTAATACAGATAATTGCACACTCATCCGAGCCAAGACTTGGGGGGTGAAACCGGCGGGTGACGAAAAACGTTTTTTTTTTTCGAAAAAGATTTATGGACTCTGCGATGGTGTTTTTTAAACGAATTTTTCCGAAGATAAAGCGTGACTTATTGCTATCTGATTTTTTGTGTGAATTTTTATTTAGGGAAGTTCATACTGTCGCTGTTTTTTCTTTTCGTTTTGAATGAATGAAGGGGGTGAAATATTCTGGAGAAAAAATGAGCAATGAAAATACAAATGTCTGTGTTTTGTAGTGTCTTCTGTTTTACTTAGTTTTTTCCCAACTATGTTGCGGACGGCTTCCAGTATGACTAGATGCGGCTGAATACCAGTATTTTACACGGAGCTACTGCCAACAAACTTCCGCAACCGAGTTACTGGGCAATATCGATATCCTTAGGTTAGAACGGTTGTCGGCCTTTAGGCTTTCTGACTACCCGTAATGATTGTCATAGGTATTCATATGACATCCGGGTCCGACGGTTTAACGTGTTCTCCAACGCACAGAAGGGTTTCGATGTGTAACGAATGGTCACCCATCCACGGACTGACCACGGTAAGCGTAGCTTAACCTGCGAAATCGTATGACCCGCGCGGTTGGTAACGTGCTAGCATTATTATAATTAATTAGATTGAAAATGCAACTTTTTAGCAGTTATAGCCTAGTGATGTGACCGTTGGACTGCCAAATCATAGGTATCGAGTTCGAACCCAAGGCACTCACCTCTGACTTTTTAGATTCATGTGCGTATTGTATTATTATTATCTACTTGCTTAAAAACGGTGAAGGAAAACATCGTGAGGAAACCGGCATGCCTGAGAGATATTTCTCGACGGCATGTGAAGCCAAGTCAGAGGCCCATGGGCGGCATAAACTCTGACACCAGGTTAGTTACTAACCACACGAGAAAGAAAGAAAGACTAGATTGATATCGGGTCACAAAAGTACCAGTGTTTATTTACTGATAGTGTGGCGGCATCTATCACACCACATGAGAACTACGCAGCACGACGATTGTCTAACAGACTACAGCGACAACAATGACAACTGTCAAATGAAATGTCACATATCCTGCATCGCGATATCAAGATTTGACACGCAGATAGTACATATAAATAATATACAACTTCTCAACATCAACGGTTGGGCAGTAGCCCGCCAGGCACAAGACCCGACTGGTTGGAGGATACTCCCTTTTCGTTGAAGGAACTCAAATAATAATAATATAAGCACCCATATTCTAAGACGTTCCTCCAAAACTTACTCGACTCGACTCCACCTCGCCTCAGTCTTTCTCACTACCATCGGTAGTTATAGTTGACATAAACGTCCCCGACTCGAGATTTTTCCTCAGTCGAGGTAAGGAATCATCTGTTAAACTCAAGTTACCACGGAACCTACCTTAAGGAAGGAAGTGTCAAAGTTCGTATGTAACAAAAATGAATTTTGCAGACTTTATCGAAAATGCGTACGATAATCCTTATAAGTATTTATCACAGCGTTATTTGCGCGATGCAGATAATTCAAATTATTACGTAATGACTCCGTTGAGGAACCTCAAAGTTCACTCGAAAAATTTGCGACTAAGAATACAATTTTGAAGGTGTTCTTGAGGACGTCCTGAGTCGAGTATGAGTCGAGTAAGTTTTGGAGGAACGTCTTAGAATATGGGTGAATACCACGTTCCTCCACAATAGCTTCAATAGTTTGGTTTGATGCTCAAATACCTATAATAGGCCTACGGCTCGTTCAATGGCTTGGTGTACCAATTCCACATCTGTGCAATTTGTCGTTTTGCCAATATGTTTGTGGTGCAGCATGGCGTGGTAGTCAAAGTGTTATTGTTTAATCACCGTTAGCTTCTACTGGTTAGTTAAATGTCCTATACATTGTGGTCGAAAGCGCGAGTACTGAGCATGGGGTCCTAAGTTCGATCCCAAGGTCGGGCAGTGTTATTTGGTTTTTCCATTAGGAATTACTCGGGATTTGTGCCCGGTTAATGACAATAGGCTCGCCCTCCATTACATAGGACTTAAAAATAACTGGCGAAACTGCCATGTACTAAAAAAACACCTCTGCCGAACCCATCGGGGAATACAAGGCGTGATGTTGTGTTATGTAATTTAGATTTCCGTGGTAACTATAGATACAGGGAGGAGCTCGTGGCTACTTACCAACTGGAGCGCGGATTATACGATTTGCGTAGTTAAGCTGCGCTTGCCGCGGTCAGTCTGTGGATGAGTGACCGCTCGTTACATTTTGAGACCCCTCCGTGCCTCTGAGAGCACGTTAAATAGTTGGTTCCGGGTATCATACGAATATCTATGACAGTCGTTGTGGGAAGTCAGAAGCCGGAAAGTCTGACAACCAGTCTAATCTTGGGATATCGGCATTGCCCTGTAACTGGATTGCGGAGATTTGGTGGCAGTCGCTCCGTATAAAATATTGGTATTCAGCCGCATCTGGTTAGACTGGAAGCTGACCCCAACATAGTTGGGAAAAGGCTAGACAGAAGGATTACTACAAATACAATCTGTTTCAGAATATGTCCTGGAATTTTTATAACACTTAACCATTCGACGAATGTAAGTGAAAAAAGCAGAAATGTTAGCTGTTTCAAGTTTATCGATAATGGTGTTTCCAGATCTGCCCAAAAGAGTACAAAAAATAATATTCTGCCTAGCGTTTTCCCAACTATGTTGGGGTCAGCTTCCAATCTAAACAGATGCGGGTGAATACCATTATTTTACACTGAGCGACTGCCATCAGACCTCCGCAATCCAGTTATTGGGCAATCAGGATCGTGTTTAACAAAGTGTTATTGCTTATTCACAGGCTGCTTCAATTTGATCGTTCGGTGCCCCATATTGTAGCTCCAGCTAGATTTACTCATTCCATAACTGCGTGATTCGTCGGTCTGTCTATCTGTTCGAGCAATATGGATAGTTATGTCGCCGGTCGAACGCGTTCGAACAGAGTTTGCATAGCGATACGCTACTGGAATGCACTAGCAAGACTGAGAGATACAGGTTGCTTGAAAATTGTGAAGAATTTTGTTGTTTGGCAATATTTTTAATTTAATGTCTAGTTGATATTAAAAGGGAAGAGATGGAAAGGTACTTGCGCAAAAATGAAAAAGAAACAAAAAAATATTGAAGTTTTTTTTTTCATATTATATGACACAAATCAGTCTAGCGAATAAGGTATTCCGTATATTTTCAAGCATCATTAACAATATTACAGCCAACACTTGATCAAACCTCTCTTTTCCCATTTAAGAAAAAAACTTTTATGTTTTTAAATGGGTTTGCTCTTGACTCTAGTCTAGGTCAGAGGAGACAGAGACAAAGTCTACGATGGAGTGAACTTACCCAGAAGAAGCCTGTTAACTCTAACTTTGAAGAGATTCAGGTTGAATGCATTCGTAAACACAGACGCAGGTAGCGAGTTTCACTCTTTTGCAGTGCGCATTATGAAGGATGTTTGGAAGCGCTTAGTGCGAATTCATTGCGAATTGCATTGCAGTGCGAATTTCAACATAAAAATATACTAAGCTATTTTTTAATTTTTTATTAAAAAGAAAGGCTATACACCCTGTATATTTTTACGAGGGCCAGTCTATTGGTATGACCGCGGATGTCAACATGCCGCATACCGGCTGCGGCCAGACGGTCCATTCACTTGGCATGCCGGGGACGTTGTGGTATTAGACTTTTTTTTCTAAATGCTTTTGACAGTTTAGATTAGAATGGTCTTTTATAAAAAGTTTGATTTGAAATCTCTTTGACAATGGTGTCGATTCTTTTGCGAACTTTGACAGGGCTAAACTAATGGTGTTTGTCTCTTTATGTTTCAATAGAAAAAGAAAGTGACAGTTGCGTTTAGTCTAGTTTAGTAGTGTCAAAATGGGCTAAAGAATCGACACCAATGGTGCCGATTCTCTTATTCACCAACTAAACGAAAATTAAATAATAATTATACATATTTTATTTCACGAGATCCATAAGTTGTTAGTAAAAGTCTTAATCTAATGTTAGTGAAAATAAAAAATAAAAACAAAGAAAATTTAAAAGACCGACACCTTCGTGTGCAGATGTAACCGGTGAGCCAGCATGGGGCTGTCCCACCTATCACCTAATACATTCAGCATTCATTTAAAGAATTGCTATCTTTTATTTACAGACGGAGCAAGAAAAGGACGGCGATAGATAAGAACTAAGTTAGAGATGTCAAACTAGTTTACACCATGAACTTTACCGTGTTTTTAGTGGACACGTTCCGATGTGTCGTCTAAATTTGTATGGAAATTTTAGTTTAACTAAATTTAAGTTGTTTTTTATGAAAGATGGCAATAGTCTAAATTAAGTTTAGTTTGTGCACAATAGAATCGGCACCAATGTGTGGTTTTACTAATCATGTCGATACCTCAGTTCCGTGTAATAATTCAGAAACTGGTTCTTTAAAATAATTTGAAAGCTAATAATCTTTGACCACTGTATTTTTTAAATACTATTTAATTAATCTGAAATGCCATTCTTAATAATATTATATTTCATTAAGTATCAAGAATTGGCACATGAGGTGGTCGACATGTGGGAGGTTGACTCAGCAGTCATTGTGCCGATAGTCGTTACGGCCAATGGCTTAATAGCCAAGAGCCTCGACCAACATCTGACGAGGCTCTTGTTGGGCAGCTGGGTCAAGGGCCTGATACAGAAAGCGGTACTTCTAGACACGGCACGTATTGTCAGGAAGTTCCTCTCTCTGAGGCCCTGACCACCGGTAGCTTGGACCCTGTTCCCGATGCCAGTGGGCTACTATTTATTATATTTTTAAATGTTTTGTGTTTTTTATATGAAAATATTTTAAAATGTAATCATATATGTATGTCGCAGACACTCACCGTTTATAGCGTTTGATAGAACTGAATATAGCATTAAAGTTTAGACCAGTGTCTGCTTATCAGAAGGTAAATCGGGTAATTCGTAAATAAAACCAACATAGTCTCTCCACCACTGAGAGCACTTGTATTAGGGTTAGTTGTTAGTAATAGAAGCTAATTCACAATATATCACAATACAACAATTTACACAAGATCAGAAAATAAGGAGGACAAGCTAGCCAGATATAAAAGGTCAGACTTCTTCGGCTGTTCGATATGGAATCCTCGCTCCGTCGAATGACAACAGTCTTTACAACGTCGGGTACGTTGATTTATCTTGAAGACTACCCTCCTTTATTTTCTAAATGATTAATTCTCCGACATGTATATAAGATGAATAAATGATAATTATATTTCAGATAAATTAAATAATGATAAAAAAATACACGGGTAACTTACTAGTCATTTAATTTTCAAATTATCTTAAAAGAAACCTGTTTCTGAATTTACACTTTGGAACTGAGGTATCGATGTGTATCTACCTAGTTTATAAACCCATGATTAAGGCTACCGTAATGTTCAAACTTCAAATGTTTATTGCAATCATGAGTACATAGGATGTTACAATTATAGTTGTAGGCTCATACATGATACCCTGTTAGGGCGCAGCAATACGATTTTATTATATTATTAATTATGAAATAAAATAAGATTACAATCACTTACACTATTTTTTAGTTTAGAAAATGTTAATGTTATAAATTTATAAATATTATTATTATATGTCCCTATATTATTTAATTATTATATTATATTATTATCATATATTATATTGTATTCATATTTTACATTCGGTTACAGTTTAGTTCTGTCCTCGAAAAACTCTTTTAGACAATAATAACATTTTTGAGATAAGTATTTTTTTAATTTAATTTTAAATATATTGAAACTATTTGTGTCTTTTATTTGGATTTGATTTTATTTTAAATTTATAAGTTGGATCTTTTACATAATTATATCAGCCTGTATACACTCTTTCGTTTCCTTTTTTCGATGTCGCCCAGGCGACACCGCAACCTACTTGGCCGCTACGTCGAGGGCTTCCAGGCCCAAGCCCCGACGAGCAGCCCCTCCTTGGGTTCCTCTTCGCTTCACCGTGGGGATCTAACCTACGGCTTCACCATGGGGATCTACGTCACGGCTTCACCGTGGAGATCTAACCAAGAGAACGAAGCCTGAGTTATAATAATGTATAATATCAAACACACACAAAGAAAAAAAAGTACAAATTCGGAAAATTGCCGAGGCATGTAATTTATGTTGTAGCACAGTAACTACCTACATACAATAATATTTAAAAAAAAAAATTCACCCTCTATATTGAACAAAAATGCGTACTATCCGGACTATACTTCCTACCTCAAGATAAATGAATCTCACAGAAAGATATAACAAACAAATCTAAAAAACACTAATAAACATTATCAAACAACCTGTATCCGATGGAAGTACGTCGGTATTGGATGTCGAGCAACGCAGCCACGGATGACAGAATGCCGCAAACCGATCGCACTGAGTGACGTCTTCTCCTTGCACTTAATTAAGTAAGGAATACTGAATCTACCACAAGCTACTGTCGATCGAGGCCTTTCAATAGCTTGTTGAGTTGATTAGCATGGTGGAAGATGGATTACGCCGGAGTTGTCTTAAGCAGTGTTGGCTTCAGTTTCATAGCTTACAATAACATCACGCCTGTATTCCCCAAAGCATTGGGCAGAGGTATATATTAACACCCTCATTTCGCCGCTATGTTTAAGTCCCATGTAATAGGGGCGAGCCTATTGGTATCGACCAGGCATAAATACAAACTCCGGGTTGCTACTGAGGGATTTCACACGAAAAAATTCAATAATGCTTTGATCTATCCTCGAACCTCACGATCGGCAGTCGCGTTTGCCCCAACTAAATCAACGAGGTAGATTACATAATGCTGAAGAAAATGCAGTTACAGCCTAACTGTTGAAGGCTCCCTTTCCATGCAGGAGAGTCTTAGTTCAGCCCACTACTGACCCACTGCTGGGCTTGGGCCTCTTGTCATAACGAGAAAAGTTTAGGCCCAAGTCCACAGGTATGGATTGGCGGACTACACAAAACTTTAAGAACTATTTGGAGCCTCTCAGGTGTGTAGGTTTTTGCACGATGTTTTCCTTCACCGTTAACGCAAGTGATAATCAAATTCTGATCCGCATATGAATTCGAAAAGTCAAAGGTGCGAGGGATTGAAGTCAGACCCTCTGCTAGGTTATCGCTCCTTACGCCAATCCTAACTTAGTCCCCGGAGCTCCTCACAAAATTCGGTAATTGACTAATTAAAAAATTAAGAAGAATTTAATTGAACTTTTATTATATCAAAAACGGTATAGAAAGAAAACAATCGCTGAAAAAATAAATAATATCAATCTAAAAATGGAGGAGATACACGTGTTTCAAGTTTTTGAATGGCGCATTTCCTGTCCTTATCGCACGAAATAGACATTGTACGGAGTAATGTCAAGTTTCTATGAAGTTTTTGAACAATGACGTCATCGTTCAATAGTGTAATCCCTATTAACAATTTTAAAACGCTTATTACTTGGGCATCTTTATCTTTACATGGTATAAAACAAAGTCGCTCCCGCTGTCTGTACGCTTAGATCTTTTAAACTACGCAACGGATTTTAATGCAGTTTTCAGCAATAGATAGAGTGATTCAAGAGGAAGGTTTATATGCCCCACATTATTATCTACAATGCACCCGTGTGAAGCCGGGGCGGGTCGCTAGTTTTATATTTCATTGGTTTTTTCAGTGTCGCCTGTTTTTGGTAAAAGTTTCAATGTAACTAAAAAAAAATATAGTCAATTACCCAATTGTTGGATTCAGTGCTATAAAAATATAGTCAATTACCCAATTGTTGGATTCAGTGCTTTAAAAATATAGTCAATTACCCAATTGTTGGATTCAGTGCTATAAAAATATAGTCAATTACCCAATTGTTGGATTCAGTGCTATAAAAATATAGTCAATTACCCAATTGTTGGATTCAGTGCTATAAAAATATAGTCAATTACCCAATTGTTGGATTCAGTGCTATAAACATATAGTCAATTACCCAATTGTTGGATTCAGTGCTATAAAAATATAGTCAATTACCCAATTGTTGGATTCAGTGCTATAAAAATCCTACACTGATAGACCTTCCCCCAAAGGGGCTGGCACCATTTTAAAAGCTTCTGCAAACAAAACAAAAAAAAACTTCAAAAATAGCTTCAAAGAAAATCTACTATTAACTGACAATAACTTTGACGTCATCCATACGATACAAGAAGCATCAAAACACCAGTCCCCCGAGACTCGTGACTTTGACGCTTATAAATTGACGTTACTTATCTCTGCGTCACCTGTGTCACGGAGCGAAACATAAATATACTTTTAAATTCAACAAACACACGGGGTTTTAAATCTTATATTACAAGAATAAGGTTGATATTAGATTGTATGGTTTAGTTTACAAAAGTTAGAAGCGTTTGTCAGTTGTTACGAGTGTACTTAATGTTTAGAGAGTTAATAGAGTGTATTCGATAAAGATTTTCATATTTACTTTGTGTCGTGTGTCGTCAGGTTAGAATAAGAATAAGGCGCTCTATTTCTTAGAAGAAGTAAATAATGTGATGTAGAGCAGTGATATCCATTTCTATACAGAATACTTCTAGAGAATGTTGTGCCCAGAAAATGGTAATAGGCCCGCCACCTATTACATGGGACTTAATATCAGCGGCGAAATCTGGGTGAGTTTACAGACTTCTGTAACAGGAGAGCATCTCTGCTTACCCCTTCGGAGATTACAGGGGTGAACGTGACGTGATACGTATGTATGTATGTACTTCTAGAGTAATTATAGTTTTCCACACTTATAAGAAGCATTAGAAGTCATACTTACACGATTGCTACTAAGATACGCTGTAGCTTGCCTGAAACATCTAACCTTGGGGGTCATGTTTGATACAAAGAAAATACTGAAATTTCCTTACATAACATTCCATCCCGTCTGTATTCGCCGAAGCGTTGAGCAGAGGTATATGGTAACATCCTCATTTCGGCGCTATGTTTAAATCCCATTTAATAGGGGACGAGCCTATTGCCACAAACTGGGCACAAATCCAAACTTCGGGCTGCTACTGAGGAATTCCACACGTAAAAACCCAGTAACACTTTGCTTGACATGGTGATCGAAACCAGGATATCACGGTCGCGCTTGCCACCACTAGACCAACGAGGCAGTTTTTTTTAGCAAGTTTATTTCTTATTTACCGATGCCACCAGTTTTTCTAAAAGGCATTGCCCAAGCAATTGCCAAGAAAGCTGCCTGTTACCATCTAAATATAACACTGAACTGGTTTCAACAATTTACCTTATATTTTTTTGTTCAAATTCAGCTCACGCACCAAAACTTCTGTGACCGACACACACCAGTCAATTTCATAGAATATGAACTGCAAATTTCGGAATAGAGCGAGCACCCCCTGGGGAATTCGGCCAAAAATTTCAATAGCACGTGCATCATTTGGAATCGTTCAAATATTTGCAACAAGGAAGGGGAACCTCCTGTTTAGAGGTGCCAGTCACACCGGGCTAGCGTCCCAAGTCATAAGCGATAGCGATTTTATTGTGGCTGCCCTGCAGTTGAAAAAGTAGAAAAAAATCTTCATCAGTTGTGAGAAGTTTCCAAATGGTTGAAACCTGCTGATCTCAGCACGTTTAATACGAATACTGTTTAGTTACTAACGTAAACTTAACGCTAATCTAAGTGAATTTTGAATCGGAAATACTTATTAAATTGAAACCTTTATTCATAATCTATACCTACCTTCCTGCCCTGGTCCCAAGTTACTTGGGGTCGGCGCAATATGTTTTTCTCTTCCACTCTTCCCTGTCAGCCGTCTCATTATCATTTACTCCCTTATCTTTCATATCCTCCCTCACACAATTCATCCATCTTTTCTTAGGTCTCCCTCTCCCCCTCCATCCATCAACATTCATATTCATCACTCTCTTAGTCACATGTGTTTCATCCCTCCTCAGCACATGCCCATACCAAGACAAACGCTTTCCTTTCAACATTTCTGTCACTGGTGCCACTTTCAAACTTCCTCTAATATACTTATTTCTTACTTTATCCATTCGCGTCACTCCACACATCCATCTCAACATTCTCATCTCCGCTACGTGTAATCTTCTTTCATCCGTCTTGTTCTTTATTCATAATCTATGTATGACAGAAGTTGTACATGTCGCATAAAAATAACCAAAATGTTTTAAGACAGTTGTATTTTCGATTCAAAATTCAAAGTCAAAACATTTATTGCGAACCAAGTGTACAATGTGGTGTTATGTTATGTTAGCAGGTACTTATGACTTAGCAGCCTTTTACAAGCATTGCAATTTCTCATTCGCCTGCCCTTCTCATTTTAAATTAGCATGCATTATACATTGTTATTTCGTAATCATTTTATTTATATTAGTACAATTTAATAGTGATATAATAGTTATGTCAAAAATTAAATGTCAATAATAGTGAATTTAATACAATTATAAATAATAGTTATGTCAAAATTAAATGTCAATAATGGTGGATTTAATACAATTACATACATACATAAACTCACGCCTTTTTCCCATGGGGGTAGGCAGAAACTATAGAACGCCACATGCTACGACTCTTACATACCCCTTTCGCTTCATCCACATTCATACATCTTGTCATACACGCACGCCGGTTGAGAGTACTACGCACCTGACCTTTGTGAAGAACATCACCAATAACATCGATGTATGTCCTCTAGGACGTCCTCTACCGGCGTTCCCATTAACATCCGCCTTATAAATTTCTTTTGTTAATCGCCGTTCACTCATTCTCTCAACATGGCCAAACCACCTAAGCATACTCCTTTCAATTTTTGTCACTACATCATCTTTTAAACCGCAACTTTGTCTAATCTCTTCATTTCTCAATCTATCATTCAAAGATTATTCAGCATTATTTTATATGTATTTGTGTTCTTTGTAATTTTATATAACTTGTACACTTAGGTAATTGTTCTCCTCAACATCAAATCTCTCTATCGCTCTAAGGTTTGCTGTTAGAAAACTCATTTGTGAGTTAAGCTCGCCTTTGTACATGAATTTACCAACGGAACTGTATTATATATTATTATTTTGTGTACAATAAAGAATAAGAATATTTAAATAGGATAGACTCAATCTTACTGTTTGAATAGGACAGATCGCCACTTTTGTACATGAGAGAAAATCATTATTTAATCGTTATCGTCAAAATTCGCTTACATTAGCGATTCGTTTACGATACTACACGTCAAACGTTCGCGCTAGGCCTACCGGTTTCACCGAAGAAGTAACAATATTTGTTGAATATCTCCTACGTATGGATTAAACTCAAATTATAGTACCTAGATAATTGTCCGCCTGTTATCTCATCGTCTCAACTTTCTCGAATGTTCCTTATAGCTAATGCTACGCTAATCTCACCCTCCAGAATAATCAGGCAACGGTTCTTTGAGCAATCACGATGATTAGGAATTTTGCTTTTCTTCCTACTTTTTTGTTTACTAATGAAGTGGCTGAATGACTTCAGAGGTGTAGTGAGAAGCTGTGTCTTAACATTTTTATTTAAAAACTAACTACGGTTAAATTGTTTTGATGGAAGGGTCTTGTCTTATCTAAAGCCTTTGGCCAGACTGCAAACGCGGGCGCGGTGCGGCGAGTTCAAACAGAAGAACTTGATTTGAGTGTCCATAGTGGGCACACGGGCGCGGGAAGCGGCGCGGGCTACTTGGCGCGGGAAGCGCGCGGGTAGTTCACGCCATAGGTCGTTCATACAAGTGGCCGCAGTGAGAGCGCGGGCGGCAAGCGACAACCCGCGCGGGAGCGGGAGATCTCAAACTAGTTCGAGCTGACCACGCGCGTTGTTGTGATGGCGTATTCAAAATTAAATGTTGAAGAATTCATAAGTGCTATTCAAGCATTGTGGATGTAGAAACATCGTTTTTTAGCAAGAATTTTCCAGTAAAAATAAGTCTTCTTCATCCATATGATATTTTGACAAACACTGGACGCGACAACGTTCAGAACGAAGCCACGCTCCACTGCGGACAGGTAAATTACGCGCGTTCCCGCACCCGCGCCGCTCCCCGCACCGCGTTCCCAGTCTGGCCAATCACAAATACTTTTAACTTTCTTCATATAAAAATAATCTAATCCTTCAGTCTGTAAATTAGACCAAACTAAAATCGGAGGCACTTGCACAGGGGTTAATATTGGTAAAAAAATGTATGGTTTAGATATTTTTTTTTTATAAAAACCCATCGATTCAGAAGGGGAAGCTTCCAAACATTCGGGCATTGAGAAATGATGAACATTTCCCTTTGATATTAGATTTTTGCAAATATTTTTGAACGATTTTTTATTTTCTGAGGCTTTAGAAAGAAACGTGAAAGTATTTTTTTATTATTTGAAGATCTTAGACGGGACACGAATACAATGTTGGTGTATTGGTTACCGTTGGCTTCAATTTGTCAAATCTTAACCCCGATAACGTTGTGTTTCCAACTTGACACTTTATTTAGGGTAGCAAAGCCTATAAATATGAAGGGTTGTACTTTGAATTTGGAAGTCAATATGCGTATAATGACTTTCTCTTTGTCTATTGGGTGGAAGCGCGACTGCTAATCGTGAGTTCTTGAGTTCGATCCCCAGGTCGGGCAGTGTTGTTGGGTTTTTCTATGTGGAATTCCTCAGTAGTAGCCTGGAGTTTGGATTTGAGCCCGGTTGATGGCAATAGGCTCTATTATATGGGACTTGAACATTACGGCGAAATGAGGGTGTTACTATACAGCTCTGCCCAACCCTTCGGGAAATACAGGCGTGATGTTATGTTATTTATCTATTGTGTACACAGTTTTGAAGAGTTTCGATTTTGGCAATGTATCCGCTATACCACAGCTCCTATAGAACTTAGCCGCTGTCGGTTACAATTAAATTTCTATTTAAAAATCAACTTAACTACTCTTCTAATATCTGGCATTATTAATACCAGCTTTTAACAATCCATTCAGGAACTAATGTCAACATACTGTAATGGGTAAATTGTCTAACTATGAAGAGATAGGTGTCGATTACCGTGTGGAGACGAATTAGAATATAAAACTTCCTCACCGCACGCTGGGAATAGACGCGTGTTGTAATATTCAACAAAATCCAGCACGCTTGGTGGTAAGATCTATACGGTCCGCCTGGCTAGCTACCACCCTCACATTAAAGTCGCCCAAGCAGTTTACTGTGTTCCGTCGTGTGTATGTGAGAGCCAGAGGGGTGTAGGGGAATACCTCTATATCTGTGTTCCTTGAATTCGTGTGCTCCATCTTAGATCCTGTCTGCTCTTACCATCAGGTGAGATTAGGGCCAAACGCGACTAAGTCAAGAATTAAAATAAAATTGTTTCTTCCAGCAAGAGCTATGTAAATACAAACATTTTGTTCACTCCTTTCAAAACAAGAAATTCTTATATTAATTTTAATAAAACTCTCAATTTTATTACATCAGACTTTATTTACTACTTTTCTTCGTAAACGTAGGCATTGGATTCCAATAATATCTCTCATATGCTCTGTCCCAAAATACATAGCGCTTGGCAAATAAATCTTTCTTCATTTTCAATTTGTGACTTATTTCCATATAATTCTGTTCTTCGTTTGTGTATTTCAGCCATTTCACGTCTACTAGTAAACTCTCGTACGCTGTAGGGTCTCTGTGAATACAAAATATAGCGTTACACTTTTTTATTTTTTTTTAACCCTCTGTCATAGCCTAGTGGTGTTACCCTCGAACTGCCAAGTCATAGGTCTCGAGTTCAAACCCAAGGCACGGGCCTCAGACTTTTCGGATTTATGTGCGTGCTTGTTTAAAAACATCGTGAAACGGCCTGAAAGATATTTCTCGAAGGCATGTGAAGCCAAATCAGACGCCCGTGGGCTGCATAAACTCTGACACCAGGTTAGTTACTAAACACCCGAAAAAAAAAACATAATTATCATCTTTAAGGCCGTCTGCATTTGTCAGCAGCCGTAGTCAGCAGTTTTATGAATTGATTAGTTTCTTATATCAAGTAATGTAACCTTATGTAAGCTTACGTATAAATGTAGGTAGGTCTTGGTATTGAAAATGCCCAACAGCTTTGAAGTTTATCATAAAAATGGATGATTATTAGAACACAGGTCAAGGAGATGCTCATTAAAATCTTTTTACCCAGCTTTAATGATACCTAGGGAAATAAGGGGATGTTGCATTTGTATCTAGAGATGTATTGAAAAAAATAACTTATTACATAACCTGGATACAGGCTGTGTTAGAAGGGTCTAACATAACATAACATCATGCCTGTATTCTCCGAAGGGTTGGGCAGAGGTGCATAGTAACACCCTCATTTCGCCGTTATGTTTAAGTCCCATTTAAAAGAGGGCGAGCCTATTGCCATCAAACGGTCACAAATGCACACTCCGGGCTGCTACTGAGAAATTTCACACGGAAAAACCCAATAACACTTTGCGTGACCTGGGGATCGAACCCAGGACCTCACGATTAGCAGTCGCGCTTGCCACTACTAGATCAACAAGGCTGTTCCATTTGTATGTACAGTCGTATTGAAAATAAAAATTGTATTACTTACTCATATTTTACAAAGTCAGTCCACATGGCCGTCATTCGGTCTCTGGTATCCATATCCTTAGCTTTCGTCGTAAACTCGAAGAAATCCAATAAATAAGCAGTTTGGTCCCTGTGGCTGGCACCTTTTATCTTATCCATGTAATAATGCTTAAAATTTAACTTCCCAACGTACGTGAATTCATACAAAAATACTGGTCTTTTTGATTTTAGAGAATGCAGTTTCGCTGATTTCATTATACCATATTTGAACATCGAATCAGAGAAATAATCTACATATTCTTGCAAAGTATCGTGACTTACTTCTTCTCCTTTAAAGTAATGTTTCTTTATATCATTGATGAAAGCATCTTTTGATTTATCAGTATCAAATACTAAGTCAGCTGGTAGAAAATCTGCGAAATTCTCATTCATCCTATCACTCCATTCGCTGAACTTAATAGTTCTACTTATACCTTCCATGTTAGAAAATCCAGTCAATACAGGAACTTTATTATAATCTCCTTTATGTAAAGTAATCATAGGAGACTCGGTCATAAACGGTTCAGTATTAGCAATAACATTTTCAACGCACGGTGCTAAACCAAAAGTGGAGTTTGTCAAGAAGAAATTTTTGCTTTTAGCAGCCAAATCCTCGATAGACGCGTTCAATAAGAATTCATTTAGATCATCAATCTTCTCTGTGTTGTTATAACCCATGGATATAGCTAAATTCTTGGCTGTGTTAACTGGATCACCGTTTACTGCGAATGGAGATAATGCTGATCCACTTTCTAGTATTAGTTTATCAATTAAACCACCTGCTGCTTTTGACAGAGCCAGCAGTTCAGCCATACTGGCCCCAACACTGAATCCTGCAAGCGTTACCTTAGCAGGATCTCCTCCAAATTTGCTAATGTACTTATTAATAAATTTCAAAGCCGCGAGCTGATCTTTCAAGGCTGCATTGCCAGGTATCTCTTCAGTACCAAGGCAGGCAAATCCAATGAATCCAAGCCTGTAGTTAAAACTTATAACGATGACGTCATGTCGGGCTAGATAATGAAACCTCGCCATATTTCCACTCCCTCCTGAGTAAGCGCCACTATGTATGTAGACCAGAACTGGAACTAGATTGTCTTCACTGGCGATTTCGGGGACAAAGAGGTTCATGGTCAAGCAGTCTTCCATACCATCTAGAATTAAATCTTCCTCTTCTTCTTCAGTCAGATAGACTTGTTGGCAGGCGATGTTCCTCATCTTTGCGGCCATAATGCCTTCCCATGGTTCTACCGGTAGAGGGGCCTAGAACGATAATGGTATTATTGTTAGAATAAAAGTTTGGTACTTCTTGCTTGCGTCTGTGTTCCCTACTACCTATAACCCGTCAACCTTCAAAGTAAGAATGAATAGGCATCCTCTAGGTACGCTCGTCTCATCGTAGATCTCATCCAATGCTTTCCATCAGGCGAGATCAAGGTCAAGAGGGGGGGGGGGGGGCATTCAATAACAATAAAATAACCCCGAATGACGAAAATAACAGATAGTTCACACAGAAACTGTTTAACAGGATCCGTTTTTATTTTGGCGATGGCGCCTGTATTTAAATCAGCGAGTTCACATACACGACAGTATTCCGAATCCAGTAAAAAACACTGGATCCGTTATTTTTATCGTATCTTTTCTGCCAGGTGCGACGCAGCTGCCGCCATTTGTTGAACTGATCCGTCGGCACAGATGTGAACGACACATCCAGTACTGACGGATCAGTTAAAACGGATCCGCTGTGTGAACGGGCGGTAACTTGTCATAACCACACGTCGATGGGGGTCAGCTTATCGCTATCAGGAGCAGCTTATCACCATGTAGACACACTTTTATTGAAAATTACTTGACACATTCACTCAGCATATTAACTCGAATTAATTGTATCAAAAATTAGTGACGTAATATTTTTTGCTGACAGAATCTGACCCAGCAAATAAAATTTATGTGATCCCCAACAAAGGATGAAACAGAGATGCACCTGCGTACATTTATGATTCGCTGATGATGTGAAATTGGGCGCCAAAATTAAGGAACATACTATGTACTAACCTTGAGCAGAGCGCGGATTATACGATTTGCGAAGTTAAGCTGCGCTTATCGCGGTCAGTCCGTGGATGAGTGACCGTTCCTTACACATCGAGATTCCACGAATATCTATGACAGTCGTTACCCGTAGTCAGTAGCCCGAAAGTCTGACAACCGGTCTAACCTTAGGATATCGGCATTGCCCCGTAACTGGGTTGCGGAGGTCTGATGGCAGTCGCTTTGTGTAAAATACTGGAATTCAGTCGCATCTGGTTAGACTGGAAGCTGCCCCAACATAGTTGGAAAAACGCAAAGAAATGTACTAACCTTAAACCTATCTCTCCCTTTCGGAGCCGTAGCGTAAGGTACTCCATAAAACTCGAAGAAATCACCATTCCAAAACTTCTCCCCACTCACACCCCCCACATCTAAAACCACTACCCTTTCATCTTCAGCAAAAACATTAGCTATTAAAATTAGAAATAATATCGATCGAAACATGACTGTCGTTGTCGTAAAAATTGTATAAAATACTTATCGATTTGTTGCAGTACTAGATAATGGGAGATAAGGTTATATAAATCTAATTATCTGTTAACGAAGCCAGTGATTTGATAATAAACCTTGACACAAATATTTGCGAACATGGAAACTCCTATTTAAGACATAAGACATGACTTCACGCCTGTATTCCCCGAAGGGTTGGGCAGAGGTGTATACTAACACTCTCATTTTACCGTTATGTTTAAGTCCCATGTAATAGGGGGCGAGCAAATTCCAGGTTGCTACTGAGGAATTCCACACGGTGGTGGTAAACGCGACTGCTGATCGTGAGGTCCTGGATTCGATCCCCAGATCGGGCAAAGTGTTATTGGGTTTTTCCGTGTGGAATTCCTCAGTAGCAGCCCGGAGCTTGGATTTGAACCCAGTCGATGTCAATAGGGGCGAGCACATAACGGCGAAATGAGAGTGTTACTATACACAATATTTGAATATCTCCTCGACCGAAATGTCGAATGTAGTACGAAACCCATTTTTCATCTAAGACGAACATAATGTTACTTATTATGTTCTAGATTGCATATAAATATTTTATTCATTCATTCATACAATTAGTATATTCACATGCCCAGGCTACTGACCATCCCCCCCGGTGGGTTCCCGCATTGTCGTTGCGGGGGGACTCAGTAGCCATGGCGTAGATCCCCACGGTGAAGCGAAGAGGAACCCGAGGAGGGGTTGCTCGTCGCAGCTTGGGCCTGGAAGCCCTCGACGTAGCGGCCAAGTAGGTTGCGGTGTCGTCTGGGCGACATCGCAACTGAGGCGGGCCGCGATGTCTCATGGGAGGCATCGCGGCTGAAGGGTGGAGGCCGCGGCGGGAGAGGAGTGCCGGCATTGCGGTGCGCCGCTCTCCCTACCTTCCGCGGCCTTGACGGGGTCGCCACCGTCAGATGGCGGACGCGGTGGGGCCGCAGGGGGAGAGGAGTGTCGGTATGTCGTTGGCCGCTCTCCCTATCTTCTGCGGCCGAAAAGTGGTAGGCGGCGGGGTCACTAACCTGACCCGTCGTAGGGGGACCAAGGGTGCCCAGATACGGGGTCGTCTGGCGCCCATGTGCTCGTTTGGTCCCTAGGGTGGTCACGGCGTACCATGTGTTCTGGTGCGCCGGTGATGGGGGGTAATCCCCAGAGGAGGGTCCGGTGATGGACAGCCGCGGTGGGTTCGCGGATGAGTACTTACGCGTGCCCGTGTTCCCGCCATAAGCGGCAGAGGAGGACACCGTGGAGTTTTAGTGGGTTTGAGTCCCACATAACTGCACTATCGCCCCGTGGTAGTGCAGTATGCGTGCGCATTTCTCCAGGATAAAAAAAGGCTACTGACCATCCTAGGTGCTGTTGGTGAATTCAAAGACAAGGGCTGATAATGTGTTTGTATGTAAAATACAAAGAAAAAGCAAAAAAATCTCGTACAAGCAATTTTGTACGAGTAAGTCGGCAACTCCAACCAAATATCGCGGTACTAAATACGTAAATAGAAATATATTAGGCCAGGAAATCGCAAAGCCATGCTGCAAAATATATTATCATAAGATATCCTATACGGGCACATTTCTTGCGTCCGGCGGCCAAGTGTTGTTGCGATGACGTTTATATCACACGATTTTCCTTAAACAATATAAAATCGTCAACACACTTACGGATGTAATACCCAACAGATAAAAGATGTTTCACAGAATTAGCTGTGAGCATAATACGATTTCATGTGATACAAATAGGCTACCAATTTTCTCTTAGAGGAGGAAATGATAGTATCTTTATACAGGTTTAGGGAATCTTGAATACAGAAAATAAACTATCGGTATAGGTACAGTTGCTTAATATGTTCCTATTAACATACATTTATCTAGAAATTAGACCTAAGAAAAGATGGACGGATTGTGTGAGGGAGGATATGAAAGATAAGGGAGTAAATGATAATGAGACAGCTGACAGGGAAGAGTGGAAGAGAAAGACATATTGCGCCGACCCCAAGTAACTTGGGACCAGGGCAGGAAGATGATGATGAATCTAATAGTAACATCTACACAGGGTTACTTCCAACTACCTGGCAAAACTTTATTGGGTTACTAGGTATCATTAACAGAAAACGTCATTGAAATAAAAAAAAATGCCTAAACTTTAGTTAGATAAAATACCTAAGTACAGTAGAGAAGAGCGCGAACGTAAGCTACTATTTGCTTTTAGAACTAATATTTGTGCACACTCAGGGGGCTCGTGGCTAAATAACAACCGCGCCGATCGTACGATTTGCGAGGTTAAGCTGCACTTGCCGCGGTCAGTCCGTGGATGGGTGACCATTTGTTACACATCGAGACCCCTCCGTGCCTCGGAGAGCACGTTAAGCCGTCGGTCCCGGGTGTCATACGAATACCTATGACAGTCGTTACGGGTAGTCAGAAGCCCGAAAGTCTGACAAACGGTTTAACCTTAGGATATCGGCATTGCCCAGTTACTGGGTTGCGGAGGTCTGATGGCAGTCGCTCCGTGTAAAATACTGGTATTCAGCCGCATCTGGTTAGACTGGAAGCTAACCCCAAGATAATTGGGAAAAGGCTAAGAGGAAGATTTGTGCACACTCAGTATTATTTAATTTTTGCCTGTAAATGCACCACACGGTGAAACACAATTTTTCCCGAGTAGGCGGCATACACAACGCTTTAAAAACACGCTGCCACGTTCGCGTTGGCGGTGACGGTCAGATGCGTCGTGTCGTTCCTATATTTAATATAAAGTCGTAGTCGTATCGTGCCTTCTAAAAGTGTCCACGCCACCTCTTTATGCCGAATATATTCGGTTTAGTAGGTTTCCATGTAGACCTGTATAAAATATGTTATTCTCGCTCACACCTCGCACCGACTGGCGTTAGATATTATTTGTGTTTTGTGGACGTTTAGTGCTGTCTCGTATCCGACGTACATTCGGTGGAACATTTTGAAAATGTGGATACTTTTATATCTATGGTGTTAAAATATGAACACCTTTATATCTATGGTGTTACGAATTTCTTCAATTTCAGTTGTGGTTAGTGTGAGAGAAATCTTTACATAGTATAAAAAAAAGTCGCTCCCGCTTAGATCTTTTAAATTACGCAACGGATTTTCAGCAATAGATAGAGTGATTCAAGAGGAAGGTTTATATGCCCTACATTAGTATCTACATTGCACCATTGCGAAACCGGGGAGGGTTGCTAGTTGATTATAATTATGGTGCTGAATTGTTGGCAAAGATCCGGTAAGTGCTGAAAATTAAGACAAATGATAGATATTGATATTCCTGGACCACCCTGACTGACAAGCAAGAAAAGAAAGAATTCATGGTTGCACGCACACATTGGTATTGTCATATAGTGGTGTATCGGAACGAGGTATGGTGTTCCTCCTACGAAAAGGGAGGATCCTCCTACAGGCGGGTCTTATGCCTGGCGGGCCACTGCCAAACGGATGATTTCCTTTTTTTTTTCCTAATCGACTGCTTGTAGATGGTCTTGCGGATCGTTTCTACGTAACCGGGCAGTTATTGGTGAGACCTGAAGGGTCTCCAACCAATCCCGACAGGAGTAAAATACTTAACCTAAGCTAACTACTATTACTACGCGTATTAATATCATGACTGACTAATTAGCAACAACACCTCTAAGGGCGTCCCATAGGGGGGACTCGAACCTTGGCTTAGGGCGTTGCTTGCGAGAGGACTGGGAGGGAGATGACAGCTTGATGAGGGCTGAATTAACGGTGTGACTGCGGGGTCAGAAAAGACGACCGGCTCCGCGGCTGCGGCGGGTGAGCACGGTGGATCAGGGCCAAACGGATGATGTTGGGAAGTTGTATATATACTAACTCCGTGTCAGATCTTGAAATCGCGATGCAGGATTTGTGACATTTCATTTTGACAGCTGTCATTGTTGTCGCTGTAGTCTGCTAGACATTCATCATGCTACGTAATTCTAGTGTGGCGTGATAGATGCCGCCACAGTAGCACTGAAAGAGCCTCCACGAGTGGCCGTACTTAAAGACATCCGGCGCACCCTGGGCAGTCAGCCCAGTGAAAAGGTTATCCAGTCTGCTAGGTTGGTAGCGACCAACCTTGCAGACTGGATAACCTTTTCACTACAGCATGAGCTATTCTCATATGTACCTATAGTATAGCAGTGATAGCCTAGTGGTGTGACCGTCGGACTGCCAAGTCATAGGTCTCGATTTCCTAAGCCACGCCCCTCTGACTTTTCGGATTCATGTGCGTATTACAATAATTATCACATCTTGCTTAAAAACGGTGGAGGAAAACATCGTGAGGAAACCGGCCTGACTCAGAGATATTTCTCGACGGCATGTGAAGCCAAATCAGAGGCCCATGAGCGGCATAAGACACCAGATTAGTCACTAACCACACGAAAAGAAGAAGAAGATAGATATAGTGAAATAACCTATCCCTTGTATATTATAATAATTTCTACCGTGATACAACGCGAATAGAACACGCTACCGACAGAAGACAAAAATTATTAGGTAGGTAAATATTTTAGCAATAAACCTATATTTAAAAAAATATAATACGGTTAGTCTAAACACAGTTTATTCAAAACGTGAGTTTTATTACGCAGGATCGGTTTGTGGTGCGCTCTGAGAGCATTCGTGTGTTTCGCTTGGTTTACGGCAGGGGGCGCTGCGGCAGACGTAGGGGGAGGATGATGACAGATTTTTGGGACACGGTCTGATTTGGAAAAGGTTAGAGTTTTTTCAGTTTTGGAATTTTGTACGCGACAATCTGCTTGAGAGAGGGTTTGTCGGAAGTTGAAATTTTTCCCGATGTATAGTGTAAAGTTCGCCCCATCTTTTTGTGCTTCTTCCACTCGTGAAGGTAAAGCAACAAGTTAGCGAAATGCCTTCTGTCAAATGGTACGTCACACCACTGAACTTGTCGTCTATTCTATCGGTATAAGTCTCATTGGTAAGAAAACTATTTTATTATATGCGATTCGTGCATTGTTGTCGGACATCGCGTGACATGTTTCGCTATTAGTCATGCACGCAATAGCGCAAAAATGTCACGGAAATAGATCGCACCTTCGGCTTCTTAGAGGGACAAATGTGCCACGCCACGGGTCGCTAGCGATGTTCGGCGACATTGCTTGACATCTCGCACCTTCGGTGGAACAAAGTCACAATAGCTCATTTTGTAATTTTACAGGAGAGGACTTTTAAGATCTTTTTCGCATTTATTTCCATATTACTGGATTACTATCTGTAGTAGGTTAAAAATACTTGGATAGTAATCCAGTAATATGGAAATAAATGCGAAAAAAAAACTTAAAAGTGCTCTCCTGTAAAATTACAAAATTAGTTATTGTGATTTTGTTCCACCGAAGGTGCGAGATGTCAAGCAATGTCGCCGAACATCGCTAGCGACCCGTGGCGTGGCACATTTGTCCCTCTAAGAATACATGGTTTTAAAGCCTTTCATTAAGGGACAAAAGGAGCAACATACCACGGGACTTGACGCGGGGCATCTACGTGAATGTCACGGGCGCACAGTCGCGGAACAATTTGCTAGCACACATCTGCGCCCGGTCCGGAGCGGCGGCTCACAACATGTCCCGCGTCATGTAAAAATGCTGCAGTGTGCGTCACGTAGACTCAATGTTGCGGGTCATGTTGTGGAACATTTTGCCCTTATCCCAACTTATTTGGGGTCGGCGCAGTATATCTTCTTCTTCTTCTTGATTCCACTTTCATTGTGAAAACCGCCAAACAACGGAATGCGCTGCCCGAGTGGGTGTTCCCCGACAGTTACAATCTGGGTGTCTTCAAGTCACAAGTGAATCGATTTCTTCTGGGCAAGCGTGCTCCATCGTAGACCGCATCATCGTTTAACATCAGGCGAGATGGCGGCCAAACCCAGGCCTAGTAACAAATAAAATAAAATAAAAAATACATCTCTATTAGCCGTCATTTCAGTAGTCACCCCCTTTCTAGCTATATCATCTTTCACACTATCCACCCATCGCTTCTTTGGTCTTTCTCTACTCTTATAACCATACACATTCATACTCAAAACTTTCCTCACGACATGTTCCTCGTTCCTCCGCATCACATGCCCATACCATAACAACCGGTTTCCACACAACTTCTCAGTCACCAGCGCCACTTTCAGGCTTCTTCTTACATACTCAATTCTAATTCTATTCATTCGCGTAATACCACACATCCCTATGAATGAATGGCTTTAAGATATGGATAAACGAAAGAAGTCTCACTTTTATCATCAAAAATAACAGTCACTCTAAACAAAATTGGTTTATGTAGTGAGAAACAAGCTTCTCTCTCAGAATAACTTTCGTTTAGCCATCCAGTTTTGTTTATACAGTTTATTGTTCACAGTGAGATCAGGTATAAAACTTCAAGTTCTAAATGTTTGACTACGTTTCTGTGGCATGTGAGAACCGGCAAGTTTTGTTGGAGTTTAGAAAATAACTTGTGGATAAGGCGGATCCACTATTTGCCTTTCGCTCAAAGAGAACGTGAGTGAACGAGATGCAAATAACGGCAGTAATAGTAGCGCCGCCATTTCTGATCCCATTATAATAGTATTCACGTAGTAGTTCCTACTTTGAATCTTGAATCTTGCATGGTCTAATAGCCAAGAGCTTCGATATCTGAAGAGGTTCTTGTTAGACAGTTGGATTAAGAGCTTAATTCAGAAGGCGGTTCTCATGGACACTGCGCGTATTGTTAGGAGGTTCCTCTCAGTGGAGCCGGATGCCGGGGTGATGCTATTATTAAATGTCTTTATATTTATTATAATTATGGAAATATTTATAAATAAAAATGTATCATAATTGAAGAAATGAAATAATAATGTAGAAAATGAATTGATTAAAGTTCAAAGTCAAAGTTTTTTATTTCAAATAGACCAGATTTCAGGCACTTTTAAAACGTCAAAACTAGGTGCACGGTTCCAAAAGGTAAGTTCTATGGAGAAGAGCAAGAAACTCCATGAATACTCTTTTCAAAATATTAGTTCATTACAATTCCATTACAGTAGTGTGAGAAATAGAATGAGAATAATGCAGGATAATGTAACAAATAAACTCATATAAGAGTAACAAATAGAAAAATATGCCTTTAGGATTGCCATAGCAGTTAAGGGCTGACCAGTCCCGACAGACGTCACCCGTTCACGAGCATGACGTGCATATCGACGGTCCCTACGTATACTATCGAAAATACAAAATCTCAGTTTTTATTTTATCTGCTTAAAATGTGTGAAATTATGTTATCTTAAAGGTTATAAAATAATAAATTTTTATGTCACCAAAAGGCAAATGTTCCACATCAAACTAAAGAAAAATCACGTAAATTGGATCATAAATCTCAGCGTAATCGGTGTATAGACATAATAAAATAAAAACTGAGATTTTGTAGTTTCGATAGTATACGTAGGGACCGTTGATATCCGTATCGGTCAGCTCAACAATATTATAAGGAAACCAACGACCGGACAAACAACGCCACCATCAGCAAGACATTTAAGTGAGCATGACAGACTCATACTACCAGACAATAGGCAGTAATATGATAATTATGATTATAAGCGTATCACTAATAGCTGCATGATGCTCATACTTTACAGTTTGGAATGAAGTATTGTAAAGCGATATTATTATTGAAAATTAATTTCTAAGAATTATAGCTATTCTTATTTGACAGACTTGTCTTTGCTAGCTTATGGCGCATCAAACATTTTTAGAAAGAACTTTCCAACCCTATTATAATATGTTATTAGTATGCACATACCTATATATGCAAAGTTTCAAAACTTAAGCCAAAAGTCGAAACATTTCCATCAACGAAAATCCAGTTCTCCCCAAAGGATCAAAGTGAATGATTACTGTAATTAAAATCAAATTGGTGCGCAGTAACACGGTATAATTAAAAAATATAACCCAGTGTTAGATCGAAATTTATCCAAGCGGTGTCTAATTGGTCGAAACTGTAATTTCCCGAAGGACAAATTGGTGTAAGGTATGAACGAGGGTGTAGAATTCTTCACACAGATTTTGCTTTAAGAATTAAGTTAGTAGTCAGCGACGTAATTTGGTTAGCAATGTACCTTTTATATAAAAAAAATAGAAAGAGAAAGAAAGAAAACTTGTTTATTCGTGCCAACATGATGCACAAAAATAAAATAAAAGTATAAAACAAAATCAAAGGTAACTATTGGGAAAAATGTGCGTCACATCCGCGCAAAATGGCCATGGCTCAGCATAATGCTGTGTCTCACGTGCGAAATGGGGCCATAGCGCTGGTTTTCAGCGACAGCCGGCGTTGACATGATGACGTCCACCGATGCAGCAAGTAAAAGTATAAAAATAAAACTCAATTAAAGAAAAAACAAATAAAATACGCAATATAACATGTAAATTGACACAAAATTATTCGATACACTGTTTTTAGCATTTCATGGGCCGTGTTATGACGTGTTAAAATCATCACTGTTCCGGTGAGTGAAAGTGACGCGGCTATGCAGGTCGTAAAGCGCCGTCACATTCTCACAACGGAACAATTATGATTTTAACAAGTCTTAATACGCCACTATGTACCTAATAGTTAAGATTTTGTGACAGTTCAATGTTACATCTGTTCCGTTTTTTAAAATATTGTGTTCAGTTATGATTTAAAAAACTGAAGTGTTAACTGACTTTTGTTGCTGACTGTACCTACAGTCAACAGTAAAAGTCGATGAATATTTTAGTATTTTTAAATTAAATATGGTAGAAACCTATCATTATTCTAAATTTTAAATATAACTTAGTTTTTACAGTTTTACAGTAGAAAAGCATTATTTTTACAATATAACAATAATTAGCCCGTTTCCATTCATAAAATGCATTTATAATGTGAGCCATCATCGCTTACTTTTGGTGTTGACTGTACTTACCTGTTCTGCCATGTAGTATACAGGGTGTAAATGAAATCATGTAATTCCTTCAAACCTCGTGATGTACCGCTGACATAGATTAACCGTGCATGGGATACATATGAATTTAATAAATAAAAAATGACAAGAAGTAAACATGTGTTCTTAACATGAGGCATTTTAGCAACTCGAGCGAAATGCGAGACTATCGCTCACCGCGCGGTCATTTAAGATTTATTTGTTCTTAAGAACATTTTTTTTACTTCCTGTATTTTTTTTATTGTTACCATAAGTATTCCCTGCAGGGTTAATCTATGTCAGCAGTACATCACGAGGTTTGAAGGGATTACATGATTTCGTTTTTACTCTGTATAGAGAATTTTGCGTGTAAGTCACCTGATGGTACCAACATACAAACCCAAATCTCAAATACACACTCAGACCCAGAACAATTATCGGTGGGGTATACAAACACTTCTACCTTGCGGGAATCGAACCCACGACTCGCGCAGAAGCCGTCCTATCTCTTTTTTCCTACCAGTACTAAAAAAAAACAGATCTTAAAATGAGTTAACCCAAAAGCTTTTAACTTGAACCAACAGATTAAAACAACCCGATGATATAATTCTGTAACCGGTTGAGTTATTTGCTAATGAGTCTCGCTAATAGGGTTACTTTTGGTTACCATTAACCGTTTCTTATTATAATTGATATAGGATTACTTTGAGTTTGTTCGTTCTTCTTGTTATGATGGTTTTGTAATTATTACACTTGTTATGAATGAGACAGTTATATTTATTTCCTCCCTTTTGTTAGAAATGGAATTTTACTATTGAGATGTATACTAGCATCTTGATAGTATATTCATTTAGTAGGTACTGCCACACAAGGCCATAGCCAGAAATTTTATTTCTGTGGTTGAACCTTGAACTGGAAAATCAATTACAATAACAAGTGTATACATTATAAAATTATTTTAATTTCTTTAAGACAATTTAAGACAAAATTTCACACGGAAAAACCCAATAACACTTTGCCCGACCTGGGGATCGAACCCAAGACCTCACGATCAGCAGTCACGCTTGCCACCACTAGACCAACGAGGCAGTATTGCAACATTTAATATTATTGTTTATAGGTGCATTGGGTATGAGGAAAAAAAATCTTTTAAGTAAATTCCCGTCCCCATGGCGCATATTGGTTACTTCCGTACGTGTTAGTTTGACAAAGAACAATGGCAATGACGTTTCATACGTGACGTCACGTCTTTAGCAGCTCACAGTTCGTCGTGTCGTTGCTAACAAATAACGATAAAGAAGTGTATTAATTGTCTTTAAAGAACAGTATTATGATTAACCGACTTCGAAAAATGAGGAGCCCATTTTAGACAAACGACTCCTGAGATAATTAATTTTGAATAGGTATCTTAATTATTTATAAGAATAAAAAATATTTTTTTACAAGAAATCAAGTAGGTACAATAAGTTGACAAAGTAATACAAATAACTTCCGTCATACTCTACCAGATGATTGGTGTGCAAATATTATGATTGTCATGCTCATCCCGAATAATGATAAGCGTGAAGCTAATAACATAATGAGAAAATGTACTCATAAACAAATATATTGTGGAAATAAATGGCAATCAAAAATTTAATATGAAGTAAGTAGTTAATAATTTTCATAGACTTTTATTGCTGTCTGTACAACAGGACTGGAGGCAAATTTTATAACAAAATTGTTTAAAGTCGCCTTCAAACCGCAGCTAAACCACGACTATTTGACTTTTTTTATTATAGAGATAACGGTCGGATGGCCGTGGTTGCAATAGTAGAACCAATAATATCTCCAATTATTTGTTATGAGACGAATTATAAATATCAAAATAGGTACCTAAAAAAAACCAGGCTTGCCCTAATGTTGGCTCCTAGGCACGCCACTGGTTCTGCTTAGCCTTTTCCAAACTATGTTGGGGTCAGGTTCCAGCCTAACCAGATGCGGCTGAATACCAATATTTAACATGGAGCGACTGCCATCAGACCTCCGCAACCCAGTTACTAAACAATGCCGATATCTTAAGGTTAGACCGGTTGTCAGACTTTTGGGCTTCTGACTACCCGTACCGACTATCATAGGTATTCGTATGACACAAAGGACCGACAGTTTAACATGCTGTCCGAGGCACTGAGGGGTCTCGATGTATTACGAAACGGTCATCCACAGACATCACATCACGGCAAACGCAGCTTAACCCTACGAATCGTTTGACCCGTACTGTTCGTTATTAGAGGCTTGACATAATATTACAGGAGCAGTGGTGGCCCAGTGGTAACGGCCCCGACTTACAAGTTGTATGTCGTGGGTTCGAACCCAGCCAGACGCATTACTTAGTGTAATTTATTTCATCACCAATGCTCTCAAAACGGTGAAGGAAAATATCGTGAGGAAACCGGCATGTCCTAGAACCAAAAATTCGAAGACATGTGACATCTACCAATCCGCACTGGGCCCGCGTGGTGGACTACGGCCCATTCCCTCTCACAGAGAAGGAGGCCTGTGTCCCAGCAGTGGGAACATTATAGGCTGATGATGATGATAATATTACGACATCGAGACCCCTGCATGCCTCGGAGAGCACATTAAACCGTCAGTCTCGGGTGTCATAAGAATATCTATAACAGTCGTTACGGGTAGTCAGAAACCCGAATGTTTGACAACCGGTCTAACCTTAGGATATAGGCATTGCCCAGTAACTGGGTTGCGGAGGTCTGATGGCAGTCGCTCCGTGTAAAATACTGGTATTCAACCATATCTGGATAGACTGGAAGCTGACGCCAACATAGTTGGGAAAAGGCTAGGCAGAAAAGCAGAACGAAATGGTATTATGACAAAAACAAAAACTTAATATTTTTTATACTTGAAAAAATCTTTATTTAACAATCAACAGGTTTCACACATTTCCCAGTCTTGGTGTTCCTAAGATTAGGTTTATTACAGAAGCACTGTGGTATGTCACAGGCTGACGGTCTGTTCAGGTCATGTACTGTGGGGTTGTCACAAGATGGCTCTGCCTTCTGCGGGCAGTAAAGAACTGAGTGTTCACCAGGTGGACATTTTGCTGAAAGGAAAATAATAATTAGTGTAAAATAATCTATACTAATATTATAAAGCTGAAGAGTTTGTTTGTTTGTTTGAACACGCTAATCTCAGGAACTACTGGTTGAAATTGAAAAAATATTTTTGTGATGGATAGTCCATTTATCGATAAAGGTTATAGGCTATGTAATATCACGCAACGACCAATAGGAACGGAGCATAAATGAAAAATGTTGCAAAAACGGGAAAAATGTCCCCCCGTGCGAAGCCGGGACGGGCCGCTAGTATAACATAATAGTTATTTCCTAATAAACATAACATAACATCACGCCTATATTCCTTGAAGGGTTGGGTCGAGGTGTATAGTAACACCCTCATTTCGCTGTTATGTTTACGTCCCATGTAATAGGGGGCGAGCTTATTGACATCAACCTGGCACAAATCCAAACTAGTGGCTGCTACTAAGGAATTACACACGGAAATACCCAATAACACTATGCACGATCTGGGGATCGAACCCAAGACCTCACGATCAGCAGTTGCGCTTGCCACCACTAAACCAACGAGGGAACCAATTAGGAATTTCTAAGTAGCAGCTCGGAGTCGGGGTTTGTGCACCGTTAATGGCAATAACTTAAATATAATTGGCGAAACGAGGGTGTACGAAAACATCTCTGCCTACCCATCGGAGCATACACGGCGTGATGTTATGTTATGATGCTGATTAAAAATACATAAATAAAATAAAAAAGCCTTTTATTTCTTGCCAGTGAATTCAAAAGAATAAAAATAGAAAAAATAAGAAAAAAATTAAGATTGAAAATTAAAAAATATAAAATAAAATAAGAAAAATAAAAACGAAATAAAATGTGAAAATTAAAAATAGACTCATAACTTGAAAATTAAAAAAAAAAAAAAATGTATCCATTAAAATTAATTATAATTAAAAAAAATATTATATAATCAATCAAAATACATACCAGTAGGGAATCCCTGACTGTGTACCATCATCACACTGACAGTTACGATCAAAAATACAAGCACAGTCTTCATATTTATAGATTTACTTCTTCAATTCACAGAGAACGTGTAAGCAATGATGCCGAACGAGGCGTCAGATCATATATAGACTAGTTTTATTCTGAGGGGAAGTACCAGGTCTATGGAAAATGGTTGTATTTTGTTAAGAAAAAGTAATATCCCGTTCCACTTTTGTATACAATTAGTGTTCAGTCATTGTCCTGGATTCACTTCCCGCGAGTCCGCGAGTGAATGAAATGTTGGGGAACAGTAGGCTAGCACGGATGACATCACATTAGTAAAATAAAGGTCATAATTCATTAGAGCCACCCGGCAACTAACCAGCACCGCCTCGTCGTCGGCGTCCACCCGTTGTCAACTGGTGGTCCACGGGTGGACGCCGCTTTATCAACCAGCAGAAAACTTATTAGGTGCACGAAATATTAGAAAAAAAGAGGGTGTATACTGGACCTCTAAATGATTGGACCTCTAGTCGACAAAATGAAAGTCGCTCAGCGAGCTATGGAAAGAGCTATGCTTGGTATTTCTCTGAGGGATCGAATCCGGAACGAAATCATTCGCCAGAGAACGAAAGTTACCGACATAGCTCAGCGGATTAGCAAACTGAAGTGGCAGTGGGCTGGTCATATTTACCGCAGAACCGATAACCGTTGGGGTAGACGAGTTCTAGAGTGGAGATCGCGAATCGGCAAACGTAGTGTAGGACGTCCTGCGACTAGGTGGAACGCCGATATACGTAGGGTAGCTGACAGCGACTGGTGAAGGAGAGCCGAAGATCGGGCTCAGTGGCGTGCTTTGGGAGAGGCCTATGTCCAGCAGTGGACTGATGTAGGTTGATGATGATGATGAAACGATTGGACGCCGCGTGGTCCACTCGCCGTACACGGGTGGACAGCTTGCGGGTGAGGCGATCTGGTGACGCCACGGAGTTGATGTAGTGAGCGTTAATTCATAGAAGTCCATATAAAGAATACTAACCGCACAAGGCGAGGCGGTGCTGGTAGGGTGCCGGGTGGCTCTAATGAGCTATGACATTAAACGTACCATTACATCACGCTTTGTATTCCCTGAAGGGCTCGGCAGAGGTATTTTAGTACATCCTCGTTTCGCTAGTTATGTTTAAGTCCCAATAGAAAGAAAGAAAGAAAGAAAGAAAGAAATTTATTTGGCACGAAAGCAGTCAGACACACAGACAAAAAAATCATAAGAGACAAAACAAAATAAAAAATAAACAAAAAAATAAAGTATCTGTGTGTCTAGCGGCTGAGCCAAATAGGTTCAGTTCAGCATAAATGTCAGACTACTAGAGCCTGACGCTGGTTTTCAACTGAACCCACTGTGACGTAGCGGTGAGCCTGTTGCCAGTAACCGGGCACAAATCCAGACTCTGAGAAATTCCTAATGGAAAAACCCAACATCACTTTGCCCGACCTGAGGATCGAAACTAGGACCTCACGATCAGCAGTCGCGCTTGCCACCACTAAACCAACAAAGCAGGCGTAGTGTTAATGTGAGTGAATTTTGAATCACAAATACCCGTTTCGCACATACCTACTATAAAAAAAAAACAATATTACTGCCTGACCTGGGGATCGAAGGACCTCACGATCAGCAGTCGCGCTTGCCACCAAAAGACTAACGAGGTAGTTCTGGTTACTGTGGTTATTTCAATAAACTGACTGCGCGTGAGTTTCAGTGTGAAATTTTAATTAGTACCTACCGGTCGCTTATCAGCAAAACTTTATGAAGCAAGACCGGGTTATATTTAATTAATTGGAACAAAGATAACAATTGCGATTAATGGGTCATTATCTTATCCCATCGAAAGAAAGAAAGAAAATTTATTTATTCAGCCAAGAACACTGACAGCATAAATAAAATAAACAAAGAAAGAACAATATAATAAGAATTAAACACAAATTTTATGCTGTCGAGCACGTCCATGCCGAAAAGGTTACCAACTCAGCATACGCTAGGTAGGCGTCAAAACACCCAGCGCTGATTTTCAGCTGGCACCCCCGCAGTGACACACGGATGGAGGTAGTTAATTTTAAATATATATTCTACTATACTTGAATGGATAAAAGTGTTTTATAATGTGTCAATAAACTACAAAAATATAATAAAAAATAAAAACTACTTTTAACATCGAACTATTATTTTAACCCTACTTAACAAGAGGGTAACACAGGAATAATAAATATCACTTATTTGTACAACATTTATCATTATTATCGTCAACCAAATTACCTACGTTTATTTTTTAAACCCTGACTCGCTCTTGTATTTCTCCTGTATCGTGGCCATATATATATTTGATCGGTTCGGGAATCGAACCCATGCACGTAGCACAGAAGCCGCGGGCTTAGAACCCGCGACCCGTAGCGCAGAAGTCAACCACTCAGCCACTACGCCATCATGATAATGGGTTTACCATTGGCACCAAACTATTTAGATTTCTATAACTTAATTACAGACCTAGCGGTTATTTAAAAATATACGTATAGCAATATATATAATTACTAGCTGTGCTCGCAACTTCGTCTGCGTAAAAGTCGGAGAACAACATTACCTGGGCCATTCTTCGAAAAATATTAACAAAAATTGAGAACGTCATTAGCATCATCCCAAAGTTAAGAATGTAGATGTTTAATACTATAATTATGATAATGAAAACTCAAACTATACCGCTGCCGTCAAGCAATAGGATAGGAATAAAAACAATCTGACAATACCATAACGTTAACAACCCGGGAGAAGAATGATTTGTTAAAATAATGTTAAAAAATTTCGAATATTCACCCACCTGCTTAAATGAAATTAGGTGAGTATTATTTAAATCTCTCTTTATTCTAACAACTATGAAAAAATTAAAAAACACTGTGAAATGTGTGCTATCGTTTATTTATAAAGAACCCGCACATAGTTTTAGGACAAACTGAACAACTGATAAACAGATAAACGGACAAAAAATCCAAAAATTATCGTAATGGATTCTATTGGCTATCCAATAACACCCTCGCTTTTTTTTAAATATTTCCTATGTTCAGCCAAGTTTACGGATTTATTATAATATTGTATCTTCTTTATCTTTACATAGTATAAAACAAAGTCGCTCCCGCTGTCTGTACGCTTAGATCTTTAAAACTACGCAACGGATTTGATGACATTTAATTATGTCAATTGCTTTATATAGTTTAGCTTCCTTTTCCCTTTTGTAAATGTGAGAACTTTGTGGACCTGCATCTATAAATTTGTAAATTACTATTATTCATATTGTTTATTTTATTTATTTTTGTAAATTTTTGTACTCAAATCTTTTAGTATTTCATTACTCATTGGTCTGTGGTCAGGACTTCATTGTTCTCTCACTATCCTAAATCATTGTACTGTATCCACTGAAATTGTTAAAGATATTATTTTTAAAAGAGTAACCATGGAGTTTCTTACCGGTTCTTCTCCATAGGAAACGACTAATTGGAACCGTGCATCTAGATTCGACTTTTCATAAGCACCTGTATTGGTCTATGTGAAATAAAAAAAAATGATTTTGATTTTGAATGCAGTTTTCAGCAATAGATAGAGATTCAAGAGGAAGGTTTATATGCCACACATTAATATCTACATTGTACCCGTGCGAAGCTGGAGCGGGTTGCAATCACAAGTCATTACCGAGAATGGATGTGAACCCTAATGGGGTCAAAAATGTACCTACAATTCAGTAAAATTTACCACAACACGTCATTACTTTATTATGACATAAATATCTATTCGTCATCAATGACAAGTTTCTAACCGTTAAAGGGGAATTACTTTTTAACGAAACGATTTTACTGTCTTAAATTATTACTACGATATCCTTAATAGTCAAATTCTTTAGAATTCATTTACCAATGGAACAAGTTATTAGTCACAGTATATGGGCATTCTGTTCTCAATTACTTATAGAAATATTATTCACAAAATTTTTACGAGCGCGTATTTTCATTGTCGCCTGATGTAAACATTGGTCTTGAACAAATTATTGAGAAACCCGTCAGATGGGGCTATTTGAGAATCACGAGGTTAAACTATCTACTATTTCAAAATAAAATAAACATAACATAACATCTTAACCCACTGTCCGGCCCACTCCCACTGTAGCCTGCATCTTCAAGAAACGCAAGCCAACCTCACCTGCCCGTGGTATGCCCTGATATCTAGCGGACGAGACTCTGACAAAACATCCACCAGTCCGCATTGGACTAGCTTGGCGGACTTAAATCCAAATCCCCTTACGAGTCGGATAGAGAAACAACCACCAATATCACCTTTATCTGTCACCTACATTGTTTGGACACACCAACACAAAACTCAACCTTCTAACGAACATTTGACCGTTTATCACAACCATCTGATCTCATACAAAAACACTATAAAAAGGATGAAATAAAAAAAACTATGTATACATGTTTATACCTTTATGCCACAACAAAACACAGCGGTTTAGGGTTGGACTAAAGAAACTTTTTGCAGCGAGAGGGTTGGGACAAAAGGTGGTATTAACTTTACGAGTTCTCGTAAAAATGAAACGGTAAACATGGAGATAAGGTTTAGACTGTTTTTTCGCGTTTCACGTTCGTCCTTTTTACGAAAGACCGGGTTGTAATTGAAAAAATTGGTTATTTTCTGGCTTATCTTCGTGCTATTTTGGTACGGAGATAACAGAAATATCCATGGCTAGCAAATTGCGTTCATTAAAAAATGCATTAACGACTTTATCTGCAAGGAAGGTAGTCGCTATACAATGAACAATAAAACTTGGTTTTCCACAATCATGCGTACAAATTATTATCTTGTTTACCAGAATTTTGAATTCGTTTCTAGAAAATGAATTGTAACAAAAAAGCTGCGGGATTGAAATGTATTATTTCATTGCCATTAAATGCGTATGAGTAAAGTTAACAGGAATAAAATTATCATTATTAAATTATATTGATAACCTTGTGGTATGACCGACGGACTGCCAAGCCCATAGGTCTCGAGTTGGAACCCAAGGCACGCATCTCTGACTTTTCGGATTCATGTGCGTATTGTATAATTATCACTTGCTTAAAAACGGTGAAGGAAAACATCGTGAGGAAACCGGCATGCCTGAGATCCCCGAGTTAAATCCCGTTCAGGGTTAATCTATGTCAGCAGTACATCACGAGGTTTGAAGGAATTACATGATATTGTTTACACCCTGTATATGCTAACAGTTCTTCACCGGAATCAAACACCCGGCCAAAACTTTTCAACCAACCTACCAATGAGACGGTTAATTAATTAATTTAACGATTTATACATTCGGTTCATTGCATTAACTGTCAGGTCGGTCCGTGGGGCTACAATTTATTAATAACCACCGCACCTGGGGATCTCGTTCAACTTTGTGACGCACGTTCTACCGGCCGTCCCTTCTGACTTTACTGGGGTTACTCCGGTTATTGTAATCGATTTTGATACAGTTTGTAAATGAGACGAAAGGGGCTTCCCTTTTTCCTTCTAAAAGTGATTCATCTTGTCCTATAAGAACATTTTCGAATTCGTTCTATATTATAATTAAACGTCGTGAAATTATTGATAATATTTCTCAGAATTTTGAGGTATGTTTTTTTTTGTAAACATTTTGTTTTTGGAACAAACGTGTTTTTTATATAAAAATATGTCGCGTATTTTTAATTTTGATTTGTTTAATTGTGAATTATAGTGAATTGTTGTAAACGATATCGAATACGGATTACGAGCGGGACAGGGCCGATACAGAATATTGACATCAAGTATACTCCACCAAGAAGGACATAGTCTGTTTAGTTTTCGGCAATAAGATTGACAAGCATGCAGCACCCGCAAGCCCGAGATGAAATAAGATCGTAGGTGGTGCTTGCTACCAGCAAAGGCATCCCTAAGGAGGGTTGACGTCAGGCAGGCGGCCGGTCTTAAAATATAGCCGAAACATTTGTGCAGTATGATATGAGACATACTGCGCCGACCCCAAATAAGTTGGGATGAGGGCAGGAGGACGACGACGTTCAGGTTTTGGAATCAGGTTCGATAAATAGAAATATGCTGTTATAGATGATGATGTTAACCTAGCAATTTCACCAGGCTCCTAGCAGTGGCGTGCATTGCATATAGGCAATTTAAGCAGTGCCTACCCCATAACATTTAATTAACTACACCATCTTTAACTATTACTATAAATAAAATAAGCGTGTGGATATGATTTCTTTTGGTCAGATTCGTATTGAAATGGGCTTGAGCGTATAACTGAAAGGCGACATCGCTAGTGCCTGCCTACCTAATCCGAAAACCGATGCACGCCACTGGCTCGTAGCCCCCTAGGCCACGCTTGGCAAGTGTGTCTTCACCACTCACATGAAACCTAATGCCATCATGCTTAACTGCGTAGGCACTGGAGTAGAATTCCTTAAAATAAAGGCCTGATATTACCAGCATTGGCGAAGTGGACTGGTGTACGCCAGTACCTACACCTCTACTAACTCCTCAGTTCGTGTTATGTTGATTCCTTTCTATACTTCATTTATTAGAGGGGCTCGTGACTATAGATACCAACTGCGCCAGGCATAGTGCGCTTGCCGCAGTCAGTCTGTGGATGGGTGACCGTTCGTTACACATCGAGACCTCCCCGTGCCTCGGAGAGCACGTTAAACAGTCGGTGCCGGATGTCATACGAATACTTATGACAGTCGTTACGGGAAGTCAGAAGCCCGAAAGTCTGACAACTGGTCCAATCTTAGGATATCACCATTGCTCAGTAACTGGGTTGCGGAGTGATGGCAGTCGCTCCGTGTAAAATACTGGTATTCAGCTGCATCTGGTTAGACTGGAAGCTGAACCCAACTTAGTTGGGAAAGGCTAGGCAGAGCGAACATGCCTTTTAGGTTATGCTTTGTCTAATCTATACTAATATTATAAAGCTGAAGAGTTTGTTTGTTTGAACGCGCTAATCTCAGGAACTACTGGTTGGAATTGAAAAAATATTTTTGTGTTGGATAGTCCATTTATCGAGAAAGGTTATTATAGGCTATATAACATCACGCTACGACCAATAGGAGCGGAGCATAAATGAAAAATGTTGCAAAAACGGGAAAAATGTCCACCCGTGCGAAGCCGGGACGGGTCGCTAGTGCTTTAATAAATGAAATGTAAGTTCTAACGCCTTAACCTTAACGGGAGCTAAGTAATCACAGAAAACGCGTCCAGTTAGGAACTAGCAAAACTATTATAATTGGTATTGGGTCCATAGAGGGCGCCCTGAATTTAATTACGAACACAACTTGACGATATCCGTTATTGCCACAGTAAATACTAGATTATTGCTAACGTTTATATCCGTGGCTGGCGTGAATATGTTGATATGTCTAAAACTGTAATTTGTCAGAGCGGCAATTTTAAAGTTTTGACGTCTTCTGGTAAATCGGTAAATTAATTTAACGTAGGTGTTTTAGTTGTTTTAAAGGTTATTTTATGTCATATTTTAAATTATGACAATAAATAAACGAAATTCCCCATAGATTGCATAATAATAGACTTGTCAAGTTGTTCACCAACGAGTTATCAAGTTATTCACCGAGTTGTCAACTTGTTCATCAACAGTTTATCAACTTATTCACCTTCTGAGTGGGAAGTTTTATTAGGTAAACAATGTTATTTTAATGACAAATCAAACATATTATTTTAATTGGATAGCAAACAGATGATAAACATAACCTCCGCGCCCCTCGGATTCGTTGCGTTCACGCAGTAAGCTAAATAAATATAAACATTCTTTTGAGACACCTTGTACAGTCACGAGCACAAACATGTATACACTTAGCAAAATTCAACGGCGATATTGTCGTAAAAAAAACAATTAAAATTTTGAAATAAGACCTATTTCACAATAGTACGGGTTCAGATATACTATGTGTGTAACACCTTATAATTTCAATCAATACTTTACGAAAAAATTGAATTTCAATTTTGCTGTTTAGATGTTTGTACTCGTGACTGTACAACTTGGGTACCGTTATCGGTAGCTGGTAACACTGGACAATGTTGACATAGGAGGGTAATCGCCAAGATTAATCAACGTACCCGAAATTATTAAAAAAAAATGGTCATTCCACGGAGCAGAGGATTCCATGTCGAACAGACGAAGAAGTCTGACCTTTTATATCTGGTTTGCTTGTCCTCATTTTCTGATCTTGTGTTAATTATTATATTGTGGTGAACTAGCTTCTGTAACTAATCACTAACCTAATTAAAAGTACTCTCAGTGGTGGAGAGTCTATGTTGGTTTCGTTTACTTTATTTACCATGCTCCCAATCCTGACATACCGATATTAGCTATAACTGTAACGATAGATGCACCCCTATAAGATTCGGTTGCCTGTCTCCTATAGTACATAGTTGTCAACTAAACATATTCATTTAACGTTAAAGTTTTTTGTAACGGACATGTCGTGATATTTATACTTATTACATTTAGGGTTCAGAACTTCGTTGGTTGTAACTGGACATCTCGATATATCACAATTTGAACAGAAATACTTCGGTTGGCCATAACTTGATATCTCAATTTGTCACGATTTAATCAAAAAGACTTCAGCTGGCAATAGCTTGACACTTCAATTTGTCAATTTAAAATTGGTACATAAAGAAAACTTTTAAGTGTAGGTACCTATAAGTTGAGATATCAAATAACGGATATTATTTTGGGTACTTACTGAGTATAGGTTGATATAACAAAATATCAATGTTCGATCAAAAAACATGTGAATGGTTAATTTGACATGAGGTTTTTTTTACGGTTGGCTGGACATCCAACAAAGCTGTGCGAGGAAAATGTGTAATGCGAAAATGTGTAGCGAGGGTGTGAAACGGTGTGACCCTTTCCACCAGAGCTGTGCGAGGAATGCGTAATGTGTAATGCATAATGTTTAATGCGTAATGTGTAATGGCGAGAGCGGTACACATTCCTCGTAACACATTCCTCGCAACACAATATTCCTCGCAACACATTTCTCGCTTGTTTTGTATGAACAAAAACCTCGCACTGCTAGACCCATATCCACCAGAGCTGCGCAGAGCGAAGCTAGGTAAATGAAGTGATTCTATTGGTGCTTACAAAACACATTCCTCGCTACGCAGCTTAGCACAGCTCTGGTGGATGCTCAGCCTTAGACGTCAAAATGCGAGATGTCAATATATTACCAAAGTCGATTGCTCCAAAAATTATGTATATTTAGAACTGTAAATTTTTTAAATATAAATTCCTAAAGCGCAGGATGTAAAAAAAAAACATAGAAGTTGACATGTCAATGTGTTCACCACAATGTGTTGCCAGCCACGGATATTATTGTTAACTACCCCGTTGGTCTAGTGGTGGCAAGCGCGCCTGCTGATCGTGAGGTCCTGTGTTCGATCCCCAGGTCGGGCAAAGTGTTATTGGGTTTTTTCGTGTGGAATTCCTCAGTAGCAGCCGGAGCTTGGATTTGTATCCGTTTGATGGCAATAGGCTCGACCCCTATTACATGGGACGTAAACGTAACGGCGAAATGAGGGTGTTAATATACACCTCTGCCCAACCCTTCGGGGCATATAGGCGTGATGTTATGTTATTTATTACATAGATCATTTACATGGCGTTTGTGAGGGGCTCATGGCTAATTAACAACCGCGCGGATCATACGATTTGCGAAGTTAAGCAACACTTGCCACGGTCAATCCGTGGATGGGTGACCGTTGGTTACACACCGAGACTCCTCCGTGTGTCTCGGACCGTCACTTCTGACACAACCTATGACAATACGTTACGGGTAGTAAAAACCCCGAAAGTCTGAACCGGTTTAACCTTAGTATATCTGCATTGCCCTGTAACTGGGGTGCGGAGGTTTGATGGCAGTCGCTCCGTGTAAAACACTGGTATTTGGTCGCATCTGGTTAGATTGGAAGCTGACCTGCAGATAATTTATTTATTTATTTATTTGAAAGGTACACCAAAGACCCATTCACTAGAAACATTAATATAGTAAAAGTAACATAAGCATTGAGTTAGGGTGAATTAGTCACTTACAGGCGTACACAAAATTACATAAAAAAAAATTTGCTTCTTAAAATACGTTTTAACAAGATGTTTCGCTCGTAGTGAGGATAGAAACATTAATTAGAAACAATGAACAAAACATTAAGTAAAAAACAAAATCATAATAGAAATTAGAATAAAAAATTATCAAAAATTAATATCAAAATTATCATTAGAATCAAAATTAAAACATTAAAATTAAAAAATAAACAGTAAAATTGATATTCAAAATTCGAAACGGCAGAACGCGATATTGAGTGCAATAAGAGAACATTCCAAAATTGTTGAAGAGGCAGGCATAATTGGGAAAAAGCTAGGAGGAAGAAGAGTTTACATGGCATTTTTTCTTTTCTTCTGCTTGTATGTGGTCTTGCAGACCGTTTCTACGTAACTAGGCAGCTATTGGCGAGACCTGAAGGGTCCCCAATCAATGGGGATGAGTAATATACTTAACCTAAGCTAACTACTACTATTACTAGTAATATCATAACTACTAGCAACAATAGCACTAAGGGCAACCCCTAATGGGACTCGATCCTCGGCTTAGGGCATTGCTGGCGGGAGGACTGAGTGGGAGACAGCTTGATGAGGGCTGAGTTATTGGTGTAAGAATTTACATGGTGTTTGAAATTATTATATTGTTCGTAATTTATCCAAGGTACTGTTGGCAAAACGCGATCATTCTTACGATACTCGACGGTTTCATTGTAGATTTCCCACTACAATTTAAACTTCACAAAACCATGTGTAAACCTTACTTTCTCCACTACAGAGAGAATATTACAAAATAGTGCACAAACCCCTACAATTGCGCACAGCACAGAGACAAGATATTCCGCTTATTTCCACAGAGATTTGTCGCTTGCAAATACCTGGCGATCTAAGTGGATTGTCAGGTTTCCTGTATAGCAACTAATAGGAAATATTTGTAAAGGGCTTTGTAGTGCTAACAAAGTTATTATTGCTTGTGTATAATCTAGAAGCTAGAAGGTACTAGAATAGCTGACATAGGTATATTACGATGGGTACGTGCAGCGGCGACGACGGCCCAGCTTGTTCGCGGTGCCGCGCGGTAGGACTAAATTGTTGGACACCGCCCCCCCTCACGCGAACAATGCACACACTGAATTAGGTTGCTGACGAAATGGATTTGTTCTCCTGTTCACCGAGCGAGTTCACAAGGATAACGTTATATAATATAGTGTTATTTATGAACCCTGTATTTTTAATGTTTATTGTTTTGTGTTGTAAATTATGTATTTAATCAATTAATTATTATTAAGTTACTGCACTAACGAATTGGGAGACTGTAATGGTAGATGTAAGAATGTAAATAAATAAATAAATATTATTTTCTATAAAGCGGCCCGTCCCGGCTTCGCACGGGTGTAAATTTTTCCCGTTTTTGCAACATTTCTCATGTATGCTCCGCTCCTATTAGTCGTAGCGTGATGTTATATAGCCTATAACCTTCCTCGATAAATGATCTATCCAACACAAAAAGATTTTTTCAATTCCAACCAGTAGTTCCTGAGATTAGCGCGTTCAAACAAACAAACAAACCTTACCTATGGAAAAAAAGGTCCTTAAAAGGTCCTTACCTATGAAATTGGCGTTTTTTTCTCACAAATAGAGAACCTCATCACTTCTATGATTTAAAATATATATCAATTGCTTGATATTATATCGAATAATGACCATCATAGACAACTACCAATAGTAAAAAAACCTTATTACTTATAGTTTTCTAAACATAAAAAATACCTTAAAAATGTCTCCCCTTTTTGGTAGCAGGAATGACCACTATTTTTGTTTTAACTTTGCTAACACTTATTTTAGTCGCATAATCTAAGTGGCATACGTTATCTTAGTTTTTAAACATTAGTGCATAAAAGGTTTAAAACATTAGTGTTCATAGTTGTTAAATAAATTATGAAAATGTTAGTATGAAAAATGCAACTTCTTTAAAATTCTCCATACAAAACGCTGATTTCATAGGTAATAACCTAATATTAGTATAGATTTAAGTTTGGTACGGATTAGGCCTTGAGCAGACGATGAAATTTTTGGCAGGCAGGCTGCTGCGGATAAAAACCTACCATCAACCACGTGTCGAATGTGCGACGGGCAACAACTACTAACCACTGTCATTGTCATTCTTATTCGCGGTAGTCTGCCGGGCAAAAAGTCTGTCGTCTGCTCTGGGCCTTAAGTAAAGTAATATTAACGCGGACATGTAGTTATTTCCTCGCTATGGAAGGCCCATGTCGAGCAGTACTTATACTAAAATAGACTGAACAGAAATAATAGTGAGGAATTAACTTATACAATACACTCGGGAGCAATGAATCTGTGTCACCAACATAAATAAAACAATGTTAAAATGTTAAACAATGTTTTCCGAATTATTAAGTTTTATGTTGGTGACATATAGGAGGAGGATATGAAAGTATTGAACAGGTGAATGAGTTTGTTTATTTGGGAAATATGTTTACAAGAGATGGTAAGATAGACGAAGATGTGGAAAGGAGAGCAAATGCGGGAAATAAAGTAAATGGTGCTTTGCATGCGGTTGTGGCTAGCCGTCCGATGTCCAAAAAGGCACGACTGGCTGTCCATAATGGTGTGTTTGTACCTACGCTTATGTATGGAAGTGAATGTTGGTCGTGGCAGAAGAGGCATGAATGTAGAATAAATGCCGTGGAAATGCGTTCCTTGCGAAGTATGTGCGGTGTAACTTTGAATGATAGATTGAGAAATGAAGAGATTAGACAAAGTTGCGGTTTAAAAGATGATGTAGTGACAAAAATTGAAAGGAGTATGCTTAGGTGGTTTGGTCATGTTGAGAGAATGAGTGAACGGCGATTAACAAAAGGAATTTATAAGGCGGATGTTAATGGGAACGCCGGTAGAGGACGTCCTAGAAGGACATACATCGATGTTATTGGTGAAGTTCTTCACAAAGGTCAGGTGCGTAGTAATCTCAACCGGCGTGCGTGTATGACAAGATGTATGAATGTGGATGAAGCGAAAGGGGTATGTAAGAGTCGTAGCATGTGGCGTTCTATAGTTTCTGCCTACCCCTATGGGAAAAAGGCGTGAGTTTATGTATGTATGTATGTTGGTGACCTGGATGTATTGCTTTCGAGTGTATTTGTATAGGGCTAAAGGTATTTTACTTAACGGGTTCTAGTATTGTACTTTCTACCCCATTCATTTGCAACTTCCGTAGGTATTTAATCAGGTCAAAGCGTTTTATAAAATTAACTAACTCGGTCTAGTGGTGGCAAGCGCGACTGCTGATCGTGAGGTTTTGCGGGTTCGATCCCCAGGTCGAACAAAGCGTCATTAGGTTTTTCCGTATGGAATTCCTCAGTAGCAGCCCGCAGTTTGGGTTTGTTCCCGGTTGATGGCCCATAGGCTCGCCCCCTATTACATGGGACTTAAACATAACGGCGAAATGAGGGTATCATTTTACACCTCGGCCCAACCCTTCGGGGAATACAGGCGTGATGTAACATGTTAACTGCCGCCTGCAACTTTGTCTTTGTAAACTTTGAACCCCCAATATATCCCTTTCGAGGTAAAATTAAAAAAGAAACCCTCTTATTGCACTTCTACGCCTGAAAATATATCTTCCATACTTCATGTTTCTATCTTCAGCAGTTTAGACTGTCTGTTGTCTATCAGTTAGTTAATCACAGAACTATTATATAATTTAATAGCACTCAGCCCGCGACTTGTCCGCGTGAATTTTCATACAAACTTCCATCCCCGATTTTACCCCTTTAGGGATAGAATTTCCAAAAATCCTTTCTTAGTGGATGCCTACGTCACAAAAGGAACGTAGTGTTCAAATTTCAAGTTTGTAGCCCCAGCGGTTTAGGCGCTGCGTTGATGAATCAGTCAGTCAGGACAAGTAATTATATGGGCTGTAAAAATACCTTTAACGAAGCCGAGAGCCACGTATTCTTCCCATCATTACGAAGATTTTTTGATATTGGGCCATAGCTGGGAACCGACTGGTTATGGAGATATTGAAGGTCAAAGTCACCATATTTTTGAACGTTTTTCACGAAAACTAAATTTAAATGTTATTACTAAACATTCTTCTATACAAACATTACTAGCATTTTCGACATGTAGGCACAGTCTGCTGCGCGCGTACTTACATTGCGCGCTACAATTTAGAGCTGTTTTTTAATACCAATAAATTAAAGTATTTTCCCAACAATTATTTTTGCTGTATGTTACTTAGTTTGATGTACAGTATGCGTAGACTTCGGCTTCGTTAAGGCTATTTTTACACGCAGAATATTTATATAGAGATAGATAATACCGCAACAACATACTGTGATACTATCACGCATACTGCTTACCTATAACTTTTTTAATTCTACGATTAAAGTACCACTCTGTTCAGACTATTTTCGTTCAAAAAGGGCACTTCAAAAGCGAAAAACTCCCCAAAAACGTGTCCAACAAAAACAAGAATCATTGAAGTTTTTGTAAGAAAAGGAGCGTTTAACGGACGACAGTACAAATAGTAAGGGTTATCGACAGTTCGGTGCCAACAAAGGATGCAATTTGTCAAATCAAACAGCTCTCTTTTTGAGAAAATACGGATTGAAATTATGTGCGGGCCTGTTCAAGTAAGGTTTTAATCTTTATAAATTAATAGCGATCCGCCCCGGCTTCGCACGGATGCAATGCAGATACTAATGTGTGGCATATAAACCTTCCACTTGAATCACTCTATCTATTGCTGAAAACTGCATTAAAATCCGTTGCGTAGTTTAAAAGATCTAAGCGTACAGACAGCCGGAGCGAATTTATTTTATACTATTTAAAGAAGATGAATTTCCTGTTACCAGCTTATTTTTTTGTGTTTGTCTGCTTGTAGATTATCCTTGCGGACCTTTTCTATTTAAGCGGGCAGTTATTGGCGAGACCTGAAGGGTCTCCAATCAATGGGGGCGAATAAAATACTTAACCTAAGCTAACTACTATGACTACTACTAACATCATGACTACTAGCAACAACAGCACTAAGGGCGACCCCTAATGGGACCCGAACCTCGGCTTAGGGCGTTGCTGGCGGGAGGACTGGGAGGGAGACAGCTTGATGAGGGCTGAATTAATGGTGCGACTGCGGAGTCAGAAAAGACGACCAGCTCCGCAGCGGCGGCGGGAGAGCACGATGTATCAGGGATTTTGAACTAGGATTAATTATTATTTATTTATTTGGTAAGACAGCGTTGCTGACCGTAATAAAGGCCCGTATGTTTTACAAGAATGAAATCGTTTCCTCAACACTTGACGATCTGATCGGCTGCCGAAGAATTTAAGAGATTAAAGAACTGTTTATACATACTTACTTAAGGAGGAAGAAAAGGATTGTCTAGATTTTGTAGTTAGTGGTGCATTGTTAACTCTTCCTCTTCTTCCTGCCCTTATCCCACACTAGGTGGGGTCGGCACAACATGTATTACATAAATCCATGTTGTTAGAGGTTTTGGCTTATTGTTTTATGACCTGCCGCCTGCCTGACATCAACCATCCTTGGGAATACTCGTTGCGCCGTCGCGCGGGTGACCCAATGTGCTTGCTGATATTATGCACTGGGTCCCAAAATGTTATGCTTGTCAATCTTATTACCGACAACTAAGCAGACTATGTTCTTCTTGGTGGAGTATACTTGAAGTACCTTGACGGTAACCAAAATATCAATTGATAAAAGATTGTTACGCATTGTTACCTATTGACCGCATTTCACGTCCTACAATCTTAGTAACTGTGTCACAGCTGGGCACAGGCCTTTTCTCAGAATGAGATGGGTTTAGGTCTTAGTCCACCACGGTGGCCTGGTGCGGGTTGGCGGACTACACACACCATAGAGGACTTTTTGGAGCCCTTTCAAGTGTGCAGGTTTCTTTACGATATTTTCCTTCACCATTAACGTAAGTGATAATAAAATTATAATCCGCACATGAATTCGAAAAGTCAAAGGTGACTTGAACGATCTGAGTTCCTATACAGCATGACAGGTTATTCGCTTTACACCCGAAGACTTTGCTCGTCATTCAGTAAAGCTTTTACTATTGGACAAACTCTGAATTCATGAAAAAGGCTGTGATGTTACAAGGGAGACGCGGTGGGCCTCGGCAGCGGGGCCAGACTCGCGGTTGGTATTTGTTTCTGTATTTTCTACTAGTGCTGGTTTCCCTACTACTCTCTTGAAGGAGGGTGATGGGGTCATCGGGTTGGACCGAATGATGTGCAAACTTCATGGTTTTCTGATGTAAAGCGATTAACCAGGCATGTTGTAGGTGTACATGGAAGGCAAGCATTTGTGGCGGCATCTATCACGCCACATGATAACTACACAGCACGACGATTGTTGCAAGACTACAGCGACAATAATGACAGCTGTCAAATGAAACGTCACAAATCCTGCATCGCGATATCAAGATTTGACACGCAGAGAGTATATCAAGAGTATATATACAACTTCCCAACATCAACCGTTGGGTCACACTGTTAATTCAGCCCTCATCAAGCTGTCTCCCTCCCAGTCCTCTCGCAAGCAACGCCCTAAGCCGAGGTCTGGGTCTCATTAGGGGTCGCTCTTAGCGCCGTTGTTGCCAGCTAGTCATGATAGTATTAATAGTAGTTAGCTTAGGTTAAGTATTTTACTCTCGTCCCCATTGGTTGGAGACCCTTCAGGTCTCGCCAATAACTGCCCAGTTACGTAGAAACAGTCCGGAAGACCATCTACATGGAGTCGAATAGAAAAAAAAAATCCGTTGGACAGTGGCCCGCCAGGAATAAGACCCGTCTGGTTGGAAGACGCTCCTCTGTTTTTTTTTGTTTTCTTTTTCTCGTCTGAAAATCGTCATGGATATCCCTCACTCGAGCATGGCGAGGGGGTCTGCTGGACTCTTACCGGCTAAAAACCAACGGTGTCCCTCCTTCTGACCTAAGGCCGGGGTCACGGGATTCGCTATTGCAGGACCCTCCCCTTTTCGTAGATGGAACACCAAACCTCAATCCTCTTCACATTCAACCGCTAGGCTACTGCTATTACTCTTTTTACTGGAGAAGAAAATAACTATACCAAACTCACAAATTACAGTACAAACCAAACAGAAGATAACAGCGTTTCCAAAGCAAATTGTTGTAGAATTTAATTAAGCAACGGTCGTAAATATCTCACGGTAGGTACAAGTTACACAGTTCTCACAGAAGGTGAATGTTTTCACTTGATACTGAAGAAACTTAAGAAAACGTGGAAGTCTTTAATTTGAATAAATGTTTAAAAACCGGCCAAATGCGAGTCGGACTCGCGCACGAAGGGTTCCGTACCATTATCTATAAAAACGGCAAAAAAAAAACACGTTTGTTGTATGGGAGCCCCCCTTAAATACTTATTTTGTTTTGTATTGTATTGTTCATGTGTGTGAAAATTTATAATAAAATACCCCAGTTTCTAAGAGAATTACCCTTAAACTTAAAAAGATGGCTATCAGAAAAATGTTTCTACACTATTCAGGATTTTTTTGCATTCAAAAATAAGTATCACGGACACTTTTGATTGATATTAACATGATTTTTATTGTAATTATGTACTTCTGGACTTGGTCACGTTAATTTAAAATTATTGTATGTCCACAATGGACTGATTGCTGTGCACTATTACATAAATATATAACAACTATAACTACTCAATCAAAAACAATAAAGGGTACTTTACTTTATTTGTTGTTATAGCGGCAACAGAAATACATCTGTGAAAATTTCAACTGTCTAACTGTCACGGTTCATGAGATACAGCCTGGTGTCGGACGGACGGATGAACGAACGGACAGCGGAGTCTTAGTAATAAATAGGGTCCCGTTTTAACCTTTGGGTGCGGAACCCTAAAAAGCACCATTGTTTAACTGCCTCGTTGGTCTAGTGGTGGCAAGCGCGGCTGCTGTTCGTGAGGTCCTGGTTTCGATCCCCAGGTCGGGCTAAGTGTTATCGGGTTTTTCCGTGTGGAATTTCTCAGCCCGGAATTTTGATTTGTGTTTGGTTGATGGCAATAGGCTCGCCCCCTATTACGTGGTACTTAAACATAACGGCGAAATGAGGGTTTTACTATACACCTCTGCAAAAACCTTCAGGGAATGCCTAGCTTTTTCCCAACTATGTATGTTGGGGTCAGCTTCCAGTCGAACCAGATGCGTCTGAATACCAGTATTCTACACGGAGTTACTGCTACCAGACCTCCGCAACCCAGTAACTGGGCAATGCCGATATCCTAAAGTTAGACCGGTCGTCAGACTTTCGTGCTTCTGACTATCCGTAACGACTGTCATAGGTATTCTTATGACACCCGTGGCGACGGTTTAACGTGCTCTCCGAGGCACGGAGGGGTTTCTACCTACTAAAAACTTATTTTCCATAAGTGTTCTTTGTTTTCAATTTCTTCTAAAGTAAACAGTGTCATACCATTACGAGAATTTCCTATACGCCTGTCGCACCTCAACAAATTCCACGAATATTATCAAAGAAAAGTGAAATTCATATACAGGTACTTAAAATTCAAAAGATTTCACATATTTACGAGATCTGAGACTGAAAGTAATGGTGCAGGTACAAACGTTCCAAAGCTATAAAGGTTGCAAACTTATTTATGTTGAATCTTTTTTATTATTTTCCACGTTAGTAGGTATGGCATTATGAATCCATAGATGTGGCATGTTTTAGGATTTCATTCATTATTTCATAGTATTTCCATTTATTTTTTTTCATTTTTTTTTGATCTGTTGTAGTAGGAGGGGCTTGTGGATAATTCCGTGCGGATCATACGGTTTGGATTTGCAGATGCATGACAGTTCGTTACACATCGAAACCCCTCCGTGCCTCAGAGAGCACGTTAAATAGTCGGCCCCGGGTGTCATAAGAATACCTATGACATTCGTTACGGGTAGTCAGAAGCCCGAAAATCTGACAACCGGTCTAGCCTTTGGACGACCTACCAATTGGCATTGCCTAGTAAGTGGGTTGCGGAGGTCTGATGGCAGTCGCTCCGTATAAAATACTGATATTCAGCCGTATCTGGTTAGACTGGAAGCTGACCCCAACATAGTTGAGACAAAGCTAGAAAAAACGATGACAGAAGAATTAGTAATTCTATTTACTTTAGTAGTTTACTAACAAGTTGAGACTTTGATTGGGTATAGGGGTATCCCTCTATATCACTGTTCCTTGGATCCGTGTGATCCATCTTAGACCCTGTCTGCGCTTACCATCAGGCGAGACAAGGGCCAAACGCACCAAGTAACAAAACAAAGCTTTACTCATATTTGCTAGGCCTTCTGCGCTATGAACTCTTAGCGTATCATCAGCATCAGGGTGGGTTGGAACTTCGAAGAAATTTAGGTTTTTGGTCTTATGACACGTGCTCCCAGTCTGGGTGTTTGTATATTAGATTTTTAAAAGCACCCAAGCATCTTGCTTGGTGGTAAGATCTATACGGTCCACCTGGCTAGCTACCACCCTCATATTAAAGTCCGGCGCCTAGTAGTTTACTGTGTTCCGTCGGGTGTATATAAGAGCCAGACGGGTATCGGGAAATCCCTCTATATCTCTGTTCTTTAGTTTCGTGTGCTCCATCTTAGACCTTGTCTGCGCTTATCATCAGGTCAGACTAGGGTAAAACATGACCAAGTCAAGAATAAAATAACATGAAACTGACAGAAATCTTAGCAAGTTTTACAGCGGCTCCTATAGACAAAAATGAATCTTTTCGCTTAGGTACCAATAGTACGACCTCCAGCCACGCTAGTGTGTGGCCTGCGGGCGGTGGGTTAGGGGACTCGCCGCCCGACCAGTAACAGGCCCGAGAAGGCGGCGCGTTGTGTTCCATGTGCGCTTCTCAAGAGGACGTGGGGCAAGTCCCCACAGAGGAGAGGTCCGCCATGGATTGGCGGACCGGGACCTGCCGGGGTTGCGCTGCATGCTTTTGCGAATCCCGCGACCCCGGCCGTACGGTCAGGAGGAGGAACACCGTTGGTTTTTAGCCGGTAAGAGTCCGGCAGACCCCCTCGCCATACCCGGGCGAGGGACATCCAAGAGGATTTTACAACGCAAAAACAAAAAAAATAAAAAAGCGTCCAATGGTAGCATATTTTGCTAAGTTTACGCTAGTTAAGTTATTAATTTTACCTGTGATAGCTACCTCCATATGGAAGGGTCTACTATGTAAAGCCATGATTGATGAGCCATCGTCTTTGCTGCATTACTGTTAAAGACACAAGAGTCTCAATTTTAACTGATAACGCTTCGTACATTATAGGAATCGGTCTAAAGTTCACTTGTTGTCACATCTATGCTTTTCCATTTCTATGCCTTTTCCCTTACGCAATTCACGCCCAATTTGACAGCGTCTGTGGGCGCAACAAAAAGTTTAATGCTCTTAACGCATGGCGCACACTTAACTCGATTCAAAGTGAACTTCCTCTCCATATGGAGGCCACAAGATTGGCGGGGAATAGGTTTTGTAAAAATCAAGACAAGTTAGTAGATACTGTACCGTAAAAACCAGTCTTCCACTTGGCACTCATTGATAGTGATATTTTGATATTTTGTACAGTTAGACACTATTTTAAAGCCACTGAATCATCCATGGTCTCAAAGCACCCGGTTTATTTTCCCAATAAATACTTAGTAGCTTACTGCTTTTATTAATGATTATCATGCAAGTTTCACCAACTTTAATTATGAATCCATTTGTCAGTGAAATTCTTGTATAAATACATATAAAAAGATTACATATAGGTATATTTCTATTGAATCTCGTCTATTATAATTACCGGTTTAATATCTATATAAAAATGAATCCATATTTCCCTTGGTCACGCCATAACTTAAGAACGACCGTACCGATTGAGGTCATATTTAAACAATATAATTTTTTTGTCAAGACGATGGTGCTGCTGAAATCCGATAGGTGGCGCTGTAGTCAAATTAATTACGCGGGAGCAGCCGCGGGAGAACAGCTAGTTTTCGATAAACCTAATACAATATAGCATTCGCCTTTTAATGTTTTTTTTTAAATATCCATCCTAAATAAATCATTTGTCGTAATTATGAAACATGAAACAGCTACGTTCTAATGGTGCGTCCAGACCTGACGAACGCGCCGCGAATGCGCCGCTCGCGCGCAGCGCGCGAACCGTTCGCGAGCTGCGCGCGAGCGGCGCATGGAGCTTTGTACGAACATGAAATGCACGCGCACAGCTCGCAAGCGGCGCATTCGCGGCGCGTTCGTCAGGTCTGGACGCACCATAATGGTCTATCTATCTATCTAAACTATCACACAAACATAACATCGCGTCTGTATACTCCAAAGGGTAGGGCAGAGGTGTATAGTAAAACCCTCATTTCGTCGTTATGAAATAACTAACATTGAGACAAGACAGCGTTATACACAGCAGCATTTAAATTAAAACTTATAATGTTGGCCAACAGGGAGATTTCGAGGCGCTGACCTCACGCTGGTTTTGTAGCCACACACTTAAAACATTGTTTCCACCCATTGGTGGATTCGCGATCGTTTGTAGATTACTCCGTTCAATATGTTTGTTTATTTTCGTGAAATGAACACAGAGTGGCGAGGGCTTAGCTCCAAATCCAACCACGCCTCAACATGCGAATCTTTTCGACTGAAAGTCGTAAATTTTCCTTCAAATCCTGTAAAAGAATGTGGTTTTTTTTTCGTTAGAAAGAGGGATATTGTTGCGTGAATTTTTGCTGCTTTCTGAGGATGTGGAACAGAGCAGAGTCTTCTTCTTCTTGCCCTTATCCCAAATTAGGCGGGGTCGGCACAACATGTATTTCATAAATCCTGTTGTTAGAGGTTTTGGCTTATTGTTTTATGACCGGCCGCCTGCCTGACATCAACCCTCCTTTGTGTTTGTCAAAATATCATATGGATGAAGAAGACTTATTTTTACTGGAAAATTCTTACTAAAAAACGATGTTTCGACATCCACAGTGCAGATCGTGCTTGAATAGCACTTATTAATTCTTCAACATTTAATTTTGAAGACGCCATCACAACAACACGCGTGGTCAGCTCGAACTAGTTTGAGATCCCCCGCTGCCGCGTGGGTTGTCGCTTGCCGCCCGCGCTCTCACTGCGGCCACTTGTATGAACGACGTTGAGCGTTGGCGTGAGCTACCCGCGCGCTCCCCGCGCCAAGTAGCCCGCGCTGCTTCCCGCGCCCGCGTGCCCACTATGGACACTCAAATGAAGTTCTTCTGTTTGAACTCGCCGCACCGCGCCCGCCCCGCGCACGCGTTTTCAGTCTGGCCAAAGGCATACCCTACACGTTGCGCGTTCGCGCGGGTGACCCAATGTGCTTGCTGCACTGGGTCCCAAAATGATATGCTTGTCAATCTTATTGCCGACAACTAAGCAGAGTATATTCTTCTTGGTGGAGTATACTTGAAGTTCCTCGACCCACTCATTAAGTTTTGCTAGGGACTTCGGTTCTGACACATCGAAAACTAATACAACAGAGCAGAGTACAACATTCAAATTCCTCAAACGTAAACGTTGCCCGTGTAATATGTCCAGTATAATCGATCAACCTGAACTTTGTTTTTTTTTTTTTTTTTTTTTCCTATTCGACTATTGTAGATGGTCTTGCGGACCTTTTCTACGTAACCTGACTATTATTGGCGAGACCAGAAGGGTCTCCGAACCAATACCTACTATTCTAACTACCTAGCTAACTACGCAAAGCTAACTACTGTAACATCATGGCTATGACTATAGCAGCGACACCTCTGAGAGTGTCCCCAAGGGGGGACTCGAACTCTTAGGGTGTCGAATGCAAGAGGACTGGGAGGGATACGACAGCTTGATGAGGGCTGTATTCTCGCGTCATGGTGACTGCGCGGAGTCAGAGGGGACGACCGGCTCCGCGGCTGCGGCGGGTGAGCACGGTGGATCGGGGGCGGCGGCGGTGGGACGTCGCGAGGGGCCTCGTCGGCGAGGGCGATACGCCGGTCGGCGGCGGCGGTGTATGTGTATAGTACTAGTCGATTTATTCGCCTCCTGGAGGAGGGTGATCTCATCATCGGGCTCTAGTAGCGCATGCCGGGGACGGCGGACTATGCTAATCTGGGAGGGTTTATAATCGGACGCGAACCTGAACTTTGTGCGAATGGTTGCGCATTTAAACTCTTACACTCTTATTACGAGACATGGACTAAGAAACACCCCGGTTTTAAAATAGCCCCGTCTCTTTTTGTTATATGACGTTAGAAAATGATGGGTATATTATAAATCTGGGTTTACCTTAGTCTTGGTTTAAACTTTAAACCATCTTTTGTAATAAGAGCCTTAAGAACTAAATGGATTTTATTTACATCAACTTAGTACTGGCCGTCTTTTTAAACAAAATTTGATATTCCGAGTATACGCAAATTTTCGAGAATCTATGTTCAGGGCGGTCAAGTTATTTCGGCCGTACTGTATAAGGCATATACAGGGTGTAAACGAAATCATGTAATTCCTTCAAACATCGTGATGTAGGTACTGCTGACATAGATTAACCCAGAAAAGGTTACGTTTGGATTTAATATTAAAAAAAATATAAGAAATAAACATGTATTCTTAACATGAGGCATTTTAGCGCCCCGAGTTAAATGACCACGCGGCGAGCCATAGCCGCGTAATTCGCTCGGGGCGCTAAAACACCTCACGTTAAGAACACAGTCAGCAAGTACATCACTAGGTTTGAAGGAATTACATGATTTTGTTTACACCCTGTATGTAAGTATATGCGATACCTACATCTTGTCACTGACGATTAGGTGACTAATTGGTGTTTGATTGCTCACTTCTGCCCATACATTCTTGGATTAAAGCGTGATGATTACCTGCGTAAGAAATTCAAATGAAAGTCAGATTTTCTTTAAATTGTAAAAGGTAAAACACCTTATAAAATGTGGTTTATTCAATAAAAGGGCAGAAATAAAATCCCCTCTTCATTACAAGAGTAAAAATGACGAAATATCCCACCATTCATTTAATGTAGCTCACAAAACAAATTCAAAGAGCAAAATTCTTTTCACATATTTTCTTAACAAAAAAATGTTAATGAGCTCTCAATTCAATGAATCAAAATGTTCGTCATGCCAACGTTAAATTCGGGAATGGAACGTCTTCCCGAAAATCAAATCAGCCAATCAGAGGCGCGACTGTAAATACGTCATCAATCATGGCTGCTAAAATTCCGATGCCCATTGAATTTATGTATTTAAAACGCTGCGTCATTTTGTCTGTGCATTTTGTTATTCAAGACAGGAATGGAATTTAAGTGTCAGTTCTGTGGGACTAGGGTTGCCACCCGTCCGGCTTTCCACGAATTTGTCCTAGTTTAGAGGGCATCCGGGGAGCATCCGGGGAGCATCCGGGCGGTGCTTCATTTGTAGTCTGGGTTTAAAAATTTAAAGACGACTAAAGTTAATTTTAAGGTCTGAAAATAAAAAAAATGGTGATTTATGACATTTTCAACTATTTTTTATTACACTGTTTAAAAAAACATGTTGACATGTCCGGGTTCTGGGCTCTAAATTCCGGGGTTTTCACGCGTCTTGTCCTGGTTGCCAAATTTTAGAGATGGCAACCCTATGTGGGACTTTTGTTGGAAATGAAGATTTTCCTCTGGCAAATGTTTTATTCTGTACATCCTAGTGTTTTCCTGACCTAGAATCAGTTTATTTAAGAAGAAGTTGAAATTCGCCGATACAGGTTTTTTTTATACAGGAATTTCTTTCTTTGGTAACACAGGACAATGTTGACATAGAAGGGTAATCGTCAAGATTAATCAAGGTACCCGAAGTTATAAAAACAGTGGTCATTCGACGGAGTCAAGGATTCCATGTCGAACAGCCGAAGAAGTCTGATCTTTTATATCTGATTAGCTTGTCCTTATTTTCTGATCTTGTGTAAATTATTATGTTGTGTTATATTGTGAACTAGCTTCTGTAATTAATCACAAACCCAATTAAAAGTACTCTCAGTGGTGGAGAGTTTATGTTGGTTTCATTCACTTTATTTACCATGCTCCTAATCCTGACATACTGACATTAGTTAGAACTGTAATGCTAGATTCACCCCTACAATATTCAATTGTATGTACCTATTTTATATTTATCGAATTCTTTCGTTTTCTGCTCTTCCAACTAGCTATCATATAGCTAATAGGTTAGCATAATACCGAAAACGAAATCCTTTGTTTATATTTTTCAGACCTCAAAACAGCCCAGAGTCCATTACAATCTCATGAAATATTACCGTCATTACACACACACCGTCAAACTTTTACGATACTGCAGACACTTACAACATCAAACAGTACAACCTGGAATTCTTAAGCTATTCAAATATTCAAAAAGCAAATGGCGCCTATAAAATGTTTGAACAATGGCAGAATAAGTCGTACGGTGCTCGAGGACCTCTTAAAAATTGCATTAAACATTTACGAATGGATCCCCAAGCGTTTGTGACGTCAAAATAATCGGTGTTCTAAAAATGAAATGGCCGCCAAAATGCGTAGGTGAGTTCAAGATGGCGGGGGAGGTGATCAAATAGCGTATTGTTTTTTTGAAGGACAGTTTTCGTCATAATATCTAGTACAAAGCTCGTAGCTAATTAACAATTGAGCTGCGCTTGCCGCGGTCAGTCCGAGGGTGGATGACCGTTCGTTACACATCAAGACCCCTCCGTGCCTCGGAGAGCACGTTAAACTGTCGGTCCCGGGTGTCATACGAATACCTATGACAGTCGTTACGGGTAGTCAGAAGCCTCGGCATTGCCCAATAAGTGGGTTGCGGAGGTCTGATAGCAGTCGTTCCGTGTAAAATACTGGTATTCGGCCATATCTGGTTAGACTGGAAGCTGACCCCAACATAGTTGGGTAAAGGGTAGGCAGAACAAACGTGTTGGCTGGTACAATAATATTAGTCCCGGACCAAAGATTAATGACAATGCGTTATAGTCATGTAGTGTTGTGACACTGATTTTCACTCTTTGTCACTTATCAATGGTAGGTAAGGGTGTTACTACACCAGTCGATCGATGCCATCGGTCGACATCGATCGACGTTGATCGATTGGTGTGGTAGCTTTGGCTGATCGACGGATACCGTTTGACTAACCAATCGATCGATTGCCGGTCGATGGCATCGGTCGACGTTGATCGATTAACCCCGGCTATAATCCATCAGTTTCTTTCGAAATGTATTCACAAGAGGACGCGTTGTCCATCGATCGATCGTCGATCGATGGGTCTGGTAGAAACTATCGATCGACGTCGACTAATCCATTCTAGCATCGATCGATGCCGTCGATCGACAATCGATTGATTGGTCTGGTAACACCCTAAGTGATCTGTGATTTTTTTATGTAAAACATTTCAAATGAATACAGCCATTTTTAAACATAACATAACATCACGGCTGTATTTCCCGAAGGGTTGGGCAGGGGTTTTTAGTAACACCCTCGTTTCGCCGTTATGTTTAAGTCCCATGTAATAGGGGGCGAGTCTACTGCCATCAACCGGGCACAAATCCAAACTCCTACTGAGGAATTCCACACGGAAAAACTCAATAACACATTGCTCGGCCTGGAGATCGAACCCAGGACCTCACGACCAGCAGTCGCGCTTGCCACCACTAGACGAACGATGCAGTTTTAAAGTGAACCTTTTTAATGCGTGGCAAAAAATATCGCAACAATCACTAATCTTTTTCTAAAACACTACGAGAGCAATATTTCCCGCTGATCGGCAATAACGGCATAACATTAAAATGCGCCCATATAATTAAATTTAGTTTGCATAATGCTCGTTACTTGATGCCAGTATTAATATGCAAAATTCTGACATGTTTGCGAAAATCAGTTACGACATTATGAACTAACAGCGATCGTGTCGTGTTGTTTATTTTCGACTTTTAGATATAAGTAATTTATCTAAACTAATATTATAAAGCTGTTTGTTTGAACGCGCTAATCTCAGGTACCTACTACTAGTTGGAATTGAAAAAATATTTTTGTGTTGGATAGTCCATTTATCGAGAAAGGTTATAGGCTAAGTATATAACATCACGCTACGACTAATAGGACCGGAGCATAAATGAAAAATGTTCCAAAAACGGAAAAATGTCCACCCGTGCGAAGCCGGGACGGGCCGCTAGTTTTTTAATAATATTAATTTCAGTATTAGTATAGCAATTCAGTATTAGTAGTAATTGCCTCGTTGGTCTAGTGGTGGCAAGCATGACTGCTGATCGTGAGGTCCTGGGTTCAATCCCCAGGTCGGACATAGTGTTGTTTGGTTTTTCCATTAGGAATTTCTCAGCAGCAGCTCGGAGTATGGATTTGTGTCCGTTTGATGGCAATAGGCTCGCCCCCTATTACATGGGACTTAAACATAGCGGCGAAATGAGGGTGTTACTATACACCTCTGCCCAACCCTCCGGGAAATACAGGTGTTATGTTATGTTAATATTATTATTAATTTCAGTATTAACTGTATTGCTGCTTACGTGTGGGAATGTCTATTATCCAAAGCTTATGGTATTAGGTCTTTGTTTTATTATTAGTAAAAAAAACAAGTGTTAATTTTAACCAATCTTCTTCTTTTCGTGTGGTTAGTGACTAACCTGGTGTCAGAGTTTTTGCCGCCCATGGGCCTCTGACTTGGCTTCACATGTCGACGAGAAATATCTCACAGGCATGCCGGTTTCCTAACGATGTTTTCCACATGAATCTGAAAAGTCGGAGGTGCGTGCCTTGGGTTCGAACTCGAGACCTATTACTTTGCAGTTCGACGGTCACTCACCCACTAGGCTATCAGTGCTGTTATTTTAACTCGTAATGCTCGATAAATCATAGAAATCCGCCACTAACCAATCGCGGACAAGTGGTGTCCAAAATATTCAATCTTTTAAGTATTCTTACTACTAGACCAGGGGTCGGCAACCTGCGGTTCGCGAGCCGCATGCGGCTCTTTCAATGTAAAGTTGCGGCTCTCCAGTTCCATACGCAAAAAATAATTATTTTACTATCACCACCCTTAAAATCGTGCAATCGATCCATAATTGAGTACTATAATATAGTATGACTGAAATATGCTGACTATGACTGAGAGATAGAAAGCTATAGTAACTATATTTTCGTTTTGTAATTTTTTTAAAGGTATTTTTTTTATTTGTTACTAGGCCTGCGTTTGGCCACCATCCCGCCTGATGTTAAGCGATGATGCGGTCTACGATGGAGCACGCTGGTCGAGAAGAAACCGATTCACTCGTGACTTGAAGACACCCAGATTGTAACTGTTGGGGAACACCCACTCAGGCAGTGCATTCCACTGTTTGGCGGTTTTCACAATGAAAGTGTAATCAAAACGCTTCGTTCGGGTTTTTGTATATCAACCATGGACCGATGGCGCTTTTACGTAATTATTTTTGCTAAACGCCATTTCAAGGTTGTCCATTAATTACAGGACATCCTGTATTAGCAAATACTATAATATTGAAACGAATTTTTTTTGTGGCTTTTTAAAAAACTGTGAAATTTCATAAATTGCATCTTTTGACTTTTCCGTTTCAAAAGGTTACCGACCCCTGTACCTACTAGATAGATGTAGTGCGACGACCAAGACTTTCGGTAGCTCCAAGCTGAAGGAATACAAGGCGCTTTGAGACTTCTTATTGTTTTCTGTTAGGTTTGGGTGCTATTGCGTTATTATCTATCGACCAGGTAAAACGGCGACCGGCAATATCGACGCTAGGCAGTGAAAACCTCGTAAATCTTCTTCAAAATAGTTTTATTTGTTCTTTAGATAAACTCGTCATACACGTACTAGTTCAACAAACTTTCAATTCAAATACTTCTAAGCTATCTATGACGTACGATGAAAAACTTGTATTAACATTTGATCGGCCATTTCTTTTTCAAAGAGATAGATATAACTACAAGGTTTGTCGGAAAAGGGGTACTAAGCCGCGGGCCACTTAAAGTATCACTGATGACTATTTTACAGCAAGTGTTAAAATTTCAAAATTCGATAATTTTTATTTACATGCAAAAAGCTTTTTATTTTATTTTTTTCAAAAAAAAACATGCTAGCTCTAGTTATAAATTCAGAAAATTAAGTTTCTAATCTGTGACCCCAAATATGACCTTAATAGTAAACACAGCTGATCATAGATATAGATTTTAGCATATTTTTTACGAAATTTTTGAAAAGCTATTTCTCTTAAACTATCGAGTTTTGGGGAAAGTTGTAGAACAAAAATTATCCCTTATTATAGGTACTTTAACACCCTTTCGGCTTAGTACCCCCTTTCCGACTAACCTTGTATATCTATCTCTTTGAAAAAATTGTATTTTACACATACGTGGTTTTCACTGCCGACCGACGATATAGCATTTTAACACCTAGCGAATTGAACCTGAACCATATATTTATGAACATAGCAACCTTTTAAACGGATTCGTAATAAATAAAAAAAAAAACTGTTAATAACATAACTTAAAGCTATATTATCGTTTAAGTACAACATCCATAGATTTTAACTCGCATCTTCTAAGACCCGTCGTTCCATAAGAAAGCGAGGCACCTCTACGGTAAACAACGGTAAGCCGGCGACTTATGAGAGGTGTACCCTGGGGAAATAAGACGTGGCGCACCTCTATTTGTCTCTTTGACCTCCAGGCGAACCAGGATGTAAATGTTCTTGAAAACATTGGAGATGATCGAGTGTTGCACCGTTATAATGGGGGTGTAAAAGTTTTGAAGTCTGGACAGATCATTTTGAAAAAAAATATGTTAAACAATCCTTTTGAGTCTTTTATCTGCAACTGTTTTAAAAAATAAGATTTTGTTGAAATCAAATCAAAATTTCCAATTGTAATTATGGTACGTTTGTATTATTTTTATACCTACCTATTATTTTACGATACTGCTTCGTTGGTCTAAAGGTGGCAAGCGCGACTACTGATCGTGAGATACTGGGTTCGATCGCCAGGTCGGACAAAGTGTTATTGGGTTTTTCGTGTGGAATTGGGTTTTTACAAGTAAACTACGTATTCAAAAGTATTACTTGTACAAATAATAAACTTTAGGCTACTTAGCTAAACATAATTAAAAATATCACAATATTGAAAACACGTTTCGAAAAACATAACATAACAACACGCCTGTATTCCCCGGAGGATTAGGCAGAGGTGTATAGTAACACCCTCATTTCGCCGTAATGTTTAAGTCCCATGTAATAGGGGGCGATCTTATTGCCACCAACCGAGCACAAATCCCAACTCCGGGCTGCTACTGAGGAATTCAACACGGAAACCCAATAACACTTTGCCCGAACTAGGGATCGAACCCAGGACCTCACGATCAGCAGTCGCGTTCTATTATAATAAGACATCAATAATTATAAGAACTCTTTCCAAAGTGCAATTAAAATCAACAAAACCGCACTGTACAAGTTTTCCAAAATGGCATAATCGATGGCATTTTAGACCGAATCTATCATATAAACCACAAACTCCCATACCGTAAGAAAATCACCTGTTATTCAAATTTCAACCTTACCACTAAGAAAATTAGGATCTAGGAGTGCAAGTGGAGTTTATAAGTGTTGGTGAAATGAAACCATCTGTCACAGACTGATGGCTATTGAATCTATTGCCAGATTTGATTTATAACCAAAATCGGAATGATCAATGGGGAAGGCAACGCAAAACGAAAGCTGAGGGCAGCACCTCCATACTTAGTTATTTGAACCAATCAGAACCATCATATTCATATTAGCAATAATGTCAAACACATTGCAACCAATAAGATGGCATAGGTACAATCGAAAGTGGCGCCATTAGTTCCACAGTTGCCTACCCCATTGTAATCAAATATTTAAAAAACTTATGAGTGTACGTTGGCACATAGCTTATCATTTGGAAGATTTACTTTGGAATAACTTTGACTGCCATGTTGGTCTAGTGGTAGCAAGAGCGACTGCTGATCATGGGGTCCTGGGTTCGGTACCCAGATCGAGCGAAGTGTTATTGGGTTTTTTCATTAGGAATTTCTCAGTAGCTGCCCGGAGTCTGGATTTGTGCTCGTTTATGGCAATTGGCTCGCCCCCTTTTACATGGGACTTAAGCATAACGGCGAAATGAGGGTGTTACTATACATCTCTACCGAACCCTTCGGGGAATACAAAGCGTGATGTTATGTTTATGTTTTACTTAGGAATAATAGAAATTATAATCAGTTAATCATACGATTTGTGAGGTTAAGTAACGCTTGCCGCGGTCAGTCCGTGGATGGGTGACCATTCGTTACTCATCGAGACCCCTCCGTGCCTCGGAGAACACGTTAAACCGTCAGTCGTTACGGGTAGTCAGAAGTCCGAAAATCTAATCCGATCCGAAAATCAGAAACTGGTCTAACTTTAAAATATCGGCAGATACCGGGGAATACAGGCGTGATGTTATTTGAAAATAAATAAAAAATAACCCAATATAACATCACGCCTTTCCCGAACGGTTCGGCAGAGGTGTTTTTAGTACACCTTCGTTTCGCCAATTATGTTTAAATCCCATGTAATTGCGAGCGAGCCTATTGCTATTAACCGAGCACAAATCCAGACTCCAGGCTGTTACTGAGAAATTCCTAATGGAAAAACCGAATAACACTTCGCCTGACCTGGGGATCGAACCCAAGACCTCACGATCAGCAGTCGCGCTTGACTTGACCAACGAAAAATATCTTTCACTAGCTGTGTCCTCACGGCTCCGCCCGCGTAAGAAGTTTTATTCCAGTAATAAATATAGCCTATGTTACTCAGTGATAATGTAGCGTTCTAACGGCAAAATATTTTTTGAAATCGGTCCAGTAGTTTTTAAGTTTATTCGTTACATATAAAAATACAAATCTTTCCTCTTTATAATATTATTAGTATAGATAAATAATGTCCAAACCCCAACAAAACCGTCAAAACAATACCTATTACAACAATTAAAGTTAAAATACTTTAATTAATTAATTCTCGGTTTTCAAAGTTAGAACTAGAAGTAAAAATCTGAGAGTCACTAATTACCATCACCTTGCAAATTGGACTTGTCATCCGCAGATTTTTCTTCGGGCGTTACAAACTTGATTGAGTTTGTATAAGCCGGCCATGAATTAATTAATCTATTATTAATTCCATATTTTTACTCTTATTCTGTTCTTGTGGTATGAAATGGTAAGACGAAAGTAATTATAACTCTGGCTGTGCATGAATGTTGATAATTAATTAGTTATCATCGAAGAAGCAAGGTTTGTCAAAGGTATTTTTTTTCCCTTTGCATGAGTACCAGATTTACTACATGACGTATATTATTTAAAAAGAGTATTCATGGAGTTTCTTGCTGGCTCTTCTCTATTGGTAATTTTTTTTGGAACCATGCAACTGATTTCTCGTAATTTCTTAAGAGCGTGTATTGTGCCTATTTGAAACAAAAACCTATGATTCTTGAATTCTTAAAAACCTCGTTTACTGGAAATTCCATTACCTTGATTTCTGATCGGTAATTTTATTAAACTACCGATCAGAAATCAAGGCCTATCTATCTATGTATATCTACTACTAGAACGCCTATCGGCCGATATCAATTAAAATCTCTGGATGGATGTTGGTTTTTGACATTACTGTAAAAGACAACGAAAACGACAAAAAGTTATAGTTAATATCGGTCTGTCAGGATTGCAAGCATTGTAAATAAACTAAATGAAACCAACATAGACTCTCCACCACTGAGAGTATTTATATTTAGGCTAGTGGTTAGTTACAGAAGCTAGTTTACAATATAATATCACAATCTTAATATTATATATAATTCTTCTGTACGTATGTTTGTCACCTAACTCCTAAATGACTGGACGGATTTGGATGAAATTTTGTGTGTATATTTCAATGGATTCCTGGATGGTTTGAAAATACAATTGGACCCGTTAGATGGCGCTGCTTTTCCGGGTAGGACGATGTCTGCCAGGTCCGCTAATATAATACAATAATTTACACAAGATCAGAAAATAAGGACACACTAATCGGATATAAATGATCTGACTTCTTCGGTTGATCGACAGAGAAAGCCACGCATCGTCGAATAACAACCGCTTTTAATTTTACCATAACTGGCTTATTTGTATTTTCTTTATTTATAATGCGACCAATAATCTTAATGGACATATAATTTTATTACAGTTTTATGAAAGCAATCATGGTATTTATCATAACACTTTTAAAAAAACAAAGCCCCCGTGGCTTCAAACTTCACTCATGCTCTACCCTGTTTATCCAACAGAAAAACGAATAAAGCTAAATACGCATTTATTTCTTGACAGTCGGATAAAATCAATTCAACGCTGAATCATATTTTTTCAAATCGTTCCCTCTATCGCATACCACAATAAAAACTAAACCACGGGTAGATCGATTGCAATTTTCCGACGAATTAAACAGGTTGGATAAGCCGACTATAGCGACGACGGAGAAAAAATGCAATAATGCTGAACTGAGATTATTACTATTATACAATATTAATAATAAAGATACCGGTCTTGCAAAAATAAATACCGTTTTTGTTGTGGCCTTTAGGTTGACAATCTGCGAAGCAAGCGTTGTTATTGTGTCAGTTTAGGATCTTTAGTTATAGCGGTCTTTGAGGAGAGAGAAAGTCTTTGTTGGTGGTTCAAAACAGTCCTCTAGGCCTCTAACCTGGAACCCTCGAGCCCCTGAAATATCGCTACAACTAAAGACCCTAATTGACAGCATGTGCCGTGAAGCAGTAGGTGTCTGGCGCTGGTTATCAACTGGAACTTTATTTTAGGATAGGTTAATTAGATGATAAAATGCACTGCTTTCCTCGTTCTTAAGAATCTAGATCTGACAGTAGTAAACGTATAGAAAATTGACATTGTTAGTTTACGGGACTTATCAATATCCGGTATATGAGACTTTTGAACTTTGTCTCTGATAGGGAAACGCATCAACAATCCTCTTAGGGTCTTCTTCTTCCCGTGTGGTTAATGACTAACTTATTAACTTATTCTAGTGTGTGTGTCGTCTGACTTGGCTTCACATGTCGTCAAGAAATATCTCTCAGGCATGCCGGTTTCTTCATGATGTTTTCCTTCACCGTTAAGTGATAATTAGACAATACGCGCATGAATCCGAAAAGTCAGAGGTGCGTGCCTTGGGTTCGAATTCGAGACCTATGACTTGGCAGTCAGACGGTCACACCACTAGGCTATCACTAGGTGCTTGGGGTTGTAGGTATATCCAGGCGACGGTAACCATTTACCATATGGTGAGCCGTCGGCTTGATGGCCAACCTATAACATAGACCAGCCATACTCAACCTTTTTTTTATAGGGGCCACAAACACGTTTCAGTCATGGTGTCGAGGGCTGCAAGCAAAAATTATTTAGGTCTTAATTAAAACGTAATTCCAAGTTAACGATGTAGTTACTTTATTAATGGTTTACAATAAATTTGTAACTTCAGATGGGCCAATAACAAAGGCCCGGCGGGCCGCATGTTGAGTATAGCTGACATAGACTGTAGAAATGAATTTACCAATGAACACAAAACTAAAAATAAACAAACAAAACACCATCATAATATAACCGAGAAATTCTGTACGAAACTGAAAATCCGTTCTTTCAGCAAACTTGTAAAAAGAGTAGAACCAAATCCTCGCCTTTGGAGCTTCTCCGATTGTTCAAACTTTTGAACGTTGGCCGGAAGGAATGAACGGACAAATTGTATCGGACGAGTACAGTTTGCTGTGAACGAAATTGTATAGGTTTATATTGATAGGTTATATAGTTATATTTTCACGTCTGTGGTATTTTAGGTATCAGCCAGGCAATGTATTGAAGGTAAATGCCATAGAAATCTTATTATCGTCGCTTAGGTAACAATACCGCCTAAGGCGAAAATTGGTCATTTGACGTTTTATACGTCATTGGATAGATATTTTCGGCGCGCATCGAATGATGTTAGAAAAAAATTAAAATTATCCAATCACAGCGAGGTATTCAAACAGTTCTGGCACCACGCAAGTCGTTTGTTGCGTCATTTTAAAGATATTAATCAGTTTTTTGTCTCTCCTGAAAACTTGTCAAATTTAACTTGAGCGGTATTGTTACCTAACCGACGTTATTAACCGACTTCAAAAAGGAGGAGGTTCTATATTCGATGTTTTTTTTTTATGTATGTACACCGATTACGCTGAGATTTATGATCCGATTTACGTGATTCTTCTTTAGTTTGATGCGGAATAGTTGCCATTTGGTCCCATAAAATTTTAAAATAGTTTGGTCCAGTAGTTTTCATTTTTTGAAAATTTTTATTTTTTATGAACATTTTAGTTTACTTGGATGATGTAATTATTCTACCTGACGTAATCTAGAAAAATCCTACTGTAGTTTACAGAACAACCTATTACAGACACTGAAAAGGAAAAAATAAAAAAAAACTACGTTTAAAAAAACCGACTTCAAAAACTAAAAAGTATAAAATAACAATATAAAATTAACAGTTTCTGAAGTCGGTGCCTTCAATTTGGTTCAGCGTGGATTAGCAACGACTTCTGAAACTGTTAATTTTATATTGTTATTTTATACTTTTTAGTTTTTGAAGTCGGTTTTTTTAGACGTAGTTTTTTTTATTTCTGTGGTTAGTAAAAACATAAACATGTCGGAGAATAAGTCATTAGATAAAGGACGATAAGTCAATAAGATGAATCAACCTACCAGACGTACAGCGATCAGCAGTCGCGCTTGCCACCACTAACCACCAAGTGGCGGCAAGCGCGTTACTTGGCTACTTAACTTGGTTTATTCAGCGTCCTATCATATTTTCGTCTTACCTTGACCATGTAAGCTCAGCGTCCGCTAACAACTATCATCAGCCTAGCCAATCAGTATTTTAAGAGCGACTTACATTCGAGGCCGCTGGTCGTGAGGTCCTGGGTTCGATCCCCAGATCGGGCAAGGTGGTATTGGGTTTTTCCGTGTGGAATTTTTAAGTAGCAGCCCGGATTTTGGATTTGTTTCCTTTTGGGGCAATAAAGAAAGAAAGAAAGAAAGAAAGAAAGAAAGAAAATTATTTATTTTGGACTCACACAGGCAGTTACAGAAACAAAAACAATATTAAAAAAAAGAAAGAATAAGAATTTAGACTACCTGCACGAGGCCAAAAAGGGCTGCTATCTCAGCATAATGTTGCGACATTTAGAAAAAAAAAACAAAATGTCGCAACGCTGGTTTTCAGATAGGACCATAGTGATGCCACGGGCAATAACGACACAAATAAATAAATAAACATGTTACGTACATACAATATTAATTTTGAATACTACCAAACAAAAGCAATAAATAGATTAATATAAACTTATGTGTTACGTGTGTGTGTGTGGAATAGTCAATAAAATTATAAACATAGTTATTAAATAAATTAAAGCCAAACCAGAAAAATAAATATATAATAAACTTAAGCATTTCCGGACGAGCCAGCTATTATATGGGACTTAAACATAACGAGGAAATTAGAGTGTTACTATACATCTCTGCCCAACCCTTCCTGGAATACAGGCGGGGATGTTGTTATGTTAAAATTCGAGAAGTCTGTTATTTTTTCCAAACATTAGGTAGTCATTGCAGTATGTTCTGATTATTAGCGTACATACGGATGCCACTAAAACCCGGTTCCTATATGGCCAAAAACGAATCGTTTTTCTTACCAATAGTGGTATTTTTTCTTGCTAAATTGGACATTATAAATAGACTCGTAAACTAGTTTTACTTGTAATGATTACTACCGTATGGGAGCGTCTACTATGCAAAGCTATGGGGTCTTTATTTCATTATTGGTTAAGATACAAGAGTCTAACCAATAACACGCGGTAAATCATAGGAATCAACCATAACAATTTCATTTTCAAATTTATTTATTTAATAGAAAAACTTCGCCCCTTTAAGATTTCTCATCTGTATCGTGGGTGCATTTATAGACACAAATGTCACATGCATAAACGCTCAGACTCGGAACAACTATCTGTAGGCCATATAAACACTGTTCCCGTGCGGGAATCGAACCTGCGACCCGTATCGCAAAAGCCAAACGCTCAGCCAGCTCAAACGTGTCGGCACACTATAGGTTCATATTACATAATAAACTCACGCCTTTTATTCCCCGAAGGGTACGGCAGATGTGTTTTAGTAGACCCTTGTTTCACCAGGGGGTGACCCTATTGCCACTAACCGGGCACAAATCCAGACTCTGGGCTGCTACTGAGAAATTCCTAATGAAAAACCGAATAACAGGTTTCCCGACCTGGGGATCGTACCCAGGACCTTATGCTCAGCAGTCGCGCTTGCGACCACTAGACCAAAGCAGTAGGTACCTACATATTATTTAGGCAAAAAGTTAATTAACTGCCTCGTTGGTCTAGTGGTGACAAGCGCGACTGCTGATCCTGTGATCCTGGTCCTGGTCCTGGGATCGATCCCCAGGTCGGGCAAAGTGTTATTGGGTTTTTCCGTGTGGAATTCCTCAGTAGCAGCCTGGGTTTTGGATTTGTGCCCGGTTGATGGCAATAGGCTCGCCCCCTATTACATGGGACTTAAACATAAGGGGCCATTCAAGTATTACGTAAGCAGAATTTTGATAATTGTTGACCCTCCCCCCCCCCCTTGTCAGGAAAAGTAAGCAAAGCTCTTACCCCCCCTCCTATACTTACGTAAACATTGGTATATTTTTTTTTATCTGTTCAGATTTCTTTATTGTTATTCACGAGCATCAGGTTTCAAGTCTAGAAAAATAAGTAAATAAATAAATATTGCTGACGTAATCACCATCCAGACTCCCTCGTCTCCCATGTCATCAAAAATAAACTAACCAAAGACCTCCCCACCTTTGGTGCTTACGTAATACTTGAATGGTCCCTAACGACGGAATTAGTGTTACTATACAGTGTGTTACTGCCTAACCCTTCGGGGAATAGAGGCATGATGTTATGTTAAAAAGTTAATTAGGACAATGAAAATTCCGCAAAATTACCAGTATTAGCTTACCGGCCGGCGTTCCTGTCCTCTGTCCACAGCACCAAAAAGTTGACCGGGAAAATTTTAGCCCCCTCCCTAGTTGACTTTGAAGTGCCGTGCTTGACCGACGCGGTGCCCGGATACAGATCGGCCCGTAAATCCATCTTCCCAGAGGCAGTGGGATGAGCCGCTCTGCAGGTTGGTACGGAATAATCTCATTAATACGTCCACCAACTCTGCTGGGCGTGCCCGTTTGCTGGCTGTGGGTGAGTGGGAATCGGGCCTCTGGCTTCAGGTTCTACCGTCACCCAGCATAGGCACTTTGCTGGGTGACTTGCTCTTGACTTGCACTTTGCTCGCTACTTGTCTGCGTCTCGGCGCTCATTGCGTGGTTCCGCATCGCTGCCAATGCGGTGAAGGTGTCGACTGCCTCGGACGCCATGGCCTATCTTGTAGTAAGAGCGCAGGTCGGATAGCACGGCACGCTAGCATTAATGACATCATCCGTCGTGCTCTTGTCACCGCCGGGGTGCCAGCTGTCTTAGAACCCAATGGCTTGGCACGCGACGATGGGAAGAGACCAGACGGAATGACCATAATGCCTTGGAAGGTAGGTAGGCCTTTGGTGTGGGATGCAACATGTGTCGACACCCTTGCGCCATCCCATCTTCCTAGCACGGCGGGCTGTGCTGGGGCGGCTGCTGCAGGTGCGGAAAACCTCAAACGGCGCAAATACTCCAATCTTTTTGGGTCTTATATGTTTGAGCCGTTTGGGGTTGAAACACTAGGGCCATGGGGTCCGAGTGCCCACTTAGTTTTTCGCGACATCGCCAAGCGGTTGGTCGACTCTTCACGTGACCATAAGGCTGGCCTATATTTTGGCCAAAGAATCAGCATTGCCATTCAACGTGGCAATGCTGCCAGCCTTTTGGGCACTTTTCGTGTCGACAGCGATGCGGACGAATTTTTTGATGCCCTTTGATTGTTTTACTTTATATTTGTATTATAGTAGTTAAGATTTATATTGTATAGGTTTATTAGGATAATTCTGTAAATAAATTCTGTTTATGAGGAAAAAAAAAATTAGGGCAATTTAATTTGAACATTCCATTTAAACAATTTCTACCAACCCCACAAAACTAAAAGCTCCATACTATAGCTGCAACCGCACACCCATTTACACAATTGCATAGTTTTTGCATACATACGTCTGCATTGGGGATTCCATCCCATTGCACTGAAACCCCAACACTTAAGATTATTACTATAGTAAATAATATATGGCGTTCTGCTGTAAAGACTTACTGTTGTACTGTGAATATGCATGCTTATTATCTGAGCGGCAACAACATGAACAAGCAAGAGAACTCACAGCGACTTTTGCATCGTCACAAACGCGATTCAAAAGCGACGCAGTCGCGATACAAAGGCGATGCAGTCGCGATACAAAGGCGATGCAGTCGCCAACATAATGGTGCGTCCAGACCTGACGAACGCGCCGCGAATGCGCCGCTCGCGCGCATCGCGCGAGTCGTTCGCGAGCCGCTTGCGAGCTGCGCGCGTGCATTTCATGTTCGTACAAAGCACCGCGCGCGAACGGCGCATTCGCGGCGCGTTCGTCAGATCTGGACGCACCATAACATCAGGCCTGTATTCCACGAACGGTTGGTCATGTTTAAGTTATATGTAATAGGGGGCGAGCCCATTGCCATTCACCGGGCACAAATCCAAACTCCGGGCTGCCACTGAGGAATTCCACATTGAAAAACCGAATAACACGTTTCCTGACTTGGAGATCAAACCCAGGACCTCACGATCAGCAGTCGCGTTTGCCACCACTAAACCAACGAAGCAGTCGCGATACGCACGTGCGGTGACTTTTGAAAGAAAGAAAATGTACCTACCTATTTATTGTCACAAACAATGCAAAAGGCAGACTGTTCTAGGTAGCTAGCCTTTTCCCAACTATGTTGGTGTCAGCTTCCAGTCTAACCAGATGCGGCTGAATATCAGTATTTTACACGGAGCGACTGCCATCAGACCTCCGTAACCCAGTTACTTGGCAATGCCGATATCTAATGGTGCGTCCAGACCTGACGAACGCGCCGCGAATGCGCCGCTCGATCGGTTGTCGCAATCGCGGATCACGTCGGGGTCACCAATTTAGGGGTTGGTCCCTAACCAATAAAAGGCGTGATACTCTGTTGAACTATAATTTTATACTGTCTGTGAAATGATGGATTCGAAACAATGAAGATGACAGAATTCTAAAAGTTTATGAATTTAAATTTCAAATGAGAATTTAGATGGCCAGTGATTGAAATGATTCATGAAGGTTGCATGTACATTGTCACTACAAAGCGTTTTGAATTTCGGAGGGGCTTGACATGTTATCGTAGTTTATTTCTACCTCTGCCTAACCTTTCGGGGAGTACAGGCGTGATGTTATGTTATGTTTATGTTAGATCCATGTATACAATCGCGATGCAGTAGTGATTCCAAGTGCGTTTCCATCGATTCAGTCCCGCTATGGAATCGATAAACCTTATAGAGTAAAAATCCCAGTTATAGGTTAAAACATAGAAAATAACTCTTCGCACCAAATTCACACACCTCTATGAATAATACAGTCTGACCTGAGGACATCCTAACACACAATCCCAGGAATCAATCCCGGTGATTTATCGCCCTATCCCCGTCCCATTCCATCCGGGACAGTTTTTGTCACTAGAGTGGCGCGTTCCCGGGATCCTGTTGAGTTATAAGGGTCCTAGATAGACGGAAAATTGGATATTAGCCCGTGATTTACATGTGTAAGATATTTTTTATTCGTAGGTGAGAATTTATTCCGATTAAGCCCTCTATATTTCTTTGTCGAATATCTTTTAGGGCTTAGGTTTAGGTAGTTTTTGGAATAAAACATTTTGAGTCTAATCTGGATGAGTTAAGATTTGGAACATTAGCTATCGTTCTCCTGACCTTTGACCGAGGTTCGCTGGCTTTTAGGAATATGATATTATTGGTACAATGGTCTTAGCAGGGCAGCTGAACTACATAATACCAGAATAGGAACTTTTGCGCTTGCCAATGAGCGTACGACCTGTGAAATCTAGAGATTTTTAGAGTACTTATTATTTATTATTTAAGCCTTTATTTATTTTTATTTTTTTTAATAATAAAGCGTTGCCCCACACTAGGATTTCTCCTGTATCGTGGGTGCGTTTACAGACCCAAATCTTCACATGCACAAACATCCAGACCCGGAACAAGTATCTTTAGGCCATACAAATATTTGTTCCGTGCGGGAATCGAACCCACGACCCGCAGCGCAGAAGCCAATCGCTTAGCCACTGCACCAAACGTGTCGTCTCACATAAAAAGTAAAGGAAATTAAATGTTTTTAACATGATTTTAAGTCATGGCCCCATCTTGGGTATAGGCCTCCTCCAACTGTCGCCATTTTTCCCTATTTTTCGCCAACGCCATCCAGTCTCTGCCCGCTATTTTTTGGATATCGTCGGTCCAACGACCTTTGGGTCTGCCTCTTGGTCTTTTTCCTCCTGGGCCTTTCCACATTGTGGCTAGCTAGTACTTACTGTACCTAAAAATTCTTCTTCTAAGCGTGTCGATGGCACTCTAAATTGAGTCGGCCCAGAACTTAGCTGCGAGTTTAGCGTTATCAGTAGCGTCCATTAGTTCCTGTAACGTGCAGGTATCAGGGCATGCAGGGCATGATTTCAGGTGTCCCATCGTTTGTGGAACATCACCACAAATAGGATGCAACAAATATTTTTTATTTACCGGAAATTACAAACAAAGGATCACTTGAACCGGTAACTGGAAAGCAGTAACTGATCTCAACCCAAAATCTCTGTATTGTTGTAGGGTTTTGATATTACTTCTATTGAATGTTCAAAAATATAGGTAGGTACATCTGTTCAGTGATCCTAGATTGAGATCGTTATTCGTTTCGGCCATTACCATGTAAAGGATACCTTGACTGTCATGCAATCTACCTTATTCCAGATGCCTATAAACAAAAACGAATCAATTTGCTTACCAATGGTAGCATTTTTATTGCCAAACTAGGCATAAAAATAGACTCGTAAGCTAATTTTACCTGTGACGCAAAGCTTTGAGGTCTTTGCTTCATTATTGGTAAACACACAAGAGTCTCAATTTTAACCAGTAACGGGCGGTAAATTATAGGAATCGGCCGTAAGTCAACTCGCGTTTTTTTATTTATTTATTTAAACAAGTACAACTATCATCACAGGCTTACCTAATACAATAGTGTAGTTATTATAGCATACAACAATTAATTAATTTACAATGAATCAAGAGTGATTTTACAAAATGCGGCCCGTGTGAATTCACTCAGAGTACCTACAGTTGAAGCAGTCAATCTGTTGTGACAGCATATTGAGTGTAAGCAGCGCTCGCGTTAGCGGCGCGTGCTGCAGCAGGTTGGTGCGAGCGGGCGGCACCCACAGCAGCGGCGGCCGCCTCCGTCACCCCACGTGTCCATCAGGTACACAGAACCCAATTGTGCATAGAACGCCTGGGTTATGTATTTTACCACGCATAATCTTAAATAAGTAAGTGGCGAGAGCTACTTCCCTTCTCACTTCCAGCCTATCATAGCCTACCATGCCCAGCACAAATAGAGTAGGATACAGCAGTGGATTCCCTGGATACACACCATACTGCTTTAAGTACAGGAACCTCACAAATTTGTTCTGGATACGTTCTAGCATAAGTTGTTTTCTATATGTATAACTAACTATCTGTGGTTCAAACCCAATAAAATACATCAAGATTGACCAAACGTATATCACAGCATCTGTATACAGCTATACACAAACAAAAATTAATTTTGCAGACAAACAGAGCGTTCGTACATTAAATATCATTCCAAAATTTTTCAAAGCCGCCTTCCAGCTATTTGGTAGACAAACAAACTAATATGAACAAAGTTGGTCGTCTCTCCGTGAACAAATAAGCTGGTATACTGATAGTCCCTTGAGACCGCATCAGTTTGCACTGAGGTTGGCTAGACATGGAGTTACATTCAGTGTATTCTGAGGTTTATATTATGTTTATGTGGAAGTTAAGGCTATTTAATTAGGCTTAGTCGCAGTGATACAGTCCCTAGCAAAACTGAATGAGTGGGTCGAGGAACTTCAAATATACTCCACCAAGAAGAACATAGCTTAGTTGTCGGCAATAAGATTGACAAGCATATCATTTTGAGACCCAGTGCATAATAAGCAAGCACATTGGGTCACCCGCGCGACGGCGCATCTAGTATTCCCAAGGAGGATTGATGTCAGGCAGGCGGCTGGTCATAAAACAATAAGCCAAAACCTCTAACAACATGGATTTATGAAATACATGTTGTGCCGACCCCACCTAGTGTGGGATAAGGGCAGAAAGAAGAAGTGTCACAGTGACACAGTCGAACAGCAGTGATAGGATCATTTACTGTTCGTGCTTCGCGCCTTTGGAATTCTCTTCCTCACTCCTTACGTGATAGCCCATCGTTAGATGTTTTTAAGAAAAGAATTAGGGAACATTTCATGTCTACATGACCTGTATGTATGTATGTATGTAGTATTTTATATATTATATTGTATGTATTACGTTTATGTATTGTGTGCTATACACATATTTGTTTAGTTTATGTAGATGTGTATATTTATTGTGTATTTAATTTGTAATTTTATATAACTTGGACACTTAGGTAATTGTTCTCCTCAACATCAAATCTCTCTATCGCTCTAAGGTTTGCTGTTAGAAAACTCATTTGTGAGTTAAGCTCGCCTTTGTACATGATTTTACCAATGGAACTGTATTATATATTATTATTTTGTGTACAATAAAGAATAAGAATAAGAATGAGAATAGCCTTGTGGTGTGACCGTTGCAATACCAAGTTATAGGTCTCGAGTTCGAACCCAAGGCACGCATCTCTGACTTTCCGGATTCATGTGCGTATTGTATAATTATCACTTGTTTAAAAACGGTGAAGGAAAACATCGTGAGGAAACCGGTATGTCTGTGAGATATTTCTCGACGGCATGTAAAGCCAAGTTAAACGCCCATGGGCGGCATAAACTCTGACACCAGTTTAGTCACTAACCACACGAAAAGAAGAAGAAGATTAGGCTCAGTTTTGATAGTGTCAATAATGATTGGTCTGTGGCCAGGAGTTCATTGTTCTTTCACTATCCTAAATCATTGTACTGTATCCACTGAACTTGTTAAAGATATTATTTTTAAAAGAGTAACCATGGAGTTTCTTGCCGGCTATTCTCCATAGGAAACGACTAATTGGAACCGTGCATCTAAATTCGACTTTTCATAAGCACCTGTATTGGTTTATGTGAAATAAAAAAATTGATTTGATTTTGATTTAATTTACGATTCATTTTTATTTCGGTTCCCTAACATCACATAATCAGCCCATTACTGTCCCACTGCTGGGCACGGGCCTCTTCTAAGAATTAGAAGGGTTTAGGTCTTACTCTAACACGCTGTTCTGGTGCGGGTTGGCAGACTACACGCATCATTGAAACCTTCATGGTTCAGGCTCAGATGCGCATATTTCCTTACTATGTTCCTTTACCGTTAAGGCAAGTAATACTTAGTCAAATTTTCATCTGCACATGAATCTGAAATGTCAGAAGTGCGGGCCGGTATCGAACTCAAACTTCTGCGTAGAAGGCATGCCTACAACCGCAAGGCTATCACTGCTAGTAAATACATACTCATCTATACTTAATATTATAAAGCTGAAGAGTTTGTTTGTTGGTTTGTTTGTTTATTTGAACGGGCTAATCTCAGGAACTACTCCTTGAATATGAAAAAATATTTTTGTGTTGGATATTTCATTTATCGAGGAAGGTTATAGGCTATATAACATCACGCTACGACCAATAGGAGCGGAGCATAAATGAAAAATGTTGCAAAAACGGGAAAAATGTCCACCCGTGCGAAGCTGGGACGGGCCGTCAGTACTCAATATTAATAAGTGCCTCGTTGGTCTATTCGTGGCAAGCGCGACTGCTAATCGTGAGGTTCTGGGTTCGATCCCCAGGTCGGGCAGTTATATTGGATTTTTCCGTGTGGGATTCGTCAGTGGCAGCCCGGAGTCTGGAGTCGAGCCCGGTAGATGGCAATAGGCTCGCCCCCTATTACATGGGACTTAAAAATAAGGGCGAAATGAGGGTGTTAATTTACACCTCTGTCCAACTCTTCGGGGAATACAGGCGTGATGTAATGTTATGCAATATTTTTGTTTCATAAATCAAGACGAGTGAATTCACGGGAAGTAGTATGTTAAATAAGTTACTAGACGTGAACAAAGTTTGAAGCGTGCAAGATAAAACAAGCAGATGGTACTATTGTAGGCACTGCACTGCTTTCTCCCTTGAGGTTATAGCGTGAAGTTGGAGTTCCATAACGGCAGACTAGTTTTGTTTTGATACAATGGAGTTAAGTTTTTCCATTTTTGGATTTTCTTATGGCTAATTAACAACCACGCGGATAATATGATTTGCAAAGTTAAGCTACACTTGCCGCGGTCAGTATACGGATGGGTGACCATTCGTTATACATCGAGACCCCTCTGTGCCTCGGAAAGCACGTTAAATCGTCGGTTCCGGATGTCATACGATAGCTTTCAAACAAAAATAAAAAAAAACTAATTGAAATCGGTTCATTCGTTTGGCCGCTACGACGCCACTGACAGACACACAGACAAACCTATGCTTCAAACTTATAACACCCCTCTCTTTTCGTCGTGGGTTAAAAAAACACCTGTACTGTCCTAGAACGTATCATAGATTACAAAACTTTACGATTTACATGTCATTACGTCGGTTCTCTGCCCTTTCGCCGAAAATTGTTTGCCAGATTTTCACTTGCCAACTAACGTTACGCAGAATTTTATTTCGCTGAATAATCATTTGCCAACTTATCATATAATTTTGTTTTATTTCCCAACCTCACAGTTACCAACTGCACGTTTGGTCTGCTTTTCATAATGACACTTTTTAAAATGCCAACTTTTAAGTAGCAGAATGTTTATTTACAAGGATACCATTTTCATTTACACCGCCGTTTTACATCGCCGGCCGCTGCCGCGGCACGCTCGCTTCGCTCGCTCGGCTCGTGCGTTATTTGTCATACTCTAACTTAACCTAACCAAAATGTTTGACAAATGATAAATGTCCCAAACGTTTTGTTTCATTATAATAATCAGCTTAACAATAATTCTACCAAATGAAACGTTGTCATACAAAATGGAGATGTTTCATTTTCGGCCATAAGATGTACATTTATCGAAAAAGGGGAAAAAAATCCAAGAATTGAGGAAAAATATTCTTTCGTGAATTTAAACCTGATTTGATGTGCACAAAATATAATAAGTTTTCAATTATTGCCATATTCTATTAAACATGGGGTCCTATAGTTTGCATAGCCTGCTTTCGTTCTGAAATCATGTCAAATCAAAACATAATTCACGTAGACGTTAAATATGAAAGGTATGTGTTCTTGTACAATTAATAATTATTATTATTCTCTTAGCCATCATTTTCGACTAATTCTAAGCTACTGTGACGATTTCATCGTTAGAAAAATATTTATTCTTCTTTTTAGACGTGTACTTCTGAACGAAAAAATTCAAAATGTAGGTCACAGTCACTCAGTACCTAATTAACATATATCAATTTCTAGGTTAGGTAAACGTCATCTTTACAACCTCTCACGGCTGTCATAACTCTCACGATAAACGTCAAACATTTTTAACTTTTATTTTGTGCATAAAAAACATTTAATATTATGAAAAAAAATGTTACTGTAAGCTATTCAGGGTTTAGTTTCCCAGCTTTTCTAAAAGGTACACCTTATGGTCGGAGTCCCATACAAAAATGAAACATCTCCTTTGCTAATCATTAGTTGTCAAATTGAAACATCGGCGAAACGTTGATTGGCAAGTGATAATCTGCCAAACAGTTTTCGGCGAAAAGGCAGGATACCCATTACGTGACCCTCACCTTATATTAGCCATCTTTTAACACGCCCCCAGGAAGATAGATATTGTCCTATCATTTACCAGGAATCAAAAGTCAAGATCCACTTAAAATATTTAAAATTAATAAAACACCCATTAGGTACCTCCACACATCCAAATAAAACTCACGTAACCCATAAAATATTCTCAAATCATCAAACCGAATGTTCAACTGTAAACCGTTCAAAAGTTCCGACAGTCAAACGGCTGAAACATTTAACTGGATTATAAAACTGAACTATTTTACGGTACACGTTTAACTTGGTGCACTCGTGAGAGTATTACAAAGTTGTAAATTCTATCTATTGAATCCCAAGGTGTGGTTCAAATATGTATGACTGATGGAAGATGGAGAAATATTGGCCATCGTATAATAAATGGTACGCCAGGTATTCTCTTCCTATCCGCCGGGGTTGCGGTGCATGCTTTGCGAATCCCGCGACCCCGGCCGAACGGTCAGGAGAAGGAGCACTGTTGGTTTTTAGCCGGTAAGAGACCGGCAGACCCCCTCGCCTTCCCCGGGCGAAGGACATCCATGAGGATATTCCAAAGAAAAAAAAAAAAAAAAAGTATTCTCTTCCCATGATGGCCGTTACCGTTTACCGATACCGTTGCCATCTTCAATACAATTAAGGAGATTTTGATGTGAAAAATCTAATGCGGCAATACGGGTGTGACAGCGGCTGTTGCGTGGCGATGCTCGCGATGGCAGACACACGACGGCAGACCTTCGTAACTCGTCGGCTCTCTTCGGTTTGATTCGGCCAGTTTTTTTTAAATTAATTAGTTTCGATGTTTCACATCGGCCGGGGGCGTCCCGCGACAGCTTCATTTTTTAAATTCATATTGAATTTAAAATGAATTGCTAACTTGCCTATTTACTACCTATATATACCTGCCGCGACATTGTAGTACCTCGGGTATGTTCGCTGTTGCTAGCGTCGACTGCTTTTATGCAACGATGCGTAAGCGGAGCGCGTCCTTGGTACGCAGAGTTCGCGGCAGCTCCAACAGTGTACTAGTGATGATAGCCGACAGGTTTGACTGTCCTTTCATTAGACGCTGCAGTGACTTGCACGTCACCTACAGTCGTCAACTGACGGCATAAATGTGTTTTGTGTGGTTACTGTCTTGTGTTGTACCTATTGTAATGTTTAGTGTGTTCTGTGTGTGTTAGTGTATAATTTTCTAATCTGGTTTCTGTGTATTGATGAGTCATTGTTACTTGAAGGAATAAATTAATTATTATTATTATATCGGGTTATACATCGATTTAGTTAAAAAAGTAAACTGTGTAAAACTAAGTAATTCAAACTTGCTAGAAGCAAGTAAATGAAAAAATGCATTTTGTTCGGGTAATTTATTTACACATAGTGGCAGCACACCACAGCGATGACGTAGTCTTGGGCCAATCACGTGACCTGGCTGTCGCGTAGACTTAGTGTAGTATATTTTTCTACCATTTTATTGGCTTCTTTGTTTGTTGCTGAGGTATTAGGCTGACTGTCAAGGCCTGACGTACCCTGTAGACTAACAGAGTCTGGGGGCATGACGAGGAGGAGGAGAAGACGAGGAGGAGAATAGGAGAGGAGGAGGTTTTGTTACTCAGTTAATCTTATCGTCGCGTCACCGTCGTCACCTCGAGCGTTTGAAGTTGAGCACTGAGCGCCATTCGTCGTGTTTGAGACCACTGTTGAGTAACATGGCAAAACAGTAGTATAAGTCATAAGCTAGTGAGTATACATAGTGTAAGATAATTAATTAGAAACTAGAAAGTAGTTTGCTTAGAATCAATTACTAAATCGATTTAGCAAAAAAATGTAATTGAGGTGATTAAAATTAAGACCTATGTTATTATGTCAAGGTTATAAGACTGAACTTTTAATGCAGTTAGTAATGAAAAAGCATTATTAATTCCCTTAAAAAATGTGGTAATAACCAAAGTTAATTTTTTGCTATTTGTATTGAATGAATGAATGATAATTTAATTAGCAAGAATATAGGTTACATAAGTTCTTAAGAGATAATGGTTTCACCATATTATATTGTTCTTGTATTTTTTTTAAAAACGTTGCCCCATATTTGGATTTCTCCTGTATTGTGGGTGCGTTTACAGACACAAATCTTCACATGTACAAACGCCCAGACCCGGAAAAACTGTGCGGGAATCCAACCCACGACACGTAGCACAGAAGCTGATCGCTCAGCCACTGCACCAAACGTGTCGTCGTGTTGTGCTTTTTTATATTCGAATTGGGTTGCCTGGGGTTTTTGGTTGATTCTGCTACACATCATTTTCTGATATCTTATATTTGTCTTTCATTATAAAGAGATTTTTCACTTGCGTTGACTGCCTTGTGTGGACATAAATCTTCACATGCACAAACACCCAGACCCAGAACAACTATCTGCAGACCATACAAATATTTGTTCCGTGCGGGAATTGTACTTACCTCGTTACTGCCTCGTTGGTCTAGTGGTGGCAGCGCGACTACTGAGTATGGGGCCCTGGGTTCGAACCCTATGTCAGGCAAAGTGTTATTGAAAGAAAGAAAGAAAATTTGGCACGAAAGCATGACTGCTTTATGAATTTTTTGTCTGTGTGTCTGACGACACACAGACAAAAAATTCATAAGTGACAAAACAAAATAACCAAAAAAAAGTAGCTGTGTGTCTAGCGGCTGCGCCAAATAGGTTCAGTTCAGCACAAATGTCAGACTACTAGAGCCTGACGCTGGTTTTCAACTGAACCCACTGTGACGTAACCGATGTAAACCAGTTCCAAATAGATAAATAAATAAATAGCGTGCTTAAATAAATAAATAAATAAATACTATTGAACTTTAATTTTATATTATTGGGTTTTTCCGTATGGCATTCCTCAGTAGCAGCCAGGAGTTTGGATTTGTGTCCGGTTAATGACAACATGCTCGCCCCCTATTACATGGGACTTAAACATAACTGACGAATGAAGGCGTTACCAAACACCTCTACCCAACCCTTCGGCGAATACAGGCGTGGTGTTATGTTAAGAGATTGTTTTACACTGCAATGATTGATCGACTATTAAGTTTTGTCTACCTATCTAAAATGTAGCGGCCTGCATCCTAACTTGTATCATCCCTAGATCGATATTGGCTTCTGGCGTTATCATTAACACTGGACATCATGGACTAACTAAGAATTATTTCCTCTAATAGGTTACTCAATTGGTCGTACAATTTCGGAAACACGAAGATTGCCGACGCACATAACTTATGTCGTAGTACTAAAGGAACATTATTAATTAGAGCTAATTAGGTAACGTTCACAAAAACGCTTATAACACAAACCACGCCACACCGCGTACCTTGTGTTGATACGATGCAAACTTCGGGTAGCGATGTCGCTAAATTATTGGTACCATGTACCGGGGGATAGCGAGGGGTGGAGGGGGACACAAACTTTGCTCGCCTGCTGTCTCTCTGACGACAACTAGGGAGAAGTTTGTCTGCAGTATTATTTTAGAACATCAGTACGTCTTGGTGCGTTGATAGATAATTATAAATATTGCTTTGGAGAGGACTTACAGGGTTGTGTGTGTAGAAAGAGGTTATTGCCTACCTTATTTGTTATTTTGTGTGCATGTGTGTGTGTGTGGGTGTGTGTGTGTGTGTGACATTTAAGAAAAACAAACAAGCAACGCACCGCATTACTAATACAGGGTGTCCAGTAAATAGTACGACATACTGTGGAGAGTGATAGCTTGGGTCAATACCCACCAAAATAGCACATAATATGTTACGAAAACTGTTACGGTTTTTAAATTATACAGAATTTTCCGAAATATCGCAAACCTAAGTAGGTATTTTTTTTGTTTAAGACTTTCTTCTTTTGGATAAAAAAGAAGAAAGTATCAATGAGTACAGTAACAATTCACGAGTAAACAGATGTAAAAAAAATACGAGAATAGGATTTTTTTTATATCAAGATAGTAAAAAATTTGATTTTTCGATATTTAGGAAAATTTTGTATAGCTTGAAAAACCGTAACATTTTGCGAAAAATATTATGTGCTATTTTAGTAGGTCCAAGCTATGGCCCCACGCAGTATTTCGTACCTACTATTTACTGGACACCCTGTATATTTTTGCATTACATGGTAGCGGTGTTTGCAAAGGCCATTTCTTTGACAAAAAGATGTCAAGTTCAGTACATCTATACTAATATTATAAAGAGGAAAGATTTGTATTTTTGTATGTAACGACTAAACATAAAAACTACTGGAACGATTTCAAAAATTCTTTTGCCACTAGAAAGCTACATTATCACTGAGTAATATAGACTATATTTATTACTGGAATAAAACTTCTTACGCGGGCGGAGCCGTGAGAACACAGCTAATGTAAAACAATATTTTTCCGATTTCAAAATTAGATGGTTATGCGGCCGTGATATTTACAGACCTATGTGGTATGTTTTGATGTGTGATAGTGAAAAAGGCTGGGGCCTTTTTACTTTAAATCATTATATTTACCTTTCTACGTAAAATCTAAAACATGTAATGATGTGTGTAGAAAAAGCCTTTAAATTAAGTGTAAATCCACCAGTTGCTGACATACTATGTCAATTAAATATGCACCTGTTCACGCAACACGGTATAATATTGGAAACTAACAGAAACATGTTATGTATAAAAAACATTTTAACAAAAATAAAACCGACTTCAAAAAAACGATGAAAAGAATAAAATAATTACCATATTATAAAATTAACAGTTTTAGAAGTCGGTGCTAATCCACGCTGAACCAAATTAAAGGCACCGACTTCTAAAACTGTTAATTTTATAATATGGTAATTATTTTATTCTTTTCATCGTTTTTTTGAAGTCGGTTTTATTTTTGTTAAAATGTTTTTTATCTTTTTCGTTATAGTGGCCTTAATTAAAATATGGTTGGACCTACTAAAGACGCTGCTCGTAACATAATCACATCATCACATTATGCGTACTGTTCGTTATTGAGGAGTTCTATTGTCTATCTCCGAAGTTCTTCATCAGATCTTCACCAAATTTAAATGGGACCAATCTGGAAGTATATCCTTTCAAATAACTTTTATTTTATCTAAATAGGTTTATAAATGGCGGAGTTATGAGGTAACAAACATTTAAAAAAAAAAAAAAAAAACATACAGACGAATTGAGAACCTCCTCCTTTTTTGGAAGTCGGTTAAAAAGAAGTTTGGTTTTGAAGTTTTTGGTCTGGTTGCTGCTGTATGACGTATGTCAAATAGTTGTTTACTATAAAACCGCGTATTAGTCGCCTCCGCCTTCACAAGTCGTCGATAGACATCGCTTGACGTCACCAAGCATCTGTTTCCGCGACAATTTCGTGCTACGACTTTTCGCCAGACTTGTCTGGCTGACTGACACCGCTGGTGACTACGGGTTAAAATTTTGTCCGTTAATGAATACGTGTCTTGAGATTTGTAGATTTATAACTTGCTAAGCCCTTTGAAGCACTATAATATACAGGGTATCCGGAAACTCAATGTCAAGCTGGGAGCAAGTGATAGCGGCATCTTAGGGCTGTATAGAAAAAAATATAGAAAAATCGATTTCGAGATTCAGTTATCTTGAAAAAAAATTCATCTCAAAAATCTAAACAAAAATTAAAAAAAAGAATAACCCCAATATTTATTTTTGGGACACCCTGTATATCCACTCCATGCCATGTATAATATTATTTATTGATAGCGTCACATGATTTTCATTCAGCCATACCTACATGCGAACCTATACCTATTACCTATGTACCTACTTTCCCCCATTTAAGGGTGAGCTTATTTCTAATTAATACTATCATTCCCCTGCCTCATTTATCATTCTCGTGCATTGCAAGTTGCGTCATTAATATTCTGACAGTACATGCGTGTGTAGAAACGTTCGAAGTGTTCTTAGTTAGCTTCGTTAATGAATATAGGCATTTGGCGTGGGTTTGTCCGTATTTTTAGTACTAATAGGATTATTATCAAAGAAGAAAGTAAAACTTTTTTTTGTCCTTTAGGCTGACTTCACACTGATCAATAAATGGTAGCCGAGACACTTTGTACCTGAAGACACACTTTCCAAACACTGAACTGTGCCCAAAGCGTACAATGTTTCTGATCCTGAAAAATCGTCACTCGAGCGGTCAAAATGGTGTACAAAGCCACAGGATGGACACTGATGCTATCAAAACAGTGGCTACAGTTAAAAATAAATACCGGTCGATTGTCTCTGGAGCAACTTAGGTAGAATCCCTGTTTAATTTTAATGTCGCATTAGATGTACCTATTTAAAAAAAATGAATATGTCGCGTGGCGTTTGGCAGGTGTGAAAAAAAGAAACTGGCTGAAGCAAACCGAAGAGGGCCGACGAGCTACGAAGGTCTGCCATCGAGAGCGTCGCCACGCAACAGCCGCTCTCATAACCGTACCGCCGCTTTAGATGTTTCACATAAAAAAAAGTTGTCATGTATGGAATTCTTCTTTATGGTAATTGTTGGTTGATCTCTAAAATGAGCCGATAAATTGAAATGAGCTAATAGCCAAATACTCAAACGCTAGTCAATTTTAACTTACCGTTAAGTCTTATGCTGTCACTGTCACTTCACCTTAAAGCGACAGTGACAGCATGAAATTCAAGTTAACTTAAAATTGAATACCTATCGTTTTAGTATATGGCCATTAATGTACCATATGCATTCAGCCATAGATTACATGCACACAGAAAGTACGAAACGCGGACGGGGCGCACATTTGTATGAAATATCATGTCCAATACTTGTCCTTTTCATACAAATACCTATGCGTCCCGTCCCCGTCCCGCCCCGTCCCGTCCTCTCTGTGTGCATTGCGCCTTAGAGTGACAGATAAAAGGCCAGATTGATTTCATACCTACTTTTTCGTACCTAGATTAATTACCATAGCTTTGTTATGAGGTAGGTTCTAATACCCTGCAACTTATACCATTGAATATTCTGATAAGGGAATACCTATGTTTTCACCAGATGTCCCAACTTCCGTCAACCAAACTCGCTTAGATTCAGATTATGGTGATTAAACGAGAGAGTCTGTAGTAGGGTTGACAACGTTATTGACATGCTCATATTAGCTTCACCTGTCTTTTATTAAAATTATATTAAGTACAACTAAAAGTTCTCCCAAACAAACATACTATCTAACAATTTTCTATATATGTATAGCAAATAAATTCTGTCAAACATATTCTACTAGCATCGTCACCAATTGTGTGTGCATTGTAAACATGTTTTGTTTAGAGCCAATCAGATCTTGTTTATGTTGTATTGATTTATTAGCATAAATCAAAGTCAAAGTCAAAATATTTATTGCTTTAATTCATGAAACACATAAAATCTTAAGAATACAATAGGATAACATATAATAAGGAAAGCACAGCACTTATACACAAATTTTATACGTGTTTATTTATACTAATATTATAAAGCTGAAGAGTTTGTTTGTTTGTTTGATTGAACGCGCTAATCTCAGGAACTACTGGTTGGAATTGAATTTATTTTTTGTGTTGGATAGTCTATTTATCGAGGAAGGTTATAGGCTATATAACATCACGCTACGATCAATAGGAGCGGAGCATAAATGAAAAATGTTGCAAAAACGGGAAAAAATTCTACCCGTGCGAAGCCGGCACGGGCCGCTAGTGTGTAATAACATAACATATCATCCCGCCTGTATTCCCCGAAGGGTTAGGCAGAGGTGTATAGTAACACACTCACTTTGCCGTTATGCTGCGTCCAGACCTGCCGAATGCGCCGCGAATGCGCCGCTCGCGAGCCGCTTGCGAACTGCGCGCGTGCTGCTCGCGTGCAGTTACAGCGTACGTTTGGTGCGCCGCTCTAGTGCGACTCCGGCAAGGCTCAAGTGGGGCGCGCGTGCAGTGCGCGCGCGGCTCGCGCGACGCTCGTGCGCAATAGCTTCTTTCGCGTTTGAACTATGAGCCTCAGTTGTGAAGTTGCATCCGAAGATGTCGGACCATACGACTGCCGTTAGCATAATTGCTGCAGCATCGGTTATTTTATTACTGACAAAAACTAAAAGGAAAAACAGAAGACGTTGGTGGCAGGTTCCACGAGCGGCACGCGCGCACCACCTGCGCCGCTCTTGTACCGCGCGTAGCTTGCGCGCGAGCGGCGCGCGGACGGCGCGCGAGCTTCGTACGAACATAAAATGCACGCGCGCAGCTCGCGAGCGGCCCGCGAGCGGCGCATTCGCGGCGCGTTCGTCAGGTCTGGACGCACCATTATGTTTAAGTCCCATGTAATGGGGTCGAGCCTATTGCCATCAACCCGGCACTAATCTAAACACCGGGCTGCTACCGAGGAATTCCACACGGAAAAACCCAATAACACTTTGCTCGACCTGGAGATCGAACCTAAGACCACACCACCAGCAGTTGCGCTTGCAACCACTAGACCAACGAGGCAGTATAATGATGTGTAATCTATCTATATAAATAAAAATGAATCGCCAAATGTGTTGCTAAGCGCAAAACTTGAGATCGGCTCGACCAATTCGGCAATTTATTTTTTTATATATTCCTTAAGGCACAATGAAGGTTCTTATGGAGAGAAAAAACATAAAAATTGCGTGGAAAATAGTAAAAACAACACTTTTCTTTTCCCAATATAGGCCAGTAACTTTAGACAGAACGAAGTCTGTCCGGGCAGCTAGTAATTATTTAATTATCTTTACAATAATATGTAGGTATAGAAGGAACTAAACTCGAATAAAAATTGTAAACTAATTCCAAGGAGACTAAGTCCCTACCTAGGTACTGAAAAGACGGACAAGAGCGAGTAGGACTCGCGCCCTGGGAGTTCCGTGCCGTTTTATAACCGCAAAATGGAATTATTACGTGTAGAACTCAATTTTAAGAATCCTAAAAACTAATGGGGTATTGCAGACATCTTACCACACGGAATCTAGAAATAGGAAAGGATTTCTCTCAGCTCAGTTAATGGCAACCCACTGTTGGACAAAGTTATCTCTCGAATTAGAAGAAACACTGCATCCAAGTAAAACACTTAGGTACATAAATGGAAACATTGTTAAGTAAGATCAAAATATGAGTACTTAATAACTACAATAGTACAAAACAAAGTCGTTCCCGCTGTCTGTACGCTTAGATCTTTTAAACTACGCAACGGATTTTAATGCAGTTTTCAGCAATAGATAGAGTGATTCAAGAGGAAGGTTTATATGCCCCACATTAGTATCTACATTGCACCCGTGCGAAGCCGGGGCGGGTCGCTAGTAAAATATAATGTAAAAAAAGAATGTATCTTAATTTCAAGAACACTAGAATATAATATTCAACATTGAAGTATAAACAATAACAAAGAAAACGCCAGTAGAACACAGCACCTATTTGCAATGCGAAATAGTAAATTTGACCAAAATACAAAAAGAATTTCCCGTACCGGGAATCGAACCCGAGCCTCCTGGGTGAAAGCCAGGTATCCTAGCCACTAGACCATACGGGAGATGTGCATTAGCTTCATTTTAGGGTTCCGTATCCAAGGGGTTTATTCAATGTTACTTTATTTACTTCTAAAAAAATATTTAGTTCCAAGACAATGGGGTTCATATCTACACCATACCATTTATTTATTCATGTTATAAACTTACACAACACATTTGTATACAACTACACAGCCAAGGTTAACATAAAGTAGGAACTCTTTCCTCCGCAAGACAGAACAACAAGAAGAATTCATAACGTCAGCTCCTTGTCATGTACCTATGACCGTCACTAATATCCAGTAAATATAATTATAAGTGGATAACCCAACCACGTTGGAGCGGGTGGGCCTAAAAGGCGTACCGAGTCGGTTTTTGATAGGTGAAGGCGTTGAGAGTCCTCGTCGACGGAGGGAACTGTTCGCGGCACCACCGGGCGTGCGCACACGTCGAGCTACTGCTGCACCCATTGCCCGAGCAGTCACACTGCTGAACTATTTGCTCACTCAGCACATTGATCTCGATATTTTCCATGATAAGCCATACCAAATTTGTAAATATATATATGTATATCTATGCTTAAGTAAATATTGTCTAAGTCAAAGTTTGTTATAGTTGTTAAATTTTTATTATTGTTAGTATTAATTAAGTATTAAATTAACATGTAAGTGATTTGGTCGTAAGTACCTACTGTTAACTTATTTTTTTTTTAAATAAGTATATAAATATACAGTGTGTCCCTGGATAATGTGCACAAACGAAAATGGGTGAAACAAGACCACAATTTATCGACAAAAAAAAAAAAAGAAAAAAAAACATGAGTTGTTTATTTTTGTAAAAATCGTTGTAAAAAGTTTCATTTCTCTTTTACTTTCTTCAGAGAACAGCGTTTTTTTAACTTGATGACTGGTTTTTAAGGATTGATTTTTGATTAACTCGTTGCCATCATTATTATTTTCATTTAAACGAAAAACATGCAATGAATAAAAGTTAGTCATTTTTATTAATAAAAAACGAAAACAGATATTATCTTTTTCCATTTTTTGTCGATAAATTGTGGTCTAGTTTCACCCATTTTCGTTTGTGTACATTATCCAGATACACACTGTATAATAATGTTAGGTACTTAGGTGACGCCTTGTTTACCAAATCGTTATTGTTGTTATCATTGTGCCTATCGTATTGGACTATACTCCTTCTGACTGTACCTACTATACTTAAAAAAAGATAATTTATGATACCAGGTAATTATTTTTTCGAGTAAAATACAATTTCGTTCGCTATGCGACATATTCGAAGTTTTTATGAAAAGCAAAATATTTATTTCCCGTACCGGGAATCGAACCCGAGCCTCCTGGGTGAAAGCCAGGTATCCTAGCCACTAGACCATACGGGAGATGTTCATTAGTTTAATTTTAGGGTTCCGTACCCAAGGGGTTTATTCAATGTTATTTTATTTGAATCTAAAGATATATTTATATTCAAAAGAACTCGATAAAAATAAATTTAAGTGTAATTAATAATGCTAATTAATTTTTCGAGTAAAATGCAATTTCGTTCGCTATGCGACATATTCAAAGTTTTGATAAAATGCAAAACAGTTATTTCCCGTACCGGGAATCGAACCCGAGCCTCCTGGGTGAAAGCCAGGTATCCTAGCCACTAGACCATACGGGAGGTGATGGTATTAGTCAAATTGATAGTACACATCCGATATTTCCATTTTGTAGAAAAATGATTGTTTTTTATAGAGTTGAAATACTATTAGATAGGTAAGCGACAGGTCCTTAATTACATATTATAAACTAGCGACCCGCCCCGGCTTCGCACGGGTGCAATGTAGATACTAATGTGGAGAATATAAACCTTCCTCTTGAATCACTCTATCTGTTGCTGAAAACTGCATTAAAATCCGTTGCGTAGTTTAAAAGATCTAAACGTACAGACAGCGGGAGCGACTTTGTTTTATACTATGTAAAGATTGATTAATTCATATGCGCGCGGCTCTGCCTGCGTTCGTTCTACCTAGCTTTTTCTCAATTGTGATGAAGTCAGCTTCCAGTCAAACCAGATGCGGCTGAATACCGGTATTTTACACGTAGCGACTGCCATATGACCTCCACAACCCGATTTTTGGGCAATACCGATATACTAAAGTTAAACCAGTTGTCAGACATTCGGGCTTCTGACTACCCGTAACGACTGTCATAGGTATTATGACGGTTTAACGTGCTCTTCAAGGCACGGAGGGGTCTGACTGACTGCGAGCGTTGCTTAACCTGGCAAATCTATACTAATATTATAAAGCTGAAGAGTTTGTTTGTTTGAACGCGCTAAACTCAGGAACTACTGGTTAGAATTGAAAAATTATTTTTGTGTTGGATAGTCCATTTGTCGAGGAAGGTTATAGACTATATAACATCACGCTACGACCAATAAGAGCGGAGCATATATGAAAAATGTTGCAAAAACGGAAAAAATGACCACCCGTGCGAAGCCGGGGCGGGCCGCTAGTTGTATAATACGCGTGGTCGTTAGTAAGCCATGAGCTCCTCGCGACTCTGTCTGCGTATGCTAGTCAATATTTCGGTATTTTTCTATTATGTCACACATTGTCACAGTGTCTCTACAAACATACAGCGTCACGCGCAATAATTAGTGGATCTCTCTACAGCGTGTAAACGAAATCACGTAATTCCTTCAAACCTCGTGATGTACTGCTGACATAGATTAACGCTGCACGGGCTAACTTTGGATTTAATAAAAAAAATTACAGGAAGTACCTAAGCATGTGTTCTTAACGTGAGGCATTTTAGCCCCCCGAGTTAATTGACCGCACGGCAAGCACGCAATTCGCTCGGGGCGCTAAAATGCCTCACGTTAAGAAAACACGTTTACTTTTTGTAAATTTATTTTTTTATTGAATCCTAATGTATCCCGTGCAGGATTAATCTATGTCAGCAGTACATCACGAGTTTGAAGGAATAACATGATTTCGTTTACAATTGGTAGTGAAAAGAACAAATGAAACACGAACAAATGACGTCACACAATAGACAATTAAAAAGACCAATAAATAAGCGATAAATTCTATACAAATGTTTCACTTTGAAACATAACCTTGAAAATCTATAATTAGAATACACTATTTTATCATAAACCTTATCGATTTATTACCCTCCCGCAATAACAAAAGGTACCATTAACAATAGGTACCTACAGAAGGGTTGTTCTCTATTGTTGCCACCCCTTCCCTAGGGAACCTAGGACACCCCTCACAAAGGGTTGAAAATAAAAGTCGATTTTGTTAGTTAATTGCTGGCTTGATAATCAGTTTTGTGAAGCTATGAAACATTACGGGGATCTATAAATAGTTAGATACCTAGTTATGTAATACATAGGTAGTTGGGTAAACAGTTTTTACTAAAAACCTAGAAGAGATTAAACAAAAGTATATTATGCATGGCTCCACGTATTTATAATCATTTACCAAACTCGGTCCTCTCCATTGTTGATATAAACATATTTAAAAACAGTATTAAAACATTGTTAGTAAAAAAAGCATATTATTTTGTTACTGAATATTTACAGGATAAACTTTTGTAATTCTTCTTTTACTGTCTTTTCTTTTATCATTGGTACATACGTGCATAGTTTCATAGGTACCTATTTTGTAATTTTGCATGCCTCATGGTAACTAATGGTCACTATTGTTTGTATAAGAACTTTTGTACCCATATTCGCAAATGAATAAATGATTTGATTTTGATTTGAGAAAGATTGAAATAAAAAATAAAAAAAACTTGTAAGTAGGTACCTACATTAGCAAACATTCCAACCAGGCTTAAAAAAATGATTACCTAATAAAAATAAGAAAATAAATAATCAGTTTATTTTTGTTTTTAAACAACATAAATAAATTATTTTTGTGTTGTAATATAACATTCATTTACCTAACTATTTTGTATATTTTAATTTTAGCAATCACAATATAAAAAAACATGGTGCAATTATTATGGACAGTACAAAAAACTTTAGGTACGGTACCCCAAAAACGGTTGTAACTAATATCTCCCGTATGGTCTAGTGGCTAGGATACCTGGCTTTCACCCAGGAGGCTCGGGTTCGATTCCCGGTACGGGAAATTCTTTTTTATTTTGACTATAAAAAAATTATCGACACTCAATTTATTTTGACAAGATTTTTTCCCGCTTTAAATAGTTGTAATAAATCTTGTTTTTGGAATTACAGTTCTTTTCGATTACTTGGACTCTTGCCAAACTACAAAAATTACGTCATAACGTCCACACTTTTATAGAAAAAATAAATATAATGATGCTGACGACCACACGTGTTGATCAATAAATGAATATAGGGAAAAGGCTAAGAGGAAGACTTACCTATACAAGGGTAGTCGGAAAGGGGTACTAAGCCGAAAGGGTGTTAAAGTACTAATAATGGATAGCTTTTGTTCTACAACTTTCCCCAAAACTCGATAGCTTAAGAGAAATAGCTGTTCAAAGATTTCATAAAAAATACGCTAAATTCTATCTGTCCTCAGCTATGATCAGCTGTGTTTACATTTTAGGTCATATTTGGGGTCACGGATTAGAAACCCCATTTTCTAAATTCATAACTAAAGCAGGGATGAAGAATTTTCGAAAAAACTAAAATAAAAATTATTTTTCATGGAAAAAAAATCGAATTTTGAAATTTTTACACTTGCTTTAAAATAGTCATTAGTGATAATTTAAGTGGCCCGCGGCTTAGTACCCCCTTTCCGACTAACCTTGTATAAATAAAAAATAAAAATGTTTATTTCAGTAACTTATGAACATATTACATTAGTGTTAGGAGTTTTCTTTTAAGCAATTAATTGCTTGTGTTAGAAGAAACCGCTCTTCCGATTGATTTATTTATACAAGTACTGATAGATTACTTATAAGGGATTTCAGTTTTGAGCGGACAGCCTTAGAAGAAGACTGTCTTCTGGTATTATAATAAAATAAGAGAAAAGAAAAGTAATAAAAAATTTCGCAGTGTGTGTGAGGGTGTGTGTGTGTGTGTGGTTGTTTCTGTAGCAAGTATGTGAGTGTGTGTGGGGTGTGAGGGGTGAGTTTGGGTGTGTTGATATGCCTTAAGTGTGTGAGAAATTGTTTGAGTGCCGAGTGAGAGTGTGATCCACAAATGTGGCTTACCTATATAGGTAATCACAATCCATAAGTATCGCTTATGGACGTAATTCTACCATTATTTTATTAGCCTTAACGGAAGGAAGAATGAAGTAGGAGGGAAAGAAATTTATTTGGCACGAAAGCAGTCAGACACACAGACAAAAAATTCATAAGAGACAAAACAAAATAAAAATAAACAAAAAAAATAAAGTAGCTGTGTGTCTAGCGGCTGCGCCAAATAGGTTCAGTTCAGCATAAATGTCAGACTACTAGAGCCTGACGCTGGTATTCAACTGAACCCACTGTGACGTAACCGATGTTAACCAGTTCCAAATAGATAAATAAATAAATAGCGTGCTTAAATAAATAAATAAATAAATACTATTGAACTTTAATTACGGATGTCTCAGTGGTCATGCCCGTTCACTTAAACCAACATGTGTGTGTATATGGGCAGTGCATGTGTGTGTGAATATAGTTGTGTACTAATTTATAATAATTGTGTAAACGGAAATAAATAATAACGGCAACATACACTCATGTTTTTTATGTGCACATCTATGGTACAGTACCTTTCGAATTATATTATTACAAATTTCTATCCCCTCCTTTTATAATAAACTAGCTGTGTCCTCACGGCTCCGCCCGTAGCCTATGCTACTCAGTGATAATGTAGCTTTGTAACGGCAAAATAATTTTTGAAATCGGTCCAGTAGTTTTTAAGTTTATTCGTTCCATACAAAAATCCAAAAATACAAATCTTTCCTCTTTATAATGTTAGTATAGATTAGTATAGATACTAAAAAAAATAAGACAATTTTCGTTGTTTACGTGCCAATTAATATAATTGATAAGGACCAAAGGACGAAAGGACCATTTACCTACTAACTTACTTTATATCCCGTTATTTTTTAATCTATACTAATATTATAAAGCTGAAGAGTTTGTTTGTTTGTTTGAACGCGCTAATCTCAGGAACTACTACTGGTTGGAATTGAAAAAATATTTTTGTGTTGGATAGTACATTTATCGAGGAAGGTTATAGGCTATATAACATCGCGCTACGACCAATAGGAGCGGAGTATAAATGAAAAATGTTGCAAAAACGAGAAAAATGTCCACCCAAGCGAAGCCGGGACGGGCCGCTATTAATTGATAAGGACCAAAGGACCATTTACCTACTAAAGTCTTACTTCGAATCCCGTTTTTTTTAAATAATAAAATTTAATCAGATTACTAAGACCACCCAAACAAACAATGATAAGTGGTAGGGGGTGTAAAAGGGTGTCGTTAAGTCGCTGATTGCTAACCCCTGTTCTCAGTAAATTATTAATAGTATTACATGACAAAGCTTTTAACAGGTAATCGCTATAATAATGTTTTGAGTAGATAATAATGTATGGCTTATGATGGTTTTATACTTGATGGTGTTACCATTAAGATGAACGATAATGTAATATGTGAGTGCCTATTTCGATATTGGACCGTGATTTTTTAGAAAAATATTCGTTGGTCTAGTCGTGGCAAGTGCGACTGCTGATCGTGAGGTCCCAGGTTCGATCCCCAGGTCGGACAAATTGTTATTGGGTTTTTCTGTGTGGAATTTCTCAGTAGCAGCCCAGAGTGTGGAATTCTGCCCGGTTGATGGCAGTAGGCTCGCACCCTATTATATGGGACTTAAACATAACGGCGAAATGAGGGTGTTAATATAGGTACACCTCTGCCCAACCCTTAGGGGAATACAAGCGTGAAGTTAGGTATGTATTTTTTAACATCTCGATATTTTTTTACTTTCCTGTTGTATGGAACCCAGAATAACATCTGTAGTTCATAAAAAAATCTCTTCGAGACCCCTCCGTGCCTCGGAGAGCACGTTAAGCCGTCGGTCCCGGGTGTCATACGAATACCTATGACAGTCGTTACGGGTAGTCAGAAGCCCGAAAGTCTGACAAACGGTTTAACCTTAGGATACCGGCATTGCCCATTTACTGGGTTGCGGAGGTCTGATGGCAGTCGCTCCGTGTAAAATACTGGTATTCAGCCGCATCTGGTTAGACTGGAAGCTGACCCCAAGATAATTGGGAAAAGGCTAAGAGGAAGTAGGTACATAAAAAATTAGTTGTTAGAAATAAACATAGTGATCGTTGTACAATCTACCTTTAATTAATTACAATAATAAGGGCGTGAATCTATAATTATATATCTTTTATCTTTAAATTATCAATGTATATTTACATCTGTGAACATTATTTATTTAAATTAATTAATTACCTGGCCGGATATATTAAAATATTAAAATTAATTATATGTCAGCAGGGCAGGAAGATGATGATGATGATGTCAGCATTTTTAAATTTAATATAATTATAAAATAAAATTAGAAAGTATCGTTCAAAAAATCGTTAACGGAATAATAACATCTCTCAAATAATAGCATTTTTAGCTTCTTTTTGAAGTGTTGTATCGTGTCATTTTTAATTACGTCAGGAATTTTATTATATATTATCGTGCCCATATTGATAATATTTTTTTTAAATAAAGCGGTATTACAACTCTCAACATGTAAAATATGTTTATACTGACTTCTTATAGGTCTCTTTGTAGAGGACAACCAGTCAAACACACAATTTACTGAAAGGCACTTGCCGTATTTATTTCACAGTATAAACCTATTTACATTACAATGGAAATTCTAAACTTTAAACTTAAACATTGACACTCATTCGGTAGAAAACCTAAGCGACTACACGTTCTTCTTGCTTTACTTCAGGCTTCAGGATTCAGGATTCAGTTCTTCATGTTCGATGAATGAGTGACTGCCACTGCCAGTATCAGTAACAATGCATAAAATGCACCTCATTAAGTATCGTTCAGGGGGGCACAAGTTGCACGTAGTGCGCCTCACGACACATTCTATCTTCCAATACATTTCCTTGAATTTAATATCTGTAGCTAGTGGTCATGTTGTGCTATATACTATGACGTATTTTATTACCTTGTTTACTTCACATATCATTACGCCTGTATTTCCTGAAGGGTAAAGCAGAGGTATATAGCAACACCCACATAGCTATTTAAATGTTAGTTGATGAATATTTACAATTTAGGCTTGCTGTCCGCAACACTCTTTCTGGTTTCTGCTAAAGTGTGATTACGTAGGATGTTTAACGTCCGTCAGACGCAGAGCATTGTATGTCTTTTGACGTCCATGTCAAGAACGACAAAGCGTGAAACAACGCTTATTTTTATTTAACCATCGTTAACGCCATTTTTTACTGTTACCCGTTAGTAATGTAGTCCTGAAACAACCAGCCCTTAGTCTCAAAAGTTTGCTGGACATTAGCAATCCTCTTGGTTATAGTTGGTGTGTATAGGCGGTGGTAATCGCTTTCCATCGGCCGTCGGCCTGTTTACCAACATAACATAACAAGCCCATTACTGTTCCACTGCTGGGCACGGGCCTCTTCACAGAATGAGAAGGGTTTAGGCCTTAGTCCACCACGCTGACCTGGTGCGGGTTGGTAGACTACACACACCATCGAGAACTTTATGGAGCCCTCTCAGGTGTGCAGGTTTCCTCACGATATTTTTCCTTCGCCGTTAACACAAGTGATAATCAAATTCTGATCCGCACATGAATTCGAAAAGTCAGAGGTCCGGGATCGAACTCAGACCCTCCTGCATGGAAGGCAAGCGTTCAACCGCTAGGCTATCACTGTTTACCAACAATACATAAGAAATAGGTAAAGTAGAAAGATTTGAAGCTCATCTCTCGAGACTGAGTAACTATGGTTTCTGTGGTAGTGACTCCATCTAACGGCTGCTCGTAATTTGTTGGAACAGCGTAGTAGGCAGTCAATAACGAGCGCCAAATCTGCAGTTACCTTACTGAAAATGGTGGTTAGATAATTATACAATACTAGTGCTGACTAGGGGTGCTGCTTTGCATTTAATTTTAGGTTCATAATTTGGTGCTAGCAAGCCGAAAAAGCCCGAAAGTCTGACAGCAAGTTCGTTACACATAGAGACCCCTCTGTGCCTCGGAGAGCACGTTAAACCATCGGTACTGTGTGTCATACGAATACCTGTAACAGTCGCTACGGAAAGTCAGAAGCCCGAAAGTCTGACAACTGGTCTAACCTTGGGATATCGGTATGGCCCAGTAACTGAGTTGCGGAGGTTTGATGGCAGTCACTCCGTGTATAATACTGGTATTCAGCCGCATTTAGTTAGACTGAAACCTGATCCCAACATAATTGGGAAAAGGCTAGGCAGAACAATTTGGAGCTTGGAAACATATTTGTATTCTAAATACACTTCATATCACACTTTGTCCAAGATCGGAAACATGAATCACCTGCAAGCATACTCGCGAACTGACGTTCTACAATAAACCTGATTCCTGGTGGAAACCATTGGTGTGACCGAAATCGGGTCATTGGAGAAATCCTAGTTTTTGTGGAAGTAAGGCTGTTAAAATGTTAAACATTTTTTTCCGAGATATTAAGTTTTACATTGGTGACCCGGATTCATTGCTCCCGAGTGTATTACAGTTGGAAATCTTGAAGAGATTCACACAATCATCCAATTAAAAACTATCATTTTTATGTGTTTTTATTTCCGTAGGTAACGGTTTAGGGCCAAAATGTCTTTTAGATAGACAATTAACTCCATAGAAAATTCATCGACTTTTGCTGTGGACTGTATAGAAAATATCCAATGCACAAACGAACAGACAAAATTCTCCTCCTATTAGAGAGTCCCGTGAAGACATTATCATAAATTGTCGACACTCAGCTCAGATAGTCTGTCTCGAACATAATGGCTTAGGAAATTAGATGGAAAAATACTGAGCTTGATGTCCAATCTCTTTGAATTAGAATTTTTATCTTTTTACTAGCGACCCGCCCCGGCTTCGCACGGGTGCATTGTAGATACTAATGTGGGGCATAAATAAACCTTCCTTTTAAATCACTCTATCTATTGCTGAAAACTGCATTAAAATCCGTTGCGTAGTTTAAAAGATCTAAGCGTACAGATAGCGGGAGCAACTTTGTTTTATACTATGTAAAGATGTAATCACACCAAAAACATTCTGTAAAAAACTAGCCAAGTCTCTATGGAGCTGCTTGTTTATCTCTAAAAAGTAATGAAATCTAGACAGTCGTGCCCAGTCTAAGGTTCCTTACTGCGATTTCTTTATTATTATAGTTAATGTTGTGTGACTTGGCCGTTGAAGGGTACACAAGGGTACAAAACCAGGTGCTCCATGACACCATTGCACCAATCTGTCGCCAGAACCGCTACCCATTGACGATGGAAAATTGCCACTCGAAAAACGTTGATTCAATAACCAGTCAATTGTAGGCTTGATAAAGCTGCGTATTTCAATAATACTTATGTATAGGCGAGCCTAAAACAAACAGTATAAAAAGAAACCAGTACAGACGGACTTCTAATCATTGATAGAAGTCCGTCTGTACCTGTCCCGTTGACTTGTACCCACTAACGTTAAAGAATGTTCAACGATCAAGTCACACAACATTAACTATAATAATAAAGAAATCGCAGTAAGGAACCTTAGACTGGGCACGACTTTGTCTAGATTTCATTACTTTTTAGAGATAAACAAGCAGCTCCATAGAGACTTGGCTAGTTTTTTACAGAATGTTTTTGGTATGATTTCACTTCTTTTTGTAGAAACGTGGGGCATGTTTTTTTTTTTTTTTTTGACGTCAAATGAAGCGGCCTACCAAGTTGAATATTTTTTGTAAAGGCGGTATGTTGATCTCTAATAGTTTGGTTGGGCTCTTGTGTTTTTTAATCAGGGTCACCAGGTACTCCAGATCTTCGATTATCCTAGTTTTTATAGTTTTCCCTTTATGTGGCCATTAAACCCTAACTCTGTACCAAATTTCAGCTCTCTGAGTTTATGGGAAGTACTAGTTCTATCCTGATGATCATGAGTGAGTGAGTGAGTGTCATAAATGCGAAACTTTGCTTTCCCTTAACTTCGGAACTAAATGACCTACAGACTTGAAATTTTGTATTTTAAGTATGTGATTATAGCTTACTGGATGACGAAAATTTCTGCATTTCTGCGTTCTGGTCTTATCCAGAGGTTCTCAAATAGGGGCCTGAAAATGCGGCGAAATGGTTCCAGTAAAGGATGGTACGGCAGTGTTTGCTTCGCACTCGACTTGGCGGGGGCAAGGTAGTGCCCCCCGATAAAGTATTTGCAGGACTAATGCCCAAATAAAAGCTACTCATTTGTAAGTTGGCGTTAATTTCGTGCTGTCCCTGTCATTTCGTTTTAGAGTGACAGAGACAGACGAGATTTAACGGTAACTTAAAATTGAATAGCATTTGAGTATTTGGCCATAAGTATTTCTAATTTTGTTAAACAGTCGGTCCCGGGTGTCATAAGAATACCTATGACAGTCGCTACGGGTAGTCAGAAGCTCGACAGTATGTCAACCGGTCTAACTTAAGGATATCGGCATTGCCCAGTAACTGGGTTGCGGAGGTCTGATGGCAGTCGCTCCGTGTAAAATACTGGTATTCAGCCGCATCTGGTTAGACTGGAAACTGACCCCAACATAGTTGGAAAAGGCTAGGAGGAAGTAGTTGCTCTGCCTAGCCTTTTTCTCGACTGTATTGTGGTCTGCGTCCAGTCTAACCTGTTGCTGCTGATATTCGTATGATATTCGGGACTAACGGTTTAACGTCTTCGAGGCACGTAGGGGTCTCGATGTGTAACGAACGGACCCCCAACTACGGACTTACTGCAGCAAGCGCAGCATAACATGACAGATTGAACGATCCACGCTGTTATTTATTTGCCAGGAGTGAAGGGCATTTCCACGAGTTGTTTATATAAAATCAAAGAAATAAAATACAGCAGTCATAGCCTAGTGATGTGACCGTCGGACTGCCTAGTCATAGGTCTCAAACCCAAGACACCTCTGACTTTTCGGACAAATGTATTGTATAATTATCACTTGCTTAAAAACGGTGAAAGAAAACATCGTGAGGCAACCGGCATGCCTGAGAGATATTTATCGACGCCAAGCGAAGCCAAGTCAGAGGCCCATGGGCGGATAAACTCACACTAAGTTCGTCACTAACCACACGCAAAGAAGAAGAAAGAAGAAATACCGTGGTTAGTCATGACAATCTTTCAGCAATCTTCTAGCAGGAGGAAACTTGCGACTTCTCCATGCGCAACCAATGTTAAGCCTTTTTTAAATGACCTCTACATTGTCAAATCAAAAAGCAATCTTACGACTTTTTTGCATGTAGTCACTGACATAGTGACCAACCTGAAAGTCTTTAAACAGACTCCAAACCCAGGATAGTCGAAGTAAGGAAAACCTGCCCAGGTGGACATTCATAGACGATTCCAGCTTGGAGTGTAAATGTGGTGCTGTTCCACAAACGATGGTACACCTGACATCATGCCCTGAGTGCACTGATACCTGCACGTTACAGGAACTAATGGACGCTACTGATAACGCTAAACTCGTAGCTAAGTTCTGGGCCGACTCAATTTAGATTGCCATCGACACGCTAAGAAGATAGCTGATGTTTCTCTAAGGAGATCAAAAGAGGAGTCACAAAGCCCATTATCTCTGTTATAACATCCAAATCAAGGGTCGCTAAAATGTTGCTAACCAACCGTAAAACAAACACAAAGCCAATAATTCTAAACCACTCCAAAATACGTTTTAATAGGGTCTCGATCCCCCCCAATCTATTTGGGTTAACGTAATTCCGGTTCAGATATCAAACAACTCTATCCCAAATTGCGCAGCTAATAGCCTACTCGAGGAGAAATTGCATTATTTTTTGGTATAAACACATAATAGGGAGGTAAAGAAGATCCATTCTTTACAGCACCCAAAAATAGCGCTCGATAGGTACGGTTTCGATTATTTATAACATAAAATGTCATCACGCCTGTATTCCCCGAAGGATTGAGTAAAGATGTATAGTAGCACCTTCATTTTACCGTTATGTTTAAGTCCCATGTAATATGGGGCGAGCCTGTTGCCATCAATCAGGCAGAAATCCAAGCTCCGGGCTGCTACTGAGGAATTCCACATGGAAGAACTGGGAATGGAATCCAGGACCTCACGATTAGTAGTCACGCTTGCCACTACTAGACCAACTAGCTTATTTATATGTACTTTATAATGTGTACATCTGATAATAATACAGAAACAGAATATTGTTGTATTTAAATCATACAATTAGTGGGCTTATCGCAATCGTCGACTTTTTCCAGGCAAGTTTAGAATGACTATGGTACTGCCATTGTCATCTGAGTCGTCTGGTCATAAATATTTTTATCAATCTGTCTCGCTCTCACTAATTGGGCTTAAGGAGCGAGATAATTCTATCTCGCTTGCACGTTTATGACGGGACGATTCAGATGAAAACGGCCGTACTCTAAGAAATAATGTGATTATTTAAAGAATGGACTTGAAAATGACGGACGTACTATTGTTGAAAATGGTGGGCTTACTCTAGTTCAAATTGGCGGGCCTACGATTATTGAAAATGGCGGGCCTACAAATGTTGAAAATAGGGGGCCTTCTATAATAACTGTAGTCATTATTTGACTCTCGCTCACGTACATCATCTGTGAGTGAAAAGTAAATAGTGGATACGCCATTTCTAATGCAATTCTTTAAGATCTTCTTCTTCTCTTGTGTCGGCAAGAGGTATATGAGAAAAGCTCATGCCATGGTGAAAAGATTAGTTAGTAAGCAAGGTTGGTAGCGGGGCTGACTGCGCAGGGTGCGCTGGACGTACTGAAGTATCGTCACTCGTGGGGGCTCTTTTCATGCACTCTTTCCCTCTAACCTCCAACCTTTAACCTCGGTGGTAACTGCCTCGTTGATTTAGAAGTTGCAAGCACGCCTGCTGATCATGAAGTCCTAAGTTCGATTCCAAAGTCAAGCAAAGTGTTATTGGTTTTTTTTTTTGTGTGGAATTCCTCACTAGCAACCCGGAGTTTGAATTTGGGCCCGGTTGATGGCAACAGGCTCGCCCCCTTTTACATGGGACTTAAACATAACGGTGAAGTGAGGGTGTTACTAATACACCACTGCCTAACCCTTTGGGGAATACAGACGTGATTGTTATGTTTATTCTTTAGGTACCTAATAGGGTTGTATTTTTTGTAAATAATTAAATGGTGCTTCTGTACTCAATTTTTGTGCTCCAAAGCCCGTTTGTCACCTGAAGAGCTAACGACGAGCGCAATAAACATGCAAATGCTGTCGATGTTCGTTTCTTACGTAAAAATGTTTCAATATCGGCGCTTCGAAATAAGATTCTCGTGTTAGGTGATTGGAGTTTCTATGTTATAGATTGTTTGCCCAGTAACTGGATTGCGGCGGTCTGATGGCAGTCGCTCCGTGTAAAATACTGGTATTCAGCCGCATCTGGTTAGACTGGAAGCTGACTCCAACATTGTTGGGAGTGGGCTAAGAGGAACGAACGTTGTTTGCCGTAGCGTTCATAGGATACGACCTATAGGGATGTGGCGACATCTACTACGGCACATGCGAACTACGCAGCGCGACGATTGTAGCAGACTACAGCGACAATAATGATAACTCTCAAATATGACGTCACAGAATTTTGCATCGCGATATTAAGATTTGACATGCAGATAGCATTACAACTTCCCAACATCAACCGTTGGACAGTAGCCCGCCAGGCAAAAAACCCGATTGGTTAGAAGATCCTCCCTTTTTGTTGGAGGAACACCATACCTCGTTCAAGGATCAACAGTGATAGCCTAATGCTTGCCTCTCATGGAGGAAGGTCAGTCTGACTTCGATGACGTCCCCCACATTTAACCTATATGGAGAGCAGCTGCAACCTTCATTGTAAAGATCACCCTTAGCTAATGTTTCTTTTTTTTTAAAGGCCATTCCCTCACTTCGTTCCGTATTTGGTGCGTGTTGATCAGAATTTAACTATCATTTGTGTTCGAATTCATATGCGGATCAGAATTTGATTATCAATTGCGTTAACGGTGACGGAAAAACATCGTGAGGAAACCTGCACACCTGAGAGGGATCCATAAAGTTCCCGATGGTGTGTGTAGTCTGCCAACCCGCACCAGGCCAGCGTGGTGGACTAAGGCCTAAACCTTTCTCATTCTGAGAAGAGGCCCGTGCCCAACAGTGGGATAGTAATGGGCTAGTTATGTTATGTTGTGTTAAAGGTGAAGGAAAACATCGTGAGGAAACCTGTACACCTGAGAGGGCTCCAAAAATTCTTGATGGTGTGTGTAGTCTGCCAACCCGCATCAGGCCAGCGTGGTGTGCTAATGTCATTCTGAAAAGAGACTCGTGTCCTAAGGAAATGCGCTGATTATGCTTATCTTTATATATAAGGTCCAACCAAAATACCTGGACAAACTTTTACACAGTGTTCAGTAAGTGTAACTGAATATATCTATGCAAAAAAACGAGATCCAAGTGTATTTTTTCTAACCAAATTTTTTTTTTCAACTTTAATTATACTTGATTTTTTTTTTACATTTTGCACTTCGCTGTGTAGGTAAAACGCGGCACGGAATTAGCACGCACCCCAATGGCGGTCGATGCATAAGAAATGGATGAGTTTATTCTTAGAGAGTACAGGCAATTTAAAACATTATTATTTTTTTGTTAGAAAAACACACTTGGATCTCGTTTTTTTTTACATAGATGTGATTAGTTAAACGTATTGAATACTGTGTAAAAGTTTGTCCAGGTATTTTGGTTAGACTTTATATATAATTCGACTGTACGTGTGTATGTCACTGAACTCCTCCTAAACAGCTGGACCGATTTGAATGTTTTTTTTTGTATGCGTTTGGGTGGCGCCCTGGATGGTTTAGATTTACAATTGGACCCGGCAGGTGGCGCTGCTGTCAGACGACGTCTGCCAGGTCCGCTAGTGATATATAAACATTGAAATAGCTGTAGTGACTATCATTAAATATGTATCTTTACATCATTTTTACATAGTATAAAACAAAGTCGCTCCTGCTGTCTGTACGCTTAGACCTTTTAAACAACGCAACGGATTTTAATACAGTTTTCAGCAATAGATAGAGGAAGATTCAAGAGGAAGGTTTATATGCTCCATATTAGTATCTACATTGTACCTGTGCAAAGTCGGGGCGAGTCGCTAGTGATATCATTGACATTGAAATAGCTATTGTGATTATCATTAAATATAGCTTATATAATAACCAACAGAACTAAAACAAAGGAAAACTACATTAAAATCAGTTCATCTGTTTGGGAGATACGGTGCCACAGACAGACACACAACAGACAGACAAAGGTGGAAGAACGTGATATGGTGATCCTCCAACGAAAAGGGAATATCCCCCGACCAGACGGGTCTTATACCTGGCGGGCTACTTGCCAACAGTTGATGTTAGGAATATACTATGTGCGTGTCAAATCTTGATATCGCGATGCAGGATTCTGTGACGTCATATTAGACAGTTGTGATTATTGTCAGTTCGCATGTGGCGTGATAGATGTCGCCACAAAAAGATCCAAACATAACATCCCTCTTTTTGCGGAGCTGAAAACAAATAACAAATACACGAACATTTCACATAACAGTATCAGCCACCAAGTTAGAAGTCTCCAGAACTTCAGTTGCAGTCGCAGTAATTGGGTCTGCAAACAAAGCGCCCACAATACTCGATGTACTTACAAACTACTTTACAACTCCCGGGAATGACTCTCGGACTTCATAACATTTTGTGCAAGAGCGCTCTTGTTTCAGCGGTTATTAAAATAGTACTAGTTGTACCCGCAGCTTTGCTTACGGAAATACAAGGTTACTGCTCATCACCCACACTCAATAGCGTGATTATTTATACCCTATAACTTGATCCGCTCTTTAAGAAATGTACATACATACATAAACTTACGCCTTTTTCTCATGGGGGTAGGCAGAAACTATAGAACGCAGCATGCCACAATCCTTACATACTCCTATCGCTTCATCCACATTCATACATCTTGTTATACTCGCACGCCACCTTTTTGGCCTCGTGCAGGTACTCTAAATTCTTATTCTTTCTTTTTTTAATATTGTTTTTGTTTCTGTAACTGCCTGTGTGAGTCCAAAATAAATAATTTTCTTTCTTTCTTTCTTTCACGCCGGTTGAGAATACTACACACCAATCCATTGTGAAGCACATCACCAATAACATCGATGAATGTCCTTCTAGGGCGTCCTCTACCGGCGTTTCCATTGACATCCGCCTAAAAATTCCCTTTGTTAATTACCTTTCACTCATTCTCTTAACATGTCCCAAGTACCTAAGAATACTCCTTTCAAAATTTTTGTCATTAGAATAGAATAGAATAGAATAGAATATATAATATTCAGTTTACAGTTGATCAGGTATTGAAGAACCTCCAGTCGCTGGATATCTCAAAAGGGCCAGGTCCCGATACACTCCCTGTAATATTTCTTAGAAACACTGCAAAAAATATATGCACTCCCCTACAAATTATTTTTAATCGATCCCTTTCAGAAGGTGTCTTCCCTGAAGCCTGGAAACAAGCCAACATAACACCTGTTCACAAGTCTGGCCCTAGAGACGACGTTGAAAACTATCGCCCAATATCAATATTGTCGGCCTTGTCGAAACTATTTGAAAGACTTGTACATAGTGAACTATATCCTTTACTTCATAGTGCTATTGTTCCACAACAACACGGTTTCGTCAAAAGAAGATCCACTATAACAAACCTTATAACGTACACAGATTATATTTTGAATAGTATGGATGCTGGTACTCAAGTAGATTCAGTTTACACTGATTTTCAGAAAGCTTTCGATAAGGTCGACCACGAACTGCTGTTGAGTAAAATCGCATTTAATGGCATACGTGGGAACTTATTGAGGTGGTTTTCTTCGTATGTTTCTAAAAGAACGCAGCGTGTAGTGATTAATGGCTATCACTCATCTAGTATAGTTGTAACGTCTGGTGTTCCGCAAGGATCGATTTTAGGACCCCTTTTATTCATTTTATTTATCAATGACATAGATACATGTTTTCAAAATTCAAAATTCCTTTTGTATGCAGATGACTTAAAATTTTTTAGGCCGATTAAACATTATAGTGATTGTCTTGCTTTACAATGTGATTTAGATAGACTTACCGAATACTGCTTGTGTAATAAACTCAAACTTAGCGTTCCCAAGTGTTGTTGCTTAAGTATTACCAAAAACAAAAACATTTACAAATATAACTACTCCCTAAGTGATGCAATATTAAACAGGGTAAGCATGGTACGTGACCTTGGTGTAGTTATTGACGATAAGCTCCATCTTGATATACACATCAACACGATTGTTAGCAAGGCTTGGCGAATGTACGGTTTTGTTATGAGATCGGCCACTGAATTCATACGCCCCCAGACCTACCTACATCTATACAAAACCCTAATTAGATCTCAATTGGAGTATGCAGTTGCGGTGTGGAACCCCTTATATATTAAATACTCTGATTATATTGAAAAGGTACAAAAGAAATTTTTGAGATCCATGCATTACAGGTGCTTTCACTCTTCTGTGTCTTACGTCGATTTGCTAAGGAAATATAACCTTCTTAGCCTTGCTAGTCGGCGGACATTTCTTGAGACCATGGTTCTGTACGACCTCTGTAGTAATGCTTATGACTGTTCGGAGGTATGCAACAAAATATGTTACTTAGTTCCCAGAAGAGCTCATATACGTGGAGTGCGTAAGCAACCATTGTTTGCGGTTAGAGCGTGTCGAACTAATGCCGGTGTACGAGCACCATTGCGACGTCTTACCGACAATTACAATAAGTATTTTCTTGACATCGACTTATTTTGTGCAACTCCCGGAAGATTTCGAAATTCTGCCCTCAAGGCCATCAAAGAATCAGACATCTTATTATCCTAATATAATAAAATAAAATCTTGTACAATTACATTACATTCATAAAAAAAAAAAACACTGTTTGAATAATTTTTAGCTTATGTCATTTGTTTCTAACTTTTTCTTTTCTTCGAAGCGTGTTATTAATATATTCCACTTGTATGCTGTGAATAACGCTGTTGATTACATAATTATTAGTTTTAAGTCTCATTGTCTGTATCTTCTATTATGTAATTGTTTGTTGTTCCAAATAAAATAAAATAGAATATACTTTATTGTACACCAAAATTGTAACACAGCTCTTATACAATAACAAACATTAAAGGGTACAATCGCGGTCTTATCGCTGATAGCGATATCTACCAGACAACCTTTGGATGAACAGGAAGTCAATGAATAAGATAAGAGGGGGTAGTCCATGGTGTACTGCTGCAAAATATATACTACACACCATACATAGACATAACACTTACTGGTAGCGCCATCTATTTTTGTCGTGACCAATAATATTAAATACTCTATGATCCTGTTCCATTCATTATTCCCGCACGCCTATGACATGCACTGCTGTGTCAAAATAAAAAGAAACAATCAAAAAGAAAAAACAATCAAGAAACAAAAACGAATCGTCCCGTGAAGAAGCCGCGTCGCGAACGTACCGCGCTCACGGACAAGCATCGCGCGCGTGCCGGTTGTGCCGCGCCGAAAGGTTACCGCTGATTCATTCCTATTTGGATAATCTCATAAACTTTGGTGAAGCCACCCGCGGGTGTGATCGTGTGATTGTGAACGAGAAACTCATGTGAACCGGGCTCTGTAACGTGATCGCCACAGCGCCCCGTCTGCTTGACCAGCTCAACGACAAGAAGTCAAGAAGAAATAGTCAGGTAAGGCGTGCTTCCCTTTCCGAGTTCCTTAATCGCCCATTCATATCAGCTCATAGTTTCTAGGCGATTACCCGCCATCTTTAATTATACAGTCCACTTAAATTAAACTATAAACCCATATTCGCAAATCGCCGAGTATTTGGGAGTTTCGCTTCCATTTAATGGTCCTTCGAGCCGGATTATTATCCATATTCTCGATTATTCGCGTAGGTATCTTCTCGAAGTACCTACCTATCTAGGTAGTTGTAGCATCTAGCTACACTCCTAGTTCATTTTATATACCCAGTACGTGGTTACATCCCGCATCCCAGTAGGTAATATACTTTTACGTGGCTACCTACTGCAATCATAATTATTATTTAAACTTTAATAGTCGTCTTGTAAATTCCATATTTCAAGCGCCTTTTAGTTCCACCGCCTTTAAAATCGTTGCCTACCTACCTACGTTGTAATCGTTGTTGTGTTAGGAATAACTACCGCATAAATACTTAGGTATTAGTTTTGTACGGTTTTATTAATTTACCCGCTTAAACATGTCGAATAAAAATAAGCCATGTATTTCGGAGGATAAGGAGTTGACAATCTTGGAAGCTAAACGTAATGTGTTATTTGAGCGTGTTCAAAACATTTACGAGCGTTCAAAGACGGCCAATTCTTCCGAAGTTAACAGGGAATCATTTCTTAGTTATTGTATGACTGTAGATAATATTAGATCTGACTTTCATAATTTATTGGACACTTATAACGGAAAATTACTTTCTATCAATCCTGATTCCCAGCCGAATTATCAGGCGTACACCTCATTCGAAGATCTTTACTGTATCATAAAGCGCATACAGTCGCAATTAGAAGGTAGACAGTCAGTAAATCCCAGCGCTGCTTGGCCGACCGTCCGAGCACCGAAACTACCTGCAATCGAACTTATGTCATTCGATGGCGATATACGGAACTGGCCATTATTTTATGCAAGTTTCAAATCTACAGTGCATGATAATGGCTCTCTGACAGATGCTGACAGGTTGTACTATTTAATAGGTAAGCTGTCGCCGAAAGCGCAATCCGTATTCGCAGGTGTCACACCCAGTGCTGAGAATTATCAGGTCATATTCCAGTCGCTCCTTGACAAGTATCAGGATACTCGTGTCCTTGCAAGTACCTACTTGGATCAAGCTCTAAATCTTAAATTGTCAGGTCCCGCGTCTTTATCAAATTTCCAGTTGTTCATTGACAACTTTGTAACCGCAGTCAATTCCCTTAAAAACTTAAAATTAGAAAATCTTTCCGACTTTATGTTATTACAACTCGCAATAAAAAAGTTCGACATGGAAACCATTCGCGCTTTCGAGATGACGGAACGTAATCATAAAATACCTACATTAGATAGTTTTATTTCCTTCATCAAAGATCAGTGCCGAATATTTAATAATACGCAGCCTAGTTCATCTAGCTCGTCAAGTAACAATAATAGTAGACAAAAGTCGACTAAATCGCGAAATAATAATAATAACTCGGTCCCTAATCCGCAATCTTACGTAGCATGTTCGGAATCGAATAATAATAGTTCGCACAAGTGTCTGTGCAATAATATTGTACATGACCACCTTTTTAAATGTTCCGATTTTAATAATTTAACCCCGACTGCTCGTTTTAAATATGTAAAAGAAAATAAAGCTTGTGTTAATTGTTTAAGTATAAAGCATAAATCAAGCGAATGTTCTAGTAAAACCAAGTGTCGTTCATGCAATCAGCGTCACCATACGTTATTGCATTTTGATAAAAAATCTTCGTTATCTGATGAACCCGGTAACCTTGACGTAGTTACAAGCCCACCTGTTTCGACGTCATCACCGCAGGGACAGGCCGCCCGTAGCGCGGTGCCTGCCCCTCCCGCGTCTAAGACCGAAGTTTCTTTGTGTACAACGTCTGTCGCGCTCGCATGCAGTCAGCGCTCGCGCACTTGTCACGTTCGGCGCGAAGCCGCATCCACCATATTGCTCGCAACCGCGCAGGTTATCATTTACGATGTAAACAAAACACCGCGCGTGGTCCGATGTTTACTTGATAGCGCATCTCAAAGTAGCTTTATTACTTCGGATTGCTTTAAACGCCTTGGACTGTGGAATAGTTTTAAAAATACTAACTTAGTAGTTAAGGGGATCGGTGGTTCAGAGAAATCATGTAAGGGTTCCGTAGATATAAAAATACATTCGCGTTTTAATAGTGATATTAATTTTAACGTTTCCTCGCTTATCGTGGAACGCATTACGGACACATTGCCGAACGCTCATGTGGACGTGTCCTTACTTACGCACATCAAAACATTGCCACTCGCAGATGCTAACTTTGGTCAGCCGGGAAATATCGATGTTTTGATCGGGGCTTCGGTGTTTCCGCACTTACTACTACCTAACGTTGTACGTAGTGAGCTATATAATTTACCTCCCGCTATTGAGACGGTATTTGGATATGTGGTTATGGGTACTGTACCTACATCATATACTTCTCATTATACTACGTCTTGTTGCTCTGTTCTTCAAGAAAATAATATTGATTTTCTCCTCAAGCGATTCTGGGAGCTTGAAGAGATTACCGCACCGCCCTCGCTGAGCCGTAAGGATCTCGAGTGTGAAGAACATTTCCGCGCTACCACTGTTCGCAATGACAGTGGCAGATATACTGTGGCGTTGCCATTCTGTAGCGATCCTTATTCGCTGGGCGACTCGTACGCTGCTGCGCTTAGACGCTTTTATTGTTTAGAACGCAAACTTGATGCATCGCTTAAATTGCGCGGCGCCTACAATGACGTCATGCGTGATTATATAAATAAAGGTTTTTTGAGTCCGGTTGTTAGCAAAGAGGGCGATTCTCTTCCTTCGTATTATATACCGCATCACGGCGTAGTTCGCGATGATAGGACTACCACTAAACTTCGCGTGGTTTTAGATGCCAGTTGTCGAACTACATCGGGTCAGTCGATCAATGATATTTTGCATGCCGGCCCTAATCTACAGGGCGATTTATTTAACATCATAATAAAATTTCGTCTTTTCCAAATTGCTCTCTCTGCTGATTGCCGCCAAATGTTTCTCAATATCGGTGTTCGAGAGTCTGACCGTAGATTTCAACGAATCTTTTATCGTTTTGACAATAATGAACCTTTAGCCGTGTATCAGTTTAATCGTGTTTGTTTTGGTCTCAAGTCCAGTCCATATCACGCGTTACGTGTTGTCCAACAGTTGATCGCTGATGAAGGCGACAACTTTCCCGCTGCAGCAGCTGCTGCTTCTTCCGCTTTGTATATGGATGACATCGCTTGTAGTGTCATATCCGCTCCGCAAGCAATTACGCTTTGTGAAGAGCTTATTCAGCTTTTCAAGCGAGGCCAATTTGATCTTGTCAAATGGACAAGCAATTCTAAAGAGGTTCTCTCGCACATACCTGATTCTCATAAAGCTTCTCCAGACATTGAGTTTGAGAAGTCAATACCGCATAAGGTTCTCGGTTTACGCTGGGACAAATCCTGTGACAGTTTTCGTTTCGACGTCGCGCCACCAGATGATAAGTGCACCAAACGCACTATGCTGTCCACAGTAGCTCGACTATGGGACATAATGGGTTTTGTGGCTCCCACAATTTTGTACGCCAAGCTCTTGATCAAAGAGCTTTGGTTATCAAAGTGTGAGTGGGACGACGCACCTCCCGACCATATTGTCGCCGCGTGGAAACAGTTTTGCATTGAGCTTTCCGCACTCAATCAAATTACGATACCGCGTCATCTGGGTTTGGTGGATGGATGTACCGTTAATTTAATAGGTTTCGCTGACGCCAGCGAGCGCGCTTACGGCGGAGTCGTATATTTGCAGGTCCGCATTGGTTCTAACTACTCTGTGCAGTTAGTATGTGCCAAGTCCAAGGTCTCGCCTGTCAAAACCATTTCGGTTGCGAGGCTGGAGTTGTGCGCGGCCCTTCTGTTGTCTCAGTTGCTTCGCAAGGTTAAAGACACAGTTTCGCCCCACTACTCTATCAATAAAATATATGCATTTACTGACTCCAAAGTAGTGCTTGCTTGGATTTATTCTTCTCCTCACCGCTGGCAGACTTTTGTCGCCAATCGTGTTACTAAATTAATTGAACTCATTCCTGCTGCTTGCTTCAATCACGTCGCGGGTATTGAGAATCCCGCTGATTGCCTGTCTCGTGGTGTTACTCCAGTTAAACTTCTGCATCATGCTTTGTGGCAGCGTGGACCTTCTTGGATTTCCCATGATCCGTCAGAATGGCCCATCCGTCCCTTTCACCATAGTGCAGAGGACGAGGACGTACCCGAACGGAAGTCTGTCTCTCACCCCGTGATTGTTGAGGTTGCGGAATCACCGTTTTATTCACTCGCACTACGCATTTCGTCGTGGTCTAAGTTACTGCGCGCCATAGTTTATGTCTGTAGGTTTCTTAGGGTACTACCTAAGGGAACTTCTGTTTCAAGCTCTGATCTTGAAGTCGCAGAGTATAGATTAGTGCGAGCTGTACAGGCTGTTCATTTTAGCAAGGATATTCAAAATTTACACAATAATGTATCTTGCTCAGTCACTCTTCTCAAGCTCAAGCCGTTTCTCGATGAGCACGGCATCATACGCGTTGGCGGTCGTCTGTCAAATTCGGACGAACCCTACAACTACAAGCATCCTTGCATCCTACCGCGTCATGACCATGTGGTAGATCTTCTTGTTGATTTTTATCACAAGAAACATCTCCATGCTGGTCCAGAGTTGCTTATGTCCTTACTCAGGCATAAATATTGGATTTTAGCTGCACGGCGAATAATTCGCCACAGAATACATAGATGTAATATCTGTTTTAAATTCCGTCCGCGTCCGGTCTTCCCTCTCATGGCAGATCTTCCTAGCCAGCGTGTAAATCAGGTAGGTAAGGCGTTTATACATACCGGTTGTGATTACGCAGGACCACTGCAATACACACCAGTTCGTGGTCGAGGTGTTAAAGGCCGTAAAGCTTGGTTATGCATTTTCACATGCTTAACAACACGCGCGACGCACATTGAAGTTGCGACGGATTTAAGCACCGTGTCATTTCTGGCAGCTCTAAAACGATTTCTTTCGCGACGCGGCCCTATACAGTGTTTGTACACGGATAACGGCACTTGTTTCGTTGGGGCAAGTTCTTACTTACGCGATCTTTATAAATTTCTCAATAAGGAATATCGTACACGTCTACAGGAAGAACTTTCCATTAATCACATTGATTGGAAGTTTATTCCGCCTGCTTCACCACATTTCGGTGGATGTTGGGAAAGCATGGTTAAAGTAATTAAAACGCATCTTTTCAAAGTTATAGGTCAACAAATCCTCTCTTACGAAGAGCTTTTAACTGTCCTTGCTCAAGTCGAAGCACTGGTTAACTCGCGTCCGCTCACAGCACTGAGTAGTGACCCTGCTGAACCATCCGTGTTAACTCCTGCGCATTTCTTGAACACAACGCCATTGTCGTCACTTCCCGCTCCTGAAGCCGACTCTTCTAGCTTGCTTCAGAGACATACTCTGCTAGATAAACTCGTGCAGTCGTTTTGGCAGCGCTGGCGTTCAGAATACCTGCACCAACTTCAGGCTAGATCTAAATGGAATAGTCCTACATCCCCTATACAGGAGGGTACGTTGGTAATTATCATAAATGATAATTCTACGCCACTTTCATGGCCTTTAGCCATTGTTGAGAGATTACATACATCTAAAGACGGTGCAACCCGCGTTGTTACCGTGAAAACCGCGAAGGGTAGCTATGTGCGCCCTGTTGTACGTCTCTGTCCGCTACCGACTCAGTGAGATCTAGCTTGAAGTTGGATCTCCTTCCTAGTTTAAGTTTTAGTTATAATTGTTCCGCTAAAGTTAATATAGATTAATTTAAATTTATAACGCTGTCTTAGCCTGTGGATAGGTTATGCGGTAGTATACCTAATATAGCTAAGTTCAATTTTCTCTTTTCCCTTTAAAGGCAACCCTTTAAGGCCGGGGGAAATGGTAGCGCCATCTATTTTTGTCGTGACCAATAATATTAAATACTCTATGATCCTGTTCCATTCATTATTCCCGCACGCCTATGACATGCACTGCTGTGTCAAAATAAAAAGAAACAATCAAAAAGAAAAAACAATCAAGAAACAAAAACGAATCGTCCCGTGAAGAAGCCGCGTCGCGAACGTACCGCGCTCACGGACAAGCATCGCGCGCGTGCCGGTTGTGCCGCGCCGAAAGGTTACCGCTGATTCATTCCTATTTGGATAATCTCATAAACTTTGGTGAAGCCACCCGCGGGTGTGATCGTGTGATTGTGAACGAGAAACTCATGTGAACCGGGCTCTGTAACGTGATCGCCACAGCGCCCCGTCTGCTTGACCAGCTCAACGACAAGAAGTCAAGAAGAAATAGTCAGGTAAGGCGTGCTTCCCTTTCCGAGTTCCTTAATCGCCCATTCATATCAGCTCATAGTTTCTAGGCGATTACCCGCCATCTTTAATTATACAGTCCACTTAAATTAAACTATAAACCCATATTCGCAAATCGCCGAGTATTTGGGAGTTTCGCTTCCACTTACATTACATCATCTTTTGAATCGCAACTTTGTCTAATCTCATCATTCCTCAATCTATCATTCAAAGTTACATTTTTAATAGATGTGGCTTCCATATTCCATATTGCATATCCTAGGCAGGAGCCGGGATTGAACTCATATCCTCCTGCAAGAAACACCAGCGTCCAACCGCTAGACTATCACTGCTCATTATAAAGATTGCTTGCCGATATATATACGTCTTCTAATATGCAAATATTTCTTGCACACACTCGGAGAACTTCACAAAGTAATGTCTTGTAAATTATCAGAACAATGGCGAACTTGGCAACTGTTGTTGCCATGTACTTGTATCAGTATTTGTTGTCTCTGAACCGCAGGACTTCCGTACCCTCGACGAAGGAGGTTTTAGTTTAAAGAAGTTGTTATTTATAGGGGGAAATGAAGTGTTAATATTGTGTTGTTTACAGTAATATTAGGAGCTATGCAAGTGTATCTTCTTCTTCTTCCTGCCCTTATCCCACACTAGGTGGGGTCGGCACAACATGTATTTCATAAATCCATGTTGTTAGAGGTTTTGGCTTATTATTTTATGACCGGCCGCCTGCCTGACATCAACCCTCCTTGAGAATAGCTATGCAAGTGTATGTAGAGTGCTAAATTGACATTCTTCTTCATTTCGTGTGGTTAGTGACTAAGTTGGTGTCAGAGTTTATGCCGCCCATGAGCCTCTAACTTGGTTTCACATGCCGTCGAGAAATATCTCTCTGACATGCCGGTTTCCTCACGATGTTTTCCTTTACCGTTTTTAAGCAAGTGTTAATTATAACGCACATAAATTCGAAAAAAATGAAGAAACAATTATTCACTTGATTTCATTAATAAAACCTTGATTTAAATCTTGTTTTTTACTTATGTCTAAATAGATCGTCACGCCACCTGAGCCGCGGCCGAATTCACTACGTTGACGAATGAAGGTCTTTAAAGTGTCACCCCGTATCTGGAGTCTAGACTCCACTAGCAGAAATAAACCGAGCATCAGCACAGAGTTGCCAGCCTATCGGTTTTTTATAGGATGCAGTACTGCGAGTGCGCATTGGAGTTGCGTGACTTGATTCACCTAAACCTTTTCTATCATCGGACGACCAGGCAAACGGCGAAGCACAAGTATTATATGGTTGACATTCCGTCCTTACGTACAAAGCGATTTGCTAATAGCTTTATCATGCGAACTGCTAAGGAGTGGAATGCCTTGTGTTTGTTTCCCGATAAGTACAATCTGGTGGTGTTCAAGTCTCGAGTGAACAGGTTTTTGCTGAGCAAGCGTGTACCATCGTAGACCGCACCATCGGTTGCATAGGCTTATTCAGGGTGGGGCAGATGGGGCGCTTGCCGCTTGCCGCTTGGCACGGGAAAGAATAGGTAAATGGTCTAGATTCAGTCAACTCGCCCCTTATGTCCACAGATCAATTACACAAAATAGGCAGACCAATGCCCAACTCCGTCTATACTTATTTGGACCTCAAAAAAAACGTTATGGAGAACAATTGCCCTATAATCCCATTCTGCACTTCCAGATTAGTTAAAAAGAGAAATATTTACTGTCTGACTGACTTTGCCCCACTTTGGACACAATCCTGGCTACGTCCATGATCGCTTAACATCAGGTGAGGTGCAGTCAAATGGAAGCCTATTAAATATATTATTAAAAAGAAAACGAAAATCGTAGAAGGCTTCTATCATCCCACGTGACTAATAAAAATCGACTCTGTACACTTTCAAGCCACAGTCATGCAAAACGGTTATGCAGAACAGTGTTGAACTAAAACTTTACCGTACATAAACCAGATAGCAATAAACACTGTTGTTCTATAAAACTTGTTCTTGTTATAACGTTTTATTCTTTCAGGATAACACTCTTCAACCGTGTGGGGACGGGTTAGAATATAAAACTTCCTCACCGCACGCTGGGAATAGACGCGTGTTGTAAGATTCAAATCAACCCAGCACGCTTGGTAGTAGGATCTATACGGTCCGCTTGGCTCCGATTCTAATGTTCAGCCTAGCCTTTTCCCAACTATGTTGAGGTCAGCTTCCAATCTAACCAGATGCGGCTTAATACCAATATTTTACACGGAGCGACTGCCATCAGATCTCTGCAACCCAGTTACTAGGCAATGCCGATATCTTAAAGTTAGCCCGGTTCTCAGACTTTCGGGTTTCTGACTTCCCGTAATGACTGTCGTTGGTATTCGTATGACACCCGGGACCGACTGTTTAACGTGCTCTCCGAGGCACGGAGGGGTCTCGATGTGTAACGAACGATCATCCATCCACAGACTGACCACGGTAAGCACAGCTTAACCTCGTAAATCGTATGATACGCGCGGTTGGTAGTAGGATCGGCTTGGTGGTAGGATCTATACCGTCCGCCTGGCTAGCTACCACCCTCACATTAAAGTCCGGTGCCAAGCAGTTTACTGTGTTCCGTGTATGTGAGAGCCAGAGGTATAAGGGAATCACTCTATATCTCTGTTCCTTGGATTTGTGTGCTCCATCTTAGACCCTGTCTGCGCTTAGCATCAGGTGAGACTAGGGCCAAAAGCGACATAGTCAAGAATAAAAAATAAAAATAAAACTTTGCCGTATATAAACCAGATAGCAATAAACACCGTTGTTCCATAAAACTTGTGCTTGCTGTTGTTTCTTCAGGATAACACTTACTGACCGTGTGGTGCGATTTGTTGGTCCATGTAACTCTTACGTGCAGGGACTTCTATTGGTTAGGCCGGGAGACTGGCCACTATTTTGAGGACCTTTTTAAAAAAGAATCTTAGCCGTAGCGGAGAACAGCTGGACACATGCATCTTCTAAAATAGAAGAATTGCCTTTAGCCACACTAGCTAGACTGGGTGTATAGCTAAGTGGCTTTGCTGCCAGTAGCATACGGGAGCTAGACCGCAATGGCCACATTTTTTACTAAGCATTAGCATAAAGACACTTTTGTTTTAGACTCCAACCAGCACTGCAGCATCTGATAAAATCCTTGATATAACAAACGTGCTGGCTTCCTTCTACATAATATTGTACTAAGCCAAAACGCAATAAAAAAATGGTTTTAGTCACCACGCCATAAGGGTAGGTAATAGGCAAATCCAGTCCTCTCGGACTTATGAAACTGCTGCTACCACTTGACTGGGATATTTCGAGAGATTTTTCAGGCGTCAGAAACCGAATCGACTATTCGGAGAGTTTAATATGTTCACTTCGCAGTTTAGTTAACTATACCATACCAAACCTCATTTAAGAGGTTCTGTGAGAGAGATGTATGATGATAGTCTTATTATAATTATTTTTGTTTTATAAAGGTTATAATATTATTTATTTTATCATTTATTCATTCAAATATAGGTAATTAAAAACATTAAAAAAAAATCCAAGCCACCGGTTATTTATTTATTATACTCTTTATTGTAAGATTGCAAGTATCTACAGTAGCAGTCTACATACTGTGTTACTTTATGTGTGAGTAGTGGTATGTACCGTTCTATTCATGTAAATAAATAAATACATATATACCATCCCATATTCACTCACACATATTCAATTTCACTCTCACATTACTTTAGAGGACTCAACTCAAAAATACCAAAATAAAATAATAAAAATGAAACCCAGCTCCCGTACCCGAACTATTTATTCACAACATGCCTGCGGTACTTTGCACCTGTGGCCAGGAACAAACATAATAAGTATTCACTTTGTATCTGAAAAGAAATGCAAAACGTAGTCTACCAGTTGGTTTCTAGGAGACGGGAATGGAAATCGATCTAGGAATAGGTAATTTTAGGTATAGTTCAAGCATTTAAATTGTGTATAAAAGGTACACAAACAAAGGTAAACAAACCCTTGATCACGAAACATACATTTGGCTTTAAAAATTCCTGAACACACATTTTTTTGAAAAACTTACTACTTACTGCCTTGTTGGTCTAATGGTCGCAAGCGGGACTGCTGAGCATGGGGTCCTGGGTTCGATCCTCAGGTCGGGCAAAGAGTTATTTGGTTTATCTATTAGGAATTTCTCAGTTGCAGCCCGGAGCCTGGATTTGTGCCCGATTAATGGCAATAGGCTCGCCCCCTGTTACATGGGACTTAAACATAACTGGCTTAATGAGGGTGTACTAAAAACACCTCTGCCGGACCCTTCGGGGAATACGAGGTGTTACGAAACACAGTTTTAGAAAATCTTAACACTTACTACCCGCGCAGATAAAGAATTACACTCAAAATGACGGCGCTTCTATTATTATCGTTATTTGCATCTCGCTTGTGCACATTGTCTTTGAGCGAAAGGCAGATAGTTTATCCGCCATTTTCAGTTCCATTCTTTATCTGCGCGGGTAGTACGAGTATTCTTTAACCGTTGGAAAATGTGTATATTTTTAAACGGTTTATCATCTTCCTGCCCTGTTCCCAAGTTAGGTACTTGTGGTCGTCGCAATATCTCCTTCTCTTCCATTCTTCCGTCGGCCTCCACCTCATCATTTACTCCCTTTATCCTTCATATCCTCCGTCACACAATCCATCCATCTTTTTTTTGGTCTCCCCTCCATCCATCAACATTCACATTCATCACTCTCTTAGTCACATACGTTTCATCCCTCCTCATTACATTTTTTTAAACACTTCTTAATTCAAAATCAATGGTTCACGGACAAAAAGGTTTGTTTACCTTTTATACATAGTTTAAATGGCCGGGCTATATGCAAAAGTGTAGAGGATGTTGGGTGAAGTATTTTCTTTCATTGATACATAAAAACATGTTCATTTTCCCAGATGGATTATGTAAATAGGACGTGTGAAAGGACTTTTTAGACACGTTTGAACTACATCACTCTACAATGGATGTGTAACATAGTTTTAGCCGATATTTTCATGACCACTAGCTGTTGTCCACGGTTTCACTCGAATCCTAGCGAAACTACTTCATGTACCCAAATAAAAAGTATCCTATATCCTAATCCAGATTATGGTCTACCTGTGTGCCAAATTTCATCCAAATCCGTCCAGTCGTTTAGGCGTGATTGATTAATAAACATTTAAATTCACAAACTCACAAAAATCCAAACTTTCACGTTTATAATATTAGTAAGATATTCCTAGCCTATATATACCGGAAGATGGCTAAAAGTGTTTCATCACTATCTCTCTTTTATTTAGTTTTTTTTTTAGTTGGAAAATCCTCATGGATGTCCCTCGCCCGGGGAAGGCTAGGGGTCTGCCGGACTCTTACCGGCTAAAAACCCACGGTGTTCCTCCTCTTGACCATCGGCCGGGGTCACGGGATTCGCATAAGCATGCACCGCAACCCCGGCGGGATCACCATCTCCCTAAGAATATGATCACAACGTATAGTAACTAAATCACATAGACACATCTAGTGAAATGCTTATAAATTTACGGATGTCTTCATGTTACATCTTACCTTAGTACTGTCCCACTGCTGGACACGGGCCTCTTCTTCTTCGTCTACTGAGTTGACCTTTTGCGGTTGGCAGACTACACACACCACCGAGTCAATGGCGTCCTCTCTGGTGTGCAGGTTTCCTCACGATGTTTTTACTTCACCGTTAACGCAAGTGATAAGAATATTTCGTACTAATTTCAACTCGATTCCTCTAGCCTTTCCTGAAGGGTATTGATTTACAAACAGACAGATAGACGGACAACACAACGACAACGTTCCTTTCTTTAATTTTGATGTACAAAACCCAAATAATATCAACTTCAATTCCCTTGACCGTTACACCGAGCTTAAAACCGCGTTTTTATATAAAGAAATATTTTACGAACTCCATATAGAATAGTTAGGAGTTTCGCTCTGCTCGCTCCGCTTCGCTCCCGTGGGCAACAAGTTTAACAAACAGTTTACTATAGTAACAACAGTCGTTGAGTTTCGTTCCCCTGTTGTGTGAAATTATTGGCTTATAGTTTGCCGTTGGACCAATATCTGTGATCTGAGAAACCAATATAGAAACTCAATTAGCTGACTTTGACTGACTTGAAGTTTGGACCCGAAATTATTGTACAAGAAGAATCAGGTAGGTAAGCAGTGATAGCTTAGAGGTGTGACCGTCGCATTGCCAAGTCATAGGTCTCGAGCTCGAACCCAAGGCACGCACCTCTGACTTTTCGCATCCATGTACGTATTGTATAATTATCACTTGCTTAAAAACGGGGAAGGAAAACATCGTGAGGAAACCATGGATGCCTGATAGGTATTTCTCGACGGCATGTGAAGCCGTCTAAGGATTATGGGTGGCATAAACTCTGACACCAGGTTAGTCACTATCCACACGAAAAGAAGAACGTAGGTATGGAAAATATTTAAAAGAAGATGGCTCTTATGTTCTGCCTAGCCTTTTCCCTATGTTGGGGTCAGCTTTCAGTCTAACCAGATGCGGCTGAATACCAGTATTTTATACGGAGCCATTGCTATCAGACCTCCGCAACTCAATTAATGGGCAATACCGATATCCTAAGGTTAAACCGGTTATCAGACTATCGAGTTTCTGACTTCCCGTAATCACTGTCATAGATGGACCGGCTGTTTAACATGCTCCCCGAGAAACGGAGGGGTCTCGATGTGTAACGAACGGTCACCTATCCACAGATCGATCGCGGCAAGCATAGATTACCCTCGCAAATCGTATGACCCGCACGGTTGGTACTAGGATCGGCTTGGTGGTAGGGTTTATACGCTCCGCCTGGCTAGCTACTAACCTCACATTAAAGTCCGGCGCCAAGCAGTTCACTGTCTTCCGTCGTGTGTATGTGAGAGCCAGAGCGGTATAGGGGAATCCCTCTATATCTCTGTTCCTTGAATTCGTGTGCTCCATCTTAGACCCAGCTGCGCTTACCATCAGGGGAGACTAGGGCCAATCGTGACCAAGTCAAGAATTTTAAAAAATGGCTATGCAGAGCAAAAGATGTGCTGGGGTCGCGGTGCATGCTTTTGCGAATCCCGCGATCCTGGCCGAACGGTCAGGAAGAGGAACACCGTTGGTTTTTAGCCGGTAAGAGTCCGGCAGACCCCCTCGCCTTCCCCGGGCGAGGGATATCCATGAGGACTTTCCAACGATAAAAAAAGAAGAAAAAAAAAGGCAGAACAAAAGATAGGAAAAAAGTGGATAATTGATCAAATAGGTAGGTACCCACTTACTTACTACACGAACGTGTTCTACGAACTTTGTTAAGTTGCACCTATGTCGCGGTCGTCAAGCGGCGGTGTAGCTTCAATGTAACTTTATTAACTTGTTTAAAACTTTACTACCATTGTAAAATTTATACGAACACGATCATATTAATTTTTCCTACAACTTTTTATATCCAATAATGAAAGAACCTTGGAACAATTTGTCACCATGATTGAACAAAGCGAACGATGACAAGAAACGAAAACCACTCAATTTATTTAAGTACTACTTACCTAACTAAATGTAAATACAATTCTACTTACCTACTTTAAAAGTAAAGTTCGTTCTACCTAGCTTTTTCCCAATTGTATTGGGGTTAGCCTGCCAATCTAACCAAATGCGGCCGAATACGAGTATTTTACACAGAGCGACTGCCATCAGGCCTCCGCAACCCAGTTACTGGGCAATGCCGATATCCTAAGGTTAGACCGGTTGCCAGACTTTCGGGTTTCTGACAATCCGTAACGACTGTCATAGGTATTCGTATAACACCTGAAACCGACGGTTTTACGTGCTCTCCGGGGCACGGACGGGTCTCGATGTGTGACGAATGGTCACCCATTCACGGTATGACCGCTCCAAGCGCAGCTTTATCTCGCAAATCATATGATCGGCACGGTCGTCAATAAGCTACGGTAAGGGTTGAGTCCTTTGGGGAATACAGGTGTGATGTTATGTATATAAAAACAAAAATTATTCTAATAATTGATTGCCTTATTAGTTTAGTAGTCGCAAGTGCGATTACTGAGCATGGGGTGTTGGGTTTGATCCCCAGGTCGGGCAAAGTGTTATTGGGTTTTTCCATTAGGAATTTCTCAGTACCTAGCAGCCCGCGGAGTCTGGATTTGTGCCCGGTTAATGGCAATAGGCTCGCCTCCTATTACATGGGACTTAAACATAACGGCGAAACGAGGGTGTACTCAAAACACCTCTGCTGAACCCTTTGGGGATTACAAGGCGTGATGTTATGTTTTATGTTATAAAATTCTAAAACAAATAGTAACGCACAGTTTACAAGAGCGGTGAGTTTTACAACCAAGTTTAATTTGAGTCAGCGCAGCACAATTAACAATGGTCGTAAGTGTCGTATTGTTAGTTTTGTGTTACTGTAACAGTTACTGCTAGTGCCCCTCGTAAAGTACGTTATTGTACATTTGGGAAGGTAACTTTGTGTTGCAAGCATGTCTGAAATATTGTCGGACGGTTTCTATTTTTTTTTTATATGAATAATAGAAGAAAAGCAGTACAGTAATGTGTAGTGATGTAGCTTGCCCATTTTTTTATTGTTGGATAATTTTCATGGATGTCCCTCGCCCGGGGAAGGTGAGGGTGTCTGCCGGACTCTTACCGGCTAAAAACCAACGGTGTTCCTTCTCCTGACCGTTCGGCCGGGGTCACGGGATTCGCAAAAGCATGCACCGCAACCCCAGCAGTTCTGTTCTACCCATCCTTTTCCGAACTATGTAGAGGTCAGCTTTCAGTCTAACCAGATGCGGCTGAATACCAGTATTTTACACGGAGCGACTGCCATCAGACCGCAACCCAGTAACTGGGCAATGCCGATGTCCTGAAGTTAGACCAGTTGTCAGATTTTCGTGCTTCTGACTAGTCGTAACAACTGTCATATGTATGAGACCTGAGGCCGACAGTTTAACGTGCGCTCTGAGACACGGAGGGGACTGGATGTGTAACGAAACGTCACCCTCCATGGACTGACCGCGGCAAATGTTGCTTAACCTTGCGAATCGTATGATCCGCGCTTTCGCTAATAAGCCACGAGCCTCTCATATTTTTGTAAGAGTAAAGGAAGAAAAACATTACAGTAAGAGCCCGTTCACGCAGCGGATTTGTTTTCGTAGGACAGTTTTTAACCGATCCGTTGGTACTGGATGTGTAGTTTTGTAGACTTCGATTGCCTCGTTAGTAGAGGTGGCAGCACGACTGCTGATCATGAGGTCTTGGGTTTGATCCCCAGGTCGAGCAAAGTGTTATTCGGTTTTTCCGTGTGAAATTCCTCAGTAGCAGCCCAGAGTTTGGATTTATGCCCGGTTGATGGCAATAGGCTCCCTATTACATGGGACTTAAACATGACGGCGAAATGAGTGTGTAACTATACACCTCTGCCCAACTCTTCGGGGAATGCAGGCGTGATGTTATATGACCCGCAGCGCAGAAGCTAATCGCTCAGCTGCTGCACCAAACGTGTCGTTAAATTTTGTGAGTAGAATTTAGCGTCTACGAGCATGGAGCCTTTCATTAAGTGTCCAGACGTGCCTTCGACGCCAAATAAAAACACCATGCACTTTCAAACTTGCTTATTACTTTGTAAAAACTTCTGTCACACCATTTTCTTGGAAAACGTTCAATACGAAATGTACTTACACCCATATTCTAAGATGTTCCTCCAAAACTTACTCGACTCAGGACGGCCTCGAAAACACCTTCAAAATTATACCTATTCTTAGTCGCAATTTCGAGTGAATTTTGAGGTTCCTCGACTGAGGGGTCCTCGAATAAGTTAAGGTAGAGAGTGGAGTCATTACGTCATAATTTGAATTATCTGCATCGCGCAAATAACGCTGCGATAAATAGTTGTAAGGATTATTGTAAGCATATTCGATAGTCTTCAAAATGTATTACTTTTATTAGGGGAAAGGAAAACATGTCCAAAATCATATTCTCGTAAATGTATTTTATTGCCTAGGAAAGAATTACTATACTATAATTGCCTTTATTTATTTTAAAATACTTACAAATTACATTTTTAAATATTTCTATAAAAACACAAAAACATTTAAAAATATAAAAAATAGTAGTCCACCGGCATCGGGAACAGGGTCCAAACTGCCGGCAGTCAGGGCTCCAGAGAAAGGAACCTTCTCACTATGCGTGCCGTGTCAAGGAGTACTGCTCTCTGTATCAAGCCCTTGATCCAGCCACCCAACGAGAGCCTCATGAGGTGAATATCGAGGCTCTTGGCTATTATACCATTCGCCGTAACGACTATCGGAACAATGACTGCTGAGTCCACATCCCACATGCCGACAACCTCGTGTGCTAGATCAAGATATTTTATACTATAATTATTATTATTCTCTTACTAGAGGCTATTTATATGGAAAACTGCACCCCACCAACTATAAAAATCTTCTATTACTAAGGCATAAAGCAGTTAATCTACCCCATTACTTTTAACAAAACCGTAACCCTAATCCTCAATTTAATGAAAGCGCCTTTCAAAATTTTACGGCAATACGCGTCTATACAAATAGTGCCCACTGCATTACGTAAGGCGAATCAAACGCTAGTTGGAGCACCTATTCTGCAATACCTACCTCTTTCGTCTGCTCTATCGGGGACTATTCAAAGGTACATTACGAAAAGTTTGGACTTGAGCAGAAAATAAAAGTTATTTTTTTTAGTTAGTCCCTACGGGGTTTAGGGTAATTTACGCTATTACAGGCCAGTTTTTATAAATTACTGTATCTTTGGTCTAATGGTGTCAAGCGCGAATGCTGATAGTGAGGTCCTGGGTTCGATCCCCAGGTCGGGCAAAGTGTTATTGGGTATTTCTGTGTGGAATTCCACAGTAGCAGCCCGGAGTTCGGGTTTGTGCCCGGTTGATGGCAAGAGGCTTGCCCCCTATTGCATGAGACTTAACATAATGGCAAAATGTGGGTGTTACTATACACCTCTGCCCAACCCTTCGAGGAATACAGGCGTAATGTTATGTATTTATAAATCACTTTCTGAGCTTTCAACATGGCGGCTTGTATGAAAACCTCAGTTAAAGAATTTATATCTACTTATCTCAGCAGCAAACCCTCAAGGAGAGCTGTCAAAATGTAAACGTCATGTGAATGTCATAGATATATTTGACAATATATTTTTTTAATTTAGAAAATTAATCGCGTTTCTTATGAATCAAAAATTACTGTGTCAGATAAGAGCTGTTTATTAAAAGGTACCTATCGGCCTAAGAAAGCTGAAAATCTCTCGGTACCTACTCGTCATATTTTGCCCATCACAATAATTATTACTTAACGTTCGTTTCACAGCTTAGCGTACTTAGATAATATTTTGATGTATTGTTTAATAAAGTAGGTAGAGGTCTACCAGAATCTGATGGCAAATAGGGAAATTAAATGTTTTTGTGGGTAACACAAGGGTAATTTGAATAAAAAGTCTTGATACTTGTATTTTTTTTCTTTAATTTCTTCTCGATCTTATTCCTGCCCTTATCCCACACTAGATGGGGTCGGCACAACACGTATTTCATAAATCCATGTTGTTAGAGGTTTTGGCTTATTGTTTTATGTGACCCCAATGTGCTTGGTGATATTATGCACTGGGTCCCAAAATGATATGCTGATATATGGTTTTTTGCAATTTTATTGTAATGGAAAAGGAAACCTTGTTAAAATAAGTATGTTTATTAAAAATGTTTGAACAAGAAAACATTAATCAGAACTGGAAAATGTATCAACTACAGTCATACTCGTTTTGACAAGTGACATGTTGACATTGCCATATGAAAACCACTGTTTGTTATTAATTTTGAATGCCATGAGATTCTGGTTGACCTATATAAGTAAATTATCTTTATGACTAGGTATTCTATTTTGGATATTTTTAAAACACATGATGACATGTATTCGGCATATCGTGGCTGCGCTTGCAAAATCCGCTGCTTTTTTTGAATTTCAGTCTTTGATGCTATTTTATAATACTTCTCAAGCCACGTAGGCCTGTAAAATCGGTTTTCTAATAATTTATTTGGTTAACGAGATAGCAATATCAGCTACGTGTTTTGGGCCAAAAACGGCTTCAAAAATCCTCTATGTGTGCAAAGAAACACTTAACGTAGGTATTTTTATTTCGATGCGCGCCTCTTAGAATTGCGCTTCAATATGACACATCAAAATCCGCTAAGTGTTCTAGGAAGACCAACAGTGAAAATGATCTAGTAGAAGCATAAATCCGTCATGTGGCGAAAATTGATATAGCGGTATTAAGACTCAAAAAAAAATTCGCTATGTGACCAAATTCACTTTCAAAAATCCTAGTACCTGTTATATCGTAGAAAAAAGCAAAAAAAAAAAATATTTTATGATGTCTCGACATAAAGTCTAATTTTATGCATACTAAGTTTTTAAATGTTGTTATCAGTTTGGAAAAAAAATCAGTTTTTTTGCTTCTCCTGTAAAGTTGGGATTTTACCCACAGCAGATTTTGCAAGCGCAGCGACGATATAAAACACGCTGAAAAGTATTGGAACCAACAAAAAATATTTACAAAAACTTGTAAATAAAAAAAATGTTTACGTAGGTACATTTAAGTTTTTTTTAGTACCCAATTAACATTAATTTATTTTTCCAATTTCTGAACTCCAAAGTTTAACTACCCACCTGTCATTATACAGTAGAGTGTGCAAAAAACGGTGTTAGCATGTCCCTAACGATTTTCCTTTGTAGGGGTGCTCCGAGCCCCATCTGCCCTCTAATCCGCTATTCTTTGACAACCCTGAGGGGCTGCAACGTTATTGGCGTATTTTCTTCAACCCTTACTTTCTAAAGTGTCGTTAAACTCGCTTTCAAATTCCTTATAATGTTTTTAAGGTGGAGGAGGGTTATTCTGCGTACAGTGTTGATATTTTAGGGTTATATGGTTCGTTTCGGTGAATTAGTCGATTTGAATGAAAGTTGTCTTGAAAAACAAATAATAGTAAAGACTTATTTACATAACATCACGCCTTACATTCCTTGAAGGGTTCGGCAGAGGTGTTTTAGTACACCCTCGTTTCGCCAGCTATGTTTAAGTCCCATGTAATAGGGAACGAGCCTATTGCCATTAACCGGGCACAAATCCAGACTCCAGGCTGCTGAGAAATTCCTAATGGAAAAACCCAATAACACTTTGACCGACCTGGGGATCGAACCCAGGGCCCTATGCTCAGCAGTCGCGCTTGCGACTACTAAACCAACTAGGCAGTCAAATTAATATTAGAAAATTGTACGAATTTTATTTTCTCAGTAATCTCATAATTAAATCCAAATAGTTGCTTGCCTTCCATGCAGGAGGGTTTGAGTTCGATCGCGGCCCACACCTCTGATTTTTCGAATTCGTGATATCTGCGATCACTTGCATTAACGGTGAAGGAAAAAATTGCGAGGAAAACTGCATACCTGAGAGGACTCCAAAGAATTCTTAATGGTGTGTGTAGTCCAACAACCTGCACCAAGCCAACGTGGTGGACTAAGGTCTAAACCCTTCTCATTCTGAGAAGAGGCCCGTGCCCAGCAGTGGGCCCTTTGATTTTCTTTTTTTTTGCACATTTGTTTGAGTTTAATATTTGGCATAAGTACTCTAAACTAATAAATTATCATTTACTAAACTGTCTCAAGATTTCTCGAGGTAGACTTTTTCAAATTCTTTTCGAGTCACCGATTTTTTTATCAATTTACTGTTGACTCCAGTTGACTTGACACCAGCTGGTCAAAGAGGGCGATTCCTGAAGGGTGCTCGTTCAACCAAAAGTATATAACTAGAGTTATTAGGTGAAGGTCTTATATTAATTCTAGCGAGTTGTTTTTTTAAAGATACCACTGGCCAAATACTTAAACGGTACTCAATTTTAAGTTGCCGTTAAGTTTCGTGCTGTCACTGTCACTCTAAGGCGAAGTGACAGTGACAGCACGAAATTAACGACAGCTTAAAATTAAGTAGCGTTTAAATATTTGACCAAAATTGCTGTAGTGTAAATTAATGACAATCCTACTTATATTATATACAAGGTTAGTCGGAAAGGGGGTACTAAGCCGAAAGGGTGTTAAAGTACCTATAATAATGGATAACTTTTGTTCTACAACTTTCCCCAAAAGTCAATAGTTTAGGAGAAATAGCTGTTCAAAGATTTCATAAATAATACGCTAAATTCTATCTATCCTCAGCTATGATCAGTTGTGTTTACATTTTAGGTCATATTTGGGGTCACGGATTAGAAGCTCCATTTTCTGAATTCGTAACTAAAGCAGGGATGAAGAATTTTTGAAAAAACTTAAATAAAAATAATGTTGCTTTGAATTTTTTGTCGAATTTTTAAATTTTCGCACTTTGTTTAAAACAATCATCAGTGATACATTAAGTGGCCCGCGGCTTTGTACCCCCTTTCTGACTAACCTTGTACATGTGAAGGTTTGTGAAAATGGATGGATGGATGTTTGCTAATCAATCTATATATATAAAAGAAGAAGCTGACTGACTGACTGATCTATCAACAAACGGCTGGGGTCAGAAACTTGAAATTTTGACAGTAGGTTCATTTTGTGACGTAAACATCAATTAAGAAGGGATTTCTCGAAATTCAACCCCTAAGGGGGTGAAAAAAAATCACGCAAGCGAAGCTGCGGCCAAAAGCTAGTTACCCATAAACGGCTGAACAGATTTGGATAAAATTTGGCAAATAAACAAACTATGTCTTGGATTAATACATCTTCTTCTTCTTCTTCCTGCCTTTATCCCACACTAGGTGGGGTAGGCACAACATGTATTTCATAAATCCATGTTGTTAGAGGTTTTGGCTTATTGTTTTATGACCGGTTTTGGATTAATACATATGATAAGAAATCAATTCAAATTAAGATACATTTAGAAAACGTATTCCTCTCGTTTTCCTCTCTCGAATAAATGTAATATTTCTTCTCCAGACTGTACGCGAGTGTACTGTGACGTCACATATTCGCGAAGTATACACGAAAAGAAAATGTTTATAAAAATAATTTCTTTAGTCATGGTAAATAGTGTCCTAGAGTATCCTAGGTCATGGCTTCATGGCTCATTTACACCAGTTCAATTGTCGCCTTCGGCTTGCCGAAACGGCGCAGTCGGAGCGCGGTGCTTAGGGCCGAAACTCATTACCGCGATGCGACATTGCATTGTCAAAAACTGATTACTCAAACTATGGCAGCAAGACGCCTTACGGCGCAAAAGCGCGTCGTATCGCGGTTTTGTAAGCGTTTTTTGTTTTTTTTCTTCTCATCCACAAACGCCCAGATCCGGAACCATACCAATATTAGTTCCGTGCGGGAATCGAACCGACGTCCCGTCGCGTAGAAGCCAATCGCTCAGCCACTGCACCAAACTTGTCGTCACACAAGGCTGGTTGACACCTTCGAACCTATCAATCTGGGTAAATCAGCCATTAGCAGGAAGTGAATTGTGTGCAGATTGGGCTAATATTTAAAGAAGCTATCTCTTGCGTTTCCTTCATACAACATAATAATCCTATGATACTGAACTGAATATAGTGCAACATGTTGAGATAAATCACAACTGTTATCTAATAAAAAAACAGCGACCTGCAGCAAGAATGACTGTCTAGTCTACCCTCTAAACACACAGCAATCAGTTATAGGTAGTCGATCAATAACCCACAGGAAATGACAGTCCGCTCTATTCCTAGCCATAGGTATGACAGACCATAACGCAATATCCGCATAAAAAATATATAAAAGCACACTGCACGCCACTGTACATCTCTGACGTCAGTACCTTCATACGTGGCCACAAAACGGGCATAGAAATGTGTATATTATGTAAAACAACCGGCATGGCATAGGCCTGCCGTTTGAGTTTATTCGCACTTTTGCTCGCATTACTTTGTTAATACTGTTTTAATACTGAAGATTTTCCGCGTGCCTTATATCGGGCATTTAAATTAAGTGGCCTTTTATGGTTTCTTGTGTTGGTTAAGAGAGTTATAGGGTTATGTATTACGTGGTAGCGTAAATGGAAATAAGACGGGAAGCTAAAATTGTTTAAGTATGGATGAAAAATTACACGTTGTCGTGGATTCTAATGAGGTTAATAATTTCTCAACTAACTCGGGCTCGTGATTGTCGCGGTCAGCCCTTGGATGGGTGACCGTTTGTCAGACATGGAGACCCCTCCGTGCCTCAGAGAGCACGTTAAACCATCGGTTCCGGATGTTATAAGAATAACTATGACAGTCGTAATGGGTAGTCAGAAGCCCAAAAGTCTGACAACCGGTCTATCTTTAGGATATCGACATTGCCCAGTAACTGGGTTGCGGAGGTCCGACGGCAGTCGCTCCGTGTAAAATACTGGTTTTCAGCCGCATCTGGTTAGACTAGAAGCTGACCACAATATAGTTGGGAAAAGGCTTAGAGGAAAAAGATTATCATCTAACGACCTACCATTAAATTATTTGATTGAGGTTTTTATATTCTTGACAAAAATCATGAGAATTTTGTTTTTTATTTGTTGGTATTTTGTTTTGTTTTATCGGGCTTATAAATGATAAGTGATTTTCATTTCTGTAAATAAATCTGTTATATACACTTTTACAAGTCAATGTAATGTTTTTTTTAAGACTAGATGGTGCCGGCATTTCCTCTCTGACTAGCTCTGAGAAGAAAAGCCGAAACAAAGTCAGAGATTAAGGTCTCTTTTAAAGTCCAGGCATTTTGGTAGAAAAAACTGTGAATGTAACAATGTAGGGCATGTCTGGAATGGCCTTTTGAGCAAAATGCCATAGCGAGTTTGAGTTGATCTCAGGTGGGGTAAAGTGTTATTGGGTTTTTTCGTGTGGAATTTCCCAGTAGAAAGAAAGAAAGAAAGAAAGAAAAGTTATTTATTCGCGCCAACATGACGCACAAAATAAAATAAAAGTAACAAAACTGAAAAGAAGCTTGGGGAAAAATATGCGTCACATCCGCGCAAAACGGCCATCGCTCAGCATAATGCTGGGTCTCACGTGCGAGACAGAGCAGTGGCAGTCTAGAGTTTGGATTTGTGCCCGGTTGATGGCAATAGGCTCGCCCCCTATTACATGGGAAAACATAACGGCGAAATGAAGGTGTCACTATACACCTCTGTTCAATCCTTCGAGGAATACATGCGTGATGTTATGTACGTTTTGAAGTTGTATAGCGGACATTAGAAAACATACAATTGAAAAAGATTATATTGCAGAAGTAGTAATTAAAGCTCCTTGTAAAGGAGCACGTAAGCTCCTTGTGGAGGAGTACGTCCAGGGAAGTACCTACTAACACCATACCTGTTTCTGCCGCCATTGCAAGCAGCATTGCTATGTTCTGGTTTGAAGGGTATGGCTGCCGGTGCAATTACAGGCACACGAGATTCTACAACTACATACAACTTTGTCCCTAAGGTTAACAATGCATCAGCAATCCTATTGGTGTTGTAGGTGCATTATAGGGGGTGGTAACCACTTTTTGCGGGCCGCCAGTTGAATATAAATAATCCCTTTAAAAAAACATATAACGTTAACGGTTTTATCTTGCATCACCCCTGCAGCATCAGGATTTGAGGATTGAAGGTTGAAATTATTATAATGTTGTATTGTCATGGGATTTGAATTTGTGTGCGAAGTTTCAGAAAAATCGGTTAAGCAGAAGTAGTTGGAAAACCTGTCGCAAGATTTGAATCAAACAAACAAATATACGAAGTGAAGCTAATTAAAATCGTTTATTAAAAATATAAAACAAGTCAACGTTAGACTTAATAAAACAGGCCATTTTGAAACAAATTTCACTTTAAATTATTAAAATAATATTTGCACAAAATCCTATCTGAACCACGCGAAGTATTTGAAAACCGCAGACAATGTCAGACAAAAAATTAGCAATGCAAATGGCTATGAAGATTATTTCAAGTTTTTGAATTGTTCAACACTTTAAATGACTTCAGTAATATGATTTGAACGATAGTTTGTTGGTCCGGCGCCGCTTGCGTTTGGAAAACTTTTTAATCGACTTTGATGTTAATTTTCTTGGTTTTATTTACGGCTAGTGAAATAAAAAGAAAGAACTAGTCTGGCTCAAGGAACATTAAAATGGTAGGTAGATTTACAAGTTGAAAAAGACAGTTCTGGACTGATGGAAATTTCAACGATAGATCTGCGTCTATTCCCGAACGCGTTCAACCTGAATGTCTTCAAAGTTAGAGTTAACAGGCTTCTTCTGGGTAAGCTCACTCCATCGTAGACTTTGTCTGTCTCCTCTGACCTAGACTAGAGTCAAGAGCAAACCCATTTCAAATAAAAAAAAAAGATTGCTTGAAACAATCTTTAGCCTTGAATTTACTAGGGGACAATATGTTCTCCAACATGACGCGTAACATTGACTCTACGTGACGCTGTAACGTTGCATAATACCCCGCAACATTGCGTGCAGCAGCGTGTGGCAGTTCTACGTGACGCGGGATATGTTGCAAGCCGCCGCTTCGAGAGTGGGCGCAACGCAGATGTGTGCCAGCAAATTGTCCCGGGATATTCACGTAGATGTCCCGCGTCAAATCTCACGGCATGTTGCTCCATATGTCCTTTAGTGATTCTAAGGATTTAAGATTGCAAATCCAGCTGACAAAACAAAATATAATTTGAGTTTCACTGGATCAAGAAAGGAAGGTGGTCAGACCAGTATTTTAACTATTTTTATCTTTTTATTAATTAAACCTTTCTTAAAGCCTCGTATCCACGAGGCAACATTTGGCTCACGACATGTTGCACAACATGTTGCTCAACGTGTTGAAAGTCAGCGCGAAGCTTTTGTTTAACAACATTGTCTGTCTACACATGATTTCCTTCGCATCAGTCGTAGACAACATGTCGCTAGAGGAACTAGTGTTAATTTCAGCGGCGGTAGTTATAATTTTATCGAAAAATGAATCATGAAGAAAAAAGCCACGTTGGTGGGTTAGAAATTACTTACAAAATAAAGAAAATGTATTCAGTGTATTCGTTACACCACACGGTCATTTCTGCGCGTCACGCCTGCACTCGACAACATTGGATGCTCAACTGCATGTTGCACCGAAACAAACAACAAGCCGTGCGTCATGTTGCGCGTCAGCAGTCAACGTCGCACAATGTTGTGCAATCCTGCCGAACATGTTGAGCGTCACGTGTTGCTCGTCAATAGTTGCCTAGTGGATACGAGGATTTAGTCTTGATAATTAAAAGAATAATGGCCTAATACTCGGTACCTCATTTTAACTTGCCGTTAATTTCGTGCTGTTACTCTCACTTCGCCTTAAAGTGACAGGGACAGCACGAGACTTAACGCAACTTAGAATTAAGTACAGTTTGAGTATTTGGCCATAAATATTATAATTCTAATTCACAGTCACCCTTCATTTTTGTGAACGTATTTGCATACATTTAAATAACTTGAACTCAATGATGTCTGGTAACTTTAATAACTAAACTCATATATTATGACTTATGACTAGGTATGTGAATTTCAAGTAGGTACTTAGGTCTCAAAATGAAGTGGATTTTTTATATTAAAGTCACACTTGATTGATTTGATGATCAATGTTAGTGTCAGAAAATAAGCAATTTGCGAGAGTGATGTGTTCAGCAGCGCTATGAAATACAGGTAGGGGTTTTTTTTTAGAAAAATTCTAGCGCCTATTTACATCCACCAGAAGTAGTTTTGTTCCATGTAGAGCTAACAAATTGCCACAACCATTGTTATTAACGAATCTAACCAACAATTGAAGATGCTAAGTACGTCCGGTGCTCTGGGCAGTTAAGGCTGAGCATCCACCAGAGCTGTGCTAAGCTGCGTAGCGAGGATTGTGTTTTGTAAGCACCAATAGAATCACTTCATTTACCTAGCTCTGCTCTGCGCAGCTCTGGTGGATATGGGCTTAGCGGAGCGAGGTTTTTATTCATACAAAACAAGAGAGAAATGCGAGCGAGGGATGTGTTGCGAGGAATGTGTTGCGAGGAATGTGTTGCGATGAATGTGTTGCGAGAAATGTGTTGCGAGGAATTGTTGCGAGGAATGTGTACCACTCCTGCCACACGGTTCTCTATTTTAATTCCTACGATTTTATGTCATAATTTAACATTGCATAATGTTACTTGTCCTAACATTAGTTACGCATAATACTCATTTGCCATAACTTTTTAATCATAATTTTTTAATCCTATTTACTATAAGCATAATATTTAATAAGCATAATATCCAAAAGCATAAGTTTACTTAAGCATAACGACGCATAACCATAACTATTATAAGCATAAAATAACATAAACCTAACCTAACCTAACCTAACTTAATATAAATACATAAATATTCGTAAAGTACGTTTCCTTTATGCTTTTTGATCATTATCACAAATAACTATTAGACAAATAAACAATATGCTTTACAACTTTATGCATATCAAAGTTATGAATATAAACAATAGGATATACAATATTTATACTTAATAACACAATATGCTAAAAGCAATTATGGCACACTATTATTATGACAAAGAAAATTATGCCTAACTTATTATGACAATTTAAATTAGAACAAAAACCATTATGAGAAAAAAAGGGATCCCCTGCCACACCACCCTCATAATCGAAAAGAGTCCGCTACCTATCCTCGCACCGCTCATTTGTACACATTAACACATTACGCATTCCTCACACAGCCCTGGTGGAAAGGGTCACACCGTTTCACATCCTCGATACACATTTTCGCACCGCACATTTTCAACGCACAGCTCTGGTGGATGTCCAGCTTTACTCAGCTACCAACCTTAGTGACTGGTTAATCTTTCCATCACGAAAGAAGAGAACAATCCAACAAAATTAATTAATGACATAACATAACATCACGCCTTATATTCCCCGAAGGGTTCGGCAGAGGTGTTTTTAATACATCGTCGTTTCGCCATTAAGTCCCATGTAATAGAGGGCGAGGCTATTGCCATTAACCGGGAACAAATCCAGACTCCAGGCTGCTACTGAGAAATTCCTAATGGAAAAACCCTATAACACTGCCCGACCTGGGGATCGAACCCAAGACGCGCTTGCGACCACTAGACTAACAGGGCAGTCTCATGAGTCCCATGAGGACCCCATTATTTACCTGGTTACATTATCCAAAATAGTTACTTTTTCGAATTCCGAAATCAGCGATGCAATTTCTTGTTGGAATATTATTCAAAGTTCTCATTTGTCATCGTTGCGAACGCCAAAAGCTGAACACATTTCCCAAAAGTCAATTTCGAAAAAGAAACTCTGTAACACGTTTGGCATATTCACATAACATAACATCACGCCTATATTCCCCGAAGGGTTGGGCAGAGGTGTATAGTAACACCCTCATTTTGCCGTTATGTTTAAATCCCATGTAATAGGGGGCGAGCTTTTTTCCGTTAACCGGGCCCAAATTCAAACTCCGGGCTGCTACTGAGGAATTCCACACGAAAAAACCCAACAACGCTGACCGACCCGGGGATCGAACCTAGGACCTCACGATCAGCAGTCGCGCTTGCCATCACTAGACTAACGAGGCTTAACATATTACACAAAAGTCAATTTCGAAAAAGAAACTCTGTAACACGTTCGCCATATTCCCGAATGCAAAAGACAAATAACTTATACAATTCGTCTTTGTGAGCAGAAACATCATTTACACCCCTTTGTCGTGCGAATACAAAGCGTATTTGATGTGCTAAAAGTTTCTTTACGTTTGTATTATGTCTGTTCACATTTGAATATTTTAAAGACAGAAAATTTGGAAAATATAACATGTATGTGATCCGAAATCTATTGGCTTTTTTTGCAATCGATACAGGGTGAAAAATAGCCTTAACGAAGCCGAAGTACATACTGTACATCAAACTAAGTAACATACAGCAAAAATAATTGCTGGTAAACGACTTTTATTTTTTGGTATTAAAAACAGTTTTTAATTGTAGCGCGCAATGGAAGCGCGCGCGCAGCGGTCTGTGCCTACATTTAAAAAATGTTGATGATGTTTGTATAGAAGAATGTTTAGTAAAACCATTTAAACTAAATTTTCATGAAAAACGTACAAAAATACCTTTGACCTTCAATATATCCATAATCAGTCGGTTCCCAGGTATGGCCCAATCCAAAAAAAACATCGTAATAATGGGAAGAATACGTGGTTCTCGGCTTTGTTAAGGGTAGGTATTTTTACACCCGATATTATCACTAGCACTTAGCCCCCGACTTCGTTCGCGTCAATTTTGTTACAAACTTCCATCCCCTATTTTACCCCTTTAGAGGTAGAATTTCCAAAAGTCCTTTCTTAGTGGATGCCTACGTCACAAAAGGAACCTACTGTCCAAATTTCATGTTTCCAGCTTCAGTGGTTTAGACATTGGTGAATCAGTCAGTCAGGACAAGTAATTATATTATTTGTATAGATTATAACTAAAGCTAATACCTTAAAAAATCTTTTAAGTTAAACAGTTTTATCATGCAGTACCCCTGCAGCATCAGGATTTGAGGATTGAAGGTTGAAATGATTATAATGTTGTATTGTCATAGGAATTTAATTTGTGTGCGAAGTTTCAAAAGAATCTGTTAAGCAGAAGTAGTTGAAAAATCTGTCGCAATATTTGAGACAAATAAACAAACAAATATACGAAGTAAAACTAATTTAAAACGTTTAAAAATGACTCCTTAACCCAGTGAAACTAAAAATATTGGTCGAATACGGTTGTGACGTCACATGACACGACATAAGGCCGCCAAAATGATCGCCGCTTGAATAATTATTATCGTAAGTAGACATAGAAATTTTCAAAATAAATTGTTTCTTTAATTTTCAGCAGAAATTAGGTATTATATGCTGTCGCTCCCGAAAAAAATTAAGTTTCTCTCCTTCCATCAGCAATATTGTTGATCATTATAACGAGACTGTCAACTAAAACCATAGAGGTTGTCTTAAAAATATGACAGCTAATATTTTACTGAATTCCTTGCAGGTAAACGGTGGCTCCCTGCAGTTGCAGCCGGCGTAAGGAGCTTATAGTCTATTATTTTGAGATTTGACTTATTTTGAAGGAAGATTTTGTCTGGCCGAAAGTGTTGCAGAGAAATGTAAGCTAAATTGGTTCTTATGAATAGGACTATGGTGGTGTATTTTGAATGGCAATGACATTAAATCTGATCTAGGTACTACAAATACAGGGTTACTTCGAGTAAACTGGTGCAACTTTACATGATTACTAAGTAGATAAATATCATTGACTGCCTTGTTGGTCTAGAGGTTGCAACCGCGACTGCTGTGCATTGGGTATTGGGTTCGAACTCCAGGTCAGGCAGTGTTATTGGGTTTTTCCATTAGGAATTTCTCAATAGCAGCTCGGTGTCTGGATTTGTGCCCGGTTAATAGCAATAGGCTCCCCTATTACTGGAACTTAAACATAAATGGCGAAACGAGGGTGTACTTAAAAACACCTCTGCCGAACCCTTTTTTTTTTTTTACTTGGGGAAATCCTCATGGACTTTCCCCCGTCTGGGGAAGACGGGGGGGGTGTGCCGGACTCTTACTGGCTAAAACCACCACGGTGTCCCTCCTTCTGACCTAAGGCCGGGGTCGCGGGATTCGCTATTGCATGCACCGCAACCCCCAGGGTAGGGTTCGGCAACCTCTGCCGAACCCTACGGGGAATACAAGGCGTGATGTTATGTTATAAATACCATTAACTAGCATCTACTCGCAACTTCGCTTGCGTAGTTTTTCTCACCTTCTTCGAGGAGGAATTTTGAAAAATTCTTCCATGGTGGATGCCTACGTTATAAAAGGTCAAAATTTCAAGTTTATGGCCCCAGCGGTTTAGGCTGTGCGTTGATAGATCAGTCAGTCAGTTTCTCCTTTTACAGACAGAACACATACAACCAACGACGTTGAAATAAATAGACATGATCTCGTTTAGGCAACGTGTGCCAAATGCGTTGACGCAATAAGGTTCAAACTACCGCTAGTCAGCTGTCAAATTCAATGCCACAGTGGTTCTAGAACCACAACTCGTTGATACCATTGTTATCGGTAGCTGGTAACACTAGACAATGTTGATAAAGGAGGGTAGTCATCAAAATGAATCAACGTACCCGACGTTATAAAAACAGTGGTCATTTGACGGAGCAGACCACCTCGCCAGCGAGGCCCATCGCGACGTCCCACCGCCGCCGCCGTCCATGATCCACTGTTCTCACCCGCCGCAGCCGCGGAGCCGGTCATCTTTTCTGACTCCGCAGTCACACCGTTAATTCAGTTCTCATCAAACTGTCTCCCTCCCAGTTCTCTCGCAAGCAACACCCTAAGCCGAGGTCCGAGTCCCATTAGGGGTCGCCCTTAGTGCTGTTGTTGCTAGCTAGTCATGATGTTAGTAGTAGTAAGCTTAGGTTAAGTATTTAATCTCGACCCCATTGGTTAGAGACCCTTCAGGTCTCGCCAATAACTGCCCGGTTACGTAGAAACGGTCCGAAAGACCGCTACAAGAAGTCGATAAGAAAAAAAAAACGTAGCAAAGGATTCCATGTCGAACAGCCGAAGAAGTCTGACCTTTTGTATCTGATTACCTTGTCCTTATTTTATGATAATTATTGTGTAAATTATTATATAGTGAACTAGCTTCTGTAACTAACCACTAACCTAAATATAAGCACTCTCACTGGTGGAGAGTCTATGTTGGTTTCATTTACTTTTTTGCCATATCCGCAATCCTGACAGACCGATATTAGCTTTAACTGTAATGGTAGATTTATCTCTACAAGGTTCTCTGTCTGTATTTTACAACACATGTTATTCTTCTAAACAGCGTATCTCGTACGTAAGAACATATTATATGCCTACAACTAACAGTAGCGAAGAGCGCGCAAATAGTAGGTACCTATTATCTGTAAAACTGTCAAAGGTGCTGTTTATACAGACATCTTATTTATTTCGCATATAGCAGAGAGCCCGACCGTGTAAGGAAGGCTGTGGCAATATTGTACCCTCCCTGTTATCAGTATTTGCACAGAACAATGTTATGTTATTGTTTATTTTATGAGCTACTGTTAATCGGATTATGTCTGAAGATTTGGTTATTGTTCAGCGAATGCATTAAGCTTCATATCCACTAGGCAACATTTGGCGCACGACATGTTGCACAACATGTTGCTCAACGTGTTGAAAGTCAGCGCGAAGCTTTTGTTTAGCAACATTGTCTGTCTACACATGATTTCACTCGCATCAGTCGTAGACAACATGTCGCTAGAGGAACTAGTGTTGATTTCAGCGGCGGTAGTTATAATTTTATCGAAAAATTAATCAAAAAGAAAAAAGCCACGTTGGTGGGTTAGAAATTACTTACAAAATAAAGAAAATGTATTCAGTGTATTCGTTACACCACACGGTCATTTCTGCGCGTCACGCCTGTACTCGACAACATTGGATGCTCAACTGCATGTTGCACCGAAACAAACAACAAGCCGTGCGTCATGTTGCGCGTCAGCAGTCAACGTCGCACGATGTTGTGCAATCCTGCCGAATATGTTGAGCGTCACGTCTTGCTCGTCAATTGTTGCCTAATGGATACGAGGATTTAGTCTTGATAATTAAAAGAATAATGGCCAAATACTCGAACGTAACTCAATTTAAATTGCCGTTAATTTCGTGCCATCACTGTCATTTCGCCTTAAAATGACAGGGACAGCACGGGACTTAACGCAACTTAGAATTAAGTACAGTTTGAGTATTTGGCCATAAATATTATAATTCTAATTCACAGTCACCCTTCATTTTTGTGAACGTATTTGCATACATTTAAATAACTTGAACTCAATGATGTCTGGTAACTTTAATAACTAAACTCATATATTATGACTTATGAATAGGTACGTGAATTTCAAGTAGGTACTTAGGTCTCAAAATTAAGTGGATTTTTATATTGAAGTCACACTTGATTGATTTGATGATCAATGTTAGTGTCAGAAAATAAGCAATTTGCGAGAGTGATGCGTTCATCAGTGCTATGAAATACAGGTAGGGGTTTTTTTTTAGAAAAATTCTAGCGCCTAGCTTCATCCACCAGAAGTAGTTTTGTTCCATGTAGAGCTAACAAATTGCCACAACCATTGTTATTAACGAATCTAACCAACAATTGACGATGCTAAGTACGTCCGGTGCCCTGGGCAGTTAAGGCTGAGCATCCACCAGAGCTGTGCTAAGCTGCGTAGCGAGGATTGTGTTTTGCACCAATAGAATCACTTCATTTACCTAGCTCCGCTCTGCGCAGCTCTGGTGGATATGGGCTTAGCGGAGCGAGGTTTTTATTCATACAAAACAAGAGAGAAATGCGAGCGAGGAATGTGTTGCGAGGAATGTGTTGCGATTAATTTGTTGCGAGGAATGTGTTGCGAGGAATTGTTGCGAGGAATGTGTTGCGAGGAATGTGTTACGAGGAATGTGTACCACTCCTGCCACACCACCCTCATATTCGAAAAGAGTCCGCTACCTATCCTCGCACCGCTCATTTGTACACATTAACACACTACGCAATACACATTACGCATTCCTCGCACAGCCCTGGTGGAAAGGGTCACACCGTTTCACATCCTCGATACACATTTTCGCACCGCACATTTTCAACGCACAGCTCTGGTGCATGTCCAGCTTTACTCAGCTACCGACCTTAGTGACTGGTTAATCTTTCCATCACAAAAGAAGAGAACAATCCAACAAAATTAATTAATGACATAACATAACATCACGCCTTATATTCCCCGAAGGGTTCGGCAGAGGTGTTTTTAATACATTGTCGTTTCGCCATTAAGTCCCATGTAATAGAGGGCGAGGCTATTGCCATTAACCGGGAACAAATCCAGACTCCAGGCTGCTACTGAGAAATTCCTAATGGAAAAACCCTATAACACTGCCCGACCTGGGGATCGAACCCAAGACGCGCTTGCGACTACTAGACTAACAGGGCAGTCTCATGAGTCCCATGAGGACCCCATTATTTACCTGGTTACATTATCCAAAATAGTTACTTTTTCGAATTCCGAAATCAGCGATGCAATTTCTTGTTGGAATATTATTCAAAGTTCTCATTTGTCATCGTTGCGAACGCCAAAAGCTGAACACATTTCCCAAAAGTCAATTCCGAAAAAGAAACTCTGTAACACGTTTGGCATATTCACATAACATAACATCACGCCTATATTCCCCGAAGGGTTGGGCAGAGGTGTATAGTAACACCCTCATTTTGCCGTTATGTTTAAATCCCATGTAATAGGGGGCGAGTTTTTTTCCGTTAACCGGGCCCAAATTCAAACTCCGGGCTGCTACTGAGGAATTCCACACGAAAAAACCCAACAACGCTGACCGACCCGGGGATCGAACCTAGGACCTCACGATCAGCAGTCGCGCTTGCCATCACTAGACTAACGAGGCTTAACATATTACACAAAAGTCAATTTCGAAAAAGAAACTCTGTAACACGTTCGCCATATTCCCGAATGCAAAAGACAAATAACTTATACAATTCGTCTTTGTGAGCAGAAACATCATTTACACCCCTTTGTCGTGCGAATACAAAGCGTATTTGATGTGCTAAAACTTTCTTTACGTTTGTATTATGTCTGTTCACATTTGAATATTTTAAAGACAGAAAATTTGGAAAATATAACATACATGTGATCCGGAATCTATTGGCTTTTTTTTGCAATCGATACAGGGTGAAAAATAGCCTTAACGAAGCCGAAGTACATACTGTACATCAAACTAAGTAACATACAGCAAAAATAATTGCTGGTAAACGACTTTTATTTTTTGGTATTAAAAACAGTTTTTAATTGTAGCGCGCAATGGAAGCGCGCGCGCAGCGGTCTGTGCCTACATTTAAAAAATGTTGATGATGTTTGTATAGAAGAATGTTTAGTAAAACCATTTAAACTAAATTTTCATGAAAAACGTACAAAAATACCTTTGACCTTCAATATATCCATAATCAGTCGGTTCCCAGGTATGGCCCAATCCAAAAAAAACATCGTAATAATGGGAAGAATACGTGGTTCTCGGCTTTGTTAAGGGTAGGTATTTTTACACCCGATATTATCACTAGCACTTAGCCCCCGACTTCGTTCGCGTCAATTTTGTTACAAACTTCCATCCCCTATTTTACCCCTTTAGGGGTAGAATTTCCAAAAGTCCTTTCTTAGTGGATGCCTACGTTACAAAAGGAACCTACTGTCCAAATTTCATGTTTCCAGCTTCAGTGGTTTAGACATTGGTGAATCAGTCAGTCAGGACAAGTAATTATATTATATGTATAGATTATAACTAAAGCTAATACCTTAAAAAATCTTTTAAGTTAAACAGTTTTATCATGCAGTACCCCTGCAGCATCAGGATTTGAGGATTGAAGGTTGAAATGATTATAATGTTGTATTGTCATAGGAATTTAATTTGTGTGCGAAGTTTCAAAAGAATCTGTTAAGCAGAAGTAGTTGAAAAATCTGTCGCAATATTTGAGACAAATAAACAAACAAATATACGAAGTAAAACTAATTTAAAACGTTTAAAAATGACTCCTTAACCCAATGAAACTAAAAATATTGGTCGAATACGGTTGTGACGTCACATGACACGACATAAGGCCGCCAAAATGATCGCCGCTTGAATAATTATTATCGTAAGTAGACATAGAAATTTTCAAAATAAATTGTTTCTTTAATTTTCAGCAGAAATTAGGTATTATATGCTGTCGCTCCCGAAAAAAATTAAGTTTCTCTCCTTCCATCAGCAATATTGTTGATCATTATAACGAGACTGTCAACTAAAACCATAGAGGTTGTCTTAAAAATATGACAGCTAATATTTTACTGAATTCCTTGCAGGTAAACGGTGGCTCCCTGCAGTTGCAGCCGGCGTAAGGAGCTTATAGTCTATTATTTTGAGATTTGACTTATTTTGAAGGAAGATTTTGTCTGGCCGAAAGTGTTGCAGAGAAATGTAAGCTAAATTGGTTCTTATGAATAGGACTATGGTGGTGTATTTTGAATGGCAATGACATTAAATCTGATCTAGGTACTACAAATACAGGGTTACTTCGAGTAAACTGGTGCAACTTTACATGATTACTAAGTAGATAAATATCATTGACTGCCTTGTTGGTCTAGAGGTTGCAACCGCGACTGCTGTGCATTGGGTATTGGGTTCGAACTCCAGGTCAGGCAGTGTTATTGGGTTTTTCCATTAGGAATTTCTCAATAGCAGCTCGGTGTCTGGATTTGTGCCCGGTTAATAGCAATAGGCTCCCCTATTACTGGAACTTAAACATAAATGGCGAAACGAGGGTGTACTTAAAAACACCTCTGCCGAACCCTTTTTTTTTTTTTTACTTGGGGAAATCCTCATGGACTTTCCCCCGTCTGGGGAAGACGGGGGGGTGTGCCGGACTCTTACTGGCTAAAACCACCACGGTGTCCCTCCTTCTGACCTAAGGCCGGGGTCGCGGGATTCGCTATTGCACTCTGCCGAACCCTACGGGAATACAAGGCGTGATGTTATGTTATAAATACCATTAACTAGCATCTACTCGCAACTTCGCTTGCGTAATTTTTCTCACCTTCTTCGAGGAGGAATTTTGAAAAATTCTTCCATGGTGGATGCCTACGTTATAAAAGGTCAAAATTTCAAGTTTATGGCCCCAGCGGTTTAGGCTGTGCGTTGATAGATCAGTCAGTCAGTTTCTCCTTTTACAGACAGAACACATACAACCAACGACGTTGAAATAAATAGACATGATCTCGTTTAGGCAACGTGTGCCAAATGCGTTGACGCAATAAGGTTCAAACTACCGCTAGTCAGCTGTCAAATTCAATGCCACAGTGGTTCTAGAACCACAACTCGTTGATACCATTGTTATCGGTAGCTGGTAACACTAGACAATGTTGATAAAGGAGGGTAGTCATCAAAATGAATCAACGTACCCGACGTTATAAAAACAGTGGTCATTTGACGGAGCAGACCACCTCGCCAGCGAGGCCCATCGCGACGTCCCACCGCCGCCGCCGTCCATGATCCACTGTTCTCACCCGCCGCAGCCGCGGAGCCGGTCATCTTTTCTGACTCCGCAGTCACACCGTTAATTCAGTTCTCATCAAACTGTCTCCCTCCCAGTTCTCTCGCAAGCAACACCCTAAACCGAGGTCCGAGTCCCATTAGGGGTCGCCCTTAGTGCTGTTGTTGCTAGTGTTGGTTTCATTTACTTTTTTGCCATATCCGCAATCCTGACAGACCGATATTAGCTTTAACTGTAATGGTAGATTTATCTCTACAAGGTTCTCTGTCTGTATTTTACAACACATGTTATTCTTCTAAACAGCGTATCTCGTACGTAAGAACATATTATATGCCTACAACTAACAGTAGCGAAGAGCGCGCAAATAGTAGGTACCTATTATCTGTAAAACTGTCAAAGGTGCTGTTTATACAGACATCTTATTTATTTCGCATATAGCAGAGAGCCCGACCGTGTAAGGAAGGCTGTGGCAATATTGTACCCTCCCTGTTATCAGTATTTGCACAGAACAATGTTATGTTATTGTTTATTTTATGAGCTACTGTTAATCGGATTATGTCTGAAGATTTGGTTATTGTTCAGCGAATGCATTAAGCTTCGTATCCACTAGGCAACATTTGGCGCACGACATGTTGCACAACATGTTGCTCAACGTGTTGAAAGTCAGCGCGGAACTTTTGTTTAGCAACGTTGTCTGTCTACATTATGATTTCGCTCGCATCAGTCGTCGACAACATGTCGTTAGAGGAACTAGTGTTGATTTCAGCGGCGGTAGTTATAATTTTATCGAAAAATTAATCAAGAAGAAAAAAGCCTCGTTGGTGGGTTAGAAATTACTTACAAAATAAAGAAAATGTATTCAGTGTATTCGTTACACCACACGGACATTTCTGCGCGTCACGTCTGCACTCGACAACATTGGATGCTCAACTGCATGTTGGACCGAAAGAAACAACAAGCCGTGCGTCATGTTGCACGCCAGCTGGCAACGTCGCGCGATGGTGTTCAGTGCTGCCGAACATGTTGAGCATCACGTGTTGCGCGTCAATTATTGCCTAGTGGATACGAGGCTTTATCTAATATTAAGACACTGTGTTCAGAGCTTAGATCAACGCGGTCACCGAAGACTTGGTATCGGTGGCTTCGTTACTGAAGGTTTAGAGAGTACATCTTCAGATGGGTAGACTGGAAACCGAACCCGCCAAGTTGGGAAAACAGAGATAAAAGAAGAGAGTAAAGAAAAGAGAGAAAAATATTCATCTTTGAACTGCAGATTCGGCGTGTGAAATGCAATTTTGGATAGATTATTATTTGGATAACAAAAAGACACATCTCGACTGGAATAGAACCCAAGTTATACTGACTGAATTACAGCAATGATAGCTTGGTATGACCGTCGGACTGCCAAGTCATTGATCTCGAGTTCGGACCCAAGGCACGCATCTCTCACTTTTCGGATTCATGTGCGTATTGTCTAATTATCACTTGTTAAAAAACGGCGAAGAAAAACGAAAACATCGTGAGGAAAAATTATGTCTGTGAGATAATTCTCGACGGCATTTGAAGCCAAGTCAGAGGCCCATGGCGGCATAAACTCTAACACCAGGTTGGTCATTAACCACACGAAAAAGAAGAAAAAAGAACTAACCGAACTACAACAGAAAAACGCTGTTTCTAGAAAGAAACCGAAGCCTGACTGGAAAGAAACAATAATGAAGAAAAAATATATAGCTTTTAAAGATATAACTAAACCTTCACCATTGACGCACCGAAAATTCACTTCCAAAATTTTGAAGCAGCCTTCAAATCTGTTAAATGTTCTAAAGCCTATAAAATCAAAGTCGGTAAACGTCAGGGGTGACAAATGAACGGACTGTTGTTCGGCTGGTGCCTGTAAAAGTTGATTGTCTTTTATGATCGACGGTACTAAGATGTGGTGGGTGGTGGATGTGGTATCTTCTATTAAATAAATTGTTTATTTAGTATAAAAGACAAACAGCAGAATCGTGTAGGGGTGCATCTATCATTACAGTTATAGCTAATATCGGTCTGTCAGGATTGCGAGCATGGTAAATAAAGTAAATGAAACCAATATGGACTCTCCACCACTGAGAGTAAATATTTGGGTTTGTGGTTAGTTACAGAAGTTAGTTCACAATATATCACAATGTTATAATAATAATAATAGCACAAAATAAGGACAAGCAAATCAGATATAAAAGGTCAAACTCCTTCGGCTGATCGACATAGAAAGCTTTGCTCCGTCGAATGACCACTGTTTTTATAACGTCGGGTACGTTGATTCATCTTGAGGACTACCCTTCTTTATCAACATTGTACAGTGTTACCAGCTACCGACAACTTTAGTTTTCTGTGATCGTTCGTTTGAGCGTTCTATCAGGGGACCCGTGTTCATTGGCTTTTACAGTCTCATGATGACCTGAATCTGTGATTTAGATATTTATAGCTGTACCTTCCTAAGGTTGGCATTTTCCATCAGGTGGGTAGTGGGCTTGTTTGCCAACAGATTAGGCACCCATTAGGTTACATAAAACATATTTTTATATTTTAGCGACTTTCTTTATAGATATTATAATTAACCAATGAATAGGAAGTTTCTGTGATCTGACGTAGGAAGTGTTGTTCTACCTAGCCTTTTTCCAACTATGTTGGGGTCAGCTTCCAGTCTAACCAGATGCGGCTGAATACCAGTATTTTACACGGAGCGACTGCCATTAGAACTGTGCAACCTAATTATTGGGCAATGCCGATATCTTTTACTTTTGGGCTTCTGACTTCCCGAAACGGCTGTCATAGGTATTCGTATGACACCCGGGACCGACAGTTTAACGTGCTCTCCGAAGCACGGAGGAGTCTCGATGAGTAGCGAATGGTCACCCATTCACGAACTGACCACGGCAAGCGCAGTTTAATCTCGCAAATCGTATGATCCGCGCTTTTGGTAATTAGCCATGAGCCCCCGAGGTAGGAAGTATTTTTATTCAAAAAGTACATACCATAATCTTTGCATAAATTACTGTCTTATATTTACTTTATTCCTCTTTTTATGCAGAGGAAAGAAAGTCCTGATACTAGAAGAGTGTTAAATATGAATGTGGATGGATACACAAGTAGAGGTAAGCAAAAAAAAGACGGATAGATTGTGTGAAGGAAGATGTGGGTAAGAAAGAAGTGAGGACTGAGATGACGGCTGATAGAGGAGAGTGGAAGAGTAATACATGTTGTGCCGACCCCACCTAGTGTGGGATAAGGGCAGGGAGACGAGATGATGACTTTATTCCCGTTTCATAGTTCTATAACCAAGATAATAAAGTATCCAATATTCCTTCCTACTTCCCTCATCTGACTGTCACTAAGGATCCATCGGAGCGGACTGAAGGAGGCTTTTACTGAAACTTATGACGGCCCGTCTTCAGAGTTTTAAGTCATCCCCGTTTGAAAGGCTTCGAGTAATAGGTTGTGTATTTATAGACCGTTACATTTAAGATGGGTGGCTATATCTGTATATAGTTAATGGTTATGCGTTAAGGATGCAAAGAGGTTGGTAAAGGTTACTTCAATTTGTTTAAAAAAATAATGGTGGTACATGAGAACTACGCAGCATGACGATGTCTAGCAGACTACAGCGACAACCTATGACAACTCTCAAAACTAACGTCACAAATTCTGCATCGCGATATCAAAATTTGACACGCAGATAGTATAATATATACAACTTCCCAACATCAACCGTTGGGCAGTAGCCCGCCAGGCATAAGACCCGCCTGGATGGAGGAACCTCCCTCTTCGTTGGAAGACCACCATACCTCGTTCCTCCATATTGGTGACCCCGACGACCACAACTGGTCACCAGCTGGTGACTACAGTTGTACAGTCTTTATGCTTCTGTAAAAGTATGCACTGCGCCCGATCCAAATTCTAGAAAATACGATCCGAACAAGCAGCTGTACTACATTTGGGAGCAATGAATTCGGGTCACCTACATAAACCTTAATATATTTTGGAAAACATTGTTTAACATTTTAACATTGTTTTGTTTATGTTGGTGACACAGATTCATTGCTCCCGAGTGTATTTGTATGAACGGTTGTATACTACATTCGATCCGAATTTTGAAGATTCACAGCCGAGTTAGGTAGGTAGGTAGGCCTCCCACTAGGTGGATCTACGACATTGTGAAAATCGCGGGCAACCGATGGATGCAAATGGCGGATTGTCGTTCGATGTGGCCGTCTAAGGGGGAGGCCTTTGTTCAGCAGTGGACGTCTTCAGGCTGATGATAACAGCCGAATTTCCTGGGATCATATTTTCTGGGATTTGAATGGGATGCCTACTCCGCAAGTGCTTTTAAGGATGAAACTGTCTTGAAGGATGTGGTTTTGACATCAGATCTTGACGACAAGGACAATAATAATGGACGCGTCTTTTTATAGATTTCCATAATTTAGCAGTTTTGATCCGGTTTCTGTATGTGTATGTAATGCAGTGTTTTCACACCTAATAGAGGTATAATAATCCCTTAAAAACCGTTGTAACTTGAACGGTTTCATCTTGCAGTACCCCTGCAGCATAAGGATTAGAGGATTGAAGGTCGAATTATGATGTTGTAATGTCATGGGCATTGAATTTGTGTGCGAAGTTTCAGGAGAATCGGTTAGGCAGAAGTAGTTTGACAAAACATTTGGTGCAGTAGCTGACTGATTGGCTACTACGTTACGGGTCGTGGTATTTGTGCATGTGAAGATTTGTGTCTTTAAACGCAACCACGATACAAGAGAAATCCTAGTGTGGGGCAACGATTTCTTTTTCAAAGAAAGGAAAGAAAGAAAGAAAGTTGACTGTCGCAAGATTTTGAATCAAACATACAAATGTACGGAGTGAAAATAATTATAAAATCGTTTAAAAACTACTGTTCTGTTACTTCAACAAGGAGAACAGATGTGGACTTCAGTATAAAAGAGGCCATATTGAAATCTTACTAGCAACCATGTCCCGCTGTCAGTGAACATCACTATCACGCTAAAACATAGGCGTGGTCAGACAGAGAGCGTGGCTGGGTGTGATATTCTCGTCGCGTGTCGATCGCGTGCTCTTGACGTACGAATTACTATGGAAGACGCCACACAGAGACTGCCACCCGAAGCATGGCGTGGTGCGGCAGTCTCTGTGGGGCATCTTCCGTACATAGTCATAGTAATTCGCACGCCAAAAGCACGCGATCAACACGCGACGTGAATATCACACCCAGCCACGCTCTCTATTTGACCACGCCTTTAAGCGGGACACGTTTCTTTATCTTTACATAGACAAAGTCAAAGTTAAAACAAAGTCGCTCCCGCTGTCTGTACGCTTAGATCTTTTAAACTACGCAACGGATTCTAATGCAGTTTTCAGCAATAGATAGAGTGATTCAAGAGGAAGGTTCAGAGACCCCACATTAGTATCTACATTGCACCCGTGCGAAGCCTATATTATTAAAAAAAAGTTTCTCTATCCACACAGGTGTGTATCGATCGCTTAAAACTTGGAGAGCGACACCTGAATTATCTTCCCCATAAATATTTATAGGTATACCTTCGACTTTTCCGTTACCTACACTTTCTTATTTCCTCATTTAAATATCGTGAGGATAATACGGGGTATTTTCCTCAGCAATATCCTGATATCCCCACGGATATTATTGTTACAAATATTTTTTGTGGATTATGTAAAAATAAAAGGTATTACTTATGATCTTATAGAAGTTGTAAAGTGCCCTGTAAACTATCAAATTTGTTTGACTTTGATGGTCAAACTTCACGTTCTTATCAAACAATAGCTTAAACGATCAAACCAAAGATAAAACAAATTTGTCAAACTTGTCCGTAGTTTCTGTTTTCTCCTTGTTATGACGTCACGTTATCGTAGTGTCCTCCATGATGCCAAGGCGCGACTCGGATCTTGTTTGACAAATACCGCTGCTCCCCTTCAGACTTATTTGTCAAACACGCCGATGTTTGACAAACGCCTCAAACACAGCTGTACACTATCAAATAATTTGACAAACACGTAAATTTTGACAAACCATTTGATCGTTTACAGGGCACTTAAGAGTTTGAAGAAAAATATTGTATATTTAGAAAGGTGTACGGAGCAAAGTATCAAGGGGCCCACTCTGAAAAACGAACGTCGAAGTTATATACGATCAAAGTATTGTCAAACAACAAACTATTAGATGTCACTCACAGGGTACAAATACAGACTTCGGGCTGCTACTTAGAAATTCCAATTGGAAAAACCCAATAACGCTTTGTCCAACCTAGGGATCGAACCCAAGACCCCATGCTCAGCAGTCGCGCTTGCGACCACAAGACTAACAAGTCAGACAAGGGAGACAAGGCCAAGCTAATAAATAAAACAAATATCATAGAATGTTTACTTTCTCCTATCAAGCCACCTCAGACTTAACCCTAAAAATACTCCAAACTGATCCCTCAACCAGACTGCCGAAACACGACATAAGACTTGCAAATCTCCATTCACAGAGTTGAAGATCTTGCAGGCACTTAAGTCGTGAAACAGACGAGCAACTTTCTGTTGCTGGTTGGTCGAGGATAAAGCTGCAAAATTATTGAATAAGAAGTAATTAAATGACACAATATAACATGTTTGATTAGTAATAAAAATCGGTTATTAAATAGTCTGAGCACCTCGACTAGGTTAGGTTAGGTTAGAAGTGGGGGCACGCCGCCCCCCCCGGTGGGTTCCCGCATTGTCGTTGCGGGGGGGCTTAGTAGCCGTGGCTTGGAGCCCCACGGTGAAGCGAAGAGGAACCCGAGGAGGGGCTGCTCGTCGGGGCTTGGGCCTGGAAGCCCTCGACGTAGCGGCCAAGTAGGTTGCGGTGTCGCCTGAGCGACATCGCAACTGAGGAGGGCCGCGATGTCTTATGGGAGGCATTGCGGCTGAAGGGTGAAGGCCGCGGCGGGAGAGGAGTGCCGGTATTACGGTGCGCCGTTCTCCCTACCTTCCGCGGCCTGACGGGGCCGCCACCGTCAGATGGCGGACGCGGTGGGGCCGCAGGGGGAGAGGAGTGTCGGTGTTTAGTTGGCCGCTCTCCCTATCCTCTGCGGCCGAAAAGTGGTAGGCGGCGGGGCCACTAACCTGACCCGTCGCAGGGGGACCAGGGGTGCCCAGACACTACTAGACACCAGACACTATTCCCCGAAGGGTTGAACAGAGGTGTACCTATAGTAACACGCTCATTACGCCGTTATGTTTAAGTACCATGTAATAGGGGGCGAGCCTATTGCCATCAACCAAACACAAATTCAAACTCCGGGAATTCGACACGGAAAACTCGATAACAGGTTGCATGACCTGGGGATCGAACCCAGGACCCCGCGATCAGCAGTGGCGCTTGCCAATACTAGACCAACGAGGCAGTTTAAGATACCACTGATTGTCAACTTTAAGGCTACAAATTCGGCAACACAAAGTTGCCCGTCTGTCTCTCCTCTAAGCGTCGCGGGAACCGAACTGAACCAAGCACCTGTTCGCATCTTAATTAATTATACGAATATAATTACATCTCCAGCGTTATTAACGGGGAACTTTAAGAAGATTACGTCTCTCAAGTTTTCAGTGGGACCTTGTGTTGGTTAATACAGTAGTTAGTAGCCTTAGTAACAGTGAAATATGAGTTAAATTGCTGTTATTTCTGCTTATAAATACTTACAGTTTGATTATCTTTATCTTTATATAGGTATTATACTAGCGGCCTGTCCCGCTTTCGCACCGGTGGACATTTTTCCCGTTTTTGCAACATTTTTCATATATGCTCCGCTTTTATTGGTTGTAGTGTGATGTTATATAGCTTATAACCTTCCTCGATAAATGGACTATCCAACTCAAAAAATATTTTTCAATTCCAACCATTAGTTCCTGAGATTAGCGCGTTCAAACAAACAAACAAACTCTTCAGCTTTATAGATAGTATAAAACAAAGTCGCTCCGCTGTCTGTAGGTACGCTTAGATCTTTTAAACTACACAACGGATTTTAATACAGTTTTCAGCAATAGATAGAGCGATTCAAGAGGAAGGTTTATATGTCCCACATTAGTTTCTACAATGCACCCGTGCGAAGTCGGGGCGGGTCGCTAGCCTACAGTATAAAACAAAATCACACCCGCTGTCTATACGCTGAAATCTTTTAAACTACGCAACAGATTTTAATGTAGTTTTCAGAATAGATAGAAAGAAAGAAAAGAAAGAAAATTTATTTATTCAGCCAAGAACACTGACAGCATAAATAAAATAAACAAACAAAGAAAGAACAATACAATAAGAATTAAACACAAATTTTATGCTGTCGAGCATGTCCATGCCGAAAAGGTTACCAACTCAGCATATGCTAGGCGTCAAAACACCCAGCGCTGATTTTCAGCTGGCACCCCCGCAGTGACACACGGATGGAGGTAGTTAATTTTAAATATATATTCTATTGTACTTGAATGGATAAAAGTGTTTTATAATGTGTCAATAAACTACAAAAATATAATAAAAAATAAAAACTACTTTTAATATAATAGTAGATAGTGATTCAAGAGGAAGGTTTATATGCCCCACATTTGGTAGGTATTTAAATTGCATCCGTATGAAGCCGGGGCGGGTCGCTAGTTAATAACTAAATTAAAGTTAACTTTGACATACATTTCTTTACTGCCTCATTGGTCTAGTGGTGGCAAATGGGGTTGCTGATTGCCGTCGGGCAAAGTGTTATTGGGTTTTTCCGTGTGGAATTCTTCAGTAGTACCCCGGAGTTTGGATTTGTGCCCGGTTGATGGCAACAGGCACACCCGCTATTACATGGGACTTAAACATTACGGCGACATGAGGGTGTTACTATATCGTCGGTCGGCAATGAAAACCACGTATGTGTAAAATACAATTTTTTAAAAGAGATAGAAATAACTGTCTGGTTCAAAAAAAATGGCCGTTAAAATGTTAATACAAGTTTGTCATCGTACGTCATAGATAGCTTAGAAGTATTTGAATTGAAAGTTTGTTGAACTAGTATGTGTATGACGAGTTTATCAATCTAAAGAACAAATAAAACGCTTTTGAAGAAATTTTTATTTACGGGGTTTTCACTGCCGAGCGTCGATACACGTCTGCTATACCCTTCTGGGAATACAAGCGTGATGTTATATTACTAACCTACTCCATCCAGTGGTTCATCGAGAGTTTGACATTGACAGTTTTGAAGGCATCTCGAGAGATGACGTCATCGCCATGGACGACTGTATGGAATGGCTAGTACAGTGGACTGCTGGATTGTGGTAGATATTACTATGTTACCAACTTATGTCCGGTTCCTATAAACAAAAACGAATCGTTTTGCTTACCATTGGTAGCATTTTTTATTGCCAATCTAGGCATATAAACAGACTCGTAAGGAAATTTTACCTTTAATAGCTACTTCCATATGGGAGGGTCTACTATGTAAAGCCATGAGGTATTTGCTTCATTATTGGTAAAAATACTAGAGTCTCAATTTTAACCAGTAAGGATCTAGTTTCCACATAAGGCCCCTCGCCCACGGCGACCTTTTGTAGTGATGCTGTCGCGCGTTCGCATCGATACAGTCGCGATGCGGTCGCTAACTGTTTGCTCTCGCCCACACCACGATTCTCAATTGCGATGCAAACGCGATACTGACGCGCTTCTGTCGCGATGCAAACGCGATTCAGTAATGGCACAAAAATGCCACAGTTGCAAGATGGACTTCGTTGAGGCAATATTATTCACGTTGTTTTTGGTGCTGTAGCGCGTTAGTAGCGCGTTGGCATCGCTTCTGTAGCGCGTTGCAAATGCGACTAACGTGCGGTAGTAGCGATGCTGTCGCGCGTTTACGAAACGTGCGACAGCATCGCTACAAAAAGTCGCCGTGGGCGGAGGGCCTAACGGAAAAATCTTCACGGATGCTCGACCACTTTTTAAACTTCACTGATTATGTAACAGTATCAATATTGACTTTAAGTATAAAATCCGACGTAGATATCAAGCGTTTCCTTACGCATGCCCGAGCATACCCAAACGTCAAATTTTATATTTAAAGATAATACAGATACAGCTCTTTATTCAGTGACATTAATAAAAAATTTAACAAAAATAAAACCGACTTCAAATTGTCTATCTCCGAAGTTCTTCATCAGATCTTCACCAAATTTAAATGGGACCACTTCAAAATAATACTCTTTCAAACAAAAAAAAAACATTAAAATCGGTTCACAATTAGCAAAGATATCGCGGAACAAACATACAAAAATAAAAAAAAACATACAGTCGAATTGAGAACCTCCTGCTTTTTTGGAAGTTTGATTTAAAAAAGTGCGCGAGAATTTTTCCGCTCGGTGTAAACTGACCCTAACGCTTCGTAAATTATAGGAATCGGTCATTACACTATACATACTATAAACGAACCGTAACTATACCCAGTTTCCCCATCCCCAAACAGATTCACGTCCGAATTAAACCATAACAGAGGTACTACTAAAATTTAAATTATTGGCGCCAATACATTACCTACGGAACAAAGGAGATCGGTGCGCGTGCGTTCCGAACAATTCCGTTTTATAATTGATTGCTGCGGTCGATTCGCCATTTGTATCGGCCCTACACATTTGTGTCTCTGTGTTAGGGGTTTGTTTCGTACTAGTCTTTTGGGTGGACCCAGTTTTTTAATACTGACAAAGAAAGTACTGCAGTCATGACTGCGTACACTAGCGAGCGATAGGAATATTTTAAAACTGTGTATTTAAATTTTTATTTCGTGTCGTCATTACAATTAAATTTGTAAGTACTTAAAAGCTTCTAATTAAGGGTTTAACCGGAGACCCCACATGTTATCACAAGAAAGAAAGAAAGAAAGAAAATTATTTATTTTGGACTCACACAGGCAGTTACAGAAACAAAAACAATATTTACAAAAAAAAAAAAAAAGGATAAGAATTTATACTACCTGCACGAAGCCAAAAAGGGCTCCTATCTCAGCATAATGCAGCGACATTAAAAAAAAAACAACAAAATGTCACAAACAAAATTTTGTGAATATCCAAAAGAAACAGCTGAAAGAAACACCAGAAAGAGCCCGCTGTTATGGGTAGGTAGTGTTGAAATGAGTGCCAGTAGGTAATAATATTTACTAGCGGCCCGTCCCGGCTTCGCACGGGTGGACATTTTTCCCGTTTTTGCAACATTTTTCATTTATGCTCCGCTCCTATTGGTCGAAACGTGATGTTATATAGCCTATATATAACCTTGCTCGATAATAAATGGACTATCCAACACAAAAATAATTTTTCAATTCCAACCACTGAGATTAGCGCGTTCAAACACACAAACTCTTCAGCTTTATAAATTAGTATAGACGATAATATTCTATGTGCGTTGGTATCCGCTCTCCATCGTCCTTAAAAGTTAGAATTATAATTGATGTCTTCTAATGAGTGTTGTATTTAGCATTGTTGGTTAGACTGGTTGATAATCAATTGTTATACTGTTTATCAACGAGTCTAACCTTAGGATATCGGTATTGCCCAGTAAAGCGTAGGCCACACCGCCAGCTGGCGGGCGAGCGAGCAAGCAACATTTCACCGAGCCTAGCTACTTCAGTGACTCAAACGATGTGAACCGAAGTATGAAAAGGCTCGCCCACCCGCCAGCTCACGGGGTGCCCTACGCTGCACTGGGTTGCGGAGTTCTGATGGCATTCGCTCCGTGTAAAATACCTACTGGTATGGTATGGTAGGATCTCAGTGACGGCACTACGTAGAACCTTCGTGTTTGTGTGGCTTATTATCAGACTGTTATAGCAAAAACAGTACCTTATCTCACTTAAGTTACTATTTTTCAGGCAATTAAGAAACCAGCAAAACTCCGAATTATAAATTACAAAAAGCAATAATGGAGAAAGAGGAAAAAAGAAAATTACTAAAAAGAAAGCATACGAAAACACCAGCTTGTTGTTCAAGACAAGAAAATGAGAGTACAGAACAAGATAACGAAGACCAAAATAGAGGCAATGAAAATGAAGAGCAAAAAGAACGTATACTAAACGAAAGCGAAGAAAAAAACGCAGAACAAAAAATAGCACCTATATCAAATGAAGGAAAAGATAAACTTAAAATGATTGATCAAGAAAATCTTAATGATTACCAGCTAGAGGATGTACCTAATGATCACAATTTGCAAGTGTTGGTAGATAGGCAGTCTAATAATAAAGATTTTGTTAAGTGTATGCAGGAATATAAAGTAAGAGAATTAAATTTGAATGAATTTTAATTTGGGTATTATATTATTACAATAATAAAGCGTAATCGTTTCAATTTTCCAAACAACATTTTATCCCTACCTACCCTACCTACCTACCCTACCTATTTATCTACCCTACCTATTTACCTACCCTACCTACCTACCTACCTACCTACCTACCTACCCTACATACCTACCCTACCTACCTACCCTACCTACCTACCTACCTACCCTACCTACCCTACCTACCCTACCTACCTACCCTACTTACCCTACCTAGCCTACCTACCTACCTACCTACCTACCTACCCATTCTAACTACCTATCTACCCTACCTACCTACACTCAAGGACCCAAAAAAGCAGTTTCTAAATGAACTGCTTCTATAAGTCGTAGAATTTTGTGATACTTAATATGTAGTTTATGGAATGTCATAACTTATTTGAAGGCTAGGTACATTAGCAATTATTAATCTTTTTTTTTCAACATAAGTTCGTAGTTGCGTAGGTACTCAAAATAGCATTATTTAATCTGAATATTCATTTAATTATTTCAATGTAATTTATTTTGACATGTATAAGTAAACTTTCGTATTGTTTCATAATTATGATTTTTATTTTTCATCTAGTTAATAATTAGTAGTGAAACTACCCATTTATAAATAATTAAATTAAATATTTTCAAAACTTAGGCAGTAACCTAGCGAAAAGTCGGGCGTATCCGTCTACGCATAACTGTTCTGTGATCCGAGTTAGAGAGAGAGAGTTGCATCGTAGCAAGCGGGGGTGCGCGGGTAAAGCGCACTAGAACTCCAAGGCCATTGAGGACTCTAATCGCCTTAACCACATCTGATTAGACTGGAAGCTGACCCCAGCATAATTGGGATAAGGCTAGGCCGACCAGTACAATTGTTTATCAACTTACATACACATAAAGTCACGCCTTTTTCCCATGGGGGTAGGCAGAAACTATAGAACGCCACATGCTACGACCCTTACATACACCTTTCGCTTCATCCACATTCATAACATCTTGTCATACATACACGCTGGTTGAGAGTACTACGCACCTGGCCTTTGTGAAGAACATCACCAATAACATCGATGTATGTCCTTCTAGGACATCTTCTACCGGCGTTTCCACTGACATCCGCCTTATAAATTCCTTTTGTTAATCGCCGTTCACTCATTCTCTCAACATGACCAAACCACCTAAGCATACGCATGACCGAACACCTTTGATCAACTTACAATAAAGAATATCATAATTACTAATATTGCAATACCATTTTTACTCGAATAATTTTTTTATTAAAATAAGTCACGGCAAAAACATTAAACCGCGTCTCACTAAGTCACAAGTGGAAGCCACCAACGAAACCACGTCTGGAGGCGACCGCAAGCCCAACTGAAATTAATTGCGGCCCGCACCCGCGCCGTTAAGATATTGTCAGATGAACTTAACTAGGTGCCGTAATATATACACTTTTATATTCATAGATTTACATTTAAGTTAGCAAATTAGTACCTTTAAATCAAAAACTTCAACTGTCCAAAGAAATGTATTAGTTTGCTTTATACAAGGTTAGTCGGGGCTATTAGGCCGCGGGCCTCTTAAAGTATCACTGATGACTATTTTAAAGCAAGTGTTAAAATTTCAAAATTCGATAATTTTTATTTGCATGCAAGAAGATTTTTATTTTAGTTTTTTCAAAAATAAAACACCTCCTTTGTTATGAATTCAGAAAATTAAGTTTCTAATCTGTGACTCTAAATATAACCTAATAGGGTATTTGACTATAATTTTTTTATTAGAAATTTCGAAACTATTACAAAAATGATAGGCAACAGTGAAAAAACTACTGAAATATTTAATAAAATGCTCAAGTTATAAACGATTGAAAATTGCTCACTAGACAGAGACAACATGACGCCACAATGACGTCATACCTTGCAAACTTCATAATATTTGACACCACTCCGTACAATATCCGTTTCGCGCGACAAGGACAGAAAATACCCCCTCTACAAACTTCGCAAGCGTGTAGCTCCTCTATTTTTTCATCGATCTTATTTATTTTTTCACATATCAATTTGTATCTATACTTTCTTAAAAATAATACTAAATTGTTGTACATTTTTAATAGTAGTCAACTACCCTATTGGTAAACACAGCTGATCATAGCTATGGACAGATAGATTTTAGCATACTTTTTACGAAATCTTTGAAAAGCTATTTCTCTTTAACTATCGGGTTTTGGGGAAAGTTGTAGAAAAAACGTTATCCCTTATTATAGGTACTTTAACACGCTTTCGGCTTAGTACCCCCTTTCCGACTAACCTTGTATAATTCAATAGTTCAAAGTCCAAGCCAAACAAAGATAATGATACTCTAAAGACTCCCTCGTTAGTCTAGCAGTGGCAAGCACGGCTGCTGATCGGGAGGTCCTGGGTTCGATCTCCAGATCGGGCAAAGTGTTATTGGGTTTTTCCGTGTGAAATTCCTCAGTAGCATCCCGGAGTCTAGATGTGTCCGGTTGATGGCAATAGGCTCGCCCCCAATTACATGGGACTTAAACATAACGGCAAAATGAAGGTGTTACTATACACCTTTGCTCAATCCTTCGGGGAATATAGGCGTGATGTTATGTTATGTAAAGCGGGTCTACTGCGACAAAAATCTAACAAAACATGTTTAGTGAACACTCGGATCAATTACAACACAGTAAACAGCTAGGCCACGCCTCAATTTTGTTGGTAAAACATTTTATTTCTAACTACTATACATGACTTTAATATTAAATTAACATCATTTTATACAAGGTTCGTCGGAAAGGGGATACTAAGCCGCGGGCCACTTAATGTATTACTGACGACTGTTTTAAAGAAAGTGTTAAAATTTAAAAATTCCAAAATATTTTTTTTTTCATTCAAAATGATTTTTATTTTATTCTTCATCGCTGCTTTAGTCACGAATTCAGAAAATAGAGCTTCTAATCCGTAACCCCAAATATGGCCTAAAATGTAAACAGAGCTGAGCATACCTAAGGGTAGATAGAATTTTGCGTATTTTTTATGCAATCTTTGAACAGCTATTTCTTTTAAACTAATGACTTTTGGGGAAAGTTGTAGAACAAAAGTTATCCATTATTATAGGTACTCTAACACCCTTTCGGCTTAGTACCCCCTTTCCGACTAAACTTACTCAATACTCAATATTTATTTGCGTATTCCACAATGTTACTTAGGTGGTAGTAATAGAAAATTATGTTACAATTGTGGACCCTGTTGGGCACAGCAAAGTAGGAGAGAGGAGGATCATTATTAAATTAGATAAAATTTAAAACAAATAGAAGTTTAGTATGAAGTATAGTTATGTTTTTTTTTTTTTTGTTTTGTATGTTGGTAGATAACTTGGTTTTTTGAATTTAGTTGCCTTTATTTAATTTTTTTTTTTTTTTTTTGTCCTATTTATTTAAATTATAATTATGTATTTCAAATTATATTCGGAGTTTAATAATTTATTTATATTCTACTATTTATTACTATATTTACCCTGTTTATCTTTTTAGAGTACTTATTTGAACCTATGTTTTACAAATAAATAATTTTAATTCGATTTGATAATTTATTTGCGGATAGTAATTATACAAAAATAAAGCAAGTATTGGTAAATCTAATATTATTATTTCGTAATTAATTTTAGTTTATCCAATAATACCCAATTTACCCCGACTAAACTGAGTCTTATTAATTAATAAGTAAGTAATTAATTTTGACCTTTCGAAGTATTTTGTAATTTTAACTAGTTTCAGCCAAATAACAAAGTCTCTACTTAATTGTGTTATATTTAAAAGTTTCTTGTTGTTATAATTATTATGAAGTCAAATGTTGGGAAAGACGGAAAAGTTCATGATGATTTAATAAAATTATTATCTTTACATAGTATAAAACAAAGTCGCTCCCGCTGTCTGTCTGTCCCTATGTATGCTTAGATCTTTAAAACTACGCAACGGATTTTGATGCGGTTTTTTTAAGAGGAAACGCGGGCTGCAATATATTCATAATTTGAATAGGTTTTTGCGTTGTATTTCCGTCCCACCCCTCCCAAACCTTCCCAATTGAGCGCGAAAGAGACACCTGCATCTCGGACTGATTTCTCTTGTGCAATATTATCGAAATCGTACTTTCGTATTTCCCTGTTTCCTTATTCAAATCTGGACCGATTTTAATATTTTTTTCTGTAATAATTTAAGAAAGACTTTGGTTATGTCTGTATGTTTTTTTTATCTATACTAATATTATAAAGAGGAAAATTTTTATTTTTGTATAACGAATAAACTAAAAAACTACTGGACTGATTTCAAAAATTCTTTTGCCGTTAGAAAGCTACATTATCACTGAGTAACATAGACTACGGGCGGAGCCGTGCGGACACAGCTAGTTTCTTATATTCGTCAAATTTGTTTGCCAGATGTTTGAAAACGGTGGTAAAACCGGTCGATTTTTGTAAAATTTAAACGCTTCTAGTTCTTTTAATAATTAATTTATTGACAAAAACAAAACATAGGGACATAGTGGTAGTAGATATATATCGTATGGTAAAAAATATTTGCTCTAGTGACATTATCCAAGGAGGAAACTGAGGATATTTATATGGACTAAATGCCGACCGCATTTCCTCTAAATAGATAAAATGATTCAAGAGGAAGGTTTATATGTACTACATTGCACTCGTGCGAAGCCGGGGCGGGTCGCTAGTTAACTATAAACAAGATGTAATGCTTCATCGATTAAAATAAATACACTCGGGTGCAATGAATCCGGGTCACCAACACAAATCTTAATATCTCAGAAAACATTGTTAAACACTGTTTACCAATTTAACCAACTGAAATTAAAACCAACAATGTTCTGAAAAATTGATCAAAAATGGCGTCAAAACTGTAATCTATCAATTTATAACATCGATCGCGCCAAAAGCTTATATTACCATAATCTGCATATTACTTTTAAATTCGATGAATATTGAAAGCTTACATAACCTATTTTCACACAAGACTAGAGGTTCATCGTGGTTTTGCCCAGATGAAAATATTATTTGTATATTTATTTTTTTAAGAAAAAGCGTTGCTCCACTCTAGGATTTCTCCTGTATCGTGGGTGAGTTTACAGACACAAATCTTCACATGCACAAACATCCAGACTCGGAACAACTATCTGTAGGCCATACAAATATTTGTTCCGTGCGGGAATCGAACCCACGACTCGTGGCGCATAAACCGATCGCTCAGTCACTGCACCAAACGTGTCGTCGTGTTTTTACAGTAGGTAATTTCGTGGGTGAGTGGTTTCATAGCTAAATTACCAACCGCGCAGATCTTCGTAGATTTGCGAAGCTAAGCTGCGCTTGCTGTCGTTCGGTACACATCGAAACCCCTCCGTGCCTCGGAGAGCACGTTAAACAATCGGTTCCGGGTGTCATACGAATACCTATGACAGTCGATACGGGTAGTCATCAGCCTTAAGGGCAGCCTTAAGGCACAAGGCATGTTCTTATGGAGAGAAAAAACATAAAAATCGCGTGGAAAATAGTAAAAAAAAACAGTTTTCTTTTCCCACTTCAGGCCAATAACTTTTGACAGAACGAAGTCTGTCCGGGCAGCTAGTTTACAAATAATAATAACTCTCATAAATGACGTCACAAATCTTGCATCGCGATATCAAGATTTAACACACAGAATATAGTATACAGCGAGCGAGTCTTATGCCTGGCGGGCTACTGTCCAACGGTTGATTTTGGGCCGCCAGGCATAAGACTCGCTCGGTTGGAGGATTTTCCCTTTTCGTTGAAGGAACACCATACCTCGTTTCTCCACAGTAGGTACCTACTGTCAAAATTTCAAGTTTCTAACTCCAGCGGTTTAGGCTGTGTGTTGATAGATCAGTCAGTTAGTTTTTCATTTTATATCAGGAAGTGATACAAATCTATATAAAGATTGAACAAGGACATGCAATAAAATTTCATAGATATATCACAAAATATTGTCTCCCAAAATATTGTTGGAGTTCAATTTTATTTTGCACGGATTGAACAATTGTTTAAATTCGTTTTGTTTAGCTCAAAGGATTTAATTCAATTGTAATAACGATGTTAAATTGTATGTGAAAATATTGCAGATTGGTTTTATTTATTGTTATGGAAATATGCATTGATAGCCTAGTGGTGTGCCAAGTCATAGGTCTCGAGTTCGAACCCAAGGCACGCACTTCTAAATTTTCGTATCCATGTGCGTATTGTATGACTTGCTTAAAAACGGAGAAGGAAAACATCGTGAGGAAACCGGCATGCCTGAGAGATATTTCTCGACGGCATGTGAAGCTAAGTCAGAGGCCCATGGACGGCATAAACTCTGACACCAGGTTAGTCACTAACCACACGAAAAGGAAGAAGATAATCAATAAAAGATAGAATATTTAGTTTGGAAATGCATCTCTTTCTTGATAAGGTGTTTAGAAAGAGACAAAATTCCAAAGTAAATATTCAAGGCCAAATGTTTCGATTTTCAATAGCTGTTCGTAATGTGGTCTCTATCTTTACCTATACCATCATGGTCTGATACAATTTTCTCCTTCTCCAATACTGTGAGCAAATGTTTTAGGTGTTACAGTTTGCTCAAAAAATTTGATAAGGGGATTACCTTGATGACAGTATGTTATGATCATAGAGTAATTACGAGAAGGTGGAAAATTCTACTCATCTATATTATTTGAAAACTGTTCGTCTATTGTAAGCATCTAATTCTTCTCTGGTATCGGCGTGAGATTTACGAGAATAGCTTATGCCGTGGTCAAGGGAATTGCCAGAATTTAGTTCAGGGGGGGAAGCAAGGGAATACTAATAAATGAAAAAAAAACGTTTATAATGGAAAAAAAGCGAATGTAAAACATGCAAAGAGAATACATTTCTGAATAATGTTTAATGCAACGTTGCTTAAATACACTTACATTTACTCTTCGGTTCGAGAGCACTCCACCTGAACCCTTAACCAGTAACTGCTTGCGGGGAGGCTGGCTACGCCCTTGGCCGTGGTGAAAAGGTTAGTCAGTCAGAAAGAAAGAAAGAAAGAAAATGTATTTATTCAGCCAAGAACACTGACAGCATAAATAAAATAAACAAACAAAGAAAGAACAATACAATAAGAATTAAACACAAATTTTATGCTGTCGAGCATGTCCATGCCGAAAAGGTTACCAACTCAGCATATGCTAGGCGTCAAAACACCCAGCGCTGATTTTCAGCTGGCACCCCCGCAGTGACACACGGATGGAGGTAGTTAATTTCAGTAAGTAAGTAAGTAGTCAGCAAGGTCGGTAGCGGCGGACGGCCCAGGGATTTTTTTCTTTTCCATTGGAATGGTTGTAGGTGGTCGTTGCGGACCATTTCTATGTAATCAGACAGTTACTGACGAGACCTGAAGGATCTTCAGCCAATGGGGACGTAGTAAAATACTTAACCTAAGCTAACTACTCTAACATCAAGACTATTAGCAACAACAGCACTAAGGGCGACCCCTAATGGGACTCGGACCTCGGCTTAGGGTGTTGTCTGCCCAGGGTGCGCGAGAGGCACTTTAGTTTCGTCAATTGTGGAGACTTTTTTAATGCATCCCATTCCATTATCTTAGTTAGAAACCATAAACATAACAAAATCACGCCTGTATTCCCCGAAGGGTTCGGCAGAGGTGTACAGTAACACCCTCATTGCACAGTTATGTTTAAGTCCCATGTAATAGAGGGCGAGCCTATTGTCATCAACCGGGCATAAATCCAAACTCCGGGCCGCTACTGAGGAATTCCACACGGAAAAACCCAAAAACACTGCCCGATCTGGGGATCGAACCCAGGACCTCAAGATCAGTAGTCGCGCTTGCCACCACTAGACCGACGAAGCAGTTAGAGACCAGTTTAGAAAATGTAAAGTATGTCAAAGCTTCATTATTCCAAATCCGTCTAGAACAGGGGTCGGCAACCTGCGGCTCGCGAGCCAAATGCGGCTCTTTCATTCAAAAATAATTATTTTAGGTACTATAGAAACCCTTTAAATCGAGCGATCGATCCATAATTAAGTACTACAATATAGTATGACTGAAATATACTAACTATGATTGGGAGGTAGATATAGTAACTATATCTAAATGTATTTTCGTTTTGTATTTTTTTTTAAGGTAATTAGTTCTGTTAAACGCCATTTTAAGGTTATCCATTAATTACAGGACACCCATAATAAGCAAATACTATAGTATTGAAAAAGAAAAAAAATTGTGGCTTTTTAAAAACTGTGAAATTTCGTAAATTGCAACTTTTGACTCTTCCGTCTCAAAAGGTTGCCGACCCCTGGTCTAGAACCTTCACAACTGAGCAGTAACAATAACACTATAGGAACGAAAATAAAAACGAGCCCTGAGTTAATACGAGAACAAGAGCCTTTCTAAGGAGATTTGGGCTATAAAAATAAAATAAACGCCCTTCCCTATATTGTATTACGAGAGCAGATGTGAATTTGTACCGTTCGTAGCGATAACCTGAGGATCGCTATTTTTATGGTTAGTTGGCTTCGCGAGTAAGAGTTGATAGAAGTATAGGTTCGTTATATCGCATGAAACCTTCTCATCATGTTGGGAAACTGTTAAGACTATCTTTTTCGTGTGGTTAGTGACTAACCTGGTGTCAGAGTTTATAAGTTTCGGAGCTACGGCGCCACAGACATACAGACAGACAAAAGGTACAAACTTATATATTATATATAACTTCGGCTTTTCTTCTCAGAGCTAGTCAGATAGGAAATGCCGCCGCCGTCTAGTCTTAAAAAAAAAAACATTACATTGACTTGTAAAAATGTCTGTAACAGATTTATTTACAGAAATAAAAATCATTTATCATTTATACCACCCCTCTTTTTTGCGTCCGGGGTTAAAAAGTAACAGTAAGTAGGTATCATTTTTAATGACTGTCATTTAACTGGTTAGTTAAATATTGACGTTTTGGTCGGCGATTACGTATAATTTATGTATCAGCAATGTATGATCAGCGGAGAAAACTGTATCAGATTTTCAACAATAAGGTTTTCTGAGATGTTCTTTAACAACCGCGCGGATCATATCGTCACCGGAAAGCCAATACTATTAAGCGCCATTTTGGCTAAAGTGAGTTAGGTATGTATTATATCGTTGGATTTGATTTTTTTTCTGCGTCGATTAGTTGGGATTTCGTATTTTATTCTATTATCTTATGAAATCTCAACTAATCGACGCAAAAAAAACCAATCCAACGATATAATACATAACTCATTTTAGCCAAAATGGCGCTTAAGTAGTATTGGCTTTCCGGTGACGATTATGATTTGCAAAGTTAAGCTGCGTTTGCAGCAGTCAGTCCGTGGATGGTTGACCATTTGCTACACATCGAAACCCCTCCGTGCCTCGGAAAACACGATAAACAGTCGGGTGCCATAAGAATACCTATGACAGTCATTACGGGTAGTCAGAAACGTGAAATTCTGACAGCCGGTGTAACTTTAGAATATCGGCATTGCCCACTACCTGGGTTGCGGTGGTCTGATGGCAGTAGCTCCGTGTAAAATGCTGGTATTTAGCCACATCTGGTTAGACTGGAAGCTGACCCCAACATAGTTGGGAAAAGGCGAGGCAGAACAAGCTTTTCTGAGTTGTTAAAAAGAAATAACCACACCTGTAATCTAAACTAACCTAGTCGAGGTGCTCAGACTACTTATTAGTAGATTTTTTGTCTCACCATGCATGTATATCTTGAACCATTTAGTTATTTCTTGGTTTTAATCAGTAAATAATTTATTTTAAAAGAAGTTCCAATACAGTCAGAACTTAAAACATTCTCTGTCTAAAACCGTCGCGTCTCGAGACAAGGTGCAATTAGTGGATGTTAATAGCGTTTCAGTATTTAAAGTTCCAATAATAGAATGATTGTAGCGCCTCGATCCTGACTAACAAATTCACCTTTGTCCGTACTTTCCAGACGGTGTCGTTTGAACATAGAGCGCGGTAGGGTGGGGTACGAGGGAAAAGAATATAGCGTTTTTATTATTCCAATATTTTACCGGCCTAGTGCGTGCTCTTGGCGTCCGAATTACTATGACAATGTATGGAAGACGTCACACAGTAACTGCCACGCGAAGCTTGGTGTGGTTGGCAGTTTCTGTGTGGCGTCTTCCATACATTGTCATAGTAATCCGCACGCCAAGAGCACGCGATCAACACGCGACGTGAATGTCACACCTAGCCACGCTCTCTGTCTGACAAGACTTTAAGCAAGTGAAATAGATAATGGGACGAGCTATATTGAGTTAATAAACTGGCTAACATTAGCATGAAGCTGCAATGTCTAAAAACTCCGACTGGAGGCCTTTTGGTATGCAATAGGCTTACAATAACAGCAGCATTGTTTGCTTAGGGGTCGTAGAAACTAAGCTGGTTTGATTATTGCCCCTAATAAAAAAATTTCATCGCCTGTCACAGGTTTCATGTCAACAGACTCCTTGATCTTAACTTTACACCAAAAGTAAGGCAAAATACCACGAACAACGCAGCCAAAGCAAGCAAATCGTAAAATACGACAGACTATGAACAAATAAAAATACAATATTTACCGACCTTTCAGAAAATATCACTATAAGTTTTGATTTCCAGAAAGAATATAAAATAATAAATTGCCTCGTTTGTCTAGTGGTGGCAAGCGCGACTGTTGATCTTGAGGTCCTGGGTTCGATCCCCAGGTCGGGCAAAGTGTTATTGGGTTTTTCCGTGTGGAATTCCTTAGAATCAGCCCGGAGTTTAGATTTGTGTCCGGGTGATGGCAATGTGCTTGCCGCCTATTACATGGGACTTAAACATAACGGTGACATTATTCACCTCTGCCCAACCCTTTGGGAAATACAGACGTGATGTTATGTTCCAGAAAGAAGGCTTAAATCAAACAGATACCCAGATCATTTCATTGTCATCAATGCCTCACCACATCCACAATTCCATCCCGCTACCGCTCATGGTTTAGCTCCTCAAAGCAGCAAAGTTCATCAGTGTCTGACGGGTAACATCGTTATGAACTCAATCAGGGAGCATTGACGACACGACGTAAGCTCAACTCGATTACGTCACATTATTCACGCCTTACCCCCCCTAACCCCCTGAACAGACCCTCAGTTAAACGATTATTAATGTAAAATTAAGGATAGAAAGTTTCACTATCATTTTTAGTTCGATTCATTACTGGTTCGGTGAAATCATGAAAATTCTCAGAGTACCTTTTGTGTCAGCAAAAATTTCGAAACGGGATCATCTTGGTGTTAATTTTTAAAAACGTAGGTATGTAATAAGATTGTCACTAGCAGTGATAGCCTAGTGATGTGACCGCCCGACTGCCAAGTCATAGGTCTCGAGTTCGAACCCAAGGCACGCACCTCTGACTTTTCGGATTCATGTGCGTATTGTATAGTTATCACTGGCTTAAAAACGGTGAAGGAAAACATCGTGAGGAAACCGGCATGCCTGAGAGATATTTCTCGTCAGCATGTGAAGTCAAGTCAGAGGCCCATGGGCGGCATGAACTTTGACACCAGGTTAGTCACTAACCACACGAAAAAAAAGAAGTCACTAACTGGACGCCTGAAGAAGGACACCGTCGCCGAGGTCGGCCGCGGCGTAGGTGGCGTGACGATCTAGTCGCTTTGTCGGGGCTCACATGGTTAGAAACGGCACAAAATAGAGAGGTTTGGAAGGTAAAAGGGGAGGCCTTTACTCAGCAGTGGGACATTTCATAGGAAACGAAAAATAAAAAAGTTATATACTTAGGTGTTTGAAAGTAGCGCCAGTGACTGAAAAGTTGAGGAGTAATAGGTTATCGTGGTATAAGTATGTTATGCGGAGGGAAGAAAGTCATGTCGTTAGAAGAGTGTTAAATATGAATGTGGATGGATATATAAGTAGAGATAGGCCAAAGAAAAGATGGATGAATTGTGTGAAGGATGATATGGGTAAGAAAGGAGTGAGTACTGAGATGGCGGCTGATAGAGGAGAATGGACGAGGAATACATGTTGTGCCGACCACACCTAGTGTGGTATAAGGGCAGGGAGATGATGATGTACTTAGGTGGATGGTGGACTCCAAATGGTGTGGGAATTCATGCAGGTTGATTCATTCATGTCACGTACCTGAAGAATTATTGATTGAATATAAAACACTTATAAATTTAAAATAACATTACATCACGCCTGTATTCCCTGAAGGGTTGGGCAGAGGTGTACATGACACCCACAATTCGCCGTTATGTATAAGTCCGATGGAATAGGGGGCGAGCCTGATGCCGTCAACCGGGCACACATCCGAACTCCGGGTTGTTACTGAGGAATTCCACACGGAAAATCCCAATAACACTTCGCCCGACCTTGGGATCAAACCCAGGACCTCATGATCAGCAGTCGCCACTAGATCAACGAGGCAGTTTATTAATATGTACATCATCATAGAGTTTTTAAAAGAACTCTTTACCAAAGCCTCTATCAACAAGTAACATTTTTATTTCTTTCACTTTTGCCTGATATTAATGATTGATGAAGCTTTCACGCGTTGAAAAGGTAGAGCTGATTTAGATAGTAGTTTAAAACATCTTTTGTCGGGGCTGTGTGAGACATCTGACAGCAAAGTTAACTGGCGAATGTTATTGATATGAAATCTATTTCTTCCATAGAGCAACACGGCTACCGATGGAGATTTCTTCACGTTGTTTTACGTACAGTAAATGCCTGGTCAGACAGAGAGCGTGGCTGGGTGTGATATTCACGTCGCGTGTTGATCGCGTACTCTTGGCGTGTGAATTACTATGATAATGTGTGGAAGACGTCACACAAAGACTGCCACACCACGCCATCCTTCGCGTGGCAGTTTCTGTTTGGCGTCGCGACGTGAATGTCACACCCAGCCACGCTCTGTGTCTGATCAGGCCTTTAGTGATAATTGCTCAAGTTTCAAAATTCTTTTATGAATGAAAACATGCCATTAAATATTTTTGTTAAAAAATAACTATAGAGAAGTGAATTCTTTAAACAATAATATTATGAGAAATTTTGAAAAAACAATTAACTGCCGAGATAAATGATTTTGAAATTCCAATACTTTCATTGACTTTTGCTGTGTTCCAAAACAGTGAAAGTTACCAAGCTGTACACGTGCGTGACCTCGGATCCCAAATCACATACCTGTCAACGTCAAATCTCAGCATCAAATTAATAATACATCGACCACCTTAACTTAACACCTTAAAACTCAATGACAACCCTTTCAAAGAAGTACTTTTCCTCCACCAAGGAGGACGTGGAAGACCTTTCTATTCTGGTTGATGCATTTACTATTTCGCCGGTCAATATGCACAATCCTGAATTATTTAGTGCCCACTAAATTGAGATACATAGTTAATATTCAAAGGGGACAATATTTGGGTAGCAAATACTGTAGGGCTGCGTGTAAAGGGAATGCGTGATTTGGATTGCTTTCCGAGGGTTCCGGTTATGCGATTAGGGAAATACCTGGCTTAGGGGTTAGAGTGAATCGACTGAAATGTGCGATGGAACTGTTGCTATGTGTGTTAACATAATTGAGCGTTTGCGTTTTGATGAACGTAGTTCACACTCCGTTTCTTCAAAGTCCAAGTCGAAGTATTTATTAGTGTGATTTTTGGTGATACAGTAGTAGTATAGGTCTTATAGTTAGGTTATGGTAACAAAAAATACAGTATTTGACAATACAAGGTTAGTCCGAAAGGGGGTACTAAGCCGCGGGCCACATAAATTATCACTGATGACTATTTGAAAGCAAGTGTTAAAATTTCAAAATTCGATAATTATTATTTGCATGCAAAAACATTTTTATTTTAGTTTTTAAAAAAGAAAACATACTTACTTTAGTTATGAATTCAAAAAATTAATTTTCTAATCCGTGACCCCAAATATGACCTAAATTGTAAAAACAGCTGATCGTAGCTATGGACAGATAGATTTTATCATATTTTTTACGAAATCTTTGACAAAAGTTTACCCTTATTATGGGTACTTTGACACCCTTTCGGCTTAGTACCCCCTTTCCGACTAACCTTGTATAAGAATTTAAAATCGATATTACATATAAATTAACAAAAATTTCAATATTTAAAATACAGTCAATTTTTATAATAAACATTTAGAATACTATTAGTTATTATAATAAATATTCAGAACACAATTAATAAGTCAAGTTTTTTGAATTTTCGAGCATAAACACATAATTATCATTTAGTTTATTACATTTTGTCAAGAAGGAATTCGTCAATGGTATAGTAGCATTTTTAACCGACTTCAAAAAGGAGGAGGTTCTATATTCGATAAGTTTTTTTTATGTATATACACCGATTACGCTGAGATTTATGATCCGATTGACGTGATTCTTCTTTAGTTTGATGCAGAATAGTTGCCATTTGGTCCCATAAAAATTTAACATAGTTTGGCCCAGAAGTTTTCATTTTATGTACATTTTAATTTTTTTATGAACATTTTAGTTTATGTGGATGATGTAATTATTCTACCTGATGTAATCTAGAAAAATCCTACTGTAGTTTACAGAACAACCTATTACAGACATCAAAAAGTATAAAATAAAAAAAACCGACTTCAAAAACTAAAAAGTATAAAATAACAATAAAGATTTAATTTAATACACCTCTTATGCAAACCTAATACCTTTACAGTTTCAGAAGTCGGTGCCTTCAATTTGGTTCAGCGTGGATTAGCACCGACTTCTGAAACTGTAAAGGTATTAGGATCGCATAAGAGGTGTATTAAATTAAATCTTTATTAAGTTATTTTATACTCTTTAGTTTTTGAAGTCGGTTTTTCAATAACAAATTAATTTAGTCTCCGTTTAAATTGTATCAAGTTTAAATCTTTAATGTCATTTGGTATTTTATTGAGTATTTTCGGAGCCGTGTATTTCTTGTGACAGATGTATGAGCCGTATGCAATAACCCGTTACTGTCAGTGTAATTAAGGAACCAGGTTACAGTACATCGTTAAAATATCATTTTTACCCCGTGTTGGGACGGGTTAGAATATAAAACTTCCTCTCCACACACTGGGAATAGACGCGTGTTGTAAGATTCAACAAAACCCAGCACGCTTGGTGGTAGTATCTATATGGTGCGCCTGGCTAGCTACCACCCTCACATTAAAGTCAATCAGTTTACTGTGTTCCGTCGTGTGTATGTGAGAGCCAGAGGGGTATTATCTAGTCTTGCCATAAATATAGACAAAGAAAAAAGTTTTTTTTTATTGCTAATAATATTTATTACTTTTACAGTGTGTTAGTTTAATACATAAATATAAAACAATTTAAAATATAAAAAGATTATTCGAAGTGGTCACCATTGGCTGCAATACAGTCCTTTAAACGTTGAGGCCAGTTATCAATAGAAACACGCACTCTTTCCATGGGAAAATTCTTCACTGCCAATCGTATAGATTGTTTTAGGGACTCCAAATTATCATGGCGTTTAGAGCAAGCCGTACTCTCTAAAACTGACCATAAATCATAATCCAGCGGATTAAGATCGGGACTAGACGACGGCCAGTCTTCAGCTCTGATGAAGTCCGAAACGTTCACTTCCAACCAAGACTGCGTGGACCGAGCTTTATGACCCGGCGCCGAGTCTTGTTGGAAGGACCATACTTGGTTATTGAACATGGTGTTGTTAAGGGGCTTAGCTACCTTCTCAAGAATGGTATCTTGATACACTTGTGCCGATGTTTTGATACATTTTTCACAAAAATATGGCTCAGTCACTCCTTCATAGCTAACACCCCACCAAACCATCACTGGAGTCGGATAATGCCCACGTTGCACTCTGTCGACTAATTGGGAAGCTTCCTTAGAACTTTGAGCATAAATACCTACGGTCATTTTGTTTGTTAAAATGTTGCTCAGTTGTAAAGATTTTCTCATCCGTAAACAAACATTTTCTGTGACCTCCCTTTGCGTACCGCTTCAGTAGTTGTTTCGATTTTACCACCCTATTCTTTTTTAAATTATCAGTTAAAAAATGACCAGTGCGTCTCTTATAGGCTGCAAGTCCTAAGTCATCTTTTAAAATACGCGACATGGTTCTGGGTGCTATCTTCATCTCCCGAGATAAAATCTTTTGCTTTCGGACAGGATTTCTTCGAATTCTTTCCCTTACTGCTTTGACCACCTTTTTCGTACGAACACTACGTGGACGGCCAGATCTTTTTCTGTCACAAACAGAGGAGGTCTCATTGTACCTATTAATAGCCCGGTACACAAACATTTGACTAATACCAAGCGTATGGAAAGTTTTAAATATTGCATTTGGCTCCATACCAACTTTGTGTAATGCAATCACAGGGATTCGGTTTTCTTTATCACCCCACTCCATTTTAATATCGCAAAATATTGTACAATGTATTGACGCCAAAATTAGAAAACTCAATGAACAATCGTATAAAAATGACAGATTCCAAATTCAAATGTAACAGTATTTATGGCCAGACTAGGTATATAGAGGAATCTCTCTATATCTCTGTTCCTTGGATTCGTGTGCTTCTTCTTAGACACTGTCTGCGTTTACCATCAGGTGAGACTAGGGCCAAACGTGAAAAGAACAAGAAAAAAACATTAAGTAATGAGCAACCAGTAAATTCCGATTCGCACATGAATTTAAAAAATCGGTGCCGTCCAGGATCTAACTCAGATCTTCGTGCATAGACGACAAGCGGTCTACCTAGGCTGTCACCGCTCTTCCTGTCTCTTCATAAATCTAAACAAACACAACTTCCCTCTCTATAATATAAGTATGATATTGCAATAGTTGTACCAACCGAGAGTGCAATGTTATCGTCTTTGAGGACAATAAATCAGTTTAGCCTTCAGTGTTATTAAACGCATGCTCCCTACGTGGTACAGAGCTGAGAAGTTTAGATGAGGCAGTTTCTTTTTTGTTCAAATCTGCCTCGTTAGTCTAGTGGTGGCAAGTGCGACTGTTGATCGTCAGGTCCTCGTTCAATCCCCAGGTGGAGCAAAGTGTTACTGGATTTTTCTGTGTAGAACTCCTTACTAGCAGCCCAGAGTTTGGATTTGTGCCCGGTTGATGGCAATAGGCTCGCCCCCTATTACATGGGACTTAAACATAACGGCGAAATGAGGGTGTTACTATACACCTCTCCCCTATCCTTCAGCCGCATCTGGTTAGACTGGAATCTGACCCCAACGTAGGAGAGAAAAGGCCAGAAAGAAAAATAAAGGCACATAGAAGCATTAAAACCCACTTGAACAACAAATCGCTAAATACAATTAGCACTAAACATAAAAAAAAACTTAATTCTGTCTCTATCAACTGCAAATAATTGTTATAAATACAATGACATTTAGCGCTAATTGTATTTAGCGAGTCGTTGTAGAAGCATATCTTAAGCAGTTACAGTCGCCGTCCATTTTCACCAAAACCGAACATTTAAAATCTCAAAACATGACAAAACCCCGTCAAAATACTTCGCTTAAGTCTGTGCAAACCCCTTCGGCAAGTCACGCCAATCGGCCCCTCTCGAGCGAAATCATCTTAAAATGAAAGGGAAAATTCTGTAAATTACACCCCTCATGACACCCCATTATTTTATTTGTAAGGGTACCTTCTAGACGGAAAACGATTTGAGTGCATCAAAAGAATTCTGAATTATCATGCTCCATTGAAGAAGAAAAATGGATTCTAAATTGACTAATGAGAATCGTATTTAGGTTTAGTTTAGAATATAATTAATCCAGGTAATCTTAATAGCCTAAGGGATGGTTTCCACCAAACGGCTCGCATCCCATCGGTTCGGAAAGGATACGAACGGATGCGGCGACAGCTGATCGCGTCCGGCAGGATGTCGACGCATACGATCGGCTACGTTCCGTCGCTTGCGAACGTATCCGTTTCTGCACCTAGTCAAATAGTTTCATTCCTACCGTGCTGACAGCCGAAAGGATCCGATCGGATACGACGACAGGCAACGGAGCCGATTGCGCGTCGTAGCATACTTTTGGCTACGATCGTGTATTGCGGAAGACGCCCGCGGTCAAGCTGCTGTGCGCGGCTTGGTAATATAGACTTTAAATACTGTGTACACGATTTAGTATCGTTTAAATATTGTAAAATCCGTTCCGATCCGATGCGACGAGAGCCGTTTGGTTGAAATAATCCTTTACGGTTGAACTCTTGCCTTCTATGTGGGAAGGTCTGAGTTTGAGCCCAGCTCGCACGTCTGACTTTTCGAATTCAGGTGCGGACCAGAATTTGAGTATCACCTGCGATAAGGAAAGACTGCATTGTTGGTCTAGAGGTCGCTAACGCGACTGCTGAGCATGAGATCCTGGGTTCGATCCCCAGGTCGGATAAAGTGTCATTGGGTTTTTCCATTAGGAATTTCTCCGTGGCAGCCCGGAGTCTAAGATTTGTTCTCGATTAATGGCAATAGGCTCGCCCCCTAATAATTGGGACTTAAACATAACTGGCAAAACGAGGGTGTATTAAAACACGTCTGCCAAACGCTTCGGGGAATACAAGGCGTGATGTTATAAGGAAGGAAAACTTCGTGGGGAAACCTGCACAAATGAGGGATCCAAAAAAAGTTTTCGATGTTGTGTGTAGTCCGCCAACCGGCGCTAGGCTGGTATGGTGGACTAATGGAGTATTACCATTAGTCCACCACGCTGGCCTGGTGCGGGTTAGCAGACTACATACACCAACGAGAACTTTATTTTTTTTGGAAGCTCTTTCATAAATGATAAATGAGTTTTATTTCAAACAATAAGCCTAAACCTTTAACAACAGTATTTATGAAATACATGTTGTGGACCCCACCTAGTGTGGGATAAGGGCAGATAGAAAAAGACGAAATTATTTTTATTTCTCTAAATAAATCTGTTACAGACACTTTTACAAGTCAATGTAATGCTTTTTAAGACTAAATGGCGTCGGCATTTCCTATCTAACTAGCTCTGAGAAGAACTGCCGAAACAAACACAGAGATCAAGGTCTCTTTTGAAGTCATTGTCGCTTAAAAGTGCGAGTGTAACAATCTAGGGCAACGTCTGGAATGGCCTTTTGAGGAAAGTGTCAAAGTCAAAGTATTTATTTAAATTAGGCATAAAAAAGGCACTTTTGAACGATAACAAAAAAAAATAGAATTGATTCTAGTCGCCCCTTCCAAAAGGTAGTTTCGTATGGAGAAGAAAGGGCAAGAAACTCCACCGTTACTCTTTGAAAATGTCTTACAATATTTTGTAAGACATTAATTATACATAAGAGGTTTGAGTTGACCTGTTTTAACTGACGGCACGCATGTTTCAAACCATGTAGCTCAAACCGTATTATAAGGAGCTCAACAATATATGAAGGCAAGCTCTCAATCGCTAGGCTATCTCTGCTCATATCGTCACTCTTTTCCTATGAATATAATTAGTGGTCAGCACGGCTGAATACCAGATTTATCAAAACCTATTAATGGGAAATTATCGATTAAACAAAAAAAAACATACCGCGCGCGGTGATCGCTCGACTCATACTAGGGTGGCGCGGGAATTCACGGGATTTTTAAGTGAATGTTACCATTTTAAAAACCTAGCAAATACACCGACAAATTCTTAACCTAGTAACTATAGTCACTTGCTAGGTTACCAATTGGTTGTTGGAGTTGCGGTGCATGCAATAGCAAATCCCGTGACCTTGGCCTTAGGTCAGAAGGATACACCGTTGGTTTTTAGCATACATGAGGATTTTCCAAGGATAAAAAAAAGTTACCAATTGGTCGGTGTAAGATGCTAGGTTTTAGATTAGTTTTTTATACTTGTTTCAAAATTGTAGTGAAGTTGCTAGGTTTTCGATTATTTAAAACTTAGTTTGCAAATGATTTTTAGAAGTTTTGACAAGAACAATATATCGGAAAATATCTAGCAAGTCGAACATGCAAAAACACCGATGTTTTGAGAAATGTCAGTTGCTAGGTTTTTAAATTGCACAGCCGTACTGCTATAATACTTTATCACGTAGGACAACACAATCATCCTTTGTTTTTTTTTACATACAAAATTAGGCAACACATTTACCTTTAAGGCTGTAATTCGATCAATTTCGCAAAACCTTCGCGGTATTATGTTCGTTATTGGAACACAGTTCATAACGTATTCAGAACGAGTAATAGCCTGATTAGCCCTGATGAGGGACGGGGTAATTCGGTTATATCCCCATCTCAGGTAACCCCTTTTGTATTGGGTTGTATACGTGTGGAGCTAAATAAGCAATGTTAGGTGTATTTATTTCCGGGATAGTATTAATTCTGGCATTTCTTGTAAAATCTGCCTCTGGTTTCCAAAAAGCAATAAACTGTTGATTTGAACGTGAATTCGCCCTAGTCTCACCTGATGGTAAGCGCAGTAAATAATAGGGTAGTTGATTTTGTTTTTATTAATTATCTAGAGACTTTTACAAAAAACAGAGGCTGCGATGAGATATAATTAATATAATGTCCAAGTTATAAGTTTGTTAACTAGACAGAGACCGCACTATTGAACAATGACGTCATACTTCAAAAACTTCATAGTAACTTGATGTTACTCCGTACAATGTCCGTTTCGTGAGACAAGGACAGAAAATGCGCCATTCAAAAACTTGGAAAACTTGTATCTCCTTCATTTTTAGATTGATTTTTTCAACGATCTTTTTCTTTCTTTACCTCATTACTGTTTGCTATAGAATAAACCATTTATCTTCGCTTAAGTTCTAACACCACGTAACTCAAAAAATTGTAGTTTTGAGTTACGCACGTCATTCGATGGGGAATCAAAAAACGCATCGTTAGACTAATCAAAATCAATGGTAAGATCTAATAGCAACGCGTTATTTCAAAAACATAAACACTGCGTATGCAATATTTTTTCCATCAAGCTATGTAAACAGCCGAAACAGCGCGTAAGTCAGCTGAGTTCCACACTGGATCGTGTCGCGAATAATAATGATTTGAATAGATATTATTTAAATGGAATATTTTAATATTTTTTTTTTAAACTTTGGGACATTAGGATTTCTCTTGTATCGTCGGTGCGTTTACAGACACAAATCTTCACATGCACAAACATCCAGACACGGAACAACAATCTGTAGGCCATACAAATATTTGTTCCGTGCGGGAATCGAACCCACGACCCGCAGCGCAGAAGCCATTCGCTTAGCCACTGCTCCAAACGTGTCGTCAAAACAAACATAAAACAATAAAAAAAACAATTATATGATAAGTAGAAAAATATTCGTCAGTGGAAAGGTAAAAAGACTAAAGCGCCAATATACCTACTTTACAGTACTGAGATTCAAAGTAATTTTTTAAGAAAATAAACATAGTTTTTTTTCTTAGATATATATAGATAGCATATTATATAGATAAATTTTATCTATTTAATATATTTTTATGTATTTTCTTAAAAAATACTTTTATCTCTCTACTGTAAGTAAAGTCCACTGACGATATAGGTACATTTTTTGCTCTCCTGAAAAGTGAACTATTTTGAGTTACGTGGTGTTAGAACTTATGCGACGATATGTCGAAAAAAAAGCGTGACACCACCAAATGAAATTAAAAAAAAAAACAATCACAGCAAATCACTTCAACACTGACAGTACGAAAACCATAAAAATAAATAAAAAAACCCTTCGTTTGCTTTACTTTTATTTAACCGACCGCAACGAAACGGACAGTTGTGTAATTGTTTTTCATTGCACAGTAATTGACTTGTGGTGGCTGTCGATAAATGTTTTTGCATTTAATCGCCCGAAATTCAGGGGCGAGAATTTTTGTCCACGGCGCCCGTGTTGGGGACACTGTGCATTCATTTTAACTTCAGCGTGACAAATGAGATTGTGTTTTTTTTTATTTAAAATAAAACAATTGTTTGTTCCAAAAGTAAATTTGCCTTTTTTCAGTGATTGGTTAAATAAATGAATGCAGCAATTATCTGAGCTTAATATCGGCGCTTCAATTTCCGATTGCGAATTTAAAATGAGCCGATTAAACGAAGTGGGGCAATAAAAAAGCTTATATTTTTTGCGCAGAATATATTTTTGTTTAACCCACTCTGTTTTTTCGGCACGTTTTGTAAAAGAAAACTAAAGTATTATGCATGTTTAATAGGTAAATAAACATAAATAACTTAAATACTGAATATTGAACCAGAGTTTAATTTTCTGATTACTCAATCTGCAGTCTCAAACTCACTTACTATGGCCAGTCAGGACTGCGAAACTGTCATTTATGTTGATTTCCAAGTTCAATGGTTCTAGAAACAGACAAAAAAAATATTTTGCACAAAAACCCATATCATTTGTAACACTGTGCAATTCCTTACATTCCCCTTATAGGTAAGAACAGATGTTAGGCGCGGCCCATTGTCTCATGGCAATAAATTCCATGGAACACCATACTGGGCAGAGGACAATGTGGAATTATTTCAAACGGTTAACATACATCTCTCACCTGAGAAAGGATATCGGAAAACATTGCTGCATTAACTAGATTAGGAACTAGGTTTATTGTTTTCCAAATGAAAGGACTTGTAAGGTTTATTTTTAGGTTTTACTGGACTAAAGAGACGCTAACGCATCTACATGCGTAGCTTGACCACCGCAGACGGGGGTTTTGTGAACTGAAAAAAAATCAAAATGCCATAATATTGCTATTGTGTAAGTCATTTTGTCTAATCTTTCGTCGACAAAACCCTCGTTTACGGTGGTTCTACTACACCTGCTGGTAAACGATCAAACGTATTGTCAAGCGTTTTGTTTGTCAAATACGGGTTCATGAAATATGACCGCATATGTTCAAGCTTGCTTGACAAACACGTGACAAACTCACTGTCAATCAAATTTTCTCGCAAACATGTCAAATATGTAAGTATTATAAGTTTTAAATGCTGTTAGGATAGCACATTTTGGAACTGCGTTAAGAGGCAGTGATTACATGTTGTTTTAGAAAAACAATCAAATGGCGCTCCATTCTAAAAGGTCGTATCCTAACAGCATTTACTTTTGGAACGAGTAGTAGTTTGTTTTACAAACACGTCAAACAAAGCCGTCAAACTATCAAATATTTGACAAACACTTAAAACTTAGCAAAATATTTGATCATTTATTGGATGTTTAAAAGGTACTTCAAACATTGTTTCTTGCGGTCATTCATTATAGCGATAAGATCACAAGTAAGTACTCATAGAATTAAAAAAAAATCTCTGAAAAACAGGGTTTCAAAAATATTGTACAATTTTTACCCTCTTTCATAATCATTATGCAAACCTACTTAATTATAAAAATCACAACATTTAATGAATAGAACCTAAAAATTCTCGCCTTATACATAAAGCTTTCATCTTTTGACAAGCAGAAGGAACTCCTTTGAAGCTTTGAATACTACGAGAAATGAGCTCACCTTCTAAGGATGGCTCCTTAGAAAAGGCGCGACTTAAAGGACATGGCAAATAAAAAAAAACACGTGTCTATACCCGAGTTTTCTTGAATAAAGTCTTGGACATGTTTAAAGGTGACGAATGGTGGGAAAAATGGAATGAAAATGCTGTAGGAGTTTTATAGTATGGTTGGGATTTATAGTTTGGAATTTAGGAAAGCAGTATATAATGTATTATCAAGTTTTTATTCTTCGAACGCAGAGGTGTATTAGCTCAGAAAACACAATAGTTTGGCTACTTTTAAAAAGATATTGTCTGTCCTTTCGCAATTGAGATTTAACTTTTTTTATCCCATGTGGGGACAGGCTAGAATAATTATAAAACATTCTCACCGCACGCTGGGAATAGACTTTCAACAAAACTCAACACGCCTGGTGGTAGGACCTACGCAGTCCACCTGGCTAGCTACCACCCTCACATTAAAGTTCAGCGCCAAGCAGTTTACTGTGTTCCATTGTGTGTATGTGAGAGCCAGAGATGTATAGGGGAATCTCTCTATATCTCTGTTCCTTGTATTCTTGTGCTCCATCTTAGACCCTGTCTCCTCTAACCATCAGGTGAAACTAGGGTCAAACGCGAATAAGTCAAAAAAAGAAGACACGCTTGCGGCCAGCGGCCACTAATACCAAACTATGTAAATAAAAGACTACCGCATTTATTACCAGAACAGAAAATGATAGAACAACTATCCCAAACTATATTGTGTTAGTAGATTTTAGTTAGCAAATTTTCTTGTTAGCCCTTCAAACTTGAACTTTGACCACAATGGTTCAAACGGGTCGAGTAGTTTGAATTCTGAATGGTTAGTTTGACCGGAACTTCTATTATCCGAATGGATTTATATAGTTACATATTTAAAGTTAAAACAGGAAGTTTTTACACCATGGGAAGGCCATGAGAGCCAGAGCGGCTTATCTGATTTTAAAGGGTTTTTAAAAGTTTCACATCGTATAATTTATTGTTTGGTTCAAATCTTGCGACAGATTTTTCAATTACTTCTACTTAACCGATTCTCCCGAAATTTCGCACACAATTTAAATTCCCATGACAATACAACATTATAATAATTTCAACCTTCAATTCCCAAATCTTGATGCTGCAGGGGTACTGCAAGATAAAACCATTTAACTTAAAAGTTTTCTTATGGGATTATGTTTTCTGGGTCTAAGGGTCTATATTTATAAATATCTCTTTATTTTTGTATCGGGGTAAAAAATGAGAGCTATAGAACTCATCCACACTTCAGTAACTACTTCCATCCTAACCTTACTTTTAACAGCAAATCATTTCAAAAACCTTCGGCTTCAAGTTTTTGAAACAAATTCACTGTTAAAACAATGGCGATGAGTCGTTGCCAATTAATGGCGCGGGAAGTCAACACGAGCATTTGATTTCTGTTAGCGTACAGATATTGGAGACTTTAACATCAAATATCGGGTTATTTTGTTGTGAAAATGCCGATTTATGGATTGAAAAAAGAAATAACATTTCCCCGTGTGGAACCAGGTTATAATATACTAGCTGTGTCCTCACGGCTCCGCCCACGTAAGAAGTTTTATTCCAGTACCTAATAAATATAGCCTATGTTACTCAGTGATAATGTAGCTTTCTAACGGCAAAATAATTTTTGAAATCGGTCCAGTAGTTTTAAGCTTATTCGTTACATACAAAAAATATAAATCTTTCCTCTTTATAATATTAGTACAGAAAACTTCCTCACCGCACGCTGGGAATAGACGCGTGTTGTAAGATTCAACAAAACCCAGCACTCTTGGTGGTAGGATCTATACGGTCTGTCTGGCTAGCTACCATTCTCACATTAAAGTCGCCCAAGCAGTTTACTGTATTCCGTCGTGTGTATGTGAGAGCCAGATGGCAATAGGGGAATCTCTCCATATCTCTGTTCCTTGGATTCGTGTGTTCCATCTTAGACCCTGTCGGCGCTTACCATCAGGTGAGAATAGAGGCAAACGTAACGAAATCAAGAATAAAAAAGAAAAAAACACATTTAATCAAAAATAAAGCTAAACACACACAGTTCTAATAAAACAAAGTTTGTTTCGCCTTTTCTTCATCTCAGCTTAAAAACTAAGAAGCGGTGAATGGTGGGCGACTTTGCAGGCTTTTTATTGTAATTATGACGCTCAAAAATAATAATTTTTGGTCTATTTTGAATACATAAGTTTTGAAATTTAAATTTGGCAAGTCAGGGCCTTGTATTTATATAACAGACTAACACTATGCCCGCGACTTCGTCCGCGTGTATTTTCATACAAACTTCCATCCCCTATTTAACCCACTTAGGGGTAGAATTTCCAAAAATTCTTTATTAGTGGATGCTTAAGTCAAAAAAGGAACCTACTGTCCAAATTACAAGTTTGTAGCCCCAGCGGTTTAGGCTCTGCGTTGATGAATCAGTCAGTCAGGGGATGTAATTATATAGATAGATAGATAGATATACTTTATTGCACACTAAAAGAAATAAAACAAGGAATACACATAATTAGGAACAGTACAAATGGCGGTCTTATCACTTAAAGCAATTTCTATATTATATTATATTTTTATATATTATGTATATACAAGGTTAGTCGAAAAGGGGGTACTAAGCCGCGGGCCACGTAAAGTATCACTGATGACTATTTTAAAGCAAGTGTTAAAATTTCAAAATTCGATAATTTTTATTTGCATGCAAAAAGATTTTCATTTTAGTATTTAAAAAAAAAACATACCTGCTTTAGTTATGAATTTAGGAAACTATTTTTCTAATCCGTGACCCCAAATATGACCTAAATTGAAAAAACAGCTGATCATAGCTATGGACAGATAGATTTTAGAATATTTTTTACGAAATCTTTGAACAGCTACAGCATTTCTCTTAAACTATCAACTTTTGGGGAAAGATGTAGAACAAATGTTATCCCTTATTATAGGTACTTAAACACCCTTTCGGCTTAGTACCCCCTTTCCGACTAACCTTGTATATAAGGTAAGTCGGGAAGAGGGTACTAATCCGTGGGTCATTTAAAGTATCACTGATGGCTGTTTGAAAAAAGTATTAAAATTTCAAAATTCAATAATATTTATTTCCATGAAAAATTATTACAATTAAATATTTTTCTAAAAAAAATCATCCCTGCTTATGTTACGAATTTAGAATATGAAGCTTCTAATCCGTGACCCCAAATATAACTTAAAATATAAATACAGCTGATTATAACTGAAGATAGATAGATTTTAGCGTATTTTTTTATGAAATATTTGAACAGATATTTCTCTTAAACCATTGACTTTTGGAGAAAATTGTAGAACAAAAGCTATTCATTAGAATGGGTACTTTAATAACCTTTCGGGCTAGTACCTCCTTTCCGACTAACCTTGTATAATTAATTTGTAGTTATCCTATGCTTATTTCACCAGCGAATTCAGTGAGAAAATCACCAAAAATCATATTAAACTTACCCCAAATACGTACAAACACAGCCGTTCTCTTCAAAGCCTCAAAATTTACAAGTTAAGTAAAGTATTTTGGAAACATGACAGAGTTTGATCGCTTCACTGGCTCGCCAGGGCGGGCTATTAGCAAAATACCACAAAAGTTGTCTAAACTTTACAGTGGAATACATAATAGCAGGGTTTATAGCCTTTTAAGTATTATGAGGCTTTCTCTTTCAATATTTTGGAAGAGAATTTTAAGATTTTTTTGTGGCATTGATAGTCTAGCGGTTGAATTCTGGCCTCCCATGCAGGAAGGTCTGAGTTCAATGTGGAATTCATCTGCGGATAAAATTTGATAATCACTTCCGTCTATGGTAAAGGAATAATAACATCGTACATGTCTACATGACCTGTATGTATGTATGTATGTAGTATTTTATATATTATATTGTATGTATTACGTTTATGTATTGTGTGCTATACACATATTTGTTTAGTTTATGTAGATGTGTATATTTATTGTGTATTTAATTTGTAATTTTATATAACTTGTACACTTAGGTAATTGTTCTCCTCAACATCAAATCTCTCTATCGCTCTAAGGTTTGCTGTAAGAAAACTCATTTGTGAGTTAAGCTCGCCTTTGTACATGAATTTACCAACGGAACTGTATTATATATTATTATTTTGTGTACAATAAAGAATAAGAATAAGAATCGTAAGCAAATTTGTGCACTTTTGAGAGCTTCAAAAAATTCTCAATGGTGTGTGTAGTCCGCGCCAGGCCAACGTGGTGGACAAAAGCCTAGACCTTTCTCATACTGAGATGAGGCCCATGCCCAGAAGTGGGACGGTAATGGGCTGATTATGCTATGCTTAATATTAGTAGATACAACTGTTCTGCCTAGCCTTTTCCAACTATGGTGGGGTCAGCTTCCAGTCTAACCAGATGCGGCTGAATATCAGTATTTTACACGGAGTGACTGCCATCAGACTTCCACAACTTGGCATTGCCGGTATCTTAAGGTTAGAGACCGGTTGTCATACTTTTGGGCTTCTGACTACCCGTAACGACTGTCATAGATATTCGTATGACATCCAGGGCCGACAGTTTAACGTGCTCTCCGAGACACGGAGGGGTCTCTCGATGTGTAACGGACGGTCACCCATCTACGGACTGACCGCGGTAATCGCAGCTTAACGTCGCTAATCGTATAATCCACGCGGTTAGATACAATGTTAAGTAATGCTATTTATGAAAAAGGAAATCTGTCAGTATCAAGTCATTAATTATAAGTTACTAACTCTTCGAAGTCGCCAAACTATTATCAAGTTGGGACCATTATACAACGTGTTACAAAAATACCCCTAAAGCCGAAAGGAGGTTAAAAGCTCCCTTGTAAAGAGTCTAGTGGCAATATTTGAAAACCGTAGTAAGACCCAAAAAAAAAAAAGAATTTGGATAAAACATAAAACAATCATCATTGAAACGCAACCCTAAAAACATAAAACTAAAGAGTAGACTACCCAGAAAGTTATTTACATTCTTACCTAATTTCCTCTGAGAGGTAAATGACAACAACCATAAAAGACTACTTGATTATTTACATTTTTCATGGGGAATTACGTAACACGTTGTGTATATATATATAGTACACTTGTAATAACAGTACAGTCTACATAGTCGGTACGTACCATTAATTGCCAAGCACCAGCTCTGCCGATATAGCTAGTATTGGTATTGATTGGCGCTGTAATTACTTTTATATGGCAATGAAAAAAGCGTGAGACCCAATTTTGTAATATTCCGATTGGTGACAGGCACAGTGATGTTAGATGTCAACTTTAGAATTATGGTATCGGTCTGTCAGAATTCTGGTACCTACTTTAGAATAAACTATGGTACGGGTCCTAACACCCATATTTTAAGACATTCCTCCAAAACGTACTCGACTCGACTCCACCTCGACTCAGCCTTTTCACTACCATCGGTAGTTATAGTTGACATAAACGTCGTCGACTCGAGATTTTTCCTGAGTCGAGGTAAGGAATTATCTGTCAAACTCAAGGTACCTCGGAACCTACCTTAAGGAAGAAAGTGTCAAAGTTCGTATGTAACAAAAAATAATTTTGAAGACTTTATCGAATATGCTTACGATAATCCTTACTACTTATCGCGGCGTTATATGATGCAGATAAACAAAATTATGACGTAATGACTCCGTCGAGGAACCTCAAAGTTCACTCGAAATTGCGACTAAGAATACAATTTTGAAGGTGTTTTCAAGGCCGTCCTGAGTCGAGTACGAGTCGAGTAAGTTTTGGAGGAACGTCTTAGAATATAGGTATGCACGTTCAAGGTTATCAATTTTGTTTTATTTGACTGCCTCGTTGGTCTAGTGGTGGTAAGCGCGACTGCTTATCGTGAGGTCCTGGTTTCGATCCCCAGGTCGGGCAAAGTGTTATTGGGTTTTTCAGTTAGGAATTTCTTAATAGCAGCCCGGAGTCTGGATTTGCGCCTGGTTGATGGCAATAGGCTCGCCCCCTAACATAACTGGCGAAACGAGGGTGTATTAAATATATTTATGCTGAACCCTTCGGAGAATACAAGGCGTGATGAAAAGTTATGTAATGTTACAGCTGATATTTAGACAATTCGGCAAATACACACATCAGAGCGGGGCTTGCGTAAATAAAATATGGGTCTATGTTGGCGTACCATATAAAAGTATTATAGTACATAATTATGGTACGCATAACATCACTAGATAGGCCAATGAATAAGGTTTTTACTCCATTGAACTATTACAATGAAACAATTCATACTTATCATCATTCGCTGTTAATTTCTAAATTGAATTTTCGTTTTTTATTTACCAAACAGTTTTTTTCTTTCATAAAAACGTGGACTTAATAATAAATGATTTTAATTTCTATAAATAAATCTGTTACAGACACTTTTATAAGTCATTGTAATGTTGTTTTTAAGAATAAATGGCGCCGCCATTTCCTATCTGACTAGCTCTGAGAAGAAAAGCCGAAACAAACTCAGAGATCAAGGTCTCTTTTAAAGTCCAGACATTGTGGTGTAAAAACTATGCGAGTGTAACAATGTAGGGCAACGTCTGGAATACCGTTTTGAGGAAACAGCATAGCAGGTTGGATAAGATGGCGCACACGAATGCAAGATACAGAGATATACAGGGATTCCAATGTATCCCCCTCTTTAGGTTCTTACATACACACGATAGTACACTGTTATCTGCTTAGCACCGGACATTAATGTGAGGGTGGTAGCTAGCCAGGTGAACTATATAGATCGTATAGTTTACTGTATACCATTGTGTGTATGTGGGAGCTGCGAGCCAGAGAGGTGTAGAGGAATCTCTCTTTAACAATGTGTACGAATAACATTGTTAAAGAGAGATTCCTCTACAGCTCGATCTTAGACCTTGTCTGGGCTTACCATTTCTTTTTTAATTCTTAACATGGTCGCGTTCGTCCCTCGTCATACCTGATGGTAAGCGCAGACAGGGTCTAAGATGGAGCACACAAATCCAAGGAGCAGAGATATAGAGGCCAGAGTGCTTTCACATACACAGGACGGTACACAGTAAACTGCTTGGCACCGGACCTTTAATGAGGGTGGTAGCTAGCGAGACGGACCGTATAGATCTTACCACCAAACGTGGTTTTGTTGAATCTTACAACGCGCGTCTATTCCCAGTGTGTGGTGATTAAGTTCTATATTCTCCCGTGCCCATACGGGGAGAAATGAGATGAGGCTAGGATCAAACGCGAAGTCAAAGAATTAAAAAAAGGAGCATGTAAACTGGAACCGATTAACTCTGGGCTACTGCAAGACATGAGTTGTGTCGTTATCCTCTTTGGCTAAGTAGGTACCCCACTTCTAGGGTCTGTTGCGTGGCGAGTGGAGTGTCATCTAATGTCAAAGGACCGGGACAGGCCATAAGGTTCACGGAGTAATTTGAAATAAAATTATTTACCTACTAACTGTATTACCACAAGGGCTTTTACCATGGACTAGAGGCCTAGCAAGTGAACTCAGCTCAGAAATAAAACGTCAACAATTTTAAAAACATCACATAACATAACATCACGCCTGAATTGCCCGAAGGGTTCGGCAGAGGTGTATAGTAACATCCTCATTTCACCGTTATGTTTAAGTCCCATGTAATAGAGAGCGAGCCTATTGCTATCAACCGAGCACAACTCTAAACTCCTGGCTGCTACTGAGAAATTTCACACGGAAAACCCAAAATCACTTTGCACGAAAAAAAAAACAAGAACATTTAAAAACATCAACTAGAATAAATTCACATTACCCGCGACATTTTTAACCATTTTTAACCAAAACAACATAATGACAGCAGGTTAAATGCCGCTATCTCTCAGGCCCAACATAAGTGTTGGTTGAACGCGCAATTTGCTGGGGTTATTAAATAAAGAACTTTTTTGTTTGTGTCGCAAACTCGTTTTGGTGAACGTGACGAAAGCAAAGTTGCGCAAAATTATGTTTTAATGTCACTTTTTGTGTTAAACGTAAATAATATGCTCGTTTGGGGAATTTGGTTGTTTGTTTTTTGGAAGTGAAATAAAATTTTGAAGTTGTAGGTATTTGTCGTTTTATAAGCTGAAGGATTGGTGTTGTTGAATATTGTCCAGGTATACAAGGTTAGTCGGAAAGGAGGTAATAAGCCGCGGGCCACTTAAAGTGTCATTGATCACTATTTTAAAGCAAATGTTAAAAAAATTCGATATTTTTTATTTACATGCGAAAAGATTTTTATTTTAGGTTTTTACAAAAAACACCTTGCCTGCTTTAGTTATGAATTCAGAAAATTAGGTTTCTAATCCGTGACTCTAAATATGACTTAAATAGTAAACACAGCTGATCATAGCTATGGACAGATAGATTTTAGCATATTTTTTACGAAATCTTTGAAAAGCTATTTCTCTTAAACTATCGAGTTTTGGGAAGTTGTAGAACAAAGTTATCCCTTATTATAGGTACTTTAACACCCTTTCGGATTAGTACCTTCTTTCCGACTAACCTTGTATACACCAATACCACCAAACCTACTTCTACATAAAGAGCAAGGTACCGACTATTATATTATTCTCTTTATGATAGATCGGTATAGTAAAGACCAAATTCCATCATCTAGTTAAAAAAAAAGACAAACCTACTTGTAAATGTGTTTTTTTAAATATAGAATTCACAGAATAAAAAACAAAATGTTATTCTATTATGCCTTAAACATTACCGATTTGTTTTATCGATAATATTCCAGTACAATCATACATTCGCTATTTTATAATTCGATTTGTTAAATATTTGTGTCTTAAATAATTTATAATACCGATATGTATGTAGAGGATGCCCTAGAAAGACATACATCGATGTTATTGATGATGTTCTTCACAAAGGGCAGGTGCACAGTACTATCAACCGGCGTGCGTGTATGACAAGATGTATGAATGTGGATGAAGCGAAAGGAGTATGTAAGGATCGAACCATGTGGCGTTCTATAGTTTCTAGGCAGATCCCCATGGGAAAAAGGCGTGAGCTTATGTATGTAAATTATTTATTTATCGTAATTATGAAACAGCTATGTTTCAAGAAATATTTGTTATAGCTATGGTTACCAGAATAGCTTAAATAATAAGTACCTGGATGACCGAGCCTTGCTCGGTTTTTTGGTAAATCGTGTTTTTTGGAAAGAAAAAAAAAGAGAAAAAGAAGGAACTTGAAAAAAAATTATCACTTCATCGAACCGAGTCTTCTGATTTCGGGACCGCCCGATTTCCCTCCTGAGCTATTTTAACCTTGCCGATCGCGGCGAAATTTACTTTCATATTCTAATGTTATTGTAGCAGTTTTTCATTGCCTGAAAACACGGATAAAACGACGTTTTCTAAAAATGAAACCTAGCTAGATCGATTTATCGCCCCCGAAACCCTCTGCATACAAAATTTCATGAAAATCGTTGGAGCCGTTTCCGAGATTCAAATTATATATATATATATATATACAATAATTGCTCGTTTAAAGGTATTAGATTATTTAAGCTTCCGAATGCAAACATACGAATTGCCTTGGAACTTTTTGTGTTTAGATAACCGCTAGCAGCAAAGAGAGGTCCTAATGAACTTATTGAGGTCTTCAAAATGGTTCCGATTCTGTTGTGTACACAATAAACTTAATTTAGGCTATTGCTATATTTTTCACTCTGGTAAAATAAGAAAGACAACACGTCGTTTTGACGACACGTTTGGTGCAGTGGCTAAGCGATTGGCTTCTGCGCTGCGGGTCGTGGGTTCGATTCCCGCACGGAACAGATATTTGTATGGCCTACAGATAGTTGTTCCGGGTCTGGGTGTTTGTGCATGTGAAGATTTGTGTCTGTAAACGCACCCACGATACAGGAGAAATCCTAGTGTGGGGCAACGTTTAAAAAAAAAAGAAAGAGAGACGTAAATAGGAGCTGTCAAATTTAGTTGAAATAAAATTTCCATACTTATGACGATACGTTCTGATGTGCGAAGTTCAAAGCGTAGACTAGTTTGACATCTCTAACTTTGTTCTTATCTATCACCGTCCTTTTCTTGCTCTAACTGTTAGTAAAAGATAGCAATTCTCTTATTTTAGTTTAGTTGGTGACTGCCTTGTAGGTCTAGTGTTCGCAAGCGCGACTGCTGAGCATGGGGTCCTGGGTTCGATTCCCAGGTTGGGCAGTGTTATTGGGTTTGTTCATTAGGAATTTCTCAGTAGCAGCCTGGGGTCTGGATTTGTGCCCGGTTAATGGCAATAGGCTCGCCTCCTATTATATGGGACGTGGATGGGAAACGTGGATGTACTAAAACCACTTCTGCCGAACCCATCGGGGAATATAAGGCGTGAAATTATGTGTTGGTGAATAAGAGAATCAGCGCCATTGTCTTAGTTAAAGTACCTATACCTACTTCAATTCACTCTAGTACCTACTTTTTAGAAGGGACTCGTGACCAACCGCGCGGATCATACGATTTGCGAGGTTAAACTGCGCTTGCCGCGGTCTGTCTGTGGATGGGTGACCGTTCGGTACACATCGAGACCCTTCCGTGCCTCGGAGAGCACGTTAAACAGTCGGTCCCGGGTGTCATACGAATACCTATGACTGCCGTTTCGGGAAGTCAGAAGCCCGAACGCCACATCCGGTCTAACTTTAGAATATCGGTATTGCCCAGTAACTGGGTCGCGGAGGTTTTATGGCCTATGTAATATACTGGTATTCAGCTGCATCTGGTTAGACTAGAAGCTGACCCCAACATAGTTGGGAAAAAGCTAGGGAGAACAACTTATTTTTATACAAACGCACACCTTTGTAAGTATGTACCTAGACACAGTCTTCTTTATAGCATAATATCACAAGTTTTGTATAAAACACTTCCTCAAAAAGATTATTTTATAAAATACTTTGTAACCTCTAAACACGGTTCATTCAATTTACTTCTCCAGAGATTTTGCCCAAAACCATCCTAGCGCCACAGTGTAAAAAAATGCAATCAAAACTATTGTTCTACTGCTTGAAATGTTAAATTTCTTGAATAAATTACTTTAGGCTGTGTGGCTACAATTTTGTAAGGTCGTAATATGGAGTTTAAAATGTTTAATAAGGGAAACTTGTGTGTGTGAGGTTTATGTCGCTTCCACTCTTAAAGCTGAATTTCGGCTCAAATATGAGTGGCCCGGAATATGAGAGATTTGCTTATACTGGGGTACGTATGTGTTCCCATCTTTTAACCGGTTATGAAAAGGAGTTGCCTGCCTAATTAGTTTTTCTGAAGTGAGTAAGAGCCATATCAGGTGCTCCTTCTATCTGGTCTGATAATACAAGTTCGTTACACATCGAGACCCCTCTGTGGCTCGGAGAGCACGTTAAATAGTCGGTTCCGGGTGTTATACGAATATTTATGACAGTCGTTACGGGAAGTCAGAAGCCCGAAAGTATATCAAGGGTTGCGGAGGTCCGATGGCAGTCGCTCCGTGTAAAATACTGGTATTCAGCCGCTTCTGTTTAGACTGGAAGCTGACAACATAGTTGGGAAAAAAAGCTAGGCAGAACGAATTTTCATTAATTTTAAAGTGTTTTTAAATACATCTCCATTTTAAATTTGACGACACGTTTGGTACAGTTGCTGAGCGATCGGCTTCTATGCTACGGGTTGTGGGTTCGATTCCCGCACGGAACAAATATTTGTATGGCCTACAGATAGTTGTTCCGGGTCTTGATGTTTGTGCGTGTGAATATTTGTGTCTGTAAACGCACCCACGATACAGGAGAAATCCTAGTGTGGGGCAACGTTTTTAAAAAAAAAAATAAAAATAAAAAATCCTTATTGTTATTAAAATAGCAGTTATTTTGTAAAAAGCAGCGAATTAAGTCTGGCCAATTACACATAAAGCGCTTAGAGTGTATTCCCACGGCTCTGTGTCGTGTCTGGTTGAATCGGCTGCAACCAGTCGAGATTTCCCCCGAGTGTGACGTCTGTTCGCCCTGGTCAATGACCTGGTAAAAAATATACCGGGAGTATGGGGTAAACTAATCTTGTGTGTTTTCTTTTACGCTGATATTAAAATATTTGAGCGAAAAATAGCTGTGAGAATATTTTATTTTGTTGGTAGTTATTTTTGACGATACTTATAGCCTATAAGGAGAGCTTGCAATACAATATCAGTTCAGTTTTACTAAAGTTTAATATTATAAATCATCACCAATGCATTAAAAAGAAGTGATAGCCTAGTGATGTGACCGATGGACTGCCAAGTCATAGGTCTCGAGTTCGAACCCAAGGCACGCACCTCTGACTTTGCGTATTGTGTAATTATCACTTTCCTTAAAACGGTGAAGGAAAACATCGTGAGGAAACCGGCATGCCTGAGAGATATTTCTCGACGGCATGTGAAGCCAAGTCAGTAGCCCATGGGCGGCATAAACTCTGACACCAGGTTTGTCACTAACCAGACGAAAAAGAAAGATCACCAAGGCAACAGGGAAGGAAACATCACGCCTGTATTCCCCGAAGAGTTAGGCAGAGATGTATAACCCTCATTTCACCGTTATATTTAACTCAACCGAGCACAAATTTAAACCCTGCTACTGAGAAATTCCACATGGAATAACCGAATAACACTTCGCCCGACCTGGGGATCGAACCCAGAGTCTCACGATCAGCAGTCGCGCTTGCCACCACTAGACCAACGCGGTAATAAGATCTCAGTCGAGAATAAGATATATTACGGCAATTTTAGTCCAAAACTCTCACGACTCTGTCAGACTATGCGGGAGGCGGGCATTCAACAGATGATGTCTTCCGGCTGACATCTTGATGATGCGAAACTAGATTTAAACCGACTGTGGTTATACTAATATCAAGTTTATGAAATATGTTATAGATGTACCTACTCTCGTAGACTGCTACTCCGGTTTGGAAAAATATGAGATGTCTGAATACGTACCTACGCAAAAAAATAGTAGATAGGTACTTATACTTGCTGGAAGGTTGTTTTATAAGTTCTAATTTAATATAAGTACTTCTTTTGGTGTTAACATTGCGAAGAAATATTTAATTATAATGATTTCAATATTTCTGGAAATATTTCACTTTACCCAGTTCGAAATAAAAAATCATAATTTCCAAGATACAGTTGGTAATACTAATGGATATTAATTAATAAATAAAAATAATTGTGCATAATAACTGCCTCGTTGGTCTAGTGGTGGCAAGCGCAACTGCTAAGCGTGAGGTCCTGAGTTCGATCCCCAGGTCACGCAGTGTTATTGGGTTTTTTTCGTGTCGAATTCCTCAGTTTAGATTTGTGCCCGGTTGATGGCAATAGGATCGCCCCCTATAGCATGGAACTTAAACGTAACGGCAAAATGAGGGTATTACTATACACCTCTGCCCATCTCTTTGGGGAATACAGGCGTGGTGTTATGTTAAACTGGATAACATAGAATCTATGGTTCAAAACGGACTCGTGCTAAAAAAATACACTTTCAACCAATTTTTTGTGAAATTTTTAACCCATAACTAAGCTAGATTCAATTACAAGTACCACAAGCCGATTACATTAAGAATGGGATTGAAAATGGCGGCGCTACTATCGTCGTTATTTACCTCTCGCTCATGCAGGTACACTGTGAGCAAAAGGAAAATAGTGTATTCACGATTTTTAATCCCATTCTGTAAGTAATCGGGATGTACATGTGGAGGATCGAGGTGTGGTGTTCCTCCAACGAAAAGGGAGGATCCTCCTACCAGGCGGGTTCTATGCCTGGCGGGCCACTGCCCAACTGTTGATGTTGGGAAGTTGTACACAAGGTTAGTCGGAAAGGGGGTACTAAGCCGCGGACCACTTAAAGTATCACGGATTACTATTTTAAATCAAATGTTAAAATTTCAAAATTCGATAATTTTTATTTGCATGCAAAAAGATTTTCATTTTAGTATTAAAAAAAAAAAAAAACATACCTGCTTTAGTTATGAATTCAGAAAAATAAATTTCTAATCCGTGACCCCAAATATGACCTAAATAGTAAACACAGTTGATCATAGCTATAAATAGATAGATTTTAGCATATTTTTTACGAAATCTTTGAAAAGCTAAATTTCTCTTAAACTATCGAGTTTTGGGGAAAGTTCTAGAACAAAAGTTATCCCTTATTTTAGGTAATTTAACACCTTTTCGGCTTAGTACCCCCTTTCCGACTAACCTTGTATATACCATTTGCGTGTCAAATCTTGATATCGCGATGCACGATTTGTGACGTTTCATTTGACAGCTGTCATTGTTCTCGCTGTAGTCTGCTAGTCAATAGTCTTGCTGTGTAGTTCTCATGTGGCGTGATACTTAAATGCCGCCACATACTTAGTTTCTGGCTATAATCTACCTAGACTGCTTTGCAGTATAATATACGCAGTCAAAAGTATTAGGAGTACTTAAATCATTATTGTGAGGAGCTCGTGGCTAATTAACCACCGCGCAGATCATAATTATGATTTGCAAGGTTAAGCTGCGCTGGCCGCGTTCTTTCCGGGGATGGGTGACTATTTATTACACATCGAGACCCCTCCGTGCCTCGGAGAGTACGTTGAACACTCAGTCCCGGGTGTCATATGAATATCTATGACAGTCGTCAGAAGCCCGAAAGTCTGACAACTGGTCTAACCTTAGAATATCAGCATTGTCCAGTAACTGGGTTGCGGAGGTCTGCTGGCAGTCGCTCCATGTAAAATACATGGTATTCAGCCGCATCTGGTTAGATTTGAAGCTGACCTCAACATAGTTGGGAAAAGGCTAGGCAGAACGAACACGCAGTCAGTACTCGAAAAAATAAAATTAAACCAATCTGTATTATTATGTATGACATTTAACAAAATACAAAAAATACCATTTAAGATACAACATTTTATCATTCCATACACACATTCAACACTGTCCGTTGTCGAACAAGACGCTTTTAAAAACCTTGTATATTTAAAAAGACCATCATTATAGGGTTCTGAGTAAACAGTAGTACAGAACTCGTCGATTTATTTTGCACAGACTCGTTTCAATTTCAAAAAGGAACACGAGTACATAATAATTTTGTGTAGGGTCCGCAAAAAAATTGTGGATATTTTTATAAAACCAATAATAAATAGTTTATTGTAAACTCCGTTCTTCTATACTATTATTATAAAGAGGAAAGATTTGTATTTTTGTATGTAACGAATAAACTTAAAAACTACTGGACCGATTTCAAAAAATATTTTGCCGTTAGAAAGCTACATTATCACTGAGTAACATAGGCTATATTTATTACTGGAATAAAATTTCTTACGCGGGCGGAGCCATGAGCACACAGCTAGTATAAAATAAACTTTTTAAAATTAAAATAGCCTTTTCCCAACTATGTTGGGGTCAGCTTCCAATTTAACCAGATGACGCTGAATACCAGTATATTACACGGAACGACTGCCATAGGTATTCGTATGACACCCGGGACCGACTGTTTAACGTGTTCTCTGAGGCACAGAAGTGTCTCGATGTGTACCTAATAAAGGATCACCCATTCACGGACTGACCGCGGCAAGCGCAGCTTAACCTCGCAAATCGTATGATCCGCGCGGCTCGTGGCAGTCCCTCATATAGCCATAATACTGTATTTGCGAGAAAAAAAAAATTAAACTGAAAAGTTTTTCAATACAAATAACAAGTCAAAAGATTGATGGTTGACGGCAAAACTTGGCCTGTTTTAAGTACTGTAGCTGTGTATAAGTAGCTAACAACTGATAGTCTTCTAAATATAAAATTTATATTTAATGTACCTAATTATTGTATGTGTGATGTGAATTGTATTCAAAATTATGTCATCACTCTTATGCAAAAGGACTGACGCTAACAACGGGCATAACCCTCATTCTTAGGTCTTTTATGCCCAACAGTGGACTACAATATGCGATAGACAGAGTACAGCGACAAAACATAACAAAAAATACAGAGTACAGCGACAAAAACATTATTTAAAAACAACGAAAACAAAACTCTAAACTCATTAAAAATAAAACTATTTTGCAAACGCTACTACAACTAAAATCCCACCCAGCTCATAGTGGAATGTAAAAAGTGCCCGGCCCCGACTCGACTCGACGATCCACGCGAATTATCTCAAATGAAGACATTATCCGGTCGGGGCGTGCGCAAACGCAGCCTACGTGAGCTTTTTGCCGCCATCTTACTTTAAGGGCAGAGTTGAAGGTCGATTAATGGGTTTTGTGTTATTATTTTTTTTTGGTTTATTTTTATTAATGTTGGGTTTGAATGAATATACTTACGAGGCGGTTTTTGTATGCAGATTTTTGACTGTATTTATAGTGATAATATAGGGTTGTGTACGGAACATGGAGTGTAATATATACTTATTTTAGTCAAGAGACAATCTTTGTCTCCCTTTGTATCCTTACCTTCGATATGAGTCTTAAATTTTACGTTTAAATATCTGACACTTTATGCATGTAGCGTGAGAATCGTGCGCATAGGCTGTAAAAGGCAGACCTAATTACCAACCGCGTGGATCATATGATTTGTAAGGTTAAGCTGCGCTTGCCGCGATCTGTCTGTAGATGGGTGACCGTTCGTTACACATCAAAGTCCCTCCGTGATTCGGAGATCACGTTAAACAGTCGGTCCCGGGTATCATACGAATACCTATGACAATCGTTACGGGTATTCAGAAACCCGAAAGTCTGACAACTGGTCTAACCTTAGGATATCAGCATTACCCAATAATTGGGTTGCTAAGGTCTGATGGTAGTCACTTCGTATAAAATTCTGGTATTCAGCCGCATCTGGTTAGACTGGAAGCTGACCCCAACATACCTATATTTGGGAAGAGGCCAGGCAGAATAGGCAATCTTTGTCTCCCTTTGTATCCTTGCCTTTGATAGGAGTCTCAAATTTTGTGTAACCCCTGTATGGGGCAGAAGCAATATAAATATTTACCACCAATAACAAGATGTCGCGAACGCCTCCGTATTATATATTTATTTTTAAACATGGCAAAATGTTATTTTCTTCTTTAAAAAATCGTAGATGAGATACTATACGTGAAATTTTAGTGCTAGTTCTACTGATTCGTAACGTCCACATGAATTTGAAAGTCTGATATGCAGACCGGTATCGAAATCAGACCTTCCTGCATGCAAGACAAGCGTTCAACTGATATGCTATCATTTTTTTAACGTCATCATCTCTCTGCCCTTATCCCACACTAGGTGTGGTCGGCACAACATGTATTACTCTTCCATTCTCCTCTATCAGCCGTCATCTCAGTTTTCACTCCTTTCTTACCCATGTCATCCTTCACACAATCCATCCATCTTTTCTTTGGCCTACCTCTACTTATGTATCCTCTGAATGTGGATTCATATTTAACACTCTTCTAACGACATGACTTTCTTCCCTCCGCATAACATGTCCATATCACGCTAACCCATTACTCCTCAACTTTTCAGTCACTGGCGCTACTTTCAAACTTCTTCTGACATAGGTACTCATTCCTTATCTTATTCATTTTTGTCACTTATCACATCCATCTCAACATTAGCATCTCTGCTGCATGCACTCTTCTTTCATTCGTCCCCTTGGTGGCCTAACACTCAGACCCATATAATACTATAGGTAAAACCACTAAAAGTATTTAAAAAAACATAATTATTTTTTACAGTGTGAACCAAAATGGCGTCGTGTGCCAAACTTGAGGGGTTTACTAGTAGCAACTGAAGAGTTCTACTATCAACTTCCTAGCTCCATCATCAGACCCTTTTTGGAAAATTCTCATGGATGTTCCTCGCCCGGGGAAGGCCAGGGGATCTGCCGGACTCTTACCGGCTAAAAACCAACGGTGTTCCTCCTCCTGACCGGGATTCGCAAAAGCATGCACCGCAACCCCGGCAGATCATCAGACCCTAAACACCAAGTGCAATCTATTGGACTCATCAAAACGAATCATATGACCCAAACCTCACATAGATCGCGCAGTCGACGCCATCTTGGTTTTAGTTATTTGACGTGCACTGTACCTACCATTGCTTACCGACAAACAAGAAATTCAAACACTTAGTTTTATTATATTAACGTGATTATCAGTTTATATCGTCAATTAAGGCGGATCGGTGATTACTATGTAATCAAGACGTCGGGCATGTGAGAATGATGGTACGAACAACATAATCAGCGGGTGGAGTTAATCACCACTTGATTGGCGGTGATTGACCGCGGTGATTAAAGTTATTTTTGGGTAGCGTGTTTATTATGCATCGTTGAGGTTTATTTTTTGAAAAATGTGTCTTGAACTGACGTTTTTTACTCTCGTTCTTTTGCAAAATGTATGGTTTTATTTGTTATTTATTTTATAACTAGCGAACCGCCCCCGGCTTCACACGGGTGCAATGAAGATATGGGGCATATAAATCATCCTCTTGAATCACTCTATCTATTGCTGAAAACTGCATCACCCTAAGGTCGACTGGTAGAAAATGCCTAAAGGCATTCAGTCCGCCTCTGTACTAATTTTGTGCATAAAGAACTTAAAAAAAACCGTTGCATAGTTTAAAAGATCGGAGCGGGAGCAAATTTGTTTTATACTATGTAAAGATGTTATGCAGATCTTTAAATGCAGCATCAGCATGATTATTTCTAAGAAACAAATCTAAATAAAATTGAATAAACAACTCTATCAATAAAACTTGGTAGTATTTCTGGCAATTTAAATTATGTCCATATCATACGTTTAGTAGAGTTGCGTGCCTCGGAGACCACGTTAAACCGTCGGTCCCGGGTGTCATAAGAATACCTATGTCAGTCGTAACGGGTAGTCAGAAGCCCGAAAGTCAGACAACTGGTCTAACCTTACAATATCGGCATTGCGCAGTAACTGGGTTGCGGAAGTCTGATGATATTCAGCCGCGACTGGTTAGACTGGAAGCTGATCCTAACATAGTTAGGAAAAGGCTAGGAGAAAGAGAGTCGATTTTCCTAGGGTTTCTAGCATTTATCTATCCAAAATGGATCGAAAAATGCCTCTGCATTCAAACAATGATACACTTCCAGGCTAGACCAATCACTAGGCTACTATGAGTATATTGCACGCTTTTAACTGCCAACTGAGTACATACAATATCAGAATAAAAAGTAACTTTTACCTTCCTGCAGTCGCTTTAACGTGCCTTTGTCGTCTGAAACCAAAACGCTGCAAAGCACAATGCCTGCGAACCCTATGCAATGAATAGTGTTGTAACATTATTAGTTATAAACCCGGGATTCGTTAAAAAAGAATAACGAGCATAAATTTAAACAAGTGTGTATTTATTTTAACACGACGTACCTAATAATTACTAACTCAAATTTTGCTAAAATTGTCGTGTCACCTAATTTAATTAAATACCTACTTGTATTAATATAAATGTTGAATACTTAATTAATAAGTCATTTAATTAAGATGTTACTTTAAAAATTAGCTATTTCACTTACACGTAGGTACTAATATAGCAAAATATATAAAGTAAATAAACAGTAAGTTTTTATTTTTTATTTTTAAGTTAAACCTTAAGTAAGTTAAACTTGGAGTTCTATTTCCATGTATAAAATATACTATTAAATTATTGTAAACAAAACTCCAAGATATGGCAAATAGGTAATTTACATTGTTTTAACCTATCCCACTGCTTTGTTCCAAAAAAAAAACAATCAAAACAAAACCCGCACTGTCTACAAACAATACAAAATGTACTTCCAAGCGAAACAAACTAAAAATGCATCCGCAAATCACGGAACCGCCAGACTTAATCCCGCGAGTGCAACAGAATTCCGTAACTCCCGGGAATCCGAAACATTTGCCAGCGCCCAGCACCAACCGCGGACATAATAAAATGCATGTCATATAAAAATGTTATAATAAAGTGTCCGTTTACTTCAGGAATAATAGCGGTATTCGTTATATGAGACGGTTAAAGGGTGAATTTTGAACAGTTAAATAGAAAATTCTTGAGAATTTATGGACAGCATAATGTTTTGAGCTGGTGGAACTACTTGCAAAGAGATGTGCTTGCAGAAAGGGAATATAACAAGTTTTAATTTATTCTATTTTTTTAATTTCATGTTTTCGAATAGTTCACTTATGTTCCTTTTTTCTATGAACAGAACGGAATCGTTTTACTTACCAATGGTAGCATTTTTTATTGCCAAACTGAGCATATAAATAGACTCGTAAGCCAATTTTACCTGTAATAGCTACTTCCATATGCGAGGGTGTACTATGCAAAGCTATGAGGTCTTAGCTTCATTATTGCTAAAGATACAAGTCTCAATTTTAACCAATAACGCTTCGTAAATTATACGAATCGGCCACTGATCGGTCGCATAATTCTTAAAAAATTGCCGAGGAGTATCACTTGTCTTGCGATAAATCTATGCGTTTTTATTCTATAACTAGCGACCCGCGCCTACTTCACACATGTGTAATGTAAATACTAATGTGGGGCATATAAACCTCTTAATCACTCTATCTATTGCTGGAAACTGTATTAAAATCTGTTGCGTAGTTTCAAAGAACTAAGCGTACAGATAGACAGCGGGAGCGACTTTGTTTTATACTATGTAAAGATACACTCTGCGGCAGTGGATCCAGGTTACCAATATAGCATAGCAGTATAGTGGGGTAGTAGCAGTGATAGTCTAGTGGTGTGACCGTCGGACTGCCAAGTCATAGGTCCCGAGTTCGAACCCAAGGCACGCACCTCTGACTTTTCGGATTCATGTGCGTATTGTTTAATTATCACTTGCTTAAAAACGATGAAGGAAAATATCGTGAGGATATCGGCATGCCTGAGAGATATTTCTCGATGGCATGTGAAGCCAAGTCAGAAACCTATGGGCGGCATAAACTCTGACACCAGGTTAGTCACTAACCACACGAAGAGAAGAAGATTTCTTCCTAGTGTCTTTTCATCGATTTCGCATCTTTTCTTTCGTAGTCTTGAATTTTTACTACTGGATGATTCATCATCTTCCTGCCCTTATCCCACACTAGGTGGAGTCGGCACAACATGTATTTCATAAATCCATGTTGTTAGAGGTATTGGCTTATTGTTTTATGACCGGCCGCCTGCCTGACATCAACCCTCTTTGGGAAAACTCGTTGCGCCATCGCGCGGGTGACCCAATGTGCTTGCTGATATTATGCACTAGGTCCAAAAATGATACGCTTGTCAAGTTTATTGCTGACAACTAAGCAGACTATGTTCGTCTTGGTGGCGTATACTTGAAGTTCCTCGATCCACTCATTCAGTTTTGCTAAGGATTTTGGTTCTGACACATCGTAAAATAATAGCACCGTGAGCTTCTCTGTAAAAGCGTGATGTCAATGTTCTGTATCGCTCCTGTCCCGCTGTATCCCAAATACCCAGCTTGACTTTAACACTGATTTTTTACTACTGAAAGATATCCTCATAAAAATATTAGACTTTATCCTACTAACATTCCTAACCATTAACAAAGTAATTCTTAGCAAATCAACTCCAACACAAAATCTATTTAACGACTGTTCACACATATTTATACCAGAAAGAGACTAATGTTAGTTTTTGTTCGCATCCTTGAAAGTTAAAGGGCGATTGCAAAAAGTCCTCGTTGGCTATTAAGTTTGGCTCGTTATGTGAAACAAAGCGGCGCCGCCCTCGCCACCTATCTGCTATCGGGTGATGAGCTTGGATTAGAGAACGGTGGAATGGAAACGACGACTAAAACTATTATTATATTGGACATTTAATTATTAATGGCCATATCTTACTTTAGACATATTCTTCTTGATCATTTATATTCACCAACGGTAATGGATAAGAAAAATGCTAACAAATCAACTACGCCATTTGTCGCCTTCAGATATTAAAAAAGGTATTATTTCCAAAATATAACCTATTTAAAGCAACATTTTCCACCTGTATGTATATTGAGAGCATACTCCTGTAACTACTTATTTAATTTTTAACTCCTTCATTGGTCTAGTGGTGACAAGCGCGACTGCTGATCGATCCTGATCGAGTCCTGGGTTCGATCACCAGGTTTGGCTAAGTGTTATTGAGTTTTTCCATTAGGAATTTCTCAGTAGTAACCCGGAGTTTGGATTTGGGCCTGGTTGATGACAATAGGGTCGCCCCCTATTACATGTGACTTAAACTTAATTGCGAAATGAGGGTGTTAATTACACCTCTGCTCAACCCTTCGGGGAATATAGGCGTGATGTTATGTTGTGTTATAAATAATAATAATAATATGTATTTATTTTTCTTCTACAAAGGTTTCTTATAGCTATATTTTTTACATAATTATATGTTAGACTCAGCCTTTGTGGGAAACTGGTATCTGCACTAGGAAATCCTGTCACACAGATTACCAGGCCCCCCTTTAGGACAGCTATTAGCCTGTTATTATTCTTAATGGTAATTAACTATATCTTATTCTGGACTTATTATTCTTGAGTATTTATATTTAACAGCAATTTATTCCATTCATCCTTCTGTAATGTATAACAAATGCGTATAAATCAATGACATCATATTTTGAAGATGTTAAAAAATGCATTATTTCCACCAGGCAGCATTTTCCACCTGTATGTGTAATGAGAGTATAATCCTGCAACTACTTTTTAATTTTTCGTCTGACGAACGCTAAAGGAAGTCTCTCCACGAAACTGGGTAGTTATGATAAGCAGGCCTTTATTATGGCTATAGGCAGAAAGCGACAAGGTTTATGAGGCAAAAAAAAAAACTCTAGTGTAGGAATATAGGTCATCGGAAATCCTACAAAATATTAGATACCATTCAACAAAAATTAAGAAAAAAACAACTTATCCAGTCTTCACCGATCCACGATACAATGTTTAACCCTAATGGTCGGCGCGTAGTCGCCTTGTAAATATGGTCGTTAGCATTTATTCACATAATGACTTTATTATGAGCGTCCATCTTCCTCTACATTTTATGGTGCGCGGCCATGTTTCTCAAGCTTTTTGTTAGTTTACTTTTACTAAACATAAGTAATATGAAAGTTAGATTTAGGAAATATATTATGTAAGGTGTATGACGAACTCCGTTTGTGACGAATTCCGTTTGTGACAAACGGCGTATTGTGATCTACTGCGTAAATGACGGATTGCGTTTGTGACATGGCGCGTATGTTCCTCTACATTTTTTAATGTGATAGGTTAGCAAACAGGCTGACGACACAATTTGGTTGCTACCGCCTATAAACCGAGAAGAATACTGATGCGTTGCCAACCTTAGAGGCAAAGTTTGAAAGACTCATCTGCCTGTAATTTCACCAGCACCCTTCAAACAGAAACTGAGCCATTCTGCTTCGCGGCAGCCTTCTTATGTATACAAGTTTCCTCACGATGTTTTCTGGCCGGGATTGGACTCATACTATCCTACATGGAATGCAAGCGTTTGACTGTTATTCTTCTTCTTATTACTAACCTGGTGTCAGAGTTTATGCCGTCCATGGGCCTCTAACTTGGCTTCACAAGCCGTCGAGAAATATCTCTCAGGCATGCCGGTTTCCTCACGATTTTTTCCTTCATCGTATAAGCAAGTGATAGTTATACAATACGCACATGAATCCGAAAAGTCAGAGGTGTGTACCTTGGGTTCGAACTCGAAACCTATGACTTGGCAATCCGACACACCACCAGGCTATCACTGCCTTTGTTATTAATAAAGATAGTCATAGTTTCTCAATTTAGTTTGAAAATACATTGTATGAGTTTTTCCATCGTGATCTAACACTTAAGTTTAAGAAACACTGCTCAAAGTCATCACACCCACGACTCGCATCTCTCTTGTGAAATGTTGCGAGCTAGTTTCAAAAACAGCTTGTTTTTATTGAAATACCTAAACTTTTATTATAAACGTAAACTGATATTTACTAGCTTATTTTCATATTTATACGCCTTTATGAGCTGAGGAAATATTTCTTTTATTAAAAATATTCTACGTAATCCGCTATGAATAGACGAACCGGTGTAGTTTTTTTTTAATTATAGCGTTATCAACCTTACCTTGGATTACAATAGTGCTGGTTTAACTGGCGCTGCTTGGAATGTCGAAGACTTTTGTGTTTTTTTATTATATTTTTCAAACTAGCGTTTGAAATAAAATAAAATACTAGGGCCATGGGATCAGAGTGCCTACTTAGTATTTCGAGACATCGCCAAGCGGTTGGTCGACTCTTCACGTGACCACAGAGCTGGCCTATTTTTTGGCCAAAGAATCAGCATTGCCATACAACGTGGCAATGCTGCCAGTCTTTTGAGCACTTTTCCTGTTGACAGCGATGTGGACGAAGTTTTTGATGCTCTTTGATTGATTTACATTAGATTTGTACTATAGTAGTTAAGATTTATATTGTATATATTAGGATAATTCAGTTTTATAGGTAAATAATATAGTAGAACATTGAATAAAGTCTAACTAGCGTTTGCCCGCAGGTTCACTTGCGCGATTTTTGTCACCCCCTTAGACGAGGAATTTTGAAAAATCTTTTCTTATTGGATGCAGCAGTTATACAGCAGTGATAGCCTAGTGGTGTGACCGGCGGACTGCCAAGTCATAGGTCCCAATTTCGAACCCAAGGCACGCACCTCTGACTTTTGCGATTCATATGCGTATTGTATAATTATCACTTGCTTAAAAACGGTGAAGGAAAACATCGTGAGAAAACCTGTGCCTGAGAGATATTTCTCGACGGCATGTGAAGCCAAGTCAGAGGCCCTTGGGCGGCATAAACTTTGACACCAGGTTAGTCACTAACCACACGAAATGATGACGATGAATGGATGCCTACGTTATAAAAGGTACCTACTGTCAAAATTTCAAGTTTCTAATCCCAGCGGTTTAGGCTGTCCATATATGTTGTGTTGAAAAGGCAGGGTCCAGAGAAGCACACGTGCGACAAGGATGGTTTCATCAAGGTGGAAAAGAAGAAGAAGAAGAAGCCTCCTTGTCGGAACCAGTGCGGCACCGCGCAGGCAGGACCCGACATGCTGCTGCGTCCAGCAATCCCGTCAACGCTGCTGTACGTGTCCAGACTGCACCACTCCACGAAGGTTGAGGAGGTCATGGAATACGTGCGTCTGAAGACTAACTGGACTTTGAGGGTCGTGAAGTTGGAGTCGCGTCTCAACACGACCTTCAAGTCGTTCGTGGTGCGTGTCCCGACACATCACCTCGACAAGTTCCTCAAGGAAGAGTTCTGGCCCGAGGGTGTTGTGTACCGCCGGTTTCGTGGCCAGCTACATGACACCAGTCAGCGTAATACGGCGCAGACACTTCGTGTATGTTAGTTTTAATAATTATAATGGTGTATGTATTTATAATATTTATAAGTTATATTAATATTGTATTGTATGTGTTTATATGGGCCTTGATGCCTGAAATAAATAAATAATAATAATAATAATATAGATTAGTCAGTCAGTATCTCCTAGATTCATCACGCTTTAAAAATAAAACTTCTGAGTATGCCCCTTACTTTCTGAAAGCTTATAAGTATAGGAAGCACTTATCTACTTAATGATAGTATCACGTTACAGTACTACGATATTAGTTACGTGCCTCGGCAATCTTCGTGTTTCCGAATTTATACGAATTATGCGACCCGGTCAATCTTTCTTTGTGTGTCTTTATAATATTATTACTCTGTCTTCATCCTGTTTAGGTCAATAATTCTGGATGTTCTGCTTATCTTTTTCCCAACTAAGTTAGGGTCAGCTTCCAGTCTAACCAGATACGGCTGAATACCAGTATTTTACACGGAGCAACTGCCATCAGATCTCCGCAATCCAGTTACAGGGCAATGCCGATATTTTAAGGTTAGACCATTTGTCAGACTTCCGGGCTTCTGACTTTTCAATAATTTCGAATATATCACTTATTTGGTCGCATAATTCGTAGTATATATAATGTCTACTTAATTGCGATACACATTTTTGCACCAAATAGTGAAAATTACATTAAAATTTAGTCACCTAGAGAACATTACGACATAGTTCCTACTCATTCCACTTACTTCTGCTTACACCGTAAGCGCAAAGCGGTAAAATGCTTTAATCCTAACGGATTTACCCGAGTGTTGCCCAATTATAGCTAATTTAAGTGTTGCAAGGTGAAAAAACAAGGAACACATAATTGCTTTATATCGACTGATCGGTCGGCTACACAGGTAATGATGGGTTGATATTAAGCTGTGTGTACAACGTTGCATCAGTTGCATGCTAGTAGTAGTAGTTTTTTTAATAACATTATCTATAATATATTATCATATAAATCAATTGCCGTGCGTTAGTCGCGTAAAAACTTGAAAATGGCTCGACCGATTTGATATTTTTTTGGTTTTGCTCGCTTCAGTACTGGTGTGGTTTAGGAAAAAAGAATAGAAGGACAATTAAAAAAAATAAAATAGATGGTACGAAGTTCACCGGGTAGCTAGTCTTAAATAAATCGAATCGTGTTGTACTAATATTAGACGATGGTTTGGCGGCCTGGCATTTTGTCGCTCCTTTAAAATACAAAACAAAATGACTAAAATATCATATTGAAAATATTAGATCCCTAATCATTTAGAATATTAAATCTTTTTGACGAATTATTGGCAAAACCTACACAGTATTCGTTTTGATAGCCTGGGGACTACTAACACTAATTAATCTCGAGAATATCTAAAAAAAACTTCGGTTCGACAACTTTGTGCCTAAAATAATTAAATTCCATATTTTTACTCCTACACGGTTTATGTAAGAGATACAGTACACAAATACAGATAAAGTCTGGTTACTTTATCTCTGTAAAACGTGTCATTCATTTATTATTAAAAAACTTGACATTATCAACTGGTAGGATAAGAGACGTTCACGGGTAAAAGAGCAAGGTCAGACGAATATCTCTTACACGAGATCCTTTTCATGGTAGAATGATGAATGAAATTTAAATGATTATGTTTGCTTATAGCACATATTATCTACACGTAGACTGGCAGCAGAATATGAAGAATTCTTTTTCTAAAACAACCACCACAGGAACCACAGGGAAATATTAATAATAGTACATACTATTCTCTTTGTAATTCTTAATTAAATACCTATATATATAGTGTACGGTTACAAGTGTTATTCTTTATCCGCCCGTAAGTACACGCCTGCTAAATTTTATGTGCACATGCTAGTTGAGGGTTGACTCCTAAAGCCACCCTAAAGTGTTACATAGTTCTGCGCCAAGAAGCATTACTGAGGTCCAGTTTGAAGGGTATGAGTGAAGGTTGGTATTACATCAGCAGTCCTCTTGGTATAGTTGGTGTATAGGTATAGGCGGTGGTAACCAACTTTCCATCACGTGGGCCGTCGGCTTTTTGGGCATCTGTTTTTTCATTCTAGCTTTTTCGGTCAGCTTCCAGTCTAACCAGATGGAGCTGACTACTAGTGTTTTACACGGAGCGACTGCCATCAGACCTATGCAACCCAGTTACTGGGCCATGTCGATATCCTAAGGTTAGACCGGTTGTCAGACTTTCGGGACCAAGAGTTTACGTGCTTTCCGAGGCACAGAGGGGTCTCAATGTGTAACGAACGGTCACCCATCCGCGGATCCGTACGGTTGCCAATTAGCATAAAAAAGCCGCCAAGGTTCGATATAGTAATAATACTATCGTTTTAGGAATAACAATCCGTTGTACACTATCCTTAACAACAACCGGTCGGGGCGTAAGTTTTATACTATAATTTACGCTACGTTCTTCAATCTTATTAGATTTTGATGAGATACATAGTAGTTTTTCATTCTCAGTAAAGTTCACCTTTATTGGTGTTTATACACTTTATAAATATGATGTTTCATATGAAGGTGATTTAGGAAGGTTATTGTTTTAGTGTGGGATGATCGATTATTCGAAATTTTATCTGTTTTATTTAGTAGTGGTTTCGTAGTTAGATTTACTAGTGGTGACAAGTGCGTCTGCTGACCGTGAGGTCCTGGATTCGATCCCCAGGTCGGACAAAGTGTAGTAACACTTTTTCCACCAGGAATTTCTGAGTTGCAGCCCAGAGTTTGGATTTGTGCCCGGTTGATGGCAATAGGCTCGCCCCCTATCGGTGAAATGAGGGTGTTACTATATACCTCTGCCCAACCCTTCGGGAAATACAGGCGTGATGTTATATTATGTTATAATTTTGACAAAATCAACAAAGTGTAAATTACTAGCTGTGTCCTCACGGCTCCGCCCGCGTAAGAAGTTTTATTCCAGTAATAAATATAGCCTATGTTACTAAGTCATAATGTAGCTTTCTAACGGAAAAATAATTTTTGAAATCGGTCCGGTTATTTTTAAGTTTATTCGTTACATACAAAAATATAAATATTTCCTCTTTATAATATTATTAGTATTAGTAATTAGTATAGATTTAGTTTTTTCTGGTAGGTTTCATTGTGGCCTTCAAATAATATTTTTCAAGAATTTGAATATTTGAAAACTGTGTGATCTCTTTACTCTCAGTACCATGCATTTTGAAGATCTTGGAGGAGACTTCTATTTAGCAACATTTGACGGTAATACTAACAACAAAAATCTTATAATGGAACACTCGCTCTCCGAAATATGGTTTACATTTTCGTCTCCAAAACTCGTCATCACAGATTATATCTCGCTGTCGACGACATTGTCACATTCATGAAACCCGACACAGATTTTATTACGGTTTCTCGTAACACGTTTAAATTGCAAGAAGATATGACGCTACTCTTATATGACGTAAAGCAAGTAGGTATGATATACTGACTTTAATGTATACCTATATTTTAATACCTTGTAACCTGGCACGGATTTGAGCACCTTGGATCTGTGGCGGCATCTATCACGCCACATGAAAACTAAACAGCATGACGAGTGTCTAGCTGACGACAATGACAACAATGACAGCTGTCAAATGAAACGTCACAAATCCTGCATCGCGATATCAAGATTTGACACGCAGATAGTACCTGTATACAAGGTTAGTTGGAAAGGGGCTACTAAGCCGCGGGCCATCTAAAGTATCATTGATGACTATTTTAAAGCAAGTGTTAAATTTTCAAAATTCGATAATATTTATTTGCATGTAAAAAGATTTTTATATTAGTTTTATTAAAAAAAAAACATACCTGCTTTAGTTATGAATTCAGACAATTAATTTTCTAACTCGTGACCCCGAATATGACCAAAATTGTAAAAACAGCTGATCATAGCTATGGACAAATAGATTTAAGCATATTTTTTATGAAATCTTTGAAAAGCTATTTCTCAAAGCTATCAAGTTTTGGGGAAAGTTGTAGAACAATAGTTATCCATTATTATTGGTACTTTAACACCCTTTCGGCTTAGTACCCCCTTTTCAACTACCTAACCTTGTATAGGTACAACTTCCCAACATCAACCGTTGGGCAGTGGCCCGCCAGGCATATGGCCCGCCTGGTAAGAGGATCCACCATTTTCGTTGGAGGAACACCATACCTCGTTCCTCCAAAGATCCCTGTAAAACCCTCAATCCCTATTAGGATAGTCTATGCCCAGAAGCAAGTGGAAGTCATCTTGCTGATCATCATTAATACCGCAATAATAGTCCGCGCGCAAGTGCTAGTCACCTCTTGAGGTATGGGAGCGGTAGGAGGGGGGTGCGCGCGGTAGACAAGACAAAGCAAACTGACAGAGCGCGTCTGTTGTTTCTCACCCCCCTCCTGCCGCTCTCATACTTCAGGCAGTGACTAGACTTGCGCGCAGACTATAAATAATACAACTGTGAAAAATAAAATAAAAGAATTTTGCTAGAATTTTACAAAGAGGTCGAGTGAATACTGGGTAAGGCACTTTTCATCTCAGATTTTTTTTTCTACAAGCAGTGCCACAGGAAGAGGGCTTGAAGCAAAATAATTCTACCAACAAAATAACGTCAGATACATATCAACATACATACATAAACTCACGTCTTTTTCCCATGGAGGTAGGCAGAAACTATAGAACGCCACATGCTACGATCCTTACATATTCTTTTCACATCATCCACATTCAGACATCTTGTCACACACGCACGCCGGTTGAGAGTACTACGCACCTATCCTTTGTGAAGAACATCACCAATAACATCGATGTATGTCCTTCTAGGGCGTCCTATACCAGCGTTTCCACTGACATTCGCCTTATAAATTCCTTTTGTTAATCGCCGTTCACTCATTATCTTAACATGACCAAACCACCTAAGCATACTCCCATCAATTTTTGTCACTACATCATCTTTTAAACCGCAACTTTCTCATCAATTAAAACCATTTATTCCAAAATAAATCCTCCAAATCTGACTTTTAACTTAACAATACATTATCTCAAAGATATGCCTCAACCATCCATCACTTCAACACACCACTCAAGTTACGATTAAGCAACACATGCAAGTCTTATTTACTTAAGTGGCAGATTTTACCCGCAGGAAATTGCTGGAACAGTACACGCGCAAGCGAGACGTGATAACTGCCACTTGAGACGCGTTTAACTACCCTACAATGAGTTTATGTGTGTTGGGAATGCTGTGAACATGTTATATAATTAGGTGATTTTGCACGGTATGTTAGATTGGGTATAGGAAAATTACGTTGTTGTACACACGGCATAATAGTTCAGATTACAAGTAATAAACATCTGCCGACGATAGAGGAAAAGATCAACACATTATTGTTTATTGACATTATTTTGAATATTCATGTGCGGATCATAATTTGATTATCACTTACGTTAACGGTGAAGAAAAACATCGTGAGGAAACCTGCATAAATGAGAGGACTTCATTAGGTTCTCGTTGGTAAACAATAAATGATTTTTATTTCTGTAAACAAATTTGTTACAGACACTTTTACAAGTCAATGTAATGTTTTTTTTAAGTCAAGGTGGCAACGGAATTTCCTATTTGACTAGCTCTGAGAAGAAAAACCGAAACAAACTCAGAGATCAAGGTCTCTTTTAAAGTCCAGACATTGTGGTGTAAAAATTATGCGAGTGTAACAATGTAGGGCAACGTCTGGAATGGCCTTTTCTCAAAGGCCATAGCAAGTTTGAGTTGACCTGTCCTGACGGGCTGACTGAACTGTGTTTGTAGTCCGCCAACCCGCACCAGGCCAACGTGGTAGACTAAAGCCTAAAAACCCTTTTCATTCTGAGAACAGTCTCGTGCCTTGCAGTGGGAGAGTAATTGGCTGATTATGTGATATTTTGACATTATTGTGAAACATACTATGCAAGTATTCTAACAGAAACTGTGCTTTCAAAAAGGGTGTCTAAGCAACATAACATAACATCATGGCTGTATTCCCCGAAGAGTAGGGCAGAGGTGTATAGTAACACCCTCATTTCGTCGTTATGTTTAGTCCCATGTAATAGGGGGCGAGCCTATTGCCATCAACCATGCACAAATCCAAACTCCCGGCTGCTACTAGGAATTCTACACGGAAAAAAACAAAATCAACATTTTTTATTTCACATAAACCAATACAGGTGCTTATGAAACGTCGAATTTAGGTGCACGGTTCCAATTAGTCGTTTCCTATGGAGAAGAGCCGGCAAAAAACTCCATGGTTACTCATTTAAAAATAATACCTTTAACAATTTCAGTGAATACAGTACAATGATTTAGGATAGTGAGAGAACAATGAAGTCCTGACCAAAACACCTGAAAACCCCAATAACACTTTGCCTGACCTAGGGATCGAACCCGGGACCTCATGATCAGCAGTCGCGCTTGCTACCAATAACGAGGCAGTTAAACATCAATATTGTGTTAAACAAAAAACAATAATTTTGGTCTTCAACAAGAAATTTCTTGTCCATCCTAAGGTTGTCTATCAGACATAGTATAGCTTTTAACGATAAGACCACGATTCTACAAAACATCTACAAGAAATTGTTTGTGTATTTATTCAAACGATGTTGTATTGTTTTAACAGCAAAACCACAACGCACACTCTAAATGTATTGAAATATTGATAGATTCTGCTTCATTCAGAGCAGTTGATAAAATATAAACAGAGTTCATACAATTTCATGACAATAAGCCCATTGTTGATGCCTCTCAAAAAGGCATAAAAACATAATATATAGCGACATTGCCTTACGCATCAATAGTTCAAACCGATAATTTTACTAGAAAACACGTTAATTCAACTGTGACGAAGCTGATAGGGTGCCTAGCGACGCAAGTTGAGTCGATAAAGCTTGACACGATACTATACCGTGGTGATGTTGTTCGGTGAATTAAAATTGGTTTTATAAAGGTTTTTATAAGATTATTGTTGTGTTTCGGTAGTTTGAGGACTGATGATATCATTTGACAGGAGTTCGTGTTGTTAGTGATGTGAAAAACTGTGTTTTTGGATCTTCAAACAATATGAAATAATGTTAAACTTTAAACAGATACGAAGTTAACTTTTGTTGATAGGGTGCATTCGTTAAATACTTATGATTGAAAATACAAATTCGACGACAGCGAAAAGACTTTTGTGAAAACATCTATCATCAAAATATGTATAATTCACCTGAATTAACTTAACTAAAACTTCCAATAGATACGGACTTAAGTAAGAAACCAAAATGTCAAACAAAACCTACAATGAATTACTGATCGAGACATCAGAACTCATAGGCGAGGCTACTCAAACGGATGAAGCGGTTTTTGAAGCTGGAGCCGCTGACAGAGCAACCCTCCTACCACAGCTTCTGGACCTGCGAGTGAGGTACACAATCCTGCTAAGTAGGCTGGATGCGGTTTACGACCAGTTGCTGCAGCCACAAAAACGCATGATTGTCAAAAGACTGCTAGAATCTTGTTTAGGAAGGTTGATTGAGATTAAACATGATTTGGTAGAGATGCGCTTGTCAGATTTTACTTTTGACGATGATGAGGTAAGTTCACAATGGTTGCACAAAATAGTATTTACTTACTTTTATAATCGTAAAATCCTGGCTTCTGTAGTAGTAGACCCTGGAATTGGTAAAAGCAAAGATGAAGTACATTAAAATACGGCTTGTAATTTTAGCTAAATGTAATAACAAACCACATTTTTTTGGATTTATAAGACAGGTCTATTAATCCCTGAAACCAAACGCAAAGTTAACGCAAACGTAAAACGATATCTAATAATCTTATCACATTCCCTATCTCCCTTCAGGCACTCGTTAAACTCCAAGTGACGCCATACGAAGCTGAGCCATGCGTTCCACAGTTTTTCATAAGAGAGAGAGAAGAAGAGATTGAAAGTAGACGACAATTCGTCCTTGACACTTTGAGAAAATTAGGATATGAGCCCCCGAAGGCACAACCCTTGGTCCTGACGGAACAGCAAGCTGTAATTATTATTCAAAGCCATGAAAGGGCTAGGCAGGGTAGACTAAGGTAAATGATGATACGAAAATAAGATAACACAAATAAATAGACTCAAACCATGTAATCTATATTTTGTTTGTTGTTAAGCCCAGAACCTTAAAATACCTATTGTAATTAATGATCGGTAAAAAATTTAATATTAAACGTTTGCCATACAGGGGGCAGTTCATGAAAGAAATTCGTCTACTAAAAGAAAAAGGAAGGGACCAGAAAGGGGAGATGTCGGCATCTGCAGCTACTGCTATCCAGAAGGTCTGGCGAGGATTCTTAGCAAGAAGACTGACGAAAAGAAGGAAACAAGAGGAACAACTCTTGATAGGCATGGAAATGCCACCGTATATGGAATCTAAAGCCGTTCAGAAGACTGAAGAAGTATGTTTAAGTATTGTTAATTTTTATTGATTTTAGTTCTGTATGCTTCTACTTCCAAATGAGATGATCCAACTCCAGATAGTGCTTGAAACAAAACTGTATGAAACTGTATGATACTCATATCTATCGCAAAACTATGTGTTGGTATTTGTATAGTTAAGTAATAAATAAAAATGAACTTTCTTTTTTTCACAGGTCAAGGAATACCGTCGAAAATTGCAATTAGAAAGAGAAAAGGAGTATCAAGCAGCTCTAATCTCGATAGAAGAACAGCTTCGAGCACAGCATGAAATGAGGATCAATGAACAGATAGGAGACGAACTGAGGAGATGGATCAGGGAATACTATGATAGAACTGGAAGATTTCCTGATATGCCATCTGCAGAGAGTGGTGGAAGTAGAGCGATGTATAGTAGAACAGGTGAGAAGATTGTGGAAAGGTTTTATTTACACTACACGTATCTGCTCTCATAGCCATAGACGTATATCTAAGAACACTGCAAAGAAACTCAAATTTGGGCAAATCTCAACTATATTTATATTTAGACTAGTCCTATTTTCCGGTGTGTACATCGACTTTATAACAAAAAAGACTAATAAAAATATAAAAAAAAGGTAATAATGTCACCGATGTAAAGTAAAAGTCACGAGGTTAATAAAAATTGCCGAATTTTGCAGGGACTGGTATGGACAGTGAACTCAGCAAATCTTCGCCTGTTTCTTCTAAAGAATCAAAAAGAAGTAAAGAGAGCAAAGATAAGAAGAGTAATGCCGAGGAAAACGGAAAAAACGGTAAAGAAGACACCGATGACTTTGATACATATAAATGTACTAGTTCTGCATTTTTGAAAGACATGACCGGAGCTAATGAAGAGTAAGTAATTTGAATTAAAAGTCTGTCCCTTTGAAATTATATCATTTGCATTGTCAGAAGCTACGTACAGCCATTCAGTTAAAATTCAAAGAGTACAAATTATAATATTTAAAACACACCCAAACTTATAAAAAATAAACTGTTATTCAAATTGTTTGTGCTATATGTCGCTTCAAAATAACACAACTAGTGATTGATAAAGCAGTGATAGCCTATCGATTGAACGCTTGCTTTCCTTGCAAGAGGATCTGAGTTCGCAACCCTAACTTTTCGAATTCATGTGCGGATCAGAGTTTGAATCACTTGCGTTAATGATTAAGGAAAACATCGTGACGAAACCTGTACACCTGAAAGAGCTTGTTCTCGAAGACGTGTGTAGTCCGCCAACTCGCATTATGCCAGCGTGGTGGACTAAGAACTAAACCTTTCTCATTGTGAAAAGAGGCCCTTGCCCAGCAGTGGAACGGTAATAGGCTGATTATACTATTTAACTATAATAACTAGGTACGCTTAAGATATTTTATTTGTATTTTCAATAAGAACATAACGAAACTAGCTAATATTTCAAATAGGAGTTCACATGACCCATCACCAATTTCATGATATCCTCAGATATGAAGACATATGGAAATTTAAAGATGACATAGACAATCCACACGAAAGGTACTACAAGGATATGATAGAAAGAGAGAAGATGGTTAAAATCGAACAAGAAATAAGAAACATTGTTGATGAGATGATGAGAAATGAACTTGAACTGCTGCAAGCGGCGTTTGATAGAGACAGAGCACAAAAAGGAAAAAAATCTAAGAAGCCACAAAAGGTAAAGATAACTGTCTTTTTAAATAGGTACAGGAACTCATTTACATTATTGCGGTTTAATTTAAATTTCACACATTGTTCTCAAGGCTCGCCGTGGAGGCAAGAAGAGTAAAAAGAAGAAAGAGAAAGATTTAACTCCTGATAGAACAACGGAATCTCTATTTGAAGAACTAGTAACCAATGGCATAATAAAACCGTATCCTCTTGTAAGCATTGATAATTATATAGGAGAAAAGTGCTACGTAGGGTCAGATATGAAAGAAAATGGAATGGAGGTAACACCATGCTTGGGGGATGTAAGACAACTGGTGAAGGAGTACTGCATACTACCCCTTGGTTCCGAACTAGTAAGAAACAATGCTCCGTTAGTAAGATCGGTTCTTATTACAGGTAAAATTATTTTGTGTAAATACTAGTTCAAGTAACATATCCAAGTTAATTACAAAGCTTTTTACTATGCCTTGCTTGTATTTCAATGATATTTAGTTATAATTTTGAACTGTTATCGAGAATGCTATAAATAATATGTTTTCCAAAAGGCCCAGCAGGATGTGGCAAGAAGATGCTAGTTCACGCCATCTGCACAGAAGTAGGTGGAATGCTGTTCGACTTAACACCAGCAAACATAGTGGGCAAGTACCCTGGCAAGACGGGCTTGATTATGCTGTTACATTTGGTGATGAAGGTCTCAAGACTTCTCCAGCCGTCTGTTATATGGATGGATGACGCAGAAAAACCTTTTGTGAAAAAGATTCCTAAAACTGATAAGACTGACCCTAAGAGGTTGAAGAAAGATCTAGTGAAAATCATTAAAGGTGCATAAATTGTTTTTAGACTATATCCATGCTTCCATTCTTTTATTGCATACAGACCATTGCTCACTGTGTTAATTGTGTATTTTCAGGAATATGTCCAGAAGATCGAGTCCTATTTATTGGCACCACAAGGGCTCCTTGGGATGCAGAGCAGAAACTTCTATTTCAATGTTACCAGAAGATCATCCAGATACCTAGAGCGGATTATGGCAGTATATCTTTGATGTGGAGATCCAGGTTACACAAGGCTGGTGCTTTGAATCCAAGACTGGATATATCTTGTTTAACAAGAGTATCTGACTCATATACACTTGGTAAATTATTGAGACTTTATTCATGATAACTTTGTTCAGCCCTCAATGTCAAAAGCCAAGAAGTGAAGTATAGAATATTGTGTATGTGATACTACGCATGGTATCACATACATAATATTTTAAATGATTATTTATCTTTCCTCAGGAACACTCCTGGCAGCATTGGACTCAGTGCTTACAACAAAAAGGCGTCTGCAACTGCGTGTGCGTGCATTGACCGCTGCTGAGGTGGCCGTCCAACTGAGTTACAGAGAACCAGTGTATGCTGAGCATGTAAGTTTTTTAGTTTCTTCCTGCGGTATTATTACTCCAATTCGTTTCTCATAGTTAATAATTTATTTTCTATCTGCTCCTCAAACTTTATTGTGAGGTAGTTTCAATGCGCATCGCTTTTAAAATTATAAGAGTTTCCAGATTGGGTTGCAGAAGTCTGTCAGCATTCGTTTTCAATAAGATATTAATTTATAGCTGAATTTGACAAGACTTAATTAATCAAACCAAAGGAAGAAAGAGGATTTTAGTATGATGATATACTAATGAATAAATTAATAAATGTTGTACTTTTTATAGGAAGCTTCAGCAGAGTCTTGGTGGTATAAAACACCAATGGAGAAGAGAAGGCAGAAGGTTCTTCAGAGAATGGAGGAAGCGCAAAATGAAGCTGAAAATGGAGGCTAAAGTTGCCTGAAACAAGAAATCATTATTTTGAAAGTAGGGTTACTGAATTTTAACTGATTGCTTTTATTATTCATCTAGCAAGTAAGTTATATTTTAATAGTAAGACATATTTTGAGACAGCAGGTGTTTTGATTTTATAATGCAGTAGTCTATACTACTATGAGCAAAATAAGTATTTTTGGATCTTTTTTCTGTGGAAATAATAATTTGAAACGCCGAAAGCAGGTATGCATGCAATCAAGGTATTGTAAGGAGTTATCCTTAATAAAAACTAACCTCGAGAGTCTAGATTAGTGATACTTAAAGTGGTATATATCAATCCCCAGGGGTCGACGACGACCTGCAAGGGGTCCATGTGAGTAAAAAAATAATTGGGAGTCCGCGAGATGTATACGGGGATCCACGATAGTGGATCTCAGGTTGTGACTTTAATTTTTGGTTTCCATTAATGGAATAACCCACATACATAGATGATTTGTTGCTTAGTTTTTACCTGAAAACGTAATGGTGCGTCCAGACCTGACGAACGCGCCGCGAATGCGCCGCTCGCGCGCATCTCGCGCGCCGCTCGCGAGCTGCTCGCGAATTGCGCGCGAGCGGCGCGCCAGCGGCGCATTCACGGTGCGTTCGTCAGGTCTGGACGCACCATTACAAACAGACCGACGACGACAGTAGTTTTGTAAAAAAACTTATTTTCGCATTTTGTAAATATTAGTAGAGAATTAGTACCTATATCTCAAAAAAATAAACAAACTGGATATCACTAAACGAGGAGATTTAAGATTAAACCTTACTAAATTTATGCCAAATATTGAAAATTTGTTATCAAAGCATCAGGGTCCATCTTTCTCACAAAAAAATATTTACTTTTTTCTTAGTGACTTTATGTAATGAGTAGGTATATACGAAATATTATTTTGGTTCACTAAAATTTTAATTTCATTAATAAATGTATAAAACTTAATGTGTGTTTTTATTGTTTTTTCGCTCTACCCTTCACCACGATTAGAAATAAGTCAAAAACACATTTGTAGTTGATGAATTTGCAAAGACGCAAAATTAGCTAAGTACGTCTACTCAAAACCAAAAAGCATGGCAAATGGTCTATGAGACAAAAATGTTTGGGGACCTCTGCTCTAGATGAATAATTTCCTTTCCAAAACTCATACGTACTAAGGTGCTTGGAAATAGAAATTATGTACCTATTTGCAAATACAGTATTATCCCATTAGAATGGGGTATTTTATATTTTGCAACTTTTTGCACACAAACAAAGATATTAATAAGTGTATCGACTATCTTTAACAGCTTCACAAAACGAATATATCTCTATATCGAACCATTTCAAAAACAATTTTAAAGTCCAACAAAATACAAATAATAAAACAACTAAGAAAGATACTTCGAAATATCGAAAACTTGATAACTCAAAAGAACATTCCGACATTTAAAGTAAGAGCGAAATATTCGGATGGGGAATAAAAAAGAGAGAATTCTCTCTTTCAAACTTGTAATACTTTGTCGAAGAGAATCTTCAAAGTAAAAAGGGGTATGTTAAGAGGATGTCGGTCCGGCACCTGGACTGTTCGCACGGGTATTTCTGAAGGAAGGAAGTGGAAATTAGAGACGGTATTACCGATTGAAAAATCGTGTATTTCAAACTGTGACATCGGTTAGAAGTTGAGATTATTTTGAGAACACGATTTTGATTTTTTACATTTCCTGCAAACGAGAACATATTAAAATCATTATTTCTATTCACTTCATCATCAGTACTTATAAACGGTGTAAATAGACCCTTAACGAAACCGAAAGGCACTTATTTTCCACGTCATTGCGATAATTTTTTTGTTCTGGACTCTGCCTGGGGTCCTTCTAGTTACGGAGATATTGGAGGTCAAAGTTCCAACATTTTCACAATTTTTAATAAACACACTAGTTTTGAAGGTTGCAAATGTACTTGAAATACCTCCATGACCCGTTTACTACTCATTGCATCTATCAGCACAGTGTTTTGAGCTTTACAGTAAAACTAAATTTTTCACCCAAAAAAATGTCGTTTCCCAGCGACAATTTTTGCGTAGGGTTACTTAGGTTGATGTACTGAATGCATGGTTGACGGCTTTGTGAAGGGTCTTTTTACACCTTGTATGTGAGCCACCATCCACGTGTTAATACCATTAATACTATAAGTAACCTCATAGAACTCGAAAAACAAAACAACACTCAATATACCCAATAATTCTTACCACATATTTCAAACAACACATGTCACTCCTATTACTGAGTTTACATTCAGTCCACCAAAGCAAGACGGGGCCAAACAAAATTACCAGAAAGCCAGCAGTGTTTGCCACGCATGAATATTCTATGTCCACCTACAGTTAACCCACGTTGTTTATATGAACACCGGCTAGACTAAACGGTTCGTGATTGTTGGTACGGTAACGTCGCCGGATTAGATTCTGTCGGTCTAAAGGAACGTTTTTGAGGTGACCGAAGATATAGACGCTTTTGCGTTTTCGAAAAACACAGACGTTTTTGATAGAATGGAAGTAAGCACCAAAGATAAGGCTGTAAGCTTTTTTTTGTTTAAATAAATGTTTTACCACAAACTGCCTCTTTGATTTAGTGGTGGTCTTGGGTGCGATCCCCAGGTTGGGCAAAGTGTTATTGGGTTTTTCCGTGTAGAATCACTCAGTAGTAGCCCGGAGTTTGGATTTGTGATTGGTTAATGGCAATAGGCTAGCCCCCTGTTACATGGCACTTAAACATAACAGCGAAATGAGGATGTTACTATACACCTCTGCCGAACCTATCAAAGAATATAAGCGTGATGTTGTGTTATGTTTTATCCATTATTTAATTTTCTTTAGAATAAAAGTAGTTTAGTAAATTAGAACGACGTAGTCACAGGCTTAATTTAAAATCTGCGTCACGTTAATAATGATACCACACTGTCTTTTGTAACAAACATGGCATAATTTGCTCATCATTTAAAACAATTTTCCTAGCTGTTAAAATTATTTGGATGCCTATTGATTCTAGGATTATCTTCCTAAATTGTATGATGTTGTGTTGGATTTTGAGAAGTTTAGAATTCTTAAAGATCGAACGTTATAAGAGTCTCAACGTGTAATGATAATTATTCGGAAAAGTTCAGCGCGCGTTGGTCGGTCAGCTCCCTAACCCTTTCACCACGTTCTTCTTTGGAAAAACTATTAGATTTAAGTTTAAAGTGGTCAGCTTATTTAGTCGCTGCCCGAAACCCGGCGTTGTTATTCATTTAGAACCACCCAAAGGAACACGTGTAGGATATTAAAAAGTATTCTCTTACAGACGCGAAAAACACTACACCCCATTTCACCACTGCATGCGCTATTCTCGCCAACTGCGTGAGAAGAATAACACCAAACAATTATAAGACGAAATTCGAAGTATACGAGAAAGGTTTATAACACGACAACATCAACCCAAATACCAGTAGCTTCGTTATACCCGAATTGGCGTACCCCACAATGCTCACGTTCATATCACTACGCACATGAATTTTAGATTTGCGCATCCAACCCGCGCCGCGGCTCGGATGATTGTTCGTTAATTTGTGCCTGGAATAGTTGCATTGAGTACTGGATAACTACTGAAGTGTTACTGTTGTGCGAATCGGCTTGGGAATTAGAACTGGTTTCTCTGGAGACTTAGAAGTTGGAGTTGGGAGAGTGTATATCAAGGGTAGCCAACTTACTTTTCTGGTGGGTCAAAATTCTGATACGTTGCAGCGGCAATGTTTTTCTTTTTATTCTACTTCTTGTCTTCTGCTTGGTCTTGCGGACCGTTTCTACGTAACCGGGCAGTTATTGCTGAGACCTGAAGGGTCTCCAATCAATGGGGACGAGAGTAAAATAGTTAACCTAAGCTAACTACTACTAACCTCATGACAAGCTAGCAACAACAGCACTAAGGGCGACCCCTAATGGGACTCAGACCTCGGCTCAGGGCGTTGTTTGCGAGAGGACTGGGAGGGAGACAGCTTAATGAGGGCTGAATTAACGGTGTGACTGCGGACTCAAAAAAGACGATCAGCTCCGCAGCTACGGCGGGTGAGCACGGTGGATCATGGACGTCGCGACGGGCCTCGCCGGCGATGACGGTATGCCGGGTGGCGGCGGGGCATTGTAGCGGCACCAGGGCACTGCTTTTATAGGCATGGGACATGTGTTTTAAAGAATCATCCAATCAGGTGGAGGCGGCGTCTGGTGCCAGTGCCACCTTGCTGCGGCACTTGCTCAAACGCGTTGGCTGGCCACCTCGTAGCCAACGGTCCTGGGGTTGGCCCGCCTTGATCTATATCAATACCATGTTTTAGGTAACTCATTTTTATTCTTCTTCGTGTCGATGGTATGAGAGCCACAACTATGACGTGAAGGTTGGCATCACAAAGATCGTTGAGGTGCTAGTGTTGGGGCATAAAGAGCAGGATAATAAGTGAGGTAATACCAGTAGTGTTGAAGCTGCTGCTCCCAAACGTCCACGACAGAATATGGAATTTCAAAAGACCATTACGATAAGCAGTCGCCATTTTACGGGTATTGTCTTAATGACTGTGAAGAAAGCAAAATGAATATTTTACGATAAAATATTTGTTTACCTTTTATTCACTCGGTAGCAATGAAACCGGGTCACTAACATGTTCTGTCTACTCTTTTCCCACCAACATGTTGGGGTCAGCTTCCAGTCTAACCAGATGCAGCTGAATACCAGTATTATACACAGAGCGACTGCCATCAGACCTCCGCAACTCAGTTACTGGGCAATGTCGATATCATAGGTTAAAGCAATTGTCAGACTTTTGGGCTCCTGACTTCCCGTAACGACTGTCATAGGTATTCGTATGACACCACGGTAACTAACATAAACCTTAATATCTCGGTATTTTATTAAACATCATTTTGTTTACTTTGGTAACCCGGATCTTTGTTCCCGAGTGTACAAAATTTAAATAAGTGAACTATACTGGCCTGCAAAAATAAGTATCACACTTTTAAAATTGCAATATCTTTTTAAGTACACAAGATATATTTTCGAAACAAAAAGGACTCAAAAAAGAGTTTAACTTTGTTACTATAGTTTCAAAGAAAGCTGATAAAAATTGCTATAAAACGTTTTTTATTTTAAATCTCTAACTTCTATAGTTTAGAAAAAAATGAAATTTTAAAAGTGTGATACTTATTTTTGCAGGCCAGTGTATAAGTAAATTCATAATATAAACTATCAAAGCAAAAAGCAATACTACATCAACTAAATATGAACTTTCGCTAAAATCGAAGGCTTCAAAGGGTACAAAAAACACAGCTTAAGTAGAAACATTCTGAGCACTCACAAAGGGCGCGCTAACAACTTGCTAACGCAGATTTTCGCGCTTTTTCTTCCTACAGAGTGCCTGTGTTATCCTTTGTGGAGTTCGCCTTTGTGACTGAAATAGAAAAACAGTGTTACCTGATTTTATTAGAAATTGCTACGATTTTGTTGAGCATTCCTGTGGCTTTAAGGCACTGGTTGATGGTAATTTGGTTGTAGTAGTTAGAATGGGATTAGTAAAAGGAGGTTTTAACCGTTTTATAATTCTTGAGTAATTTTTGGTAGTACCCACTTAATTATGTGTATTATATAAGTACCTGGTAAAATGATTGAAATCGATTCAGTAAACGATTCTGAACAAACTACTTTCAGGATGTGCGTTAATTATGTTACATATTGTATATACAACAATTACTCGTTTAAAGATAAACTAAATACTAGATTAAACAACCAATAGATTTTGTCCGATTTTGGATTTGACGTGATTAAATAAAGGTCACGCCAGACATCTAAATATTGTTTTTTTTGTTATCTGTGGGTCAAGCTAATGTTTCTAAATCGATTAAACCTCGATTTCTAAAAGGCCAATCAATGCAAAAATTAACTAACCAGCTGGCAAATGTCATGTCAACTGAAGTGGTCAAACAATATCATTAGTTGATATCTGATTTAACAACAGATTTGATTGATACGTTTTCTGATACCAGGGTTAGTTATTTTTACAGCTCATCTTTTGGGTGTTATAAAAAATTGTTGATAAATGTTAACCTTTATATGAAGCGAAACTAATCTATGTAAAATACATACAAACAGAATCGTGTAGGGGTGGTTCTATCATTACAGTTATGGCTAATATCGGTATGTCAGGATTACGGGTATGGTAAATAAAGTAAATGAAACCAACATAGACTCTCCACCACTGTGAGTAGGTACTTATATTTGGGTTAGGGGTTAGTTACAGAAGCTAGTTCACATTATAATAATTAACACAATTTACACAAGATCAGAAAATAAGGACAAGCTTATCAAATATAAAAGGTCAGACTTCTTCAGCTGTTCGACATGGAATCCTCCGCTCCGTCGAATGACCACTGTTTTTATAACTTCCGGTACGTTGATTAATCTTGACGATTACCCTCCTTTATTAATATTGGCCAGTGTTACCAGCTGCCGCTGACAACTTTTAATCACCTGTTGAAAATAGAGGCTAATTCTTGCCTAAAGATTTTGTTTTCTATCATATAAATTCAATCAATTGATCGTCGATCGTCGAACCTAATATTCGATTCCAACAATTCATTTAAAGTTTGTCAACATGCCACCACAGAATCGACGCTACAATTCTCTAGAGTTGATAATACTAATCAAAGTTAAGCTGAAGTAGACCACTTAGAATTTCACTGTTTGCCAATCATAATAATTGAGATTTAATATCACAATGAAGTTTACCAAGATAATTGATAGCAATTAGTTTGTCGACTCGAGGTGACAATTAGTCTTTATTAAACCGTTCTAGGAAATGTTCTAGGTTGAAGTTCGATGTTGAGAGTGTTTCGAGAAACTTCTTTAGATATAACTACCGGTAAAATGAGTGTTATGGATGATTTCCACCAAACGGCTCGTATCGCATCGGATCGGAACAGATTTCACAATCTTTAAACGATATTAAATCGTGTACACAGTATTTAAAGTCTATTACCAAGCCGCGCACAGCAGCTTGACCGCGGACGTCTTCCGCGACACGCGATCTTAGCCGAAAGTATGCTGTGACGCGTGATCGGCTCCGTTCGCCTGTCGTCGTATCTGATCGGATCCTTTCAAAAACTACTACACGTCAACACGGTAGGAATGAAACTATTTGATTAGGCGCAGAAACGGATACGTTGGCAATCGACGGTACGGACCCGATCGTATGCGTCAACATCCTGCCGGACGCGATCGGTTGTCGCCGCATCCGTTCGTATCCTTTCCGATCCGATGCGACGCGAGCCGTTTGGGGGATATTATTCCTTAGGGTCTGATGCTCAACAGTGTATATGTTACCTAATTGTTAGGTAGACTTGTAAGGTCTTTCTCTCTTTCTTTCTTTTTTTTTTTATAAAACGTTGCTCCACACTAGGATTTCTCCTGTATCGTGGGTGCGTTTACAGACACAAATCTTCACATGCACAAACATCCAGACCCGGAACAACTATCTGTAGGCCATACAAATATTTGTTCCGTGCGGGATTCGAACCCACGACCCGCAGCGCAGATGCCAATTGCTTAGCCACTAAAAGGACATAGTTACATCGATGTTATTGGTGATGTTCTTCACAAAGGACAGGTGCGTAGTACTCTTAACCGTGCGTGTATGACAAGATGTATGAATGTGGATGAAGCGAAGGGAGTATGTACGGGTCGTAGCATGTGGCGTCCTATAGTTTCTGCCTATCCCCATGGGAAAAAGCCGTGAGTATATGTATGTGTATTATTCAAATATCGAAATATAGAATAATATTGAAATCTGTAGTCATAGCGGAAGCATTTTCATCTCGTTTGGGGACAGGCTAGAATACGAAACTCCGTCACCGCAAGCTGAGAATAGACGCGTGTTGTAAGAATCAATAAATCCGAGCACACTTGGTGGTAGGACCTACAAGGTTAGTCGGAAAGGGGGTACTAAGCCGGAAGGGAGTTTTACTTATAATAAGGGATAACTTTTGTTCTACAACTTTCCCCAAAACTCGATAGTTTAAGAGAAATAGCTTATCAAAGTTTTCGTAAAAATATGCTAAAATCTATCTGTCCATAGCTATGATCAGCTGTTTTTACAATTTAGGTCATATTTGGGGTAACTGATTAAAAAAATAATTTTCTGAATTCATAACTATAGCAGGTATGATTTTTTTTTGAGAAAACTAAAATAAAAATCTTTTTGTATGCAAATAAAATTTAACGAATTTTGGAATTTTAACACTTGCTTTAAAACAGTCATCAGTGATACTTTAGGTGGCCCGCGGCTTAGTACCCCCTTTCAGACTAACCTAGTATACGGTCCACCTGGCTAGCTATCACCCTCACATTAAAGTCCGGCACCAAGCAGTTTACTGTGTTCCGTTGTGTCTATGTGAGAGCCAGAGGGGTATAGGGGAATCTTTCTATACCTGTTACTTTGATTCGTGTGCTCCATCTTTGACCCTGTTTGCGCTTACCATCAAGTGAGACTAGGGCCAAGCGTGAATAAGTCAAAGAAGCACATTGCTTAACTAAATTCCAATTAATCCCGTGTTTCTTCAAATAACTCCATTTTACTGTACGGCCGTTGGTGTAGTGGTGGCAAGCGCGACTGCTGATCGTGACGTCCTGGGTTCGATCCCCAGGTCGGGCAAAGTGTTATTGGGTTTTTTCGTGTGGAATTCCTCAGTAGCAGCTCGGAGTTTGGATTTGTACCCGGTTGATGGCAATAGGCTCGCCCCCTATTACATAGGACTTAAACATAACGGCGAAATGAGGGTGTTACTATACACCTCTGCCCAACCCTTCGGGGAATACAGCCGTGATGTTACTGTACTGTTTTTATGAATTTCGGACGTATATTTCTTGAAGTGTACTGATTTTGAGTATGAGTAGACTTACACGCAACATAACATTGGCTGAGATTTCAAAGTTTCAAAGATAAAACGAGTATTCGAAGTAGTAGTAGAAGTAAGTAGGTCCAATTTTAAGATTAATTATTTAAGTCCATGACAGCGTGTATAAGGACTGGTGCTAATGTAGGCACACAAAGTAACTTTATTTCTATCCTTACATAACTATAATATGCTCATCCAAGTTTTATGCAATGACCGGTTAAGCATTGTTTACTTAATTCTGATATACAAATAAACAATAACAATATTAATTAGTATTAATTCCACCAAACAGTTGATCAAGCCTGAATGCAGTATGCAACACCGCCCTCCCGCCCGCAAATATTTGCAAATGCAGAAAGTGCGATTAATAACATGCAACACACAAATAAATCAAACCGATACGACACGTGTTTCGCCCCTCCACGGGGCATCCTCAGGAGATGTTGACTCGTCGACCGCTTGGACGCGAATAAATTCAATTTGAGTTAATCGCACCTTCTGCATTTGCATATATTTGCAGGCAGTAGGACGGTGCTGTATACTGCATTCAGGCTTGATCAACTGTTTGGCGGAATTAACACTAAATGTTGTTATTGTATGTCATGGATGTCCGCAAAGTGATTCCTGATTCCATCATTTATCCTAAGTTCTGATAGAATTAAAAATACCAAGTTTCGATATCGATATTATGGGAATTAAATAAAGTCACATCACTTCAAGATAAACACAATAATATTAAATAAAACATGTCTACAACACGCAGAATGAAATGATACAAAAAACGCGACAATTCTAAAAAAGAACGGTCTAATACCCCTGTACAGTAAGCACATTGTAGGCCGCAATAATTTGGTATTACGTACCGAAATCTGGTACTGGTGGCCCGCTATATATCGACGCTTATCCCCCTTGTCATAAACAGGTAGGCTGTAAAGTAATAATTTTACGATATCCCACTTAAGTTCGTACCTGATAGTAGTTGTACTAGTGATGTGGCGTTATCGATGTTTTAAAATATAAGTATGCAGTTTTTTGATATAAAAAAATGTCTTTATTGTTTGTTTTATACATAAGCATAACATCACGCCTGTATTCTCCGAAGGTTTAGGCAGATGTGTATAGTAACACCCTCATTTCACCGTTATGTATAAGTCCCATGTAATAAGGGGCGAGCCTATTGCCATTAACCAGGCACAAATCCAAACTCCGGGCTGCTACTGAAGAATTTTACACGGAAAATCCCAATAACACTTTGCCTGACCTAGGAACTCACCGATCAGCAGTCGCGCTTGTCACCACTAGACCAACGATAAGTTTTATAGATAATTGTTATTTGAATTTCTACTAATGACATCACACGATAATACGATGTTGTCACTGAATCGATTACCAATTTTTATGATTGATGGTGTTTATTTTCAATAGCAGCTGCTGTTGGATAATGTTAATCTTTAATCTGAGACGTGTAACTGGGGAGTTTGCTGCGCGATTTCTTTTTCACAGCTTATACACTAGGAAGCGGTGAAGACTGGTCGTTATTGGTGTTTTTATTTTTTGATTTTAAAAAGCACCAAATAATTGTTTATCAATTTTTTACTAGTGAATGATTTAGATTAGTGGTTCTCTACCCATCCCATTTGTCCCACCTGCTGAAAATCTCCCACCTGGGCATGAGTTGCCTTGGCTAACCTAGATGACTTTAAACAGACTCCGGACCCAGGTTGGTCGAAGCAAGGAAAACCTGCTCAGGTGGAGATTCATAGAAGATTCCAGCTTGGAGTGTAAATGTGGTGCTGTTCCACAAACGATGGGATATCTGACATCTTGCCCTGCGTGCCCTGATACCTGCACATTACAGGAGCTAATGGACGCTACTGATAACACTAAACTTGTAGCTAAGTTCTGGGCCGACTCAACTTAGATTGCCATCGACACGCTAAGCTAAGAAGAAGAATTGATTTCTAGCCTAATTCAAATAACCATTTTTTAAAATTTATTTTGATCGTCACATGTTTTAAAATCGCTTTCACTTTACAATATAAAACTGTAACCCAAAAAAATCAATAAAACTCACTACCTTCAAATAGTTTTGATAAAGAGCTCCGCGTATCGATATGTCTTCTCAGATTTGGACTTATGGAGGTCTATGCGGGGCTTACTTCCAGCGACCGGACTGGGCTTAAGTTCTGCGAATCAGTACCTATATGTCTTGGAGTGTGGTCCAAGTGAAATGTTAAACTACATACCCTGTGTCTAAATTGTTGACTACTTAGAAATTATTACTTAGAATACCATAGAGGCAGTAAATAACCTCTTAGTTATTGAAAGAAAATTGTAGAGTAGCAAGAAACGCCTAGTTTACAATGGTTTTGTAGTAACTATTTGGTCCCTTTACACTTATAGAAATAAGTTTAATTTATAAGTACAAGGTGAATGTTGTATCTAGTTTATAGAAAATATTAAATGCATTACTTTTAGCTGAAGTAGAGGCATACATTTCATAGTAAAACTAGCGGCCCGTCCCGGCTTCGCACGGGTGGACATTTTCCCCGTTTTTGCAACATTTTTCATTTATGCTCCGCTCCTATTGATTGTAGCGTGATTTTATATAGCCTATAACCTTCCTCGATAAATGGACTATCCAACACTAAAATAATTTTTCAATTCCAACCAGTAGTTCCTGAGATTAGCGGGTTCGAACAAACAAAAAAACTCTTCAGCTTTATAATATTAGTATAAATTAAATATATCGGATGTAACGGACGGTGTACCGAAAAATATAGTCTCTTACACCCAGTATAACGCTATCCACTCATAACTTAAACCAATCATAAGTCGCGACTCATACTCGAGACTTATCGATTGTCACTACCGACATCCCTACTGCTAGTGATGAGATTAGTCAGTTAACACTTTATTTTATTGTGTTTATTTTCGTCGGTACAAATTGAGTTTACTTTGTCGTGTAATAAATGTAGGGTTATTTTTTATTTTAGTTTTGAACGATAAAAAATAATATGTTGCGATGTGGCAAAATATTTCGCTTATTAATATGAAAATTTATTTTGATAGAATTATATAGTGTTGTATAAGTTTTGATTCATGTTATCGTACATCGCTTTTTTGTTGGTTTGTTGTAAGCGCGTCTGTGGAACAGATGATTTGGGTTTGAAAGCCAAATTGCCAAATTGTTTGAAGAAGCACTCACAGCTGTTCAATAGATTGCTGGACGATATAAAAGAATGTGATAACGTGTATACAACGTGCTACATAATTCCCCATGAAAAAAGTAAATAATCAAGTAGTATTTTATGGTTGTTGTCATTTACCTCTCAGAGGAAATTACCTAAGTAAGAATGTAAATAACTTTCTGGGTAGTCTACTCTTTAGTTTTATGTTTTCAGGGTTGCGTTTCAATGATGATTATTTTATGTTTAAATCAATTTTTTTTTGGGTCATACTACGGTTTTCGAATATTGCCAATAGACTCTTTACAAGGGACCTTTAAACCCCCTTTCGACTTTAGGGGTATTTTTGTAACACGTTGTATATTTAAAAATAAGCTTAAGAAATATTTACATTATATTTTCTAATACTCTGGAGGTAATTGTATCTTATTATACCTTGATTAATATTTGTATCTCATTATAAGAGGACCGCGTTCTTATGAGAAATACATTCTATCTCAATCGGGTAAAGTCCAAGTTATGGTATAGTAGAAAAGAAAATCAGTAGCAATTGGTTTGGAATTTTATCCAGTAGCAAAATGGCTATTTTTAGTCTTACAAACAGTGCATACAACATTTCAAACTATGTACTATTGAATTTATTTTTCCAAAATCGAATTTTAGAAAAATAAACCGAAACTCAGGTTCTTTCATTTTTTAAAAAACGTTGCCCCACTAGAATTTCTCCTGTATCGTGGGTGCGTTTACAGACACAAATCTCACATACACAAACGTCCAGAACCGGAACAACTACCTGTAATCCATACAAATAGTTGTTCCGTACGGGAATCGAACCCGCGACCTGTAGCGCTGCAGCCAATTGCTCATCCACTGCACCCAACGTGCCATCAAGTTTGTTTCACCACTTTCCATGTTTTGGATAAGATTTTTCTGATATTGTATTGTTACAATATAATACATACATACATACATACATAAACTCACGCCTTTTTCCCATGGGGGTAGGCAGAAACTATAGAACGCCACATGCTACGACTCTTACATACCCCTTTCGCTTCATCCACATTCATACATCTTGTCATACACGCACGCCGGTTGAGAGTACTACGCACCTGACCTTTGTGAAGAACATCACCAATAACATCGATGTATGTCCTTCTAGGACGTCCTCTACCGGCGTTCCCATTAACATCCGCCTTATAAATTTCTTTTGTTAATCGCCGTTCATATAATATAATACAATTGTATGTAATAATATTACTCACTTCTATTTTGGAAATCAAATAGTATTTCACTAAGCAATAGAACAAAAGCCGATTGAATTCTTATCCTATATGGAAGTAACAGGAAAGTTAGGCATTGTATTCTTTTTCTCACACATTGGGAATATAAAACAGATTCTTTTGTACGCAATGAAGGAAATAGGCTTTTATCGACACGTACCTAATGTAGCCTTTGGCTCTACAAAATATATAATATATTCGTTGATTGTTTTATTTACTTAAGAAAAGTTGAGAAAATAGCTAACAGAAGTGTTCAATCATCTGAAGATTTTATTATTGTGTTCAAAAATGGCGGACGTCGGACATAATACTTGAGTACATCCGGCGCCTCGCTGGTCTATTGGTGGCCAGCGTGACGCCCAGCGTCCTGGGTTCGATTCCCAGGTCGGGCAAAATGTTATTGGGTTTTTCCGTGTGGAATTCCTCAGTAGCAGCCCGGAGTTTAGATTTGTGCCCGGTTGATGGCAATAGGCTCGACCCCTATTACATGGGACTTAAACATAACTGTGGAATTAGGTTGTTACTATACACGTCTGCCCATCCCTTTAGGGAATACAGGCAGTCAGCCCCACTACCAACCTTGCTGACTGGCTAATGTTCTTTTTACCACGACATGAGTTATTCTCATAGCATTTTGGAGCCTTCTCAGGTATGCAGGTTTCCTCATGATGTTTTCCTTCACCGTTAACACAAGTAACAATTAAATTCTGCTCCTTACATAATCATAATCAGCCCATTACTGTCCTACTGCTGAGCATAAACCTCTTCTCAGAATGAGAAGGAATTAGGCTTTAATCCACACCGCTGGCCTGGTGCGGGTTGGCAGACTACACACATCACCGAGAACTTTATGCAGCCCTCTTCGGTGTGCAGGTTACATCACGATGTTTTTCCTTTACCGTTCACGCAAGTGATAATCAAATTCTGATCCGCACATGAGTTCGAATATTCAGAGGTACGGGCCGGGATTGAACTCAGACCTTCCTGCATGGAAGGGAAGCGTTCAACCACTAGGCTCTCTCTTTCTCCTAGCCTTTTTCCAATTATGTTGCGGTCAGCATCCAGTCTAACCAGATGCAGCTGAATAGGTACTAGTATTTTACACAGAACGACTGTCATCAGACCTCCACAACCCACTGGGCAATGCCGATACCCGAAAGGTGAGACCGGTTGTCAGACTTCCGGGCTTCTGAATACCCGTAACGACTATGGCTGCGCACAAAAACAGAAGAAACCCATTTATTAGAATGGACAAACAGCGAGGGCTGCAGGCAAACTAAAAATGCGATTCCGGTAGCATCAAAAATATTGTCCCACAACCTCATCAGATTTAAAAGGGGCGACATCCGGAAGATTATTGGAATCTTAACAGGACACTGTCCTCTAAACAAGCACCTATTCACCATAGGTGTAACAGATAGTCCCCTGTGCAGAGGATGCATGGAGACAGAAGAAACGCCGCTGCACGTGCTTATGGAATGCAGGAGCGTGGCCGAACAACGGGCACGGATTCTTCAATCACCAGCATCGCTCCCGGAGGCTTGTAGCAGCCTGAGAAGGCTGCTAACCTTCTGGGACTACCTAGGTTGGTTGGAGTAGGAAGGTAAGACGGAACACGCACAATGGCCCAATCAAGAGGCTAAGTGCGGATACAGCCCAGGTAAACTAAACTAAACTACCCGTAACGACTGTCATAGGTATTCGTAAGACCCCCGGGACTGACTTTTTAACGTTCAACTAAACTATTTGTCACTGCTTAAATTCAGCTCCTACCTATTTTCTTTCTACTGTTACGCCTCGACATATGCCAGCCGTCACTATAAGTCAAGCTAACGCCGAGCCACGACAGGAAGATACGTCAAACTTTAGTCAAGCCTGCAGTTGATTGGTGATGACGTCACAGCCCGCTTACCATCGCCATATTGCCTGATTTAGGGTGGGGGATTATGATTATATAGTCTGAGGAACTCATTTATGAGGAACTCTGTCTATTCACTAAAGTATAAGCCAAAAGTCTGTCCAATTATTGACATAAATAAATAGCGTATAATCAACTCCCTGAGTGTTTTCATTCGTTTGTTTCACTACTTTAAGATACCAATTTTTAATAAATATTACACTCATTTTCAGCTGAAGTGGTAGGTATCTATTACCTGCCCTCACACGTAAACTATTTCCCATAAAACTCATTCTCATAAAAATACAACTTCCATTCCCCGTAGTCACCCCGTATTTACCCTGCAGGGATGATAAATGGCAATGACGTCACAACTCGGTTCATTTTTCTGACCACCCTCTCCGCCACCCCATATAACATTCCTGGTGTTATGGGATTTGGGTAGCGTTAAATTGAGTATATATTATGTGATGTAAGATTTAGGAATATTATAGTTTATAGGTACTAGCTGTGACTAGGCTTATATTGTTGTAGTTAAAATACAAGGTTAGTTAGTTATTAGGTTAGTCGGAAAGTTAGTCGAAAAGTTTAAATAAATTGTCACTAATATATTACAAAAAACATAGGTAGGCAACATTGAAAAAACTAATTAAATATATAATAACATACCCAAGTTAAAAGCGATTTAAAATTGTTAACTAGACAGAGACCGCACTACTGAACAATGACGTCATACTTCAAAAACTTCATAGTAATTTGTCATTACTCCGTACAAAGTCCGTTTCGTGCGACAAGGATAGAAAATACCCATTCATTTTTTGATGATACGTTTGATGCAGTGGCTGAGCGATTGGCGCTACGAGTTGCGCGTTCGATTCCCGCACGGTACAAATATTTGTATAGCCTACAGATATTTGTTCCGGGTCTGGGCGTTTGTGTGTGAAAATTTGTGTTTGTAAACGGAACCACGATACAGGAGAAATCCTAGTGTGGGGCAACGTATTAATAAAAAAAAAACATGAAAAACGTATATCTTAAAATTATTGTTTAAAAAAATCGACAATGCTGATTTATTAAGGATTCAGTAAACTGAGATTCTAATCTGTGATCCCAAATATGACGTAAAATGTATATCTTTCAGAAATTTCAATTTACTTTATAATCTAAAACAATTTGAAGCTTCCCAGTTCTTCCTACCAGAACTTGTCTTCCATTTAATACTAAAACCACACGAAAAAATATATATGTCCAAAAACACGGAGCATAACATTTGAAACATCTGTGCTTTGATTTATAAGCTGTGTTTTGCGAGAAATACATTGCGTTGAGCCGATAAATCAGCTCCGTCGCGAAGCCGAGACGTATACTATCGTAAATAAAGAAATCTTTAGATTTTCGCGTTAAATATCGTTGCGTTTTGACGTGCTTGTGCGGATTTAGATTTTGACGTTGAGTAATTGATAAGTTGTTAAAATAATGCTCCAAAAAAAGCTACAAAATGTTTTTTTTTTCTTCTTGACTTGGTCGCGTTTGGCCCTAGTCTCACCCGATGGTAAGCGCAGTCAGGATCTAAGATAGAGCACACGAATCCAAGTAACAGAGATATAAGAGGGATTCCTCTATACGCTTCTGGCTCTCACATACATACGACGGGACACAGTAAACTGCTTGGCGCCGGACTTTAATGTGAGGGTGGTAGTAGCCAGGTGGACAGTAGATCCTAGACCAAGCGTGCTGGGTTTTGTTGAATATTACAACACGTGTCTTTTCCCAGCGTGCGCTGTGGAAGTTTTATAATATTCTAACCCATAACACGAGGTAAAAATTTGGTCGCACCAGGCCAGCATGTAGGACTAAGGCCTAAACCCTTTTCATTTTGAGAAGAGGCCCATGGCCAGCAGTGGGACAGTAATGGGCTGATTATGTTATGTGTTATAATAATAGGTGCTTCTTATGGTCAAAGGTTTTAATGTGCTATTTAAATGTAAAGCACGCTGTCCTAAAGGGGGGCCTGGTAATCTGTGTGACAGGATTTCCTAGTGCAGATACCAGTCTCCCACAAAGGCTGAGTCTAACATATAATTATGTAAAAAATATAGCTATAAGAAACCTTTGTGGAAGAAAAATAAATACATATATTATTATTATTATAATTTGTTTATTCATTTATATGTACATATTATTTACATTTTTAAATATTTCTATAAAAAATATATATAAAAAAACATTTAAAAATATAAAAAAATAGTAGCCCACCGCCATCGGGAACAGGGTCCAAGCTACCGGTGGTCAGGGCCTCAGAGAGAGGAACTTCCTGACAATACGTGCCGTGTCCAGAAGTACCGCTTTCTGTATAAGGCCTTTGACCCAGCTGCCCAACGAGAGCCTCGTCAGATGATGGTCGAGGCTCTTGGCTATTAAGCCATTGGCCGTAACGACTATCGGCACAATGACTGCTGAGTCAACCTCCCACATGTCGACAACCTCGTGTGCCAAGTCTTGATACTTAATTTCCTTATTATTATTCCGTTTATTTATTTATATACACATATGATTTACATTTTTAAATATTTCTATAAAAAATATAAAAAAACATTTAAAAATATAAAAAATAGTAGCACACCGGCATCGGGAACAGGGTCCAAGCTACCGGTGGTCAGGGCCTCAGAGAGAGGAACTTCCTGACAATACGTGCCGTGTCCAGAAGTACCGCTTTCTGCATCAGGCCCTTGATCCAGCTGCCCAACGCGAGCCTCGTCAGATGTTGGTCGAGGCTCTTGGCTATTAAGCCATTGGCCGTCACGACTATCGGCACAATGACTGCAGAGTCAACCTCCCACATGTCGACAACCTCGTGTGCCAAGTCTTGATACTTAATTTCTTTATCTTTCTCGGCTTTCACAAGGTTCTCGTCATGTGGGACAGTGATATCAACAATCATTGCGAGACGCTCTGATCGATCTATCACCACTATGTCAGGCTTATTGGCAACAATAGTCCTGTCGGTGATGATAGATCGGTCCCAGTACAATGTGATATGACCATTCTCGAGAACTGGGTCGGGCACATACTTGTAGTATGGTACTTCTGCGTCCACAAGGTTGTATTTCAGAGCAAGTTGCTGGTGGATAATCCTAGCCACTAGGTTGTGTCTGTGCAAATACTCGCCGTTAGCAAGACGAGAACAACCAGAAATAATATGTCGAATGGATTCGCCGGGACAGTGGCATGCCCGACAGATGTCAACCGTGCCGTCCTTCACAATATATTTTCGGTAGTTGTTCGTCAAGATAACTTCGTCCATAATCGCACAGACAAAACCTTCGGTTTCCCCAAATAGGTCACCGAAACGCAGCCAGGCTACGGACGCTAGGAAATCTACATCGGGCCCATGAAGGGCCCGGTAAAAGCGTCCGTGAAGCTCCTTGCTCTGCCATACCTCCCTGCGACCATTAGTATCCAGTACTACAGGCTTGCGCCAGTTCTCTTTAGCCAAGGAGAGCGGGGTGAATCCTTTGTCCACTGCGACTACATCACGATGCATCCCCACGTCGGCTTGGAGGAAGTACTCCCTGAGGCTGCACACCTCGCGGTTGTGGAGGGTCTTAGCATTTAGAAAGCCTCGACCCCCACACTTCCTCGGAATGTACAGCCTCATCACCGATGAACGTGGGTGATGCATTCGGTATGCAGTCAGCAGCGTACGGACCCTCCTATCCAGGGCGTCAAGTTCGGTCTGAGTCCACTTGAGTATGCCGAAGGAGTACATCAAGACCGGCATGACCCAACCGTTAAAGGCGCGCACCTTATTTCCGCCTGATAAAAGACTTTTAAGTACTTTTTTCAGACGGCCATAGAAGCGCTCCCGTAACGATTGCTTCATGTCGGTCTCATGGATGCCTAACGCCTCCGACATGCCCAAGTATTTGTAAGTTTCGGTTGAGGAGAGGGATCTGAGGTGTATGGAATCCGAGAGTTGTGTTCCCACGGATTCCATAATCCCTCCTCGCTTTACATGCATGACTGCACATTTGTCCACACCAAATTCCATCCTGATGGAATTACTGAAAGTTTCAGTTACTTTCAGTAACTTCATCAGTTGCAAATTGTTGGGGGCAAAGAGTTTCAAATCGTCCATGTAAAGGAGGTGGGATATTACCTGACCACCTCTTCTCAACCGGTAGCCTAACCCTGAACCCTCCAACAATGTGCTCAGAGGGTTCAAGGCTAGACAAAACCACAGTGGGCTCAGACTATCGCCCTGGAATATACCTCGCTCAATCCTTATTGGTTCTCCTCTCCCTTGAATTTGCCGACATCCTGGATAGTGAAGGACTGTCCTCCATTGCCCCATACATGACGTCAGGAAGGCGCATAGAGTTGTATTCACTTTATACAACTCTAGCACCCTCATGAGCCATGTATGTGGCACCGAGTCGTAGGCCTTCTTATAATCTATCCAACATGTCGACAAATCCTTTCGAGATCGGCGAACTTGTTGGCTAATGGCCATATCTATGAGGAGTAGCTCCTTAGTACCGCGGGACCCATTCTTACATCCATTTTGAGAGACGGACATTATAGAATTATTTATAATATGAGAATTAATTTTGGCTCTCAAAATAGACGTAAGAAGTTTATAGACCGTCGGCAAACAAGTAATCGGTCTATAATTCTTGGGTTCCGCAGTACTACCTGATTTATGGAGCAGGTGGGTAACTCCTGTTGTAAGGAACTCTGGAAGCGACCCAGATTCCAAAGACGACTGGAATTGTGAGGCCAAACGAGCATGTGAACTGCGTAACCATTTTATCCAGAAGTTGTGCAGTCCGTCTGGGCCAGGGGATTTCCAATTCGCCATTGGACGGACTGCACTGGTTACGTCTTGGGGGACAATAGTAATGTCCCCCATTTCCTCAATTGGTTCACACGCTCGCTGGACCTCCTGCATCCAGTCACCTTCAGTGTGAGTGACAGGCATCGACCAGATATTGCGCCAGAATGTATTCATGACATCATTATCCGGTGGATGCGTGTCATTCACATCGTGATCAGGTCGCTCCCAGGTTCTGTATACCCACCTTTCATCGCTATGAAACATGCGATTCTGGGTATATCGCTCCACTCGCCGCTTATACCTCCGAATACGGTTTGCCCATGCATAAACCTTCTGCTTCAGGAAGTCGATGCGCTCTGTGACACGGGACATGTAATCTCGAGGATTAATATCAGTCCCCGAGAATGCCCGTCTCACAAAGCGCATCACTCTAGGGCGAGTATTGCCCTCCCTGAAGCAGATTAGTTTGCCAATGAGTGCTCTAGCCTCGCTAATACGACGTTCAATCCTGCACTGCCAGGCTGGTACGGCGCGTTTTGGTCGTGTAGCTTTGTCACTATTATCAAATTTGGCGTGAGCTACACGACATGCCGCAACAGCCGCGCAGTACAGGATTGAATGAGTATCTTCGAGGTTTTCGCTGTTATCAAAATAACTTGATAACAGCGAATCTAGAGCACACATTAGCGCCCTATTTTTTCTATGCATCGGCAAACGGGGTATGCGTGGTTTGGCGTTAGTGTTGCTGTTTGGCGGAGTGAACCGATACTCTTGAATCGCAAGCTCCAAAGCGCTCCTCAATTGTTCATTGCACTGGGTACTTACATTTGTAACCCTATCATCGCTCTCCTCGTTACCGTGGGTGGGCAACGGCGGAACCACAGTTGGGGTTCGCGGTTGGGCCGCAGTCTGCGACTGGAGAGAAATGATAGCGTTACTCTGTACTTCAGAGCGTAGCCTATCAAGTGCGGCGTCAGTCAACCTGTGATCACGTTGAATGACTCGCACCTGATCCGACAATCGTTGTGCCGAGACGTTGACAGTAGGCTCAAGTACCTGAAACAGAGAGAGCATCCGACCACGGTACGCGGTCAGGTTAGTTCCCCCCTCTGTAGCCCCAAAGTATGCGCGCATGCAGTTCTCGTTCATGGTTGGAGTCCAACGCATGCGCTGCACACTTCCACCGGCAGCGGGGACCCTGTCAGAGGCCAGTGGGCCTCGAGGTCTCAAACTGTCCGGCGGTCGGCCTCTTCCTCGTCGTCTTGCTGGTGGTGGTGAAGTAGGCGGCGAGAAGTATTCGTCGCTCGAGCTCGACGCAACTGCAGCGGCCGGTGTTACATCACTCACGATTGAGGAGTCCGGCGGCTGCGAGGCGGAGCTGAGCGACGGGGCCGAAGATCTTGGGCGTGTGGTCTCGGTTAAGGCTTTCGCCCGACTTCTTGTCAACATTTTAAGTCTTCATAAATTTATTGGATGTTCATTAGGCTGGGTATTGCTGCTTCTTCTTTTTTTTTTTTTTTTTTTTTCATTTCGGTTACTGATATTGCTGTATAATAATTGTTTATAGGTGAGATATTATAATTATATTTACAAAAATATTTTTCCCAAATTTTCTTTTTAAATTTGACGTCCTGTCAGTCGGGCGTACCATAGAGTATTCTTATTATTATTATTAAATACCCAAACGATTCTCAATTTTAAGTTGCCCTTAAGTCTCGTGCTCTCACTGTCATTTGAAGGCGAAGTGACAGTGACAGGACGAAATTAACGGCAACTTAAAATTGAGTATCGTTTGAGTACCTATTTGACCATTCGTGTGATAAAAATATATCTTTAGGTATAGAAAAAAAATAAATAAAAAAATAAATATACCTATCTTTACTTAAGATCACTAAGTGCTTTTGTGTTAGTTAGAGAGCCACTCAGTCTTAATGATGAGTGCCGGTAGATCAACCTAGTAACCCTCCGAGAAGTATTTAGATCAATGGTATACTAGGATTTGCTCCTAAAAACAGAAACCGATATGGTATTACATAAACACATAACATCACGCCTGTATTCCCCGAAGGATTGGACATAGATGTATAGTAACACCCTCACTTCGCCGTTATGTTTAAGACTCATGTAATAGGGGGCGAGCCTATAGCCATCAACCCAGGATAAATCCAAACTCCAGGCTGCTACTGGGGAATTCCACACAGAAAAATTCAATAACACTTGCCCGACCTGGGGATCGAACCCAGGACCTCACGATCAACTGTCGCGCTTGCCACCACTAGACCAACGAGACAGAAATTTGCATTTGTACATGCCATTAGACACAAATTTGTGTCGAGTTACTAAATTGTGTCTCGAGACACAAAACTGTGTCTTCAGACACAAATTGTCGCAGCCACTCAGTGGCTCGTGTACAGTCAGCCTTAAAATAATTAAAACAAAAACACGATTTTCCAGTTCGTAAAACATAAATCCTCCTGTCAAAAGCATTGAAGATTTGTACAAATTGAGCAAACAATTTTATTAATACCACCATAACAAATTAACTGAATCGCACAAAGTTTAGCGCATCAAATAATTTCGGAACGACAAAATTTATAATCCCTTCAAAACGAATTAGACGGGACCCTGAAGTAACAAATTTGGACGATTAAGAAAATTAAATTTTGTCCCTATTATGACTTATCTGAGAATATAATGTAAGCATTTTGGTTGAAAGTATGGACGTAAAGGCTTAGATTCACTAAGGAACAAATGAATGTAAAATACATAAAACAGAATTTTGTAGGGGTGAATCTAACATTATAATTATACTACTGTTACTATACTACCCTCCTCTATCAACACCGTCCAGCGTTACCAGATATAGACAACATGAAGCATCATGCCGCGGAACTTGGCGCAGAAGATCTACGTGAATGTCCCAGGGATAATAACAAAAAAAAAAAAAAAACAAATAAATTAAAAAAACCAAGTTATTATCTACCTTCGTAGCAAACAAAAAAAAATAACAAAACTAAACTTTATACTAATCTTTCGGTTTCGGTTTAAAGAGATTTTATTTCTTAAAGAACATTACAGTTCACTTAAAAAGAAACTTAAACTAATTTACAATAAGTACCCCCTTTATTATAAATTGCGTTATTTGTTTACAATGTAGTTGTTTGGGAAAGGGGGTATAAAGTAGTTATATTACAAGGCATTCAAAATATTGAAGTCACAGAGAAGCACATGATTTAATTTAAGTTAAACCTATGCTGACATCTAACATTAGCGCATCTGCCGAAATATGCGTGCCGCCCGGCCAATACAAAATAAACCTTATGTTTATTTGCGCAAAGTCCATTCCGCACTAGTCAATGACACGAACACCCGTACAAATACACCTGGTGAGGGACCATCATTAAGTTGCTTAGCAAAACTTATACATTTAATATAAAATTTCTTAATCCTTTTTTTAAATGTGTGTACCTATACTTAGACTATCTTTGACATGTTTAGGTAATTTGTTGTATAACCGAACCCCCTCAAACTGGATAGTTTTCTCGCCGTATAAAGTTCTAATACTTGCTTTCTATTTCTTTTTTTAAATTTTAACTAATAATGATCCTCCTCTCTCCTACTTTGGTGTACCCAACAGGGTCCACAATTGTAACACAATACACCATTTTCTTTTACTACCACCTAAGTAACATCGTGGAATAGGTACACAAATAAATATTGAATATTGATAATTCGCTCGCACATACCTGCACCTCGAAGCTGTGGCTCAAAACGTGTCCCGCGTCACGTATAAATGCCGCACAATGTTGCATGCAACGTAGCAGCGTCACGTAGACTCAATGTTGCGCGTCATGTTGGGGAACATTTTGTCCCCTAATGAATCTAAGGCTTTATGAAAACATTTAATCTTCTCTCAAATTCCGATTGAAAGGAAAGGTTGTCACAATTTATGGTAGTTAATATGAGTTTGTTTAGTTAGAAGTAGGCTCGTTGGTCTCCGAGGACACGGCGCTGCACACTTTGCAGGCGTGTCCAGCATGGGGGTCGCAGCGCCGCGAGCTAGTCGCGGCGATCGGCGGTGACCTCTCGCTTCCGGCCGTGGTTCTGTCCATGGTCGGGAGCGAGACTGCGTGGGAAGCCATCGCCTCCTTTTGCGAGGGGGTGATGGCGACCAAGGAGGTAGCGGAGAGGGAGAGGGAGGCCGCTTCTTCTCACCCTTCTCGCGCTAGACGCACCGGGCGCCGGAGGGCGCGTGATGATCTCCGGCCACCCTAGTGAGTGGCTTGCGGGCGGCGGGTTGGGGAACCCGTCGCCAGACCAGTAACGGGCCCAGGGAGGATGGCGCGTCATGAAAGGCTCCTTGGTCTCAGATTTTCGCAAAATAATTATTTAATTTGTCAAATATTATTCGACTAACCAAAAAACGAACCTGTCGCGGTACGCCTGGCAGATGTCAAACATAGAAACTCATTTTGTAAAAAAAAACTGGCCGAATCAAACCGAAGAGAGCCGACGAGTTACGAAGGTCTGCCGCCGTGTGTCTGCCATCGCGAGCGTCACCACGCAACAGCCGCTCTCACACCCGTACCGCGCCGCATTAGATGTTTCACATCAAAACATTTTACAAACAGAGTAAGATTTTTGCATCGTAGAACGTTGCCGGTTCTGTATGATACAAATCACGTGTATAAAAACTCGTAATATATCTACGGATCACTTCTTTATTTCGTGCGCAGATATACGGCCAAATACTCAAATGCTACTCAGTTTTAAGTTACCGTTAAGTCTCGTGCTGTCACTGTCACTTTAAGGGCGGATACGACCGACCAGAAATAAATTTTATTCTCGGAGTAAATCGCTACTTACTCGAGAATAACTCAATTTCACGTTTAACCAACTACAATTCGAGGAATAACGAGTCTATTCGGGAATAGTCACTATACTGCCGTCAGGCATGGATTAGCGAGCTTATTCCAAGAATAATAAAATGGCGTCCTATTGTTTTAAGCTGTAATTTCAACTCAACACAAGGTATTGTTCCAAAAACATATAATGCAACGTTTAAATAATTTGATTGAAGATAGAATAGTGTTGAGGAAGTTATTAAACGTCCAAGGTAGATAAAAGAGAGAATAGATATAATTGAATATTATGATTATGAGGACTACGTTTACGCATAACGTCACTCATTTTATAAATATGATTATCTAAACTTGCAAAACGCGAAAATAAATACCACGTGAACTAAACCGAACCGACAAGCAAAACTTCAAAAATTTCAAATTATACTGAGACTATTGACATTGACCGCAACTTTTCTACTCTATAATACGACAAATGAGAGTTGACATGCGTTAAGCTTCTGCACTCTCCCGTTTGTGGAACAACGTTCTTTGCCGGGTATTACATTCGTTCACCACATGTTCACATTCACTCCGCTATTCGCGAGTAACTATTCCAAGTATAGTTATACGTTAGATTGCATGGAAAAATGACTGTTGATTTATTCGAGAATAAAATTGTGGAATAAATTATTTCTGGTATAGTTACTCGTGTATAAATTCGGGTTTGGTCGAATCCGCCCTAAGGCGAAGTGACAGTGATACCACGGACATAAAATTGAGTAGTGTTTGCGTATTTGACCAATAGACATTCAGCGCTTAGTAACTGCGTCTATCAGCTCTTTTTCTTTTAAAATTTGAATTCTGATTGTGGTAATGGTTGCTGATACATTGCTCACCTGATATCAGCAGCCATTTTCGTATCTTCTTCTTTTCGTGATGTTAGTGACTAACCTGGTATCAGAGTTTATGCTGCCCATGGGCCTCTGACTTGGCTTCACATGCCGTCGAGAAATATCTCTCAGGCGGATTCCTCACGATGTTTTTCTTCACCGTTTTTTAAGCAAGTTATAATTATTCAATATGCACAAGAATCCAAAAAGTCAGAGATGCGTGCCTTGGGTTCGAACTCAGCCAACGGTATACCACTAGGCTTTCACTGCTGTTATTTTCATATAAGCCCCTAAATATAAACACCAAAACTTTCCCCTTTATGATATTAGTACGAACATATTATCATTCAGCGCATGTTGCAGGAATTAACTTAGCGAAAGGGATTACTATGGATAACAAGTTGCAGATCAGAGGGGGGAGTCAGTTTATTGCATGCAGGTGATAAGCGCGGGTATTTGTCATCTGGCCCCCAGTTGAGAGCCACCCCTTACCCATGGGTGTCGTTGTAATAAGACTACTTCTGTTGTAATTAACAAATAGATTGATAGCGCCATCAGCCTATGAATATCGTACTGCAAGTAAAGTTTGATTTGTTTGATCAGACATTACTGTCTCGATAATACTGGCGTTGGAAACTAAGCATAATGGTGAATGTAGAAATTAGTCAAGCGTTTTATATACAAGGTTATTCGGAAAGGGAGTAATAATCTGCGGGTCATTTAAAGCATCATTGAGCAAGTGTTAAAATTTCAAAATTCGTTAATTTTATTTCCATACAGAATGTTATATAATTTAGTTTTTCAAAAATTATTCGTCCCTGCTTTATTTACGAATTCAGAAAATAGAGCTTCTAATCTGTGACCCCAAGTATGACCTAAAATGTAAACAAAGCTGATCATAGCTAAGGATATGAAGCTCACACGATTCGATGGACATTACACCGACCAACAAACTCGAGGAAATCTGTTATTGCAGCACAAACTGCATGAGAATCACCGTCCTGAGTAATCTATTATAGGTACAGGAATGATTTATTTTATAATTTTTCGTTTGTCCATTTTTAAACATTTTTATTTTTAATTATTTCTATAAAAAACAGAAAACATTTAAAAATATAAAAAATAGAAGCCCACCGGCATTGGGAACAGGGCCCAAGATACCGGTGGTCAGGGCCTCAGAGAGAAGAACTTCCTAACAATACACGCCGTGTCCAGAAGTAATGTTTTCTGTATCAGGCCCCTGTTCCAGCCCCCCAACTGTGGTGTGTCATACGAATACCTATGACAGTCGTTACGGGTAGTCAGAAGCCCGAAAGTCTGACAAACGGTTTAACCTTAGGATATCGGCATTGCCCAGTTACTGGGTTGCGGAGGTCTGATGGCAGTCGCTCCGTGTAAAATACTGGTATTCAGGCGCATCTGGTTGGACTGGAAGCTGACCCCAAGATAATTGGGAAAAAGGCTAAGAGGAAGATCCAGCCCCCCAACTAGAGTCCCATCAGATGTCAGCCATTGGCCGCAACCACTATCGGCACAAGGACTGCTGAATCAACATCCCACATGTCGACAGCCTCGTGTGCCAAGTCTTGGTACTTAACTTCTTTATCCTTCTCGGCTTTCACAAGATTCTCGTAATGTGAAATAGTGATATCAACAATCATTGTGAGATGCTCTGATCGATCTATCACAACTTTGTCAGGCTTATTGGCAACAATTATAATCCTGTCGGAGATGATAGATCAATCCCAACACAATGAATATTTATTATTATTATTAGGTATTATTTTAATTGGAATATTTTTATTATTTATCAGAGTTTCTCCAAATGCCTTATTGGTCTAGTGGTCGCAAGCGTGACTATTGAGCATGGGGTCCTGAATTCGATCCCCAAGTCGAGCAAAGCGCTATTGGGTTTTTCTATTAGGAATTTCTCAATAGATTTGTGCCTAGTTAATGGCAATAGGCTCGTCCCCTATTACATGGAACTTGAACATAACTAGCGAAACGGTGTACTAAAACACCTCTGCCGCACCCTTCGGGGAAAACAAGGCGTGATGTTATATTATATTCTCCAAATCAAATGTTTTGAAAAGGCGCAGCAGAATATATCCGTTTTTATTTTAGATCTAAACCACAAACCAACTTCCCTTATACACAGTATAGACTAATCAAAGTGTGAATGCATCAAATTATAATAATAAATTAGGGTGTTTGTAAGAGGAAAGTTGTTAATGGATTACACTGTGGTTACAAACGACGCTGGTACACCACAGAACTTTGTGTGGTCGCACAAAACTTTACCATTTAATTTTCTTATACACGTTTTGTTGAAGGTTATTGTACACAGTTGTGTGTGGTGTATGTTTTCTTTATAGATATACTGATGTGGAAGTTGGAGAAAAACAAACATAAACATCACGCCTTGTGTTCCCCGAAGGGTTCGGCAGACGTGATTTTAGTGCAAACTCGTTTCGTCAGTTATGTTTAAGTCTCATGTAATAGGGAGCGAACCTATTGCCATTAACCGGGCACAAATCTAGAATCCGGGCTGTTACTGAGATATTTCTAATGGAAAAACCCAATAACAGGGCCTCACGATTAGCAGTCGCGCTTGCTACCACTAGACAAACCAGGCAATTTACTGTATATTGTATGTATTATATGAAAAACACAAAAGTAAGTAGTTTATTTATTTTTAAGTCTTTTTATTATGTAGGTAATTGTAATGAAATATAAGTTGTATTTTTTTTTATTGAATTTTATGCTACATAGGAGTTTTGAGTTTTCTTTCAAACAAAGGTCAATTAGGAGATGTCAGAAGTTCACAGACGATAACATAATCAGCCCATTACTGTCTCACTGCCGGCACGGGCCTCTTAAGAAGAGAAAGGCTTAGGACTTAGTCCACCATATTTGCCTTTTGCGGGTTAGCAGACCACAAACACCATCGAAATAATTTTTTTGAAGCCCTCTCCATTGTGCTTGTTTCCTCACGGTGTTTAAATTACCTTGACCCTCAATTGACAATTAAAAAATACATAAGTAAAGCGGTCTGCATGCGTTGAAAAAAAAAATTACAATATGTCATTATATCCCAAAAATATATCCAGTTTAAAGATATCAATATCCTAACATCAATTTATACCAAATGCCTATTCCCAACACCACCAACTTCCCTACACTACCCATTCCTTCCAAAGACTTTCCAAGGCTATAAATAGTCGGTACCATAGAGAGGACCAATTGACGGACCCTTGCAGGACCCCCCCAGTAAACAACTCGTTAATAATTGCCCTTAACCCTTCATATGTTTTATTCATATAGCCCTGTAAACCGAACTAGCATAATGAAATGGGAGATGTTCGTATCATACAGGAGTTTTGTTACACCGTTGTGTAATGAAATACTGTTTCAAAACGAACTGTTCTGTTCTGCCTAGCTCTTTGCCAACTTCTTCTTCTTCTTTCTGCCCTTATCCTACACTCGGTGGGGTCGGCACAAAATGTACCTACATATTTCATAAATCCATCTTGTTAGAGGTTTTGGCTTATTGTTTTATGACCGGCCGCCTGCCTGACATCAACCCTCCTTGGGAATATTCGTTGCGCCGTCGCGCGGGTGACCCAATGTGCTTGCTGATATTATGCACTAGGTCCAAAAATGATATGCTTGTCAATCTTATTGCCGACAACTAAGCAGACTATGTTAATCTTGGGGGAGTATACTTGAAGTTCCTCGACCCACTCACTCTTTGCCAACTATGTTGTAGTAATGCTGAATTGCCTAGCTGTTTGCTTACCAATGGTAGCATTTTTATTGCCAAATTGGGCATATAAATAAATTCGTAAGCTACTTCCATATGGGTTGGTCTACTATGCAAAGCTATGAGGTCTTTGCCTTATTATTGGTAAGAGTCTCAATTTTAACCAATAACGCTCGGTAAATTATAGGAACCAGTCATAAGTGAACTCTCGTGAAATTAAAAGCATGTAAAATATAGGCCGCGCGCGAGATCTAGTCCCCGCCTGCGGTATGGGAGCGGCAGGAGGGGGGTGCGCTCGTAGCTTCCGTGTGGGGACGGGTTAGAATATAAAACTTCCTCACCGCATGCTGGGAATAGATCTTTGGTTGGAGACCCTTCAGGTCTCGCCAATAACTGCCCGGTTACTTAGAAACGGTCCGCAAGACCATCTCAAGCAGTCGAATAGAAAAAGAAAACAAAAACAAGAAGGACGCTGGGAATAGACGCGTGTTGTATGATTCAACAAAACCCAGCACGCTTAGTGGTAGGAAATATACGGCCCGCCTGGCTAGCTACCACCCTCCATTAAAGTCCGGCGCCAAGCAGTTTAACGTGTTCCGTCGTGTGTACGTGAACCAGAGAGGTATAGGGGAGTCCCTCCATATCACTATATTCCTTGGATTCGTGTGCTCCATCTTAGACCTTGTCTGCGCTTACCGTTAGGTAAGACTAGGGTCGAAGGCGAACAAGACTAGATTAAAAAATTAAAAGTCTTTAAATTAACCTTTAAAGGCACACAGTGTAACAGACATCCATTTCCAAACTTATTAAGACCGTATCGAGCATTACGTTTGATATCTTGTTCACAATGTAGTTTCAAGACAACATTGTACACAAAGTTTGTAACAACGCTTACAGCTTCGTCTCGTCCATTAATATTGTTATACTTATTGTATGTCTGTTTGTAAGGGCTCTTAATAGACGTACAATGTTCTCGTTACTAGCAAATTGATTAATTAGTTCGGTGTTGCTGATAATTTTAGATTTCACTTTATAGATGAGATATAATTAGCTGTTTGGTTTATTTTACCTTTGGTACTGTGTTGAGATTAGAGGAAATGCGATCGGCATTTAGTCCATACAAACGTATTCCTCAGTTTCCTCCTTGGATAATGTCACTAGAGCAAACATTTTTTACCATATTATATAGGTATATATCTATCACCACTATGTCCCTATGTTCAGTCGGTCCCGGGTGTCATACGAATACATAATATGACAGTCGTTACGAGAAGTCAGAAGCTCGAAAGTCTGACAACCGTTCTAACCTTAGCATATCGGCATTGCCCAGTAGTTACTGTTACAACCCAGTTGGGTTGCAGAGGTCTGATGGTACTCGCTTCATGTAATATACTGGTATTCAGCCGCATCTGATTAGACTAGAAGCTGACCTCAACATAGTTGGGAAAAGGCTAGGCAGAACACATAATTCTATAATGCCTCGACTAGAGGTATTATAATTCAAATGTTTTGCGGACCTGGCGTGTAATCGGCGCTTACTAAAGCTTCTAACTTTAACACACTCGAGTCCACCACATTTTTCATACAGCTTATACACCATGCTATACATATTGCTAGTGGATCCTCCAGGAGGGTCCTCGGCATTACGTTTTAACCTGCTCTCCGAGGCACGGATGGGTCTCGATGTGCAACGAACTGTAACCCATCCGCAGACTGACTGCGGCAAGTGTAAGTCAGTTGGTAATTAGCCATGAGCCCCTTCTTCTTCTTTTCGTGTAGTTAACCTGGTGTCAGAGTTTATGCCGCCCATAGGCTTCTGAATTGGCTTCACATGCCGTCGAGAAATATCTCTCAGGCATGTCAGTTTCCTCACGATGTTTTCCTTCACCGTTTTTAAGCAAGTTATAACTATACAATACACACATGAATCCGAAAAGACAGAGGTACGTGCCTTGGGCTCGAGACCTATGACTTGGCAGTCCGACGATCACACCACTAGGCTATCACTGCTGTTAGCCGTTTATAGGGATGTACCTGGTAACAATTATTATGTACCTTTGTATTTGTTTTTCCAAATTTTGCTATATGAGTTTAATTTCACTTATCCTTAAGAGGAAACGCGGGCTGCAAAATATTAATAATTTGAATAGGTTTTTGCGATCTATTTCCGTCCCATCACACCCTCAAACCTTTCCAATTGGGCGCGAAAGAGACACCTGCATCTCGGACTGATTTCTCCTGTGCAATATTAGCGAAATCGTACTTTCGTATTTCCCTGTTTCCTTCTTCAAATCTGGACCGATTTTAATATTTTTTTCTGTAATAATTTAAGAAAAACTTTGGTTATGTCTGTATGTTTTTTATTTTTTATATTCGTCAAATTTGTTTGCCACATGTTTGAAAACGGTGGTAAAACCGGTCGATTTTTGTAAAGTTTAATCATTTCTAGTTCTTTTAATAATTAATTTATTGACAAAAACAAAACATAGGGACATAGTGGTGGTAGATAAATACATATATCATATGGCAAAAAATGTTAGGTGAAATTGGGGTTTTTTTCTTACAAATAGAGACCCTCGTCACTTCTATGATTTAAAATATTCATCAATTGCTTGATATTATATCGAATATTGACCATCATAGACAACTACCAATAGTAAAAAAATCTTATTTACTTATATTTTCTAAACATAAAAGATACCTTAAAAATTACTCCTTTTTTTGTTAGCAGAAATGACCACTATTTTTGTTTTAACTTAGCCAAAATTTATTTTTGTCGCTTAGTCTGACGACACGTTTGGTGCAGTGGCTGAGCGATCGGCTTCTGCGCTACGGGTCGTGGGTTCGATTCCCGCACGGAGCAAATATTTGTATGGCCTACAAATAGTTGTTCTGGGTCTGGATGTTTGTGCACGTGAAGATTTGTGTCTGTAAACGCACCCACGATACAGGAGAAATCCTAGTGTGGAGCAACGTTTCAAAAATTAAAATAAAACTATGTGGCATACGTTATCTTAGTTTTTAAACATTAGTGCATAAAAGTTTTAAAACATTAGTGTTCATAGTTGTTAAATAAATTAAGAAAATGTTAGTATGAAAAATGCAACTTCTTTAAAATTCTCCATACAACGCTGATTTCATAGGTGGGGACCTAATATTTGCTCTAGTGACATTATCCAAGGAGGAAACTGAGGAATACGTTTGTATGGACTAAACGCCGACCGCATAGGATTGTATCTCGAAACAATTATTGTGTACCTTTGTATTTGTTTTTCCAAATTTTAGTATACGAGTTTAATTTCACCTATCCTTAACCCTTTACCGCGCGTGTCCCAAAGGTCTCGGGCCGTAGGGTGACCGCGTAATGAGAATTCTTGGTGGGTCCCGTACGTACGTTTCGTTAATGATTGTACATTTGTTCTTTGGTATAAAACGTGGGGTTCTGTTTTAATTTCCTCTTCTATATGTGCTGTGTTTATGATTTTTTGGAGTGTTGGAGAGAAATAAAATAAATTAGAGAATGTTAAAGGTACTCAAGTCATTTGTGAAACGATCATGTTTCATTATTTTATTTTGATTAATGCCGGGTTCCTATTAACAAGAACGAATCGTTGTGCTTAGCAATGATAGGATTTTTTATTGTCAAACTGGGCATATAAGAAGACTAGCGGCCCGTCCCGGCTTCGCACGGGTGGACATTTTTCCCGTATTTGCAACATTTTTCATTTATGCTCCGCTCCTATTGGTCGTAGCGTGATGTTATATAGCCTATAACCTTCCTCGATAAATAGACTATGCAACAGAAAAATATTTTTTTCAATTTCAACCAGTAGTTTCTGAGATTAGCGCGTTCAAACAAACAAACTCTTCAGCTTTATAATATTAGTATAATTTAGTGTGAACATACTTGTGTCATTTTAACAATAATTTGAAAAGGGTGGAAAACAATATTGCAAAAAAAGTCAATTTATACAGTATTCTGTAAAGAAGTCACTTATCTATCGATGTTTGTTATAAAAATAAATAATTGGTAAGTTTTCATGCACAAAATCAATTTTGAAACTTTGAGGAATCGTAATGTTGACCGAACCACAATGTCTGACCTAGATCTCAACCATCTCACACATATACTTTAGGATATCACAGTTTAAGAGCCATCGACCTCTATGGCCCATGAATCCGTAGCTTTGTAACAAATCAATTGATTCCCCAGCGTTGTTTCTACGATTTCAATCATATTCTAAACTCACCTACATCTACCCTTTGTATGTGTTGCTATTCAAAATTCACCTCTAAGAAAGTAAAAATAAGAGCTACACGTTCTGCAAGTGTGCCATCTATTTCTCTGGTACGTACATGTTCAATGCTCACTAATCTGCATGCTCCCTTTGTAAGCTTTCAGTGTGCCATTGCTTTGTGAGAAAGATTTCTTGGAATATGTGGAACAGGACTGGTGTTGCCAGGTCCAGTGTGTCAAATTTTGGAACGGATGGTTAAACTAATCGAGATTTTGGTTTTCAAATCGGAACAGCTACAATGGCTTCCAAAAAATAATTATGTAGTAACAGCTTACAGATATCGTCAAAAATATCGAATAAAGTACAGACTAAGGAAGTTAGTGAAAAATCGGGACATTCGACGTCCCGTCCATTCTACCATAAAGGTAGAATTCTGTAGCCGACTGCGGGCAGCAGCAGCAGGCGACATGTCGCCGCGACACTAATGGTTTCTATGTATTACTAGGCAGGCAACGTGTCGCTACGGAAGGTATTTCATAGAAATACAAAGAAACCAGTAGTGTCGCTGCGACACGTCGTCAGCTGCTGCCTGCAGTCAACTACAAAATTCTACATATACGTGACCTAAATGAAAATATTCATAGTACTTACTACTTATCCTGCTTGTGATAATCTAAGTTAGGATTCTAACACTGTTCTAATATCCTAGTAATGAACGGATTGCAACCATTTTCACGTGACTGAATATGTTACCTATTGATGAATCTGATACTTGAACATTGCAGATATATTAGATGAAAGGTTTGTAAGTAAATTCTTGAATGCAAGGAGGAGACACGACCTACTGCTGTTCGACGAGTCTGGCAGGATTACCATCAAGATTACAAGCCTTGTTGACTGCCTCGTTGGTCTAGTGGTCGCAAGCGCGACTGCTGCGCATGGGGTCCTGGGTTCTATCTCCAGGTCGGGCAAAGTATTATTGGGATTTTCAATTAAGAATTCCACAGTAGCAGCCCGGAGTCTGAATTTCTGCCCGATTTATGGCAGTAGCAGAGGTGTTTTAGTACACCCTCGTTTTGCAAGTTATATTTAAGTCCCATGTAATAGGGGACGCCCTATTACATGTGGGGCATAAACTCTGACACCAGGTTAGTCACTAACCACACGAAAAGAAAAAGATTTTTGCAGGTTTCTTCACCGTTAACGCAAATGATAATCAAATACTAATCCTCACAAGAACAAAAGAAGATTAAATGTTGCAATCCCAACATTCAACTCTGAACTTACACGCTACAGTAACCACCCTCCCAAACACGATACAACATCCTACCTCACACAAACAGTCAGACAAAGGTCTAATTTCTTTAGCCCTAAACAAATTACAACAATAGAAGGACAGTTCTGTGCTCAATCAGTGCGGATGTAATTAGTCTTCAAACAAAGGGAGTCCTGTGTGAGGTATTCTCTGCGGTTTATTACTCTGGTCGAAGTTTTGATTGCTTTTTCGACCTGACGGTGGAAAGGGGTTGTTATTTTGTTGGTGATAAAAAAATATTAACAAGATTATTGTTCCGTATAGTAAGGGTTATTTCAAATGGAATTTCATTTTACATTCGTGCAGTCGATGTAGATCAGTGGTAACAGTTTGACATTGACAGTGCCTCTATTCCATAAAATCACGTCTGTATTCCTCGATGGTTTGGGCAGAGATGTATAGTAACACCCTCATTTCACCGTTATGCTTAAGTCCCATGTAATACAAGGCGAGCCTACTTCACAATACCTCAATATTTAGAAAGAGCCATTGAAATGCCTCTTGACAAATACATGTTATTATATTATTGGTGAATTTCTAAATGATAATAATTTGATTTGACTTTTTTTTTTGATTTTCACCTTTATACATTATGCTTTGTTTTTAGTTTTATTTTATTTTACTTTATTTAAATTTTTTTTGTTTAAACTACTTTGACATTAATTATTTCCTTATAATATAATATATCAATGTAATGAATTGAAACACTTATTCAGGCAGATTTTGGTGGAACAAGTTTTAAAACCTGTGATCGTGCCTTACCCAAAATGTATGAATAATAAATGATTTGATTTGAAATATACGCAAATGCAGACAGTGTGATTAATAAAAAATTAAAATGGAATTAACTAATTAATACTAATAAATCAGAGTTATAAGTTTTGCCTAGCTTGAGACTTGTAAATTGTAGTTCAAGGCAATAGATCTTACCAAGGGGAATTATATTCGATTCACAGCTCCGATGCAATTAGGGGAAACACCCATTTAGACTGAAATTTATTTTAGTAATGAAATGAAAAATCTCTCCCTAGTCAGTAAATTAGCATACCTCTTGGGGAGAATATGATGAATTAGCGGTGTTAAGAAGTAGCGTCTGACTGAATTAATTGGGGAAGATTTAGGGAGCACTATTTTTAATTAAAAATATGCTGATTTTTACAGTTGACGAAGAAGTAGGAAGGTTATTTGTACGTAAAAACTTTGTAGAGACCATTGATATGATATGTACAATAGGGGAACGAGAATGTTATACACCTTAAGGTCTATTTTTGCTTGCACAGTGCAAGAAACAAGCTATTTTACCGACTACGTATTGCCAACATTATAGAAATAAAAATACAAGTATTTTTTGACAGGATATTAAAAGTTATATATAATGGTGACATGATGACACTAGTAATTTTAATTTATTTAATCATCGAATTGATTGTTGTAATGGTTTTTACAACAAAACTCCTTAAATCAAATCAAAGACGTTATATGGCACCACTACGTCATGTGGAGGCAAAAGGCAATTTCGATCTTTGCTACCAAATAATTAAACATAATTTTCAAATGCATTGATCTGTTCCGTTCAACAATTTGAAAAGGTAACATGTGCCCGCGATGTGGGAAAGGAATAAATTTGGAAACTGACGAACCTATTTATTCCCCTACTGTACTTACGTACTAGATGCGCTGTTTAGAAGAACAACATGGTATCAACGAGTTGTGGTTCCGGAACCACAGTGCCATAGAACTTGACAGCTGTCTAGTGGCAATTTGAACCTTATTGCATCAATGCATTGGCGCATGTTGTCTATACGAGATAGCGTGTCTATTTATTTCAAGGTCGTTGGTAGAGACAACCGAGTCCTCAAATTCGAAATTAAGATCGCTTCGTACCACAAGACCAAACCGAACAGTGTAGATTTGACCTACGTGGTTCGGTTTCCGTACGTGTGCAATAGTCCCAAAAATTTCCATTTTGATTTTGAATCAATGTTCGCTAAGATCGCTACGTACCACAAGACCAAACCGGACAGTGGAAAATTTACCGACGTGGTTTGATTTTACGTAATTGTATTGAAATAGTCCCAAAAATTTCCATTTTGTTTTCGAATCATTGTTCGCACTACTTTAGTTAGAAACAACGAGACATCGGACACGCCCAAGGCCCCAATTAGTGCCGAGTGTGTCAAAGGGTATGACAGTCAAAGCTTTTGTATGTCATTGGAACCTTCCATTTTGTTACTTTTCGTATCGATATTTTATACGCGTTAACAATTTTTTTTTGACACTGCTATAGAAATCTGCAGATTCAGGGATTTATTTTTTGTTTGAAGCTGGATTATAAATAAGTCTGAATGTTATATTTTTTGTGAATTTCAATATTTTGAAACGTTTTAGTTTGGTATTCACATGTGGATTATCCTAGACAAAATCTCTTGCTTTCCAATCAACAGCGTTGGATGTGAATCAAGTTATTTTTTTGCCTAAATATGCCTATTTTTGCCTGGACTGTTGTTGATCTAGTGGTCACAAGCTCGACTGCTAAGCATGGGGTCTTGGGTTCGATCCCCAGGTCAGGCAAACTGTTATTGGGTGTTTCCATTAAGAATTTCTCAGTAGCAGCCCGGAGTCTGGATTTGTGGCCGGTTAATGGCAATAGGCTCGCCCCCGATAACATGGGACTTAAACATAACTGGCAAAACGAGGGTGCACTAAAAATACCTCTGCCGAAACCTTTGTAGAATACAAGGCGTGATTTTATGTTTTTTTTTCCAAATTTAACCCACTTCTGGTTCGATCTTTAGGCGTCCTCCCATCATATTTGTCTGTTTATCATCACCTATATTACTTTTGCCTGTTCTCGGCGTAATAAAAAGTAACAAAAAGGAAACAAAAAGAAACCGTACACAACCATAATACACAACAAAAGACATCACTAAAAATAAAAATGTCCGAATCATGGACTGACAAAAAAATATCTCACAATCAAACTTTTTCCATTTACGCGGTTGGAACAGCTTTAGGCGTCAACCATTAAGATGTTTCATACTTACACGCGAATGAATGTTTATTTAAATTATTTGTTTTTTAATTTCCGGATTTGATCGATTGAAAAAAAGTTCTCAATGATGTGTCTAGTGCGCTAACCCGTAACAGGCCATAGTGGTGGACTAAGGTCTAAACCCTTCTATTTCCGAGAAGAGCCCCGTGTATTGCGACAGTAATGGGCTGATTATAACATTACAGGTCTTTCAAACAGAGGAAAATGAGTAGTGAAGGTCATAAGAAGACCTACGATCCGTATTGGATGTTTATGGAGTTAGAAATGGGCAAAGAATTTCGAACTGTTGTCATTGTAAAAAACTAATTTTTTGTGGTTTCTGAGGCCGAAAGGAAAAACGAAAATCTTTATTAAGTAAGTATTCGTGTAGGAATTAAGAATACAACTAGAAGTATTTTGATAAGAGTGAATTTAGCAATATATGACTACTATACAGAATATAATGAACATCAGCACGAATTGTTTGCTGATGCAATATTATACTCAAATATTTTTTTCAATTGTAATAGCTAACTCCTCGAAATATTTTGTTGTCTAAATATTTAGAGTCGCGCGACCCCGCGCTTTTCTTGTGAAGAATCCCTAAAATTTCCAGTGAAACTCCCGAGCTGTCTGAACGATGACGCTCTCACATATTTCGCTTTATGAAGTTTGTCTTGCTTTGAAATACTTAAGGCTTGTGGAACATTGCTTTTTAACGAGTTTTCTGATTTGCAGAAATACTTGTAGTGCTCTAAGCGTGAGTCGTAGAAATTTGTCAGCTCATTATGTTTTGTCAAAATATTTTCTGTTAAAATCTAATGTCTGCCTTAAAAGTCGAAAAAATCTGCAAAGTCAGTCTAGTTTTAAAAGTTGGATAAGAAGACCAAAGGACCAAGAAATATCACAAAATATTTATAGGTAAATGGCTCCAATATACAAAAACGCCAATGAATCGACTAGGTGATCACGATAACGGATTCCATGCCAGATTACAAATATTATGTCTCTTGTCAGCAGTACTTGTTCGAAATTCTCAAATTCATATTGAAGTTCTAGTATCTTAGCAAACAAAAGAAGAAAAATAATAGTCTAAGCAAGAGAAACGTAACTATTCTGAAAAGACTGGTCCTATTAAACGTACGCTGGACATAAGGACCACTAGTGAAAACGCAGGTAAATTCAAAATGGAACACAAATACACCGGTCCCCAATAAAGTAGAGCTTTTCATTTCGCTACAGTGAAAGTGCCTCGTGCTTCAAGAGGTACTAACAAAAGTCCCCATCAACTGGACATGAGAGCTCCTGTCTAGGATTAAGGAAATAAAGACGTCAAACGACGGGTCCTAACTTGTAATGTCGCCAGTAGAAAATATGTGGGAGGGTTAACGTTTTATGAACTAAAGGAAGAAAACAGTTCTTCTACTTTCAGATTTGCACGTCGCTCACAAGTCTGTTACTGGTCAATTGGATATAGACCCCCTCTCAAAAGGGTTGAAATACTGGAAGTTACTATTGAAAGACGACGCGTTTGGTGCAGAGGCTGAGCGATCAGCTTCTGCGCCACGGGTCGTGGTTTAAATTCCCGCACGGAACAAATATTTGTATGGCCTACAGATAGTTGTTCCAGGTCTGGATGTTTGTACGTGTGAAGTTAACTGAGGGACCAGGTATTTTTTTTAAATAGTCTGTTGCTACTAGAAATTCTACCGTTTTCATACCGAGAACTCTGCAGCCATGTCACATGCTTAGACGTTTTAGACTAATACTAAAAATATCTTGCACATTTAGTCATACTTAAAACGTTATTGTTTGACAGTACCGCCTCTGTGAAGCATCTTACAGGAACAGTACTTTACGCAAAAAGAAGCCTTGAATGTTATGCACTCTTGGCGTATCTCCTTTTTCGAGGCTCTGTGCCTCAGCTCAACATACGTGTGTGTTCGTTACAAAAACGGAGTAAACAGAATATTGAATAGGTAACAAAGAACGGAAAAGTGGCCACTGTGTGGACCGGACCATGCGGTACTATGAGTTTGTGGTAGGATATGTCTGATGAGGTTTTATTCGGATAATGGTGGGCTATTTTTAAGTGTGTGTACAATTCATATGAAATTCTACTTTGAGCCGTTGTATTTCCGTTTACCATTTTATATAGCGTAGTGGTAATGAAAATGTGTCAAAAAAAATGTCATGTAGGTGTTATGTACAGTGCACATCAAATAACTAGAACCAAAATGGCGTCGACTGCTTGATCTATGTGAGGGCAAGGTCATATGATTCGTTTTGATGCGTCCAATAGATTGTAGTTTGTGTTCGGGGTCTGATGATGGAGCTAAGAGGTGGATAGTGGAACTTTTCAGTGGCTACTACTAAACCCCTCAAGTTTAGCAGTCGACGCCATCTTGGTTTTAGTTATTTGACGCGCACTGTACCAACGTATATATCGCCTACATTTTGTATCATGTCAGTTTAAATTTTACATCAAAACAATTTATGTTTAGTATACACTAAAATTCAAAATTTTAGATCAATCAAACGTCAGACTATTTTCAGCATGCAGATCAATTTCTTATTGAATTGCCAATTTTGATTGTATTACCTGTTTCTAATGCTAAGATTAATTACTCTTACATTCTATGTTCTAAGTAGAAACAGAATTCCTCAGAAACATCTGAAATTCAAATTCAACTATTGGAACTATTGGTAGGGGATCTAACAGTACGGACGCAGAAGTACTGTTTAGAAAATGGACGGGATTTTGCATTTCGACCGAATCCCTTTACTTAGGAATACTGGGTACGAAATTTTAGGTAGCGTTGGTATAGTCACAAGATATTCCGTGGTCCTATTGCTCTGTACATTGATCAAGGTATATTTCTACAGAGAAAGGTAGGTAAATATAGTACGGATGCAGTGTAGGCTTGTTTTGGTAGTGTTGTAGCTGATTCTAGAACATTTTCATTGTTTACGATTTGGTCTTTAGTAAAGAAAAACTGGTCCTTTTCTTTTATTGGATTTTGTGAGAGATTATTAAGCACTGAATTAGGTAGATAAGTGAGAGCATCCATTTGTACCCGTAGCACAGAATAATAAACAGTACTATATACATAAACCTCACTCCGTAACTAATGCGCCAAATATGTAGAAAAATGGGCGAAGCATTTTTTACATTTCGGGTCGGTTACTCGCTAACATTCGGCTCGGTTTTCTTTCGTGTTTCAATCCGGAGGTGCAGCGGTGCATTGGCATGTTTTATACGCATACCATGGAATAATAAAAGCCTGCCCAGCTGACGTTATATTACAATCACTAGTCTGCTTGCCAGGCGAGAGGCTCCTCAAGTCTTATCATAAGTATAATTTCTGCCTGCTTCAGTGTTAAGCAGTTAATATAAATAACAACAGCCATTTGCTGTTTTTCATAACATCTTTAAAAGATCTATAACTTTATTAAAATCATAGATATCCTTCACAAGTTATTGGTGAACGCCTATAAAATGCACATGTCGTAATTTTTTGAACATTTGCCATTGGCACGAATTTGCATTGGTGACGTATGTACGGAACGAGTGTGTTTATATTTGTGCTATGATATTTATTTGATATAAATGGAAAACCATTTATTGGTAATAAATGTTATGAAATATCATAATGCATGTTAACAGCAGTGATAGCCTAATGGTGTGACCGTCGGACTGCCAAACCATAGGTCTCGAGTTTGAACCTAAAGCACGCACCTCTGACTTTTCAGATTCATGTGCGTATTGTATAATTATCACTTGCTTAAAAAACGGTGAAGGAAAACATCATGAGGAAACCTGCGAGATATTTCTCGACGGCATGTGAAGCCAAATCAGAGGCCCATGAGCGGCATAAACTCTGACACCAGGCTACTCACTCACCACACGAAAAGAAGAAGTTAATGCATGATATTCTTAATAAGATAAGTACCTACCTACAGCTATAAGCGATGCCAAATCGCTGGGTAGGTAGGTACTTTAAATTAAGTTACGGAGAATATAGTAGGATGAAATTGTTTTCATTCAGTTGGGACTTAATGCAATTTATATGCGGTATTTAAGTATATTAAAAACTTTATTTACAGTCGTTTTTCTTTACAGTCGTGCAATGACACCCAGGACCATATTTTGCTTTCGAACAAAAAGACCAAAAACAGTATGTACGCAGTTAGTCCCGAAGGACCAAAAATGTCTCAATTTAGCACAAACATCACGTTCGGCCCAGCAATAGCAATAAATTCGACAATACGCCTATCAAACACCGAATGTTTTTGGGACATATTTTTTTGAAATCGACATGGGGCGAGGGGTGAAACAGTAATTTCGATTTCACACCCCTGAGAGAGATTTCAACCCCTGTTTTTATTTTTGTGAAATATGCGACGGATGACGTTAGCATATTTTAATGCTTGCAATTTTTTTTTATTGTGTACTAAAATATGTTTGAAAAGGTCGAAATTCGTCATTGTTGTAATATAAGAGGGTAAAAAAATCATAGATAATATAATATTAAAATAATCTTTATTATTGTGGGTGACTGATATGCAATTTAAATTATTACACGAATTTATCTTTACATAGTATAAAACAAAGTCGCTCCCGCTGTCTGTACGCTTAGATCTTTTAAACTACGCCACGGATTTTAATGCAGTTTTCAGCAATAGATAGAGTGATTCAAGAGGAAGGTTTATATGCCCGACATTAGTCGTTAGTAATATACAAAAATAAATTGCCGTGCGTCAGACGCCCAAAAAAAATTGCTTGACTGATTTGTTTTTTTTTGTTTTGGGTGCGACATAATGGTGGGGTAGGAAAAAAAAAAAAAAAAAAAAAAATTGGTGTTTCGAAGTTCACCAGGCCATATAGTAACTATATAAATTGACAATGTATGCATGAACAACACATAGGTACATTATAAATGAAATGTGCAATGAGCCGCAAAAGCACAGTAGGTAATAGTCGCTTTGTTTGTATTTGATTTGGTTTAGTTTTATCTATTTCGTACTAACGAATTTATGGACTAACGTGGTTTGCATTAGTCCATAAATTGGTCAGTCCTGCAATAGCCATTAATTATTATTGTATTCTTTTTTCTTAATTTATAGAACCACCGTAAACGCTCTGAATTATTGGTTGCGAGAGTTCTCTTTCGAAATCTATTAATCATCTCCTGATTATGTCCTGATTATGTCCAGAGGTGGGCGTAGTTATATAGTAAGATGTTGGAAAATGCACACTTCATTGGAAACTCTGAGACATCGGTAGCGTGGCCGAGCGGTCTAAGGCGCTGGTTTAAGGCACCAGTCTCTTCGGAGGCTTGGGTTCGAATCCCACCGCTGCCAATGCTTTTTGTTTATGATTATTTTTTTCTATTAAAATGCTGCTCATATCTTAACCGGTTTCCAAAAAATAACATAGTAGGATGTTCTAAAATAAATAAAAGGTCAAAACGGAACTCTAAGGCGAGACTTTAGTTTCTGTATGTCACGAACCTTTTCCTCAGTAACTACTACAGGAAAAAATTAAACAAAGTTTCAGAAGTTTAAAAGAATATAAAAAAAATCTTTTAGTGTTAGTCGTTTAGTTAGTAGTCTCCAGTGTTACCAGCTACCGATAAAATTTACGATACAACATTTCGAACGAAAAATATAACATTTTTCTCAGTTTACACTCAAATTCAAATATCAAATTGCACCAAGTCAAGCCGACAATTCGTTGCAAACGACCATTACATTGGTGTCACACTGTCACACATTTTTCACAGAAACGCATTATCTTGTCTGAACAAACATTGTTGAACGCGGTACCTACTGAAAAGTGACAACGACGTACTGAAATGTGGAACAGATTCTAAATAAAATAGGAAAATAATTTAAAGGGAGAATTTAGTGAGAGTGTAGGGTCAGATAAATCTGGTGTTGAAAGAGCTAAGCAGTGATAGCCTAGTGGTGTGACCATCGAGCTACCAAGTCGAGTTCGAACCCAAAGTACGCACCTCTGACTTTTCGGATTCATGTGCGTAATGTATAATTATCACTTGCTTAAAAACGGTGAAGGAAAACATCGTGAGGAAACTGGCATGCCTGAGAGATATTTCTCGACGGCATCCGGAGCCAAGTCAGAGGCCCATGGGTGGCATAAACTCTGACACCAGGTTAGTCACTAACCATACGAAAAGAAGAAATTGAAAACTAACCGTCCATGTACAAGGGTCCTGAGTACGATCCCGGCCCGCAGTTCTGATTTTTATAAGTACGGATGTATATAATTATATGAATTCGAAAACTATGACAAGATGTATGAATGTGGATGAAGCGAAAGGAGTATGTAAGGATCGTAGCATGTGGCGTGCTATAGTTTCTGCCTACCCCCATGGGAAAAAGGCATTAGTTTATGTATGTATACGGATCAGTTTTTCTTTCCTTTAATTTTTGCTTTTGGCCCTAGTCTCACTTGATGATAAGCGCAGACAGGGTCTAAGATGGAGCACACAAATCCAAGGAACAGAGATTTAGAGGGATTCCTCTATACCTCTGGCTTTCACATACAACACGACGGGCAACAGTAAACTGCTTGGCTTTACTTTAATTTGAATATTACTTGCGTTTACGATAAAAGAAAACATCGTGATGTTATCGGTAACTGGTAACACTGGACAATGTTTGACACAGGAGGGTAATCGTCAAGATTAATCAACGTACCCGAAGTTATAAAAACAGTGGTCATTCGACGGAGCAAAGGATTCCATGTCGAACAGCTGAAGAAGTGTAACCTTTTATATCTGATTTGCTTGTCCTCATTTTCTGATCTTGTGTTAATTATTATATTGTGATATATTGTGAACTAGCTTCTGTAACTAACCGTTAACCTAAATATAAGTACTCTCAGTGGTGGAGAGTCTATGTTGGTTTCATTTACTTTATTTACCATGCTCCCAATCCTGACATACCGATATTAGCTATAACTGTAACGATAGATTCAACCCTACAAGATTCTGTTCTGTCTTTTATAGTGGGGAAACCTGCACACCTAAGAGGGCTCCAGAAAGTTTTCGATGGTATGTAGTCTGCCAACCCGCACCAGGCCAGCGTAGTGGACATCCATACATGATCACTAATGTCCTAAAGGATATTTACACGCCTGTCAGGTTAGCAACACAGTCCCACAGTACACAGTATGACGTCATTACACAGGTGTTACCAACCATACTGGGATAATCCCGTAGAGTCTGCTTAAACAGTGTCAGCAAACAATGTAAGTCTCCGTTGAACGGCCATGACCCATACTGTGGCCAGTACGTGCCGAAATGTGGGCAAGCAAGATTTAATGCATGAAAATATTGTGCAGTTTGAGGGTAGTTCGAAAATGTTGTGTTGTTCCACAGGTGTTGTTTGTTGTTGTATATTACTTTTAGGTTTGTGACCCCTTTCAATCTGTCGATATATAGCCGATCCCAATAACTGATTCAAAATCTGTGGATTGAAGGTTTTAGACATTAATTATTATATTTAATTTCTACCAAAAAATTTCATACATTTTTAAGTAACATAATATCACGCCTATATTCCCCGAAGGGTTGGGCAAAGGTGTTTACTAACATCCTCATTTCGCCGTTATGTTTAAGTCCCATGTAATAGGATAGGAGGCGAGCCCAGTGTCATCAACCGGGCACAAATCCAAACTCATACTTTTTTTAAACTTTACCCCACACTAGGATTTCTCCTGTATCGTGGGTGCGTTTACAGACACAAATATTCACATGCACATACACCCAGATCCGTAACAACTATCTGTAAGCCATACATATATTTGTTCCGTGCGGGGATCGAACCCTCAACCCGTAGCGTAGAAGCCAATCGCTCAGTCACTGCAGCAAACGTGTCGTCAAAAAAAAAGCTACTGCTAGCTACTGAGGAAGTCCACATGAAAAAACCCAATAGCACTTTGTTCGACCTGGGGATCGCACCCAGGACCTCACGCTTAGCAGTCGCGCTTGCAACCACTAGATCAACGAGGCAGTTAAAAATATTTTAACATATTTCTATAAAAATTAAAAAACACATTTAAAATTACAAAAACATTATTATGTATTCATTATTTAATGATTAAGTACCTCTAAAGCCGGGTCCAGACGTGTGTAACGTGTTATGTAATTCGCGTTACATTTCACGATACATTACATTACACGGTATACACGTCTGAACCCGGCTTAAAACAACCATCGAAATACGAATAAAGACATCTAATGCAACACTACAAGTTTTGGAAAAAAATAAAATTACATCTAATTACTTGTGATAAAAGTATTAGTTAGTCTGTAGTTTCACAATTTTTAAAAAGATAAATAGAAAGAAAGTATTTAACCCACCATCAAAGAAAAAAATCTCCAACAAATCGCCTCATCTGTAAGCGAGATTAAAAAAATAACAGCACTTAGTAACGAGATTGCTCAGAATTAATTACCAACGGCTTAGAAGATCAGCTGTAAAACAACTTTAATTAAGAAATGTTAGAGGAACTCCAGTTAGCATTTTAACATTGAACAGAGAAATACTTTGAGAGAGAAATAGATAGAATAGTCCGTGCGCAAGTTCTAGTCACCGCATGAGGTTTGTGAGCGGCAGGAACAATAATTACGTAACGTAATTTCTGCCCTGTCTGCGATCTGTAGCTCCTTACCAAAAACGGGCCAAGTCGATGAAGAGGGTTTCACCAAAGTGGAAAAGAAGAAGAAGCCCTGTTCCCGTAACCAGTGCGGTACCGCGACGAGTGGATCCAACATGCTGCTACGTCCTGCTGTGCTTACGACGCAGCTGTACATTTCGCGTCTGCATCAATACACGAAGATTGAGGAAGTCGTGGAGTATTTAAGAGTGAAGACCAACTGGACTCTGAGGGTTGAAAGGTTGGAATCGCGCCACATCATCAACTTTAAGTCGTTCGTGGTACGGGTTCAACCCACCAGCTACATACCTTGAAAGAGGACTTTTGGCTGAAGGGTGTCGTATATCGACGTTTTCGAGGTCGGTTATGCGACAGCACGCAGCGAAACACGACGCCGTAGACAACGTTACGTGTTTAGCTAATAAGGTTTTTTTAATATGTATTAGTTTACTTTGTGTATTTTTTTCTATGGGCCTCAGTTGCTTGATAATAAAATAATTATGATTATGAATAGACGAATACCTATGACAGTCGTTACGGGTAGTCAGAAGCGACAAACGGTTTAACCTTAGGATATCGGCATTGCCAAGTTACTGGGTTGCGGAGGTCTGATGGCAGTCGCTCCGTGTAAAATACTGGTATTCAGCCACATCTGGTTAGACTGGAAGCTGACCCCAAGATAATTGGGAAAAGGCTAAGAGGAAGAAGAAGCCTTCTTCTTCTTCCTCTTAGCCTTTTCCCAATTATGACAGAGCGCGTCTATTCATAACCTTTTATGAATAGACGCGCTCTGTCAGTTTGCTTTGTCTTTTTTACCGCGCGCACCCCCTCCTACTACTCCCATACCTCAGGAGGTGACTATCACTTGCACGTGGACTATTAGTCAAGGGGGGTACTTAACTGAAGATTGCAAATGTAGTGTGAGACGCCCCTAAGTTGGTTCCCCATGGTGACGCAAGTCGGAACGACAACAACCACGGGCGTACTACAGAGACGTGTGGACAGGTGTGTACCACTCCGTACAATTCAGTGCAATTCTAAAATCGTTTTGATACGTGTGGGTTCATTTCTACCAAGCGGAAAAATCCTCTCGCATGCTCGGGCATCCTCTTGGTAGCTCATTCACACCAAGACCATAAGTGCGCTTCGGACGTGCAACGCACCGCGGCGGATCAAGGGTCAGCTTCCACCAAACGAAAAAATCTCGCGCACTTTTTTGGTGTCATTGAATAATTCCACAAGGAAAATCCCTTAACACTGCCCGACCTGGGGATCGAACCCAGGACCTCACGATCACCAGTCGCACTTACCACCACTAGATCAACGAGGCAGTTGTTTAAATACGTGTGGCGGCATCTATTACTTCACATGAGAACTACACAGCAAGTCTAGCAGACTACAGCGACAACAATGACAGCTGTCAAATGAAACGTCACAAATCCTGCATCGCGATATCAAGATTTGACACGCAGATAGTATACAAGGTTAGTCGGAAAGGGGAAAAGCCTAAGCCGCGGGCCACCTAAAGTATCACTGATGACTATTTTAAAGCAAGTGTTAAAATTTCAAAATTCGAGAATTTTTATATGCATGCAAATAGATTTTTATTTTAGTTTGTAAAAAAACATACCTGCTTTAGTTATGAATTCAGAAAATTAATTTTCTAATCCGTGACCTCCAAATATGACCTAAATTGTAAAAACAGCTGATCATAGCTATGAACAGATAGATTTTAGCATATTTTTAACGAAATCTCTGAAAAGCTATTTCTCTTAAACTATCGGTTTTGGGGAGAGTTGTAGAACAAAAGTTATCCCTTATTATGGGTTCTTTGACACCCTTTCGACTTAGTACCCTCTTTCCGACTAACCTTGTATATACAACTTCCCAACATCAACTGTTGGGCAGTAGCTCGCCAGGCACAAGAGCCGCCTGGTAGGAAGATCCTTTTCCTAGGAGGAACACCACACCTCGTCCCTACACATACATCTCAAGTTTTAATACGCTCTCAAATGAGAGCTGTTTTTTAATACGGGACTAAGTTGTAACACTTTAGGGTGGCTTTAGGAGTCAACCCTCAACTAGCATGTGCACATAAAATTTAGCGGGCGTGTACTTACGGGAGGATAAAGAATAACACTTGTAACCGTACACTATATATATTTAATTAAGAATTACAAAATCAGATCAACAGGGCGTGGTTCGTACAATGCGAGGAGTCCAGGGTCTTCTTGAGCAGGTGTTGTAACTAAGCAACTGCAGCGGCGCGAGAGGGCCGATCTGCAGTGTGCCCGACCTTTTATAGGCCTGGACCCCCGTCAGTCAGCCACCATCCGTCACAAAGTGGCCCGCGGATTAGTACCTACCCGTCTCCAACTAAATTCGTTCTGTCTTTCCCTCTACATCTTTCACAAACATACGTACTTACTTTTAGGTACAAACTGAAAATAAAATTCACCCCGTGTTTTCATTTCCACGTGTATGTAAGAGCGCAATAATTTTCAGGAGCCATTCCACCTGCTAATCCACCGACATCCGGTACTGTTAGTGGAGGGAACGCGACGCTGTTTTCAGCTACTTCCGGTGACTAAGTACCGGTTGTACTCTGTTTTATTTTTATTCTGAAAGGAAAGGTTTATTTCCTGATGTATTTTTTCTTTGTGGTGAGTTGTGATGAAGGGTAAGGCTACTGGAAGTGTCTTTAGGCAGTTATAAAATAAATGAATAAAGTCTGCTTCTTTTCGTGTGGTTAGTGACTAACCTGGTGTCAGAGTTTATGCCGCCCATGGGCCTTTGACTTGGCTTCACATGCCCTCGAGAAATATCTGTCAGACATGCCGGTTTCCTCACGATGTTTTCCTTTACCGATTTTAAGCAAGTGATAATTAGACGCAGTTTAGCAGAAAGGACTCAACCCACACGGAGTCATTTTTGAGTTATTGACGTTTTAAGTTCAGAGTGATTTTCTTCAGTGACGTTCTAGTCAGAGTTTGTCACGTAATTACATATCCTTGTTAAAATCGGTGGTTGATGGTTATATTGTGTGTTTCTGGACTTATTTAGGAAAATATAGGGTTGGCTGATTTAAGCAGGTTGGGTCTTTATAAGTAATAAAAAGAAAATACCTGCTTAATATGTGATTTGGTTCCCTGTCACAAAAAACGTATTTCCTATGTTTATTTCTGGGATCTTTTTTGCTGAATAAAAGGCCCTACCTTATAGACCATTTTGGTACCAATAACTTTTTTTTGTCAATTTTGTGGATTGAGTCCTTTCTGTTAAACTACGTCCAATTATACTATACGCAATTGAATCCGAAAAGTCAGTGGTAAAAAAAGTAAAATAATACTATATGAATCCAGAATCAAAAGAACTTTTGTACCTAATAAAACATAACAACATCACGTCTTCTAAGCCCCAAAAGGTTCGGCAGAGGTGTTTTTAGTACACCCTCGTTTCGCCAGCTATGTAATAGGGGGCTAGCCTATTGCCATTAACCGGGCACAACTCCAAACTCCGGGCTGCTATTGAGGAATTCTAAACGAAAAACCCCAATAATACTTTGCCCGACCTGGAGATCGGACCCAGGACCTCACGATCAGCAGTCGCGCTTACCACCACTAGACCAACGAGGCAGTTACTCAAGCTGTACTGGCTCTGTTTACCTCGATATGGATCATAGTGGTGACAGGTCGGGACAACGTCAATAGCAGCCCGGAGTTTGGATTTATGCCCGGCTGATGGCAATAGGCTCGCCTCCTATTACATGGGACTTTAACATATCGGCGAAATGAGGGTGTTACTATACACCTCTGCCCAACCCTTCGGGGAATACAGCTGTGATGTTATGTTATACATTTTCTTAGACAGTAACCATTAGTATCATGAGGTACGAAGGTATACGCTTGTATTGTTTGAGTCCATAAATAACACGAAGTTCTTAGACAAAGGATGTATAAGTTAAACGATGGAAGTGGTATCTTTATTAATATAATATCAGCATTTAATATTTACGGCTGTTCATAGGATTACTAAAACAAACAATTTTTATTCAGCCGCATCTGGTTAGACTGGAAGCTGACCACAACATAGTTGGGAAAAGGATAGGCAGAACAATTGTCTTACAACAGCGCAAACGCCTCTTCTTATACAGAGAAGGATCGAGCATTGATGGTGTCAGGACACTTGCCCAAAACCACTTGCGCGAAAGACAATTACGCGAAAATTAATTTGAGCGAAGGATTCTTGCGCAAACGAACATTTGCGTGAATAGACATTAGCGCGAATAGGCATTTGTGCGAATGGGTGCAGATATGTAATCAAAATAGTCTCAATAAATAGTCTCTTAACTTTGATTATTTACTCCTCGTCAAAACGTTTCCACCGGGCGCCGTGTGGAGGTGGACTGGCGCCCAGCTTTGTTTTTTTCTAAACGTTTTACATATTGCATTATTACGCATGGGTAAGTTTTACTTTAACCGACATGGTTAGGTTAGGTTAGATGTCCATTCACGCAAGTGTTTTTCGCACAAATGTGTATTCGCGCAAATGTCCATTCACGCAAGTGTCCATTCGCGCAAATGTCCATTCGCACAAGTAGACTCGCGCATGTGTCTTTCGCGCAAGTATACCAGATCCAGCATTGATCACCTCACTTGCTCACTGCATGTTGACGATTTCAGATCATTAAGTCCAGAATTAACCAAAGGAATTTATAAGGCGGATGTCAATGGAAACGCCGGTAGAGGACGTCCTAAAAGGATGCAAGAAGTTATTGGTGATGTTCTTCATAAAGAACAGGTGCGTAGTACTCTCAACCGACGTGCGTGTATGGCAAGATGTATGAATATGGATAAAGCGAAAGGAGTATGTAAGGGTCGTAGCAGGTGGCGTTCTATAGTTTCTGCCTACCCCCATGGGAAAAAGGCGTCAGAATTCATCAAGTTTTTCTTCACAGTAAGTCAAGACCAATAAAATAGTAAATGTTTTCAAACTTTCGCGATTTGTATGTACACGTCATTATAAAAATACTAAAACGGGTCTAATCGCGTAGAAAATTTATAAGGCAATAAAATACCTTAATTATCCCGACGTTTCGACCGAATTTCACCAGCCGTGGTCACGGGAAGACTGAAATGGCGGAGCAGTTGTCATCTTCGTGAAGCAAGGGTATTTTTATCTACCCTCACTTGATCTTGATTTTTAAGAATATTATTATCGTCGGTATTTTCTACGCCACTAGACCCGATTTAGTATTTTTATAATAAAATAGTAGTTAACTGGAACTACAATTTATTTATAAACCAGGAAAAGACTCTCCAATTCCAATTGCTTCCAACTCTTGTTTACTCAACTCTGGATCGATTCCAGTTTAACTAAATCTGTTGACTTGATATTGTTCTGTTTCAATTAAGCCGAATTGTGTAATAAATTCGTTTGTCACGTCGAGATTTCCGACATAAATCAGTATTTATCTTGTACACAACTATTTGGGTGTTAAAACTTTTGTGATTAACAATAACTGAATTAACTGCTGTTATCTGTGTTATCAATGATGAATATTGTGTTGGGTTCACAGTTAGATTTCTTCTTCTTCTTCTTCCTGCCCTTATCCCACACTAGGTGGGGTCGGCACAACATGTATTTCATAAATCCAAGTTGTTAGTGGTTTTGGCTTATTGTTTTATGATCGGCCGCCTGCCTGACATCAACCCTCCTTGGGAATATTCGTTGCGCTGTCGCGAGGGTGACACAATGAAGCGGACGACACGTTTGGTGCAGTGGTTGAGCGATCGGCTTCTGCGCTACGGGTCGTGGGTTCGATTCCCGCACGGAACAAATATTTGTATGGCCTACAAATAGTTGTTCCGGGTCTGGATGTTTGTGCGTGTGAAGATTTGTGTTTGTAAACGCACCCACGATAAAGATATCCTAGTATGGGGCAAAAAAAAAATATATATGTGCTTGCTGATATGTGCACTGGAACCCAAAATGATATGCTTGTCTCGATAACTTGAAACTTATCGTACTCGACACTACACACTACTATTCGACATTGTTTACAATATCAAAAAATAATAAAAATACTCGAAAAATAAATTTTATAAAAAATCAAATTAATATTTTATAAAATTGGTCACTGTGAAGGCGGGTACAGACCGCTGTAATGTAACATGCAATGTTACATTAAAGGTACGTAGTACGCACGCGTAGTGTGCACGGTTCGTGCGCGCAAGGCGTCCACATTATGGGAATTCTGTTACATTGCATGATACATTGCGACAATGTGGACAGCAAATTCTTTCATTGCGTGTTACGTTGCATGTTACATTTCGTAAGTATGTACCCGGCTTTAGATTTGTTTTATGTAATGCCGATTTAGTATTACAAAGTTTGCTTGAAGAAAATACACTCGGGAGCAATGAATCCGGGTCACCAACATAAACCTTAATATCTCGGAAAATATTGTTAAATATTTAAATATTGTTTTGATTATATTACTACCTTGTTCGTCTAGTGGTCGCAAGCGCGACTGCTGAGCATGGGGTCCTGGCTTCGATCCCCAGGTCAGGCAAAGTGTTATTCGGTTTTCCATTATGAATTTCTCAGTAGCAGCCCAGAGTCTGAATTTGTGCCCGGTTAATTGCAATAGGCTCGCCCCCTATTATATGGGACTTAAAGATAACTGGCAAAACGAGGGTGTTTTAAAAAACCACCTCTGCAGAACCCTTCAGGGAATAAGGCGTGATGTTTTTTATTTATTTAATTCTTTATGCACAAAATTAGTACAGAGGCGGACTTAATGCCTTTAGGCATTTTCTGCCAGTCGACTTTAGGGTGATGCAGAGACACTCGCCGCCCGACCAGTAACAGGCCCGAGAAGGCGGCGCGCCGTGTTCCGTCCGCGCTTCTCAGGAGGACGTGGGGCAAGGCCCCACAGAGAAGAGGTCCGCCATGGGTTGGCGGACCGGGACCTGCCGGGGTTGCGGTGCATGCTTTTGCGAATCCCGCGACCCTGGCCGTACGGTCAGGAGAAGGAACACCGTTGGTTTTTAGCCGGTAAGAGTCCGGCAGACCCCCTCGCCTTCCCCGGGCGAGGGACATCCATGAGGATTTCCCAACGAGAAAAAAAAAAAAGAAAAAAAAAGGGGTGATGCAGAGACAAAACATGGTAGGTGCGCACTTTATTAAGATAGAATAATATGATATCAAAATGATGTTATGTTATGTGTTTGTTTATGTTAAAAAATCAGTGATAGCCAAGTGGTTGAAAGCTCGCCTTCCAAGCAGGAGGGCCTGAGTTCGATCCTAGAACCTCTAACTTTTCGAATTCATGTGCAGATCAGAATTTGATTATCATTTGCGTTAACGGTGAAGGAAAAACATCATGAAGAAACCTGCACACCTGAGAGGATTTTCATAAAGTTCTTGATGGTGTGTGTAGTCCGCCAACCCGCACCAGGCTAGCGTGGTGGATTAAGGCTTAAACCCTTCTCATTCTGAGAAGAGACCCATGCCCAGCTGTGGGACAGTAATGGGCTAATTATGTTATGTTGTATTCGATGATATCTAGTAACCCTGTGACGTTTTGCCAGTTAATTTGAAATAACCCTGTTGTACAAGGTAAGTCGGAAAGGGTGTACTAAGCCGAAAGGGTGTTAAAGTACCCACAATAAGGGATAACTTTTGTTCTACAACTTTCCCCAAAACTCGATAGTTTAACAGAAATAGGTTTCAAAGATTTCGTAAAAAATATGCTACAATCTATCTGTCCATAGCTATGATCAACTGTGTTTACAATTTAGGTCATATTTGGGGTCACGGATTAGAAACTTAGTTTTCTGAATTCATAACCAAAGGAGGTATGTTTTTTTTTTAACAAAGTAATAAAAATCATTTTGCTTGCAAATAAAAATTATCGAATATTGAAATTTTAACATTTGCTTTAAAATAGTTATCAGTGATACTTTAAGTGGCCCGCGGCTTAGTACCCCCTTTCCGACTAACCTTGTATAAACATTGGTGCTGATTCTGTTCTACACAAACTAATCTTAATTTAGACTATTGCCATCACTTTCACTCTGATAAAATAAGAAAGAGACGGACGTAAATAACAGCTGTCACATTTATGTCAACTAAAATTTTCATATATTGAGACGACACGTCAGAACATGTTGACTTAAAGCACGGTGAAGTTCAAGGCGAAAACTAGTTTGACATCTCTAACTTAGTTCTTATCTATCACTGTCCTTTTCTTGCGCCGTGTGTTAGTAAGAGATAGCAATTCTTTAATTGTAGTTTAGTTGGTGAATAAAAGAATCAGCACCATTGTCTAACTTTTAACCGACTTCCAAAAAAGGAGGAGATTCTCAATTGGAATGTATGTTTTTTTTGTATGTTTTTTTCCGCGATATCTTTGCTAATTGTGAACAGATTTTAATGATTCTTTTTTTGTTTGAAAGACTATTCTTTCGAAATGGTCCCATTTAAATTTGGTGAAGATCTGCTGAAAAACTTCGGAGATAGACAATTTGAAGTCAGTTTTATTTTTGTTAAAAAGTTTTATTATGTCTTCTCCAGTGCAACATTTCTTAGGAAGTAATACGCAGTGTATGTCCATACAAGTAGTTTGAACATTCTCCTTCAAACATGAACCCATCTTCTGAGAACGGTGCTCCAGTTCCCACAGTGAAGGACCCTTTGTTAACGCATCAGTAACTATGTTAGTAGTTTAAATATAGTAGATGGTACTTCATCTTATACAACAGTGGAGAACTTATGCAAGTCTTGAAGATAGTGATAGCTTAGCGGTTCAATCCTTGCCTTCCTTGCAGGAGAGTCCAACCTAGAACCCAGCACGTACCTCTGACTTTTCGAATTAATGTGCAGATCAAAATTTGATCATCACTTGCGTTAACGGTGAAGGAAAACATAGTGAGGAAACCTGCACACCTGAGAGGGTTCCAAAAAGTTCTCCATGGAGTGTGTAGACTGCCATCCCGCACCAGGCTAGCGTGGTGGACTAAGGCGTAGCCCTTCTTATTCTGAAGAGAGGCCCATGCCAGCATTGGGACAGTAATGATCTGATTGTATGGTGTATAGGATTAAATAATAAAGTCACCTCGTTGGTTTAGTGATAGCAAACGCGACTGCTTTCCATAAGGTCCTGGATCGGGCAAAACGTCATTGGGTTATTCCGTGTGGAATCCCTCAGTAGCAGCCCAGAGTTTAGATTTGTGCTCGGTTGATGGCAATACGCTCGTCCCCTATTAAATTGAACTTAAACAACGGCGAAATGAGGGTGTAACTTTGCACCTCTGCCCAACCCTTCGAGAAATACAGTAACATCAGTACAGTAAGTTTTCACCAAATTGATGCCACATCTTGCAGCAATTTTACATTGTGGTCAGCCCCAAAAACGCGCCCTAAACATCCCTACAACAAAAATTAACGCCCTACCGATTTTTACACATCGCTCGTCGACCGGAAGCCGCAGCCATTTCCTCGCTTCCTGCCTCGAAGTGAGGTTCCTTGTACTGCCCTCCTGACCTCTGAGGTCATCCATCTTGTCCTGAAATGTTTGTCTTGGCCGCCATTTTGATTTAAAAGTGGAAGGTTGAACTGTGTCGGCGAGATTTCCTTTTGGTTATTTTTGTTGAGTGAGGTTTTGTTGAAGATGTTTCTATCTCGGGAAGTTGGTTACATAGTGCAATCTTGAGTATTATAAACACAATATAAAAATACCTGATACGACATACATATATGTACCTTAAGATTTTTGTAGACAAATGATCTTCTGCCGAACCTTTTTCTCAACTATGTTGGGGCCAGCTTCCAGTCTAACCAGATACGGCTGAATACCAGTATTTTATGCAGAGCGACTGCTATCAGACCTCTGTAACCCAGTTACTGGGCAATGCCGATATCGTAAAGTTAAACCGGTTGTCAGACTTTCGGGCTTCTGACTTCCCGTAACGACTATATTAGGTATTCGTATGACACTCGGGACCGACTGTTTAACGTGCTGTCCGAGGCACGGAGGGGTCTTTATGTGTAACGAATGGTCACCCATCTACAGACTGACCGCGATAAGCGTAGCTTAACCTTACAAATTGAATGATCCGCGTGGTTGTTTATTAGCCACGAGCCCTCTCTATCTTTGTAGATAAAATATATTTAACGTAGTATAAAGTTTGAACAATTTATAAGACAAATATCATGTTAGAATTCGGGTTAGACGCATATCAATAAAACCCAGCACGCTTGGTGGTAGGATCTATCTATACGGTCCGCCTGGCTAGCTACCACCCTCACATTAAAGTCCGGCGCCAAGCAGTTTACTGTGTTCCGTCGTGAGTATGTGAGAGCCAGAGGGGTATAGGGGAATCCCTCTATATCTCTGTTCCTTGGATTCGTGTGCTCCATCTTAGACCCTGACTGCGCTTACCATCAGGTGAGACTAAGGCCAAACGCCACCAAGACTAGAATAAAAAATAAAAAAGTATATTTTAAACTTTGCAAAATATGTTTTACTGTGTAAAGTTTATACATTGTGTTTAATAAGTGGCCTGTAGTGTAAATTGCTTTTAAAATATCAATTTAATACTAAAATGTATACTCAGCCCGTCAGTTTACCATAAAATACCATACTTATTCTAAAGATCATGCAAATAGGTACTCACTGACATAGCTGCTGGTACGCTGACTACACTAACATTAGCATTTACGCACTCACATAAAACCTAATCTGCACCCAATACACTTACGACCAAAATAAAGTTCCCACCTGCCCACTAAATGCCATCAACATGTACACTGTATGGCAGTCAAACTGTAACATTACACAAGATAATAGCACTGGCGTGGTTCCAGATAGTTTCACGCCGGACAGCCCACTCGATGATGGCGCTTCGGATTAACCAATGTTGTTTGCACTGCAGTGTACGTGTGTTGCAGTTTATGTGCAAGCCAGCATGTCTTACAATGTTGCAATGTATGGGGTTAGCTCGAATGTATGTTTTGGTGTCTGTGTTCCAAGTACGTAAATGTGGAATGGATCAATGTTGAAGGAAATGATAAATTATAGCAGTTTTTGAATTATTTGGAATAAGGAAATATATAAATAGTATTAAAAGGTACCTTTAAATTAAAATAAACTTAAACATAAAAATATAACATCACGCCTGTATTCCCCGAAGGATTGAGCAGAGGTGCATAGTAAGTTAAGTCCCATGTAATAGGGGGCGAGCCTATTGCCATCAACCGGACACAACTCCAAACTCCGGGCTGCTACTGAGGAATTCCACACGGAAAAACCCAATAACACTTTGCTTAACCTGGGGATCGAACCCAAGACCTCATGACCAGCAGTTACGCTTGCCACCACTAGAACTACGAGGCAGTAAAATAAAATCTTTACCTGATATAAAACGAATTCGCTTCCGCTGTCTGTACGCTTAGATCTTTTAAACTACGCAACGGATTATAATGCAGTTTTTAGCAATAGATAGTGATTCAAGAGAAGGCTTATATGTCCCACATTAGTATCTATATTACACCCGTGCGAAGCCGGAGCGTGTCGCTAGTATATTATAAAGGCATTCGAATGTTCCGAACCTAAGGACGCCACTTGTAATCGGAAAATAATTATTCCCCGTGTTCGCCGGTAAATCAGAAGCGTACTATTTATGTTCTGGCAAATAATTAAAAAAATTAAAAATATATTTTGATTCTTCTCTACACTTTCTTCTTTAATTAATTAATTTCAAGTATCGCACGTAGTCGTAAACAGTAAAAAAACTGAATGAGAATGGTGCAGTTAATATCTTTATAAATGAATTGCCAAAGACGCTATACCAAATACCTAAATAATTTACAAAAAAAAAAAAAACACAACCTTTAATAAAATTCGAAGTAGAAAATCATGTTAAGTGCACAGTACAAAAATAATTTTCACAAAAACCATTCCGAATAATAATATAAAAAGTACAACAAGCTTTTCGAATATTAATTTCTACAACACACTTTTCGCATAATAAATTCTGTAAATACCAACATAGAAATTCTGTCCAACGACTCTCATATTTGTTTCGTACAAAAATGCGACAAAGAATATCCAGTGTGTTTGGTATAAATCATTTTTTCAGGTGAAATACGATCACATAAAGCGTTTCCGAAAGCAATTAGTTGCTGTTACGACCGCAGAGGAGGAACGTGAAAAAATATATGCGACGCACTAGGAGGATATGACGCCGCGGTTACGTTGAGTTTTATGCTACTTTTGTTCTGCTGTCTGGTTTTTAGGGTTCCGTACCCAAAGGGTAAAACGGGACCCTATTACTAAGACTCCGCTGTCCGTCCCTCCGTCTGTCACCAGGTTGTATCTCATGCACCATGATAGTTAGACAGTTGAAATTTTCACAGATGATGTATTTCTGTTGCTGCTATAACAAAAAATATTAAAAAACAAAATAAATTAAATATTTAAGGGGGCTGCCATACAACAAACGTGATTTTTTTGCCTTTTTTATAGATAATGGCACGGAACCCTTCGTGCGCGAGTCTAACTAGCACTTGGCCAGTTTTTTATTTATAATAGAGGGAGCAAACGAGTATGCGGGGTTTTGTCTTTGTGTTTCATTAGTTAGCGTATAGAGTACTGATAAAAATGAATTTGATAAAGATGATGATTATCATGAAAATTACACCCAAATCAGCTTGGAGATGTTTTTGCGTTTGTAGTAGTGTAAATGCACACAGTGGCTAAAATCGATATAAATTAGTTTGCTCTAGCTACCTCTCGCATCAGTCGCCTAAAAGTACCGTAAACTACTCTTCTTTTTCCTGCCCTTATCCCACATTAGGTGGGGTCGGCACAACATGTATTTCATAAATCCATGTTGGTAGAGGTTTTGGCTTATTGTTTTATGACCGGCCGCCTGTCTGACGTCAACCCTCCTTGGAAATACTTGTTGCGCCGTCGCGCGGGTGATCCAATGTGCTTGCTGATATTATGCACTGGTTCCCAATATGATATGCTTGTCATGATATGTTTGACAACTAAGCAGGCTGTGTTCTACATAAAAGTACCGTACACTACTACAAACGCAAACACGTCTCCAAGCTGATTTGGTTGTAAAACTTAAAGTTTGATAACATCCGTGACCAGATATAACATTATCAAAAACGCAGAGCATATTATATTATCATAATCAACCTATTACTGTCCCACTGCTGGGCACGGGCCTTTTATCTCAATAAGCGGGGTTTAGGCCTTAGTCCACCACGGCGGCTTGGTGCGGGTTGGCGGACTACACACACCATCGAGAACTTTTATTTAGAGGTCTCTCTGTTGTCCAGGTTTCCTCACGATGTTTTTCTTCACTGTTAACCCAACTGATAATTAATTCAGATGAATTTAGAAAAATCAGAGGTGCTGGCTGGGATCGAGCTTAGACCATCCTGCATGGAAGGTAAATGTTCAACCACTACGTTACCACTGCTGCCAGCAACTTTTTTATTTCTATTCGACTGCTTGTAGATGGTCTTGCGAACCGTTTCTACGTAACCAGGGAGTTATTGGCGAGACCTGAAGGGTCTCCAACCAATGGAGACGAGTAAAAAATACTTAATTTAAGCTAACTACTATTACTACTACTAACATCATGACTACTAGCAATAACAGCACTAAGGGGAAACCCCTAATGGGACCCGGACCTCGGCTTAGGGCGTTGCTGGCGGGAGGACTGGGACAGCTTGATGACGGCTGAATTAACGGTGTGACTGCGGGGTCAGAAAAGACGACCGGCTCCGCGGTGGCGGTGGGACGTCGCGACGGGCCTCGCCGGCGATGCTGCCCGCAACAAAAACGTGGATTCTCTTAAAGCTAGTGCGTCGATAGACTTAATAAAAATAAATATTGTATCGCTAGAACGTTGCGGGTTTACGATATGGCCACAATAATTTAATACCGACCCGCGGATTAGGTATTTATTTAGGTACCCTGTTACGTACTATCGCTATTGGGTACTTGTTTACGGTAAATGTTAGTAGTTTGCTTCATTGAATATTATGTGAAGGGCTATTGGATATGTTTATTTGAAGCCGTGTAGGGGAAAATTAGGGCTTCACTGTGTGTCCAGTAAGTAGGGCGTGTTTGTTTCGTACTTATTATTTCTATGGTCTTGGTAGACGGTGAAATAGAGATCTTAATCTCAGGCCCGTATTAATAAATAGCTCTCATTTGAGAAATCCATCTTAAGTGCGTTTTGATATGACTTGAGATGAATAAACGTACTATATTATACTTTTTTTATTTTATTTGTATTCTTGCTTGGTCGCGTTTGGTCCTAGTCTCACCTGGTGGTAAGCGCAGACAGGGCCTAAGATGGAGCACACAAATCCAAGGAACAGAGATATAGAGGGATTCCCCTATACCCCTCTGGCTCTCACATACACACAACGGAACACAGTAAACTGCTTGGCGCCGGACTTTAATGTTATACTTGTTTTGGCTGCCTTAATGGTCTAGTGGTCGTAAGCGCGACTGCTGAACATGGGGTCCTGGGTTCGATCGCTAGGTAGTGCAGTGTTATTGGGTTTTTCCATTAGGAATTTCTCAGTAGCAGCCCGAGGTCTGGATTTTTGCCCCGTTGATGGCAATGGGCTCGCCCCCTATTACGTGGGACTTAAACATAACTGGCGAAATGAGGGTGTTACTATACATCTTTGCGCAATCCTTCGGTGAATACAGGTGTGATGTTGTTTCGAAATAAATTTTAAATAAATTGTTATCAAAAATATAGAATTCAACTTTATGGTAGCTCTACTAGGGAAATCTCTCAAATAAGAGTTGTTTAATTGGATGATGGTGCCAATTTTGTTGTGAACAAACTAAAATTTATTAAGACTATTGCCATCTTTTTCAATCTGATAAAATAAGAAAGAGACAGACATAAATAAGAGTTGTCAGATTTAGTTCAACTAAAATTTCCATACAAAAACATCACGTCAGTATGTGTCGTGCTTTATAAACTACATAGTTTGACATCTCTAACTTAGTTCTTGTCTATCGCCGTCCTTTTCTCGCGCTGTCTGTTAGTCTTCTTCTTTCTTCTTTTCGTGTGGTTAGTGATTAACCTGGCGTCTGACTTGGCTTCCCATGCCTTCGGGAAATATCGTTCAGATATCGTTTCTAATCGTTTTTTCTCACGATGTTTACCTTCACAGTTTTTAAGCAAGTGATAATTATAAAATACGCACATGAATCCAAAAAGTCAGAGGTGCGTGCCTTGGGTTCGAACTCGAGACCTATGACTTGGCAGTCCGATGGTCACACCACTAGGCTATCACTGCTGTTTGTTAGTAAAATATAGCAATTCTCTTATTTTAGTTTAGTTGCTGAGCTAGAGAATCGGCTCAATTGTCAGAAATAGGTACCTACTAAGAAACACATTCACCGTGTATGTTTAGGTATCTATAGTTATCTAAGTTTAGTAGTTTCAATAATTAATTATCTACTAATACAGGCTAATTATTATTACTCGTGCCTAGGTAATTATCATGATATACTTGTGTACATAATAATCTCGCTTAAGATCCTTCATCAATTAGTGATGGAGCACTACTTGAAATTAACTTTAGTACTTATGTATTTAGCCGTGGAAATGCGTTCCTTGCGAAGTATGTGCGATGTAACTTTGAATGATAGATTGAGGAATGATGCGATTATACAAAGTTTCGGTTTAAAAGATGATGTAGTGACAAAAATTTAAAGAAGTATGCTTAGGTGGTTTGGTCATGTTGAGAGAATGAGTGAACGGCGATTAACAAAAGGAATTTATAAGGCGGATGTCAGTGGAAACGTAGAGGACGCCCTGGTAGGACATACATCCATGTTATTGGTGATGTTCTTCACAAAGCACATGTTTGTTGTACTCTCAACTGGCGTGTGTGTATGACAAGATGTATGAATGTGGATGAAGCGAAAGGAGTATGTAAGAATCGTAGCATGTGGCGTTCTGTATTTTCTGCATACCCCCAAGGGGAAAGGCGTGAGTTTATGTATTTAGGGGCGTCTTTATAGCACCTAGATAATATTGCACGACATAGTGTTGTTTCTCTCCACATGTCTCCACAGGGTACTCGAATTCTTTGGACCCCGTTGCCAGAAAACGATGTGATAGTCTTGAACAACTGCTAGTCACTGGTAAGGTGAAAGGAAAGCGACCTAGGACGACCCATCCACGGGCTGACCGTGACAAGCGCAGCTTAACCTCGCAAATCGTATAATCACCCCAATTGATAATAATTGTTTAAAGTATCTGCTATATTTATTTTAACAGCTTTGTCACTTTCATTAACCACAACAAAAAACTCGCGCTCCCTGATATCCTAAAATTCCAACACCCTATACGTTCTATAAAAAAACTGAACATACTGTAACTAAATTAATTTGATCTCATCGTGCATGAGATCAGTTCATAAAAGTTCATACGGTGATACTTTTATGAATTAAAACTCAGACGGCTCTCACAATGTGTTAGGAATTTTGCAGAAATTCAATAAAGAGTGTGTGGATAGGCTAGACTATACTGTTCGTTTGAATAGAGCGGGGGCTGAGTGACAGCGATTTTAAAATAATTTAATTGACGATACCGTAAAATGGAAATTTTTGAGAGCCATAGGTCTAACTGGAATTCAGATAAACCACTATGTATTTACGATCTCAATGTTATTGTGTAAAGGAGAATGGGCGAAATGTTTAGACGTTGGTCTACTTCTCCTCTAGCAATGAGTAATATGTAATAAGAAAGGCCTTTTTAAGTAAAACATTTTCTACTAACACAACTAAAGTCAATTGTTAGTATTTTCGGAGTTATAACACCTTTAAAGGGAAATATCTTTTATATCCACACTATCACAATTTCTTCTCCACTCCTCCTCTAGCAATGAGTGGTATGTCATTAAAAAGGTCTTTTTAAGTAAATCATTCGGTTAGAACAGGACTAAAGTCAATTTATAGTATTAGGTCCTTACCTATGAAATTGGCGTTTTTTTCTCACAAATAGCCTCGCCTCACCTCGTCACTTCTATGATTTAAAATATATATCAATTGCTTGATATTATATCGAATAATGACCATCATAGACAACTACCAATAGTAAAAAAACCTTATTACTTATAGTTTTCTACCCAAAAAATATACCTTAAAAATGACTCCTCTTTTTGTTAGCAGAAATGACCACTATTTTTGTTTTAACTTAGCCAAAACTTATTTTGGTCGCATAATCTAAGTGGCATACGTTATCTTAGTTTTTAAACATTAGTGCATAAAAGTTTTAAAACATTAGTGTTCATAGTTGTTAAATAAATTTAAAAAATGTTAGTATGAAAAATGCAACTTCTTTAAAATTCTCCATACAAAACGCTGATTTCATAGGTGGGGACCTAATATTTTCGGAGTTACAACACATTTAAAATTAAAAATCATTTATCCATACTACTCGTACAACAATTTCTTCTTTTTTTTGTTACTTATACCAAAGTACCGCAACGTTCTTACCATATTATTTGCAAATAATACTTATGGGACTTAAACATGAGTGACGAAACGTGGGTGCATTAGACACATCTGCTTACCCCTTCGGGAAATTCAGGCGTGGTGTTATGTGTGTTACTTAGGTAGGTATCTAAAACAATGATTATGACAAAGCCCCTACGGCAAAACGTTTAAAAAAGATGATAAATACAAATATTTGAGTTTTAACATAGTTTTTAAATGGTTACATTTAATGAGCTTTAACTCCATAAATACTAATAATTGACAGTAGCCTTAATAAAAAAAATGTTCTACTTAAAATAAACTTTCTATTGATATATCCCTCATTGCTAGAGGAGATGTAGATCAAAAACCCATTCTCCTGTCAATACCTGTTTGGAAATCGTAGTATAAAAAATGCGTCAAATTATTTCCTATACAATGTTCATGCGATTTAGCCTCGCGGTCATATTCAGTCTACAATCAATCAATGTTAGATCGTTGAATAATCATAATATTTTACAAAAACATTCACATTATAATGTATTTAACTGGTATAAAAGATGTCATTAGTATCTACTGGGTAAATTCTACTACGCACATTTTTGCTTTCAAGCTCAGTTCGGGAGATGACATGAGAGTTTTGAAGGTAGCTCGAGAGATGACGTCATCGCGATGGACAACTGTATGGATCGGCTAGAGTGTGCCTAGATGTTATAATGTAAAGAAATAACTAAGACTATTGACAAAAAAAAATACAAACGCTAACACTGCGACCCCACACTGCAGGACATTTTAATTAACTGCGATACAGGAATTTTCTTTATTAACCACCGGAAAAAAGTGTTGCACTGCCATATTAATTGGGAAAAATTTATTATGATTTTTTTTTTCAATTCCATTCATCTACCCATGCGTTAACAATAGCGCATTCAGAACTTTGCTCGTTTTTCGAAACTCGAGAAACAAAAGAGCTGGTTCATTTTTGTTCAAATAAATATCTTGTACCATATTACGTACTGGGACAAAGCGATTGGACGAACAATTGTTAATGTTTGTGCTTTTTGTTTTCCATTTTGGAAAGGTGGAATTAAATGGACTATACTTTGTTTAATAGGACGTACAACTGAGGAACTAATGGCGCCACCAGCGCATGCCCTAAGCAATTTCATTGGTTAAAATATATTTCACATTAATGACAATTTAACTCTTTCTGATTGGTTGTGATGAGGTCTTACGGTGGTGCTGCTATCTGCTTTCATTTTGCATTATATTCCTAATTCAATTTGCTTTATGCTGAGGGTTGGATGAGAACGTTTATTCAACACTTTATTAGAAGACTAGCGACCCGCCCAGGCTTCGATGGGTGCAATGTAGATACTAATGTGGGGCATGTAAACCTTCCTCTTGAATCACTATCTATTAAAAAAACTGCATCAAAATCCGTTGCGTAGTTTTAAAGATCTAAGCATACATAGGGACAGACAGACAGCGGGAGCGACTTTGTTTTATACTATGTAAAGATGTAATTAAAAATTAAGTCACGCGGATTCTTACTGATCATTTTCCAATTTCTCCATAATTAGCTGTTATATCACAGTTTGGAAAAATGGAGTCTTATAAATTGCTATAATATTATCTTTATATAAGGGATCTATTATGACATCATTGGTGAAATGATAGGAGATAAGATGTAATCCTTATTTCTTTTTCTATTGGACTGCTTGTCGATGGTACTTGGGCGAATATTCGAAAAATATTAACAAAAATTGAGAACGTCATTAGCATCATCCGAAAGTTAAGAATGCAGATGTTTAATACTATAATTATGATAATGAAAAGTGAAACTATACCTCTGCCGTCAAGCAATAAGACAAGAATAAAAACAATCTGACAATACTATAACGTTAACAACCCGGGAGAAGAATGATTTGTTAAAATAATGTTAAAAAATTTCGAATATTCACCCACTTACTTAATCTAAGCTAACTACTATTACTACTCTAACATCATGACTACTAGCAACAACAATACTAAGGGCGACCCCTAATGGGACTCGAACCATAGGACATACATACATACATAAACTCACTCCTTTTTCCCATAGGGGTAGGCAGAAACTATAGAACGCCACATACTACTTTCGCTTCATCCACATTCATACATCTTGTCATACGCGCAAGACGGTTGTGAGTACCTACTACGCACCTGTCCATTGTGAAGAAAATCACCAATAACATCGATGTATGTCCTTCTAGGATGTCCTCTACCGGCGTTTCCAGTGACATCCGCCCTATAAATTCCTTTTGTTAATCGCCGTTCACTTATTCTTTCAACATAACCAAACCACCAAACCACCAAACCACCAAACTATAAGACGTTGCTGTTATTTCTTGGAAACCTACTTCTTCTTCTTTCTGCCCTTATCCCACACTAGGTGGGGTCGGCACAACATGTATTTCATAAATCCATGTTGTTAGAGGTTTTGGCTTATTGTTTTATGACCGGCCGCCTGCCTGACATCAACCCTCCTTGGGAATACTCGTTGCGCTGTCGCGCGGGTGACCCAATGTGCTTGCTGATATTATGCACTGGGTCGCAAAATGATATGCTTGTCTTGAAAACTTGAAACTTCTCGTAGGTACTCGACACTACACACTACTGTTCGACAACTTTACAATCCTTAGAAACCTACTGGCACAATTTCTTTTCCTTTGCCAACACGTCTTGACATAAAATCACACTCAACTTTAAAAAAAAAAACCTAATGGTTTCATCTCGCAAAAGTGCTGTAACTGATTGCCAAGCTTATTTTTCGGAAATCCTATTTGTTACTATGTATTACTAAACCAACAGAAATTACAAAGATTTATCAATAACACAAAAAAATTCGCGAAACAATGCCGTTAAACGCTTTTAATCCTCAAATAGATTACCGAAAACGTATTGTAAAAGTCAATTTATCATGATTTACTGACGCCAAAGACATAAGCTGATAGCGATTTTGTATCACATACCTAAGTGTCTCATGTCTGATGGAAAAGTGATAATAATATTTTTTAACGAATAAAAAAGTACGGGTTTTGCGGATGACGTCCTAGAAGGACATACACATCGATGTTATTGGTAATGTTCTTCACAAAGGACAGGTGCGTAGTACTCTCAATCGGCGTGCGTGAATGTGGATGAAGAGAAAAGATTATGTAAGGATTGTAGCATGTGGCGTTCTAGAGTTACATAGTTCTTGCGCCTACTTGTTTGGGAAGAAGGCGTGAGTTTATGAATGTGGATCGTTATAAGAGTAGAGGAAGACACAAAAATGATGGATGGATAGCGTGAAAGATGATATGGATAGAAAGGGGGTGACTACTACGATGACGGCTAATAGAGATGTATGGAATAAGAAGACATACTGCGCCGACCTCAAATAAGTTTGAATAAGGGCAGGAGGATGATGGCATTAATATTTTGGCAGTGACAGATAATATTGTTTCGAGTTAAGGTAAATGTGTAGGTGATAGCCATAACACAGTTATTAAACCCAGATAACAGTTGAAGCTTGACTTGATAAATAACCTAATTCGTTAAAGAATGGGATTAGAAATGGAGGATTCACTATTTGCCTTTCGCTCACAAAGAACGTGTGAGAGAGAGAGAGAGGTAAATAATGACAACAATAGAAGCGCCGCCATTTATAATCCTCTTTTTTAAGAAATCGGATTGTACTAAGTAGTTCGTTCTGCTTAGGTTTTTCCTAATTGTGTTGGGTTCACCTTTTTAACCAGAAGCGGCTGAATACCAGTATTTTACACGGAGCGACTGCCATCAGACCTCCGCAATCCAGTAACTGGGTAATGCAGATATCCTACAGTTAGATCAGTTGTCAAACTTTCAGACTTCTGATTACCCGTAACGACTGTCATAGATATTCGTATAACACCCGGGGTCGACAGTTAAACGTACTCTCCGAGGCACGGAGGGGTTCGGATGTGTAATGAATGGTCACCCATCCACGGACTGACCGCGGCAAGCATTGCTAAATAAGTCACTGGCCCCTCCGTACTAAGTAGTGTGAATGCTTTATCTGTAGAAAACGATGCGTAAAATAATAATCTAAAATCGCTCTATTCTTATACCTTAAATAAAACCCAGTAACGTGATAATTTCGCCCAAAATGCCCCGAATTCACGATTATTCCTGGATTTACGAACACCTATGGTGTCCCCTTAATTTGAAAATATGACCGTTTAATTGCCAAAATAAAGTGCTCGATATATTTAAGATGGGGTATTTACAAGGGATGTTATTTATGTTTACCCATGATAAGGAATTATGGGGCCGGGCTTTTATTTTATATCGTTAGGGACGTAACGGTTTATCGAGGTGTGAAACGATTATCGATATTAAGTACGGTGATATCGATTAGCAATTAAGGTGGAGATTATCGAATAAATAAGCGTTAGTTTTAATTAGGGTTTGAAAACTATGCGGGTAAAAGGACCATTATTTTTAAGGTGTGGTCCTTGTCAATGATAGTCATATTATTACTTACTTGATTGAGACATATAAAAGGCAATTAAGGGTTAAATTAAATGAACTTGTATATATTATAAAAGGTGAAACTGTCTCGTTGGTCTAGTGGTGGCAAGCGCGACTGCTGATAGTGAGGTCCTGGGTTCGATTCCCAGGTCAGGCAAAGTGTTATTTGGGTTTTTCTGCGTGGAATTCCTCAGTAAAAGCCAGGGGTTTGGATTTGTGCCCGATTGATGGCAATAGGCTCGTCCCCTATTACGTGGGACTTAAACATAACGGTGAAATGAGAGTGTTACTATACACCTCTGCCCAACCCTTTGGGGAATACAGGTATGATGTTATGAGAAACTGACTGACTGACTGATCTATCAACGCACAACCTAAGACGCTGGGGTTAGAAACTTGAAATTTTGACAGATTTTTCAGCTTTTATAACGTAGGCATTCACTAATGAAGGGTTTTCAAAATATCTCCACTAAGGGGGTAAAAACATATCACGCAAGCGAATCTATGGGCAAAAGCTAGTTAGTTATAAATACCAAATCTTCCTGAATATATCTACAAGGTTAGTCGGAAAGGGAGTACTAAGCCGCGGTCCACTTAATGTATCACTGATGATTGTTTTAAAGAAAGTGCTAAAATTTTGAAATTCGGTATAAAAAAAATCCATGAATAAATATTTTTATTTTAGTTTTTTCAAAAATTCTTCATCCCTGCTTTAGTTATGAATTCAGAAAATGGAGTGTCTAATTCTAAAATATGACGTCAAATGTAAACACGTCTGGTCATAGCTGAGGATAGATAGAATTTAGCGTTTTTTTAATGAAATCTTTGAACAGCTATTTCTCCCCCTTTCCGACTAACCTTGTATAGCAAATCCTAGAATACAATGATTGTTTTAAACTAAGGTCAGATAATCTAGCTCTAGCCAAAGAAAATTACTTACGTTTTTTCCTAAAGTTATTTTTATTTAAAATATCGACCAACACTATTACTACACCAATTGATTTACACCCCATTCAATTATGTCTCTTTAATTACGTAGGATAAAATGTGATAAATACCGATAGATCACCGTCGTATGGCCGCTATTAACTGCCGCGGTTTTATTGAGACAAACAAGTTTAGTGCATATCGTGGTGTCGGCTTTGTGATCGTCGTGTTATAGGCTTAGAATATAAGAATGTTGGATAAGTAAACACGATGTACGGTTTTCGATGACGTTTTGGCGTTAGTAGTAAAGGTACAGGTCACTATGTGATTCTAAAAATGGTGTAAGTGTTTACATTTTTCATGGTTACACTTGTGTGAAAATAAAGTTTATAGTATACACTTACATCATTTTTAAAGTCCATAGTAACCTGTTACCTTACTACTAATGCCAAATCGTATCGAAAACCGTACATCGAGTTTACTTATCCAACATTTCGCAACAAGGCCTTTGCCCTGCAGTGGAAAGATCATGGCTGATTAAAATAACATCACGCCTGTATTTCCTGAAGGGTTGGGCAGAGGTGTATAGTAAACCCCCAATTCCGCCGTTATGTTTAATTCTCATGTAATAGGGGGCGAGCTTATTGTCATCAACCGGGCAGAAATCCAAATTCCGGGCTGCTACTGAGGGATTTGAAACGGGGATACCTCATAACACTTTGCCCGACCTGGAGATCGACCCAGGATCTCACGATGAGTAGTCGCGCTTGCCACCACTAACCGAACGAGGCAGTTAAAATAAAAAAAACACAACACTGATTCTGGCACTTTATGTCACTATGAAAAAAAATAATGATGACAAAATGAATTGCGAACTTATGTCCATTTCCTATCCAGTTTTCTATAGACCAAGACTAACCAGGCCTCAGCTCATGAATCTAACAGTGCCTATATAAATCACGGAACAAAATAATTACCCAATAAACTGAGAATATATACACCGGGTCAGTGACCTTGAAGGTCAATTATGGCCACAATGATCATGAGCATTTATGTCGGTTTACATAAATTGGCTTGTAAATCAAAATTGATAGGCGAGGAATTTAATTTTCGAAGCTATGGCGACTGTGGAAAGTTTACCTAACGGGATTAGGCGCGTCTCATGTTCTTAACATAACATCACGCCTGTATTCCCTGAAGGGTTGGCAGAGGTGTATAATAGTAACACCCTCATTTCGCCGTTATGTTTAAGTCCCATGAAATAGGGGGCGAGCCTATTGCCATCAACCGGGCACATATTCAAACTCCGGACTGCTACTGAGAAATTCCACCCAATAACATTTTGCTCGACCTGGGGATCGAACCCAGAACCTTAAGATCAGCAGTCGCGCTTGCCACCACAAGACCAACGAGGCAGTTCTCATGTTCTTATGTTCAGCAATGTACCTATAAGCTAATTGCTGGTAATCACCCTGGTAGCTGAGGAGCCCGTGGGTAAGAACCAACCGCGCGGATCATACGATTTGCGAGATTAAGCTGTGCTTGCTGCAGTGAGTCTCTGGATGGGTGACCTTTTGTAACACATCGAGACCCCTCCATGCCTCGGAGAGTAGGTTAAACAGTCGGTCCTGTGTGTCATACGAATAACTATGACAGTCATCAAGGGAAGTCAGAAGCTCGAAAGTCTGATAACGGGTCTAACCTTAGGATATCGGCATTACCCTGTAACTGGGTTGCGGAGGTCTGATGGCAGTCACTCCATGTAAAATACTGGTATTCAGCCGCATCTGGTTAAACTGGAAGCTGACCCCAACATAGTTGGAAAAAGTCTATGCAGAACACCTCGGTAGCTGCGGTGATAGTAAATAACACTGCTCTCAGTTACAGTAGGTAACTGAGAGCAGTGTTATTTACTATTAAATCCAATAGTTCTTCTTCTCGTGTGGTTAGTGACTAACCTGGTGTCAGAGTTGATGCCACCCATGGGCCTCTGACTAGGCTTCACATGCCGTCGAGAAATAATAATAATAATAATACTTATTAGTTGTTATAACATTATGTCAAACAAACAAAAAAAAGAAACAATAAAAAAAACAAAAGAACGGATACTTTAGTTAGGTTTACATCAATTTAAAAATAAAATAAAAATGGAAATAAAAATGAAAATAACAATGAAAATAACAAACATTGTGGAGCGTGTGTCTGTGTTTTATGTAAATGGTATGGTGAGAGTGAGTGGTTGTGTGTGTGTCTGTGTGCGTGTGTGTGTGTGTGTGTGTGTGTGTGTGTGAGTGTGTGTGTGTGTGTGTGAGTGTGTGTGTGTTTGTGTGTGTGTGTGTGTGTGTGTGTGTGTGTGTGTGTGTGTTTGTGTGTGTGTGTGTGCGTGTGTGTGTGTGTGTTGGGTGTGTATTGTGGTGTAGGTGGTAATGGTGGTGATGGTGGTGGTGGTTGTGGTGGTGGTGAAGGTGCTATGAATATATATAAGAGTGAAGGTGCTATAATATCTCTCAGGCATACCAGTTTCCTCACGATGTTGTCCTTCACTGTTTTTAAGCAAGTGATAATTATACAATACGCACATGAATTCAAGAAGTCAGGGGTGCGTGCCTTAGGTTCGAACTCGGGGCCTATGACTTGGCAGTCCGACAGTCACAACACTAGGCTATCACTGCTGTTAATTCAATAGTATATTCAGGCTAATTAGGCTAAAAGTGCACTGACAACCCTTGTTTCCCGAAACCGTCCAATTGGTTATTTAAAAACCCAGTCATGTATTAAGAATGCACATTGCAACTAATTAGACCATTCTTATTTGCTAATAAATAATTAATACATAATGATGACTGCTTTATTGGTCTAGTGGTCTCAAGCGCGACTGCTGAGCATGGGGTCCTGGGTTCCACCTCCAGGTCGGGCAAAGTGTTATTAGGTTTTTTCATTAGAAATTTCTCAGTTGCAGTCCACAGTCTGGATTTGTTCCCTGTTAATGGCAACAGGCTCGCCCCCTATTATATGGGACTTGAACATAACTGGCGAAACGAGAGTGTACTAAAACACATCTGCCGAACCCATCGGGGAATATAAGGCGTGATGTTATGTGTTTAGATGGTAGATTATTGAAATGCAATGGGCAGACATCCTGATACAGCTGTATGTATAAGAGTTATTTCATACTTAATATATTTTCTGCACCTCTTAAACGATTAACATAACATCACGCCTTTATTTACCGAACGGTTGGGCAGAGGTGTATAGTAACACCCTCATTTTGCCGTTATGTTTAAGTCCCATGTAATAGGGGGCGAGCCTATTGCCACCAACCGCGCACAAATCTAAACTCCGAGCTGCTACTAAGGAATTCCACACGGAAAAGCCCAATAACACTGCCCGACCTGGTGATCGAACCCAGGACCTCGCGATCAGCACTCGCGCTTGCCACCACTAGACCAACGAAGCAGTCAATGATTAAAGATATTAATAATATAGATCCCCAAACTATAACTAGCACATATTAACATTTTACTCTCATATAAAACAAGATTGCATAACCATAGGAAAATAAAACATTCCCCATTAAGCCAACGGCCCCATAAATTTCCCATAGAACACAACACGACACTATTAATTCCCATTAATAATGTAAAAAATATTTTTTTCAATAATTACACGCCATATACTTAGTGATTTATGCATGGGAAATTTAATTCCGTTCTTATTTATGGGTTTTATTTAATTTAGTTTAAGTTACTGATTTTATTTTCCTGCTAACACCTGATTAAGATAGTGTGATGATATTATTGACTTCATATAATGTGATAGTCTAGTGGTGTGATCGTCGGACTGCCGAGTCATTGGTCTCGAGTTCGAACCCAAGGCACGCACCTCTAACTTATGTGATTTATGTGCGTATTGTATAATGATCACTTGCTTATTTATTTATTAGGGATGTTTGAGAGATACTTCTCAACGGCATGTGAAGCCAAGTCAGAGGCCCACGGGCGGCATAAACTCTGACACCAGGTTAGTCACTAACCACACGAAAAGAAAAAGATTGACTTCATTTTAGCAATTGAAGCGTCGATTGCTAAGGTACCAAGGCGTTGTCAAAAAAACTGGTCCTTCGGTCTTTAGTACTTGGTTTCTTCGTTCACATGCTATAGATGGTTTCTGGTAATTTGTGGAGTGATTGCCTGCTAAATAAAGAACAATAAAAAAACTGCCTTGTTGGTTTGGTGGTCGCAAGCGCAATTGCTGAGCATGGGGTCCTGGGTTCGATCCTCAGAACGGGCGAAGTATTATTGGGTTTTTCCATTAGGAATTTCTCAGTAGCAGCCCGGAGTTTGATTTGTGCCCGGTTGATGGCAATAGGCTCGCTCCTTTTACATGGGACTTAAACATAACGGTGAAATGAGGGTGTTACCTCTGCCCTACCCTTCGGGGAATACAGGCGTTATATTATGTAATTTATTAATGTAGGTATGCTGTTGCTGCTTTTAAACTTCTCAAACCGTCCAAGAATATAATCAGGTCAGCCTATTTTAACTATAGTCTCTGGAAAAAAAATTGAAATTAATATTATGACATTCGCCACGTTTAGCAAACAGATCACAGTACTGTAGGTGGTCATTAGCGGGAAATATCATCATCCTCCTGCCCTTATCCCAACTTATTTGGGGTCGGCGCAATATGTCTTTTACTACCATACATCTCTATTAGCCGTCATTTCAGTAGTCACCCCCTTTCTAGCCATATCATCTTTCACACTATCCATCCATCGCTTCTTTGGTCTTCCTCTACTCTTATAACCATCCACATTCATTCTCAAAACTTTCGTCATGACATGTTCCTCGTTCCTCCGCATCACATGCCCATACCATGACAACCGGTTTCCACTTCATAGTCACCGGCTCGGCGCCACTTTCAGGCTCATTTCTACATACATACTCATTTCTAATTCTATCCATTCGCGTAATACCACAATAGCGGGAAGTAGTCAAAGTAATAATTTAAAAAAAAAGTTAAGAATTAGAAAAATACCTCCCCGAAAAATTCAACAACACAACGAAAAATTCCAAAAACTCTCAACGCCCGAAATTAAAAAGGTCGTAACTATAAATTCCTTATGAGTCATAAACTTTACTATTATTAAATACATGTAGGTACCTCCTTTTTATTTTCGTGACATTGATTGCTCGATATTTTCTCCATGTAATTTATAGTTTTATAGAAGCAGTGCCGGTTAATGGATTTAAAAATAAAAGGGTCTATACGGAAATATTTTTGGAGATAAGCTTAGCCATAAAAGTGTTTTAATAAATAGTTGATAGGTGTCGCTGTATACGGATCTTATTTATTTATATACTCTTTATTGTACACCAGGTTAACATAACACGAAAAACTATTTAAATACAAAAATGCACAATGGGCGGTCTTATCGCGCAAGGCGATCTCTTCCAGACAACCTTTGGAACCTTTGTTGGTTGGATCTTCTTCTTTTCGTGTGGTTAGTGACTAACCTGGTGTGTTTTATGACATTTTATAAAATTTATTTTTTCGCCTTTTTACATTGATATAATTTGTGAATTATTTTATCGGTGAGTGCGGTGTGGGTAAATCCTAGCGTTCACAACAGCAGACTACAATCCATCATTCTCAGCTACAATCAGAGTTGACTACAAATGTAAAGTCATGGCCGTGAACGGTGAACGAAAGTACCTAGCAAAACTGAATGAGTGGGTCGTGGAACTGACCCAGTGCATAATATCAGCAAGCACATTGGATCACCCGCGCGACGGCGCAACGAGTATTCCCAAGGAGGGTTGACGTCAGGTAGGCGGCCGGTCATAAAACAATAAGCCAAAACCTCTAACAACATGGATTTATGAAATACATGTTGTGCCGACCCCACCTATGTGGGATAACAGCAGGAAGAAGAAGAAGTGACTAACCTGGTGTCAGAGTTTGTGGCGCCCATGGGCCTCTGACTTGGCTTCACATGCCATCGAGAAATATCTCTCAGGCATGCCGGTTTCCTCACGATGTTTTCCTTCACCGTTTTTAAGCAAGTGATAATTATACAATACGCACATGAGTCCGAAAAGTCAGAAGTGCGTGCCTTGAGTTTGAACTCGCGACCTATGACTGGACAGTCCGACGGTCCCACCACCAAGCTATCCCTGCTATTCTCTCTTCTAAACAGACATGCTTAAAAATAAATTATGGCAATAACCATAGAATAATGACAAGCAATAAAAGTGACCATTTTTTTGTTGCACTAAGTGTACATGCGGAAACTTACTCCCACTACGTCAAAACCTTGCCAAGTTATACGCCGGGGACCGTTGCAGCGATGCTGAATTCTCGCCTTTATTTCCCGAAGGGTTAGGCAGAAGTGTATAGTAAGAAACTCATTTCGCCGTTATATGTAAGTCCCATGTAATAGGGGGCGAGCTTCTTGCCACCAACCGGGCACAAATGCAAACTCCGGGCTGCTATTAAAGAATTCCACACGGAAAAACCCAATAACACTTTTGTCCGACCTTGGGATTGAACCCAGGACCTCACGATCAGCAGTCGCGCTTGCCACCACTAGACCAACGAGGGAGCTGAATAAATACTCGTAAAATATAACAACAGTACTTTACACCGCTTTATAAAATTCAGCGGATCCCAGTTATTGTTCTTACATAATTTTAATTATATAAAATTACATTGTACGTGATTAATAATTTGGCAGATGGTAATTTAATTATAATTTTAATCAAAAATATTCCAATAATTTTAATGAGAGTTAATTTGAGCATGACGCTGTTTACCATTAAGCTTTAATCAGTAATAAAGCGAGTACTTACTCTTTATTTTTATAATATATGTCTCCTCACGGCTCCGCCCACGTAAGAAGTTTTATTCCAGTAATAAATATAGCCTATGTTACTCAGTGATAATGTAGCTTTCTAACAGCAAATTTTTTTTTAAATCTGTGCATTATTTTTCAAGTGTATTTGTTACATACAAAAATACAAATCTTTCCTCTTTAATTAGTACTAGCTGTGTCCTCACGGCTCCACCCGTAGCCTATGTTACTCAGTGATAATGTAACTTTCTAACAGCAAAAGAATTTTTGAAATCGGTCCAGTAGTTTTTAAGTTTGTTCGTTACATACAAAAATACAAATCTTTCCTCTTTATAATATTACTAGCTGTGTCCTCACGGCTCCGCCCGTAGCCTATGTTACTCAGTGATAATGTAGCTTTCTAACAGCATAAGAATTTTTGAAATCGGTCCAGTAGTTTTTAAGTTTGTTCGTTACATACAAAAATACAAATCTTTCCTCTATAGAATATTACTAGCTGTGTCCTCACGGCCCCACCCGTAGCCTATGTTACTCAGTGATAATGTAGCTTTCTAACAGCAAAAGAATTTTTGAAATCGGTCCAGTAGTTTTTAAGTTTGTTCGTTACATACAAAAATACAAATTCTTCCTCCTTCATTAGTATATAGGTAGATTATAAGTTAAAGTAAGTGTAAGCATAATCAGCTCAATACTATCCCACTGCTGGGCACGGGCCTCTTCTCAGAATGAGAAGGATTTAGGCCTTACTCCACCACGCTGGCCTGGTGCGGGTTGGCGGACTACGCTTAAGATAACAGTGTAATAACACGTAAGCAGTGGTAGCCTAGTGGTGTGACCTTCAGACTGCCAAGTCATAGGTCTCGAGTTCGACCCCAGGGCACGCACCTCTGACTTTTCAGATACATGTGCTCATTGTATAATTATTACTTGCTTAAAAACGGTGAAGGTAAATATAGTGACGAAACCTACCTGACAGATATTTCTCGACGACATGTGAAGCCAAGTCAGAGGCCCATGGGCGGCATAAACTCTGACAACAGGTTGGTCACTAACCACACGAAAAGAAGAAGACTTAAAATCTTTTTTTTAATTTTTGAGCAATCCAGGTGTTTAGGTTTCCTCACGATGTTTTTCCATTACCGTTAACGCAAATGCTAATCAAATTCTGATACGCTCATGAATTCGAAAGTTCACCGGTGCGAGCCAGGATTGAACTCAGACCCTCCTGCATGCAAGACAAGCAATCAACCGCTAAACAGGATTCCAAACACAAAATAAAACGCATCGACACCCACACCAAACGTTAACCAAAAAAAAAAAGCCTCAAACAGTAGCCGACCTAACCGGCCTCCACTCCTAGCCTATCATTTGAGGCTACAAATCACGCCCACGCGATAATTTATAGCAACAATAATATGATGTCTTTATACGTGCAACACTTCAATTATATAAGTATTGTCTATTAATAAAATGCTGACATGTTAATTATATGTGTGGGCGTGCCCTTAACTTGTGTTTTAAACTTTTAAGCTGTTATACAACTTTTATTAGTTGTTACCATAATAATAGCCTCATAATACAAGGTTAGTCGGGAAGGGGGTACTAAGCCGTAAGCCACTTAATCTATCATAGACGATTGTTTTAAAGAAAGTGTTAAAATTTCAAAATTTTATATAAAAAAACATACAAAATGATTTTTATTTTAGGTTCTTAAAAAAATCTTCTCTGCTTTAAGAGAAGAAAATTAAGCTTCTAATTCGTGACCCCAAGTATAAATAATAGTATAAATAATAAGTAGGGATGTTCGCTGACGCGCACACTGACGATTATTTCGCGATCATGCGCAAGAAAGTGGCATCAATGATGCGCAGGGTGAGGGGGAGCAGCAATAGCGTTCTGAAGGTTTTTTCTGATAGGTTAGAAGGGCCGACTATGGATAGGTTTATCAAGCTACTTGTCAGACATGGAGCTTGATAAATCTACCCCAAATTCAAATTCAAATTCGATGATGTGTTTTTGTTTTTGGTTTTTGTACTCGTGTGTGTTACTACTAACATAGTTTTTTTAGTTTTGGTAATAATAACACGCTATGGGCCCTCGATGTCTGAAAATAAACGATTTTTTTTATTTTTTTATTTGTTTATTTATAACCTAAAATGTAAACACAGCTGATCATAGCTGAGGATGAGAATGTAGCGTATTTCTTATGAAATCTTTGAACAGCTATTTCTCTTAACCTAATGAGTTTTGGGGAAAGTTGTAGAACAAAAGCTATCCATTATTATGGATACTTTAACACCTTTTCAGCTTAGTACCGCCTTTCCAACTAACCTTATATAACTGCCTCGTTGGTGTAGTGGTGGCAAGTGTGACTACTGATCGCGAGGTCCTAGTTTCGATCCCCAGGTCGAGCAAAGTTTTATTGGGGTTTTCTGTGTGGAATTTCTCGGTAGCTGCCTGGAATTTGGATTTGTGCCCGGTTGATCGCTATAGGTTCACATGAGTCAACATAACGGTGAAATGAGGGTGTTACTATACACCTCTGCTCAACTTTTCTGGGAATACAGGCATGATGTTATGTTATGATATTAATATCTAGTGCCCGGTTCTTATAAACATTAAACAACAACGAATCGTTTTGGTTAGCAATGGTAGCATTTTTTATTGCCAAACTGAGCGTATAAATAGACTCGTAAACTATTTTTTATCTGTGATAGCTACTTTCATATGGAAGGGTCTGCTATGCAAAGCTATGATGTCTTTGCTTCATTATTGGTAAAGATACAAGAGTCTCAATTGTAACCAATAGGTTCAGCGTAGCCTTTTCCCAACTATGTTGGACTCAGCTTCCAGTCTAACCAGATGCGGCGGAATACCAGTATTTTACATTGAGCGACTGTCATTAGACCTCCGCAACCCAGTTACTGGGCAATGCTGATATCCTAAGGTTGGACCGGTTGTCAGACATTCGGCACAAAACAGATAGGTACAGAAGTCAATCACATGTATGTACTTCACTTTTCGTACCTACGCTCGGCGGTCGCTCTATCTATACAGGTTGTAAACGAAATCATGTAATTCCTTCAAGCTTCATGATGTACTGCTGACATAGATTAACCCTGCACGGGATATTTTAGAATACTAAAAAAAAATCTAGAAGCAAACACGTGTTCTTAACTTGAGGCATTTTAGCGCCCCAAGTTAAATGACCGCACGGCGAGCGGTAGCCGTGCAGTTCGCCTGGGGTGCTAAAATGCCTCACGTTAAGAACATTTACTTCTTGTAACTTTTTATTTATTGAATACAAAAATATCCCGTGCAGGGTTAATCTATGTCAGCAGTACATCACGAGGTTTGAAGGAATTACATGATCTCTCTCAAGCGCATGGCACTCGCGCTCGCACTCACTCGCACTCTAGTCCCAAACAGTCCGAGATATCGTGTCCGTGAGCAGTGTCTATGTGTGCGTTGCTCGAGCGCACTTGTATGTAGATTGACTTCTGTACCTATCTATTTTGTGCATTCGGGCTTACCATAAAGGGTATAAGCCTAAAAACCTAACGATCTAAAAATGTTAAGGCCTAGCACGAACATTTGACGTATATTTATTTATTTAATACTTCAATGCACTATTGTGGTACATAAGGCGGACTTAATGCCAGAAGGCATTCTCTACCAGTCAACCTTTAGGTCAAAGAGAACAGCATAGACAATAGAGGTACAAAAAAAAAAAAACTATGGATATTTGCGACTTAATTAACTATATGGATAACTAAACAACTATAAATATAGGACATAGGTTATAAATACATATTATAAATATATAATAAATATATATAAGGTCCAACCAAAATACCTGGACAAACTTTTACACAGTGTTCAGTAAGTGTTACTGAATATATCTATGCAAAAAAAAAAACGAGATCCAAGTGTTGTTTTTTCTAACCAAATTTTTTTTTTCAATTTGAATTTTACTTTTTTTTTTTACATTTTTCACTTCGCTGTTTAGTTAAAACACGGCACAGAATTAGCGCTCGCCCCAATGGTATGCATAAGAAATGGATGAGTTTATTCTTAGAGAGTACAGGCAATTTAAAACGTTATCATTTTTTGGTTAGAAAAAAAACACTTGGATCTCGTTTTTTTTTACATAGATGTGATTAGTTAAACGTATTGAACACTGTGTAAAAGTTTGTCCAGGTATTTTGGTTGGACCTTATATATATATAGGTATAAAATTACTTTAATATGTATATAAGCAATAAATAAATAAAAAATAAGAACAATGTATATATCTAATAAATACTCATATACCTATAGTATCATAAACGTATCGCTAATGTAAGCGAATTTTGATTCGAAAATACAACTGTCCTATAACATTTTGGTTTATTTTTTACGACATGCACATTTTTTATACATACATAAACTCACGCCTTTTTCCCATGGGGGTAGGCTGAAACTATAGAACGCCACATGCTACGACCCTTACATACTCCTTTCGCTTCATCCACATTCATACATCTTGTCATACACGCACGCCGGTTGAGAGTACTACGCACCTGACCTTTGTGAAGAACATCACCAATAACATCGATGTATGTCCTACTAGGACATTCCCTATGTTTCCATTGACATTCGCCTTCTAAATTCCTTTTGTTAATCGTCGTTCACTGATTCCCTCAATATGACCAAACCACCTAAGCATACTCCTTTCAATTTTTGTCACTACATCATCTTTTTAAACCGCAAGTTTTATCATACATAGCTAAAACTAAAGTATACAATTTAATTTACATAGTATGTTCGAATTGGGTATTCCTAATTCAAAATTCACTGAAATTAACATTACTTTTACGATACTGAAGTCAGAACATTTGTGTCTACAGTACAAAATTCACAGTCATGTGGTGATGAATTTTGATTGAAATTTTGCACACACGTTTAAATACACGTGCCACACGCCGGCGCCGTCTTGAAACAAGGTGTTCAAATGTTTGCCCACATGTCTGGCACTAGATCTGTTTTGATAAACAGCTCACATTTGAGACATCCCTCGTGTTATGACTTGAGAAAATAAAGATAATTTTTTTTTTCGGTTTTATACAAAGTTTCTCGGAAAGGGCCGAAAAAGCCGCGGGCCACTTAATGCATCACAAGTGCTAAAATTTCAAAATTCAATAAAAACAAATTACCTACCTACATGCAAAATATTTTTTAATTTAGTTCTTTCAAAAATTTTTCATACCTGCTTTAGTTACGAATTCAGAAAAAGGAGCTTCTAATCCGTGACCCCAAATATGACCTAAAATGTGAACACAGCTGATAATATCTGAGAATAGATAGATTTAGTGTATTTTTTATGAAATCTTTGAATAGCAATTTCTCTTAAACTAATGAGTTTTGGGGAAAATTGTAGAACAAAAGTTACCCATTATTATGGATTCTTTCACTCCCTTTCGGCTTAGTACTCCCTTTCCGACTAACCTTGTATACCCCTAGTGGTACCACTGCAGCATCAGGATTTCAGGATTAAAGGTTGTAATTATTACAATGTTGTATGTCAACACCACCCTGTGCGCAAGTAGCAGATGTTTGAGGAAAACAGTCAGGATTAAGTGGGAGTGGGCCGGTCATGTCGCTCGAATACACCCGGATAGATGGGCAAAACGTTCCTCACTGGACTTCAAAGAGAGGACATCGTCGTCGAGGGAGACCGCGGCGTAGGTGGCGTGACGATCTAGACGCATTTGCAGGGATGGCATGTTTACTCGCCGCCCGACCAGTAACAGGCCCAAGAAGGCGGCGCGCCGTGTTCCGTGCGCGCATCTCAGGAGGACGTGGGGCAAGGCCCCACAGAGGAGAGGTCCGCCATGGGTTGGCGGACCGGGACCTGCCGGGGTTGCGGTGCATGCTTTTGCGAATCCCGCGACCCTGGCCTTACGGTCAGGAGAAGGAACACCGTTGGTTTTTAGCCGGTAAGAGTCTGGCAGACCCCCTCGCCTTCCCCGGGCGAGGGACATCCATGAGGATTTTCCAACGAGAAAAAAAAAAAAAAAACGGATGGCATGTTTAGAAACGGCACAAAATAGTGAAGTTTGGAGCGCAAAAGAGCTAAAGCTTTTGTTCAGCAGTGGGACATTACCTATGCAACTAAAAAAAAGTATTGTCATTGAAACTGAATGTGTGTGAGTTTCAAGAGAATCGGTTAAGCAGAAGTAGTTGAAAAATGTGTCGCAAGATCTAAAATAAACGAGCAAATAAATATACAAAGTGACGCTAAATAAATCCTTTTAAAAAAGTTGACAAATGTATAGAATTCTATTTTTATTCTTCTGAAATGAAATAAATTCAAAAAACCAACTAATTGTTTATCGAATGAATCGTGTTTATCGATAACAAAATAATCACGGAACGAAGAAATAAAATGTAAACAACATTTGACTTCTCTTAATAGAGATACCTATTTTCTGGAAAATATTTCATAATATTATTTTTTACCTATTATAACGAAATTGTTTGATGTTAACCTATTTGAAACACTTTTTATTCAAATAAGTTTATAATATTTATCGATTTTACAGAAAAGATCTGTATTAAGAGTAATCAAATGTTGTTTAGGTACATTATATTTTTTCGTTCCGTGAATAGGTTTTAACTGTTAATCGAATGAATCGTATTTATCGATAACATATACATAGATACATATCGATACATACAAACATACAAGTTTCGCCCGCAGGAGTAACGCCCAAATAATAACTCAACGAGTTGACGTATCCGATATCTCGCTTTTAACTTAATTAAAATATTTCGTAACATAACTGTGATAAATGTTTCTGGTTTGAATCGAATATGTGTTGTTTATTCTTTAGGGATTTTGATTGGATTTTATAGGATCGATTTCAGTGTACTAGTGGACGGAACAAACAAGAATGTCCAACAGCCTTCTTCTTTTTTTTTTCGTGTGGTTTGTGACTAACCTGGTGTCAGAGTTTATGCCGCCCCTGGGCCTCTGACTTGGCGTCATTTCGTCGCGAAATATCTCTCAGGTCTGCCGGTTTCCTCACGATGTTTTCTGTTTTCCTTCACCGTTTTTAAGCACGTGATAATTATCAATATGCACATGAATCCGAAAAGTCAGAGGTGCGTGCCTTGGGTTCGGACTCGAAACCTGTGACTTGGCAGTCCAATGGTCACACGACTAAGCTATCATTGCTGTTATATTACAGCCAAACGGTCATCAGCGTCATAGGCCTGGAGTACAAGTCTACTCTCGGGTTACTTATTGCCTCTGTTTCTTACTCTAAACTCCTCTGAAAATCGAAGAAGCCTCAAATTGATACTCTAGATCTAGTATTGCACCAAAACCTACATCCTTACAACAAACGGAGGCAAAGATAATATTTAATTCCAGTAACATATGCTGGACGACCTAAATAACATGAAAATTGCTTATTTATTCTATTCTTTGATATAACGGGTTTCACAAAGATACTAACTTGCTACGAGCATTCCTTTGACTTCAAAAGATCGGGTAAGCTTTGAGTTAGTAACAGAATTTTTAATACCTAGCAATATAATATTCGTTCTTGTTTAAACATTCGAGATATTGGGGCGTTTGATGTGAATATTTAGATGTTGTAATAGTCCCCTTCGAGATTTGGAGGCAAAGGGACGTCTTACAATAGTAAGTCACTTCAGAAAAAAGATGGCTGAATAATATTAATCTTCATCTGGATCAGAGTAAGAGGTGCATTAAAAGAGCCTTCCCTAGTCACAATAATTGCTTGGTGGTAAGATCTAAACGATCCGCCAGGCTAGCTTACCGCCTTCACATTAAAGTCTGGCGCCAAGCAGTTTACCGTGTTCCATCGTGTGTATGTGACAGCCAGAGGGATATAGGGGAAACCCTCTGTATCTCTATTCCTTGGATTGGTGCGCTCATTCTTAGATCCTTTCTGCGTTAACCATCCGGTAAGAGTAGGGCCAAACGCGACCGATACACGAATAAAAAAAATACAGAGATAAACTGCACACATTGCCTACTAAAATAGAGTTTATGTATTGTATTTGCAATGGCACCCAGGTTGTACAGTAAAATACCTAAAAAAATTAAACACTGCAACAACCTCAATGAATTTAAAAACAGACTAGAACAATTATTGACTGAGAAAGTGTATTATTCTGTTAGCGATTTTTTAAGTGACAAATTATAATGTTGACATTTACTTTTTTTATTAATTATTTCTATTCGCATATTTGATTTAATTTACTTGTACTGACATTTTATTCTTCTGACATTTTTTGATGTTATGTATTTAATGAATTATTGATTTTAATGTAATTTAATTTTTTGTTAACATTTTGTATGCTTAATGGCGGAACATAGAGAGTCTCTGAATTTTACACATTTTTCCACCAATTTTTTACTTATGTTCACAAAATAAATGATTTGATTTGATAAAAAAAAACAATGCGGCGTAGGTACCCTGGGCAGTCAGCTCCGCTACCAAACTTGCTGACTGACTAATCTTTGCACCATGTGCCGACAAGACAGAAGTAGATGGTTTCAGAGGACATCGAGAACGGTATCACAAGACAGGATTAACTGTTCTATGAGGATTTTCCAGGTTAGGCCAAAGTTGTCAGCTGCAAAATAGTACTCACCAATGTCTTGTCTACATGTCTGCGATAAAGATGAAAACAATTCACGCCGCACAAAGTGAGTCGCATATTTTTGGTAATGTTCTGTTTCATACAATACCTATATTGCGCTTCGTGTCAGACTAAGACGCAAAATTGGTCCTTTTAAATCCTTCTAGTAAACGCAACTAAAGCGCGGCGTCAAATACGATCGTCTAAACTCAGCCAAGTACGGAAGTTGCTTTTGGACGCCATTGTCACATATATGTGACAAACGAAAGCTTACCCTGTACGCCAACGTCTCAAATATATGACTTAAACGATGGGATTACAGTTACCTTGGCGTGGGGGGTACGCCGATGCGTTTATGCTCTGACGTTCAAAAGGTTAACCTAGCATACCTATCGATCCATACTGATCCTCACATCAGCAGTGGTCGTAAGTACACGATGATAATAAAATTGATGGAGCTGTCTCGTTGGTCTAGTGGTGGCAAGCACGACTGCTAATCGTGAGCCTGAGTTCGATCCCCAGGTCGGGAAAAGTGTTATTGGGTTTTTCCGTGTGGAATTCCTCAGTAGCAGTCCGGAGTTTGGATTTGTGCCCGGTTGATGGTAATAGGCTCGCCCCCTATTACATGGGACTTAAAGATAACGGTGAAATGAGGGTGTTACTATACACCTCTACCTAACCCTTCGGGGAATACAGGTGTGATGTTATGTTTATGTAAAAATTATGGTTCTTGTACGAGATAGGACCTGCATTTTGCCAGCCATGTTAAGCTTTGTTTAACTAACTAACTAAATATTCAAGTTCGTTCTGCCTAGCTTTTTACAAATTGTGTTGGAGTCAGCTTCCAGTATAACCAGATGCGGCTGAATACCAGTATTTTAAAAGGAGCGACTGCCATCAAACCTCCGCAACCCAGCTACTGAGCAATGCTGATATTCTAAAGTTAGACCAGTTGTCAGACTTTCGGGTTTATAAGTACCCGTAACGACTCATTGGTATTCGTATGACACCCGGGACCGTAGGTTAAACGTGCTCTCCAAGGCACGGAGAGGTCGGTGTGTAACAACTCGTCACCCATCCACAGATTGACCGCGACAAGCGTTGGTAATAACAAAATATGCCAAGCAAAGTACAGTCGCACGTAACTTGGCAAGGTTTTGGTGTAGTGGGAGTAAGTTTGCACATGTACACTTAGTGCAACAAAAAAATGGTCACTTTTATTGCTTGTCATTATTCTATTGTTATTGCCATAATTTATTTTTAACCGACTTCCAAAAAAGGAGGAGATATAACGAGGAGTAATAAAACTTTAATGTTTGTTACCTCATAACTACGTAATTTATAAACCGATTTAGATATTTTTTTACTTTATTTGAAAGGACATATTCCAGATTGGTCCCATTTAAATTTGGTGAAGATCTGAAGAAGAACTTTGGAGATAGACAATGGAACTCCTTAATGACGAACAATAGGTACGCATAATGTGATGACGTGATTATGTTATGAGCAGCGTCTTTAGTAGGTCCAACCATGTTTTAATTAAGGCCACTAAACGAAAAAAAATTAAAAACAGTTTCAGAAGTCGGTGCTAATCCACGCTGAACCAAATTGAAGACACCGACTTCTGAAACCGTAAATTTTATAATATGGTAATTATTTTATTCTTTTCATCTTTTTTTGAAGTCGGTTTTATTTGTTAAAATGTTTTTAAACATGTCTGTTTAGAAGAAACAATGAAAGGAGAGGAATTCTAGAATCTCCTCATTCTTGCCAATTTACGTGCTAGACTATAAGTAAACATATTATGACAGCCATTATTTTCCTCAATAATGACCTTTCAAAGAGTTATTACGGGAATTCCTTTCACATCCTCGATCATAAACACAACAGCTAGTTACTACAATACCACTCGACCATAACACTTCATTTCAACTACAGAATTTTCTCTAAAACAAAATTATATCCGTTTTCTCGGTACCAGCTCATAAATAACTTAGATTCTAGAACGTTCCATTCAACGAAGAATGTTCCAACAAGATTTTTCCATATTTGCCGTTATGAATATTTAATTTTGCACTTTACTGTGATTCTCGGCGTTTAGTATTGTAGACGGGCGGTTTAAAACATTTCATTTAAATAAAGTCTACTTTTGTAGGTATTTTAAATATGAATTAACCCCTGACTGCTTCGTTGGTCTAGTGGTGGTAGGTTCGATCTCCAGGTCGGGCAAAATGTTATTGGGTTTTTCTGTGTGGAAAAATTCAGTAGCACCCCGGAGTTTTAATTTGTACCAGTTTAAGGCCTAATAAGGTTCGCCTTCTATTTCATGGGACTTAAATGTAACGGCGAAATGAAGATGTTGCTATACACCTCTGCCCAACCCTTCGGGGAATACATGCGTGATGTTCTGTTATGTAACTAACCCGTAATAAACCTTTCAAGTTAAACCGGTTTTATATTGGTTAAGCGGTTTTAATTAGCTTCACTTCGTATATTTGTTTGTTTCAAATCATGCGACAGGTTTTTCAACTACTTCTGCTTAACCGATTCTCCTGAAACTTCGCACACAAATTCAATTCCCATGGCAGTACAACATTATAATAATTTCAACCTTCAATCCTCAAGTCCTGGTGCTGCAGAGGTATTGCAAGATAAAACCGTTTAACTGAAAAGTTTTCTTTAAGAATGATTGAACAACAGTGTTTTAGAAAATCTATACTAATATTAAAAAGCTAAAGAGTTTATTTGTTTGAACGCGCTAATCTCAGGAACTACTGGTTGGAAGTGAAAAATTATTTCTGTGTTGGATAGTCCATTTATCGAGGAAGGTTATAGGCTATATACCATCACGCTACAACTAATAGGAGCGGAGCACAAATGAAAAATGTTGCAAAAACGGGAAAAATTGTTCCTTTTTGAGAGCTTCCGTTGCGTGCGCTGCGTAAACGGTTTAAGTTACGCAAATATCTAAAAAAACTTCTTACGCGGGCGGAGTCGCGAGGGCATAGCTAGTCTACAATAATCAGATGGTATAAAAAAGTGTCTCAACCAAAAAATACGATGGTGTCGTGTATACGGGACCCTAACATACAGAAAAAAAGTAAAACGTGCGTCTGCTTCACCCCTGTCAAGTTTGACTGACTGTGTATATTGATAGACGGACTGACAGACAGTCGACGACATAATGGCGGTGGGAATTAAATATAACCTGTTGTACGAATCCCCTGAGATTGGCTACTGTTAGGGTCGAACCACATCCCCGATCTTCCGTCGCGTAATTTACTCGAGGAATTTTATACCGCATCTTCGGTCAAACGTGTACGGTGTGAGATGTTTATATGGAACTAGCGGCTCGTCCTGACTTCGCACGGGTTGACATTTTTGCCGTTTTTGCAACATTTTTCATTTATGCTCCGCTCCTATTGATCGTAGCGTGATGTTATATAGCCTATAACCTTCCTAGATAAATGGACTATCCAACACAAAAATAATTTTTCAATTCCAACAAGTAGTTCCTGAGATTAGCGCGTTCAAACAAACACACAAACTCTTCAGCTTTATAATATTAGTATAAATTATCTGTATCGGCAGAAGTTCAGCGACGTATCTTCCGTCAGATGAGTCTCGGCCCTTATATGGTCTACTGGTTAGGTTTTTTGGGTTCATGTGTATTTGAATCCGTTTTGTACTTAATGGATATTATCGCCTAAGTTCAAATAAAGCAGTGATATGATAGCTGTTGAAGGCTTGCCTACCATGCAGGAGGTCTAAGTTCTATCAAGGCACTGCTGACTTTTCTGATTCATGTGCAGATCAGTTTGGAAAATATCGTGAGGAATCCTGCACACCTAAGAAGGTTTCAAAAAGTTCACCATTGTGTGTGTAGTCCGCCAACCAGCACCAGGTCAGCGTAGTGGCCTAAGACTTTTTTTTTTTTTCTTGGGGAAATCCTCATGGGCTATCCCCCGTCTGGGGAGGACGGGGGGGTGTGCCGGACTTTTACCGGCTAAAACCCCACGGTGTCCCTCCTTCTGACCTAAGGCCGGGGTCACGGGATTCGCTGTTGCATGCACCGCGACCCCGGAGTGGCCTAAGACCTTTTTTTTTTTTTTTTTGACGCTGGGAAAAATGCGTTACGCATGCCCCCCATTGGGATATGGGAGGGGTATGTGGGACTCCCCGATCCAGATGGGACAGGTATACCCACTAAAAAACCCAGCGACTTCACCCGCCTCGTCCTCGAGGCGGTGGACTGGGAATCCGGCGCAGCCTTTGCGTCCAGTCCACCGCCGACAAACGACGACCCCATGGTCGTCCTCTCCGACCTAAACCAAGGCAGGCCAACCTCAGGACCGCGGCCCATAGAGTGGCCCGCCAACTCACTTGAATTTTCCTGCGAAAGAAATTCCAAAAACAGTGAATGCAGATCGATATCTTTCAAAAATGATGGACAGCCTCTTAAGAATGTTTTCCCGTAGCCACAACCGTTACGGTAGCTGCCCTTAGTGCCCCATCTCACTATTCATTCTGTATAAGCCCATGTGTTTGATATTACCATTTATCATAACAGAATGGTAAGTTACCTATAAGAAGAGTGGCCCGCCCGCCACAAAGTAGCAGAATATTAGCCCATCTAAAAATGGGTTGGCCAGCTTGGCCTTAACGCGAGAACAAGCCCATATCCAGTAGTGGGACAGTAATCGGGTTAGAAGACCAGCCTGTAAGCTAGAATGGTGAATAAACATAGCTTCGAATTATTACACAGGAATTAAATCAGTCAAAACTTCTAATTACCCTCATCATATAAAAGCAAATAACTCTTACATATAAACGTAAGAGCTAAAACAGTTCCGCATTTAAGATTATGTAGATGGCGTCAATTTGGCAATGTTTTGCGAACAATTTGTGAAGCACATGTGTGCTTGGAGGACGTGTTGTAAATGTAGTTAGGGATGTGCATAGAAAAATGTTATCGATATCGATAATTATTTTTATAGTATAGTGCTTTAGATTAATTACGAACATGGAAATATTCCGAAAATTACGAATTACTACTAAACTAGGCAATTTTTTTTTGCTCTGGCAACGTAATAATGCTGGAATGAAAAGCAAATAACTCTTACATATAAACGTAAGAGGCTAAAACAGTTCCGCATTTAAGATTATGTAGATGGCGTCAATTTGGCAATGTTTTGCGAACAATTTGTGAAGCACATGTGTGCTTGGAGGACGTGTTGTAAATGTAGTTAGGGATGTGCATAGAAAAATGTTATCGATATCGATAATTATTTTTATAGTATAGTGCTTTAGAGTAATTATGAACATGGAAATATTCCGAAAATTACGAATTACTATTAAACTAGGCTATATGTTTTTGCTCTGGCAACGTAATAATGCTGGAATGTGTAATATTGCCAGAGCAAAAATATATTGCCAGGTTTAGTAGTAATTCCCTTAAAGCAATATACCTATATAATTAATGTATATTTGTATCTCTCTCAAGTTGTGTAGGCTTAGAAGTTTAGACTAAGAATGGCTTTCTACATTTGATTTTACTGACTATTCTAAGCGGTCAAAGGAAAATATTGAGTTAGTTGGTAGAAACACATTCGATTTGCAATTTCTGTTAACCGTTCGTACTTTATATTTGTAGCAGTTTGTTTTAAAAAAGTTTAGTTAAATCTAAAATAACCCCTATCGTTTGAATTTAAGCTTGAATATACCAAGTTCCAACAACAGTAAAATATTTTTATATTGTGTTCATTTATATTCCATAATAAAAATACTATAAAGTGACACTATTATTCCATTGAAACAATAAAAACAGGAGCTCACATCCTGTAAAAATGTCATATTAAAATATTAAATACTGTTCCAATAAAAACAAAAAAAACAGAATCGAAACTGAACTCATTTAGAAACGTGAAACGTTTTACAAATTCATGCGCAATATGAATTCAGGACATAAACTGTGTTGTTGGATACAATTCATTATGTTTTATGACGTCATAACGTATCAGCCAGCTCAGGGGAAATTAGCAGAAGTTTAGAATTTTACTGTATCGTGTCATCAGCTCTTCATCAATTTGTATGGGTTTTATGCGAGGAAAATGTTCATTGTTTTATCATAATTTTATTAAGTTATCTGTGAATTATCTTGTGTTCCTTGGTTAATAATAAGGCAGGGATGATACAATGTTCAGGAGGATGTGGGGCAAGGCCCCACAGAGGAGATGTCCGCCGAGGGTTGGCGGACCGGGACCTGCCGGGGTTGCGGTGCATGCTTTTGCGATTCCTGCGATCCCGGCCGAACGGTCAGGAGGAGGAACAGCGTTGATTTTTAGCCAGTAAGAGTCCGGCAGACCCCCTCGCCTTCCCCGGACGAGGGACATCCATGAGGATTTTCCAAAGAGAAAAAAAAAGTTTTATTTCTTTACCTGAGTGTCATTTGGCTAAGGGATTATACAATGTTAGTCAGAAAGTGGGTACTAATTCGAACGGGTAATATAGTACCCATAATAATAAATAATCTTGAGGGGCTCGTGGCTAATTATCTAATGCGCTGATCACACGATTTGTGAGGTTAAGTTGCCCTTGCCGCGGCCAGTCCGTGGATGGGTGACCTTTCGTTACACATCGAGACCGCTCCGTGCCTCGGAGAGCACGTTAAGCCGTCGGTCCCAGGTGTCATAAGAATACCTATGACAGTCGTTACGGGTAGTCAGAAGCCTGAAAGTCTGACAATCGGTCTAACCTTAGGATATCGGCATTACCCAGTTACTAGGTTGCGGAGGTCTGATGGCAGTCGCTTTGTGTAAAATACTGGTACTCAGCTGCATCTGGTTAGACTGGAAGCAGACCCCAACATAGTTTTCAAAAAGCTAGGAGGAAGAATAATAAATAACTTTTCTTCTACAACTTTCCCCAATAGTCAATAGTTTTTACATAAATATTGTTTAAAAATTTCATAAAAAAATCTGTTTATGTCAACCCTATCATCTTTTATCAGCTGTGTTTTCATTCCACGTACTTATTTGAAGTCACGAATTAGAACATCGATTTTCTCAATTCATTATTCAGGGGTTACATACACCATAGTTTAAAAAAAAAACTTTTTTGTAGGGAAATAAAAATTAACGCATTTTTTGAAATTTTAACACTCTGTAAAACAGTCATCAGTGCAGATCCTCAAAATTGCCCGTGGCTTAGTATTTTTTTTTTCCTAATCGACTCTTTTAAATGGTCTTGCGGACCTTCTACGTAACCGGGCTATTATTGGCGAGACCAGAAGGGTCTCCAAACCAATATCTAAACTAACTACCTAGCTAACTACTGTAACATCATGACTATTATAGCAGCAACACCTCTAAGGGTGTCCCCAAGGGGGGACTCGAACCTTAAGAGGTTCGGGTGTTGAATGCGAGAGGACTGGGAGGGTAACGACAGCTTGATGAGGGCTGCATTAACAACGGTGTGACTGCGCGGAGTCAGAAGGGACGACCGGCTCCGCGGCTGCGGCGGGTGAGCACGGTGGATCGGGGCCCCCGTGGCTTAGTAACGACTAACCTTGTATATGTTGCAGGCAAAACTCTTAACCAGTCAAAAGTACTATTGACTAGCAAAATCAGTCAAAAGTACTTTTGACCGTATGCTTTAGTTAATAATACTTTTGACTAAAATAACAGTTAAAAGTACTTTTGCCCAATGGAGCTGGTTAAAAGTACTTTTGACTAAGTGATTCCGTCAAAAGTGGTTTTGACTGGTCGTATCAGTCAAAACTCTTAAAAAGTTAAGGTGGTCGATAAAAATAACGACAAACGCACATATAAACGATTTCACATTTAATAAATATCTTTTTATTCACACCTAACGAGTTAATAGTGCTTTTGACTGATGCTTTATTGCAGTTAAAACTACTTTTGACGAAGAGCGTCAGTCAAAAGTACTTTTAACCGCAAATTTGCAGTCAAAAGTACTAATAACCAATAATTTTCAGTCAAAACCACTTTTGACCAACCTATTCAGTAAAAAGTACTTTTGACTGATTTTGCTAGTCAATAGTACTTTTGATTGGTTAAGAGTTTTGACTGCAACATATATATATATATATCGTCGCTGCGCCTGCAAGATCCGCTATGTGTTTTTTTTTTCAACCGGTCTTTGATGCTATTTTAAATAGTTCTCAAGCCACGTGCACCTGTAAAATCTCTTTTTTATTAATTTATTTGGTTAAGAAGATAGCAAAATAAATTATTAGAAAACGTATTTTACAGTTGCACGTGGCTTGAGAACTATTATAAATTAAAAAAAAAAAACACAGCAGATTTTGCAGGCGCAGCGACGATATTAAGAATGGGCAGCAGCTTCTTCCTGGGTGATAAGAATCACCGATCACCTACCATTTTATTAAGCGTGGTGATAATGGAAACACGGTCGGTGATTTCAGCGATATTTAAAAGGCATAAAATAAGTATTATTTAGTTGTCTATGGACAGTAAGTTCAACAACTTCTATCTTCTCCTTTTTACTACCCAGATAGCGTTCCAAGAAACTTTTGAATTTTGACTGCTGTATTAAATATTCAAATTCCCTAAGTATGATAACATACTTCAATTGAAAAGTTAAAGTCCAAAAAAGAATAACTTTTAATTATTTTCGTCTAGACTTGACTTTATCTTTTGGACTTTATTGCTGTCGTAATGAAAGATGAATTAGGTATGTAGTATTTTTATTTCTTAGTTATCAAAATACAAGATATCCGCGCTGGCTTTGTCTGGGTATTTTAAGAAAATATAGTTTTTAGGAGAATTCTTAAAGTGTATAATACTACAAAAAGCTGGATGTTTTTGTATACACTTATGCATATCTAAGGGTGGTTACGCATCTTCAGTAACGTATACGCGATTTGTTCGAATCCGATCACCTTGGTAAGCATGCTTTCGCAAGCTAAAGTAGGTATGCATCAGCATCTGGAAGCATTAGCTACACTCGTACGCATATTGCCTCGGTTTGAATTGAAAGGTGACTTACACCCATATTCTAAGAGGTTCCGCCAAAACTAACTCGACTCATACTCGACTCAGAACGGCCTCGAAACCACCTTCAAAATTGTATTTTTAGTCGCGATTTCGAGTGAACTTTGAGGTTTCTCAACGGAGTTATTACGTCATAATTTGAATTATCTGCATCACGCAAATAACGCCGCGATAAAAAATTGTAAGGATTATCGTAAGCATATTCGACGTCTTCAAAATTATTTTTTATTGCATACGAACTTTGACAGTTCCTTCCTTAAGGTAGGTTCCGAGGTACCTTGAGTTTGACAGATGATTCCTTACCTCGACTGAGGAAAAATCTCGAGTCGAGGTCGTTTATGTCAAGTCGAAGTAGAGTCGAGGTGAGTAAGTTTTGGAGGAACGTCTTAGAATATGGGTGTTAAAATGTGCACCTTATTAGGCCATCGGTCTTCATAGCCTTGTCTGTCATTAGCAAAGTACACCGCATGCTGATAACAATTTGACATTAGTAAAAGATGTTATGCATTTTACCTTAACCAATCTTTTTCTTTTAATAATACAAACAAACGCGCAGTCCCTCTTTATAACATCAGTATGTACTTTATGACATTGGTACCGATTCTGTTGTGTACAAACTAAACTAAATGCTATTGCCATCTATTTCACTCTCATAAAATAAGAAAGAGATGGACGTAAATCTGTCAAATTTAGTTGAACTAAAATTTCTATACAAAAGATCTTCTTCTTTTTTTCGTATGGTTAGTGACTAACCTGGTGTCAGAGTTTATGCCGCCCAAGGGCCTCTGACTTGGCTTCACATGCCGTCGAGAAATATCTCTCAGGCATGCCGATTACCTCACGATATTTTCCTTCACCGTTTATAAGCAAGTGATAATTTGACGACACGTTTGGTGCAGTGGCTGAGCGATCGGCTTCTGCGCTACGGGTCGTGGGTTCGATTCCCGCACGGAACAAATATTTGTATGGCTTACAGATAGTTGTTCCGGGTCTGGATGTTTGTGCGTGTGAAGATTTGTGTTTGTAAACGCACCCACGATACAGGAGAAATCCTAGTGTGGGGCAACGTTTATTTTATTTAAAAAAAAAAAAATTATACAATACACACATGAATCCGAAAAGTCAGAGGTGCGTGCCTTGGGGTTCGAACTCGAGACCTATGATTTGGCAGGCTGACGGTCACACCACTAGGCTAAGGCACTAAAAACACGGTGCAGTTTAAAGCGTAAACTAGTTTGACATCTCTAACTTAGTTCTTATCTATCACCGTCCTTTTCTTGCGCTGTCTGTTAGTAAAAGATAGCAATTCTCTTATTTTAGTTTAGTAGGTAAACAAGAGAATTGGCACCATTGACTTCTGTGTCTTGATATCAAAGAATTTTTTATTACTCGATTTCGTAAGCATAATTTATGAGTATATTGCCGGTCGTTATTATAATGACTTGCTTCGTCTTTTGATATAATATCTTAGGGAATTCAATGAATCAATTCTTGTCTTGTATAAGTAATTAGGGTATTGTTGTTTCAGGCCATGGAGTTTCTTGCCGGCTCTTCTTCATAGGAAACGACTAATTGGAACCGTGCATCTAAATTCGACTTTTCATAAGCACCTGTATTGGTGATTGCGTTTTTTTTTTATTTGATTTGAGGCCTGTGAGTTCTCCTATTATTCTTAATTCTTTACATACCTAAATGTATATTTTTCATCATAGTATATTGAAAACTTTAAACTGCCTCGTTGGTCTAGTGGTAGCAAGCGCGACTGCTGACCATGAGGTCCTGGGTTCGATCCCCAGGTCGGGCAAAGTGCTATTGGGATTTTCCGTGTGGAATTCCTCAGTAGCAGCCCGGAGTTTGGATTTGTGCCCGGTTGATGGCAATAGGGTTGCCCCCTATTACATGGGTTTTAAACATAACGGCGAAATGAGGGTGTTGCTATACACCTCTGCCCAACCCTTCGGGGAATATAGGCGTGATGTTATGGTATATTGAAAAAGATAATAATAATAATTATTGGATGTCCAGCTGACTGTTAAATTTCCATTAAGTATGTGTCTACTTGTCTCGGTTTCTGCGGGTGTTTCAATTAAGAAAACTTGTATGGAAAACATACAAGCATATAGCAGTGATAGCCTAGTGGCGTGACCGTCGGACTGCCGAGTCATAGGTCTCGAGTTCGAACCCAAGGCACGCACCTCTGACTTTTCGGATTCATGTGCGTATTGTATAATTATCACTTGCTTAAAAACGGTGAAGAAAAACATCGTGAGGAAACCGGCATGCCTGAGAGATTTTCTCGACGGCATGTGATGCCAAGTCAGAGGCCCATGGGCGGCAGAAACTCTGACACCAGGTTAGTCACTAACCACACGAAAAGAAGAAGAAGATGGAAAACATATTAATTATGGCAATAATTATCTCATAGATCATCCCTCTAGCGGTCAATCAAGATTGTATAACAGTGACCTCTACAATACAAAAATAAATAAAAAATAAAGAGTTACAATTTTAAAAACACTTTTACATTTTACACAACATAACCTCACGCCTGTATTCCCCGAAGGATTGGGCAGTGGTGTATAGTAACACCCTTATTTCGCCGTTATGTTTAAGTCCTATGTAATAGGGGGCGAGTCTATTGCCATCAACTGGGCACAAGTTCAAACTCCGAGCTGCTACCGACGAATTCCACACGAAAAAACCCAATAACACTTTGCCCGACCTGGGGATTGAACCCAGGACTTCACGATTAACAGTCGCGCTTGCCACCACTAGACCAACGAGGCAGTTCCATTTTATGGAACTTAATTCTAAAAAGATACATGTTTACGATAAGTCACTAATATTCGATTTTATCGATAATTTCACATCACTACGGCACGTGTCGCAGTAGTGAACGTGATCCAGTATTGTGCAAAGTGTGATCTGTAGCTTGTATAGTGCTACTTTATACAATACACTTCATAAGTAATTTTTATCGTTTTAACTGTAGAGGACAACCAGTCAAAACACACAATTACTGAAAGGCACTTGCCGTATTTATTTCACAGTATAAACCTATTTATTACATTACAATAGAAATTCTAAACTTTTACAACTTAAACATTGGCACTCATTCGGTAGAAAACCTAAGCGACTACACGTTCTTCTTGCTTCAGCTTCAGGCTTCAGGATTCAGGATTCAGTTCTTTATGTTTGATGAATGAGTGCCGGTGACTGCCACTACCAGGATCAGTACAAATGCTTTTTTTTTTTTTTTCCTATTCGACTATTGTAGATGGTCTTGCGGACCTTTTCTACGTAACCTGACTATTATTGGCGAGACCAGAAGGGTCTCCGAACCAATACCTACTATTCTAACTACCTAGCTAACTACGCAAAGCTAACTACTGTAACATCATGGCTATGACTATAGCAGCGACACCTCTGAGAGTGTCCCCAAGGGGGGACTCGAACTCTTAGGGTGTCGAATGCAAGAGGACTGGGAGGGATACGACAGCTTGATGAGGGCTGTATTCTCGCGTCATGGTGACTGCGCGGAGTCAGAAGGGACGACCGGCTCCGCGGCTGCGGCGGGTGAGCACGGTGGATCGGGGGCGGCGGCGGTGGGACGTCGCGAGGGGCCTCGTCGGCGAGGGCGATACGCCGGTCGGCGGCGGCGGTGTATGTGTATAGTACTAGTCGATTTATTCGCCTCCTGGAGGAGGGTGATCTCATCATCGGGCTCTAGTAGCGCATGCCGGGGACGGCGGACTATGCTAATCTGGGAGGGTTTATAATCGGACGCGGAGTACAAATGCATAAAATGCATCTCATTAAGTACAAATGCATAAAATGCATCTCATTAAGTATCGTTCAGGGGGGCACAAGTTGCACGTAGTGTGCCCACGATACATTCTATCTTCCAGTACATTTCCTTGAATTTAATATCTGTAGCTAGTGGTCATGTTGTGCTATATACTATGACGTATTTTATTACCTTGTTTACTTCACATATCATTACGTCTGTATTTCCTGAAGGGTTAGGCAGAGGTATATAGCAACACCCACATAGCTAATTTAAATCTTATTTAAAGGAATATATATAATTTAGGCTTGCTGTCCGCAACAGTAACAGATTTTTTTTTTATGTTATCTATTAATATTATGATGTAACAATAAAGATTCCATGATTTTCGTTATTAAAAGTTTATACGTTGGTCGGGTTTGGCCCTAGAGTTACCTGAAGGTTAGTGCAGAAAAGATCTAAGATGGAGCACACGAATCCAAGGAACAGAGATATAGAGGGATTCCCCTGTACCGCTCTGGCTCTCACATACACACGACGGAACACAGTAAACTGCTCGGCGTCGTGCTTTAATGTGAGGGTGGTAGCTAGCCAGGCGGACCATATAGATCCTACCACCAAGCGTGCTGGTTTTTGTTGAATCTTACAACACGCGTATATACGTGTGTTGTAATATTAGATGGGAATAGTCCCAGCGTGCGGTGAGGTAGTTAGTTTTATATTCTAACCCGTCCCTACACGTGGTAGAAGAAGCAAAAACGAAACGGTGGAAGGCAACCATTCAACCGCGAGGCAATCACAGATTTTTTACATATTCACACAGAAAACACAAAAATAATAACCCACCTTATGCGACATGTCCATAAAAACTTAATCAAGCTAAATCCAACCAAGTTTATCAACCCTTGTTTATCAAACACCATCTTGTTTGTCTCAATAATGTACACTAACTTTACAAGCGGCGCGTATAAACTTAGTTGTAACGAGTCCGGTCGCTATGACCATAACTAAGTTGTCTACCAAGTGTTTTAGGGTTGCAGAAGTTTGGTATGAACTTGAGAATGGAGTGGGTGTACCTTTAAATTATTGTGAGGGTTAATAAACGGATAATTATAATTATGAGCAATCTATTTCGATGCTCAAATAAAAATAAACAAGTTTTATGACATAACATCACTCCTGTATTCCCCGGAGGGTGAGCCAGAAGTGTATAGTAACACTCTCATTTCGCCGTTAAGTCCCATGTAACAGGGGCGAACCTATTGCCATCAACCGGGCACAAATCCAAACACCGGGTTGCTACTGAGGATTTCCACACGAAAAAATCCAATAACACTTTGCTCGACCCGGGGATCGAACCCAGGACCTCACGATCAGCAGTTGCGTTTGGCACGTACTTAATTTTAAGTTGCCGTTAAGTCTCGTGCCGTCACTGTCACTCTAGGGTGAAGTAAGAGTGACAGCACAAAATAAACGGCAATATAAAATTGTGTACCTAGCGTTTGAGTATTTGGCTATTAAACTGTGAAAATATCGAGACAATCTTATCTGATATTTATTATGTTATAAATGACACCTTATATTGTAGGGCCACTAAATATGCGACTATAGGATTGGGTAGGTACATATCGACGGTTAACTACCAAGACCTCCTAACTGACATTTTTTGACAAACTGCTTTTTTACTAATTCTCCAGCAATTGCCGCCAAAGTTTGCGCTGATATATTTAGTAGGCATTTCCACGATAGTAAAAGTACCCGAAATACTGCAAATTCTATGTAGGAGATTTTTCTATTTCATGTTTATGTGGCGAGTTAGTAAAAAAAGCAGTTTGTCAAAATATGTCAGTTAGGAGGTCTTGATAGTTAACCGTCGATATTGTATCTGCCGGGGTTGCGGTGCATGCTTTTGCGAATCCCGCGACTCCGGCCAAGCGGTCTAGAGGAGGAACACTGTTGGTTTTTAGCCGGTAAGAGTCCGGCAGAACCCCTCGCCTTCCCCGGGCGAAAGACATCCATGAGGATTTTCCAAGGATAAACAAAAGATACATATTGTATAGTATATCCTAGCAGAATTATCCATAGCTTTGATTTATTCGATCAATAAATGGATGAAATAAAAAATAAGTATATTAGAGGGAGTTTGAAAGGGGCACCAGTGACAGAAAAGTTGAAAGGAAATCGTTTGTCTTGGTATGAGCATGTGATGAAACTCTCTTATTCACATATTGTGAATAAGACAGTGATAAATATGAATGTTGATGACTGGAGGGAGAAAGGGAGACCAAAGAAAAGATGGATGGATTGTGTGAGGGAGGATGTGAAAGATAAGGGCTGACAGGGAAGAGTGGAAGAGAAAAACATATTGCGCCGACCCCAAGTAAATTGGGACCAGGGCAGGAAGATGATGATTTCTTCGATTTGATCTACATTTTTTTACTTTGCTTAGGGCATAGTCAAAGTCAAAGTCAAAGTATTTATTTCAATTAGGCACATAAAAGGCACTTTTGAACGTTAAAGTTACAAAGAAAATAGAATTGATTCTAGTTGCCCCTTCCAAAAGGTAGTTTCGTATGGAGAAGAATGGGCAAGAAACTCCACCGTTACTCTTTTAAAATGTCTTACAATATTTTGTATAGGTACATTAATTATACAATTATATGTGAAAACGATGCACCTAGAATAAAATTACTATACCACAAAAGGTAAAAAAAAATAAAAAATGAAACAATGACATATTAATTTATGTGATAGGTACATGGTGCTCACATATTTACATAGTCATAAGCTAGATGTTGCACATTGATATAAATAAATAATATTTCCCTGATCACCTTGAATCCTGATCCATCCCATAGTAAGAAATAGTTACCCATAGTCAATCTATCAAAATTATAGTTTTAGCTTTACGCCCGGGCGCCCTCTAACTTCGAAGCCCCACACGAAACCTTAACATTACTCTCACAGTCCAACTCCCGCGCATCTGATCTACGTCAGTTCGAATTAAGAACGCAATTGTTGGCATGACAATGTAACGGACGTGGCAGTTTAATATGTAGATGTGCGCCTGAGTGACTTTAGTTTCGACTTATGTAAAAAAATATGATAGTTCACGCTCGATTGTTTTGAGATAAAAATTTAATCTATGGTCAGAGGTGTCATAGTGTAAAAATATATGAATATAGGTACAGTTCGAAAATGGAATAAGAAAGTACATAGTGTACAGTCAACATCAAAAGTTGTAAACTGTTTTTCAAAATTATGTGTCTGACCAATATTCATAACATAACATCACGCCTTTTATTCCCCGAAGGTTTCGGCAGAGGTGTTTTTAGTACACCCTCGTTTCGCTAGTTATGTTTAAGTCCTATATAATAGGGGGCCAGCCTATTGCCATTAACCGGGCACAAATCCAGACTCCGGGCTGCTACTGAGAAATTCAAATAACCCAATAACACTTTGCCCGACCTGGGGATCGAACCCAGGACCTCATACTCAGCAGTCGCGCTTGCGACCACTAGACCAACAAGGCAGTCAATAAGGAAGAGGCAAGGGAGTTACCAATATTGAACATTTTTTTAATGTGACCGGACATTTTGGGTCACTTTTTTGAATGTGAAAGTAGCCGGATATTTCATCCTCAATACAGATAGATAGATAGAGTTAGGAATTTAGGACACTACAAGAATAATAAATGAAATTGATCGCAAGATTTGCAACGACTCTTTTGTTTCACAATAATTATACCTAAATATGTGTGTATGGTTAATAAATGTGGGATTAGCTCAGACAGAATAAAACACAACTGATTACCGTGACCGTCCAACTCTGCATATTATTGTTATTTCCAAAAATAAAATGACAAGTGTGTAATAAAAGAACATTGTTCCTTCTTAATTAAAACTAGTTTAAATATCCGAGATCGTTCACCTTTCATTACTCATCTCTTTCACAATTTTTTTTTGTTTTCCCACGTATGTACAGTAGCGGAATGAATATGTAAAACACCTTAAGGTCTATTTTTGCTTACACAGTGCAAGAGACGAACTATTTTACCGGCTACGTAATGCCAACATTATAAAATGGAAATACAAGTATTTTTTGACAAGATGACAGACATGGTGACAGAAAAGTAATGTCAATTTATTTAATCATCGATTTGATTGATGTCATGGTTTTTACAACAAAACTCCTTAAATCAAATCAAAGACCTTACATAACTCTACCACGTCATATGGAGGCAAAAGGCAATTTCGATCTTTGCTACCTAATAATTAAACATAATTTTCCATGGATTGGTCTGTTCCGTTCAACAGTTTGAAAAAGTAACATGTGCCCGTGATGTGGGGAAGAAATGAATTTGAAAACTGACGAGACTTGTCGTTCCCCTACTGTACATTATACATTACATGATTGTCATTATTCGTGCTGACTGCAAACAGTTAAAATCGAGTTGCCTGAGTTTACGATTAGTCATAATATTCCATAACACAACATCACGCCTGTATTACCTGAAGGGATGAGCAGAGGTGTATAGTAACACCCTCATTTCGTTGTTATGTTTAAGTCCCATGTAGTAGGGGGCGAGCCTATTGCCATCAACCGGGCACAAATCCGGTCTGCTACTGAGGAATTCCACACGGAAATACCCATATTAACACTTTGCCCGACCTGGAGAGACACGTGGCTAATTACCAACCGCGCGGATCATATGATTTGCGAGGTTAAGCTGCGCTTGCCGCGGTCAGTCCGTGGGTGGGTGACCGTTCGTTACACATCGAGACCCCTCCGTGGCTCGGAGAGCACGTTAAACAGTCGGTCTCGGGTGTCATACGAATACCTATGACAGTCGTTACGGGTAGTCAGAAGCCCGAAAGTCTAACAACTGGTCTAACCTTAGGATATCGGCATTACCCAGTAACTGGGTTGCGGAGGTCTGCTGGCAGTCGCTCCGTGTAAAATATTGGTATTCAGCCGCATCTGGTTAGACAGGAAGCTGACCCCAACATAGTGAGGAAAAAGCTAGGCATATATACTTTGCCCGACCTGGGTATCGAACCCAGGACCTCACGATCAACGCGGCAATAATAATATTCCACCTAAACACAAAATACACATCCATTCTTGCTTAGTCGTTTCACACGTCAGTTCAACACATTCTTCATATTAAACATGAAAATTACGACACGTAAATACGGTCCCCGCCTCGCCGTAAACCGACGTAACCGTAGTAAACGAAACGTAACCCGTAATCGTGCCAGTTACGTTTACGTTCGCGTTTACGACCGTTTACGTTGAGTGTGGATGTTGATCAGTTTATTTTGATGAGAGTTAAAAAGCTTTGAAAGTGGAAATAGTATTTGCTTTTACTCGAGTTTGTGAGGCAAATTATACGGAATAATAACTCCTACTAGTAACTGCCTCGTTGGTCTAGTGGTGGCAAGCGCGACTGCTGTTCGTGAGGTCCTGGGTTCGATCCCCAGGTCGAGCAAACTATTATTGTTTTTTTTTTCGTGGAATTCGCAGTAGCAGCTCGGTGTTTGGATTTGTGCTCGGTTGATGGCAATAGGCTCGCCCCCTATCACATGGGACTTTAAACATAACGGCGAAATGAGGGTGTTACTATACACCTCTGCCCAATCCTTCGGGTAATACAGGCGTGATGTTATGCTATATGTAATCAATACTAGTTCAGGTTTTGGCACGGTCGGCGCAGTGGCTGAGCGCAGTGGCTGGTTTGATTCCCGCACGGCACAAATATTTTTATGGCCTACAGATATTTATTCTGGGTCTGGGTGTTAGTGCATTTGATACGATGCAGGAATATTCTTAGAGTGGGGCAAAGCTTTCTTTTTAATAATCAAACTTATTTTTAAAAAGAAAACTGACGTTTCTAGAGTTATTTTTTGTATTTAGGCAATAAGGTATTCTTCTTCTTCCTGCCCTTATCCCACACTAGGTGGGGTCGGCACAACATGTATTTCATAAATCCATGTTGTTAAAGGTGTTGGCTTATTGTTTTATGACCGGCCGCCTGCCTGACATCAACCCTCCTTGGGAATACTCGTTACGCTGTCGCGCGGGTGACCCAATGTGCTTGCTGATATTATGCACTGGGTCGCAAAATGATATGCTTGTCTTGAAAACTTGAAACTTCTCGTAGGTACTCGACTCTACACACTACTATTCGACAACTTTACAATCCTTAGAAACCTACTGGCACAATTTCTTTAGTATATTTTTTATTATGATGCCATTAGTTTTTATTTTCTATTATTTATGTAGCTGGCGAGTATTTCGGTTTATGCAGATACTATAGTCCATTCGCGCTAAGAAAATAGAGTGTCGTCGTTTTCTTTGCAATTTGATTGGTCGAGTACGTCGACCAGTCAGGTTGCAAAAAAAATTATAACTCACTATGTTCTTACCGCGAATGGAGTTTAATTGGCTAAATGGCGGACGCAATAACATAATATTAATGTAGACCCAGCTGCAGACTTGTTTGAATTTCACAATTTTTGCCTTTTTTAGGTAATAATTAATTATTAATGTTTATACCTTACACTGCATGACGAACACCTGTTAAAACAACACCATTGTTCGTTAAAACTATGTACCTAGGTATAAAAAAATACGTCCCATTCCGTACTTATCTGTACGTTCGACGCTCAAACCAAATGAGCTAGTACAGTCGGACTCATAAATATCTCTGGATATAGTCTACACATATATCGCTTTACGTCGCGCGTTCATACTCTTCGCTCGGCAATAGATTCAACTGATACCTATCTAACTGGTGGCGTTAAATCTGCGCGAGTCGTGTTTGTCGACGACTGTACCAACGTGTTGAGATTTCTTTGCGTTAACAAGTTGTGAAGGGAAAATTGTAAATAAGTTATTTTATTAAAAAATACGAATGTATAAAAAAATACGCAATAGTAAAAAAAAATGTTGCCTGTAAAAAAACATTTGATCCGATTATAAAAAACTTTTGCTCAGTTCCATTTAAAAAATTAAACGTAAATGTTCTTATTTCAATTTTTATGATTGCACTAGAGAGTTGGATATACCGGGTGATCTTTTTAAACTATAGATACTCATGGAAGCCTAAACGAGCCTCAGAGGGGATCGTGGTTTATTAACGACTGCGCGGATCATACGATTTGCGCAGTTAAGCAACGCTTGCCGCGGTCAGTCCGTGGATGGGTGACCATTAGTTACACATCGAGACACCTCCGTGCCTCGGAGAGCACGTTCACCCGTCAGTCCCGGTTGTCATACGAATACATATGACAGTCGTTACGGGTAGTCAGAAGCCCGGAAGTCAGACAACTGGCCTAACTTAAGGATATCGTCATTGCTCAGTAACTGGGTTGCGGAAATCTGATGGCAATCGCTCTGCTCAGCCGCATCTGGTTAGACTGGAAGCTGACCCCAACATAATTGGGAAAAAGCTAGGCAGAACGAACTCCATAACATAATAACTTAAGACAAAAGTGGCCCACCAAGGCATGAATATCTTTTGAACCATTTCTTCTAGTATAGTTTCAGCTCATCTTGATTGACCGTTAAGGCACAAAACACATAGGTACAAAAATCAATCACATGTATGTACTATGTGTGCCAAATAAGAATAGGATCGCGCTTGCTACAACTTCACACGATAGCTGTCAAATTGGTACTGCCAGCAAAAAAATACTATGAAATAAAAACGTTATATTTTTTTATTCATAGATTTCATTATTATTTACATTCATTTTTATAAAATGTTATTTATTGAATTCCATAAATAGATAATTTTGGATAATTTAATAATATTTGAAAACAGTATTCATTAAAGAAATGAACCAATATATATAGTTAACTTCACGAATTGCTACTGGTCACCCTAATATGTCGCCATAATAATAATATAATTACTGTGTAATTAATTTGGCGTAAAATTGATAAAAAATACCAAAAAAGTGGACAAAAATAATTAAACTGAATATAATTTCTTTATTTACTTTTTTGCACACCTTACACTTTGGTAATGAAGTTCACGAGTATTGCAGAACAAAATGGCGTCTTGACAGTGCTATTCTTATTTGGAACGCATAGTACTTCACTTTTCATACCTACGCTCGGCGGTCGCTCTATCTATATATCTATCTCTCTCAAGCGCATGGCACTCGCGTTCACACTTACTCGCACTCTAGTCCCAAACAGTTCGAGATATCGTCCGTGAGCAGTGTCTATGTGTACGTTGCTCGAGCGCACTTGTATGTAGATTGATTTCTGTACCTATCTGTTTTGTGGTTAAGGTTCATAAAAGCATAATACTGTGTTGAATCCATGTTAGAAGCAAACATGTTGTTTATTTCTATACACTTCCTTGCTAAAATGGATCTTAATTATCTAATCTATACTATCTATAGGTACTAATATTATAAAGAGGAAAGATTTGTATTTTTGTATGTAACAAATAAACTTAAAAACTACTGGACCGATTTCAAAAATTCTTTTGCCTTTAGAAAGCTACATTATCACGAGTAACATAGGCTTTATTTATAACTGAGATAAAACTTCTTACGCGGGCGGAGCCGTGAGGACATAGCTAGTGTTATAATAAACTAGCTGTGTCCTCACGGCTCCGCCCGTAGCCTATGTTACTCAGTGATAATGTAGCTTTCTAACGGCAAAAGATTTTTTTTAAATCGGTCCAGTAATTTTTAAGTTTATTCGTTATATACAAAAATCCAAGAATACAAACCTTTCCTTTTTATAATATTAGTATAATAATATATAGGTAGGTAGATAGATAGAGTACCTATAACGACATAAGTCTAAATTATAGTTATTATTTCGATTTTGTGATGTTCTGGGTTCGATTCTCAGGTCAGGCAATGTGTTATTAGGATTTTCTGTGTGGAATTCCTCAGAAGCAGCCCGTATTGATGGCAATAGGCTCGCCTCCTATTACATGGGACTTAAACATAACAGTGAAATAAGGGTGTTACTATACACCTCTGCTCAACCCTTCGAGGACTACAGGCTTGAAGTTATTTTATTAAAATTTCTGTGATGTTAAGAATTATATAGCATAGACGAATTTTGATGACAATACCTTAGTTCCTTTTGACCACACCTACGACAAAAGAGGGGCTTGTCTAATCTTTACCGGAAAACGACAGAATAAACAGTACTTCAATCCAGAACATAGTGCCAATGTTGGTAAGTCTTGTTCCGATAAAATTATCTTAAAGGAGAAACTTATCGATACGATTTAGATACTATACCTACGGATAAAATTAAACCAACCTGTATCCATCCAAAATACAGGGTGTAAACGAAATCATGTAATTCCTTCAAACCCCGTGATGTACATACTGCTGACATAGATTAATCGTGCAAGGTACACTTTTGGATTCAATACAAAAAAAATACAAGACGTAAACATGTGGTCTTGAGGCATTTTTAGCGCCCCGAACGAATTGCGCGGCTATCACTCGCCGCGCGGTCCTTTAACTCGGAGCATTAAAATGCCTCACGTTAAGGACACATGTTCACTTCTTGTAATTTTTATTTATTTAATCTAAATGAATCTACTTCAGGGTTAATCTATGTCAGCAGTACATCAAGAGGTTTGAAGGAACTACATGATTATTTTTACACCCTGTGTTGTATCGAAGGAAAACGTATCGATGATCTTGACGACACGTGTAATTTACCGTCTGTCTCAAAACACGTGATCATAGAGGGAATATATTTAAATATTAATAATAACATTTTTTACATAAAGGTGACATCATTTTATTTAAATAAAAAAGTGCTTTCTAGAATTTTCTAAAAGTCTCTTGCCTGTCTCTCTAGTAATCGAACTGACGAAACTGCGATAAAGTACCACCAACAGCCGTAACCAAGTTTTTTGGGACTAACACCCATATTCTAAGATGTTCCTTCAAAACTTACTCGACTCATACTCGACTCAGGGCGGCCTCGAAAACACCTTCAAAATTGTATTCTTAGACGCAATCTTGAGTGAACTTTCTGGTTCCTCGACGGAGTCATTACGTCTTAATTTGGATTATCTGCATCGCGCAAATAACGCTGCGATAAATAATTGTAAGGATTATCCTAAGCATATTCGATAAAGTCTTCAAAATTCATTTTTATCACATACGAACTTTGACACTTCCTTCCTTAAGGTAGGTTCCGAGGTATCTTGAGTTTGAAAGTTGATTCCTTACCTCGACTGAGGAAAAATTTCGAGTCGAGGACGTTTATGTCAACTTGGTTGTGAGTCGAGGTGGAGTCGATTCGAGTAAGTTTTGGAGGAACGTCTTAGAATAAGGGTGTAAGTATCTGCATAAGCAAAATAGGAATATTGTTGTGTTCACTATTATGAAATGAAATTCGAATCAAGCAATAATTCCATTTACAAAACCATTCTATTTCCCAAAATCTAAATGGCCAAGTAATTTAAAAAAATCCATTTTAACCGTCAGATGTAGGATTCGAAATTGGAAGCCATAAAGGCGGGAACCGACCGGATGTTGGACGCTCGGCTCCATCAGATCCGTATCACGACAGACTCCCGCCAACGGATTCATTTCCGGTCGACGGTTGCATTTTGAATTTTAGAACTCAATTTTGAACGAAAATAGGTCAGTGATGCGATTTCAAGATGGCGAGATAGTTCAGTCAATTTTGTTATAGTTTGTTTGTCGAGTTTTCATTGGTTACTGATTGATTTTTATAGAGGTACTAAAATAATGGAAAGGCCTAGTAAACGGGTCGCTAATGTAAGCGAATTTTGAATCGAAAATACAACTGACCTAGAACATTTTGGTATATTTTTTGCGACATTTAATCAATCAATCAATATCTTTATTGTGGATCATAGGTAGGTACATAATACAGGTCTTAAATAATTAAATTGAGCTCAGCTATGTCCCGCCCATAGGACATACAATAGTCACTTACAGGAAAGTTAAAAGAAATACATTAAAAATACATTATTAAGTTAAAGTTACAAATTATTTTAAAATTCATACAGAATTTAGAGGGAAAAAATAAACACAAGTAGGTACACATTAGTGGCTCACTGACCGCATCATGACTGAGGGAGACTGTATTGGTGCAGTGATCTGTCTGATAGGAAGTATTTTATAGAGTAGTAGCATTTCTTTACTAACAGTTTATGGAGATTCTTCTTAAATTTTGTTATTTCTGGAATTATTCTAGTAGGCCCCGGGATATCATTGATGATACGTGAAGCTGTACAAAATATACTCTCATACATTAAATGAGTCTTGCAAGCTACTGTGCGCAATTGGTCCTTATGCCGTATTCGAGTGTAATAATCATCATCATTTACAATTTGTATCATACGTAGAAATGATAAAAATTTACAATTTCATTAAATAGTAATGTGTGAAACGAGTATTTCCTATTCAAAATTTACATACCTACTTTAACATCACGTTTACGTTAGTAACTCTACAGCATTCGTGTCCTAAGGCCTACTGCATTGATAAATATGTCTGTACTAGCGGCCCGTCCCGGCTTCGCACGGGTGGACAATTTCCCCGTTTTTGTATTTCATTTTTTTTTTCATTTTTCATTTATGCTCCGCTCCTATTGGTCTTAGCGTGATGTTATATAGCCTATAACCTTCCTCGATAAATGGACTATCCAACAGAAACATATTTTTTCAATTCCAACCAGTAGTTCCTGAGATTAGCGCGTTCAAATAAACAAACAAACAAACTCATAAGCTTTATAATATTAGGTCCCCACCTATGAAATTGGTGTTTTTTTCTCACAAATAGAGAACCTCGTCACTTCTATGATTTAAAATATTCATCAATTGCTTGATATTATATCGAATAATGACCATCATAGACAACTACCAATGGTAAAAAAACCTTATTTACTTATAGTTTTCTAAACATAAAAAATACCTTAAAAATGACTCCTTTTTTCGTTAGCAGAAATGACCACTATTTTTGTTTTAACTTAACCAAAAAAATTTTTGTCGCATAATCTAAGTGGCATACGTTATCTTAGTTTTTAAAGATTAGTGCATAAAAGTTTTAAAACATTAGTGTTCATAGTTGTTAAATAAATTAAGAAAATGTTAGTATGAACTTCTTTAAAATTCTCCATACAAAACGCTGATTTCATAGATGGGGACCTAATATTAGTAAGGATAATATTATTATTAAAAAAAGGTATCAATGACAGATATAAATTCACCGCACTCCATGGAACGAAAAATATCATTATTTGGGTTTCTGTGGGTTTAGTCACTTTTTCAGTCGATGTAGAATTTCATCAATATAAACCAGAGGTCCCCAAACCTTTTTGTCTAGTTGACCACTTGTCACGATTTTTAGTTTTGGGTAGACCCCCTGCTTAGCTAATATTGCATTTATGCAAATTCATCGACTTCAAATGTGTTTTTGACTGATATCTAACTGTAGTGAGGTGTAGAGCGAAAAAACAATAAAAAAACACGTTCCCTCTTATTACGAGAGATGGACTAAAAAAAACCTCGGTTTTAAAATAGCTCCATCTCTTTTTTAACCCCCGACGCAAAAAGAGGGGTGTTATAAGTTTGACCGCTATGTGTGTCTGTCTGTCTGTGTGTGTGTCTGTCTGTGGCACCGTAGCTCTTAAACGGGTGAACCGATTTGAGTGCGGTTTTTTTATTTAAAAGCTGATTTTCTAGCGAGTGATCTTAGACATGTTTTATTAAAATCGGTTCAGCCATTTCAAGGTTATCAGCTGTTTTGTTAGCTGCGGTAGGGTTCTTAGACGCATAATGTGTATTACTTTACTTTCAAACATACGTGTGAAATAAAATTTGAATCATTCATGTATGCTATATAACTATGCAAGATTATGAAATTCTTGGTCTGATGCTGCAGCCAGGATAACCAGTGCACTAGTACACTTTTGAAAAAATAATAGCAGATATGTCGTGTTTGGATTCGTTTTGATCAGTATTTGATTCTACATGCAATTCAATGGTGGCGACATGATGAGCTGATGCTGCAGCCAGGATATCCAGCACACTAGTACACTCTTGAAAAAATAATAGCAGATATATGTCGTGTTTGGATTCGTTTCGATCAGTATTTCTTAGCTATAATTTATGAAGATCTGTTCAGGCGTTTAAAGATCATCAGCTCATTTCCTGTTTGACAAAAGGGTCTTACCAACTTTCACTGGTCCGATTGATTTGAAATTTGGTGTACTGTTACTTTGGTGGTATTTCCAAGACATGGCAACCTTGAGCTGATGTTGCAGTATCAAGTAGTCTGCAGGATACCCAACCCCTCAGCAACTTATAGCAGATATACCTAGCATCTTTGGGCTCATAAGAATGGTCTCAATGATTAGATGTTAGATAGATGATGGTGTCTACTAGTAATTTAAAAAGTATTAAATAATAATTAAATTAAAAATTAAAAAAACCCCCGACTCTAAAAAGAACCCCAAAAAAGTAAAAAATAAAATGTGTTTATTGGCCATTTAACTTTATTAAAAGTACCTAGTAATATTTTGATTCAAGCGTCGTCACGTCGGGGGACCGCTAACTAAATAAATTAAAAAAAAAAACAGAATACAAAAAAAGAAGCTTGGTAATGATAATTTACTTAGCGGTCCCCCGACGTGACGACGCTTGAATCAAAATATTACTAGGTACCTACTTTTAATAAAGTTAAATGGCCAATAAACACATTTTATTTTTTACTTTTTAGGGGTTCTTTTTAGTGTTATATGACGTTAGCAAGTGATGGGTATATTATATATCTGGGTTTATCTTAGTCTTGGTTTAAACCACTTTTTATAATAAGCGAGGTTAAGTTTTATACATTTAAACCCACGACAGTACCTACAATACTACTATCGTCGTCGGTCTGTTTGTTACGTTTTCAGGTAAAAACTAAGCAAAAAATCATCTGTAATGTGGGTTATTCCATTAATGGAAGGCAAAATTTAAGTCACAACCTGCTTAAATGAGATCCACTATCGTGGACCCCCGATTACATGTCACGGACCCTCAATTATTAATTTCACCCACATGGACCCCTTTTAGGTCGTCGTCGACCCCTGGGGGTCGATATAGACCACTTTGAGTATCACTGATATAGACAATGGCCTACTTATCATCTTTTTAACCGACTTCCAAAAAAGGAGGAGGTTCTCAATTCGACTGTATGTTTTTTTCTTTTTTTTTTGTATATTTGTTCCGCGATATCTTTGCTAATTATGAACCAATTTTAATGATTTTTTTTTGTTTGAAAGAGTGTTCTTTCGAAGTGGTCCCATTTAAATTTGGTGAAAATGTGATGAAGAACTTCGGAGCTAGACAATTTGAAGTCGCTTTTTATTTAAAAAAAAGTTTAATTATTAATTTAAAGATAATATCTTTTTACAACTTAATTTTGTATTCTGTAGCATTATAGCCTAATATCTTCTTTAAATACCTAAAACCAACACTTTTAGCTTGTGGTCTCAGTGGCGTGCATGGTTACAATAAGATTCTGCAATTGTACTTGTAGCGACGTGTTCAAATCCATCGGTGAACACGTCACTACGCGTTTGGTTTGAACACGTCGCTACAATTAAGTCGCGGTGAACACGTCACTACACGTCTGGTTTGAACACGTCGCTGCAATTATGACGCGGTGAACACGTCGCGACAATTAAGTCGCAGTAACTGATCGCAACCGTGCACGCCTCAAGCTGGACGCGTTACTCATCTAATCATCACTATTCTTCTCTCTCTCTCTCTCTCTATCAATGAAGAAAATAATAATAAATACTCAATCAAGACTTGGCACACGAGGTTGTCGACATGTGGGAGGTTGACTCAGCAGTCATTGTGCCGATAGTCGTTACGGCCAATGGCTTAATAGCCAAGAGCCTCGACCACCATCTGACGAGGCTCTCGTTGGGCAGCTGGGTCAAAGGCCTGATACAGAAAGCGGTACTTCTGGACACGGCACGTATTGTCAGGAAGTTCCTCTCTCTGAGGCCCTGACCACCGGTAGCTTGGACCCTGTTCCCGATGCCGGTGGGCTACTATTTTTTATATTTTTAAATGTTTTTTATATTTTTTGTAGAAATATTTAAAAATATAATTTATATGTATATAGAATGAATAAACGAAATAAATACTCATAAAGATACTCTTCATGAAACCCTGTCACACATTGCGTCCAATAACTATAATAGGTTCCTACCTATGTTGGTATTCTGTGTTGGACGTTCATATTGACGGCTACCTTATTTCCGGTTCTCAGCTCCACTTTCAAGCTTTTATTCTAAATAGACAGTTTGCACTGATATGATAGGATTGTATTTATTTTTTCTATTTGACTGCTTATCGTGCGTTTCTACGTAACCGGACAGTTATTCGCGAGACTTGAAGGGTCTCCAACCAATGGGGACGAGAATAAAATACTTAACCTAAGCTAACTACTATTACTACTACTAACAACATGACTAGCTAGCAACAACAGCACTAAAAGCGACCCCTAATGGGACTCAGACCTCGGCTTAGGGCGTTGCTTGCGAGAGGACTGGGAGGGAGACAGCTTGATGAGGGCTGTATTAACGGTGTGACTGCGGAGTCAGAAAAGACGACCGGCTCCGCGGCTGCGGCGGGTAAGCACGGTGGATCAGGGTGATAGGGTTGTCTCTAGAATATTACGTTAATATATATAATATTACGTTATTATATTAATATTATGTATGTTCTTTATTTGAGTGTATGTATATATTATATTTATATATACAAGGTTAGTCGGAAAGGGGGTACTAAGCCGCGGGCCACGTAAAGTATCACTGATGACTATTTTAAAGCAAGTGTTAAAATTTCAAAATTCGATCAATTTTTTTTGCACGTAAATATATTTTTATTTTAGTTTTTTCAAAAAAAAATCATACCTGATTCAGTTATGAATTCAGAATTTTTTTTTCTAATCTGTGGCCCCAAATATGACCTAAATTGTAAAAACAGCTGATCATAGCTATGGACAGATAGATTTTAGCGTATTTTTTACGAAATCTTTGAAAAGCTATTTCTCTTAAACTATCGAGTTTTGGGGAAAGTTGTAGAACAAAAGTTATCCCTTATTATGGGTACTTTAACACCCTTTCGGCTTAGTACCCCCTTTCCGACTAACCTTGTATATATATTTAAAATATGTATATATATTATATTTATTATATTTACTTACTTATTTATTAACTTATATTATTATAATAATATACTTAGTGATTTAGTTGATTGTCGATTTTTATTAGGTTATACGTTTGTATGCTGCAAACTGCCCTATATATTTTTCTTGTCAATTCTTTCCATCCAAAGGTTGTCTGGAAGAAATTGCTTTAAGCGATAAGACCGCCATTTGTACTGTTCTTAATAATGTGTACTCCTTCTGTTTTATTTCTTTTAGTGTACAATAAAGTAATCTATCTATCTATCTATCTATTACATAAATATTCTAGAGACAATCCTAAGAAATAATTTATAGTACCTAATTGCTGCAAAATTTTCCAAAACCGAAAAACTAATCGGTTTGTTTACCAAAGGTAATATTTGCAATAAACTGTACTGCCAAAATATTCTTACATAACATAACATAACATCACGCCTATATTCCCTGACGGGTTAGACAGAGGTGTATAGTAACACCCGCATTTCGCCATTATGTTTAAGTACCATGTAATAGGGAGCGAGCCTATCGCCACCAACCGGGCACGAATTCAAACTCTGGGCTGTTACTGAGGAATTCCACACGGAAAAATCTAATAACACTACGCGACCTGGGGATCGAACCCAAGACCTCACTATCAGCAGCCGCGCTTACCACCACTAGATCAACAAAGCAGGCAGCTATCATTTTTATTGTGTATTCAACAAGTTTACACCTTGTCATATTCGGTTCTAAAACCGAAAAACTAACCGTTTTGTTTACCAATGGTAATGTTTGCAACCAACTGTAGGTACTGCCAAAATGTTCTTATAAAGTTTTATCAGAGAATTATTAAATAAAATGTGTATTTTTCGTATTATTTTTTACAGAGCTGTACACGTATTTTTGTATTTTTTTAATAAGACTCATTTTGGCTAGGAAATGTATAGAAATAAGCAAAATGTTTGCTTCAGTAGGGATTCAACACAGTATTATGCTTTTATAAACCTTAATGGTCAATCAAGATGAGCTGAAACTGTACTTGAAGAAATGGTTCAAAAGATATTCGTGCCTTGGTGGGCCACTTTTGTCTTTTAGCTACTAACCTAAAATAATGTTCAGCTACACGATGTCTGACTTCTTTTCGCGTATTTTTAATTTTGATTTGTTTAATTGTGAACTATTGTGCATTATTGTAAACGATGTCGAATACGGATTACGAGCGGGCCAGGAGCGATACAGAATATTGGCATCAAGTGTCCACCAAGAACTCCACCAAGAAGAACATAGTCTGTTTAGTTGTCGGCAATAAGATTGACAAGCATGCAGCACCCGCAAGCCCGAGATGGAATAAGATCGTAGGTGGTGCTTGTCACCAGCAAAAGCATTCCCAAGGAGGGTTGACGTCAGGCAGGCGGCCGGTCTTAAAATATAGCCGAAACATTTGTGCAGTATGATATGAGACATACTGCGCCGACCCCAAATAAGTTGGGATAAGGGCAGAAGGATGATGATACACGATGGCTGATGCATGCGTGCCGTCAGTTAGGACAGGTCGACTGAAACCTGCTATGACACTTTCCTCAAAAGGCCATTCCAGACGTTGCCCTACATTGTTACACTCACATAGTTTTTATACCACAATGTTTGGACTTTAAAACAGACCTTGATCTTTGAGTTTGTTTCGGCTTTTCTTCTCACAGCTAGTCAGATAGGAAATACCGAAATACATTGACTTGTAAAAGTGTCTGTAACAGATCAATTTACCGAAAAAAAAAACAATATGATTTAACAAATGCAATCTCTCAGGGTCTTGTAGTTAATTAAAAACCACGCAGATCATATGATTTGTAAGGTTAAGTTGCGCTTGCCGCGGTCAGTCCGTGGATGGGTGACCATTCGTTATACATCGAGACCCCTCCGTGCCTCGGAGAGAACTTTAAACCGTCGGTCCCGGGTGTCATACGAATACCTATGACAGTCGTTACGGGAAGTCAGAAGCCCAATAGTCTGACAACCGGTCTAACCTTAGGATACCAGCAATGCCCAGTACTGGGTTACAGAGGTCTGATGGCAGTCGCTCCGTGTAAAATACTGGCATTCAGCCACATTTGGTTAGATTGAAAGCTGATTCCAATTTACTTGGAAAAAGACTAGGCTTAACAATCTCTCTTCTTCTTTTCGTGTGATTAGTGACTAACCTGGTATCAGAGTTTATGCCACCCATGGGGCTCTGACTTGGCTTCAGATGCCGTCGAGAAATATCTCTCAGGCATGCCGGTTTGCTCACGGTTTTTTGTTTCACCGCTTTTAAGCAAGTGATAATTATACAATATGCACATGAATCCGAATAGTAAGAGGTGCGTGCCTTGGGTTCGAAATTGAGACCTATGACTTGTCAGACCGACGGTCACACGACTAGGCTATCAGTGCTGTGTCTTCCTCTTAGCCTTTTCCCAATTATCTTGGGGTAAGCTTCCAGTCTAACCAGATGCGGCTAAATACCAGTATTTTACACGGAGCGACTGCCATCAGACCTCCGTAACCCAGTAACTGGGGAATGCCGATATCCTAAGGTTAAACCGTTTGTCAGACTTTCAGGCTTCTGACTACCCGTAAGACTGTCATAGGTATTCGTATGACACCCGGGACCGACGGCTTAACGTGCTCTCCGAGGCACGGAGGGGTCTCGATGTGTAACAAATGGTCACCCATCCACGGACTGACCGCGGCAAGCGCAGCTTAACCTCGCAAATCGTACGATCGGTGCGGTTGTTATTTAGCCACGAGCCCCTCCGAGCTATTAGTACTGTGTGTATCTTTCAAATTATCGTTATAACATAATAAATGAATGAAAATGTCCCTCGTTTTCGAAAAAATAAGGAAGAACAGACACGTATTGTAATCGACATTTGTTTCGTATAAAAATTCCTTACTCTAGCTAAGTGCATCACTATTTAGCTAGTGAGAAATTAGATTACGATGTCTGCTAGGCTTTCGCTCTGGCTAGGGGACGGTAGACAACGATGTAATGAGGCACACAAATAGAAGAACTGTTGTATCCACACAAATCCCTTAAATAAACTTTCAAGTTTATATTTTTATTTTGTAGTACCCCTGCAGCATCAGGATTTGAGGATTGAGTGTTGAAATGATTATAATGTTGTATTGTTATGGGAATTGAATTCGTGTGCGAAGTTTCATGAGAATCAGTTAAGCAGAAGTAGTTGAAATATCTGTCACAAAAAAAAAAAACTGTCTTACCAATCATAATTTTATCCCAAAATAAAAGACATTGGAACAAAAATAGAGAGTCAAATCTAATTATAAAAATGTTGCCAAACCACAGACAAATCACAACCGTCAGTCAATTTGAAAGATTTCATTGGTTTGTTTCTTTGTTGTCAATGAATAAACAGTTCGGCTTCGTGCGGTTACCATTGAACGCTTCTGTTAGTAGAATTGGCCCACTGTTAGGATAAATAATAATTGTTTATTTGCCAAAAACAGTGCTTTAAAATTCCTTAAAGTCTACATCAATTACTAATTTTACATGCATTTTAAAGGACACAAAGGAAACATTTTGCTTATGAACTCCACACTAGGTCGAGCCTGTCTCGTGGAGTCCATAGGTGGTATTACAATGTAGAAATGCGCATTACGAAACAATAGTGTTGCATTGTTATTGTTACAGTCAAGAAGCACATGAAAGAATGGTGACATTTTATAGTATTTAAAAAGAAAATATTAATTTGAAATAAAAAAGAAGTAAAAAGAACACAAATAATTTTGAGCACAATGTACATACACAACAATAAGTGTATGTGATTGCATGGGCGTCTGTGTATGTATGTATTTATGTTGGGTGTGTGGAATGTGTTATGAAATTACTCTTAAAAAAGATTCGGATTCACTATAAACTAGGAAAATAAACAGTTGCTCCATCTTTGAACCGAGTAGTACTTTCGTCTGAGACACCATCATAGGAAATTTAATGCGCCCCTGTCCGTCTGAGTGAATGTAACCCTTAAGTGTTATATTGGTAGTAATCGTAGCATACAATATGGCTACATACGTACCATAGTGCGTTAAATTAACAATAGTGGGTACAAAACGTACCACTATTCAGTGACTATCATAGGGATACCGAGACATGGTTATCATGGGGTAACAGGAAATAGAGTATTAAAATAAAATCATTTTTTTTACAAAAAAATTAAACCGACTTCAAAAAATAATAAAATAATTACCATATAAAATTAACAGTTTCAGAAGTCGGTGCTGATCCACGCTGAACCAAATTGAAGGCACCGACTTCTGAAACTGTTAATTTTATATGGTAATTATTTTATTCTTTTTTGAAGTCGGTTTAAATTTTTTGTAAAAATATTTTTATTTTTTTCATTTTAGAGGCCTTAATTAAAACTTGGTTGGACCTACTAAAGACGCTGCTCGTAACATAATCACATCATCACAATATGCGTACTGTTCGTCATTGAGGAGTTCCATTGTCTATCTCCGAAGTTCTTCATCTGATCTTCACCAAATTTAAATGGGACCAACTTCGAAGTATACCCTATCCATCAAAAAAATAATCATAAAAATCGTTTCACAATTGGTGAAAATATCGATGAACATACACAAAAAAAAAAAAAGATACATACAGACGAACATAGTAACCTCCTCCTTTTTGGAAGTCGGTTAAATGAGCAATAGTAGGTACAAAATGTACCACTAGACTATCATCTTATTCCTCTTATTCCACACTAGGTGGGGTCGGCATAACATGTATTTCGTAAATCCATGTTGTTAGAGGTTTTGGCTTATTGTTTTATGACCGGCCGCCTGCCTGACATCAATCCTCCTTTGCGGTACCTAGTCATGATTATCATGAGAATAGGAAACAAAATCACCTTGCAAGGTTAGTTGGAAAGCGGGTATTATTCCGAGGACAATTTAAAGTATCACGCTGGTATGATCAAGCTATTAATTTGTAACCATAAAATATTAGGTCCTAAAATGTAAATCCAGCTGATAATAGGGCTGCCCTAGCGTATTTTTAATGAAATGTTAGAACAGCTATTACTTAAAAAAAACTTTTGTGGAACTTTAGGTTTTAATTAGCTTCACTTCGTATATTTGTTTGTTTGTTCGACAGATTTTTCAACTACTTCTACTTAACTGAATCGCCCAAAACTTCGCACACAAATTCAATTCCTATGACAATACAACAATATAATCATATCAACCTTCAATCCTCAAATCCTGATACTGCAGGGGTACGTAATTTAACACCCTTTCGGATTAATATCCTTTTTTAACCGACTTCCAAAAAGGAGGAGGTTACTATGTTCGTCTGTATGTATTTTTTTTTCTTATTTTTTTTGTGTATGTTCATCGATATTTTCTCCAATTGTGAACCGATTTTGATGATTCTTTTTTTAATTGATAGGGTATACTTTGAAGTTGGTCCCATTTAAATTTGGTGAAGATCTGATGAAGAACTTCGGAGATAGACAATGGAACTCCTCAATGACGAACAGTACGCATATTGCGATGATGTGATTATGTTACGAGCAGCGTCTTTAGTAGGTCCAACCAAGTTTTAATTAAGGCCTCTAAAATGAAAAAAATAAAAACATTTTTCAAAAAAAATTTAAACCGATTTCAAAAAAGAATAAAATAATTACCATATGAAATTAACAGTTTCAGAAGTCGGTGCCTTCAATTTGGTTCAGCGTGGTTCAGCACCGACTTCTGAAACTGTTAATTTTATATGGTAATTATTTTATTATTTTTTGAAGTCGGTTTAAATTTTTCCAACCGTTCGTTCTGCCTAGTCTTCACCCAATTATTTTGGGGTTAGCTTCCAGTCTAACCAGATGCGGCAATACCAGAATTTCACACGGAGCGACTGCCATCAGACCTCCGCAACCCAGTTACTGGGCAATGCTGATATCCAAGTTAGACTGGCTGTCCTCTTTCCAACCAATCTATACTAATATTATAAAGCTGAAGAGTTTGTTTGTTTGAACGCGCTAATCTCAAGAACTACTAGTTGGAATTGAAAAAATATTTTTGTGTTGGATAGTCCATTTATCGAGGAAGGTTATAGACTATATAACATCACGCTACGACCAATAGGAGCGGAGCATAAATGAAAAATTTGCAAAAACGGGAAAAATGTCCACCCGTGCGAAGCCGGGACGGGCCGCTAGTGTTATAATATATTTAAGTACAACACACATAGACAAAAATTAATAGCAATTATTGGAACAATATTGTTCCATTAATCAAATTATGGGAGAGCAACGTTAACAAGTCGCGGCAACCATTGCAGATAATAAATTAAAAACAAATAAAATCGGCTTTCTACACACGTGCGACTGCGGGGAACTTTTATGAGAACTTTATTAATAGTGTTATAGGAAAATAAAATAATATTTGTAGCAATCGAAATTCGCGAATGTTACGTTTTATGTTATATCACTTTACTATTTTTAATATACAGGTGTAAACGAAAACATGTAATTCCTTCAAACCTCGTGATGTACCTACTGCTTACATAGATTAACCCTGCAATGGATACTTTTGGATTCAATAAAAAAAAATACAAAATGTAAACATTGCTCTTAACGTGAGGCATTTTAGCGCCCGAGTTAAATAACCGCGCTGCGAGCGATAGCCGCGCAATTCGCTCGGGCTGCTAAAATGCCTCACGTTAAGTACACAGTCATGTTTACTTCTTGTAATTTTTTTTATTGAATACAAATTTATCTCGTGCAGTGTTAATCCATGTCAGCAGTACATCACGAGGTTTGAAGGAATTACATGATTTCGTTTACACCCTGTATAAGGTCCAACCAAAATACCTGGAGAAACTTTCTCACATGAACACTGTAGCAAAAAATGTGTCATCAGTATTTAATTTTATTAATAAGTTCCCATGATAAATAGATCGTGTAACACCACCTTTATACAAACAACCAACAGTTTCAGCAACGAACCGTTAACAGTCAGTTTCAATTTATGTGCCTCTGTTATCAACTCATTATTTTGCGGCAAAAATGGCGGAGTACTGTAACGACTGAAAAGTCATATTTTTAATTTTATTGGTACTTCACATTTGAAGTGTGTTAAACTAATGGGTTTTTTATTTAACACCATTGTTTTTATTGTGGAAAGGTTAAAAAAATAGTAAGTCGGTGAATCAGTTATATTAGTAGGTAGTAGTAGGTACAGAAGGCTCAGCACGATTTTTTTTTAAACGTACCCCTTAATAGTATTTCTCCTGTATCGTGGGTGCGTTTGCAGACACAAACCTTCACATGCACAAACGCCGAGACCCGGAACAACTATCTGTAGGCCATACATTTTTTTTCCGTGTGGGAATCGAACCCACGACCGATAGCGCACTAGCCAATCGCTCAGCCACTGGACCAAACGTGTCATCAAAGTCTTAGTGCTTGTTTATTACGGATTACTTACATAATTATCACTTAAAAAATCTTTTAAATTAATCGTTGGTTGAAATCATAATAATGTCATGGGAACTGAATTTGTGTGCGAGAGAGATTTCAGGAGAATCGGTTAAGCAGAAGTAGTTGAAAAATCTGTCGCAAGATTTGAAACAATTATACGAATTGAAGTTAATTAAAACCGTTAAGAGGAAACGCGGGTTGCAAAATATAATTTGAAGAAAAGGTTTTTAAGCGATCTATTTCCGTCCCACATCTACCGCAAGCCTTCCCAATTGGGCGCAAAAGAGACAACTGCATCTCGGACTGATTTCTCCTGTGCAATATTAGCGAAATCGTACATTCGAATTTCCCTGTTTCCTTCTTTAAATCTGGACCGATTTTAATATCTTTTCTGTAATAATTTAAGAAAGGTTTTGGTTATGTCTACATGTTTTTTTAATTTTTTTATATTCGTCAAATTTGTTTGCCAGATGTCTGAAAACGGTGGTAAAACGTGTCGATTTTTGTAAAATATTAACGTTTTCAGTTCTTTTAATAGTTAATTTATTGACAAAAACAAAACATAGAGACATAGTGGTGATAGATATACAAGGTTAGTCCGAAAGGGGGTACTAAGCCGAAAGGGTGTTAAAGTACCCATAATACTGGATAACTTTTGTTCTACAACTTTCCCCAAAAGTCATTAGTTTAAGAGAAATAGCTATTTAAAGATTTCATAAAAAATTACGCTAAATTCTATCTATCCTCAGCTATAATTAGCTGTGTTTACTTTTTAGGTCATATTTGGGGTCACAGATTAGAAGCTCCATTTTCTGAATTCGTAACTAAAGCAGGGATGAAGAATTTTTGAAAAAAACTAAAACAATAATCATTTTGAATGGAACATTTTTTAATCGAATTTTGAAATTTTAACACTATCTTTAAAACAATCATCAGTGATACATTAAGTGGCCCGCGGCTTAGTACCCCCTCTCCGACTAACCTTGTATATCATGTGGTAAAAAATATTTGTTCTAGTGACATTATCCAAGGAGGAAACTGAAGACTACACTTGTATGGACTAAATGCCGACCGCATTACCTCTTAAAAAGTTACTAATTTTAGATAATTACTTTCGTGAATGATATAATATTCATACTTAAGTGTGTCAACGGTTTAAATCTGGTGCACAATTCCTCGCGACATCGGCCCTTGAGGAGCTTATGAATAAAGCCTTCAATTGAATCCGAAATCAGACGAACCTTGTCGAAATATGCACGTAGGTTAAACTGTTTACATCCTTAAGCAAAGACCTAAGGACCTAAGATGTAAGGAGTACCTTGTATCCATACAAGAGTTTACATACGTTCAAGTCTATAATACATTTTCTCCCATGCTCTTAACATAGATCTTAACTAGATAACATATGAACTAAAACATTGTACGATGCCGCATAGGAATGCGTTTAATATTTTGCTCCTACGATATACCATACGGGCATACTGTCCTATAGTAGGGTTGTAAGAAGTCGATAGTACCATTTACTATCGATGTTTTTACCTTACAGGAGTTGTTAGCGAAGGAAAACTGATTTGGGAGTTCTAAATTAAAATGTTGTTTTTAGGGTGTAAGACTAGTGTTGATCTTTTCTAGTACCTTTTCACGGATCTATCAGTAACTGCTTTTTAAGTTCGCACCCGTAAATCTGTCACTAGAGTATTTTTACTAAGTTTTTTAATTAGGTGCATTTTTTATGACCACAACCTTGATCAGTTCAAATAATACTTGTTTCATCTTAATACATTACAATATGAAATACACATTGGCTTCACTATCCAGTGTTCAGCAATGCTGATAAAAAACATGAGATAACAATTTCATTTCTCCGAAAATAAAAAGAAACAAAAATAAATCAAAGTGAAAGTATAAACACACTAAAAGTATCGACAATCCCATCCCTAAGAGGCGATAAGAAGGCAGACGGCGAAACAAAAGCTGTATCGATGCGAATTTCAACAATATCCGTGTAGAGCGTAAATCACGCGCGTCCGTCCTATTGTTTGTTGCCGCTCTGTGCACTCCGTTCGAATGGTTTGTTCGTTTTTTAAAAACTGATTTTATCGATATGTTTTGAAATTGATATGTTGGCGGCACTATGTAGGTTTATTTTGATATTTAGAAATATAATGAACTTAGATAAAAATATTTTATATTCTAGTGCAAGAACATTTTCATTCGTAAATATGCTAATGAAAAATATACTTATAGAAGCATGCTGAAGATCCCAGCCTAGGCACAAACAAGAGCTATCATCAGTTATAAATATTGAAATGCTGCATAATTAATAATTGATACACCTTATAGTCGATCTTCTTATTCTTCCTGCCCTTATCCCACACTAGGTGGGGTCGGCACAACATGTATTTCATAAATCCATGTTGTTAGAGGTTTTGGCTTATTGTTTTATGACCAACCGCCTGCCTGACATCAACCCTCCTTGGGAATACTCGTTGCGCCATCGCGCGGGTGACCCAATGTGCTTGCTGATATTATGCACTGGGTACCAAAATGATATGCTTGTCAATCTTATTGCCGACAGCTAAGCAGACTATGTTCTTCTTGGTGGAGTATAAACAAGAGCTATCATCAGTTATATTGAAATGCTGCATAATTTATAATTCATACACCTTATCGTCGATCTAATGAAATTATTATTCTCACTGCCCAGCGTGAGGTCAACAATTCAATGTCCTTTGAGAAAATGGATATTCAGCTTTACTGTCATAAAAATTATCAGTTGCAATCAAAGATCGTACCAGGTGATGAGCGATAGACTACACACAGCATCGAAAACATTTTTGATGTGAAACATCTAATACGGCGCTATGGGTGTGAGAGTGGCTGTTGTGTGGCGACGCTCGCGATGTTAGACACACGATGGCAGACCTTCGTAACTCGTCGGCTCTCTTCGGCTTGATTCGGTCAGATTTTTTTTATTACATTTAAATGAATTTCGATGTTTGACATCAGCCAGGCGTACCGCGACGGCTTCGTTCATTTTTTTGGAGACGTCATTTGTTCTTTCCTCACGATGTTTTCCTTCACCATTAACGCAAGTGACAAGCAAAATCTGTACCGCAGTAGAATTCGTAAAGTCTGTGGCGTGAGACGGGTCGAATTCAGACCCTTCACGAGCTTGCAATGCTTCGTCCAAATTACGTCGCGTGTTAAACACACAAAAGGCAGACGTACTCCTGGCGAAGTTTAGTCGCAAAATTTCGACAAGTGTCGCTGTCTGAATACGTTCCCACTAACTCCCAATTCAGTTCCTCAAACCACGTAACTAAACCTACCTCTCTGTTGCCAAAACACATAAAAGTCTGCTCTACCCAAATCACAATTCTGGTTAGTCAATTCCAGTTTTTTTTTTACTCTATTTCATCCAGCACCGTATGAACTGGTATCTCGGACAAAGCGATATGAGTGAAACAAAAAATAGAGGCTTTGTTTCTGCTGGTTTTGGATAGCGTCAGGCGAAATATGATGCAGAAATTTGTTGTTTGAATGTTTTTGCATGCGTGTCTATTGAACCATTTTTTGGGTATTTCGTGGTGTATGAAATTAGTATTTGACAAAAGACAGCAACATAATAGTGTAGGGGGTGAATCTCTCGTTACAGTTAGAGCTAATATCGGTCCGTCAGGATTACTGGCCATGGTAAATAAAGTAAATGAAACCAACATAGACTCTCCACCACTGAGAGTACTTATATTTAGGTTGGTAGTTACAGAAGATAGTTCAAAATATATAATAATAGCACAAGAGCAGAAAATAAGGACAAGCTAATCAGATATAAAAGGTCTGACGTCTTCGGCTGTTCTACATTTAGAATCCTCCAGCCATTTATAATCTACGTCACCGCGAATCTCTTAGGGAACTATTTAAAGGGATTAATATTATGACGGTACCTTGCCAATTCATTTATGAAAATATTATGTATGTAAGAAAAAATCTACATCTTTTTAATAAAATAAGCGATAGACATAACTCTAATACTAGAAATAAAGATAAACTTGATCGACCATTTTTCAGATTATCTAAAGTACAGACATCTTTTATGGGGTACTGTGTTAAATGTTACAACAAAATACCTTGTGATATATTGCAATTAAATGAAAGAAAATTTAAAAGTCATATTAAAAGTACACTTTGTAAACAAGCATATTACAAACTAGACGATTATATCCAGGATAAGAACGCTTGGAAACATGCTGGTCCAGCTCCATAGGACAATCTAGAGTCTAGACAAAATCAAACTGATTGCTATTTTAATTGTATAATTTATTTTTTTAAAGCCGTTTATTTTAGATTCTATGAGTAAGTACCTAAACTCATACACTGACTTATTACTTTTATTTTTTTGGGAAAACGTATACTTTTGCAATGTTTGTAAATATGTGAGCACCATGTACCTATCACAATTAATATGTCGTTGTTTCATTTTTTATTTTTTTTTACCTTTTGTGGTATAGTAATTTTATTCTAGGTGCATCGTTTTCTCATATAATTGTATAATTAATGTACCTATACAAAATACTGTAAGACATTTTAAAAGAGTAACGGTGGAGTTTCTTGCCCATTCTTCTCCATACGAAACTACCTTTTGGAAGGGGCAACTAGAATCAATTCTATTTTCTTTGTAACTTTAACGTTCAAAAGTGCCTTTTATGTGCCTAATTGAAATAAATACTTTGACTTTGACTTTCTATTACGTCAAATGACGACTGTTTTTATAACGTCGGGTACGTTGATTCATCTTGACGACTGCCCTCCTTTATCAACATTGTCCAGAGTTACCAGCTACCGACAACATATTGCATTAGTTTGCCTATGAAGATTTGTGTCTCATTCTTTTAAATAGTTTTGCAGCATTGATCGATCTAGTCACATCTACTAACTGCGTGCAATGGAACATAGTTAAAGACGTGTTTTACATTTAGGTGGAATGTGTTCGGAACGAGGCTGAAAGAGTTGTAATCAACAACCAGTATAATATTGATTTACATTATTACTGGTTTATGGAAAGTCTGACCAGTCTGACCTAAGGATATCGGCAATTACTGGATTACTGGGTTGCAGATGTGTCATAGCAGTCGCTCCGTGTAAAATACTGGTATTCAGCCGCATCTGGTTAGACTGGAAGCTGACCCCAACATAATTTGGGAAAAGGCCTCAGAAGAAGATACAATACAATACAATACAATACAATACAATACTCTTTATTGTACACAAAACAAACAAGAAACATTACTATAAAAATAGAGATGTACAATGGGCGGTCTTATCGCACTAGGCGATTTCTTCCAGACAACCTTTGGATGGACATGAAGTGCAAGAAAAAAAAGAGAGGTAGTTCACAGTGAGATTTCCGTATGTTCTTGGATTCGGATTGAACGCAGTGCACAAGCGCTCTCGCACATGACCAATGTAAATTCTATGTTACCAAAATATAATTTAAATTAAAAAATACAACACAAACTGGTCATTAAGTCTTACCGCTACAAATACTGCCCCTAAACTGAAATAAATGATTCATTTTGCGCCCTCTCTTTAAATTTTCCGCCTTCTTAAGCCAAGAGGCTCAGTAATGACGTTTACGGCTAACAATGACGTCATAAAATGAAGCCAAGCCGTCCGTAATATCTTTAAAAACGTCACACCTGCGCCCTTTACTATCAGTCTGTTTCGCGAACGAGTTTTGGTGTCTCGAAAAAATACCAATTGGGGGTATTGGTGTCTCGAAAAAATACCAGTTGGGGGAATTGTACATACCTTGCAATTTTCCCTAATGTATCCTTCCGCTAACCGATAAAGCTAATTTACCAGTGTATGGCAAAATACGCTAATAAATTGCCTTTTGTAGTCAAAATCACCAGTTTGGGCAAGCGATTTGGGGACTTGGGGTAATCCCCAGTTTGGTGACAGAGAGAAGCGTCAACAGTGTGAGGGGGTCTTAACAATCATCACACCGCTTGCCCAGCTTGGTGACTACGATAAATACATTATTTTCGGGAAACGCCATTTTCAGAGATTTTTGGCTCACAAATAAAATACAATAAACTTACCTATGAGTAAAAAAAAATGTTGTTTACATACATATATTCACAGGGTAAGCAGACGTGTTCTCCTATGATAGGAGTCTGTACACTCATGGTTCGCCTCTTGTATTAAGTCCCATGTAATAGGTGACGAGCCTATTGCGATTTTTCGGACACGATATGAGGCCAGTCAATTCGTCGTTTTTTCGGAAAAATTGTAGTAGGGGAATTTAGCTACGGTCTCGACTGGATAGGATTTTTAATTATATAAGGATATAAAAACTATGACCGAGCCAAGCTTGAAAGGACTCAAGATTAAGATTATAATGAATGTAAATGGCTGAAAGAAAGTATTTTTCATATAGAAATACCTCCTCTTCTATAATATTACTTTTTACGTCATTTTCGTTAGCTATAATTTTTTATGTTACCATTTTTAGGTATATTATTTGAGCCAACTCTGTAATTACAGAGTTTCAGAGCTCTAAGCATCTTTTCACGACTTACAAAAGGTATTCAGCGAAAATATTAAATGAAACACCCGTCATTTTCTGTCAATTAAATGAGTTTTGATGTACTATGATTTTTGAACAATAATTAGTTACTAAGAACAGTTTTATTTTTGGTTTAGTAATTAATTTGTCGATGCATTTATTAAGAATTAGGTAAAATAGATAATATTTATAGTTGGGCCTCATTCATTCATGAGGGGCTCGTGGCTAAATAATTACCGCACGGATTGTACGACCTGCAAGGTTAAGCTACGCTTACCGCGGTCAGTTCATGCATGAGTAACAGTTCGGTACACACTTCGTGTCTCGGAGAACACCTTAAACCGTCGGCCCCGGGTGTCTACCTATGACGGTCGTTGTGGACACTCAAAAGCCCGAAAGTCTACAATATAGCTGGGAAAACTCTAATGTACTGTACTTCGGAGAGTGTGATCAAGAACTCCACAACCTCATCCCACCGGCCCCCTTCTACCATCGGACACAGTTACCATTCCACCAACTCGCACTAAGCGCTTCCAAACATCCTTCATAATGCGCACTGGAAAAGAGTGGTACTCACTACCTGCGTCTGTGTTCCCGAACGCATTCAACCTGAATCTCTTCAAAGTTAGAGTTAACAGGTTTCTTCTGGGTAAGCTCACTCCATCGTAGACTTTGTCTCTGTCTCCTCTGACCTAGACTAGAGTCAAGAGCAAACAAATTTCAAAAAGAAAAAATCTGTTTGGGTATCACACAAGTTGCACCATGACAACCTCCTCCACCATCCGTATTAGTTTACCGCAGCAGGCCTTAAAGTAATCGATCCATCGGCTGCAAATATGAGGAAAATTTTCTATTCATAAAGTAATTGCAATAAATAACGGCCAAATACTCAAACGCTACTCAATTTTAAGTTGCCGTTAAGTCTCGTGCTGTCACTGTCACTCTAAGGGGAAGTAAGAGTGACAGCATGGATTTAAAGGCAACTTAAAATAGAGTCGCGTTTGAGTATTTAGCCATAATTGTATTATTTTGTAGTCGCATCAAATCACGTGATCCGATGCAACTCGGAACGAATCACGTAATTCGACGGGAATAACTCACAAATTATCTGCAAGACGTCCTACGCTACGAATACCGATTCGTGGTCTTCACTCAAACTCGATTAATCGATACTGCTCCCGATTCAACTATCTCGTGTTACCAAATGATAGTTCACCTCCACGACTCGCATAACCGTTATCCGAGTTCCATATACGAAACTTGTAATAAATATACCATAAGTAACAGTTTAAAAGTAAGGTAATATTTTCAAAAACAAATTAATTAAGCCTTAAACATATCGCCAGTATCGAATCGGACACTGCAACGTTATCAGTATAAAATCAATTTGAGAGCAGCGTATGCGACTCGAACAAGCTCGATACAGGGAGCTCTGATAGAGAAACTTGTGTGGTCTAATGTACAAGATGTAGCGGGTTTTGGCTTAAGTGATCGGTTATTATACCACAATGTCTGGAATATAAAAGAAACCTTGATCTCTGAGTTTGTTTCGCCCGCCAGCAATACCACGAAGACGAGGTCCGAGTCCAATTAGGAGTCGCCCTTAGTGCTGTTTTTGCTAGTAGTCATGATGTTATAGAGTAGTAAGTTGGCTTAATGTATTTTACTTCGTCCCTATTGGTTGGAGACCCTTCAGTTCTCGCTTATAACTGCCCGGTTAAGTAGAAGCGGTCCGCAAGGACCATCTACAAGCAATCTAATAGAAAATAATCACTTTTTAACAAAAATAAAACCGACTTCAAATTGTCTATCTCCGAAGTTCTTCATCAGATCTTCACCAAATTTGAATGGGACCACTTCGAAATAATATTTTTTCCAACAAAAAAAGAATCATTAAAATCGGTTCACAATTAGCAAAGATATCGCGGAACAAACAAACAAAAAAAAAAAAACACAGTCGAATTGAGAACCTCCTCCTTTTTTGAAAGTCGGTTAAAAAAAGAGTTTGTTTCGGCTTTTCTTCTCAGAGCTAGTCAGATAGGAAACGCCGGTACCATCTAGTCTTAAGAAAAACACTACATTGATTTGTAAAAGTCTCTGTAACAAAATTTACCGAAATAAAAATCATTTACCATTTATTATTGAATATACACTTGAGAGCAATGAATCCGGGTTACCAACATAAACCTTAATATCTCGGAAAACATTATTAAATGTTGTATAATATTGTTTTGTTTATTGATTCAATTTATTGCACCCGAGTTGTTGAGTCCCGAGATGTTGGTAGTTTTATTACATAAAAAAAAACACTTCTAATGATATAGAAGGTTTTATTTGAAGCAAGTTATGTATTTTAAAATCGACATATCTCTCTCTGATGGGGTACATCTACCAAGTGTAGAGGTTTGCAAGGTCTTTATTTAGTCGACCAACGCAATGTAACATAACATCACACCTTGTATATCCTTTGTGTATCCTTGAGATCATCGGAGAACTTGAAACTGAAGATGCCTATGCATTCCACAAGATTCTTTGACCATTCCTTCACTGTTCAGGCCATACGCTTGTGGAATGCACTACCTGTACCTGTAAGGCGTGCTCAGTCGTTGGTTTCTTTCAAAAGAATGGTTAAAGAACATTATCTTGGTTTATATAGGTAAATTATCTGTATATATAATTAATTATGTATGTATCCTATTTGAGTGTGTGTATATATATACCTATATATATATATTTAAAATATGTATTGTGATTATACCTATTATTTAGTTGATTCCCGGTTTTTAGTAGGTTGCATATTTGTACGCTGCAAACTGCCCTTTATACTTTTTTCTTAACTATTCTTTCCATCTAATGGTTGTCTGGAAGAAATTGCTTTAAGCGATAAGACCGCCATTTGTACTGTTAATTATGTGTATTCCTTGTTTTATTTCTTTTAGTGTGCAATAAAGTATATCTATCTATCTATCTATCTATCTATCTATCTATCTTGTATTCCCTAAAGTGTTCGGCTGAAGTGTTTTTAGTACACCCTCGTTCCGCCAGTTATGTTTGAGTCCCATGTAATAGGGGGCGAGTCTATTGCCACTAACCGGTCACAAATCCAGACACCAGGCTGCTACTGAGAAATTCCTAATGGAAAAACCGAATAACACTTTGCCCGACCTGGGGATCGAACCCAGGACCCCATGCTCAGCAGTCGCGCTTGCGATCACTAAAAAACAAGGCAGTCAGCAATGGCATATTAATGGACAATTGGTCCTAGAGTGGTCTTTAGGCACAAGTTGACTCCGTACCAGAGGGCCAACTCTGAAAATCGAACTACGACGTGTCGGCTGACAGATCGCACGGTTTCCAACCACAAAAGTGTTTCGGATCCGACGGTTGATTTGATTTTAGTGATTTGACATTTTGGCTTTCGTTCACATTGCTCTCAAATGTTAATTAACATCTCGTAGTTCGTTATCAGAGGATACTTTGATTGAATATTTATAAGTTCGATGTTCCACGTTGTTTCAATCCGATTCGAATCTTCAACGTTCATTTTTCGGAGCGGACCCTTAGGAACACTGTCGTCCTGTTATCAAGTACTTGTGACAAATGTTTCTGGCAGTAAGACGTCCGAAAGAAACCATCATATACGAAATCCTGTTGTTTTGATAACCCGTCTAACCATAGCATTCCGTTTCCTCCAGGCTGCGGAGGTCAGAATAGAATTCACTCTATTGAAAATTCTAAGTCGCTCCTGGTTAGACTGGAAGTAGATGCCTGCGGGCGGCGGGCCCGAGAAGGCGGCGTGCAGTGTTCCATGCGCCTTCTCGGGAGGATGCACAGAGGAGAGGTCCGCCCAGGGTTGGCGTACCGGGATCTGCCGGAGTTGCGGTGCATGCTTCTGCGAATCCCGCGACCCCGGCCGAACGGTCAGGAGGAGGAACACCGTTGGTTTTTAGGATATTGCAATGATAGAAATAAAACTGGAAGTAGATACCAACATAATTCCAAGGTCCTAGAAGCAGTAGTCCACAAACAAATTTCCTCCTACATTTTCAAAAATAGCGTCCTGTCTCGATTTCAGTCCGGTTTTCGGCCTGGACACAGTACATCCACTGCATTGCTTAAAGTCACTGAAGACATAAGATCCGGCATGGAGGATTCGAAGTTAACGGTGCTAGTCTTGATTGATTTTTCTAATGCTTTTAACACCGTTGACCACGACATTCTCCTAGCCATCTTATCACAAATAGGGGTCTCGTCGTCTTCACGTAATTGGTTTTCATCATATCTTCGTGGTCGCCAACAGGCTGTACGCGTTGATCAGAAACTCTCTGATTGGTGTAACTTGGTAACTGGCGTGCCACAAGGCGGTATACTCTCTCCTCTCTTATTTTCTTTATTTATAAATTCTATCACTAACGTTCTCAAATGCTCTTACCATCTGTATGCTGATGATCTGCAATTATACGCTCAATCTGGCATTGCTGATTTAAATGCTTGCATTTCAAATCTCAATGCTAACCTATTTGCCATCGCAGACTGGTCTTGCAAGTTCGGTGTTGCTGTTAATGTCAGCAAATGTCAGGCTATCTTTATAGGCAGTTCGTTTTACCTGAAAACCGTCAATATCAGCAACCTTATGCCGATTGTATTTAATAACACCATTATCTCACTGTCGCCACACGTAAAGGATTTGGGCTTGCATATTGATAATAGCCTAAGTTGGAACAAGCAGATGAATCATGTAAGTCAGAGTGTCTCATTCATGTTGCGATCTCTCTTTAGATTCAAACATTTCCTTCCATCTAGCAATAAATCACTCCTGGTCCAGTCCCTTGTGCTTCCTGTGATTGATTATGCGGATGTCTGTTGCTCTGATCTGTCCCAGGACCTTCTAAACAAACTGGATCGGCTTCTCAACAATTGTATTCGCTTCATTTTTGGGTTGCGAAAATACGACCACATTTCTTTTTATCGTTCTAAGCTTAAATGGCTTCCTATCCGCCAGAGAAGATCCCTCAGGTCTCTCTGTTCACTCTTCACCATTATTAATGATCCTAGTGCTCCAGATTATCTAAAAAATTATTTTCAACTTTTGGGTGGCTCTCACAGTCGTAGCCTTCGTGCCTCTGAAAATCTAATTCTACTCATTCCTTCTCACCGCACAGGTTTCATGACCAATTCGTTCGCTGTCTCAGCAATCAAACTCTGGAACGCGCTACCCCTTGATATGAAAAAAGCTCCGAGTAAATTCATTTTCAAACGTAAAGTTCGGGAATATTACCTAAAATCGCTGCAACCTTAGTCTGAATGAACTGTCCATCATAGTTATAAATATTTATGTGTATGTATGTATGTATAGATGTATAGGTTTAATATGTATTTTTATTGTATATAGATATATATAAAGTATATATTCTGTTAGTACTTATGTATTATTTTGTTTTTAATAGTTTTTATTTACCTTTTCAATATTTGTTTTAAATTCTTTTTTTGTACCTTTTTCGAAGTGCTTAATTTTTGACCCAAAGGTTGACTGGTAGAGAATGCCATTGGCATTAAGTCCGCCTTATGTACCACCAATTGAACATGAAGTTTAAATAAATAAATAAAAATAATTAAGAAAAGGCAAGGCTGATGACCAATGGACAAATACTCAAACGCTAGCCACTCTCTCTGTCTTAAAGCCTTAAAGTAACAGTGACAGCATGAGAGTTACCGGCAACTTAAAAGTGATTAGCGTTTGAGTATTTGTCGATATGACTTATAAGTAGAAGGCGTTTGGAATGTTTATAAATCTTCTTCGTCTTTTTATGTGGTTAGTGACTAACCTGGTGTCAGAGTTTATGCCGCCCATGGGCCTCTAACTTGGCTTCACGTGCCATCGAGAAATATCTCTTAGGCATGTCGGTTTCCTCACGGTGTTTTCCTTCACCGTTTTTAAGCAAGTGATAATTTATACAATACACATGTGGCGGCATCTATCACGCCACACGCGAACTACGCAGCATGACGAATGTCTAGCAGACAACAATGACGGCTATCAAATGAAATGTCACAAATCCTGCATCGCGGTATCAAGATTTGACACGCAGATAGTAAATATACAACTTCCCAACATCAAACGTTGGGCAGTGGCCCGCCAGACATAAGACCCGCCTGGTAGGAGGATCCTCCCTTTTCGTTGGAAGAACACCATACCTAGTTCCTCCACACGCACATGAATCCGAAAAGTCTAAGGTGCGTGCCTATGGTTCGGACTCGAAACCTATGACGTGGCAGTCCGACGGTCACACCACTAGGCTATCACTGCTTTTCTTTTAGCAATAACGTAAGTCTTTAACTTAGACCAGAAACTTATCGCGATGCTAAGAGACAATAGCGCCATTATTCCGTGCTGAGCGAGTTAACAATGAGCCAAACACTGATTAAGCGGTACTGTGCTGATCGTAAATTATTTTGTTCCTGCCCAGCCCTTTATGGGAGAATCATAAATGTTGAACGGCGAGCAATTGAAAATAATTGTACTTTGGGTTATTTTAGATAGGAATTTTGTAATAACCAGGACTAAGGAGAAAGTACCTAGCTTTCAAAAGCGTACACCTTCTTTTTGTTGTTTTACTATTTATTGTAACCTCTCAATTCTTCTTTTCGTGTGGTAAGTGACTAACCTGGTGTCAGAGTTTATGCCGCCCATGGGCCTCTGACTTGGCTTCACATGCCCTCGAGAAATATCTCTCAGGCATGCCTGTTTCCTCACGATGTTTGCCTTCACCGATACCGAACTTCTTAATAATAAGCTCTGAATAAAGTTATAACAAGTTAATATTTTACATCAAGACCACTCCGTGCTTCAAAGAGCACGTTGAACAGTCGGTCCCGGGTGTCATACGAATACCTATAACAGGCGTTACGGGAAGTCTTAGGATATCGGCATTGCCCAGTAACTGGGTTACGGAGGTCTAATGGCAGTCGCTCCGTGTAAAATACTGGTATTAAGCCGCATCTGGTTAGACTGGAAGCTACCCTCAACATAGTCGGGAAAAGGCTAGGCAGAATACATCAAAAATTGTATAGTTATACCGACGTTATGCAGCATGACTGTCTGGTTAGTCGCTTTACCAAAAATATTTTAAAACCATGAATTCTGCTCATCATTCTGTACAGCTTTTTCTATGGGATAAATACTGAATTCGTAAAAAAAACACTATTTAGAAAACATTGATTATTTTGTATGGAACAGCAGATTATTTTTTACGAATTCTGAGTCTGTCCCATTCCCAGTCCCATTCAGAGTTAATTTCGTTCAACATATCTAACCTCAACCTGAGGTTTCACTGACTATTATGGTGCGTCCAAACCTGACGAACGCGCCGCGAATGCGCCGTTCGCGAGCCGCTCGCAAACTGCGCGCGTGCATTTCATGTTCGTACGAAGCTCCCGCACCATCCGCGCGCCGCTCGCGCGCAAGGTACGCGCCGTACTCGAGCGGCGCAGGTGGTGCGCGCGTGCCGCTCGTAGAACCGGCCACCAACGTCTTCTGTTTTTCCTTTTAGTTTTTGTCAGTAATAAAATAGCCGATGCTGTAGCAATTATGCTAACGGCAGTCGTATGGTCCGACATTTTCGGAAGCAAATTCACAACTGAGGCTCATAGTTTAAACGCGAAAGAAGCAATGTGTGCACGAGCGGCGCGTGAACCGAGCGGGCGCTGCACGCGCGCCCCACTCGAGCCTTGCCGGAGTTGCACTAGAGCGGTGCACCAATCGTACGCTGTAACTTCACGCGAGCAGCACGCGCGCAGTTCGCAAGCGGCTCGCGAGCGGCGCAATCGCGGCGCATTCGTCAGGTCTGGACGCACCATTAGAGTAAAATTATTGAGTCAAGTATACACGGTCAGTTGCTATTTATTACATTTTGCACTAAATGCTGTATACAGAACGTAATTGACCCGCTCAAATCAAGTACACCAATTCAATTTGCTAACCCGTTGAATTCTACTACAACAATAGGTACAAACATTGTTGTTAATTGATTTTGCCAACAAATTTCAGCTTATTGAATAGATAATCTGATTATAACACCATTAACCACAATTTCTGGAATATTCTTGCATCAATTTGAGTGTGTAAAATGATTAGGTGAAGTGAAAAAGAAGTATAAATCGTTTTTTTTCTAAATTGCTTGCAGTTAAATGAAAATAGAAAGATAAGTTAAACATTCCAAATATAAAGTTTGTGATATACGCACATAATGTCATGTAAATATAACATAACATACATAACATCACGCCTGTATTCCCCGAATGGTTGGACAGAGGTGTATAGTAACATTAGTAACACCCTCATTTCGCCGTTATGTTTAAGTCCCATGTAATAGAGGACGAGTCTACTGCCATCAACCGCACACAAATCCAAACTCCGAACTGCTACTGAGGAATTCCTCACGAAAAAACCAAATACCTCTTTGTCCGACCTGGGGATCGAACCCAGGACCTCCCGACCAGCAGTCGCGCTTGCCAACGAGGAAGTTAACAAAATATAGGTAACAGACTTTTATAATGAACTAGCGACCCGTCCCGGCTTCGCACGGGTGGACATTTTTCCCGTTTTTGCAACATTTTTCATTTATGCTCCGCTCCTAATGGTCGTAGCGTGATTTTATATAGTCCATAACCTTCCTCGATAAATGGACTATCCAACACAAAAATAAGTTTTCAATTCCAACCAGTAGTTCCTGAGATTAGCGCGTTCAAACAAACAAACAAACTCTTCAGCTTTATAATATTAGTATAGATAATGCAAATGGTAATTTGAACAAAATGTAATTCATAATGCCATCATTATACACCGTACATATCTTTCAAATAAGCAATAACTGAATTGACACACAAGTAATATATAATATTACTAAAGCTAGCAAATGTAAAAGACCGTTCCCATTGCAAGTTGGTCGCAGCGATCCGCGATCGACGACACGTCACATCGACATCGTACGTGCGCTGATTTATGCGTGGACCGACGACACGGCGGTACCCGGCGATAAATATAATTGTGCCGCTCTGACCCACCCAGGGAGCGGGCTGCGGCAAGTGCGTAAGGGTCTTTATACAATGGGAATTGGAGTTTTGGTACATAGTTTTCATATTGATATTTTTAGGAGCTACCTCGTCGGTCTAGTGGTGGCAAGCGCGACTCCTGATCGTGAGGTCTTGGGTTCGATCTCTAGGTCGGGCAAAGTGTTATTGGGTTTTTCCGTGTGGCATTCCTCAGTAGAAGCCCGGAGTTTTGATTTGTACACGGTCGATGGCAATAGTCTCGCCACATGGGACTTAAACATAACGGCGAAATAAGGGTGTTACTATACATCTGCTCAACCTTTCGGGGATGGCGTAATGTTATGTTATGGTGCGGAGGTGGAAGACATGTCTTCAGTAGTTCTGCTGCGAATTTGACTCCTTTAAATGCTACAGTAATATTGGTTTCCAATCTAATATTTGATTCTGATGTAGTAGTTGTTCTTTGACCAATCGTTCTAATATTATGGGCAGTAGACCTAGTACGAACATTTTTGACGTATACCTAATATCGTAAACATATCGCTAATGTAAGCAAATTTTGAATCGGAAATACAACTGTCCTATAACATTTTGGTTATTTTTTTTGCGAAATGCACAATTTGTGTCATACATACGTACATAAACACACCTTTTTCCCATGGGGGTAGTCAGAAACAATAGAACGCCACATCTCGCGATCTATACATACTCCTTTCACTTTATCCACATTCATACATCTTGTCATACACGCACGCCGATTGAGACTAGGTACTACGCATCTGTATCATACATAGATATGTTTTTTTTTTTGTGAATTAATAGTATGTACGAAACAAGTATTTCCATTTCAAAATTCTTTCACATTAACGTTACTAATCTATACTAATATTATAAAGCTGAAGAGTTTGTTTGTTTGTTTGAACGCGCTAATCTCAGGAACTACTGGTTGGAATTGAAAAATTATTTTTGTTTTGGATAGTCCATTTATCGAGGAAGGTTATAGGCTATATAACATCACGCTACGACCAATAGGGGCGGAGCATAAATGAAAAATGTTGCAAAAAAGGGAAAAATGTCCACCCGTGCGAAGCCGGGACGGGCCGCTAGTGTAACAATATCCGTCTTAGGCCTATTTAAGACGCGACGTTACATTTGAATAATGTTAAACCCAGGAATTCTTAGTTATAATCACCTGTTAGCAGTGATAGCTTAGTGGCGTGACCATCGGACTACCAAGTCATAGACCTCGAGTCCAAAGGCACGCACTTCTGACTTTTCGGATTTATGTGCATCTTCTTTACATAGTACTAGCTGTGTCCTCACGGCTCCGCCCGTAGCCTATGTTACTCAGTGATGATGTAGCTTTCTAACGGCAAAAGAATTTTTGAAATCGGTCCAGTAGTTTTTAAGTTTATTCGTTACATACAAAAATATAAAATACAAATCTTTCCTCTTTATAACATTAGTATAGGTAAAAAAAGTCTGTCCCGCTGTCTGTCTGTCCCTATGTATGCTTAGATTTTCAAAACTACGCAACGGATTTTGATGCGGTTTTTTTTAATAGATAGAGTGATTCAAGAGGAAGGTTTATATGCCCCACATTACTGTCTACATTGCACCCGTGCGAAGCCGGGGCGGGTCGCTAGTATTGTATAATTATCACTTGCTTAAAAACGGTGAAGGAAAACATCGGGAGGAAACCGGCATGCCTGAGAGATATTTCTCGAATGTGAAGCCAAGTCAGAGGCCCATGGGCGGTTTAATCTCTGATGTTAGATTAGTCACTAACCATATAAAATCAAGATCACCTGTTAACTCAAAACTTACAGAAGATGTTATAAAACTTTAAATCAACGTATTTGTTCCGTTCCACAAACCTTGAAGTAATAAATTTCATCCTGAAATTTATAACAAACAAACGAATAAATATAACAAAGTAATTCTCATTGTGCATAAGTTCCTACAAACGACTACAGATGTACCACAAGCAATTGTACAGGAAGACAGTTACACCAAGTAAAGGAGGACCGTGCCTAACAATACTGGAATCCAGATCACACAAAATCGATCCTTAACATAAAGGCATAAAGACCAAACCGAATGTAAATATAACTTTGCAAAAGTTACTCCGTACTGTTGTCGAACAATCTTGTATTTTATTTTGTTCATACGATTTCATAGTTTATAAAATTAAATTCGAAATTCTAGTATGACAATGCCCGTTTCTCTTGTGTTATTTTCTATTTATGGTGTTCCTTCATTTATGCCTAGTCAGGTTCAAGTTTGACCCTGCCCATTTTGGGAAACCGATTGTTTGGAAGCACCGTTCACGAAATGAGTTGAATCACCACAAACATCACACAGTGGCGAAAAAGTGAGTTTTTCGTTTCAAATCAACTTTCCGGCTAGAGTTTAAAGTAAACAATACAACTTTATTTTAACTGTTAATGATTTAATTGTCTTTCAATTCCTCTGGCCGGATTTTCTAATTAGGACCTACTTTTTTTATTGTCTCCCTAACCTCTAAAAATTCAGACTTTCTTTCTTTTATTAAAAAAAACGTTGCCCCACACTAGAATTTCTCCTGTGTCGTGGGTGCGTTTACAGACACAAATCTTCACACGCACAAACATCCAGACCCGGAACAATTATCTGTAGGCCATACAAATATTTGTTCCGTGCGGGAATCGAACCCACGACCCGTTGCGCAGAAGCCGATCGCTCAGCCACTGCACCAAACGTGTCGTCTGACGTGTAGACTGATTGTAATATTTTACGATTGTGCTTCCTATGGGGGTAGAACATATAGTTAAACTGGTTTCAAGGGGGTTTTCGGGGTCGCTGTTACGAATAAGTTATCAGATAACTAAAATTCAAGACGGCGGATTCAATATGGCGGACAAAAATAGAAAATAAAATAATAATAAATAGAAAATCCGGCCAGAGGAATTGATAGACAATTAAATCATTAACAGTTTAAAAAAAATGTATTGTTTACTTTGAAACTCTAGCCGGAAAGTTGATTTGAAACGAAAAAGTCACTTTTTCGCCACTGTGCATCGCCTAGCATGGTTATCAAGGCTGTTATAAACGAAACCGGCAATTAAACAAATAACTAGCATGAGTGTACTAATGCCAGTGCGACCGGTTTTCTGGAACTGAAAGCAATTAAGATTATCTTAGTGTATCTAGTTCAGTAGGTCTAGCATGAATGCTGTCGAGCTACCAATGTAAATCTATATCTATACTAATATTATAAAGAGGAAAGGTTTGTATTTTTATATTTTTGTATGTAACGAATAAACTTAAAAACTACTGGACCGATTTCAAAAATTCTTTTGCCGTTAGAAAGCTACATTATCACTGAGTAACATAGGCTACGGGTGGAACCGTGAGGACACAACTAGTGAATTTTGAATAAGTGAATTTTCAATCAAAAATACTCATTTTGCACATACTATTTAGTTGAATTGAAAACTTTATTCATATAATAGCAGAGATAGCGTAGTGGTGTGACCGTCGGACTGCCAAGTCATAGGTCTCGAGTGCGAACCCAAGGCTCGCACCTCTGACTTTTCGGATTCATGTGCGTATTGTGTAATTATCACTTGCTTAAAAACGGTGAAGGAAAACATCGTGAAGAAACCGGCATGCCTGAGAGATATTACTCGACGGCATGCGAAACCAAGTCAGAGGCCCATGGGCGACATAAACTCTGACACCAAGTTAGTCACTAACCACACGAAAAGAAGATTCATATCTATGTATAATAAAAATTGTGCTTCTCGCAAAAAAATAAACCAAAACGGTATAGGTCAGTTGTATTTTCGATTCAAAATTCGCTTGCATTAGCGATTTGTTTATGAGACTATACGTCAAACGTTCGTGCTAGGTCTACATTGTATGATGGAAGTCATCAGTGGAAGATACTCAGCTGGTAGGTACTCAAAACAAATATTTTTGGTCGTTATTATAATAGCAATAAGAGTTAATTCGGCCTGCACAATATTGCACAAGTGTAACTTACATAACATTGTCATGAAAGAAATGCATTCGTGCTCACTTTTTAGCAAATATAAAATTGTAACATATTACAATTTACGTACAATATACGTCACAGATCACCTACAATACAACACAAGTACATTATTGTACACCTACATGATTATTAACCGCCTAGAGAAACCGATTCACAGATCAACCTTCATCATTTTACTGTATCGCAATGCTGGAGGTAAGAGCGTTGCATATTCCATAACAAGGAAGTAAAGACTTAACCCTATTTTTATGTTTTGATTGCGTGTTCTGTTGTTGTCAGAAACTATAAATTACTAGCTATTCTCCCAGGGCTGTGTCCACGTAAATTATTTGACTACAGCGCCACCTATCGGATCCCAACACAACTACAAACCACCATATCGACAAAACAAATATATTGTGTAAATATGACTTCAACCGGTAAAGTCGTTTTCAAGTTATGGCGTGATCAAGGGAAATAGGGATCCATTTTGATATTGTAATACTTTGGAAATATATTGAATTCGTTTTATTAACATTTTTTCGTGAATTGACAATTTACAAGGTAGCTAAGATTGCGGCAGACACACGATGACACGAAATTCTTTGAGTAATTTTTTATGATTATTTCAATAAATAATCTTATCAGATAACAATGTCCTTTTAATCAATGCTATTACAAAATTATCACCAAATAATGTTACGAAATCGGAGTTGATGTCTGTCATTGATTCAAAATGAATTTCAAAAACGTTTTATTTATTTTTATAATATTAACTACTGCTAGTGCTATAAAGAAAAGTTACGATGGTTATAGTTTATACAAAATTATACCAAAAGTTGACAGTGAGGTGAAAATTATAGAAGAAGTACAAAAGAAGAGTCTTGGTGAGTTCTGGAGTGATGATGTCAACGTCAACGATGATATCAAGATCATGGTATCACCAGAAAAGCGTGAAGAGTTTCTCCAATATCTGGGAACTGAAAATATAGAAGTTACAGAAGTAGTAAAGGATATACAAAAGTAAGTACAGTAAGATTATTGTCAGCATTGATCAAATTAAAACTGATTGTAAACGGTGGGCACTTTGTTTCACAGTTAGCTTTACGGTTAAATTGTTTTATGTTTTCATATCATGACTATCACTATTATCATACTATTGAATATGAACCAGATTGAAACAGTACCTATTTTCTATTTCAGCAAATCTTATCAGACTATTAATTATGTAACTACTTTTGCTTCCAGAGTAATCGACGATCAACTAAACCCAGCCACCATAAGAACTTCTCAATCTTACCTATCCTACTCATGGTCAGCATACCATGACCTTGATACCATATACAACTGGCTTGATGAACTACAAACCAACCACCCGAATGTCGTCAGAACAGTTGTCATGGGCAACTCTGTAGAAAACCGAGAAATCAAAGGAATTATTATTAACCATCATCCAGAGAGGGCTAATCCATTATATGGAATATTGGAAGGTACACTTCATGCTCGTGAATGGATCTCTGCAGCGACTGTCACTTGGATTATCAAAGAATTCTTGACGAGTTCCGATCCTGAAGTCAGGGCTCTGGCAGAAAATTTTGAATGGCATGTCTTCCCTGTGGTTAATCCGGATGGATATGCTTATACTTTTAGTGATGTAAGTATCTTTGATCTTGATAAAAGTTTCCTTGAATAAATTGAATATGACCAGTTTATTCATAAAGTTCGTAAAATATCGTCTATGAATCTCCACCTCCTCAGGTGGCGATTCATAGACGATTCCAGCTTGGAGTGTACATGTGGTGCTGTTCCACAAACGATGGGACACCTGATATCATGCTCTGATACCTGCACTTTACAGGAACTAATGGACGCTACTGTTAACGCTAAACTCGTAGCTAAGTTCTGGGCCGACTCAATTTAGATTGCCATCGACACGCTAAGAAGAAGAAATAAAATATGTTTGAAACTTACAGAATCGTATGTGGAGAAAAAACCGCAGTCCAGCAAGTTCGACAACTTGCGCGGAAGGAGTAGACAATGACATGAGTCATGGTGTAGATCTGAATAGGAACTTCGATGTTGCATGGATGTGTAAGTGTAATTCCAACTAACTACGAATAGTTACAACAACATTAAAACGAAACATTTTTATTTACAATTTTACTTAATCGTTCTGCCTAGCCTTTTCCCGACTATGTTGGGGTCAGCTTCTAGTCTAACCAGATGCGGCTGAATACCAGTATTTTACACGGAGCGACTGCCATCCATCCTCCGGAACACAGTTACAGGTCAATGCCGATATCCTAAGGTTAGACCGGTTGTCAGATTTCCGGGCTACTGACTGACTAACGACTGTCATAGGTATTCATATGGCACCCGGGACCGACTGTTTAACATGCTCTCCGAGGCACGCAGGGGTCTCAACATGTAACAAACGGTCACCCATGCATAGACTGACCGCGGCAAGCGCAGTTTAAATTCGCAAATCGTATGATACACGCGGTAGTTAATTAGCCACGTGGTCCACCTTTATTTTTACTTAATAATTCTTGAAAACTTTCAGCAATAGGAGCTTCCCAAGACGCATGCACTAACACATATGCTGGTCCTACACCTTTTTCTGAGCCTGAATCAAGAGCCATTGCCAATTACGTTGGGAGTCTAAAAGAGAGAGGAGAAATTATCTACTATATCGCCTTCCATTCTTACACCCAATTGATCATTATACCTTACAGTCACGTATTCAGTGAAGATTCGCTGCTTTCTGGCAATTATGGTGACATGGTATGTATAGTTTTTGCTTGAATACCTTAACTTCTTCTTCTTCTCCCTGCCCTTATCCCACACTAGGTGGGGTCGCCACAACATGTATTTCATAAATCCATGTTGTTAGAGGTTTTGTCTTATTGTTTTATGACCGGCCGCCTGCTTTACATCAACCCTGCTTAGGAATACTTGAATACTTTAACTATACCATTGGAAAAGAATTCATTAGAGACAACTTCTCACGAACCCGCCTGACAAACTGTTGCAGCACCTATAAATATAAAAGGATGATCAAATCGCTAAGCAGGCAGATCCATTACAATGCCTACAATACTATGTTGTAACCATTGAATCTTGGATTCACTAAGGGACAAATGGAGCAACATGCTGTGGTACTTGACGTGGGACATCTACGTGAATGTCCCGGGGACAACGTCGTGGAGCAATTCGCTCGCACACACCTATGCCCGCTCTTGAAGCGGTGGCTTGCAACATGTCCCGCGTCACGTCACAATGTTGCGCGCGAAGTTGCTGGGCAGTGTGCAACGTTTCAGCGTTACGTAGACTCAATGGTGCGCGTCTTGTTGGGAAACATTTTGTCTCCTAGTGATATGATTAGATCATTTGAATTGGCCTTTAGCCTTTAACCTGTTTCCCATTGGGGTGCTTACATACTATAGATTTCCACCTGCTACGATCCTGACACATCCTTATCGCTTCATCTTCACACTCATTAATCTTCTAATGCATGCTCGATGGTTTAGGGAGCTACCAACCTGGCCTTTTTTACATTGAATTGATATAAATGATTTTAGCTGATTTCTTTTAAATTTATATTATTATTTTCAGTACGAAATCGCAATTAAAGCTGCGGATGCCTTGAAGAAACGGTACGGAACTGACTACCGAGTTGGTCTTTCAGCAAATGTTATGTGTAAGTAGTACCTATTATCTACTAGCACTTAGCCCGCGACTTCGACAGCGTGAATTTTCATACAAATTTATTATCCTCTGTTTCACCCCCTGAGGGGTAGAATTTCCAAACATCCTTTCTTAGTAAATGCCTAGGCATTTACTAAGAAAGGATGTTTGGAAATTCCCAATCGGAACCTACTATCCAAATTTCATGTTTCCAGCTTCAGTAGCTTAGGCTCTGCGTTGATGAATCAATCAGTCAGTCAGGACAAGTAATAATTATATATGTATAGATTGCTAATTCATGTGCAATATTTTATTGTCTGCTCTGTTAGTCTAGTTGTCGCAAGCGCAACTGCTAAACATGGGGTCCTGGGTTCGATTCCCAGGTCGGGGAAAGTGTTATTGGGTTTTTCCATTAGGAATTTCTCAGTAGCAGCCCGGAGTTTGGATTTGCACCCGGTTGATATCAATAGGCTCGCCCCCTAGAAAGGCGAAATGAGGGTGTTACTATAGACCTCTGCACAACCCTTCGGAGAAAACAGGTGCGATGTTATGTAATGTTATCGGCACTACTAGTCCCTGAAGTTTTGGTTACGTAAAAATCTATGTATGGCTGCCTAAGATAATAATATCAATTTCCAGATCGTATGAGTGGTGCCAGTTTTGACTGGGTCAAGTACGCACATAATGTCCCCATCACATATCTTTTCGAACTCCGTGACCTTGGAGAGTTTGGATTCCTACTACCAGCTGAGCAGATCGTCCCCACTGGTTTAGAAACGATGGATGCTCTGGTTGAGATGGACAAGACCACGAGAAGACTGCGTTATTACTACCCCTCCTCGGGGGCTTATAGCGTGTTTCATTCTACCTCTGTCATTATTTTAATGTTTGGTCTTTTCATAGCTATGTTTAATTAAAAAAAGAAGATGAATATTGCATTTTTCTAATCAAACATAATTATTCCCTTATAACCGGTTCCTATAAACAAAAACGATTCGTTTTGCGTACCAATGGTAGTATTTTTATTGCCAAACTGGGCATTATAAATAGTCCTGTGATAGCTAATTCCATATGGAAGGGTCTACTATGCAAAGCCATGAGGTATTTGCTTCATTATTGGTAAAGATAGAAGAGTCTCAATTTTAACCAACAACGTTTCGTAAATTATAGGAATCGGCCATTAATCTTAGTAAGTTAACTAAAGTCTCTAATTACACAACAATTGTAACATTATTGTGTTCATTGAATATTAACAATATGAACACTTATACCTCAGCAATAGTCTACAATTCATCGATATCTATGAACTAGATACGTGCGAAGACCATAAACATTAATGTCGTTAATAAAACTCAGTATTTTTAAAAGAGCTCTGAATATTGTTTAGCTTATGCTAAAACAAAAAAACAGTGGATGTAATACCTAACTTAATGACTATATTATACGTTTATCATTTTCATAATTTGTTTATCTTATTATAAATATTTATTAGTCTGGAGTATTTTCACAAAACTTATAAAACAATAAAAAAGTCTTATCATAAAATTCATGCTTATGTGATAGTGATAATATAGATTAGTATAATACTAAAGATTATCCATGGAAATCATTTCGTTTAAGACGTACGAAGGAGTAATACATAATGAAATTCAAAGAATTATTTTTAATAATAGCTGTAGCAACTGCTATTAATGCAGAATATGTTAGCTATGAAGATTATAAAGTGTACAAAATAGTACCTGGTTCTGACAATGAAGTACAAATACTTATGGATTTGAGAAAACAAAATGAATATTTCTTTTGGAGTGATATCGTTGCTCTTAACAGTGATGTAAGGATTATGGTAGCTCCAGAAAAACAAGTGGAGTTTGAGAATTATGTCGGTGGTGTCGGAATTCCTACTAAAGTCGTCATTGAAAATGTGCAGAAGTGAGTATGTAGTATTATATAACGTTACTTGTGGAAAATAAAATATCATTACCCGACTGCGTGTATGTGAGATTATATATTCCCTCGTAGCATCCCAAAGGCTGGATGGATTTTAATAAAAGAGGTGTCCTTATATTCGTCTTAATCCAGAAAGTGACTTATCCCGCCGTAATGTCGTATGAGTAGATTATTTTTTTCTTCTAAATACATCGATGTTGGTAGGTATCAAAAAAAGATCTCAATGAAATGCTTGTCCAAAACTTACACAACTTTTTTTAATGATCAATGATTTTTCAGCTTTCAGAAAAGTATCAATTAAATGTTTAGAATAGAGTAGTTTTTTTCCTAATTAATTGTTTATGGTAACAAGTCAGAAAATTTCAAAAAAATCGAAGAACCGACACAGCTCGGTAAATATTCAGTTTTGACTTCTAGTTAAGTGGACTTAATTTGTTGCTAATGACATCTAATATAACCCCTTTCAAGGAATAGATCGAATTTCCCTGTCATCCTGTACATAAAATAAAAATAAAGTAATCAATTAAAAACAAATGATAACGGTCAATATCTTGCGCTTGGAGGCATAGGTATATGTAAAAAAAAATATCTGATGTCTCCAACTGCTCGTTATCTTTCTATTTCATTTCGTTTCCATATTTTTGGTACGCCTGCGGAAAGGGCATTTTTTCAAAATTTTGATTAATGTATTGTTCTGCCTATCTTTTTCCCAACTATCTTATCTTACAGTCTAACCAGATGCGGCTGAATACCAGTATTTTACTCGGAGCGACTGCCATCAGACCTCCACAACCCAGTTCCTGGGCTTCCTTATCCTTAGGTTAGACCAGTGTCAGACTTTCGGATTTTTGACTTCCCGTAACGACTGCCATATGTATTCGTATGACACCCGGGACTGACTGTTTAATGTGCTCTCCGAGCCACGGAAGGATCTGGATGTGTAACGAACAGTCACCTATCCAAGTACTGACCGCGGCAAGCGCAGCTTAACCTCGCAAATCGTATGATCCGCGCGGTTGGTAATTAGCCGGGAGCCCCTTTTTGTTTAATGAATTAATGTATTGCCATTATTTAGACAAATCGATGCCCAGCTACGTCGGCCCGTCACCCGAAGTGACACCTACGCTTGGGATTACTACCAATCATTTGACGAAATCAACGATTGGCTTGACAAAGTAGTGGCTGATTATCCCAATATTGTCACCCCTGTCACAATCGGCACTTCAGTCGAAGGAAGACCCATCAGGGGTGTCAAAATTGATTTCAAAAATCAAGAGAATCCAGTAATCGGTATGATCGAGGGAGGCATTCATGCAAGAGAATGGATTTCGCCTGCAACGGTGACGTATATTATCAACGAGTTCTTGACTAGTACTGATCCTGATGTGAGATTAATGGCTGATAATATTGTGTGGCACATCTTCCCTGTAGTCAACCCCGATGGCTATGTCTACACCTTCAGTGATGTAAGTAGTTATACTGATGTTAGTGTTCTTTAGTTAAAATTCATTTAAGCAAAATTCCTATTTCGTTTTTTTATTATTAAGTATGTCTTCTAAAGCAACCATTTCGAATTTCATTAAACCAATTCATATCGGAGTAAGGACTTTGCAATGAATATGATAAGGGTCTTCCTCCTACCCTTTTCCCAACTATGTTGGGGTCAGCTTCTAAGCAGATGCGGCTAAATACCAGTATTTTACACAGAGCGACTGCCATCAGACCTCCGCAACCAATTAACTAGGCAATGCCAATACCCTAAGGTTAGACCGGTGGTCAGACTTCCGGGCTTCTGACTGCCCGTAACGATTGTCATAGGTATTTGTATGACACCCGGGACCGACTTTTTAACATGCTATCCGAGGCACGGAGGGGTTTCGATGTGTAAAGAATGGTCACCCATCCACGGACTGACCGCGGCAAGCGCAGCTTAACCTTGCAAATCATATGAACCGCGCGTTTGTTAATTAGCCACGAGCCCCTCCAAATATGATAATGGTATCAAAAAAAAATTTAAAGGTTAGAAAGTTTTTCCGCTTGAGGTTTTAGAAGAATTTCCAAAATATTTTGATAATAATTTTACAGAATAGAATGTGGAGAAAGAACAGGAGCAGGGCCAATCACACGTCTTGCGCTCAATGGAATTTGAGTGACGACATCAGTAACGGAATAGATTTGAACAGGAACTTTGGTTTTGTTTGGATGAGTAAGTATAGTAATATTATTTAGAGATTCTTCAAATTAAATGGCTGTCTCGTTGGTCTAGTGGTAGCAAGGGCAACTGCTGATCGTAAGATCCTGTGTTCGAACCCCAGGTCGGGCAAAGTTTTATTGGGTTTTCCGTGTGGAATTCCTTAGTAGCAACGAGCTCCGGAGCTTTTGTGCCCAGTTGATGGCAACAGGCTCGCCCCCTATTGCATTGGATTTAAATATAACGGTGAATTGAGGGTGGAACTATATACCTCTGCCCAACCCTTCGGGGAATACAGGTGTGGTGTTATGTTACATTTTAATTAACTGGCAATTTACAGGGTTATTATGTATCATTAATAGAACACCATCAAATACAAAAATAACTATACTTTAGCTACTTAGATGACGACTACGTGCACGTTCTTCGCTACTGTGAGAGGTATCTTATCGTGACGAACAAAAGTTTGGTTTTTTTTTAAATCTATTTTATTAATGATTATAGTAATCCTGTGAAAGGAGATGTTTCATTTTCGGCCATAAGATGTACATTTATTGAAAAAGGGGAAAAAAATCCAATAATTGAGGAAAAATATTCTTTCGTGAATTTAAACCTGATTTGATGTGCACAAAATATAACAAGTTTTCAATTATTGCCATATTCTATTCAACATGGCGTCCTATAGTTTGCATAGCCTGCTTTCGTTCTGAAATCATGTCAAATCAAAACATAATTCACGTAGACGTTATATATGAAAGGTATGTGTTCTTGTACAATTAATAATAATGATTATTCTCTTAGCCATCTTTTTCGACTAATTCTAAGCTAGTGTGACGATTTCATCGTTAGAAATATATTTATTCTTCTTTTTTGACGTGTACTTCTGAACGAAAAATTCAAAATGTCAGGTCACAGTCAGTCAGTAATTAACAAATATCAATTTCTAGGTTAGGTAAACGTCATCTTTACAACCTCTCACGGCTGTCATAACTCTCACGACAAACGTCAAACATTTTTAACTTTTATTTTGTGCATAAAAAACATTTGATATTATGAAAAAAATGTTACTGTAAGCTATTCAGGGTTTAGTTTCCCCGCTTTTCTAAAAGGTACACCTTATGGCCGGAGTCCCATACAAAAATGAAACATCTCCTTTCGCCAGTAAAAAAAAATATATTTCACGTAAACCAATACAGGTGCATAGGAAAAGTCAAATTTAGATGCACGGTTCCAATTAGTCGTTTTCTATGGAGAAGAGCCGGCAAGAAACTCCATGGTTACTCTTTTAAAAATAATATCTTTAATAATTTCTGTGGATTCATTCGAAGTAATTCTATACCTAGTTTTATTCGTTTTTCATATTTTTTTGTTTGATCTGAAAATATAATAGATCAATAATTTAGTCTAGCAAGCTTTAATATTTCACTTCTTGAGGTAAACTCTCTGAAACAATACACAGTTTTCAGTTCTCTTTATCAACGTAGGCTTTCGTACTTTTCTCTTTCGTTCTAGCCTTTTCCCAACTATTTTGGGGTCAGCTTCCAGTCTAACCGGATGGGGTTGAATACCAGCATTTTATTAAATCTCCGTATCCCAGTTTCTGAGCCATGCCAATATTTATTTATTTATTTATTTATAGGAGAACCAACAGCTATAACAGATGAATAACAATTGAATATGCGACATAGAGCCAATTACAGGTTCCCACGGATAAAAACACAAAAAATAGTAGAAATCTTAGGATCACTAACAGCACGATAAAAAATAATACATTTATAAATTTAAAAAATAATAAGCACTATGCACTTTTAAAAAAGTCTGCGTTAAGTCGAGTGCGTACAGAATAGGTTTTGGTGGTAAATGGGTCAAATGAGAACTCTTTACAGATAACATTAAAGTCCTTACTCGCTCGCACCATGTATGAGTTTTGCCTGTAGTTTGAAGAGGAAAAAGGAATAGAAATAGGCGGGTTAAATCTAATTGATCTCTGGGGAACATTGAAACGCAGTTTATGCAGGAGATCAGAACAGTCACTATCCTAAGGTTAAACCAGTTGTCAGAATGTCAGGCTTCTGACTAGTCGTAACGACTATCATAGGTATTCGTATGCAACCCGGGATCGACAATTTAACGTTCACACCGAGGCAAGGAGGTGTCTCGATATGTAACGACACCCATCCACGGACTGACCGAGGCAAGCGCAGATTTACTCTCAAATATTATGATCCGCGCGGTTGTTAGTTAGGTACGTGGCCATCCTCGTAGATTTTAGTACTTTTACTAAAAAAATACAATTATAAACATAATAAAATACAAAAGATGTAAAAGCAAATGAAATTGTACCTTCATATTACTATGGACTTCATATTCACATTTTTAGCAGTGATAGCTTAGTGGTGTGACCGTCGGACTGCTAAGTCATAGGTCTTGAGTTCGAACCCAAGGCACGCACCTCTGACTTTTCGGATTCATGTGCGTATTGTATACTTATCAGTTACTTAAAAACGGTGAAGGAAAACATCACGACGAAACCGGTATCTCTGAGAGATATTTCTCGACGGCATGTGAAGCCAAGTCAGAGGCCCATAGGTGGCATAAACTCTGACACCAGGTTTGACATTTATCACACGAAAAAAAGACTACGGAATAAATAAAATAGGTACTCGTAATAATAATTTATAATTTACTCAGTTGTTTTAAATATTATTAAAAAGAAAATGAATATTTTGTCCTGAATAAAATTAAGTGTAGTAATTTTTTTATGATAATTTTGCCTCTGGTAGCATTGCATAATCAGCTTATTACTGTCCCACAACTGGACACGGGTCTCTTCTCTGAATTTGATGTCTACCTCTGATAAGCTGTTATCTTTATCAGCTACTAAACTGATTATACAGTATATTGACATACTTAAACAATAATCATAATTTATGTGGATCAAGTATGTACTCATGAACCAAAAACTTATCAGTTTGAGAAATTTAAATAATCTACCTGATATTGTTTTGCACTTGATTATTCACACAAAAATGGTGGGTATACAAAAAATATAGGTACACAAAAAAGTAGGTACACAAAAACAGTACACAAAAATGGCATACAAAAACGGTATATAAAAATTGTAGATACACAAAAACGTTACACAAAAATTTTATAAAAAAATACTATACAAAATTTGTACACAAAAATGGTACACAAAACGGTACACAAAAATTGTACGTACACAAAAACGTTACACAACCAAAATGGTAAAAAAACATTGTACACAAAAACGGTACACAAAAACTTTACAAAAATAAAATTGTACAGAAAAATGGGTTCCAGAAATTACTCAGATAACTTCTTGTTTCTTTACACTCTGTGCTATGCCTAATACCTATGCCTATGAACGGGTTATCTATACCTAAATGTTTATCTTTGCTTAACATTTTCTTGGATTTGATATAAACTAATTGCCATTATCAGTATCATTATCATCTCTGGTTAATCACGTTTTTGCAGTATGAGTTGTAATTATATTCCATGAGATTTTTAGCACAAGTGAATTCTGTTTATACAAGTTATAATCATTTGGATGAAGCCTTATTAAGCCCTTTCAATGTTGGTGGTTTGCTCGGTGCGTGCGCCGCAGCATTAGTATCGAAAACCGACGACGCAGCGCCGCACACTGGTTCCAAACTGACAAAAAATGTTCAAAACCGGCTACGGCCTACATTACTTCACCGATTTCCAATTATTTTTTTTACATACTCTAGAGATATTTTACAACAATCGCTCTTTGCCCGTTTTTAAAAAACGACGTTTTTAGAAAACAAAAATTATCGTACTAATTATCGTACTACATAATACGATGATTTTATGATTATTTTTTTTAAAATATTTTTAATGATAATAATAATGACCGGAAAAGTTATTCCTAGATATTCCTGTGTCAAAATTGTTTTTTTATAATCATCGTACTATGAACACAAAATTTGATTTTTCAACATTTGAGGTTATGTCGCTAATTTTTAGAGAAGGATATCGAAAAATGGCCAAAAAGCGATTGTTGTAAAATATCTATAGAGTATGTAAAAAAAAAAATTGGAAATCGGTGAAGAAATGTAGGCCGTAGCCGGTTTTGAACATTTTTTGTCAGTTTGGAACCAGTGTGCGCCGGCGCAGCGTACCCTACAAACCACATCGGTGGCATTAGTTTAATATCCGTCTTCTATTTCAGCTACAGGAGCATCCCAATTAGCTTGCGCTGAAACCTTCGCTGGACCCGTGGAATTCTCTGAGCCAGAATCTCGAGCTATTGCCAATTATGTGCTGACAATTCAGGCTCAAGGCAACATGGTCTACTACTACGCTTTCCACTCGTATTCTCAGATGGTGCTGGTCCCTTTCAGCCATCTCTCAGGAGCTGATGTGCTGGAGGCCCCGAATTATGCTGATATGGTGAGCATTTGATCATTAAGTTGGAAAATAAAATGTATACAGTACGTAACAGAAGCAAGAGCTGACCTTGTAACTGGTTGATTGGTAGGTTAAGTGTAATACAATCTTACACTTTTTGCCACTATCGTGAACGGTGAAGGAAAAATAACACAAGGAAATCTGCACACCTGGAAAGGCTCCATAAAGATCTCGATGGTTTGCGTAGTTTGCCAACCCGCGCAGGCCAGTGTGGTAGACTAAGGGCTAAAGTCTCATTCTGAGAAGAAGCCCATGCCCAGCAGTGGGACAGTAATGGGCTGATTACGAAAAGAAGAATAAAATATAATACTAACCTAATATATCTGCCCAGCTTTTTCCATCCAGTCTAATCAGTTGCGGCTGGTATTTTACACGGAGCGACTGCCATCAGACCACCGCAACCCAGCTACTGGGCAATACCGATACTCTAAGGTTATACCGGTTGTCAGACTTTTGAGCTTCTGACTACCCGTAACGACTGTCATAGGTATTCCTATAACACCCGGGACCGACTGTTTAACGTGCTCTCCGAGGCATGGAGGGGTCTTGATGTGTAATGAATGGTCACTCATCCACGGACTGACCGCGGCAAGCGCAGCTTAACCACGCAAATCGTATGATCCGCGCGGTTAGTAAAGCCACGAACTAACCTAATCTGAGAAATAAATCAACAGTCAGTGAATGATAATCGTGAACCGAAATTCTTACACGTGCACGTCGTCGCAATAAACAATGTATAAATCATTATTGACACAGGTTTTTAAAATACATTTCGACGGTGACGAAACGTTGCCATGCAGCGACGCATTTCAATAGTGCCACGCCTCCGAGGCCAATGTCGTAGCTGGCCAAAAACATATGAAAATGAAATATAACGTGTACCTACGTCATTTGTTATTTCAGTACGAGATTGCCATCAGAGGAATGGACAAACTGAAAGCCCAACACGGTACAGACTACTTAGTGGGGACATCGGCTGATATTTTGTGTAAGTATTGGTTAGATTCGTCTTCATGCCAGATTCTTTGGCGTAGAGAAGCAAGACTAAATTATACTGGGTGTAAAAATAGCCTTAACGAAGCCGAAGTGTACGCGTACTGTACATCAAACTTAGTAACATATAGCAAAAATAATTGCTGGGAATCGAGTTTTATTTGTTAGTATTAATAAACAGCTTTTAATTGTAGCGCGCAATGTAACCGCGCGCGCTGCAGACTGTGCCTACATTTCGAAAATGTTGATAATGTTTGTATAGAACAATGTTTAGTAAAAACATTTAAACTTAGTTTTTGTGAAAAACGTTCAAAAATATGGTGACTTTGACTTTCAATATCGATGTAACCAGTCGGTTCCCAGGTATGGCCCAATACCAAAACATCTTCATAATGATGGGAAGAATACGAGGCTCTCGGCTTCGTTAAGGGTATTTTTACACCCGATATTTTGATTTCACTCCACAATATAGGGTTACATAACTGCCTCGTTGGTCTAGTGGTGGCAAGCGCGACTGCTGATCGTGAGGTCTTGAGTTCGATCCCCAGGTCGGGCAAAGTGTTATTTTGTTTCAGCAGTGTAAGCTTGTGAAAATGTGCTGATGCATGCATAACCATTCTGACGTAAACATAAATTTAATCGATGCGAAGAGGTGAAAGCATTCGTGCGCATGTCCATAAAAAAAAATCTAATATAATATTTCTGTTAAGTGTGTTTAGTTGCATGTGGTTGCATGTTTCACAAAACAATCTTGTTTACCTTTCAGATGAAGTGAGCGGCTCCAGCTTCGACTGGGTAAAAGGAGTAGCAGAAGTACCCATTGTCTACCTCTTCGAGCTCCGTGACGTCGGAGAATTCGGGTTCCTCCTCCCCGCAGAACGCATCATCCCAAACAACCAGGAGATCATGGCTGGGCTGGTGGAAATGGAGAAAGTTACCCGAGGAATGGGCTACTATAGTATCGTCAGCTCTGGAGAGAAAGTCATGTTTAGCTTCGTACTGTTCGCGCTAACTTTATTTGTAGCTGTGTAAAATATAAAATTATTAATTGCTGGTTTTTGGTTTTATTTATTTTGATGGATGTGTTGTGACAATAATGGATAAGATAAGAAATTAGTATGTCAGAGGAAGTTTGAAAATAGCGTCAGTGACTGAAAAGTTGAGGAGTAATAGGATAGCGTGGTATGATCATGTTATGCGGAAGGAAGAAAGTCATGTAACTAGAAGAGTGTTAAATATGAATGTGGATAGATTGTAAGTAAATTGAATGTGGGTAAGAAAGGAGTGAGTACTGAGATGACGGCTGATAGAGGAGAATGGAAGAGAAATACGTGTTGTGTCGACCATACCTAGTGTGGGATAAGGGTAGGGAGATGACGATGATGATGGTTTTATTTATTTTAACAGCAGTGATATCCTAGCGGTGTGACCGTTGGACTACCAAGTCATAGGTCTCGAGTTCAAACCCAAGGCACGCACCTCTGACTTTTCGGATTCATGTGGTTATTGTATAATTATCATTTGCTTAAAAACGGTGAAGGAAAACATCGTGAGGAAACTAAGAATGCCTGAGATATTTCTCGACGGCATGTGAAGCCAAGTCAGAGGCCAATGGGCGGCATAAACTCTGACACTAGGTTAGTCACTAACCACACGAAAAAGAAGATTATGGATAACGACAAAGTGTTTACGTGAGCACGGCTCGTTGTCCTCTAACAATGCATATCTGCCGCCAAGCAGAATTACTGCGTTGCGGTGTGAAGGGAATGGGAGCTGGTGAAATTATAGGCACATGAATTTTTCCAGCTTTGTCTCAAAGATTGGTAAAGCATCACCAACGCTCTTGGTGTTGTAGGTTATATGCAGCGGGTACCACTAAGCAAAATGTGGGTTACCGGATTACCAAATTTTAAATATAAAAATACATTTTTTACAAAAAATTTAAACCGACTTCAAAAAAGAATAAAATAATTACCATATAAAATTAACAGTTTCAGAAGTCGGTGCTGATCCACGCTGAACCAAATTGAAGGCACCGACTTCTGAAACTGTTAATTTTATATGGTAATTATTTTATTCTTTTTTGAAGTCGGTTTAAATTTTTTGTAAAAAATGTTTTTATGTTTTTCATTTTAGTGGCCTTAATTAAAACTTGGTTTGACCTACTAAAGACGCTGCTCGTAACATAATCACATCATCACAATATGCGTACTGTTCGTAATTGAGGAGTTCCATTGTCTATCTCCGCAGTTCTTCATCAGATCTTCACCAAATTTAAATGGCACCAACTTCGAAGTATACCCTATCCATTAAAAAAATAATCATCAAAATCGGTTCACAACTGGCGAAAATATCGATGAACATACACAAAAAAAAAAAAAAAAACTTACAGACGAACATAGTAACCTCCTCCTTTTTGGAAGTCAGTTAAAAAATGCCGATTGCACAAATTCTCATTTAAAATACTAATTGTTTTTAGGTATGAGATGTTTGTATGGAATTACGTATGTGTACCGGCGGAAGATCGGCGACATATCTTCCGTTAGATGTGACTTGGCCCTTAGGATTGATATGGCTTATTAATTTCGAAGTGTTAACGACAATGATCGTAGATAACAATACATATGTAAATAGATAATATAGGTATGTGTATCTGTTTTAATTCAATCGACATTCTTTAAGTCAGATAGCAGTCAACTGATTATGAAAATAAACGGGATCCTACCAATATGTTCTGCCTAGCCTTTTCCCAAATTAGTTGGGGTCAGCTTCCAGTCTAACCAGATGCGGCTGAATACCAGTACCTATTTTACACGGAGCGACTGCCATCAGACCTCCGCAACCCAGTTACTGGGCAATGCCGATATCCTAACGTTAGATTGGTGGTTCCGGACTTCTGACTACCCGTAACGGCTGTCATAGGTATGACATCCGCGACTAACAGCTTAACGTGCTCTCCGAGGCACGGAGAGATATCGATGTGTAACGAATGGTCACCCATCCACGGACTGACCGTGGGAAGCGCAGCTTAACCTTACAAATCATACGATCCGCGCGTTTGTTAATTAGTCACGAGCCCCTCACATGTAAATAGATAATATGGATATGTATATCTCTTTTAATTTAATCGGGATTTCGTAAGTCAGATATTAGTCAACTGATTATGGAACTCAACGGATCCTATCAGTATATTAATCACATCGATAATTCAGCCCTCATCAAGCTCCCTCCCTCCCAGTCCTTCTGCCAGCAACACCCTAAGCCGAGGTCCGAGTCCCATTAGGGGTCGCCCTTAATGATGTTGTTGCTAGTAGTCATGATATTAGTAATATTAGCTTAGGTTAAGTATTTTATTCATTCACATTGATTGGAGACCTTTCAAGTCTCGCCAATAACTGCCCGGTTACGTAGAAATGGTGCGCAAGACCATCTACAAGCAGTCGAATAGAAAAAAATAACAATATATTAATCGGAAATAAATGAACTCTGTTAGCCTAACAAGAGCAATTGACGTAATATACAAGGTTAGTCGGATAAGGGGTACTTAGCCGAAAGAGTGTTAAAGTAGGTACCCATAATAATGTATAACTTTTGTCCTATAACTTCCACCAAAAGTCATTAGTTTAAGAGAAATAACTGTTCAAAGATTTCATAAAAAATACGCAAAATTCTATCTATCCTCAGCTTTGATCAGTTGTGTTCACATTTTAGGTCATATTTGGGGTCACGGATTAGAAGCTTCATTTTCTGAATTCGTAACTAAAGCAGGGATTTAAGTTTATTCGTTACACAATTATCATTTACATTTTAACCTAATTTAAACAATATAAAACTAAACTACAAACATACAAATCTAAAGTCATAACTAACTACCTATATACAAAATTATTAAATACAAATTATTCAAAAATATCACTTAGGCGTCAAAATATTCCTCCTCATCACCGTCATCCGGAAGCGTGCCCAGAAGACTGGCAGCGTAGCCACGCTGGATGGCAACGCTTATTCTTTGGCCAAAGAATAAGCCAGCCCTCTGGTCACGCGAAGCGCCGACCAACCTTTGGGCAATTTCTTTAAAGAAAAGATGTGTACTCGGACCCCATGGCCCGAGCGTTCGACCCCAATCGGCTCAAAGATATAGCAACCAATGAGGTTACTATATTTGCGCCGCTTGAGGGCCTCCGCAGGGATGAGGATTTTTTGAAAAAACTAAAATGAAAATAATTTTGTATGGATTTTTTATTTATCGAATTTTGAAATTTTAACACTTTCTTTAAAACAATCATCAGTGATACATTAAGTGGCCCGCGGCTTAGTACCCCCTTTCCAACTAACCTTGTATAGGTATCGTAAAGGTATCGCTAATGTAAGCGAATTTTGAATCGAAAATACGACTGTCCTATAACATTTGGGTTTATTTTTTGCGACATACACAATTTCTGTCATACTTTTTTTTTGGTAGTCTATGTAATGTCCCACTGCTGAGCAAAGGTCTCCCCTTTTGCCTTCCAAACATCTCTATTTTGTGCCGTTTCTAACCATGCCAGCCCCGCAAACACGTCTACATCGTCACGCCACCTACGCCGCGACTGACTTCGTCGACGGTGTCCTCGTTCAGGCGTCCAGTGAGTGACGTTCTTTAACCATATATCCGGGTGCATTCGAGCGACATGACCGGCCTACTCCCACTTAAGCCTGTCTGTTATTTCTCTAACATACATAGATATGAATAAAGATTTCAATTTAATTAAATATTATATGCGAAACGAGTATTTTCGTCTCACAATACCTCTGCCGAACTCTTTGGGGAATACAAGGCGTGATTATGTTTTTTAATTCACTTATATTAACATTATTTTTACGTTAGTAACTCGATAGCATTCGTGTTTATTTATTTATTTATACTTCTATGCACTATTGTGGTACATAAGGCGGACTTAATGCCATAAGGCATTCTCTACCAGTCAACCTTAGGGTTAAAAAGAAAAGCATCAAAATACGTAGGTACAGGAAAAAGATGAGTTGACAATTTTGGACTGAATATATTAGGAATTCAAAAGTTAAATATAAATTACATAAAATACATATATACAAATAATACAATATATAGATATTACAATATATATATATATATATATATATATATATATATATATCAATTACAAAACGTTATGAAAATCTTAATGCAATTATGACGAAGACTAAATTAGATGATTAGGAGTGCAGCGACTTCAAGTAGTGTTTCCTAACTTCGTTAGTTTTCGTGTTCTACTTTTTAGGTCTACTACTTAGATCCATATACTAAGACGTGTTTCTTCAAAACTTACTCGACTCAGAACGGCCTCGAAAACACCTTCATAATTGTATTCATAGTCGCAATTTCGAGTGAACTTTGAGGTTCCTTGACGGACTCATTACGTCATAATTTGAATTATCTGCATCGCGCAATTAACGCCGCGATAATAGTTGTAAAGATTATCGTAAGCATATTCGATAAAGTCTTCAAAATTCATTTTTGTTACATATTAACTTTGACACTTCCTTCCTTAAGGTAGGTTCTGAGGTACCTTGAGTTTGACAGATCATTCTTTACCTTGACTGAGGAAAAATTTCGAGTCGAGGTCGTTTATGTCAACTAAAGGCTGAGTCGAGGTGGAGTCGAGAGTTGGGTAAGTTTTGGAGGAACGTCTTAGAATATGGGTGTGATTCGGAAAGCATAGACACAAAAGTAAACAATATGATTGCAACGTGTCTCATTTCTAATTACCTTTCACCTCTGCCTACCCCACTTGACTGGAAGACAGATCACCAACCCTTTCGCTATTATTAAAAATACCCCCTCGTACCTACTCTGAAAGACAAAAAGGTAAATAATAATAAACGACGCGTCCCCAATATGACGCGCGACTGAAATCACATGTCACGTCACAGACACAAATCATAACGTGCGCGGTCTGGGTATAACAAGGAAAGATGTGGAGTAGTTGAGTATTTTTTTTTCTTATTTTTTATTTAACTTACAAGGACCAAAAACGCTCATTAAGCAAAAATATACAAGGTTCGTCGGAAAGGGGGTACTAAGCCAAAAGGGTGTTAAAGTAACCATAATAATGGATAACTTTTGTTCTACAACTTTCCCCAAAAGTCAATAGTTTAAGAGAAATAGCTGTTCAAAGAATTCATAAAAAATACGCTAAATTCTACCTGTCCTCAGCTATGATTAGCTGTTTACATTTCAGGTCATATTTGGGGTCACGGATAAGAAACTTCATTTTCTGAATTCGTAACTTAAGCAGGAAAGAAGACATTTTGAAAAAATTAAATTTAAAATGATTTTTCAAGGATAAAAATATGAACGAATTTTTAAATTTTAACACTTTCTTTAAAACGACGACCAGTGATACATTCAGTGGCCTGCGGCTTAGTACCCCATTTCCGACTAACCTTGTATATATAAATTTACCAGCAAGCGTGAGGCCGGATTTACACCTGTAAGTTCTTCACGTAATTAACTTACGATAAATTTGTATTTAATTTATCGACTGATTTGCAAGTCAAATTAACTGTCATAAGTTACTTACATACATTTTACGGAAGCAACTTACAAGTATAATGGCGGCCTAACATGCGCAGCACGACATAATTTGCCGTCTCATTATCTTACGTGGCGCATGTTAGCTCGGCAGAACTCGTTTTTTAACCGACTTCCAAAAAGGAGGAGCTTACTATGTTCGTCTGTATGTGTTTTTTTAATTTTTTTGTGTATGTTCATCGATATTTTCGCCAATTGTGAACCGATTTTGATGATTATTTTTTCAATGAATAGGGTGTACTTCGAAGTTGGTCCCATTTAAATTTGGTGAAGATCTGATGAAGAACTTCGGAGATAGACAATAGAACTCCTCAATGACGAACAGTACGCATATTGTGATGATGTGATTATGTTACGAGCAGCGTCTTTAGTAGGTCCAACCAAGTTTTAATTAAGGCCACTAATATGAAAAAAATAAAAACATTTTTTACAAAAAATTTAAACCGGCTTCAAAAAAGAATAAAATAATTACCATATAAAATTAACAGTTTCAGAAGTCGGTGCCTTCATTTTGGTTCAGCGTAGATCAGCACCGACTTCTGAAACTGTTAATTTTATATGGTAATTATTTTATTATTTTTTGAAGTCGGTTTAAATTTTTTGTAAAAAATGTTTTTATTTCGCTTCAGATCATCCACAACCCAAAATTCGTGTCATAGTACTTGCGAAAACAACCAGAACGCAGCCAGGATAAGGTTTGGTTTATACAGCTGTGGCGAGTGGTGGAGACGTGGCGACATCGTGGTCCAGTCGCACACCTAGATCTAAACTGAGACAACTCAAAAATGTAGAATCAAATTGAATTGTATAACTTCCCTAACAAAATTTGCAGATATACGTTTTTTTCGTCCCCTGAAAAATTACCTTTTTTTGAGTTGTCTTAGATCTACGTGTGCGACATGTCTCCTCCATAAACTTATATTGCGTAAATTCATCTTTTCTTTCCTTTGTTTAAAAAAAAAACGTTGCCCCACACTAGGATTTCTCCTGTATTGTGGGTGCGTTTACAGACACAAATCTTCACATGCACAAACGCCCAGACCCGGAACAACTATCTGTAGGCCATACAAATATTTGTTCCATGTGGGAATCGAACCCACGACCAGTACCTAGCGCAGAAGCCAATCGCTCAGCCACTGCACAAAACGTGTGACCACACACACAACAGGTGACGCTGTGTGCCCACGCCCCGTCACCTCCGCCACTCGCCGCAGCTGTACAAACCATGCTTAGAGGAGGATTTTATTGCGCTCTCAATAGATATAACGTAGGTTTTCTTTTTTTGCGAGCAACTTTGCTGTTTTATACAATATTGCAATTAATGCCACATCGCAGTCACCATGACGCGAGAATACAGCCCTCATCAAGCTGTCGTATCCCTCCCAGTCCTCTTGCATTCGACACCCTAAGAGGTCGAGTCCCCCCTTGGGGACACTCTTAGAGGTGTCGCTGCTATAGTCATAGCCATGATGTTACAGTAGTTAGCTTTGTGTAGTTAACTAGGTAGTTAGAGCAGTAGGAATTGGTTCGGAGACCCTTCTGGTCTCGCCAATAATAGTCAGGTTACGTAGAAGAGGTCCGCAAGACCATCTACAATAGTCGAATAGGAAAAAAAAAAAAAATGCCACATCATGACAGTCCTTTAAAATCTAAATCCTTCCAGTTAATCACACGACTCATATTACGCTTAGATTAGATTACACTCGTCTGGCCTCAGCGAAAAGGATCAACAACATAAGTTGAAAAAAAAAAATTAAAAGTTGTCTCCACACATTTCTCTGTAAACGGGACATATTCAATTTATATGATAATATTTGGTAATGATCCCCTTTTTATTGTTTTCCTCTCAAACGTTGCGTAAAATTAAACTGTTTAGGAGATATTACGTCACACATATTTATTTACGCTGAAAGGTTTGCGATATCAGAATATTATATGAAGAGTTCAAGAAGAATATTAAACAAGCTGTCAGTTTCTATATATCGTTTACCTTAACTTCACTTGGTTAAGAATCGAGTACCTCATCACTGATTTAAGCTAATTTAAGCAACTTACGGTTAAACCTCAGTTAATGACAGTTGATAATACACATTAAGGTTGTTGTTCACCAGCATTTAGTTCTCTGGTTAAAAAACCGGTTACCTAAAATTATATTTTTTGAGTAAACGATTATTTAACCAGAGAATTAAAGTTGATAGACAGCAGTCTTAGTATTGTTTCTAATTTTATAAGGACAATAAAGGGTTTTTGTGCAAATAGTAGTAATTCACAGCAACATCACACTATAGCGCAAGTTATATCATTATGTCACTCTCCCACGGGCCACTCGCCACAGCCAGAAGTAACTTTTCCGCACAAAAAACTATCGTAGCATGTGGCAGCCACCGGCCACATTTATACGGAGAATCCCTGCGAAATATATTGAAAAGTTAAGGCTGATTTAGGCGAGGAAGCGAGTATGATGTTATCTTTATTTTCCTCGCCGAAAAAGGCAAAAACAGAACTAGCCTGCTTCTAGAAACTATTCTCGTGTAAACTAGCCTTTAGTCCGCAGCTTGTGTTCGGTTACTTGTGGCTGTGGCGAGAGGCCCGTGTGCCCATAGCCCAGAAATTGCAAGTAAACTAAACTGAGAGCACAACTGAAATCTATAATAAGAATCGGAACACCCCAGACAACCCTTCTTCACATTCATCAATCATTTGAAAGTCGTTAATGAGTTGAAACTAAACATTACTTGGAACCAATTTGCTGACATCCAGTATACTTTGACCCATAACCGCCAACATTATGTTGAGTATTCTAGACCTCGTTTAAACTGGTCAACCAGTGTCAAAAGATCTTCGTCTCACGCTTATAAAGGGAATTGGTGGGTCTGATATAATTGGTTATCTTGTTGGTTAAAAATAACTTAATAACACAGTTAATGTCTAAACGTATTATAATACTAATAAATAACTGGCACACTCGTTTATTGGGGCTATATAATTTAATGCTAGAATAGATTCTGTGGTGTTTAGGGTTACATTTTAAAATTAAAGAAACCTTTGATAAAAAAATTTGTGGTTAATATTATAAATAGGCTTAAAAGTTTTTCTTTTTAGTGATTAGTTTATTAAGTGCCTGGAGAGTCACTATTTTTTTACTTCACTTATATTTTATAGACTGTTGTTTCATTCAATATTTGTAGTTATTCTATTTACTATCATAGTCAAACTGTAGGCCGACGCAGAGCTCGTGGCTTATTAATGACCGCACGAATCATACAATTGGCGAGGTTAAGCAACGTTTGCCGCGGTCTGTCCGTGGATGGGTGTTCATTCGTTACACATCAAGACCCCTCTATGCCTCGGAGAGCACGTTAAACCGTTGGTCCCTGGTGTCATACGAATACATATGTCAGTCGTTACGGGCAGTCAGAAGCTCGAAAGTATGACAACCGGTCTAACTTAAGGATATCGGCATTGCCCAGTAACTGGGTTGTAGAGGTCTAATTGCAGTCGCTTCGTGTAAAATACTGGTATTCAACTGCATCTGGTTAGACTGGAAGCTGACCCAAACACAATCGGTAGAAAGCTAGGCATAAAAATGTAGTCCAAAGCGAGAAAGTGATGTCCTAAGCTGCCTTTAAGAACTGACAAACACAGTTCCGAGTTGTCTATGATAACTGTAACTGTCAAAATTTCATACAATAATATGGAGAAGATTAATTACACTGTGCTATTATTGACTTGGGTAATTATTTCATAGTACATTGAAAAGAGAGAAAAAGCATTTAACTTTAAAATACATAATGATATTAATTAAATTGCCTCGTTGATCTAGTAGTGGCAAGCGCGACTAGTGATTTTGAGGTCCTGGGTTCAATCCCTAGGTCAGGCACAGTGTTATTAAGTTTTTCCGTGTGGAATTCTTTGGTGGCAGCCCGGAGTTTAGATTTCTTCCCGGTTGATGGCAATAGACTCGCCCCCTATTACATGGGACTTAAATATAAGGGCGAAATGAGAATGTTACTATACACTTCTGCCCAACCCTTTGGGGAATACAGGCGTGATGTTATGTTAAATAATTTGTAAAACCACAGTCACCCTTAGAACAAATCTATGCTGACTAATAACTGAAACTGTCAGAATTAATAAATAAACCACTACGGAACCCTACGATAATTGAATGGAGCTTAATATTATCTATTTATATTCCAGTATAAAAAGTCAGTTATTTGTTATAATTAGTATTGTGACCATCAAAGGGCTATTATAGTAACCGGATCTCGTTCCCATAGTTTTATTTTGATATTCAAATTATGATATATGGTGGGCTAAAGTAGGAATGTCCGCATACCGTTATAGTTATGGCGACACTACACATTTAATTGTGAAATAATGGGTTTTTAGTTGTTAATGACATCTGGAACATTTGAAAGTGTGATAAAAATAAGGTATGGTATAAAAAATGTATGGCGAGAGTTGGACTAACATACTAACATTTTTAGTGAAGCTGATTAGTCAAGCTGATTTCAACATGAGAATATACATGACTGCCTTGTTGGTCTAGTGGCATGGGGTCCTGGGTTTGATCCCCAGGTCGGGTAAAGTGTTATTGGGCTTTTCCATTAGGAATTTCTCAGTAGTCTGGAGTCTGGATTTATGCCCGGTTAATGATAATAGGCTCGCCCCCTATTACATGGGACTTAATCATAACTAGCGAAATGAGAATGTATTAAAACACCTCTGCCGAACCTTTCGGCGAATGTAAGGCGTAATGTTATGTCATGTTTAACATACACGGCTGATGAAGGGAAGGCTAATTACCAACCGCGCGGATCATACCATTTGCGAGGTTAAGCTGCGCTTGCCGCGGTCAGTCTGTGGATCTGTGACCGTTCGTTACACATCGAGACCCCTCCGTGCTTTAGAGAGCACGTTAAACAGTCGGTCCCGGGTGTCATACGAATACCTTTGACAGCCGTTGCGGGTAGTTAGAAGCCTGAAAGTCTGACAACCGGTCTAACCTTAGGATATCGGCATTGCCCTGTAACTGGGTTGCGGAAGTCTGATGGCAGTCGCTCCGTGTAAAATACTGGTATTCAGCCGCATCTGGTTAGACTGGACGCTGATCCCAACCAAGTTGTGAAAAGGCTAGGCAGAACTAATATACCGTCGTTGCACCTGCAAAATCCGCCGTGTTTTTTTTGAGAATCTGTCTTTGATGCTATTTTATAATAGTTATCAAGCCATATGCAACTGTAAAATACGTTTTCATATAATTTAGTTTGTCATCTTCTTAACCAAATAAATGATTAAAAAACAGATTTTACAGGTGCACGTAGCTTAAGAATTATTATAAAACAGCTTCAAAGACAGATAAAAAAAAAACACATACCGGATTTTGCAGGCGCAGCGACGATACATGGCTGATAATCTCTCTCGTTGTGTCGCACCGGGCTATACGAGGATAACTCATGCCGTGGTAAAAAGATTAGCTAGTCAGCCAGGTTGGTAGTGGGTCTGACTGCCCAAGATGCGCCGGACGTTGACCCGCCGTCCGGCTAGCAACAGGCCAGAGAAAGCGGCGCGCTGTGTTCCATGCACGCTTTTCAGGAGGATGTGGGGCAAGGCCTCACAGAGGAGAGGTCCGCTGAAGGTTGGCGGACCGGGACCTGTTGGGGTTGCGGTGCATGCTTTTGCGAATCCCGCGACCTTGGCCGAACGGTTAGAAGGAGGAACACCGTTGGTTTTTAGCCGGTAAGAGTCCGGCAGACCTCCTCGCCTTCCCCGGGCGACGGACATTCATAAGGATTTTCCAACGATAAAAAAAAGTGTGCGCCAGACGTACTTAAGTATCGTAACTCGTGGAGGTTCTTTTAATGCACCCCAACGGCTGATAATGATCTAATAATCATAAAAAGGTAATGATAAGATGTGTAAAGATAATAACAAGACTTGCTTTTTTAAGCCCAGCGCAGACAACGGACAGTCCTTTGCGTACTCTTTTGTCCGTGAAAAACTCGTGCTATCACAATCAGTTTAAGGCGAAGTGACAGGGACAGCACGAGATTTAACGGCAACTTAAAATTGAGTAGCGTTTGAGTATTTGACCATCCCTGTTGATGGTGGCCGTCGACTTCTATTCCAGTTTTATTGTATGAACTACTTAGAAGTCGCATTAGCAAACTTGATCGAACAATCAATGGCAAGCGCTCATTATTGCGCTATTCAAACTTATTGCGTCAATGTAAAGATCATTTTTTACTGCAGTACTAATAAACATTCGAGGTCTTGAAGTCGCCCTCGCCGGCTAAGTCCGTCGTGACGTCCCATCGCCGGTGCCGTCCATGACCCACCGTGCTCACCCGTCGCAGCCGCGGAGCCGGTCGTCTTTTCTGAGTCTGCAGTCACTCCGTTAATTCAGCCCTCATCAAGCTTGTCTCCCTCCCAGTCCGAGTCACATTAGGGGTCGCCCTTAGTGCTGTTGTTGCTAGCTAGTCATGATGTTAGTAGTAGTAGTAGTAGTAGTTAGCTTAGGTTAAGTATTTTACTCTCGTCTCCATTGGTTGGAGACCCTTTAGGTCTCGCCAATAACTGCCCGGTTACGTAGAAATGGTCCGCAAGACCACCTACAAGCAGTCGAATAGAAAAAAAATTGAAGTTGCCCTCAGCTCGGAAGTGTTTGGTATTACGAAGTTTGCCGATGCGACATCTTATTTATGTCGTACTATACCTCATTATTTAACGTTGCCAGATAAACTAATCAGTAACTCTTGTCGCAATATAACGACATTCTGTACACAACGGGGAGACTGAGTAACATAACTTGTTCATCATTGTGTTGACAGATGAACCCCAATGTTTCGTTTACTTTTAAATAGCTTACACGCCACCCTTTATATTTTTGGGTGCTACCTCTGATATATGAAGAGCTCAGAAACAAAAAGTGTCAGGTACACGTTCAAGTTTTGTTCAAAAATTGAAAAACTAAATTCACTGGTAGGTCTGTTTGCCTTGCTAATGTCGCTTTTTGATCAGAATGCGACTTGGAGGTGCTATCTTCTCTTCCATATTTTGAACCAAATGTCTTCAGAAATCGATAAAATCCAAGGTTTTGAGGCAAATGGGAAAAAAGAAGCGAGCTAAAAGTGTAAATGATACGTTTTATTCCTGAGCTCCTCATATAACATAACATCACGCCTGTATTCCCCGAAGGGTTGTGCAGAGGTGTATAGTAACACCCTCATTTCGCCGTTATGTTTAAGTCCCATGTAATAGGGGGCGAGCCTATTGCCATCAACCGGGCACAAATCCAAACTCCGGCTGCTAATGAGGAATTCCACACGGAAAACCCTAATAACACTTTGCCCGACCTGGGGATCAAACCCAGGATCTCACGATCAGCAGTCGCGCTTGCCACCACTAGACCAACGAGGCAGTCTGATATATTATTATGTGAATTGAGATAGATACAGTATATACTTTTTGATAGCTTTGAAGTCAAGATAATAGTTGCGCAGTTTAAAAATATAGAGGTTTTGCTTGCTAAAGAAATTGCAAATAAAACGAAAGACAATATAAAATGCAATTTGTACAGAAAAATACATTTATTTCTGCTCTCGGACATATTACAAATACAGAACATGTAACAAATATTGAAAATACAACATAAAATAAACGAATCAAAAGAGACCTACAATTGGGAATAAACATCTAAGATACATGAGGTAAAAAATGGACCTTGGTTCAGCATTGTGCTGCACCAGATCTACTGGTCCAGCGCTGATATCCTGCCAAGGCCACAAAGTGACTTCACGGAGTGACACCGCGTTTTCTATAAAAACATATATCACTATAGTAAAACAAAAAACTTAACATAAAATATTACAAAAAAACCAAATAAAATAACAAGTGAACTAGAAGAGGCCGCTCAACAAAATAAACAAATTTATAGTTACATAATTATAGTTTACAAAAAAAAAACAATAATAAATTGGCTTTTTCTAGTACATCAAAACTGATTATTTCATGTAGATATTTAAACTTCTGTTTTATGAAAATAATTTTAATAAAAATTATGTCGGTACATTTTTATTTTTTGTCTACATTTGGTATGCATATATACTGTTATATTTTATTTGCGAGAATCTTATAGTAAGTATCTGAAGTTATCACACACGGAAACGATACGATAATAGAATGAAAACTGATAAATTTGAATCTCCAGATTATTATTTTAACGTATATTTGGTATCTGACAGAACCTGTTGATATCAGACGACGTGTGTGCTTTTACTATACAAAATAAGTTAAATGCTAGACCGCACAAGCGGTAGACTACCGTGGTTAAATTTGTATTGCCATTTAGTGCGTTTGCTTCTAGTGATTTCTTTGAATCACTAAATCATATGGGTATAAACCACAGTTAATCGTAGTGCGACCTAGCACTAAAATAATATCAAAAATATTAATCTTATCACTCTGGTCTAAAAAAATCATTTCTCGACAGCTTCTTCAGGCTCATGAGAGCCATCACCAGATCTCAACGCTCTTTTTCTTATAAGGTCTTCAGATACAGTTTTCAAATCATAAGCCCAACCAATAGCTGCTGCTAAATCAATAAACAACTTCGTGTAATTAAACATAGTACGGCCCAATTCCGCGCTTCTGTAGTCCCAGGGGAAAACATGGTGGTAATTATGGAAACCTTCGCCAAAGGTAGCCAAAGCAACAATCTTACTTTCACCTGACAAAATGTTTTTGTCATAAGGCTTATTTCCGAAAATGTGGGCAGCACTATTGACCAAGAAGAAAACGTGGAAGTTGAAGACGTAGCGCATAATGACAAGGTTCCAAGAATTGTTGAAGGTTTCACCCCAGAAGATCATGGGGATCAATGTTGGTAGCACAAAACAAATTGTAGGGAGAAGAGTTTTTGCGTGTCTGAAAAATGAAAAAAAGGCAAATTAAATGACATTGATAAATTAACTCAAAGTAACAATGATTTATAACTGAATTTCGGTTATATTTCAACAAAAATTGGCAGTAACAAAATTCTTACATCATTAAGATAATTAGGTAATTTTAATAACAAAATTCTTGGTAAAATTATATTTTATAATGTTTGGTTTTGATGTGGTTTGGTTTCAATATGTCAACAATTTTGAAATAAAAATTGGCTTCCAGGTATGACAGAGACCAAACGAAGACCGATCTGGCATAAAAAAATGCAACAAATTTTTCAAGACATTCAACTGAGACGGACATAGCTTAAGAACTTAACAAAGAAAAAGTCATTATAACTAATAAGAGTCACTTACTTATGCTGGAACATCAAAACAGGATTACTATACAAATCCGATAAATCCATCAGATTTCCTCGTCTTTTGACTTCGGGGTGTTTCTTCACGAATAGCCATCCGATATGGGAGTAGAAAAATCCCCTGCTAGCATTATGAGGATCAGCATCAGTATCACTATACTTATGATGGACTCTGTGATCTCTGACCCAGTGGGTGGCCCTCTGGTTGGCGATAGAGAGAAAGACCATGAGGATAATTTGTAAGGGGAGTTTGGCCTTGAAGGCTTTGTGTGACCAGAGACGGTGAGCTCCTGCTGTGACCCCGATCGTGGCTACTACGTACGATAGGTAAGCTAAAACAGACTTAATATTTGAATAAAAGTCGGATTAATTATAATGCTTTAATTTCCTGCCTTCAATGTCAGAAGAAATATTTAATATTACTCAAAATTTATCTTCTCACTTACCAAATATAACTGTAGGCCATTTAGCTTCTGTAAAACATAGATACAATCCATAAAACGCTGCAGCATGCAAATAACTGTACACGAACATGTTTTTGTATACAAATTCATATTCCCTAGGACCAGCCTTTTCTGGTACATCTGGTTTTTCATCAGGTATAGTTGATATGTCATTACTTGCTTCAGTGAATTTCTGGTTTACAAATCCGTTTGGAGGCATTTTTGTTACTGAAACAATAATATAATTATGATCAATTACACTATTCATACTTTTAAAAAACATTACAGCTTAATTGATTTATTCCATTTTTTTAATAATGATCGCAGTAGGTATGTTTTTGTGCACAAGAAGATTTTTACGATTCAATAAATTCCAATTCTTCAAAACATGACACCTAATTTACTGACTTCCTTTTAGCCTTTTCCCAACTATGTTGGGGTCAGCTTCCAGTCTAACCAGATTCGGCTGAATACCAGTATTTTACAAGGAACGACTGCCATCAGACCTCGGCAACCCAGTTATTGGGCAATGCCTATATTGTAAGGTTAGACTGGTTGTCAGGCTTTCGGGTTTCTGACTACGCGAAACCACTGTCATGGGTATTCTTATGACACCCGGAACCGACAGTTTAACGTGCTCTTCGAGGCACCGAGTCTCCATGTATAATGAATAGTCACCCATCCACGGATTATTCTAGCATATCATATGATCCGCGTGGTTGTTAATTAGCCACGAACCTCTCATAAATAATTAAACCTTATGATCAAGAAATCTTAGTTTCAAACAGCAATCGGTATTAGGTACCTAGAATTCCGTGCCTAGCATTCCGTATCTTAGAGTCTAGTATCAAAACCTGTGATCGGAACTGAAACTATTTGAGACTGGATGCTGCACTGTGAATGCCTAATTGGCTATTCCTATTACTATTGCCATATTCAGTCTCGATAACCGATACAACTAATTGGATGATCTCTATGCTATTCTGTATATCAATGCTTTGACACAACTTAATCCGAAGGCTTTATATACAGTGTGTAAACGAAATTGAATCCGTATCCTACGCAGGGTTAATCTATGTCAGCAGTACATCACGAGGTTTGAAGGAATTACATGATTTTGTTTACACCCTGTATTTACTGTGTCAAAGGATTGCATGCACAGTATTCTGATGCACACAAATTTTATTCACTATGTACCTACTACCTAGTTTTCAAGTTTGGCCATTTCTGGCATAGAATATCACCTTGCAGTAAACCCTTCCGAGTATCCTAAAGTGCTTAAAGAAAATAAAAGTCAGAAAAAATTAAGCCGTCGCAGGACGTCTGGCAGATGTTAAAAATCGAAAAGCATTCTGTAAAAAAAAAAAGCTAAAAAAAAACTGAAGAGAGCCGACGAGTTACGAAGGTCTGCCGTCGTGTGTCTGCTATCGCGAGTTCGCCACGTAATAGCCTCTCTCACACCCGTACCACCGCATTAGATATTTTACATCAAAAACTAGTATCCGACTTGCGTCACAGTGGGGGAACCGCATTAGGGAACAGAAGGGAGGATGCTTGCTTGACCACGAATTAATTTGGAAAGTGCGATAATTTAAAATGCAGTTGCACTGATCCTCCACGGCTGCTCGTTGCAACGATCTTTGAAAGGCCTTTGATCAACAGGAGACATGAAGAGATCATTCATTTTAATACATTACATATTTACATTTTTAAATATTTCTATAAAAAAATTAAAAAAACATTTAAAAATATAAAAAATAGTAGCCTACCGGCATCGGGAACGGGGTCCGAGCTACCGGTGGTCAGGGCCTCAAAGAGAGGAACTTCCTAACAAGACGCGATATTTAAAAAATAATCCTAGCTTGACAACACAGCCCATCAACTCAGGACTAGACCACAGCTGCACTTGCTATAATGAATATTAATTCCTTTGTCCCTAGTTACGTTCGTAAGTCAAAAGACTAAACAATACACAACGATTCTGGTACAAATTGTATCAAAAACTTTGTACGGTAAAATTATTTGACACCGTACAAAGTTTGTTAACAATTTATTGACAAAACATCAAAGATAAGACGTAAGATATTATTTTCATTTCGTAATTAACTTCTCTCAGTCTTATTAATAAGTACTGTTCACCTAATGGGGGCCTCAATTATGGTTTTTTTTGTTTGCCGGACTTTTGAGACGGCGACCAAATATTTGTATTTCTCATTTCACACCATCTGTTTCTATATTAAACTATAAATATAGATAATTATGAATAACTTCCTTATACACGATTTTTGTCTTTAAAATTTAGCAATATACCTACCAGCGATAAACGATATGCGTGCGCGCTGCGTTGGCGTTTTGTATAAAAAACATTTTAACTATTCGTAGCAAAGTTCAAAATTGCCTTTTGCCTCCAATGACTTTAGTAGTGCCATGTTATGTCTAATTTGATTTAAGGAATTTAGAAAAGCATGACATCAATAAAATCGATGATTAAATAAATTGACATTACTAGTGTCTGTCATCATGTCACCCGAGATGCCACCCTTACAATTTAATTTCAAAAAATACTTATATTTTCATTTCTATAATGTTGGCAATACGTAGTTGATAAAATAGTTCATTTATTGCATTGTGGAAGAAAAAATAGACCTTGATGTGCATCACCTTTTCATTATATTATATTATATTTCATTGTACTGTACATAAAATAGATCAAAAGAACAAAAATTACTAAAACGCGACCAGTTTTGTAAATCTCGTTTTTACACGCAATAATATACATGGTGTAACACGTGAGGTGGATCATTGGAAGCAGGGGTGATGGGGGGATGGATCTCAATACCTATCGATTTAACCCCATCTATCGGGTGTAAAATTACCCTTAACGAAGCCGAGAGCCACGTATTTTTCCCATCATCACGAAGATTTTTTGGTATTGGGTCATACCTGGGAACCGACTGGTTATTGAGATATTGAAGGTCAAAGTCACCATATATTTGAACCTTTTTCACGAAAACTAACTTTAAAAGTTTAAACATTCTTCTATACAAACATTATTAACATTTTCGAAATTTTGTCACAGTCTGCTGCGCGCGCGCTTACATTGTGCGCTGTAATTAAAAGCTGTTTTATAATACCAAAAAATAAAAGTCATTTCCCAGCTATTATTTTTGCTGTATGTTACTTAGTTTTATGACAGTATGCGGCTATACTTCGGCTTCATTAAAGGTATCTTTACACTCAGTATGTTCTAATAGCTAATAATCAGATTTTACTCAAATATCACAAAAATCTAAATAAATGTTGAATCACTGAATATTGCTGAACATACATGGGGTTAAATCGATAGGTATTTAATTGAGGTCCCCTATCCGGCCCTGCTTACGATAGTCCACCTCTCTTGTTACACCGTAAATATTATTCTTTAAAAATATATATATATATATCATAAAGTTGAAGAAAGGAGGTTTCCAACGACATAAATAATTACACTTTTCAAATAAAAAACATATTTGAAATAGCGCTTCCATTTTCAAATCAGTTTTAAGGCAAAATAATTTATGTTAATTTGGCAATATATTTTCTAAAATATTTACGTAATAATATTATAGTTTTTCTAATAATAAAGTGACCTAAAAATGAGGGGCTCGTTCGTGGCTAGCTAATAACCACACGGATCATTATCGCACTGCCAGATTAATAGTGTATCAACTCAAAATGAAACTTTTTTCAGAATCGACAGAAAACTGATTATGTACTACCTGTTATAGATTACAATTGAAATGAATTACGTGTGAAGATTTGTGTTTGTAAACGCACTCAATTCATGATACAGGAGAAATCCTAGTATGGCGCAACGTTTTAAGAAAATAAAATAAGAGTTATCTCAAATTGATCAAATTTTGAGTTGATACAGTATGTGCAAGGTTACGTTGCGCTTGCCGCGGTTAATCCGTGGATGAGTGACCATTCACACATCGAGACCCCTCCGTGCCTCAGGGAGCACGTTAAACCGATACCTATGACAGTCGTTACGGGTAGTCAGAAGCCCGAAAGTCTGACAACCGGTTTAACCTTAGGATATCGGCGTTGCCCAGTAACTGGGATGCGGAAGTATGACAGCAGTCGCTCCGTGTAAAATACGATATGCATCCTGAAAAAACTATAAATAATGGATTATAATAAAATAATTTGCGTACCTGAAATATTATTTTTTTCGCTAAAATCACTCACGGAGCAATTTAAACACGATCACCACGACAGGTGAAGAACTCGTCAAGAAAAATCACCCAATAAACGCCCGCCTTTTACTGTGAAGCAGATGTAATTACGAATGATGTTGCATATATTATAATATTTTAACAAATTATTTGTTTTACAGAAGATGTACCCATACAATGATATTGCAGTTCACGTTATTCACACATTCAAACGTATAATATTACTGAATTGTGCTGGATGTCCCGAGAATATACAAGGTTAGTCGGAAAGGGGGTACTAAGCCGAAAGGGTGTTAAAGTACCCATAAATAAGGGATAACTTTTGTTCTACAACTTTCCCCAAAACTTAATAGTTTAAGAGAAATAGCTTTCGAATATTTCGTAAAAAATATGCTAAAATCTATCCAGCTATGATCAGCTGTTTACTATTTAGGTCATATTTGGGGTCACAGAATAGAAACTTAATTTTCTAAATTCATAACTAAATAAGGTAAATATTTTTTTTGAAAAAACTAAAATAGAAATCTTTTTGCCTGCAAATAAAAATTATCGAATTTTGAAATTTTAACATTTGCTTTAAAATAGCCATCAGTGATACTTTAAGAGGCCCGTGGCTTAGTACCCCCTTTCCGATTAACCTTGTACGGGGTGTAAACTAAATCATGTAATTCCTTCAAACCTCGTGATGTACTGCTTACATAGATGAACCCTGAACGGGAAATATTAGGATTCAATAAAAAAATACAAGAAGTAAACATGTGTTCTTAACGTGAGGCATTTTAGCGCCCCAAGTTAAATGACCGCGTTGCAAGCATTAGCCGCGCAATTCGCTTGGGGCGCTAAAATGTCTCACGTTAAGAACAAATCTTTTTTTTTTTTTTTTGAATCCAAAAGTAACCCGTGCAGAGTTAATTTATATCAGCAGTATATCACGAGGTTTGAAGGAATTACATGATTTCATTTACACCGAAGTGAACAGGCAATGCAGTTTTCTAAGAAGCTAGAGAACAATGATTGTTCAAAGAACAGAAATATCTATCTATCTATCTAAATCTCGAGTCGAGGACCTTTATGTCAACTTGGTAGTGAGTCGAGGTGGAGTCGAGTCGAGTAAGTTTTGGAGAAACGTCTTAGTAATAAAGTACTTGTGTCAGTCCTCAAAACTATATCTTTCTAATATTATTTTTTCAATCAACGCAAACGTCAAAAGATGAAAATGGATTATTAAATAAAAATAACTCAAAGCTGACAAGTGTAACTTTTTTGTATGACAAATAAATGGACATTAGTAAAACTATTGCTATAATAACAATCTGAACTGAAAAGCTTTCAAAACGGTTGCGAGCGTGTCTGAACTGCATACGTTTTATTACAAAAGACGTTTACACGCTACGACTAAGTACAAAAATCTTTTTAATTTGTTCGTATTAAGTACTGGTAATTACCAACCGCTTGGATCATACAATTTGCGAGGTGGATAGGTAACCGTTCGTTACACATCAAAACCCCTCTGTGCCTCGGAGAGCACGTTAAACAGTGGGTCCCGGATGTCATACGAATACCTATGACAGTCGTTACGGGGAGTCAAAAGCCCGAAAACTCTGACAACCGGTATAACCGTAAGATATCGGCATTGCCCAGTTAATGGGTTGCGGATGTCTGATGGCAGTCGCACCGTGTAAAATACTGGTATTCTGCTGCAGCAGCTGCAGGCTGCATCTAGTTAGGTTGGAAGCTGACCGACCCCAACATTGTTGGGAAAAGGCTAGGTAGAACTAACAAGTGCGGTATGGTATTAATTGTTCAATGCTTGTGTATTAAGTTATTATTGTTATCTTTATCAGTAATTAAGTAGCAATCTGTCAAATCTTATGTGATTAGTTGTAAGCCTTTTGGTAAAACAATCACATTGACATAAGATTTGACGACAGATTAAATCGATTAGCCTTTCAGAAATCTGAGGTTATAAAATGTTAATAAAATCACAGATATTAAAACTATTGGTAATTATGTGTAACGACAATTTAGCGAAAGGCTCTAGGAAAATACTTTTCAATTAGGGTTGATATTTTTTTTATTGAAGGGTGATATTTTTATCAAGTTAAGTAAAGTTTCAGTCATTGAAGTCAATCAAATTAATGAAAAAACCCAAAATGCTGAATCTATGGAAATGAGAATACTGTATCAAAAAATATTTCAAAATACCGTGTGCTGAGCGTTGCGGTTAACAAAACGATACAACCGAAAATCGTTACGACTAATCGTCGCATTAAAACAGCGTATTTTAAACGTCATCTCAGATGTCATCGTTTGAGGACAGCTGATGAAATGGGACGTCGTTCCCCCATCAATTATGTATGTTTGTTAGTCTTGTTTCTTTCTCCGCAACTCGGAGGGAAGTCCACAAGCTTCCTGTTTCAGAATAGGTGCGATGTGAGAGTTAAATGTCGTGCATCTGTCTTTTTTAGTGCTATTATTTTTGTATCGGTCGAATAGGATGGTATTCTAGTATGACGGATTACACAATTTTTTAAACGTTATTTTGGGTAGTTCCGTAATTATGTCTATGCCTATTGTTTTTAAGAATTACCTACTGAAATTCAGTCCTAATAATATCTAGATTATCGACCCCTAAATAGATGGGAAAAGACGAGGCTGATGATACAATAATATTCTATAAAATAAAAAATAGAAAAAATGCCGTGGAAATGCATTCCTTGCGAAGTATGTGCGGTGTAACTTTGAATGATAGATTAAGAAATTATGAGATTAGACAAAGTTGCAGTTTAAAAGATGAAGTAGTGACAAAAATTGAAAGGTGTATGCTTAGGTGGTTTGGTCATGTTGAAAGAATGAGTGAACGGCGTTTAACAAAAGGAATTTATAAGGCGGATGTCAATGGAAACACCGGTAGAGGACGCACTAGAAGGACATACATCAATATCATTGGTGATGTTCTTCACAAAGGTCAGGTACGTAGTACTCTCAACCGGCGTGCGTGTATGACAAGATGTATGAATGTGGATGATGCGGAAAGAGTATGTAAGTAAGGGTGTAGCATGTGGCGTTCTATAGTTTCTGCCTACCCCCATGGGAAAAAGGCGTGAGTTTATGTATGTAAGTATATATATAAACTAAAAAAAAAATGTAAAACAATTACACAAGAGAAGTTTTTTTTTTTCATAATTTTCTTCTCGGTATTTATTTTGCTTTGACAGATGAAGCTTAACCGTGTGTGTAAATTAACTATTTATGAGTTCAGTAGTATAATCAGCCCATTACTGTCCCACTGCTGCGCACGGATTTCTTCTCGGAATATAAAAAGGCAAACCCTTAGTCCATCATGCTTTCTTAGAATAATAATCACTTTTTAACAAAAAAAAAATCGACTTCAAATGGTCTATCTCCGAAGTTCTTCATCAGATCTTCATCAAATTTAAATGAGACCATTTCGAAAGAATACTCTTTCAAACAAAAAAAGAACCATTACAATCGGTCCACAATTCGCAAAGATATCGTGGAAAAAACGTACAAATAAAAAAAACATACAGTCGAATTGAGAACCTCCTCCTTTTTTGGAAGTCGGTTAAAAAAGGTTTATATCTTAGTCTACCACGCTGGCCTGGTGCGGGTTAGCGGACTACACACACCATCAAGAACATTTTATTTTTTGATATTTTTTATTCCGGTTATTTAGTACTCTAATATTATTGTTTTTCTTTTAAATATACAATTACAATATTTAGTGCTGTTCGCCAAATAGTTCATTAACCTTTGATGCAGTATGCAGCACCGCCCTTACTCAAATATACTGGCCTGCAAAAATAAGTACTACACTTTTAATGATATTTACTTTTAAAGTGTGATACTTATTTTTGCAGGCCAGTGTATATGCAAATGCAGAAGGTGCGATTAATATAATGCAACATACAACCCAAACCGATACGACACGTGTTTCGCTCCTCCACGGGGCATCCTCAGGAGATGTTGACCCACCGACCGCTCGGCGAGAGGGTGGAACTGCATACTGTAACCAACCTTGATGAATTAGTTTGGCGGAATAAGAAACACTTGTTCTGCCAAGCTTTTTCCAATTGTGTAGGGGTCAGTTTCCAGTCTAACTAGATGCGGCTGAATACCAGAATTTTACACGGAGCGACTGCCATCAGTCCTCCGCGAGTATGTTACTGGGCAATGCCGATATCCTCGAGTTTGGGCTATCGGGCTTCTGACTACCCGTAACGATTATCGTAGTTATTCGTATGACACCTCAGACCGACGGTTTAACGTGCTCTACGAGGCACGGAGGGGGTCTTGATGTGTAACGAACGGTCACCCATCTACGGACTGACCGCAGCAAGCGTTGCTTAATCTCGAAAAACGTATGATCCGCACAGTTGTTAATTAGTCACGGGCCCCTCGGCGGAATTAACACTAAATATCTACTGTAATTATACAATGTGTCCGGTTATGGACTAGCGATATTCTATATAGGTACCTACTTATATTACAGCTCTTTTAATACACAAATAGGCTGCACACACTAGGGTCTAACCCACTTTTCCTCAATGTGGCAGCCATTTTGTTTTTTTCATGATATACCTAGTCTGGCCATAAATACTGTTACAATTAAAAATAAGAAAGATATTACATTTGAATTTGGAATCTGTCATTTTTATACGATTGTTCATTGAGTTTTCTAATTTTGGCGCCAATACATTGTACAATATTTTGCGATATTAAAATGGAGTGGGGTGATAAAGAGAACCGAATCGCTGTGATTGCATTACACAAAGTTGGTATGGAGCAAAATGCAATTTTTAAAACTCTCCATACGCTTGGTATTAGTCAAATGTTTGTGTTCGTTCTGCCTAGCCTTTTCCCAACTATGTTGGGGTCAGCTTCCAGTCTAACCAGATGCGGCTGAATATCAGTATTTTACACGGAGCGACTGCCGTCAGACCTCCGCAACCCAGTTACGGGGCAATGTCAATATCCTAAGGTTAGTCCTAAGGTCAAATGTTTGTGTACCGGGCTATTAATAGGTACAATGAGACCTCCTCTGTTTGTGACAGAAAAAGATCTGGCCGTCCACGTAGTGTCCGTACGAAAAAGGTGGTCAAAGCAGTGAGGGAAAGAATTCGAAGAAATCCTGTCCGAAAGCAAAAGATTTTATCTCGGGAGATGAAGATAGCACCCAGAACCATGTCGCGTATTTTAAAAGATGATTTAGAACTTGCAGCCTATAAGAGACGCACTGGTCATTTTTTAACTGATAATTTAAAAAAGAATAGGGTGGTAAAATCGAAACAACTACTGAAGCGGTACGCAAAGGGAAGTCACAGAAAAAAATTGTTTACGGATGAGAAAATCTTTACAATTGAGCAACATTTTAACAAACAAAATGAAGCTTCCCAATTAGTCGACAGAGTGCAACGTGGGCATTATCCGACTTCAGTGATGGTTTGGTGGGGTGTTAGCTATGAAGGAGTGACTGAGCCATATTTTTGTGAAAAAGGTATCAAAACATAGGCACAAGTGTATCAAGATACCATTCTTGAGAAGGTAGTTAAGCCCCTTAACAACACCATGTTCAATAACCAAGTATGGTCCTTCCAACGAGACTCGGCGCCGGGTCATAAAGCTCGGTCCACGCAGTCTTGGTTGGAAGTGAACGTTTCGGACTTCATCAGAGCTGAAGACTGGCCGTCGTCTAGTCCCGATCTTAATCCGCTGGATAATGATTTATGGTCAGTTTTAGAGAGTACGGCTTGCTCTAAACGCCATAATAATTTGGAGTCCCTAAAACAATCCATACGATTGGCAGTGAAGAATTTTCCCATGGAAAGAGTGCGTGCTTCTATTGATAACTGGCCTCAACGTTTAAAGGACTGTATTGCAGCCAATGGAGACCACTTCGAATAAGCTTTTTATATTTTAAATTGTTTTATAATTATGTATTAAACTAACATACTGTAAAAGCAATACATATTATATGCAATAAAAAAAAAAATTTCTTCTTGACTATATTTATGGTAAGACTAGGTATTCTCTATCATGTGTACAAAAAAGTCATATATCTTAAAGTTTTTGGTCTTATTGAGATAAAATTAGGCTTATTCGAAGGGCAGCAATATTGTCTATCGTTTAACATTACAAAATAAAGTTTCACAATTTAGTAACTTTAAAAAAAACCTCCAAAAAAGATATCAAAAAATTATGCAAACCGACAAATTATTGTAAATTACAACAAAAACAAACCCTATGAAACTTTTTATTTTTTTACTAGATCGACAGATTTTCAGCAAAGCTACAATACAACATTTACAGCTATATGTCTATTACTTTAAGCATTATTGTTGTTTGAACGATGCGTATGTGCAACCACCAAGGGCATTTGTAAGAACCCTAACCAGGAAAACATTAAAAACACTAAGCCCTCGTGCGCACGAACGCTTTTGCAAAGCGCGTTAAAAAAGCGGCCAACGCGCGTAATAGATATGCTGCGTTAAAAAAGCGCTATCATGTGAACACATAATGGCTTGCTTTTTGTTGTGTTAGAACGCTTTTTTAACGCGCGTTGAAAAACCGTTCGTGCGAACGCGGGCTTAGCGGATTGGACCCCAGTGTGCAATATATTTGTGTATAAAAATAGTTGTAATATAAGAACCTAGAATATCGCTAGTCCATGGCCGGACAAATTATATTATTTGTATGACTTTGATTTGCGCAAAGTAACGTTTGATTCCATTTTTTTTTTAGATTTTCAGTGAAAATTCATTGTCATCTTGGTTCCAACGCCATATAATGATTAACAGGTTCCAATTCTGATATTCAACAACATAAAGGCGATACACATCCACACATAATTTGTACGATTGTTCCCGAAACATAGCTACTCCATTAACTAGTCATGTCAAGTCACCCGGGCCCATTGACAGATGATACCATTTCGGCCGGGAATCGAACCCAACACTAGGGGAACGTGCCTAACGATCCATATGATTTATTACTGTCATTATTCCACCTTGGTACTGAAACATAAAAAATGACGAATTAATTTTGTGGAATTATCGCCTTTATATTTGAGTAGCTAAAGGCGAATGTTGTGTGAATTTGTAAAAGGATTGTAGCTTTTTGGTTTGGGGAAGGAAGAATTACTGTATAATGTGGACAACGATTGCGTTTTTGAATTCACGGATAATAAAGCTTTTCCTATGCAAAATACATTGAAAAACTAAAGGTGGTCGATTATAAACTAATTCTTCTTCTTCTTCTCTCATGTCGGCACGATCTATAGAAGCTCTTGACGTGGTGAAAGATCAGCCAGGTTGGTAGCGGGGCTGACTGCCCAGGGTGCACTGGACGTACTTCAGTATCGTCACTCGTGGAAACTCTTTTGACCAAATATAACATCACGCCAGTATTCCCCGAAGGGTTGGGCAGAGGTGTATAGTAACACCCTCATTTCGCCGTTATGTTTAAGAAGAGGCCCATACCCACTGGTGGGACAATAATGGGCTAATTATATATACCGACACCTCCCCTTTGTCTGTCCTGACATAATTCAGGAATAAAATTAAAACAGAAATAAAGATAAACTGCGTCGTTGGTCTAGTGGTGAAAGCGTAACTGTTGATCGTGAGGTCCTGGGTTCGATCCCCAGGTCGGGCAAAGTGTTATTGGGTTTTTCCGTGTGGAATTCCTCAGTAGCAGCCCGAAGATTGGATTTGGGCCCGGTCAATGGCAATAGGTTCTCCCCCTATTACATGGGACAACATAACGGCGAAATGCGGGTGTTACACCTCTGCCCGACTCTTCGGGGAATACAGGTGTGATGTTGTGTTAAATCAAAGTTTCAGACGTGCGGTTTCTGAAGAAACATTTTTTTTGTATTATCTTGTGTCCCTACAATATTCCTAAAACAAAAAATATACTCGCATTTGACAACTTTTTTTGGCAATGACTTCTTTAGCCGTTCATTGTACCGGTCATTGCATTAATAATATTTTTTTTGGCAATGACTTTTCTTTAGCCGTTCATTGTACCGGTCATTGCATTAATAATATTTTTTTTGGCAATGACTTTTCTTTAGCCGTTCATTGTACCGGTCATTGCATTAATAATATTTTTTTTGGCAATGACTTTTTTTTAGCCGTTCATTGTACCGGTCATTGCATTAATAATATTTTTTTTGGCAATGACTTTTTTTTAGCCGTTCATTGTACCGGTCATTGCATTAATAATATTTTTTTTGGCAATGACTTTTTTTTAGCCGTTCATTGTACCGGTCATTGCATTAATAATATTTTTTTTGGCAATGACTTTTTTTTAGCCGTTCATTGTACCGGTCATTGCATCAATAATTTTTTTTTTGGCAATTACTTTTCTAGCCGTTCGTTGTACTGGTCATTGCAATAATAATAATTTAATTATTGTTGTCACTTGGAATAAAAACAAAAAAGACAGTCTGAATCTATTGGACTCGTCAAAACGAATCATATGACCCGAAACTCGAGGGGTTTACTAGTAGCCACTGAAGAGTTCCACTTTCCACCTCCTGGCTTCATCATCAGACCCTCGTTACCAAGCTATTGGACTCATCAAGACGAATCATCTGAGACCAAACTCGAAGAGTTCACTAGCAGTCACTGAAGAGTTCCACTATCCACCTCCTGTCTCCATCATCAGATCCTCAGCACCAAGTGCAATGTATTGGACTCATTAAGAAAATGATATGACCCTAAACACGAGGGGTTTACTAGTAGCCACTGAAAAGTTTCACCATTCACCTCTTGGCTCCATCATCAGATCAGCTCCAAGATACCAAATTATAGTATTGTCATCCGAATTACATATAAATACTAAGTTTCATTTCGATACGATAATTAGAAGTAGGTTAAAGGGAGAATGGGTTTTTAGGTCTAACCCACCTCTAGCAATGAGTGATGATATATCAATAGAAAGCTTATTTTAATTAGAATATTTTTTCGTATTACAGCTTACAGCTACTGTCAATTATTAATATTTATGGAGTTTAAAGCTCATTAAATTTAACCATTTAAAAACCATATTAACGCTCAAATATTACTATATTTATTATTATCTTTTTTTACACGTTTTTCCATAGGAGCTTTGTCATAATAATTATTAAAGATACCTACCTAAGTAACACACATAACATGATGCCTGAATTTCCCGAAGGGGTCGGCAGATGTGTATAATGCTCCCACGTTTCGCCAGTTATGTTTACGTTCTTTTTCTTCACGCTATTACTATTATTTGCAAATAATATGATAAGAACGTAGCGATATTTTAGTATAAGCAGCAAAAAAATAAGAAATTGTGATAGTAGGTATGGATATAAACGATTTTACACTTTAAAAGTGTTATAACTCCGAAAACGGTTGTGTTAGTACCAAATGTTTTACTTAAAAAATACCTTTCTAATGACATACCACTTATTGCTAGAGTGGAGAAAAAATTGTGATAGTATGGGTATAAACGATATTTCACTTTAAAGGTATTATAACTCTGAAAATATCTAACAATTGATTTTAGTTGTGTTAATACCAAATGTCTCGCTTAAAAAGATCTTTCTAATGGCATATCAATCATTGCTAGAGGAGGAATAGACCAACTTCTAAACATTTCGCCCATTCTCTTTTACTTCCAAGATGTTTCTACATCGTTAGTTAGTTATTTACAAGTGATGCTAATATAAAGCGTGGAATAACACAGTCGGAAATCATAAACAAATAAGTAAACATAGACTAAGAACATTTTAATTAATTACTGACAGACAATAGTATGAGAACAAATAACTGATTTTAATCTCTTAAATTACCAACTGCAATTTGGAATATTTTGTAATTAAGAGGAAACGCGGGCAGAAAAATATTACGAGAATAGATTTTTAAGCGATATATTTCCATCCCATCCTTCCCGCAAACCTTAGAGACAACTGCATCTCGGACTGATTTCTCCTTTGCAATATTAGCGAAATCGTACTCTCGTATTTCCCTGTTTCCTTCTTCAAATCTGGACCGATTTTAATATTTTTTTCTGTAATAATTTAAGAAAGACTTTGGTTATGTCTGTATGTTTTTCTTTTATTTTTTATATTTGTCAAATTTGTTTGCCAGATGTCTGAAAACGGTAATAAAGCCGGTCGATTTTTGTAAAATTTAAACGTTTCTAGTTCTTTTAATAATGAATTTATTGACAAAAACAAAACCTAGGGACATAGTGATGATATATATCATATGGTAAAAAAATATTTGCTCTAGTGACATTATCCAAGACGGAAACTGAGGACTACGTTTGTATGGACTAAATGCCGACCGCATTTCCTCTTAATTATTGTGTGCGCGGATAAAAAAATAGCTATTGAAAATTTGCATTGTTTTTTTAAAATAAATAAACTACAAGTGTTATCGGTAGCTGGTAACACTGGACAATGTTGATAAAGGAGGGTAATCGTCAAGATGAATCAACGTACCCGAAGTTATAAAAATACTGGTCATTCGACGGAGCAAAGGATTCCATGTCGAACAGCTGAAGTGTTTGACCTTTTATATCTGAGTAACTTGTCCATATTTTTAGATCTTGTGTAAATTATATTGTGATACATTGTGAACTAGCTTCTGTAACTAACCACTAACCTAAATATAAGTACTCTCAGTGGTGGAGAGTCTATGTTGGTTTCATTTACTTTATTTACCATGCTCCAAATCCTGACGTAGGTACCGATATTAGCTCTAACTATAACGATAGATGCATCCCCACAAGAATCTGTTGTATGTATTTTACATCAGAAGTGAAACAAGAAAAAACTAGTTCACATTATGATTGTCTAAGTTCATTTGTAAATATTTTGCTAAGTTAACTCCCCAGTAGACTGATGACAAAAACTTGATTAAAAGATTGGGATTACAATGGTGAGAACGCGGAAAGGTGGTAAATCCGGTGAGTAGCAACCGTTTTATTATACCTACCTAGTTAAGTGTGAAGGGGGTTTGATTTAAACATAAATATCAGATGGCCTCGGTATTCATTCGTGTAAACTAGTACACTACTAGGCTATCACTTATATAATAAAACAAAACTGATATAACAAAAGCTTAAATCTACGACCTAATATAATAAATAATTGTTAAAAGTGTTGAGAGTGTTTGTTTTCATCACTTTAGAAATGCTTCAGTACTTCAAAATATAACCCCTAACACCCTGCTTCCCTTATTTTAACCATAAGATAACCAAAGAATTACAAAATTCCAACCCCTAGTTGTGTATCCTACCCACAAATCACTACACATGCGCATCACACCGCTTAGTAAAAGTAAATTTTTTTCATCCAAATTCTTACGTCGTCTTGGGGCCAATAAAATGCCGCACGCCGTAATTATGTGAAACTTTGTGACTTCCTTTTGTTTTTTTGTTAAATGTTTTGGGTGTTAATGTTAACAGTTTTGTTAATTAGCCTAGTTTAGTTTAATTTATAGAGTATTATTAAGAAGTTAGAGATTATGAGAAATTGGCGGAAGGTAATTAGAATAATTTAGTTTTATTCTTACCACACGATAATGTGAAAACGAGCGCATAAAGACACCTCCTCCTTTTTTGAAGTCTGTTAGAAAGTAATGATAAAATATATTTCAAAATTTTGGATACATGTCAAATTAATAAACTACCTACCCGTTGCTTTTTAAGTGTCTAGAAAACTTTCATCTTCTTTACATAGTATAAAACAAAGTCGCTCCCGTTGTCTGTACGCTTAGATCTATTAAACTACGCAACATATTCTAATGCAGTTTTCAGCAATAGATAGAGTGATTCAAGAGGAAGGTTTATATGCTCCACATTAGTATGTACATTGCATCCGTGCAAAGCCGGGACGGGTCGCTAGTCGATTATAAACTTACCTAACTTTTAATTTACGAGTTAAGAAAATAAGTGTTGGATTTTAAAATGTGTGTAGTACCTTCTTTCATAAGTAGTGTTAACTTGTTTATTTATTAATGTATAATTCTCTGTCTCTTCTCAAATAAATAATAAATACAATAATAATTTTAGGTTTTATTGTACATTACCCCTGCAGTATTTATTAAGGATTTGAGATTGAAATTTTTATAATATTGTATTGTACCAGGAATTGAATTTGTGTGCGAAGTTTCAGAAAAATCGGTTAGGCAGAAGTAGTTGAGAAAAATCTGTCGCAAGATTTGAATCAAACAAACATAAAAACAAATATACGTACCTAGTGAAGCTGATGAAAACCGTTTAAAAAAATGTTGAGTTCAACAATAAGATTAACTATTTATGGTTTTATTACAAACTCCACAAGTTTATCAGTCAAATATGATGACACCACGGTATCCTACATAATGCGTACCTAGTCTGTAAAGCAAATCGCGAGTATTTGTTATTACTTAACGGTTTTAATTAACTTCAACTTGTATATTTGTTTGTATGTTTGATTCAAATCTTGCGACAGATTTTTCAACTACTTTTGCTTAACCGAGTCTCCTGAAACGCACACAAATTCAATCCCCAAGACAATACAACATTATAATAATTTCAACCTTCAATTCTCAAATACTGATGCTACAGAGATAGGTATTGTAAGATAAAACCGTTTAACTTAAAAGGTTTTTTAAGATAACATTTTTTTCTAAATTTATTTTTCTATTTCGAGGACGAGCAGACGTGATCTTAAGAGTCTGCTTCTTCTTTCTGCCCTTATTCCACACTAGGTGGGATCGGCACAATATGTATTTCATAAATCAATGTTGTTAGAGGTTTTGGCTTATTGTTTTATGATCGGCCGCCTTTCTTTCTTTTTCTCTTTGGAAAGTCCTCATGGATGTCCCTCGCCCGAGGAAGGTTTGCCGGACTCTTACCGGCTAAAAACCAACGGTGTCCCTCCTTCTGACCTAAGGCCGGGGTCAAGGGACTCGCAAAAGTATGCACCGCAACCCCGGCAGGATGACCGGCCGCCTGCCTGACATCAACCCTCCTTCGGAATGCTCGTTACTATTCCGCAAAGCTCTTTAAAAATACCACTCAAAAAACAACCAAAAACTTGCCAAAACTAACCCTAAAACGCACAAAGAATCTAACGAGCGGCCTTAGTACATAGTTAAGGATTAATAAGGAATTGTTAAATTAAGTGAAACTATTCGGGAACACCGCAAGGATGCCAGAATTTTAGTCAGATTGAAGTTAGCCAGTCCACATTGTTAGTGTGGCGGAAAGTTGCTCACGATCCGGGCTTAGTTTATAAACTGCTTTGGTAGTTAGATCAGTACTGTGCGGTAAGAATAGGGTTAGAATTTAAGTTTTGGAACATCTGAAATTTTATGCTAAATTCGTCAGTTACCCCCTTATTACGATAGATGGTTTACACCAACTAGACTAAACCAAGATTAAAAATAACAAAACATAAAATCACGCCTGTGTTCCGGGTTGGGCAGAGGTATATAGTAACACCCTCATTTCGCCGTTATGTTTAAGTAACAGGGGGCGAGCCCATTGCCATCAACCGGACACAAATCCAAACTCCGTGCTGCTACTGAGGAATTTCATACGAAAAAACCCAATAACACCTTGCACGATCGAACCCGGGACCTCACGATCAGCAGTCGCGCTTACCTCCACTAGACCAACGAGGCAGTCTAAAATAATACGGTTTAAGACTTCGATTTCTCCAAAAAAAAAACATAATGTACAATGTATCCGGTCATGAACTACCGATATTCTAGGTACTTATATTTTCATCTATTTCAGTCCATGACCGGGCACATTGTATAATATATTAATATACCTATCTCTTTCTAACGTTAATATAACAAAAAGAGAGAGGCAGACCATCATTCGTCATAAGAGAGTCACTGCATGATTTTTTGGTATTATCATGAATATTGAAGTTTTGCGTTTATATTATTTCTATTAATTTAAGATTTGAATTGTTAGCACTTTAAAACTCGATTTTTGTCGATTTTACTCGGTTTGATGATATTCTTCGTTGAACTAAATATTCTTATTTTGGCAAAAATGCAGGATTGCCATTTAAATCTAGAGAGCGAGAATGAACTCGTCTTTTTTTTGCTAACTGGAAGACGCATGTTGATACGGTGTGCACAAAGCTCAGAGCAGTATTGACCAAGTTTCATACGCTAAAGGCGCCATTAAGTGGAAAAACATTACGTGTTGTTTATTTTGCTTTGGTTGAGTCTTTAATAAATTACGGACTAGGTACATATGGTCGCACATTCAATACTTATTTGGATAATATTAAGTCATTGCAAACCCGCTTTTTAAAATACCTTGTTACCCCTAAGAAAAAATGTACATGTAAAGATAAATATGAAAAACTGTTTCTGTTATGTAAAATACTTCCTGTACATGAAAGGGTCAAGTACTTGGTGGTTCTCGAACAATTTTACAATGATAAATATAAAATTAAAATAAAAAATACTTACAATACAAGACGTGTTAGGGAACAGAAAGTGGTCCGTCAACCAATTAATAATTATTATGGTAAAAGAACCAACAAGTATTTGATCCCCACGTTATATAATAATAATGACTGGCTTAGACAAATAAATAATAAAACAAGTAAACAAACATTAAAATATAAGTTAAAAAATATGTTACTTACCGAGTATGGCATGCGTATTTAATAATTATATTAAAAAGTACAGGTATTCACTGCATTATATACACATAGCTAATTAGTAAAACCATCCTTGTAATTGATACCAAATGTTGATTGAGCGCTATTCCCACCGACAAACTGTCACACAGTTTGGTGGGTTTAATTTACTTGTAAAATGTGTTTATATATCAATAAATGTTTTAATTATTATTCCGTTTATTCCTTCTATACACATATTTTGTTACATTTTTAAATATTTCAATAAAAATCATAAAAAAAACATTTAAAAATATAAAAAATAGGGTTCCACCGGCAGTAGGAGCAGGGTCCAGGCTACCGGCAGTTAGGGCTCCAGAGACAGGAACCTCCTCCTAATTATTATTATTATTATTATTTAAAATCAGGGTCGTTGGCATGTTATCTTTTTGTATTAATTGTCTCAATACTTTTTATAAAAAACGGAGGCAAGAATGAAAAAAACATCAAAATATATAAAAAGAATCCCTAGTTAAAAGCAATTTAAAGTTGTTAACTAGACAGACACCGTACTATTGAACGATGACGTCATACTTCAAAAACTTCATAGTAACTGGACATTACTTTGTACAATGTCCGTTTCGTGCGACAAGGACAGAAAATGTGCCACACAAAAACTTGAAAAACGTGTATTTTTAGATTATTTTAATTTATTTTTTCAACGATCATTTTCTTTCTATACCCTTTATGATATAATATTAATTTCTTCCTAGCAGTGATAGCCTAGTTGTGTGATCGTCGGACTGCCAAGTCATAGGACTCAAATTCGAACCCAAGACACGCACCTCCGACTTCCCGGATTCATATGCGTATTGTATAATTATCACTTACTTAAAAACGGTGAAGGAAAACATCGTGAGGAAACCGGCATGCCTGAGAGATATTTCTCGACGGCATGTGAAGCCAAGTCAGAGGCCCATGGGCGGCATAAACTCTGACATCAGGTTAGTCACTAACCACACGGAAAGAAGTTTTTTTTTAAAGTAGACATATGGTTTTGGACCTTGGACCGAACCAACTTTTATCATTCAGTGTTTACACACCTGAATCATAATTTTTGCAGACATTCTTTTTTAAATTGGTTATGCCTCGTTGGTATTACTCGTCTTAACAGGCACGTGTAAGTCCGGCAAATAAAATGACATGTGTAAACATGTTATTTACTGTATTGACTTATGAATAAATCAATACTCCCGAATAAGATGTTTAAACAGACATATTAATAAATAATGGTTTCAGGTGTTACCTTGCGGAAATCCATGACATATACCTAAATAAACAATAACTAGCTGTGTCCTCACGGCTCCGCCCGCATAAGAAGTTTTATTCCAGTAATAAATATAGCCTATGTTACTCAGTGATAATGTAGCTTTCTAACGGTAAAAGAATTTCTGAAATCGGTCCAGCAGTTTTTAAGTTTATTCGTTATATACAAAAATACAAATCTTTCCTCTTTATAATATTAGTATAGGTAGATAAAATTTTGTGTTAATTAATAATACCTTTAAACGAGCAATTCTTGTATATATATATATAATTTGAATCTCGGAAACGGCTCCAACGATTTTCATGAAATTTAGTATGCAGGGGGTTTCGGGGGCGATAAATCGATCTAGCTAGGTTTCATTTTTGGAAAATTTCGTTTTATCCGTGTTTTCAGGCAATGAAAAACTGCTACAATAACATTAGAATATGAAGGTAAATTTCGCCACGATCTATAACCTTAAAATAGCTCAGGTGGGAAATCGGGCGGTCCCAAAATCAGAAGACTCGGTTCGAGTCCAGGTGGTTATTTTTTTTCCCCATTTTTTTAAGGTCCTTCTTTTTCTTCTTTTTCCCCTTTTTTCTTTCCAAAAAACACGATTTACCAAAAAAAAACCGAGCTAAGCTCGGTCATCCAGGTACTGTACATTAATTGTAGAAATATGAATGAGATGTAAACACATTAAATGTGTTATTTATTCAACAGATTTACACCTTCTCAATTACTTATCATTGAGTATTACAAAAGATTTATTAACACGTCAGAATCAGATGTTTTTTCGAAAAATTCACGCGTCATTTTGTTATTGGTTATTAATCATGAATCTCGGTACAAAGAGAAGCATCATTAAACAATGTTTTTAACTTGAATGTTCTCCCTAGCCTTTTCCCAACTATGTTGGGGTCAGCTTCCAGTCTAACCAGATGCGGCTGAATACCAGTATTGTACATGGGGCGACTGCCATCAGACCTCCGCAACCGTTTAATTTTTCACTGTTTAATTGTTTTCCATACAAATCCAATACAAAAAATTAATTATTTGTATGCAAAGTAGTAAAAAAAATACGCGTATTTTGAAAAGTTATTCTACGACAGTTGTTCAGTTTCCGATACGGAGTAACCCCACAAAATTCTTTGAGTTAATTTTTTAACACCTTTTGATAATATTATGATAGAATTTATACAAGGTTAGTCGGAAAGGGGGCACTAAGCCGCGTGCCACTTAAAGTATCACTGATGACTATTTTAAAGCAAGTGTTAAAATTTCAAAATTCGATAATTTTTATTTGCTTGCAAAATCATTTTTTTTTTTTAATCATACCTGTTTTAGTTATGAATTCAGACAATTAAGTTTCTAATCCGTGACCTCAAATATGACCTAAATAGTAAACACAGCTGATCATAGCTATGGACAGATAGATTTTAGCATATTTTTTACGAAATCTTTGAAAATCTATTTCTCTTAAACTATCGAGTTTTGAGGAAAGTTGTAGAACAAAAGTTATCCATTATTATGGGTACTTTAACACCCTTTCGGCTTAGTACCCCCTTTCCGACTAACCTTGTATAAGAGATAGAATATTTCATGGATTTTTTTTTCGACTTCAGTTAAGTGTTCCTAGTGTGGTCTCCATTTTTACCTAAACTTTCATGTGTTCAAAACGTAAACTATTTGACAGCTCTAAAAATAATCCGTTTCTTGTTTTGCCTGTTAATAAAAGACAACAATGGTGTAGATTCTGTTGCACATTTTGACAATACTAAACTAGACTAAATGCAACTGTCACTTCTTTTTCTATTGAAACAGAAAGAGACAAAAACCCTTAGTTTAGTTTAGCACCGTCAAAGTGCGCAACAGAATCGACACCAATATTTTTAGTCAAGTTTTTTAGGTGGTGCGCAACAGAATTGGCATTTTTTTATGAAATGAAAGTTCACCTTAGCATGACCGTAGTTAGCCCATTGGGTACCGTTGTAAATACTTATTTAAGACACATCCAAGGCCGAGCATCCTATAGCAAGCTAAAGCGCAGGCCACACCACCAGCTGGCGGGCGGGTGAGCGAGCTGGCGGGCGAAGCGAGGCGAGGGAAACTATATAAACTAAGCGAGCTAAACTATGTGGGTTCACCGGTCATGTAACTTACATCCTAGTTCGTAAGCCCTGACTGGGGGCCTTAAAGTAATTTTTGACCACCACAGGTTTGTCCGGTTAAGCAGTATAAACCTCAAGCGAGTAGTTGAATAGCGAGTGGACCTTCCAAAAAAAAATGTGTGTTCACACCGAAAGCTACGGATGGGCGGGCATGCGAGCGGTCGGGAGAGCGAGGGGAGCATCGTTTCACCTCTTTTCATACAGAGCTAAGCTACGCTAACGAGGTGAACGATAGTATCGCTGGCATCGTCGAATATTTCGTTCGCATCGTTTGTATCGCTAACGTAGTTTATCTTTGTAGGTCGCGGTGGAACCCCGGTATGAAAAGAGGTGAAACGAGGCTCGTCTGGCTCGCTCGCCCGCCCGCCAGCTGGCGGTGTGGCCTTCGCTTTATGCCGCAAGAGCAGATGACTCTATTCAAATAAGTATAATCATTTTGCGTTGTAATAATTTCTAACTGTGAACCATTTTAATATTTCAATCGAAACGACATTTCCTTTTTTTAATTACTCATGTTAATAATCACATAGACGTAACCTCACGCCTTTTTCCCATGGTAGGCAGAAACTATAGAACGCCACATGCTACGACCCTTACATACACCTTTCGCCTCGTCCACATTCATACATCTAGTCATACACAATCGCCAGTTGAAAGTACTATGCACCTGTCCTTTGTGAAGAACATTACTAATAACATCGATGTATGTCCTTCTAGGGCGTCCTCAACCGGCCTTTCCACTGATATCCGCCTCATAAATTCCTTTTGTTAATCGCCATTCACTCATTCTCTCATATTACCAAATTTAATGAAAATATAATTTTATAATTTTCAGGTTTTTAGTGTTCTATGTTACACCATGTATATTCCTAATATCGCCACTAAAAAAAAGTCCAATAACTTAAAAATAACTTACCTGTATTTCTTTCACTTTGGGAGTAACCAAATCCTCTCACTTTAGTAAAAAAAACTCAAATCATAACCTATGTTTATTTTTATAGACGTCTAAATAAAGACCGTTGTCTGAACACAATAGAAACTAACATTTTAAAAAATGCAGTATATATTTTCAAAACAATTCATAAAGTGTTATGCATACTGAAACTGCATATTTTTTTTATACTTTTTCGCTTTTTTTTACAATTTATTTTATCACAACTGCCTCGTTGGTCTACTGGTGGTAAGCGCGACTGCTGACCGCGAGGGCCTGGATTCGATTCCCAGGTCGGGCAAAGTGTTATTGGAATTTTCCGTCTGGAATCCTTCAGTAGCGGCCCGGAGTTTGGATATGTGCCCGGTCGATGGTAATAGGTTCGCCCTCTATTATATGGGATCTAAACATAACGGCGAAATGAGGGTGTTACTATACACCCCTGCCCAACCCTTCGGGGAATACAGGCGTGAGGTGTTGTTATGTTAAAAGAAAGTTACAAATGTCTGCCATTGTGTGTCTGCCATCGCGAACATCGCCACGCAACAGCCGTTTTCACACCCGTACCACCGAGATGTTTCACATCAAAATCTTCACAATAAATATAAATATTAGTGTGATAGGTACGATTTTATCATAATTATATCAGCAAGCACATTGGGTCACCCGCGGGAACGCTCAACGAGTATTCCCAAGGAGGGTTGATGTCAGGCAGGCGGTTGGTCATAAAACAATAAGCCAAAACCTCTAACAACCCCACCTAGTGTGGGATAAGGGCAAGAAGAAGAAGAAGTACGATTTTATCTCGAAAATAAGTTTTATTTTTATTTTGAACAATATAACCTATTCCTAAATTTATTCCAATAGGATAATAACAGTTTATTAAAATCGATTTGCATGACTATGAAAAATGTGTACCTATTATTAACTTCGAGGTGAAGTTCGTTGTATTGGAGACGTCCTTAAATAAGGTTAGAAGCTCGAACACAATAGGTTATTAAACTATTATTAAATAACCGGCCAAGTGCGAGTCGTACTCGCGCACCGAGGGTTCCGTACTGTTGGAGGATATTTTTTTTTTCATTTTTAACAGACCTAATAAAAGAGGTTTCTCAATTCGACCGTATATTTTTTTTTATGTGTGTACGCGGATATCTTTGTCGTTTATAAACCGATTTTGATGATTATTTTTTTGTTGGAAAGGAGATATCCCAAAGGTGGTACCATGATAAGGAAACCAGGATCGGATGATGGCATCCCAGAGAAATCGAGGGGAATCTTCGAAAATCGTAGTGGCGACTAGTGCGTTTGTATTTTTTTTTTGATTAAGTATTTTATAATTAAGGCCACTAAAATGAAAAAAATAAAAAATGTTTTGACAAAAATAAAACCGACTTCAAAAAACCGAAAAAAGGAATAAAATAATTACCATATTACAAATTAACAATTTCAGAAGTCGGTGCCTTCAATTTGGTTGATGATGAAGTTTTTGACAGTACCTACAGCATCCATGACGTAGTGTTGTATCTGTATAGTAAAAAAAAACAATTATTTATAACTTGGTCATCTTATTAAATAGGTATTTCATTAGTTTTTTTGCTGATGTTTATGATAGTTCCAAAATGTTTAATAAAACAATAATAGTTAAACACTCCATTGTATTATGAAACTGCGTCGTTGGTTTAGTAGTCGCAAGCGCGACTGCTGAACATGGGGTCCTGGGTTCGAACCCCAGGTCGGGCAAAGTGTTATTGGGTTTTTCCATTAGTAATATCTCAGTAGCAGCCCGGCGTTTGGAATTGTGCCCGGTTGATGGCAATAGGCTCGCCCCCTATTACATGGGACTTAAACAAAACGACGAAATGAGGTGTACACCTCTGCCCAAACCTTCAAGGAGTACAGGCGTGATGTCGTGTTGTGTATTATGAAAATGGTACCAATTTCTTATTACGTGTCTGAGTTGCAAGTAACACTGTCTGGAATGGAGCGAGAGCCTGTTTTGGCCAATTAGCGTTGGGTGCCCTCCCCGCCACCCCGCTCGTCAACTACTCCAACTCAAGGTCGTATTAGAGAGCTGACTAAAGCGAAACCGCACTTAATGTCTCTGAAGTTATGGAGTTATTAAGGCAAGATGATAGGTACCTACCTATACAAGGTTAGTCGGAAAGGGGGTACTAAGCCGAAAGAATGTTAAAGTACCCATAATAAGGGATAACTTTTGTTCTACAACTTTCCCCAAAACTCGATAGTTTAAGAGAAATAGCTTTTCAAAGATTTCGTAAAAAATATGCTAATATCTATCTGTCCATAGCTATGATCAGCTGTGTTTACAATTTAGGTCATATTTGTGGTCACGGATTAGAAAATTAATTTTCTGAATTCATAACTAAAGCAGGTATGTTTTTTTCATGTAAATAAAAATTACCGAATTTTGAAATTTTAACACTTGCTTTAAAATAGTCATCAGTGATACTTTAAGTGGCCCGCAGCTTAGTACCCCCTTTCCAACTAATCTTGTATACGTTTTCGATACGATCCACATAAGCAGTGATAGCTTAGTGGTGTGACCATCGGACTGTCAAGTCATAGCTCTCAAGTCCGAACCCAAGGCACGTATCTCGGACTTTTCGAATTCATGTGCGCATTATATAATGATCACTTGCTTAAAAACGGTGAAGGAAAACATCGTGAGGAAACCGGCATGCCTGAGAGATATTTCTCGACGGCATGCGAAGCCAAGTCAGAGGCACATGGGCGGGGCATAAACTTTGACACCAGGTTAGTCACTAACCACACGAAAAGAAAGAAGACGATCTACATTTCTGTCATGGCATGATTCCAAAAGCCTTTCAAATGCTCCGTCGCATAATGTGCACTGGACAAAAACCGTGCACTTCGCAATTAGTGAACTCAAAAAGGGCACTTCTCATAACGAGCTTTGGTCAAAATAAGCATTTCGTAAAATGAGCACATCCCGAAATGAGTACTTCGCAAATTGTGCATCAGTTGCGAAGTGCACGTTTTTTGTCCAGTGCAGATTTTGCGAAGTGCACATTCTGCGTCGGAGCCATTTCAAAGACGCTCCACGTCAGAACTCAGTTGTGGCGGGTGGTGGCGACTGGCGGGGGTCCATGCCTATAAAAGGTCGGGCACGCTGCAGATCGCCCTCTTTGGTTGGAGACCCTTCAGGTCTCGCCTATAACTGCCCGGTTACGTCGAAACGATCCGCAAAACTATATATAAGCAGTTGAATAGAAAAAAAAAAGATCGCCCTCTCTCGCACCGCTGCAGTTGCCAAGTTGAGTACTACACCTACATAAGAAGACCCTGGACTACTCGCATTGTCATGAACCATGCCCTGCTGACCTAATTGTAATATTATTAAAATATATTATAGTGTACGGTTAGAAGTGTTTTTCACTATCCTCCCGTAAGTACACGCCTGCAAAATTTTATATGCACATGCTTGTTGAGGGTTGACTCCTAAAGCCACCCTTGACCTCTAAAGTGTGACACAGTCTATAGCGATAGATTGCTGGATAAGGCCTCGCCCACGTTTCACAAATCTGCTCTTTTTAACCTAGCGGATAGCGATAAAATTAATTAATTTTAGCAATTACACTAAACATATTTTAACAAAAAAGTTGATCGTCATTTTCAGCTGAAATTCATGAGCCTATCTTTATGGTTGTCACATCAAGTCATTACGTTACTAACTAAAATTATATTAGTATGACTAGGCATTTTAAAACAGGATCGTTACTAGTTCGAAACTATTCATTTGGGATTCTGGTTTATTTTTGTTTATGTGTTCGAGTTGAAGGTTGTCTGAGTTGACTGCCTTGTTGGTTTAGTAGTCGCAAGCGTGACTACTGAGCATGGGGTCCTGGGTTCGATCCCCAGGTCGGGCACAGTGTTATTGGGTTTTTCCATTAGGAATTTCTCAGTAGCAGCCCGGAGTCTGGATTTGTGCCCGGTTAATGGCAATAGCCTCGCCCCTTATTACATGGGACTTAAACATAATTTGCGAAACGAGGGTGTACTAAAAACACCTCTGCCGACCCTTTGGGGAATACAAGGCGTGATGTTATATTAAGTTATGAGCTGAAGGTTAAAGAAAAGTGTTATTTATTAATTGTTCACTAACCGCACGCTCGGCTGCGAACAACGTGCTTACAACTACTTTTATTAACAGAAATCAATCACCAGGCTTCTACGAGTTCGTTCTGCTTATGTTTGTCTCAATTGTGTTGGGGTCAGCTTCCAGTCTAACCAAATGTAGCGGAATACCAGTATTTTACATGGAGCGACTGCCATCTGGCCACCAACCCAGTTACTGGGCGATATTGATATCCTAAAGCTAGACCAGTTGTCAGACTTTCGGGCTTCTGACTACCCGTAACGACTATCATAGGTATTTGTATGACACCCGGGACCGACGGTTGAACGTGCTCGAGCTACGAGAATGCTTAGCTTACTGCGCGTGCGCCAACGTGTGCGTGTTCGAACACGAACGTTATTTTTTTATTGCCTTCTATGGTGTTTTACTTGAGTTTTTGGCTGCTCTAACATGCAGAAATGTTTTAAAAAATATACCTATAATTTTAATTAATTCAGTAAATATTTTACATACTTGCAAAATATTACCAAATGAAAGTGTGACGTATCAGGAACATACCTACCATACTGTCACTCGGGTAGTTTGTGTTTTGGGGAGTGTCAGACATGACGCATTGCGTTTATAGATCACGTCTCATACAACGCCAGTGAAATATGTCTATTGTTTTAGTTGATTACCCGTGTGGACACGCCCTTGCTAGTTAACTAATGTATTATGATTAGCATAAGATATTGTTATTTTTGAGTTTATTAATTGTTATTTAGGGTTATTTTGACGTATGATAGAAGTTATAAAAGTTTAATTTTAATTCCATGCAATGCTCGTTAGACGATGTCGCGGCAGCCCTAGAAGATGGCGGAACGAACTAGATACTTATTGGAAGGATTGGTCGAAGAAAACCTTTAACTGAGAGGAGTAGAAGGAGGGTGGGAAGGCCTTTGCCTTATAGTGGGATGATAATGGACGAATAAAAAAAAACTCGTTCCTTCTCCATACGAGAAGTCAAAAGGCCTTTGGCCAACAGTGGGACAGTTACAGACTGGTATTATAAAGGGTAATTGCCTCGGTTATCTAGTGGTGACAAGCCCGACTGCTGATTGTGAGGTCCTGAGTTCGATCCCCAGGTCGGGCAAATTGTTATTGAGTTTTTCCGTGTGGAATTTCTCAGTAGCCCGGAGTTTCGATTTGTGCCCGGTGGATGGCAATAGGCTCGCCCCCTATTACACGAGACTTAAACATAATGGCGAAATGATGACTTTACACCTCTGCCCAACCCTTCGGGGAATACTGAAACCTCTTAGCAATAACTTTGTATTATGATCCTGAGCAATGTTTGTTCTACGAGACGGCCGACGAGAGGTCGGGTTTGCCTCGCAGGGGCTACACGGCTAGTACAAACGTCGTAAGCGGCGAAGCTTGTGCAAATAATACGCAGATTTTACAAATATAATAAACATAACATCACGCCTTGTAATTCCCGAAGAGATGGGCAGAGGTGGTACTAAACGTTTCGGCAGTTATATTTAAGTCCAGCTTAATAGGGAGCGAGCCTATTGCCATTAACCGTACAGAAATCCAGACTCCGGGCTGCTACTGAAAAATTTAGATTCCAAAAGCCCAATAATACTTTGCCCGGCCTGGGGATGGAATCCAGGACCCCATGCTCAGCAGTAGCACTCGCGACCACTAGACCAACAAGGCAATCAACACACTTCAAATAAAGGAAAATACTTATTTTTGGCTGAACTGTTCAGTTTTGGTCAAAGTCATAGAACAAACGTTGTTCAGAATCATCACACGAAGTACTAAGAGGTTTCGGATGTTTTTTTTCAATTAGGTACCCTGTATAATAAGCACACAGCACTGTATAATAAGTACAGTCGGTGAATGACAAGGTTCGTCAGTTTTCAAATTCATTTCTTTCCCACATCGCGAGTACATGTTACCTTTATAAACTGCTGAACGAAAGAGACCAATGCATGAAAAATTACACAAGTCTGCAACAAAATGCTGCCTGGATGTTTTAACTGATTTCTATGTATTTAAGTGTGCTGAAAACTAAAAAATACTCAAAAAATTCCAGAACGTCAGGTTATTTTACAAAACGCTAAATTTTATTATAAAAAGGGGTTTTTTGGGCTAACTTGAAGTCATAATGGAGATATGCGTGAAGAGCCAGGTGAACGATTTCACCAAGATATTAAGGAGGTGGAAAAAAGATACCAGGGAAGATGGAGCGTCAGATGGCAGACTACTGTTGGACGCTTCAGAGAGACATTCCAGATGCTTCCCACAAGCGAAAATGTACCAAAAGGAGTCTCACTGGGAAAAAGAAATGTGTTTAGTGCTTACTAATGAATGTATTAGATAAAAAATAAGTTTTGTTACTCAGTTAAAAAATTAAAAAAAAAGTAGTCTTTTATCTTTTATTTTAAGATGATAACTTATTTAACATAGATACCCACATTGGCAGAAAACGTGACGTTTTTTGACAAAATGAAAGTCATATTCAGATTCAGCACACCCAAAATCTTAAGAATTACGCAAAAAAACCAAAACAGCTCTCAATTTTTTTTTATTGGAGATTGTATTATATTTAATCATTTGGCAGCATAGATCAAAAATGCATTTTGCCTCCCTATGATGTATAAGTGCCATGTAATGTCTTTGATTTGAATGAAGGAGTTTTGTTGTAAAAATCATGATGTCAATCAAATCTATGATTAAATGAATTGACATTAGAAGTCTGTCACCATTATAGTTTAATTTAATATCATGTCAAAAAATACTTGTATTTTCATTTCTATAATGTTGGCAATACGTAAACGGCAAAATAGTTTGTTTCTTGCACTGTGCAAGCAAAAATAGACTTAAGGTGTATAACATTCTCATCCCACTACTGTACACATAACCCCAACAAAAATAAAGGGAAACAACAGATAGCAGCTTTGCAAAATTATTCCGCCTTATTAGATATTTTCCATGATATTTAATGGAGCAGAAAAGGGCAAGCAGATTTATGGGCCAACAATAAATCCGAAGCAATCGGGACACACTCCCCACCACTTAAGGGGGATTGGGCTTTTTGTATATTTTAATAATAATTAGACTGATCTTGTAATGAAAGGAAATTTTGGCTGTTCATCTTAAGATAGATCGCATCGGTTGGAGGCATATTGTTTTAGCCATACTTTTCACAATAGGAGGGGCTCGTGGCTAATTACCAGCAAACCAGTTAAGCTGCGCTTGCCGCGGTCAGTCTATGGCTGGGTGCCCGTTCATTACATATCGAGACCCCTCCGTGCCTCGGAAAACGTGTTTTTCTTAAACAGTCGGTCCCGGGTGTCATACTAATACCTATGATAGTCGTTACGGGAAGTCAGATACCCCAATCTGCCAACCGGTGTAACTTTAGAATATCGAGTTTGCCCTGTGACTGGGTTGCGGAGGTATGATGGCAGTCGCTCCATGTAAAATACTGCTATTCAGTCGGATCTGGTTAGACTAGAAGCCCCAACATAGTTGAAAACGGCTAGGCAGAACTGTATGAACTCACGCCTTTTTCCCATGGGGGTAGGCAGAAACTATAGAAGCCCCATGCTACGATCCTTATATACTCCTTTCTTTTCATCCACATTCAACTAGTCATACAGGCAATTTCAATTCCTTCACGTCTTTTCCAATTTCATGAACAAATGTTTTCCTGTAATAAACCTTTAGACCTGGAATGCACATGCTATTAAAAAGCATGCTTGTTTGCCACTAGGTAGGATGCTCGTTTATAGCATACTCTGTTAGTGAATTTTAAACATGCTAGATTTGTATCACCTACCATTGTTTGCTACCGAGTATCATCTGCTTGAAAGTAGCATGTGTATTCCAGGCCTTAGAGCCAGGCCACACGATGCGGTGTGTGAGCGGTGATGCTGTAGCATTCTACATAGAAATATCCATGGTGCCGTATCGGACTAGCAATCAGTGAGACGAGGCGGGGAGATGTTTACGCGATACATTACCGCGCTTCTTACTAACGTAAATGTAATGTTAATGTAAGTAAATTTTGAATCGGAAACACTCGTTTTGCACATACTATTTAATTAAATTGATAACTTTGTTTATATCTATGTATGATAAAAACTGTGTATGTCGCAAAAAAATAAACCAAAATGTTATTGGACATTTGTATCTTCGATTCAAAATTCGCTTACATTAGCCATACACTTACGATACTATACGTCAAATGTTCATGTCAGGCCTACTGGCGTCGCAGTTCCTTCACAAACTATCGAACACTAGATTCCAGCCAGGCGCCATACCAAAATTGCGACGCCGCATCGTCCACGTGGCACCCAACGCGTCAAAATCATTGCGGTGCGGCCCCGCAACGCTTCGTGAAGCCCGACTCTTATCCCTCTGGCCCTGACACTCATATTTCAAGTAAATAAACGACAGTCAAGTCAAGCGCTAACAAAAGCAACTCGGCACATTATTCTCAAACTTACAGCCGACAGTTGGTTCCCTTATTTTCATTAAGACACAACTTTTAATGAGTCTCAACTGTTTGCAACTGCATCTGGTCTTGATACACTCTATAGTTAATTAAATTATGATACCGTAGTTTATCCTGAAGCAAAATTATATTAACTGGTAGTGCTAATGGATTGTGAGGAAAATGGAGGATAATATAGTCTTATTTTGCAGGTAGTTAAGACTAATAATAATTAGCAATTAGCCTAGCGGTTGGATGCTTGTGTGGTGGCATCTATCACGCCATATGAGAACTACGCAGCACGACGATTGTCTAGCAAACTACAGTGACAACAATGACAGCTGAGTGACAATAATAACAGCTGTCAGATGAAACGTTACAAATCCTGCATCGCGATATCATGATTTGACACGGACACAATATCAACCGTTGGGCAGTGGCCCACCAGGTATAAGACCCGACTGGTAGGAGGATCCTCCCTTTTCGTAGGAGGAACACCATACCTCGTTCCCCTACACTTGCCTTCGGGCGTCTTGCACCTATGACTCTTAGAATTCATGTGCGGATTAGAATTTAACTATCACTCGCATTAACGGTGAAGGAAAACATCGTGAGGAAACCACACTTGAGATAACTCCAAAAAGTTCTCGATGGTGTATGTAGTTCGCCAATCCGCACTAGACCCGCGTGGTGGACTAAGGTCTAAACCCTTCTCATTTTGAGAAGAGGCCCGTGCCCAGCAGTGAAACAGTAATGACCCGATAATGTATTTAATATGGAAAATGGGTTTATAGTAATTTCTGGCCTAAGAGGTTTTCTGTGTGTTGTTGAAATATTCATGACCCCTTAAGCCAGATTCAGTTAGAAGGCAGGCAGTCCGCGACCATCTACCAGCGCTTATAGGAACCGATCTGCGCAGGTAGTCAGTACCAAGTCTCCATACTTCTTGCCAAACCAGCATCGATAAGCCGACCAGTTCCGGCAAGTTCAGATCTGCTCCGATCTGTGCGGGTAGTGGTAGCTCGACATTTTGCCAATGCTCAGACAGATTTCCCTGTATTTACCAGCTTCCTTTATGTAGCTGCGCGGGTCTGTTCCGATAAGCACTGGTAGATCGCTGGCTGCCTGCTTTCTACCAGAATGCGGTCTTAAATTTCTTTCTTCTTCTTCTTTTCGTGTGGTTAGTAACTAACCTGGTGTCAAAGTTTACGCCGCCCATGGGCCTCTGACTTGGCTTCACATACCGTTGAGAATATCTCTCAGGCATGCCGGGTGTCCACACGATGTTTTCTTTCACCGTTTTTAAACAAGTGATAATTGGATACGCACATGAATCCGAAAAGTCAGAGTTGCATACCTTGGGTTCGAAATCGACACCACTAGGCTATCACTCCTTGCTTTAAATTTATTTTATTACATAAAACAAAACGCTTCTACAAATCAACACCATACAAAAAGAAATGATCACTTAAAGCTGCCAAGTTGGAACGTCAAGAGAAACTTTACCTATTACACGTCTGTGAGCTACATTTTTATTTAACTTCTTAATCAGCTGTCCCAACCCCAAGTGACAGATACTTTAAAGGATTCCAAAGTTCAGCTATAAAGAGAAAATTTTAGAAATTATGGAGTAATCCCACGTCAAGTGGATTGTGAATGTTTATATAGCTATATAAGACTTTAAATAATAAAAATAGTAATAGGTGTGTCTGAAGCTAGACTAACTGCAGGATTATACTGCCTTTTCACTAAAGATGTCTTAGGTGGCTAAGCGGTCTGCCGGGGTTGCGGTGCATGCTTTTGTGAATCCCGCGACCCTGGCCGTACGGTCAGGAGAAGGAACACCGTTGGTTTTTAGTCGGTAAGAGTCCGGCAGACCCCCTCGCCTTCCACGGGCGAGGGACATCCATGAGGATTTTCCAACAAGAAAAAAGGTGGCTAAGCGGTGAGCGAAGTTAAAGCTAAGCTATGAAACGGTGTGTATATATTTCCACCAAAGCTAAGTGGTGTAGCGAAGATTTTTGAGCTAACTACGAAGTACGTCGTCTACTCAACTCTGCTCCGTACTTCCCATAGCTACTCTACTCGCGCATCCCTAGCCTGCATACCTTGCTTCAACTAGTATGTAAAAAACTCAGCTCCGTTGAACCCTTTTCCACCAGAGCTAAGCTCAGCTATGAAAATCAAGTTTTATTCAGGTTTAATCAGGTTTTTTTTTTTACTGCTTGTAGATCGTTCTTGGGGACCAATTCTACGTGACCGGTCGGTTATTGGCGAGACCTGAAGGGTGTCCAGCCAATAGGAGACAAAGTAAAATACTTAATATAAGCTAACTACTACTAACAACAACAGCATTAAGGGTGACCCGTAATGGGACTCCGACCTCGGCTTAGGGCGTTGCTGGCGGGAGGTCTGGGAGCGAAAAAACTTGATGAGGGCTGAATGAACGGTGTGACTGTGGAGTCTGAAGAGACAACCGGCTCCGCGGTGGCGGGTAAACACGGTAGATCACTAAAGGCGGCGATGGGACGACGTGATGGGCTTCGCCAGTGAGGACTGTATGGTGGTCGGGCGGGTGCTGTGTAATGTGCTGGTCGATTTACTCACCTCCTGAAGGAAGGTAATATCGTCATCGGGTTCTAGGTAAGTAAAATTTTAACATGTAGATAGATAAAAAAATTAAGAAGGAAAAAATAATGTATTTAAAATAACGAAAGTCAAACGTAGGTAGTATTAGAAAGTACATAATGTTATTGTTATGTTCTAAATTTGGATACATAACAACATAACAATATCCGTATTTCCCGAAGGGTTAGGCAGAGGTGTATAGTAACACAACACCCTCGTTTCGCCAGTTATGTTTATTCCATGTAATAGGGGGTGAGCCTATTGCCATTATCCGGTCTGCTACTGAGAAATTCTTAATGGAAAAACCCAATAACACATTGCCCGACCTGGGGATCGAACTCAGGACCCCATGCTCAGCAGTCGCGCTTGCAACCACTAAACCAACAAGGCAGACAGTGAAATAATAAATAAAACCTAACCTTTGTGCTAGACCTGACTATCTTATTTAAACGTCATTCCCAGAAGACTAAAAAACGTCATAGTAATATCATGGAACAAATACGTCACGAACAAATCAAACGCTATCCACACGGAAATTATGTATCGTAGAAAATTATAACAATGAACGTTAAAATAGTAGCACTCATAGTAATTTTTTCATACAATATAAGAATCTGTCAAAGTAAAAGCTATGATAATTATTCACTTTATAATACGGTGCCCACGGAGCCGCATCATTTGCAATTCTTGCAAAACTTGGACACTCAAAAGTACATCAATTTGATTTTTTGGAAAAAACCTCACAAATTGTTTGAGGATGTGCAGTTTATTGTGGGTCCTTCCGACAAAGGACTCTTCATGGAAAGAGCGAACCATTTCAAGTTGAAAACTGAGTTGATGCTGGCTAACATCGAAAGGTAAGTCGTAGATCATGACTATTTTGAGGATATGCTATGAAGGTATAGGTAAAAACTGGCCAAGTGCGAGTCGGACTCGCGCACGAAGGGTTCCGTACCATCTATACTAATACGAATCTATACTAATATTATAAAGAGGAAAGATTTGTATTTTTATATTTTTGTATGTAACGAATAAACTTAAAAACTACTGGACCGATTTCAAAAATTCTTTTGCCGTTAGAAAGCTACATTATCACTGAGTAACATAGGCTACGGGCGGAGCCGTGAGGACACAGCTAGTAATATTATAAAGAGGAAAGATTTGTATTTTTGTATGTAACGAATAAACTTAGAAACTACCGGACTGATTTCAAATATTTTTTTGCCGTTAGAAAGCTACACTATCACGGAGTAACATAGGCTATATTTATTACTGGAATAAAACTTCTTACGCGGGCGGAGCCGTGAGGAAACAGTAGGTTATCTATAAAAACGGCAAAAAAATCATGTCTGTTGTATGGGAGCCCCCCTTAAATATTTGTTTTATTTTCATTTAATTATTTATTTTTAAAGTGAATATATAATTAAATATTCTGTGAATATTTCAAGCGTCTACCTGTTGCCGTTATCAATATCGAGCAAGAACAACAAAAAAATCACGTTTGCTGTATGGGAGCCCCCTTAAAAAAATATTTTATTCTGTTTTTTAGTATTTGTTGTTAGTCCGTGGATGGGTGACGATTTGTTACACATCGAGACCCCTCCGTGCCTCGGAGAGCACGTTAAGCCGTCGGTCCCGGGTGTCATACGAATACCTATGACAGTCGTTACGGGTAGTCAGAAGCCCGAAAGTCTGACAAACGGTTTAACCTTAGGATATCGGCATTGCCCAGTTACTGGGTTGCGGAGGTCTAATGGCAGTCGCTCCGTATAAAATACTGGTATTCAGCCGCATCTGGTTAGACTGGAAGCTGACCCCAAGATTATTGGGAAAAGGCTAAGAAGAAGTATTTGTTGTTATAGCGGCAACAGAAATCCATCATCTGGGAAAATTTCAACTGTCTAACTATCACGGTTCATGAGATGCAGCCTGGTGACAGAAGGACGGACGGATGGACGGACAGCGGAGTCTTAGTAATAGAGTTTCGTTTTACCCTTTGGGTACGAAACCTTTAAGTGTTAACATTTGCCTTGAATATTTACTTTGAAAATCCGTCTTATTCTAAATACCCAACTAACAGCCGCACTCATTAAGGTTAATGGGTCATTAACTAACGATTACCTAACAGTGGCCAGTATAATATCTATACTGGGAATTCTTAAGCAGACGTTAGTTAATGTTTCATTAACGTCTTTGAATGCAGCGGTTACAGAAAGATAGAATATTTAGTATTTAGAAAAAGACAAAATTCCAAAGTAAAAATTCAAGGTCAAATTTTTCGATTTTCAGTAGGTGTTGATAGTGTGGTCTCCATCTTTACCTATGCCTTCATAGGATATGGTCGTAGAGACTAAGTTCAAAGTAAAATTTGCTAATAAACAAATTTTGTTAAAGAATTAATTTCTGAGATAAATGTATGAACTTATAGAATTAATACTGATAGCTTAGCGGTGAACGCTTGCCTATCATGCAGGTAGGTCTGATTTCAACCTTGACCTCGTGAATTTTCGAATTCATGTGCGGGTCTGAATTTGATAATCACTTGAGTTAACGGTGAACAACATCGTGAGGAGACCTGAACATTTAAGGGTTCCAAAGAATTAACGATTGTGTGTGTAGTCCGCAAACCCATTGGCCAAGCAAGGACTAACGCCTAAAACCTTCTCCTTCTGAGAAGAGACCCGTGTAGCGGAGGGACAGAAATGGGCCGATTATTTAATATAACTAGATGACGAAGAAGTACTGATTGAATGTAGCAAATCTAAATATCACAATAGCTCAAAATGGGGCCGATTCTCTTGTTCACCAACTGAACAAAAATTTGATAATTGCTGTCTTTTACTAACAGACAACGTGAGAAAAGGGTCGCAATAGATAATAATTAAGTTAGAAATGTCAAACTAGTTTACATCTTCAACTTCACCGTGTTTATACTTGGCACGTTCTGACGTGGACGTGTCGTCTAAGTATAGAAATTTTAGTTCAACTAAATTTGACAGCTCTTATTTACGTCCGTCTCTTTCATATTTTATCAGAGTGAATAAGATAGCAATAACCTAAATTAAGTTTAGTTTGTTCACAACAGGATCTGGACCATTATGAAATTGCATTCGCTTTTGATGTAACACAATAAAAATAGAATTCCGTAGCCGACTCCAGGCAGCAGCAGCAGGCGACGTGTCGCTGCGACACTATTATTTTATTTTTTTATTCTTACCTTTGTCACGTTTGGCCCTAGTCTTACCTGATGGTAAGCGTAGACATGGTCTACGATGGACCACACGAATCCAAGGAATCGACATTCCTCTATACCCCTCTGGCTCTCATATACACACGACGGAACACAGTAAACTGCTTGGCGGCGGACTTTAATGTGAGGGTGGTAGCTAGCCAGGCGGACCGTATAGATCCTACCACCAAGCGTGCTGGGTTTTGTTGAATCTTACAACATGCGACTATTCCCAGCGTGCGGTGAGGAAGTTTTATATTCTAACCCGTCCCCACACGGGGTAAAAGCAGGCGACGTGTCGCTAGCCATGGAAGGTGTTTCATAGTAAACATAGAAACCAGTAGTGTCGCGGCGACACGTCGCCTGCTGCTACTGCCTGCAGTCGGCTACAGAATTCTACCGTAAACGCAGGAGAAATTTTATATTTTCGTTTCGTTTGATACAAATAATTGCTTATTTTATTTCTAGCGCATTTGGAGAACAAACAGTCAGACAATATTATCGGCTTAAAACAGACTCGTTTAAGTGGGATATGTACCATACGTTACAAGATATCTACCAGTGGCTAGCAGATATTGCTGCACGGTATCCTAACATCGTGGAGTTGATATCTATAGGAAAATCTTCAGAAGGACGTGAAATTTACGTCATGTGTTTTAGAAGACAGGGTAATAAATACAAAGTCATAGTTGAAGGTGGAATTCATGGCAATGAGTGGATTGCAGTAGAATTTGTCACGTATCTGGTGGATCAATTGGTTACTAGAAATAATAGCAAAAATTGGCGACTGCACGAATTGGGGAAAAAATATGACTGGTATATAATACCAGTTATCAATCCTGATGGCTATGTTTATAGTCATACAGTGGTAAGTTTACATAAAGATTTTTTTTTGTTTTTGCCTGTTTATGGGCCTGTACACAAAACTGCGATGCGACGTCGCATCGTAGAAATATACGAGCTCGCACGACGCATCGCAAGAACTTACGAATTGATTCGCGTAATTGATTTTTCCTATATCTTCTTATCAGTAACAGCAGTGCGCAAATCTTTTTACGCAAATTTATTCTACTTATTATAAAATACGTTCAATACGGTTGACGGTTGTCGAGGGATTGGGCATCCGAACCTTGGAAGGAAGACGCCTTGCCGCACGAAAACGCATTGCAGCAATTTGCGTCGCAGTTTTCTGCGTTGCGAATTCGCATCGCGCCAATTCGCAGTTTTGTGTACAAGCCCTATATGTCCCACTGCTGAGCCAATGTCTTCGTTTGAGTGCACCCGGACAGATGGGCAAAGAACGTCACTCACTGGATGCCCGAAGGAAGGCGTCGTCGAGGTCGACTGCGTAGACGCGTGTCGATCTAGACGTGTTTGCAAGCCCGGCATGGTTAGAAACGGCACAAAATAGTGAAGTTTAGAAGACAAAAGGGGAAGCCTTCGATCAGCAGTGGGACTTAATTATAAAATAGTACGTGAACAGTATAGATGCAGTGAAAGCCTAGCGGTTGAACGTTTACCTTCCATGCAGGGTCTTACTTCGATTCTGGCCCGGATCAGAGACTGGTAATTTTCACAATCGTAACCTACGTTCTTCTGAAATGAAGATCGGAGGGGGCGGTCCGTGTGGCATCGGATGATGAGACTTATTTTATTTTAAAGTTAGAAGGGATACATTTCTTCCCTGGGTGCTAAAAAATCTATCCATGGGGAAAAAAGTTATTGCTAAAGTGTAATAATAAAAAATTAAAATATAATTCGATCCCAGGTGAGGCAGTATTATTGGGTTTTTACGTGTGGAATTCTTCAGCAGCAGCCCGGAGTTTGAATTTGTGCCCAGTTGATAGCAACAGGCTCGTCCCCTATTACATGGGACGTAAACATCACTGACTTCGGGGAATACAGGCGTGATGTTATGTTGTCATTTCTTGTACCTCTTTCGATACTGTCCTCTTTGTCTCAAAGGTGGATTGTTAGAGAATGTCCTATGGCATTAAGTCCACCTTACGTACCTACCATCAGTGTTCATCAAAGTATGAAATAAATAAATTATCGCTTGTGTTAACGGTAAAGGAAAACATCGTGAGGAAACCTGCACACCTGAAAAGACTCCAAAATGTTATCGATTGTATGTGTAGTCCACCAACCCGCCTCACCATCAGGCCAGCGTGGGTGGTGGACTAAGGTTTAAACTGTTCTGATTCTGAGAAAAGGCCCGTGCCTAGCGGTGGGACAGTAATGGACTGATAATGATATACCTATGCATGGGTACTTTAACCTGTGGTGGAACGAGGTATGGTGTTTCTCCAACGAAAAGGGAGGATCTTCTTACCGGGTGGGTTTCATGCCTGGCGAGTTACTGCCCAATGGTACGTGTTGGGAAGTTGTATATACAAGGTTAGTCGGAAATGATGTACTAAGGTTGTCTGATAGATATCGCTATCAGCGATAAGACCGCCATTGTACCCTTCAATGTTTGTTATTGTATAAGAGCTGTGTTACAATTTTGGTGTACAATAAAGTATATTCTATTCTATTCTAAGCCGAAAGGGTGTTAAAATACCCATAATAATGGATAATTTGTGTTCTACAACTTTCCCCAAAAGTTAATAATTAAGAAAAATAGCTGTTCAAAGATTTGATAAAAAATACGCTAAATTCTATCTATCCTCACCTATGATCAGACGTGTTTAGATTTTATGTCATATTTGGGATCACGAATTAGAAACTCCATTTTCTGAATACATAACTAAAGCAAGGATGAAGAATTTTTGAAAAAACTAAAATAAAAATAATTTTTCATGGAAAAAAACTGAATCGAATTTTAAAATTTTAACACTTTCTTTAAAACAATCATCAATGATACATTAAGTGGCCCGCGGCTTAGTACCCCCTTTTCGACTAACCTTGTATATTATCTGCGTGTCAAATCTTGATATCGCAATGTAGGATTTGTGACGTCATTTTTGAAAGTTGTTATTATTGTCGCTTTAGTCTGCTTGATCATCGTCCTGTTACGTAGTTCGCATGCGGCGTGATAGATACCGCCACAAACCCTCTTTCGGATTGGCCCATTTCCGTCTAACCTTCTATACTATACTTATGGCTTTGTGTTATAGGATCGTTTATGGAGGAAGAACCGGAGGATTCTTGATCAAGGAGTAGGCGTTGATCTGAATAGGAATTTTGACTACAATTTCGGAAGTAAGTATAAAGGTCAAAGCACACATATCAAATCGGAAAGGGATCGTCACCGTATCAACTCAAGCCGTTCAGTATTCTTTGTATGAAACTCCCTACTGCAACGCACACTAATCGGAATCTTAACGTAATCGCCTCGCCTCGGGACAAGCTCACGAACCGCGGTGCGGTGTGTGGTCAACGTGGTTCCCGCGCTTGCGGCTCGTCGTCCCCGCGCTTACGTCTTTCCGTACCCGAGCTTACGTCTCTCCGTACCCGAGCTTACGTCTCTTCGTCCACCCTTGCCCCTCTCACCCATCCCGCGGCCTGCCTGCAGCATACTACTGTTACTGCGAGCCGTAAGCGCCGCGTCGCCTAGCCGTAGCCGACTCGACGTATCGGAGCTGCTGATCCGGTTTGGTTACGTGCTTACGTTAGGTTGACGCCTGTTTGACGGCGAGGCGAAAGGCGATACGGTTACGATGCCTTTCCGAGTTGATATGTGTGCTTTGATCATAAGGCTGCCTTTCCACCAAAGATTTGCTACGTTGCTAAGCTACGGATGTGTGTCAAAACTACCAATAGGATCGCTCGATTTTCATAGCTTAGCTCTGGTGGAAAGGAGTTTAACGAAATTAAGTTTTTTACATACTAGTTGAAGCGAGAGATACGGGCGAGTGCGCGAGTGGTGTAGCTATGGGAAGTACGAAGCAGATCTTAGTAGACAACGTACTACTTAGTGCTAAGCACATCTTCATACCACATCTTACCCGCTCCGCTACACCACTTTGTTCACGTAGATGTCCCACGTCTAGTCCCGCGGCCTGTTCCTCCATTTGACCCATAGTGAATCCAAGATTATATTTATCTTTTGGCCAATATAAGCATGATGTGATGTAAATTTTCAGAATATGGTACAAGCAACGACCCAAACGACGATTTCTACAGTGGACCTCATCCATTTTCTGAGCCAGAAACCAGAGTGCTGGCGGATTTCGTCACCCAAAAGAGGCACAACCTAAGATTTTATTTTTCATTCCACGCTTATGGGCAGAAGGTCATCATACCGTTTTCTGATAGGATACAACATATTGACAATTTTGGTGAAATGGTAAGTCTTCTGCTTTTCGTGTGGTTAGTGACTAACCTGGTGTCAGAGTTTATGCCGCCCATGTTCCTCTGACTTGGCTTCACATGCCGTCGAGAAATATCTCTCAGAGAAATATTCCTCACGATGTTTTCCTTTACTGTTTTTAAGCAAGTGATAATTATACAATACGCACATGAATTCAAAAATTCAGAGGTGCGTGCATTGGGTTCGAACTCGACGCGAGTAAGTTAGAAGGAAATTTTCTTGATTACGAATTTTCATAATTAATTCAACGATATTTTTAGTATAGTCTTATTACTAGTGACTGCCTTTTTGATCTAATGGTTTTAAGCGTGACTGCAGAGCATGGGGTCTTGTGTCCGTTCCCCAGGTTGGGCAAAGTGTTATAGGGTTTTTCCATAAGGAATTTCTCAGTAGTAGCTCTGAGTTTGGAGTTGTGTCCGGTTAATTCCAATAGGCTTGCCCCCTATTACATGGGACATAAACATAACTGGCGAAACAAAGGCATACTAAAAACACTTCAGCGGTAACCTTCGGGGCATACAAGGCGTGATGTTATGTTATGTTATTTTTAGTAAACCCAAAAGTTAAGACACGTCTTAAGCGTACTTGAACATTTTTTTAATAATAAACCCACATCCTACGTCATTTAGATTTTACTTAAGTTGGCTAAAGTTCCCCAGTATGGGGTTATCAAGCTGACGTTTTTTAATACACGGAAATACACCTAACTGACTGTTTTAGGCCTGAAGATATCCATTCACAGTCCCCTGTAGTCTAATTCAGGTATTTTTCGAAGCAGGAAGCTTGCAGTTTTCTTTAATAGTACAAAATGTTTGTTTTTGTTGTCAAACAATTTGACAGTTTTTGTAAACGAAAACTAAACGATGACCTTACGCAATAACTAGCGAAAAATGACTTGCACTTCTTTTAGGCCTGGAATACACAGCATGCTACGTAGTACGACAAAAGCATGCCACGTAGTATGATAAAAGCATGCTATGTAGTAGAACAAAAACATGTCATGCTACACTTTCAGTCAGATACTCCTCAGTATCAAAACATTAGCACGTGTAAATGAAATGTGCTATAAAAGAAGCATTCTACCAAGTAGTAAATAGGCATGCTTTTTTATTAGCATGCTTTTTTTATTAGCATGCTTTTTTATTACCATGTTGTATTTCATGCCTCATAGATATTCTGATGATATTATTATATGGATAGGTCATTTAAAATTCATACTCGTATGTATTTGTTTTTCAGGAGAATTACGGCAAACAAGCGATAATGAAAATGTATAAAAAAAACGGCATTAAATACAGCGTTGGCACTACCTATGATACTTTGGGTAAGTTTAAAAACGAACTGTATAATGTTTGCAATAGAGATCAAATTGCTTTTTTTATCGAGTTGTCATTGAGAATTATTTCTTTTTTTTTACGCCAGGCGTACGTATTTCCGGCAACAGTGCCAGTTGGGTGAAGAAAAATCATGGTGCAAGGTAATATAATACTTTCTATATAAAAGGATTTTATATTTTTGTTCTATATTTCGCGGATTATTATATTGAGATCCGGGAACAGAGTTTTATTTCGTATGAGTTATGTATATAGGGAAATATGGAGACGCCGGAGGTGACGCAATAAGTTTCTTCCTTATTTTATTAACACTGACTATCTAAGTACTTTTTTTTGAGTCGTAAGAAGTAGTAGGAGTATAGCTACTTTCGACTGCCTCGTTGGTCTTGTGGTGGTAAGCGCGATGGTGCTCGTGAGGTCCTGGGTTCAATCCTTAAGTTGGGTAAAGTGTTATTGGGTTTTCCGTGTGGAATCCTCAGTAACAGCCCGGAATTTGGATTTGTGCCCGGTTGATGCCTATAGGCTCGCCCTCTATTACATGGGACTTAAATATAACGGCGAAATGAGGGTTTTAGTATACATCTCTGCCCAACCCTTTGGGGAATACAGGCGTGATGTTATGTTGTTGTTAGCTACTTTTGAATGAGTTTCATTCGAGGAAGTACCTACCACCATACCTATTTCTACTGCCAAGCAGCACTGCAGTATGGGTGCCGGCAAAATTACATCCATATGAGACTTTTCAGCTTATCTCAGGATCGACAACGCATTAGCAATCCTCTTGGGGTTGTAGGTGTTGTGTCAATACTCCTCATTGAGGGTTTGGTAAATGAAAGAGATCCCAAATCCAGCTAACTATTGTTTAATATCTCAATGATACGACAAAATATAACTTACTAGCGACCCGCCCCGGCTTCGTATGGGTGCAATGCAGATACTAATGTGGGGCATATAAACCTTCCTCTTAAATCACTCTATCTATTGCTGAAAACTGCATTAAAATACGTTGCGTAGTTTAAAAGATCTAAGCGTACAGATAGCCGGAGCGACTTTGTTTTATACTATGTAAAGAATTAACTTAGTAACGTACTATGTTGCTGGCCACTGTCGACGATGCAATGCCCAACAGTGGGGGCGCGCCAGTGGTGACGGCGCGACGATGCTGACGATCCTTCGTACATACTTGTTTTCATAAACAGGTGTAATCAGGTCCGTCAGCTTATTTGCCAACATCTATACTAATATTATAAAGCTGAAGAGTTTGTTTGTTTGAACGCGCTAATCTCAGAAACTACTGGTTGGAATTGAAAAATTGCTTTTGTGTTGCATAGTCCATTTATTGAGGAAGGTTATAGGCTATATAACATTACGCTACAACCAATAGGAGCGGAGCATAAATGAAAAATGTTGCAAAAACGGGAAAAATTTCCACCCGTGCGACGCCGGGTCGGTCCGCTAGTACAAAATAAATTGCTTTCTTACACCTTCAGATACGTCTTTACATTCTTACTTCGTGACAATGGGAGCTATGGTTACGCCCTCCCGACGAACCAAATTATACCCACCTGCGAGGAGACTGTCGTAGGGCTCACAGAGCTGATGATTGCCAAACCTAAGCGCATCAGACTGAACCTGTTCAACGGTGCCCCAATGTTGAAGGGGGCCATTTTGAGTTTGTTATGTCCTGTTTTTGTATCACTTTTATAATAAACGTTTTTCTATCATTAAATTTTGCTTTGTGTAACATTATTTTTCTTTTATTTTGTACCTACACGTTCTGATCTGCCTTTTTTTATCGTTGGAAAATCCTCGTGGATGTCCCTCGCCCGGCTAAGGCGAGCGAGTCTGCCGGACTCTTACCGGCTAAAAACCAACGCTGTTCCTCCTCCTGACCGTTCGGCCGGGGTCGCGGGATTCGCAAAAGCATGCACCGCAACCCCGGCAGACGTTCTGATGTGCCTAGATTTTTCCCAAATGTGTTGGGGTCGGCTTCCAGTTTAACCAGATGCAGCTGAATACCAGTATTTTATACGGAGTGACTGCCATCAGACCTCCACAACCCAGTTACTGATAATACTAATATCGTAAGATTAGACCGGTTAACAGACTTTCGGGCTTCTAACTTCCCGTAACGATTGTCATAAGTATTCTTATGACACGCGGAACCGACGGCTTAACATGCTCTCCGAGGCACGGAGGAGTCTCAATGTGTAACGAACGGTAACCCATTCACAGACTGACTGCGGCAAGCGCAGCTTAACCTCACAAGTCATATTATGATCGGTGCGGTTTACGAGCCCCAGTAAAATTAACGATAAATTAAATGAAATTATTTATTTTCAAAAAGCACACTTTCTTTACGCCATTTCGTTTTGACTACACGTGCTGTTCATATTGAACAACTTACAGAAACTGCCTCGTTGGTCTAGTAGTGGCAAGCGCGACTACTGATCGTGAGGTCCTGGGTTCAATCCCCAGGCCGGGCAGTGTTATTAAGATTTTCCGTGTGGAATTCCTTAGTAGCAGCTCGGAGTTTGAATTCGAGCCCGGTTGATGGCAATAGGCTCGCTCCCTATTCCATGGGACTTAAACATAACGGCGAAATGAGGGTGTTACTGTATACCTCTGCCCAACCCTTCGGGGAATATAGGCGTGATGTTATTTTTTATTTTTTTTCTTTTTTTCTTAAATAAAACGTTGCCCCACACTAGGATTTCTCCTGTGTCGTGGGTGCGTTTACAGACACAAATCTTCACACGCACAAACATCCAGACACGGAACAACTATCTGTAGGCCATACAAATATTTGTTCCGTGCGGGAATCGAACCCATGACCCGTAGCGCAGAAGCCGATCGCTCAGCCACTGCACCAAACGTGTCGTCGCACTTATGTATATGTTATTAGGGCACGTTATGTATATGTAACTTACAGAAACTAGACATAGTCGCCGGCACGTAATTCGGCAATAGTAGAGAAGAGAATTCCTCTCCTTTCTTTCTTTCTTCTAAACAGACATGTTTAAAAATAAATTATGGCAATAACCATAGAATAATGACAAGCAATAAAAATTACCAATTTTTTTATTGCACTAAATGTACATGCGCAAAACTCCCACTACCATGTAACGGGGTGAATAGGTATGAAGGGGTGAATCGGGATGACACTTTAAAATGGATTTTAACGTTGAAATAATATAGTTTGTTGCCAACAAGGACACTTAATCGTTAATTATAATCAGAGATCGGATAATCGGATGCATATTTACCTAAAGTTCAGGTGTTGGCTAATATGGAATGCATTTTTGTATCGAAAAAATCACGCTGTTCCGGGATCGTCAAGTGTTCTATTATATTCATATTTATTTATTTACGTACCTAAAATTGTGCCTTTTTATTAACTAACGCAGACATGCACTTTCTTACACCGTATATACACATATTTGCATCGGGGGTTAAAATGTACTTCAAGTAATTGTATGCATTCTATAGATACCGGGTTATTTTTTTCTAATAAATTATTTTTATAAACCTTTTCCATAGTTTCGTAGCAATAAATTAACTTTAGGTAAATATGCATCCGATTATCCGATCTCTGATTATAATACAGTAAACACATTAGAGTTCGTTTTGACAACAAACTATATTATTTCAATGTTAAAATCCCTTTTAAAGTTTCGTCCTAATTCACCCCTGCTTCCCTATTCACCCCATTTTCCGGTACGCCAAAACCTTTCCAAGTTACGGGCCGGCGACTATCACCCATATTCTAAGACGTTCCTCCAAAACTTAATCGACTCATACTCGACTCAGAACGGCCTCGAAACCACCTTAAAAATTGTATTCTTAGTCGCAATTTCGAGTGAACTTTGAGGTTCCTCGACGGAGTCATTACGTCATAATTTGAATTATCTGCATTGCGCAAATATGTAACGCCGCAATAAATAATTGTAAGGATTATCGTAAGCGTATTCGATAAAGTCTTCAAAATTCATTTTTGTTACATACGAACTTTGACACTTCCTTCCTTAAGGTAGGTTCCGATGTACCTTGAGTTTGACAGATGATTCCTTACCTCGACTAAGGAAAAATCTCCGAGTCGAGGACGTTTATGTCAACTATAACTACCGATGGGCTGAGTCGAGGTGGAGTCGAGTCGAGTAAGTTTTGGAGGAACGTCTTAGAATATGGGTGTATATCCCATACAAACTGTACAAGCTTCCCAGTCCGAGTTCCCAGTAGCTTTAATTTGGTCGCAGATAAGCTGAAACCAACAATTAAGCTCAGCCGTACAAATCAGCCAGTAACACAGGTGGCCATCTTTACGACAACCAAGACGCCGTAACGTGGTTATTGGCCAAGCACCAAGTGCCGTAATGGTATCTTAATTGTTCCAAGACGGTTCCAGTGGTTACTGGCGCACCAATTTATGTTCTTGACTTCAGTATTATCAGGAGTAATATAGTAAGGTGTTTGTTGCTACAGATCTATGGACTAATTTAGATATTGTTTTGAAGCAGAAACCGTTCAGGATTCTTACACTTAATAAGGTAAAGGGAATATATTTTCCACCAACTTTTTTGGTAGATGTCGCGAAATCCTCCTTGTTGTATTTTTATTTTTAAACTTCTTTCTTTATTAGAAAAAAAAAAGATTATTTTAATACTTATAAAAAATTGACAAATTATTTGTTATTTACTTTTCTTAAAACCTTTTCCCCTGTAAGACCGCTTGTTAGCCCGGTGTTTGTTAACACGACGGGCACATACCCGTTGCAACGAAACTCAAAGTCGCGTTAACAAACACCCACACTAACCTATTGAAAACTGCATGTCGGCCCGTCGCGTCGCCCTTTATAAAAATCGGGCCGTTGTCCGTCGTCGTCAACAAGCAGTCTTAAGGGTTTAATAGTACAGTTTTCATTGATGGAAACTGTCAAAATGTTTATTTTTGTTGTCAAACAATTTGACAATTTATGTAAACGTGTTCTATTAAAGAAACCTGCAAGCCTCTTGCACGTTTCCTGCTTCAAAACAAACAAAATTACCTTGAATTACCTTACTATACTGCTAGATAGGAATAGCTCATGAAAATATACGTGAAAATGGAGAGCAAACTACGGAGATCCAAAGAAAGTCAAAACAATTGGCCTCGAATATTTGTTTACGATTTCTGTCTCTTTTTAAATACCCTACTTAGATAAAGATAGAATATTTAGTTTGGAAATCTATTTCTTTCTAAATAGGCTAAATGTTTCGATTTCCAGTACGTGTTCGTAGTGTTATTTCCATCTTTACCTATATCTTCACGGTCATTCGAAGTGGGGATGACGTAATGACATTAGATGATACCGCGTATTCTATGATAAGTTCTACGACCGTAATATATACAAAATATTTATTAAGTATTTAAAAAAACTGTCAAAAGAATTTTCTTACAATTGAATAATTTTACAATCAACATCTCTACGTGAAGTTATGTAACGCAAGATTTACACTAGACTGCGTCTGCGTCACGAAATGATACGTAGGCCTACACCCATATTCTGAGGGATGATTTCCACCAAACGGCTCGCATCGCATCGGATCGGAAAGGATACGAACGGATGCGGCGACAGCCGATCGCGTCCGGTAGGATGTCGACGCATACGATCGGCTCCGGACCGTCACTTACGAACGTATCCGTTTCTGCGCCTAGTTAAATAGGTTCCTACCGTGTTGACGTGTTCTAATTTTTGGAAGGATCCGATCGCGCGTCACAACGTACTTTCGGCTACGATCGCGTGTCGCGGAAGACGCCCGCGGTCAAGCTGTTGTACACGGCTTGGTAATATAGATTTAAAATACTGTGTACACGATTTAATATCGTTTAAAAATTGTAAAATCCGTTCCGATCCGATGCAATACGAGCCGTATGGTAGAAGTTATCCTTAAGACGGTCCCTCGAAATTTTCTACACTCGACTCCACCTCGACTCAGCCTTCCTCAATACCATTGGTAGGTATAGTTGGAATAAACGTCCTCGACTCGAGATTTTACCTCAGTCGAGGTAAGGAATCATCTGCCTAATTCAAGGTACGTCGCGACCTACCTTAACATTTTGACCGCTACAGTCACAAATAGAAGACATGCCATATTGTGCGCAGAACGCTCATGACAAAAAAATAAAGACTACGGCGTGCTGGACTCAAACTGGACTGTCTGTCTGCTGGACTGTCGTCTATTTGTGACTATGGCGATCAGTGGGTTAAGGAACACACGAGGAAGATAATATAAGATATATTTATTTTGTAAAACATGAGTACAATATTAAGGCCCTCTATGTAAGTAATTAGGTAGCTACATGTTTTGCCATATATGGCGTACAAAATTAGTCGTAGGCAGACAATACAAAAAAATGGAATTTAAATTTAAATGTTAAAATTTAAATAATTAATAAAAATTAAGCAATATAAAACAAAAAAAGAATATAATGTCAAAATCCAAACAATACTAGAAACATAAAAAACATTTTAACAACAAAAATAAAACCGACTTCAAAAAAACGATGAAAAGAATAAAATAATTACCATATTATAAAATTAACAGTTTTAGAAGGCGGTGCTAATCCACGCTGAACCAAATTGAAGGCACCGACTTCTGAAACTGTTAATTTTATACTATGGTAATTATTTTATTCTTTTCATCGTTTTTTTGAAGTCGGTTTTATTTTTGTTGTTAAAATGTTTTTTTTTATTTTTTTCGTTTTAGTGGCCTTAATTATAAAAAATATGGTTGGACCTACTAAAGACGCTGTTCGTAACATAATCACATCATCACATTATGCGTACTGTTCGTCATTGAGGAGTTCTATTGTCTATCTCCGAAGTTCTTCAGATCTTCACCAAATTTAAATGGGACCAATCTGGAAATATATCCTTTCAAATAAAAAAAAACATTATCTAAATCGGTTTATAAGTGGTGGAGTTATGAGGTAACAAACATTACAAAAAAAAGGAAAAACTTACAGACGAATTGAGAACCTCCTCCTTTTTTGGAAGTCGGTTAAAAATTAAATCATAATGTCATAGTCCTAACAAATACCAGAAATAAAATTTGGAAGGTTTGCATTTGTAAACAGTATTTGAAGCTGATTGTTTTGACTATTATTTTCAAAATGATTTCCTTTATTCATTTACAATACAAAATTAATTACATTTTTAAATGTTTCTATAAAAAATTAAAAACATTTAAAAATATAAAAAAATTGTAGCCCACCGGCATCGGGAACAGGATCCAAGCTACCGGTGGTCAGGGCCTCAGAAAGAGGAACTTCCTAAGAATACGCGCAGTGTCCAAAAGTACCGCTTTCTGTATCAGGCCCTTGACTCAGCCGCCTAACGAGAGCCTCATCAGATGTTGGTCGAGGCTCTTGGCTATTAAGCCAATGGCCGTAACGACTATCGGCACAACGACTGCTGAGTCAACCTCCCACATGTCGATAACCTCGTGTGCCAAATCTTGATACTTAATTTCTTTATGTTTCTTGGCTTTCACAAGGTTTTCGTCATGTGGGACAGTGATATCAACAATTATTGTGAGACGCTCTGATCGATCTATCAAAGTGATTATTATTATTAAAATAAGACAATGTGAATCCGGCATAAGTCTGTGACTATGCGGAAGGTTGACAAAGAGAATAACCGTTATTGAAGCATTCTCTTTTTTCTGATACTTTTTACTATGATATTCTGCTTACGTCATTTTTTGACGCACAGCGTCAATTTTAAGTGAAAATGTAAAATCTCAAAGGTCGCGGTAACATTTTTTTAAATTATATACAACCATACAAATTTATCATTGAAATCGTTGAAAATGCATACAGTTGTTACATACTTTTTAATATTTACATTATGTATAAATTTTTGTGTTTCTAAAAGGTATTCTAACTACACCTTGTTTAGAGGTATCCCAGTAGAGGAAAAACATATGCAGTTTTTTAAAAATTTGAGTCAAGATCCTGATATTAACTTCTGGAGATCACCCGGAATATTGTACATGCCCGTGGACTTTGTGGTTAGTCCTGTTACTAGGCCACACTTCTTGCGTGAAGCCAATAAACTCGGATTGTACTTGACTACATTGATTGAAGATGTCCAGAGGTCAGTCTCTTATGTACTCAATATAATTATATTTATTTCATTCCACAATGTGAATTTAGGTTATAAATATATTTGATCATTGTGGACTCAGTCGGGCACAGCAAAATATAAGACACCTAGAGAGAGGATTTTCCATAAACACTTTATTTATTTATAACATAATTTTTGTCGTTTAAATACTCGTTGATATTATAATAGCATTTGGATATTAGTAATTGTTATAAATTATTTGAGAATATATTAAACTTCAGTTCTTTTTTAATTAGTTCTGGTACCTAATCTTAATATCTATAATTGTTCTGTACGTGTGTTTGTCAACTAACTCCTCCTAAACGGTTGGACCGATTTGAATTTTTTTTTTTATGCGTTTAGGTGGCGCCCTGGATGGTTTAGATTCACAATTGGACCCGGTAGGTGGCGCTTCTGTAGGTATGTCACCAAATTTGCGGGCAGTACGACGTCTGCCGGGTCCGTTAGTTTATTATATAATAGCGGCCCGTCCCGGCTTCACACGGGTGGACATTTTTCCGGTTTTTGCAACATTTTTCATTTATGCTCCGCTCCTATTAGTCGTAGCGTGATGTTATATAGCCTATAACCTTCCTCAATAAATGGACTATCTAAAACAAAAATAATTTTTAATTCCAAGCAGTAGTTCCTGAGATTAGCGCGTTCAAACAAACAAACCAACAAACTCTTCAGCTTTATAATATTAGTCTAGATTTTAATGAACATTACTAGGGTATTGAGTGTATTTAGTTGGTAGGTTTAATCTATTTTTATGACGTAATGTGTAATTTATCTGTACATTGTAATGTAGTGCTTTTTACCTTATATCCAGGCTCTGATCGCTTATTCTGTTGTTTCGGCACGATCTTAAAGATAATCTAATCTGATCTTACTAATATTATAAAATGTGAAAGCTTGGATGTTTGTGAGTTTGTGAATTTTGATGTTTGCTAATCAATCACGCTTTAACGGCTCGAAGGATTTGGATGAAATTTGGCACACAAGTAAACTTCTTCTTCCTGCCCTTATCCCACACTAGGTGGGGTCGGCACAACATGTATTTCGTAAATCCATATTGTTAGAGGTTTTGGCTTATTGTTTTATGACCGGCCGCCTGCCTGACATCAACCCTCCTTGGGAATACTCCTTGGCTCACAAGTAGACTATGATCTGCAATAGGTTTTAAGGCGGGTACAGACTGCTGTAACGTAACATGCAATGTAACATGAAAGGTAAGTTGTACGCACGCGTAGTGTGCACGGTTCGTGCGCGCAAGGCGTCCACACTATGGGAATTCTGTTACATTGCGACAATGTGGACGGAAAATTCTTTCATTGCGTGTTACATTGCATGTTACATTTCGTAAGTCTGTGCCCGGCTATAGGATACTTTTAATCTAGGAACATAAAGTAGTTTCCCTACGATGCTAGTGAAACTACGAGCAACAGCTATGTCAAATAACTAACAGATTGTCACATAAACAATGGATGTTGCTAAGCAACGGAGTTTATTATTGCGAACGGCTATTTTAGGGATAGCGCGCACTACCTTGCTTTTTTTAACGTACAATCTGTGAAGTATGGAATGTCATAGAAGAGCGCACACTGCGAATTATTCATCGCATACTGATTTAATTGTATTTGTTTTATTCGTTGCGGTGAAAAAAACGCACCGCAAGTCACCGCACCGCATCGTGGTATATGGCCTCGTTCTGTAAGAGCTTTCAGTCCCTAGAAATAGTGTGGTAGTGGTGATAGTACTTCCTCGAACGAAACTTTTACCAAAGAACTCTACTACTACTACATAATATGACCCCTGTATTCCCCGAAGGGATGAGCAGAGGTGTATAGTAACACCTTCGCTTTGTCGTTATGTTTAAGTCCCATGTAAATAGAGGGCGAGCCTGTTGCCATCAACCGGGCACAAACCCAGACTACGGGCTGCTACTAATTCCACATGGAAAAACCCAATATAATTTTGTCCGACCTGGGGATCGAACGCAGGACTTCAAGATCAGAAGTCGCGCCTGTCACCACTAGACCAATGAGGCACTACTAAAATAGTAAAGAAACACTTCCTTAACTGGGTAGTATGTAAAAGCAGTGGTGTGACCGTCGGACTACCAAGTCATAGGTCTCGAGTTCGAACCCAAGGCACGCACCTCTGACTTTTCGGATTCATGTGCGTATTGTTTAATTATCACTTGCTTAAAAACCGTGAAGGACAACATCGTGAGGAAAAAGGCATGCCTGAGAGATATTTCTCGACGAAATGTGAAGCCAAGTCAGAGGCCCATGGGCAGCATAAACTCTGACACCAGGTTAATCACTAACCACACGAAAAGAAGAAGACTGGGCAGTTTTTTGGTAAAGATTCACAAATTCTTCTTCCAGTGCATTCGACATGCAAACAGTCAAAACTTACATCAGAAGAAAAATGGACTCATTCGATTGGAACAACTTCTTTCGAGTGGATGATATTTACGACTGGCTCCGGGACCTGGCGAAGACTTACCCCGATCAAATGCAGATTCATAGCATCGGAAAGACGTATGAGAAGAGAGACATCATTTCTGTGAGAATTGCATTAGTGGGGTCTAAATTGAGGTAAGGGCAATGACGTACTGGGTGTAAAAATATCCTTAACGAAGCCGAAGTCTACGCATACTGTACAACAACCTAAGTAACATACAGCAAAAATAATTGCTGGTAAACGACTTTTATTTTTTGGTATTAAAAATCTGCTTTTAATTGTTGCGCGCAATGGAAGCGCGCGCGCTGCAGACTGTGCCTACATTTCGAAAATGTTGATAATGTTTGTATAGAAGAATGTTTAGTAATAACATTTAGACTTAAATTTCGTGAAAAACGTTCAAGAAATGGTGACTTTGACCTCCAATATCTCCATAACCAGTCGGTTCCAAGGTATGGCCCAATACCAAAAAATCTTTGTAATGATGGGAAGAATACGTGGCTCTCGGCTTCGTTAAGGGTATTTTTACACACGATATACAATGTGTCCGAGTATGTAGTAATCAAACTTTAAGGGTGGTATATACACTCAATTTTATCGGCAAAAACACCTCGGTTGTTGGGTCGATTCCCCACCCCAAAGATAGAGTAATTTCAGTATTTGATTCCACTATTTCGACTTCCACATAATCAAACAAACAAACTTAAGACCTAGTCCTCACGGAGGCGTAAATTTAATGTCATTTGAAATGCTACAGCATAGACAACCTAAAAAAATATCAAACTGCCACACATATGTATTAGGCGATTCGCACACTGCACCGCATCACGCAACGTAGCGCGGGAGTGCGTGTTCTTACGTTGTTTGCAAGTGCATCTGTGTTTGTATAGAGAACACGCGTAATGCAACACACAGAAAACGCATCACGCGCAGTGTTGTGGCTCCGTCGCCACGCACCCCGCAGCGTAGCGCGGGGCAGTGTCTGTTTCGCCTTAAGCTATTTCCGTAATGAGACATGAAATTCAATTTTTAAATATAATAATAATAAGGTTCCTGTCTCTGGAGCCCTAACTGCCGGTAGCCTGGACCCTGCTCCCGCTGCCGGTGGAACCCTATTTTTTATATTTTTAAATGTTTTTTTTATGATTTTTATTGAAATATTTAAAAATGTAACAAAATATGTATATAGAAGGAATAAACGGAATAATAATAAATTTATTTATTCAGACAAGAGTCCATATTTTTAGTAATAATTTTAGTACCAATTTTCCTATCATAAGGTAGTAACTTACAATAACACAGTTCATCACATTTTAACATTTCACTACCTAACTATACTTTTAACAAAACTCCTCATGATAGCGGAGTCATACTTGTCTGCAATGATCTTTAGGATGCCATTATTACTGTCCCGCACTCTTCTTAGCAAAGAGGCAACCCGCTTTATAAGTTCACATATATTTTTTATTTTATCTAAAATAATATAATAACTGCATATTACTGCATATAATAACTGCATATAATAATATAGACGTGTCTTTTATGATTTTTTTTTATTAGTATTAGTGTTATTCTACAAAACAAAACAAAAATCACGCCTCTGTGAGACCTAATCATAGGTCTTAAATTGTGAGTGTTTGAATAGAGGTTGAAATATCTGAGCCAAATACTTTAATTTTTCTTTCCGGGTCTGGAGCGGTATCTATAAGTGGGTAATCAACTCCACATGTCATGCCATACCAGCAGTCATACCCATTTTCACATTGAATTTGATAACGGAACCAAAAACATATTACGTTTCTAGATCCAAAGTAATCGTAGAAGGTGGAATCCACGCCAGAGAGTGGATTGCTCCATCATTTGTGACCTATATGATCAACGAAATCCTACATGCTCCAACTTCGAAAAATTCGCAACTCAAGGAGATAGCACTGACTTACGAATGGTACTTCGTGCCTGTTATGAACCCTGATGGATATGAATATAGTCATACTGAGGTAATCATTATTACTTACTAGCGGACCGTCCCAGCTTCGCACGGGTGGACATTTTTCCCGTTTTTGCAGCACTTTTCATTTATGCTCCGCTCCTATTGCTCATAGCGTGATTTTATATAGCCTATAACCTTTCTCGATAAATGGACTATCCAACACAAAAATATTTTTCAATTCCAACCAGTAGTTCCTGAGATTAGCGCGTTCAAACAAACAAACCAACTCTTCAGGTTTATAATATTAGTATACCTAGATGACAAGTTATGGAAAAACAAACATCTTTCCCAAAATTCTGCCGTTATAACATAACATCACACCTGTATTCCCAGAAGGGTTGGACGACAGTGGTGTATAGTAACATCCTCATTTCGCCGTTATGTTTAAGTCCCATGTAACAGGCGCCGGGCACAAATCTAAACACAGGGCTGCAACTGAGGACTTCCACACGGAAAAACCCAATAACACTGCCCGACCTGGGGATCGAACCCCATGACCTCACGATCAGCAGTCGAGTTTGCCACCACTAGACCGACGAGGCAGTTATCTAATTAAATGTAGTATTGAGCGTTGTTATGACAGGACGGCCATTTTTTTTTTCTATGTGGTTCCTCATGAATATCTTCCATCTGGGGAAGGCTGAGAGTATATCGGACTCTGAACAATACTAAACCACACGGTAGAGTCAGGACAGTCGTCATGACGTTACGGGAAGTCAGAGGCCCGAAAGACTGACAACTGGTCAAACCTTAGGATATCGGCATTGCCCAGTAACTGGGTTGCGGAAATCCGATGGCAGTCGCTCCGTGTAAAATACTGGTATTCTGCCGTATCTGGTTAGACTGGAAGCTGACCCGGACATAGTTGGGAAAAAGCTGGGCAGAAAAAAACAGTGCACTCAGCACATCGAGATCTCCGGGAGGACTCCAAGATCCTCAGTGTAACCAACATCCAATATTCACCAGCCTTGATTAGAGTGGTTATAGCTAATCAATTAATTATTTCATTAGAAGTCCAAGTGGATTGGGATAATCTCAGTACAAAAGTTAACTATAGTTAAACGGCCGTTAGCCAGCACCAGGCCAGCGTGGTCAACTTAGGCTTAAACGGTTCTCGTTTTAGGGAGAGGCCCGTGCAAAGCAGTTGGACAGTAATAGGCTAATTATGCTATGCTATAAGCGTTGGATGGGTAAAATCTTAGAATATTGTATAGTTTTTTAGGGTCCCGTACCCAAAGGGTAAAACGGGACCCTATTACTAAGACTCCGCTGTCCATCCGTCCGTCCATCTATCATCAGGCTATATCTCATGAACCGTGATAGTTAGACAGTCGAAATTTTCACAGATGATGTATTTTTGTTGCTACTATAACAAAAAGTACTAAAATACAAAATATAATAAATATTTAAGGGGGCTCCCATACAACAAACGTGATTTGTTTGCTCGTTTTTGCTCGATATTGATAACAGCAACAGGTAGACGCTTGAAATATTCACAGAATATTAAGTTATATATTCACTTCAAAAATAAATAATTAAATTAAAATAAAACAAATATTTAAGGGGGGCTCCCATACAACAGACATGATTTTTTTGCCGTTTTTATAGATAATGGTATGGAACCCTTCGTGCGCGAGTCCGAATCATACTTGGTCGGTTTTTTTATGATATCTGTTTACTTGTATTTAATAGAAATATATTTCAGGATCGACTGTGGAGAAAAAATCGTCATGATCGAGCCTACGGAATCGATTTGAATCGTAATTTTGACCATGCGTTTGGAAGTAAGTTTCCATATTCTGAGTTATTTTGCCAATCAGCATTGCTTTAGCTTTTGGTAAACTTCACTGATCTTCTCGTCACCTATACCGCAAATTCTGAAGTCAAGTCTTCAATCAGTGCTTTTTGCTTGTCATGACCTGTGGTGCCGAGACGTGGACACTGACAATTGGACTATACCAGTAATAGATCATGTGGTTTTAAGAGGTTGTAGAAATCCGTTTACACCCTGTATATCTATAAATTTGTAAATTACTATTATTCATATTGTTTTTTTTATTTATTTTTGTAAATTTTTTGTACTCTAATCTTTTAGTATTTCATTACTCATTGGTCTGTGGTCAGGATTTCATTGTTCTCTCACTATCCTAAATCATTGTACTGTATCCACTGAAATTGTTAAAGATATTATTTTTAAAAGAGTAACCATGGAGTTTCTTGCCGGCTCTTCTCCATAGGAAACGACTAATTGGAACCGTGCATCTAGATTCGACTTTTCATAAGCACCTGTATTGGTCTATGTGAAATATTTTTTTTTGATTTGATTTGATTTGATAGATACCGCAAATTTGTCAAATTGAATGCGTTAATTCAGCCCACATCAAGTTGTCTCCATTCCAGTCTCCCGCCAGCAACGCCCTAAGTTTGAAGAGCAACTTTGAAGAGGCCTTATTCAGTAACGGTCTGATATAAGCTAAGCTGACTTGCCTATCGGAGTATAGACTCTGATAGGCAAGAAACCTATTCAGCCATAGAGCTGAACAGGCTAATTTAATGGTCACAGAGCCAAGTCTCTCGTACACTGAACAGAGCTCGTCCTAGGTGCATGGGGGAATATCTAGTTTGGCAACTTTGTATTTTTTCTGAGACCCACCACAAGCCAGATTATTTTGAGCATTTTTTTGATGTGAAACATCGATTGCGGTGGTACCACCATCCGATCTCACAGCCGTACGGGTGTGAGATCGGATGTTGCATGGCAACGCTCGCGATGGCAGACACACGACGGCAGAACTTCGTAACTGTTCGGCTCTCTTAAGGATGATTTCCACCAAACGGCTCGCATCACATCGGATCGGAACGGATTTTACAATATTTAAACGATATAAAATCGTGTACACAGTATTTAAAGTCTATATTACCAAGCCGCGCTCAGCAGCTAGACCGCGGGCGTCTTCCGCGACACGCGATCCTTTCAAAAGTTAGAACACGTCAACACGGTAGGAATGAAACTATTTGACTAGGCGTAGAAACGGATACGTTCGCAAGCGACTGTACGGATCCGATCGTATGCGTCGCCATCCTGCCGTACGCGATCGTCTGTCGCCGCATCCATTTTTATTCTTTCCGATTCGATGCGGTGCGAGCCGTTTGGTGGAAATCATCCCTTAGTTATTTTATTTTTACAAAATTTCTTTCGATGTCTCACATCTGCCACGCGTCCCGCGACCTCTTAATTTACTTTTAAGCTAAAGGTTTAACCTTCTTATAGTTGAAATTCATTCTTTTTATTTAGGCGTTGGTGTAAGCAGGATGAAGTCGTCGGACACGTACTGTGGCACGCACGCATTTTCTGAAAAAGAATCCTACGCAATGTCGCTCTTCGTATTATCTAAGAGCGCAGATTTGGAATACTACTTAGCTTTCCATTCTTACGGGCAGTATATGATCCTACCGTATGCCAATTCCAAGGTGCATCTCGACAACTTTAACGAAGTGGTAAGTAATATTGATCGCTTGAACAGTGATGAAAAATCTTATACATAGGTATACACCAAGAGAAGTAGTAGAGCTCCTTGTGGAAGAGTTCGTCTGGAAGAAGTTGATATTGGAGAAGTTCTGTCTCCAATATCACCATACCATTTTTTTTTTCCATTGAAAATCCTCATGGATGTCTCTCGCCTGGGGAAGGAGAGGGGGTCTGCCGGACTCTTACCGGCTAAAAACCAACGGTGTTCCCCTAACCGTTCGGCCGGGGTTGCGAGATTCGCAAAAGCATGCAGCGCAACCCCGGCAGGTCCCAGTCCGCCAACCCTCGGCGGACCTCTCCTCTGTATTTGTGGGGTTTTGCCCCACATCCTCCTGACAAGCGCGCACGGAACAAAGCGCGCCGCCTTCTCAGGCCTGTTACTGGTCGGGCGGCGGGTCCCCTAACCAGCCACCCGCAGGCCAAATATCACCATACATTTCTGCCCCCAAGCAGCATCCCCGTAGTCCGGTTTGAAGGGTGCCAGATTTTTAATTAAAAAACGTTGTCCCACACTATATTTTTCTCCTGTATCGTGTGTGCGTTTACAGACACAAATTTTCACGTGCACAAACACCCAGACCCAGAACAACTATCTGTAGGCCATACAATATATTTGATCCGCACAGGAATCGAACCCACGACCCATAGCTTAGGAGCCAATCGCTCAGCCACTGCACCAATTTGTCTCTAGGGTTATTAAAGCAGCAGCAATCCTCTTCGTGTTGTACGTGTCGTGTATATATGTGGTTGTAATTCGTTACCAGGTGGGCCATAATGGCCAAAGCCAATGATTGGCTAGTTTACCAGTCTATTATAAAAAAAAACTATTTCTTTACACAGTATAAAACAAAGTCGCTCCCGCTGTCTGTACGTTTAGATCTTTTAAACTACGCAACGGATTCTAATGCAGTTTTCAGCAATAGATAGAGTGATTCAAGAGGAAGGTTTATATGCCCCACATTAGTATCTACATTGCACCCAAGCGAAGCCGGGGTGGGTCGCTAGTGTTAAATAAAAATGAATCCCTATTTCCCTTTGTCACGCCATAACTTGAGAAAGACTTTACAAATTAAAGAAAGAAAGAAAAGAAAGAAAATGATTTATTCTGGACTCACACAGGCAGTTACAGAAACAAAAACAATATAAAAAAAAAAGAAAGAATAAGAATTTAGACTACCTGCACGAGGCCAAAAAGGTCAAATTGAGGTCATATTTACACGATATATGTTTTGTTGAGAGGATGGTTTGTCGCTATGCTGAGATGCGACAGGTGGCGCTGTAGTCAAGTTATTTACGCGGGCAAAGCCGCAGGAGAACAGCTAGTACATATGTAAAAACAGATAAAAAATATTCTTGTTTTTGCGAGTACCTACCTCCTCATATGGATGTCGTAACGAAAAGCCTTACAGCATAGCTACTGATTGGACTGGAAGATGACCCCAACGTAATTGGGTAAATGGCTAGGAGGAAGATGCAGGAAACCAAGGTAAAATATTGATTTGACTTGCATGATTTTATAATTTCAGAAACAAATGTGCGTAGATGCTAGAGCAAAAATTTCGGCTAAATATAAGACTCAGTACACTATCGGCACTGCTTATGACACTGTTGGTGAGTAAATTACAAATTAAACTAGGTACTAAAAGCGGTTCCGGGAGGCGCGTGATAATCTCCGGCCACCCTAGTGAGTGGCCTGCGGGCGGCGGGTTAGGGGACCCGTCGCCCGACCAGTAACAGGCCCGGGAAGATGGCGCGCCGTGTTCCGCGCGCGCCTCTCAGAAGGAAGTGGGGCAGGGGAGAAATTGCCCCACCACTGGAAAGGTTCACCAGAAGAAGTTGGTGGACCAAGACCTGCCGGGGTTGCGGTGCATGCAATAGCGAATCCCGTGACCCCGGCCTTAGGTTAGAAGGAGGGACACCGTTGGTTTTTAGCCGGTAAGAGTCCGGCAGACCCCCTCGCCTTCCCCGGGCGAGGGACCTTCATGAGGATATTCCAACAAAAAAAAGGTACTAAAAGCGGTTACGGAACGAGGTTGGGATACCTTTAAAATATAAGGATACTATAACGTAACATCACGCCATGTATTCCCCGAACGGTTCGGCAGAGATGTTTTAAAACACCCTCGTTTCGTTAGTTATGTATAAGTCCTCTGTAATAGGGGGCGAGCCTATTGCTATTAACCGGGCACAAATCCAGGCTCCAGGCTGCTACTGAGAAATTCCTAATGGAAAAACCCAATAACACTTTGCTCGACCTGGGGATCGAAGATCATTACATGACAAATTTTACTTTCAACAGGTTACATGACATCAGGAGTTAGCGGTTGTTGGGTTAAAAAGAAATACCGGGTTCCGTTAGTATCAACCATTATTCATAACCTTCATTTTTGTAAAACTATAAGTAAGTATGTGTAACTAGCCCGGAAGTCGTGACAACCGGTCTAACCTTAGGATATCGGCATTGCTCTGTAACTGAGTCGCGGAGATCTGATGGCAGTCGCTCCGTGTAAAATACTGGTATTCAGCCGCATCTGGTTAGACTGAAAGCTGACCCCAACATAGTTGGGAAAAGGCTGCAGGGTTAGTCTATGTCAGCAGTACATCACGAGGTTTGAAGGAATTACATGATTTCGTTTACACTCTGTATAGTCTGCACGCAAGTGCTAGTCACCGCCTGAAGTATGTGAGTGGTAAGAGGTCGCGACGTCCCACCGCTGCCACCGTCCATGATCCACCGTGCTCACCCACTGCCGCCGCGGAGCCGGTCATCTTTTCTGACTCCGCAGTCACACCGTTAATTCAGCCCTCATCAAGCTGTCTCCCTCCCATTTCTCTCGCCAGCAACGCCCTTCACAGAGGTCCGAGTTCTATTAAGGATCGCCCTTAGTGCTGTTGTTGCTAGTAGTCATGATGTTAGTAGTAGTAATAGTAGTTAGCTTAGGTTAAGTATTTTACTCGTCCCCATTGGTTGGAAACCCTTCAGGTCTTGCCAATAACTGCCCGGTTAAGTAGAAACGATCCGCAAGAGAATCAACAACCAGTCGAATAGAAAATAATATAACTTGCGCGCGTGCTATTCTATTGTCTCCTACTATTATTTCTCTCCTACTTCTATGGTTTATAATCTATCGTATCTATTTTCCAGGTACGTAGTTACATTCGAACTAAGAGACAATGGTCATCATGGCTTCGCACTGCCTCCTGAAAAGATCATGCCGACTTGTCAAGAGACCATGGACGGCATAGTCTCCCTGTTGACTCCTCGAACGGAATCTTTGAAAAAGCTCCGTGAATCGTTCGATTCAGCCGGCCAAGCGTTCATTTTGGATAAATTTGTATTTGTTTTTAATGTGTTTTTATTTATTATAGTCCGTTTTGATTGATTTGTGTTTTTTGTTGATAATGGACTTGGAGTCTATGCTTACATGTATGTGTGGGTGCCGGAAGATGTAGGTGGAGTTATCAGATTTATTGAAGCCTGTTAAACCGGTTCAAATAGTGCGTGCAGACATGCAAAGCTTGGGCCTTATTCATTGAAACACATCAAAATGTAACACGCAAATAACACCGCCGCATTATCATCCAAAGGTGCATCCGGAAAAAAAGTATAGTAACAATTTCGCCGTTAGTCCCATGTAATAGGTAGCGAGCCTATTGCCTGAATTGGGCACAAATCCAAACTCCGGGCTGCTACTGAGGTATTTCCACACGGAAAAATGCAATAACACTACTCAACCTGGGGATCGACCCCAGGACCTCACGATCAGCAGTCGCGCCTGTCACCACTAGACCAACGAGGCAGTTATAAAACCTTCACAAAAATGTACTGTAAAAAAAGATCCAATCAGAAGACGACGCACGCAACACGCAAGCAAAACCTTTTACCGCGATCAGAATAAAAAATAAATTCGGTAGCAAATCCTGTGATGTTAACCCCAAAATGATGTTATCAAAAGGTGGTAATATGAGTAATGATCCGTGTAATCGTTTAACCGTCACGACAAATCGTCAGATCACGTGATCTAGTGTCATTTATTTCGGTACTAACTACCATTATATCTTGACCTCCCATGCTCTCTACAGTTCTATGTAAATGTTCAAAAATGATAGCTCAGCTTATATTGGATAGTGTCTATAGAACTTAATATAGCGTGGGTGTAATGATATCATTGATTAACAATTTCCAACTCTGCTGCATCGTGTTATGGTTTAATTTTCTGTGTTCCGTGTTAATTGAAGGGCGTTGCATTTCCTTTTGTGTCTGAATTAATTGCTTACTGTTATTTATTGGGTTGTTGCTTATATCTCAATTTGGATACGATTTCTATTATTATTAATGATTCCACTAATTATACTACCTTTGCTTTGCTTCGCTTTAGGAGGTGGGTTTGAGCAAATATATTTATTACTTTGTCCCCATTGAAATAATACTCGATGGTTGAGGCACGCACTGAATCGAAAGGATGCATTCAATCATTAGAAAAACTGATTCAGAGTACTCATGAAATGCGTGTAGCGACACACTCGAAAATAACAATTTGAACAAAAATACTTTCAGATATATTATTTAATAAAATATTGTACCCATTTAAAAATAATTACGTATTAACGAAAAACTGGCCAAGTGCGAGTCGGACTCGCGCACGAAGGGTTCCGCACCATTATCTATAAAAACGGCAAAAAAAATCATGTTTGTTGTATGGGAGCCAATAGTCGATAGTATATTTATTTGGATGAACATGGTACAAATAAGATCTTACATAAATATTTGTTTTATTTTAATTTAATTATTTCTTTATAAAGTGAATATACCCATATAACTAAATATTCTGTGAATATTTCAAGCGTCTACCTGTTGCCGTTATCAATATCGAGTAAAAACGAGCAAAAAAATCACGTTTGTTGTATGGGAGCCCCCTTAAATATTTATTTTATTCTATTTTTTAGTATTTGTTGTTATAGCGGCAACAGAAATACACCATCTGTGAAATTTCAACTGTCTAACTGTCACGGTTCATGAGATACAGCCTGGTGACAGACGGACGGACGGACGGACAGCGGAGTCTTAGTAATAGGGTCCCGTTTTACCCTTTGGGTACGGAACCCTGAAAACTACATTCGTAGAATAATACAATTGGAAATAAATTCGAATTGATTTAAACAATTGTACTGCATTCTGCGTTATCAACTATAGCATGTAAAATTAAAATCATTAAATAATATTTATAGTAGTAATATAGTCTTAAGTGTGTGTGCTGATGCAGGCATCGACTCTATTGAGTCGGCGCATGCATCAGCGCATAGCTAAGTTATACCTGCACGTCAAAATGATGCCTGCCGGTGCATGCATCGACTTTATTGAGTCAATGCATGTACCACCAGTATCAACGAAATAATGTAAATGTGTAGGTATATTATAAAAAAAAAAAAAAAAAAAAAACAATAATAATAATATTAAATAAGTAAACACATATATAATGTGATGGACTCGCATAGCTTAAGTAGAATAAGTAATATTTATAGTAATATAAATAATACATGTTGTATTTCCGATACAGGAGTAGGTATCAAATAAGTAAAATACAATAAAAAGTAAACAATTAAATAACAGCAAAAAAGAGCGCGGACGAAATGTCTGCGGTGAATAAACTCATTTAAAAAAAAAAAACAATTGTACTTCGGTACTTTAATTTTTAATACATTTTTAGATAAATAGACACAAAACGATTGTTTACCAATTTATAAAAACATTTTTAGATTAAAAAAAACAAAATGATTGTTTTCCTATTTTTTTTTCAAATTGATTCGTACCGGACTTTATAGTTTTTAATTTTATCTCAATATATAAGGTACCCGTTTCCATACTAAGTTTTTTGGAAAGGAGTTTCTCTTCTAGTCTCACGTAATGCAGAATCCTGCTGTAATTTTTTTCAATAAATATTATTAAATCTAGAAAACTATCTAGTATAGGAACATTCCTATCGGTCTGTTCTGCCTAGCGACCAACCAGTTGCGGCTGAATACCAGTGTTTTACACGGAGCGACTGCCATCAGACCTCCGCAACCCAATTACTGGGCAATGCTGATATCCTAAGGTCAGACCGGTTGTCAGAGTTTCGGTCACACTCCTATCTTTCAACAGAAGGTATTATAAAAACAATAAGTAGAGAAAAATAATTAATTTAAAACACTTTTGTAGAAAAGAATTTAGTTACCTGGATTTTTCTGAAGTTTCATTGTATGGTAACCTATGTTTGTCAGCATTTAACCACAAAGCAACAGCATTGTCCAAAAATAATAAATGAACGAGCAATAACAATAACTTACAAAATCCCGGTACATTTAGCTTTGTTAATTTTATGCACGCCTCATTTCACTGCCGCCTTTAAAATATAGAAGTAAGGACGCGATCCCGGCTTCGCACGGGTGGACATTTTCCCGTTTTTGCAACATTTTTCATTTATGTTCCGCTCCTATTGGTCGTAGCGTTATGTTATATAGCCTATAACCTTCCTCAATAAATGGACTATCCAACACAAAAATAATTTTACAATTCCAACCAGTAGTTCCTGAGATTAGCGCGAACAAACAGACAAACAAACAAACTCTTCAGCTTTATAATATTAGTATAGATTCAGGACTACTCCTCTACATTTTGTTTTTCCGAATAAGCACGATTGACTTTAACTTTATGTGATCCGAGATCAGGTGGATAGTATTAAAAGCCCTTATACCAGCTCTCATTCTATTAATAATATCACATCTTTTGTAAAGACGCGTCTTTCGCTAACTTAAAAACCTTGTTATAAATAACATTTGCAGTACAACCATACACAATGGTACTGTAGTGGTTAGCACTGCGTATTTGTCTTGCACAAAAAATTGTTATACACTCCACAATAACGAACATTATTTTATTTTCCATTTGACATTTCACCATAGACATAGAACACACATTGATAAATCATAGACAACAAACTTACATAAACGCATTATTTATTACTAATCACAATTAACAAAAACATATTTACAAAATTCACTTATTTACTATATTTATAACACACATAACATCTATACAAGGTTAGTCGGAAAGGGGGTACTAAGCGGCGGGCCACTTAATATATCACTGATGACTATTTTAAAGCAAGTGTTAAAATTTCAAAATTCGATAATTTTTATTTGCATGCAAAAAGATTTTTATTATAGATTTTTCAAAAAAAAAAACATAGCTGCTTTAGTTATTAATTCAGAAAATTAAGTTTCTAATCTGTGACCCCAAATATGACCTTAATAGTAAACACAGCTGATCATAGCTATGGACAGATAGATTTTAGCATATTTTTTACGAAATCTTTGCAAAGCTATTTCTCTTAAACTATCGAGTTTTGGGGAAAGTTGTAGAACAAAAGTTATCCATTATTATGGGTACTTTAACACCCTTTCAGCTTGGTACCCCCTTTCCGACTAGCCTTGTATACATCTATACTAATATTATAAAGAGGAAAGATATGTATTTTTGGATTTTTGTATGTAACGAATAATTTTAAAAACTACTGGACCGATTTCAAAAATTCTTTTGCCGTTAGAAAGCTACATTATCACTGAGAGTAACAGGCTACGGGCGGAACCGTGAGGACACAGCTAGTATTTAATAATACTAACAAATATTTACACTATACAACTTAATTTCTAAATTATTTACTTTGTAATGATGGAGTAAAATTGAGCGTACATTCGCCTTAGGGCAAGGCGTAATAATCTACATCTCAAATAATCAAAAATCCCCCACCAGTGTGAAACAAAGCCAGAACAAGAACTACACAGAGTCTCGTTAACTTTAATAATCACTTGAAAATACTGTGGATTAAGCAGAAAATTTAAAGATACAACGGGATCCTTGCCAAGGCCCAAGTGGTCCTTCTGGCACTCCAACCGTCTTTGTACGGAGCTCGGGAACGGCACAGTAGTGTATTAAGTGTATCGTTTTATTTAACCTACTTACTTGTATTTTGTTTGTTAGGAAATTGGAATAAGAATTTACTTATTCTTGAAACGATAAAGGCTATTATGATATAAATGAAAATGAAGGCTGTTAGTTCCATCTTACACATACATACATACACTCACGCCTTTTCCCCATGGGGGTAGGCAGAAACTATAGAACGCCACATGCTACGACCCTTACATACTCCTTTCGCTTCATCCTCATTCATACATCTTGTCATACACGCACGCCGGTTGAGAGTACTAAGCACCTATCCTTTGTGAAGAATATCACCAATAACATCGATGTATGTCCTTCTAGGACGTCCTCTACCAGCGTTTCCATTGACATCCTTATAAATTCCTCCACGTTACATAGTGCAGATAAAATAATATTTCATTTATTAGTATTTGGCCATAAAAACTTACAGTATCTGAATGTATCACTATACTAGAGGTGGCTCGCGGCTTTGCCCGCGTGAATGTCGTTTGTCGCGTAAAAGTAGCCTATGTCCTGCTCCGGGTTCCAGAATATCTATGTACCAAGTTTCATCAAAATCGGTTCAGTAGTTTAGTCGTGAAGAAGTAACAAACAGACAGGATTACTTTCGCATTTATTATTAAGGATAGAACATGTTACGTTATTCCCAAGGAGGGTTGATGTCAGGCCGCGTGACGATCTCCGGCCACCCTAGTGAGTGGCCTGCGGGCGGCGGGTTGGGGAACCCGTCGCCCGACCAGTAACGGGCCCAGGGAGGATGGCGCGTCGTGTCCTGCGCGCGCCTCTCGGAAGGATGTGGGGCGGGGGAGCAACTGCCCCACCACAGGAGAGGTCCACCAGAAGAAGCTGGTGGACCGAGACCTGCCTGGGTCGCGGTGCATGCAACAGCGAATCCCGTGACCCCGGCCTTAGGTCAGAAGGAGGGACACCGTGGTGGTTTTAGCCAGTAAGAGTCTGGCACACCCGGGGGATAGTCCACGAGGATTTCCCCACGTGAAAATAAAAATAAATAAAAAAGGGTTGATGTCAGGCAGGCAGCCGGTCATAAAACAATAAGCCAAAACCTCTAACAACATGGATTTATGAAACCCATGTTGTGCCAACCCCACATAGTGGGGGATAAGGGCAGGAAAAAGAAGAAGAAGTAAGGATAGAACAATACAATTACTTAGGGCCCAGCCACATGTGACGGAAGATACTTCGCCGATCTTCCGTCGCGTAATTTACACGAGGAATTTTAGTAACTCATCTTCGGTCAAATGTGTACGGTGTGAGATGTTTATATGGAATTATGTGTACCGGCAGAAGATCGGTGACTTATCTTGCATCAGATGTGGCTTGGTCCTTACTTCTATGGGTATCGTACATGGAAAACATAAGATAAGTAAATATCATTTTTGAGAGACTAACCCGCAGTGGGAGTACCTAATTAAAGAAGACGTAATATGATTGCTTCAACTGCCGCGTTGATCTAGAGGTGGCAAACGCGACTGCTGATCGTGAGGTCCTGGATTCAATTCCCAGGTCGGGCAAAGTGTTATTGAGTTTTTCCGTGTAAAATTCCTCAGTAGCAGCCCGCAGTTTGAATTTGTGCCCGGTTGATGGCGATGGGCTCGCACCCTGTTATATGGGACTTAAACATACCGGTGAAATGAGGGTGTTACTTACTATACACCTCTGCTTAACCCTTCGGGGAACGGGCGTGATGTTATGTTATATTACTTCTATGGGTACCACACACGGAAAATATCTATAATATTATATCGGATGTAAAAATACCCTTAACGAAGCTGAGAGCCACGTATTCATCCCATCATTACGAAGATTTTTTGATATTGGACCATACCTGGGAACCGACTGGTTATGGAGATATTGAAGGTCAAAGTCACCATATTTAGTACCAGTTTTAGTATTAATGTTATTACTAAACATTCTTCTATACAAACATTATGTAGGCACAGTCTGCAGCGCGCGCGCTTCCTTTGCGCGCTATAATTAAAAGCTGTTTGTTAATACCAAAAAATTAAAATCGTTTCCCAGCAATTATTTTTGCTGTATGTTACTTAGTTTTATGTACAGTATGCGTGGCTTCGTTAAGGTTATTTTTACACCCAGTATATTCATCTATTTCATCAAAAATCCAAAACAAATCATTTTTGAGAGACTAATCCGCATTGGGAGTCCCGAATTAAAAAAGACGTAAAATGCACTTAAAACGTTCTTTAATAAGATCACTTTTAAAATATTCCTCGCTCAAAGATCATAAAAACAATAGATGCTCGTTAAGTACTCCGAGATTTTCGCTTCAATTTTAAAGTTAGGTAACAAACACGCCTGCTATGTAAACAAGCTAATAAACTTAGTTGATTTAAAAAAAAAACAGAACTGCACCGTTCCCTAATGAGAAAAAGAAATGGAAATTATTTCTAACTTCGGCTTCTCAATTAAAATTGTTTTCCAACAGTTACAGGAAATATTAATTGGTGAAGTTAGTTTTCCAAGTTGGAAATTTTATCTTAGATTTTTCTGGAATGGAGAAACGTGATACCGTTCAAAGTTGTGATGTACTCGTAGGTAGATCAAAATAAACCATTTTGTTTTCTTCCCTCAAGATTCATTTAAAAGGTTTATAACCAAATTCTCAATTATAAGTTGCCGTTAATTTTGTGCTGTCATTATCATTTCTTTTTAAGCAGTGATAGCCTAGTGGTGTGACCGTCGGACTGCCAAGTCATAGGTCTCGAGTTCAAACTCAAGCCACGCACCTCTGACTTTTCGGATTCATGTGCGTATTGTATAATCATCAGTTGCTTAAAAACGGGGAAGGAAAACATCGTGAGGAAACCGGCATGCCTGAGAGATATTTCTCGACGGCATGTGAAGCCAAGTCAGAGGCGCATGGGCGGCATTAACTCTGTCACCAGGTTAGTCACTAAACACAGGAAAAGAAGAAGAAGTGGATTATAATTTAATTATAATTTTCAGTAGTACTACCACCATACTTATTTCTGCCGCAAAGCAGTATTACTCAGTTTCGGTTTGAAGGGTGCCGATGAAATTACAGTCACAAGAGATTTTCAAACTTTGTCTTTAACCTTTTGGACGCCATTGTCACATATATGTGACAAACGAAAGTTTACCCTGTACGCCAACGTCACAAATATGTGACAAAAACGATGGGATTACAGTTACCTTGGCTTGGGGTGTACGCCGATGCATTTATGCTCTGGCGTCCAAAAGATTAAGGTTGTCGAGGCATCAGTAATCTTCTTGGTGTTGTATGCGGCTGTACTGAAAGATTCCTGATGTCTCCCCCAGAGATTGACCGGGGATAACACGAGTCGGTTGTCCTTTCCAACAGGTGGGTCGTCGGCTTGTTCGTCAACCTACAACATAAAAAACAACCTACAACCTTACTCTTCATGCCCTGCTTGCCCTGATATCTGCACGTTACAGGAACTAATGGACGCTAATAACGCTAAACCGTAACTAAGTTCTGGGCCGACTCAATTTAGATTGCTATCGACACGCTAAGAAGAAGAACATAAAAAAGACACCATCAAAGCACCTCTGGACAGGTTAAGAGATTCAATCACCAATTCGAAAACTCTGCATCAATTACGATGCACTTTCAAAAACAACTGCACCACAAAGAACGGATAGTCTTAATGCACTTAAAAATTAAACTCCTTAAATGGCACTAAGACGGCACGGAAGTGTCCCGGTGTCCCAATTAATTAATCCTGGTTTGGAACGCCGCCAGGAACCTACGACCGCAGTTTGAGTAAACAGAGACCACTTTGAGGTCATGAATTTTGCACCATCTGTGGGAGGATATTGCTAGATCTAATTGTGGACACGCAAAAATTTCTTTGATATTTTGATACTAATCTGCCAATAAACAGAGCCAAAACCATTTTTTTGTGATTCAATCTGTAGGTCAATTTTTTGGCGAAATTTCTATATTTGGCGCTGGTAAAGTAGTCTTCTTCTTCTTCTTGCCCTTATCCCACACTAGGTGGGGTGGGTACATGTATTTCATACATCCATGTTGTTAGAGGTTTTGGCTTATTGTTTTATGACCGGCCGCCTGCCTGACATCAACCCCCCTTGGGAATATTGGTTGCGCCATCGCGCAGGTGACCCAATGTGCTTGCTGGTATTATGCACTGGGTCCCAAAATGATATGCTTGTCAATCTTATTTCCAACAACTAAGCAGACTATGTTCTTCTTGGTGGTGTATACTTGAAGTTCCTCGACCCACTCATTAAGTTTAGCTAGTTACTTTGGTTCTGACACATCGAAAACTATTATAGCACCGTGAGCGTCTCTGTAAAAACTTGATGTCAATGTTCTGTACCGCTCCTATCCCACTGTATCCCAAATACCAAGCTTGAAAAGTAAAGAACGGTTATATAAGCCCGTTCACATACACTGCTAAACACAATGTCATAGGTTGGCAAACATACCAACGGCCCACTTGATACTAAGGTTACCGACTGTATACATCTATAACCCCAAGAGCATTGTTGATGCGTTGCCAACCTTAGAGACAAAGTTGAAAGTCTGATGTGCCTGTATTATCACGGGCATCCTTACCCTTGAAACCGGAATACAGCAATTGTAGTAAGCGGTACAAAAATCGTGGTAGTTATTTCTCCGGATGAACTGAGTCAGAATAATTTCTACTACTACTAAAAGCATACCAAAATGACTGTAATAAACAATCTTGATGAGACAATGATGCCGATTCTCTCATTCACCAACTAAAATAACATTAGATAATTGCTATCTTTTACTAAGAGACAGCGCGAGAAAAGGACAGTGACAGATAAGAACTAAGTTAGAGATTTCAAAGTATTTTACGGCTTGAACTTCACGGTGTTTCAGTCGACACATTCTATAGTCTTCTTCTTTTTCCTGCCCTAATCCCACACTAGTCACTGGTCGACAACATGTATTTCATAAATCCATGTTGTTAAAGGTTTTGGCTTATTGTTTTATGACCGGCCGTCTGCCTGACATCAACCCTCCTTGGGAATACTCGGTGCGCCGTCGCGCGGGTGACCCAATGTGCTTGCTGATATTATGCACTGGGTCCCAAAATTATATGCTTGTCAATCTTATTGCCGACAACTAAGCAGACTATGTTCTTCTTGTTATTCGACACATTCTATAGTGTCGTCTAGAAATTTTAGTTCAACAACAATTTGACAGCTCTTATTTACGCCCGTCTCTTTCTTATTTTATCGGAGTTAAAAAGATGGCAATTGCATAAATTAAGTTTAGTTTGTGCGCAATGGAATCGGCTTCAATATTGCCCCGCTCGAGTCATGACCGATTCCTATAATTTACGCAGTGTTATTGGTTAAAATAAAAACTCTCGTATTTTTTACCAATAATGAAGCAAATACTTCATGGCTTTGCATAGTAGACCCTCGCTTATGGAAATAGCTATCACAGGTAAAATTAACTTACGTGTCTATTTACATATATGCTTCATTGTTCTCTCACTATCCTAAATCATTTTACTGTATCCACTGAAATTGTTAAAGATATATTTTTTTTAAAGTAACCATTGTGACGGGTGGTGGCTGACTGGCGGGGGTCCGGCGCTATAAAAGGTCGGGCGCACTGCAGATCGGCCCTCTCTCGCGCCGCTGCAGTTCATCAGTTAAGTGCCACACCTGCTGAAGAAGACCTGGACTCCTCGCATTGTACGAACCACGCCCTGTTGTTCTCTTTGTTCTCCTTGTACTCTTTGTAAATTGTTAATTAAATATAAATATAGTGTACGGTTACAAGTGTTATACTTTATCCTCCCGTAAGTACACGCCTGCTAAATTTCATGTGCACATGCTAGTCGAGGGTTGACTCCTAAAGCCACCCTAAAGTGTTACACCATGGAGTTTCTTGCCGGCTCTTCTCCATAGGAAACAACTAATTGGAACCGTGCATCTAAATTCGACTTTTCATAAGAACCTTTATTGGTTTGTGTAGGTAATATAAAAAAATATATATGATTTTGATTTGGATGCCCAGTTTGGTAATAAAAATGATACTATTGGTAAGCAAACGATTCATTTTTGTTTATAGAAACCGGGCATTAGAGAATGTTGGAGAAATACCGATAGCCGGCAACCAGAATAGATTAATAATTTCACCACCAGCAAATCTGCACAAAACATTCTTCCACACAAAACTTTTCATGATTTTATTACTCTTACTGTTCTAGTGACACGGATGGACACAAAGCGCAGTTCTGTTTTTCTTTTTCTGTGAAGAAATCTAGGTCAGACAGCTAGTCCGAAATATTGTTAGCGCTAAAGGCACGTTTTCAGTTCACAACATGAATAGATTAGACGGGTTCTTTATCTTACTCATCGTTTTAAACCTACAATCATAATTGTTCCTAAAAAAATGTGTTATATACTTGACGCACTTGATTCAGTTATTTTAGCTCGACTGTAATCTTTGCTAAATTAACTTATCTCACTAACTTTTTGACTTAAGACTTTTTGACTCAGTAGGTAGCTGAGTTTACATTCAGTTTCTGTACTATTTTGATTGAGTATTCTTATAGTATTACATGACTAATATCACGCCTTGTATTCCCCGAAGAGCTCAGCAGTGGTGCTTTTTAATAGACCCTCGTTTCGCCAGTTATTTTTAAGTCTCATATAATAGAGGGCGAGCCTATTGCCATTAACCGGGCACAAATCCAGACTCCTGGCTGCGACTGAGAAATTCCAAATGGAAAAGCCCAATAACGCTTTGCACGACCTGGGGATTGAACCCAGGACCTCATGCTCAGCAGTCGCGCTTGCGACCTTTAGACCAACGCGGCAGTCTTATAGTATTCTTTATGGAAAATCATAAATAAAGTTATAATAAACATTAGCTGATGATATTCTTATAGTTTTATCTTTCTTATTTTTCTTTATTGTTTTTCTTAAGTTTTATTTTTAAATATTTCGTGTTTATTTTGTAGTTACTTGCCTAACTTGTATTAGGAAGGCTAGTTTGTCTCAACATTCCTACGGGGAGTGGCGCCAAGTGCTGAAATACAGGTTTTTAACCTATACTGGCCTACAAAAATAAGTATCACACTTTTAAAATTGCAATAACTTTTTAAGTACACAAGATATATTTTCGTAACAAAAAGGACTCAAAAAAGAGTTTAACTTTGTTACTATAGTTTCAAAGAAAGCTGATAAAAATTGCTATAAAACGTTTTTTATTTTAAATCTCTAACTTCTATAGTTTAGAAAAAAATGTAATTTTAAAAGTGTGATACTTATTTTTGCAGGCCAGTGTAGTTCGGCAGTGGATGCTATTTTCAAATAAATTGTCATAAAATTACTACCTATGTAAATTCAGTCAAACATTTTTGGAAATAAAGTTATTATTATAGTTATTATTATTATTTATTAAACTTTCCAACAACTGTATGTACTCTGATTTGGGTCTCTGAAAATAAACACAGAGCTACAGTATTTAGTAGTATCATTTTCAGCGCAGTTGCTTCATGAATAGCATTAAACTTTTCATTCCATCAAACGAATTAAGGTTTTACGTAACAACCGCAGGACATCCATCTAACTCTCGCTTAATTCATCCAATTGCTATGCATTGTGCTCCGTTTCGGTCATCATCTGGCATGATGCCAGTCGCTCTAATTGCTACCCCGATACTTTGTATTTGTTTGGTTTAATAGATTTATTAGTTTTTCACGTTGATACCCTATGTGTCGAGTTCAGGATTAAAGAAATGTATTGGGGACTTTTTCGCTTGCAAATTGGGAGTTTTGCATTTTCATGTTGCACTGAAAAATGAAACGTTTTCGTTGTTTGTTGACCTGCTCTAATTGTTGGAGCCAGCTGGAGAATTGGGTTATTGTGGTGTTCGCAAGCTGAGAACTAGCAGCATATAACTTTTATATCTATGGCTGAATATCACGTTATCGGTTATGCAATTGGAAGGCCGAAATCCATAACGTCAGTATCCATGTAGAGAAAAAACATGATCAAATTAAAGATTCATGAAGGTATTAAGTAGCACAAACAAGTTAAACCATGATACGATGTATGACACACATCATGGCACTCATCGCACTGACTCGCTTTTCCTATACTTATACAAGGTTAGTCGGAAAGGGGGTACTAAGCCAAAAGGGTGTTAAAATACTCATGATAATGGATAACTTTTGTTCTGCAATTCCCCAAAAGTCAATAGTTTAAGAGGAATAGCTGTTCAAAGATTTCATAAAAAATACGCTAAATTCTATCTATCCTCAGCTATGATCAGCTGTGTTTACATTTTAGGTCATATTTGGGGTCACGGATTAGAAGAACTATTTTCTGAATTCGTAATTTTTGAAAAAAACTAAAATAATAATCATTTTGCATTGAATTTTTTTGTCGAATTTTGATATTTTAACACTTTCTTTATAACAATCATCAGTGATACATTAAGTGGCCCGCGGCTTAGTACCCCCTTTCCGACTAACCTTGTAGATCTTCAAGACATAATATAATTATTACATATTTTAACAAGCAGATCGGTTTTCACCCTCATCCTCAACGCACAGCAGTTTGATGCAACACTTGATATAAAACTTTATTCGCTTTACGACATCCGTGTAAAAAGGCAAATTCTAGCTGACAATCCCACCAAAGCAAGCAATGTCTGTAAATATAACAAAGGCTGTAAAATCTAAAAACCGACAATCAGAGATCAGATCTCATTCATTACACGGACTCACATTAGCGAGTGCAAGCGGACGGCACAGACGACGTCCCCTGATTTATTGGGCCACCTCCTGCCCCTAACGACATGTCGTGATGTACGGCTGATGGCGGGTGCTGTAAGAAAGGAGCGGAAGCGGGTAGGTCAGTAGGTTATAGATCTAAGTGCGTTGATCATAAAATACAAGCTGATTTATGATAAAGTTTTGAATAGAGAAAAACAAGACATGCTAGATTTTATGGCCGCCAATATGTTCTAACACGAAATAAGGAATGTTTGAGAGTTGTTAGTGTTGGGTGCTACTTCATTTTTTGATAATTCGTGGCCAGATTTTATACATTTAGATATTTAGCAAGCAGATAGGTAAATACTAAGAAAATTTAATTATTGTTGGTCCATTGGCTATATCTACAATGTAAAGTGAAGTAATTATGCGTTCGCATTCATTATCTATTAGCGACCACGCTAATTACTTATTTTGCGGGTGGATTGATAAGTTTTAGTTCTGTGTTTGTGGATCTCATTAGTATACGAAATGAAATGTCAGGTACTTGCATAAATTAATTAGTAGACAACAAAGATAATAGTTTGTATGTCAAAGCTTTCACAATATAATATTTAAGTACTAAAATTACTGTTCTCAATTAAATTAAATCTTTGTAATTTCTTATTGAGAAATAAATTTCGTTAACCATAAAGTACCAATTAGGCACTGATCTATTATCAGTAACTCCCACCATAAAAAACTGAAAAAAATTAAAAATCGAATAACGATCGTTGATCAACATTAGAAGCTTATAACTTGTACCAGAAGAAAAAATGGCAAACGCCGACCGAACAAGACAAAGAGAATTATTAGAAGATGAAGTCAACCGTATTATTGTGGCAGGCAGAGACGTAGCTGATAAATGTACTATGTAATTTACACTTCAGGTTTGTGTCATTGTTTTACATGTTTGGACATGTCGTGTGATGAAAATAAATGTGCGACTAAATAATTTATGTACAGGCAAATTATTTTTGGACACCTAGCTTAGTACTCTCATTGGTCTGGTGATAATAGACTAGTGCTTTGTAAATCTTGTATTCGATTTTCAAGTCGGAAAAATATAAAAGGTTGTGTTTCTGACGGAATTCTATCAAACAGACATCTTCTTCCACTTGATCATTGATATCAATACAATAAAACCTAGTTTTAGAAAAGGATTCGAAGTTAAAAAGAGAATTCTAAATTTTGGATTAACAGCTAGTTCACACAGAAACTGTTTACAGGATGTTTTAGCGGATCCGTTTTTCGTAATGGCGCCTGTAGTTGTATGAGCGAGTTCACACACACGACAGTATTCCGAATCCAGTAAAAAATACTGGATTCGTTATTTTTATCGTATCCTGCCTTCCAGATGAGACGCAGCTGCCAGTTGTTTAACTGATCCGTCGGTACAGATGTGAACAACACATCCAGTACCGACGGATCCTTCAAAACGGATCCACTGTGTGAACGGGCCGTAAGTGGTAAGTTTTCTAGTAGGAATAGAAGAAAGAAATATTATCAATGCTATAAAATCTAGTTTTCTTAATGCAAGTGACCCTTCCAATAGAACGGACAACAGTTAAGTTAGTAAAGTAGTTACCACACGATATAATGATGACGAATGACGAGTAAACGAGGATGGAATTGAGCAAATAAATAACTCAAAACAGATTAATCACAATTAAACTACAGATTCTGATGTAATCAGTTACATCTCAAATATTTTCCATGTAAATCTTTTGGTTGATGAATAATCCATTTTTATCGTTGACTGTTTTAAAAACCAAATTATTGAAGTCACGACATTGAGGTCAACAAAAGCTTCCATTTAATTAATTATTCACGTAAAACGGTTCTGAATTTCTCATAAATATCAAGAACTATAAAATATTTTTGAGCCTGCGGCGAACCGGAATAATACTTGTGGAGAAACTTTTTGTTTGTTCATCACGATATTAATGAAACTATGAGAAAACATTTTTTTTTTTGTTTAATTAGTAGGATTTTATAAGCTTGAATTGAAAAAGTTCTTTATTTCAGCGGGTTTCGTAATAGGTGAGTATTTGGTGCATCGATTTACCATCGACTCGCTAAGTAGAAGTGAATCTGGAAGAATTATGCCTCCTATCTTCTTGAAATTGTGGCTGGCTTAAAGTTGGTGTATGGAACACCAACTTTAAGCCACCAACTATGAATAAAAGTACGGTGTTCTTAAATAAATGATTACTCAGCCAAAGCCGCAGACTTTTAGCAAATTTTATGAAATTATTCATTTATATCGACCACCCATTACAAGACTATTAAAAATAAACATAAAACATTTAAGAGAAACAACCCTTAGATCGTTTAAATCATTTCCAAATATTTCTATTACGGAAAAAGAAAGATATGATTGGTAAAGAAGGTAGTAAGTTTAAGCTAATTCTATGAACTTCACTAGAGTTAATAAATTCAAGAAATATTGTACGTACTGAATAATTTGGAGTCGCAGATTCTAAGTGCAAGAGCAAGAACATAGATCCTACAACTAGAACACGTGTTAATAGTCGCTCTAAATCTCATTGTGATTTCACTCTATTTCGCAACGAGTTAACACAAATCTGCCCACAATTCACAAGCGTAGGCGCTACAGCTTGGAATTATTACAACAGTAACCACAGCATTACATAGTGATGTTTAATTCGGTTCTAAAACGGGTTTTAGTTCATTTGCTTCGTGTACAAAACACATTACTTCAGTTTCAACCGACGGATCGAGCGTGCAATAATTACGCGGTTTAAGCGGTGGATTTAACTTCATTGCGGTTGCGTTGGCAGACGAGCGATTAGAATTCAACACTTATCTTGAATTGGGATACGAAGAAGTATTTAATAGTAATTAGGTCTACAAAATTCTACTTCTCTATCCTTTCAGTCAACGCAAGCGTTTTCATAATTATAGCAATTGTGCCGTGCTTTCGGGAATAAATAAGTAAATTTGATGTACCGAGTTGCCATACTGTATATCAGCCATGTATTGCCCTTCGTCAATATACGTGCAGCCCGCCCGCGAATTAAACTCATTTATGCGTTCGTATGAAACTACTGCAATATTTTAACAATAGGAGCCAGCTTAAAATGTCTGAATAGATTTTTTTTTAATGTCCAATCTATTTTATTTTTTCTGTAATCTTTATTCAAATATTTTTGGTTGTTTTAATCGTGGTGGTCCGCTTTTAGCTAATAGTCTGTCCAAGTGGCCCCCAGTCCTTGTACCCTTTAATGTTTGTTATTGTATAAGAGCTGTGTTACAAGTTTGGTGTACAATAAAGTATATTCTATTCTATTCTATTCTATAATACAACCGACTGTTCCAACAGAGCAGCCCTAATACTTCTGGCATATGACGGAAAATAGCGTAACTGGTGCAATTCTTTCGCCTTGCTTAGTGACTACAGACACTGGCTCTTTTTCGAAGCTAGACGATGAACTACGATAGGCTGTTGAGAAATTTACATAGAATACCCATGAGCTGAAGTTCTTAAGTTCGTAGCCTAATGGCACTGAACAGAAGTTGCTCCTAGTATCTAAACTTCAAAAGAACGTTTAAGTAGGTCACCTAGATTCACAACAATAACAATCTCGCTGTACCAAAACACGACATAATTTCCGCGCATCAGGTTTATGAAAAAAAATCCTTACAGCATCATGTCCAAACAATTTAAAACCTCATTTACAAAACGTCACTTAGTCGCTCGTCTGCACCTTTACAAACTTGCACAGTAGAAAGTAAACTGCCCGGTGCGACGTTCGAAGACAAATGACGTCGGCAACGGAACGGCTATTAATCACAATTAGCGATGACCACGCCATGTCGCAGTCGCTCGTGTGCAACCAACTTTATGTCGCATTATTTTATGAAGTGTTAATTTTGGAGTAAATAAATGTGCGTCTTGTAGTATTCATGTTAATTTAAAGCGGAATATGCACTTTATAGTAATGTTTTCTGTAATGACTATTGGAAAAGTAGTACCAAGTTCAATAAGGAGAGTTCCTCCAACAGATTCGTGATTTGACGCGGTGTTATCATATATAAGCTATGTTTTCTACGTGAAATGACTGCCTCCCACGTGAATTCTGAAAAATCTATATCATGAGTGACACTATAAATGATAACATATTTACATCAATGTGGAGGTACAACATCAAATTGTATTCAAACCTCGAGTTCATTGGTACCACTCGTCAGGTAACATATTAATTGTCTGGGCTTATAATCATATTCGCAGGCATTGTAATTCCTTAAATAAAATGCCGGTTATTTTCATTATGACGTGTTATATTGAGAATACTTATTTCATGAAACTGGCCATGGTCATTGGCCATTGATCATGAACTTGCTGTACAACAGAAATTGTTTGGACTGATTTTTTTCTCCAATTCGGTGCAATGATTTCTAATTCTCATATATTCTCTTTTATATTTTTAAGTATCATTAAAAAAGCGAGCCCATGCATGACGATGGTTAAGTAAGGCCGGCGCACCCTGGGCAGTAAGCCTTGCTACCAGCCTTGCTAACTGGGTAATCTTTTCGCCGAAACAAAAGAAGATTTATAATTTTCTTTTCTAAATAAAGTACAATTGCCCTAAAATATTATCATAGAAACGTTGCTACTTAACAATGTTTATCAATATTAATCTTATTTAAATTATTATCAATTCAGACACGATTAAACGGCACCATTTGATAAGATATTTAGTAAAATTATCGATAATACTAATTTGGTATAAAGATCAGACGAAAGTAAACCTTAATGCAATGTTAGAAGTACTTATAAGAATGACATTTCAAAATGGAGAGATTATAGAATTAAACACAATGATAACACATGAATTTTAAATGACATTCTTTCAGTTCAAGCCTAATGTCAATAGGTAATAATTAAAAATGATTTTGAAACTAATATTAATTAATGTTTTAGTAGTAATAGTAACTGCAGAAAAAGTGAGATATGATAATTATGCATTGTACAAAGTGCATCCAGAAAATGAAGATCATTTGAAGTTCCTTAATGAGTTGCACGAGAAGAATGAAGATCTGGACTTCTGGAAACCTCCCAGTCATGTTGGAGAATACGTAAGCCTGGTGTCACCACCAGAAATGAGGGCAGAACTCGAACATTCTTTGAAGAAACGCAGCATTCACTCTGAACTCATGTTGCAGAATATCCAAGAGTGAGTATTGCTATCATTCTTCTTTATTAAGGTGTTCCAAAAGGTTGTGTGCGCTTAAATCATGTGACTTGTTAGGATATTGAAACAAAATTACGTGTTGAAATCGATATTTCTAGAAATCCATCAATGATAGCAGATTGTTTTTCAGCTTTGTTTACATTTAATGAATTCTTTTAAAGAGCTATTTATTTACTTGTATCTTTAATGTAATACATATCATATTACCTATATAATTAAATTTGTATAGAAGAAGAGAAGTAGAGAAGTGCGTTAGCTAAAACTATGTAGCCAAATCACTCTACTAAGAATGACTTGTACATACAAATCTAAGACCTTGTTGAAAGAATACTATAATTTTTAATGGGCCTAATGAAGATCTGGTACTCGAATTATCTGCAAATAAGGCTTGATACTGAGAACTTCTTTGCTTATTAATGTCATTTATATTTTCAGAGCATTTGACGCCCAACTTTACAGCAGAAGGAGACGTGATACAAGCAATGAGCTGTACTGGACCAACTATCAAACTACTGAAGACATTTACGGATGGTTTGAACATTTGGGTAGAACCCAAAGTAATATAGTCGAAGTTATTACTGCTGGACAAACTCATGAAGGTAATTTATCTTCTTCTTAATTTAGATGTTCTTCTGGCTTATTGACAACGTCAGCTTCACTTAAGAATCTAATGAGAGAAATTAGGCTACTAGGCACACGTATAGTTCTGGTTTTACACCAAGCGACTGCGATTTGTTATTTTTTTTATAATTATCTTTATGTTCTGGCAGTGGCAATAACGCTACATACTTCACTCATGTAACTCCAAAAAGCTTTTTCGTGACCAAACAGTTTGTTGAGCCTATAATTTAGAGATGGTTCCTTATAAATATAAGTATTGGGTCCAGAAACAAATGTTATTTTCCATTTCAGGCAGGAACATCACAGGCATCAAAATAACCCGTGGTTCCGGCACGCGAGCATTTTTCTTGCAAGCCGGTGAGGTAGCTGCTGACTGGCTCTCGCCTACCATCCTGACTTACTTCGCTAACCAACTGATCCATAGTAATGACACTGAAATCAGAGCCGCTGCAGAAGACTTCACGTGGTATATCTTCCCTATGGTGAACCCTGATGGATTTCAGTTCACTCAGGATTCTGTAAGTTATAAAGTCATCATTTTAGTACGTCATATGTCATACATACTTGGAGTTTCAGTCATCTTTTCTCGATAATTTGTTTTCTCAACAGGCAAGCTAGTACACAATAGAACCGTTAGAACTTAATCAAACTTTTTTAGTAACAATATTAAAACATTGTTACTAAAAACAGTATATTAATCGGTAGCTGAATATTTACAGGATAATCTTATATAATTATAACTTTACTTTTACTGTCTTTTCTTTTATCATTGGTACATACGTTCATAGTTTCATAGGTACCTATTTTGTAATTTTGCATGCCTCATGGTAGGATATAGCTAATGGTCACTATTGTTTGTATACGAGCTTTTGTGTCCATATCCGCAAACGAATAATGATTTGATTTGATCAAACTATCTTATTAGAACACGCCTACACACGTACTCGGAAACACATATTTGATTAATAATAGCGAATTTTTAGAAAGGTGCCTCAATTGGTCCAGCTCTACTGCTATAGCATCAATGCAGCTGATTGATAGATTAATGATAAATTTTTCTATTTCTTCCAGGTAAGACTTTGGGTCAAGAACAGGAGGCCTACGACCACAAGCACTATCGGTGTTGATTTGGCTAAGAACTGGAACGCACAATGGGGAGGTGAGGTTTTCTTTACCTGATCTATCTGTCCGTTGGTGAATCGCTTTCTGCACCGTCATATGAGAGAACCCTTTCATTTTTGAAAATTTTTAACCAAGTTATGATATTTTCTTCTTTCAGTAAGCGGCGGCAGTCATACACCCGCTGCTAATAACTTTATGGGACTTGGTCCATTCTCTGAACCGGAGACCAGGACGTTATCCAACTACATAGAAACTATTGGTTCTACTCTTTCTGGGTTCTTATCCTTCCGGTCTTTTGGACAGAGACTGCTCATTCCCTTCGCACATTCGAGTAATCCACTGTACAATTATAATGAGATGGTAAGTTTTGATTTCTATGATTTCAAAATATTATAACTAGGTACTATTTCATAAAATAGTTGAGGCAAGTTTAAGTTTGGTTAAGGCTTTCCGTGTGGAATTCCTCAGTAGCAGCCCGGAGTTTGGATTTGTGCCCGGTCGATGGCAATAGGCTCGCCCCCTATTACATGGGACTTAAACATAACGGCGAAATGAGGGTGTTACTATACACCTCTGTCCAACCTTTCGGGGAATACAGGCGTGATGTTATGTTTCGTTATGTGTAGTTAAGGCAATCTCAGTCACATGAAAGCTTAGTCAGATGAGAGCTTGAGTTAGTTCTCAGTTCTTTTTATCACTTGAAATTCTGATATTGCAAATTAAAACAATATTGTTGTCAATTATATGGAACTCCAATGACATTTTGAACGCTCCACTTGATATGCTACTCCCGGGTTGCCATGTTAAGAGTAGTTTATTAATAACCTAGGCGTATGAGGAAGCGCAGGCCACGCAAACAACACAGTTCAGTCACAGTCTTACAATCCATACAGTTGGGCATCGCCTACACGGGCGTTGGCATCGCCCGACATCAGAGGCGTTGCAAAACTGTGATCGAGCTGTGTTGCCTGCGCTGCTTACGCCTCCGTATATGCCTAGGCTTAGTCTTATCTTGCTTTAGAAGTAACGACTGCTTACATTAATCAATTTTACAGGTAACCATTGGCAGGAGAGCTATGGGGTCCTTGGCTGTTCGTTACAACACACAGTACCAAGTTGGTACCTCTCGAAATGTGCACGGTAAGAACATCATCTAGCATCACCCTATTACTGTCTCACTGCTGGGTACGGTTCTCTTCTCAGAACGAGAAAATTAAGGCTTTTATCTACCAAACTGGCTGTGTGGATTGGCGATACACACTACGAACTTTTTGGAGCCCTCTCAGGTGTGCGGGTTTCCTCACGAAAGTTTTCTTTTACCGTTAACGCAAGTGATGATGAAATTCTAATCCGCACATGAATTCTTAAAGTCAGAGGTAAAGAAGACCTTCATGCATGAAAGGCAAGCGTTCTACCGCTATCCTATCACTAACCTCATCATCATCAACATGATTTATGCAAGATTAATTATTTAAGCTTGTCTGAATTTACTTAGTTATTTTAACTGCCTCGCTGGTTTAGTGGTAGCAAGTGCAACTGCTGATCGTGAGGTCCTGGTTTCGATCGCCAGATCGGGAACGTTTTATTGGGTTTTACCATGTGGAACTTTTCAGTAGCAGCCCGGAGTTTGGATTTGTGCCCGGTTGATGGCAATAGGCTCGCCCTCTATAACATGTGACTTAAACATAAAAGCGAAATGAGGGTGTTACTATATACCTCTGCCCAACCCTTCGGGGAATAAAGGGGTGATGTTATATTATGTCAATTTATTCAAATAAAGTTGTACATATGAAGTTACGTAGCTTTGTCTGGAACATCGGTAATGTTAACAAGAATAATATTGACTCAAAAATGGCATGCAAAGTAAACATGGATGTTCTTTTTACAAAAGAAATTATTTCATCATCTATTATTTTACTTCTTCTCTGTGTTCCTTACGGCTCCTATTACTCTAAATATTAGCAATAGGAAACTTTCTTATGTTTGTTTACTGTCTAGAATCAACATTCCTTATAAAAAAATGATTTATCGTAGACACGTTTATAACAAGTTTAGTCGGAAAGGGGGTACGTAACCGAGGACCACTTAATGTATCACTAATGATTATTTTAAAGAAAGCGTGCAAATTTCAAAATTCGTTAAATAAATGCATGCAAACTGATATTTATTTTAGTTTCTTCAAAAATTCTTCATCCCTGCTTAAGTTACAAATTCAGAAAATGAACCTACTAATTCAAGGACCCAAATATGACCTAAAATGTAAACACAGCTGATCGTAGCAGAGGATAGATAGAATTTAGCGTATTTTTTATGAAATCTTTGAACAGCTATTTCTCTTAAACTAATGACTTTTGGGGAAAGTTGTAAAACAAAAGTTATCCATTATTATGGGCACTTTATAACGATTCGGGTTAGTGTCCCCTTTCCGACTAACCTTGTAGAATTGGATAGAAGTGAGTATAGCATTACAGTTAAGACAAGTGTCTGCTTATCAGGAGCAAAGTGGGTATTTGGTAAATAAAACCAACACAGACTCTCCACCACTGAGTGTACTTGTATTTGGGTTAGTTGTTAGTTACATGAGCTAAGCCACAATATAATTCACACAAGATCAGAATATAAGAAGGACAAGCTAGTTTGAAAATAAAGGTCAGACTTCTACGGCGGTTAGACATAGAGTCCCCGCTCTATCGAATGACAACTGATTTAAAACATTGGGTACGTTGATTCATCTTGTCCATTACCCCCCTGATTCATATATGTCTAATATTAAGGTCCAGCGTAGTAGACTAAGGATTATACCCTTCTCAATCTGAGAAGAGGCCCGTGCCCTGCATTGGGACAGTAATGGTCTGATTAAGTTAAGTATACCAAAATTGAGTAAAATATTGCAAGAAGACACGTTCTTAATTTACTTTTAGGGTGCGCTGAAACTAACGCGTCCAGCTTGCGGCCGCGGTGGCGTGCACGGTTGCGATCAGTTATTGCAATTGTACTTGTAGGGACGTGTTCAAATCAAATAGGCCTTGCAGTCTCAACATAGATAGCGATCAGTTTACGACCGATTTTGGTCGTTAAGTAACGATAAAATTTTAACCTCGTACTGCATTATTTAATAATGAAGAAAACACATCTCATAGTGATCAATTTAAGATTATAGCAAGTAAACACTATGCAAAAATGTGTAAGGTCGTCTTTTCGAGTCTTAAAAGTTTACCTTTAAGACTTAACGATCATTATCAGGAGACGTTTGGTTTGGACACGTCGCTACAAGTACTATTGCATGAAATGATTGCAAGCGTGCACGCCACTGTGGCCGCAAGCTGAACGCGTTGGTTTGAGTGGACACTTAATGTGTTTTACACAGCTTACATTTTCTCCTACCGATGGCACGCTAAGTACATCAATTAATTTGTTCTATTCAACGCCATATCTGTTGTAACAGTCTACACTCGGGAGCAATGAATCCGGGTCACGAACATAAACCTTAATAATTCAGATGAATTGTTTAACATTTTAACATTGTTTTGTTTATGTTGGTGCCCCGGATTCATTGCTGTAGTCTATGTTGTATTGTGTCAGAAAATTCTCAACCACAAAAGCCAAAATAGTGACGCAATCGGTTTTCAACTAATATTCTTATTGTTGCAGATGGTTCAACAGGCTCCATAGTGGACTGGGCCAAATACCGCTTCAACCCCCCCATTGCCGCCACCTACCTGCTCAGGGATACCGGATTATGGGGCTACACCCTGCCAGTAAACCAGATTACACCCACTGCTGAAGAAACCCTGGATTCACTCATAGCTATTATCAGGGAGGCAAGGTTTATCAATGTTTTGTAAATTATTTAATATTAGAGTAAAATAATACGATGTTATGTGTAATAAAGCAAATTTTTAAGCTATGCGTTGATTTTTATTAAATGATAAATAATCAGCCCTTTTATTGCCCCACTGGGGCTCGTGGCTAATTACCAGCCACGCGGGTCATACTATTTGCGAGGTCAGTCCGTGGCTGGGTGACCATTCGTTACATATCAAGGCCCATCCAAGCCTAAACAGTCGGTCCCGGGTGTCATACGAATACCTATGACAGTCGGTACGGGAAGTTGGAAACCTGAAAGTCTGACAACTGGTCTAATCTTAGGATATCGGCATTGCCCAGTAGCTGGGTTGCGGAGGTCTGATGGCACTCACTCCGTGTAAAGTACTGGTATTTAGCCGCATCTAGTTACTGGAAGCTCACCCCAACATAAGGGATGACATGCATGCGTGCCGTCAGTTAGGACAGGTCAGCTTAAACCTGCTATGGCACTTTCCTCAAAAGGCCATTCCAGACGATGCTCTACATTATTACACTCACATAGTTTTTATACCACAGTGTCTGGACTTTGAAATAGACCTTGATCTCTGAGTTTGTTTCGGACTTTCTTCTCTGAGCTAGTCAGATTAGAAATGCCAACGCTATCTAATCTTAAAAAAACATTACATTGACTTGTAAAAGTGTCTGTAACAGATTTATTTACAGAAATAAAAATCGTTTATCATATTTTATCATAAGCAGTTGGGAAAATGCTAGGCAGAACATAAAATTGTCCCACTTTTGAATTAGAAGGGTTAAGTTCTTAGTATTAGTCCCCCACGCTGGCCTAGTGCGAGTTAGTGAACCGCACACACCATAGAGACCTCTTTAGAGCTCTTATAGGTGTGCATGTTTCTTTATATGTTATTCTTTTACCATTATCGCGAGTGCTATCTAATCAAGTTCTGATCCACTAAGGAATTCGAAAAGTCAGACTCCTGAATGGAAGCAGATGTTCTTCCGCGGGACTATCCCTGTTTGTTGCTGTTGGTTAAAAGATGCATGCAACAACTTAGTTTAAGCAACTATCATGGTCATCTTAGCCTTTTTTTTTTTTTCTCACGTGGGGAAATCCTCATGGACTATCCCCCGTCTGGGGAAGACGGGGGGGTGTGCCAGACTCTTACTGGCTAAAACCCCACGGTGTCCCTCCTTCTGACCTAAGGCCGGGGTCACGGGATTCGCTGTTGCATGCACCGCGACCCCGACAGGTCTCGGTCCACCAGCTTCTTCTGGTGGACCCCTCCTGTGGTGGGGCAGTTACTCCCCTGCCCCACATCCATCCGAGAGGCGCGCGCAGGACAAGACGCGCCATCCTCCCTGGGCCCGTTACTGGTCGGGCGACGGGTTCCCCAACCCGCCGTCCGCAGGCCACTCACTAGGGTGGCCGGAGATCATCACGCGCCCCCCGGCGCCCGGTGCGTCTAGCGCGAGAAGGGAGAGAAGAAGCGGCCTCCCTCTCCCTCTCCGCCACCTCCTTGGTCGCCATCATCCCCTCGCAAAAGGAGGCGATGGCTTCCCACGCAGTCTCGCTCCCGACCATGGACAGAACCACGGCCGGAAGCGAGAGGTCACCGCCGAATGGTCATCTTAGCCTAAAACTTTAGAAACTTACGGATACAGAGAAAAATATAAGAAAATAATAAAAAAAATGTGTAAATAACTAGAGTAGTGGTGGAGTGATTTTGCCTTATGTGCTAGTTACAATTATTAGAGACTAGCGGCCCGTCCCGGCTTCGCACGGGTGGACATTTTTCCCGTTTTTACAACATTTTTCATTTATGCGCCGCTCCTATTGGTCGTAGCGTGATGTTATATAGCCTATAACCTTCCTCGATAAATGGACTATTCAACACAAAAATATTTTTTCAATTCCAACCAGTAGTTCCTGAGATTAGCGCGTTCAAACAAACAAACAAACTCTTCAGCTTTATAATATTAGTATAGATTGTCGAGTTTAACATATCATAACATCACGTCTGTATTCCCCGAAGGGTTGGGCAGAGGTGTATGATAACACCCTCATTTTACCGTTATGTTTCAGTCCCATGTAATAGGAGCCGAACCGGGCACAAATCCAAACACCGTGCTACTGAGGAATTCCACACTGAAAAACCCAATATATTTACATGTTGCGATTAATTATATGTAGGTACCTATTACAGAAATAATTTTAATTTATCTAAATTATTTGCATAAATCCTATATCTTATCACCAAACTTAAATACGATGACGTAACAAGCTATAAATTGCCAGTTTATTCTGACCTCTCATTGTACCAAATTCACACACAATCAGAGGTCCGTTTATACTGGAACTGCATAGTTTGATTTGTCACCGTATCTACAATTTGGTGCAGACGGCTATTATGACCATTAAATTTCTTTGTTTTCTGTAATAGCTCATGCTGTGGTGAAAAGATTAGCCAGTCTACAAGATTAGTCTTGGAGCTGATTACCTAAGATGTACTGGACGTACTTAAGTATCGTCACTCGTAGAGGCACTTTTAAGCTGCGCTTGCCGCGGTCAGTCCGTGGATGGGTGCCCATTCGTTACACATCGAGACCCTCCATGCCTTGGAGAGCACGTTAAACCGTCGGTCCCGGGTGCCATACGAATACGTATGACAGTCGTTACGAGTAACCAGAAGCCCAAAAATCTGAAAACCGGGCTAACCTCAGGGTATCGGCATTGCCCAGTAACTGGGTTGCGGAGGTCTGATGGCAGTCGCTCCGTGTAAAATACTGGTATTCAGCCGCATCTGGTTAGACTGGAAGCTAATAAATAAATAAATAAATAATTAATAAATTTATTTTTCAGAAAAGTTGTACAAAAACACTTCTTATAGGTAGTATTGGACATAACACAATATAACTTGAAATAGGAGTGTTTCGATGAACTCTGGTACCCAATGTAAGATTTAACTTGTGTTATGGATACCAGGGTTCTTGCGTTCGTTGTTACACTAATAGTTACATTGAAGGACGAACACGGTATTAGAATTAAGAAATACAGTTAATGAGACTAAAGCTAAAGCTGACCCCAACATAGTTGGGAAAAGGCTAGGCAGAAAGAAAAGCACTTTTAATGTACCCTAGCAATAAACAACATGCCAGATTAGTCGCTTTACATCCGAAAACCATGAACTGTACACTTATCATTCTGAACAAGTTTTACTACGAGAAAAACTAAGAATTCTTAAAAAAAAAATCTGCTGTTCCATACAAAATTATCAATGTTACTTGACAAAATGTATGGAACAGCAATTTATTACAGAATGATGAGCAGAGTTCATGGTTTTTGGATGTAAAGCGACTTATTTGGCATGTTGTATAGTAGTTAACTATGATAGGCTATTTAGACATAAACAGAAAATATTTGCGCAAACGATTTGTCTTTAAATAACAAATGACTTTAATGATAAATGACTTTTATTTCAGTAAATAAATCTGTTACAGACACTTTTACAAGTCAATGTAATGTTTTTTTAAGACTAGATGGTGCCGGCATTTCCTATCTGACTAGCTCTGAGAAGAAAAGCCGAAACAAACTCACAGATCAAGGTCTCTTTTAAAGTCCAGACATTGTAGTATAAAAACTATGCGAGAGTAACAATGTAGGGCAACGTCTGGAATGGCCTTTTGAGGAAGATGTAGCAGGTTTGAGTTGACCTGTCCCAACTGACGGCACGCATGTATCAACCATTGTGTAGCTCAAACCTTATTTTAGGGAGCTCAACAACCCGACGCACGACGCTACCAATCAGCAGGACATTTGATTATTTCAAAACTAATGTGGAAATTAAAATCATAGGTACTTGTTTATATAGGCCACTATCAAATTATCAATATTGCTCAAATTGTGATGAAATATGATAAACAAAATGGCCGCAATAAAATGCATCGATCTCGCCATAAAGATAGAGAAATGATAAAGTTTTTATAGTTTATATTTTTATAGACTATTATTTTTCATGTACTTATTTTAAGTAGGATACAATAGAGGAATATTTGAGTGCTTAGGTATATGGGGTGTTAAAAAAAATACTCAATGAATTTTGGGGTATAGTGTCGGGTAGTCAGAAGTATGAAAGTCTGACAACCGGTCTAATCTTAGGATATCGGCATTACCTTGTTACTGGGTTGCGGTGGTCTGATTGCAGTCGTTTCGTGAAAAATACTGGTATTCAGCCGCATCTGGTTAGATAGGAAGCTGACTCCAACTGTTCTTCTTCTTCTTCCTGCCCTTATCCCACACTAGGTGGGGCCGGCACAATCTGTATTTCATAAACCCATGTTGTTAGAGGTTTTGGCTTATTGTTTTATGACCAGCCGCCTGGCTGACATCAACCTTCCTTGGGATTACTTGATACGCTGTCGCGCGGGTGACCCAATGTCCTTGCTGATATTATGCACTGGATCCCAAAATGATTTATGCTTTTCAATCTTATTGCCGACCACTAAGTAGACTATGTTCTTCTTGGTGGAGTATAATTGAAGTTCCTCGACCCACTCATTAAGTTTAGCTAGGGACTTCGGTTCTGACACATCGTTAACTAATATAGCACCGTGAGCGTCTCTGTAAAAACATGATGTCAATGTTCTGTTTTGCTCCTGTCCCGCTGTACCCCAAATACCAAGCTTGACTATGAACATCGTTCAGGTCCATGACTTTACATCAGTTGTAGTCAACTCCGATTGTAGCTGGTAATTATGAATTGTAGTCTCCCGTTGTGAACGCTAGGATTATGCCGGATTTACCCACACCGCCGATAAAATAATTCAAAATAACTCATTGTAAAAAAAACCACGAAATAGCTGACCCCGACATAGTTGGGAAATGGTTAGGCAGAACAAACTCAGTATCAGAAATTGAACAAATTTAGTAGACTAACTTTTTGAAATTGGCTTATTTTTTTTATTACTTTCCATACAAATCAAACAAAATTTGGTATGTTTTGATTACCGTTTTTGTGTTTCTAACAAGCTTAGACCATTTTTTTAAATAAATGAACTAGTGACCCGCCCCTTTTTCGCACCGGTGCAATGTAGATACTAATGTGGGGCATATAAACCTTCCTCTTGAATCACTCTACCTATTGCTGAAAACTGCATTAAAATCAGTTGCGTAGTTTAAAATATCTAAGCGTACAGACTGCGGGAGCGACTTTGTTTTATACTATGTAAAGATGTATTTTCCGTCAATTGTCGTTCAATTTTGTGTTGAATGACTTTATATTTGTAATACTTTTACGTATTCTTCCATTTAATATCGAAATTTTATAAAAGTACCTACATTTATGCAAAGGCAAGCCAAGTTACGTTAAATATAGTACTTTGCATTAATTATTATACTTAATAGAGCTAAAAGTGTACTTTATGAAGCCAACAGTTGGTGCAGAGCAAAGGTATAGAGAAATCAATCGAATTTGGAAAAGTGTAATAATAATTCAGGAAAAGTGTAATACGAAGGGCATAACGAAATGGAAATAGCGGCACAAGTATCTTATAATGGGCACATAAACCATAAGAATAATAAATTGATGAAAATGTATAATATATAGGTATAAAATCATTTCATTTTTTTTTGTTATAGTAAAATATTATAGTTACGCTCCCATACTTGCATTGCTCTAATTTTTTTGACTAGTTCTTCGTAATATAATGAAATGAAGCGTATACAGGTAGAAAATAATCTATTTTAACGTTTAAGCGGCAAGTTATTACACTTATTCTCAAGGATGTCCGTTATTTTAATTTAATTTCAGTCCCATGTAGTTATCATTTAGAATGTTTAGAATACAAAAAGTAATTTTACGTATCTGTTGGTCCTTAAGCGAACAATGTATGGCTGCTTAGCAATCTCCTTACACAACAACATGTTAAGACACCGAAATACAGTCAATGTAACAACATGAAGCACCCATAAAAATTTAGTACCGTTGTATTACTTTACAATGTCGTATATTTTTATTGTTCTAGTCCATATCTAACTTATTTGAAGATTGTCGTGTTGAACAGGTGGACATCCAAAAATGTTGTTAAAAATATTTTCTATTTTATCAATTTTAATATTTAGTGTGTCAAGCGAAAATTTTCGTTTTGACAACTATACGTTGTACAAAGTGCTTCCTAAAAATATAGAACAGATCCAGATACTTCAAGATTTGCATAATTCTGGCACTGAATATGATTTCTGGGACGACCCCGTGCCGACGGCTGATTATGTCAATGTGTTGTCTAAACCTGAAATGAAGAATGATCTCGAAAATTTATTGAATGGACATGGAATTGAATTTATCGTTACCCTGCCGAACATTCAAGAGTAAGTAGCTCCTTTTCTTTTTTCTCTCATGGTAGTGTAGGAAATCTACATACAGGAATAGAGTAGCCTGGTACGCAGAAATTTATTGATGATGACTTAAAATCCACTACTGAATTAAGACGATTTTACCCCGTGTGGGGACGGATTAGAATGCAAAACTTCCTCACCACATGCTGGGAATAGACACGTGTTGTAAGTTTCAACAAAACCCAGCACGCTTGGTGGTAGGATCTATACGGTCCGCCTGGCTAGCTACCACACTCACATTAAAGTCCAAGCCAAGCAGTTTACTGTGTTCCGTCGTTTGTATGTGAGAGCCAGAGGGGTTTAAAGGAATACCTCTATATCTGTGTTCCTTGGATTCGTGTGGTCCATCTTAAACCCTGTCTGTGCTTACAATCAGGTAAGACTAGGGCCAAACGCGACAAAGAATAGAGTAAAAAAAGAAGAAAATTAAAGTACCTATGAATAGATATGAAAAGCCAGACAATAGGAATGTTGGGTAAAAACCCATTAAATATTATAGATAAATGAAACTGATAGTGCCTACATTAAACGCAGTCCTTGAATTATTTTACAGAGTTATCGATAATGATAAAAAAAAACTTTATAAAAGAAGCAACATCAGAAGCATGGAATGGGATGCTTACTACACCTTAGAAGAAATATATGACTGGCTTGATGATTTAGCTGCTTCATATCCTGATATAGTTACCATCATAGTAGGTGGAAAAACATACGAAGGTCATATCATTAAAGGTATTAAAATATCTCATGGTGCTGGTAGAAGAGCTGTCTTCATTGAAAGTGGAATACATGCTAGGGAATGGATAGCACCAGCAACAGCGAATTACGTCATCAATGAGCTTCTGACCAGCGATGATGAAGAAACAAAGGCCGCCGCTAGAGGTTTTGATTGGTATATCTTCCCTGTGACCAACCCCGATGGTTACATCTGGAGTCATGTCGGGGTAAGAATTAAAATTACGTGTTTAGTTATAGTTAATAAGCATAATAATTATCACGTTATTGTCCCAATGGTTTATCTTATTATTTATAATAATAACGCCTGTATTCCCCGAAGGGTTGGCCATAGGTGTATAGTAACACCCTCAATTCGCCGTTATGTTTAAGTCCCATGTAGTAGGGGGCGAGCCTATTGCCATCAACCGGGCACAAATCCAAACTACGGGCTACTACTGAAGAATTCCACACGGAATAACCCAATAACACGTTGCCCGACCTGGGGATTGGACCCACGACTACTGCTACTAGAATAGTTAATAATAGTTGGTTAATTGATAATAATGTGTCTGTATTTGTTTTAAAGTTCAGGCTATGGCGTAAGAACAGGCGTCCTTTTGGTGAAGAGTTCGGTGTGGATCTCAACAGAAACTGGAATAACAACTGGCTACGTAAGAATTATTTCCATATTTTATATCGGAATTGCCCAGTAACTGGGTTGCGGAAGTCTGTTGGCAGTCGCTTCGTGTAAAATACCGGTAATCAACCGCATCTGGTTAGACTGGAAGCTGATCCCAACATGGTTGGGAAAAGGCTAGGCAGAACGAACGTAAGAATAATTTCCTACTTTTTTGATCTTATAGTACCCATTTTTTTATTTTATTTTAAGCACTGCTTGTAGATGGTCTTGCGAACCGTTTCTACGTAATCGAACAGTTATTGGCGCCAAATTTATATATGCAGTTCACAGTGGCGCTGTTTGCAAAGGAAAGTGTCAACAATGTGTCAAACTCAGTGCATTTTTTAGTTCCGTATTATGCCACCTGCAAATATGTTTCTATTGGGCGCTTTATAAACAAGTTTCAAGTTCTTAAGAAATGCTATGATCGAACTATTACGTACTACGGTGGGATTTTATTATTGTTAATGTACCGCATAAGAGTTAACAGATGGTTCTAGAAGTTTTAATACTAATTAGTAGTAAACTTTAAATTAATTAATTTAAAGTTTCTGAAGTAAACGCTGGCTAGGTACTATATTTACTAACTTTGACAGAACTATAAACTAGGCGTACAAACATACATACATACATAGCTCACGGCTTATAACTACCGCGCGGATCATACGATTTGCCAGGTCAAGCAACGCTTGCCGCGGTCAGCTCATGGATGGGTAACCATTTGTTACACATTGAGACCCCTCCGTGCCCTAGAGAGCACGTTAAACCGTCGGTTCCGGGTGTTATAGGAATACCTATGACAGTTGTTACAGGTAATCAGAAGCCCGAAAGTCTGACAACTGATCTAACTTAAAGATATTGGCTTTGCCCAGTAACTTGGTTGCGGAGGTCTGATGGCAGTCGCTCCGTGTAACATAGTGGTATTCAGCCGCATCTGGTTAGACTGGAAGCTGACCGCAACATAGTTGAGAAAAACCTAGGCAGAACTAACATAGCTCACGGCTGTCTCCCGCTGGGGTAGGCAGAGACAATTGAACGTCACCAGCTACGATCCTGACATGCATCCGTCGCTCTTCTAAGTTTATTTACAAACTAGCTGTTTCCTCACGGCTCCGCCTGCGTAAGAAGTTTTATTCCAGTAATAAATATAGCCTATGTTACTCAGTGATAATGTAGCTTTTTAATAGCAAAAGAATTTTTGAAATCGGTCCAGTAGGTTTTAATTTAATTCGTTACATACAAAAATACAAGTCTCCTTTAGTATAGGTGGGATATTCTTAATAAGATCAAAGGGGCAAGAGTAATCATACAAAGTCAAGATAAAATAACAATAACACAGGCCGCCGAGTTTTCCTTTACAAGCAAAATGGAGGTATTTATCTGAGATAAATACAGATTCTGTAGTACGCAAGTAAATTGCAGAATATTACGCAAAAATGCCTATTGTTTTGCATTAAAATAACTGCTTGATTGAATAATTTAACATTTCAAATACAGTAGTTTCACACTAATATTATAAATGTGAAATTTTGTCAAGACGGATAGATGTTTGTTACTCAATCACACATCAGGCTGAACGGATTTGGATGACATTTGGCACATGTGTAGATAGGCTATGCCCTGGAATGACATATGAAATACTTTTATCGCACCGTCGGACTGCTAAGTCATAGGTTTCGACTTCGAACTCAAGGCACGCACCTCTGACTTTTCGGATTCATGTGCATATGGTATAATTACCACTTGCTTAAAAGCGGTGAAGGAAAACATCGTGAGGAAACGCATGCCTGAGATATTTCTCGACGGCTTGTGAAGCCAAGTCAGAGGCCCATGGGCGGCATAACATCTGACACCAGGAAGAATTGTGCCGGGTAGGGATGCGACGTTTTTACGTTACCAGCCAGGTTTTAAAACCAGGGCTGCACTTGGAAGTAGGGCGTCCTAGTGCGGACGGGAAATACTTGCAAGTGTGAAAGTATTTGCTAGACGGACGCGGCAGAGGTGAAACACACCAGAATTAAAAATACTTGCATAGGAAATCGATCCATGTTGTCCTATAAATAAGGAGCATAATCGTAATTTGCGAAAAAAAAAATACTTTGAGGTTCCAAGTTTTTTTTTCGCAAATACGATTGTGCTCCGTATTTATAATTATGTAAACATGGATCAATTTCCTATGCAAGTATTCTCAACTCTGGAAGCCGGCGGCGCGGCGCGGGCTGGCGCTGGTTGCAATACGGTACGAACTAGGCCTAATAACTTACTTGCTGCCAAACACTTTCAAATATTTTAAACCCTAGGTATTTTTACACACTCTTATTTGGAAGCCCTGGTATTGAATTTCGCAATTAATTATGTCCCATGTCCCATCAGTAGTGCCGGGCACATGAAGCAGTTCCCTTTGGGTGCGAAGTAAACCACCACGGGGAACCTCTAGTATATAAATAAAACGAGCTATCGACACTTTCGTGTGAATAACCTTTCAAAAATAGTAATAGGAGAGGCCTATGTCCATAGGCAGTTTAGGCTGATTGTCCATATGTACGCGACGGTCTTGTACTAACCGTGGTAACGAAACCATAGCGACTTCTAATTCGACGCCAACGCCATCTAGTTAGACAATTGTTAAACTTTTATGTGATTTGATTTGCAATACACAAATGGGTGTATTTTTTATTTTTATTGGAATATTTACGTAATAAATTATAAAATACTAGAAATAAATATTTATTTGGGTTAAAATCTATTAAAAAGAATAAGTAAACATTTTCATAGTTCAGTGAACTCGCACTTCTAATACTTAAATTATTATTTTTGTCACCGTTTGAGACAAGTTATTATTAAATAATACGGTACATTAGTACATAATTATTATTAGTTGTATTATTATTTTAATCCAGACTATATTAGATATAGATATAGATATCGCTATCAGCGATAAGACCGCCATTGTACCCTTTAATGTTTGTTATTGTATAAGAGCTGTGTTACAATTTTGGTGTACAATAAAGTATATTCTATTCTATTCTATTCTATATTGACCCAACCCATTTTATCATGCGCCTTAATCTCTCAAGAGAAAGTGTAAGCAACTATTAATAAAAATAAAATACCCTAAATAATAATAATACAGCTAATACAGAAAGCGGTACTTCTGGACACGGCACGTATTGTTAGGAAGTTCTTCTCTCTCAGGCCCTGACCACCGGTAGCTTGGACCCTGTCCCCGATGCCAGTGGGCTATTTCTTTATGTTGAACTAGACTATTACTCGCGGTTTCACCCGCATCCTAGGGAAACTACTTGATGTACCCGGATAAAAAGTATATTATGTGTTAATCCAGGGCATAGTCTATCTGTGTACCGAATCTCATCCAAATCCGTTCAGCCGTTTTTGCGTGAAAGAGTAACAAACATCCATACAAACTTTCGCGTTTATATTATTAGTAAAGGATGGTTCTATTCAAATTGGTGCGCTAAACGTAATGCCTTGTAATTCTAGTTCGAAGCTACGATTTTAGAGTGCTATTTAAATGATAAATGATGAATGATTATTGTTTCTGTAAATAAATCTGTCACAGACACTTTTACAAGTCAATGTAATGTTTTTTGTAAGACTAGATGGCGCCGGCATTTCCTATCTGACTAGCTCTGAGAAGAAAAGCCGAAACAAACTCAGAGATCAAGTTCTCTTTTATAATCCAGACATCTATACTAATATTATAAAGCTGAAGAGTTTGTTTGTTTGAACGCGCTAATCTCAGGAACTACTGGTAGGAATTGAAAATTATTTTTGTGTTGGATAGTCCATTTATCGAGGAAGGTTATAGGCTATATAACATCACGCTACGACAATTAGGAGCGGAGCATAAATGTTGTAAAAACGGAAAAAAATGTCCACCCGTGCGAAGCCGGGACGGGCCGCTAGTATTTAATATTAATCTAATATCCTCCTTTTACAGAGGAAAGTGTCAGCTTAGACCCATCATCCAACGTCTTCGCCGGACCTGGACCTTTCTCTGAGATAGAAACCCGGACATTGTCCACCTACATCGCAGATATGGCTGATCAAATCGACTTATATTTATCATTCCATTCTTCTGGTCAAATTCTTCTTCTACCTTTTGGGAACACGACGGATCCTTTGGCCAATTACTATGATGCTGTAAGTAGACTTTAAATTATAAAAAAAAAACATCACGCCTTGTATTCCCCGAAGGGTTCAGCAGAGGTGTTTTTAGTACACCCTCATTTCGCCAGTTATTTTGAAGTCCCATAGAATATAGGGCGAACCTATTACGATTAACCGGGAGCAAATCCAGACTCCGGGCTGCTACTGAGAAATTCCTAACAAACCCGCCCCCTCATGCTCAGCAGTCACGCTTGTGACGACAAGACCAATATTATGCGAGACAGTAAAAATAAGAAATCCGGCCAAGTGCGAGTCGGACTCGCGCACGAAGGGTTCCGTACCATTATCTATAAAAATCACGTTTGTTAAGGTAGCCCCCTTAAATATTTATTTTATTCTGTTTTTTAGTATTTGTTGTTATAGCGGCAACATAAATACAGCATCTGTGAAAATTCAACTGTCTAATTATCACGGTTCTTGAGATACAGCCTGGTGACAGGCAGACGGACGGACAGCGGAGTCTTAGTAATAGGTTCCCGTTTTATCCTTTGGGTACGGAACCCTAAAAATAGGGTTGATATAATATATTTTTTAGTTTGGATGTACTTTTGTCTGTAACTACCACGATACAAGCAAATCTCTTTTTGACTATACAAATTATATTTCAGATGAAGATCGGAAGACGCGCCATGGGGGCGTTAGCATTCAAACATGGAACAGTATACACCATCGGAAATATTGCAGAAGCTATTTGTAAGTAGAAGATGGCTTTACGTTTTACTTTAAATTAAAATACAGACTGCCACGTTGGTCTAGTGGCGGCAACCCCGACTGCTGATCGTGAGGTCCTGGGTTCAATCCCCAGGTCAGGCAAAGTGTTTTTAAGTTTTTTCGTGTACAATTCCTTAGTAGCAGCCCGGTGTTTGGATTTGTGCATTGTTGATGGCAATAGGCTCGCCCCTTATTACATGGGTCTTAAACATAACGGCGAAATGAGGGTGTTATTATACAGTGTGTCCCCGGATAATGTGCACAAATGAAAATAGGTAAAACCAGACCACAATTTATCGACAAAAAACATAGAAAAAAGACATAAGTATGTTATTATTGTAAAAATCGTCTTAAAAAACTCACAAAAAATTTAAAATATCTTCAAAGAAACGCGTTATTTAACTCGATGACTAGTTTTTAAGGGTTGCTTTTTATTTGCTATGCGACATCAACTTTTTGCCATCGTTATTCTTTTTATTTAAACGAAATACATGTAATGAATAAAAATTATTCAGTTTTATTAATAAAAAAACTAAAAGTTCGACATTTATATTTTTTCCATTTTATTTGTCGTTAGTTCGTTGTCGTTTGTGGTCCAGTTTCACCCATTTTCATTTGTGCACATTATCCGGGGATACATTGTATACTTCCTCGGGGAATACAGGCGTGATTTTGTGTTGATGTTATTGTTATCTAATTAAGAAAAAAGTGTGTCACGTTAGACATTATGCATATTTCCCGCCACTTTATCAATCATTATTAGTTGAGGAGCCAGCAAACAAAACGATTTAAATACATTCTATTCAAACAACTTTGTTTTAATCAATTTATTCATGGATCTATGTACCTAATACTATACTCGTTTTCAATCAAAACAGCCTAAAAGTATGCTAAAATCGAGTCAAAAGTTCTTGGTTTAGATAAAACCAGTACAATTTGTAAGTATGTGAACTGGTCTAAACATAAAATGTCGATATTGCCCGGTAGCTTTTGTTCACTTAGCAACAAACAAATGTTTGATGGTTGAAGAAAGAAAAAGACTATTCTTCACAGCAACATATTTACACATGCAGTTTGCCACTTGACTGACATAACCTGAAATATAATTGCAGACTTCGCAACTGGAACCAGCATAGATTGGGTAAAGGAGCGCTTCAATGTTCCCCTAACATACTGTTACGAGCTTCGTGACCGTGGAACTTACGGACATCTACTCCCCGCTGACCAGATCCTTCCAACTGGTGAAGAGACCATGGAGTCGATACTGGAGCTAATCTTCCAAGCCGAGAGATATGGGTACATGAACTACGCAAGCAACGGAAGTGCCTTGAAAGTGTCAGTGGTGATGATTTTGGGTGTATTCGCGAAATTGTTTTTGTAGATGATGAAGAGTGTGGTGAGGTCTTATAGATTTTGGATATTATAATATTTTTTATAGCAGAACAAAGTAGCTTTTTTATTTATTTATTTAATTAACAATTTGTGCATACACGGAACAGACAGAAAGATGATTTAGGAAAATAAAGTACAAAGGTACCTACTGTAAATTTCTAAATACATCTTTTGCAGCAGACCTGCAAGAGGAGAGTTGAAAAATAAAAATATGTAGACGCAGTGTCTAAGGAAGAAGTACATCATGTAATATACTGCATTTATATGTATAAACACAAATAAGTACGAATCATCATCATCATCTCCCAGCCCTTATCCCACACTAGATGGGATCGGTACAACATGTATTTCTATTCTATTTTTCTCTATCAACCGCGCGTCATATCAGTACTCACTCCTTTCTTACTTATATCATCCTTTACACAATCCATCCATCTTTTCCAAAGTAGGAAAGATAGATAGGCCAAAGCCTATCTCTACTTATACAAGGTTAGTCGGAAAAAGGAAGTCGCGGGCCACATAATGTATCACTGATGACTATTTTAAAGAAAGTGTAAAAACAAAACCATGAAAAATTATTTTTGTTCTTTCAAAAATTCTTCATCCCTGCTTTAGTTATGAATTTAAAAAATGGAGTCTCTAATCCGTGACCCCAAATATGACCTAAAATGTAAACACAGCTGATCATAGCTGAGGATAGATAGAATTTCGCGTATTTTTTTATGAAATCTTTGAACAGCTATTTCTCTAAAACCAATGACTTTTGGGGAAAGTAGTAAAACAAAAGTTATACATTATTATGGGTACTCTAAAACCCTTTCGTCTTAACACCCCCTTTCTGACTAACCTTGTATATCCATCCACATTCATATTTAACATTCTTCTAGCGACATGACTTTCTTCCCTCCTCATAACATGTCAAATGTCAATAATCTTCCAATTTTTCTTAAAAATAAAAAAAAACCGAAAATTTCATTATTTTTAAGAATGAACGGTTCATCGTCTTCCAAATGCTGTTCCGATCTAATGCTAAGGTCCACCTCAAAAGAAACTCTTCTAAAATCTCTAATTAATTCTGCATTGTAAAAATATACATCCTCAAACGCCAACTGAGAGGCAGTTAATTCATAAATGTAATTCCAAAATTAATCAAGGTAGATTTAAATGCCTTTGCCACACCATACATCAAATGTGTCTGATTCTAATTAGCACTGCAAACGACTGAGCTCCATAACCAAGTGTTATTCCACATTTATAGTTTCAATTTTATTTCTTCGACCTCTCGAGCATTTTACATCGCTCGTGGTAACAGATAGGTCACGAAGCCAATAAATAACTCAAAACGCGAAGCAACCTATTAATGTTATACTTTATTTCGATGAATATTACATATGACTGTAAGGAAATTTATTACTTAACATTTAAGGGGCTTGGCTTTCGTGTTATAAAACAATTCAGTCTTAAAGTCAGACGTAATGATGACCTCGTGATTACTTATAATTGTTTAGCCGATGGGAGATATCAGTCTGGCGATAACGTGAATTTATTATCGGTATCGCGGCTCGTGGCTTATTACGAACCGCGCGGATTATACGATTTGCGAGGTTAAGCAACGTTTGCTGCGGTCAGGTCATGGATGGGTGACCGTGTGTGAGCCCTCCGTGCCTCGGAGAGCACGTTAAACATTCGGTCCCGGGTGTCATACGAATACTTATAACAGTCGGTACGTGGAATCAGATTCCCGAAAGTCTGACAACCGGTCTAACCTTAGAATATAGGTATTGCCTTCTAACTGGGTTGCGGAGGTCTGATGGCAGTCACTCCGTGTAAAATACTTCTATTCAGCCTAATCTGGTTAGACTGGTTTTCCCAACATAGTTGGGAAAAGGCTAAGCAGAACGCTAAATAAATTAGTAAAAAATAATTACGGAGCTTTCTAATTTTTCACACTTAAAAAGAATCACAAGTCTTAAATAGTTTGAAGATTTTAAAACTAATATTTAGGTTTATTACTTCTGGATGATTTTCTTCTACAGCAGTTTCTTATAAATTCCATTTGTGTATTGATGAAATTATACATAGGTACGTCCATTTCTGCGAGTCGCAGTGACCAAGGGGCTTCTAAGGATGCTGACTCTTTGCCTGAATACAATGAATTCAGTTCTTCTTAGTGTTTTGTTGTGCAGATCGGCAGTCGAACCTATAATGAAATTAATTATTGCTTTAAATTTGGCCGTCTAAAGTTGAAGAAAATATCACTATAAATATATAAATACTAGCGGCCCGTCTCGGCTTCACACGGGTGGTGATTTTCCCCGATTCTGCAACATTTTTCATTTATGCTCCGCTCCTATTGGTCGTTGGGTGATGTTATATAACATTCAGTCCATTTATCGAGAAAGGTTATAGGCTATATAGCCTATAACCTTTTTCGATAAATGGACTATGCAACACGAAAATCATTTTTCAATTCAACCAGTAGTTCCTCGGCTTCACACGGGTGGTGATTTTCCCCGATTCTGCAACATTTTTCATTTATGCTCCGCTCCTATTGGTCGTTGGGTGATGTTATATAACATTCAGTCCATTTATCGAGAAAGGTAATAGGCTATATAGCCTATAACCTTTTTCGATAAGTGGACTATGCAACACGAAAATCATTTTTCAATTCAACCAGTAGTTCCTGAGATTAGCGCGTTCAAACAAACAAACAAACTCTTCAGCTTTATAATATTTGTATAGGTTAATTATAGTGGTAAGCTCAAACCAGCAACACTGCATAACCTAATTTGGCTGTGTACCAAGTATTTGAGATATCAGTAGTACTGTTCACCTCGAAATTATAATTGAGTGTTAAGTTTCAAATATGTAGGTGAATATAGAAAGATTATATTTTTATCTATAACTGAATAAATAATCGACTGAATGATATACTACTCGTCTTTGCTTATCGGGATAACGTTTACAACTACAATCAACGGTTTTAAACTATTTACGACCACTTCACTTTGATCAGATAATTTATTAATTGGTCCGGTCTGGGCTAAACGGTCAATTATATTGTTATATGCTTTAAAATTTATACAAAATTTAACATCAATATTAAATATGTTAAAATATTTGCTATTAGGTTTAATTTTAACCTTACCAAACGTGTTCGGTGAAAAATTTCGTTTTGATAATTATACATTGTATAAAGTTTTACCAAAAAATGAGGGACAAATACAACTACTTCAAGATTTACAAGACAGTGATATTAGATACGACTTTTGGACGGACCCAGTTGCATCAGCTGAATTCGTAAATATTTTATCCAGTCCTGACCACAAAAGTGATTTTGAAAATATTTTGAACGTTAATAATGTGGATTTTGTAATAACGCTGGCAAATATTCAAGAGTGAGTACCCAATATAATATTATTTTTATTAAAAAATATTACGTTATTTACTACTAGCTGTGTCATCACGGCTCCATCCGCGTAAGGCGTTTTTAAGTTTATTCGTTACATACAAAAATAAAAATCTTTCCTCTTTATAATATTAGTATAGTTGAGGAACCAACTAAACTATCACTTGGGCAATAATTTATTATACAGATATTTTATTTCATTCTGACCTTAAACGTAAAGCCGTCCATAATTTGTTTTGTCACAACGACTTTCCATAATAAGATTAGGACGTACTGTTTCCAGGGCAATTGACAAGGAAACAGTAAAGTCATACACCAGAAGCAACCTTAGAACTATGCAATGGGATGCTTATTACACCCTGGATGCCATCAATGCGTGGATTGACGATTTAGCTGCAACTTACCCTGATATAGTCACCATAATAATCGGTGGTACTACATACGAAGGGCGGGAAATAAAAGGCCTAAAAATTTCTCATGGTGAAGGGAGAAGAGTGATATTTTTGGAAGGTGGAATCCACTCAAGGGAATGGATATCACCAGCAACAGTAAACTACATCACCAATGAGCTACTTACAAGTGATGATGAAGAAACCAAAGCTGCTGCTCGTGATTTTGATTGGTATATTTTCCCAGTCACAAATCCTGATGGCTATATCTGGACTCATGAACAAGTAAATTGAATTGTTTTGATGTATGATTTGTTTTGATTTTTGGTTGTATTATTACTGAGCTCTTACTTAATTTTTAGTTTAGAATGTGGCGCAAAAACAGACGTCCAGTCGGCAACAACTTTGGTGTCGATTTGAACAGAAACTGGAATAACAACTGGCTAGGTAATAATTTAATTAAATCTTTTTTTATTTAATAAGAATTCAGTGTAGGGGAAACGTAAATAATATCCAGCTTCCTCAAGGGTCAACCTCACCTACAAGACCTTTCACATCCGAGACATCATGCTAAATACCTTTGGCTGATGAGGGGTTACCACGTTGCCTTTGCGAGTAGACTATCTCAGTTTTCTTTCAGATAATCTTAGTCTGTGACCTTACCAAGAGTATTTCTCTGAAGAATTTGAAAATCTTTTCTATTCAAATAACTTTTTTATCAACAGTTGTTGGTGCAAGTAGCAACCCTGCGACAGACAACTACGCTGGATTGGGTCCCTTCTCGGAACCGGAGACCAGGACTTTATCCACCTACATAGCATCAATTAGTGATAAGATTGACATTTACCTGTCCTTCCATTCGTTCGGTCAGCTGCTACTGTTACCTTTTGGAAACACTACGGAGCCGTTGGCAAATTATGATGATGCCGTGAGTTTGTTATTTATTTCATGAATTTCAGTGCGTTCTATTTTGAATAATTGTCATAAACTATTCTTTTTAACATTTAAGTACTAGCAAGCACCTCTGCCATTCGCAATACTGTTGATATTGTTTTAAATTGTGATTTATTTTCATATGAATAAGATAGTAATTTTTCACAATGAAACGGTTGTCAGATATAAAAACATTAAAAATTAATTATCCTTTACAATTTTCAGATCAAAATTGGCAGGCGCGCTATGGGTGCCTTATCGGTCAGATACGGAACTCAATATGTTACAGGAAATATAGCTGAAGCCATTTGTAAGTAATTCAATACCCGTTATAAAGGTTCCGTGTTATGTTTGAATATTTAAATTATGGAAGACTAGGTTTTAGCTACAGAACAATTGTATATTTACCCTAAACATAATTATTAGTATAAAATATATAATATAAATGATTCTGGTAGATAAAACTGAAATTTCCATATCTTTATGTAGTGTCCATCATTTTAAAATGAGTACAGACAGCAGTCTCCAGGATAACCGTCCATCATTAAAATTTAATGCCATCGTTTTGTGTTTGGTTCCCTTATGGCCGATTCCTATAACTTACCGAGGGTTATCTGTTAAAATTAAGACTTGTATCTTCAATAATGAAGCAAACACTCCATAGCTTTTCATAGTAACCGTTCCATAAGTTTGTAGCTATCACAGGTAAAACTAGCTTCCGTGTCTATCTGTTTCAAGATTGGCAATAAATAAGCTACCATTGGTAAGCAAAACGATTCGTTTTTGGCTATAGGAACCGAGTCTTTCTTCTTTTTTTTCTGTCAGTTCCGCATAATACAAAAGGAAATTTAGAAATAGTAGTAGTAGAACCTTAGATACATGAGAACAATAGCAGTCCTATAATTCTTGAATCATTTGGAGTTAAAAAACTACTGAAGACTAAATAACCATGAACATTAAACTGGGAGATACCATCCAATAAAAAATAATCTGAATCTTTTCGAAATGCCGAGTGACCGCTTCAAAAGCTACATTGATTTCTTTAATTTCAGATTTAGCTACAGGTGGCAGCGTAGATTGGGTTAAAGAACACCTCCATGTTCCTCTAGTCTACTGCTACGAGCTGCGAGATAGGGGTGCCTATGGGTTCCTACTCCCGCAAGAAGAGATCCTACCAAATAGCCAAGAAGTCATGGACTCAGTACTGGAACTCATCTTCCAGGCTAGGAGATTCGGGTATATTCCAACTAGCAATGGACATGGGGTGAAAGCTTCTCTAGTACTTATTATGATGACTGTGTTGGCAAAAATCTTGTAGGACCTTTTTTGATGACAAAGTTAATTAATAAAGTTAATTAATAATGCTGTTTTGTTTTATTTTGTAGATTTTTTTTTCTATAAAATATTCTGTCGCTTTGAAATGTAACGTACTTGATAATACTGTTAAACCATATCAAATGGAAACTATAATGTCATTGGCATAATGGTTTTTTCTCAAAAAATTTCAGCTTATCATTTTAAATAACGGCTTTTGTTATGTCACGCAGCTCTAGCTCGCACTAACGTGACAAGACAAGTATCACAAAATTGGTCGAATAGCGTTGATTTCGAATGATTTTTCATTCAATTTCATTCATGACGCGACAAAATCCTTCACACATGTCTTATCACAGATGAGAAAATACAATAATAAAAATAAAGATAACTAGCTCAAACTGGCTATTATCCATTATCTAGCTTGCTGTACAAATACAGCACTACTTTTACCATCAAAGCGAGGAGAGGCTCCTATTGACTGAGACTGTAAAACACCATGTGAAGATTTAGCCGCCGGCCATTAGGCTATATGAGAGCGTGGTCAGCTAGTTTGGATGGGTTTATGTGAGATAACGTCAAGATATTTTAAGACACGAAGAGAAGAGACGAGATATTTTATTATAAATAAATAGCTGTGCCGAGATGTTGAATCGATAGAAAAAAAAATGTGTATGTAATGAAAAAAATGTATGAAACTCATAACGTTTTAATATTGCCAGCTCAAACAGATGCTGCTCCCAGGCCGCCATGCTAAGACGGGTTTATTAATATGGACCTAAACGTAGAGTAATAGATCTACAATAATGTAACTTCCTCGTTGGTCTAGCGGTGGCAAGCGCAACTGCTGATCGTGAGGTCCTGGGTTCGCCCAGGTCGGGCAAAGCATTATTGGGTTTTTCCGTATGGAATTCGTCAGTAGCCCGGAATGTGGATTCGTGTCCAGTTGATGGCAATAGGCTCGTCCCCTTTTACATGAAACTTAAACATAAGGGCGAAATGAGGGTGTTACTATACACCTCTACCCAACCCTTCGTGGAATACATGCATGATGTTATGTTACATAAGTTTTATAGGAATTAATTCACTCCTACCAAGTTCAAATTTCTAGGACATGTATGTGTAACAACACTACGTCTAGTTATACTGATAAATAATGCGGTCAACTTGGGTATCGCATAGGTAGATAATAATATACTAGACGCTAGAAATTCACACATAATTAATCATAAAACAGGTGTGCCTGTGTTAATAATGAAAATATTTGAGGTATCATTATTATAAGTAGAAACGTGTTCGAGTGTGGTAGTTTCAATAGCCATCTTTTACACTGACACCAGTACGTAATAATAAATGTCCTGTTTTTTTTTACTTAAGTAGTTTTTTAATATAAACCTTCCTCGCCGCACACTGAGAATAGAGGCGTGTTGTAAGATTCAACAAAACCCAGCACGCTTGGTGGTAGGGTCTATACAGTCCACCTGGCTAGCTACCACCCTCACGTTAAAGTCCGGTGCCAAGCAGTTTACTATGTTCCGTCTTGTGTAAATAAGAGCCAGAGGGGTATAGGGGAATCCCTCTATATTTCTGTTCCTTGGATTCGTGTGCTCCATCTTAGATCCTGTCTGCGTTTACCATGAGGTGAGATTAGGGCCAAATGCGAACAAGACAAGAAAAAAAAAGAAAAAAGTTTTTTATTTTTTTTATTATTGTTTTTGTCCTTGATAAGCACACAACTAAGAACCATTCATACCATTGGCTGACCAAATAAGTAAGTCCATATTTTAATGTGGAGTACTTACTCACTTCAATGCCAACCACGTTGACTCCACAATCTACATACGCTCCACTATTCAATCCAAAACTTAAATTAAAACACATAAATTGTTCACTCTAACATAAGCCCGCGCACGGAACCGTCTCTCCCGCGTTATCGCGATCTAGCTCTTTGAGCCCCAAGCCCGAAGCCACGAGGAAGTACGCAAGGATTCCTGCAACCTTTGTGTGGATAAATTTATAAGCTATAAGCGGATATACCAATGAAAGTAGGTATGGTGTTTGGAATTTTTCCTTAGAGAAAATTTGAAGTGCATAGTTTAGTGAATTAAAACTTCTTTCGCAGCTTTAACTGTGGGAGACATGACGTCATATGTCATTATGGCATATTAGCATAACATAACATCACGCCAGTATTTCCCGAAGAGTTGGGCAGAGGTGTATAGTAACACCCTCACCCCATGTCATGTAATAGGGGGCGATCCTATTGCCATCAACCGGGCACAAATTGAAACTCCAGGCTGCTACTGAGAAATTGCACACGGAAAACCCAATAATACTTTGCCCGACCTGGAGATCGAGCCCAGAATCTCAGTATGAGCAGTCGTTCTTGCCACCACTAGACCAACGAGGCAGTTCTTCTCTTTGTGGCATATCTATAAGTCTTTAGCCTTCTTCTAATTTTTAAATTCATAAATTTTCTACTATTTATACCACGCTGGTCCTCATTTAGAGACACCTTTAATTCTTTAAGAATCTAATTAGTATTAAGAAACAATATCACTTTGATTTTGTCGTTTTGTTCTAATTTTTTTTAAGCTATAATTATGCCTTTATCTAATCAATGAATAATATTAGAATCACCATCTTCTTCCTGCCCTGGTTCCAAGTGACTTGGGGTCGATGCAATATGTTTTCCTCTTCCATTCTTCCCTGTCAGTCGTCACATTATAATTTACTCCCTTATCTTTCATTTAATAAGTGAATAATATTATAATATTTAAACCAAAATAAGAACCAAACTTAAAGGAAATTTGTTCAATATGTAGGTTGTTGTTTACTAGCTATATTGTAGGTAAACATTTGACCCAGGGGTGGTTTTGAATTCCTAGAAGCACGCTGCAGAAATTCGATCACAGCAAAATTGCAAAATTTCCTGGAACATGAAACACGTAGGTACCTCATACAAAGTTAGCCAGAAAGAGGGTACTAAATCGCAGGCCACATAATATATCACTGTAGATTGTTTTAAAGAAAGTGTTAAAAGTTCAAAATTCGATGAAAAAAACATGCAAAAAGATTTTTATTGTAGTTTTTTTCAAAAATTCTTCAGTCCTGCTTTAGTAACGGATTCAGAAAATGGAGCTTCTGATCCGTGACTCCAAATATGATTTAAAATGTAAAACACAGCTGATCATAGCTGAGTATAGATAGATCATAGAATTAAACATATTTTTTGTGAAATCTTTGATAAGCTTTTTCTCTTAAACTAATGACTTTCGGAGAAAGTTGTAGAACAAAAGTTATCCATTATTATGGGTACTTTAATACCCTTTCGGTTTAGTACCCCGTTTCCGACTAACCTTGTACATCGAAAATCTTCAAAACGTATCAAACATAAATGTGCGAAGTCCGCTTGTAAATCCTGTAACCGGACCAACCAATAACGTGTTCCAAAAAATAGCAATACTAGTCACTCAAAAAAAAAACCTCCAATCACAAGCCTACATACACTACCAGATAGATCGGCGCTCGGAGGATATTGCTGCCACCTGCCAGGCTTTGGATTGATTGGCGACGGCAATATGACGATATGAACAGTCAATGGTACTGTAGCTCTTTTTTTAAATGACTGTTTGATCATAGCAGCAAATAGATCTAGTATTGGTACTTTTGGTACGGATGCAGTAGGACGAGATGTAGATATCAAAGGACATGTTATGAAATGGGCTTAAAATAATGTTATTTTTGAACCGCTTACATATGCGGTTTTTCTGATAGGGAAAACTGTCTAGGACGTGCTTACAAAAACATTTTTTTTATAAAAAGCACCATTATTTAATTATAAAACATTTAAAATCCTGATATTTTTATTTTGTTAAAAAACTAATAAACTAATAAAAAACTTAGAAATAAAAATGATATATATCATTTTTGAAAGCATAATATTTATCCTAATATTAAAATAATATTAAACGGCTTGAATTAAAATAAAATCAATGAATTAACTTAATGGTTTGGATGTATGGCATTGATTCCCTTGTCTCAATAGAATAAAAGAAAATATTTAATGTATGTCAGCAAGGTTGTCACTTGTCATTGTCAGAACGTCATCAATGTCTAATCATGTCAAAGTTGTCACACAAAATCGCTATCTATTGTTGTTAAAAGCCAGGTCAAATAAAAAAAAACTCAAAACAATGGTATAAAGTCAAAAACACAGGAACCACAGTCACAATAACAGACAACAGTTGAATAAGTTGAATTGAATTTGACTTTTTGACAATGACTGACGTTGACAATGACAATAAATGTCATCCAATAGAAGTGTTGCCAGAATTAATAATTATGGGTTAACAACTGTGGGTTGTAACTTTATTTTTTTATTCTAATTATTTAAATTTAAAAAAAACAATAGAAGGGTGCTTTAAAAAAAATAAAAAATATATACGAAAGCTCCATATTTTATGTACTTTCATAAAAAAAATATCTCTTCTCTGTTCACAGCCAAAGCCCAGCTTCCATACAAAAATATAACATGTCCTTTAAAGTATGGGATGATTTCCTACATAAACGTCTTCATTAAGAACTATTAAAATATTCTACTGACATTGTCCAGTATCTTATAACAATTCATAATTAAACGCCCATTACGAATATAGTAGGAACAGATAACATAAAATCATGCCCTGTATTATGCAAAGGGTTAGGCAGAGGTGTTTTTAGTACACCCTCGTCTCGACAGTTATAAGACCCACGTAATAGGAAGCGAGCTTATAGCCATTAACCGGGCACAAATCCAGACTCCGGGCTGCTACTGAAGAAAACCCAATAACACTTTGCCCAATCTGGGGATCGAACCCAGGACCTCATGCTCAGCAGTCGCGTCACAAGACAAACAAGGCAGAGGTGTAGGAAGAGATATAGAAATCAAATTTAAAGTATGGGATGATTAATTTCATACAGATCTTCATTATGAACTATTAAAATATTCTACTGACGTTGTCTAGTATCTTATAACAATTCATGGTCAAACGCAAACTAAGCATTAACAAACAATTAACATATAACATAATCAGCCCATTACTGTCCCACTGCTGGGCACGGGCCTCGTCTCAGAATGAGAAGGGTTTAGGCCTCAGTCCACCACGCTGACCTGGTGCGGGTAGAGGACTACACACACCATCGAGAACTTTATCGAGCCCTCTCAGGTGTGCAGGTTTCCTCACGAAGTTTTCCTTCACCGTTAACGCAAGTGATAATCAAATTCTGATCTGCAGATGGATTGGAAAAGTCAAGAGGTGCGGGCCAGGTATGAACTCAGACACTCCTGCAAGGAAGGCAAGCGTTAATAAACTATTATTTGTCATTAAAAGAAACTGCATTAAAAATAAACAAACCAGGATTAAGCAAAATAGCACTATGATTATTAAAGAGCCGCGAGTTATTGTTAAGCGAACAGTTTCATGGAGGAGCACTCAGCAGTAATGGATTTGGTAGAAATTAATTATTTTCACCGTTGCGTGGGTCGTATTTCTAGAATTTTTGATGTGTGAAATTCAAACGATTGGCTAGTGAAATGAAATTGAACTTTAAATAAAGGTGATGAGGCGGAATTTTGATTGGTGCGGTTAAAGTGGAGGCGCTACCATTGGTTTCGGTGAAATGATTTTATTTGTGGCCAGTAATTTGTAATTAGGATAGTTGTTTTATAAAATTGGTTGATTGGACGATAAAATTAATTTGTGATTACATATTAAACTTAATTGTTAATAATAGCTGTATGATATCTATATAAGAAACTTTTCATTTAGTATTCAATATTATTTATTTGCTTGCCTTGTTGGTCTAGTGGTGGCAAGCTCGGCTGCTGATCGTGAGGTTTTGGGTACGATCCCCAAGTCGGGCAAAGTGTTATTGGGTTTTTCCGTGTGGAATTCTTCAGTAGCAGCCCAGAGTTTGGATTTGTGCCCGGTTGATGCCAATAGGCTTGCCGCCTATTACGTGAAATTAGAGTATTACTATACACCTCTGCCCAACCCTTCGGGGAATAAAGGCGTGATGTTATGTTATTCAATATTATTTTTGTGAAGAAACTGCTACTACTAAAATACTTTTATTAAAACTAAAATGGACTTGGTAGTCGTGAAGAAGTGGTCTTTAGAAATCAAACGTTTGAACCTTCGCGACGAAAAGTACTGAAATAAGAAAACTTTACACCCCATAAATTAGGTAATATGATCGAGGCCGTGACAAAAACAGTCAAAAGATGCTTAGTGTGATAAAGAAGAACGAATCACTAGAAGAATAGAACTTTAAAATAATGATAAACTTTTGGATGTAATTGGCAGACATTCATTATAAAATCGATAAGGATAGTGAAATTGAAAGCCTTCTTGAAGACAACGACAATAGAAGATCATATCCAAAACAAAAAAAGATGCCAGTACCACCGTAAGTACTCATTACAACCAAACATAACGAGTTAAATTCCTCCTAGATTTTTATTATGTTGGGGTCAGCTTCCAGTCTAACCAGATGCGGCTGAATACCAGTATTTTACATGGAGCGACTGTCATCAGACCTTCGCAACTCAGTAACTGAGCAACGCCAATATATTAAGGTTAGACCAGTTATCAGTCGTAATGGCTTTCATAGGTATTCTTATGTCATCCGAGAACGACTGTTTAACGTGCTCTCCGAGGGACGATCAATAATTTCAAACGCATTTTAACCAACCTCTGACTTTTCGGATTCATGTGCGTCTTGTATAATTATCACTTACTTAAAAACGGTGAAGGAAAACATCGTGCGGAAATCGGCTTGCCTGAAAGATATTTCTCGACGGCATGTGAAGCCAAGTCAGAGGCCCATGGGAGACATAAACTCTGTCACTAGGTTAGTCAAAAAACACACGATAAAAAAACAAAAAAGACCGATGAAATTGCTTCTCCAATGCCCAAATATCTTCATCTCCATTTAGGACGACACCTCACACAAAAACCGTAAAAAGGTGACTGAAACAAATGTTAAGGCCCCAATCGAATGCATGTTCCGACATGCACGCGACCATTGCCCGTACCGCGGTTTCCGATAAATTTCCTCCTATGTATATGGTAGTACATATTTTATTGTTGCTTTGTTTTGTGGATACGCCCCAAATATGGGCGCTACGTACGTTTTGTCCAACAGTTTTTGTCGAGGACACAACAAATTGAATTTCTACTTTGTTTTCAGCTCACAAACTTGTTTGTTTTTGACCGCCTAGCTTTAGGGTTGTGATATAAATGGGTTAGATTTTTTGCGAGATGTGGTGTTGATATAGAAATATACACTGTGTTAAATATTTAGATTTTCGAGTGGATATAATGACTGCTAATTGGTTGCTCGTGGCTAATTACCAACCGCGCGGATTATACGATTTTGGATGGGTGACTGTTTGTTACACATCGAAACCCCTCCGTGCCTCGGACAGCACGTTAAACAATCGGTCCCGGGTGTCATACGAATACCTATGACAGTCGTTACGGGAAGCCAGAAGCCCGAAAGCCTGACAACTGGTCTAGACTTAGGAAATCGGTATTACCCAGTTACTGGGTTGCGGAGGTCTGATGGCAGTCGGTCCTTGTAAAATACAGGTATTCAACTGCATCTGGTTAGACTGTAAGGTAACCCCAAAATAGTTGGGTAAAAGCTAAGCAGAACAACAGGTACTAGAATCCATACAGTTTTAGGAAAAAAGTAATTTAGAATACTCTTGGTGCCCACCAAGGGCTTGTACACTATAAGTGTCAGTATCTGCCTCGTTGATCTAGTGGTTGCAAGCGCGACTGCTGATCGTGAGGTCCTGGGTTCGATCCCCAGGTCGGGCAAAGTGTTATTGTATTTGTGCCTGGTTAATGGCAATAGGCTCACCCTCTATTACATAGAACTTAAACAACGGCAAAATGAGGGTGTATACACCTCTGTTCAACCCTTCGGGGAATACAGGCGTGATGTTATGGTGTGTGTAATGTTTTTATTTTGGACCAGATGGCGCCGGCATTTCCTATCCGACTAGCTCTGAGGAGAAAAGCCGAACCAAATTTAGAGATCAAGGTCTCTATAGTCCAGACATCGTGGTATAAAAACTATGCGAGTTTAACAATGTAGGGCAATATCTGGAATGGCCTTTTGAGGAAAGTGCCATATCAGGTTTGAGTTGACCTGTCCTAACAAATCATTTGACCTAATAGCTTCCAGTTGTACTAATGTTTTATGATCCTACCCTAAAGCGGAGACAGGTAGTATAAAACAACTAATAACAAACTTTAATTCATAGGTGTTAAAGTTTAAATACCCTTAATTTTACCGTATCATGTCGCTAGATAAACGTTTTAGGCAGATGCGATCGATGTTAAAAGTGTTGACTCATCACAAAACATAGATGTTTGGCCGATAATTGTTAATAGCACCGGTAACCGTTTGATTTGGAACCACTATGTGGAAAAAATGTTTGTTTGTATGTTTTTGTGTCTCAAATACTAGTTCCGTTCCGGCTCCACAGGGGTGGTTTTTTTTTAAACACATTTTTATACACCTTGGGTTGGTTTTAGTAGGGATTTCTAAGGATCTCTGTTTTTTTCTAGCAATAAATATAGCCTATATTACTCAGTGATAATATAGCTTTCTAACGGCAAAAGAATTTATGAAATCGGTCGAGTAGTTTTTAAGTTTATTCGTTACATACAAACACACAAAAATACAAATCTTTCCTCTAAATATAGATACGTATGAGTAATAGACAATGTTACATGAATTAATTTACGGAGGGTTGGTCTAGTACACACCCTCATTTCGCCGTTATGTTTAAGTCCCATGTAATAGGGGGCGAGCCTATTGCCATCAACCGGGCACAAATCTCAAGCTCGGGGCTGCCACTGAGGAATTCCATACGGAAAAACCCAATAACACATTGCCCGACCTGGGCATTGAACCCAGGACATCACGATTAGTAGTCGCGCTTGCTACCACTAGACCAACGAGGCAGTTATTATTATTGATTATTTTACATTAACATTATTAAAGCCAACGTTGCTGTTGTTGATCGGTTGTTAAAAAATCCCTAATAAACTATGAAAATAATCGTATCAGATTTTACCGAATCACAACAAACGTTGCTCGTGTATATACATCTTTCACACCCTGCAGCATTTTTAATATAAATAACTAACAGCTCGTCCCGGCTTCGCAAGGGTGGACATTTTTCCCGTTTTTGCAACATTTTTCATTTATGCTCCGTTCCTTTTGGTCGTAGCGTGATGTTATATAGCCTATAACCTTCGTCGATAAATGGACTATCCAACACAAAAATATTTTTTCAATTCCAACCAGTAGTTTCTGAGATTAGCGCGTTCAAACAAACAAAGTCTTCAGCTTTATAATATTAGTATAGATTTAATTTGGAGACTCTAATCAAAATAGCAGACAAAGCCGTCGGACAATGCTAGCACAATATTCGATATCGGAACAAAAAACATTGAAAACAAAAAAAAACAAACTAAACGCGTTGAGCGTATCTCAGTGTCGATCAATTACATTCGAAATAAGAGCATTTCTTATCAATAATGGATCAATCACTATAGTCACGACAATCCAAAATGGCCTCGAAAAAAAAACCGAAATTACTTCATGTGTAGCAATTAAAATGCGTTCGTTGTATACTGAAATAAAAATTCTTAATGTGTTTTTAGTAAAAAATAGCGGGTATGTATTAAATCGCAATACCTAACACTTGCTAAAATGGTGTGATTAAAAATGGTAAACGAATGCAGCAAAAAGTTTTACACGTCAAGTAATTATGTAGCTAAATTGAATTTAGTTTTCAATTGATACAAATAATAAATATATTATCTACAATTAGTATGGGTAATGATATTAGATCTATTAAAATGAAACTAACGACAGTTATTGTCAATATTTTGTAACGATTTCCATCGACACAATTATATAAAAAAAAACTTTAGGTCAATTAATTCTGTTAAAAAATTACGATTTAGTTTAAAAAAATAGCAGCAAATGATTTTTTTAACACTTTCTTTTACGAATAAAACTAAAAATAACAACATAGCTTGAGTAAACACTAAAATGAGTACTAAAAGTCAGAGAGTGGTCCTAAAATGCACTACCAAATGCTTTTTACACCGTTCCTTTAGATTCTTGGAAAACATTTGAGATGTTTATTAATAACTTTCGCTGGTAATGTGTGCTTTTACTGTCCTTATTTATAAAGATGATTTCACCTTAAATGCGTCATAATGTTTAGTTGATTTAGAAGATTTCTTGGGTTAACACATTACGTGTATAGCGTTGGTCATATACTCACAATATAATCAGCCCATATCACACTGCTGAGCCACCGTTGCTCTGAATGAGAAGGGTTGAGGCCTTAGTCCACCACATAGGTCTGGTGTGGGTTGGCGGACTACACATCAAAATCTTTTTGGAGCTCTCACAGGTGTCAGGTTTCCCTCACAATTTTTAAAATATAGTCGTCACATGCATTACTCTTGGCAAGCTGATTGGTGATTTACCTCTTACGTAAAGAAAGATTAACTGCCTTGTCGATCTAGTGATGGCAAGCGCGACTGCTGATTGTGAGGTGTTGGTTGTTTCTTTTTTGGGATTTTTTTCAGTAGCAGCTCGGTGTTTGGATTTGTGCCCGATTGATGACAAAAGGCTCGCCCCTTATTACATGGGATTTAAACATAACGGCGAAATGTGGGTTTTACTATACACTTCTGCGCAACCCTTCGGGGAATACAGGCGTGATAAAGAAAGAAAAAGCCAATTCTAATTTCTATTTATCCCGGCAACCAATAATTGGCCAATACTGCGCATACCGAGTGCACACTATAGAGAATAAACATAATCATTCACACGCCCCAATCTATCGTCCCGTCGGTGAGTAGGTACGCGCTAATTGGTATAGATATGTTTGTAACGGACCGGATAATGGCAAGCCGTTACATTATTATACTCGACTACTTATTTTGTAAGTTTGGTGATATGAAAATAATAAATCCAATAATTAAAAAAAGGAGCCGTCACGAGTGACGATACTTCCCCCATTAGGGGTCGCCCTTAGTGCTGTTGTTGCTAGCTAGTCATGATGTTAGTAGTAGTAGTAGTAGTAGTAGTTAGCTTAGGTTAAGTATTTACTTGTTTGGTTCCCGGGGTGGTCACGGCGTACCATGTGTTCTGGTGCGCCGGTGATGTGGGGCGCCCCCCGCGCCTCTCAGGAGGTCGGGTCGTGGGGTGGGGCCCTACAGTGGAGAGGTCCACCATCAATTGGTGGACCAAGACCTGCCGGGATTGCGGTGCATGCTTAGGCGAATCCCACGATCCCGGCCGACGGTCAGGAGAAGGAACACCGTTGGTTTTTAGCCGGTAAGAGTCCGACAGACCCCCTCGCCTTCCCCGGGCAAGGGACATCCATGAGGATTTTCCAACGCAAAAAAAGAAGGTTAATTATTTTACTCTCGTCCCCATTGGTTAGAGACTCTTCAGGTCTCGCCAATAACTGCCCGGTTATGTGGTAACGGTCTGCGAGACCATCTACAAGCAGCCGAATAGAGAAAAAAAGAAAAAAAAAACGATACTTCAGTACGCCCGGTGCTCCCTAAACAGTCAGCCCCGCTACCAACCTTGCTGGCTGGCTAATCTTATCACCACAGTAGGACAGGTGTAGCATTTAATCGCACCTTCTGCATTTGCATATATTTGCGGGCGAGAGGGCGGTGCTGCATACTGCATTCAGGCTTGTTCAACTGTTTGGCGGAATTAACACTAAATATGTTATTGTATATCATGGATTTCCGCAAAGTAACGCCTGAATCCATTATTTACCACAGCAGGAGCTATTATACAAAGCAATGGGGTTCCTTTATTATTGGTAAAGAGACAGGTATCTCAAATTTAACCAATAACGTTCCGTAAATTATATGAATCGGCCATAAAAACTAATTTACTATAAAATTCAAAACTACATAACATCAACACGCCTTGTATTCCCCGATGGGTTCGGCACAGTGGTGTTTTAGTGCACCCTCGTTTTGCACGTTATGTTTAAGTCCCATGTAATAGAGGGCGAGCCTATTGCCATTAACCGAGCAAAAATCCCGACTCCGGGCTGCTACTGAGAAATTCCTAATGGAAAACCCAGTAACACTTTGCCCGACCTGGGGATCGAACCCAGGACCCCATGCTCAGCAGTCGCGCTTGCGACCACTAGACCAAAAAGGCAGTCAAAACTACTGTTTTTATACCACACGAAGAATAAACAAAACAAAACGATGACCAAATTCCCTCGATACAATGTTAGGTCATTACTATGCATTAGAACTCATCAAATAGTTTCCCATAGTTACCCCATTTCATTGCCCTGACTATCTATTAGTAGCACTAATGACAGTTATGCGTGATATTTCAATATAATGCAACATTTCTACTTATTTTCACATGAGAATATTTTGATATTTTGTTATAAAATTATAAGTTACTTATTATCTTTTAAATTGGGGCAGCGCGTGGCCAACCGTATGAACGATTTGCAAGGTTGCGTGATGGGTGACCGTTCGTTATACATCGAGAACCCTCCCGTGCCTCGGAGAGCACGTTAAACAGTCGGTCCCGAGTGTCATACGAATACTTATGGCAGTCGTTACTGGTAGTCAGAAGCCCGAAAGTCTGACAACTGGTTTAATTTTAGGATATCGGCATTGCCCAGTAACTGGGTTGCGGAAGTCTGATGGCAGTCGCTCCGTGTAAAATACTGGTATTCAGCCGCAACTGGTTTGATTAAAGGCTGACAGCAACTTAGTTGGGAAAAAGCTAGGCAGAATAATTACCTTTTCAATTGAATTGATTTTTTATATAATAATTATGTTATCCCAAGTGCAATCCAATTAAAAAGAGATATACCTATAGATACCTATTTAAAATCTCTTATAAGTTTCATATAAAGTACTCGTAGTTAAAAAATGCATCATCATCATATCAGCCGAAGTACATCAGTTGCTGAACAATACATTCCACCTGCATTCAACAACTCCCAGTGACCTTGTCGTCTGTCCATCAAGCTGGAGGTCGTATCACACTGCATTTCCTGGTACGTGGTCTGTACTCGAGAACCTTTCTGCCCCAACTGCTACCAGATCTACGAGCTATGTTACCAATATTACAGTTTCTTTTTTTAATTCTCGACTTGTTAATGTTTGGTTCTAGAATCACCTGATGGTAAGCGCAGACAGGGTCGAAGATGGAGCACACAAATCCAAGGAGAAGAGATATAGAAGGATTCTCCTATACCCCTCTGGCTCTCACATACACACGATGGAACACAGTAAACTGCTTGGCGCCGGACTTTAATGTGAGGGTGGTAGCTAGCTAGGCGGACCGTATAGATCCTACCACCAAGCGTGCTGGGTTTTGTTGAATCTTACAACACGCGTCTATTCCTAGCGTGCGGTGAGGAAGTTTTATATTCTAACCCGTCCCCACACTGGGTGAATACGGATACAATAATGTCAGAACCAGGTAGCCATCACTGCAAACGCACAACACCAAACAACGACCTATTTTTACTCTTCTAAGTCCCTAACGATATGGCGTAACAACTAACATCATAGTTATTCGTAAACAAATAATGTCAGTAGCTTCAATTATATTCACATTTGTTTATTGAAGCCCCTTCGCTGGCCATTACAATGGATTGGTCTACTAATAGAACTAGAAAAAGCAGGACGTAGGAATAAATGGAGAAGGTATAATAATTATTAAAATAATCGAACTGCAGTATGCACCAAACTCCCTCGCTGGTCTAGTGGTGGCAAGAGCGACTTCTGATCGTGAGGTCCTGGGTTCCATCTACAGGTCGGGCAACGTTTTTCTGTGAGGAATTCCTCAGTAGCAGCCCGGAGTTTGGATTTGTGCACGGTTGATGGCAATAGGCTCGCTCCCTATTACATGGGACTTAAATATAACGGCGAAATGAGGATGCTAATTACACCTCTGCCCAACCTTTCGGGGAATATAGGCGTGATGTTATGTATATATGAACTGCAGTATATATTTATTTTAATTTTGTTGACATGTAAAATTAAATAAAAGAATGTCTGATTTAAATTAGGCGAGATTCGTAACACACAAAACTAGATACTAATTAGGTATCTCCCGATTTATTTAAGTATTAGCAAGGTCAGTTTGGAAACGTTCCATTTTAAACCAAAAACCATTCAAACCAACTAGGCTTGCCAAAAGAAAAAAGATGAGATGAAAGCGTAAAAAAACAATAATTTATCGTATTGTATATTGTATCCATTGATTCAACTTCCTCGTATTTTAATTAAATACCTAAGTGCAACATCCTAACGTGCATTAAAAAGAAACGGAAAGCGATATAATCCGTAAATTTGTTTCCATCAATTATCGAGATTTATCGAGATTTTATTCCAAAACATAAATATTTTACCAAACCATTTCTAACATAACATCACGCCTGTAATCCCCGAAGGGTAGGGCAGAGGTGTATAGTAATACCCTCATACCGTTATGTTTAAGTCCCATGTAATAGTGGGCGAGCCTATTGCCATCAACCGGGCACAAATCCAAACTCCGGGCTGCTACTGAGGAATTCCAGACGGAAAAATCCAATAACACTGCCCGACCTGGGAACCAGGACCTCACGATCAGCAGTCGCGTTTGCCGCCACTAGACCATCGAGACAGTTGTTCTTTTATTTCGTACTTAGATACCGCATCAAACCATTCGTACAACTTCCCCAAGTAATCTACTGAGCGAACAATAGATTTTTATTTGTCGGAAGCCACTCGATTCAGTTTCTGACGTCCGCTTACCAACGTTTTTACTTAAAATGCTGACCAGATCATACCCGGTACTGTTGGCAACACAACTGTTGAACTGTCAAAGGAATATTAAATATTAATAGAATTGAATAATGGATGTTCTAGAGATAAATTCTGCGATTGGAGTTAAAATGTTGAGTAAAATTAAATAGTCATCAGTAGATTGTCATTATTTTGGACCTAGTTTGTTTATATTTTACTTCATATTATTACAAATTGTTTAATGATATTTACTTTGTTATAACTTCGGTTAAAAAAAATTACTCACTTTGGAATAAAACATAAGTATACACATTTGTTCTATAAAAATTATTCGTGTTATGTTTGAACTATTTTTTAGTATTTATTCTCACTTCATTGCTTTTGATTTAAGGAAGACAAGAATAATAATTAAAACAAAAAACAAATAAACTACGTAGTCGATAGTACTAACAGACAAATTGACTATTAGAGTAAGCATACAGTGATAACTAAAAATAGTATTCTGAAAGAGATTAATTCACTCTGAGAATAATTTCATGAAATAGACAATCTAGATAAAACTCCATTGAAAGCAAGTCTACAGTTATTTGATGGAATAATAACTGGATTATTATAATAGCTCGCTCTTAGGTTGAAGTTTTTTTTTTGTTTTTCCTATTATATGATTGAATGCAGCTGTTACTTCATCTTTTCATTCCATCAAAGGTTTTTTTAGTAAGGTTAATAAAGGTGTTGCGTTTCCAAATCCACTTATTTTGATGACATGAAACTTTAAAATGGATTTGATTACTTTTTTAACGTTTAAATTAACTTCTGCTCGTTTTTGCTCGATGGCAAGTTTGCTATATTTAAGATTCTAGTTTAAAATTTGATTGTAAAGCTGAAAACAAATTATCAGACGAGGCTAACAGCAACGACTTATAAGTATGCACAGTTGTTTGGGAAGCTACTGGCCAGATGTCTATTGGACGTCCGAACGCTTAAAGACGACCCAAGGTTACGTCCGCGACTGCCATGACGTTCGGTAGTTTGCACAGATTAGTGTACATTCATTATCCAGATACTTATTAAGTGCTTGGCCAGACTGCAAGCGCGGGCGCGGGGCGGGCGCGGTGCGGCGTATTCAAACAGAAGAACTTCATTTGAGCGTCCGTAGTGGGCACGCGGGCGCGGGAAGCGGCGCGGGCTACTTGGCGCGGGGAGCGCGCGGGTAACTCACGCCATAGCTCGTTCATACAAGTGGCCGCAGTGAGTTCGCGGGCGGCAAGCGACAACCCGCGCGGGAGCTGAGGATCTCAAACTAGTTTGCCATTTAAAGTAAGAATTTTCCAGTAAAAAAGCCTTCTTCATCCATATTATATTTTGACAAACACTGGACACGGCAACGCTCGGAACGAAACCGCGCTCCACTGTGGACAGGAAAACGCGCGCGTTCCCGTACCCGTGCCGCTCCCCGCACCGCGCTGCCAGTCTGGCCAAGCACTAAGTCGCGGCTGTTAGCCGCGTCCGATAGTTTGTATCCGGCTTGAATCATGAAGGTGTAGGTATAAATGGACACAACACTACAAACATTAACTGAAAGTCGAAATATTTGGCCTGGAATATTTACTTTGGTGATAATCTATCTATTTTTTTCTCGATTTCCAAACTAAATATTCTCTTTATCTAAATAGAATGTTTAAAAAGAAATAGACCACAAAAGTAAATATTCAAGACCAAATATTTCAATCTTCAGTAGGTGTTAGTAGTGTGGTCTCCATCCATCTTTATCTGTACCTTCATGGTGTATATAAGATCAAATAGAAAACTCACAAGTTTGGACCAAAACGTTTTTTTTTTTGGGTTTTTGACAGTTCTTTATCTTTGTTGTATCCGGCCTTAACAAAAATAGGTGTAGAAAAAAACACATACATGATTGAGACATATTGATCCCAAAGATCGACGATTGACCCCATATCCTAAACTTAAGATCATATACGACTGTAATAATAAACTCTAGACCACTTCATTGCCATTCCAGATCCATAAAAACGACTCCACAGGCACAAATCAAGTTGGAATTTTCCATATCTGGGTCAATCGAGGTTCAAGCCCGATATTCAATTACGCTGTTAGGCCGATATCTGGCCTTTACGTTTGCTTCTCATCTCAGTATTACCTACATCTCAGGACCACCTGCTGGAATAATGTATAGCTTAAGTTCTGAAGCATTAGGTTCATTTTTGGATGGTTCTTCTTCGTCTTTGAGGTCACGAGCCTTTGATTGGTTATCTAAACGCTGCTTGCCAATTACTTAGAGTAAGTGATTGTCTTGCGTGGTTGGATGCAAATTTTGATAGGTTTCCAATGGATTTTTGGTTTGTTCGGTTGCGTTTTGAGGTGTATCGGAACGTTTTGGGATTCTCGTATGTACTGCAATATTGTTTGGAGTGCAAAGTGATGTTTGGATGGAATTCCGTTTGTGTTTATGCTGAAATGCTTTCAAATAATAGAAATTCGGGGTTTCGAAATTGATACTATGGGGATACATGGGAAGCTGAGTGTTGTAGGTTACAAAGATGATCGTATTGGAGAAAAGTAAATGGAAACAGTACTGATAAAACCCGATGCCTTTTTATTCAGAATTAGGAACTGTTTTAAAAAATCTTTTTTATATTTTCGCTTGGCAAACAAGCCGACGACGGCTCACTTGATGGAGTGACTACCACCGCCCTATATACACCTACAATCCGAATAGGATTACTGATGCAATGAAAGCCTAGTGATGTGACCGTCAGTCTGCCGAGTCATAGATCTTGATTTCGACCCAAAGCACGTACCTCTGACTTTTCGGATTAATGTGCTTATTGTATAATTATCACGTACTTAAAAACGGTGAAGGAAAACATCGTGAGGAAACCGGCACGCCTGAGAGATATTTCTCGACGGCATGTGAAGCCTAGTCAGAGGCCCATGGGCGGCATGAACTCTGACACCAGGTTAGTCACGAAAAAAAGAAGAATGCGTTGCCAACCCTAGAGACAAAGTTGAAAGGTGTCATGTGCCTGCAATTTCACTGGCACCCAAAACTGGAACACAGCAATGCTGCTGGGCGGTAGAAATAGGTATGGTGGTAGTACATCCCCGGGAAAACCCATTCATATTTGATTTTGGTTGCTACTTTGAATTAGTAATTAACCAGCGACACAGAACATTGACATCAAGTTTTACAGAGAAGCTCACGGTGCTATATTAGTTTACGATGTGTCAGAACCAAAGTACCTAGCAAAACTGAATGAGTGGTTCGAGGAACTTCAAGTATACTTTCACCAAGAAGAACATAGTCTGCTTCGTTGTCGGCTATAAGATTGACAAGCATAATTATCATTTTGGGACCCAGTGCATAATATCAACAAGCACATTGGGTCAACCGCGCGACGGCGCACCTAGTATTCCCAAGGAGGGTTGATGTCAGGCAGGCGGCCGGTCATAAAACAATAAGCCAAAACCTCTAACAACATGGATTTATGAAATACATGTTGTGCCGACCCCACCTAGTGTGGGATAAGGGCAGGAAGAAGAAGAAGAAGAGTAATTAACCAGTTGTTACAAGCAATTAAGAATATAAGATTTGTTCCTTTCCTAAAATACTATTAAAATAAAGCATTCACAAAAATTCAAAACAGTCACAACAAAATAAACGCTTAATAATCACATCAAAAACGGAAACCATATATTTTAAAGGAATGTAAACAAAAACTAACGTAAAATGTTAGATAACGTGTAGTTTCAGCGGGTATCCCAATAATTTGAGTCAGTCAGAATGTTGGAAACGACGCTATTTTGAGCTGAGATTACTACACGTTAGGCTGTTTACACGAGGTGCGATTTTATTGTCGAGCAATTTTCTGATTGCCCATAATAAAGTCGCACCTCGTGTTTATTGTTTTCTTTAACAGGTTCTAATGAGCCGTTTGCAATCTTAATTTTTACGATATTGTTGCTAATTGCCAATAAAAGAGTTAAATGGAGATTCTCCTTAACATAAATAGAGGTACCTCATATTGGCAGGAATAACTTCTTCATTACATAGAGAAGAACCAAATAACTGAAATTATGCAGTTGAGTTAATGTGAAAAGCTGCTATCGCCTTACGTATTGTTGCTGCAGGTCTCATCGAATAGTAAGTGCTCTTCTTCCTGCCCTTATCCCACACTAGGTGGGGTCGGCACAACATTTATTTCATAAATCCATGTTATTAGAGGTTTTGGCTTATTGTTTTAAGCCCGGCCGCCTGCCTGATATCAACCCTCCTTGGGAATACTCGTTGCGCCATCGCGCGGGTGACCCAATGTGCTTGCTGATATTATGCTCTGGGTCTCAAAATGATATGCTTGTCAATCTTATTGCGTACGGTACAGTCAACAGCAAAAGTCGATGAATATTTTGGAATTTCGATATTAATCAACTTAGGAACTAATTGCTTGTCTTTATTATTATAATATTATTCTTTGAAGAATTCCCTCCTCTATCGTTACTTGTTGACAAAAATAATAATTTGCAAGTTTTCATTCATTAAATAATTTTGAAACTTTGCGTAATCATCACTTACTTTTGATGCTGACTGTACCACGTATAGTTTTTATATCTTTTTTTTTTGTTACTTATACTACAAGTAGTATAAGCAAATAGATCAGGATTCAGGGATCACATCATTCAAAGAAAAATAAATCAAATCCTCAACCTCAAAGAGATAAAGACAAATCGTACTTGCACAGCCAGCCTAACCAACAACGACGTGTCAACTGCGCGTAAACGTCGGCGAGCTAAACGCGCCTGATTTATTTTATTGGGCCGATAAATGAGTGCGCCACACTCCGGCGCAAATAAATTGTAAACGCAACGGGGACTGCGACCAGTCGTAAGGGAATTCTTGCTTGTTCAAGTCGTGATTTTGAGCAATTTAAATGAAAATGGAGTTTAAAGCGTTTGTGGCATACAAAAAAAATGAATTAAGAGAATAAACAGCTCTCTTATGACTTTAACATAACATAACATAACATCACGCCTTTATTCCCCGAAGGGTTGGGCAGAGGTGTATAGTAACATCCTCGTATCGCCGTTATGTTTAAGTCCCATATAATAGGGGGCGAGCCTATTGCCATCAACCGGGTACAAATCCAAACTCTGGGCTACCACAGGAATTTCAATAAAAAAAACCCAATAACACTTTACCCGACCTGGGGATTGAACCCAGGACCTCACGATCAGCAGTCCCGCTTGCCACCAATGAGGCTATCTTACTTAAAGTATTGCACTCGTGAAACATCTGAAATCAAAACTGTATCTATTAGGTCCCCACCTATGAAATCAGCGTTTTGTATGGAGAGTTTTAAAGAAGTTGCATTTTTCATACTAACATTTTTTAAATTTATTTAACAACTATGAACACTAAGGTTTTAAAACTTTTATGCACTAATGTTTAAAAACTAAGATAACGTATGCCACTTAGATTATGCGACAAAATTAAGTTTTGGCTAAGTTAAAACAAAAATAGTGGTAATTTCTGCTAACAAAAAGAGGAGCAATTTTTAAGATAATTTTTATGTTTAGAAAATTATTAGTAATAATGTTTTTTTACTATTGGTAGTTGTCTATCATGGTCATTATTTGATATAATATCAAGCAATTGATGAATATTTTAAACCATAGAAGTGACGAGGTTCTCTATTTGTGAGAAAAAAACGCCATTTTCATAGGTGGGGACCCAATATAAATAAATTTTAAACGCGACGACAAGTCGTAAGGGGAATTGTAGTTTATTCGAGATTTGTGCGGTTTAAATTAACTTTATGCTTTGTTGTAAGGTGCTAGACGCACAAAGAGGATTTACGACTACAATGTAACTGTGTACTGATAAAAAAACTCGTCACGTTTCAGAGATGCCTGATTGTTCTTGAATCGGATGTACCCGTTCTTGAAATATGAATATAGAATTGCGGGTAGGCAAGATTTGTTAGGCCAGACCTGGTATGCACACATTTTTTTATGCATATCTATGTCACAGTAACTTTTGAATGATATTAGTTTTATTCCTCTCCTTGCATAAAACAACTTTTGTACAAAAACCTTTGTAGAGTCAGGGTGTAACACTTTGAATTAAAACGTCCACGTCACCTTTAAAGTACTTTAATGACGTCAGTTAACACAATAACAATATGGGAGAGAAAAGAGAGATAAGGGAGAATACAAAATGCACGTGGTCGCGCGTGCTCCGGCTAGATAATTAATACGTGTCGCTCGCGCGCGGAGTGAGCGGGGTCTGTCGCGAATGGCGGCTTGCGTAGGCAAGCGTCGCGCGTCAGCGAGCGCTGTAATTGGTCGGCGCGAGGTGACGCGATACGCCGCGCCCGCGCCGAGGGGATTCTTGGAAATGCTAGGCCTCCACGCGGATTCTGGTAGGTATCGAACGATGCGCGCTACACCTTTTAAATTTTAAATTGTACCTACTTTAACTTTTCTGTTGATTAGATACCTTACAATTTTGTATGCTGTGGCTTCCTATAATTGAAGGAGTACCTACTCTGATACAAGGCTCATTCTATTTTCTTTTTTTTCTTTTTTTTTGTCTATGTCCTTTGTTGGAGGTATTTTTTTGTCCGTGTTACGGCCAATGGGTTAATAGCCAAGAGCCTCGACCAACATCTGATGAGGCTCTCGTTAGGCGGCTGGATCAAGGGCCTGATGCAGAAAACCATACTTCTGGACACGGCGCGTATTGTTAGGAAGTTCCTCTCTCTGAGGTCCTGACCACCGGTAGCTTGGACCTTGTTTCCGATGCCGGTGGGCTAATTTTTTTAGATTTTTAAATGTCTTTTATATTTATCATAGAAAGATTTAAAAATGTAATGAAGTAGGTATGTATATTTAATCTTCTTCTTCCTGCCCTTATCCCACACTAGGTGGGGTCGGCACAACATGTATTTCATAAATCCATATTGTTAGAGGTTTTGGCTTATTGTTTTATGACCGGCCGCCTGCCCGACATCAACCCTCCTTGGGAATACTCGTTGCGCCGTCGCGCGGGTGACCCAATGTGCTTGCTGATATTATGCATTGAGTCCTAAAATGATATGCTTGTCAATCTTATTGCCGACAACTAAGTAGACTACTAGTTCCTCAACCCACTCATTCAGTTTGGTAGGTACTTTTATTTGGTTCTGACACATCGTAAACTAATATAGCACCATGAGCGTCTCTGTAAAACTTGAAACTTTTGCTACCTACTCCGTATTCGACATCGTTGACAATAGAAATAAACGGCGATTTATACTACCTACAACATCTAAAGATTTTAAAAATATTCGGAAAATAAATTTTATAAATCGCACCTCCGCTCAAATAGTGTCATAACTCAAAAATATCAAAAACCTTTTTTATTGTTTCGTTAGGTTCAGAATACTTCAAAGTTTCATCTCAAATACTGTTTTAGGTAGTGGTTCAACTATTTGTCGCTTGATGGCATTAGTGTCATTATAATATTTATTGAAACTAACAGCATATTGAACATAAACAGTGTCACGTCACGACTTGCGCGAGGTTTTCGTGTATTTAAATATTGTGTAAAGTGTTCTTTGTCGATTTATGGCGGTACATGCGATAGGTGAATTCAAAAAATCTTTAGATTATTTCAATAAAAGTGCACTGTGTTGACATGTGACAGTTTATGTGATAAATTAATTTTGTACTTTTGAATATTTCATGATTACTTATACTTGTTGATTTTATTATTATTTTATAAAAAAGTCGAGTTATAAGGCTGAACGTGTTAATTTGGTTACACATAATTTTATACATAAGTTTAATTAGTATCACAGGTTTATGTTCCTATTGTATTTAGAAAATAATTTTATTTCATTAAAATGCCTTTAATTAGATAATATTTCGTAAAATATTCGTTTTTTTATATATATAGTGTCACAACTACATTTTTTTTTCTTTTAACTTAATATTTTGAGGATTCCAAATGCACGATTTTGTAGAGCTTTAAAAGCTATTATAACTTACTAAAAACATTATTACGATCACTTTCTTAGTTTCTGAGTTATGCACTAAAAAGTGAAAAATCAAGTAAGAACAACTTTTAAACGCATTTTTCTCGACAATTTGTATTTTGGAGTTATGACACTATTTGAACGGAGGTGCAAAATAGTATCATTAATATTCGGTATGTATATTTAATGAATAAAGGAAATAATGATGACATAAAATGCTGTTATAACACAACTTTTCACTGAAACACCAGAACCGTGAGACGCAAGCTATATAGCTATATAGCTTTAGTCCGAACATTTGTTTGCTTAAAACATTTCATTTAAATCTATAACTAGTAAACACATTAACGGGCCTATTTGCGTTTAGACGCGGCTTAAGTGATGTTTTACATAGAGTAGGTAGACACAGAGAGAGGCTTAAAGATTTTATATTGAGTTTTTTTTTGTTTTTGCTGCTGTGTCAAGAGGGCATTACAAGAGGTGTTTGCGATATCATTACATAGTATAAAACAAAGTCGCTCCCGCAGTCTGTACGCTTAGATCTTTTAAACTACACAACGGATTTTAATGCAGCTATCAGCAATAGATAGAGTGATTCAAGAGGAACGTTTATATGCCCCACATTAGTATCAACATTGCACCGGTGCAAAGCCGGGGCGGGTCGTTAGTAGGCAAATTTTCCAGGATTCGTTTTCCAGTTTTTTTAGTATTATAATAAAGTAACTTTTTAACAGTTGGTTCTTTGAATATGGATTGCCTATGGTTCGGTTTGAGTTAGTGGCGTCGGGGAGAATCAACGAATGAATTAATGAGTGTTCTTGAACGATTGATTGGAAGTTCTGTTGTGTGACGTGTATGTGGAGTGGTCTTCTTCTTTTCGTGTGGTTAGTGACTAACCTAGTGTCAAAGTTTATGCCACCCATGGGCCTCTGACTAGGCTTGACATGCCGTCAAGAAATATCTCTCAAGCATACCGGTTTCCTCACGATGTTTTCCTTCACAGTTTTTGGGCAAGTGATAATTATACAATACGCACATGAATCCGAAAAGTCAGAGGTGCGTGCCTGGGGTTCGAACTCGAGACCTGTGACTTGGCAGTCCGACGGTCACACCACTAGGCTATCACTGCTGTGGAGTGGTAAGGACGTGTGTATGGCTCAATATAATGCTAAAATATTTATTTAAAGTCGGAGATGATGGTAAACGCGGCGTAGACAGGAGGTAACCTTTCCCCGCAAGAATTAAAAATATTAACTGAATGGACATCATCTATTAGTACATGAATGCTTAAATGTGGCAGCCAAGTGTATGTGTCATCTAACATAACATATCATCACACCTATATTCCCCGAAGGGTTGGGCAGAGGTGTTTAGTTACACTCTCATTTCGCCATTATGTTTAAGTCCCATGTAATAAGGAGCAAGCCTATTACCATCAACCGGGCACAAATCCAAACTCCGGGCTGCTACTGAGGAATTCCATACGGAAAACCCCAATAACACTTTGCCCGACCTGGGGATCAAACCCAGGACCTTATAATCAGCAGTCACACTTGCCACCACTAGAACAAAGAGGCAGAGCAACTTTAAAAATCTCTGTCAAAATTACATTAATCTATGTTCACTACTGCCTGACTACCCACATTTACTCTAGAAGTCTTTTTGATCTCATCAACTAATCGAGGATTATTTATGAAAATCTCTGGGTGGTGACTGTGGGTACCTACATAATGGTTCTAAAGCGGATTACGTGGTACTATAAACCACAATGGTAGGCTAATATTAAATATTTATACTAATACGGGGGGAGATGTAAGATCTTATAATATTGGAAGGATTTAGGCTTAGAGAATACATGTTATTTTAGGTTTTTTTTAAAAGCATTTTTTTTCTAAAAAAACGTTGTCCCCACTCTACGTTTTCTTATGTATCGTGGGTGCGTTTAGAGACACAAATCTTCACATGCACAAACGCCCAGACCCGGAACAACTATTTGTAGGCCATACAAATATTTGATCCGTGCGGGAATCGAACCCACGACCCGTACCGCAGAAGCCTATCGCTCAGCCACTGCACCAAACATGTCGTCAAATGATGTCAATATGGATAAATGATATAATTAGGAAAATATTACACAATATATTTGAAATATAAATGCTGTATATACAATATATAAAAAAACCCTATCCCATCCGAAAGGGTCACCATGGTACCGCAATAACATTACTAAAAATAAATAAAAACACATTATTAATGAATATGAAAATGTTATTGTTACCATACTTGTAGTATGGTACTTCTGCGTTCACAAGGTTGTATTTCAGAGCAAGTTGCTGGTGGATAATCCTAGCTACTAGGTTGTGTCTGTGCCCGGGGTCGCGGTGCATGCAATAGCGAATCCCGCGACCCCGGCCTTAGGTCAGAAGGAGGGACACCGTGATGGTTTTAGCCGGTAAAAGTCCGGCACACCCCCCCGTCTTCCCCAGACGGGGGATAGTCCATGAGGATTTCCCCACGTAAAAAAAAAGAAAAAAAAAAAGGTTGTGTCTGTGCAAATAGGTACTCGCCGTTAGCAAGACGAGAACAACCAGTTTTTTTTAGCTAAGTTCTTGATATTACATATTTTATTTTTGTCATTTTATCTACACTGGCCTGCAAAAATAAGTATCACACTTTAAAAGTAAATATCATTAAAAGTGTAGTACTTATTTTTGCAGGCCAGTATATATTATTGATTGCAACTTTTATTGATTATTATTAATGTATTAATCCTGTATTCGACACAAATGTATTTTTGTACAGAATAAATAAAAAAAATATGTCGAATGGATTCACCAGTACAGTGGCATGCCCGACAGATGTAAACCATGCCGTCCTTCACAATATATTTCCGGTAGTGGTTCGTCATCATAACTTCGTCCATAATTGCACAGACAAAACCTTCGGTTTCCCCAAAGAGATCACCGAAACGTAGCCAGGCTACGGACGCTAGGAAGTCTACATCGGGCCCATGAAGGGAACGGTAAAAGCGAAACGGAATAAAAACACATTATTATTAATGAATATGAAAATGTTATTGTTATTTAAAATGCACGTTTTTAGTACCCAATTTTCCCCCAATTCCATAAAATGTATCAAATTCTCAAAATTTGACAACACGTAGTAGGCGACGACGGTGACTTTGAACGTGTGCTTTAAGGAAATTGGAGTCATTTGGGTACCCAAAACGTGCATTTTAAATCTTTCTTTTCATGTGGTTAGTGACTAACCTGGTGTCAGAGTTTATGCCGCCCATAGGCCTCTGACTTGGTTTCACATGCGTCGAGAAATATCTCTCAGGCATGCCGGTTTCCTCACGATATTTTCCTTCACCGTTTTTAAACAAGTGATAATTATACAATACGCACATGAATCCGAAAAGACAGAGGTGCGTGCTTTGGGTTCGAACTCGAGACCTATGACTTGGCAGTCCGACGGTCACACCACTAGGCTATCTCTGCCACTACAATAACATTTTTAATATTCATTAATAATGTGTTTGTTTATTTATTTTAGTAATGTTATTGCGGTAACTTTGTGCCCCTTTCGGATCGGACTCCTTGCTGACTGGCTTCTCTATGGATCACGGCGTGAGCTATCAGCTAACGTGGGCAGCAATAGATCCTCGCCTTAACGCTTCCCAATGTTTCAGCCTGGATAGGAAAAAAGCGACACTCTTTACTAATTTAAAAACTAATTTAGTGTTCAATAAGCGAGACGGCCCACTGGAATAAAAGTAGCATTCTTTTTTTAATTTTTTATTTCATTAATGCAGTTTCAATGTATATTTGTAAAATTAACTTCGAGGAAATTGTACCAAATTGACAAAGGGATATTTTGTGGTTAGCGTTTCGTATTTATTTATAGTAAAACCGAATTTATTTCTGCGGTTTTCTTTGTTCATTTTTCACGGAACTCCCTTGGCAATTTTATTAAAAAAAACATTGATAATAAATGAAAAGACGATCAAGATTACGAGATTACGGACTTAAAGGAGAATGGGCACCTTTGTATAGACTCTGGTCCAAGAAGTTTTATAGATACTATTATACCTTAATTACTATGACCCATTTTATTTTTTTTGGATATTTTTTCGAGTTGCTGGATAAAGAATGATTTACTCCAAACAGGCTTTAGAAATACATCGGTGTCAATGTCCAAGACCACTTACTCTTCTTTCAATTATTCATAATATTGACTTTATTAAATGACCCATAACTTTTTTCCACCGGAGTGATTTTTTTTGTGCCCATAATAAAAAATCATGCGCTTCAAATGAGTTTTAAGAAGACATAGGTCTTATTCATGGACGGGGTTTGGACCGCATCCGCCCGTTCTCCTTTGTAGATATTTGAGAATAGGAGATTTTCGGTCGTGCACAAAATTCAAAACTAAACACAAACACTGTTTGAGAATATTTTTAACCTAAACCCATCCAGAACTTCTCTTACATACAAAATGATATGATCTTAAATAAACTCCGAATTCAATTACACCTCTATAGAAGTGCAAAAATAGAGACGCCTGCACTGAACACCGCAACAAAAGATACCGTTAAAAGAACGAAGGCACCTCTAATAAAAGAATCGAATCTATCTATCATTGAGAAAGTAAAAAGAGACTGAAATCAGCGCAGTCGCGTCGTTCCAGGGTTAGACGTGCCCCGCATGTTCTTTGTGTGGCTCTGTTCAAGTCATAAGCGTAAGCGTTTTATTAGATGCAATTTAATTAATGAAAAAAGTCCTTTACTGTTTTGTGTGGCCAGCGCTGGCCTTGGGTTAGAGTGAGAGGAGCGGTCGCTCTAGGCGCCAGGCCGCAAGAGGCGCCAAAAGTAGATTTTTGAAAAAGTTGGTAACTTTTAGTTATTAAACATAAACTACCAATCGGAAAGCGCAGCGTATGTAGGCCTCCCACTAGGTGGACCGACAACATTGTAAAAGTCGCGGGCAACCGATGGATGCAAATGGCGGATTGTCATTCGATGTGGCGGTCTAAGGGGGAGGCCTTTGTTTAGCAGTGGACGACTTCAGGCTGATGATGATGATGAAACATAAACTGAAATACAGTTTATGTGATGTGAAAGCGTCGACCAATGGGTGTTGAAAGACAACCTCGGGTAGAGACCCTAACCAAGGTCTAGGGCCAGTGCTGAGTGAGGCCCTCGGTAAAGAGCAACGCCCCCCTGTCTGCTAATAACAATAATCTGTGATCACGAACCTGTCTGTCGAGCGTGATGGTTATGGTAATTTCCATTTTGGAATAATAATAACTGAAACACCTTCAATTGGCACTAATTGGTTTATTTAAATTATTACTCAATTGTAATAATTGTAGCACAGAATTGTTGCCATCTCAGTAAACGTTTAGTCTATGATCATTAAGGCCCGTATTAATAAATAGCTTTCATTTGAGAGACCTTCAAACAACAGCTACCATGAAGCAAAATTCCATACAACAACAGTTTTTTTTTATATTTCTCAATTCAGTTTAAAACTACAACAGTTAAGAAGGATCTCTTAAATGAGAGCTATTTATTAATACGGGCCTTAGAAGCAGCATCCCAAGTGGAGCTGTCAAAATGTAAACGCCAACGGATTTTCAAACATTTGACAACCCTTTTTTTTATTTGTCAAATCAGCATCTCAATTTAAATCAAATCGACACTGAAGATGCACCTCTCAAACGAGAATTATCTCTCTAACGAGATACTTATAATTGTTAAATACTATTCAGTTTGTGAATTGTACCAGCCCGTTGCACCACACTACGTAAAGTGCCACGTAAAATCATTAGCTGTAAAATTATTCACTGTAGAAAATGTTTCCATAGATAGTAACGAGCATTTTTAAGGAAAACTTGTCTTTTCTGGCATGGTACCGGTCTAATTATTTATCTAATGTTCGATTATTCTACGGAATAATTCATAAATATTATGATAGGTTAATAGGTTACATATTGCTGACACAATTAATCAATGATAATTTTAAGATTATACAGTTGTAAACAATTATTACATAAACCATAGTACGGAACCAAAAACAAAGCCATGTATTCACTAATAAACATTTGTTTATAAACACTGTTTCGAACACAAACACTGTTTTGAAACAAGAATCTAAAGTGTTTCTGAAATCTTGATACGTGTTGCGGTCGAAACATATTATTTTCTACCTTCTAGAAATATTTACTTACGTGATCTTTCAGAAACATCTGGTAACTTGTGTCCGAAAAAATGTTTTAATCGGCGCAGAAATGTATCATATTCGTCAAGTAGGTATACCTACTTGAATATTTTCATCCAAAATATTTTCAAAAATCATTTACTTGTTTTTGCTTTACACAAATCAATGCTCTACCCACATTTATCAATTCACAAAATTTACAAACATCTAAAGCTACTCGTACCGTCCACAAAAATCAAAACGTAACAAATAACACTCTATCTCCAAAGGAAGCTTACGGTGGCCGCACTCGATCCTATTTCCGGACCGGACACGTCACCTGGGGGTGGGGGTGGTCTTTTTTAGCCTGTATCATTCATATGCTAATGTTAGCTGAATATTTGCTGTAGCCTTTCATAGTGCCACTATCGGCAATGGGACGGAAGAGTTTTTGGCTTTCAATGGCATGATTTAGGGGGATTTTCGATGCCATTTTGTTGGATGGTCGTCATGACTCGATTTTTGAGTGTTGGGTGTAAAAAATTTGTGGGAAATGGGGATGGTGAAACAGCTATTGGATTGGTGCAGTTTAGTTTTATGTTAAGTTTTCTTGTATACATTTTGCCGTCGAAATATGCTTGTAACATCAGTACCTTTTGCTCTGGGCAAGGGACGTAAGTCTTGATTATTATATTGTTGAAGGTTTTTAATGTTTTAAAAATATTATATTAAAAATTGTATTTCTTTAACTTCTAATATTATTTTTATAACATTGTTAACACAATGTTTGCTTTTATGTCTTATTAGGACAAAGTACATTATTTGAAAGTGTTAGTAGACAAGTTATTATCCATACCTGAAACTATGGACTCGCAAAAAAAGAGCAGTGCCTCAAATCAGTCTAGTCAAAAAATAGTTTAGTATTTCGACAAATCCCTGGATTTTTTCAGTAAGGTAAGGTAAACGGTTGAATTATTCGACATCATCCTTGATTCTGTGGTATCTAGGGATTTCGAGAAATCCCTGGTATCGTTTTTATTTTATTTTATTCTTCAGTTAGTCACGTTTGGCCCTAGTCTCACCTGATCGTAAGTGCAGACAGAGTCTAAGGTGGAGTACACGAATCCAAGGAACAGAGATATAGAGGGATTCTCCTATACCTCTCTGGCTGACACATGATGGAACACAGTAAACTACTTGGTGCCAGACTTGTGGTTGTAGCTAGCCAGGCAGACCGTATAGATCCTACTACAGCGTGCGGTGAGGAAGTTTTATATTCTAACCCGTCCCCACACGGGGTAAATCGTCATCTCCGGATTCGTGATATCATTTGAAACCAAAATCAAATGTAATTCCAACTTGTTAACTCAATGTAGGTTTGCAAACCCTAAAATCTACATCGCACCATTACACACAGAATTACATTCGCTTAACTGCTCAAACGAGTTCATTTATAACTACCCACTCAACTACAAGAAGCCGAATAAAATCTTACTGCTGTGTCTATTAAACAAACACTAGCGGATAATTAAATGCAAATGAGGCAATATTCCATGCGATTGTTTTAAGAAGATAGCTGAATTTACTGGATAGGTTCTGGTGGAGTTATTTAGTGGAATTATATGTACAGTCATAAGCTCAAACAATTATACATGTTACGGCTTACGGCTGAAAGTAGTAGTGCAGTCACATCTAGATTTAGTCGACTATAATTGTTTGTAAACTATCTAATGAAAGATATTTTAACGACTGTGTCAATTTTACAACAGTCATCTTTTTTGCATTGTTAAAAAAAATACCCACGAAGGATTTCTAGTAATCATTTTTTTTTCTTGGTAATATCCTCGTGGTTGTTCTTCGCCTGGGGTAGGCGAGGGGGTCTGCCGGATTCTTAGGCTAAAAACCCACGGTGTTCTTCCTCCTGACAGTCGGCCGGGATTGCAGGATTCACATAAGCATGCACCGCAACCCCGGCAGGTCCCGATCTGCCAGCCCCTGGCGTATATTTCTTCTTTGGGGCCTTGCTCCACGTCCTGAGAGGCGCGCGCGGAACACTGCACGCCGCCTTCTCGGGCCGGTTACTGGTCGGGCGCCGGGACCCCTTACCCACCGCCTGCAGGCGGCCAGAGGTCATCGCGTGCCTCCCGGAAGGACTTCTAACTTAACCGAGTCAGGGTGTTCTGACTTTAGAACAAGAAGTTTGTTACAGAAGCTTAACTATCCATCAAAGGACATTGAAGTCCTTCAAGGATGAGCAATATGCAGAACCCTCAGAGAAAAAAAACACAACACATTCCAACTTATTCTTTCTCACAAATCGTCCATAAAATCACTCACAAATTCTTCGGAAAGAAAATTCAAACCGTAATATCCAGCTGAATCTATATTATGGCGTTCCTCCGTCCTTACATCTCACTTATCTTAAACCAAAGAGTGAGCAATACAAACCGAAGATTACTCTATAAATCTGCAAAAATATTCTAAGATAAACACGGAAAAGGCGCCGGCGGTGGTGGCATCGATTTTTCAAGAGTGTTCCAAGATGTATGGTGTTTGGATGTGGTATATTGCATGTAGAGCTATTAGACACCCGTGAGACGTGAGGACTTCGGTTTGAGGGTTCTAATGCTGACAAAGAAAACGTTGGAATATTTGAAGTAGTTTTGTTGATATAAAGTGATAACTAGATACAATAATACTAGAACTTGCAATGTGAATGATGCGGATGACGGTTGATGACCATCTGGGGATAATTTAGTGACCTTGGAGATGTGTAACATCATACTTAAGGGTGTACATTTACCAATAAAAAGATCGTGTACATGTGTGCGTGTATAACTACAAGGTTATTTAAATGTGTAACGATTAGGGATAAAAGTTTTGGGTCATTTTATTTTAAAGAGATACAGTGCGCAAAAGCATGATTATAATTTCAGAACAGTGCTTTTTCTTCTTCTTTATCATCTAAAAGATCAGTCAAATGATTTCATGTTGCTTTTATTTGAGTTCTTAATATAAGTAAGGAATTAGTTTCATCCAAATTATTAACCAAAAATTCTTAAAAGATTCATTAAAACATTTCCAGATAAAACAACTCCCATTTCGATCAACATCATCTGGTCATTATTGCTTCATAGTTAGGTACTTTTTTCTGAGCAGCATCGTCACTCTATTAAAAAAAGATTTAGACGCCATGCAAAATCGCGAAGAGAAAAAATTTAAGACGACGAAATAGAATAAAATTCTAGCTTTGATAAATCAATATGAATCTTGTATAAACCTGAATGCCGCATCCACCATTTCTCTGATCCCCACAAATACCAAGATCGACGGTAGCACGACAAACTTGCGCCTCCGAAGGGAAGTTATTTGCATAAGATCTTAAAACAGCAATCGGCTGATCGCTAACATTTTAGTCCCGAGTCAACACCGAGACACTTCCAGTTGAAATATTTATTCAATGTATGTAGTATATGTTGGTATGTTTTGGCAGAAGCTACTTGAAAGAGAATCGAAGACGTTTCTGGTATTTTTATACTGAGAGAATGGAAGTGGAAAATAAAATGGTTAAGTTCCTTGTTCTCTTGTTAGTTTTATTAATCTAATTGACTTATATAGGTAATTGTTTCATCTATTATATATATGTTTTTTAAGATTTTTCTTATTTAATGTGTTTATGCTTACAACATCCACCTACTCATTAGTACATTCCAGTGCGTTACCATCGATCTTCAATGGATCATCCAATGCCACAGAACTCGTTTTTTTTTTAGAAAATACTTTTTTTTCTTTTTCATATACCTACTTCTTCCATATAATATATGATTTTGGTTAGTTGACTGCCCACCATGTAATAATAAAAAGAAAACATAACGAGTTTATAATTAAAACTTTTCTAATTGCAATATAAACTCTAACTCCCTTGACACCCAATAAACAGCAAAGAGTTTAAGAGTTCCATCAATCAAAATCAATCCAAAATAGGACACTAATACGAGCTCCTAAACTAATTCGGATAAAATCCACATGTAATTGCGACGCCATCACGCGAGATGGCGTGACGGTGCAGCTCCTGGACTTAATATTAGAAATGGGTCCTGGCTTACAACTAATATGGCAGGACACAGCTTGTTCGAGTTGAAACGTGTTGTTTTTAAAGAAAATGTGTGAAGTATTTTCCAGGATTTTGAAGATATAAATGTGAACTATTTCTAGGATTTAAGAGTGAGACGTTGTTTGATGCTGCTTAGGAATCTAGAAAAAAAATGATATTAGGGTAATGAGGTTTACTCGAAAAAAAAATACAATTTTAACGAAAACTATAATTGTAAATTATAACAATATTAAAACAAAGCTGATCGGAAAATATCTTATTATTAATTTTTCAGGTGACGCTAACAGCGGCATGTATTCTAAATTTAAACTAAGCGGCGCGAGGAGTTTTATTATAATGTACATTACACTAGTGATTTTAAATCTCATTTTATGTATAAATTACATAATTTATCTCAAAATTTAGCATTTACTACATCTTTAGCGTATTGAGTAATTCCTCGAGCTATCTGAAGCACGCGACGCGTTAATATTATGTTGCTGCGGTAATTTACCGACTGTGTCATAATAAAGACGGTATGCTGCTCAAATATACCGTTTATATTAAAATGATGATGCTTCAGTTACATTTTGAACGATCTGGGCGAATATAAATAGTTTGTAATAGTTGCGTATCTTTGAGAGAGTTTCTGGTTTTGTGCGGATCAACCATCGTTGGCTTTACTTATTCTTCGGTACTAGCTATACAAGAATAGCTCTAGCCACATTGAAATAATTAACCAGTCGGCAAGTTTGGCAGCAGAGCTGATTGCCCTGGATGAGCCAGACTTACTATAAGTATCATTACTCATGGAGCACGCCTTATATTCCCCGAAGGATTGGGCAGAGGTGTTTTTGTACACCCTTGTTTCGCTAGTTATGTTTTAAGTCCCATAATTGGGGGCGAGCCTATTTCTATTAACCGGGCATAAATCCAGACTGCGGGATGCTACCAAGAAATTCGGGATGTAAAAATCCAATAACACTTTGCCCGACTTGGGGATTGAATCCAGGCATCCCACGCTCAGCAGTCGCGCTTGCGACTATTATACCAACAAGACAGTTCAGGCAGTCAAGGCAGTGATTATGATTTGCAGCTTTTATCCTCTAATTCTTTTATCCTCTAATTCTTTTATCCTCCCATTCTTTTATACTCTAATTCTTTTATCCTCTCATTATTTTATCCTCTCATTCTTTTCTATTTTGTGCCAGTCTCTTCCAGGTATTGCCAACAAAACTGATGACTTTTGGCAAACCAAGGCATATCTTTAGTCAAAACGATTTTTGGCCAAACACCCATAGCAACACTTTGTCCATAACATATTGACAATACAGAAAGTTACCGAAAGTCAAAGGCTCACGCTGACGTCACTCAATAACTATTTGACCACAGCTGTAGTCACCTGTGTTGCCGGCCAAGTTTTGTCTCTCTGTAAGCGCCCTTTATCTTGTGAAAGTGCCAAATTTCTTTTATGACATCCATTGGGAGAGAACGAAGTGATATTTATTGAAGACCAAACAGTGCGAGGAGAACAAAATGGTACTACTACGTCTTAAATATCTGAATCTGAAATTGAAAATACCTAAGCTCTCTTGAAAACAGCGTCAGAATAGCAACACAAGTCAGATCGTTAATTTTAGATAAACTACAAGTAGGTAACATAGTTGATCAAGTCTGACGTTTACTTCTTTTGAAAGTATAAAACTTTTAAAATTAACTTCTGATCCCGATTCTTCGCTACACTAAGTTTTGAAATTTTCTAAACAATACATTTTCATTATGACATGTTTCTTCGTTGTTGGAACTACTAATAACAATTTTTCATAGTTTCATTCTTGTAAGGCGAGTTGAACTTTTATGCATGTCGCGATACATTCGTGTGCCATCGTTTGAGGGCATTTGTCGCCGTAACTTTTTACTGAGCCACAAGTTGCAATACATGTTTCGCAACATGTTCCAAGAACATTTCGTGTTTACAAACACTATTTCGATATGCGGCGGGACAAGTATCGGCACTTGTCGCTGCACTTGTATCGGGCACATGACAATCTCTGTGACATGTGAACACTGTTGCAATTCCGACTGCCGCGACAAATCCGCCCGTGCCCGATCATGTCATCCCGTCAACGTTTATAGCTTGAAATAGGCCTTCTCGTATACCGCTGCCATAGGGCGCGAGGGGCATTACCGTAGTCTCTACGCTTAGCAAACAGATTGGTGATGTCGTTATTATTAGCACAAAGATGATTCCCATTTGTCTTCCAGTAGTCACCTTTTAGGAAACCTTCATGCAAAAAGCTGTGTGTGCTTGATTACCGAACACCTTGCATTTGAGCAGTTATACCCTAGTGGTGTGACCGTCGGACTGCCAAGTCATAGGTCTCGAGTTCAAACCCAAGGCACGCACCTCTGCCTTTTCGGATTCTTGTGCGTATTGTATAATTATCACTTGCTTAAGAACGGTGAAGGAAAACATCATGAGGAAACCGGCAGCCTGAGAGATATTTCTTGACGGAATGTGAAGTCAAGTCAGAGGACCATGGGCGACATAAACTCTGACACCAGGTTAGTCACTAACCACACGAAAAGAAGAAGAAGACCTTGCAAATGCATAAGCATGATCTCAAATTTATAAAAATGATGACTAAAATTCGTAACGGTATTACTAAACTGATAATAAGCAACGATAGCTTAGCGGTTGAATGCTTCTAGGGTCTAATTTCGATCCCGGCCCGTACCTAAGACTTTTCAAATTCATATGCGGATCAGAATTTGATTATCACTTGCGTTAACGGTGAAGGTAAAACATCGTGAGGAAACCCGCACACCTGATAGGGTTCCATAAATTTCTCGATGGTGTGTGTAGTCTGCCAACCCGCAATAAACCAGCGTGGTGGATTAAGGCCTAAAAACCCTTCTTATTCTGAGAAAATGCCTGTGCCCAGCAGTGATTATTTTTATGATTTATGACTAAAGTAATCTTTTTTTTCTTCTATTCGGCTACTTGTAGATGGTCTTGGTACCGATTCTATGTCACCGGGCCATTATTAGCGAGACCGGAAGGGTCTCCAACCAATGGGGATGAGTAAATGCTTAACCTAAGCTAACTACTACTACTAAAATCGTGACTACTAGCAACAACAGCACTAAGGACGACCCCTAATGGGACTCGGATCTCGGCTTAGGGCGTTGCTGGACTAGGAAAGAGATAGCTTGATGAGGGCTGAATTATCGGTGTGAAGAATAAAGCAAGCATGAAATTCTCTAAAAATATCAATTGCACAAAAGAGACAACCATTACAAACTGTCCTACACAGCGATTCGCGTCGGCGTCTGTGAGATGCGCAGACGCAATCCTAGATTTGCGCCGGCGTCTCATAACGAGCGACAACTAACATTAGACTGCGATACCAATTGCTGGTACTTATACTCTCATTTCTGAATAGGGTTGCTACAAAAACTATTTTACATAACATAACATCACGCCATGTATTCCCCGAAGGGTTCGGCAGAGGTGTTTTAAGTACACCCTCGTTTCACCAGCTATGTTTAAGTCTCGTGGAATAGGGCGCGAGCCTTGTGCCATTAACCGGGCACAGATCCAGACTCCGGGCTGCTGCTGAGAAATTATTAATAGAAAAACCCAATAACACTTTGTCCGACCTGGGGATCGAACCCAGGACCCTATGCTCAGCAATCGCACTTGCGATCACTAGACTAAAAAGGCAATTTTCTTATTTGAAAATGGCTTATGAACAAATCTCTTCAGTTTTGCAAGCAATAAGCCATTGTTATAGAAGAGACGTAAGATTTTCCCGCGTGTAGCATGTATGCAGATACGTAACACAACGAAGAGCAAACTAATGTTGCCAATCGATAGGCGAATATCGATAGCAGTATGATAGTTCAACGATAGTATGACTATCGATTATACTATCGATAGCTAAGAAGGTGGCAATAGTAATGTCAGAGTGCAATACTATCGATACTATCGATAGTATTGAAGTTCAGAAAAGCAATACTATCGATAGTATCGATACTATCGATAATATAGATACTATTGAACCTTCAAAAAACAATACTATCGATAGTGTCGATACGATTGATAGTATTATCTTTAGGAGCTTCGATATTATCGATACTATTGATGCATGTCAATAGTATTGACGTGAACCATGCTATCGATAGTATCGATACTATCGATAGTGTCGATACTATCGATAGTCCTATCGATGGAGTAGCTGATTTTCAATTTAAACTATCGATAGTGAAACTATCGATTGTTCGGCAACACTAGAGCAAACCGTCTAACTAGTTGATATAGGTTAAGTGCTAGACAATCGTAAACTTTTTGTCAATATCCACGCTATCCACTTATCACACAATGTGAAAACGCGAGCATTGTTCAGGCTATGATATCCAGAATTTTGATTTTTTTTTTATTTTCTTACTTGTTTACATTTTGCAGCTGATCTTCTAGGATTATGTTAGTTAGTTAGTTAGTTAACCGACTATAAAACTGAAAGAGGTGAGCGCGCATTTCTCTTAATACTTGTTTATACACAAAATTATTGTCAATCGTTTTTTATCCCCATATAAATTATAACATAATACAGTCCACTATATAAAGTTACCGGTGTTTCATCCTTTAAAGACCTGTAGGAGATACCCCATTTCAATTCATAGGTTATGAAAAATGAAAAATTGGTGAACAGCGTGGATAGTGACAAAAAGTGTATAATTGTGCTATACTTAACTTACCCATGATTGTTGTCGCAGGGAAATGACGATATCAATGATTTCGTTAGCCTTAGCGATACCACGAAATCACGGATAATGATAAAATGCTAAAGTACATGGTATAACATAACGTGACGCCCGTATTCCCCAAAGGGTTGGGCAGAGGTGTATAGTGACACCTTCATTTCGCCGTTATGTTTAAGTCCCATGTAATAGTGGGCGAGCCTATTGCCATCAACCGGACACAAATCTAAACTCCGGGCTGCTACTGCGGAATTCCACACGGAAAAACCCAAACACTTTGCGCGACCTGGGGATTGACCTAGGACCTCACGATCAGCAGTCGCGCTTGCCACCACTAGACCAACGTGGTAGTTGTCACACTTATGGGTGGTTTTAAGAGACAAACCTCAACAAGCATCTGCAGATAAAATTAAGCAGGCGTGTACTTACGGGAGGATAAAGAATAACACTTGTAACCGTACACTATATATATTTTAATCTTCCTCTTAGCCTTTTCCCAATTATCTTGGGGTCAGCTACCAGTCTAACCAGATGTGGCTGAATACCAGTATTTTACACGGAGCGACTGCCATCAGACCTCCGCAAGCCAGTAACTGGGCAATGCCGATATCCTAAGGTTAAACCGTTTGTCAGACTTTCAGGCTTCTGACTACCCGTAACGACTGTCACAGGTATTCGTATGACACCCGGGACCGACGGCTTAACGTGCTCTCCGAGGCACGGAGGGGTCTCGATGTGTAACAAATGGTCACCCATCCACGGACTGACCGCGGCAAGCGCAGCTTAACCTCGCAAATCGTACGATCGGCGCGGTTGTTATTTAGCCACGAGCCCCTCACACTATATATATTTTAATAAGAATTACAAATAGGATCAACAGGATAGATCAACAGGGCGTAACTCGTAGCAATGCGAGGAGTCCAGGATCTTCTTAAGCCGGTGTAGCACTTAACTTGGTAACTGCAGCGGTGCGAGAGGGCCGGGCCCCCGCCAGTCCGCCACCACCCGTCACAATGTCAGGTCATAAGTCAATTTCAAAACCGAATTTAGGCCTCTTTTTTAACACAGAGCACACAACCACAGAAACGTAGCAAGCAAAGTCGACAGACCCTCGAAGCTATTGATACGTCATCAATCAATCAGTCACATATACTGTATCCTATGTACTGCCGAGAATAGCTCTATCGAAAGGCTTACGATACAAAATAAAAATCTGTTACACAAAGCATTTTATAAACATAAACTGAATATTTTCCTTCATTCCAATATATTTTTAAAGAACTCCCATAATAACCAAAGCAATTTCACCTCCCCACGGACATATACTTCAAACTAAGATAAATTCCACAGTCTACGTATTGACAGATCATCCATAGAGTTGTCACAGTGTCCAAGTGAAGAAATCTTTCAGATCATCTTAGCAAATATAGTCCTTATTCATTCAAAGTTAAAGTTGAAAATGCCATAACAAAAGATAAAATGCAGGATAATAATTTAAAAGTGGAGCTACTTGAAATGGCAACTATCGATCATTTTGCAAAGGAATTGTATTAACAGATATTTAAAACGAAAACTATGAGGTTTAATGGTTTCTGTGAGGTTCCATTGAGGATTTAACATGGACTGGATTGGGAACTGATTTATTGTGTCATTAACATTGATGGTGATAAAATGATAATACATACAAATTCTTTTTCGGCCACACATTTTTTTGTCTATGGTAATAGGGATAGCTATCAATAGAGAATATCCATGTGATCCGAAATCTATTGTTCATACGACACATTAGAAATTATAAATAATTAATACGAAAAATTTTCAAAGAAAATTTCAAATCCAAGGAAACGAATGACATATCCGTCAACCAGTTGTGACGTCACATGACATGAGTTTATTATATCATTTGTATCATTTAATTAGCAGATAGCACTTACTAATCCATCAATCAACTGTTCTAATTATGGCAATGTCTCATTATGACTGTCACTATATTAGGAGCAGGCCCATGCTGAACAGTGAACCTTGGACTGATAATTATTTATATGAGCATCTTCTCTGAATGAAAAGGGTTTAGGCCTAAGTCTACTGCGGTGGCATGGTGTGCGTTGGCCTAATACACACACCATCGATAACTATTATTTTTGGGTCCGTTTCATTTGTGCAGGTCTCCTCACCGCGCGACGTGTCTTTTACGGTTACCGCAAGTGATAACATGAATACGAAATTTCGGAGATGCGGGCCGGGTTCCAATTGCCAACTTAGATCCTCCTGCATGGCAGGCAAGCGTTCAACTGCCAGGCTATCACTGATAGGTGACATCATCATCATCCTCCTGCCCTTATCCCAACTTATTTGGGGTCGGCGCAGTATGTCTTCTTCTTCCATACATCTCTATTAGCCGTCATTTCAGTTGTCACCACTTTATAGGTGACAATCTAGATAATAATGAAGGTGATGAATCAAAACACAAAACCTAAAAAGCAACCACTAATAAGTTTAAAAAGTTTGATGTCTGTATAAAATTAGACAGCAAGAGGCCAAAAATGATTAAAGTAACTTTTCTCAAAAAACTGAAGTAATTAAAAGTCGTTGAAAAACTTTCAACAACTTATATAATCCAGTACACTCAAAACCATTTTGCTGAGTCTATTGATGCTACGTCACAGATTCAGAGTGATTTATAGCAAGTACTGTGTGGAAGCCAATAATATCCATTTCAGTAATTACTGGCGGAGACAAGACTGATGATCGAACGGAGCTCAAAGTATACAAAGGTGATCAGTTTTGCTTTAAAACTGCAGTTGTCTATAGATTTGAGTAATGAAAGGATTGCGGGGACTGAGTATTGTTAATGGTATCGATTTTTTTTTCTCTTGAGTGCAGTAATATCACGGTAATATTTTTTCGATAATAGAAAGTGTGTGGTGGTTACCTAGCTAAGACACTTGAATTTTGATACAATTACGAAAAATGGTATCTGTTGGCTAACTGTGAAAAATATTCGACGTACTCGTGTAGTTTTTAAATACATTTATGAAATAGTGTAAATATTTTATTCTTCTAACGATTTCTTACATTTAAAATATCTTCCACTTCGCAAGGTGCACATTGTTACCACATGATCAATTTAAAATCCTCCTTGAAAAAAGAAAAAAATTATGTCACCTTGCGCACGCGCAGCCCTAAATTTTACGCGCAATTTTAAATTCCGAACGTCCATTGTTGTCGCCTATCCACTCCTATATCGGCCATATTTTATTCCTGTTACGCCACCAATGTATTAAGACCCATGAGAACTTGTAACATAAGTGGCAATTATATTGAGACCCACAAATTGTTCGGAATTTCTGAGGTCTTGTGGAATTGGTCATGTAATCGCTATAATGTTCGAGCCATCCTTGTCCTAATAAGGTCTGGTTCTACATAGTTCGCAGTTTTGGCATTGAGATTAGCTCTGAAATTGTATTATTGAAAGAGAAAATAATAATGTATTGCGTGTTCGTTGAATAAGCGTGTAAGCGTAGGTCGGATGATTTGTAATGTCGAGCAAAATAGTCGATTATTCGGATATCTTGTTACTTTGTATGTTGTGAGGATCAGCGGGATTAAGATCAGTAAAGGCTGGTTACGCCTTTAAGAATATATTAAGCTTATTTTTTATGGCAGTAAAATATGAGTGTTTGCAACTTGGTCATTATTTTTTTCTTTATCAAATCAATTGTATGTTCTTTCATTCAAACATTGCGACGCTGTCTGACCAATACACTGGCACAATTTTGATTTATTTGATAATCCAACAAGACCGTCCCTTGATTGATTTTTCACCCAGCATTCGCTCAATGTTTATTGTAGTCTAACGCTAGACGTATATCTCTTCCAAGAGAGTTTCTTCCTCCTCTCTTTCCATCCTGCTCCTGAACTTTCCACACCCCGTTACATTATTTTAAAACCGACAATTACTGTAAGATTAGATTGTATAACTACTACACTCATGTGCTCTGTATTGTGTTTCTTAAATAAAACATAGTCATCTCTGTGGGGCATCCTTGGCCACTATCATTAGCAGCCTTGGATCTAAATTTTTCAAAGGGGGGTGCAGAGTACCAATATGTCCCTCTAGGCAAAATTTAATAAAATTATAAATAATTCTTTTTTTTTCCTATTTGACTGCCTGTAGATCGTCTTGCGGACCGTTTCTACGTATCCGGGCAGTTATTGGCGAGACCTGAAGGGTCTCCAACCAATGGGGACGAGAGTAAAATACTTAACCTGAGCTGGTTAGCTTATAGTAGTTCTATTACTACCACTGACATCATGACTAGCTAGCAACAACAGCACTAAGGGCGACCCCTAATGGGACTCGGACCTCGGCTTAGGGCGTTGCTTGCAAGAGAACTGAGAGGGAGACAGCTTGATGAAGGCTAAATTATCGGTGTGACTGCGGAGTCAGAAAAGACGACCGGATCCGCGGCTGCGGCGGGTGAGCACGGTGGATCATAGACGGCGGCGGCGGTGGAACGTCGCGATGGGCCTCACCGGCGAGGAATAAATAACTCTAAAGGTTCATTCATATATAAACGGGTCCAGCATAGTACATACAGCGAAACTGGCTGGTGATCGGCCGCCCCCTTATCTTTGACGCCCAGGGCAAGTGCTCCCCCCTCAGATCTGGGCCTGATCATTAATTCAAAATCATCACAAATAATACATCATCATCATAACCTATTCGATAACGACAATGTAAGTTCTCACGCGTATCCTGGAACAAAGCCGTCTTATCGCTTATGGCAGCAAAATTTTAGTATTCTTATTTTTTGCCAAACGCCATTGATACTCCATTGTTCTGATCAACACTGCTAGTAAAATGATAGTAAAAATATTTTGATCCAGAGGTTGATATGACTTAATAACGTATCAGATTTAATTATTAATCATTATTTTAAATAAGTGTTTTAGCAATATTTCTAACTATTGAACTCAGAGGTTCTGGGTTCAATCCCCAGGTCGGGCAAAGTGTTATTGGGTTTTTCTATGTCGAATTCCTCAGTAGCAGCCCGGAGTTTGGGTTTGTGCCCGGTTGATGACAGTAGACTCACCCCCTATTACGTGAGACTTAAAAATAATGGCGAAATGAGGGTGTTACTATACACCTCTGCCCAACTGTTCGGGGAATACATTACAATATTTTTGGTATCAACATTGCAACGTGTCACTCAATGTCATGCCTTGAACAACCAGACTGTAGCAAAAATACACCATAGGTAACTTTATCCACCTGAAATATTATTATTATAAAGAAAAAATAATGACCAAAATATCCTTATTCCCCATACGTGAACCACAATAAGTGAACAAAGACTTATCGTTCCCGGCGGTCAGTTCGAGCATTTTTATTTTTGACAAGTGCCATCGATACTCCGCCATTGTTCTGATCGACACGGCTCCTGCTCGTTACCTTCCAATGCGGCGTAACGATGCGCGTACTTTTAAGGTATAATGAACGAGCTCCAGGATTTCATCCGCATCGAAAACTAGGTACATGATATGCATTTTAAATTATAACTTTTAACAGCCGGAGAATATTCTGTTGCAGACCCCAGTGAAGCAGGAAATATTAATGAAAGGAAGAAGAAGGAAACAGTGGTTTCCAAAGAAGATTGGAAGTTATTCTAAGTCCAGAACCCGCTAAGTTGTCTTGGATCTTCCGATAAAGATCAGAATAAAAAAGAGTCTGGAATAATTCTGGAATAATAAAAATATATCCTTCTGAAAAAGAGCATAATGCATACATACATATACTCACGCCTGTAATACTCGAAGGGGTAAGCATATTTCTACTATTACAGGAGTCTGTGCACCAGTTGCGTGCATTGGTTTTCGGACTAGATAGGCAGGCACTAGCAATGTCGTTTTTTAATTGTACGCTTAAGCCCATTTCAATACGATTCGGACCAAAAGAAATCATAGCCATACACGCTTATTTTATCTATACTAATATATAAAGTTTGTTTGATTGATTGTTTGTTTGTTTGTTTGAACGCGCTAATCTCAGGAACTACTGGTTGGAATTGAAAAAATCTTTTTGTGTTGGATAGTCCATTTATCGAGGAAGGCTATAGGCTATATAACATCACGCTACGACCAATATGAGCGGAGCATAAATGAAAAATGTTGCAAAAACGGGAAAATGTCCACCCGTGCGAAGCCGGGACGGGCCGCTATGGTTAAATATGGCTGATCATGTATCTTCTTTTATGTCACCACATTTGTTTGTACCACCCACATTTGCAAAATAAATATCTTTATTTTTTATCTTTATCTTTTGTCTATATCTTTTATCTTTATCCTTTGTCTTTATCTTTTATCTTTCTTTTATCTCTATCTTTTACCTTTATCTTTATCTCCTTGTTTATAGTAATAAAGATGGACTAGTTAATTAAATCTTATGACGTAGGCACTGTTTAATTGCCTATATGCAATGTACGCCAATTGCATCCACGTTTCGCTTCTGGTAATGTTATAGGTGGCGAGCCTATTGTAATTTTCCGGGCACAGTTATTATGGTGCCAGGTTTGTCGCTTCTTACGATTTGCTTGCCCGGCGACGGAGCAGAATTCTTATCCGTCCCCCAGACGAAAGAAAATAATACTCAGTAGCCAATCGATAATCTTGATATCGACCTCTTTTCCTGATCTCTCAGCTTCTTTCAGCCGCCTTTAATGCGAAACGATAAGCAACTACCAAAAATGTCGGACAATCAAAAATCCCTGCAGCATAACTGCATGCGCCAGCGCATCCGAATTCGTTTTCGATTCGATCGGAATAAATTTTGACATACTCGATTTTCGATATTCCTTTGCTTTCGTTTGCTTTTTTGCTCTTTTCGAACGTAAGGCGAGGACAATGCGGTCGGGGCGTAACGAATAACTTGATTTATACGTACGCGTGTGCGCCGGCGGCCTTGTATTGGACACCGCTACTAATAATAAGTCTGTGAGTATGATATGCCTTATATGTGATTTTATGAATGTATGGGAGGTTTACTTTATGTGGTTAAATAAAGCGGTGTGTTTGAAGATATTCCTTTAAGATTTTGCCGGATTAAAATGTTGAGTTTGTTAAAAATAATATTTTTTTCGTGAGAATGTTTTGTTTGCAACGTACACAACATTGCCAAAATATGCAAATCTCTAAAAGTCTAATCCACAGTTTCTGAAAAGATGATCAATTTAATCTGTCGTCAAATCTCATGTCAACGCCAGTTATGTTTAAGTCCCATTTAATAGGAGGCGAGCCTAACCAATAACCGGGCACAAATCCAGACTCCGGACTGCTTCTGAGAAATTCCTAATGGAAAAACCAATAACACTTAGAACGACCTGGGGATCGAACCCAAAACTCCATGCTCAGCAGTCGCGCTTGCGACCACTAGACCAACAAGGCAGTCCAACACCAAAAAAACGTCTAAAACTCATCTAATTTGGCTCCATACAAATTTCCACCTCCAATTTCACAAGCAAAACCACATCTACCACTAGTCGAGAGTAATACCACGATTTGTTTAGCACAATAATGGCCTGTAAGGGAGGGCTTATGTGTTTTGTAGGCGCGAATGCACGTTCAATCGCTTTTATGGTGTCCTGCGTTGTTCTTAAGGGGAATTATAGCGACTTAGTTCAGATTAATGCTAGAGTTAGCCGTTGATTTGACGTGGGCTTCATGTGATTTAGTTAGGCTGTTACGAACAATGCGAGGCTTTGTGGAGCTTTAAATGACCAAATGACGGCTTCCGAAGTTCAGAACTGACTTTTATTTTGATTGTTCTAGCCGGGCAAAATGTCTGTCAGAAAATTTTTGAAAGGCACTCTTCGCATAAATTTTGTACTAGACCCCAAACACTGTCAAAATTTGGCGGATCTGGCAGACTGTGGGCTCTAATACAAAATGTATGCACAAAGAGCTTTCGCGTAATTGTCAGGTTTTTTTAACGGTTTTAGTCTTCTCTGTTTTCTGTATGCTAGAGTTTTCCTAGCTTATTGACGCGATCTATCTTCGTTAAAGGTCTGACTTCCACAATTTTTGGAGACACCAGATCTTTAGAGCTTATTAGAATACCTGCATATGAATGCTGCTAGATGTCGACCTAATATCATACTAACTATCAGTTCATATTGTCCCACTGTTGGGCAAAATCTTAACCCAAGTTTTCCAGAAAATCTAAGCAGAATAATCTTACTTTTACTTTATACTTTTTGTTAAATCAGTTGCCCAGATTTCACTCTCACAATGCACAGAGAATAATCCAGCCAATCATAAAACAGTCTTATTTCAATCTTTGCCAGCAGCATCGGCTTCTTATACATTCGCGTTGCAAAATTGGTAGTCACCGAGTGTTGAATACAGAAGGTGGCATTATAAATTTAAAACGAGGGCCTCGTTAAAATATCGAGTTTTGTCCCTTTGTTTGTCTGTTTGTTTGTCTGTGCGTGGGGTGACGTCAGAGACGATCATGGATGGCTTGTGTTGTGTATCTTCAAGTTATTCATAAAGTGGGTAGGCAGAGATTACCATAATGTCAAATGTAGGTAACAAAAGAAGTTAAGATTAGTCAAAGAGATTTCTTCTCGTAGGTGTCATCAAAGATGATAAATACTGAAGATGATGGGAGAAGGCTTGGACTTGGGTTCGTCTTCCAGTCTAACCAGATGCGGGTGAATACCGGTATTTTGCACAGAGCGACTGCCATCACACATCTGCAAGTTACTGGCCAATTCCGATATCTTAAGGTAAGACCGGTAGTCAGAATTTTTTCAGATGGTTCAACATGGCGGATTTGGTACAATAAGAACACTTAAAAATTATTAGCGGTACTATGTAATCGCTTTGCTGTAATTCCCATTGCCATAGTTTTTATCTAGGTACTTATTAGTTTTCAATATATGTATCTACAATCCAAGTAAGGGTCGATTTTTCAACTGTCAGATATCCTTTATCTGAGGAATAAATATGGCAGTTTGACATATTTTCTATACAAAAGCTGTCAAGCCGCCATATTTACTCCTCAGATAAAAGTTTTCTGACGATTGAAAAATCAACTCTAAGTAATATTGCTCCCAAGTTTGATAGAAAACCGTTGTAATAGGACATAATAGGTACCAAATATTGACATAACTTAAAGTGCATTTACGCCCTTTTATCCCATGTAGGGTAAACAGAACCGTTTTGTTTGTTTTTTGCGGTATGTAAGAACCCATGTTGACATGAAAGAAAGCTTCTTTACGATGAAAACATGCTTCTTTACGATGATAATGGTGCACTTAGTGCTATTACAGGCGAACCACACGTTGTCGACGACAGTGGTAAAGTAACTGCAGCCGTCGCTCAGTTGTCCGCAAATTGTGGATCGTCTGCAAGAGCCTTTAGTGGTTGTAGGTCGTCCACCATACAATCACAACTTGTAATATTAAATTTTAAAACTGCCTCGTTGGTTTAGTGATGGCAAGCGCGACTGCTGATCGTGAAGTCCTGGGTTCGATCCCCAGATTGGGCAATGTGTAATTGGGTTTTTCCTTACGAAATTCTTCAGTAGCAGCCCGGAGTTTGGATTTGGGCCCGGTTGATGGCAATAGGCTCGCCCCCTATTACAGGGGACTTAAATATAACGGCGAAATGAGGGTGTTAACCCTTCGGGGAATACAAGCGTGATGTTATGTTTATATTAGATTTTCGATCAATAAATGAACGCAGCCCGTTTCTGTACACCGCTGGATATAGGAATTAAGGCTCACCAGTTGACACTAAGTTGCTCCAGACACAGTTGATTGCCATACTTAGTTGACTGTTTGGTGTATGCAGCCACAATCTTGATCGCTCGAGCGACCGCTTTTCCCTTCGGGTTCGGAAACATTGGTCGCTGTGTACACAGTTTAGTGTCTCTCGAGACACAAAACTGTGTCCGGGGAAACACTTTGCGTCTGGCGACACAATTTTGTGCCTTGAGACGAACTGGCACAAAACTGTCTCTCCCGGACACACAGTGACATATTTTATTGTGGAATGGAAGTACCTTAATCAATAACGATTTAAAAACAAATGAGTGATCAACCTTCTCGATAGTTCGTGCTAGATTTCTATTTATACCTATATTATATTCAAATTGTTTAAGTAATTTTGTTATGTAGTTAGTAGCGATAGGCTCTCACTCTCTCGCTTCCGGCCGTGGTTCTGTCCATGGTCGGGCGCGAGAGTGCGTGGGAAGCCATCGCTTCGTTTTGCGAGGAGGTGATGGCGACCAAGGAGGAAGCGGAGAGTTGGAGGGAGCGGTGTGCTCTTCTCCCTTTCCGCGCCAGACGCACCGGGCGCCAGAGGGCGCGCGTACGCGATGACCTTCAGCCACCCTAGTGTGTGGCCTGCGGGCGGCGAGTTAGGGGACCCACCGCCCGACCAGTAACAGGCCCGAGAATGCGGCGCGCCGTGTTCCGTGCGCGCTTCTCAGGAGGACGCGGGGAAAGGCCCCACAGAGGAGAGGTCTGCCGAGGGATGGCGGACTGGGACCTGCCGGGGTTGCGGTGCATGCTTTTGTGAATCCTGTGACCCCGGCCGAACGGTCAGGAGGAGGAACACCGTTGGTTTTTAGCCGGTGAGAGTCCGGCAGACCCCCTCGCTTTCCTCGGGCGAGGGACATCCATGAGCATTTTCCAACGAGAAAAAATAAATAAATGAGGTAGGCTAAAGAAAAGATGAATGGATTGTGTAAAGGATGATATGGATAAGAAAGGAGTGAGTACTGAGATGACGGCTGATAGAGGAGAATGAAAGAGAAATACGTATTGTGCTGACCGCATCTAGTGCGGGATAAGGGCAGGGAGACGATGATGTTGTTAAGACAAAACTGAAACAAAAAACACTGAAATCATTTTGCTAAAAATACTCGTAACCACCGCTCAACTTCGTGAATCAGACTCTTCGCAAAGGCTGAATCATATCGATACCTTCCCACATAAGTTCATAATTAAGATATTGATGTGAGGATCATTATGCGTGCTCATTGAATCCAGTTAAAGGTCACAGACCCTGCTCAGCTTTTATTTTAGCGGATACGGCTGCGATCTGCGTTTCGGTACAGTTAGCATATTCATTTATGTATTATTGCAGATATTACGGAAAACGTGTTTTTTTTTTCATTTGACTATAATAGCATTCATAGCTCTAACGCCAGTACGTGCTTACGCTTACAAATAATTCGAAAGAAAAAAGAATGGTAAGCGTAATGTACCTATTTGCTGACCAGTTCATTATTTAAATTTATTGTTTACCTGTCATATCCCTTATGCAAAAGCCTGCCCCCTGGAATTCCAATATTGGCGGTTTTATAATAAAATAAGACCTGAGGTTCGCCACCCCTTCTCCCGCACTCCTCGCTTCACACGCCTGCAAATGTAGTGCTGTCCTTATCATCTAACAGCACTAGCGGATTCCCACACGCATTCCTCAGCTCTGCATTCAGTTCGCGCGCTTACTGTACATACCTAATACTGAAGTTAATTTCATAGTTATTTGTGACTTCTAATTTTTTCTCTTTTATTTCGTTATCCATTTATATCTTGATATTATATGAATACACATTCAATAATTTACATAATAAATTGAAGCTACTTACTATACGTACAAAATAAATGATATAAAAATATTATTTAGGTTCGAAAATTGGAAATTAAAATAAAACCTTTTCTCCGTTTCTTCTGCTATCGGTACACACGCGGTGGGCAAAGACGGGGTATAATGCGAACCGGTCTTAGCCCACCAGTGCGTACCAAACACATGCTTATACTCCGTACAGTCCTTACATACTTAACATAGAGGTATTTTAACACTTTATCTCCATCACAATATGGCAATGAATGGATAAGACTACACGCATTGCAGAATTTTTATTCGACGATATTTCAATAGGAGATAATATGTAAAACGCAAGTAGATGGCAGTACCACCGTTTCTTTAAACGTCAATTGCATGCTACCATCGACCATCGAGGATTAGACGTAGACGAGGAACAGCTTTTTTATTTTATTTTGACTTTCTCTTCTTTGACCCTAGTTTCACCAGATGGTAAGCACAGATAGGGTCTAACGGGGTGTCCTGCGTAAGCAACGAATGCGACGCGACGAACGCAACGAACGCGATCAATACAACGGCATTCCCTACAAGCGGCCTATGTAGTGAGACGCGACGTGATGCTTATTTGTTCCACGTCGTGTCGCGTCGCGTTTGTCGCTTACGCAGGACACCCCGTAAGATGGAGCACACGAATACAAGGAGCAGAAATATAGAGGGATTCCCCTGTACCACTCTGGCTCTCACATCCACATGAGGAAACACAGTAAACTGCTTGGTGCCGGACTTTAATGTGAGGGTGGTAGCTAGCCAGGCGGACCGTATAGATCCTACCATCAAGTGCACTTCATCAATGCGCTTTGTAGAGAATAGTACGCTGATCTAAATGAGGTTTATATCAACCTTCGTTAGTGAGCAGGCAAGAAGAAGAATATAAGGTTACAGACACAAAAAATGCTCTTTTGAGAAGTCCAGCGCTGTGAAAACTTATGCCCGTTTCCTATAAACAAAAACGAATCGTTTTGCTTACCAATGGTAGCATTTTTAGTTCCAAACTGGGCATATAAATAGACTCGTAAGTTAATTTTACCTGTGATAGCTACTTCCATTTGGGAGGTTCTATTATGCAAAGATGAGGTTTTGGCTTCATCTATACTAATATTATAAAGCTGAAGAGTTTGTTTGTTTGAACGCGCTAATCTCAGGAAGTACTGGTTTGAATTGAAAAAATATTTTTTGTGTTGGATATTCCATTTATCGAGGAAGGTTATAAGCTATATAACATCACGCTACGACCAATAGGTGCGGAGCATAAATGAAAAATGTTGCAAAAACGGGAAATATGTCCACACGTGCGAAGCCGGGACGGGCTAGTTATTGAAAAAGATACAAAAAGTCTTAATTTTAACTAATAATGTTCGGTAATTTATAGGAATTAGCTATTAGTATGTAGGTTTATCAAGACACATTTAATAAGGTTTTTGTTCCCAGGATAAACCCACCCAAAAACACTGTTTGACAAAAAAATATCCCACACAAAGAAGTGATACTTTCAACACTCACATATTAACAAAACAAACAGTCGAAACAAAAACTCGCGAATTCTTACAAAGCTAATGTTAATAACAAACAATGTTCTTCACAATATTAATTAGCAGGTCCTTGATAAATACTTTATGTTATAACAACTTGTTCTTATATTTTTTTACTTTATTTTCACACATTCAGTGAGATCCATAATTATTGAATTTGGTTTTAATTTTGACAGCAATTTATATGATCAATCAATGGCGGCTATGTTCACCTTTGCTCCCGCTTGGTGGCGCTAGTTTTGTTGGGGGTCATGTCATTTAATTAAGTCTGTGGATTGCAGTTTGTTTATTATACCAATTAATGTAACAAATAACACTATTTACGATTTTCCAAAACAGAATTCAGTGACATTGCGTAATTTGTTTCAACATAATGTTGTGCATTTATTGTTGACGTACCTATACATATTTATCTCTTCTTATGGCTATTATCCACTTTTTCTCATCTTATTATCTTTGGAAAACCTTTGTCCTGATGTTTACCTTTGCACAACACACCACTGAGGTATTATAAGGTAATTACACAAAATAAACACCACACTCAGTATTTACTTGGAAATAGACAGAGTTTGACAGATAGCATGACCTCCAACTACACTAGCGCCATCTGCTTTGAGCTTTTGAGATTACCTGCTATTGCAGAGATAGCCGCATATTTCTCATTGCAATCGATACCAACTTTAAAAGTCAAATCCACTCGCAAGTTTTGTAGCACAAGTTGACTTCTGCAACCCACTTTCTAACCTGTTGACACACCTGCAGCAAGTCGATTGCTGCAAGTTTCACTTGCGCAAAAATTGTTACTGTGTGGAATTCCTCAGTAGCAGCCCGGAGTTTGGATTTGTGCCCGGTGCATGGCAATAGGCTCGCCCACTATTACATGGGACTTCAACATAACGACGAAATGAGGGTGTTACTATACATCTGTGCCCATGCCTTCGGGGAATACAGGCGTGGTGTTACATTATGTTATGTAAAATATATATATTTCTTCTTATTTTTTTTCATTAAAATGCTTAATTCATTAAAGAGCTTTTAAATACATCTCATTTTAAATCATCGCCAACACTATTTAATTGTTCAAACACTATTTATTGAATTTCATTTAAAATTGTTCTATTGCATAAAATATTACCTACCTAGTTTATTTGTTAACAACTCACTTCATTAGTACATGAAGCCAGTTTTCATAATGTTATAGCTTAACTATAAGCCTCAGTACATGGTAGTTATTCAAATATAAAGCGTAGTACATAACAGCGACCGTTGGTTACGCTGTAGGTGGCTAACGTGTGTACCACCCGGACGTATTTATGCATAAGGAAGAGGACACACTATTCTAAGCAAATATTCTTTAGGTAAAAAAACTATCGTGTCATATTACCTACTAATAAAAAATCCAATCGCCAACTATAAATAAGGAGTGGTAATTACAAAGGTGATGGGTTATTATGCCATAAAGCAAAGATAATAAGATAAAAGTTTTAATTGAAAAAAGGATGAATAAGATTTTTTATATTACTTACTTTCTATTGAACCGTAAATCCAACTCTTTAAATCACACGAAAATAAAATTGTTAACATTTACATAAAACACACAGGTTTTAGTTTTTTTTTTTTTTTGTTTTTGTAGTTAGTAGGTACCGTTGTAATTTCTAGTCCTCAAATTACGTTACAAGAGGCATTTGATGAAGTAATGAATATAAAATCGATTTTACCTATTATATTTTTCATAAAACCAATCAAAACCAGGGGTAAACCTTGTCGCTCGGCTGCTTCTCTTTTGCTCCGTACTCTGCGACACACTTCCAGCCGTTATGATGGTTCTTTCACTATTCGTGCAGTGCGTCTTTGGAACTCTCTCCCACACTCAATTCGCGACAGTCCTTCTCTTAACGTTTTCAAGAGTAGAATTAGGAAGCATTACCTTTCTGAATGATTAATATGTAATATTATCTATGTAGGTTTATTAGATGGTTTATATATATATTTATGTATATATTTTCTTATTATATATTTATTTAGGTATATTATATTTTATAGCATAAATAAGTTTAAAAATAAGACAATTGTACACTGGATTTTGCCCTCAACCACATAATCAATCTCTCTCTATCACTCAAAGGTTTGCTGGTAGAAAACTCATTTTTGAGTTAAGCTCGCCTTTGTACATAACTTCACTTAATTGTAGTTTTATTGCTGTAATTTTTCTTGTGTACAATAAAGAATAAGAATAAGAATAAGATATAGGTAGGCATCTTCTAAAATTTAGACCACAAATGCATTAGGGAGGCTCAATTTTAGTTTAGACTCTAAACTAAAATTACACCTTCCACCACGTTTGTGTGTACCTATATTTTTATATTGTATCTAATCTATAATACGTACGCATGCATATAACAGCAATTTAATTAATTGTATTCACAGGAAACCCGTTCAGTATATTTCATCAATATACATAATTATTTTAAAATAATAGCTAATAAATTCATAAAACAAACAACATAACAACAACGCAAGTACACAAATTAGTTTTATCTGTAATCGCGATACATATCGATATATTGCCGTACCAAAACTGAATATAGGTACCTACTAAACTTGAAACATGGCCGAGCCCTTACAAATATATTAAATCATTTATGTAAATGACTCCTGTTAAGACTTGTGTAAGCGATTAAACACAATGCGAATGCAGTCGGCAACAAGAATTATGAGTATTATGACTAAAGTCATAATTCATACCTTGGATGGTACTAGTAACTGAAATATGCAACTGCGTTGTTGGTCTATTGGTGGATAGTGCGACTGCTGATCGTGAGGTCTTGTGTTCGATCCCCAGGTTATTGGGTTTTTCCGTGTGGAATTCCTCAGTAGCAGTCCGGAGTTTGGATTTGTGCCCAGTTGATGGCAATAGGCTCGCCCTCTGTTCCATGGGACTTAAAAATAACGGTGAAATGAGGGTGTTACTGTGGCGGCCATATATCACGCCACATGAAAATTACGCAGCACGTATGTCTAGCAGACTACTGGGACAACAATGACAGCTGTCAGTTGAAATGTCACAAATCCTGCATCGCGATATCAAGATCTGACACGCAGTTAGTATATATACAACTTCCCAACATCAATCGCTGGGCAGTGGCCCGCCAGGCATAAAACCCGCCTGGTAGGAGGATCCTCCCTTTTCGTTGGAGGAACACCATACCTCGTTCCTCCTCATTGATGACCCCGATGTGATCATCACAGACAGTGTTTCCACACTGGTGACGATTACCATCGCAACCATCGCAGCCTATGAAGAGCGGCAGCAACATCAACATCCTTCATCACTCCCTCAGCTCAGCATTCAACCGAGCCGCGAGTAACACAGCCAGCTCGTGCCCCTACATAACCATACAACTCTGTCCAACCCTTCGGGGAGTACAACCTGGTGGATGTTATGTTATCGAACACAGGACCTCACGATCAGCAGTTGCGCTTGCCTTAAGTTAAGGCCTTATTATAGTCTAATTTATAGACTTACGTCTGAAATAAAGGTAAATTATTATTATTATTAAATTAAAAAAAGAACCAAGAATCTTCAAAAATCCGTAATTTAATTGACTTCAAAGTGAATCGTAAACTGTTTCTATTTAACGTTCACTCATGTAGTTTGAATCTAGTTGTATTGAATCTACCTAGTCGAATATAAATTTAACCGGCGTTCGATTACATCTATGTAGTGTATCGAGAATAGATTATCTGGAGCCGGGGTTAGCACAAAGGGTGCTGGTAACCTCGTTGTGGTATTGATTGGAGTTGCCAACGTTTTAAACAACGATTGAAAATCTGCGGGAAATTGAACTGTTTTGAGTTTGATGGTGCATTTGCGAGTCATGTTACGTTAGAAATAGAAACATTTATTTGGCTCAAAAACTATACAGACTCAAAATATTTTTTTGAGTCTGTATGCTGTATGTTCAATTGCCGTGCGTTAGTCTCGCAAAAACTCGAAAATGGCTCAACAGATTTTTGGGAAAAAAGAAAACTAAGAAATAAATGTTTAAAAAATGTTTTTTGGTAGGTACGAAGTTCACCCGGCAGCTAGTTTTAATTATCAATTAACTTCGTGAATATTGTTCCCAATAATACCTAATTGTGTCCGTATATTCCACTTATAATTATTTTATTAAAAATTAAAATTACAATTGCCGTACGTCAGTCTCGCAAAAACTTGAAAATGGCTTGACGGGTTTTTTTTGTTTTGTTCGCCTCTATACTTGGGTTGTTTAGTAAAAAAGAAAATTAAGAAAAATTAAAAAAAAAGTTGATCGTTCGAAGTTCACCGGGCAGCTAGTCTTAAATATATTTCAAATAACTTTATGAATATTGTTCCCAATAATAATTGTGTCCTTATATTCCACTTACAATTATTTTACTAATTAAAAATTAAGATCTCTTCTTCTTTCCGTGTGGTTAGTGACTAACCTGATGTCAGAGTTAGCTTCACATGCCGTCGAGAAATATCTCTCAGGCGTTTTCTCACGATATTTTCCTTCACCGTTTTTAAGCAAGTGATAATTATACAATACACACACGAATCCGAAAAGTCAGAGGTGCGTGCCTTGGGTTCAAACTTGAGACCTATGACTTGGCCGTCCGATGGTTGCACCAAAAGCTAAGGGTCCAAACTGCTAATTAAAATAATACACAAGAATTCGACAAATTAACATTAACCGCCATTACTTATTGTAATTCGAAACATTTTTCTACGAAAAAAACGAAAAGAAACGCAATCACACGTCTTCCACGAACATATAACTTTGTCGCTGAAAATCGAACCTTTCCATCCTTGAAATAAAGTTCAATTTAATTTGAAAGCGGTCGCACCGAACAAAATGATAAAAAGCATAAAGTCCTTAATCACTGGAAACAAGACGTCTTAATTAAAAAACCTGAATCTTAACGAACACATACGAATAAATTAAACTATTAACTCTTAAATAACTCAAGACTGAGATGTATTGCTATTATTCTTTACAGATGACCTTAATTTGTTACTTTAATGTGTTCAAATATTTAGATTTTGTGTCATTATGTGGTTAAAATTGTTGTGTTGATAAACGAAGATAGAAAAAAAACGTCCCTTCGGGCGGAATGCTCCAAATAATATTTATTTTACTTTTAATTTATATTTATTACAGGCTGGTTTTTGTTTTTTTTTAATTTAAACAAAAATGGCGGATTTTAGGCTCGAAATAGTAATACGTTATTACTACATATTTCCAGGCTAAAATCCGCCATTTTTGTTTTTTTTCAAACACCTATCTAAGGACACTTGGGTTTTTAGAACGAATATAACAATACCTTAATTATCGAAATCCATCCAGCCGTTTGGAAGATACGAGCTAACAAAGAAAATTACGAACAAATATACATATATACAATATACAAGATACGCGCGAAAAACATAACCCTTCCTTGGCAGTCGGGTAAAAATTAAGACCACACTACAAACACCTACTGAAATTCAAAGCCTTGAATATTTACTTAAGAGTTCTGTCCCTTTCTAAATATTCTACTTAGAAAAAGATAGAATATTTAATTTGAAAATCTATCTCTAAAATCATGTTACTAGAAGAGTGTTCAATATGAATGTGGATGGATATACAAATAGAGGTAGGCCAAAGAAAAGATGGATGGATTGTGTGAAGCATGACATGAGTAAGAAGGTGTGAGTACTGAGATGATGGCTGATAGAGGAGAATGGAAGAGGAATACGTGTTGTGCCAACCGCACCTAGTGTGGGATAAGGGCAGGGAGATGATGACGTTGATGATGTTCGTAGTGTGGTCTCCAATTTTTTTTTTTTTTTTTTAAATGTTGCCCCGCACTAGGATTTCTCCTGTATCGTGGGTGCGTTTACAGACACAAATCTTCACATGCACAAACACCCAGACCCGGAACAACTATCTGTAGGCCATACAAATATTTGTTCCGTGCGGGAACCGAACCCACGACTCGCAGCGCAGAAGTCAATCGCTTAGCCACTGCACCAAACGTGTCGTACCTACAGGGTGTAAACAAAATCATGTAATCCTTCAAACCTCGTGATGTACTGCTGACATAGATTCACCCTACACGGGATACTTGTGGATTCAATAAAAAAAATATTACAAGAAGTAAACATGGGTTCTTAGCGTGAGGCATTTTAGCGCCCCTAGTTAAATGACCGCGTGGCGAGCGATAGCCGCGCAATTTGCTCGGGGCGCTAAAATGCCTCACGTTAAGAACACTATTGTTTACTTCGTGTAATTTTTTTTTATTGAATCCAAATGTTTGTAGCTTTAATCTATATCAGGAGTACATCACGAGGTTTGAAGGAATTACATGATTTTGGTTTACACCCTGTATGTATGATAAACATTGAGTATGTCTCTAAAAAAATAACCAAAATGTCATAGGATAGTTGTATTTTCGATTCAAAATTTGCTTACGTTTACGATACTATATGTGTAATGATCGTGCTAAGCCTACTGTACGAAATTTTATAAAAATAAACACTTATGGTTTTTTAAACTGACGACCTAGATATTCAAACTTAGATTTTTCTGTTTCCACATTCATACGCTATATTATGATATATTTAGATTAATTTATTTCTTTATCTTTTTTCCACTTGGTCTCTTTTTATTACCTTCATAGTTATCACTTGAAACTTTACATATCCAAAAATAATCTTAATTATTCTACGTCAAAGTATTCAAACACTAAATTCGCAAAAGAAGGAACTAATAAAAATAAACTAAATTACCATTAGCCACATTTATTTTAACCCACTCACAAAATTCAAATGACCGCGACCACATAACAGAAAAACTTGAATTTAAAAACTCAAAACCTACGGTGTACCAAAACTTTTTATTCGATTTCATTACTCTGTAAAACCACTAAGTAGAAGATACAGGAGGTTCACTATTATAACAAATACAATTTGGATTTGCAAGATATCAATGCAAACGCAAACTGATGCTGAATAAAACAATATTATCAGCCCATTACTGTCCCACGGCTGAGCATTAATTTCTTCAGAAGGAGAAAGGTTAGGCCTTAGTCCACCACGCTGGCCTGGTGTGGGTTGGCATACTACACACACCACCGATAAATAGTTTTATTGTAGCCCTCATATTTGTGCAGGTTTCCTTACGATATTTTTTCTTTACTGCTAACGAAAGTGATCATCAAATTCTGATCCGCACATGAATTATAAGGAAAGTCATAGGTTCGGGCCTGAATCGAATTCAGACCTTCCGGCATGAAAGGCAAGCGTTCAACCCTAGGCTATCACTGCTTTTTAATACGCTTATATGAATTAACTTCACCTGTAATAATAACTACCTAAGCTTTTTTTCTAAAAAGAAACTTGAATTTCGATTTTCACGCACTTCTAATTGTCGCATCGATGTGAAATTTTGCAATTGTATGTAATTCTGATGAGCATACAATAACGTGGTACCATCGAGCTGATGTTATGATGGAGCCAGAAGTTACTACTGGAAACACTTATGGTTTTTAGTTTTTCGTACACTAAAACAAAAGCGTATTTTTTAGTTTTTTAAATTATATTGTAGACTAGCTGTGTCCTCACGGCTCCGCCCGTAGCCTATGTTACTCAGTGATAATGTAGCTTTGAAACGGCAAAAGAATTTTTGAAATCGGTCCAGTAGTTTTTAAGTTTATTCGTTACATACAAAAATCCAAAAATACAAATGTTTCCTCTTTATAATATTAGTATAGATATAGAAGTATAGATCACTACATCTGGCAAAGCGTCTGTGTGATTATTATTAGGTAATCACGGCATTAAATGTTTTCAAAAGAATACTATTTCTTATTAATAATTAATGGTAGTGAACCTTTTGCATCTGTCTGCATAGCAATAAAAGTTCGACCAAAATCGAACGCTTTGTCCATTATCGGTGAATTAAATAGTACCTCCCACGGGTTTATGCAAAAATTAAAAAAAGAACGAGTCCTCATTAGCATCGCTCCAGGTCGCTTTTAACGTCTTAATTTGAATTTGGAAGCAGTTTCGAGCAAAAAGTTGAGTATTTAATCAGGTGATACTCCGTGATACTGGCAATGGGCAGAACCCGTTGTATGCCAGATATTTTTCGTGTTCTTAATGGTTGTAATTTTGTTTTAAGTGATGCGTTCTTTTTTTGTATTTGTTTTTTCTTGATTACGTTGTAATTATAGGTGCGTTTTGCCGCGTATTCTCTTGCCGGTTAATTAAATTCAATTAAGATGGGATTTTTGTTGTACGAATGTCAGTTGTTATGTTTTATATGCAAGTTTATGATACGGTGGAGTTACAGAAGAAGATATTCAAGTAATTGTCATGTATCAGACATATAAAGTGCCAGTGCCTGAAGACAAGGGTCTTCCACCAGTGTGTGTTGCCAGTGATGACATATGGATCTGAGACGTGGTCCTTGACTGCTGGCATTTTGGAGAAACTCAGAGTCACCCAGCGGGCAATGGAGAGAGCTATGCTCGGAGAATTTTTGCGCGATAAAATCCGGAACGAGGATATTCGCCGAAGAACCAAAGTCACCGACATAGCTGTCAGGGTTTGCAAGTTGAAGTGGCAATGGGCAGGCCACATTTCTCGAGGGACCGATAACCGATGGGGAAGAAAGGTTCTTGAGTGGCGACCACGTATCGGAAAGCGCAGCGTAGGTAGGCCTCCCACTAGGTGGACCGACGATATTGTGAAAGTCGCGGGCAACCGATGGATGCAAATGGCCGATTGTCGTTCGATGTGGCGGTCTAAGGGGGAGGCCTTTGTTCAGCAGTGGACGTCTTCAGGCTGATGATGATGATGAGATATATAAAATAATATTGCGTATTGTGACTGCCTCGTTGGTCTAATGGTGGCTAACGCGGCTGCTGATCGTGAGGATCTGCGTTCAATCCTCAGGTTGGGCAAAGTATTATTGGGATTTTCCATGTGGAATTTCTCAGTAGCCTAAGAGTTTGGATTTATGCCCAGTTCATGGCAATAAGCTCGCCCTCTATTACATGGGTGGGACTTAAACATAACGGCGAAATATGGGTGTTACTATTACACCTCTGCACCACCCTTCAAGGAATACGGGCGTGATGTTATATTATGATGTATTTTGTTCGACAGCTGTATATCAGAACAGTGATCCAGCAGAATACTTGGAATTACGCTAAGCTGGACACTCATTTTTCACAATCTGAGACACACATCGCACGTTGGTCGTTGACTACGAACTAAGTAAATGTCAAAAACTTTTTTTATCTTTTCCTTCTTTAGCATCTTGCAAATTATTTTGTTATGTTGCATATTGTGGTCCCAGTAAAATAATATGTTTTATTATTTACTAGCAACCGCCCTGGCTTCGCTCGGGTGCAATGTAGATACTAATGTGGGCCATATAAACCTTCCTCTTGAATCACTCTATCTATTGGTAAAAACTGCATTAAAATCCGTTGCGTAATTTAAAAGATCTAAGCGTACAGACAGCAGGAGCGACTTTGTTTTATACTATGTAAAGATTATCAAGATTGTAGCGCCTCCTTAGTACCGCTCAAAATCGGATTCAAATTGCTTTTTCGCTAGTCGCTCCGCGCAAAACAAAAAACACTGCATGATCTGCAGAGTTATTATTGGCAAAATCAGCCCGAAAATAGAATAATAACTTTTCTAAAGGCTGAATACCAGTATATTATATGAATATATCGTCGGTCGGAATCATTACTAGTACAATTCAAATAATGCTGTTTTTATAAAATTCAAGTTAAAATTTTTAGATATTCTGGAAGGCTAATTTTGTTGACATAACTTTTAGTAATCTTGATGTTTGATATGGCTACATATCGTAAAAAAACTATAGTTTATTATGAGATTGTTACTAACTGTGCAATATTTTTAGTTTTTTAGGTACCTAGTCCAAAACACATAATTTTGGAGATGTTCCAGTAATAACTCAGACCGACGATATTACTTCTTTGTTTTGAACTGAGAAACAAACTCAGGTCCTCAAAAAACAGTAGCAACCATTACCGAACAAAAAAAAAAATCAAAATTCAGTACATAAAACCAGTTGCATATTTAAACGTATAATTAATTAACAATTCAACTGTTAAGGCGGTGTCTGCCGGCTCAGTTTAACTGAGATCGTATCGCGTCTTAAACCAGAAGTTTAACGGGTTACCGGTGCCATTAGGGAGATCAAAACATCAGCATTTTCGCGATGAAATAGGTAAAGGTGGCGATACACGGTCAGCTATGCCTGACAGGTGCTTGTTAGACTCCTGGACAGACATGTTTTTTATTTTATTTACTTAGGGGCCATTCAAGTATTATGTAACCACTAAAGGGGGGTGAGGGGGCTTTTGCTTAGCTTATTTTTAATGACACGGGGGTGTCTAGATGATGATTACGTCCTCAATTTTTATTTTTTACTTATTTTTATAAACTTAAAAACTGCTGCTCATGAATAATAATAAATAATCCTGATCAGTTTAAAAAAATATATACCAATGTTTACGTAAGCATATGAGGGGGGGGGGGGGTAAAAGCTTTGCTTACTTTTGCTGACAAGGGGGAGGGGAGGGTCAAAAATTACTAGAATTCTGCTTACGTAACATTTGAATGGCCCCTTAGTAAGTATTGCCTGAACAACCATGAGTCATTTTTATTCAGTTTTGACTGTACAGGTGTCTTGAACAGCAATAACCTGAGCGTTTATGGCTGCCTTTATGCTTGCTCCACATTTAATTGATTTCCGCTAAACCGGTTATCCCACGGTGATGCAAGTCGGAGCGATATGCGTCAGAAAGATTTTCGGTGCGGTGACTGCCTTGTTGGTGTAGTGGTCGGAAGCGCGACTGCTGAGCATGTGGTCTTGGGTTCGATCCCCTAGTCGGGAAAAGTGTTATTCGGTTTTTCCACTAGGAATTTCTCAGTAGCAGCCCGGAGTCAGGATTTGTGCCCGGTTAATGGCAATAGGCTCGCCCCCCGTTACATGGGACTTTAACATAGTTGACGAAACGAGGGTGTACTAAAAACACCTCTGCCGTTCCATTCGGGGAATATAAGGCTTGATGTTATGTTATGACTCGCACACATCTGTCGCATAGACGCACGTCTCTGTAGTACGCAAGCGGTTGTTGCCGCTCCGACTTGCGTCACCGTGAGGGAACCGCCTTTTTTTTCTTTTGTTTTTTCGTTGGAAAATCCTCATGGATGTCCCTCGCCCGGGCATGGCGAGAGGGTCTGCCGGACTCTTCGTACGGCCGGGGTCGCGGGATTCGCAAAAGCATGCACTGCAACCTCGGCAGGTCCCGGTCCGCCAGACCATGGCGGACCTCTCCTCTGTGGGGCCTTGCCCCAAGTTCTCCTCAGAAGTGCGTACGGAACACGGCGCGCCGCCTTCTCGGGCCTGTTACTGGTCGGGCGGCGAGTCGCCAAACCCGCCGCCCGCAGGCCACACACTAGGGTGGCTGCAGGTCATCGCGTACGCGCGCCCTCCGGCGCCCGGTGCGTCTGGCGCGGCGTCTCCCTCTTCCTCTCCGCTTCCTCTTTGGTCGCCATCACCCTCTCACAAAAGGAGGCGATGGCTTCCCACGCAGTCTCGCTCCCGACCATGGACAGAACCACGGCCGGAGTGAGAGAACCGCCTAAGGTTCGTGTCGTCGTGATCCAACGACTAATGCATGCGATATGTTACGAGTTGAGAAATGATAAGATTAGACAAAGTTGCGGTTTAAAAGATGATGTAGTGACAAAAATTGAAAGGAGTATGCTTAGGTGGTTTGGTCATGTTGAGAGAATGAATGAACGGCGATTAACAAAAGGAATTTATAAGGCGGATGTCAATGGAAACGCCGGTAGAGGACGTCCTAGAAGGACGTACATCGATGTTATTGGTGATGTTCTTCACAAAGGTCAGGTGCATAGTACTCTCAACCGGCGTGCGTGTATGACAAGATGTATGAATGTGGATGAAGTGAAAGGGGTATGTAAGGGTCGTAGCATGTGGCATTCTATAGTTTCTGCCTACCCCCATGGGAAAAAGGCGTGAGTTTATGTATGTTACGAATATTTTGGACATACTGCGCATAGCATAGTAGTACATCTATTACTGTCCCACTACTGGGCACGGGCCAGTTTTCAGAATGAGAAGGGTTTAGGCCTTAGTCCACCACGCTGGCCTGGTACGGGTTGGCGGACTACACACACCATCGATAACTTTTGGAAGACCTCTCAGGTGTGCAGGTTTCCTCACGATGTTTTTGCTTCACCGTTAACGCAAGTAATAATCAAATTCTGATCCGCATATGAGTTCAGAAGTCAAAGATGTAGGAAGGAGTTGAACACAGACCCTTCTACATGGAAGGCATGTGTTCAATCGCTAGGCTATCACTGCTCTCCTTATAACATAACATCACGCCTGTATTCTCCGAAGGGTTGGGCAGAGGTGTATAGTAACACCCTAATTTCGCCGTTATGTTTAAACTGCCATGTATTAGGGGGCGAGCCTATTGCCATCAACCGGGCACAAACCCAAACTCTGGGCTGCTACTGAGGAATTCTACACGGAAAAGCCCAATAACACGTTGCCCGACTTGGAGATCGAACCCAGGACCTCACGATCAGCAGTCGCGCTTGCCACCACTAGACCAACGAGGCAGTCATCCTCTCCTTATAATCCGTACCTTATGACTTTATTTTTTTAAGAAAATCAGTTGAAGTTACATTTCCAAATGTAAGAGCCCGATTACACAGCAGATCCGTCGGTACTGGATGTGTTGTTCACATCTGTATCGACGGATCAGTTAAACAAATGGCAGCTGCGTCGCATCTGGCAGGCAGGATTCAATAAAAATAACGGATCGTGTGTGAACGCACCCATACTTCTTCATACATCTTCATGTACGGATCCGTTTTTTATACTATTCCGTCATCCAGTTTTTGATGACAAAACGGAACATGAAAAAAGTCGGACCAGTATTTTTTACTGGATCCGGAATACTGTCGTGTATGTGAACTGGCTCATACAACTACAGGCGCCATCACCAAAATAAAAACGGATCCGCTAAAACAGGTCCTGTAAACAGTTTCTGTGTGAAGTAACTTTAACTGAGAAATTATCAATACCCATTTCAGTTTAGAGTGATTACATATCTTCCCCGTTTCTATGATCCTGGTACTTAGGTACATCCACACTGTGTGGCCGTTAGCAAGCGGTGGCTATCAATGTCGATCTCTTGATTAATAGCAACAGTTGCTATCGCGATCGGGCCACTAATTAATTGGACATCCAGCGGCTTCCTTAAGGTTTCAACGATATCTTCATTTGGACAGTGTTAGTTTTAGTTTAGAAGGAGTTTGTAATGGAGAAGGTTTTATCTACATGTGAGTTGGCTTTTGATGTATTTAGGCTGGATTTCACAAACATTAATAGAAATAAATTATTTGATTTGATTAATTCTCTGATTAAACAACCGTTTATCGAAAATGATGTATAGTGCAGAATACCTCGAATTATGCGGAGCTGAAGCTTTTCACAATCTGAGACACATAAATCACATGTTAGTCGTCGACTGCTAAGTAAATGTTAAATTATTTTTTTCGTTCTTACCTAAGCATTTTGCAAATTGTCGCCACAAAAAAAAAGATCTTACTATTATTTTCTTAGACTAAAGACCATGCCACGTGGTATTTAAAAACACCAAGAGGATTGCTGATGCGTTACCAACCTTAGAAACAAAGTTAAAAAGTCTTACACAGGGTTATTCATAAAACACCGACAACCTCTCAGGAATATGTTACTATTATCATAATCAACAGCTTTATTTCTATGACTTTTAAAAATTCATCATATTTTAGTTCATCAGATTTTCATACCAAAATAAAAATATTTAAATTAACGCTGTAATGCGCCCCCGCCGCCCTAACCCCACTCCCTTCGCTATTTTATTTTTCGCTTTCTTTTGCTTCGCATACACTTCGTAACATATAGACCGTTCAATTTAAATATTTTTATTTTTGTATGAAAATCTGATGAAATATAATATAATGAATTTTTAAAATTCATAGAACAAAAGTTGTTGATTATGATGTTATTAACATGGTCCTGAGAGGTTGTCAGTGTTTTACAAATAACCCTGTATACAATTGGTTGGTCGACAATTTTTTTTTTATTAATTGTTCGAGACAATTTTACAAAAAAACTAATAAACAACTTTTACAATTAACATAGGCAAAAATGAAAAGACCATTGAAATAGGTATAATAAACGGCCTAAGTTAAAGGCGATTGAAAATTGTTAATAGAAAGTGACCGCAACATTGCACGATAACGTCTTTGTTCAAAAACTTAATAGTAACTTGACATTACTTCGTACAATGTATCCGTTTCGTGCGAAAAGGACAGAAAATGCGCCATTCAAAAACTTGTAAAACGTGTATCTCCTCCATTTTTAGATAGATTTTATTTATTTCTTCAACGATCGTTTTCTTTCTATACCTTTTTGACATAATAAAAATGTTATTAAATTATTCCTAATTTCTTAAAGTAGTCAAGTACCGTCTTTCGATAGAAGCTGCGGTAAAAGACCGTTATACACGGTGATTTTTAATTCACTTTTAACCTTTCAGGGCGTAAAAGTACTCATGATTATGAGCAACTTTCACTATGAGGCAAGTTCTGAAATAACGAAAAAAATATCTGCTGTTTCATACAAAAATGCAATATTTACCCGATGAAAATGTATGAACCATATTTTTTTTGCTATTCCCTAGTTGGTCCCATAGTGAAAGTTGTTTATAATCGTGAGTACTATCACCTCCCGAAAGTTTAAAATTTAATTAAAAATCACCGTGTATACAAATCCGATTTACTTTGATAGGTGTAATTGTCACCCCTATAGTTGCTTACATACTTCATTTCAGTACTTCAAAGAACGTTAATAGCTGCCTTCCTATCGCCCTTTTAGAGCACAGTTTCCAATCAACAGAGAGCAGAGAAAATGCGCCCCAATACTGTCAAACGGCCTTCAATTTAGCTTCTAAAGCCTTGGATCCACTAAGGGATAAATGGAGCAAAATGCCGCGGGACTTGACGCGGGGCATCTACGTGAATGTCGCGGTTTTTTTTTCTATTCGACTGCTTGTAGGTGGTCTTCCGGACCGTTGCTACGTAACCGGCCAATTATTGGCGAGACCTGAAGAGTCTCCAACCAATGGGGACGTGAGTAAAATACTTAACCTAAGCTAACTACTACTACTAACATCATGACTAGCTAGCAACAACAACACCAAGGGCGACCCCTAATGGGACTCTGACCTCGGCTTAGGACGTTGCTTGCGAGAGAACTGGGATGGAGACAGCTTGATGAGGGCTGAATTAACGGTGTGACTGCGGAGTCAGAAAAGACGACCGGCTCCACGGCTGCGGCGGGTGAGCACGGTGGATCAGGGAGAATGTCATGGAACAACTCGCTCGCACACATCTGCACCCGCTCTCAAAGCAGCGGCTTGCAACATGTCCCGCGTCACGTAGAAATGTTGCAGAACAGTGTGCAACGTTGCAGCGTCATGTAGACTCATCAAGGTATAGGGAAAAATGGAGACCACACTACAAACACATAATTAAAATAAAATAAAAACTTGAAAAATTCTATAACATAACATCACGCCTGTATTCCCCGAAGGGTAGGGCAGAGGTGTATAGTACCACCCTAATTTCTCCGTTATGTTTAAGTACTGTGTAATAGGGGGCGAACCGATTGCCATCAACCGGGCACAAATGCAAACTTCGGGTTGCTACAGAGGGATTCCACGTGGAAAAACCCAATAACACTGCCCGACTTGGGAATCGGGCCTAAGATCTCACGATCAGCAGTCGCGCTTGCCACAATTAACACAACGAGGCAGTTAAAAATTTCTATCTTTTTCTAAATAGGGTATTTAGAAAGAGACAGAATCTCAAAGTAAATATTCAAGGTCAAATATTTTGACTTTCAGTAGGTGTACATAGTAGGGTCTACATTTTTACCTAAAACTTAATCGCAGCAGTGATAGCCTAGTAGTGTGACCGTCGGACTGCCAAGTCATAGGTCTCGAGATCGAACCCAAGGCACGAACCTCTGGCTTTGGATTCATAAAAAAAACGAGAGAAAAGCCTGAGAAATATTTCTCGACGGTATGGGAAGCCAAGTCAGAGGCTCATGGGCGGCATAAACTCTGACACCAGGTTAGTAACTAAACACGCGAAAAAAAACTTATAACTTCACGCGTAGACTCAATATTGCGCGTCATATTAGGGAACAATTCGTTTCCTAGTGAACCCAAGGCTTAAAGCCTAGTATCTACTAGGCAACAATTGACGCGCAACACGTGACGCTCACCATTTTGGCAGCGTTGCACAACATCGCGCGGCGCTGCAACCTGGCGCGCAACATGACGCACGGCTTGTTGTTTGTTTCGGTGCAACATGCAGTTGAGCATTAACTGTTGTCGAGTGGAGACGTGACACGAAGAAATGTCCATGTGGTGTAACAAATATACTGAATACATTTCCTTCATTTTGTAAGTAACTTCTAACCCACCGTGGCTTTTTTCTTTTTGATGCATGTTTCGATAAAATTATAATCACCGCCGCTGAAATCAACACTAGCTCCTCTGGTGACATGTTGTCGACGACTGATGCGAGCGAAATCACGTGTAGACAGACAACGTTGCCAAACAAAAGTTCCGCGCTGACTTTCAACACGTTGAGCAACATGTTGTGCACCATGTCGTGCGCCAAATGTTACCCAGTGGATAAGAGGCTTAAGGCGAGAGTGACGTCACATACATGGAACAAATCAATTGTCAATCTACGTAACATAAAACAAAGTTTCACGGAACCCGAGCAGCGATTTCCAATCAAAGTGTGTTAAAAACTTTCAGGTTGGTATTGGAAAAATGTAATCAAAGAGCTGCCATACGAGTTTGTGATCAAATGTTTCTGTGTGAAGATGTGTGAGAGATTTCGTCGTGTATTTTGTTAGTAGATAGGTTAGAAACTTCTCATTACGGTAGTATAAAGTTCTCTGGAAATACCTTTTCGGCTATTCCGAAGTTACTAGGACGAAACGGTGTTCTGAAAATACCTCAAATCAGAGGTTATTCGTAGTTTCAATAAAGCTATCGGTCAAAAATTGCCGGTACGAAGTTTTATTACAGTGTTTTTGTAAATTTATATAACCCGATCCTAGCCTTTTTCCCAATTATGTTGGGGTAAGCTTCCAGTTTAACCAGGTGCGGCTGAATACCAGTATTTTACACGGAGCGACTGCCACCAGAGCTCCGTAACCCAGTTACGGGGCAATGCCGATATCTCAACGTCAGACCAGACAGTTGTCAGACTTTTGGGCTTCTGACTTCCCGTAACGACTGTCATAGGTATTCGTATAACACCCGGGACCGACTGTTTACCGTGCTTTCCGAGGCATGGAGGGGTCTCGATGTGTAACAAACGGTCACCCATTAACGGACCGACCGCGGCAAGCGCAGCTTAACCTCACAAATCGTATGATCCGCGTGGTTGGTAATTAGCTGCGAGCACCGCTTTATATTTATATTCATCTATTTTTTTTTAAATTTCTTTTCAGCCAAAAAAGATAAAATCTTTTTTCTTCATCTCCCTGCCCGTATCCCACACTAGGTGGGGTCGGCACAACATGTATTTCATAAATCCATGTTGTTAGAGGTTTTGGCTTACTGTTTTATGACCGGCCGCCTGCCTGACGTCAACCCTCCTTGGGAATACTCGTTGCGCCGTCGCGCGGGTGATCCAATGTGCTTGCTGATATTATGCACTGGGTCCCAAAATGATATACTTGTCAGTCTTATTGCTGACAACTAAGCAGGCTGTGTTCTTCTTGGTGGAGTATACTTGCAGTTCCTTGACCCACTCATTCAGTTTTGCTAGGGACTTCGGTTCTGACACATCGTAAATCGTAGCACCGTGAGCTTCTGTGTAAAAACTTGATGTTAATGTTCTGTACCGCTCCTGTCCCGCTGTATCCCAAATACCAAGCTTGACTTTAACACCGTTCACGTCCATGAGTTTACATTTGTAGTCAACTCCGATTGTAGCTGGGAATGATGGATTATAGTCTCCCGTTGTGAACGCTAGGATTATGCCGGATTTACCCACACTGTACTCACCAATAAAATAATTAACAATTTATAAATGTAAAAAAAAAGCGGAAAATTAATTTCTTCATCTTATACAAGGTTAGTCGGAAAGGGGGTACTAAGCCGCGGGCCATCTAAAGTATCACTGATGACTATTTTAAAGCAAGTGTTAAAATTTCAAAATTCGTTAATTTTTATTTGCATGCAAAAATATTTTTATTTTAGTTTTAAAAAAAAGAAACATACCTGCGTTAGTTATGAATTCAGAAAATTTATTTTCTATTCCGTGACCCCAAATTTGACCTAAATTGTAAAAACAGCTGATCATAGCTATGGACAGATAGATTTTAGCATATTTTTTACGAAATCTTTGAAAAGCTATTTCTCTTAAACTATCGAGTTTTGGGGAAAGCTGTAGAACAAAAGTTATCCCTTATTATGGGTACTTTAACACCCTTTCGGCTTAGTACACCCTTTCCGACTAACCTTGTATACCAACAAAAACTGTTTCATTTAACTCCAAATGATATCGATAACATTACTAACATTGCCAGAAACACCTCCGTCTCGTGAAAAGAAAAAAGAAACAACATTACCAATATCTAAACAACACTATACATGTATATTACCAACCACACAAACTCATATCTAACTGGTTCCGTGTACCAGGTATCTAGTATTTTATTTTGTAGTCAATGGTATGGCCTCACAATATAGATATAAATCAAATGCCGGGCACTGAATAAAATCGCTTATATCTCGTTTTATCGCTCGATCGCTTGCTCCTTCACATTATAAGCTTACATTCTGTGTATAGGGTGTTTCGAAAATGTATTTGGGTTTAGTATGGTAAGATATATTAAAAATAATATAATATAACGCCCATATTCCCCGAAGGGTGGGGCAGAGATGTATAGTAACACCCTCATTTCGCCGTCATGTTTATGTCCCATGTAATAGGGGGCGAGTCTATTGCCATCAACCGGGCACAAATCCAAACTTCGGATTGCTACTAAGGAATTCCATAAGGAAAAACTCAATAACACTTTGCCCGACCTGGGTATCGAACCCAGGACCTCACAATCAGCAATTATTAATGATTAATGATTTTTATTTGTGTAAATAAATCTGTTACAGACACTTTTACAAGTCAATGTAATGTTTTTTTAAGACTAGGTGGCGCCGGCATTTCCTATCGGACTAGCTCTGAGAAGAAAAGCCGAAACAAACTCAGAGATCAAGGTCTCTTATAAGTCCAGACATTGTAGTAAAAAACTATGCGAGTAAAACAATGTAACACATCGTCTGGAATGGCCTTTTGAGGAAAATGCCATAGCAGGTTTGAGTTGTACATCTGCATCAGTCACCGTGAAGCTCAAACCTTATTTTAGGAAGCTCAACAAACTAACTGCTACACGACGCTATCGATTAGCTGGACATTTGTGTGGGTCACAAAAAATACTCCAGAACCGCCAAACGTTTACAAAATTCGTGTATAAAGCTAGCCTACTCACATTCACAATTTGATAAAACAATAAAAAATAAGATCAGAAGCAGTCGCGTTAGCCACCACTAGACCAACGAGGCAGTTGAAAATACTGTTGTTTAATTTAAAAGTAAGTACTGTAGAGCTTCCTTGTGAATGATTGTGTTCATCTGGAGAAGTACTACCACCATACCTATTTCTGCCGCCAAGCAGCATTGTGGTGCTCTGGTTTAAAGGGTGCCGGTGAAATTGTAGGCACAAGAGACTTTTCAACGTTGTCGTAGGTTTGGCAACGCATCAGAAATCCTCTTGAGGTTTCAGATGAGTAAAGGCGACGATAAGCACTTACCATTACCATTAGGTGGGGCTGTCAGCTTGTTTTCCAAACAAAAACATTAAAAATCAACTTCTTCCGATCATCTCAGCCCATCAGATTTCTGTTTCCGAATCAGTGTTCTCCACTTTGATCGGTTTGGGCTGCAGCATTTAGTTTTTCAATTTTTACTTATCCCTTTCTAAGCTTTTCGCGGGATTGACGAACCATTGTATTAAAATTATAGTTTTTTGGAACAAAAATAATTTCCAACACCTTTTACAATGGTCGCCCGCGGCGCCAGTCATCGTTGTCCGCCGTACTGGCTGTAAGGTGTTATTTTTGACGTCGCGTAACGCTATGCAATGTCGACTCCCTTGACTATTTCCCTACAAAAATCTTGTGGAAGCCCTTAAGTGAACAAGGAAAATTGCATACAACCATGCATATAAACCAGCGTCAGGCACTAGTGGTCTGACATTTATGCTGAACTGAACCTATTTGGCGCAGCCGCTAGACACACAGCTACTTTATTTTTAACCGACTTCCAAAAAAAGGAGGAGGTTCTCAATTCGTCTGTTTTTTTTTTTTTTAAATGTTTGTTACCGCAGTACACCCCCATTTATGAACCGATTTGAAAAATTCTTCTTTTGTTTGAAAGAGTATTCTTTCGAAATGGTCCCATTTAAATTTGGTGAAGATCTGATAAAGAACTTCGGAGATAAACAATGGAACTCCTCAATGACGAACAGTACGCATAATGTGATGATGTGATTATGTGTACGAGCAGCGTCTTTAGCAGGTCCAACCATGTTTTAATTAAGGCCACTAAAATGAATGAAATAAAAAACATTTTAACAAAAATAAAACCGACTTCAACAAAACGAAAAAGTAATAAAATAATTACCATATAATAAAAGTAACAGATTCAGAAGTCGGTGCCTTTAATTTGGTTCAGCGTGGATTAGCACCGGCTTCTGAATCTGTTACTTTTATTATATGGTAATTATTTTATTACTTTTTCGTTTTGTTGAAGTCGGTTTTATTTTTGTTATTTTTTTTTTTGTCTCCTATGATTTTTTTTGTCTGTGTGTCTGATTGCTTTCGTGCCAAATAAATTTCTTTCTTTCTTTCTTTCATACACAGAATTTGATAACAAAGATTACCTTTATTACGGGTTTCAAATGGAAAATTCGTCGTCGTATAGAATGACGTGTATTACCTTGAACGAGTACGATATACCACCTATGAAGTTTAAGATAAAATAAACTGGGAACGACATACAAGGTTAGTCGTAAAGGGGGTACTAAGCCGAAAGGGTGTTAAAGCACCTATAATAAGGGATAACTTTTGTTCTAGAACTTTCCCCAAAACTCGATAGTTTAAGAGGAATAGCTTTTAAAAGATTTCGTAACGAATATGCTAAAATCTATCTGTCCATAGCTATGATCAGCTGTTTTTACAATTTAGGTCATATTTGGGTTCACGGATTAGAAAATTAATTTTCTCAATTCATAACTAAAGCAGGTATGAGTTTAAAAAAAAAACTTTTTGCATGCAAATAAAAATTATCGAATTTAGAAATTTTAACACTTGACAGTGATACTTTAAGTGGCCCGCGGCTTAGTACCCCCTTTCCGACTAACTTTGTATAGTATGTAATATAATGAAGAACAAACCTTGTAACTGGGTGATGGGTAGGTTAAATGTAATACAATCGTACACTTTTGTCACTATCCACGCGTCGTAAAAGAGCCAAATTTTGTAGCGTAATGACCGCGTTTACTGTCTACACGCAAATCCCCGAAAGAAAACTCCCAAATACCCCATTAACATTTCAGAATAATTAAAACACCTTTCCAGACTAACCCCTTAAATTGTACATTAATATCAAACGACAAATTCAGTCCTAACTCTTTATAGGGGTAGGAGAGACCGCAAAAAGCCAACTTTTCAGTGAGACTCCCATTTAAATCGCTTGGTTAATATAAAGTGACCCTCCCAATAGAACAGGGTTGCCCACCCGGAATGGCATTTCGGGCACATTTCTGTTGTTCCACTAAGGGTACTCCACATTAAAAGGTAAATAAAATAAAATATATCGGGTGATGTAGAAACCGGAGTAGATAAGAGTTTTTTTAAAAAGGAATTAAAGGTAGCGTAATTTACAAAAACGGGTAAGTTTAACTGACTAGCAGTTTATGATTTATAATAAGACTAGCTGTGTCCTTACGGCTCCGCCCGCGTAAGAAGTTTTATTCCAGTAATAAATATAGCCTATGTTACTCAGTGATAATGTAACTTTCTAACGGCACAATAATTTTTGAAATCGATCCAGAAGTTTTTAAGTTTATTTGTTACATACAAAAATACAAATCTTTTCTCTTTATAATATTAGTATATATAAATGTTCTGCCTAGCCTTTTCCCAACTATGTTAGAGTCAGCTTCCAGTCTAACCAGATGCGGCTGAATACTAGTATTTTACACGGAGCGACTGCCATCAGACCTCTGCAACCCAGTTACTGGGCAATGCCGATATCCTAACATTAGACCGGTTGTCAGACTTTCGGGCTTTTGACTTCTCGTAACGACTGTCATAGGTATTCGTATGACACTCGGGACCGACTGTTTAACGTGCTCTCTGAGGTCTCGGAGAGGTCTCGATGTGTAACGAACGGTCACCCATCGAACGTGGCAAGGGCAGCTTAACCTCGCAAATCGTATGATCCGAACAAGATAAATAACTTTTGAGAACCGTTTGAGTTTGAAATAAAATTATGCTCAAACCTCACTTATCTCTTGCTTAGTGTTCTTCTTCTCTAGTCTTGGCACGAGGTAAATGAGAATAGCTCATGCTGTGGTGAGAAGATTAGCCAGTCAGTAAGGTTGGTAGTGGGGCTGACTCCCCAGGGTGCGCCGAACGTACTGAAGTATTGTCACTCGTGGAGGCCTTTTTTATTTTTTTTCTTTAAAAAAAAAAACGTTGCCCCATACTAGGATTTCTCCTGTATCGCGGATGCGTTTACAGACACAAATCTTCACATACACAAACGCCCAGACCCGGAATCTCTAGGCCATACAAATATTTGTTCCGTGTGGGAATCGAACCCACGACCCGTAGCGCAGAAGCCAATCGCTCAGCCACTACACCAAACGTGTCGTCTTTTTTAATACACTTACCTTTTACTTGCTCAGCTTTCAATACTTAACTCAGAAACTGGGTATATAAGCATAAAGTGACTAACATAACATCACGCCTGTATTCCCCGAAGGGTTGGGCAGAGGTGTATAGTAACACCCACATTTCGCCGTTATGTTTAAGTCCCATGTAATAGGGGGCGAGTCTATTGCCATCAACCGGGCACAAATCCAAACTCCGGGCTGCTACTGAGGAATTCCACACAGAAAAACCCAATAAAACTTTGCCCGACCTGGGGATCGAACCCAAGACCTCACTATCAGCAGTCGCGCTTGCCACCACTAGACCAACGAGACAGTTGGTCTAGTGGCTGTGACTACAGGTTGTTTAAAGTCTACAATATTGCAGACACAACCATTTTGACATAATTGGCGCAGCGTCTGAGCAATTATTGGCTTCTGTGTTACGAGACGATTGTTCGATTCCTGACTGAATATACCGAATTTACCGTTTAGTACGTAATTAATCAAATACTAATTTATTTACCAAAAACGTTAGTGTCTAACCACTTTTTTTTCCGTGTTACTAACCTGGTATATGGCGCCCATGGGTCTCTGAATTGGCTTCACATGCCTTTCAATCAAACTAAAATGTTATTACAAAAATGCAACACTACGGATTCCTTTTATTTCTACATCAGTTTTCAATTCATCTAAGTTCCCATTCATACCTTATCTTTTCTATACATCTTCATAAAACAAAAAAAAAGAAATATTTCATATGAACGGACCCTTACGGCTTCGGACAGTTGGGTACGGCCTATTCAAATAGATTCTACTAGAATAAACGCGACTTGTGAAGGCAACTCTATTTATTTCTATTATTTATTTGCTCATACTTTTTATTGAGAATATTGTATGACTCCCGTTTATTTATTTATATGAATATATTTGGTATATGGGATGGAAAATTATTTTTATTAAGGTTTCAGCAGAAGGATCAAGGATTTGGTTGATATGTTGGCCTACCATTATATAAAAGGCTAAGAAAGACTCGTATTTTGTGATAACGTAGGAGCTTAAGTCGAAGAGGGGCTCGTGATGATTAGCGAGGTTAAGCTGCACTTGCCGCGGTCAGTCCATGGATGGGTGACCGTTTGATATACATCATGTCCCCTCTATGCATCGGAGAGCACGTTAAACTGTCGTTCCTGGTTGTCTTAACGATACCTATGACAGTCGTTACGGATAGGCAGAAGCCCGAAAGTCTGACAACTGGTCTAACCGTAGAATATCGGTATTGCTCGATAACTGGGTTGCGGGAGTCTGATAGCAGTCGCTCCGTGTAAAATACTAGTATTCAGCCGCATCTGGTTAGACTGGAAGCTGACCCCAACATAGCTGGAAAAAAGCTAGGCAGAACAGTCTTTAAAATTATCGTGTTGGTATAATCTATATTTTGTTTGACCAGAAAGCAGCCACATCGCAAAGCAAAAAGGAGCCTTCAAAATTTACACAAAATGCCGCGCGCCTCTTAAAGGTAGGAGACACTTTTTCGTATACTTCATTGTGTTCCAAAAAATCAAAAACAAAACAAATAAAAGGTCTAACGCCCACAATGCTTTGATACGGTATCCGCGAACTTGCAGATTTATTATTTTCGACAATCCAATGAATAATACCGGGTACCTGGAGTGTTCTGGAGAGGGTATTATTTGACGAAGGTCAATCAAAGCGGTTTTATTTATTTTAAGACCATAGATGTCGGTTGTCCCTTTTTAGGACCGGGTTTTGAGATCTGTGGAAAAATTGATGATGTGCAACACCGACTAATGGAATGTGTCCATAATGCTAATAAAAGACACCAAATTCTAAGGCAATTTAAATTAAATTATATGGATGTTGGTGTTTTTCATAGCATTTTAGCTGAACCAAACTCTGGTTCAGCTAGAATGCTATATTCTTTTTTTAGCTAATTTAAGTTATTACATAAGGTTATTGTTATTGGTGGTTGGTAATTAGGATAAGGTACGATGGGATTGTCATTGTCATTTTTATGTACAAAAATCCCTGGTAATTTAATAAAGATTGAAAAAAAAAAGGACCGGGTTTGGTCAGTCGCAACCTACGCTCTTTGCAGTGGCGTGCATTGGTTTTCGGACTAGGTGCCTATCTAGGCACCAAAACCAGGTGCCTGCCAGGCACTAGCGATGTAATTGTACGCTAAGCCCATTTCAATACGATTCTGACCAAAAGCAATCATAGGCATACACGCTTATTTTATTTATAGTAATAGTTAGATTTGGTCACATTGCCAGTAAAGATTGCCATAACCTCGAGCAACTAATGGTAACTGGCAAAATCGACGGCAAACATTTCAAAGGTCGAAGCCCTATCAGATGGTCTGACCAGATCCGCAAAGCTTTAGACACCAAACTCCACGAGGCATTCCACATCGCCAAAGACATTCACAGGTGGCGCAAGGTTGTCAGAGAAAAAAATATTCCATGGGGGAATCACGACCCTCAGTAATGAGGAAGACGACGCGAGGAGGGGGAGTTAGAGATGGAGTAGTTAATTAAATCGTATGAGGTAGGCACTGCTTAATTGTCTATATGCAATGCACGCCACTGGCTCTGTGTATTACTCTAATAGCCTGAAGAAATTATGTAGAATCAAAATGATACATAAGTACACGTTCTTTGGAAATTAATTTACGTAAGTTTTTCGTCGCGACAATAAATGTATACCTAATTGTAATAAAAACATTAATATCGCTATGAAACCATCTTTAGTATACATACATACATACATAAAATCACGCCTTTTTCCCATGGGGGTAGGCAGAAACTATAGAACGCCACATGCTACGACCCTTACATACCCCTTTCGCTTCATCCACATTCATATATCTTGTCATACACGCACGCCGGTTGAGAGTACTACGCACCTGACCTTTGTGAAGGACATCACCAATAACATCGATGTATGTCCTTCTAGGACGTCCTCTACCGGCGTTCCCATTGACATCCGCCTTATAAATTCCTTTTGTTAATCGCCGTTCACTCATTCTCTCAACATGACCAAACCACTTAAGCATACTCCTTTCAATTTTTGTCACTACATCATCTTTTAAACCGCAACTTTGTCTAATCTCTTCATTTCTCAATCTATCATTCAAAGTTACACCGCACATACCAACATTCACTTCCATACATAAGCGTAGGTCATCTTTAGTATATACCTATATATTTATTACAGCAGTGATAGCTCATTGGTGTGACTGTCGGACTGCCAAGTCATAGGTCTCGAGTTCAAACCCAAGGCACGCACCTCTGACTTTTCGGATTCATGTGCGTATTGTATAATTATCACTTGCTTAAAAACGGTGAAGGAAAACGTCGTGAGGAAACCGGCATGCCTGAGAGATATTTCTCGACGACATTTGAAGCCAATTCAGAGGCCCATGGGCGGCATAAAATCTGACACCAGGTTAGTCACTCACCACAAAAAAAGCCTCATGTGCCTGTAATTTAACCAGCACCCATACCTCTTAAACGGAAACCAGCCAGACATTGTAGTATAAAAAAGCACTCACACAGTTTTTATACCACAATGTCTGGACTTTAAATCAGATCTCTGAGTTTGTTTCGGCTTTTCTTCTAGCTAGCCAGATAGGAAATGCCGGTGCCATATACGTAGTATTCAAAAAAATATTACATTGACTAGTAAACGTTTCTGTAACAGATTTATTTACAGAAACGAAAGGTCGCCTATTGGTCGAAATTCGACCATAATTCATTAAAATTTAAGTTTGATCATTATTAAGGTTATATTGTCAAAGAAAATATAACGATGCAAAAAAACGAGATCCAAGTGTTTTTTTCTAACCAAAAAATAATAACATTTTAAATTGCCCGTACTCTCTAAGAATAACTTCATCCATTTTTTATGCATCGACCGCCACCGGGGCGCACGCTAGTTCCGCGCAGTGTTTTGCCTAAACCGCGAAGTGAAAAATGTAAAAAAAAAAGATTTTAAAAATAAATTTGAATATCGTTTTTTGCATAGATACGTTTAGTTAAACGCACTGAACACTGTAAAAGTTTGTCCAGGTGTTTTGGTTTTACCATAAATAGATAAAAAATATTTATCAGCAATGCAGCTCGGCGTTAGAAATAGGTATGGTGGTAGTAGGTACTTCCCAGACGAACTCATTCTCAAAGAGCTCAGACATCGCCAATACTACGATTTACCACATCCAAAAATTTCTGCACTTCCAACATCACCCCTCACAGAATCGTTTTAAAATCATTCATCATTCTACAAGGATGATCTTTCCCCCTCTCTGGATTTATTTGTGTTTGTATCGCCACTCCCCTTTGTGGCTCTCTTAATGGCTTCAGAAATGCTGACTCACGATTATGTAATATTTATTTCAGAGGGCGCTGGACGTAGAAGCTCTTGGCTTGATAAGATTTACATGCACGTTTTCTTTATGCTTCTAAAATGATAATGGAGTAGTTTTATGGTTGGTGCAAGCAGAAAAAATGGGGACTGATAAAATAATAGTTTTGAGGTATTTCAAATTACCTGGTGGAACTTCTCGGGGTTACTAAGTATCACGAATAAAACACATTCAAATAAAAAAATACCTAAGTTTAATTAATTAGATAACAAGAGATATTATTAACTTATTAACCTATTCGACTATTGTAGATGGTATTGCGGACCGTTTCTACGTAACCTGACTATTATTGGCGAGACCAGAAGGGTCTCCGAACCAATACCTACTATTCTAACTACCTAGCTAACTACGCAAAGCTAACTACTGTAACATCATGGCTATGACTATAGCAGCGACACCTCTGAGAGTGTCCCCAAGGGGGGACTCGAACTCTTAGGGTGTCGAATGCAAGAGGACTGGGAGGGATACGACAGCTTGATGAGGGCTGTATTCTCGCGTCATGGTGACTGCGCGGAGTCAGAAGGGACGACCGGCTCCGCGGCTGCGGCGGGTGAGCACGGTGGATCGGGGGCGGCGGCGGTGGGACGTCGCGAGGGGCCTCGTCGGCGAGGGCGATACGCCGGTCGGCGGCGGCGGTGTATGTGTATAGTACTAGTCGATTTATTCGCCTCCTGGAGGAGGGTGATCTCATCATCGGGCTCTAGTAGCGCATGCCGGGGACGGCGGACTATGCTAATCTGGGAGGGGATAACAAGAGATAGATTTCTTTTTCTATTTGACTGCTTGTGGTCTTGTGGACCGTTTCTACGTAATCGGGCAGTTTTGGCGAGACCTGAAGGGTATCCAACCAAAGTTAGATAGCAAGTTTAGAATTTTTTTATTTGAATGTGTTCAAGTGAAATTCTAGTGAATTTGTAGTAACTCTATATTTATTGTGTTGTCCCATAGGACACTAGACTGTTTTAGAGACTGATACCAGTCCTTATTAAATGAGTATCGTGGGCCGTAGCAATTAAATTCGTTCCATTGACGACACGACATTTGACGACACGTTTGGTGCAGTGGCTGAGCGATCGGCTTCTGCACTACAGGTTGTGGGTTCGATCCCCGCAGGTAACAAATATTTGTATGGCCTACAGATAGTTGTTCGGGGTCTGGATGTTTGTACGTGTGAAGATTTGTGTCTGTAAACGCACCCACGATACTAGAGAAATCCTAGTGTGAGGCAACGTTTTTTTTTTTTAAACAAGAATAATAAAATAAGATTTGTACACCTTTTCTTACGATTATTTTATGATACCTATCACAGCCTACTTTTTTATGATGTAGGCATCAAGACTGTCAAATCTCTCTCTCTTTACCGTGTTCCTCATTGAGCTTGTCTCTTATTTACGTTTTCTCTTTTTATATACGTCACTAGCTATTTTCTCCTATTTTGAATCCATTACAGAAAAACGCGCTGAAGTCCTTGTTCAAAAATAAAAAGCATTTGTTACATTATAACAGGCCTTGACTGAATATACCATAACAGGCCTACTTGACGTTTGGAAGCGATAGGATGTTGAAAACGGCCTTAAGTCTTAATTGTAGATCGTTCGCCTTTTCCCAACTATGTTGTGATCAGCTTCCAGAGGGGCTCGTGGCTAAATAATAACCGCGCCGATCGTACGATTTGCGAGGTTAAGCTGCGCTTGCCACGGTCAGTCCATGGATGGGTGACCATTTGTTACACATCGAAATCCCACCGTGCCTCGGAGAGCACGTTAAGCCGTCGGTCCCGGGTGTCATACGAATACCTATGACAGTCGTTACGGGTAGTCAGAAGCCCGAAAGTCTGACAAACGGTTTAACCTTACGATACCGGCATTGCCCAGTTACTGGGTTGCGGAGGTCTGATGGCAGTCGCTCCGTGTAAAATACTGGTATTCAGCCGCATCTGGTTAGACTGGAAGCTGACCCCAAGATAATTGGGAAAATGCTAAGAGGAAGTTGTGATCAGCTTCCAGTCTAACCAAATGCGGCAGAATACCAGTATTGTACACGGGGCGACTGCCATCAGACCTCCGCAACCCAGTTAATGGGCAATGCCGATATCTTAACGTTTGACCAGTTGTCTGACTTTCAGGCTTCTAACTACCCGTAACGACCATCATTGGTATTCGGATGACATTCAGGAACGTTCTCTCCAAGGCATGGAGGGGTCTCGATGTGTAACGAACGGTCACCCATCCACGAACTGACCGCTACAAGTGCAGCTTAACCTTGCAAATCGAATGTACCGCAGCCTTAGTAAGTCTTAATTTGTAGATGTACTGTTCTTCTTTAATTCTGTTTATTCTTGAAGCCTAAAAATTCTTATCTCCATTTCTGTTCTCAAATGAACAAAGTCCACTTTCAAAATTACAGGATTTGTTAAATTAAAACAGATATTATTAAACAATCAGGGGTCCAGTGCGAAGTGTTTCGGGAACACCTCTCAGTTCAACACAATGCCGTATTTACATTACAAGTGGAGTCTTCCGGATAAGGCCTTCTTGAGGTCGGCAGGCGTAATGTGGAAATCTTTTGTTGGGATCAAGGCGACACGGATATAAGTTTAATGGATGGACTTCAATAATATGGTACGTTTTTTTTCGAAACGAGAAAAATAAATGTGTGGATTACCATGCTTATAAGTTTATGCCTGTTAGTGTTATCTATCTACCACGACTGGCTGGTCAGCTAGACAGTTCAAATTCGTTGATATGTTCTAAAACGACTGTCAAGAAACAAAAGAAACTCAAAAACAAAAACATTTTTTTCAGTTGCTTAGGTCATTATTTTACTAATTTTAAAATTAATTAGTATAAATATTATAGCTGTTTGATATTTCAATTAACATATTTGCACTGTTATTATTTAATTCTAAAATACGGTTTATTATAAGACCAAAAGGCGAAATATGGTACCAATTTTTGGTATCCTCAACAAAGCTAAGGGAACGTTAAGATAAAATGGATTGGATAAGACAGTTAGCTCCACTAAACAATTCAAGTGTGCTCCTATTCTTTTATTTATAAACTGTATAAATAAATCTGGTACAATTGCTCCGGCCACATCCAGTGCGACGTATCCAGATATTTATAGCCCAAACTGGCCTTTTGTTCGACCACCGCTTTGTTGTCGCTACCACAATAAGTGTTAAATGTCCCCCTTACCACCAGGGTTGGCTCTAAGTTAATGTCTTTGTCGTAACAAAAATATATTATGATTTTAAGAATTTATAGAAATAAAAAAAAATATTTTAATCATATTTGGCTCGGAGCTTTACTTTAATGTGAAGATTGTAGGTACTTTTTTTTGTCGTTGGACAATCCTCATTGATGTCCCTCGCCCGGGGAAGGGGGGGGGCTGCCGGACTCTTACCGGCTAAAAACAACCGGTGTTCCTCCTCCTGACCGTTCGGCTAACAAACCAGGCGGTAGCTAGCTACCACCCTCACATTAGAGTCAAGCTAAGCAGCTAGACAGGTTTAAGAGAAAAAAGGCCAAAAAAACTGGGCATCCTAAATAGAGTGAAGCGATAATTTACGCCTGGACAGCTTGTGACTCTTTATAAAGCGCAAGTCCGATCCTGCATGGAGTATTGCAGCCACCTTTGGGATGGCTCAGCAAAATATCAACTTGCCACGCTTGACTCAGTGGAACGCAGAGCTAAGAGGCTCATTGGCGACAAAAAACTGGTGGATGCCAAGCTTCACAGCTTGGCTCATCGTCGCAAGGTTGCCTGCTTGTCGGCCTTCTATAGATTGTACTTCGGAGAGTGTGCTCAAGAACTCCACAACCTCATCCCACCGACCCCCTTCTACCATCGGACATCTAGACGCACTGCAAGTTACCATCCATACTTAGTTGCCATTCCATCAATTCGCACTAAGCGCTTCCAAACATCCTTCATAATGCGCACTGCAAAAGAGTGGAACTCACTACCTGCGTCTGTGTTCCCGAACGCATTCAACCTAAATCTCTTCAAAGTTAGAGTTAACAGGCTTCTTCTGGGTAAGCTCACTCCATCGTAGACTTTGTCTTTGTCTCCTCTGACATAGACTAGAGTCAAGAGCAAACCCATTTCAAATGAAAAAAAAGAGAATCCCTCTATATCTCTGTTCCTTGGATTCGTATGCTCCATCTTAGACCGTGGCTGCGCTTACTATCAGGTACGACTAGGGTCAAATACGACAATAAAAAAAGTGTCCTATATTTTTCGGGTGAAAACCCTCTTCTCTGTCAACTTATTTTTTTATGTTTTATAGAACGCTTCAATAATCTCAGAAAAGTTTATTTTTTTGAAAAAATATTTTTGTACCCAGTTGGAATCGAACCCGCGCCCCGTAAGCGGAACGGTAATAGCAGTATGATGTTAATACTACGATATGAATTCATTATAAAAATCGAAGTAATAAAAATAGTTTGATGCAAGAACAATAATTATAGCTATGCTAATTCTAAGAATACACAAAAGCATTGCTTACATAAATATGGTCCCACGCAAGTTATATTCATCTAAAGGAAATGGGCGTGAACGAAAAGTTAGTATCCTGTCAGCACTTAGCTCATGGTCTAAAGATGATGGATAATTGACGATCATTGCCAACATGTACCACAATAAACCGATTCCCTTACATGTCACATCACTATACAATAAAGAGATTTAATATGCAGTTACCATGCCCATTACTGTGAATATCATCGTAGAACACGCAGATAACTTCTCATCGCAGATTCAGCGTACTAATAAATATGATGACAAAACAGCTGCACTTCTCCTTAATAGCTCAATAATTAAGGAGTTGACAGGGGAATTAAATCGTATCTACTTACAAAAACGTAATATTAGCTTAGTCGTGAAAAAGTGAACAAATGCCTCGAAAAAAATTTGATAAAGAAAATAAAAATAAACGTTATATCTGTATATAAAAGGAGAAACTAACTAACTAATCTATCAACACATAGCTTAAACCGCTGGGGTTAGAAAGTTAAAATTTTGACAATAGGTACCTTTTATAACGTAGGTATCCAATAAGGAAGGATTTAAAAAAAAATCCCTTAAAGTGGTAAAAAAATCACGCTAACGAAGCTGCGAGCAAAAGCTAATTAGGGTATAACTGTAGTTTAGTTTGCATTTAAAAGATTATTCGCTCAAACTTTGTTATAATAATAAGGTACATACATAACGAATGGTGGTTTAATAAATCCTACTACAATATATTCTACAGCGTACCAACCCTACTTGTGTAGGGGATTTTGCGAAAATACCCCTTCACTGGCCCGTCTCGTCAACTGTTCTCAAAGAACACCTCCAGATATTACGACCTTTTGCGTTACAGAGATTTTAATTCTCTATGGTTCACATGGTTTTCTGAAGAGTGGGTGTTTTGTGTCTTGGAACTTTGATAATGGATTATAAACCTTATTTGTTAATATTAAGGTTGAAGTTGGTGATTAAGGGGGAATATCTCGCCCTTCCATAGCAGTGTGAGAGAGGATTACAGTTTTATAGGAAAAGGGTTAGTTGTCAAATAAGCTTTGTATTCATATTTGCAAGGAATCGGTGTGAACATTAGGTACTTACTTATCATATTAAAAGTCTTGCCTATTTTTCTAGAGGTGGGCAACGATGGTACTATTGTATCTATTCGACAGTACTCCATCTCATGTGAAAGGCGTAGCCTCGCAATTAAGAAAGTAACAAAAAAAAATGAAGTCTGTTCTCGCACCTTTCGCTGGTAAAAAAAAGATTAACAATCCAAGAATCCATCTTGTTTTTTTTAATGTGGGGAAATCCTCATGGGTGTCCTCCGTCCTATGGGCAGTGGAGGGTTATGACGGACTCTTACTGACTAACCACCAGTGTTCCTCCTTCTACTTGCTGGGGTGCGCGTTCCACTGGTAGGTAGGTTCCACATTTATGTTCACACTAGCTGTGTCCTCACGGCTCCGCCCGTAACCTATGTTACTCAGTGATAATGTAGCTTTTTAACGGCAAAATATTTTTTGAAATCAGTCCAGAGTTTTTAAGTTTATTCGTTACATACAAAAATACAAATCTTTCCTCTTTATAATATTAGTATAGATAACTCGACAAAATGTATGGAACAGCAGATTTATTTTCGTGATTTCTGTGTTGGTCGCGTGGTACCTAAAAGTTGTTCATAATGATGAGTAGGTACAGTAACCCGTTTTCGGTCTTAGGCTATACAAAAAATAAAGTTCCATAATGAAGAGACTTGATATGAGTGTAGCTCTCTTATCGACTCAAGAATTATCATTATAAACATAAACGCAGTTACATAGTCACTAACAGAAATAGTTAACCGGTGACAAATAGTTTTGTTTATTTATCTTATCAACCGCGTAGATAAACTGCGCCTGCGCAGCTTCTAAGAAATTGATACAATGTTGCGAAACCAGTCATAAGTGATGCTATGAAGTAAATAATGTAACTAAAGGTCTTCATATTAACGGTTTGTTTATAAAATAATTAATATATTAATATGCTGGTCTGGTACTAAGATAATTATTAAAGCTCTATTTACATTGATCCAGTAACTGGGTCCAGCGACATTGGATCCAGTTACTGGATTGACAATAGACGAATATTCTATTCAAATCCAGTGCTCTTCTTCTTATTTTCGTGTGGTTAGTGACTAACCTGGTGTCAGAGTTTATGCCGCCCATGGGCCTCTGACTTGGCTTCACATGTCGTCAAGAAATATCTTTAAGGCATGCCGGTTTCCTTACGATGTTTTCCTTCACGTTTTTTAAACAAGTGATAATTATACAATACGCACATGAATCCGAAAAGTCAGAGTTGCGTGCCTTGGGTTCGAACTCGAGACCTGTGACTTGGCAGTCCGACGGTCACACCACTAGGCTCACTGTTGTTACTGTGTCTGCCTAGTGCTACTGGACTGGAATATAACGTGTTTACATTGAAGGCGGATTTACAATGAGTCTTACTGACTTCAAATTCAAGACAAGTCAGTGCTGACCTGGTACTGGCATCGTGTAAACATATATCAAGTCAGTACAGTGTTAATTTACGCGATAACAGCAGCGAGTCAGCAGTGAGTCGTCTCGAGTTTGAAGTCAGTAACTGACCCAATGTAAATCCGCCTTTAAGTCGAATGCAAATCCAGCGCTGAACCTAGCTACTACACTGGCCTGCAAAAATAATTATCACACTTTTAAAATTGCAACAACTTTTTAAGTACACAAGATATATTTTCGAAACAAAAAGGACTCAAAAAAGAGTTTAACTTTGTTACTATTGTTTCAAAGAAAGCTGATAAAAATTGCTATCAAACGTTTTTTATTTCTATAGTTTAGAAAAAAATGAAATTTTAAAAGTGTGATACTTATTTTTGCAGGCCAGTGTAGATCAATGTAAATCCGCCTCAAAGTTAGATAAACTATAACATAACATAACATCACGCCTGTTTTCTCTGAAGGATTGGGCAGAGGTGTATAGTAGGTAATTTTCATCCCTCATTTCGCCGTTATGCTTAAGTCCCATGTAAGAGAGGGCGAGCTTATTGCCGTTAACCTGGCACAAATGCAAACTCCGGACTGCTACGCAGAAATTCCATACGGAAAAACCCAATAACACTGCCTGACCTGGGGATCGAGCTCAGAACCTCACGATCAGCAGTCGCGCTTGCCACCACTAGACCAATAAGGCAGTGAAGTATTATTATCATTGAAGTATTATTTCAAAATAAATATATTGTTGTATTTCAATTAGATCTTGAATATATTTCAATTCTACCAGCCGTATTTCATTATATAGTACTGAAAATAACACACATAATTGACATGCTATACAGTTCAAATAAAATAAACACTAAAGTACACTCATTCACTCAGACATCACAAGGATCTAAAATAAATCCCATACCATTGTCTCCGAACCGTGCGAAATCGGCCTCCCGCAATTAGACGCGACGCGACGTCGAGAGTTATTGGCATTTAAATCACTGTCGACAGGTTTATATCTCATCTACGCGAGTTTCCGATGCGAATTACCAGTGGTAGAGGACCGGTTTGTTTGGATTGATTTATTGGGAACTATTTGTATGAAAATTTCGTAATTCGATTATGTGTAGTAATTTGCTGATCGGCAAGTCGAATTGGTATAGATTGAAAGTCTGTCAATAATGAAAGCAAGAATGTTGAACTATGTTCTAAAAGTTCAATACAAAACAAAAGTTCAAGTTTCGTGTCGTGTTGGTCATGCCATTCAAAGCAAGAAGGTTCTTGCCTTGGTTATTAGTTGTTGTTATTTTGGGTGGACAAGACAAAAAAAAATAGTTACTTAGTTGGGGTGCATTAAAAAGCCTCTACATGAGACGAAATTAAGTGGGTACCTTCGGTGCACCCTTTTTTCCTCATGGATCCATCATGATGGATGGATTGAAATCCTCATGGATGTCTCGCCCGGGGAAGGCGAGGGCGTCTGCCGGACTCTTACCGGCTAAAAACCAACGGTGTTCCTCCTCCTGACCGTTCGGCCGGGGTCGCGGGATTCGCAAAAGCATGCACTGCAACCCCGGCAGGTCCCGGTCCGCCAACTCTTGGCGGACCTCTCCTCTGTGGGGCCTTGCCCCACATCCTCCTGAAAAGCGCGCACGAAACACTGCGCGCCGCCTTCTGGGGCCTGTCACTGGTCGGGCGGGGGGTCTCCTAACCTGCTGCCCGCAGGCCACAACGCACCCTGGACAGTCAGCCCCACTACCAACCTTGCTGACTGGCTATTCTCTTCACCACGGCATGAGCTATTCTCTTATACCTCACGCCGACACGAGAGAAGAGGAAGCATCAGAATAACCTGAATTTTAGCCAAACTTATATATATTATATTATTATATCTTATATTTATATTATGGCAGAACTTTATCGTTCAAAAATTAATAATCTACTTGGACCCGCAGTTAATAATGCAGACATTCAAATATCAAAGTTAGATCATGAAATTTAGAACGAAATTAAACAGTCAGACAAAATTCTGACATTTCGAAAATACTATTATGAAAATAATAAAATTTTCTGAAGAACTCTTTGTGGTAAATCCTTTAAACCACAATAATCAACTACAAAAGAAGATAAAAACCAAAATTAAAGTTAATAAAGAGAACATGGATTTACATAAATAAATGTACGAAACTCACCCAGTAAATAAACTTGAAGTGTATTACTAATATTTTTTGTTGACACCTTTATATTCCGAAGACAATGACTGAGTCAATGATTCAGCAAATATATTGTTTACCCCACCTTTAAATATTCAAGAAGCTTAAATTCAAAACGATAAGATTCAAAATGGCCTGATTTTTTTTTCGATGCAGGTAAATTAAAATGAGAAATGCTGCCTACCTGAACTGAAAGTGTAATTTTGCTTTTACGACGCTACAAATAATAAGGAAATGTTATTACCGCTTTTTATTCTAAGTTCGAAGCTGTAATTTATGAAATTCGAAGGAGTATGACGTCACTCATAATTCTGCGCGTGAGTCGACCACCAGGTATAATAATTTTGTTCCCACACTTGCACGGGAATAACGTCCTTATTTCTTAACTCAATTTATCGATTTGTTTTGTGAATTAGACAAATAAACAGAGCTATGAAATTATGTAAAAAAAAAGTAGGATATACATAGCTGCTAGTTACTACCGATCAACTACTGTTAGCAAAGTGAAAGGCTAATGGGATGGCTGATGCATGCGTGCTAGGACAGGTCAACTCAAACCTGCTATGGCACTTTCCAAAAAAGGCCATTCCAGACGTTGCCCTACATTGTTACACTCGCATAGTTTTTATACCACAATGTCTGAACTTTAAAAGAGGCCTTGATCTCTGAGTTTGTTTCTGCTTTTCTTCTCAGAGCTAGTCAGATAGGAAATGCCGGCGCCATATAGTCTTAAAAAAACATTACATTGACTTGTAAAAGTATCTGTAACAGATTTATTTACAGAAATAACATAAATATAACATCACGCCTGATATTCCCCGAAGGGCTCGGCAGAGTTGTTTTTAGTACACTCTCGTTTCGCCAGTTGTGTTTAAGTCCCATGTAATAGTGGGCGAGCCTATTGCCATTAACCGGGCACAAATCCAAGTTCCGGGCTGCTACTGAGAAATTCCTAATGGAAAAACCCAATAATAGTTTGCCCAAACTGGGGGTCGAACCCAGGACCTCACGGTCAACAGTCGCGCTTGCGACCACTAGTCCAACAAGGCAGTCAATTTACAGAAATAAAAATCATTTATCATTTATAACCCTGTTCTAATGTTCCCATATTATAATTAAAAGAGCCACCACGAGTGACGATACGGCCGGCATACCCGTTTTTTTTTTATCGTGACCGTATCCCACGGTGTTCCTCCTTTTGACCATCGGCCGGGGTCGCGGGTTTCGCCTAAGCATGCACCGCAACCCCGGCAGGTCTTGGTCAACCAACTGCTGGTTGTCCTCTCCACTGTGGGGCCCTACCCCACGACCTCCTGAGCGGCGCGGGGAGCACCCCACATCACCGGCGCACCAGAACACATGACACACCGTGACCACCCCGGGGACCAAACAAGCACATGGGCCCCAGACTGTCCGGCATACCCTGGGCAGTCAATCTCCCTACCAACCTTGCTGCCTGGATAATCTTTTCACGGCATGAGTTATTCTTGTATAGCTCTTACCGACACATTAGTATTTCATCACTGACTTACGTTTGATATTGTTGAAAACTGTTTTTGTAATAGTAGGTACTTTTTTATTATACTTGAGTTGGTCGCGTTTGGCCCTAGTCACACCTGATGGTAAGCGCAGGCAGGGTCTAAGATGAAGCACACGAATCCAAGGAATAGAGATATAGAGGGATTCCCCTATACCCCTGGCTCTCACAAACATACGACGGAACACAGCAAACTGCTTGGACTTTAATGTGAGGTGGTATCTAGCCAGGCGAACCGTATAGATCCTACCACCAAGCGAGCTGGGTTTTGTTGAATATTACAACACGCGTCTATTCCCAGCGTGTGGTGAGGAAATTTTATATTCTAACCCGTCCCCACACGGGGTAAAAAGGCTGCGTTCCGACGAGACGCGCCCGCTAAGCGCACGCCACGCGCGTCAACACCCGCGTCTAACTCGCTTTGAAATTTTTTGTATATAATTTGAGTCTTATAACACATCAATAGATCTCAAATTGCATTTATCGAAGCATGGCATGAGGCGGGCGCGGAGCGGGCGCGAGGCGGGCGCGAGGCGGGCGCGGGGCGGGCGCGAGGTGGGCGCTTGGCGTGTGCGGATGGACTTCGATAAATGCAATTTGAGATCTATTGATGTGTCATAAGATTCAAATTATATACAAAAAATTTCAAAGCGTGTTAGACGCGGGTGTTGACGCGCGTGGCGTGCGCTTAGCGGGCGCGTTTCGTCTGAACGCAGCCAAAGGTACTTGAATTCATAGTACATTTTTACTACACACGACAAAGAGCTAACACAATCCATCAACAAAACACAAAAGGAAACCACCACCCCTAAAACCGAGTCAATAATTGTCACCGATAATCCCGTTTTATCCTAAACAGGGTCCGTCCCTCAGGCCCGGGCAAGCCCGGACTTTATCTATTATGTAGCCCAACGGTCCCGGGCTATAAATAATTGATACCTCGTAACTAATTACGAAGATCTTTCATTAGTTCGCATTATCGCAGAGAGTTTAGGTCAGTAAATGAGCTGAGTGATTTGTAGGGCTGTACGGAATCGATGGGTTGTTGTCGATATTTGGATTTAGAAGTGGTGAACACAGCGGTTAAAAGCTTGATTACTGAGCGGGTGCGCCCACACGTCAGACTTTAAGAATACTTTTGCGGGTCAGAATTTGATTATCGCTTGCGTTAACGGTGAAGGAAAGTCACCGTGACGAAACCTACACACTTGAGAAGGCTCCAATAAGTTCTCGATCGTGTATGTTCTTTATGTCAGCGTGGTGGACTAAGGCTTAACACTTCTCATTTTGAAAAGAGGCCCGTGGCAACAGTGGGTGAGTAATGATTATGCTAAACATAAAGCTCGTGACCTCATGGCTAATTACCAACCGCGCGGATCATACGATTTGCGACGATAGACTGTGCTTGCCGCGGTTAGGTTGTGGATGGGTGACCGTTCGTTACACATCGGGACCCTTCCGTGCCTCGGAGAGCACGTTAAACAGTTTGTCCCGAGTTTCATACGAATTATCTATGACAGTCGATATGGGAAGTCATAAGCCTGAAAGTCTGATAACCGGTCTAACCTTAGGATATCGGCATTACCCTGTAACTGGGTTGTGGGGGTCTGATGGCATTCGCTCCGTGTAAAATACTGATATTCAGCCGCACCTAGTTAAACTGGAAGCTAACCCCAACATAGTTGAGAAAAGGCTAGGCAGAACAGCTCTCAGGCTGGAAGCGTTAAACGTTAGCTTTATTTGCTCACCGTTCACTTTATCCCAAGTCAACGAGGGTGTTACGACCGATAACCATCTTACTCGAAAGCCCAAGAAATACACAGGGCAGCACTACAGAGAAAGAGACAAAATATCTTGTTCCGAGCCTGATAAAACTGATCGATATTATTGAGGTCGATTGATCGGTATCGATAGATTGTTTTGTCACAACACTATTTGTATGTCCCATTGGAATTAGTTAACTGTTTGGATATTTTTTGTGATTTTTTTATTGCTTCCGTGGTTTCTTAGGGACGTCGGATTCCCTGAAAAGGTTCATGAATTAATCAGTGTTTCGGTACATTTATCGGAATTACGAGTAGGCATGTCACTCGGAATCCCCTCTGTATTAAATCGGAAACTCATCTTACAGCTATTTCACACAGAAACTGTTTACAGGACCCGTTTTAGGGGATCCATTTTTATTTTGGTAATAGCGCATGTAGTTGTATAAGCGAGTTCACATACACGACAGTATTCCGAATCCAGTAAAAAATACTGGTTCCGTTATTTTTATCGTATCCTGCCTGCCAGATGCGACGCAGCTGCCATTTGTTTAACTGATCCGTCGGTACAGATGTGAACAACACATCCAATACCGACGGATCCATTAAAACGGGTCCGCTGGGTGAACATAGCTATGGTTATTCGTGTCGTATGCTGTATATGTGTTTTGACGACATGTTTGGTGCAGTGGCTGAGCAATTGGCTTCTGCGCTACGGGTCGTGGGTTCGATTCCCGCACGGAACAAATATTTGTATGGCCTACAGATAATTGTTCCGGGTCTGGGCGTTTATGCATGTGAAGATTTCTGTCTGTAAACGCACCCACGATATAGGAGAAATCCTAGTGTGGGGCAACGTTTTTCTTAAAAAAAATATAGTGTGCTCGAGAATCAGCTCCAAGTACTACGAGAAAGAAAGGAAATTTTGGATAAATTACTTTAGCGTAAGTAAATACATAGTTCGTGGAAGCCGCCAAATTTTTCGCGCTTCATAAAAGAACTTTCCTCTATAGAGATAATTTTGGCTGAAATCCAAGGAGGTAGTATGAGAGAGTATGAAAGTCTAAATTCACTCTGTCTGACCTGGAATTCAAACTATGAAACAGCCCTATATCACTCAATGGTTAAGTTATGAAAACCATAAAAACTGCCTCGTTGGTCTACTGGAGGCAAGCGCGACTGCTGATCTTGAGGTCCAGGGTTCGATGCCCAGGTCGGGCAGTGTTATTGAATTTTCCGTGTGGAATTCCTCAGTAGCAGCACGGAGTTTGTATTAGTGTCCGGTTGATGGCAGTAGGCTCGCCTTCTATTACATAGGACTTAAACATAACGGCGAAATGAGGGTGTTTACTATACACGTCTGCCCAACCCTTAGAATACAGGCGTGATGTTGTGCTACCTATGTTATGTAACAACTGTCATAGATATTAGTACGATACTTGGAACCGACGGTTTAACGTGCTCTCCGAGCCACTGAGAGGTCTCAGTCTAGATGTGTACCGAAAGGTCACACGCCCACAAATTGACCGCTACAACGCAAATTGTTCGATCTGTGCGGTTTAATTTAGTACCATCTGGAAGGCTGGCCTGAATGCGGCTTCATAATTAACCACTACAGCAGATCCCACAAAGAACTCCAGAACAGAGCTGAGCAGAATTATTATCAACACCACTATTAACGTCAAAAACGAGCCCCCATTCACCACCCAGTGGATGACACACACAGTTGTGTAAGCGGTATATAAACAATAGTTATATAGCCATTTAGTCGTAATATCGCGCTCGTGCCTATGCGTGGACAGTAAAGCCCATAAACAACGGACTTCCGACATTATCTGGATGTGGTGTAAGGAATAAGCTGAAAGTGATTTTTAATAAGCATTAAATAGGGGATGCATCAAAAGAGCTTACATGAATGACAATATGACAATACTTAAGTACGTGCACTGCACCATGGGTAGTCAGGCCCGCTACCAACCTTGTTGACTGGCGTTGAGAGACAGAGAGAGAGAATAATAGGTATCAATTATTTTACGTAAGAATCTCTCTATATCACCATTCCTTGGATTCGTGTGCTCCATCTTAGACCCTGTCTGCGCCTTTATATCACCATTCTTTTTTCGGATTCGTGTGCTCCATCTTAGACCCTGTCCGCGCTTACCATCAGGTGAGACTAGAGTCAAACGTGACCAAGGCAAGAATAAAAATAAGAAAACAATGACTGTTTCATGCAGAATGCAGATATAGAGGAATTCCCCTATCCCCTCTGGCTCTGACATACACATGAAGGAACACAGTAAACTGCTTGGCACCGGAGTTTAAAATCCCCGTAAACTGCAGACTAAACTATCGACCGATAGTTGACCAGTTACCCTTTTATAAGGAAAACTAAATCGTTATAACGTCTGCACTTGCGTACATCTTCATACTGATTAAGAAACCGACTAAACTATCGGCTGACTTAAAGTATGTAGTTTGCGGGGGCTCTAATGTGAGAGTTGTAGCCAGGCGGACCGTATAGATCCTACCACAAAGCGAGCTGGGTTTTGTTGAATCTTACAACACGCGTCTGCGTGTATTAAGGACGTTTTATATTCTAGCCCGTCGCCACACGGAACGATTCACATACCTCATTAGAGAAGAGTATTTTGGCGCCGATTCCTTCTAAGCCACTACCATTTGCAAGACATAAACTTAATATTACCAAAAAGTTTTTACCACTATAGTTCGCTAACTCTTATGACACACGCCGTACTGATGTTTACGAGTGGCGGTAGTTATGAGCTGGGAGCTGGTACAATGTGTCATACACTATTTTTGTACGTAAAAACTATACAGCAATATGCTGGTAGAAACACTGTTGTACCATAATCAACAACTAACTTAGTGATCCTTCTTTTCTTTTCGTGTGGTTAATTACTAATCTGGTGTCAGAGTTTATGCCGCCCATGGGCCTTTGACTTGGCTTCACATGCCGTAGAAAAATATTTCTCAGGCTTCCTCGCGATGTTTTCCTTCACCGTTTTTAAGCAAGTGATAATTATACAATACGCATTTATGAACCCGAAAAGTCAGAAGTGCGTGCCTTGGGTTAGAACTCGAGACCTATGACTTGGCAGTCCGACGGTCACACCACTAGGCTATCACTGCTTTTTACTTAGTGATTACCATGAAGGTGTATGAGATGGAGACCATATTAAGAACACCTACTGAAAGTCGAAACATTTGAACATTTCCGAACTAATATTCTTCTATCTTTTTCTAAGTAGGGTATTTAGAAAGAGATAGGCTTCTAAAGTTAAAATCATCACGCCTGTATTCCCCAAACGGTTGGGCAGAGGTGTAAAGTAACACCCTCATTTCGCCGTTATTTTACAAGTCCCAATATAATAGGGGGCGAGCTTATTTCCATCAAACACAGCCACGGAGCCGGTCGTCCTTTCTGACTCCGCAGTCACACCGTTAATTCAGCCCTCATCAAGCTGTCGTATCCCTCCCAGTCCTCTCGCAAGCAACGCCCTAAGCCAAGATTCCAGTCCCCCCCTAGGGGACGCCCTTAGAGGTGTTGCTGCTAAGTAGTCATGATGTTACATAAAGTAGTTAGCTAGTTTTTAAGTTAAATATTAGTTGGAGACCCTTCAGGTCTCACCAATAACTGCCCGGTTACGTAGAAACGGTCCGCAAGACCATCTACAAGCAGTCGAATAGAAATAAAAAAAACAACCATCAAACGGACAGAGATCCAAACTCAGCGCTGCTACTGATGAATATAACTGCTACATATAAATGCTACAGATAACCCACAATAACACTTCGCCTGACTTGGGGTTGGACGCAGGACCTCACGATCAGCAGTCGCGCTGGCCACCACTGATCCAATGAGGTAGTGATGTAAAAATACCAAGAAAATAAGTTATATTTACAGTAACATAAATTACGATTCTAAACCACACATTCGTAGAAGACTTGAATAGAAAGTAGGAAAAATCAAGTAGGTAACGGTTACTGGAAACAGAAAGTTTTCTTTAGAAAAATATTATATTTTCTGTATTGCAAAGTAAACAGGATTTCTATGGAAATTGTAAACTTGTGTGTTTCTTACTTGGTTTATTATTTTTACACTCATTTACCAACTGAATAATGTTACATGTTTGCTATGCTATTATTTACAACTGTTAGTAGAATAGTTTATTTTCTGGTGAAAAGAGCTTCGTTGGTCTAGTGGTGGCAAGCGTGACTGCTGATCGTGAGGTCCTGGGTTCAATTCCCAGGTAAGGAAGTGTTATTGCGTTTTTCCGTGTAGGATTCCTCAGTAACAGCCCGGAGTTTGGTTTAGTGCCCGATTGATGACAATAGGCTAGTATTCTCTTACATGAGACTTTAATGTATCAGCGATTTGAGGGTGTTACTATACACCTCTGCCTAACCCTTCGGAGCATGGGAATACTGGCGTGATGTTATGTTTAAGTAAGATTAGCCAGCTATCAACAATGGTAGCGGGACTGAGGCTGGATTTAGAGCTCGACCGACGATGAGCGCTGACGTCGGTCGAGCATAGCTATATCAATGAAAACATACGAACGACTCAATCCAGCGCTGATGAATTACACACGTACAGCTATTTTCATTGATATCTACGCTTGACCGACGCTGCGACGTCAGCGCTCAGTGCAGGTCGAGCACTAAGTCTAGCCTAACTACCCAATGCGTGGGGCGGACGTACTTACCTACTTACAATCAACACGCGACGTGAATATCACACCAAGCCACGCTCTGTGTGACCAGGCCTTAAGTTTCATCACTTGTGGACGCACTTAAAATACAACGCCATCGGATCGGTACTCCGCAATCCAATTACAGACGAATACCGATGTCCTAAGGTTGGACTGGTTATCAGACTCTCAGGCTTCAGATTGTCCGTAGGGTCATGGGTCATATGACAAACAAGACCGACAGTTTAAAGTGCTCTACAAAGCACAGACCGTTCTAGATGTGTAAAGGACGGTCACCCAACTATGGATCGACCGGAGCAATTGCAGCTTAACGTCGCATATGATAGGATAAACCACGCCGTCGCTATTCTATCGTGACCCCGCCTACAATAGGTAATGAAAATCTGAAAAAACGAAAACAACAATATTTTTAGGTGGCTTTGGATTGAACTCAGAACCGCAGTTGCTTGCTTTGGTGCTCCACATATAACTGGAAAGCGATGACACTGATTTACCGAATACATTTTTACTTCCCAAAAAACTTCACAACCAATCAGGCAGCATTTGCAAGATGGACATACAGACAGACATTTTAACGGCGAAATAAAATGAAGTGCATAAGTAACAGCATTGGGCCAGCGTTGGGCAATAAAATCAGGATCGCGCCCACGGAGCGCGGAACGTGCAAACATCGCCGAAGTAGTGTATTGGGAACGTGGGCGGGATGGGTATGGTGCCAGTTTCAGAGATAAATATTATTATAATTTTATTTAATCATGTTTTCCTCGGGGCTTTCGTTCACTTTGCGTGACTATGGAAGCCTCATAGGTACATCCTATTTTATAGCTTAAATATAACATTATATAAAAAAATACATACATGTAGGAACGGAATGCGATGAGTGAATTACGATGCATAACTGGGTGAAAGAGATAAAGGATACTGAGTGGTAAGTGTGCGAGTAAGAGAGCGTATGAATGTTAAAGATGTATGATTCTGATGACGTGAAAGGTTTTAAAGAATGTTGGGAGTTAGACGTTCTATGGTCAGCTATTTTATTCCACTCCCGAATCCAACATGCATATAAACCAAATTATACTACTACCTATAAATATTAAATAATATTGTACATAAAAAAATCGACAGAGATAATTATGATGCAAGCTGTAGATGTAGGTAGTGATTTTAATTTTTGGATTGAATTAAAAGGAGAAAATATTCCGAGCCCAAAAAAGTTGCGATAAAGGTAGGAAGCTGATTAACAAGATGAGGAAAAAGAAGGAAAACTACTAGATTTCTGGACTAAGGCTGAAACCCTTCTCATTCTCACAAGAGGTTTGTTCTCGGCAGTGGAACAGTAATGGACTGATAAGGACCCAAGTGGAGATGACCTGGCAAACCAAGTTAAGGAATAGATGTGTTTATTGGCCGATTCCTATAATTTACCGAGCTTTATTGGTATTAAGATTAAGATTAAGATTAAATTAAGAGTCTTGTAGTACCAATAATGAAGCAAAGACCCCATAACTTTGCATAGACCCTCCCATACGTAGCTGTCATAGGTAAAACTAGCTTACGAGTCTATGTCCATACCCAGTTTGGGAATAAAAAACGCTACCGTTGGTAAGCAAACGATTCGTTTTAGGTTACAGGAACCCGGCATTAGACAAGTTCTACTTTTAACGTTATCCTAGCTTGCGACATCCGCTGTTTGCTTGTCACCCGCTAACACTGCGACCACACCACTTTACACCGTGTCCAACACTTTGTAGCATAAGAACTGAGTTTTTATTGCAACACTTGATCATGTAAATAAATTCTTGTATTTACTTGTTCTACTCACACCGCGAGCCGTTAAGCGCGATGGTAGAATAAAATCATTGTTTAATGTTGCAGATTGTACGGCTAAAGTTATGAAAAATAATAGGAGACCAACGTCGTGAGGGCCTGAGTTCAATTCCCAGGTCGGACAAAGTGCTATTAGGTTTTTTCGTGTGGATTTCCTCAGTAGCAGCCCGGAGTTTGGCTTTGTGCCAGGTTGATGGCAATAGGCTCGCCGCCTATTACATGGCATTTAAAACATTACGGCGAAATGAGGGTGTTACTATTCACCTCTGTCTAACCCTTCGGAGAATACAGGCGTAATGTTATATTTATAACGCGTTAAAAAAGCCTCCGTCAGCTTACGTACAGCGCACCCTGGGCAGACAGCCTCACTGCCAACCTTGCTAACTATCTAATCTTTTCACCACGGCATATTATAAGCTCTTCTGGTATAGCTCGTGCTGATACGATCGAAGAAGAATAGAAGAGTTGTTTAGGGGCCAATCAAGTATTACGTAAGCAGAATTATAGTAATTTTTGACCCACCCCTCCCCCTTGTCAGCAAAAGTAAGCAAAGCTCTTACCTCGCCTCCTATACTTACGTAAAAATTGGTGTATATTTTTTTAAACTGATCAGGTTTCTTTATTGTTATTCATGAGCAGCAGTTTTTACCTAATTCTAGAAAAATAAGTAAATAAATAAAAATTGCTGACGTAATCATCATCTAGACACCCCCGTCCCCCATGTCATCAAAAATAAGCTAAGCAAAGACCCCCTCACCCCCCTTTCATGCTTACGTTATGCTCGAATGGCCCCTTATGATTGTGCTATGATATAACAGTGATAATGTAAAAAAGAAAGCAACGTCTTTTCACGGATGATAGAGATAAAGTTTACTTGAAGCTGTTAATCACTGATTACGCTGCCTGCTCGATGAACGATGAAGAACTGAATAACACAGTCACAACCCCAAAAAAGTTAAATCTGGACTGACATACAAGACTGTCAAAGCGTATTACGTTCGTTTGACGTATTATATCATTCAGTACCACCAGTTACTTCTTCTTCTTTTTCTTCTTCCTGCCCTCATCCCACACTAGGTGGGGTCGGCACAACATGTATTACGTAAATCCATGTTGTTAGAGGTTTTGGCTAATTGTTTTATGACCGGCCGTCTGCCTGACGTCAACCCTCCTTGGGAATACTCGTTGCGTTGTCGCGCGGGTGACCCAATGTGCTTGCTGATATTATGCACTGGGTTCCAAAATGATAAGCTTGTCAATCTTATTGTCGATAACTAAGTAGACTATGTTCTTCTTGGTGGGGTATACTTGAAGTTCCTCGACCCACTAATTCAGTTTTGCTAGGGACTTATAACTTATACCACCAGTTACTTATAACCATTTAATATTCATAAACCAATTTCACTAATAAATGCTAAACTATTTTACAAAACTCACTCCCGTCTCGTATATCGTAATGATGGTCACTTCGCTAACGATATATCTTGGGACAGACAGATGGACACCTCGTAAATATTGTTAAAGACAAGAACGCTAATTGCTTCGTACGTCGATCCTATTTTCAATGGCTGTAGTACATAAATACTGTGGTACGCGTACCGAGTTCTTGTAGAAATAATTTACTAAACCCATGGGTTTTAGAAAGTTGGTCAATTTAATTTGTTCTCAAATTTCATGGCAACGAATGTCATTGGTCGATCATAATACTAATAACCATAACATCATGCCTATATTCCCCGAAGGGATGGGCAAAGGTGTGTAATAAAACACTCATTTCACAATTATGTTTAAGTCCCTTGTAATAGGGAGCGAGCCTTTTGCCATCAACCGGGAGGCAGTTACTAATACTAATAACCAATCAAATCAATTGACATAATATGAATGCTGGTTAGTTAAATATTGCTTTGACTAGCCTTTTAGAAATGGGGGTTAGTATACTATAAGAGCACGAGTCATAACTGCTTCGTCGGTGAGGTCCTGGGTTCGATCCCCGGTCGGGCAAAGTATTATTGAGTTTTTCTGTTTGGAATTCCTCAGTAGCAGCTCGGATTTGAATTTGTGACCGGTTGATGGGCCATTCTTCGAAAAATATTAACAAAAATTGAGAACGTCATTAGCATCATCCCAAAGTTAAGAATGCAGATGTTTAATATTATAATTATGATAATGAAAACTGAAACTGTACCGCTGCAGTCAAGCAATAAGACAAGAATAAAAACAATCTGACAATACTATAAGGTTAACAACCCGGGAGAAGAATGATTTGTTAAAATAATGTTAAAAAATTTCGAATATTCGCCCTGATGTCAATAAGCTCGCCCGCTATTACATGGGACTTAAACATAACGGTGGGATGAGGGTGTTACTATACACTTCTGCCCAACCTTCCGGAGAATACAGGCGTGATGTTGTGTCAAGATCACGCGTTTTTCACGGTGAAGATGGAGATATTATTAGGCGGGCAATCCGCAAAATGGATGTTGATAGTGTTCAGACTTTGGTTAATATTGCAAATAACGTTCACATAATAGGTAGAGTATAATTTAATTCTATATCAGACCTGTCAATGATTCCTGATGAGTTAGACACGGTTTAAATTACAACAGTACTTATAAGAGTGCTTGCACACTGCATTCAATCGAAATCCGAGAAAATACGATCTGTTATATATTTTCTTGTATTTTTTTTACTTTTTTCTACCTTTTCTCAAATCTCCACTTTGCCCTGTCTCCAACACCCCCGTTGGTTAAACAAAGCTAGTTCTCCTTCTTTCTTTTCGTGTGGTTAGTGACTAACCTGGTGACAGAGTTTATGCCGCCCATGGGCCTCTGACTTGGCTTCACATGCCGCCGAGAACTATCTCTCAGGCATGCATTTCCTTCACCGTTTTAAGCAAGTGATAATTATACAATACGCACATGAATCTGAAAAGTCAGCGGTGCGTGCCTTGAGTTCGAGACCTATGACTTGGCAGTCTGACGGTCACACCACCAGATGCTGCTATAATAAAAATATTTATTTAGCTTAGGATATAATAATATCAATATTTTGTTACCTCAATACGAATAGAACACGCATTAGAAAGTACGTCACACGCCTATTGGCGTTAGCTCTGCGAAAACCTATACAAGCCACGTCCATGCAAATCACTCACGCCACCTGAATATCATACGCACTTATAGGAGTTCCAGAGGGAATATCCAGGAGTATTGGAAAATGTAGAATAAATGCCGTGGAAATGCGTTCCTTGCGAAGTATGTGCGGTGTAACTTTGAATGATAGATTGAGAAATGATGAGATTAGACAAAGTTGCGGTTTAAAAGATGATGTAGTGACAAACATTTCAAGGAGTATGCTTAGGTGGTTTGGTCATGTTGAGAGAATGAGTGAACGGTGATTAACAAAAGGAATTTATAAGGCGGATGTCAATGGAAACGCTGGTAGAGGACGTCCTAGAAGGACATACATCGATGTTATTGGTGATGTCCTTTACAAAGGTCAGGTGCGTAGTACTCTCCACCGGCGTGCGTGTATGACAAGATCTATGAATGTGGATGAAGTGAAAGGGGTATGTAAGGGTCGTAGCATGTGGCGTTCTATAGTTTCTGCCTACCCCTATGGGAAAAAGGCGTGAGTTTATGTATGTATGTATTAGAAAATGTGCCGCCAGTCAAATATGGGATTACGTCGTGTATTCACTAGGAAACAATGTTCCGGATACAAGTTGCAGATAGTTTTTGAAACACCAGGTAAATGTTTTTAGAAATATTTCGGAGCTTTGCAACATAAAACTGTCAGTATTGTTTACCGTAACATGGATCAATATTTCAGAAACATGTAGATTTTGGTTTCTAACATAACATCACGCCTTATATCCCCCGAAGGGTACAGCAGATGTGTTCTTAGTACACCCTCGTTTCACTAGTTATGTTTAAGTCCCATGTAATAGGGGGCGAGCATATTGCCATTAACTGGGCACAAATCCTGACTCTGGGCTGCTACTGCGAAATTCCTAATGATAAAACCCAATAACACTTTGTTCGACTTGGGGATCAAACCCAGGACCTCATGCTGAGCAGTTGCGCTTGCGACCTGTAGACCATCAAGGCAGTCAACTAACCCTGTTTATAAAGAAATATGAAAACATGGCTTTATTCTATTATCACATTCATTGGTTTTACAATGGCAAGCAGGAGTGTGGGTGTAGTGTTCTTGGATTCTACACCAGCTTTTGTTATTAAATGAATGGAGCATGCTTCGTTAATTTAAAAAGGAAGTATTGGCTCATTATTACCTGAAATCCATCTACCATCTACGTAAACTTTCGCTGGTCTAAAGTTCGATGTCTCTTTCTTAAATTTTTATTTACCTGTTTTAATATTTTTCTAAAATTTTTTTAAGATATTTTCTTAGTATGTCTTTCTAGGTGGATGCCCGCAACCCCAGAAACCATTACAACCATTTAAAAGAAAAATAAGAGTATTTTAAAGGCCACCCTTGTAATCTGGATTTTCATAATACAATTATTGTTATACTACGTGCATTAGATGAAGTTTGCTGTTGTAGAGACAGGTGGGGAAACCTTCAAGGTTCTTCATTATTAAACATCAAAAGATAATCCAAGTCTAACAGCTTTGGCGGGAAACTCAATTAGTCATGCTCCGTATTTCTATTTGATTTGGTTATGAAAAGAAATCATTAACCAATAAAATGATAACTCTCCTAAATGACCAAACAATGATTTCTTCATCAGTCAAATAAACCAAAATTGAGCCGCGCTATCGAGCTAGTTACAGCCCACATAAAACAATTATCTCAATTCCAAAGCAATTTATCATAAAATTGCTTTATCGTCTTCAACAATTAAATAAAATTGGCCGCAATTCGGGCCAGTGAAGACATCAATTCATTAATAGTATAAAATGATAGGGTTTCTGACGCCCTAGGCGTCTCTAGTCGTCGGCGCCTCTCGGTCGAATGCACTCTAAATCTCCAACCTGCATAGACAAAACCCCTACACTCTGATGCAGCCATTTCCCACCCCACCTGAGCATCCGTCCCTTTCTACTCCCTACAATCTCTCACCTATCCCGTTTACACCTCGAAATTACATTCGGCCGTTGTCGTTTGTACTCGGATGCAATAGCCGGTGTGGCTCACAGCTAAACATGATTTCAGCCAGTCGCTTACCGGCCGTCGAAGGAGGTGCATCGCTGCCGGCCGCCTTTCCCGCGTCCGAAACATCGCACCGGTCCGGCTTGTTTGTATAGGGATGTTTGTTCCCAGATAGTGCGCCCCACAAACCCCGAATGGAGGGATTCCTAGTGTTGTGAGACTAAACGTGGACGTAATCGGAGTATATTGTGAAAGTGTTGTGTCGTTTGATGGTCAGTTACGATGTTGCAATATACACGGTAGACGGATGTGGCTAATGCAGTTAGATCTGTTTGATTGGCAAAAGTAAACATGTGTATGACAGACGTTATTAAAGCTATGTTGCTGTCTGCCGGCATCGTTTTAATGGAACGTTTATTACAAACGGTAACGGAAACGTGCGATGATTTAGTTTCAGCGAAATGTTATGACTTTAACGTTTAGTGGAACATGATATTACCGGGGAAACGATGCTTTGAAAGCATAAAACTTTACGATGATTAGTCTGTAAAATGGCGAACAAATTAAACCGACTGTTAAATATTAAAATAGATTGAAAGTAATGTTTGAAGTAGATGATGAGGAAACAATTGTATAACTAATTGATTTAATTTATTTAAAAAACCATGTGGGCGGAATAAAAGATAACAATGATCAGGCAGTTTTATGTTGAACAAGCAACAAAACAATTCATTATAACAATAGAGTATTGTTTGTGATTGAGTTTGAGCTTTTTTTGTTAGGAAATCACTTTTTTATTATTTGTGTACAAGCAAGCGTGGATAATAATTTCAGTGAGCAAGACAATACTCCACGCGTTAATGAAACAATAGATAATTTGGGTTTAGTCAATGTGTTTCTAATTGGAGTTCATAGTTTAAGTAATCATGAAATTATTATGAATGAAAACATTAAACTTGGAACTTACATTCTATAATAAAATAGTCACTTAACTTCCAGTTGGTATTGAAATTCAACATGAATTGAAAAGAAGTCTTTCTTTTAAAAGTTTTTCTAAAACTCTACGTTATTAAAAAGAACTGCTTTTAGAACTTGGTTTCAATTACACTCGTTCCAAGAAAGTTTTGCGAATCAATCTCCCACTACATAATTGCCTAAGAAAACGGTTCGAAACCAAATAGATTTAGAGCCAACATTTTTTAAAAGAAAACCAGAAAAGCTGATGCTATAAACAAAATACAACACAAAGTCCAGTCGAACATTTCATGCACCCACGCATCGTGAGACCATCAAATTGACCATTTTATTTTTACAGTTATAATTGAGACAATAACGACCAATGACAGTTCTTTGATACTTACTGAAGATAAACACAAAGTGACAGAAGGATAACGTTTGCAATAATTCAACACACTTTGGAGAAATTTGCAAAACATTCAAGGAAATATTTTAACATGTGAGTACGTGGAACATGTCTTTTGCTTTAAGAGAGTATTTCTCTCGTTTTAAGTTAAGCTTTGGAGTGGATAGCGAAAATGCCAACCATTTCAATATTTAAACTTCATTAGTGTCTTCTCTAATTTATAAAGCTATTTTCTGGGAATCTTATGACTTACAAAATTCTTGTTAGAATTTGCAACTATTTTCTGCTCAAGCTAGACTTTATTTATTATTATTTTCAATCCAAGCTTATCGCGTTAATCACTCCTAATGGCTGAAGCAAAGATGCAATTAATGCCAAGGAACTAATCAAAAACCAGGGTTGCATACATTGTGAATTTTTATTTTATTATTTATAGCTACGTCTAGCGCGGGAAAATAAGCAGCTGATTTTTCTTACTTCATTCTTTGTTCTACTTTTCCACCTCTAGCAATTAAGCTATTTTAATTTGATGTAATTTTTCTCCTATCTACGTATATTTCATTTTCAAATTATTATGTGGGTTTCTCTTTGGGTCGCTGGATATTTTCACACATCTCTTATATCATTTTCTATAAAATCCTCAATGATTAACACGTTGCCTGACTTTGAATGTATCGTTGACACAAAACTTTTGGGAAATTAAAGCTTGGTCTGCTAAAATTATAATTTACGTTGGGGTAACTTATTTTAGGAAATTTAACATCCAATAAATTTAATTGAAAGGAAATTATTTATCCATAGACAGCAATTAGTGAGATACTCTGGATATTTATTGTATCCGCCGATGCGAAAATACAAATTATGAATATTAATTCGATCATTCATGGCCTTAGTCATAATTATCGAGGCTATGATTAAATATTATGATGAAATTATGAAAACGATGCTACATAGTTTGGTGTTGAGAAATTAGAGGTGATTGTACTCAAAAGTGAAAATAAAGGTTTATAAAAAAATTGGTCATTGTTCTAAATTTTTGACCTATAAACAAATGAAGCCAGGGTTCTTATAACATGGAATGTAATCTTCAGTAAACTGTAAACTGAGACTGTTAAAGACTACAGTCAGTCGTGGCGATCGTGATCGTAGATATAATCAAAATTACAAAAAATGCCAAATATTTTCTAGTCCCTTACGCCAATTGAAATTTCAAGAGTCGAGTTAATTGTTGCCGACATCCCTCAATCCTCTGAAGGTATACGGAGGTAATATCATTATGATGTCTCAATTCTATATTTTATCATTATCTGTGATAGCAGGCTTAGCATCGGTAAGAATCGGGGTGCCCTTGATGATGATTGTTTCAAATGACACCTCCGTGTATTTCTAGAAGATGTAGATACTGCAACGCTTTCTGGTAAATGTACTCCATTTCCCTTATTCGATTTTTCCAACTAGTGCTTAGGCCAGCACGATATTTCCATACATGGTTTTAAGCGTTGCCAATACTTGTTTTCGCACTGCCTGTTATTTGACCTAGCTTTTGCTTATTTTCATTTTAGTTCACCTAAAACATGAGGTTGGAATACTGCCGGAAGGTGAAGTTGAAATGCTTTGAATTCTTTTGTTAATGAACGCTGAGATAAATATTTTAAAACGTTTCTTAAGGAAACTGATTTTCACGACGATATTAACTTGACTTGAACATTTTAAAACTACTCAAAGGAGACTTATATTTTACTTATTAATATCATGAACCTTATCCTGGATTTTTTATTATACTTCTGTGACACATTCTCTTCGTAAATTAGTGGTTTACTTATTCTGTGCTTTAGTGAACAAAACAGTATTTCTGTGGTCAAGCAAAAAATAAAGTAAATTAAAAAAAAGAACATCTTGAACTACATACGTTTATCTCCGTCCACGTCTAATTGGAAAAAATAATGTTATCAAAGCACTTGATAACGCTTGCTCCAAATACTCTTAACATTGATCGAAGTGTTCGTTTTCTTTTATCACACATAGTGTAGAGTGTACACGAGCTGAAAGTTGTACCGTAATGACTTTTGCTTTGCTCCCAGACTTTAACCATTCAAACTGAATTTTCGGATTATTTAGCAGTTCACTTTACCGTATTGATTCATTCTGATATGCTCACTTCTTTTTTCAATGATTGCAAAAGCCTTACAACTTAAGATATAAATAAAAAACAGGTAAGATTCTCGATGTGGTTTTAAGAATACCTTTGTATATTTTCGGTCCTTTGAAATCACAGTCCATAAAATTCATCGTCACCTGAAAATGGAAGATGTAGCTAAAAAGATGTAATCGATTTTTCAAATTTCAGAGGGTTTTATTAGAGATTTATTTTCGTTGGTCTAGTGGTGGCAAGCGCGACTGCTCATCGTGAGGTTTTGGGTTCGATCTCCAGGTCGGACAAAGTGTTATTGGGTTTTTCTGTGTGGAATTCCTGAGTAGCAGCCTGGAGTTTGAATTTGTGCCCGGTTGATGGCAATAGGTTCGCCTCCTTAGACCTTGGACTTAAACATAACGGCGAAATGAGGATGTTACTATACACCTCTGCCCAACTCTTCTGGGAATACAGGCGTGATGTTACGATGACAAAAAGATTTTTGCTCAGCAGCTATAATCTATATTATTTCTAATAACAAATCAACTCGCACAAAACGACAATCATAAAATTAAACATCGATAGCGTAGTATTACACACTTTTAGAGTCGGTTAAAGTTGTAGCTGAGTCTGATAAAGATTTATTTGCAATTAGACCATGGACCGATAAATTGCTTCGTCTCCTTCTGAGTTTTAGCTTGTACAAGACTGCGAAGTTTCCCTCCGTTAATTTTTACAACTTGGCAAGTTTTCCACAAGTACATCTACCAAACTTACTTCCGAGTGGTATTCAAAAACAGTTTGTCTTGAACTTGTTAAACGAGTACTCATTTTGAAAAGATTAATGGGAGATTTAAGTCCAACAGTGGGTTAATAGTCATTGAATGATGATAATAATGAACATTTCAATAGCGACATTGAGTCAAAGTCAAAAATAAAAATTATAGTATCTAATATAACTATGGGACTTCATGCAAACATTTTCTTTTTCTTCTTCTTGTGTCAGTTCCTCACTGTTGAAGATCGTGATTCCTTTATGATAACGGTCTACGCCTCATGGTGTCAAACCTGGTACCCTCATCTATAACCATCTTACATTTTCTTTAAAGTGCTTGCTATAAAATTAATTGCCCGTTTTGGCATTTATGTAAAATCGTCTGATTTACTTGTGTTATTGCTATTTATACTTAAGTTTTTAAGTTTTGTAAGTGCACATCTTTTGTAAACCAAGCCTTTATTACTTTCGGGAGTCATATCTACTTGTGCAAGACATGTGCGTCGGTGTGTACTTCGCTTAACAGCATAGCGGACCGACTTGGAGTTTGATGGACGTGGCACGATCGCGATGCCATTATATCGTTTTGTTAACCGAAGTTTTTTGGATCTTCATGCTTGGTACGCGGCAGTAGGCAGAGGAGCATGTACATTTGGCATAGTGCGGCAGTTGAATACGTGTGGAAATATTTTTAGGCTCTGACGTTGTCAGTAGAATATCCTTACTAATATTAAATATACTGCTAGCTCGTGGCTAATTACCAACCGCGTGGATCATACGATTTGCAAGGTTAAGATGCGCTTGCTGTGGTTAGTCCTTGAATGGGCGACCGTTCGTTCGAAAATCACGTTAAACAGTTAGTCCCGGGTGTCATACGACAGTGAACGTCCTTGAGTTCTTTTTTAAATAAAATTGTGTAAGAAGTACTATATGATTTTTGTTTTGTTATAGCAAAATATTATCGGATTTCATTGTAAAACTTCTTCTAATTGGAAGTTAGTGTCACTAGTGCCGTTCATATCTATCTAGATAAGCTACTACCGTACTATAAACATAGGCACAGAAAGCTAAGGCGCAACCTTAACTAGCTTTCACCGCTTTCCTAGTCTTCTCTACGCAAATGCGCCAATACTGGAATATGTAAACACTATCGAGAAATCTAGATAGGTACTTAGGCAAAATAGTAGGTATCTGTGAAGTTTCTTACCCATTCCTCTCGAAGAAATCTACGTTTTTGAACGTGGCAACTCAGGTCTTGACAATTCAAAGGTGCTTATAAATGTACAGCTTTAATGGCTTTTATAATGTAGACCTATCAATGTCAAATATTTAATCGAAATATCAATGTCTAATACATTAGTCAGTAATTTATTGTGTGTTGTAAAGCTAATTAAATTACACTATACCTAATATTGTAGTTTAATTATATTTATTCAGCGACTTCTGTTGCTGACTGTACAAAACAAAGTTTTAAGAGATCTACACTTGCGGTGGCGCCAACTGGTGTCCATTTTAGAACTACTCAATAACGACTGCTTTTATTATTTAAGCACAGTATAGGAGTTGACTTTGAATTTGGATAAACAAGAACCTGACTATCTTCATCTTCATCTGTCTGTATAGTATACAGAGAAACTGACTGACTGACCGATCTATCAACGCAAAGCCTAAACCACTGGGGCAAAAATTAAATATTTTGACAATAGGTACCTTTTATAACTTAAACATGCACTAGGAAGGATTTTTGAAAATTTTACTCCTAAAGGGGTAAAATAGAGAATAAAACTGTGGCCAAAAGGTGGTATATTATATAGGTGCTATGATATACTATAATATCTTTATCGTGAGTATATCATGTATAAATTGTTGATCAGAATGCTATCAATAATTTTACGTAAGTAATAACAAATAAGGTTTGTTTATTTTGTTAAAATCAATAGATAAGAATGGTTTGCTGTGTTGATATAAAACCGAACTAGCGGTTAAAGCATTGGAATGACCTTCAAAAAGTTAAAAAGTTGCAATCATAGCCATTAGAATTAGCGATTTGACTGGTGGTTAGCAATGATAGCCTAGTGGTGTGACATAGGTCTCGAGTTCGTACCCAAAGCACGCACCTCTGACCTTTCGGATTCATGTGCATATTTTATAATTATCACTTGCTTACAAACGGTGAATGAATCTTGATAGCATGTGAAGCCAAGTCAGAGGCTCATGGCGGCATAAACTCTGACACCAGGTTAGTCACTAACCACACGAAAAGAAGAAGAAGACTGGTGGATTTTAATATGAACAATGCAATTCTTAATAATTTATTTAATAATATTATGATCTGACATTTACAAAATATATTAAGGATTCTTAAAGGTAGTTCAAAGCCGTGCTTCAATCCTATTTTGGTTGCATTGCAGTTTCGTGTTCAACGCGCAAGATGGCGTAATCTTCGCCGTTCGAAACCCAGCTCACGCTCACGATTAGAATTTATTATTGACTGGTGGATTTTGTAGCAAGGACTTGCATCATAGTCATTTATATTATGGAGTACCTGTCAGTTGTCATTATCAGAAAAGCTAGCCTTTTCATCAGTGTTGGGGTCGGCTTCCAGTCTAATCAGATGCGGTTGAATACTATACTTTGAATACCGCAAAGGTACAAATTTATTGAGCATGTGTAGCCGAACTAAGCAAACCATATATTTTTATTTTAAAGGCTGAATATTATCAGTATTTTATGAGGAACGACTGCTGACTGGCTTCTGCCAATCAACTAGTGACGAAATCGAAAGAAATACGCCTTAATGTTACAAAAAAGTGAAAACAGCTAAAATGTAAAGCAGTAGCCTGCGATAGGTCCATATGGAAAATAGCCAAACTGGGAATTGATAAATTTCCAGTTTGGATTTTCCCATGTGCAAGTGACGAGTGAGAGACAGAGAGAGTGGTCGAGCATTGAAATTAATACTAGTCCACATAGTATGAAATGATACGTGAAAAAAAAAACAAAACGAAGTGAGTTACAACATACATACATATTGTTAGGTTAAACCATATTCTAACATGTGCAAGTTTGACCAAACATCAAAGGCATTTTCCGAATATCCGCAGCAACCACAAGCTCTTTGAAAACTTTTATATTTCACGTTTTATTGCAAAACCACTCCATCTTTCTGAAGGATTCGATCCTGAAGCCACAGGTGCTTCCAAATCTGACCTTAAAAGAATTTTCTATATTTTATTCAGAAGCATCCGAGTATAAATAATAGATCGGCCATATTGAGATGAAACATTCAGAGGATGCTGGTAAAAAATGGATGTTATATCGGCTCCTTTTCATTTAAGATCATTAGAGATCGGAAGATGAAAAATATAAAATAAAAGTCCGTTCATTGTAAGCTTCCGAGTTTCTTTGAAAAGGATATTTTTTTACTTATATTTATGTTGGGTCATATTGAGGTGCAAACGGAATAGTATGGTCTTTTTTAAAGAGGTCTTGGCTCTGATGAACTTTTAAATAGGTTTAATTCGAAGAAGTCTTATAATGTATTACAGTATAATATAATAGTTGACAGAAATAGGAAAGTGCAACACAAACGAATGCTAATGTTCTTAAAATAGCATGTGTAAATACTACTGGGCAACATATTTATAAGGCCAAAAGTTATTATCCTTTAGAATACAGGGAACTTTTACCAACTGTCGAAGTAGATAAAATTGAACACCCTTCACAAACGTGACACCTCTCCCTCCTTGAATCCCTTCAAAATCCTCAAAAACTTTTTAGACCTGGTTCGGGACTATTATCAAGTTGAAATGCGGCATATAAGATTTATAAGGAGTTGCCTGTCAGTAAGTCGTGCTCGATCTCCCTGTTAGGATAAATGTAGCGACACGTTTTGAATAACATTAAGTTAGTTATTTCAAAGTTGGTCAGATCCAACGATTATGCGTGCCAGCCGAGAATTTAAATCCGATACTAGCTGAAATATTGCTTTCGTGTCTTGATGATGTGATGGTTTTTCGAAGCTGGCGTTTGAAATTGCTAAGTCGCTGATCTGATTGGAGATCAGTTGCTTTTTATTTGTGAGTGGTTTAGATAGATTGTTATTGGCTTGAATAGGCAGGTCTAGCACGACCTAACGTGACAACACACGACTGACGGATATTGTTGATACTTGAAGAAAATGAAATGAGAAATCATTTACGACAAGTGTAAGAAGACATTTGCTCAGCGCGGTATCTACTGGTTAAGAGTGTAATAAGCACGATAAAAATCCAGCAACCTTATTTAAAACAACCTAAAATTGAATTTTCATTGAACTAAGATATCTGTACTGAAAGCAACGTCAGCGTAGAAGTTCACATTGAAGATAAAACGGCGACATGGCATCGCCACTTTGAATAGATAGCACGAGACAGGGTTGGCAAAGTAATAATATAAAATAATTTATTGCTCTTAGGAGAAAATGACTATACTCAGACACAATTATTTTAATAGTTTATTCAATTTGCTGTTTATGCTTTCTAAATTTCAAGGCGATTACTTGCAAAAAGAGTGCCTAGGATTCCCTTTACCATTTATTCTCTAAATATACATAAATACGTGACGTACACACTGACTTGAAACTGAATATAGACAATTGTTTAGGAAGCCTCCAATACCAGGAACACCTCAATTAAATATCCTATCTCTAGCTACCTTTGTTTCGAAGAGGAAACCTGTAGTAGGTCATCTGACACATAGGAGGGAAGGGGAATGTAAGCGTTTAACTCACTCAAAATCTTCAGAACATGTTAGAAGATGGTCTTCAAGACCTCGAATGGAACGCACCGGTGCTTTTCCTGTGTGGAGCCTAAGCACGTCTCGGGAAGACAGAATCACCTCATCCGAAGCTAATAAGGCTTACATACGCATAAAATTAAGAACCCAAAATTTGCGAAGGCCATTCAAATGGCTCACTGAGTTTTTAAAGTGTGATAACCCTGGCTAGGATAATGACGCGAGCCTCGAATGAGGCCGGCCAGCCATTAGGAAGATTTAACTCGTGATTACTGAAGCCTGGACGGTAATGCGAGAAAGGGACGATTAAATCTAGTTTGGGTGTTTAGACTTGAAGATAGTGATTATTTTAACGCCATTGTTTGGTTAAACAACTGAGAGTCAATGGGTGAATTAAATAGGATTATCTAGGATATACTTTTTATTGGTAATGGGTTTTCTTCGATAATTAATAGAGTTAAGGTTGACATCTTTCTCGTGACCTTATATTATGCAAATGCTTTGAATACAAGTTTCAGTTCGTAATAATATTTATGAACATCATCAACAACTTATTGCAGGCCATTATTAAAGGAATAGACTTCGGACTCAGGTGGGTCGATGCAAGGAAAACCATAGATAATTCCAACTTGGAGTGTAGATGTGGTGCTATTCCGCAAACGATGGGTCACTGAACATCATCTTATGCCTGTTTTGACGCCTGCATGCTAGAGGCACTTATGAACGTTACTGAAATTTCTGGGCTGACCCAATTGCCATCAACAAGCTAAGAAGAAGACTTGTGGTCTCCCAAAAGCGGAAAAAGTCTCATCAAATTAGTTTGTATACTTATTCCGTGTTCATAAACGTTAATTACAACGTTAATGTCAACACAAAGAAGGAAATCCTTGCGAGACCCATTCATTAAAGATAGTGCGAGTATGCGTAGGCAGTGCTACCTTCCAATTAAGGTATAAATACCGCAAAGTAATACTTCTAGTATGACTAGTTTACAACGATGACTAACTCATTCAGCTATCTTTATAGTTTGATAAACTGAATGAAAGTATCGAGACAATCGCGTCTGTAATTATTGGAGGGTTTGCAGGTTTGCAGGTATCATGGAAAACCCACAGATCATCGTTTCTCTGGATAACTGTATTGAGGTAGTAGACCTCGTCATTTATCGCGAAATTTCCAATCCCACCCCCACTGTTGAACATGGGCCTCCCAATGTCCGCCATAATTATTGGTAAAAGAAAAAATTGCCTTAATAACCACTATGCTTGGCAGACGATTTAGTGAGCAGTTTGGTGTTCTTAGCAGACGGTTTCTTCTAGTTATCACTACAAAGCGTACTTCCTAGTGATAAAGATAAACTAAACACGATGAAAAATTTCACAAATCATAATCAAATTTTTATTTACCTGTCATATCATTTCAAAAAACTTGTAATAAAAACCCATGGAAAACCACATAATTTACAGGGAAGAAAACCTCGAGACGATAATAATCCCATTTCGCATTTCATAAACAAAGTTTGAGAGGATCCGAAAGCGATCTTAAAAGTAAAGTTAACTTAGACGCTGACGTATGTATGATTACAACGTTCTCCAAAGTGTCTGATAACTTCGTCTTTCGTTTTGATGATAAGGAAATTAAGTATCTTTACCGTCATATTCTCCGAAGTAAATGTGAAAATTTTGATAACCTCCATGCATATCCTACAAAAAAGTAAGTAAGTCGAAAAAATCTGCTGTAGATTCGAGATGCACTGATAGGCCATCAACCAAATACTCGGTTAGATAAATAAGTTACTAAGCTTATTATGTAACTTTTGATAAATCTGGTTTTATACCATAATAAATCAAAATTTCCAAAACCATCTACCTTCTTATATTGACCGTACCACTTCTAACAGAAATGAAATTCATAACACCCTTAAAAATGCTAAAACCATACGCAGAATCGAACCTTTAACACAAAACATTCTCATCCAATTCTTCAACAGCGCCATCATCATATACTCTGAAGATGGACGAGTAATTTCCGAGTTTGGAAGTTTCAAACGACGTTACTTAAAAGTTTCCATCATATTTAATGAATCAACATCGGGAGTTATATTCTCTTTTTTTAATTTTGAAGCTTTATGTCTCTCAATGGACTCGGTTCTAACTTCCTTGTGGGTTTATTAAATATGAATGGGACGGTTTTCTCTTTGAGCTGTCGTAATTTCAAGTTATTTCAATATGAGGCATGGGTACACCACATTTTTATTTTTGCAAAATGTGATAATCGCCATGGTCATGTGCCTAGCAGGGCTCTTATACAAATTTTAATGGTTTAATATTTCGTTAAGAACCTTAATTAAGTACTATAAAATGAATATTCCATCGTCAAGTGATTTTTGAAAACAGGCCATTTGACTTTGAAAACGTATCATCTACCTTCGTGGTTTAACATGATTATGCAACAGTGTATAATTTCATTCACTCTTTCAACTCATAGATCTAGTTTTGCTTTATTTTTTATGCCGGTATTAATAGAAATAACATAACATTACGTCTGTATTCCCCGAAGGGTTTGGCGGAGGTGTTCTTAGTACACCCTCGTTACGCCAGTTGTTTAACTCCCATGTAATAGGGGACGATCCCATTGCCATTTACTGGGCACAACTCCAAACTCCGGGCTGCTAATGAGGAATACCACACAGAAAAACCCAATAACACTTTGCCCGACCTGGGGATCAAGGCCAGGACCTCACGATCAGCGGTCGCGCTTGCCACCACTTGACTAACGAGGCAGTTACCATGATTATGCAAGTGTATAATTTCATGTACTCTTTCAGCTCATAGATCTAGTTTAGCTTTATTTTTTATGCCAGTATTAATACTTAGATGTCATACACTATAATTAGATGTCATATTTCAAATTACAATGCCAAAAATTTCGACATCTACGCGACATTACCATAAAGAGACTTAAGTCCACGGAATTGAATTGTCCCTTAGTGGACAAGCTGGGAACATTAACACTGTCTTCTCAAAGATTTTGTGTGTAAAATGTTTCAATATAGAGTGAGATCGGCATCTCAAGAACTTGTAACGCCTGCGGTGTCGGTATAGCGAAACTTTTTTAATAAAATATGTACCGAACCAAGAAGTGTCGTTTATATTTTATGTCGTCATCTGAATTTTATTATTCGCAATTTGTGTACGTCGTATTTTTTGGGTTTGTTTTAATTTAATTCTGTAATCCGTGCTGATCTAATATAAAGATTCAGAGTAAGTACCTTTTGCTAAATCAATATCAGCATTTGCAGGTAAAAGAAATTCTGTTACTATGGTTGATCGGGTTTAACAAAGTTTAAATTGATATAATAAAGTCCACAATATTATGTATTATAAGCTGCTTGTATTGTATTATATTTTTGCAATGAATAACAATAACTTATCGAAACCATTTACAATATTTTACAAACAGTAGCTTTTTATCGCTTACGTGTGACCTCAAATAAAACAACTCATTTTCACAACTTGGCTTTATATTTCAATTCCTTTCAATTTAAAATAACTCAACCATTCAAAGGACTGTGGCAGCCATCGCTCAATTTTATATCCTAACTTAATCTGGACCATTAAATATATATTGTAAATCAAATATGTATACTATATCGTTCATTTACGACCATAATTGCTTACGGTTGCGTCAGTATTTCTCTTTAAAATTGTTTATTGCTACCATAATTTAATCAGGATTGAAATATAATACCGGGGAAATTTCGAATAGAGGCCCAGAGCAATAAAGTGTGCTTTACGACAAATTTTGTTCAATATTTGTGTCATAAATCACAGCCATGATCTGTTTTTCTGATGTTCTTCAACGGAAGTTTGATCTGTCGGGCGGGGAATATCTGTGGAGGCAACTTTCAGATGCTTCGGTTCGTGACATAAAAATAACTCCTTAATCGTTAAAAATAATATGTTTGTGAGTTTCGGCGATAAAAATAATGTCGCTTTGTTGGTTGTTTTTCTTTGATATCGTTTAATTGATCGTTGGTAATAAATAGTTGTGCTATGTTGACGTTTTAGTTGATAGTTATGACGCATTTAAATTTTGTGTATCTGCAAACATCTTAAGGCTTCTTCGTTTTGGCTTCTTTGTAGTCATTCAGCCATTATATTAGTATCCAATAACTTTAGATAAAGTAGAGTATTTATTTCTGTTTTAAATTGAAATCGTATTGTATTTATGTGTTTTGTATTGAATTGTAGCAATGATAGCCTAGCGGTGGAACGGTTGCCTTCCATGCAGGACAGTATGACATCAACCCCGGCCCGCCCCTCTGATTTTTTGAATTTATGTGCGGATTATAACTTTATTATCACTTGCGTTAACGATGAAAGAAAAGCATCGTGAGGAAACCTACACAACTGAGAAGGCTCCATATAGTTCTCGATGGTGTGTGTAGCCCGCCAACCCACACCAGGCCAGCATGGTGAATTAAAGCCTAAACGTTTCTAATTCTGAGAAGAGGCCCGTGCTTAGCAGTGAGACAGTAATGGGGTGGTTATGTTATGTTATGCATTGAATTGAGTTTGTAATTCATCCAGTTCGTTTCATCATTACATAAAATCAGAATCAAATTATCCTAAAATCAAATCCTTTCAACAACACAAACACATTACCATTTCTATTTCCATTAATGAAAGGAAGAATGCAAACAACAATAACAGTGATCACGACAATCATAACGATAAACAATCGTTGATTTCCACTAACCTATCTCCGCCCAATATGCATTAAAATTCCTTATAAGTAAACCGAAATGATCACAGAGGGATCAAAGAACCGAAATTAGAAACTTTCAAAGCTAAAACGGTGGATCGGATAAATGTTTTCGAAATTGTACGTAAACATACATCAGTCGCAGAATATTTGAGTGTGTGTAAATCGTTTATGACCGGATCTTTTAAAATAACTTTTTGAAACTGTGGTCGTGTGGGGTTGGACGGACTAATATGGTGATGTCACATTTTGGAAGTAAAAGTATCAGTTTCCCAAAAGATTACAATTTCGTTTTTAGCCTGATCTGTCTGTATAAAAGCAGTGGTAGCCTAGTGTGACCGTCGGACTGCTAAGTTACAGGTCTTGAGTTCAAACGCAAGGCACGCACCACTGACTTTTCAGATCCATGTGCGTATTGTATAGTTATCACTTGCTTAAAAAACGGTGAAGGAAAACATTGTGAGGAAACCGTCATGCCTGAGAGATATTTCTCGACGGCATTTGAAGCCAAATCAGAGGCCCATGGGCGGCATAAACTCTGATATAGGTCTACCAGAATCTGATGGCAAATAGGGAAATTAAATGTTTTTGTGAGTAATACAAGGGTAATTTGAATAAAAAGTCTTGATACTTGTAATTTTTTTTCTTTAATTTCTTCTTGATCTTCTACCTGCCCTTATCCCACACTAGATGGGGTCGGCACAACATGTATTTCATAAATCCATGTTTTTAGAGGTTTTGGCTTATTGTTTTATGTGACCCAATGTGCTTGCTGATATTATGTACTGGGTCCCAAAATGATATGCTGATATATGGTTTTTTGCAATTTTATTGTAATGGAAAAGGAAACCTTGTTAAAATAAGTATGTTTATTAAAAATGTTTGAACAAGAAAACATTAATCAGAACTGGAAAATGTATCAACTACAGTCATACTCGTTTTGACAAGTGACATGTTGACATTGCCATATGAAAACCACTGTTTGTTATTAATTTTTAATGCCATGAGATTCTGGTTGACCTATACCAGGTTAGTCACTAACCACATGAAAAGAAGAAGTATAAAAAAGTCAGAATGAGTTGGTTTTTTGTTTTAATTCAAATAGACTAGAATTCACAAAGTACTATTTTATCGACTAAATATCGATTTGCCAAACGTATTTTCGATATGTTATGTGCAAACTAAGCCGGGTTCAATTCAGCTTGAATTGCATCAAATACTTACATCTATTTTTACTCTGCTAGAGGACGAACAAAAATATTCATATTTTTTTAAATGTAAAAACGTTATACTAGTTTGTTTGTATTTTTTGAAACGTATGGGAATATTTTATGGTGCAGACAGCCGATGACGATTTTAATGAGCGCCTTTGATTTATGGGTTTTTGAATGGGGGACTTTTTTGGTTACAAAATATGAAAAGGTTTTGGTGGAGTTAATTTTTCGGAACATTTTTGAACCATCGTTTTGATTCTGAATGATACTAAATTTGGTTTTATGTTGAAGATACTTAGCGGAACGAAAAAGTTTAGCACAAAGATAACAAAAAAAATTTGAAGAAATTAAAATAAAATATTAGTTTCTCAAAAGATTAAAAATAGAAAAGCCCACACCAGTCTCTGAAACGGACAATAAATATGTATAAGCAAAGATGTTTACAATAAATCCTCTATTTACATCAATTTGAATTCCAAATGAGGTGAGTAAGAACCCTGAGATACTTTTAAAACATTCGTTAACAAACTTTTCAGTTAATTATCACTTAATTAAGCTAATTAATATACTTTATGTAATGTAGTTTGAACGTGTGGTCTTGCGGTGGCTAACGACCAATTTATTCTATTTATACGTGGCCATCTTTGTTTGGTAAGAAAAGATAACTAAAGCTGTCCCTGATGAAGTTATTATAATGTTTGTAGGTAATCAGCTATATTTGGTACTTGGCAGTTTGTATACCTACATAAGTATAGTGCTTTAGGGAAATTACGAACATTGAAATATTCCGAAAATTACGAATTTCTACTAAACCAGGCAATATTTTTTGCTCTGGCAACGTAATAATGCTCGAATGTGTAATGCAGTGTAGTAGTCAGAGCAACAAATATTGTCTGGTTTAGTAGTAATTCGTAATTTTAGGAATATTACCATGTTTCCTAAAACACTATGCATATAGTTGAAATACTCGCAATGATAGATGTAACTGATTACTTTATTAGTGTGATGCCGATATCAGTCCAATTGAAATCATCACCGTCGTCATTGCAGTACCTACTAGTCAAAAAGCAGGGTGAATTGTGTTCTACCTATTAGATATTAACTAGGGTATCTTTCAAGGTCACTTACTTGACATCGTATTGGGAAGCCTTGAGTTATAATTATATTAGCTCCCTACAAATTAAAGGCTTTGGCGACACATAATATTATATTGAGAGGCATATTATTATGAATAGACACAAGGTTAAATAATGTTAAGTTAGCAAGTTGTAAACTACTATTATTATAATCTTAGTAAGTTGGGATTAATTGTTTGAGATCTAATACAATTGGTCAGCTTTGTGATGAGATGACAAGAGATGGAACTTAACGTTTAAGTACAGTCCTGCACTTCGCCCTAACAGACCGCTATAAGAATATACATAACAAACATAATATCACGCCTGTATTCCCCGAAGAGTTGGGCAGAAGTGTATAGTTCCATGTAATAGGGGGCGAGCTTATTGCCATCAACCGGGCACAAATCCAAACTCAGGCCTGCTACTGAGGAATTGCACATGGAAAAACCCAATAATACTCTGCCTGACCTGGGGATCGAACCCAGGACCTCACGATAATGAGCACTAGTCCAACGAGATAGTTAACAAGAATTCTTTCTTCTTCTTCCTGCCCTTATCCCACACTAGGTGGGGTCGGCACAAAATGTATTAATGAAATCCATGTTGTTAGAGGTTTTAGCTTATTGTTATATGACCAGCCGCCTGCCTGACATCAACCCTTCTTGGGAATACTCGTTACGCCTTTGCCATCGCGCGGGTGGCCCAATGTGCTTGCTGATATTATGCACTGGGTCCCAAAATTATATGCTTGTCAGTCTTATTGCCGACAACCAAGCAAACTATGTAGTTAGTTAACAAGAATATATTATTTTATTAGTGCATGCACACAATAGCAATCACCGCTTATGACAAAGCAAGATTTTCAAAACCCACTTATAAACATCATATAAAAAAAAATTTGGTGTTACAGCTAGTACACACAGAAACTTTATACAGCGGATCAGTTTTTATTTTGGTGATGGCGCCTGTAGTTGTATGAGCGAGTTCACATACACGACAGTATTCCAAATTCAGTAAAAATACTGAATCCGTTATTTTTGTCGTATCCTGCCCGCCAGACGCGACGCAGCTTTTTTAACTGAACAGATTTGTTTAACTGATCCGTCGATACAGGTATGAACAACACATCCAGTACCGACGTGTTATCGGTGGCTGGTAACACTGGACAATGTTGACACAGGAGAGTAATCGTCGAGATGAATCAACGTACCCGAAGTTATAAAAACAGTGGTCATTCGACAGAGCAAGGGATTCCATGTCGAACCGCCGAAGAAGTCTGACCTTTTATATCTGATTTACGTGTCCTTATTTTCTGATCTTGTGTAAATTATTATGTTGTGTTATATTGTGAACTAGCTTCTGTAATTAATCACTATCCCAATTTAAAGTACTCTCAGTGCTGGAGAGTCTATGTTGGTTTCACTTACTTTATTTACCCTGCTCGCAATCCTGACAAACCGATATTAGCTGTAACTGTAATGATACATTCACCCCTATAAGATTCTGTTGTATGTCTTTTATAGACGGATCCGTTAAAACGGTTGCGCTGTGTGAACGGGCTCTTATGTAGACAAAAACATTTTTGGCTTACGGCTACAGCAATTTTTAATCATTTTTATCGGAGTTAACTCACAATTTTATCTTTCTTAGCCAAACATTATTTCCTTTAAACTACAAACTTCAAAGATAAAAGAAACCATAGAACTTATTGTTGCTGTTGAAGTAACAATAGTGACAAGAAGGCACAAGAAGTGCCAATAAAAGCAACAGCGATACTCCGAATTATTTATTGCACTGAACACTAAAACAATTTAGTACGGGAAGCGTGTACGTATTTGAGTAGTTTCTTTCACTATTTTATAGTGGATCTTTTCATTAAAGCATACTCTAATGAGTCGGTGTTAATTGAAGCTTCCTGCTGGATGTTTATAAAACCGGACCCTTTAATTTGGATTTTAGTTACGTTTTCTTCTTTCGTGGTTTTCGGTTCAATGTTTGGGTGCCCTGAATTAAGCTTGTTTGTTGTGTTTTTAGTAATTTTAGTGTTGGGAGAATCTTTAACGGGTTTTAGTTATGATACTTGCTAATTGGCTTGGGTATAGGGTTGCCACCTTTTTTTTGAACAAATGTAGAATTTGTCCCAATTAATTATTATTTTTGGGAAAATCAGGTATTAAAAGTACGTTTTTTTATCATTATGTATTTTTCCATGTATATTTGTTATTGCTCTTCGTTTTGACCATCAATGATCTATTCCTTAAAAATAATTATAGGAATCTGAGCAATTATGATTCATAATATTAAAATTAATTAATAATTGGAAAATGGCTTGTCCCAATACGGTGTTGCCCGTCAATCCGTCTTCCCAGAGACAGTGGGACGAGCCGCTTTGCAGTTTGACACGGAAAAACCTTTTGAATACGTCTGTCAATACTGCCGAGCCTGCTCGTCTTTTGGCTGTGGGCGAATGGGAGTCGGGACTTTGGCGCTGCCGCTGCGGCCACGGAGGCCCTCAAGCGGCGCAAATATAGTAACCTCATTGGTTGCTATGACTTTGAGCCGTTTGGGGTCGAAACGCTCGGGCCATGGGGTCCGAGTACACATCTTTTGTTTAAAGAAATTGCCCAAAGGCTGATCGACGCTTAAAGAATAAGCGTTGCCATCTAGCGTGGCAACGCTGCCAGTCTTCTGGGCACGCTTCCGGATGACGGTGATGAGGAGGAATATTTTGACGCCTAAGTGATATTTTTGAATAATTTGTATTTTATTAATTTTGTATATAGGTAGTTAGTTTTGTCTTTAGATTTGTATGTTTTTAGTTTAGTTTTATATTAGGTTAAAATGTAGGTAAATGATAATTGTGTATTGATTAATATGTAAATAAAAAATTAATAATTCATTTTTAATTAAATTAATAGATGCTCTGTTTTTTTCTTCTTTCCGTTTTTACAGTTAGCATAAAAAGCGCGACCTTTGAATTAGGGATAAAAATATAGTATTTGTCGTACTATATAAAAATATAGTATTTGTCGTACTATATATATTATTTTTCTATACCTATATATACAAGGTTAGTCGGAAAGGGGCTACTAAGCCGCGGGCCACTTAAAGTATCACTGATGACTATTTTAAAGCAAGTGTTAAAATTTCAAAATTCGACAAAAAAAAATTCCATGAAAAATAATTTTTATTTTAGTTTTTTCGAAAATTCTTCATCCCTGCTTTAGTTATGAATTCAGAAAATGGGGTTTCTAATTCGTGACCCCAAATGTGACCTAAAATATAAACACAGCTGATCATAGCTGAGGATAGATAGAATTTAGCGTATTTTTTATGAAATCTTTGAACAGCTATTTCTCTTAAACAATTGAGTTTTTGGGAAAGTTGTAGAACAAAAGTTATCCATTGTTATGGGTACTTTAACACCCTTTCGGCTTAGTACCCCCTTTCCGACTAACCTTGTATAGTACAATTGACTGAAATATAGTACGATACTATTATAGTACGGGTGGCAACCCTACTTGGGTACAATACGTTTCGTGCAGTGCCTGAGTGATTGGCTTCTGCTTTACGGGACGTGGGTTCGATTTCCACACGGATCAAATATTTGTATGGCCTACAGATAGTTGTTCCGGGTCTGGATGTTTGTGCATGTGAAGATTTGTGTCTGTAAACGCACCCATGGCACAGGAGAAATCCTAGTGTGGGGCAAAGACTCTATAAGAAAAAATTGACACTATCTTGTATTTTAAGATTCAGTACTAGAATACTAGTAGTTTCCTTGGTGGCTAATCGTAACTAACTCCTGTAACTATGTTCCTTTCTTTATCTTTGCTTACGTCACCATCATTTGCTTATCCATCATTATTTAATTGTCTTGAAAGCGTTACTCATAATCACAAAAGATTTTTCATGCCTGTTATTATTGGCTGCTATGTTGGTCTAATGGGCGCAAACGCGTCTGCTGAGCATTGGGTCCTGGTTTCGATTCCCAGGTCGGGAAAAGTTTTATTGGGTTTTTCCATTAAGAATTTCTCAGTAGCAGCCAGGAGTCTTGATTTGTGCCCGGTCAATGGCAATAGGCTCGCTCCCTACATGGGATTTAAACATAACTGGCAAAATGAGGGTGTACTAAAACACCTCTGCCGAACCCTTCGGGGAATACAAAACGTGATGTTATGTAATGTTATTACATTAAATAATTTTAATTATAATCTGCATTGCACTAATAAACTGGTCTGTAAATCTGGTCTAATTATTATCATACTATAACGAGATTAATATACGTCCCAATTAAAACTGCCTTTCACTGTTTTAAAGTACCTATCGATCCGATTAATTAGGATTTTAGTTTTAAATTTGCATTTTAGATGTTTTGGTTAGAGTGCTTGTTTGTATTTTCGGTAATTGAGAATAAAAGCTATATTTTAGAATAACGTGGTTTATTTTTTTAAGATCTTCTATATCGACAGTCGGCCGTGAAAACCACGTATGTGTAAAATACAATTTTTTAAAAGAGAATTACTGTCTCCTGAAAAAAAATTTGCCGATCAAATGTTAATACCTACAACTTTGTCATCGTATATCATATACTGGCCTGCAAAAATAAGTACTACACTTTTAATGATATTTACTTTTAAAGTGTGATACTTATTTTTGCAGGCCAGTGTAGATACCTTAGAAGTATTTGAATTGCAAGTTTGTTGTACTAGTACGAGTCAGTTGTACTTATAATTATGTAATAGTGTAAACCTGGGTTACAGCTTCAAATGATACACAAACCTCCTATATTAGGTACAATCACACCTGTTTCCTATTCGGGTAGGCAGAGAATATAGATTTCCACCTACTACGATTCTGACACACCCTTTTCGCTTCATCTACATTCATTAACCTTCTCATGCATGCTCGTCGGTTTAGGATGCTACCAACCTGGCCTTTTTCGAGAACGTCCGCGATTTGTTGTAGAACTTATAAACTCTTGACATCATCATACACATTTTTGGAAAAATCAATTTCATAAAAAATTTCAACAATTTTGTTTTCTATTTGTTATAATTATATTTCTATATTCAGTTTTCCAATCAACATTTGAAAGTCAATGAGCTAATTAACCTTAATTGGTTTCATACAAATATCTTCTTTAACATAATTAGACAGTTTCCATTTTGTAACGTTACTGTTACTTTTGAAATAATCTGGAAGATTGCTTTCCTTATCTTCTGTTATCTTTTCAACAAGATACTTATCTATATCTAAACCAGTCTTTCCAACTTAAGCTAAGGTATTCAGGCTTAGGTTCCTATTTTCTGGAGGATTGCTTTTATTGGTCTGTCTCTTCTTTGATACAATGTTAGCTATAGTATGGGTAATCTGGTGCCTTGCTTATCTGACACAAAAATAAACAGTACTTAGAATTGTGTACCTCTGTAAGTTCTTTATGGGGATGGAAATAATAATACCAGGTAAGTTTTAAATAGTATTTCAGTGTAGGGGAACGAGATATTGTGTTCCGCCTACGAAAAGGAGGATTCTCTTACCAGGCGGAGTCTTGTGCCTGGCGGGCCACTGCCCAACGATTGATGTTGGGAAGTTGTATATCTACTAACTCCGGGTCAAATCTTGATACCGCGATGCAGGATAGTTCGCATGTGGCGTGATAGATGCCGCCACACCAGTAATTCGTTCTGCTTAGCCTTTTCCCAACTATGTTAGGGTCAGCTGCCAGTCTAACCAAATACGACTTAATAGATACCAGTATTTTACACGGAATGACTGCCATCAGACCTCCACGACCCAGTTATTGGGCAATGACGATATCCTAAGGTCAGACTGGTGATCAGACTTTTAAGATTTTGACACCCGGGGCTGATGATTAACGTGCTCCCCGAGGCACGGAGAGGTCTCGTTGTGTAACGAACGGCCGTTCATTCACTGTCTGACCGCGGCTAGCGCAGCTTAACCTTGCAAATCGTATGATCCGCGCAGTTATTAATTAGCCACGAGCACCTCAAATAATAAAATTAATCCCTCAAAATAGTTTTCCAGTAGTAGTGTGTACACATAAAAGTTTCTACTTCCATTCGTGAACACTGCCTTTCGGTCACTTGGCAATTCATTTGTTTCTTCTGAAGTTATTACTTCATACATAGCAAACGAAATGATAGCAACGTATTTTTTCACAGTTATGTGGAACTTATATACCTGGTTCCTATAAACAACAACGAATCGTTTTGCTTACTAATGGTAGCATTTTTTAATTGCCAAACAGGGCATACTCTTAAACAAATTTTGCCTGTGAATAGCTACTTCCATATGGGAGGGTCTACTATGCAAAGTTTCTTATTGGTCACAATAAATAATTGAGTCACAGTTTTAACCAATAACGCACCGTAAATACTTGCGAAAAATATTGATTACTCAATGAATGCACAAACATATCCTAGTAATGAAAAGTCTATAGTAGGTTCTCAGGAACTAAGAAAACATTTTCTTAGAATTCATAACGATATTATTCTAGTTCAAAAACACTTTATGAGATAAATTGCAACCTATTATATGAAAAATAACTACATGTGAGGCAATATAAGAAGGAACGCTGTATGTATCGGAATATTGGTATATTGGAATAAAAAATACGTCACGTGCAAAGGTATTTTATTATTATATAGTTCATTTTATGCGCTGCTCTGGTTATCAAAGGGTGTACAATGTATGATGTCTGCTCTCTGTAAAGTTCAAAGAGTTGAAACGAAATAGGTCAAGAAAAGGTTGTGTAGTTCCAACAACTTTATTGTTGAAAGCAAGTAAAAGACATTTTATAATCTGAACAGAAGATCTAGATAGGACTTCCCAAGAAAAACTTAGAAACGAATGCTATACAAAGATACAAGAAGAAGAAAAGTATAAAGGAAAATAACCCATAGGTATATATTCCGTAATATATTGAATAATGAAATTATTATAAATAGTATAGCATAGTAAGAGTGCAGTCCGGAGTCTGGATTTGTGCCCGGTTGATGGTTACAGGCTCGCCCACTATTACATGGGACTCAAACATAACGGCGAAATGAGGGTGTTACTACACCTCTGCCCCACCCTTTGGGGAATACAGGCGTGATGTTATGTATTAGTATACTACACATTGTATACCATGATACTGAAAAAACTTTATATTAATGGAAAAACCCTGTCTACATAAAATATTTGGCAAGTTTCTGACAAGCAAATAAACAAAATAAGAGTTTTTCAAATTCACGCAACTCATCACTATAACGTACACACTCAATTCCACCAGCTTTTAGAGTACCTACTTTTAACTCCGAAAACTCATTTTTCATCATGCATCACATTCACGTGAAAACCCACAGTCAAATCTAAAACGTGATCAATCAATCTAGTTTTCCGTTCGCCGGACGTCCGAGGGCTGCCAAATGTGGGCTAGCAGTAGCTGTTACTGTAGCAATGCGGGCGTAATTACATGATCGAATTGTCGATACAATTTGGTGTTGCGAAACAGGTGATTTTGTTATCATTGTGTGTGAATTGGATTGTAGGTGGAAATTAGCAAAATTGTGGTCAAAATAATGATTTTTGGAAGACCAAAGGAACGATGGATGGATAGATGTGAAAAATGATATGGATAGAAAGGAGGTGACTACTGAGATGGCGGTTAATAGAGATGTGTGGAAGAAGAAGACAATACTGCGCCGTCTACAAATAAATTGGGATAAGGGTAAAAGGACGATAATGATGATAATGATTTTTGAGCGGTATTAATAAATTACGGGATTTAGATACCGAGTGAGCTATTAGTAGCTCGGTTAATTGATCTGGGTAAATTCGATATAATAATAGAAAATGGGTTGCTGAAACACAATACTGTGTTAATATAACATACTCCCGAGTTACAAATAAGATAGTCGATCTCTTCCCAGATCTAGATGATATCGTAGAGCGAAAAGTAGGTTGGGCTAAAGCCAGAAACATTATTGATAAGTGGAAATTCAGACGAGCAAAGCTGATCGGAAAATACAAGAGATAAAAATATCAAAAAACTATTTGGAGATCGGACTTAACTGCAACTAAAAGAAGGAAATAAGATAACTTTTGAAAAAAATGTAACTAAACATTTTCTTCTCAACAAAGTTATTTGAGCTAATAAAATCTTCTATCATTACAGAAACAATTTAGCAAACTGCAGACCTAAGTAAAAGTAACTCTGAAACTTATTCAAGCTCAGATATCGTAAGTCCTCTCTAATGAACGAGCACACGAGTTACTGTGCAATTACTGCCTCGTATTTGCATAAAATCTATCCGGTTACGGCTGATGCATTAGGAAGCGAACACAGAACTATTGTTGGGGGAAAACACGCACAGAATGACGGTGGAGGTAATATCGTGAAGTGTTTTTTTGTAGAATTCGATAAGGCTTTTGAATCATATATGGCCAAATATTCAAATGCTACTCAATTTTAAGTTGCCCATAATTTCGTGCTGTCTCTATCACTTCGCCTTATAGTGATAGTGACACCACGAGACGTAACGGCAACTTAAAATTGAGCAGCGTTTGAGTATTTGGCCAATAATGTTACCATGTCAGGTAATTGATGAAGGTTTAAGAATTTAATATTGATGATGCAAAAACGAACTAAAGATATAAAATTGGAGAAGATTGAACTTAGAAACAAGGTTTGTTATAATATGTTAAAGGAGAATGGGCACCTTTGTATAAACCCTGGTCTAAGAAGCTAAATATATACTACTATACCTTAATTAACTGTTGTTATACATACCTACAAATCCCAAAGCTTGAAAAATCTAAAAAATCTGAAAGAAAAGAATCAGGTTTTCTTTTTTTGAGTTATCGATAAAGAATGATGTACTCCAAACAGGCTTTAGATATACATAGGTTTCAATTACCAAGACCACTTACCTACACTTCATTCAATTGTTCATAATATTGATTTTATAAAATGACCCATAACCTTTTTTACCGGAGTGAACTTTTTTGTGCCCATAATAAAAAATTATGCGTTTCAAATAAACTTTAAGAAGTCATCAGGGAGAGGAGAGGGTCTCATTTACCGACCTGGTTCGGACCGCATCCGCCCGTTCTCCTTTGATGATAATGATGATAAATTCTGCAAGGATTTGATAACTGGAAATTCCAAGACCAAAATCATCAGTGATACTGCTAATATTATGAATAGAGATAATACTATACTTACGAAAACGAAGTCATAGTTAGAAAATTATTTAGGGGCTTCCAGAAATTTCTCTTGGTTCTTTGTCTCCAGCTATCGGTACCGGGGCTCAGTCGATGCGGGAGATTACGTCAGCATGTTATCGCTTGTTGCCGCTTTGTGGACTGAACATGTCCAATTTTATGGTTTTCCGTAACATGTTAAATGTTCACATGCAAATTGACTTCATTAAGAGTGATGGATATCTGAAAAATCGATTCTTGCGCGTTTAAAGTTCCTTTCAGCAATTTTCTTTTAGAAATTTGAATATTTTTATAGGAATCTATATTATTGTTATATCGCCTACCATGGGAGCTACCAGAGACCTGAATATATTATAGTACGAAACGATTTTAAGAGATTTGGAATAAAATGAAATGAGCGAGAAAGAACATACTGGTAATTAGGTACCTCAGATCACATAAATAGGTACCTACTGTGTAGTGAGTATGAATATACAATTTATTAATAATATTAATTTGTCTTTCATTTTGACGTTTACGTGAGACCTGTGTTACTCCATGGTTTAGGTATGAAAACATTTCATGGAATGACACTTCACCTCCGGAGTAAAAGACAAGAAAACCGAACCGAATGTTAGTGAGTGACCGAACCGAAACGTAATAAGATTGCGACACGCATACCGAAATAAGAACACTCTTGCTAAGCACTAAAGTTCAATTTCGTATGGGCGAAGCACATTCTTCTAGATAATGACGCATTAGTACGGGAGCAAGGTTCCTGTATGTAGTACTATTTATTATTCTGTGCTCACGTCTTAATCTACTTTAAATTAAACCTTATCAAAACGCTAAATCCAAAGCAAATTGCCAATAAATAAACCGGCACAATCAACTTAATAGAAAAAAGGTAATATAATACTCATTGTTATTTACTCACAAGATCCGACGTAATGTGAAGATTCGATAAAGCGAAAACGTAGCTAACGTATCGATAAACCTTTGTTACAACCGCTCCTACCCTCACTGAGTTTTAATAGTGATGGGATGTGTTGAATACTCGAGTAGATTAAAGGAAATTGGGTATTGTTGAGTTGAGTTGATTGGGGAGAGTGCTGTATACGTGTTTGACAATTCTTTTGAACTTAAACCATGGGCAATTGGATAAAACCCATTAAAATAATTTAAACTTATTTAGGTAATAAATGAGTCAATACAATTCAAATCTTTAAAATGCTAGAAAAAGTCATCTGGCGTAAGTCAGTTCGATCTGCAATTCAAGATTTACTATTTCTTAATTCACTCTTTGGTGATTACATTTCTACTCTACCTCTGTTTTAAAGTGTTCAATGATTTACTAAGACATTTTTTGTCTATCTTTTAAAAATGCCTGGTTATCTTTTTAAAACTCCGTCCCTTCACTAGAATTTCCTTGAACGACGACGTAAAGTAAATTGCACACATCCTTATCTGAAATGTTGGGCCCTTCACCGCTTCCCGGTAAGTTATGAATTTTCAATACGACCCAAATGATACGGCAATCAGATATCGCCCGCATTAACATTTATCTGCGATATTATAGAATTGGGTCGGAAGCGTGTTTGTACGTTGGAGTTTTTGAATACGTGACAGAAATTGTCTATTTGAAGGTGGTGTCAATTAGGAATGATCTAGCCTAAATGGTTTCTTTTTCAAGCGATTCGCCAGGTTCGCTTGCCACGGTTGGTCCGTGGATGGGTGACCGTTCGTTACACATCGAGGCCCCTCCGTACCTCGAAGAGCACGTTAAACAGTCGGTCCCAGGTGCCATACGAATTCCTATAATAGTCGTTACGGTTAGTCAGAAGACCAAAAGCCTGACCACCGGTCTAACCTTAGAGTATCGGCATTGCCCAGTAACTGGGTTGCGGAGGTCTGATGGCAGTTGCTCTGTGTAAAATACTGGTGTTCAGCCGCTTATATCTGGTTAGATTGGAAGCTGACTCCAACATAGTTGGGAAAAGGCTAGACAGATATAGCCTAAATGGTGTTGAGGGTGGATAAATGCGTCCGATTATAAACCCTCCCAGATTAGCATAGTCCGCCGTCCCCGGCATGCGCTACTAGAGCCCGATGATGAGATCACCCTCCTCCAGGAGGCGAATAAATCGACTAGTACTATACACATACACCGCCGCCGCCGACCGGCGTATCGCCCTCGCCGACGAGGCCCCTCGCGACGTCCCACCGCCGCCGCCCCCGATCCACCGTGCTCACCCGCCGCAGCCGCGGAGCCGGTCGTCCCTTCTGACTCCGCGCAGTCACCATGACGCGAGAATACAGCCCTCATCAAGCTGTCGTATCCCTTCCAGTCCTCTTGCATTCGGCACCCTAAGAGTTCGAGTCCCCCCTTGGGGACACTCTCAGAGGTGTCGCTGCTATAGTCATAGCCATGATGTTACAGTAGTTAGCTTTGCGTAGTTAGCTAGGTAGTTAGAATAGTAGGTATTGGTTCGGAGACCCTTCTGGTCTCGCCAATAATAGTCAGGTTACGTAGAAAAGGTCCGCAAGACCATCTACAATAGTCGAATAGGAAAAAAAAAAAAAAAAAAGGGTGAATAAAGCTTTTAACTATTGTCACTTTGAATTGCACTAAGTACTTTTGCTAACATTTTCAATAACGCCTGTGTACCACTGCTGCATGTTCTTATAGATCCATCTTATTGGTTGTTTTATGATACTATTACTACCGGTAAAACGGGGCTATTTGAAATTCACGGGGTTAATCGTAATTCAGTTATGGAACGTACTTCTTATACATATATACCATTTCAATGAAATTGTATATTTATTATTATAAAAATAATTACAAGTACAGGTAGTACAGTATATAACATAAAAATAAAGAAAAATATATCCTAATAAAACTATAAACTAAAATAAGGTGTCAAAATATTCCTCCGCATCACTGTCGACTGGTAACGTGCCCAGAAGGCTGACAGCATTGCCACGTTGTATGGCAATGCTAATCCTCTGACCAAAGTAGAGGCCAGCCTTCGGGTCACGCGATGTCTCGATAAAAATAAATATAAAAATTAAATTATTCATAGTTAAAATATGTATCGAAAAATCTTCTGTACCTAGTTCGTTCCAATTAACCCCCATGAATTTCAAATAGCCCCGTTTTACGGTACTTTATTGATGTGTGACTGAAAGTGCCTTGCACCTTGGGTATTCAGCTCCGCTACCAACCTTGCTGACTAGATAATCTTTACGCCACGGCATCAGCTATTCTCGTATAATTCTTGCCGACATTTATTTGTTTCTTCAGACATTATTATAACAAACGAAATCTGTTCAAATTGTTTTTATTGCCACATGTATTTTAGTTGACGCTCACTAAATACCATCACTTCTTCCAAATCTTACCTATTTTTGTCACTCATATTTTCTGTTACAAACGGAACTATATTATAAAAATTCTCAAACTCACTTATTATCAGCTCATTAGCTAGCAATAAATTAATATTGACTCCAACAAAGCATTGAAATTCCAAGCATTTATTTGCATAACCACAATCGTTAAAAATAGTACTACTGTCCGTAGCTATAAACTCAAAAATTACATGTCGTAAATTACACTAATATAAAACAAGTTGACTAAATAACTCCGAGGAATGCTTTGCCCACGTAAACAAGTTAAACATTTACCTAAGGCAAAATAAACTAAATATCAAGTTTCAATTAGAGATTTTGCTGATAATGATCTTATCTTGTCCAATTTAATTCGATACCTCTACATAGGTTTATTGACTATTAATTATGGAAACTGCTGAAGAAAGACCTCTCCAAAGACAGCTTTTGATGTTCTAGAAATATTTCTAAGATCACTACAATTGGCAGACCAGTTCTATGATGCTAATAGACTGGATATATGACGGTCTACTGCGCATCTTTTGTTTTTTTTTGATGCTGGTGCAGAAGTACAAGAACGAAAAGGTTGGCTTATAATATTCTAGGTCTTGAAAAATAAAAATACTCCAAGCAAAAAATGTTTTTGGCTGCTGAGCATAGGGTCCTGGATTGGATCCCCAGGTCGGGCAAAGTGATATTGGGTTTTTCCATTAGAAATTTCTCAGTAGCAGCCCGGAGTCTGGATTTGTGCCCGGTTAATAGCAATAGACTCGCCCCCTATAACATGGGACTTAAACATAACTGGTGAAACGAGAGTGTTACTAAAACACCTCTGTCTAACCCTTCAGGGAATACAAGGCGCGATGTTGTTATGTAAAAAAATCCCTATATATTTATTTTTTCAATAAGAAAAAATATCTACTAAACCGAAGTTCGACGAACCATCGGAGGTCTATCTAAAATGGTTGATTCTAATGTTTCGTTCTCAAAACTTGTTGTTCCTATAAAACTTTCGTAATGTCGGAGATAAGCTCCCAAATTGAGGAGTCATCGTTTTGTTCATGTAAAATAGGTATTAAGAATTATCTGTTTTGATTATCTTTGCTATAAAATTGTATCGATGTTAGAACATCACTATTATTGATCGTAATCAAATTTGGTTTAGGCGCAATAATATTAACATTTAAATAGGTTTTTGAGATGTTTGCTACCAGATTATTAGATCAATAATAATTCTAATTCGTATTCTTTAATTTCTTGTTAGGTATTAAAAGTATAGGCCCGAGAAGGCGGCGCGCCGTGTTCCGTGCGCGCTTCTCAGGAGGACGTGGGGAAAGGCCCCACAGAGGAGAGGTCCGCCATGGGTTGGCGGACCGGGACCTGCCGGGGTTGCGGTGCATGCTTTTGCGAATCCCGCGACCCCGGTCGTACGGTCAGGAGAAGGAACACCGTTGGTTTTTAGCCGGTAAGAGTCCGGCAGACCCCCTCGCCTTCCCCGGGCGAGGGACATCCATGAGGATTTTCCAACAAGAAAAAAAAAAGGTATTAAAAGTATCGTTGACTGGTTCCTGATCATTGTTTGACTGTTATGTTAAATTAACTTCATAATTTTACCATATATAACATAACATCACGCCTGTGTTCCCCGAAGGGTTGAACAAAGGTGGTATAGTACCACCCTCATTTTGCCGTTACGTTTTGAAAATCCCATGTAATAGCGGGCGAGCCTATTGCCATCAACCAGGCACAAATCTACTAATAAATTCTTAATGAAAAAACTAATAATACTTTGCTCGATCTGGGCATCGAACTATTATCACTGTCTATTTTAACCATTGACTGCCTTGTTGGTCTAGTGGTTGCAAGCGCGACGCTAAACATGAGGTCCTGGGTTCGATCCCCGGGTCGGACAAAGATTTAATGAGTTTTTGCAATAGGATTTTCTCAGTAGCTGAGTCTGGATTTGTGCTCGGTTAATGGCAATGGGGTCGCCTCCTATAACATGGTACTTAAACATAACTAGTGAAACGAGGGTGTATTAAAAACATCTCTGCCGAACCCTTTGGGGAATACAAGTCGTGTTATGTTATTTTAACCATGGAATCAATAGAAGCCATGTTTGTTTCTAAACATGGCTTCATTGATTAACACTACTCCAAATTCTGTTCAACCCGTAAAGGAAAAATCGTGAACTTTCAAGTCCTTATTGAACTAAACTAGATCACGTACCAGGCTATCGCCAGCTGCTATTATTTTCCGACGAAGCGTTACTTCCTGAAACTGAGCGTTTGAAATAATAAAGAAACCGTGAGATTAACTTAATGTTGTTTACTGCGGAGAAAATATACGAGGACTGGCTCTAATTTGGTTGGATTTTATTTATTTTAGCGCTTATTTCCACTTGTTTTTCTTTGGTAGGGGAGAATTTTTGCTTCAGTAGAGTAGACTGTAAGACTAAAAGCTTGTCCAGATAAAACATTGTTTCCCGGAAATTCTTTCTTGTAAATAAATAAATTTGTAACTAACCAACTAAATATTAAAATGTAAACAAACGTCTATACTAATATTATAAAGCTGAAGAGTTTGTTTGTTTGAACACGCTAATCTCGGGAACTACTGGATGGAATTGAAAATTTATTTTTGTGTTGGATAGTCCATTTATCGAGGAAGGTTATAGGCTATATAACATCACGCTACGACCAATAGGAGCGGAGCATAAACGAAAAATGTTGCAAAAACGGGAAAAATGTCCACCCGTGCGAAGCCGGGACGGGCCGCTAGTAAAATAATATATTCTTGTTAACTACCTCGTTGGACTAGTGCTGATTATCGTGAGGTCCTGGGTTCGATCCCCAAGTCGGGCAAAGTGTTATTGGGTTTTTCCGTGTGGAATTCCTCAGTAGCAGCCCTGAGTTTGGATTTGTGCCCGGTTGATGGCAATAGGCTCGCCCCCTATTACATGGGACTTATACATGACAGCGAAATGAGGGTGTTATTATACACCTCGGCCCAACCCTTCAGGGAATACAGGCGTGACGTTATGTATATTTTTATAGCGAACTGTAGCTATATAAAATCACGCTACGACCAATAGGAGCGGAGCATAAATGGTAAATGTTGCAAAAACGGGAAAATGTCCACCCGTGCGAAGCCGGGACGGGCCGCTAGTTAGGAATATTTTGGGTAGGAATCGACTGTCAAAAAATCGATCTACCATAACATATACTGAAGTCAAACATATTATGATCACCACCTACTCCAGTTTTTTGACTCGTGAAAAGAGATAGTAGATTAATCACATGTGGACCCAATATATTGAAAATTGGAAGTATCCCATCAATACGCAACCGTAACATAATAATCCCTCAAAAATACTTTTAAGTTATCATAAACAGTTTTATCTTGCAGTACCCCTGCACCATCAGGATTTGAGGATTGAATATTGAAATTATTATAATGTTGCATTGTCATGGGAATTGAATTTGTGTGCGAAGTTTCAAGAGAATCGGTTAAGCAGAAGTAGATGAAAGATCTGTCGCAAGATTTGAATCAAACGAGCAAATAAATATACTAAGTGATATCAGTGATAGCCTAGCGGTTGAACGCTTGCCTTCCATGCTCACGCTTGCCTTCGATGGATCTAAGTTCGAACCCAGCCCGCAGCTCTTACTTTTCAAATTCATGTGCGGATTATAATTTGATTATCACTTGCGTTAACGGTGAAGGAAAACATCGTGAGGAAACCTGCGCACCAGAGAGGGCTCCAAATTCTCGATTGTGTGAGTAGTCCGCCAACCCGCACCAGGCCAGCGTAGTGGACTAAGGTCTAAACCCTTCTCATTCTGAGAAGAGGCCCGTGCGCAGCAGTGGGACAGTGATGGGCTGATTATTATGTTATGAAGCTAATTAAAACGGTTTAAATACCGCTAGTAATTTTTTGCATAATAAGTTTATCGATAGCAATTCACATACCCAATATACAAGGTTAGTCGAAAAGGGGGTACTAAGCCGAAAGGGTATTAAAGTACCTATAATAATAGATAACTTTTGTTCTACAACTTTCCCCAAAAGTCTTTAGTTTAAGAGATATAGCTGTTCAAGAATTACATAAAAAATACGCTAAATTCTATCTATCCTTAGCTATGATCAGCTGTGTTTACATTTTAGGTCATATTTGGGGTCACGGATTAGAAGCTCTATTTTCTGATTTCGTACTAAAGCGGGGATGAAGAATTTTTGAACAAACTAAAGTAGAAATCATTATACATGGTATTTTTTTTCATAAAATTTTGAAATATTATCCCTTTCTTTAAAACAGTCATCAGTGATACTTTAAGTGGCCCGCAGCTTAGTATCTCCTTTCCGATTAACCTTGTATATCATACATTCAACTATAATATTGTCATCGTGCAAAAGTAGAAAATCTTTAGGCATTTTAAATTCTTCCAGAACAGAAATAGGGCTCTACAGTAGAGAATTCAGAAACCAAATTCTCCAACATACCTACATAGAATTTTTGAACACACACAACTTTAAAAGTAGAAACGGAACTATTTTGGAACTATTCCTGTTTCAGAAGCAGACATGCTATGTTTAGTACCGACTGCACCGAGGCTAGACTATGAAATTATTCACGGTGTTTTGCTGCACCATCAACGTTCCTAATTTCGGCATATTGGGGTAGCTTTTATGTAGAGGATGTGAAATTTTCGGGCGGTAGACAACAATAAATAAATTGTAAAAAGCAGGTTTAAAAGAAAATTCAACTTTATAAATTGCTGTTTTGTCTAGTCTTTTCCCAGCTATACTGGAGTCAGCTTCCAGTCTAATTAGATGCGGCTGAATACCATACGATATCATACCATTTGCGGGGTTAAGCAACGTTTGTCGCGGTCAGTTTGTGGATGGGTGACCATTCGTTAAACACCGAGACACCTCCGTGCCTCGGAAAGCACGTTAAACAGTCGGTCTCGGGTGTAATACGAATACCTATGACAGTCGTTACGGGTAGTCAGAAGCCCGAACGTCTGACAACTGGTCTAACTTTAAGATATCAGCATTGCCTAGTAGCTGGGTCGCGGTGGTCTGATAGCAGTCGCTCCGTGTAAAGTACTGCTATTCAGCCGCATCTGGTTAGACTGGAAGCTGACCCCCACATAGGAAAAGGGTAGACAGAACAAACGCTATCAAGACTGGGGTATACCGATATTATCATCGTAAGATTCAGCTATGTCGAACCAACTATAATTGAACTAGTTTACAAAATTTCATACTAGAAGGTACTTTCCACCACCCTCAACGCCCAGGTATAACAAACTAAGTTTGAAAAATAAAAACAAGTACTTATTTCTCTCGCTTCATTTCCAACGCTTATTTTCTGGGCACACACCCAGACGCCTATGATACTTTACAAGCAAACTTCTGCTGCTGCTCTGATTACCTCAAAATATAGGCTTACTATGCTCGTAATTTTAAACTTTGGCAGTTTGCCTCGCATAAATTGAGATTATTTTTTATCCAAGCTGTTGTTTCTACTTTTATGTTCCGTATTTGATGAAATATGAATGGGAGTCGTTTTTTTTTGTAACTGGGTTTTTTATTATAAATTTTGTCAATTTTGGGTAAAACATGTTTTCTTAATAGCTCTTTTTTATGGACTTATCTTGTGTCTTCAAACTGCTAATAACAGAAGTCTTAATGTAAATAAATCTATACTAATATTATAACGCTGAAGAGTTTGTTTGTTTGTTTGAACGCGCTAATCTCAGGAACCACTGGTTGGAATTGTAAAAATATTTTTGTGTTGGATAGTCCATTTATCGAGGAAGGTTATAGGCTATATAACATCACGCCACGACTAATAGGAGCGGAGCATAAATGAGAAATGTTGCAAAAAAGGTAAAAATGTCCACCTGTGCGAAGCCGGGACGGGCCGCTAGTTAGAAATAAAATTCCTAACATTACTTTGACATCTGAATTGTCGTACTCACACTAGACTTACGTGTGATGTCGTGACGCATCACTACTAGACTTCACGTTGGATACGACACGTAAGTCGAGTATGCACGCCGTCATACAAAATATCGGGTATAAATATACCCTTAACGAAGCCGAGAGCCACGTATTCATCCCATCATTACGAAGATTTTTTGGTATCGGACCATACCTGGGAACCGACTGATTATGGAGATATTGAAGGTGAAAACTAAGTTTAAATGTTATTACTAAACATTCTTCTATACAAACATAATCAACATTTTTGAAATGTAGGCACAGAAAAAAGCGCGCGCGCTTCCACTGCGCGCTACAGTTAAAAGCTGTTTTTAACCGACTTCCAAAAAGGAGGAGGTTCTCAATTCGACTGAATGTTTTTTTTTTGTACCGCGATATCTTTGCTAATTGTGAACCGATTTTAATGAATCTTTTTTTGTTTAAAAGAGTATTCTTTAGAAGTGGTCCCATTTAAATTATCTTTATTTTCTAATAAGTATTTATTTATTTATTAACAATCTAAACTATTTATTTCTAAACTAACGAAATAATGAAAAATATAACCTAATAAAACTATAAACTAAAAAAAGGCGTCAAAATATTCCTCCATTTAAATTTGGAGAAGATCTGTTGAAGAACTTCGGAGATAGACAATTTGAAGTCGGTTTTTTTTTTGTTAAAAAGTTTAATTAATAATACCAAAAAATAAAAGTCGTTTCCCAGCAATTATTTTTGCTGTATGTTACTTAGTTTTATGTACAGGATGCGTAGACTTCGGCTTCGTTAAGGCTATTTTTACACCCGGTATATGAATCCGATAGCGTCAGATGCACCTACTGATGCGTCACTACATGACACGTAAGTCTACTGTGAATCCGGCATTACAGTAAGTAAGGGTGTTTGTTCGTGTGAAGATTTGTGTCTGTAAATGCACCCACAATAACGTAGAAATCTTAGTGTGGGGTAAAGTGTTTTTAAAACAAAAACAAAAACGAATGTGACGGACATCGTACCAAACGCCACGATTTGTAGTGGATTGGGCAGTAACATTGTAACACAACCAACATAAAGTTATTATAATTATTGTGTTGTGGCGGCGTCGTCTATCACGTCACATGAGTCTAGCAGACTACACCGACAATAATGACAACCCTCAAAATATGACGTCACAAGAATCCTGCATCGCGATATCAAGATTTGACACGCAGATAGGTAATAATAGGGTATGTGACTATAACTTTTTTATTAGAAATCTCGAAACTGTTACAAAAATGATAAGCAACAGTGAAACAACTAATGAAAAATTTAATAAAATGCCCAAGTTATAAACTATTGAAAATTGCTCTCTAGACAGAGACAACATGACGCCACAATGACGTCATACCTTGCAAACTTCATAATTATTTGACACTCCGTACAATATCCGTTTCGCGCGACAAGGACAGAAAATGCCACCTCCACAAACTTCACAAGCGTGTAGCTCCTCTAGTTTTTCATCGATTTTATCTATTATTTCACATATCGACTTCTATCTATACTTTCTTAAAAATAATACTAAATTGTTGTACATTTTTAATAGTAGTCAAATACCCTATTATATAACTTCCCAACATCAACCGTTGGGCAGTGGCCCGCCAAGCATAAGACCCGCCTGGTAGGAGGATCCTCCCTTTTCGTTGGAGGGACACCATACCTCCACAGTGTCATTAACATAGTATAAAACATCCTTAGATCGATTAAAACACCTCGAGCTCACAATTATCCATACTTATCCACTATTAAGATCATATAACTTTATGACATCCGTCCACATGGCAAACGAAGTAATTTACCATTCTCTTAAGGCCTGGTCAAACAGAGAGCGTGGCTGGGTGTGATATTTACGTCGCGTGTTGATCGCGTGCTTTTGGCGTGCGAATTACTATGACAATTTATGGAACACAGAAACTGTCTCGCGAAGCTTGGAGTGGTGTGGCAGTCTCTGTGTGGCGTCTTCCATACATTGTCATAATAATTCGCTGGCCAAGAGCACGCGAAGCTTGACGTGGTGTGGTAGTTTCTGTGTGGCATCTTCCATACATTGTCATAGTAATTTGCACGCCAAGAGCATGCGAAGCTTGGCGTGATGTGGCAGTCTCTGTGTGGCGTCTTCCATACATTGTCCTAGTAATTTGCACGCCAAGAGCACGCAAAACTTGGCGTGGTGTGGCAGTTTCTGTGTGGCGCCTTCTATACATTGTCATAATAATTCGCTGGCCAAGAACAAGCAAAGCTTGGCGTGGTGTGGCAGTTTCTGTGTGACGCCTTCCATACATTGTCCTAATAATTTGCACGCCAAGAGCACGCGATAGACACACGACGTGACTATCACACCCAGCCACGCTCTCTGTCTGACCAGGCCTTTAACGCTGGAAAGAATCTAAATCACCTCAATTATTTCCTATAATTAACACCGGCTGTTAAACAGCTGGTACATTTAGATCACCGTTTTATTTCCCTTTGAGATTCCCAGTAACACAATTGTATAAAAAACTGTTCAAAGCTAAACTTACACAATACAATTTTGAGTACTCCAAAGTACCTTTCAAGAATTAATAAGAGTCTGAAAAGACTAATGGATTGGAAATTATTGGACTCGGAGTAATATTCGAGAACCCGGCAATTTCTCGTCCATCTTTAAGATGCAATTAAAGTACTTTATTTCTTTCATTAGATCGAAGTTCTGAAGCACGTTTTATTTATGATGGGGAAGTTTAGGAACCTATTAAGGTGGATACATTATTGGATTGGGTTGTAAAAGTCTGGGACGATATTGGAAGGGCCTTTGTTGTCGTGAAAAACGTGTTAACCAAAGAAAAACCCATCAAAAATCAAATTATTAAAGAAATGATTGTCAAAGTTAAGTCTGGTATACTAATGATGATCAATATTATTATGCGTATACTAATTTAGATTCATAATACCGCCCGTCCACATGCATTATAAGTTTTCTTTTTCCTATTCGACTGCTTGTATATGGTCTTGCGGACCGTTTCTACGTAACCGGGCAGTTATTGGCAAGATCTGAAGGATCTCCAACCAATGTATGAGTAAATGATTTGTATTTGCGTTTAAAACCTTTTTTAATAAGTACTTTAAATTCACTATATACCATCCTAAGGTTGCCTGGAAGAAATCTCCGGATGTGGTAAGGCCACCCATTATACCTATTTATAAAACTGCTACTGAAGTAACATTTTTATTTTAATGTACAATAAAGAGTATAATAAATAAATAACTGCCTCGTTGGTCTAGTGGTGGCAAGCGCGTCCACTGATTGTGAGGTCTTGGGTTCGATCCCCAGGTCAGGCTAAGTGTTATTGGCTTTTCCATGTGGAATTCCTCAGTAGCAGCTCTGAGTTTGAATTTGTGATCGGTTGATGGCAATAGGCTCGCCCCCTATTACATGGAACTAACGGCGAAATGAGGGTGTTACTATACACCTCTGCTCAACCCTTCGAGGAATACAGGTGTGATGTTATGTTATGTAAATAAATTGTTTTCATAACGTTCACCATGAAACACAGTGCCTTCTGACTGACGTTAGATTTTTTGTTGTGTCTGAAGAATTACATGTAGGTAGGTATGTCAAATAACAATTAGAATTATCAGAAATCAAAACAAAGTAGTCAGAAGCCCGAATGTTTCACCACCGGTCTAACCTTAGGATATCGGCATTACCCAGTAGGTGGGTTGTAGAGGTCTGATGGCAGTCGCTCCGCGTAAAATACTGATGTTCAGCCGTATCTGGTTAGACTGGAAGCTGACCCCAACATAATTGGGAAAAAGGCTAGGCAGAACGAACAAATCAAAAACAAATATTCTTTTATTATTATTTAGAAGGTTTTGTATCGTGTGATTCCCAACGGGATAGGTTACCTATCAACTGTTTAAACACGATTTTCATAATTCTTTGTACGTACAATATCGCATTTAGCTTGCAAGTGTTAATTTAATTAAAAATGAAATCCACCTTTTAAATGTGAATTCCTTTGAATCTTTTGTATTCATTGTCCAAGTCGTTGGTGCAAGAAATTAAATGTTTGAAGCAATTAACATGAACGGGTAACTAAAGTAGAGGGAACTGTTGGTAAAATTACTATTTTTGAAAATGTCCATGATATCCTCAATCATTTTAAAACATTTTTATATGAAAATTCTAGGAATAAAGCGTCACTCATTAAGAATACATTTTTTGTAGATAACATAACATTACTTCACTCCTGTATTCCCCTAAGAATTGGCAAAGGTGTATAGTAACACCCTCATTTCGCCGTTATGTTTAAATCCTACATAATAAAGGGAGAACCTATTGCCATCAACCGGACACAAATCCAAACTGTGAGCTGCTACTGAGGAATAATACACAGAAAAACCCAATAACACTTTGCCCGACCTGGGGATTGAACCCAGGGCCTCACGATCAGCAGTTGCGCTTGCCACCACTAGACCAACGAGGCTGTAGTAGATGATACGGAGGATATAATTGAAATTCTATACAAGATTACTGATTCGTCAAGAAGTTAACAAAAGTTTTGTAAGACCGAAACGAGAGTCGTTTATCTACCTAATTAGAAAAAAAAACGCAAGACGTTCTAGACGCACTTCTACGACTAAGGTACAACTTAATAATAACGAAGCTATACAATATTAAAGTAAAGAATAAAACATTTCTAATCCATTCCAAAGATTCAACAATGACGTACCCACAAAATTTGAATAGCCAAAACATATTGACACAGACCCAAATAGGACTTAGTCATACCGCTAAGTTGAAACCGCTTCTCACACACCATCTGAGCCAACCGATCTCGACCCTCCCTCGAATACTAATAAGTTAATCTTTTATATCACGTTTTCGTGAAACAAAGAGATGAGGGCAAGTATGAGATAAAACATCAAATACAACTTGATCCCTCGTTAGCTATACCAACTCGCTTAACAAACCAAATTTTTGTGTGAAAGAGGGAGTCGGGGTAGGTCTTCAAATCTGGTTTTGAATCGCGGTGGTCGAGTATGAGGCCATATTAAGCAGCAAGGGAATTATGAAGCATGTGCTCTTTGAATACTAAACGGCTATTTCCAAAGGCGGTGTGGTAGAAATAATCTAAGCCGCTTTGAAAACCAGGGATGTGACTAATGTTTTTTTAGTTGCTGGACGGGAATATTCATATGGTAATCAGGGTGATAGAAGAAATGTAGGAGCTAGGAAAGAATGGGTTTGTAATTACAATGAATTTTAAAGTCAATGTAATGAATAAAGAATTTGGATTTATGGTGTCTTAGTGGCATTCATTCGTCGTAAAGAATATAAAAGTCTCGACAAAAAGAACGAATGTAAATTTTAATAAGTAGATATATAGGTCTTCACGAAATACGAACTGAAAATCCAATAAAAAACTGCCTCGGGGAGCATGTTAAACAATCGGTTCCGGGTATCGTACGTATACCTACGACAGTCGTTATGGGAAGTCAGAAGCCCGAAAGTATGACAACCGGTCTAACCTTAAGATATCGGCATTGCCCGCTGTAACTGGGTTGCGGAAGTCTAATGGCAGCCGCTCCGTGTAAAATACTAGTATTCACCCGCATTTAATTAGACTGGAAGCTGACCTTAAAATAGTTGGGAAAAGGCTAGGCAGAACAAACGAACGATCTAATTAGAACCTCTGAAACTTTTACAGGAAAAAAATATTGCCATAGGCATTATAACGGAACGTAACAACAACATAGCAAGTTTATGAGCTATCTGTTTACCTAAAAATGAGCTTACTTATCTACCTATCCTAAAAAGAACAAAATGTACAAACCAAAATCGACTCTAATAAAGTTAACCCAAAACCCAATTCTCCAATAGAACCTTCAATTGGTATCTTTAACAAATTCTTCCTCATTTGTATGAAAGACGCGTCAGTAAACGGCTGTACTGTTTTGAATAAATCTTTAGTTTAAATACTAACTCAATAAGAGGAGAGCTCGTTTGCCCGAAGTTAACGCTCTGTGAATTGAAAAAGGTTAAGGTTAACTTAATTTGCTTTTGACTTGAAGCATTCTGAGTACTTCAATTGACCTGTATACTGCTGGGCTTGGCTTTGAAACATTAATTTGGTTATGTTGTTACATTGTATACTTATTCTTAGCGTTTCGATGGGAATCTAAATTGAGTACGCTTAGAACTTACCTACGAGTTTAGTGTTTTCAGTAGCATCAATAAGTTCTTGTAACGTGCATGTATCAGGGCGCGCATGTCAGGTATTCCATAGTTTGTGGAACAGCACCACATTTACACTCCAAGCTGAAATCTTCTATGAATCTCCACCTTAGCAGGTTTTCCTTGCTTCAACCAATCTGGGTCCGGAGTCTGTTTAAAGACTTCCAGGTTAGTCAAGACAACTCATGTCCAGTTGGAGATTTTCAACAGAAATGAAACATTGTATTCTTCAGTGAGAAGTAAACTGTGTATATTTCTGTGTTCCAAAAAAAATTAATGGCTTGAGCACTGACCCGGTGAAAAACAGAGCACGTATCCAGCCGGCCAGTCCACCAACCCGCACCAGGCCAGAGTGGTGAACTTTGGCCTAACCCCTTCTCATTCTCAGAAAAGGCCTGTGCTTAGCAGTGAGACAGTAATGGGTCTACAATGCTATCCAGCCAGCCATTTACAACATACGCAAATCGTACAATTTGAGTATGGCAAAGTATTACATACATACATAATTAGCCCATTACTGTCCCACTGCCGTGCACGGGCCTCTTCTCAGAATGAGAAGGATTTAAACCTTAGTCTACCATACTGGCCTGGTGCGGGTTAGCAGACTACATACACCATCGAGAACTTTATGGAGTCCTCTCAGGTGTGCAGGTTTCCTCACGATGTTTTTCCTTCACCGTTAACGCAAGTGATAATCAAATTCTAATTCACACATGAATTCTAAAAGTCAGAGGAGTACGGGCCGGGATCGAACTGCTGCTTTGCAAAGTATTACTTTTGTACTAATAGATCCTATAGAATAATTATGAAATAGATCAATTTCAATTCTTAATATTACAAATTCAAAATTAGCTTTTCTATTTCTATAATTATTTCGTGTAAGACTCAATATACTCTGGCCTGAAGAGGAAGGAAGAATGGGATTGGAAATAACACACGATTTAACGCCACAATGTCAGGTTTGAATTTTAATGACGTCATTTTGGTTATCTATAAACTTGTCCAAAGTTTCCATTTGATGTCAGTTATGAAGTTTGTCGAATCAGAAAGTAATCCTTTATCGATTAAATAAATAATAGTATAAATGATGAATAATAAGTTGAGTTTCTTTTTTAATCTTTGCCCTTCACTATGATTTGTCCTGTATAATGGGTGCGTTTCCAGACACAAATCTTCACATGATGCTCAGACCGGAACAACTATCTGTAGGCCATAAAAATATTTGTTCCGTGCGGGAATCGAACCCACAACCTGTAGTACAGAAGTTAATCGCTCAACCACTGCATCAAACGTGTCGTCGGTGTCTTCTAAAACAGCTAAAACTCTTTATTTATTATGACCACAATTTTTACAATAAAAATTCTTTGTCAATGATACAAGACTATGATTAATAGCCTGACACATCGTTAACAGTAAGTTAAAGAATTCCCAAAAAAAAACACATCATTTATTTTTATGATTAACTCTTCATTCAAATACAAAAAAATTGACAAAACTCACAATGCGAGTAATTTCGAAAACCACAAAATGGTAATGAGTGCCGAAACACTTATTATACAAACGAAGGAAATACCAAATGTATGAGTTTATCATTACCTTCCGTCGTCATTACCGTCTGACTTGCTGACTCATACACGACAATAAGTCTTAATGAATTGTCTAATTTCTTTTACAACACTGACGGCAAATTAATAGGCCCAGTTTCGTCTGTATGTACTTAAATACTTTTGTTGAATGAAGAATGCTATGAGAGCCGTATAAGTTGGTTTTGATACCTTTGGTTCGAGATTCGATGTTTGTTAAATAGTTTTTGATGAGTCTTCAATTTATTGGTGGCGTTTGATTGATTTGGTTGTTTAAAGTTTGAGTTCTGCGTTACATTTCTGGAATTGTAATGTTGGGTACGTCGTGTAGTTGCTGGCTGTTTTGTTTCACAGTTCTTTACCCCGTTTGGGCACGGGATAGCCGTTAGAATATTAAACTTCCTCACTGCACGCTGGGAATAGTCGCATGTTGTAAGATTTAACCAAACCTAGCACGCGTGGTGGTAGGATTTATACGGTCCGCCTGGCTAGCTACCACCCTCACATTAAAGTCAGCAAGCAGCTTACTGTGTTCCATCGTGTGTATGTGAGAGCAATAGGGGTATAAGGGAATCCCTCTATATCTCTGTTCCTTGGATTCATGTGCTCCATCTTAGACCCTGTCTGCGCTTACCATCAGGTGAGACTAGGGCCAAACGCGACCAAGTCAAGAATAAACAAAAGAAGTTTATATCAAAGACGTTGCATGTCATATTTTGTTGACATAACATGACATCACGCCTGTTTTCCCCAAAGGGTTGGCAGAGGTGTATAGGAATACCCTCATTCCGCCGTTATGCTTAAGACCACTGTAATAGGGAGTGAGCCTATCGACATCAACTGGCTGCTACTGAGGAATTCCACACGGGAAAATCCAATAATACTTTGCCCGACTTGGGGATTGAAACCAGGACCTGCAGTTGCGTTTGCCACCACTAGACCAACAAGGAATTTTTTTGAATTGTATTAAAATATGATAACCATAAGCATTTTCATTCTTTAAATACCTTCACTTAGGTACACGAGGTTGTCGAAATGTGGGAGGTTGACTCAGCAGTCGTTGTGCCGATATTCGTTACGGCCAATGGCTTAATAGCCAAGAGTCTCGACCAACATCTGATAAGGCTCTCGTTGGGCGACTGGATCATGGGCCTGATACAGAAAGCGGTACTTCTGGACACAGTGCGTATTGTTATGAAGTTCCTCTCTCCGACGCCCTGACTACAGGTAGCTTGGATCCTGTTCCTGATGCCGATGGGCTACTATTTTTTATATTTTTAAATGTTTTTTTATATAGGAATATTTATATGTAAGTATATGTTTTGTATAAAGGGAATAATAATATTTTCTAATAAGCACTGTATTTATAGTAGCTGTGTACGTCTACAGAGTAACTTGATTGTTAAACATATTTGAAGGCATCACACAATAACAATATCTTGACCTTCACGATGGCTGATGCATGCGTGCCGTCAGTTAAGACAGGTCAACTCAAACCTGCTATGGCACTTTCCTCAAAATGCCATTCCAGACGTTGCCCTACATTGTTACACTCGCATAGTTTATATACCACAATGTATGGACTTTAAGAGACCTTGATCTCCGAGTTTGTTTCGGCTTATCTTCTCAGAGCTAGTCAGACAGGAAATGCCGGCGCCATCTACTCTTAAAAAAACATATTACATTGACTCGTAAAAGTGCCTGTAACAAAATTTACAGAAATAAAAATCATTTATCTTAACATTACTCACATCGCAAAATTGTAACCGACAAAAAACGTTAAACACAAGCCTCGCTAAACAAGAACCGATCATTACCGTCATCGTCATTCCTCGCCGCCGATCCTTCAAATAATTCCCAGCCAATCTTCCACTACAGAATCAATTGGCCACCGCCGTAATGAAGACATTACTGTCTGTTTCGTCTCTCTATCGACACTGGATCGCAGATAATCGCTACACGATCGGTTGTACCGTTCGCTGAATGACGTAGCCTTTTTGTATAATGTTTTTATTGTAAAAAGTTGTGACTGGCGATTAGTTGTTATTAGTTTATTGTGTTTTTTTTTTCATTGCGTTTGGTGATGATGAAGTAATCATAATTCTGTGAATAATTGCGGTGTTTACGAGAAAATGTAGGTATATTAAAATGTTTAAAATACTTACAATGTAATTTGTAAAAATAAGCTAAAAATTTCGGCTATTTTTATTTAATTCAATATGTAAATCAAATTAAAAAGATGCAAAATTTTGATTAGTTCGCTAAGTTTAATAATAAATACTATTTTTTTCTCTCAATTAACAACCGCGCGGATCATATGATTTGCAAGGTTAAGCTGGGCTTGCCGCGGCCAGTTCGTGGATCGGTGACCGTTCGTTACCCATCGAGACCCTTCCGAGCCTCGGAGAGCACGTTAAAGAGTCGGTCCCGGGTGTCATATGAATACCTATGACAGTCGTTGCAAGAAGTCAGAAGCCCAAAAGTCTGACAACTGGTCTAACCTTAGAATATCGATATTGCCCTGTAACTGGGTTGCGGAGTTCTGATGGCAGTTGATTCGTGTAAAATACTGGTATTCAGCCGCATCTGGTTAGACTGGAAGCTGACCCCAATATAGTTGGGAAAAATCTAGGTACAACACTTACTCATTTTTCTCACTGGTGGAACGATTGGTAGTTATTTTGTTTGTCAACATTTATACTATTGTGGGAAAGTTGAAAAAATAAAATAATAATCTAGCTGTTTGTACGTGCTAGTTATAAGATTCAAATAAGGTAAATTGGGACTACCTTATTGGGATGCACGTAAAGGATGGTTTATCAGCATATTCTCATTCATTATGTGCTTCAACTTAAAATGCTATGGTGACATGCCATAACATTTTTAACGAACGCCACCAAACGAATCATATTAAAATCTAATAGATAAAAACATTTTTACAAAAAATTTAAACCGACTTCAAAAAAGAATAAAATAATTACCATATAAAATTAACAGTTTCAGAAGTCGGTGCTGATCCACGCTGAACCAAATTGAAGGCACCGACTTCTGAAACTGTTAATTTTATATGGTAATTATTTTATTCTTTTTTGAAGTCGGTTTAAATTTTTTGTAAAAAAGTTTTTATTTTTTTCATTTTAATGGCCTTAATTAAAACTTGGTTGGACCTACTAAAGACGCTGCTCGTAACATAATCACATCATCACAATATGCGTACTGTTCGTCATTGAGGAGTTCCATTGTCTATCTCCGAAGTTCTTCATCAGATCTTCACCAAATTTAAATGGGACAAACTTCGAAGTATGCCCTATCCATTAAAAAAAGAATCATTAAAATCGATTCACAATTGGCGAAAATATCGATGAATATACACAAAAAAAAAAATACATACAGACGAACATAGTAACCTCCTCCTTTTTGGAAGTCGGTTAAAAACACCGTTTTAGATTACTTACGCTAAAACAGGAAAGTTAACAGTGGCGTTACTACTGGGTTCAGTTGTAAACCAGCATCAGGCACTAGTGGTCTGACATTTATGTTGAACTGAACCTATTTGGCTCAGCCGCTAGACACACACCTACTTTATTTAAGTTTTTTTTTTTGTTTTCTTTCTTATGAATTTTTGTCTGAGTGTCTGACTGCTTTCGTGCCAAATAAATTTCTTTCTTTCTTTTTTTCTACTTTACTAGTTTAACTTCTTAATTTTTTTATAAATAATTATAGTGGTAGTAATGCTATTTGGCTTCAGAGAAAAAATATTCTGACACTATAATTGTTTTTTATTATATCCATAACATCACGCCTGCATTCCCCAAAGAGATCAGCAGAGGAGTATAGTAACACCCTCATTTCGCCGTTATGTTTAAGTCCCATGTAATAGGGGGCGAGCCTATTGCCATCACCTAGGCAAGATCAAAACTCCAGGCTGCTATTGAGGAATTCCACACGGAAAAACCCAATATCTCCTTGCCCGACCTGGGGATCGAACCCAGGACCTCACGACCATTAGATCAACGCAGTTTTTATTATATGAGTCGAATAGAATCAAAACCGGTAATCTGCACTTTGAATGAATTGTGGCAATTAAATAAAAACGTTTTTTTCATGTTGCCTGGGCAATAGCAGATTGCCGGATTTGTTATTGAACTGTTATTTTACACTGTATTTTAACGCCATATTGCCGACTTTGACACCGAAAGACGAAATGTAGTAACGTTATTTTAAATTTCTTGTGTGACCATATCAAAGTCTCATTTTTGACTTTGACTGATTGCCGTCTTTGATTCTATACGACTCATATCCCTATAAAAGTTACATAAATACATATAAAACCATACACACAGTTAAAACACAATAATGATCCCACCAAACTGAAAACTTTAAACCGGCTTTCCTTTGCGGCTAGGCAGATACCCTTTGAAGCCAGACCTTTCTGAGGGCTTATTAGTATTCGATACGAACTTTTGGGCCCATAGATTTGTATCTAATATATGTACAAATGTACGTGATTGGAAAATATATTAAATGTACCTGGATTTGTAAGGGTTAAGTGTATTTGATTTTTTATTGAGTTTTTGGAAATGTTTTATTAATTTTGTTTGATGTTATGTTGATGAGAAGTTGATAGAATTTAGTATTATTTACCTATAGCTTGAATTTAAAGCAATTTCGTGATATTGTGGCTGTAAACATCGACTAACAGTTTTTAATTACGCATATCGTCACCGGAAAGCTAATACTACTTAAGCGCCATTTTTGGCCAAAATGAGTTATATAATACCTAACTCATTTTGGCCAAAAATGGCGCTTAAGTAGTATTGATTGAATTTATGGATAAAAAGTGAACACCTTTAAATTTTTGCATGCTATGTTTTATCCTAGCTAAACATGTCTGTACCATTTAAATTTTTATTTAACACCATTTTATACCATGTTTTATGCAAACAAAAGATTTATTATTATTATTGGATTGGATAGGATTTTTTAAGTCCAATCCAACGACATAATATATCGTTGGATTGATACGATACCGATAAAGATATATATAACTCATTTTGGCCAAAAATGGCGCTTAAGTAGTACCTATTGGCTTTCCAGTGACGATGTCTAGTATTTTAATCGTTGTAAAATCCTCATGGGTGTCTGCCGGACTCTTACCCGCTAAAAACCAACGGTGTTCCTCTTCCTGACCGTTCGGCCGGGGTCGCGGGATTCGCAAAAGCATGCACCGCAACCCCTAGTGCCAATAATTGTTTATGGGTGCATTTATTTATAATCAAATTATCAGTTTTACTTTCTTACAGCATCTTTTAACAGATGTAGCTAAACATGAGTTAGAGCTAAAACACGAACAAAAATATTGAAGATTTAAAAAGTGTATATTTCGTAAACGTGATAGCCTAGCGGTTGATCGCTTGCCTTCCATGCAGGAGGGTCTGAGTTCGATCCCGGCCCGTACCTCTGACTTTTCTAATTCATGTGCGGATCAGAATTTGATTACCGGTGTACTTGCATTAACGGTGAAGGAAAAACATCGTGAGGAAACCTGCACACCTGAGAGAGCTCCATAAAGTTCTCGATGGTGTGTGTAGTCTGTCAACCCGCACCAGGCCAGCGCGGTGGACTGAGGCCTAAATCCTTCTCATTCTGAAAAGAGGCCCGTGCCGAGAAGTGGGACATTAATGGGCTAGTTATGTTAAATGTATATTTTTATAGTAAAGCCTGTATTGTAGTGTTTATCCATACCTACAAGCATATATCGCACTGCTAGATACTGTATCAATTCAAAATTTGATCAATTGGAGATCGTTCTTTTCTTTCTTTTTTTTTAAAACTTTTCGACATATTAGCATTTCTCATGTATCGTCGGTGCGTTTACAAACACAAATCTTCACACGTAATTCATTTCATTCACTTCATTTGTAATCTATAATAGGAAGTAATTACCTAATCAGTTTTCTGTCGTTTCTGAAAAAAGCTTCATTTTGAGTTGATACATACATACACATACATACATAAACTCACGCCTTTTTCCCATGGGGGTAGGCAGAAACTATAGAACGCCACATGCTACGACTCTTACATACCCCTTTCGCTTCATCCACATTCATACATCTTGTCATACACGCACGCCGGTTGAGAGTACTACGCACCTGACCTTTGTGAAGAACATCACCAATAACATCGATGTATGTCCTTCTAGGACGTCCTCTACCGGCGTTCCCTTTAACATCCGCCTTATAAATTTCTTGCGTTGATACCTACACTATTACTCTAGCATTGCGATTTATGATGAATTAAAACACAAACCTCTACAGAGTCCGCATAAGCATTTGAGCCTAAAGAATTAAAACACAAACCTCTACAGAGTCCGCATAAGCATTTGAGCCTAAAGAATTAAAACACAAACCTCTACAGAGTCCGCATAAGCATTTGAGCCTAAAGAATTAAAACACAAACCTCTACAGAGTCCGCATAAGCATTTGAGCCTAAAGAATTAAAACACAAACCTCTACAGAGTCCGCATAAGCATTTGAGCCTAAAGAATTAAAACACAAACCTCTACAGAGTCCGCATAAGCATTTGAGCCTAAAGAATTAAAACACAAACCTCTACAGAGTCCGCATAAGCATTTGAGCCTAAAGAATTAAAACACAAACCTCTACAGAGTCCGCATAAGCATTTGAGCCTAAAGAATTAAAACACAAACCTCTACAGAGTCCGCATAAGCATTTGAGCCTAAAGAATTAAAACACAAACCTCTACAGAGTCCGCATAAGCATTTGAGCCTAAAGAATTAAAACACAAACCTCTACAGAGTCCGCATAAGCATTTGAGCCTAAAGAATTAAAACACAAACCTCTACAGAGTCCGCATAAGCATTTGAGCCTAAAGAATTAAAACACAAACCTCTACAGAGTCCGCATAAGCATTTGAGCCTAAAGAATTAAAACACAAACCTCTACAGAGTCCGCATAAGCATTTGAGCCTAAAGAATTAAAACACAAACCTCTACAGAGTCCGCATAAGCATTTGAGCCTAAAGAATTAAAACACAAACCTCTACAGAGTCCGCATAAGCATTTGAGCCTAAAGAATTAAAACACAAACCTCTACAGAGTCCGCATAAGCATTTGAGCCTAAAGAATTAAAACACAAACCTCTACAGAGTCCGCATAAGCATTTGAGCCTAAAGAATTAAAACACAAACCTCTACAGAGTCCGCATAAGCATTTGAGCCTAAAGAATTAAAACACAAACCTCTACAGAGTCCGCATAAGCATTTGAGCCTAAAGAATTAAAACACAAACCTCTACAGAGTCCGCATAAGCATTTGAGCCTAAAGAATTAAAACACAAACCTCTACAGAGTCCGCATAAGCATTTGAGCCTAAAGAATTAAAACACAAACCTCTACAGAGTCCGCATAAGCATTTGAGCCTAAAGAATTAAAACACAAACCTCTACAGAGTCCGCATAAGCATTTGAGCCTAAAGATATTTTCTTATCGCTTATTACGTTACGAGATGTTATTATACGATCTTGAAGCAGTATCATCTCTAGTACTATTGGTATCACCTGCGGCATTTAGCGATTATCTGAGCTTACCATCCTATACGATTATAAACGGCGAATAAGGGTAATAATGGATAAGCTAATTGGTATGAAGGCACCGGAATTTTAAAAAGGGTTTATTACAGTAACTGCATTTTTGCAGTACTATTTTGTTTTTTACTATATCATACTTTAGGGCAGGGGTGGCCAAGTAGATTCGACCCAAGATCTACTGTTTACTGAGTAGACTCTGTGCGATCTACCAATTACATAATCAGTACCTACCTCTTCATTTCATGCCATGATCAACCGGTCGATCGCGATTGACTGGTTGGCCACCCCTGCTTTAGGGTAATTACGAACATATTCCCAATATTCCGAAAATTACGAATTTCTACTAAAACGGGCAGTATTTGCTCTGGCAACGTAATAATGCTAGAATGTGTAATGTAATATTATCACAGCAATAAATATTTAGTAATACTTACGTAATTTTCGCAATATTCCCATGTTCGTTAGTACCCTAAAGCACCTTAATCTTTTTTTTTTAAATTTATGTCTGATCCAGAATTAAACTTTCAATAAAATAACAAAAATGTTAACCCCCTTGGACATCAATTGTTTAAAAAAAAAATTGTTTCATGTAACATAAATTTAAAACATTTACTTTTATTTAAAAGTTATACAATCATGCTGCAGAATGTTTGTGTATTGTTAATAATAATTCATAACATGTCTATCAAACCCCATCCAGATCCCATTCAACAGACAAGTCATACTGACAAACAGTTTAGCCCAAAAACCAAAGACAAAACAGCAATCATCATAAAAATAACAAGACTTTTTATACGAACACTCCAAAACTTTCTGCGTATTGTAAAAAAAAAGTTATTCAACATTCCAAATTAACAGACAACTATGACATGTACAAGTGCTTCTGACAACCTTGCATATACTACACAAAAATCTAAACAACACAAAATTCAACCTTATGTTTTTATACAAAAGGTTTATGTATTGTTCAACGATGTTTCGTAAACGCAAATCAAAGTTGGCGTTCTAAAGGGCCATTGAGACTTGTCCGCTGTAACAAAGACAATGAGCTATACAAAAAGCTCTCAGCAAGTGGTCAGTATTTCTCGTCTTTTCTAAAACATTGTTACACCGTTATTCTTTGACGTGACTAATGTTGGCCACTCGTTACACAGTACCGTATCTTTTGATTTTATGAATGTGTTTCCGGAGTCAAGTGGATATCGACATGGAAGGATTTTTTTTTGTTGGAAGTGAATTATAGTATATGTAATATAAAATTCATTTTATAGATGTCACATAATTAATCAACGACTTCCAAGTCAAGAGCCAAATTACACACAAGTTACATATATTAAAGTTTTTTTCATGACAATATAAAATATATGCGTATTGTTGCTTCGAAACTGCTGTAGGGCTGTGCACGAGTCAATTTTTTTATATTTTTAACTGTTTATATTCAGTAAACAAAATTAAGATATTCGTATAAACCGACATTGGTAGAAGGATCTGTCAGTAGTGTTTAAGAGTCTAATACCAGACTTATCGCAGTGTATTGGAGGTTTATCATCTTAAATAACTGGGTCAATAAGCAAACACTTCGATTATCTTCAGAAAAAGAAGATTGCAAAGTGCTTGAGAAAGACTGAGAAGTTAGCCCGGTTGCTATGTCTACAAACGAATCATTTTGCTTACCAAACCTGCTACTATAGGTACTATACATATCATACTTTTTGCTTTATTATTGTTAAAGATATTAGAGTCCTTCTTCTTCTCTCGTCTCTTTCATGGTCAAAAGACGCGCTAGTCAGCAAGCAAGCAGCCTGACTGCCCAAGGTGCGCTGAACGTTCTTGAGTATCATCTCTCGTGGAAGCTCCTTTAACGCACCAAATAAGAGTCTCAATTCCAACCAATAACACTCTGTAAATCATAGGAATTAACCAGACTTTTAGTTAGAGGTAAAGAGTAACACATTTGGTCACCTGCGCGACGGCGCAACGAGTATTCCCAAGGAGGATCGATGTCAGGCAGGCGGCCGGTCATAAAACAATAAGCCAAAACCTCTAACAACATGGATTTATGAAATACATGTTGTGCTGACCCCACCTAGTGTGAGATATGGGCAGGAAGAAGATGACTAAGAGTAACACATTTGAAGCACGAAAGTCTGACAACTGGTCTAACCCTAGGATATCGGCATTACCCAGTAACTGGGTTGCGGAGGTTTGATGGCAGTCACTCCGTGTAAAGTACTGGTATTCAACCGCATCTGATTAGACTGGAAGCTGACCCCAACATAGTTGGGAAAAGGCTAGGCAGAACATGAACTTTCTAGTAAGAATAACTCGTGCCGACAAGAGAAAAGAAATCTACATTACAATAACACAACATCACGCCTGTACTCTCCGATGGGTTGGGCAGAGGTGTATAGTAACACCCTCATTTCACCGTTATGTTTAATTCCCATGTAATAGGGAGCGAGCCTAATGCCACCAACCGGGCACAAATCCAAACTCCGAGCCGAGAAAACCCAATAACACTTTTCCCGACTTGGGAATCGAACCCAGGACCTCACGATCAGCAGTCGCGCTTGCCACCACTAGACCAACGAGGGATTATAAGAAATATGTTGGATGTATTTGTAACATTTTTTTTTTCATAGTTGCAATACGCGACGGTATAACAGCACGCCATTGATAGAGCAATCTATAGTAATATCAGTAATAAATATTTAAACTGTCGATTTATAAAGAGGGATCAGCTAATAAACCTTCGTGACCGCTTCTCAGTTAGTATATCACGTTTTGAGATGGCGGCTGTGCGGTCGTGATCTCTTCCTTTGTACACTTTTTGTTTAAGGTACTTGTGCACTGAGGTGTAATTGAGCGAAATTGGTGCGTTTACCCAATGCTCTGGATGAAATTTTCGAATCAGAAAATTGTTTGGTAAATAGTGTATTTTTACAACATTTTTTTATTTTATTTATTTTTATAGTAGGTACTATAGTTTGTAATCAGATGATTCACCCAGTAAAAAAATTCAGAATGTTAATGAGAATCGAATCTATATATACACAATTCTAATAGGAATCGATATGTTAGTCTAATAAGCCATAGCTTAACCTTAACCATTTGCAGTAAAATAGACCTAACGTATCATAATCCAGAAACATCGTTTAAAATATAAAACGCCAAAAACGGCCAGATTGACCATCACGACAAAATATTAATGATTTAACAATAGAAACTGCTATCCATTCGCCTCCATCAGCCCAACTGATGTCCTTATAACACGTCTTTATAAACAACACAGATCCAAAATTAATCCCGACCGCAACTCACCACTGCAGCCATTAATGTCCCCATGATCGTAACGGTCTAGTGCGCAAGCAGCCTAATGTACGGCGTATGATTTATACCAATGGTCCTGTAATGAATTTATTAAGACTGAACTTCACTTGAACTAACCCTTTTAAAGAAAATTATGCATCCTTATGACAGGTTTACTTTGGTTAAACAATGGATAGGTAGATAGATGATAGCCTGAGTTCAATACAGGCCCGCAACTCATTTTTCGCGTCCATTTGCAGATCAACTGCCTCGTTAGTCTAATGGTGGCAAGCATGACTTCTGATCGTGAGGGCCTGAGTTCAATTCCCAGGTCGGGAAAAGTGTTATTAGGTTTTTCGTGTGGAATTCCTCAGTAGCAGCCCGGAGTTTGGATTCGTGCCCGGTTGATGGCAATAGACTCGCCCCCTATTACATGGGACTTAAACATAACGGTGAAATGAGGGTGTTACTATACACCTCTGCCCCACCCTTCGGGGAATACAGGCGTGATGTTATGTATTTGCGGATCAGAATTTGATTATTACTTGCGTTAACGGTGAAGGAAAACATTGTGAGAGCGCTCTAAAAAGATTTCGATGGTGTGCGTTGTCGGCTAACCCGCAACAGGCCAGCGTAATGGACTAAGGCCGTCTTATTCTGAGAAGAGGCCTGTGCCTAGCAGTGGGACACTAATGGGCTGAATATATTATAGGATTTTTAAAACGATAAATTGGAGTGGATGTTGAGTTAAGCTTAAACTCTTTATTATGCGTACTCTTTGAATCATATCAGCTTATAAAAACGTTTCTTAAATCCATTTTTTCAGATTTAACTGTTATACTCTCGTATGATTTCTTTTACTAGATACAAAACCACGTTTTTCAGGCTCAAATATATAATATCTTAAAACAAAATTAACTGTTCGCTCTTTGGATTCAATCACAATGTCAATTATTTTGTTATACGAAAACCAAAGGTTTTATTTCAGTCATTTTAGTTTTTTTAAATATGACTTTTGTTTCTAAATAAAGTAGCGACCCGCCCCGGCTTTGCACGCGTGCAATGTAGATACTAATGTGGGGCATATAAACCTTCCACTTGAATCACTCTATCTATTGCTGAAAACTGCATTGAAATCCGTTGCGTAGTTTAAAAGATCTAAGCGTACAGACAGCGGGAGTGACTTTATTTTATACTATGTAAAGATGTATCTAATAAATGAGCGTTTTAAATAGGTATTAGCACTATATCTCTGTTGCTCGAGATTTCTTGCATCCTACGGGATGTTCTTCATATACCCGGATAAAAATTGTACTATGTGTTAATCCAAGACATATTCTATCTGTGTGCCAAATTTCATCCAAATCCGTTTAGCCGTTTGTGCGTGATTAAGTAACAAACATCTATCAACGCACAGCTTAAACCGCTTGGGTTAGAAATTTGAAATTTTGACAGTTGGTACCCGTTATAATGTAGGCATCTACCAAGGAAGGATTTTTGAATATTTCAACCACAAAGGAATAAAATAGAGGATGAAAGTTTGTATAAAAAAAATCACGCAAGCAAAGCTGCGGGTGAAAGCTAGTTAACAATAACATAACATCACGCCTATATTCCCCGAAGGGTTGGCAGAGGTGTATAGCAAAACCCTCGTTTATACGTTATGTTTAAGTCCCGTGTAATAGGGGCCGAGCCTATTGCCATCAACCGGGCACACGTCCGAACTCCGGCCTGCTACTGAGAAATTCTATACGGAAAAACCCAATAACACTTTGCCCGACCTGGGGATCGAACCCAGAACCCCATGCACAGGAGTCACGCTTGCGACCACTAGAACAACAAGGCAGTCTATAATACTAATGTGAATTGGCATAAATGCAATGTGTTGACCACAAATTGCATTATGCCAAATGCAAGACGTAGTCATAGAAATAAATACAGTTACGTCACTATAACAATGACATTTTGTTACTATTACCAATATAAAAAACTTCCTGTTTACTGGGAAAAAAGCCTTCAGATATTACCTTGTTGCTGACATCACAAAAACTCTTACATCCCATTTGATAACTCAATAAAAAACTTAATCCCGTAAAGAAAAAAATCATAGTACGATTATCCCAATTTCTTTTATGTTTGGTTAAATCTTTTTTAACAAAACACGGGTCACGAAGAATTGAAAAAATATTTTTTTAACCATTTCAAAGGATTTTTTATTTCGCAACCCGATTTACCGTGAAAGCGAATTTAACCCCAAATGGTTGGTGAGGGTCTCTTAAAAAACTTGGACTACCTGAGGCTTTGAATTTGAGAAACTATTTTTGTGCATTAAAGTTTTAGTGAGTAATAAACTTAATATAAAAAAATATAAAACCACTTTAGAACTAAGTTGTTAAAAATTGTGAGTGATTTTTTTTTTCTTTTTGCAGATTTAAAACACCTGTCCTCTGGAGAGAAAACTTATGATCGGTAAGAAATATGAATTAAAACTTATATGAACTAAGAAGAAAGGAGCTCGTGGCTAATTACCAACCGCGCGGATCATACGATTTGCGAGGTTAAGCTGCGCTTGCCGCGGTTAGACCGTAGATGGGTGACCGTTCGTTACACATCAAGACCCTTCCGTGCCTCGGAGAGCACGTTAAACAGTCGTCTCAGATGTCATACTAATAATTATGGCAGTCGTTACGGGAAGTTAGAAGTCCGAAAGTCTGACATATTGTCTGATATTGGCATTACCCAGGAACTAGGTTGTGGAGGTCTGATGGCATTTGCTCCGTGTAAAATACTGGTATTCAGCCGCATCTGGTTAGACTGGATGCTGACCCCAAGATAGTTGGGAAAAAGCTAGGTAGAACATGAACTAAGAAAAAATACTTATCTTTTATAAAATAAGCTGAAACAAATTATACTTTTATAACCAACTAGCTGTGTCCTCACGGCTCCGCCCGTAGCCTATGTTACTCAGTGATAATGTAGCTTTCTAAGGGCAAAAGAATTTTTGAAATCGGTCCAGTAGTTTTTAAGTTTATTCGTTACATACAAAAATACAAATCTTTCCTCTTTATAATATTAGTATAGATAACCAATACCACGTCATCACATACTTTTATTAAGGCCTGACAATCGTTAATTGATCCTTAATTTTTATCTGATATTTTAGAAGCTTCTACATATATGAGAAGACTTTTTCTCATATCGATGTTTATTTCAACCTGTTTACGTAAGCTCTAAACTCATAGAGAGGGAAATAAGGCTAAATCAGTTTTCAGGCAATTTCTGACTGCCAGTGACGATTGAAGACGCGATGTAAGGAGATTTGTTACATTTTCCAAAAGTTTACATAGTTGACGTCGTGACTCAACGGAGGTATCCGTAGAGTCACGACGTCAGCTACCTAAACTTTGTACACACATAGATGCAATTTATTTTTAAACAATCCTAAAATTGAGAGTTTCTTAATGTTAGAGGGTACGTTTGGACAACACCTTCATTTGATAAGAAAAACCAAAATTTTATAAAATATAACTTAGTATCACCTTCATCCGGTGGGTCATGGCTAAATAAAAACCGCGCGGATCGTATGGTTTGCAAGGTTAAGCTGCGTTGCCGCGGTTAGTCCGTGGATGGGCGACTGTTTGTTACACATCGAGACCGTCGGTCCCGGGTGCCATACGAATACCTATGACAGTCGTAACGGGTAGTCAGAAGCTCGGAAGACTGACCACTCGTCTAACCTTAGGCTAACGGCATCGCCCAGTAACTTGGTTGCGGAGGTCTGATGGCAGTCGCTCCGTGTAAAATACTGGTATTCAGCCGCATCTGGTTAGACTGGAAGCCGACCCCATCATAGGAAAAAGCTAGGCAGTACGAAAGAACCTTCGTCCACTCACATCTATTCATAAGACAGGCGCGCTCAACCTTTCGGTGTATAACGACATGGATTATTCCAAGTCAAAAGAAATATGTTTTCGCAAACCTATCACTGCAATTCAATGCTGTTCAAAGATACGTCATTTGATACCAAAACTAAAGCCTACGGTAGGATAAAAGCACATTCGTTGTCAGTAGAGTACAATATCTCGTAATTTGATGCCTGGGATCTGTTTGTTTGTTTGTTTGTTTTGCCCTATGTTAGCTTTTGTCGGATCGCGCATCCCTCGGTTGGATGAAATGGGAATATGGGGGTGGGGTATTGATGGATTGTTTATGATAGTTATGAGGGTAGGTTTTTTAAGAAGTATTTTGTAGTGAATTGTGCAAGAAAGAAGCAACAGTAGACCTTTCTTTTTTCTCGTTTCTTTGGAAAATCCTCTACCTAACTAATTGCATTGATAACTTTATTCATATTCTATATACCCCGTGTGAGGATGGGTTAGAATATAAAACTTCCTCACCGCACGCTGGGAATAGACGCGTGTTGTAAGATTCAACAAAACCCAGCGCGCTTGGTAGTAGGATCTATACGGTCCACCTGACTAGCTACCAACCTCACGTTGAAGTGCGGAGCCAAGCAGTTTACTGTGTTCCGTCGTGTGTATGTGAGAGCCAGAGGGCTATATGGGAATCCCTCTATATCTCTTTCCCTTTGATTCGTGTGCTCCATCTTAGACCCTGTCTGCACTTACCATCAGGTGAGACTAGGGTCAAACGCGACCAAGTCAAGAATAAATAAAAAAATGATACAAATTGTGCATGTCACAAAAAAAGTTGCCAAAACGACAGTTGCATTTTCGGTTCAAAATTCTTTTACAATTACGATACTATTAAAGAAGAAAGAAAAGAAAGAAAGAAAAACATTTATTTGTCACAGATACACAAAACATGATAGTATAAAAATAATATTAAAATAAAAGACAACTGTGACAAAAAGGTGACCACTGAGCATAATGCTGTGCTATGGCGTGGACCACAGACACAGCGCTGATTTTCAGTGATCACCTAAAAGATGTGCGGTCATTCAGCCAGTTACAAAACAAACAAATTATAATATAAATAAAATAAAATTTAACAACATACAAAAAAATAATAATATATAAAACACCATACACACACACGCATCACCTTTATTGTATTTTAAACACCTACCGACAAAACCTAAAAAGTTAACTTTATTACGTCAACCGTTCGTACTAGACCTACAGGCTCGCCACCTATTACATGGGACTTAATTCCAGAGGCGAAACGAAAATGTACAGACTTCTGTAGTAAAGAAAGAAAGAAAGAATGAAAGAAAATTAATTTATTCAGCCAAGAACACTGACAACATAAATAAAATAAAATAAACAAAGAAAAAACAACATATACAAAGAATTAAACACACATTTTATGCTGTCGAGCACGTCCATGCCGAAAAGGTCACCAACTCAGCATATGGTAGGCGTCAAAACACCCAGCGCTGATTTTCAGCTGGTATCCCCGCAGTAACACACGGATGGAGGTAGTTAATTTTAAATATATATTCTATTATATTTGAATGGATAAAAGTGTTTTATAATGTGTCAATAAACTACAAAAATATAATAAAAAATAAAAGATAAAACTACTAGTAACTAATAGTAGGAGAATACCTGCTTACTCCTTCGGTAATTACAGGCGTAAGCCAAAAGCAGTGATAGCCTAGTGGTGTGACCGACGGACTGCCAAGTCATAGCTCTCGAGTTCGTACCCAAGGCACGCACCCCTGAATTTCCAGATTCATGGGCATATTGTATAATCATCACTAGCATAAAAACGGTGAAGGAAAACATCGAGAGGAAACCAGCATGCCTGAGAGATATTTCTCGACGGCATGTGCAGCCAAGTCAGAAGCCCATGGGCGGTATAACCTCTGCACCAGGTTAGTCACTAACCACAAGAAAAGAAGAAGACAGGCGTAAGTGTATGCATGTATTTTATTTGTGAATTTATACGACTGGGTAAATGAATAGGTGGGTGAATTTTATATCATAATGGAGGATTTTAAAACGTCAGTGTTATTTTTTAAAGGAAATTCTAGGTAAACTAGAAAGGTCACTCTTTATTGAGAGGTTAAGTCCTAACTGATAGGGTATCAAAGGGATTTTGTTTGTAAATTAGGTGTGAAATTGGAACATCTCTCGTCTGTTAGGCGTAACTAGAGTACCTACAAAACACGCAGGTGGTATCTCCGCGTAATCTGTAAGCAATTTTATTTTTTATTTCTTTATTCTTGAATTGGTCGTGTTTGGCTCCAGTTTCACCTGATGGTAAGCGCAGACAGGGTCTAAGGTGGAGCACACGAATCCAAGGAGCAGAGATATAGAGGGATTCCCCTATACCCCTTTGGATCTCACATACACACGACGGAACACAGTAAACTGATTGGCGCCGGACTTTAATGTGAGGATGGTAGCTAACCAGGCGGGCAGTCTAGATCCCACCACCAACCGTGCTCTGTTTTGTTGAATCTTCCAACACGCGTCTATTCCCAGCGTGTGGTGAGCAAGTTTTTTATTCTAACCCGTCCCCACACGGGGACAAACACAGAAATAACATAAAAATAAGACCCAAACACAACAACTTAACACCATAAAACCTCACCTTTTAGAATAAAAATTTAAAGCCAAAAGTATTATTCAAATCAGTCCATCAGTTTTGAAGATTATCTCAAAAACGGGTGATACACAAACAAACAGACTTTATATCTTTATAATATTCTTATAAAACATATTATGTCACTAAGAGTTTTCCTAAAATTTATTAAGATGTAGGTTAAGCACCAACAGTTATAATCATAGCTATAATCATTGTGGTCTCCTAATATTTTTAGGGTTCGGTATCTCAAAATGACAAAATGAAACCATTAGGGCCTGCCTTAAAATTGAAATGTCAATGATATCATCGTAATTTTAATTTTATGGTCCTATATCCTAGTTATATTCCGATTCGTTGAATAAAAATCCCTTGCTGTGCCATGCCGCCAATGGGTGCAGGGCCTTATAGAATCATTTTGTTGTCCAATTTGTCTGTCTGTCCGTCTAGATCGTTTTTCTCAAGAACGGCTAGAGGTATCGAGTTGAAATTGATATCAAATACTAAAGTCTAGCCACCATAGTCCTGTAAAAAATCAAGTTTCTAACTCAGTGCAGTAAAATATGCTGCCTTTCAAAATGTATTTTCATATTAATTGACTAACTCACTGACTGACATGTCAAAACATGTAGGATATATCCCGTTGACTTAGAATCTTGAAATTTGACACATTGGAAAATGTTATGGCAAAAATAAAGGAATAAATAATCCGAAAATCATTAATGTCTTATTCTTTACTAAATGATTACACGACAAACTTAATTCCACTTTACAATTATAAAATGATACGGAACTCTTAGGGCGCGAGTCTTATTCGCATTCGGCCGGGTTTTTTTATTAAAGTCTCTGTTAATAATCTCTTGAGAAACCAATATTAAAACGAAGCCAGATTTTATTGGAGCTGAAATCTTGATATTTATATGAACTTATCTTTTAGATATGAATTTTTTGCTGTCATAAGAAAATATCGTGATTTCTGTGGTTTTGAATTTAATATTTCAGATTGATTAATTGTTACCGTAATTTTAATCAATTGATGATAAAAAACAATTATCTTCAAACACGTAAAGAAATACCCAGCACCAATCCAGTGTAGTGGACAAAATCCTTAGAGACCCGTGCCCAGCCGTGAGATTACTGTCCCACTGCTGGTGGATTGATTTTGAAAGCGAGCAACAATGCTGGACTCTGACAAGTAGAATTTTATGACGTACAATTAATTGAAACTATATTAAATACTAAATTATATTAGGAACAAGTCTGCTGACACTTATAATTTATTGATTTAAGATCTGAAAATCGTATTAGAAAGCGTAGTATGATGTAGATTAAAATTCGATCACCTTTCTCTATTAAAACACATAACATCACGCCTTGTATTTCCCGAAGGGTTCTGCAGAGGTGTTTTTAGTACACCCTCGTTTCGCCATCATGTTTAAGTCCCATGTTATAGGGGGCGAACCTATTGCCATCAACTGGACGCAAATCCAGACTCCGGGCTGCTACTGAGGAATTCGAGAATGAAAATCCCGATAACACTTTGCCCGACCCAGAGATCGAACCCAGGTCCTCATGATCAGCAGTCGCGCTTGCCATCACTATACCAACTAGGCACTAGTATAATGTAGATTAAAATTCGATCACCTTTTTCTCTTAAAAGATTTCTTAAAACCATTCATCTTGTACAATCATTTACTCACTACTGTACAACACAATCAACCCATTTCTATTGACTGCCTTGTACCAGGTTCACACGCCACTTCGCAACATCTGACCCAATCTGGCCCATTGTCCCGCATGATCACAACTGTCTGGCTTTATTAGACGTGTGAGATTATTTTGTCTTGTTTCAGCTACTTAGACGACTGTCTGACTGATATCATCGTTTTAGGCCAGGGGTCGGAAACCTTTTGAGACGGAAGAGCCAAATTTTGAGACGGAAGAGCCAAAAGTTGCAATTTACGAAATTTCACAGTTTTTAAAGAGCCACAAAAAAATTTTGTTTCAATATTGTAGTATTTCGACACCTCCCACGCATTAGGTCGTATGTCCAAATTTGTGATTTTTCAGGAGAGAGATTCTTAACTACATCTTTGTCTTGATCAGCCGCAAACGATAGTGTGGGATTCATTTTAGAATATAGCAATGATTGAAGGTTAAAGGGGATAATGAGGCCTTTTGATTGAATTAAAAACTCATATTTTCGTAAAAATAGACAAAAATAAAAACTTACGACCTTATTCTTGTTGTCGCAAAGTCGTATCTATTTGTTACGACCTTATACTATTAAAACGCACAACGAATACAGCACGAATAAGGTCGTATGTCAGACATAAGACTTTATGCTGCGTACAGATTTTTTAAATACGATAATATCGACCTCGCATAAAATCGCAACTTTCATGTTTCGACGTTTAGCGTCGGACGTATTTCAAATTATTAACTAGTGATGAAAATCATTATATACCTACTTAAAAACAATTTACTAACACGATTAGGATAAACATGCAAATCATGATAGTAAATTAAAGTAAGAAATAAATTTACCATTTTGTCAACGTTCATTAGCCGTTATTTTCACATTCGAATCATTTTGGTTATTTAAAGCTAATTTTAAATCTATGATGACCGTACATTACTCATAGTAATATTATCTAATAAAAACAAAACAGTAAAGTACAAAACACACACAGTTTCTTATTTTTTTTAGATTTTCAATCTCCAAAGTAATATTTTGTACTGTTTACATCTTACGACGTCGGTACTTGCCGTGATTAGCCGGTGTGCGGTCCAATAGTTCAACGTAAATCGTCGCAACTGCTGGCACGACCATATGCGCGGGAATTTAAACATGATAAGACTATTACCGGGTAAGAATCTTGGTATTTAATGTAAATATGAAAATATTGTTTTCAAGGATGTGTAGTATTTCTATAATAATGAACTGTAGTACTAAAATCTCATTTTACCAAAAAAACGTGTTACGACTTTTTGCGTGGGAGGTATCGATTTGCTTATACAGGGCGTCGTATAATTAATGGATAACCTTGAAATGACGTTTAGCAAAAATAATTAAATAATAACAAAACGAAAATACATATAGTTAGTTACTATATCTATCTCCCAGTCATAGTCAGTATACTTCAGTCATACTATATTATAGTACTCAATTATGGATCGATTGCACGATTTTAAGGGTTATGGTGGAAAAATAATTATTTTTTGCGTATGAACTTTGCATCGAAAGAGCCGCATGCGGCTCGCGAGCCGCATGCGGCTCGCGAGCCGCAGGTTGCCGACCCCAATTTTAGGCTGATGTTCACGAACATTAATTCTCTGGTTAAACAACAGTTTAGTAAAAAAATGTATTTTGATCAATTTCGCTTTCAGACTCATCTGAAGCGTAAGGGTAATAAATTTTCATCGGGTGAACAGAAACAGCGCGCTTCGAATTGTTAAGAAAGCGAAGTTGTTCAGCGTACAAGAGTTTTAGGTAAACGGTTTTTAAGCTAGAGAATTAAAGTTTGTGAACACCAGCTTCCAAAGTTTAAGGAGGATGCTCTGGTGCACTGTTCCATATAAATCGTTCGTTCTGCCTAGCCTTTTCTCAACTGTGCTGGCGTCAGCTTCCAGTCTAACCAGACGCGGCTGAATACCAGTATTTTACACGGAGCGACTGTCATCAGACCTCCGCATCCCAGTTACTGGGCAATACCGATATCCTAGGTTAGAACAGTGGTCAGACTTTCGGGCTTCTGACTTCCCGTAATGATTGTCATAGGCATTCGTTTTTCACCTGCGACCGACTGCTTAACGTGCTCTCTGAGCCACAGAGGCGTCTCGATGAACGGTCATCCATCCACGGACTGACCACAGCAAGCGGAGCGTAACCTCGCAAATCGTAAGATCCGCGCGGTTGGTAATTAACCACGAGCCCCTTCCATTCCATATAAATAATATTAAAATTTGTCAAAACTGAAAACACATATTTTTTTGAATGAAAGAAATTCAATTCACTATTTTGAATTATTGTTTGAGCAAAATAAAATAGTAGGCAAAAACTAATAAAACTAAGTAACTAATGTAGTATTGCTGATTGATTGGAATTTGCGTCATCAAATAATTCACAAATAATATTAATCAAAATGGCTGTAAGTTCAAAAAAATATGTACCTATGTATTGAGTATTGGCCAATAATATTTTGTATGAAGCTACAACAAGTAACGACACTTTAAGTGCAGTGACTTATGAACATAATGTAAATGATGGACGAAATGATGATGAATGATCTGCAATAATATTGCAATTAATTGATGAAAGTATTTTTAGAAGTGAACATGAACATATTGCCGTTGACAACGATGCAGTTATACTAATATAACACTTTAAATAAATAAAACAGATATAATGAACATAACTCGTCTACGACAAAAACAAAACAATGACGCATATTAAATCTATCATCTGTTCTGCCTAGTTTCTTCTTCCCAACTACTTATGTTGGGGTCAGCTTCCAGTCTAACCAGATGCGGCTAAACACCAGTATTTTACACGGAGCAACTGCCATCAAACCTCCGCAACTCAGTTACTGGGCAATGCCGATATCCTAAGGTTAGAGCGGTGGTCAGACTACCGGGCTTCTGACTACCTGTAACGACTGTCATAACGTATCCCAAATATGAGTAAAGGAAGACCAAAGAAAGGATGGATGGATAGTGTGAAAGATGATATGGCTAGAAACTAAGACAACGGCTAATAGAGATGTATGGAAGAAGAAGACATACTGCGCTGACTCCAAATAAGTTGGGATAAGGGCAGAAGTATGATGACGTCCCCAAAAAAAAATGTTGAAGAATTTTTATAACCTTAAAAAGTCCCAACACTAGACTACGTATTTAGTAGTAAAAAAATCATATGTTTTCTTGATATGAATAGGGGGGTACAAAGGGGTTCTTTCTATGGCCGGCCCGCCTTCATAATGGGGGGTGTAAATGACTCGACACATGTAACTCGATTCCGTGGTGTAATGCTGTTTATATGCCGACGACACACTATCTTTTGTCCTGTTTTTGCGGGATATTTGTTGGAGGGTCTGCAGAAAAATATTCTAGAAATATTTGAGAAGGTTTACGTGGGATTTTGATTGAGTTGGAAGGGAATGAGAAGTTAGTAACTTTCGAATTTATTAGATGTCTCAAATTCCTAATTTCTTTGATAAACAAAATAAGCTATTACTAAACCTTGCATAATTATTTGTTTCTCAGTTCTTAGCACACATAAATTAAAAAAAGCTCATCAAAATTTGAAATTACATATGCCTAGCTGAATACAATAATATTTAACATTTATCAATTTTACTTGCTTGGTAGAAATATTTGAACAGTTTTTCTGAGATAAATAGTCAAATGAATTGATTATTTAACTCGCTTGCGATATTTGTGTCAATATTTTATATCACTTTTACCAAACCCTATTGATTGAGCAGCAAAAATATTTGTCAACGCATTTTATGCCAACCGTACTTTCAACCCTCTTAAATATGACACCGGCTGGAGTGGATCGCCAACAAAAGCGCGCTGATTTTGTTTTGACTAAAATCTTGACTATCGTAATATCTGATTTCAGTAAACCTGTTTTTGTTGATAGGTATGACAAATAATACTGTTATTATTTCGATTGTGAGAACAGTTTATCTTGAAGGGACATGCTACGGTGAGGTTGATGAGGTCATAGCAGTAGCTGTGTTAGATTTGTATGCAGACAGAAACTAGTTTTTATAATAGCTGAAGAAACGGCCAATCAGACTTTGGTCAGCCCATCTAACGATAGCAGACCGTAGAAATAAGAATTCAAGATAACGCTATGGTAAAGATGATGCGCATTATCATTTCATCAGATATTATACTGGTCGAGTAGCAGTAGGCAGTATTTTTTTTAAAATCTCACAATCGGTTTTAGAATCACAGAGTATTTAAATATTCCCTTTATTTATGAAACTTTTAAAATAAAAATCTGATTATAAACTTGAAAAAATATTTTATTATAAAAATTTTCGTCATCAACAGTATTTATAGTATCACGTTACGTTTTATGGTTAATAGTTCTGGTGTTCATTTATAGTACATTTTTGATAACATCTTTTTTTTTTTCTTCTGTAACGTATTTCTGTTTAACATCGTTATTAAGACCATTTGGAAGCGTTTTAATTAAATTTACTTTATCGCCACCGTTACCACTGTCTCTACGGCCCCGATTATCTTTACTATAATGATCTTCGTCGACTTTTACTATCAGATCATCTAAAACATTAGTTGTTTCTATTTCCTGCTCAAAATTCTATGCTCTTTAGAGGTAAACGCAATATATTAACCGCTAATCATCCCGTGCAAATTATAAATCAATTAGGGTTTAGGCGATAAGCTCATATTGCTTATGATGATTTTCAATTTCGCAAATCAATAGTTCAATAGGTATTTGGCGGAATCCGCAATATCGGACAGGTATTAGACGGGTATTATTAATTCTTATTTCGACGGCTACGAAAAATTTAAGCATAATTTTAACAAAATTAATGACCCGTATGACACAGAAAGTCCGGAAACACATGTGTCACAATAAAAACCGTTCCCGCAGGAACTCCGCAAATTTGTTTCTAGTGACCCAATAATATTTCATTCGTTGCTTTCACTACAAATGGGCCTTTGCCTTCAATGTTGCGGTTGGTTACCTTAACGCAACTCCCGTCGTTATTGTCCCAGTATATTCCTTTCATAATGGCCCGGAAGTCCGCGGGACATTTGACATAATCCAAAGATTTCGCATAAAAATATAAATGACAGCAAATAAAGTTTCTTCATTGATGGCCAACAATGGATGATGTGAATGGTGCCATGTCGGACTCGCATCGTTTTGTGTAGCGTTTCCTTTGGATATCTTTTTGTGTGGGGGCCAGGTGATGTTTCCTTTTTTGATGGATTTGTAGCAATTGGTTTGTATATTTTTTTTTTAAACAAATATATTTATGTCAGGGATGAGTTTTGAATTCTGCTATTATTAGCTATGGGCATTTTTAATAATAATAATTGTGTGTTTGTCGTGGTAGTCTAAGTATTAAATACTTATAATACCGTCGGCTGATCAAGTATTGTTTTTACCAAAATTGGAATTTATAACATAACCACACCCGAAAAATATTTTTATAGTAATCGCAAACGTCGATTTTCGAGTTTCCATTATAATTTACTAATATTATTTTAATCATTTACAAATCAAATTATTACTTTGGCTACGATATAAAAGGAATGTGATTAAATTATTAGATATTACATTTCAAGCATATAAAAATTAATTCACCTGTCGAGTCGACTTATTGAGACGTCAATTTTAATTTCTATTATATCAAATTGTAGATTTATCGCAAATCATTGAATTTGAATGTTTAATCCTCCTGTTTTGTAGAATTATCATAAACTTGATATCCGATTACTATTATAAAAGCTCATTCATCATTTTTATTAACTATTAGACACCCACGTATAACTGTTATAAAGTTAATACGTATTACAAAAGAAACATAAATTCGAAGAATTCATCATTCGATTTTATTGCAGCAACTTTACAATGAAACATTTATTATCTTTCCAAAACCACAATCAATGGCAATGAATATAAGATTGTGCCTGTCTTTTAAAACAAAATTACAAGAGTTCATCGTCATGTCATCAATATTACAATGTTGTGGTTAATAAAATTGAGTCACACAATTAGTGCCAAACCAGTATGTGAAGCCACATTTGGCGGCATCAATATTGTGGATTGATAAAATTGTAGTATGATTGGCAAATACTCATCCATCTAGTTGAATAATAGAATCTCTATTATTCCATAGACTTTCTTAACTTGCGAGGACTGATGAACAACTGGAACATTCTGTATGACTCTGGATTCCCAGACTAAATTAAAAAAAACCTGCTCTAAATTTAATTCATATTTTAAATTTTAACTACAAAGATCAAGAGGCCGCTTACTAGTCACAATTCGGCCACCTGCAAGCTACTTGAAATAACCAGTACCTATTTGAGTATGATTTATTATAAAGATATTTTCTATTCATTTCAAGTGGTTTCATAACAGACGCTTCTAATGGCCCCCGTCTTGTTAAGGTTTTGAGATAACAGTGTAAAGAATTTTAAAAAGGAACGTCATACTTTAAATATTTTTGTACGCATTCTAAACTGCGTACTCATTTTGATTTGTATTTCAATTTAAATACACTATCATTCAAAGAGGACCAAACAACATTTAGATGACGTCTTATATCAAATTCGTATTTAGAAAAAAAAAACTGTTTCTAAAAATTATTTAAAAAGGCTTTTTGAACTTAGACCCGATTTTGCCAACGTTGGATAGCGTTTATCCAAGGAATAAGTTAAACGTTTTGACAGAATTTCTTTACAAAAGCTGTCAAAACATCTGACTTATTCCTTGGATAAACACTATCCGACGTTGGTAAAATCAGGCCCTAGAAATACTTTACAATGATCTATATTATAAAAAAAATTGATGTATACAAATTCCATTATTATTAAATCGAATGACACTACAACAAATGAAATAATTTCAGAATCAATAATCAAAAATTCAATTAAAGTACCTGTTAAGTCAAATGGCGAACTAAACAAAGCCAATTAGGCGTTTCACTTCTTAACAAGAATTGCGAATTAACCAATTTACGTATTTAGAACATTGATCGCTGGTTCGCCTGAGAAGAGCTCGTTATTCAGGATTTCTAGAGCTACGGAAATTGAAGGAAGAACGTGAAAGGTTTTACGTAATGGTATGAGCTAAATAAGATAGATAGATAGATATACTTTATTGTACACTAAAATAAATAAAACAGAAGGAGTACACGTTATTAAGAACAGTACAAATTCTTACAACAGTACAGTTCTTATCGCAAGCAATTTCTTCCAGACAACCTTTGGATGGAAAAAATTGTTATAACTTAATAAAAATCGAAAATCAACGAAATCACTAAGTATATTATAATAATAATATAAGTTAATAATAATAGTCGTTACGGCCAATGGCTTAATAGCCAAGAGCCTCGACCAACACCTGATGAGGCTCTCGTTGGGCAGCTGGGTCAAGGGCCTGATACAGAAAGCGGTACTTCTAGACACAGCACGTATTGTCAGGAAGTTCCTCTCTCTGAGGCCCTGACCACCGGTAGCTTGGACCCTGTTCCCGATGCCGGTGGGCTACTATTTTTTATATTTTTAAATGTTTTAATTTTTTATAGAAATATTTAAAAATGTAATAAATTATGTATATTAAATGAATAAAGGATAAATATAAGTTAATAAATAAGTAAGTAAATAAAATAAATATTATATATACATATCGATATTTTTAAAATAATAAGTAATAAGTATTATTATTTTATCTTTTCGAAGCATTGTGACGTTGCTGTTGTTTCATTCAGGATCTGAATAACCTGAAAATTAAGATACCTTCAAAACACGGTATGACGTCATACCCCTAAATTCTGATTACCAGGAATATTACGATACTTAAATATATTTCGGTACCGAAATATAGAGTCTGTAAATGCGAAACGGTATATTCCGGTATCGGTACTCAAAATAAGGGTTTTCATAGATGAACTGTCGCGCCAGCCTGTGCTTCGCTATGAAGCCCCAGATGGCGTTAGTATGATTCATTCATCATTCGTTGATTTTCGGTACCGATATCTTAAAAAGGTTAAATAAAGGTTTAGCCCAACCTTTATACGAAAACCTCGTAACCGCTTTCAGTCGCTGGTTTGATTTTGATTTTAATTCCGATTATATTGGTTTTGACAATATTATTCAAGACGATATTCTATTGAGATCAGCTAGGAGGCCCATGTGAAGTCAAAGTTTACAAGATATAACTGCTATGTTTAAGGCGGTTGCTCGGGTCAGTGGGTAGGATAGATTGACGTCTAGGGCGGCAAGGTCTCAGCGATTTGTATAAATTATGTTATTAATCACAAAACTAGATGCGATAAAAAAGTTTATTGTAGGTAATGTAGCATTGTTATGCTTTATCTATAACAACTAATTGTATACCCTGAAGGTTGTGCAGAGATGTATTACTAACACCCTTATTTCGCCGTTATGTTTAAGTCCCATGTAATAGGAGGCGAGTCTATTGCCATCAACGGGGCACAGATGCAAACTCCGGGCTGCTACTAAGGAATTCCACACGGAAAAACCCAATAACACTTTGTCTGACCTGGGGAACGAACCCAGGACCTCACGATCAGCAGTCGCGCTTGCCACCACTAGACTAACGAGGCAGTATCAAGCTTTATCTATCTTGTGCATACAATGTAAACAGATCAAATAAGCGGTTCACGAGTTAAAAAATACACGTAATAAAAAAACTACGTTTAAAAAAACCGACTTCAAAAACTAAAAAGTATAAAATAACTTAATATAAAATAACAGTATCAGAAGTCGGTGCTAATCCACGCTGAACCAAATTGAAGGCACCGACTTCTGAAACTGTTAATTTTATATTAAGTTATTTTATACTTTTTAGTTTTTGAAGTCGGTTTTTTTAAACGTACTTTTTTTCAATTTTACTTTTTAGTGTCTGTAATAGGTTGTTCTGTAAACTACAGTAGGATTTTTCTAGATTACATCAGGTAGAATAATTACATCGTCCAGGTAAACTAAAATGTTGAAAAAAAAATAAAAATGTTCATAAAATTAAAACTACCGGACCAAACTATGTTAAATTTTTATGGGACCAAATGGCAACTATTCCGCATCAAACTAAAGAAGAATCACGTAAATCAGATCATAAATCTCAGCGTAATCGGTGTACATACATAAAAAAAAACTTATCGAATATAGAACCTCCTCCTTTTTGAAGTTGGTTAAAAATAAGTATGTACAGTAGAAAATGGTTTATTACCATAAAGCGATACATTTAGTAATTTCATCAACAATTTTTTTTATGTATGGTGATATGAAATTTGAGTCGAATAGCCCCCTTAAGTTCAATCAATTGTTATCGAACAGCCTTCAATTTGTCAATAACATTTAATTTAAATTTCCTAACACTAGAATACCTTTGCTGTATTTGCAAAACATGTCTAATACAGGTACATTTTCAGTACTGTTAACGTAACACCTATAAATCTGTACAGTATACAATGGCGATAAAATTAATATCCTGTCTAAAGACAGGGATTAATTTGTAGTTTAATTTATAAATTAATATCTATCTTGGCTTTTACTGTCAGGATAGATAAACAATTGAACAAGTGCCAAGTAGAACAGCTTTTATCAAAATAGAAGATCAGCTAGATACTACGGATATACTTTAAAAGATCGATTGATAAAATTAAAAAACTTTTCCAGGACTAGACGAACCGTCTGCTGGTATAGGTCTAAAAAAAATTGCTGGATGGAAATTACTACAAATTGCTGGACGAGGAAATGTATAAGGGAGTGGCTTTTGTCCAACAGTTTCTTGCAACAATTTTCTGAAGAATATGATTTAAAATTTTGACGACACGTTTGGTGCAGTGGCTGAGTGATTTTCTTCTGTGCTACGGGTTGTGGGTTTGATTCCCGCACGGAACAAATATTTGTATGGCCTACACATAGTTGTTTCGGGTCTGGATGTTTGTGCGTGTGAAGATTTGTATCTATACACGCACCCGCGATACAGAAGAAATCCTAGAGTGGTAAAAAAAATCCATCAGCCAAGCCTTTTCCTTTTTTTTGTCATGGGAACATCCTCCTTGATGTCCCTCGCCTGGGGTGGGCGAAGAGGCCTGCCGGACTCTTATAGGCTAAAAACCCACGGTGTTCTTGCTCCTGACCGTAGGCCGGGGTTGGGAGCTTCGTATAACCATGCACCGCAACCCCGGCATGAGCTAAGCTTCAATTCGTGAATTGTATCTCCAAGTAGATGCAACTGCGTATCGTAACTGCGTTTTTTACACGAAGCAAATGCATTTCTTTTTGGAAATATAATTCTTCCATCGGGGCTCAAGGGAAAGAGAGGGGCACGTGGCTAATTACGAACCACACGGATCAGATCATATGATTTGCGAGATTAAGCTGCATTTGCCACGGTCTGTCCGTGGATGGGTGACCGTTCGTTACATATCGTGACCCCTCCGTGCTTCGGAGAGCACGTTAAACCATCGATCCCCGGTGTTATACGAATACATATGATAGTAGTTACGGGTTTTCAGAAGCCTGAAAGTCTGATAACCGGTATAACCTTAGGATATCGGTATTGCCCAGTAACTCGGTTGCGGAGGTCTGATAGCAGTCGCTCCGTGTTAAATACTGGTATTCAACCACGACTGGTTAGACTGCAAGCTGATCCCAACGTAGTTTAGGAAACAGCTAGGAGGAAAGAAGTGGACGCACGTCGGTCTACACGCGTAAGTAGCCTTATCTATAATAAGTTTTACAAGAAAGTTTAAATTTGAGTTAACTTTACTTGAACTGTGAAGATCCACTGGCAAGATCCTTCACTATAAAACATGACATCACGCCTGTATTCCCCAAAAGGCTGTGCAGAGGTGTATAGTAACACCCTCATTTCGCCGTTATGTTAAAGTCCCATGTAATAGGGGGCGAGCCTATTGCCGTCAACCAGGCACAAATCCAAACTCCGGGCTGCTACTGAAGAATTCAACGCGGAAAAATACAATAACACTGCCCGACCTGGGTATCGAACCCAGGACCTAATGATCAGCAGTCGCGCTTGCCACCACTAGACCAACGCTATAATATCCCAAAATACATTACAATGAAGAAGAATCTCCATAAAGTCTCGACATAAACCATATAACACACTCAACGTAACCGCGCGGAAAGTAACAATGGTAGATCGACTCCCTACGTCATATTTGACCGGAGCAAATTGTCAAGGCGGAGTGAACGTCATTTTTTTTACCCCCATTCAATCCCTACTCAGCTGTTGACATTTTGATGCATGATCTATTTTTGGATACACGACAGTCCCAGGTAGATAATGATTGTTTGGGACACCGTGTGTATAGTAGCCATATTTGATTTTAAAGGGATTTGTCCCAATGAAAATAAGCTAAGTAGGTGACACAAACAAACGTGTTTGTTGTTATTTTATTTCTAAAACTTTAATCTACGGTGATGTTTGGGCGAAAGGAAGAAGATGGAAGAATGGTGTTCTGCCTAGCTTTCTCTCAACTATGTTGGGGTCAGCTTCCAGTCTAACCAGATGCGGCTGAATACCAGTATTTTACACGGAGCGACTGCCATCAGACCTCCGCAAACCAGTTATTGGGCAATGCCGATATCCTAAGGTCAGAGCGGTTGTCAGACTTTCGAGCTTCTGACTTCCCGTAACGACTGTCATAAGTATTCGTATAATACCCGGGACCGACATCTTAATGTGCTCTCCGAGGCACGGATGGATCTCAATGTTTAACGGACGGTCACCCACCCACGGACTAACCGCGGCAGGCGCTGCTTAACTTCAAATATCGTATGATCGACGCGGTTGTTAATTAGTCACGGACCCCGCTCCCGACGCGCGTCTACATGATATATTGCGCGAGTATTTGGGGTCCGATTTCGCCAGTCTGCTCTTGCTACAACTATTCGTTCAACTATGGGATGCAACAATAGCGCCCCTCGCATCTCGGCTCATGGTCTTACCTGTTTGGTAATGTCCGGCTGGTTGGTAACGTCGTGCGGCAGTCTGCTTGTTGAGCTTCCTAAAATAAGGTTTGAGCTACGCGATGACTGATGCATGCGTGACGTCAGTTAGGACAGGTCAACTCAAACCTGTTATGGCACTTTCCTCAAAAGGCCATTCCAGACGTTGCTCTACATTATTATACTCGCATAGTTTTTATGTCTGGACTTTAGAAGAGACCTTGATCTCCGAGTTAGTTTCGGCTTTTCTTCTCAGAGCTAGTCAGATAGGAAATTCCGGTGCCATCTTATCTTAAATAAACATTACATTGACTTGTAACAGATTTATTTACAGAAAAAAAAATCATTTATTACCTGTATTTTTAAGGTGTTGTATCTTTTTTAGTTACCCAGTGAAATGTAATAAGACCAATCTAAGAACAATTGTGAAAATATTTATTTAAAATAAAGAAACTCGTAAAGTCAGTATTATTACCGACAATTTTCACCCACTCGTGTAGTTCTAAGATATTTTACATAAAACCTAGAACGATTCCAGAAAGTTATGCATACTAAATATGCGTAGATTTTCCGGGAACGAGTATAATTTTATTCAAAGTATAGGTAGATAAGATCTTTTTTAAGACACTGAAATATGAAACAAAGGAAATCTTCCTGAGAATGGAGATAGGAAGGAAAATTATCAGCCCAATCGTTGAATATTTTTTTGTTGTATTTTTTATATCATTATCTTAAATTTTTCATCTATCGGGTAGCAGTTAAAAGTACTTGAAATCTTTTGCTCAGCAGTGCCCACTGCTGAGCAAAAGATTTCAAGTATGATGTTAAAGCCGAGATGATGATTATAAGTAGGTATATTTAGTTGTCGCACCTAGCCTTTTCCTAACTATGTTGGGGTCATCTTCCAGTCTAACCAGATGCGGCTGAATACCAGTATTTTACACGGAGCTACTGCCATCAGACCACCGCAACCCAGTTGCTAGGCAATGCCGATATCCTAAAGCTGGGTACTGACCGGCGTTACGGGGCGTAATGTAACGTGTTATACAGCGAGCGTTCGTGCAGTCAGTACGTCACAAGCGCCTTGTTTCCCCGTACTGACTGCACGAATGCTCGCTGTGTAACAGGTTACATTACGCCCCGTAACGCCGGTCAGTACCCAGCTTAAGGTTAGACCGGTTGTCAAACTTTCGGGCTACTGACTTCCCGTAAAGACTGTCATAGGTATTCGTATGACACCCGGGACAGACTGCCGTACGGTCACCCATCCACGAGTTGACCGCGGCAAGTGCAGCTTAACCTTGATTGGTAATAAGCCACGAATCCCTCTCTCTCTCTCACATTTATAACATCATTGTAATTACTACTCAATTTGAATTTGAAATATATTTTTTCAAAAAGATTATGGAAATCCTAAGCAAATTAAAACTACTTTCACATGAAAATATATTCCAAAATCACCGAAACACTTCCGAGATAGGGTTAAACCGTTCTTCAAATAAGAAATCGAAAAGGAAACGTTTCTAACTGATAGTGAATCAGATAAAACTGTCAATAGCAACCCTCGGTGTTCAATCAGATGGAATGGAATACTTTAGGAAAGGTCAAAGTTAAGTATGTAGGACAAGACAGGCGGAATTATATGTATGTAGAGAACTATGAGTATGATGGAATGATTTAGAAAGAAAATGAAAGAAACGGCTGCGAAACGAAATAGAACATCATTAACTTGAAAATAGAACACAATAACAAAAATAAAAAAGGTTACTCAAATCGTTCTGCCTAAGACCCCGATCACACAGCCGGATCCGTTAAAGACGGATCCATCATTGCTGAATGTGTTGTTCACACCTGTTTTAACGGATCCGCTAAAAGTAACGGATCGTGTGTGAACACACCCATACTTCTTCATACATCTTCATGTACGGATTCGTTTTTTATAATGTTCCGGTATCCAGTTTTTGATGACAAAACGGAACATGTAAAAATGTCGGACCAGTATCTTTTACTTGATTCGGAATACTGTCGTGTATGTGAACTCGCTCATACAACTACAGGCGCCATCACCAAAATTAAAACGGATCCGCTAAAACGGGCCCTGTAAACAGTTTCTGTGTGAACTAGCTGTACCTTTTCCTATCTATGTTGGAGTCAGCTTCCAGTCTAAACAGAATCGACTGAAATCATTCACATTTAATTTATTGATAACAATACTCAATACTCAATACTCAATATTTATTTGCGTATTCCACAATGTTACTTAGGTGGTAGTAATAGAAAATTATGTTACAATTGTGGACCCTGTTGGGCACAGCAAAGTAGGAGAGAGGAGGATCATTATTAAATTAGATAAAATTTAAAACAAATAGAAGTTTAGTATGAAGTATAGTTATGTTTTTTTTTTGTTTTGTATGTTGGTAGATAACTTGGTTTTTTGATTTTAGTTGCCTTTATTTAATTATTATATTATTTTTTTTGTCCTATTTATTTAAATTATAATTATGTATTTCAAATTATATTCGGAGTTTAATAATTTATTTATATTCTACTATTTATTACTATATTTACCCTGTTTATCTTTTTAGAGTACTTATTTGTTTATCTATTTAAATATTAAGATTGCAAGTTTACAGTTTGTCCCTATTCCAAATTTATCGGTGACATTTCCAAACTTTGATCAGCTACTGAGAACAGTGGATCAAAAAACAAATCAAATATATTATTATAATTAATTTTCTCTTGTTCGGTGACATTTCCAAACTCCAGCCTGGTATTGAGAATTCCCTAACAAAAATAAATCTTTATTTATTTAATTCTAATAACTTAGGACGCCTCGATAGGTTAGCGTGGTATAGACATGTTATGCGAAGGGAAGAAAGTCATGTTACTAGAAGAGTGTTAAACATGAATGTGGATGGATATATAAGTAGAGGTAGGCCAAAAAAACGATGGATGGATTGTGTGAAGGATGATATGGGTAAGAAAGTAGTGAGTACTGAGATGACGGCTGATAGAGGAGAATGGAAGAGGAATACATATTGTGCCGATCCCACCTTGCGTGGGATAAGGGCAGGGAGATGATAATGATAATGATGAACTTAGGACACCTCAAAGGACTTCTACCAATACCACCACATTACCGGTTTCACCAAATGATTCACTGAGTTCTGAAACTCAATTTGAGAACTCGATTAATGACATATTTCCCCCACAGCCAATCCTTCTAACGGATAACCACGCGTATTTGTGTTCACTTAAATGAAACTAACGATCAATATTTGTACGGCTGCAAAGCAAGCTGATCAAATAATGTGACACCATGGGCCCCATCGATCGGGGAATTATTAATGGTTTTCTATAAAATACACTCGGGAGCAATGAATCCGGGTCACCAACATAAACAAAGCAATGTAAAAAAATGTTCAATAATGTTTTCTGAGATATTAAGGGCTATGTTGGTGGCCCGGATTCATTGCTACCGAGTGTAAAAGGTTCGTCGGAAAGGGGGTACTAATCCGAAAGGGTATTAAAATACCCATAATAATGAATAACTTTAGTTCTAAAAATTTCCCCAAAAGTCAATAGTTTAAGAGAAATAGCTGTTCAAAGATGTCATAAAAAATACGCTAAAATCTATATTACATCCTCATGTATGATCTGCTGTGTTTACATTTTAGGTTATATTTGGGGTTACAGATTAAACATCCATTTTGTGAATTCGTAACTACAGCAAGCATGAAGAATTTTTAAGGAAACTAAAATAAAAATCATTTTGCATGGAAATAAAAATTATCGAATTTTGAAATTTCAAAACTCGCTTTAAAACAGTCATCAGTGATACTTAAAGTGGCCAGCGATTAAGTAGATACTTGCTCCTTTTCGACTATCGGGTATTCGACAACCTAAACGACACACGAGTCAATGATTTATTTATTTATTTTACTTTAATTAAAACGGTCTTATACCAATTACAATAATTAAAGATAGAAAAAAGAACAGGAATGGAAGAAGATACATACAAAACAATGGAACAAAAAATAATGATTTTTAAAAAATATATAACAATATGAGACACCTCTTTCACACAGCCCTCACAATGCACCTGAGAATTTATTCTTCCATTCATGAGCAAAAAATATTAATAAAATATTCATGATAAAATTCTTCTGAAATGCTGGCTCGATTTCTAGGGGACAAAATATTTGTATCATCTGGCTAGATTCTAGCAGATATGGTTGACCGTACACGGTACAATTTGTACCCACAAACGGGATACTTTGTATCTGCAGACACAGTTTTTGTATGTAATAGATTGCTAATCTATCTGACGGTACATGGAAGGTGGTTACTATATACAACTTCAACACCAAGAGAATCGCTGATAAGCTACCAACCTTAGAGACAAAGTTGTGAAGTACCATGAATTTGCTTTTTTATTAGCGGCCCGTCCCGGTTTCGTACGGGTGGACATTTTCCCCGTTTTTGCAACATTTTTCATGTATGCTCCGCTCCTATTGGTCGTAGCAAAATGTTATATAGCCTAAAATAACCTTCCTCAATAAATGGACTATCCAACACAAAAATATTTTTTCAATTCCAGCCAGTAATTCCTGAGATTCGTTCAAACAAACAAACTCTTCAGCTTTATAATATTAGTATAGATTTGAGATGGGTTTGCTCCTGCCTCTAGTCTATGTCAGAGGTGACAGAATCAAAGTCTACGATGGAGTGAGCTTGGGTAAGCTCACTCCATAGAAGAAGCCAGTTCACTCTAACTTTGAAGAGATTCGGGTTGTATGCGTTCGGGAACACAGACGCAGGTAGTGAGTTCCACTCTTTTGCCATGCGCATTATGAATGATGTTTGGAAGTGCTTAAGCTGTAATTCCACCTGCAAACCCCTCCAAACTAGAACACAGCAATGCTGATCGGCGGCAGAATAAGTATGGTGCTAGTACATCCCAGAACGAGCTCAATCTATCAGTAATCAAGCTACCGTTACCCAAATATTGGAATTGCTTCAATAATACATTTAAAAGTACATACATTAATTAAACAGATTGTTTGTTTTATTAACCATTCATTGGACGAAACAATTACTGTATTTTCGCAAATAAAACCTACTGTTTACTGTTCAAATATACAATACGAAAATGGCGGTTAACCGAACTTTTAACATACGAATTAAAATGGCCGCTAAATAATTAAAGCTAATTTAGATTTAAATTGATAGAATAATGACAAATGTTGGTATCGAATTTTGTAATTGGCGACTTACTTAATTAGTTCAAAATTATTCGATTGTATTATTCGTGTTGAATGGAAGTTATTTATTTTTTTAAACTTTGCCCCACTCTTGGATTTCTCCTTTATCATGGGTGTGTTTACAGACACTAATCATCCTAATCATCACATGCACAAACACCAAGACCTGGAACAACTATCTGTAGGCCATAAAAATATTTGTTTTGTGTGGATGGCTCTGACTTTATCACTTGCGTTAATGATGAAAGAAAAACATTGCGAGGAAACCTGCACACCTGAGAAGGCTCCATAAAGTTCTCGATGGTGTGTGTAGTCTTCCAACCCGCACCAGGCCAGCGTGGTGGACTAAGGCCTACACCATTTTCATTCTGAGAAGAGGCCCGTGCCCAGCAGTGGGACAATAATGGGCTAGTTATGTATGTTATCCGGAAATCGAACACAAAACCCGCGACGCAGAAGCCAAGCACTCGGCCACTGCACCAACCGTGTCGTCGGCATTTAAATATTAAGATTATTTTACGGTTTACTCACGTTTTTTTTTAGGGATTGCTCGATTAGTATCAAACCCAAATGGACCCAATTATGGGCTGAACACGCGGCGAGGAATATTACAATTTATATTTTAATAGTGGAAAAGTATTTTGCTTCCCAGGGACTAGTTTTAATTAAACCCTTACCTTAATCTTCAGTTAAGACTTAATAATTAAATAAATACTTTTTACTTTTATTCCCAGATCACTAAGAAAAGAAAGGCGGCTAATAAAATTTGTATTTTTGCTCCATTCAACATGAAAATTAGAGTCTAAATAGCGGCTAGGGATGTGAAAATTTACATCGATATTTTTTATCGTCGGCTCTCGGGACGACGAAATGGGTAATTCGCGCGTTATCCGGGCACTTTGTTTCTGTTAAGTGCGTGACAACTGTCGTTTACTTTCAGATGGAGTTGTGAGAAAATTTCGTGTTTATTTTGGAGAGTGGCCGGCTAAATTGGGTGACGATTACGCGTGTTCGTATTGCGATAGTATTGTTGGCGATTATTTTTATTGCACCTACATTTATAGATAAGGTTTTGCGATAACGGTTATGACGTAAGTTGTTTCGGTTTCGTTTCAATAGAATGGAAAATAGAGCCTACTTTAACCTAAATATAAAGAATGAAACCTAAATATAAATGTAAAGAATATTGTATCAAAAATATATAGGAATAATAAATATAAAAAAAACATTACATTGACTTGTATAAGTGTCTGTAACATATATATTTACAGAAATAAAAATCATTTATCATTGAAACATAAACATTAGATGTATCATGACGTGTACATCAAAATAAATTAACGATTTAACAAACACTATACGCTAGGTTTCCATAAAACGGTATACCTCTAACAACCGGCATAATTAAGCAATTTCAATCACATAAAAAGGTACAAAACGAATTAAAAAACAATCGACAGTTCTAAGTAACATCCCTAAACGCTTTTAAACGCATTCAACAGTAATTATCGTAAGAACTGGTCTCCATTGGAACCAAAGGTATATAAATATAGCACTTAATTACTTGGTCCTGGTGCCTATACAGGTCTCTGAATACTTTTCCATAATTACTAAGGTAGAACGTTTAAAGTCTCACCGCAGAATGACTTAATTTACGGATTTCGGTATTCATCGATATCAACTTCAGTATTTATATCTTTCACTAGTTTGGAATGAAGGTAGAAGGAATAGTGGGTAACCTACGGTTTTTTTTCGTTGTGGGTGTAAGTTCGAAAGGTTTTCCTGGAGTTCATAATAACTGAAGAAATTGATTGTACTTATGCTTATAAGTCAGTATGAAAAAACCTTGAATTCTTGGAAGTTATCTTTTTAAACGATATCTCACACAATACAAAGAAACGTATGGCGTTACAAATTAAAAAAAAACATAATTATTGATTATCGAAATAATTATGTGTGTGTCATGAATCTTGTACCTAACAGTAAATTTTCGCATGCCTTATATAGGTGAGATGTGTAAAGCACTACTTTCTTGTAACACCATTTGTACCATATCTCTGACGAAATAAACGAATTGAATTGAATGAAGACCTAACATTATGCCATTTTTTTAATGTAAAGGTGCATACAGACATCGCGAGGCATTCACCGCTCACAGTGAGCCACCCCATCCACACAGCCCGAGACATGCGTGGCAAACCCCTGAAGCATGCGTAACAAGTCATTCGCAGCGCATACCTCGCGATGTCTGTACGCACTTTAATATTTTTTGGATAAGAACGTCTGGGACAGGCAGACGGATGCAAGAGTGAGGGTTCTATTTTTTCATGTCCAGGTATGGAAACTTAAAAATATAAATGCCTCTTCCAAGATGCAACATAGTAGGTACTTTACTTTTTTTCGTGTCAGTATTCTTATGGATGTCTCTCATCCGGGGAAGGCGAGGGGGTCTGCCGGACTCTTACCGGCTAAAAACCCACGGTGTTCTTCCTCCTGACCGTCGGCCAGGCCCGTGGGATTCGCATAAGCATGCACCACAACCCCGCCTACTCTTCCACCGTCCGTATTAAATCATCTTATGCTATTTATCTTAAAGCCATCATTACATAATTCTGGTCACACTTAAAAACAAGAATTATTAATTCAATTTAATAAATTGATTACGAATAATAAAATGCAATTTAAATCATATCAAATAAAGAATGTCTTACAAGACAACAAGCAACAGAACTCAGTCATAATATCACAAGTTCACAACACGTCGCCATCGCCAAACAAAATGATAAGAGCCAATCAATCTTCGTATCACCCACTCACAACATCCTTCCCCTTAATAAGTCCTGTCTGCTCTTATTTACAAAATGATAAGTGAACTAACACGCTACTTGTGACAGGGTGATAAGCAGGCGTCGTGGTGTCGCGGTGATCAGTCTCCGTTTTTATGGTTATTAATTAGGTTAGGACTACCTCAAGTTTCTGATGGAAATTGTGTCACCATGTTATCAAAGTGAGAAGTTATAGATAGGTACCACACATGTTCGGAATTTGATGATAGTGATGGTAAAATATCGATACAAATTGGTACGGAGTAATCTTTATGTGAAGAAGTAGGCTTTAAGCTCGGTTCCTATAGACAAAAACGTATCGTATGTACAAGTATTTGTATGGCCTACAGATAATTGTTCCTGGTTTGGCTGTCTGTGTATGAGAGATTTGTAAATGCATCTATGATACAGGAGTAGTCAAAAATTGTAGCAAAGTTTTAATAAAAACGTTTACTCGTGAATACACGGTTTAAAACTATAGCACTATTATGTTTAACTTCTTCCTAATTATATTGGGGTCGGCTTCCAGTCTAACCAAATGCGGCTGGATATCAGCATTTTACTCGGAGCGACTGTCATCAGACCTCCGGTTCCCAGTTACTGGGCAATGCCAATATACTAAGGTTAGATCAGTTATCAGACATTCGGGCTTCTGACTTCCCGTAACAACTGTCATAGGTTTTCTATGACTCCCGGGACCGATGGTTTAACGTGCTCTCCGAAACACGGAACGGTCTCGATGTGTAACGAACGGTCACCCATCCATAGACTGACCGCGGCAAACGGAGCTTAACCCAATAATTAACCACGAGCCTCTCAAAACTATGAGCACTACATACACTATGATACACAATATAAAGTAGGAACATCAGGGTCTCATCTAGTCGATTTCAAATCAAAAGAACATAAACCTTTCTCAAATTGTTATTAATCGAGCTAAAGCTAGCTAGCTAGCTAAATTTTATGATGGTTCCAACGCTGAGTAAATTAAAGCTACAAAGCGTAATGATTTTTAACAAAGTGTACTTATAACATCCCTTAAAAACTATTTAATCATGATGACTCAGTAAAAAAATCTCATAATACAACAATAAACGACGTCAAAAATAATAACTTAATATCAATAAAATTTAAAACAAAATGAGTCAGGATCCATATTTCGAAGTTAATAAAGTCGCCGACTTCGGGTCCGTAAAAGCCTCAAATCACGAGCAATCTATCTGAGAACCGCGGACTATAAAAATAATAATTCGTCTGAACCGAGTGTGGCGTGTTTGATGAGCCGTGAGCGGGATAAAAGATGGGGCAATAACATTTATTTTATATGATGATTTATTTTATTTTATATTGATGTAATATGGTGGCCCGTAGGTTTGCACGATGTAGTAGAGAGGTGAAACTCACTCTGTTCAAGGCGTTTTGCACGTCTTTCTACACGTGCAGCCTGTGGCTCAGACATACGCAGAGGACCTACAACGTTCTTCGCGTACAATATAATAACGCCTTTAGGGTGCTGTTGGGGCTCCCGCGGTTCTGTAGCGCATCGGGCATGTTTGCTGAAGCTGATATAGATAGTTTCCAAGCTATTATACGGAAAAGAACAGCATCCCTGATGCAAAGGATTCGGGGGAGCACCAACAGCATATTAAAGGTGATAGTGGATAAGCCTGATTGCCCGTTCCTGGGGCACTGGACCCGTATGCACAGCTACGGGTCTGGTGCAGCGGGAAGAGGACTTAGTCATAGGTTTATGAATTAGTTTTATTTTATTTTAATTTTATTGAATGTAATGTTAATAAGAAATGTTACTAACATAGTTTTTAAGTGTTACTAACAATAATATGAATCATTTGTGTTCGATTTAAATAAATAAATAAATTTATTTTATTGAAAATTTTTATTGTTGCTTACCGTATCTTTTTACAAAGTTTTGTTTTTACAATGCAGCGGAGCGGTGCGGCACGGTGTGCCGCAAATATTGTTTACTAGCTGTTGCCCGCGGTTTCACCCGCATCCTAGAGGAACTACTTCATGCATGCGGATAAAAAGTCACTTATGTGTTAATCCAGAATATTGTCTATATGTGCGCCAAATTTCATCCAAATTTGTTCAGCCGTTAATGCGTGAAAGAGTAACAAACATCCATAAATCCATCCTCACAAACTTTCACATTTATAATATTAGTAAGGATATGAAATGCTACAGAGCAATTCCGCCTAGTGCGATCTTTAGCTGTTACTGTACGCACCTTCAAACAAATTTGTTACGCTACATGACGTTGTTGATGCTGTTATGATGATGTTACTACTATGCGTGCCAAATAAGAATAGGATCGCGCTTGCTACAATTTCAGACGATAGCTGTCAAATTGGTACCGCCAGCAAAAAAATACTATGAAAAAAAATTGTTATATTTTTTATTCATGGATTTCATTATTATTTACATTCATTTTTATAAAATGTTATTTATTGAATTCCATAAATAGATAATTTTGGATAATTTAATAATATTTGAAAACAGTATTCATTAAAGAAATGAACCAATATATATAGTTAACTTCACGAAATGCTACTGGTCACCCTAATATGTTGCCATAATAATAATATAATTACTGTGTAATTAATTTGGCGTAAAATTGATAAGAAATACCAAAAAGTGAACAAAAATAATTAAACTGAATTAATTTCTTTATTTACTTTTTTGCACACCTTACACTTTGGTAATGAAGTTCACGAGTATTGCGGAACAAAATGGCGTCTTGACAGTGCTATTCTTATTTGGCACGCATAGTACGTTGTTCATATGTGCATACTGTTCCTGAACAGTGTGTTTGGCGAACAGGTTCGTAGTAATTCGTGTTCGTTCTTGCGTATGGCTTTACCTAAACATTTATTAAATTTTGTCTAAAACTCTTCCATAGTCTATCATAGGCTAAATGGTAGCTGTAGTTATATCAGCACAGAAAAAAAAATCGAAACCATGGGATCTAAAACCTGATGTCTGTATGTGTTGCAGAGGACATCAGGTTCATCAGGACAAAATAGTAGATCCTTGCATAAAACCAAAGCCTCCCCATATCAATACTGAAGAGACTGGGTACACGCATTCGAAACTGAAAACAATTGTTTGACTTTTTAATAGGTTTTTTTTTCTTAGGGACCTTTTCAATGTATCAGGATAATGTTGACGAACCAGATTAAATACTAAAGTTAAAGATTTGATCTTTTCCAACCGGTACCATGTAACAAAAGTAAAACTATCGTCTCAAACAGCTCGCAGTTTGTAGTTTGTACCAACCGTGGCTCGTGATCCAGTGTGAGCGAGTGGCGACCCAATATCGCTGTGAGAGCACGCTGCCGACTTATCGCCGTGCTAGACAACATAATTCATGGCAGATGTATAATTTTGCACCTTTGACTAATGTTGTTAGAACATTCAATGTACATTCCTACATGGTGTCACGCTTTTCCTCAATGAATATCATTTGGCTTGGTATATGACGTGTTACGATACGAGCATGAAGTGTGTTTTCACTCCATACTATTTTGTTAATTTCTATTAATATTTTTACATAACATCACGCCTGTATTCCCCGAAGGGTTGAGCAGACACCCTAACACCCTTGAGCTAACACCCTTATTTCGCTGTTATGTTTAAGTCCCATGTAATAGGGGGCGAGCCTATTGCCACCAACCGGGCACAAATCCAAACTCCGAGCTTCTACTAGGGAATTCCATACGGAAAATACCAATAACACTTTGTCTGACCTGGGGATCGAACCCAGGACCCTACGATCAGCAGTCGCGCTTGCCACCACTAGACCAATGATATTGTAACTATTTTTATTTTTATCCATATCGCCTCTTTGCTTCAATAACTTCATTTTGATAATTAAAATCGCCGTGTCCAAATTTAATTTTTTCAAAACACTTACTTTCACTGTTATTAAGCGTAAAAGACACCACGTTTTTTGAAAAAATAAAATCGGACACGGCGGTTTTAATTATCAAAAATCGATGGTCCTTACGTATAATAAGAAAACTACCAAATCTCAGTTTTTATTTTATTTGCTTAAAATGTGTCAAATTATGTTATCTTAAAGGTTATAAAAAAAAGTTAAAATATCATATTATTTCGTGTTTTTCAAAACGTAAAGTTGAAAATATTCAAAGAACAAACTTCGAAACGCTTTCTTCAAAAGTACCGTAAGTACCGTAAGTAAAGTAGTAGACTTTCGGTAGTTTACGTAGGGACCATCGAAATATGATCGTTCGGACTTGTCGTGTTATTGAAGCAAAGAGGCAATATCAACTTCAAAATATACAGATCATCATTATCGTCATCTATGACGTAAAATTGAACAACTTTTTAATCCCCTTTTTGGATCTATTAAAATATACAACGCAGCAGATGAAAGAGCGAAAACATCGAAGTTTATTTTGAAATCAATCATCTAAGTCTCTTGCAGACAACAAATTTGCGTTTGAATTACACGAGACACATTACATTAGCTACACGAAAAACGAATCTAGAGTACCCAATAGCTCCTTTTTGTTTTCATTCCATCCAAAAACGTGTACCACGTAAAAGATTACTCTCAACACATTTTCAAGAAACCAATTTTAAGATACATAATTCAAAATCTTAAAGTGAAAGTTCCAAATATCAGTCAGTGTTAATCCATTAGTCCCCTCACGTATTTGTGTGTTCTCCAGACGTACTTCATATCACCTTGGGTTGGCTTTCTGGATAAAATCCTGAACCTTACAATTACACATAACGGATAAGAAATAAGAGCTTGAGCCCTTCCTTAAATTCTGGCTCCAGTGATCTTATAAACGACCTGAATACATTTTTTATAATTTTGACTTACATTCTTGGTGAGCTGTCCTTGGTTTAAAATTTTGAAACAAAACCCTTCACTTATGGCCGGTTCCTATTATTTACCGAGCGTTATTGGTTAAAATTAATATTCTTGTATCTTTAACATTTTTTTTTTGATAAAACGTCGTCCCACATTAGGACTTCTCTTGCGTCGTGGGTGCGTTTACAAACACAAATATCCAGACCCGGAACAACTATCTGTAGTCCATAGAAATATTTGTTCCGTACGGGAATCGGACCCACGACCCGTAGCGCAGAAGCCGATCGCTCAGCCACTGCGCCAAACATGTCGTCATTCGTAATGAAGCAAAGTCCAAGTTAGCTTTGCATAGAAGACTTTCACACACGTTAGTAAATATCACACTTCAAATTAACTTTAGAGTCTTTTTATATGCTAAGTTTGGTAATGAAAAATGCTTACTACCGGTAAGCAAAACGATTCGTTTTTGGCCATAGAACCGAGCATAATAGTATTAACTACTAATGCTTTTGTAAGAAAAATAATAATAACAGGCAATCAGAAAAAGCAGAAAAATGCGTCACAGCAATAATCACACGATGGAACTGCTTTAGACAAAATTAAATTTGAAACCACAAAACACAATCAAACAATACAATTCAGAGTACAACCCCCAAAAAGCGTCCCACAAAAATTCACACCAAAATTAATGTCAGAAACCTCACAAAAGAACAAGCGTGTTTTATGATACTCGCATCAAAAACAATCACCACGATTCGGCATCACAAACAACCCGACTTGACCTCAGCGAACCGGTTTCCTTCAAGCCCACGATTAAGTTATCTCAAGTCTGTTTCACCGATTCCCAGTTAATTTCTTCATTTTGTTGCTCCTCTGTATCGTTTATTTTTGTTCCTTTTTAACGGCCGTCAGAAATGGAACGAGCAATTTTTCTAATGGCCTATCTGGCGATCGATCAACCGTCTCGATTTCTTGTTTTGTGGAAATTGATAGATGTGACAAACATTTTCGTTTGGTTTTTGGTAAATGTTATTTTGGTTTTGGACGTGTACCTGTGATAATAATAGATTTGATATTGTAGCTTATTTTATTTCTGAAATAAAGTAAAATAAAAAAGGTTTTATAAGCTATTTCAATCACAGACTAATAAATAATCATTGAGATGTTTCCTGACTTTTTTATTTTATCAATTCGGGATACGTGTCCGGATTTTCAAGATTCTTGCTTGCTAATATTAAGTGAACGCTGATCTAGATATTAAATATATCACCGGTTTATCTTACTTTATCGTTTAATGTTACTTCAAAAGGTAGCACGTTACAACTAGTTCACACAGAAACTGTTTACAGAATCCGTTTTAACGAATCTGTTTTTATTTTGGTCATGGCGCCTGTAGTTGTATGATCAAGCTCACATACACGACAGTATTCCGGATCCAGTAAAAATACGGGATCCGTTATTTTTATCGTATCCTGTCTGCCAGATGCGACGCAGTTGCCATTTGTTTAACTGATCCCTTGGTACAGATGTGAACAACTCACCCAGGACCGACGGATCCGTTAAAACGGAATGAACGGGTGGTTAAGGCGTTCGTAGAAGTATTATAATGGGCTCTACAGACATCCAATGAAACATTGAAAGTATTTTATTGTTAACTAGGTAGCTCTATCTACAAACTTCAAAATAATTACTCCTACCAAAGCTTCCTAATTATTGGTTCATGAATAATAATTGCGTATCTCATTAAAATCTGTTCAAGCGTGATTTATTTGGTAAAGGTCTGTTACAAAGGACTGACATAACTTGAATAAGAAATTATGTACTACGCACCTGACCTTTCTAAAGAACATTACCGATAAGGTCTTTGTAGGTATCCCTCGGGTGTCATCACCCCTACCAGGGTCGCGATGAATGCAATAGCGAATACTGCGACCCCTGCCAAGATACTCGAGGCACACGTGGTGATTTCAATCGGCTGGAGACCGATATAACTCTTCGCCTTCTTCAGGATGGAGGATATCCATAAGTATCCCCACCTAATAGAAAAAAAAGATATCTTTATCTTCTTTCCTTTCAAAGAAATGTTTCCTATCAAATTGATTCTCACCGTTTCATTTAAAGGTTCTGGTATTCTGTAATTCTCTGTCATGTTTTCTAATTTAATTTACATACATACATACAATCACACCTGTTTCCCATTGGGGTAGGCAGAGACTATTGATTTCCACCTGCTACACCTGACACGCCCTTTTCGCTTCATCTAGATTCATTAACCTTCTCATGCGAGCGTAGTTAAACAGAAAGCGATCATCGACGAAAAACGAGTTTTGAGATACAGCCGTTTTAAGGTATTATCGCTGCTATTTTTTATACAACACAAAAATTATTAAAAAGTCATATTTATATCAAAGTATATAACAAGGGCTACAAAATAAGCTATTTAAAACTACCAAAATACTTTGTTTTGCTAGTAAATTATCAAGTTAAACTTGTAGTCGCTTTCTGCTTTATCAAACAATTTTAAAAAAGCATTTTTGCAGAACGCGGCTATCGGGATGGTCTTATTCTGCTTATTGAGGTATGGCTGAAAAATAAATAAAATTGAAAGCCAAAATAATGGTTTTATTCTGCAAAATTCTTTCTTAAACAAGCTCAAATCAAAAACCACTTTTAAAAATTCTTAATTTTTAGTAGGTAACATTCTTAACATTCAGTGGTATTAATATATAATCTGTTTCAGTTATGCTATTGTTAGTTGGGTCTAATGGTTCTTGAGTTATACCTACTGTATAACAAAAACTAAACTAAGCTTGCTCATCTTCTTCTAAATCGTGAAACAACTGAGCCTTGATAAGAGGGTCACTACCCTTAATTTTTGGAAATGGACTTGGTGCATTAAATGGTGTTTACATTATAAATCCGCAACAGTAATAATGGAATGGTCTGTTTATGCAAATAAGAAATTACAGATAGATAAGTAGCATTTTTTAGAACAAAAGTAGACCATTGTAAGTGGCTTATAGTCGTATCGTGCAAAAATATCATTAATCACTGAAAATAATTTTGCAGAACTAGACAATTGCGATAGTCGGCTTCTGCAAATAAAACAAGTAAACTATTATATTATAAACAAAATTTGCTGAAACCAGCCAACTTTGATGGTCGGATTCTGCTTACCACTAATAACACGTTTTTGGATATTTTGCTAGACCAAAACCAAAAAAGGTCGTTTTTAACACAAAAAATTGGTGATAATGGTACATGGTCTCATTCGACAATTTAATATCTCGAGTTTAGATGTGGTTTGAAAAATAAGTGTCTCTGGAATATGTAAAGCAAAGAAAATCTTATGTCATGGGCATTCAAACTCATTTTCGCAAAAATCGAGGTTGGTCGCTTTCTGCTTAACTACGCTCGCATGCTCTTTGGTTTAGGGTGCTACCAACCTAATTTAATTTAGTCTGAACAAAACGAAAATTTACAACATGAATGACGTAGGTAACATTTAAACACTACTGCGTCGAATAAAGTAGTATAAAATAAGAAAGATTCCTCATTTTAATCAACAGGTTGTTGAGTGCCAGTAATTAGCTCTTTCACCTTACTTTGTATCAAAGTAAGACAAACTTACTCACATAGTTACATTTTGCTTGTTTATAATGTTGTTCCTTGCAGTTTGTTTAAGCAAAACAAACTCCGCGTATACGGGAAAAAGCTATGATAACATTTTGTCGCATTGTTAGTTTAAAATAGTAGATGTAGTTTTATGTTTGGTTCGAATTGTAATATTGCTTACTTTATCTCGTACTTCAGCAGTGAGAGCCTAGCGGTTGATCGCTTGCCTTCCATGCAGGAGGGTCTGAGTTCCCGGCCCGCAACTCTGACTTTTCAAATTCATGTACGGATCAGAATTTGATTATCACTTGCGTTAACGGTCAAAGAGAAACATCGTCGTGAGGAAACCTGCACACCTGAGAGGGTTCCATCAAGTTCTCGATGGTGTGTGTAGTCTGCCAACCCGCACCAGGCCAGCGTGGTAAACTAAGGGCTAAATCCTTTTCATTCTGAGAAGAGGCCCGTGCCTGCAGTGGGACAGTAATGGGCTAATTATGTTACGTTGTTTATATTGTAATTTATGAACGCTTTCAAATTTAACATTATCAGTAACATTGTATAGCAGTTATAGCCTAGGGGTGTGACTGTCGGACTGCCAAGTCATAGGTCTCGAGTTCGAGCCCAAGGCACGCATATCTGTGTTCTACAGGTATCAATGTTAAATACATAAGCATCACTCAAACGTCTCCCCCGAAATTTCCGGTGAACTAAAAATGTAACTATCGTTTAAAAAAACTGATACACGAAGTTCATAGATAAGGAATGACATCCAACTCACGACCGGTTAGGAATCCGAGGCGGCTGGCAGTGACTGTAACATGACAAGGTCATTTAAAGTCTTCATGTAGCGGGTCAAGTTTAACAGTGAATACCATGCCTTTATGTCTGTATTATAAGTTATCAGATCATCAGCATGATCTATTTGTATCAATGTGTTTTTGATTGTAAAATTACTTACCTATCACTTCTAGTATGTTTAGGATACATGTACATAGTTCTCGATGGTGTGTGTAGTCCGCTCACTAATCTTCACCTTCCTAAATAACGTAAATGATTGAGCAACATATATTATAGTCGATATAAGGAAAAGTTAATATATTTATCTAAATTCATTAATCAGGTACCTATTATTAAAAAAAAGATTGGCAACGTTATCATCCTGCGTTCACCAGCCTATCAAGCTAGGCAAGTCTATATCACGACCTATCGTTGTAGCAGTCAATCAGGTAGATGTTACTGATCTTCTTCTTTTCGTGTGGTTAGTGACTAACCTGGTATCAGTGTTTATGCCGCCCATGGGCTTCTGACTTGGCTTCACATGCCGTCGAGAAATATATCTCAGGCATGCCGATTTCCTCACGATGTTTTCCTTCACCGTTTTTAAGCAAGTGATAATTATACAATATGCATATGAATCCGAAAGGTCAGAGGTGGCTTGGGTTCGAACTTAAGAGCTATGACTTTGCAGTCTGACGGTCAGATCATTAGGCTTTTACTGTTACATTTACGTCACTAAGGCCTACAGTAGGTACCTTTTCACTACAATTTTGAACATTTTGATAATACCTAATTCAAGCTTTGGCTTTCAATAATTCACAAGTGTTAATGTATTTCAAATCTATACCTTGAGCATCCGTCTCTTTGAAGTCAAATATTATTCATAGATTCATCCCTTTTGTGGGTCACCTTTGCCATTTAGATAGTGTTTTGATTTCTATTTTATGTATGACGAAGATCCTTTGATTAATTTGCTTTTTCGGAATACTAAAGATCAAACAAAATTAAAGGTTAATTAAAGGTTGTCTGGAAGACAGCGCTATTAGCGATAAAGTCGCCCATTGTACATGTTTATTTATATATTGTGTATTTTTCTATCAGAATTTGATTATCACTTGCGTTAACGGTGAAGGAAAAACATCGTGAGGAAACCTGCAAACCTGAGAGGGCTCCAAAAAGTTCTCGATGGTGTTTGTACTCTGCCAACCCGCACCAGGCCAGCGTGATGGACTAAGGCTTAAACCGTTTCTATTCTGTGACGAGGCCCGTGCCCAGCAGTGGGACAGTAATGAGCTAATTATGTTATGTATGTATGTATTTTTTCTTAATGTCTATGGTGTAATAGCAGTAATAGCCTAGCGGTTGAACGCTTGCCTTCATGCGAGTTTGAGTTCGGTCCCGGCCCGTGCCTCTAACTTTTCAAATTCATGTGCGGATCTGAATTTGATTATCCATGATAATATGGAATGTAAGGTGTATTTGGAGATCCTAATAAAATAAGTAAATAGATAATAACATAAAATATAACATCACGCCAGTATTCCCCGAAGGGTTAGCCAGAGGTATATATAGGTAGTAATACCCTCATTTCGCTGTTATGTTTAAGTCCCATGTCATAGGGGGCGAGCCTATTGATATCAACCGGGCACAAATCAAAACTCCGCGCTACTACTGTGAAATCCCACACGGAAAAACCCAATAACACTGCCCGACCTGGGGATTGAACCCACGACCTTACGATCAGCAGTCGCACTTGCCACCACTATACCAACGAGGCATAGATATTACTAGAAAATTCAATACGTTAATGGATTTTACGTTTAGAAACGAAATAGCACTATTCCGTTAACACCATGCATCAATGTCAACAACTTAAACTTAACTGTCAAACGCTAACGAACACTTATGCTGCGCAAGCGCATACACTCGTACAAGTAATGTATGAGTGTATTGTGAAATATTTATAAAGTGAATATTGATATCCGTGAGATTCAGCTTTGTGGTTTTTTGAGTTTTAATGATTATTTCAATAAACAATATGGAGTGATGTTTATTGAAATAGACATAATTATTAATCTTAAAGCTCCCTCATCAGTCTAGTGGTGGCAAGCGCGACTGTTGATCGTGAGGTCCTGGGTGCGATCCCCAGGTCGGGCAAAGTGTGTGGAACTTCACAGTAGCAGCCCGGAGTCTGGATTTGTGCCCGGTTAATGACAATAGGCTTGCCCCCTATTACATGGGACTTAAACATAACTGGCGAAACGAGGGTGTACTAAAAACATCTCTGCCGAACCTTTTGGGCGATACAAGGCGCGATGTTATCTTATGTTTTGACAGGCTAGTTTTGTGGCAAAAGCAGTTAATATTTTAGGAGCACTACTAAACCGAGTTCCTCTGGCTACTGGTTCCTTAATACTCAGTTTAACTTTACAAGAACATATAATTTACAAACATAACACATAACATCACTTCTGTATTCCCCGAAGGGTTAAGCAGAGGTGTATAGAAGTATAACAGCCTCATTTTGCCGTTATGTTTAAGCCCCATATAATAGTCCAAAACACAAATCCAAACTCCGGGCTGATACTAAAGGATTCCGCACGGAAAAACTCAATTACACTGCCCGACCGAGGAATCGAACCCAGGACCTCACGATCAGCAGTTGCGCTTGCCACCACTTAACCAACGAGGCAGTTAACAATAGGTATACTTAAGCAACAGTAACTACGGACAATACGAACTGTCCACCCTTAACTACAATCCTATATCCTAAATTTTGTTATACTACGTCGCTTCTAGTAATAAACAAGGTGGCAGCTCGTAAAGTTTTTTTGTTGATAAGCGGCGGCTTTAGTGTGAGCGGGAAGCGATAGGCGGTTGGCTTTAAAACGCTTTTAACGGTAATTCTGACTGTCTTGTTGGTCTAGTGGTCGCCAGCGGGGTCCTGGGTTCGATCCCCAGGTCGGGCAAAGTGATATTGATAAATGATAAATGATTTTTATTTCTGTAAATAAATCTGTTACAGACACTTTTACAAGTCAATGTAATGATTTTTTTAAGACTAGATGGCGCTGGCATTTCCTATCTGACTAGCTCTGAGAAGAAAAGCCGAAACAAACTCAGAGATCAAAGTCTCTTTTAAAGTCCAGACATTGTGGTATAAAAACTATGTGAATGTAATAATGTAGGGCAACGTCTGGAATGGCCTTTTTGGGAAAGTGCCATAGCAGGTTTGAGTTGACCTGTCCTAACTGACGGCACGCATGCATCAGTCATCGTTCATTGGGTTTTTCCATTAGGAATTTTTCAGTAGCAGCCTGGAGTCTGGATTTGTGCCCGGTTAATGGCAATAGGCTCGTCCCCCACTACATGGAATTTAAACATAATTGGTGAAACGAAGGTGTACTACAAACACTTCTGCCGAACCCTTCGGGGAATACAGGGCGTGATGTTATGATTGTTGTTATGTAAAGTTCTGACTTCAGATTCAAGTTTTCTCTCCCTTTCATTATTGCTTGGGATTGGTAATAAACTAGATGCGCTGTCTCTGTTACATTTGATATAGGGCCGATTCCTATAATTAACCGAGCGTAATTGTTATGGGTTTAAATTAAAACTCTTGTTGTTCTGCCAAGCCTTTGGTCAGCTTCTTGTCTAACCAGATTCAGGTTAATATCAGTATTTTACACGGATCGACTGCCTTCAGACATCCGCAACTCAGTTACTGGGCAATGCCGATATCCTCAGACCAGTCGTCAGACTTTCAGGCTTCTGACTACCCATAACGACTGTCATAGGTATTCGTAGATATCCAGGTCCGACGGTTTAACGTGCTCTCCGAGACACGGAGGGGTCTCGATGTGTAACAAATGGTCACCCTCCACAGACTGGCCGCGGCAAGCGCAGCTTAACTTTGCAAATCATGATCCATGTGGTTTTTAATTAACTACGAGCCGTTTAAAACTCTTGTATCTTTACCAATAATGAAGCAAGGATCCCATTAGCTTTGCATAGTAACCCCAGAAGGGTTTAGGGCCAGCGCAGATTTAGCGAGGCGCAGTGTAGAGCATTTTTCATTACCAAACTATTAAACACCCATATTCTAAGACGTTCCTCCAAAACTTACTCGACTCAGAATGATCTCGAAATCACCTTCAAAATTGTACACTTAGTCGTAATTTCGAGTGTACTTTGAGGTTCCTCGACTGAGGGGTCCTCAAATGAGTCGAGGTAGAGCGGAGTCATTACGTCATAATTTGAATTGTCTGTATAGTGCAAATAACGCCGCGATAAATAGTTGTAAAGATTATCGTAAGCATATTCGATAAAGTCTTCAAAATTGAATTTTATAACATACGAACATTGACACATCCTTCCTTATGGTAGATTCCGAGGTACCTTGAGTTTGACAGATGATTCCTTACCTCGACTGAGGAAAAATCTCGAGTCGAGGACGTTTATGTCAACTATAAATACCGATGGTAGTGAGAAAGACTGGGTCGAGGTGGAGTCGACTCGAGTAAGTTTTGAAGGAACGTCTTAGAATATGGGTGATAGACTTGCTAGCGTTTAAATAATATTGAAAATCACCTTTCGTTACTAGTCGCTTCGATGCTCTCAGAGTCTAGGGGACTAGTAGTTGTGTTAATTGATTTTCGATCTTATTTCAAAGCACACAAAGGTGGATGCTTTGGCAGTGAAAAATGCCCCGTGCTGCGCTACGCCAAATCTGCGCCGGCCCTTACTATGCAAAGTTAATACTAAGCTCACATAAAAATGCGAGTAGCTATGACAGGTAAAATTAGTTTAAGAGTCTATATATGTGCCCAGTTTAGCAATAAAAAATGCCATTGGCAAGCAAAACGATTCGTTTTTGGCCATAAGAACCGGGTTTCTTTTTTTTTTTGCTTAATAAAACCGTTGCTCCACACTAGGATTTCTCCTGTATCGTGGGTGCGTTTACAGACACAAATCTTCACATATACATACGCCCAGACCCGGAACAACTATTTGTAGGCCATACAAATATTTAATCCGTGCGGGATTCAAACCCACAACTCGTAGCGCAGAAGCCAATCCCTTAGCCACTACACCACACGTGTCGTCGTTTTAATATCAGTATCGGTGAACTTTGAGTTTTAATTCATCCTAATATGTTCATGAATTGAAAGCAAAGAAGTTTCATTTAGAAAAAGCTAACACAGGGTTAAAAAAAACTATGGCTAATTTTTTAAGAAAATAGACATAGTTAGTTTTCTTAAAAAAATACTTTGAATCTCTCTACTGTAAAGTAGGTATATTGGCGCATTAGTCTTTTTACCTTTCCACTGACGATATTCAATCCGTACAAATAACGACGACTCTTCGAAAACCAAGAAAATAATGTAAATTGAAACGAGTCAGTATTATGTTACAGATTTCTCAAACTCGATACAAAATTGTTTGACAAATTTGAGAGAGCCTGAGGACATGCTTGGAAACTAGAACAATAGGTCTAACAAGGTATAAAATTAAATGGATTCTATATATTCTCTTTGTAAGAAGAACCACGTTAACAAAGGGTCTTTCTTGGCTGTATAATGTCTCCTTTTCATCTTTGAAATATTGCATATTATAGTAGCAAAAACTGAAAGATGATTGACATTTAAAAGGTATTTCAAAAATATACTTATATAATCAGCCTATTACTGTCCCACTGCTTAGCATGGGCCTCTTCTGAAAATGAGAAGGGCCTTTAAGCTTTAGTCCACCACACTTGCCTGGTGCGGGTTGGTGGAGTAACACCATCAATAACTTCTTTTTGGAGCCAACGTTTGGTCGCGATTCCTCACAGTGTTTTTTCTTCATCATTAACCGTGAATTCAGAATTTAGACTTGCGGGCCGGAATCGAACTCATACCCTCATCTATGGAAGGCAGGCATTCCACCGCTAGCTACAACTGCCACTTAAAAAATACGTACTTAATATAATTTAATTGACATGACATTATATTTACCATCATTCATTATTCGTTAAATTATATTTTAACATATTTCCATATAATAAAAAAAAACATTTAAAAATATAAAAAATAGTAGCCCACCGGGATCAGGGTCCAAGCTACCGGCAGTCAGGGCCTCAGAGAGAGGAACCTCCAAACAATACGCGCCGTGTCCAGAAGTGCCGGTTTCTGTATCAGGCCCTTGATCTAGCCCCCCAACGAGAGCCTCATCAGATGTTTTAACATCTTTTACCATCATTATTGTTATGTGTCGATGTCCTAGATCAAAAATTAGTTTATAATGGTTCAATGGAGCGATACGCTAATCATTTCCTCGCTCCGCTTACACTGGAACCTGACCACACAGAGATTGTTTACGACCGAACAGGATTACGTTTTGTGATTGATACGAATTACTCTTAATAAATTTCTCTAAGGATTACAACTACAGTACTTTGTCAGTCGGTTTGTTTTATGTTTCAGTATTAAATTTGGAATTGGGGAGATCTCGATCAGATTTATGGGCCCGATCGTCTGAGATAAAGGAACTTATTAAAATAAAATTTATCTTTTCCTTAGCAGATTTTAATGTCATTGTTACGACTTGAATTATCCGTGGAGGCTTTATGAAAGAATTTAAATTTAACATGTATCTCAATAAAGCATGTTGTGGTGTTATTTATAAAAATAAGCTTTAATCAAATCAGCCCGAAGCAAATGGATATTGGTTGCCAGCGCAACACATGTAAAGAACTTCTACTAATGAACTTTAAACGATAGACGATCACAATTTATCATCGCTCACTTCTGCATTCAAAATTTGATTCAATCTGTTCTTGGTTAAAGTTTAAATTTGAATGAACAGTTTCTGTTAGTTAAATTCAAAGATGGAACGTATGCTTTCATGGTACGGGGTTCTCTCTCGCTTAGTTAATTAAGACATAGATTATCAAACGTTTTTGAGTAGTAAATAAAATTTTAATCTTTACCGTATGGTATAGGCGTCTATAACGCCACTATCTTCGTAAAAGAAACGCATAATGTTCTCTTTGATCCCACACCTACGCTTAAAATCCTATAAATACTAATGCACTGTCAATTTTTAATGTACCGATAGGAGCTGATGCTTTTTTTTTATAATTGTTTTTAAATGTCATTTTTAACTTTGTCTTTGCAGGTAAGTTCGGGATCTCGTTCGTATAAGGAGTTGTGGAGACAGTCTTTGCGTCAAAGAACGATATGGTGAGGAATATAAATTCTAAGTTAATTTGTTTTAGATTGTCTACTACGCTATCATTGACATTTCTTTGTCAACATTGGAAGATTTATTTCTTAATAGTCTGTAGTGTTTAGAATTGTTTTCAATATAGTTGTGTGTTCTCTTTGAACTTACAATTCTGTTGTAAACCAACCATCAAATACTGTTTCTTTCACTCCAGAATCAGAATACAAAATATATATTAGCTTGTCTCTTATTTGTGGTCAAAGTTTCGCGACTATAATTTGTTTTCCTTTCTTAAATTCCCCTTATTTCTCTTAACGTTAATTTAACCAAAAGTTCACAAGATATAAGTTATGTCGAAACTTTTAAAACAACGAGAACAAACTGATTAAATACTTTAATCTTTATTTACTCTGAGTCTGTTTTGTTTTAAAATTTATTGTGCTTTTAAGTTTTGGGACGTGCCAGTCTGTTGCTGGCAGGTTGTAGCCTTCCTAATTATAAGTGCTGATGATAGATTTTGTTTTGCCTACAATTTCTTGTAAATTTTGTAATTATCTTGAGAAGGGTTGGCTAGCATACCCAAAAAATATTTTAGGTTTAGACACTTAGCTCCATTCTTTGTATTTGCTTCTGTAAATCAACTCATGGGTTTTATATGTGTAAAATCTACTTAGGAACATCGAATGCAATCCGTATGTAGTTATACATAATTACAACTCTTACTAATCTCGCTATTAAGTATATTAAAAATCCTTACTACGTTTATACAATCTAGTTACGCAACACATTTTAAAGTTTCATTACATTTATTTTAAGTTTCAGAGTAAGTAGTTATTTGTAATCAAAGCTTAACAAAGTTATTGGCTATTATTTTAAATGCTTTTTTATTGGGTTCAAAAGTTAATTCGTCATTATTCGAGTGTCCATTTACTTTGAAGAGTACTCTTACACCAAATATTTCTTAAGCGTCTACTTAAGCTACTTACATAAAAATATCTATTATATCGACTCCAACGAAATCATTACCAGAGACATTTCCTATGTCATCTTTTTATTTTTAATACTCAAAGCGATGCCTAATGGATCAAGTAGTCAAACACGCACACATACACGACCATCATCAATACAAATATCGACTCTATTAATGAAGTGTTAGGTTCAATTTAGTTTTACCAAAAGTTGATTTTAAAATCGTCTTAGTAAAGTGAAGAAGTCATTTCGTCGTTGTCACTGATGGGTTTTCAAATATTGACCGGGTTGGCCATTATCTGGCCGAGTGTGTCGGCGGCCTAACACTGCGTTGATAACGCTGGTTGTGTCGCCGGCCTAAAAAAAGGTATGTTTGTTTTCTGTCTGTGTTTGTATGGGGATATTATATGCGGGCCTTTTTATAATTAAAAATGGACATTAGGGTTGAGTTTCTCTATGGGGCGGGTTGTTTGTAAGTGTTTATGGAAAATATATTCAAATATTATACTTTTTGCACAAGTTCTTATTGTCTCGACATTGTTACTACCTTATACTGAGAATTTTAGTGGTAATGTAAAAATATCGGCCGGAAGATTTTTTTCTCGAATGATGTTTACTTAAGCAAAACTATTGTAAACATCTTTTTTTGAATAATCTAAGTACCGTCTGATATTGATTCAATGTTAAGATGAACAACGTATCCGAGAACAATGTGTGAAAAATCAAAATCAGTAATAATACAAGAATCGCAATAATGAATGTAAACAATTCCTAACTTACAATAGTTAACCTTTTCCCTTGCTCAAAGAACAGTTTATGTTATAGCATCCACTAACATCTCTATTAGTGCACTTTCTAAGAGGGTCTGCCTAATCTTTTATCAATTCCCCATAAAATTACTGATAAACGCTGTTATATAATTAACATAAAACACCATGGTTGCCGACAGACTGCTCGAGGACCACTTGATAAGCACTTAGAAATTTTACTTACTTGTATCTTCAATTTGATCCTTTACGAGGCGAGTAGAGCTGTCTGTCTGTGTTTCGTTCCTGTTCCTGATTAAATAAGGTTCAATTTTGTTCAAAAAATAGTGGTGCAATTACTAAGAACTAATCGATGAGTTCTTTCATTAATGAGTTCCTTTCTAGATTTTATTTACGTAGAGCAACTACCATCTGTACTCGGAAACTCTTAAGGAATGAAGTTTTCCCAGAATTATATTGCTTTAGTGCTCAGAAAGACGGTTTCATTACCTATAGATGCTGGTATCCATCCAGCTGATAAAATAACGATGTCACTTCTAATGCTGCGTTTTATCTCCTTGCCTCGAACTGAGATAATCTGCCTGCAGTACAGAAATCAGAAGTTTGTATGGTACTATAATCAATTGTATCTATATCTTCTTCCTCTTAGCCTTTTTCTCAACTATATTAGGGTCGGGTTCTAGTCTAACCAGTTGCGGTTAAATATCAGCATTTTATACGGAACGAATGCCATCAGACTCCCGCAACCCAGTTATTTCCAACACAAAAATTCAGAGGTTTGTTCCAAAACAATCCACCATTTAGCAAAACTTCCAAAGGATATGAAGTTCATACATCATCGATGACAGAGAGGTAGGCAGCAAAAAAACTAAGTTATGCAATAAATCCGTAAACCCACATGTGTTGAAAGAACGTCCAGGAGATATTAATTACCAGGCAGACAGACATCCTTACGATTCACAGTGTGTACATCAACGATATAATTGGGAACAAATGTGGATGATACAGAAAATGTTTACGGTGATATGTGAGAATTTATTTTGACTACCAGTCGTAAACGAGGGGTGCTTTTTGATGGGATAGTAAACACTTAACATCAAAGGGTTGGTTTATTTTGAATGCACTGATGAGCTAATTGCGACTTCCTAAAAATACGGTTTTTATTTTGTTTGACATGTAAACATGGAATTGTACATACTTGTGATTTTCGATGTGTGAAATAAACTTGAAATATCAAAGTACATTTTCAAACCTTGTTTGACTTAACTTGATGGGTTGCAAGTTGATTAACTTTAGCTTACTGTGTTGGTCCGGTTGCTATCTTTTATTAGTTAATCAACATGGTTTATCGTCTAATAAAATATAATACAAAACTGTTTCCTTACAGGGTTTTACAACTTGAACATAATGATCAACCAACTACTTTTGTTGCCGTGCGAATCATAAAAAATTAAACAAGCTTAAAATTATATTGCAAATTATAATATTGCTTTAATCACGTTACTATGCACACACACACAGATACACACATGCACACACATGTAAAGATCCAAATATGTATGTGCGTTTACAGGCACACATATGGATAAAAAGAATTTTATTTTAAAACGAACATCCGATTACCATCAGGGTTACACCGTACGATGCAATTAAGCATATTGTGTGTACAATCAGATCTCATACGGAGATACTGACCCGATGATTTGAGATAATCATCTTTTTGGATGTTTGCTTACAAGATTAATGTTCCTTCTTTATTCATAAACGATTAATGCAGGAAATAATATTGTTGTTCAATATCGTATGATTACTTGCAGTTTTTTTGGTATGACAGTTTAGGGTGGATCTGGATGAGTATATTAAGTATGATAGTCATCATTTTTGTCATTAACAGTCCATTTGGATTCGGACCTCATCGATAATCCTAAATTGTAGATCGATTACAATGTTAAAGATCTGATATTATTCCACTGATGGAAGCTGCTATCTACTTGTGCAATTCTGTGATAGAGATAAACCCTATTGAGATATTAGGACAAGCACGAAAAGGTATGGTCATTACATCAAACGCGTCCCATGACAAAGATTTTGAGATACTCTTCCAAGTACACTATTCAACAACATAACACACAAAATAGACATAACATTAAGTTCATATAGATATTTACTTTTGACAATTACGAAAAAGAAACAAAAATTCCAAAACATAATTATGAAATGCTGCACGTTATTGATTAAAAAGGAAATACAGTTGATAAAGCTGATGGCGGTAGCTGCGACAGTGTTGTGAGTGTAACAGCGCAGTTATGTAACGTTACACCGTAGGTTGAGCCATGAAGACGACAGCCAAGCGAGTTAGGAGAAAAATAATGGTATACTTAATATAGAAAGAAACGAGGAGCGTTTTGAGAAATCGGAAACAGGAGCCCAAGATGAAGGAATATATCGTTCGATTGAATTATTGGTTAGTGATTGCGATACTGTAATTTACACTTTAGAAGAAGGCTTGTATGAAGATGATTACGACATTGCATGGATAGTTAATTACACAAATGCATTCATACATACATACATACTCACGCCTTTAAGTGTATGACAAGGTGTATGAATGTGGATGAAGCGAAAGAAGTATGTAAAGATTTTAGCATGTGGCGTTCTAAAGTTCCTACCTACCCCCATGGGAAAAAGGCGTGAGTTTATGCATTCATAAAACTTTTTAATCCAGAACACTCAATATAACCAAATCCCTATACATATTCCAAAAATACACCGTACAAAACAAATCGCTGTTTCCCTGGCCAAATCTCGGTCGGTCGTCTTACATCCCATCGACTCAGTGCTACTGCATTCTTAAGTGTGGGCCGTGCATTCAGGACGGGTTCGACGCAAAAACCAAGTTCAGTTCAGTCCGGCATTCATAACAGTTTTTGTCACCTGTCGCCAACCTCCGGGCATTATGTTCATAATAATACCTGCAGGCTTTGTGAGACGGGAATTCTACGTGTTTTTCAATTGAAATCATATCTGTTGGATTTATTTTTGAATTGTTTCGTCTAGTTTTGTGTTGATAAGGGATAATGTTGTGATATCCTTTTTAATTCCCTTATCGAATATTTGGCTATTAGTTTTAGGTTCAACTTTTACTGGCATAACCAGTTCAGCTGTAAATGTAAAATTTCCTAAATAAATTACCGTCCTTGTCTCCGAGTAAGTCTTCAGGTGTGTATCATTTATGTGTATGGTTATTTAATGCTATATGCTATTAAAGGGTTGTGGATATCTATAGGATTTTACTATATTTTGTTTTATTTTGAGAGAATCTACCAGAGGCATATTACCAAAACACCAATAAAAAGAAACTTGTTACTTATCCGACTACAAGCATTTAAACTTGTCATTACAGGACTCTTAGTACATATTTTTCTGATTATAATTAATGCAATTAATATTACTACAATGTCAGGCTGTGCTGTCATGTTCGTTAAGGCAATTTAATGACACACCAAGGCAAGCTCATGTTTCATATCACATTTTTTGTACCTTAATCTACAAGATGATATCCATTTCATTTACATTTTCAAGTATATTTTAATACCATCGCCACCATTATAATCAAGTTTTCTAGTTATTTTATTTAAAACACAAGTTATACGAAGATACATAAAAATTAAGTAGAGCTATAAACTTGACAGAAATTATAATGACTTACTACAAGAACAAGCTTCAGTAAAAACAAAAGATCATGTACTTAAAGTTCAGTATAATCACTTTATTAAAATTCATAACTCAATTTAAAAATAACAACTGGCACTCTACTAGTAAGACGTTCTTCAACAACCCAATGACCTGATCTAAAAACGTCAGTACTTTAATTATTCGTAACAACATAATCATTTGAATCGTGAGTGTTCAATGAACATAGGTATTAATGGCAACGGCAATTTAATCTTGACCTCTATCTACAAATTCATTGTTCCAATATCTTCAACTAATAAGTGCCTTGTTATCTTGGTCGTTAATACTAAGATTATTACGTTACCCTCACTGCGAGATACTAGTTTACTTGTCGGAACCACCCGCTGCGCTTGATGTGAGGCGTATATCCGTCCACGCAAGTTCCATCATCATTCAAAGAACCTTCATCATTAGCAACTTTATTATCTGCACGATAAGATTCAAATTCATCGCCTTTTACTTATGTGGTAGGTTGTACACCTCATGCCGTTTCATTACGATCCTTACCATCGTTTATCATACTTTACATTGCTATAATTTATTCATAAAAGCGATCTTATTTTATATCGGCCGAGATTATTTTACATGTTGTTCTCAAATTTCTCAATACGTGACAAGATTCTGTATAAAGTCGTTCTGCTCTTTGAATTATTGTAGTTTTATTATCGATAACAATATTTTACACGTCGCCAAGTCGGTGTAAGTTGAGAACATCGCTTATTTATGTGAGGATCGCAGTTGTCTTTATCATGTATGCGGAGTTTTATTAATTTTTTACATCACCAGTGTCGGATCTTGTATCCAGCACTTAATTTTCATGACATTCATACTAAGGTTTCATTTTATGAATATGAGCATTGTTTCGCTCATTTCCCAAGAACAATGCATATAACTTGCAACAAAACTATCCAAACCATATATAAAAAGCATTAGATTCAACTAAGTTTGAAAACCTTTAGTTATTTTAAAGTTTGGAGGAAAATAAATAAAAAACGTAGATACCAAAAAGGATGTTTAAAAAAATTTGGAGTCTATCGCGTATATTTCATCTAAATGGCAGGTGTGCAAATAACAAAATCGAATATATTAGTCGATTATCCTTCGCCTTTAGGCCTTCACATTGTGTGTGTGTGTAATATAAATAAGTAGGTTCATTATAAACAGGGACAAGATGCTAGATATAACTTATTTGCAACTAAGTAAACAATTTCAACTGACACATTGCTTTTTCTTCCAATATGTATGGAAATAGGTGCCATTCTTCTTTCTTTTACTATATTGTTTGCTGAATTCCGGCCTGCTCATTAATTCGACATAAGCGAGCATGTTATCGATGCCAATTGTTTATTAAGTCGGCAAAGAATGTGATTTTATAATCAGTAAGTCGAAATACTGAATAAATATTCATCGTTCGTTATCATCGCCATCTTTAATTTCAGCCTAAAGGCATACTAAAGGGTCATATATTGTATCAGCAATACTTTTTATCGCTTTGCGTTTTCAAAAGTTGTTCACGTGTGGTATTAATTGCTTCACACGGCCTTCGTCTTGCATTCTAACAACATCATCACCATCAAGATGCAAAGATAGCCATAATCCACCAATTAAAAATAATAAAAAGCTGGAGTGAAATCTTTACAAGTTTGTTGTCAAAATCGTTACTTTAGGATCTAAAGCTAAAAAAGGAAATAATGTAGGAAGAGGTTGCTTATGAAGCATTTCAAAAGTAAAACAGGTACCACTCAAAATAGTTTTATGATTAATAGCTTTTCTTAATTCTTGACGACCAAGTTACAGTCGATCTAATTCTCCATTTCTCTTTCCGTCTCCCAGAGCTTTCTAATCATCGTAACTATAAATAAACACCAAAAGAGATCAAGTTGTAACTAAATATTGTTAAGACATTTCCGTCTCACCTTTATTAGCTGCTCCCAAATGATTAATACGTATTAATACATCCACCTCATAAACTGACACGGTACATTAATGTCGACGTTGACTTCGGATATGTTATCTATTTGTTTTAATACTGGTATCAATTCTATTAGAGCTAGGTGTTACTTTTGATTGTAGTATCGGGTCCTCATTTTATTTGACAGTTCCTGTCTATCGTTAAACGTGGTGTGAAAAGACGTTATTTTGTGCGATAGTGTAATTGGATTTCGATTAAGAATTTATTGAATTTAAAACTTGTTAAGTTCCCATGTTTAGTAGTTGTGTGCAAGTTTAAAAGAAACAAATGCAGGCAAATCTTTGTTATACAAATAAAAAAAGAGACGATTTAATAGATGTAGTTAGGGTTACATACACTTGCAAAACCTATACACCTAACCCGAGGCCACACGTCTTCCATAACACCAACAGGAAGAAATAAATACAAACTTAATTAGTACAAATACTCAAACATCGATAAACGTTAAAAGTACAGCTGCAGAACAATTAAACACGATCGCTAATTGAATTTCATGTACACATTGTAATTACGCATTTTACTCAAGAAAAAGTTTAATGTTGGTTCGAATTGCAGCTGCCAAAATTTCGTAGTAATATTTATTTGTATTTCCATGAAACATAATATCAAAATAAAAAATGCAATCTTTAATACATAATAATTCTCGTAAAAAATTATTACAACACGCACTCGTATACTGGTCCAGAATGAAATTTTCTTGTAAATTGAGACTTGAGATTGCTTTTATAATTAAAGTGATTAAGAACCTTTTGCTCTTTCATCAGCCCTTAACGATCCTCTGCTGAATATGGACCTTCCAATGACCTCTTCTAGATTAAACAACCATAGAGATTTTTTCAAAAATCGCCATGCTGGTTGGACTTGGTGGACTAGTGACCGCAGTATGTGGCAAAGAGAAGGCGCTGCTGGCTTTCCTCTTGAAATGATCCCTTAGTTGCTTATGTCACTCATGGGTAGAGGGGAGGGTTGCCTATTCGTTGCTGGGTTTCACATGGAACAAACCACACACAAAACAAATAAAGAAAAGAATAAAGAAAAACTTAAGGAATCGCACAACAGCATACAATAATTTCTAAAAAAATATATAAAATAGTGATGACTTTATGATGTTGCATGAGACTGAAAAAGCTCCCTATCTTAGCGTAATGCTGCAACAGTAAACTACTGTAGCGCTGGTTTTCAAATAGAACCATCATGATGCCATGGACAGTCACGATGAATACTTAGGTATAATTAATATGAAACAACAAAAGAACCTTTCGCTAGATATTGCTATTTGGACGGTTATTTATAACTACATATTTAGAATCATCTAGGAAAGGTTATTTAGTTTGAAATCACACCCACGTTCCTCCTATTACTATAAAATTAACAGGTGCGTGTCTTTGATCAAGATTTACACCAGCGTCGTCTATACCTAGCCGTCGTAGGCTATCTATTTCAGTAATAGATACTAATATTCTATAGTTACCAGTTTATCTTAATTTATTAGTCACGCGAATTCAGAACGGTATATTGCAAATGTCGTATTAAATGTTTTGGTCAATTCCTGGAATTAGCGATTGGTTGGATGAATATCGTCTTATGGTTAATTTGATACCATTGGTTATGGTTCCATAATGTAATTTCAATTGATGCCAGCAGTGATAGCCTAGTGGTGTGACCGTCGGACTGCCAAGTCATAGGTCTCGAGTTCGAACTCAAGGCACGCACCTCTGACTTTTCGGATTCATGAGCGTATTGTATAATTATCACTTGCTTAAAAACCGCGAAGGAAAACATCGTGAGGAAACCGACATGCCTGGGAGATATTTCTCGGCGGCATGTGAAGCCAAGTCAGATACCCATGGGCGGCATAAACTCTGACGCCAGGTTAGTCACTAACCACACGAAAAGAAAAAGAATTAGAGAAGAATAGATCAGTCGTAATACGGACAGATAAATGCGGTTACGATTTTTGTTCATTCATCATTATAGATACATTGATAGAATAGATATGTACCAAGATTCAAAATTGCAAGATTTTTATTTCAAATAAGCACAGTAGGTACATTCGCTTAAAAAACGTCGATAATTTAGTTGCACGGTACCAAAAAGTTGGTCCGAGAAGAGCCGGCATGAAACTACATGGGTCTTTTTAAATATGGAATGGTCTACTCTTTTTAAATATGGAAACAATCTAGTATGTAACAATGTTGAAATGAAAGTTATGTGAGAAGAAAGTAGGTTACTGAGTGAAATACATGTATTTTCATGATGAATGTATCAGCAATAAATAATATCAGGGAAACTGACGACTCGACATTCAACGCTATACCTAATATTTTTTCCTCTGAAAGGGTAGACACAGTTACAATAAGTGCTAAAGCAGTAATATTATAAGTGCTACGTATATTATCTGCAACTTTATTCACCAAAACGCTATAAACAATATTATTAACAGAACCATTAACAGCTACTCGCAACACTAGTATGTAAAATATTATTTATATTTTTACTATCAAACGGTTGCCTACACGCAGGATTAAAATAATGTAGACACATTCATGCGTAATCACGTTCGAGACATACAAACAATTTTATATCGCCGTGTTTATTGAATAGCCAACGTAAACTTACATTGCCAATGGACAATTGAATAAAATTGTATTAATAGCAATTACTTTTAATTATATAGAAGAAATACAAATGGAGATATTCTAGATTGGTCAAGTAAAGACAAATTCTACATAATATATAATTATATTAGGTTTTGTTTTTGGTTTTTTCATTTTTCTTACACATAACACAACATCACACCTTGTATTCCCCGCAGTGTACGGCAGAGGTGTTTTTTTTTTGTAGTACACCTTTTCAATGTATAAGTCCCATATAATAGAGTGCGAGCTTATTGCCATCAACTGAGCACAAATCCAGACTCCAGGATGCTACTGAGCCCCCCCCGGTGGGTTCCCGCATTGTCGTTGCGGGGAGGCTTAGTAGCCGTGGCTTTGAGCCCCACGGTGAAGCGAAGAGGAACCCGAGGAGGGGCTGCTCGTCGGGGCTTGGGCCTGGAAGCCCTCGACGTAGCGGCCAAGTAGGTTGCGGTGTCGCCTGGGCGACATCGCAACCACTAACCTGATCCGTCGCAGGGGGACCAGGGGTGCCCAGACACGGGGTAGTCTGGCGCCCATGTACTGTTTGGTCCCCGGGGTGGTCACGGCGTACCATGTGTTCTGGTGCGCCGGTGATGTGGGGTGCCCCCCGCGCCTCTCAGGGGTCGTGGGGTGGGGCCCTACAGTGGAGAGGTCCACCAGCAATTGGTGGACCAAGACCTGCCGGGGTTACGGTGCATGCAATAGCGAATCCCGCGACCCCGGCCTTAGGTCAGAAGGAGGGACACCGTGGTGGTTTTAGCCGGTAAGAGTCCGGCACACCCCCCCGTCTTCCCCAGACGGGGGATAGTCCATGAGGATTTCCCCACGATAAAAAAAAAAAAAAAAAAAAGGATGCTACTGAGAAATTCCTAATGGAAAAACCTAATAACAATTTATCCGACCTGATGATCTATCCTGGGTTCTAACCCATGACCTCAATCTCAGCAGTCGCACTTGCGACCACAAGACCAACAAGGCAGTCTTTTTTTTCTTATTTCATAAATACATCCATCATTATCAGAATCGTCATTAACCCATAAAAATACACCATGGCTTTAAAAATAGACTTCTTTGACCGGTGAAGGATAAGTGCCATAACTAACGGATTGCTAACACCAGAATGTTGTTCATGGAAGTATCTGGTGTTCAATTTGAGAATATAGTCCCTTTACCGACAAGCAAAGGAATAGAGAGAGATGGTTATTCTCTGTCGGGACGGGACTCATGCGACTGTCTCGCATAAATACTACCTAGGCAAGGATTAAACGCATACTTTTTTGCGTCGCGTGTGACCTAGTCATATCGTTTGTGACATTTCAGTGAGTGCATTCAGTATGGTAATAAGTTCTGACCAGCTCATTTCGCTCATAAAGTTTACTAAAACGCTCTGAGGCAGAAAATTGTTTTTTTGCCTCAAAACCTTTATTGGATGAACTTGTAGATATTATGAAATAAAAGCTCTTTTTTATTGATTGTGCCTCAGGCTTTAACATATTCTAATTTGTATTGATAGAACCTTTGCAAGTTAGAACGTTTGTCATCAATGTCAGCATAATAATGATCTGTAACTTGCTCCTTGTATGTAACCTTCACAGAAAAACGAAATTATAATAAATACACATAATATAACATCACGCCTGTATTCCACGAAGGATTAGGCAGAGGTGTACAGTAACACTCATTTCAACGTTATGTTTAAGTCCCATGTAATACGGGGTGAGCCCGTCAACCGGGCACAACACAAAACTTCAGGCTGCTACTAAGAAATTCCACTCGAAAAAACCCAATAGCACTTTGCCCGATCTGGGGATTGAACCTAGGACCTCACGGTCCGCAATCGCTTTTGCCACCATAAGACCAATAAGGCAGTTATCTCTACTAATATTATAATGAGGAAAGATTTGTATTGTTGTATGTAACGAATAAACTTAAAAACTACTGGACCGATTTCAAAAATTCTTTTGCCGTTAGAAAGCTACATTATCACTGAGTAACATAGGCTACGGGCAAAGCCGTGAGGACACAGCTAGTAATAGATAATTTAAAAAAAGAAAAACGCATGTCTAAACACCATTTATGTCATCATCATCAGCCGAAAGACGTCCAATGGTAGACAAACCCCCACAAACACCATTCATGAAGTTAAATTTAACTCTCAAACTAACTACTATCATACTGAATTAATAAACACATCAGATGCTAACCCATGCAAAGCAAACAGCATCTGCAGCCGCAGCCCATTTCGCGTTGAAACGAAGCATCAGAGAATAAGACCTTTGAGATTATACGTCATTAATTGAGACGTCAGGGACTAAATAAAAAAGATAGGACTTACTAATTTAGATATCAAGCGAACGAGCACGACAAATTGTAAGAGCGGTTCGGGGAACTGAGTCCCGTCGGCGGCTTTGTATGCCTTGTAGTTATTTTGGCTCGAGCAGCCGACTGGTGTGAAGTTAAGGGTTAGGTTATTGTTGGGACCAAATACGTATTTTCACGGCTCGCCAATAAGTAAAAATACGACGTGTTTGGTGATGGTCGTTAAAATCATGCCGCATATGTTTTGTCTTTAGGGGCAGATGTTCTTCTCGAAAGATTTTGAAAGTATCAAAATTATAGTGTTGGCATTCACATATTTTCTTTAAACCTTTCTGGGTATGTCATGGAATACAGAAATTTCTTTGAAAAATTCCATTGAGTATATCATGCTTGCCTGGACTTTCTGTAGGCTATGCTCAAACATGGTTGACTCAACTCATCTCAAAAGTGCTGGGACATCGGAGTCTAGTTCTGGACATTTAAGTTGAAACACCACTAGAAAAATCATGTATTAAATCTAAATTAGCTTTATACACTTTTATATTATATGTGAGTCGTACATTATTATTATTCGTGTTAATTACTTTACCTAAACTAAATACGTCAGTGTATAAAATCGTGAGAAAATTATTTAACAGAAATAATGTCTTCAATAGAATTTTCTGAATAGTTTGTTGAGCAACAGCTTCGTTCGTGTATGGTGAAGGTGATTGAACTTTAAAAGTGAATGAATAGTTTGTATGGTTTCTTGTGATTCAAAATTTGGTTCTGACATAATGTTTAGTTTCAATTATAATTTATATTTACTAAAAATTTCATTAGCTCTCCTAAAACTCAGGCATACGTTTTGGTTAAAAAAAATATTGTCGATTTTCGTAGGTCGAAGTTAAAATACTGAGATACAGTAATTATTAAAAATAAAAGTTCATTTGTTACTTGTCAATATCCTCAATGGTCTAGTTAAAAAATACTGATTTGTTATAGCTAATGATAAGTCTAGAACAAAAAAAAAATTAATCAGCCTAAACATTAATCATTCGTTGTTAATTATATAGCGATACCCGATAATTAGATACACAAAATAATAATCCACAGCAATCATCTATTTAAAGATCTACTTAAACCAAAAAAGGTTGATGAACAAAAAACACCGAACTCAACATAACGTCAAAATTATTAATTGAATCAGTCTCAATTTCTAGCGCCCTAAAAAAAACAGTCGACCATATTCAAACGACTATAATTTATGATCTCGAATCGTATTAATATGTTAATTTTAGTCACGTACAAGGGTTAATTGATGTAAATAATAAATAACAAAAAGATATATACGTTAAAGATTATAAAAATATATTTTACACCTGTACTAACGGAATCGAAAATCAATTCAAATCGAATGGATGAAATGTAGTTTCAATCGATTAATAATCGTTCCAAACGACATTTAAAATGAGTTTTTGGTAATTGAGTCGCGATAGTGTGGCGATTTACAACTAATATCGTGTTGAAACGTGTTCACGATCATTTTATGAAAATGTACCAGAGACAGATTCACATAGCGCGTGATTAATCGTGGAAACTTATGGTTTCTGAGATTAATGAAGATTCTTGCATATTAGAGTGGTTTTAGAGAATTATGGCCGGCTTTTAAATAATGAAATTGAACTCTATTATAATCGAAGCTAATGTGAGACTATTAATACAAGTGGATTGAGTAAATATACGTTAAAGAACACTTTTAGAAGATGTTCCGAGATTATGCTTTAGATAAAATATTGAAAAAAGGTTAAATATTTATGCATGTCTCAAAAGTAACTGCCTCGTTGTGGTGGTGGCAGGCGCGACTGCTGATCAGGAGTAACTGGGTTCGACCCCCATGTCGGGCTAACTGTTATTGGGATTTTCCTTGTGGAATTTCTCAGTACCAGCCCGGAGTTTGGATTTGTGCCCGATTGATGGCAATATGCTCGCCCCCTATTACATGGGATTTAAACATAACGGCGAAATGAGGGTGTTTACTTATACACCTCTGCCCAACTCTTCGGGGGATACAGGCGTGATGTTATGTTGTATTAATAGAAGTGGCTTGAGTAAACATAAGTTAATAAACACTTTTAGGAGATGTAGAGAATCGGCTTTAGATAAGCTATTGAAAAAACGTTACGCATATCTCAAAAGTAATATATTGTACTAGCGGCCCGTCCCGGCTTAGCACGGGTGGATATTTTTCCCGTTTTTGCAACATTTTTCATTTATGCTCCGCTCCTATTGGTTGTAGTGTGATGGTATATAGCCTATAACCTTCCTCGATAAATGGACTAACCAACACAAAAATATTTTTTCAATTCCAACCAGTAGTTCCTGAGATTAGCGCGTTCAAACAAACAAACTCTTCAGCTTTATAATATTAGTATAGTTTTCTAAACGCAAAATTCTGAATAGAAGCCAGAATCATTTCGACAAAGAAGCAAACATTTTACAGTAAACAGCCAAAGGGAAGGCACAGACAAAACAAAATCACTGTCTTCCTGTTTCCGTATTATTTTCTACTGAGACAGTCTGGACTTCGAAGACTTCGTCCGCAAACACAAAGGAATAAAATATTAAGTATACTAATTAAAATTTTAAAAAATCCACCGACTACAGTCTAAAGTATGCTTTGTCAAAAATAAATGCAAAATAATACAATTTGGTTGAGAGCGTTCGCGAGCGAAGGCACAGATTGTAAAAACATTTAGGAGTTTTGCACACTGAGAGAACTTAGGTTAATTGTGAAGGGTTCATGGATTTTGGTTTTACATTTATTTATAGCGTTTTAAGCCTTTTTGCTGTCAATAAATAAATTGGTTTTGGCTAAGGACAGTAAAAGCACTGTCCGTTTTTTTGTCATCGTCACACTTATCAACCTCCCGCCATTTTTTTAGAAAAACTATTTGGAAAATCGTCACACAGTCACACAGTCTGAAGTCTGAAAACTCAACAAGCAATTTAGCACAGTTTTTAGTAGATTTTAGTTTTGAGTTTTTTTTAGCACACCAAGGCACGCACCTCTGACTTTTCGGATTCATGTGCGTATTGTATAATTATCACTTGCTTAAAAACGGTGAAGGAAAACATCGTGAAGAAACCGGCATGCCTAAGAAATATTTTCTCGACGGCATGTCTTCACATGTCAAGTCAGAGGCCCATGGGCGGCATAAACTCTAACACCAGGTTAGTCACTAACCACACGAAAAGAAGAAGAAGCACAGTTTTGAAAAATATAAGGCAACTATTCCATGCACATACGAGTATAAATTCGTGTTGTATATTTGTGTCGAGCAGAAAAATACACATGCATAAGCTAACTGTAAAAAATTGCTCGAAATACAGCGAGTGCAGCTGTAGGCCACTAGTTTATTTAAAACGAACACTACGAGCGAACGGCAGTTGCCGCGTGAAATCGAGCCCCATAGAGAGCGCACTTGTTTATTTAAGTAAAGCATTAGACGCTCATGTAGGTATTGCTGATCACCCTTTAGGGATAAAACCGTGACGAAACACACATAAAACCCGAAACGTCTTTGCAGTTTTGCCGCGTGAAATCGCGTGTTCGTCGCGCTCTCTCAGTGTGTTTACCACTTTAAGTTTCCTAGCCTCGTCGTATTTATTTTAGAGCCTAATTTAAATAAGACAGGGCTTAAGTTCTTTTGTGACTTCGTCGGCACTCGTAAACGAATTAGCTACAACGAAAAGGATATTTTTATTCACCACATTATCATATACTTTTAAGGATTGTTCGTCGGCAAAATGCATCGTAGTTTTGAAGTTAGTGAAGACATTATAAAATGATTGTTTGCGTTATTCTTATGGCTTTTATAATATTAATTGTATACTAAGCTACAATAGACCCATAGCTACGACATTTACTGGCAAAATTCAGTACAAATTCTACTCTATGAACTTTGTTTTTATTTGCTTTAGCTTGCGGTAAGTACATATCGATATTATGTAGACTCACATAAAGTCTGGCCCGAACTAATTTGAAAATAAGGTAAACCACGTGGTAAACAATCTTTTTGAGTCTATATTATATAAATTGTTATTAAAAATTAAGGTATTGTTTAAGTCGAATACAATTTATTTGTAATTGTATTCTGCCTGTAGCTTTTACGTTAAAACACATAACTATTTTAAAATACATAACATCACGCCTGTATTCCCCGAAGGGTTGGGCAGAGGTGTATAGTAACAGTTATGTTAAAGATCCATGTAATAGGGGGCGAGTCAACTGGGCACAATTCCATACGGAAAAACTCAATAACACTTTGCCCGATGTGGGGATCGAACTAAGGACCTCACGATTAGCAGTCACGCTTGTCACCACTAGAACAACAAGGCAGTTTATTTGCTTTTGCTTCCTTAGGTTAAACAATATTTTTGAGTGTATCTCAAATTGTTATTAATAATAATTAAGTCATTATTTAAATCGCATAAAATGTATTTGTAATTGTATTCTGTCTGTAGTTTTTTCGTTAAAACACGTGACTATTTTAAAATACTTATTTTGTTTAAATAAATTGTTTACATTTCAAATTGCTTCGGACTAGACCATACATACAAAGTGTTACAACTTTGACAAACATTTACGTAGGTAATTCTTTACTACATCTTTCAACTTTGACAAATTATCAAAATACAACGTAAAAGTCACAACACCTTTTTTTTCTTCAACCTAACAGTATATAGAAAATTCCTTGCCTAATCGCTTCTAATGTACCCACGTTAATGTACCAAAAATCCCTCCAAGCGTTAAAAAGTAGCCGGTGAGAATATACCCACAAAAACTGGACAATTCATCATAATAGTGCCAGGCAATTACTGTGTATAGCGCTAATGACTGACATACGTTATTAATCTGGACGGAACCCGTTTTGGACAAGACTTAGCGATTCAGATAATAATCTTGTTTTAATAATTACTCACTCATTCTTCCTACAATCTTGATCATCTATTTGTACGTTATATTTCTTGGTTAGTCTTAATTTGGTCGACAACTCTTTTAGTAGTGCTTCATTCTGGTTATTTTTTACGCTGACAATAACAGAGATCGGGGCGTTTTCTAAAGAATTTTTGTGTTTTTTTTTTACTGTTTTGTGTGCTACTATCCGATTCGTCTTCGTTGTTTTGACTTTGTGAAAAATGTTCGCAATGAATTTTGTATGAACTCGTCCAACTGAAAACTTTTTTTTTATTTTTTATTTCAAATATTTTTCCGAGGCATTAGTTCGCCCTTCACCGACTATGCAAGCCTCATTGTGTACGTCTTATATTATTAGATACTAAAGAAAAACATTAAATATAAAAAATCACATACATAAAAAAAACAAGAAAATATATAATATCGACATCAGGGAACACAATTTCACCGACACGGACTCCCACAACAGAGGAATCAGTGACACTCCCAACTGAAAACTTTGTGTTACAATTTAATAATGTTTTAGCTTTATTTAAATATCTAAGAATGACTTAAGTTACCTATATATTTGTATGCAACAAAGGCCGAACATGACGGATCTATTTTCTTTATAACAACCTGCATGCTTTATATGTATACTCATGTTTCTACAAATAAATGTCTTGAATCTTGAAAGTATTATTATTCTGTGTGCAAAGTGAACAAACGAATCGAAAAAAATTTGAATTAAAAAAAAACGCACACACCCATACACACAAACATATTTTATGAAATCTTAAGTTAATTTTAAATGTGTGAATGACTACATTGTTAGTCTTATTTATATGGCATTTATTATCAACCATAATTTTTTGGTATTAGGTACGCATTTTGCTAACTATCAACAGATCTCTACCTATAACTTAATCTAACCAAAGTTTAGCATTGTACATCAGCTTACCAATGCACAATTGCACACGAGGATAATGCTGGCTATCTTAACCCAAGGCTACACTGTTGCACGAACATTCGTGGCGCGAAAACGCGAACATTCGTCGAATCCCGCCAACATGGCCCCAACAGCGAAACGCAATGACGAATTGCTTGGCTAGACATGTCGCGACGACACGAACGTACTTGTACGTCGAATCTCGCCAATCTGGCCACAATATCAAGAAAATTTAATTAAACACGCCACGCAATGGGGAAACCATGTTGATAATAATTTTAATATACTCTCTAACAAAATTAACCAACTACTTTTTCCAACAAAATTTATTCATAAAATTAACATTTCTCCGACCATTCTCTGTACTTATTCTAACGTACAGTCAACAAAACAGTAAAGTATACAACGTGTTACAAAAAACCCCTAAAGCCGAAAGGTGGTCAAAAGGTCCCCTGTAAAGAGTCTATTGGCAATATTTGAAAACAGTAGTATGAGAAATATAATTTGGATAAAGCATAAAATAGGTAATCATCATTCAAACGCAACCCTGAAAACATAAAATTAAAGAGTAGACTACCCAGAAAGTTATTTACATCTTACCTAATTTCATCTGAGAGGTAAATGACAACAACCATAAAAGACTACTTGATTATTTACATTTTTCATGGGGAATTATGTAACACGTTGTATAGGCAAACAATGATTACAAATGCACTAATGCCCGTTTCCTATAACCTAAAACGAACCGTTTTGCTTACGAATGTTAACATTTTTGATAGCCAAACTGTGCATATAAATAAAGTCCTAAGGCAACTTTACCTATGACAACTACTTACGTGTGGGAGGGTCAACTATCAAAAGCTTTCTTTTCTTAACTATATTCTTGGTGAAGATACAATAATCTTAATTTTAACCAATAACTCTCAGTAAGTAGGCAACTGTCATTATTATTGCATGCGTAATAACTTTTACTACTCGAGACTTGCTCAGACAAGCGATGGCAAAGCACAAATGACAAATGTGTAACTCTTTTAAAATCTTCTTCTTTTTTCTTTTTGTGTGGTTAGTGACTAACCTGGTTTCACAGTTTATGCCACCCATGGGCCTCTGACTAGGCTTTACATGCCGTCGAGAAATATCTCTCAGGCATGCCGGTTTCCTCACGATGTTTTCCATCATCGTTTTTTATGCAAGTGATAATTATAAATCGAAAAGTCACAGGTGCGTGTATTGGGTTTGAACTCTAGACCTATGACTTGGCAGTCGACGGTCACACCACCATAAAATACGAATGTAATTCTATGCATGTATACTTATTAACTTTGCCGACTGTACTACACCTAGTTGACTAATAAATGATAATCACTTACTAACTCATGCTTAAACGTTTCCTGCTACTGTAGTGGGCAAACTAACTTAATTCTTTAACCTCATTATCATATAACAGGGAACCTCGAGGCTTGACTGATTATTTTTAGACGTCTTGTTTGGGATAATTGGAATATCACGAGTTAAATCTTCATGCTTTTGTTCATATGGGATAGGCTGTGTTACCGCAGGTTTAATCATAGGGGAAGTCACATTTGAGTAGACTAAATTAAGCATAGGTTCCGACTTTAACTGTTGGATTACAGAACAGATTAGCTTAGCTTACGATTAACTCTTAGTTTTGCAAAATATCAAGTTAACGTCAAAGTTTTGGTCCGTAAGTACGGCCAATACCGATTAAACAATAGTCAGGCCTCAAATGAAGTGAAATAACGCACTTATATAATTTAAAAAAACAAAAATCCTAGATAGAAGGTGCAATAGGAACCCTAGAAGAGTCACGCTCAAACATTTACATATAAATTACTGACAATTTTATGTACAGGATTATCCAGTAAGTGACTTATTAGTGCGTACTTACCGGACTGGCTCATCATCAAGTTATGTCCTGCCTACCTTTTCCCAACTATGTTGGGACCAGCTTTCAGTCAAACCAGATGCGGTTGAATACGGAGAGACTACCATCAGACCTCCGCAACCCAGTTACTCGGCAATACCGATATCTTAAGGTTAGACCAGTTGTCAGACTTACGGGCTTCTGACTTCCCGTAACGACTGTCATAAGTACATGGCACCCGGGACCGACTGTTTAACGTGGTCTCCGAGGCACGGAGACCCTCTTGTTGTGTAGTAAACGGTCACCCATCCACGGACTGACTGCGGCAAGCGCAGCGTAACCTAGCAAATCATATGAGCCGCGCGGTTGTTAATTAGCCATGAGCCTCTGATCATCAAGCAATATAACTAAGTCAAATTAAAAACTCAGTATAATTTAAGATTAGTACAAGTAGTGACGGGTAACACATCACGCACGAATACAACCCGTTTCGTATCCCACAGATAATAGCTAAGCGTGAATCCAACACATAATTTCAATATCCGTATCCATCATTCAAACATCAACTTATTAAGCCTACACCTTTTGTATAAAAAACAAAAATTGGCGGCCATTTTGCTTAAGCTCGTTACATCTCGACGCACGCCACTGGCGCTCGTAATTATGATGTTAAGACGCATGTGTGTAACAGACCTTAATAACGCGAATAAAGTTTCAAGGATGTGTGTGTAAAAAGTAAATGCGTATGCGCTGCATTGTGTTCGAAATTGCGTTTGTGTGCGTGAGTTTTTATAAGTTTGTGTGAGGTTTTTATAAATGTGTGTGTGGCAGTGTTTGTGTGTGCATGTGTGTTGATTTGTCGGCGTTTTTGAGTGCGATGCTTGTCTAACAATAATTATTATATACGTGCTGAGCCCGCGGCGCGAACGTCCCTTCATGTTTAGGGTTCCGCGATAAGATAGCTAACCCCTATATGATTTGTTTGTGTTTGTTTTGTGTTAAGTTTTGTTATGGTTTCATTTTTTGGCCATAAATTAGTGTGGTGACACTGAAAACGATATGTTATGATTATGGGGGTGTATTTTGGTTAAAGTTTTAATATATTTACTGCAAGAAAAATTTAAAGCAAGCGTGCGTAGATTGAGTTTTTAATCAGAAAAGACCACACAATCTTCTAATTCTATAGGCTGATGTTTTAAAAATCTACTTTCTGATAACAACATAATTATATTTTATTGTGCTTATTTTTACTCTACTAGTGGCAAGCGCGACTGCTGATCGTGAGGTCCTGGGTTCGATCCCCGGGTCGGGCAGTTTTATGGGGTTTTTACCTGTGGAATTCCTCAGTGGCAGCCCGGAATTTCGATTTGTGCCTGGTTAATGGTAATAGGCTCGCCACCTATTACATGGGACTTAAACATAACGGCGAAATGAGGGTGTTACTATACACCTCTGCCCAACCCTTCGGGGAATACAGGCGTGATGTTATGTTATTTTATATACCAATTATGTAGTAACAAAACACATTTTTTTAATAAATAAACAATTTGAGACCGCTACTCCCAAAACGCGTGTGGTCGCAGGAAATGAAAATTAGGTACATCATTTTGTTAAAAGTTGACATTGCAGCTGTTTTTAACAAAAAATAAATGGAACCTGCCCAAATTTGGTTACCAAACGCACTTGACCGATTATTTTCTTTACTCTTGATGTAATGAAAGCGATATCATGCGTTTAGCAAAAAGCCGTTTGTTTGTATGGTGAGCTCGGAAACATTGTTTTTATTTTACCCAAGTTATGGGAACGGCGCTAGTGAGAGTTCATACGAAACATGAAAAGGAAAAAAAGAAAATTATTCCCAAATATTAGTATGTCATTTATTTAAAAATGTATCTACTTCAAAGATTCAGAATTCTGTTGTTATACAGTTTTTATAATTTTATATTGGATCCAGAAAAATAGACCAATTCTTGCACATCTAGATTTAAAAATATTCCTTCTGATAAAATAAATCAAAAAGCAAAAATACCGACAGAACCTTCCAGAAAATATTCGACACACTCCAAATTTTTATCGTAGCATCTAAATCAAAGCGTCGGTTGGCGCGCACCCAAACACATCGATTTGCTGAAGAATTGTTAATCACCGTTGTTGTTCTATAACAAGGTTGTGCCGAATATCGTGGACACTCGTTAGGTCCAGTTTTGGCTTAGTATTTGTAGGAATAACAGTAGTCAATAATAATAGTCTCTTTTACATCTTCTTCTTTTGTAATTTGATTTTTGGGGTGCATCAAAGGAACCTCCACGAGTGATGAAACTTAAGTATGTAAGGCACACCCTGGGCGCTCAGCCCACCACCAACCTTGCTGATTGGTAAACCAGTCACTAATTCATGAGCTATTCTCGAATAATTTGTGTCAACACGAGTGAAGAAACATTTTGGTAAGTCTGCATTGTTTTCATTATCTAGATGTGGGTTTTGTTTTAAGTTATTAGTAAGCTTAAGATTAGTTCCTCCATCAATGATGACGAGATTACACAAATCAGGTTTTTGCTGTAGGAAATTGTCAGTGTCTAGGTGAATGCTTTTTTTAACGTATGGATATCCTCATAGGTACCATCCACCTTGGAGAAGGCGGGAGTTATGTCGGACTCTTACCAATATAAACCACCACGGTGTTCCTCTCTTGGAGGAATACCTAATGGTCGGGGTACAGCTGGATGCTGTTTTGTATCCCCCTAATCCCTTCGTGGCTAAAGACACCCGTAGGAAGAGAAGAGTTGAGGATCTACAACAACCGTTTCGATTTTCTTGAATGTATTTATTTTACACACAAAAAAATTGACAGAACAGAAATCCTGGTATCGTTATTCGCTGGTCTGACGCTAACATCATTTTTACAAAACGTTCCCAACATTTTGTAGTAACTTTTGCAGGATGGCTGCAACAACAAATTAACGAGCATTCTCATACAAAGTTAAACTTTTAAAACTAAAAAAGGTGAAGTAAAAAGAGCCATTATAGTTGAGTACTAAAAGAAATAAAACATTGGACCCTACAGGTTGCAAGACGAACTAACGTCTCAATCCACATCCATCTGTTTCACATAGGGTTGCTACAATATTGTATTTTACTTAAAAATCGTATTTTTACTAGATAAATATCGTGTGACACGACCTTCTAAGGTCTTTTTTATTGTAATTCTTACGTAACTATCTGTTTCATATTTTAAAGACCCAAAACTTAATGATCAATTAAACATAAATCTACCCGCTTCCTCCTGCTTCCATTTTTAAAGTTAACTTCGATGTTTCCAAACTAGTTTTATTTTCAACGGATGTCAACCTACCAGCCCTATCTTTAAGTTGAAACAAGTTATCCGACTAAGCAAACGAAATGTAAATGTTGTGTAACGAACGCAAATACTATGAAATTGTTAAGTTACTAAGATAAATACGAACGGCTAAGCTGGGTCCTTGATGAGTCTAACTTAAACGATGATGTCACGACTTTTAATCGAGACCAACGATTTGAAAATGGAATATACTATATGAAAAAAGTATTTGTTTGTTTTTCTAAAAAGTTTTAATAAAACTTTAATTTGAAACCTTAAACTTTTAGTGAAATTTTGACTTTATTGAGTTCTTTAATTTCTCATATTTCGAACGTTGCCAATTAAAAACTTGAAGTCTACAAACTCGAAACACATTACGAAGTTCGCCCAAGTTTAATAACTAATTCTTTCATTACAACAAAAACTTAATAACTACCAGCGAACTACCAAAATTAAAAACATGGCTCCGAATAAGTAATTTGCGAGCGAAAATCGACTCGGAATGATTCAATCATTTTTTACTCTGTACCTACATTAAGGCGAGCGTACAACATGGTTACAATCACTAGAAAACGCTTGGGGCTACAAAAAGTGTATGCAAAACCTGCACCCATACCAAATGGACATATGAAATTAAGTCATCACGTCTCCCTACGAGGGGTCTAAATGCTACTTCTCTTGTATATTTAAAGCTACACCATACTACAATCATTACCAATCAAAAACCAACTTTAACACTCAAAAATAAAGTCCCCAATCCTTTGTTAAGAAGTTGATATTCGTTTTAATGGCGGAAAAAATCGCATCGTCATAGCGACGACGGTAAAGCGTGACGAATCGCGATGGAGACGTCAATTCCTTTACATTCTTAACAAAACCAACAAGTGAAGTACGACAAAAAAGGAGAATAAAAGGAAGCAAGAAAAGAATGAAGGTACCTATAGCTACTGAGTGACGCCGGTTGTCGTTGACGCTTTCTTTTACTGGAAGGGTGGGTTGGAGTACTATCGAAAGTGTTGTTCAAGTATATTGTTTTGGGTTTAGTGTTGATTTAGAAGATTATATTTAGACTATTGTGTCTGTGTATGTTTTTTCTCTATGTTAAACTCCTTGCGGGACTCCTCGAAATCAGATTAGGTACCGTTATCGTTATAGATTAAATAGGAACATAGGATTTAATAGGACTGCCTTCTTGGTCTTGTGGTCTCAAGCGGTCTTGGGTTCGATCCCCAGGTTGGGCAAAGTGTTATTGGGTTTCTTCATTAGGAATTTCTCAGTAGCAGCCCGGAGTCTGGATTTATGCCCGGTTAGTGACAATAGGCTCGCCCCCTATTACATGGGACTTAAACACCTCTGCCGAACCCTTCGGGGAATACAGAACGTGATGTCATGTTATGTTTATAAAATAGGTACCTATTAATATTATTATTGCTGTCACTAAACATTTTTGGTAAAGCAACAGTTTTATCTTTGGTTTTTAGTGTTAGTGTTGCCAGTTCTAGAATCAGAATTAAAAACATTAGCTCTGTTTACTACAATTAATTTAATTCCAAAGGTACTTGCAGCTATAAATGAAGATGTAAACAATTCAATGCAATTTCTTGAACACAAAACAAGGAAAACATTCCCAATGTTTGCTTAAGTAACATTCCTTGGAATTATCGGGTCAACAACAAAATAACTCAAGAGGAACTGCCTGTACGCAGGATTCTGTAAGATTATATCTAGAGCCAGCCACATAAATTACACTTACAGTGTCTCGTGGTACGACGCACTTATTGTTTTTTTCTCTCTCTCCGAATATTGCGTCGGTATTAAATGCGAGAATGTCACCCCAAATGAATGAATGTACGGTTGACAATGACGTTTGGAATTACATTCGAATTGTAGATTCGGAATTCAAAATTCGAAAATAGAGTTCAGAAACAAAATCGATTTTGAATACTCAGTAAAATAAAGGGTCGAAATGATGAAGGTGTGTATTGAAGTACAGACTGACCAATTTATTTATCAAATGAGAAATTCAGTTGCCAGAATGAAAAAAACCTTTACCTATTATTATTTTCTTAAAATAATAAAGTAGATTAAAGCCTTAATCCTTCTTATTCTGGAAAGAGGCTTGTGCCCAGCAGTGGGACAGTCATGAGTTGATCATGAATAAATTTGTAGCCTTCTGGGTTGTCTAATGTAATTCGCTCTGTGTAAAATACTGGTATTCAGCCACATCTGGTTAGACTGGCAGTCGACCCAAACATAGTTGAGAAAAAGGCTAGACAGAACAATAAATTAGTAGATAGATTTATATGATGAAATAATGATGATGAAATGGATATAAATAATCATAGATTATGGATGACTTAATAAATAATATTGATTTAACAATCCAATTAATTGCAAAATAGTATAACAAAAATATCAGATAATTTTAATTAGTTACATGCAAAGTAATTGACTTTGCAAATAATAATTATCGTGATTGTATGAATTTACATAAAATTGCAATAATTTCTATAATAGGACAGGTTTATTGTTCGATGTAGGTAATTATGTGCTGGTTCAATTAAGTTTGATATTTAATTATGATGAATAGAAATTATCTGCAACGTAATTATCAAGATTTATAGTGTCACGCTCAGGACACTATAAATGAAGTATCAAGATTAAGTGGGTTCGTATTATTTGTTGAAGCAACTTTTTTTTTATTTTTTAGTTTTTAATTAAGTCGCGTTAGACCCCAGTCTCACCTGATGGTAAGCGCAACCAGGGTCTAAGATGGAGCACATGAACCCAAGTAGCAAAGATACAAGGGATTCACCTATACTGCTCTAATCTCTCAAGCACATGACGAAACACAGCAAATTGCTTAGCGTCGAATTTAATGTGAGGGTTGTAGCTAGCCGGGCGGACCTCAAAGTTAAGATTCTACCAGCAAAGGTTGTTGGGTTTTGTTCAATCTTACAACACGCGACTTTTTTTAGAGAGCGATGAGTTTTTTTAAAATTTGAGCCCGTAAGAGACACACGCGTCTCTTTCAACTTACCAATTTCACAAAAACATCACGCCTTGTATTCCCCGATGGGTTGGGCAGAGGTGTATAGTAACACCCTCATTTCGCCGTTATGTTTAAGTCTCATGTAAAAGCAAGCCTATTGCCATCAACCGGGCACAAATCCAAACTCCGGGCTACTACTAAGGAATTACACACGGAAAAACCCAATGACACTTTGCCCGACCTGGGGATCGAACCCAGGACCTCACGATCAGCAGTCGTGTTTGCCACCACTAAACCAACAAGGCAGTTTAAGAAGATATAAAGCCATGTGGAAATAGAGTGTGAGTGTATGGGTATCATTAATTGAATATTATTGTTATATGTATAGCGGCCCGTCCCGGCTTCGCACGGGTGGACATTTTTCTCGTTTTTGCAACATTTTTTATTTATACTCCTCTCCTATTGATCGTAGTGTGATCTTATATAGCCTATAACCTTCCTCGATAAATGGACTAACCAACACAAAAATATTTTTTCAATTCCAACCAGTAGTTCCTGAGATTAGCGCGTTCAAACAAACAAACAAACTCTTCAGCTTTATAATATTAGTATAGATTTGTTTATATCTATAATTTATCTCCATCATCACTCTAGTTCACATCCAACACCAAATACACCAATACGATATTAATTATGAACGACACTCATTTCCGTGCCCATTATGACAATTTGCATTCTAACAAACGCAAATTGCGCAATGTAACACTAACAATTTTGAACGTTAATAGACTCGTTGAATTAGTATAAATTTTGTGTTCGAATTTGCATATTAAATCATGTTATTTAGGATTTGTGTCACGCTCATTACGATAATTGAAAATGAAATACGGGAAAACAATAATTTTCAATATACCGATGTGAGAGAATTTGCCGCGATTGCTGTCTAAAAATATTCCACTTTTGCGTAGGTGTCTTGGAACCCAATTAAGGGAATTTGATATATATCATTTTATATTCTTACAACCAATTTATTCGACCGAAACGTTACGCATCGGATCAACTCAGGTTGGATGAAATGGCGACAGGTCACAGGGACAACTTGTGACCAACGGATGCCCCTCAAGCTGAAGGGCAAAATCTACAAATCCATTATAAGACCTGTCTTTCTGTAAGGATCAGAGTGTTGGGCCGTGAAGAAGACGGATAAAAGAAGATTAGACGTAGCGGAGATGAGAATGTTGAGATGGCTGTGTGGAGTGACGCGAATGGATAAAGTAAGAAATAAGTATATTAGAGGGAGTTTGAAAGTGGCACCAGTGACAGAAAAGTTGAAAGGAAAGCGTTTGTCTTGGTATGGGCATGTGATGAGGGGGGATGAAACACATGTGACTAAGAGAGTGATGAAAATGAATGTTGATGGATGGAGGGGGAGAGGGAGACCTAAGAAGAGATGGATGGATTGTGGAGGGAGGATATGAAAGATAAGGGAGTAAATGATAATGAGACGGCTGACGGGGAAGAGGATCTATCGTTGGAGATGGCGCTGCTGTGCGCAAATAAACAATCAGCTCCGTGTAATAATTTTGCAAAAAATAGATTAAGTGATTATCTACCGACGATTTAGTGTTTAAATGAAAGAACTAGTGACTTAATGTGAGTGCCATTGAAGTTCGTGCAAAATATCCAATAAAACGGAAAAAACTATCAAAAGTGTGAAACGAATAACGACTATTATAATTCAAAAAATACTTATCGAAGTGGTCAAGACTCAATCCGGAAATTGTGTACCCTTGTTTATCTCATAAAGTCTAAGAAGGAGAAACATAACAGGTACATAATTTAATTTAAAAATTATTACAACAATAACATCTAAAATAAAACCTACAAAACCACAAGTCATTCCTCTTCACTTCTTGAAAAGCGACATCTACTGACACAAAATGAAACCAGAGACATCAATATCGAAATAGAATCCTGCTTTCACAACACACTAGATAGAGGTCGCTACCAGTCATCACAGTAATTTATCATAAGAGATGGCGCCTGCTCCCCTATGTGCAGGATGTAAACAAAAGTTACCAATAAGAGAAAACCTCACCTGTACGCTTTGCAACTCCAAATACGATTTAGAATGTGCTGGTATATTAAAGGATTACTACATGAAATCGATGACATTGGAACTCAGGAAGTCGTGGAAATGCCAGACCTGCATATGTAAAATACCGAAGACAGGAAACACTGACACTCCTTTACGCATTCCAAAAGGCCCCGACTACCACCAAGATTTAACCACACCAAACGACCGTCATAACATCACTATTAGAAATAGAAATAAAATAATTAATCCCAATGATGACACAGCTAGCTCTGAAGATCTTAGTCTGTTAGGAGACACTTTACAAACAGTGGATGTAGAAACTGTTCACACAGAAATAATAAACCCAAATAATACATATGAAAATATAAATTTGATGGACAACACACAAGTTCATTTAAACATGCAAAGTTTAAGCGAATTAATAATACTACGTCTGAGAGAAAACAATAAATCTATCATAGACGAACTACAAATCACAATACAGACAGAGATTAATAGAGCCATTACGGAACTAAGACAAGATTTTGAGTGTAAAATGAATACCTTAATAGTGCAGAATGACCAAAGAAAACAAGAAATAGACAGTATTAACACTAAGCTAGAAGAACTACAAACAGAAAACGAAAATTTGAAAAAGGAAATTAGAGATCTCTCGACGCAGAAATACCAATCATCTAACATACCTGAGCACAACTACAAGAAATTGGTACTCTATGGTCTCGCAGACTACTACCAAGAGTCTGAATGGGAACTACATAATAGGCTGATTGAATTGTTCCGCGATATCACCGATGTTGACCTATCAGGCTATATAGAAGACATGTATAGAGTAGGAAAAAAAGGTACAAAGAACAGACCACTTGTAATAGAATTGCTCAGTAAAAGAATGGCCAGATATATTATCAGCAACAGCCACTGTTTTCAGGGAAGCGGACTAGGAATATCAGAATTTTTAGATGTAAAAGCACAAAAAGAAAGAGCCCAAATGAGAGAAGAATTATTTAAAGCTAGACAAAACGGGCACCATGCAATAATAAGGAATAACCAGTTATATATCAACGGTAAACTTACCAAGAAAGACGACTATAACAACAAGCAACGACAACACATAAATACAACTTATCAGGAGAATGATACGACAGCTGCGTGCAACACTGATCAACTTCACAATATCAACACACCGAATGAAATTAGAAACCATACATTTCGAAACCAAAGAACTACCATTTAAAATATTATTCCAAAATTTCCAAAGTCTGAACAACAAACAACACTTACTGGATGCTTACATTATCCAAAATTCTATGTACAACGTAATAAATATCTCGGAGACCTGGCTCTCACAAGAGAAATTGGACCTAATTCAGTTTAATGGCTACAAATTCGCCTCATCATACTGTCGCAACACTAGACCAGGCGGCGGTGTCTGTATGCTACTTCAAGACCATATAGACTACATTATGAGAAACGATATTACTGACATGTCTATTGAATATGTTTTAGAGTTATGTGCTACTGAATTACCTAATGCAAATTTATTAATTATAATAATGTATTGGAATGGAAGAGAGGAAGAAGTTTTTTATAAACAATTAAAACAAATTCTAAAATATATAATGACTAAATACTCTAAATTAAATATTATTATAGGAGGCGATTTCAACATAAATATATTATCGGATAACTTAAAATCAAACCAATTTTTAAATTTAATGCAGGAATATAAATTAACTCAGCACGTAAAAACCGCGACACGTATAACACCAAAAACTGCCACATGTTTAGATCTAATATTCACTAATTTTATATACAAAGACATGTACGCAACTGTAGAAGAGCTAGGTTTTTCGGATCATAATGGCACTATTTTACATTTTAATATTCCTGAACAAACAAAACAAACAATTTGGCACGCAAAGAAAAGATTCTACAATCACACAAATATATTAAAATTCAAGACTAAACTACAAGGAATAAATTGGAACGATATTATAACAAATGAAAAAGATATTCATGGAAATTACGAAGCCTTTAACGACAAACTAATTAGTATCCTAAACCATTGCATACCATTACGGAAAATAAAATTAAAAGTTAAATATAAAAAATACTGGCTCACTAAAGGCATCAAAATCTCCTGTAAAAATAAAAGATTACTAAAGATACTCACAACTAAAACTAACAACACGATATTAACACAATTTTATAAAAAATATGAAAAAATATTAAAAAAGACAGTTACGACAGCAAAAAAACTACACTTTAAAAATAAAATGACCAAATCTAATAATAAAGTCAAAACAATGTGGAACATAATAAATGAGCGAACAAACAAGAAAATAGCAAGTGACAAAAACAACTTATCTCTACAAACAAATAATGGTGTAACTTCTGAGCCGAAGGTGGTAGCCAGCATCTTTAATAATTTCTTTGCTTCTATCGGGGAGGCTAAGACAAACCCAACTAGCGGCAAACTGCAAGCATCTCCTGCTATGTCCCCTACAGAGAACACAATCTTTCTCAGTCCAATAGACCCTTATGAGGTGAACTCATTGATAAAAAACTTAAAAAATAAAATGAGTCATGGTATTGACGAACTTCCACCTATTTTATTGAGACAGTGCGCGGACGAATTAACGCTACCCTTCTATAAATTGATAAACCAATCTTTTGAAGAAGGCACTTTTCCCAATCTCCTGAAAAAGGCCCTCATAAAACCGATTCATAAGAAGAGTTCAAAAACAGACCCGAATAATTACCGTCCCATCGCTCTTTTACCGGCAGCCTCAAAAATATTTGAAAAGGCGATGTGCAACCGAGTTTATGAGTTTTGTGAAAAATACCATATATTTAACGACTGCCAGAATGGTTTCCGCAAAAATCGATCCACAATCTTAGCTATATATAAATTTATTCAAAAAGCCCTCGATATTATTAATAATAAACAATATGCTATAGGATTGCTTTTGGATATGACAAAAGCGTACGACAAAGTGCAATTTCAAATATTATTAAATAAATTATACAACATAGGACTCCGCGGCAAATGTTACGACTGGTTCGTATCTTATTTAAAAAATAGAGAACAATTAGTAGAAATAGAACATTACAACCATTACAATAAAGAAATTGAATTAGTCAGGTCAGATAGTAAATTAGTCACTGCTTCAATCCCACAAGGCAGCGTAATAGGTTGTTTCCTATTCCTTGTTTACATTAATGATCTTCCCAACAATATAAACGAGCCCTGTGTCCTATTCGCAGATGACGTATCGATACTAACCTCCTGCGAAAATAATACCAATATAAATGAAAAAATAAATTCTGTACTTAATTCTACAATAAATTGGATGACTGAACACAACCTAGAAATCAACTTTAATAAGACTAAATTAATAACCTTCCACCCCCGCCAAAAAATACCAATTAATATAAACTTTAGTTTTAAAAACATTAAATTAGAAGTAGTCAACAAATTTTCCCTATTAGGCCTAGACATTGATACACACATAAATTGGAAGTCTCATATCCAAAAATTAAAATCTAAGCTATCAAAATTTTCATACGCCCTCCGCGAGATCAAAAAAACTACAGACCTTAAAACTGCTCTGGTAACGTATTACGCGTATGCCTACGCATGGCTTAAATATGGTATCATCTTATGGGGAAACAGTACTGACGCGCCCACGCTATTCACTTTACAGAAAAAATTACTCAGGATTATAGTTAATATTGAAGAAATTGACAGTTGTAAGCCCCACTTTCAAGAAATGAAAGTTCTTTCCCTACCCTCTCTCTATGTATTTGAAATTTGTAAATTTGTTCGTAGATACCCAGAATTCTACACCAAAAGAGAAGACATTCAAACGAAAATTACACTTAGACATAAAAACAGGCTCAACCTACCAACTTCACGACTAAAAATGCACTCCACCAGTGCCTACGTCATGTCCATAAAAATATACAACAAGCTGCCAGAATCCATTAGAAATATAGATAGATATAACATTTTCATAAATAGACTAAAAAAACTCCTAATAAATAAAAGCTACTATAGTGTAAATGAATACTTTAATGATAAATTATAAATGCATAAATATTATAATATGATATATGTTTAATTGACTCACCAAAAATAAAAATATATAAATAAATAAAAAGCCCTGACCTAATAATGAAATAAATTAGCAATAATAATAAATTAAATAATATAGCAATAATATTACTGTTCATTATCTCCTAAAACAGGGCTTCCTCTCTCCTACCCTTTTGCTGTGCCCTACAGGGTCCATAATGATCTCAATTATATAGTTACCACCTAAGTATACATTATGGTAAAGCAATAAAGATATTGAGTATTGAGTATTGAGTATTGAGTATTGAAGAGTGGAAGAGAAAAACATATTGCGCCGACCCCAAGTAACTTGGGACCAGGGCAGGAAGATGATGATTCTTACAACTAATATTATAAGAATACAAGGCGTGATATTATGTAATGCAGTATGATAAATACTCACACTAATATCTGATCAAACATAATACAAATTACACGAATTACGTTATATATAACCATTTCCTTTTTAAAACACGATACGTACAGAATTTTAAACCAAAATTATGAATGCCAGTCGCGATTTATTTCACTTGTAAAAGCTAAAATTGGTTACAATTAATCAAATTGAAACATTAATTCAATTAAGTGTTGCCGGTTCTATAAATTTACTAAAAGCATGCTATTCTAATTTAGTATCATTCGTTTAACGTTAAAATTCTTGTGTCTTTCAAGTTATTTGAATTTGAACTTTTATGTCTAAGGATTAATGTTGGAATTCAATTGTTGAGTTTCTTTTCTAATAATATTGAACACTTAAAATTGGACTAAGAGGTTATTTATTATGGTATGTAATAGATTTTGTTCATAAAATAGCATGTTATTTTAAGAAAGCTCTTTAAGGCTGTTGTCACACACGATGCAGTTACTATAATATTTTATCTGCGAGTACATACACATACTCAGTCCATTACTGTCCCACTGCTGGGCACGGGCCTCTTCTCAGAATGAGAAGGGTTTAGGCCTTAGTCCACCACGCTGGCCTGGTGCAGGTTGGCTGACTACACAAACCATCGAGAATTTTACGAAGCCCTCTCAGATGTCCAGGTTTCCTCACGATGTTTTTCCTTCACTATTAACGCAAGTGATATTCAAATTCTGATCCACACATGAATTCGAAAAGTCAGAGGTACGGGCCGGAATCAAACTCAGACCCTCCTGCATGGAATGCAAGCTTTCTACCGCTAGGCTATCACTGCTTACTTATATGTTGCTTACTGCGAGTATCAGCACAAAAAACTTATAGTATCGTAAAGTATCACAAAAATACGATAATATTATATGAAAACCCATACATGCAGTTACAGCCGAAATCAATAACCTATCTATTAGGTGGTAAACCGTATTAAAGATAAGAAAATTACATGACATCTATGGAGATTACATCAATTTCTAACAGCAGCCATAGCCAAGTGGTGTGACCGTCGGACTACCAAGTCATAGATTTCGAACCCAAAGCACGCATCTCTGACTTTTCCGAGTCATGTGTGTATTGTATAATTATGACTTCCTTAAAAACGGTGAAGGAAAACATCGTGAGGAAACCGGCATGCCTGAGAGATATTTCTCAACGGCATGTGCAGCCAAGTCAGAGGCAAATGGGCGGCATAAACTCTGACACCTGTTTAGTCACTAACCACACGAAAAGAAGAAGAAGAAAATCAATTTACTATCTCTAGTAAGGAAAAACCGTCGATAGATAGCTTATTGGTATCGGCCGTTAATAAAATTCGTATCTGCATATTATATTCACGTATATTTTATATCTGACAGAATCTGTTGACATCGGTCGGTACCTTTAGACACAATAAAATATATTTATCTGCACCTCCACTGATTTCCATGAAGAGCGATGACGTAAGATATACAGTCAGATATAGATATCTTATATTATCTGCACCGTGTGTGACAGCCTTTAAATTCAATAATATGTTTATCAAGGCAAATATCAAACGACTTTATTATGCCTTGTTGTATCCAGGATTAGATATTCCAGCCTAATCTTTAAGTAGTTCTTGTAGGAGGTATCTACGAGATTATATTAACTTGTTTACAAAATCTACCAAAACCTGTTCTATTCCTTCTGTCTTTCGATATACATAATCAGTCCATTACTGTCCTACTGCTGAACGAGGGTCTTTTCTTAGAATGAGATTTTTAGGCCTTAGTTCAGCACGCTCACCTGGTGCGGGTTGGCGGACTACACACACCATCGAGAACTTTTTCTTGAGCTGGTTTTGGCACGATGTTTTCTTTTACCGTTAACGCAAGTGAAAATCAAATTCTGATCTGCACATGAATTTGAAAAGTCAGAGATGCGGGCTGGTATTGAATGAAGATCTCCCTACATGGAAGGCAAGAATACAACTGCTAGGCGATCAGTCTTATCTTCGATATAACTAAACAAGACACGACGTAGAAACGTCTAAATCACTGAAATCATTTCAAAGTGTGCTAACCCATCCATTATTGATTAACCCCTTTTCCAACCAGTTCCCTCACAAATCCTAGCACAATATTAATCAAACGAAGCCTGTGTTCATTGCAAAGCGAACTTAGCAGGCAGAACCAATAAACCATTGACTAATATTACCTGAGCATCCAAATTTGCATATCAAACGGCCTCCCATAGGACTATACAGCTAATGTATAGAGAGAGACACAGAAATTTCGCCATATTAGTTCTCTAGCGCCGTTTAGCTAAACTTTAGGGACTGTGATAAGGGCTATAGCGATTATACAAACACATTTTATATTAATTATATGTCATGATTATGATTGTCACACTTATGCGTGGCTTTATGAGTCAACCCTCAACAAGCATGTGCACATAGAATTTAGCAGGCGTGTACTTACGTGAGGGTAAAGAATAACACTTGTAACCGTACACTACCTAATAGGTATATATATTTTAAGAAGAATTACAAATAGATAACAGGGCGTGGTTCGTAGCAATGTGAGGAGTCCAGGGTCTTCTTGAGCAGGTGTAGCACCTAACTTGGCAACTGCAGCGGCGCGAGAGGGCCGATCTGCAGTGTGCCCAACCTTTTATAGGCCCGGACCCCCGCCAGTCGCCACCACCCGTCACATGATTCAGATGAGATCTAAGAGGAGCATGAAAAATTTAGCTTCTTATGAGCAAATGCTCAAACACTACTCAATTTTAAGTTGCCGTTAAGTCTCGTGCTGTCACTGTCACTCTAGCGTGAAGTGAGAGTGACAGAACGAAATTAACAGCAACTTAAAATAGAGTAGCATTTGAATATTTGGCCATATTACACCTAACAGAAAAGGTTCTGACGAACTGACAACACATGGATGGTAGGGTAAAAATTAAATTAAACTAAACATGCCAGCGAGTGGGTGGCATCAGGTGTTTCATGAGCAACTTGTTACCTTACTATGATGGCATTGATAACCCAGATACCCATGCAAAACATAAACCACTCTTTCAGTACCTACTCAGATTTGTAACCATCGATAAAGTTATTTCGCACAGAAAATCCAATCCAATTTGAGGCTGATAATCCGCTAGGAGGCGCTAATACCGTGGTAAAAATGCCAAAACTGATATTGAAACAGATATATACACTGTAGAATCGGTCTGAAATATAACTATTTATTAAAATGTTGTTATTATGACGGCAAATTGCAAGGAATTTGATAGTTTTGATATTTTCTTACTTCAATTCACAGTGGCACCGCCCTGGTGGTAGAAAAAATCCTAGATGCCATTAACCATGTCCTTTTCACAATACTATTTATTTATTTTGTCTATTGAACTACTAACATTAGTAATAAATTATATTATTGTTTCCGCTGGATCATTGTTGTCCGAAAGTAAAGAATTTGATTTGATTAAATGTAATTTATAGATCGGATGATTTTTCAAAAGCTTTCGACAAATTCATTCATATCCATGCGTTGTGCTTTTGTCGTAGTTGAAGATCTAATTTTCTAAATTCGTATCGCTCACAACTTGAACCCCTAAAACCGAGCACCGTAGCGCACAGTGATAATTCATCAAGACATGATAAGGCACAGTGTTGTGACTTGTGACACGAATGTATTATATTACACCCACATTACTATGTTTAATGTTAGAACTGACGGGCTGATGGGTTTTATTAATAATGTTATTTTGGATATGGTGTACTGTTTTTGGAGGTATTAAAGTAATATTAGTATGAATTCTGTGCTCCCTGGCTAAAGATAGACTACATTATTTCCTTGAGTTTGCGTGTGTGTATATGTGTGTGCACATTTATCTCTGCGTCTGTGCACACGTGTGCGCGCGCGTGTGTTTCTGTGTGTGGACACGTGTTTCCTACGTTTGTGTGTGTGTGTGTGTTAGTGTGTATGAGGGTGTGTGTGTGCACACAATTTATTTTAGCTTTTATTAATAAAATATAAATTGTATTAATATAAAGGGCTCCGGTTAAAATTTGGCTTGTACATCTAATTTTATTCCCACCGTTCGTGGTGAAATATACATTAACGTGGAAGGAACATTGTTAAAATATATGTACGGCATGTTCAATTTTCTAAACTTGTGTAATAACTTGGGTTCAACGCCAGGTAATTTCACTTGCCACGTAAGTATAAACAGTTTATGCAACATGGTTCTATTAAAGGTAGGTACATAAATATTTCAAAAAGGATATAGCTAAACTGGAATTACATTAAAATCTCTGATAAGTTTTTGTTGTAAGTACACTGAAATTGGAAAAAGTCGTAGCAATACCAGAAATTATATCAAATACTCTGAGTGACTGTTTTAAAGGGACTCGGCGAAATACCAACCACTCGGAACATACGACATGCGAGGTTAAGCTGCGCTTGTCGCGGTCAGTTCCTGGATGGGTGACCATTCGTTACACATCCCTCCGTGCCTCGGAGAGGACTTTGAACAGTCGGTCCCCGGTGTCATACGAATACCTATGACAGTCGTTATGGGAAGTCAGAAGCCCGAAAGTCTGACAATCGGATCGGAAACCTTAGGATCAGTATTGCCTAATAACTGGGTTGCGGAGATATTCAGCCGCATCTGGTTAGACTGGAAATTGACCACAAGATAGTTGGGAAAAGGCTGGGCAGAACTCTGAACGAGTGCCTGATATAACTCTCTGTTGACTCTCTTTTATTGTTGTGCACAAAATATTAATAAAAAAAAATGCATTTCCTGTCCATACATTCATCGCAAATCCAATTATTCTTAATTCAAAACACGCACGTTCACCCCACATTCACACAACACACTTATTTAATTCGAAAACTGAATCCCAAACAATTATGACCCACCGGAAACTTGGCTGGTTGGCGTGATAACAATCTATGATTTTTAATTACACCCAATAGGCCCCGCCTTGCCTTGTAATATATACCAAAACGTCCAATCAAATTAAGCAAAGTTGACGTAAAGTGTCATTGGAACAAACTCAAGCAACATTAATCACACCATTTATGATTTAAAATTTGTAACGGCCGTTGGAGTGTTAATATTCTTTTTATTTTTAAATTTCGAAGTCGAAAAATTTAAATTCGAATTGACAACGGTTTCGAATGAACGATTGAACGATCGAATGATTGATGAGTGAGAGGATTCTTGATGGTTTTTGATTTTATTTGATCGCTTTGTAAAACAAAATATGTCTATTGAATGAAATCTGATATTTTATTTGTTTTGAATAACTATTTGTTTCATGTTTGCGCTGGTAATTAGGGAATTGCGTTTGCAGTTACACTTTTTTGTAAATAACGATGACAGAAACAATATTTTAATAAAAACATTTCATAACACTCCATGTTACAAAAACGAACACGTTTTTATCACAAAGCAGTTGTTACATTCTTTGAAACTGCTCTTCAGTGAGTTGACGGAGTAAAACAGGTCACTAAGGGGCAGGAGACAGATTACTTCTCTTACGTCAACGTTGTATTTAAACTCAATAAAAACTTGCTACAAGTAAATTGGAAGCCACGTATAAACGTATAATTTCATACCTTGCAAAAAGAGGAAATAATTAAGAGATTAAAAAATATGGTACAGACTGCAATTAACTCTAAACAAGCATCCTTCGTTAGCACAAAACATTTTAATCCGCTGAGTTTCTTAACCACTATATCTTTTAATATAACCGTCTATCGAATTAAATAATAGATAGAAAAAAGTAACGAATATATTACGCGTACAGCATATAATTCACAGCTGCTCAAGCGGATGCCTTCACACAAATTATGATACAAAATAACACATTTCTCTCGCCGACACGACTGAACATAATATGGGGAGCCTCGAAATTAACCATAATTGCTTAATTCAGAAATGGACACAGTACAATCTTTGGTCAGAAGTTCAAGTCGTAGGTGATGCACTAACACATACGCAAGACATCAGTTCTATAGACGTTCGCATGTGTGCGTTTTGTTGTTAGCGCACCGGCAAGACGGCCAGTAAGCGATGAAGCTTCGTTACGTACGGGCGTATGCTCCGTTTTGTCGTGAAGTGTCGTGTTTCGTTGTGGTTCTAGTTCGTGTTTTGAAGTTTTGTGACGATTTATGAATGAAGTTTATTGAATTATTTTTGTAGATAGTTATAAAAGTGTTTAGTTGCATGATAGAAGTGTGTGTGTTGGATTTTAACAATTTTAATTGTAAGTAAACATACAACAATTAGTACCTCATCATCAATCTACCTTATTTTCCCTATCACATAATTATATAATATCATATATATATATATTACAATATTTATAAATGTATATATATACCTATATGTAAGTATTATGTCTATGTATGGTGTGTAGTATATATTTTGCAGCAGTACACCATGGACTACCCCTCTATCTTATTCATTGACTTCCTGTTCATCCAAAGGTTGTCTGGTAGATATCGCTATCAGCGATAAGACCGCCATTGTACCCTTTAATGTTTGTTATTGTATAAGAGCTGTGTTACAATTTTGGTGTACAATAAAGTATATTCTATTCTATTCTACAAGTTAATTTGTTTTGGCTATCATTGTTCAAAAAATATTCTGCAGTTTAATTATTTAGTTGCATTTTTTATTACAAATATTATTTATGCGCTGTCTGTTTTAAATTAAATTAATAATTTTAATTAATATTCAGTGTCAGAATCCAAAGTTGCAAGTTGTTCGGCAAACTATAAAAACCTCTTCGATTAGTATATTATAGGCTTTTTTAACTACAGCCAAAGATGCATATTTTAAATTGGGTAATAAAATAACTCCTTCCCTTCGAAACGGTATTACTGACACATAATCTGTACAAGAACATTGTTAAACCAGATCTTTGCGGCAAAGCTTTATACAAAGAAGAGGATGAAAATATTAGAAATTACGATAACGAAAGAGATGGAAATATAGAAATTCACCGGCATCTTCCAGGTAATGGGAATAACGTGTGAAGGGAATCCAAGTGGGTATCATTAGAGGATGTTTTTGTCTATTCTTAATCATGGAAGATGCTGTGTCATTGGTGCCAATCATACTTTCGGTATGTTGAGAAAACTCTCTCTTAATATTGATATAATTCGGTTAGAAACAAATGGTACACTTGATAATCAAAGAAATCAAGATACATAAATATATTATAATGAATTAGATACTAAGAATACCGTGAAAATTGTTTGTCCAATTCATTAAAAGTAACAATCTACACTTAATGAATAGGTAGTCGGAAGTCTGGAAAATATTTATAAGTAACCTTAGGAACGTATATTATTATATCTATTAGAGTTCAGTGTTCTTTCACCAACTTAAAAACGTTAGACCAAGCCTTGTGGTTTGTTATAGTGCAACGATGGTTTAGCTATCACCAGTAACTTATATAAAATTGTGGTTAAATCAAACGCGTTGAAGTAATGCTGCACTTTGCCATAGCTTTGGAAATAGGATAAAATAATTTAAAGATGAATCAATTTTGCTTAAAGCATTGGTACTTAAATTAAGAAGACGTAGCCAATTATCTTAAAGCTTTTATCTTAAAAACATTTCCAACTTACGGATTTATTCTTCAAGATGAAATGACAGTAAGTTCTGGGGTAACTACAATTCGAAGACAACATTACATGAGAATTTAAGTTCATTATGATCTGTGGGTTTCCGATGTAGTAATATTTGTCTTCAATTTGGCCTTCAAGGTAGAAGGAGAACAGAATATCTAGATAAAACAATTAAAACTCACTCTTCTTGCAAGAACAGATAATGTGATTGTTAATAATAGAAACAAACAATTCTGTGCAAAGTCGGCTGAAGTAGGTTAGGAAATGCTCAGATGTAGATAGCCAAGGAATGCCTCGTCTTCCCATAATTATAACTGAAGCAGTTTTCAAGTACAGCCGACTGTCCAAAATTCATAATGATGTCTTTATAAAGAAAAATACTTTAATATTACATTCTCTTTTCAGATGCCGTCGCATTTCGAGAAACATCGTTAAAGGTTCGTTAGTCTAAATAAAATTATTTGTTTTATAGCACTTGAGAGTATTATTAAAAAGTGATAAGCGACTCATTATATATAAATAAAACGAGCAATTAAAATAATAATACAATTTACTTTATTTTGGACAATCAATGTTAATTATGATGACGCGTTTATTGGACTTATCCGAATGTAGGGACGTTTATAGAATAATAATTACTTTTGGATACTTGTTTTTTATAATCTACATCCTAAACAGTTAAACCGATTTTGATAATTTAGTCTTAAACGCAAAGAGCGTTTTTTGAGTTTTGGATTTAGATGAGATCGAATTTCTAGAAATAGATTTCAGTAGGAACTCTTTACTTCTAACAAATCTCGATTTACGTGGAGCAAGGTATGAATTATTGTTGTCTTTAAATGCAACAGTACCTTGTATTTTTTATACATTTTCATCCGTATCGTATATCTGCAAACTATCCTCTTCTAACTTTGCCGTTATATCACGGTTTACTGTTAGGGTCTGCTTCCCGGCTAAATCATTTCCTCTTTAACCAATCTAAGCATCTATATTCTTAACATTATATCGAAAGTGCCCCCCTCGTAAGAGAAAAACATTCACCCGTAACAAGAGGCCAGACTTACCCAAATTTTTATTAGTAGCCAGCGAAATTATCATAAATCCAATTTTTTCCACCCAGCTTATTTTACAGGCCATAAAATTTTGTATCTCATCTAACGTATTTTTATTCATACGTTTTTGAACGTTAAATTTGCGGGTTTTAATGGCTGACTGTAATACGAGTGGGAGTATTAAAGTGTGTTGTAAAAATGTTTGTTTTCACTGTCTAGAAGTTATTTTTAAGTAGTTCTTGTTGATGTTTTTTATCTTTTTCGTTTAAGGGTTTGGTATTATTCGTAATAAATATTTTCTCTTCTTGTGTATTTAACAATAATGTTTTGTTCGTTTTCTAGATTTGATAGTTCATTGTTAGTTCAGAATTTTAATTGGAAAGGAAAATCACTTGATTTTAAACTTTTGTTGGGTAAGTCTTCTTGAAAGCTAACATTTTTAGCTTTATTCTAGAAATTTTGTATAGTACTTGGATAATTATATTTTTGTTTATTTTCCGCATTATTATTATGGTTATTATGCCGTTATTCCTAATTTACTTAGGTGTATTGTATTCATTTTGATAATACCAAGCTATAGTTAAAATTCATATGCACAATTTACTAATTTATTCCACCTAAGCACAAAATGATATTATTGATTACAGTACACAAGGGACCCATCTATTACTTAAACTTACTCCTTAGTTTCCGTTTATTTAGCGCCACTCATGTTATGGCAAGAGCATTCATTTTAATTTTAATAATCTTGCATACTGGATCTAAGTTTAATAAATTTAAAAGCATTTACCCAGAAATATTGTGATACGAAGCGTTCATTTTCAAAAGATTGTTTCATAGAGCGTAATTTAACAACATGGATATTATTTGACCTGATAATATCTACGTCGCGGGAAATTACTAGTTAACCTAAATTACTTCACAGCCCAATGCACAAAACGTCTGAAATTCTTGGCCAAAAAATATATATTTTTCTAAATAAAAGAACACGAAACAATTCTATGCGTAATTATACTCGCTCTAATGTAGGTTGTAAACAAAATATTTTGCGCTGTAAACAAGCTTTCAGAATGACGAACAATCGAAGTTTCTCCTGAAAATATCTTATGTTTTGGCAGAAGACAGTAAGCGAGCGGAAATTAAGCGTCGTCTGCTCCGTCTATTATACCTTTGTATTAACTTTATAGCTTGCATTAAGAATTTTATAAAAGATGATATATCTTCTTCTCTGTTTCGTTGCCCTGGTAAATAACCAGGGTTCACTTGGTTTGGATAAACTTGTTAACAAATGCAAAGTCAATTTTTACACTGCGATGCAGCAAGTTGCTTCATCTACAGAGTTTTTATCTATCTTCTTCTAGGTTCTTTATTAAACTTGTACTTTTGTAGGCCTAAAAACAAGATTGTTTAAATCCATTTCGCTCAATCTCAAATTAGATTCCAAATAATGATGTATATTAATTTACGTTAAGCAAATTAATCAAATCAACGCATGCCAAAAATTAAATGGCTTAATTTAAATCTTAGAAATAAATCTTACATAAATTTTGGCTCCAATGTTTTTTGTCATACACCCGTCGGTTTTGTTGCAAAAGCTTTTTCTAGTTTACGACGGAACGTTTCCACTGTGGGCGGATAGTTTAGTCATATCAATTATGAAGATAAAAAATTTGGTGACAGCAAATCATCGTAAAGCTCTTAAGTTTCTGGGAACCAATTTTGAAGTGGATAAAAAGTCCCATGAGGCTTCACATCCTACCGACAATGTTACTAGATATTATTATAGTAGAAAAGAACCAGTGCTGCAGCAGTCTATCTCTATCTAATATTTAGTTTGGAAATCTATTTATTTCTAAATAGTTTACGACTTTCAGTAGGTGTTCGTAGTGTTGTCTCCATTTTTACCTATTCCGTCATGGTTATAGTCTACATAAATGTCAAATAAAAGGACACTGTTTAAAAGTACTATTCCTTTATAGTTTTCGTTCGCCCACGTGACTTAGGCTACAGCTTTTTCTTCATTAGCTACACCTTTTTTGGAGCCGAAACAGTCCTATGCATTTTCACGAGCGTTCTTTCTAATTTTAAAGTTTATACAATCAACTATTATTATGTCAAACAAGTCTGGCAACACCGCCGAAAATTCTTCCCAAAAAAATAAAAAATGTTCTAAATTCGAGCGTGCTTATTACCCGCCAGTCGGACATGTTAAAACAGATGTTTCGTGCTTGACGTACGGGTCAGGCCGGGTCGCCATCTTGGAAGTTCCCGCCAATCGCGTCCCTGTCAGGGGTGGGAATAATAATCATCGGCTGTGATTGTGAATAGAAGACTATATTATTTTCCATTTTTTCTTGAATGCTTTGGAAATGGAAGCAAAATCAATTTTTGTAATAATACTATAAACAATATACACAGCATTATTTAAGGTACACAAGATAATAGGCCTGAAAAGAAACAACTGTATTAAAAAACATAATTATCTTGATCAAGCTAAGTAATCCACTGACAAAATTAAGAAAGGAAATTAAAATTACATCAGAAAATATTTCCAAATCGAAAAACATACCGATTTCAGCACAGCTCGTACAGTCTACCCTCTCATTTTCTTAATAAATTAACTCCACAACAGATGTTTCTAGGTCTTCTTGACGTGTAGGTCAGGCGGGTCGCCATCTTGCATCTTTCCTGGCATCCCTGTCAACAGCAGCAAAGTAATTACCGCCGATGGCTTCCTAGTGTAATACGAGACCTGTTTTGAAAAGAGAGAATTGGATTAAATTTGTTTTGACTGTTCTTAGTGGGATTGATTTCGGGAAAGTTACTAATTACTCAATATCTACTATATTTAGGTTGGTATGGTACGGTTCCAAGCTTAGGAATATTTGATTTTAGGGTCTTTGTGTGGAAATCGTAAAAAGCATCTAAGAGATTATTTCAGGTACATTGATAGCATGAAGCACCTGTTTTAGAAGGATTAATGTTGATGTGTAGGTACAAAGGAGTTATGAGTAAAGAATTCTCGTTTAATTCGCAATTTATCTTGTCCTACAAGAAAAGTAAGATCAACTCTAAACTTTTTATGTTCTACCACAAATTAAGTCTTGTTAGTATTTTGAGTATTACCATATTTATAGATTCTAGCAATCATAAAACAAATTATATTACCATATAAAATTTACCGTCGAATATTTTCACTTATAGCACACCCAATATAAGTGTGTTTACTAGAAAATGCTAATAATGAACATAAATTATATGGCCCATAATAACTTGCTAATAGTCCATTACAATTGGAAAAAAATAAAAGATTTAACAGCATATAATTATCTTATATGGCTATTAATCTTTGCTTTCAAGGAAGCAGAGCGGTGTAAAAAATCTTATAAAATTAAAGAAATTTCCAATCATGACTACAGATCGTAGTAGAGTCATCTATCGCATTTATTGGATTATGTATAGGCCGATATTTAAATTTCAGCTAGTTACAGAGAAACTGTTTACAGGACCCGTTTTAGAGGATCTATTTTTATTTTGGTGATGGCGCCTGTAGTTGTATGAGCGAGTTTACATACACGACAGTATTCCGACATTTTTACATGTTCCTTTTTGCCATCTAAAACTGAATGCCGGGACAGTATATAAATCGGATCCGTACATATCTTGCCTGCAAGCTGCGACGCAGCTGCCATTTATTTAACTGATCCGTAGGTGCAGATTTGAACAACACACCCAGTACCAACGGATCTGTTTAAACGGATCCGCTATTTGAGCGGGCTCTTATGTCGCTATGATTATGAGGATACAACCGAATCCGTTCATTGACTAATTAAAATCCGACACAAAAATAATTTTATCGAAGCTACGAATTTTTTTGCAAAATTATTCTTACCATAACAAGATCTCAACTTATTCCTGCACTTCACGCTTTTCAGTAGCCTTGTTACTGATGGATAAATAAATACGTTCAAGTTATTTTCCCTTATGAAGCGAACATAAAATACTAATACCGAGTCGGCACCTTTCGAAGCTACATAAACTAGTAACGAGCATCCCACTACATCGTTTACGAATACAGCGTCATCACTTTCAAGATCTACGTACACAGCGAATTTGAATCGAGCTGTATCGTGATTTTATCTTTCTATAGCTTCTCTAGGTATGTTGAAGAGACTTTCCTAATCAACTGCCTCGTTAGTCGTGAGGTCCTGTGTTTGATCTCCAGGTCTGGCAAATTGTTATTGGGTTTTTCCGTGTGGAATTCGTCGGTGGCAATCCGGAGTTTGGATTTGTGCCCGGTTGATTGCTATAGGCTCGCCTCCTATTCATGGGAATTAAAAAATGACGGTGAAATTAGGGTGTTACCAACCCTTCGAGGAATACAGGCGTGATGTTATGTTATGTTTTCCTAATCATAGAAATCGAAAAAGGTACCATCTCTTTTCAATTTAATGCCATCTTTATTTCCAAATATAGACACTCAGAAGTTAAAAATTCAAAATAAAACAGAAAAATATCCTTAAATATGAAAAAAAATACTACCCAAAACACAGAAGTCCAACTTTGTAAACATATTGATAAAAGAACAAAACGACACGAATATACCATGACGTCACAACGTCGGATCGACAGACGTAGCGGATTTCGGAGCACCAATCATGGCACCTGTTCCAAGTCCCTATTTCATTTTTAATGAAGACGTTATATCCGCAGGTGTTCGATCTTATTATGTTGTTTAATTCATTCTGCCCTTTGTTTTCTTATAAACCTTTTTTTTCTTCTTCTTTAACCGCAAAACTTTTATTCCACTAAAATTTATTACGACACAAAGGTGCATTGTAAATCGCGTCTTGGAGGTTTAACAGATGTAGGTAATTAAGTTGTAAAGTTTCTACAAAGGTTTCTACAAAGTTTTTATTGGTATCAAGGGATTTTTGACGACTAAGATATGTAGACCTTTTAATTACAAATTAAACAATAGGAACTTGATTGTGGTAACAATGTTATTAGGAGTAATAAATCTTTAAATGTAACAGAAGATTCTTTAACTTTTTAATTTTATTTTTATGGAATTGTTATTTAGTATGTGTGGTTGCTTTTTAATAAAGTGTTTTGGGCTTGTTTCATATAACACAATAATAGAAAACTTACGTTGATTTTTGGGCATATATTTTTATAAAAATGTTATTTTGCTGCCGATTTGATTAACAGTAGCCGAAATATTAGTAATCGTAGCCAGTAGCCTTAAGTAGAGTTCAGTTAGATTTTTTATTATCTACATAGCAATCATCTTCAAGCATCATAATGTTATAATAATCAAAAAAAGAAATGTCGAGTAATATTTTAATTTCAACGTTAGCAAGGAAATTGTAACATTCTTTGCATCCAATAACATATTTTATCGTCACAAATAATCATCCAATAATAGGAACGGATACAAGACACGCAAAATCAATGGTAATAATGACTAAGAGCTATTAAAAAAATAAAAAACAACAAAGTACACATATCCGAACGTACTGCATCTTTTTTTAACTGACAACTCTCTGGAGCAGCGTCTCGACATCGACATCGCTTTGCGTTTCGAATTTCGAATCCGTAGACGTTTTCCACGTCCTTATCAAAATACGAACGTCATTTCAACCCCTACGGTATCAAACTGAATCGAACTTTACACAGATAGAGATAAATGTCAAATTCGATTGCTTATGTTCCTTAAGCAGTGACACATTGGAAACGGAACGAACTTGAGATAACACTCTGGATTAGATTTGAAGTTTCTGGTTGCATCTCCGCTGTATTTCAAACTCTACAGTAACGTGCTTAAAGTTGAATTCGGTTTGAAGTTGCAGTTCTGATCGGCTTGGAATAAAAGTTATTGAATGATCTCTGATTAGATGATTATCAGTACAGACGCAATGGGTCTTGCTCCGCGGTTGTAAGAACATTTTATATGGTAATTGAAATGTAATATAAGCATCGGATTTTGAGTTGCTTATCGGGTAGTTTACGATCGTATCTCTACGCGACAAGAGGGAACATTGTTTTCGATAATTACGATAGTAGGTATCGATTTCTGGTATGGTAATGAGCGAATTTGATACATTGTTTGGTGTAAGCATGGATCGATAATTATGGAGGCGAAATACAGAGAGATTATTGATGTACTAGGAAAACGGGTTGATAATTAAAAGGTTGACGAAATTTTTGTAATTCTTTAATCCCACTTTGGATTATAGGGGACAGGGATTATAAAGTGTGTCAGGGATGGTAAGGTCTGTCAAGGATTCAAGGCAGATGCAGCCAGGTGAAGATGGATGTAGGTAGAAGAGACTTAGAATTATAGACATGAATATCTATAATAATATTATATAGCTGAAGAGTTTGTTTGTTTGAACGCGCTAATCTCAGGAACTACTGGTTAGAATTGAAAGATTCTTTTTGTGTTAGATAGTCCATTTATCGAGGAAGGCTATAGGCTGTATAACATCACGCTACAACCAATAGGAGCGGAGCATAAATGAAAAATGTTGCAAAAACGGGAAAAATATCCACCAGTGCGAAGCCGGGACGGGCCGCTAGTCAATAATAATAAAGATTTTAACAGTTTGTGAAACAGTAGCTTCTTCTTCGTTTGTGGTATTCATAGATACAATATCAACAAAACATAACATCACACCTGTATTCGCCAAAGTGTTGAGCAGAGATGTATAGTAACACCCTCATTTCACCGTTATATTTAAGTCCAACGTAATCGGGGGCGAACCTATTGCCATCAACCGGGCACAAATCCAAACACCGGGCTGCTATTAAGGAATTCCACACGGAAAAACTCAATAACACTGCTCGACCTGGCGCTTGCCACCACTAGACCAAGGAGGCAGTTATACAATATGAGTATTATACCACAATATTATAGAAGAACAAATAACTAAGATTTTAATAAAAGTAACATCTTCGTTTCGTGTGGTTAGTGACTAACCTGGTGTCAGAGTTTATGCCGCCCATGGGCCTCTGACTTGGCTTCACATGCCGTCGAGAAATATCTCTCAGGCATGCCAGTTTCTTCACGACGTTTTTCCTTCACCGTTTTTAAGCAAGTGAATGTCAGTTACACCACTAGGCTATCACTGCTATAAGAAAAAAAAGTAACGCAAAGTAAGAAAAATATTAAAATTCTTAATGAAATAGGAAAACGTGTGGCTTCACTCGGAATATTAAAGCATTTTCTCGGAATTTCCGAGTCATGTGAAAAGGAGGCTTTCAGGCTTCAGCCACACCTTAGCATGTGTTAACTAAATTGAGCATGAATGTTTACGGCCTTTTTTATGGGCTTAGAGTTTATTATACTTAGTGCGAAAATACCTTCTAATCAGCAAAAAGTACTGTTAAACTAACTGGCAGTTAGGGCTTTGAGGAATTCTGGTATGAAAATGTTGAAAACTTGGTTTAAAACGTGTAGTGGAGACTGAAAACGGAAAACTGTTTAGACTTTTGCACGATAAAAACGTGTGTGTGAGAAAATTGGGACATGGTGCAACAAACGGATAAGTAATGTAGTACACCTAATGTAGTTTTGAGCTTTTATTTATGGTTAAAGACATTTATTTCTCAATAAGGCGTATGAAAGCTTTTTAACAAAAATAAAACCGACTTCAAATTATCTATCTCCGAAGTTCTTCATCAGATCCTCACCAAATTTAAATGGGACCATTTCGAAAGAATACTCTTTCAAACAATAAAAGAATCCTTAAAATCGGTTCACAATTAGCAAAGATAACGCGGAACAAACATACAAAAAAAAACATACAGTCGAATTAAGAACCTCCTCCTTTTTTTGAAAGTCGGTTAAAATTAATACAATTCACTTAAACTGAGAAATACAAAGCCCAAACAAGAATAAAAAATAAATTACATTTGTGGTACATCGGGACTCGTGGTTATTTAACAACTGCACGTATCATAAGATTTGCAAAGTTAAGCCACGCTTGCCGCGCTCAGTCTGTGGATGGGTGACCGTTCTTAAGACATCGAGATCCGTCCATGCCTTGGAGAGCACGTTAAAAAGTCTGTCCCGGGTATCATACCAATACCTACGACAAACGTTACGAAAAGTCAGAAGCCTAAAAGTCTGACAATCGGCATTGCCCTATAACTGGGTTGCGGTGGTCTGATGGCAGTCGCTTCGTGGAATATACCGGTATTCAGACGCATCTGGTTAGACTGGAAGCTGACCCAACATAGTTGGGAAAAGGCTAGGCAGAACGAACATATTTTTTGGTATATAAAATGAATTTAATACCATTTGAAATTTTCTACCAGACTATACTTTGCCAAAACTAGTAGCCCAACCTCAAAAATACAAAAACAAGCAACCTGACCACCACCCAACCAAAAAAAAGGACAATAGCTCGGCAGATGTTATACACAATTAATTTTATAACGTCTCTATTCGAAGGAAGCCATTTTTAAGATTTGACGCGTTATAAATTTTTGTTCAACACATGCTATGTTTTATTCAGACCGACCTCTTGGTATTGGAAGAATGAAGTGGATGTGTGAGAGGTTTCTTAGTTGCTTTTGACTTAGAACTAGATAAAGATTATGGTGTATGTTGTGAATTTGTTTCTTCTTTAGATGACTGATGCAGATGTGCCGTCAGTTAGGACAGGTCAACTCGAACCTGCTATGGCACTTTCCTCAAAAGGCCATCCCAGACGTTGCCCTACATCGTTTCACTCGCATTGTTTTTATACTACAATGTCTGGACTTTAAAAGACACCTTGACCTCTAAGTTTGTTTCGGCTTTTCTTCTCAGAGCTAGTCAAATAGGAAATGCCGGCGCCATCTAGTCTTAAAAAAAATCATTACATTGACTTGTAAAAGTGTTTGTAACAGATTTATTTACAGAAATAAAAATCATGTATCATTTAGCGCGCGGGCGCACTGCGGTGCGTTTTTTTCACCGCAACATATAAAATAAATACAAGTAAATCAGTATGCGGCGAATAATTCGCAGTGCGCGCTCTTCTATAACACTCCATACTTCACAGATTATACATTAAAAAAACGCAAGGCGGTGCGCGCTAGCTCTTATTTTTTCGGGTTTCTGGCATATTATAATCTTAGCCCGTAGGGGGGGTGGATTAAGAATACAATTCCCTTCCGTCGCCAGGCAAACGAGTCGTTAAAAGCGAGGACCTGGCACCATTGTGCCCGAAAAATGGCAATAGGCTCGCCACCTATTAAATGGGACTAAATACAAGAGGCGAAACGTGGGTGTAGCTGCGAACTACTTTAATAAAAGAACACCTCTGCTTACCTCTTCTGGGATTACAGCCGTGAGCATATGTTATAATCAGCTTGGTAGAAGAGGCGTGAAAGTAGAATAAATGACGTGGAAATTTGTTCCTTGGGAAGTATTTGTGATGTAACTTAGATTGAGGAATAATGTGATACTACAAAGTTGGGGTTTAAAAGATGTAGTGACTAAAATCGAAAGGAGTATGCATATGTGGTTTGATCATGTTGAAAGGATGAGTAAACGGCAATTAATAAAAGGAGTCTTTAAGGTGGATGTCATTGGAAAACCCGGTAGAGACTCTAGAAGGACATAACATCGATATTATTCATAATGTTCTTCAAAAAGGCAGGTGCTTAGTATCCACCACCGGCGCGCGTGTATAACAAGATGTATGAACGTGGATTAAGTGAAAAGAGAATGTAAAGATCGTAGGATGTGGCCATCTGAAGCTTCTGCCTGCCCCCATGGGAAAAAGGCGTGATATTATGCTTGTACGTACAATCAGCTTTGCATAAGAACTGATTCATCCATCATAGACTTTTACGTCTGTAAGTAAATTTCGTCCCTTAGGGAATTAAAATTTGTTTATATACGGAACTTTAACATTACCAAAAGAGTGGCTTAGGAAATTCAAATAAGGTATCGTACCTGCTCACTTACATTATAAAAATAAATAAATACATAATAACATCACGCCTGTATTCCTCGACGGGTTGGGCAGAGGTGGATAATAGTAACACCCTCATTTCGCCGTTATGTTTAAGTCCTATGTAATAGGGGGCGAGCCTATTGCCATCAACCGGGCACAAATCCAAACTCCGGGCTGCTACTGAGAAATTCCACACGGAATAACCCAATAACACTTTGCCCAACCTGGGGATCGAACCCAGGATCTTACGATCAGCAGTCGCGCTTGCCACCATTAGACCAAAGTGGCAGTCAAAATATAAATAAATAAATATCATAAGCATAATCAGCCAATTACTGTCCCACTGCTGGGTACGGGCCACTTCTCAGAATGAAAAAACTTTAGGCCTTACTCCACCACGCTGGCCTGGTGCTGGTTGACGGGCTACACACACCATCGAGAACTGTTTTTTTTAATGCTTCAGTTGTGCAGGTTTCCTCACGATGTTTTCCTTCACCGTTAACACAAATGATAATTGAGGACTTTATAACTAATTACCAACCGCGCGGATCATATGTTTTGCAAGGTTAAGCTGCGCTTACCGCGGTCAGTCTGTAGATGGGTGACCGTTCATTACACATCGAAACCCCCTCTGTGACTCGGAGAGCACGTTAAACAGTCGGTCCTGGGTGTCATACGAATACCTATGACAGTCGTTACGGTAAGTCAAAAGCCCGAAAGTCTGACAACTGATCTAACCTAAAGATATTGGCATTACCCAGTAACTGGGTTGCGGAGGTCTGATGGTAGTGTAAAATACTGGTATTCAGCCGCATCTAGTTAGACTAAAAGCTGACCCCAACATAGTTGGGAAACGGCTAGACAGAATAAACGCAAGTGATAATCAAAATCCCTGAATAATGTAACACCACAAAATACCCAGTAATAAAATATGCCGAGAGCAATAAGTCCAAACATTTTAATATTCAAAACCACCTTCCCGTCAATAAACTCTTGAGTTTTAGCATTTATTAACACAATACCTTCATTAACAACCATATTTTATTCAACACTAAAATGTCATCAAACTTCATAACTATAAACAAAAATACGACAGATGGTCTAACGCACCCCGCAGGAATATTTCTATTGTGTATAAAACTTGTCGCTGTTCAAAACTTAGGGTCAATTGACAAAGGTTTTTATAGTCCTTATATACAAGCAGGTAAGGGTTATATTGGAATGTGTTTAATTTTGCAAAAGTTGCGTTCATAATAGAACGATTTGCGAAAGTATTTGTGCAAAATTATGAAAATCACAATATAGTGTGTTGCATTGAATTTGATTTACTTAATTCGGTCATAATGCAATATACATGGGGCGTTTTCGTTTTAGTAGTCTGTTATTATTATCTAAACGGTTAATAATATTATTAAGCTTTATTATTTGTGAATTATTTCATTAATAATAGGAAATCTGCTTAAGCCTCGACCAACAAAATAGGATATTAAATTTAGTTAGATCAGTTTGAAGCCTTATTATGAAGAGATCTTTGTTCCTTAAAAGCTTAGAATAATAACCTTGGATGAAATACGGAAAACGCGAAATAAAAATAATATCATCATAACATCACGCATGTATTGTGTAACATCCTCATTTCGCCGCTATGTTTAAGTCTCATGGAATAGGGGCTAGCCTATTGCCATCAACCGGGCTCAAATTCAAACTCCGGGCTGCAACTGAGGAATTCTACACGGAAATACCCAATAACACTTTGTCCGACCTGGGGATCAAACCCAGGACCCCATGCTAAGCAATCGCACTTGCGACCACTAGACCAACAAGGCATTATAAAGAATTAAAATAATATAATTATGTATAGGTGCTCTAGGGTAATAAGGAACATGGGAATATTCCGAAAATTACGAATTACTACTAAACCAGGCAATATTTTATGCTCTGGCAACATTACATTACATTACAAATTCTAGCATTATTACGTTGCCAGAGCAAAAAATATTGCTTGGTTTATTAGAAATTCGTAATTTTCGGAATATTCCCATGTTCGTAATTACCCTAAAGCACTAGGTATAAATAAGAAGTTGATCACTGACAGCAGTGTCCCAATCAAACCAGACTGCTGAAGGCCACTGCTCGACATATATCTCTCAAACTCACCTCAAGTTGCTACCATACTAAATTCTTTATTCTCCAAAAGAGACGACTCGCACAAAAACAACAATTTCAACAGAAAAAAAACCGTATTATACCATGGCGCTAAACATTATTATTTTAGGAGCGTGGCGCCTAGCATATGTTGCTAAACAAGCTGGTAACGTTTCAATAGTGCTCTGTTTACGACGGCACTAAAAAAACTTGGCTGGCGAGCCTGATATTATGGTAGACGGTTCCTTATATTATGAGAAAGAAAATTAACCAGGACGTCGGTTGGGAGATACTTCGGTCACTTTGAAGAATGGTAGTAAAATAAATGAGAAAGATAAAGACGCTGAACATAGTTATATGGTCTCTAGCCGAGAATAGGCCCACCATAGTGTTGAAGGAGAAAGGTAGGAATTGTGTCAAGTGAATGAAAATTAGCACGAATATTAGATAGATGGATTTATTGTACACCATAAGAGTAGCAAAGAGGAGTAATTAACAACCGCGCGGATGTTACGATTAGCAAAATTAAGCTGCGCCTGCCGCGGTCAGTCTTTGGATGGGTGACCGTTCGTCACACATCGAGACCCTTCCGTGCCTCAGAGATCACATTAAACCGTCGGTCCCGGATATCGTATGAATATCTACAACAGTCGGCAGTAATTAGAAGCTCGAAAACCTCACAACCGGTCTAACCTTAGGATACCGGTAATGCCCAGTAACTGGGTTGTGGAGGTCTGATGACAGTAACTCCGTGTAAAATATTGGTATTCAGCCGCATCTGGTTAGATTGGAAGCTGACTCCAACATAGTCGGGAAAAGGCCAGGCAGAACAACAAGAGTAGCAAAGGTACAATTCAATTGTCTAATTAAGGATACAAAGGCGATCTTATGGCTTATAGTGATATCTTCCAGGCGACTTTTGGAATGGACAGCAAAGATGTGAAAAATTGAAAAATGGGGGAATATTACAAAATAGGTACTGCAGATATAGAGAAAATGGTCCTGATCATCAATTCTTTGGTCCCTATGCGAATGAAGGCAATAGAAACACGAGAGTGTTGTGGAACTGCTTTTTGATTGAACTGTAAAAAATTACGCAATGTTTACATTAATATTGCAGTTAACATTAAACGCAGACCATAACTCCTTTCCGAAGTCCATGGAACCCTAAAAATGAATAGTAAAATTCACCCCTCGGAACCATAAACCGTGTTTACCATTGCCACTTGTCAGGATGACTGTAAGAAAACAGTTTTGCTACCATTTTTATTATCTTTTTTAAGCGCCCCGTTTAAGGGCCTTTAGCTGAGATTAAAAGTATTGTACGTTTTTATTGTATTCAGAATTGATTCATTAGTCGACATATGTTGGGGTAGGTCGGAACATGTTTAGCTGCTGTCGATATTTGATTTTTATTTGGTCATGGAGGAATGTTGAACGCCTTTGAATTGATTAAAAAAGAAACTACAAGAAAATTTTATAAATTGAATTTGACTGAAGTATCTTGATTTAAGATCCATTGCATATTACGCGTTTAATTAGATGAGAGGTTAGCCGTAGCTGTAGGTAATTTTTCTTGCTAGAATGATCAAAGGGAACTTATTTTCTTGACATTTGATTAGCTGCGTTAATGGCTAGAGCTAATTACTACGACCCAGTTGCACTGCTTTTTAATTTTTCCTCCATGTTGCTTTTACTTATTAGTATTAAATTTTCTCTTGCATAGCTTGGCTAATACTTTCAAATAAATCAAAGCTGTACTTTGTACGCAGTGTGTGTCTTAGCTACAAAGCCACTCGTCGTTACCAAGTTTTCTAAATTAATTTATACCTTAAGATATACAATCTTGGAGCTTGTATCTTCGTACCGACGCGTCATAAAATTAACTTTGCCATTTTAAATGTTAAAACACCATCCATACATACCTTTCACTTCAACATTTCACTGGAGTCTCACAAAATAATATCCCATTGTTTCGTCAATAAGTGTTTTAAGAGCAGAGCTCTAAGTATTTATGATAATTCTAGGCATACTAGTAAAATGGATGAGTACGTCTAAAATACAATGAATGCTTAAAATTGAAATGCCGAGTAATGGAAGTTTCGAAGTGTTTAAATTTGCGTATAGACGAGCCGCTTTTGAGCGATGGTTGAGCTCCAAAAAGTTGATGTATTATGTTGGTATTGAAAAAAAAAACATAAATACATTTGAATCTCTTGCATTTTCATACAAGGAAATTCATGTATTTTCATCTGAAATCTATTATTACGGTGCTCGGAAATTTATAAATCATTTTATTATTCTTTGTATCCAAAATTATTGTCATTGGCATTTCCTATAGTTATTACTTCCAGTAGCAGCAGCACTGCATCTAGTGTTATAACCATTGGGAGTACTACTAATCCCATAAAAGGAAAAATCCTAATAAAGACTTGCACTGATGTTTCTCTCACAATATTACGAGCAGACTATAACCGCAGAAATGTTGCCCCGTCTGTACTTGATTCTCTCGTATCGTAAAATACTAACAATAGGAATAAAACCGTTTAATTTATCTCCAAAGAGAAGGTTCCCGCTGTCAAGTTTCTTTTGTGTAGATCATTGTCTCTACTTCAACTGCCATTCGTAAAATCTCTAGGTATTTTACATTTGGTATCGTAAAACAAGATATTTATCGAAACTTTCATTTTTTTATATTCATTTCAAAATTCAATAAGAATAAATGTCAAAGTAAATGGAATTGTAAATAATGTATAGCACGGTTGTCTGTTTAAGTCGCAGTGTTTGTAACTTAACATATTGAGTAGAATGAAATATGATGAGAAATATTATGTTAAAAGTAAAACAAATAAAGTCACTGGTAATGTTTTACATTTCAAAGACAAAACTAACTAGCCGTCTAGAAGTAATTTTAGATAAAACAGCGTAGGTTTTAAGTTTCTATAACATAACATCACGCCTGTATTCCTGAAGGGTTGGGCAGAGGTGTATAGTAACATGTAGTAACAGTAATAGTAACAGTAAGTATAGTACCATGTAATAGGGAGCAAGCCTATTGCCATCAACTGGGCACAAATCCAAGCTCCGGGCTGCTACTAAAAAAATCCACACGGAAAGACTCAATAACACTTTTCCCGACCTGAGAATGGAACCCAGGACCTCACGATCAGCAGTCGCGCTTACCACGACTAGACCAACGAGGCAGTTTTAGTAATTTTCCATCCTTTCGTTTAAAATGGTTGCTCCATAAACAAGTTCAGCAAAAACTTTAACATCATCATTACTTTCTGCTCCATCTACAAGTAATATCACTATCGATATAATCATCTGACGCGTATCATATTTAAACAGATCATCAACACTTCCAAGCCGTTTTTATAGAGATACCATCGATTTACTAATTTGAAACTCCATCAATCATTTTTGTAAGAAACGCAATCTACACCACATGCTATGGGCGAGATTTTACCTGAACCAAAAAAAAGGTGACAATAACTTGAACGCTAGTAAAATAGTGAGACATCTCAATTTATTGGATACATCCCTCGGTTTTAAAGGAACCGATTTGTAGTTGGAAGTGGACAAAAGTTTCTGGAATCGTATATCTGTTGAATCTTTTGATAATGCCGGTCGAGCGAAAACTTTGGAATTTTTGCCACATTATTTGGGACATTTGCGATTCTATGATATAGCCATAAAATCTGTTTGGGTGACATGTATAGAATACAATATAAGATTAAGAATATCTGTGTCTCCTTTTCAATGTCAACTAACAATAAGCTAAACATTAGTAACAGTATTTTGATGGAAACCGCTTTAACGTAGTAGATAATGCTACTGTAAAAATAACTAAGACAAAATTGTTTTGTTCATTATACAGTGAGTCCAGAAGAAATATAACATTTTTAAATACACATACACAGAACATAGTAGGAACCAGGTCAAAGCTACCGATGATCAGGGTTCCAGAGAAAGAAACCTCCTCACAATGCGTGCCGTGTCAAAGAGTACCGCTTTCTGTATCAATCCCTTGATCCAACCACCTAACTAGAGCCTTCTATATTATTATTATACAACTTTCACCCCTTTGTATATCTACATATCGCATATTTTCACATACATACAAACAAACAAACATTGCTTAACATAAAAAACCAGTAGTTCAAACAAACTTAATCAAAATTTAGGTAGTTACACGGCTCATTGGCGTCCGCTCCTCCGTATCTCCAAATTCTTGCATATAAAACAAACTATAATTCACTTTATCGGTAATCTAGAAGCCGTCAAATACTCTTGACAACTCATTCTAACGACCCGTAGTGTGAACAGTAAAGGATAAATTATTCGTCGGTGACCAAAAATTTCATCGCTCTCCAAGTCCCCCGTGACTTCTTAGAAATTATATAGATTGGTATCAGTTTTTTCGCTTTGTGTTTCCGTACCGCTAACGAAGGCTGCGGTACCTGTTTATTTTTTTGTGACATCCTCAGAAACGTTGGGTGCCCATGTGAGGGACAGTTTTATCGATGACCACCGTATGTCGTTCCGTTTTGTTACAGTTTTTAATTTTTCAACCGTCAGTCTTTCGTAGATTAGAAGGTAACTTTGTAAATACATTTGGGGTGAGTGCTTTTCTGGATAAGAAAAATATTGATACGTATAGCTATTAATAAAGTGCAATGCCAACAGAACCATTACCTAGTAAACATTACTAATTTTATGGATAAAATAGTAAAAGAAAGTAAATTAAATAAAGGTACAACATAGAAAGGTCTGTATGAACAAAACGTTTAGTTAATAGAAAGAAGAATAAAAACTTACTTAACCATAATATTTTTATGCAAATCACTTAAAGATTATACAGCTGATTAAATAATCATGTTCTTAATGATTTCCACATTATTCTTGACAGCTCTTAATTAAAATACAAAGCTAATCTTGCAAATCAAAATATTCTTTTATCGGCTCGTCACGGTCAAAATAAAGTTTCCGAAAAAACGATGATAAATGCTATCTATAATACCCCAACCGTTACAACACATATGTCGCGAGTTAACACTCTTTTGTAGGCCATATCAAAATTAAGATAATTCGTAATGTCCGTTCTCTATTCCGAACCTTCCCATCTGTCGTTTTTTTTGTAATGTGGGCAGCGACCATAGATCGGTCGGTCGGTCCCATAAAAGAGAACAGGTAATGAGGCTCAGAAATTGGTAATGACTAAATAAAGTCGGCCACGTCTGTGCTAGCCTGTTGTAATTTTGAATTATTACTTCATATCCTTTACCTGTTTTATGATACGGAACGTGGATAAATGTTTATTTTTGGTTGGTAACGTAAATTATTGGGTATTGATTAACTGGCGTTTTTTGTGATGTAAAATGGACTACGTGTAGCTTTAGCGCTTTTGTGAAGCATATAGCAGTATTATTATTGACGACCTTGTTGGTCTAGTGATCGCCAGTGCGACTGCTGAGCATGGAGTCCAGGGTCCGACCCCCAGGTCAGGCAAAGTGTTATCGGGTTTTAGGAATTTCTCAGCAGCAGGCCGGAGTCTGGATTTGTGCCCGGTTAATGACAATAAGTTCGTCCCCTATTACATGGGACTTAAACATAACTGGCGAAACGAGGGTGTACTAAAAACATCTCTGCCGAACCTTATTGACGAAAAATCAGATTTGAATGGTGTGCTGGTTAATCGGGAGAAAGAAATTGTTATAATACAACAATAGGATGCGGTTCGTATATATTAGATACTATTTAATTTCAGTTTCATCCATGTTTTAACGAAACACATAAAAACATCCCAGATCAAAGTTCGCACGGTACAAAAAAATCACAAACCCTACTGTTTACTCATTCTGTTTCTAAATAAATGTTTCTATAGAAAACAGGAGAGAATATTTCAACGTTTTACATTGTTAATGTGGACCGACACGGTCGCAGCTGACACATGTCATAACACCCTCGTATTCAGACATGTTTGTTTCCTCAACGTGTTTAGAATTAGTATTTTGTACCCCTGAATTTGTTAGAGCTGACTAGTTGGTTACGAGAATTTGGTTTAGCGCTGAGAAGGTAAAATTGAAATTAATGAAGTTGGATGTAATGAAAGCCATTTCTGAGGCGAATGATGGTTTAGAAGCGTTTAAGCTAGAAGTAACATAACATCACGCCTGTATTCCCCAAAGGGTTGTGCAGAGATGTACAGTAACACCCTCATTTCATTTTTATGTTTAAGTCCTATGTAATAGGGGATCAACCAGGTATAAATCTAAACTCCGGGCTGCTACTAAAGAATTCAGGAACCCAATAACACTTTGCCCGACCTGGGGATCAAACATGACCTCACGATCAGCAGTCGCGCTTGCCTCCACTAGGCTAACGAGGCAGTCTATAATATTCAAGAGGCTGCCAGAGCTAAGCGATTCATCAGTATTTATAATTGTTAAGGATTACGAAACTATACCAAAAGCAGTCTTTACTTTGATAGAAGTTATAACTCTCAACTTGTAATTTATTTAAACTTAAATTAGCGCTACTAAAATCCTCTCTCAGTTGAACTAGGGTGTGTGTCATTGTTAGTCCCTCATTGAATTTCATTTGTCTAATTGAGCAACCAAATATTTGCTGTTCTGTCGTTAGTTTTGTCCTCGTTCTGTCAATACGTCACTATAAAGGACATAAAGCTTTACGTGTGATCCGATTTTGGACGTTATTTCGTTGCCATAAAGTTCGGTTTAGTGTTTCTCTTCTGGGAATAAAATTGATGTAGGTAAAACACAACTTCAATTGTCGCTGATCAATACGGGCTTAATATTGTTGCTAAATTCCGTTGTCACACTGTTGTTGCTAATTACTATGTGTTCGGCTAATTGTCGTGGAGCTAAGTTGGGTTTTGCGATTTATTCAAGCGACGAATTGGTTCTTCGGTAATTACTATAATTGCTTTTTGTAGGTTAGAATTAGGTAATTGGAAATAGTATAGATTCGTGTAGTCGTGTTTACCAGAATAAATTGTTCTGCCTAGCCTTTTCCCAACTACATATCGCACACCTAGATCTAAACTAAGACTACTCAAAAAAGGTTATTTTTCAGGGGACGAAAAAAACGTATATCTGTATATTTTGTTAGGGAAGTTATACAATTTAATTTGATTCTAGTTTTTTGAGTTGTCTCAGTTTAGATCTAGGTGTGCGATATGTTGGGGTCAGCTTCCAGTCAGAGAGTGACTGCCATCAGAGCTCCGCAACCAAGTAACTGGGTTATGCCGATATCCTAGGTTTAGACCAGTTGTCAGACTTTCGGGTTTCTGACTTCCCGTAACGACTGTCATAGGTATTCGTATGACACCTGGGACCGACTGTTGAACGTGCTCTCCGGGGCACGGAGAGTATCGATATGTAACGAAACGGTCACCCATCCACAGATTGACCACGGCAAGCGCAGCTTAACCTCGCAAATCTAATGATCCGCGTGGTTGGTAATAAGCCATGAGCCCTTCCCCCTACTAGAAATAATTATGAGCTGAAACAATAAGTATATAATATTATTAAAACCAAATCTAATATTAGGTAGACGTTTAAAGGTGTGAACACGTGTAATGTAACTGAAGTAACAAAATGAATAATCGGAGTTGAGAAAAGACTTTTTCATTATTTTTTGTTTCTGTCGAAATAAAATCCCAACAGAAAACGAATCTCTCTCAAGGGAATAACGGACAATGCATAATACCGACGGCCATCTATCGGCAATTTAGTACAAAGTATAACATAATTTATTTTGAGTTTACATTTAAATAACTATACATTTTAATACTGAATTGCAACTAATAGATGCATCTACATCTCAATAGAACACATCAATAGAAAATGTTCATGAATCAATAAATCTACAAATCTAAAGTCCACTCGAATCAATCTCAAAAGTATTTGAATAAATCACAATCTGAATCCAATTTAATTGTTTCAACAAATACTTTAATGGAATTTGCCTCAGCAAATAAATTTAATCCCTTTTCATGTTTCTAGGGTTGTAAAATTTTTATTGTTCTGTTTTATGTTTGACATGGTGTCTGAAGGTTTACTGGCCATTTTATGTGATCGTGTTCTGAGCATTGAACATGTCTTTGTAGAGCTATTCCGAAAGAAACTAAGATAGTATTACAAGTGGTTCGAAGTGACATCGGTCTCTTTGTAGGTAAAATATTTGATTCGAATAAAGTAGATTTTTCTGTAGAAAATTCAGCTAGCTGTAATATTGTTCTACATAATTTCCTACCTGTTGAAGCCTTATTGGATAAATAACAAATATTTATAGTATCCCGTAACAAGAAGGATAATAACAGGAATCTAAGAGCCGTATTATAAAGTAATATCAGTTCACCTGCAGCTAAGAATTGATTAAAGAAATAAGATATTTTTATAATAACTAACAATTCCCAATTAGGTCCAAATATCTATTTCATGACAATTCTCAGTAAAATATTTCCTGCATTTTACTCAAACAGGGACCCTTCTTCAATTTAATAAACATTCCTTTCCTTCTGGGACCTTGACTCAAACCAACACACTGTTTAATTGATATTGCTCGTCCAGCAATGTTTTATGGCATTTCAGATATTAAGTAGCTGGCATCAGTAATAAATGTCTACTGGTAAAGTTTTATTGACCATCTTTGAAGTCCGACTGGTTAAGTACTAATCTTCGCATCAAATAATGCTACCAGTTTTTCCTTAACTACTTCTATTAATATTTTGATTGATAGTGGAATGGTGTTTAACTTCATTCTTGCATATTTTGTAATTTTGATCTAGTTTATCAGTCGAATTTTTATATGCTTTTAAAATTCTATGGTTCATGTTCTTATCTTGTATTATCCAGCTATTCGTTTAAATGTTCTCGTTATAATCTTTACTATCAAGCATATCATCATTCGTTACTTATCTTTTTTATGCCAGTGTCAACTGTTCTCCAGACAAGCATGACACACCTAAAGACCTTACACAGCAGCGTTCACTGTCATCAACGGCAATCCCGTCAATATTTATCACCACATTACAAGCTGTCCCCAAACTCCAGCGTCCCATTGTTAATAAATCCCTCATAGATGAGCAGTATCACAATAAATATCCAATCTAACACCGTCTTTCTGCCCACGCGCATAATTCACTGAGAATTATTCGTATATATTAAATAAACATATCAAGTGAGACGTTTCACAACGAATGTCCAAGCAACGCGAATTTAATTATAGAAAATGTTCCAGGTATGATGTTAATTGGACTTATTTGTGGGGGAAACAGAATAATAAATTACGAAAACATACAACATTTGCCTAAAAATAAAATTAACTTCAGTCCGAACCTCGCTTTCAACAAAGAAATAAAAGAGATTTAAAAAAGAAGAAAAAATATTTATTGCACATAAAAATTTACCTTACAAATTCACCCAAAAAGACAATAGTGACTACGCACAAAAAGTAAAACTATCACACAACATAAGCATTGAGTAAGTTCAAGCTATAAATGTATTGTGCGATGTTCGACAAGTAATAGAAATAAAAAATAAAACAGATCGAAGCGAAGCCTTTAATGTCCTCGATAAACAGACAAGCACAGCGATCATAAATTTTGCAATATCTAGAGCAAATATGCACTTAGTATTTGATTAGAGATCGTAAAACAATCGAGCTAACCGAGTGGGTGTTGAATCTATCTCATTCCCTTACGCTTAAACGAACTTGTACTCGATAAAAAAAAGATTTTATGATATGGGGAAACCTTTGGAAACATTGTTCATCTTGGGTGGTCATATAACTGGCTCAACGTGATCTTTTGGTCTAATAAACATTTGATGTGTGTTTTGCCAGCCGGTTCTCTTAATGTTTATTTTCTAATCGTAGAAAGAATAAGATCTTCGTGTTCAAACTACTTTGGTATCATTTTAATGATTATAAAGGTGCCTCCTTGAAAATTTTGGGTTAACGACTTTTTTAGCGCCATTATCTAATTTTTTAATTAATTTTACGGTCAAAAGCGTCACCAAAGGAGTTTGGTGACGCTTTTGACCGTAAAATGAAAAAATGAAATGACAGCCAGGCAACAGCCCTTAAAGATAAAGATATCTACCTTTATCTTTAAGGGCAACACTGTCATTTCAGATATTCAAATGAACATAAAATATTTGAAGCAGTAACTTATGTAACGGTTTTACTTAACGCAAAATAAGTTGCTACTTGCAATCCGTCTTAATGTCATTCAGCGGCTACTGGCAGCTACTTTTCGTTTAGCTTACGTTCGAATACATAATTTAAATCCAACATCTCATTATACAAAAAAATGTCTATAAACGAATTTACCTTGCTACGTATAGTTCTTTGAATTAAGTCTGTCACAAGTCTCCAACTGTCTCCAGTCATCTTGTCGACACGATATTTCATCTCGCAGACATCTGTCAAGACGAACAAGATCAACTTTGTCGCCAGCATTGGTATTAATTTCCCTTTGCCCTTCTTTATTGCTTGTGATTGGATTATTTCCGTAGCAACTTTTCACTTCCCGAGAGCTCTAAAATAAGATTCGTTGCTTGAACGCTTTTATTTTAATCTGGTTGGCTTGTTTTAATATCTTTAAGCTTTTTATTTCCCGCTGAACATTTCCATCTCGACAACTTTTATTAAAGATTTTTTCGTTATATACAACGCAAGAGCAATCATAAGCCTCGCATTGATGTATTAGATGTAGATAAAAAATCGACATTAGCCATTTGTCCCTTCAACACTTTATTTGTTAGACCATAAATCATTCGTTACTGATGGAGCGTGTTCGGTACAATACGATTCGATGTAACCATTGATTTTGATAAAAGGTAATGGTTGTAGACATTTATTCAATTTCCTTAAGTCATCAATATCACACATACCTACGTCTGATAGGTCAGACAATACTTCGCCTGATACTAGTTAAAGCATAGAAAGCAGAGTATTTTGTTTATCGTCAAGAATAAACAATGGGTGCTTCAGGAAACCAAACTTTCCCATCAAAAAATATAGATAACGAAACAATTAAGTCTAAAGAAAAAAGTTTTGCAAACTCTTCAACTAAATACGACGAAAATCACTTAAGGCCCTTAAGTCCGAGCATTACAATCCCTTCAAAGTTTTTATGCTTGTGCAAAAACTGGCGAGACGAACGCCGGTTGAGTGTCATACATTTTGATGCCACTGTTTTTGTCTTCCCTTGTTATTGCCGAAACAAAAACCGCTGTTGTTCGCCTGTCTACCGTTTTTGCGCACTTGACAAGTCACCCTTCCTCCGAACTTTAATTTGTCTTGAATAATTACATAATTACACGTCTCGCTGTGATTGTTTTATGTCGACAATGTTTTGCAGAGCGCGATTCACGCGAAAGTTACGACTGTGAGTCGAGAGTTGATCCAATTTGAATTAAAAGTACCTAATTAGACGATGCTTAAGTTAACTAACTCAAAGCGTTTGTCCCCCTCTGAAGGAAATTACAACATAAATCTGCCTTGCAAAATTGTGTTACACCTAACTCAGTTTCAAAAAGGAAAAAGTTGGTCGTTTCTATAATTGGCTCTTATCCAAATTAGCCAAGGGAGGGGATCTTCTGAAATAATAACTTTTCATAATCTTAACGGTACATGTCAGGGGACGAAACAACGAAATGAACTGTCAACTTGGACGTCCAAATCCAATTATTGTTCGGCTTACAAACGCGGGGATTCAAATTAACCTACGTTGTCTTCTCTTTTTGCAGGCCATCGTCGGATTTTGCGGGGCTTAGTAGGCTTTTACTCCGTGATACTTGTGATTAAGATTCATTTTTACTTGTCCTTTTCGTTGTATAATATCAAAGCTTGTGATTGCTTTATGGATAGATTTAACAGTTATCTCATTTTGTATAAGCTAAGTTTATATTAAAATTTAATCACAGTGGAATAATTAATGCTGCCTAAGTATATTTGCTTTGCTCTAAACTGTTGAATGTCGATTACGAATACGATGGGACAAATATTGTACTAGATTTAATAGCGGCTTATGAGATAACTTGTCTTACTAAGCGGATACCTAAAGTTAGTTTGTAGCGGAAGGTAAGGTAAATAATTGTTGGCTGTGTTCCAAGTATTTGTACCTCAGATACTTCCTAGCACACAAAAATAATTAATATTTTCTTAAAATTGGAGACATTGGGTTAGGTAACTTAATTTGTATATACAAAATGACTGACTGATCTATCAATGCACAGCCTAAACCACTGGGTTTAGAAAGTTAAAATTTCGACAGTAGGTACCTTTTATAACATTGGCATCCATTTAGGAAGGATTTCACAAAATTCCTTCTCTAAGGGGGTGAAAAAAATCAAGCAAGCGAAGCTGCGTGCAAAAGTTAACTGTAAAACTTTCATAAAAAAATATGTCAATATCAGTGGCCAATACGTTATATTTCTGTTCTAATTATTCACATTCATTAATTAGTTGATTAATAGGATTGACATCGTATTCAGTACATAATGTGAGCTCTCATTAATTAGACCACCACCCACAAGATATAATCATAGCTAAAGTTCTGGAATCAAAGTGTTAGTAACCAAAGCGTCAATCTCACTAATTGGTCCGACTCCAGTTATCAGCTCAGTCCGTAATAGAAATGTTATCACTTCGCAAACTTAAAGTTGTTACGACTTGGCTTTCAATTAAATCTTGCACGTGATTTTAATCTTTTATCTTTTCTTTCTTCTTTTCATTCTTAACTTTATGTTATCTTCTGGATTACGTGTGATTGTGGTTTTTACAATAAGAATTTAATTTTATTGGTGAAGTAACATTCTGAAGTGGTTCATTAATAAACGAATCAACTTCTTTATTTGGTTTTAAGTTTTTGAATTCAGGCACAATATCTACCATCTGATCATACATACATACATAAACTCACGCCTTTTTCCCATGGGGGTAGGCAGAAACTATAGAACGCCACATGCTACGACTCTTACATACCCCTTTCGCTTTGATCAATAACAAATAAGGTAATAATATAAAAAATATCTACACGTCACAATTGTTTATGTGTTTATTTTCTTATAAAAAATATTATTGTATTGTGTGTGCGTCTTTATAAGTAAATAAATGATTTTCTCTTTCTTCTATCTTTCATAAATTGCTTTAGACGCCTCCTACAACATTTTCGAATGAAAGGTGTGGCCTATTCCTAGCTTGAACTAAAATGAGTTTGTAGTGTTGCTAAAATAAGAAATGTTAATACACCTTGAAGCTTTGCCCACACCTTACAGGGAAATGAATGTGGAGATATTTTAACAGTCGTAAAAGTAAGCTATTTACACGTAAAGTTATTACCCATTTCGTTTTTGTTTCTAGTGTGTGTTTAAGAGCCTATGTAGGGATGTAATTACTCGGTGTGCACCTTTTGGCGTCTTCAGGTAAAAGTTGTGAATTTATGTTGTCTCAGGGTGTCTGGAGTTAGAAATATGAAGAGAAATAACGGTAAGGTTCAAATGAACCTCACCGTTTCCTTCAAAGGTTGCTTATGCATTAGGGTCTCCTGCTACAAAAATCTAACAAAACAAACTAACCAAACATGTTTAGTGAACAGTTGGACCAATTGCAACACAGTAATGTGGTTAGGCCACTTCCTAAACTTGTTAGAAAAACATGTTATGGGCAATTTCTAACAAAAACATGGTCGCAGGAGTCAGTAAAAAAACTGTTTATAGTTTCCTAAATTGCCAACGTTTTATGGACAGTAAAAAATGTTCAAATACTTGACTTTATTTGTTCATGCATTCTGCAAACTGTAATAAAACGATTAAAATTATACCGGGTAAAAAATATTTGAAAGTATTTCTTCGAGCACAGTATAAAACAATGTTCACATAAAATTACACACACATTTTCTAAACGTCAGATAAAAAATACATCACAAATTCTTCTCGTTTTAATAGCATAAAAATTAGGAAACTCGAAGTAATTTTAAACCTCTACCATTTAAAATTTCTCTTTTATTCCGTAATTTTATTACACATTTTTTTCTTGGCAGTGTCATCGCTGAGATACCTCGACCCAGATATCGTTGGGAACACAGCCAATCTTAATCTTAGAGCCATTTACGATAGTTCAGTGCCTACAAACGAGGAAGCTGAAATGGCTAATCAATCAATCTTTAATCCCCTACTAAAGAAATCAAACTGGATGGGAGCAGTGACAAATTACGCAGTAATTGCTTTGTGCTGGCGAAGACAAAGGCTTTTTTTCTCTAAATTGTATTCGTTCGAATAACTGCGATTTCGATTGATGAGTTGTGCGAGCCAAATGATGTACGAGCGTTATACGGGTCTCATTAGGGCATAGTTTTTACAGAGAGCGAACTTTTAGAGGTACTTTTGGATCTAAAATTAATAATTAATAATGTGTTCAAAATATTCAAGTAGGTAAGTAGATGGAACATTATCGTGTAATAATTCATTTAAAAAACTTATAAGTTAAATGGTTTTATCTTGCAGTACCCCTGCAGCACCAGAATTTGGGGAGTGAAGGTTAAAACTATTTTGAACTATTTTGTTGTATTGTCATGGTCATTGAATTTGTGTGCGAAGTTTCAGGAGATTCAGTTAGGCAGAAGTAGTTGAAAAATCGGTCGCAAGATTTGAAACAAATATACGAAGTGAAGCTAACTAAAACCGTTTAAAAAAGATAGTATTCGTATAGTTGAAATATTAGTAATAAACTTTAATAATAAAGTTTTGATAGAAAATTTTAACAAAAACATTTATACCACAAGTTCAACTCAACTTGTTATTTATATTTTAAAGTATCTTAATATTAATTACTTTTGCGGTTTACTTACCGCAACACGAAAAGTCGTAGAAAAGCTATTGTAAACTGTTACTTAAAACTTAATAAATCCGCGAAAATTTAACCAAACTTTTCCTCAAAATTTGTTTCTACAACCATAACTCAAAGAAAAACTAATAACTTAAAAATTCAAAATTTCACGCGATTTATCGCCGTGCAATAATTCTTTTAGGTACTAATGCAGATTTCAACTGAAATTGGGACTGCACCATTCCACCATTAATTCCGGCTTCCAAGTGCCAGGTGTGACTTTTAACTCCTTGGAGGTCTGCACAATCCTTGTCGACCCTCACTCGACGGGGAAAAACGGAGATTTACGACTTACGATACTTTGGCTTAGAGCGGGGAAGACGGTGGGAAAACTATTGAGTTATCGATAGTTAATAATTTAAGAATGTTAAAATGAATTTGAATGTGTTGTATAAGGAATTGAGTAGTAATTCTTAGTTGTATAAAAAAAACCTTAATTGTCAAATGCAATTTATTGAAATCAATGATTTAATATCATTCGTATTCATTTTTACATACCATCCACTCAAATTCATAATTTTAAATGTCCAAATTATTTACTTAAATAGTTTAGTACTTAGTTATTGTCGCAATATAAACTATAGTTAAATAAACACAAATTTCGATAAATCAAACATCGAAGCAAGAACAGAAATACGTGCAATTATACACTTCCATGCATCTATCGATAAGTATCGAACACATTGTCACATCACTACAGAGGAAAAACTTGCGTTTAACGCCTTCGGATTTTTGAACAAGCCATGAGGAATGTTGATAGGAACCTTTAGGAGCTCAAAAGTGAGACCAAAAACTTTCGATTGGTACGACGACGCCAATTTAACAGTAAAAAGTAGTTTTTGTGGCAATTTCGACGTATTCGTCCTTTTATTGGCTACGACAACGAGAAGTTCCATAATTGTTGAGTCAAAATTGTGAAAAATAGTACCATTTGCTGAAATTGGTATTCTAAAAAAGCGTATGAATCTTTATTAAGTGTGATAATGTGACTGAGGCTTGTGGTTTGTTACCAACCGCGCGGACCATACGATTTGCGAGGTTAAGCAGCGCTCGCCGCGGTCAGTCCATGGATGGGTGACAGTTCGTTACACATCGAGACCCCTCCGTGCTTCGGAGAGTACGAACAGTCGATCCCGGGTATCATACGAATACCTAAGTCAGAAACCCGAAAAGGCTGACAGCCGGTCTAACCTTAGGATATCAGCATTGTCTAGTAACTGGGATGCGGAGATCTGATGGCAGTCGCTTCGTGTAAATACTAGTATTCAGCCACATCCGGTTAGACTGGAAGTTGACCCCAACATAGGAAAAGGGTAGGCAGAATATACAAGGTTAGTCGGAAAGGGGGTACTAAGCCGCGGGCCACTTAAAGTATCACTGATGACTATTTTAAAGTAAGTGTTAAAATTTCAAAATTCTATAAAAAAATATTGCATGAAAAATGATTTTATTTTAGTTTAAAAAAAAAAACATATCTGCTTTAGTTATGAATTCATAAAATTAATTTTCTCATCCGTGACCCCAAATATGACCTAAATAGTAAACACAGGTGATCATAGCTACGGACAGATAGATTTTAGCATATTTTTCACGAAATCTTTGACAAGCTATTTCTCTTAAACTATCGAGTTTTGGATAAAGTTGTATAACAAAAGTTATCCCTTATTATAGGTACTTTAACACCCTTTCGGCTTAGTACCCCCTTTCCGACTAACCTTGTATAAGTGCTATTGCGGGCACAAATCCAAACTCCGGGCTGCTACTAAGGAATTACACATAGAAAAACCCAATAACACTTTGCCCGACCTGGGGATCGAACCCAGGACCTCACAGGCAGTTATCCCAAAAATGTATCTTAATGCAGCGTACACACGTAACCAACGATCGCCAACAATCGTTCGTCATTTGTTGAACTTTGTACGGAACAAATCCGGCTCTTTATTTTTGTTCATCGGCTAGGTGTGTCTACACTACGTGCCTTCAGTACGTTTCAACAATATACTCAACAACCTATTTTTCCAATACATTTTTATCATCATTTTCTTCATGATCACGGTAACCTGAGCCGATATTTTCATCTTAGCAAACTTCATAGAGGCAACATCTCATCAAAATACACGACCTCCATCTCCATTGAAGGAGCTGTGTAATAAAGAGAAAATCCGGCCTTCAGTGAGGAGAAGGGTTGTAATCCAGTGGTAAGCTGTACTATTTTTAGACACAATATTTTTTCTACGTTTATGATTCTATAGAAGTGTCTTACATCAATATTTTGGGTACTATTTCGACTCCGTACTTTATCAATATAAAATCATGCCTATATTCTCGAAATGCGTAAACAGAGTATTATACAGGCTGTAAAAATACCCTTAACGAAGCCGAAGTATCGCATACTGCACATAAAACTAAGTAACATAGATCAAAAATAATTGCTGGGAAACGACTTTTATTTTTTGGTATTAAAAAGCATCTTTTAATAATAGCGCGCAATGGAAGCGCGCGCGTAGCAGACTGTGCCATACATATCAAAAATGTTGATAATTTTTGTATAGAAGAATGTTTAGTAATAACATTTAACTTAGTTTTCGTGAAAAATTTACAAAAATATGATGACTTTGACCTTCAATATCTCCATAACCAGTCTATTCCCAGGTATGGCCCCATACCAAAAAATCTTCGTGATAATGTGAAGAATACGTGGCTCTCGGCTTCGTTAAGGGTACTTTTACACCCAATATTTTGTTCCAAAAATAAGTTCGATTTAATAGGTATTTACGCATATCAGTGGACCGCCACTGATACTCGTACCTTCAGGTCTAAGACGGTCAGCCCAGTAAGTTTCCGTGTATAAGACAACCCCTGCACAACTCACGCAAGCGAGGCCCGTCGCGACGTCCCACCACTGCCGTCCCTGATCCACCGTCCTCCCCCGCCGCTGGTAATCTTTTCTAACTCCGCAGTCACACCAATAATTCAGCCCTTATCAATCTCTGTCTCCCTGGCAGTCCTCCCGCCAGCAACGCCGAAAGCCGAGGTCCGAGTTGTTAGGTTAGGGGTCGCCCTTAGTGCTGTTGTTGCTAGTACTCATGATGTTAGTAGTAGTTAGCTTAGGTTAAGTATTTTACTGGTCCCCATTACGCCAATAACTGCCCGGTTACGTCGAACCGGCCCGGAAAACCATCTACAAGCACCAAATAGAAAAAAAAAAGAAGAAAAACCTCACACAATCCGCACCCTGAAACTTAATTCAACACAAAAAAAACATGTCGCCGGGAAACGGCACTTACAACATAGACAAACATGTCATTTGGAGATTTATAAAAAAACACAGTTCTGAGAAAATCATTTAGCCGTGTCTCGGCTTTTGTGAATAGTAAAAATAGACCAGTGACATTCAAAAATCTATTAATACAGTTGTTATTACTTTTGGAAATAAAATAAAGTCGCCTTTGAGTAAAATTAGCTATCTTCATTATTTAAGGTACTTTTCCTCCAGGTGGCGTTATTTTGTCCACCCTGTATACTGGATAAGTTGGATATAAAAAAGTCTCCACATCTGCACCACCACACAAATTTCTCAACTTTCCATTAAATAATACCATGCGTTATACAAGGTACTTCTACCAAATCGATGGCTGACGTAAATTGCTTGTCAGTCAAACTACTGAAACGCGAATATGAACGCCAAGTATTCATCACGCCGAAATTAATTAATTAAATTCATCTTTCACAAATAACAGAATACTGTACGCTAGGAAATTTACCTCATAGAAGATTATTGTAACTTTCCCGGGTCTCTATAATTCTCGTGGTTGTAATAATAGATTGGTATTATGGTCTATGAAAATCGCTCACTACTAGCCAAAATGGTTCTGGTTTGCAATAACAAAATGGTAAAACAATATCATCATAATACCGCAGTTTTTTTTTGTTTTTTATCGTTGTTAAATCTTCATGGGTGTCTCTCGCCCGGGGAAGGCGCGGGGGTCTGCCGGACTCTTACTGGCTAAAAACCAACGGTTTCCCTCCTTGTAACCTATGGCCGCGGTCATGGGATTCGCTATTGCATGCACCGCAACCCCGCCAGGTCTTGGTACACCAGCTGCTAGTGGACCTCTCCAGAGGTGGGGCAATTTTTATTTTTTTTTCAAATCGATAAACGCGGTCGGCACGGCCTTGTGCAGCGTTTAGACTAAAATGGCGCGGGCATTGTGCGGGTTTGCGGGGCGTCCCCCGCCTCCACGACTAGTCTCATACCCGATTGCCATGTCGACCTGTCGTTGACTGTAGGTAATTCAGACCCCATTTTTGGAAAAAAAATCTAGTAGGTTATAATATATCGCGCTGCTACACATGTTATAGCACGTTCACACGGTTCGATTTTAGTTGATCAACATTTGTTGATCAACAAAAGTTGAAACGTTTTGTTCCTTCAAATTGATGCGATTTGATTGAAAGTGTGTTCAAATCGCATGCGAATAGCAGTTGATCAACTAGAATCGAATCGTGTGAACCTGGTATTAGGTTTGCTAATGACTCTTTCGATGTTTTATAATATAGTGCTTTAGACTCATCATCTTCCTGCCCTGGTCCCAAGTTACTTGGGGTCGGCGCAATATGTTTTTCTCTTCCACTCTTCCCTTTCAGCCGTCTCATTATCATTTACTCCCTTATCTTTCATATCCTCCCTCACACAATCCATCCATCTTTTCTTAGGTCTCCCTCTCCCCCTCCATCCATCAACAATCATATTCATCACTCTCTTAGTCACATGTGTTTCATCCCTCCTCAGCACATGCCCATACCAAGACAAACGCTTTCCTTTCAACTTTTCTGTCACTGGTGCCACTTTCAAACTTCCTCTAATATACTTATTTCTTACTTTATCCATTCGCGTCACTCCACACATCCATCTCAACATTCTCATGTCCGCTACGTGTAATCTTCTTTCATCCGTCTTCTTCACGGCCCAACACTCTGATCCGTACAGCTATATATATTTATATAGCCGTATAGTGCTTTAGACTATTTACGAATATTTTGCTCTGGCAACATTACATTACACATTCTAGCATTACTACGTTGCCAGAGCAAAAACTATCGCCTGGTTTAGTAGAAAGAACGTCGGCCACGGTCCATACATGCTATGACCTGACTATAAAGTATCGCGACCTTTGATGGGATATGGTTTAATTGGTTCACCTACTCATAATAATCCATGCTTTAAAGAAAATATTTTTATAAGAAGCGGAAGAAAATATTTTTTTGTGTTTATTTGTACTTGTGGAGGTTGGAATTTGACAAGTCGAAAACTAGACAACCACAACTACAATCATGCTAATCATTGTTAGTTACGTGTTCTGTGTCACCCACAGTCCCACTTCTGTGCGAAAATAATAAACATTGACAGTTTTTCTTGAAGAAAAGAATAATTTCAGACTTAGTGTTTGGCCACCTATTCAATTTACTGCGCGGGAGAAGTTTTGATAGCTACCGGGATGTCAATATGTTATACGTTTCGTTCCATCTATTGGAAGCATTAAATGTATTTGTTAATTTGGCCCAGTACCTAATTGATCTAATTGTTACTAACCATTAAATAACAATATTGTAAGAATAAAAACGACACAATCAACATAATCTATAATGTTTAAAAAAAACTGGTATTTTAAAAATCGTAAACGCTTGAATGCTTGTGCTAAAACCAAACGTGTACCCAGTACACGATGAAACGTATTAAGGTGCGTTCAAAAAAAAAAGTCGTAAAAAAGTAAAGTTTTTTAAAAATATCAATATCCGGCTTTTAATAAATAATTGAATAGTTGTAAATTAATGCTCCTTTAATTGACTATTTTTTGACGTATAACTCGTAATGGGTCTCATGCAAATTTGGTCAGGTCAATTATGGCCGTTGTTCTTTGTAATTTTCGGAATATTCCCGTATTTGTAATTACCGTCAAGTAGTAGGTATATTTGATTTCTTATGCTTCCGGTAATAAGTTATCACCCTTTAGGGCACCAACCATTATCCAGACACGATACGTGGACACTAAAAACACAGTTTACCGGGTAATTTGACGCCAGATACATCGTTCGACAGAACAGTGGGTCACAAATCATGCATATTTCCGTCCAACGCATGCGCAAATTGCAGATAGTCTGTGCAAACAATACGGTGTTTATGACTCGAAATCGCACAATGTGTGTCGTTACTTAGTAACGTATGGTGTTTACAGTGGATGTAGGCTAGAACTGTTAGTTATTGTGTCCATGGTAACAAGTGTCACTCGGAGCAGTATAAGCCAATGGTAGTCTACATTACCCTAGCATTTGCTTTACTCATTTTCGGGATCTACTAATAAAACTGTGTCTGCCAAATCACTTACTGGCGAGTTGCAACTTCCGTCTCCTTCTTCTTTTCGTGTGGTTAGAATTTTACCACCCATGGGCCTGTGACTTGGCTTCACATGCCGTCGAGAAATATCTCTCAGGTATGCCGGTTTCCTCACGATGTTTTCCTTCACCGTTTTTAAGCAAGTGATATTTATACAATACGCACATGAATCCGAAAAGTCAGAGGTGCGTGCCTTGGGTTCGAACTCGAGACCTATGACTTGGCAGTCCAACGGTCACACAACTAGGCTATTACTACTAATAAAACTGTGTCTGCCAAATCATTTAAGGCCTGGCCAGACAGAAAGCGTGGCTGGATGTGATATTCACGTCGCGTGTTGATCGCGTGCTTTTGGTGTGCGAAATACTATGACAATGTATGGAAAACGCCACACAGAGACTCCCACGCGAAGCTTGTCGTGGTGTGGCAGTCTCTGTGTGGCGTTCAATGCTGCCAATTTCAGTTTTATTACGATACGAAGTTTTTATCAAAGTGTAGGGGACCGAGGTATGGTGTTCCTCCTACGAAAAGGGAGGATCCTCCTACCAGGCGGGTCTTATGCCTGGCGGGCCACTGCCCAACGGTTGATGTTGGGAAGTTGTATATACGAGTATACTAACTCCGTGTCAGATCATGATACCGCGATACAGAATTTGTGACATTTCATCTGACAGCTGTCATTGTTGTTGCTGTAGTCTGCTAGACATTCGTCGTGCTGCGTAGTTTGCATGTGGCGTGATAGATGTCACCACAAAAGTAACCCCAGGAATCCAAGTAACCCCATTTCACGGTAGAGTATTTAGAAAGAGATAGCATTTTTCAAGATTAGGTATATTTTTCGACTTCAGTTTGGTGTTCGTAATATGCTCTCCATTTTTAGCTATACTTTCGTGGTTACATCCTACTATAGTATAGCTTCGACTGTACAACAGCCTCAACTGTACTCTCGATACGGTTTTCCATACTCCACCCGTAAATTCGATTCTGAAGTCCAAGAAAAACCCAAAAGCGCCCCCTACCGAAATTTATGAGCTATCCAAGCGACTTGTTTTTGCCGCATAACCGTCCAACGATTTAAACTGGGAAATCTGTAGGCATGTTTTGGGGTAAAAAGTTTACCTCGACTCGCGTGTGTCCCAAGTTATTAGGAATCCACTTTTATACCAAACTAGTAGAATATGAGAATATCAAAAAGCAAAACTGCCTCGTTGATTTGAGGTGGCCAACGCGACTGCTGATCGTGAGGTTCTGGGTTTGAGTTGTGCCCGGTTGATGGCAATAGGCTCGCCTTCTATTACATGGGACTTAAACATAATGGCGAAATAAGAGTGTTTCTATACACATCTGACTAATCCTTCGGAGAATACTGTACACGCGTGATGTTATGTATGTTATGTAATATCAAAAAGCTTTAAAATGTCCAGGCCAATTATCATTCTTCTCTTCAAAATTGTCGCAATCGAATCGTAACTCAACCACGGCTGTGTGACTTTTTTCTTATAGAGATAACTTGTTAATAGAACGGTGAGCTGCGGTACGATTGCAATTTTAAACAATTTTGTTAGTAGAAGTGGCCCCTAGATCTTCGTATCTCAACTTTAAGCCACCCAAGTCTTCTGCAGTCCTCAACATTTACATCCATTTTCATTTTCCTCTGCACTCTCCCAAGTTACGTCGCACTCTATCGTTTGACATTTCAAACTATCTTCTGTAACTTTGGAGTAGAACTAGTTTTTAACTTACAGGCTACTTTAGTCTGAGAATCAGTTCAATTAATCAGTTTTAAGTAACAAAATTCATTACCTAGGTGCCAAATAAAGATTACAAAACTTGAATCGTGTATCGCAAAACGCTACATCTTACGACATGGACCACACACGCGATCTCTTTTTCAATTTTGTGTCCAAAACTTTTCGCGTTGGTGTGAATTATTACCACCGTAATGAGGGGACAATCATCTGTTTTTATACTCAAATGTGTATTCAGTAAACGTATTATCTTTTGGTAACGATTATTTAAAATGTCTTTGTTTGGATTTTACGATATTAAATCTCGGAAGTTTTTGTTTAGTGAATAATGTTGCGTGCACTGTGGTCCCGTGCCAAAGAAAGAGAGTAATATATTGTAGGTGGAACTAAGTAGGTATTTTGGATTGTTATAAGCTTTATGACCACCAGGGTGCCATTTTATGTTTGAAATTCATATTCAGCAATTACTCAGGACTTTTTAGATGGATCACTATTGATTCGCATAAAATTTAATGGTATAATTTATCATGGCATATCACTTATCATAACAATCGTTACGCATAATATTTATTCTGCATAAATGTATAAGCATATTTTTTTACCATAATAACCTAACCTACAAAATTACACCGAAAACATATAGCCAATTGATATTTATGCCTATCTAAACAGTATGTAAAAAAAAATTTTGCCAAAGCAGATTAGTCATTAAAAAATTATGCGAATCAAAGGGATCCCATTTTGGACATGTAATTTAACTGGTAATATAAATTTATCTCTGAATATGGTTACAATTGCACTGCTATACAAACATTGGAATTCCGCCACGAAAAAGGCCGTGACGGCTAGTTTTTACCTCGCACGAGGCATAACATGAATGTACAGAATAAGTCATCTCACACCAACGAAATACAATCAAGGCGTGAAAATCAGAACACAAATAGAGACTACTATTGTCCCTAATCTCACTTTTTATTCTCCAACAAAATCACGAACTCGATCAGGAACGTACGTGCGTAGAAAATCTGTGACCGAGTTAACAGGCGATGTGCTTGACGACGTAATCGAGAACGGACTTTGAACTTGAAAATGGTAGTTTTTGTCAATCCCATGTTGATATTTCTCAGGACACAAAAACTGTTCTCATTTACATTTTTTAGAAGGGATTAGCGCGTGCTTTCGAGTTTCAAACGAATTTGAGATCACGATCTGGTTTTTTTGGTAGCGTTTAATGGCCCAGTGGTTCAACTAGACGGAATCTAGGCAAAAAAATGAAGTGCAGTATTAGCCTAAATCTTAAATCAGCAGCAGTGTTTGTTTGAGCTTGCGGATCCTAAATTTTTTGCTGGATTTCACGGGTGGTGAATATAACAAAACTTAGGCATGATAAAAAGATAATTAAAATGTGGATCGTGACTAGTAGGCTTTTATATGTTTGGCAGTATGAATATTTAAAGTAGTTCTATAAAGCTTTTTCCCAACTATGTTGGGATCAGCTTCCAGTCTAACCAGATGTGGCTGAATACCAGTATTTTACACGGAGCGACTGCCATAATACCTCCTTAACCCAGGAGCGACGTCCATCAGACCTTCGCAACCCAATTCCTGTGTAATGCCGATATCCTAAGGTTAGACCGTTTGTCAGATTTTCGGGTTTCTGACTACCCGTAACGACTGTTATAGGTATTCGTATGACACCCGGGACCAACTGTTTAACGTGCTCTCCGAGGCACGGAGGGGTCTCAATGTGTAACGAAAGTCACCCATTCATAGACTGACCGCAACAAGTGCAGCTTAACCTTGCAAATCGTATGATTCGCGTGGTAGTTAATTAGTCACTAGTCCCTAAAGTCCCTGAATATTTAAAGTTAATAGTTAAATACTCATAAAGTTTACTACAACATCAAAACGACAAGTCAATGTCTTAAAACTAAGTAAATATTACACAAATGCGTATATTTTTTTTAATTTCCCAGCATTTACGAATTACCTACGTCATAATTACATCGCTTTTATAAAACGAATCCACGCTTTAGAAATGCCATACAATCTTGGAGGAAAATTACCGTAATTTCGTCGAAAATGCGCTCTGAGTGATATTTTATACATCTTACACATCCCGTGCCTTAATGAGAATTAATTAAAATTTACAAATTAATATGTACACATCACCTGTGTATCTAATTAACCCAATTTCGCGATATAAATTACCACTGAGAAATAATTTTACACATGAACTTTTGTTATGCATTAAATAATTTCCTTGTAAGTGAAATATGAATATTGGTATTTAATTAATAATCGCGTGATTTATATGCATTGAGTGACATTGTTAATGTTTTCCCAATATTTTATAAACAGTTTTATCGATATAATGCTGAGTAAATACGTGATGCGTATAATGATTAAATGATACGTAGGTCGCGTATTTTTTTTTAAAAATCTTGTGAAATGAGAAATGATTTTTATTTTAGTAAATAAATCTGTTACGGACACTTTTACAAGTCAATGTTATGTTTTTTTAAGACTCGATAGCGTCTGCATTTCTTATCTCCACCTCTGAGAAGAAAAGCCGAAACAAACAAAATATTCCGTATTCAAAATCAAACGTTCACAAAAATTATTCACCGACAATATTTTGTCCATCATCATAGAAAATGACCCCACTAGGCAACTATAATTGTCAAACATATTAATACAAGCACGCACAAAAGCGTTCGACACGCTTTTTGTTCATTTACTTATATCAAAGGCTGGAGTATTGTCTTTTATTTCATTACAATGTGTCATACTGTCCTTCGCTCTAAAATAAACGAGTTGATTTGTCACAGACTGTGGGCGGGAATATTCCGATTACGTCGCGTTATTTAGTATGTTTACAGATAAAATGCATTGGTGCCGTAATTTAGGCCGATTTAGAAACAGTAACGTTATTGGGTTATTGTGAATATGTTCGTTTAAATTGTTTATAAATGGAGAGATATGAAAAGAAGTGCATGTAAAGCGTTTCTACATTGGGAATGGATGTTTCTAACATGCTTCTAACAATGTTGAAAAATGGGAAAAACCTTTTTGGTCGTATAAATAAGAATAGATCTGATTTAGCTTTTATTTTAAAAGTGTGATTGGTAATCTACAGACATGCAATATAATAGTGGGTTGGAATTCTGAAATGTCTTTTTTTCACAGATGTACCAACACGTCCAAGTAAATGTATTCAAGATTTCTTCACTATATTTTTGTCACTCTTTAAGTATTTACTTTTGCTTGTAGAAGAATAAAAACCTGACGACATTTTTTTACTCCAGGACACCTAAAAATTTTCCAATCAAAAAATCTCTTAGAAGCTAGATACTAGGTGCTGAAAAGCAAAAAGTACCAGTATTGGAATAAATCATTAACTTTTTGCTTCGTCAAAAAAAAACCGTCAATCCCGAACCGCTCATCCGATACCAATTACGGGTATTAAAATGTGCAACCAATTTACTTACACGACTGCGAAGTCAACGATAAATTAAAGAGCTGTAACTAAAATAGGGCTTCGGGCGCCAATTTCATTCTCTATAAATATGAACGCTTGAGTCCTGTTTTTGCATCGTTTGTTTCATACCTTGTTAACATATTCGCTGTTTATTTGTGCTCCGAACAATAAATTTGTTGCTATCTCCACAATGGGAACCATTGCTATGCGAAAGCAAAATTGTAGGCTATAGTTCTGTGATTTGTGGTTCGGATTTTTTTTTCTAAGTATTCCTAGTTTTGGTGCACTGTGTAAAATTTGTTTGTGAATTTTTACCACTTAATTACAATGGATTATTATATTGGAATTTTGTCACAAAGGATATACCATCTCCTGTTTTGGTTACCAAAACTTTAATTGCCTTCATTTACGAAATCAGTCCGTGATCACCAGTCAACTGCCTCATTGGTCTAGTGGTGGCAAGCGCGACTGCTGATTGTTAGGTCCTGGGTTCAATCTCCAGGTCTGGAAAACTGTTATTGGGTTTTCCGTGTGAAATTCTTAATTGGCAGCCCGGAGTTTGGATTTGTGCCCGGTTGATGGCAATAGGCTCGCCTCCTATCACTAGGGACTTAAACATAACGGTGAAATGAGGATATTACTATACAGTTCTGCCCAACCCTTGGGGGAAGAAATGCGTGATGTTATGTTATCACCAGTCAACCTACCCTAGGTGGTTATTATGGAAGCAACCTCCACAATTTTCGCTTACGTCACTCTGTTGAGAAAGTTCTTGTGCTGCACGGTGCAAACTGCCTGTAAAAATTAATTAAGTTTTATCATTTATCAATAATTATAAAATTATTGCAAGAATAATAATTCCTTTTTGCAAGAATAAAATAATTATTAATTAAGTAGGTATGATGAACTGAGAGTGTATCGGCTCCGTGTCATCTCGAACACGTTCTATGAGTAAGATCCCATCCCTTTTTAATTGAAGGGGTTGGGTTGTTATCATGACCATACGCGATTGGAATGTAGATATATTTTTAATATGAATTTGTAACGTGAGCTATGTACAGTGTAATTTTATTAAAAATCAAATCATTTTACATTTAAAAAGAGTTATTTTTTTTATTAAACATTGCAATCTTTTAATTATTTTTTTAAATAATTATATTCTGCCAATGGGTTTTACTCGAGGACGAGTAAATACTCAGAAACACAGTAGAATAAAAGCGAGAATTTTGTATTTAGTATTTCAAACAGCAAACCAGCAAACAAACCACAACCGTCACTTAATTTACGTTTACGAAAACTGTCAAAATTTATACTAAATATTATTATACTGTCTGAATGTACGGCTTCGGTTCTGTTGCGATTGATCATAGTTTCTGTTAGTTGAATTGGCCCCACTACCACCGTCATACAGACGTTACACCACTTCAAACTTGCCCAGTGCGCCGAGCGAGAACGAAGCTAGACAAAAACAGCACTAGACTATTTTCATTCATGTTTATATCTCAGGACTCCCCGGCGACTCGCTGAGTTTTATTGACAACATAAATACTGGTGCCAGTGCAACGAATGTGTAGAACCGGCAATATTTAGATAGGTAAAGTGAATTTGCATGTTTTTATTTCAGTTAGTGGAGTGCGACGATTTTTTGTAATGGAGTTTAAAAAAAAAATACAGAGTGGAATATTTTTAAAATTGTGTTGATGAATGAGTGAATATTTGCGGATTTCTGTGATGATAATTCAAAATAAAAATTATTAATTAATAGTTTTTTTTTTTCAAAAAATAAATAGTCTCTGTGGCTCCCACAGAAAACTCTCGGGGAATACTATAGGTACAAAAAAAAAACAAAAACAATTAAAACTTAACTCGTCTCCAACAATTCTGCTGCTACCCGAAATCTAATCAGGAAAATGCTAGCCAATTCATGAAATGCATTCACATTCGGAATTTCGGAAACGCCACTCGGATCGAACCACGTACATGCAATTATGACAACTGGCGCAGAAGTTTCAAAGGCATACTTACCATACGTTGCATAACAATGTCGCATTTGCATATAACTTTACTCTACTTTGTATTTGCAGGGGAATATGTTAATTTGTACTGTCTTATAAAACCTTATTACTGTAATTAATGTGTATATTTTATTATGGTGGTCTATAAATAATGGTTTTGTGGCACATCAGATTACAACCGCAACATTGAAATGTCATCGTGTTTCATTGAAACAAAACCACATTGTTAATTTAAAAAAAAAACAAAATCATTTATTTGTACGAGTACCTATAGTGCGTTCCATTCACGAAGTCGTGCCCTCTTCGTCTAAATCGCGTGTTCTCTCTAACTCTAAAAGACTAAGAGAGAAGAGAGAGATTTTTAAAATTAACAATGTCTCCTAGAGTGAGAGAGAGAACGCGGTTTAAACAAAGAGTGGGGCGCATCTTCGTGGATGGAATTTACTATACTTATATGAAACCATAACACTCTGCGACAGAACCAATTCTGGCTAATACACTCGGGAGCAATGAATCCGGGTCACCAACATAAACAAAACAATGTTAAACAATGTTTAACTATTTTTTCTTAGCTATTAAGGTTTATGTTGGTGACCCGGATTCATTGCTCAGTATAGTATCTATTTGTAAAGTGTATCTTTTATCATTTATGATAATAATCTAACTTCATTCGCAATCGTTCCGAAGGTGACGTCACATCTTCAGTAACGTATACTAAGTATAAACGATCTGAACAGTAGCCGGATCGTATCTTATTAGCATTGCGATATCGGGTAGCTTCTCAAGTCTGCGATCACGTACGGGATTCCTTGTAAATTGGCGACGTTCGACTCTTAATTAAGTCGCATCAGTTTTTAGAGTGGCATAGCACGCACGCCATGGCTTAAGGGGTCTATCCATCTATGTGTTTGGATGGGAAGTGCCTCGTTAGATGACACTTTTAACTTTAGTTAAAATAGTTGGGTAACGATTAACGAGTTTATAAATTCTAATTTTCTTTTCAAAGTTCTAAAGACACATGCTGCGCGGAATTGTTATTTCTAAAATTATATCTCTTATGAATTCCGTTATTATTAGTTTTTATAATACATAAAATTTGGTACACGCTGTATAATTTTTTTATAAAAAACATGAAAGAAATTCTATTACTTGGTTTAAAAAATTTAATTATTATTATTCTTAAATAACATCACATTCATATCGAGTAGGTATCTTCAGGAATATTTACATATAATTATTCTGTATATAGTAATAGGAGAAACTGACAGACTGATCTATCAACGCACAGTCTAAAACCGCTGGGGTTGAAACTAGAAATGTTGAAATTCGTTACCTTTTATAACGGGCCTCCGTTATAAAAGGTCCATGGATTTTGGAAAATATTCACCCCCAAAGGGGTGAAATAGGGGGTGAAAGTTTTTATAAAAAAATAAACACCCCAGCGAAGTTGCAGGCAAAAGCTAGTTAAATTATATTCCAAATAAATCTTATTCCTTCTAAAGCTGTAAGCTCTAGTTCACGTACGTCTACGTATTCGTTATAAATTGGCGACGTTTTAGTCTTAATTAAGTCGCTTTAGTTTTTATCCTGTCACCGCTCACCGCTGCACCGCCGTGCTGGCGTGCTGGTGACTCGTGAGGGCTGTCCGTCGAGCTGCCTTGACTTCCTCGTGTACGATGTAGATTGATATTAGTTTATTTCCGTGATGAATGGAGTTGGACTTGTTTCTGAGATATTTACACTGTTAACTACAAGATTGTTTTTTTTTGTTTGAATTTAGTTTGCTCTTGGCTCTGGTCTAGATCAGAGATGACAAAGACACAGTCTACGAGATGGAGTGAGGTTACCCAGAAAAAGTCTTTTCACTCTAACTTTGAAGAAATTCGGGTTTTATATTTTTGTGGGTAAAATAAATCGATTTATGAATACAATAAAAATTACAAAATGGATTAGATGTAAAGTTAAAGGTACGCTCTAAACAAGACGCGTTTGGTTTGAATACGTCAATACTAGTAGGTACTATTGTAGTACTGTCGGGGTTGCGGTGCATGCTTTTGCGTATTCCGCGACCCTGTCCGAACGGCCAGGAGGAGGAACACCGTTGGTTTTAAGCCGGCAAGAGTCCGGCAGACCCCCTCGCCTTCCCCGGGCAAGGGACATCCATGAGGATTTTCCAACGATAAAAAAATAAAATTAAAAAAAAGTACTATTGTAGTAACTGATCCCCACCGTGAACGCAGATTGAACGCCTTACTTTGAGCGTACCTTTAAACGATTCAATTGGCTATTTTCTAAAAGAAAAGTCAATGCTAAAAAAGTACTAAAAAGTGCTTAAATATGAAAAAAAATGTTATTATTATTTCCTATAAATTGGTAAGGGACTTCACGTTAAATTTTTGTTAACACTAAAACTAATATTAATTAAAACAACACCATTGAACTCTCAGCCCACGCGCTATCAAACGCACAGAAAATTGCTCTACTTCAGTTTATATTTACTACTCCACGTCTTAATAAACAACGTTAATAGAGCCGTATTTATTAACATAAATAGTTTTCTCAGAATCTGGCGACTGGAATTGAAGTAGAAAATATCGGAAGCTTGGTAAGACATGCACGAACGAACAGCTTCGTGCCGTCAAATAAAAGATTATAGGTGCGAAACGACGGGAAAATTCTATTCTGTCTTGGAAATAATAAAATGTAGGAACATTTTTTATTTATTATTTTAGTACATGTAAATAATTTTAACGTGTGAATAATTCTAAGATCAAGACATACATAACATCACGCCTGTATTCCCCGAACTGGCAGAGGTGTATAGTAACACCGTCATTTCGCCGTTATGTTTAAGACCCGTGTAATAGGGGGAGAGCTTATTGCCATCGAGGCACTAATCCAAACTCTGGGTTGCTACTGAGGAATTCCACATGGGAAAAACCCAATAACACTGCCCGACCTGGGGATCGAACCCAGGACCTCACGATCAGCAGCCGCCCTTGCCACCACTAGACCAACGAGGCAGTTACCTTGTTAAAATTAACCGCAAAGTAATTTGTTTAGAAAAAGAAGTTTAAAACAGATTTGTTTGCCAATGAATGGCCGGCTTTAGGAGAGAGCTTCGCTTTGATGTATTCAGGAATGTTTTAGAAGGCAATAATGGATAATAATTATAAGAGAAATGCTTCGTGGAAGTCATTGTGTTAATTCTTCTATTTGAAGTTTTATTGCATACTAGCTGTGTCCTCACGGCTCCACCCGTAGCCTATGTTACTCAGTGATAATGTAGCTTTATAACGGCAAAAGAATTTTTGAAATCAGTCCAATAGTTTTTAAGTTTATTCGTTACATACAAATCTTTCCTCTTTATAATATTAGTATAGATGGTACCTATAAATATAGATTTAACTGATAGGAATGACTCTATCACACTATCCTTATTTAAAAAGCAGTGATAGCCTAGTGGTGTGACCGTCGAACTGCCAAGTCATAGGTCTCGAGTTCGAACCCAAGGCACGCACCTCTAACTTTTCGGATTCATGTGCGTATTGGATAATTATCACTTGCTTAAAAACGGTGAAGGAAAACATCGTGAGGAAACCGGCATGCCTGAGAGATATTTCTCGACGGCATATGAAGCCAAGTCATAAGCCCATGGGCGGCATAAACTCTGACACCAGGTTAGTCACTAACCACACGAAAAGAAGAAAGACGTAGACTATCCTTATAACTATATACTATTATAAATGCGAAAGTAACTCTGTCTGTCTGTCTGTTTGTTACCTCATCACAACTAAACTACTAAACCGATTTTGATGGTACTTGGTACTGAGATAGGCTGGAACTCGGAATAGGACATGGGTTACTACTGCACGATAAACGACAACCACGCGGGCGAACCCGCGGGCAACTTCTAGTAAGACAATTAAATATGTAACGTAGATTAATACAAAAAACCGGCCAAGTGCGAGTCGGACTCGCGCACGAAGGGTTCCGTACCATTATCTATAAAAACGGCAAAAAAATATGTCTGTTGTATGGGAGCTCCCTTAAATATTTATTTTATTCTGTTTTTTAGTATTTATTGTCTATAGCGGCAACAGAAATACATCATCTGTGAAAATTTCAACTGTCTATCACGGTTCATGAGATACAGCCTGGTGACAGACGGACGGACGGACAGCGGAGTCTTAGTAATAGGGTCCCGTTTTACCCTTTGGGTGCGGAACCTTAAAAACTAGCAAGTAGTCGCCTCATCTATACACTGCTAAATAAAGAAGGCAATTAATAGACCAAATAATTTTAGTTACAACATTTTACAATAGTCTTGCACCCATCCGGGAAACTGTACAGTCCATGACTGTACCTCAATAGTGCAGCCGTGGATATTCCCCAGTTGGTGCCCATTCCATTTTAGATAAAAGTCCTCAAAGGGGCTTCTGCGTGTTGTACCTTCTAAAGGACCGGATTTCATCATCTCGGAAGGTAATCCGTGAATTATTTAAGGCATTACAAAATACTACAGTTAAACCAAGTGGTCTCAGAGCCAGGTTCACTCGCACCTGTGACATTTTTACATTCACGGTACGCTCAAACCAGCGCGTTCAGCTTGCGGCTGCGGTGGCGTGCATGGTTGCGATCAGTTACTGCAATTATTGTACTTATAGCGACGTATTCAAACCAAATGCGTAGCGACGTGGTCAAACCAAACGCGTAGTGACGTGTTCAAACCAAACAGGACACCTTTGCTTTGAACATATCGCTACAAGAACGATCGCAATAACTCATCACAACCGTGTACGCCACTGCGGCCGCAAGCTGGACGAATTGGTTTGAGCGTATCCTTAAAATGAAAGAAGAAACATTTTTATGTCGATGAAATTACAATAAACTCCACAGATGAAACTTTTCAGTCAAATGCGGTCTACTAAACTGGAAATTTTCATCCATTCCATCTTTACTTTTCAAATATCTGTTACAAATAAATCAAAAACGGTTTTCCAACAAAAAGTCCTTTCACACTCTCGAACGAACAATAACTTACCTCTAAACACAACATCTTCAAGTCACGAACAATGCTCGCTGCCATAAATAAAAGAGTTTCCAACGAAATATAAAAACTGGAAAGATACCAATATATTTGGCGCACGCCGCCCGACCCTCAAACAAAACGGGAACTCAATATGCGCGTCGAATTGTTGCCAAGTCCCCCTAAGGCTGCGTTTCTACCACAGATGTGCGAGGTAGCTAAGCGGTGCGCGAGAAAAAAATCCACTAATAGGATTACTTCATTTTCTTACCCATGCTCAGTGTAGCTCTGGTAGAAAAGGGATAACCGGGCGAGGCCTTTGAACATACAAAATAAGCGAGAGATGTGTGCGAACGAGGAGGTGTCGCTTAGCTGTGCTGAGCAAAAGAGTCTGCTACGCACCCCCGCACCGCTCAGCTTCCTCGTACAGCTTTGGTCGAAAGATTCGCACCGGTTCACAGCACCGTTATGCCTCCTCGCACCGCTCAGCTTCCTCGCACATCTCTGGTGAAAACGCAGCCTAAGATGGGGGTATGTTAGGTTCGTAACGAATGCCGAACCTTGGCAAGAGTCTCTTGGCAAATGCTTGGCAGTAACAGATATGTACTTGGAACACAGGCTACAATTGGAATGTTCACCCTATTGGGGGTGAATAGCGGGAATTAGGTTACGAGGTTATTCTTGACTGTATGAACGTGTTTATGATAAGTAGGGGTATTCCGATGTTATATTTTATGTATTCTGTTTTTGATTCTTTGTTTTCGCGAAGATCAGCCCAATTTTGCGGTTCATTACTTTGTATGCGATGATTTTCTTTTCAAATATCGAGGAAGCATTGAATTTGAAAAATTCATTGATAAAATTACTGTTTTATGTAATACTAGCTGTGTCCTCGCGGCTCCGCTCGTAGCCTATGTTACTCAGTGATAATGTAGCTTTCTAACGGCAATAGAATTTTTGAAATCGGTTCAGTAGTTTTTAAGTTTATTCGTTACATACAAAAATACAAATCTTTCCTGTTTATAATATTAGTATAGATTTATTAAATACTAGCGACCCGCCCCGGCTACACACGGGTGCAATGTAGATACTAATGTGGGGCATATAAACCTTCCTCTTGAATCACTCTATCTATTGCTGAAAACTGCATTAAAATCCGTTGCTTAGTTTAAAAGATCTAAGCGTACAGTTAGCGGGAGCGGCTTTGTTTTATACTATGTAAAGAAGACCACCGTCGCCGCGTCGTGTCTTCCTCCAGAATAAGGCCGTGAATTATTCGAAGTAGGTACTGAGATTTTCTGCATTCAAAGGCTATAAATTCTTCGCATACACTTTACTTTCATTTTATTAAACTGAAATAGTTGTCACGTAGTTGTATCTACATTTAAATTGTAAAAATGATACTCCTCTTATTACGAGATATGATTTACACCAAGTCTAAGGTGAAACCAGATTTAAAATATACCCATCTCTTTTTAACATCATTTCACAAAAAAGACGGGGATATTTTTAAAACTGGATCCATCTATAAAACTTACTTTTTATACACGCAATGTACGTTAACCGCCAAATCCATTACCAAGTTTAATTGCACCAGTATTTGCTGCAAGACCTCGCTTAGTTAGTAAAACTTGCAGAAGTCGACTTGCAGAATAACACTTTTTTTTATTAATTTCAGGTGATAATTAGAACATTATTAAGAATAACAATACTTATTGTGTTGCAAAATCTGTACATTATTATCTAACCCTGCATATTAAACTAGGATAGCCTGTATTTTAAGAGACAGTGTACAGCAATAAGAGTTGTAACATGATTTAGACAATTCTATTGATTAAGATAACTCTGACTCCTGAAATACAGGTGCTCTAACCTAGCTCTGGAGCCAGGGTCTCACATTTTTCTGTGCCCTGTTTTTATTTCAATAAAGAATTTATTGTTATTTATTACAATTATACGATGAACAGAGACTTGCACGATGAACTTGCAAGTGCATTTGGCTATTTAGAATCATCTCTAAATACCGATTAAGTTTGGTCTACACTCTCGCCAAGCAAACCGAGCAATAAGGCTTACTTCGTAAGTGAACCACCATAATCCTACTGAACAACGTAACAAAACCCACTAAACATCAATAACTACTATTAACACAGCGTTAACTGACCAAGGAATCACACAAGCCGATGTTTCAGCCTCTTAGAGCTTGTTCCCACTGTTAAAATGTCGGATGATGCGATGTCGTTTGTTGAGTGTCTGAACAATTTCTTGTGACTCACAATTACAACAGATGGGCAAGCGGATAAATACTCAATGGTAGATCAGCTGTTTTCCGATCAGCTTTGTTTTAACATTATTACAATAATTTACACTTATAGTTTTTGTTTGCGTTGAATCCAACTCATTACAATAGTAGATAAATACACTATGATCAAAAAAGGATGACTAAATACTTACTCATTTTTACTCTATTGTGTTTATGAGTATTTGCTCAACCTCGATTATTTATCCGAGTAAGAACCCATCTCTACTTACGAAGTTACGACATAATATTATAATTATGTAAAATATTTTATATCATATAGGCTAGTATTCACGTATGGAGTGACAAAAACACGCAATTCTCTAATCGTAAAAAAATAAAACTCAAAGCAAGTGTGTTCCACTATTTACAGACGATGACAAAAATCGTTTCTTTTTTTTTTGTAAATTGTTAATATCATAAAAGGCAATGACAAGAAAAGCCATTTTTCTTGTCAGAAAACATTTTAACGGAATGTGCTAAAAGTTAAAGAAAAAAAGAAAGAAAAACTATTTATTTTACACTCGCATAGGCCTAACCTGTTATAGAAGTTGACAATATACAAAGAAAAAACATAACGAAAATTAAAACAACTTACACGAGGCTAAAAAGGGTCCTATCTCAGAATAAACCCGTGACATTAAACAAAAAAAAAACAAAATTCTGCAACACTGGTTTTCAGATAGACCCGTTGTGACTCCACGGATACTAACGACACCAATAAATAAATAAACAAGTAAAATCATCTCGTTCTCAAACGGAAACGCACTCTCGGGTCATATTTACTAACATGTTTGCACTGGCGTTAGCCGGGCTAATGGCCGAGCCTGTTCTACCTACCCTCAGCTCGACTTAACTCTAGTGCTAACTGCCGGACATAAAGCGGGTTACGCTGCAAAAATACCTACAAGCTTTTTTGTGAAGGACCACCTAGTTGGCGGCTCCTTTGCTGGTAAAGGTTTAAGATTTTTGTGTGTTATTTGGTGAAAGCATTTTGGAGTTAAGTGTTTTGTTCTTTACTTAAAAGGATGTAAGTAGGTAGTGATATTTGACATATTATTAGTAATGTTAACTTTGTCATACGATAATAATGATTTGTTAACTTTATGAAGAATTCATCAACTTATTTGCCTCTTTGGTCTAGTGGTGGCAAGCGCGACTGCTGATCGTGAAGTTCCAGGTTCGATCACCAGGTCAGGGAGTGTTATATATATTTCCGTGTGGAATACCATGGTAGCAGACCGGAGTTTGGATTTGAGCCCGGTTGATGGCAATCCCACACGGCAAAACTCAACATCACTGCCCGGCCTGGGGATCGAACCCAGGACCTCACGATCAGCAGTCGCGCTTACCACTACCAACGAGCCAGTTCATTCGCAAATATCTTCACTATTATATTCTTCTCTACCATCATATCTCAAACAAAAGTACCCTTATCAGTTATCATTTTACTTGTTATTCACTAAATTGGATTAGTCAAATATATGCGCTAATTTATTTGTTTACGAGACTTCACTAAAAGTTAATTTAAAACCTTATTCTGTCGTCATAAAGCCCGAAATCGAAAACATTAAATTATCCAAACTCCCATTAATCTCATCACAAGGTAATTCGAACCTTATTAGCTGGCGATAAAGTTCAAAATTGGCTGAATATGATGTCGGGTTTATCTCGTACCTACATAATGTAAACTACGTACATACAGACAACAAATCTTCATAAGAGGAAACTAATTAACCGATCACGAACATACGACGGATTAATGTTATTACATTCGTATGTGTAGGGCGAACGGACCAATTGTTGGCCGTGTGAGAATGGGGTATTATTTGCAATTTCATTAACATTGTATATTTTGTAAATTTTAATGTTCAAGAGTATTGGAGATGAGTGTTTTTATAAAAAACTAGCTGTGTCCTCACGGCTCCGCCTGCGTAAGAAGTTTAATTCCAATAATAAATATAGCCTATGTTACTCAGTGATAATGTAGCTTTCTAACGGCTAAAGAATTTTTGAAATCGGTCCAGTAGTTTTTAAGTTTATTCGTTACATACAAAAATACAAATCTTTCCTCTTTATAATATTAGTATAGAAAAAGACTTTTTAGCTACTGAAATCTAGATACATAACATCACGCCTATATTCCCCGAAGAGTTGGGCAGAGGTGTATAGTGACACCCTCATTTCGGCGTTACGTTTAAGTCCCATATAATAGGGGGCGATTCTATTGCCATCAACTGGTCACAAATCCAAACTGCAGGCCGCTACTGAGGAATTCCACACGGAAAACCCAATTAGCACTGCCCGATCTGGGGATTACACCCAGAACCTCACGATCAGCAGTTGCGCTTGTCATTACACCATCGAGGCACTTAAAATGATACACCTAGTATGCATAAAGAAATGTATTTATGAAAAATAATATAGGTAAGGGTAGCTGCTGTTCAGTTTAATGATTCCTACCATAAATATTATAGTAGGCATGACACATCTATTCTAGAACTGCGTCTCATTACCAAACGGTTCAATAATACTTCATCTCCCTGTCCTTATCCCACACTAGATGGGGTCGGCACAACATTTATACTAATATTATAAAGCTGAAGAGTTTGTTTGTTTGAACGCGCTAATCTCAGGAACTACTTGTTGGAATTGAAAAAATATTTCTGTGTTGGATAGTCCATTTATCAAGGAAGGTTATAGGCTATATAACATCACGCTACAATCAATAGGAGTGGAGCATAAATGAAAAATGTTGCAAAAACGGGAAAAATGTCCACCCGTGCGAAGCCGGGACGGGACGCTAGTGTATTTCATAAATCCATCTTGTTAGAGGTTTTGGCTTACTGTTTTATGACCGGCCGCCTGCCTGACATCAACCACTCCACTCAACATCACCGGTACATCAATACTGCCACTGATAAATTCCAAAAATAATCCTGTCACATCATTTCTATTTCTCCATTAGTGACTAGACTACTTCCAAGCCTCTTGTTCCCAAGTGGAGCGATGGATGTAATTCTCAGACATTGGCCCGCGTTAACATGTAGAGGGGGCGTAACAATCGGCATTATTACTATTTCACTGAGTACAGACAACAGTGCCTTCCACCCTACCCGCCTATAAATAGTAGCAATTCCAATTACTATGTTTGTTTCTCAAGATGTAGGCTCTACTTCAATTATTACTATCACAGTTTAACCGTTACTGATTAATAGTTAATTAACTTAAAGGTAACTCTGAAATTCCGTTAACATGGTTCGAGGGTTTAAATATGTAAGGAATTGACGGTAGAGGTGAATAGTTGGAGAGTTATTATTAAATTCAGTATTGAATAATAATGAAATAATAATTTAATTATAAATCATAGAATATATCGAAACTTTGGGAATTTTTAATAATGGTCCGAAATTTGATGTTGTGTTGCGCGAATGTAGAAATGAGTATGTAAGAGGAAGTCTTAAAGCGGCGCCGGTGACTGAGAAGTTGTATAGAAATCGGCTGTCATTGTATGGGCATGTGATGCGGAGGAATGAGGGAACTACTTTGAGGAAAGTTTTGAGTATAAATGGTTATAAGATGATTATAAGAGTAGAGGAAGACAAAGAAACGATGAATAGTGTAAAAGATGATATGGATAGAAAGGGAGTGACTACTGAGATGACGGCTAATAGAGATGTATGGAAGAAGAAGATATACTACGAAGACCCCAAGTAAGCTGGGATAAGGACAGGAGGATGATGATGGTCTAAAATTTGATGACTCAAGCTTTAGGGATAGACTAAGTTGTTGTTGGTGATCTTCTTAAAGGCACGAGCTTTACACCAAAATGGCTCGTTGCCGATGATAGGTTAGCAGAAGTATGTTGCAATTTTTATTTAACTTAAATTTAAGGTTCAACTGTAGTCCGTAACTGACTGACTAACAAAGAAATTTTGAAGTGTCTGCAATACTAAACCCAGTAATCGTTTTGGAATGCCAAACTGACTCATTTCTCTACGTTTATTTTTTGAAAATAGTATACCACTTGGGTGGTAAGATAGGGTAGTCTCCATACATTTACTTTTATCTCAAATCTATAGAAATGTTATGATAGTATACAATGACACAGATAAAAAATATATTTTAGAATATGGTTTTCGTCTGATATCATAGACAGTCATTTGCCCTGGTAAATCATATTGATGTGAATCCTTTTCATTTGACGGCACGGTTGGTACAGTAGCTGACCGATTGGCTTCTGCGTTACGGAACGCAGGTTCGACTCCCGCACGGAACAAATATTTGTTTAACGGCCTACAGATAGTTGTTCATGGTCTAAGCGTTTGTGTCAGTACATGCACCCACGATACTAGAGAAATCCTAGAGAGGCAACATATTGACTGCCTCGTTGTTCTAGTGGCAGCAAGCGCAACTGCTGATCGTCAGGACTTGGGTTCGATCCCCAGGTCGAGCAAACTGTTATTGAGTTTTACCGTGTAGAATTGTTCAGTAGCAGCCTGGACTTTAAATTTGTGCCCGGTTGATGACAATAGGCGCGCCCCATATTACATGGGACATAAACATAACAGCAGCTGTTACACTATACACCTCTGCTCAACCCTTCGGGAAATACAGGCATGTTATGCAACATATTAAAAATATTCAATAGAAATACTATTATATTAATTCAATAGAAATACCTTCCCATCGCACAGGTTTCATTTCTAACTCCTTCGCTGTCTCAGCAATTAAACTTTGGAACGTGCTCCCCCTAGATATTAAAAAAGCTCCTAGTAAATTCTCCTTCAAACACAAAGTTAGGAAACACTACTTGAAGTCGCTGCACTCCTAATCATCTAATTTAGTCTTCGTCATAATTGCATTAAGTTTTTCATAACATTTTGTAATTGATATATATAATTATATATATTGTAATATGTAATTTATATTTAACTTTTGATTTCCTAATATATTCAGTCCAAAATTGTCAACTCATCTTTATCCTGTACCTACGTATTTTGATGCTTTTCTTTTTAACCCTAAGGTTGACTGGTAGAGAATGCCTTATGGCATTAAGTCCGCCTTATGTACCACAATAGTGCATAGAAGTATAAATAAATAAATAAATATTAGGGTCGGTAATCCAATGCAAGGTTTCGAAACAAGAGCCACGAAGCATTGCACCACAAACTTCCCGGAAGTTGATACCAAAATCAATTACATACCACCATCTCCAAGTGGTTCTTCAATTTGCTTATTTTAACACCACAAAAAAAAATCTTCTTAAATGCGGTTCCACAGAAGATTTTTCGTTTACATTATTATTAAAGCAACGGAAACGTCTATTAGAACGTCCTATTGCTCTTTTGTCGGTAAACACATGCCGATGTTAGGTAAACAGACAAAGTAGTACTACAAAGAGAGCTTAAAGTTAACTTTAACGCACGTTTTAGAATAACTGTCACTGTTGTTAACATGAAGATGTAGGGAGAGCTAGAATTTAAAGTTCAGGGATAATAATGACAAAGGTGAAATATCTTATAGTTTCATATCTATATGAGCAGTGATAGCTTACTGGTGTGACCATCGGACTACCAAGTCATAGGTCTCGAGTTAGAAGCCAAAGCACGCACCTCTGACTTTTTGGATTCATGTGCATATTGTATAATTATCACTTGCTTAAAAACGGTGAAGGAAAACATCGTGAGGAAACCAGCATGCCTGAGAGATATTTCTCGGCGGAATGTGAAGACAAGTCAGAGGCCCATGGGCGGCGTAAACTCTGAAACCGGGTTAGTCACTAAAGACAAGAAAAAGATAGCATACAGTATCATCATCAATCATAATTGTACGTGGACTGCAGATCCACTCGCAACTGCTAACTATGCAACTATCAAATGAAGCTTGAAGGTAGATAAGATGCAGTCAATGCAACTGCGTGACGACAGCATACTGGATGTGCAGCCACTTGCTGTCATTATTAAGAATATGAATCGAAAGATTCACCAAGTGTTATTAGACCCCAGTCTGGCAAGAATATTTTGGACGGCTTTCATTTTTCAATCCTTTCAAAGTCATTTCGTTTTATATAAGTTTGGTTTGGATTGTGCCAGATTTAAGATCGACGGTCTCTCCTACATTTATCATTAAACTGTGAATTCTAAGCACTTTGAAAATCATGAGCGTCACGGCTATAATGACATTATATTTGGACCCAAAAATAGTTTTCAATAGATAACAAACGTTTTAAATAACAACCTGTTTACATCGTCCATAATACTGTGAACAATTGTAGCTTCCTATTCATTGTCAACGTTACACAATGTTACAAAACTTTACATTTAATTTTGACAATGCGTACACTCAAAATAATCCAACATAACTTGGTCTCTTACTTCTTATATGTTAATTCACATTACAGCTCAAGCATCAATGGGCTCTTTGATTTATTTCCTATCTTGTATAACTGTACTTAAACAGTTAACATTTAACGCCTTTATCATTCAAACATCGAATTAAAGCAAAAATGAGGAGAATAGTCAATACCGTAATAATTGCAATTGCATGGAGACGACCTTCAGACCTAACACGTAAATAGAACCGTTAAGATTCTACTGATTCGGTGTCAAAAATAATGAAAAAGCTACTTATCTGCGCTTGCGCAGCTTAACATTCAATGATTTATTAGAGTCTTGTATTTTTTTTATAGATATTTTATATCTAATTTTATAACTGCCTCCTTGGTCTAGTCGTGGCAAGCGTGACTGCTGATCGTTAGGTCCTAGGTTCGATCCCCAGGCCGGGCAAAGTGTTTTTGGGTTTTGTCATTTGGAATTTCTCAGTAGCAGCCTGGAGTTTGGATTTGTGCTCAGTTGATGGCAATAGGCTCGCCCCCTATTGCGTGGGACTTAAACATAACGGCGAAATGAGGGTGTTTCTATACACCCAACTCAACCCTTTGGGGAATACAGGCGTGATGTTATGTTATATTTGATATCAGAATTGGTTTTCTTTATAAACAAAAAAGAAGAATATATAAATCTTGAAAGGTCCAGTAATAAACATAAAGCTTCTGCTACAACAAACATATAGGAGGGACTTATTTACCCGATTGGTAATAACAATGTAATAGTCAATACATAGACTGATATTGCTGCCATACTTAACAATATAAATTCTTAATCTAATCTTAGAACACCCACAAGAATTGATAGTGTTTTAGACGTGCCAAAGCAATACTCCCACAAAAGTACTACACCAACGAAGTAACTTGAATTGGTTACCTTATAAAGAAAATTGACCACAAATATAAATAAAAGCAATGAATGCTACTTATCTTCGGGCAGAGCTTGAAATTCGATGGATTTATTATGATGTTCAAGAGCAATAAACCTTCTTAGTGTGGGCAGTAGGCTATTACAACGCTAGTGACTAACGGCGAAGTTTAAATTGTGTTTTCCTGAACTTGCATTTTGCTAAATATCTTCTGAGTGAGATGGGGGGCTCGTGACTTATTACCAACCGCGCGGATCATTACATTTGCGAGGTTAAGCTGCGCTTGCCGCGGTCAGTCTGTGGATGGGTGACCGTTTTGTTACCTACACATCAGGACCCTTCCATGCTTTGGAGAGCACGTTACGAGGTAGTCAGAACCCCGAAAGTCTGACAACTGGTCTAACTTTAGGATATTGGCATTACCCAGTAACTGGGTTGCGGAGGTCTGATGGCAACCATTTCGTGTAAAATACTGGTATTCAGCCGCATCTGTTTGGACTGGAAGCTGACCCCAACATAGTTGGGAAAAGGCTAGGCAGAACAGATTTTCTGAGTGAGATGATTTTATTCTTCGTCTTAAAAGAACAAGGGAACGATATGCAATGTTCTATTTGATAAACGAATTAAGAAGAGAACCAAGTATAATAAAAAAGAACATTATTTTATTTATGCCAAACGCAGTTGAATCCCTGCCTTGGCACAAATTTTAATCCGGTTCAACCCATTCGAGTTTATATGCATGATTTATAATAAAAAAGAGATTTCAAATACTTTATTTACTTCGGTCTCATTGCTGAAAGATATCCACAGCAAAAGTATAAATATTTTACAAATATACATTTTGGTATCATGTCTATTAATTGTTCAAAATGATAACGGTTTAGACCTTAGTCCACTACGCTGGCCTGGTGCTGGACTGCACACACCGTCGAGAGCTTTATGGAGCCCTCTTAGGTGTACAGGTTTCCTCATGATGTTTTCCTTTACCATTAACGCAAGTGATAATCAAATTGTGATCCGCACGTGAATTCGAAAAGTCAGAGGTGCGGGTCGGGATCATACTTAGACCCTCCTCCATAGAAGGCGTTCAACTGCTAGACTATCACTGCATAGAAGTAGTTATATTTTTAATAATTATTTATTATACCGACCTACTTACCAAAAGTCCCATTATTTTGTAAAATTTAACAGAGATTAACAACACTCAATCACCAAACATAAATAATGTATTAAAAATCAATATTTACTTGTAACACAAACACTATTTGCTCTGCTATTTATTTCGTACATCCACTCAAACCGGATCGATCGACACACATGCGACCCCTCCAACCGTTATCGGTTGGCAATAATAATTCACGTGAGAAAATCCATAGAATGGGTTCGTTAAGTTCCTTAAGGGCTCTTGTCGAGTATTGTATCGCTGTCAAGGTTCCTCTGACAGCTATCGAGTGGCCACTGAGCGCGCCAAATGTTAATGAGACATGGAGTACCGGAGATTACGCCTTGAATAGTGTACATTGATAGACCGCAATGAATATGCAAAAAGAAAATGATGATTTAATGTGTAATGGACAGCTAAGGTGTGAAGATGACGTGTTCATAATCACTGCTGCTTACGGTACTGTTATGGAATGAAAGAAAGATGATATTTGAAAGCCAGTCAGACAAAAATATGAGATAATGGACACATTAAAAAAGAATAATTATAAAACTTTCATTCCATGACATATTATAATTGAATCGCAAAAAGAAAATAATAGCAAACAATAAATAAAACAACATGTAACAAAAGTTATTTTATTAATTAACTCTGAAATAACTTTGATTGAAACGTTAAGAGAATGCTGTACCGAATATAGAAATCATTCCTATTAATGAACTTACAAAAGAAATAAAAGTACAAAGAGAGTCAATGTCACTCACTAATATCAACTTAAAGAATGGTTATGTTATTCACTTTCTAGATTCCCATTCAAACGGTACTTTAAATATTCATAAATCGCATCTAAAACCCTGTTTTGTATGCCATAACACCTCTCAATATTTTATTCGATGGTACCTTCGAGTTATCTGACGCTGTTGACCCTCCGACCTCGCAATCTTGCGGTACCTCCTTAGAAACGCCTTACGCATGCATAATTGCGTACTCATGGCACATCTCTATCGAAAAACATTTGAACAACCGGAGAAATGTTTGTGGAAAAATATTGTTTCTTCTTGTTAAGGGTTAAAATGAATAGGTTGACTATGTAAATACGTTTATGATGTTGGATTACTTGTTGTTTTTTTCCTCCATTATAAATCCAAACTGATTCATTTACTTTGTTTCTCTGTACTTAATTTTTCTTCTTTCACGAAAGCTCACATTCCTATAAAAGTAAATCATAACTGCAATTATTAATGACAATAATTAATCTGTTCCGGAAGCTAATCCCATGTTAGTAATAAATCACGTTAATAATTCTTGCCCTCTTTCTATTTTGTCGCTACTAACCTTTTTGTTCCATAAATAAGAAATCAAAATCCAATTATTCGCCTACACTCAACCGCAGTTTGATCAGAATTAAATATCAAAAAACGATGAACTTTAAACTTTCGAAACCGCCTTACTGACGGGCACATCGTGATAGCGACGGAATACCGAGTGCATAGCTAGAAACCCGTCCATCCAATTTGATGCGATAAAAAATAAATTAAAATAACCAGAGAACGTAGCACCCGATGATATCGATACTAGCCCCTCACCTATTGTACTCACACCGATGGTAGGTTCTAATTGCGGCCGCTTTGTTATACAAAATGAGGTGTTAGCTCTTCTATTAAATAATAAGTAGTTTGATACCACTGTAAAATCGATACGTAGTCCGTCAGATAAGAAATTGGTTTGGACGGTAATAGCATTTCAATCTGTGTTCGTTATAAATAAATATGTTTTTATTGTTGCAGATAACTTAAAAGAAGACTGCGTATGGCCGAAAGATACAATAGGAGTCCAATTAAAGCGTCGTCGTACGCTGTTTGGACGTATCAAAATGGTTTCAATAGAAACGACAAATATAAGCAAGCTCGTGACTTGAATGCTGACAGTGAAAAAGAAAACCAAAATGTTCTTGGAAGTACAGTTGCAAAAAACAAAATATCAGAAGACACAGACAGAGTTAGCGATAGTGTTATAGCGCCGCTCTCAGATTCACTAGAAGATACATCAGAAGATGAGGAGGTTAGAAAAAACGTATGGAGCGACGTGGACGACGAACTTTACATAGCGAACTTAATTAAAGAGAGGACTTCAAATGAAGTGAAACGCGACAAACGTGATACTAGTGGTTATTTAAGTGATAGTGATATCAGTGAAAAGGTTGTGAGTAGTGTTAAGTTAGATTACGCGATGTGGGAAATAGAACCCACAGATCTGACGGAGTGCGACTGTCTTGGCCCTCCACCGGAGTTCCTGTTGCCGCCACCGCCTCGACCACCGTTCCTGCAAGCGGAGTATTATTGCGGGGACGATCCGATTCCGGATTTGGAAACTTGCGACACGGAACCAGTAAGTGTTTTTTTTTTTCTATTCAAGCTGTAGTTCTGATAGACGATCAATTGCTTTGGTCGCTTTGAGAAAGTAATAAACTATTGGTATAGTATCAAATATACACCGCAATGACTGTCAGTTAAGATAAATATCATATTTAAGACGAAGGGCGAAGAAGTTTAAAATAATAAAAAAAACAATCAGAATTTCATATTTTGACTTAAGGATCCCAGTATATTTAGATTCAACATACGTCATTATCTTATTTTATCTTCACACTTTGTTCCACAATTAAGAAGTCAGACCTCTTAATACACCATTTTTAATTAATCCTTATCTGTGTGACTAATAAAAACGGTCTAAGCGACCCGGATTAACATAAAGGTCTTTAAAAATTCCCTTTATTATCTTGAATATTTTATAGAAATATTTTTAACATTCGACGGTATATTTTATCTAATCTGATGTGGCTTTTCATTTTGTTGTAGTCATGAATAAACAGCTTAGCTCGTTTTATCAAGTTGGGTAAATATTTATCATATGACGGTACTAATGAAATGGCATGTTGAGCTTAGTTTAGATGATTCTTAATCTCGTATGTCATCAACTGCGTCTTACCATTGCATTCATGTTTGTGTCAATAAAACGCGCAGTTCCATGTAACTGTCTTGTAAATAGTTGGTATACCATTCTGAACTTGGACCATAGTCATTTTACAGAGTGCTGCAACAATATTCTTAACAGGTGGATTAACTTTGAATGATAGATTGAGGAATGATGAGATTAGACAAAGTTGCGGACTAAAAGATGATGTAGTGACAAAAATTTAAAGGAGTATGCTTAAGTTGTTTGGTTACGGCGATTAAAAAAAAGAATTTATAAGGCGGATGTCAATGGAATGGCCGGTAATAATACTTTGGTCCTGAGGACCAAACCCAGAACCTCACAATCAGCAGTCGCTCTTGCCACCACTACACTAACGAAGCAGTTATCTAGTAACTGTCTGTTCAAAAATACTCCATCTGCTTCACAGTCTTTAAACTAGCCATAGTTCCTTCAATCTATTTACATTTATTGAATTCAATGCTAAACATCACCAAGATTGCTCCACAAGACTTCGTCGTCCGCCGAACGTTTCTTTATTCACTGCATATTTCTTTTGTCTTTTCCAAGAAACGAAGAAATTAAAATTCTCAGTACACAGCTTTGTAAGTTTGTCCGTAAACATTGTTAGAAAACTCCGAATCTTGCAACTTAACTGTATCTCGTTTCGAAATACTAAGGCCCCTCGCCCACGGCGACTTTTTGTAGCGATGCTGTCGCGCGTTCGCATCGATACAGTCGCGATGCGGTCGCTAGCTGTTTGCCCTCGCCCACACCACGATTTTCAGTCGCGATGCAAACGCGATACTGTCGCGCTTCTGTTGCGATGCAAACGCTCAGCTCTCCACTCACGCGCCACCCTCCCTCCGTTCTCTCCTCGATGTCGCCCGACACGGTCGCGCGTTTGCATCGATACAGTCGCGATGCTGTAGCGTGTTAGTAGCGACAGCATCGCTACAAAAGTCGCCGTGGGCGAGGGGCCTAACATTTTGATAGCCGCGTCTGTCACTAGCGTGTTAGCTTTCTCTTTACTTTGCTTCCCTGTTTTAAATAGCGGTAAGGTAATGACTTGAAAATTTGTTAAATGTTCGTGGTTAATGCGGTCTTTATGCTAATGTTAAGTTTAAAGAAGTTTTTAGTGTTTTGGTCACGTGGAAATTGAAGATGCTGATGGAGATTAAATCGATTATTTGGCTACCTTGGTATGACTTATGCCCGATTCCTATATACAAAAACGAATCGTTTTGCTTGCCTTTAGAATCTTTTTAACCGACTTCCTAAAAAGGAGGAGGTTCTCAATTCGGCTGTATGTTTTTTTTCTTATGTTTGTTACCTCATTACATCCTCATTTATGAACCGATTTGAAAAAAAATTTGTTTGAAAGAGTATTCTTTCGAAATGGTCCCATTTAAATTTGGTGAAGATCTGATGAAGAACTTCGGAGATAGACAATGGAACGCCTCAATGACGAACAGTACGCATGTGATGATGTGATTATGTTACCAGCAGCGTCTTTAGTAGGTCCAACCATGTTTTAATTAAGGCCACTAAGGTGTTTAGTAACACCCTCATTTCGCCGTTATGTTTAAGTCCCATGTAATAGGGGGCGATCCTATTGCCATAAACCGGGAACAAATCCAAACTCCGGGCTGCTACTGAGGAATTCCACACGGAAAAACCCAATTACACTTTTCCCGATCTGGGGATCGAACCCAGGACCTAAAGATCTGCAGTGACGCTTGCCGCCACTAGACCAACCTTTTTAGACATACAGGGTGTCCTGCGTAAGCGACAAACGCGACGCGGTGCAATGCGACGCGACACGGCGTGGAACAAATACGCGTTACGTCGCGTCTCGCTACATAGGCCGCTAGTAGGGAATGCCGTTGTCTTGATCACGTTTGTCGCGTTCGTCGCTTACGCAGGACACCGCATTAGAAAAAGGCACAAAACAGATAGGTACAGAAGTCAATCACATGTATGTACTTCACTTTTCATACCTACGCTCGGCGGTCGCTCTGTCTAATCTATCTCTCTCAAGCGCATGGCACTCGCGCTCGAACTCACTGGCACTCTAGTCCCAAACAGTCCGAGATATCATGTCCGTGAGCAGTGTCTATGTGTGCGTTGCTCGAGCGCACTTGTATGTAGATTGACTTCTGTACCTATTTATTTATTGAAAAAGGCTCATTTGCATTTACCCTCACTAAGAATCATAAGTTTTATACAAGGTTAGTCGGAAAGGGGGTACTAAGCCGCAGGCCACTTAAAGTATCACTGATGACTATTTTAAAACAAGTGTTAAAATTTCAAAATTCGATTCATTTTTTTTCCATCAAAAATAATTTTTATTTTAGTTTTTTCGAAAATTCTTCATCCCTGCTTTAGTTTTGAATTCAGTAAATGGAGTTTCTAATCCGTGACCCTAAATATGACCTAAAATGTATAAACAGCTGTTCATAGCTGAGGATAGATAGAATTTAGCGTATTTTTTATGAAATCTTTGAACAGCTATTTCTCTTAAACTATTGAGTTTTAGGAAAAGTCGTAGAACAAAAGTTATCCATTGTTATGGGTACTTTAACACCCTTTCGGCTTAGTACCCCCTTTCCGACTAACCTTGTATATTTATTTGCATCTCCTCTAACTACAAAAAGATGATCAGTAAATATTTATTATATTTTGATCACCAGATCAGCGTAGATTTATTTATGGGTTTAACACCGTAATACTACGGATTTAATATACCTACATTTATTTTATTGCCCCAATACATCGTAATATCTCGCATAAGCTACTGAATTATTTCATTAATATTGTCACTAATATGCAAAGTCGTTATAATAAACTTTGTATAAACGACTTCTATTCGGTTATTATTATAAATAAGACATTATAAGACAGTATAAATGGGGCTTAGTTTATGTCCATTGCTGCATTTCTTGCTACTGTGATAGATCTTTTAGTTACTGGAGTAGCAATGGATGTAATTCTCCTGACGTTCTTAATGGGGTTTTTTTTTAAGGATCGTTACCCCACACTAGGATTTCTCCTGAATCGTGGGTGCGTTTACAGACAAAAAACTTCACATACACAAACGCCTAAACCCGGAACAATTATTTGTAGGCCATACAAATATTTGATCCGTGCGGGAATCGAACCCACGACCCGTAGCGCAGAAGCCAATCGCTCAGCCACTGCACCAAACGTGTCGTCAAACATAAACATAACATGACGCCTTGTTCTCCCCGAAGGGTTCGGTAGAGATGTTTTAGTACATCCTCGTTTCGCCGGTTATGTTTAAGTCGTAAGTAGTAGGGGGCGAGCCTAATGCCATTAACCGGGCACAAATCCAGACTCCGGGCTTCTACTGAGAAATTCCTAATGGAAAACCCATTAACACTTTACCCGAGCTGGGGATCGAACCCAGAACCCCATGCTCAGCAGTCTCGGTTGCGAGAACTAGACCAACATGGTAGTTATAAATATTTAAATATTATGACTCATAATAGTTTTTAAATTTTGTAAACCAATATTATCACTGAGGGTTTTCGTAGAATAAGTTGTCTTAACAGCTATGTTACTACTCTAAAATTTAATAGTTTATTAAAAAGTTGTTATTCATAGCAGTGATAGGCCGAATAAGGGTTTCACCGAATACGAATAAAAGGACGAATGTTCGGTTAAAAGTTTACCGAACCGAATATTCGGCAGGATTTGGCACGCTTTATCGTGCATTGCAAAAATTCAACTTTGTACCCGGACTGTTATTGTATCACCTAGTTAGCGGCAAAACATTGGCACGTCCATTTGTTTTTGTGTACAAAATCGTTAAAACTCAGTAAATTACCAAATAACAATGAAATGAGTGGAAGAAAGAGGTCGAACATTTGGGCATTTTTCTGTGAATCTGACGATGAATGATAAGACACTTGATATGGATACAATTTATGTAATTATACTAGTTCATTCAAGCATAGAGGCAACTTTTTAACGCAAGATTATTCGGTAGAATGTTCGACATTTTTGACGAATAATCGGCCGAATACGAATGTTCAGTAAACCTGCCGAACATAAAACGAATATTCGGCCCATCCCTAAAATTCATAGCTATCTGTGGGAATTAGTCGAAATATTTGTTCCAATATTTGGATAGTAACGGTCAAAATTCACAATAAACCTACCTAAGTAAGGCTGGTACTGTAAAGTCATAGAAGTTTTTAAGGACACTTATCTGCGTTACCTGTGAAAGATTGCTCGTTCGTGTGCTTTCAGGTGTGAAAGCACTCTGTAGCATTCGCCACCGCGCTGAAGCATGCAAAAGATTAAACGATGCAAAAGGGTAAAACTATGCGTACGTATGAACATACAAAATGTCCATTATCTATGAGTGAAATGCGAGTTGATGCATTTGTTAAAGCCTGGTCAGACAATATCTCGTTGGTCTAGTGGTAGCAAGCGGGACTGCCGATGGTAAGGTCCTGGGTTCGATCCCCAGGTCGGGTGAAGTGATATTGGGTTTTTCCGTGTGGAATTCCTCACTAGCAGTCCGGATTTTGGATTTGTGCCTGATTCATGGCAATAGAGTCGTCCCCTATTACATGGGACTTAAACGTAACGGCAAAATGAGGGTGTTACTATACACCTCTGCCTAACCCTTCGGGGAATACAGGCGTGATGTATGTTATGGTCAGATAGAGAGCGTGGCTGTGTGTGATATTCACGGCGCCTGTTGATCGCGTGCTCTTGGCATGCGAATCACAATGCCAATGTATGGAAGACGCTACACAAAGACTGCTAAGCGAAGCCAGCATAGCTTTAGCGAAGAGCACGCGATCAACACGCGCCGTGAATATCACACCCAGCCACGCTCTCTGTCTGACCAGGCCTTTAAGTCTGTTAAGCATGGTATAGTAAAGGTATTCTCTTCTGACGATGACCCGTGCTACGTCACGATATCTGCCGTCTGTTTTCTAAAAGACCGGTAAGTGACATTTTGTCAAATACGAGTTTTATATACTACGTGAAAGTGCAACTTTTTCTCTACCTAGCAGTCTGGTTTTTTTTTTCTATCCCTTATCAGTTACAAGATCCAAGGACTACTTACACGGCTAATTTCATCATTTTTGGGATTGTAAAATACTGAAATAGGGTTAACACGTCCAAAAACTGGATTAAAATCAATAATAGGAATCCAATTATTTAAAACAATATTCGTCTCGTAACTCATTAAAAATTATATTATGTTGGCTTAAAAGTATCCTAATCATTATTTTGGTATAACAAAAACCACTGTACTTATGTCTTCAGAATTTCGAAGGACAATACTTTGCACGTTTTTGCTCATTACTCAAAATTAAGTTTACTCACTTCACGGTCTTTTAGTAATCGACCACCAATAACAACAAAGTTTGACAACAGAAGCTGAAGTTTATTGATTCATCAGTAGCTATGACGTAGCATAGGTCAGCCCCGTAAATCTAGTGAGACGGGTGGTGGCTGACTGGCCGGGGTCAGGGCCTATAAATGGTCAGGCACACTGCAGATCGGCCCTCTCACGCCGCTGCAGTTGTCAAGTTAAGTATTCACCTGCTCAAGAAGACCCTGGACTCCTCGCATTGTACGATCCACGCCCTGTCGATCTCTTTGTAATCCTTAATTAAATACATATAGTGTACGGTTACATGTGTTATTCTTTATCCTCCCGTAAGTACAAGCCTGCTAATTTTTATGTGCACATGCTAGTTGAGGGTTGACTCCTAAAGCCACCCCAAAGAGCCTATTTATATTTTTATATCATGCTGCTAAGTGTGTTTAATCTCTCTGACTCACCTGACTCACGTCACCACTCACTGAAGCTCACCTACCACGCTAAATTCTTGCGGTCAGTCCTCCAACATGATTAAGACATCAACAACTCCACATAATTAGTTATCCATAAAAACAGACACCTCTCACTGGGTGTCCAGATCCGAATTTTATCGATACAAATCAAAAAGAAATAAAATCGGAGATACGACTTTACCTACCGCATTTAATATTTGCGGTCTGACCTACCGCCGAAGGAATAAATTATCTTAATAAGCTTCATATTAACGGCGACACCTAAAACACAGCATAGTCTGCTATGGTGTATTTGTTAATCCAGTCCAAGAAATATTAAATCGTTTCCATTTTATTATCTACATCATTTTCCTGGTATTGAAGTAGCATCTAGTGATGCAACAACTACTTTTACGAATACAACTATTCGGCAAATGCGACTATTCGGCGAACACATATACGCTGAACGTTATTAGTCAAAGGCAATAAACTTTGTTAGTCAATATAAATACAAGTACTTTAATAATCAAAATTAACTGCTGGTTTTTTATTTAAAAAGCATAAAATTAGCAAATTTTTCGGCGACGGACATTTTCTTTTTCTTGATTATCTTGCAGCTGTCGAAAATAGCCTTTCTGAGGCCACAGTGGAAGGTTTTATGGCGAAATATAGCCGAGACAATTTATCGGATACATGAATCGTAGCTCAACTATAATAGCTTGTGATTATGATATTCGGTGAATATGAATATTCGGTAATTGGCTGCTATTCGGCGAATAGGAAATATTTGTATATGTCGCATCACTAATAGCAGCGCTAAAATTCTGCGGTAAGTTCTACCTACGGGATGATTAAGATGTCAACCACTTTATAATTATACCTAATTCAGACCTGACGTAGCGCCTAGAAACTGAATAATATATGTGTATACGATAGTGAACTTTATGGAACACTAGATAAAGTTGCGGTTTCAGTAAGCGAGAAAACCTCTTAATGAATTCGTGTACGTTCGCAAATCGTCGACAGAATGCACTTGCAAGCTAAATTGGAACTGTCAGTGTTTTACATAAGGTTCAATTTTGTTTGGTATATGCTATAGTTTAAGATGCACTATAGGCTTTTAGTATGATTTAAACATCGACACCTACTTTACAAGGAAACTAAATGTTTAGTGTTCGAACAAAATTCTTTGAGATTCGTCACCTTTCGTAGAAGCGGTGGGTGTTCTACAGTTTATCGGAAGTATTTAGCAGGGCGCTGTATTAACCTTTAATCATTTTCAAAACAAATTGAGATTTCGAAAATGTCTGCCTTAATATTATTGGTAACATATGGACCACCCCAATGTTTCCCGTAGGTGTCAAACGACACCTAAGAGATTAAATCGGGAGGGTGAGTGGTCGCATCCGCCTCTGTACATATGATATCATATTTCTGCCACCAATCCCGCGTAAGATTAGTGATTATAATGAGTGTGGAGCTCGACCGCATGGATCATACGATTTGTGAAGTTAAGCTGCGCTTGCCGCGGTCTGTCTATGGATGACCATCCGATACACATCGAGACCCCTCCGTACGTCGGACCCGGGCGTCATACGAAAACCTATGATAGTCGTTACGGGAAGTCAGAAGCCCGAAAGTCTGACCACCGGTCTAATCTTATGATATCGGCACTGCCCAGTAATTGGGTTTTAGAAGTCTAATGGCATTAAGCCGCATCTGGTTAGACTGGAAGCTGACTTCAACATAGTTGGGAAAAGGCTGGGCAGAACGAGTATACTCATGTTCCAATATTTTACATAACATAACATCACGCCTTTATTCCCCAAAGGGGTGGACAGAGGTGTAGTATATTAACACACCCTCATTTCGCCGTCATGTTTAGGTCCCATGTACTTAACACAGGGCGAGCCTATTGCCATCAACCGGGCACAAATCCAAACTAAGGACTGCTATTGAGGGAATTTCACACAAAAAACCCAATAACACTTTACCTGACCTGGGGATCGAACCCAGGACCTCGCGATTAGCAGTCGCGGTTGCCACCAACTAGACCAACGAGGCAGTTCCATTGTTTTATTTATCCTAAACACAAGCTGTTTATAATTTTCCTATCAAGAAAACCTATCATACTTATCGACGCTCGGCAGTGAAAACCTCGTAAATAAAATTTTCTTCAAAAGCGTTTTATTTGTTCTTTAGATTGATAAACTCGTTATACACGTACTAGTTCAACAAACTTTCAATTCAAATACTTCTAAGCTATCTATGATGTACGATGACAAACTTGTATTAACATTTGATCGGCATTTTTTTATGCAGGAGACAGTTATTACTATCTCTTTTAAAAAAATGTATTTTACACATACGTGGTTTTCACTGCCCACCAACGTTATGGACCGACATTTAAAATTGAGATTTCAAGCCACTCTATTTTACCCGACAGAAGATCTACTGTAAAATCACCATCGAAGCTCATGCTTAGTTAACTCATCTTCAGTGGCCTCCAACCCTTTCAAACGTAAAGAACCAAGGACTTAAACAAAGAAGGTACAACACTAATTGTTCAAGATGAGACAGCACTTGTTAAGTATGCGCATATTATACGAACAGAGCCTTCGTCTGACTTTTAAGGCGGTATGTAAATCGAGACAAGTTATTATTTAAATACTTAGAGCCTTTTATTTTTTGTGCATTTTAAATAATTGTTTAATTTCTATTTGTGTGTGGTTAGTTACTACAGTTTTGTATGTGTGGTCTCTATTAAAAAACAGCAGTGATAGCTTAGTGGTGTGAAGTCAAAGTATTTATTTCAATTAGGCACATAAAAGGTACTTTTGAACGTCGAAATTTACAAAAAAAAATAGAATTGATTCTAGTCGTCCCTTCCAAAACGTAGTTTCGTATGGAGAAGGAACTCCACCGTTACTCTTTTAAAATGTCTTACAATATTTTGTATAGGTACATTCATTATACAATTATATGTGAAGACGATGCACCTAGAATAAAATGACTATACCACAAAAGGTAAAAATAATTTAAAATGAAGCAATGACAAATTAATTATGTTGTAGATACATGGTGCTCACATATTTACAGACATTGTAAAAGTATACGTGAATGATGGACTGCTAAATCATAGGTCTCGAGTCCGAACCCAAAGCACGCACCTCTGACTTTTCGGATTCATGTGCGTATTTTATAATTATCGCTATCTTAAAAACGGTGAAGGAAAACATTGTGAGGAAACCGGCATGCCTGAGAGATATTGCTCGACGGCATGTGAAGCCAATTCAGAGGCCCATGGGCGGCATAAACTCTGACACCAGATTAGTCACTAACCACACGATAAAGGAGAAGAATAAAAAGGGAAAAAAAACTGTTTGAACAAGCAATGATAGACCAGTGGTTGAACGCTTGCCTTCCATACAATAGAGTCTGAGTTCGATCCCGGCCCATACCACTGACTTTTCTTATTCGTATCAGAATTTGATTAACACGGTGAAGGAAAAACATTGTGAGGAAACGTGCTCATCTGAGAGGTCCCCATAAAGCTCTCAATGGTGTGTGTAGTCTGCCAACCCGCTCCAGGCCAGCGTGGTGGACTAAGGCCTAAACCCTTCTCATTCTGAGAAGAGACCCGTGCCCAGCAGTGGGACAGTAATGGGCTTATTATGTATGTATCTTTTATAAGTAATATTGTGGGTCTGTATCAAGGGTACTTGTAGCATTGCAATATTCTACGAAAGGTAAATATTTATACTATTAACATCCAACAGTGTAAGCTGTTCCGGAGATCTGGATGTCAGTCGATAGTCGTTCTGTTCCTCCTAGCCTTTTCCTAACTATGTTGGGATCAGCTTCCAGTCCAACCAGATGCGGCTGAATACCAGTACTTTACACGGAGTGACTGTCATCAGACCTCTGCAATCCAGTTGCTGGGCAATGCCGATATTCTAAGGTTAGACCAGTTGTCAGATTTTCGGGCTTCTGACCTCTCCTTACGACTGTCATAGGTATTCGTATGACACCCGGGACTGACTGTTTAACGTGCTCTCCAAGGCATGGAGGGTTCTCGATGGGTAACGAACGGTCACCCATCCACAGACTGACCGCGGCAAGCGCAGCTTAACTTCGCAAATCGTATGATCTGCACCATTGGTAATTAGATACGAGCTCCTTCATTAGTCAACTTATAACTATCATGAATCTGTTAATCAGCTCAAATCAAACAACATACATAAATACAAAAACTCACGCCTTTTTCCCATGGGGGTAGACAGAAACTATAAAACGCCATATGGTACGGTCCTTACATACTCCTTTCGCTTCATCCACATTCATACATCTTATCATACATGCACGCCGGTTGCGATTACTACGCACCTGTCCTTTGTGAAGAACATCATCAATAACATTGATATTACATCCTTCTAGGACGTCCTCTCCGACGTTTCCATTGACATTCGCCTTATAAATTCCTTTTGTTAATCGCCGTTCACTCATTCTCTCAACATGACTAAACCACCTAAGTATGCTCCTTTCAAGTTTGTCACTACATCATCTTTTAAACCGCAACTTTATCTAATCTCATCATTCCTCAATCTACCATTCAAATTTACACTGCACATACTTCACAAGGAACGCATTTCCACGGCATTTATTCTACTTTCATGCCTCTTCTGCCACGACCAACATTCACTTCCATACATAAGCGTAGGTACCAACACACCATTATGGACATCCAGCCGTGCCTTTTTGGACATCGACTGATTAGCCACAACCGCATGCATAGCACCATTTACTTTATTTCCCGCATTTGCTCTCCTTTCCACATCTTCGTCAATCTTACCATCTCTTGTAAACATACTTCGCAAATAAACAAACTCATTCACCTGTTCAATACTTTCATCTCCTATCTTTACTTTACACTCAGATACATTAGCATATCTTTCAAAAACCATAAATACAAATAACATTGCCTAATAATTATTATTTTCAATCACACCATGTATTCTTAAACTCAACACTTCCTGAAACAAACTCGCAAATATTTTATCGAACCTTATTTCAATTCCTACCAAAAAAATATATTAAAATACCTTACCGCTGCAAAACTTAAGGGGTGCCCGATGATCATAATTTACCGAAACTTCGGCGACCCAAATTAATTAGGGTTTTCATTCATTTTTTTTCCTCTCTCAAAGAAAGACTGTTTTATTAATTAAAGAAGGGGCATTGACGAATCGGCTACCGTCGCCAGATAGACAAGCCGATAAACAGAGCCAGCTTTCTGAATAAAATTTTGGAGGAATTAGGGGTCCGTGTTGATGAAATAAAGCGTTTTGGGTCTCTTGTCTTATTTGTAAGTAGAACTGATTTATTTTTTAAATCTGAATCGTTTTTGTGTTGTTTTATTATAGTCCACGCGCAAGTGATAGTCACCTCCTGAAGTATGAGAGCGGCAGGAGGGGGGTGAACAATAGACGCACTCTGTCAGTTTGCTTTGTTTTGTCTACCGCGCGCCCCCCCTTTTGCCGCTTCCATACCTCACGAGGTGACCAGGACTTGCGTGCGGACTATAATAAAGTTTTAAAATACTAGTTTTTGATTAAACGCGGTGACGAAAATTACTTGTGCATTGAAAATTTATTTTTGACTGCCTTGTTGGTCTAGTGGTCGCAAGCGCGACTGCTGAGCATGGGGTCCTGGGTTCGATCCCCAGGTCGGGTAAAGTGTTATTGGGTTTTTCCATTAGGAATTTCTCAGTAGCAGCCTGGAGTCTGGATATGTACCCGGTAAATGGCGATAGGCTCACCCCTTTTACATGGGCCACTAACTAAATATGGTTGATCGCTATTTGTTTATAGTTTTGTGTGTGGCCTATAGCTAAAAATAAATGGCAATCAACTGTCTCGAACCAGGTGCGATCAGCCTTGAAAAACCTATCCTCTCTGTCATAATTATTATCAGTAACAAATTACCGTAAGACATAAACATAACATCACGCCTGTATTCTCCGGAGGGTTGGGCAGAAGTGAACAGTAACACCCTCATTTCGCCGTTATATTTAAGTCCAATGTGGGGGCGAGCCTATTGCTATCAACCGGACACAAATTAAAATCCATGCTGCTACTACGAAATTCCACACGAAAAAACCCAATAACACTTTGCTCGACCTGGGGATCCAACCCTCACAATCAGCAGTCGCGCTTGTCACCACTAGACCAACGAGACAGTCCCGTAAGACATGTCCAAAGAAACTATGATTACATCTGATCAAAAAACGAAAACCAATAGATCCTCTGCACCTTACCTCAGCTCGCGCTTACCAGATTTTTTTCCCAAGATATTATTTGTAAGATCCAGTGAGATATGCCCAATATATTGTCCAAGGCCCGATGACGGATTCCCGTTCCGATAGTGCCACATTTTGACAAATGGACGACCCTTTTTCAAACTTAATGCATTCTGGGGACATGCGCTTAGATCTTTATCAGTCAGGGCTGCCAAACTTCAACGAGAGCCAGAGATCAACAACCCAAAAAGAGACGGGACGTTTACATCAAACATAACCGACAATATGGAAGGATCCCGAAATTTAGTAGTAATAAAAATCTGGGAAGTTGCGTCCTTAGCCGGTAAATTGGGGTTCTAACCTTTGCTTCAGCTTGACGGATTACCTTAACGTTATACCTGGGATATCTCGAGCAATTTTGTTCTATGACAACCCTACTCGTAAAGTTTTTATGTCTATGACCGCTGACTTCGGGACCCGTTCATCTTGGCTGGCATTTGATCTGTTTTATCATCTGATATTGTTCCGTATTTGCGCTTTTTCCAATTTTCATCTTCTATTGGGTAATGCCCGGTTCCTATAAGTAAAAACGAATCGTTTTGCTTAGCCATAGTAGAATTTCTTACTGGCAAACTGGGCTATAGACTCGTAAGCGAATTTTGCCTATGATAGCTACTTCCATATGGGAGGATCTACTATGCAAAGCTATGAGGTCTTAGCTTCATTATTGGTAAAGATACAAATGTCTCAATTTTAACAAATAACGCTCCGTAAATAATAGGAATCGGTGATTTGTCATTTTTTGGTCAATTCAATAACTTATAGTACCGGTTTTTTGATGTTTTCAGCTGACAGCGTTTTTCTTACGAAGATATAGCTTCAAATAAATCAACTGACAAAATGAAAAACAAAAAGCTGTCTAATGACGTTGACCTCCTACAATTTTTTTAGCTCAACTTGGACAATTACTTGTCTAATTAAAGTCTCCTGTAAAGTAATAATTATTGTCTTAGCAATTCACGTTATCAGCCTGGGAACGGCACTGCTGAAAGTGTCCATCAACAGTTCTATAAGCAAAAATATCTTGATTGGAACTTAAGAGCCGACGAAGAAAACGATCAGATTACACTTCTGGCCAAAACAACTCTTTTTTTTTCAAATACATCTGTTCATGGACCCATTTATCTAATTCACAATCAAAACCGTCTAAAATGTGCTAAAACCGAGTCAAAGTTCGTAATTTCGATAGAAACGGTTCAATCTTTTAATATGTCACTCAGGTCCGATTTGACCAACGTCGGATAGCGTTTATCCAAGGAATAAGTCAGACGTTTTGACAGAATTTCTATACAAAACCTGTCAAAACATCAAATTTATTCCTCAGGTAAAAGTTATCCGACGTTGGTGAAATCAGCACTCAGTGTTTTGTCCCTCCAGTAAAATGTAATTGTGTGTGTTATGACCGTTTTGTTTGCCGGCTCCTCAAGTATCTAAATCTGTCTATTGTCTAATCTAACTAATATTAAAGTTTGGTTATAATAATAATAACGCGAATTCTGCTTAGCATAGACGCTGACCGTTTGCGTACGATAGCTTGGAAACTATCTATGCGAGTTTCAGCAAACATACCTGATGCGCTGCAGAATCGCGGCAGCCCCAACGGCATCCTGAGAGCGTTATTATATTGCACACGCAGGGCGCTGTAAGCCTTCTGCGTATATTTGATCCACAGGCTACACGTGCACAAGGTCTGGCAATATGCCCTAAACAGAGTCAATTTCACTTGATCTGTACAACGTGAAAACCTGTGGGTCAGCATATTACATCTGACTGCCAGCGCCTTGCACTCCCTCTCTATCTCAGGATATTAGTGAGTTTGTGAAGTTGGATGTTTGTTAATCAATCACGCCTTAACAGCTGAAGGGATTTGGATAAAATTTGGCACACAGGGCGACCATGACTTGGATTAGGACATAGGATGGTTTTTATCCAGATACATAAAGTAGTATCAACCATGCGGATCATAATATTTGCGAAGTTAAGCTCAGTCAAGATCAGTTCATGGATGCGTGAACGTTTTTTACACATCGAGATCTCTCCGTGACTTGGAGAGAACGGCAAACAGTCGATCTCGGATGTCACACGATCTATGACAGTCGTTATGAGAAATCAGAGCCCAAAAGTCTGACAACTGGTCTAACCTTAGGATATTTTTTTTTTTTTTTTTTTTTTTTTTTTTTTTTTTTCTCCTACCTCCAACATAATCGGAGCCTATGCCTGTCCGCTTTACGTTCATACCAGTTCTCGCTTTTATTCCTCTCGCACTTTCATTCCTCATACTTGTTCTTTCTGTCATTCATCTTCTTTTGTGGCTTATGGGTGGGATTCCCAGCTATCAGCTACTACTAGGCTACTTGTTTTTATTTCTTTTATTTACTACAGGTTTTCAAATAACTAAGGTACACAATTTTTTATTTTTACACATTTGTAAATCTTATTACTATTTCATAATAAATTTTTTAGAAGATTGGGAGGCAATCTTTTGCTGGTAGACATACATTACACTTATTTCTAAATTTACAGACTAAAACAGTTTTATTAATCTAACACAATCTTAATTATCTAGTCTTATTTCTATTACATTTACTATATTCCTAACCTTAGGATATTAGCATTGCCCAATAACTGGGTTGCGGAAGCCTGATGGCAGTCGCTCAGTGTCAAATACTGGTATTCAGCCGCATTTGGTTAGACTGAAAGCTGACCCCAACATAGTTGGGAAAAAGCTAAGCAGAACTTAACATGAAGGAACCCTTAGGATGCGAGTAAATCCGTAGACAACAGCTAGTAATAAAAGTAAGATGCCTAAACAACACCCACGCGACATAATTTTTACAACAAAACAATTCATCATGAATTATTATTTTCAGGCCCCAAAGTTTATTCATGTATCCTACGTAAATTCAATTAACTGAAACAAGATGAAACACCACATGGGGTTGAAATAAAAATGAATTATACATACAGTACGCGATATGATCTATCCAATTAACACAAATAAATAATCGTGTTTTTCTTCCCTTCTCTATGGTAAGGGTACGATGAGTAATTGTTTATAGGTAATGACATTAATATTGTTGTGTTTATGTGTTTCTGGTTAATTAATCTTCTATATAAATAAAAATGAATCGCCAAATGTGTTGCTAAGCGCAAAACTTGAGAACGGCTCGACCAATTCGGCAATTTCTTTTTAAATATATTCCTTAAGGCACAAGGAAGGTTCTTGTGGAGAGGAAAAACATAAAAATTGCGTGGAAAATATTATAGTAAAAACAACACTTTTCTTTTCCCACTACAGGCCGATAACTTTTGACAGAACGAAGTCTGTCCGGGCAGCTAGTAATTCATATTTTTTATTTCTGTTAATAAATAAATCTGTTACAGACACTTTTACAAGTCATAACATAACACACATAACATAACGCCTTATATTTCCCGAAGGGTTCGGCAGAGGTGTTTTAAGTACACCTTCGTTTCGCCAGTTATGTCTTAAGTCCCATGTAATAGGGGGCGAGCCTATTGCCACTAACCGGGAACAAATCCAGACTCCGGGCTGCTGCTGAGAAATTCCTAATAGAAAAACCTAATAACACTTTGCCTGACCTGGGGATCGAACCCAGGACCCTATGCTTAGGCAGTCTTACAAGGCAAGGCAGTTTTACAAGTCAATGTAATGTTTTTTTTTAAGACTAGTTGGTCGGCATTTCCTGTCTGACTAGCTCTGAGAAGAAAAGTTGAAACAAACTCAGAGATCAAGGTCTCTTCTAAAGTCCAGACATCGTGGTATAAAAACTATGTGAGTGTAACAATGTAGGGCAACGTCTGAAAGAACGACAAATATTAATAAACCACACGGTTTTTTCATAAGCATAGCAACAACCCCACTATCCCATTGCTGGACACAGCATGCAAGTGATAATCAAATTCTGATTCGCACATGATTTTGGAAAGTCAGAGTTGTTGGTCGGGCTCGAACTCAGACCCTTCTGCACGCGAGGCTTGCCCTTAACCGCTAGACTATGACTCCATACTGTGTATAGAATGACACAACTAAGATGTCGCATCGCCAAAATTCGTAAAACTAATCAATTCCGAGCTGAGAGCGACTTCAAGACCTCGAATGTTTATTAGTACTGCAGTAAAAAATGACGCAATAAGTTTGAATGGCGCGATATAAAATACATACAACAGATTCTTGTAGGGGTGAATCTATCATTACAGTTATAGCTAATATCAGTATGTCAGGATTGGGAGCATGGTAAATAAAGTAAATTAAACCAACATTGACTCTCCACCACTGAAAGTATTTTTAATTGGGTTAGTGATTAGTTACAGAAGCTAGTTCACAATACATATAATACAACATAATAATTTCCACAAGATCAGAAAATAAGGACAAGCAAATGAGATATAAAAGGTCAGACTTCTTCAGCTGTTCGACATGGAATCCTCTGTTCCGTCGAATGCCCACTGTTTTTATAACTTCATCTTGACGGTTACCCTCCTATGTCAACATTGTCCAGTGTTACCAACAACCGATAACAGCTATAATGAGCGCTTGACATTGGTTGTTCGATCAAGTTTGTCAATGCGACTTCTAAGTTGCTTCGTAGGTACTATACCATAAACCATAATCGATCTCTTTCTCGAACCCTATGCAATAAACCACCCAAAGCTCTTTTAATCATATCGTATGTAATAAACAATTATAACAGAAAAACATTATTATTCCTACCCTCGCAGATCTAGCAGATATCACATTAACCATCTTACTTGACCCCTTCAACCCCACAGTAAATTTAAAATCTCATTCAAACATTATTATTATAGCTCGTATATTGGGGTCTTATTAAACTGGACGGTAGTACTACAATATTTGTTGCTAGATTAGTTTTATACGGAATAAATTGTATTGTTTGCGTGGTTTCAATTTTATTGAGTGAATTTATTACTTTACTTACCCTCTCTCTTTGTATAGAGTAAGCAATGTTCCAAGTCAAAGCTTTCAAATTGTACAGTCAGCGACGAAAGTCAGTTCACACTTCTGTAGCAAAGAGTACAATAAGTAGACCTTTTTTTTTCGTTGGAAAATCCTCATGGATGTCCCTTGCCCGGAGTACGCGAGGGGGTCTGCCGGACTCTTACCGGCTAAAAACCAACGGTGTTCCTCCTCTTGACCGTTCGGCCGGGGTAGCAGGATTCGCAAAAGCATGCACCGCAACCCCGGCAGGACAATCAGTAGACCTAGCACTAACATTTGACGTGTATAGGTACTTATAGTATCGTAAACTATCGATAATGTAAGCGAATTTTAAATCGAAAATACAACTGTCCTATAACATTTTGGTGTATTTTTGCGACATACACAATTTGTATCATACATAAATATGAATAAAGTTTTCAATTTAATTAAATAGTATGAGCGAAATTATGTATGTGTGTTAAAATTCACTTAAATTAGCGACTACGTTTACGATACTATATTATTATGTCAGACGTTGGTACTAGGCCCGTTTTATAAACTCCAATCCCCAACAATTTCACAACACTTTTATTACCAAAACTTTTTCAACGGTCAAATCTTTACCCGTAAAACATAATAGGCAATTCTACCACGTCCGACGCAGTCACTCAGACCTTAGTATTGTATCGAAAAATAAATCAACGCAGAGTACCGTCTAACAGAAAAATAACATTACCTGAAGCCGAAAGCGGGTTAACAGAGAGACGTGAGTCTTTTCACCATTTTCGTTGAAGCAAAAATAAAAGCCAAGTTGCGAGTTTTTGAGGGGTGTGAAGGATTCGTACTCAATTCCTTTGATATGGCATCTTCATGCTTATATGGATCTTCGAAGGGTAATCGAGTGTCAGCTTGGTGGGTTAGACGGGTCCTCTCGGTACTTGAATTTCAGACGTGAAAAGTACCTGATGTTTATTTTTAGCTGTTTTGATAAGATAACAAATTAGCTTTTTGAAAAGAGCTCCTCATTATGGGTAAATTGGTTGGTTATGTAACCGATTGCGTGTATTTATTTATATTAAACCGATTTCAAAAAGGAGGAGGTTCTATATTCGATGAGTATGTTTTTTTTTTAATGTTTTATTCACCGATTTCATTAAGATTTATGGAACGATTTCAGTAATAATTTATTTAGTTGGTGCGGAATACTTTCGAGTTTGTCCCACATGAGTTTCATTCATCTATAAATATGTATATAATTAATTGTCCTGACTGACTGACTGATTCATCAACGCAGAGCCTAAACCGCTGGGGCTACAAATTTAAAATTTGGACAGTGGGTACCTTTTGTAACGTGCGCATCCACTAAGAAAGAATTCTTGGTTATTCCACCATTATTAAAATAGGGGATGGAAGTTTGTTTGAAAATTCACGCGGACGAAGTCGCGAGCAAGGTGCTAGTATTTGATATATAGAATTATGCCTTCTACATTGAAACGGCTGATGAGGAACCCAAAAAAATATAACAACTGCAAACGAAATAACATCTGGAGGATTCTTAAGTTAGAAATAAAAAGCTTTTGTATCTAAATTACCTTTTCCCAAACCATATATCAGTTGCGTGACGCTTATTGCACCAAAAAATTAATATATAAACACGCCTCCAGGTTTCCCTCGTACACCGTGCGACCCTCGGATAACGCCTACGATAATTATGTGAATTAAAATTACACCATCTGCGTTGGTCGATTTTTTTCAATTTGTCTGTCGTATTTTTCAATTTTAGTAAGTACGTATGGTAACGCCTACCTTGCAATATGGTGATGATTCTTTTATTATTTTTAATGAATTTAATTATTTTCTGTTTTTGAATTATGTTGCCGAACTTGTCCGTCCCAGTGCCAAGGGTTTTGATTTTTTATTAGAATAAGATTATTTCTTGATGTGTTCAGAATAGTCAAATATGTAAATAAATTGTTCAGAATAGTTAAATACTTAATAAAAACCTAACGACAAATAATTACAGGTACTGAACTTCGTGCAGGTAATCGCACAATAGATTTTTTTGGAACAAAATACGTTTAATTAACATTTAATTAAAATTATCTTAGGATCGGCCATTTAGTAAGCAAAATTTATTTAATAGTTTTTACAGTAGATACCTTACTGTTTTCTTCTCGAGTATACATGCGCGAAATTTCGAAGAGCCTATGTTTAGAGCTTACTTACGTTGTTACTGGATCAGAATTTGATTATCATTTGCCTTAACGGTGAGGTAAAACATAATGAGGAAACCTGCATACTTGAGAGGGCTCCATAAAGTTTTCGATGGAGTGTGTAGTCTGTCAACCCGCACCTGGCCAAAGTGGTGGACTAAGGCCTAACCCCGGGATGGTGAACCTTTACGTATCAATTTGTCATTTTTCTAAAGAAATGTTTAATGAGGTCATAGACGTGCCATCAAATTATTTTGAATTTGTGATTATTGGGGATTATTGGGTCATATAATACCTACTTCACACTTTTTTTCGTAGTGCATAATGAATTTTGTGATCAGTGACGTGCCCAAAATATTGTGTCGCGTGCCATTGGTTCGCCATCCCTGGCCTTAACCCTTCTCATTCTGAGAAGAGGCCCAGCAGTGGGACACTAATGGGCTGAAGTCACATCACTATTATACTTTAGAATATGGCGCATACAGCACACGTTAAGTACTCCAAGTAATAAAATACACATTAAGCCGTAACTCGTAGAGAATGTAAAATTAAAATCTAAAGTGCTTTTATATTATAATGCGTATGAAATCATTTTGAGATAAGCTGAAAATTTAATTTCAGTAATGTTGTTTACTGCGGCTTTCACGAGATGCATTATAAGTATTAGATTAGATTGTATGTGATACGAATGAAATATTGCAGTTTCATGCTTTTGACGGTAAAGGGCATATTTTTAATATTTAATGGCAATGTGTGGTGCTCATTAAAATATTATTTCATTCTCTACAATTAAATGAATTAATTAGAGGCTCGTGGCTAATTACCAACCGCGCGGATCATACGATTTGCGAGGTTAAGCTGCGCTTGCCGCGGTCAGTAAGTGGATGGATGACTGTTAGTTACACATCGAGGCTCCTCCGTGCCTCGGAGAGCACGTTAAACTGTCAGTCCCGAGTGTCATACGAATACCTATGACAGTCGTTACGAGGAGTCAGAAGCCCGAAAGTCTGACAACCGATCTAACCTATATCTAGTATCGGCATTTCCCAGTAACTGGGTTGCGGAGGTCTGATGGCAGTCGCACCGTGTAAAATACCGGTATTCAGCCGCATCTGGTTAGACTGGAAGCTGACCCCAACATAGCTGGGAGAAGACTAGGCAGATATATAATTAAATTAATTAATGTTGAGTTGCTATAGGTATACTTTACGCACTTGCGATACACCGTGCCAAAATTACGCTGTTGAACTTACAGCGTAATTACGCGTTCAATACTTTTTAAATTACATGCAACAGAATAGGCTGAAACTACTTCGTGTCTTGCCAATATAGAAAAATGTTGCAGGCGTAATCACGCCGCAGTTCGGCTGCTTAATTTCGGCATAGTGTAGCGCTACGCTTATCGTAAACGCAAAGCGATATGTAACTACCTTTTTTTTAAGATTCATACATGATAATTTTTTGCGATCAATAAATTGATTGCTACAGATATTAATGCTTCAAGCTAATCACTCTCTTTCTTCTTTTCGTGTGGTTAGTGACTAACGTGATGACAGAATTTAGCCGCCCGTGGGCCTCTGACTTGGCTTCACACGCCGTCGAGAAATATCTCGCTCCTCGCGATGTTTTCCTTCACCGTTTTTAAGCAAGTGATAATTATAGAAAACGCACATGTATCCCAAAAGTCAGAGGTGCGTGACTTGGGTTCGAACTCGAGACCTATGACTTGGTAGTCAGACGGTTACACTACTAGGTTATTACTGCTCAAGCCAATTGCTGTAACGACTATATTCTTATATCACTTTTCTGTAACTATACGAAAAATTAACGAAATGACCCACAAAATTCTCGATATCTCGCTGAACGCCAAACACATTTGGCAAATATACATTTTTTGCTTATAACACAAATTAACTATGATGCTTTACGTCTTTTGGAAACATTCCAGCGTCGTTTGTGGAGCCACTTATTTCCATTATTGATACACTCTCTCTGATTGATATTTTATTTGTTCGTGTAACAAATATTTCGATTTTTATGTAATAGATATTGATATTCGGCACTTTACTTTCACTTAAAAGGACACACACACGCATATACACACACATACCCACACACACATAACCACACACACACACACATACCCACACACACACACACACACACACACACACACACACACACACACACACACACACCCACACACACACACACACACACATATCCACAAACGCACATATCCACACACACATACACACCCCCTCTTCATAAATACAGGAGTTTAAGTCTTAGTCAACCACGCTAGACTGGTGCGGGTTGGGGGACTACACACACCATCGAGACCTTTTTGGAGCTCTCTCAGGTGTGTAGGTCTCCTCACGATATTTTTCCTTCACCTTTAACGCAAGTTATAACAATATTCTGATCCGCACATGAATTTGAAAAGACAGAAGTATTTACTGGGATCTAACTCAGACCCTTCTGGAATGGAAGGCAATGACAGATTATTTTAAGTAGGACTTGCAGACCCCCAAATGGAGAGTGAGACCAAAGAAAAGATGGATGGATGGATTGTGTAAGGGAGGATATGAAATATGAGGGAGTAAATGATAATGAGACGGCTGACAGGGAAGAATGGAAGAGAAAAACATATTGCGCCGACCACAAGTAACTTGGGACCACGGCAGGAAGATGTTGATTTCAGACCCCCAAAATTATTCTGTTATTACATCACTTATGTGATGCTATCATCACGCCTTACATTCCCCGAAGGGTTAGGCAGAGGTGTTTTAAAACACCCTCGTTTCGCCAGTTATGTTTAAGACTGCGTTCTTGGTCTAGTGGTCGCAAGCGCGACTGCTGAGCATGGGGTCCTGGGTTCGATCCCCAGGTCAGGCAAAGTGTTATTGGGTTTTTCCATTAGGAATTTCTCAGTAGCAGCCTGGAGTCCGGATTTTTGCCCGGTTAATGACAATAGGCTCGCCCCCTATTACATGGGATTCTATTATTCTCTATTTTTAATCGCTGTTATTTTCTTTGATCCACAGAAGATAGACGCCTACAACCACAGCGGTCCATCGCTGCAGACGTCAGCGGTGATCGCGCTGTGTTCCATCGTACTACTCGTGGGAATCCTCATCGGTGCTATCCTTGTTTGGAAGTAAGTAACTTTGATCATATTTTGCACTACAAACTTGTGGCACGTATTCTTAGAAAAATACAATAAGGAGGCTGTTCTAAAATCGGTTATGATAATGACGTTATTCTTCAATTTAAGTCAACCAAGCGAAATCTAGCTGAAGTGTACCTACAAACTTACCGCTGCACTCAAAGACGTTATAATGAAATATTAACTAACGTTTGCTTAAGAGTTTCCAGTATGGATATTATACTGGCCACTGTTAATGAATCATTAGTTAATGACACATTAATCTTTATGAGTGTGGTTGTTAGTTAATTAGTTACAGGTGAAACTAAATAAGCATTTTAAAAAGGAATGGCATTGGTGAAAATTTTTGTAATTTTTTATTGTAGAATATTATTGACACTTTTATATTATCATGTTACCCACAAAAACAGAGGATAAATGGCTTATTATCTGCCCCTTCGAAATGATTCAGAAATAAAATTAAATATTCGTGTATTTATTGTTTATTTTTCTATTCGACTGCTTGTGGATGGTCTTCCAGACCGTTTTTACGTAGCCGGGCAGTTATTGGCAAGACCTGCAGGGTCTCCAACTAATGGGAACGCGTAAAATACTTAACCTAAGCTAACTAGGTACTAAAATCATGACTAAACCATTCATTCTTTATCCAAAATTTCTTCTAAAACAGAGACACCTAACCAGACACCAAAATTATGATTCTACAATTGAAACAGATTTAACCGGAGCGTGTCGACAACGTCTGTGACAGTTTAATCGCCGTTGAAGCCGTCATCACATATGTGGGGAGGCAATGGTTCGGGAAAGTTGATTAGAGTGGCTGTCACCTTAAGATTAAGGCGCAAACTTATTGTATGGAGCGATTGTTAAGCGGATGTGGTAGCGAGTTTTAGACGATAGTAAAGATAGAATTGTTCTTCATTGAATCACGAAACGAGGAGCTCTTTGAATTAGATGTTGTCTAGATCATCCGTAAAAGACGCAAAGGCTATAATCCCATGGTCTTGATAAGAAGAGGTGTAATTTTCGAAATAGAACATTTTTTTTATTTAAATACTATTCGGCGTATAGGGGTATAGGGGAATCCCTCTAATCTCTGTTCCTTGGATTCGTGTGCTCCATCTTAGACCCTATCTGCGGTTACCATCAGGTGAGACTAGGGCCAACCGCGACCAAGTCGTGTTTCCGCGAAGTTAAATCAACTCGAATCTTGATGAGGTAATCATATTTCTTCTTATCGTTCTTCACACTCTAGAGTATTTACTTTTTTCAGTAAAAACAATTGCATACATAAACATAACATCACGCCTGTATTCCCCGAAGAGTAAGACAGAGTTTTATAGTAACATTTCACCGTTATGTTTTAAGTCCCATGTAGTAGGGGGCGAGCCTATTGTCATCAGCCGGGCATAAAGCCAAACTCCGGGTTGAAAACCCGATAACACTTTGTCCGACCTGGAGATCGAACCAAGGACCTCACTATCAGTAGTCGCGGTTACCACCACAAGACCAACGAGAGAGCTAAAACGAGAGAGCTAAAAAAAAGTCAGTAAATTTTTTTATTAAACAGTAGCTGTGTCCTCACGGCTCCGCCCGTAGCCTATGTTACTGAGTGATAATGTAGCTTTCTAACGGCAAAAGAATTTTTGAAATCGGTCCACTAGTTTTTAAGTTTATTCATTACATACAAAAATACAAATCTTTCCTCTTTATAATATTAGTATAGATATCCTCGTCAAAAACTAATTTACGCCCGCGACATCTCCAAAATTAAAAAAATTCAATACTACAATAATTGTCGACGTCACAATATCCTTGTCATCGCATCAGACTGACGGCGGTCGGATTTAGAAACTGGATGCCGTCGAAAAGGTAGCTGTCTTAAATTATGGTGTGTTAATTAGATTTTGAAGCGATTATAGGGGTCATTGGAGCTATATAAATAAAATTGTAAAGGATTGTGTGTTTGTTATTGGATAAAGATGTATTGAAAGGATTATGGTATTGCGATGTGAGAGTTTTATGAAGATATTGGGCGAATATTGATGACTGTTATGTTATAGTCTTGTGCTCGGTTCCTATAAACAAAAACGTATCGTTTTGCTTACCAATGGTAGGAATTTTTATTGCCAAACTCGTAAGCTAGCTACTTCCTAATGGGAGACACTATGCAAAGCTATGAGGTTTTTGCTTCATTATTGGTAAAGATACAAGAGTATCAATTTTATCCATTTTTGTCGACACGTTTGGTGCAGTAGCTGAGCGATCGGCTTTTGCGCTACTGGTCGTGGGTTCGATTCCCGCACGGAACAAATATTTATATGGCCTACAAATAGTTGATTCGGGTCTGGATGTTTGTGCGTGTGAAGATTTGTATCTGTAAAAGCACCCACGATACAGGAGAAATCCTAGAGTGATGCAGTCTTTAAAAAAAAAAACTCTGTAATTACAGGAATCTGCTATTAGTCGATAGTAAGTCAAAAAAAAGTCTCTTTTAGCGGTCTCACAATTTTGGTTTACATTGTATTCGTTTTAGCAGCTTTATAATTGTTGCGTATTTGATCGTGCATAAACTCTTCTCATTCTGAGAAGAAACCCATGCCAGCAATGGGATAGTAGTGAACTGATTATATCTATACTAATATTATAAAGCTGAAGAGTTTGTTTGTTTGTTTGTTTGAACGCGGTAACTCAGGAACTACTGGTTGGAATTGAATAATTATTTTTGTGTTGGATAGTCCATTTATCAAGGAAGGTTATTAAATAGGCTATAAAACATCACGCTACAACCAATAGGAGCGGAGCATAAATAAAAAATGTTACAAAAACGGGAAAAATGTTCACCCGTGCGAAGCCGGGACAGGCCGCTAGTATGTATAGGTATAAAGTACAAATAGTTTCTATCCAACTTCAAATAAGAAAGTTATGAAAATGAGTTTTTTTTTATCGAGGTAGTATCCTCATGGGTATCCCTCGCCCGGGGAAGTCGAGGGTGTCTGCCGGACTCTTACCGGCTAAAAACCTACGGTGTTCCTCCTCCTAACCGTCGGCCGGGGTCGCGAGATTCCCATAAGCATGCACCGCAACTCCGGCAGTTATGCTGCGACCATGTTTTTGTTAGAAATAGTTAACCTAACCTAATATTTTTTCTAACAAAATTGGGGCGTGGTCTACATGTTTATTATGTTGTAATTGATCTTACTATTTACTAAACATGTTTTTGTTAGATTTTGGTCGCATCAAACCCGGTTTTACAATCAAACAATATTTTTACCAAACATTCTCCCAACAATTCTTACTTAAACACAAATTCACTCCTAGCTTCATATAAATATTTCAAATAACACAAGAAAGGAGAAACAATAATAAACGTCCCACTTTCCATGACGGCTTAATTGTCCACCTACACCTATCTCTTTCTCTCACAGCTAGGAAGACAAGGACAGAGGATTTATGCCCACGTAGAACGAAACACGCAATCCTGAAGACCGAGCGAAATCTATCAAATAATGACACAACGGGGAAGTAAACCCGGAATAGATACTAACTGTTATAGCTGTGAGTCGACTGTAAAGGTCTTGTCCTGTGAGTGGAAGCGATACGATACTAGCGATAATTTGGAAGGCGAAAAAATTTTTGAATTTTATATTTTTTATAAAACCTTTTGGTTCTTTTCTAATAAGTCGCGGTAAGACTTGGAGCTATAAATTCAACTTCATGTCTTAAACTCATTAGATAAAAAAATAAGCAAAGATCTTAATGGTTTAAGTAATTATTTTGGTATTGATCACCATTTATTTGCTATAACAGGCGTAAAAATAATAATATAACATAGCATCACGCCTGTATTCCCCGAAGCGTTAGGCAGAGGTGTATAGTAACACCCTCATTTCGCCGTTATATTTAAGTCCCATGTAATAGGAGGCCAACCTAATGCCATCAACCGGGCACAAATCCAAACTCCAGGTTGCTACTGAGGAATTCAACACGGAAAAACCCAATAACACTTTGGCCGACCTAGGGATAGAACCCAGGACCTCACGATCAGCAGTTGCGCTTGGCACCGTTAGACCAACGAGGCAGCTAAATAATAATATTTATGCGTATAAAAAAAAACTGATAGTGGTGTCAATTCTGTTGTTTGACAGGACTAAACGAAACTAAGGGTGTTTGTCTCTTTCTGTTTCAATACAGAGTGTAAACGAAATCATGTAATTCCTTCATATCTCGTGATGTACTGCTGACATAGATTAACACTGCACAGGATACTTTTGGATTCAATAAAACAAAAAATTACAAGAAATAAACATGTGTTCTTACGTGAGGCATTTTAGCGCTCCGAGTTAAAAGACCGCGCGGCGAGTGGGCGGGGAATTCACTCGGGACCCTAAAATGCCTCATGTTAAGAACATAAATTATGTATACTTCATGTAATTTTTTTTATTGAATCCAAAAGTATCGCGTGCAGGGTTAGTCTACGTCAATGTACATCACGAGGTTTGAAAGAATTACATGATTTCGTTTACACCCTGTAGAAAGTGACAGTTACCTTTAGTCTAGTTTAGTATTGTCAAAATGTGCAACAGAATCGCCACCAATATTTATTTTAAAGTTCTATAAAAAAACCTATCTCAAAATCAGACATATTCAAAACAATGTCTTCACATCAACACAACAAATTACTGACACATAACGAAATGAAGCAATCGTAAACCGGAACACATCACCACTATAATACACGTATACATTTGACTGACGCAAATGAGAGGGTGGGCAGGCTCGCAGCGAATCTGTAATCAAGTCACCGCCTTCCGTAGTTAGCTGAGCAGAACTCACTCGGTAGTGTTCGGAATACATCGTGACTGTTCGTTAAACATCGTGTGTTGTTCTTGAGATTGTGAGGCTAATATGGCTCTATCTTCTATAATTTTTTCTATGGTTCTTTTGCTATGCCATCGCGATTTAGATTCAGAGAAACAGACAAATGAATATTAAGGCTAAGTTGCACCAACTAACTATAACTGTTAACTTGCCATATTAATGTCTTTGTTACTGATTTGACAGACATTTTGGTATGGTCACAGTTATAGTTAGTTCGTACAAGTCAGCCTTAGTTTTGATTGTTCAATGTGTAGTATACTTAAACTTTTGCTTCGGAAAACTATTTAGTTTATTTATACTAATATTATAAAGAGGAAAGATTTGTATTTTTGTATTTAACGAATAAACTTAAAAACTACAGGACCGATTTCAAAAACTCTTTTGCCGTTAGAAAGCTACATTATCACTGAGTAACATAGGCTACGGGCGGAGCCGTGAGGACACATCTAGTAAGTCATAAGTTGTGTTCCACTTTATTTTTGGTTGGAGTCCCTTCAGGTCTCGCCAATAACTGTCCTTTACGTAGAAACGGTCCACAAGACAAGCAGTACAGTCTAAAAAAGCACTTTATTTCAATAGAAACCTTTCCTTTGGTTTTAATAATCAGGCTAATAACGAATTCGATAATTTTGAACCTAAAGTGTCTTTCGACGCTTACGAGGACTGACAAAAGTCCCTAATACTAGTACTTAGGTTCATTCTGCCTAGCCTTTTTCCAACTATGTCGGCGTCAGCTGCCAGTTTAACCAGATGCGCCTGAATACCATTATTTTACACGGACCGACTGCCATCAGACCTCCGCAACCCAGTTACTGGACAATCCCGATACCCTAAGGTTAGACTGGTGGTCAGACTTCCAGCTTAGGCTTCTGACTACCCGTAACGATTGTCATAGGTATTCGTATGACACCCGGGACCGAAGGTTTAACGTGGTCTCTTGCTAAGAATGATCGTATTTGGTCAAAATTGGATGTTACTGGATGTTGCTATATGGAAACGATCACCACAACAAAGTTTCAAAATCCACAAACTAGTTCAATAATCAAAATTAACAGCTTCGCATCGCTATCGCCTATCTCTTGCACGTAAGACACTAAAGTATTTCAGAACAATGTGGTGGCAACTGTGTTTATTGTTCATAAATCATGTGGAACGTCAATATTACATGGCTAAATCGGTAGCCCGCGGTTACAGCGCCCTCTGTGTAATCTGAGCGGAAGATAACGTTAGTTCTGCAAGTTAACACGAATTATATTGGTTTGGGTGTGATTTACTGCTATTCTATTGATTTCTGCTGTACTTTTAAATGTTCATGGACTTACTATGATGAAAAAGTTGTTAATTTAATACTCTCTGTTGTGGTCTGAGATGATAGAATCCCTAGTAGAACTGAGTCTGTAATGATTTTACACTAATTAGGTTTTGAAGTGAGCTTTAAGAAGTTGACGACATGATTGGCGCGGTGGCTGGGCGCTTAATACAACCAATGTGTTGCGCGAACAACATAATTATTCTCATAGACGTTAAAAAAAACTGCCTCATTCGTCTAGCGGTGTCAAGCACGACTGCTGATCGTGAGGTCCTGGGTTCAATTCCCAGATCGGGCAAAAGTGTTATTGAGTTTTTCCGTCTTAAATTTCTCAGTAGCAGCCCGGAGTTTGGTTTTGAGCCCGGTTGATGGCAATAGGCTCGCCCACCATTACATGGAACTTAAACATAACGGCGAAATGATGGTGTTACTATACACCTCTGCACAAGCCCCTTTGCGTCCTGACCGAAGGAGTTAGTTTAAAAGTATGTCAGGGTCGGCTTTTAATCTTACCAGATTATTTAGACAGTTGAATTGATCAGTATTTTACGACTAACTGACTGCCTGACCTCCGCAGTCTAACAAATGGCGTAACAGATTGCATGAAAATGCGTTCTGTCTAGCAACAGAATACAAAACGACTCATTTAGCGATGACTCCATTAGATATCTCAATGTCTTCCAAACAATATAACAATTACTTTATAAACAATACAACATAAACTAGCTTAGTTCCAAACAATAGATCATGTCAAGCAACAAACATACGAATATTTTTTACGCTACGCACAACCCTACTACACCAATGCGTGACTAATTATGCCAAAATTACACGTAGCGTTTCCCGCGCGAACGCGGTTGGCCAATTCAAAATTGGCCGGCCAATCAGCGTCGAGGGCGGGCCGTCGCTTGCGCACGTTCTAGACACACTTGTAGCTTTCGGCGTATGAATATTCAAGCTGATTTGTAATTGAAATAAACGCGATTGAGACATCAGACTGTCTTTTTGCGAATTAATGCTGGGAAAAGTTTAATTGTTAAGGGTCTCAAAGAATTTTAAATTAGGAACGCAGGTTTTTAGCGTGGAAATGTTGAGTGAATTTTGTTGGAAATATCTACTTAATTTATTTATTCCATTGTTTTTAAATACAGCTGTTTTTAAATGTAGGTACCAGAAAACTGTTCCCACGACAAACAGAATTAAAAACTTAATTAATAGGTATTAATTAAAATCGTATTCATTTCAATTTAATATAAAAAGCCCTTGTTGAGATAGCCCCAAAATAAAACATACATCGTCAACTTAATAGCGTTATGTTAATGTCATATTAAAATCATATAAGAAGAAAGAAAGAAAGAAAGAAAAAGTATTTATTTTTTCGCCCAAGCGGACGCACACGTATGCTTAAAAATATAAAAATTCTTAAAATTATAACGCACATGTTATTTAAAAAACGTATTAATAAGTTACAAATTGTGAGATGCTTATGGCCAAAAATGCTGTTCAATTTTAAGTTTCCGTTAAGTCTACTGCCGTCTCTGTCAGTCTTAGGCGAAGTGACAGTGACAGCAGTCAGTCAAAGCCCAAAACTCTCCTACTATAAATAAAACTTTGGGATTTAAAAATCAGATCCAACTAAGGTTGCCATCCGTCAGGGTTTCCCCGGATTTGTCCTAGTTTGGGATGGCGTCCGGGCGCGTTCGGGGGGGCACCTACCCAAAAAGTGACCGGATGAAACCCGGACGTTGGTCGCGTTGACATTTTCGTTCGTTTTATATTTTAGCTATACATATAAATTGAAAATTTCTTCGAATAATTTTCTTTTTCAAGTACGTCCCATAAATCCCAAATTTGACCAAATGTCCGGTTATTTAAATCTTTGTCCGGTGTCGGCAATTTAGGTGATGGCAACCCAACATCAAACCTACTGACCTTTTTTTAGGTCATTACCCCACCCAGCCTAGGTCCTGAACCCGCATAAAATATTTTTAAAAAATCTCCAAAAGAAATAAAAAAATACGACAAAAAGCGATCCGTTTCAACGACCCCAAACCTCACTTTAAAACACGAACTTAACAACCCCTTTAAATAGAATTGTGATCTTGAAAAACCCCACAAACTTGTTAGGGGCTCTCTGGCTGGGGCTCTAAGAACAATGCACTATTTACAGCCCTTTGTTTAGAGCCCCCACTCGTCACAAGGACCGGCCTCAGTTATAAAAGCGGAGTACAGTCTAGTGGCTTGCAAAACGTTTATTTTTTAAAGTAAAAAATACTATTAGATGGTTTTATTTTAACAAGCTAAGAGAAAGTAGTCGTTTGCAATTTTATGAAACAAAATAATGTTTTAATTTAATAACTTTTGTTTGACTGCCTTGTTGGTTGTTGCAAGCGCGACTGCTGAGCATGGGGTCCAGAGTTCGATTCCCAGGTATAGCAAAGTGTCATTGGACACTTTGCTATAAGCAGCTCGGAGTCTGGATTTGTGCCCCGTTGATGGCAATAGGCTCGCCGTCTATTACGTAGGACTTAAACATAACTGCCGAAACCCTTCGGGGAATACAAAGCGTGATGTTATATTATGTTCACTTTTGTTAATAAATAATTTGTTCTAGTGTGAGTATACATTTTTCGAGATTGAATCGGAAATTGTTGTTTTCGGACATGGTTTGGTTTGGATATTATAATTATTTCTCCTTAAGATTAATTATGTAGTGTACGGTTAAAAATAATACAAACTGCATCTGCGATAGCTTTAATAGTTAACATTTAATTTTAAAAAAGAATGACTGAAATTAAATATTTAATTTTGATGTTACAAGCACATAACCAGATTCAGCAAACATTGCTCTCAATGCCATTTAAGTAAATGATTTTTATATCTGTAAATAAATCTGTTATAGACACTTTTATAAGTCAATTTAATGTTTTTTTAAGTCTAGACTGATGGCATCGGCATTTCCTATCAGACTAACTCTGAGAAGAAAAGCCGAAAAAAGACTCAGATATCAAGGTCTCTTTTGAAGTCCAGACATTGTGGTATAAAAACTATGCGAGTGTAACAATGTAGGGCAACAAGTCATTGAGTCATGTGAGTGATCCAGTGTAGTCTTTTGAGTCAAAAATTACCAAGTAATAATATCATTACAGTCACACCTCAAAGCCTCTAATGATTAGATGGAGGTGTAATATCGTACACCAGCGTTCAAGCATGAAGTAAGAGGACTCATATTTTATATGAACCAAATAAAACACAACGTAACATAAATTCAGCTCATTAATATACGACTGCCGGGCACGGGCCTCTTCTTAGAATGAGAAGGGTTTTAGCCTTAGTCTACCAAGCTGATCTGGCGTGGATTGGAGGAAAAACATGCCGACTGCCTATTACCTTTTTCCCCAAACCTGGTGGTAATCACCGCAGCCTAAACGTTATAACCGCAAGAGATTTGCTAAGGCGTTCCCAATCCTACAGACAAAGTTGAAAAAGTCTCATGCCAACCAGCACTTTTTCATTCTGAAAAGAGGCTAGCATCGAGAACTTTTGGAGCCCTCTCAATTGTGTAGGTTTCCTCAAGATATTTTCCTTCACCGTTAATGCAAATTCTGATCCGCACATGAATTCGAAAAGTCAAAACTCCGGGTCGGGATCAACCTCAGACCCTCCTACATGGAAGGCAAGCGTTCAACCGCTAGTCTGTCACTGGCAAAAAGGCATAACATCATATAATAACATCACGCTTTGTACAAATCCAGTCTCCGGGTAGCTACTGGGAAATACCTAATGGAAAAACCCAATAATACTTTGGCCGACCTGGGGATCGAACCCAGGACCTCACGATCAGCAGTCGTGCTTGCCACCACTAGACCAACGAGGCATATTGTAGATAATAACAGAATTTCTCATCCAAAACTCTTACAACATGTAAATTATGTATCAAACATTCGAAAAACGTTACATACCCACCCCTGACCCCGTATACCCAGTAGACCATCACGTTTTTTGTGAACAATATCCACATACCATGCAATTCCTAAGCTGCCACGCCCACAACACAAGCCAATTACGTACACTATCTTGATCAAAACCTTGTATAGTCAACGGCTATATTAAGCCTATTGTCTCACTCATTATGGAGAATTGAACGTCGATTTCTAAGTGTAGCTTATTATCGGCCATCTGCATACAATCAAGTATTTGCATAATATCTCAATTCTGTTTTTGTGACTTGTGCTGTTTTGAATAGCTGCGTTGCATTTCACGCACCGTGGTTTGGACACACTGCTTGGTAGTTTAGGCAGCGGAATTATTGGGTGAAGTGTTATGCTTCTCTCGTATAGCTCATGCCGTGGTGAAAAGATTAGCTGAAGTCCAGTCGCGAAGCAGGAAGAATTTCGTACAATGACCTTTGTGCCTAAAACCAATTGTAATCTGTGTTGACGGCGGTCACCGCGTCTGTGCGAGCGCGACGGCAAGATATTTCTGCGCGAGCGACAGAGATAAGTAATTACGTGTCATTGTACGAAATTCGTCCTGCACTGCAACCGCACTTTAGTCAGCAAGGTTGGTAGCGAGGCTGAATGCCCAGGGTGCGCCGGTCGTACTTAAGTATCGTCACTCATGAAGTGTTATTATCTAGATAGCATAATCAGTGCACCACTGCTAGGCACGGGCCGCTTCTCAGAATGAGAACGTTTTAAGCCATAGTCCACCACGCTGGTTTGGTGCGATTTGGCAGACGACACACACCATCAAGTACTAGCCCGTCCAGGGCCGGAATTAGGACGTGTTAAAACTATCCCTGTTCCGGTGAAAGAAAGAGACGCGTGGAAAAGACAGGCAACAGAATCGTGTAGGGGTGAATCTATCATTACAGTTATAGCTAATATCAGGATTGCGAGCATGGTAAATAAGTAAAATATAACCAACATAGACTCTCCACCACTGACAGTAATAGTAAATTTGAGTTAGAGGTTAGCTACAGAAGCTAGTTCACAATATAGTAATTTACACAAGATTAGAAAATAAGACCAAGCTAATTAAATATAAAAGGTCAGACTTCTTCGGCTGTTCGACATAGAATCCTCTGCTCCGTCGAATGACCACTGTTCTTATAACGTCGGATACGTTGATTCATCATGACGACTACCCTCCTTTATCAACATCGTTCAGTGTTACCAGCTACCGACAACATTTATGAATCTGCAATGCAAGTCGTAAAACGCTGCCACATTCTCACAACGGAAGAACTATGATTTTAACACATCATAATACAAAATCACTTTAACCAGTACATCCCAACAATAATTCTGCAAATTGCCGACTTGAAGAACTATCGATACTACCAACAAAGCTCTTTCGTTAGCCAAACTACACGTATCTAAGTCCCAGAACAATGACACGCTATATTCAAAACAGTCAGTTTCTACCACCATTGTGTTCGACAAAACCTTTGATTTTAAAAGTAAACATTTTGTTTTGTTCACAACTTATTTTGGAGGTTGGACGTATAATAAAACCTGATGCAGCTGAATTAAAATTAGGGCTCATGGCTTTTCAACGATCGCGCGGATCATACGATTTGCGAGGTTAAGCAATGTGGATCATTCGTGACACATCAATATCCCTCCGTGCCTGGAGAACATGTTAAACAGTCGGTCCCGAGTGTCATACGAATACCTACGACAGTCATTACGGGTGGTCAAAAGGCCGACAGTCTGACACCTGGCGTAACTTCAGGATATGGGCATTGCCGAGTAACTGGGTCGCGGAGGTCTAATGGTAATCGCTCCGTGTAAAATACTGGTATTCAGCCGCATCTGGTTAGACTGGAAGTTGATCCAAACATGATTGGGAAAAAGCTAAGCAGAACGAACGCAACTGAATGAAAATCTTCAAAGACCACAAAACGACTCCCCTATTTCTCCATCTTGTAACAATTTTCACACAAACAAAACATCAAAAAATAATCTACAAAACACGAGAGACCAAAACAAAAGTTTTTATGAAAATATCAAAAGCAATTTAGAATATTTTCTTAGGAAGTCCAACAGTTGAAGGAACTTCGATTTACCAATTTCCTCTTCGAAACTTTACCGACTTGACAGAACTATGTCGTAATAGTGCTTGGAAAATTGTAACCGTTGTGTTTTATTTCGTCATGTTGGTATTGGTATAGGTAAGTTTTTGAGAAAGTTACACTCTCCTTTGTGGTGGCAGTTTCACGGAGTTTGGCTTGGATCTGCCTGTCCAGACACTTAATTTTTCTAGTGACACCATATTTTGTACCGATTATCTTCTTGGTGATAACTTGTGCTGTTAAGCTGCGCATGCCCCGGTCAGTCCGTGGATGGGTGAATGTTTGTTACACAACGAGTTCCCTCCGTGCCTCGGAGAGCATGGTCGGTCCCGGTTGTCTTAAGAATATTTATGACAGTCGTTAGTCAAAAGCCCGAAAGCCTGACAACCGGTCTAACCTTAGAATGTCGGCATTGCCTAGTTACTGAGTTGCGGAGGTTTGATGGCAATCGCTCCGTGTAAAATACTGGTATTCAGCCGCATCTGGTTTAGACTAGAAGTTGACCCCAAGATAATTGGGAAAAAAGCTAGGAGGAAGATTGGTGATAACTTCTAAGTTCTATCCAAAATTTATAATTCATGGGTACTCTGAAACTGTCATTCATCCATCTAGACAAAATTTATAATTCATGGGTACTCTGAAACTGTCATTCATCCATCTATGAATTTTGTTGTTGTTTCTTTTCCTACATTTAGAAGAGGGCCTATGGCCATTTACCAGAATCAATTACCAATCATAAACCAAAAAGCTGCCAGTCCACTCCGTCCATATAACAAAAAGAACTCGTTCTGCCTAGCCTTTTCCCAACTATATTGGAGTCAGCTTACAGTCTAACCAGATGCGGCTGAATACTACAAGTATTTTACACGTAGCGACTGCCATCAGGCCTCCGCAACCCAGTAATTGGGCAATGCCAATATCTTAAGATTAAACTGGTTATCAGACTTTCGGGCTTCTGACTACCTCTAACGACCGTCATAGGTATTCGTATGACACCCGGGACCGACAGTTTAACGTACTCTCCGAGGCACGGAGTGGTCTCGATGTGTAACGAATGGTCACCCATCCATGAACCGACTGTGGCAAGCAGAGCTTAACCTTGTAAATCATATGAGCCTAATAACAGAAAGAACTATAAAATACATTTAATTATTCCAACACTTAATAGCCCATCTTCCAATTAAACCCTTATAACACAAACAAGGTTAGGGTCCGAGCGAAGGTCCTTTAATCAATTTCAGAGCTTAGTGTATGCCGAGATATGGCTTCTAGGTTTATAATAACCGAATGACATGACACTTGTAAGCTTTTGAGACCTCTGACCTCCTTTGGCTAAACGCTGACAAGTAGTTGACATAGATATTTGAAATGGGAAGGGAAAATCTGATCATTTTAGGCTGGGTTCTTGATTTATTTTTTATGTTACCAGTTTTGACTAATAAACTGCCTCGTTGGTAGTGGTAAGTGCGACTGCTGATCGTGAGAAAAGTTTTATTTGGTTTTTCAGTGTGGAATTCTTCAGTAGCAGCCCAGAGTTTGGTCTTATACCTGGTTGATAGCAATAGGCTTGCCCCCTATTATATGGGACTTAAACAAAACGGTGAAATGAGGGTATTACTATAATAGACCTCTGGCCAACTCTTCGGGGAATACAGGCGTGATGTTACTTAAAATTATATTTTTAAATCTTCTTCTTCTTCCAGCCCTTATCCCACACTAGGTGGGGTCGGCACAACATGAATTTCATAAATCCATGTTGTTAGAGGTTTTGGCTTATTGTTTTATGACCGGCCGCCTGCCTGACGTCAACCCTCCATGGGAATACTCGTTGCGCCGTCGCGCGGGTGATCCAAGGTGCTTGCTGATATTATGCACTGGGTCCCAAAATATTATTATTATTTATTTATATTCACATGAGGTAACTATAATCTATGAACTAAGCCCCACAAAACCGTAGTAGTGGTTTGACTGTGGGGTCGGTGAATCTCTGCACATTCAATTAACGTAGTACTTACAATTATAATTTAGAGGAAGTACCTTAATACATTTCTAAATAATATTTTTTAAATTTATTTTTAAAACTATTTTTGTTCATATCACTCCTTATGTCAGCTGGCAGACCGTTCAATAGATATGGTGTTCGTTTCTTTGGGGTTCTGTCACCATTATAATTAGTGACTCTGGGTACATTGAGTTTGCCAGCAGCCATAGATCGTGTGTTATGATCGTAGATTACATGAGTTAGGTTATGTTCCTGGGTACCATGGTGGTTAAATGCTAAAAGATACTTATATATTATATAAGATATATTATATTCGATATATATATTAAATATTTCTATGAAAAAATAATCAGGGGGATCTAAGCTACCTTAGGTCAGGACTCCAGAGAAGGAAACTCGTACCGTGTCAAGAATCACCGCTTTTAAGTATTTTGTTAATAAAATTGTTGCTATTTTTGTAATTAGATTCTTTGTTTCGTTTAACTGACGGTATCTTTTTTAGCCATTTCGGTTTATCTCGAGACACGCGGCAGTGGGCCCGACAAAGATGGGCAGGTTTTCTTCTCAATCGTTTTAACTTTGATGACTATATATTTATGCTCTACTTAACTTAATGTCCTGTCTTTTTCTTTTCGTGTGGTTATTGACTAACCTGGTGTCAGAGTTTATGCCGCCCATGGGCCTCTGACTTGGCTTCACATGCTGTCGAGAAATATCTTTCAGGCATGCTGGTTTCCTCACGATGTTTTCCTTCACCATTTTTAAGCAAATGATAATTATACAATACGCACATGAATCCGATAAGTCAGAGGAGCCTTGGGTTCGGACTCGAGACCTATGGCTTGGCAGTCCGACTGTCACACCACAAGGTTATCACTGCACTTCACCCAGTATTCAACATCTATACTAATATAATGAAGCTGAAGAGTTTGTTTGTTCGAAAGCGCTAATCTCAGGAACTAATGGTTGGAATTGAAAAAATATTTTTTGTTGGATAGTCCATTTATCGAGGAAGGTTATATAACATCACGCTACGACCAATAGGAGCGGAGCATAATTTTTTTTTTTTGCAAAAACGAGAAAAATGTCCATCCGTGCGAAGCCGGGACGGGCCGCTAGTCCTTACTAATCCTTACTTCCTTACTAATATTATAAACGCGAAAGTTTGTATGTATGGATGGATGTATGGATGTTTGTTACTCTTTCACGCAAAAACGGCCTAACGGATTTGGATAAGATTTGGCACACAGATAGAATATGCCCTGGATTAACACATAGGATACTTTTTATCCGGGTACATCAAGTAGTTCCCCTAGGATGCGGGTGAAACCGCAGGTAATAGTCTAGTCTTCTATAAACAGTCCATTACCTTTCACAATATACGGTAAAAATTCTCTATATTGAATTTAAAAAAGGAACCCACATTACCTACGTCTGCCCAAACATTGTCTCCATTCTCGAAAACTAAATCCCATTTTCAGTACTTTTAAAAGCGTTATACCCGTGTGAGAATTTTCCGTCGCAAAATTCTACTTTTGAAGCGACATCCAGTGCAAATATTCACCTCGACTAATACACTTAACGAAGTCTCTTTGCTAACCCTAGAACAAGCGTTGCTACTTTAAACTCCATACTCGGCTAAGTGCCTACGGACTACGTTGTCAGTATCACGCAAGTAACTAAACTGTAACTTAATCTTCTTTTGTTTAAGCCCCGACTCAGTTGAACGCTTCCAACCCTCTGTAGGGAATTTTGACACCTCTTGTTCACCAATTATGTGTCTGAATTTGATGGCGGTTGGTTGTAATTTGATAGAGATTTCGACTGTCATAATTTGACGTTTTGTTACTTCTAGTTTTTTATCCTTCGATCAAATTGCAAAGTTTAAAAAAGACGTAAACGTCATAGTATCCAAGTCATAATATTTTGTTTTTGTTGACTTTTATGGTTATTCTTTGATTATTATTTTATTTTATTTGAATTTGTTTAAGCCCCGACTCAGTTGAACGCTTCCAACCCTCTGTAGGGAATTTTGACACCTCTTGTTCACCAATTATGTGTCTGAATTTGATGGCGGTTGGTTGTAATTTGATAGAGATTTCGACTGTCATAATTTGACGTTTTGTTACTTCTAGTTTTATATCCTTCGATCAAATTGCAATGTTTAAAAAAGACGTAAACGTCATAGTATCCAAGTCATAATATTTTGTTTTTGTTGACTTTTATGGTTATTCTTTGATTATTATTTTATTTGAATTTGTTTATAATTAATTTGTACTATTTTTATTATTTTGTATTACTCTGTACCCTTATTGTTTTGATTTTAAATTTTGTTTCCCTTTCTATGATTTTCGTATATTGTATTTTAATTAATTTTAATTTCTTCCTTATCAAACTTGTTGTACCTACCTAGTTAGTAAGTGAATGATGTGGTCGCCTATAATTGGAAGCGCATATTTGTATTGTTCGTGTTCAAGTTAACATGCATGTAATTGTGTGGCCTCTGTTGGCGATCCAATAAATAAATAAATCAACAATAGTACTAGATTTCCGATGAGTGCATCAAAAACTGCCAGAAAATAAGACCACAAATAATGATGTGGTCTTATTTTGCAACATAGTTTTTTCACACTTATTGCATAGAAATTATGTTTTATTTAGCCATAAATTATTTTGTTCTTATTTTAAAAACTAGCGGCCCGTCCCGGCTTCCTACGGGTGGACATTTTTCTCGTTTTTGCAACATTTTTCATGTATGCTCTGCGCCTATTGGTCGTAGCGTGATGTTATATAACCTATATAGTACGTAGCGTGATGTTATATACCTTTCTCGGTAAATGGACTATTCAACACAAAAAGATTTTATCAATTCCAACCAGTAGTTCCTGAGATTAGCGCGTTCAAACAAACAAACAAACTTCAGATTTATAATATTAGTATAGATACATTTACTTTACAATTGAAGTAATAAGTATATTGCAAACGATAATAAACTTTATGATTGAGTGTTAAGGTTTATAATCAATTAATCAACTTATATGCAATCGCGGCTACTTGAGCGATGTGTTTTTGTTCCTAATCCTTAATCTAGTGCTATAATTGTTGATCGTAGTTTATATCTAAGCCCCGGATAAAATCGCACGTTTTAAATTTCATTCATTTTATGTAATTTTGTAAATGTATACAAATTTAACGTTGAGCTCGTAATTATAAATAGAATTAATATTGTAACCCTTGGAGAGGGAAGTTAAATATGTGCAGCATTAATCTTCCTGATTACTCAAGTAGTTTATTAAACCAGTTGGCAATAAAAACTGTATATTTACGAGCTACTAAGTCCATTAGTGTGGCTGGAAAAGATCTACATACCATTCCTTAACGACTTCATTAATTTATTATTCTGAATTACAGCTTCTATCCTTATAACCTTTCTAAAAAAACTGTGTATCTGTCGTTTTCAGTACTTTATTAGCAGCGATAGCCTAGTAGTGTGACCGTCGGACGGCCAAGTGATAGGTCTCGAATTCGAACCCAAAGCACGCACCTCTGACTTTACGGATTCATGTGCGTAGGTATTGTATCATTATCGGTTGTATAAACCGGCATGCCTAAACGATATTTCTTGATGGCATGTGAAGTCAAGTCAGGGGCCCATGGGCGGCATAAACTCTGATACCAGGTTAGTCACTAAACACACGAAAAAAAAACTACTTATTGCAAAACTCTTCTTCTTAGCCTTTTCCCAACTATGTTTGAGGTCAGCTCCCAATCTAACCAGATAAGGCTGAATATCAATACTTTACACGGAGCGTCTGCCATCAGACCTCCGCAGCCCATTAACTAGGCAATGCCGATATCCTAAAATTGCTCGCTTATTGTAAAACTAATTTACAAAAATAACAACATCGAATTTTCTCACGGCGAAATCCAAAAAGAATGCATTTAACATTTGATAGCAATGACGTGTCAAATTTCCAACACTTTCCATTGACACGTAATAACGCTCATCTAAAGGCACTCTCACACCTCACAGGCGCCACCTCATGTCTGTTCAGTGAACTGTTATCAATGGATGATGCTCTAATTGGACCCCCATCAATGTTGGGACACTACCTGATGGGATTTCATGGTGTCAGGAGATAAGATTTGTTAACATGTAACACTAGTAGATAGTGTATAAATCTTTGTCCAAACGAAGGGTTTATAATAGTATGTACCACCTACAGTTTGTCGATTATCGCTTTTACTTTACATTGGTAGCAAAAGGCTGGTTGAACACCAAATAAATGCTTCAGTTAAAAAAGTAACCAGAGAATTTATGTTGATACTGCCTCGTCGGTCTAGTGGTGGCAAACGCGACTGCTGATCGTGAGCTCCTGGGTTTGTTACTGGGTTTTTCCATTAGGATTTTTTCAGTAGCAGCCTGGAGTCTGGATTTGAGCCCGGTTAATGGCAATAGGCTCGCCCCCTATTAGATGGGACTTAAACGTAACTGGCGAAACGAGGGAGTACTAAAAACACCTGCCGAATCCTTTGGGGGATACAAGGCGTGATGTGTAGATTTAGTTTGTGCATTAAAATAGCTACAGAAATAATTTAACTATTGATGTTAGTATAAGATGCCATACTCAAGGAGAAAGCACGAGGCTACTGCTAACTTACTCCTTTGTGTGGTTACTTTGACGTAAATCTAATTACATCAAGGTGCGCTGTAGGTAGGAGTGTAACCACACCTTTATACTTAGATAAGTACCTCGGCTTCATACTAAATTAATATCTATACTAATATTATAAAGCTGAAGAGTTTGTTTGTTTGTTTGAACGCGCTAATCTCAGGAACTACTGATTGGAATTGAAAAAATATTTTTGTGTTGGATAGTACATTTATCGAGGAAGGTTATAGTTATATATAACATCACGAAACGACTAATAGGAGCGGAGCATAAATGAAAAATGTTGTAACAACGGGAAAAATGTCCACCCGTGCGAAGCCGGGACGGCCTGCTAATGATTAAATAAAAACAAGATCTCTTGTATATCAGACCTATAGTGGATAACCTAGCGGTTGAACGCTAGCCTTCGATGCAGGAAGGTATGAGTTCGATCCCGGTCTGCACCACTGACTTTTCGAATTCATGTGCGGATCAGAATTTAATTATCACTTACGTTAACGATGAAGGAAAACATTGTGAGTAAACCTGCACATCGAGGGCTCCGAAAAGTTCTCAATGGTGTGTGTAGCCCGCCAACTCGCACCAGGCCAGCGTGGTGGACTAAGGCCTAAATCCTTCTGACTCTGAGAAGAGGCCCGTGCCCAGTGAAACAGTAATGGGCTGATTGCATAATCTGAGCTTGCATGATGATGAATCTGATTGCATGGCTGAGCGTATTGCATAATACGCTCAGCCTACTATCCAGAGGTGCATCTAAACACCCGCCTTTTCGCCTTCTAATACATACAAAATAAACGGTGTAAATAGACCCTTAACGAAGCCGAAAAGCACTTATTCTCCACGTCATTGCGATATTTTTTTTGTTCTGAATAGTTAAGGACATCCGAAATGTATACCAAAACTTGAATTTTTGCAATGCACGATAAAGCGCGCCATGTCTTGCCGAATATTCGGCCGAATGTTCGGTTCGGTAAACTTTTAACCGAACATTCGGCCGAATATTCGTATTCGGTGAAACCCTTATTCGGCCCATCACTACTTTTTTATTATAATTGTTAAAATAGTACATTTTGTTAATAAAAATACAGTCCACTTATTTTAATACGTTTAGTGTGTTTCATTGAGTCAAACCGCTAAACAATAATAACCTCTATTTCGAAGTCAGTTATCAAGTAATTACTTGTTGGTTAAGACATCTTAAATTAGAAGAGCCCATAGAGACTGGACGGAAATAATAATTTATGAACGAATTATTACCATTACAATAACGATAAGGAAAACGGTGTAGAAATGAAAAAAAACCCGAATGTTAAGTTTACGTGGCCAAAAAAATGTTTTTACCACGATATTATCAAAAAATTAAAAAAAAACACGTGACAGGCAGATTACGTCATTTCACGCGTCAAGCGTCACGGATCACACCTGTCACGCAACGACCACGTCCTTACGAATAGAGGTGTACGTCCATCAACTTCATAACACGTCGTTTAGAGTTAGTGACGTGTCAGTACACCGACCGAGTAACGTAACACCTGCGGTTATCGACAAAACGCTAAGTCTATATCGATTTGGCAGTAGTGTTGGGAGATTAGGATAGTGTAAACTTTGACAAAGTTGGTGTTCTTTACGTAATCCGATTATATGTAAGCTACTTGGTAGCTTATGTTTACGCCTGTCTTACTTATTAATTTTCGTGTTTTGCCTATACAAAGTTAGTCGGAAAGGGGGTACTAAGCCGCGGGCCACTTAAAGTATCACTGATGACTATTTTAAAGCAAGTGTTAAAATTTCAAAATTCGATAACTTTTATTTGCATGTAAAAATATTTTTATTTTAGTTTAAAAAAAAAAACATACCTGCTTTAGTTATGAATTCAGATAATTAATTTTCTAATCCGTGAGCCCAAATATGACTTAAATTGTAAAAACAGCTGATCATACCTATGGACAGATAGATTTTAGCATATTTTTTACGAAATCTTTGAAAAGCTATTTCTCTTAAACTATCGAGTTTTGGGGAAAGTTGTAGAACAAAAGTTATCCCTTATAATGGGTACTTTAACACCCTTTCGGCTTAGTACCCCTTTCCGACTAACCTTGTATAACTTAAAAGGTTTTAGTGCGAATAAGAATGTTTGTAATGAAAATCCTATTGGTTTAATCAAGAGGTAGAAACCGATGAAAAATGTAGCTATCCCCTTTTATATAAAAAAAAAACAAAAAAACCATAACTTCATAACTGCCTCGTTGGTCTAGTGGTGGCAAGCACGACTGCTGATCGTGAGGTCCTGGGTTCAATCCCCAGGTCGGGCAAAATGTTAGAGGTTTTCCATGTGGAATTCCTAAGTAGCAGCCCGGAGCTTGGATTTGTGCCCGGTTGATGGCAATAGGCTCGCCTCACTACATGGGCCTTAAATATAATGGCGAAATAAGGATGTTACTATACACCTCTGCCCTACCCTTCGGGGAATACAAGCGTGATGTTATGTTTTGTTCTTTTAAAATAACCGTATAAGATATTTATATTAAAAGTAACTTTTTTACAAAAACATATGAATTCTTCGTTTAATACATACATTAAACACATCACTAAAAAGTCAGGCCTCATTCTAATATTCATGATCTAAAAAACAAACTCTAAAAACATTTTGCATGTACAAAATGTTTAAAAACGTTCATTTTGTGATATAAAAGAGATATAAAATTTAATATCGCAAATGGCTATGTTCAATATTTTTTTCTGATAATATTTTTATTATTATACAACGTTTATTTTTATCTAACCCGTTTAGGTAACCTAAATGGAAAATATATTAAATATTGATGATTTTGTTTATCAAAGACATATATTCAAGTCTTCAAAGCTAAATACGTTGTCTGTCTGTCAAAAACAGATAAAACTCGTATATACTTACTTGAAATACAAAACTTAAAAGTGCGTTTTCGTCTTATCACGTCTCTTGAGGTGACTTCAAAATATTTCTTTTTTAATTCTCTGTTGTTTATTTTGTAAAAGATAATAGACTTTTAAAGCGTTTTGGAGGTATGTTAAGAATTTATTTTAGAAAAAAAGTGGTATTATAATAAACATTACTTATATTAATAATATAACATCGCACCTGTATTCACTGAAGGGTTGAGCAGAGGTGTGCAACTCACTCATTTCGCCGTTATACAAGGTTAGTCGGAAAGGGAGGCACTTAAAGTATCACTGATGACTATTTAAAAGCAAGTGTTAAAATTTCAAAATTCAATATTTTTTATTTGCGTGCAATAAGATGTTTATAACAGTTTTTTCAAAAAAAATCATACCTGCTTTAGTTATGAATTCAGAAAATGGAGTTTCTAATCTGTGACCCCAAATATGACGTAAAATGTAAACACAGCTGATCATAGCTGAGGATAGATAGAATTTAGCGTATTTTTCATGAACTCTTTAAACAGCTATTTCTCTTGAACTATTGACTTCTGGGGAAAGTTGTAGAACAAAAGTTATCCATTATTATGGGTACTTTAACACCCTTTCGGCTTAGTACCCCCTTTCCGACTAATCTTGTATTAATAGCGTAACATAACATCACTCCTGTATTCCCCGAAGGGTTGGCCAGAGGTGTGCAACTCACTCATTTCGCCGTTATACCGTAATAGGGGGCTAACGTAATGCCATCAACCAGGCACAAATCCAAACTCCGGGCTACTACTGAGGAATTCCACACGGAAAAACCCAATATAGTGCTTTAAGGTAATAACGAACATGGGAATATTCCGAAAATTGCAAATTGCTACTAAACAGTATACGGGCGCGCGAGGCCGCGTCAAAACCAGCAAGGAGTTTCTAACTTCTTATAAGATTTTCTTCTTATTGGAATAAAATAAGTTTATACATTCTGGTATTGTTAGAAAGGAAATATAATCTAGTTTATTTTAATATTGTTAAAATGGATATAAAGTTAAGAGTTATCCATCAAAAATTTCCAATTTTCAAATTTTTCCAATTTTCCATCACTGTTTTTCAAGTTAATCTTTTTTTTTTGAGTTTCAAATTATAATTATATCTCTTGGTTTATAGATAAGTATGTTCCTTAATTATTCAGCTTTATATCTGTATTTTTTATTTTGATATAGCACTTGTAGTTTGCGTACGTCAGGTGTTTTTATCGCTAAGGTCAGAAGGGGTCAAATAACATAAACAAGACCGCGCGGTCCGTGGCGGTTGGCTGAAATTCGGCGGCGGGGGCCGGGCGGTTGAGTGGCTAAACCAGGAAATATTTTTTGCTGTGGCAACTTTGCATAACATTGCATCACATTCTAGCATTATTACGTTGACAGAGCAAAAAAATATTGCCTGGTTTAGTAAAAACTCGTAATTTTCGAAACATTCCCATGTTCGTGTTTACCCTAAAGATAACACTTTGAGCGACTTGGGGATCGAACCCAGGACCTTACGATCAGCAATCGCGCTTATCACCACCAGAACAACGAGGCAGTATACTTAATATTAATGTCGTATCTTTATAAAATAATAAAGAAATCGAACGTAAGCCTGATAATTAATATTATGAGCTAATCACTACTTATTTAAGCAAGGGATTTTAATAAATCTATCCCATTAAGCCGTTTCCTCTTACATTACGTAAAATTCAAAAAACCAGTTCACATTTCCTACTGTTTTTTTATAAATATTCATAAAATCCGTCTACTTTTTTAGTAGCAGACTAAAGAGGAACAAAAACAAACATTCCTAATCGATTAAAATCAAATTCGAATAACCTAATCGATTCCCATAAATCCGGCTAATCGGAACGGAATTAAACAATCGATTAGAATAGAGCATATTAATTACAGTCTATTCACCGATATCGATAGAATCGCGACATGAAATCAAATTATTTGTATTTACTGGTAACTGTCGGTCGGTATTAACAAGATTTATTTTATAGACTTTATCGATGGGCGACAGAAAGTTTCCTTTTCCACCACTAGTTTGTATAAGTCATATGTCAATGTGGAAGTTCAATGTATTACCCACTTTATCTAGATGATTATAGAGATTACTTTGGATTAATGTATTAAGGAAGCTAGAATAGTTTTATCTTTAAAAAATGAGATAACAGATAAGGTATGCGACGTGGATTTCGTTGGCCGTGCTATAGTCTGGGTGCATTGAATTGGCCACTGTTTAAAAATGAGAAAAATAAAATAAAACTCAGTTGGCACTCGTCCAAAAGTGTGTAGTTTTAACACAGAATGCCTACTTACATTGTTTTGATATTTTTTGGTCTTACATTTTACGCAAAAGAGATCACTATAACGATATGAATGCTGCTTGTATGGATCTGTAACAGTCATGACTGCTTAACACAATAGGAACCATAATTTAAGATGATTTTATATACTCACTCATACGTCCTCTTACTAAGGTGCTCGTGACTAATTACCAACTACGCGATTCATACGATTTGCGAGATTAAGCTGCGCATGCCGCGGTCAGTCCGTGGACGAGTGACCGTTCGTTACACATCGAGACCCCTCCGTGCCTCGGAGAGCACGTTAAAAACAGTCGAACCTGTGTGTCATACGAATACCTATGACAGTCATTACGGGAAGTCAGAAACCCGAAAGTCTGAACATTGGTCTAACCTTAGGATATTGGCATTACCCAGTAACTGGATTGCAGAGATCTGATGGCAGTCGCTCCGTGTAATATACTGGTATTCAGCCGCATCTGCTTAGACTGGAAGCTGACTCAAACATAGTTGGGAAAAGGCTAGGTAGAACAATGTTTCCTTACTAGATAAGAAAAGAATCACAATGTTTATTAAAGATAGTAACAAAGAGTATCTACCAACCATTATCCAAAAAAAATATCTTCAGTGGCCACTTTAAAACTCGCCGACTACAATATCCGCGGGTCGCATCCACCAGTGGGTGGTCGCGACACGACTTGTCGAGTGTCGGCCGCGTCTTTGTCGCACCGACATGTCGCATGCAACCGACGCCATTTGTACACGAAAAAGAACCGAGTTTTACGGATTAAGTAAAGTTTATTGTTTGGATTTTAATTTTACGACTTTTTGAGCGGTTTAGGGATGTAAACGTAAACTAATCCGAAAAGAGTTTATTAAGATTGATTGTGTTTACGTAATTACTCTTTCTGTAAAACCCTATTCATTCCTCTACAGTTCTCAGTACATTGTGTGTCTATTAACCAAATACTTAAACGATACGTACTCAATTTAAGTGGCGGACCCTTTATAAGGCAAAGGGAATATATTTCCCACCAATTTTTTTGGAAGATGTCGCGAAAGCCTCGTTGTTGTATTTTTATTTTTAAACCTAGCAATTTTTTTTTTGTTTTACTATTTTCTGTAATCTATACTTCTATATCTATACTTATTTATAATGAGGTAAGATTTGTATTTTAGGATTTTATATGTAACGAATAAACTTAAAAACTAGGTACTGGACCGATTTCTAAAATTATTTTGCCGTTAGAAAGCTACCTTATCACTGAGTAACATAGGCTACGGGCGGAGCCGTGAGGACACAGCTAGTAGTTAATAAAAACAAATAGGTAACTACATAAAATACGAACTATATTTTTATTATTTATAAAAAAATGCCAACTTGTTTGTTATTTTCTTTTCTTAAAACCTTCTGCCCGTTAAAGGGTTAAGTCTCGTGCTGTCACTGTCACTCTAAGGCGAAATGACAGTGACGACACGAACTTAACGGCAACTTGAAATTCAGTAGCGTTTGAATATTCGGCCATATAATTATTAAACAATTGTTAAATCAAACTATAACAATCAATTGGTTAACTAACACACTAACACGTTTGGTGCAGTGGCTGAGCGATTGGCTTCTGCGCTACGAGTTGTGGGTTCGATTCCCGCACGGAAAAAATATTTGTATAGCCTGCAAATGGTTGTTCCGGGTCTGGATGTTTGTGCGTGTGAAGATTTGTGTCTGTAAACGCACCCACGATACAGGAGAAATCCTAGTGTGGGGAAACGTTATTATTAAAAAATAAATTTTAATTAGTAGGTACTTAAATGAAACTTTGTCAACACGGGTCGAGTAACTTTTAAGTCTTGTAAATGAGGCCTTATATATTCCTAAAGCTCAGAGCTTGTAAATAAAACAGTCTTTAGCTGTTATATACAATATTGTCAAGATGTTAAAATATAAATTACTTATGTTTGTTACTCATTAAATTGTAATAAATAAATAATTTTGCTACCTCAAACCTTTCCAAAAGTAGATAAATATAATTACGAGAAGAGCAAACAAAAATATAAAAATTTATTCCTCATAATCGACTTAAATATTATACCAACTTGTGATATTAATACCAACAATAAAACCGTACTTCCTCCACTCATAATTCAAAAGAATATAATATTTGTTAAGACTAATACCATCTTCGAATAACAAAGCAAATATCAACAAAAAACATAAGTACCTAACCGCAAAAAAACCAACCAATACGCCATTTTTTCTGCAACATCTCAATCAAGTGGACCGTACTTTATTCCAATTATACCAATTATTCCAATCATAAGCACCCTACGATTAGTCCCTCGAATAATAAAATCAACCGTACTTTTTAAACCGCTACCTGATATTAGAGATCCGTAAAAACGAAAGAAAATTAAAACACACATACCTACATATTAACATCTCGCATGTATTTCCCGAAGGGTTGGGCAGATGTGTATAATAACACCTTCACTTCGCCGTTATGCTTAAGTCCCATGTAATAGGGGGCAAGCCTGTTGTCATCAACCGGGCACAAATCCAAACTCCGGGCTGCTACTGAAGAATTCTACACAGAAAAACCCAATAACACAAAAATAAAAAATTAGGATATTATACGTCACATCCGATCATCAGTCATCGTTCGGCATTTTGCTGTGGCATATGCATAGAGCGGAGCCACATTACTGGTGTACAGCGACAGCCGACGTTGACACAATGACATCGACGGATGGAGCCAAAAGTAATTAAAAATAAATAAATAACTAGAATAAAATACCATACATAATGCAATGCCTACGGAAGCATTCGAATATTTAAGTATGTCTAAGGGCCATGCCACATCTGACGGTAGATACGTCGGCGATCGTCCGTCCCGTAATTTACTCGAGGAATTTTAGTAACGCATCATCCGTCAAATGTTTACGGTGTGAGATGTTTGTATCGACGCTCGGCAGTGAAAACCTCGTAAATAAAATTTTCTTCAGAAGTGTTTTATTTGTTCTTTAGATTGATTAACTCGTCATACACGTACTAGTTCAACAAACTTTCAATTCAAATACTTCTAAGCTGTCTATGACGTACGATGACAAACTTGTATTAACATTTGACCGGCCATTTTTTTTGCAGTAGATTGTAATTTGTACCGCATTAAAAAAAATACACATACCTACGTGATTTTCACTGCCGACCGACGGTATGGAATTATGTGTACCGGAGGAAGATAGGCGACGTATCTTCCGTCAGATGTGACTTGGCCCTTATAATGTAACCCTGCGGAACCCATATTATTATGTAGTCGCGTACGCACACTTTGTCAAGTTCTTTCCTCAAATATTGGAACATCTGCTTTGAGTGAAGTTAGCGTATCTAATATGTTTATAATAAGTTCCTTTTCTTTAATAATTGAAAGCAATGGCGGAACCGGTGTGGAACTAATGTTCTGTTGATAATATGTATATTGCTGCGGATATTTGGAATATCATAGGATTATTATTTATAATTAAAATACCTACATTATATTAGGTACAAGACTGTATAAACACTATAGTGCCATGTGTGACGAAGATGTAAACATAAGAAGTCATAAGAAAATAGTCGATGGATTACAATAAATATTTTATGTACTCTAAAGTTAATCAAATGACCTGCCTCGTTGGTCTAGATGTGGCAAGCGTGACTGCTGATCGTGAGGTCCTGGTTTCCCCAAGTCGGGCAAAGTGTTATTGGGTTGTTCCGTGTAGAATTCGTCAGTAGCAGCCCGGATTTTGGGTTCGTGCCCGGCTGATGGCAATAGGCCCCATATTGCATGGGAATTAAACATAACGGCGAAATGAGGGTGTTACTATACACCTCTGCCTAACCGTTCGGGGAATACAAGCGTGATGTTATGTCTAAAGTCAATCATAAATAAACATAATATGAAAACAAAGTATTTAAATTGGTTGATTAATGCCCAGTTCCTATTAGCAAAAACGAATCGTTTTGCTTACCAATGGTAGCTTTATTTATTGCAAACTGGGCATATGAATAGATTTGTAAGCAAATTTTACGTGTGATAACTACTTCCATATGGGAGGGTCTACTACGCAACGACATGAGGTCTTTGCTTCATTAGAGGTAAAGAATCTACAAGAGTCTCAATTATAACCAATAACGCTTCGTAAATTATAGGAATCGACCATTATAGAATTAAATAATACCTCATTTTTATTTCATTAGAATTAAGTATTCATAAGACTATCAGTCTGGAGTCCTTTAATATTTGCATCTACTCATTTCAATTTAGATTTTAACCTTTCACTAAATAATTACAAGCTAATCATAAGGCTGGACATCCACCAGAGCTGTGCGAGGAAAATATGCGGTGCGAAAATGTGTAGCGAGGATGTGAAACGGTGTGACCCTTTCCACCAGAGCTGTGCGAGGAATGCGTAATGTGTAATGCGTAATGTGTTAATGTGTACAAATGTGGCGGGATCGGTACACATTCCTCGCAACACTTTCTTAGCAACACATTCCTTGCAACACATTCCTCGCAACACATTTCTCGCTTGTTTTGTATGAAAAAAAAACCTCACACTGCTAGACCCATATCCACCAGAGCTGCGCAGAGCGAAGCTAGGTAAATGAAGTGATTCTATTGGTGCTTACAAAACACATTCCTCGCTACGCAGCTTATCACAGCTCTGGTGTATGCTCAGCCTAAGAATCTTCTCTAATTAGATTTAAAAGTCAATTGCTTTTGCAATACATTAATCCTAATTCAATCAATTCTGTGTAAGTGGTCTATCTTAAGTTTATTCCAAATAATTGAATATTGGATTGTAATATACAATTATTTAGAATGGCTTTAAAAGGTTATTTTAGACATATATTGCTCCTAACTTTATTAAAATATAACTTAACATAACATCGCGCCTGTATTCCCCGAAGGGTTAGGCAGAGGTGTATAGTAACACCCTCATTTCGCCGTTATGTTTAAGTCCCATGTAATAGGGGGCGAGCCTATTGCCATCAACCGGGCACAAATCTAAGCTCCGGGCTGCTACTGAGGCATGCCACACGGAAATCCCCAATAACACTGCCCGACCTGGGGATCGAACCCAGAACCTCACGATCAGCAGTCACGCTTGCCAACACTGGTGGTTTTTCCTTGTGGAATTCCTCAGTAGCAGCCCGAAGTTTAAATTTGTGCCCGGTTGATGGCCATAAACTCGACCCCTATTACATGGGACTTAAACATAACGGCGAGATAAGGGTGGTACCTACTATACACCTCTGCCCAACCCTTTGGGGAATACAGGCATGATGTTATGTTATGATACTTTTTATCCAAGTACGTGAAGTATTACTACTAAGATACGAGTGAATCTGCGGGCAACAGCTAGTCCTTACTGATATTATAAACGCGAAAGTTTGTATGCATGGATGTATGGATGGATGTATGGATGTTTGTTACTCTTTCACGCAAAAACGGCTGAACGGATTTAGATGAGATTTGGCACACAGATAGACTATGCCCTAGATTAACACATAGTTTTTATCCGGGTACATCAAGTAGTTCCAGTAGGATGCGGTTGAAACCGCGGGTAATAGTCTAGTATTGTTATAAGCAGACAGTAGGACGCTACTGCCTATCCTCTTAGCGTAGATAAGTCACTTTTTACACCACCCACGGTTTGACAGGGAGTGATATTAATATTTGTACCGCAAAATATAATATTGTACTTTAGACGTATATTAATAGAGATCTTTTGTGATACCACCACACAATAAAACTCGCAGCCGCTGTCGCGTTATCATTTTGGATAATCTTGGTTATGTAAAATAATTGAGTTTTTGATGGTACTAAATTCGTTTCGGCTGCATCCGGGTCAATATTGTTGTTGATCTTTAATTGATAAAGAGTAATTTCATCCTTATGAATAAATAACTAGCGACCCGCCCCGGCTTCGCACGGGTGGACATTTTTCCCGTTTGTGCAACATTTTTCATTTATGCTCCACTCCTATTAGTCATAGCGTGTTGTTATATTCCCTATAACCTTCCTCGATAAATGGACTATCCAACACAAAAATAATTTTTCAATTTTAACCAGTAGTTCCCGAGATTAGCGCGTTCAAACAAACAAACTCTTCAGCTTTATAATATTAGTATAGATTAGATTTTGGTATCAATGAAATTCGTTTATAATTGAATGTAAAATAGTCTTCTCTTCTTTTCATGTGGTTAGTGACTAACCTGGTGTCAGAGTTTATGCCGCCCATGGGCCTCTGACTTGGCTTCACATGCCGTCGAGAAATATCCCTCAGGCAGGTTTCCTCACGATGTTTTCCTTCACCGTTTTTTTAAGCACATGATAATTATATAATACGCACACGAATCAGAAAATTCGGAGGTGCGTGCCTTGGGTTCGAACTCAAGACTTATGACTCGTCAGTCCGAAGGTCACACCACCAAACTATCACTGCTAAAATAGTAGACATGCTTTGAGGACAAAAAAAACTCTTATGTTCTGTGCATACCTTAATTTTTCTAAAGGTTGTAAAATTCACACACCAGTCAGTCCATGTAAACCAAATAATTTGTAATATCATATTGCACTGGTTGCAACGTATGCGCGGTTCACCTTCTTTTTTTATTTGTTTTTTTTTATGTCTGCCGGAATCTTACCGGCTAAAAACCAACGGTGTTCCTCCTCCTGACCGTTCGGCCGGGGTCGCGGGATTTGCAAAAGCATGCAACGCAACCCCGGATGCGCAGATTCACCTACAAAAAAACTTTGATTAAGCAATCGTATACTCGAAAAATGTACTAGAATTTTAGGTAAATAGTAGTTTAAACAGAATTAATGTTGGCGAACACCTTTAACCTGAGGAATAAGTTCTGACAGGTTTTGTATAGAAAATCTGTCTGCAGTCCACTGTTGGACATGGTCAAATAACTGCTAACCGAATATGTTTCTTTCACAGACACAAACGGAAAGTCACCAACCTTTTCCCGTCGAAATCATCAGCCCCCACGCAGAGCAGCGGCTCTCAGCGCAGGGCACCACCTCCAGCACCCTTATACGAAGACCTACAGGACCTGCCTAGGAGGCCGCCCTTACCACATAGACCAGAACTGGAACCACAGTTGGAGGTAAGATTTTTTAAACACCATCATCTTTTGATATGAATTCTTGTATGCCTTTGAAATACGCAACAGATTTAGTTTTCCAACAAATATCTAAAAATTCCAAATTAAGATAGACAATTTTACAAGAAGAAAAAAAAAATTAAAAATTATGATAGCCTACGGGTGTCACCGTTGGACTGCCAAGTCATAGGTCTCGAATTCGGACCCAAGGCACGCACCTCTGACTTTTCGGATTCATGTGCGTATTGTATAATTATCACTTGCTTATAAACGGTGAAGGAAAACATCGTGAGGAAACTGGCATGCCTGAGAGATATTTCTCGACGGCATGTACCTACAGCCAAGTCAGAGACCCATGGGCGGCATAAACTCTGACATCAGGTTAGTAACTAACTACAAGAAAAGAAGAAGAATAAAAAAAAGCCTTAAACATTGATTTAAATCAATCCATAAAAAGCAAATTCTGTACATATTAAACGAGTGTCCAGACTGGTGGGTGTACCATCAACAAACGCGGCGATAGAGATACTTTATTTAAGAAATAGTGTTCGGAATAAGTGATTGGTAGTCAATCACTTCAGCAAGATCAATTTTATAAATAAAATATCTCGGGCCGAGATACAGCCAGCCCGCACATCGAAAACATTTCGTTACAGTGAACTGTTTGGTTACTAGACAAGACACTTATTTTTATTGGATAGAAGATATTGGAAGCGTAAAATTTTGGCAAAAGACCACTGATTTTAATGGAAATATACTTACAGCAACAAAAGTTATAAATTCTAAACGAAAATCATATTCAAATTATAATAGAATTAGTATTCCACTTAAAAAGTTGAAGCTATTGTTTCTAGAGAATTCTTGCCTAAAAATACAAGAGCAAATCAACTCTATTGACCTCGGTTCACAAAATTGTCTCATTACGAAAACAACGCACGCTTTTGGAAGTACCACTTTTTGGGATCCCGATATTGACAGAGCCGAATCTAAGAGTTTCTAGACCGTAAACTGTATGTCTTCCAGACACGCAAGACGAGGGTCTAAGGGCCTTCAAAGTTAATCTAGTAGATGACCTGACATATCTTTGTTGAAGAAGTAATGAAATGCCTTGTCGTGTCACTCAGTGTTACTGGCTTCATTTGTCCCGTCCATATTCATTGGACTCATTACTTGGTTAAGTATACCCTTTTCAGTCAATGAAAATTGATGACAAGCGATGAATATATTTCTGAAGCACGCACGCCTAATTTCTTTACAGAGATCTTGAAACTCAAAAATTAGAACACATCTATCAATTGATTTAGTTAACGTTCCCGGGGACGTGGGGACGGGTTAGAATATAAAACTCCCTCACCGCATGCTGAGAATAGACGCGTGTTGTAAGATTCAACAAAACCCAGCACGCTTGGTGGTAGGATCCATTCGGTCCACCTGGCTAGCTACCACCCTCACATTAAACTCAAGCCAAGCAGTTTACTGCGTTCTGTCGTGTGTATGTGAGAGCTAGAGTGGTATAGGGGAATTCCTCTATAACTCTGTTCCTTAGATTCGTGTGCTCCATCTTAGACCCCGTCTGCGCTTACCATCAGGTGAGACTAGAGACAAAAGCGACAAAGACAAAAAAAAGAGTTAAAGTAGATAGTTCTCTTCAGATCTTACCATCACAAACAAAATTAAGGTTTAATTCAAATCTTATATTCTACAACAAACTGTTAACAATACCAAAAACGTTGTAGACTAGACCCATTAGTATTATAGTAGCAAACTTTCACGCTGTATTTAACACCGACGAAAGCTGCCCACATTAATTTGCTACGACTAACACGACTGTTGGGACGTAGCAGTTTCAAGTAACATCTGTCAAACACCAAACTTAATTTCGTCTAAACATCCAAACGACCGAGCGACCTGTAAACTTATTGCATGTTGGCTATAAAATTTCGAGAATTAAGTTAAACTTTTGAGATCTAGTTAAACTGTCAAAAGTTTCCCTTTTGGCCTCTACAAGTCTGTTCTTGGGTCTAGATATTTAACTTGCTACGTTTATAATTGACTTTCAAATAGATCTGGATATTAAGGATTTTCGTTCATAATTCACTTTGAAAAGATTTGTATGATTAGTCTTCAAAGAAATTCTGATTGGTTTAAATTATAGTTCTTTAATAACTTTGCTGATTGTGTTAATATTTTCTTTATCAACTTTGTCTAATTAAATAAGTCTGCTTCGTGAGAAAGCTCGCTATTAGTGCGAGGCCTTGTTTGCAGAAACAAATTCAGTGAAGGTTTTGTAATGTCTAGAGTCAGACATCATATTTTTTCTCGAGCTAAAATCATTCCAACCTCGAATGTACTCTGAACTGAAATTGTTTTTGCTAAACGTCTCCCTAAATCAGTCTTAACTGTAAGAACTTTTTGCTGTAGTAACAGAAACATTTATTTAACAAAATTATCTTGTTTCATAGATGGTGGAAACGAAAAGACCAAACTGCCCGAGCCGGGTCTTTGTCTGCGGCTCCGGTGGGACTTGGCGAGGTGGGAACAGCTGTGGTGGAGACACCTGTGGGGCCCCACTTTATGAGGAGCTGCCTCACAGGTCAGATGACTCCCTCCACAGCGACGACCATTTCGCCGAAGACGAACTCAGCCTCGTTGGAGAAGCAGCTCCGTGTCGAACCTGCTCGCGACCACCAGCCCCTCAGTCGCTCCCCCATCGGCCTAGACAACAGCGAATGGACAGAAGACCCAAGTCTTTGGAGAGACGACGGGCACAACATAGAATGCAACGCCATATCCATCCACCCGGACCGCCTGACCCTACGGAATTCCACGAAGGAGTTCTTTTGGATGCTCTGTTGAGATTGTATCCTCAAGTTGGGACGGTTGGCGCGAGGCCTCAAGGCCCTCTGCCAATGAGTGCGGGAGGTGCCTGGCCGGGCGGTGAGCTACCAGGAATCGCTTGCTGGAGAGGACCCCGGGCTTCACCGAAGCCTCCAAGTGGGGATTCTTCATTCGGCTCCGATTCTGGCTATAGTAATAATACGTGCGGGACTTGTGGTACGAGGGCGTCGTCCAGACATCGATTGTCTGCAGAAATACCGATGTCATGAACGGACATGTCGTGTTCTCGGCTACTGATGTGACAGTCATGCCATAACAGTTCCAGTGACGAAGTGAAGTGAATAATCACAGTTAATGTAATCAATTTTGCATTTAGTAGTTTTACTTTGTCTTTCAAGGCCTAACTTATTCAGCGGCCTCAATTCTCTCATGCCTTCCGAGACGGTGAACTTAATCGTTGAATATTAGTTACTGTCGAATATTTATGAACCTTTAACGTCTTAGGGACTACTTTTCTACACAATTGTACAAAATTTATTGCTTGGTAGAAGGTATGTCCCTTTAGATTTTAGCGATACGATATTTTGATGAAATCGTTATTTTTATTAGCTGATATAGCGATGGTTTTGTACAAAATTCATGTGACCATATTTTTAGGTAGCGATAGCGGTTTCGTCCTAGTAAGTTTCGAACTAGTCCTTAAAATTATCACAATAATTGTGAACCCTATCAAGTTAATGATCGATCATGTGTAAAAACTATGAAAGGATGATGATGTAAATGAATTTCTGAATTTGTAGATAATGTACAAAAATTGTAGTTAAATGAATTATTTAAGAATAGTAAGTTGAATTTTATAATCATATCATATTAAAGGTACCACTTTTCATTCGATTGTATCACACACAGATTTTCTTTGAACGAGTTGTAGTATCTGATTTTTCATTGGTGCTAAAGTTAATGTATCGAATTCCTATCCGTCGATTTGTTTTTACAGCTCTTAAAAGTATTCAAACTTCGCTGTTTTAGCATCAATTTTATTTAGTCTTTCTTTCTGCTTTTATAATACTACTTTAACGTTTCTTCGCTGTCGTAAAACCAAGCATTTCGCTTGTATTGTAAATGGAAAATATTATACGGTCGTCAAAACGGTGTTGTTTTTGTTTTCATTTCTGTTTTCGTATTTAATTTAAGTAATAACTATTTATTTTTTATTCAATTTTATTGTTTCATTTTGTATAGTATCGAGAGTTGCAACACTTATGTAATTAAAATTCATGGACAGAGTGTCCGTTTAATAAATATTGAAGAGCACAATAAAATGAAAAATAAATACATTTTTAAGAAAAATACTTTGTTTAATTGATTTTCTCTGGACCTATACTTAGAACTTAAATGAGCCTTTGACATCCAGCTGCCAGCTATTTTTCTGCCTAGCCTTTTCCCAACTATGTTGGGGTCAGCTTCCAGTCTAACCAGATGAGGCTGAATACCAGTATTTTACACGGAGCGACTGTCATCAGACCATCGCAACCCAGATACTGGGCAATGCCGATATCCTAAGATAAGACCGGTTGTCTGACTTTTGGGCTTCTGAGTTCCCGTAACAACCATTGTCATAGGTATTCTTAAGACACCCGGGACCGACTGTTTAACGTGCTCTCCGAGGCGCGGAGGGGTTTCACAGAATGACCGCGGCAACCGCAGCTTATCCTCGCAAATCGTATGATCCGCACTTCCAGCTGCCAGGTATTGTCCATGTTAATAAATTAATTGTTTCAATAACAACGTACGAGACAGTGATAATTGACAATAATTATAACAAAGGAAACTGTAATACTCTGGACGATAACGTTGAAGGTTCAATCCCTAACTAATGACCAAGATCTTTTTTTATATTGTTCTCATCAAAATTCATAAGCTGACCTCTAAAGACTTAGAGAGTTCTTGGTTAAATGAAAAATAAATGTTCCTCGAGATCTAAAATCCTTGGAGCTGAAGCAGATCTGGCGAGGTGCAGCGCAGAGCATTTTTCACTGTCAAACCATTATCGACTTTGATAACGATTAAATAAAATGGAAAATCACCTTTCACCTCTAGTCGCTTCGATACTCTCGGGGACTAGTAGTTGTGTTAATTGATTTTCGATATTCAAATTCAAATTATTTATTTCAGACGTGATTCCATAGTGTTAGTATTAACAAAATAACTTAATAACTAGTGTTAGTAATAAGGAGGTAACATATTTTTTAAACCATGTCGATGGCAGCAAAGTAAAAGAATACATCTACAAAATCGCAATTTTACAGGAGAGCACATTTAGTAAATAATAAAACTTTTTAACAAAAATAAAACTGACTTCAAATTGTCTATCTCCGAGGTTCTTCGTCAGATCTTCACCAAATTTAAATGGGACCACTTCAAAGAATACTCTTTCAAACAAAAAATGAATCATTAAAATCGGTTCCCAAATAGAAAAGTAACGCGGAACAAACATACAAAAAAAAAAACATACAGTCGAATTGAGAACCTCCTTCTTTTTTGGAAGTCGGTTAAAAAACAGTGGCCATTCAACTGCGATGTTTTTATTTAAAATAGAGTGTAGATGTCTTTATTTATGTGCGAGGTTTTCTTCATTTATGAAGATTGAAATAATTTTAATACAGACTTGTAGACAGGGTTGATATATAAGTAAGCTCATTTTTTTAATAAAAGATTTTCGCAAAAATTTAGATTTCCGTATCTACTTTGCGGTCATCGATGTGAGCATGGTAGTGAACGGAACGTTTTCTGCTGTCCATGATACGTTCTAATAGACTTCTTTAACCACACCACAAATCACGAATCATAATACACACACAAGAATCTTCTTACCCAAATAACAACTAGTTCACACAGAAACCGTTTACAGGATCCGTTTTTATTTTGTTGATGGCACCTGTAGATGAATGGGCGAGTTCACATATACGACAGTATTCCGAATCCAGTAAAAAATACTGGATCCGTTATTTTTATCGTATCCTGCCTACCAGATGCGACGCAACTGCCATTTTTTTAACTGATCCGTCGGCACAGATGTGAATAACACGTCCAGTACCGACGGATCCGCTGTGTGAACGGGCGGTAAGGGAACGTACCCATACTACGTGACCCGTTCAAGGAGGGGAGGGGGATCTTCAAAATACCACGCTTGGTCACAGGGGCGGGGGGGGGGGGTCTTAGGTTTTCGTCACGTAGTCAATATCCTCTAGGGAAATCTCGAGTTTTTTCGAGCTATATTCAAATATGGCGCGCAGAGTTTAGCGCTTTTTGTACTCACAGGTGGCAAATATATTGTTTTTTATCTTTCTGTTTGCAAAAAATGATTTAAATCCATATTTATATATTACTACGTGAAAACTAGAGGGGGGGGGGTATTGGCATATACTACGGATGGTCACCGAGAGGGGGGAGGGGATAAAAATAGTAAAAAAATGGGTCACGTAGTATACCCATACTACGTTCCCTAACACGCACGCAATCAAGACTCAGTCGGCCATCAGATCAGTAGCCATACGCCTTTTGTTCGTCATTCAATTGTTTAAACTATCCCTTTTCGTAAGTAATTTCTAACTGAAACCCCCTTAAATTTTATGTTTATTACGTTTACACAAAGGAAGGCTTTTGTCACCAAATAATATAGTTTGGAGAGCTATTATTAAGCTGTGAAAATAAATTGCGGGATCTTTTTGTTAGTGGGCAATATTTTTAAGTGTATTTCCACCGTTTTCGGCTTTCGATAGAGGAAAGAGGCTTGGAAATAAATATGCTTCGCTTTTCTATAAAATATTCGGAAGTCGGAATATTTGGTCTTGTTGTGGCAAGCGCGACTGCTGATCGTGAGGACTTGGGTTCGATCCCCAAAGCAAAGTGTTATTGGGTTTTTCGTGTGAAGTTCTTCAGTAGCAGTACGGAGTTTGGATTTGTGTCCTGTTGATGGCAATAGGCTCACATGGGACTTAAACATAACGGTGAAATGAGGGTGGTTACTATACACTTCTGCCCAACCCTTCGGGGAATACAGTTGTTCGGTATCCTTTGCTTGATAATGAGAAGTAGCAAATGCATGCAAATATAGTTCAGCCATTAATATTTTATACTAGCGGCCCGTCCCGACTTTGCACGGATGGACATTATTCCCTTTTTACAACATTTTTCATTTATTCTCCGCTCCTATTAGTCGTAGCGTGATGTTATATAGCCTATAACCTTCCTCAATAAATTAACTATCCAATACAAAAAAAAAACAATTCGAACCAGTAGTTCCTGAGATTGGCGCGTTCAAACAAACAAACAAACTCTTCAGCTTTATAATATTAGTAATAGATAAAAGGTAAAAAAAAACCTTTGATTGTTTTGACGTGTTTTCCAAAGCTCTGAGAGATCTCGAAATATAAAGGACGGTCACCCATCCCCAGACTGACCGCGGCCACAGCAACTTAACCTCGCAGATCGTACGATCCGTGCGGCTGTTTAACGACGAGCCCCTCTTATGATAAAAACAACAACTTGCCTTTAACAAATATAACATACATAATTAGCCCATTACTGTCCCACTGCTGGGCACGAGCCTCTTCTCAGAATGAGAAGGGTTTAATCCTTAATCCACCATGCTGGCCTGGTGCGGATTGACAGACTACACACACCATCGAGAATTTTATGTAGTGTCCGAGAGTGTGTTTTCCCCTTTTCTGAGGCACTTTGTTGGGAAGATGACTGAGTGAAAAACGTGTTCATCTTCTGGGAAAAGTGCTTCTCAAAATCAATGTTATTTATTATGTCCTGTACTAACACTAGGTATAAGGTATGTTACTAATACAATGGATTTCTGTTATCCGATTTTTGAAAATAAATAATAAATAATTGACAGGAGTACATCACGAGGTTTGAAGGAATTACATGATTTCACTTACGCTCTGTATACAATAGTATTTCTCCCATTTATTACAGTCAAACCGACCATCCTATTTTGGTCACAATTCATAACATTTTGCGAGAAGCAAGTTTTTAATAATGCTCGCCTACCGTCTTTGCGAGTCGGATACAAATAGAGTTGTCGTTGTACAGTCGGCAGCGGAAAGAGATTAACTTGATGCGTCTTGTTTTAGATTTTGCTGACCGTTTGATTGACTGGATGTGATATGTTTTGTAATTTGTGTTTTTTAATTAAATGTAAGTAATATTTTTTTAAAGTTCATTATAAAAAAAACGTTGCAAAGTTAAGGTCATAGTTTATTAGAGCCACCCGGCACCCGACCAGCACCGCCTTGCCTTGTGCGGTTGGTATTCTTTATATGGACTTCTATGGATTAACACTCACTACATCGACTTCGTAGCGTCACCTGATTGCCTCGCTCGGAAGCTGACCACGCGCGGACGGCGAGTGGACCACGCGGCGTCCACTCGTTAAGCGGTCCAATATTCACCCTATGTTTTTCTAACATTTCGTGCACCCAATAAGCTGTCTTCTGGTTGATAACGCGGCGTCCACCCGTGGACCACCAGTGGACAACGGGTGGACGCCGAGCGACGAGGTGGTGCTGGTCGGGTGCCGGGTGGCTCTAATGAGATATGACCTTTAATCTGCTCCGACTAATAAGACTACCCAATGACTTTGAGTTTAAGGCTGATTAACCATGACATTCAGTGGAGAGCATCATCGATATCTAAGAATACATCCTACCTAGCCTTTTCCCAACTATGATAGGGTCAGCTTACAATCTAACCAGATCCGACTGAATACCAGTATTTTACACGGAGCGACTGCCATCAGACCTCCGCAACCCAGTTACTTGGCAATGCCGATATTCTAAGGTTAGACCGGTTGTCAGACTTTCAGGCTTCTGACTTCCCTTAACGACTGTCATAGGTATTCGTATGACACCCGGGATCGACTATTTAACGTGCACTCATCCACCATCTACCACAGTATCCACAGAATATCTAAGAACATATCACCGAGAAAAATCACCAATCATCACCAATGACCACGCCAATTACCATCACATGTTATTGCCAACCTTAACCTATCACCAAACACCACCACCAAGTAACTCTCCAACATTCAAACGTCACTTATAACCTGTTACCAATCAGCTATGTCCAATCGCCTATCGCTTATCGTAATTGACATCCCTAAAATTTGCAGACTTGCAGAAGTCCAGATGGCACTTTCCTCAGCAAGTCGGGAGCTTCACATTTCTTGATCGGGATTCATCAAAGCGAACCCTGAATTACCGATGAAAAATATAACTTCACACAACAGTTTCAAGTTCATGCAACTGAGTGTACTTAAATCTTGCGTCTGCCTCAGAGAGGAAGCCTCAACAATCGTACCTCAGATACCATCTTATATTATTACCGTCGCTTTTCATATAACTTCTAGATACGACTCTTTAAAAAAACTTGCAGCAAATCAGCTTAGTATTTTTCACTCTAACCAAATGCTAGCCACATCTATCATTACCAGGATTTCACATGGTGCTGAAGCCACCTTAGCTTTGCAACCCAACTGAGATAGCCAAAGGTTAGATCAGTTTACTGTCATCTAGAATACATTCTTTGAAGACTGTCAAGTAATTTGTAGGTATGACAGGCTTGGCTAATGTCAACTAACATTTTACCGCGGCAACGCACCAACCTGCAGAGTGATTGATCTGCGCGGTAATGGGGAATTATTTTCAACTAAACAGTCATACATAACATATATAATTAGCCCGTCACTGTCTCACTGGACACGGGCCTCTTCTCAAAATGAGAAGGGTTTAGGGCTTAGTCCACCACGCCTGGTGCGGGTTGGTAGACTAAACACCCAATGGGTTTTAATTTCAAACTTTGGCACTTACTGCGACCGCAAAACCTTTCAAGGATATAATTATCAAAATACAATTTCTAGTCACATCCAGCAAACTAACATTACAAATTAATAAGCAGGCTAGGCAGTGTTGATTTATGTGCAACACTGAGAGTGCAAGAACGCGTATATTTTAACAACACAGACGTACAAACAAACTAAGAGATATGACGCATGTCCTGTCACCGGCAGAATTGTCGCCGCTACTAAATGAAGGTATTAATTGTCTACTGTTTTGTTGAAGAGCTGGATGTTTTGAGTTTGTGGTGTTATTGATTAGAATTTGGACATTTACTTATGTGCTATTAATTAAAGATGCCTTTATGAATGTGTGGGTCGAGGAACTGCAAGTATACTCCACCAAGAAGAACACTGCTTAGTTGTCGGCAATAAGATTGACAACCATATCATTTTGGGACCCAGTGCATAATATCAGCAAGCACATTGGGGCACCCGCGCGACGGCGCAACGAGTATTCCCAAGGAGAGTTGGTGTCAGGCAGGCGGCCGGTCATAAAACAATAAGCCAAAACCTCTAACAACATGGATTTTTGGGAGGTCCGTAGCTACTACGTAAGCCGGTGCTGACAAGGAACCGGTCTAACTCCTTGTAATCAGATATGTTGAAGCGTATAAGCAATCATATAATGGTAAAATATAATGTCAAATATGTCAACATGGATTTATGAAATACATGTTGTGCCGACCCCACCTAGTATGGGATGAGGACAGGAAGATGAAGAAGTTAAAGACGCCTTTACTAATAGCTTTCTATATAGATGACTGTATCCCGACTTACATTGGAGTTCAGTCTACTAAAACCATGAGCATCTAGCAGAGACTTTTACTCTTTTGCTTGGTGGTAGGATCTATACGGTCCACCTGGCTAGATACTACCCTCATATTAAAGTCCGGCGCCAAGCAGTTTACTGTGTTCCGTCGTGTGTATGTGAGAGCCAGAGGGGTATAGGGGAATCCCTCTATGTCTCTGTTCCTTGGATTCGTGATCTTATACCCTGTCTGTACTTACCACTACGTGAGATTAGGTATAACGCGACCAAGACATGCATAAAGAAACGCTTACCATCGATCTGATAAAGGATACGATCATTACAACTTGACAAACGTGTTGAATATGACAATAATTTCCCTCATGAATGTGCATTCATTTTATTATAAATAAAATTAATGCCGTGACTGCCTTGTTGCTCTAGTGGTCGCAAGTGCGACTGCTGGGCATGGGGTCCTGGGTTCGATCCCCAGGTCGGGCAAAGTGTTATTAGGTTTTCCATTAGGAATTTCTCAGTAACGGCCCGGAGTCTGGATTTGTGGCAATTGTCTCGCCCTCTATTACATGGGACTTAAACATAACTGGCGAAACGAGGGTGTTACTATACACCTCTGCCCAACCCTTTGGGGAATACAGGGCGTGATGTTATGTTATGTTAAAATTAATGCACATTCATGAGGGTAGTAGAGGTTAGGCCTTTATGAATAAAACTCCCTAAACATTACCAGCTAAGAGCAGCATCCCAATGGAATGGAATCCCATGGAAGCTGTTTAAATGTATGAAGTCATTAGAATTTCATACATTTGACAACATTATTATTTTTGTTTTTAGTTTACCAAATCAGCGTCTCAAATCATTATCAAAATGGCCCTTTGTCTTTAGTCAAGAATTTTTTGATCACAATATTTTGTTTTATTTTTGAGATTATTAAATAGAATCGATATAATCTGCTTAGCCTTTTCCCAACTATGAGGGGTCTGCTTTCAATCTAACCAGATGTGGCTGAACACCAGTATTGTACACGGACTGACTGCCATCAGACCTCCGCAACCCAGTTACTGGGTAATGCTGATAGGTTGCCTACAGACCGGTTGTCAGACTTTCGGGCTTCTGACTACCCATAACGACTGTCATAGGTATTCGTATGACACCCAGGACCGACTGTTTAACGTGCACTCTGAGGCACGGAAGGGTCTCGATGCATAACGTACGGTCACCCATCCACAGATTGACCGCGGCAAGCGCAGCTTAACCTCGCAAATCAAATGATACGCGCGATTAATAATTAGCCACGAGCCCCTCCAGCTAGAATTGATACTAATATAATTACTAGTATCCCAGCACTGAATCTGCTATAACAAAATATAAACGAAACTGTAACCCGGTATAGTAAAACAGTGATTACGATTCTTTCTTTCTGAAGGATTTTTCAGTTCTCCACTGATGACTTTTACCGGCTCACTGGACAATCGGTAGCGCAGATTACTCTCAATCTTAATTAAAAACTAAGTAACTGTAGCTTAGTAGCCTTCGTTAAGGTTGGACCTCGATTTAAGTCGTCGCTGGCGACGGATATCTGATAAAAAGAGGTTTCAAGAGAACTGGTTGAACACTACGACATAAATTGTGCGCTTCGGCAGTCTTCGTGTTTCCGAATTTGTACGAATTATGTAAGTTATCCGGAATTGAATTATAATTTGGATAAATCACATAATTTGTATAAATTCGGAAACATGATGATGACGAGGCTCGTAACTTATATCTTAGTACTTACTGTGTGCTGTTAATTAGTCGTCATGAAAAGGTTACGTTAAATTTTTCAAGTGTTATCAAGTAGGTATTTGAGCTTTTTTTTTGTCGTTGGAAAATCCTCGTGGATGTCCCTCGCCCGGGGAAAGCGAGGGGGTCTGCCTGACTCTTACCGGCTAAAAACCAACGGTGTCCCTCCTTCTAACCTATAGCCATAGGTCATAGGATGAAGCTGGTGGACCTCTCCAGTGGTGGGGCAATTTCTCCCCTGCCCCACTTCCTTCTGAGAGGCGCGCGCGGAACACGGCGCACCATCCTCCCGGACAAGTAGGTATTTGACCTGACTTTGTATTCGTGTCAAAAATAACCACAAAATTGATCATTTTATAATCTACCAACTAGTTCACTCTGCTTCTAAATAATCTGATACGAGGATAGGCCTATCTGAACATGAGGCTCGAAATCAGCTTGGACAAGTGGATTAGTGTCCGCAGCTTGTACACAACAAGTAAATAAAAAATACCAGTAAACTTTTGTTCAAGAAAACGACAAACTCCTAAAGACACTAATATAAGTACCTCCCCAATAAGTAAACATTAAACATTCGCGACATCCCTAGCTCCCCATTCCGTACCAGATATTCTTAATCCGTACAAATTATTTGTTTTGCAAACTGGTATATCTGTTGTATATTCACGCTATTCCATTTGCTTTTCTAAAATAATATAACAACTCATCTCGCAGTTTAATTTATTAGTACACGTGTTAATAATTTAATTAACAATAGAAATTTAACCTAATACTCATTGCAATAAGATTCAAACTCCTTTGATTGAGCTCTCGCTCTTAACTTTGCGAAATGTCGTCCATCTTTGCAAGATCCGCGGAAAGGGTTACCAAACGTGAGATTTTGAGCGGGAATGTTGATTTAAACACAACATTTATAATAGTTATATAGTAGTATATAATAGTATAGTAGTATATAATATAGTAGTAATAAAAAATATGAATTTTTGGTCTGATCAAATGTCAACCACCTTATTATGGATAGTTAATTGCCGAAAATAATATAGAAGCACATAATACTGGCTAAAAGACCTCACAGTTTGTCTCAGTAGCTTGTCAGTACAGCTGCTATAGTAATAACCCTAATTATTATATTTGTCTTTCGTTATTTGAAATCGATTATTTTTAATTTTTATTTCCATTCATTTTTTTATTTATTTTTGTTACACACTTTATTAAATTTATTTATTAAATAAAGTGTGTTACAAAAGAAAAGAAGAAATTATGCTTTATGTTGGTGACCCGGATTCATTGCTTCCGACTGTGATACATATACCTAACATGCTTAGTTCAACATTGGATACCTACCTATTTTCGACAAAAGGCACTCGTGTTGCAGCTAAAAATCAGCCTTAGATAGTAGTACCTCGGGCGCCGGAGGACGCGCGTACGCGACAACCTCCAGCCACCCTAGCGGCTAGCTGCGGGCGGCGAGTTAGGGGACCCGCCGCCCGACCATTAACAGGCCCGAGAAGGCGGCGCGCAATGTTCCGTGCGCGCTTCTCAGGAGGATGTGGGGCAAGGCCTCACAGAGGAGAGGTTCGCCAGAGGCTGGCGGACCGGGATCTGCCGGGGTTGCGGTGCATGCTTTTGCGAATCCCGCGACCCCGGCCGAACGGTCAGGAGGAGGAACACCGTTGGTTTTTAGCCGGTAAGAGTCCGGCAGACCCCCTGGCCTTCCCCGGGCAAGGGACATCCATGAGGATACTCCAAGGAAAAAAAAAACAAAGTTGGTAGTACCTAATACTGCTATCCGATGAAATGATGAAACTTTTGAGACTTTTCGAAGATTGTCATAAATGTAAGTACCTATTGCTTATTCTATTGTGTGCCAATAAATACATTCATTATTATAAGTGCTCTGTGAAATACATTTTCTACTCGATTAGCAAAATTAACGGGAAAGTCCGACGTTTCAGATTTTCATAGTACCCCTACCCGCAAAGCAACACACGTCTTACATTTAAGTGGAGTTGACGGTAAACATAAGTACCAAGGATGGGTCAACTATAACTGGATGGTTATTCGTATGCCTGAATTCATCAAATAGGACGTGAAGCTATAATTCTTGTTCCCTGTACAGGCCACGAAGAATGTCATTTATATGAGACAAGTTTGTCTCAAAATTCAGTGTAGTTCGCGTGACAGTCTTTACAGTGGTCGATTATAAATAGCTGGCTATTCGGATGGTGGTCGTAATGTCTTGGGAATTTTTAAGCGGAGGTGAAATGAAAGTTCTTGTTATAGTACAATTTTGTGCCAATATGAAATACCATAGACATAATATTTGGCTCGGAAGGGGCTCGTGGCTACCAAATGCGCAGATCATATGATTAGCGAGGTTAAGCTGCGCTTACCGCGGTCAGTCAGTAGATGGGTGACCGTTCGCTACACATCGAGACCCCTCCGTGCGTCACTGACCACGTTGAACAGTCGGTCCCGGTTGTCATACGAATACCTATGACAGTCGTTACGGGAAGTCAGAAGCACGAAAGTTTGACAACCGGTCTAACCTTAGGATATCGGCATTGCCCAGTAACTGGGTTGCGGAGGTCTGATGGCAGTCGCTTCGTGTAAAATACTGGTATTCAGCTGCATCAGGTTAGACTGGAAGCTGACCCCAACATAGTTGGGAAAAGGCTAGGCAGAACAATGGCCAAATACTAAAACGCTACTCAAATTATATGTAGCCGCTAAAACTCGTGCTGTCACTATCACTTTAAGGCGAAGTAACGGTGACGACACGAAATTAACGGTAACTTTATAGTGAATAGTGTTTGAGAATTATGGAATTTAGAAAGAGAAAAATTTAGACCGTCTTACTATAGTTTTCAGCTATTTGAAATTGTGGCAGTCGATCGTTTTTTTTTGTACACTTGTAAACAAAAGCTTGACTTCTTCTTCTTTTCATGTGGTTAGTGACTAACCTGGTATCAGAGTTTATGCCACCCGTGGGCCTCTAACTTGGCTTCACATGCCGTCGAGAAATATCTCTCAGGCATGCCGGTTTCGTCACGATGTTTTCCTTCACCATTTTTAAGCAAGTGATAATTATACAATACGCAGATGAATCCGAAAAGTCAGAGGTGTGTGCCTTGGGTTCGAACTCGAGACCTATAACTTGGCAGTCACACCACTAGGCTATCACTGCAGGCTTGACTACTAATGAATGCAATTATATTTGCACATACAGCCTGTAATTGGAAGAAATAATGTCAAGGATTAGAAGTTCAGCCTGTAATTATTAAGTTAGAATACCTATGCAGTAATATCGTATGTTACACATAAGTTACAAAACATAATTTAAGTTACGCGCCTCGGCTATCTTCGGCTTTCCGAATTTTTACGAATTATACAACCGGGTCAATCTTTCTTTATATGTCCTTATAATATTATATAACACTGGGTTTGTGCTCTTTGGATCAATTCCAGATAGGTCACTTAACGTAACGTAACATCACGCCTGTATTCCTCGAAGGGTTGGGCAGAGGTGTATAATAACACCAACATTACGCCGTTATGTTTAAGTCCCATGTAATAGGGAGCGAGTCCATAGCCATCAATCGGGCACGAATCTAAATTCCGGGCTGCTACTGAGGAATTACACACGGAAAAATCCAATAAAACTTTACCCGACCTGGGGATCAAACCCAAGACCTCACGATCAGCAGTCGCTCTTGCCACCACTAGTTCAACGAAGCAGTTTGAGGTCACTTAATAGGTTGTATAATTCAAATAAAATCGGGAACACGAGGCACACTGCTCGTTTTTTTTTTAGACTGGACTTTGTCGCGTTTGGCCCTAATCTCACTTGATGGTAAGCACAGACAGGGTCTAAGATGGAGCACACGAATCCAAGGAACAGAGATATAGAGGGATTCCCCTATACACCTCTGGCTCTCACATACACACGACGGAACACAGTAAACTGCTAGACTTTAATGTGAGGGTGGTAGCTAGCCAGGCGGGCCGTATTACCTACCACCAAGCGGAGTGGGTACTTACCGAGTACTCTATACACTTCAGAACTTTACCATACCTCTACTACTATGTCCATTCTTTATTGTCTCTAAAGTCCCCTTTGATACGTTTTATTTTTAGCCATTTCCATGACATGCTAAGTTGCCAGGTGCCGCCTCGGTTTTGTTCTCAAAATAATGCCAGACAGATTTGTTTGTTTTCTTACTACATTTGTTAATAATGTTTGTTTATCTTTTTGAAGCCAAACTAAACGGAGCGATAGGAAATTACTCAACGTTTATTAATGGTTCGGGATAGTTTTGTAATTCATTGAGTAAACGTTTTTTGTGTGGATAGTTTTAGCAATGTGTTATCTTGCTCGTCTAGTGCCTGCCTCGTTGGTCCATTGTTGCCAAACGCGACTGCTGAACGTGAGGTCCTGAGTTCGATCCCCAGGTCGGGCAAAGTGTTATTGGATTTTTCCATGTGGAATTCCTCAGTAGCAGCCCGGAGTTTGGATTTGTGCCCGGTTGATGGCAATAGGCTCGCTCCTTATTACATGGGACTTAAACATTACGGTGAAATGAGGGTATGACTATACACCTCTGCCGAACCCTTCGGGGAATACAGGCGTGATGTTATGTTATGAACTTGTTCTGTATAATTAGGTATATTATTTTGTCTAGCCTTTTCCCAACTATGTTGGGGTCATCTTCCAATCTAACCAAATGCGGCTGAATATTTTACACGGAGCGACTGCCATCAGACCTCCGTAACCCAGTTGCTGAGCAATACCGATATCAGGTTAGACCAGTTGTCAAACTTTCGGGGTTCTGACTTCCCGTAACGACTGTCATAGGTATTCCTATGACACCGGGGACCTACTGTTTAACGTTCTCTCCGAGGCACAGGGGGGTCTCTATTTGTAACGAATAGTCGCTCATCCACAGACTGACCGCGGCAAGCGCAGCTTAACCTCGCAAATGGTATGATCTCTGCAAAATAAGTATTTATTGCTAGTTTCTGTAGATTCAAATTGGCTCCTGTCATCTCTTTTTTCTGTTACAGCCTTTAATGACCACCACAAACTAACCAAACCGAAACAAAAAATATAATTGAAAACGATCAATTACCGCCAACCCTATTTAATATTCATCCCTAAGCTAAAAAACAATATATCAATTAACAAAACAATTAAAACACCACAATTAATTCAATTACCTATAATTTTATAGAAAACCAAAATGGCGTAAATTTTATACCCACCGCATGAACCGCGTTTTAATCAAAATGATTGGAGTTAATTGCGCCAAAATTATATGCTAGCATGACAGCGTTCGTATCAGCCAATCAGAGGGCTGGAAAAAACTAAATTGACGACATGCAACCTCAATTTAGAATGAATGGTTTAATTATTATATCGTGTTCGGGTAATTGGGGTTGGTTCCTTGTCCTCAAGTATTGGGGGCAGCTAATGATTAAAGAATGGAGTGTACTATGATACGTCCGCACCCCCCTCCTACCGCTCCCATACCTCAGGCGGTACTAGCACTTGCGTGTGGACTATAATGTATTAAGCGCGCTTTTAGGAACAAGCATTGTCTTCGGGTTCCGATATCACTTGATTATATAGGTATACTATTGAGGGGTTAGTGGCTTTTTAACATTTTTTTTATGTTTAGAATATACTCATGGATGTCCCTCGCCCGAGGAAGGCGAAGGGGTCTGCCGGACTCTTACCAGCTAAAAACCAACGGTGTTCATTCTCCTGACCGTTCGGCCGGGGTTGCGGGATTCGCAAAAGCATGCACCGCAACCCCGGCAGGTCCCGCGCGGATCATACGATTTGCGAGGTAAAGCAACGCTTGCTGCGGTCAGTCCGTTCTTTGGAGAGCACGTTAAGCCATCGGTCCCGGGTGTCATACGAATACCTATGACAGTCGTTACGGGAAGTCAGAATCCTGAAAGTCTGACAACTGGTCCAACTTTAGGATATCGGCATTGCCCGGTAGCTGGGTTGCGGAGGTCTGACGGCAGTCGCACCTTATCAAATACTGGTATTCAGCCGCATCTGGTTAGACTGGAAGCCGACTCCAACACAATTGGAAAAAGCTCGGCAGAACGATAAGTATTCAGTAACGGGATCCCTTTGATTCGCATAATATTTAAATTCCTAATCTACTGTGGCAAAAAAAATTAGGCATAACTTTTATTGGCATAACAATACTTTGACATAATATTTTTTGGCATACTGTTTAGATAGGCATATAAATATTTGTTGGCTATATATTTTCGGTGTAATTTTGTAGATTAGATTAAATTAAGGTATTATGGTTAAAAAAAAATATGCCTAAACATTTATGAAGAAATAATATTATGTGTAACGATCATAACAATCCGGAACGAGGATATTCGCCGAAGAACCAAAGTCACCGACATAGCTGTCAGGGTTTGCAAGCTGAAATGGCAATGGGCAGGCCACGTCGCTCGATGGACCGATAACCAATGGGGAAAAAAGGTTCTTGAGTGGCGACCACGAATCGGAAAGCGCAGCGTAGGTAGGCCTCCTACTAGGTGGCCCGACGACATTGTGAAAGTCGCGGGCAACCGATGGTTGCAAATGGCGGATTGTCGTTCGATGTGGTGGTCTAAGGAGGAGGCCTTTGTTCAGCAGTGGACGTCTTCAGGCTGATGATGATGTAACGATCATTTATGATAAATTATGACATTAAATTTTATGCGAATAAATAGTGATCCTTCAGTAATTGAAACAGAATGTTGGTTCTTCTGTTGAATTCTCCACACTGCAGAGTAAGAGGATTAAAGCTCAACGCTCATCTAACGCCGCTGCACCACCTCACCTCTCAAGAAACTGGAACATCTTTTGTTTGTAATACATACATAACATCACTCGTCAGCAGAGGTGTTTTTAGTAAACCCTCGTTTCACCAATTATGTTTAATAGGGGGCGAGCATATTGCCATTAACTGGACACAAATCCAGACTCCGGACTGCTACTGAGAAATTCCTAATGGAAAATCCCAATAACATTTTGCCTGACCTGGGGATCAAACCCAGGACCCCATGCTCAGTAGTCGCGCTTGCGACCACTGGACCAACAAAGCAGTCAAGTCAGTGTTTGTAGTACTTCTTCTTCTTCTTCTTCCTGCCCTTATTCCACATTAGGTGGGGTCGGCACAACATGTATTTCATAAATCCATGTTGTTAGAGGTTTTGGCTTATTGTTTTATGACCGGCCGCCTGCCTGACATCAACGCTCCTTGGGAATACTCGTTGAACGTTCGCGCGGGTGACCCAATGTGCTTGCTGATATTATGCACTGAGTCCCAAAATATGCTTGTCAATCTTATTGCCGACAACTAAGTAGACTATGTTCTTCTTGGTGGGGTATACTTGAAGTTCCTCGACCCACTCGTTCAGTTTTGCTAGGGACTTTGGTTCTGACACATCGTAAACTAATATAAGCACAGTGAGCGTCTCTGTAAAAACATGAAACTTCTCGTATTCCTTAATCGAAATCGTTTACAATAGAAATACAAGGTTAGTCTGAAAGGGGGTACTAAGCCGCGGGCCACTTAATGTATCACTGATGATTGATTTAAAGAAAGTGTTAAAATTACAAAATTCGATAAAAAAAATATTCATGCATTAATTTTATTTTAGTTTTTTCAAAAATTCTTTATCCTTGCTTGAGTTATGTACGAATCCAGAAAATGAAGCTTCTGATCCGTGACCCCAAATATGACCAAAAATGTAAACACAGCTGATCATAGCTGAAGATACATAGAATTTAGCGTATTTTTCATGAAATCTTTGAACAGGTATTTCTCTTAAACTAATGAATTTTGGGGAAAGTTGTAGAACAAAAGTTATCCATTATTATGGGTACTTTAATACCCTTCCAAGTTAAAATGGAGATGGGCAGGGCACGTAGCGAGAATGAGCGACGGTCGTTGGACAGTTCGCTTAACGTCATGGGCAGGCCCGACAGGTACTAGGAAGCGAGGGAGACCTTTGACTAGATGGGCAGACGATGTCACACGAGTCGCAGTCAGAAACTGGCTGACAGAAGCCAAAGACCTAGATCCCTGGTCCTCTCTGGAGGAGGCCTTCACCCTCACTAATTGAGGGGTTCTTGCATGTATGCATTTTTTAAATTGAATATTGTTTTCTTATAATTTAAATCTAAAATCTATAGGTATATATTATATACCATGAGTATTGCTACACATATGCAAAGTTCTTAAAAAAAATGTAATCTAATTGTGAAAATTTTGTGCAAGAAGTAAAAGGCTTTTTTATTTTTATTTTATAATACCATACATACATAAACTCACGCCTTTTTCCCATGGGGGTAGGCAGAAACTATAGAACGCCACATGCTACGACCCTTACATACCCCTTTCGCTTCATCCACATTCATACATCATGTCATACACGCACGCCGGTTGAGAGTACTACGCACCTGACCTTTGTGAAGAACATCACCAATAACATCGATGTATGTGCTTCTAGGACGTCCTCTACCAGCGTTTCCATTGACATCCGCCTTATAAATTCCTTTTGTTAATCGCCGTTCACTCATTCTCTCAACATGACCAAACCACCTAAGCATACTCCTTTCAATTTTTGTCACTACATCATCTTTTAAACCGCAACTTTGTCTAATCTCATCATTTCTCAATCTATCAGTCAAAGTTACACCGCACATAATTTTATAATACCCTTTCGGCTTAGTATCCCCTCTCCGACTAACCTTGTATAGTTTGTAGTACGCTAGTACGTAATTGATACCGTTGTTCTTCATGCTTTTATTTCTATATAAATAATTATTCGAACCGTGTTTGTTTCGTAGCTGCGGTTTATTTGTAGCGCCAGTACTAATTACATCAAACTGATAATTATACGCGTCGCCGATATAATATATTTCCATTGGTAAACGATAGCCCGCCAATAGCTGGTTTGTTTTGTAATTAAATTAATTGTGGGAGATGCTGGGAAATTATGAATTTGCTGTACCTAACTGAAACATGTCGTTCTGCCTAGCCCTTGCCCAACTATGTTGGGGTCAGTTACGTCTAACCAGATGCGGCTGAATACCAGAATTTTACACGGAGCGACTGCCATCAGACCTCCGCGACCTAGTTACTGGGTATTGGCGATATCCTAGGACTAGACTGGTTTGGGAAGCCATCGCCTCCTTTTGCGAGGGGGTGATGGCGACCAAGGAGGTAGCGGAGAGGGAGAGGGAGGCCGCTTCTTCTCTCCCTTCTCGCGCTAGACGCACCGGGCGCCGGAGGGCGCGCGACGATCTCCGGCCACCCTAGTGAGTGGCCTGCGGGCGGCGGGTTGGGAGCCCGTCGCCCGACCGGTAACGGGCCCAGGGAGGATGGCGCGCCGTGTTCCGCGCGCGCCTCTCGGAAGGATGTGGGGCAGGGGAGCAACTGCCCCACCACAGGAGAGGTCCACCAGAAGAAGCTGGTGGACAGAGACCTGCCGGGGTCGCGGTGCATGCAATAGCGAATCCCGTGACCCCGGCCTTAGATCAGAAGGAGGGACACCGTGGGGTTTTAGCCGGTAAAAGTCCGGCACGCCCCCCCGTCTTCCCCAGACGGGGGACAGTCCATGAGGTTTTCCTCACGAAAAAAAGAAAAAAAAAGGACTAGACTGGTTGTCAGACTTTTGGGCTTCAGACATCCCGTAACGACTGTCATAGGTATTCGTATAACACCTGGGACCGACGACTTAACGTGCCCGACGAGGCACGGAGGACTCTCGATGTATAACGAGTCCACGGACTGACCGCGGCAAGCGTAGCTTAACCTCGCAAATTGTATGCAATTTGCGAGGTTAAGCTGCGCTTGTCGCGGTCATACATCACGTTAGATCATAATCTGCATAGTTGTTACTTAGCCACTTCAACTGGCGAAATGAGGGTGTTTTCTTTTTTTTTTCCTAATGGACTCTTGTACATGGTCTTGCGGACCTTCAAATGAGGGTGTTGCTACTCACCTCTGCCCTATCCTTCGGGGAGTACCTACAAAGCGGGATGTTATATTGATATGTTATGTTAAATCTTACCAATACGATGACTAACAACTTATTATTCATTAAACAACCAAAAGGAATACATTGGACTATTTCATAATTTTATTGCAAACGCTCATGTAGGTAATTTAGAGTCACACCGTGGTGATTTAACGATCCCCATAAATATGAAAGATTTAATTGAGTTATGATTATGGCGAGGTTATAATCCCCAGTTTAATGTCTCTATGTCATTTGTGATTATGGTGATGTGGTGGGCAAAGGTTATTATCGATAATGCAAATAATTGTAAAATATTTTTATCGATATCTCTTCAATTGAGTAATACAATAGACCTTTGGTGTTTTTAAAGGCGTAGCCATAACCTTTGTGATTTTTGTACAATTACATAATATTCTGTATCAGAGGGCTTGCCCATTACGATTTATCGGGCACAATTGATAACTAACATACATACCTACACACGTAAACTCACGCCTTTTTCACACGGTGGTAGGCAGAAACTATAGAACGCCACATGCTACGACCCTTAATACTCTTTTCGCTTCATCCACATTAATGCATCTTGTCATACACGCTCGCCGGTTGAATTGATAACTTCGGGCAGAAAAACCGATATAACTGGTAAGTGAAACCAAAACTTCAAACTCGGCAGCCGCACTAACCAGTAGACCATTTATGCAGACAAACTAATAGAATTTCTAAAATTAATAGATTATAATTTACTAGCGGCCCGTCCCGGCTTCGCACTGGTGGACATTTTTCCCGTTTTTGCAACATTTTTCATAATGCTCCGCTCCTATTGGTCGTAGCGTGATGTTATACAGCCTATAACCTTCCTCTATAAATGGACCATCCAACACAAAAATATTTTTTCATTTCCAACCAGTAGTTCCTAAGATTAGCGCGTTCAAACAAACAAACAAACTCTTCAGCTTTATAATATTAGTATAGATATCTTCTTCTTCTTCCTGCCCTTATCCCACACCAGGTGCGGTCGGCACAACATGTATTTCATAAATACATGTTGTTAGAGGTTTTGACTTAGTGTTTTATGTCCGGCCGCCTGCCTGACATCAACCCTCCTTGAGAATAGTCGTTGCGCAGTCGCGCGGGTGACCCAATGTGCTTGCTGATATTATGCACTGGGTCCCAAAATAATAAGCGTGTTAATTTTACTGCCAACAACTAAGCAGACTATGTACTTCTTGGTGGAGTATACTTGAAGTTCCTCGACCCATTTCTCTGTAAAAACTTGATGTCAATGTTCTATATCGCTCCTGTCCCGCTGTATCCCTAATACCAAGCTTGACTTTAACACCGTTCACGTCCATGACTTTACATTTGTGGTCAACTCCAATTGCAGCTGGGATTGATGAATTGTAGTCTCCCGTTGTGAACGCTAGGATAATGCCGGATTAAATAATAATAATAATATTAGTACAGATATGTCATTACAAAAAAACTTTTTCTCAAATTATTTTCTTTCTTTCAGAGAATTTAGTATAAATATATTTCATTGTCCAGATTTTCAGTATGTAATGTAGAATAAATAATAATTTAAATACTTTTATTTGGTCTTATTTATAAACATCTGTGGTTTTGCTGTCTAGTAGCTGGAGGCAAAATTAAACAACGTGTGCTCTGGATTTTCAGTCTTGTTTAACGTTGTCTCAAAATAGATTACATTAAAAAATCTAGATGCCTAAACTGTTAATTAGTTATGATTATGTCAAGTCTGGTTCTGTTCTGCCTAGCCTTTTCCCAACTGTGTTGGGGTCAGCTTCCAGTCGAACCAGATGCGGTTCAATACCAGTATTTTACACGGAGCGACTGTCATCAGACCTCCGCAACCCAGATACTGAGCAATGCCGATATCCAAAAGTTAGACCGATTGTCAGACTTTCGGGATTCTGACTACCCGTAACGACTGCTCAACGTGCTCTCCGAGGCATATTCTCTCTGCTCGTTATTTATTATTATATCAAGCCGGGTACTGTTCTAATAAATATTCCCAACAGGATTAATTTCTAGGCTTTTAAGGAGATCTTGACCTCTGTGTTCGTTTCGGCGTATCTTCTCAGATGTAGTCAGATAAGAAAAGACGATGCTATACCTATATATGTAGATTTTTAAAAAACAAACTGACTTGTAAAATTGATTTAAATATCCAATTTATAATAAATTATCTATACTAATATTATAAAGCTGAAGAGTTTGTTTGTTTGAACGCGCTAATCTCAAAAACTACTAATAGAAAAAAATATTTTTGTGTTGGATAGTCCATTTATCGTGGAAGGTTATAGGCTATATAACATCACCCTACGACCTATTGGTATTGGAGCGGAGCATAAATGAAAAATGTTGCAAAATCGGGAAAAATGTTCACCCGTGCGAAGCCGGGACGGGCCGCTAGTATAGAATAAATTCTTTTCAGTTCCTACAAAGCATAACTTTTTCGACACACTTCTGTTTATTGCCAGTAGAAAGGACTGACCTAGCCTTTCAAGCAGAGTTAACCTAGTCTCGCCATGCATATCTTAGTACTCTTTAATTAATTTGGAACAGTATAGATTCCTAAAAGTAAATGAATTTTCAGAAAGTAACCAGTACCAAAATCACCTGACACACAAATAACATTGAACATCGATATACCAAAACAGCGATGCAGTGTCCTCCCTATGCAACGTATTTCGGTCGACGGCGCAGCTGTTACAATTTGTCCGTACTGACATCACGACACGTGTCGCGGGCGCCGAGCAGATATGTTAACAACCTTGTTTTGACGTGGCCACTGTTTTCAGAATAGAGCATGTTGGAAAGGGCGTGGATTAATTTGGAAGATTTTCTTGTATTTTGAAAGGAATGGAGAAGGATTGGGTGTCACCTGTTTGGCAGGTTGGATTTATATACTAACGGCTGTATTCCCCGAAGGGATAAAGAGAGGTGTTCTTTATGGTTTATATAACCACGTTTCGCTTGTATTTAACCACATGTACTTATAGCCTTTTGTCATTTTTTCCTTGTCGGCTCTTATGACCCGCCTGTCCAGTGACGCAGGGGAATTATATTCTTAATCGAAACTTAATCTAACTTATCTTTATCTAAACTAATTTAGCCTAAAGTCGTATTAGAACTATTAATTCTGTGTATTCTCTTCTTGTTATATAATATTATTTGCGCATAATATCGTACATGCAGTGCTCTTCTTTAAGTATTGGGGCGCTTAGACTTAAGTTTAAAATGTAATAATTGTTAAGTAATAGTGTACTCATCGTTGAAGAGCCTATTAAATAAATCTGTCCCCCCACAGGTAGGCTAGATTTGTAGACTAATTCATTCTACCTAGCTTTTTCCCAATTGTGTGGGGTTCAGCTTCCAGTCTAACCAGATGGGTCTGAATACCAGTATTTTACACGGAGCGATTGCCATCAGACCTCCACAACACAGTTTCTGGGCAATGCCGATATCTTAAGGTTAGACCAGTAATCAGATTTTCGGGCTTCTGAATTCCCGTAACGACTGTCATAGGTATTCGTATGACACCAAGGACCGTCGGTTTAAAGTGCTCTCCAAGGCCTGGAGAGGTCTCGGTGTGTAACAAATGGTCACCCATGGTTGCTTAGCTCATTTGTAGGCTAATTATAAAAAAATATTATGAGCTGAAGAAAGTAGGTATGCGTTGGGGTAAGTTCGCTCAAATGGATTTGCCGCAGAATGTGGCAATATTTTTAATTGTTAGCAAAGTTAGAGTATGCAGCCATTTTCTTCTGCTCCCCACTTCATTCCACGCAGACCAGAACTGGTTACAGACTGGTGACAGATTAAGCAAAACTGTTTTTTTTTGTAGTTGACGCCAGAACTCTCAATTAACGCAACAAAACATTTCAAACGCTCATTCCGTAACTACATAGACGCTCAAATCTTGATAGGTAAGTATTGAAAACCAATACTTATCTTCCTTATCAAATTAACTGAACTAAACACCCTAATCTTAAAGACCCGAAGAAATAAAGGCAAATGGGGAAAACGCCTGAATTTTCCATTGTTACGGGGAAAAATCTTCATTGTCCGAATTACGTGAGGGGAATGTCTGTTCCCGATGGCTGCCCAAATTATTATTTCTCAGGATTTCTTATTCAGCACATTACTGTGACGATAAATTGTTGGGGCAGTCCAATGGAAGTGGCTTCGATGGATTTTTATGTGATTTTTTGCGAGTTTCTATCAATAACATATACTAGGGAGCAATGAATGCGAGTCACCAACATACATCTTAATATCTCGGAAAACAATGGTGTTGATTCTATTGCACATTTTGGTAGTTCTAACCTAGACTAAACGCAAGTGTCACTTTCTTTTTCTATTGAAACAGAAAGAGACAAGCTCTCTTAGTTTAGTTTAGTCCTATCAAAGTGCGCAATAGAATCGACACCATTGTTTAATATTTTAACATTGTTTGTTTATGTTGTTGACCCGGATTCATTGCTACCGAGTGTAGATTTTAGCTCTAAAAACAATGGAAAAACTCACATGCAACTGACATGAAAACAGATATAGTGTCTCTTTACAAGGATGAACAACACAATAACCAATCTAAAAACTAATCTAATATCTGATTCCTATAATTTACGGAGCGGTATTGGTTAAAATTGAGGCTCGTTTATCTTTACCAATAATGAAGCAAAGACCACATGACTTTTTATAGTAGATCCTCCAATATGGAAGTAGCTATCACAGGTAAAATTAGCTTACCAGTCTATTAATATGTCCAGTTGTGCAAATAAAAATGCTACCATTGGTAAGGAAAACGATTCGTTTTTGTTTATAGAAACCAGGCATCAGTGCACTGAATGATATCAGTCCAATTACGATCGAAATTTATAATCGATCCCAATCCAAAATCTCTGGATTATTGTAGGTTTTTGTCAGAAATTCAATAAAATTAATGATAATTATTAACTTAATTGTTATAATATTATAAAAACAACAAGAAAAACGTCTGACAACCAGTCTAACCTTAGGATGTCGGAATTGCCTAGTAACTGATTTGCAGAGGTTTGATGGCAGTCGCTCCGTGTAAAACACTGGCATTCAGCCGCATCTGGTTAGACTGGAAGCTGAACTCAACATAGTTAGGAAAAGGCTGGGTAGAACAAAGAGAAAAAAGAAAGATTGAGCGGGTTGCATTATTCGTGAAAATTCGGTAACACGAAGATTGCCGAGGCTCATAACAGATGTCGGTCTTTTGTCTCTTCTAGAATAAAAATTTAACTTCCTACACATCTCCGTCCACTCTATGTAATACTCTCATTAGTATCTATAACCATTATCATTTTATTTGTGTGGAAATCATATTTTTTTATCACAATTAAGTATGTACATAAGTCACGACGTAACGACTTTATTTTATAAAGTTATTATCATTATATCAGGCCTTTTTATATGAAATACCGCTATAAAATCTAAGTGGGTTCCAGAAAGGCAATTAGGAAATTGGTGTCGTAATTTTTAAAAAGTTATTTTACTTAACCAAAAATATTAGGAGTTATGTAATTTTTATGTCACTTTTCGGCTGTCACGCCATATTTATTATTGCAATGGAAGCAAAGAGGGGCTCGTGGCTAAATAACATCCGCGCCGATCGTACGATTTGCAAGGTTAAGCTGCGCTTGCCGCGGTCAATCCGTGGATGGGTGACCATTTGTTACACATCGAGACCTCTCCGTGCCTCGGAGAACACGTTAAGCCGTCGGTCCCGGGTGTCATACGAATACCTATGACAGTCGTTACGGGTAGTCAGAAGCCCGAAAGTCTGACAAACGGTTTAACCTTAGGATACCGGCATTGCCCAGTTACTGGGTTGCGGAGGTCTGATGGCAGTCGCTCCGTGTAAAATACTGGTATTTAGCCGCATCTGGTTAGACTGGAAGCTGACCCCAAGATAATTGGGAAAAGGCTAAGAGACTATTCAGTGTGAATTATCGTGCTCTCCGAGGCTCGGAGGGATCGATGTGTAACAAATGGTCACCCATCTACGGACTGACCGCGGCAAGCGCAGCTTAACCTCGCAAATCGTACGATCGGCGCGGTTGTTATTTAGCCACGAGCCCCTCCCTTATTTAGTTTTATGGCCACAACAATTATAATTGTTGCCATAAATGCGTTTCGGCAATAACCCCCTTTACGACTAACCTTGTATAAATATTCGAGGCCAAATGTTTTGATTTTCAGTAGGTATTCATAGTGTGGTTTCCATTTTTACCTATATCACAAAACAGATAGGTACAGAAGTCAATCACATGTATGTAGGTACTTCACTTTTCATACCTACGCTCGGTGGTCGCTCTATCTATATATCTATCTCTCTCAAGCGCATGGCACTCGCGCTCGCACTCGCTCGCACTCTAGTCCCAAACAGTCCGAGATATCGTGTCCGTGAGCAGTGTCTATGTGTGCTTTGCTCGAGCGCACTTGTATGTAGATTGACTTTTGTACCTATCTATTTTGTGCCTATACCTTCATGCCATTTACTGAAATTATGAAAGATATTAATTTTAAAAGAGTAACCATTTATCTAGTGTAAACATGTATTTAAGCCAGAGTGTCTAATGAACGTTTGCGTGTTTTTTGTTAATGACTCCCTACACAATTATTTTTTTATTAGTTGTTGTTTTTGCAATAAGCCCAACTTTATTATTCATGATTTAGTTATATTCTCATTTAAGCAAATTAATGTACCTATTCTTGTGAGAATAAAGTTATCATAAACCTCAACCATGGACATTATTGCTGGCTCTTCTCCATAGGAAACGACAAATTGGAACTGTGCACCTAAATTCGACCTTTCATAAGCGCCTCTTGGTTTATGTGAAATAAATAAAAATATCATATGTCTAGATACGCCTGCGACTCCACTCGCCTGAAAAGTTCTTAATTCTTTATTCTACCTTATCAAATTCAGCCAAATCAGAGGCCTTATTCACTATGACACATCAAAACTTAACACGCAAATAATACGGCCGCGTTATCATCCGAACGTTGCAATCGGAAAAATAGGGTAGTTATGTTTTGCCTAGCCTTTTCCCAACTATATTGGGGTCAGCTTCCAATCTAACAAGATGCGGTTGAATACCAGTATTTTACACGGAGCGACTGCCATCAGACCTCCGCAAGCCAGTTAAAGGGCAATGCCGATATCCTAAGGTTAGACCGGTTATTAGGCTTTCAGGCTTCTGACTAGTAACGACTGTCATAAGTATTCGTATGACATCCGGGACCAATAGTTTAAAGTGCTCTCACTCAGGTCTCGATGTGTAGCGAACGGTCACCCATTCCGAGGTAAGATCAGCTTAACCTCCCAAATCATATAGTCGGCGCGGTTGTTAATTAGCCAGGAGCCCCTTGAATCTGTGAAGTAGTCACTGTATGCTATAAATTAAACACAATAACATCTCTCTATATACATTTACGTATGTATATAATGTATATTTACATAATACGGTAGCGACGTGACGCTTCAGCGCTTAATTAAGCCCGTCACACAAGCACCGTCAAAGCTAGAACAATGTTCATTATATGTATAATGTTTGATAACTAAATTAGATGGTAGTTTATGTGTTACTGTAGCACTTAGAGGAGTTGAAATATTATTATTATTATTGTAATTATACTGGGTGTAAGGGGTGATGTACACAAGGGGAATGAAAGGGATCGTCAGTTTTCAAATTCATTCCTTTCCCAGATCGCGGGCACGTGTTACCTTTTCAAACTGTTGAACGGAACAGACCAATGTATGGAAAATTATGTTTAACTAGCTGTTCTTCCGCGGCTGTACCCGCGTTAATAATTTGACTACAGCGCCACCTATCGGATCCCAGCATAGCTACGAACCATAATCTCGACAAAAAAAATATATTGTGTAAATATGAATAAATCAGTAGTGGCGTTCTCAAGTTACGGCGTGACCAAGGGAAATAGGGATTCATTTTTATTTATAGGTATAGATTATTTGGTAGCAAATATCAAAATTGCATTTTGCCTCATGACGTAGTGCCATGTGTGTATTTGATTTGATTTAAGGAGTTTTGTTGTAAAAACCATGACATAAATCAAATTAATGATTGTCACCATAATAATTTAATTAATATCCTGTCAAAAAACACTTGTATTTTCATTTCATAATGTTGGCAATACGTAGTCGGTATAATAGTTCGTTTCTTACACTCTGCAAGCAAAAATAGACCTTAAGGTGCATACAATTTTTATCCCCCTACTGTACCTAACACTGAAATAGCGAATTCAATACATTATTCAGATTTGAAAATAAATGGACATTTTTTTTAGGAATTTCTGTATTCACTGGTAATATCCAATTTAGCATAATCTGTCTATTATTGGCTTACAGCTGGGCACGGGAATCTTCTTAGAATGAGAAGAGTTTATACCTTAGTCCACCACGCTAGCCGTGTGTGGGTTGGCAGACATCTGATTTACCAGTGTTTTGTTGTATTTCAATTAATGTTTTAAAAGGTAGAGTGCGGAATTCTCTGATTTTTTCTGATTTGTTTTTTCGATATCTTTTTCTGATGTATGTAATTTCAAATACACCCGATATAAACGAAACTATTATTGCTGTTGTATAATATAGGACGCCCCACGACTACATAGAAACCTCAAGAAGATAGTTGGGGTGTATATAATATACGTTATGGTTTGAAGCGGAAGGCGATTTTTTTTTCTTTCCTCTCTCGGATTACCGCTTTATCGTGGGTGCATTTACGTGCACAAATGCCCAGACCCGAAATAACTATCTGTAGGCCATACAAATATTTGTTCCGTGCGAGAATCGAACTCACGACCCGAAGCGCAGAAGCCAATCACTCAGCCTCTGCACCAAACGTGTTGTCAAATCTATACTAATATTATAAAGAGGAACGATTTGTATTTTTGTATATAACGAATAAACTTAAAAACTACTAGACCGATTTCAAAAAAATTTCTGCCGTTAGAAAGCTACTTTATCACTGAGTAACATAGGCTATATTTATTACTGGAATAAAACTTGTTACGCGGGCGGAGCCGTGAGGACACAGCTAGTTAATTATAAATTTAAATTGCTGATGTATATAAGCAATTTTAAGGTACTTGAATATTATAATATAATCTACAGGTTACTATAGCGGTCTCTCGTTGCCTCGTAAGAACACCGAACTTACACGCCAAGTACTTGAAGTACTATCTTTGAAAATTTCATGTTAAACTTATTTCCTATAACATCCTTCAAACTGTCGGTAAACTTTTAGGAGATAATATTCGTAGTTTTGACTACAACCCGTATGTACACTAAGTACCTAGTGGTGTAGTGATGGGACTATCGAATGCCAATTTAGTTTTTGGATACAATATTTTTTGTACATGGATGTAATAACATTTGAAAAAGGCGACTGCCTCGTTGGTCTAGTGGTGGCTAGCGCGACTGCTGATCGTGAGGTCCTCAGTTCGATCCCCAGGTCGAGCAAAGTGTTATTGGGTTTTTCCATATGGAATTCCTTAATAGCAGCCCGGAGTTTGAATTTGTGCCCGGTTTTTGGCAATAGGCTCGCCTCCATTATACGGAACGTAACGGCGAATTGAGGGTGTTACTATACACTTCTAGCCAACCCTTCGGGGAATACAGGCGTAATGTATGTGAATAAGACAATGAACAAAGAACTGCTATTTTCATCTCAGTTCGTAAAGGTCAACTTTACTGAGGAAAAGTTATACTTTGACTACTTAGGGCCTCCGCAGACGGCCAACCGTTAAAATCATCACAATATGTATGAGACAGCACACATAACACCAACAAAATTTTCTCAAAATTGAGTTGGTTCGTGTGTACGGTCGGCCGTCTGCGAAAGGCCTTAATGGCACTTGTAAATCAATACTAAGTTGCCAAACGTGATATCAGCTCTACAGGTTTTGGAGAAGTCGGTTAGAAAAAAACTTAACGAAAGCATTTTGTACTACTTACATTACCGTAGTTACACACAATTCAAAAGCATGCAAATATTCTCAAATGTTCTGCCTAGCCTTTTCCCAACTATGTTGGAGTCAGCTTCCAGTCTAACCAGATGCGGCTGAATACCATTATTTTACACGAAGCGACTGCCATCAGACCTCCGCAACCCATTTCCTAGGCAATGTCGATATCCTAAGGTTAGACCAGTTGCCAGACTTACGGGCTTCTGACTACCCGTAACGACTGTCATAGGTATTCGTATGACACTCGGGAACGACTGTTTAACGTGCTCTCCGAGGCACGGAGGGGTCTCGATGTGTAACGAACGGTCTCCCATCTATAGACCTGTGGCGGCATCTATCACGCCACATGCGAACTACGGAGTACGATGAATGTCTAGCAGACTACAGCGACAACAATGACAGCTGTTAGTTGAAATGTCACAAATCCTGCATCGCGGTATCAAGATTTGACACGGAGTTAGTATATATATTACGGCTAAAGGTGGGTGTGAACATAAACTTAAGATTAGCCGGCTAACCTTAGGTTTATCTTCGAGAAGCAACTAAAGTTCGATATCATGTTAGTTTGTGTCATGATATTTCATTTTTAGCCGGCTAATGTGCACATTAACCGAAACGAAACGGCTAAAAATGTATTCTATGGACGCGCCGGGCTGGCGGTTGGCTTGAGGGGGCGGTGGGGAGACAATGCGCGCACACGTGGCAATTGTTTTGTTTAGTATTGCGTCATATTTCCTTGCGGTTGATTGCACGTACTTGCAATGTCGGCGTCGCACAATCTCGAAACGCTTAAAACGAAGTTTGAGAGTAAGTTTCGTGAGTTACTATTGGTCAAGAACAAGTGACTTTGAGGTCAACGTCAAGTGATTCCGGAGGTCCGGTCGACGGAGCCCCGCTTAGCGGGGCTTCTACTTCTGGTTGGTTTAAAAAAAAATAACCACGAAGGGTCCGTCCGAGTCGGGATGCCCCAAGTTCCGAGCTCGGTGTCAAAATAGTAGGTATACATTATTACATTGTTTCCTTTTTCAGTTCCTTCTACATTTTTAGCCAAGGGCCTGCAGTTACACTTAAGTTTAGCCGGCTAAAAATAGAAGAAACTAACATGAACACCTCCTCGAAGTTAGACCTAAGTTTAGCCGGGTAATCTTAAGTTTATGTTCACACCCACCTTTAGCCGTAACATATATACAACTTCCCAACATCAACCGTTGGGGTGTGGCCCGCCAGGCATAAGACCCGCCTGGCAGGAGGATTCTCCCATTTCGTAGGAGGAACACCGTACCTCGTTCCCCTACAGACCTTGCATATCATAATGATCCGCGCGGTTGGTGATTACCCATGAGCCCCCCAAATATTCTCGAAAACGAACATGAGAAGTTGTTACAACACTATTATGAAAGCACTATGTAGGCATTAAAATAGTTAGGGTGTACCTGAAGTTCGGGAGCGATTTAAAGTTTCACAGTTTTTGATTGGAGTATCATGTTATATTAAGAACTTGAGATGAACCTGCAAACTTAAATTTTCACTAGAGTGCAGTGTTTTGATGTCTACAGGGTGTAAACGAAATTATGGCATCATCATCATCATCAGCTTATAATGTTCCCACTGCTGGGACACAAGCCTCCTCTCTGTGAGAGGGAAATGGGCCGTAATCCACCACGCGGGCCCAATGCGGGTTGGTAGATGTCACGTCTTCGAATTATTGGTTCTAGGACATGTCAGTTTCCTCACGATGTTTTCCTTCACCGTTTTGAGAGCAGTGGTGATGAAATAAATTACACAAAGTAATGCGCCTGGCTGGGTTTGAACCCACGACATACAACTCGTAAGTCGGGGCCGTTATCACTGGGCCACCACTGCTCTCATCGAAATCATGTAATTCCTTCAATCCTCGTGATGTATTGCTGACATAGATTAACCCTGCACGGGATACATTTGGATTCAATAAACAAAAAAATGACAAGAAATAAACATGTGTTCTTAACGTGAAGCATTTTAGCGCCCCGAGCGAATTGCGCGGCTGTCGCTCCTCGTGTGGTCATTTAACTCGAGGCGCTAAAATGCCTCACGTTAAATACACCATGTTTACTTCTTGTATTTTTTTGTGTATTGAACCCAAATGTATCCCGTACAGGGTTAATCTATGTCAGCAGTACATCTCGAGGTTTGAAGGAATTACATGATTTAGTTTGCACCCTGTATTCTTAACAAGATATAATATTACGCCTTGTATTCCCCGAAGGGTTCGGCAGAGGTGTTTTTAGTACACCCTCGTTTCGCCAGTTATGTTTAAATCCCATGTTATAGGGGGCGAGCTTTTACCATTAACCGGGCACAAATCCATACACCAGGCTGCTATTGAGAAATTCCTCATGAAAAAACTCAATAACACTGCCCGACCTGGAGATCGAACCCAGGAACTCATCCTCAGCAGTCGCGCTTACGACCACTAGATAGACAAGGCAGTCAAAACAAAACAAGCTGTCTATGGTTCTGGTATCGATATTCGAATAATCGATTGACTCGATATCGATACTCGAATACTCGATCGACTCGATATCGATACCCGAATACTCGATTGACTCGCATACTCGATCGATTCAAATACTCGATCGACTCGAATATTCGATCGACTCGATATCGATAGGTACTCGAATACTCGATCAACTCGATATCGATACTCGTTGTACCTGGTGGAATAATTTTAGCTACATATTTCAGTTTCTGTGATTAATTTTAGTGTTGCATACCGAACGCCAGAAGCTTCCGAATATGCAGCAATATTGCAAGTTCCTTCTTGGAAAATGGAGGAATGGGACTTGATTAATTTTGACGACACGATTTACGGAACGACACACGCTTTTGATTCCCGCAAGGAACGAGTATTTGTATAGCCTACAGACTACCAGTAAACCTAGCACGAATAGTGTGCAGAATCCTTGCCTAGTAATTTAGAAGAAAATTAATAATATTACTATCACATACCTTAATAGGACTTTCTACTATAGTTTTTCATGTTTTTATAAGTATATGGGTTTATGACTAGTGGCGTGACCGCCGGACTGCCAAGTCATAGGTCTCGAGTTCGAACCCAAGGCACGCACCTCTGACTTTTCAGATTCATGTGCGTATTATAATTATCACTTGCTTAAAAACGGTGAAGGAAAACATCGTGAGGAAACCGGCATGCCTGAGAGATATTTCTCGACGGCATGTGAAGCCAAGTCGGAGGCCCATGGGCGGCATAAGCTCTGACGCCAGGTTAGTCACTAACCATACGAAAAGAAAGAATAAGACGAACCTTATTAGTACCTAACTTATAACTTGTTGCTCATCTCATATTCTAGGAATGTTTTTTTATTTATTTATTTAGAAAGCGTTATTTTATTAAATCAGAACTCCAACAAGGAAAGTATAAAATCATCAGTAGGCCTAGCACGATTGCTGTTGAGCTACTAACTCGGAAATACTCGTTTCGCACATACTATTTAATTAATTTGAAAACTTTATTCATATCGATGCGTGCTACAAATTGTGTATGTCGCAAAAAAGAACCAAAATGTTATAGGACAGTTTTATTTTCGATTCAAAATTCGCTTTCATCAAGGGGTGTCCTGCGTCGACGCAGTGTGACGTGACGCGACACGACGTGGAACAAATACGCGTTACGTCGCGTCTCACTACATAGGCCGCTAGTAGGGAATGCCGTTGTCTTGATCGCGTTTGTCGAATTCGTCGCGTCGCGTTCGTCACTTACGCAGGACACCCCGTCAGCATTATTTTTACGATACTATAGGTCACACCTTCATGCTAGACCTACAGATAATTGTTGGTGTCGCCAATAACCCACAATTTAAAAAAAAAAGGAAATCGCCTGAGTCCTGAGTTCGTTCTGCCTACCTTTTTCCCAATTGTGTAGTGATCAGCTTCCAGTCTAACCAGATGCGGCTGAATACCAATATTTTACACGTAGCGAATGCCATTAGACCTCCGCAACCCAGTAACTGGGCAATGCCGATATCCTAAAATTAAACCAGTTGTCAGACATACGGGCTTCTGACTACCCGTAACGACTATCATAGGTATTCGTACGACACCCGGGATCGACGGTTTAACGTGCTCTCCGAGGCACGGAAAGGTCTTGATGTGTATTAAATGGTCACCCATCCACAGACTGACCGCGGCAAGCGTTACTTAACCTCGCAAATTGTATGACCCGCGCTGTCCTTACTGAGCCACGAGCCCTAAATACTGAACTAAACTAAGTATGTAGAATACAGTCAAAACAAACCGGAAAACAGCGATGCTTCTTGAGGGCAGAAATAGATGACTGTGATGGTAGTACCTACCTACTTCCCCGGAGAAGCCCTTTTTTATCGTGGAAAAATCCTCATCGATGTCCCTCGCCCGGGATAGGCGAGGGGGTATGCCAGACTCTTACCGGTTAAAAACCCACGGTGTTCCTCCTTTTGTCTGTCGGCCGGGATTGCGGGATTCGCGTAAGCATGCACCGCAACTCTGGCAGGTCTTGGTCCACCAACCATTGGTGGACCTCTCCTCTGTGGGGCCCTGCCTCACAACCTCCTAAGAGGCGTGGGGAGCACCCCCCATCACCGGCACATCAGAACACATGGCACGCCATGACCATCCCCTGGATCAAACGAGCACATGGGCGCCAGACGACCCCGAGTATGGGCACCCTTGGTCCCCCTGCGACGGGTCAGGTTAGTGGCCCCGCCACTTACCACTTTTCGGGCGCAGAGGATAGGGAGAACGGTCAATACACCGCGTCCGCCATCTGACGGTGGCGGCCCCGTCAAGGCCGCGGAAGGTAGGGAGAACGGCGCACCGTAATACTGGCACTCCTCTCCCACTGCGGTCTCCAGCACTCAGCCGCGATTCCATACGACAACGCGGCCCGCATCAATTGCGATGTCACCCAAGTAACACCGCAATCTACTTGGCCGCTACGTCGAGGGCTTCCTTGGCCAAGTCCCGACGAGCAGCCTCCCCTCGGGTTCCTCTTAGTTTCATCGTGGCTGGGGCTAAGTAATGGCTACTGAGCCCCCCGGGCCTCGACAATGCGGTAACCCACTGGGGGGCACCGGGGGAGCCCTTTCAAAAGGAGATCTAACTTATATACACTTTATCTTCCCAATATTCTAACTCCAATAAGACGTTACACTCCGTTGTAACAAAACCCTAATTAATACAATTTTTCTGTTTATTTGTTCCGACATAAAATGTTTATCGACAATAAGTATTTAAGTAACAAGCTTTTAAAGGATTTGTGTTTGAATAACAATTACTTATTCCGCTTCCTCGACATCCATTAATAAGTCGATCTTGTTTATATTTTGACTTCCTTGTTTTTCGAGGGTTGCCGTCGATACAACGAGCCGATAGCAAAGTTTTACGTTTTGTGTTTCGTCGACTCCCATGAGAGGGAGATGTAAAATGATATTTTATTATGTAAATGAATGGAAAAGGACAGTAGGATATTGTTTATATTATACATACATACAATACATAAACACATTATACTAACATATTTTTTTTTAATATGGTTACAGCTGTAGTACTTAAAAAAAGTGTGAAGAAGTGTTTTTAGTACACCCTCGTTTCGCCAGTTAAGTCCCATGTCATACGGGGCGATCCTGTTGCCACCAACTGGGCACAAATCCAGACTGCGGGCTGCTACTGAGAAATTCCTAATGGAAAAACCCAGTAGCACTTTGCCCGACCTGGGGATCGAACCCAAGACCCCATGCTCAGCAGTCGCGCTTGCGACCACTAAACCAACAAGGCAATATAATAATGAATGGTCCTGATTCATCAAATACTATGTTATCGACGCATGTAACATGCCTATAATTCCCGAAGGGGTAAGCAGTTATGTTCTCCTGTTAGAAAAGTCTGTACACTCACGTTTTGCTCTTGTATTTAGTCTCATGTTATAGATGGCGTGCCTATTGCCATTTCGGGCACAATTATGTTGCAAGGCTCGTCTCCTCTTACGACTTGCTTGCCCGTCGACGCGACGTAGGGGAATAGTAATTTTAATTTGTCCACGGACTATGTTTTATATTATTTCTGTTATATTTAAATTTAATCAAATGTTATTTAATTGATATACTTATTAATCAAGCAGTGATAGCAACCGCTAGGTTGAACGTTTGCCTTCCATGCAGGAGGGTTGGAGTTCGACCCGTACCTCTGACTTTTTGAATTCATATGCGGATCATAATTTAATTATCACTTGCGTTAACGGTGAAGGAAAAACATCGTGAGGAAACCTGCACACCTGAGAGGGCTCTATAAAGTTCTTGATGGTGTGTGTAGTCTGCCAATCCGCACTAGGCCAGCGTGGTGGACTAAGGCCTAAACGCTTCTCATTATGAGAAGAGACCCGTGCCCAGCAGCGAGACAGAAATGGGCTAATTATGTATCTTAAGGTTTTCTATAAGATTGGTATTAGGCAGGAAACTGGAGGACTTTGGGCGCCACCATCGTGGTACCAAAGCAATGTCATTGGTTTAAATATGTTTGTCATTATTGATAATGTCAATTTAACTCGTTCTTATTGGTTGTGATATGGAGGTACTTACGGTGATGATAATATGTCCTTTGCAGTGCTATTGGGGTTTTGCCGTTTACAGTAGTTAGTTTAGTCCGAAGATTCAATTAAAAGCCAATGGCCTTCACACATTCACCTCACCCATAACCCCTTACTGCTAAGAAACCAATGAAGGCAAGAATATCGATAGACGATGGAGCAGCTGAAGTACCTACATACATTATCACCTAAATATATCGGGTGTAAAGATACCCGTAACGAAGCCGAGAGTTACGTATTCTTACCATCATTACGAAGATTTTTTGGTACTAGACCATACCTGGGAACCGACTGGCTATGGAGATATTGAAGGTCAAAGTCACCATATTTTTGTACGATTTTCACGAAAACTAAGTTTAAATGTTATTACTAAACATTTTTCTATACAAACATAATCAACATTTTTTAAATGTAGGCACAACTACTGCGCGCGCTACCATTGCGCGCTACAATTAAAGGCTATTATTAATACCAAAAAATAAAAGTCGTTTCCCAGCAATTATCTTTGCTGTATGTTACTTAGTTTTATGTACAGTATGTGCATACTTCGGCTTCGTTAAGGCTATTTTTACAGCCTGTATATACGGTCATTATTAAAGTTCCAACACATAAATTCAAATATAAAGGAATTTCACAAAAATAAATAATCATTTTCAATAACACTACATCTATCGTACGAAAGAAATAAAAGTGGGACTTATGTTTTTTTCATTTGATTTGCTCATTAAATTTCCAAAAAATCATACCGCTCGACCGAAATAAATATTTCTTCGAAATAACGTGAATATATTACCTGTTCTACGAACATGTAAAAATTAATATTATAGAATCGCGTTACTAGAGACAAAAACGAAACGTGAAAGCCCTGCCAGGGGTGTCTCTTGTTTATTTGAGGCTATAAATGAGCCTCAGACGAAATAATCTAATGATTGGAAGGAAATTTTGACCACACGTTTGGTGGAGTGGCTGAGCTATTGGCTTCTGCGCTACGGGTCGTGGGTTCAATTCCCACACAAAACAAATATTTGTTTGGCCTACAGATGGTTGTTCCGGGTCTGGGCGTTTGTGCATGTGAAGAGTTAAAGCACCCACGAAACAGGAGTAACCCTAGTGTGGGGCAACGTATATAAAAAAAAAATACAGCTCGAATGATTTAAAATAAAAAATAAAAAATTATATTCTGCAACTCAGAGGGAAAATAGTGCAGCGAATTCCGAAAATGAAAGAATGAAAGTTGATATAGTGACAAAAAATTTAAAGGAGTATACCTACTTAGGTGGTTTGGTCATGTTAAGAGAATGAGTGAGGAATTTATAAGGCGGATGTCAGTGGAAAAGCCGGTAGACGACGCCCTAGAAGGACAGTATACGTCGTTGTTATTGGTGATGTTCTTTACAAAGGACAGGTGTGTGCTCTCAACCGGCGTGCGTGTATGACAAGAGGTATGAATGTGGATGAAGATGAAGCTAAAAGAGTTAGTAAGGATCGAGGCATGTGGTGTTCTATAGTTTCTACCTACCCCCATGGAAAAAGGCGTGAGTTTAAGTATGTATCTAATACCTTTTTAATCGAGCAATCCTTTATTAAAATTATATGTACATATATATATTATAATCTGAATCTCGGAAACGACTCCAACGATTTTCATGAAATTTAGTATGCATAGGGTTTCGGGGGCGATAAATTGATCTAGCTAGGTTTCATTTTAAGAAAACGTCGATTTGCCAAAAAAGAATCCGTGCAAAGCTCGGTTATCCAGGTACTGTATGTGAATTTCGAAAATAAAACAACTAATCGTCAACATCTGAAAGTACATACACATTTTTACGATCTTTAGACAATTCTTTTTGCTTTTTTTTATTTTAATTTTCTTCTTTGTTCTAGCGTTTCCCCAACCTGTTGCCAGAATGCTGAAATATTTGTTGTCGAGTCGCTCGCTTAGTTCAATAATAAAGCCTCGTCAACACTTGGACTAGCCGCGTTACCTAGATACTAAAGGAGATGTTTCATTTTCGGCCATAAGATGTACATTTATCGAAAAAGGGGAAAAAAATCCAAGAATTGAGGAAAAATATTCTTTCGTGAATTTAAACCTGATTTGATGTGCACAAAATATAATAAATTTTCAATTATTGCCATATTCTATTCAACATGGCGTCCTATAGTTTGCATAGCCTGCTTTCGTTCTGAAATCATGTCAAATCAAAACATAATTCACGTAGACGTTAAATATGAAAGGTATGTGTTCTTGTACAATTAATAATAATTATTATTCTCCTAGCCATCTTTTTCGACTAATTCTAAGCTAGTGTGACGATTTCATCGTTAGAAATATGTTTATTCTTCTTTTTTGACGTGTACTTCTGAACGAAAAATTCAAAATGTCAGGTCACAGTCAGTCAGTAATGAACAAATATCAATTTCTAGGTTAGGTAAACGTCATCTTTACAACCTCTCACGGCTGTCATAACTCTCACGACAAACGTCAAACATTTTTAACTTTTATTTTGTGCATAAAAAACATTTGATATTATGAAAAAAAATGTTACTGTAAGCTATTCAGGGTTTAGTTTCCCAGCTTTTCTAAAAGGTACACGTTATGGCCGGAGTCCCATACAAAAATGAAACATCTCCTTTGGACTCATTATATGGTATATGGTTTACAGGCAGACTTGTGTTATTTATTATGTTTGTTATTAATAATTATTTTTGTATCTTACTTCCACGCAGATCATATGATTTGCAAGGTAAAGCTGCGCTAGCCGCGGTCCTAGCGCTAGCCTTTTCCCAATTATGTTGCAGCCAGCTGCCAGTCTAACCAGCTGCGACTGAATACCAGTATTTTACAAGGAGTGACTGCTATTAGACGTCCGCGACCCAGAGCAATGTCGTTATACTAAGGATAGGCCGGTTGTCAGATTTTCGGGCTTCTGAATACCCGTAACGACTGACATTTAGATAGGTCTTCTGCTCTCCGAGGCACGGAGTTATCTCGATGTGTAACAAATTTTCACCCACCTGCGTACTGACCGCGTTGTTAATGAGCCAGGAGCCTTTCTTCTTAGCCATCTTCCCTAGCTATAGGATATTTTTTTTAAAGTACTTGAAGGTACCGTGGCCCAGCATATCGAGTACTATCACACCGGAAAACGAATAACTTTGAAGCCAGACAGTACCGCGGTCATAGCTACTACAAAACTCATAAAACGTTCACCGATAAATCTAATTCAATCGCCATACCCTTCAGCCTACACTAAATCTGTACACAAACCAGCATCCTCCGGCAAATATCATTACGCTCCTGATTTGGCGTGAATAAATAACGAGGATCGATGGCCACATGGCCAGTGGCCATCAGTTGGCGATTAGTGTCCGAATCACTAATGATATGGAGGTGCAAATTGCTGGATTCCGGATGCGAAGTTTTAGGGTGTGGTACATGGTATTAGCTGGAGCGGAAAATTGTGCATGATAGCCAAAAACTAATTTTGCTTACCAATAGTAGCATTTTAACAATGTTTTAACTAGCTACACTTCGTATATTTGTTTGTCTGGTTCAAATCTTGCGACAGATTTTTCAACTACTTTTGCTTAACCGATTCTGCCGAAACTTTGCCTGCAAAATCAATACCCATGACCTGATGAATTTTAATATTTTATCGTCAAATCCGAATGCTGCAGAGCAGTGGTGTTGTAAGATAAAACCGTTTAACTTAAAGTTTTTAGTACCTAAGGGATTTTATTTATTGCCAAACTGCATATAAATGAACTACACTGGCCTGCAAAAATAAGTATCACACTTTTAAAATTTCAATTTTTTCTAAACTATAGAAGTTAGAGATTTAAAATAAAAAAAGTTTTATAGCAAATTTTATCAGCTTTCTTTGAAACTATAGTAACCAAGTTAAACTCTTTTTCGAGTCCTTTTTGCTTCGAAAATATATCTTGTGTACTTAAAAAGTTATTGCAATTTTAAAAGTGTGATACTTATTTTTGCAGGCCAGTATATTGCTTCATTATTGATACAGATACAAGAGCTTAATTTAACGAATAATGTTCAGTAAATCATATGAAACGGCCTAAGGTTAGAGCGGTTATCAGACTTTCGGGCTTTTGACTACCCGTAACGATTGTCATACGTATTGGTATGAAACCCGGGACCAACAATTTTACGTGCTCTCCGAGGCACGGAGGGGTCTCGATGTGTAACGAATGGTCACCCATCCATGGACTGACCGGGCAAGCGCAGCTTAACCTTGCAATCATATGATCCGAGCGGTTGTTAATTAGCCACGAGCCCCACAATGACACTTTTATAATACTCTTCGAAATCTATGAGATTCGACTATTCTAAATTCTAAGGTAGACGTATACGGCTCCAGTCGCTTGCAACTTAAACCAATCTCAACGTCGTTATGAGAGAGCGTGTCCAGAATTTTATGAAGAAACAAAATGTACAGAACTGTTATTCCGTGGAACATCTGTTTAATTATTCTGGAAGACCTTAGATATCGCGTTTACATGGAAATATTATCTCGCTTTCTTGGAACGTGTGAAGATTTTTATAAAACGAAGCTTTAGAGATTAGCTTACCGAGAAAACGCTAAACCACTTTATAATAAAATCTTTTAATATTCCTTCATCTAATTGTTTACCTACTGGTTTTATTAAATATCAGGTCGGTTTTCTTTCAAGAGACTTTCTTGTGTATGACTGTCAAGTTCTACTTCACATAGGTACTTTTGTACTTATGTACTTTTTTCTTTCGCGATAATATTTATTATGAAAAGGGTAACTAAGAGTAATATATAATTAAATGTTAAATAAAATCTTAAGCGTGTTTGGTTAAGAAAATGTCGTCTTTTGTCGTTGAAAAAAGCTAGTACTAGCTGTGTATCCTAGGCTACAATTAACGCGCAACATGTGGCTCAAAATGTAGCCTAAAGTGTTGAACGGTGTCAAAATACTTTTATTTAGCAGCGTTCTCTGTTCAAAATAGACAAAAAAGTGACTAAATCATCTCTTCAGACGACATGGTGTCAGTAACTGATCTTGTATCATAATACATGATACCGTGATGCATATCAATTGTAGCCTAGAATACACAGCTTTACTAGCTTTGTTTAACGACGAAAGAAGAAATGTTCTTAACCAAACACGCCAACTGAACACTACCAATTACCAAAACGCAATCACTCAGTTTTAACACTTGCAAACTCAGAGACTGGTAATTCATTTCAGCTATCAACAAATTAGCCCGGTGTAATATCCAGCTAAGTTTTAATTAACCGTTCATTAACTCTAGACTCAGCAGTGTTTTATTTTGCAAATGGTTTTTGTAACGACTGGATTTTGTCGTAGATGTTGGCTCTTGTTTGTATGCTTTTAAGTTTTTGTCGGGTTAGATAAGTCAAGATTAAATGAATAAGATGTTTGCTTTTAAAGTTTATTACTTTCTGTTTTTAAATTTTGTTCATTAGCTTAATGGTTTTTGAGATTTTCTTTTAAGGAACTTTTTTGTACACGTTTTTGATGTAAGTAGAACTACTTGCAAAGTAACTGGCTGGAGGATCTGTGGTCGGTGCAACACCAAATTGAAGTTGGAATCCTTTACTAAAGATTGAAAAATCTGGGATCGAACCTCCTGCTAGCTGGCTGCAATAAGATGGATTAAGACTAGATGCCGCTTCCAGAGTTTAGCGTGGAACGTGATGCGAGGTGTAAATCAGAAAATTCAAACAACTTATTACGATGTCTTAGAACCTGGGGGCTCGTAGGGGTCATGCCCCCGCACACGTCAAATTGACAAATCTCAAAATAATAAATTACAAAAAAAATGTGCGGCAAATTCTAATGTACTTTACTTATCTTACTTGTAATATGACCCTTCCTGTCCCCCCAAAGTCTTTGGCTGCGACCGCACCTGTATGGAGATGGCGGAATACGCGGTGATGTGCGCGGCGGATCCCGCGCTCTATAAAAGAGGCCTAAGGAATCCCAGATCATCGCATTATGATGTTGTTACAAGATACAGCAATCAACTGATTAATGTCATCATTACCAACCGCGCGGACCATACGGTTTGCGAGGTTAAGCTACGCTTGCTGCGGTGAGTCTTTGGATGGGTGATCGTTCGTTATCCATCGAGACCCCTCCGTGCCTCGGAGAGCGCGTTAAACATTCGGTCCCGACGAATACCTATTACAGTCGTTACGGCTAGTGAGAAGCCCGAAAGTCTAACAACCGCTCTAAACTTAGGATATCGGCATTGCCCAGTAACTGTATTGCGGAGGTCTGACGGCAGTCACTCCGTGTAAAATACTGGTATTCAGCCGCATCTGATTAGACTGGAAGCTGGTCCCAATATAGGAAAAGGCTAGGAAGAACGAACCCTTTCACCATCACCCAAATATCCTGATAAAAGTTCAACGGAAGGCCATCCACTATTGTTGAGCTTGCAAATCCCAAAATAACTCCTCTATTGTTAACGTTTTATATTTTTCTTCTACACACACAGCAGTAGAAAAATGTAGGGTATATAAATAATTCAATATTCCGCGATGGATTGACACAATACAAGCCGGTGTAATGGTAGGCATTTTCCTCTATTTTTAGGTAGGTACTTTGCGTCTGAATAGATTAGACGAATATATTATAAGCAAGGCAAGGCAGGGTACAGTAAATGTATATGTTTCTTTTTAAATTTCTAGTAACATTTGAATGGAAATATTACCTATAATTTAATCTGGTACCTACGCTGGAAAACTGTGATTCAATACTCATTTATTGCTTCTGAGAAAAGCGCCTGCCAAATAAGTCATTATAAATCGATAGAAAGAGAATTCAATATAAAGTCGTAGGCGTTACCACAAAGATACTAAATATAAATTCAGTATAGAAATATACATTAGTGTGTAACATTGCTACGTGTAATAAAGTTCTAATAATTATAATTATGTGATCATATTATAATATTGTATTACTACCTACAATAAGTATAGTGCGATTAGCTTGTGGCTAATTATCAACCGCGCAGTTCATACGATTTGCGAGATTAAGCAGCGCTTGCCGCGGTTAGTCTATGGATGAGTGACCATTCGTTACAAATCGAGACCCATCCGTGCCTCGGAGAGCACGTTAAACCGTCGATCCCGGGTGTCATACGAATACCTATGATAGTCGTTACGGGTAGTCAGAAGCCCCAAGACAAGCGATCGGTATTATCCAGGAACTGGGTTGCGGAGGTCGGATGGCAGTCACTCCGTGTAAAATACTGGTATTCAGCCGTATCTGGTTAGACTGGAAGCTGACCCCAACATAGTTGGGAAAAAGCTAGGCAGAACAGATGTAGTGCGAGCGCGTTTATGAGAAAAATCAAAAGAGTTTTATCAATAAATATACCTATTACCAATAACAATGATACTTAATGGTCCAAATATACAATGCTAACACGCCTTCCGCATGGATTGTAGTTTTTTTAATGATTTCCGGTAACTGTCTCGTTGGTCTAGTAGTAGCAAGCGCGATTGCTAATCGTGAGGTCCTGGGTTCGATCCCCAGGTTGGACAAAGTGCTATTGGGTTTTTCCGTATGGAATTCCTTAGTAGCAGCCCGGAGTTTGGATTGGTGCCCGGTTGGTGGCAATAGGCTCGCCCTCTATTACATGGGACTACAATATAACGGCGAAATGAGGGTGTTACCTCTGTCCAACCCTTCGGGGAATACAAACGTGATGTGATAATTATCAAGCATACTGGGCTAGTAAACCTTTCGAAGGGAAACTGTTTAATTTAAATTTAAATTAATGTATTAAGAACTTATATGCATAAGCTCACACATTTGCATCCACAAATTTACAACACCTGCAGTGTAACATTAAAAATGTAGAGCCCGAAATTAAGTGTTACAATCAGCCGAACAATTACAGTTTGCCTAACCATAACGAAATTAAGTCTTTCGGCGATTTAGCTGCAACATTGCGGTAGCCAAATGGACACCAATTTTGCACACCGCAACAGCCTAATGGGTCATCCTGTAATGTACTGGGGCATGTTAATCCGTATTAAATAATTGGGAATGCTTTAAATAGGGTATTTAACTTATTCTAAGCAAATCGAGCGACGTAAAGCGCCTTTGAACATTAATGGCTTGAAAAGTTGAACGCCTGGTGAAAAAGTTGGAGCAATAATTATGGACTGTCGTATTGCATTTATTTTTATGTTTTGATTGAAATTATATTTCATGCTTAGTGGGAAGACTCCTTGTAAAAACTACCGAATAAGTAATTAAGATGAAAATTAATATCAAACATGCTGCAACTTCTTAGAATACGTACAGTTTTTCAATGTTTTTATAAGTAAACGGTCTTTAGACGAACCTTTATTAGTAACTTATAACTTGTTGCTCTTAATATTATTCTTACTTATAGAAATGTTTTTTTACTTTATTTAAATAGCGTTATTTTATTAAATCAGAACTCCAACAACGAAAGTATAAAAGCATTAGTGGGCCTAGCAAATAAATCGAAATACTCGATAATAATCTACAAATACTCGTTTCGCACATACTTACTACTTCTATACTAATATTATTAAGAGGTAAGATTTGTATTTTTGTATGTAACGAATAAACTTAAAAACTACTGAACCGATTTCAAAAATTCTTTTGCCGTTACAAAGCTATATTATCACCGAGTAACATAGGCTATATTTATTACTGGAATAAAACTTCTAACGCGGGCGGAGCCGTGAGGACACAGCTAGTATTTAATAAAATTGAAAACTTTATTCATATCTATGTATGATACAAACTGTGCATATCACAAAAAAAACGCAATGTTATAGGACAGTTGTATTTTTTTGATTCAAAATTCGGTTACATTTAGTGATACTTTTACGATACTACCTATATAGTTAGGTACGTTAAACGTTCTTGCTAGGTCGGCATCGGTGATGGGTCGACGATTTTGATTATTAATTATTAGATGATTAATTATTATGTCAACGTTCAAATATAAGGTGCTAATTGCCTAATGTATTTTTAACAGGATTCCAAAAAGGAGGTTACTATGTTCGTCTATATGTATTTTTTCTTTTTTTTTTGTATGTTTGTCGATATTTTCGCCAATTGTGAACCGATTTCGATTATTCTTTTTTTAATGGATAGGGTATACTTCGAAGTTGTTCCCATTTAAATTTGGTGAAGATCTGATGAAGAACTTTGGAGATAGACAATGGAACTTCTCAATGACGAACAGTACGCATATTGTGATGATGTGATTATGTTACGAGCAGCGTCTTTAGTAGGTCCAATCAAGTTTTAATTAAGGCCACAAAAATGAAAAAAATATAAACATTTTTTACAAAAAATTTAAACCGACTTCAAAAAAGAATAAAATAATTACCATATAAAATTAACAGTTTCAGAAGTCGGTGCCTTCAATTTTGTTCAGCGTGGATCAGCACCGACTTCTGAAACTGTTAATTTTATATGGTAATTATTTTATTCTTTTTTGAAGTCTGTTTTAATTTTTTGTAAAAAATGTTTTTATATAAATAATTTTAATTTTTTCATATTTCTCTGCTAACACACTTCAAAGCTATTTTTTATAGGTACGTATCTATACTGTCTGCTCGACCCTCAAGCATTATTTTATTCATAAGATTGAACTCTTCCATACAAACTTTGGAGCAGACAGTACATACCTATATACAAATATTCCATATTCTACATGGTTGCCATCCGAATTTTCCTTTTCCCTACACAAATACGAAGCTTACGCGTAAGTTCTATAAATATTTGAGTTTTGTATTTTCCTACGCGTGGTTTTAGCTGTTGCACCGTCCCTGGAATAGAGTCAGCGAAAAAAGTTGTACTTTTGTATGAAAAATTAAAATGTGTCGAAAATTTGGAGTATCTGATGGAAACATGACGTCATAGCGTATGAATCTATACTAATATTATAAAGAGAAAAGATTTGTATTTTTGTATTTTTAGATTTTTGTATGTAATGAATAAATTTAAAAACTACTGGACCGATTTCAAAAATTCTTTTGCCGTTAGAAAGCTACATTGACACTGAGTTACATAGGCTACGGGCGGAGCCGTGAGGACACAGCTAGTATATAATATATAGGTAATTGTTATTCGAGCTTATGGCTTACATAAGATCCATATTTCAGTCTAAATGAAAATAAAAGAAGCGTAACTATTGCAAATGCTCTGATTTCGCTACTTCCTTTCACCGAGGCCAAGATACCATCAGCTGTTAGTCCTCTGATCAGTTGAGTGAGTACCCAATATACAGTTTAATCTATAGGGTGAGCGTGATCAACTGGCAGTGACAATATCTACAACTACACAACCTGTTATAAGTCCTGCCTAAACTTCCGTCTATTATCTCAGGTCATTATTAATAATCCCTGTCATTATTATTAATATCTCAGGTCATTATTATTAATATTAATAACCTGTAGACCTTAAGGTCTTAAGGTCTATAACCTGTAGACCTTAAGGTCTACAGGTTATAGTTGCACCCCTTAATATAAATAAATCGTGTGCAGCCTACCTATATCTTGTTAATTATATATATCAACAATGCAGAAATGCAATGGTAACAATCAAAATTGCCTTCAAGTAATTGATTAGGTATATTAAGTATCTACCTACCTAGAATTACATTATTATTCTTGTATCCAAGAATAAGATAATCAATTTTAATTAGTATCTGAATAAAAAATCAAAGCGAATTATATCCTTGATTCATTTTAATACATACATATTTACATTTATAAATATTTCTATAAAAAAATAAAATTATTTAAAAATATAAAAAATAGCAGCCCACCGGCATCGGGAGCAGGGTCCAAGCTACCGGTGGTCAGGGCCTCAGGAGAGGAACTTCCTGAAAATACGCGCCATGTCCTGAAGTACCGCTTTCTGTATCAGGCCCATGAGTTACGAGCCCAACGAGTGCTTCATCAGATGTTGGTCGAAGCTCTTGGCTATGAAGCCATTGGCCGTAACGACTATCGACACAACAACTGCTGAGTCAACCTCCCTCATGTCGACAACCTCGTGTGCCAAGTCTTGATACTTACGTATTATATAATTATTATAATTCGATTTCATTGCAATCCGTACATCCACCCTAATACGTAGCAAACATAGGAAATGATGGTGTTAATACATTTATCTTCGTCCTTCGCGGTTTCTTAATATTTTATGAAACTTATTTTATCCATCTTAAAAAATATAAAAAACGGTGTGAGAAAACATAATAGGTAGGTACCTACCTGTATCAGATTTTTGGCACAAAGTTTTGCATGTTAACATTGTAAAGATAGCAAATCTTCCTCTAGCCTTTTCCCAATTATCTTGGGGTCAGCTTCCAGTCTAACCAGATGCAGCTGAATACCAGTATTTTACACGGAGCGAGTGCCATCAGCCCTCCGCAACCCAGTAACTGGGCAATGCCGATATCCTAAGGTTAAAGCGTTTGTCAGACTTTCGGGCTTCTGACTACCCGTAACGACTGTCATAAGTATTCGTATGACACCCGGGACCGACGGCTTAACGTGCTCTCCGAGGCACGGAGGGGTCTCGATGTGTAACAAATGGTCACCCATCCACGGACTGACCGCGGCAAACGAAGCGGGGCTCGTGGCTAAATAACAACCGCGCCGATCGTAAAGATAGCAAATGCTAAATAAATAATGGTGTTAAGGACTCTACTACTACGCTTCACGAATGAAAGGAACAGAGATAAAGAGGGATTCTTCTATACGCCTCTAGCTCGCTCACACACACACAACGGAACACAGTAAACTGCTTGGCTGACTTTAATGTGAGGGTGGTAGCTAGCCAGACGGACCGTATAGATCCTACCACCAAGCAAATCAAATTGTGGATTCAAGTACAGCACGCCAATTCTACTAACAAAATGGTTGCCAAATCGCAAAAGAACCTCATTCGTCAGTCAGTTGTCGTGTAAGGCGGAGTTGTACCAACTAACTGTGACCGTAACGATACCAAAATTTCTGTCAAATCTGTGCAAATTTTACATTAATTATGGCAAGTTAACAATAATAGTTAATTGGTGCAACTGAGCCTAATGCTGTCAAAATGTTTGATAGGTATTGTTTTGGTTGTCAAACACTGACAGTTTTGGAAAGGAAAACTGCTGACAGTTTCTGTACGTGAGCGAAGACTGCCTGAATGACCGGTTCAATTGTGATTGATCAACCCCCAGGTTCCCTCACGATGGGGTTGCGGTGCATGCTTTTGCGAATCCCGCGACCCCGGCCGAACGGTCAGGAGAAGGAACACCGTTGGTTTTTAGCCGGTAAGAGTCCGGCAGACCCCCTCGCCTTCCCCGGGCGAGGGACATCCATGAGGATTTCACAAAGGAAAAAAAAAAATGTTTCCTCACGATTTTATTCGTTTAGTCAGTGGTGTCTTCTTAGAAAGTACACTTTCTTTCCTCCTAGCCTTTTCCCAATTATCTTGGGGACAGCTTCCAGTCTAACCAGATGCGGCTGAATACGAGCGACTGCCATTAGACCTCCGCAACCCTTTCGGCAATGCCGATATCGTTAGGTTGGACTGGTTGACAGACTTTCGGGCTTCTGACTACCCGTATCGACTGTCATAGGTATTCTTATGACACCCGGGACCGACGGTATGACGTGGTCTCGATTGTAACGAACGGTCACCCATCCACGGACGGACAGTCTTCTTAGAAAGTACACATGACATTACAACAGTCCCATTGGTACATGCTAAGTTTTAAACTGCAACATAGTACTTTTAGAAATGCATAAAACGAAATGAATACATTAATTCACTCTCTCCAAGATTGCATTTCTCCAGAAAAGTCCATTACAACCATTATTTTTGATCACCAAAGGCTTGGTAGAAACGTACACAAAATCATCCCCTTCCCACCCTATCTCATCTCTTCTGCCCGTAAAAGTCCACTGCGGAACATGAGCGCCCCAATAATATGCCTGAAAGGCAAACAGTGGTAAATGCAACCGATTTAAATGCATGCATCTTGCCTACGACGCGTAATTAGGGGAACTCGCACCCTGATTGCGTAACACAGTCACAATCGCAATAGCTTTAAGGCTGTCTAACACGATGCATATACTATTATGATATCTATATGATATCTATATAAACTATATGATATCTATATAAACTTGGAATCAATAAAAAAAAAACAAGAAGTAAACAAGTGAATTGCGCGGCTTTCACTCGCCGCACGGTCATTTAACACAGGGCGGTAAAATGCCTCACGTTGAGAACACAATGTTTACTTCTTGTAATTTTTTTTATTGAATTCAAAGTTATCCCTTTTAGGGTTAATCTACCTCAGCAGTACATCACGAGATTTGAAGGAATTACATGATTTCGTTTACATCTTGTATCTGAGCGCATATTTACGATGTCACTTTTCATAGACTATATCAATGGACAAACCATGAAAGTATAGGTAATAATGGAGAGCACACTACGAACACCTAACTGAAGTTGAAAAAGGTAACCTTAAAAAATTCTATCTCTTTCTAAATATCCTCCCTAGAAAAGGATAGAACAAGGCTGCCGTACAGAGCCTAGAATGCAGTAAGTGTCATTTTAACCGACTTCCAAAAAGGAGGAGGTTACTATGTTCGTCTGTATGTTTTTTTTTTTTTTCTTTTTTGTGTATGTTCATCGATATTTTCGCCAATTGTGAACCGATTTTAATAATTATTTTTTTAATGGATAGGGTATACTTTGAAGTTGGTCCCATTTAAATTTGGTGAAGATCTGATGAAGAACTTCGGAGATAGACAATGGAACTCCTCAATGACGAACAGTACGCATATTGTGATGATGTGATTATGTTACGAGCAGCATCTTTAGTAGGTCCAACCAAGTTTTAATTAAGGCCACTAAAATGAAAAAAATAAAAACTTTTTTACAAAAAATTTAAACCGAATTCAAAAAAGAATAAAATAATTACCATATAAAATTAACAGTTTCAAAAGTCGGTGCCTTCAATTTGGTTCAGCGTGGATCAGCACCGACTTTTGAAACTGTTAATTTTATATGGTAATTATTTTATTATTTTTTGAAGTCGGTTTAAATTTTTTGTAAAAAAGTTTTTATTGAATATAGACTACTGAACCACAGTATAGACGCATAAGGTCTATGTGGTTCAGTATAAACTTTATGTTCAATACTCTATGTTAAAAAAAACTATTACTGCATTTTAGTCTCTGTACGGCAGAAGGTAGACCAACCTGAGGCCCGCGGGCCATAGAGCGATCCGCCAACTCACTTGAATTTTCCCGCGAAGGGAATTCCAAAATCTGTGAATGCAGTTCGACATCTTTCCAAACTGATGGACAGCCTCTTAAGAATGGTTTCCTGTAGCCACAACTGTTAAGGTATCTGCCCTTCCACTATCCAATATGTATAACCCCATGTGTTTGATATTGTCATTAATCTTATCAGAATGGTAAGTTACCTATAAGAGGAGTGGCCCGGCCGCCAAAATGTAGCAGAATTTTGGCCCATCTAAAAATGGGTTGGCTAGCCTTGGGATAGAATATTCAGTTTGTAAATGATGATTTCCACCAAACGGCTCGCATCGCATCGGATCGAAAAGGATACGAACGAATGTGGCGACAGCTGATCGCGTCCGGCAGGTTATCGACGCATACGATCGGCTCCGTACCGTCGCTTGCGGACGTATCCGTTTCTGCGCCTAGTCAAATAGTTTAATTCCTACCGTGTTGACAGCCGAAAGGATCCGATCGGATACGACGACAGGCGAACGGAGCCGATCGCGCGTCGCAGCATACTTTCGGCTACGATCGCGTGTCGCGGAAGACGCCCGCGGTCAAGCTGCTGTGCGCGGCTTGGTAATACAAGGTTAGTCGGAAAGGGGGTACTAAGCCGAAAGGGTGTTAAAGTACCCATAATAAGGGATAACTTTTGTTCTACAACTTTCCCCAAAACTCGATAGTTTAAGGGAAATAGCTTTTCAAAGATTTCGTAAAAAATATGCTAAAATCTATCTGTCCATAGCTATGATCAGGTGTGTTTAGAATTTAGGTCATATTTGGGGTCACAAATTAGAAACTTAATTTTCTGGATTCATAACTAACACAGTTATGTTTTTTTTTTAAAAAAACTAAATTAAAAATATTTTTGCATGCAAATAAAAAATATCGAATTTTGAAATTTTAACACTTGCTTTGTAATAGTCATCAGTGATACTTTAAGTGGCCCGCGGCTTAGTACCCCCTTTCCGACTAACCTTGTATAGACTTTAAATACTGAGTACACGATTTAATATCGTTTAAAGATTGTAAAATCCGTTCCGATCCGATGCGATGCGAGCCGTTTGATGGAAATCATACTTAAATTTATCTCTTTACTAGCGACCCGCCTCGGCTTCGCACGGGTGCAATATAGATACTAATGTGGGGCATATATACCTTTCTCTTGAATCACTCTATCTATTAAAAAAAACCGCATCAAAATCCATTGCGTAGTTTCAAAGATCTAAGCATACATAGGGATAGACAGACAGCGGGAGCGACTTTGTTTTATACTATGTAAAGATAAAGTGTATTCAGAAAGAGACAGAATTCCAAAGTAAATATTCAAGGTCAAATATTTCGACTTTTAATAGATGTTGGTTGTGTGGTCTCCATTTTTACCTATACCTTCATGGGACAAATATACACGGTGCAGATAATATATATATTTTATCGTTAAGTATCAGTAGATTATTCCGACCGAAATCAACAGATTATGTCTGATACAAAATATACCTACGTGAAGATTACATCTGTATTAACTGAATGTATCGGTTTTCATAATTATTATTATCGTTCGTATCACGCCTGAATTCCCCAAAGGATTAGGCAGAGGTGTATAGGAACACCCTCATTTCGCCTTTTTGTTGTGTTTAAGTCCCATGTAATAGAGGCGAGCCTATTTGCCAACAATCGAGACTCCGGGCTGCTACTGAGAAATTCCTAATTGAAAAACTCAATATGACTTGGCCCGACCTGGGGATCGAACTCAAGACCCCATGTTCAGCAGTCGCGCTTGCTACCACTAGACCAACAAGGCAGTCAAACTCGCAGATAATAAATATATTATAATATCTGCACCATTTGTGTCTGTGCCATTAATTTTTGACCGACTTTCAAAAAAGGAGGAGGTTCTTTTTTTTTTATTTGTTACTAGGCCCGCGTTTGGCCGCCATCTCACCTGATGTTAAGCGATGATGCGGTCTACGATGGAACACGCTTGCCCAGGTTCTCAATTCGATTGTGTTTTTTTTTTGTATATTTGTTCCGCGATATCTTTGCTAATTGTGAACCGATTTTAATGATTCTTTTTTTGTTTAAAAGAGTATTCTTTCGAAGTGGTCCCATTTAAATTTGGTGAAGATATGATGAAGAACTTCGGAGATAGACAATTTGAAGTCGGTTTTATTTTTGTCAAAAAGTGATTATATCAATTGTAATAAGATTTTTTTTAGCAGTGATAGCCTTGTGGTGTGTCCTTCAGGCTGCCAAGTCATAGGTCTCAAGTTCGAACCCAAGGCACGCACCTCTGACTTTTCGGATTCATGTGCGTATTGTATAATTATCACCAACTTAAAAAACGGTGAAGGAAAATATCGTGAGGAAACCGGCACGCCTGAGAGATATTTCTCGACGGCATGTGAAGCCAAGTCAGAGGCCCATGGGCGGCATAATCTCTGGCACCAGGTTAGTCGCTAACCACACGAAAAGAAGAGGATTTTGTCAATACAACAGTTTTCATCGCATCATACATAGTTGCTGACTTGTTAAAAAATAGGCTCGATACAATAGACATTGTTGAACTGTCAAAATCAAAGCTTATTGCTATTGCGAGTGAGTTTCGTAATTAGGATGCTGAGTTTCGACAGGCGGCCATTAGTAAAATGTTATTGTCTTCAATAGTCGTTTTTAGAGCATCGGTGCTGCAATGTTAGCATTTAAATGGTGTGTTTGAATAGCTAATTTTCATGAAAAGCATTTGTGTGAGATGTGTTTTACATGCTTCGGAAAGTTGTTAAGTCAGAGGGATATTCTTTGCTTGAGTTATTTGAACAGTTCTGAAAAATGTTGCGTTGTTGATTTTAGGTGAGGTAGCCACAAAGTCAACCTTCCGAAAGACCTTTTAGCATAAAGAGGTTCCTCTTTTTTATTATTCTTTACTTGGTCGCTTTGGCCCTTAGCACAGATTACTTAATAGTTACTACACAACAGATAAATCACTCCGTACAAAATTTTGTAAACCTACCGCGATAATAGCCTACTCCGTCTCGCTAGGAATCCTGGCGTGCTAAAATGTAACTAAATGCTCGAGCATAGAGCTATTATCGCTTCGCAGTTGACAGCAATGGCAGTGACGCTAGGGACAGATTAACTACTATTTGGATTGCAGGAGGTCTGACGCCGTCTGTCCGCTCGGTAGGCAAATAACGCGCGTAAGTACGTAAAGTACAGTAGGCCTGCCCTTAGTCTCACCTGACGGTAAGCGCAGATAGGGTCGAAGACGGGGCATACAAATCCAAAGAACAGAGTTATAGAGGGATTCTCCTATACCCCTCTGGCTCTTACATAAATACGACGAAACACAGTAAGGCTGGACATCCACCAGAGCTGTGCGAGGAAAATGTGCGCTGCTAAAATGTGTAGCGAGGATGTGTAACGGTGTGACCCTCTCCACCAGAGCTGTGCGAGGAATGGGTAATGTGTAATGCGTAATGTGTTAATGTGTACAATTGAGCCGTGCGAGGATAGGTAGCGGACTCTTTTCGAATAGGGTGGTGTGGCGGGAGCGATACACATTCCTCGTAACGCACTCCTCGCAACACATTTCTCGCTTGTTTTGTATGAACAAAAACCTCGCACTGCTAGACCCATATCCACCAGAGCTGCGCAGAGCGAAGCTAGGTAAATGAAGTGATTCTATTGGTGCTTACAAAACACATTCCTCGCTACGCAGCTTAGCACAGCTCTGGTGGATGCTCAGCCTAAATAGCTTGGCTCGTTCTATTTACTACCAAAACAAAAAAAGTCTACAAACAAATCATCACTAGGTCACCAGTTAAAAGCTAAAAAAAGACACGGAAACGCTTTTGCGAGCGAACACAAACATTGACACACAACTAGAAAGCTCTCCGGCGTTTCACATAAAAATGCAACATTTTCATCGAAGAACTGTTCTCGAAAACACGATCGATCTTCTCCTCTTCAACAGGCAGTTTGGAGTTTGTTTGTCCTCCACCTACCCTCGATTGGAGGTCAAAAATGTGTGTGTTAGAATAGTTTGCAGTAAGAGGCTTCGGAGTTCGCGGTGAAGGAAACTGATTAAGTCAAAGACTGCTTTTAAAGTTGAATGGAAGGAGCTTAGTGGTTTAGCATGTAATGTTGGTACTGACAATTTATATTTATCTGCAAAAATCTTAAGACCCGCAACACATGTATCATTGTGGCGTATCGTATCACTGCATCGTATCAAACTATGTATCTAGTGGTAGACGCCTTGTTTATCACCGTATCAAGTCGAGAACAAAAGCTGACCACGAGATGGAACCGTATCTGAGAGGCGTATCGAGACCGCGTATCATCAGCCGTCCACCACGGCGATACGAATACGATAATCGGATCTGCCAACTGATGTCGACCCACCTTTTTTAATTTCGTTATTTTGTTTTACATTTCCAGCCTTATTGATAGCGAAGTAATCGCTTTGGTTTATTAGTCAATAAGTTTCAACAGCACTTAGCTGATAATACATACAGAGTTCTACCTGAAGCCTACTGCTATCAGCGTCAGCCAGCGACGTGCCTGACTAGGTGACCCATCCAGTTGGCATTTCCACGATCGCTGTACTTATTTATTTCGTCATCGACGATGGTGATCTAACATTGACTGCAATACTGAAATCATCGTTGAATTGATTGGTCAAGGTTAAAAGCGCTTGTATGTGCTCAAAAGCGATCATCCACTGTTGGCACGTGTCCACGCAGCTACTCGAGTGCTAATCTGTAAGCACTTCGTGCTTTTTTGATAGAAATTCTAGATAAAAATCAGGTCAAGGTTAAAAATCTCGATTGTGAATATTTGATAATTTTCTAGCGAAAATTATTGAACATAGAATTTCCGCCACGCGGATTGCGTGTCGGTAGCGTGGTTTTTTTTTTAATCGTCTGCTTGTAGTTTGCTTGCGGACCGTTTCTACGTAACCGGGCAGTTATTGGCGAGACCTGAAGGCTCTCCAACCAATGGGGACGAGTAAAATACTTAACCTAAGATAACTAGTATTACTACTAACATCATGACTACCAGGAACAACAGCACTAAAGGCGACCCCTAATGGGACTGGGACCTCGGCTTAGGGCGTTGCTGGCGGGAGGACCGGGAGGGAGACAGAACTATCGATGTGAAGTAGCGTGGTCCAGCGTGGGTCTGTAATGTATGACCTAGTAATATATGACACTGAACGCGCTGCGGTCGTCGTGCGGGCCGAACCGCTCCACGCCCGCACCGCTCCTGACCGCTCCTGACCAGCTTCCCGTGTGGCGAAGTCGGACAGGTAATTATTAAATACCTAGGTAAGTTATTTAAGTTTTTAGTGTAATGTGGACTTAAAATTACATCATCTAAATGGTGGGGACGGGTTAAAATATAAAACTTCCTCATCGCACGCTGGAAATAGATGCGTGTTGTAAGATTCAACAAAACCCAGTAAGTTTGGTGGTAGTATCTATACGGTTCACCCGGCTAGCTACCACCCTCAGATTAAAGTCGCCAAGCAGTTTACTGTGTTCCGTCGTGTATATGTGAGAGCCAGAAGGTTATAGGGAAATCCCTCTATATCTCTGTTCCTTGGATTCGTGTGCTCCATCTTAGACCCTGTCTGCGCTTACCATCAGGTGAGACTAGGGCCAAACGCGACTAAGTGAAGAATAAAATAAAAGTATTTGAATATTATAAATGTTTGTTACTTCACTGTTTTCTCATAACATTAAAGTAAACACAGCACGATGCAGCATTTCCTTATAAATCATAACGAAATGGAAGATCTAAAGAAACAAAATGGCGGCGATGTCATTGAGCTATACTCGTCAATTTCTTGGAGGAAATTCGATTTCCTCTCACATCCAGCGATTGTTTCTACAACGCTCCGTTCCTTCGTGTTCACTCGTTCATTCATTCATTCTTCATTCGATTCGCTTTCCTTGAGATATTAAGCCGAGATTGGAGGAATTCATAATTTTATATAATATCGAACACCTCGTTCTTTGATGTTGAAAACATTGTCAGGAAACTGAAAAGCTTGGGTAGAAGACTGATTTTGATTTTGTCAACGGTAAAATATTCTAAGGGCATGTTTCACAATCGTCGGATAAACGTACGATCGCAAGAAGCGGAATCGTACAGGTGTGGTAAGACATGGCGCGTCTATAAATTGATATGAAACTTTTTGACGTGACAACGTCTAATAAAACGATGAACGCCGGCAGCATGCACGGAAACGCGTGACTCATTGTCACGTTCCGTCTGAGGCGAGCGTGCGAAGCGAGAGCGCGGAACAAGCGATAAAGAGGCACGATGTTTTGTTATCAGGTTGTCACGTTAAACTATCGTCCGTAAACCGACTTTACAGACAACCATTTTTTTTTTAACAAATACAGCTATCATCACAGTCTTATCTAATATAATAGTGTAGTTATATAACTGTATGAGATAGTCCACCACGCTGGCCTGCTGCCGGTTGGCAGACTAGATGCACCATCGAGAACTTTTATGGAGCCCTCTCAATGTGCAGGTTTCTTTACGACTAAAACCTTCTGATTCTGAGAAGAGGCTCTTGTCCAGCATTGGGGCAGTAATGGGCTAATTATGTTGTGTTTTTTTAATAAATAGAACATACTACATGGCAACGGAACCGCACGGCGCGGCACGGCGCGGCACTGCTATTTCATATTTATATCTATACTAATATTATGAAGAGGAAAGATTTGTATTTTTGTATGTAACGAATAAACTTAATAACTACTGGACCGATTCCAAAAATTCTTTTGCCGTTAGAAAACTACATTATCACTAAGTAACATAGGCTACGGGCGGAGCCGTGAAGACAGCTACTGACCAATATTTAACTACGCCGTGCTGCGGCTCCGCTATTTAGGCTGGTATTAGAGTCACGCTGACCGTCGGCGCTGACAGCCGAAACGTATGACTTCCCCGTCAGCGCTGACCACCGCACGCGCTGATTATTCTAAAACGCTTCAAGACACTCAAAGCTCGTGGCCCGCGACACTTACTAACCGCGCTGGTGAAAGCGGCACTGTGAAACCAGCCTTAGTTCCGCCTAGTGCGGTCTTAACACACTCTTAACTGACAGGTTCACTATACAAAATCTGCGTAACCACCATATTTGTCTTACAATTGTAAAACAGGCTCTATATTGCGTGTACTTTATCTTTAACTGCCTCGATGGTCTAGTGGTGGTTAGCGCGACTACTGATCGTGAGGTCCTTGATTCGATTACCAGGTCGGGCAAAGTGTTATCGGATTTTTCCGTGTGGAATTCTTCAGTAGCAGCCTGGAGTTTGGATTTGTGCCCGGTTGATGGCAATAGGTTCGCCCCCTATTACATGGGAACGGCGAAATGAAGGTGTTACGTGTTATGTTTTATCTTTGTTGTATAGTTGGAAGAAACATTTTTTTTCTGTTTTAATTTTAAAGAAATACAGTCCAACCAATCCTTAATAACCACTTACGTAACAGAACTTACATCCAAACCTTCATTTATATGAGTACCCACCCTTTACCGTTTTATGAATTTAGCGTAACCCCCGCCAGATGGCGCCACCGGCTTGCCTTATTAAATCCAACCGTTGTTATTTTAAGTTGGGCCTGTACTTAATAGCTCATATTTTCCTATGTAATTTCATAGTGAGTTTTGTATTACTTTTGCTTTCAAATGACTTTGGTTTCGGGTTAGGTCGAGAAGGCAGTATTATACCCATATAACACACAACATATCTATACGAATATAATAAAGCTGAAGAGTTTGTTTGTTTGAACGCGCTCATCTCAGGAACTACTTACTGGTTGGAATTGAAAAAATATTTTTATGTTGGATAGTCCATTTATCGAGAAAGGTTACAGGCTATATAACATTACGCTACGACCAATAGAAGCGGAGCATAAATGAAAAATGTTGCAAAAACGGGAAAAATGTCCTCCCGTGCGAAGCCGGGACGGGCCGCTAATACAAAATAGTCTATACAACCTTATTTTTTGTATCCCATAAATCTGGAAAGGAGTCATGTTACTTATCATTATGAACAATTTTTACTAAAGGAGCAGTTTTTATAGCAGTGACAGCCTAGTGGTGTGACCGTCGGACGGCCAAGTCATAGGTCTCGAGTTCGAACCCAAGGCACGCACCGCTGACTTTTCGGATTCATGTGCGTAAAAACGGTGAAGGAAAACATCGCGAGTAAACCGATGCCTGAGGGATTTTTCTTGACGGCATGTGTAGCCAAGTCAGAGGCCCATGGGCAGTATAAACTCTGACACCAGGTTAGTCAGGTGCGTAGTACTCTCAACCGGCGTGCGTGTATGACAAGGTGTATGAATGTGGATGAAGCGAAAGGGGTATGTAAGAGTCGTAGCATGTGGCGTTCTATAGTTTCTGCCTACCCCCATGGGAAAAAGACGTGAGTTTATGTATGTATGTATGTATGTGTACCAGGTTAGTCACTAACCACACGAAAAGAAGAAGACTAAAGAAGCAAGCCTGTTTTTTTCCATACATTTATGTTCACATAACTCGACAAAATGTATGAAACAGCTGCTTTTTTTCGTGATTTCAGGGTTGGTCCTATAGAAAAAGTTGTTCAAGATGACGAGTACAATGTCCCCTTTTCGGGTTTATAGAATACAAAAAATAAGGTTGTATAGACTATTCTGTATGCTATTATGGTGCGTCCAGACCTGACGAACGCGCCGCGAATGCGCCGCTCGCGCGCAGCTCGCGCACAGTTCGCGCGCCGCTCGCGAACCGCGCGCGAGCGGCGCGCTGAGCTTTGTACGAACATGAAATTCACGCGCGCAGCTCGCGAGCGGCTCGCGAGCGGCGCGCGAGCTGCGCGTGAGCGGCGCATTCGCGGCGCGTTCGTCAGGTCTGGACGCACCATAATAGTTGTGCCAGTTATTAATCTTTACATAGAATAAAACAAAGTCGCTCTCGCTGTCTGTGCGCTTAGATCTTTTAAACTACGCAACGGATTTTAATGCAGTTTGCAGCAATAGATAGAGTGATTCAAGAGGAAGGTTTATAAGCTCCACATTAGTAACGGTAACGGTAACGGTACTCAATTTTAATATGCCGTTTAGTCTCGTGCTATCACTGTCACTCTAAAGGTCAAAGCACACATATAAAATCGGAAAGGGATCGTCATCGTATCAACTCAAGCCGTTCAGTATTCTTTGTATGAAACTCCCTACTGCAACGCACACTAATCGGAATCGTAACGTAATCGCCTCGCCTCGGGACATGCTCACAAACCGCGGTGCGGTGAGGCTATACGGTTACGATCCCTTTCCGAGTTGATATGTGTGCTTTGACCGTAAAGGTGCGATTTCGCGGGACGCGGCTGACGGCAGAGGGCAGCGACAGATAGCGATGGCAAGTGCCGCGACGGCAGACGGCATTACTTTGCAGTATTAATTGGTATGAGACCGATTCCGACATACAACTGAAACTGCCACGCTGCAGGTCGTTACTTGTTTTGACGCGTAGCGGCAGACGGCACTACCGCACAAACACAGTATTGCCGTTGAAGTTCGACATTATAGATGTGTTGACAGAAAGTTGACAGAAGACACAACCGCAAGTTAGTAATGCCGTGACGTAACTGCAGTGCCTGCCGCCGGCTTGAGAATCTATACGACGGCAACTGAAGCCTGACAGCATTTACTGTCGGCCGTCTGCCGCTGCCGTCTACCGTCTGCCGCGTCCCGCGAAATCGCACCTTTAGACAAAGTTACAGTGACAGCACGAAATGAACGGCATCTTATAATGGACTAGAGTTTGAGTATTTAGCCATATACTTAATTATCATTTATAAAATAATTAATTAATTTTTAAGCCCGTTCATGATTTTTTTAATGAAATAAAACAGTAAACACCACGTAAAGATATCAGCAACATCGTAATTTTCGTTTATTAATTAAACCTTAGTGCCATTACTTGATTAAAGAATTTCTCACCTCCAACGCTCAACAAAATCGACCATTTAGACACCGAAAAATGTACCGTATTCCAAGCTAATGCTTTTTCATCAATACTGAACAACTTCACAATTACATTAACTGCAATCGAAGTTAGTACCCAACATCGCTCAGCAACATACCATTACCATAAGCCGGGTTCGCAAACAAAGGGTTTGCGAAATAATAATAATATATTTTTATGATGCACCTATAAAAAAATATACGAACATTCAACTACATAACCCTTTCGGTTTCTTGTAAAGATCCGAATACGTAGATGTTATTAGGCATAAGTGGGTTGCTTTTGCCTTTTAATCAGGTGGGCGGCGCTTTGTGCAGACAATGTTGCGATGTTTCCCCGTCACAACTTGTATCCTGTAGTAAAAAGTAACTTCTAATTTATGTTTAGTGCATAGAGGGTTCCTATAGTGCTCGCTTCCAATGGAGTTAGAACTGTCCATAGTTATGCAAAATTGTGTTTAGGCCCAAATATTAATCCGGCGTGTGAATTCAAGCACTTATTAGCCTTATGTGATCCATGGCTGAATGTAGACATTTTTAGCTTTTTTCCAGGTGTTTTTAGGAACTGCCAGAGTTACCGTGCATACTTTTGCGAATCCCGCGATTCCGGCCGAACGGTCAGGACAGGAAGAGGAACACCGTTGATTTTCCCCGGGCGAGGGACGACCATGAGGATTTTACAGCGGTAATTTTTTTTGGGAAAAACAATGTTACTTGGAAATGGTATTAAAGTATTGATAATTAATTAATGAATAACTGTCATTCTACCATTTTTTTGAATAGTTTTAGAAATTTTTGTTCAAAGATTTCATAAAAAATACGGTAAGGTATATCATCAACTGTGTTTACATTTCAGCTAATACCTATTTGTGGTCACAGTTTAGTAGCACCATTTTCAGAAATCGTAATTAAATTAAGGTTGTCGATATTTTGAATATTTTTTTTACCTACCTACTTGATTTTTGGTAAATAGAAGGTATATTTTCTTTTTTTCGCCTTTTGTCAATCAGTCTCTATTGATACTTTAAAGTTTACTAAACTACCCTTAACTAGACTAACCTTGTATTAAGATATAAATGAATATAAAAATATTATTTTATCTACTTCAATCATTGACCTTTCCATTTTTCCACTATGGAGAAAAAAAATACAAAGATAATAACAATGTACTTTATGAGTACCTACCTACCTTCATATCAGCGTGAAAGGGTATCAATATGATTAGATTACATTTCTGCTAGGATGCATGTATTTGACTATGTACACAAAGGAACAATACCAGATATTACCTCATCTTGTAAATGCTTCATCTGTTATGGCTATAGACCGCAGTACCTACCAATTACTTAGCCGCAATCGATACCTACGGATAATAATAGATATGGTATTATTGACGTTCATAAGTAAAATTATAATTAAAAGCTCTCATTTCATAGTGGTACATAGAAATTAAAATGTGTTTATTTGCCGATCAAAGGTTTGAACTGCAATTTGCTAGTCAGAGACTAGTCACAGGAAGCGTTAGATACACTAAATGCACTAATTATCCACTGCATAATATAACATCACTATCATCCTTCTAGGTTGTTCACAAGTTAATGTCAGCTTCCAGTCTACCGTACACACCACACAGACACAGCTCACACAACCTGATACACACTTCACACACTCCTCACAGACTCCTCACACACACCTCACACACACCTCATACACACCTCACACACACACCTCACACACACACACCTCACACACACACACACACCTCACACACACACACACGCACACACACATACACCTCACACACACCTCACACACACACACACCTCACACACACCTCACACACACCTCACACACACCTCACACACACCTCACACACACGCACGCACGCACGCACGCACACACACACACACACACACGCGCACACACACACACACACACACACACACACACACACACACACACACACACACACACAGAGAGAGAGAGAGTGAGAGAGACAGACACGCGCACACACACACTTATCACATTTAATTTTATTCAGCTAGCAAAATACTCGTAAGCTAATATTATTGATCTTTCTCAACCCTTATCACGCCACCACTCACCGATGGCACGCGGGGTTGAGTTTATGAGTACACATTCCCGACTCCCGTTACCAAAGCGGGTCCAATAGGCCCCGATGCTAATTGTGAGGGTTGACTGAAATTAGAAGCGGCAGACGACAGGGTTAAATTGAGTATTTCTATCGATGTTCGTTGTTTGTGTTGGTAGCTATTGTTTATCCTAAGGGCGTTAACAGACTGACAGTATTGGCCCAAGTTAAGTGACCGCAGTTATTCATTCAGTTAGCACCAAAACGACCGACTGTTTGTGCCCGTGGCGATGAAAATAAACTTTATTATGAACTACAGTAGGCTATACAGAATAGAATAGAATGTCTTTATTTACCAGAAACATGGTACATGAAACGATATTATTAAAACATTTAGTCACAAAACAGATAGGTACAGAAGTCAATCACATGTATGTACTTCACTTTTCATACCTACGCTCGGCGGTCGCTCTATCTATATATCTATCTCTCTCAAGCGCATGGCACTCGCGCTCGCACTCACTCGCACTCTAGTCCCAAACAGTCCGAGATATCGTGAGCAGTGTCTATGTGTGCGTTGCTCGAGCGCACTTGTATGTAGATTGAATTCTGTACCTATCTATTTTGTGATTTAGTTCAGCAAGCTTCGCCGACACAGCGGCATGCAAATACAATATAATAATACAAACCCATTAACCGGAACAATTCAACTAAGAATGGACACAATACAAATCATATTAAACATCAATAACTATAGATCAGTGTCTATACCTTGATGCAAGGGCATATGTATAAAATTTACATGAATTTTTATGAAAGAACTCGTTAAGAGATTAAAAATCTTCATACAACAACCACTTTCTAAATTCAGCACAAATGTTTTTAAAAGGGTAGTTGAGAATAGCTTTTGGTAAGGCGTTATACAAGGTCCAACCAAAATACCGGGACAAAATTTTACACAATGTTCAGTATGTGTAACTGAACATATCTGTGCAAAAAAAAACGAGATCAAAGTGTTTTTTTTTTCTAACCAAAATTTTTTTTCAAATTTAATTTTACTTTTTTTTAAATATATTTTACTTCGCTGTTTAGGTAAAACATGGTACGGAATAAACGCGCGCCCCAATTGAGGTCGATACATAAGAAATGGATGAGTTTATTCTTAGAGAGTACAGGCAATTTAAAACATTATATATTGGTTAGAAAAAAACACTTGGATCTCATTTTTTTTGCATAGATGTGATTAGTTAAACGTATTGAACACTATGTAAAAGTTCGTCCAGGTATTTTGGTTGGACCTTATATATTATTAATGGAGCCATGTAAATGCAACTTCACCGATAAAGTTTTAACTTAGGCACACGCATTTTAAAGTCCATGTGCATAACTTTTCTTATCTTTGAGTTATCTTTCCGTTTAAAAAGTATAAGTGTGCACGGACAAGGGCGTAGTCAGGTACAGGCAAGGTGTGGCAGCTGCCCCCCCTAGCAAGGACTGGTTAAGGGCTCCAGAACCGAAGAGTAAATAATTTTAAGCAACGTTCCATTTAAAATTTAATAAACGTTTTGTAGTATAAATATTATTAGTTTTCTTTTGCCGCCGCCGCGTTTTCCTTCGTCGTTTTTAAGCAAGTGATAATTATACAATACGCACGTGAATCCGAAAATTCAGAGGTTGGGAGATTCAGAGAGCCTTGGGTTCGAACTCGAGATCTCTGACTTGGCCACGCGGTGGCTCTATCTAGAGGTATATAATCTAAACGCAATGTTTTTTAACCGACTTCCAAAAAGGAGGAGGTTACTATGTTCATCTGTATGTATTTTTTGTTTTTTTTTTGTATGTTCATCGATAGTTTCGCCAATTGTGAACTGATTTTGATGATTCTTTTTTAACGGATAGGATATACTTCGAAGTTGGTCCCATTTAAATTTGGTGAATATCTGATGAAGAACTTCGGAGATAGACAATGGAACTTCTCAATGACGAACAGTACGCATATTGTGATGATGTGATTATGTTACGAGCAGCGTCTTTAGTAGGTCCAACCAAGTTTTAATTAAGGACACTTAAAAAAAAAAAAAAACATTTTACACAAAAAATTTAAACCGACTTCAAAAAAGAATAAAATAATTACCATATAAAATTAACAGTTTCAGAAGTCGGTGCCTTCAATTTGGTTCAGCGTGGATCAGCACCGACTTCTGAAACTGTTAATTTTATATGGTAATTATTTAATTCTTTTTTGAAGTCGGTTTAAATTTTTTGTAAAAAATGTTTTTATAATATCCGCAACACAGCAAGCAGTAATGACGTCATGTAATATGTTACATGACGTCATTACTGCTTGCTGTGTACATAACATCACGCCTTGTATTCCTGCAAGGGTTCGGCACAGGTGTTTTTGTACACCCTCGTTTCGCCAGTTGTGTTTAAGTCACAAATGTAATAGGGGGCGAGCCTGTGGCACAAACTGGACTCTGGGCTCTGCTACTAAGAAATTCCTAATGGAAAATCCAGTAACACTTTGCCCGACTTGGGAATCGAACCCAGGATCCCATCCTCAGCAGTCGCGTTTGCGACCACTAGACCAAAATGACGTCATGACTTGCCTATATATAAAAAATTGCAGTAGTCATACCGAATTTCGGCTGCGTATTTTCGCTAGACAGAGAGGACAATAGATTTCAACAGAGATTTTTTTTAACCATTTTAACCCATCGGTTAACTTTACTAGGTCGCTTGTCAGTCAATCTAAAGTTTTTGAAACTGCTGGCTGGAAAGTATTCTAGTTTAAAAACGGCTTATCAGAATTCATTTGATTTTTAAATCTATAAAAGTGCAGGTCGTGACGATAACCAATTAAGAGTTTCAAGTAACAACTAATTGATTTCGCTTTCCATGCAAAAATAACTGCCTTTCCAATTAGGCCATTCTCTTGGAAAACTGGACGTTTTCTAATTGACTAATTGATACGGAACATTTATTTTTTCCGCATTCTGTAACTAGCGATTATTTCGAAGAATATTATTAGATATCTTTCAATTGAATTTGAAATGAAGACTGTTTAATCTACCCGTAGATAAAATTATTTTTCTTTATTTACTAGCGACCCACCCCGACTTCGCACGGGTGTAATGTAGATACTAATGTGGGGCATATAAACATTCCTCTTGAATAACTCTATCTAATGCTGAAAACTGCATTAAAATCCGTTGCGTAGTTTAAAAAATCTAAGCATACAGACAGCGGGAGCGACTTTGTTTTATACTATGTAAAGATTTAAACTGCTCGTCGGTCTAGTGGTGGCAAGCGCTACTGCTGATCGTGAGGTACTAGGTTCGATCCACAGGTCGGGCAGTGTTATTGGGTTTTTCCTTTTTTCCTCAGTAGCAGCTCGGAGTATATTATGTAAAATTTATTGGAAAGCCTGTAAAGGTACCTAAATAGAATCTTCACCAATGACACCAGGCCAGCGCAGCGTGGTAGACTAAGACCCAAACCCTTCTCATTCTGAGGAGAAACCCGTGCCCAGAAGAGGAACAGTAATCGGCTGATATGCTTAGATATGCTTGCTGTACAAGTTTAGTAGAACGTCAACGATCAGCGTTTACGAACTGATCTCTTTCTCCTAGCCTTTTCCCAATTATGTTGGGGTCAGCTTCCAGTCTAACCGGATGCGGCTGACCGTATTTTACACGGAGCGACTGGCATCAGACCTCCACAACCCAGTAATTGGGCAATGCCGATAACCTAAAGTTAAACCAGTTGTCAGACTTTCGAGCTTTTGACTGCCCGTAATGACTGTCAAAGGTATTCATAGGACACTCGGGACCGACGGTTTAATATGCTCTCTGAGACACGGAGGGGTCTCGATGGTCAACCATCCACGGACAGACGGTTGCAAGCGCAGTTAACCTTGCAGATCGTATGATCGACTAATGACGAACATTAATAATTTTTAATTTATTAAATACTAGCGGCCCGCCCCGGCTTCGCACGGGTGGACATTTTTCCCGTTTTTGCAACATTTTTCATTTATGCTCCTCTCCTATTGGTTGTAGTGTGATGTTATATAGCCTATAACCTTCCTCGATAAATGGACTATCCAACACAAAAATAATTTTTCAATTACAACCAGCAGTTCCTGAGATTAGCGCGTTCAAACAAACTCTTCAGCTTTATAATATCAGTATAGATTAAACAAAGTTGAATCAGACAACATCAACGCGAGTTTCCTCTCGTCCTACCCACATTTACGGCCACCAGTTTTTTCTTACTATATTCGGATAAAAACTAATTTTGTGCTTTGTTGACTTTAGTTATGTTATATTTTTATTTCGATCCGTGGCCGGCGGCGTGCGACCGTCCGATAAGACTCCATTCGAACGAAATTCATTTTGTTGCTTTCATTAGATTTTTTTTGTTTTCTAGCGGTTGGTTGGTCTCACAAGGACCGTTAGGGTTTATGGTTAATATTTCTGTGAAGGGTACCTTAAGTAGTTATAGTCGTCGGCACGTAACTTGGCAAGAGTAGAGAAGAGAATTCTTCTCCTTTCTTTCTTTCTTCTAAACAGCCATGCTTAAAAATAAATTATGGCAATAACCATAGAATAGTGACAAGCAATAAAAGTGACCATTTTTTTGTTGCACTAAGTGTACATGTGCGAACTTACTCCCACTACGCCAAAATCTTGCCAAGTTACGTGGCGGCGAATGTACTGATGATGTGTGAATGAAAAATAGCTGCCATGCAAGTAGGCCGAGGAAAACATTACCAAAGGCTCACTTTTCAACCGAGCCTAATACATTGAAAACCAAAATACAAATTATCAGCATGATCAGCTAATACATAATTAGGTCCATAGCATAATCAGCCCGTTATTGTGTTCACTGCTGGGCACAATAATGGGCTTCTTATCTATACTAATATTATAAAGAGGAAATATTTGTATTTTTGTATGTAACGAATAAACTTAAAACCTACTGGACAGATTTCAAAAATTCTTTTACCGTTAGATAGCTACATTATCACTGAATAAATAGGCTATAATTAAAACTTCTTACCCTAGAAGTCCCTAGTAAAACACCATTCACCTAGTATTTTTCATCGAACGTACCAGTAAACTATCCTACGCTTCTAGATTCTATTGGGCCAAGTAAGGGTCATATTTGGGTAATCTTGACAATGCACGTTTTCTCCTTTCACTTCTCACATACATATTTTAGGGTTACATACCTTCAAAGGAAAAATGGCATCACTCTTGCGTCCGTTCGTCTGTCTATCACAGACGTTTTTCTCGAAAACGACGTCACGTAAAACTTTTAAGTTGGCATCTAATCGTGGAGCGCATTTTTTTGACAATCAATTATTGTCTTTTTTTTTGCTACTGCTAACGACTTAGTTTTTTTTTTACAAACATTGCCTCACTCTAGGATTTTTCCTGTATCGTGGGTGCGTTTACAAACACAAATTTTCACACGCACAAACATCCAGACCCGGAACAACTATCTGTATGCAGGCCATACAAATATTTGTTCCGTGCAGGAATCGAACCCACAACCCGTAGCGCAGAAGCCGATCGCTCAGCCACTCCACCAAACGTGTCGCCAAATGTACCGTGTGAGTCTGGACCTCAAAAGCGTCATAACCTTACTGTATTTACTTTATCGTAATAGGATAGACTTGTGAAATTGTGACACTTCGCTCCGTACCTATCGGATATGATACTTTTATTTTACACTTAGGTACTCTGTATATTATTTATTTACCGATTTTAGTTTGTAAATTAAATACCTAACCTAAATTAAATTAAATAAAAGTGCAGTGTTTTACTGTATTATACTATTAAATGTTTTTTTTTAAATTTTAAATTCATTCCCTCCATGACTTTTTGATTTGGGACATCCAGTTTATAAGTGTCAATGTTAACTTTTTAGCTTTATATAATTATGCAAAAGAAATAAAAATACCGATCACTCACGAAAGAGTAAGAGTTTATGAGGTAAGTTTTTTTTATATTTTGGTCTATTACCGAAAATCCTATACCTAATTAACAAAATTAAAGTTTTTATAGAAAGTTTTCCTATCAAGTAAAAGTGCAACCTGTATATAGAATCTCAAAAAAAATTACACCCTGTATTTCTAACCTTCAAACAAGCAAAATAGCATGAGGATCAACACTAAATCGCTCCCCGTGAATATATTAGAGGGGCAAAACGGCATAAGTCTCAAATTGCAATACCGACACTGACTTATGATCGCGATGGTTTTCTCTAACTTTTCTTGAGAGTTAACCCGTAACTGGTTATCGTGGAGTTATGAAGCAGCGGGGATATATTGGAGTGGGAAATAGCTAACATAACATCACGCCTACATTCCACGAAGGGTTGCGCAGAGGTGTATAGTAACACCCTCATTTCGCCGTTCAGTTTAAGTCCCATGTAATAAGGGGCGAACCTATTGCCATCAACCGGTCACAAATCTAAACTTGGGCTGCTACTGAGGAATTTCACATGGAAAAACCCAATAAGACTGCGCGACCTGGGGATCGAACTCAGGACCTCACGATCAGCAGCCGCGCTTGCCACCACTAGGCCAACGAGGCAATCATACAGGCAGGCATAGATAATTCAAGGGTTACATGAATTAATACCATACTTTGGCACTGTCAGATTTCATCTGGGTGACCACTGTTAATAGAATTGAAGAACCAGCCGTCTAACAGTGAGTTCATAGGTCAGACATCGAATACCGCCGCGTTATATTTTACCATCAAAGACCGCACAGTTACCAAGATCACTTACTTCCTCTTAGCCTTTTCCCAATTATCTTGGGGTCAGCTTCCAGTCTAACCAGATGCGGCTGAATACCAGTATTTTACACGGAGCGACTGCCATCAGACCTCCGCAACCCAGTAACTGGGCAATGCCGATATCCTAAGGTTAAACCGTTTGTCAGACTTTCGGGCTTCTGACTACCCGTAACGACTGTCATAGGTATTCGTATGACACCCGGGACCGACGGCTTAACGTGCTCTCCGAGGCACGGAGGGGTTTCGATGTGTAACAAATGGTCACCCACCCACGGACTGACCGCGGCAAGCGCAGCTTAACCTCGCAAATCGTGCGATCGGCGCGGTTGTTATTTAGCCACGAGCCTCTCAGTTACCAAGATCAATCAATCAATAATTCATTCGCGAGGTAGCTACACTCGGGAGAAATAAATCTGGGTCATCAACATAAACAAAACAATGTTAAACAATGTTTTCCGAGATGTTAAGGTTTATGTTGGTGACCCGGATTCATTGCTCCCGAGTGTATTTAATTAGTAGTATTAATTAGGAGTATATTTGAGTAGTATTTAATTTCTAGCCGAGAATACGATAGTATCAGACTTGAAGGTTTTTATTTTCAATACCCGAAATATAGTAAGCGTTTTATTTTTATTAAAAAATTTGTGACGTGTTCTCGTGTAGGATGGCAGTAAAAGCAAGCTACCTTAACCATTGTAGCTACAGGAAAAGTTCTTATGAGAGCGTTCATAATTTTTGAAAATACGATACAATCAGCGAGAAAAAGAACAGTTTTCACAAATTATTTTTATCATACCAATCGATTATATTTCCTATAAGAATCAAAAGACTATTTTCAACCCACCAGGCCAGAGAACGAAGAGAGAAGAAACGATAGAAATTGCAAAATGCTTTTAATATTAATATTTATCTAGTTATTCACCAACAAATTTACATTTGTGTTGAACTGTGGTTTTAAGTAAATGAATAAACGAGAATTATAATGTAACACAAAAATTAAATAATCATCGTAAAGCCAGAAAAAAAAACACTACATTCCACATTTGTCCCAACATTATTAGTCTTTTTCTCCACTTTGAAATTAATCAACATTACGGAAATCACGTCCGAATCGCACATCCGAAAAAATCGTAGCTTCATGTAACCCAGAGCTGAAACAGCAGTGACGTGCACGATTTATGTGCAAATTCACTTAATGTACCGCCTCCAATTTTATTAGTTTATACTTTTCAATCACACTCCGCGAGATTAAACTTCCTCCCCCACATACCAAATTACACATCTACGATATTCTGCTTACTATAAATCGATCCAGATTTAATTGCTCGCGCGGATCATACGATTGGACGGGTGACCATTCGTTACACATCGAGACCCCTCCATGCTTCGGAGAACACGTTAAGCAATCGGTCCTGGGTGTCATACGAATACCTATGACAGTCGTTACGGGGAGTCAGAAGCCCGGAAGTCTGATAACCGGTCTAACCTTTAGATATTGGCATTGCCCAGTAACTGGGTTGCGGAGATCTGATGGTAGTCGCTCCGTGTAGCTGGTATTCAGCTGCATCTGGTTAGTCTGAAAGCTGACCCCAACATAGTTGGGAAAAGGCTAGGCAGAAAAATGTGTCTTTGTATCTAGGTACGAGCCACTGTGTGAAACTTTGAACCCATATTTTATCAATAAAAGGTGCAACGTACCTACGTATAACAATAACGCGTCGACACAAATTATGAGTACCTATTATTATTACGTGACCTACTTTATTGCAACGTCTACCTATAGAAAGATATATTTTTTCACATAACATAACATCGCGCTTGTGTTCCCCGAAGGGTTGGACAGAGGTGTATTGTAACACCCTCATTTCACCGTTATGTTTAAGACACAAATCCAAACACCGGACTGCTACTGAGGAATTCCATACGGAAAAACCCAATAACAATTTGCCCGACTTGGGGATCGAACCCAGTACCGTATTACTGACGTATTATGATAAACTTGTGGACGAACGAGGTATGGTGTTTCTCCAATGAAATTGTATATATACTGTGTGTCAAATCTAGATATCGCGATGCGGGATTCTGTGACGTCACATTTGAGAGTTGTCATTATTGTCGCTGTAGTCTGATATACGATCGTCGTGCTGTTTAGTTCGCATGTGGCGTGATAGAGGTCGCCACAAACTCAACAGTACGTTTCTGGACCTGGGAATGAAATCCAAGACTTCGCTCGCCACTTGTGATCACAAAACCTCAATACTCAATATTTATTTGCGTATTCCATAATGTTAGTTAGGTGTAGTAAAAGAAAATGATGTATTGTGTTGTGGAAGTTAAAATTTAAAAAAGAAATAAAAAGTTTATTATAAAGTTTAGTTTTGTTTTTTTTTTGTTTGGTATAAGGGTAGATAATAACTTGGTTTTTTGAATTATTATTATTATTATTTATTTATTTATATTCACATGAGTGAACTATAATTTATGAACTAAGCCCCACAAAACCGTAGTAGTGGTTTGACTGTGGGGTCGGTGAATCTCTGCACATTCAATTAACTTAGTACTTACAATTATAATTTAGAGGAAGTACCTTAATACATTTCTAAATAATATTTTTTAAATTTATTTTTAAAACTTTTTTTGTTCATATCACTCCTTATGTCAGCTGGCAGACCGTTCAATAGATATAGTATTCGTTTCTTTAGGGTTCTGTCACCATCCTCTCGCTTCCGGCTGTGGTTCTGTCCATGGTCGGGAGCGAGACTGCGTGGGAAGCCATCGCCTCTTTTTGCGAGGAGGTGATGGCGACCAAGGAGGTAGCGGAGAGGGAGAGGGAGGCCGCTTCTTCTCTCCCTTCTCGAGCTAGACGCACTGGGCGCCGGAGGGCGCGTGACGATCTCCGGCCACCCTAGTGAGTGGCCTGCGGGCGGCGGGTTGGGGAACCCGTCGCCCGGCCAGTAACGGGCCCAGGGAGGATGGCGCGTCGTGTCCTGCGCGCGCCTCTCGGAAGGATGTGGGGCAGGGGAGCAACTGCCCCACCACAGGAGAGGTCCACCAGAAGAAGCTGGTGGACCGAGACCTGCCGGGGTCGCGGTGCATGCAGCAGCGAATCCCGTGACCCCGGCCTTAGGTCAGAAGGAGGGACACCGTGGGGTTTTAGCCGGTAAAAGTCCAGCACACCCCCCCGTCTTCCCCAGACGGGGGACAGTGCATGAGGATTTCCCCACGTAAAATTTCTGGTTTCTGTCACCATAGTAATTAGTGACTCTGAGTACATTGAGTTTGCCAGCAGCCATAGATCGTGTATTATGATCATAGATTACATGAGTTAGGTTATGTTCCTGGGTACCATGGTGGTTAACTGCTAAAAGATAATTATAAAATATGCTTTTATTTAATTTTTTTATTACAAATTATTTGTTTGCTATTTAGTTTATGTATTCCAAATTATATTCAGAGTTTAATAATTTATTTATACTATACTATATATTACTATATTTACCAAACCTCTGTCAAACATTCCACCACAAACTCTTTTTTTTCTACTAAATAACTTAAGGACAATCTTCTAATCCCTTTCAAGTTACATAAAACATTTAAATAGAGATACATCCCAAAGTTTATTGGGCGGTTAAATAAAAATAGCGAGCAGGAAGCTAAGGAGATTTGCTCCTTTGACGAGAGCGTCTCTAACCAGAACTACTGAAAGCATGTACCGACGGTTTAATCAAACCCTCAAGTTACGTAAACTTTATTACATTGATGTTTGGAAGATGCTGGAAGAGAATGTTACCTTGAAACAATTATCTGTGGGATGTCATGTGGACGTGGGGTCAGAATATTGTACAAATATACGTGTTACAAAAATACCCCTAAATCCGAAAGGGGGTTAAAAGGTCCCTTGTAAGGTCTATTGCCAATATTTGAAAACGGTAGTCTACATATACTAACATTATTAAGAGGAAAGATTTGTATTTTTTTATGTAACGAATAAACTTAAAAACTACTGGACCGATTTCAAAAATTATTTTGCCGTTAGAAAGCTACATTATTACTGAGTAACATAGGCTATATTTATTACTGGAATAACATTTCTTACGTGGGCGGAACCATAAGGACACAGCTATATAACATAAAATAAATTAATTGGATAAAACATAAAATAATCATCATTGAAACGCAACCCAGAAAACAGAAACCCTTAAAACTAAAGAGTAGACTACCCAGAAAGTTATTTACATTCTTACCTAATTTCCTCTGAGAGGTAAATGACAACTAACATAGAAGACTACTTGATTATTTACATTTTTCATGGGGAATTATGTAACACGTTGTACTATTGAAGAGTGTAGGGTGGGTGAATAAGGGTGTTGTCTTATGTATTCAACGTTCAAAAAGTGCTAATCTATTCCACTATCCCACTTCAAATCCCCAAAATCACCAATATCCTAATTCAAAGATCGAACCCAAGGCACGCACCTCTGACTTTTCGGATTTATTTATTTATTTATACTTTCGCACAAAAAGTTTTTTATACAGAGGCGGACTTAATGCCTTAGGCGTTTTCTACCAGTCGACCTTAGGGTGATGCAGAGAAAACATGGTAGATGCGCTAAAAAGAGCTGTGTCATGTGATACAATATTAAAAATAAACACAAAGATAAGGGAACATTTTTGGCAATAATATTACCTACATACATATTATATATTTACATATATATGTATATATATATATTAATAAACTTATAAATAATAGATATTATATACATATGCATACATTCATATATATTAATTAATATAATATATTATACAATACCTACAAATATATATACAAAGATAAATCGGTGCTGAGATTCTGCCAGTTCCTTATGAAGATACTCACGCACTTTAATTTTAAAGGAGTAGCGACTGGTAGCCATCCTGATTTCCAAGGGGAGCGCATTCCACAGAAGAATGGACTAAACAAAGAAGGAAGAGTGTATAAAGTTAGAACGGTGAGAGGGACATTGAAGGAGACGGTTGTGTGAAGAGCGAAGATTCCTGTCATGATTAGAGCATATGTACTGAAAGTGAGAAGTTAGATAAGTAGGGGAAGTGGGAGAGTAGAGAAACGAGAACAAGGTAGTCAATGCCCTATGGACTCTACGTTGGCGAATGGGCAACCATTTAAGTAGCAACCGATACGCAGAGACATGATCATATTTACGAAGATTGAAGACGATACGAATGCAGTTATTAAGAAGGCGATCAAGTTTGTTGAGAAGATCTGCATTCAGGTCATAGTAACACACACCCCCATAGTCAATCATGGGAAATATTAATAAGTTTCGCAATCTGTAGAGAGATCGCAACGTTCCGGTGACTTTCCTGCTGATATTAGTCACTTGGGCTTGCCAGTGGAGCGTAGTGTCAATGTGCAAACCAAGATCCTTAACATCAGGGCTTAGAGGAATAACAGTTCCATTGAACATAACCGATGTTAAGGATACACTGTCCACTTTGCTCACATTTCGGGGGCTCCCTATAAGAATCGCCTGACACTTAGTCGGGTTTACCGCCTCACCGAACCTATCAGACCAGTTCTTGATAGCCACCAAGTCCCGGTTTATTTTGTTGATCGCATCAGATACACCGTCAACACTTGCTTGGCAATATAACTGTAAGTCATCGGCATAAAGATGATACGCACACTGAAGCTCGGGGGTAATGAGATTGATAAAAATTGAAAACAAAAGAGGAGAAAGAATACCGCCTTGAGGAACCCCAGTCTCTAAGTCACACCAACTTGATTCAGACTCACCCACATGAACTGACTGCTGGCGTTCCTGAAGATAAGAAGAAAACCATTCCAGTGCCTCCGGAGAGACCATGAGATAGGAAAGAATGGATAACAGGATTTTGTGACTGACGGTATTAAAAGCATTTGAAAAATCAACCAACACTAGGACCGTAACTTTGGTGTCTTCCATACCAGCCCTAATATCGCCAGTCACTTTAAGGAGGGCAGAAACGGTACTATGACCAGGCCGGAACCCGGATTGGGGAGGACTAATGAGGGAGTTATGGTGGATAAAATGGGAAAATTGTTTGTGAACGCAGCCCTCAAGTACTTTGGATAAGAAAGGAAGAATGGAAATCGGACGAAAGTGGCTGAGAAGAGAAGGGTCAGGAACCTTAGGAAGGGGACGAACATAGGCTTTACGCCATAAGGAAGGGAAGACTCCAGCGTAAAGGGAGAAGTTGATAATGTGGGTGATAGCTGGAAGGAGATGGTCCAGAACTGTTACAATCATACGGCGGGTAATATTATCACAGCCTACCGCCTTCGATTTAATAGACAGGATAATCTTTTTGATGTCTCCCGGATCTACTGGAATGAAGTTGAAGGTATCAATATTAGAAGGCGTTAGACCAGCTATATAACTGAGAGTTTGGTATTTGGTTAGAAGATCTAGAGTAGGGACAGTGGAGAAATGGCGATTAAGATCATCAAATTTATGTGCGTGTTGTATAATTATCACTTGCTTAAAAACGGTAAAGGAAAAACATCGTGAGAAAACCGACATGCCTAAGAGATATTTCTCGACGGCATGTGAAGCCAAGTCAGGCGCCCATGGGCGGCATTAACTCTGACACCAGATTAGTCACTAACCACACGAAAAGTAGAAGACCCACTGCTGGGCACCGGCTTCTTCTCAGAATGAGAAGGCATTAGGTCTTAGTCCACCACGCTGGCCTAGTGCGGGTTGGCAGACTACACACACCATCTAGAACTTTATGAAGCCTTCTGAAGTCTCCAGGTTTCCTCACAATTCCTAGCTTAAACTGTTAACGCAAGTGATAATCAAATTCTGATCCGCACATGAATTCGAAAAGGCAGAATTGCGAGCCGGGGCACAACTCTATCCCCCCTGCATGGAAGGCAAGCGCTCAACCGCAAGACTATTACTGCCCACTTGGAATAAAAAAATGTCCTTACAGCAACTGGTAATCTTTCGATGACAGCCTAGACCATGACTGACCAAAGCCACGCTTCGGTGCGATCGTCAAATGTTGTTTTTTTTTTTATCTTGACTTGTTCGCCTTTGACCCTAGCCCCATCTGATGGTAAGCGCAGACAGGGTCTATGATGGAGCAGTCGAATCCAAGGAACAGATATATAAAGGGATACCCCTATACCCCTCTGGCTCTCACATACACACGACGGAACACAGTAAACTGCTTGGCGCCAGACTTTAATGTGAAGGTGGTAGCTAGCCAGGTGGACCGTATAGATCAGGGGTGGCCAACCAGTTGATCGCGATCGACCGGTCGATCGCGGCTCTTAATCCAGTCGATCATGGCAAGGCAAATAAAAATATAAGTATAATATAAGTCGAATGAAGAGGTACTGATTATGTAATTGGTAGATCGCGCAGAGTCTACTCAGTAAACAGTAGATCATGGGTCAAGTTGTCCACCCCTGATATAGATCCTACCATCAAGCAAAATAGATAGATTGATATTATTGATAGAACAATATTGTTTAAATTAAGACATATCCTTGAGCCATCAGGGAAGAGATTTCTAGGTACTCTTCTTCTAGATTTCAAGGTCATATTTTTTTAGTTTTTTTTTTTAGTTTATAAAAACGTTGCCCCACGTTAGGATTTCTCCTGTATCGTGGCTGCGTTTACACACATGCACAAACATCCAGACCCGGAACAACTATCTGTAGGCCATACAAATATTTGTTCCGTGCGTGAATCGAACCCATGACCCGTAGCGCAGTAGCCGATCGCTCAGCCACTGCACCAAACGTGTCGTCAAAATAAATATTATACTGCGCTTGTGTGTAACTGTAAAGTCAAAAGCAACAATGTGTCAAATTTAGTAAGTACATTCAAATTCAGTTCCCTATTTCGCTGCCGGCCAAGATTTACTTAAGTTTGAAGTTTCGTTCAACTGTGGAAACTAGGATCTTGCAATACAATGTAATCCGATTACAGATACATTGTGTTCCATAATAATGGCCCAATAATCCCAACTAAATGTAGGGTTACTTCTAACTGGCGAAACCCCACAGGGTTAGTAGGTATCATTCATTTAATACAGGGTGTAAACAAAATCATGTAATTCCTCGTGATGTACTGCTGACATAGATGAACACTGCACGAAATACGTCTGGACTCAATAAAAAAAACGATACCTACAAGAAGTAAACATGATGTTCTTAACGTGAGGCATTTTAGCGCTCCGAGCGAATAGCGCCACTATCATTATGTCATTGAACTAGGGGCGCTAAAATACCTCGTGTTAAGAACACGTTTACTTCATGAACAATTTTTATTGAATCCAAAGCTTTTCCGTGCATGGTTAATCTATGTCAGCAGTACATCACGAGGTTTAAAGGAATTACATGATATCGTTTACATCCTGTATATTGAAATAAAAAAAATACCTAAACATTAGGTATAGTCGTACGCGCATAATCGTAGCACGTAACTTGGCAAGAGTTGAGAAGAGAATTCCTCTCCTTTCTTTCTTTCTTCTGAACAGACATGTAAAAACAAATTATGGCAATAACCATAGAATAATGAGAAGCAATAAAAGTGACCATTTTTTGTTGCACTACGTGTACATGCGCAAACTTACTCCCACTACGCCAAAAGCTTGCCAAGTTACGTGCCGACGACTATAGTCAATTTAATAACAACATACCTAATAGATAGACAGTTTAACTATCTATGTAATATGTATACTCTAAAAAAAAAAAACTATGTTTATTTTCTTAAAACAATACTTCGAATCTCTATACGGTAAAGTAGGTATATTGGCGCTTTAGTCTTTTTACCTTTCCACTGACGTAATGATCTATTACTAGTATAGATTAACCCTGCATGAGATTTGAGTTCTCTGAAAATAAAAATAAAAAAATCTTTTTTTTACTTGCTGAAGAAGTAAATGATCGTGTCTAAAACACCTAATGAGGTATAAATATACAATAAAACCTAACCTAACCTAATGAGGTTACAATAAAAAATAAGCACAAAAAAATTTGTACCTATTTGTTTTGTGGTAGTACATCTCGATGTCACGCATGAATTAATATAAGCACGGCGACACATCTAGCGGGCACGACTTGCACGATATCGTTCCGCGGATTCAGTTTACTCAGGTGCTAAATTGCTTATCTGAATAAGTCCTATGCAGACTCAATCTGTGTCACCAATAGGTCATGCAGTTCGAAAGAATTACACAAATCTATATATAGGTAGTTAAATTATGGGTAATATTTTGTCGCATCCAGCAACCACTTTACCTCCACGCTAGTAGATCTTGTCTGAACGTTAATACCTCTTATCTGAAGATAAGCTCAATTACACCGGTTATAAGCGGTTTGTTACTCTGTTCCAACTGGTTTTAGTGCAATATGTTTGTGTAAACTAACACTGGAATGTGTGCTTTGTAACATAAGATTAATGAGCTGTGTTATGCAATAATGTGTCAACCCACAAAACTATTAGTTCTGTGTTAACGCCATCTAGTTATAGTGGTAGGTCTACCCAATGCTAGAAAAAAAGCTAACTGCATTAATAATTAATTTTTTGATAGACGCTCTATTAAATTTACTACAGTTCTGGGTATTTTTCCAGCGTTGAATATAGACCTACCGCAAGAACAAATGACGTTAACACAAAATTCATATTTTTGTGGGTTGACACATTATTGCATAACACGGCCCAATGAATCGTGATTCAAACAGTGATATAGACTGTGTTTGAACGCTTGGCTTCCGTGTAGGACAGTGGCGGTCCGAGAGGGGGGGTCGTAGGGGTCATGACCCCCCCAAAAATCGTACAAGGCAAATTGACAAACCTAAAAAAAAAGATTTTTATATAACATTTTTTAAGTTGGGATAAGGGCAGGAGGATGATCATGATGTTTAGGACCCATGTAATAGGGGGCGAGCCTCTTGCCATGAACCGGGCACATCCAAACTCCAGGCTGCTACTGAGAAATTCTATACGAAAAAACACTTTGCCAGACCTGGGGAAAGAACCCAGGACCTCACGATCAATAGTTGCGCTTGCCACCACTAGACAAATGAGACAGGATTAATTAATGTATTAGTCAATTGCATATCGATGTCGAATAGTAGTGTGTAGTATCGAGTACGAGAAGTTTCAAGTTTTCAAGACAAGCATATCATTTTGGGACCCAGTGCATAATATCAGCAAGCACATTGGCTCACCCGCGCGAACGTTCAACGAGTATTCTCAAGGAGGGTTGATGTCAGGCAGGCGGCCGGTCATAAAACAATAAGCCAAAACCTCTAACAACATGGATTTATAAAATACATGTTGTGCCGACCCCACCTAGTGTGGGATAAGGGCAGGAAGAAGAATTCTATTGCATATTATTTAGTAGTTAATTTATTTTGCTCTTAATGTATTCTTATCTTATGACACCTGGGACCGACGGTTTGCTGTGCTTTCCGAGGCACGGAGGGGTCTCGATGTGTAACGGTCACCTATCCACGGACTGACCGCGGCAAGCGATAATGCTTAACCTCACTAATTATATGATCATCGCGGTTGTTAATTAGTCATGATAATATATGTCTCTTATATGCTTCATATTTCACACCAAACGTACAATAATAGTAAAAAATTTCGCAATAAATAATTTTCTTTTACCAAATCGTTTTGCTGAATCCCCAGAGAGTGTGATATTTATTTATCTAAAGTGCTAAGAAATCTATTCCATATTATAATAAAAAATGGTCATAAAAATCGACTGGTCTCATAAAAAGTTACGTTTGAACTTAGAAAATAAATTGAAAACATCATATTTTGTTGAAATTGAAAGAACATGTAATATTTATTATTGGAATGAAAGTTTAAGAACTATATCTAAAAGTTTAGACGAAAAAAATATCGCTGGTAATCTTTTCTCATAACATAACATCACGCCTGTATTCCCTGAAGGGTAGAGGTGTATAGTGGGCAGAGGTGTATAGTAACACCCTCATTTCGCCGTTATGTTTAAGTCCCATGTAATAGGGGGCGAGACTGTTGCCATCATCCGGACACAAATCCAAACTCCGAGCTGCTACTGGGGAATTCCACACGGAAAAACCCAATAACTTTGCCTAACCTGGGGATCGAAATCAGGACCTCACTATCAGCAGTTGCGCTTGTCACCACTAGACCAACGAGGCAGCTAATATTTTATGTAGCTTAATAGTTACATTTTGAATATAAAAAAAAAAACGATTAAGAGCGAGTCGGGCTCACGCTATCAGGGAGCCGTACCAGACACATTATTTTGAATGTGTCTTATTGAATACTAGCTGTGTCCTCACGGCTCCGCCCGCGTAAGAAGTTTTATTCCAGTAATAAATATAGCCTATGTTACTCAGTGATAATGTAGCTTTCTAACGGCAAAAGAATTTTTGAAATCGCTCCGGTAGTTTTTAAGTTTATTCGTTACATACAAAAATACAAATCTTTCCTCTTTATAATATTAGTATGGATTCATATTTAGAAGAAGGATATTGGCAACCATATTTTGTTAACTGTAAAGGAAAAATCATAGAGAAACCTGCACAACTGAGAGGGCTCCATAAAGTTCTAGATGGTGTATGTAATCCACCAACGTGCAGCAGGCCAGCTTGATGGATTAAGGTTTAAGCCATTCTCATTCTGAGAAGAGGCCCGTGCTTAGCAGTGGGACAGTAATGGGCTGATTATGCTACACTGGAGACCACCAGTACTTTTATTCGGTCATAAGATAACTCAATCATAATTTTTGTAACACGGTTGGTTGTAAGTGTTCACTTAGAATAATAATACTTATCTATACTAATATTATAAAGAGGAAAGATTTTTATTTTTGTATTTAACGAATAAAATTAAAAACTGCTGGACCGATTTCAAAAATTCTTTTGCCGTTAGAAAGCTACATTATCACTGAGTAACATAGGCTATATTTATTACTGGAACAAAACTTCTTACTAGGGCGAAACCGTGAGGACACAGCTCGTATTTAATATATATACAACCCAACAAATAAAGCTGCTACATAAAAATTAACTTCATCAAATAACACACACAAAATCCAAAAACAACAGCGCAACCAAAAAGTACAGTCGTTGACAAAAGTGTTACAGAAATAATTAATTTCTCATGCCCTGTGTCTGGGGAACTGGGTCAGTTTTGGCCGTTATTAATGCTAAAACTGTCACCGTCACTCGCAGTGGCAATTTGCAGCAATTAAAATTCCGTACGTGTCGCCTGCCATACATTTTGTTTGAACATCCGCCGAGAAATACAGCGCCAGTATTGTCCTGTGTACTTAAACGGACGTGTTTAACGTTTACACACGCGTTACGGTTTAAGTTAAAAGCGATCAGGCCAGACTATTTTTTTTTTCATTTTTGGTCGTTAGATATCTATTTAAAATCAACCTATCACACCGCTGCAACAATCCATTGTTGGGCAAAGGCTTCCCTCAAATAGTCTTCGTTCCCATTTACACTGGCAGCTATGATGCCAATTACTGACCTGCGGTTTTTAGGTTAGTAAGATGAACTCAAGTTAATGCTGCGCTTTTGTAAAGTTAATAGTGTACGTAATTTTTAAACTGCTATTATTTAAACTAAAACGACACAACTTCCAAAAAGCAATAAGACTTAAATTGCCATTTTAAGAAAAAAAACTAAACAATAATTATTATTGCCGTTATAAAACAGAGGACCCAAACTCCTTGCTGTTAGTATTTTTTTTCTATAATTGTGTTATTTTTTTAATTTTGTTGTGAATTAGTGCATAAATAAAATAATTTAAAAAATCATCCCACTTCATTAGTCATTTTTTTTCTTTAATTTTATTATTTTAATATATTTTTTAAACTCATCCCGCTACATCCCCCAGCATGCACCCCAAACAAAAGAGCAGAACAGCCAACATAATTAAAGGATATTTTGTGTAGACAATAGGTAAGTGCTGCGCACGCGGAATTTTAATTCTAAGCTTATACCCATTTAGATTTGTCGCCGGGACTGTACCTACGTGGTTAGAATAAGCCCCAGTAGGCCGTTATAAGCACTTTTGTCGGCGTTTAGGTTATTTTTCTAGCCGAATATTTTTGTGAATTATTGCTACGTTTTCTAAGGAATTTTGGTACGGATTCTGTTTTTTTTTTCTTTACGTAATATGTTGGCAAACGTACCGACGACCCACCTGATAGATTACTGCCGCCTATACAAGGTTAGTCGGAAAGGGGGTACTAAGCCAAAATGGTGTTAAAGTACCTATGATAAGAGATAACTTTTGTTCTACAACTTTCCCCAAAACTCGATATTTTAAGAGAAATAGCTTTTCAAGGATTTCGTAAAAAATATGCTAAAATCTATCTGTCCATAGCTATGATCAGCTGTGTTTACTATTTAGGTCGTATTTGGGGTCACGGATTAGAAACCTAATTTTCTGAATTCATAACTAAACCAGGTATGGCTTTTTTTGAAAAAACTATAAGTAATAAAAATCTTTTTGCATGCAAATAAATATTGTCAAATTTTGAAATTTTAACACTCGCTTTAAAATAGACATCAGTGATACTCTAAGTGGCTCGCGGCTTAGTACCCCCTTTCCGACTAACCTTGTATATACCTACAACACCAAAAAGATTGCTGATGTGATACTAACCTTACAGATAAAGCTGGAAAATCTCATGTGCCTGTAATTTCACCGGCACCCATACCTTTCAACCGAAACGCAACTATGCTGCTTGGCTGCAGAAATAGGTATGGTAGTAGTACATCCTTGGACGAGCACTTTCACAACGAAATCTACTACTACTTAAATATGTTTAGTCCATCGTTAAAAATATAGGTAAGACGGATGTGTGACGGATGGTGGCTGAGTCTGGGCCTTTAAAAGGTCGGGTACACTGCAGATCGGCCCTCTCGCGCCGCTGCAGTTACGAAGCTAAGTGCTACACCTGCTCAAGAACACCCTGGACTCCTCGCATAGCTACGAACCACGCCCTGTTGATATTTTTAATTCTTATTAAAATATATATAGGTATAGTGTAAGGTTACAAGTGTTATTCTTTATCCTCCCGTAAGTACACGCCTGCTAAATTTTTTGTGCACGTGTTAGTTGAGGGTTGTCTCTTAAAGCCACCCTAAAGTGTTACAACACTAATGACCAAATACTTAAGGTTACTTGATTTTGTGTTGACGTTAAGTCTCGTGCTTTCCCTGTCATTTTAAGGCGAATTGATAGTGACAGCAAGAAATTAACGGCAGTGGGCAAGCAGCTGATAAGATTTCAAAATGATACCATAATATTTTATTTATTTATTTATTTTTGTAAAACTTAAACTATCATTACAGATCTTACCCTAATGCGACAGTTACGATCTAAATTTTTATTAAAATATTGCCAGTTCTTACTAAACTTATTAAAATATATATTTACAATAATAAAATGAGACACTACTAATATAAACAAAATAATTACCACAATATAACATAACTAATCTAACAGAACATATTACTTACTTATATATTTAATTATTATTTTGCTTGTAGCATAATATAAATAGTAATACCCTTGCGAATTCACTCCAACTACCTGTAAACACATCAATCTGAGTTTGAAGGTCGTTGATGATATGGACAGCTCTGGTAAGGGGCGCCTTAACGAGCAGGTTAGTCCTATATTTAATATAGTAACACATCATAGACGAACGTATTAATTATGAAAACGGACTTTAGAAAAATGTACACAAAAAACGGTCCATGTGTGCTACGGGTGTTACAGTCTACGAGCTACGAGCTACGAGCCTACGACGTAGCATGATAAAGCATGTTTTGAAATTTCCAACCAATAAAATGGTCTGGTAAACATGTTTTTTTAAAGAGCCTTTTCGCATATATTACATAAATAGTTGAAACAGTTAGTTATAATGAACGTAAACTGCTAATAAATCTTCTTCCTCCTAACCTTTTCCCAATTATGTCGTGGTCAGCTTCCAGTCTAACCAGATGCGGCTGAATACCAGTATTTTACACGGAGCGACTGCCATCAGACCTCCGCAACCCAGTAACTGTGCAATGTCGGTATCCTAAGGTTAGTAACGTACGACTGTCATAGGTATTCATATGACACCTTTTTCTTTTTAACCGACTTCCAAAAAGGAGGAGGTTCTCAATTCGACTGTATGCTTTTTTTTGTTTTTTTTGTATGTTTGTTCCGCGATATCTTTGCTAATTGTGAACCGATTTTAATGATTCTTTTATTGTTTGAAGGAGTATTCTTTCAAAGTGGTCCCATTTAAATTTGGTGAAGATTTGATGAAGAACTTCGGAGATAGACCATTTGAAGTCAGTTTTATTTTTGTTAAAAAGTGATTATTCGTCGTTCAAAAGTCCTCATGGATGTCCCTCGCCCGGGGAAGGCGAGGGTGTCTGCCGGAGTCTTACCGGCTAAAAACCAACAGTGTTCCTTCCCCTGACCGTTCGGCCGGAATCGCGGGATTCGCAAAAGCATGCACCGCAACCTCATATGACACCCTGCTAGCAAAACTCTGGTTGAAAAACCGTTTATCTAAAATTCCGGTACATTTTTGAAGTAAACGATTCTATAACCAGAGAATTAATGTTAGTAAATACCAGCCTTAACATATTTGTTATTATTGTTGTTAAAATAACATTAAATAGATACTCTAACACCTAAATACGCAAAAACTAGCCTTACCAAAAACTATTCCTAGACTAATTACAATAAAAACGGCACTCATTACGAAAAACATTTACCACTATTATAACCCTTACAGTCGGTTAAAGGATAACAGTCGGGCCACTTAAAGAGCACTTATAACCTATTTATCTAACACAACCGTGTGGGAATTACGTAAAATTGCGGCTAATGTTACTGTTACTATTATCTTTTAAGACCAATCATTTTAATAGGCTTTTTAATAGTCTTAATAACCCTATTAAGTAAATATGTTGGTTTTAGGGATATTATTACAAGGGTTAGTTTTGTTAAAATAAATATGGAATTTTACATTTCGTGTATGACAAGATGTATGAATGTGGATGAAGCGAAAGGGGTAAGGGTCGTAGCATGTGGCGTTCTATAGTTTCTGCCTACCTCCATGGGAAAAACGCGTGAGTTTATGTATGTATGTATTTCTGCCTCTCTGTGGCAAGTGCGACTGCTGATCGTGAGGTACTTGGTTCGATCCACAGAGCGGGAAAAGTGTTATTCGGTTTTTAAGTGTGGAATTCCTCAGTAGCAGTCCGGAGTGTGTAGATTTGCCCGGTTGATGGCAATCGGCTCGCCTCTTATTACATGGGACTTAAATATAACTTCGAAATGAGGGTGTTACTGTACACCTCTGCCCAACCCTTCGGGCAATATAGGCGAATTGTATGTTATGTTGGCTGCTACTGAGGAATTCCACACGGGAACATCCAATTACACTTTGCCTGACCTGGGGATCGAACCCAAGACCTCACGATCAGCAGTCGTGCTTGCCACCACTAGACCAACGAGTCAGTTTAAATAAATAAAAAGAACAGTAAAATTATTCCCTTCTCGTTTGTTATAAGCCTAAATCAAGATGGAGGTATAAAATAACCCTATTAGGTATAATAACACTCTTTATCTTAAACAAAATATGGGACTTAGGTAAAAATAATATAATTTAGGAAAAACCGTTTGGCTACAAAGGGCGGCCTAGCCCTCTTCGACGCTAATTTAGGGCGCTTTAGGCGACCCTAGTTAGTTATTAATTTACGACGAATCGTATAAACTTTGTACAAACGAGGTAGACCAAGTTGTATTTTCATGTGAAATTGTTATAAGATTAGGTATTTAGAGGAAATGCGGTCTGCATTTAGTCCATACAAACGTATTCCCCAGTTTCCTCCTTAGATAATGTCACTAGAGCAAATATTCTTTACCATATGATATATATCTACCATCACTATGTCCCTATGTTTTGTTTTTGTCAATAAATTAATTATTAAAAGAACTAGAAACGTTTAAATTTTACAAAAATCGACCGGTTTTACCACCGTTTTCAGACATCTGGCAAACAAATTTGACGAATATAATTTTTTTTTTAAAAAAACGTACAGACAACCAAAGTCTTTCTTAAATTATTACAGAAAAAAAATATTAAAAACTGTACAGATTTGAAGAAGGAAACAGGGAAATACGAAAGTACGATTTTGCTAATATTGCACAGGAGAAATCAATCCGAGATGCAGGTGTCTCTTTCGCGCTCAATTGAGTAGGTTTGCGGGAGGGTTGGGACGGAAATAGATCGCAAAAACCTATTCAAATTATCAATATTATACAGCCCGCGTTTCCTCTTAAGATTATTTGAATCTGGAATTAACTGTGTGGGAGATAGTGTTATTAACAGCAGTGATAGCCTGTGGTGTGACCGTCGGACTACAAAGTCATATATCAAGATCAAACCCAAGCCACTCACCTCTAACTTTTTGGATTCATGTGCGTATTATATAATTATCACTTGCTTAAAAACGGTAAAGGAAAACATTGTGAGGAAACCGGCATGCCTGGAAGATATTTCCCGACGGCATGTGAAGCCAAGTCAGAGGTCCATGGGTGGCATAAACTCTGACACCAGGTTAGTCAGTAACCACACGAAAAGAAAAAGATAGTGTTATTTAAGATGGGTGGATTGTGACAGTGAGAAAATTGGTTTTAATACATGATAGCCTAGCTGTTGAACGGTAGCCATCCATGCAACATAATCTGAGATCGGTCCCAGCCGGACCTCTGACTCTTCGAATTCATGCGCGGATCAGAATTTGATTATCACTTGCGTTAACGGTGAAGGAAAACATCGTGAGGAAACCTGCACACCTGAGAGAGCTCCAAAAAAGAGTCCTAATGGTGTGTGTAGTCCACCACCGCACCTGGCCTTCTCACTTCTCACCTTCTCATTCCCTTCACCTATAAATGAAGCCTGTAGTGGTATTTTTATCGAGAGATCACACAGCATCAAAATCCGTCAAAAATAATGAGATCAAAAAAAAACGAAAATTGATCTCCCAAATTATTATTTTTCAGGACGATTTGTAACATTTAAAAGAAATATAAGGACATTCACGATTGTCAAGCAATTTGTTTGATTTATTCATAGAAATGGATAAACTCAGGGTCTTTCAGGCTTGTCCATTTTTCACCCTCTTCTTCCGTCAAGGGCTCTCGTCCCAAATCATTATTTTGAATACGACAATTTGGATAATTAAAAAGGTTATTTAATATAAACAATTGACTGTTGAAGTGGTTATTTTCTGTGGAGTTATTGTTATTTTTTTAATGTGATCAGTTGGCAACCAGTACCTGTAGGAGCAGTGATAGCCTTGCCGGGCTCGCGGTGCATGCACTAGCGAATCCCGTGACCCCGGTCTTAGGTCAGAAGGAGAGACACCGTTGGTTTTTAGCCGGTAAGAATCCGGCAGACCCCCTCGCCTTCCCCGGGCGAGGGACATCCATGAGGATTTTCCAACGATAAAAAAAAGGAGCAGTGATAGCCTAGTGGTTGAACGCTTCTCTTCCGTGCAGGAGAGTCTGAGTTCGATCCCGGCCCCGTACCTTTGACTTTTCAAATTCATGTGCGGATCAGAATTTGATTATCACTTGCGTTAACGGTGAAGGAAAAACATCGTGAGTAAACCTGCACACCTGAGAGGGCTCTATAAAGTTCTCGATGGTGTGTGTAGTCTACCAACATGCACCAGGCCAGCGTAGTGGACTAAGGCTCAAACCCTTCTCATTCTGAGAAGAGGCCCTTACCCAGCAGTGGGACAGTAATGGGCTAATAATTATATATTTTTTGTAAAGTTCTGGATATTTCTCCGCTACAAAAGCAATATTGAATAGTCTGAACAACATAAATATCGAGAAATAAGTACAGACACGTACGTTTGGTAAATAAATGTTTAGGCTTCGATGCAGTAACTAAGAGACAGCGTGCAAGAAACCAAAGAATAAAACTGGTATAGAACACGTACGGATTAGAAGTAAAAAAAAATGAAGTCTTCGCGGGACGCCTGGCAGATGAGATAAATCGAAACTCATTTTGTAAAAAAAAAACTGGCTGAATCAACCCAAAGAAAGCCGACGAGTTACGAAGGTTACGAAGGTCTGCCATCGTGAGCATCGCCATGCAACAGCCGATCTCACGACCGTACCGCCTCAATAGATGTTTCCCATCAAAAGCTGTATCCAAACTAAAATACATTGGATGAAGACTCATAAGGTCTCGCCAATAATTGTCCGATAACGTAGAAACGGTCTGCGAGGACCATCTACAGCAAGTTAAATAGAAAAGAAAAAGAATCTGAAATTCATAACACAATAATAATAAATTATGTGAATAATATGCAGACAAGAAGCCGGGCGAAAGCCACCGTTACACAGAACACACGTCCAACAACTTCGGCCTCGTCGCTCAGCTCCGCCTCGCAGCCGCCGGACTCCTCAATCGTGAGTGATGTCATACCGGCCGCTGCAGTTGCGTCGAGCTCGAGCGACGAATTCTTCTCGCCGCCAACATCACCGCCACCACCACCAGCAAGACGGCGAGGAAGAGGCCGACCGCCGGCCAGCATAGGACCTCGAGGCCCACCGGCCTCTGACAGGGTCCCCGCTCCCGGTGGAAGTGTGCAGCGCATGCGATGGACTCAAAGTATGAACGAGAACTGCATGCGCGCATACTTTGGGGCTACAGAGGGGGGAACTAACCTGACCGCGTACCGTGGTCGGATGCTCTCTCTGTTTCAGGTGCTTGAGCCTGCTGTCAACGTCTCGGCACAACGTTTATCGGATCAGGTGCGAGTCATTCAACGTGATCACAGGTTGACTGACGTCGCACTTGATAGGCTACGCTCTGAAGTACAGAGTAACTGTATCATTTCTCCCCAGTCGCAGACTGCGGCCCAACCGCGAGCCCCAACTGTGGTTCCGCCGCCGCCCATCCACGCTGACGAGGAGAGCAATGATAGGGTTACAAATGTAAGTACCCAGTGCAATGAACAACTGAGGAGCGCTTTGGAGCTTGCGATTCGAGAGTATCGGTTCACTCCGCCAAACCTTAGACCTCGCATACCCCGTTTGCCCATGCATAGAAAAAATAGGGCGCTAATGTGTGCTCTAGATTCGCTGTTATCAAGTTATTTTGATAACAGCGAAAACCTCGAAGATACTCATTCAATCCTGTACTGCGCGGCTGTTGCGGCATGTCGTGTAGCTCACGCCAAATTTGATAATAATGACAGAGCTACACGACCAAAACCCACCGTACCAGCCTGGCAGTGCAGGATTGAACGTCGTATTAACGAGGCTAGAGCACTCATTGGCAAACTAATCTGCTTCAGGGAAGGCAATACTCGCCCTAGAGTGATACGCTTTGTGAGGCGGGCGTTCTCGGGGACTGATATCAATCCTCGAGATTACATGTCCCGTGTCACAGAGCGCATCGACTTCTTGAAGCAGAAGGTTTATGCATGGGCAAACCGTATTCGGAGGTATAAGCGGCGAGTGGAGCGATATACCCAGAATCGCATGTTTCATAGCGATGAAAGGCGGGTATACAGAACCTGGGAGCGACCTGATCACGATGTGAGTGATACGCATCTACCGGATAATGATGTCATGAATACATTCTGGCGCAATATCTGGTCGATGCCTGTCACTCACACTGAAGGTGACTGGATGCAGGAGGTCCAGCGAGCATGTGAACCGATTGAGGAAATGGGGGACATAACTATTGTCCCCCAAGACGTAACCAGTGCAGTCCGTCCAATGGCGAATTGGAAATCCCCTGGCCCAGACGGACTGCACAACTTCTGGCTAAAATGGTTACGCAGTTCACATGCTCGTTTGGCCTCACAATTCCAGTCGTCTTTGGAATCTGGGTCGCTTCCACAGTTCCTTACGACAGGAGTTACCCACCTGCTCCATAAATCAGGTAGTACTGCGGAACCCAAAAATTATAGACCGATCACATGTTTGCCGACGGTCTATAAGCTTCTTACGTCCATTTTGAGATCAAAAATTAGTAAACATATTGCAAATAATTCTATAATGTCCGTCTCTCAAAATGGATGTAAGAATGGGTCCCGCGGTACTAAGGAGCTACTCCTCATTGATATGGCCATTAGCCAACAAGTTCGCCGATCCCGAAAGAATCTGTCGACATGTTGGATAGATTATAAGAAGGCCTACGACTCGGTGCCACATACATGGCTCATGAGGGTGCTAGAGTTGTATAAAGTGAATACAACTCTATGCGCCTTCCTGACGTCATGTATGGGGCAATGGAGGACAGTCCTTCACTATCCAGGATGTCGGCAAATTCAAGGGAGAGGAGAACCAATAAGGATTGAGCGAGGTATATTCCAGGGCGATAGTCTGAGCCCACTGTGGTTTTGTCTAGCCTTGAACCCTCTGAGCACATTGTTGGAGGGTTCAGGGTTAGGCTACCGGTTGAGAAGAGGTGGTCAGGTAATATCCCACCTCCTTTACATGGACGATTTGAAACTCTTTGCCCCCAACAATTTGCAACTGATGAAGTTACTGAAAGTAACTGAAACTTTCAGTAATTCCATCAGGATGGAATTTGGTGTGGACAAATGTGCAGTCATGCATGTAAAGCGAGGAGGGATTAAGGAATCCGTGGGAACACAACTCTCGGATTCCATACACCTCAGATCCCTCTCCTCAACCGAAACCTACAAATACTTGGGCATGTCGGAGGCGTTAGGCATCAATGAGACCGACATGAAGCAATCGTTACGGGAGCGCTTCTATGGCCGCCTGAAAAAAGTACTTAAAAGTCTTTTATCAGGCGGAAATAAGGTGCGCGCCTTTAACGGTTGGGTCATGCCGGTCTTGATGTACTCCTTCGGCATACTCAAGTGGACTCAGACCGAACTTGACGCCCTGGATAGGAGGGTCCGTACGCTGCTGACTGCATACCGAATGCATCACCCACGTTCATCGGTGATGAGGCTGTACATTCCGAGGAAGTGTGGGGGTCGAGGCTTTTTAAATGCTAAGACCCTCCACAACCGCGAGGTGTGCAGCCTCAGGGAGTACTTCCTCCAAGCCGACGTGGGGATGCATCGTGATGTAGTCGCAGTGGACAAAGGATTCACCCCGCTCTCCTTGGCTAAAGAGAACTGGCGCAAGCCTGTAGTACTGGATACTAATGGCCGCAGAGAGGTATGGCAGAGCAAGGAGCTTCACGGACGCTTTTACCGGGCCCTTTATGGGCCCGATGTAGATTTCCTAGCGTCCGTAGCCTGGCTACGTTTCGGTGATCTCTTTGGGGAAACCGAAGGTTTTGTCTGTGCAATTATGGACGAAGTTATGATGACGAACAACTACCGGAAATATATTGTGAAGGACGGCACGGTTGACATCTGTCGGGCATGCCACTGTCCCGGTGAATCCATTCGACATATTATTTCTGGTTGTTCTCGTCTTGCTAACGGCGAGTATTTGCACAGACACAACCTAGTGGCTAGGATTATCCACCAGCAACTTGCTCTGAAATACAACCTTGTGGAAGCAGAAGTACCATACTACAAGTATGTGCCCGACCCAGTTCTCGAGAATGGTCATATCACATTGTACTGGGACCGATCTATCATCACCGACAGGACTATTGTTGCCAATAAGCCTGACATAGTGGTGATAGATCGATCAGAGCGTCTCGCAATGATTGTTGATATCACTGTCCCACATGACGAGAACCTTGTGAAAGCCGAGAAAGATAAAGAAATTAAGTATCAAGACTTGGCACACGAGGTTGTCGACATGTGGGAGGTTGACTCAGCAGTCATTGTGCCGATAGTCGTTACGGCCAATGGCTTAATAGCCAAGAGCCTCGACCAACACCTGATGAGGCTCTCGTTGGGCAGCTGGGTCAAGGGCCTGATACAGAAAGCGGTACTTCTGGACACGGCACGTATTGTCAGGAAGTTCCTCTCTCTGAGGCCCTGACCGCCGGTAGCTTGGACCCTGTTCCCGATGCCGGTGGGCTACTATTTTTTATATTTTTAGATGTTTTTTTATATTTTTTATAGAAATATTTAAAAATGTAAATAATATGTACATATAAATGAATAAACGGAATAAATTATTAATATTATACTAGCGGACCAGGCAGACGTCGTCCTACTCGGAAAATTTGGTGACATACCGACAGCAGCGCCACCTACCGGGTCCAATTGTTTTCGAACAATCCAGAAACCCATTGAAATATACACATAAAATTTCATCCAAATCGTTCCAGCCGCTTAGGAGGAGTTAGGTGACAAATACACTGTGTCTGGAGGAACTTCGGTTAACCATAAAGGTATTCCTAAATACTGTTACAAGATTCCATTGTTAAAGAGAGGGAGTCTATCTGACTTTTTAACTGATCTATTGCTGACAATTTCCACAAACAATGATTTACCATCAAGTTGGCGATGAAATCGACGACAAGATCAAGATATTTTTTATCCAAATAACCTTATCCTCAATCCTCAACACCGCTACCTCTTCCCTGCTATACCACCTCCTTTACGCAGCTCCATCAATTATTTAAACGGAGTCGATATCTTAAATTTAGTTTTGTTTATGCTCCCTTAGTGAGGAGCACGTGAGGTGTTGCCACGATAAAAATGTCAGGAGTTTTGTTTTTTTCGATACGCATGTCCCGAAGTAATGTGTTGTACGTTTCTATTTTTTTTGTGTAAGTTATTTTTGAGTGTGAGAATGTTTTGTATGTTATGAAAGAAAGTGTTGCATATGTATGTAAACACCTTTAAACATGAGTCAGCGGTTATCATTTTAAAGGTCTTTAATTTATTGGGTTTATAGAACACAGTCAGTTCTGCCTAGCCTTTTCCCAACTATGTTGGGGTCAGCTTCCAGTCCAACCAGATGCGGCTGAATAAGTATTTTACACGGAGGGACTACCATCAGACCTCCGCAACTCAGTTATTAGGCAATGCAGATATCCTAAAATTAGACCGGTAATGAAACTTTCGGGCTTCTGACTACCCGTAACGACTGTCATAGGTATTCGCATGACACCCGGGACCGATGTTTAACGTGTTCTCCGAGGCACGGAGGGGTCAAAGTGTAACGAACGGTCACCCATCATGTGAAAAAATCCTTACTAATCCTTATCCTTACTTCCTTACTATCCTTAGTTCCTTACTAATATACTAAATTAATAATAATATTATAAACGGAAAGTTTGTATGTATGGATGTGTGGATGTTTGTTACTCTTTCACGCAAATACGGCTGAATGGATTTGGATGAGATATAGCACACATATAGACTATGCCCTGAATTAACACATAGGATACTTTTTATCCGGGTACATCAAGTAGTTGCCCTAGGATGCGGGTGAAACCGCGGGTAATAGTCGAGTACACCAATATAAAAATCATACTCAAAATAACATTCAACTAGTCTCAAAGAAGATCTATAATAAGCTTCATCAAAATATTGCAAACCTAGTAATATCGCCGAGATTAATTACAGCCGGTGTCCGCTCCACACCATTGCAAAGAACGCCTATAGCCATGTCAGAAGCACTAACAGATACCTAGTAAGGCCATCGATTCGTATAGCTAGCTTAATTATGCACGTACGCAACGTTAATACCGATGGCTTCGGAATATTCAGGTATGTTTATCTAGTTTTGGATACTAGCTTGCGGGATGAATAATTACGGTTTAATTTCCTAGATGCCAGCGTCATATAATACGTATATTACATAAAGAATTAAAAATTCGTTCTCGTCATTTTGAGTTTGACAGACATATATGTCATATATATATTTGTCATATATATATGTGACATAAGTAAAATCTATATATAAAAACTTTTTTTTTTGGGTGTGTACAGACCCGTGGTATACCATAAAACCTAAGTTTCAAATAATATCGAATAATTTTTTTTCTGGAATCCAGGAGGTTAAGGGCTTGTACACAAAACTGCGAAGCGGCGTCGCATCGTAGAAATATACAAGCTCGCACGACGCATCGCAAGAAATTACGAATTGATTCGCATAATTGATTTTTCCTATATCTTATTATCACTAATAACACTGCGCCAATCTTTTTACGCGAATTTATTTTACCTAGTACAAAATACGTTCAATACGGTTGACGATCGTCGAAGGATGGGTCATCCAAACCTTGGAAGAAAGACGCCTTGCCGCACGAAATCGCATCGCAACAATTTGCGTCGCAGTTTTCTGCGTTGCGAATTCGCATCGCGCCGATTCGCAAATTTGTGTACAAGCCCTAAAATCTTTATTGCCTAACCGTGCGTCCACACGGTGGATCTGCTAAAACGGATCGGTAGTTTTCCGGGGATTCCCGGGATCGGGAACCCGGGAAAGAAACCCTAGAAGGCTTGGAAAAATGTTATTATACTATTGACAAATTCCTTAATGATAAATTGTAAGCTATTTGACATTGATATTTATTTAATTTTGACAATGTATTATTATCTTTATTTCTATTCATCTATACTAATATTATAAAGCTGAAAAGTTTGTTTGTTTGAACGCGCTAATCTCAGGAACTATTGGTTGGAATTGAAAAATTATTTTCGTATTGGATAGTCCATTGATCGAGGAAGGTTATAGGCTATATAAAATCACGCTACGACCAATAGGAGCGGAGCATAAATGAAAAATGTTGCAAAAACGGGAAAAATGTCCACACGTGCGAAGCCGGGACGGGCCGGTAGTGTAAAATAAAACAAAGTGGGTAGAATCATGAACACCAATCGAGCAAACACGGATTTAAAGTACCTAAGCAATGCAACTAGCCACTAACTAGCTAACTAACTGTCTCGTTGGTCTAGTGGTGGCAAGTGCGACTACTGATCGTGAGGTCCTGGGTTCGATCTCCAGGTCGGGCAGAGTTATTGGGTTTTTTCATGTGGGATTTCCCAGTAGCAGCCCGGAGTTTGCATTTGTGTCCGGTTGAGAGGTGTACCTCTGCCCAACCCTTTAGGGAATACTGGTGTGATGTTATGTTTATGTTAATATCGTTTAAGTATTGTTTTTCTACTGGACTGCTTGTAGATGGTCCTCGTGGACAACTACGTAACCGGGTAGTTATAGGTACGTTAAATGGCCGATTCCTATAATTTACAGAGCGTTATTGGTTAAAATTGAGACACCAGACCGCAAACGCGGACGCGGGGCGGGCCCTGTGCGGCGAATTCAAACAGAAGAACTTCATTTGAGTGTCCAAAGTGGGCACGCGCGCGCGTGAAGCGGCACGGGCTACTTGGCGCGAGGAGCACGCGGGTAGCTCACACCATAGCTCGTTCATACAAGTGGCCGCAGTGAGTGCGCGGGTGGCAAGCGACAACCTGCGCGGGAGCGGGGGATCTCAAACTAGTTCGAGCTGACCACGCGCGTTGTTGTGATGGCGTCTTCAAAATTAAATGTTGAAGAATTAATAAGTGCTATTCAAGCACGACCTGCACTGTGGATGTCGAACCATCGTTTTTTAGTAAGAATTTTCCAGTAAAAATAAGTCTTCTTCATCCATATTATATTTTGACCAACACTGGACACGACAACGCTCAGAACGAAGCCGCGCTCGACTGCGGACAGGTAAATCGCGCGCGTTCCCGCACCCGCGCCGCTCCCCGTACCGCGCTGCCAGTCTGGCCAGACACTTATGTGTTCGTATGAAAATACTGCAATATTTTAACCAGGGCCAACTTACGATAACTGAATAAATGATTTTAATTTTATTAAATGCCATGTCTACGTTTCTTTTTTCATTAAACTTTATTTCAACTTACTAAGATTATTCCCAAGGAGGGTTGATGTCAGGCAGGCGGCCGGTCATAAAACAATAAGCCAAAAACTCTAACAACATGGATTTACGAAATACATGTTGTACCGACCCCACCTAGTGTGGGATAAGGGCGGGGAGATGATGAAATTTTATTTCAACTTTTTTGGTTGTTTTTAATTATGGTGGCCCGCTTTTAGCTCGTAGCCGAGTGGCCACTAGTCCTAATAAGTCTGTGCATCCCTGATCTATACCAATAATTAATCAAAGACCTCATAGCTTTGTATAGTAGACCCTCCCAATGGAAGTAGCTATCACAGGTAAAGTTGACTTACGAGTCTATTTACGAGGGGCGTTCAATGTACTCTCAGTATCGTGGTGATATACTAATGATTGACTAATTAATTAATTTGAAAAGCTCGAAGGACCAATATGTACGGGCAGTAAACTCCGTACACTGAGATGTAGTATGTACTTGGACGAATCACACGGGATTTGTACAGGAAATAAAATCACTGTTATGTGTCCATAAATGGGATCTATAAAAAAAATATAAAACCATAAAACCATGGATCTATAAAACCATGGTTAGACCTGCTGTCTTGTATGGATCGGAATGTTGGGCCACAAAAAGGATAAATGAAAGGCAATTGCATGCAGCTGAGATCTGAATGCTAAGAGGGATGTGTGGTATTACGCGAATGGATAGAATTAGAAATGAGTGTGTAAGAGAAAGCCTAAAAGTGGCGCCGGTGACTGAGAAGTTGTGTGGAAACCGGTTGTCATGGTATGTGGCATGGTATGTGATGCGGAGGAAAGAGGAACATGTCGTGAGAAAAGTATTGAGTATGAATGTGGATAGTTATAAGAGTAGAGGAAGACCAAAGAAGCGATGGATGGATAGTGTGAAAGATGATATGGCTAGAAAGGGGGTGACTACTGAAATGACGGCTAATAGAGATGTATGGAAGAAGAAGACATACTGCGCCGAGCCGAAATAAGTTGGGTTAAGGGCAGGAGGATCATGTGTCCATAAATGATTGACAGTTTATTCGTAAAATTATTAAATTATACGATACATAAAATAGGTCACTTGTGGTAGGCGCTATAGCCTATTCAGCGAATTTAGACAAGTAATCGGCGAACTAGCAAATGGTTGTTTAGGTAAGAAATAAAGAAAGAAAGAAAGAAATTTATTTGGCACGAAAGCAGTCAGACACACAGACAAAAAAAAAACCATAGGAGACAAAAAATAAAAAATAAATAAAGTAGCTGTGTGTCTAGCGGCTGCGCCAAATAGGTTCAGTTCAGCATAAATGTCAGACCACTAGTGCCTGACGCTGGTTTTCAACTGAACCCTTTGTGACGTAATTGATGTAAACCAGTTCCAAATAGATAAATAGCGTGCTTAAATAAATAAAAAATAAATACTGTTGACCCGTAATTACGGATGTCTCGGTGGTCATGCCAGTAAACTTAAACCAACATGTGTGTGTCTATGAGCAGTGAATGTGTGTGTGAATATAGTTGTGTACCAGTTTAAAAACTAAAACAATTCATTTCATGTGGCGATGCTCATGCAGTGGGTAATTTGACTAATTAATTAATTAATGATTATGATTTTCTTTTCCATACGTCATTTACGCGAGTCGAGACGTTTTCATAATGGGTAAGGTTAAGTGTTCCGAATTACGGACGAAGGACAAGAAGGACTTGTTCAAGCAGCTCGAAGAGTTAAAAACAGAATTGACCAATCTCCGTGTTGCTAAAGTGACTGGAGGTGTTGCTTCCAAACTGTCCAAAATACGTGTCGTGAGGAAAGCAATTGCACGAGTATATATTGTGTACCATCAGAAAATCAAATCAAATCAAATCAAAAAAAATTATTTCACATAAACCAATACAGGTGCTTATGAAACGTCGAATTTAGGTGCACGGTTCCAATTAGTTGTTTCCTATGGAGAAGACCCGGCAAGAAACTTCATGGTTACTCTTTTAAAAATAATACCTTTAACAATTTCAGTGGATACAGTACAATGATTTAGGATAGTGAGAGAACAATGAGGTCCTGACCACAGACCAATGAGTAATATAGTACTAAAAGACTTGAGTACAAAAACTAACAAACAAAAATAAATAAAAAAAAAAGTAATATGAATAATATTGTAGTAATTTACAAATTTATAGATGCAGGTCCACAAAGTTCTCACATTTACAAAAGTGAAAAGGAAGCTAAACTATATAAAACAATTGACATAATTAAATGTCATCAAAACTTAGCTAAAAAATCATTGTAAAATAAGATAAAGATATCTTGAGAGTAATGATAGTAATAAAAAAAAAATAAAAAATATATAATCTTAATTGAGGATAGTTAGTAGACGTACACATATGTTTTTAATGAGGTTCCAGGGAAGCCACATGTGCAAGAACTAATGCCAAACATCCCTGTCGTCAACGTAGTCCTTAATCTTGTAATATGCTTTTTGAGTGAGGACACGTTTAATATAGGTTTTGAATTTTCCCTCGGTAAGATCAGTTACAGATTTCGGCAGCTTATTATAAAAACGTACGCAATTCCTAAAAATGACTTACTAGTTTTACTTAATCTAAATTTAGGTACCACAATTTTATGTTTATGCCGTGTGTTTTTATCATGAAAATCGCTCCTGACATTAAACAAATGCAAATTTTTTCTAACATACAATATATTTTGAAAGATGTAAAGTGACGGCAAAGTTAGTATGCTAATATCTTTAAACACGTTTCGAAGGGACTCGCGGGAACCCAGGTTATAAATCGCACGGATTGCTCTCTTTTGAAAGGGGTATGTAAGAGTCGTAGCATGTGGCGTTCTATAGTTTCTGCCTACCCCCATGGGAAAAAGGCGTGAGTTTATGTATGTATGTATGTATGCTCTCTTTTGTAAAATAAAAATGAAGGTTAATCTCCGAAATCATTATAAGAACAAAAAGTACAAGCCCTTGGACTTGAGGACCAAGAAGACACGTGTTATGCGCAAGGCTCTTACCAAGCACGAATCTAAAATCAAGACCAGGAAAGAGAGCAGAAAGAAGTCTCTCTTCCCTCCTCGAGTATATATGCTGTCAAGGCTTAAATTAAATATTAAATATTTAAATATTTAAGTTGTAATGACATTATCTGAGAGTATAAAGAAAAAAATTCATATAGTTGTGATCATTAGCTTGCTAGTTATCGTTAGTCAACGACAACTGAAATGACTAATGTGACAATGTTGAAGAAAATCAAGCACCGCGCAATTAAATTCCTTACCAAACAAGAAAAAAGTCAAAAAACTATTCACGAAGATATGGTGGCTGATTACCAAGATTTTGCACCTTCGTTATCTAACGTTCAAAAGTTGTCAAGTGAATTTAAATGGGGCAGAGAGAGTATTGAAGACTGCTTCTACGGAAGAAAACGTGAAAAATGTTGAGAAACTTATACCTACTGGAGGATGCCCGAATGAAGATGAAAATGATAGTAGATATGACCCACCTCTCCGTTGGTACCATATACATTATTCGTCGTGACCTTCTTTACCTTTCAAAAGTCAGTGCAAGATGAGTGACGCGAATGCTCACAGCTGCGCCTCAAAAACAAGTGCGAATCGAGTGCTGTAGAGAGTTTTTAGAGCTCTGTAGTGAAGTTCCATCAAGTATTATCGGCCGAATTTTTACTGAAGATGAAACGTAGATTCATCATTATGACTCTGAAATTAAGCAGGAGTCCATGCAGTGGCACAAGAAGGGCACTGCCTCCCTTAAGAAACTCAAAGTCATTCCGTCTGCCGGAAAGGTCATGGCCACAGTGTTTTGGGAATCAAAGGGAATTTTGCTGTTTGAGTACACAAATAAAGGTGGAGCTATAAACGTAGCATCCTACGCATCCACTTAACGAAGTTTATGGGAAGTAATTAAAGAAAAAAGACGGGGTCAACTGACCGCCAATATGTTGCTTCTTCACGACAACTCCCCGGTCCACACGGCGCGTGTTTCCAAGGCTGCTGTGCGAGATTGTGGATTCGAAGAAATTAACCACCCATCTTATAGCCCAGCCGTTTTTTATTTTTATTTTTTTATCCTGGAGAAATGCGCACGCATACTGCGCCACCACGGGGTGATAGTGCAGTCATGTGGGACTCAAACCCACTAAAACTCCACGGTGTCCTCCTCTGCCGCTTATGGCGGGAACACGGGCACGCGTAAGCACTCATCCGCGAACTCGCCGCGGCTGTCCGTCACCGGACCCTCCTCTGGGGAGTACCCCTCATCACCGGCGCACCAGAACATATGGTACGCCGTGACCACCCCGGGGACCAAACGAGCACATGGGCGCCCCAGAAGACCCCGTGTCTGGGCACCCTTGGTCCCCCTGCGACGGGTCAGGTTAGTGGCCCCGCCGCCTACCACTTTTCGGCCGCAGAGGATAGGGAGAGCGGCCAACGACATACCGACACTCCTCTCCCACTGCGGCCCCACCGCGTCCGCCATCTGTCGGTGGTGACCCCGTCAAGGCCGCGGGAGGTAGGGAGAGCGGCACGCCGCAATACCGGCACTCCTCTCCCGCCGCGGCCTCCACCCTTCAGCTGCGATGCCTCCCATGAGACATCGCGGCTGAAGGGTGGAGCGCATTAGCGGCATTAGCTAATAATGTCCGAATTACCGGTTAACCTTGATCGTGTCATTAAGGTCATACATTTTTATTTTCTGCATTTGTTTTATAGAAATCTATTAGTCATTTTAATGCAGTTAACTATGTATTAATATGTTAACTGAAAGTAATTGTAACTATTCTAAATAATTGTAGAATCTTATCATATCACTTTTACTTATCAAAACTTCTCTTTTCTTAATTAAATATCAGCTGTTAACTTTTATTAGTTGTTCATAAGTAAGGGTGATTATCTTTGCTAATTTATTTCGTAGATGTTATATAGCAATTTCATCACGCTTTTGCTTATTCATGTACCACTCTGCCTAGACTGCCTCATCTCGATTGCTACTTAGTGTTGAATCACTGCTTTCCATTTTAGTAGACCATATATGGAAGTCGGGATTGTAAACAACATTAAGTATTCTGTTCTATTATTATTATAAAAACAGTAACTAATTTGATATTAACTTGTAAACGGAAATTCGTAATATTATTTTGCTATTGATTAAAGTATCTCAATTGTCTAAACATTGAATTATTCGATCGGATTTACAGACGGGGATTCGTTTTTCAACCGTCGAGTGATACAGACGTAGTCCTTAGGTGTAAAACTGTGTTAAGGAATATTACTGTGTACCTAGCATTAGTGTTGTAAAAATAAACTATAATATAATTAATCGAAGTGTTTAGTTATTTCTATCCTGATGCAGTAAAGTATTATTGGAGGTTTTATCATCTCAGAAGTGGGATAAACCTAAATCGATATTGAGATAATATCGTGCACCAATAAAAAGTACGTAAGTGTTTAAATTATTTTATTATTAAAAAATTTTTTTTTTCTTTTTTTTTCTACCTTCTTTTTCCGTTACGCTGTTATATTTATGTAAATTATTGAAAACCGTCACTTATCCAGTACTACTTTAAATTCTATTCTAAACTAAGTTTAACAATAAACCTATTATAGAAATTATAAACAACCGCTTTATAATTTATATTATTATAAGATAAAATAAACGTTGGGTACTGCTTTCCTAATTAAATTTGACACTCATTTTTATTCTGGCAACAGTACCTATTATTGGCTGATAGACTACAAGTGAACAATAATTGAATTAATGGGATTCAATTCATTATATTATGTTAATTATTTATTTATTTTTATTATTTTATGTCTAAGTACTTATTATTATAACCTATTTCTTTACCTAGAAACTAAAATATTTTTTATTTGGTCGAGGTTGTGCGGAGATGCCTAAGCGTAGACGAAATAAGAACAGAACAAATGGCGAATCATCACGAAGTCGAAGCAGCTCTCGCGAATCACAGCTATCACGCAGCACGCAGCGCGAAAGGCATCGCTCGAAGAAAGCGAGACGCAACAGGAGAAAGAATCTTACTGAGCGCGATGGTTCTAAGCAACGGGCATCGACATCTAGCCGTCGCAGTAGACAGCACCGAAGGCCATCATCATCATCCAGTGAAGGTGATCACAGGTCAAGACCCGAGTCAAGGTATGCTGAATCGCAGATTAACTTTCTTGATAAATTTATCAATGCTATGAAGGATTTTAAGGGTAATAGCAGTAACGAGCGGGAAAAATTTCCAGCACTTAATAATGTGTTGCCAGAATTTGATCCACTATGTAAAGAGCAGTCCATAGATTCTTGGATACATAAAATCGAAGAATGTGCAGAGATTTACAGTTGGGACGATAAACATATAATTCATTACGCTTTACAAAAACTAACTGGAGTTGCAAAGACCTGGTACCAGGGGCTACCTACGTTGTTATACTCTTGGGCCGAATGGAAGGTTAAGTTAAGGGAATCATTTCCTTCACGAGACAATTATGCCGAGTTATTAAATGAAATGTTGAGTAAAAGAGTTAAATTTGGAGAGTCGCTAGAACTATATTATTACTCTAAAATGAATTTACTTAATAGGTGCGAAATATCAGGTAAACGAGCAGTAGACTGTTTGTTATATGGCATAGACGATAGAGGTGTTCGGTTGGGGGCCCAATCAACTGGGTTTACGGAACCTGAACATGTGCTAAAATTCTTAAAATCTGTTAAATCTGAGCAGAACAAGACTTTAAATGACACAACTAACAATAAAGATAAGCGTAGCAAACCTCTCGCAACTAGTAGCAATAACACACCTAATAGTAATATCTTGCAAAAGGACAATAGGTTCGAAAATGTAAAGTGCTACAATTGTAACGAGAAGGGACACACATTTTACCGGTGCTCAAAGCCAAAATTGCGATGTAGCAATTGTAAACTAATGGGTCATTCAACGTCTAGCTGCCCTAAGACCAATCAAAGTGGCGGAGAAGCCACTGGCACCACTAAAAATGTTTTACAAGTAGAAACTTTTGGAAATACTAGTTCTAAATACAAAATGCCTGTCAAAATAAACAATGAAATTCTTACTGGTTATGTAGATTTAGGGAGTGAAGGGACTTTGATTCGTCTTAGCGATGCTCAACGTCTGGGGCTGAACTGGACCCCAACGGTAGGACCCATGCTTAGGGGGTTTGGTGGTACTCCGTATTGTCCGATTGGTGCGACTTTGTGCACGGTAGAAATTCAGGGTTTAAAAGAAAAGGACGTAGAAATACTTATTGTAGACGACCATCTTTTAAACGCTCCGCTGTTAATAGGCCACACGTTCACCGAACGACCATCTGTCAATATTTTCAAAACCTGTTCAGATGTTATATTCAAGAAAACTAAGGAAACCTCAATTGTAAAATATCCACTATTCTGTTCAGCTGACACTATTATAAACAGTAATGAAATTAAAACCGTTCCAATAAAAACCGATACTGAATATACCGGACATATTTACGTACAAGGTACATTAAGGGGACGTGAGGGTGAAGAGTATTACTTATTGCCCGGTGAGTATATTCTAAACAGCGGTGTAGGGTTCGTGCTAATTCAAAATGTTTGCTCTAAGAGTTTAAAATTTAACAAACAAGATCTAATAACACGTAGCATTGTTGTCGATGAAGCTTTACATGTGAATAGGGTCGAATTAAATTGTGAGTCCGTTTTAGATGAATCATTATTAAAATGTGGAGAGGGTTTAACCGTGCAGCAAAAAGAATTGTTGAAATCAATAATTGGTAAATATCCAACGTGTTTTTCTAATGGACTTCATGACTTGGGATATGCTAAGGAAACGGAAATGGTGATTCATTTAAATGACTCTGAACCAGTTGTGTACCGCCCATACAGACTATCTTATAGTGAAAGGCAATTAGTAAGAGAAATGGTAAAGGAGATGTTAGATAGCGGTATAATTAAAGAAAGCAACTCTCCTTACGCAAGTCCAATAGTTTTAGTGAATAAGAAATCAGGGGAAAAACGACTTTGCGTAGACTATCGCGCGCTGAACCGTAGGACAATACGAGAGCACTACCCGTTGCCTCGAATCGAGGATCAACTCGACTTACTCACTGGTAGTTCAATCTTTGCAAGCCTTGATTTAGCCTCGGGCTATTACCAAATACCAATAGCGGAGCAGTCGCGTGACAAAACGGCATTCGTAACACCAGATGGGCAATATGAATACTGCAGAATGCCGTTTGGTCTCGTGAATGCTCCATCAGTATTTCAACGAACAATGAACAGGGTTATTCGGAATTCCTCGGTTAGTTCGTATGTGCTTTTATACATGGATGATATTTTGATCCCAGCTAGCTCGTTCGAACAGTTAATATCCCGATTAGAGGAGGTTTTAGCACTTTTAAAAGATAATGGTCTTACTTTGAAATTAAGTAAATGTAATTTTTGTTTCGAAAGAATAGATTATCTTGGCTATGAAGTGAGTGCTAAAGGTATAAAGCCAGGATCTGTAAAGACTGAAGCTATTTCTAAATTTCCCGCACCTAAGAATGTTCATGAGGTTAGGAGATTTCTAGGACTAGCTAGTTATTTTCGAAGGTTTGTTAAGGGTTTCGCTTTAATTGCTCGTCCACTGACTAGCCTCTTAAAAAAGGATTCTCCTTGGAAGTGGGGTGAGGAGGAATCTAGTGCGTTTAAGGCTTTGCAATCATGTCTTGTAGAAAGACCTGTTCTCGCCATATACAACCCAAAAGCTGAAACACAGCTACATACAGACGCGAGTAAGTCTGGGGTGGCGGGAATTCTCCTACAAAAAGATGAGACTTCATTACTTAGACCTATTGCTTACTATAGCCGACAAACGACATCCGATGAACAGAAGATGCACTCCTTCGAACTTGAAACATTAGCTGTTATTGCCTCATTATGCAAATTTAGAGTATATTTACTAGGAATAAAATTTAAAGTAGTGACAGATTGCAATGCCTTACGTACTACACTGACTAAACGTGATATGATACCCCGGATCGCTCGTTGGTGGATTCAGTTCCTAGAGTTCGATTGTGAGATAGAATATAGGTGTGGGGAGAAAATGGCTCACGTAGATGCCCTTAGTAGAGCAGCTATCGAAAATGACCAGAACGAACATCATGTACTTGATATCTTAAATATAAATACGGATGACTGGCTTATCACAGTTCAACAATCTGATGACGAAGTAAAACGAATTGCTAGTATACTAACCGATCCAAAAACTAAAGAAAATACGGAGATTTTTAGAAATTACAAATTGAAAAATGGGCGTGTTTACCGTGTTATAGACGAAAATACGGAACGGTGGGTGGTTCCGAAGGGTGCCCGGTGGCAAATCTTAAAAAGTAACCACGATGATGTAGGGCATTTTGGATACGATAAAACACTCTCTCGTATAAGATCCTCATATTGGTTCCCAAAGATGCGGCGTTTTGTGAAGAAATATGTTTCTGCTTGCTTGGGGTGCGCGCACCATAAAATCCCAAGCGGTACCTTGACTGCTGAACTGCACCCCATTCCTAAAGTAGACATCCCCTTCCATACAGTTCACGCAGACCACCTGGGACCTTTCATACGAACCAAACGGGGAAACATGTACATTCTAGTCATAGTCGATGCATTTACTAAATTTGTAAACATTACTGCAGTACGAAATACAAAATCATCTACCAGCATAAGGATCTTTCGCGAGCACATAAGCTATTTTGGTGCACCTAGCCGGCTAATTACTGATCAAGGCACGAGTTTCACTAGTGGTAATTTTAAATCGTTTGTAGAGTCAACCGGAATTAAACATGTTTGTAACGCTGTGGCTACGCCTCGCGCGAATGGCCAGGTAGAAAGATATAATCGGACTATCTTGGCGGCACTTGGTGCGATGAATCATGATAAATCTAACGGCATTTGGGATGAACATCTACCTCAAATTCAATTAGGTATAAATACGACGATACATGCTACGACAAAAAAGACCCCAACCGAGCTACTCTTTGGTCGCACTGCTACCAACCCATCCGAAGGTATATTGAATGACGTGATAAATAATGTAGCTTCCGATACCAGTCAAAATACTTTAGAGGATATTAGGGCAACTGCATGTGAACGTATTAGGGTACAACAAGATAAAGATATAAAACGGGTAAACAAAAACAAAATAAGAAAAGTTCAGTTTTCCGAGGGTGATTTAGTAAGAGTTATTAGAGCACGTACAGGCATTGAAGGCCAATCTAAAAAGCTTGAACCCAAATGTCAAGGCCCCTATCGCATCAAGAAAATCCTCCCCAATGATAGGTTTGTTATAGAGGATACACCGATCACACGAAAGGGCAAGCGATACGAGGCTGTGGTGGCCATTGACAAATTATTCCCTTGGTTAGTTTTTCAAAAGCCTTCGTCATCCGAATCTGAGAAATCAGACAATGATGATAGCAATACTGATAATTAAGAATACTTACACTGATTGAAAGTAACCAATTAAGTATAATTGTGTACATATAATGACGTTTAGGTACTTTGGTACGATACGAATAACTATTTTTAAGTGATTCAAATTACATTCGTTAATGACATATACAAGTTGATGGTATTCACATTAATCGTTGTACAAGCCAGGTCACGGGATTGGGTTGACCCATGGTTTGACCTTCGGGATTTACGTACTATGAAGGTACTTAAACCAAGTAACTAGCGTTAAAATCATGGGTGAACTTATTTTCTAGGGCGTGTACTCCCGATTATAGATGTGCCAGGTCACTGGCCATTATGAATTAAGTGCCAGGTAACGGGCTGCGCCAGGTCACGGGCGACTATAATTTAAATGCCAGGTCATGGGCTAAGCCAGGTCAAGGGCTGAGCCAGGTCACGGGCTGAGCCAGGTCACGGGCTGAGCCAGGTCACGGGCTGAGCCAGGTCACGGGCTGAGCCAGGTCACGGGCTATTTCATATGTTCTAAATTTTATGTGTTTAGGTAACAGACACCACTTATCATATAAGAGCAATGATTGTTATGAGTTTATGTAAGCAATTCTGCTAACAAGAATTTAATTTATAATTAACTCTAGATTTTTTTTATTATAATTTGTTATTTAAATTATTATCCATAAATATGTTTATTAGAATAATTCATAAATTATGTAATTGGAATTGTTTATGAATGTAGCACAATGTACAATGTAAGCAGTCAATCTAACGAGAGGACTCGTTGGTTGGCGGATGGCCGAGCTGTAAACAACATTAAGTATTCTGTTCTATTATTATTATAAAAACAGTACCTAATTTGATATTAACTTGTAAACGGAAATTCGTAATATTATTTTGCTATTGATTAAAGTATCTCAATTGTCTAAACATTGAATTATTCGATCGGATTTACAGACGGGGATTCGTTTTTCAACCGTCGAGTGATACAGACGTAGTCCTTAGGTGTAAAACTGTGTTAAGGAATATTACTGTGTACCTAGCATTAGTGTTGTAAAAATAAACTATAATATAATTAATCGAAGTGTTTAGTTATTTCTATCCTGATGCAGTAAAGTATTATTGGAGGTTTTATCAGGATGTTGCAGTCATAGCTGGGATTCGGGACGTTCACTAAAACGGCTTATTACCGAATTCCAGGGATTCTTCTCCTACCTTCAACTTTCTACCAGTACTCCTACGGCTACACTTCGGGCAAGATACGCCGAGTGCTACGACGCTGAGAGGAGCTGACTTCTGCCTACCACGCTACACACCGCGCCATCCGGCTACTAACGCAGGACAGTGGTGTTTCTATTGTCGTCTAGAAACTTTACACGCGCTCGATATTAACGAACTCCCTTCCGGCTTAACCGATATCAATTTTATATTTTTTAACAAAACCTACCTTCATATTTTTTGTAAAATTAATAACAATTTTTTTATATACGTCTAACAATTTATTACTCACCTACCTAAACCCCTACGTTACACTATTTAAAAAAAAAATATTCTTTAAGGCACAAGGAAGGTTCTTATGGAGAGAAAAAACATAAAAATTGCGTGGCAAATAGTAAAAACAACACTTTTCTTTTCCCACTATAGCCAAATAACTTTTGACAGAACGAGGTCTGCCTGGGCAGCTAGTTGAAAAATAAAAATAACTTTATATGAATTTACACTTTATTTCATGCCGATACCGAGAATACATTGAACTCCCCTCGTATATGCCCAATTTAACAATAAAATATACTACCTTTGGTAAGCAAAACTATTCGTTTTATTTATAGGAACCGGGCTATAGTGCTTGACAAACTCCTTATACTCATATAAAATTCTCTGTTATCGCAACACATACACACACATACAATATTTATATAACCAAAAACATACATAATTGCATTGACGAGAACCCAAAATGGGGACTAAGTGGACTTAAACGAAAGCCCATAATAAAGGTCGGAACTACATACATGTATACAGCGTTTGATCGATGCGTGACCCGTATTAGGGGGGCGTAGGTCACACCGAATCGTAACTTTGTACGCTGAACGGAGGAAGAATGATTGGAGATGCAACGTCGCTTGAAATAGTAAGGCCATTCTAAAAGCTAATTTTTCGAACAGAAACAAGCTTAATTGTAAAAGAATGAATTAATATCTTATGATAGTAAATTAAGTTATTGATAACACATAACATAACATCATGCCTGTATTCCCCGAAGGATTGGAGGTATACAAGGTTAGTCGGAAAGGGGTTACTAAGCCGAAAGGGTGTTAAAGTACCCATAATAAGGGATAACTTTTGTTCTACAACTTTCCCCAAAACTCGATAGTTTAAGAGAAATAGCTTATCAAAGATTTCGTAAAAATATGCTTAAATCTATCTATCCATAGCTATAGCTAAGATCAGCTTTTTTTACAATTTAGGTCATATTTGGATACGGATACGGTTATATATATATATATATTTGGATACGGATTAGAAAATTAATTTTCTGAATTCGGTATGATTAAAAAAAAAAACTAAAATAAAAATCTTTTTGCATGGAAATAACAATATTATCGAATTTTTAAATTTTAACACTTGCTTTAAAATAGTCATCAGTGATACTTTAGGTGGCCCGCGGCTTAGTACCCCCTTTCCGACTAACCTTGTATAGTAACACCCTCATTTAGCCGTTATGTTAAGTCCCATGTAATAAAGGGCGAGCCTATTGTCATCAACCGGGCACAAATCCAAACACCGGGCTGCTACTGAAGAATTCCAGATGGATAAACCCAATAACACTTTGCCCGACCTGGAGATCGAACCCAGGACCTCACGATCAGCAGTCGCGCTTGCCACCACTAGACCAATCAGGCAATTATTAATTATTTAAGAAAATAGGATTAATATTATATGACTGCATTGGGAGACTACTAGAATGAACTAAAGTAAATTATTATTATCTTTACCCTACATATAGCAGCACTCGACCTTAGGTTATCAACACGATTTATTCATGTGACAGTCCCCTCGAAATTTAAATTACTTCGTTCGTGTGTGCTAGAATGTGAAGGTAATTTTAAGTCCCGCCATACTTGTTTGAATATTAGATAATAATATTATCAGTTGCTAAAGGGGCGATGCCTCATTAGTGCGTTGCGTCGCGTCGTCGCAACGGATCAACGCATTGTATGCCACACCTGCGTTGCGACGACGCACGACATCGCAACGCAAGAGGACGACGCACGCACCTCAGTCAGTCTCGTTTGCCCCTCTAGCAGTGGAACACTGTCCGTCGTCGCACCGGAGCTCCGACAGCGCAGCGCATCACCCTCCCCCCGCTTCGTCTCTCATCCACCGATCCGTTGAAACGTCGCGTGCGACGACGCAACGCTTTAATGTGGCATGTCATTTAAAATATATGAAAAACGACGCAGCGTTGACGCTGCGACGACGCAACGCAACGCAACGCACTAATGAGGCTGAGCTCAAAGTCTCAAAAACCGAACCGAATATTAGCGAGTGACAGAACCGGAATGTAATAAGAGTCGCGAACGTACAGAGAGAGGAATGGAAGCGCTCTCTCTTAGCACTAAAGCTCATTTTCGAATGTGCGAAATACATTCTTCTAGATATTTGACACATTAGTTATGTAGTAGAAAGATAGATTTAGATTAGAAATCTATCTCTTTCTAAATAGGGGATTCAGAAAGAGACAGAATTCCATAGCAAAAATTAAAGGCATAATGTTTCGATTTTTAGTAGGTGTTCATATTGTGCTTTCCATCTTTACCTATACCTTCAAGTAGGTAAGTTATTTTTCAGTGCTTCTACGCCAATTTGGATTTATAAAATTTTCTTCGTGCAGTCTTTAAAATTGTTGTAACAATTTAGGGTGGCTTTAAAAGATATCCCTCAACTAGCATGTGCCCATAAAATTTAGCAGGCGCGTACTTACGGGAGGTTAAAGAATAACACTTGTAACCGTACACTATATATATTTTAATCAGAATTAAAAAGAGATCAATAGGGTGTGGTTCGTAGCAATACGAGGAGTCTAGGGTCTTCTTGAGCAGGTGTGGCACTTAACTGGGCAACTGCAGCGGCGCGAGAGGGCAGATCTGCAGTGTACCCGACCTTTTATAGACACGGACCCCCGCCAGTCAGCCACCACATTGTATACTAATGTTGTGTTCCCGAACGCATACAACCCGAATCTCTTCAAAGTTAGAGTGACCAGGCTTCTTCTGGGTAAGCTCACTCCATCGTAGACTTTGTCTCTGTCACCTCTGACTTAGACTAGAGTCAAGAGGAAATCCATCTCAAATAAAAAATAAAAACGAAACGGTGTAAACGCATCCCGGATTTGGACATTTGCCTACGGAAAATAGACTTTATTATGTGACCGTATTTATGCCTAATAGAATCACAATTTAAAGTAAAACACGCACACCCTCTATGAAAATACATTTTACTTTTGTGAAAAAACATTATGGCAGACATCCATTTTTCTTCGTTTAAGCCTTTATCCGGCCTTTTGCAGTCTGCTTTGCTTTATTTGAAATATTATACAAGGTTAGTCGGAAAGCGGGTACTAAGCCGCGGGCCACTTAAAGTATCACTGATGACTATTTTAAAGCAAGTGCTAAAATTCAAAATTCGATCATTTTTATTTGCATGATAAAAGATTTTTATTTTAGTTTTAAATAAAAAAAAACATGCCTGCTTTAGTTATGAATTCAGAAAATTAAGTTTCTAATCCGTGACCCCAAATATGACCTAAATAGTAAACACAGCTGATCATAGCTATGGACAGATAGATTTTAGCATATTTTTACGAAATCTTTGAAATGCTATTTTTCTTAAACTATCGAGTTTTGGGGAAAGTTGTAGAACAAAAGTTATCCCTTATTATGGGTACTTTAACACCCTTTCGGCTTAGTACCCCCTTTCCGACTAACCTTGTATAGTTACTGATTTTGTACGGAGTGACGTACTTACTATGTTATGGGAATAGACCAATTCTATGACGCCACGGTTGGTGCACTGGCTGAGTACCTACTTGACTTCTGTGCCGCGGGTCGTGGGTTCGATTCTCGCAAGTAATATTTTGTATGGCCTACATATAATAAATTGTTCCGGGTCTGGGTGTTTGTGCATGTGAAGATTTATGTCTGTAAACCCACGATACAGGTGTAACACTAGTGAGGGGTAACGTTTAAAAAAAACTTCTACTAGAGATTATTTTAAGATATTGGATTGCAGCATCTTCCTGCGATATGTAACATATTATAGTGAGATCGGTAACTTATCCTTTTGTCGATCATGGCGATTATTGTAATGAACATAATAATCATTACTATATCACTACTGGACATGAGCCTCTTCTTAGAATGACAAGGATTTAGGCTTTAGTCCAACACTCTGGGCAAGTGCGGGTTGGTGTTCTACATAATTACATATACCATCGAGAACTTTTTGGAGTCCTTGCAGGTTTTCTCACAATGTTTTCCTTTACCGTTAACGCAAGTCAGTTTTTAGTTAGCAAAAATCTGTTCCGCACATGAATTCTAAAAGTCAGAGGTGCAAGCCGGGATCAAACTCCAACCCTCCTGCATGGAAAGCAAGTGTTCAATCGTTAGACTATCGTTCCTTTTTCTATTCATATTTCCCCTAAATCTCCAAGACCATTTAACATTTACTAATCACAGTCTTCTGGGAGGTCTTTTTTTAGCAGTAGACGATTATAAGCTGATAATTTGGGTAAGAAGATGACTGTTCTATTTTCGAAAACCAGCTCAGTGATTACGTATGATGTCCGAACTTTAGGCCGGCCTTTTCACAATTTTTCGGGCTTCAAAAAAACCTCATCAAAAATTCAAAAAAGGAATTTCTAAAGCCATTCCGGACGGACGCGGTCGCCGGTCGGCTAAATCTTTGATAACCTACCCTACTTTAGAACAAAAACGTCGCACACACTAAAGTCGAGCTTAAATCCACTAATTTCTAACTACCCGCAATCTAATTGCTCCATGTCTGGTTGACAGTTGGAGGTACGCCTTTTGCTCATTCTGCCCTAAGTGCCTGAAGACTGTGACGGGACTTAATTAACTGCGGCACAACTTTGTCGCAGCGACAAATGCGACAAACACGACACTGTTGCGACAAATGCGTTACCTGTGTGTGACGAAAATAGAGTATGCAGTACGTAACATAATGAAGAGCAAACCTTGTAACTGATTGATGGGTAGGTTAATTACCCTTTTCACCGCCACGGACTTCAATAGAAGTTCCAGATTTTCGTGCTTCCAGCGCCACAACTTCATTAGAAGTTCTTCATTTTAACTATGTTGTAAAAATAAGTTTACTGTATTTAACAGATCATCAGCTCATCACTACCACAAAACAGATAGGTACAGAAGTCAATTACGTGTATGTACTTCACTTTTCACAACCTACGCTCGACGGTCGCTCTATCTATATATTTATCTCTCTCAAGCGCATGGTACTCGCGCTCGCACTCACTCGCACTCTAGTCCCAAACAGTCCGAGATATCGTGTCCGTGAGTAGTGTCTTTGTGTGCGTTGCTCGAGCGCACTTGTATATAGATTGACTTCTGTACCTATCTATTTTGTGTCACTACTGTTTACTATATAATATTTCGTTATACATTTATAACTTGGCGCTGGCGAGGCATCGCGTTCTGTGTACGTTGGCGGTGAAAAGGTTAAGTGTAATACTATCGTACACTTTTTGTCTTTGAATGACTTGTCACGGGCTGTATGTATGATACAAAATTACGCAAGTTGCAAAAAAATTAACCAACATTTTATAGAACAGTTCGATGGCAGCAAAGTAAAAGAAGACATCTACAAAATCGCAATTCTACAGGAGAGCACATTTAGTAAAAAACAGAGGCCATTTTGCTGCGATGTTTCTAATGGTGCATCCAGACCTGGCAAATGCGCCGCGTTTGCGTCGCTCGCGAGCCGCTTGCGAACTGTGGGCGTACATTTCATGTTCGCAGGCAGCCCCTACGCTATCCGCGCGCCGCTCGCGCCTATGCTACGCGCCGTACTCGAGCGGCGCAGGCGGTGCGCGCGTGCCGCCTGCGGTGCACCTCCCTGCTCTGTTGATTTCTAAATGCCGGAGACTAAAATAGCAGATGCTGCAGTAATTATGCTAACGGCAGTCGTATGGTCCGACATCTTCGGAAGCAAATTCACAACTGAGGCTCATAGTTCAAACTCGAAAGAAGCTATGTGCGCACGAGCTGCGCGCGCGCTGCACGTGTGCCCCACTCGCGGCTTGCCGCAATTGCACTAGAGTGGCGCACCAAACGTAGGCTGTAATGGTGCGTCCAAACCTGACGAACGCGCCGCGAATGCGCCGCTCGCGAGCCGCTTGCGAATTGCGCGCGTGCATTTCATGTTCGTACGAAGCTCCCGCGCCGCTCGCGCGTAAGCTACGTGCCGTGCGTGAGCGGCGCAGGTGGAGCGCGCGTGCCGCTCGTGAAACCTGCCACCAACGTCTTCTGTTTTTCCTTTTAATTTTTGTCAGTAATAAAATAGCCGATGCTGTAGCAATTATGCTATCGGCAGTCCTATGGTCCGACATCTTTGAAAGCAAATTCACAACTGAGGTTCATAGTTCAAACGCGAAAGAAGCTATGTGCGCACGCTCGCCCCACTCGAGCCTTGCCGGAGTTGCACTAGAGCGGCGCACCAAACGTACGCTGTAACTGCACGCGAGCAGCACGCGCGCAGTTTGCAAGCGGCTCGCGAGCGGCGCATTCGGCAGGTCTGGACGCACCATTAGAAATCGAGTGTAGATTTTTTCATTTACGTGCCAGATTTTCTTCATTATTTTGAAATTTGAAGTTATTTTAATACAGACTTGTAGATAGGGTTGAAATAAGCTCATTTTTGTAAAAAAAGCATTTTGGTAAAAATGTAGATGTCCGTATCTACTTTGCTGCTATCGAGTTGTATTTTAAATTTAAAGTGCACTTATATTAGCGAGACGTTTACGCAAATGTTCGTGCTAGGCGTACTGTTCGCAGTGCTCTTAGTAGCTACATAAACATCTCACAATTACCTAGCTATTACTCAGAATATTCCAACAGAAATTAACCTAAGGTAAACCTATGACCTCGGGGTAATATCTATTACGAGATAGGCCAATCAACCCTGCACGTACGTGCGTTACCTGATAGGTTGTGTACGCAACAATTTAGCATATTGCAATTAATAATAATAACATAGGTATTATGGCAAGCTAAGTTCAGAGCGAAAAGTGCGTAGTATTCTCTCGATATAATATCAGTGTTTTAAAAACACAAATTTTACATTATTTTTCTTTATTTTACTGCCTTGTTGGTCTAGTGGTCGCAAGTGCGACTGCTGAGCATGAGGTCCTGGGTTCGATCCCCAGGTCGGGCAAAGTGTTATTGGGTGTTTCCATAAGGTTTTTACAGTGGCAGCCTGGAGTCTGGATTTGTGCCCAGTTAATGGCAATAGGCTCGCCCCCTATTAGATGGGACTTAAACATAACTGGCGAAACGAGGGTGTACTAAAAACACCTCTGCTGAACCCTTCGGGGAATACAGGCGTGATCCTATGTTATATTAGGTGTAAACTATACAAATAAATAAAATTGAAGTGCCCGTTTGTAATGTCAAAATAACAGCTTTTTACTAAATACATATGAAAGTATGTACGGCACGTATAACAGGAAAAAACATTTTAAAAAAAATTGTCTGTCTGTCTGTTTGTTCCCACTAATCTCCGAAACTGCTGGACTGATTTTGACGGCCCGATATTCACTGATGTTATAAGGCGCAACTTAGGCTACTTTTATTTTAGAATAAGAGAAAGAATTAGGGTTCCGCGCAAAAAAATTAAAACCCATACGACTATGGCGACATCTATCCACGCCGCATGAGAACTACGCAGCATTACGAATGTCTACCAGACTACAGCGACAACAATGACAGCTATCAAAATGAAATGTCACAAATCCTACATCGCGATATCAAGATTTGACACGGAGTTAGTATATAAACGGTGTAAAAAGACCCTTAACGAAGCCGAAAGGCACGTATTCTCCACGTCATTGCGATAGTTTTTTTGTTCTGAACTATGCCTGGGAACCTTCTGGTTACGGAGATATTGGAGGTCAAAGTTCCAACATTGACACAACGTTTTTTTTAAAATACTTGTTTTGAAGGTTGCAAATGTACTTGAAATACCTCCATTACCCGTTTACTACTCATTGCAGCTATCAGCACAGTGTTTTGAGTGCGTTACATTGAGCTTTACAGTAAAATGAAATTATTCACCCAAAAAAAAAGTCGTTTCCTAGCGACCATTTTTGCGTAGGGTTACTTAGTTTGATGTACTGAATGCATGGTTGACGGCTTAGTGAAGGGTCTTTTTACACCTTGTATACAACTTCCCAACCGTTGGGCAGTGGCCCGCCAGGCATAAGACCTGCCTGGTAGGAGGATCCTCCCTTATCGTAGGAGGAACACCATATTTCGTTCCCCTACACGACTTCTACGCAGACGAAGTCGCGGGCTAAGCTAGTTTAATATATATATACTATGTAGTCAATATATAAACGCTTGTTGACACAGCTTGTATGTGTACAGGTATATTGTTAGACAGCTCTGCTAGGTAACCCTTTGAGATTATATGAAGTAATTTGCACTGTAAATAACAAATGTTCCTGGGACGAGGTATATGCATTTTTTTTCAATGATATTACATAGAATAACATCACGCCTGTATTTCCCAAAGGGTTGTGCAGAGGTGTATACTAACATCCTTATTTCGCCGTTGTGTTTAAGTACCATGTAATAGAGGGTGAGCGTTTTGCCATCAACCAGGCACAAATCCAAACTCCGCGCTGCTACTGAGGAATTCCACACGGAAAAACCTAATAACACATTCCCTACTTGGGGATCGAACCTAGGATTTCCCGATCAGCAGTCGCACTGCCACCACTAGACCAACGACTCATAGAAAAATAATGATAATTATTTGTTTTATTAAAAACATTGATATTATATCGAGAGAATACTACGCTGTTTTCGCTCTGAACTTAGATTGGCACACTGCCGTGTCTAAATCTGACCTTTGCAACCTTACTAGCAAAGAATCCGGAGACTTATTGGGACATGTTCCGCGAGTGCCGGTTGCCTAGCAACGCTTAGCATTCACCTCGCGATGTCTCGTTAGAGTGCGCGCAAGATAACTCTGCACGCGGCCAAAATCAGAACTAATCATGGTCCGCCATAGTGTTGCCGTTTTCTTAACTTTGTCACTAGATCAACCTGATTTTAGGAATAAAAGAAAATATAATAATAAAGATTATAGTAGATTGCATCAGACGATAATAATTATAATGCATTCGTATTCATTCACGGCACATTTATAAGCTTAGTTCTTTTCCTTTGCAAATTAAGTAAAAATACTAATTAATTTAATAGATAGGTAGTCAATTTTAACGTACATAATTTAGCTCAATTAAAATATAATAAATTGCAAAAAAGGGCTGCCCAATTTTGATGTTCACGAATATATTACTTTTCCTTAAAAAGTAGGACTTTGTATTTTTGCGATCATGGCAACATTTAGCACGCCCTCCGTCGCGCGCAGAGTTATCTTGCGCGCACTCTAGAGCTTCGTACCTATGATCATAGCTATGTTTCTGGCATCAAGTCCGCCTTATGTACCATGATTGTGCATAGAGTATGCATAAATAAATATACTTACAATAACATTATTATCTAAAAAAACATTTTTTACAAAAAATTTAAACCGACTTCAAAAAATAATAAAATAATTTCCATATAAAATTAACAGTTTCAGAAGTCGGTGCTGATCTACGCTGAACCAAATTGAAGGCACCGACTTCTGAAACTGTTAATTTTATATGGTAATTATTTTATTCTTTTTTGAAGTCGGTTTAAATTTTTTGTAAAAAAATGTTTTTATTTTGTTCATTTTAGTGGCCTTAATTAAAACTTGGTTGGACCTACTAAAGACGCTGCTCGTAACATAATCACATCATCACAATATGCGTACTGTTCGTCATTGAGGAGTTCCATTGTCTATCTCCGAAGTTCTTCACCAGATCTTCACCAAATTTAAATGGGACCAATTTCGAATTAAAAAAAGAATCATCAAAATCGGTTCACAAAAAAGATACATACAGACGAACATAGTAACCTCCTCCTTTTTGGAAGTCGGTTATAAACTAGTGTTTAGCGAAATTTTATGAGGTTGTGGAGGGACGAGGTATGGTGTTCCTCCAACGAAAAGTGAGGATCCTCCAATTAGGCGGATCTTATGCCTGGCAGGCTACTGCCAACGATTGATGTTGGGAATTTGTAATACTATCTGCGTGTCACTTTCTGATATCGCGATGCAGGATTCTGTGACGCCATATTTGAGAGTTGTAATTATTGTCGTTGTAGTTTGCTACACAATCATCATGCTGCGTAATTCACATGTGACGTGGTACCTACATTTTTTTTTTTTTTTCTTGGGGAAATCCTCATGGACTGTCCCCCGTCTGGGGAAGACGGGGGGGTGTGCCGGACTTTTACCGGCTAAAACCCTACTTCTGACCTAAGGTAGGGGTCACGGGATTCGCTGTTGCATGCACCGCGACCCCGGCAGGTCTCGGTCCACCAGCTTCTTCTGGTGGACCTCTCCTGTGGTGGGGCAATTGTTCCCCTGCCCCACATCCTTCCGAGAGGCGCGCGCGGAACACGGCGCGCCATCCTCCCTGGGCGCGTTACTGGTCGGGCGACGGGCTCTCAACCCGCCGCCCGCAGGCCACTCACTAGGGTGGCCGGAGATCGTCACGCGACGTGGTACCTACATGTTGCCACAAAGTTAATGTCTAAATAACTTGTATAAAGGACTAATTATTTCGTTTATTCAGTTTATATACATGTAAATTATATTTTTAAATATTTCTACAAAAATATAAAAAATAGTAGCCCACCGGCATCGGGAACAGGGTCCAAGCTACCGGTGGTCAGGGCCTCAGAGTGAGGAACTTCCTGACAATACGTGCCGTGTCTAGAAGTACCACTTTCTGTATCAGGCCCTTGACCCAGCTGCCCAACGAGAGCCTCGTCAGATGTTGGTCGAGGCTCTTGGCTATTAAGCCATTGGCCGTAACGACTATCGGCACAGTGACTGCTGAGTCAACCTCCCACATGTCGACAACCTCGTGTGCCAAGTCTTGATACTTAATTTCTTTATCTTTCTCGGCTTTCATAAGGTTCTCGTCACGTGGTACAGTGATATCAACAATCATTGTGAGACGCTCTGATCGATCTATCACCACTATGTCAGGCTTATTGGCAACAATAGAAGACTAATTATTATTACATTAATTTGTTTCACTTCGTAAAAAGCTGAATGGTTTTTAGACACACTTATCCACACTACACGTGAAAGATAGTGTAACTGCTCATTCTGAACACAGAAAACAGCGAATAATTAATGTAACATATTTTCTTGATAATGTATGGAAAAGTGCTTTAAACTTTCAAAATTCCGTAGTCTTGCCCATGTTAACATGACATTTCAGTTTCTAATCTAACCTAATTAAGTAACCTAATCTAATTCCAACCACTGGCGATCACCAATCCGTCTGTTATCATCTTCCACGATCACTAATTGTAGCGACTTATATAAGGGTCCCATCATCAGCTATAGATGTTGCTACGACGTAGCTGAGGCTACGCTACGCCTACGTTAGTAGAAAACGAACAAAACACAACAGAGAGAATATTAACATTGTGACTGCCTTGTTGTCTAGTGGTCGCAAGCGCGACTGCTGGGCATGGGGGCTTGGGTTCCCCACGTTGGGCAAATTGTTATTGGGTTTTTCCATTAGAAATTTGTCAGTAGCAGCCTGGAGTCTGGATTTGTGCCCGGTTAATGACAACTGGGTTACCCCCTATTACATGGGACTTAAACATAACTGGCGAAAAGGTGTACTAAAAACACCTCTGCTGAACCCTTCGGGAAATTAAGGCGTGGTGTTATGTTATATAACTAAATAGTATATGTATTGTTGTATGTATAGTATGCTAGGGTACGGAGATCAGCCTGATGGCAGTCGCTCCGTATAAAATACTGGTATTCAGTCGCATCTGATTAAACTGGAAGCTGACTCCAACATAATTAGGAAAGAGGAACTAAATAGTATGCCATTTTTTATAAGACTTAAAACCAATTTCAAAATGCCTAGAGTTTTTTAAAGTGTTCATCTCTTTAATGGTAGACAGTGAATCTATATTTGACATGTTCCACGTGTGTTGGTTGCCTAGCAACGCTTAGGATTCACCCCGTGTCGCCTCGTTACAACTATCGTTCTGTGTAATTACTGCCTGTGTTACGCTCGTTGTGTTTTCCTGTCTTGGGTAAACTTTGGCCGCGTATTACACCATCGTGTAACAGATTATTATAATATAATAATCTGTTATGTTTTACTATCTTCTTAATCAAATAAATGATTAAAAAACAGATTTTACAGGTGCACGTGACTTGAGAACTATTATAAAATAGCATCAACGACCAATTAAAAAAAAAACACAGCGAATTTTGCAGGCGCAGCGACGATTAAGAAAATAACCACAGCATATCTAATTTGAAAAGAGCAGTGGGCGATACCTACCATTACGATATTAACTTGTTCTGCCTATCTTTTTCCCAACTAAATATGTTGGAGTTAGCTTCCAGTCTAACCAGATGCGGCTGTATACCAATATTTTAAACCAGCTGTGCCCTCGCGGCTCCGCTCGCGTAAGATTTTTTTTCATATAAATTATTTTTTGAAAATATTCTATCGCCTTTGTTCAACAGGGATAATGTAGAATTCTAATGATGAAAGAATTTTTCAAATCGGTCCAGTAGTTTCAGAGCCTATTCAATGCAAACAAACAATCAAATCTTTCCTCTTTATAATATTAGTTTAGATTAGACAGAGCGACTGTCATCAGACCTCCGCAACCCACTTACTGGGCTATATCGGCCCAGGTTAGACCGTTTGTCAAACTTTCGGGCTTCAGAGTTCCCGTAATAACTTATTATGATAATATTTGACGGCTACAATTATGTTATTAACTGACAGCTACAGCTACAACGGTACTCATGTCTACAGCTGGTACAAATTCATAGCAGATCATCGGCTAAAATTTGCGGCAATCAGAGTAATCGCATAAAACCAGGTTTCTTTTTTCTACTCGACTGCTTGTAGATCGTCTTGCGGACCGTTTGTACGTAACCGGGCAGTTATTGGCGAAACCTGAAGGGTCTCCAACCAATGGGGACGAGTAAAATACTTGACCTAACCTACTACTAACATCATGACTACTACAAACAACAGCACTAAGGGCGACCCTAATGGGACTCGGATCTCGGCTTACAGAGACAGCTTGATGAGGGCTGAATTATCGATTTGACTGCGGAGTCAGAAAAGACGACTGGCTCCATGACGGCGGGTGAGCATTGTGGATCAAGGAGACAATTACGATGTGATCTGAAGGCTATCATTACAATATTTACTGACGCTGACAGCTACAACTACAACGGTACTCATCTCTACAACTGCTACAAATTCATAGCAGATCATTGCCTACATATTGCCGTAGTCAGAGTAACCACATAAAACTAGGTTTGAACATTTTAATACATATTTATACACAAATTATCACAAAAGTTGTACCAATCTTTCAACCTAAAATAATTCACTAAAATATTCTTCAAAACTGAATAAACACACATGTGCTTAACATACTCAAAGAAGCATCAACTATAAAATTCGTACGAACTTCTAAAAGATAATCGGAGCTTAACTTAGAGCTAAGCCATTAAACTAATGAAGCCTCATATTTCTATTGAGAAACGTTATTCTGTTTAAGCACTAGCTAAGTACTTAGGAAAAGCTAAATCCACCTATTTAAGTAGCCAACTTTGTTCTATAATCCTTATTTAATATTATAAATCCGAGAATGTGTTTGTGCCGTTTTCACGCCTCAAGTATTTAGACAGAACTTCATAGAATATCTACTGTACAAGATTAGTCGGAAAGGGGGTACTAAGACGCGAGCCACTTAATATATCACTGATGAATGTTTTAAAGAAAGTGTTAAAATTAAAAAAATCGATTAATTTTTTTTCCATGAAATAATATTTTTATTTTAGTTTTTTCAAAAAATCTTCATCCCTGCTTTAGTTATGAATTCCGAAAATAGAGTTTCTAATCCGTGACCCCAAATATGACGTAAAATGTAAACACATCTGATCATAGCTGAGGATAGATAGAATTTAGCGTATTTTTTATGAAATCTTTGTGCAGCTATTTCTCTTGAACTATTGATTTTTGGGGAAAGTTGTAGAACAAAAGTTATCCATTATTATGGGTACTTTAACACCCTTTCGGCTTAGCACCTTTTTTCCGACTAACCTTGTATATTGGGTAGAGGTTGTGTTATTTTTAAATGGTTTTTAGTAGCTACACTTTTAAGCAGTGATATCCTAGTGGTGTGACCGTCGGACTGCCAAGTTATAGGTTTCGAGTTCGAACCCAAGGCACCCACCTCTGACTTTTCGGATTTATGTGCGTGTTGTATAATTATCACATGCTTAAAAACGGTGAAGGAAAACATCGTAAAGAAACCGGCATGCCTGAGAGATATTTCTCGACGGCATGTGCAGCCAAGTCAGAGGCCCATGGGCGGCATAAACTGTGCCACCAGGTAAGTCACTAACTACACAAAAAGAAGAAGAAGCTTCACTTTGTACACAATTTGTAAAAAAAAACCTGTCCTATCCGAAAGGGGCACAAAGGTACCGAAATAAAATAACTAAAAATAAATACTAAACACATTATTAATGAATATAAAAATGTTATTGTTTCAATTGTTCATATTCTCTAAATTTGTCAACACCTAGTCAGCGACAGTGCTTTTGAACGTGTGATTTAAGAAAATTGGGGTAGTTTGGGTACTCAAAACGTGAATTTAAATAACAACAACATTTTTAATATTCATTAATAATGTGTTTTTTAATTTATTTTTAGTAATGTTATGGCGGTACCTTTATTCCCCTTTCGGATCGGATAGTTTTTTACATACCTATTGTATATTTGTTTGTTTGTTCCACTTCTAGCTCGTTGGTCTAGTGGTGGCTAGCACGACTGCTGATCGTGAGGTTCCTGGGTTCGATTCCCAGTTCGGGCAAAGTGTTATTGGGTTTTTCCGTATGGAATTCCTCACCTGGAGTTTGGATTTGTGCCCCGTTGATGTCAATAGGCTGGCCCCCTATTACATGGGACTTAAACATAGCGGCGAAATGAGTGTGTTACTATACACCTCTCCCCGCCTGAAACTTCACACACAAATTCAATTTCCATGACAATACAACTTGATAATAATTTCAACCTTCAATCCTCAAATCTAGATGCTGCAGGAGGTACTTCAAACTAAAACCAGTTAACTTAAAAGTTTATGGGATTTTATTATTTCTAAGGTTTTTCATGGCTTGTTGCTAAAGTCATAGGCAGTGATGGCCAAGTTGTCCATGCAGGATAGTCTGTGTTCAATCCCGGCCCACACCTAGACTTTGCGAATTCATGTGCGGATCAAAATTTGATTATCACTTGCATTAACAGGGAAGGAAAACATCGGTAACCCTGCACTCCTGGAAGCTGTTATAAAAAAAGTGTATATGTATACTGTATTGCTGCAAAATGTCTTCGTGGGCTGTCGCCTTAAGCTTGCTCGTCTCGTCCTGTCTCGTATAGTACGAGCTTTTCGAGAATAGCTAATGCTTCTCAGGGGGCACGGCAGCACCCCCTCCAAAGTCGAACAGTACAAACCTTGTATTACATGCTACCTAGGTTGTTATTATTAATTGTTTCTTGTAGGACGCGTGGTTGAATTTACTCGTCGCGACCTTGTTATTTCAAGATCCTGTAAAGAATTGCAGTCAAAAGGGCTAGAACTATTAACTATGTAGGTACCTAATCATTTAATTGAATAATTACTCGTCTGAATTACGTAATTTTCTTTTATTTTTTTCTTAATTATTTAATTCATCCTACTAATATTATATACCTATCAGAAAGGTTGTGTATGTATGTGTGTAACTATTATTATTCTATTAGAGGATTCGGATGGAACTTAATAGTTTAGAACCTGAAATTGGCTACTTTTTAATTTGTTATCCAGTTTAACGAGAGTACCTAAAGCCGCGGGACACAGCTAGTGCATAGTAAACTATGGTTATTCTATTAAATACATATATTTTCTTTAGAATACTGACGATAGGTAGTAAATTCACATCACAAATATTTTTTTCCGTGTCTTACTATGAACCGGCAACACTGTGCGTTTGGTGCAGTGGCTGAACGATCGACTTCTGCGCTACAGGTCGTCAGTTCGATTCCAGCACTGGCCTACAAATAGTTGTTTCGGGTCTGGGCGTTTGTGCATGTGACGATTTGTGTCTGTAAACGCACCCACGATACTGATACTAGTGTGAAACACTAGTGTGTACGAAATACTAGTGTGGGGCAACGTTTTTTTACGACAAATAAATTAGCCGTTTCCTTGTTACCTCTCGGTGTAAAAGCAATCCTACTAATGTTCAAGCCCATTGTTTTTAATGTCAGTAACAGTGTTCGGTTTGGGCCGCTACATTCGTTCTAATTGGTACTCCTCGCTACCCTTGTTTAATGCACCCCAATAGGACATCGAAAGTGATAAAAAAGGGTGTCTACCTTTATGTTTCTGGGATACATACATACATACATACATAAACTCACGCCTTTTTCCCATGGGGGTAGGCAGAAACTATAGAACGCCACATGCTACGACTCTTACATACCCCTTTCGCTTCATCCACATTCATACATCTTGTCATACACGCACGCCGGTTGAGAGTACTACGCACCTGACCTTTGTGAAGAACATCACCAATAACATCGATGTATGTCCTTCTAGGACGTCCTCTACCGGCGTTCCCATTAACATCCGCCTTATAAATTTCTTTTGTTAATCGCCGTTCACTCATTCTCTCAACATAGCCAAACCACCTAAGCATACTCCTTTCAATTTTTGTCACTACATCATCTTTTAAACCGCAACTTTGTCTAATCTCTTCATTTCTCAATCTATCATTCAAGGTTACACCGCACATACTTCGCAAGGAACGCATTTCCACGGCATTTATTCTACTTTCATGCCTCTTCTGCCACGACCAACATTCACTTCCATACATAGGCGTAGGTTTCTGGGATTTGTGCTATAAATAGGCTACAACTTCCCGTGAAAGAGGTTGTGTACCGCTTAATGCACCTCTGCCTAACCTTTTTCCAACTATGTTGGTTTCAGCTTCCAGTCTACCGATTTCATAAAAGGAGAGGGTTCTCTTACCAGCGCATATTTTTTTACGACTTCGGGAAAGTTTATTTACATTAGGTACCTAGGTATATGGCCATTATTTATCATATTTTTTAAAGTTTTTTTTTTACGTCAGTCTATACGGTCCCACTGCTGGACACGGGCCTCTTCTCAGAATGAGAAGGATTTAGGCCTTAGTCCACCACGCTGGCCTGGTGCGGTTTGGCAGACTATACACACCATCGAGAACTTTATAGAGCCCTCTCAGGTGCGCAAGTTTCCACACAGTGCTTTTCCTTCACCCTTAATGCAAGTGATAATCAAATTCTGATCCAAATGCAGCTGAATACCAGTATTTTACACGGAGCGACTGTCATCAGACCTCCGCAACCCAGTTACTGGGGAATGCTAATATCCTAACCATAAACCTGTTAAAAGACTATCGAGTTTTGACTTCCCGTAACGACTGTCATATAGGTATTCGTATGACATCCGGGACCGACGGTTTCTCGACCGTCGTGCTCTCCGACACACGGGGGTCTCTCGATGAGTAACGAACGGTCACCCATCCACGGACTGACCGCGGCAAGTGCAGCTTAACCTCGCTAATCGTATGATTCGCGCGGTTGTTAATTAGCCACGAGCCCCTCGCCGGCTTAATACACCTTATGAGATTAAAATTACAGTGGTGAGTATTCTAAAGAGTGTCTTATACACCGTGTGGGGACGGGTTAGAATATAAAACTTCCTCACCGCACGCTGGGAATAGACGCGTGTTGTAAGATTCAACAAAACCCAGCACGCTTGGTGGTAGGATCTATACGGTCCGCCTGGCTAGCTACCACCCTCACAATAAAGTTGGCCAAGCAGTTTACTGTGTTTCGTTGTGTGTATGTGAGAGCCAGAGGGGTATAGGGGAATCTCTCTATATCTCTGTTCCTTGGATTCGTGTGCTCCATCTTAGACTCTATCTGCGCTTAACACCAGGTGAGACAAGGGTCAAAAGGAACTATGAAGAATAAAAACAAATACTATAATTATAATTGATACGAAATATAGGTATATAAATAACTGCCTCGTTGATCTAGTGGTGGCAAGCGCGACTGCTGATCGTGAGGTCTTGGGTTCGATCCCCAGGTCGGGCAAAATGTTACTGGATGTTTCTGTATGGAACCCCTCAGTAACAGCCCGGCGTTCGGATTTGTGCCCGCTTCATTGGAATAGGCTCGCCCCCTATTACATGGTACTTGACCATAACGGTGAAATGAGTATGTTACTATACACCTCTGCCCAACCCTTGTGGGAATACAGGCGTGATGTTATGTTATTAACTACTAGCGTAAAACATATTTATTTTATTTTATGTATCTGAAGGTTATCCTAGAGTCTCCAAATCCATCCAGCAGTCGACCCACGAATAACGCATACCTTCTTCCTCTTAGCCTTTTCCCAATTATCTTGGGGTCAGCTTCCAGTCTACCCAGATGCGACTGAAAACCAGTACTTTACACGGCGCGACTGCCATCAGACCTCCGCAACCCAGTAACTGGGCAATGCCGATATCCTAAGGTTAAACCGTTTGTCAGACTTTCGGGCTTCTGACTACCCGTAACGACTGTCATATGTATTCGTATGACACCCGGGACCGACGGCTTAACGTGCTCTCCGAGGCACGGAGGGGTCTCGATGTGTAACAAATGGTCACCCATCCACGGACTGACCGTGGCAAGCGCAGCTTAACCTCACAAATCGTACGATAGGCGCGGTTGTTGTTTAGCCACGAGCCCTTCTAAATAATAAGAATAACGCGTACCTATCATACATAATATAGCAATAACAAATTAAGAGAAAATGTTCCACAATGATTGTTTTAAAGCACTCCCGTAGATATTCCAGTCACGTACACTGTAATTTCACCCCCAAATTAATTGCAACTCTCATCCCTTGTTAGCGAAACAGAAAGAATGTCTATTTGTGTCAGATTTATCATGTAGCTTGTTGTGTGTTTTCAAATTCATCCTTTGAGTTGAATTTCCGGTTGGGTGAATCCGAAACTAAGGGTGCGTTTCCACTGAGGCGGAGATGGGCGGGGCGGAGCGGTGCAGAGCAGTGAAAAGTGGCGTGTTTCCACTGGAGCAGAACGGAGCGAGCCGCCCGTCCCGCTCGTTTCCGTTCTTACCCGCTTGGATCCGCGTGCTCATACCTATACTAATATTATAAAGCTGAAGAGTTTGTTTGTTTGTTTGAACGCGCTAATCTCAGGAACTACTGCTTGGAATTGAAAAATTCTTTTTGTGTTGGATAGTCCATTTATCGAGGTAGGTTATAAGTTATATAACATCACGCGACGACCAATAGGAGCGGAGTATAAATGAAAAATGTTGCAAAAACGGAAAAAATGTCCACCCATGCGAAGCCGGGATGGGCCGCTATTTTATATAAAAGTTCGCTCAGCCCCGCTCTGCTCCGCTTATACTGTTTCCACTGAAGCGGAGCGGAGATATCGAGCATTGTGATTGGTTAATTCATGTGCCGTTAAGCTCCGCTCCGCTCAGCTCCCCTCAGTGGAAACGCAATCTCAGTCTCGGTTCGTGTTCAGTTATCGAAACGATATATACCTATACCTATATATACAGGGTTATAGAATTGGATAGAAGTGTGTATAGCATTACAGTTGTAATGTCTACCTATCAGGAGTAAAGGGGGTATGGTAAATAAAACCAACGTTGACTCTCGACCACTATCTTCCTCCTGGCCTTTTCCCAACTATCTTGGGACCAGCTTCCAGTCTAACCAAATGCGGCTGAATACCAGTATTTTACACGTAGCGACTGCCATCAAACTTCCTAAACTCAGTTACTGGGTAATGCCGATATCCTAAGGTTAGGCCGGTTGTCAGACTTTCAGGTTTCTGACTTCCCGTAACGACTGTCATAGGTATTTGAATGACACCCGGGACCGACGCGGCGACGGTTTAACGTGCTCTCCAACGCACGAAGGGGTCTTGGTGTGTAATGAACGGTCAGCCATCCACGCACTGACTGCGGCAAGCGCAGCTTAATCTAGCAAATCGTATGATTCGCGCGGAATTTTGAATCGAAAATACAACGGTCCTATAACATTTTGGTGTTTATTTTTTGCGACATGATCAATTTGTATCATACACTAGCGGCCCGTCCCGGCTTCGCACGGGTGGGCATTTTTCCCGTTTTTGCAACATTTTTCATGTATGTTCCGCTCCTATTGGTCGTAGCGTGATCTTATATAGCTTATAACCTTCCTCGATAAATGGACTATCCAACACAAAAATAATTTTTTAATTCGAACCCGTAGTTCCTGAGATTACCGCGTTCAAACAAACAAACTCTTCAGCTTTATAATATTAGTATAGATAGGTATGAATAAAGTTTTCAATTTAATTAAATTGTATGTGCGAAACGAATATTTTCAATTCAAAATTCACACATATTAACGTTACTAACATCACAACAGTCGTAGTAGACTTACAGGAGTCTCCATTTCCAGTCACCACAAATACTTCGGTACCACATGAAAACTGACACAAAGATAACACATCTATACTCACATGAAAAATCGACTTAAATATATAAAAATAAAAGCTTTAAAAACAATAAAATGACAGAGATAACAATAACGAAATCGCTTTCCATTAAACTTGCACCATTTTCAATTTGGTAACAGAACAGAAACGAATGATTGGAAAAGATTACTGTATACAGGCTGAGCTTTATTTGTTGTACGGGATTTTGAATATCTGGGAATATGTACACAATAATTTAGTTATTTGGGAAATTGATTATTTTCAAGTATTATTGGCGGTTCGACCGTTCTGCCTAGCCTTTTCCCAACGATGTTGGGGTCAGCTTCCAGACTAACCAGATGCGGCTGAATACCAGTATTTTACACGGAGCGACTGCCCTCAGACCTCCGCAACCCAGTTACTGGGCAATGCCGATATCCTAAAGTTTGACCAGTTGTAAGACTTTCTTGCTTCTGACCACCCGTAACGACTGTCATAGGTATTCGTATGACACCCGGGACCGACGGTTTAACATGCTCTCCGAGGCACGGAGGGATCTCGATGTGTAACGAATGATATACCTATGACAATCGTTACGTGTAATCAGAAGGCCGAAAGTCTGACAACCGGTCTAACTTTAGGATATCGGCATTGCCCAATTACTGGGTTGTGGAGGTCTGATGGCAGTCGCTCCGTGTAAAATACTGGTATTCAGCTGCATCTGGTTCATTTGGAAGTTGACCCCAACATGGTTAGAAAAAAAGCTAGGCAGAACGAATTATGGTGACAGGTTCATCGCCTCTTAGCTTGCCTTGCGACAGAAGAGAATTGTAATATTGTAACTGTATTCATTTTAATACAGTTAGGTACAACTACAGATTAATACAGTTCGATATAATTTCTTAAAACCCTACTTGAACCATTACTTAGAAAACGTATAGTAGTAATAGAAAAAAACCTTCGTCCGGAGTACTGCAACCATGTCTATATCTGCCGCCAAGCAGCATTGATGTGTTCCAGTTTGAAGAGAGTCAGTGAAACTACAGGCAAATAACACTATCTAACTTTACCTAAGTATGGCAAAGCAACAACAAATCTATTGGTGTGTAAATATACAGTCAACGACAGGTCGGGATGGCATTTATCTAGTCATTTTCAATACACAACTACAAGCAACAACGTGAGCAAGATCGAGATCGATAAACGCGGTCCATGCGGACTCGTGCAGCGCTTAGACTAACGGTGTGTCCTGCGTAAGTGTCAAACGCGACGCGGTGCGACGCGACGCGACACGACGTGGAACAAATACGCGTTACGTCGCGTCTCGCTACATAGGCCGCTAGTAGGGAATGGCATTGTCTCGATCGCGTTTGTCGCGTTCGTCGCTTACGCAGGACACCCCGTAAGAGGGCGCAGGCACTGTGCGGGTGTACGGGGCGTCCCCACTCCACGACTAACCTCATATCCGATTGGCATATCGACCTGTCATTGACAGTACATACATAGACGGTGGTGACCATGAATTAGGGCGGGTGAGGTGGTCCATCGTTCTTACAAACCGAAATGATATTTCTCAATAAAAATAAACCAATAATTTCTAAACCTCCCCTGTGCCTCGTAAGATTGAAGTAATATCTTTATCTAAAGTAAATACGTATCAGAGTCCTTTGTTAACGCCGTCTCGTTACCAACTTAGATTGATTAAGTTTGTTCTGTACCTACTTGATAATCACTTTCGATTTTGGTGGGACGTTGTGTGAGGATGCCGTTGTCTTGAGAACTTCACTTGGTGTGTGTGGGTATTGAACATTAAGATCTATAAGTACTTATATATTTGAAGCTAAATGATTGGATAAAGGTCAGGGTTTTAGAAAATCTTTTGAGTTTTACAACTTAACATAACATCACGCCTCTTTTCAGGGGTTGGGCAGAGGACAGTAACACCCACATTTCGCCGTTATGTTTAAGTCCCATGTAATAGGGGGCGAGCCTATTGCCATCAACCGGGCACAAATCCAAACTCCGGGCTGCTATTGAGGAATTCCACACAGAAATATCAACTTTGCCCGACCTGGGTTCGATACCCAGGATCTCACGATCAGCAGTCGTGCTTGCCACCACTAGACCAACGAGGCAGTTAGTAATTTGTTCCCGCTCTAAAAATGGCTACTGAATTTCATCTGGTCGTTGTAGTGGCTTATTGATACGTTTAGATTATCAAATGTTTATGTTGCAGTGCCCACCACTACTTCCATCGACGTCATAATTTATTAACAAAATAAAGAAATAAATTTTATCTTTATTAATTTTGGTTTGGTTTACAATTGTTATGTTATTCATGTACTTATATGAAATAAATATTATTTATATGTAGAATTCCTCAGCAGCAGCCCGAAGCTGAGTTTTGTGCCCGGTTGATGGCAGTAAGCTCGCCAACTACATGGGACTTAAACATAACGGCGAAATGAGGGTGTTACTATACACCTCTGCCCAACCCTTCAGGGAATACAGGCGTGATGTTATGATATGTATTTTTTTCATTCTATTGTTAAAACTTAAATTCTATTTTTCATTTACAGAAATTAGAAAGTATCCGCTCATAACGCTCAATATGTATACCCAAAATAACAAAAAAATAATTGGCAAGCACTCCTTACACAACTCAAAGCAGAAAAACTTAGGTTATTTAAATTATTTTACGAACAATGTAGCACATACTTACATACCTCAGACGCACTTAACAATGACATCAATCCACCTTAATCGCTCCAGGCAATCCCATCAATTCCTCCTTAAAGAAAAAAAAATAGGTTCCTTAAAAAAGGTACCCCGAAGATGCTATTTCTCTTCTCGACCACTATTCATTGGCGTCAATTCCTAATGCTGCTATTTAATACGTAATATTGGCTTAACACCCCTATACGTCACGGGGAATAGGGCTGTCATTTGCCAATATTTTATTTTATTTTAAATTTTAACAGCAGTGATCGTAACAGCAGTGGTGTGACCGTCGGACTGCCAAGTCATTGGTCTCGAGTTCAAACCAAAGGCACGCACCTCTGACTTTTCGGATTCCTGTGCGTATTGTATAATTATTATAACTTGCTTAAAAACGATGAAGGAAAACATCGTGAGGAAACCGGCATGCCTGAGAGATATTTCTCGACGGTATGTGAAGCCAAGTCAGAGGCCCATGGGCGGCATAAACTCTGACACCAGGTTAATCACTAACCACACGAAAAGAAGATTTTAAATTCTACATAAACAAAAAAAACTCATTCGATTTGGTAATAAGACGAGTATATTTAATTTTGAATGATTTCAAACTGGGCCAATAATCACCGTTTTAATATGGTGTGGGCTATAATTTGAATGAATACCTAAGATTGATTTCGGCCGCATTTAATTTTAGGCAAGATTTACAAACAAACTGATTCCAGTGTTTAAATTTTCGGTATCCAAACCTTTACACGCAGCTTATTTAAATGATAAAAGCATTAATTAAAATGCATTAAAATGTAGGAAATTAGTTTCAGTAAATTTGAAAAATTGTTGCTTTGTTTCAACCGAGAATAATAAGAATAATAAGGATTTTATATAGTAAATTATATAAGTATTTATATAAGTATGGAGAATATTAATTATTTTGTATTATATATTTTGTTTTATTTACGCCTTGAGTTCTTTTTTTTTATTTTTTTAACCTCAAATTTTTCTTATTTTATTCTTGTACAATAATTTGCACCTGCCATGTTATCTCTTCACCACCTTTGGTTGACTGGTAGAGAATGCCTAAGGCATTAAGTCCGCCTTTGGACTTTTTTTTTGTTGCATAAAGTTTAAATAAATAAGCTGAATTAACTGTATTATAAAATCCAAACTCAGTTCCCACTTTTGTTACCTCTTAAAAGTTAGATACCGTCATCTTTAGCAAACAAAGACCACTCAAAAATTAAACATCGCTATCATTTTCCAAATATCTCCAAAATATACCGTTTGCCAACCCTACGGGGACCCTAGCAAGATAAAGAAAGCCTCCCATAACGTGATATCGACAGTGGCTATTTGTATTATCGGGTCGGTAATGGGCCATTGGCTTCAGTGTTTATCAATCAATTTAGTTGATTATTTACAATGATATTGACGGTTAAAATTGACAGGAAATTGAGTAATATTGTATTTTTGTGTATATATTTGTTTGGTTGAATAGATAAACGTTTTGTTTGTTGTCAGAAATTAATCAAAATCTGTATTCTGTTAAATATTGACTATTCTAATATCTATATTAAAATAATATAACACCATGCCTTGTATTCCCTGAAGGGTTCGGCAGAGGTGTTTCAGTACACCCTCGTTTCGCCAGTTATGTTTAAGTCCCATGTAATAAAAGGCGAACCTATTGCCATTAACCGTGCACATATACAGACTCCGAGCTGCTACTGAGAAATTCCTAATGTAAAAACCACACTAAAATAACACTTTGCCCGACCTGGGGATCGAACCCAAGTGCTCTTGCTCAGCAGTCTCGCTTGCGACCACTAGAACAACAAGACAGTCCTACCTATATTATGATTTAAATCATAATGCAAAAACTGTTTTCTTAGATTTGCGACGACGGCAATCAAATTTACAACTTTATAAACTAGTCTTAGTACCTAACTCCCTATCACAGAATAATAAAAAGTACCACGTACAGTACGTACCTTGTTGGTTTAGTAGTCGCAAGCGCGACTGGTGATCGTGAGGTCTTAGGTTCAATCCCCAGGTCGGGCAAAGTGTTATTGGGTTTTTCCATTAGGAATTTCTCAGTAGCAGCCCAGAGTCTGGATTTGTGCCCGGTTAATGGCAATAGGCTCGCCCTCTATTACATGAGTCTTAAACATAACTGGCGAAACGAGGGTGTAATATGTAAAAACACCTCTACCGAACCCTTTGGGGAATGCAAGGCGTGATGTTATGTTTGTGTTACTATGTACAGAACCCTCCGGATCTATTGCTCCGCGCATACTAAATTTAGCTTAAGTATAAGGCTAAGCAGTGATAGTCTACCGGTTGAACACTTGCCTTCCATGAAGGAGGGTCTGAGTTCAATCCCAGCCAGTACCTCTGACTTTTCGAACTCATGTGCGGATCAGAATTTGATTACCACTTGCGTTAACGGTGAAGGGAAAACATCGTGAGGAAACCTGCACACCTGAGAGGACGCCATAAAGTTCTCGATGGTGTGTGTAGTCTGCCATCCGCACCAGGCCAGCGTGGTGGACTAAGGCTTAAACCCTTTTCATTCTGAGACGAGGCCCGTGCCCAGCAGTGGGACATTAATGGGCTAATAATTATGTATGTAAGGCTAGTGCTCCCATTATGCTGAGTGTTCGCGCTCTTATTACATTTCGGTTCGATTCGGTTTTCTTTTGTTTTCCACTCCGAAGGTGAAACGGCGAGTAGGCTATATTTCATACCTTAACCGCGGAGACACAACCCTGCAAGTATGGAACAGCTTACAACCAGAAAACGGTGAAAGAAGATCTACATTTTTTTAACAAAACGCAACAGACTTGTAGTTTATAAATTGATGGGGCTTCTGACTACCCGTAACGACTGTCATAGGTATGCATATGACACCCGGGACCGACAATTTAACGTGCTCTCCGAAGCACGGAGAGGTCTCGATGTGTAACAAACGATGTGATCGATGTGGCCTGGTACGGGTTGGCGGACTACACACATCATCGAGACCTTGTGGCGGCATCTATCACGCCACATGCGAGCTACGAAGCGCGACGAATGTCTGGCAGACTGCAGCGACAACAATGACAGCTGTCAAATGAAATGTCACAAATCCTGCATCGCGATATCAAGATTTGACACGAAGTTAGTATATACTGGCCTGCAAAAATAAGTATCACACTTTTAAAATTTCATTTTTTTCTAAACTATAGAAGTTAGAGATTTAAAATAAAAAACGTTTTATAGCAATTTTTATCAGCTTTCTTTGAAACTATAGTAACAAAGTTAAACTCTTTTTTGAGTCCTTTTTGTTTCGAAAATATATCTTGTGTACTTAAAAAGTTATTGCAATTTTAAAAGTGTGATACTTATTTTTGCAGGCCAGTGTATATACAACTTCCCAACATGAACCGTTGGGCAGTGGCCCGCCAGGCATAAGACCTACCTGGTAGGAGGATCCTCCATTTTCGTTGGAGGAACACAATAACTCGTTCCTCCACAAACTTTATGGAGCCCTCTAAAGTGTGTAGGTTATCCCAAGATGTTTTTCTTTCACCATCCACGGACTGACCGCAGCAAGCGCAGCTTAACCTTGCAAATCATATGATCCGCGCGGTTGTTAATTAGCCACGACTCCCAACTAATGTACCTTTGTACTGACATAAAATAATTAAATATTCAAAAACTCGATACGGTAGGGATACAAATCTATAAACTCGAATCAATTACACATAACTCCAAACCAACATTCTAGAAACATACATAACACTTTCTTATTTTTTCCGTTTTTTTTTGTTTCTCTTGAACTGGCCCTAATGGATTTTGTGAGTCCTATTTTCTATATGCACATCACTTTGAAGGGACACTGGCTTCTAAGATAGAGGTAAATAAACCTAGTTTAGAAGTCAGGGTTTTTCACTCTGGAACACTAGCTTAAGCCATTTCTAGATCTAAATTATGTAAATGCATTTATGGAGAAATAAAGATTTATTTATTCAATTAATTCAAAAATAAGCATCGCAAAATATCATCCACGTCATCGTCGATATCATAAAAAATAAAACAAAACAAAAGCGGTAAAAAAATACCCACTAATGAAACGTAACACGGCGAGTCTCAAGAACTGCGAACAAAATAAGAAACTTCTCTTTTTGTGCCAGTCAGAGCGAATTCAGTTTCAGCCGTTTTGTTTGTACGGCTTTGCTGACTCTTGTTTACACTTAAACCTAAATTAGTTCGCGGAACAACAACTGCGTTATTTTCCTTTGATTTTAATTCAATTTCAGCAAATAATAACAGATTTGTTTTAAGATTGCTGTAGTACAAACATTTATTAAACGTTAAAAAGGCTCATGGCTAATCAACAGCGCGCGGGGTCATAAGATATACGAGGTTAAGCTGCGGTTGCCGCGGTCATTCCGTGGATGGGTGACTGTTCGTTACACCTCGAGACCCCACCATTCCTCAGAGAGCACGTTAAACAGTAGGTCCCGGGTGTTATACGAATACCTATGACAGTCGTTACGGGTAGTCAGAAGCCCTAAAGTCTGACAACCGGTCTAAGCTTAGGATATAGGAGGTCTGATGGCAGTAGCTCCGTGTAAAATACTGATATTCAGCCGCATCTGGTTAGACTGGAAGCTGACCCCTAAAAATATTTGGGAAAAGCCAAGAGGAAGAAGAAAGATGACTTAAAAAATCCCATGTCAACGAATTAGATTGGCCGACAAAAAAAAAACTAACAACCAATCACATTACTTGACAGATCGACAGATTTGATAGCTGCTTTTAGCGTTATTCAGCCTTTGAGAATCTGAAGGTTAATATCAGATTAAAATAGTTGTAGGAAATGGTAAAGCACAATTAAGTATGCTTACATAGTCAGGCCATGACTGTCCCACAGCTAGAGACGGGCCTCTGCTCAGAATGAGAAGACCTTATTCCACCACACTGGCCTGGTGCGGGTTGGCAGACTACACACACCTTCGAGAACTTTATGAAGCCCTCTCAGGTGTGCAGGCTTCCTCACAATGTGTTTCGTTCACCGTTAACGCAAGCAATAATCAAATGCTGATGCGTAAATGTTGTCACACTTTAAAGGTCAAGGGTGGCTTTAGGAGTCAACCCTCAACAAGCATGTGCACATAAAATTTAGCAGGCGTGTACTTACGGGAGGATAATGAAATACACTTTTAACTGTACACTAGGTATATTTTAATAATAATTACAATTAGATCAGCAGGGCGTGGTTCTTAACAATGCAAGGAGTCCAGGGTCTTCTTATGCAGGTGTAGTACTCAACTTGGCAACTGCAGCGGCGCGAAAGAGGGTGATCTGCAGCGTGCCCGACCTTTTATAGGCCCAGACCCCCGCCAGTTGCCACCACCCTGACGGGTGCATTGTGACCAATGTATTCGAAAATTCAGAGGTACGGGCCTAGATCGAACTCAAAACCTGCATGGAAGGCAAGCGTTTAATCGCTACGCTATCACTCCTTCAACCTTATAAAGTTGAAACCACACGATCGTCATTTATATATGCATAAGTCTGTCTAAAACCATGCAGTTTTTTTCAAATTAATGCTGATTGATGTGATTGGACCATAAACCCATCTTGTTTCCAATCAGACATTCACCGTGCATCCTTCAATAATTTATTTATTTCTGCTAATCCTGCATAATACTGTCTACCAATACAGCGCACCACTTAGGTCGTCTGAATTATTCAGTGCCGGTAAACTCAGAATCAGTGATATTGCACTTGTGACGCATGACACGGAGAACTGATTCAATGGAGTACTTACTCGTACTCATATTTTTGTAACGCATATAAACCAAATATTCTTTTAAGATGCGCGTTAGAAGGAATATGAAGAAAGAAAGAAGAAGTATTTATTTACCACTAACAGACAATCATAAAAAAGACATATGTGCATTGTCAATCGAGAAGGTAGTTGCCAGCGCGTCGCGTCTCGTCTCATTTCCGATTGATGATTATCGTGCATTGCTATGTGGTCGCGGGGTCGCAAGAGATACCTATTTCATTCTCCTGTACGCTACAATAACACACTAACATTAAACTGTTTGTAAAATGTGATAATTATGGCAATATTACTTCACAAACATTCATAGTAGCAATCTATTAAATTAACTATGTTCAGAAATAGAAGTTTGTGGACTGTTTTAATGAGTGATGCGGCGCAATACGCAGTTGTATGTCGCACTGTTCATTCCCACATTGTCAATCCATTTATTACTTCTTTGTGAGTTGTACTCGCCTACTGTGGTATTGTTCGCTCGTTTCTCCCTTTTGAGATTACTGTGGCTTTTTATAAAGCTTATCTGTTTTTAGTTTTGTTTCAGAAAATTGTCTGCGGGCGGTATTTTTAGCGGCGAATTAGTTTGGTTGTGAATGCGGTTTATAGTGAAGTATATTACGGGATTATTGTTTCATCTTTTTCATTGTATCGTTTCTGTCTGGGCTTGCCAAGTATTACTTTAATTTTAGTTAGGTCTAACTAAAATATTTTAACGTGGTGATGTTCTTTGAAAAGTTATTTGTCTTTTTTTTCAAGGATTCTTCTTAGACTTGAAAACCGGTTTTTGCCAATTAATGCTATTTCAGTTAATATTTGTATGCTTGTGCTAATTTATAAATTGAGCTTCTTATCGTTATTACTCATCCCTGGGAAATTTCAACAAGCAAAATAGAGGAGACTATACAACAAATTGTTATTTTATTAACAATCGAGTTAGTCTGTGAAATTCATCGATGACACTAGAAATATTTGTAACAAATAGAGAGAGAGAGAGAACAATCGTAATTTAATTATTCCATTAAAATCAAAATAGTATCAATAACGATACGAACGAGGTACCTACGAGTGGTTTGAAAAAAGTTGCAGTCAACGCTGAAAATTTGCAAAATTCATGTTACGAACGGATCGTTTCTAAAACTATCATTAAAGTCTGGCGCCAAGCAGTTTATTGTGTTCCGTCGTGTGTATATGAGAGCCAGCGAGGTACAAGGAAATCTCTCTATATTTATCTTCGTTGGATTCGTGTGCTCCATCTTAGACCCTGTCTGCGCTTACCATAAGGTGAGACCAGGGTTAGAACCCAAAAATATAAAAAAATGTTCACAATAATATAATTCAAATTATTTTAAACCTGAAATACCAGTGAATTAATAAAACTAGGACGATTGAAAAACTCGGATAACAACTGGGCTCGATTTTCAACGTTCTTTTTGGTAATGTAGTCGAGAAAATAGAATCAACAAGCGAGCAAAGTCTCTGTATATTTTTGTTCTATTTCAAGTCTATATTTAATCCTATTCAATACAGTCTCGACTAAAAAGTGCATCGACATAGTAATCAAAAGCAAAGCCAGTTCTAAATAAAAAGCGTTTCAAAAACTTCGTTGTGGAACACTAAAATATACACCTCACTATTTTAGTTCGCTCTAAACAATTACCGAGGAAAACGAATCCGCTAGACTAAAATTAGATTTAGTTATTCCCATGTTTCGATACATAAATCTAATTTTACCTTAACGGATTGGTCCGTTAATTTTTATCGGTATAAAAAATTGCCGTACAAAAATATTTTTAGAGGAAAACAATACGAAATACATAAAACAAAGGCTATGAAAATTTTGCACGCGAAACGGGACTACGAAGCGTAATAAATAATTTAGACGAAAAAGTTCAACACAGTACATTTTAGTTTTACCGTTGGCCTCAACGTACGGACGGAAAAGTTTCTTTATATAGAGGATTAACTCGGAATGAGTTTTTTCACGGATACACTGCGTATAAAACGTTAAATGAAGTTTTTGCGAAAGGATTGCTTCGAGTGTGTTTTAGTGTTTTCTTTTTTTGTTTTAGCACTACATTGACGGCTACTGAGGGAACTTTTCAAGTCCAGCAAATAGATAAACTTTTGTGACTGAAAAGAATTAAAGAAGAATTTAGGGGTTCGTGACTACTTAACAAGCGCGCAGATCATATGATTTGCAAGGTGCAGCTGGTGCACCATTCGTTACATATCGGGACCCCTCCGTGTCTCGGAGAGCACGTTATACCTTCGATCCCGGGTATCATATGAATACCTATGACAGCCGTTACGGCCGAAAGTCTGACAACCGGTCTAACCTTAGGATATCGGCATTGCTCAGTAACTGGGTTGCGAAGGTCTGATGGTAGTCGCCCCGTGTAAAATACTAGTACTCAGCCGCATTTAGTTAGAATGGAAGGTGACCACAACATAGTTGGGGAAAACGCTGGGCAGAACGAACTACTGAAAAGAATTAAGATATAGCGCAATTTGGGCGAGACCTATGTCCAGCGGTTGACAGCCATAGAGCAAATCTATTGACTATTGCGTATTATTATGAATACAAACAAGCTTTTCTCAGAGAACTGCTTAACCACAAAATCATGTTTAGTTAGCAATTGTTTAAAGTAAACAGGGCTTCAACACCTTTTTATGTACGGAGTTTGATGTTAACCGCGGTTTGGTTTTAAACACTGAATTTTTTAATATACCCATACATACATATGATCACACCTGTAATTCTCGAAGGGGGAAGCAGAGTTGTTCTCCTTATAAAGGAGTCTGAACACCCACGTTTCGCCTCTTGTAATTAGTCCCATGTGGCGAGCCTCATACCATTTTTCAGAAATATTTTTTTTAATATCCATTTCATATTTACTTGTCTTTGCGCTCTATTTATATAAAAATATCATCGAAACGAGTTTACTCATAGCTAATATCATAAATGTTCCGCCACTACTGACGATCCATTATCGTAAATAAGAAGTTATATTAAATAAATTATAGTACGCTTTATAGTGGTGAAATTATGACGCGCATGAAACTATGATTTAGTGCTACTAAAGAGCAAGACACGTGACGTCAGTTACATGGAGGGTGACCAAGTTATTTTAATTAAGAGGACTTTTCTCGAATGTCCTTCTGCCTAAATTTTTCCCAACTATATTGGGGTCAGCTTCCAGTCGAACCAGATGCGGCTGAATACCAGTATTTTACATGGCGCGACTGCCATCAGACCTCCGCAACCCGGTTTCAGGGCACGGTTAGACCAATTGACAGACTTTTGATCTTCTGAGTTCCCGTAACGACCGCCATAGGGATTTATATGACACCCGGGACTGACTGTTTAACGTGCTCTCCGAGGCACGAAGGGAACTCGATATGTAACAAACGGTCACCCATCCACGGGCTGACCGCGGTTAGTGTAGCTTTATCTCGCAAATCGTATAATCCGCACGTGTGGTAATGAGCCACGAGCCCCCTACCCCCCTAGTAACACATATACTCACAAATATATTTAAATTTACCATTTCTTCGTCAGTTAACCATAATTTTAACAAAATCCACCGTATCTAAGTCGGCTGGTCCCACCATTTATATCACTAATATAATTTTATGGGTCATACTTCACCTGTTACGCCGTACGGGGGTGGGGGTCCAATTTGGCGGTTTATTAAGCATTTCCTTCGTTATATGGTGGTTAACTTGGCCTATATTCGTTTTGATTGGATCAATGGGCTTCACTTGAGTTATTATGTGAAAGGTAGCTATAGAAAACTATATTTTGATGACAGATTATTGAGAAAGCCCGAATATTGGGAGTTATAGGTCAAGGATTATGGATCATAGTATCATAATAATAGGTACTTTATTACTTATAATATGTTAAGGTTATGTCAAGAGGCAGAAAAAGTAAAGAGCCTAGCGTATTTGCTACCTATATATTTAAACTATTTTCCCTACATGACCATGTTTTGGAACACCTTTTTTTTTACCTTTTCTTCTTCTTTCCGTGTGGTTAGTGACCAAACTGATGTCCAAGTTTATGCCACCCATGGGCCTCTGACTTCGCTTCACGTGCCGTCGAGAAATATCTGTCAGGCATGTCGGTTTTCTCACGATGTTTTCCTTCAACGTTTTTAAGCAATTAATCTGAAAAGTCAGAGGTTTGATTCGAACTCGAGCCCTATGACTTAGCAGTTCGACGGTCACACCACTAGGATATCATTTCTGATATTGGTTTGCCGTAATATGCTCGAAAAAATTTTTGCAATATTTTTAACAGAACTACGGAGAATGTTTAAAATAATACTTTAATGGAAAATTATATTAATCTGATCCTCGTTGGTGCAGTACGTGGAGGTGAGGTTAGAGACACTTGATAATGTACCTTCTCTCACATTAAACAAAAATCCAATAAAACATAACTCACAACTACTCCAAAATGTATGGTCACACTATTTCGTGTGTGTTGGTTTAGGCGCCATCTTGTTTACCTATCCATTGCGGCCGTGCCCGATAAGAAGAACCCTACACTTTACCTTCTAAATATAAACACTATAATCGTTAAATGGCTAATTTCATACTGTAAACATAACATAAGAGTTATGTTGGCTACTATACTTATAAAGCTGACATTATGAATTATGATTCCAATTCAGAACGTTGACTGGCCGATGTCCTAGATACGTCTAGTTTATACCTCGGTTGTTGATAGGGTATCCTTTGAAATTCTGTTTTCTTCAAAACATTAAAATTATAGGCATCGTTCTGCCTAACCTTTTGCTATGTTGAGGTCAGCTTCCAGTCTAACCAGACACGGCTGAATACCAGTATTTTACACGGAACGACTACTATCAGACCTCCGCAACCCAGTTACTGGGAAATGCCGATATCCTAAACTTAAACCAGTTGTCAGACTTTCGGGCTTTTGACTACCCGTTACGACTGTCATAGGTATTCGTATAACACCCGGGACCGACGGTTTAACGTACTTTCCGAGGCACGGAGGGGTCTCGATGAGTAACGAACGGTCACCCATCCACGGCGATATTAGCCGCGCGGTTGTTAATAATAAGCCACGAAACCCCTAAAATTACATACATTACAACCCCTAAAAATACTTACATATTTAACAATTGTTATAGGAAATGAAACCTAAGTCCATAAGAAAAAATACAAACGTCTTTTGAACAAAATCACAATACATTGTATTTTATACAGTCACACAAAGAAACTAGGAAAAGTATACAGTTTTTCTAGTTCCTTATTGTGTCTGTACCCAATATATACAGAAGCTGATAGATGTACTGTGGCCGTGACGTACTCAGCTCACTTCGAGTAATTCGTAGAACGAATCTTTGTTGAGGGTGACCATGATTAAGTTTGGATTTCTTTGTATTTTTTTTATAAATTTTGATTTAAGTAACTTTATTTTCATGTGACTATTTTAAGTAACTATTTACATCTTACGGGTAGTTCACACAGAAACTGTTTACAGGATCCATTTTAGCGGATCCGTTTTTATTTTGGTGATGGCGCCTGTAGTTGTATGAGCGAGTTCACATACACGACAGTATTCCGAATCCAGAAAAAAATACTGGTCCGACATGTTTAACATTTACAAGCAAACAACAACAAGTTCTAAATTAATACATTCTTTTCTTCATAATTTAGCTAATAAAGCTTACTATTCCTATACTCCAGGTACGACTTCATCTATTATATCAGGATTTTCCATTCACAATTTCAAGTTTGCCACAGGACTACCTTGCTTTACCAGTACATTATATCCATAGTACTCCAAAGACATCCATATCCCGGGACGTTGAGTAACTCGTGCAATGTACCACTCGCCCCAAGCCACCTTCATAACGTATGTACGTGACCGTCTCGAATATGGTACCTCACGATCATGAACGCTATTACACGATATTTTTGTCACCCTAGCCTTAGTAGCTGTCTCCATTTGCGTTCCATTTTCAAAGTCACTCGGAGATTTTTGTCCCAGAATCTGTGCGTGAGTTATGGTGTCCCTATTTTTGTTATTCCTAGATGTGGATGTTACTATTTTTTATCATTGTATTTATTTTGCTTGAAATATATTTTCTTACCTAAATATATTTATTCTAGCACAACTAGATTTCTAGATTGGTAAACCAAATAAACGTAATAATATGTGCGTGGCAAAGACACGCTTAAGATTTTGTCAAGATAAGTTAGGTATAAAAGGTAATTAAATCAAAGACATCCTCTTAACCTTTTCCCAATTATCTTGGGGTCAGCTTCCAGTCTAACCAGATGCGGCTGAATACCAGTATTTTACACGGAGCGACTGCCATCAGACCTCCGCAACCCAGTAACTGGGCAATGCTGATATCCTAAGGTTAAACCGTTTGTCAGACTTTCGGGCTTCTGACTACCCGTAATGACTGTCATAGGTATTCGTATGACACCCGGGACCGACGGCTTAACGTGCTCTCCGAGGCACGGAGGGGTCTCGATGTGTAACAAATGGTCACCCATCCACGGACTGACCGCGGCAAACGCAGCTTAACCTCGCAAATCGTACGATCGGCGCGGATGTTATTTAGCCACGAGCCCCTCATCAATTAAATCAAAGACATAAGTTTGAAAGTTAGTTATGAATGAATGCTTGCTAATAATTATTTTCTTGTGCAGTAGATAGTATTTTATAGACTTCTATTATGATAACATACTATCACGCCTTACATTCCCCGAAGGGTTCGGCAGAGGTATTTTAAAACACCGACGTTTCGCCAGTTATGTTTAAGTCCCATGTAATAGGGGGCGAGCCTATTGCCATTAACCGGGCACAAATCGAGGCTCCAAGCTGCTACTGAGAAATTCCTAATGGAAAAACACAATAACACTTTGCCTGACCTAGGGATCGAACCCAGGACCCCATGCTCAGCAGTCGCGCTTGCGACCACTAGACCAACAAGGTATGATAAAAGAACAATAATTAGCTTCTGAAATATTAATTTAATCTGGAATATTCATGCTCGTATGGTGCAGTCTGTACTAACGAGGTTAACCGTCATCCATTAAAAGAGACTCCACGACTGACAATGCTAGGTACATATCCAGCGCACCCTAGGCATTTAGCCTCGCTATAGTCCGTAGGTGTTAGTCACCTCTACCGGGGTTGCGGTGCATGCTTTTGCGAATCCCGCGACCCCGGCCGAACGGTCAGGAGGAGGAACACCGTTGGTTTTTAGCCGATAAGAGTCCGGCAGACCCCCTTGCCGTCCCCGGGCGAGGGACATACGTGAAGATTATCCAACGATAAAAAAAAAGTACGTGTTAGTCACCTCCTGAGGTATGTGAGCGGCGGGGGAGATTACGCGCGGTAGACAAGACAAAGCAAACTGACAGAGTGTGTCTAATGTTTCACACCCCCTTCCTGCCGCCAACATACCTCAGGAGGTAACTAGCACCTACGCGCAGACTATAGCAAACTTGCTGACCACCACCCGTCACAACGCTAATCTTTTAATCACAGCATGATCTATTCTCATATATCTCGCGAAAGAAGAACGGTATTAGTTCCCACACAACACGTCTCAAATACACCTAACATCACGCCTGTATTCTCCGAAGGGTGGGGCAGAGCTGTATAGTAACACCCTCATTTCGCCGTTATATTTAAGTCCCATGTAATAGGGGGCGAGCCTATTGCCTAACTGGGCACAAATCCAAACACCGAGCTGCTACTGAGAAATTCCTGATGGAAAAACCCAATAACACTTTGCCTGACCTGGGGATCGAATCCAGGACCTCACAGTCAGCAGTCGCGCTTACCACCACTAGATCAACGAGGCAGTCTAAATAAATACCCCTGCAATTCCAAGTCAAGCCTTTTATAAAACACTATATAGCACAAAAAACTAACAAACAGAACGGGGTGTTCGGAAACATCTCCTCAAACTTTGTTAAGAAAAAAAATCCCGAAAATCCTTGATTAAGTAAAGGGACGATACATTTTGTAAATCTATTCACGCATTAAAAAGTTTGTTGCCGTTTTTTCCCTTCAACAATTCACTAACAAAGGACGTGATGGCTTGTTGCTGTGGACACACAGACATTGAGTTTGGCGAGCCAAGCTTGCAGTAAAAAGCAATTTACTATGATACTGAGGGCGACGGGTGCAACGAGTATTCCCAAGGAAGGTTGATGTCAGGCAGGCGGCCGGTCATAAAACAATAAGCCAAAACCTCTAACAACATGGATTTATGAAATATATGTTGTGGCAGGAAGAAGAAGAAGACTGAAGGCGACTTCTGACTTTTCAGATTCATGTGCGTTTTGTTTAATTATAACTTGCTTAAAAACGATGAAACCGGCATGCCTGAGAGCTATTTCTCGACAGCATGTGAAGCCAAGTCAGAGGCCCATGGGCGGCATAAACTCTAACACGAGGTTAGTCACTAACCACACGAAAAGAAGAATAATATTGTTTTTTTTTTTTTAGTTCTGTATTTTTTATTTTAGACTTTTTAGTGTCCCGGTCACTCTTATGAACAAAAGCTGTCCGACACAAACGTGGCCCATTTTTACGGTATCAAAAACTTCTTAAACCAATTTATTATTCCAAATTAAAGGATAATGCCCAAAAATTTATGGACCAAAAACCCGGAACCGATTAAAACGATTTATATTTGGCAAGGCAGAGTAAACATACTATATCCCAAATCCAATATTTGTTTTCGATTAAACAATCGCCAAGTACTAAAAAAATAGGAACAAATTGACTATAGTTTTATAAATTCATAATATTAAGAGCGGTATTGTGCGTAATATTGAGAGAGATTTGAGAGTCAAGTATACACGTCTACTGATTATATATATATTTTTTTTCTGTGTATGTACGTATGTCTATATATGTACGTATGTATGTACATATGTATGTACGTATATATGTATTCTCCATCTCTTTCACGTTATTCAACGCACTCTGCTATACTTATTGTTATATGCTGCTGGCCTGTTTGGTTTTAGTTTTATGCGAAACGAATTGCATACTTCCGACCTTTTATTATGGTCTACTTTCCTGTACATAAATTATTTTAATCGACTCAGGGATTTTTTGGGCATCCTCCTTTAAACATCAAAAATCTATATCTATAATATATAATAATATCTATCTAATAATAATATCTAATAATATCTAAGGACACTTGGGTTTTTAAGACGAATATAACGATACCTTAACTGTCGAAATCCATCCAGCCGTTTGAAAGATACGAGGTAATAAAGGAATTTACAAACATACATAAAAGATACGCGCGAAAAAAATAACCCTTCCTTCGTATTCGGGTAATAAAAAGTGCTCGCCAAACCAGCGGTCTGTATATCACAACCATTTTTGATCGGCCACAAACAAGAGGCAAGTACCCGGAAGGTTAGCATTCTGCCGGCGGACGCGAGTTAATACGAGTCTACTGCGGTTACTTCTAGGAACGAACAAGTTCTTAACGTGGTTGTGTCTGTTCTAAACGTTGTATAAATACTTTTTAAAAATAAACAGATTTTGAAATGATATTATTGTTTTTCTCATGAAGGGCTCGCGGCTAAATACCAACCGCACGGATCATTCGATTTGCGAGATTAAGAGGAAATGCGGTCGGCATTTAATCCATACAAACGTATTCCTCAGTTTCCTCCTTAGATTATGTCACTAGACCAAATATTTTTTACCATATGATATATATCTACCACCATTATGTCCCTATGTTTTGTTTTTATTAATAAATGAATTATTAACAGAGCAAGAAACGTTTAAATTTTACAAATATCGACCGACTTTACCACTGTTTTGAAACATCTGGCAAACTTTGACGAATATAAAGAATACAAGAAAAACATACAGACATAACCAAAGTCTTTCTTAAATTATTACAGAAAAAAATATTAAAATCGGTTCAGATTTGAAGAAGGAAACAGGGACATACGAAAGCACGATTTCACTAATATTGCAAAGGAGAAATCAAGCCGAGATGCAGGTGTCTCTTTCGCGCTCAATTGGGAAGGTTTGCGGGAGGGGTGGGACGGAAATGATCGCAAAAACCTATTCAAATTATTAATATTTTACAGCCCGCGTTTCCTCTTAAGCTGCAATTGCCGAGGTCGGACCGTGGTGGGTGACCGTTCGACACATATCGAGGCCCCGTCGTACCTCGGAGAGCACGTTAAATAGTCGGTCCCGGGTATCATACGAATACCTATGACAGTCGTTACGGGTAGTCAGAAACCTGAAAGTCTGACATCTGGTCTAACCTTAGGAGATTAGCATTCCCAACAAACATTTTAGTGTTTACGGCAGCCTTTTTTTAAGGCTCTTAGTATTATATATGGTATATAAGAACTCCGATAGCAACATTCGACTCTACAGTAGGGTTAGTTATAAATAATTAAACCTTCCAGAGGAATAACAGTAATAAAAAAAATATATAACTTAAGACGGTAGCATGGAGTTTATCGAAACCATTATATAACTTATTCTTATAGCTTTAAGAGGCACAAACCAATACAAGCAATTGTAAGGTGTCTACTAACACTTACTATCGGCTGATATTCTACTACTGAGGTAGTAAAATGTCTTGTAACACCTTTAGGCTTACCCTAATAGCTTCCAGAAGTATTAAACGCTGGGAGTGGTGGTCAGGTGTGTACTAACACTTACTATCGACTGGTATTCTTAAAAAGAGTTATTTAAATACTTTGTACCACCTTACAAGTTTTGTCGAGCCTTAAGAGTTAGTAACAAAGCTATAAGCATCTAAGAAGTGTTGATTATAAGTCCTATAGAGCTAGATTCTGCAAGAGTTAGAATCCACCTTTAAATCATTGCAGGCAACATAATGGAGTTTATCGGTCAACTATAAGTAATATTGTGGTTTTTATAAAAACTTGTATATAGCAGCAAACATTATGTGCATATTTTATAACTCTTCATTATCACTTTAAGTTGAGTAATAGGATTTAAGTCACTTAACCTAACCTAACTTCAAAAACTATAGTTTGTTACTTTTGCACCGCGGCGTTTATTTGAAAATATTTGATTGTTTCAAAATGAAACCATGGCTAGTTAAAAAATAAACGGGTGGAGTCAAAAGAAAGGCTTTGAGAGAGTATAAGAATATCATTAGATTATCGCAAATCCAATGCGACGAGCCTGCATCAGTTGAGGAAAAAAATTATGACACAATGACTAGAGAAGCATTGCATATGTGGAGAAAAAGTGTTTCCTTAATCAAAATCCAGAAAAAGGTATTGATGTTATCCCAATCCCAGGCAACAGTTCTGATATCCATAGAAGTACAAAATACAAATCCAGTGAACTCGATAACGATTCATATCAAGAGCAATCAAGTAAAATACAACAGGGTTCCGTATAACAGCAAATTATCTCTGATGTTGAATATACTCTAATCTGTGACGATCTGTTACCTCTCAGTAGTTCAAACAACTCGGATGACGAATAAGACAGTGAATATATGAAAAATATAAATTTTAAAAATGATTTATGAACATGGGCTCTACAAAAAAATATAAGCCAAGCCGCTTTAAAAGATTTGCTTTTAATTTTAAATAAGAGATTTACGGATATTTTACCGACCGATCCTCGAAAGATTTTACAAACGCCAACAGCAATTTGTCTTAAAACGATCGAAGGTGGTGAATATTGGCATCATGGGATTATTATGCCTTTATCAAATATACTTGGAAATTGTATACCGCTGCCAAACAACATTCTTCTGAATATAAATCTTGATGGCTTACCTATATTTAAAAGCTCTAAATATGAATTCTGGCCTATATTAGCTAACATTTATCAAGGTGAAACTAGTGATCAAGCAAGATTGTGGTGGTGGTGGTGGTGAAAGTAGCATATTACCATCAGCATCGAATGAAATTATATTATATCCTAAAGATGTAAAAAGTAAATTAGTTTGTATTAAAAAAAGTAATTTTCTGTACTTCTTACCTCTTTTACACACAGTTTGAAAATAAAAGATTGTTATTATAATTGTTTTTTATTTGACATATCTACTAGTAATATAATCAGTCAAAAAGTTATTTAATCAGTCAGTGGATGATTTCCAATACTTTGACACCAGCGCGAATGACTCAGTACAATAGCGCAAGATGGTCATGAACAAAATCAACATGTGTTCAATCATTCAACTATTCTTACTTACATTAAATTTTAATATTAGTATAGCCATAAAGGAACCATCATCCACTACTGTAACACTGGTGTTGATTAGTTGTGCTTTGATTATCCTGGACAATGTGATATTCATAGACGTTATCCATTCCAATAGAGGGTGCAGCTGTCATTTCGGAAGTAATATTATTGGATCCTAATGGAGCGGGCATTTCGACAAGAATATTATTAAATCCTGATGCAGCGGGATACACCTGTAAAAAAATATTTCAAAATATCATATCGGCCGCACGCAGCGGTGTAGCGGCGTGCTGGGCGCTGTCGATACATAGATAGGTATCTACCGGCCTCAATTATACATAATTCTTGGATTTTTTGTCATTCAGTCAGGCGTGCGATATGTAAAGGGTTTTGTTCAAACCATAACAGAACCCTAAAAATTATCAGCTTACAGCTCCGCGTAGAACTATTAAACAAGTTAAACCTATAAACCCTTTGTTTTTATTTACTTTTATAAACATTTTTTAGAACTTCTAGTGCCATGCAAGTGCATACTTTCAGTATTTAATCACTACGGGAGGAATAACAGAGCTATCAGGATCCTTAAGTAATTAGAACTAAGACGCCATTTAATAAAGATAATGTATGAAAATTGTGAAAGAAAAAACTTGTTGAAATGTTACATCAGTGCACTTATTTACTCACATTGTACATAATTTTCAATTAAAATGTCTAAAGGTGGTACCAGGAATTGATAAATACGATAAATTAAGAAAAAAAAAATTCGGCCAGTATTTTTTACATAATTTTATCATCAAAAGTAGTTTATTTTTAAGGCGTTTCAAAAATGAGATGAAAACTAGTATATACTGTTACCGTAAACTTACCGCCGCATGAGATTTAATACCTATAACACCCAGTAATCTTGACTTGACTTACCTTAATAAATTATTTTATTAAAATACAACACGCGTCACCACCATGAAATGAATGCCTGCTGAAAAATATTATCACTATTGACTTTAACAAGAACGTAAAAATATATGAAAACAGTTTAAATATTTTGCGCTTTCGGTGATACTTATTGCTACTAAATAAGTCCGATATATTCTTAAGTTATATATTGGTTACAAGAAGTAACCATGTGTAACCAAAAAAGTCATTAAAGTGGTTTCCATAACTTGTTTACTACTTTAGCTTGCAGTTATAACCTGTGTATAGCTTATAAAACACTTGAGGTGGTAATCACTGCTGCAGTAACACTGTTCTATCTCTTCTTAATCACTCATTTATCACTACTCTATAACCATTAAGTCACTTCAAGCTCTAAAATGAACAGGCCCAATCCAGGGTTATAAGAGAGATACAGCACGCTTTATCACCCAATTGTTAGTGCCTTTACAGAACCTTTGGTTCTTAAAATTCTCTTAAGCAGCTCATGTAGCACTTATTCTTATAACCAAAATGTTAGTTGGGATTACCCTGTAACTGGATTGAAGAGGTCTGATGACAGTCGCTTCGTATAAAATACTGGTATTCAGCCGCATCTGGTTAGACTGAAAGCTAACCCCAAGATAGTTGCGAAAAAGCCAGGCAGAAAAGAACATTATTGTTTTTCTAGTGTCTTGTTGGTCTAGTAGTGGCAAGCGTGACTACTGATCGTGACATCCTGGGTTCGATCCCCAGGTCGGACAAAAGTGTTATTGAGTATTTCGTTATGGAATTCCTCAGTAGCAGCCCGGTATTTGGATTTACGCTCGGTTGATTGCAATAGCCTCGCACACAATTTTTTTTTTAAATCTTTGCCCCTCTCTAGGATTTCTCCTGTATCGTGGGTGCGTTTACAGACATAAATTTTCACATGCACAAACGCCCAGACCCGGAACAACTATCTGTAGGCCATACAAATATTTGTTCCGTGCGGGAATCGAACCCACGACCCGTAGAGCAGAAGCCAATCGCCCAGCCACTGAACCAAACCTGTCGTCATAATCATATTACATGTGACTTAAATAATAACGACGAAATGAGGGTGTTACTATACACCTCTACCCAACCCTTCGGGGAATACAGGCGTGATATGTTATGTTATTATTGTTTTTCTCATGTTGAAAGGGCTTCATGATCTTGTAATGGATTCCAGGAACAAGTAAATATAAAAAGCGACTGAGTTAATGTCAAGAGGGTCTGACATTTTCCCTCAGACGACTTCTACAACACCCACGGTTTATTTACCTTGTTTTATCTTTCTTTACTAAGAGCTTTTATCATATATTTTATTTATTTATTTTTTATTTGTAGTACTCTCAAGATATCTTTATCTTATTTTACAATGATTTTTTAGCTAAGTTTTGATGACATTTAATTATGTCAATTGTTTTATATAGTTTAGCTTCCTTTTCACTTTTGTAAATGTGAGAACTTTGTGGACCTGCATCTATAAGTTTGTAAATGACTATTATTCATATAGTTTTTATTTTATTTGTTAATTTTTGTACTACATTACTCATTGGTCTATGGTCAGGACTCCTTTGTTCTCTCACTATCCTAAATCATTGTTCTCTGTAATTGTTAAAGATATTATTTTTAAAAGAGTAACCATGGAGTTTCTTGCCGGCTCTTCTCCATAGGAAACGACTAATTGGAACCGTGCATCTAAATTCGACTTTTCATAAGCACCTGTATTGGTTTATGTGAAATAAAAAAAATGATTTAATTTGATTTCAGCTACAGGGTATACTGAATACGCCTCAACTTGTGTAACAATAAAATCGTATTACACAGGACACAGCACCAACAAAACGCGTAGCGACGCACAGTGGGAAAAAATGACGTTTTTTGTTCAAAAATTTGCCTTCACCACAATTTTTGACGTATCGCTGCTATTTTTATTATACACTCCTAAGATAACACACTTTGGTGTGTCACTGCCACTTTTCCTTAAAAGTCAATGGACTTTATATTGTAATGCAATATAGAACAATCATTCGATCTGAATATACTTGAATTGATAGCCATACATCATAGTTGTTCACGCCATTCGATCCATAGACCATTTCATCTGTAAATTGTCCGCATCGATAAATCGTAGACGTTTCGTAGCACTTCGTAGCAAGCTACGTCGCTTCTACGTCGTAGCTATTGTTCAATGGGAACAATTCCTTCGTTTTATGATATCCTTGGCCTAATTCAATCGGAACATCACTGATAATAATTATTGTGTAAATCTGAAATCATACTCTGCTCTATTTTTTATTTGACGTCACTAGAATATATTATGAAAACAACAAAAAATTTATAGTGGAACATTAAAAAAAAAACAAAACAAAAATTACCTTTTTGGTCTAGTGGTGGCAAGCGCAACTGCTGATCGTGAGATCCTGTGTTTGATTCCCAGGTCAGGCAAAGTGCTATTGGGTTTTTCTGTGTGTAATCTCTCAGTAGCAGCCCAGAGTTTGGATTAGTACCCGGTTGATGGCAATAGACTCGCCTCTCTTACATGAGAATTAAACATAACGGACAAATGAGGGTGTTACTATAATAATAATCATTTTATTATCAGGCAACTGAGGCCCATAGAAAAAAAAAATACATAAAATAATCTTATACAATAATAAACTAATACATATTAAAAAACAAAAACCTTATTAACTAAACACGTAACGTTGTCGGCGGCGTCGTGTTTCGCTGCGTGGCGTCGCGTAACCGACCTCGGAAACGTCGATATACGACACCCTTCGGCCAAAAGTCCTCTTTCAAGAAGATCTGTAGATGGTGGGTTGGAACCCGTACCACAAATGACTTAAAGTTGATGTTGTGGCGCGATTCCAACCTTTCGACCCTCAGAGTCCAGTTGGTCTTCACTCTTAAACGACTCCCTCAATCTTCGTGGTGTGATGCAGACGCGAAATGTACAGCTGCATACTATACATACACCTCTGCCCAACCTTTCGTGAAATACAGACGTGATGTTATGTTTATTACAAAAAAAAAGTAAATATACTTAAAAATATTCAAATCAAGGAATTAAAGATTCTTTCATAACTTATTCATATCCTCAAGATATCACTGTTTAGGTAAATTTATGATAACTAATTTTTCGTCCATCTTTAACTTCCGGTTTTCTTTTTTTTATAATAAATTAAACGTCCCCCTCCATTTCGTACTGGAGTTTCCGTTTGCAATTTAAATTTTTATAAATTAATGATAATTTAGGCGAGTTCCTGATACCGCAAAGTATTCGATGCTGAAGAAGATATTCTCGATTTAATTTTGTTTTTTTTTTCCGAGATTATATTACTCGGATTATGTCGGTCAGATCATTTTATCAAAATATGAATTTAAGAGACAGGGAACGAGTGACTATCACAGATTGTCATCAGAAATTATTAATGAACTTCATGCAGGTAGCTTAGGTACTACCTTAATAAACTAACTTATAATATTTGTTTTTCAACCCTTAAAGCTCATTTACACGGTGCAAGTTTCTTAAAGCAAGTCTCATGATATCTTTGAATTTCTCTCCGACAAAAACAGAGATAGCATGAGACTTGCTTCAAGAAACTTGCACCGTATATATGAGCCTGTACTCATAGCACAAGCATAATCAAACCCATTGCTAGACACGACAATTAATTTCTGATCTACACATTAATTAGAAAAGTCGGAAGTGCAGGCCGGTTTTGAACTCAGACCATCCTGAGGGCTGCTCTATGTGGAAGAACGAGATATGGTGTTCCTCCAACGAAAAGGGAGGTTCCTCCTACCAGGCGGGTCTTATGCCTGGCGGGCTGCTGCCCAAAGGTTAGACTCATGTCTTCTGCGCGCCCCTCAAGGGGCGCGAGGAAACGGGGTCGGGGCGTGTGGGCCCACTTCCCGTGGTATCAGTCGCGGCCCGTTAATACGGGTCGGTCTTTGGGGCTGGTTTGTGAGACCATTGTGATTTTTACTAAGCCGCGGACCACATCCACGGCAACTGGTGAGTTTCTGTAAATTGGTGTTTCTATGGGGCGCCCTATGTGTTTCACGCCACCCGTGCGACCAGACCCCAGTCAGGTGAGACCCCCAGTTTCCTGGGGGAGGCCCGACGGAGGTCAATACTAGCAACAGGGTGGCGACTTTGGTTGGCGCCCGCCTATAGATGGTGATTGACCTACGATTACAACGCATTCAGAGCTAGCCGATTACGTTGCAATGCGTAGGACGTTATGAGTGTGTAGGGCGACTTGAGGTGTATGTACGTCGCCCTATGTAGACGCTATGTGTGTACGCTCACCTGCCCGTGCCGCGTACAGCGTGTCAATCCCACTTAGGTTATGTAGAGTGGTGGCTTGTATGTGCCGCGCATTGCAGCGCCTAGCTGTTAACTAGTAGCTACATGAGCGGTGGGTGCGTGTAAATGTCCAAAGGTTGATATTGGGAAGTGGTATATATACTATCTGCGTGTCAAATCTTGATATCGTGATGCAGGAATTATGACGTTTCATTTGACAGCTGTCATTGTTGTCGCTGTAGTCTGCTAGACAGTCGTTGTGTTGCGTAATTCTCATGTGGCGTGATAGATGCCGCCACAGTCTATTACCGTAGTTCATTCTGCCTATCTTTTACCCAATTGTGTTGGGGTCAGCTTCCAGTCTAACCAGAATTAACCCGGTTGCGGCTGAATACCAGTATTTTACACGGTGCGACTGCCACCAGACCTCCGCAACCCAGTTACTGAGCAAAACCGATATCCTAAAGTTAGACCAGTTGGCAAACTTTCGAGCTTCTGACTACCCGTAACGACTGTCATAGGTATTCGTATGACACCTGGGACCGACGGTTTAACGTGCTCTGCGAGGCACAGAGGGGTCTCGATGTGCAACGATTGGTCACCCATCCACAAAATGACTGCGGCAAGCGTTGTTTAAGCTACAAGCCCCTCGAGTCTATTACTGCAGTTTTCATATATAAATAGAGATACATTTTTTTTTTATTCGCTAGGTACCTACTACTATTCCCACTCTCACAATTTGTCATTTTCTTCACCCAGCAAGTTCTCGTCGACATTCAGAACAAACACAGTGCCTGTTCCTAATAGAATTTGTAATGTAACAGCAAATACGCACGTGATTACTTTGTATAATAGGCTCATTGAAGCAGAGTGACCTACGTCGTGTCGTAGCTATACTACACGACTATTATATTAGAGGGGTCGCTAAGTTGTAGATTAGAGATGTACAGACAGGACAAGTTTATATATGTAATCCGCCCGCCCTCACCCGGCCAGCGTGGTGGACTAAGGCCTAAACCCTTCTCATTCTGAGAAGTCCATGCCCTGCAATGGAACAGTAATGGGCTGATTATGTATAGGTATGTACCTATGTAGATAAGTCATGAGGATGATCACATAACTCGCTGTATCATGAATAAGTCTAGGAGATATGAACTCAGGCTATAATTATTGCCTGGCGGATGGTGGAGGGGGGGGGGGGGGGGGGGGCAGATGCGTGAGCGAATCCCGCACTCCGGCTGATGGTACAGTCTTTTTTTCCATAGTTACGAATATCTGTAAACTATCTTGACATGTTTTTAATGCAATTCGTCATTTATAATTATTAAAAGACATTATATTAACAATTTCACATGCTAAATAACATTTTTTAAGCGGAACTAGTAATTATATTTTCTCAGCACATTTAAAAAAATTACATTATAGAGTACTACTAAGATTATTTACTAGATAAGTCAACTAAGAAAGAATGGACTTTAGTAGGATGACCGTGGTGGTTTTAGTCGGTAAGAGTCCGACATAACCCTCCGCCTTCTCTATGGTGAAGAAAGAAGGAGAGGAATTCCGCACGTTAAAAAAATAAGGGGAGATTATTTCCCAGCAGTGGGATATTGTAGGCTGATGTTAACAATGTATCGTGATTCAGGGAACGAACCATACGCTTGCTCAGGAGAGTTAATTTTTTTCTCGACGCCAGGCTCTTCAACCAAAAAAAAAACCAGCTTTATTGAACAAATTCAACGTAAAACATATAAAATAATGGAATCAACCGTTACTTTGCGGAAATCCTTGACATACAAATATACAATGACAATATTTAGTGTTAATTCCGCTAAACTAGTTGATCAAGCTTGGATGCAGTATACATATAATATATGCACCGTCCTCCCGCTCACAAATAAGAATGCGCAGAAGGTGCTATAATGGACCTACTTATGCAAAAAGGAACCAATCCACACACATGCCAAAATCGAATTAAGTGTGTAGAAAGCTTTAGAAATCCACCTTCTATCGACCCTGTAAGCATCAAAATGATCTTAACTTTGACAGAATATGTGCCAAAGTTGTCAGATCATTTTGATCTTTACAGGGTCGACAGAAGGTGCATTTTGAAAGCTTTCTTCATACTTAGCTCGATTTTGGCATGTGTGTGGATTGGTTCCTTTTTGCATAAGTAGGTCCTATTAAAATATACACACAACACATCAACACACATACATACATCAACGAGTAAACTTTACGCCAACTCCATCATCTTCTTCTCTTCTTTTCGTGTGGTTAGTGACTAACCTGGTGTCAGAGTTTATGCCACCCATGGGCTTCTGACTTGGCTTCACATGCCGTCGAGAAATATCTCTCATGCATGCCGATTTCCTTACGATGTTTTCCTTCACCGTTTTTAAGCAAGTGATAATTATACAATACGCACACGAATCCGACATGTCAGAGGTGCGTGCCTTGGGTTGGAACTCAAGACGTATGACTCGGCAGTCCAACGGTCACACCACTTGGCTGTCACTGCTATTACTCCATCATTACTAAAAACTTTTTAATATTATTATTTTTTTACTATTCAGCCATGATCATTTCACTGCAGGGCAAAGACCTCCCTACCCTTCTTCCACAATTTTGATATTTAATCTACAAATTTATTAACACAAAATCTGACATAATCTATCAAACAAACGTCCTATCTTTACATATTTACCTTATAATCTATGACCCATCAGTGTCTACGGCGCGATACGCCGCAAGGACAAAAGACGCCGCTGGACTGTAAACTAGATAGCCCTTAAATTAATTAATGGTGGCCTGATAATCTTTTGTGCCATTAGAAATAAAGGGACAGATACGTATCACTTTATATGTATGGTGTTTTCCATTGTGAATGTTAAAAGGGTTCTAAATGGCAAGATATTCGTGGTAATAGCGAAGGGTGTTGGTCTATGGTTTCGAGTTTTACTTTTAGTAAGAATTTTATTGCTATGAGTGTCGTTACTATGGAAATGTTAATTTGTGGATTATAATTAGTTATGAGAGCATTCTATTTTTGAATAATAATTATGTGAATTATTTTAGTTAAATCTCTTTGAATCCTTCAATCAACTCAGCAATTTTTAGGGTTCCATGCCGCAAAAGGAAAAAAAGGAACTCTTATAAGATCATTTCGTTGTCCGTCTGTCTGTCTGTCTGTCTGTATGTCTGTCTGTTAAGACCCTTTTTCTCAGGAACTCGTGGAGATATTAAGTGGAAATTTATATCAAATACGCAGGTTTGCAATTTCTTGGAGTTGTGAAAAAATCAAACTTCTAAGACAATGCAATCAAAAGATACGGCCATTTATGCTGCATATTTTGACACTCACGAGGGAATCAAAACCTAAAGGTTACTTCCCGTTGACCTAGTATCATGAAATTTGGCAAGAAGCAATGTCTTATAGCACAAGCAAAAGGAAAAATCCAAAAACCGTAAATATGTAGTAACATCACAAAAAAAACGTTTGTACGGAACCCTCGGTGCGCGAGTCCGACTCGCTCATGGTTGGTTTTTGTTTTAATTTACACTAAAGAAGATTTTAATTTTTCTCCTAAATGGGAATAAAGATGCATCCCACGTCTTTATTCCCATTTAAGGAAAAAAAAAAATCTTCCTTACGCTTACCCTCCAAAATGTGGTTTCTATACAAAACAACCTTTTACGGTCACAAAATGATTGTTGACTATAATTTTTAACCTTCAACCCATGTTCAGTACACCGTGAACACCGAAAAAAAAAGAAAAAACAATATTACGTAAAAATTCTAACGTACCTACAGGTATTTTTCCCGTCGAATGAGCACTTTGAACATTCTATATCAAAAACAAAGCGGCAAGTTACAACAACTAAATAAAAAAATATTTTATTATAAGAGGAGAGGTCCAATACTGGAATTTAGTATTTTTATTACGCTTCTGCTAATACAACATATATACTAAAATTATTACGAGCGGTACCTATTGTTATTTTTATGGTCGCACCGAGTCCCATAAAAGTAGCCCCAAAGTGAAATTTGTGTTGGTTGCAGGATTTCTACGGTAAAGTGATTCTTAGTTAAAATTTATTTTATTTGTTCAAACAATAAAATGAGCTAAATAACAACCGCGCCGATCGTAAGATATGCGAGGTTAAGCTGCGCTTGCCGCGGTCAGTCCGTGGATGGGTGACCATTTGTTACACATCGAGACCCATCCGTGCCTCGGAGAGCACGTTAAACCGTCGGTCCCGGGTGTCATACGAATACCTATGACAGTCGTTACGGGTAGTCAGAAGCCCGAAAGTCTGACAAACGGTTTAACCTTAGGATATCGGCATTGCCCAGTTACTGGGTTGCGGAGGTCTGATGGCAGTCGCTCCGTGTGAAATACTGGTATTCAGCCGCATCTGGTTAGACTGGAAGCTGACCCCAAGATAATTGGGAAAAGGCTAAGAGGAAACAATAAAATGAGCGCTAAATTAGTGTAAAGGTTTGCAAGCCTGTACGTCGAACAAAAGGTTTTTACGGGACTTATGGGATTCGCATTTCACTCGTATAAAATGAGCATTTTATTTGAACATGCATACGCATGCTTTTATCTTTTGACATCGTTTCAGCTTTCGCATGCATCAGCACGCTTACGCATACATCATTGAAATATTTTACAGGTGATACAGGTAAATATGTCTAAAACCGTCCGATTTTTGCGAATTGATGCTGATTTAAGAATTAAATTGAATATTAAAAATTCTATCTTCGTGTCTATTTCTATCGAACAGTCTAATTATGATCAAATTAAGTTTTTGAACAGCTAAATGAAGTTCTAGATTATTATGTAAGTAATTTAATAAAATTGCTAGACTTTGTTAAGTTAGATTCTAATTTAAAACTTTAATTATTTATTTTACATGCACAATTTATAGTCATTTAAACCATTTATTTTTGTCACACATACACAAGTTACATAATATACATGCACCATTAAAAGACCAGAATGTGTAACAAGGGGTCTATCTCAGTATTTACTGTACTAGTGCACAGCACTGATTTTCAGCTGGCCCCTGACATTTAAAATAACATATTAAATTATACGCGCTCGCGATAATCAAAAAAATAAATTAAATAATCTAAAAAACTAAACATAATTAAATTAAACTTTTAAATAAACAAAACAAAATAAAACTAAAAACAACCTATTAATAAAATGGAAAATGGCTGACACTAAAGAACTGACACAGTCATTATCATTATACCAATCTGCTACAGTGGCTTTTGTAATTTTAATAGTTCTCTAGTCACCTATTTTAAGTGAGAAGTAAAGTCATACCTTAAAAAAATAATAAGTTAAATGATTTTATCGTCCACTACTCCTACACTATCAGGATTTGAGGATTGAAGACTGAAATTATTATATTGTTGTATTGTCATGGGAATTGAATTTGTGTGCGAAGTTTCAGGATAACCGGTTAAGCAGATATAGTTGAAAAATCTGTCGCAAGATTTGAATCAAACAAATATACGAAGTGAAGCTATTTAAAATAACGTAACATCACTCCTTGCATTCCCCGAAGGGTACGGCAGAGGTGTTTTTAGTACTCCCTCGTTTCGCCAGTTATGTTTAAGAGCCCATATAATAGGGGGCGAGCTTATTGCTATTAACCGGGCGCAAATCCAGACTCCGGGCTTCTACTGAGGGAATTCTACTCGGAAAAACCCGATAACACTTTGCCTGACCCGGGGCTCGAATCCGAAAACTCAGGATCAGCAATCGCGCTTGCCACCACTAGACCAACGAGGCAGTTTCTTTTTTTACACCAAAGTTTTTTCTATGGCATAGGTACATGATTACCTAAACCACCCAAATAAGAAACTATTCATTACAAATAGTCTAAGATCCCAGTATAGAACGACCTTCACCGAGCTGGTTAATGGGTGAAAAGTATTTTACATACATACATAAACTCACGCCTTTTTCCCATGGGGGTAGACAGAAACTATAGAACGCCACATGCTACGACTCTTACATACCCCTTTCGCTTCATCCACATTCATACATCTTGTCATACACGCACGCCGGTTGAGAGTACTACGCACCTGACCTTTGTGAAGAACATCACCAATAACATCGATGTATGTCCTTCTAGGACGTCCTCTACCGGCGTTCCCATTAACATCCGCCTTATAAGTATTTTATATCAAATTAAATATGTCAATAAGTATACCTATTGCAAATGGGTTGACTAAAAAATGCTGTTTTTATACCGGCCTAGCCAAGAGTAGTGACGGCAAAAAATAGTCAACCTAACGTTTGCATATTCATACTTTCGATTGGTATGGAATTTGTCTATTAACCAAACCAGAGAAATGTTTAAATAAAAATTTATCTTTAAATTGTTAATTAATCATAATTATTCTGGACTGAAATTTTTAGTCAACCCATTTACAATATATTTATTGACATATTTAATTTAATATAATCACTTTTAAACAAAAATAAAACAGACTTCAAATGGTCTATCTCCGAAGTTCTTTATCAAATCTTCACCAAATTTAAATGGGACCACTGCGAAAGAATACTCTTTCAAACAAAAAAAGAATCATTAAAATCGGTTCACAATTAGCAAAGATATCGCGGAACAAACTTACAAAAAAAAATATACAGTCGAATTGATAACCGCCTCCTTTTTGGAAGTCGGTTAATAAAATAATTTTCATCCATTAACCAGCTCGGTGAGGGTCGTTATATACTAGGATCTTATACTAAAATAATAAGACAGTACCTACTAGTCACATCAGTCAACAATAAAGTACACACTCATATAACATCCCAAACGCATATTGGATCGGAATTAGGAACCCATTAGAGCTGAAACCTGTACGAACCGGTTATTTCCGAGTAAATCCGGATATCGGCGAGTTCCGTTTGAGCTTTCCCCGAGTATTCTCTGCGGTTGGGGAACGTTTGTTAACTACCTATATATTATTGAGGTTCAACGAGTGGGATTTATTCTATAATTTACTAGCTATGTCCACACGGCTCCGCCCGTAGCCTATGTTACTCAGTGAAAATGTAGCTTTCTAACTGCAAAAGATTTTTTGAAATCGGTCCAGTAGTTTTTAAGTTTATTCGTTACATACAAAAATACAAATCTTTCCTCTTTATAATATTAGTATAGATATAGAAGTATAGATTTATAATGCATCGTTGGTCTGGTGGTGGCAAGCGCGACTGCTAATCTTGAGGTCCTGGGTTCGATCCCCATGTCGGGCAAAGTGTTATTTGGTTTTTCCGTGTGGATTTCCTCAGTAGCAGCCTGGAGTTTGGATTTTTGCCCGGTTGATGGCAATAGGCTTGCCCCCTAATACATGGGATTTAATCCAGGCGTAATGTTATATTATGTTATGTTGAAAGACAATATTTAAAAAAATAACAGTATCCGCGGACGTGATTCACATATCCAACGTAGCCTTGACATGGATATACTTTTTTATTTACACAGAATATTTCCTTTTTCCATCTTTACGTGTACATCTTTGTACCTATTATATAGGAAGACAAAGCGGTCCGAACACGGAAAGGCGCATCCGAGAAAAGAATGTAATGCTATTACCGTCAGCCATTTTGTTAATGCAGATGCATACACTCCCTTATGAAAGCGTATGTACTCGAGCTGCGTGTTGCGGTGTAAGTCAGAAAATCGGATGTTTGTGTTTTTTCTAAATGTTTTGTAAAAGGTGAGGTGTTCTAATTTTTTTGCGCTGATGGTGTTTGAGGAGATATTGGACTGTCGTGATTTGCTTATATTTTCCAAAGCAGAGACGTTTATATAGCACATCCAGGACGTGGCGCTTATAAGCACTAGACTAATGAGTAGCTCAAATAAAAGTGACTTCTAATCTTTATTGTATTCACAAAACCGTATGTAAGTACCTTTTGTGATCATAAAAAGGTACCTTATACATTTTAATTCTTTTTGCTACAGTTAATTCTAATATAGTAAGCCATTTTGGTTAATGCGGAGTTATTGCGTCTGACTTAGGAATAATGGGACTCGTGGTCATGCTTAAATGAGAATGAGATGTTAATGTACGTTTTTTGTTAGTTTATTTTTGGTTTGGTACAAATCAATGTTCGCAGACGCCAGTAAATATTATTTATAATTATACTTTTTAGTCATAATGTAAAGAAACACCTTTAAGTGGCGGTATATACCAATGATAAAATATGCCAAACAAAATATAAAATACTTGAGGGAAAAAAAACAACATCACTCCTAATAGCCTGTTCAGATGACGCGGTTTACGCGCGAGTCGAGTCACGCATAACCAATCGGTGGACGGATTGTATGAATTACAATCACGCGATTGGCTACGCGCGACTCGACTCGCGCGTAAAACGCGTCATCTGAACAGGCTATAAGTCTGTGATACTTCCTCGCTGTCTTTGGTTGGCCGATTGTGGGAGTTGACTCCAAAGAGGATTTTCGTTACAGGCACCCCTCACGTCACCGTCTGTGATCCCCAAAGAGACTAAAGAGATAAAAATGTACTTTCACACAGGCAAATGAAATTAAATTTAACTGTAGTTACTCGAAAGTTCGCCAATGATGGTAAAAGGTCCCACGTCATAGTGGCGACCCTTTTGCTTTTCACTGGACTTAATTTCAAGCCAGGGTTACCACTGAGCTTGTTAACCCACAAACACTGCCAGACCTTAGTATCAGAGGCAGCAACTCGCAGGGCAGTCGTGACGTAGACCAGAAAAATATGTCATTTTCTTAGTTCCTGAAAATAGATGAGATTTTTCTCGAATTGAAAAAAACTGTACCATTGTTCTAGTGGTGGCAAGCGCGACTGCTGATCGTGAGGTCCTGGATTCGATGCACAGGACGGGCAAAGTGGTATTGGGTTTTTTCCGTGTGGAATTACTCAGCAACCCGGAGTTTGATTTGTGCCCGGTTAATGGCAATAGGCTCATTCCCTTGTAAATGGGACTTAAACATAACGGCGAAATGAGGGTTTTACTAAACACATCTGCCCAAACCTTCGGGGAATACAGGCGTGTTATGTATGTTATGAAAAAAAAAGCTGGTAACTTTAAAACTTCCCAAATTCCGCAATCACGACAACAGCGGATGAAATAAAAAGCTTTCGAATTAATTCCTATGGTTCCCTGAATAATGTATGACGGATTACATTATCGCACTAGCTGTTTACCCAGTGTTCGCCCGGGTGCATTGCACTCAGGGATTGTCAAGCCTTTGATGGTGCACGTGGGGTTTTAATGAACTTCATTTTCATTTTGTTGAGAGATAGAGTGAATTAGGTGGAAAAAGTTATGCTGGAATTTTTGTGAGACTAGGTTTTATTAATACGTTTTGGGTCAGCGTGTGGTAGAAAGCTGAAAAGCTATTTTTCATTCGTACTTTTCGAGAATACGTTTTTTTTAACAAAGAGTTTTTTTATGCGAATTTTACTTCTTTTCTACCGTAAAAAAATCCCTATGTCTATCTCTACCACACAATCTAAAAAGAAGGCAATTTATCTCTGAGAAAGTAAAAAATAATCTATGACAAACAATCAATTCACTGCGTCTAGGTAAACTGAAAAACACGATACAAATCAAATCAAATCAAAAAAAATTATTTCACATAAACCAATACAGGTGCTTATGAAACGTCGAATTTAGGTGCACGGTTCCAATTAGTTGTTTCCTATGGAGAAGAGCCGGCAAGAAACTCCATGGTTACTCTTTTAAAAATAATACCTTTAACAATTTCAGTGGATACAGTACAATGAATTAGGATAGTGAGAGAACAATGAGGTCCTGACCACAGACCAATGAGTAATATAGTACTAAAAGACTTGAGTACAAAAACTAACAAACAAAAATAAAATTTAAAAAAAAGTAATATGAATAATATTGTAGTAATTTACAAATTTATAGATGCAGGTCCACAAAGTTCTCACATTTACAAAAGTGAAAAGGAAGCTAAACTATATAAAACAATTGACATAATTAAATGTCATCATACGTAAGTAATACCGTACGCAAAACATTTGCCTCACAGCCTCGCAAACATTTCAAGCGGTTCAAATATTATTTGATATTATACATATATGTAGTGTAAATGTTTAGTTCAATCGCAAAATAGTGAGTCTCCTATTACCTGGAACCAATACAATACACACCTGAAAAATGAAATTAGTTATGAAAATTATTAAGAGGAAATGCGGTCGGCATTTAGTCCATACAAACGTATTCCTCGGTTTCCTCCTTGGATAATGTCACTAGAGCATATATTTTTTACCATATGATATATATCTACAACCCCTATGTCCCTAAGTTTTGTTTTTGTCAATAAATTAATTATTAAAAGAACTAGAAACGTTTAAATTTTTCAAAAATTGACCGGTTTTACCACCGTTTTCAGACATCTGGCAAACAAATTTGACGAATATCAAAAATAAAAGAAAAACATACAGACATAACCAACGTCTTTCTTAAATTATTACAGAAAAAAAACGGTCCAGATTTGAAGAAGGAAGCAGGGAAATACGTAAGTACGATTTCGCTAATATTGCACAGGAGAAATCAGTCCGAGATGCAGGTGTCTCTTTCGCGCTCAATTGGGAAGGTTTGCGGGAGGGGTGGGACGGAAATAGATCGCAAAAATCTATTCAAATTATTAATATTTTGCAAACCGCGTTTCCTCTTAACGTTGGCTCTCTGTAATGTTACGTATTGTATAAAAGACTAATGAAAAATTATTAATAGGTACCTACCTACCATCGTCTTAAAACAAGGACAGGCATTTTCTAAGAACAAATAAAAGATTCTATATAAAAGGAAACCCCATAAAATAATCACAAAGGTAAGCTTTTTTATACGGAAATAATGAAAAAAGAATCACTCATTTAAACCTTACGGCCATATTTTAATCAGAATTCGACAAAGAACTTACAAAATTCATTAACTTATTCACCTGTACACCCTATCTTCACCTTTATCAGTTACAGAATAAGAACTACATTCAAATACAAAAAATTGCAACCCTTTGCTTATGTCTATACATACTAATTTCAGCTTTATGTGAGAATAAATAAGAATAAAATTTGAATGTCGAAGTTTAACCCTTTACTGTTTACGGCCTTTTTTCGAAAAACAATAGATCTAAGCTGGTATCGAGTTGAGTTTTATTCGGTCGTTCGGACCTTTAATAATTGATTAACTTTGAAGCCAGAATCCGTAGTTGGTCGCGTTAGAATTTCACAAGGAAACCAATAAAATTTATCTTGAGCTAAAGTTTTAGAGTTTTCAGGTAATAATTGATACTATGGACCGCCGTAAACCGATCTTAACTGGCGGACGTATCCGGACCGATCAAGTGTCCGGGAAGATTTCTAATGGTACGAATACACCAAGCCACGTAATGGTGCGTCCAGACCTGACGAACGCGCCGCGAACGCGCCGCTCGCGCGCAGCGCGCGAGCAGTTCGCGAGCTGCGCGCAAGCGGCGCGCGGTGCTTTGTACGAACATAAAATGCACGCGCGCAGCTCGCGAGCGGCTCGCGAATGGCTCACGCGCTGCGCGCGAGCGGCGCATTCGCGGCGCGTTCGTCAGGTCTGGACGCACCATCACGCAAACGAAAATACGTAATTTTTTTTAATTTGACCAAAATTTGTATAGAACGAATCCCGTTTCATTCGTTCGTTAATTTAGCGTGTATGTACCATAAGGAATGATTTCAACCAAACGGCTCGCATCGCATCGGATCGGAAAGGATACGAACGGATGCGGCGACAGCCGAACGCGTCCGTCAGGATATCGACGCATACAATCGGCTTCGTACAGTCGCTTGCGAACGTATCCGTTTCTGCGCCTAGTCAAATGGTTTCATTCCTACCGTGTTGGCATGTTCTAATTTTTCAAAATAGTTGAAGTTGACGTTGTACTGTTGGCTATTGCATTAGAATAAGAAGAAAATAATCATAAAACACAGAAAAGCAAAAGAAAAACCGGCCAGGGCTTTAAGCGCACACGACGACAGCCGAAAGGATCCGATCGGATACGACGACAGGCGTACGGAGCCGTTCGCGCGGCGCAGGATAGTTTCAGCTACGATCGCGTGTCGCGGAAGACGCCCGCGGTCAAGCTGCTGTGCGTGGCTTGGTAATATAGTCTTTAAATACCGTGTACACGATTTAATATTGTTTAAATATTGTAAAATCCGTCCCGATCCGATGCGATGCGAGCCGTTTGGTGGAAATCATTCTTAAGACGATATAAAGTGTGTTTGAAATGAATCACCGTTTGAACGAGCCGTTTGAACCGGTCTCACATGTAGGTACTCAATTTAAGTTAGCAATTGGTTTCATTTGAGTAGCTTCTCTTGAGAAAGGCCTCAGACTTTAGGCTACTGTGTTCGAGACTTATGTGTGTGTGTGTGTGACCAAGACATTTTTTTTGTAAACAATTTTGCTCCATACTTGGATTTCTCCTGTATCGTGGGTGCGTTTAAGATACAAATGCACAAACGCGGAACAACTATTTGTAGGCCATACAAATATTTGGTCCGTGCAGAAATCGAACCCACAGTCCGTAGCGCAGAAGCCAATGCATGAAGATATGAGACCGCAAAACTAAACTCAGTACCGTAAAACCTTACAACTTTGCCTATTGATCTAACTTTGCCCAACAGGGTATTTTTTACAGAAATTTCTACCACAGATTAAATATTATACACGCAACTACAAAATATTTCCAAATTACTCAATTTTGTGAAAAATTCCCTGCTGGGCAAAGTTAGATCAATAGGCAAATTTGTAAGGTTTTACGGTACGAAAAAAGTGGTCTCACAGTCTCCGCTCTCTCGCATCTCAGTCTCCTCGGTTGAGCTGTAAACCGCCATCTTAGGCGAAACACACTGCCCCGCGCTACCCTGCGGGGTGCGTGACGACGGAGCCACAACACTGCGCGTTTTCTGTGTGTTGCACTAACACAGATACTTGCAAACAACGTAAGAACACGCACTCCCGCGCTACGCTGCGTGATGCGGTGCAGTGTGCGAATCGCCTTTACAAAAAAAAAAAAACAAACAAAAACTCCATCTCATTCCCTAAACCATGAAATCGGAGCGGATTTCAAGCACACAAATACCTTTTAAGAAGGGATTTTTGTAAACTTGATCTCTGAAGGGAAGGGACCAAATGTGTTGTCACAGTAACGCACCAATGAGTTTGTGGATCACCTACCCTCCAAATAGGGTATAAGATTACATACGAGGGAGGATTAACTATAATGCGATTGAGAAACAGTAGCTTAGCAGAGAAAAATGTGATTAAATTATTGACTTAAGAATCTTAAGGATGATTTCCACCAAACACCTCGCATCGGATCGGATCGGAACGGATTTTACAGTATTTAAACGATATTAAATCGTGCACACAGTATTTAAAGTCTATATTACCAAGCCGCGCACAGCAGCTTGGCCGCGGGCGTCTTCCACGACACGCGATCGTAGCCGATAGTATGCTGCGACGCGCGATCGGCTCCGTTCACCTATCATCGTATCCGATCAGATCCTTTCAAAAATTAGTATACGTCAACAAGGTAGGAATGAAACTATTTGACTAGGCGGATACGTTTGGAAGCGACGGTACGGAGCCGATCGTATGCGTCGACATCCTGCCGGATGCGATCGGCTGACGCCGCATCCGTTCGTATCCTTTCCGATCCGATCAGAGTCGTTTGGTAGAAATCATCCTTTATTGTTTAGTGGTAGTGAGAGAGTGGTGTGAGAGTTGAGACGAAATAATTTGTCAAGTTACACAACATAACAAGACGCCTGTATTCTTCGAAAGGTTGGGCAGAGGTGTATACCTATAGTAACACCTTCATTTCACCGTTAAGTTTAAGTCCCACGTAATAGGGGGCGAGCCTATTGCCATCAACCGGGCACAAATCCAAACTCAGAGCTGCTACTGAGGAATTCCACATGAAAAAACTCAGTAGTACTGCCGGACCTGGGGATTGGACCCAGCACCCAGATTTATGCCCGGTTAATGGCAATAGGCTCGCTCCCTATTACATGGGACTCAAATATAACTGGCGAAACGAGGGTGTTACTAAAACACCTCTGACGATCCCTCCGGGGAATACAAGGCGTGATGTTATGTTTATTAAACACCAACGCAATAACAACGTCGACTGTTGAACTAGTATATAAGTAAATATCCATCCATTCATCAATCTGTTGACCTCACAATGATTGACGTCATGTTCAAGATTGACAGTTAATAATGAGCACATTACATTAGCAATTAACACGCGATCCACACGAGGTCGTGACGTCATCAGTCATGAATATAATTATATCAGGTACGAGTAAGCATTGATAGCCTAACGTTTGTATAAAAGAGATACAACATAATCTTATAGGGGTGAATCTATCATTGCAGTTATAGCTAATATCGGTATGTCAGGATAGGGAGCATGGTAAATAAAGTAAATTAAACCAACATAGACTCTCCACCACTGAGAGTACTTTTAATTGGGTTAGTGATTAGCTACAGAAGCTAGTTCACAATATAATAATTTAAACAAGATCAGAAAATAAGGACAAGCAAATCAGATATAAAGGGTCAGACTTCTTCGGCGGTTCGACATGGAATCCTGTGCTCTGTCGAATGACCAGTATTTTTATAACTTCGGGTAGGTACGTTGATTAATCTTGACGATTACCCTCCTTTATCAACATTGTCTAGTGTTACCAGTTACCGATAATATTTGAACAATTGCCTTCCATGCAGGACGGTCTGAAATCGAACCCAGCCCGTACCTCTGACTTTTCGAATTCATGAGCCGATCAGAATTTGATTATCCCTTGGGTTAACTTAGAAGGAAAAACATGGAAACCTGAGATGGCTTCATAAAGTTCTCAATGGTGTGTGTAGTCTGTCAACCCGCCCTAGGCCAGCGTGGTGGACAACGGCCTAAACCCTTCTCTTTCCGAGAAGAGGCCCTTGCCCAGCAGTGGGACAGTAATGGGCTTATTATGGTATGAGCAACCTTTGGGAAGTCGTGGGCTAGGCATCGTGGCATTGGGACGTTCGCGTTGGTGAAGACATGGGCCTACGCGATTTAGATCACCCACAACGCAAGATTTACATGTCTGTGGCATTGGGGTGGGCCTTGGGCTAAATGAAGAATAAGCCTTTTTGGCCTATCAGCCAAAAAATACAAAACATAACATCACGCCTGTCTTACCCAAATGGTTGGACAGAGGTGTATAGTAACACCCTCATTTCACCGTTATGCTTAAGTCCAATGTAATAGATAGAGGGTGAGCCTATTGCCACCAACCGGACACAAATCCAAACTCCGGGCTAAAAACAAAGCATTTCACAAGGAAAAACCTAATAACACTGCCCGACCTGGGGATCGAACCCAGAACCTCACGAACAGCAGTTGAAAATACAAAAAAAAACATTTTTTATAATAGTACAGTCATTATGATATAAGTGTGCTAAGTTGGTCATTACGGTCGAGGCGGTATAGTGCGCGCGAGCTGTAGGCGAGTGCGATAGGTGAGCCGAGAGTGTAATGATCAATGCACACGCGTTTCATACGACTTTTTTCAACACACTTGCGAGGAAAATAACAGGCTTTATTTAAGTCTTTAATACAAAAGTACAAAATAAACTGAAAAAATATGACAGTACCAAATGTGACTACAATGCTGCGGGGTGACGCGATTGTCGGCCATCGTCACACATTAAACAATATGATTTTTGTGTCACCTACATTAATTAATGTTAATTTGCTGACAAAAATAAATAATTTAATGATAATTATGAAATGTTTGTGTTATTTTAATTAACAGTTTATTTATTTTATGTTCATAATAAAAAAGTTTACTATTTTTAGGCGTAAAAAGGGTTTGCTAAAATAAAATAAAAAATGTAAAGTGAAATTCGTAGACATAATCATTAATCTGTGGTATATTTTACCGGACTAGTCCGTAATAAGCTACATTACGAACCTCCAAGCACAATAAGAGCCACTTTACGAGCAAGTGTGTTGCAAATACTTTTATTATGTATCAAACAAGTTACATCGATGGCGCGCGATTTTATTATGTTCCGCAGGCCGGATCCAAAGCCTTGGCGGGCCGCATCCGGCCCGCAGCCGGGCGTTGCCCGTATACGTACGATATACGCCATAAATATAATATCTGTCAAAAATAACTTTATGCTCATTTTCTTAAGGGTTACATACAACTTCGTATTTTTGCAGGCATAAAAAGGCAACCTCGTGTCGTTCTGATTGACATCTGAAAGACACGATTTTCTCTTGAAAAGATTTTTCGTACTTTTCAGTTCTATCATAGTACACGTACTAGCGACCCGCTCTGACTTCGTATGGGTAACATAAGGTAATATATTGAGGTTTTTAGGCCTATCCGCACATCAGTGCTGACAGGTGACGATCAGTGACGTGAACGTCAGTATCAGTGAAAAATGATATTGTTCCATACATTTTGTACGATGCTATTCGTACTTGTCAGTGTCAATGACGCTCAGTGATGTCGACATTACTCCGACGCTCGCCGTGATCCGACGCGGATTTCTAGCTGAGAATATTTTCACTGAGTGCACGGACGATTTCAAGATGGTTGACGGGATATCAAGACTACAAGTATCATAACTAACTAGCAATCACGGAACGCCTTAGCGTCATCACTGACGAGTGCTAATAGCGCGTTATGGTACTGGACGGTACGGCAATGATCGTCACGTGTCGGCACTGATGTGAGTGGACAGGCCTTTTTTCATCAGTTTTTGAAAATTCTATTTCGACGAGTATTTTTAAAGCAAGCCTATATTTAGAAACATAAAATAACTACTATTTTATCAACTCTTTTACCTGCAGTTGACACAAGATATAATACAAACATTTTTCAGGCTCACACTATATTTTTAAACAGGTTTTGAACGTTAGTGACGTTTAGCCGCGTAGGTGCCTAAAATGAAATAGATTTTTTTCATTTAGTTTTAAACGTGGTTTGGCCAGTTTCAAAATTGTATATTTGTTTTGTATAGTTTTTTATGTAGGTACATTTTGTCTCAGTGAGTATTTAAGAGTTTCGCAGGTTCAAGATGAAAAATATATGTAACCGGAAATGTATCAAATACGGTATATTCCTAGGCAATGTGTATAGTTCCTAAATTATAAAACACTAGCTGTGTCCTCACGGCTCCGCCCGTAGCCTATGTTACTCAGTGATAATGTAACTTTCTAACGGCAAAAGAATTTCTGAAATCGGTCCGGTAGTTTTTAAGTTTATTCGTTACATACAAAAATACAAATCTTTCCTCTTTATAATATTAGTATAGACTAGTTGTGTCCTCACGGCTCCGCCCGCGTAAGAAGTTTTATTCCAGTAATAAATATAGCCTATGTTAGTCAGTGATGATGTAGTTTTCTAAAGGCAAAAGAATTTTTGAAATCGGTCCAGTAGTTTTTAAGTTTATTCGTTACATACAAAAATACAAATCTTTCCTCTTTATAATATTAATATAGATAGCATAACATCATGCCTGTATTCCCCGAAGAGTTGGGAAGAGGTGTATAGTAACACCCTTATTTCGCCGTTATGTTGAAGTCCCATTTAATGAGGGGTGAGCCTATTGCCATCAACCGGGCACAAATCCAAATTCCGGGCTGCTACTGAGGAATTCCACATGGAAAAACCCAATAACACTTTGGCCGACCTGGGGATCGAAACCAGGACCTAACGATCAGCAGTAACGCTTGCCATCACTAGACCAACGAGGCAGTTCCTAAATTATATCATTAAGAAAAGTGTACAATTAATTTTACAACATAAATTTCGTAGAAATTTTAATTATTTCCTGGGTATTTTTTGGAGGTATGTTAATATCCTTATCATAGAATTGACCATAATCATGATGTGCCCAGCCATTTTATGAAGAGCGAACAAAGCCAGCTCGGGAATGGAGCACCCTGACTCGGTTAGGTTAGGTTCGAAGAGGATGACGAGGCTGATGAGCGAGCAAAGCAAGTTAACTAAGCCCTCGTCATCCACACCCACGATACAGGAGTACTCGTAGGCCATCCCATTATCCATATAAACGTTTAAAATAATAATAATAGGGTAACCAAATTAGTTGGACAATACTCTCCACATAATGGGTGCCTGAAGATGGACGGCGCCGCCGAGTTCAGCCCAGAAAGAGGTAGCGAGATGACCTGAACGCGTACTGCGACTGGTTTGAGGTGGAACAGAAAAATAATACATGGAAGCACTTGGTTGTATAAGTAGTTGGCATTGATTCCCATCCCTGGGAGGCGCACCGTCGCCCGTGCCCAGTCGCCCATCCCACGTGTTCTGTCCTCGCTTAACGCTCTCTTGGACGCCAAGCATGACTGTGATGTATTCACGGACGAATGGAAGACGATCTTGTCAATATGTTTAGAGTATTGTGAGATGAGCGTGTGAATGTCGTTAAATATATATCGGGTGTAAAAATACCCTTAACGAAGACGAGAGCCACGTATTTTTTCCATCATTACGAAGATTTTTTGATATTGGACCATACCTGGGAACTGACTGGTTACGGAGATGTTGAAGGTCAAAATCACCATATTTTTGAACGTTTTTCACGAAAACTAAGTTTAAATGTTATTACTAAACATTCTTCTATACAAACATTATCAACATTTTCGAAATGTAGGCACAGTCTGCTGCGCGCGCGCTTACATTGCGCGCTACAATTAAAAGCTGTTTTTTAATACCAAAAAATAAAAATCGTTTCCCAGCAATTATTTTTGCTGTATGTTACATAGTTTGAAGTACAGTATGCGTAGACTTAAGGCTATTTTTACACCCAGTATATAATGTCTTTAACTAATGTAATTGGCCAATGGCCGTTTTATGTTTAAGTAAAATAAATAAATAAACTGGGGGAGGCCATTGCTCAGTAGTGGGACAGAAAAATAAACAAATTACCTGATACAATTTGGAGGCAAATATGTGCGTCCTAATGTAACTCCTAATTAATTTAGAAGTACTGACTTCCTATATTGAATCTGTACATATGAAACTAGATGTACTTTCGCAAAACTTGGTTGCTAACACGAAGGTAACTCGTTACGTCAAACTTGTTAGTTACCAAGTTTTGTCGCTTACCAGTTAGAATTAAACTGTTCACGCGAAGTAGCTTCTACAAGACTTTGTAACGTAGGTAGAGGAAATTATGTTTACTGCTGGCTCCTTGAAGTGTATGTAGGATAGTGTATTAAGTTATAGACAGGTCAGTTAAGGCTTTAACATACCGTGCAGGTACATAGGTAGGATCTATTGTATTTTAGACATTGTTTATTTTTTTATTTCGTCGCTGAAGTTCTAACACCGCGTAACTCGAAAAATAGTACTCGTAGTTTTGAGTTACGCACGTCATTCGATAGGGAATCGAAAAACGCATCGTTTGACCAATCAAAATCAGTGGTTACATTCAATAGCAACGCGTTATTTCAAAAACAAAAGCCACCGCGCTTGTAATCTTTTTTCCAGCAAGCTATGTGTCTAATCTGTTTAAATAGTTTCTATACAAACCTTATTATAACCTTATTTCTATATACGAAAAAGTCAACATTTATTTATCATTAGTTTAGTACCTCTATTAAGTAACAGATGACGTTGTGCCGCGACGTCACTTTTGTAAATCGCGGTGTTAAGATTTTCCTGCAAAACATGGCCTTCGCGATACTGTATGTAATAAATTGTCTTACTCTGGGCATACTAGTTTTATTTCAAGGCGAGATATTTTTGGGACGTTGTACAAGTGGTCCTTCGGAGCCGGATGGAGGATTGGTGTGCAGTGTCTTCGTTGTGGTGGAGTCAGGTTGAGTGGATCAACCTGCTGCGAGTGTGACGTCAGCGCGGCCAGGAGTGAGCAGCATCGGCGGATCGTACAAGGAGGCGCCTAGGCGTATATGTACAGTAAGTGGTACACAACGGTCAGCGCTGGTGCTGACTAACAGTTCGTGTTGGCGTGAGCAGCAGCTACGGTGCGGAGGGAGAGTACCCCGCATATCATTACGACGTGCTGCGTTAAGGTAATCGACAGTGAAGTGGTGTGATACGAGGATATTCTGTGAGTACTTTAAAATATCAGAGTGACCAAATTAATTAATTGAGACTTAATTAATTAAGACTTAATCCACATTCAATATGGAAGATTTGAGTAATTTACAGTTTAATTTATATTCTACTATCAGTAAAGCAAGGTCTAACTTTAAGAAATCACCTAAGGAGCGAATAACCAGTTCGTACATAGAAACTAGATTAGAAAATTTAGAAGCTAACTGGTTAGCGTTTTCTGAAACTCATATAAAAATTGTATCATCAGTTAAGTTTGTTGAATTCGAAAAATCGAATTATTACTTAAAAAATGTATATGAGTCCACAGAAGAATTATTTACTGATTATAAAGCTGAGTTGAAGGAAGTATTGAAGAAAATTGTATGTTCCGAAAATTTAAGTAAAGGGCCTCAATCTTCTGCTAAGGGTTCAAAACAGTTATGTTCTGTAAAATTGCCAAAGATTGAATTGCCTATGTTTACTGGAAGTTATTCTGAGTGGATTAGTTTTAGAGATTTATTTAAATCCTTAATACACAATAATGCCCTACTAGACGATGTTCAAAAATTGCATTATTTGAAATCACATTTGTCTGGAGAGGCTGAAGGTCTTTTACGGCACATTCCTAATACTAGTAGTAATTATGCAATCTGTTGGTCTAAATTAGAGACTCGATATAATAATAAAAAATATTTAGCGAATTGTATAATTAAACGTTTAATGAGTCAAAGAAATATTGTAACCGAATCCTCCAGCGCAGTTAAGGAATTATTAGATACTTCTAACGAATGTTTACATGCTTTGGTAAATTTAGGCATAATGGTTGAGCATTGGGATATCATAGTTATTTATGTATTGAGCTTAAAACTAGACACTGAGTCACGTAAACAATGGGAAATGAAGATTAGTGATTGTTCTGACGACTTGCCTACAATTAATCAGTTCAATTCTTTCCTGGAACAAAGATTTCGATCTTTAGAATTTTTAGACAACAAAGGTCAACGTCATCAGTTCAATCGTAATGTGCCAGTCAAATCCCTCCATGTGTCAACTATATTGTGTATTTGTTGTCAGGATAACCATAAGCTTGCTAATTGTAAAAAGTTCGCCAGTCTCGATACAGATAAGCGTCGTAATTTTGTCCAAACTAATGGTTTATGTTATAACTGTCTAGGAGTAAATCACTCCGTATATGCATGCCGCCAATCCACCAGATGTCATATATGTCAAAGGAAGCATCATAGTCTTCTTCATCTCAAGAATGTCTCCAAATCAGTTGGTGATAGTAACCAAACTGATCAAGTTGCAGAAAGCGGCGTTTCTGCTGCTGCTGCCACTTCAACCCAGAGTAATTCCACTAATGTTGTAAGTTGTTTTGTTAATAGTCGTAGTCAAATATTATTGGCCACTGCACTAATTGCAGCGGAATCAAAGAGCGGTACTGCTATAGTATTAAGATCCGTGTTAGACCAGGGATCTCAGGCTTCGTTTGTGACGGAGTCCGCAGTCCAGCTCTTAGGTCTCAAAAGAGTACCAGTTAAAGGCTCAATTTCAGGTTTAGGTTGTGATCAAGGCCCATCAATGATTTCATTAAATTCGATGGTTCTCATTAAAGTTAAATCACCCGTCGACCCTAGTTTTATTGTTACTGTAAAAGCTTATGTTTTAAAGAAACTAACGACTATTTTACCGGAAAGGAAGGTTACGGCAAACGTTTTGACCACAATCTCGTCTTTGGTTTTAGCGGATCCTTCGTTTGATACTCCGAACAAGGTTGATTTGCTTTTAGGTGCCGAAGTTTATGGCCAGATTTTGTTAGAAGGGTTAATCAGAGGTCCACCTGGTCAGCTTATTGCACAAAATACTAGACTAGGATGGATCTTGTCTGGTCAAGTAGGTGAAATCAACCAAAGCGAGACATGCCACAATACCATAGTCACATTGCATTCTACTCATACAGATGAAAATACACTCCACAAAAAGTTCTGGGAACTAGAATCTGAGCCCAAGGGTGATTACGATAAGGTTTACTTGACCCCAGAAGAACAGAAGTGCGAAGACATATTTAAGGCCACAACTCGACGAGACGAATCTGGTCGCTATATTGTGCATATGCCTTTCAGGTCAAGCGATCTTGTTTGTAAACATGGTGGGTCGAAACATATTGCTCTTAAACGCTTTTTAATCTTAGAAAAGCGATTTCTAAGTCATCCCGATTTCAAAGCTCAGTATTCATCTATTATAAATGAGTATATAGCTCTTAATCATATGGATATAGTACAGGATAGGGATAAAGAAGGTTCTGTGTACCTACGTCACCTTTTGTCGTCGTCGGAAAATCCAGCGGATTGTGCATCTCGGGGAGCAAATTCTTCTGATTGGAGCGATATGCAACTCTGGAAAAGAGGCCCAGTATGGTTGCAGAATGAAATAATAGACTATAATCGAGGAGACTATAATATAAGAAACTACGCTAGAAGAAAGAAAGATAAAAACAAAATGTCATGCAACTGCGGTAGAATGTGATGATAATCTATTTACTAGATATTCTAAGTTTAGTAGGTTCATAAGAGTAATAGCTTACTGTAAAAGATTTTACGAATGAAGAATTTTGAACATAATAGAAATAAAATAACTACTTGGCTAACCACAAAGGAATTAAATGAAGCTGTACTTACCTGCATCAAACTCTACTAACTCCATCCTTTAGTGATAAAATAGAATCTGTGAAGAAAAACCGTAAACTAAATAAGAGTAGTAGACTTACCTCGTTGAGTCCTTTTCTTGATGATGACGGAATCTTAAGAGTTGGCGGTCGTTTGCATCGGGCTTCTATTGATGAGAATATGAAGCACCCCATCTTAATTCCTCACAAGTCACACTTCACCAATCTTTTGATTGCGGAGGCTCACGAGAGAACTTTGCACGGCGGGCCGCAATTGATGCTCAATTATTTAAGATCCAAATACTGGATACTCAATGCAAGGACTCTCGTTAGGCAATATGTTCATAAGTGTGTAACTTGTATTCGACATTCAACACAGACACACCAACCAATTATGGGCCAATTACCGAAGGCTAGGGTGTCTATTCAGAAGCCCTTCCAATGCAGTGGCGTAGATTACGCAGGTCCAATCAGTATCCGAACCTCTAAAGGTCGTGGTCATCACTCCACTAAGGGTTATATCTGTTTGTTTGTTTGCATGTCCACTCGGGCTATTCATCTAGAGGTTGTAAGTGACATGACTTCTCAGAGTTTTCTTGCGTCTTTTAAGCGTTTTGTAGTCAGACGTGGCCGAGTATTGGACTTGTGGAGTGATAATGGGACCACATTTGTTGGTAGTGCAAAGGAATTGCGACAGTTATTCAATGCTGAAAGGTCTATGGTAGCTTCGGAAATAGCTGATTTCCTATGCATGAATGGTACGACTTGGCATTTCATACCTCCTCATGCTCCAAACTTTGGAGGATTGTGGGAGGCTGGTGTCAAGTCCACGAAGCACCATTTGAAAAGAATTATAGGCACCAACACATTGACATTTGAAGAAATGACAACTGTGCTGGCTCAAATTGAGGCCTGCCTTAACTCGAGGCCGATCTCTCAGCTTTCTAACAATCCTGAGGACCCGTGTCCTTTGACGCCCGGGCACTTTCTTGTGGGTGAACCTCTGGTAACTGTACCTGATGCAAACTATGAAAATTCATCCATTAGTAATCTGAAGCGGTGGCATCTTACGCAAAAGATGCTTCAACATTTCTGGCGTAGGTGGTCGCTGGAGTATTTAACTCAGTTGCAGCATCGATATAAATGGACAGATTATAAGCCTGAACCTGAGATTGGAGACGTGGTTCTGGTGAAGGAGGATGGTCTTCCACCCGCTAGATGGCTATACGGGGTTATTACAAATAAACATCCAGGTTTGGACAACATTACTCGCGTTGTAACCATACGGTGTAAGAATAGTGAGATTAAAAGACCTGTATCTAAATTAATTATTTTACCTGTAAACACTTAGTTATTGTTAACTATCTTATTGATGAATTTTATATACTGTTTTTATTTACACTGCTTGTGAATTTACTTGGATGAACTTGTATCGTAGAGGCCCTAGGCTTATATTATAGTGGATAGCCAAACAACCAATTATTAATTTTAGTTTATTTTGTCATGTTAAGGTTGATGGACAGAGCCGTCCATGGTGGGCGGAATGTCTAATCTGTTTAAATAGTTTCTATACAAACCTTATTATAACCTTATTTCTATATACGAAAAAGTCAACATTTATTTATCATTAGTTTAGTACCTCTATTAAGTAACAGATGACGTTGTGCCGCGACGTCACTTTTGTAAATCGCGGTGTTAAAATTTTCCTGCAAAACATGGCCTTCGCGATACTGTATGTAATAAATTGTCTTACTCTGGGCATACTAGTTTTATTTCAAGGCGAGATATTTTTGGGACGTTGTACACTATGTAAACAGCGTGTAAGTCAGGTGAGTTCCATACTGGATCGTGTCGCGAAAGTGCTTTGTTGAAAAAACCAAAATTAAATTGAATATTGTAAATTAAAAACGATTATATGATAAATAGAAAAAAAACTATTTTTTGCTCTCCTGAAAAGTTAACTATTTTGAGTTACGCGGTGTTAGTACTTCAGCGACGTTATGTGATTTATTATATTTAATGTTATTCTTAAGTTCCTAATAAAATAGGACGTATATAATAGAGCTCAGACGTCGGGTTATTCATGGGTCAGCGACCTCATTTCAATAATTCATACATACCTATAGAACATGCATTAGTAGAATTATCGATACGCATAATCTGAAAGTACCTAACCTAGGTACACGCGTAGTTATCAAACCAATAAATCTCAAAGCATTAGAAACACAGTCATTTACACAGTACTACAGCGGATGGGTCCAGTGGAACCTGCAGTCTGCAATCTGCAGTGGCACATCATAGACAAAAGAAAAACAAGAAAGTATGTAACACTGGTCGATATGACCAAAATGAGCATAGATTACATAAAAAAGCAGCGATAGCCTAGCCGTGAAACGCTTGCCTTTCACGCAGGAGTATCTGAGTTCGAAATCAGCCCGTACCCCCGACTTTTTAAATTCATGTGCGGATCAGAATTTGATTATCACTTGCGTTAACGATGAAGGTAAACATCATGATGAAACCTGCATACCTATGAGTGAGCTCCAAAACGGTCTCAATGGTGTGTGTAGTCTACCAACCCGCCCTAGACCAGCGTGAAAGAAGCCTAAACCCTACTCATTCTTAGAAGAAGCCTGAGTTCAGTTGTGAGCTGATTATGCTCATGTTAGGACCAGATGTAAACTGCAAAAACAATTCACGTCTTTAAACATGGTGACACTCTTCTTCTTCCTGCCCTTATCCCACATTAGGTGGGGTCGGCACAGCATGTATTTCATAAATCCATGTTGTTAGAGGTTTTGGCTTAATGTTTTACGACCGGCCGCCTGCCTGACATCAACCCTCCTTGGGAATACTCGTTGCGCCATCCGTCGTGCGGGTGACCCAATGTGCTTGCTGATATTATGCACTGGGTCCCAAAATGATATGCTTGTCAAACTTATTGCCGCCAACTAAGTAGCCTATGTTCTTCTTGGTGGGGTATACTTGAAGTTCCTCGACCCACTCATTCAGTCTTTAAACATGGTGACACTATAGAGTCATATCCAAATTTCTATAATCCGAGTCTCCGACGCACCACACCGTGTCAGGCCATGATTTACAGGATCGCCGCTGAAAATAGCCTGCACGTGTTTTATTTATGACCTACACCTATGTAGGGCAGGCTTTAACTGGGCTACACGGAAACTCCACTCGCAAACATTCCGAAAATTTGCACCGAGTACCTACTCGAAAATGTTAGTCGGTTGAAAATACACCACCGGGTGCTGTGGTCTGGTTTTACTCTAACCAGGATGCAGGATGCTGAATTGTTAAATATGGATTTTAGGAATTTGCCTGATCAGCCAGTCTGTGGGTTCTAGTACAAAATGAATGCACAGAGTACAATCCCGGGGCGGGTCAGAAATTTTCTGACAGACTTATTGTTAACAATTCTTTTTGATGGTTTGGTAAACGAAAATGATCCCAAATCCAAATATACTATTGTTTTTATATCTCAATGATTTTACAAAATACTAAGTAAAGTATATCGCTGGCCACTGTCGACGATGCAATGCCCAGTAGTGGGGATGCGCGAGCGGTGCGATGCGCTGACAATGACGATACTTCGTACATACTTGTTTACATAAACACTTATAATACGACCTTAAGTAGCATTCTTTCCTCCTTTCTTCTTATATGTACACACGACAGACATTGAGTCTCAAGCCCGTTTCTTGCTAACATTTTAAAACGGTTTTAATTACCTCCACCTCGTATATCTGTTCCAAATCTTGCGACAGATTTGTCAAACTTCGCACACAAATTCAATGCCCATGACGATTCAACATTAAATTTCAACCTTCAATCCTCAAATCCTGATGCTGCAGGGGTACTGCGATCCAGCTGGGGTTGCGGTGCATTCTTAGGCGAACCCCGCGACCCCGGCCGACGGCGAAGGTCAGAAGGAGGAACACCGTGGGTTTTTACCCGGTAAGAGTCCAGCAGACCCCCTCGCCTACCCCGGGCGATGGACATCTATAAGGATTCTTCCACGATAAAGAAAGGGGTTACTGCAATAAAAAACAGTTTAATTTAAAAAAAAAGGGATTTTTGTATATCACTAACCTCACTGACACAGCTATAAAAGAAAGCCGATATATAAAACAACACAGCCACTATCTTCGTCCCAAAGGACCAGAAAACTGAACACGAAGGTTTTGTGTCTGTGCCACAATTATTTCTGGAAGGTGTTTTCTTTTCTTTTCGTATCTCATGGGAAGTTCGCGTCGCTCACAATAGGCGGCTGTCTATGGTTTCATCTTTTTTTAAGACGGTTTGTTTTACTTGGTGTGTTATTGCTGTGGCTCTGAGTGGTGTGTTGCAAAATGGGGCTATCTGAGAGTCACGGGATGAATTCAGTTGAGGATCGTACTTCTAAACCATTATGGTAAGTGTTTATGTAAAAGACAAACCACAGAATCGTGTAGGGGTAAATCTATGATTACAGTTATAGCTAATATCGGTATGTCAGGATTGCGGGCATGGTAAATAAAGTTAATGAAACCAAAATAGACTCTCCACCACTGAGAGTACTTATATTTGGGTTAGTGGTTATTTACAGACGCTAGTTCACAGTATAATAATTTATACAATTTACACAAGATCAGAAAATAAGGACAAGCAATCAGATATAAAAGATCAGATTTCTTCGGCTGTTCGACATAGAATCCTCTGCTCCGTCGAAAGATCACTGTTTTTATAACGTCGGGTACGATGATTCATCTTGACAACTATCCTCCTTTATCAACATTGTTCAGTGTTACCAGCTACCGACAACATTTATGATTCTGTTAACTCAGGATGCTAAAATGACTCGCATTAAGAACACCATGTTTTATTTTTGAAATTTATTTTTATTGAACCCAAAAAGTTCCATGCAGGACCAACCCAGGTCACAAAAGACCACGAAGTTTTGAAGGAATAACACGAATTTGAATACATAATCAGCCCGTTACTGTCCCACTGCATGGGTCTCTTCTCAGAATGAGAAGGGTTTAGACCTTAGTCTACCACGCTAACCGGATGTGGATTGGCGGACTACAGGCACCATCGAGAACCTTGTACCCTCTCAGATGTGCAGGTTACCTCACGATGTTTACTTTCACCGTTCACATGATATTCAATACAATATAATTAATATAATATAGCTATTTATACCACAAATTCATAACCCTAATCCGCTACTACCGCCACCTACAAACTCCGCTGTAAAGCGGTATGTATAATTATTTCAAACTGTTATTATTTGTTCCACTTTAAACTAGCACAAACTATCTCAGCCATGGTTTATTGGCACTATATTAATATCAACCGTCGCTCCGTGTTGCCAACTTTGGCAATCATAGTGTTATATTCCAGACGTGTATACTATATAGTACTTGTAAGGTTTTTTTTCGTTGTGTTTAAATACAACGTCCGAATTGTATTTTTTGGTGGACATATAATTAATAACTTATTGGTTAGTTATTAAGGTCCAATCAAAATACCTGGACTAACTCGTACACAGTGTTAAATATGTTTCTTTTGCACATCTATGCAAAAAAAAACGAGATCCAAGTGTTTTTTTTTCTAACCAAAAAAAGTTTAGTGTTTTAAATTGCCTGTACTCTTTAAGAATAAACTCATCCATCTTTATGCATCGAGCGGCGCCGGGGAGCGCACTACTTTCGCGCCGCGTTTTACCTGAAATGCGAAGTGAAAAAGTAAAAAAAAAAATTAGATAAAAATTAATGTTAAAAAAAATTTGGTTAGAAAAAATCACTTGGATCTGTTTTTTTTGCTTAGATATGTTTAGTTAAACGTACTGAACACTGTGTAAAAGTTTGTCCAGGTATTTTGGTTGGACCTTATATGTATAATAGATAGTTCGATAGAATCACAGCTAATAGAAAAAAAAAGAATAGAAATAGGTAAAAATAATACTACATAATAGCTCACTACCGCTGCTAGAGAGAAATAATAAGTGACAAGTAAAAAAACAGTGTTGCCACAACATAGAAAACAAAAACTTAATTGTTAATAAGGCCTTTGGTGTTATTCCTTTTCTTTTTTAAATGATGGGTAAAAGAAGGTTTCGATCTCAAAGAAACTTAAGAGAATTGAGCCTTATTGATTGACAAAATTTTTATTTTTACTGAAGCGCTTTTTTCAAGATTTGCGCGTGCAGTATTCCATAACTTCACCCCTTGTATTTCGAAAAGGGTTCACCAGAGTTGTTTTTTAGTACACCTTCGTTTCGCTAGTTATATTTAAGTTCCATGTAATAGGGGGCGAGCCTATTGCCATTAACTGGGCACAAATCCTTAGTCTGGGCTGCTACAGAGAAATACTGCAACTAGCTTTCTTATCGGTAGCTGGTAACACTGGACAATGTTAATAAAGGAACTAGTCGTCAAGATGAATCAACGTACCCGAAGTTATAAAAACAGTGGTCATTCGACGGAGAAGAGGATTCCATGTTGAACAGCCAAAGAAGTCTGAGCTTTTATATCTGATTTACTTGTTCATTTTTTCTTGTCTTGTGTAAATTATTATATTGTGAACTAGCTTCTGTAACTAACCACTAATCCAATTAAAAGTACTCTCAGTGGTGGAGAGTCTATGTTGGTTTCATTTACTTTATTTACCATGCTCGCAATCATGACATATTGTAATGATAGATTGCACCCTATAAGATTCTGTTGTATGCCTTTTTGTGATGAATATGTGCCAGCTGCGATTTTAGAGTCTATGGAGTCGCAGCAGCCTAGCCAATTGTGTTCGCCTATGATGCCGGATGTGCCACCAGCCTCACCACCACGCCTACCGTCACCCTTACAGCCAGATTTTGATTTGCATTGTGAACTTAATATTAATACAGACTCAGTGGAAAATATGTTTGAGGGGGTGATGGGGATGATTAAACTTACTTATTGTTTTAGAGTAACAAGTAATGGTGGAGGAATGTGATGTATGTACCTACATCTATAGCGCGCGCGGTGCATGGCGCGCGCGCCGCCACAGTTGTGCAGTTGTGTGCAGTAATAAACAAGCCTTTATGTTAGACGGTTGTTTGATTCTCTCCTCGATATCTACCTACACATAGAATACATAGGTATCACTTTTACAGCTTTTATAATATTTAATACCAATGATTATATGTGAAATCTAAATTAAAACATGTGTGACAGCTTTAGAGGGAATAGTCAAGTACCTATCTATACTAATACTAGCTTCTGCCCGCAGCTTCGCTTGCGTGAAGTTTGAAATTCTTGTTAAGCCCATTTTAAAGTGACATTTTAAAATCCGAAACGTCCGTCTTTTATCACCCCCAGCGGTTTAGGCTGTGCGTTGCTGGATTAGTCAGCCAGTCGATCAGTTTCTCCCCATGCTTCTTACTTCAAAAATACCAGATTTCTCATACAAAATTTCAACACTTATTTCACCCCCTTAGAGGTTGAATTTTCAAATATGTGTACATTTATTCCTAACTAGAAACCTTAATATTTAATTTCATCTTTCTTACTTCAAAAACGACGGACTTACATACAAACTTCAACCCCCCATTGCACCCTCTTAGGAGTGGAATCTCCAAAAACCTTCAAACACTTATACGTTTATTTCTTACCAAAAGCCTAAATATTTAATTCCATGTTTCTCACTTCAAAAATACCAGATTTCTCATACAAACTTTCAACACTTATTTCACCCTTTTAACCAAAAACCTTAACATTTAATTTTAAGCTTCTTACTTCAAAAATGTCGGACTTACATACAAACTTAAAAACCCTATTTCACCCCCTTAGGGGTTGAATTTCGAGAAATCCTTTCTTAGTGGATGTTTACGTCACAAAATGAACCTACTGTCAAAATTTCAAGTTTCTAACCCCAGCCGTTTAGGCTGTGCGTTGATAGATCAGTCAGTCAGTCAGCTTCTTTTATATACCTATATAGATATAGATTATTATAAACCTGAAGATTATTTGTTTGTTTGAACACGCTAATCTCAGAAACTACTGGTTGGAATTGAAAAAATATTTTTGGGTTGGATAGTCCGTTTATCGAGGAAGGTTATAGGCTATATAATATCACGCTACGATCAATAGGAGCGGAGCATAAACGAAAAATGTTGCAAAGACGGGAAAAATGTCCACCCGTGCGAAGCAGGGACGCGGACGGGCCGCTAGTATGCAATATTTTTCTTGTTTTGATAATAGGTACCAACTACTAGTTAGCTTAAACATTTAGCACACTAATGTCAAACACGCTTTTTAAAACAAACTCACGTTATAAAACCCGAATCAAAGGACCACAATAGTTCCCGTTTCACCCACAATAATAAGCAACAATCTTAACAAACTTTTACTTCAATAACTAACTTAGCGTCTGAAACGGACCAAGATTCTTTTTTGTCGAGGAAAATTTATATTATTTTCAGTTTCGCCCTTTGAGAGATTTCTTTTGAAGTGGATGGTACTCGGAATACCCCGGCCCCGAGTACCCCCGACAACTCGGGATACTCGGGGTAAAGGCTTCCTTTTGACCGCGTAGTTATGGCTTAAAAATAGATTAAACTGGAACGCGCTAAGCGGTATCGGTTGGGAAATTGCTTTAAGAATACCCCCCTTTGTGGTTGTTTGTTGTAACTGGCTTCTGCAAGGATCCAATTTTGTTATATTTATTTTTTGTGGATTGGTTATTATTGGTGCATAAAAACAATGATAAAATGGAGTTATATTTATTTGACGACACCTTTGTTGCAGTGGCTGATCGATTGGCTTCTGCGCGGTCGTGGGTTCGATTCCCGCACGGATCAAATATTTGTATAGCTTACAAACAGTTGTTCTGGGTCTAGGCGTTTGGGCGTGTGAAGATTTGTGTCTGTAAACGTACCCACGATACAGGAGAAATCCTAGAGCGGGGCAACGTATTTTTATGAAAAAAAAATAGAATTAACATTTCCCCACTGCCTCGTTGGTCTAGTGTTGGCAAGCGCGACTCCTGATCGTGAGGTCCTGGGTGCGATCCCCAAGTCGGGGAAAGTGTTATTGGGTTTTTCCGTGTGAAATTCCTCAGTAGCAGCCCGGAGTTTGGATTTGTGCCCGGTTGATGGCAATAGGCTCACCCCCTATAACGTGGAACTTAAACATAACGGCGAAATGAGGGAGTTACTATACACCTCTGCCCAACCCTTCGGGGAGTACAGGCGTGATGTTATGTTTATATTAACATTTCCCATGGGTTCTTCCATCATTTTCAATCTCGTTATGTCTCAAGTATATTCAGCATCATACCTAATTATAATAAGACGGACAGATATAAAATGATCACGGATGTGAAGGAAAAAAAAAACACACCATGTATAATACTTAAATCATCATAAAAAAGTGGGGCTCGTGGCTAATTAACAACCGCGCGGATCATACGATTTGCAAAGTTAAGCAGCGCTTGCCGCGGTCAGTCCGTGGATGGGTGACCGTTCTTCACACATCGAGACCCCTCCGTGCCTCGGAGAGCACGTTAAACCATTGGTGCTGCAAAAACAATTTTACTCCCTCTAGAACGTGCTCAGAGAGCAGTTCTAAAACCTTTCGCCCTTTTAGGTTCCCAACACACCAGCTTTACACAGCATGTAAGGTACTAACCGTGCGTCAATTGTTTATTCGGGACATCGTATTAAACCAGCACACACAACTTTCTTGTAACCCAGTACCATCAGACAAGAGGAGGAGAGTTTTGGTTTGCATAAAGCCTCAAACTAGTCATGCTTTTGCTAATAGATTTTATGTATTTTTAGGACCTTTTTTGTACAACAAGCTCAACAAGTTAATAAACATATATAGTGTGAGCTATAAAGAATGTAGTTTAATTTTATCGGAATACTTAGCGAAACTTAATTACACAGACAGAGAAAATACTAGAAATATTAGTATGAAGTTAATATTACTTCGTAAGTGTTTATTTTTATATACTTGTATAGTACCTATAAAATAGTTCTTAAGTATATTACCTGAAGTTTGCTTATTTCATAGTCAGTGGAGATGTATTTTTCTAGTTTTACTCAATATGAACTTTATTACTGTCCTATTTAAATTATATTGTGAAGTGATGGCCTGAAACACAGGTTTGAATAAACCTAGATCGGGCAGGTCGCTAAATTAAACATCCATGTCGAATAATCAATTTTTGCATTTGTTATTAATTTATTTTAGTTATATACCAGTTTTTTTACTTAGGCACTAACTAACCATAATTTAAGACTTTACTATTAATTCTTTTATGGATTCTTGTACACTCATTTTTGTAAAAGATTTTTAATTTTTTTTATTTTTTTTTATTTTTTTATTATTGGTCCCGGGTGTCTTACGAATACTTATGACAGTCATTACGGGTAGTTAGAGGCCCAACAGTGACGCATTGTCCAGTAACTTGGGTTGCGGAGGTCTGATGGCAGTCGCTCCGTGTAAAATATTGGTGTTCAGCCGCATCTGGTTAGACTGGAAGCTGACCCTAACATAGTTTGGAAAAGTTTAGGCAGAACATCATGAAAGAAAACATCGTGAATTCGGTTTCACAGAGCTGTATGTTTTATTTTATCTATAAACTGTAAAATGCCTTTAAACATGTGACGGGTGGTGGTGACTGGCGAGGGTCCGGGCTTATAAAAGGTCAAGCACGCTGCAGATCGTCTTATCTCACGCCGCTGCAGCCGCCAAGTTGAGTACTACACCGGACCCTATAAGAAGACCCTGGACTCCTCGCCTTGTCACGAACCACGCCCTGCTGACCTAATTGCAATTATTATTAAAATATATACAGGGTGTAAACGAAATCATGTAATTCCTTCAAACCTCGTAATGTACTGCTGACATAGATTGTCCCTACATGGGATACTTTTGGATTCAATAAAAAAAATATTACAAGAAGTTAACATGTGGTCTTAACGTGAGGCATTTTAGCGCCCCGAGCGAATTGTGCGGCTACCGCGCACCGCACGGTCACTTAACACGGGGCGCTAAAATACCCCACGTTAAGAACACATATGTTTGCTTATGTTGTCATTTTTTTTTATTGAATCCAAAATTGTTCCTTATTGGGTTAATCTATGTCAGCAGTACATCACGAGGTTTGAAGGAATTACATGATTTCGTTTACAACCTGTATAGTGTACGGTGTGACGGGTGGTGGCTGACTGGCGGGGGTCCGGGGCTATAAAAGGACGGGCGCACTGCAGATCGACATATATTACTATACTCTTTGAGATCGACCCTCTCTCGCGCCGCTGCAGTTACCCAGTTAAGTGCCACACCTGCAGAAGAAGACCTGGACTCCTCGCATTGTACGAACCACGCCCTGTTGTTCTCTTTGTACTCTTTGTAAATTCATAATTAAATATATAAGGTCTAACCAAAATACCTGGACAAACTTTTACACAGCGTTCAGTAAGTGTAACTGAACATATCTATGAAAAAAAAACGAAATCCAAGTGTTTTTTTTTTCTAACCAAAAATTTTTTTTCAACTTTATTTTTACTTTTATTATTATTTTTGTACATTTTTCACTTCGCTGTTTAGGTAAAACACGGCACGGAATTAGCGCGCGCCCCAATGGCGGTCGATGCATAAGAAATGGATGAGTTTATTCTTAGAGAGTACAGGCAATTTAAAACGTTACTATTTTTTGGTTAGAAAAAAAACACTTGGGTCTCGTTTTTTTTACATAGATGTGATTAGTTAAACGTACTGAACACTGTGTAAAAGTTTGTCCAGGTATTTTGGTTAGACCTTATATATAGTGTACGGTTACAAGTGTTATTCTTTATCCTCCCGTAAGTACACACATGCTAAATTTTATGTGCACATGGTAGTCGAGGGTTGACTCCTAAAGCCACCCTAAAGTATTACAACGGTTACAAGTGTTATTCATTATCCTCCCGTAAGTACACGCCTGCAAAATATTATGTGCACATGCTTGTTGAGGGTTTACTCCTAAAGCCAGCCTTGACCTCTAAAGTGTGACAATCATACCCGAACACAATGATCCTCATTAAGGTTCCACCTCCATTTACCCCCCATACAACATACCCATACAAGGACTCACGCTCAGTATCACCGAGATATGATTCAAACTAACTTAGACAGACATAATTCAAAGCCGAACACTCGACTGCACCGATAGCCAGTAACTCGATTAGTCGGCACATCTGAAAGCAATCGATACCGATACTACATATTCTGAACACGGCAACTCGGATACACGCATATTATATTTCTATGTACAGTAGAACGTCGATTATCCGAATTAATTGGGACCGGGGTCGATTTGGATAATCGAAAATTCGGATAATCGGACATAGACTGGTAATAATGAAAAACGAACTGTCACACATAGAATAAACTTTATTAAGTTTAACAAACACAGTTCTACAATAACGCTCACTTGAAAATCTCGATCAGAGTAAGTTGCCTCGACGTTGAAGCTCGTTTCTGTGCGGCAAGGTCACGCAAAATTACATATATGTACTTGGTTTTAATTTTTTATATTACCTACGCTTAGGACCGATTCGGATAATTGGCGATTCGGTTAATCGGCGTTCGGATAATCGGCGTTCTACTGTACTTATATAGAGATAGGTAGATCACACACAGTTCACTAAGTTGCTTGAGACACATTTGATTGCTATCTTTACCCCATGTGGGACGGGTTGGAATATAAAACTTCCTCACCGCACGCTGGGAATAGACACGTGTTGTAAGATTCAATAAAACCCAGCACGCTTGGTGGTAGGATCTATACGGTCCGCCTGGCTAGCTACCACTCTCACATTAGTCTCCAAGCAGTTTACTGTGTTCTGTCGTGTGTATGTGAGAGCCAGAGGGGTATAGGGAAATCCCTCTATATCTCTGTTACTTGTATTTGTGTGCTTCATCTAAGACCCTGTCTGCACTTACCATCAGGTGAGACTCGGGCTAAACGCGACCAAATTAAGCATAAAAAAATAAAATTGTTTGTAGCTTCAGTTAAGGCGAAGCTCCATAGCTGCGCATGGCCAACTACACACATTTTTCAACTTCGCTTTCCCTAAAATGTAGTCGAGAGTATCCGTTGCTGCGTAAAGCCATGTTACGCACGAATGCGTGGGATTACGACGTCACAAACAAAGGCATGGCTCGATCGCCCACGTACACGCGAAGCAGTGTATAAGGTAGATACACGCAGCCACGCATCTATCGTGGAGGCGTGGGCGTGGATTTCGTGCGCAGCAATGGATTCTCGGCTTTAAAGTTTGGTGTGTGGGCAGTAGCTAAAAATAAATGGCGATCAACTGTGATAGCTTAAGGTCCGTATTACAGAACATTCCTCAAGTCCAGTTTGATCTGAAATAGGATTTGGGTCCCGGGACGTCTCGTGTCTCGAAGTCCCGGGACTTTTCGTAATTATTGTTGTCTCGAGTCCCGGGACTTTCGGTTCGAGACTCGAGACGAGACAAGATTGTTGAAATTGTTATGTAGGTAATCATTTTTATTTTCAAATAATTGAAGGAGCCTAGCGCCATCTGTTAGTTTAAAGTTTGGAACTACTGTATAAAGCCTTAAACACAATTAAACCGATATCTGTTGAAAACGAGAGAGTGTTCTCCTTGTCCAGTGGCATTATTACAAAAATCAGAAACAGATTATCGGACGAAGCTGTTGACGCTCTGAGTTTTTTAAAAGTCTATTTTATTAAATCAGCAAAGAAGTCTAATTAACGTGTTAGATGATTATTTAAAAGACTGATTTATAAGTTTGTTTCATTATTTATGTTTAGATTATTTAACTATGAAACAAATCTGTGATTATGAAAATTAACAATGTTGTGATTATGACCAATAATTAGATAGATACTAGAAATACTAGATAATAGTAAATTTATTAAGAATTAGTATGATTTTTAACTAAGTTCATTTTATAACTATAAGATTTAACTGCTTAAAATCTTTGTGTGATTAAAAGAAATAAACAAAGTAATTATTAAGACTAAAATTAATGTTAAAGTTATTAAGATTTAATTTTCTGTTTTATGTTGATTTTTACAAAAAAAATGCCTTTTTTTAATACGTTTCACCAGAAATTAACTCAATTAAATTTATTCATAAAAGGCTTACCCCTCTTAAAAAAAAAACTTATAAGTCTCGAAGTCCCGGGAATTCCCGGGACTTTGATTGTAGCCTGTCTCGTGTCCCGGGACTTTGAAATTGTCGGGAATTCCCAAACCCTAATCTGTAATCAGTTGATCACTGTTTAAGTATAGAATCAGTACTTGAGGAACGGTCTTATTCCAGAACGGCAATCAATCTATACTCAGATGAAACGAGACTCAAATCGAGCCAATTGATTGGTTGATTACAGATCAAATCACTGCTTGGGGTCGAATCTACGAACTGAGTAACGATCTAGAATGAAGCCAAACTCAGCTGAACTATGATCAATAAATCTATGCTTGAGGAACGTTCTAAAATTAAAAGTCGACTCAAAATTAGTTTTAAACAGAGATTGATGCTTGAGTTTCGTTCTGTAATATGGACCTAAGTCTCGCTCAGGGCGACGCGGAGCGTTGCGCAGCGCGTGGTGCGGTACGTACACGCTCGCCCGCCTTTGATACCAACAACAAACTGACACGCGCGCACGCGGGGTTTGCGGCGGAGGACGAGACGGCGGCCGCCGCCTGCTCTGCTGCAAATAGTGCTCAATATCAAACAAAACGCCCGTGATCACGCTTCTACGAGAACGTTCTTATAAATTACCATAATTATGTTTGATTCGAACGCGAGACGCAACGCAAGACGCGCCGCACAACGCCCCGCGTCTCCCTGAACGAGGCCTTAGGCGTTATCTCCACGAGCGAGGGTATCGCTGTGATAGTCTCGCCGCGTCATTAAATCCAAACTACCGCCGCGATGATATCGCCGTCTGAAGATTGATTCGTATCGTCTGTCTAGCCTTTTCGCAACTATATTGTGGTCAGGTTTCAGTCTAACCACATGCGGCTGAATACCAGTATTTTACACGGAGCGACTGCCATCAGATCTACGCAACCCAGTTATTGGGCAATGCCAATATCCTAAGGTTAGACCAGTTGTCAGACTTTCAGACTTCTGACTACCCGTAACGACTGTCATAGGTATTCGTATGACGCCCGAGACCGACTGTTTAACGTGCTCTCCGAGGGACTGAAGGGTCTCGAACGAACGGTCACTCATCCACAGACTGACCGCGGTAAACTGAGCTTAACCACGCAAATCTTATGATCTGCACAGTTGTTAATGAGCCATGAGCTCCTCGTGGAGATTGATTCGTATAGTTATGGGGTGTCCTGCGTAAGCGACAATCGCGACACGACGCGATGCTGAGAGCGCATCAAACGCGATCAGAACAACCGCATTCCCTACTGGCGGCCTATGTAGCGAGACGCGACGTAACGTGTATTTGTTCCGTGTCGCGTCACATCGCATCGCGTCGCGTTTGTTGCGTACGTAGGACACCTCGTTACTATTTTTAAAGACGACACTATCGCCACAATACATTCGCTCGTCATGGTGTGGCGCCTTAGTGGCCCAGGTGCGTTCAGCCTTATAGACACAGATTTCACATGCTCAAACACACAAACCTGAAACAAGTACCTGTAGGCCATACAAATATTTGTTCCGTGCGGAAATTGAGTCGAAAATTGGCGCGTATTTGTGTACTGCATCTGAGCGTAAATGCAGTGGAGAGCCGCGCCACTTTTTTTAGATGATTCCTATTTCTGCATTGTAATCAATGATAACTGTCTTGTTGGTCTAGTGGTCGCAAGCGCGACTGCTGAGCATGGGGTCCTGGGTTCGATCCCCAGGTCGGGCAAACTGTTATTGGGTTTTTCCATTAGGAATTTCTCAGTAACAGCCTGGAGTCTGGATTTGTGCCCGGTTAATGGCAATAGGCTCGCCCCCTATTACATGGGACTTAAACATAACTGGCGCAATGAGAGTGTACTAAAAACACCTCTGCCGAACCCTTCGGGGAATATAAAGCGTAATGTTATGTATGTAATCAATGATATACAAAAAAATTGTGCATTGTAACGCAACTATAGAGAACATTTTAATAATCTGTATATTAGAATATATACATATACTCACGCCTTTTCCCATGGGGGTAGGCAGACACGATAGAACGCCACATGCTACGACCCTTACATACCCCTTTCGCTTCATCCACATTCATACATCTTGTCATACACGCACGCCGGTTTAGAGTACTACGCACCTGACCTTTGTGAAGAACATCACCAATAACATCGATGTATGTCCTTCCAGGGCGTCCTCTACCGGCGTTTCCATTGACATCCGCCTTATAAATTCCTTTTGTTAATCGCCGTTCACTCATTCTCTCAACATGACCATACCACCTAAGCATACTTCTTTCAATTTTTGTCACTACATCATCTTTTAAACCGCAACTTTGTCTAATCTCATCATTTCTCAATCTATCATTCAAAGTTACACCGCACATACTTCGCAAGGAACGCATTTCCACGGCATTTATTCTACTTTCATGCCTCTTCTGCCACGACCAACATTCACTTCCATAGATAAGCGTAGGTACCAGCACACCATTATGGACAGCCAGCCGTGCCTTTTTGGACATCGACTGGCTAGCCACAACCGCATGCATAGCACCATTTACTTTATTTCCCGCATTTGCTCTCCTTTCCACATCTTCGTCAATCTTACCATCTCTTGTAAACATACTTCCCAAATAAACAAACTCATTTATTATTATTAGAATATTGTTACTAAAAACCTTTTGGTACCTACTAGACATTTTTTTCTGTATTTTTGTTTACGCAGTGCGTGAAAACGGCTATACTAATTTCGATATGGTTTGCAATGTTGTTAGAATATTGATTTTTCTTAAACTTGAAATCATTTTTAATTCTGTTGGTCAGGTAGAAGACGGAAGATACAGATTGACCTCAATACTGGTCCTTTATTGAGCGACTAGCGGCCCGTCCCGACTTCGCACGGGTGGACATTTTCCCCGTTTTTGCAACATTTTTCATTTATACTCCGCTCTTATTGGTCGCAGCGTGATATTATATATCTTCCTCGATAAATGGACTTTCCAACACAAAAATAATTTTTAATTTCCAACCAGTAGTTCCAGAGATTAGCACGTTCAAACAAACAAACAAACTCTTCAGCTTTAATATTAGTATAGATGTTCATGTTTTGTTGCTCTTTGAGACATAATGTAGTCTTCGGAATTCCACGTGAGCGGAGTCGCGGTAAAAAGCTAGCGAAACATACGATCGTTTTCTTTTTGATCTTTCCTTGTTAATTTCAAGTCTGCTGCATTCAAAGGAATTGTTAGACTGTCTATAACAATGGTAGTCGCGCGTTGCATCGATGTAGTAACGATGCGAAATCGATACAATGCGACTGTATCGCCTCTGTCGCACGTTGCAAATGCGACAAGCAACCACATGTCACTAAAGTCGCGTTGTAAATGCGACAAGCGACCACACGTCACCAAAATTGTCATGTGCTATCGCCCTTAAGGCCAGGTCACATCTGATGGAAGATACGTCGTCGATCTTCCGCCGATGCACATCATTCCATATAAACATCTCACACCGTACACATTTGACCGAGCCCGCCAGCAACGCCCTAAGCCGAGGTCCGAGTCCCATTGGAGGTCGCCCTTAGTGCTGTTGTTGCTAGTAGTCATGATCTTAGTAGTAGTAATAGTAGTAGTTAGCTCAGGTTAAGTATTTTACTCGTCCCCATTGGTTGGAGACCCTTCAGGTCTCGCCAATAACTGTCCGGTTACGTAGAAACGGTCCGCAAGACCATCTAGAAGCAGTCGAATAGAAAAAGAAACACATTTGACCGAAGATGCGTTACTAAAATTACTCGAGTAAATTACGCAACTGAAGATTGGCGACGTATCTTCCATAAGATGTGGCTTGGGTTGTATGCAACGAGAAAAAGTCTTGACTCAATTATACACCCTTAAACTTTTTACCAAAAAATTGTTAGCTCAATAATCAAAAACTTCTTCTTCTTCCTGCCCTTGTCCCACACTAAGTAGGGTCGGCACAACATGTATTTCATAAATCCACGTTGTAAGAGGTTTTGGCTTACTGTTTTATGACTGGCCGCCTGCCTGACATCAACCCTCCTTGAGAATACTCTTTGCGCTGTCGCGCGGCTGACCCAATGTGCTTGCTGATATTATGCACTGGGTCCCAAAATGATATGCTTGTCAATCTTATTGCCGACACTAAGTAGACTAAGTTCCTCGACCCACTCATTCTGTTTTGCTATGTACTTTGGTTCTGACACATCGTAAACTAATATAGCACCGTGAACGTCTCTGTAAAAACTTAAAACTTCTAGTTCTTCGTATTCGACATCGTTTACAATAGAAATAAACGGCGATTTATGCTAACAAAATCTAAAAATTAAAAAGAAATACTCGAAAAAGAAATTATTGTATAAAATATCTCTATAATCAAAACCTACCATCTAAAATTCTCTCAAAAGCAAAACTTCATCAACAATCTGCCTTCCAGTCAGTTGTGAGCGACTAAGAGCTTTCAGCTCCTGACCTAACGACCCAACCTGACCTTACACCCAGCGCTACTTTGGCACAGCTTTGGCCATTTGGAACAGTAAAGGTCAGATCATAATGGAACCTTAAACAAAGTTATGAGGAAAGGCCTTTTAGAAATATGGGTGACCGTTCATTACACATCAAGACGTCTCCGTGCCTCGGAGAGCACGTTAAACAGTTGGTCCCGGGTGTCATACGAATACTTATGACAGTCGTTACGGGAAGTCTGAAGCCGGAAAGTCTAACAACCGGTCTAACCTTAGGATATCGGCATTGCCCTGTAACTGGGTTGCGGAAGTCTGATGGCAGTCGCTCCGTGTAAAATGCTGGTATACAGCCGCATCTGGTTAGACTGGAAGCTGACCCCAATAGTTTGGAAAAGGCTAGGCAGATCTATAGGTATCAGAAAAGAGGTCTTGTCAATCTCCGGATTTTAAACGCAAAAATGTACCAATCAGCTGTCAATCTCATGTCAAGTGGTGTGATTGGTTAGTAGTATTTAAATGACAGCCGGAAACCACTTCAAACAAAATTTTAAGTTTGAATATTTACCAAAAGACATTGCAAACTTCGCCGAAACCAAATCCGAAATAAACATACCCATATTTTTATCAACTCTGATCCACGCTGACGCACATACGTCGGCACAAGTTGAAATTTGATTTGTAGGTACGTATTTACTATTGGAAGTCAATATTGAGTTCCAAACTCAATAAGACAAAGCAGATGTTACTTGTTTATGTCATAAAGTTGCAGAGCGAGACTTGAAACTGCTGTTGTATACTACAAGCGATGCGATATAGACATAACCTTACTATAATTTTGCCAAACACCATTTTATTTGGGGTGTTACAGCAGTGATAGCCTAGTGGTGTGACCGTCGGACTGCCAAGTCATAGGTCTCGAGCTTCGAACTCAAGGCACGCACCTCTGACTTTTCGGATTCATGTGCGTATTTTATTTATCTTTGCTTAAAAACGGTGAAGGAAAACATCGTAAGGAAACCGGCATGCCTGAGAGATATTTCTCGACGGCTTGTGATACCAAGTCAGAGGCCCTTGGTCAACATAAACTCTGACACCAGGTTTGTCACTAACCACACGAAGGAAGTAAATCATTAGCATAATCAGCCCACTCTTATTCTCTCGTGTCGGCACGAGCTATACGAATAGCTCATGCTGTGGTGAGAAGATTAGCCAGTCAACTAAGTTGGTAGCGGGATTGACTGCCCAGGATGTGCGGGACGTGGTTGCGGTGCATGCTTTTGTGAATTCCGCGACCCCGGCCGAACGGTCAAGAGGAGGAACACTGTTGGTTTTTAGCCGGTAAGAGTCCGGCAGACACCCTCGCCTTCCCCGGGCGAGAGACATACATGAGGATGTTCCAACGATAAAAAAAAAGAAGGATGTGCCGGACGTACTTGAGTATCGTCACTCGTGGAGGCTCTTTTAATGCACCCTATCAGCCTATTAATCTATCTAATACCTTTAAACGAGCAATTCTTGTATATCTTTATACATATAATTCGACTGTACGTGTGTATGTCACTCCTCCTTCTAAACGGCTGGACCGATTTAAATGAATTTTTTTGTATGCGTTTGGGTGGCGCCCTGGATGGTTTAGATTCACAACTGGAACCGGTAGGTGGCGCTGCTGTCAGTATGTCACCAAATTCTCCGGGCAGGACGACGTCTGTTGGGTCCGCTAGTATGTATATACAAGGTTAGTCGGAAAGGGGGTACTAAGCCGAAAGGGTGTTAAAGTACCCATAATAAAGGATAACTTTTGTTCTACAACTTTCCCCAAAACTCGATAGTTGAAGAAAAATAGCTTTTCAAAGATTTCGTATAAAATATGCTAAAATCTATCTATCCATAGCTATGATAAGCTGTTTTTACAATTTAGGTCATATTTGGGGCCGCGGATTAGAAAATTATTTTCTGAATTCATAACTAAAATAGTTATGATTTTTTTTTAAAAAACTAAAATAAAAATCTTATATTCATTAAAATAAAAATTACCGAATTTTGAAATTTTAACACTTGCTTTAAAATAGTTATCAGTGATACTTTCGGTGGCCCGCGGCTTACTACCCCCTTTTCGACTAAACTTGTATATATAACCTGAATCTCGGAAACGGCTCCAACGATTTTCATGAAATTAAGTATGCAGGGGTTTCGGGGGCGATAAATCGATCTAGCTAGGTTTCATTTTTAGAAAACGTCGATTTACCAAAAAAAACCGAGCGAAGCTCGGTCATCCCGGTACTATAATGATTCGTGTATACACGAATATCGAGGTGGTGATTTTTTTAAATCAGAATATGAGTTTTCATGAAATCTTGAAAGAGCCATTTAAAATCACGAGTACAATGACGTCGTCTACATACGAGGATGTATTTGTATTGAAGTTTTATTGAAGTTGAATTGATTTTGTATTGAAGTTGTATTGAAATCGTTTCATCCTTTTTTTTTTAATTATTCAATTTTATCTCTCTATCGCTTTTCTTTAGCAGTGACACAATCCTAAATCCCAATATCTCGCATAAACGCTAGTGCATTATTCAAATGGATGTTCAGTGCAGCGCAACGTGAAGCATGGCAGCACAAATTATATTCTGATACTGTACAGTTGTTCAGTGGCAGTCATCAGGGACTGGCAGCGTGTCAGCTGATTATCTGCCAGTTAGATAATATGGTTGGGAGTAGCGGAATAAGCGAACATGATGGTTTAGTTAGAATGTTAGGTATGATAATTTTGTTTGGTGAAATGTTTTAGCTTATATTATGATGTTCTGTGAACTGTTACAAATATATGTTTTGTGTGTTATTAGGTTTATGTGTGTGTGTGTGTGTGTGATCATGTCATTACCAACTCCTGTAACAAAAAATAAAAGTACAGATAGATGACAAATAAATAATTAGTAATAAAGAAAATTATTAAAGAACGCTTCTTCTCTCCTACTTATTTAAACTTTTGCTGTGCCCGACAGGGTCCATAATTGTTTCTTTATTTGATGCTTACCACCTGTATGACTGTACATTATGGATTTCAATAAATAATTGAGAATTGAGAGTTACTCGGTTTGTATGGTAGCATTTTTAAACGATTTTTAATTAGCTCCACTTCGTATATTTGTTTGTTCGTACCAAATCTTGCGACAGATTTTTCAACTACTTCCGTTTAACTGATTCTCCTGAAACTTCGCACACAAATTAAATTTCTATGACAATACAACATTATAATAATATCGTCAGTGGAAAGGTAAAAAGACTAAAGCGCCAATATACCTACTTTACAGTAGAGAGATTCAAGTTTTTTTTTTAAGAAAATTAACAGTTACTTTTCTTAGATAGATAATTAAATTATCTATTTAATATGTATACTCGAACAAAAATAACTATGTTTATTTCTTAAAAAAATACTTTGTAGCTCTCTACTGTAAAGTAGGTATATTAGCGCTTTAGTCTTTTTACATTTCCACTGACGATATCAACCTTCAATCCTCAAATCCAAATGCTGCAGGAGTACCGCAAGACAAATCCGTTTAGCTTAACAGATTTTTTAAAGTCAAAGTCAAAGTTTTTTATTTCAAATAGACCAGATTTTAGGCACTTTTAAAACGTCACGACTAGGTGCACGGTTCCAAAAGGTAGGTTCTATGGAGAAGAGCCGGCAAGAAACTCCATGAATACTCTTTTTAAAATAGTAGTTCATTACAATTCCATTACAGTAGTGTGAGAAATAGAATGAGAATAATGCAGGTTAATGTAACAAATAAACTCACATAAGAGTAACAAATAGAAAAATATTTCTTAAGGAATTTTTATTGTCTAACTGGGCATCAGTTAAAAGTCATCATCAGTTGAAAAATTATACCATTAATAGGCTCGCTAACAAACTTTACCTGTGATAACGTTTCACAATAGACCCTCCCATAACGTATAAGAGGCTCTACTATGAAAAGCTTCTTTGCTCCATTATTGCTTAAGATATAAGTCCTATGCGCTCGTCACACCAAACGCGGGGCGGGAGCAGGTCGTGTCAACGTCAGACTTATTACAGGATGAAAACGAAATCATGTAATTCCTTCAAACCTCGTGATCGTTACGGGATAATTTTGACTTCAATAAAAAGAAAAACTCAGGGCGCTAAAATGCCTCACGTTAAGAATTTATGTTTACTTCTTATAATTTTTTTACTGAGCCCATTTTTGTACCCTTTTCAGGGCTAATTTTAATCTATGTCAGCAGTACATCACGAGGTTTGAAGGAATTACATGATTTCGTTTACAGCCTGTATATTTTAACAGCTGTATACATAACTTTTAATAATTATCATTATAATATCAGATCGATAAAAAAACGATCACCAAAGATCTTCTTTTTTAGATAAATAATTGAAAAGGTGAATCGTGACTTATTAACGACGACGACTATACGATTTGCGAGGTTAAGCAACGTTTGCTGCGGTCTGTCTGTAGCTGGGTGACCATTCGTTACACATCTCGATGTGTAACCCCCTCCGTGCTTTGGAGAAGAACGTTAAACCGTCGATCCCGGGTGTCATACGAATACCTATGACAGTCGTTATGGGTAGTCAGAAGCCCGAACGCCTGACAACTGGTCCAACTTTAGAATATCGGCATTTTCCAGTAACTGGGTTGCGGAGATCTGATGGCAGTCGCTCCGTGTAAAATACTGCTATTCAGCCGCATCTGGTTAGACTGGAAACTGACCCCAACAGAATTAGGAAAAAGCTAGACAGAACGAAAATTGGAAAGATGAATCATGCTCGTCTAAATCTTAAAAAAAAACAATGAAGGTTACTGTCGCCGGCATTACAAAGGCTTATACACTAAGAAGTCATCCTAATTCCTTTGAATAAGACAATAAGCCGAAGATTACCTAAAAAAATCGTAACAGATCCGTAACGCAGAAGATTAACATCCTCTAAGCCTCCAAAAGGCAGCTGTTTTTAAAAAATCCGCCATTACTGAGATAGGAACGCGCAAACGTACGAAATCAAGATGTCTGCCTAATAACGTCATTTCTCTCCGCCCCCTCGGTTTTCCATTTGCTGTAATACGCACTAATTTAAAAAAAGAATAATTATGCAAATCAGGGGTGGGGGTGGACTGCAATTGGTTATGTTTTAAGTACGGCTTTATTTCATGTCAGGGGGTGAAAGACAAGGTGCACCCCTATTTATTGCCCTAAAAAGAGAAAAGATGCTTTTATACCTTTTTTTTTACAATCCCATTTACAGTCCCACTGCTGGACACAGACCTCTTCTCAGAATGAGAAAGGTTTAGACCTTAGTCCACCACGCTGGCCCGGTGCTTGTTAGCGAACTACACACACCATCGAGAACTTTATGGAGCCCTCTCACGTGTGCAGGTTTCCTTACGATGTTTTTCCTTCACCGTTAATGCAAGTGATAATCAAATTCTGATCCGCACATGAATTTGAAAAGTCAGAGGTGCGTGCCTGGTTCAATCTCAGACCCTCATGCATGGAAGGCAAGCTCTTAACCGCTATTCTATCGCTGCTTGTATACAAGGTTAGTCGGAAAGGGAGTACTAGGTCGAAATGGTGTTAAAGTATCCATAATAATGGATAACTTTCGTGCTACAACTTTCTCCAAAAGTCGTTAGTTTAAGAGAAATTAGCTGTTCAAAGATTTCATAAAAAATACGCTAAATTCTATCTATCCTCAGCTATGATCAGCTGTGTTTACGTTTTAAGTCATATTTGGGGTCACAGATTAGAAGATCCATTTTATGAATTCGTAACTAAAGCAGGGGTGAAGAATTTTTTAAAAATCTAAAATAAAAATCATTTTACATGTTTTTTTTTACCGCAATTTGAATTTTTAACACTTTCTTTAAAACGATTGTTAGTGATACATTAAGTGGCCCGCGGCTTAGTACCCCCTTTCCGAATAACCTTGTATAAATCTTTAATCTCTGCGAAACCAAGGACTGCATTAAAAGAGCTTACACGAGAGACGATACTTAAGTACAACCGGCGTACTCTTTGCAGTCAGCTCCTCTACCAACCTTGCTGACTGGCTAATCTTTTTTTCACCACAATATAATCTATTCACCTAGCTCTTGCCAACATTTGAGACCTGCCTCGTTGGTCTAGTAGTAGCAAGCGCGACTGCTGATCGTGAGGTCCTGGTTTCGAACCCCAGTTCGGGCAGTTTTATTGGGTTTTCCGTGTGGAATTCTTCAGTACCAGCCCGGAGTTTGGATTTGTGCCCGGTTAATGGCAATAAGTTGGACCTCTATTACATGGGACTTAAACATAACGGCGAAATGAGGATGTTGTTATACACCTCTGCCCAATCCATCAGAGAATACAGGCGTTATGTAACTAGGCGTATATGTAACACGTGTGAAGATATGTCTATGAAGGTAATAAACACACCTTCGGGTGACAAATAGCTTAGAGTGATAATGCATGGTTGACACTCAAAAGTTTTACAGTCTCGTAAAATCAAAGTCCCTGATTGGGTTTTTAGAGAGTTACCTACGAAAACAAAGCTTACGGAAAGAAGAAGCAATTACTTACGTCCTTACCCAAATAAAAGTCAACGTCAGCAGTAAAATGATACAGCCTTAACACAAGAAAAAAATAGATGCAGAAGTTTAACTCAATGCAATATTCATAGCAAGTTACTAATTGTGTTAGGTATTGAACTGCCAAAAAATTTACGACATGTTAAATAAACACTGAATTTTATCGACAAACATAACACCTTTTATAATACCAACATCCTTTCCTCAAATGGCAATAAATTTTGACCTACCCAGTAGTAAGTAAGTCTCACGAAAATTATACAAAAATTTGATTACTTCATAAGTAGAAAAAAAAATGTCTACCCTTTGTTACCAATTAAAGATATGGAGCTCCCAATCGTGATTCCAAATATACAAATCTAAACATAGCTGATGATAGATAGATTTAAGTGTATTTTTAACAGACTTCCAAAAAAAGGAGGAGGTTCTCAATTCGACTGCATATTTTTATTTTTTGTAAGTTTGTTCCGCGATATCTTTGCTAATTGTGAACGGATTTTAATCATTATTTTTTTGTTGGAAAGAATATTTCTTCAAAGTGGTTTCATTTAGATTTGGTGAAGATCTGATTAAGAACTTCGGAGATAGACAATTTGAAGTCGGTTTTATTTTTGTTAAAAAGTTTTTTATGGAATAAAATAATAATTTTATGAAATCTTTGAACAGTTATTTCTCTATTACCATTGACTTCTGGGAAATGTTGTAGAATAAGGGTTCTTCATTAAAAAAACACTTTTGAATTAGTACCCCTTTGCGAATAACCTTGTAATATACTTTGGAGACGATAGATTCACATCTCTTACTAAACCTTCTGATTATTTTTTCCTTTGTGCTTAATACGAATAAAGGTGGCCATCCCAGTGCAATAGCCATAGATTACAGTAACAACCGCCGTACAGATTGCACGGGTCATAACAGATAAACGCTGGTTGTATTTCAAGTTTCCTTCTCCTCAAAAGTATACGAGGACGTCCCTTGTGTAAAAGGCAAAGAGTACTTTGGTGAACAGAAAGGTCAGTTGGTCGAAATAGATTTCTACCTATTTTTTTTTTAATTAAAAAGCATGTATACCTTTACCATTGGACAGCTGTTTAATATATTATCATGGTAGTGATATTAACATAACAGAGGTGTATACAAACACCCTCATTTCGCCGTTATGTCTAAGTCCCATGTAATAGGGGGCGAGCCTATTGCCATCAACCGGGCACAAATCCAAACACCGGGCTGCTGGGCGAATATTCGAAATTTTTTAACATTATTTTAACAAATCATTCTTCTCCCGGGTTGTTAACGTTATAGTATTGTCAGATTGTTTTTATTCTTGTCTTATTGCTTGACTGCAGCGGTATAGTTTGAGTTTTCATTATCATAATTATAATATTAAACATCTGCATTCTTAACTTTGGGATGATGCTAATGACGTTCTCAATTTTTGTTAATATTTTTCGAAGAATGGCCCTGCTACTGAGGAATCCCACATGGAAAAACCCAATAACACTTTGCCCGACCTGGGGATCGAAACCAGGACTTCACGATCAGCAGTCGCGCTTGCTACCACTAGGCCAACGAGGTAGTTTAATTAGCGGCTGTTAAATATTCACCTATATACAATGTGTCCCGGTATGCAGTATTTAAATTTTAAGGGAGGTGTATACACACCATTTTATCGACAAAAACACCTCACTTGTGGGGTTGGTTCCCCACCCCCCAAAGTTAGAGCAATTTTGCCTCTGTGAGACCTAGGTCTTCAGTTGTGAGTGTTTGAATATATAAGGTCTAACCAAAATACCTGGACAAACTTTTACACAGTGTTAAGTACGTTTAACTAAACATATTTATGCAAAAAAAACGAGATCCAAGTGATTTTTTTTCTAACCAAAAAATGTTTTTCATCATTCATTTTCATTTAATTATATTTTTTTTACATTTTTCACTTCGCCTGTTAGGTAAAACACGGCGCGGAAATAGCGCGCGCCCCGGCGACAGTCGATGTATAAAAAATGGATGAGTTTATTCTTAAGACGGTACAGGCAATTTAAAACGTTATTCTTTTTTGGTCAGAAAAAAAATCACTTGGATCTCGTTTTTTTTTGCATAGATATGTTTAGTTAGACGTACTGAACACTGTGTAAAAGTTTGTCCAGGTATTTTGGTTGGACCTTATATATAGGTCGAAATATTTGAGCCACAAATACCAGGTTCACACGATTCGATTCTAGTTGATCAACTGACTTGATCAACAAAAGTTGAAACGTTGTTGTTGCTTCAATTTGATTGAAAGTCTGTTCAGACGGTTCAAATCGCATGCGATTTAGCAGTTGATCAACTAGAATCGAATCGTATGAACCTGGTGATACTAACATTTTTCTACCTTGGGCAGGGGGGGCGGGTTATTTGTAAGTGGGTAATCGACCCCATATATCGAGAGCTTTTGTCGAAAAAATTGTGTATATACACCATCCTTAAAGTTTTATTACTACATACCCGGACTCATTGTATTTATTATACCTAAAAATCTCATCATTTCTGTAATGCTTTCGTATTTATAATATAAAAATAAATCCACTCTCGCGTTGAGTATACAATAAAAGGCTTCTAACGTCGTCAGGGAATATTAACCTTGAATTTTCCAGTTAAAGCTAAAGCCGTGTATCTACTAGGCAACAATTGAGGTGCAAATGTTGCTCAACATGATATCCATCACTGTTATACCATCAGAATTATATACAGTACCCGGCAGTAAATATTACACATCGAGTTTTAGAAAGAGATAATCGGGTAGCTTCGGCTTCGTAGAGCGTCGTCTCTGACGCTCATATCTATGTGACGTTTTGTCGCTTCGTGGGACAGAGATGACGCTCTATAAAGCCGAAGTTAGCTGATATCTCGTGTTATATTTACTGCCGAGTACTGTACTTTGTCGTTCTTTTTCAGCAAAATATTTAGCCTGTAAGACTAGCACGAGTGTTGTTGACTTGTTTGGCACAAACTATTTTTATTTTTTTTTGTTTTTTTTTCTTTAAATTGTATCTTTGAATTGAAACCTTTATTCATATCTATGTACGCTACGAATTGTGCATGTCGCAAAAAAAATACCAAAATGTTATAGGACAGTTGTATTTTCGATTCAAAATTCGCTTACATAGATTCGTTTACGGTTCTATTCGTCAAACTTTCGAGCTGACTACGCGTCAATTCGTTTATGGCCGGTCCTTATGGCCAAAAATGAATCGTTTTGCCTATCAATGGTTTCGGGTTAACAGACTATATTATGACCTTATTTCGTGTGGTTAGTGACCAACCTAGCGCCCATGGCCCTCTGACTTGGCTTCACATGCCGTCGAGAAATATCTCTCAGACATGTCGGTTTCCTCACGACGTTTTCCTTCACCGTTTTTAAGCAATTGATAATTATACAATACGCACATGAATCCGAAAGATTTGTCATTTCTTCCGTAGAAAAAATCGGCCCTTTTAAAATAAAATCTGACGCAACTGTTTTAAATTATTCTATGCCGTTTTAGGGCGGGTCCCAGTCGTAGAACCATGGTTATTGTATACCTATCTGTTATGGGTTTGGGGCCTATACATTGCGATATCGCCTTACTGCGGAAAACCGTTTTCGTGTATCCTGTTTCTTATGATGGGAAAAAAACAGTGGTTAGGTTAAACTAATCTTAGAAATGGAGTACTTGGGTTTGATTTTGAAATGTATGGTATGACGAAGCCCAATCGTGATTATACAAGGTTAGTCGGAAAGGGGGTACTAAGTCGCGGGCCACCTAAAGTATCACTGATGACTATTTTAAAGCAAGTGTTAAAATTTCAAAATTCGATAATTTTTATTTGCATGCAAAAAGATAGTTATTTTATTTTTTTCAAAAAAAAAACAGGCACCTACCTACTTTAGTTATGAATTCAGAAAATTAATTTTCTAATCCGTGACCCCAAGTATGACCTAAATGGACAGATAGATTTTAGCATACTTTTTACGAAATCTTTGAAAAGCAATTTCTCTTAAACTATTGAGTTTTGGGGAAATTTGTAGAACAAAAGTTATCTTTTATTATAGGTACTTTAACACCTTTTCGGCTTAGTACTCCCTTTCCGACTAACCTTGTATAATTATCATGATCAGCCCAGGATTTATAGGAACCAGTAGCATTTCTTGAAACAGTTTTTCGTTACGTTCATATCATGTTTTTATTACGGGATATGATGCATCAATGATTAGGTAATACCTACCTAATTTGTTGACTTTTTACTAACTATGATTGTTTTGAAGTATTAAAGGCGTGCTTTTTGCGCTTACGGTGTCTGAGTTCGACCAAATCAAATCAAATCAAAAAATTTTATTTCACATAAACCAATACAGGTGCTTATGAAACGTCGAATTTAGGTGCACGGTTCCAATTAGTTGTTTCCTATGGAGAAGAGCCGGCAAGAAACTCCATGGTTACTCTTTTAAAAATAATACCTTTAACAATGTCAGTGGATACAGTACAATGATTTAGGATAGTGAGAGAACAATGAGGTCCTGACCACAGACCAATGAGTAATATAGTACTAAAAGACTTGAGTACAAAAACTAACAAACAAAAATAAAATTTAAAAAAAAGTAATATGAATAATATTGTAGTAATTTACAAATTTATAGATGCAGGACCCTATCCCGCACCTCTCACTTTACGAATATATGTGCGGATTAGAATTTGATCATCTGTTGCGTTAATGGTGAAGGAAGACATTGTAAGGAAACCTGCAGACATACAACGGTTTCAAAAAGTCCTCGGCGGTGTGTGTAGTCTGCCAACGCGCACCAGACCAGCGTGGTGGACGAAGGCCTAAGCCCTTCGGATCATAAAAGAGGCCCGTGTCCAATAGTGGGACAGTAATTGGCTGATTATGTCAATTTTTGTTTAAACTTGCTTTTTTTAAATTATAATCACTTTGTAACAAAAATAAAACCGACTTCAAATTGTCTATCTCTGAAGTTCTTCATTAGATCTTCACCAAATTTTAATGAGACTACTTCGAAAGAATACTCTTTCAAACAAAAAAATAATCATTAAAATCGATTCACAATTAGCAAAGATATCGCGGAACAAACACACAAAAAAAAAACATACAGTCGAATTGAGAACCTCCTCCTTTTTTGAAAATCAGTTAAAAAAAATTACTAATTAAGTATTGACTGAATTTTAAAATTAACACAATGCGTACGCTGAAGTGTGATGTTTAAAGAATATTTAGGTACCTATCCATCCCTCATTTTTTATTGCAATTTACTACCATTCGTTCGCTTTCGTAAAATTCATCAATATTTCAATGCACCTACAGGCGAAACAGAATTCAAACTAAACCACTCACTATGTATGTATGTACTACACTATCCTGGTCTGATATCCGATGAAAACTAGCCAAAAGCCAACTGCCTCATTGGTCTAGTGGTGGCAAGCGTGACTGCTGAACGTATGGCCCTGGGTTCGATCCCCAGGCCGGGCAAACTGTTATTGTGTTTTTCCATGTGGAATTCCTCAGTAACAGCCCCGAGTTTGATTTTTTGATGGTAATAGGCTCACCTCCTATTCATCATCATTATCCTCCTGCCATTAACCCAACTTATTTGGGGTCGTCGCAGTATGTCTTCTTCTTCCATACATCTCTATTAGCCGTCATTTCAGTAGTCACCCCCTTACTAGCCATATCATATTTCACACTATCCATCCTTCGTTTCTTTTATCTTCCTCTACTCTTATAACCATCCACATTCATACTCAAAACTTTCCTTTCGACATGTACCTTCTTCCTCCGCACCACATGCCATGCCTATTACATGGGACTTAAACATAATGGCGAAATGAGGGTGTCATACAGCTCTACTCAAACCTTTCGGGAATACATACCTATCCGTCGCTAATTTTTATTGCAATTTTCTACCATTCGTTCGCTTTCGTAAAATCCATCAATATTTCAATGCAACTACAGGCAAAGCAGAATACAAACTAAACCACTTACTATGTATGTATGTACTACACTATCCTGGTCTGATATCCGATGAAAACTAGCCAAAATCCCTGATGGATTTGCATCGAAAATGAGACTAGAGGTGAAACGCTTTATAAAATGTGTTAACACCCTCCGCCCTGGTCGGCTTATACATTAAAACCGTTAAAAGTGAACATTGCTTAAACTTTCTGAGTCGCTTCGGTTGAGGTGGGGTGGGTTTTTTGGTTTTATGAGATCTATTTAGAATTTCATTTGGTTTTTTTAATACATTTACGTAGAAAAATAATATGATGATATAGTGACAAAAATTGAAAGGAGTATGCTTAGGTGGTTTGGCCATGTTGAGAGAATGAGTGAACGGCGATTAACAAAAGAAATTTATAAGGCGGATGTTAATGGGAACGCCGGTAGAGGACGTCCTAGAAGGACATACATCGATGTTATTGGTGATGTTCTTCACAAAGGTCAGGTGCGTAGTACTCTCAACCGGCGTGCGTGTATGACAAGATGTATGAATGTGGATGAAGCGAAAGGGGTATGTAAGAGTCGTAGCATGTGGCGTTCTATAGTTTCTGCCTACCCCCATGGGAAAAAGGCGTGAGTTTATGTATGTATGTAATAATAAAGAAAAATAATTGGATAAACCGGTTTTGTTTCTTTTTTAAATATTTTTGTCTAACATAAACATAACACCCGTTATAAGCACGTAACTTGGCAAGGTTTTGTTGTAGTGGGAGTATATTATAATAGTGTATATTAGTAGTATTATATTAGGTCCTTACCTATGAAATTGGCGTTTTTTTCTCACAAATAGAGGGCCTCGTCACTTCTATGATTTAAAATATTAATCAATTGCAATTGTCTATGATGGTCATTATTCGATATAATAATATCGAATAATGACCATCATAGACAACTACCAATAGTAAAAAAACCTTATTATTTATAGTTTTCTAAACATAAAAAATACCTTAATAATGCCTCCTCTTTTTTGTCTTACTCAACTTATTTTTGTCGCATAATCTAAGTGAAATACGTTATCTTAGTTTTTAAACATTAGTGCATAAAAGTTTTAAAACATTAGTGTTTATAGTTGTTAAATAAATTAAGAAAATGTTAGTATGAAAAATGCAACTTCTTTAAAATTCTCCATACAAAACGCTGATTTCATAGGTGGGGACCTAATATTAGTAGTCTATACTATCTATACTAATATTATAAAGCGGAAAGATTTGTAGTTTTATATTTTTGGATTTTTGTATGTAACGAATAAACTTAAAAACTACTGGACCGTTTTAAAAAAATCTTTTGCCGTTAGAAAGCTACATTATCACTGAGTAATATAGGCCACGGGCGGAGCCGTGAGGACACAGCTGGTATATTATAATATTTAATTATTTCTTTACCAAAAATACCACCTGCCACCAGTGTACAGTTTTTGTACGAAACAAACGAGATAGCAAATCGAATCGATGGACAACTGACTGACCGAAAAGATTTTGAATTACAGGATTGGTCCCGTAGATCACAAACAGTCACATTTTAGATAATCGGACTCATAGGCAATGAGCATGTCCCCTGATAAGTGAACAGCTTCCTGTCATTACTTATGTTCGTACATATTGCTGGACGTGACTTCAATGGAAACGAGCATGCATTCAATTGGTATGGCTTGCTTCAATACCTGTGGTAACATAATGATAAATATTTGGTAAGTATACAAGGTTAGTAGGAAAGGGGGTACTAAGCCGCGGGCCACTTAATGTATCATTGATTACTGTTTTAAAGAAAGTGTTAAAATTAAAAAAATCGATAGTTATTTTTGTCGTGCAAAATGATTTTTATCTTAGTTTTTTCAAAAAATCTTCATCCCTGCTTTAGTTACGAATTCAAAAAATGGTGCTTCTAACCCGTGACCCCAAATATGACCTAAAATGTAAACAAGATCATACCTGAGGATAGATAGAATTTAGCGTATTTTTTATGCAATCTTTAACAGCTATTTCTTTGAAAGTAATGACTTTTGGGGAAAGTTGTAGAACAAAAGTTATCCATTATTATAGGTACTCTAACACCCTTTCGGCTTAGTATCCCCTTTCCAACTAACCTTGCAACTACTTGTTTTTCTTATGGTGAGAATAGATCACAATAGTATCTTTTGATGAATGTATATTATACCCATGCCCGTAATCCCCGAGGAGGTAAGTAGTGGTGATCTCCTATTACAGGACTCTATACATCCACGTTTCGGCTCTGGTAGTAAGTCCCATAGTATTGTTGTGGGTGGTGTGCCCATTGCCATTTTTCCAACACAATTATGGTATATTAACGTAGCGTAAGAATTAAATAAAAATCATTTTAAGTTAAACGGTTTTATCTACCCCTAGTAGTACTCCTGCAGCATCAGGATTTGAGGATTGAAAGTTGAAATTATTATAATGTTGTACTGTCATGGTAATCGAACTTTTGTGCGAAGTTTCAAGAGAATCGGTTAATCAGAAGTAGTTGAAACATCTGTTGCAAGATTTGAAACAAACAAACTAATATACGAAGTGAAACTAATTAAAACCGTTTAAAAAATAAATTTTGTGATGGGAACATGCCATTATTAACCGACTTCCAAAAAGGAGGAGGTTACTATGTTCGTCTGTATGTACGTTTTTTTTTTTTTTTTTTTGTGTATGTTCATCGATATTTTCGCCAATTGTGAACCGATTTTGATGATTCTTTTTTTATTGGATAGGGTATACATTGAAGTTGGTCCCATTTAAATTTGGTGAAGATCTGATGAAGAACTTCGGAGATAGGCAATGGAACTCCTCAATAACGAACAGTACGCATATTGTGATTATGTGATTATGTTACGAGCAGCGTCTTTAGTAAGTCCAACCAAGTTTTAAATAAGGCCACTAAAAAGAAAAAAATAAAAACTTTTTTACAAAAAATTTAAACCGACTTCAAAAAAGAATAAAATAATTACCATATAAAATTAACAGTTTCAGAAGTCGGTGCTGATCCACGCTGAACCAAATTGAAGGCACCGACTTCTGAAACTGTTAATTTTATATGGTAATTATTTTATTCTTTTTTGAAGTCGGTTTAAATTTTTTGTAAAAAAGTTTTTATTATTGTATTGCTATTAATTGGCAGGAACTCACAATCACCCAAAATCACAGTTGCAAATCACAACTAATTCTTGCAATGAGCCAAAAACACGCATCAACTCTTCATCGACATAGAGTACGAACTATACCTCAAATATTAAAGTGCATACCCCATAAATTGCTACCCTATCTCTGACAGCCATCACAGTAACCTACATCCCCTAGTAAACTCAATTTACCAATCAAATTTTATCTCAGCATCTAAAATATTACACATGGAGGGTGCGCGCGCCCCCCAGCCAAAATCTGAATTAAAAGGGGCCCCTCTAACTAAAAACCCGTAACCTTTAACATTTCCTTATATGTCTAATAAAAAGGCAAGTACAGATTTGAATATGCATTAACGTTATTTTGTTTGCGCCCCTCAGGAGGTTCGTCCCTAGGGTAGGGCTGCCACGCTCTACACCTTAGTTTTTGCATATTTCATTTTAATATCGATCCGTTGTTTTTCAATGCGGGGAAAGCAAAGTTCAAAGCTCTGTTGTGTATGTTGTTCATTGTTTGTGAGGACTTTCTAAAAATAGCTAACGTTTGTATTTTGAAAGGGCTTTTTTTTCTTTTCATATTTCAGCACTAGCTATAAGGGAACAACTCATGCCGTGATGAAAAGTTGAAAAGATTAGCCAGATAGCGTGTTTGGTAGCGAGACTGACTGCCTAAAGGGCACAGGACGTATTTGAGTATCGTTATTTATGGAGTTTCTTTTAATTAAAAGTGGAAAGCGCTATAATCTTGGTTTTCTTTATTAATAACTAGCGACCCGCCCCGGCTTCGCACGTCTTTAATGTAGATACTAATGTGGGGCATATAAACCTTCCTCTTGAATCACTCTATCTAATAAAAAAACCGCATCGTAATCCGTTGCGTAGTTTTAAAGATCTAAGCGTACATAGGGACAGACAGACAGCGGGAGCGACTTTGTTTTATACTATGTAAAGATGTATCTTCCAGCCAGCGTTTTAATTTTTTTATCATATCTTTGCTTTTCGTCAAGTTTGATAGATAGATACAGTACCTTTATTGTACAGTAACAGGAAAAATATATTAAAAAAAACATTAACACAGTCCAGTTACAATCTTTGAATGGACTAGAAATCTATAAGAAAAGATAACGGACTGTTGTAGTTGTACGATATAAAAATAAAAAGAATCTTTGAGAAATAACGTTAGTTCTTCCTTAAGGTTGTACTTTAAAACCTTTATGTATTTAAAATAATAATGCTACTTCAAAATTAAAATTAAATATTTTTTTTCTGTACACAAAACAAAATACTTTTCATTATTCCTCAGTATGGCAACCCTATTGAAAAGGCCCATTAGGTGGAGTGTTATTTTAACGCCTACAAGTTCTGAAAGTGAAGTTTTGTACTTGGCCATGTCATTAAGTGGCTGGAGACGGTTAATTATTACTGTTTTTAGATGTTCCCCCTTTTGCCTCTGCTAAGTATACGAGGATAGCGTATGTTTGTATGGAAAGGCTATTTCCTCTCACAGCGGGATAACGCCAGGATTTTCCTGTCTATTTATATGTGTGGTAAAATTGTTTGTAGGTGTTTCTGTATATGGGAAAGAATGATGTTAACCTAATTGATTCATTCATTCAAAAATTGATCTTGTTGTACTGTTGTTCTTATCTTACCAACCGCGCGGATCATACGATTAGCGAGGTTAGTCAATCTGTGGATGGGTGACCGTTCGTTACACATCGAGACCAGCCCATGCCTCGGAGAGCACGTTAAACAGTCGGTCCTAGTGTCATACGAATACCTATGACAGTCGTTACGGGAAGTTAGAAGCCCGAAAGTCAGACAACTGGTCTAACCTTAGGATATCGGCATTGCGCAATAACTGGGTTACGAAGGTCTAATGGCTATCGCTCCGAGTAAAATACTGGTATTCAACTGCATCTGGTTAGACTGGAAGCTGACCACAACATAGTTGGGAAAAGGCTCGGCAGAATATCATGGGTCTTCTTTACATAGTATAAAACAAAGTCGCTCACGCTGTCTGTACGCTTAGATCTTTTAAAATCCGCAACGGATTTTAATGCAGTTTTCAGCAATAGATAGAATGATTCAAGAGGAAGGTTTATATGCCCCACATTAGTATCTACATTGCACCCGAGCGTAGCCGGGGCGGGTCGCTAGTACCTATAGTATAATCTGTGTATTTTTAGAATCAGTTTACTGTGAACAGAATTAAATGAGGTCTTCTATAACTGGGAATTTGTCTTCGATTAATTAAATGCATTATAAATAACTTTTTTTATAGAAACATCTATTGCGTCGTTACGGATGTGAGAGCGGCTGTTGCATGGCGACGCTCGCGATGGCAGACACGACGGCAAACCTTCGTAGCTCATCGGCTCTCTTCGGATTAATTCGGCTAGATATTTTTTTTTACAAAATGAGTTTCCATTTTCACATCTGCCAGGCGCACAGATTATTACGCGATGACCTCCAGCCACCCTAGCGTGTGGCCCGTGGATGGCGGGTTCGGGGACTCACCGACGACCAGTAACAGGCCGGAGAACGCGGCGCGCAGTGTTCCATGCGCGCTTCTCAGGAGGATGTGGGGCAAGGCCCCACAGACGAGAGATCCGCCGAGGGTCTGCCGGGGTTGCGGTGCATGCTTTTGCGAATCCCGCGATCCCGGCCGAACGGTCAGGAGGAGGAACACCGTTGGTTTTTAGCTGGTAAGAGTCCAGCAGACTCCCTTGCCTTCGCCGGGCGAGGGACATCCATGAGGATTTTCCAACGATAAATTGAAAAAAAAATGGCGCACAGATTACTCCGTCTCGCGACGGCTTCATTTTTTTTCTTTTTTTAATATTATTCTTTGGGCCGGTTTGTATTGTTCTGTATTAGTATCTCTCTCTCTCTCTGTATAATTATAACCACATAATATTATGCGTATGTACAGTCACGCTCTACAAACAGTCCCATCATTAAGCCAGCGTCACACGCTTAAGATACCCGCAGTAAAAAGTGGAACGAAATTTAACTGCTGTTACCATTTTGTTGAACGATCGTTTCAAAGCACTCAGAGCTCAGTGGAAGACATTATCCACACGTTCGTGGCGTAATGACCCTTCAAGGATGGGGGATGAAACCGGGGATGGAATGAATTGCATTTTTTTTAAATTATCTTTTTAAACGGTCTGTTACACTGATTTTATTATTACGGGTTTTGTTGGATTTTTATGTGTTGGCAACTTTGTGTGTTGCATTTTTGTGTGTGACTGTATCTGAATGTTGTGTGTTGCAGTTTTGTGTGTGAATGTATTTGAATGATTTGTGTTTTTTAATGTTATCTTATCGCTGTTTTATATTGTGCTGAAGGGTTGCCAATTTTGACTTCATTTTAACGAACATTGGCATTTAAATCTGCGTAATAATTATATTGTAAGAGTGGGATTTTAACATCACTAATAATAAGACTACCTCGTTGGTCTAGTGGTGGCAATCGCGACTGCTGATCATGTGGTCTTGGGTTCGATCCCCAGGCCGGGCAAAGTGTTACTAGGTTTTTCCGTGTGGAATACCTCAATACCAGCCAGGAGTTTGGATTTGTGCCCGGTTGATGGCAATAGGCTCGCCTCGCATGGACTTAAACATAACGGTGAAATGAGGGCGTTACTATCTGCCCAACCCTTCGGGGAATACAGGCGTGATGTTATATTGTTATGTTAATAATTTGTCCTAAAACGAAAATTGTGTTATTATTTATAACATTATAATATGCGGGCAAACCTGTACTTTCCAATAAATCATCCAATAATGTTTTAATTGCAATCAATTTCAAAAACATAAATTCAATTTAACAAGCGCGTATCTGAACTTCACCGCGAAATGTCAAATGGAAACATGTCAATGTCAGCGCGGGAATTAATTTTAAATTTAAACATCGAATACGGCCATTACAACGGATATTCATCAATTTAATAAGTCAAAATCATTGCAATAATATTTTAATCGTTATTAATCTGATCAATCCTATTTGTGTTTTTATTTAATAGTATGTAACTTTCAAGGTAATATACTGAGCGTAAATTTTTGTGTAATATTTTATTAGTATCAAGATTATAATTCGTTTATCTATGACTGTCCTCACGCCTCCGCCCGCGTAAGAAGTTTTATTCCAGTAATAAATTAATATAGCCTATGTTACTCAGTGATAATGTAACTTTAAAACGGCAAAAGAATTTTTGAAATCGGTCCATTAATTTTTAAGTTTATTCGTTACATACAAAAATATAAATCTTTCTTCTTTATAATATTAGTATAGACTAGCGACCCGCCCCGGCTTCACACGGGTGCAATGTAGATACTAATGTGGAGCATATAAACCTTCCTCTTGAATGACTCTATCTATTGCTGAAATCTGCATTAAAATTCGTTGCGTAGTGTAAAAGATCTAAGCGTACAGACAGTGAGAGCGACTTTGTTTTTTATTCTATTTAAAGAAAATGCAGTTCTATTATCTGCGAATCATACATCGTAACTGCAGTTGTTCAAAGCTGCCCATATCATGTCTTCAAAGTTCATTTACAACCTTTCATACGAAAAGGTATCAACTCCATTCATCAAATTGTGAGTGTCAGTTATCCAGCAATGATTGTCAAAGACATCTAACACGGACTAAAGTGCACGAAAGCCATGTGACACTATCCCACGTCGGTACACTGCGAGTCTGTATTAATTAGCCACTCCCAACATAGCTCTTTTGGAAGGTGGATAGCACTAGATACCGAGGACGACCGTGTCGATGGTAGCCGCGTTGCTCTAAGTACTCAACTCAAGTCACTTTGAAAATGGAAGTATCCGCTTAGCATAATTCGAAGTTCAAAAACGAACCTCTCTCACTATGCCAAGACTTTGTAGGCAATACAATAACTTAACGAAAGCCCATGATATTTACATCTCCGAGTTTTTATCAAAATATTACAAAAAAAAATGTTCCTCAACTTTTCAATTGTTTATTTTACAATTGTGTATGCTGTGGCCTTCAATATAATTGAAGGAGTATTCCGATATAAAACTCATTCTTTTTTTTATGTTTTTTTCTGTGACCTTTGTTGGACGTCCTTAATAAATAAATAATTATTAATTCAACTTATACAATCACCTCAAGAGTGGCCAGCACTATACCTAAGATCTATCCATTACATAACTAAAAGCGATTAATTATTAATACAAGTCTAGGGCGCCTAAAGCACTCTGAACATGGCGCCTAGAAGCAGAATCCTCAAAGGAAATCTTCTATATTAGCGAAATCTCTAGAGAAACTATAAACGTAAACATCATCTAAAATGTTCGTTTGATAACATAAAATTATCCTTAGATTATATTAGATAATTAAGACGTAACAATCACGCCTGTATTCCCGAAGGATTGGGCAGAGATGTACAGTAACACCCTCATTTCGCCGTTATGTCAATCCCATGTAATAGGTAATGTTAGTCCCATGTAATAGGGGGCGAGCTATATTGCCATCAACCGGACACAAATCCAAACTCCGGACTGCACCTGAGGAATTCCATACGGAAAAACCAAATAACACTGCCCGACCTGGGGATTGAAACCAGGACCTCACGATCAGCAGTCGCGCTTGCGACCAATCGTTACGCAGTGGAGGCCAATCACTAATCTAAGAAATTATGTTATGTAATTCTAATCAACTCTAAAGTTATCCAAACGACACGATAAAATGAATGAAACTTATCTCCATAATATTAATACGTGCTTCGGAGGGGCGCAGATCATTTCGAAAATTCGAAAAATCCTTCCCCACATTTAAATATGCATGGAGGAGCAAATAAAAGTACCCATTCACACCTAACGGGGAATCGAATTCCTGATAATGAGTACAAAATGTCGGCGACTGAAAGTGCACTTAGCTGCATTAAGCATGCAAATCGGAATCGTTCGGCGTCATCTGCGAGCTGGTAATCTGATTATGCGGGACCTGGCTGGAGTATGGGAGTTTTGGCAGAAGTTTCACTCTGAGATTTTTTGCAGGATGTGAGTTCTGCCGAGATTGCGGCGCATGCTTTAGCGAATCCCGCGACCCCGGCCGAACGGTTAGGAGGAGGAACACCGTTGGTTTTCAGCCGGTAAGAGTCCGGCAGACCCCCTCGCCTTCCCCGGGCGAGGGAAATAGATGAGGATTTTCCAACGATAAAAAAAAGGATGTTGTGTACAATGACATGTCACGTCAGCCGCGATGACACTTTGCCAGCTGACATAATCAGTCGTATACGGAAACGCAGACCGCGCAGGCAACACAGTTCCAGTCCATATAGTCGGGCAACGCCTACACGGGCATCAAAGCGTTGCCCGACTGTATATGGATTGAAAACTGTGACTAAACTGTGTTACCGGCGCGGCTTGCGCCTCAGTATAAACCTAAGCTTACTGCCTCACCTGCTGGGCACGGGCCTCTTCTCAGAATTAGAAGGATTTAGACCTTAGTCCACGACGCTGCAGTGCGGATTGGCGGACTACACACGATAAATTTTTTTTGGAACCGTCTCAGTTGTACAGGTTTCCTCACGATGTTTTCCATCACCGTTAACACAAATAATAATTAAATCCGCACCGAATAGTTTTTTGATGTGAAACATCTAATGCGGCGGCACGGGTGTGACAGCGGCTGCTGCGTGGCGACGCTCGCGATGGCAGACACATGACGGCAGACCTTCGTAACTCGTTGCTTCACTCCGGTTTGATACGGCAAGTTTTTTTTTTACAAAATGAGTTTCGATGTTTGACATCTGTCAGGCATACCTTAGGCTTAATATTTTTTATGTTATACTAGCGACCCGCCCCGACTTCGCACGGGTGCAATGTAGATACTAACGTGGGGCATATAAACCTTCGTCTTGAATCACTCTATCTATTGCTGAACGCTGCATTAAAATCCGTTGCGTAGTATGCAAGATATAAGCGTACAGACAGCGGAAGCGGCTTTGTTTTATACTAAGTAAAGATAAAGGAGTTGACCAACAGGCTGTCATCCTGATGATAATGGTTACCGATATGGATTCTGCAACATCAAAGGTATTGTCAACCCTAAGTTGAAAAGTGTCATGTGCCTGTAATTTCACCGTCACCTCAAAAACGGAAGACAGCAGTGCTTCGTGGCAACAGAAATACGTGTACTTCCTGTACTTCCACGGATGAACTTGTGGCGGCATCTATCACGCCACATGAAAACTACGCAGCACGCCGACTGTCTAGCAGACTACAGCGACAACAATGACAGCTATCAAATGAAATGTCACAAATCCTGCATCGCGATATCAAGATCTGATACGGAGTTAGTATATGTATATACCTATACAAAGACATTCAATACTATATAGACAGGACATCAGTCAAAATTCGTGTTCCTTGATTTTTTGAATTAGAGGACAATTGGTCCTAGTTTAGCTTTCAATAATTCTCGTGAGAGGTCGCATTGCCATTGCTCAAAAAAAATGTTTTTGTGCCTTTATTATATAAAAAATGTCGACTTGCGTACTGAGGTACTGTAAATCTCGAACCAGTCTAGCAACGGAACGTGTGTATGGGAGCTTTTTTTCGTAGGTAACATGTTTATAATTACAATAAAATATTAATATGACGTTGAACATTCTGGAAAATGTCAATTTTGTAATGAACTATTCAACAATAGATATCCGTCGTGCTCTTGTCACCGCCGGGGTGCCAGCTGTTTTAGAACCCAATGGCTTGGCACGCGACGATGGGAAGAGACCAGACGGAATGACCATAATGCCTTGGAAGGTAGGTAGGCTTTTGGTGTGGGATGCAACTTGTGTCGACACCCTTGCGCCATCCCATCTTCCTAGCACGGCGGGCTGTGCTGGGGCGGCTGCTGCAGGTGCGGAAAACCTCAAACGGCGCAAATACTCCAATCTTTTTGTGTTTTATATGTTTGAGCCGTTTGGGGTTGAAACACTAGGGCCATGGGGTCCGAGTGCCCACTTAGTTTTTCGCGACATCGCCAAGCGGTTGGTCGACTCTTCACGTGACCATAGGGCTGGCCTATATTTTGGCCAAAGAATCAGCATTGCCATACAACGTGGCAATGCTGCCAGCCTTATGGGCACTTTTCCTGTTGACAGCGAAGCGGACGAATTTTTTGATGCCCTTTAATTCTTTTACTTTATATTTGTATTTTAGTAGTTAATATTTATATTGTATAGGTATATTAGGATAATTCTGTAAATAAATGTTGTAGATATTTCTGTAAATAAAAAACATTAGCAAATCGTAAAAACAATAGATGTCGTTGTTTTCAAACGAGAACATTTTGGGTACCTATTATAGAGATGTGTATCCTATCGATTAGTTACTATCGACAAAAAAAGAGGGGAATAATAAAGGAACACTGAAAACAGTCGAGTGCAAATATAATCATGTTTATTTAGCTATCAGTATAGCAATTTTTACTGGTTTTGTTTAAATTTGTTTTTGGTGATTTTAGGTTTCCGCTAATCAATATTCCAAGAGAAAAATAGATAAAGTTCGTCCAGAATGAACGCAACGAAAAAAAATTGTATCCATCCGCTGCGTTTCATACATAATCTTACACATTATTTTCACTTTTCTAAAATAATACCAAAACTGAAAAATATAACAAGCGTCTTTTATATGTTACTTTTTTAACCGACTTCTAAAAAGGGAGAGGTTACTATGTTCGTCTGTATGTATTTGTTTTTTTTTTCTTTTTTTTTTTTTGTATATGTTCATCGATATTTTCGCCAATTGTGAACCGATTTTGATGATTATTTTTTTTAATGGATGGGGTATACTTCGAAGTTGGTCCCATTTAAATTTTTAGAAGATCTGATGAAGAACTTCGGAGATAGACAATAGAACTCCTCAATGACGAACAGTACGCATATTGTGATGATGTGATTATGTTACGAGCAGCGTCTTTAGTAGGTCCAACCAAGTTTTAATTAAGGCCACTAAAATGAAAGAAATAAAAACATTTTTTACAAAAAATTTAAACCGACTTCAAAAAAGAATAAAATAATTACCATATAAAATTAACAGTTTCAGAAGTCGGTGCCTTCAATTTGGTTCAGCGTGAATCAGCACCGACTTCTGAAACTGTTAATTTTATATGGTAATTATTTTATTCTTTTTTGAAGTCGATTTAAATTTTTTGTTGGTGTTTAAGTTGTTCTACACACCTGTAAAAGAATCACACCTCTGTGCGACGAGTGTTTGAATATGTAGAGGTCGAAATATCTGAGCCAAATACTACTATTTCTCTATCCTTGGGGGGAGGTTATTATTAAGTGGGTATTCAACCCCACATTTTGGGTCCTTTAGTCGATAAAATAGATTAAATATAGCTTTTAATGTTAAATAGTCTGCTAACTAACTATATTATATTTATTCATTCAAACTCCTGAATTCTTCAAGAGTACCTATGTACCGAAAGTCACCCCATTTTCTTTATTTTCGTGGTAGTAGTCAAAGATAGAGCTATTTTGGTATCTGAGTTAACTATTTCGACCTGTACATATTACAACACTCATAACCTAATTTCTACGTTTCACAGAGGCGTAAATTTAATGTCGTTTGAAAGGCTAAAATAAAGACGACCTAAAGATATACCAAACGGCCATACATACGATTTAAGCAATTTTTGTAATGAGACATTAAAGTGATATTTTATACATAATCTTACACATCATTTTCACTTTTACTAAAATAAAATAAAAAATATATTTATTTTACTTTTACTTTTTTGGTGTTTGAGTAGAACAACTCAAACATAAAAAAACACACCTTTAAAAGAATCACACCTCTATGCGACTTAGATCTTAAGCTGTTGAAATATCTGAACCAAATTCCCTACTACTATTTACTATTTCCCTATCCTTGGGGTTATTACAAGTGGGTATTCAACTCCCATCTCGGGTGATTTTGTCGATAAAATTGAGTAAAAATAGCGCATTTAAAGTATCGTTAATAGATACCCGGGCACATTGCATATCAACCTCTGAAACCCCCATCGTTATTATCGATAAATGTTAAACATCCCTACAAAGTAAAAATAAATAGCAGATACCTACCGTTCGAAAGATTGAAACGTCTTCTAACTATCAAAGTTACGTACTTTTGCTATTAAACACTAGATGGATGTAATGTAGAATGGGAACAATTTTTTTCTATGAAAATGTCTCCAATAGCCCCTCTATACCTATTAATCTCTTTGTGTATATTATACAACTTCCCAACATCAACCGTTGGGCAGTGGCCTGCTAGACATAAGACCCGCCTGGCAGGAGGATCCTCCCTTTTCGTTGGAAGATCACCATACCTCGTTCCCCTTTTTTTTATTTTCTCGTTGGAAAATGCTCATGGATGTCCCTCGCCCGGGGAAGGCGAGGGGGTCTGCCGGACTCTTACCGGCTAAAAACCAACGGTGTTCCTTCTCCTGACCGTACGGCCAGGGTCGCGGGATTCGCAAAAGCGTGCACCGCAACCCCGGCAGGTCCCGGTCCGCCAACCCATGGCGGACCTCTCCTCTGTGGGGCCTTACCCCACGTCCTCCTGAGAAGCGCGCACGGAACACGGCGCGCCGCCTTCTCGGGCCTGTTACTGGTCGGGCGGCGAGTCCCCAAACCCGCCGCCCGCAGGCCACACTACAAATTCTTTCACAAAAAGCTATTTTTATTAATTCAAGAAATGTCTATTAGTAAACTGTGATAGCTGGAATAATAGTCAACACTTTTAACAACACGCTGTTCTGTTCTACCTAGCCTTTTCCCAACTATGTTGAGGTCAGCTTCCAGTCTAACCAGATGCGGCTGAATACCAGTATTTTACACGGAGCTACTGCCATCAGACCGCCGCCGCGCCGCAACCTAATTACTGGGCAATGCCGATATCCTAAGGTTACACAGGCTGTCAGACTTTCGGGTTTCTGACTACCCGTAACGACTGTCATAGGTATTCGTATGACACCCGAGACCGACGGTTTAACGTGCTCTCCAAGGCACGAAGGACGAAGAAGGACATCAACGGACTGCCTGCGGCAAGCGCAGCTTTGACAAGTTTAACAATAAGTATATTTGCAATAAAACTTCTGTTTATATGCTCGCATACAGTATTCCAATATCCATGCTTTATGTAGTACATACATATCAGAACAGAGTATTATCTGATTATGTTAATGAGGATGATTTTAAACTTAATTGTACCCGTTTGTGTTTTACGCGTTGATCAACTATGCGGTGACAGCGGTAACGGCCAATTCGAAGTGTTTTCTACTTAATTGTGTGATTTTCAATTGTAATGTATGAGTTGGGAGTTAATGAAAGAATATCAGTTGTTCGGTCCAAGTAACCGGCTTTGTGATTAGTCTTGAAAATCATCGAAGGGTTCTCAGAAGACAAATCAGAAGTTCTCTCCGATGTGTAACGCAAAACTCACTGCGACATTCTTTGCGTCCAAGAGACCCATCGAGACAAAACCCAAGTCGGCCACACATCCCTGGACTAGAGCTCTGCCTCATTAGTGCGTTGTGTTGCGTTGCGTCGTCGCAGCGTCAACGCTGCTCGTTTTCCATATATTTTAAATGACATGCCACATTAAAGCGTTGCGTCGTCGCACGCGACGTTTAAACGGATCGGCGGACGAGAGACGAAGCGGGGGGAGGGTGATGCGCTGCGCTTTCGGAGCTACGGTGCGACGGCGGACAGTGTTCCACTGCTAGAGGGGCAAACGAGACTGACTGAAGTGCGTGCGTCGTCCTCTTGCGCTGCGACGTCGTGCGTCGTCGCAACGCAGGTGTGGCATACAATAATTGATGATATGAATAATTAGAACTCAGACCCTCTTGCATAGAAGGCAAGCGTTCAACCGCTAGGATGTCACTACCTACCTATATGTATAAAGATAGAAAGAAAAACATTACTACTTAAAAATAGACAAGAATTCAACTATGCGGATAACATACACGAGTAAATCAAATTTACATTACAAAACACACACACAGACAGACATAAAGCACGAACGTAAGTGCATCACAAATTGGATATGTGCCCGAATGAAATCAGTCTTCAAGTGAATTCAAAATTCGAATCACGATCGGGCACGTTCGTCCCACGCCCTCGTCAGCCGATGCCTCCCGAACGCACTCGGGACGCAATCGGGCGGCACTTTATTGGATCACTTGACAGTTGACAGTTCACACCCTTGTTATTTACCGAATGTGTTGTTGTCGAGAATTAATTTCAAAATTGGAATTTTCTGGATGACAGAAAGTTGACAAAAGACTATTTGGTTCAACTCTTTTTCTTTTAGATCGATTTTTCTTGGATCCACCACAATAATAAATCACGATAGACCAAAGAATATAAAACCACGCCCCTTCAATCGTCAGTCGTCCGTATCCGAATTGCCTATTGTCAGAATAGAACAACAATTAAAAAAAAAACAGAAATAGAAGCCCGCCAATCGAAAAAAATATTGGTATCTAAAACCAATACACCTTTTGTATTCAAACAATCGAACACAAAAACAGAAAATCAACACAAATTTTCACATCACAACTTTTACCATACAATCCAAACTTTCGGGACGGCATGTAAATTCCGGACGATTTTTTCCTGGAATAAAAAAAGCAAAGTGACCCATACATCGACGATACGAGGGTATCGTACGTGGGTAAGTCCAGGGGTGCGAAGCAGTAAATTGTCCAAGGGAACGTCCCAGAACGTGTTTGCACAGCCGTTGCCGAAACGTAAATAAAACGGATTACGCACGAAATAAAAATGGAGATTACTTTGACACATGTTTAACCCGGATTATTGTGTAATTAGCGACAATTTTTGCTTTGAATACATAAAAGGGTACAAAATGTTTTTCATGTTTCATGCTCATTTTTTGCCTCAAACGGTTGATATAAGCCGGACTGCTGTCACCCGAACGAATATATAACAAAAACAATAGTGGTGTAGAATTTTAATTAAGTATCAATTAGCGCAAGTTTTATAAATCTAATAGTAAAGTTTTACCAATTAACGACCAGCAAATACTACACTCGGGAGCAATGAATCCAGGTCACCAACATAAACCTTTATATCTTGGAAAAGATTGTTTAACATTTTAATATTGTTTTGTCTATGTATTTTAACATTGTTCACCAACATGGACATGTTGGTGACACGGATTCATTGCTGCCAAATGTACAGATCAAGCTCCTTAAAGACCTGAACGCCGAACAGTCGTAAGAAAAAGTATATTTTTAGTTATTTTAACCAAATGTATACCGTTACTGATTGGTACACCATATTTAAACGATTTTAAGTCGAGAGTTGCTCGTGGCTAATTAACAATCACGCGGGTCATATGATTTGCAAGGTTAAGCTGCGCTTGCTGCAGTCAGTCTCTGGACGGGTGACCATTTGTTACACATCGAGACGCCTCCGTGCCTCGGAGAGCACGTTAAGCCGTCGGTCTCGGGTGTCATACCTATATGACAGTCGTTACGGGTAGTCAGAAACCCGAAAGTCTAACAACCGGTCTAACCTTAGGATATCGGCATTGCCCAGTTACTGGTTTGCGGAGGTCTGATGGCAGTCACTCCGTATAAAATACTGGTATTCAGCCGCATCTGGTCCAACTGGAAGCTGACCGCAGCGAAGTTGGTAAAAGGTTTTGGAAAACGATTAAACGGTTTTAATTGCTTCACTTCGTATATTTGTTTGTTTGTATGTATGTTTGTTTATTTGACTGATTCTTTAGGGATTGGTCCATAAGAAATAAAAAGCGTGAGGCTTGGTTGATTATACTGACAGGGTGATGATGGATCCAAAACAATGAGAATGACAGAATTTCAAATGTTTGTGAATAGAAATTTCAGATGAGACAATTTAGATAAAAATAAAACATGAAGGTTGTACTTCATCGTACGCTGCATCACTCCCCGCTTAATCAAAGCATACTCGAGGCAACCACTCTGACGCACCCGATATGTAATGGTGCGTCCAGCCCCGACGAACGCGCCGCGAATGCGCCGCTCGCGAGCCGATCGCGAGCTGCGCGCGAACGGCACGCGGACGTCGCGCGAGCTTTTGTACGAACATGAAATGCACGCGCGCAGCTCGCGAGCGGCGCATTCGTGGCGCGTTCGTCAGGTCTGGACGCACCACAACGCTCCGCTATTATTACCTTTTCATTGTACGCTACAATTCAAATCTTGCGACAGGTTTTTAATTACTTCTGACTAACCGATTCTCCTGAAACTTCGCACGCAAATTCAATTCTCATGACAATGCAACATTATATTATAATATCCTCAAATTCTGATGCTGCAGGTGTACAGCAAGATAAACCCGTTAAGTTTTTTCAAGAACTATTTTCTCTTCTACCTCACATAATATTTTAACAGAACTTCGCCATTATTCTCAAAGTAAAATCTAGCACAACATATTAAAGCTAGCTAAGAAGCTCAAAGACGGCTGCAGATGACAGCACCTAACTAAACTATAACTACTTTTAATTGTTTGAAAATAACTATCACCAGGATATTGCCTCCGCGTTTCAGACACACGTTGAGAGGAGTTATGAGGACATTGCCTGAAGTGCAACTTAGAAAAAGGAAAATACTTTTAGTATAAGATCCCAGTATAGAACGACCTTCACCGAGCTGGTTAATGGATGAAAAGTATTTTATATCAAATTAAATATGTTGCAAATGGGTTGACTAAAAAAATTCTGTCCAGAAGATGCTTAATACATTTTTTTTCTAAAGATTTCACTGGTTTGGTTAATAGACAAATTCCATACCAATCGAAAGTATGAAGCCTATAGAATATGCAAACGATAGGTTGGCTATTTTTTTCCCGTCACAACTTTTGGGTAGGCAAGTATAAACACAGCATTTTTTAGTCAACCCATTTGCAATAGGTATACTTATTATATGATGGAATCAGGCGTTACTTTGCGGAAATCCATGATCTATAAATATACAATAAAATATTTAGTGTTAATTCCGCGAAAAAACAGTTGATCAAGCCTGAATGCAGTATGCAGCACCGCCCTCCCGCCCGCAAATATATGCAAATGCAGAAGGTGCGATTAATAACATGCAACACACAAGCAAAACAAACCGATACCTGTTTTTTTTTTTTTTTTTTTTTTTTATGGTATACTTATTGACATATTTAATTTGATATAAAATACTTTTCATCCATTAACCAGCTCGGTGAAGGTCGTTCTGTACTGGGATCTTAGACTATTTAGACGGGGAATAAATCATTTAAAAGATAAAGGAGGGTAGTCGTCAAGATGAATCAACGTGTAGTACGCATCAAATACCTAAAAAACCAAGATGGCGTCAACTGCGTGATCTATGTGAGGTTCGGGTCATGATTCGTTGTTATGAGTCCAATAGATTGCACTTGGTGTTCAGGATCTGATGATGGAGCTAGGTGGTGGATAGTGGTATAAAATACATACAACAGAATCTTGCAGGGGTGAATCTATCATTACGGTTACAGCTAATATCGGTATGTCAGGATTGGGAGCATGGTAAATAAAGTAAATTAAACCAACATAGACTCTCCACGATGTTATGTTATACAGTGTGCCCCTGGATAATATGCACAAATGATAATGGGTGAAACTAGACCATAATTTAAAGACAAAAAAAAATTAAAAAAACATTAGTATTATATTTTTGTAAGAATCGTGTTCAATAAAACACAAAAAAAATCTTCAAAGAAACACGCTTTTTGACTTAATGACTGGTTTTTAAGGCTTTTTTATTTGATATGCAACATCAACTCTTTCCTATCATATTTGTTTTTATTTAAACGAAATACATGCAATGAATACTTAAAAGTTATAAATTTTTATTAATAAAAAAAACTAAAATTTCGATATAATTTTCTTTCATTTTTGTCGATAAATTGAGGTCTAGTTTCACCCATTTTCATTTATGCACATTATCCAGGGACTGGGGATACACTGTATATCTATGAACTAGCGGCCCGTCCCGGCTTCGCACGGGTGGACATTTTTCCCGTTTTTGCAACATTTTTCATGAATGCTCCGCTCCTATTGGTCGTAGAGTGATTTTATATAGCCTATAACCTTCCTCGATAAATGGACTATCCAACTCAAAAATATTTTTTCAATTCCAACCAGTATATCCTGAGATTAGCGCGTTCAAACAAACAAACTCTTCAGCTTTATAATATTAGTATAGATAGAATAAAACCGTATTCGTTTCCCACTAAGTTTTCCTATCAACACAGCCAAAATAATTTACGTTAACTCGTTGAGAGCTAGAATATAAGCGTGAAATAGAAATATGAAACTAGTTCTGAAATCTGTATTGAGTCTGGAATTGAATCGCTAGTGAACCATTACCAGCGTATACGAACGGAGCCTGGAGTCGCAGTAACATGTTTGTTTTTAGTTTCACTTTTGATGACACACGACTGTAAAGGATGTGAAACTGTAACCTTCCTCCTAGCGTTTTCCCAATTATGTTGGGGTCAGCTTCCAGTCTAACCAGATGCGGCTGGATACTAGTATATCTGCCTGACTGCCATTCAGCCCTCCGCAATACAGTAACTGGATAATGCCGATATCCTAAGTTTAAATCGGTTAACAGACTTTCGGGCTTCTGACTACCCGTAACGACTGTCATAGATGTTCTTATAACACCCGGAACACAGAGGGGTCTTGATGTGTAACCCATCATGTAAACGTCACCCATCTGTGGTCTGACCGCGGCAAGCGCAGCTTAATCTCACAAATCTTAGCCACAAGCCCCTCACGATGTGAAGCTATGATATAGAAAACAAATAACTGGTAAAGATAGTACACATTTGGCATTATTAGGCCGACTACACAACAGACCGGCATGATCATTTTGCGTTAACGGTGAAGGAAACATCGTGAGGAAACCTGTCCTCTAAAATGTTATCGATGGTGTGTGCAGTCCGCCAACTCGTAGGCCAGCGGCGTGGTGGACTAAGACCTAAACCGTTCTCATTCTGAGTTGAAACCCGTGCCCAGCAGTGTACTAAAGAACAAACAATGTTTTCCATAAGCCAGGTGTGCTGCGACAACAAAACATAACATCACGCCGGTATTCCCCGAACGGTTGAGCAGAGGTGTATAGTTTAGTAACACCCTCATTTTGCCAGTTAGGTATGTTTAAGTCCCATGTAATAGGGAGCAAGCCTATTCCCATTGACCGGGCATAAATCCAGACTCCAAGATGCTACTGAGAAATTCCTAATGGAAATACCAAATAACACTTTGCCCGACCTGGGGGTCGAAACCAGGACCCAAGCTCCGCAGTCGTGATTGCGACCACTAGATCAACAAGGCATTTAACAAAAACAAACTACTGCGACAAAAATCTAACAAAACATGTTTAGTGAACACTCGGACCAATTACAACACAGTAAACAGTTAGGCCACGCCCCAATTTTGTTAGAAAAACATGTTAGAGGCTAATTCTAACAAAAATATGGTCGCAACAGACACGGCTATACAATAAGCCAGTGTGTCACAAGATTTCGTACAATTCTTCAGCTAGTTGAGAAGAATCACAGGTTTTTGGCAACTTTGCCAACTTGTAATATTTCAGATACTATAAACCGTATCATTATTTTAAAAATGGCTGAATATAAATACAGGGCCATAAAGTATAGTATCAAATTATGAGATGAATGAACATATTCGTTGTCCTTCAAAATTGAGTGGGCAAAGTCAAAAAGCCTCCTAGTATATTTTTCTTACCATAATGGTCAATGTCTAAGGGCTGTCATCATTGAATAAATGCTACATTTAAATACTTAATGAAAAAGTTTTTGATGTGGAATATTTCTATTGAGATAATCATAAATTCAATAAGTATATAATGGATACAAAATGAAGATATACGGTATATTGCCAGTTAAGTTATATTGCTGCGATATATTACTAACTTTAAGGTAGCCAAAAGACAAAATATGTGACTAAACATCTACACAATATGTCGGAAGACAGTCACCAGTTGCAGATACTGTTCGAACTAACAAATTCGATGAATGCCTATTTATAAATAGTTCTACACATGTATTGCTGGGAATTGTTCCATTAAATATGTAACAGCAGGTTTCTTTTCTTCCAATTTGTTAAAAACTAGCGTTTTCTAGTCCAACTTGGTCATTGGACAACCTTATTCATCAGAAGCCACCAAAACATTTACAAGTTTTTCTCTTTTAGCGTTCTGTTAGTTTGTGCATAGGTACCTCTTAAAATTATAATAAATTTAAAAATTACAGGTGCCAACCCTACGGGAAAAAAATTGGTGGGCAATGTCGTCAACCATGCTCAAAAAACATGCATGTGACTTTGCCCATCAATATATTTTACAATTTTATGAGATGTTTTATGTGAAATACCAGTCTATATTATTCATTTCATACATATTAACGGTGGCAAAAAAATTAATTACCTACTGTACCTGCAACTATCACTTTTTGATAAAGTTTTTTGACTGGTTTTTGCCCGCTAAAAACAATACCAACTTTTAAAGGTTCCTGACAGCCAACGGAAGTAACATAGGTGACATTACGTCACTTGGTATTGTCAGAAAAATAATCAATTTTCTACCACAGGCAAAAGAATACTCCTAACTATAGACAAATTTGCTATGCATCAAATTTAAAAAAAAATACACAACTGGGCAAAGTCATACCTCAAGGGCAAAGTTGCCAGGTTTTACGGTAATAAACGGCTGTTAGCCTGTGAATCGTTTTTTTTTTGTTTAAGCTTGTCGATTAATAGCCGATTTCTAAATTTTACAGAGCGTTATTGGTTAAAAACTAAGACCGTTATCTTTACCAATGAGGAAGCAAAGACCTCGTAGCTTTGCATAGTAGAACCTCCCATAAAAGAAAGAAAAAAAGAAAGAACATTATTTATTCTTCTTCTTTTCGTGTGGTTAATGACTAACCTGGTGTCAGAGTTTATGCCGCCCATGGGCCTCTGACTTGGCTTCACATGCCGTCGAGAAATATCTCTCAGGCATGCCGGTTTCCTCACGATGTTTTCCTTCACCGTTTATAAGTAAGTGATAATTATACAATACGCACATGAATCCGAAAAGTCAGAGGTGCGTGCCTTGGGTTCGAACTCGAAACCTATGACTTGGTAGTCCGACGATCACACCGATAGGCTATCACTGCTATATAATAATTAATACATACATACATAAACTCACGCCTTTTTCCCATGGGGGTAGGCAGAAACTATAGAACGCCACATGCTACGACTCTTACATACCCCTTTCGCTTCATCCACATTCATACATCTTGTCATACACGCACGCCGGTTGAGAGTAACTACGCACCTGACCTTTGTGAAGAACATCACCAATAACATCGATGTATGTCCTTCTAGGACGTCCTCTACCGGCGTTCCCATTAACATCCGCTCTATAAATTTCTTTTGTTAATCGCCGTTCACTCATTCTCTCAACATGGCCAAACCACCTAAGCATACTCCTTTCAATTTTTGTCACTACATCATATTTTAAACCGCAATAATTAATATATATAATAATTATTTATTTAAGTCTCGGTACAGACATATTAAAAGACAAATTAAAAAAAATCAACAAAATAATAAAGTTACTTGCCTCCACGAGACTAAAAAAGGAGCCCATCTCAGCATAATGCTGCTACGCCGAAGTATAGCAGCGCTGGTTTTCCATATGGAAGTAGCTATCACAGGTTCTAATTATCTATTTAAAAACCCAGTTTGGTAATAAAAAAAGGTACCATTGGTAACCAAACGATTCGTTTTTGTTTATAGGAACTGGACATATACAATTCTCATCTCCGTCGCTGAGCAAACGAGTCGTAAATAGCGACGAACCTGGAAACATAATTGTGAATACCGAATATTCGGTATTTTTTGCCGACTAGTCGCCGATTAGCAGTGATAGCCTAGTGGTTAAACGCTTGCCTTCCATGCAGGAGGGTCTGAGTTCGATCCCGGCCCGTACTTGTGACATTTCGAATTTTAATATCACTTGCGTTAACGGTGGAGGACAAACATCGTGAGGCAACCTACACACCTGAGAGAGCTCCATAAAGTTCTCGATGTTATGTGTAGTCTGCCAACCCGCACCAGGCCAGCGTGATGGACTAAGGTCTAAATCTTTCTCGTTCTGAGAAGAGGCCCGTGCCAGTGGGACAGTAATGGGCAATGTTTTTTATTTTTTATTCTTGTCTTGATCACTTTTGTACCTAGTCTTACCTGGTATGGTAAGTGCAGACAGCACACGAATCCAAGGAACAGAGATATAGAGCGATTAAGTCGCCGATTATAAGTGGGGCCGGATAATCGGCCCATCTCTAGAAAATATACTATAGAGTTATTGCAAAATATTTGTAGCGCTCGAAGGACGCTGCGGGTCATCCTTTCAAAATAATCTCTTTGTTCCCATATGTGAAGAAACTGTAGAACATATTCTACGTAGTCCCTGAAAATAAACAAAATGGCCCGATCGAGACTAACATTTACGAACAGTTATCGCACTACCCGCTTTATAAAGCAAGTTTACGCGGTAAACTAGGTTTACCGGGCTTACCCGGTTTACCACGGAAACTTGTCATTACCCCGGCCCGGAGCGACGCGTGGGGAATACAACTTTAATAACTAGTTTCCAGGAAAAACTAGGGTATTGGAAACATAGTGTAGTATTTTGTTGGGTGACATGAAAACTCTTCGATACTATATTGTGAAGAGCACTGCTTCATGCCTTTATGGGCAACAGAGGAATTCTATACAATTTTAGTTCAATTAGCCATGAGCCCCTTTCGTGGCTACTTGAATCATTCGATTTGCGAGGTTAAGCTGCGCTTGCCGCGGTCAATCCGTGGATGGGTGACCGTTCGTTACACATCGAGACCCCTCCGTGCCTCGGAGAGCTCGTAAAACAGTTGGTCCCGGGTATCATACGAATACCTATGTCAGTCGTTACGGGTAGTCAGAAGCCTGATAGTCTGACAACCGGTCTAACCTTGGAGTATCGGCATTTAGCCTTTTCCCGACTATGTTGGGGTCAACTTCCAGTCTAAGCAGATGCGGCTGAATACCAGTATTTTACACGGAGCGATTGCCATCAGACCTCTGCAACTCCGTTACCGAGCAATGTCGATATCCTAAGGTTAGACCGGTTGTCAGACTTTCGGGCTTCTGACTTCCCGTAACGACTTTCATAGGTATTCGTATGACACCCGGGACCGACAGTTTAACGTGCTCTCCGAGGCACGGAGGAATCTCAATTTGTAACGATTGGTTAAGTCAAGACCCAGGTTTTTGCGCTCCATGACTATATAAACAACGGATTTCAAAAACACAGTATTCAAAATACTAGACTGCCTCATTGGTCTAGTGGTGGCAAGCGCGACTGCTGATCGTGAGATCCTAGGTTCGATCCCCAGGTCGGGAAAAGTGTTATTGGGTTTTTCCGTGTGGAATTCCTCAATAGCAGCCCGGAGTTTGGATTTGTGCCCGGTTGATGGCAATAGGCTCGCCCCCCATTACATGGAACTTAAACATATCGGCGAAATGAGGGTGTTACTGTACACCTCTGCCCAACCCTTCTGGGAATACAGGCGTTATGTTATGTAGTATTCAAAATATTTTACATCCTTTCACCACTTCGTGCTAATAAACCACCCAAAAAAAACCAACCATTTCAGATGTCGAATTCCGTACCGAACCGGACTTGTTCACATCGCGCCAAAAAATCGAATACTTCAAACAAAAGGATTTTTGCGAAAAAAAATGGCTGCTTTTATTTTTCCATAGTTTCTGGGTGGCCGCCGGTTCGGTGCACCTCGTTTGAAAGCGTGCGCGGAATCAGTATGGAATCAGTCACGCGTTTGGACAAAGAACGAAATAGACTGTTCGAAATAATGGCGGCGGTTTTATTCGGATCGGTCTGAGTAACCTGTGGCTTGGCGTATATAGCGATGTTTTCAAAACATAAGACTATTCTGCTTCAAGTTCCCTGTTACGTTATAGTTCCAATATTTAATATTTATATCCTTTTTCAACGGTTTTAATTAGCTTCACTTCGTATATTTGTTTGGTTTATTCAAATCATCCGATCTTTTCAACTAATTGTTTAACCGATTCTCCTGAAACTTCGCACACAAATTCAATTCCCATGACAATACAACGTTATATTAATTTCAACTACTATATTATACTACAACGGAAGCATGGTGGTCAGCATTTGCGCTATAAGGATGTATTCAAAAGGAATCTGAACGCGTGCGCTATTGACTCTACATGTTGGGAGGAGCTCGCTTCACAAAGGTCGTCTTGGCGCTCTACTATCTATAAAAAGATAAAAACTTTCGAAGAAAATCGACTCGTAACACTTGATAAAAAACGCCAAATACGTAAAGAGAGACCTAAGCCCTCCTACACATATACTTTTAATTCTGCAGGTCAACTTTGTTGCAGTTCTTGTGATCGGATATTTAAAACCAAGTTTGGTCTAGCGAGCCATATTAGGGCTCATGCTAGGAAGTAATTTATTTTAGGCCCTAAAATAAATTACAAGATGAAACCATTTAATTTATAAGTTTTTAAGGGATTATTTTTTATTTAGGTACATATATCATTTGACATTTTGGGGTTCGTGGCTAATTACGAACCGCGCGGATCATACGATTTGCGAGGTTTAGCTGCATTTCCCGCGGTCAGTCTGTGGACGGGTGACCGTTCGTTACACATCAAGACCCCTCCGTGCATCAGAGAGCACGTTGAACAGTCGGTCCCGGATGTCATACGAATAACTATGACAGTCGTTAGGGGAAGTCAGAAGCCCAAAAGTCTGACAACTGGTCCAACCCTAGGATATCGGCATCACCCAGTTAACGGGTTACGGAGGTCTAATGGCAGTCGCTCCGTGTAAAATACTGGTATTCAGCTGCATCTGGTTGGACTGGAAGCTGACCCCAACATAGTTCGAAAAAGGCTAGGCAGAACATTTCTAAACAAAGGAGGCCTCACTTTGCTTACATTTTACCAGGTTTTTACTTACATTTCCTAAATAATAGGGTTCTTATGGTAGATGTCATTATTCTAATCCTTTGGAGATCGGAACAAACTTTGTAAAGGAAATATAAATCGTAAACGAAAACAGGCTGATGCATAGACAACACATCTCTGCTTGAGGCTCGATTTGAGTCTTGATTCAGCTGAGTATATAGGTATGTAGATTGATTGCCGTTCTAGAATAAGACCGATGCTCAAGTACTGATTCTATACTTAAACAGTGATCAACTGATTAAAGATCAAACTGGACTTGAGGAATCTTCTGTAATACGGACCTTTTTATTTTAATTTTCTCGTCGGTATATCCTCATGGATGTCCCTCGCCCGGGGAAGGCGAGGGGGTCTGCAAGACTCTTACCGGCTAAAAACCAACGGTGTTCCTTCTCCTTACCGTACGGCCTGGGTCACGGGATTCGCAAAAGCATGCACCGAGACCCCGGCAGATCCCGGTCCGCCAACCCATGGCGGACCTCTCCTCTGTGGAGCCTTGCCCCACGTCCTCCTGAGAAGCGCGCGAGGAACACGGCGCGCCGCCTTCTCGGGCATGTTACTGGTCGAGCGGCGAGTCCCCAAACCCGCCGCCCGCAGGCCACACACTAGGGTGGCTGGAGGTCATCGCGTACGCGCGCCCTCCGGCGCCCAGTGCGTCTGGCGCGGGAAGGGAGAAGAGCACACCGCTCCCTCTCCCTCTTCGCTTCCTCTTTGGTTGCCATCACCTCCTCACAAAAGGAGGCGATGGCTTCCCACGCAGTCTCGCTCCCGACCATGGACTTTAATACGAACCTTAGTGTAAGTCCATATAACCTTTAATTACCTTCATGGGTTCCCAAACTAAACAGATCATCAACCACAATAAAATTAAAATTACCACCCTAGCTGCATAAACAGCGCCATTTCAATGCGTCCAAAATTCAACCTACGAACACTGGCCGTTAAAAAATCCGCTCCAAACAGAATATCGGACAGAATTGGATCGATTTAATCCTTTTTCAGTGAACCTAGTGTTTGTACTGAAAGCCGGTACAGGCCGACGAATAAAAATAAAAAAGACAGCGAGTACAACGTTCTTACCTGTTTTCATTAACTTTGCGTTACGTTTGACGGGCGGAACACAAAGAATATGATTGGTGGAGATGTAGTACATAACATCACGCCTGTATTCCCCGAAGGTTTGGGCAGAGGTGTTGGGAGTCGGTTCCGGTGCATGCTTTTGCGAATCCCGCGACCCCGGCCGAACGGTCAGGAGGAGGAACACCGTTGGTTTTTAGCTGGTAAGAGTCCGGCAGACCCCCTCGCTTTCCCCGGACGAGGGACATCCATGAGGATTTTCCAACGATAAAAAAAAAAAGAAAAAAGGGCAGAGGTGTATAGTAACGCCCTCATTTCGCCGTTATGTTTAAGTCTGTTTCGAGTTTGAGCTCATCTTGCTCAGCTAATGAAACACTTTTTATGTGGCTTTATAAAAGCTTGACCCTCCACGAGTGACGATGTTTAAGTACGTCCGGCGCACCCTGGGTATTTAGCCCCGGTACTAACCTTGCTGACTGGCTAATCTTTTCACCACGGCATGTGCTATTCTTGTTTAACCAGTGCCGACATAAGAGAAGAAAGAAAGAAAGAAAGAAAGGAGATGTTTCATTTTTGTATGGGACTCCGGCCATAAGATGTACCTTTTAGAAAAGCTGGGAAACTTAACCCTGAATAGCTTACAGTAACATTTTTTTTCATAATATCAAATGTTTTTTATGCACAAAATAAAAGTTAAAAATGTTTGACGTTTGTCGTGAGAGTTATGACAGCCGTGAGAGGTTGTAAAGATGACGTTTACCTAACCTAGAAATTGATATTTGTTAATTACTGACTGACTGTGACCTGACATTTTGAATTTTTCTTTCAGAAGTACACGTCAAAAAAGAAGAATAAATATATTTCTAACGATGAAATCGTCACACTAGCTTAGAATTAGTCGAAAAAGATGGCTAAGAGAATAATAATAATTATTAATTGTACAAGAACACATACCTTTCATATTTAACGTCTACGTGAATTATGTTTTTATTTGACATGATTTCAGAACGAAAGCAGGCTATGCAAACTATAGGACGTCATGTTGAATAGAATATGGCAATAGTTGAAAACTTATTATATTTTGTGCACATCAAATCAGGTTTAAATTCACGAAAGAATATTTTTCCTCAATTCTTGGATTTTTTTCCCCTTTTTCGATAAATGTACATCTTATGGCCGAAAATGAAACATCTCCTTTGAGGCATTTTTTTTTCTTTAATAGTTATTTGTTCTAGAATGAGATAACGCGGGCAATAATTATTCAATCGTGTGGCAAAATAGAGCATAAATATAAGGCATGCTCTTATCTTTACACAGTATATAACAAAGTTGCTCCCGCTGTCTGTACGCTTGGATGTTTTAAACTACGCAACGGATTTTAATGCAGTTTTCAGCAATAGATAGAGTGATTCAAGACGAAGGTTTATACGCCCCACATTAGTATCTACATTGCACCCGTGCGAAGCCGGGGGAGTCGCTAGTACTTTTATAAAGTAGCCAGAAGCAAATCAAAGGCCACGTAACAGATAAATGTACGCGCCACATTCGTGTCTGTTGTCCTCTTCACGTCCTCTCTTTGTAAAGTTTTGTGTTTTTTAGTAATAGGAGAGCTGCTTGTAAAACAGATCGTCCAGGGAAGTATAGTTACTTCTTCTTCTTCTTCCTGCCCTTATCCCACAAGAGGTGGGGTTTGCACAACATGTATTTCATAAATCCATGTTGTTAGAGGTTTCGGCTTATTGTTTTATGACTGGCCACCTGCCTGACTTCAACCCTAGGGAATACTCGTTGCGCCATCGCGCGAGTGACCCAATGTGCTTGCTGATATTATGCACTGGGTCCCAAAATAATATGCTTGTCAATCTTATTGCCGACAACTAAGCAGACCATGTACTAGGGAAGTACAGTTACTACCGTATCTATTTCAACTGCTAAGCAGCATTGCTGTGTTACAGCTTGAAAGGTGTTAAACAAATTACAGATATGTGGCGACATCTTGGTAGATGTCGCCACATGAAAACTACGCAGCACAACGATTGTGTAGCAGACTACAGCGACAATAATAACAACTCTCAAATATGACGTCACAGAATCCTGCATCGCGATATCAAGATTTGACACGCAGATAGTATCTTTACATAGTATAAAACTAAGTCGCTTCCGCTGTCTGTATGCTTAGATATTTTAAACTACGCAACAGATTTTAATGCAGTTTTCAGCAATAGATAGAGTGATTCAAGAGGAAGGTTTATATGCCCCACATTAGTATCTACATTGCACCCGTGCAAAACCGGGGCGGGTCGCTAGTTATATATACAACTTCCCAACATCGACCGTTGGGCAGTAGCCCGCTAGGCATAAGACCCGCCTGGTTGGAGGATCCTCCCTTAACTTTGGAGGAACTTTCTTCCTTCACCATTTACCATTTAAACCATTTATTTTTGTCACACATACGCAAGTTACATAATATACATGCACCATTAAAAGACCAGAATGTGTAACAAGGGGTCCATCTCAGTATTTGCTGTGCTAGTGCACAGCACTGATTTTCAGCTGGCCCCTGACATTTAAAATAACATATTGAATTATACGCGCACGCGATAATCAAAAAAATAATTAAATTAAATAATCTAAAAAACTAAACATAATCAAATTAAACTTTTAATTAAACAAAACAAAATAAAAATAATTCAAAATAAAATCGAAACAACCTATTAATAAAATGGAACGTGGCTGACACTATAACGAACTGACACATTATCATTATACCAATCTGCTACAGTGACTTTTGTAATTTTAATAGTTCTCTAAACAAATGCTTTTTCAAGGTCACTTGGGACATACTATTACGCAGGTACCTACATGAGACAGTCAACTTTGTCTCTAAGGTTGGCAACGCATCAGCAATGTACTAGGTGTTGGTTTAATTGGCGGTAGTAACCCCTTACAATCAGGTGGGCCATAATCATGATCATCAGTAGAAAAAAATAATATTTTTTAACCCTTTTGCCGCGTTCCCTCTTTGTCGTGACGACAGATAGTCGTGTAGTTTTAAATGTTGTGGCTTAGGTAAATATTTAAATGGAGGTGTTCACATATAAGACGACACAATTAACTGTCGTTCACGACTTGTTTTTGCAGTGACGACAGATTCGTCACGTCAAAACGTCACGACATTGTGACGGCAAATCATGTGTCGTTGTTACGACTATCTGTCGTGGTCACGATAAAAATATCGTCTCGTCTTGTAGCTTACTCCTGATGTGCAAACTACAAAGCGACTGCCGTGAAACAATAAAATGTCGTCGCGATCCAATGGGAACAGCTAGATACGATAGCTGCTAAACGATAAAAAAAATTGACGACAAACTGTCGTTATAATGGGAACAGCTAGAGACGACAGTCGTCCAACGATAAATTAATCGTCACGACATAGTGGGGTCGCGCTCTTTCCCCATATTGGGATTTCTCCTGTATCGTGGGTGCGTTTACAGGCACAAATCTTCACATACACAAACGCTCAGACCCGGAACAACTATTTATAGATCATACAAATATATTCGTGCCTCGTTGGTTTAGTGGTGGTAAGCGCGACTGCTGATCGTGAGGTCCTGGGTTCGATCCCCAGGTCGGGCGAATTGTTATTGGGTTTTTCCGTTTGCCATTGCTGAGTAGCAGTCCGAAGTTTGGATTTGTGCCCTCTTGATGGCAATAGTCTCGCCCGCTGTTACATGGGACTTAAACATAACGGCGAAATGAGGGTGTTACTATACACCTCTGCCAACCCTTCGGGGAATACAGGCGTGATGTTATGTAAATATTTGATCCGTTCGGGAACCCACGATCCGTAGCGCAGAAGCCAATCGCTCAGCCACTGCACCAAACGTATCGTCTAACCTAATTCTATTATTCCCAGATCACAGCGTTAGTGAAGCTTGAACGCGAGGACCTAAGTAAACATATCGTCTGAAGGAGATAGCAAATTAGATAGAACGGGAGCGAGACGTTTATGTATTAGGTACTTAGTTCCAGAACACTATATGTAATCTAATGGAATAGAATAGAATACAACAGCTATAATTTGAATAGAATATGCTTGGACAAATAGTGTGCAGCTTTTTTATGATAATGGCGCCGATTCTGCTGAGCGCATAAACTCGTAAATTTAATTAAATACTCCTGCAACAAATAAATTGAGACCTCTAGAATCAAGAGATTTATTACTTTTTTACAATTACAATAATTATTCAAACAATATAGATATATTTGTATATATCTATATTGTACTTATATATTGTATTTGTTACTGTTGTCAGTAACAATGGTGGCGATTCTGTAGCACATTTTGACAGAACTAAACTAGACTAAACGCAACTGTCACTTTCTTTTTGTATTGAAACAGAAGGAGACAAACACCCTTAGTTTAGTTTAATCCTGTCAAGGTGTGCAACAGAATCGACACCATTGTTAACTATTTGAAATTCGAATGCTAAGAGTGCTCGCTCCACTTGTGCATAGCCATTATAATCATCTGGTGGCGTCACTGCAGGAATGTCAGCAACAGACAACTACCTTTGTCGAAGTCGGTTTCTCTGCGGTCCACAGATGGTGCTGCGGATGTAATGTCGTCAACAACTTAATTTAGGCGATTGCCATCTTTTTCACTCTGATAAAATAAGAAAGAGACGGACGTAAATTAAGAGCTGTCAAATTAAGTTGAGCAAAAATTTCCATACTAGACGACACGTGTCAGAACGTGTCGATAAAACACACGGTGAAGTTCAAGGCGTAAACTAGTTTGACATCTCTAACTTAGTTCTTATCTATCTCCGTCCTTTTCTCGCGCTGTCTGTTAGTAAAAGATAGCAATTTTCTAATTTTAGTTTAGTTTGTGAACAAGAGAATTGGCACCATTATTATCCGCCTCAATGCTCTATCGCCGCATCAACAGAACCTCTACGAGTAGCATCAATCTGCCTATCATTGTCCCATTGCTGGGCACAGGCTACGTCTCAGAATGAGAAGGGTTAAGACCTTAGTCCACCACCTGGTGAGGGTTGGCAGACTACACACATCGTCGAAAACTTTTTAGGAGACCTCTCAGGTGTACTGGTTTCTTCACGAAGTTTTTCCTTCACCGTTAACGCAAGTGATAATCAAATTCTGATCCGCACATGAATTTGAAAAGTTAGAGATGCGGGGTGGGATCGAATTCAGTCCTTCATACATGGAAGGCAAGGGTTCAACTGCAGACTATCACTTAGCTAGATCATAATGTCTATAGATACATTTTTGTATGTTCTGCCTAGCCTTTTCCCAACTATGTCGGGATCAGCTTTTAGTCTAACCAGATGCGGCTGAATACCAGTATTTTACACGTAGCGACGTTGGACCGGTTATAAGACTTTCGGAGTTCTGACTTCCCATAACGACTGTCATAGGTATTCGTATGACATCCGGGACCGACTGTTTTAACGTACTCTCCGAGGCACGGGGGGTCTCGATGTGTAACGATCGGTCACCCATCCACAGACTGACCGCAGCAAGCGCAGCTTAACCTCGCAAATCGTATGATCCGCGCGGAGAAAATTTTGTGTGATTGTAGAAATATCATTTTTGTCCTGAAGTTCAATTGATTTTGATCGAACATAAATTTGATCGATTGTCTAAACGTAGAAGTCGCTTATTGCGCTCACGATCGACTCTGGTGATAGATTGTTAGGCAATTTGCTAGCACGACAGTGGAAATTTCGTATACCTAATGAAATCTTTCAATTATAATAACAAATAGCTCTACTGGGAAGGTCACGGCTTATTTTTCGTAATTCCCTAAGAAATATTTATAATATTTAATAAAAATATTTTCTTGTGAGTTGTATAGACGAAAAATATTTTTAATATACATTTTTTCTAACCAAGCCCAAAGAAAAGCTTTCACTTTTAAAATAAGGCCAAAAAAATATTCTTTTCAAACGATACAACGAAATATAACCTAGAAATACGCCCTAAATAACTTGAAATGATGTCTCCCAAAGAATTCTGTAGTACAATAGCTCAAATGCCTTTTTTGGCCTCGCCAGGCCTCCATTACGTCACAATGGTCACCATTTTTCTTTTGAGACAAAGAAAAATCTCGACAATGAGTCAGAATAATAGAATTATCGGCCTCACTCATTTGGGGGAGGAAATTAGGTTATTTAGTTTTTCGGTTGGAATGATTTTATCGGTAGATTGTAGTTCAATATACAACCTTATTTTTTGTATACCATAAACTTGAAACTCTTTGCACTCATCACTATGAAACACTTTCACTATGGAACAAAATCAGAAATCGCGAAAAAGATCTACAGTTCCATACATTTTGTCGAGTTACATAACATATCATAACATCACGCCTTATATTCCCCGAAGGGAACGGCAGAGGTGTATGTAGTACAACCTCGATTAGCCGTTTATGTTTATCCAGACTCCGGACTGCTACTGAGAAATTCCTAATGGAAAATCGCAATAACATTTGCCCGACCTGGGGATCGATCCCAGGACCCCATGCTAGACCAACAAGGCAGTTTGTCGAGATACGTGAACATAAATGTATAGAACAGCTGTTTTTTTTTTCGTGATTACAGGTTTAGTCCCATAGTAAAAGTTGTTCATTACGATATCGGCATTGCCGTGTAACTGAGTTGCGGCGGTCTGATGGCAGTCGCTCCGTGTAAAATATTGGTATTCAGCCGCATCTGGTTAGACTGGAAGCTGAAATAAACATAGTTGGGAAAAGGCTAGGCAGAACAGAACAATGATGACTATAAATTACCCCTTTTCGGATTTATGGTATACAAAAAATTAGGTTGTATAAGGTACCTAATGGCTGAATAAGACGGTATCTAACTTCTTACTCATTCGCTTATTTTATTTTTTACTAGCTGTTGCCCCCAGTTTCACTCGCATCCTGGCGAAACTTCTTCATATACCCGGATAAAAAATATCCCATATATTAATCCAGGACATGGTCTATCTGTGTGCCAAATTTCATCCAAACAAGTAACAAACATCCATACATCCTTCTTCACAAATGTTCACATTTATAATACTAGACTATTACCCGCGGTTTCACCCGCATCTTAGGGAAACTACTTGATGTACCCGGATAAAAAGAATCCTATGTGTTAATCCAGGGCATAGTCTATATGTGTGCCAAATCTCATCCAAATCCGTTCAGCCGTTTTTGCGTGAAAGGGTAACAAACATTCATACATACAAACTTTCGTGTTTATAATATTATAGTAAGGATTAGTAGGATTATCTTTGCCTAAAGTAGTAATAACCTAACTGTTTTAAATGCTTGCTTTCCACGCTGGAGGGTCGTTGGAATACAGCTCGCACTTCTGACGTTTCAAACTTATGTGCAGATCAGAATTTGATTATCACGTGCGTTAACAGTGAAGGAAATCATGCTCACCTCAGAGGAATCTAAAAAGTTCTCGATGATGCGTGTAGTCAGCCAACCCGCACCAGGCCAGAGTGGTGGACTAAGCCTAAACGCAGGTACACGGTGCTCAGCAGTGGGCCAATAATGGGCTGATTATGTTATGAACTATTCTCCTGAGTTCAGATTTTACCAATTTCAGATAACGTTTATCTTTGAAATAAATTTGACATTTTGACAGATTTTCTATACAGAACATATCAAAATTTCAAACTTGGATAAAAGTTATCTGACGTTTGTAAAATCGGCCCTGAATCGTAAAATCATCTGAAATCTTTAAAAAGTTTATCTATACTAATATTATAAAGAGGAAAGATTTGTATTTATATATGTAACGAATAAACTTAAAAATGTCTGGACCGATTTCAAAAAACATTTTGCCATTAGAAAGCTACATTATCACTGACTAACATAGCGTCGCTTAAATTCTAACACCGCGTAACTCGAAAAATAGTAGTTTTGAGTTACGCACGTCATTCGATAGGGAATCGAAAAACGCATCCTTTGACCAATCAAAACCAATGGTTAGATCCAATAGCAACGCGTTATATCAAAAACAAAATCCACCGCGCATGTAATATTTTTTCCAGCAAGCTATGTAAACAGCTAAAACAGCGTGTAAGTCGGGTGAGTTCCATACTGGACCGTGCCGTGAAAGTGCTCCGTCAAAAAACCACAATAAAATATAATATTGTAGATTAAAAACAATTATATGATAAGTGGAAAATTTTATATTTTTTGCTCTCCTGAAAAATTAACTATTTTGAGTTATGCGGTGTTAGAACTTAAGCGACGATAGGCTATATTTATTACTGGAATAAAACTTCTGACGCGGGCAGAGCCGTGAGGACACAGCTAGTTCTTTATAACTAGGTAAGTACTGATTTTTGAAAAAAGTTGTAGAACAAGAGTTATTTATTATTATGGGCACTTAATACCCTTTCAGATTAAAGACCACCTTTCCGACTAAAGTAGGTTCCTAAATATAAATCGACATTAATGTTTCATAAACTGCGACGCTACTTTTCAGCCAAACTAAATAGCTTTGTGGAGGAAAAATATGAGTACCTACCTACCTACTATATCAGGGTTATCGATTGGCGAATTTAATTTCAGCAACACAGCACGTTCAGCCGATAGGAGATCCCTTGGGGGCGATTTGGACCCCGGAACATGCTCATCGTAATCGATGCCCGAGTTATAGGTTCCTTGCTCTTTTATTATGATTTGTAGGTAACGTACTCGTTCCTACTACTGATGCTGCGAAATTGAGTTTTCTTGTTGAAGAAATTTTATATCTATAGGTATACTAATATTATAAAGCTGAAGAGTTTGTTTGTTTGAACGCACTAATCTCAGGAACTACTGGTTGGAATTGAAAAAATATTTTTGTATTGGATAGTCCATTTATCGAGGAAGGTTATAGGGTATATAAAATCACGCTACGACCAATAGGAGCGCAGCATAAATGAAAAATGTTGCAAAAACGGGGAAAATGTCCACCCGTGCGAAGCCGGGACGGGCCGCTAGTTATGTTATAAGGTGTAAGTGAGTTTTATTTGCGACATCTTTTTTTGACTGTCTTATTGGTCTAGTGGTTGCAAGCGCGACTGCTGATCGTGAGGTCCTAGGTTCGATCCCCAGGTCGAACAAAGTGTTATTGGGTTTTTCCGGGTGGAACTCCTCAGTAGCAGCCCGGAGTTTGGATTCGTGCCCGGTTGATGGCTATAGGCTCGCCTCCTATTACATGGGACTTAAACATAACGGCGAAATGAGGGTGTTATGATACGTGATGTTATGTTTATGTATGTATCTTTTTTTTTGTTTTACTGTGTTTAACGTGATTCCAATTCAAAAGTGATCAAATCAAATCAAAAAAACACAAACCAATACAGGTGCTTATGAAAAGTCGAATTTAGATGCACGGTTCCAATTAGTCGTTTCCAATGGAGAAGAGACTGCAAGAAACTCCATGGATCTGTATCCATGGAGTTTGTTGCCGGCTGTCGGCTGTTAATGTCAATGTTGATATTCACAGTGATAGCCTAGTGGTTGAACTGCATTATCATATATCGGCATTGCCCAGTAACTGGGTTGCGGAGATCTGATGGCAGTCGCTCCGTGTATAATACTGGTATTCAGCCCCATCTGGTTAGACTGGAAGCTGACCCCAACATGGGAAAAGGCTAGGCAGAACAGCCTAGTAGTACAACGCTTGCCTTCCATGCAGGAAGATCCGTGTTCAATACCCGCACCTCTGATTTTTCGAATTAATGTTACAGATTAGAAATCCGACTGTAATTTGCGTTAACGGTGAAGGAAAACGTCGTGAGGAAATCTCTGTGTGTAACGAACGGTCACCCATCCAAGGACTGACAGCGGCAAGTGCAGCTTAACCTCACAATTCGTATGATCGGCACTTTACCGCTAAAAATAAACTATATTAAATTGGCAAAACCAAAACATTATAATTATGCAGCATGCCATCCTTTCGACACGATGCAAATGTAGCATGACATCCTGCCAATTCGCATGCAACTAAATACTGAATATTTATTCGTTTGCATGCCACCAGATTTTGACATTGTTCATTATAAATTTTGGACACTACACAGACAAGTTTTTAAGTTAAATGTATGGAGTTTCACGAATATAGAGTTTTGCTAGATGTGAAATATCACTAGACATAACATCACGCCTGTATTCCCCAAAGGGTAGGGCAGAGGTGACCCTCATTTCGCCGTTACGTTTAAGTCCCATGTGATAGGGGGCGACCCTATTGCCATCAACCGGGTACGAATCCAAACTCCGGGCTGCTACTAAGGAATTCCACACGGAAAAACCCCAAAACACTGCCCAACCTGGGGTTCAAACCCAGGACCTCACGATCAGCAGTCGCGCTTGCCACCACTTGACCAACAAGGCAGTTCGAATAATAATATTTCGCTTTTACAATATCGCTGCAACATACTTACATACATACATAAACTCACGCCTTTTTCCCATGAGGGTATGCAGAAACTATAGAACGCCACATGCTACGACCCTTACATACCCCGTTCGCTTCATCCACATTCATACATCTTGTCATACACGCACGCCGGTTGAGAGTACTACGCACCTGACCTTTGTGAAGAACATCACCAATAACATCGATGTATGTCCTTCTAGGTTGTCCTCTACCGGCGTTTCCATTGACATCCGCCTTATAAATTCCATTTGTTAATCGCCGTTCACTCATTCTCTCAACATGACCAAACCACTTAAGCACAATCCTTTCCGCTACGACATTTATACAAAAAATTTGCATTCTATATAAAGTCGTTTCCGTCGACTACGGCGCTATGTACAGCACTATGGAAGGTACAACACCAACACGAATATTAAATAAAACACAATGCCGGTACACACCTATGGTTATGCCTGAATTTTTGATGGGGCTTGCTTTGTATTTTGTTTTGCCATCATTTTATGTTTCATTTGTATTTTCAGCGACGTGTTCAAACCAGACAGGACACGCTTGGTTTGAAGACGTAGCTACAAGTATTATTGCAATTAGCGTTGCCAGTGCCACCCGTGCTATAATATATAGTATCGTACTATCATCTTCTTGCCCTGGTCCCAAGTTACTTGGGGTCGGCGCAATATGTTTTTCTCTTCCACTCTTCCCTGTCAGCCCTCTCATTATCATTTACTCCCTTATCTTTCATATCCTCCCTCACACAATCCATCCATCTTTTCTTAGGTCTCCCTCTCCCCCTCCATCCATCAACATTCATATTCATCACTCTCTTAGTCACATGTGTTTCATCCCTCCTCAGCACATGCCCATACCAAGACAAACGCTTTCCTTTCAACTTTTCTGTCACTGGTGCCACTTTCAAACTTCCTCTAATATACTTATTTCTTACTTTATCCATTCGCGTCACTCCACACATCCATCTCAACATCAGTATCGTACTATATTTCAGTCAATTGTACAATACAAGGTTAGTCGGAAAGGGGGTACTAAGCCGAAAGGGTGTTAAAGTAACCATAATAATGGATAACTTTTGTTCTACAACTTTCCCCAAAAGTCAATAGTTCAAGAGAAATAGCTGTTCAAAGATTTCATATAAAATACGCTAAATTCTATCTATCCTCAGCTATGATCAGATGTGTTTACAGTTTACGTCATATTTGGGGTCATAGATTAGAAACTCCATTTTCTGAATTCATAACAAAAGCAGGGATGAAGAATTTTCGAAAAAAATAAAATTAAAATAATTTTTCATGGAAAAATACATTATCGAATTTTTAAAATTTAACACTTTCCTTATAACTATCATCAGTTATACATTAAGTGGCCCACGGCTTAGTACCCCCTTTCCGACTAACCTTTTATATTACAGAAAAATAATATAGTACAAAAAATACTAGGTATATTTTTATGCCTAATTCAACTGTCGCGCTTTTTAAGCTAACTGTAAAACGAAAAGACGAACGAAATAGAGCATCTATTAATTTAATTAAAAATTAATTGTTAATTTATTTTAATATTAATCTAAATTGCTCAGATTCCTATAATTATTTTCATTGATGCCCAAAGCGAAGATCAATAATATTCATGGAAAATACATAGGTACCTAATGATAAAAAATAAATGTGTGCTTTTTTTTCCTGAATTTCCAAAATGTACTATGTTTTTGCATTTTATTTGGGAAAAATACTATATTTCTTCAAAAAAAAGGTGGTACCTAACCCTAATTGCAATAACTGTAGAACTAACTATGCTGTCGAGTTACTAACGTACACGTAATGTTTAAGTAAATGAATTTTGAATCGGAAATACTCGTTTCGCACATATTATTTAATTAAATTTAAAACCTTTTCATAAAAATTGTGCATGTCGCAAAAAAATTAACCAAAATGTTATAGGACAGTTGTATTTTCGATTCAATATTCGTTTACTTTAGCCACGTTTACGAGACTACCACCCATATTCTAAGACGTTCCTCAAAAACTTACTCGACTCGACTCCACCTCGACTCAGCCTTTCTCACTACCATCGGTAGTTATAGTTGACATATACGTCCTCGACTCGAGCTTTTTCCTCAGTCGAGGTAAGGAATCATCTGTCAAACTCAAGGTAGGTACCTCGGAACCTACCTTAAGGAATTAAGTGTCAAAGTTCGTATGTAACAAAAATTAATTTTGAAGACTTTATCGAATATACTTACGATAATCCTTACAACTATTTATCGCGGCGTTATTTTCGCGATGCAGATAATTCAAATTATGACGTAATGACTTCGTCGAGGAACCTCAAAGTTCACTCGAAATTTCGACTAAGAATACAATTTTGAAGGTGTTTTCGAGGCCGCCCTGAGTCGAGTATGAGTCGAGTAAGTTTTGGAGGAACGTCTTAGAATATGGTGTTAATGTTGAGGTAAGTGAATTTTGAATCGGATATATTCGCTTCGCTTAAATTAAAAACTTTATTCATATCTATGTATAATACAAATTGTGCGTGTCGCAAAAAAATAACCAAAATGTTATAGGACAGTTGTATTTTCGATTTAATATTCGGTTACTTTAGCCACGTTTACGAGATTGTACGTCAAATGTTCATAATTCCTATACTGTAGGTATAGTATGAACTTTAGCACAATTTGTATTAAACAAGTTAGTCGGAAAGGGGTACTAAGCCGCGGGCCACTTAATATACCACTGATGATTGTTTTAAAGAAAGTGTTAAAATCAGAAAATTCGACAAAAAAGAATTATATGCAAAATTATTTTTATTTTAGTTCTTTCACAAATTCTTCATCGCTGCTTTAGTTATGAATTCAGAAAATGGAGCTTCTAATCCGTGACCCCAAATATGACGTAAAATGAACACAGCGGATCATAACTGAGGATAGATAGAATTTAGCGTATTTTTTATAAAATCTTTGAACAGGTATTTCTCTTTAACTAGGTATTAATTTTTGAGGAAAGTTGTAGAACAAACGTCACCTTATTATTATGGGTACTTTAACACCCTTTCGGCTTAGTACCCCATTTCCGACTAACCTTGTATATAGATATTAAAATAAAGTTTTCTATTTATTTAAATAATATGTTAACTGCCTCATGGTCTAGTGATCGCAAACGCGACTGCTGAGCATGAGTTCATAAGTTTGATCCCCAGGTTTTACAAAGTGTTATTGGGTTTCTCCGTTAGGAATTTCTCAGTAGCAGTCCGGAGTCTGGATTTGTGCCCGGTTAGTATCAATAGGCTCGCCCCCTATTACATGGGACTTAAACATAACTAGCGAAATGAGGGTGTACTAGAACACCTCTGCCGAACCCTTCGGGGAATACAACACGTGATGTTTATGTTATGTTAAATAGTATGTGTGAAACGAGTATCTCCTATTCAAAATTCATTAAGATTAGCGTTACATTTACACATTCGTCTTAAGCCTACATTACACGCTTGGTTTGATGACATCGCTACAAGTACAATTGATATAACTGATCGCACACCGTGCATACCACTGCGGCCGCGAGCTGGACGCGTTGGTTTGAGCATACCCTAAGGGATGATTTCCACCAAACGGCTCGCATCGGCTACTATCGCAACGGCTCGGATGCGGCGACAGCCGATCGCGGCCGGCAGGATGTCGACGCATACGATCGGCTCCGTATCCGTTTCTGCGCCTAGGCAAATACTTTCATTCCTACCGTGTTGACATGTTCTAATTTTTTAAAGGATCCGATCGGATACGACGACAGGCGAACGGAGCCGTTCGCGCGTCGCAGCATACTTTCGGTTACGATCACGTGTCGCGGAAGACGCCCGCGGTCATGCTGCTGTGCGCGGCTTGGTGATTTAGACTTTAAATACTGTGTACACGATTTAATATCGTTTAAAGATTGTAAAATTCGTTCCGATCCGATGCGTTGCGGGCCGTTTGGTGAAAATCATCCTTAACACTTACCTACTAGGGAATCACGGTAATCAATTCCTGAACACAGTACAATACAGAAAGAAAATGTCCTGAAATGAACCTTAATGCGTTGTAATAAGGATTGGGATAAATCAATTTGGGTTTTACAACTGCAACTGTTACTTTGCTAGAAATTAGTAAGGGTGTGTACATATTAACGTTTCTTGAAAGATATTTGGTACCTATTTCATATTTCTTTGTTTGATTTTTTTTTATCTGCCTATCGGCAATAGCAGGAACTGCCAAGGCCAGGATAATTGCCGGTGCTGACAACTAGATTAACGACTGGTACTAAATTTCCCAACTATGTTGGGGTCAGCTTCTAATCTAACCAGAAACGGCTGAATACCAGTATTTTACACGGAGCGACTGCCATTAGACCTCCGCAACCCAGTAACTGGGCAATGCTGATATCCATAGGTTAGACCGTTTGTCAGACGTTCGGGCTTCTGACTACCCGTAACGACTGTCATAGGTATTCGTATGACACACGGGACCGATTTTTTAACGTGCTCTCCGAAACACGGAGGGATCTTGATGTGTAACAAATAGTCACCCACGGACTGACCGCGGCAAGCGCAGCTTTACCTTACAAATCATATGATCCGTGCGGTTGTAAATTAACCACAACAAAATTATTGGGCAACAGCTAATAAAAAATATACAAGGTTAGTCGGAAAGGGGGTACTAAGCCGTCGCCACTTAAAGTATCACTGATGGCTATTTTAAAGCAGGTAAATTTCAAAATTCGATAATTTTTATTTCCATGCAAAAAGATTTATATTTTAGTATTTTCAAAAAATAACATACCTGCTTTAGTTATGAATTCAGAAAATTAAGTTTCTAATCTGAGACCCCAAATATGACCTAAATAGTAAACACAGCTGATCATAGCTATGGGCAGATAGATTTTAGCATATTTTTTACAAAATCTTTGAAAAGCTATTTCTCTTAAACTATCGAGTTTTGGGGAAAGTTGTAGAACAAAAGTTATCCCTTATTATAGTTACTTTAACACCCTTTCGGCTTAGTACGCCCTTTGCGACTAACCTTGTATATTTTTTCACTCCTTGACAAAGCCTTAGTTTAATAACGCTCAGCCATTAGGCAGAACCAGTCTTCAAGTTGTCTTATAAACTAAACAAAATTCTTCTTTTCAGTATCAAGGCGTTTGGTATGAAATATCAAAACTGCCAATCGCTTCCCAAGGCAAGGGCCAGTGCGGCGAGGCTGAATACACCCTGGACGGTGATGTGGTCAAGGTGAAGAACTCCCATGTCATCGAAGGCGAGAAGAAGTACATCGAGGGCACTGCCAAGTTATCCCTTATTATGTGTACTTCAACACCCTTTGGGCTAAGTATCCCCTTTCCGACTAACCTTGTATAACGCTCGGATTCGTCACTACATTTACCATGTCGTGTCGTGTAGTGTGCCGTGTGCCTTAAGTACTCTACTGGCCCAACGATTATGCCAGTATTCCACCCAAACGAGTTCAAAGATAAGAAATTTACATATCGACAAAATGGAATCGTATCTGCAACCTCCTTTACCGATCGCTTCGACGGCGGTTGTGTAAAAACTGCTATAAAACTCAACGAGGCTCTAACTCCTAAACTTTGAGAGTAATAAAGTTGAACCAGAACCGTTCGGAGCGAGAATTTACTTAGATTATGTTGATATGAAGGTTTTTAATCGGAAAAATTGGTTTTGGTAAAAATGAGTTTTATGTTTGTACGTATTTATGAGGGGTTTTCACTATTACCAACTGCGCGGGTCCTACGTTCAGTCTGTGGATGGGTGACCATTCGTTACACATCGAGGCCCCTCCGTGCCACGGAGACCACGTTGAACAGTCTGTCCCGGGTATCATACGAATACCTATGACAGTTGCTACGGGAAATCAGAAATCCAGAAGTCTGACTACCGCTCGAATCTTAGGATATCGGTATTGCCCAGTAACTGGATAGCTGAGGTCTGATGGCAGTCGCGCCGTTTAAAATACTGGTATTCAGCCGCATCTAGTTAGACTGGAAACAAAACAATGTTTGTAGGTATTTGAAAGTTAAACTAAGGATTCTGGTGTAGAATTAGCCTTCTCGCTGTCTCTCATGTGCGCTAATATCAATATACTGCGAGTACCAATTCAGAGACCAATTCTACAATTTTTTTATCGATAATTCGATATTGGTCCGATTCTCCACCACGTCTATTTAACTATTTTTTTATTCTTAGCACTCAGACGGCCATGGTTGAGTTGCAGTTCGATTGCGATTTTAAACAATTTTGTTAAGAATTAACCTCCCGTTTGCTGAAATTCTGTGAGATCATAACAATATTTCGATGGGTTCGAGTATAAGCGCAAAAGTTGCATTTTTATAATTTCCGATTCATCATGTTAAATGCATCTTTTAAACATATTTTTATCTACCATTATTACTTAAAAAAAATAACAGAAATTATTGATTATAAAAAAGACCAGTGGTTATTAAGTCGATTTTATAAAATAATATAGACAAGAAACATTTCCATAAATTTTTCCACGACAGTTTATTACAGCAGTTTGTATGGTATGCTAGAAAATACAGTTCATAAAATAAATCCAGTTTAATTTTAAGAGGACTGTCTATAGCGCCATCTATGAAGCTATGCTAGAACTAATTTATCCAACAAGGTACTTCTACTTATCAGCTAGTTCTCACTCGCGAAGTAGGTACTGAAGTACCAAAGTCACCATTCTCATAATAAAAACTTCCGAGAGATGGCAATAAACACAATTTTATTTAACCTGAGATCCGGATTCATAACGCGTACCCAAGACCGAATCATTAAAAAATATTTGGAAAATAACCACGTTTTATAAGGAAATTGTTGATAGCAAAATCTTGTTAGGTAGTGAAGATGAATTCTGCCGTAGCAAGTAAAACTTTTATAGAAAAAGAAATACCTTTTATTTCTGTTTCATGTTTCAAACAAAATATTTTATTTCTTACCCTTAAAATAAATTAATACCTCAACGCTTTATCCAAACTTTTTATACACAATAGGAACATTTTACTGTATCGACGATTAAAATGTAATAAGGGAATAAATAACAAAAATATAGAGATTATAAACGGAGCAAATAAGGTTAGGTACATACTTATAATTAATCCAGCTATTAAGACGACAAAACAAAATAAAAGTTGAAAAACTAGAATAGCCCAAAATTTCGAATATTCACCCAGATACTTAATTAAAAAAAAACGCAAGTATAATTTAAAAATAAAAATAATCGTAACAGCTATTCGAAAAAAAAATGAGTTACCAAAAATGTCACTGACGTTGCACACAGATTATAAAATTAATTAATGTGTAGATATTTATATTGAGATATACATCACTTATACCCCTATTAGGTAGGTAACTACCTCGCATAAAAAGGTTTTTATGCCCGGTTTCTATAAGCAAAAACGAGTCGTTTTGCTTACCAATGGTAGCAGAACGTTGTTGTTTAGTAGTCGAAAGCGCGACTGCTGAGTGTGGGGTCCTGGGTTCGATCCCCATGTCGGGCAAAGTGATATTGGGTTTTTCCATTAGGAATTTCTCAGTACCAGCCTGGAGTCTGGATTTGTGCCCGGTTAATGGCAATAGGCTCGCCCCCTATTACATGGGACTTAAATATAACTGGCGAAACGAGGGTGTTACTAAAACACCTCTGCCGAACCCTCCGGGGATTAAAAGGCGTGATGTTATGATATGTTATAGTAGCATTTTTATTGCCAAAATGGGCATGTAAATAGACCTTTAAGCTAATGTTACCTGTGATAGCTACTTTCATATCGGAAGGTCTGCTATGCAGAGCTATGAGGTCTTTGCTTCATTATTAGTAAAGATACAATCTCAATTTTAAACAATAACGCTCGGTAAATTATAGGGATCGGTCATTAGAGCATGACATTTAACCGTCGACACATTCACAAAAAACAAAACTAACACCCCAAAACTCTTCTTTAATAAAATCTCCTAAACGACGCTATAGCAGCTGCTGACGTCATAATGAGAGTGGAAGTATCGAGTTGATGACCACTGTTGACCCTGCAAGTGTCTTCTGTGTTGTTGAAGGTGAAGAACTCCGTGTCTTGAAGACTGTAGTTGGCTATCGCCTGGTCGAGCTTCACGGCGTCTGTGTCCTTGAGATGCGGGGTACGAGTTAGCTTCCATATTTCGTCTGGAAAAGGGAAATAGATTTTTTAATTGTGTAGTCAATTGTTAGGGCGGCTCTTCGCTAAATAAAAACCACGTGAATTATATGATTTCAAGGTTAAGTTACGCTTGCCGCAGTCAGTCCGTAGATGGGTATCCATTTGTTACATATCGAGACCCTTCCGTGTCTCAGAGAGCGAGTTAAACAGTCGGTACCGGGTGTTATACGGATACCTATGACGATCATAACGGGTAGTCGGAAGCCCGAAAGTCTGACAAGTGGTTTAACCTTAGTATATCAGCATTGCCCAGTATCTGGGTTGCAGAGGTCTAATGGTAGTCGCTCCGTGTGAAATACTGGTATTCAGCAGTATCTGGTTAGACTGGAAGGTGAAGCCAACATAGGTGGGAAACCCGGGACGGACAGTTTAACGTGCTCTCCGACGCACGGAGGGGTCTCGATGTGTAACAAGCGGTCACCCATCCACGAACTGACCGCGGCAACTTCACCTTACAAATCGTATGATCCGCGCGGTTGTTAATTAGCCAATAGCAACGTTTACCATCTAAAAATAAGTATCGTCTCTCGTGGAGGCTCTTGTCTGTTAATCTATGAAACCATTATTGCCTGATAATCTATGAAAAAATCTATATCGGAAACTAATCAAAGTCTGTTACGGCGGTACACGTATTTAATTAAAATAATCAGTCGGCCAAATAAAAGTAATTATGTAAATAAAGAAGTTCGAAGTCTAGTTGAATTAGGATGTGCAAAAAACTTTTGATTGGACGTCAGGCACGCGTCAATGAAGGGTTCAGTGGATGTTCTGTAAAATATATTTACAAAAATGGCGGATTCACTATTTGCATTTTGTCCAGAGAGAACATTCGCGCGTAAGCGAGAGGCAAGTAATCGAGTTGTATTGTTAAGAAGGACCTGCAGAATTTTTTGAGTAGTTCTAATAGCGACACCAGGTGGCGCCACTGCGAATGTAGACCTGTCAAAACTTTGTCTTGTACAGTCAGCGACAGAAGTCGCTGAATAAACGCAATTAAAGTACAATATAAGTCATGTTATAAGCTTTGCAACATACCATAAATTACTGGCTAACGTATTAAACATTGACATTCTGATTGAGTATTTGACATTGAAAGGTCTACATAACAGCAGTGCAATTCAACGCTGCCATTGTCGGTGAAATAATTATGGCAGTTTGACAGAGTTTTAATAGAGAAACTGTCAAACCGCCTTATTGATCAGTCATCGACGAAAAGGGTGATCCTATAACTGTTTGTATTTCATAATTTCTTCCAGTTTGTAGGGTAAAATATAGAGATATGAATAAAAACTGCGGAGCGCCGAGACTTGTCAGTTACGAGGCCTATTTTTTATTGTCTTTAAAAGAACTTGTCTTATTCATGTGGCATAGTTCCTATAAGACAAAAAAAAAGTTGTTCTGAAGTTAATATGACCATCTATAGTTCAGCCATTAAAATCTATAATATAAAAATCTATTACGGTGCGCTAGTCTCGCAAAAATTCGAAAATGGCTCAACGGATTAGAATGGGGTAGGTCAGAAAAAAAATTTAGTAAAAAATTAAAATGATGTGGTACGAAGTTTACCGGGCAGCTAATCTATACTTTTAAACTAATATTATAAAGAAGAAAGATTTGTAGTATTCTATGTAACGAATAAACTTAAAAAATACTGGACCGATTTCAAAAATTATTTTGCCGTTAGAAAGCTACATTATCACCGAGTAACATAGGCTATATTATTACTGGAATAAAACTTCTTACGCGGGCGGAGCCGTGAGGACACAGCTAGTGTTGTATAAAACCTTTGATCGTAAAACAAACTTAAGAACAAATTAAATTAAATACTTCTGCCATCTACGGAACCGTGTTAACCATTCTTATAAATTAGCAAGTAATTGAAAGGTATTCCAATCGGTCAAGTTTCCGTGTGACCGCGCGGCCTCCATTTGACCGGCAAATTACAGTCACTACCGGCTGCGCCACAAAAACTTAATGTAATTGACATTTTTCACTTTTGGCTGTATTGCCTGTAGGTTTTGCCTGCGGTTTTCCCTGTTTTCATGCTTGTTTGATCTTAATTAATATGTTTAAGGATGTAAATTCGTATAAATCTATATCTATACTAATATTATAAAGAGGAAAGATTTGTATTTTTGTATGTAACGAATAAACTTAAAAACTACTGGACCGATTTCAAAAATTCTTTTGCCGTTAGAAAGCTACATTATCACTGAGTAGCATAGGCTACGGGCGGAGCCGTGAGGACACAGATAGTAAAATATAATTTCACTTTAAAAAATATCAAGAACTCCATGAACCGGTGAATTTCGTGCCATTTAAATTTTTAATTTTTCCTAATTTTCTTTGTCCTAAAACCAAAAAAATTGTGGTAAAAAAGCAGTTAGTAAAAAAGTAAAGACGCGAACAAAACAAATAAAATAATCAGATCAGTCGAGGCATTTTCAAGTTTTTGTGAGATTAACGGACAGCAGTAGATTTATATATATATAAATAGGGGGCTCGTGGCTAAATAACAACCGCGCCGATCGTAAGATTTGCGAGGTTAAGCTGCGCTTGCCGCGGTCAGTCCGTGGATGGGTGACCATTTGTTACACATCGAGAACCCTCCGTGCCTCGGAGAGCACGTTAAGCAGTCGGTCCCGGGTGTCATACGAATACCTATGACAGTCGTTACGGGTAGTCAGAAGCCCGAAAGTCTGACAAACGGTTTAACCTTAGGATATCGGCATTGCCCAGTTACTGGGTTGCGGAGGTCTGATGGCAGTCGCTCCGTGTAAAATGCTGGTATTCAGCCGCATCTGGTTAGACTGCAAGCTGACCCCAAGATAATTGGGAAAAGGCTAAGAGGAAGTAGATTTATATATATATATATATAGATAGATTTGATTTGTTTTTAAAGTATAGAAAGGACACGAATGTTGAAAAAATGGAGCAGGTAGATTTGAATTTGAAGAATTTGGAGGAGGCATACTGTCCTTGCCGCGCGAAACAGCTATTGAATGGAGTGATGTGAAGTGACGATGTTTTGAACTAGTAGGTAGACCGCTATCTTCGTGACTATTTCATTTTAGCGTAACGATCAAATCTCATTGTTCTGTTCGTGTTGTATTCACAGAGTTCACGGTATGGGTAATCTGCCAAAAAAATGGATTGGGACTGCCTCTTCCTAGTAATAACTTGTTGCATTTCCACATCGCAGAAAAAGCTGATAATATAAAAGCAAAGACTGCCTCTTTGGTCTGTTGGTGGCAAGCACGTGAGGTCCTGGGTTCCATCCCCAGGTCGGGCAAAGTGTTATTCAGTTTTTCCGTGTGGAATTCCTCAGTAGCAGCCCGGAATTTGAATTTGTGCCCGGTTGATGGCAATAGGCTCGCCCCTATTACATGCGACTTAAACATAACGGCGGAATGAGGGTGTTACTATACACCACTGCCCAACCCTTCGGGGAATACAGGCGTGATGTTATGGTGGCAACCATAAAAATATGATAAGTAGAAACACGTGTTAATTATGCGTGACAGTACACATACACAGCGTGTAATCCAAGCGTATAATCTAATTATGTCACGCGTTTTGTCACGTTACGACAACTAGTAGACAGCATTGAGACAGTCGTGTTGTTTGTGGTTAGTCGGCGTGACAAAAACAGACAACGCTATTTTTTGTGACGTGTTCTTGAACTTCAGGCCGGTCACGTTACGGCGAAATGTCACAAACACAACCTAAGGCCTCGTCTATAGAGACGCGGAGTTTAGCGCGGGGCGTAAAGTGGACAATTTAAATACATTATTACACACTCCTTGTATTCCCCGAAAGGTTCTTCATTAGGGGTCTTTAGTACACCCCCGTTTCGCCAGTTATGTTTAAGTCCCATGTAATAGGGGGCGAGCCTATTGCCATTAACCGGACACAAATTCAGACTCCGTCGCTGCTACTGAGAAATTCCTAATTTAATAACCCAATAATACTTTGCCCGACCTGGGGATTGAACCCAGGACCTCAAGCTCAGCAGTCGCGCTTGCGACCACTAGACCAACAAGGCAGTCTATATTGGTATATTATTATGACGTAATATAACGTTTAAGGAGACGTGTTCCGTATGTATTATTTGTATTGTAGTAATTGTATGTATGTATGACAGTACGTAAATTTTCGTCTTATATCGGGTAGGTACTTCCCATCATTACGATTTTTTTTGGTATTGAGCCATACCTGGGAACCGACTGGTTATGGAGATATTGAAGATCAAAGTCGCCATATTTTTGCATATTTTTCACGAAAAGTTAATTTAAATGTTATTACTAAACATTCTTCTATACAAGCATTATTAACATTTTTGAAATGTAGGCACAGTCTGCTGCGCGCGCGCTTCAATTACGCGCTACAATTAAAAGTTGTTTTTTAATCGCAAAAAAAAAGGTTTCCCAGCAATTATTTTTGCTGTATGTTACTTAGTTTTATGTACAGTATGCGTAGACTTTAGCTTCGTTATGGCTATTTTTACACCCTGTATACTCACAAGTACTGTTTCCATCATCATTGTTGTAACAGGCGAAGACGACCGCGTAGTGTTCGTAGTTCACGTCCAGGAACGAATAAGTTTCAGTCTTTTCATCTGCAAAAGAAAAACAATAAAATGTTAACATTTTTGTCATATTCATATTTCTTAGGAATATAAATGTGGAACCTACATATCTATTTATCTATCTAATACCTTTAAACGAGCAATTCTTTTATATATGTATATACAAGGTTAGTCGGAAAGGGGGTACTAAGCCGCAGGCCACCTAAAGTATCACTGATGACTATTTTAAAGCAAGTGTTAAAATTTCAAAATTCGATAATTTTTATTTGCATGCAAAAAGATTTTCATTTTAGTTTTTTTCAAAAAAAAAAGATACCTGCTTTAGTTATAAATTCAAGAAATTAATTTTCTAATCCGTGACCCCAAATATGACCTAAATTGTAAAAACAGCTGATCATAGCTATGGACAGATAGATTTTAGCATATTTTTTACGCAATCTTTGAAAAGCTATTTCTCTTAAACTATCGAGTTTTGGGGAAAGTTGTAGAACAAAAGTTATCCCTTATTATGGGTACTTTAACACCCTTTCGGCTTAGTACCCCCTTTCCGACTAACCTTGTATAAATATAATCTGAATCTCGGAAACGGCTCCAACGATTTTCATGAAATTTAGTAAGCAGGGGGTTTCGGGGGCGATAAATCGATCTAGCTAGGTTTCATTTTTAGAAAACGTCGATTTACCAAAAAAGAAACCGAGCAAAGCACTATTACTTAATATGAGTATTTTACGATGATATTAGCCAAAACCAATAACCGATTTCAGCACAAAATCTTTGTATTGATGTAGTTTTTAGAAAGAAATTGTATAATTATCACTTGCTTAAAAACGGTGAAGGAAAACAGCGTGAGGAAACTGGCATGCCTGAGAGATATTTCTCGACGGCATGTGAAGCCAAGTCAGAGCCCCATGGGCGGCATAAACTCTGACACCAGGGTAGCCACTAACCACACGAAAAGAAAGAAAGGAATTCAATAGAAATAATGTCAAAAACCTACACATACTAGAGATTTTGGATTGAGATCCGTTATTGGGTTCGACTGGGACTCTAGATTCCGTATATTTTCAAACCAAAATTTAACTTGCAAAAAATCTGCGCTCGTTTACACAAATAAATAAAATTGAAATGTCTGTTTGTAATGTAAAAATAACAGTTTTTTTACTAAATGCATATGAAAGTATATACGGTAATTATAAAGAAAAAACTGTCTGTCCTTCTGTATGTTACGGCTAATTTCCGAAACGGCTGGACCTATTTTGACGGGACTTTCACTGGCAATTAGCTAAAGCTAGTAACTTAGGCTATTTTTATTTTAGAAAAAGAATTAGGATTAAACCGCAGAAAAATTAAAACCCATCCGACTTCTACGCAGACGTGGGCACAGCTAGTAATAAAATAAGCCTAGTTGCCGTTACCGAAAATAAGGTTTATTCTGATATGTAACCGTATTAATCCAATCCGATAGCTTATTGGTATCCAATTAGCCTCTATCCTATTAATTTTCTAGTAATTCGGATTTCGCAGAAAGATTTTATACGTGTATCGCGCAAAATATTTTTTCATTCAACCAACTTTTTTTTTATAAGCACATAAACAAACTGTCTTGAACTTTGTGTTCCAATCAAGAGTTGATTTCTTTCTCAATAAAAGGTTCCAACAAATTGGCGAAAATACTCGTAGTGTGAATAATTTAGGGATAGCTTGAAAATCAAAGCAGTTTTTGACATTTATAATCGAATTATTTTTTTTCAATGATTATTATTATTTTACCATCGCCTCATTTTTTACGTTACATTTTTAATAAATTGTGAATGTGAGTACCATGTAGGGTAGCTATATACACGAATTTTGTAAACGTTTGGCGGTTCTTGAGTTTTTTTTTGTGACCCACCCAAATGTCCAGCTGATTGATAGCGTCGTGCAGCGGTCGGGTTGTTGAGCTCCCTAAAATAAGGTTTGAGCTCCGCGATGATTGAAGCAGATGTACCGTCAGTTAGGACAGGTCAACTCGAAACTGCTATGGCACTTTCCTCAAAAGACCATTCCAAACGTTACCCTACATCGTTTCACTCGCATAGTTTGTATACTACAATGTCTGGACTTTATCTGGACTATTGTCTGGACTGGCAAAATAGGTTTTTGTATTATAGTTATTATTTTAATAATATCGCTTTACAATACTTCATTCCAAACTGTAAAGTATGAGCATCATGCAGCTATTAGTGATACGCTTATAATCATATCATATTACTGCCTATTGTCTGGTAATATGAGTCTGTCATGCTCACTTAAATGTCTTGCTGATGGTGGCGTTGTTTATCCGGTCGTTGAGTTCCCTATAATATGGTTGAGCTGACCGATGCGGATGTGCACGTCATGCTCGTGAACGGGTGCCGTCTGTCGGGACTGGTCAGCTCTTAACTGCTATGGCAATCATAGAAGGCATATTTTTCTATTTGTTACTCTTATGTGAGTTTATTTGTTACATTAACCTGCATTATTCTCATTCTATTTCTCACACTACTGTAATGGAATTGTAATGAACTACTATTTTAAAAAGAGTATTCATGGAGTTTCTTGCCGGCTCTTCTCCATAGAACCTACCTTTTGGAACCGTGCACCTAGTCGTGACGTTTTAAAAGTGCCTGAAATCTGGTCTATTTGAAATAAAAACTTTGAGTTATGGTAAGACCACTGAGGTGCATACCGCCCAACAGAAGTGCCCCACACACAACTTAGGAGAAACTAGGTTCGGGAAAGAAGAAGTGATGCATGCAAAGAAGTGGCGCCTGCAAGGAAGTGGCGCCTGCAAAGAAGTGGCGCCTGCCAAGAAGTGGCGCCTGCAAAGAAGTTGTGCCTGCCAATAAATGGCGCTTGCAATAAAGTCGCGCCTGCAAAGAAATGACGCCTACGACATTACTATGTTAACAAATCTTTTGTTCGGAACACCACATCTAGTACACTAGCACATTGATGTCGTTGGAGGTGATAAAACCATTCAGTGGTGCTAATTCCTAAGCCGTTAATTCACTTAGTAGTAACTCGTGGATATTAGCGACGAGGGTAAACAGTGATCGTTGTTTGTGAGAGTTTTGTTTCTGGATTTTTTTAATGATAATTTGTGGTATCTGATATAGAGTAGGCAACCCCCTCCCTACCCGTGGATATCAAAATGGTGACTATGGATGGGCACACGAGCCTCGCCACAAACTGCGAACTAACTATTCCATACATTTCGCAGGGACTTGCCGCACACTCCACCGGTGGCCACTCGTAATGTATGGATACAATTTGTGGCCGTGCACTAGTGGCTGTGGCGAGTGGCTTGTGTGCGGATAGCCTAAAACTTAAGACCTTCAAGAAGATCGGCAGCATCGTATTCAGGTCTGCTAATAAAAACAACTGGAATCACCGACCTGTCGGCCAAGCGTAGTGATAACGGCAATTTGCCCTTTGACCGTTCATTGTAGTGCTCAATGCGAGGCCCATTCCAGCAGTCAGCGTTTACAGGATAATAATTAATGATGATGAAGTTAGCATTAACCTGTTCTTGTCCATAGCCACCATAGATTTTTGTAAAATATTATATCCTTACCATTATAAGTAACCAGCAACAGATCCCCAGTGCTGTTGCTGTTCGGATCCGGGATGAGAGCAACAGAGCCGTTGTAGTACGTCACAGTGTTGTTCGTGATCCAGCTGATGGATACGTCTGTCGTGTTCTGGTGGTCGAACAACACCGTGGCACAGTCGCCTTGCACTGTCATGTCTTCAGTCGCTATTGCTGTTAAGTACCAGATTCCGTCCAACTGTTAAAATAAAATAAAAATGTAAGCAGAAAATTCATCTGAGGGGCTCGTGGATAATTAACAACCGCGCGGATCATATGATTTGCAAGGTTAAGTTGCGGTTGCCGCCGTCTGTCCGTGGATGGGTGACCATTCGTTACATATCAGGACCCCTCCGTGCCTTGGAGAGCACGATAAACCGTCGGTCCTGGGTGTCATACCTGACAGTCGTTACGGGATGTCAGAAGCCCGAAAGTCTGACAACTGGTCTAACCTTAGGATATCGGCATTGCCACTGGGCAACTACTGTTACTGAACTAGGTTGCAGAGATCTGATGGCAGGCGCTCCGTATAAAATACTGGTATTCAGCCGCATCTGGTTAGACTGGAAGCTGACCCCAACATAGGAAAAAGCTAGTCAGAACATAAAGTATACTTGTAATTTGCAACTGAAGGCGCCCGGATTTCAGAGTCACTCCTCAAGACACTGTCTGCGAAAGGCCTTAGATAGGTGAATGGGATAGCCGTAAGTCAGTTGCTCTACATGAAAAAGAACTCACCGCTCAGATCAGACTTTAAAATTGGGTTGGCAAAACACTAAGATGAGAAAAAGCACTATCCACAACTATCTTATGTTTACAAGGACGTCAGAGGGCTCTGTTTTCGATATTACAATTTATACTAAGGTGTACAAGAGTGTTAAAATGAGATGGATATACAAGAAAAGGTAGGCCAAAAAAAAAGATGAATGGATTGTGTAACGGGTGATATGGGTAAGAGAAGCGAGTACTGAGATGAAGACTGATAGAGGAGAATGGAAGAGGAATACATGTTGTGTCGACCACACCTAGTGTGGAATAAAGGCAGGGAGATGATGTCTATAGGTGTACAGAAATTAGCTATTGTTGACCGTTTAATTTTGTATTCTAACTGCATAATTTACACAATCGTCATCAAAACATGTAATGATAAAGGTTGAAATTTTTACAATGTTGTATTGTCATGGAAATTTAATTTGTGTGCTATTAAGCAGAAATAGTTGAAAAATCTGTCGCAAGATTTGAATGAAACAAACAAATATACGAAGTGTAATCCGGGTACAGAAATGAGAACAGCGACATATTAAAAACCCAATAAGCGCATATATTTTTTTAAACATATTGGTTCCAGTATTGGGCAAAACAAAAACACTATAGCAAAAATAGAAGATAGGTAAAATACTACTTGATCACAAAAACTCCCAAAAATTCCACCAAACTTACCGCTTTCCAATCCAATTCCCTCGGAGTCACCACAGGACAGCTCATATTCATCATGGCTCCATCCACACTCAATGCGAAGACAGCCAACACAAAACATTGGACCAACATTGTGACAAACATAACCTGCCAATGCTGGCATGCAACTGAAACCTGACGCAAAAAGTTACGTCTTATAAAGATAATAGTTTTTGTTGGCTTCAGTTTAGAGTTCCGGGGAGATTTGTTGTGTAGACTCGAGAGTTTGTGTCAAGGTGTGATTTTAAGTATTTGATTTGTATCATCAATTTATGACGATTTAGATTATTGTGTAGAGAAGTGCATTTTACATACATACATAAACTTATGTCTTTTTCCCATAGGGATAGGCACAACCTATATAACGCCACATCGTCCTTTCGCTTCGTCCACGTTCATACATCTTGTCATACACGCACGCCGGTTGTGAGTACTTCGCACATTTAAGAAATAAAGCAATGTTATCGTTTTTTATACGGTTTTAATTAGCTTCACTTCGTTTATTTGTTTGTTTGATTCAAATCTTGCGACAGATTTTTCATCTACTTCTACTTAACCGATTCTCCTGAAATTTCGCATATCCGCTTAAAACATTTGAAACCATTGTTAATTGTGGTCTAAAAAATATCACAAATTGTTTGTAATGACGTCTATTATTATTAGTAAAATCGGAAGTTTGCTTCCTCCTATTTCAATAGAGCGGTTTTTGTTGACACTTGCTATTCAACTATTTAAAAAACTGTAGAGGTCTTCTTTTGTTATGCATTCGTCTATATTTAGATTTTTTCTATATTATTCGATGGAGCCTGCTAGTATAGTTGTTGCAAGCACTGGTGCACATCTTCAGTTCAATTCAGTTTTTTATTTGAAAACTCAAAATATAGGTTTGTTTCTACATAGCCTTTTCCCAACTAAGTTGGGGTCAGTCACCAGTCTAACAAGATGCGCCTGAATACCAGTATTTTATACAAAATCGTGGCTTATTAACGACCGCATGGATTATACGATTTGCGAGGATAAGCAACGCTTGCCGCGGCCAGTCCGTGGATGAGTGACCATTTGTTACACATCGAGACCCCTTCGTGCCTCGGAGAGCACGTTAAACCGTCGGTCCCGGGTGTCATACGAATACCTATGACAGTCATTACGGGTAGTCAGAAGCCCGAAAGTCTGACAACTGGTCAAATTTTAGGATATCGGTATTGCCCTAGTAACTGGGTTGAGGAAGTATGATGGCAGTCGCTCCGTGAAAATACTGGTATTCAGCCGCATCTGGTTAGACTGGAAGCTGTCCCCAACACAATTCGGAAAAAGTTGGGCAGATATCATTATCATACTTTTATGATTCAGGCAACATGATTCATAGATTGTATAAATGTCCAAAAAAAAGACCGACTTCCTTTCTTTGTCAGATTTATCTTTGATAATCTATGCATACCTATTGTACTACTTCATTGAAGTATTCATGCGTAGAATATTAAATTTCGTCCATCTGTTTCAGTAACAGTGATTAGCCTTTTCTGTCAGCTGGAGTCTTACGTTTAGCATTGGGCCTTGTGTGTGATGAGTGGAATGAATATTTACATATAGAACTGTAACAGGCAGAATAAGTAATATAGAAACAAAGAGTACCTATGCTTTTATAACTCAGGGTCAAAGATAAGATTTCAGTATGGAGACTTGTGTGGCCTACAAATATTTTAATGTATTAGAATCCACATCGCACCAGTGGCGCAGCTTGCACTAGGCGGGCCCTGTATCAAAATTTGTCGGGGGGCCCTTCTACCTGACTGCGGCGAAGGCCGAATAGAGAAAACAAAACCAAAAACCATGTTCCATAGTTGTATGGAATGTCTGGGGTATGCCGAGTTTAGCGTTTAAGAATTCAGAGTTTGGCGTATGGCCTAACAGCTTGAGTGAGATTATGGATAACATTTTACGAATTTTTGCTTACACTCGTCAGGGCCCCGGTATCCTGGGGGCCTGTATCATTGATACGATTGATACGGTGATTGCTACGCCCCTGCATCACACACACGATAAACCGTCGATCCCGGGTGTCATTTGAATACCTATGACAGTAGTTACGGGTCGTCAGAAGCCCGAAAGTCTAACAATCGGTTTAATCCTAGGTCTGATGGCAGTCGCTGCGTGTAAAATTCTGGTATTCATCCGCATCTGGTGAGACTGCTGACTGATCCCAACAAAGTTGGGAAAGGACTAAGTGGAAGAGAGAATTCACATCCCAGATAATTGTAATGGGGACTGTAACGGGATGCATTAAAACAGCCTCCGCGAGTGACGATTCTTAAGTTCGTCCGACGCACTCTGGGCAGTAAACTCCAGTATCAACCTTGCTGAGTGGGTAATCTTTTCACCACGCTATTGAAGTATTCTCGTGTAATTATAATATGCGCGCAAGTGCTAGTCACTGCCTGAGGTATGAGAGCGGCAGGAGGGGGGTGCGAAACAATAGACGCGCTTTCGGTTTGTTTTGTCTTGTCTACCGCGTGCATCCTCCTCCTGCCGCTCCCATACCTCAGGAGATGACTAGCACTTGCGTTCCGACACGAGAGAAAAACATAATATTCATAATTCACTCAGAAGCAATGAATCTGGGTCACCAGCATAAACCTTAATAACTCGGAAAACATTGTTTAACATCTTAACATTGTTTTGTTTATGTTGGTGACCCGGATTCATTGCTACCGATTGTAGGTATATTAAATTTAAATTTTGCTAAACAAAATAATAAAATTGACAGCTAAACTCAGAGAAAAACATATCATTAACAAAGATAACCAATCCATCTCCGTTATCAATCGTCTCTGTAAGATAAAGATACGAAGCAATCTAATCTGACCCGTTCAGTAAAATTCAAGAAACTAGTCCGGAAGATCAGAGTCAGTCAATATGTGTAGGCAATTGTTTTTAGTAAATTTTCTGGTGGTGCTGTGTGGCGTGCTATGTGGAGGTCAGGTGCTGCAGTTTGGTACTTGTGCGGATATGAGCACTATGCAGTATTTTGATTTGGAAGAGGTAAGTTGCTTTTGTTATGTCGGATTCACACTAGATTTATGTGTCCTGTCGTGACGCATCCGTAGGTGCATCTGACGCTATCGTATTCATATATTTTGTATGAAAGCGTGCACACTATTCTAACGTGATGCGTAGGACGTGACACGTAAGTATAGAGTGAAACTTTACTGGCTTTATTTTGAGACGTGACCTTAGATGTAATACGCAAATAGCCAACTAACGTTCGCCATTTGTTGAATTTGACGAAACTTATAGCGGGTTCACACAGTTCGATTTTAGTTGATCAACAAAAGTTGAACAACAAAAGTTTAAACGTTTTGTTCTTTCAAATTGATTCTATTTGATTGAAAGTCAGTTCAGACGGTTCAAATCGCATGCGATTTGGCAGTTGATCAACTAGAATCGAATCGTGTGAACCTGGTATTAGATCGAATCCGGTTTCAACCGAGTTTTTAGCTGTATCGAGCCCTGTTCCTTGGCTTCCTTAGCTAGGTGTGTATGCTGCATAACATGAGATTTAAAAGTTAAATTATGTGTCCTATAAGCAATGTCAAAGTGTAATTTTATTTTGCGTCTTCCTGTGACGCATGCGTTTAGCACAAGACCGCATGCGTTAAAACTCATTAAATGACAGGGCATGTAACGGATGCATTCCAATCCGACGCTGGTGGATCTGCGTGCAACTTTAGGACAGTGAACTGGATACATCATAAGACAGCCAAATTGAAAACCCAAGATGCAGCTGACAGCGATCAAGTATGGACAATGTGGATATAACTATAAAGGAATCATGACATGATCCAAGATTTAGACCACTCGGCTTTTCTGTAGGTATTGTAAGAAGCTGTTAATAGATTCAAAAGAATACTTCTTCTTCTTCTTCTTTGCGTGTGGTTAGTGACTAACCTGGTGTCAGAGTTTATGCCGCCCATGGGCCTCTGACTTGATTTTACATACCGTCGAGAAATACCTCTTAGGCATGCCGGTTTCCTCACGATGTAAAGAATACTGAATGACTTCGCTTCCTTAGTGTATTCTGGCACTATCCAGTATCCCTGCAACATTATTCATTCTTGTGGATTACCTAAGAGAATAATCCATGTTCAATAATTACCATCTAAGATCTTTACCTTGATCTCAAGCATTTATCAGCCACTAAAAGAAATGAAATGTAAAATTAATTTATTGCCACAGACAAGATAAGCAATATGTACAAATGTAAATGATAAAAATAAGTTTCCAAAGAGCCATCAGCTCAGCATAATATCAGATGGAAGTTTCAGCTGCAAGCCACAAGTGCCACAAGTACCACACGCTGGAAACAAGATATCTAAAAAGGCTATTATTGCTGAGTACTGTGTTGCTTCGCCGATTGCTTCCATATCTTTCTTGCAAACAACACAGCAATACATACCTACCAGGCCTTCAGCACTTTATGTACCTACGCGTTATTTGCCTGCCGAGCAGTCAGACGCCGTCAGACCTCCTGTGATCCAAATAGTAGTAACTATTAAGTAATCTGTCCCTAGCGTCACTGTCATTGCTGTCGGCTGCGAAGCGATAATAACTCTATGGTCGAGCATTTAACTACATTTTAGCACGCAACCATTCCTAACGAGACGGACTAGACTATTATCGCGGTAGGTTTACAAGATTTTGTACGGAGTCATTTATCTGTTACGTAGTAACTAGTACCTACTTATCATCATCATATCCCTGCCCTTATCCCACACTAGGTGGGGTCGGCACAACATGTATTTCATAAATCCATGTTTTTAGAGGTTTTGGCTGATTGTTTTATCACCGGCCGTCTGCCTGACATCAACCCTCCTTGGGAATACTCGTTGCGCCGTCGCGCGGGTAACCCAATGTGCTTGCTGATATTATGCACTGGGTCCCAAAATGATATACTTTTCAATCTTATTACCGACAACTAAGCAGACTATGTTCTTCTTGGTGGAGTATACTTGAAGATCCTCGACCCACTCATTCAGTTTTGCTAGGGATTTTGGTTCTGACACATATTAAACTAATGTAGCACCATGACCGTCTCTGTAAAAACCAGATGTCAATGTTCTGTATCGCTCCTGTCCTGCTGTATCCCAAATACCAAGCTTGACATTAGCACCGGTCACGTCCATGACTACATTTGTAGTCAACTCCCGATTGTAGCTGGGAATGATGATTTGTAGTCTCCCGTTGTGAACGCTAGGATTTACCCACACCGCTCTCACCGATAACTACAATCTTTAATGTTGTTACGTAATCCGTAACTAGTACCTACTTATGTAGTTTAATATTAACATGAAAACCATACTGCTTTTCCAGTTCCTAGGCCAATGGTACGAAATCGAGCGCTTTCCAATCTGGTACGAGAACTACGGTGACTGCGCGTACAAACGGATCCAGTACTGCGGGAGACGCGTCGAGATCGAACACGTGTACGTCAGGGATGGCATACAGTATGTTTTACATCTAAACACTACCTACGTTCCAGGGGATGACGCTGTGTTTGTTATACAAGAGAGCAATATTGGTGAGTTTTATTTAACAAGATCTTTTATTGTTAGGAACCTTTTTACTATTTATTCTTGACTTGGTCACGTTTGGCCCAAGTCGGGTCTGCCGGACTCTTACCGGGTAAAAACCCACGATGTTCCTCCTCCTGACCGTTGGCCGGGGTTGCGGGTTTCACATAAGCACACAACCCCGACAGAACATTTTGTCATTTGTCCCCTAGCGAATCCAAGGCTTTAGGAAAACAATTGTCAGCAGTGGACTGCAATGGGTTTAGTTAACAGATGTAGAGTTAATTATTTCTTTGTGTGTCTTTATAACAATAGTTTAATTTTGGCTTCGTCGTTCATTTGATTAATTCCAGATAGATCAGCTTATGTGTTGTAGTTCGCGTTGCTGCTAAGAGTAGCCTCAGTCTAAAACCCAATCTTTCATGGCGAGCTTATTATAATTATATCTAATAGTTCACTAAAATATGCTAAATGGCAGATAGACAGGGTGTAAACGAAGTCATGTAATTCCTTCAAACCTCGTGATGTACTGCTGACATAGATTAATCCTGCACGGAATACTTTTGGATTCAATAAAAACAAAATTACAAGAAGTAAACATGTGTTGTTAACGTGAGGCATTTTAGCGCCCCGAGCGAAATGCGCGGCTATCGCCCGCCGTACGTTCATTTAACTCGGGGCGCTAAAATGCCTCACGTTAACAACACATGTTTACTTCTTGTAATTTTGTTTTTATTGAATCCAAAAGTATTCCGTGCAGGATTAATCTATGTCAGCAGTACATCACGAGTTTTGAAGGAATTACATAATTTCGTTTACACCATGTATACTAGTTTAGTGGCTAAATACTCAAACGCTACTTAATTTTAAGTTGTAAATCTCATGCTGTCACTGTCACTTTAAGGCGAAATGACAGTGACAGCATGAAATTAACGGTAACTTAAAATTGAGTAGGGTTTGAGTATTTGGCCATTACAAATCATTAATTTAATCGCATATTGCGATAAAAAGCAAGGATAAGCAGCAGCTTCAGGTCAAGGTCTTAATATTATGATTTATGTACGTTTTTTGGTGCAAATGTATCGATTATAATCAGAGATTGGATAATCGGATGCATATTTACCTTAAGTTGTTTTTTCGCTACGAAAGTATGGAAACGGCTTCTTAAAATAATTGATGAAAAAAAAAGTTTGAGTATTTGACAATAGAACTCTTAAATTATAAAATTCTGTACAAGTAAACAAGTCGGCCAACAAAAATAAGATAGATAAAAAAGATAAACATTATCACTTTTATCATAAAAACAGTTCAATTAATCAGAAATTTGAAATCACTAATTTCCTTATTAATTTCCACGGATGAATTAATTATTTTTATCAGTATTTATTATTCATCGTTACGTAGAAACAAATATAAAATTCGCCATCATGAACAGTCAAGAAAAGAGTTCGTTACACATCCAAACAACGAATATCAATTCACTACACATACCAATTTCAATGTTATTGTGTACGTCAGAACTAAAATGCAAGACACACTCAATACAAACAATGTCAAAGACGGCGACTAAGCGCGCAGAACTGTGAATCAAATACCTACGAATGCAATTACTTGCCTGTACAGTGTACACTTTTCTCTTTTGTTGACTGTACGTAGCGGCGACTTCCATTCTTCATTCTTCGGCTTAGTTATAATATTGCGTTGGACAACAATAAAAGATTGTCAGCAAGAAAACACGATCGGCTATGCTGAACTTCGTATTTTTCGAAATATGTTCAAATTTCGAACTAAACCGAAGAATGAAGAATGTTAGTCCGCACTACGTACAGTCAAAAAGAAAGAAAAGAAAGAAAGAAAAGTGTACAGGCAACCAATTGCATTTGTATATGTTTCTCCTTTTCTGCCACATTCGAAGTGTCAAATGAGTGAAGAGCTTTGACTAAAGGAAAACTTGTCTTATTGTTTGTTTCTATGCTTTAGTTATTGCTCTGAAGTACAATAAGGGTCAGTTCTCATGAAACGAAAAAATCCTCGCGCACTTTTTGATTTCACTGAATAAAGAATCAGTATTGCCTTTAAGTATAAAATCCGACGCTCGGTTATGCGCAAGGAAACGTTAGATGTCTGCGTCGGATTTTATACTTAAAGGCAACGTTGTTACAGTTCTTTATTCGGTGACATCAAAAAAGAGCACGAGGATTTTTCTGTTTGGAGAGAATTGAGCCTAATACACCTCTTCCCCTCTTGTCTTTTGGAAAATACCGGCTCGAATGTTAGTAATTGTGTCTTAAAACATTGTTTTCAGATCCAGTCGGTATGCCGCTGACAGTGATATCAACTGATTACACAAACTACGCGATCGTGTATGGCTGTAAAAACAGCGAGCCGATGGGACTGAAATTCAGTAAGTGATAGATGTTATTACCATCACGTTAGCCCGTCTACGTTCACTGTAGCTGTACATAAGCCAACATGACATAAACGGCCGTATCTTTTTATTGCGTTAAGAGGAAATGCGGTCGGCATTTAGTCCATACAAATGTATTCCTCAGTTTCCTCCTTGGATCATTATCATCACTAGAGCAATTATTTTTTACCAATAATGATATATATCTACCACCACTATGCCTCTATGTTTTGTTTTTGTCAATAAATTAATTATTAAAAGAACTAGAAACGTTTAAACTTTACAAAAATCGACCGGTTTTACCACCGTTTTCAAACATCTGGCAAACAAATTTGACGAATATTAAAAATAAAAGAAAAACATACAGACATAACCAAAGTCTTTCTTAAATTATTACAGAAAAATAATATTAAAATCGGTCCAGATTTGAAGAAGGAAACAGGGATATACGAAAGTACGATTTGTTTAATATTGCACAGGAGAAATCAGACCGAGATGCGGGTGTCTCTTTTGCGCTCAATTGGGAAGGTTTGCGGGAGGGGTGGGACGGAAATATATCGCAAAAACCTATTCAAATTATTAACATTTTGCAGCCCGCGTTTCCTCTTAACTTAGAAATTTGATAATTTCAACTTGATACCTCCACGTGTTCCTGAGAAAAAGGGTCTTGATAGACAGACAGATATAAGGACAACGAAGTGATCCTATAAGGGTTCCTTTTTTCCTTTTGAGGTCCGGAACCCTAATAGATAGATAGATAGATATACTTTATTGTACACTAAAAGAAATAAAACAGAAGGAGTACACATTATTAAGAACAGTACAAATGGTGGTCTTATCGCTTAAAGCAATTTCTTCCAGACAACCTTTGGATGGAAAGAATTGTCAAGAAAAAAATGACCTAATGATAAGCAACAGTGAAAAAATCAATGAAATATTAAAAAAAACCCCAAAGCTATTAACGATTAAAAATTGTGCACTAGACAGAGACAGCACTAGTGACAAATGACGTCATACCTTAAAATCGTCATAGTAACTTCACATCACCACAAAACAGATAGATACAGAAGTCAATCACATGTATGTACTTCACTTTTCATACCTACGTTCGGCGGTCGCTCTATCTATATATCTATAGGTAAATCTCTCAAGCGCATGGCACTCGCGCTCGCACTCACTCGCACTCTAGTCCCAAACAGTTCGAAATATCGTGTCCGTGAGCAGTGTCTATGTGTGCGTTGCTCGAGCGCACTTGTATGTAGATTGACTTCTGTACCTATCTATTTTGTGACATCACTCCGTACTATATCCGATTCGAAGGACAGAAAATGCCTCTACAAATTTCGAAAACTCTTTTGTTTTCATCAATTTTATTCATTTTTTTCAAGAAAAATAATTGCAATACGGATTTAATAATTCATACCAATAATGAGATTAATTGATATAACATTGATTTGAAATACGATATTTACATACGCGATAAAATAATTAAAATTGATTCACAGATTAAGTGATTACGTCGCCGCGTATCAGGTTTCTTTTTCATTTTAATTACACAAACGGGTTTTCTTAAATTAAGGTCATCTACAAGGTTAGTCGGAAAGGGGATACTAAGCTGAAAGGGTGTTAAAGTAACCATAATAATGGATAACTTTTGCTCTACAAGTTTCCCCAAAAGTCATTAGTTTAAGAGAAATAGCTGTTCAAAGATTTCATGAAAAATACGCTAAATTCTATCTGTCCTCAGCTATGATTAGTTGTGTTTACGTTTAAGGTCATATTTGGGATCACAGATTAGAAGCTTTATTTCCTGAATTCGTAACATAAGCAGGGATGAAGAATTTTTGGAAAAAATATAGGTATATATCGAATTTTGAAATTTTAACTCTTTCTTTAAAACGACTATCAGTGATACATTAAGTGGCTCGCGGCTTTCCGACTAACCTTGTATACAAATAAATATCTAAGTCTATTTTTAATTTCCAAATAACAGCTTTTTACTAAATGCATATGAAAGTATATACGGTACCTACATAATTGTATAACAAATAACTATTTTTTTTTATCTTTCTGTTTGTTTCTGCTAATCTCCGAAACCGATATTGACGGGGCTTTCACTGGCAAATAGCTGATGTTATAAGGAGCCACTTAGGCTACTTTTATTTTAGAAAAAGAATAAGAATTAGGGTTGCGCGCAAGAAAATTAAAACCTATCCGATTTGTACGCAGACGGAGTCTCAGGCACAGCTAGTCAAAGTATAAAATGACGCATAATGAATTAAACGTGCTAATTCATATCCCTGGCGTTACTCACGCACTTGAAACAATAAAATGAACAATTGACAAATTGACAATAAAAATTCCAGACACCAGATTATCTTAATTATATCTAAGTACACGGTTATTCGAAATTCAACCTTCAAAACACTTCAGATGCCTTGAAAAGAAAGGGAGTAGATTTAAAAAAAGATCAACTAATTAAACTCAAAAACAACTGAGTGCCGAACCCTGGTTTACGGGATCAATGCAAATAAGCTCTAGTATATAATAGTCCCTTTCAAGTAGGCCGAATTTCCAATCACCTGTATATTTCTTTAGTCAAAGTCAAAGTCAAAGTCAAAGTTTTTTATTTCAAATAGACCAGATTTCAGGCACTTTTAAAACGTCACGACTAGGTGCACGGTTCCAAAAGGTAGGTTCTATGGAGAAGAGCCGGCAAGAAACTCCATGAATACTCTTTTTAAAATAGTAGTTCATTACAATTCCATTACAGTAGTGTGAGAAATAGAATGAGAATAATGCAGGTTAATGTAACAATTAAACTCACATAAGAGTAACAAATAGAAAAATATGCCTTCTATGATTGCCATAGCAGTTAAGAGCTGACCAGTCCCGACAGACGGCACCCGTTCACGAGCATGACGTGCACATCCGCATCGGTCAGCTTAACCATATTATAGGGAACTCAACGACCGGATAAACAACGCCACCATCAGCAAGACATTTAAGTGAGCATGACAGACTCATATTACCAGACAATAGGCAGTAATATGATATGATTATAAGCGTATCACTAATAGCTGCAAAAAATTATAATAATTATAATTTAAATTTAATATTCACTGTATACCTAGTCTTGCCATAAATATTGTCACGAAGATTTTTTTTTTTTTTATTGCAAATAATGTTTATTACGTTTACAGTGTGTTAGTTTAATACATAAATATAAAACAATTTAAAATATAAAAAGCTTATTCGAAGTGGTCTACATTGGCTGCGATGCACTCCTTTAAACGTTGAGGCCAGTTATCAATAGAAGCACGCACTCTTTCCATGGGAAAATTCTTCACTGCCAATCGTATGGATTGTTTTAGGGACTCCAAATTATCATGGCGTTTAGAGCAAGCCGTACTCTCTAAAACTGACCATAAATCATAATTCAGCGGATTAAGATCGGGACTAGACGACGGCCAGTCTTCAGCTCTGATGAAGTCCGAAACGTTCACTTCCAACCAAGACTGCGTGGACCGAGCTTTATGACCCGGCGCCGAGTCTTGTTGGAAGGACCATACTTGGTTATTGAACATGGTGTTGTTAAGGGGCTTAACTACCTTCTCAAGAATGGTATCTTGATACACTTGTGCCGATGTTTTGATACCTTTTTCACAAAAATATGGCTCAGTCACTCCTTCATAGCTAACACCCCACCAAACCATCACTGAAGTCGGATAATGCCTACGTTGCACTCTGTCGACTAATTGGGAAGCTTCCTTAGAGCTTTGAGCATAAATACGGTCATTTTGTTGGTTAAAATGTTGCTCAATTGTAAAGATTTTCTCATCCGTAAACAAAATTTTTCTGTGACCTCCCTTTGCGAACCGCTTCAGTAGTTGTTTCGATTTTACCACCCAATTCTTTTTTAAATTATCAGTTAAAAAATGACCAGTGCGTCTCTTATAGGCTGCAAGTCCTAAGTCATCTTTTAAAATACACGTCATGGTTCTGGGTGCTATCTTCATCTCCCGAGATAAAATCTTTTGCTTTCGGACAGGATTTCTTCGAATTCTTTCCCTTACTGCTTTGACCACCTTTTTCGTACGAACACTACGTGGACGGCCAGATCTTTTTCTGTCACAAACAGAGGAGGTCTCATTGTACCTATTAATAGCCCGGTACACAAACATTTGACTAATACCAAGCGTATGGAGAGTACTTAGAGTACTTTGTGTAATGCAATCACAGCGATTCGGTTCTCTTTATCACCCCCAGGGCCATTCTTCGAAAAATATTAACAAAAATTGAGAACGTCATTAGCATCATCCCAAAGTTAAGAATGCAGATGTTTAATACTATAATTATGATAATGAAAACTGAAACTATACCGCTGCCGTCAAGCAATAAGACAAGAATAAAAACAATCTGACAATACCATAACGTTAACAACCCGGGAGAAGAATGATTTGTTAAAATAATGTTAAAAAATTTCGAATATTCACCCCCCACTCCATTTTAATATCGCAAAATATTGTACAATGTATTGGCGCCAAAATTAGAAAACAAAATGAACAATCGTATAAAAATGACAGATTCCAAATTCAAATGTAATATCTAACTTATTTTTAATTGTAACGGTATTTATGGCCAGACTAGGTAGGTAAATAAAATTATATAACGCCAGAAGTCTGAACTGACGATCACGAGGTTGTTAGTTTGAGACCTCACCCGTTGTACTATTCATGTGAACTCTCTCTTAGCACAACACACGTAAAGCATTTTCACACTGGGGCCATGGCAGTGTTTCCGCCAAGTCGAGCTAGCCCGACCAGAAATTCGCTTCCGTACCTTTTCTCAAAGTTATTCGGCGTATTTTTGAACCCTCATAACTTCGGTCTGGATATTCATTAAACTGTCTAGTACACTGCCTCGTTGGTCTAGTGGTAGCAAGCGCAACTGCTGATCGTGAAGTCCTGGGTTCAATCCCCAGGCCGGGCAAAGTGTTTTTGGGTGTTTCCATGTGGAATTCCTCAGAAGCAGCCCGGATTCTGGATCTGTGCCCGGTTGATGGCAATAGGCTCGCCCCCTATTACATGGGACTTAAACATAATGGCGAAATGAGGGTGTTACTATACACCTCTGCCTAACCCTTCGGGGAATGCAGGCGTGATGTTATGTTATGTTATTCTTGTCTATTTCAGTTTCAGCCTGGATATTGTCGCGAACGCCCACTCTACCCGACAATATTCTGATGCAAGCACACCACGAGCTGAACTCCGTGCCTTCTGGGAGCGTGGCGTATTTGGAGAAGGTGGACCAGAGAGATATGAGGTGCAGGTTCCATTGGACAGCTCACGTTCAAGCTGTCAACTTTAATGAGGACGAGCAGAAATAAATATTGGGCTAAAAGAATAGTTTATCATTACAAACTTATCTGTTTTATAATTTATGTTAAAAATCTTAAAGCAAAAAATTGGTCGTCTGTAAAGTCGGTTTACGGACGATAGTTTAACGTGACAACATCATAACAAAACATCGTGCCTCTCTATCGCTTGTTCCGCACTCTTGCTCGCACGCTCGCCTCAGACGGAACGTGATAATGAGTCACGCTTTTTCGTGCATGCTGTTCATCGTTTTATTAGACGTTGTCACGTCAAAAATTGGCCAGAACATGCAGCGTATCGGGGCAGTCATACATACAGGGTGAATGGTTAGTCGCTTTACATCTGAAAATCAAGAAATCTACTCATCATTCAGTACAACTTTTACTAAGGAACAAACTCTGAATTCGTGAAAAAAAAACAGTTGTTCCATACATTTTGTTACACTACGTTGATTTTGTATGGAACAGCGGATTGTGAACACGAATTCAGAATTTATCCCATAGTACAAGTTGTATAGAATGATGAGCAGAGTTCAAGGTTTACGAATGTAAAGCGACTAACCAGTCATGCAGTACAACGGTCTGCCTTACACGTAGTTATACTTGTACAGTTTAACAAGTACGCATACCAATAACACCCATATTCTAAGACGATCCCCCAAAACTTACTCGACTCATACTCGACTCAGCACGGTCTCGAAATCACCTTCAAAATTGTATTCTTAGTCACAATTTCAAGTGAACTTTGAGGTTCCTCGACGGAGTCATTAACGTCATAATTTGAATTATCTGCATCGCGCAAATAACGCCGCGATAAAAACTTGTAAGGATTATCGTAAGCATATTCGATAAAGATTTTAAAATCCATTTTTGTTACATACGAACTTTGATTCTTCCTTCCTTAAGGTAGGTTCCGAGGTACCTTGAGTTTGACACATGATGCCTTACCTCGACTGAGGAAAAATCTCGAGTCGAGGACGTTTATGTCAACTATAACTACCGATGGTAGTGAGAAAGACTAAGTCGAGGTGGAGTCGAGTTGAGTAAGTTTTGGACGAACGTCCTTGAATATATGTAAGGTTCGCCGAATAACTCGAACATACGTGACATGAACAGGTATAAAGTATTTTGGCGTATATTGCTACTTTTATATTATACCTAGGCTTGTATTTTATTCCATTATTGATAAATGATAAATATTTTTTTATATCTGTAAATAAATCTGTTACAGACACTTTTACAAGTCAATGTAATGTTTTTTTTTAAGACTAGATGGCGCCGGCATTTCCTATCTGACTAGCTCGGAAAAGAAAAACCGAAACAAACTCAGAGATCAAGGTCTCTTTTTAAAGTCCAGACATTGTGATATAAAAACTATGTGAGTGTAACAATGTAGGGCTACGTCTGGAATGCCCTTTTTAGGAAAGTGCCATAGCAGGTTTGAGTTGACCTGTCCTTACTGACGGTACGCATGCATCAGTCACCGCGTAGCTCAAACCTTATTATATTAATAGGACTATCGAAATTTTATTTAGAATTTATGTTAATAAAAAATTTAATGCTATTGCATTGGTTTTTAGATTTCATAAGATATGTTTGGCAATTAATTAAGCGATAGTTCTACTAATCTACACAATCTTATTCTAATAATTAGAAGGTCATTATATTGACACTTTTACTTATCTCAAAGCAAAAGATTTTCATTTTGGATTAGTTATCATGCAGTTACTAAATGCTCGTCACTATGCAACCGCTATCTTATAATTAGAAATAACGGTATAGGTACATGTATATCACTCCTTTAATCAAATCAGTCGATTAGTTTACTGCTAGTTCATAGGAATTTTGTGACATCAAGGTTTGTATTTATACAGCCATGAAATTTATTTTTAATCGACATCCAAAAAAGGAGCAGGTAATCACTCCGTTTTTTTTTTATCACCGTCTTCGCGACACCGTCATTTATGAACCGATTTGAAAAATTCTATTTTTTAACCGACTTCCAAAAAGGAGGAGGTTACTATGTTCGTCTGTATGTATGTTTTTTTTTTGTGTATGTTCATCTATATTTTCGCCAATTGTGAACCGATTTTGATGATTCTTTTTTTAATGGATAGGGTATACTCCGAAATTGGTCCCATTTAAATTTGGTGATGACCTGATAGACTTCGGAGATAGACAATGGAACTCATCAATGACGAACAGTACACGTAATGTGATTGGGTTACGAGCAGCGTCTTTAGTAGATCCAACCAAGTTTTAAATAAGACCACTAAAAATAAAAAATATTTTAACAAAAATAAAACAGACTACAAAAAAACGATTTTTTTAAAAATAATTACCATATTTTAAAATAAACCGTTTCAGAAGTTGGTGCTAATCCACGCTGAACCAAATTTAAGGCAACGACTTCTGAAACTGTTAATTTTAAAATATGGTAATTATTTAATCCTCTTTTTCGTTTTTTTGAAGTCTGTTTTATTTTTGTTAAAATGTTTTTTTATTTCTTATGTCGACACGAGCTTTTCAAGCTCATGCTGCGTCGAAGAGATTAGCCATCAGGTTGGTGGTGAGACTGACTTCCAAGAGTACGCCGGACATACTTAAGTATCATCACTCGTGGAGGGTATTTTAATACATTCAAAAATAATACCAAAAAAGAGCCAAGTTATTTCCAAATATTCATTTTAATGAGCTCACCAATATTATCTACGGATAGGCACAGCGTACCTAAAAGTCAAAGGTTCAGCCTGCCGATCTTCAAAGTACTTAGGAGAACACCTGGACCGGTCATCTTTGACCAGCTTCTTAGGATCGACTCCAACTCGGGACAGTGGTTTGATGGCCAGCTCCTTTGATACGTCGTTCAGGATTTCATTTCTTGACAGGATCCATACGTAAACTGGAAGTATAAGATGTTTCTTATACTAGGGGTAAATACAAAAACTGAAAACCTCTTAAAGGCTCATTGTACATATCGTCGGTCGGCAGTGAAAACCACGAATGTGTAAAAAAAATTTTTTTAAAGCGGTAGAAATAACCGTCTCCTGCAAAAAAAAATGGGCGATCAAATGTTAATACAAGTTTGTCATCGTAAGTCATAGATAGCTTAAAAGTACTTGAATTGAAAGTTTGTGGAACTAGTACGCGTATGACGAGTTTATCAATCTAAAGAACAAATAAAACGCTTTTGAAGAAAATTTTATTTACGAGGTTTTCACTGCCGAGCGCCGGTATCATTATGAACAACTTTTGCTATTGGACCAATTAAGAAATCGCAAAATAAAAATCAGCTGTTCCCTACATTTTGTCGAGTTTCGCGAATATAAATGTATGAATTTTAATAACCCGATTTCCGGGTTGATCCCTAGTAGAAGTTGTTCATAATGATGAGTTTAACTCTTAAGAGGTTTTCAGTTTTTTTCATTTACACCTTGTATATTTTACGTACTTCATATTGTCGTTTTTTTCTTTATGAATCAATAATTTATTTATATCTGAAAGTTGTCTGAAAGAAAAAAAAGGTCTGCAAAATATCTACCACTGACACGACAAAATGCATTTTAACTGCCAGCTTTGGTTTGAGAGCGGCACATAATTCGCAATTCTCTATTTCAAGGGCAAACAAGCTTGCAACAGCTTTCAACTAAAGACCAATTTCATTTCATTAAATTGAGTAATGGATCATGTTCATCATGCCATCAACTATTGGACAAAGGCCCATAGATTCCAACAACGTCTAGTTCTGGGCCGCTTGGCAAGAGTAAAATGTAGTCCCATCAAAAACACTTAATGTAAAAAATGTAGCTGAATCGCTTGGAGAAAAAGAATGGTAGAGCCTTTCCGGTAAAGTGAGCTCGACTTGGCGGGGGCACTGCCGTACCCTTAGATATAGAGAGGGAAAAAATACTTACTAAAATGCTTGTCGATCAGAGGACTGTACTCGCAAGTGTAGACAGTGGCATAATAGTTGTAGTTAGTAGCCAGCACGCGAAACGGGTACCTCCTTGTCATTACTGCAAATAAAATATATCGTTTTAAATGGTCTAATTTAGGTCGCAAGCGCGACTGCCGAGCATGGGGTGTTGAGATCGATCCCCAGGGCGGACAGTGTTATTAGGTTTTTTTGTGTGGAAAGTCTTGGGTTGGATTCCTAGGTCGGGCAAACTGTTATTGGGTTTTTCCATTAGGAATTTCTCAGTAGCAGCCCGGAGTCTGGATTTGTGCCCGGTTGATGGAAATAGGCTCGTCCCCTATTACATGGGACTTAAACATAACGGCGAACATTACTACTACTAGTATTACTATACACCTCTGCCCAATCCTTCGGGGAATACAGGCGTGATGTTAGGTTACGTTATGTTATCTTTAAAAAAAAAAGGTTGTTACTACTTACGTCTCCTAGGTGCATCATCAAACGTAAACGTCACATCTAGTTTAGCCCCATCTTCGATCCTCGGCGGTATCTCCAGCTTCGCGATGCTGTACCGGTGGAACAAGCCACGGTCGACCCTGGACTGGTTCAGGTAGATTCCTGTGGGCTTCGTCTTCAGTTCGATAACCGAACAGTTGTTCTGCTGCTGTCCATCACTGGAATAGTGGTAGGCTTGGTGCCATTTGTTGAAGAACTGGTGGAAAAAAGAAATAGTTGTACAGTTACTATTTACGTGCCTCGGAGAGCACGTTAAACCGTCGGTCCCGGGTGTCAGAAAAATACCTATGACAGTCGTTACGGGTAGTTAGAAGCCTGAAAGTTAGACAACTGGTCTAACCTTAGGAGATTGGCATTGCCCTGTAACTGGGTTGCGGAGGTCTAGTGGTAGTCGCGCCGTGTAAAATACTGGTATTCAGCCGTATCTGATTAGACTGGAAGCGGACCCCAAGATAATTGGGAAAAAGGCTAGGAAGAAGAAATGAATTACCTACTACTAAAAATACCTGTTTAAGTTGAAAATATTGCATTTTTATCTGGTTTATGAGATGAGTATAATCGAGTGAATCTCATAACTCACGTGATATAAAAAGACGATTGAAGAAACAGTACATTATTATACAAAAACAGACGAACTCATTAATTTGGTTCAGAATCACAGTTGGTTAACTTTTAAACCACGATGAATCTTAATCTGACAGTATATTTGCTAATCATTTAACTATGTTTAACTACGCTAGAAAGCAATGAATCCTGGTCACCAATTCCAATCTTAATATCTCTGAAACCATTATTAAACATTGTTTAACATTGTTTTGTTTATGTTGGTGACACGGATTCGTTGCTCCTGTGTATAGTTTATCGAGATGCAGCAGAATTTTATGAAAGTACTTATACATGTACAAAATGTCACCATGGTAGGCAACATGAAAAGTGGCAAACAAAATTAGTGTGTGTGTAGCAAGAATCAGCCAACGATAAAGGTGGAATACTCAGAATTCCTTATTCCTTCCTTCCTAAGATCTATAAAACCATGATTAGACCTGCTCTCTTGTATGGATCGGAATGTTGGACCACAACAATAATAAATGAAAGGCAATTGCGTGTAGCTGAGATAAGAATGCTAAGAGGGATGTGTGGTATTACGCAAATGGATGGTATTAGAAATGAGTATGTAAGTGGAAGCCTGAAAGTGGCGCCGGTGACTGAGAAGTTGTATGGAAACCAGTTGTCATGGTATGGGTATGTGATGCGCAGGAACGAGGAACATGTCGTGAGGAAAGTATTGAGTATGAATGTAAAAGAGGTTAAAAGAGTAGATGAAGGCCAAAGAAGCGATGGATGGATAGTATGAAAGATGATACGGCTAGACAGGGGGTGACTACTGAAATGACGGCTAATAGAGAAGAAGAAGAAGTATGGAAGAAGAAGACATACTGCACCGACCCCAAATAATTTGGGATAAGGGTAGGAGGATGATGATGACTCAGAATTCCTTTGCCTAACATGAAAATACTTACATCAGCCAATCGAAACTCCTCCTGAAGCTTAATATTTTCAGGGCATTTTCCTGGCAAAGTGAAATACCCGTACACACTACACACACTTATAAAAAAGAAAATTATTATTGTTTTTAACATTATTCCTATAATATTACCGTCTAGTCTCCGTCAAGAAATAAACAGTAATGACATAAATAATATTGTTTGTGAATTATTAAATCAATCTTAGGTTATCACAAAGTTCAAACGGTGTTTTTATTAGTTCTCATCACAACAAAATTTCTCGGAATTAATAAGAGGGAATTTTAAAATTGAATGTGGTATTTACTTGGCAATAATATATTAAATATAGTACGCCTGTCTTCTAATACCTAGGCTGGAAATAAGGCACCCCAAGAGATGTCTACAGGGTGTAAACGAAATCATGTAATTCTTTCATATCTCGTGATGTACTGCTGACATAGATCAAACCTGCACGGGAGAATTTAGGATTCAATAAAAAAAAATATAAATAGAAAACATGTGTTCTTAACGCGAGGCATTTTAGCGCCCCAAGCGAATTGCGCGGTATCACTTGCCGCACGGTCATTTAACTCGGGGCGCTAAAATGCCTCGCGTTAAGAACACATGATTACTTCTTGTATTTTTTTTATTTAATCCAACAGTATCCCGTTCAGGTTTAATCTATGTCAGCAGTACATCACGAGGTTTGAAGGAATTACATGATTTCGTTTACACCCTGTATAGACCAATGAATTATACGTACTTATACAGGGTAATTAAAAAAACACTCGAAACCTATTAGCACTAACTTTGTATTATGACCCTGAACAACGTTTCTTCTACGACTTTTCATAATTCGAGACCTTTTTTTCATACAAAATTATGAAAATACTCTGTAGTTTACATATTCTAATTAAGACGACCCACGAGAGGCCGCAGTGGCATCGGTGGGGCTGCGCGGCTAGTATAAATGGCACAAGCGGCAAAATTTGCGCTAATATAAGCAATGATATAAAGGAAAAAAAATGGTTGATCTGTTTAGTTTTGGTCAAATTCGTAGAACAAACATTGTTCAAATTCATGATACGAAGTTAGTACTAGAAGTTTCGGGTGTTCTGTCAATTACCCTGTATAATCAATAAGGAATATATCAGGCCAAAACCTAACATCTTTAATTTTATTCTACAATACCTCATACATCGTATTATCATGACTTCGCTCGTGTCAATAAAAAGTATCTAATTTCTTTCTTCTGGTTTAAATGCTTTAGGCTATCTCTGTATCAAGTTTCATCACATATATCATCATATATCAATTTTCCTGACCCCCCCCCCCCCCCTCCTTTGAATTTCACTACCGGATAATTATGGACCCATACACTCATAGACTTTATAAAAATATCTTATCGAAAATATAATGTCTTAAGAGTTAAAAACCAAGTTCCTACAACAGAGATAACAGGAATTTCGACTGTGCCTATATTTTATTTTTCCTCAAATGTACTAGACTGAATTCGCATAGCTAATTCCAATAAACAATTCTTGGTAATTCTACAATTGCTTTGTTTATTAGCTCCCTGTTCTGCGAACCTGTAATCTGTTGAATTATAAGTTAATATGAGTGACCCTATTATTGTAAGGTAGTGTGCACAAAGTTGAGTTTTTAGAAATATTAATTATAATTATATGTATTAGAATGTCAGAGGGGCTCGTGGTTAATTACCAACCGCGCGGATATTACGATTTGCAAGGTTAAGCTGCGCTTGCCGCGGTCACTCGTGGATGGGTGACGTTCGTTACACATCGATACCCCTCCGTGCCTCGGAGAGCACGTTGAACAGTCGGTACCGGGTGTCATACGAATACCTATGACAGTCGTTACGGGTAGTCAGAAGCCCGAAAGTCTGGCAACTGGTCTAACCTTAGGATATAGGCATTGCCCAGTAACTGGGTTGCCGAGGTGTGATGGCAATTGCTCTGTGTAAAATACTGGTATTCCGCCGCATCTGGTTAGACTGGAAGCTGACCCCAACATAGTTGGTAAAAAGGTAGGCAGAACAGAACTGAATGACAGTATAATATTTATGCGGAAGACAATATCTTCACATCATCAATGGCTTGTCTAAGACCAGAGCTACTTATACACCTCCAGATATAAAGGTTGATGTCCAGAAAGCCAGCTCTCTCACAACGATAAGAATTCCCGTCACAAGCCTGTGTCATCTTAATAATTATAAAGCTGAAGAGTTTGTTTGTTTGAACGCGCTAATCTCAGGAACTACTGGTTTGAATTGAAAAACAATTTTTGTATTGGATAGTCCATTTATTGAGGAAGGTTATAGGCTATATAACATCACGCTACAATCAATAGGAGCGGAGCATAAATGAAAAATGTTACAAATACGGGAAAAAATTCCACCCGTGCGAAGCCGGGACGGGCCCCTAGTTCATTTATAAATTAGTAACCTGCATGGTGATCTAATGGCCATCCGAGCCGGTCAGAGGTAGCGTACATCGCCAGCAAGAAAGGCTGTTGGAGGCTCAATGTGTGAACTGCTCTCTTCTTTGTAATAAAAAGTTATTACAATATCATATGCTTCACTAGTAGTTCTTTCGTGCCTCGGAGAGCTTGTTAAACCGTCGGTCCCGGGTGTCATACGAATACCTATGACAGTCTTTACGGATAGTAAGAAGCGCGAAAGTCTGACAACCGGTCTAACCTTAGGATATCAGCATTGCCCAGTAACTGAGTTGCGGAGGTCTGATGGCAGTCGCTCCGTGTAAAATACTGGTATTCAGCCGCATCTAGTTAGATTGAAAGCTGACCCTAACATAGTTGGGAAAAGGCTAGACAGAACGATATGATTTACTAGTAGTCATGACTTCAGAAGGTGTAAATGCACTTAACCCAGTTACCTTAACGTCTGCTCCGCAATTAGGGACAACCACTCAACCACATCCCGTTCCCACAACGCAAAAACTTACGTAAACAACACTCTTGTCCATAAATCAGACGAAGGAAGTCCACGTTAAGTCTCAAAACGTGGTCAATTTACATCTATTTCAGTATAAAACGTCTTTATAAAGAGGGTCAGACCATTGAATAATTACCGCGTGGGATGGTACATCTCATTCGTTATCTTAGTCTCAGACGCTTCAGTTGTTCCAAAATGTTGTTTTTAGTATTATCTTTGTGTTTGGTTGGAGTTTTTGCAGAGTACACTTTGCCGGGCATTTGTCCTGAAGTTAAGTTGCATGAAAATTTGGATTACACCAGGGTAAGTTTGGGCTTCGTTAAAATTCAGTTTATTCATTAACTATACATATCAATTCACATTTTAAAATTTTTCTTCCTGCCCTTATCCCACACTAACTGGGGTCGGCACAACATGTATTTCGTAAATCCATGTTTTTAGAGGTTTTGGCTTATTGTTTTATGATCGGCCGCCTACCTGACATCCTGACAAGGAGGGTTTCTTTGGGAATCATTTTCATTTTTAAATATTTAATAATAAATAATAGTAGCTCAACGGCATCGGGAGCAGGGTCCAAGCTACCGGTGGTCAGGGCCTCAGTGAGAGGAATCTCCTAACAATACACGCCGTGTCCAGAAGTAACGCTTCAACCAACATCCAACGAGAGCCTCATTGGATGTTGGTCGAGTGGGCTTCGTTAGAATGTTTATTAAAAGGAACGAAATTATATTTGTGTTTATCTAAATTGGTTTCAAAACAATATTTTATCTCAAGCTTGCTTTGCGCATTCTATGAATTTATTTCACTGTCTTCAATTTGCCATGCAGATATTCTTCTGTAAGTACGTCTGACTTCTCCGGTATTCAAGTCATTTATTAGTTTAATAGTGTTATTGGTGCAGTGGCGGCCCAAGGGGGGGTCGTAGGGGTCATGACCCCCCCCAAAATCGTACACATCGAATTGACAAAAGTCCCAAAAATAAAATAATTCCAAAAAAGAATTGTGCTATAAATTCTAATGTACTCAACTTATTTTGCTGTTAATATGACCCGCCCAAAGTATTTGGCTGAGACCGCACCTGTACTGGTGTTAGCGCACACTCGAAGTTATGAGTCAAAAACAGTTATACCTTTATTAATGCTTTCTTTCTTTCCAAAGTCATCTATTTCTTTTCTAATGTTTCCCCTCATGTTATATTGTGTTGCTTTATCAAAACCAGAATTGTCTTTTCCTAAAATTATGCCTACTTGATTCAATTATGTAAATTCTGCTGATTACCTTTGTTGTTTATTAATTAATCTTCTTCATTAATCTGACCTTGCAAGCAAACGGTTTCTTTTAAACTTCCGATTATTTACAGAATATAAATGTAATTTCAATCAGATAAATAAAATACTAGTATTTGGTATACCGTCGGCGTAGTATGAAATAGATAACTAATTTGGACTCGATAACGATATTATTTATCGAAATAAATATATTGATCTATGATATCATCAAAAGATCTGTCTGCTGTATCTATAACATATTTATTATGAATAACTTTAATGGCTTTTAGCTACTGACCATGTAGCTGTTTTTTACTAATTAGATAACAGTAATTATGATTATATTGGATTTTTACAATAAAATTTACACCATTATTTCATATTTTGCTGCCTCGTTGATCTAGTGGTGGCAATCGCGACCGCTGATCGTGAGGTCCTGGGTTCGATCTCCAGATCGGGCAGTGTTATTGGGTTGTTCCGTGTGGCATTCCTCAGTAGCAGTCCGGAGTTTTGATCTGTGCCCGGTTAATGGCAATAAGCTGGCCCCCTATTACATGGGACTTAAACATAACGGCGTAATGAAGGTGTTACTATACACCTCTGCCCAACCCTTTGGAGAATACAGGCGTGATATTATGTTATGTTATTTACACCAAAGATCAACATGCAAAGAACGGCGTGCGTACGGCAAAATGGTTAATTTCAAATCAGGAATAAACCTTTTGTTCAAGTAAGACTGCAAGATAACTCAATCATATACACTGGCCTGCAAAAATAAGTATCACACTTTAAAAGTAAATATCATTAAAAGTGTAGTACTTATTTTTGCAGGCCAGTATATATATGATATATCTCCTCATCCTGGAGATATCTCCAGGCAATGTACCTAGCTTTAAGAAATTTGTAAGTGAATAAATCGTCATTAATTCAATTCAATTCAAAATGCTGAGCTTCATTGTTTCGGCGTTTTTCTGGTTGGTCGCCATTTTAGATCCTGACTAACAGAAGTTGAAATGGTCAGGAAAGCGTGGCGGGCTTGCTAATAAAAAGCCTACCCAAAATCCATACTTTTGTTAAAATCTTCTTCACGCCCAATTTTTTCTCCTTAATAACTTTTAGTATCATGAGTCACTAATAAACAACTCTTATTTGAGAGATCTAAGAGCTACTATAAAGTAGAATTCCATACATCTGACAACTTTGTTTTTTTAAATACGTCTCAATTGTTTTAAAACTACGCTTAAGAGGAAATGCGGTCGGCATTTAGTCCATACAAACGTATTCCTCAGTTTCCTCCTTGGATAATATCACTAGAGCAAATATTTTTTACCATATGATATATATCTACCATCACTATGTTCCTATGTTTTGTTTTTGTCAATTAATTAATTATTAAAAGAACTAAAAACGTTTATATTTTACAAAAATGGACCGGTTTTACCACCGTTTTCAGACATCTGGCAAACAAATTTGATGAATATTAAAAATTTAAGAAAAATATACAGACATGAACACAGTCTTTCTGAAAATACACTGGCCTGCAAAAATAAGTATCACACTTTAAAAGTAAATATCATTAAAAGTGCAGTACTTATTTTTGCAGGCCAGTATATTACAGAAAAAAAAATTAAAATCGGTCCAGATTTGAAGAAGGAAAAAGGAGAATACGAAAGTACAATTTCGCGAATATTGCACAGGAGAAATCAATTCGAGATGCAGGTGTCTCTTTCGCGCTCAATTGGAAAGGTTTGCGGGAGGGGTGGGACGGAAATAGATCGCTTAAAAACCTATTCTTCCAATATTTTGCAGCATGCGTTTCCTCTTAAGAGACATCTTTCAAATGAGAACTATTTAATAATACGGGCTTAAATAGCCCACGAAATCATCCAAGACAATTTCCGATAGTTTCAATTCATAGCCAGAAATTTTAATAAGCTATCTATGATATCCGTTGGCTTTGTCTTTCCTACCATTTCCTTCATTTTGTTCTCTGGTATCTATGGTCAACACAGTTTTTCGTTTCTCTTCTGCTGTATTTGTTTTCACTTTGCTATTTATTTTTCATTTTCTTTCTGTCATGTAACAGCTAGTTCACACAGAAGCTATTTACAGGATCCGTTTTAGCGGATCCGTTTTTATTTTGGTGATGGCGCCTGTAGTTGGATGAACGAGTTCACATACACGACAGTATTCCGAATCCAGTAAAAAATATTGGATCCGTTATTTTTATCGTATCCTGCCTGCCAGATGCGACGCAGCTGCCATTTTTTTAACTGATCCGTCGCTCAGTACATATGTGAACAACACATCCAGTAACGACGGATCCGTTAAAACGGATCCGCTGTAAGAACGGGCTCTTACTTTACCACAATTGCTTTAACAAGCTCCCTATTTAGTTTTCAGGTCTATGGTACAACGTAGCAAGCTACGCTAGCGATGGCCGGGAAATTTATGACTGCTCCACTCTTGAATTCCAAGAAGACAACCTGGGTTATGCCTTCAAGGAGTCTTACGTGCAAATGGACCAGGGCAACAGGACCCAGAAGGTGTACCAAGCCAGGGTAGACCCTACCTTCGATGCTGGGAAAGATGCCCAGTTTATTATGAGTCATGAAGCTGGTGGTAAGTATCTTAAGTACTTCGGCCTTCCAGCATAAAGTCTAAATGTAATTTGAAACATTTTCTTTTAAATCCATTAAAAACGAATTATTACTTTATTGTCGTCAGATACGTCAGTTTTTTTTGCATAATAAGTATGTACATTACTACGACATCATTTATGTGCCTCGGCAATCTTCGTCCATCTTCGGGAATACGAACGCATAAAGATGGTATCCAATAAAGAGCTGTTATAACACCACTGTCACTTTTGACTTTGACTGTGGTTGGTCCATAGTTTGGTCACATTATCCGTACAAATTCATAAACGGAGATTGCCTAAGCACATACATAGATTATGTCGTAGTAGGTACTATACATAATAGTTCATTAAAAAAACGTATATTTTCAGATAAAGTACTACAGTTTCCATTCCTAATCCTGTCTACTGACTACGATGGTTATGCGATCGCTTACACTTGCAAGTGGCTCAAAGAGAAGATCCGAAAACATTACGGTATGTTCTATCATTAATTTAAATTACATACATACATACATAAACTCACGCCTTTTTCCCATGGGGGTATGCAGAAACTATAGAACGCCACATGCTACGACTTTTACATACCCCTTTCGCTTCATCCACATTCATACATCTTGTCATACACGCACGCCGGTTGAGAGTACTACGCACCTGACCTTTGTGAAGAACATCACCAATAACATCGATGTATGTGCTTCTAAGACGTCCTCTACCGACGTTCCCATTAACATCCGCCTTATAAATTCCTTTTGTTAATCGCCGTTCACTCATTCTCTCAACATGACCAAACCACCTAAGCATACTCCTTTCAATTTTAAATTAGTACTCACGAAACGATGTAAAACTACGCCTAGAAGTATACGGAGGCGCAGGCAACGCAGTTCAGTTACAGTTTTCCAATCCATACAGTTGGGCAACGCCTTTGATGTCTGGCGATGCCACCGCCCTTGTAAGCGTTGCCCAATTGTATGGATTGTAAAACTATGGCTGAACTGAGTTGCATGCGCGGCCTACGCCCCCGTATAGGTACACCTAGGTTACTAATGTCGTTGTAAAAGACTCATGGAAATATAGGGTGTAAAAATACCCTGAACGAAGCCGAGAGCCACGTATTCTTCCCATAATTACGATGATTTTTGGTATTAGGCCATACCTGCAAACGGACTGGTTATGGAGATATTGAAGGTCAAAGATACCATATTTTTGTACGTTTTTCATGAAGACTAAGTTTAAATGTTATTTTACTAAACATTCTTCTATTCAAACATTATCAATCGTTTTTAAATGTAGGTACAGACCGCTGCGCGCGCGCTTCCATTGCACGCTACAATTAAAAACTGTTTTTTAATACCAAAACATAAAAGTCGTTTCCCAGCAATTATTTTTGCTGTTTGTTACTTAGTTTTATGTACAGTATGCGTAGACTTCGGCTTCGATAAGGCTATTTCTACACCCTGTATATGGTGCTGAAAGTGGCCGCCACATTTTGTCGTGTCATGACCTTCGGGATTACAACAACAGGATGACCAACATCACCCCTCTTTGTGAAAATTTCAACATAGGTTTGTACCTAAACCTATGTCGACTATACTCGCAGTAATCTGCCATTTCCAATTAGTTTGCAAAGCTAGGTGATTATGGCAATCTCCCCGCCAAAATTGTGCTGACGGTCTTTATTCAGATTAGTACAAGTCAATAAATATGGCGAATAAGTATTTCTTGACGCTACACGAGCCTCCATGAGTGAAGATTCGGCACACCCTGGGCAGTCAGTCAGCCCCGTTACCAATCTTGCTGGCTGTCTAGACTTTTCACCACGGCAGGAGCTATTCTCATTTAGCTCGTGCCGACACGAAAGAGAGAGAGAGAGAGATGACTTTTTTCTGTTTCAGTCTACACATGGGTGCTAACCCGTGGCAAGGAAAAGCTCCAAGGTGAATTACTCAAGAAAGTTGAAGACTCGCTGTCCAAATACACTGAATTGGCTGAACACAGGCAGTCGTTTGTCTTCAAGGATTTCTCGGATGCGAGCTGCGCATACACAAATAAATTGGAAACAGACTTCTTTACTAGTAATTTCTGGTAAAAACTGACGAAACCTGGCCCTTTTGATTGACTTGACTGTGATTATTATTAAAGTTTTTTTGTGAATATTTTTTTATTTTTGCTGTGGCGGTTGAAAACTGCAAGGTCGGTTGAAATTAAAATACGACAGTAGGTCAAAGCTTTAGGTGCACTCAGGGGCGGCCTTAGCCATTGCGAGACTCTGGGTGAGTAAATCTTTGCGAGGCCCTTGTCTTTGTGGAATTAGTTTTAATGATGATACTTGACGAGAAATGCAAAGTTATATAATGCGCGGCGTACAGCGCAGAATTCAAATAAACATTAGTAATATTAGTCCCTTATATTTTTCTACTTGGGTTGTTGCGCGAATGCGCGAGGCCCCTGCAAGATCGAGGCCCCGGGCGATAGCCCTGCTCGCCACCCCCAAAGGCTACCTCTGCGTGCACTAGCCTGTAATCGTCCCACTGCAGAGCAGAAGGCCTCTTCTCATATAGAGAAGGAATGAGCAATAATTACCACGCTTAGGTACTCCCTGCGCCTTGGTGATTTCAGACCATTAAGTCCAGGTCTGCCCATGGCATGTGATGCGGAGGAACGAGGAACATGTCGTGAAGAAAGTATTGAGTATGAATGTGGGTGGTTACAAGAGTAGAGGTAGACCAAAGAAGCGATGGATGGATAGTGTGAAAGATGATATGGCTAGAAAGGGGGTGACTACCGAAATGACGGCTAATAGAGATGTATGGAAGAAGAAGACATACTGCGCTGACCCCAAATAAGTTGGGATAAGGGAAGGAGGATGATGATGATAATGATGAAGTCCAGGTCTACCCATGATGTTTTCCTTCGCCGTAGGTCAGTCTGGTGTCTTAAACAAGGGGTATTTGCTTACATCTAAATGTAGATGCGTCCAAAGGCTCCGTATAACTACTCAACAGTAATATTGCTGCAGCGCTGATTTTTCGAATAGGACAAAGGTCTAGTGGTGGCAAGCGCAACTGCTGATGGTCCTGGGTTCGATCCCCAGGTCGGGCAAAGTGTTATTGGGTTTTTCCGTGTGAATTTCCTCAAAAGCATCCCGGAGTTTGGACTTTTGGCCGGTTCATGGCTATAGGCTCGCCTCCTATTACATGAGACTGAAACATAACAGCAAAATGAGGGTGTTACTATACACCTCTGCCCAACCCTTCGGGGAATACAGGCGTGATGTTATGTTATGTTACCACGAAGCAGTTCAACCTTTCGTAAACGAGATAACCACGTCTCTTATGGATTTTTTACAAAATTGCTTGATATGTTTGCTTACTCCCTTAATAAAACTACATGACAATTTTGTAGTCTATAATGCCCGCTTCCTATGATCAAAAACGAAACGTTTTGCTTACCATTCAATATTAATACATAATTATTAATAAAAGATATTTAATAGCTAAAATAACAAAAATAAATTATATTATTACAGTTAACTATACTACACTATAGTGAACAAATTTTAAGCGAGTGTTTAAATAAGCAATATTAAATATAATTAAATAAATAATTAATTAGTAGATAGACTGTATATGTAATATTGATATATATGTAATATGAAATATAAAATATTTAATAGGATACAAAATGATTCTTTAAGAACAAGGAAAAATAAGGGGCTCTTCCTCTCTCTACTTATTTAAAAATTTGCTGTGCCCGACAGGGTCCATAATTGTTTCTATTATTTTTATTTACCACATATAAGTGTACATTATGGATTGCATTAAACGATTTGATTTGATTACCATTGGTAGCATTTCATTGCCAAACTAAACATTTATAAAGGCTCATAAGCTAATTTCACCTGTGATAGCTACTAGCGTACGGCAAGGTCTATTATACAAAGCTATGGGATATTTGCTTTAATATTGGTAAAGATACAAGACTCTTAATTTTAACCAACGCTCAGTTATTTATTATACAAGGTTAGTCGGAAAGGGGGTACTAAGCCGTGGGCCACGTAAAGTATCACTGATGACTATTTTACAGCAAGTGTTAAAATTTCAAAATTCGATAATTTTTATTTGCATGCAAAAAGATTATTATATTAGTTTAAAAAAAAAACATAGGTTGCTTTAATTATGAATTAAGAAAATTAATTTTCTAATCCGTGACCCTAAATAAGACTTAAATTGTAAGAACAGCTGATCATAGCTATGGACAGATAGATTTTAGCATAATGTTTTACGAAATCTTTGAAAGGCTACTTCTCTTAAACTATCGAGTTTTGGGGAAAGTTGTAGAACAAAAGTTATCCCTTATTATGGGTACTATAACACCCTTTCGGCTTAGTACCCCTTTTCCGACGAACCTTGTATAGGAATCGGTCATAAGCCAAAAAAATAGGTAGGTATTAGTATGCGTGCCAAATAAGAATAGGATCGCGCTTGCTACAACTTCACACGATAGCTGTCAAATTGGTACCGCCAGCAAAAGAATACTAAGAAAAAAAAAGGTTAAATTTTTTTATTCATAGATTTCATTATTATTTACATTAATTTTTATAAAATATTATTTATTGAATTCCATAAATAGATAATTTTGGATAATTTAATAATATTTGAAAACAGAAAAGAAATGAACCAATATATATAGTTAACTTCACAAAATGCTACTGGTCACCCTAATATGTCGCCATAACAATAATATAATGACTGTGTAATTAATTTGACGTTAATTGATTAGAAATACCAAAAAAGTGAACTAAAAATAATTAAACTGAGTATAATTTCGTTATTTATTTTTTTGCACACCTTACACTTTGGTAATGAAGTTCACGAGTATTGCGGAACAAAATGGCGTCTTGACAGTGCTATTCTTATTTGGCACGCATAGTACAAACAATATTTTCCTGACGAAATCTATTTATAGGTGTTGCGTACACTAGATAGATATCTAATTGATTAAAGTTTAAAATTATCGAACACTGATTCACTGTTGACTGATGATAAACAAAAAAAAAAATACGCAGTACAAGCAAATCTTTGTAACTTTCTTCACTTGTATGTGATTAATAAATAAAATTTGCTGGTGACTTAATTTACGTTTGTGATAAACAGTAGGTACCAATGTATAAAGTATGAGTCATTGTAAGAATGGCAGCTTGTCTTTTAAAAAATGCCCGGTAGTTAGCAAAATAATAATAAACATTAATGGTATAATATATCGCACCCTTAGTAATGTAAGGGCACAACTTGAAATGTTGAGTTTTTGAGTTTCTGTGTTAGATGGACTCAATATCAACTGTTCAACAGCTTTCACAGAAAGACAAAAATGACAATATTAAAGCAAATACTGTAATTATATTGTAAAAAATACTGTGAAAACATAGGGATCCCGGAATCTTTTAACACGTTTTCCCAAAAGTTGATATTTTCGAGTTGTGCCCTTACATTACTAAGGGTGCGATATATCGATACCTCAGTTCCAAAGTGTAACAATTCAGAAACAGGTTTTCATGAGACAGGGAAGCAAATAGAGTTGTTACTGTATGAAAATAAAATAATCTAGACTTAGAAAAAAATATTGGGTGTAACAATGGAACGACAATAACAGTTACCGACTTGTTACTCTTTGGAAATAGTGCGTAATCGTTTTGGGAACAATTTCTCACACCTATCTCAATTTCATTAAATTTCGATTTGTTACACTTTGGAACTGAGGTATTGATATGTATAGATTTTATTTGTTTATAAGTTCAAATATCGGCCTAGGAAATAGTTTTGCGTAACCTTAGGATATCGGGATTACCGGATTATAACCCAAAAACTGGGTTGCGGAGGTCTGATGGCAGTCGCACCGTGTAAAATACTGGTATTCAGCCGCATCTGGTTAGACTACAAGCTAACCCCAACATCATTGGGAAAGGGTTAGGAGAACGGAAATAGTTTTGCTTAAATTATTGCCAAATTATTTCGTGATAAATAAATAATTTTCTAAAAGTCATTAATTTCAAGCATGTTGTAATGATTTCATCTCTAATAATATTCTTTGCTACAAAAAATGCAGTGTATTAGGGAGTTAAAAATCATATTATTAATAAAAAGCAAACAATTTATATAGAAAATTTTATTATCCAATAAATAGTCTTATACAATAAACACATCAGTGCTTTACTACCTTTATCACAAGCGCTAGACCGATTATAATCAGTATTTATAGTTATAATAAGGATTATAAACATTATACAGAATTAGTTAATATGTTATTTTTTTATAAAAGGGTTCATTTTTAGAACATAATAATTATTTTGTTGTTTGGTCAAATGTTAGTATGAACTAAAAGTCTGAAACTCTGGATGGAATGGTTTCCGAGTCCTTTCAATTAGTATCTTATCTACAAGACTCAGATAAATATTTGCTGATAAAATTTTGGCTGGATGTACACAAATCTCACGCCAGGTGTTTTACTTAATTTAAAAAAAGATACCAGATATTTTTCTATATACATAAAGAAAGTCGTTAGAAAATTTAAATAATTTAATATACCAAGTACACTCATATTTTTTAGTTAATATGTAATGAAAGAGAGACTAAGTTGTCGTCACACTGTTGAAAATGATCAGATGTTACTTCTAATGCCAAAAAAAATATTCGAGAGAATTACGTCGCATTAACAAAAACGCAAAATTGCTACATCTTCAACAGTATGACGTCATGACAAAATGTAACAGAAGCCTCACTTTCGACACCAAATCCATTTTTTTTACAAAAATCTCTAACATATACATACATTATTATGACACTACAATACATATTACGATCTACTATGTACGAAATAGAGTTTAAAATGTATACCTTATTGGAACTGGTGTTGAAAAGAAGATCCGGGTCACCAAGGCCTTATTATATTTCTAGGTTAGGTACTCTTCTAGTTTCCTATATTCAGGGCTTGGCAGTCTGTTCGGTCATGACGCTGGAGCTGGTGAACTTGCAGGCCTCTTCGGAGAAGTCGGTTTGGACCAGTTTGGTGGAGTCAATGAGCTTGGAGTGTTCCTTCAAGAATGTGTCGACAGTGGTCTTGGCTTCACCCTCCAATTTCTTGGTCCTTGAGAGAACCCAGGCTTGCTCTGGAATAAAAATTGGATATTAGATTGGATGAAAATGCTTTTGAACGACCCGGGTCTGAAACCTAAAAAAGGGTCGACACTAAGAGTTCACCGTTGGAATTCTGGTCTTGATACTTTAAACTAAAGTACTTTTAAATCACACCTTAATACATGCCACCGACGAGGCAGTTCAGTATCAATAAATAACGTCATAATATTCGAATCTACAGAAAATCTAAATTCCCCTTTGCATTCTCATCAAAACGAGGTCCGGCCTGTCTGACACTTTAATCCCTTACAAAATATCCGCATTATCACAAAATGACACATGCAAAGACTATTTACGTGTCTTACTTTCTTTAATGCGATATGAAATAAATGTTGAATGAAATTAATATTTTGTCCGATTGCCGTTTGTCGACCTCACAAGAGCTACACTGTGTCATTATGTCAACAACCTTTAGCATAATCAGCATATTACTGTCCCACTGGTGGGCACAGGCCTCCTCGCAGAATGAGAAGGGTTTAGGCCTTACACCACGGTGGTGAGATGGCGGACTACACACACCATCCGGAACTTGCGTCAATAATATTATTTTAATCATTGTTTTAGATTGTTTTATCTGATAAATCTCTATCTTAAAAGTGTGGTTTTGTATGACCACCTTTGTATGATTATAACCACTGAGATTATCTAAAAAGGCTTACTACCAATCGCTGTACACTCGGGAGCAATTAATCCGGGTCACTAACACAAACCTTAATATCTTGGAAAACATTGTTTAACATTTTAACATTGTTGTGTTTATGTTGGTAACCCGGATCAGTGCTCCCGAGTGTAGTTAAAGACGCGATTTTCATCGCTAATCATAAATAATCACGCCTGTATTTCCCGAAGGGTTGGGCAGAGGTGTATAGTAACACCCTCATTTCACCGTTATGTTTAAATCCCATGTAATAGGGAGCTAGCCTATTGCCAATCGTTTTGTAAGTTCGCATTGTGGCTTATACAATACAATACACTGTTGACCCATAGTCACTGATCTACCGAAGGTCAAGGGGATTCCTAAAAAACACTCTAAATTAGAACCCTATTTTACGTAATTTTAATTAGTTACAAAAGCAAAGCTTATTAATATCACCGAAGAAAATCATAAAAAACTGTTTTTTAGAAATTATTGAATTTCCAATTGTTTTGCAAAAATAATCGTACGGAATATTCAGTATTGAGCCTAAATACGCACTTGCCCTTGTATCTATATCAGCTTAAAACATTCTTAGTAGATAATACCTTGAAGTATTTCACTACTAATCTATTTATATTTATATGTATAAAACAGTTCCGGGACTGACTAAGAGACAGACAGACAACCGCTGAAGATAACAACATGGGAAGATAATAATGTTTCTTAGAAGGGCAGTGAAGCACTAAGATTTGTTTTTCCGAAAAACCCCTTTAGGGGTAAAATGGGGTGTTAACTTTTTGTATGGTAAATCGTATTCCCTGCGTATAGATCTACTTGAAATTGATCTCTCCGCACAAATAATAAAACTCATATTTTAGGATGGTTTTTTTTAAAACACCCCTAATAAGAGGTCCAACTGGATATTAGAGTTTGTATGGGAAAATCAGATTCCCTGTGTTTATTGGCTTGAAAATTGGTATAAATACTGTTCAAATCAAATGATAAAGTACGTGTTCAAGGATTTTTTAAAAAGACAATAAAATTTCCAAGCACCTCGCGAACGAAGTCACAAGTTAAAGCTAGGTATACATAAACCAAAACCGCTAAATATCTATGTTTCTATTTAGTGCTCAGAGTCGACGCAGATTAGTGCTTATCAATCGTACGAGCGTGGTGACGTAGTGTTCACGTGTCGTAGGTCGGCTTCAACGTGATTTGTCATGCTCATATAAGCAAACATAATCCTAAGTATTGCCAAAAACAAGTTATTTTTTTGGTTCAAAAATCAATTGTTCGGGATATATTTATATCTGACAAAATTCCAGTAAAAAATTAATTGTGAGTTGTGGGTAATTATCGACACACAAATCATAAGCATTTTTTTTGTACCTACTTTCAACTGCTCGTGATATACAGGGTGTAAACGAAATCATGTAATTCCTACAAACCTTATCATGTACTGCTGACATAGATTAACACTGCAAGGGAAACTTTTGGATTCAATAAAAAAAAAATTACAATACGTAAACATGTGTTCTTAACGTGAGGCATTTTAGCGCCCCGAGTTAAATGACCGCGCGGCGAGCGGTAGCCGCGCAATACGCTCGGGGCGCTAACTTCTTCGCACACAAATTCAATTTCCATGACAATACAACATTATAATAATTTCAACCTTCAATCCTCAAATCCTGATGCTGCAGGGGTACTGCAAGATAAAACCGTTTAGCTTAAAAGTTTTTTAAGGGTTTTTTTTTCACGTTGGTCTAGTGGTGGCAAGCGCTACTGCTAATCGTGAGGTCCTAGATTCGATTCCTAGGTCAGGCGTTTAACATAACGGCGAGATAAGGGTGTTACTATACACCTTTGCCTAACCCTTCGAGGAATACAGGCGTGATGTTGTTTTTTGTTATCGGTAGCTGGTAACACTGGACACTGTTGATAACGGAGGGTAATCGTCAAGATGAATCAACGTACCCGAAGTTATAAAAATACTGGTCATTCGACGGAGCAAAGGGTTCCATGTCGAACAGCCGAAGAAGTTTGACCTTTTATATCTCATTTGCTTGTCCTTATTTTCTGATCTTGTGTAAATTATTATGTTGTTGTGTTATATTGTGAACTAGCTTATGTAACTAATCACTAACCCTATTAAAAGTACTCTCAGTGGTGGAGAGTCTATGTTGGTTTAATTTACTTTATTTACCATGCTCCCAATCCTGACATACTGATATTAGCTATAACTGTAATGGTAGTTTCACCCCTACAAGATTCTGTTGTATGTATTTTATATTTTTTTGTTCTGATGTGCATTAATACTTGACAAATCTATTTTAATTCGACTTTACTGTACAGTGTCGATATGTGCGAAATAAAATGTTTATAGCTGGTTTACTTATTATTATATAAATAAGTTACCTAATAAGTAGGATTATAGCATCAGTTTTTCAGTACGTGATATCATAAACCAACCGATAGTATACTGTGTGCCATTTTTATCAGCAGATGACAACAATATATCAGTATATTTGCCATCAATGGAATACAAAACTGTCCGGTGTGATGCCCGACAAAAATAGGCCATCTTCTTTAACCATAGCATAATCTTACTATCCCACTGCTAGCTTAGTGATGTGACCGTCGGACTGCTCGAACCCAAGGCACGCACCTCTCACTTTTTGGATTCATGTGCTTATTGTATAATTATCACTTGCTTAAAAACGGTGAAGGAAAACATCGTGAGGAAACCGGCATGCCTGAAAGATATTTTTCGACGGCATGTGAAGCCAAGTCCGCCCATGGGCGGCATAAACTCTGACACCAGGTTAGTCACTAACCACACGAAAACAAAGAAAGAAGAAGCCCGAACCAAATATTATAGGATATCTTCTTTAACCATAGCATAAACATCATCAGCCTATTCCTATGCCACTGCTGGGTACGGGCCCCTTTCAGAATGAGAAGGGTTTAGGCCTTAATCCACCACGCTGGCCCGGTGCGGGTTGGCAGACTACACACACAGGTTGTGCAGGTTTCCTCACGATGTTTTCCTTCACCGTTAACGCTAGCTCAAAGGCTGATTTAAATGATTCTTGATGTTATGTCTTTGTCTTTCTCTACGATGAAAACAGAGATAGCATGAGACTTGCTTCGAGAAACTATCTCCATGTCTATCTAGCTATACAAGGTTAGTCGGAAAGGGGATACTAAGCCGAAAGAGTATTAAAGTGCCCATAATAATAGATACATTTTGTTCTACAACTTTCACCAAAAGTCATTAGTTTAAGAGAAATAGCTGTTCAAAGATTTCATAAAAAATACGCTAAATTCTATCTATCCTCAGCTATGATCAGCTGTGTTTAAATGTTAGGTCATATTTGGGGTCACGGATTAGAAGCTTCATTTTCTGAATTCGTAACTAAAGCAGGGATGAGGAATTTTTGAAAAAACTAAAATGAAAATAATTTTGTATGTTCTTTTTTATCGAAATTTGAAATGTTAACACTTTCTTTAAAACAATCATCAGTGATACATTAAGTGGCCCGCGGCTTAGTACCCCCTTTCCGACTAACCTTGTATAATGTTATTAGGCGAGAGAGGTCAAATTCTTAGTTATTACGCTAGTATTAACACGTTACTCCCGCCAATACGTGACATCGTAAACCAACTGATGTTATCATCACATGTGCAATTTTTATCGACACACAACGGTAATCTATGATAAATTTACTACGAGTATAAACTTATCCCCAATACAGTTTTTTTATTTTTAAAAAACGTTGCCCCACACTAGGCTTTCTCCTGTATCGTGGGTGCGTTTACAGATACAAATGTTCACACACACAAACATCCAGACCCGGAACAACTATCTGTATAATACAAATATCTGTTCCGTGCGGGAATCGAACTCACGACCCGTAGCGCAGAAGCCGATCGCTCAGCCACTGCACCAAACGTGTCGTCGAATATGCATTTGATTCGTGGTGATTTTTTTTATTCAATAAGAAAAGGGTTTTGTTCCACATGCGATTATGTTATCCTGTCTAATAAAATGATCAGTTTTTAAGAGATCCTTAGCATAGCCAGTTTGTAAAGTGTTCTAGCTGAGTCAGAAAGAGGCACAGCTAGACAAGAGCGTAGTCAGGTACAGGCATGGTGGGGCAGGTGTTCCCCCCTCGAGTTCTCCCGAACCGAAGAGTAAATAATTTTAAGTATCGTTTTACACACATTTTTTCCATTAATAAAAGTCTTTGCAGCATGAATATTATTAGTTTTCCTTTGCCCCCCCCCCCCCCCTAACTAAATCCCTAAGCCCATGCACATGTAACCTATCGCACTAAACCTACATGCTACAACTACATGCTACAAAAAAAATTAGTAGAAATTGTTTTAAATAACCATGAAAATATACGATTCTACGATATTTGTTAATTAATTTTTGGGTCTTCGCTTAGATAATAGGTACCTACCTAAGTATAAGCACACAATTATAAATAGCGCTATGTACAGAAAACCCACTCCGGAACTAAAGGCCTGGTCAGATAGAGCGTGGCTGGGTGTGATATTCACGTCGCGTGTCGATCGCGTTCTCTGAGACTGCCACGCGATCTGTGCGGCTTCTTTCATACATTGTCATAGTAATTCGCACGCCAAGAGCGCGCGATCAACACGCGACGTGAATATCACACCCAGCCACGCTCTCTGTCTGACCAGGCCTTAATAATACATCTAATTCCTAGATAATTGTTCTCCGCGCATTCAAATTTAAGATTTACACCCATATTCTAAGACGTTCCTCCAAAACTTACTCGACTCGACTCCACCTCGACTCACTACCATCGGTAGTTATAGTTGACATAAACGCCCTCGACTCGAGATTTTTCCTCAGTCGAGGTAAGGCATCATCTGTCAAACTCAAGGTACCTCGGAACCTACCTTAAGGACGGAAGTGTCAAAGTTCGTATGTAATAAAAATGAATTTTGAAGACTTTATCGAATATGCTTACGATAATCCTAACAATTATTTATCGCGGCGTTATTTGCGCGATGCAGATAATTCAAATTATGACGTAATGACTCCGTCGAGGAACCTCAAATTTCACTCGAAATTGCGACTAAGAATACAATTTTGAAGGGTTTTCGAGGCTGTTCTGAGTCGAGTATGAGTCGAGTAAGTTTTGGAGGAACGTCTTAGAATATGGGTGTTAGTGTTAGGTGAGAGAGTTTCCATTCCGCTGTGGGCTGTGTGATCGCTCTTATTATATTTCGGTACACGGTTCGGTTTTCTTAGTGTTCCACTCCGGAGATGAAGCAGCGCGTACGCATGTTTTCATACCTAAACTTCGGAGTAACACAGACCTGTACATAAGTCTGAAGAATGTAATCTAGAACAGTATGAATTGCAGTTTGTACGTGCATGATTAATTTTTTTATCAGTTTACAATACTACTCGGCGTGTGCGGCAACGTGCTATAAGGAAAATCTGATAATAAAAAGAATTTTGTTTTTGTCACGTCTCAGATTAGTTTGATAGAACGGTTAGATAAATAAACAGATATGCGGTGCGTTCCGTTTCGTATATATTTTAACAATTTTTTTCAAACGATGTAGGATAATATTTTTTAAAAACGAGTTTACGAAATATGAATACAGCAACAGTATTTTTTCTGACTAATACAGGCAGATAAATGTAGCAAAATCAAGTACTTACTCGGCAACATTCGTGTTAAGAAAAACTCGACTTATTACTGATAACTAAAAAGCTGTTTACACGGTTCGAGTCACAGATTTTAGTTATGTACCTAAGATACAGGTGTAGTAGTGTGGGGCAAGATTATAAAATGAATAGAAAATAATGTTAAATCGTTTGGTTGGAGACTCTTCAGGTCTTACCAATAACTGCCCGGTTACGTAGAAACGGTCCGCAAGACCATCTACAAGCAGTCGAATAGAAATAAAAAATGTTGATCCGCCATATTTATTCCTCAGATAAAACTTGCCTGTCGATTAAAATATTTAAGAGTCGCCTTAATTACTTAATTGCTTTTATTCGCCTCTTTACTTAGTTGAAACTACTGAAAAATGAAAAGTACGTACCATTGTGAGTCTTGGTCTTGTCATTGTATTTGCAGTTGTAGGCAATGGAATAGCTGTTGAAGTCGGTTGCGAGAATCAGCAGCGGGGACTCGGAGACGAAATCTGTGGGAATTAAATAACACATAATAATGGGGTCTCCAACCAATACACCTTATATACTACACTCCGATCCAAGAGTAATAAATCCGGATCACCAACATAAACAAAATAATGTTAAAATGTTAAACAATGTTTGACAGATATTAAGGTTTTACCTTGGTGATCCGGATTCATTGCTCCCGAGTGTACATAAGGAAGGATTCTTGTTTATTTAAATAATAGAGATTGTGATGATTATAACCTAACAAAATCATTTGTTACTGTCCCACTGCTAGTCACAGGCTTCTTCTCAAAATGAGAAGGGTTTAGGCCTTAGTCCACCACGCTGGCCTGGTGCGAGTTGGTGGACTACACACACCATCTAGAACTTTTTTTAAGCCCTCTCATTTCAGCAGGTTTTTTAACAATGTTATCCTTCACCGTTAGCGCAAGTAATAATCAAATTCTGATCCGCGCATGAATTCGAAAAGTCAGAGGTGTGGGGTCGAACTCAGACCTCGTAAATATAAGGTAAACGTTCAACCGCTAGACTATCACTGCTCAAACATATAGTTGCCGGCAAGTAACTTGGCAAATATAGAAAAGAGAATTCCTCTCTTTTCTTTCTTTGCTTCTTCTAAACAGACATGTTTAAAAATAAATTATGGCAGTAACCATAGAATAATAACAAGCAATAATGGTGACTTTTTTTGTTGCACTAAGTGTACATGCGCGAACTTAGTCCCACTACGCCAAAACCTTGCCACGTTATGTGCCGGCGACTATACATACCAATACTTCATTTTTTACCTACGCTTATGTATGGAAGTGAATGTTGGTCGTGGCAGAAGAGGCAAGAAAGTAGAATAAATGCCGTGAAAATGCGTTCCTTGCGAAGTATGTGCGGTGTAACTTTGAATGATAGATTGAGAAATGAAGAGATTAGACAAAGTTGCGGTTTAAAAGATGATGTAGTGACAAAAATTGAAAGGAATATGCTTAGGTGGTTTGGCCATGTTGAGAGAATGAGTGAACGGCGATTAACAAAAGGAATTTATAAGGCGGATGTTAATGGGAACGCCGGTAGAGGACGTCCTAGAAGGACATACATCGATGTTATTGGTGATGTTCTTCACAAAGGTCAGGTGCGTAGTACTCTCAACCGGCGTGCGTGTATGACAAGATGTATGAATGTGGATGAAGCGAAAGGGGTATGTAAGAGTCGTAGCATGTGGCGTTCTATAGTTTCTGCCTACCCCCATGGGAAAAAGGCGTGAGTTTATGAGTTTATGTAGTTACTTTATTTTTTAGACACTCATTGTAAAATACTGGTATTCAGACACATCTGGTTAGACTGGAAGCTGACCCCAACATAGTTGGGGCAAGGCAGAACGAACGAACAAACGCTTTATTTTTCATTTTGATAAGAGTGAATTAGGTAATAAGCAATAAACACGTCGTTTTATGGTATTTAATCAGCGTTAATATTTCCGTTTTAATTAATTTAATTATCACTTTTAGAGGTCGTGTCTCTCTTCAAATTCTCACTAGTCATCGGGAGGAAATAACTGGCATCGTTTTAGTAATCCTATTCAGGGTAGTAATGATACTTAATGATGTAAGGAATTTCCGGTTGCAAGTATGCAGCTAACATTATAATCAAAAATCGGATAATCGGATGCATATTTACCTAAGTTGAGGTGTTTGCTAATAAGGAATGCACTTTTGTATCGGAAAAATCCCGCAATTCCGGGGTCGTTTAGTGTTCTGTAGAATAGAATCATATACAAGGTTAGTCGGAAAGGGGGTACTAAGCCGCGGGCCATGTAAAGTATCACTGATGACTATTTTAAAGCAAGTGTTAAAATTTCAAAATTCGATAATTTTTATTTGCATGCAAGAATATTTTGATTGTAGTTTTTTCAAAAAAAAAATTATACCTGCTTTAGTTATGAATTCAGAAAATTAATTTTCTAATCCGTGACTCCAAATATGACCTAAATTGTAAAAACAGCTGATCATAGCTATGGACAGATAGATTTTAGCATATTTTTTACGAAATCTTTGAAAAGCTATTTCTCTTAAACTATCGAGTTTTGGTGAAAGTTGTAGAACAAAAGTTATCCCTTATTATGGGTACTTTAACACCCTTTCGGCTTAGTACCCCCTTTCCGACTAACCTTATATACCTGGAATTGTACGACAAGATTTATCAATGTGGATGAAGCGAAAGGAGTATGTAAGGGTCGTAACATGTGGCGTTCTATAGTTTCTGCCTACCCCCATGGGAAAAAGGCGTCAGTTTATATATGTATGTTACCTAGAATTGGATGCATAATTTATTTATTTACGTACTGAAAGTTGTTCCTTTTTTAAACTAACACAGACATGCACCCCTCAGTTCCTTACACCCCACATACCTATATACACATATTTGCATCGGGGGTTAAAAATTAACTTCAAGTAATTATATGCATTCAATTAGTTTATACAATCCCGTGATACCGGGACCTTTTTTTCTAATAAATTATTCTAAGAAGCCGTTTCCATAGTTTCGTAGCGAACAATTATCTTTAGGTAAATATGCATCCGATTATCCGATCTCTGATTATAATCGATGCATTTGCAACAAAAAAGTGCATAAATCATAATATTAAGACCTTAGAGCTGCTGCTTATCCTCGCTTGTTATCTCAATATTCGATTAAATTAATTATTCTAATTGCCAAATACTCATACGCTACTCAATTTTAAGTTGCAGTTACATTCGTGCTGTCAATTGTTACTTCGCCTTCGTGTGACAGTGACAGCACGAGACTTAACGACAATTTAAAGTTGAGCAGCTACCATAAAACAGAATTCCGTATTTTTAACTAGCTGCCCGGACAGACTTCGTTCTGTCAAAAGTTATTGGCCTGTAGTGGGAAAAGAAGTGTTGTTTTTACTATTTACCACGCAATTTTTATGTTTTATCTCTCCATTAGAACCTTCCTTGTGCCTTAATTTTTTTTTTTTAAATTGTCGAATTGGTCGAGCCGTTCTCAAGTTATGCGCTTAGCAACACATTTGGCGATTCGTTTTTATTTATACAGATTAAATTCTTCTCGATTCGTAAAAAAAAGGCATTTAACAGAGATCTCTCAAATGGGAGCTGTTTTTAATACGGGTCTTAGAGCAGTGCTATCATCATAAGGCTACACTATAACAAAGGTGTACTGGATACAACTCACAATACCTTGACCTTACCTCTCTCTCGAGACACCAAAACTCTATAATCAGTATTACTCTAAAATATATGCGATCCCGAGGCTTGCTTAGTTTTTATCATCAGACCCGACATGAGAGTGTAAGATTTTCACTAACAAAATATTCTCGTTCAAATAGAACATAATGTAAGTTGCTAGGACCATGATGTTGATTTTATCTTATTATTGTGTGATGATTTCAATACAATGAGTCCTCGTTCGTTCTGCATTGCTTTTTCCCAATTGTGTTGGGGTCAGCTTCCAGTCTAACCAGATGCGGCTGAATACTAGTATTAATACAACGAGACCTAACTATGAATATTAATTTCTTGATGTTTTCAAAATTTACATAAAAATGTTTTTTTCTTCAGGTAATGTGTGCAACCCAACTCACCTCCGAACTTGAAGGAGATGACGAACTTGGCGGCGTTATTGGCATCAGTAGCGAACTTGGCAGTGCCCTCAATGTACTTCTTCTCGCCTTCGATGACATGGGAGTTCTTCACCTTGACCACATCACCGTCCAGGGTGTATTCAGCCTCGCCGCACTGGCCCTTGCCTTGGGAAGCGATTGGCAGTTTTGATATTTCATACCAAACGCCTTGATACTGAAAAGAAGAATTTTGTTTAGTTTATAAGACAACTTGAAGACTGGTTCTGCCTAATGGCTGAGCGTTATTAAACTAAGGCTTTGTCAAGGAGTGAAAAAATATACAAAGTTAGTCGCAAAGGGCGTACTAAGCCGAAAGGGTGTTAAAGTAACTATAATAAGGGATAACTTTTGTTCTACAACTTTCCCCAAAACTCGATAGTTTAAGAGAAATAGCTTTTCAAAGATTTCGTAAAAAATATGCTAAAATCTATCTGTCCATAGCTCTGATCAGCTGTGTTTGCAATTTAGGTCATATTTGGTGTCGCGGAATACAAACTTAATATTCAGAATTCATAACTAAAGCAGGTATGATATTTTTTGAAAAATCTAAAATAAAAATCTTTTTTCATGCAAATAAAAGTTATCTAATTTTGAAATTTTAACAATTGCTTTAAAATGGTTATCAGTGATACTTTTAGTGGCCTGCGGCTTAGTACCCCGTTTCCGACTAACCTCGTATACCTCTGATTTAAAGGAACATGTTTATAGGACATTCTACGGAAAGTACCTAAATGCATATTATAGGGTTTCTTTAAATGATCTGGCGAAACACAGGGTTACAAAGCATCATTAATTTAATAGTAATACAGTAGCGAACAGTATGTACGTGGTACATAATTCTTAGTAATCTAATTAACTATTTCATAAACGATTTTTGTTTAGCTTCACTTCAAATATTTGTTCGTTTGATTCAAATCTTGCGACAGATATTTCAACTACTTCTGCTTAACCGATTCTCCTGAAACTTCGCAGACAAATTCTATTTCCATGACAATACAATTTTATAACCTTCAATCCTTAAATCCTGATGGTGCAGGGGTACTGCAAGATAAAACCATTTAATTAAAACGTTTTTAATTAAAGGGTTATTTTAATTGAATGTGTTCTATAAATGATACCTGGTAAATCCTGTGAAATATCGTCAGTTATTGAAGTAACAATGATGCATATTTTAATTGTAAAATATGCATCATAATCATTAGTCATAGATTATTTTGATTTGTTATTGAATTACCTAGATAAACTGATACAATAAAAAAACCTTCACCTAATTTGTGCGAATTGTTGGAAATATAATTTAACAACATTCCCCAGTTAAGATTAGGTTACACCGACAGTCTATCCACTTGATGCACGTTGCACTATAAGAATTTCAGGACTGTAATCCCAGTACACCGATACCTACCATTACACTAGGTAAACCTAGATTTCGTAGATAGCTTCTATTAGGTACCTAAATATAGCTAGCGACGTTTCTACGCTTAACTCATTTCTTTTCATTACTCAAACTCAACTCAAACTCAAACTTTTATTTGCTTTCCACAATGGTATTAATAGATGGTGAGTAAATAATATATAGTAGGTACATCGTGGACCCAATTAGGCACGCAAAAATATTAGAAGAGAGGAAGGAATTGGTAAGTAATTTTTAACCGAATTCAAAAAAAAGGAGGTTTCACAATTCGACCGTATATATTTTTATTTATTTATTGAAGTATCTAGGTAGATTTTAGTATTCTTAATTTAATATTGATTGTAAGTATTGTTTTGACTATTTATATTTATTAGTTTTTAATTACCTATAATTATAATGTACTTATCTGTAGTTTTAGTTTATACATATAAGTTTATGTGGGTACCTATCTAGTTATGTAAGTGTTTACAACTAGCCTATGACTATTTGGAAGAATTTTGGATCTAGTATTCCTAGTATAGAAAGAATTTTCGGACGGCTCGTTTGGCGCAATTGTTAAGAGTTCATTTCCCGTACGGAACGAATATTTGTATGGCCTAAAGATAGACGTTTCGGGTCCGGGTGTTTTATCATGTGTCTGTGTTTGTAAAAGCACCCACGATACATTTAATTTTTAAGTGTGGGAAACGTCTAAAATAAAAGATATTTCCAAAATAACCCCTCACCACACTATAATTATTAGTATATGTACCTATAGATGAACATGAACACTTATTATGTAAAGTCGCATAGAATAAATGTCTCGCGTCACATGTCGCAAGCGATGACATGCGACACCGCTCGTCAGACATCTGCGCTCGCGCAATTTCGTGCTATGACTTGCCGCCAGACACGTCACGCGATGTCGCGGGTCATCACTAGCGACACATGTCACGGAACAGTTAATTCTGTACCCTAATGAATTCACTGCTTTAAATTCTATAATATAAAGTTTAAATGAACCGTTCGTGGAAATCATTCGTCCTTCACGGTCCGTTTGTCTTTGTGTCGTTCGGTCATTTCAGCTCATTCAATTCCGCGTTTTGCACAGTAAGTACTTAATTGATTACCGTTTATCGGTAAATTAGTTTATTGTGTGTGAATCATCAAGGTTTAATAGTTTAATGGATTGAGGTTAAATTACGACGGCCTTGATCTTGAATCTAGACTATGTACAGTTACTGTGTTGATTAGAAGTTTACGTCGTTTTATTCGATTCTGAGGTAGTGGTTCTGTCCATTAAATACAAGGTGTAAAAATACCCTTCACGAAGCCGTCAACCATGCATTCAGTACCTCAAACTAAGTAACCCTACGCAAAAATTGTCGCTGGGAAACGACATTTTTTTTGGGTAAAATTTTTCGTTTTACGGTAAAGCTCAATGAAACGCACACAAAACATCGTGCTGATGTATGCAATGAATAGTAAACGGGTAATGGAGGTATTTCAAGTACATTTGCAACCTTCAAAATTAGTATTTTAAAAAAAAGTTGTGATAAAGATGGAACTTTGACCTCCAATATCTCCGTAACTAGAAGGTTCCCAGGCATAGTCCAGAACAAAAAAATTATCGCAATGACGTGGAGAATGAGTGCCTTTCGGCTTCGTTAAGGGTCTATTTACACCGTTTATAAGGTGGAGAAAAAAATATCCAAATATTTTGTTTCAATGGAGACTTTTTTTAAAGTAAGAAAACCTGGCTACGTTGATATCCGTCTTTCGTATTGGTATTTCGAGTATATTTTTTTTTTTAGAAAACGTTGCCCCTCACTAGGATTTCTCCTGTATCGTGGGTGCGTTTACAGACACAAATCTTCACATGTACAAACACCCAGACCCGGAACAACTATCTGTAGGCCATACAAATATTTGTTCCGTGTGGGAATCGAACCCATGACCCGCAGCGCAGAAGCCAATCGCTTAGCCACTGCACCAAACATGTGGTGTGACTCGTGTCGTGTCGTGTCGTCAATATTATTGTGGTACATTTTCATATATGGAATATCTATACTAATATTATAAAGCTGAAGAGTTTGTTTGTTTGAACGCGCTAATCTCAGGAACTACTGGTTGGAATTGAAAAATTATTTGTGTTGGATAGTCCATTTATAGAGGAAGGTTATAGGCTATATAACATCACGCTACAACCGATAGGAGCGGAGCATAAATCAAAAATGTTGCAAAAACGGGAAAAATGTCCACCCGTGCGAAGCCGGGACGGACCGCTAGTCTTCAATATGGAAGTTACGGGTTATACTATTTTCCTATAAGTTATGATTAAATAAACGATAGTACCGGCAAATTACCTACCCACGTACACAACTAAGACTAATTGCATCGTTCTGCCTAGCCTATTTTCCAACTATGTTTGGGTCAGCTTCCATCCATATACTAATCTCGGCAAAAGCTTAACCTTGCAAATCATTATGATCTGCGCGGTTGTTAATTATTAACCACGAGCACCTCTGCATATCAGCAGAATTCTACCAACCACTATCATCCTACTATTTTTATTACGTCAATTAACTAACTAGAACTACCTACCGGTACAACTTACAATAGAAACAGGCAAACCAATTTCAATAAAAAAAACCTTCCTCTTAGCCTTTTCCCAATTATCTTGGGGTCAGCTTCCAGTCTAACCAGATGCGGCTGAATACCAGTATTTTACACGGAGCGACTGCCGTCAGACCTCCGCAACCCAATAACTGGGCAATGCCGGTATCCTAAGGTTAAACCGTTTGTCAGACTTTCGGGCTTCTGACTACCCGTAACGACTGTCATAGGTTTTCGTATGACACCCGGGACCGACGGCTTAACGTGCTCTCCGAGGCACGGAGGGGTCTCGATGTGTAACAAATGGTCACCCATCCACGGACTGACCGCGGCAAGCGCAGCTTAACCTTGCAAATCGTACGATCGGCGCGGTTGTCATTTAGCCACGAGCCCCTCCATTTCTCCATTTTCCATTTCTCCATTTTTTAATGCCCTTATAAGTTTTATTTAAGCTTTTTTATACCAGCATATCAATGTTATTAAGGCTTTCACTGGAGCTTATCGCCCTTCTCGGAAAAACTTCCACAGCGAATTTTGTAACCGAGCGTTGTGTTTTGGTAATATTCAAACCAAAAGAGCTACAGTAATCTTTCTATGCAGAAATTGAATGAAAACAATATTAACAAAGTTAAATAGCAGTGATAGCCTAGTGGTGTGACCGTCGGACTGCCAAGTCATACTTCTCGAATTCAAACCCAAGTCACGCACCTCCGACTTTTCAGATTCATGTGCGTATTGTATAATTATCACTTGCTTGAAAACGGTGAAGGAAAACATCGTGAGGAAACCGGCATGCCTGAGAGATATTTCTCAAAGGCATGTGAAGCCAAATCAGAGGCCCATGGGCGGCATAAACTCTGACACCAGGTTAGTCACTAACCACACGAAAATAAGAACAACTTTCCGAAAGCTAATAAAGTTAGTATTTTTTTTTCACTAATCGAGCCTTTGTTACTGCCGCAGATTACATGGCATACCTACAAATATAAATGAGAACTAATAATCACTTTTTAACAAAAATAAAACCGACTTCAAATGGTCTATCTCCGAAGTTCTTCATCAGATCTTCACCAAATTTAAATGGGACCAAACAAAAAAAGAATCATTAAATCGGTTCACAATTAGCAAAGACATCGCGGAAGAAACATACAAAAAAAATATACAATTGAATTGAGAACCTCCTCCTTTTTGGAAGTCGGTTAAAAAAGGCCTCATTATGGTTAGCAGTAGTTAGACTTAGCGAGATTAATAAAACACAATACGGCAAAACATAACATCACGCCTTTTATTCCCCGAAGGGTTCGGCAGAGGTGATTTTAGTTCACCCTCGTTTTGCCAGTTATGTTTAAGGCCCATGTAAGCGAGCCTATTGCCATTAACCGCACACAAATCCAGACTCCGGGCTGCTACTGAGAAATTCTTAATGGAAACACCCAATAACACGTTGCCCGACCTGGGGATCGAACCCAGGACCCCTCAGCAGTCGCGCTTGCGACTACTAGACCAACAAGGTAGTAAAATATAATAACAATTATATACAAGGTTAGTCGGAATGGGGGTACTAAGCCGCCGGCCATTTAAAGTATCACTGATGACTGTTTTAAAGAAAGTGTTAAAATTTAAAAATTCGATTAAATTTTTTTCAATGAAATATTAGTTTTATTTTAGTTTTTTCAAAAATTCTTCATCCATGCTTTAGTTATAACTTCAGAAAATAGAGTTTCCAATCCGTGACTCCAAATATGACGTAAAATGTAAACACGTCTGATCATAGCTGAGGATAGATAGAATTCAGCGTATTTTTTATGAAATCTTTGAACAGCTATTTCTCTTGAACTATTGACTTTTGGGGAAAGTTGTAGAACAAAAGTTATCCATTATTATGGTTACTTTAACACCCTTTCGGCTTAGTACCCCCTTTCCGACTAACCTTGTATATATCTAACAAATAATGACGAAAAAATCAAAAATACAAAACTGATACGAAGCATTCTCGATTTTGAAACGAATAAGCTTTTACTGATACATAATTATATAGCATAATCAACTCATTACTGTCCCACTGCTGGGCACGGGCCTCTTCTCAGAATGAGAAGGGTTTAGGCCTAAATCCACCACGCTGGCCTGGTACGGGTTGACAGACTACACACACCATCGATAATTTTATGGAGCACTCTGACGTGTGCAGGTTTTCTCACGATGTTTTTCCTTCGCCGTTAACGCAAGTGATAATCAAATTCTAATCCGCACATGAATTCGAAAAGTCAAAGGTACGGGCCAGCATCGAACTCAGACCCTCCTGCATGGAAGGCAAGCGTTCAACCACTGGGCTATCACTGCTAATCTATTTACTGATAAGATATATTAATTAACCTGAAAATGCATTTAAAATGGTCCATGTACCTATTAATATAAAATGTCTATGTATATATTTTATCAACTTAGTACTTCATTAGAGAGGTACATTTTACAGTCATGTCAAAGAGTTGATAACAAAACCTCGCCTCTACTTAGAACTTGCACAATTCCGTTAGCAACAAATAATCACGATAGCTTTCGTTAATTATTTGCAAATAACGATAACGAGACAGTGAAATAACAAACATTAAATGAACAAAAAAGTATAAAGTCGGAGTATCAAATTGAGGGATTAGGATTCCGTAGGAACCCTTACAGTTTCTCCATGTCCATCCGTCTGTCTGTCTGCCTGTCCGTCTATATGTCACACCCTATACTGTGCGTGAACCTTAACCTATACGCGATTCGACAAGCTGATCTCTAGTCAAATCTGATCAAGCTATTGCGTTCATGCTGGTCCAGCTCCATAGGACAATCTAGAGTCTAGACAAAATCAAACTGGTTGCTATTTTAATTGTATAATTTATTTTTTTAAAGCCATTTAATTTAAGATTCTATAAGTAGGTATCTTAACTCACACACTGACCTATTACTTTAAAATGTTTGGGAAACGTATACTTTTGCAATGTTTGTAAAATAATATGTGAGCACCATGTATCTATCACATAATTAATTTGTCATTGCTTCATTTTTAATTCTTTTTACCTATTGTGGTAGAGAAATTTTATTCTAGGTGCATCGTCTTCACATATACTTAATTGTATAATTAATGTACCTATATAAAATATTGTAAGACATTTTAAAAGAGTAACGGTGAAGTTTCTGGCCCATTCTTCTCCATACGAAACTACCTTTTGGAAGGGGCGACTAGAATCAATTCTATTTTTTTTTTAAATGTTAACGTTCAAAAGTGCCTAATTGAAATAAATACTTTGACTTTGACTATTATCTCTAAAGCTAAGAGCAGAGGAAGGCGCTAATTTTTCATATAATTATTATCATAATCATTTTTTTTATATCAATGGAACCTTACGGTGAAGCAAAACCATCGTGAGGAAACCTGCAAACCTGGAGAGGGCTCCATAAAGTTGTCGATGGTGTGTGTAGTCTGCTAACCCGCACCAGGCTAGCATGATTGAGTAAAGCGGCCCTTCTTATTCTGAGAAGAGGCCCGCGCTCAGCAGTGGGACAGTACTACGGTCCCTACATATACTATCGAAACTACAAAATCTCAGTTTTTATTTTATCTGCTTAAAATGTGTGAAATAATGTTATCTTAAAGGTTATAAAATAATACATTTTTATGGGACCAAATGGCAACTATTCCGCATCAAACTAAAGAAGAATCACGTAAATCGGATCATAAATCTCAGCGTAATCGGTGTACATACATAATAAAATAAAAACTGAGATTTTGTAGTTTCGATAGTATAATACTTAGGGACCGTCGAGTACTGGGATAGATATATTATGTTATGTATGGGACCAAACTAAAAGGGGTAAGTTCCTTCCCTCTGTTTTAATACTAAGAGCGGATAAAGATAACTGACTCACATTAACACGCCCAGTTCAAATACAAATGATAACTGACTCACGTTAACACGTTCAGTTAAAATACAAAAGTCATCAAAAATATTGATAACAGATTACGAACCGCACCTACCTAAAGTAAATAAAAACATCTGAAAAAACATTTTTTTTATCTTTCTTTTTGTTGCTCCACTGCGCTCTAGGTAGGGTTGCCAACACTATTATATAATTTAGTTGTTCTACCTAGCCTTTTCCCAACTACGTTGGGGTCAGCTTCCAGTCTAACTAGATGCGACTGCATACCAGTATTTTACACTGAACGACTGCCATCAGACCTCTGCAACCCAGATACTGGATAATACCGACATACTAAGTTTAGACAGTTTGACAGACTTTCGGGCTTCTGACTACCCGTAACAACCGTCATAGGTATTCGTTTGACACCCGGGACCGACGGTTTAACGTGCTCTCCGAGGCGCAGAGGGGTCTCAATGTATAAACAACGATCACCCATCTACGGTCTGACCGCGGCAAGCGCAGCTTAACCTTGCAAATCGTATGATCCGCGCGGTTGTTAATTAGCCATGAGCCCTTTACATAATTTAGTATCACCCTATATTATAAGCCCAACTACCATAATATGTTTTAAAGTATCAGGCTTATAATATAATATTTTCTTCTGAAGCAAATTCATATTTTGTTATCTTGGGAGTTTATATTTCCGACAAACAAAAAATACGAAATGCTTGAGCGTAAATACAAGGTCAGTAGTTTTAAACATAGGTCCTATAATTCTTTAGATTTTTTCCCGATCGACTATATTTTTACGGGTCCTCCTCCTTGCGTCATGTTCCTCATTGCTGAGGGTCGTGACTCCCCTTTGGAATCTGCTTCTCCCTGACTATGTTTTAGCTCTATGGGTACTGGGAGCGAAAATAGATACAATGTTTGGTCTGAAAAAAGTTGTCAACCCTAACTCTATGTGACTATGCGAGCCTGGTATCTACCTCTATAAGATAAAATTATTTAAAACAAAAATATACTACATACTTTATTACCGCCGGCCTTCCTCAAAACGCACAAAATTTAGGTTCAAATATACTTCTAGTAACGTTACCAACGTGAACTTAAAGTTTATAAATAAGTTATAATACTTACAGCTGTTAAGTTGAAGTTTTCCACCGGCTTGACCTCTGGGCAGGCTCCGTCATGAGAGTCGGCCATCGCCGCCGCAACGATTGTGATGATCAAAAATCTAAGCATTATGGATAATACTAAAATATTTGGTATAAAAATTAAGTCTTAAACGCCTCTCGTGCTTGGACGGTAGTCAGAGATACACTGGCGGCTGTTGGTACAGACGCATCCTTATATACCCACAGTCACAGAGGTCATGGACAGACACAATTCGTATCTCAGGATTATTTAATTGACAGAATTACGAATGCGGAGGATGAAGCGATCATACTTCTAGAGTCCTCTATGCGTTTTGGTTGTGCTTTTCCGATCATATTTATTCTTAACTAGCTGTATCCTCACGGCTCCGCCCGTAGCCTATGTTACTCAGTAATAATGTAGCTTTCTAACGGCGAAAGAATTTTTGAAATCGGTCCAGTAATTTTTAAGTTTATTCGTTACATACAAAAATCCAAAAATACAAATCTTTTCTTTATAATATTAGTATAGATAACTTCGTGGTTAGTTTTTTCAGCATGAGAGATCTAGTAAGATCATTGTAATTTCTATTTATAGGTACACAGTTTACATTTTTAGTGATCATGACCACTTTTGTTGGTGACTGTACTTTTGCTCCACAGCTACATTTTAAAATAGTTACCATTCCTGTTTTAATATGGAAAATACACTATTTATCTTCTAGCCATTTCCCAACTACGTTGGGGTCAGCTTTCAGTCTAACCAGATGCGGCTGAATACCAGTACTTTACACGGAGCGACTGTCATCAGACTTCCACAACCCAGTCAAATGTTGTGTTCTGGTTTGAAGGGTATGGGTACCGGTGAAATTACAGGCATATTAGACAAGATTTTTCAACTTTTTTTCAGACTTAGCAACGCATCAGTAATCCTCTTCGGGTTGTAGGTATACCTTACCATTATGTAGACCGTTACCTTGTTTGTTAAACTATAACATATAAAAAAACAGATCGCATTGAGAAACTCCTCATTATGTATAAGTCCTCATAAGTTGGTTAAAAAAACTGCCTCGTTGATCTAGTGGTGGCAAACGCACCTGCTGACCGTGAGGTCCTGGGTTCGATCCCCAGGTTGCGCAAAGTGTTATTGGGTTTTTTCGAGTGGAATTCCTCAGTAGCGGCCCGGATTTTGGATTTGTGCCCGGTTGATGGCAATAGGCTTGTCCCATATTACATGGGACTTAAACATAACGACGAACTGAGGGTGTTACTATATACCACTACCCATCCCTTCGGGGAATACAAGCGTGATCTTATGTGTTATATTGGTTAAAAAAATCTATATCATCCACTATCCATCTGGCTAATATTATCAAAATATTCTTATCATACGACTATCGACCTCTGAACAGTATCATACATTGTTATCGATAAAGGAATTTAGAATCTGTTCTGTGAAGAGATCGTATGACTAAAATGCAAGAGTTAACGCGCAAACAGATTGGGCTTACGTGGCGCGACGTACGTAATGTTATGTCCATCGCAAGCCATCTGAGTCCCAAGTTTGCTAAAGTACGAACGCTTCAATAGTGTCGATAGTGTGTCGATAGAATAGTTTTAAACATTTAAACACTACTGGTTATTTTAGACCAGTGGTTTTCGAATGACTTTCCATTAAACTGTCATTTGACTGCCATATTACTTTAATAAAAAACATTGAAGTGTTAACCGTATATCAAATCTGTCACAATCGTAATGGAATCTCAATAAGGTGTCGGTGCGATGACAATTGTATTAATCATTTTGATAAAATTAGCAGACTTATGCCTGATTCCTATGATTTAGCGAGCGTTATTAGTTAACATTTAGATTCTTGTATCTATACCAATAATAAAGCAAACACCCTATAGCTTTGCGTAGAAGACCCTCAAATAGGTTAGTAGCTATCGCACTTAAGATTAGCTTACGAGTCTATTTATATGCCAAGTTGGGCAATGAAAAATGCTACTATTGGTAAGCATAACGATTCGTTGTTGGTCATAGGACCCGGGCATTAATATCCTTCTTTCATGTATACTACTGAATTGCACAATTTAGAAACAGAAATGTCTTATGTGACGTCGCTGACACTTTCGATTCCGAATACGTGTGTGTCAGCTCGCGTGGATTGGATGTATAGACACGATCTGACGTCTTTCTCCGTCACTGACAAGCAAGAGCGTAGCCAGGATTTAGTTCAGGGGGGGGGGGCAGGCAAGGGAAAACTAATAATGCTACAAAAATGTTTATTAATGGAAAAAAAGCGGTGCAAAACATGCAAAGCGAATAAATTTCTGAATGATTTATGCAACGTTGCTTAAAATTATTTATTCTTCGGTTCGAGAGTGCTCCGACTGAGCCCTTAACCGGACCCTGCTAGGGGGCGCAGCTGCCCCACCTAGCTTGTACCTTGCTGACAAGGCTGACTAGTCGCGTGGCATAAGCTGAGTATGTTTCTAACCTAACATGGTGTCGCGTCCCGTACCTAAATCTGTTTACTCCATTAGTCATTTCGAAATTTTTCCTAGTGCTTTGTAGCTTAACCATGAATCTTGATACTCGTACAATTAATCAAACGACTAGCACAACTTTAGGTTCTTATGAAACCTTGAGCACGATAACATAATCTCTTTGGTCAAGCAAGAATTAGAAAAATTCAAAAATTACTTATTTGAATTTTTATTACAGACATACATACAGTTTTGTATTAGGAAACATGATTTTGAAGGGCCCGACTATATTTTTTTTATGCATGTTTTACTAAATGAATACTGGTGTAGTATCATAATTGTACACATTTGGAGATCAGTTGCGTCAATGAGTCATCTCGGAAAATGTTTCGTTTTTCCTCAAACTTGATAATTTTCATTGCGAAAGAGAGATTTACAGGAATTACTTTTGAGTATTCTATCTAAAGAAAATTCTCGTGCAAGATAGATAGTAGATATCTTATGAAAAGAGTATCTTTATCAACGACTAGCGGCCCGTCCCGGCTTCGCACGGGTGGACATTTTTCCCGTTCTTGCAACATTTTTCATTTATGCTCCGCTCCTATTGGTCGTAGCGTGATTTTATATAGCCTATAATCTTCCTCGATAAATGGACTATCCAACACAAAAAGAATTGTTCAATTCCAACCAGTAGTTCCTGAGATTAGCGCGTTCAAACAAACAAACTCTTCAGCTTTATAATATTAGTATAGATTTCAAATGCATCTACTTGAAATATTTAAGGCGTTGATGCATAGCAAGGTTTCCCGCCACAAAAACCTGTCACCACAAAGGGCCACAAATCATCCATAACCAATTATGATGTTCATGATAACTAGACCATAAAGTGACAATAAAGGCAAGACTAATTGCATGCTGCATACCCTTTGTACTGATTACACAAAGGTGCACTTTGTGAGCAACTACAAAAAAAAGTGAAATCATCAGGAAAATGTTATATATCTACTTGTAAAAATCATGTGACGACTAGCGATATCTTATCGATACTTTCAAATTCGTATGTTTAATGAAAATGAAATCATAATAAATTGTGTTTGTAGGTAATCGGTATTTTTTTTTTTGTTTATCTTCTGCGTCATATGCTGTTATCATGATGTCTAATGCAGCATTCCAAATAGGAATGTAGCCTTGGATTCACTAAGGGATAAATGGAACAACATGCTGCGAGACTTGACGTGGGACATCTACGTGAGTATCCCGGTAACAATGACGTGGAACAACTCGCTCACTCAAATCTCTCGAAGCGGCGGCTTGCAACACGTCCCGTCGCATGTAGAGATAGCGCACAATGCTGCGCGCAACGTTGCAGCGTCACCCAAACTCAATGTTTGGCGTCATGTTAGGGAGCAATTTGTCTAGGCTAAACACGATTAGATTGACTGATAAATACATATTTTACGTACTTGACACTCTTACACATATCTCTATTATTTATTGCACTATTCATGACTGCAGATTGCGAGAGGTGCAAGTTGTGCTTCGACTCCAAAAGAAGTTCGATACCTGTTTGTAGTCATGCTAATTTTTTACAGTTACTAATAGATGATATGCTGAAATTCTATACATTAATACGACTGACGCCTTAAGATGCATCTTTTAGAAAAAATATAGTACATTACTGCCGCGATCTGTAATTACTGTGTTGCTGGCAGCACTAATGATGGCCGAAAGCGCAGTGTAGCGCAGCTCCAGGCCTTCACAGTGCAGTCAGCATTGCAGCCCTTGATGGACAAGCTGGAATAAAGGCCGAGACCCATGGTCGAGGCCTTTATAGCGCGGACAGCAAGGGCTGCAATGATGACCAAGCTTAAAGCCCGAGAGTGTCCAGCAGCGCAGTCATTGCGGACCAAGGCTTGTATAGTGCTTTACTCAAACAATGCGAGTAATTTAAATAAAAACAGCTTAGTATAGTAAGAATTTATTTAAAGTAAGGATTTGTTTCTTCCCCGGGCTTTAACTTTATTTTTATGAGTCTTTAATGAATGTGCTGCATGTACCTATACAGCCAAATTATGAATAAAATCTTTTTGGACCAGACTATTTTTGAAACAAAACTCGACAATAATGGATTTTCAAAGGAAATTGCTGGTGGCTAAAACTCACCAGCAATGAAATTCCATACAACTTTGCTGGCGCCTATTCAAGTAGCGCGGAAACGTCGACTTTGCTCAAAGAAGATTGTCAAAATAATGACCACATTACAAGCATTTTTGAGTAAAATAATTTTGCATTATACAACGTGTCTCAAAAATGTGTGGTCATATATAAAGGGGTTGTTTAGACTCTTATTCAGAGCAACTTTAGATAGGTCAAACAAAAAAAATCGGTCATTTTTTTCGACTGCCCATACAAATTTCATCAGCTGATCGGGTGAATATGGAGTCAAAAAAATGTAGGCCGAATTTTTTAAATTGACCGTCAAATTTTGATCTAAATAAGAGTCCAAACGACTCCCCTAAATATGAGCACGCACTTTGAGTACACGTTGTATAATTTATCGATTGAAGAAATTGGAACCGCTTCTTACGACAGACAGAAAGAAATAGGTAGATATACTTTTGTATATTTGAAAGGGTAGTATTTAAACGAGTGACTGTAAATTAAAGTTTTAAGTGACAAAATTAATTAATTTACGTTATAGTATTACTAAGTGAGCGACTGACTGCGAGTGACGAGAAATCAACAGAACAGCAACTTACAAACACTAATTTGAGTTACTTAAAATACAAAATGAGAAGCTTCATAATATGTGAGCGACCTAATATTTGCTTGAGTGTTTGCCTTTGCAAAAGAGGAAATCTGGCGTTGCGTGGTCGGAGTTCTAACCTAACCTAACCTAGACGTTACGAATTTGACAAACTATTTCTAATATTGCAGTTGCTCTCTCTGTATTTCTAGTTGCTCACTTAGTAATTTAGTCGCACGGCTGTAATTTTAATATCTGAAATGGATTAATCACAACCCACTTTTTGTAAGCTCGTTCTGGATTTTATTCTTCTTCCTCTAAGACTTTTCCCAATTATCTTGGAGTCAGCTTCCAGTCTAACCAGATGCGGCTGAATACCAGTATTTTACACGGAGCGACTGCCATCAGACCTCCGCAACCCAGTAACTGGGCAATGCCGATATCCTAAGGTTAAACCGTTTGTCAGACTTTCGGGCTTCTGACTACCTGTAACGACTGTCATAGGTATTCGTATGACACCCGGGACCGACGGCTTAACGTACTCTCCGAGGCACGGAGGGGTCTCGATGTGTAACAAATGGTCACCCATCCACGGACTGACCGCGGCAAGCGCAGCGTTCTGGATTTTATTATTAATCAATATTCGTCGTTAGTTTAGTTAATTTTTTGCTTACTCAAAATCATACCGCTCAAGTTATTGAATCAGTATCTTATCATCAGTCGCTAAGTTTTTTTTTTATTCAATCTTTTTATAATTCCCCTATTTGAAATAGATTCATTAGACTTTTGCCTAGTAGGTACTATCTCAACAAATTTTCTAGAAGCTTAAGATTACATTATATTGACAAGAAAGAGATTTAGATTATAGCCTGTTATGAAACATATTTTTAGGTGTATCAACTCATCTATCATTTGCTTGAAATATTCACGCTTGGAATGTGAATATTACATAATGTTAAGTCATAGGTTTCGAGTTCGAACCCACGGCACGCACCTCTGACTTTTCGGATTCATGTGCGTATTGTATAATTATCACTTGCTTAAAAACGGTGAAGGAAAACATCATGAGGAAACCGGCATGCCTGAGAGATATTTCTTGACGGCATGTGAAGCCAAGGCAGAGGCCCATGGGCGGCATAAACTCTGACACCAGGTCACTAACCACACGAAACGAAGAAGACATAATGTTTAGAACATACAATTCTCACTTTAATCCATCAGTTTTCGTAGCAAGCCGTGCAGTTTCGCACTGTACCAAGAATTAAATTAGCGTTCTGAGAATTTGCTTAATTCACTTGTTTATTTCGTTAATATGCATATATCTACGGCTCTTTTCCTCATTAACGCTTGATTCACACTCCAGCGCCGATACCACTATGTATAATATCGCTGTGATAAAATGAGGTATCGGTATCGCATTTTGGTAAAATGGTTCAATGTTGCTACGCTTTATAAATCATTCGTTTCAGGGACTATTTTATTTTATCAAAATATTATGAAGAATGACACATTTTAAAGCTTTTATTAACTTTCCATGAAAGTATTTTTAGGTCAAATCTTGCATGTAAATTTTAAACTACTTAACGATGTCAAATAAAGCTGAAATTTGAAGCTATAATACTATTTAATTATTTTTTTTTAGGTTGATTATTATCTACTTACTATAAAATTACAAAAAATCAATACATAAAAATTTGCAAAAGCGTTTATTTAAAAAAAGTACCTACTAAATATAAAAGAATTAATTGCTAAGAAAATTAATTTTAAAATTCCATAAACTTTTGCTGTTGACTGTACAAACGCAGTTGTTAAAAATAACATAAGCCAACGTGCGATACTTAGTAAATAAACATAAAGAAAAAACTTGAATCTACAAAGCTCAAAGGTCAAACTATTCGAACACAGAAAATTCCAAGAATAGAAATAAACATAACACCAACAATCAAACTGAATATTCCATACAAGCAAAGTCTTCAGTACCTTCCTAAGTACAATCACAACCAGTCATATTTTCCATCACAACAAACGTATTACATAATTTTCGTAAGAATGGCGGCTAATAGCCACATCACGTTACGAATCATGTGTAGTTACTGGACATTGTGGAAAGTTTAAAGGAAGAGAGTGATGATACAATTTGGCGACGGGACCAATTGTCGGCCGGAGTCAACAGCACCCCGCGACGGTTCTCGTTCTCGACGGTTTAGAGATCCGCTTTGTTGTGTAACAAGATTGTTTTTTTTTTTTGGAGTTGCTGTTGTTTTTTCTTAGTTGAATGATAATGTGAGTACAGTGTAATGAGTATAAGATGCTTTTGATTGAACATGTAATTTTTTTAATTCAATTTGTTTTTAGCCTATTCCTATAATTTACGGAGCGTTATTAGCTAAAATTTAGACTCCATTATCTTTACCAATAATGAAGCAAAGACCTCATAGCTTTGCATAGTAGACTCTCTCATATGGAAGTAGTTATCACTTAGTATAAAGTTCGAGTCTATTTATATGCCCAGTTTAGCAATAAAAAATGCTGCTATTGGTAAGCAAAATGTTTCGTTTTTGTTTATAGAAACCGGGCATGTCATTAATAGGTAGAGTACCCTTCAAATTAAATTCAAAATATGATTGTTTTTATTACCTAATCTCACTTTGGTTTCAATTGAAAAATCGGTCTGTTTGTCGGTTTCTATGCCAATTGGATTTCAGAAGAATACAATTTTAGAAGATTGAAATTTGTACATATTTACTGTTCAACTTCACATTAATGTTTCTATTTCTTTTTACAATTGTAACTAATAAATAATCCTCCTCTCTCCTACTTTGCTGTTCCCAACAAGGTCCACAATTGTAACACAATACATAATTTTCTATTACTACCACCTAAGTAACATTGAGGAATACGCAAATAAATATTGAGTAAACTTTAAAAATAGAGTACCTCGCAGTTACATAACGATTGGTTAGCAACGCGTCAATGTTTGGTTTCCGAGTATTATCTCACTCAAGTTCAATGCCATCGAGACAATTTGTGTCCCTACCTACTCTAAACGCGCCTCGTAACCAGTGCGAAAATTATACATCATTTTTTATACTGCCTCGTTGTTCTAGTGGTCCTGGGTTCGATCCCCAGGTCAGGCAAAGTGTTATTGGGTTTTTCCGTGTGGGATTCCTCAGTAGCAGCCCGGAGTTTGTATTTGTGCCCAGTTGATGGCAATATGCTCGCCCCCTATGACATGGGACTTAAACATAACGGCGAAATGAGGGTTTTACTATACACCTCTGCCCAACCCTTCGGGGAATACAGGCGTGATGTTATGTTATGTTTGTGTTATTTTTTATAGGACGACGATACAAGTATAATATAGGATAATAGGTAATTGCGTTAGGTTTGAACTTAATAAGCAGTAATAGCCTTGCGGTTGAACGCTTACCGTCCATGCAGAAGGGTCTGAGTTCGATCCCGGGCCGTACCTCTAACTTTTCGAATTCATGTGCGGTACAGAATTTGATCATCACTTGCGTTAACGGTGAAGGAAAAACATCGTGAGGAAACCTGCTCACCTGAGAGGGCTCCATAAAGTTCTCGATGGTGTGTGTAGTCTGCCAACCACCAGGTCAGCGTAGTGGACTAATGGCTAGACCATTCTCATTCTGAGAAGAGGCATGTGCCCAACAGTGGGACAGTAATGGGCTAATTATGTTACGTATGTTGACCTTATTTCATTGTCTAAAAAATTATATGTACCGGTACTTCCCCGAAAGGATATCGATGACAGTCATAAATTCGATGGGACTATCGCCTCCCTATCATATCGAACAAATAATCTGAACAAAATATACTTAGGGCAACATAACACTTGAAACTTGATACGAGTGTACCTACTTATCTAAACAGATAAAAAAATATTCATCAATAACGAAATTCGTTGGCGATGTAAAAACAACTGTCTCGTTGGTCTAGTGGTGGCAAGTGCGACTGCTGATCGTGAGGTCCTGGTTGCGATCCCCAGGTCAGGCAAAGTATTATTGGGTTTTGCAGTGTCGAATTCCTCAGTAGCCAGGAGTTTAGATTTGTGCCCGGTTGATGGCAATAGGCTCGCCCCCTATTACATGGGACTTGAACATATAAGCGAAATGAGGGTGTGGGGGAACGAGGTGTGTTGTTCTTCCAACGAAAAGGGAGAAATACTCCAACCAGGCAGCTCTTATGCCTGAAGGGCTACAGCCCAACGGTTTTTTTTTTCCTATTCGACTGCTTGTAGACGGTCTTGCGGACCGTTTCTACGTAACCGGGCAGTTATTAGACCTGAATGGTCTCCAACCAATCTCGACAAGAGTAAAATACTTAACCTAAGCTAACTACTATTACTACGTCTACTACTAACATTATAACTAGATAGCAACAACACCACTAAGGGCGTCCCCTAGGGGGGACTCGAACCTTGGCTTAGGGCGTTGCTTGCGATAGGACTGGGAGGGAGACAGCTTGATGAGGGCTGAATTAACGGTGTGACTGCGGAGTCAGAAAACACGACCGGCTCCGCGGCTGCGGCGGGTGAGCATGGTGGATCAGGGACCGCGTCCAACGGTTGATGTTGGGAAGTTGTATATAATATACTATCTGCGTGTCAAATCTTGATATCGCGATGCAGGATTTGTGTTCTTTTGACAGCTGTCATTGTTGCCGCTGTAGTCTGCTAGACAATCGTAATACTGCGTAGTTCTCATGTGGCGTGATAGATGCCGCCACAAGGGTGTTACTTACACCTCTGCCCTACCATTCGGGGAATACAGGCGTGATGTTATGTGTGTAAAAACAATGTTATGACTTGAATTATAACCAGAGATCGGATAATCGAATGCATATTTACCTAAAGTTAATTTTTCGCTACGAAAGTATGGAAACGGCTTCAGAAAATAGTTTCTTAACAAAAAAAAACCGGTATCACGGGATTGCGTAACTAATCGAATGCATAATAATATACTCGTAATTACTTAAAAGTTAATTTTTAACCCAAAGTGTGTATGTCTGTGTTAGTTAAAAAAAGGTACAACTTTAGGTATGTAAATAAATAAATATGCATCCAATTCTAGGTAAATATGATTCCATTCTACAGAACACTAAATTTGACGATCCCGGAATTGCGGGATTTTTTCGATATAAAAGTGCATTCCATATTAACCAACGCCTGAACTTTACGCAAACATGCATCCGATTATCCGATCTCTGATTATAACAATAATTTCTCTTTGACAAGGCTAGCCAGCTCGCAAATGATTAGTGCCTTGTATTTCTTATCTATGTTACGTACAAAGTCTGAACCGCTTGCTTAGGCTATATCGTCGGGATAACCCACTTACGTGATAAATAAACAGATATTTTAAACAAACAATTGAAAATAATTTAAGCTCCGTTCGCGTTTCATCTTCTTTACATAGTATAAAACAAAGTCGCTCCCGCTGTCTGTACGCTTAGATCTTTTAAACTACGCAACGGATTTTAATGCAGTTTTCAGCAATAGATAGAGTGATTCAAGAGGAAGGTTTATATGCTTCACATTAGTATCTACAGTGCACCTGTGTGAAGCCGGGGCGGGTCGCTAGTTTATTATAAAACACGCTCGCCAAAGTATAAACCCAAGAGGTGCCTCAGAGAGCACGTTACGGTCATTTAATTTAAATCCATAGTTTGTAAGCCCTGGCTGGGGGCCTTAAAGTAAGAAAGAGAAAGTGGCCACCACAGGATGGTCCGGTTAAGCAGTATTAACCTCTAGTGAGTTGTTGAACTGTGAGTGGTCCTACCTAAAAAAAAACAGTCGGTCCCGGGTGTCATACGAATACCTATGACAGTCGTTACGGGAAGTCAGAAACCCGAAAGTCTGACAACCGGTCTAACCTTAGGATATCGGCATTGCCCTGTAACTGGGTTGCGGAGGTCTGATGGCAATCGCTTCATGTAAAATTCTAGTATTCAGCCGCATCTGGTTAGACTGGAAGCTGACCTCAACATAGTTGAGAAAAGGATAGGCAGAACGATATAAACCCATGAAAACTAATTAATTTGTAATTTTCTTCTAAAAGTTCTGACGTAGGTATAAGTACTCATTTAAACTATAGTGTATAACCAATCTTTTCATACGGTAACCATCATATCAATCATACCTTAGTCTATACTATCTGTACTAATATTATAAAGAGGAAAGATTTGTATTTTTGTATGTAACGAATAAACTTAAAAACTACTGGACCGATTTCAAAAATTATTTTGCCGTTAGAAAGTTACATTATCACTGAGTAACATAGGCTATATTTATTACTGGAACAAAACTTCTTACGCGGGCGGAGCCGTGAGGACACCGCTAGTGTATAATATATCCATAATCAGCTTGCTTCCTAATATTATCTAACAGAAATTAGCATAGTTGTTGTAAATACATAACCGTAATATCACATCTGCATTCCCCGAAAGGTAGGGCGGAGGTGTATAGTAACACCCTCATTTCGCCGTTATGTTTAAGTCCCATTTAATAGGAGGCCAGCCTATTGCCATCAACCGGGCACAAACTCCGGGCTGCTACTGAGGAATTCCACACGGGAAAATCCAATAACACTTTGCCCAACCTGGGGATCGAACCCAGGACCTCACTATTAGCAGTCGCGCTTGCCACCGTTAGACCGAAGTAATGTATGCAAGTAATGTATTTTCTGAAATCATATCCATTGAATCGAACAACTTTATGACCAATGTCTATATTATGTGCATCATATCTAGTGCATAATACCTCGTGCATATTCGTGCATAACATCTCGTGCACGTATGTTATATTGCATGATAGTGCATGTTCCCATTATGTCGTGACGATAAATTTATCGTTGGACGACTGTCGTCTCTAGTTGTTCCCATTATAACGACAGTTTGTCGTCAGAATTTTTTATTGTTTAGCGACTATCGTTTCTAACTGTTCCCATTGGATCGCGACGACATTTTATCGTTTCACGACAGGCGCTTTATCGTTTGCACAGCAGTAGCAAGCTACAAGACGAGACGATATTTTTATCGTGGCCACGACAGATAGTCGTAACAACGACACATTACGATGTCGTGACGATAAATTTATCGTTGGACGACTGTCATTAACTCGACAATCTGTCGTCACTGCAAAAACAAGTAGTGTACGACAGTTAATCCTGTCGTCTTATATGTGAACACCTCCATTTAAATATATAAGCCACGACACTTAAAACTACACGATTATCTGTCGTCACGACAAAGTTGGAACGCGGCCTTAGGATGCCGCAGGTAGATTTATAAAATAAAGAAAAGGAACGCGATATAATCCGCAAAGTTATTTGCATCAATAGAAATTAGGAAGCCAAAGGCTGGGTTTGCTACCTGCTAAACTAATGTATATAAATTATATCGCACCAATTACCAGAGACTTCTAACTGATAATAATTAGGTGTGTCATAACGTGCAAATCCGTGTTTAGAACATGACTAACATTTGACAAAATTCGTTACTAACGCCCTTTGATACTGATAACGTTCGTTATGACAGCGAAAATAACGGCCGGTGTACCTACTTACCAATTCTGTTGTTTTACGGGTAACGGTAGAATGGGGTGACTTTGATTAATTTCAAAATTGAAATGTATTTTTCTCGTGAAATATTAGAGCAAGAAAAAAAAAGTGCAAATATCGATTTTGTTTATTTTGTCTATTTTTTCAATAAAATTATAATTTTTCTTATTACTTTTTGAAATAAAAATGTTCATGGTAAATGTTAAATTATGATTACTTTGACAGCTCCCTTTTTCGATGGAATTTGAAAGTAACCCCAATAAAGAATAAATAATTACACAAAACTATTACTGACATATTTTTAATATTTTTTCATCAATCGGCAAGGATCCGCCCACTACGACTGATCACACGCTGACAATGACGTTCAATGCTGCCAACCGTAAAAAATAATCGGAAGAATAGGTACAATTTGAGTTTTATTACGAAACTAAGTTTTGATCAAAGTAGGCCCCAGGAATCAAAGTCACCCCATTCTACTATTGCAAAATCTGAAGAATAGACACAAATCGCACTACTTCTTCTTCTTCTTCTTAAAAAAAAACGTTGCCCCACACTAGGATTTCTCCTGTATCGTGGGTGCGTTAACAGACACAAATCTTCACACGCACAAACATCCAGCCCCGGAACAACCATCTGTAAGCCATACAAATATTTGTTCCGTGCGGGAATCGAACCCACGACCGCAGAAGCCGATCGCTCAGTCACTGCACCAAACGTGCACGTGTCGTGGCTACAAAAAAATGGTCTAGCTGTTGTGTCACTGTGTAGTCCACTATCTCGTACTAGGCCAGCGTGATGGACTATGACCACTATATGTCTATGGTCAAAGACTATGACCATATGATTTCTCATTCAGCAAAGAGCCCCGTGCCCAGCAGTGGGACAGTAACCTAGTTTAAGAACAATTGAAATATTCAAAAAATATTGATGCCGACCCTGACCGCTGTCTCACCACCTCCATAATAATTGTGTTAGGTATGTTATCGGCACACATAATTATTACTAAACTGACATGAAAATGCTCTTCATATCGCTAATTGACAACATTTCAAATTTTTTACATGCTTATGTTGGTATGTAAAATGTAATTAGATCCAAAAGGAGGACACCCGTATTTATTATTCTTCAAAAATTAGGTCGTTTTGATTAAAAAAATAATTAACATTGATAGCCTAGTGGTGTGACCGTCGGACTGCCAAGTCATAGGCCTCGAGTTCGAACCCACGACACGCACTACTGACTTTTTGGAGTCATATGCGTAGGTATACTATAATTATCACTTGCTTATAAACGGTGAAGGAAAACATCGTGAGGAAACCGGCATTCTTGAGAGATATTTCTCGACGGCATGTGAAGCTAAGTCAGAGGCCCATGGGCGGCATAAAATTTAACACCAGGTTAGACACTAACCATACGAAAAGAAGAAGATTAAAAATTAAATCATTCAAAAACGCTGCCAGTCTTCTGGGCACGCTTCCGGATGACGGTGATGAGGAGGAATATTTTGACGCCTAAGAGATATTTTTGAATAATTTCTATTTAATAATTTTGTATATAGGTAGTTAGTTTTGACTTTAGATTTGTATGTTTGTAGTTTAGTTTTATATTGTATATATTAGGTTAAAATGTAAATGATAATTGTGTAAATAAATTGTATTTTACTTCAAAAACTGAAGTTTAACGTCCAATATTTCCTGTACCACTGAGAAAAGGTACACACTTTCATTTTTTTTTATCGTATCAGTTAATATAATACGTATTAATCTATTTACAACACGCTCATAATAATACATTGAACAATACGATTTTTGCGATTAAAGAAAAGATAAAAAATATATTGATAAGATTTTATATAAATTAACAGATATATCGAAATATGATTAGTTTGGCAATTGTGTTGCGTCGGGACAATATGATCTCATAATGGCGAAATTAATTACATTAGTTTTTAGTCTTTTTGGACTATTTAGTGCGTGTGTGGGTCAATACGTGCAGCTTGGACAGTGTGATGCTAACGTACCATTAGTTGATGATTTCAATATCGATCAAGTAAGTGAAGTTTTATTAATTAGAACCGCTTAACATAGGAGGTACATTTTCTTTTTTTTATCGGTGGAAAATCGGAAGGCGAAGAGGTCTGCCGGTCTCTTACCGGCTAAAAACCAACGGTGTCCGTCTTCTGACCTAAGGCCGGGGTCACGGGATTCGCTATTGCATGCACCGCAACCCCGGCAGGAAGATAAGAGGTACCAGAGGCTTCCATAGTCACGCAGAGTGGAGCTAAGGCATCGATTTTTTTTATTAAAAATTAAGTCGTTAGTCATCTTTGTAGACTCACAGTCGATATTAATAACCGATGTCAATCCAGTCTCTGGTTTGATATAGATTTTTGACAGATGTTCAATAGAAGTAATGTCAAAAACTTACAATAATCCAGACGACATACATTAATACATTACATTAATGACGTGTTTCGGAAAAACCGGTAAAAAAAAAAACAGAAAATCTTATAAGCTGTAATCATTTTCATAGTAATCGTATTTCTGCTAAGAAAATCGTAGGACGGCAAATGCAGAGAGATGGGTGTACAAAATATTAGAAATAGCGAAGGTTATGGAAATACTATCAGCGCAGGACCGCGCACGCGCACTTGCATAAACTTCAAACGTGTACAAGTACGGCCGATTTATCTTGGCCACCTTGAACATAGGCTGTAAGAAATTTCACGCATGTATATTCAGGAAGAAAATAGATACGTAAAAACTGTTAATACATTTAGCTTATAAAATAGCCGATCCTAGAGTGATGTTAGTTTATGGTTAATTAAACGCCATTTTGTTTCTAAAAAATCTATTGCGTAACTTGCACGAAGTTCATAGCGGTCAAGATATTTCGGCCGTAGGTGTGCTTAGCTTGCTGCGGTAGGTGTGGACTCAGTCCACTGCTCAAACTAGACCTCCCCTAATCTTGGTCTTTCACCTTCCGCATCCAGTCGGCATAACGTATACATGTGATTCATTTCAAATGTATAGAAAAAACGCAAAGTATTGAGGCCTAAACTAAAACTACATAACTCAACTGTAGACTCGATCTGTTAATAGAGATTCTGCATTTTATTTTGAAATCACTAAGAACACTTTAAATTAAATATTAACAAAAAAATATAAAAAAATAATATTTATGATTGTGAATTTTCAGAAATTACGAAAGCATCTTTAATAAGTTTTAGAATAACAAAAAAGTTTAATTTAAGTAAAAAATACTTTACAAAAAGTTTAAAATCTTAGTGCATTCTTAAATAAATTAAATTGTAAGGCAGTTTCAAAACATTGTGCGCCCAATTTTTATTTTTTCATTAATAAGCTAATTCATGCAACTTTAATTTTAAAAGTTTTATGTTAAGATTTTAAAATGTAGGTAATGTAGATTACTAAAAAGTAAAAAATACTAACATTGTGTTGTCACCGAATTTCCAATATAAAAGTTAGACGAGAATAATAAGGAAAAAAATTGCTGGAATAAGAGAAGATTTTTTTTCGTATTATTCTTCTTTAATATCTTTGATAGATTCACTTTAAAATAATGTTCTACGTTTATAAAATCTTAAAATCTATACTTATAAAAAGAGAACCTGACTGACTGACTTATCTATCAACGCACAGCCTAAACGGCTGGGGTTAGAAACTTGAAATTTTGTGACGTAAACATCCACTAAGAAGTGATTTCTCGAAATTCAACCCCTAAGGGGGTGAAAAAAAATCACGCAAGCGAAGCTACGGGCAAAAGCTAGTATTAAATAAATTCTCATTAGTATTTTCTAGAACCAAATATTCCAACTTTTAGTAAGTACCTAAGTAGGTACTCGTAAGGTGGCATAATTATCATGGCCGTATCAACCACGTCATCATATCAGCGATTGTGTTGCTTTGACGGCAAAATAAAAGTGATTAATATCACTATTGAATTAGAGTCCTTGACACTCCCAAACAGCCTATCACCGAACCCGATAACTTATTTTGAGATATAGATTACGTATGATTAGGCTTTCACGTCATACACTAATCATGTTAAGAATAAGGTACGAGGTCTTGTTGCTAACAGATTACTCAGATCCCAATTTGTCCTTTCGGATTACTACTAAGTAACCCAGTTATTGAGGAGACCTGAAGGGTTTCCAGCCAATGGGAGTTAAAATACTTGACCTTAACTAACTACTCTTCGTCTTCGTTTCGTGTGGTTAGTGACTAACCTGGTGTCAGAGTTTATGCAGCCCACGGGCCTCTGACTTGGCTTCACATGCCGTCGAAAAATATCTCTCAGACATGCCGGTTTCCTCACGATGTTTACCTTCACCGTTTTTAAGCAAGTGATAATTATACAATACACACATGAATCCGAAAAGTCAGAAGTGCGTGCCTTGGGCTCGAACTCGAGACCCATGACTTGGCAGTCCAACGGTCACACCACTAGGCTATCACAGCTAAACACTAACTAAAAACTAAAAACGAACTGCTCTAACTTCATGACTACTGGCAACAATAGCTCTAAGGGCGATCCCCAATGGGACTGGTACCTCGGGCGTTGCTGGCGGAGGTGGGGCCATCATGAGGCCTGAATAATCGGAATGACTGAGGAGTCTGTCACGATTAGAGCTACCATTTCAAACTGGAGTAATGCCTGTCTATAGTTCCTTAAATGTCTGATTTTACAGAAAAATGCCTGTAGATCTCTCTCTCATGTCGGCAAAAGAATAGCTCATGCCGTGTCGTGAAAAGATTAGGCAATTAGCAAGGTTGGTAGCGGGGCTGGCTACACAGTGTGTTCCGTACGTACCAACTTAAGTATCGTCACTCATAGAGCCTTTTTGAATGCACCCTTATACCTATCTCAAAGTCATGCCGGCCGCACGCCTGTCTAAACCTCAAAATGGCTGTCAAACGCAGTTAATGCCTGTCATATGGTAACTCTAGTCACGACCGGCTCTGCAACGACGGTAGAGTGCGATGGAACGTGAATGGGCCTATCTAAGCTCTTTTTTTCTACTTGACTGCTTGTAGATGGTCTTGCGGACAGTTTCTACGTAACCGGGCAGTTATTGGTGAGACCTGAAGGGACCAATGGGGGCAAGAGTAAAATACTTAACCTAAGCTAACTTCTATTACTACTACTAACATCATGACTAACTACAATAGCACTAAGGGCGACCCCTAATGGGACTCGGACTTCGGCTGAGGGCGTTGCTTGCGAGAGGACTGGGAGGGAGACAGCTTGATGAGGGCTGAATTAACGGTGTTATCTCAACTCTAAGAGTCTCTTATCTTTTATACTGTGTGGTCTTCTTTAGTCCACGGGAGGACGGATTAAGTATGTGGGGGACGGATTAATTTATAATTCCCCTCTGTCGCCGGACAAACGAGTCGTAAGAGACGACGAATCAGGCATCATAATTGATAATAGCAATTGGTTCGCAATCTATTACAGGGACTTAATACAAGAGGTAAAACGTATGTGTACCAACTCCTGTTATAGGAGAACACCTCTGCTTACTCGTTCGGAGATTACAGGCGTGATTATATATGTATGTATGGTCTTCTGAAAGATAACGCCTTGTGGGCTAAAAACCACTTACAGCGATCAACAATCCTTTTGCTAAGCGTGTTGAAAACGGCAATACGGAATATTGCCAAAACCAATTAATCTACCTATATTACTAATCTATACTAATATTATAAAGAGGAAAGATTTGTATTTTTATATGTAACGAATTAACTTAAAAACTACTGGACCGATTTCAAAAATTCTTTTGCCGTTAGAAAGCTACATTATCACTGCGTAACATAGGCTACGAGCGGAGCCGTGAGGACACAGCTAGTCTATACTAATATTATAAAGAGGAAAGATCTGTTTTTTGTATGTAACGAATAAACTTAAAAACTACTGGACCGATTTCAAAAATTCTTTTGCCGTTAGAAAGCTACATTATCACTGCGCAACATAGGCTACGGGCGGAGCCGTGAGGACACAGCTAGTCTATACTAATATTATAAAGAGGAAAGATCTGTATTTTTGTATGTAACGAATAAACTTAAAAACTACTGGACCGATTTCAAATATTCTTTTGCCGTTAGAAAGCTACATTATCACTGCGTAACATAGGCTACGGGCGGAGCCGTGAGGACACAGCTAGTCTATACTAATATTATAAAGAGGAAAGATCTGTATTTTTGTATGTAACGAATAAACTTAAAAACTACTGGACCGATTTCAAAAATTCTTTTGCCCTTAGAAAGGTACATTATCACTGAGTAACATAGACTACGGGTGGAGCCGTGATGACACAGCTAGTCTATACTAATATTATAAAGAGAAAAGATCTGTATTTTTGTATGTAACGAATAAACTTAAAAACTACTAGTCCGATTTCAAAAATTATTTTACCGTTAGAAAGGTACATTATCACTGAGTAACATAGACTACGGGTGGAGCCGTGATGACACAGCTAGTCTATACTAATATTATAAAGAGAAAAGATCTGTATTTTTGTATGTAACGAATAAACTTAAAAACTACTGGTCCGATTTCAAAAAATATTTTGCCGTTAGAAAGCTACATTATCACTGAGTAACATAGGCTATATTCATTACTGGAATAAAACTTCTTACGCGGGCGGAGCCGTGAGGACACAGCTAGTAATGAATAATTCTTCGTACGTACTTAAGTATCGTCACACTTGGAGGCTCTATAAAAGCACCCCATCAGTTCTGATAACAATGTATTAATATTTACTTTTCAGTTATTTTTACTAAGAAGTATTAATAAAAATATGACGTCTTTTATTAATATTTACACTTACCCTATTTTTAAGTGTGCTTTTTGTATAGGTTTATTTTCGTAGATAGGTACATACTATATTTGACAGTTATTTCGTGCGTAAATTAAGTTGTCTAGTTTTTTTTAAACTTATTATATTTTAATGATAGTTATGAAAAATAGGTATATTCACGCATGGTTCATCAAATCCTCAACTCTTAACACATAAAGTCGTCAAAATTAAAGTCAATATCACCCATTTATGATAAATTTTTCTTACAGTTCCTAGGCACCTGGTATGAGTTCTCCCGAGCAGACAACCCAAACCAAAATGGAGACTGTGCAACATACGAATTCACAAGAAACGATAACATATTGAACGTGCGCCATTCTTCGGTGAACGCCAACTTCGCTGAAGTTGCAACTGGAACAGTCTCGCAAGTCGGTAGCACAGCTAGGCTTGCACTTACCATCTCATCGTTCCCGAATCGTAAGTACCATACAACATCTTTTCGTGTGGTTAGTGACTAACCTGGTGTCAGAGTTTATGCCGCCCGTGGGCCTCTGACTTGGCTACACATGCTGTCGAGAAACATCTCTCAGGCCTCCTCGTGATGTTTTCCTTCACCTTTTTTAAGCAAGTGATAATTGTACAATACGGACATGAATCCGAAAAGTCAGAGGCGCGTGCCTTGGGTTCGAACTCGAGACCACTTGGCAGTCCGACGGTCACGCCACTAGGGTATCACTGATACCACGTATTCTATGATGTGTTCTATAACCGTACACAAAATAGCAATTATTTTCAAGTATGTTTTTGTCGCATGGTTTTTTAATTTCATTTTTTCATATAAGTGATGGAAACTTTGTCAACTATGTCTGTTAAAGAAAATAAAGATAATTTTGGTTTTAACTTTGCATAGAGATCTTGTTAATGTGTAAAATCAATAAAACGTAAGAGTGGAACTCACTACCTGCGTCTGTGTTCCCGAACGCATTCAACCTGAATCTCTTCAAAGTTAGAGTTAACAGGCTTCTTCTGGGTGAGCTCACTCCATCGTAGACTTTGTCTCTGTCTCCTCTGACCTAGACTAGAGTCAAGAGCAAACCATTTCAATTAAAAAAAAACGTAAAATAAATCTTGTGACTAATTTATTGAAGGTACTTGATTGATATTTTGTGTATGGTAGTAGAACGCATCATAGAATACGTGGTAACAATAATTATTTTTAGGTCATTCCCACATTGTATAAAGTTTTTTTAATGGGGAAACCCTTATGTGTGTCTTCCGTTTGGGGAAGACGAATGGTTATGGTTATGGCGGACTCTTACCGACTTAAGCCACCACGGTGTTCCACGTTTGACGGGAGCATGGGATTTGCTATACGGGGTGTAAATAAAATCATGTAATTTCTTCATCCCTCGTGATGTATTGCTGACATAGATTAACAATGCACGGGATAAATTAGGATTCAGTAAATAAAAAATACGAGATGTAAACTTCTGTTCTTAACGTGAGGCATTTTAGCGTCCCGGGTGAAATTACCGAGCAGCGAGCGATATCCGCGCTCTTCGTTCGGGGCGCAAAAATGTCTCACGTTAACTAAATTCATGTTTATTTCTTGTAATTTTTTTTACATCACGATGTATGGTAGAATTACATGATTTCGTTCACAGCCTGTATAAGGTCGTACCATATTGCTTAATTATCCCACCACAGTATAACAATGACCACAACGCACGCCGAATAAAAATCGCGTGAATAAGACTCATTTACACGAAGAAAGTTTCTCATAGCGAGTCTCATGCTATCTCTGTTTTCATCGTAGAGATGGACAAAGACAGAACGAGTCTCGCTTCAATAAACTATCCTCGCGTAAATCAGCCATGATTTTCGAGCACGGTATAAAAATCGCATGATTCGCGGTGCGAGTAAACCGGATATACTGTTTACAAACTGAAGAAATCACTCTAATTGTTGCATTTTTTTTTCAGCCATCGACTTTTGGGTGCGTGCGACCGATTATACGTCGTTTGCTTTAACATTTTCCTGTGAAAACATTTCGACAACTCAAAGAAGGTGTAAGTTATACATTTTATCTATTTTGAAGTTAGCCAATCAAACATTACATCTCGAAATATTATGACAGTTTCTTTTTCCTTAATTTGAATTATCTAAATTCAAATATAAGTATAACTGCCTCATTGGTCTAGTGGTGGCAAGCGCGACTGCTGATCGTGAGGTCCTGGGTTCGATTCCCAGGTCGGGCAAAGTGTTATTGGGTTTTCCGAGTGGGATTCCTCAATAGCAGCCCTGAGTTTGGATTTGTGCCCGGTTGATGGCAATAGGCTCGCCCCCTATTACATGGGACTTAAAAAACATAACGGCGAAATGAGGGTGTTATTATACACCTCTGCCTAACCCTTCGGGGAATACAGGCTTGATGTTATGTTATGTTAAGTATAACTGTATGTAATGTAACTAAGTAGCAAAAAATTAGCACGTCTAAACAATTATAGCATGCTTAAAATATACTAGGAAGGCTTGCTATAAGCGAACTTGCTACCTAGTAACAAACAAGCATATTTATTTTTAATAACAAGCCTGCCCAAACCTTTAGACCACGAAACTTTTGTTAATACATGGCCCTACAGGTTTTATCTACAACTGTCAGCATCTAAACAGGGATACTTTACTAGGCAGTAAGCAACTGTGGAACTAATGGCGCCACTTTCGATTGTACCTATGCCATCTTATTGGTTGCAATGTGTTTGACATTATTGCTAATATGAATATGATGGTTCTGATTGGTTCAAATAACTAAGTATGGAGGTGCTGCCATCTGCTATCGTTTTCCGTTGCCTTCCCCATTACATTTTGCCGTGAAGTCAGCCGCAAACAAACATGCGACTTGTAACCAACTTCACATACAAATAACTTAGTAACTAATCACTTCGGAATTGTACTTGTACGATAGTTCTACATCTAATTCTGATCTTTTATTTACAGTACACTTATGGGTGCTCGCAAGGGAAGGAGCCGCCATCACCGAGATGACTTTAGCACTAATAAACACAGCAATCAGCAATACCTTTGGCATCGACGGGAATACCCTTAGATCCGTAGATCATAGTGAAGAGAGCTGCTATATTCTACCTGTTATTGAACCCGGCCAACCTATTCTTTTACCTGGACAATGTGACCCAAATCTTCCCGTAGTTCAAAACTTTAACGTGGAAAGAGTAAGTATTGGTAATATAATAATGATTCAGCGGTTATTGTGCCACTAGTCGTTACGGCCAATGGTCTGATAAATAGCTAAGAGCCATGACCAACATCTGAAGATGTTGGGGGCTGGATCAAGGGCCTGATACAGAAAGCGGTACTCCTAGACGCGACGCGTATTGTTAAGAAGTTCCCCTCTCTGTGGCCCTGACCACCGGTAGCTTGGACCCTGTTCCCGATGCCGGTGGACTAATATTTTTTATATTCATTATTATTACATGTTAAAAATCTTTCCCACGTCATGACATCCTTATTAAATAATTTTCATATAATTGGACTTCGGCTTAATCTTGCACCGAATGAATAAATTCTTATCCTCAGTATCGCCAAAAAAATGGTCTGATTTGGTTCCGACGTTACTTCTCAAGCAATCAGTTACCTAGGAAAGGCGGGAGCCAGCTAGCTTAGTGACTTGTATTATAAGTGCTGAACACAACCTTCTTACATAATACACTCAGGTGCAATGAATCCGGGTCACAACATAAACAAAATAATGTTAAAATGTTAAACAATGTTTTCTGTCATATTAAGGTTTATGTTGGTGACCCGGACTCATTGGTCCCAAGTATATATATTTGAAACCAATTCTCTTCTCTAATCTTTTGTTTAAAACTCAGTTTGTAGGGCTATGGCACCAAGTTGCGAGCTACGAAACTGCCAATTCCGACGGTACCTGCGTCAGAGCGGAATACACTCTAGGTACTGGAGTAGTGAATGTCCTGAACAGCCAAATTATCAACGGGAATCTCCTCTCGATTGACGGGTATGCGTCAGTCAGCAGTACTGACGGTAGTGCGAAGTTATCTGTGGTACTGAATATACCAGGAGCTGGTAAGAATTTTACTTTTTTAATGATGTTATGTGGCAGAGAAAATTACTAGTTTTACTGCTACTCAGTCAGATTTAAGTCATGTATTTAGTTGTCAACAACGTTTCAAAAACAAGTTACCAGCTGTTTCTGAAACATTACAAACTTATTTTTTTTTCTTGAAACAAAGTTTCGGATCTTTTGCCATCAAAATTGTCAGTGGTTTCGTCACAGTATAAAGAGTCCTTACTTTGTGGTGGTGTTTACCACAACATCTAGCAATGTTTCAGTAACACAGATGCTTGTTTCTCCAACAGAATTTATAAATGAATGTTTACTAGTAAATACGTGGTTATACAGTTTGTCTGTAAACATACAAATTGTATCCAAGTTTTATTATTTATTGTGCCAGGCCCTACCCACGCTGATATCTATAAATATGTTGTATCATAAAATTTGACTGTGCATATCACTCCTAATAAAGTCATAAATTTACTATTATTTTGTAATTAAATTACATAATCTACCATTCACAAAAATTATTATCGTTCTTTATCGAAAATAACGAGAAAATGTTGCTTGATAATCGTTTCCGGGCGGATTATTACCGTCTTAAAATAAAAGGATTAAAACTACGTTTTTTTATGTATTTAGATTTTGATAAAAATGTTTCCAAGCCACACCTATCACTGGATCATTACAAATTCAGAACTACACTCGGGAGCAATGAATCTGGTTCACCAACATAAAACTTAATATCTCGGAAAACATTGTTTAACATTTTAACATTGTTTTGTTTATGTTGGTGAGCCGGATTCATTGCTCCCGAGTGTAGTTAAACTTATAATTAGTTATCGAGTTCCTATTGAACCAAATGATTATTAAGTTTTCATTTTCTAGAAAAAGGAAGTATTTTAATAAGTATACATATTGAAACTAGTACTTATAATCGATTTTGTTTACCAAAGAAACTAACTCGAACGGCCTCGTTGATCTAGTGGTGGCAAGCGCGACTGCTGATCGTGAGGACCTGGGTTCGATCCCCAGATCGGGCAAAGTGTTATTGAGTAGCAGCCCGGAGTTTGGATTTATGCCTGGTTGATGGCAATAGGCTCACCCCCTATTACATGGGACTTAAACATAACGCCAAAATGAGGGTGTTACTATACACCTCTGCCCAACCTGTCGGGGAATACAGGCGTGATGTTATGTTAAAGTAACTATATATTAACATATTTTTTTATCTTTTATAGCTCAAGCAGCACAGGACTTATGGATCCTTGCCAGTGATTACGACTCATACGCAATTTCGTATTCTTGTGTGAATGTCTCTTCTACCCAAAAGCGAGGTAGGCCTTTTCAAAATGATTTTTAATATTCGAAGTGAAAATGATTTTTATATCAGAGGCACAGTCTAGCCATTCCATACAGTCGTCCATCGCGGTGACGTCATCTCCCGAACTGCCTTAAAAGCCGTCACGTCATCTCTCGAACTGCTTTCAAAACCGTCACTTCATCTCCCGAAGTGCCTTCAAAATCATCACGTCATCTCTCGAATTGCCTTCAAAACCGTCACGTCATCTCCTGAAGTGCCTTCAAAATCATCACGTCATCTCCCGAACTGTCTTCAAAACCGTCACTTCATCTCCCGAACTGCCTTCAAAACTGTCACGTCATCTCTCGAATTGCCTTCAAAACCGTCACGTCATCTCCCGAAGTGCCTTCAAAATCATCACGTCATCTCCCGAACTGTCTTCAAAACCGTCACTTCATCTCCCGAACTACCTTTAAAAACTGTCAATATCAAACTCTCTATGAACCACTGCATGTAGTAGGTTAGTTGCACTGTGGCAGAGGTCTAATCATAATTTCCCTGCAGTTTTCAGCTGGATTCTCAGCAAGACACGGGTGTTGCCGGCAAGCTCCCAAGCATTAGTCGACCAAGCAGTGAACTCTTACATAGATCTGAACTACAATTATTATACGCAAACGGACCAGTCCGATGCAGGTTGCTTCTTCCTTCCCGAACATGTGCCTAACCAGCCGGTAGTATTCCGAGGACAATGCGAATCAGTTAACGTCCAGGCTATGAGCAATTTTGATGCTACCAGGGTAAGTTTTCACCACTACACCTAGATGATAAAAACTTTAAAAAATAACATAATCAGAAAATTACTTTCCCACTGCCGGGCATGAGCCTCTTCTCAGAATGAGAAGGGGCCTTGACCTTAATCCACCACGCTGACCTGGTGCGGGTTGGCAGACTACACACACCATCGAGAAATTTTTCGAGCCCGCTCAGGCGTGCCTCACGATGTTTTCTTTCACCGTTAGCGCACGTGATAATCAAATTAAGATCCGCACAAGAATTCGAAAAATCAGAGATGCGGGTCGGGTTTGAATTCAAATACTTCGGCATGGAAAACATGGATTTCAACCCCTAGGCTAACACTTGTCAGTGTTTACAATAATAACTTTAAATGAAGTATGAATACTTGGCACACGAGGTTGTCGACATGTGGGAGGTGGACTCAGCTATTGTTGTGCCGATAATTGTAACGGCCAAGCATCTGATAAGGCTCTCGTTGGCCAGCTGGATCAGGGGTCTGATACAGAAAGCGGTACTTCTGGCCACAGCGCGTATTGTTAGGAGGTTCCTCTCTCTGAGGCTCTGATCACCGGTGGCTTGGACCTTGTTCCCAATGCCGGTGGGCTACTATTTTTTTATATGTTTTTAATTTTTTTATAGATATAACGAAGTAACTTTAAAACTAATATCATTTATAACATGCTATTTTTCTAGTACATGGGGCTCTGGCACAATATTGAATTGTACCCCGCACCATTCCAAGGCAGTAGTACCTGCAGCAATGCATTCTACGAGTTAGTCGATGGCAGAGTCAACGTGCTTAACTCTCAAGTCGTCAATCAGAGATTGGCCACTGTCAATGCAGTGGCAGATCCCGTATCTACTGATGGATCTGCAGAACTTGTTGTAACATTCCCCGTTGCTGGAACAAATTGTAAGTTTTACATTTCAACAATATTTTGGATGACTTTAAATGCACTTCTTCTTCTTTTCGTGTGGTTAGTGACTAACCTAGTGTTAGTGTTTATGCCGCCCATGGGCCTCTGATTTGGCTTCACATGCCGTCGAGAAATATCTCTCAGGCATGCCGGTTTCCTCAGGATGTTTTCCTTCACCATTTTTAAGCAATACAAGTGTATAGCGTGGCAACCCACGGTTAGTAACAATAGCGCCCGCTAGAGCGAGTGGCGGGCGGGAAGACAGAGTCTTGTGACGCGGCGCGCGCGGTGTCACAACTCCCGCGCGATCATGGGTATTATTCATACCTACCGCCGTGTTATAATGTGTGTCATCATTCCTTTGGAGTAATAAACGTGTAAGGAGACAGAACTGTAGTTATTTCTTTCCGAAACAAGGTCCAATAGCACCTACCAACGCTATAAGTGGCTGCCCAACGTGTGTAGGTTATTTAACTTCAGTGAAAAGTTTTCGTGTGCCGTTACGATCACTACAAGTCACTATTGGGGACTGTCGTCGAACCCAGTGTTGTGTTTTATCGGTATTCAAGATTATAGCGTGTGTCTATCGTGTCGAAAATGCCGAGAACACGGTCGGAAGAAATCTCGAATAATGATGGCGGCGGCGCCGCCGCCATGAATATTACGATGTCTCAAGAAACTCTTACAAGTTTTATAACTACTATCCAGCAAACCCAAAATGAGTTCTGCCAGCAATTAATACGCGAGGTGCGATCATCGACGCCGCAAGGTAACGTCTCCGAGGTCCAATCATCGGGCTTCACATTTGGCGCGAACGGAAATTTCGCGAAATGTACGACACGTTATGGCGGACGCACGGACGAGTCGTTGGAAAACTTTATCGACGCGATAGTTACCTACAAGGATTGCGTCAGTATTACCGACGAGAATGCTCTCCGTGGTTTTTCGATGTTGCTGGAGGGGCCTGCTGCTGTGTGGTGGCAAGGAGTCAAAAGGTCGACTAGCACGTGGTCAGAGGCACTTACACGAATAAAAAGCGCCTTCGGTGAGCACGACCCACCACATCGACTTTACAGAAGGTTATTCACCCTTAATCAGGAGGAAGAGCACACGGACTTATTTATCGCCAAAGTACGAGCTCTGTTGGCAAAATTACCGAAAGAAGACTTATCGGAAAAAGTACAACTCGACATGGCGTTCGGCCTCCTCAGTCCGCGCATAAGAAAACGAGTAAGTAGAGAAAGCGTAAATAATTTCGATGAGCTACTTCACAAGTGTCGCGTAATAGAAGATTCCCTAAAAGAAACCGGCAAGGGACAGGCAAACAGCACGCCTCAAGCGAAGTCACAGGCCCAAACAAGTAAGCGCGCAGCGTCGTCGTCGTCGTCGCGGGATGTACCTACGGATACGGCCGCGCCGAGCGGCGCTGGAGCCGCCGCGGCCGCCGAGTCCGCCGAGATTGCTGCCGCCACCAAGGGGAAGAAGCAATTTTGTTCATATTGCAAGCGACTAGGTCACGTTAAGGATATGTGTGAGAAGCTTAAGCGTAATAGTGATAATAATAGCAATAATAGTGAAGTAAAATCTAAAAGTGAAATAAAGTGTTACGGTTGCGGTGCCGCGAACGTTATCAAATCAAAGTGTAAAAACTGTTCGTCGGGTCAACAATCGTTTTATTCCGTCGACTACACGTCGCACGACGGGGCGTTGAGTACGTCTGCTAACAGTTGTGGCATAGCGGCCGCGTCGCCGCGCGATCCCTGCGCGCAGGCCGCGCGCTCGCGTAGGTATCGGCGCGGCCCGGCTGTCTCGGCCGCCGCCGCTGCTGCCGCGCAGCCTCCAGTTAACCCGTCAATGCAAGTGTCGGTGCGAGGTAACCCTACGCGTGCCGTAGGTGATTTATGTAACTGTTTTGTTAACGATAAAATTATTTGTAATGTTAACACGTGTGCATCCAGTTCCAATGATTACAATTGTTTATGCAATAGTTGTGAGTATGTCGATAAAATTAACGATAATGCACCTTTTCGTCGCCCTGTGTTAAATATAAGCATTCTAGGGAATTGTGGCATTGCGCTCGTAGATTCGGCAGCTAAAAGCTGTATTGCCGGTCACACGCTCTACGCTCTCCTACTAAGGTTAGGACACCCATTATCGCCGTCAACACAAATTGTTAGGTTGGCGGATGGTGTAAGTAGGGAGATGAATGTATTAAGCACGGAGGTACAGGTGACGCTCCAACATAAAACGAGAGTCGTAAAATTCTTAATTTTTCCGGAATCTGACAGTAACGAAAGTTTACTAGGCATAGATTTTCTTACTATATTCAACCTTGTATTTAATTTTGGTGATAGCAGTTGGCACTTTGCCGAAAATAGTAAGCAAAAATTTGAGATGCAGTTTGAGAAAGTGTCACCTGTGTCTTCGTGTGCTACTGTGGAGGTGCTCCGGGATGACGAGGCGACTTCGCTTAATGACAAACAACGTGAGGTTCTTGCCCATCTCCTTGTAGAACACGAGGATATCTTTGAGTCAGGGGGAGTCGCGACCCCTTTCGCCGAGCACATCATTGATACCGGCGACCACCCCCCCGTTGCTGTTCCACCGTATAGGTTGACGCCTGCTAAGAAAGAAGTCATGCGAGCAGAGCTCGATAAAATGTTAGCAGACGACATAGTTGAGGAGTGTGAGTCCGCGTGGGGTTCTCCAGCACTTCTAGTTCCCAAGGCAAATGGTAAGGTGCGTTTTTGTGTCGATTATAGGAAGCTCAATGCGGTAACAAAAACCGACGTCTACCCGATGCCGTTGATAGACGAGCTTGTCCAGTCGACTAAAAAGAATTGTTTTATGAGTACAATTGATATGCGCAGTGGATTCTGGCAAGTTTCCGTACGCGAGCAGGACAGGGATAAAACAGCGTTTTTGACGCCGTTTGGTTCTTATCGTTTTAAGCGCATGCCATTTGGCTTGAAAAACGCGCCGTCAACGTTTCAGCGTCTGATAGATAGACTTCGTACAGGCGCCTCGTTGAAGGATGTGACCCTGCTGGCATATCAAGACGATCTTCTGGTAATATCTGAAGGTAGCTTTGAGAAGCATACTTCGGATCTGCGTACTGTATTCGAAAGGTTACGCTTGTTCAAGTTACGCGCGAACAGAGAAAAGTGTGTCTTTGCACGAGACAAGGTAAAGTACCTCGGTCATGTCATTACACAGGATGGTGTATCGCCTGATGACGACAAGGTCCGTGCAGTCTTAGACATGAAGGCACCTTCTTCGTTACGTCATTTAAGAACCTTTCTCCAGACGTGTTCGTGGTTCAGAAAATCTATTCCAAGTTTTTCTGCAGTCGCTGAGCCGTTAACACACCTACTCAAGAAGAATCAACCTTGGTCTTGGGATTCTGATCAGGCTCGTGCATTCCAGGAGTTAAAGACACGTCTGTCGTCGGCACCGATTCTCATCCAAGCGGATTATAGTAAGCCGTTTGTCTTACGGACGGATGCTAGCAATTATGCCATAGGTGCGGTATTGTTACAGGGCGAAGGTAAGGAAGAGCGCCCTATAGAATACGCTAGCCGTCTCCTCATTCCAGCAGAAAGAAATTACAGCACTACAGAACGTGAGGCTCTGGCTGTCGTATGGGCAGTCGAACGTCTCAGGGGCTACATCGAAGGTCACGAGGTCGTTATAGGTAGCGATCATCAGCCGTTAAAGTGGCTTCTTACCCTGAAATCACCATCGGGTAGGCTCGTTCGATGGGCCCTAAAGCTGCAGTGCTTTAACATCAACTTTCAGTACACGCCTGGAAAGGCTAATGTCATTGCGGATACACTTAGTCGTCCAACCTGTAAAGAAGAAGAAAAGGATCAGTGTGGAGTTTGCTCCGTCGTCGTAGACTTACCTGCTAGGAGTCCTGCCGATCTCCGACGCGCGCAGCTCGATGACCTGGAACTAAAGAAAATCGTGAGTGATCTAGAGGATACATCTGATGCAGAGTCTATAGGTGTTAAGCGATGGTCTGAAAAAGGCTATTTTCTGCAGCAAGGCGTTTTGTATAGGTACAATCCTGATGTAGACAGTGAAGAGCCACAACTGGTTGTTCCGGATCTTCTACGCCTTGAAATTTTAAAAGAATGTCATGACTCCGACATAGCTGGTCATCATGGAGTTGATAGAACATACAATCGAGTTGCCCAAAGTTTTTATTTCCCGGGTATGCGTAGGGCCATAACTGATTATGTCAAGACCTGCGCAACCTGTCAACGTTATAAGTCTTCAAACACGAAACCGTCCGGTCTCTTACAGACTCCTGTCTTGAACCAAAGGGGAGAAGTGTTGGCCATAGACCTGTTCGGTCCTCTTCCTACAGGAGACAAGGGAGAACGGTGGATATTGTTGGTAGAAGACACCGCGACTCGTTGGACTGAGCTCTACGCTTTGAAGGACGCTACTTCAGAGGCATGCGCTCGTACGTTGATTGAGGAATATTTTCTTCGTTATGGACTTCCTCGACGCATTGTGTCAGACAATGGCGTTCAATTTGTTTCCGCTGTTATGCAGCAATGTATGTTTGTTTTAGGTATAAGTCAAGAGCTGTTACCCTTGTACCATCCCTCAGCTAATCCAGCTGAGCGTAAAAATAGGGATTTAAAGTTTCAGTTGTCACGTTTAGTTGATGCAAATCATTCATCCTGGCCGCAGCACCTTCCGGCAATAAGGTTTGCCATGAATTCGGCGGTTTGTCAGACTACCGGTGTCTCTCCAGCTTATCTCACGTTCGCTAGGGAGCTTCGTTCACCACTCGACGTGCAACATGACATTAGGTCGATTCTTAATAAAGACAATTTTGTCCCTCAAATCACTCCCTATTTAAAAGGTTTTGTTAACTCTTTTATTGCCGTAAGAGAAAGAGTTGAAGCACAGCAGGATCGACGCAAGGAATGTGCTGACAAATCTAAAAAGCCTGCTGAAGTCTTTGACATCGGAGATCAAGTTCTTTTAAAATCCCATGTTCTTAGCAATGCAGCAAAGAATATTTCAGCTAAGTTTATTCCCAAAAGAGATGGTCCTTATGTGATTACGAAAAGAGCAAGTCCTACAGCTTACTTTATTGCAAATTTAGATAGCCCTGAGAGTGTTTTAGGTAAGTTTCATGTGTCGGAACTTACGCGATTTTATAATCGAGATAGTTCGCCTCCTCGTCCCGTAGTCCCTAAACGTCAGAGAGGACGCCCTCGAAAGCACGTTTGTCCTGTATGTAGTGTTTCTTATGTGCGAGTTCGTGAGCGGGGACGTTCTCAGGAACTCGAGGGGGAGTGTATAGCGTGGCAACCCACGGTTAGTAACAATAGCGCCCGCTAGAGCGAGTGGCGGGCGGGAAGACAGAGTCTTGTGACGCGGCGCGCGCGGTGTCACAACTCCCGCGCGATCATGGGTATTATTCATACCTACCGCCGTGTTATAATGTGTGTCATCATTCCTTTGGAGTAATAAACGTGTAAGGAGACAGAACTGTAGTTATTTCTTTCCGAAACAAGGTCCAATAGCACCTACCAACGCTATAAGTGATAATTATGCAATACGCACAATTAATTTGAAAAGTCAGAGGTGCGTGCCTTGGGTACGAATTCAAGACCAAGTCGAGTCACTTCTTGGCAGTCCGACGGTCACACTGCTATTAAATACACTCAAAATTCTTTATTGACATGTTTTGTTTTTCAGTGACTGTATCAAGTGACTACTGGGTATTGGACACCGACTACACTAATTACGCCCTTGTATACACCTGTTCCAACATGAATGCCGATGAAATGCAAGGTACCGTTTATATTCCAACTAACAAGAATTTAAGACTGGGTTTTAAAGAAATTAATACCTGTGAGACAAATGCCGTTGTTTACGTGCTGTCACGGTCACTTTAAGGCGAAGTGGCAATGACAGCACGAGAATTAATTCCAACTCAAAATGTAGTAGCGTTTGAGTATTTGGCCATTACTCTTACTAGCCGTTCACTTCGAGATGTCCGCGACCTTCCACCGCGCTTCCCCACACCACGCCCCAAGCCAGACCCGCTTAGTATGGATGGAGCCATCTCGAAGTGAACGGCTAGTATATTAGTATTTTCAAAATAAAGCTTTTCTACTTATTGTGAGAGATCGTTGGGTGTTACCAGGATTCACCTACTGGCTGAATGTACTTTATTTATTTATTTTTTACAGTGGTTAGTTGGAAACTAAGCAGAACAAAACAGCTGACGCCTGCCTCAGTGACCGCAATCAACAACGCTATAAATGCCGTATCAGTGCTCGATCAGCGCTACTTTGAAGTCATGGACCAGTCAGTTGAAGGCTGTTTCTACTTCCCCGAGGCCCAACCTGGTGTTCCCGTTGTGTTCCCTGGACAATGTGATGAGAACGTCCCTGTTTTACAGAACTTCAACTTTGCTCAGGTAAAATGCTTTTTCAAAATCATGTTTGTCTAGCGTATATTTTTTCGACAGCTCGAAAGCGGACCTAAGCTAGATAATAAGCCTGAGCATGATAATATTAAAGTGATTATCTCACTGATAAGCACAGACCTCTTCTTGGAATAAGAAGGTGTTATAAGCTTTATTCCACCACGCTGGTGGGTTGGCGAAATACACACACAATCGAGATTTTTTTTGTTATGCATTTTTCCTCACGATGTTTTCCTTTGCCATTAACGCAAATGACAATCAAATTGTCATCGACTCCTGAATTCGATAAGTCAGAGGTGCTTGCCAAAATCAAGCTCAGACCCTCCTGCAATGAAGTCACGCTTTCAACAGCAGGCTATAACTGCTTAAAGTGTGTCCTATATTACATTTAACGAATTGTTTGAGCAAAAGGAGATCGGAGAGGGGTGGTATAAGTGACGTCGGATAGTGACACTTATTTTATTTAAAGCTCATTATAAAGGGATACTTGTTTTGTAATGTTGCTAAAAAATCCTGGAGAAACAAGTTATTGGCTAAAGTGATATAATCTATACTAATATCATAAAGCTGAAGAGTTTGTTTGTTTGTTTGTTTGAACGCGCTAATCTCAGGAACTACTGGTTGGAATTGAAAAAATCTTTTTGTGTTGGATAGTCCATTTATCGAGAACGGTTATAGGCTATAATAACATCACGCTACGACCAATTTTTTATAATATAATATTGTTCATTTGCACGCGGCTGAGTCAGAGCAGTGCAAACACGTGGTATTTCTGTGACGCTCCAGATGCATCACGATAAAAGCAAGGTGCTAAAGGGGACTGAGGGGCCCAAGGGAGAAGCACGCATAACCAGTGTGAACTTCGCTTCTTCTGAAGAAGTGAAGTTCGTGCTGGTTATACGCGTATTTTTCAATCACTTGGACCAAGGCCCATACAAAAATATCCGATCTCCTTTGCACAGTACTGTTACCCTCAGGAATACAGTCGCGGCGATTATAAAACGTTGTTTATTTATTTTCAGTTCGAAGGCACGTGGTACGAAATTCAAGCATACCCTAAAGCAGAGCAGTCCGGACAGTGCATCAACCATCAGTACACATTCGTCAGCGCCACACAACTCAACCTCGTGTCATCTTCGGTGACTGACCAGTTCCTAGGCCTAACTAACTCAGTTTTAAGACCCAGTGGTACTGACAACAGCGGAAGACTAACTATTACCATAACTAATCCTGATGGCACACGTATGTTTGCATTTCTTTTTCTTTCAATAAACGAAAGGCCGGCTAAACACCTGTAAGTTTATCTCACGGAAGTCCCTTACGTAATTTAGCAAATGTAAACTATCTTGTTAGTAGCTTATCGACAAATTTGTAAAGTCGAATTAATTCTCATAAGTCACTTACCAAAAATTTTACGGAAGCAACTTACAAGTGTATTGGCGGCCTAAGGTAACGTTTCTGCGAAGTCCAATATTGTGTAGGGAGTACTCTCCTTATTTTGTACTTCCTCGTCTCGAGTTCTGGCTTTCTTTAACAAATAGAACTGAAAGATGACATTGTCAATCACATAACGATTAATGGCCGATTCCTGTAATTAACGGAGAGTTTTTGGTTAAAATTGAAACTCTTGTATCTTTACCAATAATGAAGCAAAGACCCATAGATTTTCATAGTAGACCCTTCCATTTGAAAAAATGCTACGATTAGTAAGCAAAACGATTTGTTATTTTTATAGGAACTGGGCATAAATGATGCATTTATTATAATCATTTGCGTGACACGACTACAGAATGAGCAGTTATTTAAAAAATTGGATTATAAAATAAAAAAACCGTAATAATTACGATTTAGATAATCTTCTGCTACTTCTGATACTATCGCAAAAAAATACAATGACAATAATAATTTATTCTTCAATTGTAATTTCAGTTATCAATATACCATTCTGGATCCTAAACACGGACTACACGGATTACGCAGTAGCATACGCTTGCTCCAACATCGGCACAGATTTTAGAGGAGGTAACCATATTTTACTGTTTTTATTTATTTTTATTCTTGACCAAGGCGCGTTTGACCCTAGTCTCACCTGATGGTAAGCACAGACAGGGTCTAAGATGGAGCACACAAATCCAAGGAATAGAGATTTAAAGATAGATTACCCTATTGCCCTCTGGCTCTCACATACACACGACGGAACGAAGTAAACTGCTTGGCGCCGGACTTTAATGTGAGGGTGGTAGCTAGCCAGCCGGACCGTAAAGATTCTACTACCAAGCGAAATAGTGATGTAAATGACAATATATCACACACAAATAACATATTTATGATTTTCCAGTTTGGAGTTGGAAACTTAGCAGAACGCAACAGCTGTCTGCAGCTGCTAACACAGCTATCAACACTGTTATTGCAAACAATGTTGTATTGGACAACGCGTACTACGAGAACATTGACCAATCTGAACGAGCTTGTTTCTACTTGCCTGACCTTTCACCTGGTGACGCTATCACTATACCTGGACAATGTGACACTAGCATTACAGGCGTACCCAACTTCAACCTTGCAAGAGTAAGTGTTTTAACTACAATATAGCATAATTAGCCCATACGGTTCCACTCTGGACATGGACCTAGTACGAGGAGAGTTTAGGCCTTAGTGTACCACGCTGGCCTGGTGCGATTTGGTGGACTACTAACACCATCGAGAACCTTTTGGAGCGCTATCAAATCTGTAAGTTTCCTAACGATGTTTTCCTTCACCATTAACGCAATTGAATTAAATTCTGATCCACACATGAATCCGAAAATTTAGAGGTGCGAGGCGGAATCGAACTCTGAAGGGGTCTTGTATGGAAGGCAATCGTTCAACCGCTAGGGTATCACTGCTATAACCAGAATAATACTAACTAAATTTTCACTATTTGAAAAGAACGAAATAATTCAACCAACAATACATTTTCCTCGTGGTGAATCATAACTAGCCTTAAAAGAAAATGATTCCCTATTCGCAAATTCAACAATAACCATTTTACAGTTCGCTGGACGTTGGCGTTTGATTGAGAGCTATGCATCCGACTTCCAAGTGGGCACATGCAATGTAGCTGAATACACCCAGGAAGCCGGTAACGTCTTGGGAGTTACCAATTCACAGGTTGTGGGACAAACCTTGGCAACTATATCTGGAACTGCCACTGTTATGACTGCTGATGGAACCGGAAAGCTCCTTTTCTATTTCCCTAGTAGTAAGTTCATACAATGCATTCTTTTTTTATGATTTTATTCTTCTTAAGTTCATCGGACTTCACTAACACATTTCTTTATTGTAATAGTGTATTCCAAATTCAAACCATTTTTATCCCGAAGATAGCATTATTCTGATAAGTAATTATCTTTTTTTCTCAGGAAATGAATACTTCGAGTATACCATTCTCGACACAGATTATGATTCGTATGCACTCGGTTACGGTTGCGTCAATCTGAACAGCAATCAGAGGAGAGGTAAATATTCATTCATAATAATAGTGATTTATTGAACACTGCCACCGAACTCATAGACGCTTTTAGCTAATATAATCTGTGATTTATTCATTTTTAACATTTCGAACTCGCTTCAGTGCTCCAGCAGGACACTGAATAAAGCATCTAATCTACGCTTTACAAGGTATTTTAATCTGGCTTAAAGATTTTACCAATTTCTTAGCAAAGTTCTTTTGCATAGGCTGTCAAAGAATTGTTTGAGATGACATTGCGATTACAACTGACATCCAATATTTTATTTTCGTCACGGATGTTACATCGGGTGCATTTTTCGTTTAATTATTTTGTATGAACCCTAACAAACTTCTTCAAATAATTTATTGAATATTATGTTTTTACTTAGTTTACAGTTGGAAATTGAGTCGTGGAAATACTCTGAGCCAAGTTGCTATCAACAACATTAATCAAATCGTTAACAACATTGAGGTCTTAAATAACCGTTTCTACTACACCGTGGACCGCACTGAAACTGGATGTTTCTACTACCCTGAACCTGACACTAGTTCTATTGTCAGATTCCGTGGTACATGTAACCAAAACATCCCTGTCGTGACCAACTTCCAAGCTGACAGGGTAGGTGCACCAACTAATTTTTAATTCAAAATTGGGTACTGAATTAAATTCAAGGGTCGAAATATTAATAAACTTGTTCTTTTACAGTATTTAGGCTTATGGCACGATATCGAATCATACCCAGGAAACTTCCAAGATGGTACTTGTAACAATGCCTACTACAGTCCTGGCAACGACGTGGATGTGATTAATACACAAGTCATCAACCAGTCTCTTCGGTCTATTAGTGGTAGTGCGTCGCTGGTACCAAGCACGGATGGAAGTGCAAAACTCAGAGTGACCTTTAATGTAGGAGGTGTTGATGGTGAGAAAGACATTGAAATAATGACTGGCAATGTTAACTGCATTTAGTACATATATCAGATAAATATGTTCTAATAGAATTGTTTACCTTATATGACACTCTCTAAAAATGTAATACTTTAATTTCAGTTACGACCGACTATTGGGTACTGGCTACCGATTACGAAACATACTCATTGGTGTATTCATGTCGAACCATTGATGATGAGTATGTGCAAGGTACGTAATATTGTATTCAAATCAGCTAATCATATTATTTTTTACAAACAAGTGATTAATCAACCCACAATCCACAGTTTCGAGCTGGAAACTTAGCAGAACGAAAGCGTTACCGGCTGCGGCTGCCACTGCTATTAATAACGTCATGAATACCATTCCGGTTTTGGACCAGAGATACTTCTTAGCCCGTGATCAAACCCCCGAAGGCTGTTTCTACTTCCCTGAGCCCCGTCCTGGAGTACAAGTTGTGTTCCCTGGCCAGTGTGATAATACTATTGCGGCTGTCCCTAACTTCAACATGGAACAGGTAGGATGAATCAAATTTTTACGTACCCTCTACCTATCTTTTCTTAATCTTCTCTGATGTAAATTAAGACTAGTTGCTAAACAATTGTAACTGATGTTGTTTACAGTTCCAAGGTACTTGGCACGAAATCCAAGCATATCCTAAGGATGATCAACCTGGACAGTGTATCAACCACGAATTCACAGCTAGTGGTGCCAACACCCTCGGCTTAGTATCGTCTAACGTATTCGACCAAGCACTTGGTGTAACAACCGGGACAGTCAGATTTAGCTCTATTGACAGTAGTGCAAGGTTGGTTATTACCATCATAGCCCCGAACGGCACAGGTATGTTTTGTTTATTTAACAATGTTTAACGTTTTTAGTTATATGCATGTAATTAATCAAATATTTCATTTTTACAGCTATTGAAATCCCGTATTGGGTTCTGAGCACTGACTACAATAACTACGCGTTAGCTTACAGCTGCGTCAACATCAATAGCGATTATAGAGGAAGTAAGTAGCTGATTCGCTTCCAATTGTAATTAAATATTTACGCCTAAATTATATCATTACTTATTTACAATTTGATTTTAGTCTTTAGTTGGAAGCTTAGCAGAACACAACAGCTGTCCGTGGCATCCAACACTGCTATTAACAACGCCATAGCGAACGTCAATGTACTGAGCAACGATTACTTCGAGAACATTGACCAATCAGATCAAGCTTGCTTCTACTTGCCTGACCTTGCACCCGGTGAAGCAGTTGTACTTCCTGGACAGTGCAGCACTACCATTACAGGAGTTCCCAACTTTAACCTTGCAAGGGTAAGATATTTTTATTTTCATAATATTACGCATTGAGCTTAGGCGAAACGAAAAAAGTTTAAGTAAAGACAAAACCTTTCATGGTGCTCTTACATCAGAAATTTAAATTGCGGAATTGATGACAGCACCCGGAAATTTTGACGTCACGTCGTCTGAAAGCAATATTGGGCCCAGTCGTTGTTTGTTGTGAGCTATTTAGAGCATTGGTCAACATTTTGCGACAATGTGTAGCATTCAATGGCCAGTAACTATTTACAGCATTCTATGCTCAATCTATTTACCGGGAAACTTGTAAATGTTGTCCTGATATTGACCAGTAATACGACCATATTGCCAGCTATACGTCGCCGTAAAATGTTGATCGTTTACCGGCCCCTTTAAAACCACTAATTGCTCTACTCTGATCAACAATTATCGCTGCAAAATGATTACGTAGCTCTAAAAGTTTGCCTTTTTTAGGCGACAGAGCCATTCTTTATTAAAACTAAACAATAAATCTATTTACAGTATGCTGGACGTTGGCGTTTGGTTGAGAGCTATGGATCTGACTTCCAAGTGGGCACATGCAATGTAGCTCGGTACACTCAGGAAGCGGGTAACACTCTCAGCGTCATCAACTCACAGGTTGTGACTCAAGCACTAGCAACTATTTCTGGAACAGCTACTGTCACTAGCACTGATGGAACCGGAAAGCTCCTCTTCTATTTCCCCAGTCGTAAGTTAAACACAATGTTTTTTATGACATTATCTTCGTTGCATTACTAGCTATCACTTACATCTCAGTATTTTGTATATTTAACATAAACTTTCTATATTCCCAGGCAACGAATACTTCGAATACACCATACTCGATACTGATTATGATTCGTATGCACTTGGCTATGGATGTGTCAATCTGAACAACAATCAGAGGAGAGGTAAATATTAATTCATAATAGTAGTGATTTATTGAACACTTCCACCGAACTCAAAAGTTTTTAGCTAATATAGTCTAATACATTCGTTTTAAAATTTTCGTACTCGTAAGAATTTTCATTATTCCACCTTGCAATGATTTGTGGAAATTAATAATGAGTAGGATACTCAATAAAGCGTCTAGTCTTCACTTTATAGACTTATGCCTCAGTTACGAGTTATATTTGAGCTTTACCAATTTCTTAGCGAAATTCTTTTGCATAGGCTGTCAAAGAATTGTTTCAGATGAGTGATTACAATTGACATCCAATATTTTGGTTTCGTCACGGGTGTTGTTTATTTTATATGCATTCTAAAATCTATTTATTGAATATTATGTTTTAACTTAGTTTACAGTTGGAAAATGAGCCGTGAAAATACTCTGAGCCAAGTTGCGATTACCAACATGAACCAAATCATTAACAGCATTGACGTCTTAAACAACCGTTTCTACTACACCGTGGACCGCACTGACACTGGATGTTTCTATTACCCTGAACCCGACACTAGTTCTATTGTGAGGTTCCGTGGTACATGTAACCAAAACATCCCTGTCGTGACCAACTTCCAAGCTGACAGGGTAGGTGCACCAACTAATTTTTAATTCAAAATTGGGTACTGAATTAAATTCAAGGGTCGAAATATTAATAAACTTGTTCTTTTACAGTATTTGGGCTTATGGCACGATATCGAATCATACCCAGGAAACTTCCAAGATGGTACTTGTAACAATGCCTACTACAGTCCTGGCAACGACGTGGATGTGATTAATACACAAGTCATCAACCAGTCTCTTCGGTCTATTAGTGGTAGTGCGTCGCTGGTACCAAGCACAGATGGAAGTGCAAAACTCAGAGTGACCTTTAATGTAGGAGGTGTTGATGGTGAGAAAGACATTGAAATAATGACTGGCAATGTTAACTGCATTTAGTACATATATCAGATAAATATGTTCTAATAGAATTGTTTACCTTATATGACACTCTCTAAAAATGTAATACTTTAATTTCAGTTACGACCGACTATTGGGTACTGGCTACCGATTATGAAACATACTCATTGGTGTATTCATGTCGACCCATTGATGATGAGTATGTGCAAGGTACGTAATATTGTATTCAAATCAGCTAATCATATTATTTTTTTACAAACAAGTGATTAATCAACCCTATCACAATCCACAGTTTCGAGCTGGAAACTTAGCAGAACGAAATCGTTACCGGCTGCGGCTGCAACTGCTATTAACAACGTCATGAATACCATTCCTGTTTTGGACCAGAGATACTTCTTAGCCCGTGATCAAACCCCCGAAGGCTGTTTCTACTTCCCTGAGCACCGTCCTGGAGTACAAGTTGTGTTCCCTGGCCAGTGTGACAATACTATTGCGGCTGTCCCTAACTTCAACATGGAACAGGTAGGATGAATCAAATTTTTACGTACCCTCTACCTATCTTTTCTTAATCTTCTCTGATGTAAATTAAGACTAGTTGCTAAACGATAGTACATATGATTTTGTTTACAGTTCCAAGGCACTTGGCATGAAATTCAAGCATATCCTAAGGATGATCAACCTGGACAGTGCGTCAACCACCAATTCACATCTAATGGTGTCAACATCCTCGGCTTGCTGTCGTCCAGCGTAACTGGCACAACTCTTAGTGAAACTACTGGAAACGTCAGATTTAGCTCCACTGATGGTAGCGGAAGGTTGACTATTTCCATCATATCTTCCGAAGGCATTGGTATGTGATTTTTCATAGTACTATTTCTGGGTACCTACCTATAGTGATACATTAAAATTAAACAATAATTTTGTTTTACAGCTGTCGATATCCCATATTGGGTTCTGAGCACTGACTACACTAGCTACGCGCTAGCTTACAGCTGCGTCAATATCAATAGCGATTACAGAGGAAGTAAGTAGCTGGTTTACTTCCATTTCTAGTTTAGACTTAGCTTTTGAATTTAGTAGTCCTAGTTAGCGCTTCTTTTGAATGAGTTCATTCGGTTAAGTACTATTAACACATGTATTCATGTCGCCAAGCAGCATTGCAGTTGAAGGGTGTGGGTTGCGGTAATATTACAGGCACATGAAACTTTCTAATGTTAGCAACGTCTCAGCAATCCTTTTGGTGTTGTTCATGTACCTACATAGACGACGGTAATCACTTTCTATCTAGTGGGCCGAAGGCGAGTTTGCCAGGCAATTATATAAAAAAGAACTGTTAATTTGGGATTCAATCAATAATACTTTCGTACACATTAGACGTACTTATTTGGGCTATGTAATGATCTACATGATTATTATAGAGAAATAAAATAATAAATTATATCATGTGAATCTCCAGATAGAGGATTTACTGGAAAGGTCGATAGGAATAAGTCAGAATCGGCTGAAGGAATCTAGATATGCGTACCTACCAGCGCGGGAGGTCGTGCTATAATGTCGTCGTGCGTAATGTTATTTTATTAATTTACAATACTATTTTCAGTTTGGAGTTGGAAGCTTAGCAGAACACAACAGCTGTCCGCGGCATCCAATACGGCTATTAACACCGCTATAGCGAACATTAATGTACTGAGCAACGATTACTTCGAGAACATTGACCAATCCGATCAAGCTTGCTTCCACTTGCCTGACTTTGCACCCGGTGAACAAGTCACTCTTCCCGGACAATGCGACACTACCATTACAGGAGTACCCAACTTTGACATTGCAAGGGTGAGATTTTAAAACTTGATAAATGTATAAAACACATAACAGTATAAATTATTGAGGAAACATAGCAACACATTGATCAATACAATCAAAGATATCATTTAGATATAGTACGGACAAAGCAGAAGCATTTGTAGAATCAGCACTACCCTTGAAGGTATAGGTAAAAATGGAGACCACACACCTAACTGAAGTCGAAATATTTTAACCTTGAAAAATTATATCTTCTTCTAAATAGGGTATTTAGAAAAAGACAGAATATTTAATTTAGAAATCTATCTCTTTCTAAATGGGGTATTTAGGAAGAGATAGACCATCAAAATAAATATTCTAGACAATTTTTTTCGACTTCAGTTAAGTGTTCGTAGTCTGATCTCCAGAGCTACCTACACCTTCGTGGCACGACCAAGTAAAGGCGAATAAGGAAATAGCCTCAGGGGAGAATACAAAATGAATTCATAGCGTCCTGTATTCATTATAAATAAAGTAACTTTAAATACTACTACATAAATATGGCCCATGTTTCTCCTTTTACGGGCCAAGCCATATCTGACGGAAGATATCTCATACCGTACATATTTGACTGAAGATGCGTTACTAAAATCCCTCGAGTAAATTACGCGACGGAAGATCGGCGACGTATCTTTCGTCAAATGTAGCTTGGCCCTAGAATTGAGTCAATTTTTTTATGAAATTAATTTGTTTGCAGTTTGCCGGACGTTGGCGTCTTATTGAGAGTTACGGATCCCGATTCCAAACCGGTACTTGCAATGTCGCCCGATACACCGTGGAAAACAGCAACACCCTTGCCATCACCAACTCACAGGTTGTGAATCAAGCCCTAGGATCTATTAGTGGAACTGCTACTATCATCAGCACCGATGGAAGCGGAGTACTTCAAATGAGTTTCCCCAGTAGTAAGTCCAATATGCCTGTTTTAATAAGCTTCACTTCATATATTTGTTTGTATATTTGATTCAAATCATGCAACAGTTTTTTTTTTATTTCTTCTGCTTAACCAAATCTTCTGAAACTTCGCACACAAATTCGAAGATCTTTTTGAAGATTTTTTTTTCTTTGTTATCTAAGCTTATTTCGACCACAATCAACAATTCTTCTTATTAATTTCGTTCCTATTTATTTACAGGAAACCAAATATATGAATACTACGTACTCGATACGGATTATGATTCGTATGCATTGGGATACGGTTGTGTCAATTTAAACAACAATCAGAGAAGTGGTAAGATATTTATAAATATATTTGATTACCTAACTAACCTACTGAATGCAGCAATCCCAATCTGTTTCATTTAATCATCCGTGGGGTGGGGGGATGGATTAAGAATATAACACTCCTCCATCGCCGGGCAAAAGACTCGTAAGAGGCGACGAACCTGGCATCATTGTGCCCATAAAATGGTAATAGGCTCGCCACCCATTAGGTGGAATTTAATGCCAAAGCCCAACCGTGGGTGTACAGTGGGTCTGCTTACTCCTTCCGGGATGACAAGCGTGTATTTTTCATTAAATATTATTTTTTAGTTAGAAGCTGGAAATTCAGTCGTGAGGACACCCTGAGCGCAGTCGCAAACAACAACATCAATCAAATCATAAATAGGATCGATGCCTTGCACCAACCTTATTACTACACCGTGGACCGCTCTGAAGCTGGTTGTTTCTACTTCCCTGTCGCCGACAGTAATACCACCGTCAGGTTCCGTGGTCAATGTAACGAGAATATTCCCGTTGTCAGCAACTTTGACGTCGGACGGGTAAGTTCACAATATTCAATTTAAACTCACTTGAGACTAACTACTACATCATTGTTAGTACTGTTGTCAACTAAATTGTAATGAATATTTTTTTACAGTATGCTGGCTTATGGCACGATATCCAATCGTACCCCGTGCCCTTCCAAGATGGTTCATGCCCCAACGCGTACTACGCACCGTACAACAGCACCACCGTCACTGTTTCCAATACTCACATTGTTGACCAGATCCTAGGCTCAATCGATGGATATGCTACTGTAGCATCTACTGACGGGAGCGCGAAATTAAGCGTTACTTTCAATGTAATGGGTTTTGACGGTCAGTATTTGAAACTAAGTTTGTAGAAGAGTATGGATGAGGCTAAGAAAACAGATTCTAACTGTTCTTTTTGTAATGTTACAGTTACTACAAATTACTGGGTGCTCGCTACTGACTACAGTTCGTACGCATTTGTTTATTCTTGTGCAAACATTGATGATGAGTTCATGTTTGGTAAGTTTCCTATCACTTTATAAATATTAATAAATAATTTTATTGGTAGAGAGAAGTAACTCATAACATTAATCTACCTTTTTTTTTCAGTATCCAGTTGGAAACTCAGCAGAACGAAGGCATTAACAACTGCGGCAAACACCGATATCAACAACATAATGAATAATTATAATATACTGGATCAAAGATACTACCTCAACCGTGATCAAAGCACAGATGGCTGTTTCTACTTCCCAGAACCTGAGGTTGGCGTACCAGTAGTATTCCCTGGACAGTGTGATAATAGTATTCAGGCTATACCAAACTTCAACATGAATCAGGTGAGCTGAATTCAAGAAATATTTTCTTAAAATATCTTGTCTAACATAAATGGACTTCTTGCTAAACGATTGCAATCACTCTTTTTCCTAGTTCCAAGGTACGTGGCACGAGATCGCAGCATATCCTAAGGATGAACAACCTGGACAATGTATCAGCCATCAATTCACAGTGAATGGAACCAACAGCATCCACCTCGATTCATTGAATGTACTCAACCAGGCTCAATCATCGACGATCGGACACGTCACATTCGACACCACTGACGGAAGTGGAAGGTTGAGTATCAACATTGTTGCTGACGGACAGGGTGAGTTTCGTTTTGAGCAAAATAATGCCTTTATGAATATTTTGGACTAATTTGAACGTTTAATGACTAATATAATTTTACAGTTATTACAATACCGTACTGGATTTTAAGTACGGACTACACCGACTACGCATTGGCTTACAGTTGCGTCAATCTCAACAGTGAAACCAGAGGAGGTCTGTTTAAAATTAAATAACCACAAAATTATGCGCTACAGATCTGTTATAACGTTTACATCACTCAATACATCATTGTCTGTTGCAGTCTGGAGTTGGAAGCTAAGCAGAACTAAACAGTTATCGGTTGCTGCTAACACGGCCATCAACAACGCTATCGCCAACGTTAATGTACTTAGCAACGACTACTACGAGAACATCCAGCAGACAGATAGCGCCTGCTTCTTTTTGCCTGAACTGGGTCCTAGCGATCCCGTTGTATTCCCTGGTCAATGTGATCCTAATATTCCCGTCATGCAAAACTTCAACACAGCTCGGGTATGTAGAATACTGCTTCAAGTTTGTCGACACCATTTTCTCGGGTATTATAAATCGACAAGGATAATAACATTATATTGTTTTACTTTAGTACTTAGGAAGCTGGCGATTAATTGAGTCCTACTACACCGCATTCCAAGAAGGAACTTGCAATGCTGCTGCATATTCAGAAGCTGCTGATGGTTCAGTGATTGTGTTCAACACTAAAGTTGTAAATCAACAACAACAATCAATAACCGGATCAGCTGTTCCAGCCTCCAATGATGGAAGCGGCAAACTGGTTGTCACTTTCCCTAGCGGTAAGTGTTGAATTTCATTGGATTATTTCGATTACTGTAGCAATTTTATTAAATATTTATTTTATATTCGTGGCGTTCCCATAACTAAAGCACTTTGCTAGGGACTTGCGCGCAAACTGCAACATTTTATTCGAATTTTCATATAAAAATTAATATTATTTGCCGTTCTCCGAACAGTTTTCGAGTTTTATTCTAATAAAGAAAGTTGTCATAACATAGGCGAATGTCTCCCAAATAATAGTTTTTTTATTTACTTTCAGCTGATGCTCCTATTGACTATTGGGTATTGGACACCGACTATGATTCTTATGCGCTCATTTACACATGTGTTAACTTATCAAACGATCAAAGAAGAGGTATGTCATGTTTTGTGTATAAATAAATCCGATCTGCCTAGGTTTATCCCAATTGTTTTGGAGTCGGCTTCCAGTCTAACCAGATGCGGCCGAATAATAGTATTTTACACGGAGCGACTGCCATCAGACCTTCGCAACCCAGTTACTGGGCAATACCGATATCCTAAAGTAAGACCAGTTGTCAGACTTTCAGGCTATGACTACCCATAACGACAACCATGGGTATTCCTATGACACCTGGGACCGACGGTTTAACTTGCTGTCTGAGGCATGGATGGGTCTCGATGTGTAACGAATGGTCATCCACGGACTGCCCACGGCAAGCGTTGCTTAACCTCGCAAATCGTATGGTCGGTGCTGTTGTTAATTAGCCGAGAGCCCCTCCGTCATGTTTGGAGCATATTATAATAATAAATAAAGGTTCGAAGTGGCCTACTAAACTAGAGGCCTCTACTGAGTAGTGGGTGGATATGGGCTGACGATGATGATGAAATAATAATATAAAATACAATGATGCTGTATATTTTATACCTGTAAATAACATTTTAGTTTGGAGCTGGAAAATGAGCAGAACCAACACCCTGTCAGCGGCTGCAACAACTGCAATCAATCAGATCGTCAACAGCGTCAATGTTCTAGACGCCCGTTACTACCAGACAATTGACCGTTCCGACGCAGGGTGCTTCTACTATCCAGAACCAAACAGCGCCACCCATGTTGTTTTCCCTGGACAGTGCGACGAAAACATCCCCGCTGTTCCCAATTTCAATGCCAATTTGGTATGTAGCTTATTGTGATTTAAAAAGAAACTAGCAATTCAAAATACACTCGAGAGATATGAATCCGGGTCACCAACATAAACAAAACAATGTTTAACAATGTTTACTGAGATATTAAGGTTTATGTTGGTGACTCGGATTCATTGGACTCGAGTGTATAATATCTTTGTCAATTTCGTATATTTCTCGTTTGATAAGAACATTTTTTTCAAAAGCGCTCTTGTCTGTTGTAAAATAAGTAATAATTACCTCGTTTTTCAGTACGCGGGCACATGGTATGACATACAATCTTATCCGACAAACTTCCAAAGTGGTACTTGCAATACTGCTACGTACACAGTTAACACAGATAACACCATCACCGTACAGAATACTCAAGTACTAGAGCAAACGCTCCGAACTACAAGCGGAACTGCTGTTTCAGCAACTACTGATGGATCTGCTAAATTAAGTGTTACCTTCAATCTCAGCAGCGGTGATGGTAAGTTTCCATTACCTACTTTTTTATTAGCTTGAAGTTGGTAAACTACACTTAGGTTAGATTATATATGCTCTCTGTACCTCTAGTACGAGATTGCAAATTATGGAAATGGATATAATTTTCATGAACTCGCTATACTGAAAAATATACTTGTCTCTTTAGATAGAGTTTAGCGAGCTCACGAACTCATTTGCACACTGGTTGCAAATTAAGAAAACGGCAATAATGCAATGTACTAGGGATAACTACTGATGAGTCATTATTTTGTATTGTGTGTCCATCACATCAGTAAAGAATGGGTGTACGACCCAGAAAATGACCTCTGCACTGCATAACTATTTGCTTTTACATTTTTTTTGTATATTATGTAATCATTTTGATAATCATTTCAATCCCATTATTCAAATGTATAACAAATGATTTTTTGTTGCAGTTACAACCAACTATTGGGTCCTGGCCACGGATTATACTTCTTATGCATTTGCTTATTCTTGCCGCAATATCGATGCTGAATCCAGAGCAGGTACCTTTAACCTTCTTATACATTATTAACAATTACTAGAAAATAAGCAATGTGCAGGTAAATGGTACCCTCCTCTATCTGAGCTTAATCGGCTTGAACAAGGAGAGGGGTACGAGAATTATTAAATTTAAAATCATTATTATCAAAGAGATGGTCAAAACCAAGTCTAAGGCGAACCCAGATTTCAAATATACCTATCACTTTTTAACGTCAGTAACAAAAAGAGACGGGACTTCTTTACTTCAAAACCGGGGTTTTACTAAGACCATCTTTCAAAAGCAGGATTGAACTTAAAGGGAATTAAGTCAATATTTTTTTTACAATGTTCTATAACTTTTTGTTCTACAGTATACAGTTGGAAATTGAGTAGACAAAGGAGTCTACCAGCAGCCGGTGAAATCGCCATCAACAACGTTATAAACTCCGTGCAAGTGCTCGACCAGCAGTATTACGTCCAGAGGAGTCACAGTGAAGAAGCTTGCTTCTATTATCCCGACAACCAAGGTGGAGACGTCATACTGGATGGCCAATGTGTCCTTGACGCCAATGTGCCGGCCATCACTAACTTCAACATCAACTCGGTCAGTATTTCATCTCTAAATCTTTCTCACCATCATCAATTGCATTGACAAATATAATAGGCTAGCTGTTGCCTGCGGTTTCATTGGCATCCTAGGAGAACTACTTCATGTACTTGAATATATTTACTTGACGTGTTAATGCAGGATATAGCATCTGTGTGCCAAATTTCATCCAAATTCGTTCAGCGGTTTATGCGTAATAGAGTAACAAACATCCATCCACCTTCATAAACTTTCATATTTATATTTTCATAGTGTAAATTTCCTTCTATCAATAAGCGTTCCTATTAGCTTTAAGCGTTTCAAATAATGCGTTTTAAAATAATAATTTATAATACTCGTACCACATAAATATTTTTTCTACTTTTGCACATTATCTGTACACATATTTCTTCTTCTTCTATCTTCAGGCTTCAGGTTGGTCAATCATCCTGAAATCGTCACAGTGTTCACAGTAACATAAACTTTGATTTCTATTCCTAACCAACAAAACTCTTTACAGTTCGCGGGAGTATGGCACGAGGTGGCTCGATTCCCGTCAACACTCCAAAATGGCGAGTGTACAGCCACTCAATATTCCGTGACTGGCGCTAACATTTTCAATGTCGTTCAAACAAGCGTGATCGACGAGGCACTGCTGACCACGACTACACAAGGTAGTGTGGCAACAGGTGGTAGAGGAGTCATCAGTATTAACGTTGATGGAGGTAAGTGTCATTTTTTTAGAAAAATATTTTTGTACAAACACTTATGATTGGTCCTATGCTCTTCCGAATAATTTCATTGAGGATTCCAGGATTTTGTTATAGATTTCGATGTTTCGTCCAATACATCAATTAACGGAGGATATTAATAACTGATGATAATCCAAAATCTCTGAATCGATAGCCCTTAATCGGACCAGTTTCCTAAATGTCTGACCTTCTATTTTACAGTTCCTTTCGACAACGTGTACATTTTGGACACCGATTATACTGGGTATGCGCTTGCGTACAGCTGCAGGAATCTCAATGCCAATACAAAGCAAGGTAAATATTTTATATTTCTTGAATTAAACATAAAAGTTCTATTTTATCAATGTCAAGAATTTCTGCTTTATCATTGTTACATAAATTATTCACCAATTTCTTCTATTTGACAGTCTACAGTTGGAAACTGAGCAGATCCCGTGAAGGTCTATCATCTGAAGCTAACAATATAATCGACACGCTTGTCAACGATAACATCGATCTCTTCGAGCTGTACTACCGGTACACTTACCAGGACAACGCAGCGTGCTTCTACTATCCAGTGTTCGACCAACTCCCAACGCCTATTGAATTGCCAGGACCTTGTAATACAACCATTCGCGGTGTTCCGAACTTTGACTCAACTGCAGTAAGCTCACTTTAATGTTATTAAAAATAAGTTGTAGGGGCTAGCTTGATCCCATTCATTTATATTATAATTTTTCACGTGTTCAGATAAATGGTTGACTTCATAGTCGAATACTTTTGTCATTAGCATTTTTGTTTCATCTTCTCTGGTTTTTTTAACATTAGTAATAATACTAAATTTCTCGTTCTTATTAATTGCGTACTTTTAGATTTGACACATTACTATTGAAATTTGATCGAGATCCCTTTTTAATAACTGTATTTCTATTGCCAGTATCTTGGAAGATGGTTCGACCTCGCTAGATACCCACAGTCAGCACAAAGTGGTCAGTGTAACCGTGCTGAATACGCCGATCTTGGCTCCGGTGTTATCTCTGTTGTTAACAGTCAAGTCATCGATGCAACCTTGGCTACTATAACTGGCCAAGCCACCGCTGCAAGCACTGATGGGTCTGGAGTATTAGACACCACTTTCATCGTTGGTGGTGGTAAGTTATTTAATACCTTATAGTATATAGTTGACACTGCCAGAATAACAATAGGCATATTAAATGCAAATTAAATTTAAATGAACAAAAATATAAATGTAAACACACACACACGCACACATTTTAATTTTAATACAAAAACCTTTTTATTTATTACAGAAACCAGAACTTCAAATTACTATGTACTCGCAACTGACTACAACAACTACGCTCTTGTATACAGCTGCCTTAACTTGCCTAATGGAAATAGAGCAGGTAACTTCCAAAGATGATTTCTTTTTTATACCGAAAGGTTTACAAATGTGAGTTTGACACACTAACAAATTATTTTCACAGTTGGCAGTTGGAAACTGAGCAGAAGCAGAGCTTTAACCGCGCAGGCAAACACAGCCATGGACGCCGTCATCAGGGACACTCAAGGTCTCAGTGAAAATTATTACCAGGTCACAAGTCAGAGTGATGAGTCCTGTTTCTACGTGCCGACAGTGAACCCCAGCCAGGCGCCACTGTTCAGAGGACAGTGCGAGGATATCGCAGAAGAATCAGAATTTGTTAATGACTTCCGAGCTGAAGACGTAAGTCAAGCACGACATTCTTTAAATTAATTAGTAATAAGATCTTGTTTGTTTCAATGATACGATTACAAATCCATTTTCAGTATCTTGGTTGGTGGCATGAAATCGAAAGATACCCGTCAGACGGTAATGTTGGAGAATGCTTAAGCTCTCGGTACGAATCTTCAGGCAACACAATCCAATTCGTGGACACGAGCGTCTATAACGTCGCCGCTGAAACTCTTAGCGGTAGTGTAACAGTGACGAATGATGGAAGACTTCGAAGGGTGCTTAGCGGTAATCGCGTTCAAGGTAATTATAATTACAAATACTACCGATCTACCAGGAAACGAATTATGATAGTCACAGTCAGTCAGTTAGACAGTCTGTAAAGGCACTCGTCCACGTGGCCGCAGTAAACGGATTTTAGTAGTCTTTGTACGGCGTTAGTATTCTTATTGGCAACGAACGGGACGCACGCATCGGATCATCGGCAATACCGCGCGTGCAGATGACATCATTCGGATTACCGAAAACTGCGAACAAAGTGAACGCACTACGCCTTACGGATTCGTTTGATGCGGTCCGTCCAATGCGCTGCGGCCAAGTACGAAATGTAGACGGAACACTTATAACATCATCGTGGTGTTCATCTTATTGAAATCTAAACCGTCATCTTGATTTTGTTTTACATGGCATGTCTTTTTTTTCAGACATTTGGGTTCTCGCAACTGACTACAATTCCTATGCACTCTTATATTCTTGTGAGAACGTCGGCACTGAATACAGACGTGGTAAGTTTTAACTACTGTAGATACAGGTTATATTTACTTTCTCAAGGAAATGCTAATATGGAAATACTATTTCAGTATGGAGCGCCAAACATAGCAAGACTCGTTCATTAACGCAGGCAGCACAAGACCTGATGGCCCCTGTAATACAGAGGAACAGACTCTTGTATCCCGAATTCTACCAGACTGTCAGTCAAACCGACGCTGCTTGCTTCCACTACCCTATTCAGACAGGGGAGAAAGTAATACTGCCTGGATCGTGCGACGAAAGTATTTCTGGAGTTTCGGACTTCAACGTGGCTAATGTAAGAATCTATTTTTACAAGCTTCTATTTAACTTGACCTGTGAGTTAGTATGTTAGTGTGGGACAAATCTTCAAACTGAATTTTAAACCACTTCGTCTTATCTTCCAAAATTGAATTTTTACATATTGGTTCAGTTCCAATGACAATGTATTTTTATGGTAAGCATGATCTGAATCGACATCCAGGATTAGCTCCAGATAAAGGAACTCTTCAACTGTAAACAGCACAGACACGAAATTTTGTGATAGCATTTTATTATTGCTATGTATTCCTACATCACATTTAAAAAAGGCTTTAGCCGTCCCTTAGAAAGAGGTTCTTGAAAGATAGACAGAGGCGGACAACAAAGTGATCCCGTAAGAGTTCCGTTTTAAGTACGAAAGCCTAAAAAGAAAAATATTTTTGTGTCATTTATTTATTCTCATCACTAATTCACTTTTAGTTCGCTGGAACCTGGTACCAGATCCAAAGATACGAAGAAGTTGGAGAAAGTTCCTGTATCGGTACTAGGTTGGTCTACGACGGAGCATCTGGTAACATAGATGTCCTTGCCTACGAAGTCGTTGATGGAGCATTGACGACTGTTCAGGGTACAGGTCGGATCAATTCTACTGACGGTAGCGGAAAATTGACATTAGTTCTGCCAGTAACTGCTGCAGATGGTAAGTAACATCATTTAATCTATATAAATAAAAATGAATCGCCAAATGTGTTGCTAAGCGCAAAACTTGAGAACGGCTCGACCAACTCGGCTTCGGAAGGTTCTTATGGAGAGAAAAAACATAAAAATTGCGTGGAAAATAGTAAAAACAACACTTTTCTTTTCCCACTACAGGCCAATAACTTTTGACAGAACGAAGTCTGTCCGGGCAGCTAGTAATTGAATATAATTATTTATTATCTTTCTCTTTACCGTTTTTTGTTAACGGTCAGATAATTTAACAGTTCAGTGAATAATTTAATTATGATAATTCATCTTTATCTGTATAACGTGTTTTATTTTTATAGGAACCCAAGGAACAGAGGAGACAATAGTGTACATTTTGGCGACTGACTACACTGACTTCGCTCTGGCGTACAGTTGCGTGAATATAGATCCATTCCATCGACAAGGTATGTGATACATTCCCGTTGCATTCATACAAATAGCCAAAAATAATCACTAAACTTTATTTCCATCGAGCTCATTAGTAAATCTTTCCCTTGGATAGCGTTTTTAATTTTCGTGAGAGCTTTTTATTGTTACGTTTTCAATATAATTATTTGTCAAGCAACACCAGTTCTTACCGAATTATCACTAAGAACTGGGAGCGATTCTCTTGCATTCATTCGACGTACCTAATCATGAGATCGAGAACAAGTTCGAATTCGAACTTTTCTGGAGTGAAAATCATGATTTATACTATTCTGGAAATAGCTTATTGTATCAAAAGTGTACCTACGTTAGAAGGGTTAAACAGAATAGATTGTTTGTTGTCTCCTAAAAAACAGCTAGTGAAACTCATGATCAATGTTGCCAACTTACACCGAAATAAAACATTTCATATTTTTTCTGCAGTTGGTGCCTGGCAGTTGAGTACTCGTAGAACAATGTCGCCAGAAGGTGTGTCAGCCATCAACACATTAGTTGAATCAAGACAGGAGCTTCATCACCCATACTTCAAACCAATCTCACATGAAGGACAATGTCCAGAGCCCAGCTCAGCATACTTATTCAAGAGCAGTATTATTGTGATACTTGTTTGTGCTATATTGCAATTAGTATGGTAAATAATTAACACCAATTAAGAATGAATCTAGGTTTAATAATAAGTGCTATCTATAAGGAAAAAATCATGTAAACTTTTTTAATTGTGTAATTAAATTATTCCTATTTTTTATAAATAAATATGTACACTAATAATACTGTGTGGTTTTAATTTATGGTAATGATTAATGCTAACCTACTCATATTATAAATGTGAAAGTTTGTGACGATAGATATGGATGGTTATTACGTCTAGTAAACAGCTAAACAGATTTGGATGGAAGGGCGATGGGCAAAACGTCCCCAGAGTTGTACCATTTTCTCACATACCTTAAACGAAAGGTCTTAACAATCGTATTATTTTCTTCCTAAGCTCATACATCATGCATTCATGTCTTTTGCTAATCTAAACTAGACATATTCTTAAGCGCACACCGAGAGCAGAGAGATTTTTTGAGAACACTGAAAAAATTACTTTAAGACTATAGCCTATAGTGCAAAATTAAATACTCGTCCAAGCTTGATGCTCGACCATGCTCGAACTTGCAAGATGCGTGTTCGAGTATGCGTTCTACATGCGCGAGCGCGCTCGACGCGCCGCCGCGCCTCTGCGCACCGCCCGCGCTCAGATTCAGTATTGCCGCAGCGAGAAATTCATGTACCTCCTCCTCTGCCAAAAGGGCGACAATTACTAAGTCCCAATCAACCATATTGAACACGTCTGCCAACGTCGGATTATGGCATCAAACTGGTCATGCACTGCGCCTGGCAACCCAGAGCATTTTCAACGGAGCTTGCTCACGAGGGGCGTGCATGCCGCCTGCATGGTCGAACAGATTAAATTTTGCTCGACCATGCGAGAGCATTTTTCAGTTTGGTGTGCGCTGGCTCAAAGAAGGGCGGAATAAAAAAAAATACTGCATTCAACCTCCCATTCATTCATTCACTTATTATTTAACTATTCAGACATTCATTCACTTATAATATAACTCTGGTGCTACATCCCTGGGGACGGGGTCCATACAATTTTGTCCGTTATCCTTTGGCACCCAGATAGATAGACCAGTTGCTTTAGCACTATTGAGTGCCGGTGACACATCTCCGGTCTATAAACATTCACTTATGATATAACTCTGGTGCTACATCCCTGGGGACGGGGTCCATACAATTTTGTCCGTTATCCTTTGGCACGCAGATAGATAGACCAGTTGCTTTAGCACTATTGAGTGCCGGTGACACATCTCCGGTCTATAAACGAGTGCAAGGCTTTCGTTACAAAAAAAATTGTTACTCGAACCATAGAAAGACACTGTTAGTAAAGGAACTATCCCAATTCCCCTCGCGCGTGACATAGTCAAGGGCGTAGCCAGTATCTAGTTCAGAGGGGGGGGGGGGGAGGCAGGCAAGGGAAAACTAATAATATTCGTGCTACATTTACTCTTCGGTTGGGGAGCACTCCACTTGAGCCCTTAACCAGATCCTACTAGGGGCGGGCCCCACCTTACCTGTAGGTACCTGGCTACGCCCGTGGACATAGTAGGACGTTTCACTGACCTGGTGACTAGCCTAATTACGACTAGGTAACTGTAGTCTACAGCAGTCCGGCTCCGCGTCCTATCCTTTGTATCTACGCCGTACCTTGTCACTGGCAGCCTACTACCTATGTTATTTTATGTTTGTGTTGCCGTTACCGATTACCTGAATTTATAAACATGTACAAACTGGTAATATTTTAAAAATTCAACAGTGCTGTAGGTACAAATAGCGGCATCCACGAAGACGCGCCCCACTCTTCACCTAAATAACGTATTCTCTCTCACTCTAAGATGAGGACTGAGAGGGAACACGTGATTTACACAAAGAGTGGGGTGCGCTTTTGTGGATGGCACTAAAGTCCAGTCGCGGAGCAAGAAGAATTTTGTACAATGACCTTTGTGCCTACAACCAATTGCAATCTGAGTTGCCGGCGGTCACCGCGTCTGTGTGAGCGCGACGGCAAGATATTTCTGCGCGAGCGACAGAGATAAGTAGTGACGTGTCATTGTACGAAATTCTTCCTGCACCGCGATCGCACTTTATCTGCAACTACCTAACATAATATCTCTCCCAGTATTATAAGTGCTCTGTGACGACTGTGACTCTCCCATAGACCGCTGCAAGCAAGGGTTGCGAGAAAATAGAGCCAGGCTTGGTAATAAAATATGGTGGGTGATCGCAGTATAAAGTTATTAGCAGACAAGAGGACGCTGCTGCCCATCCACTTGACATATTATACCATGGTTTACGACATGACGTAATAAAATGGGATTACTAGCTCTACAGAACATAATAATCAAGAGGACTTATATTCCCAACGCCAATTTCCGAAACAATACGACTTGTACTTACACCACAATAACATGACATAACATTACGCCTGTATTCCCCGAAGGGTAGGGCAGAGGTGTATAGTAACACCCTTATTTCTCCGTTATGTTTAAGTCCCTTGTAATAGGGGGCGAGCTTATTGCCATCAATCGGGCACAAATCCGAACTCCGGGCTGCTACTGAGGAATTCCAAACGGAAAAACCCAATAACACTTTGCCCGACCTGGGACCTGGGACCGATCGAACCCAGGGCCACACGATCAGCAGTCACGCTTGCCACCACCACACCAACGAGTCAATCAGGTACTTTGATATACATACATAATTATACTCGAATTATACATCGGGGCAGTCACCACAATAAGTACCTACTCTGTGACTTACACATTTTGTCGGGTCGTGTCGTGTCGTGAGCCACTCGTATGGTGAGGGGGTAGGCTTCAGGTTACCTATAATCGGATTGTTTACAAATAAACTACAAACACCATAATATAAAACTAAAAAAATATAATACGGTAAACTTACCCTCATTTTATTCACAAGAATTTCGATTTACATTACTTATGTTTTAATTAGATTAGAAAAGTAATAAACGAAATAATTATTCATCTAATTCGAATTTAGCGGCAAAATGAACATCGTAGACAATGAAATTAATTTCTTTTTGTTGTCTGTGCTTCGAACAATTCTATAGACGTAAGATTTTTCGCTACGCTCATCCGCTCATCCCTCAGCTCATCCTATATCTATAGAATTAACTATTTTTTCAGTTTCTAGAGGTTTTTTTTATTAAATCCAGTAACCACTGAGTACAGTAAATAAATAAAATTCATAAGATGTGTATCCGAACTATGGATCAACGATATTCATTCCATAGATAAGATTATGTGCGTAGTAGTTTAACTTCATTCACATGACAAATTCATTCAAGGATTCATTCATTAATCCGTCAGTCAATTACTTTTTCATGAATTGCGGATAACATGTAAATGTATGTGAGAAAATCACATTTCTTATGATTAAAGCCATTATTTCACTATTTAACGTTTTAAGTAAATCAATATTGTAACGCTGAACAATGGCTAGTAACGAAGAAATTACCGGGCCTATCTCCCAGGAGGACATAGAGGCAGCGGATAAACTGAAAAACGAAGCTAATGAATATTTTAAAAGTAAGTTTTATCTCATTATTATATTAAAAACAAAACTTATTGATTGCTGCTAAAAATAATGATGCTTGAGTGATATTTATAACATATTGATCGTGACAGGAATAGAACAAAATTTGACTGACATAACCTCAAATTTCAGAACAGAGTTACAATAATGCAATCGAGTTGTACTCAAAAGCAATAGAGAAGAATCCGAAGAATGCTGTGTTCTTCGCGAATAGGAGTATAGCTAACATGAGACTGGAGAACTTTGGTTATGCCCTTAGCGACGCGTCGAAGTCGATAGAACTGGACAGGTCATATACGAAGGCCTATTACAGACGGGCGGCGGCTTACATGTCCCTAGGAAAGTACAAACTAGCGCTTAAGGATTTTGAATATGTAAGTATTAGAATAAAAATTTATTAGTCATATTATAAAGGACAAAGGAATCTTCTAAATTACTTATACATCTTTACCTTATTTTTTTCTTAATATGATGTAGGGGTTTTTATTTCATAATGCAGGAAAAACTGTCTTATAACAAAACCCTTAAAAATGTTTCATAAACATGATTGTTACTGTTCAGTATAATGGATCAATACGGTCCTATAGAAAAAAAACAGATGGAATTATTTCCATAAACAATGTGTTTTTTTTTAATATTTACTTATTCACAGGTAACCAAAGTTAGGCCAAGTGACCAGGATGCAAAAATGAAGTATACTGAATGCAATAAAATAGTTAAGAAAATTGCCTTTGAGAAGGCAATCTCTGTTGATAAGAAGGAAGTCAACATAGCTGACTCCATCAATTTAGATGCCATGAGTAAGTCAAGTCTTCTATAAATATGCATTATTTGATTTTAATAACAGAAGCATGCAAAAATAAATATTAATCAATTTGGGTTTTATAAAGTACTAGCTGTGTCCCCACGGCTCCAACCGTAGCCTATGTTACTCAGTGATAATGTAGGTTTCTAACGGCAAAAGAATTGTTGAAATCGGTCCAGTAATTTTTAAGTTTATTCGTTACATACAAAAATACAAATCTTTCCTCTTTATAATATTTATAAATTCCTCTTAATAATATAGACAAGCCTGCTAATGCAAAAATTACAAACTTTATCCATACTTAATCATGTTTTAAGTTAGTAAAACCCATTAAAAAAATCATCATGTCTCTCTGAATATAGTTTATTAATCAGTAGAGCTCCTTACCATCATACCTACTTCTGCAACCAAGCGGCATTGCTGTGTTCCACTTTCAAGTGTATGAGTGCAAGTGAAATTACAGGCACATGGGACTTTCGACCCTTGTCTCTAAGGTTGGAAATACATCAGCAACCCTCTTGGTCTTGTAGGTGTATATTGTCGGTCAGCAGTGAAAACCATGTATGTGTAAAATACAATTTTTTAAAAGAGATAGAAATAACTGTCTCCTGCAAAAAAAATTGCAATTCAAATGTTAATACAAGTTTGTCATCATATGTCATAGATAGCTTAGAAGTATTTGAATTGAAAGTTTCTTGAACAAGTACGTGTATGATGAGTTTATCAATCTAAAGAACAAATAAAACGTTTTTGAAGATAATTTTATTTAAAAGGTTTTCACTGCCGAGTAACAGCCACTAGGCTATCACTGCCGAGTAAACAGCAGTGATAGCCTAGTGGTGTGACCGTCGGACTGCCAAGTCAAAGGTCTCGAGTTCGAACCCAAGGCACGCACCTCTGACTTTTCGGATTCATGTGTGTATTGTATAATTATCACTTGCTTAAAAACAGTGAAGGAAAATATCGTGAGGAAACCGGCATGCCTGAGAGATATTTGTCTCTGCATCACCCTAAGGTCGACTGGTAGAAAATGCCTAAAGTCATTAAGTCCGCCTCTGTACTAATATTGTGCATAAAGAATTAAATAAATAAATATTTCTCGGCAGCATGTGAAGTCAAGTCAGAGGCCCATGGGCGGCATAAACTCTGACACCAGGTTAGACACTAACCACACGAAAAAAAAAAACTGCTGAGTGTTGATATAGGCAGCAGTAAACACTTTTCATCAGGCGGGCTATCATGGTTGATCAACAACCATGTTTGTTTTTTAAATGGCCCTCCTTTAAACAATGAACAGTCAGATTACGGAATTGACATAATCTTAAAAAAGGCTTTATGATTCCAGTTTATAGTTATTTGCACATGAAAGAAATTAACCTAGCTATTTCTATAAATTAAAAAAAACCTATCCAATATACGAACAAACATTTTCGGACTGTATTAATTAACATTGATAATACACAACAACAATATGAACAAACAAACATGTGTACAGTACTGAGATTCTATAGATTGACACTTGACTTGACATTGAGATTAGTTTGATAAACTTAACCTTTAACCTCTTGTATTGATTTACTTCAAACAATAGCTTCATTAGCTTAATGAGGTCTGGGATTTATTGAATATGAGACAGTGTTTAATCCTAAATTCCTAAGCTAAGTTGAATGTGTTTAACTTGGCTTATAAACAAAACTTATTTGTATAAAATAACAATGCCAGTAAACATGTAATATTAAGGCCACCATTCACTGACAAGACGGCGCGGTAAATGATAGGACAGCATGGTAAATGACAGGATGGCACGGTAAATGACCGAATGGCACAGTACAGAATTTTTAAAACCTGAAATATTTTAAACCACCCTTAGCCTTCATATTTACCGTACCGCATGGTGCTTCGCTCACTTGTCTCCTCAACTCAACTTGGAGTTAGGGTGTGGAGAACCCTTTAGTCTTGGGCCACTCCAAAGTGTATCATAGCGCATAACTGAAATAACTAATAATTATTATCATTGACCGAAATATAAAATCAACAGAAATGTAGAGTACTGCTTAAATTATATTTAGTCTAGCACGTGTGACACAAATCTGATAACCTGTTATTGTATGATTATATAAAATTGTTATGGTGATAACAAAATTAAGCCTTTTAAATATATTGCGTAACAAAGGATATTGAAAATAACAATCACAAGAGCTCGAGAAAAAATCGATACTTATGTCAACAGGATGAACATTTTATTTTGTTTCTCGCGTGATATTCCGTCACTGATACTCCCTGGTCTAAGGAGACGGAGGGTTATATCGGAATCCTGTGGAGTAAAACCCCACGGTGTTACTTCTTTCTTGAACCCGGGTATTGTTTAAAATTAAGATAAAATTAAATTCTTTGAATGAGAATAGCCCATGTCGCGGTAAAAAGATTAGCCAGTCCACAAGATTGGTAGGGGAGCTAACCGCCCAGGGTGCACCAGAATGTCGTCACTCATTGACGCTCTTTTAATGCGATCTATGCTTTCCTACACTACTCTCTCTCTCTTTCGCGTAGGCATGAGCTAATACGAGAATAGCTCATGCGGTGGTGAATAGGTTAGCCAGTCAACAAGGTCTGTAGCGGGACTGACTGTGCAGTGCCTGCCAGATGTATGTACTTAACTATCGTCATTCATGAAGAATCTTTTCACGCACTTCTAATGACATGTTTTTTTTTCTAGCCATCGAAGATGAATATGTTGGTCCTGCACTTGAAGACGGGAAGGTCTCCCTTAAGTTTGTCACCGAGTTAATGGAGTTTTATAAACAACAGAAGAAATTACATAAGAAATATGCTTACAAGGTAAATTTAAATATTAATAATTTATATTTAATAGCAATCAAGGCAGAATAAATCTTCATGTCTCTACTTATAATTTGATAATATAATTCCACTATTGATTAATGACATAACACAGACAGATTTCGAAATTATAAAAAAAAATATAGCATCGAAACCTGGTTGAAATTTGAATTCGAATCCCAGCGAAACAGGTTATTTTAAAAATCAAAAAATATTTTTTTATGTTTTCTGCATATTGACGACTTCAGTAACATCAAAAATTAACCCACTATATTTTTCAACCGTTGATCTAATCCAGACTAAAATATCACGTAATCTTTCCACATTCGGCAGCTAAGTGAATGGCCACTTAAATAATAAATAACTCTGTATTGGTATATAAAAGGAGAAAATGACTGACTGATTGATCTATAAAAGCACAGCCTAAACCGCTGGGCTTAGAAACTTGAAATTTTGACAGTACTTAATAATGAAGGCATCCACTACGTAAGGATTTTTGAATATTCTTTCTGTAACCGGGTGAAAAAAATCCTGAAGTGAAGCTGCGGGCAAAAGCTACTTCTTAATAAAACCATTCTTTGCCAATAGATATTAATCGACGTAAAAGCCTACCTGCAAATGCAGCCATCTCTAGTTGACATCAAAGTGGCAGATGACCGCAAGTTTACAGTTTGCGGGGACATTCATGGCCAGTACTATGACCTCATGAACATTTTCAAGCTCAACGGCCTGCCTTCAGAGAACAACCCTTACCTTTTCAATGGAGACTTCGTAGACCGAGGATCCTTCAGTGTGGAATGTATTTTTACTCTCTTCAGCTTTAAGTTATTGTTCCCCGACCATTTCTATATGTCTAGAGGTGAGTTCTATTTGGTTACACTTATTTTTAAGGCTTAAATTGTTATGTAGATGTCCTGTTAGCATGTATTTAAGAACATCTTGTTGTAAGATCAAATTAGTGACAATGACGACCGTTTTCAATAACTTATTTATCGGCGGTTTCCCCTATTAGAGATAAAAAATTGACAATAGCTCCATAGACGTACTGTCCAATTTCTATAGGGGTAACCAACGATAGATGCGTAACTGAAAACGGCCGTAAGTCGACAAAAACACATTTAATAAAAGTCAGCGTCAAGTTTTGGGCAAGAAATACACCCATATTCTAAGACTTTCCTCCTAAACATACTCTACTCAGGACGGCCTCGAAAACACCTTCAAAATTGTATTCTTAGTCACAATTTCGAGTGAACTTTGAGGTTTCTCGACGGTCATAATTTGAATTATCTGCGTCGCGCAAATAACGCCGCGATAAATAGTTGTAAGGATTATCGTAAGCATATTCGATAAAGTCTTCTAGTCCTCTTCCCAAGGAGGGTTGATGTCAGGCAGGCGGCCGGTCATAAAACAATAAGCCAAAACCTCTAACAACATGGAATTATGAAATACATGTTGTGCCGACCCCACCTAGTGTGGGATAAGGGCAGGAAGAAGAAGAAGATTCGATAAAGTCTTCAATATTCATTTTTGTTAAATACGAACTTTGACACTTCCTTGCTTAAGGTAGGTTCCGAGGTACCTTGAGTTTGACAGATGATTCCTTACCTCGACTGAGGAAAAATCTCGAGTCGAGGACGTTTATGTCAACTATAACTACCGATGGTAGTGAGAAAGACTGAGTCGAGGTGGAGTCGAGTCGAGTAAATTTTGGAGGGACGTCTTAGAATATGGGTGATAGACTTGCAACATGCTAAGCCACATTGATACATAACGCGTGTGGCCACATTTCATCAAATAGCCAATCGGCACGCGGGAAATATTTAAAATACTCATTCAACTACTAACACAACTAAGTTGGTCTTTACATTAGCTTATAATAATACAAGGAAACTAGGCTTAGAAGTAATTACAGGAATTATCAACTTTAAATATCCTTATTCAAGAACAATTTGCCTATAATTTAATGAAACTTGCAGCCAGTATTAATGGTGAAGAAAATAAAAACACTCATGATTCATTACTAACGTGACCATACGTCCCGCTTTAGAGCTATGTGTCCTGCTGTCCCCAAAAACATAAATGTCCCGCTTTGAAAAACTGCAATCTATGGCAATGCATTCAACAAAGAACAGGCGCGTATTTATTGATCGCATCAGATAACATTATGATAACCAAGGACCAAGGACATAAACAAGTCACTAAAAACCAAACCTAATATTTTAAAGCAAATTGCACTTCCGAAAAATATAGGAAACCAGTCCACCAGACTACATAAGGTTAGTTCTTCCTTAAATACGTCTTTCATTCTTATAAAAACTATTAAAATATGCAGGCATCCCGCTCTGAGAGAAAAAATTATGGTCACATTATTCATTACGCACATACGCATGGCAATTCGTTAAAGACGGACCACATGTGAACAAGCAGTTACTAACAATTCTTCTCCAAAATCTTTCAGGAAACCATGAAACATTAGACATGAACCGCATGTACGGTTTCCGAGGCGAGGTGTCCTCTAAGTACACTTCACAAATGGCAGACCTATTCACCGAGGTGTACAACTGGCTGCCCCTGGCCCACTGCATCAATAGCCGAGTCATGGTGATGCATGGAGGACTCTTCTCGAAAGATGACGTCACGCTCGATGATATTAGGAAGGTGGACAGAAACAAGCAGCCGCCAGAGGACGGTAAGTGAATAAGATGGTTTTTTTTTATATATTGTGTGTGAAAATACCCGTAACGAAGCCGAGAGCCACGTATTCTTCACATCATTGCGAATTTTTTTTGGTATCGGGCCATACCCGGGAACCAACTGGTTATGGAGATATTGAAGGTTAAAGTCATCATATTTTTGTAAATTTTTCACGAAAACTAAATTTATATGTTATTACTAAACATTTTTTTTTAATTCTTTATTTTATATTTAGGAGGGTTTTTTCTTTACAATAGAAGATGTTGCCCTCATAGTATAACAAAATTATAAAGTTTACTTAAATTCTACGTTTAATACACGTCTGTACTAATTTGTAAAGCATCTTAGCTGCTACCGAAGTGGGGGCAGCCAAGACACTATTACATATACCAATAGGGTATGTGACTATAATTTTTTTATTAGTAATTTCGAAACTATTACAATAATGATAGGCAACAGTGAAAAAACTACTGAAATATTTAATAAAATGCTCAAGTTATAAACGATTGAAAATTGCTCACTAGACAGAGACAACATGACGCCACAATGACGTCATACCTTGCAAACTTCATAATTATTTGACACCACTCCGTACAATATCCGTTTCGCGCGACAAGGACAGAAAATACCCCCTCCACAAACTTCGCAAGCGTGTAGCTCCTCTATTTTTTCATCGATCTTATTTATTTTTTCACATATCAATTTGTATCTATACTTTCTTTAAAATAATACTAAATTGTTGTACATTTTTAATAGTAGTCAACTACCCTATTTCAAAACTAAAATTAACTAACAAGAAAAATTGCAGCCTCTCTGCCTCGTACCGCACACATTCCATCATAACGTGGTAGGCATCCTCAATCATGTCACATTCACTGCAATTCAGTGATTCTGTTTTGCCCATTAAGAAACCAAAACTGTTTAAGGGAATGTGTCCCGAACGAAGCCTGAGAGCAGTAACTAAACATTCTTCTATACAAATATTATCAACATTTTTGAAATGTAGGTACGGACTGCTGCGCGCGCATTTCCATTGCGCGCTACAATTAAAAGCTGATTTTTAATACCAAAAAATAAAAGTCGTTTCCCAGCAATTATTTTTGCTGTATGTTACTTGTATGCCTAGACTTCGGCTTCTTTAAGACTATTTTTACACCCTGTATGAGCACCATAAGTTGACCTTCACCCTGATTATTTAGAGTCGGCTTTAAAAAAGCCGATATTTATACTAAATTTATAAAATTAGCTGCCTTGTTGGTCTAGTGGTCGCAAGTGCGACTGCTGAGCTGTTCGTGGGTTCGATCCTCAGGTCCGTCAAAGCGTTATTCGATTTTTCCTTTAGAAATTTATCAGTGGCAGCCCGGAGTCTGGATTTGAGCCCGGTTAATGACAATAAGCTCGCGCCTTATTACATGGGAGTTAAACATAACTGGTGATATGAGGGTGTTGCTATACAAGTATACACCTCTGTCCAATCCTGCGGGGAATACAGGCGTGATGTTATAAAATTAAATCAAATATATTAATTTTTCAGGCATAATGTGTGAGCTCCTCTGGTCGGACCCTCAACCTATGATGGGCCGCGCGCCGTCCAAGCGGGGCGTGGGCTGTCAGTTCGGTCCTGACGTCACCAACACCTTCCTGCAACGTAACGGCCTGGATTACGTCATCCGCAGTCACGAGGTCAAGAATGATGGCTACGAAGTCGCTCATGATGGGAAGTGCATTACGGTGTTTTCAGCGCCTAATTACTGGTACGTTTTTGTGATACCTACCATCTAGGGGGCATTCTTCGAAAAATTTTAACAAAAATTGAGAACGTCATTAGCATCATCCCAAAGTTAAGAATGCAGATGTTTAATACTATAATTATAATAATGAAAACTCAAACTATACCGCTGCCGTCAATCAATAAGACAAGAATAAAAACAATCTGACAATACTATAACGTTAACAACCCGGGAGAAGAATGATTAGTTAAAATAATGTTAAAAATGTTCGAAGAATCACCCCTAGACTAGTACAACTCGATTACTTAAAGAATGGGATTGAAAATGGCGGATTTAATAGTCCGACTCCGAGTTGACGACACATTTGGTGCAGTGGCTGAGCGATCGGCTTCTGCGCTATGGGTCGTGGGTTAGATTCCCGCACGGAACAAATATTTAAATGACCTACAGATAGTTATTCCGAGTCTGGATGTTTGTGCGTGTGAAGATGTGTGTTTGTAAACGCACCCATGATACAGGAGAAATCTTAGTGGGGCAACGTTTTTTCAAAAATAAAAAAGAATAGTCCTCGTTGGTCTAGTGATGGCAAGCGCGACTGTTGAACGTGAGGTCTTGGGTTCGATCCCCAGGTCGGACAAAGTGTTATTGGGTTTTTCCGTGTGGAATTCCTCAATAGCAGCCCGGAGTTTGGATTTGTGCCCTGTTGATGGCAATAGGCTCGCCCCCTATTACATGGGACTTATACATAACGGCGAAATGAGGGTGTTACTATACATCTCTGCCCAACCTTTCGGGGAATACAGGCGTGATGTTATGCAATAATTGCCTTTCTTTCGAAACCACATTATCTTAATCAGCTATAATGGAGCAGAAGTGATATTTTAGATAAAAACTACGAAAAAATATACTAAGTTTATCATTCTTCTGTATATTTTTTTAAGACTGCGATTAATAATCGTAACCAGTTTCAATGTGGCTGTAGGCTTGCACCAAGGGTCAACTCTCAGCCCTTACCTCTTTCTGGTGATAATAGACGCTCTTACGTCGGAAATCCAGGAAGAGGCTCCTTGGTGTATGCTGTATGCCGATGACATTGTGCTGGTTGCCGAGAGTGGCCTAGAGGTCCAGAGAAAATTGGAGGAATGGTGGCAAAGACTGGAGAGTGTTGGCTTGAAAATGAGCAGAAGCAAAACGCAGTATATGTTTTGCGATTTCGGCGGTCTCTCCAGTCCTATGCCTATTACTCTCGCTGGTATATCCTTACCAGTCTGCTCCGACTCCCGGTACCTTGGGTCACTCGTCCAAGGGGATGGTGAAATTGACCGAGACGTTACGCATCGGATCAACTCAGGTTGGATGAAATGGCGACAGGTCACAGGGACAACTTGTGACCAACGGATGCCCCTCAAGAAGACCTGTCGTGCTGTACGGATCAGAGTGTTGGGCCGTGAAGAAGACGGATGAAAGAAGATTACACGTAGCGGAGATGAGAATGTTGAGATGGATGTGTGGAGTGACGCGAATGGATAAAGTAAGAAATAAGTATATTAGAGGAAGTTTGAAAGTGGCACCAGTGACAGAAAAGTTGAAAGGAAAGCGTTTGTCTTGGTATGGGCATGTGCTGAGGAGGGATGAAACACATGTGACTAAGAGAGTGATGAATATGAATGTTGATGGATGGAGGGGGAGAGGGAGACCTAAGAAAAGATGGATGGATTGTGTGAGGGAGGATATGAAAGATAAGGGAGTAAATGATAATGAGACGGCTGACAGGGAAGAGTGGAAGAGAAAAACATATTGCGCCGACCCCAAGTAACTTGGGACCAGGGCAGGAAGATGATGATGATTAATAATCGTAATCATAATATTTATTTGCATTAAAACAGGTGTTACAATAGTATCTAGTGTGTGTGCTACATGTTTTTCTAGAAATACATAGCATGCAAACTTAAAATTAGGTAATAAAATAACGTGAATTTATATTCCGCTCCATGAAGTATTTTACAGAGTAAAAATTTTGTTTTTTTAGCCATTTATATAATTTACGCTTAAAAGCTCCAATATTCAAGGGTTTTAAATCACTAGGTATATTATTATAAACACGGATACAGATAGCCAAACAATTCTTATTATATTTTGTGGATCTAGGTAGGTCATTTAGTACTTAGTAGGTTCTAAGTCCCAAGTGAGGTTAATTAATTCTAAAAAGGGCCCAACAACCAACCCATATTACTACTACGAATAAAAACTGTATCAAATGTCCAAATACTCGAAACCTACTCAATGAAGTTGTCGTTAAATTCGTGTTGTCACTTTCATTTCGCCTTAAAGTGACAGAGACAGCACGAGACTTAACAGCAATTTAAAATTGAGTACCGTTTTGATGGCCATTAGACGCAGTTTTTATTATCTTCTTTACATAGTATAAAACAAAGTCGCTCCCGCTGTCTGTACGCTTAGATCTTTTAAACTACGCAACGGATTTTAATGCAGTTTTCAGCAATAGATGGAGTGATTGAAGAGGAAGGTTTATATGCCCCACATTAGTATCTACATTGCACCCGTGCGGAGCCGGGGCGGGTCGCTAGCGTTCTATAAATTAATTAATAAACGAATGTTATTGTTTTGCAGTGATACAATGGGTAACCTGGGTGCTTTCATCACAATGAATGGTAAAGACTTGAAACCGAACTTCACCACTTATGAAGCTGTGGTAAGTTACATTTATTACTTGGCTAACTTGACCTTGCCGTCTCTCTTACGCTTCCTATATCGTTCTGCCTAAATGTCCCAACTATGTTGGAGTCAGCTTCCAGCCTAACCAGAAGCGCCTGAATACCAGTATTTTATACGCAGCGACTGCTATCAGATCTCCGCAACCCAGTCACTGGGCAATGCTGATATACTAAGATTAGACCTGTTGTCCAACTTTCGGAGTTCTGACTACCCGTAACGACTGTCATAGGTATTCTTATGACACCCGGGACCGACGGTTTAACGTGTTCTCCGAGGCACAGAGAGGTATCGATGTATAACAAATAGTCACCCATCCACGGACTGAGCGCGGCAAGCGTTGCTCAACCTTGCCTTTTTTTGCTCAAGAACCCCACAACCTCATCCCACCGGCCCCCTTTTACCATTGGTCATCTAGGCGCACTGCAAGTTACCATCCATACCCGGTTGCCATTCCACCAATTCGCACTAAGTGCTTCCAATTTTACTTTTACTCCATCTGTAATGTACCTACATCCTACGAAAATAAATAAATTCTATTATATTATATTTCAAACATCCTTGCGCACGACAAAAGAGTGGAACTCATTACCTGCGTCTGTGTTCCCGAACGCATACAACACGAATCTCTTCAAAGTTAGAGTGATCAGGCTTCTTCTGGGTAAGCTCAATCCATCGTAGACTTTGTCTCTGTCACCTCTGACCTAGACGACTAGAGTCAAGAGCAAACCCATCTCAAATAAAAAAAACGTATGATCCGAGCGGTTGTTAATTAACCACGAGCCCTGCCTTCTACCCTACGCTTGCTATAATCATAATCATATAATTCCAGCCACATCCCGACGTAAAACCGATGGCGTATGCTAATTCCTTCTTCAACATGCTCTGCCAATGATCGAGGACTTCGGTCTCGCTTGTTAGAAGATCGTCAACACCCCGCAAACGAACGGCACGCTCGCTCCTCCACTCCAGCAAGGTTAGACGGAAGTCTTGGAGTAATAATCTTCTTACTATGAAAGATGGTCTAAGTAAATCCCAGGTTTTTAAAATATCCCCGTCTCTTTTTGTGAAATGACTTTAAAAAGATATGGGCATATTTTATATGTGGGTTTATCTTAGACTTTGTTTACAGCATCTTTCGCTATAAGAGAGTCTACTAAACAGTAATATACAGGTCAATTAGTTAGCGATGGCTCCCAAAAACAATTTGTATAAGATGACAGAACGAGATAACACGATATGCTAAAAAGATTAAAACCATGTATTCAATACTAAACAATGTTTCGCATACAAGTTGTCAAAAGATTCTCAAACACCACGAAAATGTTTCTTAAAACAATGGTTCGGTTGTATTTTGCCTTCGACCTAAACACGTAGTGTTTCGCAACATACATACGTTTCCGAAACACGTAGATACTTGTTTCAAACAATGTCTTGAACAAATGTTTACTATTGAATACATGGGTTAAAGATAGCGCTTCATTTACATAGAGGGAGATTCTTATATGCCAGAATAGCCTTCTGACATTGGTGTTTTATTTTTTCATCATGGCAATTAATAATAACCTTTATGCTATTCAACATTATGTGTCTCTGCGAGGCGATTTTTGCCACTCAGCATGTGATATCGCATAAAATTTTAACGCGATTTAATTTTTTATACGCTGTTCAGTTATCGAATACTTGAGGTATGAAGCTCGCTATATGTAACAGAGTCTACGTCCCAGACGATGCTATCACTAAATAATCTTCCTGTACCAATTCATTCGCACTCCACAGTTGCGTATCAGATGTTAGCACAGATATACAGTTAAATAAATAACGCAAATTGTTAACTAAATAACTTTCTTACTGGTCTGTAGGAGCAATGCTCCTACTTGTTACGTACCTCTCGACCGTTTTCGTTACTACAAGCGCGAATGGTTGCAGGATGCGTCCGCGGCCTTTCACTGCACGGCGATGCGTGCGCAATGTTTACTTCCCAGCACAAAATTGCCTACGTTTTGTAGGTAGTTTAAACAAAAAATGAGACTTGCTCGTTTTCATACAATTTGACAAATTTGCGGTAGGTATCTATTAACTCGATAATCTGTGGTAGGGACTGACGTCCTAAGCTGTAAGGCCGCCAATACACTTGTAAGTTGCTTCCGTAAAACTTATGTAAGTGACTTATGACAATTAATTCGACTTTACAAATCAGTCGATACGCTACTTACAAGAGAGTTTACATTTGTAAATTAATCGTAAGTTAATTACGTAAGCGACTTACGCGAGGAAAACTTACAGGTGTAAAGCCGGCCTAAAGGCTCATTTACACGGTGCAAGTTTCTTGAAGCAAGTCTCATGCTATCTTTGTCTTTCTCTCCGACAAAAACAGAGATAGCATGAGGCTTGCTTCAAGAAACTTGCACCGTGGAAATGAGCCTTTACGTGCTAAGAGCCGACTCATAATGTTTTACAGCAAAATCATCAAAAATTATGACTGCTATCGCAATACAAAATATTAAGATATTTTTACTCGATTATTTTATCAATACAACTTGATCAAGGAAAACTTGAGGGTGTAAACGAAATCATGTAATTCCTTCAAACCTTTCGGTTACACGCTGTATAACAATAACGCGAAAATTAATATCGTCACCGGAAAGCCAATAAATACTACGTAGCGCCATTTTGGCTAAAATGAGTTATGTAGTATATCGTTGGATTGGATTTTTTTTCTGCGTCGATGAGTTGGGATTTCGTAAGATAATAGAATAAAAAACGAAATCCCAACTAATCAACGCAGAAAAAAAATCCAATCTAACGATATAATACCTAACTCATTTTAGCCAAAATGGCGCTTAAGTAGTTGGCTTACCCGGTGACGATATGTTTTAGTCGACGGCAATAAAAGCTGCAATACAAATTATTTTGTCTGTATATTCGATTATTTCTAGAAATTAATAAATTCTGAGAAACACCTTCACCTTACTGGAGCGATTTGAACGAAACTTTTTGCGTTTTAGCTCAAATTGAATCAGATAGCAAACTAGTCACCGCTCCGTAATCGGAACACTTATGAAAAATGCAATTTAGTAATAGTGATTTTTTGATAATTTTAAAAAAGTAATTGCGATTCACAGGTTGCTTAATAACCAGAGATCGGATAATCGTATGCATATTTACCTAAAGTTCAGGTGTTGGCTAACATGGGATGCATTTTTGTATCGAAAAAATGCCGCGATTCCGGGGTCGTCAAATTTAGTGTTCTGTAGAATAGAATCATATTTTATCTAGAATTCGATGTATATTTCTTTATTTACATACTTAAAGTTGTACCTTTTTTTTAACTAACACAGACGTGCACCCCTTACTTTCTTACACCCTACATACACACATATTCGCATTAGGAGTTAAAAGTTAACTTCAATTAATTATATGCATTCGATTAGTTATGCAATCCCGTGATACCGTTTTTTTTTGTTAATTAACTATTTTCAGAAGCCGTTTCCATACTTTCGTAGCGAAAAATTAACTTTAGGTAAATATGCATCCGATTATCCGATCTCTATTAATAACGTAGGGCTTACAAACGGGGGAGCGTCGGGTAAAAATATCGCATAGGTATTCTCCAAGACAATATAATAAATGTATCTTTGAGGAAATGAGTATATGCTGGTTTTTTTGTATTTTTTTTTCGGTCTTACCTTCAACCGTTTTGTTGCGTACCCTTGTTTCCTCGATCGTACGCGTAGCTATAGCAAGAAGCAATGTTCTTTCGAATGTTGCTAAATACTTGTACATTCTACTCATAAGTTAGTTGTAAATTTATTTTTTTCACGCGCTGTTGTGATTATTTCTGTAAGTGTACGCGGGTGTTTATCGGTAGTTTTCATTGGTTTGTTCTGATGTACTCAACATTTTTGTTGGGCCTTTAACTTGATACTTGCCACGCCACTGTTATGTTTCTGGCCTTATGGCTCTGAAATCCTATGTAAGCCACATGTTGAGTATCTCTGATGTTGGGTAATGTGAAGTAATTAGATTGAATGTGCATTACCGATAAATAAACGCGTTTAGGGGCCTTTCCGCTATCACTAGTACTTTAGTGAAATCTTTCAATTAAGTCTATCATACTTCCATCATCGAAATATCTGTCTGTGTATATGCTAGGTCACAATAATCAAAAACAATTAGACAAAATATTTAGATACTTAGCTTATGTTATTAAAACGTTTGTTTTATTTAAATTATGTCTAAAAAAAGGTTCAATACTTCTTATTAAGCAACAGCGCCATTGAATTTGTTTTTTTATTATTATTTTGAAACAAAACGCAAAATATATATTTTCCCGCCATTCACACATCACTGAATGATGTCAAAGATTTAATATTTAATAATGAAAAATGTATATATTTGATACTTTTAACTATAGAGTGGCACAGAACAACGTACTGACGTATAAGCTTTGCATTTAGTAACAAATCTATGACTTTCCAATACTGAATTACTACACATAGACAATTGTAGACTGGATAGTAAACTACATGATCATCAGCATGTTTCGTCTTTCATAGACAATTCCAACAGTGCCTGAAGGCATTTTACATGGCTGTATGAACCAAACAAGAAAATTATTGTCTTTGGAAAAGGTCAACCTTTTTTAAGGGACACGAGTTTGAAAGCTTAATCAATACAATACTCTTTATATTATACAAAACATTGATGTACAATGGGTGGTCCTATCGCATTAGGCGATTTCTGCCTGACAACCATAGGATGGACAATTATTCTAGAAAAAAGAGATCAATTTTATCGGTTTTCAAAACTCTTGTCAACTTGACTGACCAAAATACTAACGGGTCACAGTTCAGTCTCTCAGAAACCAGGTGTTACTATAAGAATAACTAATAACACGAGTATAGAATGGAATCTCCTTTGTGAGTACCCTAAACGCCGCGTCATAACACTTTATCCCCCCTCAGCCCGCAACGCCCCTCTATCGCCCACGGATGCCGCCAGGGCTTGTATTTATGGATGTTATTTATTTATTTTATACGTTATGTATTAGATCAGAAAGTATGTATAAATACTTTTACTTATTTTAAAAGTTTGATTCCTCGATTTGATTTTTGACTGCCTTGTTGGTCTAGTGGTGGCAAGCGCGACTGCTGATCGTGAGGGCCTGGGTTCGATCCCCAGGTCGGGCAAAGTGTTATTGGGTTTTACTATTAGGAAATTTCTCAGTAGCAGCCTGGAGTCTGGATTTGTGCCCGGTTAATGGCAATAGGCTCGCCCCCTATTACATGGGACTTGAACATAACGGCGAAATGAGGGTGTTACATACACTTCTGCCAACCCTTCGGGGAATACAAGGCGTGATGTTATGTTGTAAAGGTTCTTAGTGAGCTGACATCTGACGGAACCAGTGGCGTAGCTTACCCTTCTACCCGACTGTTACGAGGCCCAAATGGAGGGTAGAGACTTTTCACAAAAGAAATTACACACGTTGGGGCCCCTGTAGCCCGGGGGCTCCGTATCATTGATACGGCTAATACGACAGTAGCTACACCCCTTTTTTTATCGTTGGTAAATCCTCATGGATGTCCCTCGCCCGGGGAAGGCGAGGGGGTATGCCGGACTCTTACTGTTGCTCTCTTCCTCCTCCTGACCGTTCGGCCGGGGTCGCGGGATTCGCAAAAGCATGCACCGCAACCCCGGCAGGTCCCGGTCCGCCAACTCTGTGCGGACCTCCTCTGTGGGGCCTTGCCCCACACCCTCCTGAGAAGCGCGCACGGAACACTGCGCGCCGCCTTCTCGGGCCTGTTACTGGTCGGGCAGCGGGTCTGTACACCCCTGGACAGAATGTGTATGGGCGCGAGGCGGTGCGCGGCGCTAGCCTTGAGTAACTTGTTGGTTAAACCAACGCGATAGGGTAGGCCATTATCTTGACCTTGAACGCGTGTGGCGCGTGAATTTTGACTCTATACTCGTATTATTATTAATACTTACGGTGTAACCTTTATATTATCGAGTAACATTTATCTCGATTAGTGTTTACAATTAGTTACCACTTATTACCTGTCAAACTAACTGCCTAACTCGATTATGCATTTTTATTTTATTATTCCAGTTGTACTAAAATTTTATTGTAAGATTGAAAATGAGGTAACGCATTTACAGAGTACATGGTATGGCAACTCTTGCGCATGTTTTCTGAGGATGTACCTTTTTTTTTTTTTTTTAACTTGGGGAAATCCTCGTGGACTATCCCCCGTCTGGGGCAGACGGGGGGGTGTGCCGGACTTTTACCGGCTAAAACCACCACGGTGTCCCACCTTCTGACCTAAGGCCGGGGTCGCGGGATTCGCTATTGCATGCACCGCAACCCCGGCAGGTCTTGGTCCACCAATTGCTGGTGGACCTCTCCACTGTAGGGCCCCACCCCACGACCTCATGAGAGGCGCGGGGGGCACCCCACATCACCGGCGCACCAGAACACATGGTACGCCGTGACCACCCCGGGGACCAAACAAGTATATGGGTGCCAGACTACCCCGTGTCTGGGCACCCCTGGTCCCCATGCGACGGGTCAGATTAGTGGCCCCGCCGCCTACCACTTTTCGGCCGCAGAGAATAGAAAGGGCGGCCAGGTACACACCGCCACTCCTCTTCCCCTGCGGCCCCACCGCGTCCGCCATCTGACGGTGGCGGCCCCGTCAAGGCCGCGGAAGGTAGGGAAATCGGCGCACCGTAATACCGGCACTCCTCTCCCGCCGCGGCCTCCCGCACTCAGCCGCGATGCATTCCAAACGACATCGCGGCCCGCCTCAGTTGCGATATCGCCGAAGCGACACCGCAACCTACTTGGCCGCTACATCGAGGGCTACCAGACCCAAGCCCCGACGAGCGGCCCCTCCTTGGGTTCCTCTTCGCTTCACCGTGGGGTTCAATGCCACGGCTACTAAGCCCCCCCGCAACGACAATGCGGGAACCCAACCAGGGGGGGAGGATGTACCTAGTATATTTGTATGTAGCTCTAACATACGCGATCGACACAAACTTAGCGTTTATTTGTAACTGGGAATCACTAGATGTCTATTTTGGAACTTGTGACGCTTGGGTGTTTTCCGTAACTCGGAAACGCGCTAAGCCTAAAGGTCATAACTCACAAACAACCTAGCCATGTACATTTTCACCCACGTACACATTTTGCTCAGGTCTCGCCAATAACTGCCCGGTTACGTAGAAACGGTCCGCAAGACCATATGAAAGCAGTCGATTAGAAAAAAAATTGCCCAAAAGTTGCCATTTCATACTCCAATGCTGTCATATTTTTTAATCTAAAATAAATAGCATAATGTTTTAACGCAATAAAATTACCACTTACGAATTATAACGACCAACGTTGGTGAAAATTAGCTTTATTATAAGAGTATGTAACACAATAGTTGAATAGGCTTTATCTGGGGAAATTTTTGATGCACAGGTTTTCAGGTTTAGAATAAAATATGAAGGTGCTATTTGGAGTGTGTGGAAATCGCAGGAGACGATTTTCTTGGCTTTTAGAGGTCCCTAAGGGCCTATGCACATGACGTATTTTCTACGTGCAGACGACGCGCGTCAGCGCAGCCGAGACCAGTTCGAAACGCAATGCAGTCGTAGCCTGTATAATTTACTTCTGGTTTTTTTAAACTGATGACACGCGTTCGTAAAAGGCGCATCGTCTGCGTGAAGAAAAGACGTCGTGTGCATAATCCCTAAGAAGACAAGTGCAAGTTTGAATAAAAAGTCAAAATCTGACTGTCTCAAAAGTCGAAGACTCTAAAGGCGGGATACTGTGCAGCAAAAATCTCCCGACAGATAAGGCTTGGTGTAGGATAACATAAGGAGAAAGCTTGTCGACGCACAGCCTGACGGCTTCACGCAATGTGTATTAAATACTCCTGTGTGCACACGACTTAACTTTTGTTTTGGTGGTCACTACTACTTTTAAACTATTGACACTACCGCGGAATCTTTTGTAAAGATTAACCTTTTCACCGCCACGGACTTCAATAGAAGTTGCAGATTTTCGTGCTTCCAGCGCCACAACTTCATTAGAAGCTCTTCATTTTAACTATGTTATAAAAATAAGTTTACTGTATTTAGCAGGTCATCAGATCATCACTACTGTTTACTATGTATTTCGTTATACATTTATAGCTTGGCGCTGGCGAAGCATCGCATTGTGTGTACGTTGGCGGTGAAAAGGTTAAACTTTAATACGCTAAGGCCTTTGCCCAACTGTGGGACGTCACAGGCAGTTATATTAAAATTGTAATATTCTGAGCAATAACGCAATATCCTCCATCTGTGTTCACCTATTTCTAAGTATAAATAGGTCTGCCATGCGGCCTCACATACGGTGTATACAGATTCGTTCATTTTTGTCGATCGATCAAACAAGAACGGGTACTGACAAATCCTATTTGATGACGCTGGCAGTAATGAACAGGAGTTGTCAATAATAAAAACAATTGACAATACTTAAGTACGGCCGGCGCACCCTCGACGGTCAGCCCCTTGTACCAACCTTACTGACTGGCCAATCTTTTCACCACGGCATTATACAGGGTGTAAACGAAATCATGTAATTCCTTCAAACCTCGTGATGTACTGCTGACATAGATTAACACAGAACGGGATACTTTTGGATTTAATAAAAAAAGTAAACATGTGTTCTTAACGTGAGGCATTTTAGCGCCCCGAGTTAAATAATTCCGCGTGATTCACTCGGGGCGCTAGAATGCCTCGCGTTAAGTACACATGTCTACTTTTTGTAAAAAAAATGTATTGTATCCAACAGTATCCCGTGCAGGGTTATTCTATGTCAGCAGTACATCACGAGGTTTAAAGGAATTACATGATTTCGTTTACATCGAGTATATACAGGTATATACTCATATAGTTGATGCCGACGCGAGACAAAAACAAAAGCAAAGATCCTATTTGAAAGCTTATCGACCCACAGTATGTCGAGTAAAAATATCGATCGTCAATCCCAAGCTAGTCTGTGCGTACCTTAACACTGTCAGCGGTCATCAAAACAATGATCAAGATAAAAGAATGCTCAAAAAGCATAAGTTTTATATAAAAAAAAACTCTTAGATAATAAATTATGTTAATAATTAGAAGTACACGAATAGTGTCAGGGAATACAATATGTCAATGGTGCGGTAAGGATTGTTCGAGGATTGCATTGCCCAGCATATCAGATGATGTAGATAGGTTTTGGTGTTGACTTTAATAAAATTGTTAAATTTGTATACGGGGTTTTTATTTTTACCTGTTCCCTTTATTCATTTTGAAATTTGTCTCATACTTATCAACGCAAGAAATTTTAATTAGTTATCGCTCTGAACCAGGCTTTTAAATGTTCTGTTCCTCACTTCAGAGGGGCAAAGTTATTTTATTCGTACTGTAGGTATATGAAAGTTTGATGAAATGGCGACAGGTCACAGGGACAACTTTTGACCCACGATTACCCCTCAAGCTAAAGGGTAAAATCTACAAATCCATTATAAGACCTATCGATCTGTACGGATCAGTGTTGGGCCAAAGACGGATGAAAGAAGATTACACGTAGCGGAGATGAGAATGTTGAGATGGATGTGTGGAGTGACGCGAATGGATAAAGTTAGAAATAAGTATATTAGAGGGAGTTTGAAAAGGAAATCGTTTGTCTTGGTATGGGCATGTGATGAAGAGGGATGAAACACATGTGACTAAGAGAATGATGAATATGAATATTAATGGATGGAGAGGGAGACCAAAGAAAAGATGGATGGATTGTGTGAGGGAGCTTTACTTGTTTATTGATTACCAGAAAGCCCTGGGCAAATGTTTTCATATTTGTATAAACACATACCTATCAGCGATACTCAACCTTTTTTTCGCAGGCCTCATTTACATACAACTATTTCACACGGGCCCCAACATAAGGATTAATAAAACGTTTAACAATCTCATTTTGTATGACTGCCTTTAGCAAGCCATGACCGGGCCACTCGCAATAGTTTGGCACGCCGCAAATTAAGTATGGCTGGTCTAGACAAAATGAAAATAAATAGTAATAACTTGTCAAAAAACAACCACAGATCAAGTATAAAAATCATCAAACTTTAATAAAAATTTACTAAAATTGAGGTAGGTAACAATCTAGGAGGGCACGAGTTGAGTGAGAATTTTGACGACCGTCTTCTTGTCGAGCTTGCACTTGTGGTAGAGAGCGTGACAGTCTGAGTCCGTCGACCGGCCTGCCGACACCGCCTCGAAGACCGACGTGCCGTCCAACATGCGACGAACTAGGGTGTTGCTAAGAGGAATAAAATGTAAAGTATTTTTTTTAGAAAATTATCAGTACCTACTTCTCACAGATCAAATGTGCAGCCAGGTTAAGCCGCTTTGGCAGTTCATGACTGGGTTGGGTTAACAATCTTCACACATTCAGCTACATGCCTGCGCCCACTGGCGGCACGGCATGGCAAAGGATTTTTTAAGCTCAAATAATTTTAAATCTTATGTAATACCATTAGCACTCATATTTGATTAGCATACCACGGGATGCTTCGCCGTGCCGTGGCATACCGAAGCATCCCACGGTACGGTAAGTACGAGTCCTAAAGGGTACTACAATAAGGTTTAAGGCGCAGTCCCTAAGCCTGATGTATTTTGGCTTCTGGTTTCTTTCAAAGCCGACCTATGGGGCAGACTATCAAATTTGGGAAAAGTCTAGGCCCATATCGGTGAACGTGTACGGAAAGGATGATGTGAAAGCAATAGATTCCACTTACTTGGACAACGAAGACAGTAACGCGTCAAAATCAGTTCCATTTCCGCTAACCATGTTTTCATTAGCCAGCTGCACGTATGAGCAGGTGAGCCGCTGCATACAAGCTGTGGAGTCCACGTTGTATCTGCTCAGCATCTCGTCGATCTTGCCGAACATGTCCGATACTTGGCTGAAGTCAGTCTCCAGACCTGGAAGAAGAAATTAGTCAAACATGTGCGTAGGAGTTGATTTCGCAGAAGGTTTAAAACTGGCGTAGTGTGAGTTTTTCATTTTGTATTTGGTTGGATGGGTAGGTATCATAATCTGTGGAAGGAATCACTTCCAGTACCTAGCCAGTAGGTATCTAATGGCCAAATAAACGCTACTCAGTTTTAAGTTGCCGTTAATTTCGTTTTGCCACTGTCACTTCGCCTTAGAGTGACAGTCGTGTCGATTCTGTTGCACATTTTGACAGTACTAAACTAGACTAAACGCAACTGTCACTTTCTTTTTTTACATGACATAAAATCACGCCTGTATTCCCCGAAGGGTTGAGCAGTGGTGTACCTACAGTAACACCTTCATATCGCCGTTATGTTTAAGTCCCATGTAATAGGGGGCGAGCCTATTGCCATCAACCGGGCATAAATCCAAACTCAGGGCTGCTACTGAGGAATTCCACACGGAAAACTCAATAACACTTTTGCCCGACCTGAGAATTGAACCCAGGACCTCAAGGTCAGCAGTCGTGCTTGCCACCACTAGACCAACGAGGCAGTTTCTTTTTTTTATTAAAACAGAAAGAGACAAACACCCTTAGTTTAGTTATGTCCTGTCAAAGTGCGCTACAGAAGTGACAGCATGAGACTTAAAACGACTAGGTACTTAAAATTAAGTAGGTACCTAGCGTTTGGATATTTGACCATAAGGCTGAGCATCCATTCACCAGAGCTGTGCTTAGCTGCGTAGCGAGGAATGTGTTTTGTAAGCACCAATAGGATCACTTCATTTACCTAGCTTTGCTCTGCGCAGCTCTGGTGGATATGGGTCTAGCAGTGCGAGGTTTTTGTTCATACAAAACAAGCGAGAAATGTGTACCGCTCCCGCCACACCACCCTATTCGAAAAGAGTCCGCTACCTATCCTCGCAAGGCTCATTTGAACACATTAACACATTACGCATTACACATTACCCATTCCTCGCACAGCTCTGGTGAAAAGGGTCACACCGTTACACATCCTCGCTACACATTTCCGCAGCGCAAATTTTCCTCGCACAGCTCTTGTGGATGTCCAGCCTAAGTATAATAAAAAGTGACCAAGAGATTCTATCAGGTAGATGATACTTCCAGCGAGTTCGGTAAGTGCTAACATAGTTCAGAGATATCCAAGGATTGTGGTCTGACTGCAGTCGCACCGCTTCAGAGAATAGCCGATCTTTCAAATTGTCTATGAAAATACTTAAACTCCGTTCACATGACCGCAGTGCGTGCAGCGTGCCGTGGTGTTGGTGAACCTGCTCGCACATCTTCTAAACATATCTACGCAGATGTCGCGTAAACCTTTGCATAAAAAAAACTATTCTAAATCTAGACACACGGCAGTGTCAAGCCAAGTTCGACAAAAAAATAGAGACTTACTACGTCCATATCCGCCGCCGTAGCTATACGACAAGGCGTGAATAATCTTGGGCAGGATGATGACCGCTCCGAAGCCCAGTAAGGAGCCGATGAGCACACCTCCCAGGTCTATCTTCACGGGCCCATACAACCCTGGTGCGGTGCCGCCATAACCACCGCTCTAGAAACAAGATTAGGTTTAAATAACTTTATTTCTCATAAGAACAATTACACTTAAAATGAGATTACAAAATATTACTTAATATTATTACAAAATTCGATTCGCTGATGTCAATGTGAAGACATGCATACTGCACACACAATGGTGCCGATTCTATTGTGCACAAACTAAATTTAATTTAGACTACTGCTATCTTTTTCACACCAGTCTTGCAGCCACATATTTCAGCTAAATAGTGCCCCTTTTAGAAGCACCTTTAAACGAGTTACGAAGATCTGTTTTAACAAAACATACATTTGTTCCACATCTGCCAGGCATCCCACGACCGCTTTTTATGGCAACAGAATAGGCCACATCACCCTGAGCTGACAACGACATATAAGAATGAACACGAACAGGGCTTAAATGCAAATATTTTTTGCCTATTATGAAACAAACCGCTACAAAAACAAAAGGAAACATTTTGACAGTTTTCGTTTACGAAATGACTGCGGCTGTGGTTCGTTAACGATTTGGGAACATTTCTTTTTGTAGATTTGACCCTCTTGTATTTTGCCTGTCGGAAATGTAATGTACACTGTCAACGACAATGTTACACGCCGTTACTCTCCTAACTTTATCTTTATCGCTTGGCTGATCAGATTAACAAGCCTATTTCTCCGTCGTCCGTCGTCTGCGCATCGTAAGCGAAGGCATAGATAATGTCATACTTTACTATTGAGGAAATCACTTCGATGCGTGAAAGCGATGTCGTTACCCGAATAAGTATCAAATTGCAAACACTTAGGCTGAGTTGAACCAACTAACTATAACCATACCAAAATTTCTGTGAAATCAGGACAATTTTGACATAAATATGGCAAGTTAACAATTACAGTTAGTTGGTGCAACTGTGCCTCAGGCAACTATTTCGTACATCTTTAAAAAAAAATTAAAGGCTTCAGTAACCCGAAAACCACAAAATAGATTTTAATACTTCTTATTGTGTATCGGTTACCGCTGCCGCTGCCTATACATACATATACACCTACAACCCCAGGTGGATTGCTGATGTCAACTCAAACAAAGTTGAAGTCTCAGACTCTGTAATTTCACCGGCACGGTACTCTTCAAACCGGAACACAGTGCTGCGTTGATAGAAATAGGTCGTATGGTCATAGTACTTCCTCGGTCGAAATTATTCACAAAGAGTTCAACACTCTATTAACTGCTTTCCAACACTGTGCTGAACAAGGGCCTCTATATTCTAGACCGCGACAAAGAACGTCTAACAGGAGGATGCCTCTGGCTAGTTTTTTCAGGTATACAGCCTGCGCCAGTCAGATATCCGTAAACCTTTTCGGTGCGATGCTTAGCTATTATCTATTATCTACATGCACGGATGCTCACCCCAGTGCTGCCGTAGGTAGAAATGCCAAATCTCTGCGTCCTGTCAGCCTGATTGTCTCTCTCATCTCGACTCTTCTCCACCCTAGCAGAAGGCTCAGCGAGCTGATCCTCGGTCCGTTGGAAACTTGGCATGAAGCCTCTGAAATCAAAACTGAGACAGGTTACGATTATACAAATAACTTCTGGATTTCAAACCACATCTCGTAGGTAGTTGTTACTTCTAAATGTAAGTGCGATATCTTTCCAGTGATCTGGTGCAGGTTAAGATATAATTTTAATGTATTATGTTATCGGTAGCTGGTAACACAGGACAATGTTGATAAAGGAGGGTAGTCGTCAAGATGAATCAACGTACCCGAAGTTATAAAAGCAGTGGTCATTCGACGGAGCAGAGGATTCTATGTCGAACAGCCGAAGAAGTCTGACCTTTTTAACCGACTTCCAAAAAATGAGGAGGTTCTTAATTCGACTGTATGTATTTTTTTGTATGTTTGTTCCGGGATATGTTTGCTAAATGTGAACCGATTTTAATGATTCTTTTTTGTTTGAAAGAGTATTCTTTGGAAGTGGTCCCATTTAAATTTGGTGAAGATCTGATGAAGAACCTCGGAGATAGACAATTTGAAGTCGGTTTTATTTTTGTCAAAAAGTTTTATATAGGTATCTGACTAGCTTGTCCTTATTTTCTGATCTTGTGTAAATTATTATATTATGAACTAGCTTCTGTAACTAACCCCTAACACAAATAAAAGTACTCTTAGTGGTGGAGAGTCTATGTTGGGTTCATTTACTTTATTTACTATGCTCGCAATCCTGACAGACCGATATTAGCTATAACGGTAATGATAGATTCACCCCTACACGATTCTGTTGTATGTATTTTAAAATTATAAGTTAGGGGGGCTAATACAGTCGTATTAGCCCCCCTAACTTAATTATGACTACATATGATAAATCATATTCATAATTATAACTGCAAGTGGGCTGCACATCAGTCGCCAGTTATCACGCAGTTGAACTGACTGCATTCAAGCTGCATTTGGCAGATACACAAGTTGCAGTTGATGTTATCAACCCCCTAGCTAAAGCGATGAGAGGCTCGTAGTGGCTTATTAACGACCGCACGGTTCATACGATTTGCAAGATTAAGCAACACTTGCCGCAGTTTGTTCGTAGATGGGTGACCATTCGTTACACATCAGAACCCCTCTGTGCCTCGAAGAGCACGTTAAACCGTCGGTCTCGGGTGTCATACAAATACCTATGACAGTCGTTACGAGTAGTCAGAAGCCCGAAAGTTTGTCAACTGGTTTAAATTTCTCTGCCACCATCCAGTGCATTGGGTGCGGAGGTCTGATGGCAGTTGCCCCGTGAAAAATAATGGTATTCAGCCGCATCTGGTCAGACTGGAAGCTGACCACAACACAATTGGGAAAAAGCTAGGCAGAACGAACGTTATAAGCCTCATAACTAGGTATTAAAAATATATGGAAGTCTCAGAAATCTTCTGGTTCCTTTCTTTACCCCAACTTTCTGCAGGTTCCACTAGCTACCTTCACTTCGTTCGGCTGATTTTCGCGACACCAAGAATCCTTTCCATTTCCTTGGTGTTACATCATTCTTAATAACGAAAATGATATAACATCATAACAAAACGCCTGTATTTCCCGAAGGGTTGGGCAGAGGTATATAGAAACACCCTCATTTCGCCGCTATGTTTAAGTCCCATGTAATAGGGTGAGCCAAATCCAAACTCCAGGCGGGGTTGCGGTGCATGCTATTGCGAATCCCGCGGCCCCGGCCAAGTGGTCAAGAGAAGCAACACCGTTGGATTTTAGCTGGTAAGAGTCCGGCAGACCCCCTTGCCTTCCCCGGGCGAGGGACACCCATGAAGATTTTCCAACGACAAAAAAAAAAATGCTACTACTGAGGAATTCCACACAGAAAAACCCAATAACACTTTGCCCGACCTGGGGATTGAACCCGGGACCTCAAGACCAGCAGTTGCGCCTGCCACCACTAGACCAACGAGGCAGTGGTAAAAATGAAAAGTAGACCAAATAATCCAGGTATCTTACCCATCATTCCTGTACTCCGCTCCCGCCAGCACCAGGCAAGCTGCAAGCACCACACAAGGAACCACACTAGGACCCATCTTAGAAATAACTGCCGTCTTCCAATTCCGCATACGTCTATATACAGGGCGTTCCGTAGCGTGCCCCGACACAATGACATGGGGAAACACCATTGTCATATGTGGTCTACGTTGCATAATACTTTTACAGCACACGTCACGCTTTTGGACCGATGCTATCGGAGTAGGAAGCTAACTAGCTAATTCCCCAGTGACTTACATATATCTGTATGTTTCCTAGTTTCTAAGAAGTTTGTTTCTTCAGGAAGTTAGCAGAAGCGGCTTCCTCGTATTCTCTAGCCTACCTGCACGTACCCTATGAATGGAGAGAGGCAGATCTAACGACAAATATAATACCATGTAACGGGGTGAATAGGGATGCAGGGGTGACTCGGGACGAAACTTTAAAATGGATTTTAACGTTGAAATAATATAGTTTGTTGCCAACAAGGAAACTAAGGCTCAGTTGTACCAATTAACTATAACTGTTAACTTGCCATATTTGTGTCAAATTTGTACTGATTTGACAGAAAATTTGTTATGGTTACAATTATAGTTAGTTGGTGCGACTCTTAATCGTTAATTATAATACAGTAAACACATTAGAGTTATTTTTGGAATCAAACTATATTTTTTCAATGTTAAAATCCCTTTTAAAGTTTCGTCCCGATTCACTCCTGGATTGCAGAGATGTAGGGGTGAATCGGGACGAATAGAGATATTCACCCCGTTTTACGACCATTTTACCAATTTGTAACTCTGAGCCGTTTATTGTATTAAGAATAATTGGACGTAGTTATGCGAAAAGGATCCAACCCACAAAATTATCGAAAGTGAGTTATTTATATCAAAATACTCGCTTAAACTTCTTAAGCCAAACTACACATAATAACACTAACAAGTTAAATATTATACATTTGTCCTTTAATTACAATAAAATCAAGAAATTTAAATCAAAGAACCAATGAAGAAATACAGTCTAAACTTAAGAATTGAATATCTCATAACTGTGTGGGTTGGATCTTTTTCGCATAACTACGTCCAATTATAAGGTTGGTTTTCAGTATTACTAGATACTGCTCAATACCACTAATTTACACGAAGCAACAGCCAATAAGTTACCTACCTATGCCTACCTAAAATATTCGCAACCTAATAACTGCGATGTATATTATCTTCTATCAACCAAAATTATAGATTATTCGAACAATAATTACCTACTTCTTATTTTCGTGTGGTTAGAGACTAACCTGGTGTCAGAGTTTATGCCACCCATGGGCCTCTGACTTGGCTTCACATGCAGTAGAGAAATACCTCTCATGCATGCCGGTTTCCTCACAATGTTTTCCTTCACCGTTTTTAAGCAAGTGATAATTATACAATACGCACACGAATCCGAAAAGTCAGAGGTGCGTGGCTTGGGTTCGAACTCGAGACCAATGACTTGGCAGTCTAATAACCTACTTACTTATTTATATATTGTATAACCACTACCGTTTGTCACGGTTGTCCTAAGTTCTGTTATAAATCGTGCGAAGCCTTAGGAATACTCTTGTCCTGCCGGGGTTGTGGTGCGTGCATGCCTATGCGAATCCCGCGACCACGGCCCACACGAAGGTCAGGAGGAGGAACACCGTGGGTTTTTAGCCAGTAAGAGTCCAGCAGACCCACTCCCCTCCCCCGGGCGAGGGACATCCACGAGGATTTTCTTACAATAAAAAAGGAATACTCTTGTATCATGATTGCAGACACAATCTTCGCATGAACAAACACCTACACCCCGAACAATGATCTGTAGAGACTATGGAATCGAAGCCGCGACCTGTTGCGCTGCAGCCAGGCGCTCAATCACTACGCCAATCATGTCGTGAGTATCTTACAAGTAACTTATTAGGAGAGGACTTCCTTCTCGACGATGAATCTGTCATGTGTGTGTTCACCCCACGCTAGTAGTTTGTCGTGGATATGATTACAGAAAGAAGAAGAAGAATCTCAGACGTCACACAAACGACCAGACCTGGAACATCCGTAAGCCATAGAAACAGCCTGGCGGCTGAACGCTTGCCAGCTGATTATCCATAAAAATAGGTACCTACCTACTAGTTCCGTGTGCAACTCGAACTCGAAGCCCGCGGTTCCGAATGCCAAACACACAGCCATTGCATCAGCCATAATCATTTTTCAAGTTGTCATGTAAGTACTTTTTTGATAAGCCCCCTCTCTCTCTTTATCTCAGTATTTACTAGTAACTTGATCTCTACTTGGTCTATATTTTGATTTGAAACACTTCTCGGAAGTGACAAACACGGTCTTTATTTACATACAGGTAAAATAAGGCTATTTAAAAACCACAAGGCTAATTATTGGTATAAACATGGCATAGGAGATTTTTTGACATAATTATTTTATCAACTATTTTTAATTTTAAACTAGCGACCCCGATTTTGCACGGATGCAATGTAGATACTAATGTGGGGCATATAAACCTTTCTCTTGAATCACTCTATCTATTGCTGAAAACAGCATTAAAATCCGTTGCATAGTTTAAAAGATCTAAGCGTACAGACTGCGGGAGCGACTTTGTTTTATACTATGTAAAGAAAAGATATACAATACATTAAAATCTTAAGTACAGTAGGGGCACGAAAAGGTTCGTCAGTTCTCAAATTCAGTCCTTTCCCACATCGCGGGCACATGTTACCTTTTCAAACTGTTGAACGGAACAGACCAATGCATGGAAAATTATGTTTAATTATTTGGTAGCAAAGATCAAAATTGGCTTTTGCCTCCATATGACGTAGTAGAAGCAAATAATGTCTTTGATTTGATTTAAGGAGTTTTGTTCTATAAACCATGACATCAATCAAATCGATGATTAAATATATTGACACTACTTGTCTGTCACCATGTCACCGTTGTCCTGTCAAAATATACTTGTATTTTTATTTTTATAATGTTGGCAATACGTAGTCGGTAAAATAAATCGTTTCTTGCACTGTACAAGCAAAAACTTTTTTACAAAAAATTTAAACCGACCTCAAAAAATAATAAAATAATTACCATATAAAATTAACAGTTTCAGAAGTCGGTGCTGATCCACGCTGAACCAAATTGAAGGCACCGACTTCTGAAACTGTAAATTTTATATGGTAATTATTTTATTATTTTTTGAAGTCGGTTTAAATTTTTTGTAAAAAAGTTTTAATTTTTTTTTCATTTTAGTGGCCTTAATTAAAACTTGGTTGGACCTACTAAAGACGCTGCTCTTAACATAATCACATCATCACAATATTCGTACTGTTCGTCATTGAGGAGTTCCATTGTCTATCTCCGAAGTTCTTCATCAGATCTTCACCAAATTTAAATGGGACCAACTTCGAAGTATACCATATCCATTAAAAAAATAATCATTAAAATCGGTTCACAATTGGCGAAAATATCGATGAAAATACACAAAAATAAAAAAAACATACATACAGACGAACATAGTAACCTCCTCCTTTTTGGAAGTCGGTTAAAAATACTCCTTAAGGTGTATAAAACTTTCATTCCACTATTGTACATAACGCTTGTGCCTGTGTGGTTAGAAGTATGCCGCTTAAATTCCTATTATCCCTGTAGTTTTCAAATACATAACATCACGCCTATATTCACCGAAGGGTTGGGCAGAGGTGTACATTAACACCCTCATTTCGACGTTATGTTTAAGTCCCATTTAATAGGGGACGACACTATTGCCATCAACCGGGCACAAATCCAAACTACGGGCTGCTACTGAGGAATTCTACACAAAAACACCCAATAACACTTTGCCCGACCTGGGTTCACCTAGGACCTCACGATCAGCAGTCGCGCTTGCCACCACTAGACCAACGAGATTGTTTTCAAATACCTAGTCCCATTACGGTACCATTTCGTCAGTGAAAAGGTAAAAAGACTAAAGCGCCAATATACCTACTTTACAGTAAAGAGATTCAAAGTATTTTTTTAAGAAAATAATCATAGTTATTTTTCTTCGAGTATACATATTAAATAGATAATTGAATTATCCTATAAATAATAAAATAATAATAAAAATAACTATGTTTATTCTCTTAAAAAAATACTTTGAATCTCTGTACTGTAAAGTAGGTATATTGGCGTTCATTTTACCTTTCCACTGAGGATTTTATCTCTGGAACATACTTTGCGACATTTATACGCTAAAGTACTTGTAAGGACGTAGAAGAAATCATTTCCACGATATATTTCATTCAGAGCGTGAACAGTAAGCATTGTTTGACTCAAAACAGCGCGCATTCAAGATCAAACGCTTACCGCCGGCTTACCATTATGTTTTATTGCGAAATAACATCGTAATACATGTTTTAGAAACAATATTTTTACTTCTTAGTGAAAAATTTACCAATACCTACCTAAAGTTATGCAATAAAGTGTCAACACACAAAAATATGAATTATGTGTAAACGCCATCTAGTTCTTGTGGTAGGTCTACATAACGCTTGAAAAATTACCCAGAACTGTTATGTATTTTAATACAGCGCTGTCTATCAAAAAACCTTAATGCAGTTTGCATTTTTTTAAGCGTTGAGTAGACCTATCATAAGAACTAGATGGCGTTAACACAGAATTCATTTTTTTAGCGGGATGACACATTGCATAACACAAATGACGACACTTAGGTACCTACGTCCGGCGCACCCTGTGCAGTTAGACCCGCCACCAACCTTGCTAACTGGCTAATCTTTTCACCACGACATGAAGATCATATAGCCAGTTCCGTCTTTACCATAAGGGCACGTGGGGCACGAGCCCAGGGCCCCCTGCCTGAGGGGGGCCTCGAAATGCCGAAATCCAGTGCCTATATATTTTTCAATAATTCAATTTTTAAAAACACATTGGTTTCTTAGTTCAATGCATCATTAACAAAGCACCCAGATAACTAGGGTTGCACAGCAGAACTTTGCTCAGCAGAAGTTTTTTGAGACAAATTGCTGCCAACTTCAGACTTTTAGTGTCAATGTAATAACTACCTATGTTACTGATCAAAACTACATTCTGATGTTATAATTCACGTTATTTTTGGCTTTCCAAAAGGGGCCCAAATTCTCTGTGCCAAAGGGCCCCTGCATGGCCTAAGACGGCTCTGCATATAGCTCGTGCCGACACGAAAGAAGAATTCAGATAGTGATAACGCCTAGCGGTTGAACGCTACCCTTCCATGCAGGAGGGTCGGAATTATGACACTCCTCTGACTTTTCAAATTCATCTGTGGGTCAGAATTTGATTATCACTTGCGTTAAAAGTGAAAGAGCCTTCTCATTCCCAGAAGATGCCCGTGGCCAGCAGTGGTACAGTAAGGGGTGGATGATGTAGTGGTCAGGATGGCAATATTGAAGCGGTCATTAGGTAGCCTATGTTCAGTAGTTAGTTTATATTAGATTAGATTAGGGACCGTCCATTAATCACGTGAGACTGGAAAGGGGGGGAGGGGGTTTAGCAAAAATCACGAAATATCACAAGGGGGAAGGGGGTGTAGTAAGATATCACGTGTATTAAATTTTTCGTCAAACGCGCAATTTCTAAACCGAAAAGCGGCGTTGCCAGGCAACGAACGAATATGTTATATTTTTTGCATGATTACAGCATTCCTTTAATATTATTTTTATGCCAGTCAAAAACAGCCTGTAACCTTTTTGTCTAGACATTTTTGTCATGGTCCTTAATTTCAGAATAAAATTAGATTATACTTTATAGGTACCTGTATTTAAAGATACTTAATATTCTAAAAATTTCAAGATTCTTTGTAGGTAAAAAATACACGTGATTTTGGGTGGGGGCGCGGGGGGGGTTAGTCTTAAACCTCACCACATATCACCAAGGCGGAGAGGGGGGTTAGAAAATGCTAAAAAAACATCACGTGATTAATGGACAGCCCCTTAGATGATTCTTCTTCTTCTTCCTGCCCGTATCCCACACTAGGTGGGGTCGGCATAACATGTAATTCATAAATCCATGTTGTTAGAGGTTTTGGCTTATTGTTTTATGACCGGCCGCCTGCCTGACGTCAACCCTCCTTGGGAGTACTCGTTGCGCCGTCGCGCGGGTGATCCAATGTGCTTGCTGATATTATGCACTGGGTCCCAAAATGATATGCTTGTCAGTCTTATTGCCGACAACTAAGCTGGCTGTGTTCTTCTTGGTGGAGAATACTTGCAGTTTCACAACCCAGGATTTACCCACACCGATAAAATAATTCACAAATTATGTAAAATTAAAAAAGTGAAAAATAAATTTTATAAAATGTCATATGTCATGTCATAATATGCCCCTTATGGTGCGTCCAGACCTGACGAACGCGCCGCGAATGCGCCGCTCGTGAGCCGCTCGCGATCCGCTCGCGAGCCGCTCGCAAGCTGCGCGCGTGCATTTCATGTTCGTACAAAAGCTCGCGCGCCGTCCGAGCGCCGCGTTCGTCAGGTCTGGACGCACCATAGATTGTTTAAATTTAGTTTTGCCTTGCCTTGTCCCAACTATGTTAGGATCAGCTTCCAGTCTAACAAAAGTCTAGTTCGGAAAAAGCTAGGAGGAAGAATCATATTGTACATTTCTGTATAAGCTCGCATACTTTATTCAGCGTTTATTAGTAAGGGAGTAAATAAATAAATGCCACCCGCCGCTTCGCCTCCGGAGTGGAACACAAAAGAAAACCGCGCCGAATGTCAGCGAGTGATGGAACCGAATGGGCGCGTACGCACATCGAAATGAGAGCGCTCTCGCCTCGCACTAAACCTCAATTTGACGCTTTAATTAGACAGTGAGGCCGGGGCCGCACTTGTACGGCGACAGCGACGCGACGGCGATTTCGTGAAAACAAACTCATATAAACATAAATGTCCGTGGCCGCACTAAGCGACAAGCGAAATTTATTTGTTCACGAAATCACCGTCGCGTCGCTGTCGCCGTACCAGTGCGGCCACGGCCTGAGATTTTTGTATGTAGTACAATTTATTATTGTGCCATTATAATACCTATACCTGAGGCTTTAAGCAATCTTTTAAGTAAGTAATCACTTTGCGTTCGTTCTGCCTAGCATTTTTCCCAAATATATTAGGATTAGCTTACAGTCTACACGGAGTTTCATCAGCTATTGACCTGTCAATTTTGTTGCGCAATTTGACAGGACTAAACCAAATTAAGGGTGTCTGTCTTTTTCTGTTTCAATAAAAACCGAAAGTGACAGTTGCGTAGTTAAGTACTGTCAAAATGTGCTACAGAATTGACACTATTGTCGCCCTAACTGTAGTCCGTATATGAGACAAGATTATGGACTGTTGCAGATACACTGACGAGATAATTATACATTTTCCAGCCTAATACTGCAACAAAATGTTGCGGTAGGTACCTACCGGCCGAACTCCGCTTAGCCTTTTTCCCAACTATGTTGGGGTCAGCTTCCAGTCTAACCAGATGCAGCTGAAAACCAGTATTTTACACGGAGCAACTGACAGCAGACATCCGCAACCCAGTTACATAGACCGGTCGTCAGATTTTCAAGCTTCTAACTACTCGTAACGACTGTCATAAGTCATAAGTATTCGTATGGCACCCGGGACCGACTGATTAACGTGTTCTCCGAGGCACGGAGAGGTCTCGATGTGTAACGAACGATCACCCATCCACGGACTGACCGCTGTAACCGTAGCTTAACCTCGCCAATCGTATGATCCGCGCGGTTGGTAATTAGCCACCACCCCTCAATCAACCTAGCGTGCAAGATAAAAATCTATAAGTCTAGACTAAATTAAATGTTTATTACAAAGATTTTATATGTAAGAAAATGTCCATTTATGCGGTGAAACCCGTGAAAGTACATCGCCTTAATATCTACCTACGTTTGTATTATTAAGATACATTATAATGCGCCTAATGTTAGGGTGTAGGCTAATCTTACCAAAGACATCATCTTAATCATAACCGTGAAAATGGTACAAATTGTCTGAAGATAGACTTAACAACACTTAGAAAGGACACTATAATAATAGATAAGTAATAAACATATCATAATCAGCCTATTACTATCCCATTGCTGTTCACGGGCCTCTTCTCAGAATGAGAATTGTTTAGGCCTTAGTCCACCACGCTAGGCTGGTGCGGGTTGGCAGACTACACACACCGTCGAGAACTTTATGGAGCCCTCTCAGGTGTGCAGGCTTCCTCACGATGTTTTCCTTCACCGTTAGCGCAAGTGATAATCAAATTATGAACCGCACATGAATTCGAAATAATAGATACGGTCTACCTAATATCAGAAGGAATTCTAAGTCTGCGGGCACGAAATTGCGGCCGAGCGATGCGACGCGGCGACGTAAACAAAAGCATAGTATTCTGACGTGACTCGCTCGAACCGAACGAGATTCGTGCCCAAACCAAAGGCCGCTGCCGGGTAGCCCCGCTCGGCCACCGCTACTTTCGTGACCGCAGACTAAGAGATAGGTACTGGTATTTTCCTGGTTTCTATGTCCAAAACCGAATCGTATTGCATTTGGTAATGCAACTGGTCCTTTGAAAAGGTTCTGAAGCAACTTTAGGTAGGTACCTGTAAACGCTTCTAAAAGGTGGAAAGATTTGAAAGCATATAACTGAGTCCCTGAAGCCTCCTCTATTTTGTTGAAGATGGACACTAATGCGGGGTTTTAGTGTGATAAAAATCCATCACACCCCGGTGTCCTCCAGAGGCCGGCAGGCTTTTAAAGTTATTACATACACCAGAGATCGCCCGCGTTAATGTCGTTTATCGCGTAGTAGCTTGTGCCCTTCTCTGGGTTCCATACTATCTCTGTACCAAGTTACATCAAAATCGGTTTAGTAGTTTAGCCGTGATGCGGTAACAAATAGAGTAACTTTCGCATTTATAATAAGGATATTTTTTATGATAAATATTATAAAAGATAGTTAACTCAATCTCTCAATTAGGTCCCAGAACATGGCCTCGTCTTCCTCTTAATAATAAATTGACGCTCGGCAGTGAAAACCTCGTAAATAAAATTTTCTTCAAAAGCCTTTTATAAAATGTTCTTTAGATTGATAAACTCGTCATACACGTACTAGTTCAACAAACTTTCAATTCAAATACTTCTAAGCTATCTATGACGTACGATGACAAACTTTTAATAACATTTGATCGGCAATTTTTTTTGCAGGAAACAGGTATTGTTATCCCTTCTACAAAATTGAATTTTACACATACGTGGTTTTCACTGCCGACCGACGAAATGCAGATGCATTTCGAGCCTCCAACTACTCTTGATACCTACTATACCTATCGACTACAAATAAGAATTGCCGTGTCTATACTTTCACTATGCACACCTACGATAATTTCGCAAAGCTCTAACTTGTAACACAACATTTTATTGTGTTTAACAATACACGGAAACTTTATGGTTGTCATGCTCATTGATTTCCTTCGCCATTTTATATGAAAACAACATAAAAATGGCGGCAAACGGTCGCGCGGTTTGGCGCAAGGATCACAGCTTATTGGCTCAATTAAAATGTGATTCCAAATTCAAAATGTTAAAAGTGTTTGTTATTTTATATTTAGTGATGGTTTCGGTGAAAAGTGAAACTGTGAGGATGAGGAAAGAACAAGGAAGACAGGGAAAGTTGTTCTCTTTTAATACTATCGATGAGGAGATCAGAGTGAGTATTTTTTATGATTTCTCATTAGATTTAGAAGAAACAATTGTACACCCTAGAAATAAGGAATGTGTATGTGAACCAAAATCTATTGGATTTTTTTCACACTCATTATCAATTTGGAGTCATTGAGAAATGATATATTTATTTAAACCTTAGTAATAACAAATTTTAAAAAAGTAATAAAATCAAAAACGAAATAATTATATCCAAAGAAAATTAAAACCCAACGACGGTTAACACGAGGTTAACACAGTTGTCACATGTCATGTGACGTCACAACATTTGTAAATGTTAATACCTCAATTATGTAATACAGAACGAGATTGAGTTTTGTGACGTCATATGATATAAGTCCGCTTAACTGACGGCCGTTGGAATTGCATATCAAAAGCAGGCATAATAAAACAAATTCTCATTGAGATTTTTGTACGTAATTTAAAATGACGATGACTTTTTTTAATCCCATCGATTAAAAAAAAAATACATGCCTAAATAAATTTTGAAGATTATTGCTGTAGTTCGACAAGCTATGTAGAAAATTAAGTTTGAACATACCTACGTTTATATACCTAATAAAACGTACTATTTAAAAAACAGACTGTCTGATTTCTGACGTTTCTAGTAATCTATAGGGGTTCTGTTAGTCCCTACAGTGCGGCACCCTTAAAAATGTATTTCTCTCTGCTGCTTCTATTCTGCCTAGCCTTTATGTTAGAGTCAGCTTCCAGTCTAAACAGATGCGGCTGAATACCAGTATTTTACACGGAGCGACTGCCATCAGACCTCCGCAAACGTTACAGGGCAATGTCGATATCCCAAGGTTAGACCGGTTGTCAGACTTTCGGGCTTCTGACTTCCCATAACGACTGTCATGGGTATTCGTATGACATCCGGAACCGACTGTTTAACGTGCTCTCAGAGACACGAAGGGGTCTCGACGTGTAAGGAACGGTCACCCATCCACGAACTGACCCCTCAGCTGCTCCTACAGTCTATAATAAATTATTGTCGTCATAAGCTAAACAATGTACTATGCGTGCCAAATAAGAATAGCTCTGTCAAGACGCCATTTTGTTCCGCAATACTCGTGAACTTCATTACCAAAGTGTAAGGTGTGCAAAAAAATAAATAAAGAAATTTTACTCAGTTTAATTATTTTTAGTTCGCTTTTTTGGTATTTCTAATCAATAAGGGAAAGGGGTATGTAAGAGTCGTAGCATGTGGCGTTCTATAGTTTTTGCCTACCCCCATGGGAAAAAGGCGTGAGTTTATGTATGTATGTATGTCTAATCAATTAACGTCAAATTAATTACACAGATATGGCGACATATTAGGGTGACCAGTAGCATTTTGTGAAGTTAACTATATATATTGGTTCATTTCTTTAATGAATACTGTTTTCAAATATTATTAAATTATCCAAAATTATCTATTTATGGAATTCAATAAATAACATTTTATAAAAATTAATGTAAATAATAATGAAATCTATGAATAAAAAAATATAACATTTTCTTTTTCATAGTATATTCTTGCTGGCGGCACTAATTTGACAGCTATCGTGTGAAGTTGTAGCAAGCGCGATCCTATTCTTATTTGGTACGCATAGTAAAGTTTTATTCTGTATTCCAGATAGATTTGGAGTTTTCGATCCCATTTCTAAGTATACCTGTGAAGAAAACTGTGAACTCAGCATATGGACACTTGGTAGGTAATATGTTTTAATTTACTGCACTAGAATTTGCTATTTCGCGTTTCACCCTAGTCTTACCTGATGGTAAACGCAGACAGGGTCTAAGAACACACTAGTTCAAGGAACAGAGATATAGGTGGATTCCCGTTTACCCCTCTGGCTCTCACATACACGCGACTGAACACAGAACACAGTAAACTGCTTGATGAGCGGTAGAAGCTAGCTAAACGGACCGTAAGGGTCAATTTCCAACAAACGGAAAAATGCTCGCGCACTTTTTGATGTCACTGAATAAAAAACTGCATCAGTATTGCAGTATTATTAACCCGACGCAGGCAACAAACGTTTCCTTGCGAATACCCGAACATACCCGAGCGTCGGATGTAATATTGATACAGTTCATTATTAGTGACATAAATTAGTGAGCGAGGATTTTTCCGGTTGGTGGAAACTGACCCTAACAGACCCCAATATAAATCCCAACCTTTTATTTTTTATTATTTTTTTTTTCGTTGGAAAATCCTCATGGATGTCCCTCGCCCCGGGAAGGCGAGGGGGTCTGCCGGACTCTTACCGGCTAAAAACCAACGGTGCTCCTTCTCCTGACAGTTCGGCCGGGGTCGCGGGATTCGCAAAGCATGCACCGCAACCCCGGCAATAAATCCCAACCCTAACGATTTTGAATAAAACGTTTTCTAGGATGTGATTGAATATTTGAAGAACCTTAACATATTTTTTTACAAATCTATACCGGTAGTAAGATTTGTTTTAACCCCCGACGAAAAAAGGGGTGTTATAATAAGTTTGAAGCCTGTCTGTCTGTGTATCCATCTGTTTGTGGCATCGTAGCAACCAAATGGATGAACCGATTTGAATACGGTTTTATTGTTTGAAAGCTAGTCATTTTGTCTCATTAACTACTTGATGACTGTCATATAGTTTGGATTTTCATTATCATAATTTAGTAGTGTTCATTCTTAATTTTAGAATTATTGTAATTCATGTTTGTTAAGTTTTTTTATATGTAACGTAATGACTCTAAGAATTATACATACCTACCTGCATTAGTCCAACTACACGCTCTATTATATTTATATTATTATCTCTATACTATTTGTTGTTTGAACAAATTCTAATTTGCACAAGGAAGCAGGTACGTTACCGCGCGTTGCCATTACTGTTTGTGCAATCGTTTGTACAAGCCGTTTGCACAATCAAGTCGCTACATACCATAGACCAGAGGCTCTCAATCTTATTTCATCTACCGCCCACTTTGAAAATCAATTATTGTTCAGCGCCCCCCACATCTTAAAAACCACAATAACATTCATTACTTTAATTAATTTAATTTAATTTCTGGGCCCCTTACCGCCCCCCTCTAGGCCTCTAGCGGGCGTTATGGCCCACTTTGAGAAAGACCGCCATAGACCATAAAGGTGGACGCCACATAAAATTAAGAGTCCTCCAATATGTCCTCTCGTTTGACTTATAATCCATTTTATTCCTGTTTCAACCTTATTCAGTTCAGATTAATTCCTTGGTCTCAGTTTTTAGGGTTCCGTACCCAAAGGGTGAAACGGGACCCTATTACTAAGACTCCGCTGTCCGTCCGTCCGTCCGTCTGTCACCAGGCTGTATCTCATGAGCCGTGATAGTTAGACAGTTGAAATTTTCACAGATGATGTATTTCTGTTGCCAGTATAACAACAAATACTAAAAAACAGAATAAAATAAATATTTGAGGGGGCTCCCATACAACAGACATGATTTTTTTGCCGTTTTTATAGATAATAGTACGGAACCCTTCGTGCACGAGTCCGACTTGCACTTGGCCGGTATTTTTTATCCTGAAACACCAGATGTCTCTTTCGTACAACTATCCGAACGCTGCGTTAACGATGATAGCTTCCTATGCAAATATCACGACATATGGAAGGAATGGGGGGAGGGAGGCTTTTGCCCAACAGTGGGAAAGTACAGGCTAATTATAATACCTATATATATAATGTAAATATAAAAATCTCAAGTTATTCCTGACTGTTGACCAGAATTTTCCAACAATTAACATCAACCCAGCTTCGTTGGCGCTGGGCGGGGCAGTTGTCCTCGGCACCACTCTTGTGGTACCCTTCATCCTCAAGCACTACGCGCAGGAGTCCAACGAACGGTACGCAAGAAGTAAGTAACCATTCATTCATCAATTTTCTTTACTAGGTCAACTACTCGAGCATGACTAACAAAGGTACCGATGATGTAACTAATCTAATAAAAATTAACTGCCTCATTGGTCTAGTGATGGCAAGCGCGGCTGCTGATCGTGAGGTCCTGGGTTCGATCCCTGGGTCGGGCAAAGTGTTATTGGGTTTTTCCGTGTGGAATTCCTCAGTGGAAGCCCGGGGTTTGGATTTGTGCCCGGTTAATGGCAATAGGCTCGCCCTCTATTACATGGGACTTAAATATAAACGGCGAAATGAGGGTGTTACTATACACCTCTGCCCAACCCTTCGGGGAATACAAAGCGTGATGTTATGTTACGTAATAAAAATTAACTAATTTACTGTACATGGTAATGGCCCAGACAAGGTAAGCGTGATTAAGAAGGAAAGAGGTCTACCATTTTGTACCCACCTCAAGCTCTATAATAGCGTTTGTACACTGCGTATGATCCGAATCCGGGAAAATAGGATCCGAGGAAAATCAACTACAATGTCGGATCCGATGTAGTGCACAACTGTTCATGCAAAATAAAGTACAGCAGCTTTTTCGGACCATATTTTTTCGGATTGTATTTTTTCGGATCGTATTTTTTCGGATCGTATTTTTTCGGATTCTAATCGGATGCAGTGCACAAGCACTCTAAAGGTCTTTCAATCTACCAGGAAATCGCCTACTTGATAATATTTATTACGAAAAGGAATTAAAACCATTTTACTTTTAATCGCCCGATGCGTTTCTACAAAGATCGTGGTCATGAGCAGATGAAAAAAAAACACCTGCTTGATTTTTGTTAAAATACCCTATTCACGGAACGAAAAAATAAAATATAAACAACATTTGACTAGTCTTAATAGAGATATTTTCTGTAAAATATTTCATAACATTCATCATCATCATCATCAGCCTATAATGTTCCCACTGCTGGGACACAGGCTTCCTCTCTGTGAGAGGGAATGGACCGTAATCCACCACGCGGGCCCAGTGCGGGTTAGTAGATGTCACATGTCTTCGAATTTTTGGTTCTAGGACATGCCGGTTTCATCACGATGTTTTCCTTCACCGTTTTGAGAGCAGTGGTGATGAAATAAATTACACAAAGTAATGCGCCTGGCTGGATTCGAACCCACGACATACAACTCGTAAGTCGGGGGCGTTACCACTGGGCCACCACTGCTCTCATAACATTAATTTCTAACAAAAAGAAATTGTGTGATGTTAATCTACATATTTGAAACACTTCTTATTGAAGTAAGTTTCGAATTTTTCATCGATTTTACAGAAAATATCGAATAGTCAAATGTTGTTTACATTTTTTTTTTCGTTCCACGAATGGGGTATAGGTACTTTAATTTAATTAAATCGAATAATCTATGACGCTGGATAAAATTTGTTAAAATTAAAAATATAGATATTAAAGGGTACCTATAATTTCATCCAAACTAAAAACCACAAAAATAGACACAATTGTAACTATTACCTACAAGGACCACAGCACTTCCTAGCGAGTCTTCTCCTAGGTTTGAGATAGGTGGTGGATTTCTTGCATTTTGGCTTCGGTGGAGGCTCCACGATGCCCGCATCCGCCTTTTTGTACTGGGTCCCCACATGAATGAAGACCTTCCGCTTTCTCGGAGCCAAGTCGAAGCACCCAAAAGGAGGGGTATACTCGATGTCCCAAGTCGCATTACTTGACAAAGAACTCAGAGATTCTTCACGGCAGATGCACTCTGGCTCTTTGAAGGCTGGACAGCTATCGATGACCCTGTCAATCGCACTTAGGTCGTTGCAATAAACATCCATATATGCACACTTGCAAATGTCCTCTACGGCATCTGCTAACGCTTTCCGAATCTCGGCGTCTCGCTCCTTTTTTAATTTTACCATTTTTCGCGCTTCTACCTTCGCTTGTTCTTCAGGACTTCGTTTCTTTATAATTTTGAAGACCATTGGATCGCAGTCCTCGTAAGGATCTTCGTTCGGTAATATATCTGTCAAATCTTTTAAAGGATTTACCTGAAAATAAACAAAAATTAGATTTCTTCACTTTTATATTTACATATAATATACCCCACCCACTGAAGTTTATTATATGAAAAATATAAAATTGAATGAATAAACTCAATATTTGCCAACTGCCGATCTTTACCTCCATATATCTCGGCAACGTTGACACTTTAGGGCACCATATTGCTGATTTTTTTTTTGTTTAAGTGTCCTTTATCCATAGATAGTAATTCTGAAACATTCCACAGCTAGAACAAACTATATTTTTACCTGAATTGTGAAAACGTCTCCCTTCCTCTGGACTTTCAGAGCTGGTTTCGGCTCCAGTGGTTCCTCAGGTTCAGAGTCACCCCCACCCCCCCCAGTGTCGCCTGGTCTATTCCCCTTTTTCTTCTTCTTTTTATTCTTGTCTTTATCGGTCCCGCCGCGAGGGCACTTAAATGTCATCTTCTGCGCCACGCTTTTTCCAATGACGCCTGGTGACCAGCCCCGACGGAACTGCAATGTTTCTTATTGAATTAAAAGTGATATTATAATGAACTGCCTCGTTGGTCTAGTGGTAGCAAGCGCGACTGCTGATCGTGAGGTCCTGGGCTCGATCACCAGGTCGGGCAAAGTGTTATTGGGTTTTTCCGTGTAGAATTTTTCAGTAGCAGTCCGGAGTTTGGATTTGTGCTCGGTTGATGGCAATAGACTCGCCTCCTATTACATGGGACTTAAACATAACCGCTAAATGAGGGTGTTACTATACACCTCTGACCAACCCTTCGGGGAATATAGTTATGTTTGCGGGATAAAAGTGGCTTTATGTACTAATCCAAGATACTGCCTTTTTGTTTCATGCAAATTCGTGTAAGGAGCTGTGTATAAGCCGTCCTCATAGTAATATAACTTATACTCTACTAGCGACCCACTCCGGCTTCGCACGGGTGCAATATAGATACTAATATGGGGCATATAAACCTTCCTCTTGAGTCACTATCTATTGCTGAAAACTGCATTAAAATCCGTTGCGTAGTTTAAACGATCTAAGCGGACAAACAGCGGGAGCGACTTTGTTTTATACTATGTAAAGATAAAGAAAATGTGTCTAGTCTATAACTATTGGTGCGCTCATAAGAATATTAGTAAGACTACATTGTAGGTGAAAGTACCTTCATGCCAGGTACATCGTTCGCGGTCCACAGCCATCCCATCTCAGCTGGCACAGACAAACCGGGCTTGATGTACAAGCAACTTTTGTGACCAATATGTACTCCTGCGTAGGAGAAATATCCATTAGTTTGTTTCATTATCTTTAACATGTTTAGCAGTGATAGCCTAGTGGTGTGACCGTCGGACTGCCAAGTCATAGGCCTCTGACTTTTCGGATTCATGTGCGTATTATATAATTATCACTTGCTTAAAAACGGTGAAGGACATCGTGAGGAAACCGGCATGCCTGAGAGATATTTCTCGACGGCATGTGAACCCAAGTCAGAGGCCCACGGGCGGCATAAACTCTGACACCAGGTTAGCTATTAACCACATGAAAAGAAGAAGACATGTTTAGCAAACTATAGAAATGTATCATAAACATGAGATAAAGTTAGAAAATCTCATGTGACTAATTTCACCACCACCCGTACCCTTCAAACCGGAAAACAGCAATGCTGCTTGGCGGTAGACTTTTACGCATAGCCAAAGTGTGGAACTTCTTGCCTGCGTCTGCGGTTCCTACTATAACCTGTTAACCTTCAAAGTAAGATGAATAGGCATCTTCTAGATACGCTCGTTCCACCGTAGAACTCCATCGGTTTCCATCAGACGAGATCGAGGTCAAGAGCACATTCAATAATAAAAAAAATATGTTCAGGATATGAAACACCACGCTGCGCTCCAAAACGGAGATAGATAATAGACGTTAGCAAAAAGGCTGCCAGGCTCAATGGGGTTGGACAGGTAACGTCAGTCGCATGCATAACGACCGCTGGGCAAGAGTCTCCATGCAATGGGTGCCTGAAGATGCGACGGCACCGCCGAGGTCGGCCCAGAAAGAGGTGGTGAGATGACCTGGACGCGTACCGCGAGGGCTGGTTTGGAACCTGCGGAAGGCCTTTCCCTAGCAATGGGACAGTGTAGACAGACATAAAAAAAGATTTTTTATCAAATAATTAATACTTTCCCTATTTACCTGGATGCACATCGCCAAAAGTGTAACTATATTTTGAAGAATTCTTCTTCTTTTTCTTTTTCTCATTTTCCTCTTCTTCCCCCATTCTGGTTCTGATAATACCAATATCTAAACAGTAATGGTTAATAGAATAAACTTAGTTATAAAATGATGTCATCAGTCAATTCAACTGCATATTACAAAAGTAATGGCCTCTGTAACATGGGACTCACATCCAGGTATAAGCTTAGACGTATAGTCAGGCCAAGCTAACTCTGCAGAGTAATTATGGCAACACTGCAAACAATTACTGTAAAAATCTTTGCAGTGTCGTCATTATTCCAATCTGTGTTGGCTTGCCATATCCATACCGACTTAACATCAACAATAAAATCTGGTATTATCAAATCCCATTTATCTCCACTGGCAACGACTGGCACTATTCTTTTCCCATTTATCACCACTGGCAACAAATGAGAAAAACCATTCCCATTTGTCACCAGGGGGAACAAAACCAATGGTGACTCTGTCTATGGAGGCGCAGGCCACGCAGGCAAGACAGTTCTATAATCCATACAGTTGGAGCTGCCCAACTGTATGGATTATAGAACTGTCTCGGTGGTGCTGGCCTTTGATGTCGGGCGATGCCACCGTCCTTGTAGGCATTGCCCAACTGTATGGATTGCAAAGCTGTGAATGAACTGTGTTGCCTGCTTCTCCGTATAAGCCAGGGCTATTGCGCGATGTAGCCTGACAGCTAAAGTTACTGAAGTATCCGCTGCATATACCGCAGATCTAAAGTCTAGCCTTGCGAGAGTGGCTTGGTTGCCGCTGTCACGCTTTTAGTGTGACGTCATTGAAATTAGCCTGCAAATTAGCCATATACTGACTTAAACCGCGTTCCCACTTTGTCGTGATGACAGATAGTCGTGTAGTTTTAAGTGTCGTGGCTTATATATTTAAATGGAGGTGTTCACATATAAGATGACACGATTAACTGTCGTTCACGACTTGTTTTTGCAGTGACGACAGATTGTCAAGTCAATGGGAACGGATAGCCGCTGTCGTGCTAGCACGACAGCCGTAAAACGATAAGAAAACGTCACGACATCGTGATGGCAAATCATGTGTCGTTGTTACCACTATCTGTCGTGGCCACAATAAAAATATCGTCTCGTCTTGTAGCTTGCTACTGATATGCAAACGACAAAGCGATTGCCGTGAAACGATAAAATGTCGTTGCGATCCAATGGGAACAACAAGATACGATAGTCGCTAAACGATAAAAAAAAATTGACGACAAATAATCGTTATAATGGGAACAGCTAAAGACGACAGTCGTCCAACGATAAATTAATCGTCACGACATATTGGGAACGCGCCCTTATTCCTCGCTTGCTAGTGCTAATAGGTACTAAGCTTTCGCCTGAGTACAACTGTAGTATACTATATGATCGTATTATATAAAGTTACTCAATTCCTAACCTAGAACGCATCCAACACCCGTGAATTAAATATAAATCATTCTTGTTACTAACTGCACTATAGATTGTGCCACACTCTTCGTCTAAATCGCGTTTTCTCTCTCACTTTTCATCTTAGAGTGTGAGAGAGAACACGCGATTTAGACGAAGAGTGGGGCGCGTCTTCGTGGATTAAACTATAATACAAGGCCGAGGAACCGGGTGTTGTGGGCTTGCCCCGCCAGCAACGCCCTAAGCCGACGTCCGAGTCCAATTAGGGGTCGGCCTTAGTGCCGATGTTGCTAGTAGTCATGATGTTAGTATTATTAGTAGTTAGCTTAGGTTAAGTATTTCACTCTCGTCCCCATTGGTTCGATACCCTTCAGATCTCGCCAATAACTGCTCGGTTACGTAGAAACGGTCCGCAAGACCACCTACAAGCAGTCGAATAGAAAAAAAAACCTGGTGTTGTGGGCTTGCCAATGGCAACGTGGGAGACACATATGTCTGGTTTTGGACAAAGCTTATTAAATCTTTATTTTTTTAAACGTTTCCTTTCTTTAAGATTTCTCCAGTATCAAATCTTCACATGCACAAACACCCAGACCCGGAACAACTATCTGTAGGTCATACAAATATTTTTTCCGCAGAAAGTCAATCGGTCAGCCACTACGCCAAACATGTCGTGAACTGATTAAAATAATCGGCCAAGCGCGTGTCGGACCATGCAATGTAGGGTTCCGTAGCATATACTAAGTAGCAAGGAATATATTTTATAATATTTCAAAATTATATTATGAAATACAAAGTTATTATTACGGTCAATAAACTCAAAATAGGATTCAACTGAAAATAGTGGATATTTCAAAAACTTATTAAGTTATCAGATGCTTTTTTTTAAAATGTCGCAGCATTATGCTGATGTAGGAGCCATGACCATTTGTTACACATCGAGACCCCTCCGTGCCTCGGAGAGCACGTTAAGCCGTCGGTCCCAGGTGTCATACGAATACCTATGACAGTCTTTACGGGTAGTCAGAAGCCCGAAAGTCTGACAAACGGTTTAACCTTAGGATATCGGCATTGCCCAGTTACTGGGTTGCGGAGGTCTGATGGCAGTCGCTCCGTGTAAAATTCTGGTATTCAGCCGCATCTGGTTAGACTGGAAGCTGACCCCAAGATAATTGGGAAAAGGCTAAGAGGAAGTTACTGTAACTGCCTGTGTGAGTCCAGAATAAATAATTTTCTTTCTTTCTTTTCTTTAGATGCTACAAGCTTAATTTTTCTTTTCTGATTTTTTGATGACACTGAAAGTTAGATGACACACATTTTTAACGACTTTCGGAGCTCATATCTCACCAAATATTCACCCCAAAACAAAAAAGTTACATAAAAACCTTCATATCATTTTTAAAGACCTGTCCGACAATACCATACACGACGAGGTGAACGAAAAAATATGTTCATCCCTCAATTTCACCTACATGGTGTGTGGCGGTTTACAGAAAACACCTACCTGTCAAATTTTAAACATGTAGGTCCAATAGTGTCCAAGTAAAATGGCTGTGATATACGGATGGACGGAAAGGCATGGTGAAACTAACTCCTCGTTTACACCTAGTTTAAAACATGTTTTCTACATGTATCTGAGATTTTTACGAAAAAACAATTGCTATTTCATACTTTAAGTGGCAAAAGGTAGATCTTTAAAACACTTGTTTTAAAAATTCTATACATCAGGATTGGCCAACCAGTCGCGATCGCGATCGACCGGTCGATCGCGGCTATTAATCCAGTCGATCATGGCAAGGCAAAGAAAAATATAAGTTTAACATAAGTTGAATGAAGAGGTACTGATTATTTAATTGGTAGATCGCACAGTCTACTCAGTAAACAGTAGATCTTGGGTCGAATCAAGTTGACCACCCCTGCTATACATGTTCATTACGTGTTAAAAACAGGTAACTTCTTTTAAAAACACCTTTAAACAATTTGTTTGCAACTTGTATCACAACTTGTTTTATCCACGGATCCGTAATAAAACCAATATTTCAGTTGTAAAAAAAGTATAATCAGGTTACAAAATAAAATATCAATGAGATCATGGTTGCTTCTTCTTTTCGGGTCCTGGGTACTTGTCTTGAATCGCGATTTTATGTGAACCACAGCATGATTTCCCCAGGAGAGCCCGCAAGACCTGCTCCTTGTCACAGCAGCGTCTCTCCGTGTCTATATTAAACTTGTTTACGCAACGGAAATCATCTTCTTTTTCATTCTTCGTGTATTCTTTTATCGCTTTCTTTATTCTTTCGTATTCCTTAGAACAGCACACTTTACCACTGTCACTGTAGCTGAAGGGTTGTGTGGGCTGTTGTGCGTTCTTATACATCCTGGCGAAGCCGTCTGGTACTGTGCATGGTCTACCCATGATAGGACATGGGCCCAGTTGTATGGGTGGTAAGCCGTACGGTAGAGGCGCAGCCTCATCTTCTTCGTCCTCTAACTTCTTCTGTTCTTCTTCTACATTCATCATTGTAACAGGACAGTTTTCCTTATGTCTGTAAGATGGACAGTATGGCCTATGTGCTTTCCTAGCAGCCATGTTTTCTGTTTCCGCCAAACAGTCACAATCGAACGTTCTGCAAGGTGGAGACGGTTTTATTGGAGTGCATCTGCAGTCTTTTTCTTCTGAAATCTCTAGATTATAAATTTGTAGGTTACGCCTAGTATTCGCGTTGTAGCCTGCATTGGTATTGGTACCTGTGCTGGTGGACATTACGTTAGAGATTCTTGGGCCGTATAAATGTGCATTATTCGTTTCCATATTGTATACATAAGGCTCATTGGTGCTGCCCAGGGGTCTAGAAACAGATTTACTATAAGATGGCCTGTGACAACACCCTTCACTTTGGCTCGTAGTTAGGCTATTAGAAGCCTCATTATTGATACCATCTTGGCTATTGCGTTTCATACAGTAACAATCTTCAACAATGGTATCATGTCCAAACATACCTTGTGTGTAACCTGGAAATTTTGTAACACTTAAAACATACGTCACTTGCGTGTCACTAGTTCTAGGTGTCACCCCTGTGCCGAACAGTTTATTTCTCAGTTGTTCACAAGTGTGACCAGACTTTACCATTCCTCCACAACCCGAGCACTTGATCCTGTTTTCAGTTGTTTCAGGGCAATCGTCTCTGTGATAACGATCGTCCTTGCAGATACACTTTCCGCATATCTTTTTGCTTTTGTCTGACATAATGTCGCTGATGCCAGCTGCTGTTGCTTTTCCTTTGTAGGTTTCCAGATTTCTTATATATTTCCTCACTTTATGCGCTAAGGCACAATTTGTATTACCACATGGACCCGTAATATCACCCATTCTGATCTTACTAATAGGGTATTTTCTTCGTGGAACGGCAGTTTCTTCGCCACCATGTTCACACACGTAGTTCTCGCCTACGCCTCCGACGCCACAACTCTGCATCTCAGTGCATACTTCGATCTTTCTCTGCGCAGCATCCAATAAATTCGGGTTCTCTAACGTGGTAGTCTCATAAAGACTGCCCACCATACAAAAGTTAGGATCATCGCCTTCAATTTTTTTGCATTGAAACATACTCGGCGCTTTGTTTGTCCTGAACACAAATGAATCTGGATCATTTAGTAACTGTTGGAATTCTGTAGTTATGGAGTCTCCTAAAGCGCTCAACCGTAGGATAAAGAAAATCTCACCAGCTTGGACACAACAACATTCAGCCCATATAGCAGTCTTGGTTTTAATCGACAACGGTTGGTGTATCTTACAGGGATCTGCTGTCTCCTTTACCATGTGAAAAAAGTGTGTGTCCCAGTGCATATTACCAACACCAATGAATAATTTATGCTCAGGTTCATTTTCATCATCGTTCCATACTTCTATTTCTAATGGAAACTTGCTTAATATCAAAAGTATGGTATCAGGGTATGCAGGAAATAAATAAGATTTACCAACTCTTATGGTTCTTGTCCATTTTTTGCGGCCGGTGTCGTCGCATTCTATTATGTCTTCTTGCTTCTCATTATTCACAGCCAATTGGGCCTCTTTGACAATGAACTGCACTTTAGGTCCAAATTTAATTTTGATAATAAGGTTCTTATTACTGGTGTTCTCGTCGTCATCCGATTGGAATATGGACACTTTTTCTATGAATATCTCAATCAAGTACATTTGCTCCATGACCTGCCGAGTTTAACAGTATTGTGTCAGAATACTCACTTCATTTCTTGTATTGAGTGGAGGTACTTTAATAAACGTATCTTCAAATAAAAGTGCAAGTGCAGGTAGGTTTATATGCAGACGGAACTCTTGTAGCAAGGGTACACAAAGACAAGGTGTAAATATTTCACAAAACAAAAAAGGTTGATTTAAATATTCGAATACAATCATGTAATTGATGGATTTTGTTAGCCCGAATCGATTGATTGAAGTACCGTGATTGAAATCTCCATGTTGAAGACAAAGTTTTACCATATTAGAATTGACATTTATATCAGTGACTGAAGAGCCACAAAACCCGACAAGATCAAAAATAGATGACGGAACCGTATCATTCTAAAGGTGCATACAGACATCACGAGGCACGCGCCGCGAATACCTTGTCACGCATGCCTCTGGGGAATGCTCAGAGTGCGCCACCCCGTCCAAACAGCTCGAGGCATGTGTGACAAGCCATTCGCGGCGCACGCCTCGCGGTGTCTGTACATAACTTAAGAAAAATAAATTTTCAGCAACGAATACTTACGGTAGTTTTTTAATAGTTGGCTCCGAGCTAAGTGAAGTAATTCATAACTATTGAGACTGATAATTTTATTTTGTAACCCGAAAGTTTGTGATTTTTTCTTGAACTTTTATACAACTGTCATTCTTTTGACAGATGCTGCTTATTGAAAATAGAAGCGTGACCAACTAGTTCTTAAAACAAAAACTTTTGTCATTTTTAACCAGGTTTCAATTCAACTTGCAGAGGTTGGACTTGGAACACTTAGGGCCTAGCCACATATACCTGCCGGGGTTGCGGTGCATGCAATAGCGAATCCCGTGACCCCGGCCTTAGGTTAGAAGGAGGGACACCGTTGGTTTGTAGCCGGTAAGAGTCCAGCAGACCCGCTCCAACGAAAAAAAAATGCGCCTAGCCAATGACGGAAGATACGTCGCCGATTTTCCGCCGGTGCACATAATTCCATATAATCATCTCACACCGTACTCATTTGACAGAAGAGGCGTTACTAAAATTCCACGAGTACTTAATGTACACAACGGAAGATCGGCGACGTATCTTCCGTCAGATGTGGCTTGGCCCTTAGATCAAAAATTGCATCATTAACATCATAACACACTGAGATTATAAAATGTTATATTTATTTATAACGTTATACTACTTAGTTATCTTCTTTATACATTAGGTTCCCACCTATGAAATTGGCGTTTTTTTTCACAAATAGAGAACCTCGTCACTTCTATGATTTAAAATATTCATCAATTGCTTGATATTATATCGAATAATGACCATAATAGACAACTACCAATAGTAAAAAAAACCTTATTACTTATAGTTTTCTCAACATAAAAAATACCTTAAAAATGACTCCCTCCTTTTTGTTACCAGAAATGGCCACTATTTTTGTTTTAACTTAGCCAAAACTTATTTTCTCGTATAATCTAAGTGGCATACGTTATCTTAGTTTTTAAACATTAGTGCATAAAAGTTTTAAAACATTAGTGTTCATAGTTGTTAAATAAATTAAGAAAATGTTAGTATGAAAAATGTAACTTCTTTAAAATTCTCCATACAAAACGCTGATTTCATAGGTGGGGACCTAATATATAATTCGACTGTACGTGTGTATGTATGTCACTGAACTCCTCCTAAACAGCTGGACCGATATGAATGTTTTTTTTTGTATGCGTTTGGGTGGCACCCTGGATGGTTTAGATTCACAATTGGAACTGCTAGATGGCGCTGCTGTCGGTATGTCACCAAAATTTTAGGGCAGGACGACGTCTGCCAGGTCTGCTAGTATAATACCTATATACATATATTCTTATATTTCCTACTTAGTTAAACAAGTTGTCAGACTTTTGGGCTTGTGACTACCCGTAACGACTCTCATAGGTATTCGTATGATACCCGGGAGCGACGGTTTAACGTGCTCTCCAAGGCACGGAGGGGTCTCGATGTGTAACGAATGGTCACCCATCCACGGTCTGACCGCAGCAAGTGTTGCTTAACCTGGCAAATTGTATGATCCACACGGTAGAATATAAAAACAATTTTTAATATTTTTGTCTGTCTAGCTAATCTCAGAAACGGCTGCACCGATTCTGACGTGACTTTCACTGGCAGATAGCTGATGTTATAAGGAGTAACTTAGGCTACTTTAGTTTTAGAAAAAGATAAAGAATTAATGTTCCTCGCGAAAAATATTAAACCCAATTTCTACACAAACAAAGTCGCGGGCATAGGTGGTTACAATTATGAATCGAAATATGATTCAACAAGTGTGACATTATTAGCCTGTTCTTTATCGAGACGAATAAATATGTTTTATTAGTTCTAGATAATGCAGAATTCGGAGCTGATGCTGTACTGGACTTCGCTCAACAGATGCTGTCGGGCAGTCACGGGCTTCAAGGATGTCCTCTCAGGGTTGCCTGCTGGGCAGCCCAGCAAGAATACGCAAACCCTCGAGTGATACTCAATCAAATTGTGAAGTAAGCAACCGAAGTCTGTAACCGACTATACAACGTGTTGCAAAAATACCCCTAAAGCCGAAAGGGGGTTAAAAGATCCCTTGTAGAGTCTATTGGCAATATTTGAAAACGGTAGGACGCACCAAAAAATAACTTTGGCTAAAACGTAAAATAATCATCATTGAAACGCAACCCTGAAAACATAAAACTAAAGAGTAGACTACCTAGACAATTATTTACTTTCTTACCTAATTTCCTCTGAGAGGTAAATGACAATAACCATAAAAGACTATTTGATTATTTACATCTTTCATGGGGAATTATGTAACACGTTGTAGACTCCCGCCTCCTATAGACACCTACGAAGAATTTTAAGAAATTGATCGCCTCGCCAGCCTATTGTCGACCGTAGTATTATCGAGAAAACATAACAACATACATACATAACATCACGCCTGTATTCCCGGAAAGGTTGGGCAGAGGTGTATAGTAACACCCTCATTTCGCCGTTATATTAGGGGGCGAGCCTATTGCCATCAATCGGGCACAAATCCGAACTCCGTGCTGCTACAGAGTAATTCCACACGGAAAAACCCAATAACACTTTGCCCGACCTGGGGATCGAACCCAGGGCCTCACGATCAGCAGTCGCACTTGCGGCCACATAACTAGACCGTCAAGTAGTCAAGTCGTAGCAGTCAAGTGTTATTGATACATAATTATACTCACGGCTTATTATATTTCCCCAAAGGGTTAAGCAGAGGTGTTCTCCTATTGTAGAAGCTTGTACACGCACGTTTCGCCTCTGGCATTTGGTCTCATGCAAATCTATTGTATTTTTTTTTAAATGTTTCAGCAACAAACTGCTGTCATCGATGGTTAACTCCTCAGCAGTTGAAGATGCAATGATTTCCGGGAGACACGGTCGGAGCTGCTCCAGCTTTGGACCCTGCCCGCTTCAGGAGCACCACGTGCCGATGCTCATGAGTAACCTGGCTGCGTTGACCAATGCGCCAGGGTTTAAGTGAAGACTAGATTTTAATATTGACCGCCCTACTAACATTTTCCAGTTCACTCTATTCCATCATAAGATTGCCTGGAAGAAATCGTAGGGCGCTATAAGGCCGTCCATTGTACCTATTTTTAAGACTGCTACAGTACTTGTATTTTTATTTTGGTGCGCAATAAAGAGGAATGAAATAAGAAAAAAATGAAACTATGTCAGCTAGTATAAAAAATTCAGCTAATTAAACTGTAGAAGAATTGTGAATCATAAGTTTTCTAAATAAAAGCCTCTGTAGATTTTGTGCCATAATTATTTATTCCGTTTAAAAGTGTACAAAGAATAAAACACATTAATTACATAATAATACCTTTGAATAATAAATTATACAATAAAGCATATAAAAGAAAATGCATCGCCACTGTACTGATACAAATGAAGGTAATATGTAGACCTATCAATGTCAAATACTCCATCAAAATGTCAATATCAAATACGTTAACCAGTAATTTATGGTATATTGTAAAGCTAATTAAATGACAATATACCTAATATTGTAATTTAATTGAGTTCATTTTGCAACGAGTATTCCCAAGGAGGGTTGATGTCAGTCAGGCGGTCGGTCATAAAACAATAAGCCAAAACCTCTAACAACATGGATTTACGAAATACATGTTGTGCCGACCACACCTAGTGTGGGATAAGGGCAGGAAGAAGAAGAAGAATTGATTTCATTTTGCGTTGACTGTACAAAACAAAGTTTTGGCAGGTCTACATTCACAATGGCGCCAACTGGTGTCGATTTTAGAACTACACAAAAAATGGTGCCATTGCATCGCAACTTCTTAGCGAGTGTTCCTGCAAAAAGTTTGCATAGGCTCAATTTCGCACTGTGACACCAAGGACATGCTTGTTAGTTAAATACATTCTTGCAGTTGCGATGTAGTAGCGATTTAAACAAGTACCTATGATCCCCGGTTCCTTTATCAAAAAACGAATCGTTTAATGAGAATGAGAGGAGCTGCAAGGCTACGCAACGACACATGCGACGTCCGTCGGTGTTTGTAACAGAAGCAAGCCTAGGCGTATACCGACGCTCGGCAGTGAAAACCTCGTAAATCAAATTTTCTTCAAAAGCGTTTTATTTGTTATTTAGATTGATAAACTCGTCATACACGTACTAGTTCAACAAAGTTTCAATTCAAACACTTCTAAGCTATCTATGACGTACGATGACAAACTTGTACCTATTTACATATGATCGGCCATCTTTTTTTCGGGAGACATTTCTATCATCTCTTAAAAAAATATATTTTACACTTACGTGGTTTTCACTGCCGACCGTCTACGGAGACGCAGGCCGCGTGTTTGGCCACAGTTCTACAATCCATACAGTTGGTCAACACCTTTGATATCGGCAGATGTCACCGCCCTTGTAGGCATTACCCAACTCTATGAATTGTAAAACTGACTGAACTGAGTTACCTGCGCGGCCTGCGCCTTCTTATACGCCTAGGCTTAAGGATGATTTCCACCAAACGGCTCGCATCGCATCGGATCGGAACGGATTTTACAATCTTTAAACGATATTAAATCGTGTACACAGTATTTAAAATATATATTACGAAGCCGCGCGCAGCAGCTTGACCGCGGGCGTCTTCCGCGACACACGATCGTAGCCGAAAGTATGCTGCGACACGCGATCTGCTCCGTTTGCATGTCGTCGTATCCGATCGGATCCTTTCAAAAATTGGAACACGTCAACACGGCAGGAATGAAACTATTTGACTAGGCGCAGAAACGGATACGTTCGCAAGCGACTGTACGGAGCGTCTATGCGGCTATGCATCGACATTCTGACGGACGGATTCGGCTGTCGCCGCATCCGTTCGTATCCTTTCCGATCCGATGCGATGCGATGCGAGCCGTTTGGTGGAAATCATCCCTTACGAGTCGTTGTCTTCACCAATATTGGACGATAATTTAATAGGAACAGTAGAACTCGTAGTGCTGTCGTGTTTGCATGTCAGTACAGTCGCGCTGCAAAATTCATAAAAAGAAAATACGCGACACTATCACAGCTTGGTTCTGTCGCGCATTGGCATCCACACTAAGGGTCAGTTCCTACCAAACGGCAAAATCCTTGCACAATTTTTGATGTCACTGAATAATGAACTATATCAGCATTGCCTTTAAGTGTAAAATCCGATGCAGACATCAACCGTTTTCAAGAGCAAGGATTTTTGCGTTTGGTGAGAACTGACGCTAACGCCCCATCCTTTTTCACAGTTGACATTTAATAGCGATACAGTCGGGCAACTGTCTATTTCGAAGTTCTGTTATTTATTATTATGTTAATAATTTAATTAATTTTTAATCTATCATGTATGTATTTTAAATATTATTAATATTTAAGCGCAAACTCGGGCATCTCCGACAGGGTCGATTTTTTCTCGACTTTCCCCACCATCCTATGAAACCTTTATACTGACGCTAAATTGTATAAACAGATAGTAACTATAAGGGTAATGGGGTAGGCAACTGTGGAACTAATGGCGCCACTTTCGATTGTACCTATACCATCTTATTGGTTGCAATGTGTTTGACATTATTGCTAATATGAATATGATGGTTTTGATTGGTTCAAATAACTAAGTATGGAGGTGCTGCCATCTGCTTTCGTTTTGCGTTGCCTTCCCCATTGAACGAGGACTACCGACAGACAGCCGAAGACATTGGTGTCAATTCTGTTGTGCACAAACTAAACTTAATTTTAGCTATTGCCATCTTTATCACTCTGATAAAGTACGACAGAGATGGACATAAATAAGAGCTGTCAAATTTAGTTGAACTAAAACTTCCACACAAATTTAGACGACACATCAGAGTATGTCGACTAAAAACATGGCGAAGTTCAAAGCGAAAACTAGTTTGACATCTCTAACTTAGTTCTCATCTATCACTGTCCTTTTCTCGCGCTGTCTGTTAGTAAAAGATAGCAATTCTCTTATTTTAGTTTAGTTGGCGAACAAGAGAATCAGCACCATTGCCGCAGTAAGCGCGGATTTTACAGGAATTTTACGGAAATGACACGGAACGAATACACGTTACGTCGCGTGTCGCTACATAGGCCGCCAGTAGGGAGGGAATGCCGTTTTTTTGATCGCGTCGCCACAAAATAGATAGGTACAGAAGTCAATCTACATACAAGTGCGCTCAAGCAACGCACACATAGACACTGCTCACGGACACTATATTATCTCGGACCGTTTGGGACCAGAGTGCGAGTGAGTGCGAGCGCGAGTGCCATGCGCTTGAGAGAAATAGATATATAGATAGAGCGACCACCGAGCGTAGGTATGAAAAATGAAGTACATACATGTGATTGACTTCTGTACCTATCTGTTTTGTGGCGTCGCCGCATCGCGTCGCGTTTGTCGCTTACGCAGGACACCCCTTTAGTGAAAAAACCTCGCAGGTCCATGATCGCACAACTGTATCGCCACAAAAAGTCTCCACGTACCCAGATCCAACATGGTAATGTGGTTTAAAAAAAGTGTTTAGTGAAACATGTTCATAAGACGATCTCTGTTCAGCTTCCTGGCGTAGTCCACTGGAGTGTGACCCAGGATGTCAATGGAATGCAAATTAGCACCGTGTCTCATCAGAAATTCTACCGCTTCAGGCCGGTTACACAGCACAGCCTGGACAAAAAATAATGGTAATAATATTAAGTTTATTTTAATACTATTGAAACATAAGGTTACTGCTCATCACCCACACACAATAGCGTGATAATTTGTACTCTATAACCTGACCCGATCTTTAACAGATGTGGCTGGCAAATTTCTACTGGATCCGTCCAGTGGCACTGGCGTGAAACCCAAACCACAAAATAGATAGGTACAAAAGTCAATCTACATACAAGCGCGCTCGAGCAACGCACACATAGACACTGCTCACGGGCACGATATCTCGGACTGTTTGGGACTAGAGTGCGAGTGAGTGCGAGCGCGAGTGCCATGCGCTTGAGAGAGCTAGATATATAGATAGAGCGACCGCCGATCGTAAGTATGAAAAGTGAAGTACATACATGTGATTGACTTCTGTACCTATCTGTTTTGTGCCCAAACATACAAACGAACAAACATTCTAAAAACGACATTTTTGACATCAGCATCGTTCCTAAGAAGCGTAGGTAGCACTTATTTTTTTCAAAAAACATGAATGTACAGTTTTAGCATTGTTACGATTTTAGAATATGTAGTTATAGATGGGTTAAAGCGAATTACCACTTCCTGAACATCGACAATAAAGACAGATCCGAAAATATCCGGGCACAGCTAGTTTTGAATAAATTAATACTATTTTGATTTTCTTTTCAAAAGACCGCTAGCCTCATTCTCCTATACACTGATAACTGTTATACATATTTATATTATGACAAAGCCCTATATAGGTACTGTCCAATGTAGCGATTTATTTAGCAGTCTTGTAGTATACAGACTTACGTTGATACGTACTAAAAACGAGAGAGATCAAAAAAGTAGAGAATACTTATTCTATAGTTTGTAAATCTGTCTAGACTTTTCCCAACTATATTGAGGTCAGCTTTCAGTCTACCCAGATGCGGTTGAATACCAGTATTTTACTTGGACCGACTGCCATTAGAACGCAACCCAGTTAACGGGCTATGCCAAAATCCTAAGGTTCGACCGATTGTCAGACTTTCGGGCTTCTGACTTCCCATAACGGCTTCCAATAAGTATTCGTATGACACCCGGAACCGACTTAACGTGCTCTGAGGCACGGAGGGGCCTCGATGTGTAACGAACGAATCCACAGACTGACCGTGGCAAGCGCAGCTTAAACGCACAAATCGTATGACCCGCGCGGTTGGTCATAAGTAGGGTTGCCAACCGTACTATAAAATATAGTATTGTACTATATTTCGGGTCGGCGTACTATATACTGTTGAAGAAATATATAGTACGCAAAAATACTATATTTTCAACACCGAACGAAATCTAACAAACAAATATTTATTTAAAAAAATAATTAACGTGCCTTTACATTAAATTTTGAGTGAGGCGAGTTTGTGTAACTGAGTTCCAGACTCCGAACGCATCTACAATGTTTTGCCTTTGGCTCCCACTGATCTCTATACTAACTGGAGGCGCTGGCAGCACGTCAAAGTTGTCAATATCAAATTGACAACATCTAAATCGAATAAAGCATAATTATGACACTTTTATTAAACATTGTTAAAAAATGCAAGAAGTGCAACGAAATATAGTTTTTATAAAAATAAATAAGTAACAAATATATCTTTGTCTATTTTTAATTTTTTCCATAAAATACTATATTTTTTAGAAGTGTACTATATTTTTTATAGCTTATTTTGAAAAATACTGTATTTCGCTGAAAAAATGTTGGCAACCCTAGTCATAAGCCACGAGCTCCCTCTACAGTTTATAAATATACTATTTATTTACTTTTTATTGACCTAACGCAAAAAGAGGAGTGTTATAATTTTGAAACCTATGTGATGTGTGCTGTAGTGACAAAAATTTAAAGGAGTAAGTATGCTTAGGTGGTTTGATCATGTTGAGAGAATGTGTGAACGGCGATTAACAAATGGAATTTATAAGGCGGATGTCAATGGAAACGCGGGTAGAGGACGTCCTAGAAGGATATGTCCTTCTATAAGGATATGTATGCATCGATGTTATCGGTGATGTTCTTCACAAAGGTCAGGTGCGTAGTACTCTTAACGTGTGTCTCTTATGCGTGTATGACAAGATGTATGAATGTGGATGATCCGAAAGGGGTAGGTATGTAAAAGTCGTAGCATGTGGCGTTCTATATTTTCTGCCTACCCCCATGGGAAAAAGGCGTGAGTTTATGTATGTATGTCTAGCTGTGTAATTTTAACTTTAATATTTTAGCAATAGATATGAACAAAATTATTGATTTACCTCATAGAAGTACTAAGGACTTGTAAAATGGAAATTCCAATGATGCATGTATTTTCCACTCTGGCCTCGGACGATAAGAACTTTGATATGGGAAATAATAGCCGGGAATGTACCGTTTAATGCGAGCCGTGAGCTCTAGTGATGGGTTCAAACTTACTAAATGAACGTACACTTCGGCTCGTATTAATAGACAGCTCTCATTTGAGAGATCTGACAACAACAGCTACCATAAAGTAATATTCCATACATTTGACAACTTTTTTTTATACCAGGTTAGACGAAAAGGGGGTAGTAAGCCGAAAGGGTGTTAAAGTACCTACCCATAATAATGGATAATTAATGTTTTACAACTTTCACCAAAAGTCGTTAGTTTAAGAAAAATAGCTGTTCAAAGATTTCATAAAAAATACGCTAAATTCTATCTATCCTCAGCTATGATCAGCTGTGTTTACATTTTAGGTCATATTTGGGGTCACGTATTAGAAACTTAATTTTATGAATTCATATCTAAAGCAGGTATGTTTTTTTTTTTAAATATATAAAATATAAATCTTTTTGCATGCAAATAAAAATTATCGAATTTTGAAATTTTAACTCTTGCTTTAAAATAGTCATCAGTGATACTTTAGGTGGCCCGCGGCTTAGTACCCCTTTTCCGACTAACCTTGTATACGTGTTTGCTTTTTCAAACTCTACTTTTCGGTACTAAAATATACTCGAGTAGCGAAATATTCCGGTAAACGGAATATACGGGTATGATGTCATTTAAAAGGTATCTTAATTTGTGGGTTATTCAGTTTCTGATCACAAAATAACATAAACCTAAATAAATAAAACATACAATTAATAATACACCTATACCAATACCTATTTACCTACTCAATAACATATCACTCGATATACTATGTTGTTTTGGTTCTAGTATCCTTAATTAAAAATATTGTGTATTAAGAATAACAATAGTCAAGAATTAGGCACTATGTACCAAGTAGACACATAAGTAAATTTATAAATATACTTTCATATAATTAGAGCCCTCAAATATTGCAACACCTGGAAAAGGTTGCTAAGCTGTACCTACTCTATATAATAAGATCTGTATTATTTTACCTTAGTGTGCAAATAAATATTTTGAGTTTGAGAGGTCAGATGGCAGTTGTTCCTAAGTATCATAAAATATCTACTAATCTTCAGTAAAACTGCGGAAACTGACTCAACATAGGAAAAGTCTAGACAGATGATTTATATTGTAAACTAGCTGTTCTCCTGCGGCTGTGCCCGCGTATATAATTTGACTACAGCGCCACCTATTGGATCTCAGCATAGCTACGAACCAACGTCTCGACAAAACAAATATATTGTATAAATATGACCTCAATCGGTAAAGTCGTTCTCAAGTTATGGCGTGACCAAGGAAAATAGGGATTCATTTTTATATTATAGATTACCTTATGCAACGGAGTCTGCTGCAGCTCATCCAGGACTTCAAACGAAGCACCAGCAAGCTTCAGCGACTCCAGCTTCCCGACAGAGCCGGTCCTAATGGCCGTGGATATGACCTCCGTCACAGGGTAAGGATCGCAGCCCAGGTGAGCACCGCATTTTTGAAGTACGCTGATGATGTTCGGATCCTCACGCAACACTGCCGTAATGAGGGGACACTCGCCGTTCCTGTTTCATAGTTTAGGAGAAATAAAGGTTTTTTGTTTTAATGAAGTATTGCCAGCATTCCCACATTCTGGGTGCGTTTACAGACATAAGATACACATTCACTTGCACCAAAGAGAAGAAACTTTAGTGTCTTTGACTTGCAAAATCCTAGAATTGTGACAAATATACAGGGAGTCAAGTCTTCTAATTTAAATAAAACGACATACAATTGTTATCCTATTCCTATTGAGACTCCATTACGATTTTCTATTGAAGTAATAGTTCAATGACAGTTCAATGGAAAGTAACTGGTCTAAAATAACCAGCAGAATACCAAACGTCTAAAACTATTCTATCGACACACACACTATCGACATTATCGAAGCGTTCGTAAATCAGCAGACTGGCCCCAGGGTAAAAACGGTTTTGTCAATTTTCCAGATAGGTATTGAAAAACTTGTTACTAATATCAAAATGATGTTGTCTAATGCGCAAAATCTACTAACAAGTTCTTGCGCAAGTTAACTTATGCAACCGACTTCCAACCTGTGGACACACCCGCAGCACGTCGACTTCTGCAAATTTTACGAACTAAGCGAGCACTTGCTGCAATACCATAACATAACATCACGCCTTGTATTCCCCCAAAGGGTACGGCAGAGTTGTTTTTAATACACCCATGTTTCGCCAGTTATATTTAAGACCCATGTAATAGGGGGCGAGCACGGCGGGCACAAATCCAGACTCCGGGCTGCTACTGAGAAATTTCTAATGGAAAAACCCAATAACACTGCCCGACCTGGGGGTCGAACCCAGGTCCTCACGGTCAAGTCTCGCTTGCCACCACTAGACCAACGAGGCAGTTGCAATAACTTACACAATTAAACTTTTATCTATGAAGACATCGTCTGTTGACATAAACATTTCCGTTTCCTCCCTGTATATTCTGGTATCCATAAAATAAATGTGCAAAGTAATCAGTGAAGATTAAATTGTTAAATAAGGGTGCCGTTATATGGTGCATTAAAATAACCTCCACGTGTGACGATACTTAATAAAGGCCTCGCCAAACAGAAAGCGTATTCAACGCGCGTCAGTACATTCTTGCGTCCTAAACGCGTACTGTCGCTGCTTAAATACGCCACGCGCTGTAGGTATGACAGTCATGTACAGTGCGCGGCAAATAACTTGAACCAAGATGGCGTCGACTGCGTGATCTATGCGAGGTTCGGGTCATATGATTCGTTTTGACGAGTCCAATAGATTGCAATTGTTGTTCAGGGTCTAATGATGGAGCTAGGAGGTGGATAATGGAACTCTTTAGTGGCTACTAGTAAACCCCTCAAGTTTGACAGTCGACGCCATCTTGGTCTAAGTTATTTGACGTGCACTGTACCGTTATACTTTGACATTTGTAATGGTGGAATCATAATTTATTTGTTTTTATATTTTTTATTTTGACATTAAAGATATACAGGGGAATTGCAAATATGTTTTACTTTTTTTAATTAATTAATTTGGTTACTGTTTTAATAATGATTTATATTGTAATTATTTTAATTCTTAATTCTATTTTAGTGTAAATTTGGATACGATGTAAAAATTGTTACTGAAATAAATGAAATTATAGAACAATACAACGCGGCGGTAGCGCGTTAGGACGTAAGAATGACCTGATGCGCGTTAAATACTCTTCCTGTTTGGCGAGACCTTAAGTACATCCTTCGTTTCCTGTGCATTCAGCCCCGCTACCAACCTTGCTGACTGGCTATCTTTTCGCCACAATAAGAGCTATTTCCGTATTGCTCATGCTGATACGAGACAGAAAGAGATATTTGCCTGATTGTAGTTTGATAAAAATTGCGTGTGAAAATTATAATAAAAGAATTTCTCGTGCATTTGTTAGCAAAATAAAAATCAACGTTACCTGAGTGGCCTAGAAATTTCAAAATGTTTTAAATATTAAAAATAATAAAATGAACGTAATTAAACTAGAAGCATTGGCAATATTTAAAATACTTACCTTAGCTGTTCTTTTTTTAAAACAAAAATGTTTTTTTAATAATCCTATAAGGCCGCCATTACACTTGTAAGTTGCTTCCGTAAAATATATCGTCAGTGGAAAGGTAAAAAGACTAAAGCGCCAATATACCTACTTTACAGTAGAGAGATTCAAAGTATTTTTTTAAGATAATAAGCAGTTATTTTTCTTAGACTATAAAACTATGAAAAGAAAAATAACTATGTTTATTTTCTTAAAATAATACTTTGAATCTCTCTACTGTAAAGTAGTAAGTATCGGCGCTTTAGTCTTTTTACCTTTCCACTGACGACATGTAAGTAATATGACAATTAATTCGACTTTACAAATCAGTCGATAAGCTACTTACAAGAGATTTTACATTTCGACGGTCGGCAGTGAAAACCACGTATATGTAAAATACATTTTTTTAAAGAGATAGTAAAACTGTATCCTGAAAAAATATTGCCAATCAAATGTTAATACAAGTTTGTCATTGTACATACGTCATAGATAGCTTAGAAGTATTTGAATTGAAAGTTTGTTGAACTACTACGTGTATGACGATTTTATCAATCTAAAGAATAAATAAAACGCTTTTGAGGAAAATTTGATTTACGAGGCTTTCACTGCCGAGCATCGATTTGCAGGTTTAATTGTATCGTAAATTAATTACGTAAGGGAGTTACGTGAGGAAAATTTACAGGTAAAATTTGATTTACGAGGCTTTCACTGCCGAGCGTCGATTTGCAGGTTTAATTGTATCGTAAATTAATTACGTAAGGGAGTTACGTGAGGAAAATTTACAGGTATAAAGCCGGCCTAGCACCCATATTCTAAGACGTTCCTCCAAAACTCACTCGACTCATACTGGACTCAGAACGGCCTCAAAAACACCTTCTAAATTGTATTCTTAGTCGCAATTTCGAGTGAACTTTGAAGTTCCTCGACGGAGTCATTACGTCATAATTTGAATTATCTGCATCGCGCAAATAACGCCGCGATAAAAATGATTAAATACGAAACTTGACACTTCCTTCCTTAAGGTAGGTTCCGAGTACCTTGAGTTTGACAGATGAATCCTTACCTCGACTGAGGAAAAATCTCGAGTCGAGGACGTTTATGTCAAGTCGAGGTGGAGTCGAGTCGAGTAAGTTTTGGAGGAACGTCTTAGAATATGGGTGTAAGGTTCATTGTATGTCGACAACAGACCACATAAAAAAAGCAATATAAAAAAAAACAATTAATTTTACAGGAGTGGATTCTCTTAAATTGATAATTTAAATGATACCTGGTCTTGAAGTGAACATTGGCGCCATTCTTAAGTAAACATTCCACGATTGGCAATTTCCCATGCACAATAGCTTCATGCAGAGGTGTTTTCCCTTCTGAATCTTGGGCGTTGACATCAGCACCCATAGCTAAAAGCAAAAAAAAAAAAAAACTATCAAAAACAATGCATAAAACCTTTCAACTCCTTTGGCTCAACCTGTCCCAGCGTACAGCTGGACATAAAGGTGGATCTTGTAGCTGGATCCAGCGTTAAATAGGTATTGGACTGATCTTCTTCTTTACGTGTGGTTAGTGACTAACCTAGTGTCAGAACTGATGCTGTCTGTGAACCTCTGACTTGGCTTCACATACCGTCGAGAAATATATCTCAGGCCAGTTTCCTCACGATGTTTACCTTCACCGTTTTTAAAGCAAGTGATAATTATATAATACGCACATGAATCCAATAAGTCAGAGGTGCTTGCCTTGGGTTCGAACTCGAGACCTATGACTTGGCAGTCCGACGGTCAGACCAGTAGGCTATCAATGCTTTAATATTGGACTGATGTAAACTCGTTTCTATTCAGTCTAGCGTCCAGTACCGCAGTGTTCTAATATATTCTATCTGTACTCTGTGGACGCTGGATCCAGGTACCAACTGGATAAAGCTGCCATAACCCTCGCGCAAATTGCGATATAACTCTCGATTCTTAATCATTAGCATTCATACAAATATAATTTTTTAAACAAACAGAACAGTACAATAGTCTGAAATAGTATAAACAAAAATGCATATTTGATTTCTAAAAAAATATGCATTATGCTCTTAATAATTATAAAATAATTATTACATTGACTTAAAACTTATACAATAAATCGATACATGTTTAGTCGATTATTAATTTTGAATGTGGAATGACAATTTCTCATCCCTAGACCACAAACAGTGCAATAAAGTACATTACATTTTACGTCGGGAAATTCCCTACCTACGCAGTTGCATTGATGCATAGAATCTTAGATACATAGGTAGACATAGTAATTGTGTGTGTGTGATTCATTCATTCAGTCATTGTTTACAAATAAATTGCACTGGTGTTTGTTTGTTTTATATTCTCTATGGTAGCTAGTTCATTATTTCCACGAACTATGATATCTCAATGTAAGTAGTTACTCAAACTACCTGTTTGTGTTAGGATATCAAACTTTTCTATGAACATAAACAAATAATGCACCAATTTTCTTTTTTATTCTCAATAGAAATTTTATTTATGATCTGTGTTTTACAATTTCTTATCTGATTACAATAATAATGTGTCTATTACCATTTAATTCGCAACGGTTGTTTAATATCAACAATAAAACAAGACAACAATGTAAACAAATTACCGGAAACAAATAAAAAAAATAACATGTTTTTTTATTATATGTATAATTTGTAAGAAAAAGTGTTTACAATTTTCTTGTAAATAGTAAATACCTTTACTGGGAATCTGAATTATACAATGCCAATATTACATTTACGTTTTGGCAATTTCTCAAATATGACGTCAGATTGCAATAAAACGCAGTTTAAAGAAACATTACGGACTGTACGTAATATTAGTATCGTGTGACGCCATTAGACACTGCGATGGAGACAGTTCCATAATTTTCGTCATAAAAAAAATTTTGACTTCCCTTAACACTTGTGTACTACTGTGTGCCTACATGGACCGCCAAATAAATAATTTTAGTAAATTACCTTAGTATGCAAATAAATAAATTTCCCAGTAAGTTTACAGTAATACTTTAGGCAGCGAAAGCACAGTATAAACTCGGAATTCGTTAAAAAAAATGTCTGTTCCATACATTTTGATGTATGGAATGTATGATCATTCACGTGAAACCCATAAGTATGACGAACTTTTAGTATAAGAATAAAGTTGAGTTCGTTAAAAAAGCTGTTCCCTATAATGTTTTGGTTGAACATCGATTTTTTTTAATAGATCATTTGCCTTTTTCGAAACAGTACATATTCACGAGTGTCTATCAAATTGTGTATGTGTTGTATACCTATATCAAGAGACCATGTTACTAATTTAAAAAAAACATTTTTTTTTCATGTCCACTATAAGCAAATAACATATCTTACAAATAATGCAAGTATTCTGATGTTACATAAAGAAATATGTTAACGTAATTCTACATTATTAACACAATCCAACATTTCCTTATCCTACGCGCTTATGATCATAAATACAAATTGCCTTACGTCGGAAGCTTTCATAACACAGTCCATATTAGCCTCTAATGTCAAAATGCAATACAAAAAATAAAATAAAAAACAAGGTGACTTTTATTGCACTATGGGGCCATTCAAGTATTATCTAAACAGATTTTTTGTAATTTTTGACCCTCCCCTCCCCCTTGTCAACAAAAGTAAGTAAAGCTTTTACTCCCCGTTCTATGCTTTCGTAAACATTGATACCTATATATTTTTTTAAACTGATCAGGTTTCTTTATTGTTATTCATGAGCAGCAGTTTTTAAGTGTAGAAAAATAAGTAAATAAAAATTTCTGACGTAATCATCATCTAGACACCCCCGTCCCCCATGTCATCAAAAATAATCTAAGCAAAGACCCCCTCACCTCATTTCATGCTTACGTAATACTTGAATGGGGAGATTGTTCCCCAAAATTCTCTAGAATAAATACTCGCAGGATCTTTTCCCCAAAAATCGTATACTTATCATAAATTATTAAAGATTTCCCATGCCGATTAAAAGTAACTTCGTATTAGTTTATTAATACGAATTTATTATGGTCGAGAGCATTTTTGAATTATTAATTTATTAACGCCTTATCCAAAAAAAAAATGCAGCTGCCCACGACATTTTCTACCAGAATCAGTTTCAGTTCTGCACGAGCATCTGGTGGTTCATTCTTGAAGTTTCTGCCCCCCAGTCTCAGAATTTAGATTGTCCCCACAACGAATATTAAACGATATTTACTCTTGACTCTTCCTAATAACATTATTATAATTGACAATAATCAAACATTAATTTTTAAAAATCACAGTTTTAAATACCCTCTATAAAAATAATACTGCAGATAGATTCTGCAATAATTCAACATTTTATTTACTTTTTAGGTAAATATTTTCTTTGTTTCATACATTAATAGGCGTTATGTATACATCTTGCTAGTTATCTAGTCCAAAAACATTATATTTTTTTAACGAAATAATCATTTACCGATGGCACTGGAATGTACCGACTTCCACCCCTGTAGGAGAGTGCTGTATATTCGGTCTCTATTCAGCACTTAGCTCACTTATAGCATTATCTCGATCTGTCATCTCATACACGCTGCTTTTGAGTGCCATCGGTAAATAATTTACCTGTACCTATATTAAGAAAAATATCTTCTTCTAAAATCCATGGCACCAGCTCTTCTGCGTTATAAATATTTCTTCTCAATTCGAGTGCGAATTATTCATCAATTCTAAATTTCGTGTTAGTCCTAAAGAATAAGTATAATAAAAATATTACAAAAAAAAACAAAAAAAAAACTTTTTTTAAATACTTTTATATTATGTTACCTATGTCATGTATGCTATACCGGCAGATTTTTTTTTATCGTCAGGAAAATAGTATCAAGTACTTGGAATACCAGCTATATACCTATCAGAGTATTTGTTTCATAGAATTTAGTCAACAACCGATTTCATTGATACATTGTTGCGCGTAAAGTAGGGTGAGTATGATTTAGAATTACAATTATTTTCAATGGCACTTTTATTAATTTATTTCGAAATTTTCTGTTAAATGTTTTATTATGAAAAATCGGCTATAAATTTGTAGTTTGTATTCGTAGAAAGATTTAATAATGTGTTAAGAAAAGAAAAACTCAAATCCTCTTCTACTCCGTTTATTTACCTATCACACCCTATTTTTTTTCTGACGGTAAAAAGAATCGTCCTGTATATGATATATTATCTTAAGAATAACTAATATGATCGTTATTAGGTTTTACGTAGGTTTCATTAAGTCAGACGGCAATCGCTCGAATTCTAATCTGCCTTCCTCCTTTTTTTTTTTTCTCGTTGGAAAATCCTCCTAGATGTCCCTCGCCCGGGGAAGGCGAGGGGGTCTGCCATACTCTTACCGGCTAAAAACCAACGGTGTTCCTTCTCCTGACCGTACGGCCGGGGTCGCGGGATTCGCAAAAGCATGCACCGCAACCCCGGCAGGTCCCGGTCCGCCAACCCATGGCGGACCTCTCCTCTGTGGGGCATTGCCCCACGTCCTCCTGAGAAGCGCGCACGGAACACGGCGCGCCGCCTTCTCGGGCCTGTTACTGGTCGGGCGGCGAGTCCCCAAACTCGCCGCCCGCAGGCCACACACTAGGGTGGCTGGAGGTCATCGCGTACACGCGCCCTCCGGCGCCCGGTGCGTCTGACGCGGGAAGGGAGAAGAGCACACCGCTCCCTCTCCTTCTCCGCTTCCTCTTTGGTCGCCATCACCCCCTCACAAAAGGAGGCGATGGCTTCCCACGCAGTCTCGCTCCCGACCATGGACAGAACCACGGCCGGAAGCGAGAGGTCACCGCCGACCGCCGCGACTAATTCGCGGCGCTGCGACCCCCAAGCTGGACACGTCTGCAAAGTGTGCAGCGCCGTGTCCTCGGGGCAGTCGCAGTGGTGACAACCGGGCGTCTGCTCCCAGCCTATGCGACACAGGTACTTCCCGAAACAACCATATTCCGAAGGCTTTCCCAATTATCTTGGGGTCAGCTTCCAGTCAAACCAGATGCGGCTGAATACCAGTATTTTACACGGAGTGACTGCCATCAGGCCTTCGCAACCTAGTAACTTAGACCAGTTGTCGGAGTTTCGGGCTTCTGACTACCTCGTAACGACTGTCATAGGTATTCTTATGACACCCAGGACCGACGGTTTAACGTGCTCTCCGAGGCACGGAGGGGTCTCGATGTGTAACGATCGGTTACCTATCCACGGACTGACCGCGGCAAGCGCAGCTTAACCTCGCAAATCGTATGATCGGCGCGGTTGTTAATTAACCAAGAGTCCTTCTGAATTCGTTAGAATTCTAACCTGCAAAGACTGAAATTCGACCCCAATATACTAACAAAAGGTTAGCAATCTTCATAACTATTAGGAACTAAATAATATCCATTCATTCAATAACCTCTGATGGCGGGAGGGTGGGATCGCATTCGCTCTAGACGTAAAACGTCTGGAAATCATAGAAGGTCTTCCCCAAGCTGGACCCAAGGGCATGGTAACACCGGCTGCCGGGGTTGCGGTGCATGCTTTTGCGAATCCCGCGACCCCGGCCGAACGGTTAGGAGAAGGAACACCGTTGGTTTTTAGCGGGTAAGAGTCCGGCAGACCCCCTCACCTTCCCCGGACGAGGGACATCCATGAGGCGTTTCCAAAAATAAAAATGGTAACACCGGCTGCTGAAAAAGAAAAAATAATTCGAAATTCAAACCTAGCATCTTTTGGACGACGCTCTCGTCGTTATGCTTGATGCCGTACACCAGCAGCGAAGAGAACACTGTATCTGTGATTTCGGTCAACTTTTTTGGCGATTGGATGTTGAGACTGGTACCCAGGGCTTCTTTGAGTGCTTGGTCCTGGAATTATTGTAATTGTAAGTAATATGGACTTGATGGGAGGGTGATAAAAATTACGATTGTCAATTGCTTATTTAATTGATAATTGACAAAAATTACGATTGTCAATTGCTTATTGATAATTGACAAAAATTACGATTGTCAATTACTTATTTAATTGATAATTGACAAAAATTACGATTGTCAATTGCTTATTGATAATTGACAAAAATTACGATTGTCAATTGCTTATTGATAATTGACAAAAATTACGATTGTCAATTGCTTATTGATAATTGACAAAAATTACGATTATCAATTGCTTATTGATAATTGACAAAAATTGCGATTGTCAATTGCTTATTGATAATTGACAAAAATTACGATTGTCAATTGCTTATTGATAATTGACAAAAATTACGATTGTCATAACATAACATCACGTCTATATTCCCCGAAGGGTTGCAGAGGTGAATAGTAACACCCTCATTTCGCAGTTATGTTTAAGTCCCACGTAATAGAGGGCGAGCCTATGGCCATCAACCGGGAACAAATCCAATCTCCGGGCTACTGCTGAGGAATTACACATGGAAAAACCCGATAACACTTTGCCCGACCTGGGGATCGAACCCAGGACCTCACGAATACCCGTCGAGCTTGCCACCACTAGACTACGAGGCAGTCACGATTGTCAATTGTTAATTTATAATTATTGTCAATGTGTGTTATACTGGGTGTAAAACTAGCCTTAACGAAACCGAAGTCTACACTACATCAAACTAAGTAACATACAGCAAAAATAATTGTTGGGAAACGACCACCTTTATTTTTTGGTATTAAAAAACAGCTTTTAATAGTAGCGCGCAATGTACGCGCGCGCGCAGCAGACTGTGTCTACATTTCGAAAATGTTGATAATGTTTGTATAGAAGAATGTTTACTAATAACATTTAAACTTAGTTTTCGTGAATAACGTTCAAAAATATGGTGACTTTGTCCTTTAATATCTCCATAACCAGTCGGTTCCCAGGTATAGCCCAATACCAAAAAATCTTCATAATGATGGGAAGAATACGTGGCTCTCGGCTTCGTTAAGGGTATTTTTACACCCGATATAAATGATGTTTTACTCAGAATATTTATATTAACAACATGCAACGAACACGGTGATGTGTTCAATTAATTAAACTGTACACAAACACTGATAAAACCTTTTTATAATATGGCGTCTGTGGGTAAAACCCATTCACGCATTGTGTCCTATGTGCCGATCACATCGTTCCTTTTACGAAATGATCGTGCACGATCGCGTTTCATAGGTGTGTACCTAAATGTTTTATTTTTGTTTCATTGGTGGTAGCCTGCGGTTAAACGCTTGCTCCCCATGCAGGAGGATCTGAGTTCGATCCCGGTCCGTACCTCTGACTTTTCGAATTCATGTGCGGATCAGAATTTGATTATCACTTGCGTTAACAGTGAAGGAAACACATCGTGAGGAAACCTGCACATCTGAGACGCCTCCATAAAGTTCTCGATGGTATGTGTAGTCTGCCAACCCGCATCAGGCCAGCTTGGTGGACTAAGGTCTAAACCCTTCTCATTCTGAGAAGAAACCCGTGCCCAGCAGTGGGACACTAGTAGATTTATGTTTAATGTTTGTTTTTTACGTCGTCATTGTATCCTTGCCTAAATAAAATGTATTTTTTTTTCTTTCTAACTTACGTCTAAAGACATGGACGCCAGGTTGGTCAGCTCTCCTCTGATGTTGAGGCCCATCATCTGTAAATAAAGATATATTATCGACAATGATATTATACAAGGTTAGTCGGAAAGAGGGTACTAAGCCGCGGGCCACTTAATGCATCACTGATGATTGTTATAAAGAAAGTGTTAAAATTTAAAAATTCGATTATTTTTTTCCATAAACAAATATTTTTATTTTAGTTTTTTCAAAAATTCTTCATCCCTGCTTTAGTTGTGAATTCAGAAAGTGGAGTTTCTAATACGTGACCCCAAATATGACGTAAAATGTAAACACGTCTGATCATAGCTGAGGATAGATAGAATTTAGCGTATTTTTTTATGAAATCTTTGAACAGCTATTTCTCTTGAACTATTTATTGACTTTTGGGGAAAGTTGTAGGACAAAAGTTATCCATTATTATGGGTACTTTAACACCCTTTCCGACTAACCTTGTATAAACGCTCCGTTAAACGGCTGAGCAGTGGTAAATCTTAAGTCCAAATGATAGTTGTCCAAATGTAATGTTAGTCGAAAAGGGGGTACTAATTCGAAACGGTGTTAAAGTACTCACAATAATGAATAATTTTTGTTCTACAACTTTCCCCAAAAGTCATTAGTTTAAGAGAAATATCAAATATCAAAGATGTCATAAAAATACGCTAAAATCTATCTATCCTCAGCTATGATCATCTGTGTTTACATTTTAGGTCATATTTGGGGTCTTGGATTAGAAGCATGGTTTTCTGAATTCGTTTCTAAAGCAAGGATGAAGAATTTTGGAAAAAACTTAATAAAAATAATTTTGCATGGAAATAAAAATTATCATAACACCTTGTATTCCCCGAAGAGTTCGTCAGAAGTGTTTTAGTACACCCTCGTTTCACCAGTTATTTGTATGTCCCATGTAATAGGGCGTGATCCTATTGCCATTAACCGGGCACAAATCCAGACTGCTACTGAGAAATTCCTAATGGAAAAACCCAATAATACTTGGCTCCTCGGCCTAGGGATCGAACCCAGGACCCCATCACTTGCGAAAAATAGAGCAACAAGCCAGTCAAAAAAAAAATTAAAAGTTATCGACACAAGTTAATTTTAACACTTGCTTTACAATAATAATGAGTGAGACTTTAAGTGGCCCGCGGCTTAGTACCCCCTCTCCAAATAACCTTGTATAGTCCGTGCCAAAATCTTGGCCCGCTTAGGACTTGGTCTGCTTAGGACACTGAGGTGGCCATCATCAAGGCGAAGACCGTTTTAAGTACTCACTTCAACCTTCTCCTCGTAACTCAGCCCACTCTTGGTCAGCACGTATGACAACTTAGTGAGGGCAGCTTCAGGAGTCATGTCATACCCTGACACTACGCCCTCCTTCGCAATCACCTGTAGAGAAGAGCAATAATTATCTTCATGATAGGCGGAACACGTCTTTTTGACGTAGAAACTAAAACCAACGACGTTGAATTAAATAGACTCGCTATCTCGTATAAGCAACATGTGCCAAATACATTGTCGCAATAAGGTTCAAACTACTGTTAGACAGCTGTCAATTTCTATGGCACTGTGGTTCCAAAACCACAACTCGTTGGTATCATTTTGTTCTCCTAAATAACGCATTTAGTAAGCAAGTACATTATCACTGATTAAAACGATTTTAATTATTGCCATTCAATTTAATGCATTTAACGTCAGAACCCGAGACAAGCCTGTCGATCCGCGGTTTAGATAGGTACTAAAATATTGTCTACTCGCCGTGCCACTGCCGCCTCCGGAATGGACCACAAATAGAGTTTAAACGCACAGCGAAATTACAGCGATCTCACTTCACAATCAAACTAGCTAGTTTCATTTTAATCGCTAATCAGTTAAATGGTACCCTTTTTAGAGTTCCATACCAAAGTGGTAAACCCTTATGCGACTTCGTCTGTCTCTCTGTATGTCACAGCTGCTTATTTCAGAAACTACAATTAATGCAACAGACTTGAAATTTGGAACAGTTTTATAATGCTTATCCATCTTTATTGCAAGTAAAAAAAACGAACAATTTTTTTTTTTTTTCATAACATCAGAAGTCGAAATGGAGGGTTGCAATTTTCAAGTGGGGTTTCATAATTATGAAAGGACTTCATTTGCACGTTATATATATTTTTTATTTATTCCGCATAGTTGTTGACTTAAAAAGGTCTGTAAAAATTACATTCCCCACCCCTGATCTCCGAAGTTTGCAAAGCGAAATATCTGGAATAAATAGAGTTGATGGAGGTTTAACTAAGTACCTATTACAGGAAAAATAAAACGAAGTGTGCACAGGTTTTTAGAAAACAACATAAATAATTTTCAATAAAAAAAATATTACGTAGAAAATGAAAAAAATTGTCCTCCAACGGTACGCGGAATTTGGGTGCGCGAGTACGACTCCCACTTAGCTGGTTTTTAAGTAGGCAATGAACACCACGTGCATCATCACGCAAGCCTAAAGATCACAGTTTGATAAGATCGTACAATACCTCATTACATGGCATCACACGACTTTTACGATTAGACTGAGATGCAAAACAGCTATATGTACGCAAAACGCATCATAAACAATGGTAAATAATTCACGAAGAATGGAAAATATACGAATGATAATATTATTATGTCCTACTTCCAGAATATACAGGCTGTAAACGAAATCATGTAATTCCTTCAAACCTCGTGATGTACTGCTGACATAAATTAACACTGCACGGAATACTTTTGGATTCAATAAAAACAAAATTACAAGATGTAAACATGTGTTCTTGACGTGACGCCTTTTAGCGCCCCGAGCGAATTGCGCGGCTATCGGTGGCAGCGCGCTTAAATTAACTCGGGGTGCTAAAATACCTTACGTTAAGAACACATGTCTACATTTTGTATTTTTTTATGTGTTTTAAATATCCCTTGCAGGGTTAATCTATGTCAGCATTACATCACGAGGTTTGAAGGAATTAGAAAGAAAAGAAAGAAAGAAAATTAATTTATTCAGCCAAGAACACAATGACAGCATAAATAAAATAAATAAAGAAAGAAAGAACAATATAAAAAGAATTAAACATACACATTTTATGCTGTCGAGCATGTCCATGCCGAAAAGGTCACCAACTCAGCATATGCTAGGTGTCAAACACCCAGCGCTGATTTTCATGATTTCGTTTACACCCTATATAGTACTAATCCGTACAAAGAATATTTTTCTGCCCGTACTGGTACGGTTACGGTCCTAGTACGGTACGGTGTGGGCAGAGTGCCTCTTGACCTTACCTGACCAGTCTTATACAACGCAGCAACAGATCCAGAATTGCACTGTGTGATATTGACGATGATGACTCCTCTCTTCACCGCACTTCCAATCACTTCCAGGACGTCGGGCCTATTCGCTGGTATGTTACCCGCGCCGTAGGTCTCGATCACCAAGCCTGCGAAAAAAGCGGTTAAAGCCACACGGCACACTAAACGCGAGTCGAGAGCGATGCACAAGCATGGAAATGACGATACCAGGGATTTCTTGAAATCCATAGGGATACCACGTAATCTCGGATGATGTCGAAATATTCCAACTGATTACCTCATCTTACTGGAAAAATCTAGTAATTTGATAAAATGGTAACGTTTCACTAAACTGATTCTAGTAAGAGGTAAAATAAGAATAACATTTAATTCCTAGAATGAAATACAATTTTGAATGACAATTGTCATTTCTCTGCGACATACACAAGGAACTCGATATCCCTCGATTTATCCAACATTGTTTGTACTTGGCATGGTAGGATACTACAAATTGGAAATAAGAAGAGAAGTAGCACTGGCAACATATTTGTTTAAAGTACTTCGGGGAAAAACAAATAACCCAGCCATTCTGCAGGAACTTTGGCTATGCGTGCCGGACGATTACGCGGGGCGACGGCGCGGCGGCGGCCGCAGTTGCTGATGGTGCCGAGCGGGCGCACCAACTTGGTGCAGCGGGCGCCGCTGACGCGTGCCTTGCCAACGCTCATCGCGGTAGCTGAACAGACTAATCTATTTTCGTGTACATTGAGCGAATTCACAAGGGCTACTTATTGGGTGTTATGTTACGAAATAATTATTTGTAAAAAAACTATTTGGGCTTGTTAAATTTAGCTGCTCTATCGCATTAGGTCTGTATCTGTAATGGTAGATGTAAGTTTGTTATGTAATAAATAAATAAATGTTTGCAAAAACTATTATAGCACACGACATTCAAATGGGAACGCGGTTCATCAGGGAGCCGACGCGACGCTCACATTAATGACGTGTTCTGTAAATAATACGTACGCACCTTGAGTTGGTGGTTGACAAGCTGACTTGACAGCGGCCGTGCTGATGCTGGGGAACATTCTCAATAAGCCCACGTTCTTCGACATCTTGGCGTGGACGGTGAACTTCTCGATGGTATTGGGCTTAAAGATGGCCGCTTTGTTCACTTCCATGTCGAGACCCACCTTCACGATAGGTACCGCGTTCGGAGAGTCGAAGGCGAAGAGGTTATTCACTGATATCTTTCGAGTTCTATAACAAATTGTAGTTAGACTGGTAACGCCAATGACTAAGTGCCATACATAGCTAGATTTGTCAGATAGACGCTCATTAAGTACATTTCATCGTTAGCCAATTAGAGCCATCCTAGGCACAATTATCGTCTCATCATTCCTTCTGTGTGTTATGCCCTTCATTTGAACTTCGTATTATTATAATATCGAAATATATTATGTACTAGCAACCCGCCCCGGCTTCGCACGGGTGCAATATTGATACTAATGTGGGGCATAAAAACCTTCCTCTTGAATCACTCTATCTATTGCTGAAAACTGTATTAAAATCCGTTGCGTAGTTTAAAAGATCTAAGCGTACAGACAGCGGGAGCGACTTTGTTTTAATACTATGTAAAGAAGATAACATCACATTGCAAAAACCTAGTGCAACCTAGCAAAATCTGTAGGTGCGATAACAATTACTTCGTAGAAAACCAGAAACTCGCACCAGTTGAGTATAACAAGAAATATATGTTTAAGTACAAGTAACATACCGATTTCCACGAAACAGCTTGCCAAAGAAGAAGATAGTAACTTCTGGAATGTTGAAACCACCGGCGATGATCAGGGATGACACGAAGTTGTCCACGCCGTCACTGCGAGGCTCGAAGATCGGAATCTGTTGTGCAGTGTTAGAAGCATGTTACAAGCAATATGTGTCTTTATCATAATCAGCAATTAACTCGCAAACGTCCACTGGAACGGTCATAACAATTTCGCTTGTAATCTGCCAAGATCTCAGTATATTGTAATTAGTAGATCCATTGCAAGAAACCAAATGTTTCTAGGAGAGTTGTCATCGTAAAAGTTAGGCAGACGAAATTTTAAACATTTTTAATTAGCTTCACTTTGTATATTTGTTTGTCTGTTTGATTCAAAACTTGCGACAGATTTTTCATCTACTACTGCTTAACGTATCCTCCTAAAACTTCGCACACAAGTTCAATTCATACATACAACGTAGGGGTGCATGAAAGGAACCTCCACAAGTGACGATACTTATGTACGTCCGGTCCACCCTTTTTTATCGTTGGAAAATCCTCATGGATGTCCTTTGCCCGGGGAAGGCGAGGGGTCTGCCGGACTCTTACCAGCTAAAAACCAACGGTGTTCCTTCTCCAGACCGCTCGGCCGGGGTCGCGGGATTCGCAAAATCATGCACCACAACCCCGGCATGTCCCGGTCCGCCAAACGTCTGGTCCATCCTGGGCAGTCAGCCTGGCAACCCACCTTGCTGGCTGGTTAATCTTTTCACCACGACACGAGAGAAGAATATAATATTATAATAACCCACCAAAAACCTTTTCATGTAAAATGTTGCCAAGACGAGACCATGCGGCTCGCACTGTCAAAAAGTCATCAGACCTCATGTAGAGCCAAGCTTCTAACTCTACACGCCCTAACTCTACAAGCTCTACACCTTAGTCAAAATATGTGGCTTGATCATTTCGTTACTACAAGAACTATTGTATAACAGAAAAATAATGAACAGTGAATACATTTTTCACCTTACATCCATGTGAATGTAGGGAAATTGCCAAGCCACGCTCTTATCTAAGGAGACTGAATATTAGTAATTATTTTCTGGATCACAACGTCCATAAATAATATTCTCACTAGATATCGATCTCGCTTATTTATTTACGTACTTCCATTCTCTGAACATGTGGCTGATTAATTATATTTAGTGTCAATTGGAGTCAATTGATGGGACATTATGATATAATATGAAGAGTCCTGCGTTTACTGATATTATGATGAATAATTGCTCGGAATTTCCGTAGATCGATTCCGCGCGTTGAGCGTCCCTGTACTGTACACGTCACACTGCAGGTCAAACTTCGTAGCATCTCGAGGAGACCTACCTGTTAACGGGTGAGCACCAGCCTTGCCGAAACTCTCGAACGTGAAGGAGAGAATGGATGCTGTGTAGTAAAGCGTGCTTGTACCGTAGACGTCACCCTGCTCGTAGCAGCTTTGGAACAAACTTCATAGCATCTCGTGGAGACTAACCTGCGACCCGGTGAGAACCATAGCCTTGCCGAGGTTCTCAAACATGAAGGAGAGAGCGGACGCCGTGTAGCAGAGCGTGTCGGTGCCGTGGAGGATCACGAAACCGTCGTACTGCTCGTAGTTTCTCTACAACAAAAAACTCTGCTTAAATACTTCTTTTACGGTTTATAAGTTCTCGTCATTGTTGTGAGTAATTCAAAGGGGTTAGAACTCTATGGAAACTGGCGTAGACACCCGCCGCCATTTCGATTTTTCTTCAAAGTTACAGCGCACTTTGAAACTGGTATATACATATATGGAGGACACTTAGGGCCAAGCCACATCTGACGGAAGATACGTCACCGATCTTCCATACAGATAATTCTATACAAACATCTCATAACGTAAACATTTGACCGAAGATGCGTTACTTAATTCCTCGAGTAAATTTCGCAACGACAGATCGACGACGTATCTTCCGTAAGATGTGGCGTGGCCCTTAAACAAACAAAAAATTATGGCAATATGGTGCCATAGTGTCACGTTGCCGATATATTTGGAGGTAAAATCGCCATAATAATATGAGAACAATGACAATCATTAAATATGAACTTATTACGCATATAAACACATAATTTAGTTAATTTTTATATGGCAATCTTTACCTCCAAATATCTCAGCAACATGACACTTTAGAGCACCGTATTGCAAACATTTTTTTGTTTGTTTAAGTGTCCTCTACTCATCATATACACCAGTTTCAATATGCGACGCCACTTCGAAAAAAAAATATGACGTCATGGTGGCCACAAAGGTTCTATCCTCTTTCAAACTGTAAGGGTGTTACTACACCAATCGATCGTTAGTCGATCGATGCTATCGATCGAGATCGATCTACGTTCATCGATTTGTGTGGTAGCTTTAGCTGATCGACGGATACCATTCGACTAACCAATCGATCGATTGCCGGTCGATGGCATCAGTCGACGTTGATCGATTAACCCCGGCTATAATCCATCAGTTTCTTTCGAAATGTATTCACGTGGGACGTGTACTAAACCATTCTACCATCGTTCGATCGTCGGTCGACAATCGATCGATTGATCTGGTAGAAAATATCGATCGACGTCGACTAATCCATTCTACCATCAATCGATGCCGTCGACCTACGATCGATCGATTGTTCTGGTATCACCCTAAAGTACACACCTTAATGTCTTCAGCGATTTTGATCCACTCCACCTCAGTCATATCCGAAGAGTCCAACAGGGGATCATACTCCTTGATGTCATATAGAATTCTCCAGACAATGTCATCGGTTTCTAGTGGAAAGAATATATCAAACACAACATAATAAAGGTCTAATTCACAAGAGAATGGTTTTGCAAAGTGATACTTCCTTATAACTTTTTCTTTCTCCGTAAGATAAAAAAGGGATATAACATGAGGCTCGCTTTGAGAAACTTAACTAAACTAAGTATTACTTAGAATTTATATTATTGTATAATTAATTTAAATGCGCAAGTAAAAATGAATAGTGCAAAGAAAAAAAACATTTGAAATGAACGTATACATTCTGCCTAGCTTTTTCCCAATTGAGTTGGGGTCAGCTTCCAGTCTAACCAGATGCGGCTGAACACCAATATTTTACACTGATCGACCATTATCAGATTTTGGCAATCCAGTTGTAGGGCAATGCCGATATCCTAAGGTTAGATCGGTTGTCAGAGTTTCGGGCTTCTGACTACCCGTAACGACTGTCATATGACACCCGGAACCGACTGTTTAACATGCTCTACGAGGGCTCTACGTGGTCTTGATTGTAACGAACGGTCACCCATCCATAAACTGATCGCGGCAAACGCAGCTTAACCCCGCTAATCGTATGATCCGCGCGGTTGGAATAATCAAGATCCCCTTTGCAGTATGAAAAGGAAGCATTGCCTGAAGAGCTCACAGGTACAGCCTTCTCGTGGTAGTGGTGCTTCTTCCTGTCACCTGCTAAGGGTATTGGGCCTAGCAACTGCACATACTTGACATAGAATAGTTATTAATCTACTGTCTGTCGGTTGTCAGAGCCCTGTTACCCCTCGTTTGCACCTAAAAACAAGTTGTGATTAGGGTTGCCACCCGTACTATAATGTATAGTATCGTACTATATTTCAGTCAATTTGTACTATAGAAAAATAATATAGTACGAAAAATACTATATTTTTATCCCGAATTCAACTGTCGCGGTTTTTTATGTTTACTTTAAAAATGGAAAGAAGAAAGAAATAGAGTTTATTAATTTAATTAATAATGAATTGTTTATTTATTTTAATATGAATGTAAATTGCTCAGATTCCTATAATTATTTTAAAGGTAATTAGATCATTGATGGCCAAATGAAGAGCAATAACAAATATACATGGAAAAATACATAATGATAAAAAATAAATGTGTACTTTTTTTGCTAAATTTCTCAAATGTACTATATTTTTGCATCTTTTTTGGGAAAAATATACTACCTATACTTGTTCAAAAAAAAGGTGGCAACCCTAGTTGTGATACAAGTATAAACAAATTGTTTAAAAATCTTTTTAAATGTAGTTACTTGTTTTTAATACGTAATGAACATTAGAATATTTAAAACAAGTGTCTTAAAGATGTTGTACCTACCTGTTTGCCACTTAAAGTATGCAATTGAAATTATTTATTCAAAAAAATTCTCAGATATATGTAGGAAACATGTTTTAAACCTAGTTGTAAACGAGGTTAGTCTTCATGGCCAGTTGCTCCGCGTGCAGGTGACCAATTTGAATTTGAATTGTAATTCGGCATTAGTACCACCGAACCAGTGTACACTAGAGGACAAATGTCGCGGTCATCCGTTGTCTGCATCATTATCAAACGTCGCCAGATTTCGCCTAAACTAACCAGATATCTTTTCCTGCGACCTTTTTATCCAATGACTGTCGTACTATGCCGCGGAACATGTCGTGACATTTATTCACTAAGAAACACGCAGCTTAAACGGCGGTAACGGCTTAAACGGCTTAAATGGCATTAACGGCTTAAACGACGTTAACGGCTTAAACTTTCGTTTGTAAAACCGTTGTGTAACTTACTTGGCAGCACAAAATAGTTTGCAAGCGCCGCATCAGCCGCGCTCTTCATCATGTGCTGATGGTAAGCTTCATCATGGAGCTGCGGGTACTTCCGGATTGACTGCTTGAACATGTTCTTTCCCGGTGATAGACCTAGTTTGATAGACAAGAAAATTACTTCAATAAGATCATTTCTTTAGAGTTTAACAGTCATAACTTTAACAACCTCGTTGGTCGAGTGATAGCAAGCGCGACTGCTGATCGTGAGGTCCTGGGTTCGATCCCCAGGTCGGGCAATGTTATTGGGTTTTTTTCCGTGTAGAATTCCTCGGTAGCAGCCTGGAGTTTGAAATTGTGCCCGGTTGATGGCAAAAGGCCCCCCTTTTACATGGGACTTAAATATAACGGCGAAATGAGGGTGTTACTATACACCTCTGCCAAACCTTTCGGAGAATACAGGCGTAGTGTTATGTGACTGTCCTGTTATTAAACAGTTTCATCAGCCATTGTCGCCGTAACTGTAGGAAGAGACAACATTCATCATCCTCCTGCCCTCATCCCAACTTATTTGGGGTCGGCGCAGTATGTCTTATATCATACTGCACAAATGTTTCGGCTATATTTTATGACCAGCCGCCTGCCTGACGTCAACACTCCTTGGGAATGCTTTTGCTGGTGGCAAGCACCACCTACGATCTTATTCCATCTCGGGCTTGCGGGTGCTGCATGCTTGTCAATCTTATTACCGACAACTAAGCAGACTATGTTCTTCTTGGTGGAGTATACTTGATGTCAATATTCTGTATCGCTCCTGTCCCGCTCGTAATCCATATTTGACATCGTTTACAATAATTCACAATTAAACAAATCAAAATTAAAAATACGCGAAAATAAATTTTATAAATGTCATCTTGGAGGAGACAACATTATGAGTCATATGTACTGTTGCAGATATAGGTACTACCGAGATATATAGGTATATTTTCCAGCATAATTCTGCAACAAAATGTTGAGATACCGGCCAAATATCGCCTAGCCTTTTTCCCAACTATGTTGGGGACAGTTTCCAGTCTAACCAGATACGGCTGAATACCAGTATTTTACACGGCGCGACTGCCATCAGACCTCCGCAACCCAGTTAGTGGGCAATGCCGATATCCCGGGTCCGTAACTTAACTTCGAGAGTCATATGTTCGATTAATGGAAAGTCGACTGAACGATTGATCGAATGGAATTTATTGCGAAAAAACCTTTTCTCGCCAAACGCTACTTCGACTGAACGATTCATCGAATATTTATTAATCGATGGACTACTCTTTCGATTGAGTTTTAGATAATATATAGTTTAATAATTTAAATAAAATTATAAAATAAAAGATATTTCGTCACATATTATTTCATACATAATCGAGGAAATCAAACACTATCACAGCATATCGTACGTTTTACCCGCAGATTTAGAAACATGAAATTTGGTGAAAAGGAAGATAATAAAGCACAAATGAAGGGAAAAATGTTTATTATAAAAAAAAAACATTTATGTTACGATTTTCGAAAACCTTTTCGGTAGTTTAACGCCCTGAGACCTCTACTAATAATCCAAACATAAAATAATAATCACTAATCATCAAATTTAAACGTTTTATGAAGTCAAGCCTGTCCATGTGTTTCTTTTGATTTAAAAGTTTTTTTCAGTTTCTCTTCTTTCCCAACCTGTGTTTTGTTTTTGGTAGGAGAAACTGACTCATCTTGGCCTCTATTTTTTTCTATAATCAACACATTATTTCTTGTTCTTTTTCCGTTTCTATTATGGTTTTAAATAGGTTCCACTTCTATAATAATGTTTAGTTAGTAGGATAAAAGTGTTATTACCAAATTGCGTGTTTCTAAATCTGCGGGAAGAACGTACGATATCCTGTGATAGTGTTTGATTTCCTCGATTATGTATGAAATAATATGTGACAAAATATCTTTTTTTTATAATTTTATTTAAATTATTAAACTATATAATAACTAAAACTCATTCGAAAGAGTAGTCCATCGATTAATAAATATTCGATGAATCGTTCAGTCGAAGTAGCGTTTGGAGATAAAAGGTTGTTTCGCAATAAATTCCATTCGATCAATCGTTCAGTCGACTTTCCATTAATCGAACATATGACTCTCGAAGTTAAGTTACGGACCCCGATATCCCAAGGTTAGACCGGTTGTCAGACTTTCGGGTTTCTGACTTCCCGTAACGACTGTAATAGATATTCGTAACCCGGGACCGATTGTTTAACGTGTTCTCCGAAGCATGGAGGGGTCTCGATGTATAACAAACGGTCACCCACCCACAAAATGACCGCGACAAGCGCAGCTTAACATCGCAAATCGTGATCCGCGCAGTTGGTAATTAGTAACTGCTGAACAAAAATTGATAATATTGCAATAAAAAAATGACGCGTTTAGAATGGCCTCAACATTACGCAATATCAATATTATCAAACCATTTCAAGAACAAACAAACTAAATTATAAAAATAACTTTAACTACAATCTTTTATATCTTATAAACAAAGGTTATTACGAAATGATAAGTGTTTTATCTCATTTTGTTACCGACACAGATTCTTTAAAGAAGTGGGCGACTTAGGAAGTAATACTATCATAGCTTAGCATTATTAGTAGTAGTGATAGTGGTGTGAACGTCGGACTGCCAAATCATAGGTCCCAAGTTCGAGCCCAAATCCTGTGATACGCACTTCTCACTTTTCGGATTCATGTGCGTTTTGTATAATTATCACTTGCTTAAAAACGGTGAAGGAAAACATCGTGAGGGAACCGGCATGCCTGAGAGATATTTCTCGACGGGACGTGAAGCCAAGTCAGAGACCCATGGGCGGCATAAACTCTGACACCAGGTTAATCACTAACCACACGAAAAGAAGGAGAAGATAGCGCCCTATCATAATTGACTGCTAGATAAAGTTCTCGATACTGTTTCGTATAGTTCCGGATATTGTTCGTTGTCGTCACGCTACCGGACTTGTGACGGTGGGGACTGGAGAGGCAACCACTATACACTGCTGGCCATATGCGGGGTTGAAAAGTTGGGTAGTTATTCCACAGAAAAGAAGGTTTTTGTTCTTAACTTGATCGCGTTTGATTCGCACCTGAAGCTTAGCGCAGACAGAGTCTAACATGGAGCACACGAATCCAAGTAGCAAAGATATAAAAGGACTCCTCTATACCCCTTTGGCTCTCACACGAACACAACAGAACCCAGTAAACTGTTTGGCACCGGACCAAACGAAGATCGGAAGATCCTACCACCAAGCAAATAGTGTAGTATTGCGAGTCACCAAGTTAGGCAGGCCGTCTGGTGACTCCCAGGAAAGTTCTCGCACTAATACAGTGGCTCGTCTACGTGGGGTTGGGTAGTTGGATGACCATCCCGAACTACATTAGAGTCAGCTTCCAGTCTAATTAGATGTGGCTAAATACCAGTATTTTACAGTTTCCAGCACATACGTGACTCGACACATCTCTATACAACGTGTTACATAATTCCCCTTGAAAAATGTAAATAATCAATTAGTCTTTTATGGTTGTTGTCATTTACCTCTCAGAGGAAATCAGGTAAGAATGTAAATAACTTTCTGGGTAGTCTACTCTTTAGTTTTATGTTTTCAGGGTTGTGTTTCAATGATGATTATTTTATGTTTTAACCAATTTTTTTTTGTCTCATACTACTGTTTTCTAATATTGCCAATACTCTTTACAAAGGACTTTTTAACCCCCTTTCAGCTTTAGGGGTATTTTTGTAACACGTTGTAATGTATAATAGCTATTATTTCGGATGTCGTCACGTAATAAAACGCAGGCACTAAGAATTTTAAAAAAGTGCTCACTTTGAATGCCTATAACGTCGTTTTTTTTAAACGCGATTTGTTTTCATAAAAATCTAAATTTAGTAGACTAGCAGGGTTCCGCAACCTTTTGAGACGGAAGAGCCAAAAGTTGCAATTTACGAAATATCAGTTTTTAAAGAGCCACAAAAAATATATTTTCAATATTAAAAAATATATTTAAAATATTTTTTTTGTATTTGCTTATACAGGGTATCTTGTAATTAATGGATAACCTTGAAATGGCGTTTAGCAAAAATAATTACCTTTAAAAAAAATACAAAACTAAAATATGGATCGATTGCACGATTTTAAGGGTATTGGTAATAAAATAATTATTTTTTGCGTATAGAACTAGAGAGCCGCAACTTTACATCGAAAGAGCCGCATGCGGCTCGCGAGCCGATCCCTGGACTAGCTCATTAGAATAGACCTAGCATGTACCGACACTGGTCGTATGTAGTACTATTTTATATTCTGTGGACTGGAGGATACTACAAACTTACTACGAAATTCCTAGACGCTACGTCATCTCATAATGTTGAATTCTTATCAAACAATCATTACTTTCCTCCATATTATTATGAAAATGACGTAAATTATGATTATTATACCTATATAGTGATAACACGTACCTACATGCTAGTATACATAATTTGTTGCAGACACGGTTATAGAACTGGAAAGAAGTTAGTACAGAATTACAGTTAAGATCTGTGTCTGCTTATCAGGAGCAAAGCGGGATTTGGTAAATAAAATCAACACAGACTCTCCACCACCGAGAGTACAGATAGCCAGAGATAGCCTAGTGGTGTGACGGTTGGACTACCAAGTCATAGGTCTCGACTTCGAACCCAAGGCACGCACCTCTGACTTTTCTGATTCATGTGCGAATTGTATAATTATCTCTTGCTTAAAAACGGTAAAGGAAAACATCATACGGAAACCGGCATGCCTTAGAGATATTTCTCGACGGCATGTGAAGCCAAGTCAGAGGCCCATGGGCGGCATAAACTCTGATACCAGTTTAGTCACTAACCACACGAAAAGAAGAAGAAGACTGAGAGTGCTTGTATTTGGGTCAGTTGTTAGTTACATGAGCTAAGTCACAATATAATTCACACAAGATCAGAATATAAGAAGGACAAGCTACAAGCTAGTCAGATAATAAAAGTCAGACTTCTACGGCGGTTCAACATAGAATGATCGCTATGTTTTTTTTTCTATTCTATTGCCTGTAGATAGTCTTGCGCACCGTTTTTACGTATCCGGGCAGTTATTGGCGAGACCTGAAGGGTCTCCAACCAATGGGGCGAGAGTAAATTACTTAATCTAAGTTAACTACTATTACTACTACTAACATCATGACTAGCTAGCAACAACAGCACTAAGGACGACCCCTAATGGGACTCTGACCTCGGCTTAGGGCGTTGCTTGTGAGAGGACTGGGAGGGAGACAGCTTGATGAGGGCTGAATTAACGGTATGACTGCGGAGTCAGAAAAGACGACCGGCTCCGCGGCTGCGGCAGGTGAGCACGGTGGATCATGGACGGCGGCAGTGGGACGTCCGTCGCGACGGGCCTCGCCGGCGAGGACGGTATGCCGGGCGGCGGCGGACGTTGTATAGTGTGCTGGTCGATTAACTCGCCTCCTGGAGGAAGTCAATATCGTCGTCTGACCGCTCTGTCGAATGACAACTGCTTTAATAACGTCGGGTACGTTGATTCATCTTGACGTCTACCCTTCTTTATCTCCTAAATGACTTATTCACCGACATATTAGAAACGCAATCACTTATTAAAAGTTACGTGATATATTTACTAGACTCATGAGAGTTCGTTGATTCATTCGACTTTTGTAATGACAGTTTAAAAACATTAGGTTAGGATAGGTTAGGTTTTAACATAACAACATCACGCCTTGTATTTCCGGAGGGTTTGTCTGACGTGTTTTTAGTACTACCTCGTTTCGCCAGTTATGTTTAAGTCCTATATAATAGGGGCGAGCCTATTGCCATTAACCGGATACAAATCCAGACCCCGAGCTGCCACTAAGAAACTCCTAATGGAAAAACCCAATAACACAGCCCGACCTGGGGATCGAACCCAGGACCCCATGCTCAGCAGGGCCTGCGACCACAAGACTAACAAGGCAGTCAAGTTATTACATATCTCAGCGAGTAATAAATAAGGGCGCTTACAATTTAAACGTTTCGTGCCGGACCGCTGCGGCACAAAACAGATAGGTACAGAAGTCAATCTACATACAAGTGCGCTCGAGCAACGCACAGAAGTCAATCTACATATAAGTGCGCTTGAGCAACGCACACATAGACACTGCTCACGGACACGATATCTCGGACTGTTTGGGACAAGAATGCGAGTAAGTGCGAGCGCGAGTGCCATGCGCTTGAGAGAAATAGATATATAGATAGAGCGACCGCCGAGCGTAGGTATGAAAAGTGAAGTACATACATGTGATTGACTTCTGTACCTATCTGTTTTGTGGCTGCGGTGCCGAAAAGGTGCGTTTGTCGTATTGCGCACGGACGGTTGTTTGTTTTCATACAAAGCACGCGGTGAGGCAGCAGTGCGGCGTCGGTACCGCGAACGCTCGACAACACGCACTGTTGCCGCACCGCGTTCTCTGTATGAAAACAAACGACCGTCTGTGCGCATTACGACAAACGCACCGCTTCGGCACCGCAGCGGTCCGACGCGAAACGTGTAAATTGAAAGCGCCCTTAACAACAAACGTGACGTAAACTAAATAAATTACAACGTGCATTTTAAATATACATAGTACGTTGTAAACTAGCTATAGCTCGCTACTTCCCCTTTGTAACATACGGACTTGACAATGAAAACATTGGTATCGATTCTGTAGCGTAGTTTGACAGGACTAAAAGGTGTTTGTATCTTTCTGTTTCAATAAAAAAAGTAAGTGACAGTTGCGTTTAGTCTAGTTTAGTAATGTCAAAATGTGCTATAGAATATCGATTCTAGAGGGCATCGGCCCTTAATTGCCAAAAATTAGTGCCTGATATATAAAACGTAATCACTAGCTGAACAAACAAACACACCCACATATTTGTTCATTAGTAAAGATAAAGATTTGGTAGATTTTTAGCGTCTATAGGTTCTTACAGCTAGTCAAGTCGAATGAGAACAATTGAAACGTGTTTTATTTTTTTTATTTTAGAATTTTTATATTTTACGCTTAATTTTTTTTGAACAGAGTACCTACCTCTAAGTTGTTTATTTAATACTAGCTATGTCCTCACGGCTCCGCCCGCGTAAGAAGTTTTATTCCAGTAATAAATATAGCCTATGTTACTCAGTGATAATGTAGCTTTCTAACGGAAAAATATTTTTTGAAATCGGTCGAGTAGTTTTTAAGTTTATTCGTTACATACAAAAATACAAATCTTTCCTCTTTATAATGTTACCATAGATTACTATAGATATAGATCATGTTCGACAAATATGTACTTATACAGTAAAATTGTTGTTTTATAAGGTAAGAAAATACACACATATATGCACCTATTAGGTATAGGCAATTAATAAAATGACGTCCTAAAGATGTTCTTGGTTTAAGTCAGGAGTCGGCAATCTGCGGCTCTTTCGATGTAAAGTTGCGGCTCTCCAGTTCCATACGCAAAAAATAAATGTTTTGCTATCAAAATCCTTCAAATCGTGCAATCGATCCGTAATTGAGTACTATAATATAGTATGACTGAAATATGCTGACTATGACAGATATATATATATATATATATATTTATTTTGTAAAACATGAGTACAATATTAAGGTCTTACATGTTTGTAATTAGGTAGCTACATGTTTTGCCATATATGGCGTACAAAATTAGTCTCACTAGGCAGACAAAACAAAAAAATAGAATTTAAAATGGAATGTATAATTTAAACAATACAAAAAAAAATGAAATACAAAGAATTCCAAAAATAAAATTAAATCATGCCAACATCTAAACAAGACCAGAATACAAATTAAATCATAATGCCAAAGGTTGAGTTACATTACACAAATAGGAGACACACAAAAATCAAAACGCACTATCAGATTTCTAAAGGAAAATGTCATTAAAAAATTCATCCACGCTGTAATAGCATTTCTCAATTAATAACCCCTGAAGGGAGTTTTTAAATTTATTTATAGGCATAGATTTAATAAGGTCAGGAATTTTACTATAAATATTGGGAGCATTACCGAAGAAACTCTTCTTCAATAATGCAGTTTTGCATTTATAGGTACTGACATAATAAGTTTTCATATTGGGCACGGATAGGTGTTCTCTTAACTGATGAAAATTTTCTAAATAAATGTTGATTCGCTCTTACAAATATTGCAGTTTCCAATATGTACAAAGATGGCAACGTTAGTATTTTAAATTTTTTAAAGTAAGAAACGCAGCTATCCGTCGTTCTTAGACCATACATTGATCGTATACATCTTTTCTGCATCCTGAATATGAGTTCCCTATTTGTTGATTGTCCCCAAAAAACAATACCATATCTCAGAATAGATGCGACCAATCCATGATAAGCTGTTAATAAAGTATCACTATTGACTTTCTTGGATAATTGGAACAACAAATACGCAGATTTACTCAGACGTTTGCAGATTTCCTCTATATAGTAACTATATCTAAATGTATTTTTGTTTTGTATTTTTTAAAGGTAATTTTTTTTTGGTAAACGCCATTTCAAGGTTATCCATTAATTACAGGACACCCTGTATAAGCAAATACTATAATGCCTATTGAAACGTTTTTTTTGTGGCTCTTTAAAAATGTGAAATTTCGTAAATTGCAACTTTTGGCTCTTCCGTCTCCAAAGGTTAGCTACCCCTGGTTTAAGTGAATAAAAAATCCCAAAAAAAAATCCTTTAGATTATTAATTAGTTCACGGAAATGGCTCCTATTCAGTTGTGCACAAACTAAATTTAATTTATGCTATTGCCATCTTTATCACTCTGATAAAATAAGAAAGAGACGGACGTAAATGAGAGCTGTCTTTACGTCAGATCGTGTCGACTAAAAACACGGTGAAGTTCAAGGCGTAAACTGGTTTACCATCTCTAAATTAATTCTTATCTATCACCGTCCTTGTCCTGTTCTCGCTCATCTGTTAGTAAAAGATAACAACTCTCTAATTTAGTTGGAAGACAAGAGAATCGGCCCCAATATGTGACTTTTGTCATTATATAACTTCATGAGCCACCGGAGAGTTCAAGATTAATTACTTTATGTAATCGTCGCAGCAGTAGTATGTGTAACGCGGTCCAGTTTATACCTATTGTAATAAATTATTAGTTATTTAATAACTCAATCTCCATTATACAAGGTTAGTCGGAAAGGGGATACTAAGCCGAAAGGGTGTTAAAGTACCCATAATAATGGATAACTTTTGTTCTACAACTTTCCCCACAAGTCATTAGTTTAAGAGAAATAGCTGTTCAAAAATTTCATGAAAAATACGCTAAATTCTATCTATCCTCACGTTTTAGGTCATATTTGGGGTCACGGATTAGAAGCTTTATTTTCTGAATTCGTAACTTAAGCAGGGATGAAATTTTTTTGAAAAAAATAAAATAAAAATGATTTTGCATTGAAAAAAATATAAATTAATATATATTTGAAATTTTAACACTTTCTTTAAAACAACCATCAGTGATACATTAAGTGGCCCGCGGCTTAGTACCCCCTTTCCGACTAACCTTGTATAATTACCATTAGTCCTGACTGACTGACGACTGATTCATCAACGCAGCGCCTAAACCACTGAAGCTGGAAACATGAAATTTGGACAGTAGGTAGGTTCCTATTGTGACCATGAATTCTGCTCGTCATTTTGTACAACTTTTACTATGGGACAAACTCTGAATTCGTGAACAAAAACAGCTTTTCCATTGACACATTGATTATTTTGTATGGAAGAGCTGATTTTTTTTACTAATTCTGAGTTTTTTCGTTAATCAAAGTTGTACACAATGATTAGCAGAGTTCATGGTTTTCGGATGTAAAGCGACTAACCAGCCATGCTGTATATTATTCAAAAGTAGACAAATAATCTAAAAATAAACAACCCTTTAAAATATTACTTTGAACCAATGAACTATATTTATGTTAATATAGCTGTGTCCTCACGGCTCCGCCCGTAGCCTATGTTACTCAGTGATAATGTAGCTACCTAACGGCAAAAGAATTTTTGAAATCGGTCCTGCCTGTAGACTTTAAGTTTATTCGTTACATACAAAAATACAAAACTTTCTTCTTTATAATATTATATAGTATTATATAGTATAGATTACACTAGAATCGCAAACAACAAAACAATGATCATGTTACACTCAACTGCGGTTTAGGAACCGCACCTATTTCACATACACTTTGACTCTTGTGTAGGGAGCAGCAAAACACATTTTATTGCATTATGTACGTAAAACGGTAATTATTGAACAGTGATTGGACAGTTGTATAATACTTTTAAGGTAAGTAATAAGAAAAAAACTCAGTTAAACATAGAATTTCATAAATAGTGCGCAAAATTAAAACATTGTGGGCTAGTTCACATAACACATGACATAACATCACGCCTGTATTCCCCGAAGGAAAGGGCAGAGGTGTATAGTAACACACTCATTTTGCCGTTATTTTTAAGTCCCATGTAATAAGGGGCGAGCCTATAGCCATAAACTGGGCACAAATCCAAACTCTGGGCTGCTACTGAGGAATTCCACACGGAAAAACCTAGTAACAATTCGCTTGACCTGAGGGCGCAACAAGTATAACACACACACACATCACGCAAGTTCAATGTCGCACATTAAATTGGACTTGTGCATGAGGAAGGCCAATTTGTCCAATCTGGAGCGACGAGACAAGCTTTGTCTCGCTTTTACTTGCGCAGAAACGCCATGCGTTAAAATGAGACAGAACGTTAATATTATAGACTAGATGTTGCAGAACTGTCAGTAGGTAGAATACTGGCGACTGAATAAAAACGTACATAGTCGATTGTTGTCGATCATGATTAAAATAAATGAGAATAATTGGTTATTGTATATTATTATTTTAGCTTTGTTTATTTGAGTTATTTAATATGTTCTAAACACAGAAACATTTTAAAAATAAGCTCATAAATCTTTTTTTTTTAGATTTTGTTTAATTTCCTGCAGTTTGAAACTTAATTATGCCGTCGTGCTTGTTTCGGTATTGCATAAATAAATCTTTGTAGGTGTGTAACTTGTAAAAATCAACAATATTAAAAAACTAGCTGCCCGGACAGACTTCGTTCTGTCAAAAGTTATTGGCGTGTAATGGGAAAAGAAAAGTGTTGTTTTTTCTATTTTCCACGCAATTTTTGTTTTTTTCTCCTTATGAACCTTCCATATGCCTTAAGGAATATATTTTAAAAAAAAACCGAATTGGTCGAACCGTTCTCAAGTTTTGAGCTTAGCAACACATTTCGCGATTCATTTTTATTTATATAGATAAATTATTTGAACTGAAAAATGTTTTATTTCATCATCACGTCGCACCTAGGAGGTAGGTAGAATAGGTTGCAGCATAAGACTGGCGCATCTGATTTTCTACTCCTTAGCAAGAGACTGGCGCAGCTGATTTTCTTCGCGCGTAAAGTACTTTCATTGTTTTGAGTTGCGATTCTTGTATAACATAGTTCAATGGTTATAACTACATTTTTCAGTATAACAAACCAATCTGTTCTGCCTAGCCTTTTTCCCAACTACCTATATTGGGGTCACCTTCCAGTCTATCCAGATGCGGCTGAATACCAGTATTTTACACTACAACAACATCAATTTTAATCTACAACCCAGTTACTGGGCAATGCCGATATCCTAAGGTTAAACCAGTTGTCAGACTTTCGGGCTTCTGACTTCCCGTGACGACTGTCATAGGTATTTGTATGACTCTCGGGACCGACTGTTTAACGTATTCTCCGAGGCACGGATGGGTCTCGATATGTAACGAACGGTCACCCATCGGTATAACAAAATGAACACTTTCTAAATAATTTAAAAAATTATTTAAAAAATAACCAATGCCATTGAATTCCTGGACAAAACACCAATTCAGTATACTATTATAGACACGACCTATTTGACTAAAATAACAATGTATTTTTAGAGAAACCGTACAAAACTATTTAGACCAAACATTCTCACCATCGTCAGTCTTCACCATGCCAATGGTACCACCAGTGTAAATAACAAGAACACGTCTCTCGCTGGTTTCGTGCATCCGAGAAAGCCTCCTCCCCCGATTATCATTTTGCAGATCCGCGCCCAACTTTGCCATATCCACAACATTGTTAATTTTTAATATACCATTGGTCGTATCCATTTTTGACAGTTGTAACTTTTTAATCGTATTTTTTTTCGCGCAAACGTTTTTGTGTCTTCCGGCTTCGTGGTGCGTTCCCCGCGGTTATGAAACGCAAACTGAAGCTAGTTCATTCGTATTTACGACGCGACCGGTTTTATCGGCTCGTGCATAAATGACAGAGGGTTCTTTCAGCTCTACTAATGATGCGAAATTTCCCATTTCTCTCTTCGATGAACTTAGATCATCGTGTGTGTGACCTTGACCTTGACTTTAACTATGCCGTAGGTAATCTCGAAATTATAACAGTAGGTAAGATTTATTATTTAAGTAATATCAATTTGATATTTTATTAATTTTATTTTTCGAGTATTTTTTTTTATTTCTTATTATAAATCGCCGTTTATTTCTATTGTAAACGGTGTCGAATGGTAGTGTGTAGTGTCGAATACGAGAATTTTCAAGTTTTCAAGACAAGCATATCGTTTTAAGACCCAGTGCATAATATCAGCAAGCACATTGGGTCACCCGCGCGACAGCGCAACGAGTATTCCCAAGGAAGGTTGATGTCAGGCAAGCGGCCGGTCATAAAACGATAAGCCAAAACCTCTAACAACATGGATTTATGAAATACATGTTGTGCCGACCTCACCTAGTGTGGGATAAGGGCAGGAAGAAGAAGAAGAAGGTATGATTTATTATGCTTACATCCTTACTACACTAAATGCGAAAGTAACTCTGTCTATCTGTCTATCTGTTTGTTACCTCATCACTACTGAACCGATTTTGATGAAACTTGGTAAGTACAGAGATAATTTACACCCGGAGAAGAAAATAGGATACCGCGATAAACAAAATCCACGCGGGCGAAGCCGCGGGCAACCTCTAGTTTATTAAAAATGTATTTAATCATAAAAGTAATTTATCAGAACAAGTTCTTATTAATTAATTACGCTCATTATCCCATACTTATGAGTTTTAGATAATTAAAACCATTATTTCCATAAAATAATAATAATATGGTTTAAGCTTAACATTCGGTTCTGTTTTCTTTTGTGTTTCACTCCGAAGGCGCAGCAGTGCGTAGGTAGGCATATTTTTAAACGATTTTAATAAGCTTCATTTCTTATATTTCTTTGATTCAAGCTTGTGACAGATGTTTTAACTACTTCTGCTGAACCGATTATCCTAAAACTTCGCACACAAATTCAATTCCCATGACAATACAAAATTATAATCCTGAAATCCTGATGCTGCAGTGGTACTACTAGAGGTAGATAAAACCATTTAACTTAACGTTTTTTTAAAATACTAAACTGTGAAGTGCCACATACTTGTCCCAAGTCCCAACACATACAACACTACCCAGTGTTGGGACATACAGTCAGCCCAGCCTTTCCCTCAGGCGTCCAAAACCTAATGTAGGAAGACATACCAAAATGTTTCTTTTATATCGTGCACAGAAATTAAAAACAATAATATATACGCGTCCAGAGAGATAAAGATAATAGCGTTAATGATAACCCATGATCCTAACGTAAAAACCCTCATATCTGTAAATACCTACCACTTTTACGGAACATGAACAGGTGGCATCATGTCAGCGTGCGTTGGATGCGTATTTAAAACGAGATAGGTACAATCCGCGACAGGTCGACATAGCAATGGGGTATGAGGTGAGTCGTTTACAAGGTATCAAGGTAAGTACATAAAGATGCACTCACAGAAAGACCATACTCTATCTAACCGAATAAATCTCTATACTAATAGACCGTGGGGGAACGGATTAAAAATATAATTGCCCTATGTCGTCTAGCAAGCGAGTGAGCCGTAATAGGCGAAGAAATTATCAGCTTTTTACTTAACACTGCCCCACCCTAAGGTTACTCCTGTATCATGGGTGCGTTTACAGATACAAATCTTCACAAACGCCCAGACCAGGAACAACTATCTGTAGGCCATTCAAATATTTGTTCCGTGTAAGAATCGAACCCACGCCCCATGCCGCAAAAGCCAATCGCTCAGCCACTGCACCAAACGTGTTGTCACGTTGTTGTGTTGTTTTTGCCATGGCATGAGCAATTCTCGAACAGCTCGCGTCGGAGAGAAGGTGGCAATAGCTCGCCATCTATAACATGGGACTTCATGTTCTGCCTAGCCTTTTCCCAGCTATGTTAGAGTCAGCTTCCAGTCTAACCAGATGCGAATCACGCTGAGTACCAGTATTTTAGACGGAGCGACTGCCATCAGACCTACGCAACCCAGTTACTGGGCAATGCCGATATCCTAAGGTTAACCTGCTTGTCAGATTTTCGGGTTTCTGACTTCCCGTAACAACTATCATAAGTATTCGTATGACAACTGGGACCGACTGTTTAACGTGGTCTCCGAGGCACGGAGGACTATTGGTGTATAACGATCGGTTACTCATCCACGGACTGACCGCAGCAAGCGCAGCTAAACCTCGCAAATCGTATGATCCGCGCGGTTGGCGATTAACGAGCCTCTCACATTACATGGGAATTAATACCAGAGGCGAAACATGGGCGTACTGTCTCCGGACTCCTGTAATAGGAGAGCGCCTCTGCTCACCCCATCGGATATTACAGGCGTGACTATATCCTCGCGAAAGTTTGAATGTTCGCGAGTTTGGATGTTTGTTGATCGATTACTCCTTAACGGCTCAACGGATTTAGACGAAATTCGGCACACAGGTAGGCCATGACCTGGATTCGGACATAGAATACTTTTATCCAGGTGCATGAAGTAGTTCCCGTGGGATACGAGTGAAACCGCGGGCAACAGCTAATGTACGAATAAAGGTCAAAGCAAACATATCAACTCTGAAAGGAATCGTCACCGAATCAACTCGAGCCATTCAGTATTCTTTGTATGAAACTCCCTACTGCAACGCACACTAATCGGAATCGTAACGTAATTGCCTCGCCTCGGGACAAGCTCACAAACCGCAGTGCGGTGCGTGGTCAACTTGGTTCCCGCGCTTACGGCTCGTCGTCCCCGCGCTTACGTCTCTCCGTACCCGAGCTTACATCTCTTCGTCCACCCTTGCCCTTCTCACCCCTCCCGCGGCCTGCCTGCAGCACACTACTGTTACTGCGAGCCGTAAGTGCGGCGTCGCCTAGCCGTAGCCGAGTCTGCAGTCGGAACTGCTGATCCGCTTTGGTTACGTGCTTACGTTAGGTTGACGCCTGTTTGACGGCGAGGCAAAAGGCGATACGGTGACGATCCCTTTCCGAGTTGATATGTGTGGTTTAACCATAAATGTAAGCCATACTCACCGCCTTCTGTATGTATCATGCCAATGGTCCCACCAGTGTATATAACCAGGACACGTTTTTCGTTATTATCTTCTAGAAAGCACGGACATGTAGGATATGCCGCTGACTTAACTTCACATGTATAAACTCCGCATTTGTCTTCAACTTCTAAAGGTTTTACAACGCTGGTATCTAAACCACCGCAGCATGACATGATGATTTATATGTTTTACATAAATTCTATTAATTATAATTATAGAAAATTGGCAATGTCTCGCATTTTTTTCAAATAGATAAACCACTACGAATTATATTATGATTAAATTTTTTTTACAATGTCATCAAAGAACAAAGAGATGAATGTCTTTGGTCAGAGAATAATAAAAATACTCTGTGGAATAATAAAATAAAAATAATTACACAAAATGTCACCTGTCAACTGTCAATTTTGACAGTTAAACTTTTTAATGCAATTTCTGTTGTTTTTATTTTTGTTGATGTTCTTCAAAAAGGACAGGTGCGTAGTACTCTCAACCGGCGTGCGTGTATGACAAGATGTATGAATGTGGATGAAGCGAAAGAGTATGGAAGGATCGTAGTATGTGGCGTAATATAGTTTCTGCCTACCCCTATGGGAAAAAGGCGTGAGTTTATGTATGTATGTAGGTATGTATTTTGTTCTCCCTACTGACACAAGATAAAAGATAACGTCACGCCTTGTATTCTCCGAAGGGTTCAGCAGGGATGTTTTTAATACACCCTCGTTTCGCCAGTTATGTTTAAGTTCCATGCAATAGGGGGGAGCCTACTGCCATTAACCGGGCACAAATCCAAACTCAGGGCTGCTACTGAGAAATTCCTAATGGAAAAACCCAATAACACTGGAAGATCTGGGGATAGAACCCAGGACCTCACGATGATCAGAAGTCGCGCTTGCCCCCACTAGACCAACGAGACAAGATAAAATATACACTCTGTATTATCCTGCTTTTCGGATCAGAATTTATTTATCACTTGCGTTAACGGTGAAGGAAAACATCGTGAGAAGACCTGCACACCTGAGAGGGTTCCAAAAAGTTCTCGATGGTATGTTTAGTCCGCCAACTCGCGCCAGGCCAGCGTGGTGGACTAAGGCCTAAACCCTTCTCATTCTGAGAAGAGTACTCCCTTGCCCAGCGGTGGGACAGTAATGAGCTGATTATGTATGTCCTACTTTTACCTTGACTGCCTTAATCATAATCATAATATTTATTTGCATTAAAACATGGTATATCAGATGTTACAATAGTATGTAGTGTGCTACATGTTTTGCTAGAAATACATAGCATGCAAACTTAAAATTAGGTAATAAAATAACGTGAATTTATATTCCGCTCCATCAAGTCGATAACAGAGTAAAAATTTTGTCCATTTAGCCCGTCTCTAGACCTCTTTAATACCACACGAAACAGACTTAAAAAGGAGATTATCCAAATCCTTCATCAAACACCGGATACTCAGCTTACTAAGTAGTGCCAGTTTAGTAGACATACACACATCATCACACACATTTACAGCACTTACACCGCATAGATACACCCACACACACACTATTAAATACCTATTAATAATTATGTCACTCTCTGTATTTCTTATTTTACTGTGTACTTCGTAATTGGCGTAATGTTTGGAATAATATTCATGTTATACTTACTGTCAGCTGTGAAGCTACCATAAATAAATAAATAAAATAAAATTTATATAATTTACGCTTAAAAGCTCTAATATTCAAGGGTTTTAAATCACTAGGTATATTATTATAAATACGGATACACAGCCAAACAGTTCTTATTATATTTTGTGGATCTAGGTAGGTCATCTAATACAAGTTTGAATGGGTCCCTACGATTTCTTGGGTTCACCTCATTCGCAGTTTTAAATAATGTCCAGTTTTTTGATACAAACATACACACCTCATAAATGTAGAGTGATGGTAATGGTAACAAACCAAGTGTTTTGAATATAGGTTGGCATGATTGATCAGGCCGCAAACCGTAAATCGCCCTAATACACTTTTTTTGTGCTATAAAGACTCTTTGTTGGTCTAGTGATCGCAAGCGCGACTGCTGAGCATGGGGTCCTGAATTCGAGCCCCAGATCAGACGAAATGTTATTGTGTCTTTCAATTAAGAATTTCTCAGTTAACCCAGAGTTCTGGATATGTGCCCGGTTAATAGCAAAATGCTCGCACCCTATTACATGGGACTTAAAGATAACTGGCGAAACGAGGGTGTACTAAAAACACCTCTGCGCAACCCTTCGGATAATACAATGCGTGATGTTATGTTACTTTTACCTTACCAGAGCTTGCCCAATAGTTACTAGGTAGCTAGGTACTAAAACCCTAGCCACCTCAGCCTCACCTACTTTCCATCAGCTTCCGTCATTATTATATTACAAGACATTTGATTCCGTTCAGTCATCTCGTGTATTCACGTCGTTGATGTTGTCTGTTGCTTATCGCGTTTTATTTTGCCCACTATGGTGAGTGAATTTTTAATTATATAACTATCGAACAAGCCGTTCATTAAACGATCATAAGATAGATAAAGTTGCGCTTTCACGTAGTATATAAAACTCTTTGACTATAATCTATACTTCTATACTAATATTATAAAGAGGAAAGACTTTTATTTTTGTATGTAACGAATAAACTTAAAAACTACTGGACCGATTTCAAAAAATCTTTTGCCGTTAGAAAGCTACGTTATCACTGAGTAATATAGACTACGGACGGAGCCGTGAGGACACAGCTAGTACTATATAAACTCACGCCTTTTTCCCATTGGGCTAAGCAGAAACTATAGAACGCCACATGCTACGATCCTTACATAGGTACTCCTTTCGCTTCATCCACATTCATAAATCTTGTCATACACGCACGTAGGTTGAGAGTACTACACACCTGTACTTTGTGAAGAACGTCACCAATAACATCGATGTATGTCCTTCTAGGACGTCGACTACCGGCGTTTCCATTGACATCCGCCTTATAAATTCCTTTTGTTAATAGCCGTTCACTGTTTGACTAAAAGTCACTTAACACTTAACCAACATTCCTATTACTACAGTCAAACAGTATTATGTTTTCACGACTAAATAGCTTGATTGTCGAAGGTTAATGTATATAATTTGTAAACATGTTGTTTACATAACTGTGCTATCGTGATATTGGTCAAGGAAGCGTGACCCATTTTTTACTATTTGTATCCCCCTCTGCCCGCTCGGTGACCACCCGTAGTATATGCCAATACACCCCCTCCCCCTCTAGTTTTCACGTAGCACCATATAAATCATGGTTTTAAATCATTTTTAGCAAACAGGAAGTTAAATTATTTTTTTAACTCATATGCGACAGTGTTGCCACCTTAAACTCTGCGCGCCATATTTGAATAGGTATAGCTCGAAAAAACTCGAGATTTCCCTAGAGGATATTGACTACGTGACGAAAACCTAACCCCCCCCCCCCCCCTGTGACCAAGCGTGGTATTATGAAGACCCCCCCCCCCTGAACGGGTCACGTAGTATGGGCACGTTCCCTAAGTAGTAAGTAACTGCGTCGTCGGACTAGTGGTGGCAAGCGCAACTGCTGATCGTGATGAATATCGCTTTACAATACTTCATTCCAAACTGTAAAGTATGAGCATCATGCAGCTATTAGTGATACGCTTATAATCATATCATATTACTGCCTATTGTCTGGTAATATGAGTCTGTCATGCTCACTTAAATGTCTTGCTGATGGTGGCGTTGTTTATCCGGTCGTTGAGTTCCCTATAATATGGTTGAGCTGACCGATGCGGATGTGCACGTCATGCTCGTGAACGGGTGCCGTCTGTCGGGACTGGTCAGCTCTTAACTGCTATGGCAATCATAGAAGGCATATTTTTCTATTTGTTACTCTTATGTGAGTTTATTTGTTACATTAACCTGCATTATTCTCATTCTATTTCTCACACTACTGTAATGGAATTGTAATGAACTACTATTTTAAAAAGAGTATTCATGGAGTTTCTTGCCGGCTCTTCTCCATAGAACCTACCTTTTGGAACCGTGCACCTAGTCGTGACGTTTTAAAAGTGCCTGAAATCTGGTCTATTTGAAATAAAAAACTTTGACTTTGACTTTGACTTTGATGTCCTGGGTTCAATCCCCAGGTCGGGCAAAGTATTATTGGGTTTTTCCGTGTGGAATTTTTTCAGTAGCAGTGCGGAGTTTGGATTTGTAACCAGTTAATGGCAATAGGCTCACCCCTTATTACATGGAACTTAAACTTAGCGGTGAAATGCCATCAAACCTCCGCAACCCAGTTACTGTGCAATACCGATATCCTAAGGTCAAAGTCAAAGTCAAGACATTTATTGCGAACCAAGTGTACAATGTGGTGTTATGTTATGTTAGCAGGTACTTATGACTTAGCAGCCTTTTACAAGCATTGCAATTTCTCATTCGCCTGCCCTTCTCATTTTAAATTAGCATGCATTATACATTGTTATTTCGTAATCATTTTATTTATATTAGTACAATTTAATAGTGAAATAATAGTTATATCAAAAATTAAATGTCAATATAGTGAATCTAATCATCATCATCATCTTCCTGCCCTGGTCCCAAGTTACTTGGGGTCGGCGCAATATGTTTTTCTCTTCCACTCTTCCCTGTCAGCCGTCTCATTATCATTTACTCCCTTATCTTAGTGAATCTAATACAACTACAAATAATAGTTACATCAAAATTTAATGATTTAATGGTTAGACCAGTTGTCAGACTTTCGGAGTTCTGACTACTCGTAACGAGTGTCATAGGTATTCCCGTTGCTTGTATGTTGTGTTTTATTAATCGCAAACTTGATCAACTGTTTGGCGGTATTGCCCCGTAACTGGGTTGCAGAGGTCTGATAGCAGGCGCTCCATGTAAAATACTGGTGTCCAGCCGCATCTGGTTAGACTGGAAGCTGACGCCAACATAGTTGGGAAAAGGCTAGGCAGAACGATACAAGCAACTCACTATAAGGACCCATCCGAAAAGCAGCGCTGCTATACTTCGGTGTAGCAGCATTATGCTGAGATGGGCTCCTTTTTTTATCACGTGGAGGCATATAACCTTTTTATTTTGTTGATTTTTTATTTTATGTGTTTGTATGTCTGTAACGAGACTTAAATAAATAATTTTCTTTCTTTCTTTTCTTTCAACTCAAAGCGATACGACCCGTTTTTCGCCCCTCCACGGGGCATCGTCAGGAGATGTTGACTCATTCACCGCTTGGACGCGTGTAAAATGCAGACAGGCAGGGCATTCCCCGACCAAAAACATTTTGAAATAAGTAGGTTAGTATTAATTGAAACCGCTACTTCAAGAGTTTTACAGGAAAAAGATAATCTTAGGGCGCGTACGCAAGAGATCATGATGTTTGATGGATGAGTTTTTTTTCCATTCAATATTTTTGTCTACCAATATGAAACCTTTTAAAAGTGATGATATATGTTTTAAGATATTTTATTTCTCAAAAACATAACATCACACCTGTATTCCCCTAAGGTTTGGGCACAGGTGTATAGTAATAGGGGAGAGCGTACTGCCATCAACCGAGCACAAATCCAAACACCGGGCTGCTACTGAGGAATTCCACACGGAAAAACCCAATAACACTTTGCCCGACTTGGGGCTCGAACCAAGGACCTCACGAACAACAGTCGCGCTTGCCACCACTAGACCAACGATGCAGTTTCTCAAAAAGAATATACTTATTCACTTCTATCAGACAATAAACACATAATTTGAAAAGATAAGAGAAACCAGGAACTGAAAGTGGTTTCGGTACGAGGTTACGATATCTTTAAAATATAAGGATACAGTTTTCTTATAAAGGTTGGCCCACACCTTTATTTAACCTTTTTACGATTTCGGTACCGAAAAACATCAAATGATGAATGAATTATACTAATGCTATCTGGAGCTTCATAGTGAAGAACAGGCTGGCGGGGAGTTTCATCAATGAAAACCCTTATTTATAAAGGTTTAGGTATCGATACTACAATGTCTGGACTTTAAAAGAGACCTTGATCTCTGAGTTTATTTCGGCTTTTCTTCTCAGAGCTAGTCAGATGGGATATGCTGGCACCATCTAGTCTTTAAAAAAACATTACATTGACTTGCAAAAGTGTCTGTAACAGATTTATTTACAGAAATAATAATCATTTATGATTCATCGATTACGGAATATACCGTTTCGCATTTTCAGACAAAATTTCGGTACCGTATATTTAAGTATCGTAATGTTTACCTACGTAACCAGAATTTACGGGTATGACGTCTACCGTATTTTGAAATTTTCGGGTTATTCAGTCCCTAAATAAACTAACAATTAAAATTATAATTATGAAAAAATAATTAAAATAATATACTTTAACTTCTTAAAAGTTGGAAGAGAGTTAGGTTCCTTAATCGCTTTAGGTAATTTATTATCTAAATCTACTCAAATACTAGATAATTATGTACTCAAGTACTTGCTTTTCTTCGAGAGGCATTACATACATTTAGTTTGGTAGCGCGACTGACTAGGGTTGGGTTGACCCACATCTGTCAGCACGGAATAACGTTTTTTCATGCTCTATCCTTTTCTGTCACTCAGGAACGTTATTTAATAGAGCGAGAAAGACAGCGCGAGACCGCACGCGATAGTACTCACGTCACTCAGTCTTTCTTGCTCTATTAGGGTGTTTCTGAGCGACAAAAAAGGATAGAGCATTAAAAAAACGTGATTCCGTGCTGACAGATGTAAGTGAACCCTTACGCTGTTATAGCGTCAAAGTGAAATAAGACCCATGACCCCATGTCATTAACATGCAACGGCCCGTTGTCTGACAGAGAAATATTCAGATACCCTGCACTGTATTCCTACTTTCTTTTCTAATTAATTTCATTGCGGGTTCCATCACAGTTCAATCAGTTACCTAGGACGAACACACCGAGCTGGTTGGTCGCCATTGTCGATTCTGGCTCACAGGAGTTGCTGTGGTTGTAAAGAGGGGCGGGATAGTCCCATAAAAATATTTGTCTATGCTCTGTATTCATGAACTCTAGCAGTGATAGCCTAGTGGTGTGATCGTCGGACTGCCAAGTCATAGGTCTCGAGTTCAAACCCAAGGCACTTCTGACTTTTCAGATACATGTGCGTATTGTATAATTATCACTTGCTTAAAAACGGTGAAGGAAAACATCGTGAGGAAACCGGCATGCCTGAGAGATATTTCTCGACGGCATGTGAAGCCTAGTCAGAGGCCCATGGGCTGACACCAAGTTAGTTACTAACCACATGAAAAAGAAGAAAAGAATGATCTCTAATATTCTTTTGTTTTGTTTGAAAATAGGTTTTCAACGTTGAAGGAGTTCTGGCGCCGGTGTTCACACCATTCTTGGAGTCAGGCCGTATGGACTTCCACACCATACCCGTCTATATGGAGTATTTGAACGAGCACCAAGTCAACGGCATTCTTGGTAAGTACTACTATTATAAAGAGAACATGAAAAGAACCACCACCAATCACGTCACGATACTTCAGTACGTCCTGATCACCCTGAGCAGTCCACCCCGTTATCAACCTTGCTGACTGGCTACTCTTTTCACCACAGCATGACCTATTCTCATATAGCTCGTGCACACACGACAGAAGAAGAAGATATTTCTATTTTAATATCAGCGTTTATACAACATAACATAACATCACGCCATACATTCCCCGTAGGGTTCGGCAGGGGTGTTTTAGTAGGTACACCCTCGTTTCGCCAGTTATGTTCAAGTCCCATGTAATAGGGGGCGAGCCTATTGCTATTAACCAGGCACAAATCCAGACACCAGGCTGCTACTGAGAAATTCCTAGTGGAAAAACCATATAACACTTTACCCGACCTGGGGATCGAACCCAGGACCCCATGCTCAGCAGTCGTGCTTGCGACCACTAGACCAACAAGGTAGCGTTTATATTGAAGTCATAAGGTCGAATTTCGCATAATCAATATTTTTGTGAAGTCGTAAGAGCCGGGAACACTACATTTTTTATGTTGTAGGTTGGCAAACGAGCCGACGGACTTGATGGAAAGTGGTAAACATCGGCTACAACACCAAGACGATTGCTGACGCGTTGCCAACCTTAGTGATAAATTTGTAAAGTGTCATGTCCCTTTGAATGAATAATGATAGGTATGATCATAGATTAATTAAGGGTGTGATAATAATTAAAATCCCTCAGCGATGCTATCACCGCCGGCGTAAACATATGAAGTGTTGACACGAATACGACACGTTTGGTGCAGTGGCTGAGCGATTGTCTTCTGCGCAACGGGTTGAGGGTTCGATTCCCGGAACAGATATTTGTATGGCCCACAGATAGTTGTTCCGGGTCTGAGTGTTTGTGCATGTGAAGATTAGTGTCTGTAAACGCACCCATGATACAGGAGAAATCCTAGTGCGAGGCAAAGATCTTTATTAAAAAAATAACATATTTCAACCTTCAACTTCTCTCATAGTAGGTGGAACTACAGGAGAAGGCATGTCCCTGGGCGTGGAGGAGAGGAAGTCAGTTCTAGAAGCCTGGTTGACAGCTGCCAGACCTTTCGGTACTAAAGTCATTGCTCAAGTCGGAGGTGCACCCTTACCTGATGTTATAAAACTGGTAATATTATATGCTTGATACTGGTCTCCCCGTGAGGGTCCTATACAACGTCCGCTGACCTGGCGGTTAACCACCGATAACAATAACACATTTTTAAGGGGGAGCACTTTGCTCACATTTTAAGGGGGAGCACTTTGCTCACATTTTACGACTTTTATACTTACATAACACTTGACTTACATAACATAACATCACGCCTGTATTCCCCGAAGGGTAGGGCAGAATTGTATAATAACATCCTCATTTCGCCGTTATGTTTAAGTCCCATGTAATAAGGGGCGAGCCTATTGCCATTAACCGGGCACAAATCCAGACTCCGGGCTACTACTGAGAATGTCTTAATGGAAAAGCCTAATAACACTTTGCCCGACCTGGGGATCGAACCCAGGACCTCATGCTCAGCAGTCGCGCTTGCGACCACATTTTACTTACATTTCCTAAATAATAGGGTTCTCGTAGTATATTTCATTATTCTAATCCTGTGAAAACCGGAACAAAGTTTGTTAAGAAAATAAAAATCGTACCTAAACGAAAACTGACTAATGCATAGACAACACATAACTCTGCCTGAGGCTTGATTTGAGTCTCGATTCAGCTGAGTATAGATTGATTACCGTTCTGGAGTAAGACCGATGCTCAAGTACTGATTCTATACTTAAACAGTGATCAACTGATTACAGATCAAACTGGACTTGAGGAATGTTCTGTAATACGGACCTAAGACTTGTGATTTTAAGATTATATTTTCGTAATAATTTCTCTTTATTCTAGGCTGAACATGCTGAAAAGCTGATGGTGGATGGCATCATGACGCTGTCAGAACTGTACTACAAGCCGAAGAATGTTGACCAGTTGGTGCGTTACCTGCAGGCAGTGACTGAAGCAGCGCCGACGCTACCCTTGATCTACTATCATTTTCCTATGATGACCGGCGTTGATGGTACCTAGTTATTTTTTTTAATATAAAAGACCTTACTTAAAACCTTTGTTCTTCGCTGCACTCCACAGTGGAGACCAATCACACGACGAAATTACCTAGATCAGGGATGCACAGATTTATTAGGACTAGGAGCCACTTGGGTAGACTATGAGCTAGAATAATAATTAAAAACAACCAAAAAAGCTGGATAAAAGTTTAATGAAAAAAAAACAGGACGGGAATTTAAAATTTCAATACAATATTTAATTCTTTTGCCGTTAGAAAGCTACATTATCACTGAGTAACATAGGCTACGGGCGGAGCCGTGGGACACAGCTAGTTTACTATAACGTAAACATAACCTAAAGTCAAGTCGCGGAGCAGGAAGAATTTCGTACAATGACCTTTGTACATACAACCAATTGCAATCTGTGTTAACGGCGGTCACCGCATCTGTGCGAGCGCGACGGCAAGATATTTCTGCGCGACCGACAGAGATAAGTGGTGACGTGTCATTGTACGAAATTCGTCAAACAAAATATCTGTCGAAAATAAACAGATTTTTTTTTTCCAGTCAACATTCGGCAGTTATTCTCTGTAGCATCGTCCAAACTACCGAACTTCAAAGGCGCAAAGGCCGATTTAGGAGTCGCAGAGCAAGTAGCCGACCTGCTGGCTGAAGACCAGAAGATATTTATCGCTAATCATGTGAGAATAGTTAAGTTGTAAGAGGCTCGTGGCTTATTATCAATCGCGCGGATCTAACGATTTGCGAGGTTAAGCTGCGTTTACCGCGGTCACTCTGTGGATGGGTGACCGTCCGTTACAAATCGAGACCCCTCCGTGCCTCGGAGATCACGTTTAACCGACCGTCGCGGGGGACATACGAATACCTATGGCAGTCGTTACGGGAAGTCAGAAGCCTGAAACTCTGACAACCGGTCTAACCTTAGGATATCGGCATTGCCTTGTAACTGGGTTACGGAGGTCTGATGCCAGTCGCTCTGTGTAAAATACTGATATTCATCCGCATCTGGTTAGACTGGCAGCTGACCCCAATATAGTAGGGAAAAGGCTAGGCAGAACTATGTGAGAATGGTAAACTTAGTTTTTTTTAATACCTAGTTATATAATAATAAAACTTTGTCATACACACATCATGAATGTCTACTCCTTAATCTAAATCGCCATGCTTAACAAATTGATTTGTGATCAGGGAGGCTAATAACTACAAGTGGAAGTGAAGGTAGTTACAATGCAGTCAGTGCAATTGAATTTTAAATTGACAAGACATTCCTTCGTTCCTTTATTTCACAAATTTCAATTCCAGCACATCGCACCTTCAGTCCTGATGGGCCATGACTCCAGCATCGCGACCGTCGCCAACCTGTTTCCTGATCTAGTCCATAATATTGTGGAGACAATGAAAACAGATGTGGCGAAGGCGAGAGTCTTACAGGAGAGACTGAATAAATTGGTTAACTCTATAGCGACACAAGGTGATAAATAAACTTAAAATAAAATATTTAATAAAAACAGGACATGCACTACAATAACAGTACCTACACAACATAATCAGCCCAATACTATCCCACTGCTGGGCACGGGCCTCGTCCCAGTATGAGAAAGGTTTAGGCCTTAGTCCACCACGCTGGCATGGTGCGGGTTGGCGGACTACACACACCATCGAGAACTTTATGGAGCCCTATCACGTGTGCAGGTTTCCTCACAATATTTTTCCTTCACCGTTAACGCAAGTGATAATCAAATTCTGATCTGCACATGAATTCGAAAAGTTAGAGGTAAGGGCCGGGTTCGAACTCAGACCCTCCTGCATGGAAGGCAAGCGTTCAACCATTAGAGAATATCATTGCTCAACAATAACATTAAATAATAAAAAGAAACCATCCAAATCCGTTCAGCAATGCCTTAATTAATTAATTATCAAAAAAAAAACAGTAAATAAATTGTTATTTAACCAGATTGTTAATGTTAGTGAACATCAGAATTAGTGGTTTTTTTTCATAATCAATCATTATCATCATCATCCTCCTGTCCTTATCCCAACTTATTTGTGGTCGGAGCAGTATGTCTTCTTCTTCCATACATCTCTATTAGCCGTCATCTCAGTAGTCACCCCCTTTCTAGCCGTATCATCTTTCACACTATCCATCCATCGCTTCTTTGGTCTTCCTCTACTCTTATAACCATCCACATTCATACTCAATACATTCCTCACGACATGTTCCTCGTTCCTCCGCATCACATGCCCATACCATGACAACCGGTTCATAATGAATAATAATATAATGTTTTTTCATAATCAATGATGTAGGTAATTATATTTTGTGGTATTCTTTTCAAGTTCATGTTTTATAAAATACTAGCTGTGTCCTCACGGCTCGGCCCATAGCCTATATTACTCAGTGATAATTTAGCTTTCTAACGGCAAAAGAATTTTTGAAATCGGTCCAGTAGTTTTTAAGTTTATGCGTTACATACAAAAATACAAATCTTTCCTCTTTATAATATTAGTACCTATATATAGAACGAAATGATACATTTAACATGACAAGAAATGATAACAAAATGCCACTTTGGCCTTTATGTAGCTATACATAGCCATATGTCTTATAACCCATCGAGTTTCACCTCTGGAAGCCCCTAAAGCCCACGATGTATATAGATATGGATTTTTTCAGGTGATTTCGTCCCTTCCATGAAGACGGCTATGGAGCTGGTGACGGGCATCAGGGTGGGTCCAACGCGTCCGCCTCTCGTCCCTCTGAACTTCGAACAAAGAAAATGCCTCAGAGACACCCTGATTAGTCTGGACGTGCAAGTCCAAATGTCAGTTTGATTAAGTCCTACAATACAATGAATTGTATCCATACAATAATTATTAATTACTGTACGCAATAATTATTATTCCATGTTTTATTCGCTTAATAAAGGTAAATGTCACTTTTAAATATTTTTATATTTTGAAAACATTTTAAATTTTTGACTGCTTTGTTGGTCTAGTGGCTGCAAGCGCGACTGCTGAGTATGGGGTCCTGGGTTCGATCCCCAGGTCGGGTAAAGTGTTATTGAGTTTTTCCATTAGGAATTTCTCAGTAGCAGCCTGGAATCTGAATTTGTGCCCGGTTAATAGCAATAGACTCGCCCCCTATTACATGGGACTTAAACATAACTGGCAAAACAAGGGTGTACTAAAACACCTCTGCCGAACCCTTCGGGAATGTAAGGCGTGATGTTATTTTAAATGCAGTAATAGCCTAGCGGTTGAACGCTTGCCTTCCATGCAGGCGTGTCTGAGTTCGATCCCGGCCCACACCCCTGACTTTTCGAATTCATGTGCGAATCACAATTTGATTATCACTTACGTTAACGGTGAAGGAAAAACATGAGTAAACCTGCACACCTGAGAGGACTCCATAAAGTTTTCAATGGTATGTGTAGTTCGCCAACCCGCACCAGGCCAGTGTGGTAGACTAAGGCCTAAACCCTTCTCATTCTGATAAGAGGCCCGTACCCAGCAGTGGGCCAGTAATGAGCTAATTATGTTTATCTGTACTAATATTATAAAGCTGAAGAGTTTGTTTGTTTGAACGCGCTAATCTCAGGAAAAATTTAAAAAATATTTTTTGTGTTGGATAGTCCATTTATCGAGGAAGGTTATAGGTTATATAACATCACGCTGCGACCAATAGGAGCGGACCATAAATGAAAAATGTTGCAAAAACGGGAAAAATATCCACCCGTGCGAAGCCAGGACGGGCCGCTAGTGTTTAATATATCATAAAAAAATAGTGTCCCACTCCAGGCAGCATAATTTTGGAACATGGTCCGAGTTCCAGTGTGAGGTAATTCCTAACAGTATTGTTACAATATAGCACCGTGTCTAAAGTACCACCTTCTGATTTAAGCCCTTGACCCAGCTGTCTAACGAGAGCCTCTTCAAATGTTGATCGAGACTTGGCTGTCACGAATATCGGCATAATGACAATTATTCGTCTATTTTTATGATATTCCCCGAATATAATATTACACAGAGTACAATATCGTCGTTATGCAGTGAAAACCTCGTAATTGCAATGAATGTAATTAGGGATCCCTTTTTTTCTCATAATGGTTTTTGTTCTAATTTAAATTGTCATAATAAGTTAGGCATAATTTTCTTTGTCATAATAATAGTGTGCCATAATTGCTTTTAGCATATTGTGTTATTAAGTATAAATATTGTATATCCTATTGTTTATATTCATAACTTTGATATGCGTAAAGTTGTAAAGCATATTGTTTATTTGTCTAATAGTTATTTGTGATAATGATCAAAAAGCATAAAGGAAACGTACTTTACGAATATTTATGTATTTATATTAGGTTAGGTTAGGATTATGTTATTTTATGCTTATAATAGTTATGGTTATGCGTCGTTATGCTTAAGTAAACTTATGCTTTTGGATAGTATGCTTATTAAATATTATGCTTATAGTAAATAGGATTAAAAAATTATGATTAAAAAGTTATGGCAAATGAGTATTATGCGTAACTAATGTTAGGACAAGTAACATTATGCAATGTTAAATTATGACATAAAATCGTAGGAATTAAAATAGAGAACCATGTAATTATACAGGAGGAAATAATAACTGCCTGTTAAAAAAAAGTATAAAGTGTAGATGTAATGTTCTTCTGTTTTATTATATATTTTTCTAAATGGTTTACAGCCAATAATCTATTACTCAATGCAAATAAAACAAAATGCCTTAAGTTTTCACTACCAAATGTACCCCAAGTAGGTTTAAATTTAATTCTCGATGGCAACAAACTTAATACAATTAATGAAACCGTATTCTTAGGTATAACTATAGACTCTAAATTGCAGTGGGGTGCTCATATTACTGCCCTGTCGTCGAGGTTAAGTTCTGCTGCATATGCAGTTAGGAAAATTAGGCAGCTGACTGATGTGGCTACAGCTAGATTAGTGTACTTCGCGTATTTCCACAGCATTATGTCCTACGGCATTCTGTTGTGGGGCTCAGCAGCTGACGTTGATTCGGTTTTTATTTTACAAAAGAGAGCAATCCGTGCGATTTATAACCTGGGTTCCCGCGAGTCCCTTAGAAACGTGTTTAAAGATATTAGCATACTAACTTTGCCGTCACTCTACATCTTGGAAAATATATTGTATGTTAGAAAAAATTTGCATTTGTTTAATGTTAGGAGTGATTTTCATAATAAAAACACACGGCATAAACATAAAAGTGTGGTACCTAAATTTAGATTAAGTAAAACTAGTAAGTCATTTTTGGGTAATGGCGTACGTTTTTATAATAAGCTGCCGAAATCTGTAACAGATCTTACCGAGGGAAAATTCAAAACCCATATTAAACGTGTCCTCACTCAAAAAGCATACTACAAGACTAAGGACTACGTTGACGACAAGGATGTTTGGCATTAGTTCTTGCACATATGGCTTCCCTGGAACCTCATTAACAACATATGTGTATGTCTATTAACTATCCTCAATTATGATTATTTATTTTTTATTTTTTTATTTGTATCATTACTCTCAAGATATCTTTATCTTATTTTACAATGATTTTTTGGCTAAGTTTTGATGACATTTAATTATGTCAATTGTTTTATATAGTTTAGCTTCCTTTTCACTTTTGTAAATGTGAGAACTTTGTGGACCTGCATCTATAAGTTTGTAAATTACTGTTAATCATATAGTTTTTATTTTATTTGTTAATTTTTGTACTACATTACTCATTGGTCTGTGGTCAGGACTCCTTTGTTCTCTCACTATCCTAAATCATTGTACTCTGTAATTGTTAAAGATATTATTTTTAAAAGAGTAACCATGGAGTTTCTTACCGGCTCTTCTCCATAGGAAACGACTAATTGGAACCGTGCATCTAAATTCGACTTTTCATAAGTACCTGTATTGGTTTATGTGAAAGAATTTTTTTTTGATTTGATATTGATTTTATTCATCAATCTATTTCATCTTAGAGCTGTGCACGTTCGTTCTAAATATGCATTACAAGGTTTTTTACCCAACATAAGAATAACAAAAAATAAAAATGAATTTGTGATTTACGAGGTTTTCACTGCCCAGCAACGATATTGTGATCATAATGTAGTTACCTGGGGCGTGCAGCGGAGATGCGAATGTTGAGACGGATGTGTACAAGAATGGATAAAATAATGAATGAGTATGTTAGAGGAAGTTTAAAAGTAGCGCCAGTGAATGAAAAGTTGAGGAGTAATAGGTTAACGTGGTATAGACATGTTATGCGGAGGGAAGAAAGTTATGTCATTAGAAGAGTGTTAAATATGAATGTGAATGGATATATAGGAAGAGGTAGGCCAAAGAAAATATGGATGGATTGTGTGAAGGATGATATGGGTAAGAAAGGAGTGAGTACTGAGATGACGGCTGATAGAGGAGAATGGAAGTGAAATACTTGTTGTGCTGACCCCACCTAGTGTGGGATAAGTGCAGGGAGATGATGATGAATGTAGTTATCTGGTCTTGTAAAAATATGTAGGTACACTCGGGAGCAATGAATCCGGGTCACCAACATAAAACAATGTTACATTGATTTTTTGTACATCTTTATGTGATGCGGAGGAAAGAAACATGTCGTGAGGAAAGTTTTGAGTATGAATGTGGATGGTTATAAAAGTAGAAGCAGACCAAAGAAACGATAGATGGATAGTGTGAAAGATGATATGGCTAGAAAGGGGGTGACGGCTAATAGAGATGTATGGAAGAAGAAGACGGACTGCCCCGACCCCAAATAAGTTGGGGTAGTGGCAGGAGGATGATGATGATGATGATAAATCATGTTACTGCGACATCTACAGTCAGATTTGATGACTACTTACCGATGGTTCGGTGATATCTCAGTCGTACAGTGATAGCCACTATTTACTTTATACTCTGTGGTAGTTGGTATCTACTATAAAATTTAATTGCTAAATCATTATTTTATTAATGTGTCATGATACAAAAAGTCACAAGTAATAATCGTTAATTTTATTTTATTATTTTCTTGTAATGGAAAGTCAATAAAAGTTATAGGTAGGTGCTATAAAAAAGTATTTTCCAATAAAAACATGTCGTGACAATTACTGTTTTTATTTTAACATGACTTAAATAAAACTAAGGCTTGATGCAATTTCTTTTTAATTTTACGTTTTTTTTTAATTCAGCCGATTTAGGAAAGTTGTATGTATATTTTTTTTTTATTTGTTACTAGGCCTGCGTTTGTCCGCCATCTCGCTTGATGTTAAGCGATGATGCGGTCTACGATGGAGTACGCTTGCCCAGAAGAAACCGATTCACTCGTGACTTGAAGACACCCAGATTGTAACTGTCGGGGAACACCCACTCGGGCGCGCGTATTTAACGCGCGCTAAACGGGTACGTATTTTTTGTTAGTCTAGTAGTTGTTGTTAAAACCCGACAAACGCAGGCCAGTACGCGCCCCGGGGTCGCGGTGTATGCAATAGCGAATCCCGCGACCCCGGCTTTAGGTCAGAAGGAGGGACACCGTGGTGGTTTTAGCCGGTAAAAGTCCGGCACACACCCCCGTCTTCCCCAGACGGAGGATAGTCCACGAGGATTATCCCACGATAAAAAAAAAGAAAAAAAAAAGGCCAGTACGCGCCCCATCTTATCCGCCAGTAAAGTGCGGTCGTGGTACGGGAAGAATTTCGTACAATGACATGTCACTACTTATCTCTGTCGCTCGCGCAGAAATATCTTGCCGTCGCGCTCGCACAGATGCGGTGACCGCCGTCAACACAGATTGCAATTGGTTGTAGGCACAAAGGTCATTGTACGCAATTCTTCCTGCGCCGCGACTGGATTTTAGATGCAAATGGGAAAGGTTCAAATGACACCTGATACCAGATAATATTGTGGTCTTTGCCTTATGCACGAATTTTGCATCTATGCTCCTTGCAGGTTTGAAGATAACAAAATAAAATAATTATTATCACCATCGTGCTTATTTATAGGCACGTTGAACGCGCCATCCAGAATTTCTCTGATCCACCGTGTTCACCTGCCGCAGCCGTGGAGCCGGTCGTCTTTTCTTATCCGCAGTAGTACCGTTAATTCAGCCCTCATCAAGCTGTTTCCCTCCCAGTCCTCTCGCCAGCAACGCCCTAAGCTGAGGTCCGAGTCGCATTAGGGGTCGCCCTTAGTGCTGTTGTTGCTAGCTAGTCATGATTTTAGTAGTAGTAGTTAGCTTAGGTTAAGTATTTTACTCTCGTCCTCATTGGTTGGAGACCCTTCAGGTCTCGCCAATAACTGCCCGGTTACGTAGAAACGGTCCGCAAGACCACCTACAAGCAGTCGAATAGAAAAATAAAAAGCCATCCTGAATAGCGAGCATTGTGATGAAATATTAACATATCATTAAAATGAAAGTAATCAATCCTATTGTTTTTAAGATTAATTTAATTGCTTATTATTATAATAATTTTACAGCACGTCCTACGTGTAAAGCAATGGAAGATAAACAATAAATAAATCGGAATTATGATTATTAGTTAACACCCACAACGTCCTTGTATGAGTATAAGTTGTGATAGTGGGTGGAGTTCTTTGGGTTGTACTAATTATTTCCAATATGGCTGTTTTGTCCTTACTGGAAGCTATAAAGGTGATAAATGTAAAATACATACAACATAATCTTTTAGGGATGAATCTATCATTACAGTTATAACTAATATCGGTATGTCAGGATTGGGAGCATGGTAAATAAAGTAAATGAAACCAACATAGACTCTCCACTGAGAGTACTTTTAATTGGGTTGGTGATTAGTTACAGAAGCTAGTTCACAATATATCACAACATAATTTACACAAGATCAGAAAAAAACGACAAGCTAATCAGATATAAAAGGTCAGACTTCTTCGGCTGTTCGACATGGAATCCTTTGTTGCTCCGTCGAATGACCAGTATTTTTATAACTTCGGGTACGTTGATTCATCTTGTCGATTACCCTCCTTTATCAACATTGTCCAGTGTTACCAGGTACCGATAACATAAATATGGCTTATAGATTCCAGCGGTTGGTAACCTTCGAGCCTTCTTACTTGTATTTTTTTTTATGTTGCATAATATTCGCTGACAGCCGGTCTGTTGGTAAGTGGTTGCCACCGACTATTTCGCCTTCAACCCTCAGAGAATTGCATTGCGTTGAAGACAGCAATAGTCGTCGATCTTGAAAACAGCAATAGGTATGGAGGTATGTTATATCCTTCCCCGGACGAACTCTTTCATAAGCAATACTACAACTAAAGTAGGGCCATTTTAATAGGTCACATTTGACACTTCATCAAAATACTTATTTGTAACGGCAGTCATTTTTTTTTAATTTTTTCAAAGTGCGAAGGCGCAATTGGCCAACATTTTTCAGCTACTAAATATATATTTATTTTAATAATGGATAAGGAGACAATTTTCCGATTTGCTTTGACAAATAGACAATACACTTACATTTCGACGGTGAAGTGCCAATACCTCCTAACTGACAAAATCAAAAATTTACACAAACTGCAAAAACGTTTAATTTCTTGATAAGTTAAAAATTTGTTAATATATTTATTAACTTAGAATATTAATAATGTATGCGTTATATATTATGCTGAATTCGTATATTTTATGATAGTGTAGTAGGTATTCGGTTAGACAGGAGGTAATACCATAAAATAGAAAAATTGGTTTAGCTGGGAGAATTTTCTATATTTTATTTCAAGCTGTTGTAACAAAAATTTCACTTCGGGGATTTCATTAAAACATGCGAACAACGCCTTTAAATTCAAAACTATAAAAAAGTGAATTTCTCGAAAAATGTCAGTTAGGAGGTATTGGCACTTCACAGTCGATTTATGTCAAATGTGACCTATTATAAAAACTTTTTTACAAAAAAATTAAACCAACTTCAAAAAAGAATAAAATAATTACCATATAAAATTAACAGTTTCAGAAGTCGGTGCTGATCCACGCTGAACCAAATTGAAGGCACCAACTTCTGAAACTGTTAATTTTATATGGTAATTATTTTATTCTTTTTTGAAGTCGGTTTAATTTTTTTGTAAAAAAGTTTTTATTTTTTTCATTTTAGTGGCCTTAATTAAAACTTGGTTGGACCTACTAAAGACGCTGCTCCTAACATAATCACATCATCACAATATGCGTACTGTTCGTCATTGAGGAGTTCCATTGTCTATCTCCGAAGTTCTTCATCAGATCTTCACCAAATTTAAATGGGACCAACTTCGAAGTATACCCTATACATTAAAAAAATAATCATCAAAATTGGTTCATAATTGGCGAAAATATCGATGAACATACACAAAAAAAAAAAACAGACGAACATAGTAACCTCCTCCTTTTTGGAAGTCGGTTAAAAAATGGCCCTACTTTACTTACTAATAGCCCGTTCACACAGCGAATTCGTTTTAATGGATCCGTTTGTAACGGATCCGTCGGTACTGGATTAGTTGTTCACACCTGTACCGACGGATCCGTTAAACAAATAACAGCTGTGTCGCATCTGGCAGGCAGGATAAGATAAAAATAACGGATCGTGTGTGAACGCACCCATACTTCTCCATGCATCTTCATGTACTGATCCGTTTTTTATACTGTTCCGGCATCCAGCTTTAGATGACAAAACGGAGCATGTAAAAATGTCGGACCGGTATTTTTACTGGATTCGGATTACTGTTGTGTATTTGAACTCGCTCATACAACTACAGGCGCCATCACCAAAATAAAAACGGGTCCTGTAAACAGTTTCTGTGTGAACTAGCTGTAAGTCGTGCAATAAGAAAGTGTTACTAATCTCACTTTTAAATGTGCCCTTACATGATAATTAAATAATTTATTTATAGCTAATAACAGCCATTCAACGTACAAAGAAATACTTTAAAAATTAATTAAACTAAGGAAAATATTATAATATCACGATTTTTGAATAGACAAGCGTTTATAAACCCTCTTCACCGTTGATTATCACATACCTAAACCTAGTCCTTACTTGAGTACATTACGAAAATGGGTACGATTAATTTGATTTTACTAATTGTCGCAATTGTGGCAATCTTGCCTATACTGGAAACTAAAAAAACTGTGAGTACTGTCTGCACAATTTTCAAAATTATTAAAAATTATTACGATAAAAAACTGACAAAAAGTGTGTCAAATCTTTTTTGATTGTTATCCTAACTAAATAATAATTAAATATTATCTATAGCTAATAGCAAAAAAAGCTATAAAAATGTTAACACTGCGATATCACGATTTTTTAATAACGCAAAAACGTATATAAGCTTATTTTATAATTAGTTCCCACGTAGTCCTTCTGTGAGTAGGTACAAGTTGTTAAAATGCGTGGATGTATTACTTGGGTTATACTAATCATTTCCAATGTGGCTGTTTTGCCCATATTGGAAGCTAAAAATATTTGCAATCTTGGTTGGGTCATGTTAATTATATCCAATATCGCGATACGACGCTATACGAAGCTAAAAAGGTGGTGAGTAGAATAATTTTCGTGTCTACTGGTGATCCGGTGCCCATGTGCTTGTTTGGGCCCAGGGATGTCACGGCGTGCCATGTGCTCTGCTGCGCCGGTGATGTGGGGTTCTCCCCGCGCCTCTCATGAGGTCGTGGGGTGGGGCCCCACAGTGGAGAGATCCATCAGCAGTTGGTGAACCAAGACCTGCCGGGGTTGCGGTGCATGCTTAGGTGAATCCCGTGACCCTGGCCGACGGTCAAAAGGAGGAACACCGTGGGTTTTTATCCGGTAAGAGGCCGGCAGACCCCCTCGCCTACGCCGGGCGAGGGACATCCATGAGGATTTTCCCAAGATAAAAAAAGGAATAAACGAATTAAATTCATGATGAATGTCTTTTGCAGAAGGTGTATATTATTATCCTTGTTGCTCGTATTAAATGCCTCGTTGGTCTAGTGATGGCAAGCGCGACAGCTGAACGTGAGGTCCTGGGTTCGATCCCCAGATCGGGCAGTGTTATTAAGTTTTTCCGTGTGGAATTCCTCAGTAGCAGCCTGGAGTTTGGATTTGTGCTCGGTTGATGGCAATACGCTCGCCCTCTATTACATGGGACTTTAACATAACGGCGAAATGAGGGTGTTACTATACACCTCTGCCCAACCCTTCGGGGAATACAGGCGCTATGTTATGTTATGTGTATATTATTATCATACACCTTTTTACGAGATCATTCCTTGCCGAAAACCACGCTGGATGGCAGTCATTTATAAGCTGTATCTATTGCAGCCGGCTAACTCATTCATTATTCTTTGTTCCAGCCATTCGACGCGCTAGGAAATATAGCTTCGATATTGACTCCCAAAAACGAAGATGGCACCATCAACTTCAGTATCATTCCTCGATACGCACAATTATTAAAGGACAAAGGAGTCGATGGCATAATGTGTGCGTATGTCTGACAAAACTGATGCCGGATTCACACGAGGCTTACGTGTTGCGTCTTACGCATCACGTCAGCATAGTATACACGCGTTCATACAAAATATATGAATCAGTTAGCGTAAGTCTAGTGTGAATCCGGCTTTAGTATAGTATCATCTATATTCTAAGGGAACGTACCCATACTACGTGACCCGTTCAGGGGGAGAGGGGGGTCTTCAAAATACCACGCTTGGTCACAGGGGCGGGGTGGGCTTAGGTTTTCGTCACGTGGTCAATATCCTCTAGGGAAATCTCGCGCTTTTTCGAGCTATATTCAAATATGACGCGCAGCGTTTAGCGCTTTTAAAACTCACAGGTGGCAACATTGACGCACATTGAGCCAAATAATTTTATTTTGGCAAAAAATTATATTTAAAACCATATTTATGAATTACTACGGGAAAACTAGAGGGGGAGGGGGGGGGGGTGTTGGCATATACTATATACAGATGGTCACCGACGGGGGGGGGGGGGGTAAAAAGTTGTAAAAAATGTGTCACGTAGTATGGGTACGTTCCCTAAGACGTTCCTCCAAAACTTACTCGACTCATACTCGACTTAAGACGGCCTTCGGCCTTCGAAATTGTATTCTTAGTCGCAATTATTTCAAGTGAGTTTTGAGGTTCCTCGACGGAGTCATTACGTCATAATTTGAATTATCTGCATGGCGCAAGTAACGCCGCGATAAATAATTGTAAGGATTATCGTAAGCATATTCGATAAAGTCTTTAAAATTCATTTTTATTACATACGAACTTTGACACTTCCTTCCTTAAGGTAGGTTCCGAGGTACCTTGAGTTTGGCAGATGATTCCTTACCTCGACTGAGGAAAAATCTCGAGTCGAGGACGTTTATGTCAACTATAACTACCGATGGTAGTAAAAAAGCTGAGTCGAGGTGGAGTCGAGTCGAGTAAGTTTTGGAGGAATGTCTTAGAAAATGGGTGTATACAAGCTTAGTCGGAAAGGGGGTACTAAGCCGAAAGGGTGTTAAAGTACCCATAACAAGGGATAACTTTTTTTTTACAACTTTCCCCAAAACTCGATAGTTTAAGAGAAATAGCTTTTCAAAGATTTCGTAAAAAATATGCTAAAATCTATCTGTCCATAGTTATGATAGCTGTGTTTACAATTTAGGTAACATTTGAGTTCACGGATTAGAAACTTATTTTTTTTAATTCATAACTGAAGCAGATATGTTTTTTTTTTAAATCTAAAATAAAAATCTTTTTGCGTGCAAATAAAAATTAATAGTTTTTTTTTTAATTTTAACACTTGCTTTAAAACAGTCATCAGTGATACTTTAGGTGGCCCGTGGCTTAGTACCCCCTTTCCGACTATCCTTGTATATTTTTCTTCTTGTGTAAATGCCGCATGAAGTTTTGTTTTGACTCCAAGTTCAAGTTCCAAAAAATGGTGCAGTTAACTTTCATTTTTACCCGACTACGGCGAAGCAAAAGTAGGGTTATGATTTTGACCGGTATGTGGGCATGTATGTATGTTCATCTGTTCCCTCATAACTTCTAAACTACTTATCATTTGACAAATGAGGTATCGTTGGAAGCGTCTTGATCGTCCGCTAGTCCACGGCCATCCTCACGAATATTTTCTTGTTTCATACTTTTTAGAGCGTGATTTTTCAGTAGTCAGGTTTCAGTTTTTGAACTTACTTTTTATGAGTAGGTACAACATAGAATAATAATAGTTGTAAACAACAACATTGTTGTTGATTATTGACGATCTGTGTTTTTTCAGTGTTTGGATCAGATGGGCCAAGCTTGAATGTAGATGATAAGATGCAACTGCTAGACAACTGGGTGGAGGTCACCGAGAACCTCGGCCTGTCTGTCCTTGTGCAAGTCGGTGGTGTTCCCCTGACTGATGCTGTGGAGCTGGTGCGTGCAACTAAACTTTCTCAGCAGTTCCAGTTTCCAGTCCTCAGTAGTCCCTTTGCAAAACATACACTTATACAGCATGGCTGGTTAGTCGCTTTACATCCGAAAATCATGAACTCTGCTCATCATTCTCTACAACTTTTACTATGGGCCAAACACTAAAATCAAAAAAGCAGCAGTCAGTGCGCCTGCAAAATCCGCTATGTATTTTTTTTTGACAATCTGTGTTTGATGCTATTTTATAATACTTCTCAAGCCACGTGCACCTGTAAAATACGTTTTATAATAATTTATTTGGTTAAGAAGATAGCAAAAAAAATTATTAGAATACGGATTTTACAAGTGCACGTGGCTTGAGAAGTATTATAAAATAGCATCAAAGACAAATTAAAAAAAAAAAAAAACATCCGATTTTGCAGACGCAGCGACGAGCTGTTCCATACATTTTGTTAAACAACACTGATTATTTTGTATGGAACAGCCAGGCCCTGACTGGCCATACGGGCAAATCGGGTAAAAGCCCGATGGGCCGGATGCCCGGTGGGCCGGATGCCCGGTGGGCCGGATGCCCGATGGGCCGGATGCCCGGTGGGCCGGATGCCCGGTGGGCCGGATGCCCGATGGGCCGGGTGGCCGGTGGGCCGGATGCCCGATGGGCTGGATGCCCGGTGGGCCGGATGCCCAGTGGGCTGGATGCCCGATGGGCCGGTGTAGCCTGATGGGCCGGTCACACAGCCGGAGAAATCGAAAGAGTGAGGGGAACGTCAAAACAAAAACGTCGTCCGTCTAATCGCTTGGGAATGATTTTTTTTTGCCAGCACTGGCCGGCCCTCTCTCAAAATGCCCGGGCCGATTTCAAGTCCCAGTCCAACCCTGCGAACAGCTGATATTTTCACGAATTCATTGTTTTTCCCATAGTAAAATTTGTTCAGAATGATGAGCAGAATTCATGGTTTTCGGATGTAAAGCGACTAACCAACCATGCTGTATAAAAACGTTTGTCAAACAAGTACCTACCTATAGTTAGAGAGCTGGCCATATGATCTACTGACAGGTATGGTCACCGTCTGCTGAGCCTTAAATACGATAGTAGGTAGTGAGACCAGTCGGTTTTCAAACCCCGAGGGGGGGAAGATACCACGTAGAAATTCGCGGACCGTTACAGGGCGATTTGGGGTACTACCTTCTATCGTATTTAAGGCTCAGCAAACGGTGACCAGAACTGTCAGTAAATCATAATTATGGCCAGCTCTCTAACTTACTACTATTCATGCAAAATTATTTGTTTGGAAAGGCATGGAGCCACACCATACGAGAAACTAAACAAAAGACTGGTAATGTATTTTCTTTTGCGTTTTTCAGGCCGAGTATGCAGCAGATGTCAGTGTAGACGCCATCGTGACTTATCCTGACTTGATCTACAAGCCTAAGAATACTAAGGAGCTGGTGTACTTCTTGCAGTTCATCGCCAAAGCTGCACCGACCATACCCCTGTTGTACTATGATAGTCCGTCGACCACCGACGTATTTGGTAATGTTGGAAAGATATACAGTAGGCTAGTTTAGGTATTATTTTGAAGCAAGAAGCGCGTAGGAGGCGTGCTGTTTTCTTTAATATTTAGTTCAAACAAAATGTTTGTTTTTGTTGTCAAACAATTGACAGTTTTCGTAAACAAAAGGTAGTTAGAATCCTTTTTAGGGTCCCGTACCCAAAGGGTAAAACGGGACCCTATTACTAAGACTCCGCTGTTCGTCTGTCCGTCCGTCTGTCACCAGGCTGTATCTCATGAACCGTGATAGGTAGACAGTTGAAATTTTCACAGATGATGTATTTCTGTTGCCGCTATAACAACAAATACTAAAAAACAGAATAAAATAAATATTTAAGGGGGCTCCCATACAACAAACGTGATTTTTTTGCTCGTTTTTGCTCGATATTGATAACGGCAACAGGTAGGCGCTTAAAATATTCACAGAATATTTAGTTATACCTAGTCTTGCCATAAATATTGTCACGAAGCCCGGAGTTTGGATTTGTGCCCGGTTGATGGCAATAGGCTCGCTCCCTATTAGATGGGACTTAAACATAACGGCGAAATGAGGGTATTGCTATACATCTCTGCCCAACCCACCGGGGAGTACAGGCGTGATGTTATGTTGTGTAGTCGAACTGGCCCACTGATTCTTGCGTCCCGTATCGTTTATCTGCCCAGCTGTCTTCCCCGTGTTATCTTGACTGTTTTCAACAATTACTTTATTTCATTGTTGTAGTGGACATACTGGAGCTCTGCCTACAAGCAAGGAACAAGATTGACTCCTTCCAGGGAGTGAACACAGATGTTTTCGACAATGCCCTGAAACTTCAAAACGAAGGGATTGAAGACATTACCATTTACATTTCCGACTCTGTAAGCATAGTTCCTTGTTCATATAGTGCACATTTTTTATTTATTTTTAAAAAACGTTGTCCCACACTAGCATTTCTCCTGTATCGTGGGTGCGTTTACAGACACAATTCTTCACATGCAAATACGCCCAGACCCGGAACAATTATTTGTAGGCCATACAAATATTTGACCCGTGCGGGAATCAAACCCACGACCCGTAGTGCAGAAGCCAATCGCACAGCCACTGCACCAAACGTGTCGTCAACATGTTTCGACACATGTGCCGCAACTTGTATTAACATGTTTCGATACATGCACCGCAACATAGTAACATATTGTTACGGCACGCGATACATATCTTATACAAGGTTAGTCGGAAATGGGGTACTAAGCCGAGGGCCACTTAATGTGAGATTGTTTTAAAGAAAATGTTAAAATTTCAAAATTCGATTAATTTTTTCTCAATGAAATGTTTTTTTTATTTTTGTTTTTTCAAAAATTCTTCATCGTTGCTTTAGTTATGATTTCAGAAAATGGAGTTTCTAATCCGTGACCACAAAAAAATGTAAACACATCTGATCATAGCTGAGGATAGATAGAATTTAGCGTATTTTTTATGAAATCTTTGAATAGCTATTTCTCTTGAACTATTGACTTTTGGGGAAAGTTGTAGAACAAAAGTTATCCCTTATTATGGGTACTTTAACACCCTTTCGGCTTAGTACCCCCTTTCTGACTAACCTTGTATAATTACAATATTCTCATTAATTTTTATTTGCCTAATTTTCTGCTTAATTAGCTGTACCTTGCACCGGCCGCCTTAGTAGACTTCTCCAACTTTATACTGACTTCAATTAACATATTCCCTGAATTGGTGATTGATATTGTGACCAACGGCAACGCATTCAACCAGAAAGAGACCATAACACAGTATCGAAGATTGATAGAACTGCTCGACGACATCAGACTAAAAGGTAACCACTAACTAAAGCCGTGTATGTCGGACATCGCGTGATATGTCGCGGAAATGCGGATATCTGACAACGTAGACCGATGTTTGTCAACGTCTCATGATGTCGCAGGAGAGAAATGTCCCGCGATATTTGTCTAAGTAGCCCGACTAAATTCTAACTCGAAAAGTTCGACTTGCGACCTCTCCACGTATTCAGCTGATTGTTAAATGTTTCGTTTAGATCCGAAACTAGTCGGGCAATCCCGAAAAAAGTACGTTAGTAAAACATAAACAATCATAAATCCTCATAGACTGTTGACGATTATAAAGAAATGCCAATGCGTGTGGCGGCACCTATCACGCTACATAAGAGTTACGCAGCACGAAGGTTGTCTAGCAGACTAGTGTCAACAATGACAGCTGTCAAATGGAATGTCACAACTCCTGCATCGCGATATCAAGATTTCACATGCAGATAGTATATGTATATAGGTATACAAGTTCCCAACATTGACCGTCGGGCAGTGGCCCGCCAGGCATAGAACCCGCATGGTTGAAAAATCCTCCCTTTTCGTTGGACACAATACCTCGTTCCTCCACACGTACAGTCGCGGAATGATAATGTTATACACTTTAAGGTCTATTTTTGCTTGCACGGTGCAAGAAATGAACTATTTTACCGACTACGTATTGCCAACATTATAGAAAATAAAATAGTAGTATTTTTTGACAAGATATTATGGCTCAGATTAATAATAAGCATATATATATATATGCTTTAGTTATTATTCTGAGTATTAAGGTGACATGGTGACAGACAAGTAATGCCAATCTATTTAATAATCGTTTTGATTGATGTAATGGTTTTTACAACAAAACTCCTTAAATCAAATTAAAGACATTACATGGCACTAATACGTCATAATGGAGGCAAAAGGCAATTTTGATCTTTGCTACCCAATAATTAAACATAATTTTCCATGTATTGGTCTATTCCGTTCAACAGTTTGAAAAGGTAACATGTGCCCGCGATGTGGGAAAGGGATGAATTTGAAAACTGACGAATCTTAATTATCGCAGGACATTGGCTATGCAGTAGCGGTCCGACGGGGGGGACGTAGGGGGTCATGACCCCCCCCCCCCCCCCAAACGTACACTTCATATTGACAAACGTCCTAAAAATAGATAATTTACAAAAAAATAATAAAAAAAATATGTGCTCATATCGTGTTAAGTGTCAAGGCAATCGCACTTGCGTTTTTTAGTCACGCTATTCGCCGCTAGAGGCACTGCCAAGGTTTTCATACATTTTTTGGTCTGATGCAACTACAATAGTAAACGAAAAAAAACACATTAGGTGTACTTAGGTGCTATCAATCCTTTTTGTCACCTACGGGAAGGAAGGGGTCGCTTTTTCCATGCCGATAAAGAAACAGTGACACTTTCCTTCTGCCTAGCCTTTTCCCAACTATGTTGGGGTCAGCCTCCAGTCTAACCAGATGCAGCTGAATACCAGTATTTTACACGGAGCGACTGCCATCAGACCTCCGCAACCCAGTAACTGGGCAATGCCGATATCCTTAAGTTAGTCCGCTTATCAGAGTTTTTTGGGTTCCTGAATTCCCGTAACGACTGTCATAGATATTCGTATGACACCCGGGACCGACTGTTTAACGTGCTCTCCGAGGCACGGAGGGGTCTCGATGTGTAACGAATGGTCACCCATCCACAGGTTGGTAATTAGCCACGAGCCCCTCAAAGAAACAGTGACAATACTTTCTAATTCTATTTTTAATAGTTTTTTTTATGTGTACCAGGTGTTAATACCCTTGCAGCCGATAAGTATGCCGTGCTATTGGTAAATGGCATTGATCTGGGAGATATAGAAGACCCTGTGATGCAACTGACTGATGAGCAAAAAAGCAGCATCGCACAAAGGCTCAGAGGCGATAGAGTAAAACTCTACGACTGACCATCAGATAAATAATACACACGATTGATTTTAATATTTCCATTCGCTTACAAAGTTCCGGTATTGGGTTTTTGAAATAAAATATTACCTATAAGTAAATGTTTTTTGTTCTATACGAAATAGAAATATTGTTAGTTTCATTAAAAAAAATTAGGCACTGTTTGAAATAAAAACATTTTTTACAAAAGATTTAAACAGACTTCAAAAAATAATAAAATAATTACCATATAAAATTAACAGTTTCAGAAGTCGGTGCTGACCCACGCTGAACCAAATTGAAGGCACCGACTTCTGAAACTGTTAATTTTATATGGTAATTATTTTATTCTTTTTTGAAGTCGGTTTAAATTTTTTGTAAAAAGTGTTTTTATTTTTTTCATTTTAGTGGCCTTAATTTAAACTTGGTTGGACCTACTAAAGACGCTGCTCGTAACATAATCACATCATCACAATATGCGTACTGTTCGTCATTGAGGAGTTACATTGTCTGTCTCCGAAGTTCTTCATCAGATCTTCACCAAACTTAAATGGGACCAATTTCGAAGTATACCCTATCCATGAAAAAAAGAATCATCAAAATCGGTTCACAATTGGCGAAAATATCGATGAACTTACACAAAAAAAAAAAAAAAATACATACAGACGAACATAGTAACCTCCTCCTTTTTGGAAGTCTGTTAAAAATGTAATTAAGTTGTGAAATACATCGAAATATTGTCAAATAAATCTTCAGGAATCAGGCAAAGTATGTGTTTTTTTTATATTAAACCAACCCTAAGTAGGGCTTGAAAGGGACTGCAGAGCCATCTCTCTAGCTCAGGGGTCGGCAACCTGCGGCTCGCGAGCCACATGCGGCTCTTTCGATGTAAAGTTGCGGCTCCCCAGTTCCATACGCTTAAAATAATTATTTTACTATCAAAACCCCTTAAAATCGTGCAATCGATCCGTAATTGAGTACTATAATATAGTATTACTGAAATATACTGAGTATGACTGAGAGACAGATATAGTAACTATATCTAAATGTACTTTAGTTTTGTATTTTTTTAATGGTAATTATTTTTGCTAAACGCCATTTCAAGGTTATCCATTAATTACAGGACACCCTGTATAAGTAAATACTATAATATATAAACAAAAATTTTTGTGGCTCTTTAAAAAATGTGAAATTTCGTAAATTGAAACTTTTGGCTCTTCCGTCTCAAAAGGTTGCTGGCGCGCAGCGCCAAAAGATGTCGAACGAAAGCGCGCGAGTACACGTACTAATATTATAAAGAGGAAACATTTGTATTTTTGTATGTACTTAACGAAAAAACTTAAAAATTACTGGACCGATTTCAAAAATTCTTTTGCCGTTAGAAAGCTACATTATCACTGAGTAACATAGGCTATATTTATTACTGGAATAAAACTTCTTACGCGGGCGGAGCCGTGAGGACACAGCTAGTCTTTTATAAACCAATGGATTTATGCTCTCAGGGCAAAATGTCCGGTTAAATAAGAATCTGTGTCCGGCTTTTCTATTTTTAGGCCTGAAAACCCTAGCTGCAATTATTACTAGCTGGGTTATATTTATTCTTTAAAATGTGACTCATTTGCCAACAATAGAAGCTAAAGATATGGTAAGTAGTACTATTTCGAAATCGAAACATAACATCATGCCTGCTATCCCCGAAAGGTTGGGCAGAGGTGTACAAAGTTAGTCGGAAAGGGAGTCGCCGTCTAAGCCGTGGGTCACTTAATGTATCACTGATGACTGTTTTAAAGAAAGTTTTAAAATTTCAAAATGCGGTAATAAAAAAATCTATGCAAAATGATTTTTATTTTTATTTTTTCAAAAAATCTTTATCTCTGCTTTAGTTACTAATTCAGAAAATGGAGTTTCTAATCCGTGACCCCAAATATGACCTAAAATGTAAACACAGCTGATCATAGCTAAGGACAAATAGAATTTTGCGTATTTTATTTTTTATTTGAACAGCTATTTCTCTTAAACTAATGACTTTTGGTGAAAGTTGTAGAACAAAAGTTATCCATTATTATGAGTTCTTTAACACTCTTTCGGCTTAGTACCCCCTTTCCGACTAACCTTGTATAGTAACAGCCTTGTTTCGCCGTTATGTTCAAGTCCCATGTAATAGGGGGCGAGCCTATTGCCATCAACCGGGCACATATCCAAACTGCCTCAATAGTGTAGTGGTGGCAAGCGCCACTATTTGATTATCACTTACGTTAACGGTGAAGGAAAAACATCGTGAGGAAACGTGCACACCTGAGAGGGCTCCATAAAGTTCTCGATGGTGTGTATAGTCTGCTTACCCGCACCAGGGCACGGGCTTCTTCTCATCCTGAGAAGAAGCCCGTGCCCAGCAGTGGGACAATAATGGGCTAATTATCGTCGCTGTGCAGTGAAAACCTCACAATTGCAATGAACGTAATTTTACAGGAGGAGACAATAACTGCCTGTTAAACAAAAAGTATGAAGTGTAGATGTAAGGTTCTTCTGTTTTATTATCTATTCATCAATCTATTTCATCTTAGAGCTGTGCACGTTCGTTCTAAATATGCATTACAAGGTTTTTTACCCAACAAATGAATAACAAAAAATAAAAAATGAATTTGTGCTGTACGAGGTTTTCACTCCCCAGCGACGTTATGGTATGTAAGTCAGTAAAAAGTAATTCGTCGGATGGTAAGCCTGGTGATCTGTAATAATGGTTTATTTTCTCAATTTTAAATGTTACGTTGACTCTATACTGTGTTTGTGATGGTGAAAGAATAAATAAATAATATGTTGTATTGACTTCTCAACAACTTCTTCATCAAAGGCCTACCGCTATTGCGACGTGTCCTTAAACCACCTCTCTAGCTTAGCGGTCGGCTACCTGCGGCTCGCGAGCCACATGCGGCTTTTTCGATGTAGCGGCTTTTGCGGCTCTCCAGTTCCATACGCAGAAAAATATTATTTTATTATCACAACGCTTAAAATTGTGCAATGATTATAATATAGTATGACTGATATATACTGACTATGACTGAGAGATAGATATAGTAACTATATCTAAATGTAATTTCGTATAGTACCTATTTATTTTTAAAACGAATTAGTTCTGCTAAACACCATTTCAAGGTTATCCATTAATTACAGGACACCCTGTATAAGCAAATACTAATATTGAAACGAATTTTTTGTGGCTCTTTTAAAACTGTGAAATTAAGTGAATTGCAACTTTTGGCTCTTCCGTCTCAAAAGGTTGCCGACCCCTGCCCTAGCTAATTCATCCTTCTGCCTTCTTACCGGAATAAGAGAGGACTGTGGAGCTATCACACTCCGATCCTTCTGGAGAATGATTAATCGTATGTTTTTGTGTTCAAATGGTGTCTGGCAGAGCACTTTAATTAGCAAATGTTATTTTTCAACCAACGGTTACAATACTCAATCATTTATTACATTCCACAATGTGTACTTAGGTGGTAACTTAAAGAAAATGAGATCATGAGGTATGGACCCCGTCGAGCACAGCAAAATAGCGAAATATTAGGAGAGAGGAAGCTTTAGCTTAGATATCAGTAAATACCTATTTATAGTGTTATTAAACGTAATTTCCTAATTTTTAAATTTTAAGTTCCATGTAATAGGGGGCAAGCCTATTGCCATCAACCGGGCACACATTCAAACTCCGGGCTGCTACTGAAAAATTTCATATGGAAAAACCCAATAACACTTTTCCCGACCTGGGGATTGAACCCAGGGCCTCACGATCAACAGTCGCGCTTGCCACCATTAGACCAAAAATTTTTAATAAATGGAGTATGGGGAATTCTGGCTATTACACGCCACGATCGGTTTTTGCTGAGGTAAATTCTTAAGTTTCTTCTTCTATTTTTCGTGTGGTTAGTGGCTAACCTGGTGTCAGAGTTTATGCCGCCCATGGGCCTCTGACTTGGCTTCACATGCCGTCGAGAAATATCTCTCAGGCATGCCGGTTTCCTCACGATGTTTTCCTTCACCGTTTTTAAGCAAGTGATAATTATACAATACGCACATAATTCCGAAAAGTCAAAGGTGCGTGCTTTGGGTTCGAACTCGAGATCTATGACTTGGCAGTCCGACGGTCACACCACTAGGCTATCGCTGCAGTAATTCTTAAGCTAACACAAAGAGATTATTAATAATATTGTACATGCACCATGCGGTATATTATTAAGCCGACACGACGACCGACGATCCCAATAAGTACGCCCAATATCGTTCTACCTAACCTTTTCCCAACTATGTTGGGGTCAGCTTCCAGTCTAACTAGTTGCGGCTGTATACCAATATTTTACACGGAGCGACTGCCATCAGATCTCCGCAACCCAGTTACTGGACAATGCCGGTATCCTAAGGTTAGACCGGTTAGGCTCTATTTAATATAACATTAGACTATTACGACCAATTTTAGCAAGGAAGTATACCTATAATACAGAGTGTAAACGAAATCATGTAATTCCTTCAAACCTCGTGATGTACTGCTGACTCTATCTATGTCAGCAGAATCTATGTCAGCAGTATATCACGAGGTTTGTAAGAATTACATGATTTTGTTGGAAAAAAAGCAAAATGTTTTGCTTCCAGTATATTAAACTCAGTATTATGCTTCTATGAACATTAACGATCAATCCAGATGCGCTGAACCTCCACTTGAAGAAAATGTTTAAAAGATATAATTCTTGCCATGGTGGGCCACTTTTTAACCGACTTCAAAAAGGAGGGGGTTCTCAATTCGATTGGTATTTTTTTTATGTATGTACACCGATTACGCTGAGATTTATGATCCGATTTACGTAATTCTTCTTTAGTTTGATGCGGAATAGTTGCCATTTGGTCCCATAAAAAGTTAACATAGTTTGGCCCAGTAGCTTTCATTTTATGAACATTTTTGTTTACGTGTACGATGTAATTATTCTATCTAATGTAATCTAGAAAAATCCTACTGTAGTTTACAGAACAACCTATTACAGACACTAAAAAGTTAAAAATAAACAAAAACTACGTTAAAAAACCGACTTCAAAAACTAAAAAGTATAAAATAACTTAATAAAGATTTAATTTAATACATCTCTTATGCAAACCTAATATAATACCTTTACCATTCTTCAATTTGCCTCAGCCTTCAGCCTTCAATTTGGTTCAGCGTGGATTAGGACCGACTTCTGAAACTGTTAATTTTATATTATGGTAAAGGTATTAGGTTTGCATAAGAGGTGTAGTAAATTAAATCTTTATTTAGTTATTTTATACTTTTTAGTTTTGAAGTCGGTTTTTTTAAACGTAGTTTTTTCTCTAATGTTAAGTGAAATGGTGTATAGTTACAGCTCGTTCACACACGCACGTTAAAACGGATCCATTTTATCGTTTTATCCCTCGGTATTGTACACATCTGTACCGTCGGATCAGTTAAACAAATGACAGCTGCGTCGTATCTGACAGGCAGGATACCAAAAATAACGGATCCAGTATTATTTACTTGATTTGTTTAATTTAAAAAAACATTGCCCACCTCTAGGATTTCTCCTGTATCGTGGGTGCGTTTACAGACACAAATCTTCACACGTACAAACATCCAGATCCGGAACAACTATATGTAGGCCATACAAATATTTTGTTCCGTGCGGGAATCGAACCCACGACCCATAGCGCAGAAGCCGATCGCTCAGCCGCTGCACCAAACGCGTCGTCGAATTCGTCGATTCGGAATAGTGAACTCGCTCATACAACTACAGGCGCCATCACCAAAATGAAAACGGATCCGCTAAAACGGGTCCTGTAAACAGTTTATGTGTGAACTAGCTGTTAGATTGCGGTAGTCCTACGACGAACGCTGCCTCTGCAACCCTCAATGTCAAACGTAAGTCTTACACCTATATTCTAAGACGTTCCTCCAAAACTTACTCGACTCGACTCCACCTCGACTTGACATAAACATCCTCGACTCGACATTTTTCCTCAGTCGAGGTAAGGAATCATCTGTCAAACTCAAGGTACCTCGGAACCTACCTTAAGGAAGGAAGTGTCAAAGTTCGTATGTAATCTATACTAATAGTTTATAGACGATTTGTATTTTTTTACGTAACGAATAAACTTAAAAACTTTTATAGCAGTGATAGCCTAGTGGTATGACCGTCGGACTGCCAAGTCATATGTCTCGATTTCGAACCCAAGGCACGCATCTCTGACTTTCGGATTCATGTGCGTATTGTATAATTAATCACTTGCTTAAAAACGGTGAAGGAAAACATCGTGAGGAAAGCGCATGCCTGAGAGATATTTCTCGACGGCATGTGAAACCAAGTTAGAGGCCCATGGGCGGCATAAACTCTGACACCAGGTTAGTCACTAACCACACGAAAATAGGACTTAAAAACTACTGAACCGATTTCAAAAATTCTTTTGCCGTTAGAAAGTTACATTATCACTGAGTAACATAGGCTACGGGCGGAGCCGTGAGGACACAGCTAGTAAAAAATAATTTTGAACACTATCGAATATTATGCTTACGATAATCCTTACAATTTTTTATCGTGGCGTTATTTGCGCGATGCAGATAATTCTAATTATGACGTAATGACTCCGTCGAGGAATCTCAAAGTTCAGTCGAAATTGCGACTAACAATACAATTTTGAAGGTGTTTCGAGGCCGTTCTGAGTCGAGTATGAGTCGAGTAAGTTTTAGAGGAACGTCTTAGAATATGGGTGTCAATTTATAACACCTAGGTACTTATTATCAACCCCGCTCATGCTAGGAACGTGGTCGTTACTAAATATAATATTTAATTACATCACGTTCTACGTGCAAATAAAAGATATAAAAATGTCAAATTACCTTTAATAAATTCTGCTACATCGCGTTTTATTTAAAAACACAGAAGCAAATATAAATCGGATTTATCATTGACACTTAAAAGCACATAAATTACGATAAAAATAAAAAAATCAAATCATTTATTTGCAATAAATAGGGTTAATAGAATGGTGTTATATGAAAATACAATACAGATCAAGCCTTTAGCCATTATAAATAGCATGCAAAGGAGAATGGGCGAAATGTTTAGGAGTTGGTCTGCTCCTCCTCTAACAATGAGTGATATGTCATTAGAAAGGTCTTTTTAAGCGAAACATTTTCTACTAACACAACTAAAGTAAATTGTTAGTATTTTCGGAGTTATAACACGTTTAAAGTGAAAAATTGTTTAATACTATCACAATTTCTTCTTTTTTTGTTACTTAGGTATACTAAAGTATCGCTACGTTCTTATCATACTTTTTGCAAATAATTGTTATGGGATTTAAACATAACTGGCGAATCGTGGATCAATTATACACCTCTGCCTACCTCTTAGGGAAATTCAGGCGTCATGTTATGTGTTACTAAGGTAGGTATATTAAATAATTATTATGACAAAGCTCCTATGGCAAAAAGTGTAAAAAAGATAACAAATAGCAATATTTCAGTATTAACATCGTTTTTTTTAGTGGTTACATTTAATTAGCGTTAACTCCATAAATACCAATAATTGACAGTAGCTGTAATACCAACAAATGTTCTGCTTAAAATAACCTTTCTATTGATATATCACTCATTGCTAGAGGAGGGGTAGACCAAAAGACCCATTCTCCTTTTACTTAAAAACTATTAGATTAGATAATCAGATAAATCGACGGTCCCTACGTATACTATCGAAACTACAAAACCTCAGTTTTTATTTTATCTGTTTAAAATGTGTGAAATTATGTTATCTTAAATGTTATAAAATAATACATTTTTATGGGACCAAATGGCAACTATTCCGCATCAAACTAAAGAAGAATCACGTAAATCGGATCATAAATCTCAGCGTAATCGGTGTACAAACATAATAAAATAAAAACTGATATTTTGTAGTTTCGATAGTAAGTATACATAGGGGCCGTCGAAATATGCTTAAACAGTTTTCAATAATTCAAAAACACAAGATACATTCAGGCAACGAGGTTATACTTGCAATTTAACACATCTACAACAACACACAACTAAGAACTCGCATCAGCAAACTTGATCGATCAACCAATGGCAGGCGCTCATTATCGCACCATTCACACTTATTTCGTCAGCGTAAAGATCATTTTTTACTGCAGTACTAACAAACATTCGTGGTCTTGAAATCGCACTCAGTTCGGAAGTGATCGGTTTTACGAAGTTTGCCGATGCGGCTTCTTAGTTGTGTCGTACTGTACGGTCAACAACGAAAGTTGCTTAACACTGTTATTTTTACATAACATCTAAATTGACCCAAATATACGTTACACTGATTTTCAGCATTTCATGTAATAGTCAAGAGTTTGTGTTATTTTATTGTTACATGTGTTCCGATTAAATTTAAATATTATTGTGTTCAGTTACGATTTAAAAAATTGATGTTTTAGTAGACTTTCATTGCTGACTATACCTACATAGTCCTTGTACGAGTACAAATCATGTAAACGTGTCTTTTTGGTATCAGTTAGTGGTTCTGCCTAGCCTTTTCCCAACTACGTTGGGGTCAGCTTCTAGTCCAACCAGATGCGGCTGAATACCAGTATTTTACATGGAGCGACTGCCATCAGACCTCCACAACCCAGTAACTGGGCAATGCCGATATCCTATAATTAGACTGGTTGTCAGACTTTCAGGCTTCTTACTACCCGTAACGAATGTCATAGTTATTCATATGACACCCAGGACTGACGGTTTAACGTGCTCTCCGAGGCACGGAGAGGACTCGATGTGTAACGAATGATCACCCATCGACGGACTGACCTTTTCAAGCGCAGCTTAACTTTGCAAATAATATGATAGACGCGGTTGGTAATTAGCCACGAGCCACTCAGTATTTGGTATCAGTTAGTAGTATACATGTAATTTGACAAATACGAGGATCAACATATAGGTGTACTACTAATATGTCAATTTCTGTTTTCTACGTCAAATTATTTCCGAGAAAAGTGTCTGTGACAGACAGACACATAAATTATCCTTAATATACAAAAAGATTTTCATTTGTTTCTTTTTAGATAAGAAACCCAACTGATAAAAAATATATTGCAAATGCAGTCGTGTAAAAAGAAAGTAATCAAACCAATTTTTATAAATAATAATTAAATGTAATCACTAATTACCACAACACGTTTTTCATGCAGTCATGCTTTAAAAACATTAATGATTTATTAATAACCCACAAGTGTAGGTATTAAAATCGGATTTATATAAATCGGATTTAGCGGTGACACACTCATACTTACATAGTCCTTGTAGAAGAACAATTTGTGAAAATGGGTGCATTTCTTCTTTCCTGGGTAGTACTTATTATTTCAAATGTGGCTATTTTGCCAATACTGGAAGCTACATATGTGGTAAGTATTTAACATTTTCACGAACATTTAATATCCAATATTAAATCCATTAAGAAACGTCGTCCATTCCCTTCCTTTTGACACGCCAAATATGAAAATCCAATGATGAAAATCTTGTAGGGGTGTCTGGATTTTGCCGGATTTTGTGTGTTACTAAAAATAATGTTGTATAAAAAAGTAATCTTATAAAGATCAACTTTTTTCTCTAATAGTATCTACGGATCCCCATTAAATAGTAAAAAAATATATTGCGAACGCAATCGTGTAAAAAGAAAGTAATAAATTAAATTTTTATGACAATATTAAATTATTTATGAATAATAATTAAATGTAATCGATGATTTTAAAGAGGTTTTTCGTGGAAAGTAATGCTATATTTTATTTAGCAAATACTACTTAACCACGATTTAGTAATAACTCGCAAGCGTATATAAATCGGATTTATCGTGGACACCCGCATACTTACATAGTCCTCGTAGAAAAACAAGTTATAAAAATGGGTGTTGGTGTATTTGTTCTTAACTGGGTTATATTTATTCTTTCAAATATGGCCGTTTTGCCAATACTGGAAGCTAAATATGTGGTAAATATAAGTAAACAACACAGCCAGACGCAAAATGATTCGATTGTGATGTTCATTTCTGGTACAGTCGCCGTCAGATATATTGTAGCAGACAAGGTGACCAAATACTTCTGAACAATTTAAAATATCAATAAGTTCCAGACGCTACAAGTTACCATTAATATCTGAAAATTCATTACTTCACTAATATCTGAGCAGATGCTTGTCAATAATTTCTATATAAACAACTAACCAAAAATATCTGAACACTTACAACGTCAAGTGTATCTACGCAGACAAACACTGAGCTTACCTAATTCGTTACTGCGTAATATAAAGGACAAACCAAAAATGACTATCGACTTCTGTGGTTAGTCCAGTCATTTGTTAGCTTTACCTGGAAAGTTATAAACTGGTGATTTTATTGAGGTCGACGTGCACTCTTCGGATTTTCACATTGTCCCCAGAATTCTACCGCAAAGGCACAAATTACTATTGATTTTACCAAAAAATTGTGAAGACATAAATTGAAGGAAATTTTCTCTAGTTTAATTTTGTTTGTTTTTTAATTTGCTCGGATATCTAAGACTATCCCGTCTGCATAGATACACTTGACGTTGTAATTGTTCAGATATTTTTGGTTAGTTGTGTGTATAGAAATTATTGACAAGCATCTGCTCAGATATTAATGAAGTAATTAATGTTCAGATATTAATGGTAACTTGTAGTGTATGGAACTTATTGACATTTTAAATTGTTCAGAAGTATTTGGTCACCTTGTCTGCTACAATATATCTGACGGCGACTGTACAAATTACAATAAGCCGATCACGACACGAGTGCTGTTCTCTATCTCGAAATTGGTTCATGTGATCATCATAGAATTTATACAGGACCGCTTCGTTTATAAACATGCGCAAAATATGCGCAAAAATCCACAAACAAAAAAATCTAAACAAAAAAATCATCGATACCTTTCCCCGTCCGAGGATGTCATAAAGGGCTACTAAGGGGTTAACTCCAGAAGATGGCCAGCAGCGTTCTCTCGTTTGCTGTTAACAATAAAGTGCGGTCACCCATCCATCTCCCAAGCGTGGTGATAATGGCAATTTAACCTTTGACTGTTCATTGTAGCGATCATTAGGAGCCACTTGTTAATGCTGCTTCCCAAGTTTGCCCACATTTTCTATCTTATTATACAAGGTTAGTCGGAAAGGGGGTACTAAGCCGAAAGGGTGTTAAAGTACCCATAATAAGGGATAACTTTTGTTCGACAACTTTCCCCAAAACTCGATAGTTTAACAGAAATAGCTTTTCAAAGATTTCGTAAAAAATATGCTAAAATCTATCTGTCCATAGCTATGATCAGCTGTTTTTACAATTTAGGTCATATTTGGGGTCAAGGATTAGAAAATTAATTTTCTGAATTCATAACTAAAGCAGGTCTGTTTTTTTTTTTGAAAAAACTATTATAAACCTATGTCCTATATTTATAGTTGTTCGGTTATCCATAGTTAATTAGGTCGCAAATATCCATTTTTTTTTTATTTCCTCTCTTTTCGATGCTTTTCCCTTTGACCCAAAGGTTGACTGGTAGAGAATGCCTTGTGGCATTAAGTCCGCCTTATGTACCACCATTGTGCATTCATCATCTTCCTGCCCTGGTCCCAAGTTACTTGGGGTCGGCGCAATATGTTTTTCTCTTCCACTCTTCCCTGTCAGCCGTCTCATTATCATTTACTGCCTTATCTTTCATATCCTCCCTCACACAATCCATCCATCTTTTCTTAGGTCTCCCTCTCCCCCTCCATCCATCAACATTCATATTCATCACTCTCTTAGTCACATGTGTTTCATCCCTCCTCAGCACATGCCCATACCAAGACAAACGCTTTCCTTTCAACTTTTCTGTCACTGGTGCCACTTTCAAACTTCCTCTAATATACTTATTTCTTACTTTATCCATTCGCGTCACTCCACACATCCATCTCAACATTCTCATCTCCGCTACGTGTAATCTTCTTTCATCCGTCTTCTTCACGGCCCAACACTCTGATCCGTACAGCACGACAGGTCTTATAATGGATTTGTAGATTTTGCCCTTCAGCTTGAGGGGCATCCGTTCCGTGCACCATTGTGCATTGAAGTATTAAATAAATAAATAAAAATCTTTTTGCATGTAAATAAAAATTACCGAATTTTGAAATTTTAACACTTGCTTTAAAATAGTCATCAGTGATACTTTAAGTGGCCCGCGGCTTAGTACCCCCTTTCCGACTAACCTTGTATAACTGCCTTATACTTCATACGTTCTTCTGTGTTCCAGGCTCTCGATGTGGTGGGAACTATCTCTGAGGTATTATGTCCGGTGGATGATGAAGGATTCCTCAACCTGAACATCATTGGGCAATACGCACAGTTCATGAAGGACAAAAAAGTGGATGGCGTCATGAGTATGTAATACTGAAAAGTAGCCCGAGATTTCATTAACTTCGCCATAGACAAAGTCGAATGTATATCGGAGCGGACGGAAGCACAATATACGGATGGTTCTTCGAAGAAATATTGTCTGAAGGTCATACAAATATTTCGAAGCAATTACCCGCTATGCTAATAAAGTCATCATGGGGTAACAGATATTGATGTAACCGTTCGTTCGTTTTGCCTAGCCTTATCCCAACTATGTTAGGGTCAGCTTCCAGTCTAACCAGATGCGGGGGAATACCGGTATTTTACACAGAGCGACTGCCAGCAGACCTCAACGACCCAGTAACTGGGCAATGCCGATATCCGAAAGTTAGACCGGTAGATATTGATGTAACCATTTACTTATTTATTACAAGTAGATGTACAATTGTAGATCATCTCTGTTGTGTTCAGTTGGTACAATCCCGGGAGAGGGACCTACTCTGAGCAACTACGAATTGAAGATGCTGATAGACTCTTGGGTGGAAGTTTGTGACGACCTGAACCTTTATGTCCTCGTGGAAGTCTGTGGCGCACCGTTACCCGAAGTGTTAGACATAGTGAGTAAAAGATAATAATATACTTCACCCCAATCAGCGATGCTAGGGACCGTTTTGCCAAAGATTGACACACTTCTAATTACCTACGTGTAAGAAAAAGAAGGAGTGTGTTGGCAATTTCAGATCATTAAGTTCTGGTATCCTCAGGGTGTTTTCCTTCGCCGTAAAAAGGCCGTAAATCACTTTTTAAGTTAATCTTAGATAGTTCCGGGGCTTCATTTAGGATTTGAGCCGCCCCCAGACTAACACAGGATGTTAACAAAATCATGTAATTCCTTCAAACTTCGTGAATTACTGCTGACATAGATTAACCCTGAACGGCACACCCATGGATTCATTAAAAAAAATTACAAGATGTAAACATGTGTTCTTAACGTGAGGCATTTTAGCACCCCGAGTTAAATGACCGCGCGGCCGGTAAAATATTCTGTGCAGGTTAATCTATGACAGCAGCTGTACATCACGAGGTTTGAAGGAATTACATCATTTCGTTTACTCCCTGTATAAGCTTGGTGTTAAGTGAGTAAAAATCACACGGACCCCATCATTCTCCTTCAAAAACTTTTCATTCGTCGCCAGCCGCCAGATCAGTCTCATCACACTCTCCAGAACCTCGCCGCCTTCAAGGTTCAGTTTATTTAGCCTATAAGGTAAATCAAGCCCAGGATACCTACATCTGACTTAGATTACCTTAGAAAGTACCTACATAATTTACCATTGAAAAGGTCACATACCAGTTTTGATTAATGATTATTTTACTATCTCCAGGCCGCATATGCAGAAGATGCCGGTGTCGATGCCATCACGTGTTTACCTGACCCGTTCTACAAGCCTAAGGATACTGAGGACCTGGTGTACTATCTGGAGTTTGTCGCCAATGCCGCAAACAGCACACCCTTGTTATACAATGACAATCCACGTTACATCAATGTCAACGGTAATAGGGAATGCTGTCGTCAGAGAACGATTGTTATTTTGACCGTGATAAGGCAGCTGGCATCAAGTTTTATGCGGAGTGACTGCTGTCTGGTCCCTATATCTCTTTGGGAAACTAGATCAAAGAATACAGAAGCCGATGTGTTATTGTGTAACTGAGTAATTTCTCAAATTTCATCGCAATACCCGAATTTCCGCCTTCCATAACCTTTCTTCAAGAACTGGACTATATTAAACAATAACTTTTTATTTCTTTGTTGTACAGTGGATGTAGAACTGTTCTCGCAACTGGCAACAAGAAGGATCTCCAACTACAGGGGTATAAAGACAACTAATTTCGACAATGCCCTGAAACTTCAAGACAAAATTTTAGACGGCCAGAAGATTATTGTGTCAGAGGCTGTAAGCAACTTACCTTGGTTTTTTATTATTTCTCTTTCGATTTACCTTGGATCTTCTTCTCCGTGTCGAAGATTACTATACACATTATTTATGTGTGTAGACCAAAACTTTGCACCGTCGTCCCCGTTGTTCCTAGTGCAGGTGTTATTGCACAGTGAGCAGGACACGAAGTGAGACTCCACGGTCACAATCACTGTTATTGGAGTATCCCCACATGACCAAGTTGTACCTGCAGCGGCCCACCTGGCATAGTGATCGATTCAGGGATTTTCAATTAAGCCATGGAAGTGGGTGGCCTGCTGGAAGCTCATCCATTGGTCCAACATAGTTATCTAGTGCAAAATATTTTTGAAGCCACTGTTTTTTTCTTGTCTCGGTCGGGTTGCCGTCTAGGTGGCTTTATCATCTTAAGGAAGCTATTGCACCGCTTTAATCTTCCTCTAGGAGTCTTGGGGCCTTAATAAGTGTGTTTGTCGTCTGTCTCATGTCCCCACTTACAACAGAAGGGGAAGTTCGACTATGGACGGTATAAAGTTGTGTAATAGGAATTTCAATCCCAGGTCAATTATATTACTGCTAATTTATTATTTAAATACTTTTTTACATATTTTTTTCGTTTTTATTACATCTAACACCAGAAGGACCTGAACCGCGAAGAGTACTCGCACCGGTTTTTATAATGCTGCTTGACTTGTTGCTTCGTTCATGTTTGAAAAACAGTGTGCTTACCTACTTTGTTAAGTATAACAAACATGAACAAAATTCGATTTATTTTATATTTTAATTTATACCTTCATGTTTTAGCTTTATCTAGAAGCAGCTGTCTCCATGGGCTTTGACACCTTCGCTTTCTCTGAGGTCAGCATTTTTCCGAAACTGGTGGGAGCTATAGTAAGGAACTCGCAGAATGGCTACACGCAGAGAAGCAAGTCACAGTACCGAAGATTGCTCCAACTGATCGGGATCATCACTGAAGAAGGTAAGGAAAAGCTAAGCCTCTTACAGTCCTATGCTGGGCAAAAAGGAGCTACGGTCTACTGTTACTGAGGTATGAGGGACGGTACCACTAAATGGGTAAAGCAGAGGACAAGATAAGCTTTAATCCTCATATCACCTCTTGTATGCCCACTACTAACTATGAACTAGGGATGTTACGGAGCTTCGACTCCGACTCCGAAAGGTCGGAACTTCCGATTGACTTTACACCTCCGACTTCGGCTTCGGCTCCGATAATTTTGAATCGGAGGTTATAACGAACATCGAAACGCAGCGAGCGACCGCGGCCAGAACGCGTACGTACAAGATTTGACTTGTCTTAACTAACGCTCACTTTTCCCGATCAATTGTTTTGTCATTTGTGTATCAGATGCGTTTTGTCGAGCCTCCATTGAACAATGAAGCCAAAAACTAGTGTTATATGGACTGGAAAAACTAGTGTCTACTTTAGTGAAGTTGTCGTGAATACGGCTAAGTGTAAAATATTTGAGAAAACACTCTAGAAAAGGAGGCCTGGCCTGACCCTAAGTTAACAAATTTGTCTTCTACTCCACCTCCGACTCCGACTCCTATAAATCAGATTTAAAACCTCCGGCTCCGACTCCGGTTCCGGTATAATCACCTCCGTAACATCCCTACTATAAACCTCTCCATAGACCGCCATTCGCTCTATGAGGAATATTTCAATAATCAACACACTTGGAACGGAATGGTGACCGCAGCAAATGATTACGCCTGCAATGAGGAAGCTAAGGGAGCGTTCAAGTATTACGTAACGCAATTTTTGGAGATTTTTGACTCCCCCTCCCCCCATGTAACGCGCCGTAACGCTTTTCTTTACCCACCCCCCTCCCCCTAGTAAAACGTTACGTAACCACCACCAAGTGACCATTTTTACCTGCAAGTCACAATTATGTGGCGTATTCTGTAAAGCAAGCAAGAAATTTTGTGAAGGTAAAAATGTCTACGCGACCGTTCTGAAAGATTAAAACAATGTTACGTAACGCGTAGTTCAAACCCCCCCTCCTGCCCCTGTAACGCATCGTAACGTTTCAGAAGACCCCCCCCCCCCCCCCCCCCGCCTCCCCAAATTCGTTACGTAATAGTTGAACGCTCCCTAAGTAGGTAGTAGAGCTTGCTGTGAAAGAGTTCGTCCGGGGTAGCCTTTTCCGCCAAGCAGCAGTGCTGTATTTCGAATTGAAGGACATGGGTACCGGTGAAACTACAAGCACGTTAGACTTTACAACTTTGTCTCTAAGGTTGGTAACACATTTAGCCAAACTATAAAATGAAAAAAGAAATGCTGCTGTTCATTCTCTTTTCATAATCCCTTAGTTTCGGCCAGTTTAGCAGTGATAGCCTAGTGGTGTGACCGTCGGACTGCCAAGTCATAGGTATCGAGTTCGAACCCAAGGCACGCACCTCTGATTTTTCAGATTCATGTGCGTATTGTACAATTATCACTTGCTTAAAAACGGTGAAGGAAAACATCGTGAGGAAACCGGAATGCCTGAGATATTTGTCGACGGCATGTGAAGCCAAGTCAGAGGCCCATGGGCGGCATAAACTATGAAACCAGGTTAGTCACTAACCACACGAAAAAATAGTTTCGGCCAGCCAAGATATGAGTCAGGAGAGAACGCTTCCAAGCCCTATTTTACCAACAAACTACTTTCTACTTCTCTACTTTTAACCGACTTCCAAAAAAAGGAGGAGGTTCTCAATTCGACTGTATGTATTTTTTTTGTGTTTTTTCCGCGATATCTTTGCTAATTGTGAACCGATTTTAATGATTATTTTTTGTTTGAAAGAATATTCTTTCGAAGTGATCCCATTGAAATTTGGTGAAGTTCTGATGAAGAACTTCAGAGATAGACAATTTGAAGTCATTTTTTTTTTGTTAAAAAGTTAAATTATTAATAGTTTTTTCCTACCACCAGGTAATGAAATTCCAGCCCAAAAGATAGCCGTGAAATTAGTAAATGGCTTTGATTTGGGGAATGCAAGACCCCCTTTGTTCCCAATAAGTGATGAGCAAGCAACCACCATCGCGGAAAACCTCAGAGAAGCAGGAATAACAATCGTTAATTCATCAGATTAATAATCAGCATTTGATATCGATTTTTTCATTCCATATTTTCATTTGCTTCTGATAATAAAGATATTTGATTATCATTGAAATACTTTTTTAATACACTTTTTCTTAGAAACTTTTGGTTATTGGTATTTTTATTAGAAAAAGGTTTTTTATGCATTTGCAGTACAGAAACTAATAAATCTTCTATTTAATTTGATAATTATACTACACTAAATAAGAATTGCTCTGTGTCACTGCCTCGTTGGTCAACCGCGACTGCTCATCGTGAGGTCCTGGGTTCAATTGCCAGGTCGGGCAAATTGTTATAAGGTTTTTCCGTGTGGAATTCCTCAGTAGCAGCCCGGAGTTTGGATTTGTGCCTGATTGATGGCAATAAGCTCGCTCCCTATTACATGGGACTTAAACATGGCGAAATGAGGGTGTTAATATACACGTCTGCCAACCCTTCGGGGAATACAGGCGTGATGTAATGTTATGAGTAAGAATTAGGTTCCTAAATATAGGGTAGCGTAATAAGCCCTTCAATTGTGAAGAAATAACGAACAGACAGACAACCTCACTTCCATAGTTATGTGGAATAACTAGCTAGTGTGGATTATGAGTACGTTCTGCCTAGCCTTTTCCCAACTATGTTGGGGTCAGCTCCCAGTCTTACCAGATGCGGCTGGATACCAGTATTAAACACGGAGCGACTGCCATCAGACCTCCGCAACCCAGTTACTGGGCAATGCCGATATCCTAAAGTTAGACAAGTTGTCAGACTCGGGCTTCTGACTACCCGTAACGACTGTGATAGGTATTCATGTGACACTCGGGACCGACGGTTTAACGTGTTCTCCGAGACACGCAGTGTGGATTATATGAGTATTAATTTAAATTATTAGGAACTAGCTGTGTCCTCACGGCTCCGCCCGTAGCCTATGTTACTCAGTGATAATGTAGCTTTCTAACGGCAACAGAATTTTTGAAATCTGTCCAGTAGTTTTTAAGTTTATTCGTTACATACAAAAATACAAATCTGTCCTCTTTATAATATTAGTATAGATAGATTATTATTTATTTAATATTAACAGTTGTTAACGAAAAAACTCACACTACAATCTCTGACCGATGTCTATACATACCTACATACATACTATAGTATATGGCTCTAACGTGAAGAATCTTTTTTCACGTATATAAAAATTTACAACAATAAAATTAAACTAAAATGAAAAGCAATCTGTTTTAGGAATTTAGAAAAGAGGAGACGGGGCCCTACTTGCATTGCCTAGGGCAGGGGTCAGCAACCTTTTCAGATGGAAGAGCCAAAAGTTGCAATTTACCAAATTTCAGTTTCTAAAGAGTCACAAAAAAACCAGTAGGTAGGTATTATTGTTTTTGCTTATACAGGTGTCATGTAATTGATGGATAACCTGGAAATGGCGTTTAGCAGAACTAACTACAATTAAAATAAGAAAATATACATTTATATATAGGTAGTTACTATATTTATCTCTCAGTCATACTATACAAGGTTAGTCGGAAAGGGGGTACAGTCACGTGTAATAATATGTATATAGATAGCGAATTTAAAAAGTGAATTTCTTTCAAAGAATAGATTGTAATTAAGAAATATTCAAAACTATAGTTCGTTTGTATTTGTAGAAACTATGTGAGTAATATTTTAACATTATTTTGGGTATTTTAGAAGGAAATCGCTTTTTAATTTCGCTATGTGTATACATATTATTACACGTGACTGTACTAAGCCGCGGGCCACCTTAAGTATCACTGACGACTGTTTTAAAACAAGTGTGAAAATTTCAAAATTCGTTAATTTTTATTTGCATAAAAGAAGATTTATATTTTAGTTTTTTCAAAAAAAAAATACCTGATTTAGTTATGAATTCTGAAAATTAATTTTCTAATCCGTGACCCCAAATATGATCTAAATTGTAAAAACAGTTGATCATAGCTATGGACAGATAGATTTTAGCATATTTTTTACGAAATCTTTAAACTATTAATATTTCTCTTAAACTATCTATTTTGAGGAAAAGTTGTAGAACAAAAGTTATTCCTTATTATAGGTACTTTAACACCCTTTCGGCTTAGTACCCCTTTCCGACTAACCTTGTATTATAGTACTCAATTATGGATTGATTGCACGATTTTAAGGGTTTCTATAGTAATATATTATTTTTTGCGTATGGAACTGGAGAGCCGCAACTTTACATCGAAAGAGACGCAGGTTGCCGACCCCTGGCCTAGGGGCCTCTATATGGCATAATCCGGCCTTGGAGAGAAGGTTTGTCATTTACTTGCTAAGACATCGGCCTTCAGAATTGCAATGGATTCTGAGCTTGATCTCGGCGGAAAGAGCCGTCTGTGGGAGAAGGGCTTTTTGTCTGGGCTAAAGCTTTACTTATGCCCGGTTCCTATGGCCAAAAACGACTCGTTTTGCTTACCCATGGTAGTATTTTTATTGTCAAACTGGGCATATAAACAGACTCGTAAGCAAATTTTACCTGTGATAGCTACTTCCATATGGGGGGTTTACTATGCAAAGCTAATGTGGTCTTTGCTTCGTTATTGTTAAAGATACAAGAGTCTCAATTTTAACCAATAACGCTCCGTAAATTATAGGAATATGCCAGTAGTCTACTACAGTTAAATGTAATCAAACGTGATAATGAAATGTGATATAAAATGTTAAGTTACCTTTAATAAACACTGCTGAGTGCTGTGTCACTTTATCAACATAGCCGTTGTATGAGTACAAGTTGTGAAGGTTTTTAGTGTTGGTTAGATCTATATTAAAAACTAGCTGCCCGGACAGACTTCGTTCTGTCAAAAGTTATCGGCCTGTAGTGGGAAAAGAAAAGTGTTGTTTTTACTATTTCCCACGCAATTTTTATGATTTTTCTCTCCAAAAGAACCTTCCTTATGCCTTAAGGAATATATAAAAAAAATGCCGAATTGGTCGAGCCGTTCTCAAGTTTTGTGCTTAGCAACACATTTGGCGATTCATTTTTATTTATATAGGTACCTATACATAGATAGATTAATCCCTTTTTCTTTTGGTCACGCCATAACTTGAGAACGACTGTACCGATTGAGGTCATATTTATACAATATATTTGTTTTGTCGAGATAATGGTTCGTCGCTATGCTAGGATCCGATAGGTGGCGCTGGAGTCAAATTATTTACGCGGGCACAGCCGCGGGAGAACAGCTAGTAATAAATATTATAAATGTAGCAATTTCTTAAATATAGGGTCAACACATAATATTACCACAGTCTACCTATATATTACTTCTTACAGTCGGTCAACGTAGAACATTATCGCAGAGCAATCGTGCGGGAGGAGCGGGGGAAGTGGTCGGAGCTTATGACCCAAGCTGCAGTATGGCAGCTCGGGACATAATTCCAAGGTTTTCGCTGTCTGATTTCAAATACAAGTGAAATAGTTCATAGGAGAGGACGTAGGTACCTACTATAATCACGTTTATTAAATTAAGGTCGTATGAAGTCAGTTCAGCAAAGGAACATGGCCGAATACAGGGTTTAAACGAAATCATGTAATTCCTTCAAACCTCGTGATGTACTGCTGACATAGATTAAGTCTGCACGGGATACTTTTAGATTCAATAAAAAGAAAATTACAATAAAAACTTTTTTACAAAAAATTTAAACCGTCTTCAAAAAATAATAAAATAATTACCATATAAAATTAACAGTTTCAGAAGTCGGTGCAGATCCACGCTGAACCAAATTGAAGGCACCGACTTCTGAAACTGTTAATTTTATATGGTAATTATTTTATTCTTTTTTGAAGTCGGTTTAAATTTTTTGTAAAAAAGTTTTTATTTTTTTTTATTTTAGTCGCTTTAATTAAAACTTGCAGATCTTCATCAAATTTAAATGGGACCAACTTCGAAGTATACCCTATCCATTAAAAAAAGAATCATCAAAATCGGTTCACAATTGGCGAAAATATCGATAAACATACACAAAAAAAAAAATACATACAGACGAACATAGTAACCTCCTCCTTTTTGGAAGTCGGTTAAAAATTAAACATGTGTTCTTAACGTTTAGCATTTTAACGCCCTGAGTTAAATGACCGCGCGGCGAGCGATAGCCGTGCAATTCGCTCGAGGCGCTGAAATGCCTCACGTCAAGATCACCATGTTAACTTTTTGAAAAACAATTTTTATATTGAATCCAAATGTATCCCGTGCAGGGTTAATCTATGTCAGCAGTACATCACGAGGTTTGAAGGAAGTACATCATTTCGTTTACACTCTGTATATGCAAGATTTTCGGACGAGATAATGCCAAAAATAAGATTGATCTTATTGAACTAATCCTATCTTTTAGCAAGTTTAAAAAGGTTTTAGGGTTGCCACCTTTTTTTTTGAACAAATATAATATTTTTCCCAAAAATGATGCAAAAATATAGTACCTACATTTGGGAAATTCAGGAAAAAAAAGTAAACATTAATTTTATATCATTGTGTATTTTTCCATGTTATTGGTCTTCGCTTTGGCCATCAATGACCTTTAAAACAATTACCTATAGGAACCTGAGCAATTTAGGTTAATATTAAAATAAATTAATAATTCATTTTTAACTAAATTAATAGATGTTCTATTTCTTTCTTCTTTCCGTTTTTGCAGTTAAGATAAAAAAGCACGACAGTTGAATTGGGGATAAAAATATAGTATTATTCGTAGTATATTATTTTTCTATAATATAATAGTACGATATATATTATAGTACGGGTGGCAACCCTAGTCATACCGTAAAGGCTCATTTACACGGTGCAAGTTTCTTGAAGTAAGTCTCATGCTATCTCTGTTTTAGTCGAAGAGAAAGACAAAGATAGCATGAGACTTGCTTCAAGAAACCTGCACCGTGTAAATGAGCCTTAAAACAAAACACGTAGGTAGTTTAAACAAAACATTGGGTAGCGTTTATTTGTCTTGTTAATTTATTTGCGCACACGCCGGCGGTGGTGTCTTGAAAGCTGCGCATACGTGTTCCATGAAGTTTGTTTGGTTAGTCTCTACTCCATTGATAAGGATGTAGGGGACGTAACGTAAGCCAACCTTCTTGGTTTCATCTCCGTAATATTTAAGGAGCGCTGAGCCTTTGGTCCCTTTCGCACATTGCTTTATCGCCTCCGAGTCTACGTTCAAAGACTTTCCACACTGAAAATAAATTTAATTATACTTTGATAAAGGTAAGCAGGGTTGCCTTTACCAGTACCACCAGTACTTTATAATAAAGTATTGTACGTTATTTCAGGTAATTGTACTCTATACTTTATGAGAACAATAAAGTACACGAAAATACTTTATTTCGCATGATTTGATTTCTTTGGGATTTTGAAAAGTTTATTTATAAGTATTTTTTTGTTAAACGAAATTTATCGATTGGTGCTAAATCGATGTCGCCACTCGCCAGCGCCACACATCACTACTAATTTGATACAAACTGCAAAAAGCAATAAAAAATATGTTTTTGAACAGAATAATAAAGAAAAATAAATTGTAATTTATTTTGATACTATGTACTTTTTTCTTACCTATAATAATCAATGTACTTTAACTGCAAAAAAAAGGTGGCAACCCTAAAGGTAAGGTCCACTGAGGCAATGCCAGTTATTCTTATCTTGAGTAATTCCCTAAAGGAGGTAGAGCATCAGAGCAATAGAATTGGTTAATTTAATTACAAGAATTTTTAACAAAACATTAGTCTACATTTCATGAATGTAGTAAGTAAGAGACCACTATCCTTGATTAGCAACCAAAATATTACTGGGCAATTTTGTTGTTGTTAAAAAAAACATTGCCCCACACTAGGATTTCTCCTGTATCGTGGGTGCGTTTACAGCTTCGATCAACAATAGCACTAGATTAAGGATTAGGAACAAAAACACATCGCTTCAGTGGCCACGAATGCAAATAAGTTGATTAATTGATTATAAACCTTAACACTCAAACATAAAGTTTGTTATCGTATGCAATATACTTACTACTTCAATTGAAAAGTAACCATATTTTTAAAATAAAAACAAAAATATTATGGCAAAATAAGGTCGAAAAACTATGTTGTAAAATACGACCACAACATTACCTGTGGTCTTATTTTTCTGGCCGTTTTTGATGTGCTTATCGGAAATCGAGTACTATTGTTGATTGAAGGTTTACAGACACAAATCTTCACATGCATAAACATCCAGACCCGGAACAACTATCTGTAGGCCATACAAATATTTGTTCCGTGCGGGAATCGAACCCACGATCCGTAGCGCAGGAACCGATCGCTCAGCCACTGCACCAAACGTGTCGTGGTTTGTTTTTATTACCTCATCAGCAGCTTTGTCGTTTGATCCGTCATTCGTCCGCGAGGGTTCCATCATGCAGGAGTTGAAGAACACTGCTTTGGTCATATTTTTTAGGAAGTCGATGGCACAAGCATGCAACTTGTTACCGTAACACTCATTTGGACCGTGTTGGCATTGGAATGTGTAACTGCCTTTGCCATCAGGAGTTGTCTGACAAACAGTAATATTTTTTAAATAGGTTAGTTCTGAAATTGAACATGTAACCTGAAAATCTATAATTAAATCTGTTCTGCTAAAATTTTTTATACCTACTAATACAAAGCGTTATTATTACTATGTTCCAAAAGTAGGAAGAAAACATTTATATATCTAAACGTTAGACGTTTCTTTATGTTCTCCTTTACTATCAAACGTCTTTAAATCGCCTCTTTACTTCAATTACGTCACAAGTCCAAACGTTCCATATTTGTTTTATTTGGTAACTAGCTGTTGCCCGCGGTTTCACCCGCATCCTAGAGGAACTACTTCATGCACCCGGATAAAAAGTAACCTATGTGTTAATCCAGAATATTGTCTATGTGTGCGCCAAATTTCATCCAAATCTGTACAGCCGTTAATGCGTGAAAGAGTAACAAACATCCATACATCCATCCTCACAAAGTTTCACATTTATAATATTAAGTATATAAGTATAAGTATATAAACAGTGTAAAAAGACCCTTAACGAAGCCCAAAGGCACTTATTCTCCACGTCATTGCGATCGTTTTTTTGTTCTGGACTATGCCTGGGAACCTTCTAGTTACGGAGATATTGGAGGTAAAAGTTCCAACTTCTTCACAACTTTTTTTTTAAAATACTGGTTTTGAAGGTTGCAAATGTACTTGAAATACCTCCATTACCCGTTTACTACTCATTGCATCTATCAGCACAGTGTTTTGAGTGCGTTACAATTAATTAGCTTTACAGTAAAACGAAATTTTACACCCAAAAAAGAAGTCGTTTCCCAGCGACTATTTTTGCGTAGGGTTACTTAGTTTTATGCACTGAATGCATGGTTGACGGCTTGGTGAAGGGTCTTTTTACACCTTGTATGTATGTAGTAAGGATTATAACCGCCGTATTCGATTTTATTTATAAAAAAGAACGTAGTTTCGCTATTATTAGGGTAAAAGACACCACGCTAAAATAATAAATATAAAGTCAAATAAAATAATCACTTTTTAACAAAAATAAAACCGACTTCAAATGGTCTATCTCCGAATTTCTTCATCAGTTCTTCACCAAATTTAAATGGGACTACTTCGAAAGAATACTCTTTCAAACAAAAAAAGAATCATTAAAATCGGTTCACAATTAGCAAAGATATGGCGGAACAAATATACAAAAAAAAAAAGTACAATCGAATTGAGAACCTCCTCCTTTTTGGAAGTCGGTTAATAAATAAGGATCTTTCGGACTTGTCACGTTATTGAAGCAAAGAGGCGAATATTTATGAAAAATATTTTTCCTATTTTTCTTGATTTTTCCTGAACCAAAGGCAACGGTAAAATCCGGTAATCCAATCGATGCGAGAGTATTTTATTATATAATTTAATTAGTTATCATTTTATTCATACCGTTGCACCTCCGTAAGGATAAAGCGTCACGTTCAGGTTTGAGGCTAGTTTCTCCACTACTGGCTTTAATTTTGTGGTATCGAAATCCTTGCAATATGGACAAAGGCACTCGTAATATAATTGTACATTAACTTTTTCTTGTCCCATACGTAGCATCTTAAACAAATTATTATTATTATCGATCTAACAATAGTACATTATGATATAAGTGTGCTACGTTGGTCATTACAGTCGAGACTGTATTGTGCGCGCTAGCCGCAGGCAAGTGCGATAAGTAAGCCGAGAGTGTAATGATCAATACACACGCGTTCCATATGACGTTTCTCAACACACTTGCGAGGAAAATAACAGATTTTAAGTCTTTAATACAAAAGTATTTGAGAAAAATAGCGCGTGGATTTCTTTGTAAACACATTTATATAACTAATCTGTGGTGCCCGTGGCCTAGTTAGCTATGCGCACACAGGTAAAAGACCACAGGGCAAAAAGCCTAATATAAAAAGATAACTGATTATTTTTGAGTTTACAACACAAATGAATTATAAGTGAGGGATAAGGAAAACAGCAGGATGCAATGAATGGTAGAAAATAGGCGAGCGAAAGAAAACATGCGTGCAAAAAAAATATTTCTTAAAAAATATGACAGTACCAAATGCGACAACAATGCCGCGGTGTGGCGCGACGGTCGGCCATCGTCACACATTATATATTACTATACTCTTTGCATTAAACAATATAATTTTATGCATCGCCTACATTAATTAATGTTAATTTGCTGACAAAAATAAATAATTTAATGAAATGAAATGTTTATTTATGATTTTTAATTGAACACAGTTTGTTTATTCTATTTTTATAATATAAAAATTTTACTATTTATAGGCATAAAAACGCTTTGCTAAAATTAAAAAAAAAAGTAAAGTGAATTTCGTAGATTGAATTATCATTAATCTGTGGTACATTTTACCGGACTAGTCCGTAATAGGCTACATTAAGAACCTAAAACCGGTGCAATAAGAGCCACTTTACATGCAAGTGTGTTGAAAACAATTTAATAGCAGTAATAGCCTAGTGGTGTGACCGTCGGACTGCCAAGTCATAGGTCTCGAGTTCAGACCCACCCAACCACCTCAGACTTTTCGGATTCATGTGCGTATTGTGTAATTATCATTTTTGCTTCAAAAACGGTGAAGGAAAACATCGTGAGGAAACCGGCATGCCTGAGAGATATTTCTCGACGGCATGTGAAGCCAAGTCAGAGACCCACGGGCGGCATAAACTCTGACACCAGGTTAGTCACTAACCAGACGAAAAGAAGAGGATTTAAAAAAATGGAAAAATCTTAAATTAGGGATAAAAAACATAAAAAAATAAGTAGGTACCTTATCCTCCATCAAGAGTAAGTCTGCTCTTAAATTCTGCACCTGTATATTCCCGCCATCTAGTACGTTTGGAATAATTTCTGCAAATAAAATAAAACTAAAGATAATAATTAACGCATGTACAAGATTAGTCGGAAAGGGGGTACTGAGCCACGGGCCACCTAAAGTATCACTGATGACTATTTTAAAGCAAGTGTTAAAATTTTGAAATTCGATAAACTTTATTTGCATGCAAAACGATTTTTATTTAAGTTTTTTTTTTAAAACATAGGTACCTGCTTTAGTTATGAATTTAGAAAATTAACTTTCTAATCCGTGACCCCAAATATGACCTAAATTATAAACACAGCTGATCATACCTATGGACAGATAGATTTTAGCATATTTTTTACGAAATCTTTGAAAAGCTATTTCTCTTAAATTATCTAGTTTTGGGGAAAGCTGTAAAACAAAAGTTATCCCTTATTATAGGTAATTTAACACCCTTTCGGCTTAGTACCTTCTTTCCGACTAACATTGTATAATTAAAAATATCTTATAATTAAAACGTTGCATTTTTACGTACCATCATCCTGAATTCTTAGTGTATCAACTGTTAAACCGATGATAGAAAAAATAAGACATTTATACAAAAACATTGTTATTCATGTAAATCACAATGAGTGGTTGCAGTACAAAGTAAGTCCCCTGGAGCAGCCGACTCGACGAACTGTAACGATAACACGACATCGGTACCTATTTATTCATATTACGTTTCTTTACAGTTTAATTGAGAAGTCATTCACACTATAATTGTGCGCGTATTATGTAGGTATTTATTTATTTTACTTTAACATAAAATGGCCATTGGCCAATTACATTTGTTAAAGGCATTATATAGGTCTAACATTATTAATCCGAAATATTTAAGGAGGTGAATCTATAGGTTAAAAACATGCCTTGTAGTAAATAATAATTAATATAATAATAAAAAAAATTACACCTTTGCTAAATTTAATTTTAATAATGTTGGTTTCACTTGGCATGAAACGTTTCCTCAATGAATGAACGCGCGCGGGGGCGGGCTCTAGTGCTTGTCGTCCGAGTTCTGAGTCTCCCTCTCTCTCTCTTACTCTGTTGTCAAGTGGCGGGCGGCACTGGTGCATCGTCGTACCGCCGAAACTCCGGTTCCCGCGCAAAAATATCAAACGCTCTGCGTAGGTCATTAACTCAGATCAGCTGCGTCAGAGTACGTACCATTGATAGATCTTATCAGAAATCCTAATTCTAAAATTGATAATTCGACTGCTTAATTAGTTACCTACTCACTCATTAGCCTACCTAAGTAAGTACATAGTGTCGCCCAAACTCCGGTTCCCGCGTAAAACAACAAACGCTCTGCGTAGGTCATTGACTCAGATCAGCTGATTCGGAGTACGTACCATTGATAGATCTTATCAGAAATCCTAATTCTAAAATTGATAATTCGACTGATTAATTAGTTGCCTACTCACTCATTAGCCTACCTAAGTACATAGTGCAGCCCAAACTCCGGTTCCCGCGCAAAAAAATCAAACACTGCGTAGGTAGGTCATTGACTCAGATCAGCTGATTCGGAGTACGTACCATTGATAGATCTTATCAGAAATCCTATTTTAAAATTGATAATTCGACTGATTAATTAGTTACCTACTCACTCATTAGCCTACCTAAGTAAGTACATAGGTAAGTACTCAACATAATAGCGGCATAGTAGGTACAGTGGCTTGGCGCGACTAGGGCGGTCGCAATTGTCGAGTGAGGCCGCGTGCAAACGACGGTCTTTCTTAAAACCTATTTAATTATTATCTACTGTACCCCTGACTGTATCCCTTAGTACGTACTTATGATTTATCTACTAAACGTCCTACTGTCTGATTCAAATTCTCCATCACACTTTATCAGGCTTTGGACTGACAAATTATTGACACAATAATTTGATTTAGGTACCTACCTACCTGTCGTGTTTATTTGTACCTACCTACTTTGCATAGGTACTTAGTTATAATTTTTTCACGAGCAGGATAAAGAGTTCACGGTAGCTTAGCGGTTAAATCGACTGGTGTTCTGAACCAAGTCGCAGGTTCAAGTCCGGCTCGTGAGAGATTTGTTTTCCCCCAATTTAACTTCGAGAGTTCGCCTCGCTTGGTTTGTCCTAGGTAATGGAAAGAGACAAGTCGCGACGCGACACAATGCACAACTGACTGGCGCGATGTCAATAAGTAGGTAGTGCGTTTTTATTGTAACAATGGTTAAGAAGGTACTGTTTTCAAGCGTTGTTATTAGAACACAATAAAATTATACTTTACCACTTCGTGTACGCATATCGTTGCGTAAAAAACAATCCGCATTATTAATTAGACTACTCGACAACGTAGGCCACGTGTAGTAACATCTACTCTTTGATATTTCATTTGTTTCGCACTGTGTCGAGTCGCGTCGTATCGTTTCGCGTTGCCGCATTTGTCGCTCACTCACGTCGCGGCGTCGGACAATGCGTCAATGGGTTAAAATAATAATAAATAGGTACTTTGCGTTGTCACACATTTTTACGAAGTCGTAAAAAATTATAATTGTTATAGGTTTTTACTGCATTGTAGGTAGGTAGACAGGTTAAATAAGCTTACAAATTATTACAACAATGTTTTTGGCGTGTTTATAAATTTGAATCAGTCTTATTTACAATGATTTAAATGTACATACCTAACAACTATTTTATTTACACTAATTGCTGCACATATCCGCCTTGCTGTTGGACACAGAGGGCGGCACGCTTTATGACATGTTCTTGCACGCGCACTGAAGTGTCTCTGTCACTACTCATCACTGCGAAAGCATTCACAATCCGATTTCTTAGTTCCTCGGCACTAGATATTGTATGGCTATAGTTACCATAAACTAGGTCTTTAGCCCTACCTCACACGTGAAAATCTAATGGCGTTAGATCAGGCGAGCGAGCTGGCCAGGCAACAGGGCCGCCTCGACCTATCCAACGATCTCCGTACTCGTTTGTTAGGTAGTCCCTGACGCGCCTATCATAATGTGCCATCATGTTGGAAGTACATTCGTTGCAGGCAGTCGTACGTCGCCGTGCCGTGCGTCGCGCTCGAAACCTAGAAACACGTGCGCTTGCGTGGGCGCCTGCGGGGGGACTATTGCCGCCGCGTCGCTAGCGTTTGATTTTCGGCTACGATCAATCAAAATAGGTACACAGCGCGCGCGCGCCGCCGCCGCGCCGCCGCTTCAATGGCGTGTAGGTACTACGTAGTAACTGGCGTGGATGGATGTAAAAAGTAATAAAGAGCCAGTAAATTTATCGTTATTCAAGTCATTTAAAATTTATTTATTTATTAACAATTAAATGGATAAATAAGAAATTTGATATTTGATATGAGTTCCTTAGCATTCATAGATGTACGTCTTAAAATATTTCGGATTAATAATGTTAGACCTTATATACAGGGTGTCAACCAAATCATTGTAATTCCTTGAAACCTCGTGATGTACTGCTGACATAGATTAACCCTGCAGGGGATACTTTTGGATTCAATAAACAAAAATACAAGAAATAAACATGTGTTCTTAACGTACGGCATTTTAGCGCCCCGAGTAAAATGAGCGCGCGGCGAGCGATAGCCGTGCAATTCGCTCAAGGCGCTAAAATGCCTCACGTTAAAAACATATGTTTACTTCTTGTAATTTTTTTGTTAATTAAATCCAAATGTATCCCGTGCACGGTTTAATCTATGTCAGCAATACATCACAAGGTTTGAAGGAATTACATGATTTCGTTTACACCCTGTATATTTAACGACATTCACACGTTTATCTCACAATACTCCAAACATACTGATAAGATCGTCTTCCTTTCGTCCGCGAATACATCACAGTCGGGCTTGGCGTCCAGGAGAGCGTTAAGCGAGGACAGAACACCTGGGATGGGCGACTGGACACGGGCGACGCGACGGTGCTCCTCACAGGGACGGCAAACAATGTATGCCTCCTATTACGGTAGTATTTAACCGGCGTAAACAGTTGGAGGAGTTCACCATGAAGTTCGGGACCATCGATTTTTCCACGCAAGAATTTGGTCACTATTCCTTCGCACCTCACGCGAATTATAACCTAAACAGCCTATAATAAAGATCGTAAACGGATCCATGGTCGGGAGCGAGACTGCGTGGGAAGCCATCGCCTCCTTTTGCGAGGGGGTGATGGCGACCAAGGAGGAAGCGGAGAGGGTGTGGGAGCGGTGTGCTCTTCTCCCTTCCCGCACCAGACGCACCGGGCGCCGGAGGGCGCGTACGCGATTACCTCCAGCCACCCTAGTGTGTAGCCTGCGGGCGGCGAGTTAGGGGACCTGCCGCCCGACCAGTAACAGGCCCGAGAAGACGACGCGCTGTTTTCCGTACGCGCTTCTCAAGAGGATGCGGACGTGAGGTCCGCTGAGGGTTGGCGGACCGGGACCTGCCGGGGTTGCGGTGCATAGTTTTGCGAATCCCGCGACCCCGGCCGAACGATCAGGAGAATGAACACCGTTGGTTTTTAACCGGTAAGAATCCGGCAGACCCCTTGCCTTCCCGGGGCGAGGGACATCCATGAGGATTTTCCAACGACAAAAAAAAGGGTACATAAACGGATAGTAGCCAAATATACGTTTGTATACATACCTTAGGTAAACTTTTTTTACCTTCTCTGAGGTCAGCATGTACTTATTTTCGTATGGGTTCCAAACACGTTCACTCGACTCAAGCTTACTGCGAACAAGTGGTTTGAAAATAGACTTGATAGCGCCGACAGACAGACAGAGGACAGAGATTATGAGAAAGAGTATTTTTTGCATGGGTCCTAAAATATTTAATTTATTTACACTCAAAAGTTTAAATATAATGTTGTTCAAAAAAAGATATAAAAAGATTCTAATGAATAAATGTTATTATAATTTAAAAGACTTTATTGATGACTCACTTTAGACTTATGACCTATGCATGATGTATTTTTATTCTTGACATTTTAATTTTATTATTCATTATTTAATATTTTTTAATTTTGATTGATTTTATTATTTTCATTTTCAATGGAGATTACTCATTTGTACACCTTTATAGGTAAAACATGTTGGACTATAATTACTTATTAAAAATCAAAAATACTATGTAACATTGTATTGTCTATCACCCATGTTTAACACAAATAAAATGATTTGATTTGATGTTGCTAAAATCCTTTGCGTTTCGCAGTACAAAACCCAATCGCTTAAATTAATCTTTTGCAACCGATACTATGTGATCATGGAACGTCAGAATATGGTCAAACGTGACGCCTAGATCTTTCATTCCAGTGGTTCTGGTAATGTAAAATTGTAAAAGTACTTTTTTAGGGTTCCGTACCCAAAGGGTAAAACGGGACCCTATTACTAAGCTCCGCTGTCCGTCCGTCCGTCCGTTGGTCACCAGACTGTATCTCATGAACCGTGATAGATAGACAGTTGAAATTTTTACAGATGATGTATTTCTGTTGCCGCAATAACATCAAATACTAAAAAACAGAATAAAATAAATATTTAAGGGGGCTCCCATACAACAAACGTGATATTTTTGCTCGTTTTTGCTCGATATTGATGACGGCAACAGGTAGACGCTTGAAATATTCACAGAATATTTAGTTACATATTCACTTTAAAAATAAATAATTAAATTAAAATAAAACAAATATTTAAAGCTCCTATACAGCAAACGTGATTTTTTTGCCGTTTTTATAGATAATGGTACGGAACCCTTCGTGTGCGAGTCCGACTCGCACTTGGCCGGTTTTTTTTCTATAAAATGAGTGTATCGGATTGTAGATAAAAAATATTTATGTATTTTCCTGTTAGTACTCGATTTAGTAACCCAGTTAGCGTTAAACGTAGCATCTACAATTAATGATACTACGTCATCATGTTTATGATAAACTTTTTTGATGTTGGTAATGAACAACGCCATACCGCCATATCGCCATATTATGATACTAAAACTATTTCTCTTTTTAATATCGTAATCGTTTGGGATTTTATTTTTTATAAATTACTACTGACCCGTTCCGGCTTCGCACCGGTGCAATGTAGATACTAATGTGGGGCATATAAACCTTCCTCTTGAATCACTTTATCTATTGCTGAAAACTGCATTAAAATCCGTTGCGTAGTTTAAAAGATCTAAGCGTACAGACAGCGGGAGCGACTTTGTTTTATACTATGTAAAGACTACGGATATCCTGAAAATCTTTTTTACTAAATAGAATGAAGGGGGAATATTGGCTTTGCCAGCAAAATGTAGTCAAAAGTTTTATAAACTACTAGCTGTGTCCTCGCGGCTCCGCCCGTAGCCTATATTATTCAGTGATAAAGTAGCTTTCTAACGGCAAAAGAATTTTTGAAATCGGTCTAGTAGTTTTTAAGCTTATTCGTTACATACAAAAATACAAATCTTTCCTCTTTATAATATTAGTATAGATAGGTACCAATTAATAATTCGTTCAAACAAGAATTAGAAAATTTAAAGTTCGTGAAAACGTACGCAGAACCTATCTTTAGGCATGTGTCTCAGTTTTTCATATTCAGGGCGAATGAGTTATATCAATAGCGAAAGGTACAACGTGTTATGTACCTTAGGGAAACTTATGAGTTACAGAGTCAAGGGGCTCAGGACCGTCACTTTATTTCTTCGCCATTTTGGGATCGTACCAACATTACCAACTTGAGAAACGTAAGCATCACTTGTGTAAAGGTTACGCTAATAATATTTTATACTATAGATGTCATTTGTCGCACCAACCTACGCACCCTGGTAAGAAAACGCACCCGAGATCAACACAACGAATCATGGATAAACCATGGCGAGTGCAGGCAGGCCAAGGAGGCGCTTCCCGCAATTGACGGCCGCCTAACTAAGTAAGCTCACCGACTGTCAAAGCAACAACTGCGTATAGTCACGGCAGCCATCACTGGCCATGGTTCGTTTAACAAAAACCTCTTTGTCATTAAAGTTACAGACAGCCCACTGTGCAGAGCATGCATGGAGGAGGACGAGACGGCAGCCCACGTGCTACTAAACTGCCCTGAGGTCGCCACATACAGGGCCAAGTACTTCGGAAACCCAGGTAATCTCCGAGAGATCGTCAGCAACATCAATGGTGTGCTGGCCTTTTTCGAGGAGTTAGGGTGGATCGAGTGACTACACCCGTGACGCAAAATACGCGCTCAGACGTGGAGTTGCGGACACCAGCCCGTTATACCATATACCTTATTTTTCGCACCAAAAGTGACAATTCAAAAGCAGGACTATGTCTGGGTTCGCGATTAGATGGCGTAATCCCATAGGTACGACGAACATGACGCCGGCGATAGTTTGAATTGTGTGAACTTCAAATTAAGAACATGCTTGGGTTACGCCCATTAGGTACTGAAGAATACTTGTTTTTCTCAAATGAATAATAAGCAAAATTTGAATATTAGGTATTTTGTCTTAAATATAACGAGTTCGAGATTTTTTGAGTGGACAAAAGAGTGACTTGTATACTGGGGCCATTCAAGTAGGTATTACGTAAGCAGAATTTTTGTAATTTTTGACCCACCCCTCCCCCTTGTCAGCAAAAGTAAGCAAAGCTTTTACCCCCCCTCCTATGCTTACGTAAACATTAGTACATTTTTTTTTTAAACTGATCATGTTTCATGATCTGAACTGAACTGATCATGTTCATCATTATTATTCATGAGCAGCAGTTTTTAAATCTAGAAAAATAAGTAAATAAATAAAAATTGCTGACGTAATCATCATCTAGACACCCCCTTCCCCCATGTCATCAAAAATAAGCTAACCGAAAACCCCCTCACCCCCCTTTCGTGCTTCCGTAATACTTGAATGGCGCCACTGTAAACGATATATTAATTGTTATTAGTTTCACCTATATTGTGTGTGTAACCTCTTATTATCGATATAAAAATAAATATTTAAATCGGATTCTACGAATATTCTTTGTCATAACTAACCGGAATTATTTAGGTAACAATTTCCCTCAGTAATCTGACCTTGCTAACCGTATAGATACTAAAGCAACTGATAATAAAGGTAGGTAGAACTAGGGAAATAAAGTTACCAAAAATAGCCTACAAACTACGTAAATGAACACATGGCTAACCTGGAACTAAAGTGGTCTATGATACAAAATAAACATTTTCAGGTAACAAACGAAAAATCCACTTTAGAAATTAAAAATTTTAAAATATCAAATAAATTCTAAAGTGGCATTTTAATGATAACCTTATTTTGATGACGTAAAGACACATAGACCACTTTTGCCCGCATTTATTTATCGTTTTTATGTTCAAAGATGCTCATAGATGGGTTTAGCCTAAAATGTTACATAGACCACGTTAGTTCCAGGTTAGCCACACAAGTATAAAATAAAGCAAATTCAATTCTTTACCAGAGTTAACGAAAGATTAATGAGAATAAAAACTTTGTAGGAGAAAATAATTAAATTTTCACGTCATCAGACGGGAGGTTCTGTTAGCCTTTGGCCAGACTGCAAACGCGGGCGCGGTGCGGCGAGTTCAAGCAGAAGAACTTCATTTGAGTGTCCATAGTGGGCACGCGGGCGCGGGAAGCGACGTGGGCTACACGGCGCGGGGAGTGCGCGGGTAGCTCACGCCATAGGTCTTTCATACTAGTGGCCGCAGTGAGAGCGCGGGCGGCAAGCGGCAACCCGCGCGGGAGCGGGGGATCTCAAACTCGTTCGAGCTGACCACGCGCGTTGTTGTGATGACGTCTTCAAAATTAAATATTGAAGAATTAATAAGTGCTATTCAAGCACGATCTGCACTGTGGATGTCGAAACATCGTTTTTTAGTAAGAATTTTCCAGTAAAAATAAGTCTTCTTCATCCATATAATATTTTGACAACCACTGGACACGACAACGCTCAGAACGAAGCCACGCTCCACTGCGGACAGGTAAATCGCGCGCGTTCCCGCACCCGCGCCGCTCCCCGCACCGCGCTGCCAGTCTGGCCAAACACAAAATTAATTTTAGTTTAGTTGGTGAACAAGGGAATCGCCACCACTCGCCTATTCCGTGTCGAAAACCGCACAGCAATGAATATACGCTTCAACTTCATACATTATTCCTTCACCAACTTCAAAACTAAACTATTTTCTATTTGCTTTTTTAATAGCGCTAGGTAATGAACTTGGAGCCCTAAAGGAGTCCATGCCATTGATAACTGGCATTCATTTGGGACGTATAAAAGACCCTTTCTTTTTTTTCTCGTTGGAAAACCCTCATGGATGTCCTTCGCCCGGGGAAGGCGAGGAGGTCTGCCGGTCTCTTACCGGCTAAAATCCAACGGTGTCCCTCCTTCTGACCTAAGGCCGGGGTCACGGGATTCGCAAAAGCATGCACCGCAACCCCGGCAGACGTATAAGAGACCCTGAGCTCATACTGACTGATGAGCAGATGAACAGCATCGTGGAGAAGCTCAGAGAAGAAGGATTGATCTTTGATTCATCAAACTAATAAACTGCATTTAAAAACGTTTTTTTTTTCGTCTGCTTGGGAATTTTGTTGTTGGGTTTATAAATTAGAAAAAAAATGTCTTATCGTTACAACATTATGCGATGCTATGACTTTAGTATTATTCAAGACATATAATACTTGTCAAGCAATCCCGTAGAGTTACATAGAAATAATAAAAATAAACTTATATAATTTGTCATCATTATAAACTTAGGGCCTGCGCCCACTGGCAGGACGGCACGGCAAAGTATTTTTTAAACTCAAATAATTTTAAACCTTATTGTAATACACTTTAGGACCCGTATTTACCGTACCGTGGGATGCTTCGGGATTTGCTAAGCAAATAAGATAAGATAACCGTTTATTTCTCACCACAATATAGGTACATTAGAGAGGTATCAATATAGAGTACGTAACAACAATATGAGCGCTAACGGTATTAATATAAGGTTTAAAATTATTTAAGCTTAAAAAATCATTTGTAATGTCGTCCCGCCAGTGGGCGCCGGCCCTTACGATATAATATATTGCACCTACAAGTGCATACATTTACATTTCGAAAATAAAACCCTGTTAAGCAGATACAAGGTGCATTTTTATTTGTTGTTTACTTTAGGTACTATAAGGCAAGCTAGGTACTACTATTGCTATTATTGGATTTATTTATTTATTTATTTACATTCTTACATCTACCATTACAGTCTCCCAATTCGGTAGTGCAGTAACTTAATAATAATCAATTTATTAAATACATTATTTACAACACATTTATTGCTGTGCGTGGCCCCGCCGGCCGACTTCTATCAATCCAAATATAATTTACTCAAAAGAGGGAGGTACTCACAGACTTTGATACCGGTGACCATCTGGGATATCACGTATTTGCTTAGCATACCGTGGGAAGCATCGTCGTACCGCGGCATGCCGAAGCATCCCACGGTACGGTAAATACGAGTCCTAAAAGGTATTAAAATTATAAACACAACATCACGCCTGTATTCCCCGAAGGGTTGGGCAAAGGTGTATAGTAACACCCTTATTTCGCAGTTATGTATAAGTCCCATGTAATAGGGGGCGAGCCTATTGCCATCAACCGGGTAGAAATCCAAACTACAGGCTGCTACTGAGGAATTCCACACGGAAAAACCCAATAACACTGCCAGACTTGGGGATCGAACCCAGGACCTCACGATCAGCAAGCCGCGCTTGCCACCACTAGACCAACGAGGCAGGTATTAACCTTTTGAACGCCAGAGCATAAATGCATCGTTGTACCCCCCACGCCAAGGTAACTGTAATCCCATCGTTTTTGTCACATATTTGTGACGTTGGCGTACAGGGTAAATTTTCGTTTGTCACATATGTGTGACAATGGCGTCCAAAAGGAAATCCTTTGCGATGCCGTACCGTTACCGCCGGTTAGTGAATTTAAAATAATTTTAATGTAGTATGGCTATTAAACATTAAATGCAAAACCAATTTTCTCAAATTTATTATCTGCCTAAATTTTAAAATAAAATTAAACTTCAGAAATAAACTCATTATTTTATTATAAACTTACAATATTTAATATACAAATGCGTTATTTACGAGACTCAACCCTGTTTGGTTGATACAAGGCACATCTTCCTTTGTCGTTTACTTGCTAAGGCCTAGAGTCCTCAGTTTGGACTGGATCCTCTGCCTGGCCTCGAGAGAGAGAGGTTTCTGGGGGAGGGAGGGAGGACCGACCTTGATGCCGGTGACTATTTCCATACCAGCCTTCATTATTGGCACCCAGGGACCTGCAAATTATTTTTATTGTAAATCACACTTAAATTAAATGTATCATAAAAAAGTTGAATCACGATTTTACAAAAGGTGCTGTTTAATCCAAATGTAACTTACACCCATATTCTAAGACGTTCCTCCAAAACTTACTCGACTCAACTCCACCTCGACTCACTACCATCGGTAGTTATAGTTGATATAAACGTCCTCGACCCGAGATTTTTCCGTTCTGAGTCGAGTAAGTTTTGGAGAAACGTCTTAGAATATGGCTGTTAGCTTCATAACTTGAGTTTTACCTAGAACTACCTAAGGCGAAACACACACTGTCCCGCGCTACGCTGCGGGGTGCGTGTCGACGGAGCCACAACACTGCGCGTGACTGCGTTTTCTGTTTGTTGCACTACGCGTGTTTTCTATACAAACACAGATACTCGCAAACAACCTAAGAACACGCACTCCCGCGCTACGCTGCGTGATGCGGTGCAGTGTGCGAGTCGCCTTAATGCCAGCTTTGGCTATCTAACAGCGGCGCTTAAAAGTAATCATTATCTTTACATAGTATAAAACAAAGTCGCTCCCGCTGTCTGTACGCATAGATCTTTTAAACAACGCAACGGATTTTAATGCTGTCTGCAGAGTGATTCAAGAGGAACGTTTATATGCCCCACATTAGTATCTACTTTGCACCCGTGCGAAGCCGGGGCGGGTCGCTAGTTTTAAATAAATTGGATTATTTATTCGACTTCAAAAATAATTATGACAAATAAACCACAACCCATAACATTTTAGTCAACCATAGTAAGAAAAAATGACGCTTGGGGTTCGTGCATTAAGAGAGTACCGACAAGCAATTTAAATCAATGAATATAGCAAAAAATAAACTAGCCGAATCATACCGAAGAGAGCCGACGAGTTACGAAGTTCTGCCATTGCGAGCATCGCCACGCAACAGCCGCTCTCACATCATCATCATCCTCCTGCCCTTATCCCAACTTATTCGAGGTCGGCGCAGTATGTCTTCTTCTTCCATACATCTCTATTAGCCGTCATCTCAGTAGTCACCCCCTTTCTAGCCATATCATCTTTCACACTATCCATCCATCGCTTCTTTGGTCTTCCTCTACTCTTATAACCATCCACATTCATACTCACTACTTTCCTCACGACATGTTCCTCGTTCCTCCGCATCACATGCCCATACCATGACAACCGGTTTCCACACAACATATCAATCACCGGCGCCACTTTCAGGCTTCCTCTTACATACTCATTTCTAATTCTATCCATTCGCGTAATACTACACATCCCTCTTAGTATTCTCATCAGCAGCATTCAACAGCCGCTCTCACATGTACCGCCGCATTGGATGTTTAACATTAAAAACAACGGCGGTATACTATACCTTCGCAAGTATGAGCTTCAACAGCCACGCTGAGTTTCTCCTGCAGAGCCCTGGCCTTGGCTACGTCGTTCTTCTCAACGGCATCCAGGATTTCCTGGGCGAGTCTGGGGAACAGGTTGAAGGTTGTGCCGATGCTTGATTTGATGCCAAGAAGAGCTGCTGGCGCGAGGAGCTAGAATAAAAATAATTTTCGTTTTAAGAACCCAAAAAACCTGCACACGCAAGGAAACCTACCTGCACACGACCCGAGAGGGCTCCAAAAAATTCTCGATGGTGAGTTTAGTCCGCCAACCCACACCTGGGCCAGTAAGGTGGACTAAAGCCTAAAAACCCTTCCCATGCTGATAAAAGGCCCGTGCCAAGCAGTGAGGTAGTTGTGGCAGCATCTACAGCGCCACGTGTGAACTACGCAGCACGACGAATGTCTAGCAGACTACAGCGGCAATAATAACAACTCAAAAATGACGTCACAAATCCTGCATCGCGATATCAACATTTGACACGCAGATAGTATATATTATTATAATCTTCCCAACATCAACCGCTGGCTGGAGACCCTTCAGGTGTCGCCAATAACTGCCCGGTTACGTAGAAACGGTTCACAAGACCATCTACAAGCAGTCGAATAGAAAAAATAAAATAAAAAAATCAACCGTTGGGGGGTAGCCCGCCAGGCATAAGACCCGCCTGGTAGGAGGATCCTCTCTTTTCGTTGGAGGAGCACCATACCTCCTTCCTTCGCATAGTAATGGGCTAATTATGCTTAGACACATGAGATATCACCCGCTTCTAATTTGGCTTCAAGCCATTCTCAATACACCTCCTTGGAGAAAAACTAAGATGATTATGATTATGGCCAAAATACTCACAGTATCAGCTCCAAGGAACATCTCCTGGCCATCCTTGAGGGTCCTAAGTACTTGAGCACCTTCGCTCAGGTCGTTGGACGTGAACTTGATGCCTTTGAAGTTAGGGATGCTGGCCGTCGCCTTCGTCACAAATGCGGGCATGTTGACTGCCGTGAAAAGAAACCGATTATTCCATTGCAGTGGTCATTAGTAAGCAGTGTGGCGGTTGAACGCTTGCCTACCATGCAGGAGGGTCTGAGTTCAATCCCAGCCAGTACCTCTGACTTTTCGAATTCATGTGCGGATCACAATTTGATTATCACTTGCATTAACGGTGAAAGAAAAACATCGCGAGGAAACCTGCACACTTGAGAGGGCTCCATAAAGTTCTCGACGATGTGTGGAGTCTGCCAACCCGCACCAGGCCAGCGTGGTGGACTAAGGCTACAGCCCTTCTCATTTTGAGAAGAATTCTATGCCCAGTAGTAGGACAGAAATGGGCCGTTTATGTTATAGATTAAATTCAAATATATTGAATAAGCTGTTCCCGAGATAATCCAATATTGTATGACCTACTTAACGCCTTTAACTTTATAAAATACCAAACAATACAACTCCAAATTCACCAAAAATCAACACCTCCAACATTCCCAACTATAACCATACATGACCAAGAATGCCCCACAAAGGGTCCAGCAGTGGGACAGTAAGGGGCTAGTTATGTTTAATGGTCATTAGTATTAATAAAAAGCTTTCAATTGAAAGCTCCTTGTGTAGTTTCATTTTGAATTTGATTGAGATTATTCAATTTCATTCATTTCATTTTCATTCAATCAGATTTGATTGATTAGGACCCTTATTAATAAACAACTCTTAACAGAACGGCCTGATAGCTGGCTCCTAACAGGCGCTGCCATAGAGTAGTATGTCACTGACAACTTATTTTTTTAATCTACGTCTCAAGTCGTGTTAGAACAAGACGTAGGAGACAGAGCTGTCAGGTGAGCGTCGTTTACTAATCCAGACCTAAGAAAAGGTTATATTATCAAATGTATGAAAATTGACAGAATAGATGTTGTCAGGTCCACAAAATCATAGACATTAAATCTAATCATCCGTATTCATATATAAAAATACTCACCCTCAACCCTGCTCATGCTAGGAATATGGTAATACAACACGGGCAGTTTAGGAGCGGCCTTCGCGACCTGGGACACGTAGAACACCAGGTCTTCAACGGTCGCCGGCTTGAAGTAAAGCTCGGGCAGGGTCAACAGGGAGTCGGCGCCGGCCTGCTGGCAGTATCGAGCCTGGTGGTGGAAAATTGGACTGATGAAGAAGTGCTTATTAATCACGCTAATATTATAAATGTGACGTGCGGTTTCTAAAAGGAATTTATAAGGCGGATGTCAATGGAAACGCCGGTAGATGACGTCCTAGGAGGACAGACATCGATGTTATTGGTGATGTTCTACACAAAGGACAGGTGCGTAGTACCCTCAACCGGCGTGCGTGTATGACAAGATGTATGAATGTGGATGAGGCGAAAGGAGTATGTGGCCTGAAATAAACTTTTTTTTTTATAATTTCTGCCTACCCCCATGGGAAAAAGGCGTGAGTTTATGTTATGTTATGATTTCTAAAAGACCGTTAAGTAAGTAAAGTTAATTTTGAATAATGAGTAAAAACGTGGAAAATATTGTCCTTAGAAATTCTGAAGACTTACAGGTGTTTTTGTTATACCAAATTATTGGGCTACTTTTAGGCTTATTTGGTATAATTCTTAATAAGTTACGAGAGTAATGTTGTTTTTAAAATTTCGGTTTTTATACGAGTTAACCTAACCATATTTCAGGACTGTACATTCCCAAAAACGATGTAGTTAGCCGGATAAGTAGTCCCTGGATCTCGTCACTGGCAAGAGATAGAAAGGTATGAACCAGACTGATAGATAGAGAAAAATTTGCGCTTTCACGTAGTATATAAAACTCAATTTTGACAAAATGTCACTTAACGGCCTTTTAGAAAACGGACGGCAGAAATGAGAAAGTTTGTGTAGATGTTTGGAAGTTTGTTACTCAATTACGCAGCGACTGAACGGATCTGAATGGAAATTGGCGTTGCAGCGAAAAGTTGTCGTGGGCAATCGCCCTTTTTTTTAATTGTGGTAACATCCTCATGGATGTCTCTCGCCCGGACAAGGCGGGTCTGCCGGACTCTTACCGGCTAAAAACCCACGGTGTCCCTCCTTATAACCTATGGCCGGGGTCAGTGTTGCCATATATATATACAGATTTTTCCGTATTTATACAGATTTTCAATGCGGGATACAGATTAGCACTGGATACAGATTTTTATACAGATTTTTTTCATTCTATCGAATCAAATGATAACAAAATAAATGAAACAGTAAAATGCGAAGACAGAGTACACTACTGTCAGAGGTAAAATGCCATGTTGTCTGGTTCTATTCTTTATGGTAAACTGTTTTTTGACAAACCACCTTCGTTTCATAGTATGACATTACAAGCTTCACTTATTTCTCAAACTAGGAATACCCCAACCAAATATTTTTGTGTGTTCTCCGAGATACTGCGTTATCGTGATGCATTTGACGTAAATAATGTAATATCGTACAAACTTTTAATGGTAATTGATATTGATTGTGTTAATAAGTACATAAGTACTTAAATAATTAATAATTTTATTAATTTGTGTCTTTTATTTCTTTAGGTAATGCACGATAATCAAACCTCTTCCCTTGTTTTCAAAAGAAGCAGAACAAAGTAACTTGACTGCATAAGGTAGAGTAGGTATATTATTCTGTTTTGGTTCTTTTGACCATACATATTTCAAGTTAAAATAGCATACAGATTTAATACAGATTTTAGCAGCTTCTAGTACAGATGAAAGGTTCAATGCATCTGGCAACACTGGCCGGGGTCACGGGATTCGCTATTGCATGCACCGCAACCCCGGCAGGTCTTGGTCCACCAGCTGCTGGTGGACCTCTGCTTTGGTGGGGCCATTTTCCCCATGCCCCACATCCTTCTGCGAGGCGCGCGGTACACTGCGCGCCATCCTCCCGGGCCTGTTACTAGTGGGGCGACGGGTCCCCTAACCCGCCGCCCGCAGGCCACTCGCTACGGTGGCCGGAGATCGGCGCGCGGTGGGCTATCGCCCTTAGTTAACGGACGACAGCCTAGTACAACCGCCTGCCATTCATTCAAGGATATCTTTTGGTAATGATGAGAATATGACGTAACATGTACCTATCGTGTTCTTTCAGTAGTATCTAATCAGCTGACATGACATGGAAGAACCCACTTCATGTCATTGTTTTGCCATTACGATAATATTTGGACAAGCTACTTATATAATATTTTATAGAATTGTTTATCTCGAGTACCCAGATACCTAGATAAATTTTATTTACAAAAACAACATTTTACGATAATATTTAATCGCTTGACATTACATAAGTAGATAATTATGTCATATATGAACTCTGGATGCAAGATAATTAATTTTACATACTGTTAACTACAATAAAGATGCAAATATTATAAAATGAACAAATCTATAGGTACCTAAAATCGTTAAATTCATTAGCAAGAAAAATTACACAAGTTATTGAAGAAATTGATGAGTACCTGTTTACACTGAAAGTAAGTCTTGTTAAAACCTTTGTGGGCAGCTTGCGGCAAGTCAGGCAAGTGGAAGTCGGTTGCAGAAGTCAACTTGTGAAATATATCTTGCTAGTGGATTTAGCGCTAAAGAATGAGTATGAAACGGTTCGAAGACGCAGTGGCTGAGTGCTTAGCTACTGCACTACAGATCGCATGTTGCATTTCTAGACAGAACACTTATTTGCATGGCCTACAGATAGTTGCACCAGGTCTGGGTATCAAAATACAGGAGAAATACCCAATAGGTGGGACACCATTTTTTACAAAAACAAAAAAAACATCTAAGGTATTCGACTCACCAGATCAGTAACATCGGCGAGAGGAGCTCCCCCAACCTGCACCTGAATGTGTAGGCCAGTAGTCTTTGCGGTGGCGACCCACGCGTCGATCACCTTCTTCCTGTCCGAAACCGACAATGACATGTGCTCGCCTGTCGTACCCCCGACTGCGGAAATAGGATTTACTTGTGAGAGTGTCATTTAAGGACGTCCAGGATTGTCAGCTTCGCCAGTAAAAGAATAGAAAAACCACCACCAAAAACCATGGTCCATGATTGTATGGAGTTTCTGGGGTGTGCTGAGTTTGGCGTTCAAGAGTTTAGAGTTTGGCGTAAAGTCCTAAAGCTTAAATGAGATTACGGATAACTTCTTCTTCTTCCTGCCCTTATCCCACACTAGGTGGGGTCGGCACAACATGTAATTCATAAATCCATGTTGTTAGAGGTTTTGGCTTATTGTTTTATGACCGGCCGCCTGCCTGACATCAACCCTCCTTGGGAATATTCGTTGCGCCGTCGCGCGGGTGACCCAATGTGCTTGCTGATTTTATGCACTGGGTCCCAAAATGATATGCTTGTCAATCTTATTGCCCACAACTAAGCAGACTATGTTCTTCTTGGTGGAGTATACTTGAAGTTCCTCAACAATCCTCAGAGATTATGGATAACATTTTACGAATTTTTGCTTACACACGTTGCGGCCTCAGTAGCTCGGGGGCCCCGTTTCATTGATATGGCTAATAAGGCGGTAGCCACGCCCCTGGGAGTCCGTTAAACCATAGCTACAGGAATGTACGTTCTTCAATTTCTTTATAAAAAAAATGGTGTTTCCTTCTACTAAATATGTAACTTAGCATTAACATATCAGCCTTTTAATATCTACTTCGAGTGGCGGTCCGAGGGGGGTCGTAGGGGTCATGACCCCCCCCCCCCCCCCAAAATCGTACACGTCAAATTGACAAACCTCCTAAAAATAGTTATATTTAAAAAAAATGTTCGTGCAATAAATTCTAATATGCTCAATTATTTTACAGTCAATATGACCCCCCCCCCCCCCCCCCAAGTCTTTGGCTGCAATCGCGTCTGACTTCTGATCATCTTCCACCATTCACATGAGCACAATGCATAAACGTCTTTGGTTGTTTTTTTCTTATTATAACTGATTATTGTCTTACCCAGGACAGATTTGATTCCAGAATCAGCCAGGAATTTTGCGTATGCGGGGATAGCTCCATAGTTGATGGTCAGGTCATCATTGAGGGGAGTGAAGACTGGGGGCATCAAGCCACGGGCAGTAAAGGACACCTGTTTATAACATAGATATTACGAATAAGTAAAAAAAAAAAAAGAAAACATAATACCTACATAATAATTTTCGAATGTTGGAATCAAATGAAAAGGACTTTGCAATTATTAAGAACAATTATTAAAAACTAAAAATTATTTTCTGTTATAGTATAATGTAGGTAGAATAAAGTTATATTTTATTTTGTAAATTCCTTAGTAGCAGCCCGGAGTTTGGATTTGTGCCCGGTTGATGGCAATAGGCTCGCCTACTATTTCATAGGACTTAAACAACGGCAAAATGAGGGTGTTACTATACACTTCTGCTTAACCCTTCGGGGAACACAGGCGTGATGTTATGTTATGAATATTTAAACTGTAAAACATACATCACAGATTAATGATATAGGTATGTACCTACATGCTAAAAGTCTGATCTAGATTACAAAATAACTTTTCCTATAAAATATCTATCTAGAAAAAGAGTTTTTGAATTCAAATTAAAGTTTTAAATGATAAATGATTTTTATTTCTGTAAATAAATCTGTTACAGACACTTTTACAAGTCAATGTAATGTTTTTTTTAAGACTAGATGGCGCCGGCATTTCCTATCTGACTAGCTCTGAGAAGAAAACCCGAAACAAACTCAGAGGTCAAAGTCTCTTTTAAAGTCCAGACATTGTAGTATACAAAACTATGCGAGTAAAACGATGTAGGGCAACGTCTGGAATGGCCTTTTGAGGAAAGTGCCATAGCAGGTTTGAGTTGACCTGTCCTAACTGACGGCACATCTACATCAACCTACTCAAACCTATTTTAGGAAGCTCAACAACCCGACCGCTGCAAGACGCTAGGTATCAATCAGATGGACAATTGTGTGGGTCACAAAAAAAAATACTCAAGAACCGCCAAACGTTTACAAAATTCGTGTATAGCTACCCTACATGGTACTCACATTCACAATTTATTAAAAAAAAGTAAAATAAAAAATAAAGCGATGATAAAATAATAATAATCATTGAAAAATAAATATTTTAATACAACAAGATAAAACCAATATACTAACAATTATTTCAAACAGCAGTAATAGTAAAAAAACAATATAAATAAATATTCAAAGTCAGTTCACAAGCAAAGATAAATTTTAGACTACTAAGTAAAAACTTAACTCACCATTTTCTATGGATTTTTATTATTTTCAACCAATACGATCAACACTCACGACGACAGAGAAGCAATTAACTTAAAATACTCTATCTTGTGTTATCGGTTCTAGTGTTGCCTTACTATCGATTGCCTATCGATAGGTTGTCAATACTATCGTGACCTCGAAAAATAGTCAGAATATCGATAGCCCTATCGATACTATTGAAATTTTACAATACTATCGATAGTATCTATCCAAGAAATTGAACAATACTATTGATAAAGTGCAATACCATCGGTAGTATCGATACTATTGGGTATAGATACTATCGATAGTATCGATACTATCACTATTATGGCGTATTTTACTGCAATCACTGTCGATACTATCGATACTATCGGTACTATCGATAGTTTTACTACATCGATATTTACCCAAAGTTCAATAGTATTGCACCGGAATTTTAGTCAACATTATTAGTTCATTAGTATATTGAAAACAATATTAAGGCGCATGCTCCGATGCAGAGCGTGAAATTCAAATTTTCTTACGTTTTTTAAAAAATTGCAACGTTGTTTAAACTTGTATTTTGATAAAAAAAATATTCGCGATTGTATTAATGATATACTTTGTTAGTAATAACCATAATTTTCATTAATATAGCTTTAAAAGTAATAGTTACCCTAAATAGTAATATTTTCGAACATAATCATACATTGGGGTAATATCACTCAGAACATAAATTTTGACATGGATTATGATTATTATTAAGTAAATATATCAACAATATAGTCGGCAATTATTACTTTATGAACTTACAACTTAAAACAGCGTTGTAATATGCAAAAAACGTAAAAAATGCCGCCCTTCATCTTAAATGTAATAATTGTATTATAAGTAAAAATATACAATGTTGTAAGGATTATTAACCATTTAAAAAAACAGTCACTGACAGGAATATTATTATTAATTAGTAAATTCGATGATTAACTTCACTTTTTCTGCATAAGTCGCTAATAAAGGTTTGAATCCAACACGATACTATTGAATTTTGGTAAAACATCGATGTAGTAAAACTATCGAAAGTATCGATACTATCGATAGTTTCGACAGTGATTGCAGTAAAATACACCATAACAGTGATAGTATCGATACTATCGATAGTATCAATACCCAATAGTATCGATACTATCGATAGTATTGCACTTTATCAATAGTATTGCTGAATTTCTTGGATAGATACTATCGATAGTATTGTAAAATTTCAATAGTATCGATAGGGATATCGATATTGTGACTATTTTTCGAGGTCAACTATCGATACATCAACTATCGATAGTTAGGCAACCCTAATCGGTTCTACTTGTATATGTACTTCTTATCAACATAACAGCTATTGTTTACAACTTTCTCGTTATCACAAGATGAAGAACTTCAGAGGAAAAAAATGTGCACCGATCGAGGCGCCATCTAGTTGCCGCCCTCTTATTCAGGGGCGGGACGAAGCGCGCGCGGTTCGCTTTTAAGCGGGAATTACGAAGTGTTTATTTTTGTTTAGAAGTGTCTAATTGTCTATAGGGCCATTCAAGTATTACGTAAGCAGAGTTTTAGTAATTTTTGACCCACCCCTCCCCCTTGTCAGCAAAAGCAAGCAAAGCTTTTACCACCCCCCCCCCCCCCCCCCTATGCTTACGTAAACTTTGTTTTTTTTAATGTGGTCTTTTTTCTTTACTATTATTCATGAGCAGCAGTTTTTAAATAAGTAAATAAATAAAAATTGCTGACGTAATCATCATCTAAACACCCACGTCCCCCATGTCATCAAAAATAAGCTAAGCAAAGACCCCCTCACCCCCCTTTCGTGCTTACGTAATACTTGAATGGCCCCGTATTTAGGATGTATTTACAAAACTGACTGGACCTTTTTTTATATGCGAGAATGCTTGGCAAAGTAACAGTTGTCACACTCTGACGAGCTGGATTTGCAGAGTTAACAATATTGTTTGTTATATCCTCTAAAGCAGGCTTCAAGGGCTCAGCTATTGGTACAATTTTATTATGCTTCATACATAAATTAAATTAAATTCAGACGAGATTTCACACATATAATTAATTATTATCTAATATTAGTAGATAAGATAGATAGTCCCGTTCTACGAGAGTCAATACATTTTTATGTTCCTGACCAGTATATGCGTGGCGTTGTAAGACGACAACATAGACTCCTCTGCTACCCGCCTACATGGCGTGCTCCCCTAACCAACAACACTGCCACTGCTAGAGCAATTAGCTCAATAAATGATTTTCTAAAATATATTCCTGAGGCTGATTTATTTTTTGACTCTCAATGGACTACCTATCACTAAACATGTGTATATTTATTTAAATATGAAGAAATAATTGTTTTTTCTTTTTTCTAATTTTCTGTATAAGGTTGTTTTTTGTTTACAAATTTTATTTTATTTTATTCCGTTTCTTTTTTGTATTTTTTAGTCTAAGAAGTTTTAATTAAAACTTTTATGTAATTTTGTAGAATTAGCATAGATATAAGCGATTTGGTGTAAACTGTTAGCTTATATTTGATAAATAAATGAATTTGAATAAATTATGACTCTCCAAAAAGAAAAAGGCATTCTCTAAAACTGCTGCCTGACTTGTCATAAATATCCGAATTGTAGGAGCAGAAACAGCTAGTTGTTTAAAACAACAGCTAGTTGTGGTCAAAGCTTAACATAAAAAAACATGATATATTTTACATAACATCATGCCTTTTATTCCCCAAAGGGTTTGGTAGAGGTGTTTTAGTACACCCTCTTTTCGCCAGTTATGTTTAAGCCTATTACCATTAACCGGACACAAATCCATGCTGCTACTGAGAAATTACTAATGGAAAAACCCAACATCACTTTGGCCAACCTGGGAATCAAACCCATGCTCAGCAGTTGCGCTTGCGACCACTAGACCAACAAGACAGGCAGGTATATTTTGAATACCAGATAATACGTAAAACGAAAGCAGATAGCAGGACCACTGTAAGACTTCATCACAACCAATCAGAATGAGTTAAGTTATCATTAGCAGTAATGATAAACACATTTTAAACAAATAAATTGCTTAGGGCTTGTGGTGGTGCCGCCGTTAGTACCCATGTTGCAGGGACTAAATAAAACCAAAATTAAAATATCTTTAAAATACGGTATGACAAAATGTACAGTGAAAAAATGTGAAATAGTATATTCAGGTTTTGGTACCTAAACCTTTATAAATAAGGGCTTTTATTGATGAACCGTTACTCCAGCCTCTCCTTCGCTATGAAGGGCCAGATGGCTTTAGTATGATTCATTCATCATTCAATGTTTTTTGGTACCAAAATCGTAAAAAGGTTAAATAAAGGTATGCCCAACCTTTATAAGAAAACGGTATCCTTATATTTTAAAGGTATTGTAAACTCGTACCATAACTGCTTTCAGTCCGTGCCCAGTTGTACGTCCTATTACTTCAATACAACCATCTCCAGGATTGTAAATTACTGCAGCTTTTTTGTGGCAAAATCAATGAAAGACATTTTAAAATGTTTGCAACATAGCATACTGTGTTCAGCATATTATTATTACTTTAATACCAAATTAGCTGAGCACTGTTTATTAAGGAAACAATATTGTGCCCATGATTCACAACTGTAAAAGAAAAAATAGAACTGTTATTTGGAATGACTACTTAAGAATATCGGTTTGGGAGGTAAATATAGTAAAGTTTATGTTTTCATACTGAAGCATATTCCTTTTTTCAGGTTGAGGAAATCGAAATAACTTCACGGCTGGGTCAGCAGCAGGCGAGCGCCCGCATTTCAAGCATTTTCTGTGATTTTCTTTCATTGTTGCACTGCACTCTAATGAGTCAATACCTCGAGGTATTTGCCGCAGTGAATAGCACTACCAAGAGTCTCTTTTTCTAGTGGAGTCTCTGTCTATCTCACTGAAAATATAGTAGTTATAAAATACTGAAAACACCATAAAAATATTCAAAACAGCAAAACAAAACAGATAAGCAGCAAACAGCCGGTTTTGTTTACATCGTTGACATTGACATTGTGCTTTTGTGTTGCCACTTTCTGCTACGGAACATACTATACGATGAAATAAATTAAAATTGTATTTATTTACCTTTTAAAACGTCACGTTTTATTATATTTTTGTCGAACATGATAATAAAAACTATTCTTTTGCTGCCAAATGAACGCATTCCCTTTTACGGCCCCATAACAGTTTCGTTATCAGAAGTAGTGTTATAAAGTAGGTATCTATATGAATACCCGTAAATCATTGTTTTGATGATCCATAGCCGACTTTTTTGCTACAATACAATTACAAACTTAGAGGGATACGCTCAATGGCCAAATAATAGTTCTTTGGTTATTGAATACGCTACAATGCAAACGGTATTGAACTATCTTGCTGTCTTATTAAAAAGCTCTACTATATAGTGAAGAAGTGGAACGCAAAAATGTATGTGTTAATTTTTTTATTACTTTTATACGTATGTACAAAGGCTTAATTCGTAAAAGTAATACAAATTATTAGTTGAAATTGATCTACTTATTAATATGCAAATCTATTCATGTTATATTCATACTAAAATACATACATTAAAGTTAATTATGAGAATCTTTTTAAAAGTGACCAGACTAATAAAATAATCAGCCAGCAACTGCATTGATAAATGAATAGATAGGTATATAATTTGTACTAACTTATCTCGCAAATAATTAATAATAATGTGTTCGCGATGGTTCAGTGACAATTATTTAAATTAAAAATAAACAAATGACAGTTTTTAAAATGGCGATTAATTTAAAAATAATGACGCTAGAAAACAATTTTGACAATTTACATTTTATCCAATCCATAAATAGTTTGTGATTTTTTTAACACACCGCATAGAAAGAGATGGATTGATTTATTTATGTGAAAAAAAAGAGATAGCGCTTTCCATGAATGAAAAGGTAATCAATCAATCACAACACCAATTTTTCCATATTATTGTGAAGTCTGTTATTTTTCTTCAAAATTAAGAAATTAATGAAAATGAATACCATAACTAGTGAGTTGAGTATGCACGATTTGAACGTTAAGTTTTTTGAGATAATGCAAAATGAAAACAATGCAGAAGCTGCTGCTAATTATATATACGAAAGTGTATGTGATGATGTGACCCTAGGATTTGCTTTCGAATTCCACCACGGCATGAAGACTGGTCTGACAGACTTGATAGAAGGTGAGAAAGAAGAGGAAGAGCCTTACAAGATCGTGAGCACGCCAGAATGCGACGTTTTCGGCTTCTCTATGATGAAAAAGACACCTGATTCAAATTGTTCCTGTCCAAATTGCGAGAGACCAGTTTCTGCCACAAGATTCGCTCCTCACCTAGAAAAATGCATGGGTAAGTACCACAGAAAAGTACCTATCATTTACCTTGTTCTTGAAGCTTCCTGAAGGCATTTTATTGTTCTATATAACTTTGCTTGTAATTTTCAATTGTGTATGTGTAACTATTACTAAATGGTTCAGCTATAACTGACGAACTAGCAACTCCCTTTACATATAAAGTCTCTCAAGAAATAACCATTTTAATATCAGTCCTAACATAACCATAGAAATTATAAAAAAGAAAAAACTTGTAAAAAAGTAATGAGTAATATTCAAGCCAACATCATTGAGGTGACATCAAACTTTCTTTGTAAAAATAAATAGAAAAAAAGCAGTAATTTGAGTCATACAATGATATGTTTGGGCTATAATGCTATTAGTAAGTACCTAATCCTTAACCTTACTATTATAAATGTGAAAGTAACTCTGTCTGTCTGTTTGTTACTTTTTCACAATTAAACTACTGAACCGATTTTGATGGAACTTTGTACAGAGATAGTCTGGAACCCAGAGAAGGACATGGGCTACTTTTATCCCAAAAAAGGAAGAATATGCGATAAACGACGTCCACGCGGGCGAAGCCGCGCGCGACGTCTAGTTAATCAATAAAACATTTCTTATTATCAATAATGTGTACTATTTGCATATACTTAACCTCTATTCATCATTTCTTTGTGCATAGTAACACAGTAATATGATAATATCAATTTTAGTCTCCACAATGTTATGTAATGTTACCAATCTTATACAAATCTTGAGTTGATAACAGTTTTCTAACATATTTCAATGTACACAGTATAGCAATGATGAAAATGTCATAACTCTCAGTAAAAGTACTGTATTATGTAATCCCAAGTTCATAAAAGTGTTAGCCAGAACCTGGGTACTATTTTTTCATAGTACAGCATTTATTATTTATTTTTCATTATGTTCAGCTGATGTGTTTTTGAATGCATCTTATTTAGAAATGCTTAGCTCTACCTCATCATTAGGATTTTTTTCTGTATCTGACTATTGAGCTAACTATAATCTAAAAAAAATTAAGTAAAAGACATAAAATATGCACTGAATTGAATGAACTTGGACATGGTATAATTAGCATTCTTCATCAGTTATATTAGTCTGAATGTTGTTCTAAGATCTCATAAAGCAGAAGGTTCATAGTCATAATCATAGAATTTAGATGGTATGCCATTGGTGTCGATTCTGTTGCGCACTTTGACAGGACTAAACTAACTAAGGGTGTTTGTCTCTTTTCAATAGAAAAGAAAGTGATAGTTACGTTTAGTCTAGTTTAATACCGTCAAAGTGTGCTACAGAATCGACACCATTGATTGCCTTCATCATTATCATATCAGCCAGAAGACAATCGCTGCAGGATAAAGATGCTCTTGACAGTCCATGGAGATCTACCTCAAAGACAGTGTATTATATCCTTGAGATGTTAAGTTCTTTGATGACACCATCAACAACAGTATTACAATAATATTTTGAACAATGGACGGGTAAATTTAATTTAAAAACAAACTAATCTAACACAAAACAGGAAAATACTTTGATGAGCAACGTTTTACCAGACACTACAATGTTCAATTTAATATTTTTATGAATGTTTACTTCAGTTATACACCATGACAGGATTCCCAAGGAGGGCTGATGTCAGGCAGGCGGCCAGTCATAAAACAATAAGCCAAAACCTCTAAAAACATGGATTTAAGAATTACATGTTGTGCCGACCCCACCTAGTGTGGGATAAGGTCAGGAAGAAGATACAGCATGACAGGTTAGTTGCTTTACATCCGAAAACCATGAACTCTGCTCATCATTGTGTACAACTTTTTCTATGGAAAAAAACTGCTGTTCCATACAAAATAAATCAATGTTTCTTAACAAAATATATGAAACAGCTGTTTTATTTTCAAGAATTCAGAATTTGTCCCATAGTAAAAGTTGCATAGAATGATGAGCAGAGTTCATGGTTTTCAGATGTAAAGTGACTGAAGAACCTGTCATACTGTATTTTATCCTGAACAAATTGTATGTGTTTAACAAGAGAAGCGTCTACTATGTCATTATTGTATATCTATATATAATATCTTTGAAGAGTACCATGAGTAGGGTTACCATATGACAGGCATGAAGCTGACATTACTCTCAGGCATAAGGGTGCATTCAAAAAGCCTCTGAGTGACGATAGTAGGTTCGTCAACATTTGTATTGACGACATATCAATATGACGGCTACGATTTTTTGTTTAGTTGCGAAAATAGGGTTGGGGCGGCAAATTTAGGGTTGCCCTGGGTGGAAGAAATACACCCTACGCCCCTGCCCTAACCATGAGTCACCTTGTTATGAAAGATCTATTATTGATGATTAATTTTGTTAATACGTGTTGCCTCCAGTTAGTAATGTATTAATGGCCTTTCTGTTTATTGCTGCAGGCATAGCATCACCACGGTAGACAAGGGTTTTGTCGACGAAAGTATATACAAAATGGCTTAATTATTCACAACTAGCACGCCCGCGACTTTTCATACAAACTTCCATCCCCTATCTTACCTCCTTAGGGGTAGAATTTCCAAAAATCCTTTCTTAGTGGATGCCTACGTCACAAAAAGAACCTACTTTTCAAGTTTCATGTTTCCAGCTTCAGTGGTTTAGGCTCTGTTTTGATGAAAAAATAGAACCTCCTCCTTTTTGGAAGTCTGTTAACAAATCCCTATTTCCCTTGGTCACGCCATAAATTGATAACGACTGTACCGATTGAGGTCATATTTTACACAGTATAGGTATTTGTTTTGTCGTTTGTAGCTACGCTAGGATCCGATAGGTGGCGCTGTAGTCAAATTATTTACGTGGACACAACCGCAGGAGAACAGCTAGTAAATATATAGAAATGAAACCCTATTTCCCTTGGTCACGCCATAACTTAAGAACGACTTTACCGATTCCATTCTTTTTAACTTGTCTACTATGCGTGCCAAATAAGAATAGGATCGCGCTTGCTACAACTTCACACGATAGCTGTCAAATTGGTACTGACAGCAAAAAAATACTATGAAAAAAAAAATGTTATATTTTTTTATTCATAGATTTCATTTTTATAAAATGTTAGTTATTGAATTCCATAAATAGATAATTTTGGATAATTTAATAATATTTGAAAACAGTATTCATTAAAGAAATTAACTAATATATATAGTTAACTTCACGAAATGCTACTGGTCACCCTAATATGTCGCCATAATAATAATATAATTATTGTGTAATTAATTTGGCGTAAAATTGATAAAAAATACCAAAAAAATTAAACTGAATATAATTTCTTTATTTACTTTTTTGCACACCTTACACTTTGGTAATGAAGTTCACGAGTATTGCGGAACAAAATGGCGTCTTGACAGTGCTATTCTTATTTGGCACGCATAGTAATAGGCACTTGGTAGAAGGTTTTTACGGAAAAAAAATTTAAGAAAATTTCGCAGGAAATTGCAAAATTTCCGAAAACTTAACGACTATTTTAACTTCGCGCGTTTGATGTATGTGAATTTAGCAGACAGCTGTTTTTTATTTATTTATGGATAAATAAATAAACTTAATAGTTTAGAAAAAAGAAAAGAAAAATTGCACAGTTTTTTTTTTTTGAAAATATCCTTTTGCTTCTTTGTAATTTTTTTTTTGTTACAAAGGAACGACTATGATTTTTTTTAAATTGTCCGATGTCTGCTACATTCGCACTGGTGTCGATTCTGTTACACATTTTGACAATACTAAACTAGACTAAACGCAACGGTCACTTTCTTTTTTTATTGAAACAGAAAGAGAGAAACACTCTTATTTAAGTTTAGTCCTGTCAAAGTGCGCAACTGAATCGACACCACTCATCGCGTTTGACAACTTTGACAGTTCGCGCGCCGCAACAAAAACAAATGTCGTTTAATAGCTGCATCGGTCGGCATCTATCGATCAAATAATTCATTTATTTATTTCTTCGTGCACACTACACAGTCGATACGATCGTAACGTTTATCCAGATTTCAGTTTGTTCAGTGAGTTTTTTGACAAGTGTTTGTTGATCGCCGTTAGTTCACCGCAATCATGCCTTTAGTTTAATATCGATTTTCGGTAAGTTTTGATAGTCTAAAGGGTGATTGATATACATGGTTATGCAGAAAAACTAAGAGAGTCATTTTTTTATTTTCAGTTGTATTTTGGTTCTTCAAAATGCCACCAATTAGACGTACCAACTTAGGTCGCAGAACTCGCAATGCTGCAAGGCAAAGTTATATACGAGCTTGTCAAACTGACGAACAACGCGAAGCGCGAAATGCAGTTGAACGTAATCGACGGAATCGAAATCTCATAGCTAAGACAGAACAACGTCCGTTGGGTCAGCTAGTATCTAATAATATTGTCATCCTTAATAGCCAAGAGCCTCGACCAACATCTGATGAGGCTCTCGTTGGGCGGCTGGGTCAAGGGCCTGATACAGAAAGCGGTACTTCTGGACACAGCACATATTGTCAGGAAGTTCCTCTCTCTGACTCCCTGACCACCGGTAGCTTGGACCCTGTTCCCGATGCCGGTGGGCTACTATTTTTTATATTTTAAAATGTTTTTTTATAATTTTTATAGAACTATTTAAAAATGTAATTTATATGTGTGTTAAGTGAATAAAGAGATAATATTGCCTTCTATACATATAGGTAGATGGCAATGTGTCATTTTGTCTATTCTTCTGTAGACAAAATCCTCATCTAAAGTGGTCATGCTACACCTGTTGGACACCAGCTTCTTCTTAAAAATAATGGCATTATATTATTTCACAGACCAACCACAAATATCTGTAAAGACTATCAAATTAAAAATTTACTCATCAACTGTAAAATCTCATGTCAAGTGATGTGATTAGTTGATAGTATTTTGGTTGGCCAATCACATTCATTGACAACAGATGTAACTGATTACTCTTTCAGAAACTAGAAGGGGTTATTTTGATTTTTATTATATTTATAGCCTTTTTTCAGAGTGATAGTTATAGTACAAGTTTAATATTAGTTCTAAGTCTCTGTGTACCCTTTGGCAAAGACCTCCTCCAGCCCCTTCCAGTTCTCTCTGTCCATGCCTGTCTAGCCCATGTTTTTCCAGCCATCCTCACCAAGTCATCCTGCCATCTTTTGAAGGGTTTTCCTTTCTTTCTCTTCCCCTCCCTAGGGTACCATAGGGTCACTTTTTTGTTTAAGTCTATCTTAAATACACAAATCTTCTTTCTTATTATACCAATAGTCTACCTAAATGCCTCCAGCTACATTAAAATGAGAACTTGTTTCTAGGCATGGGCCGCAATAGCTCCCGCATAGCGTCGCGTCGTATCGCGTCGAACAGCCGCGAGCCGACGTCCTACGCGGGGCTGCTAAGCGATGATGAAGATGACGTCGATTGGTCCGGGGGCTCCGTGCAGAACGAGCGACGGAAACGGAGGATCAAGAACAATAATAATAGGAAACCTAATAAATTGCATAAGTATGTAGAGTTAGTAGGTACTAAGATCATTTCAGTCCAATAATGGACTCTCTCAAAAATGTAGTTTACTATAAGAATGGTATTAGAAATGCCCTATTGTTGCCTTTCGCTTGCAGAGGTGTGCGAGTGAGAGGCAAATAACTAAGATTTAAGCCACTTCTAATCTCAGATCTTAAGAAAACCTATTGTAATGCCTGTAGCTGTCATGCTGGGAAGTGATATGTAGTCAAATGTAGTAATACATACATTAACTATATACAAAGTCATATTAACAAAATAGTCTGTTTGATCATCGCTAGTAATAATAAGTCAATATTGATGGAATATATATTAAAGACTTAATTGTTCTTTGTTTCAAACTTCTAATACCCTGGCTGGCTACAGTCTTCATGGTACGTTCATATATTCCGATTGTCAGCTTTTAGAATGACAACAAAAAAATAGTTTACGCAATTTTTAAACATATTAGCTAGCACTTGCATGTATACATATTTTCAAAATATATAATCTTATGTATTGGTGTTATTCTCTGAAATGTGTTTGTGCATTTTGAAGTACTATAAAATATATTTCTCTCTGCATCATCTGTGCAGTTGCGGATTGAGGGCAAACACGGAATAAATAATACCGTATAGACGTGAAACTCCTTTGTGTGTGCCAAACACCACTTCATAATTACCTACTTCTAACAATGCAACGCCCCGCTGTCGCACACGGATACAGCAGGGCAGATACATACGCCTGTTATTTATTTAATATCTTCGCAAGGAACGTGTTCAAACGCGAGCACGAAGCGCTGGCTTGCCTGACTTGTTGGTTGAGCCAACGCAAAAAAATAGGCTATTATCGTGAACTTGAATGCGTCTGGAGCGCGAGTTTCGCTTCTATTATGATTATTAGTTATTCTTAAGGGCCATTCAAGTATTACGTAAGCACGAAAAGGGGGTGAGGGGTCTTTGCTTAGCTTATTTTTGATGACATAGGTGACGGGGGTTTCTAGATGACGATTACGTCAGCAATTTTTATTTATTTACTTATTTTTCTAGACTTAGAAACTGCTGCTCATGAATAACAAAAAAGAAACTGATCAGTTTAAAAATATATATACCAATGTTTACGTAAGCATATGAGGGGGTGGGAGGTAAAAGCTTTGGTTACTTTTGCTGACAAGGTGAATAAAAAATTACTAAAATTCTGATTACGTATTACTTGAATGGCCCCTTATGGCTGTAGCTGCCATTGGGGTATTGTTTGGGCCTGAACAAGTAAATACTGGACTCCTTGGCCACTTGCTGCCCCGAAGCCCCCAAACCTAACCGTAGCTAGGCGGCCCTTAAGCTAAAGCCCCCACATTATCTGAAAGGGCCACATATAAAAAAACGCCCTCAAAAAAACCTGCGTTCGCCACTGCACCTGTGCCCAGTCCTGTAGTGCTGACCAACCCTTATTAGTTGAAAGGGTACTAAATGCACAAACACAGTTCTTTTGCCCTACTTGTAAGTCTACAACGAGTGCCCCCAACAGGCACAACAACGGGACGCAGAACTCGGACTCGAACGACGGTGGCGCCACCTACGAAACGATGACCGCTAACGAGAAGAAGAACCTGCTGCTGCAGATTTGTGGCGTCGTTTCAGAACACACTAAGAAATTATGCACTAGGTATGGAATTTCTTGGACAAAGTGTCCCCCTTATTAAAAGAATATGCTTTAATCAAAACTAAGGTAAACCTATATTTAAAATATATTCATCACTTTCATACCTGGTATAATAAAACATGACAGGGCTTTTTTTTAAACTGGGTTTTTCTTGGACCTTCTTCTTTATCTTTACATAGTATAAAACAAAGTCGCTCCCGCTGTCTGTACGCTTAGATCTTTTAAACTACGCAGCGGATTTTAATGCAGTTTTCAGCTATAGATAGAGTGATTCAAGAGGAAGGTTTATATGCCCCACATTAGTATCTACATTGCACCCCTGCAAAGCCGTGGCGGGTCACTAGTTTGTAATAAAAGCAAAACTACAGAAAACTTTATAATTAGATAAATTCTGGCTGAAAATATTCTTATAGTGAGTTGCTGGTTTTAGGCAGGCTGTTGTCTGACCTCCTCACAAGATTTTCGCAGTTATGATGTTAGTCGTCCTTTGAGTAAGGAATTTAACCAGAGATAATATTATAATAGAAATAAACTGGCTGGATTTTGTTTAAGATAATATTATTGGCAAATATACTTCTTTCCTCATTTTAATTCTCTGTAAGAAAGAACCTGGTGGGCTTACTTGGGAATATTATAAAAGAGATTCTAGACCGGGCTGAGAAAGTAATTTAGTCTAAGATGAATCAGACTCAAAAATTAAAAGTACTTTAAACTATCTTCTTATAAACAATTTCTAGATCAACTCGCTGTCCCCAACACACTGAAGAACAACGGCGCGCTCTTCGCAACAGCGTACTAGAACCTTCCACTCCTGAGTCTCAGACCATGGGCCTCACCGCCGAGGAGGCAGGATCCCCCCCCGATTCCAGCCCCTCGTCGTCCTGCTCATCGTCCAGCCGCAAGAGAGACCGCCACCGCGCACCACCTAAGACAAAAAACAAGAGAGAACGGAATATATCCCCTAATACAAGGGATTAAGGACTGATTTTGTGTAAGGGGTCAGCTAAACCCCGTAGGAACTAATTTAGCTTGGAATTCTCCTATTGGGGGGGAAGTACGGAATTACGTACGACGTGTGCACGCTTTATTAGGTATTTTATAAATGGAACAGTTTCTGTTATAATTAGAAACAAAATTCAACCCTTTCACCGCCACTTGACGTGTATATACGTCAACGCTTCAATGATGACGTGAATGGACGGCGCCAGTTATAAGTTCCTGAATATCTACGTACAGTAGATACACCTAGTTTATGTTTTTATATTCCATTTAGATATGACAATAATAATACAACAATTGTACAGTGCGCCGCAAATAACTTGAACCAAGATGGCGTCGACTGCGTGATCTATATGAGGTTCGGGTCATATGATTCGTTTTGATGAATCCAATACTGACTGCACTTGGTGTTCATGGTCTAAAGATGGAGTAATAGGTGGATATTGGAACTCTTCAGTGGCTACTAGTAAACCCCTCAAGTTTGACAGTTGACGCCATCTTGGCTCAAGTTATTTGCCCCGCACTGTAACAATGTACCCTTTCGCTGCGGTTGGCGAGTTAACTCGTTCTGTAGAATGTGTTCTCAGACACGGTGGTCGAGAAAACTCGTTTACAATTATCTGTCACCACATACGACGCTTCGAAATCGGTAACAGCTTCTACAGACGGGCTCATCGTAGCATGTATCGACAGCCCAAGTCATACTGAAAAATCTTACTCACACTTTGCAGATTTACATCTGGTAACACATACCCTCATTTTGATGATATTGACTATACATTTTTGAGACGAGTAAACTCACCGACAGCACATCAGGACTGATTTTCTCAAACTGCTTATTTCGTCTTCCGTGTATCAAAGCGTTTTAATTAAAACGAGTTATCTCGCCACCCGTACAGGGGAGCAACTTTTTTTTTGTGAGCCCGTCTACGTGGCAGGTTTTGTGTACGGTGTTCCCACAGGGAAAGGGTTAAGTATTCCAATTTTGCTTGGCGTCTGGAACCGTGGCGGTGAAAGAGGCAACGCTATATGCCTAGCTTGGCTAATGCGCTAGTTGAAGGATCGTATAATAATATTTTGTATTTACTCTGTTGTGTTATGTTGAATGACCAGTCTGTTGTGCATTTAAAAAATAATGAATAAGTGTCTCCGTGTCGAGTAATTTTCATTAAAGACAGCAGGGAGGCGTCGTTGTATAGAATGAGGTGAATCTGCTCACACTTTTTGAGAACGTCATGCCACACAAATACTGTTAATCATTTATCGTAATTACGAAACGCGAAATAGCTACCGTTCTTAAGAGGAAATGCGGTCGGTATTTAGTCCATACAAACGTATTCCTCAGTTTCCTCCTTGGACAATGTCACTAGAGCTAATATTTTTTACCGTATGGTATATATCTACTACCACTATGTCCCTATGTTTTGTTTTTGTCAATAAATGTATGATTAAAAGAACTAGAAACGTTTAAACTTTACAAAAATCGACCGGTTTTACCACCGTTTTCACACATCTGGCAAACAAATTTGACGAATATAAAAAATAAGAGAAAAGCATACAGATATAACCAAAGTGTTTCTTAAATTATTACAGAAAAAATATATTAAAATCGGTCCAGATTTGACGAAGGAAACAGGGAAATACGAAAGTACGATTTCGCTAATATTGCACAGGAGAAATCAGTCCGAGATTCAAATGTCTCTTTCGCGCTCAATTGGGAAGGTTTGCGGGAGGGGTGGGACGGAAATAGATAGCAAAAACCTATTTAAATTATTAATATTTAGCAGCCCGCGTTTCCTCTTAAGCGCCAAATCTGCTGGCAAGTTTTACCAACTGAGCAAGCAATGAAGTGCATTCATTTGCACAAAAATTGGGCACTCATTGGGCTTAAGGAGCGCCAAAGTTCTGTCATGCTCGCACGTATATGACGGGACGACTGATATAACGGCCGTACTATATGGAAACTGTCATTGAAAAAATTATATGATGGACGAAGTTGCTCTAGACTGGATCATTTTGAAAGTGAACCCATTTGAGAGTTTAAGGTAGGATTTTTTAAATTTCATATTGGCACTACTCCATTGGCTTGCCCACATTGTTGGTCGGCCTGCAGTCTTTTTCTAAATATATGCTGGGGTCGGTTTTCGGTCTAACCAACAAGAACTGAACATAGCCATTTTTACTTAGAAAACGAAAAGTACTACGTACTGAAACCTCACTCCGTAACTTAGGGCCTGTGCCCACAGGCGGCATGGCAAAGAGGTTTTAAAGCTTAAATATAATTTTAAACCTTATTGTAATACCCTTTAGGGCTTGTATGTTTAAAATTATTCGAGCTTAAAAATTCGTTTGCCATGCCGTGCCGCCTCTGGGCGCAGGCCCTTACGCGTCAATACCTAAAGAAATGTGCTCCGGACAATTCAGCTTTAAATCTCATTCCGCTGTGCGTTCGCGCTCTTATTACGTTTCAGTTCGGTCACTCACTAACATTCGGTTCAATTTTCTTTTGTGTTTCACTCCGGAGTTGAAGCGGCGCGTGGGCATGATTTGGAGTGACAGGTCTGTCAAGCGTGTAGGTAGGGTGTAAGTACTTAGGTAGTTGACGACTACAACGCGTTTTCGTCGAACGACATTAACGACAAAATGTTTTCGTGCCCGTGTCACCTCAGTCGTATAGATATGACTGAGGAGATGTGGGCACGTGAACATTTTTATTTGTCGTATAAATCCGACTGGCGCGGTTAAAAGGTTAATAAAGATTATTATTCTTGTTCTTCGATCGAAGTAATCTATAGGAAAGTCAGAAATGTACCGTTAACTACAGTACGAGTAAAATAACTTTGCCGCTCTGAAACCAGGCTTTAGACCGGGTACTGGTGGCGTATTATGACGCGTTGAAATCTTAATTGTTCCGTTGTGAGAATGTGACGGCGCTTTACGACCTGCATAGCCGCGTCTCGTTCTCTCACCGGAACAGTGATGGTTTTAACATGTTGTGGAGGATCGAGGTATGGTGTTCCTCCAACCAGGCGGGTCTAATGTCTGGCAGGCTACTGCCCAACGGTTGATGTTGGGAAGTTGCCCGCTAGGCATAAAACCCGCCTGGGTGGAGGATCTTCCCTTTTCGTTGGAGCAACACCGTACCTCGATCCACCACAACGTCATAATATGGCCCCTGACCTCCGCAACTTAAGTAGACATGTCTCGGGTCAAATCTTGTCGATTTTTGTATGTAACATTCAATATAATTCGTGTTAAATGTCTTGCACGATGGTGCCAGGCCTGCTGGATTACATAGGTACTCTGCTGTTTTCTGCTTTGTCGGCGAAGTTTGCTCCTTGCTTATGAGATGTAAAGCGTACTAAGTCGATGGACTAGTGCCTAATAGTGACTGATAGTATTGGGGCGGCGCATAATTGTTTAGTGAGCCAACTCACCAACTTAACGTTAAGGAATTCTCAATAGGTTTATCAGAACTTTGTGAGAAGATTAAGGCTGGTCCACCAATACTAATTCTCTGGTTAAGCAACCCAAAATTAACCCAAAATTCTATTGCATTTTTCGAGTTGCAAAAGGATAAGGAAGGTGGATGTCAATGGAAACGCCGGTAGTGAACGTCCTAGAAGGACATACATCGATGTTATTGGTGATCTTCATCACAAAGGTCAGGTGCGTACTACTCTCAACCGGCGTGCGTGTATGACAAGATGTAACGATGTGGATGAAGCGATAGGGGTATGTAAGGGTCTTAGCATGTGGCGTTCTACAGTTTCTGCCTACCCCCATGGGAAAAAGGCGTGAGTTTATCTATGTGTTTTTCGAGTAAACAGGTAGAGATTTAATGTTGGTGATCACCAGTCTTAGGTTGCCTGTTCACTGGAGCGGAGAGGAGCGGAGCGGCGCGGAGTAAACCAATAGAATTGCATAGAATTCACGTCTCCGCTCGGTTCTGTGAATATTGTGCATTTCTATTGGTTAGTTCCGCTCCTCTCTGCTCCAGTAAACAGGCTGCCTAAGAATCCTTAGCGTTCGGATTTTTGCTGATATCTGGCCACTTAATTATATAAGGTCTAACCAAAATACCTGGACAAACTTTTACACAGTGTTCAGTACATGTAACTAAACATATCTATGCAAAAAAAAAAACGAGATCCAAGTATTTTTTATTTAACCAAAAATTTTGATTGCGCTGTAATTTGTTTTTTTTTACATTTGTCACTTCGCTGTTTAGGTAAAACACGGCACGGAATTAGCGTGCGCCCCAATGGCGGTCGATGCATAAGAAATGGATGAGTTTATTCTTAGAGAGTAGGTACAGGCAATTAAAAACGTTATTATTTTTTGGTTAGAAAAATAAAAAACACTTGGATCTCGCTTTTTTTTTACATAGATATGATTAGTTAAACGTCTTGAAGACTGTGTAAAAGTTTGTCCAGGTATTTTGGTTGGACCTTCTACAAGGTTAGTCGGAAAGGGGGTACTAAGCCGCGGGCCACTTAATGTATCACTGATGATTGTTTTAAAGAGTGTTAAAATATAAAGATTCGATTTTTTTTCCATGAAAGTTATTTTTATTGTAGTTTTTTCAAAAATTCTTTATCCCTGCTTTAGTTATGAATTCAGAAAATGGGGTTTCTAATCCGTGACCGCAAATATGACCTAAAATGTAAACACATCTGATCATAGCTGAGGATAGATAGAATTTAGCGTATTTTTTATGAAATCTTTGAACAGCTATTTCTCTTAAACTATCGAGTTTTGGGGAAAGTTGTAGAACAAAATTTATCCATTATTACGGGTACTTTAACACCCTTTCGGGTTAGTATCCCCTTTCCGACTAACCTTGTATAATACATAATTTAATTAGCTTATAGGTGTAACGACAATGTCGCAAATTGATGTAAAATTGTCAACATACTACTGAGATTACAATGTTTAGGTATCATTCTGTATATACCTGCTGTTTAATTCAGGTGTTCATGTAAATATTCACTTAAATGTAACTATAATTACCTATTTGACTGAAGTAGTTATTTAATAATATGAATAAAGACATGTATTGCTATACACGCTGTATTTTTCATTTCGGATTTTAATACTACTCAGGGTTGGAGGGCGATGGAGACTGTTGATGCATACTTAGGCCTAAATAGGCTCCTGCCAGGGTTGCGGTGCATGCTTTCTCGAATCCCGCGACCCCGGCCGAACGGTCAAGAGAAGGAACACCGTTGGTTTCTAGCCAGTAAGAGTCCGGCAGACACCCTCGCCTTCACTGGGCGAGGGACATCCATGAGAATTTTCCAACAATAAAAAAAAGGGTTGCAGTATAGCAACAAGATAAACATAACATCACGCCTGTATTCCCCAAAGAGTCGGGCAGAGTTGTATAGTAAACCCTCATTTTGCCGTTATGTTTAAGTCCCATGTAATAGGGCGAACCTATTGTCATCAACCGGGCAGACATCCAAACACCGGGCTGCTACTGAGGCAGTGTAGCAACAACAAAAGTACAAAATCCTGACTAGGTACAGTCAGCAACAAAAGTATGTTAACACTTAAGTTTTTTTAAATCATTACTGAACACAATAATATTCAAATTTAATCGGAACAGTTGTAACAATAAAATAACACAAACTCTTGACTATTATATGAAATTCTGAAAAGCAGTGTATCGAAGAATTTTGTGTCTTTTAGCTGTTATGTAAAAGTAAGTGTTAACTTTCGTTGTTGACCGTACTCTTAGCTCTATACTGATAGCGTAACATTCCGACGCGTATCGTAGCGAGCAACAAGTTGACCTTCAGACGAGACAACCTGTTGGCACTACCACCTGTTATCACGTTCACGGCTACTATCGACGCTGGGAACCTACTCTATAAATTACAGTTTATACGTAGCTTTTTTGAACGTGTTTGCTACATAGTAATTGCTGAGGCTGCCGATCTAGTTAGTAAATTGACGATGTTTATTCGAAAATACTTTTTTTGTTATCTCACAGAAATCTATATTTTTGTCTATTCAGCTGCGAGCAATTGAGTTATGTAACTATTAATCCAGTAATGAGGTGGTGGGCAGAACAGAGGTAGTGGGACGGCCAGTTTGCTGGTATTCACTTTACTCCCCATCCCCGCTATCTACAGATCATCTTATGTTACGAAGTACTTGGTGAAACTAATCTTAGCGTCTCGATGGAAAAAAATAATCTTTACATAGTAGGTATAAAACAAAGTCGGTCACGCTGTCTGTACGCTTTGATCTTTTAAACTACGCAACGGATTTTAATGCAGTTTGCAGCAATAAATAGTGATTCAAGAGGAAGGTTTATATGCCCCACATTAGTATCTACATCAAAGCCGGGGCGGGTCGCTAGTAAAAAATAAACTCAAGCTTGTTGTGGAATTAATAAAAGACGATCGTATCTATCTTCTCTTTTATCATGCTTACCATTGACCATAATTTTAATTTACAGGATAAGCAGTTTACCGCTGTATAAATAATCTTTACATAGTAGGTATAAAACAAAGTCGGTCACGCTGTCTGTACGCTTTGATCTTTTAAACTACGCAACGGATTTTAATGCAGTTTGCAGCAATAAATAGTGATTCAAGAGGAAGGTTTATGTGCCCCACATTAGTATCTACATCAAAGCCGGGGCGGGTCGCTAGTAAAAAATAAACTCAAGCTTGTTATGGAATTAATAAAAGACGATCTTATCTATCTTCTCTTTTATCATGCTTACCATTGACCATAATTTTAATTTACAGGATAAGCAGTTTACCGCTGTATAGTCAACAGTAAAAGTCGATGTATATTTTGAAATTCCTAAATTATTTCTCTCAGAAGTTGACTGTACACACACCCTTTCAACGGTTTAGTTCGAATAAAACTCAGTCGTAAAAGAATAATCCGTTTTATTGGCATATTAACTGTTATGAAATAAGTACATTAATATAATTCATATATTTTATTAATGTAGTTATTTGAATTAATTATACACAATTATATCACATAAAAAACACGACTCACAGAATGTAAAGCGAAACGATGATTCGTTAAATAAGTACATACAATATTTCATTTGAAAAGATCTTTGGAATGGGCCGTTTTAAATTTTTATTAAATTAGTAAAATAATGTCTAAGTTGTTTCGACGCTTTCACGATTATTGAAAGCTGAAAAATAGCCCTAAATGAAAAAGTTAGTAAAAAAAGGATTGATTTCAAACAAAATATTAATAATATTAACACTAATAAAAAGGTCTTTATTCAAAAATATTGCTATTTCATTTGTGCAAAAAAAAACTGACTGTCAATTTATGAATGAAAAAAATTAAAATAAAATATAATCGTTCCAGGATATTTTTGTGATTTCGTGCAACTACTTACAGTACTTAATATTAGCAACATGGCATTATAAGGCGGAATTACATTGATTCAATAACTGGATTCAGCCGATTGTCATTGGATCAGTGTAAATACATTTCAAATTAGTCCTTCGCGCGTCCAGAATCCGTCTCTTTATTTGAATAATGGAATCCAGCTGGATTAATGTAAATCTACCGATAGACATATACAAGGTGTAAAAAGACCCTTCACTAAGCCGTCAACCATGCATTCAGTACATCAAACTAAGTAACCCTACGCAAAAATTGTCGCTGGGAAACGAAATTTTTTTTTGGGTGAAAAATATCGTTTTACAGTAAAGCTCAATGAAACACACTCAAAACATTGTGCTGATGGATGCAATGAACAGTAAACGGGTAATGGAGGTATTTCAAGTACATTTGCGACCTTCAAATATAGTACCTAAATAAAAAAAAGTTGTGAAAAAGATGGAACTTTGACCTCCAATATCTCTGTAACTAGAAGGTTCCCAGGCACAGTCCAGAACAAAAAAATTATCGCAATGACGTGGAGAATAAGTGCCTTTCGGCTTCGTTAATGGTCTATTTACACCGTTTATATTCAGTGAATGCTAAACATTCGCATTGCCAACCTGGAACGAGCACTGAAATCTTAGAACAAGTGAACTAAAAATTAAGTTAAGGAATATTAAGCCTTGGTGTCTTTATAATAATACTTCACAAGTATATAACTCCGCCATTAACGTCGCTACTGCACCTTAATAGATTGTTTATACATTAAATTATCCTATTATTGCTGCGAAAGGAAACTCGGCAATGTTCCACCAATAAATACCATCAACAGTTCTTTTGTACTAAAATCCGCTGTGAAATATATATTCTATAAACTTTGATTACACATAATTCTGCTGATCCGTTATTTTAAAATTAGCTAAATTATTTTACTATAGAGGAAATTTTCTCACTGCGATGCAACGTGCATTTGTCGCAAACATCGATCTACAACCAAATCAGCTTGGGAGACGTTTTTGCGTTTGTAGTAGTGTAAATACACAGTGACTAGAACTGGAATAAACCAGTTTGCGCTAGCGACGAGTACCTCTCGCATCAGTCGCTTAAAACTACTGTACACTAGTGGCTAAAATTTAATAGGTCCGTTTTGACAGCTGTCAGATTAGAACATGTTATGTCAATTTCGACATAAAATGTACTGATCTGACAGCTGTCAAAACGGGCCTATTATATTTTATACACTATACCACAGACGCAAAACCGTCTCCTAGCTGATTTGGCTGTACGTTACTGTGACAAAAACACATACCCATTACGAGAGATTGTTTAAACCAAGACTAAGGTAAACCCAGATTTAAGATATACCTATCACTTTTTTCTAACGTCGTTTTACAAAAAGAGACTGGGCTGTTTTTAAACCTGGGTTCTATTTAAACCATCTTTAGTAAAAAGAGGGAATAGGCAGTGGCGTGCCTATAGGGCAAGCCCGATATTTTTTTGGTACTTATTTTGATGTGCAAGGTAAATTGGACTGACTTTTGCAAAAAGGAACAAATCCACACACATGCCAAAATCGAGTTAAGTATGTAGAAAGCTTTAGAAATGCACCTTCTGTCGACCCTGTAAGGATCAAAATGATCTTAACTTTGACAGAATATGTGCCAAAGTTGTCAGATCATTTTGATCTTTACAGGATCGATAGAAGGTGCATTTTGAAAGCTTTCTTCATACTTAGCTCGATTTTGGCATGTGTGTGGATTGGTTCCTTTTTCATAAGTAGGTCCAATTATGACAATATATTTTATGCTTATCATTAGTAAACCATAATACGATCAAGATCTCTCAACTATTTGTTATCAGACGAATTATAAATATCAAAATAAGTACCGAAAAAATATTGGGCTTGCCCTATAGGCACGCCACTGAGAACAGGTGTATATTTTTAACTAAAAGTTGCATCACAATTACGCAAACCCTACCAAGTACACCTCAAGGTATTCTCTTCGATAAAGACATTTATATAATTCTAAATACTTTCACATACATTACATAACTCTGACACGATATCGAAGTAACAATTCCACCTAAATTTTACACATCGCTAGAGAAACACAGAGGCAAGATAATTTGCTAACACTTAGCCAATACGACATAGTTTGAATGAACAATACTGAATTATATTTCTTGTATAAAACCGGCACCTTCAGTTTCAATTATTGACTAGTGAAGTAAGCTTGTATATAAATATTTGTGTTTCAACTACATTACACATAGGTGAGGCATTTTAAGAGATTATTGTATTCGAGTTTGGACGCAAAGCATCTCATTGGAGTCAGTTTCCACCAAGCGGAAAAATCCTCGCGCACTTTTTGACGTGACAACGTCTAATAAAACGATGAACGCCGGCAGCATGCACGAAAAAGCGTGACTCATTGTCACGTTCCATCTGAGGCGAGCGTGCGAGCGTGAGCGCGGAACAAGCGATAGAGATGCGCGATGTTTTGTTATGACGTTGTCACGTTAAACTACCGTCCGTAAACAGACTTTACAGACAACCAATTTTTATTGTCACTGAATAAAGAACTGTATCAGTATTGCCTTTAAATATAAAATTCGACGCTCGGGTATGCGCAAAAAAACGCTTGATGTCTACATTGAATGTTATACTTAAAGTTAATATTGATACAGTGAATCTTAAAAAGCGCTCGAGCATGCGCGGGGATTTCTTTGTTTGGTGGTAACTGACCCATATATTTTAGTGATGTCGCACTATTGTTAGCCGAGCGTATGTGTTAACGTCCTTTTTCAGCGACTTGTCGGCTATCGTAGTGTAACTTTTGCGACGAATAATCGCACAGTACATACATTTGCATGTTGTTACGTATACCTATAGTATACGTGGCTGGACAAACGCTTGTAGTTGAAACTATAAGTACACGCAGGCATACTGTTGTAATAATAACATATCCGTTATAACTGTTTAAGCACACTAACTGGACATTCTGTATAAAATATGACGTCAGAGCTTCGTAGGGCACTACACTATTTGCGGTGTAGCATGGTGCGGGTGATAGCTGTCAGTATTTAATTTTATTTGTAGACAATAACATTTTAGGAGGGTACATTTATTTAATTTACTACTGCAGTTATTACTGATTCCGTATTTTGCGACTGAGATTTAGGGTACAATTGAGATATCGTCGCTGCGCCTGCAAAATCCGCGATCTATATTTGGTTAAGAAGATAGCAAAATAAATAATTAAAAAACAGATTTTACAGGTGCACGTGGCTTGAGAACTATTATAAAACAGCATAAAAGCCAGATTTACAAAAAAAAAAAACAGCAGATTTTGCAGGCGCAGCGTCGATATAAAGTCATGATTGTAAAGGGGGCGATCCATTGGCGAGCCGGCGAGCTAACGGTATAAATTGATTTTCAAGCATACACGACTTGCCAACTGTCCATACCGCGGTTTTAAAATACAAAAACCCCCGGCTCGCTAGCCAGCCTGAGGTTTAGACCGCCAATGGATCACCCCCTTAAGTTCGTCTGTCACCCGCAACGTGCTACACCGCAGATAGTGTAGTCAACCTATACAAGGTGTAAAAAGACCCTTCACGAAGCCGTCAACCATGCATTCAGTACATCAAACTAAGTAACCCTACGCAAAAATTGTCGCTGGGAAACGACTTCCTTTTTGGGTGAAAAATTTCGTTTTACTGTAAAGCTCAATGTAACGCACTCAAAACACTGTGCTGATAGATGCAATAAGTAGCAAACGGGTAATGGAGGTATTTCAAGTACATTCGCAACCTTCAAAACTACTATTTAAAAAAAAGTTGTGAAATAGTTGGAACTTTGACCCTCCAATATCTCCGTAACTAGAAGGTTCCCAGGTAAAGTCCAGAACAAAAAAAATATCGCAATGACGTGGAGAATAAGTGTCTTTCGGCTTCGTTAAGGGTCTATTTACACCGTTTATAAAAACCATATTTTTAAGGTATAAGGCTCAAAATGTCTTGTCATCCTTTTTTAACACATTATGGTGTATATTGTCATAAAACATGTTGTTAAAATATTACATTCAATTCCAGCTGTGATAGGCAATTGATACACAAGTCTTAACTTATAAAAAAAGTGTATTGATTTCAAAATGGGCCCTCACTATACATATAAAAAGTATTGACAGTTATATATAATAACTGTTGGGTATAGAAGCCAGCAGGTAGCTGCGTTTACGGTTTATATCCTCTTTTACGCTCATCACAGAAGAAACCAGTTTTATTCTTCGCAATCTAATTCAACTCACGAGAATACTTAAGTATATGAAAATAAGAATGTTTATTCAATCGTAAGGTATTGTCCTAATTGACAACAAATCGGACGAATAATGCGACGCGATTGTATGAATGTTTAATACACTTAAGATGGCTTTTTATTTTAGGGTGTGAACACACCGTTGTATCTCATTCAGCTGATGCCATAGGTTAAGTTAATTAATCGTACGACTAGATTGCAATATCGTGGTCGTACGATCATTGCAGTCACCTATCACTCGACATTACCGTATATGATAGTCAGTTTTTTTTTTTTTTAATTAATAATAATTCAAGAATAAAGTTCTGTCTGCATCAACTAGAGAATAAGGTTTCTTTGACAGTATTCAGTTAAGGCTTCTCAGATAGTATGAGTTGTATTGTACTTTTATAAAACTTCGTAAGTACTTAAAACAAATGACGAGCAATGGTCGGCAAAACATTACCACTGTTTCTTCTAGGTCCTCGTTGTGTTTATTTTCTCAAAATCCCAGGGTAGAAGTATTTAGTGACGTCATAAATCACTTAATGCTTGCTCTTTTTAGCATATAACTGTCATATATCGTTAGCTCACTCAGTGTCATCACTAAACAATTGAACTGTACGTTCAAATTCTTAATACTTTTCTATTTACTGAACGTAATACCATTTTTCCCGTGTATCAGAAAAAAATATCGTTATCTGAACCTATCCCATTGTTTCTCGGTCAGCTTCCAGTCCAACCAGATGTGATTGGATATCGGTATTTCACCTCATTCCATCTATTCGTGTACCGACCTATCAGGTCCCGTGTGAGCGCAAAAGGAGGATGATGCCTCGCAGCCAGTACCTTACTTATAAAGTAATAACATTACAATTAGAAGTGACACTAAGTAGCGGGGTTCCGCGCCAGCGTTAAGCCTGATGCGTACTGATAATGGACTCCCGGCCTTGCCCGACGCCGATGTATTTTACTGAAAAAGAAAATATTATAATTAAAAATTTGTTTATACTATTTATTATTTTTTTAAAACGTTTTCCTACACCAGGATTTCTCCTGTATCGTGGGTGCGTTTACAGACAAATCTTCACATGCACAAACGCCCAGACCAGGAACAAGTATTTGTAGGCCATAAAAATATGACCCGTAGACACTATAGTTCGTTCGCGTTAAGAATGCAGTGAGTCATCAGTGCAACTGCAGGGTAAAGGTGTATTCATCGTGGTGTTCATAATGCAAACAAATTATGTTTTAAAATTAAGTTTAATTGATTTATAAAATATTATATTAAGATTAATCTAAAGTCAATAGTATTTAATAAATTTAAATATACAATAATTTTAATCACTATCACTGGTATCTGCGTTAGTATTTATTATAAAAGGATTTTCTTCGGCAAGTTCCATGACGTCATCTAAATTCCACATTGCTGTTTTTTGTACTAAAACGTCCATAGCCGTATTTAAATCACACTGTTCAAAGTACTTAAAAACGTTGCAAATTACTTTTCTTTCTACGCTATGTATTATCGAACCACTTTTATTTTTACGAATAGGTGAGGTATTCATTTTTAAAAAATTCAGTTACACAAAAAGCACAGGACACAATCGTTACGTTCGAAAGTATTCGTTCAACTGATCACTGTGAACTCGACTTTCTAATTACGAACGATTTGATTGGTTAGGGGGCGTGGCTAGGCCGGCAGACTAGTATGACTCACTGCATTCTTAACGCGAACGAACTATAAACATTTTATTTAAGGTGCATCAAAAGAGCATTCTGACTAGTCATAGGTTCAGGGTGGGGCAGATAGGGCGCTTACCCCACTTTGGCACAAGAAACAATAGATAAATGGTCTAGATTCAGTCAACTCGCCACCCATGCCCACAGAAAAATTACCCAAAATAGGCAGACCAATGCCCGACTCCGTCCATACTTATTTGGACGTCAAAATAAGATTAGGGGGCCAAATTGCCCCATAATCCCATTTTACACTTCCAGATTTATTGAAAGACAAAAATTACTGTCTGATTGAGTTTGTCCCACTCCGGAAAAAGTCTTGGCTACACCTATGCTGACTAGATAATCTTTAAGCTGCGGCAGCAGCTATTGTTATATAGCAAATGTCGACACGACAAAATTTACTAAGTAGTTTTCTTTTAGAGATAAACTACGATAACATGTCCCGCCCCTCCAAATTACTATTTCAATGAGTTAAGTCTTTACGAAAAAGTGTGTATGTAGTTGTAAGCATTCATCGTCAGTAACAGCCCGGCAGCACACATGCGTTGGGAGTATTGGTGGTGCTATATAAATACTTTCACAAATATATTCAAGCGTTTTCAGTTTTGGAGGGGCGGGACATGTTATCGTAGTTTATCTCTACAAGCGTTTCTTGTATCTGGATGAAGGGCAACAGAGTTTTTTTTTCTAGTATGGCACCACTAAATTCTATCGTGTTAAAGTACGGCGAGCAGTACGGCTGTCCCGTGTCGTCCATAACAATCGTCAGTGGACGGAAGTGCACTAAATATAGCCGTGATATTTTCTTTCATCTCTGTTATGTATGTTGCGCGAATTAGCTGAATATTTGCCCGAGTAATTTAGAATAAACAAACTATCACAATATGACATTATTGGAACTATTTTTACGCTCATATTTTTGCGAAAAATCTGCCTCGTTGGTCTAGTGGTGGCAAACGTGACTGCTGATCGTGGAGTCCTGGGTCCGATCGCCAGGTAGGGCAAAGTGTTATTGGGTTTCTCCGTAGTAGTCCGGAGTTTGAATTCAACCCGGTTGACGGCAATAGGCTCGCCCCCTATCACATGGGACTTAAACATAACGGCGAAATGAGAGTGTTACGAAACACCTCTGCCCATCCCTTCGGGGAATACAGGCGTGATGTTATGTAGTATCCTTACATAGTATAGAACAGTCGCTCCCGCTGTCTGTACGCTTAGATCTTTTAAACTACGCAACGGATTTTAATGCAGTTTTCAGCAATAGATAGAGTGATTCAAGAGAAAGGTTTATATGCCCCACATTAGTATCTACATTGCACCCGTGCGAAGCCGGGGCGGGTCACTAGTTATGTAGAAAACACACAACAACTAGTTATTTATAGAATTGCATCATCTGTATATATAAATACGTTGTTCTTGTACTCGTTACATTGAATAGTTTCGCCTTCAAACATATTTTCTCACAATTAATCCCCCATTAAAATTGTTTTGATTGAAACTTTGCCAGATCCGAGAACACAACGCCAGTATCAGGTAGGTATGTACTTGTAGAACATTGTTCTCACTTCTAAAGTTACCTATTACACAACAGTTCATATTATAAGACTACACACACACACAAACACACCCCCACTCACAATCTCACACCCACACACATACGCATGCGCACGCGCACACACACACACACACAAACACTGGCGCGCACGCAGCAACTCATTCTTGTATTGGACTTTTATTAATTTTGTTCTAAGTTTTGATAATAATTATGTAACAGTCTAAGCAATATGTTTGTCCTATTTTCGGGAATTGAGGGCTGATTGTCCTTAATACAGGCTACTAAGTAACCTAGCTAGGACATCAGAACGTAAACTTGTATTATTACCTACTCATCTCAGATATAAACTATTCCTAAGTTGTCATCCTACCTTGTAACAGACTGTACCACTTTTTTATGAAATAAATTATACTTATAAGTATAGCGACGTTTTAAAGATAAGATAAAGAATAGATACAAGTTGAAAATTAAAATGCTTACAATAGGAGGCGTTATTATGGATGGATTCTACATGTCTCGTTCGCTTTGTCGCCCATAAATTATACTTTTCAAGAGAGTTGGTCCCATTTTTAATCAAATTGCTGTTCAATAACATAACATCACGCCTGTATTCCCCGAAGGGTTGGGCAGAGGTGTATAGTAACACCCTCACTTCGCCGTTATGTTTAATTCCCATATAATAAGGGGCGAGCCTATTGCCATCAACCGGGCACAAATCCAAAGGCCGGGCTGCTTCTGAGAAATACAACACGGAAAATCCCAATAATACTGTCCGACCTGGGGATCGAACCCTAGAACTCACGATCAGCAGTCGCGCTTGCCACCAGTAGACTAATAAGACAGTTAACAATGAACCTTATTATAAAACGGATACATGCTGTAACATCATCATCATCTTCCTGCCCTTATCCCAACTTATTTGGGGTCGGCGCAGTATGCCTCATATCATACTGCACAAATGTTTGTGCTATATTTTATGATCTGCCGCCTGCCTGACGTCAACCCTCCTTGGGAATGCTTTTGCTGGTGGCAAGTACCTACCACCTACGATCGATACGACGATAGGTGCTGCATGCTTGTCAATCTTATTGCCGACAACTAAGCAGACTATGTTCTTCTTGGTGGAGTATAATTGATGTCTATATTCCGTTCTTCATGTTACATGCTGTAACACCCATTGGAATATCGAAAACAATCCTCTCGCATTTTTCAGTGGCTAGCGCGCACTGCTTTGCGTTTTATCTGTGAAGCATGGAGAGTCATAGACTAGCGCGCACTGCGAATTATTCACTGCGTACTTTTTTACTTCAGGGTTAGCAAGCTGAAGTGGCAATGGGCAGGCCACATCGCTCGAGGGACCGATAACCGATGGGGAAGAAAGGTTCTTGAGTGGCGACCACGAATCGGAAAGCGCAGCGTAGGTAGGCCTCCCACTAGGTGGATCGACGACATTGTGAAAGTCGCGGGCAACCGATGGATGCAAATGGCGGATTGTCGTTCGATGTGGCGGTCTAAGGGGGAGGCCTTTGTTCAGCAGTGGACGTCTTCAAGCTGATGATGATGACTTTTTTACTTGTATTTATTTTATTAGTTGCGGTGAAAAAAACGCACCGCAAATCACCGCACCGCAATGAACGCTAGATCTTACTGGAACAGGTTATATCAAAATTATCCATTTTATGAACTCACCAGGCATTTGTAAGAAGTCCTCGATGGCCTTCACGTAATTCCTGGCCTGTTCGGGCAGCTTGTCCAGTTGCCGTACACCCTCTATACTGCACACCCATCCAGGTAGCGTAATGTACTCCACCTGACAAGACAATAATATTTATAAAACCTGGACCTACTAAATCACTCGAGTGAAGTCCGATTTACACATTCGCAAGTAGCAAGTTAAGTTGTCGATTAAGCGAGTTAAGTAAAAAATCTCATTTGTACGTACTGACGAGTCAAGTTCAGTATTTGCTCAATTAAGTTCACTATTGGAGTCAGTTTCCACCAAGCGGAAAAATCCTCATGTATTTTTTTAATGTCACTGAATAAAGAACTGTATCAGTATTACCCTTTAAATATAAAATTCGACGCTCGGGTATGCTCAAGGAAACGCTTGATGTCTACATTGAATTTTATACTTAAAGTCAATATTGATACAGTTACTTATTCAGTGAAATTCAAAAAGGGCTCGAAGCATCCGCGAGGATTTTTCCGTTTGGTGGAAACTGACCCTAAGTTAACACGCTATTTAACTTAAGAGTGTTTAAATCAGGCCTAAAAGTCATTACGAGTGGAGTCAAAATCATTTGAGAATTTGACCTTCGAACATGATAATTTACATTCGCATTAGCGATTGGTGATTATCTAAATACCGCAGTGCGTCTTCGTGTTCATGTTCATCATGTTCGTTAGTGTATTGTGATGTCATCAACATTTTAGTGTGCTTGTTATAAACTCAGTTTATTGCAGTCTGTGGTAACCTCGCTTCTTCAAACTTGCGTCACAAGAGTTATAAGTGTAATGTCTGGCAGTTAAATTCACCGCAATGATTTTGTTATTGTGTATTTGGAATTGAGTGGTGTTTTAATCAGGCATAGTGAATTAGCAGTGAAGCATTTCATTTCAGCTTTGACGAAAATGTGGCTTGCGGAAACGTTAATGGAGATAACGTAATGTTATTATATCTTTAAGAAATGTATAAAACGAAAAGCGGGTCTGCTGTGACCATATTTATGTTATAAATAGTCCTAGTGTCCTGCGTAAGCGACGAACGCGACAAACGCTTTAAGACAACGGCATTCCCTACTAGCGGCCTATATAGCGAGACGGGACGTAACGCGTATTTGTTCCACGTCGTGTCGCGTCGCATTGCTCTGCGTCGCGTTTGTCGCTTACGCAGGACATCCCGTAACATGTTTTTGTAACTGAATGGGTGTCGCCTATTATTTTATTCTTCACTTGGTAGCGTTTGGCCCAAGTCTCACCCGATGGTAAGTGCAGACAGGGTCTAAGATGGAGCACACGAATCCAGGGAACAGAGATATATAAGGATTCCCCTATACCCCTCTGGCTCTCACATACACACGACGGAACACAACCTGACGGAACGTCTAACTGTTCAATTGGTCCGAGTGTTCACTAAACATGTTTTGTTAGATTTTTGTCGCAGCAGATCAGGTTTAACACGTTGTTTTCTATTTTCAAAATGCAGCAATTGGTGTGCAATGGTCGACAAAGTCATTAGTCAAAAGAGCCGAATATCAGCCGTATAACGACTAAGATTTCTTTTGAGAGCCAAATTTATTTTCAAGAACCATCATTTTTAACCACCATTTTTCACCATCATGAGGCTAAAGAGTCGCACTGGCCGTCCGATTTCTAAAAGACCGTTAAGTGAGTAAATATAATTTTGAGTAATGAGCAAAAACGAAAAAAAGAAAGCAGAGCAAAAACGTAGAAAATGTTTTCCCTATAAATTCTGAAGACATACATAAGCTAACATTGTATAATTTTTAATAAGTTAAGACTAATATTGCTTTTAAAATTTCAGTTTACATTTTTTAGTCATGTTTTTCTGTACTGAAATGTGACCATCTACAATATTAAAAAAAGTGCATCTCGTAACTGACAAGGTATAGAAAAATATGAACAAGACTGATAGATATAAAGTAGCACTTTTACGTAGTATATTAAACTCAAATTTGACAAAGTCTCACTTGACGTGCTTTTAGAAATCGGACAGCAGCGCGGTTAACCGGCCACTGGTCTAATATAATGGTATGTCTCGTACCTCAACACTGCTGAGCTCGGCCATCGACGAGGGGAAGTACTCAATCCTCTTTCCATTCAGTTTGTACGCTATACCGATCTTAATCTCCTCCAACGTGTCTAAGATGTCCATCTTTGTGAGGCATATTCTGAAACAGTACACATCATGCCTTATATTCCCCGAAGGATTCGGCAGAGGTGTTTTTATTACACCCTCGTTTCGCCGGTTATGTTTAAGTCCCATGTGATAGGCGGCGAGCCTAATGCCATTAACCGGGCACAAATCCAGACTCCAGACTGCTACTGAGAAATTCCTACTGGAAAAACCCAAAAACACTTTGCCCGACCTGGGGATCGAACCCAGGACCCCACGCAGTCGCGCTTGCTACCACTAGACCAACAAGGCAGTCAAACTACTGTTCATACTCACACACATTGTATTCACAGTATTGTTGGGTCATACTACTGTTTTCAAATATTGCCAAGACTCTTTACAAGGGACCTTTTAACCCACTTTCGGCTTTAGGGGTATTTTTGTAACACGTTATAGATTATTATTATTCTTCTTTTCGTGTGGTTAGTAATTAATTACCAGGTTAACCTGGTGTCAGAGTTTATGCCGCCCATGGGCCTCTGACTTGGCTTCACATGCCGTCGAGAAATATCTCTCAGGCACCTCCCGATATTTTCCTTCACCGTTTTTAAGCAAGTGATAATTATACAATACGCACATGAATCCGAAAAGTCAGAGGTGCGTGCCTTGGGTTCGAACTCAAGACCTATGACTTGGCAGTCCAAGGGTCACATCACTAGGCTATCACTGCTTTTTATTATTATTATTATAATTAGCCTGTACTGTCCCACTGCTGGGCGAAGGCCTCACTCCATTCCGTTGTAGATAAAGAAAATAATATAACTAACGAGGTGTATCCGTTGACCATGGCGGTGTATCTGACGACGACGAGGTCGAGCCAGCCGCAGCGCCGCACTCGCTTCGTGGTGACGCCGACCTCGTGGCCGCGCTCCTGCAGCAGTCTGCCTGTCTCCTGCACGCAACAAGCAAATGAGTTTTCAATCGTCATTTTAGGCTTTGCCCATATCTATTGACTATCAGTACTTTAGACATAGCAATTACTGTCTTGAGATCTCAGTAAGAATATTAGTAGGAAATGACGCCATCGTGAGGTTAAAATCTATAAAGAGGAAAGATTTGTATTTTTGTGTATAACGAATAAACTTAAAAACACCTAGACCGATTTCAAAAATTCTTTTGCCGTTACAAAGTTACGTTATCACCGAGTAACATAGGCTATGTTTATTACTGAAATAAAATTTCTTACGCGGACGGAGCCGTGAGGACACAGCTAGTCTGGTATATTTTTGTTCAAAACGGAGTTAGAACGAGGGTTACATTGCCAGCATAAGGCTGCCTGTTCACTGGAGCGGAAAGGAGCGGTGTGGAGCTAACCAGTAGAAATTAACAATATTCACAGAGCAGAGAAGTGAATTTTATGCATTTCTATTGGTTAGCTCCACACCGCTCCGCTCCAGGTGTTTTTGGACAAGTTTCTTTCTAAGCGTCAACTTTCAAACAACTTGACTCTCCAGTAGATAATCAAATTATGATCCAAACTTAAGCAAAATTTAGAAACATGTTACTTAACACAATCAGAAATTTGTGTGAATAGTTTTAGTTTTCTTTAGTACCTATTCCCTAACAATTTATATATTTCCTATATTCTGTTTTATGCAACTATTACAGATCAGACACAACAACAAAGGTTTGTTTAGTTTTAATTTTTATTTTTTGCTTTTTACTTTGGTTTTACTTTATGTTGATAATTAAGTATAAGATGGCTGCAGATCTCTTTTTTTTATTTAAGCTTTAACTGCACTAAGACTACACCTAGTTATATTTTAGCTAATGTTGTATTTACCTATAACTGTTTGTTACATTAAGTTCTATAAATGTTATGTTTTTCTTGTTATGCTATAGTGTAAACAAACGTTGGTAAATCTAAATAAATAAAAAAAAATACCTATATTGTTAAACTTTAACTTATTAACACTGTCTTTGTCTTTTATTCTGGACTACAATGTTGAATCCAAAAATGTTGAAAATGCAAAAAGTTGAATTTTCTGGGCCCACAATGTTCAATTCGCAAAATGTTGAATATCAAAATGTTGAGTCATACGGATGCGAGAGGCGCAGGATCAGTCGCGGTGGAAGTCTTTTGGCAAATATTATAATGAGCACACTTCTACTTCACGGGAAAATATCTGGCACTGCAGTGGTACCCACATAGGCGGCCCTGTACAGTCACGTGCAATAATATATATACACATAGCGAACTTAAAAAGCTAATTTCTTTAAGAGAATAGATTGTAATTAAGAACAATTCGAAACCATAATTCGTATGTATTTGTAGAAACTAATATGTGTGTAATATTTCATAATTCTAATCGATCTTTTAGAAGGAAATCGCTTTTGAATTTCTCTATGTGTATACATATTATTACACGTGACTGTACAGGAACCTACCATCTGGTAAAATTAGTATATATACTTATATTTATTTACGTACCTAACTAAAATTCTCGTTTTATTGTTATCTGTGGAGAACGTTGTTGGTTACACATTTGTATAACCCTGTGCTTATTTACCTCTTTGTAATATCTATTGTGTAACCGTTTCTTTTCCCGAATAAATAAAATAAAACATGAATTCGAAAATTCAGAGGGCCGAAGTCAAACTCAGACCTTCCTGTATGAAAAGGAAGCGTTCAAACTGCAAGCGCTGCAACTGCTTTTTTATAAACACACGGTCGAGTTAAGGATACTCACATCATGCAACTCGGTGGGGAAAGGCCCGTCGCCGACGCGCGTGGTGTACGCCTTCACAACACCCAATACTTCGCCGATAACCAGCGGGGGGAGACCCAGACCGGTGCATACGCCGCCGATACTGCAGTTAGATGACGTCACGTACGGGTAGGTACCTGGAATACAAACGTGAGTTGTTAAATGCGGTACAAGTAGAAATTATATAAAACTAGCGACCCGCTCCAGCTTTGCGCAGGTGCAATGTAGATACTAATGTGGGACATATAAACCTTCCTCTTGAATCACTATCTATTGCTGAATACTGCATTAAAATCCGTTGCGTAGTTTAAAAGATCTAAGCGTACAGACAGCGGGAGCGACTTTGTTTTATACTATGTAAAGAAGAAGACACGTTGGTGGTCAATTTACAATGTTCAGTTTCAGGTGTAGGACATTTTTGGGGCATAAGGTAGGCAAGTCGTTACGGGTAGTCACAAGCCCGAAAGTCTGACAACTGGTTTAACCCTAGGATATCGGCATTACCCAGTAACTAGGTTGCAGTCTGATGGCAGTCGCTCCGTGTAAAATACTGGTATTCAGCCGCATCTGGTTAGACTGGAAGCTGACCCCAACATAGTTGTGAAAAGGCTAGGCAGAACGAATGACGTAATATAATTATAATTTCATAATTAAAATCATAGCAATGGTCTAGGAAGAACGACGCTCATTAGCCTAGTTAACACTTGTAAAATCAACATTATGTAGTTTCCGGACGCCTGCACTTGCCAGTCTGATATAATTTGTTTATAAGTTTATAATCATCTGAACGACGTGAACCTTGGTTGTTATCTGGCCATAACGAGGCACGTGCTTTATGAACGATTAATTATGTCCATTTAGATAAGATAAACGCTTCGCTCGACACCCTACACTTTTATTAGATGAAACATAACATCACGCTTGTATTCTCCGAAGGATTGGGTAGAGGTGTACAGTAACACCCTCGTTATGCTGTTATGTTTCAGACCCATGTAATAGGGGGCGAGCCTATTGCCATCTACCGGGCACAAATCCAACCTCCGGAGTGCTACTGAGGAATTCCACACGGAAAAACGAATAACAATTCGCTCGACCTGGGGATTGAACCTAGGACCTCAAGATCAGCAGTCGCGCTTACCACCACTAGACCAACGTGACAGTTGGCACAGAATGAAAATCTATGCCAAAATGCTTTGGAGACCATTAATAAAACATCGGGGCTCATCAGAGACGCAGTAAAGAAGCCTTTTCTTTTACTAGCAGAAGGTCAGAACCATTTTAGTTTTTTATTAAGCCTCATCGAAGACTACCTCGTTGCTCTAGTGGTGGTTAAATTGGGTCGGGCAGTGTTATTGGGTTTGTCCATGTGGAATTCCACAGTAGCAGCCCCGAGTATGGATTCGTGCCCGGTTGACGGCAATAGGCTGGCCCCTATTACATGAATAAGTTTAAGTTTACTTCATATCATTTTGGCTTACGTTGCATGTCAAGGAGTCTTCATTTAGGTATAGAAAATGCCTGTAGTAACATGGGACTTAAACATAACGGCGAAATGAGGGTGTTACTATGCACCTCTGCCCAACCCTTCGGGGAATACAGGCGTGATGTTATGTTATCACGACTTTACTGTCAATATTAGCATGTTGCTTTCGATGAGGTAACAATTTTTTCCTTCTGGTAACACGTGAGGATGATAGTCATTGTATATAAATAATAGACACAGTGATAAGGTTCTGTGATAACCTATTAAATTTATCATTTTGACACAGTATTGGAATGATAAAAATGTTTCAAAAGATCAGAACAGAAATAAGCGTAGTAACTTTTTTATACGTTATCTTTCAACTTGTCAACAATGTTTGCGGAAAAATGATTGGATAGTGTTGCAAATAATACCTAGCTTGTTTAAACAAATTCATATTTTCTGTTGAAAACGAAGTCAGGTTTTTTTTTTTAAAGTTGCCCCACACTAGTATTTCTCATGTATCATGGGTGTTTTTACAGACACAAATCTTCACATGCACAAACACCCAGACCCGGAACAACTATTTGTAGGACATACAAATATTTGATCTGTGTCGGAATCGAACCCACGACCCGTAGCGCAGAAGCCAATCGCTCAGCCACTGCACCAAACGTGTTATCGAAAGGTAAGATATGTATCCAGGGCCTAGCGGACCAAACCATGTTTGGGTTGCGGTGAATGCACTCACGAATCCCGCGACCCCGGCCACAGGTCTTTAGAGGAACACCGTGGTGGATTCACTCGGTAATAGTCCAACATAACCCCCCAGGCGCTCCTCAGGGTGGAGGTATACTTGAGGAGTTCCCCAAGTAAAAAAAAAAGTAGTTTACAAAGTATATACCGATTTAAAATCTGATTTTCCACTTACCAAAGTCAATATCCAACATAGCAGCATTAGCTCCTTCGACCAGCACTTTCCTGCCCTCTCCAATCGCCTTGTGGAGGTAAGACACGGTGTCTCGCACCATTGGCTTGATCTTCGCGGCGTACTCTTGGTAACGCCCCAGTTCACCATCAATGTCGACCTCTAGGGAGGGGAACATTCGCTTGTAGTTTGCTGCTAGAGTCCGGAATCTGAAAACAAGGAGCAAGTCATTAGAAGGTGTTTTTTTATGATTTTTTAAGGACAGTAAGAGAGCGGTGTTTTTCAATAAAAGAAATAAGCGGTCTTAATGATCTGCCTAGCCTTTTCCCAACTATGTTGGGGTCAGCTTCCAATCTAACCCGATGCGGCTGAATACCAGTATTTTACACGGAGCGACTGCCATCAGACCTCCGCAACCCAGTTACTGGGCAATGCCGATATCCTAAGGTTAGACCAGTTGTCAGACTTTCGTGTTGCTGACTTCCCGTAACAACTGTCATAGGTATTCGAATGACACCCGGGACCGACTGTTTAACGTGCTCTCCGAGGCACGGAGGGGTCTTGATGTGTAACGAACGGTCACCCATCCACGGACTGACCGCGGCAAGCGCAACTTATCCTCGTAAATCGTATATTCCGCGCGGTTGGTAATAAGCCACAAGCCCCTTAAGCAGTCCTATCATATTGAGTTTTAATTACATTCAAGGATTAGAACTGTGTCTAATGTGTGTGTCAATAATCTCCCGCTGTTCACCAGATGTCGCTAGTTGGGTCTGAAGTAACGTTATCCTATCACACACTATATTATTCATTTATTTTTTTCAATTCAAAATATTTAATTCGGACAAGGTACATCCATATTTCGGTTGGTTACAATAAAGGTACTTACAAAAACTATGTTATTAATAATAAATATAATTTCACCGTTATATATTGCTATTAACCGGGTACAAATCCATGTATTTTTAATTGTTTTTAATTTTTTGTAGAAATATTTATAAATGTCATCAATTATGTATTATAAATGAATAAAGGATTATTAAAAAAAAAAAGAATATTGCCCTACACTTGGATTTCTTCTGTATCGTGGATGCGTTTACAGACACAAATCTTCACACGCACAAAAGCCCAGACCAGGAAAAACTATTTGTAGGCCATACAAATATTTGTTTCGTGCGGGAATCGAACCCACGACACGTAGCGCAGAAGCCAATCGCTCAGCCACTGCACCAAACGTGTCGTCATTAATTATAAATATAATATAATTAAACAATATTATGAAGTACCTAAATATCGATGATCGTCATCCAAAAGTTGTGTTGAGTTATCTAGTGCATATAAGAACAAATTGCAAGCAATTTAGACTGCCCTGTTGGTCTAGTGGTCGCGCGACTGCTGAGCATGGGGTCCTGGATTCAATCCCCAGGTCGGGTTATTGGGTTTTTCCATTAGCAATTTCTCAGTAGCAGCCCGGAGTTTGGATTTGTTCCCGATTAATTCGAATAGGCTCGCCCTCTATTACATGGGACTTAAACATAACTGGCGAAACGAGGGTATACTAAAAGCACCTCTGCCGAACCCTTCGGGGAATACAACGCGTGATGTTATGTTTATGCAAGCAATTTATTTAACAAATTACAATAATACAGGAAGTCCTTGAGTTGATTGATTTGCATTTGAGATATCTACTTAAGATGTAATATGCTGGTTCACGCCTATAACTATTTACATTTTATACACATTATTTTAATATCTACTGAAGGCGATGATAATTAAAACAATCGACTTCACTTGAATATAAACTACTAGCTGTGTCCTCACGGCTCCACCCGTAGCCTATGTTACTCAGTGATAATGTAGCTTTCTAACGGCAAAAGAATTTTTGAAATCGGTCCAGTAGTTTTTAAGTTTATTCGTTACATACAAAAATAGAAATCTTTCCTCTTTATAATATTAGTATATATAAAGGCTCATTTACACGGTGCAAGTTTCTTGAAGCAAGTCTCATGCCATCTCTGTTTTTGTCGGAGAGAAAGACAAAGATAGCATGAGACTTGCTTCGAGAAACTTGCACCATGTAAATGAGCCTTTATTCTATAAAAATAAAAAAAGGCGTCGTTCCGATATGGCGTTGGTTCGGTAATAATCATGGTGGGGGCCCGTACAGCCGCACCGCGCCGATGCACCTCCCGCCACCTTCGCGTATGTTCACGCGTGGACATCTACTGTTGCCTAATTGTACTTGTTTATAAACATAACATCACGCCTATATTCCCCGAAGGATTGGGCAGAGGTGTGTATTAACACCATCATTTCGTCGTTATGTATTGCCATTAAACGTGCACAAATCGAAACATCGGGCTGCTACTGAGGAATTCCACACGGAAAAATCCAAATATCACTTTGCCCGACCCCAGGACCTCACGATCAGCAGTCGCGCTTGCCACCATTAAACCAACGAGGTAGTTTTGTACTTGTTTATGTAATCATGCATACGTTTATGTTAAAAAATAAAAATGTAAATAATCAAGTAGTCTTTTATGGTTGTTGTCATTTACCTCTCAGAGGAAATTAGGTAAGAATGTAAATAACTTTCTGGGTAGTCTACTCTTTAGTTTTGTTTTCAGGGTTGCGTTTCAATGATGATTATTTTATGTTTTATCCAAATTCTTTTTTTTGGGTGTTATTATGGTTTTCAAATATTTCCAATAAACTCTTTACAAGGGGCCTTTTAACCCCCGTTCGGCTTTAGGGGTATTTTTGTAACACGTTGTATATTCACGCCTTAAATCCCCTAAGGGGTAAGCAGGGGTGTTCTCCTTCTACAGGAGTCAGCATACCCGCGTTTCGCTTCTGGTATTAAGTCTCATGTAATAGGTAGCGAGCCTATTGCCATTTTCCGGGCACAATTATGTAACGCAAGTGATCTTCTTCGTGCGGTTAGTGACTAACCTGGTGTCAGAGTTTATGCCGCCGAGACTTGGCTTCACATGCCCTCCAGAAATATCTCTCAGGCATGCCGGTTTCCTCACGATGTTTTCCTTCACCGTTTTTAAGCAAGTGATAATTATACAATACGCACATGAATCCGAAAAGTCAGAAATGCGCAAGTGATTATCAAATTCCTTTCCACTTACTTCTCTTCAAACATGGCGAAGTCACCGATGAGGTCTCCTATCCGGAGTCCATTGCGGGTGGCCTTGGACGAGTAAGTTGGGCCGATACCTTTCTTTGTGGTGCCCAGTGAGTTCTTGCCCTTCTCCGCCTCTTGAAGACCATCCACCTGGAAGAATAAGACATAAAAAACTTTAGGAAGACAATAACACACCTATGAAAGATAAAGACCAGATGTCAAAATGGTACGATCAATCATGGTTCAGCCCATTATATCTTGACATAAAAATATTTATCTCATTTAAATTGAGAACAAATTACCTAATTGACACCAAAATTAATATTTAGTCAGCGGAATCAATATTTGATCAGCGACAAAAATAAGCAGCCGACTCGGTTAGGTTAGAAGTACAGTTCGCGGTTTTTTTTTAAACGCTCAAACTAGCTTATTTTCGACTAGCGACCCGCTCCGGCTTCGCATGGGTGCAATGTAGATACTAATGTGGGGCATATAAACCTTTCTCTTGAATCACGCTATGTATTGCTGAAAACTGCATTAAAATCCGGTGCGTAGTTTAAAAGATCTAAGCGTACAGACCGCGGGAACGACTTTGTTTTATACTATGTAAAGATAATCTCTCCGCTGATTAATTCGAGTTTTTCGCTGATCAAGTAATTTTTAACTCCAATCAAAATTCAATTCAATAGCTGATCAGTTAAATAGTACCCATTTAATTTGTCCGTAATATTTAGTAGATAACATACACATATTATCACGTCTGTATTCCCCGAAGGGTTGAGCAAAGGTGTAAACACCCTAATTTCGCCGTTATGGTTTAAGTCCCATGTAATAGGGGGCGAGCTTATTGCCATCAACGGGGTACAGATCCAATCTCTGAGCTGCTACTGAGGAATTCCACACGGAAAAACCCAAAAACACTGCACGACCTGGGGACTGAACCCAGGACCTCACGATCCGTCGCGCTTGCCACCACTAGACCAACGAGGCAGTTGAGGAGCTGTTCAAGTATTACGTAAACACGAAAGGGGGGTGAGAAGGTCTTTGCTTAGCTTATTTTTGATGACATGGGGGACGGAGGTGTCTAGATGATGATTACGTCAGCAATTTTTATTTATTTACTTATTTTACTAGACTTGAAAACCGCTGCTCATTAATAACAATAGAGGGTACTTGAACAGATTTAAAAAAAATATACCAATGTTCACGTAAGCATAGGAGGGGGGGGGGGGTAAAAACTTGGCTTTGCTGACAAAGGGGAGGTGTGGGTCAAAAATGACTAAAATTCTGCTTACATAGTACTTGAATGGCCCCTAAGAGGCGAGTTAGTAGATATTCAATGCATTCTGTTGTATTATAAATTCAATACACCTATCTACAGTACATACATTATTTACCTTATATCCTTATTATTAGTACTGTAGTCATAACTGTGATATCATATCCATTTAAGGTATATGTAATATGTTATTGTTTACTGGCAAATTACTGTGAAAATATACAGTAGAACGCCGATTATCCGAATTAATTGGGACCGGGGTCGATTCGGATAATCGAAAATTCGGACAATCGGACATAGACTGGTAATAAAGAAAAACGAACTGCGCGACGCAAAACATGTAGTGTCTCGCCTCTAGCTTTCAACCATAACAGTTGAAATATATCTGGACTCCAGCGAGTTCCAACTTGTTACAACAAAACAAAACAAAAATTACATATGTACTTGGTTTTAAATTTTTATATTACGCTTAGGACCGATTCGGATAATTGGCGATTCGGTTAATCGGCGTTCGGATAATCGGCGTTCTACTGTACCTATATACTACATACATGTCTCGGAGCACGATAAACCGCCGTGTCGCCTCGGCCTACTCCGAAAAACGGACATCAAAGTTTCGTACGAAACGGAACAACGAACTCAAAAATATCGTCGCTGCGCCTGCAAAATCTGCTGTTTTTTTTAAAAATCTGTCTTTGATGCTATTTTATAATAGTTCTCAAGCCACGTGCAACTGTAAAATACGTTTTCTAATAATTTATTTTGCTATCTTCTTAACCAAATAAATAGGGTAGTTGACTACTATTAAAAATGTACAACAATTTAGTATTATTTTAAAGAAAGTATAAATACAAATTGATATGTGAAAAAATAAATAAAATCGATGAAAAAATAGAGGAGCTACACGCTTGCGAAGTTTGTGGAGGGGGCATTTTCTGTCCTTGTCGCACGAAACGGATATTGTTCGGAGTGGTGTCAAATAATTATGAAGTATGCAAGGTATGACGTGATGGTATGCAAGGTATGGCGTCATGTTGTCTCTGTCTAGTGAGCAATTTTGCAATCGTTTATAACTTGGGCATTTTATTAAATATTTCATTAATTTTTTCACTGTTGCTTATCATTTTTGTAACAGTTTTGACATTTCTAATAAAAAAAATATAGTCACATGCCCTATTATTAAAAAACAGATTTTACAGTTGCACGTCCCTTGAGAACTATTATTAAATGGCATCAAAGACAGATTTTCAAAAAAAAAAAACGCAGTGGATTTTGCAGGCGCAGCGACGATATACGATCGAAATATTGTCAAACAACGAATTATTAGATGTCAATTAACATTTGGGAGAAGGGTGAATCAAAAACAAAATATTAAAACGTGAAAATCTAATGGACTTGGTCTACCGGTGGTCAGCGCGACTGCTGATAGTGAGGTCGTGTGTTCGATCCCCGGGTCGCCCAGTGTTATTAGATTTTTCCGTGTGGAATTCCTCAGTAGCAGCCCGGAGTTTGGATTTGTGCCCAGATGATGGCAATAGGTTCACCCCCACTTACATGGGTCTTAAACATAACGGCGAAATGAGGGTGTTACTATACACCTCTGCCCAACCTTTCGGGGAATTCAGGCGTGATGTTATGTTATTGTCGAATGGATCGACAGACCCGAAACACTTTCGTAGTTGGAAAACGTGCGATCCGTCAGCCGAAACTTCGTAGTTCGATTTTCGGAGTAAGTCCCCTGGTCTTATGCATGCCTATGACAGTCACTGAGGGTAGTCAGAAGCCTGAAAGTCTGACAACCATATATCGGTATTTTCCAAGAATCGGGTTGCGGAGATCATCAGATGATAGTCACTCTGTATAAAATTCTGATATTCACTGACTGGTTTAGACTGGAAACCAACTTCCAAAATAATTAGATAAAGACTAAGTAGATGATGACGTCACTAGATAGTATTGAAGATTGAGGCCCGTATTAATAAACCACTCCCAACATGGCCGCCTGAGAGCAGCATCCCAAGTGGAACTGTCAAAAATTTACGTCATCAGAATTTCATACATTTAACAAGATTTTCGTTTTTAACCGACTTCCAAAAACGAGGAGGTTACTATGTTCGTCTGTATGTATTTTTTTTATTTTTTTTTGTGTATGTTCATCGATATTTTCGCCAATTGTGAACCGATTTTGATTATTCTTTTTTTAATGGATAGGGTATACTTCGAAGTTGGTCCCATTTAAATTTGGTGAAGATCTGATGAAGAACTTCGGAGATAGACAATGGAACTCCTCAATGACGAACAGTACGCATATTGTGATGATGTGATTATGTTACGAGCAGCGTCTTTAGTAGGTCCAACCAAGTTTTAATTAATGCCACTAAAATGAAAAAAATAGAACCATTTTTTACAAAAATATTTAAACCGACTTCAAAAAAGAATAAAATAATTACCATATAAAATTAACAGTTTCAGAAATCGGTGCCTTCAATTTGGTTCAGCGTGGATCAGCACCGACTTCTGAAACTGTTAATTTTATATGGTAATTATTTTATTCTTTTTTAGGGTTAATTATGTTACATATTGTATAGCATGCGATAGCATGCACCGCAACCGGGCCTTAATACCTAACGACTTAATGTCAACTAATGTTTACTTTGGATTACCCAGAACCAGAACACAAGCAAACAATCTTGTACATTAGCGTGTCATTCGTTTGTTACACTGACTCATTATCGAGTCATTAGCATGTAGGATATAGGCGTATAATGACGTGCTTCAAATTATACAAGGTTAGTCGGAAAGGGGGTACTAAGCCGAAAGGGTGTTAAAGTACCTATAATAAGGGATAACTTTTGTTCTACAACTTTCCCGAAAATTCGATAGTTTAGGAGAAATAGAGTTTCAAAGATTTTGTAAAAAATATGCTAAAATCTATCTGTCCATATCATCATATGATCAGCTGTGTTTACAATTTAGGCCATATTTGGGGTCACGGATTACAAATTTAATTTTCTGAATTCATAAATAAAGCAGGGTGTTTTTTTTTTTAAAACTAAAATAAAAATATTAATGCATGCAATTTTTTTTTAATTGTATTTTGAAATTTTAACACTTGCTTTAAAATAGTTATCAGCGATACTTTAAGTGGCCCGCGGCTTAGTACCCCCTTTCCGACTAACCTTGTATGATGTTCACGTTTCGACTGATGAGTGTGTGGTTAGTACTACTTTCACGTTGTAAGGCGTGATTGCAACGAACGTTTTCAATACGGCCATGCACGTTGTTATCAAGTCATAGGGGTATTAAATGGCCGGTTCACAAAACACATGTTTCATCTTATCAAATGATCGTCTGATAAGTAGGTATGAGGTTTAACGACGTCAACGACTGCAATAAACATTGTCAATTATTATGGTCACGTTGTTATCAATTCCGTGCATGTACGATATAGGCGTATAAAAAGGATTTACTAAACATATGAAATAGTATGATGTGATGTGATTATACTACGTCATATTGTTAGGCGTGACTTCAACGGACGTTGGGGACCGTCCATTAATCACGTGAGGCTTGAATGGGGGGGAGGGGGTTTAGCAAAAATCACGAAATATTACAAGGGGGGAGGGGGGTGTAGTAAGATATCACGTGTATTTATTTTTTCAAAATTAGCTTATACTTTATACCTGTATTTAAAGATAATATTCTAAAAATTTTAAGATTCTTTGTAGGTACTAAAAAATACACGTGATTTTGGGTGGAAGCGGAGGGTTAGTCTTAAACCTCAACACGTATCACCAAGGGGGAGGGGGGGGGGATTAAAAAATGCTAAAAAAACATCACGTGATTAATGGACGGCCCCTTGTCATTCGTCACGTGAGTATGCAATCTATGGGGATTTTTGTATAATAATATTTTTAGTTTATGACAAGGAAATTTAGTTTTTGTTTCATAACTACCTCGTCTGTCAAACGCGACAATTGAATAGGAAAACACACCTCTTTTTGCGTCGAGGTTCAATATAATAATGGTCATCTATTGGCCAGATTGGACAAGGGTATAACTGTAAGTAGTGGCCCAGAGATTTGTGCCCGGTTGATGGCAATAGGCTCGCCCCCTATTACATGTGACGTAAACATAACGGCGAAATGAGGGTGTTACTATTACTATACACCTCTGCCCAACCCTTCGAGGAATAAAGGCGTGATGTTATGTTTTATGAAGAGTTCCCTCCTACGTTTCCTTGAAACCTGGAGGATGAAGCCTTACGTGAGATTTGCTTACTAAAATCCATTCGGTGACCTTTATGTGTTACTAGCGACCCACCCCGGCTTCGCACGGGTGCAATGTAGATACTAATGTGGGACATATAAACCTTCCTCTCGAATCACTCTATCTATTGCTAAAAACTGCATTAAAATCCGTTGCGTAGTTTAAAAGATTTAAGCGTACAGACAGCGGGAGCGACTTTGTTTTATCTATACTAATATTATAAAGAGGAAAGATTTGTATTTTTGTATGTAACGAATAAACTTAAAAACTACTGGACCGATTTCAAAAATTCTTTTGCCGTTAGAAAGCTACATTATCACAGTAACAAGGGCTACGGGGTGAGCCGTAAGGACACAGCTAGTACTATGTAAAGATAAAGAAAATGCACCAGAATTGAATATTCCCATCTGTCTGATAATTAATTTCAGCCTTTATTGATTATCATAAACATTGCGATATGCAACATCCCGCGCCTCCTTGACCGCTGCTGACGTCATAGAGTATTCGCGCAATTCGATGCGCATGCGTCACTCGTCACGATCACGAGATTGCATTATTTTTTAGTAAGCTTTTAATTACTTAGCGCTGGAGCATGTAGGTTTAATTTATGATACAAAAGGACGATATTTTAACAATAGTTTCATGATGAAATTTAATTTGGTAAATCAAGATTAAATCACTGATAATTTCAAAATTTTTGTTGACAGCCTATTTATTTATTATTTTACTAGTTTGGCAAACAAGCTGAACGGCCTACATTCACAAGTACCTGTAATTTCACCGGCAATACCAGTATTTGCCATCAGACCTCCGGAACCCAGTATAGTTACTGGCAATGTCGATATTCTAAGGTTAGACCGGTTGTCAGACTTTCGGGCTTCTGACTACCAGTGACTTTCGTAGGTAACGAAACGGTCACCCATCCACAGACTGACAGCGGCAAGCGCAGCTTAACCTTGCAAATCATACGATCCACACGGTTGTTAATTACCTACGAGCCCCTATGTGCTCTACTACTACTCCTATGCAAAATCCAAAAGTATCCGGTGCAGTGTTAATCTATGTCAGCAGAACATCACGAGGTTTGAAGGAATTACACAATTTAGTTTACACCCTGTATAGTGCTTGCTTTAGGGTAATTATGAACTTGGGAATATTCCGAATATTACGAATTTATACTAAACCAGGCAATATTTTTTGCTCTGGTAACGTAATAAAGGCTAATGTAATGTTGCCAGAGCAAAAAATATAGCTTGGTTTAGTAGAAATTCGTAGTTTTCGGAATATTCTCATGTTCCTAATTACGATAAAGCACTGCAAACTGAAACGTTCATACTCAAACGAGAAAATTTTGAAAGTAAACTCTAAATAAGTTGAATTTTCAGTGTTCTTCTATATGGAGCCTGTTTAGGCAGTGCCATGTGGATTTATGGAAAGATTTAAAATCTGAATATATGAGAATTGGAATTTTCTAATAACCTAAGAATAATTTTGTCGTTCGAATTAGCAAGCCTATGGCAGCTTCTGGACACTCAACCAAAATTATTTTGAACAAACATTGATAAGTTATTGAAATATCCGCTATTTTCAGTTGAATGCTATTTTGAGTTCATTGACCATTTAGGGTAATTACCCTAAAACACTATACCATATAAAAACAAATAATTCTAAAGTATCAAATTAGGTTATTCCAGGTATTTCATACTAATTTTGTGGTTGCTATGCTGATATTTTTTTTAAATTGCCGCGCTTTTTCAGTCTATTTTCGTTTGACAGACTCTAATACAAGAACGCCAATGTTCTCTCACAATCGTACCTACTGTATCATGCGGGGTTCGCCGAGTCATGTTTTAATTAATTATAAATACTGGATAAGGGCTAGGATTCTCCAGAACTATGACTCAAATTGTAAATATCCTGTGGAGTATAATGGTACATTGTGAAACTTGAATAAAGTCGGAGTCAAATATTTTTATTTCAAACTAGCTGTTGTCCCGCGGGTGTGCCCGCGTAAATAATTTGACTGCAGCACCACCTATCGGATCCCAGCATAGCTACGAACCATCGTCTCGACAAAACAAACATATTGTGTAAATATGACCTGAATCGGTAAAGAGAAATAGGGATTCATTTTTATATTATAGATAGACCAGAATACAGGTACTTATCAAATGTCAAAAGTAGGTGCATGATTCCAAAAGGTGTGTCTTATGGAGAAGAGCCGGCAATAAACTCCTTTGGACCGGTTGTTGGTCCCTAGGTAAGTCAACCAATGGTTAAAAATTGTAAAAATTGTATCAATTTTTAACCATTGGTTGGCTTAACTTGGGATCAAAAAACCGGCCCTTAGATACTTTACTGTCCATTCAAGGTGGTTTTGAGATCTAAAACCTTTGCTAGGATTTTTTTAAGACGTAAAAAAAATTAATGTCTCATAAACGAGTTTTGGCCTCATCATTGAATAAATTTGAGGCCATTTGTTGAACATGCGCCTGCGCATCCCAATAGCTTTTCCTACGTACTTTACGCGAATGGCTTCCTGTCTAATCAGATGATTTACCATAAATTTCGTTTTGTTACCTGTTGGTGCATATCGAAGACCAGGTGAGCTCTGTCGGATATGATGAGCCGGCCCTGCCAGTCCTTCATGCCTTTCAGCTCGTTCTTCTTTAGCTCCTCGAATAGCCCCGGAAGGTGGATCACCACACCGTTTCCTGGACAACAACGATAATTAAGGTAAGTTTGGTGACAAATAGAACAAATTGCAGTAAAAACAGGGCTTTGTCATTCAACATAACATCACGCCTGTATTCCCCGAAAGGTTGGGCAGAGGTGTATTCAACACCCTCACTTATGTTTAAGTCCCATGTAATAGGAGGCGAGCCTATTGCCTCAACCGGGCACAAATCCAAACTCCGGGCTGCTACTGTGGAATCCCACAAAACCCAATAACATTTTGCCCGCTCTGGGGATCGAACCCAGTACCTCACGATCAGCAGTCGCGCTTGCTACCGCTACAACAGTATAGGCAGTAGCAATAAAAAAACGTTAGATATGTGTATAACAATAAGTTAATTTATTAAGTACTAGCTGTGTCCTCACGGCTTCGCCCGCGTAAGATGTTTTATTCCAGTAATATAGCCTATATTACTCAGTTATAATGTAGCTTTCTAACGGCAAAAGAATTTTTGAAATGGGTCTAGTAGTTTTTAAGTTTATTCGTTAGGTACATACAAAAATACAAATGTTTCCTCTTTATAATATTAGTATAGATAACTATAGAGAACAATAACTACTTCCCTTACATCAATGAAACTCACTGAAATCTCATACAAATGTCATACATTCATTCATCATAAAATGTTTATGTTCCAACAACCTTCACAGAATTGCAAATAACAGCTTGTCAAATCGGTTCCACATCGACGTAAACAAGTACCTAAAACCGCCATGTTATCGCACGACATGCCATGACAAGCACCGTGCATTACCGGCGTAGCGTCAGCAAAATAAACCAAAACATCTTCGTGTATAATCCCAACCCTAACCTTGACAATAAATTGCTCGTTATGTAAACCTATTAATACAATGATTTTGCTAACCGTACCTGGTACTGGAGCTTGATTACCGATGTCACGAATTTTGTCTTTTTTTGCATGTTAATTTCGCGTGCTCTGTTTGTTACAAGTTATTCAATTTCTTGGTTATTTGACACGCGAACAGGTTTCATTTTGTTTTTAATGGGTTTTAACTATTTTTGTAACGTCTTATTTGTTATGGAGATATTGATATTGTAGCATATGTAGACAAAAAAAAATATCTTTTGATACAAGGTTGGTGGTCAAGGAACTGTGTTCTTAGTTATAGACCTAAAGAACTCTCATTTGAGATCTGGGATCCAAAGTGTCGTTTCGATATGAAAAGTGTAAGACAGATTAAAAATAATAGTTGTCAAATGTATGAAATTCTACTCTATGGCAGCACATTTTGGGAGTCAGCTCCCAGGCCGCTTTGCTGGGGCCTGAGATTATAAGATAAACTTATAACTTTAAAAAGACAAAGGAAGCCAGGAACTCGTCCAGACATAATTGCTTACAATATTGTTATTTAAAAATGGTTCACACTAAAATTTATATAAAAAGCATCTCGACCAGCACTTTCATACGCAATGGTTTTTTTATATTCTTGGTCGCGTTTGGCCCTAGGGTGAATATTCGAAATTTTTTAACATTATTTTAACAAATCATTCTTCTCCCGGGTTGTTAACGTTATAGTATTGTCAGATTGTATTTATTCTTGTCTTATTGCTTGACGGCAGCGGTATAGTTTGAGTTTTCATTACCATTATTATCGTAATTATAGTATTAAACATCTGCATTCTTCACATTGGGGTGATGCTAATGACGTTCTTAATTTTTGTTAATATTTTTCGAAGGAAAATAATAATGGTTCCGAAAAACAAATTAATCTCCAGCGATCTGTGGCCGACTATTATTGTAATTAACCAGCGTTATAATGAATTACCGACAAATTAACTAAACTAACGACGAATATTGATTAATAATAAAATTCGGAATGACCTTACAAAAAGTGGGTTGTGATTAATCCATTTCAGATATTAAAATTCTAGCCGTGCGACTGAATTACTAAGTGAGCGACTAGAAATACAGAGAGGGCAACTTCAATATTATAAACAGTTTGTCAAATTCGTAACGTCCAGGTTAGGTTAGAACTGCGACCACGCAACGCGCGAAGGCGAGCGAGCGAAGCGAGCGTGCTGCGGCAGCGGGCGCCAAGCGCCAGATTTCCTCTTTTGCAAAGGCAAATATTGAAAAATATGCAGGACGTAACGTTGACACTCAAGCAAATATTAGGTCGTAATTTATGCTGGTAGAAAAGTATTATAGTAATAAACAGTCATGTTTATTTTTCGAAGATTTCAGTATCTCATTCAGTCGTTTCGTCATTTTTATTCGGACAAAGGTAGTCGGAAAGTTAGTCGGCAGTAGATTTAATATTTTGAGTAAGGACAATTCTTCTTTTTTTGTCGGAGCTTTTATTACTACCCTTTTTCGAATATTCTCCCCCTAGTGTCATCTGATGGTAAGCGCAAACAGGGTCTAAGATGGAGCACACGAATCAAAGTAACACGAGATAGAGGGATTCCCCTATACCCCTCTAGCTCTCACATACACACGACGGAACACAGTAAACTGCTTGGCTGACTTTAATGTGAGGGTGGTAGCTAGCCAGGCGAACCGTCCAGATCCTACCACCAAGCGTGCTGGGTTTTGTTGAATCTTACAACACGCGTCTATTCCTGGCGTGGGGTGAGGAAGCGTTACTTTCTAACCAGTCCCCACACACGAATATTCAGACAAGGATAAAAGATTTTTTTCATGAGTACCTACGGGTCAAGGGCTTATTATAAGTTCGTAACATTCAAAGTACCTGCCAAAGATGAAAATATTCCAATTCCAGACTGCGACGGTAAATGAATTACGTCTTAAAAAAGTCATAACTTAAAACAATGGGAGGTGATCGCGTGAACGATTTAGGTAATAAGTGGAACGGACTTGACGGTAATCAGCATAACACGTCTACAACACGCGTCCAAATAAGCTATGGAACTTGTTTTGAATCTGCTCATTCCCTAATATGATGATTTGATAAATGAGTTTTATTTCTGTAAATAAATCTGTTACAGATACTTTAACAGGTCTTTTTCTTTATTAGACTGATTGTAGATTGTCTTGCGGACCGTTTCTACGTAACCGGGCAGTATTGGCGAGACCTGAAGGGTCTCCAACCGCCAATGACTACTAACATCATGACTACCAGCAATAACAGCACTAAGGGCGACCCCTAATGGTACTCGGACCTCGGCTTAGGGCGTTGCTGGCGGGAGAGCTAGGGGGGAGACAGCATGATGAGGGCTGAATTATCGATGTAACTTTAACAAGTCAATGTAATGTTTTTTTTAAGACTAGATCACGCCGGCATTTCCTATCTGACTAGCTCAGAGAAGAAAAGCCGACACAAACTCAGAGGTCAAGGTCTATTTTAAAGTCCAGACATAGTGGTATAAAAACTATACAAGTGTAACAATGTAGGGCAACGTCTGGAATGGCCTTTTTGCGGAAAGTGCCGTAGCAGGTTTGAGTTGACCTGTCCTAACTGACGGCACGACAACCCGACAACCCGAGCACGACGCTACCAATAAGCCGGACATTAAGATGGTAAGTGCTGCCCATCTAATGGCAAGTGATTTCTGTCGTATACATCTACAACACCAAGAGGATTGCTTATGCGTTGCACGCCTTAGAGATAAAATTGACAAGTCTCATGTGTAATTTCACCCTTCAAACCGAAACAGTAATGCTGCTTGGCGGCAGAAATAGGTATGGTGGTAATACCAGTCTAGTCATTCCATACAGTCGTCCATGGCGGTAACGTCATCTCCCGAGCTACCTTCAAAACTGTCGCGTCATCTTCCGAGCTGCTTTTAAAAACTGTCAGTGTCAAACTCTCGATGAACCACTGTATGAAGTAGGTTAGTTACACGGGACGGGAACAAGGAACTCCTTGTTTCCGTCCCGTGTAGAACGATGATAGTAGAACTCTACTACTTCTAAACTGACAAAAGGCTGAGGGGAACTCAGTCATAAAATTTATCTCAAAAGAGTTCTAAACAGCACGTTAGCACTTAGTTACTTCTGAAATCGTTTAGGAACACGAGTGGTGATATATTTATGATGCGTCGCTATCTCATAAAAGTATATTCAGATTTATGCAGAGAAAGAGGGCCACGTGACCAGAGTAATGATATATTTGAACTATACTTATAAAGATAAACGTCCTGACTGACTGACTGACAGACTTATTTATCAATGCAGAGCCTAAACCACAGAAGCTGAAAACATGCAATTTGAACAATAGGTTACTTTTACGAAGCAGGCTACTAAGAAAAGATCTTTGGAAATTCTACCCCTAAGGGGGTGAAATAAGTACTGAAACTTTGTATGAGAAATCTGGTATTTTTGAAGATAGAGTATTGAACATGAATAATTAGATTAATTAACACAAATTAAAATACGTGTTGAATTCTCATTTTGGGTGAATAAGGGTGTTGAAATTTGTAAGCGCAAGTCCGAAATTCACGCGGACGGAAAGTGCTAGTAAGATGTATAATTGTTATTCCCAGTTCCATAGACGAAAGAGACGTATACTATAGGTAGTGTATAGAGATTTACTACTATGATGCAAGCTTTGGCAAGCGTTCAAGGCTAGATAGCATAATGTTATCGGTCAATTATCACTAATAGTACGATGACGTATATAACAAAATATATTTTTAAAAGCCTTCTATATTGTTATGTACTAAGAATATAACAGGTAGCTGAATACAACTGTCAACGAAGCACGTTCGCATTGGTGGCCTTCTACTCCTTCCACGGGCAAAGGGGGTGATCTATTCTCTGTCGGGAGTCACATGGACGCCTTCGGAGAAGCTTATGTCTAGCAGTGGACATCAATAGACAGATTTGAAAACCACACTTGATGATGCAGGCCTTAATTTCTTAGGTTCGATGGTCAAGGCCAAACAAGAGAATCTGTTTTATGTATTCATAATAGATCATTTTTGCGTTATGCCGAAAGGAGCTTACAATAATATAATAGGGGACTCGAGGCGTCCACTGCCTCGTTGATCTAGTGGAGGCAACCCCAGTGGCGATCCCCAGGTCGGCCAAAGTATGTTGTTGGGTATTTCCGTGTGGAATTCCTCAGTAGCAGCCCAGAGTTTGTATTTTGTGCCCGGATGATGGCAATAAGCTCGCTCCCTTACATAGGACTTAAGCATAACGGCGAAATGAGGGTGTTACTATACACCTTTGCCCAACCCTTCGAGGAAAACAGGCGTGATGTTATGTATGTTATGAGGCGTCCATAAAGCGACCCTGGAGAGGACAGCGTAATAGTCACGTGGTGCTATACATCGTGAAGTTGTTAGGGATACAACGTTGTTTTCCCAAGACGAGCGAAAGGCGTAGTACAAAAGGGACCTGGTGCGCCTGGGGGGTCCCGGGACCTCAGTGCTTGTACTGAGGACGGCCACAAGATAGTTTCCGCCGACAAGACTCCGACGTACACCTCCGCCTTCCACAGACGAAGGGTATCCACAAGGAAAACCAAAGGAATAGTCGCCGGCACGTAACTTGGCAAGGTTTTGGCATAGTGGGTGTAGGGTTGCCAGTTGCCCGGCTTTTTACAGTCGTGTCCGGCCAAATATATACAAGTCCAGCCTGTCCGGCTTTTGTTAGGCTTCTGGTCAACCCCGCCCCGCCAAAAGATGCCGAACGAAAGCGAGTGAGCGAATTTTTTTTCTTTTAAAAACCATTGTGACAAGCTTTCAGGGCAAAATGTCCGGCTAGTTATGAATCTGTGTCCGGCTTTTCTATTTTTGGGCCTGGCAACCCTAAGTGGGAGTAAGTTCACGCATTTGCACTTAACGCAACAAAAAAATGGTCACTTTTATTGTTTGTCATTATTCTATGGTTATTGCCATAACTTATTTGTAAACATTTCTGTTTAGAAGAAAAAAAAGGAGAGGTCTTCTCTATTCTTGCCAAAATACGTGCCGGCGATTATACTTATCTTTAGTGGTAGGTAATACTAATCTTATTATATGGTGCCGTGATCTTTAAATTATAAACGAACAGGAAGTATCGTGCACGCGAAATATCTTGCCATTTTATACACTAATGTTTATTTATTATAACTTCTTTTTAGACTTGTTCTAGGTCACCCGAACTTTGGAAGCTATGTATTGGTGAAGGAAAATAAATATTTGCAAATATTAACTGACTTTTCGTCGCGATATTGGTGCAGATTCTGTTTTACACAAATTAAACTGAAATTAGAGACTTGCTATCTTTTACTAACCAGACAGCCGGAGAAAAGGACGGTGACAGATGAGAACTAAGTTAGAGATGTCAAACTAGTTTACGCCTTGAACTTCACCGTGTTTTTAATCGCCACGTTCTGACGTGTCGTCAAAGATTCAAAGATAATTATTTTGCCAACTAAAGCTCAGTTGCACCAACTAACTATAACTGTTAACTTGCCATATTTATGTCAAATTTGTACTGATTTGACAGACATTTTGGTATGGTTACGGTTATAGTCAGTTGGTGCAACTGAGCCTAAGTATACATAAGATGTTATAATACATATAAATAGCTCTCTTAAGCCTAAAAATGTATGGAAATTTTAGTGTAATTAAATTTGACAACTCTTATTTACGCCTGTCTCTTTCTTATTTTATCAGAGTGAAAAAGACGGCAATAGCCTAAATTAAGTTTACTTTGTGCACAACAGAATCGGCATCATTGGTGTCGATTCTGTTGCGCACTTTGATAGGACTAAACTAAGGGTGTTTGTCTCTTTCTGTTTAATTGAAAAAGAAAGTGACAGATGCGTTTAATCTAGTTTAGTACTGTCAAAATGTGCTACAGAATCGACACCATTGTCTGCATTAACTTAAGCGTCAAATGCAGTTAACAAGTTTTGTTGGGCAATTTATTTCCATTGCTTGCTTCGTTAAACTTGCAGAAGTCGCCTTGCAGCGGGTGGTACCTTGAAAGTCGGAGTTTAAGAATACTTACCAATAACAGAGGTGCATTTCTGGTTTATAATACCGCTTGGTAGCAAGTGGAAGTCGAACTCCTGGCCGTCAACAACGACAGTATGTCCAGCGTTGTTGCCACCCTGCGGAAGAAAAATACTAGATTATTAGTTTGTCAAAAACTTGTGCGCGAAAGTATTGAATGTCCGATTTCAGGAGCTCATGGCTAATTAACAACCGCGCGGATCATACGATTTGCGAGGTTAAGCTGCGCTTGCCGCGGTCTGTCCTTGGATGGGTGACCGTTCGTTATACATCTAGACCCCTCCGTGCTTCAGAGAGCAAGTCAAACAGTCGGTCTCGAGTGTCATACGAATACCTATGACAGTCGTTACGGGAAGACCAAAAGTCTGACAACCGGTCTAAGCTTAGGATATCGGCATTGCCCAGTAACTGGGTTGCAGAAGTTTGATGGCAGTCGCTCCGTGTAAAATACTGGTATTCAGTCGCATCTGGTTGGACTGGAAGCTGGCCCCAACACAATTGGGAAAAGCTAGGCAGAACGAACGGTTGTGCACTACATCCGATCCGAGTTTCATAAATTTGCAGTAGTCTTCTCGGATCATATTTTTGGATGCAGTACATAAACTCTCTTAGAAGAAAAAATATAAACGAGCGTAGCCGGACTGCTACTAAAAAAACAAGATTTTTGGCACATTTCAGCCGTTGACATTGTGAAGGTGCTCTTGAGGAGAGCATGATAGTATTCATTCAACAAACATTTATCTATTATCTTTGTCACGCGGTACTATTTCTGCTAGGTCATGGGCACAGCAAAATTGTGACATGCGCAGGTATGGGAGATAATTAGAAACGGAACAGTAACGAAAAAACGTAGCAAATCTTACTAAGCAACTAATGTAGAATCGGCTTGTTGGTCTAAGGCGACTGCTGATCGTGAGGTCTTAGGTTCAACCCCCAGATCGAGCAAAGTTTCATTGGGTTTTTTCATCAGGAATTTCTCAGTAGCAGTCCGGAGTCTAAATTTGTGCCCGGTTAGTGGCAATAGGCTCGCCCCCTATTACATGGAATTTTAACATAACTGGCGAAACGAGGGTGTACTAAAACACCTCTGCCGAACCCGGCGGGGAATACAAGGCGTGATGTTATGTTATGTAAGACCGAAGTAGTGAAAATTTGGTGCAATGGCGGACTCGACGTGGTACACAGTATAGCATATCCGAAAACACGCAAAGTTAAGGGCCTGTAAAGCCTAGGTATTCTGTCTGGAAGCAGTATGATTTTTTTTCATTGTTATTAATGTTGTTATTGGTGCACAGGCGTATCAAGACCACCGTAGAAGAGGGTTATGTGGGCGGAAGATTAAGGTCATAGCTCATTAGAGCCACCCAACCCGCCCAGCACCGCTTCGCCTTGTGAGGTTAGTATTCTTTATATGGACTTCTATGGATTAACGCTCACTACATCAACTCCGTAGCGTCACGGGATCGCCTCGCCCGCTGGCTGTCCACGCGCCGACGGCGAGTGGACCACGCTATGTCCACTCGTTGAGCGGTCCCATATTCACCCTCCTTTTTTCTAACATTCCGGGCACCTAATAAGCTTTCTTCTGGTTGACAACGCGGCGTCCACCCATGGACCTATAGTCGACAACACGGCGCTGGTCGGGTATCGGGTGGCTTTAGACAAAATTACATAAACACAATGGTAATAGGTATGTATGTCATTTTGTCTATTCTTGAGTCGACAGTTTATAGTGTTCATGGTCCGTCTGCAGTTGGCTACTCTGCCGCGCGATTCATAAACGCAGTAAGTAACATTTTGGTCAAAAATTTGTTGGTCATTATTCATAATCACAATTCTATGGTGATTACGAATATATATTCAACTCATTTTTGAACAAAATGTTATTTACTGCGTTTATGAATCGCGCGGCAGTACTGCTGTCCACCTTCGTCACAATCAGGCACCTTTTGTGTAGGTTGGATGGCGGTTTATCTTTTGTTTTCTCAACCTCGTGCAATTATCCCTGTCGCCTCTCACCACACCTGACTGCTCACATACTTTGATGACTTCATTGTTTTATACGACGTGATTAAAAAGTGCGAGACGATTACCTTTGTAATCATGATATTGTAGGTGGGTTTTAATCGAGAAGTGGTTTTATAATTACTAGATTTAAATACCTTATTTGCACTGCATTTGTCGTTTATGAGTGTAATAATAGGTAATGATTACACCGGTCTAATCTTACTTTACGTTTATGGCGTCTAGACGATAAAAACTCGTTTAAAAAATGTTATTATTGATTTTTTATTTCAATTAATTTCAGTAATTTATATTTCAGTCTGTAATGTTGAAGAATAATAAAAGAAAATGTAATTTAATACTTTGTACAGTCAATCAAAAAGATAAGTATACAGGCCACTGAGTACATTCGTATTTTAAGAAGAGTTATGCGTGTGTTGAGTGGCCAAGTCTTTGCCATCGCTTGTCAAACTCAAACCATTTATTTGCACACTAAGGTAAAATAATACAGGTCTTAGTATATAGAGTAGGTGCAGCTTAGCAACCTTTTCCAGGTGTTGCAATATTTGAAGGCTCTAATTAGATTAAAGTATATTTATAAATTTACTTATGTGTCTACTTGGTACATAGTGTCTAATTCTTGACTATTGTTATTCTTAATACACAATATTTTTAATTAAGGATACTAGAACCAAAACAACATAGTATATCGAGTAATATATTATCGAGTATTATAAATTGTCAGAGCGTGTCTTGCGTATAAAAAGTTATTACGCAACAAATTACTATGACAGTTGCCTGCATAATGTATTGATACCAAACTCTTATGTTGACTGTACATGACATCACATAGCAGACAAGATACGTTCCGGCTACGTAGTACGTATCGAGTGTTGTAGTACACCTTGGAAGGGAGGTATGTCCAGTGAAGGAGGCTAAGTCGATTGACTGTAATCACAAATTTGAGATTGGTAGAATCGAATAATGATACAAAATTAATGGCCTAATACTCAAACGGCAGGTACTCCATTTTAGGCTGCTTTTCCATTAGAGATGTGCGAGCTAAGTGGTAAGCGAGTTTAGTCAAGTTACGAAACCGTGTTTCTATATCCACCAAAGCTAAGTAGTGTAGCGGGGCAGATAAGATGTGTCATGAAGATGAGCTTTGCGCTAACTACGTAATACATCGTCTACTCAACTCTGCTCCGTACTTCGCATACCTACACCCTTCGCGCATCCCTACCTCGCTTCAACTAATATGTAAAAATCTTAGCTTCGTTGTACCGCTTTCCACCACAGCTAAGCTAAGCTATGAAAATCAAGCGATTCTATTGGTGGGTTTGACACACACCCGTAGCTTAGCAACGTAGCACATCTTTGGTGGAAAGGCAGCCTTAGGCCCGGATTCCACCAAAGCGGAGAGGAGACGAGATGTCTCGTAAACAACCAATAGGATTTCGTTTTGAGTTGAAGCTAAGCGGAGAGATGTGAAAATAACACGATCCTGTTGGTTGATCGAGACATCTCCTCTCCTCTCCGCTTTGGTGGAGACCGGGCCTTAAGGTGACAGTGACTGCACGATATACAGGGCAACTTAAAATGGCGTAGCATTTCAATATTTGGTCATATGACAAGCAGACGAGCGCTGCTAAACGCGATGATTCAATCGATTATGGACATGAGTCATTATTATCCTGATTAAGCCAGTCAAGGTTTCCTCGGCAACTATAAACAAGGTCCATAACTCACATAATTGTTACTAATAACAAGATGACCGTCTGTCAGTACTCATTAACAACAAAGTACAGTCATTTGTGTGCCGTAGGTACCTAGTAAGATCACGAGTTATACATCAACCTCCCACGCTGAAGCGGGAGAAATGAAAAACAAGGATAGGTTGTTTCGACTGCTTGATGTAGTAATATCATTTACTACATCATGCAGTCAAAAAAACCATTCTTTCCATAATGGTCTCTCAATATTAAGGATAACGGCAGTGATAGCCTAGTGGTCTGACCGTCGGACTGCCAAGTACTCGGATTTCGGATTCATGTGCGTATTGTATATTTATCACTTGCTTAAAAACGGTGAAGGAAAACATCGTGAGGAAACCGGCATGCCTGAGAGATATTTCTCAACGGCATGTGAAGCCAAGTCAGAAGCCCATGGGCGGCATAAACTCTGACACCAGGTTAGTCACTAACCACACGAAAAGAAGAAGAAGAATACTAAGGATCGTGACTTCTTGAGGGCCATTATTGTAGAAGCAAATACGTAGTTTATCGACAACCCGTCACTTCATAGTAAACTCTTGAGGGTCTTGTGACTAAATAACAACCGCACGAATCATACGATAAGTTGCGCTTGCCACGGTCAGTCCGTAGATGGATGACCGGTCGTTAAACATCGAGACCCCTCCGTGCCTCTGAGAGCACGTAAAACCGTCGGTTCCGGATGTCATATGAATACCCGTGACAGTCCGACAGTTCGATGGCAGTCGCTCCGTGTAAAATACTGGTATTCAACCGCATCTGGTTAGACAGGAAGCTGACCCCAACATGATTGGGAAAAGGCTTGGCAGAACACTACAGGGTAACTCTTACGGCCGGGCGGCCGTTTTCAATAACCTGTCTATCGATGGTTTCCTTTACTAGAGATAGTAATACAACATTACTTCTATGGAGCCTAAATATGTCAAATTTCTATCTTTTTCTTCTTCCTGCCATTATCCCACTAGGTGAGGTCGGCACAACATGTAATTCGTGAATCCATGTTGTTAAAGGTTTTGGCTTATTATTTTATGACCGGCCGCCTGCCTGACATCAATCCTCCTTGGAAATAAACGATGCGCCTTCGCGCGGGTGACCCGTTGTGCTTGCTGATACTGCACTGGGTCCCCAAATTATATGCTTGTCAATCTTATTGCCGACAACTAAGCAGACTATGTTCTTCTTGGTGGAGTATTCTTGAAATTCCTCGACCCACTCATTCAGTTTTGCTAGGGACTTTGGTTCTAACACATCGTAAACTAATATAGCACCGTGAGCGTCTCTGTAAAAACTTGATGTCAATGTTCTATATCGCTCCTGTCCCGCTGTATCCCTAATACCAAGCTTGTCTTTAACATCGTTCACGTCCATGATTTTACATTTATAGTCGACTCTGATTGTAGCTGGGAATGATGTTAAATTTCTATCTCTAAGTAGGGGAAAGCCACGGATAGTTAAGTTATTGAAAACGGCCATTATTTATTAAAGCAAAATATCAACCGATAACAAAAAGTTGTTGTTTGTTGTTGTAAAAAGTTTTCGTTGCATGAATTTCCATGCATTACATCAGTATACAAGCGGGTTTTTTGTATGTATGTACTCATAGATGCATACTCACCAATAAACAATATAGTTTTTGATGTATCAGCTTGTTACTGCATTATATTGTGGTTACAACATATATTATAGGTAGTTTATTACATATAAGGTAATGCAAATAATACCTGTACCTATCACAATTTAATAGTTACATAAAAGTTTAGTCTATATTTATCCTGTTCAGCCTAGCCTTTTCCCAACTATGTTGGGGTCAGCTTCCAGTCTAACCAGATGCGGCTGGACACCAGAATTTTACAAGGAGTGACTGCCATCAGACCTCCACAGCCCAATTACTGGGCAATGCCGTTATCCAGATTTTTCGGGCTTCTGATTTCCCGTAACGACTGTCATAGGTAGATAAGCATTCGTATGACACCCGGGATCAATTGTTTAACATGCTCTCCGAGGCACAGAAGGGTATCGATGTGTAACGAACGATCACCCATCCAGACTGACCGCGTTAAGCGCAGCTTAACCTCGCAAATATTATGATCCGCGTGGTCGTTAATCAGCCACCTTGAGATTAGCGGGAGCTAAGCGCGTTCTTGATGGCTAGATACACGACACGAGTCGTTCAGCCTCGGCGTCGTGCAGGCACATCTTGAGACGTCGTCATGAGAGACCGACTCACAATAGTAGCTTCCTCCAGGCAATATTGTGCTTCAGAGCCCCTCTAGTCTCTAGTCCCCTGTAAGTCTATATGTATCTATTATTATCATATTTATTTCGCAATTTCAATTAAAATCGCGAAAGTTGGCCTTGCATTGAATAAATACCAGATTTCTCTAATTATCTCGCGTCCGCTTCAAATAAACAAAGTGACACAACATTGTGAAATATAAACAATCAAGTCTGTGAACCATTGCAAAATCTTTTGCTTTGTCAACAGCAAACAACTGATTAAATAGGAAACTTTATGTTAGCAATTACATTTTCATTTTATTCTCTAAGTGTCGAGTTCCAAGGGCACGCCTGGGGTTTGTTTACAGTTTTATTCTACGAAAACATGGGCTGCTGATTGATGTAGGCTACTACGCTAAAGAACACATATGTATACTCACGAGACCAAGCTGAATGAAACTGGGCTTGGGGTTACGATTTCAAAATGGAGGCATGATTGCCTACACCCATATTCTAAGACGTTCCACCAAAACTTACTCGACTCAGGACGGCCTCGAAAACATCTTCAAAATTGTATTCTTAGTCGCAATTTCAAGTGAACTTTGAGGTTCCTCGACTGAGGCGTCCTCAAATAAGTCGAGGTAGAGTGGAGTCATTACGTCATAATTTTGTTTATCTGCATCGCGCAAATAACGCCGAGATAAATAGTTTTAAGAATTATCGTAAGCATATTCGATAGTCTTCAAAATTAATTTTTGTTACATACGAACTTTGACACTTTCTTCCTTAACGTAGGTTCCGAAGTACCTTGAGTTTGACATATGATTTCTTACCTCGACTGAGGGAAAATCTCGAGTCGAGGACGTTTATGTCAACTATAACTACCGATGGTAGTGAAAAAGGTTGAATCGAGGTGGAGTCGGGTCGAGTAAGTTTTGGAGGAACGTCTTAGAATATGGGTGCTAGAGTGACTAAAAAAACAGATTTTACAGAAAAATGCTTGTCTAAGGTCTCTCCCTCTCTCTCTCGTGTCGGCGAGAGAATAGCTCATGCCATGGTAAAAAAAAGCCTGTCAGCAAAGTTGATAGCGGGGCTGACTACACACGGTTCGCTGAACGTAAGTATCGTCACTCATGAAGATTTATTTAATGCACCCCAAAGTTAAAAATCAGGAATAAAACTGATTACCTGTCTAAACATTAAAATGACTGTCATATGGTAACTCTACTTGGGCTTAATCCATCTGTCACATGCCAAGGGGCTTTGGGTGAAAACAAATACACAATGGATGCAGCAGTAAACGACATCGCAGCAGGCCCAGTAGGTCGGATGAGCTGGACTTTTATTGGGCCCAGGCACCATAGATAGTCATATGCAGAAAGAGAGGAAGAAAGCTACTCTTACGGTTTCAACCATGTTGGAGTTGGCTTAACTTGCTCTCCGAAGCACGAAGGGGTCTCCATATGTAAAGAACGGTGGATATGGTATCCAGGATTCGACTACAGGTCTGGTGTGGCTTAGCCGTGCAGTCAGTTATTTCAATAAGAGCCCCTAAAGACTATTGGCACATCAGTAGCTAAATTAAATTTTAAAGCAAAATGGTTTTATCTTGCAGAGCCCTTTTTTATCGTTAGAAAATCCTCATGGATGTCCCTCGCCGGGGAAGGCGAGAGGGTCTGCCGGACTCTTACCGGCTAAAAACCAACGCTGTTCCTTCTCCTGACCGTTCGGCCGGGGTCGCGGGATTCGCAAAAGCATGCACCACAACCCCGGCAGATCTTGCAGTGCCCCTGCAGTCTCAGGATTTGAGGATAGAAGGTTAACATTATTACAATTTTGTACTGTCATTGGAATTGAATGCGTGCGAAGTTTCAGGAGAATCGGTTAAGCAGAAGTAGTTGACAAATCTGTCGCAAGATTTGAATTAAACAAACAATCAAATACCTTGTCTGGCCATAAATACTGTTACAATTAAAAATAAGAAAGATATTACATTTGAATTTGGAATCTGTCATTTTTATACGATTGTTCGTTGAGTTTTCTAATTTTGGCGCCTATACATTGTACAATATTTTGCGATATTAAAATGGAGTGGGGTGATAAAGAGAACCGAATCGCTGTGATTGCATTACACAAAGTAGGTATGGAGCCAAATGCAATTTTTAAAACTCTCCATACGCTTGGCATTAGTCAAATGTTTGTGTACCGGGCTATTAATAGGTACAATGAGACCTCCTCTGTTTGTGACAGAAAAAGATCTGGCCGTCCACGTAGTGTTCGTACGAAAAAGGTGGTCAAAGCAGTAAGGGAAAGAATTCGAAGAAATCCTGTCCGAAAGCAAAAGATTTTATCTTGGGAGATGAAGGTAGCACCCAGAACCATGTCGCGTATTTTAAAGATGACGTAGGACTTGCAGCCTATAAGAGACGCACTTGTCATAACTGATAATTTAAAAAAGAATAGGGTGGTAAAATCGAAACAACTACTGAAGCGGTACGCAAAGGGAGGTCACGGAATTTTTTTGTTTACGGATGAGAAAATCTTTACAATTGAGCAACATTTTAAGAAACAAAATGACCGTATTTATGCTCAAAGCTCTAAGGAAGCTTCCCAATTAGTCGACAGAGTGCAACGTGGGCATTATCCGACTTCAGTGATGCTTTGGTGGGGTGTTAGCTATGAAGGAGTGACTGAGCCATATTTTTGTGAAAAAGGTATCAAAACATCGGCACAAGTGTATCAAGATACCATTCTTGAGAAGGTAGTTAAGCCCCTTAACAACACCATGTTCAATAACCAAGTAAGGTCCTTCCAACAAGACTCGGCGCCGGGTCATAAAGCTCGGTCCACGCAGTCTTGGTTGAAAGTGAACGTTTCGGACTTAATCCGCTGGATTATGATTTATGGTCAGTTTTAGAGAGTACGGCTTGCTCTAAACGCCGTGATAATTTGGAGTCCCTAAAACAATTCATACGATTGGCAGTGAAGAATTTTCCCATGGAAAGAGTGCGTGCTTCTATTGATAACTGGCCTCAACGTTTAGAGGACTGTATTGCAGCCAATGGAGACCACTTCGAATAAGCTTTTTATATTTTAAATTGTTTTATATTTATGTATTAAACTAACACAATGTAAAAGTAATAAATATAATTTGCAATAAAAAAATTTTTTGCTTCGTGATAATATTTATGGCAAGACTAGGTATAAGTACCTACTTACGAAGTGAAGCTAATTAAAACCGTTTAGAATGAGACAGAAGCGCGATTTAGATGTGGGTTTGTTCAGTTCTTACAACACATACGTTAACATTATATTACATTATTATTATCGTGTGCTGTATTCATGTAAGCTTCAACACCTTATGTTAGCACTAAATTGTACTCTCTGTTTACAATAAAACTGTGGTAGGCTAAAGATTAAAATTAGCAACGCGTGAGAGCTCTTTTATTAAAGTTAGTTTTCCTTACAGCTTATAGTACGCAAAATGTCTTTTGCTCGTCATCTACTTTACATAGTATAAAACAAAGTCGCTCCAACTGTCTGTACGCTTAGATCTTTTAAACTACGCAACGGATTTTAATGCAGTATTCAGCAATAGATAGTGATTCAAGAGGAAGGTTTATATGTCCCACATTAGTAACTGCATTGCACCCGTGCGAAGCCGGGGCGGGTCGCTAGTAATCTATAAAAGCAAGCGCGACTGCTGATTGTGAGGTCCTGGGTTCGATCCCCAGGCCGAGCAGTGTTGTTGGGTTTTTCCGTGTGGAATTCCTCAGTAGCAGCCCGGAGTTTGGATTTGTGCCTGATTGGTGGTAATAGGCTCGCCTCCTACTACATGGGACTTAACATAACGGCGATATAGATATTACTATACACCTCTGTCCAGCCCTTCGGGGAATACAGGCGTGATCTTACGTTATGTATTCCATAAACGCGATATTGGATCATTGACGAAATTAACTTCTTTGGACCGTGGATCAGTGTTTACCTTGAGGACGATGCGTTCTTTTTTTGGAGAGGACACTTCCAGGATTGTAATAGCTGCGATAGGTGACTATCTGCTTCGAAATAGGGCAATAGAAGTGTATCTAGCATGAGCTGTTGTGCATAGATAGTATAGATACCTTCATACTTGGACTACCAGCATTAAATATAAAAACGTAACAAAATCAGCCCATTACTGTCCCACTGCTGGGCACGGGCCTCTTCTGAGAATGAGAAGGGTTTAGGCCTTAGTCCACCACGCTGGCCTGGTGCGGGTTGGCAGACTACACACACCATCGATAACCTTATGGAGCCCTCTCTGGTGTGCAGGTATCCTCACGATGTTTTTCCTTCACCGTTAACGCAAGTGATAATCAAATTATGATCCGCACATGAATTCGAAAAGTCAGAGGTCGGGATCGAACTCAGACCCTGATGCATGGACGGCAAGCGTTCAACCTTTAGGTTAAAACTGCATCTAAAAATATAGTTTGTTGATTTTTATTATTCCTAGAATTGTATGGAAATACTCTTTGTATGTGTGCGTTAGATATGATGCATCTACAATAGATATCTTGTTTCAATTTATTCCTAGAACAGTATAGTAATGTTCTTTGTTTGTGGATTCAATACCACAATATGGCCATGGTTATTGATTGCAATTTATTTATAAAGTTACTATTTTTATCTAAAACTTGCGGCCCGTCCCGGCTTCGCACGGGTGGACTTTTGTCTCGTTTTCGCAACATTTTTCATTTATGCTCCGCTCCTATTGGTCGTAGCGTGATGTTATATAGCCTATAACCTTCCTCGATAAATGGACTATCCAACACAAAAATATTTTTTCAATTCCAACCAGTAGTTCCTGAGATTAGCGCGCTCAAACAAACAAACAAACTCTTCAGCTTTATAATATTAGTATAGATTGTTTTCCACTGCGTGACTTTCCACCGCGGGTAAGAAAAACGAAGATATTAGTTTGGGACACAATTTAATAGAGGGCTACAGCAGTGATAGCCTAGTAGTGTGACCGTCGGACTGCCAAGTCATAGGTTTCGAGTTCAAACTCAAGGCACGCACCTCTGACTTTTCGGATTCATGTGCGTATTGTATAATTATCACTTGCTTAAAAACGGTGAAGGAAAACATCGTGACGAAACCGGCAAGCCTGAGAGATATTTCTCGACGGCATGTGAAGCCAAGTCAGAGGCCCATGGGCGGCATAAACTCAGCAGGTTAATAATAATAATAATTTATTTATTTGTTAACATAGGTGAAGAAATGCAGGTCTTATGTTTGATAAACAGAGCGCTATGTTATGCCAGGAGGCGTACAAATATGAGTTGGTTTTCACAAATTAAATCTTATTAAATAAAGTCATGCAAACTACGGTATTCAATTAGAAAAATATATTTAACAATATTATTAATTAATTAAGAGGTTATGTCAGACCTAAATGAGGAATTTAAAAAGTCAAAAAGTCAGAATCAAAGTAATTAGTTAATATGTCAAAAGTGGTTAATCATTATCCGTTAAATATCAAAGTTAATAATTTTAAATATCAATGAAAAGTAATAAGAAAAATGTCATATACTGCTAAATTGATTCGTCATTTAAGTATTCGTCAATAGTGTAATAACATTTATCAATTAATAACAATTTCATTTCTTTTTTAAATAGTGAGTTTCAATTCTTTTATGGCGTCCGGAATTTTGTTATAAATGCGTGGAGCCATACCCAGGACACTTTTTTTTACTAATGCAGTTTTACACTTGTAATTACTCAATGAATTTTTGTACTGACTACGGATTGGAACATTTAGTTAGTCAATAACCACACGGAAAAAAGAAGAAGATTGCGTTATCTCAACTTTCAATAATAATTTCCTTTTAGTTAATAAAGAATACTACTATGAAGGACACAATACATATTTACATCAGTTATTTATTTCCGTTGACGTTGTCTTCCTTATTTTTTTATTTAAAGATAGTAAGTATCAATGAATATTATCTACAATTCAACTGCAATTTGCGATAATTGCAATTATCTTTTAGCTATACAGGGTGTAAACAAAATCATATAATTCCTTCAAACCTCGTAATGTACTGCTGACATAGATTAACCATGCACGGAATACATTTGGATTCATAAAAAAAAATACAACAAGTAAACATTGTGTTTTTAAAAGAGGCATTTTAGCGCACCGAGTTAAATGACCGCGCGGCGACCGATAGCCGCGCAATTCGCTCGGGGCGCTAAAATGCCTCACATTAAGAACACATGTTTACTTTTTGTAATATTTTTTTTTATTGAATTCCGAAGTATCCCGTGCAGGGTTAATCTATGTAAGCAGTACATCACGAGGTTTGAAGGAATTACATGATTTCGTTTACATCCTGTATACAAATGTATTATTTTTTTCGCTATACTATTTAAATACTGTTTATAATTGAATGTGTGTCTGGCAAAACGCGTCTCTGGGCGGGGGCGGGATTACCTTTAGCTTTTGGCTCCGTGAGCTGGATACCATAAGTACGTACCTATCAAACAGTGAAGACGGTATTGTTTGACGTAATTATTAAAAAATAGAATAAAAATGACGACGGCACACTCGCCCAGCCTTCTTCGTGACGCGGTCCTATACTCGCAGCCTTCTCAAAATAAAAATTTCAAGAAGCATAAGATAACATCACGCCTGTATTCCCCAAGAGATAGGCAGAGGTGTATAGTAACACCCTCATTTCGCCATTATGTTTAAGTCCCATGTAATAGGGGGCGAGCCTATTGCCATCAACGGGGCAAGAATCCAAACCCCAGGCTACTACTGAGGAATTTCACACATTTCAAAAACCTAATAACAATTTGCCCGCCCTGGGGATCGAACTCAGGTCTACACGATCAGCAGTCGCGCTTGCCACCACTAGACCAACGAGGCAGTTTAAGTTAGTTCATGATGTTCTTCACAAAGGACAGGTGCGTAGTACTCTCAACCGGCGCGCGTCTATGACAAGATGCATGAATGTGAATCAAGCGAAAGGAGTATGTAAGGATCGTAGCATGTGGCGTTCTATAGTTTCTGCCTACCCCAATGGGAAAAAGGCGTGAGTTTACTGAACACCTACAAATAATGGAAACTGTAAACTTTGTACTATGGACTGGGCACTGAAGTTGTTACGATATAATAATTTATTGCAATATTGAACTCAACCTGTAATTATTAAATGGTTTATATAACTTGTGATAAGTGTAATAACATTAATTTATTACATAATACAGACAGCTATGTGCTTTGTACACACCCATTTTCACGATAATTTTCGTAGAGAGGAAAGGTAAAACGAGATATGGAGAAAATTTTTAGAGGAAAGCACTACTAACTTGCTACTAAAGTATTTTATGAAAATAAATTCAAATTAAATTGTTTTTTTTTTTGATAAGTGTATGATTCGGTTCCACTTATCATTAAAATATTTCTCTTGGCATGACTCCCCGCGCAATTTATCTTTAACAATTAATAATTGTATAGCAACAATGTATTACACAAAAAGGTTATTCACCTCTGATGCTAACAATAAGTTCTTATCTTTCTGCGAACTCTATTCCTGAAGTCAGGAATAGACAAAACAATTATTTTAGTAATAGACACTTCTTCTCCCTGCCCCTATCCCACACTAGGTGGGGTCGGCACAACATGTAATTCGTAAATCCATGTTGTTAAAGGTTTTGGCTTATTGTTTTATGACCGGCCGCCTGCCTGACATCAACCCTCCTTGGGAATACTCGTTGCGCCATCGCGCGGGTGGCCCAATGTGCTTGCTGATATTATGCACTGTGTCCCAAAATGATGTGCTTGTCAGTCTTATTGCCGACTACTAAGAAGACTATGTTCTTATTCGTGGAGTATACTTTAAGTTCCGCAATAGTAATAGGTATGTGGTATTAAAAAACCGGCCAAGTGCGAATCGGACTCGCGCACGAAAGGTTCCGTACCATTATCTATAAAAACAAGCAAAAAAAATCACGTTTGTTGTATGGGAGCCCCTTAAATTTTTATTTTATTCTGTTTTGTAGTATTTGTTATTATAGCGGCAACAGAAATACATCATCTGTGAAATTTTCAACTGTCTAACTATCACGGTTCATGAGATACAGCCTGGTGACAGACAGATGGACAGCGGAGTCTTAGTATTAGGGTCCCATTTTACCCTTTGGGTACGGAACCCTAAAAATAAACAGGCAAAGATATAGGCCATCATAAAGTTCACATTAAGTAATTATCAACAAGTGTAGTGTCACTCTGTGTCATCCGTATGTGGCTGGGTCCAGTTCAAACTAGTTTGTTAATGAGATATTATGACTATGTTTTATTTGTATAAGTGTTCCGTCGGATAAACTAGTTACTTAAGTGAATTAATTAAATGAAACAGTTTATAGTTTTTTTGCCTCTTTAGTCTAGTGGTGGCAAGCGCAACTGCTGATCGTGAGGTCCTGGGTTCGATCCCCAGGTCGGGCAAAGTGCTATTGGGTTTTCCATGGGGAATCCTTCAGTAGCAACCCGGAGTTGGCAATAGGCTTGCCCCCTATTACATGGGACGTAAACATAACGGCGACATGAGGGTGTTACTATACACCTCTGCCCAACCCTTTGGGGAAAACAGGTGTGATGTTATGTTATTTTAAATCAAGAATATTAACCAGACCGTATATTGTGTTATTATTATCGAAAAGAAAAATAGATAATAATTTATTCGGTCGATATTAGATAGATTTGCTTCAACTAATGAATGTATCCTTTTGGAGTATACTGCTGGAAATAGGCATCTCCCAAATAATTCACAACATTTAATCATGTAACTGAATATTAATTGGCAATAACAATCCTGCTGCTATTAATTAAAAGATACTATATCCACATCAGTAACACATAAAAACTAACAGTTTAATCATGATAAGAAGTCAACCATACACTACTACACATTGTTTGGAGTTCAGAGCATATCTGATTAAATAGGAAGAATTTAATAGATTCATTTATAGACAGTAATGGAGATTAAGAATAGACTACTATGATATGATAGTTAGTTGTTCCCTCAAATATATATCATAATTGTAAAAAAACATTAAATTTAAATTTAGACAGAGCCCTAGACTACTCGTTGAAGAATTAAGGAGTATTCATAGTGTAACCGTGACAATAAATGTCCCAGACCTTGGCAAAAATCCACAATTAGACAGCACAGTACACAAGGTCTATTTAAGAATATAAATATACACGTCTGTATCATTCAGTCACATGACTATTGAAGATATTTGTATAAAACTCCGAATATATTACATAATGAAGACAGGTACTGGGTAGTTTACGCAACATTGAACTAGCGCACAGCAGTTCTGAGTTCCCGCTAAGACACTTGGCACGCATCATGTATTCGCGAATTATACAAAAACATTGTGTTCACAGTTCACATGTTTTCAAACAAATCCTGGCGCGCCGCCAACTCTAAAGGCTTTTCAAGATGTCTGTTTTGGTAGCCCGAAACATGATAACGTAAATGAAAATAATGAAAAGATGCTAAAATCAATTATTGTTAGCGTTAATTCTCGTGCCTATTATAACCTCAAAATATCATCTATAAACATTGCGATCGAGAGCAATTGCAAGACAATGCAGAATTAGAAGTACCGAAATTAAAATACACTAATATCGCAACACTAATTAGGAAAACAATAAAGATTTATCTAACCTGACAGCGGCACACGATGTCACAGTTAACGGCCAATAGATCCACCACTTTTCCTTTTCCCTCGTCCCCCCATTGAGCACCCAAAACAACGGCAACTTTATTTTCCATTTTAGATTTTTTCCACGGATACGTCCTCGACGATACGTCACCGTTTAAGGCTGTTTGCTTCGAATTTACAGTCGAAGCCATTATTTATTGCAAACTTCTGAATTTTATAGGAAAGAGCGAGACATGCGCGCGCCGTGCCCGCTGTTGCAAAAAGATTGCTGGGATGCCACACTCAATAATGAGAATTACCTTCGTTAAGCTGTGTTTGTTTTCAGATTTCCATGAAAAAATAAGATGATATAGTTTTGGAAAACGTTTAAATGCAAATGTAACTTGATATGAAATAAAGCAAAATGATGAAAATTATAATTTTTCTTCACAAATAGAACCATTACAGAATAATATTAGGATACAGTAATTTACAGATCTAATAAGTATGAGATCAAAGTGGAACTAATGCCATATTAGTACCATGACCAAATTTTGATTTTAGAGCAAACAGTTCACTTCGGTTTAGAGTGGCAACCTGAAATTCAGGTCCTATTTGTTTGTAATTACTAAATGTCATCCGAAAAAATCAACGACACTTTGAAATCACTAAAACTGACGTTATCCGCCGTCATCGTGGCATTTTTTCAGATCATGCAATTTTTCTCCCAAAGAAAGTAATATTTCCGCATATAAGGATATTCTTGAGCTGTGACAACACTGAGATTTTTCTTTGTTTTACCTATGCTTTTCTGTGACACAGAAATGACAAGTGGCGGAAATGCGAACTAAATTTAAATGTACTGAATTTGACATTAGCCTTAACAAGCAGCGCCGCCACGAACTGTCAACATGTGCACTGCACAGATTACTAATATGTAGCAAGCTAGTGCACTGGACAGTGTAATTTTAAAAGATGAATATAAAATGTAGGTAATTCGTTTATATGGGAATATTACAATGTTATCATGGTAAATTATTATAATATTCTGTAATAATTATAATAAAAATAAAGAATAGATGCTCTAGCCAGTGAAGTTAATTTCTGAACAAAACACTTGCTATCAAATTAATAAAATCTCATAATCCCACATAATCCTATTATTTTTCCTTTGATTTTTTTGATGATTGCTTTTGATCCTTTGCTCTGAGTTTCACTAGTACCCATGGCGGTTTACTGCTTTTTGACTTCGGGTACTGTAGTACCCGGTGGCGGTTGAGTGGGTATAAAATTCCAGAAATTCAGATTAAAAGTACTCTGTGCTTTTGATCTCAGAGCAATAACCTCAGATATTGCACTGAGATAATAGTTTTTGACCAACAGCGCCAAATCCACAGAAAAAGCTGTGGTCCTCTAGCAAAAAGCTGTGGTTTTGTTGCGCAAGTTATTATATTATGTTGTAATCCATAATTATAATAGATAGGTATAGATTTTTTAGGTTTATGTTTCGCACTTCCTCTATCTATATTGATTCCTATGTTGATCCTAAGTCTCCTCTTTGACTTTACTGTTTTATGGCTTCACATGGCTTGTGCATTTCGCTAGGCATCATTGTATTATACATATACTAGGTTAGTCGGAAAGGGGGTACTAAGCCGCGGGCCGCTTAAAGTATCACTGATGACTATTCTAAAGCAAGTATTAAAATTTCAAAATTCGATAATTTTTATTTATGGTTAAATAAATTTATTTCTCAATAAGAAATTACAAAGATTTCACCAGTGCTGTCAATTGCGGGGAAAATCCCCGATTTGCGGGGAATTGGGGGTCCGTGCGGGGAATGAGCGGGGAATGAACAAAATCGGGGAATTTCGGGGAATTGGCATATTCCAGGTTTTGCGTGCGCAAATGCTGCCAAGACACAAGAGAGCGCTAAAAAAAAAAGGTCATCCGACTATCGCCCAGAGATGGAAAAGAAGAAGAGCGGGGAATCGAGAAATTTTTATTGGCAGCACTAGATTTCACTTACTTGAGAACATTTTTAGTAGGTACTTAAATATTATAATATAGAAGCTTTAACATACAAACTTTTGTTTTTGTTGTCTAATAATTAATTTATGCAAGTACCTGATATTTCATTTCGTATACTAATGAGATCCACTAACACAAAACTAAAACTTATCAATCCACCCGCAAAATAAGTAATTAGCGTAGTCGCTAATACATTTGCTATTTGCATGCAAAAATAAAAATATTTTAGTTTTTTCAAAAATAATCATACCTGCTTTAGTTATGAATTCGGAAAAATAAGTTTCTAATCCGTGACCCCAAATATCACTTAGATAGTAAGCACAGCTGATCATTGGACAGATAGACTTTAGCATATTTTTTACGAAATCTTTGTAAAGTTATTTCTCTTAAACTATCGAGCTTTGGGGAAAGTTGTAGAACAAAAGTTATCCCTTATTATGGGTTCTTTAACACCCTTTCGGCTTAGTACCCCTTTCCGACTAACCTTGTATAGTAGCATAGTTTATTTCAACGTCGTTGTATGGTAGAAATAACTGAAGAAGAATTATTATAAAAGTTTTTATAAGATATTAAAGAAAATTATTCTGTAGTAGTTATGGCTACAGGTATATTTCCTCTGCATAAATAATAAAATTACGTCTTAAAGATGTTAATTATTTAAGTAAAAAAATAATAAAATAAAATAAAAATATTCGTGGGCTGATTGAATGCATGACTAGTGGCGCCCTTATGTTTCGTATACTTTTTTGCACAGCTTGACTCGCTATAAAATGAATTAAAAGACAGCTGTCCCAAGTCCCAACAATAAAAAATTTAATGTTTGACATTGACAGGAAGGTTTGTTTATTGACTTTGACATAACGTTTGTTGATTGATTAATGGACGGTCGTCGGTCGATTCGCTGTCCGTTTAAAAAGCGAGTGAATTACTAAATATTTATAAGATTGAAAAATATATAAAAATAGTTTTGATTTAAGGTAGAATTCTTTTTAGTGTTTGTTAATATTGCGCACTTGTATTCGACACGTGTTGTAGGCAGGTAGGCGTTCAATCGTCGCAATGAGAGTTTGCATATTTTTTTTACTAATGTATGTGTGCACCGGGTTTATTACGGGTGATAAAGAAGCAGAAGAAGATGCGAACCGGAAGAGGATTATTGAGCAGTTAACAAGGACTCGCACGGTGTTACTAGATGAATACCATTTGGTCACTAGGCAGATAGCCACCGATGTATATATGTATAGAAGTTACCGCACAGTTTCTGTTGTGTTTTACCCTGTTATGAGGGATGTCACCGATGCTCGCTTCACCTTCCAATCTGAGGAGCTTCATTTAAATAATATTGGTAGGTGTCACGCTAACACTTATTTTTTAATAAGCTTGAAACCTTTCATTTAAAACCAAATCATATTGCTGCGACTACGATATGTATAACTATTATAATCGCAAGTAAATACTGCAAGAATATATTTAACTTATTTATAATGCTACACTCTGTAAGGAGAGTAAAAATATTATAATTTTTGAAGCCAAAGTCTTGTCGCCACAAGGAGCTGTTAGTATGCAGATGATAGTTTCATCATTATAATTTAAATACTCTATAAAGTGCAAGTTTCTTGAAGCAAGTCTCGTACTATCTCTGTTTTTGTCGGAGAGAAAGACAAAGATAGCATGAGACTTGCTTCAAGAAACTTGCACTGTGTAAATGAGCCTTAAGATTGCAAAGGTCTAATTTATCTATGCTTTAAAAAAACTCATAAGAGAGATGTGAAATATTCCCACCAATTTTAAATATGGAATAATATCCGAACTGGTATTTACCAGAATAATGAGAAAGAGATTGTGAATTCAAAGCCTACTTTGCACTATTATAGACAACCCAGTCTTAGCATAAGCATTAATTCAGATGTACTAACTTTTGTGTACTACCCACATTACTAGTAATTTGAAAAAAGAATACCCTAATTTACATCTATTTTAACTAAATGAATCTTTTTAGAAAAGACATAATAACGACAGTCCCTACATAATTATACTATTGAAACTACAAAATCTCAGTTTTTATTTTATCTGCTTAAAATGTGTGAAATTATGTTATCTTAAAGGTTATAAAATAATACATTTTTATTACTTCGGCAACTATTACACATCAAACTAAAGAAGAATCACGTAAATCGGATCATAAATCTCAGTGTAATCGGTGTATGTACATAATAAAATAAAAACGGAGATTTTGTAGTTTCGATAGTATACATAGGGACCGTCGATAAGAGGACAGATTCATTGTCTTTACCTCCTACGTTTGTCATGTCTATTATCTATGAGAAGATCTTAAAATAAAGATGATTTAAATCGTAACTGCACTGATTAACACAGCAGCATGCACTAATTTTAGCACCGGTATGATGCAAGCGGTACACCTACATTAATGCATTATTTTGAGTGAAGAGCCAATCTAGTCAGAGGTTAATTGAATAAATGGTCATGATTGTCGTACTTTTTATTTTCAGAGAGGGTTCTCACATACACAATTGCCATTATAGCGTCCTTATACAGGGTGTAAACGAAATCATGTAATTCCTTCAAACCTCGTGATTTACTGCTGACATAGATTAACCCTGCATGAGATACTGTTGGATTCAATAAAAAAATAATTACAAGAAGTAAAGATGTGTTCTTAACATAAGGCATTTTAGCGCCCCGAGCGAATTGCGCGGCTAACGTTCGCCGCGCAATTCTGGTTCAAACCGCAAAGAGGTTTGAAGATATTACATGATTTTGTTTACAACCTGTATAATTTCCCTAATAATTTATTAGGACTTTGGTTTTTATCTTTACGTCAGATGCTTCACTCTCATTCTATGTAGATAAAAAGTGTCATAAGTTCTTCTCTGGGTTTCAGGCTATATCAGCGCTAAGTATCATCAAAATTGGTTCAGTAGTTTAGTAGTGAAGGAGTAACAAACAGGCTGACAAACTCACTACCATATCTAAAATATAAATGTAGATATATTCTTTGTCATTCCACTCATTATCCACCTGCAATTGTGTTGAATAAATATCTCATGTATTAGATCACTGTTTGCTTCCCAAAATATTGGTAGAAGACAAATGTTCACACCGCATGTGTGTGCCCAGCCAAGCCAGACAAATATTATTTACTTTACAACGTAAAGAATGAGGTTAAGGTTCAGGGGTGAATGTCCTCTCACACAAAGCTACAACCACAGAATGATAAATAGTTCTACATACAGGAAAACCTCACTCCCAAACTAATGCATCAAATATCTAGAAAAATTTGCTACCAGCATGCGAAATTGAGCTTTAGGGTGAGGCGAGAGCGATTACTTTGCGCTGTGCGTTCGCCCTGTTATTTTATTTCGTTTCGGTTACTTACTAACATTTGGTCGGTTTTCTTGTGTGATCCACTCGGGAGGCGAAACGGCGCGTGTTTTCATACCTATGCCGCAGAATCACACAGATCTGCTACAATATTAACACTTGTGAGAGAATATTGTCAAAATCATTACCATTGCCAAAGGTATTAGTTACAGTTATGCAATAACATACAGATAGACAGACAACATTAAAAAACTGCCTATATTCGTGTTACTTACGGGGTGTCCTGCATAAGCGACAAACGCGACGCGATGCGACACGACACGGAACAAATACACGTTACGTCGCGTCTCGGTACATAGGCCGCCAGTAGGGAATGCGGTTGTTTTGATCGCGTTCGTCGCATCCGTCCCATCGCATCGCGTCGCGTTTGTCGCTTACGCAGGACACCCCGTTATTTCTAGCACGATGGCACAAATAGGATTAAAACAGAATGTATCAATCAATTGATGTTTTGTCTCTTTCACCTTTATAATACTAAAAATAGACAGCAGATACCAGATTAGTAAGATAGTATTATAAACATTAGTAAAACATCGTTTCATTAATAAAGACTGGATACATAATATATAAAGTTCAAAATCACCTTCATTGACCACCCTACCTATGTTAGTGATATCATAATCAGATAACCGATGTAGATAACAATTCGTAGGTACAATATTATTCCTAATCATTGAAATTAAAAATAAAAGAGTGTTATATCAACACATAAATGCACGAAATGTGTCATTTTATTCATGGATCTTTTGGACCCAACAAAAACTATTTAGGCATACATAATATCGATGGCGGCAAAATAAAAGAAGACATCTACAAAATCGCAATTTTACAGGAGAGCACATTTAGTAAAAAACAGTGGTCAGTTAGCAGCGATGTTTTTTAAAAATCGAGTGTAGATGTCATTTACGTGCGAGATTTTCTTCGTTATTTTGAAATTTGAAATAATTTTAATACAGACTTGTAGATAGGGTAAGCTCATTTTCGCAAAAATGTAGATGTCCGTATCTACTTTGCTACCATCGACATAACATCACGCCTGTATTCCCCGAAGGGTTGGGCAGAGGTTTATAGTAACGCCCTCATTTCGCTTGTTTAAGTCCCATGTAATAGGGGGCGAGCCTATCGCCAACAACCGGGCACAAATCCAAATTCCGGGCTGCTACTCAGGAATTCCACACAGAAGAACCCAATAACACTGCCCGACCTGGGGATCGAACCCAGAACCTTACGATCAGCAGTCGCGTTTGCCACCACTAGACCAACGAGGCGGTTAAGAAGAAATGCGGTCGGCTTTTAGTCCATATAAACTTATTCCTCAGTTTCCTCCTTGGATAATGTCACTAGAGCAAATATTTTTTACCATAAATGATATATACCACCACTATGTCTCTATGTTTTGTTTTTGCCAGTAAATTAATTATTAAAAGAACTAGAAACGATTAAATTTTACAAAAATCGACCGGTTTTACCACCGTTTTCAAACATCTGGAAAATTTTGACGAATATAAAAAAGGAAAACATACAGACATAACCAAAGTCTTTCTTAAATTATTACAAAAAAATATATTAAAATCGGTCCAGATTTCAAAAAGAATACAGGGAAATACGAAAGTACTATTTCGCTAATATTGCACAGGAAAAATCAGTCCGAGATGCAGGTGTCTCTTTCGCGCTCAATTGGGAAGGTTTGCGGGAGGGGTGAGACGGAAATAGATCGCAAAAACCTATTCATATTATTAATATTATGCAGCCCGCGTTTCCTCTTAAGCATAGTTCTTACAATTCACCAGCGCGCGTGAAACAGTTGAATTTGAACTCTATGATAGATAGTGTACATAAAAGTCACGTCACGCACACTCGTGAATTGTAAGAACTACACCTAAATCATCAAACTTCAAACTTGTAAAAAAAGCAGTATCATATTATACAGCACAGTAGTTAATCCAAGGCTGATTCAAAGGTTGGTCGCACTAAGCCTATGGCCAGACTGCAAACGAGGGCGCGGGGCGGGCGCGGTGCGGCGAGTTCTAACAGAAGAACTTCATTTGAGTGTCCATAGTGGCCATGCGGGCGCGGGAAGCGGCGCGGGCTACTTGGCGCGGGGAGCGCCAAGTCGTACAACAAGTCGTTCATACAAGTGGCCGCAGTGAGAGCGCGGGCGGCAAGCGACAACCCGCGCGGGATCGGGGCATCTCAAACTAGTTCGAGCTGACCACGCGCGTTGTTGTGATGGCGTCTTCAAAATTAAATGTTGAAGAATTAATAAGTGCTATTCAAGCACGATCTGCAATGTGGATGTCGAAATATCGTTTTTTAGTAAGAATTTTCCAGTAAAAATAAGTCTTCTTCATCCATATGATATTTTGACAAACACTGGACACGACAACGCTCAGAACGAAGCCACGCTCCACAGCGGACAGGTAAATCGCGCGCGTTCCCGCACCCGCGCCGCTCCCGCGCCGCTCCCCGCAACGCGCTGCCATTCTGGCCAAACACTTATTGTTAGACAGCTGCGCGTGCGTGGGTTGTCTCGCGATTAGGGTTGCCAGGTGTCCGGCTTTTTACAGTCGTGTCCGGCCAAGTATTTATTTATAGTTAATTAAAACGGCACAGGTCCAATTACATTAATTAACATAGAATTATAAATATTAAAATAAAATAAGCATTCAAATAACATACAATACAAAAATTAAATTCAAAGATATACAATTCGTGTCAAGTATATACAAATCCGGCCTGTCCGGCTTTTGTTAAGCTTTTGGTCAACCCCGCCCCGCCGAAAGATGCCGATGATTCATACACAGAGTAAGTCTCAAATGAATAACAGTAATAAATACGCAAATAAAAGTATCTATCAATTATTTTTTCTTTTAAAACCGGTGTATCAGGATTTCAGAGCAAAATGTCCGGCTAAATATCAATCTGTGTCCGGCGTTTCTATTTTTGGACCTGGCAACCCTAATCGCGACACAGACAAATTTAGTTAATCGCCGTCGACAAACGATCGTGTTACCAAAACGCTCAGTTACTACAACTTAAGCTGTTATGTCACCGCTAAATTCACTGATAGGATCGCTAGAACCTAGGGCAAATAATTAAAAAAAAACTATCTAACGCCTGTTTTTCCCGTTGTAGGCACATTTCGCCAATGGCGGCATTTAATCCAATGTTCTGCCTAGCTTTTTCCCAACTATGTTCGGGTTAGCATCCAGTCTAACCAGATGCGGCTGAATATAAGTATTTTACACGGAGCGACTGCCATCAGACCTCCGCAAACCAGTTACTGGACAATGCCGATACCTTAAGTTTAGACCTGTGGTCAGACTGCCGGGCTTCTAACTACCCGTAACGACTGTCATAGGTATTCGTATGACACCCGAGACCGACGGTTTAACGTGCTCTTTGAGGCATGGAGGGGTCTCGATGTGTAAAGAACGGTAACCCATCCACGGACTGACCGCGGCAAGCGCAGCTTAACCTTGCAAATCGTATGATCCGCGCAGTTGTTAAACACGAGCCCCTCACGGCATTTAATCCCATATAGTAGTCAAAACTTAGAGCTGCTATTGAGAAATTTCAAGCAGAAATATCCTAAGATACTTTGGTGACCTAGGAATGAAACCCCTGCTCTAAGAACACTAGTAGCCAAAATTGCTGGGGGAAATTGGATAAAACCAGCACGAGACGGACGGTTGACCTGAATTAAAAGAAGCATATCGACGGTTAACCCTCAAGACCTAACTGACATTTTTTGACAAACTGCTTTTTTTACTAATTCTCCACATGAACATACAATAGTAAAATCTCCTACATAAAATTCGCAATATTTCGGGTACTTTTACTATCCTGGAAACACCTACCTACTAAATATACGAGCGCAAACTTTGGCGGCAAATGATGGAGAATTAGTAAAAAAAGCAGTTTGTCAAAAAATTGCAAAAATTTCCAGTTAGGAGGTCTTGATAGTTAACCGTCAATATGGCTAAATACTGAAAGCTATTCAATATTAAGTTGCCGTTAAGTCTCGTGCTGTCACTGTCACTCTAAGGCGAAGTGACAGCGACAGCACGAGACTTAATGGCAACTTAAAATTGAGTAGCGTTTGAGTATTTGACCATTAGGGTGCGTACCGGAGCGGAGAAAAGCGACGACGATAAAAAAATACCTACAGGATACTAATCATATTAATAATCTCATCACTTAGACGACCGGAATAAATAATATGATCGTATTGGTCAATTTTTGTTGTCTCCGCTCCTCTCTGCTATGGTGGAGAGGCAGCCTTATACCCAGCGACGCGAAGCAGTGATAAGGATGATTTCCACCAAACGGCTCGCATCGCATCGGATCGGGCGGATTTTACAATTTTCAAACGATATTAAATCGTGTACACATTATTTAAAGTCTATATTACCAAGCCGCGCCCAGCAGTTCGACCACGGGCGTCTTCCGCGACACACGATCGTAGCCGAAAGTATGCTGCGACGCGCGTACGGCTCCGTTCGCCTGTCGTCGTATCCGATCGGATCCTTTCGGCTGTCAACACTGTAGGAATGAAACTATTTGACCAGGCGCAGAAACGGATACGTGCGCAAGTGACGGCACGCAGCCGATTGTATGCGTCGACATCCTGCCAGACGCGTTCGACTGTCGCCGCATCCGTTCGTATCCTTTCCGATCCGATGCGATGCGAGCCGTTTGGTGGAAATCATCCCATAGCCTAGCGGTTGAACGCTTGCCTTTCTTCCCGGGCCGCACCTCCTTTTTGAATACAAGTGCTAACCGGAATTTGATTAGTATTATCTATACTTCAAGATAATACACCAACAAGATGGTGACCACACTACCAACACCTTTTTTTATCGGTGGAAAATCCTCATGGATGTCCCTCTCCCGGGGAAGGCGAGGGGGTCTGCCGGACTGTTACCAGCTAAAAACCAACGGTGTCCCTCCTCTTGATCGTTCGGCCGGGGTCGCGGGATTCGCAGAAGCATGCACCGCAACCCCGGCAGGTCCCGGTCCGCCAGCCACTTGCGCACCTCTACTCTGTGGGGACACTACGAACACCTACTGAAAATCGAAACGTTTGACCTTGAATATTTACTTTGGAATTTAAATAGGGATTTTACTAAGAGATATATTTCCAAACTAAATATTCTATCTTTTTCTAAGTAGGGTATTTAGAAAGAGACAGAATTTCAAAGTAAATATTCAAGGACAAATGTTTTGACTATCTACATGTTCGTAGTGTGCTCTCCGTTTTTGCCTGTACTTCATGGTCAGCAATGACTCGTACAGTACATATTATAAGACTATTTATAAAACGATAATAAGGAAAAATTAAGAATAACACGGCCTCCACGTGACTCAAGATTTGAGTAAAGTATAATAAGTCCCTTATATTTTTGTTTATCAAAGAGTATTAATTTATGAGTTACTAGTGACCCGCCTCGACTTCGCACGCGTGCAATGTAAATACTAATGTGGGACATATAAACCTTCCTCTTGAATCACTCTATCTATTGCTAAAAACTGCATTAAAATCCGTTGCGTAGTTTAAAAGAACTAAGCGTACAGACAGCGGGAGCGACTTTCTTTTATACTATATATGTAAAGATTAGTTGATATGTTATTGATGCATTGACTGCCTTGGTGGTGTAGTGGTCGCAAGCGCGACTGCTGAGCTCAGGTCCTGGGTTCGATGCCCAGGTCGGGCAATGTGTTATTGGGTTTTTCCATTAAGAATTTCTCAGTAGCAGTCCGGAGTCTGGATTTGTGTCCGGTTAGTGGCAATAGGCTCGCCCGCTATTACATGGGACTTAAACATAACGGGAGAAACGAGGGTGTACCAAAAAAAAGCCTCTGCCGAATCCTTCGGGGAATAGAAGGCGTGATATTATGTTATGTTATTAATATAATTTTGTTGATAAGCTAATGGACTTGGCAAGATTGATTGTGGATATTTACTTGGAATGTCGGTAGTCGGTAGCACCATTTTAAAGCCTTCTTTCTTTCTAAAGCTGGTTATTCACTGTGTTCGCATATCAATAAAAGTAGCCCCCACTCCGGCAAGGGGGGGTGGCACATTGTGTAGGAGATTATTATTGACCCCATTTGACTTTCTGAAAAGGTCAAAGGCAACGCGCCCACGTAAGAACTCGTGGAACTCATCCCCTATATTTTTTTATATGAACTCTCTCAATTCCAGGATCATGCAGTCCTCAAGAGGTGATAGTAAACATAAAGCACGGGTCGTACCCCGCCGTCAATCCTGACGGGTACGACTTCCCAAAAGAGTTCATTGATCCCGCCAACAGGGAGCCCGTCCATACACTGGAACTGCAGTCCGATGGTAGGAACACCACCTATGCGATACAGAATCCCAAGCCAGGAAACTGGTACGCACTGATTTATATAAAATGGGAGGATCCTAGGACGCAGAAGGTTGAGCAGCAAGGTACGTGTACTGGAACTATTATCCTTTTATTTTTAAAACAATAGCAGGTGATTATGTTTTAGCTGGGATTTCATTTTCTACTAGCGGCCCGTCCCGGCTTCGCACGGGTGGGGATTTTTCCCGTTTTTGCAACATTTTTCATTTATGCTCCGCTCCTATTGGCCGTAGCGTGATGTTATATAGCCTATAACCTTCCTCGATAAATGGACTATTCAACACAAAAATATTTTTTCAATTCCAACCAGTGGTTCCTGAGATTAGCGCGTTCAAACAAACAAACTCTTCAGCTTTATAATATTAGTATAAATTAAACTCTTGCGCATCGCGGTTAAGGATTCGGACAGTGCGCGGACGCAGGGTGAAAATCACAGTAATAACCCTGCCTTTGCAGTCGGGTAAAAATAATGTAGACAATTTAGAAAAAAATATTAACAGGTAACAGCCTCGTTGGTCTAGTGGTGGCAAGCGCGACTGCTGACCGTAAGGTCTTGGGTTCGATCCCCAGGTCGGGCAAAGTGTTATTAGGTTTTTCCGCATGGAATTCCTCCGTAGCAGCCCAGAGTTTGGATTTGTGCCCAATTCATGGCTATAGGCTTGCCCCCTATTACATGGGACTTAAACATAACGGCGAAATTAGGATGTTACTATACACCTCTGCCTAACCCTTCGGGGAATACAGGGTCCTTCTTTTCGTATGGTTAGTGACTAATCTGGTGTCAGAGTTTATGCCGCCCATGGACCTCTGACTAAGTTTCACATGCCGTCGAGAAATATCTCTCAGGCATGCCGGTTTTTTCTTCACCGAACAAACAGTCCTATAACATTCGATACATGATTATGTTTATAAGTGTGTGTTTGCCCTAAACTACGAACCTACGAACCTTCTGTACATCTCAGAACATCACGACAATAGTCACGTTTAGTCAATCAATAGAGCTATTAATAAATTGCCTGGCATTCAAACGTCATTAATAAAATGACTTTGTAGGTGTATTTTCATTATCAAGTTCATCTAGGTACATTTAGTTATCGCATTTTGTATGTGTGTGTGGTTCCATTTCACAGAATTGTTACGAAATATGTCAATTTTGGTGACTGAAAATGAGGTTCAGATAAGAATGTATCCTGGATTGGATGGTGAGGCTCTTATAAAACAGGTTTTATCAAGGGCGTAGTTCGGGGGGGGGGGGGGGGGGGCCTCCGACAACCTTAGAACGACACATCAAACATTTTTTTTTTAATCGTAGCCCCACACTAGGATTTCTCCTGTGTCATGGGTGCCTTTACAGACACAAATCTTAACATGCACAAACGCCCAGACCCGGCACAACTATTTGTAGGCCATACAAATATTAGATCCGTGCGGGAATCGAACCCACGACCCGTAGCGAAGAAGGCAATCGCTCAGTTACTGCACCAACCGTGTCTTCAATCTCATGTAAGCTTACGCGAATGTAGCTCAGATTTGATCCAAGAGGTACCTAGCTGAACGAAATAAAATGGCCTATCTTTTTAATTATCTCCGCCTATAAATATCAGTGACCGTAGACCTCAGTACGGAGTTATCAGTGAAACAGTTGCTGTAACGGCTTGTCACAACACGTTGATTGATTATATCCTGAGAATGTTTGGGAAAGACAAACAAACAACCGCACCCACTTAGTTAATTAATAATTATCCAGAGCTCCTAATAAGCACGGAAATAGCGATGATCGATGCTCACCAATTATGATGGGCAACCGACTTAAGTTAATTAAACTTATTGGCGAAGGTACTATTGTTGAAAGATTAGGAGGGTAATTCTATTAACCACTGAACCGAACCGTCGTTCGACCGTTGTCTTCATAAGAAAAAAACGGCTGTGTGAAAAACGAATGATTACAAGCATCTGTCTTAGATTCCAAATATCCGGTCTTTTGCAATCGTCGTAGGATTATCGCAAATATTCGATTTTTCCGAATATCCTACATTACAGCATGAAGAGAATATACAAGGTTAGTCGGAAAGGGGGTACTAAGCCGAAAGGGTGTTAAAGTACTAAATAATGGATAACTTTTGTTCCAAAACTTTCCCCAAAAATCAATAGTTAGGTATATTATAATATAAATAATAGTTAGTATGATCAGTCCTGTTTAACCACTAGTAACTACCTATATGACGTTTTTGAAGCGTCAATTAACTGAACATAAGGTTAATTATTCATTTAATACTTCAATGCACAATTGTGGCACATAATGAGGACTTAATGTCATAAGGCATTCTCTATCAGTCAATTTGGGTCTAATAGAAGCATTGTGAAGAGGTACAAAGAATTTATAGAGATTTGTTTAAATTGAACTAAGTATTTTTCGTATTCGTTCTTTTCGTAAAATCGTTCAATACCCAACACTATTAGTTTTAGTATGGTATCATTATTTTGCTTTGAACTGTCAAGTTACTGGATCGAATTAACGGTCCGACTATAGTTAAAATTGAGTAGCGTTTGAGTATTTGGCCATTTCAATCACTTCTTCTTCTTTTCGTGTGGTTAGTGACTAACCTGGTGTTAGAGTTTATGCCGCCCATTGGCTTTTGACTTGGCTTCACATAGTGTCGAGAAATATCTCTCAGGCATGCCGGTTTCCTCACGATATTTTCCTTCGCCGCCGCCGTTTTTAAGCAAGTGATAATTATACAATACGTACATGAATCCGAAAGTCAGAGGAGCGGGCCTTAGGTTCGAACTAGAGACCTACGACTTTGACAGTCAGACGGTCACACCACTAGGCTATCCACTGCTTATTTCAATCACTGATCGATTCTGATCAAAGCCATAATATTCGATAGTGATCGGAATACATTTACATCTTAACCCAAGATTACCTATCATTAGTTTGTCTTATTATTTAACACTAGCTGTGTCCTCACGGCTCCGCCCGTAGCCTATGTTACTCAATGATAATGTAGCTTTCTAACGGCAAAAGAATTTTTGAAATCGGTCCAGTAGCTTTTAAGTTTATTCGTTACATACAAAAATACAAAAATCCAAATCTTTCCTCTTTATAATATTAGTATAGACATAACAACTAAAATTGCAGGAAAACCAGTAGACAATGTAAAATAATTTCAGGAAAATCCGCAAGCATTGTAAAATTACGTGCCCATAGACAATTTACCTCCATATCCTCGGCTATCGCTGCACGATCTAATTATTTAATTGCGTTATTAGTACATAATTGACGAAAGCACCGTGGCTATAAATACGGTTGAATTAGTCTGCACCTGTTACAGTGCCAACTTCTGAGTTGTGGTGACAGAAAACGCTAGAGTAACAATATCGACTTATAAAACGTTCAGGCGTCAACGTACCCTTGGGTAATATTTTATACCAATTTACTATAGCCATTAAAGTAAGGCCAACGAATGATCAGTTTTTTGAAAGTCCAAAGTGAACAAATAAATATTTTCTTGGTTATGAGTAGTTACATACATACATAAACTTCACCTTTTCCCATGGGGATACGCAGAAACTATAGAACGCCACATGCTACGACCCTTACATACTCCTTTCGTTTCATCCACATTCATACATTTTGTCATACACGCACGCCGGTTGAGAGTACTACGCACCTGACCTTTGTGAAGAACATCACCAATAACATCGATGTATGTCCTTCTAAGACGTCCTCTATCGGCGTTTCCATTGACATCCGCCTTAACAGTTCCTTTTGTTAAACGCGGTTCACTCATTCTCTCAACATGACCGAACCACCTAAGCATACTCCTTTAAATTTTTGTCACTACATCATCCTTTAAACCGCAAATTTGTCTAATCTCATCATTCCTCAATCTATCATTCAAAGTTACACCGCACATACTTCGCAAGGAACGCATTTCCACTGCATTTATTCTACTTTCATGCCTCTTCTGCCACGACCAACATTCACTTCCATACATAGGCGAAGGTACCAGCACACCATTATGGACAGCCAGCCGCCCCTTTTTGGACATCGACTGGTTAGCCACAACCGCATGCATAGCACCATTTACTTCATTTGATAGTTACTGCTACCTTTTTGCTGACTTCGGGTTTAAGATCTCTTTATTCTCATGAGAATTACATATTTGCGTAAATGAGAAATACACTGCCTTGACTAGACTGCCTTGTTGATCCTGGGGGCGTCCTGGTGTCGATCCCCAGGTCGGGCAGTGTCATTGAGTTTTTCTATTAGGAATTTCTCAGTAGCAGCCCGGAGTCTGGATTTGTGCTCGGTCAATGGCAATAGGCTCGCCCCCTATTACATGGGACCTAAACATAACTGGCGAAACGAGGGTGTACTAAAAACACCTCTGCCGAATTTACTCCCACTGCGCCAAAACCTTGCCAAGTTACGTGCCTATGACTATATTATCTTAATCTATACTAATGTTATAAAGCTGAAGAGTTTGTTTGTTTGTTTCAACGCGCTAATCTCAGGAACTACTGGTTGGAATTGAAAAAAATATTTTTGTGTTGTATAGTACATTTATCGAGGAAGGTTATAGGCTATATAACATCACGCTACGACCAATAGGAGCGCAGCATAAATGAAAAATGTTCACCCGTGCGAAGCCGGGACGGGCCGCTAGTTTATATATAAACAAACCACATCTCTTATCAATTCAATTATTCAAAACTTCGACCTAAAAAGATACTAGTATATTTCTATAATCAAGTCTAATATTTCGAGTATAAAGATAATGCGGGTCCAAACTCGATAATGTCCATTGGCTTGATCCGGCGGTGTGTGACCTCGCACACTTGATTGTTCGACTGCCGACATCCTGTGACAATTGTGTGCAGTCGTGATGTTACATACAAAAGCTCTGCTGTAATTTTATTTAGATTTATGTTATTGTTATTTGAATGGAACGAGGTGGCCGTTACGAGGGATCTTCTTTTGAATATGGTTGAGTTTATGAAAGACCATTTATATTTATTTGTTGTTTAACGATTAATTATCATAATATTGCTGTTGTACCGCAGATGATGTTTTCACACTAATATGTTACTTGCACACTACAAATATAGGTAGATAGCAGTGGCGTGCATTGGTTTTCGGACTAGGTAGGCAGGCACTAGCGATGTCGCCTTTCAATTGTACGCTTAAGCCCATGTCATTACACACTTTTTTTTGACGACACGTTTGGTGCAGTGGCTAAGCGATTGGCTTCTGCGCTGCGGGTCGTGGGTTCGATTCCCGCACGGAACAAATATTTGTATGGCCTACAGATAGTTGTTCCGGGTCTGGGTGTTTGTGCATGTGAAGATTTGTCTGTAAACGCACCCACGATACAGGAGAAATTCTAGTGTGGGGCAATGTTTAAAAAAAAAAAAAATACGATTCTCACCAAAAGAAATCATAGCCATTCACGCTTATTTTATAGGTATTTATAGTAATAGTTAAAGATGGAGTAGTTAATTAAATCTTATGAGGTAGGCACTGCTTAATTGCCTATATGCAATGCACGCCACTGGCTAGGCAGGTACTATTGCTACCCATATAGTAAGTTTATTTTGAATCGCCTTATCTATACTAATATTATAAAGAGGAAAGATTTGTATTTTTGTATGTAACGAATAAACTTAAAAACTACTGGACCGATTTCAAAAATTATTTAGCCGTTAGAAAGCTACATTATCACTGAGTAACATAGGCTACGGGCGGAGCCGTGAGGACACAGCTAGTAATACATACATTCATACAATCACGCCTGTTTCCCAGAGACTATAGAATTGTATGTACTTATAAACTTAATATAATCAGCATGTTACTCTCTCACTGCGGGGCACAGGCCTCTTCTCAGAATGAGAAAGGTTTAGACCTTAATCTACCACGCTGGCCTGGTGCAGGTTGGCGAATTACAAACACCATCGAAAACTTTTTGGAGGTCTCAGGAGTGCAGGTTTCCTCACCATATTTTCCTTCACTGTTAACGCAAAGTGATAATCAAATTCCAAAATTAACTTATATGTGGGAAACGGAACTGAAGGTGTAAGAGCGAGACAGTGTGCGGAATGAAAAAGGAGAGAGAGATGTAACGTTAGTGGAGATTTTTGAATTTAGAATTTAGACGCTATGATTGTAAAAGATAGAAGAAAATAGCCGGAGAAATAAAATTAGATTTAAAAGAAGTTTATTTGATTTTCTTCCTGAAGACCAGATTCTACATTTATGTATACCGCCGTGGAGTACTTTTTTTTTATAAAAACTTTTCCCCACATTAGGATTTCTCCTGTATCGTGAGTGCGTTTACAGACACAAATCATCACATGCACAAATAACCAGACCCGGAAAAACTGTCTGTAGGCCATACAAATATTTGTTCCGTGCAGGAATCGAACCCACGACCCGTAGCGCAGAAGCCAATCGCTCAACCACTGCACTAATTAAATAAATAATCTATGTCCATGAGATTACAAATCAAATGACATAATTTTTCGAGTTAATCAATAGAAATACTTTTTAATTTCCAGGTCTCGTCGCCGACTGCCAAACGATTCTCTACACAGACTTGCAAGTGCAACGCGAAGAAAACATAGAGTTAATAGACTGCTACACGGGTATCGCACAGTTAAACTATGAAGATCTGCCCGCGCATTTCAAATGTATGTCACTGGACATCGTCGACCCCATCGCTTTGAATTTAACGATCGTCAACACTTCCGCAGGGGACAATGAACTGTTCTTCAGAGTTCAAGCCCTTTCTTTACCGACAGAGGACAACAACATTTTATACTGTGCATTCGACCCTAGAGCTAACAATTATCAAACTATAACCTTCATCCCCAATCCAAATGCCTGGCATTACATACATATAGGTGTAGTACAAGGCAATGCTTCCAAAATCGCTGACTGCGAATCGTATTACATGAGAACAGACATTGACGAGTTGGTTAATCATACGATTATCGACCTTATGCGCGATGATAAAGGCCGCTTTTTCACTTTTGATTACGGCCTGCCAACAACTGATCTGCAAGACGCGACGAGTCTAATCAATATAACGTCGTCGGAAATAAAGTCGTTGAGATTCAAAGTCAATCAGTTCTTGGATATTGGAGGCAGTTTGACTATAGCAGCGAGCTTGCTTATGAGTTTAAAATACTACATGGGCTATAGGAGGGAATTTGCAAAGGATGCTTTGTTAGCCTTTACGGAAGATAACCAGTTTTTCAAGGCCGTGATATGCATGGACATTGGTCATACGAGCATACCATTGGAGAGTGGTCACTGTCGGTACAATGATAAGGTGAAGCCGGCTTTGTTCGTGTTGAACAGTACCGACTCAGAATCGATATACGACAAGACGTATATCCCGTTTCCTGACAGTGGTACTTGGTATTTAACGTTTCGGATATTTTGTGACCAGAGTGTCTGTCCTTGTCGGACTTCGGACAACGGGACGAAGTATTACGTGGATACTGCTGTGGATAAGGAAAGCGAGGAGGGTGTGGTCGGGTGGAATGGGACGCGGCAAGGTACTTCGGAGTGCAATGCAACGATCGTGTTGACCGTGTCGTCGACGTCGTGTGTCGGGGGCAAGTGCAGTAACCACGGGAATTGTTTGCTGAACACGTTTGGAGGGCTGGTGATGTCATTTTGTTCTTGCTCAGCTGGATACGGAAGTAAGTGTGAACCATCGTTTTGCTAGTTTTTTTTTTTTTTTTTTTTATTCTTGTTTTCGTCACCTTTGGCCCTAGTCTCACCTTATGGTAAGCGCAGACAGGGACTAAGGAAGAGCACACTAATCCAAGGAACAGACATATACTAGAGGGATTCCCCTATACCCCTCTGGCTCTCACATACACACGACGGAACACAGTAAACTGCTTGACTTTATTGTGAGGGTGGTAGCTAGGGGAGCGTTCAAGTATTACGTAACGCAATTTTTGAAGATTTTTGACCCCACCTCCCCCCCATATAACGCGCCGCAACGTTTTTCTTTACCTCCCCCCCTAGTAAAACGTTACGTAACCACCACCAAGTGACCATTTTTACCTGAAAGTCACAATTACGTAGCGTATCCTGTAAAGCAAGCAAGAAATTTTGTAAAGGTTAAAACAATTTCAAGTGGTCATTCCATTTGAAATTTTGAGAAAAAAATATCGTGTCATAAATGCGTGAGAAAATAAATCTCTACGCGACCGTTCTGAAGGGTTAAAACAATGTTACGTAACGCGTAGTTCAAACCCCCCCTCCCGCCCCCGTAACGCATCGTAACGTTTCAGAAGCCCTCCCCCCAAATTCGTTACGTAATACTTGAAGCTCCCTAGCCAGGTGGTCCGTATAGATCCTACCACCAAGCGTGCTGGGTTTTGTTGAATCTTATGGTGCGTCCAGACCTGACGAACGCGCCGCGAATGCGCCGCTCGCGCCCAGCGCGCGAGCCGTTCGCGAGCCGCTCGCGAGCTGCGCGCGTGCATCTTGCGAACAGCTCGCGAGCGGCGCGCGAGCGGCGCATTCGCGGCGCGTTCGTCAGGTCTGGACGCACCATTACAACACGCGTCTATTCCCAGCGTGCGGCGAGGAAGTTTATATTCTAACTCGTCCCCACACAGGGTAAAAATGACCCTGAGGGTTCCGAAACTCAATACCCTCTTTGTTTTATGAGAGTACTCGTGTTCTTGCGAACAACACGCTACTTTATTAGTTAAACTTAGATACTTAAAATAACGGCCGCGCGTTGGATCAAACAGTGCTCTGTTTGATAATTAAAGTATGATAATACTGCAATTTCTCACTGGCCTCTTGCCACAACCTTGTAAAAAAAAATATTCTTAAGAGCAAAACGCGGGCTGCAAAATATTAATAATTTGAATAGGTTTTTGTGATCTATTTCTGTCCCACCCCTCCCACAATCTTTCTCAATTGAGCGCGAAAGAGACACCCGCATCTCGGACTGATTTCTCCTGTGCAATATTAGCGAAATCGTACTTTTGTATTTCCCTGTTTCCTTCTTCAAATCTGGACCGATTTTAATATTTTTTTCTGTAATAATTTAAAAAAGACTTTGGTTATGTCTGTATGTTTTTCTTTTATTTTTTATATTCATCAAATTTGTTTGCCAGCTGTTTGAAAACGGTGGTAAAGCCGGTCGATTTTTGTAAAATTAAACGTTTCTAGTTCTTTTGATAATTAATTTATTGACAAAAACAAAACATAGGGACATAGTGGCGGTAAATATATATCATATGGTAAAAAATATTTGCTCTAGTGACATTATCCAAGGAGGAAACTGAGGAATACATTTGTATGGACTAATTGCCGACCGCATTTCCTCTTAAACCTGAACAAAATAGTGGTCGTAAACGTGACTGCTGAGACTAGAATAGAATATACTTTATTCTTCCTCTTAGCCTTTTCCCAATTATCTTGGGGTCAGCTTCCAGTCTAATCAGATGCGGCTGAATACCAGTATTTTACACGGAGCGACTGCCATCAGACCTCCGCAACCCAGTAACTGGGCAATGCCGATATCCTAAGGTTAAACCGTTTGTCAGACTTTCAGGCTTCTGACTACCCGTAACGACTGTCATAGGTATTCGTATGACACCCGGGACCGACGGCTTAACGTGCTCTCCGAGGCACGGAGGGGTCTCGATGTGTAACAAATGGTCACCCATCCACGGACTGACCGCGGCAAGCGCAGCTTAACCTCGCAAATCGTACGATCGGCGCGGTTGTTATTTAGCCACGAGCCCCTCAATTGAGAATAGAATATACTTTATTGAACACCAAAATTGTAACACATCTGAACATGGGGTCCTGGGTCCGTTCCCCAGGTCGGGCAGTGTTATTGGGTTTTTCCATTAAGAATTTCTCAGTAGCAGCCCGGAGCCTGGATTTGTGCCCGATTAATGGCAATAGGCTCGCCCCCTATTACATGGGACTTAAACATAGCTGGTGAAATGAGGGTGTTACTATAAACCTTTGCGCAAACCTTCGGGGAATACGAAGTGTTATGTTATGTGAACAAGATATAAATCTAACTACGTTGCTAACTAATTTATCTCTGTTTCCAGGTTGGGACTGTTCTGACAACACAAGAATGGATAGCAGAATCTACATGCTCGTTTCCATTCTCCTTCTTACTCTGAGTAACCTTCTCTTCTTCTTCTCCATCTACGTCGCGATCATACGCCTCTACTACACCGAAGCCATGATGTACGCCTTCACCATGATCTTCTCCACTTTCTACCACGCTTGCGATGCACCCTCGCAAGTCGCCTACTGCATCATCAGAGGTAACATCCTCCAGTTTGGAGATTTCTATTGTGGAATCATGTCTTTTTGGGTGACACTACTCGCTGTGAGCATCATTAACGATAGGTTTAGATCCTCCTTACAACTTATAGGTGCCATAGTCATAGCTTTGTTAACAACGTGGAATATGCATTCGTTTGTCGCATTCCTACTGCCAGTTGCGGTTGGTTTATCAGTGCTACTCACTTCCTGGTATATTGATTATAGAAAACATCGTAGTATGATGTTTCCTAGAACATACTACACAAGGTACATGCCGTTAGGAGTAGTTTTAGTGTCTGTTGGTCTAATATGTTACGCTTTTCTGCAAACGGAACAAAATTATAAGATAGTACACTCAATCTGGCATATGATTATAGCTGCAAGTGTTGCGTTTTTACTGCCAGACGTCAAACGGGGTAGTGACGTCAACGCGTTTTTGCCGACGCCGAATTATTGTAAGTTGACTTTCTGTAGAATTTTCCATAGATCTCCAGCGCCCATAGCGGCTGACTAACATATTTTTACGATGTTTTTGCCAGCCAATGGCAAATATTGGCGAATTTTTGATGTTCATTGAATGATTACGTATTGATGTTTGGTGTAAGTGTTGGACATTGTATGGCCAACATGTGTGTCATAACGGACGAAACGAAATAATCGGGTGAAACGTACCCGAGTTATTGTATGTCATAATATTACGAACAAATATAGAGGTGCAAATATTTTTATTTAGTTTAGTTATAAGTACAAGTAATTAAAGCCTAGTATTTTTTTATAACTAGTCATCAATAAAGTACAGGTTTGTTTTATACAGGTGTCAAGTCAATGCTAAACTTTTCTATGACGTATTTTTATAGAGAACTAGGTTAGCTAATGTTTGAGATGACAAAGCTATGTAGGAATTGAAGCATAATAATATTTCTAAGGTTTGACTCAAGTTACACCTTCAAATGTTGGCCGGCCAACATCTGCTTGTTGGACATAAGTGTTAGCGATGTTTATCCAACATATGAAGGCAAGGTTATGCTGATGGTCCAATATCTCCCTATCTTGGGAGGTGAGCCAATGTGACGGTGATACCAAATCTAAGTACTATAAGTCCCAATCTCATTGATACCTAACTTTCCATATATTTATTTAGAGGTTCTGAAATTTAGCTTATGAGAAGTGTATAATAGTGCAATTTCTGTTGCACACCAACTTAACTAAAAGTGTTGCTATCTTTTATTAACAGGCAAAACAAGAAAGAGATCGAGCATTTTTAGAGCTATCAAACTAGTTTACTTGTTGAACATCGCCATGTTTTAGTCGGCATATACTAGGGTGGCGACTAAATCTGTTTGGAAATTTTAGTTTAAACGTAATTTGACATCTCTAATATACTTCCATCTCTTTCTTGTTTTATCTGTAAGTAAAGGATATAAATATTTATACATGGTTGAGTTTAAACGGTGCTCAACAGAATCGGGGCCATTATACACGGTGTCCCGAAACTCAAGTCAAGCCGGGAAATAATGACAGAGTTTAGAATCAGTTTTTGTTTTAAATTTTAATTATTTTTGTTTTTCAAAGTTACCATTAATAAAAATGTACGTCGTAAATATTTTTTTTTTAAGTATATAACTATAAAAAATATCTGAGCAGTCCTAAACTGACCTATTATTTGTTCCCGACTTGACGTTGAGTTTCGGGACACCCTGTATAAATATGGCAAGACTAACGTTTTTAGAGTTTGGAGCATTCGTTCACTAGATTAATTTCAGCTTTGCCCCAAATTAGACGTTGTGATAATAGATTCTTTCTTCACAAGATAATTAAGTTTTGAGATTAGTTGTTTAATTCTGGACCTTAAAGTTTACTCACTTTGTATTTGTACAATTATTATAAATAAACTGTATATAGTAAGTTGAAGATGTTTATGATACAATGGTTTAGATAGAAAATAAATTAACTTATTGGATTTGTAGAAACACAGTTCGTGAAAGAAATTTATAACTTCCAAAGATTTAAGAATAAGTAAAATTATTTGTACGGATTAATGTTCTGTGAAGAAAATCTGTCTGATCGGCAACTAATAGGATTATTTAAATTGGAATATGTATAAAAAAATATTGATATCAATTCTTCAAAATCTGTAGAATAAATCTTCCAGTAAATATCGCGTACACAAGGCAAAAGAGTTATGTATGCAGGTTACTGATGAATATCTTTGCATTACACAGGCTGTTACTTTTCGTTTGTGCAGTTATTGCACTCATGGAAAAGCGCGACAACCATGCAAAAGATACGCTCAGACAAGCTATTTCAAAGACTTAGGCCCGTATTAATAAACAGCTCTCATTTGAGAAATCTTCCAGCAGCAGCTACCATAGAGTCAACATGTCGACATGGCAATTTTCTAGTCATTTTCAATACACAACTACAAGCAACAACGTGAGCGTGATCGAAATCGATAAACGCGTTCGATGCGGACTCATGCAGCGCTAAGATTAATATAGCGCGGGCGCTGTGCGGGTTTTCGGGGCGTCCCCCCTGACACGACTCACCTCATACCCGAATGCCATGTCGACCTGTCGTTGACTGTAAATTCGACAGCATATTTTTTTAAATACGTCTCGAGTCCTGTTATGTCTACACTTAAGAGAGATCTATTAAATAAGAGCTGTTTATTAATACAGGCCTTAGTCACTTACAGACGCAAAATTTCGTTAAAGTACAGAGGTCACTAGTTGCCTGCAAATCTATTGCTTTTGCCGTCTGTACCTTTGACTTCTTTGATCGAAACAAGATTATAACAATTGCTGAACAATACAGAATGATGAAAGTTCCTGTAAAAATCGTTCAATGCTATCCTTTCGACCCCAATAGTATGTCGACAATAACTTAAAATCAGAATATATTTAAACAAAATTAGACTTAATGTTACAAAGTTAAGGTCTATAATGCCTTGTTACTCGTTGCTTACTATAACTATTATTGCATTTATCATTTTAAATTTTAATGCATTCCTTAGTATGTTCCTATAAGCTTGTATTACACTTTCCAATCTATAACCAGCGAAATTGGGAGATAAACTACAGGAAAAATACGATGAAACCAATGATGACTTATTAATAGTTTCGATAAGTTGGCGCTACTTTTACGTTTTAGAGCCAGGGCACACGATGAGTTGCGGCAGCGGTGTGACACCGGAGCGGTGCCGCTGTGGCGTCCTACATAGTTCCTTAACTGAATTCCAATTAGCCCGAGGTTTTCTAGTAACTCCATTTTTCACATAATCTTGACAATAGTTTGGAATGTGTATGACGGGCATAACCTCCTATGAAAGCACAGCTTTTATTAATCAAATTAAAATAATTATGCGCTTTGTGTAGGGAAACTTGCATGATTTCTCTACTCGTTCTTATTTTTTTGAAGGCTGAGTTGCACCAACTAACCATAACCGTAACCATAACGAAATTTCTGTACAAATCAGTTCACGTTTGACATAAATATGGCAAGTTAACAGTTTTAGTTAGTTGGTGCAACGGACCCTAAGATTGTTTTATTAAACACTGTCTTTTTATGTTCATCTAACAGGTTCCTAAATATATTGCTAACTACAATTCAAATTCAGTTTTATTGCCTCGACATAAGTCTTAATTTTCTTTGTCGCGACTAACAAAAAAAAGTTTATTTTTTCGTAGAAAATACATATTGGAAATTGCTGAAATCGATTAAGTCGTCGATTCTAAACAAAATACTTTCTGGTTAATTATGTTAACGTTTTTAGAAAGAAAGAAATGTCTTGGCAATTTTCCTAACGTTTAGGCCAAGTCACATCTGACGGAAAATACGTCGCCGATCTTCCGCCGGTACACATAACTCCATACAAACATCTCACATCGCACACATTTGAACGAATATGCGTTACTAAAATTCCTAGAGTCAATTACGCGACGGAAGACCGGCGACGTATTTTCCGTTAGATGTGGCGTGGCCCTAAATACCTTGTTATTTATTACTTATATAGCTATTAGTTCTACGCTTCATTTTTAGATATTTTTCCGCAACTAAGCGTGAATCATGTATATTTTTCTACTATAGTGACTAAAATTTAATAGGCCCGTTTTGACAGCTGTCAGATTAGAACATGTTATGTCAATTTCGACATAAAATGTACTGATCTGACAGCTGTCAAAACGGGCCTATTATATTTTAGACACTATAACATACTTTATTGGTACTAAAACTAATAATATTGTCCACAATGCAAATTGTAAATACTGATATGGTGCCTTATATTGTCCACTTGAAACTCTATAAAGAAATAGAAGTGTTGTGCCATTATATTTAGTGATTATTTTGAACAAATACTAAATAACTCCTTAATTTTTATATTAAGTTATAAGTATATTATCTACGATTTATTATAATAATAAGCCGACAAGTAAACCATTAGAATAATTTCAAGTACACTGCTCTTTTTACGCATAATATTTAGACATTAAGTGGTTTGATTAAAATCGTGCTGTACCACACTTTATTCGCTAGTTAAACATTTGTTTAAAAACACTGTTTCAGAAACGCGTTTATAAAACACTGATACATGTTGCGGTAAACACTACCGACAGTTTTGATGGCAAAAGTTCCCTAAACATTTGATAAACGATTTTTTTTCTGTAAACAAATCTGTTACAGACAGTTCCAAGTCAATGTAATATTTTTTTAAGACTAGATGGCCCCGGCATTTCCTATCTGATTAGCTCTGAGAAGAAAAGTCGATACAAACTCGGAGATCAAGGTCTCTTTTAGTCCAGACGTTGTGGTATAAAAATTATGCGAGTGTAACAATGTAGGGCAACGTCTGGAATGGCCTTTTGAGGAAAGTGCTATAGCAGGTTTGAGTTGACCTGTCCTAACTGATGGCACGCATGCATCAGTCGTCGCGTAGATCAAACCTTATTTATTAATGTTTTAAATACTGTTGGCAACTTGTTTCTGAAACATAGTTTACAAATGTATTTACATTACATGCCTAATATAGATTTTTTGTTTATATTTTCATGTAGGTACAAATAACATATAGCAATAGCCATGTCTGACGTTACATAAAGCTTAGTTCAGATTGTTATATGAGTATTTATTAAAAAACATTTTTTACATACCTACTTATAATTGGCAGCTCCTAACTACAGTACGAATAAAATAACTTTACCCCTCTGAAGTGAGGAACAGAACACCTCAAGCCTGGTTTCAGAGCGGCAAAGTTATTTTACGCGTACTATAATGTTATGTAAAGTGCGGTCGTGGACCAGGCAGAATTTCGTACAATGACCTTTGTGCCTACAACCAATTGCAATCTATGTTGACGGAGGTCACCGCATCTGTGCGAGCGCGACGGCAAGATATTTCTGCGCGAGCGACAGAGATAAGTAGTGACGTGTCATTGTACGAAATTCGTCCTGTACCGCGACCGCACTTTAGTACCTAGTACAGTACGACACAACTAAGAAGTCGCATCGGCAATTTTGATCAAACAACTAACGGCAGCCGCTCATTTACGCGCCACTCTCATACAATTCGGAAGTGATCGGTTTTACGAGGTTTGCCGATGTGATTTATCATTTTTGTCGTAGTACTCTAAGTTTATGCTGATTTTATTACAATGCCTTCAGAAGAAACCAACCTTTTGACCGCCCCAGTCGGATTTATACGACAAAGGTTTTCGTGCCCGTGTCGCCTCAATCGTATAAATATGACTGAGGTGACGCAGACACGAAAATATTTTTATTTGACGTATAAATCCGACTGGGGCGGTCAAATGTTAAAAAAAAATTCTACCCTCTTTAAAATCTTCACAATTCCATGTAAGTCTATTAAGAAATCCAATCAATTTCATAGTCAATTTTATATTGTGTGTATTTTTCGTATGGTGTTAAATGTTATACGTACAAAAGCTTTAAAATATCTTCGATAAGTGCTTTGTGGCTTTCTAGAACATTCCTTCCTTGATACTGAGTTTAAAATAGTCATTATAGTTTGGTTATTTGTGTGTTTATGATCCAAAATTATCTTCCAATTAAGTTTTGATAAGTTACCAAGTTTTTTAGCTTCGTAATAAAAAAGTAAGTTACCTTCCGAAAAACTATTGTCATGGTAGATAGTAAATTGAATTGATTTACAAATATAAATAAATATTGGAACTATTGCTTAGGCCTCTCGCCACAGCCACACGTGGCCGGCTATAAATTGTTTCCATACATTTCGAGTGGCCACAGAGAGTTATTAACCATAAACAAAATAGTTTCCTGCCGATGTAATCTATCTAGATAAATTATTATGTATGCTCAAAGATTATTCACAATTTGCTGTTAATGCTAGTTACCTACAGTACGGACGTAGCTAGGACACTCAAAATAAAATGAAAAAAATACTCACAAAATCTTATCCTAGCTATGGTCGTAATTTACATTAAAGTTTGTTAAGGTAAATACACTTTTAACACTCTCCCAGCAATGGGAACCGCCAGCGACCCCCAAAAAATTTTGTTCAGTAGGCCAAAGCACATTTTTTAATACTTTTATCACATTTTCCAATACTTTTATCACATTTTCCATAACAGCACGCCAGCAGTTGTAAAAACTATTTGAATTCGGGAGGTCAGGGCGGATCCCACGACGTCCAGAAAGATTTTTTTTGTATCCCACGGCCTCTTGTAATAATGTTGACTGTTGACTCACGGCGTTCACAAGCGGAATCTGGTGCGACCCGCCGGCGGCCTCCGTGGCCTCCTGAACGTAAAATGTATTATATATTGTCGGCAGGGAGAGTGTTAAGCATTTACTTGTAACAAATCATCGAGGTTCTGGTTGAATATTCAATTTATTAAATTGTCAGATCAGCTCCATGTTCTGTTACAAGTAAACACTAATGTGTACTCACCTTTATAAAAAAAGTTACCAGCGTCATATTTGTATCTGTATTGGTATATTATCTATTTAAATTGCGTTGCATTTATATTTGTGGAATTTATAATAGGTATATTATTTGTTGTCAATTTGTAAATGTGATTATTAAAATGGAAATATAATTTATAATGAAGAAGTTTCATTTGTTTTTCTCTTATGGTGCAGAAAATATTCCACCCCTAGAAATAAATAACGGTTAGTGGTCGCAAGGATACTCTGCTCATTATTTATTTATTTATTTTACTTTAATTAAAACGGTCTTAGACCAATTACAATAATTAAAGATAGAAATAAGAACAGGAATGGAAGAAGATACATACAAAACAATGGAACAAAAAATAATGATTTAAAAAAAAATATATAACAATATGAGACACCTCTTTCACACAGCCCTCACAATGCACCTGACAATTTATTCTTCCATTCATCCGCAAACAGATCACAATTCAGTCATAAATGTATTTATTTACGCACGTACAATTATAATTATTTTATAACGTAAAATAACTAAAAAGAGAATTCAAAAAGTTCGTGATACTCTCGCAGTACTCCAGGCATTCCTATAAAATCACCTTCCATTCATCAGCAAACACATCAAAATTCGGTCTGGCGTCCAGGAGAGCATTGAGTGCGGTTAGACTTCGCAGTATGGGTGATCGTGAACGAGCCACAGTACGACATAACTTGGCACGCGGCAAAGGAGGGAACTAAATTAAAATGTATTGAATTTGACGTGTTATCGCGGTTTTGCCTTGGAAAGCAGCGTCGCTCTGAAATGCCAATTTATACTGGATACTCTGTACGCCTATCGAGCATAAAGCGCAGGCCACACCACCAGCTAGCAAGCGAGCGAGCGAGCTGGCGGGTGAAGCGAGGCGAGGGAAACTATGTAAACTAAGCAAAGCCTTGGCGAGCTAAACTATGTGGGTTTACACCGAAAACTATGGACGGACGGGCGAGCGAGGGTAGCGTTCCGTCTTTGTCACTCGCGCGCAGTTGTATAACGCACGAATGAGCGCGCGCGAACACCGCTAACTACAGAGATAAGCTACGTCAGAGATACAAACGATGCAAACGAAATATCCGACGATGCTATCGTTCACCTCGTTAGCGTAGCTTAGCTCTGTAGTTCGCGGTGTGAACCGAAGTATGAAAAGAGGTGAAACATTGCTCGGTTGGCTCGCTCGCCCGCCCGCCAGCTGGCGGTGAGGCCTGCGCTTAAGGCAGTCATGGATATACATGAAGGCGTCACGTCACGCATCCTTTACGGGCAGTTAATAAATAAATAAAAAAGTTAATAATTTTAAAATTGTTTGTATTAAAATATCGTCATTTCAGATTCTAGATAAAGCACTTGGAATATTTACTTAATAAATACAAAGGTACACAAATAAATACACCACACATCTATAGTTAGGTTAATAAATAAGCTAATTACACATTAAATGTATCTTACGTCAATATAATCGATTTTCATGTGATACCACAGCTTAAAAAGGAACAGACTAGCTCCTAGCTCACACAGTGTAAACTCATGCCCCTTTCTTTTACATAATATACATAGGAATTAGTGTCACATTTTAAATGTCCACAGATGAATTACTATTTGATAAATAGTTATGAATGTGATAAATGACTACAGTGAATTTTGGTTTCAGAAGTTATAAGAAGTAAAACTTTTACTGTTTCTGGAAACAATTAGAAAACTCATTGAATATTCCCAAGGAGGGGTGATGTCAGGCAGGCGGCCGGTCATAAAACAATAAGCCAAAACATCTAACAACATGGATTTCATAAATAAATGTTGTATCGATCCCACCTAGTGTGGGATAAGGGCAGGAAGAAGAATGAGAAAACTCATTGAATCATAGAGAGGACCAACATATACTTACAAAAAAAATGTTTTGAAATCAATAGCAGCATTTATTGAGTAGTTCTAAAATCGACACCAGATGGCGCCACTGCAAATGTAGACCTGTTATAACTTTGTTTTGTAGAGTCAGCAACAGGAGCCGCTGAATAAACACAATTAAATTACAATATTAGGTATATTTGTAATTTAATTAGCTTTACAACATGCCATAAATTATTAGCTAATGTATTGGACATTGATATTTTGATTTGAGTATTTGACATAGGTCTACATAACCACAGAGCCATTCAATGCTGTCATTAAGTGGTATAGATCAATATTACATCATTGGTATAAGTACTATAAACATTGGATATTTACAAAACTTCTGATATTGTGCAAAATTAAAAACCTAAAAACTTCTCATAGTGCCCGCACCATATCGTATCTCCCTTTCAAACTGTTCCGGTTTCAACGTCCCATCAATACTAACACAATTCTCATTAAACACACTGTACGCTGAAACTTCACCCTTCTTCCTCGGTCTAGTGCGAGTGTTTAGATAAATTCCTATTAAGACTGATATAACAAAGTATACGGCACCAAATTGCAGTTTTAAAAAGATTGCATAAAATGAAACCCATATTATGGCAATTATTGACCACCGGATTAAGCACTGTCTCCATGATTCTTCGTCTTCTTCTAATGATTCAACTTCACTCACTTCGGACACCACTTCATTTATTTCTTCAATTGGTTGGTCCATTGGTGGTGGTTCTTCATTTTCCATCTGTAAACAGTTGATAACATTATATAAATAAAGGTTTAACATTATTGTGCAATTGATAAAAGATTGTATTTACTTATTTTAGGAGTAGGTACTACTTATAGTATTCTTTTTTTTCGAATGGACTAGGTAAGTTTTAGGTTGCCCTTGCGGACCGTTTCTATGTTACGGGCAGTTATTGGTGAGACCTGAAGGGTCTCCAGCTAATATCTTGTGTTGGCATGATTTATATGAGAATAACTCTTATAATTATTGATAGTAATAATTATCTATACTAATATTATAAAGCTGAAGAGTCTGTTTGTTTGAAGCTGCTTATCTCGGGAACTACTGATTGGAATTTAAAAAAAATTGAAAAAATATTTTTGTGTCTGATAGTTAATTTATCGAGGAAGGCTATATAATATCACAACTAATAGGAGCGGAGCATAAATGAAAAATGTTGCAAAAACGGAAAAATGTCCACCCGTGCGAAGCCGGGACGGGCCGCTATAATTAAATAATTATGCACATATTTTATTCACTGCTTGCTTGCTAACAATCCCTTTAACAATGGGCTATTTGCAGTGGACAAGTGGGCCATACAATAATGAAATTAGAAATGTCAGTAATTTCTATATACCATAACAAATTGATAATTTGCATCAACTATTCACACTGTACTGTTGGCATTTTGAATGTTTACACATCTATGTATTTTCAAGGTCAATTTTATTAATCAATTTTATCAATCAATTTTATCAACATCAGTATGTTTTACTTGTTCATTAATTTTAATTAAGTTAAAGGTAATAGACTTACCAGAAAGGCTTCCTCGTCATGTACTCTACCCATGTCTTGTATGATTTTTGGTACTAAAAAGTTAACTATCTTCTCCTTGGACCTCTCAAACTTGTCTTTAGCGTTTTCTATGAGTTCTTTTCGACGTCTGATCGCCCGGTATTCTTTTAGTTTGGCCTCCATCCGGGCTTCTAATCTATCTCTCAAGTACTTTTTACCTGTTGATAAGGTGAAGAGGTTTGATTCATTAATTGATTATTATCATGATAGACGATATGACACTTTATATGTACACAAGTGATTAGAATTTCATCTATTTACCGTGATTGGAACATCCAGTTTTGTTTCCAATCCACTTGTTAGCCAAGGTTCAGGCAGGAAAGTTAACTTCACCGAAAAATTATGTATTTTATAAACTGACACAGCTAGATAAATGTAGGGTATAGGCAAATAATGTCATTACGTTTTATAAAACAAGAAAAGTTAATAGATTTCTATATCAAAATAAACACGTATTCACAGACTCAGCTGCTAATGTCACTGTCATAAATTTTGAATTGACGTTGACAGAAAATTGAATGAACGAGGTCTAGATATTTTGCGTATTGACTTAAAAACAAGATTTATATTATAATATTTGAGACTATACGTTATAAAACTTGTTTATATTTTACAAATTATGGATTACAATACTCTGTATATTGCATGAATAAAATATTGATAAAAAATTGGAAGTTTACATAATATGGCAACACAATTTAAGGCGCGAAGTCCGGGCGATCGATATCCTGTCCTGCCGGAAGTCAGTCATTGTTTAGGAAAATGGTTATTCAGTAAATATTTATAATAATTTAGCTAAATGGAACATCAATCCGATATGGGGGCGTACGGGGAAAATCCAAATGTGCAAAATAATGGAAATTATATCACAATAATCCCCGTGGATTATTCAAGGCGTGGATATCCAATGCAAGCCGAATATCAATATAAGTAAGGATGAAATGTATATAAATAGTAGGGTGAATGCACCAATTAATGTCTTCAGCCTAAACATAACCGTATGAAGCATGAAAAAATAAAACACATAATTCTTAGGCTTTAACCAAAATGTTTAACAATTTTTACTAAATAACAAACAGTCCCTTATTTTCCTACAGACATATTTTATACTCTTCCAGTGAATTCAGATCGCGGGAAGAATACTACAGCGTACAAAGTCAGAAGCTGCAAGCAGAGGTGAACGCCCACTTATACTCTGTATCACAGAGACTGCCCCACTTATCGTACAGTCCGCTAGGCCGGCACAGTGAGTGGGACAAACATGACCCCCACAAGCCTTTGCAGCCCGATTCTAAAGAGAGCAACAGTTCGGACTCCCTTGAGAAGAGTGTTATGGGTAAGCAAGCCCGAAACGTAGGTATTTTTCATTATGAATGTTTAGACTTTTGATAACCATAAGATACTATAAAAGAAAAAGGTTTTACTAGCCGTCCAGACAAGAGATGGACTTTCAATGTGTCGGGAATCCAGTCGGAAGTCTCGGGTTGCTTTTGCTGGGTGAGAACTCAGGGCTCCAACTAGCTGTAGAACTCACTATCTGCGTCTGTGTTCCCGAACGCATTCAACCCGAATCTTTTCCAAGTTAGAGTGAACAGGCTTCTTCTGCATAGACTCACTCCATCGTAGACTTAGTCTCTGTCACCTCTGACCTAGACTAGAGTCAAGAGCAAATCCACATCAAATAAAAAAAAAGACTGGGCAGACGATTTGGTGAAGGTTGAGACTAGTTCTCACATGTCAGTCTTATGGGGCCTAAACGGGGAGGCCTATGGTTAGTAGCGGACGTCTACCAGCCGGTAAGATATTGAAACACTTACTGGGGATAATTATAGAAATGTGGAAATGTTTCAACAGGCGATTTTTTAGTTCACATTACAATTTATTTCAGTTATTATTGAAAAACTGATATCAAAATTAGGTTGAAGTAACAAAATAATTGGTGGAGGAATCCGAGGAGAAGTGGATATGCACCATTTCTAAAAAATACTATAAGGATCATAATCGCTTGTGCCTTTAACGCAGTACGGCTTGCAGGCTCGAATCTCAGCAGCTGTTCCAACCAGACGGGGTCGAGCAGCATCGCGGCGGGGTCGTTCAGCACAACGGAGCCAATCACCAGTGGAGGCAGCTCCTCCAGCGCTATATCACCGCCTTTGCCAGGTTCGACACTTATTTTGTTGAAATTCTTTGTGCTTTTTATATCTACCTTGTATAGACGATGTACAAGCATTGTTTCTTCTTTATTCTGGTACTAGATGCCCGGAGAACTTCGTATAACCAATTTCTTTTTTATTATCTAATTTTCTTTTTTCCTAAACCACTCAGTATTGAGGCGAACAAAATAAAAAAATAAATTAAATCGATCGAGCAATTTTCGTTTTTTTGCGAGACTAACGCACTGCAATTGATTTTTATATACATAACTAGCGACCCGCCCCGGCTTCGCACGGATACAATGTAGATACTAATGTGGGGCATATAAACCTTCCTCTTAAATCACTCTATCTATTGCTGGAAACTGCATTAAAATCCGTTGCGTAGTTTAAAAGATCTAAGCGTACAGTCAGCGGGAGCGACTTTGTTTTATACTATGTAAAGATATAGATTTTGGTCATCGAAGATCTATCTTTAATCTATCTTCCACTCTCGGTAGGCTTGTGTTTTCTAATCTAGGATTTTTTTTTGCGTAGTGAATGCTATTTCTGCAACGATAAGGAAACCTGGCCCTGCAGTCTCGAGCTCGACATTGATAGCCTTCGGTCGTTAAGTCATAACTATTAACTTTTAACGTCGTACTACATTATTTAATAATGAAGAAGAAGCATGGCATAATGATCTATTTGAAATTAAAGCAAGTAAACTCTATGTAAAAAAATTGTAAGTTTGTCTTTTCGTGTCTTAAAAGTTTATCGTTATAACTTAATGATCGTTATCTATATCGAGACTGCAGGCTCAGGTTTTTACCATTTCTGCCGGGGTAGCGATGCATGCTTTTGTGAATCTCGCGACCCCGGCCATCGGTCAGGAGGACGAACACCGTTGGTTTTTAGCCGGTAAGTGTCCGGCCTTCCCTGGGCGCGGGACATCCATGAGGATTTTCCAATGAAAAAAAAAGGTTTTACCATCTATAATGAACAACCGATCGAAATTGACGCCTCTGACTTCCCACCGTAAATAAAGAGTATGCCTACGAAAGGGAAAGGTTGACCTCCTTTTAGCTTGTGACCAATCAATTACTATCAGTATTACAACAATGATTTTACTAAGTCCAGGATCATCAGGCAGTACAGCTTCCTCTTCGACTGTTTCTTCGAACCCCGTGACCTGCATCTACCTGATGTCACGTACCGCCGTCATGATGGAGATGAGTTCGGAAGAAGTGCCTTCTCATGTGACAGCAGCTCGGTTCCTCAACGCATTGCTGGCGACTGAGGAATTGGGCCTCTCGCAGCCGAGTACGAGAAGCTTAGCAGTCAATGTGTTCGCATTGTGGATGTGCAGCCCATTATTAGGTAGTATAGGTTTATTTTATCGTCACAATTATGATTAAATATTTTGGGAACGTAGTTTTCTGGTAGATCCCTTGGAAAACCAAACGATCGACGTCTCAAGGGCCCTCAATAACTCGAACAGCCCTACGGCCATTTTGTGATATAAAGTTAGGTTTAAACGATCAAGAATCTAACTTTGTATGCTACACCCATATAATTCTTGACCGTTTTGCTTCCTATAACAAAATTACCCCGAAATTGGTCGAGATTTCGCGGCAAAAAATACAATACCTCTCCCTCTGTTTCTTACCCTTTTTATATTACATTCATAAAATTTCAAAATCATCACTTTTCGTTTCAGAAATCCAATTAAAACCTCATCACTGTCCATGGAGGTTCTGGGCGAACTGGCAGAAGTTAGTTCATCGCTATGGCCATGGTTCAGAGTCGAGGCGTAATCGCGACCAGCCTGTGTTACGACTGCAAAGAAATGTGTTCTTTCCCAAACATCTAGAAGAAGGGATCAAGTAAGCAAGTAGATAACGGTGTAAATGTATAAGCGAATTGCTAAATGAAGATATTATTATTTAGATGTGTTCACAATATTACTATGGCTGATTACCCACCGCGCAGATCATACGATTTGCGAGGTTAAACTGCACTTGCCGCGGCCAGTCCGTGGATAGGTGTCCGTTTTTTACACATCGATACCCCTCCGTGCCTCGGAGATCACGTTAAGCAATCTGGCCAGGGTGTTATACGAATACCTATGACAGTCGTTACGGGAAGCCAGAAACCCGTAAGTCTGACACCTTAGGATATTGCCATGGCGCAGTAACTTGGTTGCGGAGGTCTGTTGGCAGTCGTTCCATGTAAAATACTGGTATTCAGCCGCAACTGGTTGGATTGGAAGCTGACCCCAACATAGTTGGAAAAAAGCAAGGCAGAACGAATGCGTTCAAAATATGATTTGTGCCAGAAAACTTGTGCGAGTGCTCTTGCGAAATTTTCTTAGTAAGCCTGAATATAAGGTATAATTATCAAGACCCGATGTGAGGCATAAACCTGGAACTTGGTCAGATAAATCGGTATACGGATGGTAGACCAAAAAGTAGTTACACCTGCCTATTTTATTCCATTCTGTCTCCAATATTCCACGTTGATGAAATTGGTCAATTAATACCTACAATGTCCCAGGGATTCCCGCATCCAAGAGTTGTTGTACGAAGAGGCTCGTCACAACGTGGTGACGGGGCGGTACCCACTAGAGAGTGCTCAGGCGGTCATGCTGGGCGGACTTCAGGCTAGGATACAGCTGGGACCCTATGACCCACACCGACATACTGCTAGGTTCTTCAGGTTAGTAAAATAAAATCTTTGACATTACGAGAAACTGTCTGTGCATTGAATTGTAAATTCAATTACATATCTTGATTGATAAACATAGCATCACACCTTGTATTCCCCGAAGGGTTCGGCAGAAGTGTTTTAGTACACTCTCGTTTCGCCAGTTATGTTTAAGTCCCATGCAATAGGGGGCGAGGCTATTGCCATTAACCGGGAACAAATCCAGACTCCGGGCTGCTACTGAGAAGCTCTTAATGGCAAAATCCAATAACACTGCCTGACCTGGGGATCGAACCCAAGACCCCATGCTCAGCAGTCGCGCTTACAACCACTAGACCAACAAGGCAGTTTTGATTGGTACTAGGTTTAAATCTTTACTTTCAGAGCACACATAATATTTTTTTGTGTAAAGGTTTTTTTATACATTTTCTTTTGTACGCTACCTCATTGATCAAATGGTTGCAGGAGCTTCGATTTTTAATCTCAGCTCGGGTGAAGTGGCAATGTGATGATCTATGTAATAAAATGCAGTACCGTGCCCGGTAAATAATATTAGGGTCTCTCCCATTTATAGGGGACCTAATACTGGAGACAGTAGGCCCACTTCTGAGTTTCCTTTCTGAGAATGAAAAGGATTGGAATTTTTAATTTGCTGACAGAGCACAGCAGGACAAATACCTCCCGAAGCATGCGCGGTCGGGTCGCTGGGCCGGCCTGCTGCCGGCGGGCCGCAAGGGCAGTCCGGAGGCCAAGCTGCTGGAGCAGGCGCAGCGCCCGCCCGCCGCGCCGCCGCGCAAGCTGCGCCACAAGTACCTCGCGCACACCAGGACACTGCCCACGTATGGGTCAGTACCAGTACTAATCATTATTAATAAATGGAGTGGGTCGAGGAACTTCACGTATACCCCACCAAAAAGAACATAGTCTACTTAGTTGTCGGCAATAAGATTAACAAGCATATAATTTTGGGACCCAGTGCATAATATCAGCAAGCACATTGGGTCACCCGCGCGAGCGCTCAACGAGTATTCCCAAGGAGGGTTGGTGTCAGGCAGGCGGCTGGTCATAAAACAATAAGCCAAAACCTCTAACAACATAGATTTATGAAATACATGTTGTGCCGACCCCACCTAGTGTGGAATAAGGGCAGGAAGGAGAAAAAGAAAAATAATTATTAATAAATAACAGCAGTGATAGCCTGGTGGTGTGACCGTCGGACTGCCAAGTCATACCAACCCAAGACAAGCACCTCTGACTTTTCGGATTCATGTGCGTAATGTATAATTATCACTTGTTTAAAAACGGCGAAGGAAAATATCGTGAGGAAACTGGCATGCCTGAGAGATACTTCTCGACGGCATGTGAAGACAAGTCAGAAACCATGACGGCATAAACTCTGACACCAGGTTAGTCACTAACCACACGAAAAGAAGAAGTAATATTTACTCAATAGTTGTACATGTATCTACACTGACCAAAGAAGTACCTAGTTAGATACCAAACATATAAAATTATCCAACGTTCTTCATCTCCAGGGCGGCGTTCTTCCAAGGACAGATCGAGCAGCCGGTCCGCAGTCTAACAAGCTTGCTGACACACGAAGACATCCCCGTGCTCGTCGCCATCAACTCCAATGGGGTCTACGTCATTGACGATACTGAGAGCGTTAGTATTTGTTGATGTACTCTTAATTCACCCATCAGTGACCCTGTGTTCAATGAACTTAGTGTATTTGATAACCCTCAAACATTACCATTTACTTAGCTCATAAAAACCATGTGTGCTGTTTTACCAATCTGCGAGGCTGCTTGCAGTCAGGTCGTCGATGTTTGACTGTTCCTTTCACATCGAAAACCAGACCTCAACATGCCTCGAAGAGCTCGTTAAATTTTCAGTCCCAGAATGTTATAAAATATCAAACTAACGAATGGTGAAAAACCTGACGAGCTCACTTATAAGGATTTCAGCACTAGAAAGGTAGTTCCTACCAAAATGGGTTGCGAAAGTTAGATGGTAGTCTTTGTGTAAATATTGATTCAGCCGTATCTGATAAGACTGGAAGTCGACCCAGACATAGCGAGTTTGCAGACACAATTACAAACTAACTTTACGATTCTTTCACAGACGGTTCTACTCGGTCTTCTCTATGAGGAACTGTCGTGGGACTTCGGTATACCGTCGGATGACAATGAGGACTGCCTGCCGTGTCTGTTCCTGCAGTTTATGGTGGTAGAGAACGGGCTGCGGGTCTCCAAGATACTGCAGGTATTTTTGGTGCATTTTGCAACATGTTCAAACAGCTTGTGCAAAATTTTGCACAAACGATATTGATGTTTTAACAGTACTTCGCGGTTTACCGTTTTGTTTACTTGTGCAAATTAAAATATGTACAAATAAGATTGGGCCGCGCTCGTTCTATAGAATGCTTTCGCAGTTGAACGCACACGATTTTATAGCTGATGCGAATAAATGTGTCTATAGTAGTGTTTTTTCTCGCTACAGACGACGTCATAAATCATAGTAAGGCTAGAGCGGTGAGCATGTAGAGAGCGAAAGAGAGAGGGATAGCGAAATACTCGCTGTACCACCCCCAAGACTCTATCATTTTGAACAAAATAACAGGACTATAAATCCAGAAAATATAATAATAATCAAATATATAATAATCTATAAATTCAGAATTTATTGAGTATTTTTGCAAATTGTGTCTGATTAATGTAATTACTCTCTTACGGTCTTATATGATACATATAATATGTATGATAAACAGAGCCCTCTAGCCAGAGATGGTCTAGCAGTTTTGGCCGTCCTAGGCATAGGCGTCAGCCTTATGGAAAGTACGCCTCTGCTTCAGCCGTATAAATGTTGCCTTTTCCTGAAGATGTTACTTTTCAGGTGTTCTCTAAGCAAGCTATGATGATGGACACACTGATCGAGCACTTCGCCGGCGAGTATAGAAAGAGACTCGGACAGGAGACGCCGAGTGACCACGCTAACTACGACTATCATTCTGGTGAGACTAACTAATAAATTGCTCTGCCTAGCCTTTTTCCAATTATGTTGGGGCAGCTTCCAATCTACCCCATAACGACTGTCATAGGTATTTGTATGACATCCGGGACAGACTGTTTAACGTGTTCTCCCAGGTACGGAGGGGTCTCGATGTGTAATAAAGGGTCCATCCACAGACCAACCGCGGCAAGAGCAGCTTAACCTCACTAATCGTATGACCCGCGTTGTTGGTAATTAGCTACGAGCCACCCCGGGGACCAAACAAGTACATGGGCGCCAGACTACCCCGTGTCTGGACACCCCTGGTCCCCCTGCGACGGGTCAGATTAGTGGCCCCGTCGCCTACCACTTTTCAGCCGCAGAGGATAAAAAGGGCGGTACTCCGCCACTCCTCTTCCCCTGCGGCCCCACCGCGTCCGCCATCTGACGGTGGCGGCCCCGTCAAGGCCGCGGAAGGTAGGGAGAACGGCGCACCGTAATACCGGCACTCCTCTCCCGCCGCGGCCTCCCGCACTCAGCCGCGATGCGTTCCAAACGACATCGCGGCCCGCCTCAGTTGCGATGTCGCCGAAGCGACACCGCAACCTACTTGGCCGCTACATCGAGGGCTACCAGACCCAAGCCTCGACGAGCGCCCGCTCCTTGGGTTCCTCTTCGCTTCACCGTGGCACCGTAGGGGATCAATGCCACGGCTACTAAGCTCCCCCGCAACGACAATACGGGAACCCAACCGGGGGGGAGCCACGAGCTCCCCTAGATTAACTAATTAATTATAGTCAATAATAAAATTATTTAAACATGAGACCGACGAGCTAATGCAGCCATTTGCCATTGTTCACTTTCGGGATCTAGTTACTAGTGGCATTTGCCATTGTTCATTTTTCGGCTCTAACACTCCTGGCATTTGCTATTGTTCACTTTCCGGCTCTAACTACACCGGCCATTTGACATTGTTCACTTTTCGACTCTAACTACTCCTGACATTTGCTATTGTTCACTTTCCGGGTTCTAACTACTCCGGCCATTTGCCATTGTTCACTTTTCGGCTCTAATTATTCCGGGCATTTGCCATTGTTCACTTTCCGGCTCTAACTACTCCTGGCATTTGCCATTGTTCACTTTCCGGCTCTAACTACTCCGGCCATTTACCATTGTTCACTTTCGGTTTTAAAACCTCCTATATAGTTTCTATTTTTAAAAGGTCAACTGTGGTCACTTATAAATCCTTTATTTCCAGATTCAGGCAGCATTTCCCTTCCGCCTCTATCCAGACCGGACTCGCCTCAACGTAGGCTAGCCAACAAGCTATCGCGTCTAGCCTTAGCCACGCATGACGGCAGAGGTAACTTGTTAGGCGGCGCTGGAGACTGGAACACTGACCTTAATTATCCAAGGCCTTCGTGGATATTGCCCAAGCATTAGAAGTTGGGGTGAATTGGTGCGAAAGAGTCAGGCTGGTACGTAAGAGTCAGACTAGTACGTAAGAGTCAAACTGGTACGTAAGAGTCAAACTGGTACGTAAATGCTGATTTACACCGTGCAAGTTTCTTGAAGCAAGTCTCATGCTATCTCTGTTTTTGTCGGAGAGAAAGACAAAGATAGCTTGAGACTTGCTTCAAGAAATTTGCACTGTGTAAATGAACCCTAAGAGTCAGAATGGTACAAAAGATGTAGACTGGTAAGAAAGAGTCAGACTGGTACGTAAGAGGCAGACTAGTGTGAAAGAGTCAGACTGTTGCAAAAGGGGTAGATTGGTGCGAAAGAGTCAGACTGGTGCAAAACGCAGAGAACCGTGTGTGACTTGGAAGAGATCTGTGTTCAACAGTGGGCTACGATATGTTGAGTTAATTGATTATAAGTAGAATACTTTTGATGATCTAAATATCGTCGTCGGTGGATAAAATAATAAGGCTGCGTCTTATTGTATAAAACGCTCCAGTAGCAAGCCCACTTTTGAGCTGATGAAGATTAATGATGATGACGAGGACTGATAGAGATTTTTTTCACAAGAGTAAGATGCAAATACTATAGTTGAACCGTTAATTCGATGCAGTAACTTGACAGTTCAAAGCAAAATAATGATACCATACTAAAACTAATAGTGTTGGGTAGTGAACGATTTTACGAAAAGAACGAATACGAAAAATAGTTCAATTTAAACAAATCTCTATAAATTCTTTGTACCTCTTCACGATGCTGTTCTCTTAGACCCAAATTGACTGATAGAGAATGCCTTGTGGCATTAAGTCCGCATTATGTACTACAATTGTGCATAGAAGTATTAAATCAATAAATATTTAACCTTGTGTTCACTTATTTGACGCTACAAAAACGTCATATCAGTAGTTACTAGTGGTTACGGCTATTTTTAATAGTGAGATATCGCGTTTTGATCCTCTAGTTATTAAATTCAATAAAAAGTATGCATATAAGTACATTATTAAGTTCATTCGATTTCATTCATTCTTTTTTTCACCTCACTACCTTTTTTTTGTCAAAAACTGGTATAACCCGCGCCAATAAAGAAACGAATCTAAAATGGCGGCACTAATCATTCCATCTCACTCGTACATTATTCCTGTCTTTAGTCACACACACATCGGTACAGCACGCAAAAAAAATCAGTCTATGAATCTCTTTCTAAATCGTTGTTAAATTGTTATTTGTTACTATTCTTTATTTTCTGCTAAGTTTTCTCGTTGTTATTGACGTTCGTTGTTGTTTATTGTTGACATATTTGGTGGTGACGTTAAAAAAATGAGCTCGCGTAAATGAGGAAAGATTCTTCGAAATCGTATGTTATGTTATAAAATACTTTGAAGAAGAAAATAATCTTGAACGATGTCTTCCATTTGACGATCAAGTGTGAGTCGCCTCACGCAAAGGATTGCAGCCACTATTCAATATAATATTTTATTTTACTTATGTGCTCATAATTAGATGTTAGGTTTTACGTTCGAGGAAAGTACGGAACTTGCGGTTCGCGAGTCCGTTCGTAGTTGGTCGGCTTTATTAATAACTTGCTTACTAACTTACTACTTTTCAAACAACAAAGGCTTTTAATGAAAAAATATCACCAATCAGGCAATAGTTTTGCTGACGGTCCAATCTGTCATTACAAGTACAAACCGCCATTTTAGATTCGTTTCTTTATTGGCGCTGGTTATATGGGTATCCCTCTGTCAAGTTACTGCATCGAATTAACGGTCCGACTTATAGGTATTATTATTAAGCATATTAATGTAAATACAAACAAGTAATTTCAATACCTTGTGATTGTTTAATACACATTTATGATGACAGTGTCCCAAACTGAGAGCTACAGGTCTGATTGTAAATATATTTTGTAAACTTACCCCTTGTTTACACCCAAAAACATGTTGTAAATAATTTTGTAAAGGTCTTTTTAAAAGAAATTACTTAGTTTTAACACTTAACGATCGTGTGTAAAATATTTCAAACAAGTGTTTTAAAGATCTGCTGATACATGTTTGCTAGGTACTTACTTAAAATACGCATATTATTTGTAATATTTATTTCGTAAAAAAAACTGATGCATGTAGAATTATATCGATACCTCAGTTCCAAAGTGTAATAATTCAGAAACAGGTTTCTTTTAAGATAATTTGAAAATTAAATGACTAGTGAGTTACCCGTGTATTTTTTAATCATTATTTAATTTATCTGTAATTTAATATTATTAAGAATGGCATTTCAGATTAATTAAATAGTATTTAAAAAATACAGTGGTCAAAGTACTTATTAGTTTTCAAATTATATTAAAGAACCTGTTTCTGAATTATTACACTTTGGAACTGAGGTATCGATATGTTTTATTATTAGGTGTAAACGAGTGGTAAGAAGTAGAGGTAAAATATAATCTTTTACCTTACTGTAAATTGTAAATAAAAATCTTTTACGCAATAAACATGTTTTTATTTTATTTTAAAACTGACAAAATATAAATCTATAGAGAAACAATTTGGATTAACATATTAAAACGATTACTATAACAATTAATATAAGGTAACGAAGACGTAAATAATTTGTATAGAAAATAAGTTAAAAAATATTTAATCATTAAGGCCAGCGACTAAGGCCTAAACTCTTCTCATTCTGAGAAGAGGTTCGTGCCCATCAGTGGGATATATATTATATAAGTTTAGTAGATTATATATTATATAAGTGCCATATCAGTTCCGTAAAAACATATAACATCACGCCTGTATTCCCCGAAGGGTTGAGCAGAGGTGTATAGTAACACACTCAAATCGCCGTCAAAGTCCCATGTAATAGGAGGCAAACGTATCGCCATCAGCCGGGCACAAATCCAAACTCAGGGCTGCTACTGAGGAATTCCACACGGAAAACCCAATAACACATTGCCCGACCTGGGGATCGATCCCAGGACCTCACGATCAGCAGTCGCGCTTGCCACCACTAGACCAACGAGGCAGTTAATCGGTTCCGTAATTCTCCTAAGTTAAGGTACACTCACATCAGTCACAACACCGTCATGTCGCCGATCAGTCATGTCAAAAAACATAGTAGGCATGTGGAAGTCGTAGGACGGCGGTCACGTCAGTCACCAACCCTCGCTGCCGGCGGGTCTCAGTCTACGGCGCGTCACAGGCACATCAAACACGCGTCGCAAACGAAACATAGGTATAGAATATAACGTTGCTATGACTGACACCACACCACGTCATCATAGGCGTAGGGCAAGCGCCCCATCTGCCCCATCCTGGCACAGGAAAGAATAGGTAAATGGTCAAGATTCAGTCAACTTGCCACCCATGTCCACAGAACAATTACCCAAAATAGGCAGACCAATGCCAGACTCCGTTTAAACTTATTTGGATCTCAAAAATAAGTTTACGGGGCAAAATTTCCCCATAATCCCATTCTACGCTTAGATTTATTGAAAAGTCAAATATTTACTGTTTGACTGATTTGCCCTACCCTGGACAAAATCCTGGCTACGCCTATGCACGTCACGTCCCTTAACGTTGATGGGACACGTCGCCGTCAAGTATACAGTCCACACTAAGACTAATAGTAACAATATCTAAAAATTGATAAAAATAAATTGAAAAATATAAAATTAACTTTAGGTAGTAAACTGTCTTGAATCCCGCGACCCTGGCCGTACGGTCAGGAGAAGGAACACCGTTGGTTTTTAGCCGGTAAAAGTCCGGCAGACCCCCTCGCCTTCCCCGGGCGAGGGACATCCATGAGGATTTACAAACGAGAAAAAACAAAAAAAAAATAGGTAGTAAACTGTCTTAAGGTGGATCCGTTGGTTAGCCTTTTTTTGCATGTTTTCGTTAAGCTATTCTGTTATATTGGCGTTTTTTTCATAATAATATTGCATTATATTGAATTTCGCGGCCCTACCGAAGGAATCACCTTAACCAAAATTATATTGAAGTGTTGTAGGCCAAAATCTCCCATCGATCACCGATCATCATCTTCACAAACTGTGTCTAAGGTGTAGAACCCTTCCTATCTGGTCGATGGTGCTGCATCATTTTGTTATAATCCCTGAGCAGCGGGTGCTTATCCAAATAATCCATCAGCGCCTTGAACCTGGGGCCGGAGAGGTCACGATGACGCGTCAGTCTCACTTCCAAAGCGTGCACTCTGAAGCTCAGTTCAGCACTGTGAATTAAATAAAATTGTTACGTTATGGGTACTGTTATTCACATATCACAATTCACGCTTGTTAAAAAGAAACGCTTTATCTAGCGGTTGAAATCGTGCGTCAGGTTGTTTGGATATCAATTTAGATATTTATCCCGCCATCTCTGCTCGTCAGAGCGTCTTTAATAAGCGGTAAGGTTGGGCCACATGCGGTAAAGTTGTTGTTTGAGGAATTAAGGAGTGTAATGCACTCATTTTCGTTCAAATAAGTAAAAGGAAGCTGGGACAAAGTTCCGCACCAGGCATGCGCTATTAGAGCCCGACGACGATATTACCCTCCTCCAAGAGGCGAGTAAATCGACCAGCACACTACACAACGTCCGCCGCCGCCCGGCATATCTTCCTCGCCGACGACGCCCATCGCGACGCCCCACCGCCGCGCCGCCGTCCCTGATCCACCGTGCTCACCCGCCGCAGCCGCGGAGCCGGTCGTCTTTTCTGACTCCGCAGTCATACCGTTAATTCAGCCCTCATCAAGCTGTCTCCCTCCCAGTCCTCTCGCAAGCAACACCCTAAGCCGAGGTCCGAGTCCCCCATAGGAGACGCTCTTAGTGGTGTTGCTGCTTACTAGTCATGATGTTAGTAGTAGTAGTAATAGTAATTAGCTTATGTTAAGTATTTTACTCTCGTCTCCATTGGTTGGAGACCCTTCAGGTCTCACTAACGGTTACGTAGAAACGGTCCGCAAGACCATCTACCAGCAGTCGAATAGAAAAACAAAAATGGGACAAAGTAAGAATGTCGTATAAAATAAAGTTAAACATACCTCGCAGCGAAATAAGCACTCTCCTTCTCTGGTGTGAGAATGAACTGGTTAGCTAAGTACCATAACCTCTTCGCCTTGTATTCAGAATTTAACTGCAAAAGATATAAGAAATAAATAAAGAGAAAGAAAAAATACATTTATTTGGCACACACGACAAAGATCAAAGACACAATTTAAAAAAGAAGGTCACAATTAACATAAGATCACACCTTGTATTGCCCGAAGGGTTCAGTTGAGTTGTTTTTATTGCACCTTAGTTTCGCCAGTTATGTTTAAGTACCATGTAATAGGGGGCGAGCCTATTGCCATTAACCAGGCACAAATACAGACACCTAGCTGCTACTGAGAAATTCCTAACGGAAAAACCCAATAACACTTTGCCCGACTTGGGGATCGAACTCAGGACCCCATGCTCAGCAGTCGCGCTTACGATCACTAAACTAACAAGGCAGTTAAGGCAGTAAAAAAAGAAGTACCTTATCAAACCTTTCCTGCACGATGTTTTGTCTGATCAATTGCTTAGCCTTGAAATCGTTGATGCACTGCTCCCTGACCAAGGTCGCCTCCTTTACAGTGACGGGCAAGCCAGTGCCGTGGCCCGAGCCGAACATACGAGCCAAGTATGGAGCCAAAGGGTCTATCTCGGCTTCCTTTTCTCGCTCTGTCACTTCGGCTTTTTGGAGTTCCTGGAGAAATTGTGGTATGGTCATGGGAATGTTTTGATTGGTCTTAGATGGTGTAAGTTTAAATAGATTATATGATAAAAAAAATATTTCTGAAAATAAATCTGTTACAGACACTTTTACAAGTCAATGTTATGTTTTTTTAAGACTAGATGTCGCCGGCATTTCCTATCTGACTAGCTATGAGAAGAAAAACCAAAATAAACTCGGAGATCAAGGTCTCTTTTAAACTCTAGACATTGTGGTATACAAACTATGCGAGTGTAACAATGTAGGGCAACGTCTGGAATGGCCTTTTGAGGAAAGATGATGAAGAGGCTTGACGGAAGGTGACAAAGAATTGTGGATTTATTTTAAAAGCTGTTGTTTTATTAACGTATTGCACATAGATCTACATATACACGTTTGCAACTTGTAACTGTATTTACAATTTTTTCTTTAATATTGACTGATTCTTGTGTACACGTTTTAAAACTAGATGTAAACGAGGGATAACGATCAATTCCCATTTTCCAAAAAAAAATACTAGGGTAAGTTATATGTGGATCTTATTTGCTAAGCCGCACGCATGGTAACTTAATCGATCGGAAATGTTTTAATGATCTGGTGGTTAATGATCTTGTCTCACAAACTTAGAGCCAAGCGACATCTGACGAAAAACACGTCGCCGATCTTCCGTCGCGTAAATTTACTCGAGAAATTTTACTAACGCATCTTCAGTCAAATGTGTACGGTGTGAGATGTTTATATGGAATTATGTGTACCGGCGGAAGATCGGCGACACATCTTCCGTCAAATGTGGCTTACGGGGTGCCCTGCGTAAGCGACAAACGTGATGCGGTGCGACGCGACGCGACACGACGTGGTACAAATACGCGTTACGTCGCATCTCGCTACATAGGCCGCTAGTAGGGAATGCCGTTGTCTTGATTGCGTTTGTCGCGTTCGTCGCTTATGAGGATACCCCGCTAGTCCTTAGAAATGAACCATTTCGCTGATTTCAGATAGGTATATCTATAACTTTACCTTCTCAGTCCATCCTTTCTTCGCTTCTTCGTTCCTCTCTGTATCAAAGAGTGCCACGAACAACTCTGGTTCGGTCAGCTCGCGGTGCCGCTGTCGCAGGTAGCTGTTGATGTCTGTCTCTCTATCCCTGATGTGCTTGTTGGTCTGGTACTCCCAGTCTATGTTCTCACATAACGCGTGGTACACGTCTAGGTCTCGTGGAGGCGAGGACACTGGGTCTGCCTAGAGTTAAAAATTGTTGTAAACTAAACAATAATCATTCGATCTAGCTGTAGTTAGTAGTAGCCTACACTGTGTTCCTCAATAAATCAGGATTTTTTAAACTACAAAGGTTTTAAAACATTGTTTAACGTAATGTCGATTAATGGTACACACATTTGAATAACGTTCATGAAACTTAGTTTGATTGAAAGTCAAACACCTTTCTTCTTCTTCTTTTCACGTGGTTAGTGACTAACCTGGTGTCAGAGTTTACGCCGCCCATGGGCCTCTGACTTGGCTTCACATGCCGTCGAGAAATATCTCTCAAGCATGCCAGTTTTCTCACGATGTTTTCTTTCACCGTTTTAAAGCAAGTGATAATTATACAATACTATAATAATTATACAATACGCACATGAATCCGAAAAGTCACAGGTGCGTACCTTGGGTTCGAACTTGAGACCTATGACTGTGCAGTCCGACGATCACACCACTAGGCTACTTTGCTCACACCTTTGATATTAATTATCATCAAGCATTGGGGTGCATTTAATAAATCTCCACGTGTGACAATACCTACTTAAATACATCCGGCGCAGCTTGGGCAGTCAGACCCGTTAGCAAACTTGCTACTCTTGCTACCACGCTAAAAGCTATTCCCGTACAGCACGTGCCGAAAAAAGAGAAGATCAGGCACAAAACAACAAGCTACAGGCCTACCCCGTAACTGAGTCGGTTCCTGAGGTGAGGCGCGGTGTGGGAGGGGTGACAGGTGACGTAACAGTTATGTCGCGGTGCAGACGAGATAGTTTGAACAAGATTTTTCTTACGATAGCCAACAACAAGTACTTACATACCTATTTAATCAATTGTTATAGATTGAAATGATAATAAAATTTGAAAAAAATACAATTTTATTAATTACGTTTAATATAAAAACGTATTAGAAAAAATAATCACTATCCACATCGCTGCTTGAAAGATTTGAATAGCTATCATCAGATTCTCCATCTCGTATATATCTAGCCTTAAAATATTTGTAAATATTATAAACGACTTCTTGTGTTGCTAGTCTCGTGTGCGTTTCAATCAAAGCGGCCGATATAGAAAACACGTGTTGACGCCAGTAAAGCGGGCGCCTGACTGAGCTCTCACGTCACGTCATCACACCCCTCCCGCACCGCGCTGCTACCTCAGGAACGGACTCAGTTAAATGGTATAGGCTTATAAAATACATACAACATATCCTGAAGTTTTATCTGGATAGAACAGGATCTTTCCACCGGTTTCTGCTAAGTTAGGTTTGATGAAGCTCCTCGTGTCATTGGTGACGAAGTTGTGCGCGTACTGGTACAGCAGCTCTATGGTGTTGTCCTGGATATGGAAAATCTTCTTCCAGATGTCTTTCTTTGCAGGGACGTCGTTGTTGCGGCTGTAGATCTCCGTAATGTCTTTCACTTGGCGTTTCGGCTCGGCTTTGGTGCCTTCCGTGTAGATTATTATTCGGGATTCCAGTCTGAAATTTACTAGATGTGCTAATATTTATAAAATATATTTTTATTGACCATCTTGTTTCTTCTCGTGGGTATCATCATAGGCGAATTCAGGGTGAGGCAAATGGGGCGCTTGCCCCCCCTTGGCAGAGGAAAGAATAGGAAAATGGTCTAGATTCAGTCAACTTGCCACCCATGTCCACAGAACTATTACCCAAAATAGGCAGAGCAATGCCCGACTTCGTCTATACTTATTTGGACCTCAAAAAGAAATTATGAGGCAAAGTTGCCCCAATATCCCATTCTGCACTTCCAGATTTATTGTAAAGACAAATATTTACTGTCTGACTGAGTTTACCCGACCTTGGGACAAAATCCTGGCTACGCCCATGGATATCGTAAGAGTTAATACGATATCTAAACTGATAACAACTGCGGAAGGTAAGTTTTTTTATTATATAGTTACGGAGATCTGACGGCAGTCTCGGCAACCTTTTGGGGGGAGGCTGATCTCATCGTATACTTGAAAACCACGCTACAAAGTGCACGAATCGCGATCTAAAGCTGACGCTACTGTGGACGAACGAGGTATGGTGGTCCTCCAACGAAAAGAGAAGATCCTCCTCCCAGGCGGGTCTATGGGCTTGTACACAAAACTGCGAATCGAAGCGAAGCGAATTCGCAACGCAGAAAACTGCGACGCAAATTGCTGCGATGCGATTTCATGCAGCAAGGCGTCTTCCTTCCAAGGTTCGAGTAACCAATCCCTCGACGATCGTCAACCCTATTGAACGTATTTTATCTAGGTAGAATAAAGCGTAAAAAGATTTGCGCACTGCTGTTACTGATAAGAAGATATAGTAAAAATCATAAGTTCTTGCGATGCATCGTGCGAGCTCATCTATTTCTACGATGCGACGTCGCATCGCAGTTTTGTGTACGGACACTTATGCCTGGTTCCTGCTCAACGGTTGATGTTGGGAAGGGGTATACTATCTGCGTGTCAGATCTTGATTAACAATCAATCATCTTTCATATATCGCGATGTAGAATTTGTGACGCCATCTTTGAGAGTTGTCTTTTTGCTGTCGCTGTAGTCTGCTAGACATTTGTCGTGCTGCGTAGTTTGCATATGGCGTGCTTGATACCTACCGCCACACTACTAAAGAACCATCACTTCCATCACTTGGCCATATAGAAATTACCTTAACACCCTAACTGCGTAACAACAATATTCATTACGTGATGCATGTTGTCGAGAAGACAGATTGTTAAATCATAACATAACATCACATCTGTAATCCCCGAAGGGTAGCGCAGAGGTGTATAGTAACACCCTCATTTCGCCGTTATGTTTAAATCCCATGTAAGGTGGCAAGCTTATTGCTATCAACCGGGCACAAAGCCAAACGTCGGGCTGCTACTGAGGAGTTCCATACGGAAAAACCCAACAACACTTTGTCCGACCTGGGGATCGAACACAAGACCTCACGATCAGCAGTTGCGCTTACCACCACTAGGTCAACGAGGAAGTCAAATGGTTAAATCATATGGTGCAATCTTCTTTAAGTGTGGTTAGTGACTAACCTAGTGTCAGAGTTTATGCCACCCATGGGCCTCTGACTTGACTTCACATGCCGTCGAGAAATATATCTCAGGCATGCCGGTTTCCTCACGATGTTTTTCTTCACCGTTGCAAGTGATAATTATACAATACGCATATGAATCCGAAAAGTCAGAGGTGCGTGCCTTGGGTTCGAACTCAAGACCTATGACTTGGCAGTCCGACGGTCAGACCACTAGGCTATCACTGCCAATATGGTGCAATGAACATTGTCGAACTATCAAAATCAATGCTAATGCTTGGAGTGTGTTTTTCAATACGGGTGCAGTTCCAAATAGGGGTTCCATTCAAGTATCACGTAATCACCAAAGGGGGTGGGGGGGTCTATGGTTAGCTTACTTTTGATGACATGGGAGACGAGGGGGTCTGGATGGTGATTACGTCAGCAATATTTATTTATTTACTTATTTTTCTAGACTTGAAAACTGCTGCTCATAAATAACAATAAAGAAATCTGAACAGATTTAAAAAAAAATATACCAATGTTTACGTAAGCATAAGAGGGGGGGTAAGAGCTTTGCTTACTTTTGCTGAAAAGGGGGAGGGGAGGGTCAAAAATTACCAAAATTCTGCTTACGTAATACTTGAATGGCCTCATACTTCCATCTTACCTGTCATCTCTATCAGTGTAATGTTCTTCGAAAGTCAAAGGAGTACAGACAAGCTTGGTGAGGTGGTCAAGTCGTGCGTAGTAGTTGAATTCCATGACCCGGTCTCCTTCCACCGTCGTCTGCGGCGCGTCCATGGAGTATACGTGCTCTGAAGACAATCAAAAAGAGAGTGTATTGAAAATAAAGAAAATATAAAGAAAATAACTGGCTCGTTGGTCTAGTGGTGGCAAGCGCGACTGCTGATCGTGAGGTCCTGGATTCGATCCCCAGGTCAGGCAAAGTGTGATTGGGTTTTTCACGGAAAAATCCAATAACACTTTTGTTACTAACATTCAATTCGAAAATTTAAATTTGTTTTCGCAGATTATTCGAATGACCGGATCATGCGCAGTCGCGCATCTCTAGTTGCAACACTCCTTAGTTGCAACGAGACTGACTCGAGTACCACTTCGGCGTAGTATTAGTTGCCGCATTTTACTAGTACGCTGGGATAGTCGGGTGATAGTCTACGTGGTGCGACCGTTGGACTGCCAAGTTTGTCTCGAGTTTGAACCCAAGGCACGCACCTCTGACTTTTTGGATTCATGTGCGTATTGTATAATTATCATTTACTTAAAAACGGTGAAGGAAAACATCGTGAGGAAACCGGCATGCCTGAGAGATATTGACTGTATGTGAAGCCAAGTCAGAGGCCCATGGGCGGTATAAACTCTGTCACTAAGCACACGAAAGGAAGAAGAAGAGTAGCACGCCGGCGGTATCTAAAGTGCGGTCGCGGTGTAGGACGAATTTCGTACAATGACACGTCACTACTTATCTCTGTCGCTCGCGCAGAAATATCTTGCCGTCGCGCTCGCACAGATGCGGTGACCGCCGTCAACACAGATTGCAATTGGTTGTAGGCAGAAAGGTCATTGTACGAAATTCTTTCTGCTCCGCGACTGAACTTTAGGTGGAGCACAGCGGAGACCAATAATTATAGCTTACTCAATAGGTGATCTCTCCTGCCGACTCCGAATATTTCCCGAATCTGTCGTGAAACATGGTCAATTCTTACAGTTTTCATCTTGTCTACCCTTTGTGCATACCATTCGTACCTAAAAAAAATTAGAAACAGTTAGAAATTATTAGGCTTTGTTTAAAGGCAATTTTATTGTGGAGTAACTGTTGCACGACTGTTGATCGTGAGGTCCTGGGTTCGATCCCCAGGTTAGGCAGAGTTATTGAGTTTTTCTGTGTGGAATTCCTCAGTAGCAGCCCAGAGTTTGGATTTGTGCCCGGCTGATGGCAATAGGCTCGCCCCCTATTACATGGGACTTAAACTTAACGGAGAAATGAGGGTGTTACTATACACCTCTGCCCAACCCTTCGGGGAATACAGGCGTGATATTATGTTATGAAACATGATCTGTCGGGAACGCATTCTCTCGGCGACGGCACTGTAATCTACGACGGCACAAATCTCCTCTCAGTTACAGGAAAACATAATGGTGCGTCCAGACCTGACGAACGCGCCGCGAATGCGCCGCACGCGCGCCGCTCGCGCGCAGCGCGCGATCCGTTCGCGAGCTGCGCGCGAGCGGCGCGTGGATCTTTGTACGAACATGAAATGCACGCGCGCAGCTCGCGAGCGGCTCGCGAACGACGCGTTCGTCAGGTCTGGACGCACCATAACATGGATAGATTCTCCCATTTAGTAGGTACTGCAAAGACAAAAATCTCGACAAAAAACGTAAATTATGCTATAGACGACATGTGTATACTGAACAGTGAACGGTGAAGGAAAACATCGTGAGGAAACCGGCATGCCTGAGATATATTTCTCGACGGCATGTGAAGGAAAGTCAGAGTCCCATGGGCGGCATAAACTCTGATATTAGGTTAGTCAGTAACCACACGAAAAAGAAAGAAGAGTGAACAGTAAAAGTCGATGAATATTTTGGTCTAACTATCGGCCGATAGAAAGTCTGTAGTTTGCGGAGCTCAAACTCTTATTCAGTGTAGTATAACAGGGCACCTGGTCTCTTCGGTCTTCGGTTGGGACTCTTTCAACCGGGCACTCAAAATCGGGCAATGTAAATAAACTACAACATATTAAATCACGCCTGTATTCCCCGAAGGGTTAGGCAGAGGTGTATTGGTAACACTCTCATTTCGCCGCCATGTTTAAGTCCCATGTAATGGGGGGCGAGCCTATTGCCATCAACAAGGCACAAATCAAAACTCCGGGCTGCTACTGAGGAATTCCAAATGGAAAAACCCAATAACACTGCCCGACCTGGGGATCGAACCCAGGACCTAACGATCTGCAGTCGCGCTTGCCACCACGAGGCCAACGAGGCAGTTAAATCTATATCTATACTAATATTATAAAGAGGTAAGATTTGTATCTTTGTATGTAACGAATAAAATTCATATTAAAAAAAATCAAAAATTCAAAATTCAGTCCAAAATTGTCAACTCATCTTTTTCCTGTACCTATTTCGATGCTTTTCTTTTTAACCCTAAGGTTGACTAGTAGAGAATGCCTTATGGCATTAAGTCCGCCTTAGGCTAAGAACTCACGGAGCGATTATCTGCATTCTACAGAAGCTGCGGGCCCGCAACCGCGGCGGACGCGGGTGAAAATCACTCCGTGAGTTCTTAGCCTTATGTACCACCATATTGCATAGAAGTATAAATAAATAAACTTAAAAACTACTGGACCGATTTCAAAAACTCTTTTGCCGTTAGAAAGCTACATTATCACTGAGTAACATAGGCTATATTTATTACTGGAATAAAACTTCTTACGCGGGCGGAACCGTGAGGACACAGCTAATAAACGATAGAGGGCTGAATCACAATGTGTCAAGTACTTACGTAATCAAAGGTATGGCGAGTGCGTAGTCCTCAAATATCTTAATTCTTTTAACAATCCCATCCCTTTGAGCGTACGGTGCGAACTTCTCCAGTATCACCTTCTTGTAGTGGATGATTTTGTGGCTCCCTGGATAGCGCCGTTCGTATTCTGAAAGCATAGATATTAGATGAGGTCAAGAGCATGAGCAGTAGCATGCTCCTGTAATCGCTAATAATAGTTGGAAAGGAGGCGGGTATTATTCCGAAAAGGTATTAACTAGTCGGTAGATCACATGCGCGACTGCTGAGCATGGGGTCCTGGCTTCGGTCCCCAGGTCGGGCATTGTTATTGGGTTTTTCCACTAGAAACTTCTCAGTAGCAGCCCGGAGTATGGATTTGTGCCCGGTTTATGACGTATAGGAAATAGGATTATGGGTGTGAAAAGAAAAATGCAGAGATTGAATTGAAAATGTTGAATCGTATATTTAAATATGGCGACTTGAAAGATTATAATGTTAGCTAGTGGTGTCAATTCCGTTGGGCACTTTCACAGTACTAAACTAAACTAAGGGTTTCTGTCTCTTTCTGTTTCAATAGAGAAAGAAAGTGACAGTTGCGTTTAGTCTAGGTTAGTACTGTCAAAATGTTCTACAGAATCGACGCCAGTGTCAGTCTGTCAGCATAGTGAAGATAGAGTGCGCGGAAGATGCGCGCGCGACGGAGGGCGTGCTAAATGTTGCCATGATCTCAAAAATACAAAGTACTACTTTTTAAGGAAAAGTAATATATTCGTGCGTGAGAATCAGAATTGAGCAACCCTCTTTTGTGGTTTATTATATTTTAATTGAGCTCAGTTATGTACGTTAAAATTTACTACCTACCAATCATAGAGGATAATAATATACTGCTACCAATTAAGCTAATTAGTATTTTTACGTAATTTGCAAAGAAAAAAAACTAAGCTTATAAATGTGCCGTGAATGAATAAGAACGCATTATGATTATTATCGTCTGATGAGGTCTACTATAAACTTTATAATTATATTTTCTTTTATTCCTAAAATGAGGTAAATCTAGTGACAAAGTTAATAAAACGGCAATATTGTGGTGGACTATGATTAGTTCCGATTTTGGCCGCGTGCAGACTTATCTTGCGCGTAGGTTTTATAATCGTTTTGTAAGCGGTCTAAGAAAACCAAAGAAGATTAATTATCTGCAATGTAGAATAGAATAAATACCAACAAATCCTCAAGTCAACAAAAACTCTCTATACACACCATCACCAGAGATATCCAGCTTCTCGACCCAACTGCATGGCATATCCAGGTGCTTCTCAGTCTCCACAACAGTCTTCTTGTCAGATGTATCGATGCCCGTTATCTGCCTCCTGTAGAAGGGTTCCCCAGCCAGAAGATGCTCCCAACAGGATAGGTCACTCAAGTCGTAGTTCAGGGTACCGAGATTTTCTTTTGGCTCTTTTTGGATGTTCGCCTGATAACGATTTGATGATTTATTTAATTATTTAAGTTATAAATGATTTTTATTTCTGTAAATAAATCTGTTACAGACACTTTCACAAGTCAATGTAATGTTTTTTTTTAAGACTAGATGGCGCCGGCATTTCCTATCTGACTAGCTCTGAGAAGAAAAGCCGAAACAAACACAGAGATCAAGGTCTCTTTTAAAGTCCAGACATTGTGGTATTAAAACTATGTGAGTGTAAAACTAGGGCAACGTCTGGAATGGCTTTTTGAGGAAAGTGCCGTAGCAGGTTTGAGTTGACCTGTCCTAACTGACGGCACGCATGCATCAGTCATCATATCACAAGGCACTACAATATCATATTTAGAGACAACTAGTTTAACATTTTTCCTCAAAGGTGTATAGTACACACCATTCGAAGTATTAATGTGAATAACAATATACAGGGTGTAAACAAAATCATGTAATTCCGTCAAACCTCGTGATGTACTGCTGACATAGATTAAACCTGCACGGGATACTTTTAGATCCAATAAAATAAAAATTACAAGAAGAAAACATGTGTTCTTAACGTGAGGCATTTTAGTGCTCCGTGCGAATTGCGTAACTATCGCTCGCCGCGCGGTCATTTAACTCGGGGCTCTAAAATCCAACTCGCGTCCTGCATCCAAGCCTGATCAACTGTTTGGCAGAATTAACACTAAATATTGAAATTCTAAACTACTCTGCAATGCCATAAAATATTTGAATATGATATTATTATATTACATGTTTTTGTTTTAATAATATTTACTAGGCCAGCTGTGATAGCTTAGCAGTTGAACGCTTGCCTTTCATGCAGGAGGGTCTCGATAACTCCTTTTTTATCGTTAGAAAATCCTCATGGATGAGCGAATGACCGGGGAAGGCGAGGCGAGGGCGTCTGCCGGACTCTTACCGGCTAAAAACCAACGGTGTTCCTTCTCCTGACCGTTCGGCCGGAGTCGCGGGATTCGCAAAAGCATGCACCGCAACCTCGACAGAGGGTCTCGATCCCGGCCCGTACCTCTGACTTTTCGAATTCATATGCGGATCAGAATTTGATCATTACTTGCGTTAACGGTGAAGGAATAACGTCGTGAGGGAACCTGCACACCTGAGAGGGCTCCATAAAGTTCTCGATGATGTGTGTAGCCTGCCAACCCGCAACAGGCCAGCGTGGTGGACTAAGGCCTAAACCCTTCTTATTTTCAGAAGAGGCCCGTGCCCAGCAGAGGGACAGTAATGGGCTAGTTATGTATTATCAAAATATTAGGTCCCCACCTATTAAATCAGCGTTTTGTATGGAAAATTTTAAAGAAGTTGCATTTTTCATACTAACATTTTCTTAATTTATTTAACAACTATGAACACTAATGTTTTAAAACTTTTATGCACTAATATTTAAAAACCAAGATAACGTATGCCACTTAGATTATGCGACAATTATAAGTTTTGGCTAGGTTAAGACAAAAATAGTGGTCATTTCTGCTAACAAAAAGAAGAGTCATTTTTAAGGTATTTTTTATGTTTAGAAAACTATAAATAATAAGCTGTTTTTACTATTGGTAGTTGTCTATGATGGTAATTATTCATCAACCAATTGATGAATAATTTAAATCATAGAAGTGACGAGGTTCTCTATTTGTGAGAAAAAAAACGCCTATTTCATAGGTGGGGACCTAATATTTTCTTTATAAACAAACAGACTCACATAATAATTCTCATTATTATAAACACTCTGGATATGCTGATACTGTTCCGCATCTAGTGGGTAGCCATTGCCCTCGCTGGGCTCAATGAAGAACGGCTCCTCCACGCCCATGAACCCTGGCAGCACGAGGATCCAGGCGTGCGTGCGCCAGCCATCTATTTCATCTGGAGGTGGTCTCTCCAACTCCTGAAAAGGTATGCAGTTTATGGATAAGATAAAACACTGGAAAAATCTTGGATAACTTTAACCTATTCTATTTAATATAATATTTTTGACAAATAACACCCGTAACTGCCTCGTTCGTCTGGTGGTGGCAAGCGCGACTGCTGATCTTGAGGTCCTGGGTTTAATGCCCAGGTCGTGCAAAGTATTATTGGGTTTTTCCGTGTAGAATTCCTCATTAGCAGCCCGGAGTTTAGATTTACGTCCGGTTGATGGCAATAAGCTCGCCCTCTATTACGTGGGACTTAAACATAACGGCGAAATGAGGGATTTTTTTTTTATATCTTTGCTCCACACTTCGATTTCTCCTGTATCGTGGGTGCGTTTACAGACACAAATCTTTACATGCGCAAACGCCCAGACCCGGAACAACTATCTGTAGGCCATACAAATATTTGTACCGTGCCGGAATCGAACCCACGACCCGTAGCGCAGAAACCAATCGCTCAGCCATTGCACCAAACGTGTCAAGGCAGAGGTGTACTGTACACCTCTGCCCATCCCTTTGGGGAATACAGGCTTGATGTTATATATATATATATATTTTTTTTAAGAAACTTTGCCCCACACTAGTATTTCTCCTGTATCGTGGGTGCGTTTACAGACACAAATCTTCACATGCACAAACACCCAGACCCGGAACAACTGTCTGTAGGCCATACAAATATTTGTTCCGTGCGGGAATCGAACCCACGACCCGCAGCGCAGAAGCCAATCGCTTAGCCAGTGCACCAAACGTGTCAAAACGTGTCATATTATGTTATGTGTTCCAGTTTCTGATGTCCACGCGGGTAAAGCAGAGAGCCAAGGCTAGTATTATAAAAAAAAACCATTTTACCGACCAAGATTTTCTTCCGCCTCGCATCTTCGGCTTTGTCAATACTCGACTGGACGGTTTTAGCACTTTTGAGGTCCATATCTTGGCAATACTTGGACGTGAGATCCGGCAGCGGCACCAGTTTGTAGCGAGGCTCTTCTGCCGGAGGAGGTACTTCTTCTACTACCTGAGGACATGAAACGAGAGGATTGAGATGTACCTTTTTTATTATTAATCGTTTGTGACGATATAAATATAAATTACAATACATTTTAAATAGATAATATTATCTATTTAATATGTATACTCTAAGAAAAATAACTATGTTTATTTTCTTAAAAAAGTATTTTGAATCTCTCTACTGTAAAGTAAGTATATTGGCGCTTTAGTCTATTTACCTTTCCAGTGACGATATTATCTATCTAGCTATCTTACCACTGTCTCATCAGGTATTTCCGGACAAGTGGTGCGGTATCTGATGGCCATGCAGACGTCGCGCTTGGCACATCCCACCACCACATACGCGTCGTAACCACCGCCGATCAGCCATGATACCAGCACGTGGGCCAACTCGAACGGGTTCGCACTGCGACGGACTAGGGCCGTGAATGGCGAAATTAGGCGCTCTGGCTAGAGGAGAATACAATACAAAATAAGTTATGGGTTTTGGCTTCGTAGAATGGAAGAACGAAAAAAAAGATCAAAATACCTACACGTCAAAGTATTTTCTGCAGTTGATGACGAATTGTTAGTGGAACTGGGGGCTTATACAAAGTAACACCGCTTCGTAGCGCAACGATATCTAAATTCGTCATCGTCTCTGAGATAGCGATAAACATTTCATAGCCAATGTATATCTATTGTCGCGATCGCTGTGTCGAATTGTTTATTCGTTAAAAAACTAAAATATTGGTTATGGTATCGAAAATTTAGCTGTCAGTGTGTCAAGAAGTGTCAAAACGGATCAAACCCGCGAACATTTTTGTTGTTTTTAAAATTTAATTATATGAATAAGGGAGTGTTGCGTTTAATCGTTTTCAAATTATAATAAAAACAATATTTTGACAGTGGTAAGTGAATATAGTGTTATTACTTTTAGATCGTCTCCAAAACTTAATGATATTCAAAATACTCACTTTTATAAGTGACCGATGTTCAAACGATGATGGAGTAAGAGTAATACTTGACAAAATGATATAATAAGTAACGCATTAATTACGTAATATCATAGTAATACCTAAGAGTATGTAATCACTCAGTGTCAAAAATCTGCTGCTGAATGAACTCCGGCCATATTGTTTCAATAACTACAACGTTTTAACATTCGTTTCGTTATCTTTTTTGGCGATCACGATCGAGGCGAAAGCGAACACTGACAGCGCTGCTTGTCTACGCATTTGTATGGGATAAACACGATAACGATTCGTTACTTTATGGTTTCGTTACGAATTATAACATTGTCTACCAACTTGCGATAACGATGTCGATTGACCACGTGACTTAACGTGGCTTATGTCAATCCCATACATTTTAGTCTTTTCTACCTTCGTTATCGTTTTTAAATTGTTACTTTGTCTAAGACCCCTGGTGCCCAAAAACCTACCTTTATAAGATTCGAGACACCAAACATAGAGATAATAAACGCGACGCGACGCGATGCTGCGAACGCGACGAACGCGATCAAAACAACGGCATTCCCTCCTGGCTAGGGTCACCATTACAAAATGGAGAAATGCCTGTCTAGAGGGCTTTAAATACCTACCTGTCTTTCTCTCATGTCGGCAAGAGCCAATAAATAGCTCATGCCGTGTCGTGAAAAGATTAGGCAGTTAGCAAGGGTGGTAGCGGGGCTGACAACACAGTGTGCTCAGTACGTACCTACTTACTTGAGTATCGTCACTCATAGAGGCTTTTTGAATGCATCCTTATGCCTGTCTCAGAGTAATGCTGGCCGCACGCCTGTTTGAACCTTACAATGCCTGTCAAATGCGGTAAATGCTGGCGGCCTATGTAACAGTCTACGGCGAGACGCAACGTAACGCGTACCGTACTTTTCATTGCATCGTGTCGCATCGTATTCATCGCTTACACAGGACACCCTGTAAGATCCGTAAGCAACTGGTCGCTACACGACAGGCGACCAGGTTTGCTGTCACTGGTCGTTTCCACCCGTTCGTGATCGACAAAATCAGAATGCAACGAAGCGGACAATTTAATTTTGGACAGCCCCATCTCTCGTTAAAAGGATGACAACTCTCAATCAAACGAGTTTTAAGTCCTCACAGGCGCCTCAGTCCTCATAAAAAGGTTCAAATACTTTTCAAACCCTACTATACGATTAAATAACTTGTGAATGCGATAGATGGCGTTGGTTGTAAGGAAAAGTTCCAAATTTTACTTTTTTTTGACTAGCAAGAAACAGCAAGCAAGTCAACGATTTTGTTAATGTTGCTATAATCTTAATTTTGTTTGTCTAAAGTTTTGATCATCAATTTTGTTATTTTCATAATATTTCTCGTCTCTACTTCTAATAGATATAACTATTATTGTAAATAAAATTTTTAGGCATGTGTATTTTTTCTGCATACACGATCTATTTCATGTCCTAGTTCTGTGAACAACTAAGAATAGTATTTCAGATTTAAATATACTTGTTTTATTCGACTGCTTGTAGATTGCCGTGCGAACCGTTTCTACGTAACCGGGCAGTTATTGGCTTGACCTGAAGGATCTCCAACCAATGAGGACGAAGTAAAATACTTAACCTAAGCTAACTACTACTCTAACATCATGACTATTAGCAACAACAGCATTAAGGGTAGAAAGGCTTCAAAAAAACTAAGCACAACGATCTCGACATACCTTCAAAACTTATTTACTTAATTTTAAATATTTTCATTTGTACAATGTTAGCGCTTAGTAATAATTGTACAACATAAATCAAATATACCACGCTTAAAAAATATAAAAGGAAAAGAAATCAAAATTAAACGAAAACCAATCGCCATTTAAAAGTCCGTAATAAAAAAACACTAAACAAATCTTTGTACAAAAGTTACGAGAAAAAAGGTAACTTCCCACGGTTATTATTGTTCGGAATCATAAACGGTTGGGGGAGGCCGGGGGTGTGACACCCCCACAAATTGAATCCAAAGTTGAGGGAAACAAAGTCGGCATTCGCAACTTTTGCGACTGAACTTTCACTTTTCGCTGAAACTTTTCAGCACTTTCGCTATCAATTTTCTTTTTCCATTCGCTTTTACATTTTATTGTCGCTGCAGACCAGTTTAAAATGTAACAAGTTTTAAGTTAGCGCGTTGTGTTTTGTATAGAATCGTGTCCACTAGCATTCTTTGGAGTTTATATAATATTGTGCGTTGCACGCGAATGTCGCAAAGACTTAAACTTACCCTCACGTACGTGAGGGTAAGTTTAAGTCTTATACGTTCTAATTGACCAATATGGAGCAAAGACTTTGTGTACGAATTTCAAGAAGTTGTGACAGCTAAGGAAATCGGAGGGGGTCCAAGTGGCATCAGATGATGAGACTTTAATAAAGGGTTTATTAATCTATGGGTGCAAAAAACTCTGTCCATGGAGAAAAAGTTATTAGCTAAAGTGTAATAATAGAGTATTAAAATTAAAATATGAATATTCAAAGATTTGTGTATATCAAGCCACTTTTTATATTATAATATTGTTTATTTGCACGCTTCTGAGCCAGAGCAGTTCAAACTCGTGGTATTTAAATTACTATTATAACTGCGTGAAAATGAGATAGCTAGGTTGACGCTCCAAACGCATCACGATAAAAGCTAGGCGCTTAAAGGGTCCGAGGGGCCTGAGAGAGGGGCACTCATTTCACGCACGTAACAAGCGCAAACTTCGCTTTTTCTGAAGAAGCGAAGTTCGTGCTGGTTATGCGCGTCTTTTTCAGTAACTTGGACCAATGCCCATACATAAATATCAGACCTCTTTTAAATCGTATTTTTTTAACGTTATAGATATTTTAAAATACAAGAATATTTTACACAATAAACCAACAAAGATTTCGTTTTACTTTTAAATATATATTACTAGCGACCCGCCCCGGCTTCGTACAATGTAGGTGTGACATATAAACCTTCCTCTTGAATCACTCTATCAATTGCTGAAAACTGCATTAAAATCCGTTGCGTAGTTTAAAAGATCTAAGCGTACAGACAGCGGGAGCGACTTTGTTTTATACTATACGAGCTGTGTCATCACGGCTCCGCCCGTAGCCTATGTTACTCAGTGATAATGTAGCTTTAAACGGCAAAAGAATTTTTGAAATCGGTCCAGTAGTTTTTAAGTTTATTCGTTACATACAAATCTTTCCTCTTTATAATATTAGTATAGACTAGCGGCCCGTCCCGGCTTCGCACGGGTGGACATTTCCCGTTTTTGCAACAGTTTTCATTTATGCTCCGCTCCTATTGGTCGTAGCGTGATGTTATATAGCCTATAACCTTCCTCGATAAATGGACTATCCAACACAAAAAATATTTTTTCAATTCCAACCAGTAGTTCCTGAGATTAGCGCGTTCAAACAAACAAACAAACTCTCCAGCTTTATAAGATTATGATCAAACGTAATTCCGTTAAGAGGAATAATAGTATCCAGGACCCAAATTGGGAGGGGAGTTTGACCGGCGTAGATTAAATGTAGCGTAAAGTGTAGTCGCGGACTGATGGTCGCCGTTGACTGATGACGGCGCGTCAGGCTGGCTTGAAGACAACAATGGCGTCGCAGCGACCCGTGTTATTAATATTATGTTATCATTACAATGTTACTTCATTATTTAAGTGTAAGTTAATGTATATTCAGCTTAGGTACCTAATGATCAAGCATAATTTGAAAAAAAAAGATTGCTTAAATAACATACATAATATCACGCCTATATTCCCTGAAGGGTGTATGTAACACTCTCATTTCGCCGTTATGTTTAGTCCCATGTAATAGGGGGCGAGCCTATTGCCATCAACCGGGCACAAATTCAAACTCCGGGCTGCTACTGAAGAATTCCACACGGTAAAACCTAATAACATTTTGCCCGACCTGGGGATCAAACCCAGGACCTCACGATTAGCAGTCGCGCTTGCCACCTCTAGATCAACGAGTCAGTCGAGGCAAAACTACTAGTAGGTACTATATATTATACTGTGTCCGCGGTCACCAATCCTTTTGTCCAGTCTAGCTATCGTCGCTGCGCCTGAAAAATCCGCTATGTATTTTTTTTCGAAAATCCTTTTTTGTAGCTATTTTATAGGACTTCTCAAGCCACGTGCACCTGTAAAATCCGTTTTCTAATAATTTATTCGGTTAAGAAGATAGCAAAATAAATTATTAGAAAACGGATTTTACAGGTGCACGTGGCTTGAGAACTATTTATTATAAAATAGCATCAAAGACAGATTTTCAAAAAAAAAAACACAGCGGCTTTTGCAGGCGCAGCGACGCTATGTTCCTTCTTTTGTGGGACAGACATGTGACTAGTCGAGGATTGCTATAGACTTCGTTCTGCCTAGCTTTTTCCAATTGTATTGGGGTCAGCTTCCAGTCTAACCAGATGCGGCTGAATATCAGTATTTTACACGGAGCGACTGCGATCAGGAATCCGCAACCCAGTAACTGGGCAATGCCGATATCCTAAAGTTAGACCAGTTGTTAGACTTTCGGGCTTCTGACTACCCGTGACGACTGTCATAGGTATTCGTATGACACCCGGGGCCGACGGTTTAACGTGCCCTCCGAGACACGGAGGGGTCTCGACGTGTAGCGAATGGTCACCCATCCACGGACTGATAACGGCAAGCGCAGCTTAATCTCGCAAATCGTATGATCCGCGTGGTCGTTAATACGTCACGACTGCTATATACTATAGGATGTTTTCTACTAAACGGCTCGCATCGCATCGGATCGGAACGGATTTAACAATCTTTAAACGATATTAAATCGTGTACACAGTATTTTTTTTTTAATCTTTATTTATACAAGGGGCTTTTATCCAATAAGGAAATGTAAGCCACATCATACCTTATTACAGTGTTCTTAACCCGAAAAGCTAAACAAATAAACTTATACCTACACATACATTAACTAATAATAAAAATTAAAACATAGATCACTACTGAATCACTGTAACCAATTGACATATTTTTTTGGCGGTGTCTGATTTTGGACTTGATAAAACACTTTGTATCAAACCCACATCCAGTCTATTAATGTGTACACAGTATTTAAAGTCTATATTACCAAGCCGCGCACAGCAGCTTGACCGCGGGCGTCTTCCGCAACACGCGATCGTATCCGAAAATGTGCTGCGACGCGGGATCGGCTCCGTTCGCCTGTCGTCGTATCCGATCGGATCCTTTCGGCTGTCAACACGGTAGGAATGAAGCTATTTGACTAGGCGCAGAAACGGATTCTTTCGCAAGCGACGGTACGGAGCCGATCGTATGCGTGGACATCCTGCCGAACGCGATCGGCTGTCACCGCATCCGTTCGTATCCTTTCCGATCCGATGCGATGCGAGCCGTTTGGTGGAAATCATCTTTTTTACTTATACTTTTGTTCAACGGTCATTGTTAACAAACCGAGATCCTCGTAATACCTGCAGTTATCCTACCAAATCATTGAAGCGACATTCTTTGTTTTATAACTGACGTGCTGCATGGCACAAAACAAAATAATTCATAAGCGACAATACCACCGCTTTATTCCTACCTAATTAGCAAAGCTATTTACCAATTAACATACTACAAACAAGAGAAACCGACTCACAACACAACATGAAAACAATGTCGGCCTCCACAAACAGTGAATAAGAAATGGACGTGTACGTACACAGACGATACAGAGATACAGAGGGCAGAGCACACAGTACATATAATATTCAGTTCAAAAGCGCAGCCTGAGGTGTACCACATACGGTACAAACCACGGTACGTATAGCTCGGTACGCTATAGCTGGCGCAAATTAGACCATGCCACGTCCCTCGCTTTGAGTCGCGCTTGACCAAGCGTTATTCGGATTTCGAACAAGACGCCCACCGCACTAGGGATGTGCCGCGTCCGCCTGCTCCGTTATCGATAGTCAGTATCGATTCGTGGGGGCTCGCGGCTGGCGACGCGTAGAGACGCCACTCATGCGAGACCGTGCTGTGACTCTAATTGAATACGTTGTGCCGGTGTCGATGTCGATAGTCGATGATTTGTAATTTTGAGGTTTTTATATTTTGATTGTTTTCGTGATTTATTCAGAAAAATATGTTGAATGCGTCTGACATAAAAGCTAAACTATGAAATATCAGAATTTGTAATATGGTAAGAAAACTATAGACACAAATCTACAACATTATTGCAAAGAATGAAACAATAAAATTGTAGTCTAAAACTGTTTCCGCTAGTGCAATCATTCACACAGTCAACGACCCTCTAAAGCTCCTACTGAGACTCTAGACAAGAAAAGCTAAAATCACACACATAAATACCTATACTGAAACACCCCTTTCACGTTACGTAAACATACGACATAAAAGACCACATCCTCCGGTCCACGGGTAGTGCACAGAACGGTATTTTTTATCGACAAATAAAACTAAACACGTTGATAAAGGAGCGCAGCGCGGGGGCGCTCTCCAAGAACGGCAGTCCGCGCGAGTGATTTGCGCCACCCGCCGCCTAGCGGTCGCGACGATGTAGGGGTGACCCGACATTACGCCAGTTTATCGACATCGATATTATGCTTAATTATGTTAGGTAGGCAAGTTTTTTAGTTGAGGTGGGTCAAGTTGGGTAGGGAGAAAGGTTACCTATTGTTATTGTTTGTTTGCATTTCAGTATTATGCTGAAAGATTTTTACAATAAATTTAAAAATTACGTATCTACATAAATTTATATCGACGTTGTCCGCAGAGAAAAGAACAGACGTTCGGCTATCGACGCGGCTCACCGGTTGTTTAAACGTGTCAGTTCCATTGTCAACAGGGGATCGTTTCCCAGGCTGGAGCACTTGGTCGTGGGCAAACAAAGGAGTGTTTTTGTCGCTAGCGGCGGGTGGGCGCCGCGAGTGTTGTCCGTGGCGACGAGCGGCCGCGGGCGTCGGGCCGGCCGCGGGTCGATATCGCTCGAGATCTGTCGGCCTACGCGCCCGCCTCGCCGGCCATTTGCCTACCTCGACGCCTCGGGCTCGTGTGTACATAACCCGCCACCCACCACCCCGGCCGATACTCCCCCGCAGATTACCGCCTACAAAGCAAACTTCATTGGTACGTGCATGCAATATGCGCAAGGAGCAGGCCCGAATTGCACCTCGGACGGCCACCCGCCCAGATTGCTTTGATATCCTACTCGTCCTCGTATATAGGCCATTGCATCTCGAATCTTGGTTAAAGGCGTCTGTATTTCAAACACTGTTTCAGTATATAGCGCTCTCGCAATCGCGTTAATTACTCAGAAGATGGGAACGGTACTACCTAGCGTAGCCTACGGGATATTTCTGTCAGAGCTATTGAAACTAAGACGTGGGTTATGTTTCATCTACTTTGGTTAATAATATTATCGAGTTGTGATTAATAATCATGTTATGTTACTATATATTCGTATATAATATTATTTTGTATATGAATTTCGGATCTAAACATGTCTGTAAAATTTCGTCTAACGGATCAACATCGCGGTAATCAACAAGTTTAGCACAAATGAAGAATGTAAATATCTTTATCATATTCCTAACTATCATTAAATATTAGTGGGTGCATGGAAACCGGTACTTAAGTATGTCCGGCGGACCCTAGGCAGTCAGCTCCACGACCAACCTTACATAATGGCTAATCTTTTCACCACGTCATGAGGCACATATAACTCGTGCTAGCACGAGATGAGATCATTTTATTTTACTAAAATTGGTGTCTTTTGTCCTTGGCGATATCAAAGTCAATTCCATACCATACAAGAATTTACATATTATTTACATAAACAAAAACATATCTATCGATTACAATACCCAAAAATATCAAAGCGCCAAAAATGCGCAAAAATATATCACATCAACACACACGCCAACTTGTCATCTTTAAAAAAATACGTATGGGTCCGCGAACTATAGTAAGTTTCAATTTAAAAGCCGGGGAGTGCCGTAAATCGGCCAAGTGCAGTCGTTGCGCCCTCCCGCCCTCCGAAAGAGGGAAAGTTCACATTTGCATATTGGCCCCGGCTCTGGCGCCGCGAAGTTTACGACAAACTTTGTTCGATTGTGAGGCCAACTGATCACTGTTGCCGACTTCGTGCTAATAAACTAATTTGTATGGGATTCTGTTTTTGGAAAAACAACATTATTTTGTGTTTTTTAATACCTACTTTTATATCAACTTTTGCTTTAATTAAGGAGTGATCTTTTAACATCTATTTACAAAAGTTTTACCCTGATGGATCCATTGTGTGTAAAATACAATAGCATAATATAATAATACACATGTACCATCAATACACGTCATGTACTATTATCTCTAATATGTATTTTTTGATCGCGTAATATAATAAAAAATATAAATTTCACATGTACTTTAATATTGTTGCTGGCGTAAACATTAAATCGATAAGACCGGGATGACTATTTTGTATGTATTTAGCTCTATTTTATTCGAATAATATGTCGTACAGGACACGTGTGGAGTGACAAAAGTAACGTACACTAAATTTTTTGATCTCTCTGTCGATTTAAAACGAAATAAACCGTTCAGTGAATTTAATTATTTTACAAACGCAATTTGATAATCCGCGCTAATGAGAACCTCATCCTTATATCCTTATACATACAAATACATATTATTATACAAAAACATCCGAACTTTTATACAAATTGGTATCAGCAAAGAAAAAAATAACGAGAAAACTCACTCCCCACAATAAACAGACCGAAAAACAAACAATAAAGAGTGAATGAAATGAGTACGAGAACTGAATGTGAATGAATGGGGCGCATCGAGTCGGGTGTTTCTGTTCGCGAATATTTTAGGGTATTTCAATAAATGCGCGACATCTTTAATCTAGGGTTGGGGTAGGGGCATAAATCTTGCAGGTCCGGGGCGAGTTTTGAATCATTTAGCGCGGTGCGGCCGCGGGGCGCGACTTCCGTCCGGCACGTGCTGGACCGCCCCCGCACACCCGGTACACCCCCGCGCCCCGTGCTGCGCGTCTGTCTTGTCGAGACAAAGGGGCGGTAGTGATGTAACCAAACTTCGTTGTCGATGAAGTTTTGGCAGTATTTTCATTTGTTTGATAAAGAACTTGATAACTTATTCCCGTTTTATACCGATAACTTAAAAAAGTTAGCCAGGGTAGACTTGATGCTGAAGGTTAAGAATCGAGTGTTATAGCGCAACTTAGAGATGCCTATGTTCGACTAGCAGTGGAATGGATACAACGTAATAAGCTTGCTTAGTATTCCGAAAAATATTGGTAGGTACCTATGTAAAATTGAAAGCCTCTTGCAAATATTTTCGGATAACCTTGTCCATTATTCATGTTAAATGCTTGTCATTCAGATATTTCCACTTCATCGACCATGTACTGGTAGCGATGTTGCCTTTACTATCGACACAGCTTTGTTATCGAGGGTGTTGAGCCACATCGCTATCGCACGACGTCCGAGCCGCCTCTAATTTGAATTCACGGAGACTCCGCGACCGTCCGCCGCGTCGGGCGCGGCCGCCTTAATGAATCGCGAGGGGGTTGGGGGGGCCACCCCTCACCCACCGGGGGGCGATCGGACGGCCACCGCATCCTCCGCGCGGATAAGTGACGCCCGTGTTGCTCCGTACATAGGTACGCCTTATGTATTGCGGCACATAGCGGCCGGCCTGTACCTACGTAACGCTCGCCAAATTTATGTCCCGCACATGTCTCGAGACCGCGGCCGTACCTTCACAGGGATTTTGCGTGTTTACGTACAAACGAGAGGCCGCTGAAGATATTCGAGACGGAATTTTGCTTGGACCCTTATTGATGATCCGGTCGGGTTTCGTTAATCCTACTGGAGAATTTGGATATACAAAATTTTTGATATTTTCGTAGGAGCACGTTTTGCTATTCAACAATTTTGGCGCTACGGCAGTGTAGAGCAAATAATCTTAAGGGGGAAGGTCCTTTAAACGCGCATTTCGCTTAAACTTAACCGTCGGCGAAGGGTTTTGAATAAAATAATGCAAATGCCTACCCCCTGAACGGTAGAGATGTGCCCTCGGGCTACACGCGACTGCTTTGTCCAACTTGTAGTTGGCTGTAAACAAAAACTTGCTAATGGGCAATTATGCAAATAGCGCGCTCGTGATGACCAATCAAATCGCAGTAAATTATTCACCCGATGCGAATGCGCCCCGGGTCGATTTCATTTCGATTCTATCGATACCATACACGGTTACTTGTCGTCCGTAAATTTCTGTTTAAGGAATGATGTCGTAAGTAGTTAATTATTTTTAACCGATACGTCTCGTTAATTAAATCCAATTAAATTAAAGCTTCTGAATCTAACGTTAATTAGAAGGACTATAACGCGCGTATATTAGTGAGTTCTTTATATCGTTATTCTATTTGAATCTAGAAAAAATAACGCTCCTACATTAAAACAACATAACATCACGCCCTGTATTCCCCGAAGGGTTGAGCAGAGGTGTATAGTAACACCCTCGTTTCGCCAGTTATGTTTAAGTTCCATGTAATAGGGGGCGAGCCTATTGCCCCTCCGCGAGATCAAAAAAACTACAGACCTTAAAACTGCTCTGGTAACGTATTACGCGTATGCCTACGCATGGCTTAAATATGGTATCATCTTATGGGGAAACAGTACCGACGCGCCCACGCTATTCACTTTACAGAAAAAAATACTCTGGATTATAGTTAATATTGAAGAAATTGACAGTTGTAAGCCCCACTTTCAAGAAATGAAAGTTCTTTCCCTACCCTCTCTCTATGTATTTGAAATTTGTAAATTTGTTCGTAGATACCCAGAATTCTACACCAAAAGAGAAGACATTCAAACGAAAATTACACTTAGACATAAAAACAGGCTCAACCTACCAACTTCACGACTAAAAATGCACTCCACCAGTGCCTACGTCATGTCCATAAAAATATACAACAAGCTGCCAGAATCCATTAGAAATATAGATAGATATAACATTTTCATAAATAGACTAAAAAAACTCCTAATAAATAAAAGCTACTATAGTGTAAATGAATACTTTAATGACAAATTATAAATGCATAAAACATAATAAATAAAATATTGACATTATATAAATACGAATTAAGATAGAAGTCAACACTAAATGCCCTTGTCCTCTCTCCCATTGAGACACCATACACAGTTAGTCGTATAGATACATTCATATATACATGGATAAATATTATAATATGATATATGTTTAATTGACTCACCAAAAATAAAAATATATAAATAAATAAAAAGCCCTGACCTAATAATGAAATAAATTAGCAATAATAATAAATTAAATAATATAGCAATAATATTACTGTTCATTATCTCCTAAAACAGGGCTTCCTCCCTCCTACCCTTTTGCTGTGCCCTACAGGGTCCATAATGATCTCAATTATATAGTTACCACCTAAGTACACATTATGGTAAAGCAATAAAGATATTGAGTATTGAGTATTGAAACGGGCGCAAATCCAGACTCCGGACTGCTACTGAGAAATTCCTAATGGAACCCAGGACCCTATGCTCAGCAGTCGCACTTACGACCACTAGACCAATAAGGCAGTCAACCGGCTCCTACATTATTATGTTTTAAATCATTTTCACATCGAAGCCCATCAAACAAATAACAGCGTCGATTTAACTAAATCCATACAACACACACCCGTTTACTTTCCACAATAACAATAACAAAGTACGTACTCCCCTAATACATAATGCTCTAATTATCTGCCGGGTCTGTCAGACCGGTCGTTGGGTTTGTCAGGCCGGGCGGTGGGTCTCGGGTCGCGGGAGACGTCGCGCGTCTCGCGACCATTATGCTCGATAATCACGCGATATCGATTGGCATGCGTGCTGCCCTAATTTGGTGCGCGGGAATTAAGGATGGAGGGAACATCACTATTCGTTTTTTTTTGTTACTTTCGTCGGCATTTTTGGCGGATATACTTGTAATGTAATTATGTAGAAATTGGGTTATCTTTGTATCCGATAATATTCGAATTATTCATGACAATCAGTTGAAGTATTGCATGGAAATAATTAATTATTTATACATATTAAGCATGTTACATTGGGAAACGACAAAAAATCCGACACAATCAGCAATCTTTAGATCGTCCAGTACTTGTGTAATTTATTATGTCTTTATTTTCGTGTTTATTTAATGAACATTTTTTGCTACTTTTATTAATAAATACGGCTTTATAATTGCCATAAAAGCTGTAGATCGCGTGTGTGATATAAAAGTGACATTGTTACACTTTCAGCACGCCTAATTGGATGTAGTTTAGCAGAAAGGACTCAATCCACAAAATTGTCAAAAATGAGTTATTGGTACCAAAATTGTCTATAAGGTAGGGCCTTTCATTCAGCAAAAAAGATCCAAGAAATAAACAAAGGAAATACGTTTTTTGTGACAGGGAACCAAACCACATATTAGGCAGATATTCTCTTTTTATTACCTGTAAAGACTCAACCTGCTTAAATCATCCACCCTATATTTTCCTAAAAAAGTTCAGAAATACACAATATAACCATCAACCAACTTATAGATATAATAAAAATACGATTGATTTTACCAAGGATGTGTAATTACATAACAAAATCTAAATACAGCATCACTGAAGAAAACCACTCTGAACTTAAAACGTCAATAACTCAAAAGTGACTCTGTGTGGGTTGAGCCCTTTCTGCTTAACTAGGTCCAATTGCGATTATATAAATCATAAAAAAAGCACAACAACAAAATACATAACCGACCAATTAAAACCAAATTACGTACCTAATAAACATTCCTTCAATTTAAATCAAAATTAATTAATTAAGCGTTTTACACCGCAATACACTCGTCAACAACCGGAGTTGTTAAATCAACTTACAACTGAATCAACCCGGGTGTTGTTTTGTTACATAACAACCGGCCGCGGCGGCAACAGGTGGGCACATTACCCGTTATTTTATATTTATAGCCTACGTCACTGTAAGCTGAAGGATTCAGTTTATGATTTATAACTATATTTTTTAGGATTTATCATAAATAATAATAAGGTCAGTGATAGCCCAGCGTTAAACGCTTGCTATCAATAAATTTTTGAACGCATATGCGGATCAGAATTTGATTATCACTTGCGTTAAGAGGAAATCCGGTCGGCATTTAGTCCATACAAACATATTCCTCAGTTTCCTCCTTGGATAATGTCACTAAAGCAAATATTTTTTACCATATGATATAATAATATCTACCACCACTATGTCCCTATGTTTTGTTTTTATCAATAAATTAATTATTAAAAGAACTAGAAACGTTTAACCTTTACAAAAATCGACCGGTTTTACCACCGTTTTCAAACATCTGGCAAACAAATTTGACGAATATAAAAAATAAAAGTAAAACATACAGACAACCAAATTTCTTTCTTTCTTAAATTATTATAGGAAAAATATTAAAATCGGTCCAGATTTGAAGAAGGGAACAGGAAAATACGAAAGTACGATTTCGCTAATATTGCACAGGAGAAGTCAGTCCGAGATACAGTTGTTACTTTCGCGCTCAATTAGGAAGGTTTGCGGGAGTGGTGGGACGGAAATAGATGGCAAAAACATATTCAAATCATTGATATTTTGCAGCTCGCGTTTCCTCTTAACGATGAAGGAAAACATCATGAGAGGGAATCTGCACAACTGACAGGGCTTAAAAACAGTTCTCGATGGTCCGCCTAAGGTCGGACTAAGGCCTAAAACCCTTCTCTTTCTGAGAAGAGATTCGTGCCCAGCCGTGGGACGGTAAGAGGCTGATTATGTTTTGAATTTGAGATAAATAAGAAATAGTTGACTGCCTCGTTGGTCTAGTGGTGGCAAGCGCGACTGCTGATCGTGAGGTTCTCGGTTCGATTCTCAGGTCGGGCAGTGTTATTGGATTTATCCGTGTGGAATTCCTCAGTAGCAGCTTGATGTTTGGATTCGTGCACAGATGACAGCAATAGGCTCGCCCCTATTACATTCGACTTAAACATAACGGCGAAAATGAGGGTGTTACTATACACCTCTGCACAGCCCTTTAGGGAATACAAGCGTGATGTTATGTTATATTTTTTTTGTGTTTTGGTTCTTATTACAAAAAGTTTCACAGGTCGCACAGTTTCGTAGGTCATATTATAATGTAAGTTCGTCCTAGTTTAATAATTTATCTAACCTGTCGTCTAGCGTTCGTTTGTAATCACAATTCTCGACATAATCTATCCACGAGTCTGTAACACTGCCTTAGCTTTGAACCTTTTACGCAGATACTAGAAATGGATAAACTTTTAATAAACAAAACGTATTTCATTCCTAGGGAAATTATAAATTGATGAATGTTTAATAAATTGTGAAACGTAACGCGTAACTAAACGTATTTTTGAGATGCAGAATGGAAAATTAACGAATATTCGCCAACAGTCGGCCATTTTGACGTCCGTGTAAACAAGAATTAAGTATGATCATAATTATGGGATATTTTTTGTCTGTGGAAACTGTCTCTGATGTTTTATCAAGTGATATTGCTCTATGTTGTTTATAATCTGTGTTATACAGTTATTTATTTACACTTCATTAATTTAACAAATGTCAGACTGCATCAATCATTATGTAGATGATTGTAAGCAATATGCTGAAATTAGTGAAATGTTATTATTTCTTTTATTGCCAATTTTTAAGTTATTTTGTCTCATTTTGTATGCCACACCGTGGCAAAACATGTAAGGCCAATTAATAAACCAACCTAACATCTTACATTGCAACTCCTAATTGTAATGTACACTCATGTTTTCACAAATAAAATTATCTTTATCTTTATCAAAATCCTCAGGAGTAGTCAATCCAATTATTTATAATTTAGAGACTTAATATTACTTCATTATCATAACATATTATAATATAACATCACGTCAGTATTCCTCGAAGTGTTGGGCAGAGGTGTATAGTAACACCCTCATTTCGCATGTAATAGCGGGCGAGCCGCGAGCGGGGCGAGAGGGATTCCACGTGAAAAAAAACCCGATAACACTTCGCCCGATCTGGGGATCGAACCCAGGACCTCACGATCAGCAGTTGCGCTTACCACCACTAGACCAACGAGGCAGTCATATAACATTTATTATTATAAAATTCAAAAATCAACTACGATATAGTATCTTGTACCGCAATTATCTTTCACCGCGAGTTTAGCAGTCAATTCATGAGGCCGTGGTCGCCAGGTGGCATCGCAATGACCGATGGCACCAAAGTACCGCGTCGGTGCCGGCAGTACTATCGCCGCGGCACTCGCGGGAGGCGACGTGCCTCCCATGCGCGCGCGCCGTATCCGCTACGGATGGTGCGGTATATATCGATAATAAAAAAAAAAACATTTTAACAAAAATAAAACCGACTTCAAAAAAACGATGAAAAGAATAAAATAATTACCATATTATAAAATTAACAGTTTTAGAAGTCGGTGCTAATCCACGCTGAACCAAATTGAAGACACCGACTTCTGAAACTGTTAATTTTATAATGGTAATTATTTTATTCTTTTCATTGTTTTTTTGAAGCCGGCATTATTTTTGTTAAAATGTTTTTTTATTTTTTTCGTTTTAGTGGCCCTAATTAAAATATGGTTGGACCTACTAAAGACGCTGCTCGTAACATAATAACATCATCACATTATGCGTACTGTTCGTCATTGAGGAGTTCTATTGTCTATCTCTGAAGTTCTTCATCAGATCTTCACCAAATTTAAATGGGACTAATCTGGAAGTATATCCTTTCAAATAAAATAAATATTATCTAAATCGGTTTATAAATGGCGGAGTTATGAGGTAACAAACATAAAAAAAAAGAAAACAAAAAAAAAAAACGTACAAGCGAATTGAGAACTCCTCCTTTTTTGGAAGTCGGTTAAAAAAACCGGGCCTTACGTCTAGCTTAGGCACCAGTCTCCCACAGTATAATTATTATAGTTGTTATGTATTGTTCTTGATACCATGCTAAATGTACCTTCTTAGAAATCTATACTAATATTATAAAGCTGAAGAGTTTGTTTGTTTGAACGCGCTAATCTCAGGAACTACTAGTTGGAATTGAAAAATTCGCTTTGTGTTGGATAGTCCATTTATCGAGGAAGGTTATAGGCTATATAACATCACGCTACGACCAATAGGAGCGGAGCATAAATGAAAAATGTTGCAAAACCTGGAAAAATGTCCACCCGTGCGAAGCCGGGACGCGCCGCTAGTAAATAATATTTTAATAACGTTGGTATTTACTGATTAGGTCTGTGTTAAGTCACTGAGCAAGCATTAGACTAATGATGACCTTGGTCACAGGAACATGAAGAAGGTCTGTGACCGTAGTCCAAAGTAAGGCATTTTCTATATGGGAATATTAACGTTGATTTACGATCAAAATTGCCTGCTGATAACACTTTCATGTTGGATTCCGACCCAGCGTTACCGAAATAATAGAGTCACTTGTGCATCTTCTATGATTTTTTGGAAAAATCAAGTATCATTGAATCTCCCGTAGCGCTTGACGGGTAGTGTACGCGTAGTCGACACGTAGCCGACGCGTAGCCCGTAGCGTCGTACAAGAATCGTAGCAAATAATACGGCGGCGACCCACGATCGATGCGTAAGCGACGCGACGCGACGTGTACATAATTACTTGTGTAGAAATATCTATTAAAATCTACCCGTTAGTCTTGCTTTATATTATTTTTAGCTGTGCTGAAACTCTTCAACGCTAGGAATAGGGCCACCATTCATATTTGAAACTCACAACCTACCAATCATCGACAACTATTTAATCGATGATATCATTCGGTCACCCAACACTAGCACTCAGCGGTTTCTCCGCGAGCTCGCGTGAGGCGCTCCCCGGCGGCTGCGATACGATCTCGCGTGAATGTGCGTGACCACATCCTTCCCTTCTCCCTCCGCGCCTCCCGCCACCCCGACGCGTCCGCTGCGTGTCACCCCGCGGTCCGCTGCGCTCGCGCAACCGGTGGGCAAGCTTCCGGCCGGTAAAGCTCCGCGACAAGGTCACGCGAACTGGACTGCGGTTTGATTTATTTTTGTTGGAGATTGTCCGTAAAGGGACCCGTTTTTTCCAGTTCGTGGTACATGCCAACTGGAGTTACGATGCCAGTTTTTATTAGTAAATAGTCCAGTACCTGCGTAGAACACTTACTATACCATTAACTAGCTTAATTACAAACCTTAATTTATGTGAGCACTTAAGCAGTGTAAGAAGTCGCACATGATTGGAAAACACGGTTGGCGCAGTGGCTTGGCTTCTGCGCCGCGGGTTGTGGGTTTGATTCCCGCACGAAACAAGTATTTCTATGGCCTACGGATAGTTATTTCTGGTCTGGGTGTTTGTGCATGTGAGATTTGTGTCTGTAAATACACCCACGAGACAGGAGTAATAATTATTGTGGGGTAAATATTTAAAAAAAGGTCATATTTCTTCAGTTCCTTCCCCAAAATTCTAGTCTCAAGTCTTCGTTTTATTTTCAAAATCCTTGTCTACGTGTCATTTAAAGTTTCACACATACTTATGTGTGTTCTATGTGTCACATACGTATGTGTTCTTAACGTAAGGCATTTTAGCGCTCCGAGCGAATTGCACGGCTATCGCTTGCCACGCGGTCATTTAACTCGGAGCGCTAAAATGCCTCACGTTAAGAATACATGTTTAATTGTTGTATTTTTTTTATTGACTCCTTCAGTATCCCGTTCAGGATTAATCTATGTCAGCAGTACATCACGAGGTTTGAAGGAATTACTTGATTTTGTTTACACCCTATATACGTCATAGAAAATTCTTGTAGGATTAAAAGTAATCTGTCGAAAGGGGCGCACCTGCGGGGCGTGTTAACAGAGCTTGACATAATCGTAAAGGCGCTCGTAAATCGAACGAGCCGCACTTAAAAAAGGGTTCCGGGTGAACGGTTGTTTTGCGCGAGCAGTGACGAATGTCTGGTCGTATCAGTCTTACGAACAATATTACTTTTATCTGGTAATAAAATAAGGTGACCAAAAACACCGCTGCCGTACCCTTCGGGGAATATAAGGCGTGATGTTATGGTAGTAAAACATTTCGGCAGGCATTGAAATCAGGTGCTCTAACGCACGGTTTTGAAATAAGAACAGGAGGCCAATTCTACAAAAAAAAATTGAAAATCGTAGATGAACCGCTATTGGACCATGGCCATTCGTCCGATATTATAAGTAGGTACTTAAAAAACTGTAACGGCCTTGGTTCAATAGCGAATGGAACGCAATTCCAAAAAATAGTAAAAAAAAAATGGGGTGTGGCTGTGTCATGGACACGGCCCTGTGTTGTACGTGAATACGTTTATGTAACGGGTTATATTTTTTAAATAAAATATTTTTATTTATGTATATGTATACAAGGCTAGTCGGAAAGGGGGTACTAAGCCGAAAGGGTGTTAAAGTAACCATAATAAGGTATAACTTTTGTTCTACAACTTTCCCCAAAACTCGATAGTTTAAGAGAAATAGCTTTACAAAGATTTCGTAAAAAATATGCTAAAATCTATCTGTCCATAGCTATGATCAGCTGTGTTTGCAATTTAGGTCATATTTGGAGTCATGGATTAGAAACTTAATATTCTGAATTCTTAACTAAAGCAGGTATGATATTTTAAAAAAAAACTAAAATAAAAATCTTTTTGCATGCAAATAAAAATTATCGGATTTTGAAATTTTAACACTTGCTTTACAATTGACATCAGTGATACTTTAAGTGGGCTGCGGCTTAGTACCCCCTTTCCGACTAACCTTGTATAATAGCTAAAAGCAAGGAAACAAAAATCGATAGATTTTGACGACAGCTGACGATTAAAACTTTAACGAACATCGTAGCTCCTCCGAGTCAAACGTTATACTAATTGCATGGTGTTTTCACTTAGAACATTTCCAAAGGATGACACTTTGAGGATATTTTGTCCCCCATCGTCGAGAGGAATCGTCGTGAATCTCAATTTTTGGTATTTTTTAAATTGGTATCACTATTTTATTTACTGGTAACCTCATGGTTTCAAAATTAGTAACACGTTTCATAGTACGCAGGATCGCATTTAAACATAATCACAAAATACAACATACAAAACGACCTTTTTCATTACACAGTTTTCTATATATTTATAGTAGGCCTGAGTGATGAGACTGGTAGACTAGTGCTGTAAAAAACCCTCAATTTTAATTAAGAAATCTAAAATACCTACTGGGAAGCCCCTGGCCTGCTATAGCTATATATACATTCACTCCATAGTTATGTATACTTTCAAATTAGTTCCCCCCATTATCAACGACAGCGCTGCAATCGCAAACTTTTGAGTGATAACTCTATTTTTATATATAAACCTACTCTATATATAAACCTACTCTATGTAATTGCAAATCTCGATACGCAGCAAAATAACCTCAAAATGGCGGCGCTTCCCCCTCCACCGCGCGCGATGCATCACTGTTCTCATTTATCGTAATGAATTCTTTGATCCTTTAGCTATCCAGTGGTATAATTTAATTTTGGATGTAGAGGATAGATTCGAAACTACAACGCCAAACTGTATCCCCCGATTTTGTTATCATTAGGTTTTTTGGAGTGTCCCCGTATAGAAGCTTTAAAGACGCATTCACGTCAAAAAAAAAGTATGATCAGCTTCCGGGCCACCTCATCTCTTCCTTTAAAGTCGTAATAAGTGCCTCAAGAATACCTCAACAACACGTTACAACGTATTTGCTCTTAGTATAAATCGCGCTTAGCCATAGTTTTGCGCTAACATACATACATAAACTCACGCCTTTTCCCCATGGCGGTAGGGAGAAACTATAGAACGCCACATGCTACGACCCTTACATACTCCTTTCGCTTCATCCACATTCATACATCTTGTCATACACACACGCCGGTTGAGAGTACTGATCATAATCATAATTTTGCGCTAAATCTCGCAAAATTATAGTTGGAAAGTGCTAAACATTATTTTCAGTAAAAGTTTTTGTTTTTTTAAACTTTTCCCCACACTAGGATTTCTCCTGTATCGTGGGTGCGTTTACCTACACAAATCTTCACACACACAAACATCCAGACCCTGATTTGTAGGCCATACGAATATTTGTTTCGTGCGGGAATCGAACCCACGACCCGTAGCGCAGAACCCGAACGCTCAGCCACTGCACCAAATGTGTCATCGAAAAGTGTTGTCTTTGATGAGCTGGGGAAATTTAAAAGGAGCTAACTTCTTTACCATGTGCCTTAAAGAAACCAGTACCCCGTAAATAAAGGTAAAAGAAAATAACTTCGTATAAATACTACTATAGCAAAACCTATTTGTACACCTACAGGTCCCAACGACCAATAAACATCCAACCGATTACCTAATCGATGCTCGCAAAAAACAACTTAATTCCCACGGTGTCCCCGCACTGTTTTTCTGTAGGTATTTTTATTTTTCATCGTAGCAGGTGAATTTATCTATACAGACTACGTTTTGCTCGTAAAAACATTACCCGTACGTTTTACTACGTCACGTAACTCCCGCGCCGGCGCTAAGTACCTACGGATGGATATTCAAATACTTTAATCCGTTTTAAGTTTTGAATAATTAAGTGGCTAGCCTGGTAGGGTGTGATTCCCGCGTTTATTTTTGAAGTTAGACTTATTTTGGCGCGATTGTGTAGAATCAAATTTGGAACTGCGCGCGCACACCGCACGTATCGACACACCATCAAATAAGAGTTAGTTGTCGACATAAACCTCTTTTGTAGATGATACTGTCTTGTTGGTATAGTGGTAGCAAGCGCTACTGCTGATTGTGAGGTCCTGGGTTTGATCCCCAGGTCGGGCAAAGTGTTATTGGGTTTTTCCATTAGGAATTTCTCAGTAGCAGCCCGGAGTCTGGATTTACGGCCGATTAATGGCAATAGGCTCGCCCCCCATTACACGGACCTCTGCCGAACCCTTCGGGGAATACAATGCGTGATGTTATGTTATACTATAAACCTCAAAGCTCTGCAAAAAGGAGTACGAAAAATGGGGGTGCCTTTAGTCATTATTATTTTTATTCAGCCGTGATACAACAGCAGTGATAGCCTAGTGGTGTGACCGTCGGACTGCCAAGTCATAGGTTTGGAGTTCGAACCCAAGGCACGCACTATCAAATTCTGATCCACATATGAATTCGAAAAGTCAGAGGTACGGGTCGGAATCAAACTCAGACCCTCCTGCGTGGAAGGCAATCGTTCAACCGCTGGGATATCACTGCTGCTACATGAGTACACACACCATTTTTTTATTTTATGTTGTAGGCGATGTGTATCGATTAGTTTTAAGAAGCAACTACGAAATATATATGTAAGTATCTATCTGTTGAATGACGAAACAAACCGCTGACGACCCGCGTTTAGTGTGCCGGCTTAAGTTGTTGAAGACCAGAGGAAAATGAATCGTATTGTATTACGAGATGACTCAGAGATTATATCAGTCGAGTGGGCAGAGGCATCGAACTGTATGTTGATAACAACACACTGCCCGAACCTCTATTTTGGGTATAGCGTATATCTCTTCATTGGTGTAGCGGTCGCAAGCGTGACGGTCAAGCGTGAGGTTTTGGGTTTGATTCCTTATACCGACAAAGTGTTAGTTTTAAAAGGGTTCGAATATTTTTCTATGAAAGCTGGCATAGCCGGCCGCCATTAAATTTTTTCTCAAAGTTGTGGTGCACATTGAAACGTATATACAATATGTAACATAATTAACGTACATTCTGAAAGTAGTTTGTTCAGAATCGTTTACTCAATCGATTTCTATCATTTTAGGTAATTTTTTATCCCAAAAATAATTAAAACTACGGAAATTAGTCACATTACCCCTATACAGTCAAAACAAACTGAAATGGACCGTAAATCAAGGAAAAAAGACTTTTAAAAGTGCATTTTTATTTGTTTTAAAACAAATTCCCTCATTCAATACATAATAACGAAAAATGAACCTTATTTCAAGAACGTTAATTTAGTAAATAACAATGCATTTACATGTTAAACTAAAATTTCAGTGTACATATTACTATTATAACATAATATTCTAATTGGGGTGTTTGAGGGTGTGCGTTAATTACATTACATATTGTATAGGTAGAGGACACTTAAACATATAAAAATAAGATCAGCAATGTGTGTGGTGCCCTAAAGTATGACATTGTCGACATATTTGGAGGTAAAGATCGTACGAGAACAATGAAAATCCCATAAAGTGAATTAGGTGTTTATATGCGTTACTAGCTTTTGCCCGCAGCTTCGCTTGCGTGAAGTTTGAAATCTTCGTTAAGCCCATTTTAAAGTGACATTTTAAAATCCAAAACGTCCGTCTTTTATCACCCCCAGCGGTTTAGGCTGTGCGTTGCTAGATTAGTCAGCCAGTCGGTCAGTTTCTCCCCATGCTTCTTACTTCAAAAGTTCCAGATTTCTCATACAAACTTTCAACACTTATTTCACCCCCCTAGAGGTTGAATTTCCAAATATGTGTACATTTATTCCTAACCAGAAACCTTAATATTTAATTTCATCTTTCTTACTTCAAAAACGACGGACTTACATACAAACTTCAACTCCCCATTTCACCCTCTTAGGGGTGGAATCTCCAAAACACTCAAACACTTATACGTTTATTTCTTACCAAAAGCCTAAATATTTAATTCCATGTTTCTCACTTCAAAAATACCAGATTTCTCATACAAAATTTCAACACTTATTTCACCCCTTTAAGGGTTGAATTTCCAAAAATGCTCAAACAAGTGTAGGTTTATTTCTAACCAAAAATCTTACTATTTAATTTCAAGCTTCTTACTTCAAAAATGACGGACTTACATACAAACTTAAAAACCCTATTTCACCCCCTTAGGGGTTGAATTTCGAGAAATCCCTTCTTAGTGGATGTTTACGTCACAAAATGAACCTACTGTCAAAATTTCAAGTTTCTAACCCCAGCCGTTTAGGCTGTGCATTGATAGATCAGTCAGTCAGTCAGTCAGCTTCTCCTTTTATAATATGCGTTATATTCATTCAAACAATATAATATGCATTCAAACAATAGCTCCCAAGTTTATTTAACTATTTATTAGAAGAGAGTAAAAATAGGAGTATGAAAAAACAATTTAAATTAATTACTTACCTACTAAACCGATCTTGTTCCAAATATCTGGTTAACATGAGACATGACGATGATAAAAAGTTAAATCAACCTGGGAATTGTTATTTGAAGCAATACGCATATAAACACGTAATTTGTTCATTTTTAATGATTGTCATTGTTTTCATATGACGATCTTTGCCTCCAAATATCACGGCAACGTGACTCTTTTGGGAACCATATTGTTGCTATTTTTAGGGTTCCGTGCCCAAAGGGACCTATTACTAAGACTCCGCTGTCCGTCCGTCCGTCCGTCTGTCACCAGGCTGTATCTCATGAACCGTGATAGTTAGACAGTTGAAATTTTCACAGATGATTTATTTCTGTTGCCGCTATAACAACAAATACTAAAAAACCAAATAAAATAAATATTTAAGGGGGCTCCCATACAACAAACGTGATTATTTTTAGCCGACTTCCAAAAAGGAGGAGGTTACTATGTTCGTCTGAATGATTGTATTTTTTTTTTGTGTATGTTCATCGATATTTTCACCAATTGTGAACCGATTTTAATGATTATTTTTTTAATGGATAGGGTATACTTCGAAGTTGGTCCCATTTAAATTTGGTGAAGATCTGATGAAGAACTTCGGAGATAGGCAATGGAAATCCTCAATGACGAACAGTACGCATATTGTGATGATGTGATTATGTTACGAGCAGCGTCTTTAGTAGGTCCAACCAAGTTTTAATTAAGGCCACTAAAATGAAAAAAATAAAAACATTTTTTACAAAAAATTTAAACCGACTTCAAAAAGGAATAAGATAATTACCATATAAAATTAACAGTTTCAGAAGTCGGTGCCTTCAATTTGGTTCAGCGTGGATCAGCACCGACTTCTGAAACTGTTAATTTTATATGGTAATTATTTTATTCTTTTTTGAAGTCGGTTTAAATTTTTTGTAAAAAAGTTTTATAGATAATGGTACGGAACCCTTCGTGCGCGAGTCCGACTCGCACTTGGCCGGTTTTTGTTTCAGTGTCCTCTACCCATATATACCAGTCTCAAAGAGCGTCGAAGTTTGAAAAAATGAAATGGCGGCGGATGGCCATACCACAAAGGTTCTATCCCCCTTTCTCCGTGTCCAAAAAATGGCAATAGGCTCGCTCCAATTAGATGAAACTACATAGGTACTGTTATTTGCAAAGTGTGGGTATAACAACAACAGTACACTTCTCCTAAAAACTTCGGAAAATACAGCAGTGATGTAAGGAAAAATATCCTAGATTGTTCTGTCTAGCCTTTTGCCAACTATGTTGGGGCCAACTTCCAGTCTAACCAGATGCGGCTGAATACCAGTATTTTACACGGAGTGACTACCATTAGACCGAAAAATATCGTAGATTAATTATTGAAAACACTTGAACATTGTATTAGAACGATAGGTATCAACATGGCCTTTAAAAAGGACACCTATTTCGTGGCTGTTCTAATCCCAGTGGTAAAGGTAAACCTACTAGGTACTTGATATTTCTGCCCCAACCTTGCGAAATAACGTGACCATACTTCCCGAACTGACCATGAGCCACGTTTCGATCACACAAGCTAGCCTTCGGCTATAAATATTGGACCGGGACTTCGCGGCACGTGTACGGTCATAAATAGCCTGCAGACGGTCCTGGCACGTGCATTAATTGTGCTTTTCTGAGATGAAAACTGTTCTAATGGGGTCACTTAGCATATCAACTTTGTAGCGAGCATCTATATTATATGAGATCTCGGTTTTATTTTAAGTGTCTTCAACAAATGCGAAGGAACTTTGTTTCAATGATTTGGTGAAGTTAAAGTTTTTTAAACGGTTTTAATAAGTTACTCTTCGTTTATTTGTTTGTTTGATTCAAATCTTGCGACCGCTTTTTTTTCAACTACTTCTGCTTAACCGTTTCTCCTAAAACTTCGCAGACAAATTAAATTCCCGTGACAACAGAACGTCCATATAATATAATAATTTCAACCTTTAATCCTCAAATCCTATGCTGCAAGATAAAACTGTTAAACTTAATAGATTTTTAAGAGATTATTAGGGTTCAAATTATTAGTAGGTATCTGAGTTTTTTTTCAACTCTTAAGATTTATTGCGATGTAAGTCATGTACTTTGTACTATCATTTGTGTATATCGACGTGCTTATTGTTAGAGTATAAATTGTACGCTATTTCTAGAGGTGGGTTAGGCTGAATGCGAAAGGCAGAGATTTAGAAAAAGAGGTACTTATTCATCAGACGACAGCTTATTTTATGTGACAAGAATTATTTTATCCCGTCAAGCAAAATCGACGTCGATGCGTGAGACTACTTCAATAACCTCACCAAAAATACTATAGTATATAGCTATGCCCAAATTTTCCCCAACACAAGTTCTACTTGGCCCTTTTGCTGCGTGCTCTCGACCTTGCTCTCCCTCCGAGAGGACGTCTGTGTCAGTTCGCGACGCCCCCTCCCTCGTCTCGTTACGGACTTTTGCATTTTCTTCACTTAGGATTTTCTTGGGGTGCTGAGAGCTGTTTATACGTTTAGGTTTTCAGAAATTTTGAGTTTCGTATATCTTTTTCCTGCGCAGAATTATATTAGACTACCTGTGTCCTCACGGCTCCGCCCGCGTAAGAAGTTTTATTCCAGTAATAAATATAACCTATGTTACTCAGTGATAATGTAACTTTCTAACGGCAAAAGAATTTTTGAAATCGGTCCAGTAGTTTTTAAGTTTATTCGTTACATACAAAAATACAAATCTTTCCTCTTTATAATATTAGTATAGACGACCCAACCAACGTGGATAAACACTTGAGAGAATTGACGAGTGTATCTAAATACTTTTAACTTAGAAGATACCTTTCTATTGGTTGTATAGATAGTTCTTTGTTCTTTTTTTCCTAAGCAAGCTTCAATTTTAAGTTACCAAGACTATGTGTGAAGGTTTTTTTTAGTTTTATTGTATTTCTGAATCTATATTTATATTATAAAGAGGAAAGATTTGTATTTTTATATTTTTGTATGTAACGAATAAACTTGAAAACTACTGGACCGATTTCAAAAAATATTTTGCCGTTAGTAAGCTACATTATCACTGAGTAACATTGGCTATAATATCTTTATTTATCCCAAAACATTTAAAAGAAAATATCCACCCGTGCGAAGCCGGGACGGGCCGCTAGTGTGCAATATAGCAAATTTATGTTATTGAGTGCGGGGCATTATTTAATTTAATTAATCATTGCCATCTACTACATTATTAATAGAATCCGCAAAACGCCAACATGTCTCACTGCTGATTTAGCCTTTAACGCTTACATGTTTCATAATAAACCAACGGCACGATTCCTACAACAACAATTACAAACAAAGCTGGAAAAACATCACAAAACCCAGCTGCAGTCTGAAAGTGGAAATTCTTGGAGGCGTCGCACCGTCCCATGGGAGCCGCATATTTTTTAGCCCCCCCTACCCGCGGCACCCACCCTCGCCGGGAGGGTTAATTAGTCGCGAACGCGGTCCGGCTCCACTCCATCTAACTTGTTTCCTTCTTTATTTGCCCACTTGATACAAATGTGGGGAGCTGCGTCAGCGCTCGCTATGTCTGATGCTAGATTGAGATGTTGTGATGTAACTTTGTTTTGAGGATTTTTTTGTAAGATTGGTGTTATCGTGGATTTATTGTTTGGTGACGAAAACATTGTTCTGTTACTTATCTTTTGATTTGAATTACGTATGATAAATGGGTCATTATCATGTATTAAGATTGTAACACACAAAAGAACTTAGCCTTTTCCCCCAGATTTTGATTAAGTACTTATTTTTTTTGGCATCAATTTTTTCTCGACGCCGCGCGCCGTATCACTTTTCGTGACTGTGGAAGCCCCATAGGTACCTCCTTATAGGCACTTATGACATTTTGATCATGTCATGCATGCCGAACTGAGTGCATATTTAAACTCGTGACCTTTTGCCATAAGCCGCCTACGCCGCGCCGTAGCCATTAGGGCGCTTTTGAATTGGACGGTTGCTGTCCAACTGCAGCTATACTACCGGCGCCATGCGTGCGCAATACGGGCGTCGCACTGCTCCCTCGTCGCGTCACCCATGCCCAGCACGATAGCCGCACCGCTGCGGTACGGCAGCAGTCCAACCATAGAGTAGTATAGTATGAGTCCAACACCAACCGTCTAAATTGCAGGCGCCCTTACGGCTACAGTTGCATAAAAAGGTTATAAAAAAAGTTATCCGCATTTATTTTGTTATTATTTTGTGATAATAAGATAAATTAGTGCACTGGTCAGAGTTAAATGGATAGGATTTGACTGGAAAATAATCCTGGGTATAAGGTGGGCAATCATACTATCACCATATCATCATACATGGACTGGGAGGGAGACCGCTTGATGAGGGCTGAATTATCGGTGTAACTACTGAGATGACGGCTAATAGAGATGTATACAAGGTTAGTCGGAAAGGGGGTACTAAGCCGCGGGCCACTTAAAGTATCACTGATGACTATTTTAAAGCAACTTAAAATTTCAAAATTTGATAATTTTTATTTGCATGCAAAAACATTTTTATTTTAGATTATTCATAAAAATATCACACCTGCTTTAGTTATGAATTCAGAATATTAAGTTTCTAATCCGTGACCCCAAATATGACCTAAATTGCAAACACAGCTGATCATAGCTAAGTATGGACAGATAGAATTTAGCTTATTTTTCATGAAATCTATGAAAGGCTATTTCTCTTAAACTAATGACTTTTGGTAAAAGTTGTAGAACAAAAGTTATCCATTATTATGGGTACTTTAACACTCTTTCGGCTTAGTACCCCCTTTCCGACTAACCTTGTATAAGAAGAAGCCATACTGCGTCGACCCCAAATAAGTTGGGATTGGGGCAAGAGGATGACGATGATGACACCTATAATATTAAGAAAAAAATATTAAGGAAAATCCATCTAATCCTGTTATACATACGCTGTACACTAAAATAGAAAGATAACTAGCGAACTTAATTACGCTAGCCAGTAGCGACATCAAACCAAAGGACTTTACAAGCGCAGCTCACGAATTAAACTCCGGGAATCAAGGCCGGCCCCGCGGGTCACTCGGACCCGCGTTAATGAAGGTGAATATCTTCAAAGCGGTCGAAAGGAACCCACGCCCGCGGTGCTGTGAATCTTTAAACGGGTCGCACCGGGAGGGTTACGCAAATGGACCTCGAATGTATTCAAGTTGAATACACAGAGTATTGAACGGTTTTTGTATTCTGCTTGTGTAGTTAAAGCAAGTAATATATGTACAGTCACGAGTAATAATATGTATACACATAGCGAAATTAAAAAGCGATTGTCTTCTAAAATATCTGTTAGAATTATGAAATATTTAACACATAATTTTTACAATTACATACGAATTACTGTTTCGAATATTTCTTAATTACACTTTATTCTCTAAAACAAATTCGCTTTTTAAGTTAGCAATGTGTATACATATTATTACACGTGACTGTACTTACGTAGGTATATATTATACAGTAGATATAATACTTCAAAGATATAGATATATGTATAGATATACTACTGACATCAAGTATACTCCACCAAGAAGAACATAGTCAGCTTAGTTGTCGGCAATAAGATTGACAAGCATGCATCACCCGCAAGCCCAAGATGGAATAAGATCGTACGTGGTGCTTGCCACCAGCAAAAGCATTCCCAAGGAGGGTTGACCTCATGCAGGCGGCCGATCATAAAATATAGCCGAAACATTTGTGCAGTATGATATGAGACATGCTGCGCCGACCCCAAATAAGTTGGGATAAGGGCAGGAGGATGATGACAATGAGATATAGTACTTCAAAATCAAAAATGTTTTATTGCATTATTAGACGTTGCACATTATACAGTTGGTGGCGTCTCCTTTTAAGCATACAGATAGGTACCTACTTACTTTTAATATAGTTAAAAAAATTGTTAAATTTTAATTTGATAGTAGTGTTAACATAGCGCTTGAACGATTTCCTTCCATGCAGAAGGGTCTGAGTTCGATCGCGACCTCGTGACTTTTCGAATTCATGTGCGGATCAGAATTTGATTATCACTTGCGTTAACGGTGAAGGAAAACATCGTAAGGAAAAACCTGCACACCTGAGAGGACTCCAAAAAGTTCTCGATTGTGTGTGTAGTCCACCCGCACCAGACCGTGGAGGACTAAGGCCTAAACCCTTTTCATTCTGCAGTGGGACAGTAATGGGCTGATTATGTTTATCAATCAATCAATCAATCAAATTTATTTCGGACAAGGTACATCCATATGTTGGTAAATTATAATATAAGTACATACAAAAATATCTTAATAATAATGAAACGGACTTACCCGCTGAACTCATTAGTACCTATTCTGAAAAATTGGTACTCAAACCAAAAGAATTATGTTTATGTTATGTATGTTATTGTCTTCTTTCTGTACTAAAATAAATAATATTTTCTTTCTTTTAGATCTCTAGATATTAAAAATTACTATAAAAACGTTCAAAATTTTCGAACACTGGTATGGTTTATTTGGTTTAAATAATTTTACTACAGTATTTACATTTTAAAACTATTACCGTGTGAATTATATAAAGTGACAACTTTCCAGATCATCGAGCGTTTTGTTAGAGCAATGATTTTATGTTAAATCCATCTCGAGTCAACTCTCTCATAATAATGAGTTGATTGATTTAGACAAATCTGTGACTTTTAGACGTTAATTACTCAACGTATAACGTAGCGTACTGATTTAGTTAAGTTTGAATTTTTTTTAATAATTTCAAACGAAAAAAAATATGTATGCAATTAAATTTAGCACATTTTCAAAAAATATTTCTACGGACGAAATATTTTAAGTTTTTGTAACATTTTCAGACGGATGTCCGCAACTATAATTTAGTTCGTCGGACCCAAACTCACTACCATTCGGAACTCTTCATCGAATTTATACCATGAGTCATTTTTCTTCGCGTAACATAGCAAAAACTATTGCTTCATAATAGAAAGTAATTGTTGCACGCAGTCTTAAGGTTGTGTTTAGTCATCTAATATGGAAAACGGGATTTCATTACTGATCACTGGAAAATCTTAATTAATTACTTCACTGGTACGGTGTTATGTTGTCCAATTTAGTATTTACTTTACAATTCATAATAGCCTACGTTAGATTCTGTATAAAAGGGCCAGACAAAATATATATGTGGGAGGGGGGGGGGGGAAATGGAGACCTTTCGTATTCTATGCCACATTATCATTAATTCAAATCTATTTCGATACTTACCACCTGATTTAATACTTAATAAGCGTTGTTGGAACAAACGTTTGAAATTACAAAACTCTTTAGTCTACGCCGCCTGCGCCGCGCCGCATTGGCGAAGCAAAAATTCGGGCAAAGCACCGGCGCCACCTTTAACGAGAATTAATTAAAAAGTTTACGCTTGCCGAAAATGTTTACTGACACTGTAGCCATCGGCTCCGAGCACGCCTTGGATCTCCCTTAGTGACGCTCCGCAGAGCTTGAGGAATGGACGGCTCTGAGGAGGGGGGAGGGGGACGCTGGCAGTGCACCGGCTCACAGCTGACGGCACCGAGCCATAATATACGGTACATAACGTACCATGTAATTATGTACAGAAGGACCAGTGATTGCAAACTCACGCACACATACAGATGCTAATAGAAATAAAAATAGCGCTTAAATGCGCGCAAATCAACTGCCATAATTCAGAATTCTTCTCACGTAATGCACTAACTAGAAGCCTATATCCAGCAATAGAGTGATACAAGCTGAGTTGGGAATTGAGTAGCAAACCAACAATTTATATTCGAGTGCTTTTTTGTAAGTTGTTAGGAGTTGTGCTTCTATAAATTCTTCGTTCGTGGTCATCCTCAGTATATAGGCCGGCAAGATAACGCAATATGGGACACCGGTAGGTATCCGAAAACCATTGGTTCTGGTTAGCGAAATATTCTGAGGAAAACAAACCTCATATTTAGATCATTATGTTTTTGAGAGCCAACAAATGGACTAGGGAGTCCACACAAAGAAACTATGCATTTTAATATTTGTAAACTTTAAATGATACTTTGTAGACAGTAAAATCACTACCTCGTTGGTCTAGTGTTGACAAGCGCGACTGCTGATCGTGAGGTCCTGGGTTCGATCCCCAAGTCGGGCAGTGTTATTGGATTTTTCCGTCCGGAATTCGTCAGCAGCAGCCCGGAGTTTCGATTTGTGCCCTGTTGATAGCAATAGGCTCGCCCCCTATTACATGGAACTTAAAGATAACGGCGAAATGAGAGTGTTACTGTACACCTCTGTTCAACCCTTCGCGGAATACAGTCGTAATGTTATTATTAGTAAAACCAGTCAAGATTCTCAAAGACGGGATTATAATCAAGATCATTGAGTTCAAAAATTAAATATGTTGAAGTTAGAATTCTCAATAAAAGTAGGCACATACACAAAGGGACGTAAGTACCCTTAAGTTTTCTTGATCACGCAAACAAAGAAACTCTTAGCCAAATATCTCAAGAAATTCTCACTTAATTACGTACAACATTAGTCTACCTACGAGACACGCTTCATAGTTGTATCATATGTTTTGTCTCTGTCAGACATCTTCTCAGAGGCTTTAGGCTCTAAAACAAAGCCGGCGTAAGACAAAGGAGTACATACAGGGTACACAGAGGTACACAGAACAAACACAGTTGTGTATCGGTCAGGCAGGACATTGGGTGCGGCCCGATGCCGCGTCCGCGCTCTAATTAAAACACCCCTCGCGACCCACCCATTCCACCCCCCGGCCGATGCTCGTCAAAGATTATTTGGTGTAATTTCTGGGCGAGGGTGGAATTGGATTTTCTTTTACGTGCGCCTAGTTGGTGAAGTGGAATTAATGATTCGGTTTATGCAGCTTCTATTTCAGAATAGATCGCAGTTTGGAACTAGTAATCTTTTATTTCGTTTATCAATGTCGAGGGTGGAAATGATTTTGACTGCGAACTGTGGCTGTGTATACCATTGGGCTAAAACCTTCAGCTAGTGGTTTTAGACATTATATACTCGTAAATGGAAGCTGGCATTCTCCGTGCGAGGTAGTTGCCTTTAGACAACGGGGATATAACTTCACTCGGCACTTGGATTATTGATAACATTTCAATTAGGTATCATCTGGCATTCACTACCGCACATCACCCTGATTTTCTCAAAGGATGAAACCCTTTTTTATCGTTGGAAAATCCTCATGGTTGTCCCTCGCCCGGGGAAGGCGAGGGGGTCTGCCAGACTCTTACCGGCTAAAAACTAACGGTGTTCCTCCTCCTGACCGTTCGGCCGGGGTTACTGGATTCGCAAAAGCATGCACCGCAACCCCAGCAGAAAGGATGAAACCCTAGGTGAACTTTTATAATACTTATAAGATATGATAGGGGTATGAAGCCATTTTTAATTAAATGGTCTAAAAATAACACATTCCGTTCCGTACAATATTATAACGTGGGTAATACATTTTTTTATGAAAGGTACGCCATTATATGTTTGAGAAATTAATTATATTTATACCAAAATTAGCTGTTGCCTGCGGTTTCACTCACATCTTAGGGGAACTACTTCATGTACCTACTCATATAAAAGGTATCTTCGAGTTGATCCAGGGTATGGTTTATCTGTGTGCAAAATTTCATTTAAGCCAAATGGCTTAAAAAGGCGTGATCTACTTAGTGCTCGTTGGTCTAGTGGTGCGCGACTGCTGAGTCGTGAGGTCCTGTCGGTCCCCAGGTTGGGCAAAGTGTTATTGGGTTTTTCTGTGTGGAATTCCTCAGTAGCAACCCGGAGTTTGATTTGTGCTCGGTTAATGGCAATAGGCTCGCCCCCTATTACATACGACTTAAACATAACGGCAAAGTGAGAGTGTCACTATAAACCTCTGCCTTACCCTTCGAGGAATACAGGCATGATGTTATGTTATGTTATGAGGAACAAATATCCATCCATCTTCACAAACTTTCTCATTTATAATATTGTAGTGTGATATTTAATATTTATTTTCAATGTCAAAGTGACGAGTCTGCGTTTTAGTCTTTGTGTCGCGTGCCCGGCCGCCTACGGCGATGTAAAAAAGAACATTCACGCACCGCGGAGTAAGATTGCCTCGTAAAAACTCTACGTATAAGTACGACTACCCACATATTACAGGGCACTCCTCGACCCTCCCAATTAACTGTTAATCACGCCTCCCCGCGGACGAGCACGTGGGAACTCAATAATCGTTATGATTTGCACTGTAATGGCCGATAAACTTTGGCACCCATAGACTGTCTTCTATTTCCGATGGTCAATCGCATCAATGTATGTGACTCGAACGAAAACTTAATTTCACATAATAAGTATGGTTAATGAGTGACACTTCTGCAAACACAACTGTTGTTGGTAATGTAATAAGTATCAAGATTTTAATCTATAATTTTAAGAGTGTTCATAGAATCTCTTTTTCGCTCTTCTTCATAGGACCACGCAAAGATACGCACCACAAAAATCTTGATGTTTTGCAAGTTCCAGTGATAGAAATAGAAATTTATTTGCTAGAAACAAGGTAGGTACATGGGTCGTAAAATACTGCAGGTATAGATCAACTAGTTTCGCCGGCACAGCGACATGCAAATTTTATAACTATCTTTATAATATATAATAGGAAGTTTTAGATTTACTATGAATTTAATCTATATGTATAAAAATCAACTGCCGTGCGTTAGTCTCGCAAAAACTCGAAAATGGCGCGACCGATTTGAATAATTATTATTTTGTTTGGTTCGCCTTAACACTATGGCTTAAAAAAAAGAAAATTAGGAGAATAAAAAATTTGGTGCGTAGTTCACCGGGCAGCTAGTATTATAGGTATAAATAAGACTGGATTGTTTATTTTACCATTATTATGAGACAACTTCAGGTAGGTTTTTTTTGTTAATCTCTATAAAGTCTTTTAATATTCGATGGCGTTCAAGTGACTACTAAGGTCATATTTGGCGAAATATCAAACCCAAGCTCTATGACTCCATTGGAATATAAAATGTCACAGACAGGTGATATTTATTGATCGTTCATAGGTGTCAAGGTTTTATGAATAAGGGGTAAGAATCGATCGATTTACCTAGCCCAACCTAATAGGTGTTGAAGCCTTGTCAATAAATATATTTAACATTTTATGTAGGTATGTGTGTCGCAATCAATATTTAAATGCTGTTCATTGTTCTGCTGATACCTCTTTTCAGGAGAATATTTGGGAGATTCCGTTATTTGACAAGAAGCTTTGAAAAATAAATAAAGATAGGAATGATTTCTAAACAAAATCTTTATACAAGGTTAGTCGGAAAGGGGGTACTAAGCCGAAAGGTAGTTAAAGTACCCATAATAAGGGATAACTTGAGTTCTACAACTTTCCCCAAATCTCGATAGTTTAAGAGAAATTGCTTTTCAAAGATTTCGTAAAAAACATGCTAAAATCTATCTGTCCATAGCTATGATCAGCTGTTTTTACAATTTAGGTCATATTTGGAGTCACTGACTAGAAAATTAATTTTCTGAATTCATAACTAAAGCAGGTATGTTATTTTTTTTGAAAAAACTGTAATAAAAATATGTTTTCATGCAAATAAAAATTATCGAATTTTGAAATTTAAACACTTGCTTTAAAATAGTCATCAGTGATACTTTAGGTGGCCCGCGGCTTAGTACCCCCTTTCCGACTAACCTTGTATAAGTTTTGAACATTTTTGGGCATATAACAATAGCGATATTTTATAGGAGAGATGTTCATATATTACTTCGCAAGTTTTACAATTCGGTCAACCGCATTCGCTGTTTATCTTTCTAGAGATAATTAATTTTGTTCGTAATTCAGATATCTTTATTAATCTTGAGATAGTTTTTTGTTATTGAAAAAAGAGGCGTGGCTACTTTAATAGATGTATAGGTGATTTTTCGGAAAGAAGATTAACATTTCATAAAAAGTATAAAAGTTTCAGACCCTTTACAATAGCAATAAAACAAGAGAAACGAAACGAGTAAGTGATAATAAAAATATCAAAGAGAAAAAATAAAAATCTTTGGTTTTACAGAGTGAGTACGTCGCCGGTCACCGAGACAATGAGGACGTGCCCGTTTTATGTAATGCATGGTCTGATTGAAGGCTCGTTCATTTCGCCGCAACACACGCACATTGATTAAATGACATTATTATAACCCGACCAAACTGACAATGTCATGGCCCCACGGTGGGCGCCAATAACAACAACTGCGTTATAAAATCGTTTAATAAATAACTTAGAGTAAAGTACTCTAACATTTATATCAGAAACTTTTAGATAAGTAAAATACTTATTCGTAAATATTTATCTAGAACCTAGTACAAGTGGGGCGTGACTAAATGGCGCCCAAGTGGGACCGGGGTCGAAACGAACATTTTTGCAAGCCAAGATCTTTCGACAGTCGCGACATTTCGGAAAATGGATGAGGGTTGTTTACGTGCACTCGAACCATCCCTCGAGGTGATCCTTGTAAAAAAGCGTGATCGATACAGTGCGCGACGACACGGCGGCCCCGGGGGCGCGTCAATTTGGCCTCCGCCTCGTCAGCGCTAAATTATCCCGACATCTTTAAATGGAATTTCGCGGGTCGCGCGACCCGAAAGTCCCTGCACGTTTCTCTAAAGGTTTTCCAGGCGAATAGGGGGTGTATTTTGAAGCCGCGCTCCACCGGGCGTCCCCCGTCGGTCGCACACGCGATGTGCCACCTGACTCCGGCCATTTATACGAGCTTATATAGTAAATAAGCAGCGGCGAAAATTCGCAAAGCGTTCCAAAATATATACTTTACATTATGAGAATTGTTAAAGAAAAATAGGTACATAATTCGTAAAATTATTGGTTTCAAACATTCATAAATATCGTAAATTGTTGTATAGCATAATTATTGTTACCGCAAAACAAAACGTCAACCTTACATGCCGAACATTTTGATAAAATTAAGACTCGATTGTGAAAGCTGTAATTAAAACTTTACGGCATCGTCTGAACTATGAACTCAAAATAAAATATTTGCGTTTCACAATAAGATTTTATGAAACATGAAAACTGCAATTCCAACAATCCTGCATTCATAATAAAAATTGAAAAAAATCAAAGAACATATTCCTCGCAATCATTCGTGACGGGTCATTTTTTAAAGTTTGATCGCGTAGTGTGAGATAAAATATATTGACGGGCAGAGTCGTGGGGAGGCTAGGTATATAATTAAGTTAACGCACCCGTCGTCGGCTAGCACGAACAGTCTCCACCCTCGGGCGGTAGTCAACGTCCCGACATGCACACGCCACCTTAATGACTTACCCACGACGTTGGATCCAACCGGCAAAACATTTGCCAACACAGCCAAATCCAAACGTCCCCAAACATTCGCGGGTAGAGTTACACAGCAAGATTTCGCAAACGGTCGGATTACCAGGTTCAACCAATACGCCAACAAGCGAGTGTAATCACCACCGGCGGTGACCGCTCGCGCGTAAATTACGTAGCATGACCAATTTGTGTAGATCCCCGTGTTCCTACTCCCAAGCGACGGCGCGAATGGGACATCTGGGGTCTGTTTCTGCTGGTCAGTCTGTATAACCTACGCGTCCTTCGCTAATGCCCGCTTAGGTAGCCCCGGAGCGCGCTCAAACACAATCGTATGCCTTTTATAGACCCCCACCGAGAATAGGGCTGCCCTGAAATTGTTATTAGATTGATTGGAAACTCGCTACGTAAGTAATGGCGATTTGAGTTTTATAATAAAATTTCAAAATTTTAAATTTAGTGTTATAGTTTGTTTTCTTGCGTTAAGACTTCATAAAGGGCTGGAGTATAGAGTCAGTTTCGGAAAAGAAGAGTGGATTGGTTACAGAACTCCTTCGAGGCACAAGAATTTTTTTTAAATTTTTATTTTATTTATTGAAAGGCTTTGTCGCTTAGATGAAAAAATTGAAAACGTACACAGTAACTATGATGTGTTTGAGCTAGCAACCAGTCGATACTCATTATTTATTCACCATACGCGAACTTTAAGCCTTCATAGCGTACTTAGCTTCGAGGGACTACGAAGCGCGACGCAGAGGGCGTGACACGCATATACTATTTTTCAAAAGCAGATAGCAGTAAGTCGAACTATGACGTCATACAAAAGGTACATCAGGGTATATGATGTGATCATTGTATGCTTGAATGACCTGCTTCATTATTTTGTTTGAAATATTAACGAAATTACCACAATGAGGCTCATTAACCTTGACCGACACACTATGGATGTAAAAGTTAGATAAAGTTTTCAGGCGTTGCTTTAGTGTTATACATGTGTTATTTACGCCATTTTTGTTGATATTGGCGATTTAAAAAAAAAAACATTTCACTCGCGTATTAATAAAACCGTAGCAAAGATTGTTTACCATAAACCATGACATTCAAGAAGGTAAATACATGAACAATCGTTAAACATAACCTATTGGACTTTATGGTAGGTAGACTTAATGGTGTAGCTATACTAAAGGGTATTTGTATTGTATCGTATTGAAGTACGAATATCCGCATCCCGTTATCATAAATAACATGTCATATAAGAAACATCTGGCTAATCGTCGCAAGTCGCAACTGCAAGGTTATTCCTTAGCATGATTCAGTATGTTATTATATAAAATTCGTTCAGAAAATTATTGGTAATTTATTTGGCAAGCCCCATCTGGGTCGATTGTAAAGTACTCGTTGGAGCAGCATCGGAGCGTGGCCCCCGGCATTATCTTGCGACAGAGCGCCACCAGCGCGCTGCGTTCCCGCCAAATCCAATATCCGCACGCGTAATAACAATCGCGACCGTCTATCGGCCGCGCGTAAATTATGCACGCCTAGACAACTCACAACTACCCTCCGAACAAAGAAAAATACACTTTATTTCGTTGATATAAGAGTCAAAACAAAAGCAAAGTTAATATTGCCCGCGAACGGTCGCCGACGACGCCGTCGTGCTAATGGCTACGCGACCCTCCCTCCCCGTCCCGCTGCCCCCTCGTCGCAAGCAAGGCACACGTTCAGAAATAAGGGAAAAGCTTTGTGCCTAATTGTGTATAGAGATAGTTGAATACAAATCGCAATGAATAATTAATGAAGTTGATACGTTTATTTTGGTGGACCGCGATTCTGTGAGGGTTCGCCAGTATTAGAACTGTTTAGTTGGCGAATTATAGTTAATTATTGAGTGCTTAGAATTTGGATTTTCAATTATCTAATGGATTTATTCTTGTCATGGTCTAGGCCGGACTGGGAAAACTTTACTACGTAAATTAGGCCCATGTAGGTGAAATTAAGCGGCAACAAGTTCTTTTTGTCACTTAAAAGAAAATTAGATAGAAGAAGAATAGAGAAGAATATGATATATCTTTAAAGCTCCCCGAAGTTGAAATTCTATACTATAATATAACTATCTAACAGTACGCATTTCAAAGTTATTTGCAAAACGTTTTTGAATAAATGCATTTACACTTTACAATATTAACTGCTAAACAGACTGAACATTAGTATAATTAAATGGGAAAACTTCAAAATTAAATTCGCGCCCGTCTCCGTCCGCGCACGTATTCCACACAAAGACTTACGAGAGACCGTCCGCGCTCCAATTCCCGCGCGACATGGCGCGATGGCGGGTGGCGGGTGCGCGGGAAAATACACGCGCCCGTTTGTTCGCCGTGCTTAGCGTCGCGTTCGCTATAAGGACTTTATTTTACAACATTATTTTTAGAATCTTTGTTACAGGAGTTTTGAATAAGACATAAAAATGGAATAGCTAGAAGCTTTCCTAAGGCGCCCCGTACACAGTCAATCTCAATCGCGATCCGCGATCAAAATCAATGATCGCGATCCAGATTGTTTTGTGATCAGATGCATCAATCCGTCAATCTAATTCGTACATTATCAATCTGGATCGCGATCATTGATTTTGATCGCGGATCGCGATCGAGATTGACTGTGTACGGGGGGGCGCCTATACTAACATCGTCGATCTTTTATGGTAATTTATTAATTTTATTTTAATGTAAACTCTTGAAAAAAGTTAGTTACTTTGATACCAGAATACTTTGAGCACAGAATAATAGAAGTATCACGTACTTTGAGCTAAATAAAGTGTTTCTCTTTACATCACGCATGACGTCACGCTAAGTATCTGAAGAAAAACCTTCATTTCCGATACGTGTGAAATAAGCATTAATGCAATTGTATTATTTATACAGAATTACATTTGAAGAAACAGTTTTAATACAATGCTTCAATTGCGCTGAAAACAATTCTACCCTCTTCATACTTCTAGCTACCACCTACCTACCCTACATAAACACAACATTATAAAAGTGAGAGTTAGTTTGTTTTCAATACTCGGCGGAACCACGCGTCACGAGAAAACTCGCGACGGAAGTTTACGTCGGGGAGGCGAAGGTTTTTTATGTCCATCGATAGGCAGTCTCCCCGGAATATCAAATGGAATATTTATCTCTATCTCTCTGATGTGTGAGCGCATCAATAAGTTAAACTTTAGAAGTACTGTCAACTTGAGCGTCGCCGCAAGTTTTCAGAAAAAACAAACGAAATAAGTAACTTTATAAATACTTTTTTCTTTTTTTTTCGGGTAGTTATATGTATTTTGAACGGTAAATATGTAAGACAAAAGAAAAAATGTGTTTTCAGTGTTGCATTATCGTCTTATGGTCCGTCTATACGCAGCGATTTGCGCAAACGGTATTGTCGCTATTAACAGCATTGCGCAGTATACATTGTGCAAATTAGAATTTGTGCAAATAAAATACGACTTTTAGCCGGAAGGGCAAGTCTGGACAGACGATGCTTACTCCGTATAACTGTTTCCTTTGTAGGTACCAAATCAGTATATTTCTACCGCAATTTTAACACGGCCATTAGACCACCCATCGTTTTAAATTTTAATGACAAGTTTACCGCACGCATGCACAATAGATCTATAGGAAAGACGTAATCATGATCCGCGAAGCCAGCAATTAACGCTACGAGTAGGTACGTCATTTCAAAGGGCGGATTTTATAGAAATGTCATAATGAGAAATCAAAGCTGCTTCAGGCGAGGCGAGGGTATAGACCGGGAACATCGAGTGGGCAGCTTATTACCTACCTACTTCACATTATAACTACTGATAAGCGAGTCGCTGGAGTGTAAGGCAGCGGGTGAAAGCGGGCAGCCGCTCAGGCGTCCGTTTGCCCGTGCCCGCATCCACCCGAGGTAACTCATCTAGTACACGCGCAATTTGAACAGGGTTGTCGCAATTTCATTGATATTTTATATTGTACTTGTTTTTTTTCTTGTTTCTGACATTGAAGACTGATTGGCTCTTATTACAAAAGATGGTTTAAACCAAGACTAAGGTAAACCCAGATTTATAATATACCCATCATTTTCTAAGGTCATATAACAAAAAGAGACGGGGCTATTTTAAAACCGGGGTTTTTCTTAGTCCATGTGAAAATGTCCAGTGAAAATGTTTATCTATATCTATAAAGAGGATAAATTTGTATTTTTGTATGTAACGAATAAACTACTGGACCGATTTCAACAATTCTTTTGCCGTTAGAAAGCTACATTATCACTGAGTAACATAGGCTATATTTATTACTGGAAAATCTTCTTACGCGGGCGGAGCCGTGAGGACACAGCTAGTTGAAGAATAAAGTTAACAATACCATAAATTTCGCAAGCACGATTATCTCTGAACGAAAAAGAGCAAGTATGAACAAACAACTTCAACTTGTTAAATAATAATAAGGTGGAATTACCAAAAAATAACCCTATTTCTCATGTGCGTGGATAGTTGGGGGACCGCCATAATATCGTTAATCCCTGTGCGTGCCCGCGACCGATTGACCACGCGCCTGGGATATATCGTGTTATCATGTATCTACATTCGCCGATCGCGATGACGGAGTAGTATGTCCAAATTTTAAAGAAAGAACACTAAAAGTGCAATCATACTTTAATAATTAATTGGCGGTTTTGTTAGCAAATGTCATTATTTTAACCCTTTGCCTTGGTAGACAGGAAGTATTTAAAGATCGCGGAAAGGATCCTGAGACAGCACCACGCCGTTTATTTCAAGCATTAAAATAGTCTAAAATTCAAAATATTCCTATAGAAGTAATTTAAAACTCAGCACAACCCTGTTTGTAGAGATATAGGTCGTCAGGAGATGCAAACGTCTGTTTTAAAACATCTCTTACTTTATTTTTAATTCAAAATGTAGGTAAATCGTTGCTCAAAGTATTCCAAATTCAAAATAACATCACTGCGCTACGTACAGCCCTGTCAGTGAGGTATGGGTCGCGGGGAGACGCGGCCGCCTTGACAGCGCAGCGCCGTTAATTCCTGAGCGCTGCCGCGGCCGATTGACAACGCGTTCGGAATTTATCGACGCGCACACTCGCCGACGACGCTGCCCACTAGTGGTGGGATAGTGTCGATGTGAGATATTGTAGTATAAATTATTTGAATGAAAATATTGTTTGACGGCAATTTTGTCATAAGTAGGTCCTTGACGTATGATAGGTAGGCTGTCATGCGCAGGATTGGACTGGAATAAAAAATGGATTGTTAAAGTTTTATTAGGAAGGCTACGATCAGCCTATATGGAAAGGATTTGATAAAATCTGATTCAAACTTTAAGGGACGCAAAATATTTAATTGATAACAGACTATGCTGTTACGAAGATAACAGAGATACATTTTAGTACAACTATCAATGATTCACTCCTTATCGAAAATTCTAAAACATCGATATCAATGCTAAATTTACCCTCACCCCTACCCGCGTCTCTGCGTTCAGTTTCCAAATACATACCGCTTATATACCTGCCAGTAAATAAGGGCACGCCTTTTAGATCCAACTGCGTTCACTGCCAAGCTCCTGTCTGCTGTTCAATGCGCTGAAATGCGCACCAAGACTTGGCGAATATCATCTAATTATGTGCCTATGTGTAAGTGCAAAAGTACTATTATCTACCTGTTGAAAGTACCTAAATCACGAAGGGTAATATATGTGTACCTGGATGACCGAGCCTCGCTCGGTTTTTTTTTTGGTAAATCGTGTTTTTTGGAAAGAAAAAAAAGGGAAAAAGAAGAAAAAGAAGGAACTTGAAAAAAAAGGGAAAAAAATAATCAGCTGGACTTGAACAGTCTTCTGATTTTGGGACCGTCCGATTTCCCACCTGAGCTATTATAACCTTGCATGTGATGGCGAAATTTACCTTTGTAATCTAATGATATTGTAGCAGGTTTTCATTGCCTGAAAACACGGATAAAATTGACGTTTTCTAAAAATGAAACCTAGCTAGATCGATTTATCGCCCCCGAAACCCCCTGCATACTAAATTTCATGAAAATCGTTGGAGCCGTTTCCGAGATTCAGATTATATATATAAGGTGCAACCAAAATACCTGGACAAACTTTTACACAGTGTTCAGTGAGTGTAACTGAATATATCTATGCAAAAAAAAACGAGATCCAAGTGTTATTTTATCTAACCAAAATTTTTTTTTCAACTTTATGTTTACTTTATTATTTTTTTTTTTACATTTTTCACTTCGCTGTTTAGGTAAAACACGGCACAGAATTAGCACGCACCCCAATGGCAGTCGATGCATAAGAAATGGATGAGTTTATTCTTAGAGAGTACAGGCAATTTAAAACATTATTATTTTTTTATTAGAAAAAAAACACTTGGATCTCGTTTTTTTTTACATAGATGTGATTAGTTAAACGTATTGAACACTGTGTAAAAGTTTGTCCAGGTATTTTGGTTAGACCTTATATATGTTGCAGTCAAAACTCTTAACCAGTCAAAAGTACTATTGACTAGCAAAATCAGTCAAAAGTACTTTTGACCATGTCTTAGTCAATAATCTATTCTATATCTTCTATATCTATACATATCATAAACAAATATTTTAAAAATCCTGGTTGGGGTGTTAAACGATAACCAATAGAACCCATTTCTAACATTTTTGGAATTTTTGTCTGTTTGTATGTTTATCTGTTTGTTTGTGCAAGCATCACGTAAAAACAACTGATCCAATGTTGTTGCCTTTTATAAACAAATATTGTGCTTATCTCCATGTAACCTATCGTTTTTGTTTCATCGCAATCGGTTCACGCAATCAAAAGATATGCGAATTTTAAGTTTTCTAGAAGAACTTAGCATGTGCATGTTTATATCATTTATTTTCAATAGATGGCGTTACGTGTATCAAATCACGTTGTGAGGAAATATATTACAACGAATAAATCCACAGATTACCTAATATTGAATTGGTACCTATTCTCAGTTTACGGAAGGTCTATTGAAATGCTATCTTTATGAAGAAGGTACTAAGCTTTTATCAAAAGAAAATCGAAGATATTGTTATTTAGGATTTATTAGGTACCTATCTATATGAATGGTAGTGGAAGAGAAATACACTCAATTTCATAAGTGAGTGTATTCATAATTGTTAATTGTGCAAGGCAATACGATAGATTCATTTGAAATAATTATCCAGTCTAACCTTAGGATACCGGCATTGGCCAGTTACTAGGTTGCGGAGGGCTGATGGCAGTCGCTCCGTGTCAAATACTGGTATTCAGCCGCATCTGGTTAGACCGGAAGCTGACCCCAACATAGTTGGGAAAAAGCTAGGATGAAGAAGAAGAATTTGAAATAATCATATATTTTATTAACATTATCATAAATCTGTGGACTTGCCGTGTTTGACAATGGTAAATACTTTATAAATAATAGTGGGAGTCGTTAAAAGATAAGAAAAAAAAAACCATTTCGATCATTTTTGGAATTTTTGTCCGTTTGTCGGTTTGTTTGTTTCAGTGTGATTGACTTTTATAGACAAATATTGAGCGTATCTCGGAGTAACATTTAGTTTCTATTTCATCCTAATCGGTTCGCTCAATCTAAAGTTATTAGAATTTAAAGTCATTAAGAAAACAATTAGCATCATTTGTTGTAACATATTTGCTCAATAGATGGCGTTGCGTGTATACTAAATTACGTAATCTATTTTCCGTTCAGTTTTAAACGTGTACAGTTTCCGGTTAACTTATGTTATGCTATGAAGCTGCTTCTCGCACGATTAGCTCTCTCCTGTATACCTAAGCAATCTGAGCTATCTTTATGCACACATCCCTTTTTTTATCGTTGGAAAATCCTCATCGATGTCCCTCGCCCAGGGAAGGCGAGGGGGTCTGCCGGAGAGTTACCGGCTAAATACCAACGGTGTCCCTCCTTCTGACCTAAGCCCGGGGTCACGGGATTCGCTATTGCAAGCACCGCAACCCCGGCAGGTCTTGGCCCAACAGCTTCTTCTGGTGGATCTCTCCAGTGGTGACGCAATTTGATGAATAAAGTTGTAATGTCTTTTGATGAATAATGTTATTATTATAGGTTGTCACTAACAACACGAAAAAAAAACAAAAAATAATTGTCCCCTGCCCTGCAACTTCCTTCTGAGAGGCGCACGCGGAATCGTCCCGGGCCTGTTACTGGTCGGGCGACGGGTCCCCTAACCCGCCGCCCGCAGGCCAGTCACTAGGATTGGCCGGAGATCGTCACGTGCCCTCTAGTTGTAGTGGAGGGGTCCACCAGCTTCTTCTGGTGGACCCCTCCTGTGGTGGGGCAGTTGCTCCCCTGCCCCACATCCATCCGAGAGGCGCGCGCAGGACAAGACGCGCCATCCTCCCTGGGCCCGTTACTGGTCGGGCGACGGGTTCCCCAACCCGCCGCCCGCAGGCCACTCACTAGGGTGGCCGGAGATAATCACGCGCCCTCCGGCGCCCGGTGCGTCTAGCGCGAGAAGGGAGAGAAGAAGCGGCCTCCCTCTCCCTCTCCGCTACCTCCTTGGTCGCCATCACCGCCTCGCAAAAGGAGGCGATGGCTTCCCACGCAGTCTCGCTCCCGACCATGGACAGAACCACGGCCGGAAGCGAGAGGTCACCGCCGATCGCCGCGACTAGTTCGCGGCGCTGCGACCCCCACGCTGGACACGCCTGCAAAGTATGCAGCGCCGTGTCCTCGGGGCAGTCGCAGTGGTGACAACCGGGCGTCTGCTCCCGGCCTATACGACACAGGTACTTCCCGAAACAGCCATGTCCCGAGAGTACCTGCGTCAGCCGGAAGCTGAGGGCGCCGTGACGCCTCTCCAGCCACTCCTCCATCACGGGTCTTACCGCCGCTATCGCGGCGTGCCCCATGCACTCATCCCTGGTGTTTCTACTGGTAACATTGTTCACATGGAAACCTTATTATAATGGACCTGACTACTGATAGAAATACAACATATTTTGTTTAGTAAAAATCCTAATTTTCAAATCTAACAAACTAAACATCTACTCAGTCTAAACCGTTGGTGAAAAAAATATAGAACACCCGAAGCTATGTGAGGTTTCCGTTTTTTATGTATTTTTTCATAATTGTTAGAATATAGAAAGATTTTAAGAAACCCACCTAATCTATACCTAATAATAATTTCAGCTAAGCAAGTAATGTTGTCCTACGACTTCTACGCATACGAAGTTGCGGGCACAACTAGTACTTTTGACTAAAATAACAGTTAAAAGTGCTTTTGCCCAATGGAGCTGGTTAAAAGTACTTTTGGCTAAGTGATTCCGTCAAAAGTGGTTTTGACTGGTCTTATCAGTCAAAACTCTTAAAAAGTTAAGGTGGTCGTTAAAAATAACGACAAACGCACATATAAACTTTTATATTACTCATTATTAGTGGAGAACGTGCTGATATTAGAACAAAAATGAGTGACTACGAAAAGAAAGAACGCTTTTCAAAGTGCCATAATAGTGTGAGTTGCATGAATAAATAATTCGTCATTGTAGACTGATAGCCTTGTAAAGTTATTAAAAAAAAACACGTATGTTGCTTACGATGCATAAATAATGTGTAATAAGTAAAACATATATAATTTACAAGGTTCTCATTATACAATCACGAATTATGTTTTGATTTTTTTAAATTTCAATTAAAGTTAAAAATTATTTAAGAAAAGCGATTAACGTAATATAGGTACTGTGTTTTTATAACCTGTGAATTTTCTGATTACCTATTTTAATGTCAATTTTTAAGTATATGTTTTCTTTGTATTGATTGTAATGCCAAATTTTTCGTAATAAACGATTTCACATTTAATAAATATCTTTTTTATTCACACCTAACGAGTTAATAGTGCTTTTGACTGATGGTTTATTGCAGTTAAAACTAATTTTGACGAAGAGCGTCAGTCAAAAGTACTTTTAACCGCAAATTTGCAGTCAAAAGTACTAATAACCAATAATTTTCAGTCAAAACCACTTTTGACCAACCTATTCAGTCAAAAGTACTTTTGACTGATTTTGCTAGTCAATAGTACTTTTGACTGGTTAAGAGTTTTGACTGCAACATATACAAGAATTGCTCGTTTAAAGGTATAAGATATCGTGCGTGTACAAAGATTATGCATATGTACCATAGATAAAAGAGTACAACCCTGCCGAATTTTACTCCAATAGTATCGTGTGATGGATCTTACGATCAGCCATAAATCTCACATGCACAATCACCCAGACTCAGAACTGTCTAAGCCATATAAAAATATGTTCCGTGCGGGAATCAAAACAGTGACCCGTAGTGCAGAAGCCAATCTTAAAACTTAATAATATAATATGTTTAAATACGATCGTTCTCCATTATATTATTGCGATTCTTCGATATGATAAAAGTAGCACACCGCGCACTCCATTACCGACGCAGTTGTACGCATTACTATGCGGAGTTAGGTAGCGTATTGCTCACTACGCGTCGTAGTACGCGACAACTACCCGCTAAGGCAAACGGGTGTCCGTGTGAGTAAACAGGGATTTATATTATAGAATATCTAGAAGCTTGACAACAGTTGTTAAGCTACAACTTCTGGATAATTCTTCCTAACCTGATCTTCGCTGTTCTTTTGAAAAAGTCTCTTCCGTGTGTTAAATAAGCTGATCACTAGGTCAAGTCTTCTTCTTCTTCTTCCTGTCCTTATCCCAGACTAGGTGGGGTCGGCACAACATGTATTTCATAAATCCATGTTGTTACAGGTTTTGGCTTATTGTTTTATGACCGGCCGCCTGCCTCACGTCAACCCTCCTTGGGAATACTCGTTGCGCCATGCTCAATACAATGTGCTTGCTGATATTATGCGCTGGGTCCCAAAATGATATGTTTGTCAGTCTTATCACCGACAAATAAGCAGGCTGTATTCTTTTTGGTGGAGTATACTTGCAGTTCCACGACCCACTTATTCAGTTTTGCTAGGGACTTTGGTTCTGACACATCGTAAACGAATATAGGACAGTGAGCTTCTTTGTAAAATTTTGATGTCAATGTTCAATCACTAGGTCAAGTCTACTAGCAAAAACTTTGAAAATGGTTTTTGTTGAAATTTATCAACAATTTTGATACTTGAATTGCCCGTTAGGTTTACATGTAGAACAGAACAGTCATCATAATTTATCAAGGAAGTTATTCAGTCCTCCAAGAGACATACAGTTACCAAAGCTATAGTTTTTAACTGACTTCTAAAACGGAGGTACTTCTAGATTCGACTGGTTTTTAGGGTTCCGTAACCAAAGGGTAAAACGGGACCCTATTACTAAGAATCCGCTGTCTGTCCGTCCGTCTGTCACCAGGCTGTATCTCATGAACCGTGATAGTTAGATAGTTGAAATTTTCACTGATGATGTATTTCTGTTGCCGCTATAACAACAATTACTAAAAAACAGAATAAAATAAATATTCAAGGGGGCTCCCATACAACAAACGTGATTTTTTTGCCGTTTTTATAGATAATGGTACGGAACCCTTCGTGCGCGAGTCCGACTCGCACTTGGCTGGTTTTTTTTATATTCACAGAGTCACGGGACTACGTAACTATATTATTACCGCTCAAATCGATCAATCTAAAAAGTTAAACGCGCGGTCAAGCCTCAGATCCCAACCGCTGTTTGCACAACGAAACCCTCGTGCCCCGGAGAGCACGTTACGCCGTCGGTTGTCATGGGAATATCAATTACAGCCGCTAAGGGCCAGCTTACGATACCGGGATCTTCATTAGTCGCGTAGCAGAGGTCAGATGGCACTAGCTTTGTGTAATACAATGTTCAGCCACATCTGGTTACCATAGAAACCGCCCAAACATACTTCGAAATGCTGATGATGATTATTATTTATTGTTTTTTTTTATTTGAAATGTGTTTGCTCTTGACTCTAGTCTAGGTCAGAGGAGACAGAGACAAAGTCTATGATGGAGTGAGCTTACCCAGAAGAAGCCTGTTAACTCTAACTTTGAAGAGATTCAGGTTGAATGCGTTCGGGAACACAGACGCAGGTAGTGAGTTCCACTCTTTTGCAGTGCGTATTATGAAGGATGTTTGGAAGCGCTTAGTGCGAATTGGAGGAATGGCAACTAAGTATGGATGGTAACTTGAAGTGCGTCTAGATGTCCGATGGTAGAAGGGGGCTGCTGGGATGAGGTTGTGGAGTTCTTGAGCACACTCTCCGATGTACAGTCTATAGAAGACCGACAAGCAGGCAACCTTGCGGCGATGAGCCAAGCTGTGAAACTTGGCATCCACCAGTTTTCCGTCGCCAATGAGCCTCTTAGCTCTGCGTTCCACTGATTCAAGCGCGGCAAGTTGATATTTTTATTGTCTCGCATTACCAGCATTAATAGAGCCTCAATAAGTATAGGTGTATTCAGGGTGCAGCAGATGGGGCGCTCGCCCAACCTTGGCACAGGAAAGAATAGATAAATGGTCTAAATTCAGTCAACTCGCCACACACATGTCCACAGGAAAATTACCCAAAATAGGCAGACCAATGCCCGACTCCGTCTATACTCATTTGGACCTCAAAAATAAGGTTATGGGGTAAAATTGCCCCATATTCCGATTCTGTACTTCCAGGTTTATTGAAAAGACAAATAAATCTATACTAATATTATAAAGCTGAAGAGTGTGTTTATTTGAACGCACTAATCTCAGGAACTACTGGTTTGAATTGAAAAAATCTGTTTGTGTTGGATAGTCCATTTATCGAGGAAGGTTATAGGCTATATAACATCACGCTACGACCAATAGGAGCGGAGCATAAATGAAAAATGTTGCAAAAACGGGGAAAATGTCCACCCGTGCGAACCCGGGACGGGCCGCTAGTATACAATAAAAATATTTAGTGTTAATTTCGCGAAAAGATCAAGCCTGAATGCAGTATGCAGCACCGCCCTCCCGCCCGCAAATATATGCAAATGCAGAAAGTGCGATTAATAACATGCAACACACAAACAAATCAAAACGATACGACACGTGTTTCGCCCCTCCACGAGGCATTCTCCTGAGGATTGTATATTTGTAGGTCATGGATTTCCGCAAAGTAATGCCTGATTCCATCATTTATGAAAAGACAAATATTTACTGTCTGACTGAGTTTGCCCCACCTTGGACAAAATCCTGGTTACGCCCATGTCCACGAATGACAGTATCATATCCGGTGTACCCTGAGCAGTCAGCCCAGCTACTAACCTGGATTAGACTGGCTGATCTTAGCACCATGGCATGCGCTATTTTCATATAGTTCGTGCCGACACGAGCTAAGAAACGCTGGTATCATCGAAAATGAGGAAAATAGAGGTAAAAGTAACACCAAGAACTATTTGAAACGAAATACGGCGTGGATGCCTTCTTGGTTTAATGGTGGCAAGCGTGGCTGCTTATCGTGAGGTCCTCGGTTCGATCCCCAGATCGGCCAAAGTGTTATTGAGTTTTTCCGTGTGGAATTCCTCAGTAGCAGTCCGGAGTTTGGATTTGTGCTCGGTTGATGGCAATAGGCTCGCCACCTATTACATGGGACTTAAATATAACGGCGAAATGAGGGTGTTACTATACACCTCTGCTCAACCCTTCGCGGAAGACAGGCGTGGTCTTACGGCGTGTGGTTTCCAACAAACAATAATCCGATACTTCTCAACCGGTATCATAAAACGCGACTACAAAATTACGCCAAGAGGATGGGCAGCAATGTTCTCCTGTCTAACATTAACAATTATTGTCTAATAACAACAAACTACGATCACCAATCTATCCGCCAAGCGTGATGGTTATGGCAATTGCCCCTTTGACCTTTCATAATAGCAGTCGTTTGGAGGCCCTTAGATAAGACAATATTTATTTGCTTAAACATGATTGTGTCATACATACAAGAAAATATATGCATGCAAGATGGTAACAACATTATTAGGTAGCATGTTTGCCACATGATGAGGGGCTCGTGGCTAAATAACAACCGCGCCGATCGTACGATTTGCGAGGTTAAGCTGCGCTTGCCGCGGTCAGTTCGTGGATGGGTGACCATTTGTTACACATCGAGACCCCTCCGTGCCTCGGAGAGCACGTTAAGCCGTCGGTCCCGGGTGTCATACGAATACCTATGACAGTCGTTACGGGTAGTCAGAAGCCCGAAAGTCTGACAAACGGTTTAACCTTAGGATATCGGCATTGCCCAGTTACTGGGTTGCGGAGGTCTGACGGCAGTCGCTCCGTGTAAAATACTGGTATTCAGCCGCATCTGGTTAGACTGGAAGCTGACCCCAAGATAATTGGGAAAAGGCTAAGAGGATGTTTACCACATGATGTGATGTGCAAATGTCCTGAAATATTATTATTTAATTTAATTGCTTAGCATTAGACGAGCATTAGAAAGAGAAGGGAGTAAATGATAATGAGACGGCTGACAGGGAAGAGTGGAAGAGAAAAACATATTGCGCCGACCCCAAGTAACTTGGGACCAGGGCAGGAAGATGATGATGTTGATTAGACGTTTACAGCATGATACAATATCATGATCGTGTGAAAGTAGCAGTTGGAGCAAGACGATGTGAGTTTGACCGTGGCCTATAACTCTAACTTCTCGAATCCACTTGCGTTAAAGTTGAAAGAAAATCGTCGTGAGGAAACCTGCACACCCGAGAGGGGTTAAAAAAAATCTCGATGGTGTGTGTAGTCCGCCAACCCGCGCCAAGCTAGCGTGGTGGACTAAGGCCTAAAGCTGTCTGATTCAGCGAAGAAGCCCCTGCCCAGCAGTGGGACAGTAATTAACTGATTATGCTGTGGCAGCATCTATCACGCCACATGTGAACTACTCAGCACGAGGATTGTCTAGCAGACTACAGCGACAACAATGACAGCTGTCAAATGAAATGTCATAAATCCTGGATCCGGTATCAAGATTTGACACGCAGATAGTACCTATATACAAGGTTAGTCGGAAAGGGGGTACTAAGCCGCGAGCTACTTAATGTATCACTTTTGACTGTTTAAAAGAAAGTGTTAAAATTTCAAAATTCGACAACAAAAAAACACCATGTTCAGTAAATGATTTTTATTTTAGTTTTTTCAAAAATTCTTCATCCCTGCTTTAGTTACGAATTCAGAAAATGGACATTCTAAACCGTGACCCCAAATTATGACCTAAATAGAAAACACAGCTGATCATAGCTATGGACAAATAGATTTTAGCGTATTTTTACGAAATCTTTGATAAGCTATTTCTCTTAAACTAATGACTTTAGGTGAAAGTTGCAGAACAAAAGTTATCCATTATTATGGGTACTATAACACCCTTTCGGCTTAGAACCCCCTTTCCGACTAACCTTGTATACAACTTCCCAACATCAACCGTTGCCAGCCAGGCATAAGACTCCGGTTGAAGGAACCTCCCTTTTCTTTGGAAGAACACCATACCTTATACCACAACGATGCTATGCTTAAGAGAGAGTAACGAGTTGGATCTTACGAGCTTCTGAGGAGAATGACACTGCCAGACATACGCCTTGCCAGGCACGTCTTACTCTAAGTTATTTAATGAAAGTTCCCCAATCTCCTGAAACTTGTACGTGAAAAAGTTTACACAGAAAGACACACCTAACGTAATTATGAACGCCTTAAGAATAAATCAAGGTTAATCTCTGCGAGACAGTGTTTTGTCACCGACCTGGTCAAGTTTTGGGAGCCAAGACTGCGTGACACAACTAAACTAATTACGGAAAGACTCGCAACACATAATGTGTTCTTAGTATAAAAGACGGAGTACCACTAAGAACGGAAAGCCGCAAAATAGTAATTAAAACGAAAATATAGTGGTAGTAGCCAAAAAGTAAAAGTAAAAAGTACAGTAAAGTAGCCTTTATTGTTTTTGATTGAGTAGTTATACATTTAAACGATAGTACACATCAATAAGCCCAATCTGTACATGCAATCATTTTAAAATGGTGTGACTAAGTCTAGAAATACATCTTAATTACAATAAAAATCATGATAATATCAATCAGAAGCGTATGTGATACTTATTTTGAAATGCAAAAAAATCCTGAATAGTGTAGAAACATTTTATGTTAGCCATCTTTTTAAGTGTACTCTATATCCTTAAGGATAGTTTTTTTAGAGGCTGAGGTATTTGATTATTGCCTTTTACTCACATAAACATACAATTTTTATGATAAAGAGTAGGTCTACATTTTGGTATAACTATCTTTGTAGGATCTCTTTGGCTGAACAGACTATTCTCTTTTTTTTTTCAAACAATTGTGTATGTTTCCAAAAAATAAGGTGGTTAGATGATATTACTTCGTCAGTATTTGTCAAAAACCAAAACAACATACCAGTAAAGAACCACCAGGTAGGTATTCGAAGCTGATACCGGCTCTGCCTATCGATGGCATATGCACGCGGGTCACAGCCGCTGACCACGAGGAGAAGCTGACAGCCAGAAGATGGCGAGATAACCATCTAACTTGCCAACTTAAACACCCAAAGCCCGTGACGGGCGTACGCGACACTGGTGGGGGAAGACTGGCTCTGTCGTTACCATCTCGCCAGCCCAACGTCGAGACCCTCTTCTTGTAAGGTTTTCCCCAGCAGTAGTGTTAAACAATAAACATACATACATAACATAATCAGCCTATTACTATCCAGTGCTGGGCCTCTTCTCAGAATGAGAATGATTTAGGCCTAAGTTCATCGCACTGGCTTGATGTGAATTGGCGGACTACACACACCAACGAGAACTTTTTGGACACTTCTCATGTGTGTCCTTACGTTGTTTTTCAAGTCTGAGGTGCGACAGGTCTGACTTCGCAGCCACACCATTAATTCGGCCGTCATCAAGCTGTCTCCCTCCCAGTCCTCTCGCAAGCAACACCCTAAGCCGAGGGCCGAGTCCCATTAGAGGCCGCCCTTAGTGCTGTTGTTGCTAGTAGTCATGATATTAGTAGTAGTAGTTAGCTTAGGTTAAGTATTTTACTCTCGTCCCCATTGGTTGGAGACCCATCAGCTCTCGCCAATAACTGCCCGTTTACGTAGAAACGGTCTGCAAGACCATATACCAGCAGTTGAATAGAAATAAAAAGAGCCGACAGGCATCATAATCAGACCAGATTACCACGTGTGGGGATGGGTTTTAATATAAACTTCCTCAGCGCACTCTGGAAATAGACGCGTCTTGTAAGATTCAACAAAACCCAGCACGCTTGGTGGTAGGATCTATACGGTTCGCCTGGCTAGCTACCACCCTCACATTGAAGTCCGGTGCCAAGCAGTTTACTGTGTTCCGTCGTGTGTATGTGAGAGCTAGAAGGGTATAGAGGAGTCCCTCTATATCTGTGTTCATTGGATTCGTATGCTCCATCTTAGACCCTGTCTGCGCGTACCATCACGTGACATTGGGGCCAACGCGACCAAGTAAAGAATAGAAAAGGAAAAACTGCATGGAAGGCAATCGTTCCACCGGTAGATTATCACGACAGGCACAAACGATAACTGTTAATATTTTTATCGATTGCACAGTTCCTACCTCTCTCATATTCTCGATTTTCCAAGCGCAGGTCAAAGCTGCATCGATGCAGTTAGTGGCCATGTTTCGCTTAATGTATTGAGCATGAGTGCATGTAATAGGAAGGATAAAAGAAAATGGATTCTTAAGGTTAACAACTAACATGAAATTGTATGTGAAACCGTCACAGTTTATATTGAGGAACTGCGTGGAAATTATGCTTGCAAAGAGTAGCTACCGACATAACATCACACCTGTATTCCCCGAAGGGTTGGGCAGAGGTGTGTGGTGGAACGAGGTATGGTGTTCCTCCAACGAAAAGGGAGGATCCTCCTACCAGGCGGGTCTTATGCCACTGCCCGACGGTTGATGTTTGGAAGTTGTATATATACTATCTGCGTGTCATAACTTGATATCGCGATGCAGGATTTGTGAAGTTTCATTTGACAGCTGTCATTGTTGTCGCTGTAGTTTGCTAGACGTTCGTCGTGCTGCGTGGTTCACATGTGGCGTGACAGATGCCGCCACCAGTGTATTATTATTCAGCTATTTCATTTCGCCGTTGTGTGGCTCATGGCTAAATAACAACCGCGCCGATCGTGCGATTTGCGAGGTTAAGCTGCGCTTGCCGCGGTCAGTCCGTGGATGGGTGACCATTTGTTACACATCGAGACCCCTCCGTGCCTCGGAGAGCACGTTAAGCTGTCGGTCCCGGGTGTCATGCGAATACCTATGATAGTCGTTACGGGTAGTCAGAAGCCCGAAAGTCTGACAAACGGTTTAACCTTAGGATATCGGCATTGCCCAGTTACTGGGTTGCGGAGGTCTGATGGCAGTCGCTCCGTGTAAAATACTGGTATTCAGCCGCATCTGGTTAGACTGGAAGCTGACCCCAAGATAATTGGGAAAACGCTAAGAGGACATATTTCATTTCGCCGTTATGTTAAGTCCCATATAACAGGGGGCGAGCCTATTGCCATCAACCAGGCACAAATCCAAAATCCGGGCTACTACTCGGGAATTCCACACGGAAAAACCCTATAACATTTGCCCGACCTGGGGATCGAACCCAGGTCCTCACGATCAGCAGTCGCTTGCCACCACTGGACCAACGAGGCAGTACCTACCGACCTTTTTGCTATTATTTAAATAACCGTGGTTAGTCATTGAATTACAATTGTTTGTATCAAAATAAGGTACCTATGCATTTTTTGAGTCAGTCAGTTGTTTGGTGTGTATTTATGCCCGGTTCCTCTGGGTAAAACGAATTGTTTTTCTTACCAATGGTAGCATTTTTAAACTGGACAATCTTTACATAGTATAAAACAAAGTCGCTCCCGTCGTCTGTACGCTTAGATCTTTTAAACTACGCAACGGGTTTTAATGCAGTTTTCAGCAATAGATAGAGTGATTCAAGAGGAAGGTTTATATATGCCTCACATTAGTATCTACATTGCACCCGTGCGAAGCTAGTTACCTCTAAAAGGACTCGTAAGCTAATTTTATCTGTTACTAGCTGTGTCCTCACGGCTCCGCCCGTAGCCTATGGTACTCAGTGATAATGTAGCTTTTTAACGGCAAAATATTTTTTGTAATCGGTCCAGTAGTTTTTAAGTTTATTCGTTAGATACAAAAATACAAATCTTTCCTCTTTATAATATTATAGTGTAGATAGCTACTAACGTGTGGAATGGTCTACTACGTAAAGCTATGGTTTTTGCTTGATTTTTGGTTAAGATACAAGAGTCTTAATTTTAAACTAAAAACGCTCAGTTAATCAGTAATTGTAGTTATACTTCAGAACGCACCCTTTAGTAAGCACTGACTTTTGTGACGTTGGTTGGAACACAACATAAAAACAAAGCGTTGGGAAATTTCCTGTATTGTTCCCATATGCTCGCTCGCATCTTTCCCAAAAACGTGACGCCGCTATGCCTCAGGACAAGAGGGACGCGAGGTACAAAACGACGGCCAGCGTCCATCCCTCCGGAGGGTGCCACCCTCGCGACCGATTGAACGGTTCCTTATATGAATAACCGCTTTCAATAATATTAAGGGATTTGGAGAGATAATTTATTGTTATAATTGTGTGATCATGAAAATAGAGTCTACGATTAAGCTATCTGTAGTGCGGACATTTGAATTTTGTATTCAAGATGAACAAACCGTTTTACATATTTATTTTTAGAAAACAAAAATAATTGAAGATAGAATCACAATCAAAGGTTTGTTTAATTTTCCTCAAACAAAATTATAACGGCCGGCGTTGGTGTAAGTAACCTTGAATTTGTGATAATAAATTACATAACATGATATTAGATAACAATAACAAAAGCTTTAAGTACTGTCAAAGGATTAAATCATTTGTTAAGAAAAACCGCTCTTTTAAAATAAAATATGAAATAACTGTTATTGTAATAAAACAACCACATTACAAAATCCACGTCCGATGCACACCAAAGTTCAAGAATAATGACGCAATGCAACACGTAGCAGATGTCTTGTCTGCTACGACAGCGTAGCAGACGTAGCATTAACAGTACCACGTCAGCTACGACGTAGCAACGGTCGCAGCATACAATCGAAATGTCAGTTTTGAGCGCACTGTACTTACAAATGTCTTTAAAAAAAGTAAAGCGATCGATGTCAAACTTTTGTCTACAAAATCGACAAAACAAGTCCCAGGCTCAAGAAAAACAAACTGAAACAGGACCAATACATTACCCGATAAATATATACTAAACGGTATTTATATTGTAAACCCAGTGGGAATTGGAGCATATCTATGATGGAATCGCTGCGTAGGAGTGAGACTACTCGCCTACGCTGGCCTACGCTCACCTATGACCTATCCCAGACATGCTATAGAACATATCTGTAAACTAATAGAACAAGTTATAACTGATGCAGGTTGCATTCGTACTCCCATATAGGGTTTTAAATCTGACACGACTCGTGACCTTTTAGTTTTCAAGTATCATAATAAAAATCCATGTGATTCTTGGCGAAGATTAGTCCACCCATATTCTTTCCGTGGGTGTAAAAGTGGTCGCAACCGCGTGTGATGAGCATGGGGTCCTGGGTTCGATCCCCAGGTCGGGCAGTGTTATTGGGTTTTACCATTAGGAATTTCTGCGTAGCAGCCCGGAGTCTGGATCTGTGCACGGTTAATAGCAATAGGCTCGCCCCCTATTACATGGGACTTACTGGCGAAACGAGGGTGTATTAAAAGCACCTCTGCCGAACCCTTCGGGGCGTGCGTTCGCCTTCAAAGCGTGATGTTATGTTAAAAAAGAAAAACAACTTCCTAATGTATAATTTTAAATTCTTCGCTCCAGTCGCCACAGCCTATACGAAAATAGCTGATGCCGTGGAGGCTGCCAGGATGCCAGTCAGCAAGGCTGGTAGAGGAGCTGACTGCCCAGGGTACGCCGGACGTACTTAAGTATCGTCATTCGTGGAGGCTCTTTCAGTCCCTGACCCACCGTGATAACCGCCACAGCCGCGGAACCGGTCGTCTTTTCTGACTCCGCAGTCACACCGTTAATTCAGCCCTCATCAAGTCTCCCTCCCAGTCCTCCCGCCAGCGACGCCCTAAGCCGACGTCCGAGTCCCATTAGGGGTCGCTCTTAGTGCTGTTGTTGCTAGCTAGTCATGATGTTAGTAGTAGTAATAGTAGTTAGCTTAGGTTAAGTATTTTGTTCTCGTCCCCATTGGTTGAAGACCCTTCAGGTCTCACCAATAACTGCCCGGTTACGTAGAAACGGTCCGCAAAACCAACTACAAGAAGTCAAATAGAAAAAAAAAATAAGGAGGCTCTTTTAAAATGTAATACGCTATAACTGTGCCTTTGGGTCGCCTGAAGCTGTAAAATTTTCCGCGGTTAAGCGTATCCCTTGTCCATTTCCGGGTTTCGAGTTGGGGTAACATGGAACCCGGAAAAGGACATAATTATTCTTTAAGAACATATGATGTAAGGATGTTTAACAACATCAAAAGCGGTTTCACCATTTAGCTGTGCAGTAACAAACAACCGTTACATTCACGTCAAGAAGTATTGTTGCTGAGTCTGGTTAAGTACTCTCAAGAACTGCATGTGTAGACAAAAGGCCAGTTGGCGTTTTGTCGAGTTAAAATCATAATCGTTCCGTTGTGAGAATGCGACGGCGCTTTACAACCTGAATAGCCGCGTCACTTTCTCTCACTAGAACAGTGATGGTTTTAATTCGTCTTATACGGCCCTAGGATGATGGCGAAAACGATGATAAAGGGATGATTTCCACCAAACGGCTCGCATCGCATCGGATCGGAAAGGATACGAACGGATGCGGCGACAGCCGATCGCGTCCGGCAGGATGTCGACGCATACGATCGGCTTCGTACCGTCAGTTGCATACGTTCGCAACTGACAATATGAAGCCGATCGTATGCGTCCGTTTCTGCGCCTAGTCAAATAGTTTCAGTCCTACCTTGACAGCCGAAAGGATCCGATCGCATACGACGACAGGCGAACGTGTCGCGGAAGACGCCCGTGGTCAAGCTGCTGTGCGCGGCTTGGTAATATAGACTTTAAATACTATGTACACGATTTAATATCGTTTAAAGATTGTAAAATCCGTTCCGCACCGATGCGATGCGAGCCGTTTGGTGGAAATCATCCTAAAGAACTCGTCACCGCGGGGGAACATTCCCGGAATTCCGCATAAAATCAATTCTACAAGTTTTCATAGAGATTCCCAAATAAAGTAACAATGCAAAAACAAATAATTACCATCTGTGTTACATTACAACTTACAACACAAAAATTATAACATCACAAACTTACACAAAAAATAATCACAATAAAACGGCGGTTTAACACGTCTTTAATAAAGCCCTCGATAAGAGCCCGTTTCGACAAATTAATCTCCGAATCTCGCGGAAACGATAAATCAAATTTAACGTGGCGTAATAAAAATGTTCACGAAAAACAGCAATTAATTTAATTAATTCAACGCGCGTCGGAGCAGACCGTCAGACAGGCCAGACGGCAGACGAGCCAGTCGCACTTCCAGACAGACCTACTTACATACATATTTCCTACCCTCGCAACTTTGACCCACTTCCCCGTACAACGAACTGAACCAACTTTTATTGTACAACTCCACATTTTATTTGTCATTCGAATCGAACGAGCATTCCGAGTTTACGTGAATTTACTAACCCTCAGAATCTTACCAATGGTGATTCGATAATGAGGAAAAGGCGACCCCCCGCCAATTTACATTAACGATTCCTCGAAAAATCCAACATAAAACGACAGGGAACATAAAGGCGTCGAACAATTCTTTTCATCTCACGGCGTCTTCCGCCGGCAGCATAAACAAGCTCCGAGAAAAACTCCCTGAATAATAATTAGGATTGAAGATTAGGATGGTGGAGCGGATTCGGCCTCTTGCTATTAATTACGGTGCCCAAGGCGGACGCGCTATGTGCTCGGTATATAGGCTTGAATTTCCGGGCATATACCTAACGTGGCACGTATCTGGGCAGCGCGGCGTCTCGCGTGCCCCCCCACCCCCCGGGCCCCGGCCCCGGCCGAGCCCCTCCCCGTCTAATTGACGGCGCGCCGGACGCCGCCGTCGCCCGCGGGGACTGCGCTCCGCCTTCCGGGCTCCGTGCTCAGCCTCCGATTTACAACATCGGCCGATAATCTTTTCTTGATGACGCAGCCACATAGATATACATACAACTATCCTGAGAGTTCTTTCTTTATCGCTTTCTCGAGGAAATCAGAATACTATTTCCAAGATTTGGATTTAACCTAGATTCTCTTTGTTGCCATGGGGCATCCCTAATAGTGTTGCGATGGAACACTGCGCTTCGATCGGGGTACACATAACCTCAGAGTAACTGGACATTGGATTTTACGAGCCATCGGATCAAAGCGAACAGAACAGAGGATTACTTGAAGGACTCATGGATGTCCGTCGTTACGGCAACTACCGTTTTCAATGATCTTGATGAACAACAATCACAATGGAATGGAGTGTCCCCCGCAGTGGTCCATCAAGATCATTAGCACAGATACTATTGAGTGCAAATCTCCATCAGCACACCATCCTTTACAGAATATCCAGTCTTAATCTCGCAGGATCGTGGCACCGAAAGTAACTGTTGTCAAAGGGCCCATCGTACAGTTTATTAAGTCTCATCAGGACGGAGCAAGGTGTCAACACGGCCGGCTGCTCCCGTTGGGATAATTAAAAACTCTCATCGCAGCCGGAAGACGCGGGAGGGGTTGGGGTGGCGGGAGGGGTGGCAGCCACGGGGATCCGCGAACGCACTAATTAATAAGGGTCCGTCGATATTGATTTACGAGCTCGCCGGTGCCCGGTAATGACGAAACGTGCCCGGGGTAACACGTGGCCTTTGTTTGCCGGGCGCATAAATACGGTGACGTCACCATGCAAGGATATGATACCTCGATAGTTTAAACTCTTTTGTTGTGTATTGTGAGAGTATCAAAATCGTTATTAAAAATTTTGGTTGGAGACAAAGAAAAAACAATGAAACCGTCTGTAATACTGTTTATCGCCTCTGCGATAATTATTTACTAATCATCGTTAAATATTCGATTTAGAAACAAAAGCAGTAGCAATCGAGTAATCGGAAAAGATATAACAAAGATATGCAATACATCTTTGAATCTATCGAAATCACTCTTCGAAATCCCTATTGCAAAGGTGAATGTTTTGAAACAAAATAGGTCAAAATATATAAAACACACTAGATTGGTACCTACAACTTACATCCACACACGCTTCGTCGCGACGAACTTATCATTCCGACCCAAGTTCGTCCACAGTTCCATCACCCGATATCTTAAACAGCAGCGCAACGGGCATTAGCGAAAATTCACGATTCCCATTCGACGGGCACACGCCGCGCCGGGGGATTTGCATCGCTCCGGGAAGAAACGCAAAAAGAGCGAACACCCCCATTCCCCCTTACGTGGAAAAAACACACCCCCCGATATGTACCGCACGAGTAAGCGCAGGATATTAGTACGTATAAGTACACAAGTTTTGGCGACACTGGTAGTAGTATATGTACTTATTTATTGAGATAGTGTGGACTTGTACTGACACTACTTAATATTTTTTATAAATTGATAACTTTGCTCCTGAGTTTAGGGGATATTTCCCTACTATAATAGTGAGGTTCTATTTTAATTAGTCTGTTTGATTCAAATCTTGCGACAGATTTTTCAACTACTTTTGCTTAACCGATTCTCCTGAAACTTCGCACACAAATTCAATTCTCATGACAATACAACGTTATAATAATTTCAACCTTCAATCCTCAAATCCTGATGCTGCAGGGGTACTGCAAGATAACACCGTTTAACTTTTTATTTTTTATTTAAGGGATTATCTTCTGCTATTTTCTGTCGATTTTGGTATCTAGTAGCCGGTTAAATTACAACCCGGAAAGGACACAACGTTCTTCCCAGACTTTCCATTCCGGAAAATTAAAAACACCGACTTCATTAAATATTATTCACAAATTTTATGAAAAACTCATTTACTTGGTATATAGAACGGTATAGTATACTACATAATAATATAATTATTATATTTACAATATAAATGGACAATCAAAAAGGTACATGACAAGAGAACTGACATTATATTTATTATTCTTCTTTTGGTTCTGTCTTGTAGAGGAAAGAGTTCCTACTTCGTAAGTTCGTATTAGCCTTGAGTATGTAGTTTGTATATAAATATGTTGTGTTGTGTAAGTTTATAATTATAATGTGAATAAATAAATGGAAAATAATAAATAAATAAATAATGGTATGGTGTAGGTATGAACCCCACAGGTAGATAGAATCCAAATTATCATTGATTTATCGATTGATAAGGATCTCAATCCAAAATATCTGGATTGATGCAGGTTGTTACAGAAACTCTACATAAATAATGTCAAAAATCTACACGTCAATCCATAGATTTTTGATTGGTATCGATCAATTATTAATATCGGTCGTAAATCACTCAAAAACCAATCGTCGACAAACTGTAGACATGACGAATATTTTCTTTGAAATATTCCCTAAACTCACGGTACAGCCTGACCTCTAGGGAATGGCTGGTAATGTCATCACCTCATCTGCGAAAATAGCCAACTTTAAAATTTATTAATTCCTAAACTCGCTCTGCCTAGCCTTTTCCCAACTATGTTGGAGTCAGCTTCCATTCTAACCAGACGCGGCTGAATACCAGTATTTTACACGGAGCGACAGTCATCACACCTCCACAACCCAGTTACTGGGCAATGCCGATATCCTAAGGTTAGATCAGTTGTAACGACTGTCATAGGTATTCGTATGACATCCGGGACCGACTGTTTAACGTGCTCTCGTCGCACGGAGGGATCTGGATATGTAACAAACAGTCACCCATCCCTAGACTAACAGCAGCAAGCGCAGCTTAACCTCGCAAATCGTATGATCCGCGGGGTTGGTAAGTAGCCACGAACCCCTTAAATGAATTCCTAAACTATCGTCCATCAATGTGCTTATTGCTTCGGACACTCAAATCCGCCGCCTCTCCCTCTGATACTGCCCCTACCTATCCCCGATTTACGACATCACTTTCGCACGTTTCACGCTATTTATATTGCCCACAAAATACCCCGCAGACCGTTACTATAACTATAAGCATTTTCATTAAAAATTGAAGCTTAATCAGACCTCTGCAGCGATGAAAGAACGGTAAAAGTGTATTTTTTTTTAACTCAAGAATCTTACTCCGTACAGTTAGCAAACAAATAGAACTGGGGCCATATTATGACTTGTTAAAACCATCACTGTTCCGTTGAGAGAAAGTGACGTGGCTATGCAGGTCGTATAGCGCCGTCACATTCTCACAACGGAACATAATGATTTTAACACGTTATAATACGCCATCTGTCCATCACTTCCCGTTGCTATGGCAACTAAGGGATTGTTCAGGTGAACGGGCAACAGTACCTATTCACTGATCAGATTTCTGTATTCACGTTTCAATTTTTAAACATCGGGCATCAGCCCTTAGCCCTTTTCTGCCTAGCCTTTTCCCAACTATGTTGGAGTCAGCTTCCAGTCTAACCAGATGTGGCTGAATACCAGTATTTTACCCGGAGCGACTGCCATCTGACCTCTGCAACCTATTAATTAGGTAATACTAATATCCTAAAGTTAGACCCTAAGGGCATAGGTGCGTAACACTAATATAATAAATATTAATCTATAGGTACTAATATTATAAAGAGGAAAGATTTGTATTTTTGTATGTAACGAATAAACTTAAAAACTACTTGACCGGTTTCAAAAATTCTTTTGCCGTTAGAAAGCTACATTATCATTGAGTAACATAGACTATATTTATTACTGGAATAAAACTTCATACTCGAGCGGAGCCGTGAGGACACAGCTAGTCCTAATATAAAACTATAAACTTAAAGAGGGCATCAAAATATTCCTCCGCATCGCTGTCAACTGGTAACGTGCCTAAAAGACTGACAGCATTGTCACGTTGTATGGCAATGCTAATCCTTTGGTCAAAGTAAAGTCCAGCTAGGTCACGAGAAGTGTCGACCAGCAAGTATTGTGTACTAATTATTTGGACCGTTATTTTCTTCAGAACAGCACCTATTATAGTTATCGATATCTTAGAATTTTCGCGAAACCCTTACCGTTCCCAGCGTATCCACGATCTAGCGTCAGGGGATGATTTTGACGAGAGGATAACTTTATTTACGTCATGGATGACTTTTATTTACAGCCGGTTTATTATCATGAGTGTACTCGTTAGCGCGAGGCTCGTAAACACCGGGCTGGGCTCACCTGCTCACTGCTGTATTACGTGTTGATAGAGACTGTACACCTATTGGAGCAGAAATGGGATAGAAGAATTCCGTTGTTTTGCTGTAGCTGAAATCTTTTGGTTTTATTTTGCAAAAAATATCCTACTTCTGTTAGTAATTTTGGAGATCTTCATAAAGTTGCTAATTATATCAATATCCCTTAAGACTGCATGTTAAGAAAGGCCTATACCCAGTAGGTGATCGTTATCTATGGGCTGCTACGAACAATATCTTCTTATATCAATATTTAATTCCACTGAAAAACATAACCTTCACATACCAATTCTCCGTTCCCCTGTCATAACACGAGAAGGACCATATTCCCAAAAATATGACATCGTTTCACCACTAATTCCTACAGAAGGATAACACTACTCGTAACGAGGTCAAAGCGATAGGGACTGTATCCATGACGTCACGGAGTACAGTCAGCACAATAAAGCGGGCGCATCGCCCGGACGAACTCGTAAACGCGCGATCTCAAACGACCGCCGCTGAACAGGAGCTAGTGCGGCGATACCACCCGCATACACCACGCGACACCTCGCAGTAGGTTCACACTAGGCAAAATCTAACGAACCTGGCATGTCAGTGAACGCAGAAAGTTTATTTATCATAGAGAGGAGAAACGATGCGTTTATAAGGAATGGAAAGTTGTTAGTGACAGGGATGACACTATAAAAGAGGAAAGTCATGTTACTGGAAGAGTGTTAAATATGAATGTGGATGGACAAATAGAGGTAGGCCAAAGAAAAGACGGATTGTGTGAAGGTTATATGAGTAAGAAAGGAGTGGGTGCTGAGATGACGGCTGATAGAGGAGAATGGAAGAGGAATACGTGTTGTGCCGACCCCACCTAGTGTGGGATAATGGCAGGGAGATGATGATGGGAGAGGACAAACAAGCACGAGGGACCAATGCGGGTGTCACCTCATTTTCAAATTTCAGAGAAGAATATCGCAACCGATTCTATGTTGAGTTCTCCTACCGATCGCTTAGATGCGGCGGTAACATTTCGTGTCGCTGTCATCATGTCGCAGTCTGTTGGTCGTCAGAGCCTCACGACCACGACCGGGATGTACTGCGTGCAGACGAGATTTATGTGACTGGACTCCTGCCTCCTCCTCATACTGTCTGCCAAACATGGTGTCAAATCATTCGTAGCAATCTGTTGGACCAACACAAAAATTAAAAAAACAATGCAACCCAAATTCAAATTGGACTTCTTCCAATCTCCTTTGGAGGGTCTCCTCTGAATAACGTCATTACCAGCTTTAGATATAACGACAGCGTTCGGGAACGGCACAATACTGAATACTGAGCTGGGAACATTTGCCGTTTGTTAGCGGACGGATAAACTTCTTGGCTCGCCTTCAAAGAAGAATGCGTTGCAGGTGCAGCAGAATTCGATTTTTTTGGAGGATGGATAGAAAAAGAATAGCGGAAGAATCTCTTTATCTCTTCTTGTCGAATTATTTGAATGCCTTTTAAGTTTCTTCTTTGTATGACACTGACTGCTGAAGGTAGTTAAAAATTCAATGTACTACCTACATAGGGCGCTTCGAGTGAGGCTTGGTCACCTGCCTATGCCCGGTTCCTATAAATAAAAACGAATCGTTTTGCTGACCAATGGTAACATTTTTTATTGCCAAACTAGGGATATAAATGAACTCCTAAGCTAATTTTACCTGTGATAGCTACTTCCATTATGGGAGGGTCTTTTGTTTCATGATTGGTCAAGATACAAGAGTCTCAATTTAAACCAATAACGCTCCGTATATTATAGGAATCGGCCACTAAGCAGTTGCTGGAACTGGTGAATTTCAACCTCCTACACAATGGAACATCTGTCTCGATCATTTTAATTTCATACCACTGATCCCAAGATTTTTCGTAATTATATTCTTGATAAGGGATACGAAAATAAAAATATTGTTCTACAACACGTTGATAACAGAAAAAGTATCGCAAATAGGCGCACTTTAAAACCAGCCAGTAGCCAGTGAGGCGTACTGTCGTGGATCCACGGGGCGGACATGAAAAATGGCGTCACATTAAACAGTACGTTGATAAATACCCACCGTTTTGCATAAGTCACAGGCCACGGTGTAAACTGTTGAAGTTTATGTAGTTCAAAATACCCGCTTATGGACTCCATACTTTTCTGTCCGAGCTGAATTAAAAATGTTTACGACAATGTCATCATGCTAGCCTTTTTCAAAGTGAGTTGTTGTTGGATTCCAGTCTTACCAAACGAGGTTTTCGATGCGGCAAGCAGGGACCCGATTGTGGTGGATAAATTGGGAGCGGCCGATTTCTAGTAGACCGCAGAAGTTTGAATTTACAAATCAGGAATTATGGCTATAGGATGTTTACCAATCATCATCATCCTCCTGCCCTTATCCCAACTTATTTGTGGTCGGCGCAGTATATCTTCTTCTTCCATACATCTCTATTAGCCGTCATCTCAGTAGACAGTATCATCTTTCACATTATCCATACATCGTTTCTTTGGTTTCTCTACTCTTATAACCATCCACATTCATATATATAGATGTCTTCGTCGTCATCCTCCTGCTCTTATCCTATCTAATTTGGGGTCGGCGTAGTTCTTCTTTCATACATCTCTATTAACCATCATCTCAGTAGTCACCCCCTTTCTAGCCATATCATCTTTCACTCTATCCGTCCATCGTTGCTTTCTCTACTCTTATAATCATCCACGTTTATACTATAAACCTTCTTCATGACATGTTCCTCATTCCTCCGGTTCATATGACCATACCATACCATTATTTTTATGATTAACGACGACGAGAAAGTCAAGGGTGTGCATCTTTATAATGCTTTGAAGAGTGTTGGAAAATGTGAATTGTCTACGTTCAAAATAAACATAATATCCCGCCTATATTCCCCGTAGGGTTGTGCAGAGGTGTATGGTAATACTCTCATTTCGCCGTTATGTTTAAGTCCCATGTAATAAGGGGCGAGCCTATTGCCATCAACCGTGTACAAATCCAAACTCCGGGCTGCTACAGAGAAATTCTACAAGGTAAACCTCCAATAACACTTTGCCCGACCTGGGGATCGAACCCAGGACCTCATGATCAGCAGTCGCGCTTGTCACCACTAGACCAACGAGGCAGTTCACAATATCAGGGTAAATTCTATCGTCAAGGACTGGTAAAGAATTATTTTGAGGAATGTCAAGGACAAACTACGGTCAATAGAGTTGCGTATGAAAATGGAGTGTCACCTTGTGTCACGCCATTTTTGTTATTCGAGGAACGCGGGAGAAGTTCGCGAGATGGCCGCGACAATTCTTTATAACGGAAAAGCTGAGCTAACGAAAATAAAAGTTCTAGATGTCTGCTAAGCACTGGACACCCTTCATATGAGTATGTCTTTAGGACATCTTGAGTAAACAAATAAACCACGCTACATTATCAGTAGACAGATTGAAGCTGCCGCTTATATTCTATGTTTAATAAAGTATTATTCTGGACCTAAATAGTTTTAAGTCCAGAATAATATTTTATTATTCTAGACCTGTCAGTCAGCTTATTAACGTTGGGCTAGTGATAAAGGCAACTGCACCAAAAGGCGTCCGAATCAAGAAAACCTTGAATAAATGCACAACATAGCGTCAGAATAACGATACTCCTATATTCTTCGGAGGAAATGAAAAGGAAGAAATCCTTGCACATGTGTCCGCCATGTTGGCTGAATGGCGTATAGTGACGTCACATTACCCTATTATACGATACAGCCACCCAGCGTCCCAGGTGAGCCAAAAAGGCGAAACGACACGACGCGAACAGCGGAACACGTCAGAATTCGGTATAATTAAGAGTCAAGTCACAAACAGCGATACATCTTTTTGTCGCGTACTGATATTCATGAAAAAGGGGCTCGTGGCTAATTACCAACCGCGCGGATCATACGATTTGTAAGGTTAAGCCACGCTTGCCGCGGTCAGTCCATGGATGGGTGACCATTCGTTGCACATCGAGACCCCTCCGTGCCCCAGAGAGAGCACGTTAAACAGTCGGTCCCGGGTGTCATACGACTACCTATGATAGTCGTTACGGGAAGAAGTCAGAAGTCCGAAAGTCTGACAAATGATCTAACCTTAGGATATCTGCATTGCCTAGTAACTTATCTGGGTTGCGGAGCTCTGATGGCAGTCGCTCCATGTAAAATACTGGTATTCAGCCGTATCTGGTTAGACTGGAAGCTGACCTCAACATAGTTGGGAAAAAACTAGGCAGAAGGAACTGATATTCGTTAAAACGTGGTCCACCTACGATCATGACCAGCTACGTTTTATTATGTTTTTTTAAATCACATCGCACGGTGCCGCGTCATGTCGCGTTGACGCTTATATCACACACGTAGGACGAAGGGTAAGCCGCGAGTTAAAATGGTGTGCTATGGGCATTGTGAATCATGACGTAAGGACGTGTACCATAATCGCTTATAAGTACATAATATCTGGAAGCATTTTATATTCCAATGAAAAGTAAATGCAGCGTGAAGGAATATTGCATATTGCGTTCTCCAGGTTGGGCTTTATTGTTTGTGCAACAAGGGTAGGTTATTGCTATAAGGTTGAGCAAGCAGCCTGGTGTGATGGAGTTATAACTCGCGTAGTAATAAGGGTTTTGATTGGCTTAAGGAACCGCGCGAGCCAATCAAATCGCGATACACAAAACGCAGCCTCTGTGACTTGATAACATCTGAAGTTGGTTCTTTCATGTTTACTAGTCGAAATAAAATAAGAATTCATTTTATATTTTAGACTAGCTGTGTCCTCACGGCACCGCTCGCGTAAGAAGTTTTATTCCAGTAATAAAATAGCCTATGTTAGTCAGTGATCATGTAGCTTTCTAACGGCAAGAGATTTTTTGAAATCGGTTCAGTATTTTTTAAGTTTATTCGTTACATACAAAAATACAAATCTTTCCTCATTATAATATTAGTTAAATTTTTGACTGTCAAAGTATCTTTTTCGCTTGTTTATTCGTATACAGGGTGGTCGAATGGTCGTCGGCTTGTTTTGCCTAATACAGGGTGGTTATCGTTGGATTTATTTATTTATGTATACTTCTATGCACTATCGTAGTACTTTATCCACCACTTGCGTAAGTTGCAACTTGTAATGATAACAAATCAACGATTTTGCAATAAAATTCTCTAACGCGTTTTGCTTAAAATCTTTGCCTCAACAAGTTCTTAGTTCTAAGGCTATAATAATATGGAAGGCGTTATTAGCCCATTATGGTTGAACGATAAAAAAATATGAAAGTTTTCTATAGCACAATGAACACGTTTCCATCACAATACCTCATGGCAGCCAGACATCTCAACCTAGTTCACGCTTGTCTGGAAACTGTAGGACTACGCCTTGGAAGATAGAAGTAAAACAGATAGGCTATAAGAAGCAAGAGTTTACTTTGAATTCGGGATTTATCATTAAACTAGCGACCCTCCCCGACTTCGCACGGGTGCAATGTAGATACTAATGTGGGGCATATAAACCTTCCTCTTGAATCACTCTATCTATTGCTGAAAACTGCATTATAATCCGTTGCGTAGTTTAAAAGATCTAAGCGTACAGACAGCGGGAGTAACTTTGTATTATACTATCTAAAGATAAAACACATTCATTTATTCATTCATTACGGGAAGTCAGAAGCCCGGAAGTCTGCCGGTCTAACCTTAGGATATCGGCATTGCCTTGTAACTGGGTTGTGGCAGTCTGGTGGCAGTCGCTCCGTGACACACGTACGGCAGTGATAGCCTAGGGGTGTAACCGTCGGACTGCGAAGTCATAGGTCTCAATCTCGAGTTCGAATCCAAAGCACGCACCTCTGACTTTCGGATTCATGTGCGTATTGTATAATGTCAGTTGCTTAAAAACGGTGAAGGAAAACATCGTGAGGAAACCGACATGCCTGGAGAGATATTTTTCGACGGTATGTGAAGCCAAGTCAGAGCCCATGGGCGGCATAAACTCTGACAACAGGTTAGTCACTAACCACACGAAAAGAAGAAGTCGCTCCGTGTAAAATACTGTTATTCAGCCGTATCTAGTTAGACTGGAAGCTCACGACAGCAAAGTTGGGAAAAAGCTAGGCAGAACAACAGAACACATTCAAATAAAAAATGCCTAAAGGCTCATTTCCACGGTGCAAGTTTCTTGAAGCAAGTCTCATGCTATCTTTGTCTTTCTCTCCGACAAAAACAGAGATAGCATGAGACTTGCTTCAAGAAACTTGCACCGTGTAAATCAGCATTAAGCTTTCGTTATTTACATAACAGAATTCCTAACTAATGTAGTACCTAGTAAAGAGCTTTCAGGCTTCTGACTGCTTCTAGCAAAGGTTATAGAAATTCACAAGACAGCATAGTCGGTGTCCCATCGTAATTATTACACGCATACACATAACATCACGCCTGTATTTCCCGAAGGGTCATGCAGAGGTGTATAGTAACACTCTCATTTCGCAGTTATGTTTAAGTTCCATGTAATAGGAGGCGAGCCTATTGCCATCAACCAGGCACAAATCCAAACTCTGGGCTGCTACTGAGGAGTTCTACACGGAAAAACCCAATAACACTTTGCCTGACCTGGGGATCGAAACCAGGACCACACGATCAGCAGTCACGCTTGCCACCACTAAATCGACGACGCAGTTCGTGAGGATTGATGAGATTAATACCACGTCTCCTTTCCTTCTATGATCTGGGTACAGTTTTATACCAGTTAGGTAATCATAACTACGGCTTAGACCTATGTTTAATAGAGAAATGGGAACTTATTGTGGAGAACTTCCTTGTATACGCTGTTATAGTCTAATTGGATTTAATTCCATAGTGATTGAGGAATATTATGATGTTAACTAACGTGTTACCATGTTTTCTGGGTCAAGCAGTGATATCCTAGCGCTTGAATGGATGCCGTGCACGAGAGTCCGGGTTCTAACCCGGCCAGCACCTGTGACTTTTGAAATACATGTGTGGATCAGAATTTGATTTTCACTTGCATTAACTGTGAAAGAAAGTGTTGTGAGGAAATCGGCACACCTGAGAGGGCTCCAATAAGTTCTCGATGGTGTGTGTAGTTCGCCAACCCGCACTTAACCAGCGTGGTGGACTAAATCCTAAACCTTTCCCATTCTGATAAGAGGCCCGTGCTCAGTAGTACGACGGTAATAGATTAATTATGTATGTATGTTTGTTGTCTGCCTCGTTGGTCTAGTGGTGGTAAGCGCGACTGCTGACCGTGAGGTCCTGGGTTGGATCCCCAGGTCTAACAAACTGATATTAGGTTTTTCCGTGTGAAATTTGAATTTGTGCGCGGTTGATGACAATAGGCTCACCCATGAGACTTTAACTTAACGGCGAAATTAGGGTGTTACTATACACCTCAGCCCAACCCTTCGGAGAATACAGGCGTGATGTTATATTATGTTTGTTGTTTCAACCTAAGAAAAGACTCCCACTTTTCTCAGCTGTCAAAATGTAAATATCATCTAAATTTCATGTGATACAATACTTAAGAGTAATTTCTAAAGTCAGAGCTATTTGTTAAGAGCATAGGAACTTCTTGATGAGCGCCGAATCATTAGTAGATACGGATAATTCCAATACGGGTTTATAAGGAATGTCTTAATTAACCAACTACGCTCGCTTTGATGTCTGCTACGTCCCGTACCGTTGCATCCACAAAGTCAAAGAGACAAACATCTAAATACTAAATACACCGTATTTGTACACTGATGACCGTATGTTAGGGTTAGCTGGGAGCCATCAAAGCGCGATGTTTGAGCTCACGAGTCTGACTTTGCAGAATAAACCAAAGGATCTGTGTATTTCTAGTCTAATGTTCAATAATATAAATAATATTTCGTAATTACATACAAATAATATTAGGCTTTATATTATTTAACTAGCTGTGTCCTCACGGCTCCGCCCGTAGCCTATGTTACTCAGTGAGCTTTCTAACGGCAAAATAATTTTTGAAATCGGTCCAGTAGTTTTTAAGTTTATTCGTTACATACAAAAATATAAATCTTTCCTCTTTATAATATTAGTATAGATATAGATAAGAAACGCTGGTAGATGACGTCCTAGAAGGACATACATCGATGTTATTGGTGATGTTCTTCACAAAGTACAGGTGCGTAGTACTCTCAACTGGCAAGCGTGTATGACAAGATGTATGAATGTGGATGAAGCGAAAGGGGTATGTAAGGGTCGTAGCAAGTGGCGTTCTATAGTTTCTGCCTACCTCCATGGGGCAAAGGCGTTAGTTTATGTATGTATATATGTATGTACATACAAAAAAAAACTTAATAGTTATCAGAATCACTTGCGATAACGGTGAAGAAAAATATTGATGCGGATTCTATTGTGCACAAACTAAATTTTATTTAGGCTATTGCCATCTTTTTCACTCTGATAAAATAAGAAAGAGACGGACGTAAATAAGAGCTGTAAAATTTTGTTGAACTAAAGTTTCCATACAAATTTAGACGACATGTCTGAACGTGTCGATTATAACACGGTGAAGTTCAAGGCATAAACTAGTTTGACATCTCTAACTTAGTTCTTATCTATCACCGTCCTTTTTTCCCGCTGTCTGTTAGCAAAAGATAGCAATTCTAGTTTAGTTTGTGAACAAAAGCCACGCACAATCGTGAGGAAACCTGCACATCTGAGAGGGATTCAAAAAGTTCTCGATGGTGTGTGTAGCCCGCCAACCCGCACCAGACCAGCGTCGTGGACAAAGGCCTAAACCAGAACACAGAACTACTAATACCCATGAAAATTAATGCTTAGTCGAAAATATAGCACCATTGCAAAATAATCCTTAAACTACCAATCTTTAAGTCCATATTTAAAAACTAAACTCTAACAGATTGTAGCATCAGAACTTCACGCTCTGCTTACGTCATTTTGGTCAAAAGGCGTGAACGATGGGTTCTGTACAGTCGTAGTGTCAACACGCGATAAACACTGTTCATAAGTGTACATAAGTATAGCGGGTAGCGAGTACAATCGCGCGCGACGGTAAGACGGCCGACCGCAGCGGGCAGGCTTTGTGCGCGCTCGTGGCGAAATTACGCCGAGAGTACTATGTTGAGTGGAGCGGGAGATGAAGATATTAGTAAAAAACCTTAAGCACTTTGTTGGAACTAAACTTAAGGCCAAATTAACTAATAAAATTAGTGACAAATCGCAACCAAACCTCAATCGAAAGAAACATTTTCGTATATAAAATCTAGAATTGGTGCTTGGTCTAAGGGTTTTTTCAATTTGGACTACAGGTTATAGCGCAGCAATCAGCCGTACTGTAAAACCAAAAGGATCATTGTACAATACTACTAAATAGACATCATGGAAGATCCATTTATTATCAAGTGACTGAAGCTACATCTTCTATGACTGACAATGTCATGTTGTAAAATATATGCATGTCATGGTGCATATTGTATAATTATCACTTGCTTAAAAACGGTGAAGGAAAACATCGTGAGGAAACCGGCAAGCCTGAGAGATATTTCTCGACGACATGTGAAGCCAAGTCAGAGGCCCATGGGTGGCATAAACTCTGACACCAGGTTAGTCACTAACCACACGAAAAGAAGATGTTGCAAAATTCCGGTAGATCTGTGGGACACATTGGAACGACAGCAATCGCCCAATTAAGATTAGAAACTCGCCATATCCAATCTTGGCCGTGGTTATAAGCACTTGTCTAATTTCTTTGAGTAAAAAGGCAACGATCCAGGAAAAAGGTAAATAAAAAATGGTTGAAGATAAAAATCAAACCCGCTCCTCTATGGTCAGCGTGTCCCGACCCTGGCGGGGTTGCGAGCGGGCGTCAGGTGCCCGTATTTTGGTCGGTCGGCTCCGACTAGCTGTCGCCGGCTCCGTTTATGTAACACATACACTTATATACATATACATACCATATACACCTATACATGTATACATATACGCATGTATAGAACGGTTTCCACTTCACAAACCGTTGGCTTTAACCAGGTGTCGTAAAACACGCGAGATATTGATGTGTGAAACGTAAAAATTTTGAGTTTTTGGCAAGCACAATGTTTTTGAAACGCGATGCAGAGGAATTAGATTTAAAATTTTAAGTTGTCTTTGCGGTCCCTGCCTAAAGGCGCGAATCCATTAGGCAAGTCTTGCATGCAAGTATGACGTCACATTTGCGTACAACTTGCTTGCACTGGAAACATGTTTTCGAGAGTGTGCAAATTGCATGCAGGTTTTACTTGCATACAAGTGGAGATGTTCAACAATTGAGTAGGGCATCATGGGTGGAAGACGTGCTGCTGTGATCGGTGCTGGTTTTTTTTCTTGCCCCCACCTAACAGCCATTATGTTTCGATAATTTGTACAGCGAGAGACAACATGAGCGTACACGTCACTCGTACGCAATTCGAAACGTGCAAATAACGCGTGCGCGTTCATTTTGCACGTCACTTGAATAAAAAAATGTACAAGTTCAAACTACCTTGTATGCAGCTACATCTACTAGCTTGTATGCAGGTTTGTTCAAGTTGTATGCAATCTGCAACTTGCATACAAGTAACTTGCCTAATGGAATCGCGCCTTAAGACCACTTGTATTTAGAACTATGCGATATTTTATCAAACCACAAAGGAATTTTTCATAATTACTGCGGTCATGAAAGCCTGCGATCAAACTAATTATCACTTGAAAAATGGCAGAAAACATGCAATAATGTATTTAAACCTAAGAAAGTCAATTGTATGCAAAAGGGAACACCATTTACCTTGTACTTAAAAAATCATATGATTTAATTCGAAAATCATCATTCAAGATTTGAATCTTCTTTCTTAAACATAGCATAAACATAACATCACGCCTTGTATTCCCCGAAGGGTTATGCAGAGGTGTTTGTAACACCCTCGTTTCACCAGTTATGTTTAAGTCCCATGTAATAACGGGCGAACCTATTGCCATTAACCGGGCACAAATCCAGACTCCGGGCTGCTACTGAGAAATTCCTAATACAAAAACCCAATAACACTTTGCCTACCTGGGGATCGAACCTGGGACCCTATGCTCAGCAGTCACGTTTGCGACCACTAGACCTTCTTTCTTCAGCCTGATCATAACCATAATATCTTCTCGCGGTCACGCCATTTGAATGGTCCTTCGAAACTATAACCTCAATAGTAGCAATGGTATAGATTGAAGATAGTTAGACACAGTAGTCGTATGGTCTATACGTCAGTACATAGGTAAGTCTTATTACGCTGAGGTCTATTTCGCCGCAGTCTCAAGGCGAGAGCTCGCGTGACGACGCAGCTAAAATACCGCCTAGCTTGCGCGCCTGACACACTGGCGACGTGTTTGGCTAACAGATCCTTGTTACTTATAGACAGCGCTGCCAATCGCAGGGAAAATCCCCGATTTGCGGGGAATAGGATTAAGGGGAGAACGCGGGGAATGACAGAAATCGGGGAATTTCGGGGAATTGAGACCAATTTCAATTTTTTGGTTTTGTGTTTGTAAATGCACCCAAGATACAAGAGAAATCGAAAGAGTGAGGGGAACACAAAAAAAGGTCGTCCAACTATCGGGAATGAATCAAAAAGAAGCGGGGAGTTTCGGGGAATTGACAACACTGACGCGGGGAATCGAGACATTTTTATTGGCAGCACTGCTTATAGATTAGTGGGGAGAATTATAGAATGGTGTTCAGTTACTTGGTATACTGACAGTCAACATGACACAGTATATTCGTGTAATGTTGATTACTTAACTGTAGCAAGCTTGTCTAAGTATGAGTAGACCGGCAACACAACTCATTCTCATATAGAAACCAGTCCTAACTCGTATCTCCCACGTATATCCGTATACAGGGTTTCAACGAAATCATATAAATCCTTCAAACCTCGTGATGTACTGCTAGCATAGATTAACCCTGCAAGGGATACTTTTGGGTTCATTAAAACAATTCAAAAAATAAACATGTGTTCTTAACGTGAGGCATTTTAGCGCCCCGAGTTAAATGACCGCGCGGCGAGCGATAGCCGCGTAATTCTCTTGGGACGCTAGAATGCCTCATGCTCGAGAGTTGAAGGAATTATATGATTTCGTTTACACCCTGTATGTTAAAGGAGTTTTTGCGATTCCGGAGCCACAGTTCACTTCTCTTTTTGTCTCTGTTCTGTCTAGCTTTTTCCCAAGTATGTTGGGGTCAGCTTCCAGTCTAACCAGATGCGGCTGAATACCAGTATTTTACACGGAGCGACTGCCATCAGACCTCCGCAACCCAATTACTGGGTAATGCCGATATTCGACTTTCGGGCTTCTAACTTCCCGTAACGACTGTCATAGTCATATGATACCCAGGACCGACAGTTTAACGTGCTCTCCGAGGCACGGAGGGGTCTCGATGTATAACGAAACAGTCTCTTTTTATTTCTAACGTGATTAATTTCTGCTATTTTCAGAGAACACTTTGCGTCTTCCGAATTTTCAGTGTCCACTTCTTCTTTTCGTGTGGTTAGTTACTAACCTGGTGTCAGGGTTTATGCCACCCTTGGGCCTCTGACTTGGCTTCACATGCCGTCGAGAAATATCTCTCAGGCATGCCGGTTTCCTTACTATGTTTTCCTTCACCGTTTTTAGGCAAGTGATAATTATTCAATACGTACATGAATCCGAAAATTCAGAGGTGCGTGCCTTGTTTTCGAACTCGAGACCTATGACTTGGCAGTCCGACAGTCACACCACTAGGCTATTACTACTATATTCGGTTTCCACAATAATCCAGCATTCACTATAACTACATATCAAACTTACTGGTTCAAATTATCGGTATATACAACATACACGCGCTTGAATCCTATTAAGCGGACCCACAAACAAATACATTCACAATAGTTAATATAACTTAGTTACACAAACTTTCACGCAGTATGTATCCCACGTAACCTACGGGCGCTGCTGGGTACGACGCGAACCCGCGACTCAGCTCATTTTCTGAGTGGCCGGCCGACGGAGAATTATACCCGGCGACTCGCAACACGCCCAGCAGGGAAATTAGATCGTTATATTTTCAGGATTATCGCTCGGAAGATCCTAACTCACGTTAATAGGACTTGGGCGACCGTTTGGGATAACCCTAGTTTTGAAGTTAAATAACCTAGTTAGTGGACGGTGGTTCCGGATCCGGATAGATGTGACGTATTGTTAGTGAGTTAGTTCGTGTCGTCTACGAAGCTTAACGTACTTTGGAAATAACAAGGTGCTATATGTATACCTACAACCAAAGATAACTGTTGTGCTTGTAATTTAAAAGGCGATTACGAACTAATATCTTATTGAAACTATTTTTCTTAAAGTATGCAAGGTTAGTCGGAAAGGCGGTACTAAACCGCGGGCCACTTAATGTATCATTTGTAATTTCCAAATTCGATAAAAAAAAAACAATACAACAAAAATTCTATATTCCTGCTTTAGTTACGAATTCAGAAAATGAAGCTTCTAATCCGTGACCCCAAATATGACCTAAAATGTAAACACAGCTGATCATAGCTGAGGATAGATAGAATTTAGAATATTTTTTATAAAATCTTTGAACAACTATTTCTCTTAAACTAATGACTTTTGGTGAAAGTTGTTGAACAAAATTTATCCATTATTGTGGATACTTTAACACCGCTTCGGCTTAGTAGCCCCTTTCCGTCTAACCTTGTATAACGGCGAAATGAGGTTTATTTATTTATTTATCTTCTTACATCTACCATTACAGGATATAACCCAATGCTGTAAATGCGCTTATCCTAACTTAAATTATACTGCAATCTATAACTCATTATAAATAATGCATTCCTTGTGAATTCACTCAGAGAACAACAGAATAAGTCTGTCCCACTCGCTACGAGGTTGAGGTTGTTACTATACAACTCTGCCCAACCCTTCGGGGAATACAGGCGTGATGTTATGTTATGTTTTCTTAAAGTATTTGTTAAGACTCATTTCAGCTTTGTATTAACCTTCGTAAGTCATAAGTGTAACAATATTCATTGCACACACAACAATTTTAAGGAAAAATGCCTTTAGTGCTGATTTTTCTGACAACTTTTATTCCTAGGTTTTCGTCGTAAATTCTTTAAGCACCGATAAATGCGAACCGACCAACGTTACCTTTTAAAAACTATATTTAAGGTACGTACAAAATGTTCATCGACATCTCAAGCTGAAACTGAAACACATAACGGGTATATATGTTCGTATGATGGCTACGTGCGCTGTACATAAGGATTTATATACGTTGGTACGTACATAGGTTATACGCGAACGGCTTGTGCATGGGCGAGCTTAGAATACGACCTCCTCTGATGACGATATGAGGTAGCTACCTTAGTGCGCTGCTTGGGTGGGAGACGCTGAATATTTTGGTGGTGGCGGAAGATTAAACGATGGTTGGATTTTCTTCCTTATTGAATAGAAGTGAGAGAGAAATATGAGCTAGAATCACGGAATACAGACCTCTTTGTAATATTCTGTGGGCAGAATAAGTATGTCTTTTAAACTCGGACAAAACGACAAAATAACATCACATCACGCCTGTATTCTCCAAAGGTTTGGGCAGAGGTGTATAGTAATACTCGCATTTCGTATTTGCCATCAACCAGGCACAAATGCAAACTCCGGGCTGCTACTGACAAATTCCACTTGAAAAAACCCAATAACTCTTTGCCTGACCTGGGGATCGAACCCAGGACCTCCCGATGAGCAGTCGTGCTTGCCACCACTAGACCAACGAAGCAGTTCGACAAAATAAAGTAAAAATATCTTTCACGAATGGTCAAGAGGTAAAGATTGCTCCTGATTCATATTGTCATGTCAGCTGTGACCAAACAAGATATGCAATGGATATTCTTGTCACAACAAACCCGTACTTATTATAACCGAATACTTGGCATAAATTATCATCAGGAATGTTGAAATATAAACTGACTTGAAATATTTGACTGTCTTGTTGGTCTAGTGGTCGCAAGCGCGACTGCTGAGCATGGGGTCCCGGGTTCGATCCCCAGGTCGGGTAAAGTGTTATTGGGTTTTTCCGTGTGGAATCCCTCAGTAGCAGCCTGGAGTCTGGATTTGTGCCCGGTTAATGGCAATAGGCTGGCCCCCTATTACATGGGACTTAAACATAACTGGCGAAACGAGGGTGTACTAAAACACCTCTGCTGAACCCTTCGGGAAATGTAAGGCGTGATGTTATGTTATATTGAAATATGAAGAAAAAAATATGTTACATTGCTAATTTAGCATGTACTACACATTATTCAAATGGCCGCCCACTATAGCCAGTCCTGTGGGGCAGGTGCGATGGTGTGGAAGTGGATAGTCACGGCTGGTGAACAAAAAAGTGATTTCCTGCGCATGCTCGCACTTCACACAGTAGGTACCTACTGTCCTACCCTCACCCTTGCGGTTAATGGTTATATTGTAATGCGTTAATGATTTTTTCTACCACTGACCGTTCGGTTTCGGCTCTGCTTCGCTCAATAATTTCCTTCGTAAACCCTCCCGAATTTCTTTTCAGTACTCTGAGATTTGAGAGCACGATATTTAGCTACAATAATAAAATAAAATAAATCTATATAAATAAAAATGAATCGCCAAATATGTTGCTAAGCGCAAAACTTGAGAACGGCTCGACCAATTCGGCTACTATTTTTTTATATATTCCTTAAGGCACAAGGAAGGTTCTTATGGAGAGAAAAAACAAAAATTGCGTGGAAAATAGTAAAAACAACACTTTTCTTTTCCCATTCAGACCATTCAGACTTTTGACAGAACGAAGTCTGTCCGCGCAGATAGTAAATAATAAAAAAGCCTTTATTAAATAAATCCTTAATTTCTAGTAGCATGTGAGTACGACTAAGTACTTAAAGAAAGAAAGAAAGAAAGAAAATTATTTATTTTGGACTCACACAGGCAGTTACAGAAACAAAAACAATATTTACAAAAAAAATAAAGGATAAGAATTTATACTACCTGCACGAGGCCAAAAGGGAAAGAAATTAAACAAAAAAAATCAACAAAAAAATCTAAAGAAAAACAAAACTAAACTTAAAGAAACTAAATAACTGGATGGAGGCGACACAAGAGCGCGATCATTGGAAAGGTTTGGAGGAGGCCTATACCCTGCAAAAGGATCCTTTTAGCTACAATACTTCTTATTAATTGTAAATTCTTACTAGGATTACCTCAAATTCTCTAATTTCTGAAATTGCGTGTTTCTAACTGTATGCGTAACGATAGCGGGTCACAGAGTCGCAGCACATCGACTTGACAAGAATACGACCAAAATATTCCCGTCACAAACGTTCCGGCCACCTCACCCGCTTCGCTCATCAACAAAACCTTCCCCTAATCCTGCGGCTGGCAGCTGCAACGTCATGGAAATGGACGGAGGCGCACCGTGAGACATAAAGGACTTACATAACGTTAACTATATCATGTCCCGATAGGTACCACGTATCGTCTCGGGTATTAAGGTGATATGCTCTCCTGGAAACATTACTACCTCTACCTACCTACGTGGGTACATAGTATTAGGTCCCCACCTATGAAATCAGCGTTTTGTATGGAGAATTTTAAAGGATTTGCAATTTTCATACTAACATTTTCTTAATTTATTTAACAACTATGAACATTAATGTTTTAAAACTTTTATGCACTAATGTTTAAAAACTAAGATAACGTATACCACTTAGGTTATGCGACAAAAATAAGTTTTGGCTATGTTAAAACAAAAATAGTGGTCATTTCTGCTAACAAAAAGAGGAGTCATTTTGAAGGTATTTTTTATGTTTAGAAAACTATAAGTAATAAGGTTTTTTTACTATTGGTAGTTGTCTATGATGGTCATTATTCGATATAATATCAAGCAATTGATGAATATTTTAAATCATAGAAGTGACGAGGTTCTCTATTTGTGAGAAAAAAACGCCAATTTCATAGGTGGGAACCTAATATATGCGAACGAGAAGAGCTTGCCTTTTTTCTAGTACAGAAAAAGGTTGAGCAAAACTTGGTCCTTGAATTTGGAATTTTTTTGCCTGTTTTGAAAAGAATTTCGATAAGTTCTGTCTGTCTCTGTCCGCTTTATTTTACACTAGCGGCCCATCCCGGCTTCACACGGGTGGACATTTTTCCCGTTTTTGCAATATTTTTCATTTATGCTCCGCTCCTATTGGTCGTAGCGTAATGTTATATAGCCTATAACCTTCCTCGATAAATGGACTATCCAACACAAGAATATTTTTTCAATTCCAACCAGTAATTCCTGAGATTAGCGCGTTCAAACAAACAAACTCTTCAGCTTTATAATATTATAGTATAGAAGTATAGATTTCCTGACTTACTTGTTGGTTGGGTTGTTAATTAGAAAATATTTTTGCGAAAAATCTACGTACCTATCACATCCTTCATGCTACAAAGCCGCGTACTAAAGCTAAAAAAAACTAATGAGCGTGAACTTAAATTGATTTTAATTCTCATATCCATTGCGTATAGTAGAGAGTGCACGATAACTAACACAAAGTACAATACTGATAAAATGAACCATATTTCTTTACAAACAAACCTCTCTTAAATCATTGTGTAGTAAGTGATCCTTCGGAGACGTGCGCACCGCGATTTGCGGTGTCAGTTAAATCGCAAACCGTGCACGTTAGTTCGCAAATCGACGGGTTACATAAGGATAGTCGCATATGAAATATTGTATTATATTATATTGTAATATTGTATTATATTATATTATATTATATATTATACATTTTCATCGTCAGCTTCGTTTGAAGAGCTATTTAATTTAATTTTAGAAAATTTCCAATATCTTAGCCACTGCTGGACAGACCTTTTCATATAAGGTTATGAATTATCAATTTATCTTTACATAGTACCAACAAAGTCGCTCCCGCTGTCTGTCTGTCCCTATGTATGATAGATCTTTAAAACTACGCAACGGATTTTGATGCAGTTTTTTTTAAATAGATAGAGTGATTCAAGAGGAAGGTTTATATGCCCCACATTAGTCTATCATGCACCCATGCGAAGCCGGGGCGGGTCGCTAGTCTTAGAATAAAACTCAATTTTGCATTTAATTTCGACTTAAAAGAAAGAGTTAATATAACTCCTTATTTAATAAATTAATTAATTCATAGACACCGTGATTTGAATCTATACTAATATTATAAAGAGGAAAGATTAGTATTTTTGGATTTTTGTATGTAACGAATAAACTTAGAAACTACTGGACCGATTTCAAAAATTCTTTTGCCGTTAGAAAGCTACATTATCACTGAGTAACATATGCTACTGGCGGAGCCGTGAGGACACAGCTAGTGTTATATAATATCAGTCAAACTAATAATAATATAACTGCCTCGTCTAGAAGTGGCAAGCGCGACTGCTGATCGTGAGGTACGTACTCACCTCTTGAACTATTGCGATAACCCCACTCCGCTGTCAAGCGTTAACTTAGCCGAAAATTTCAAAAAACGTGTACACATTTCCAATACCTTTGGCGAAAAAATTGTCAACGTCATACAAGCTCAAACAGGGCTTCTTGTGTTGTCTGTGCTATGTTCCCTGTGGGCTTAGGACAGTCGTCAACCCGTTGGCTTAGCGTTGGAACACGTCCAGTCTTCAAACCGAACACAAAGCAAACTGCACGACACACACCTGTGTATACATGTGTATGTCCTTGTAGTACTTCTTCTTTGTCCTACCATTTGCATGACGTATCGCGTATTCACCAACGGTTCTGCAGAGGTGTAGGTAGGTACCTGTTGGACACTCAAATTTCGTCGATGTTCGGTATTGTAACAAGCTGCAAGCTTGTCCCCAAGCTTAGTATATGTCATGTACCGGGAATCAATCCATACTCCGATTATGATTTTACACGGAAAATTTCTGCATCTTTATTCCTTACTAGCTGTGTCCTCACGGTTCCACCCGTAGCCTGTTACTTAGTGATAAAGTAGCTTTCTAACGACAAAAGAATTTTTGAAATCGGTCCAGTAGTTTTTAAGTTTATTCGTTACATACAAAAATCCAAAAATACAAATCTTTCCTCTTTATAATATTAGTAAGTATAGATAGAGAGTACAGACTAGAGCAGGGGTGGCCAACTTGATTTGACCGAAAATCTACTGTTTACTGAGTAGACTCTGTACGATCTACCAATTACATAATCAGTACCTCTTCATTCAACTTATATTAAACTTATATTTTTCTTTGCCTTGCCATGATCGACTGGATTAAGAGCCGTGATTGACCGGTCGATCGCAATCGACTGGTTGGCCACCCCTGGGCTAGAGCATTTACTTGTAACTAATATCGAGCTGCTATATTGGGTCACCCTTTAACAAACCGAAAAACGAGCACGACGCTCGACGCTTTATTACAAGTTGCTCTAGTCTATACTCGCCTTTAAGAATCGACGCAAATCGTCGCTTAAGTTCTAACACCGCATAACTCGAAAAATAGTAGTTTTGAGTTATGCACGTCATTCGATAGGGAATCGAAAAACGCATCGTTTGACCAATCATAATTAATGGTTAGATCCAATAGCAACGCGTTATTTCAAAAACAAAATCCACCGCGTATGTAATATTTTTTCCATCAAGCTATGTAAATAGCTAAAACAGCGTGCAAGTCGGATGCGTTGCATACTGGTACGTGTCGCGAAAGTGCTCCGTCTAAAAGACCAAAATAAAATAGAATATTGTACGAGTATATTAAAAACAATTATATGATAAGTAGAAAAAAATAAATTTTTTGCTGTCCTGAAAAGTTAACTATTTTGAGATACACGGTGTTAGAACTTAAGCGACGAAATGCAACTAGACTACCTACTAGAAGACGTTCCACAAATGCCTGTAAATGATCTATGAAAAAAAAAGAGCTGATATTGTCCGTATTGGCTATGGCAGAAAATTATCTCCTGTCTAGCCTTTCACGACTATGGTGGAGTCGGATTCCAGTCTAACCAGGATTGAAAATCTGTATTTTACACAGAGCTAGCCTGGCTGAAAATAGTGACTAAATGTTAACTATTGACTATTCCACACACAGACGTAACATATAAGTTTATAATAAACTATTTATTGTTTTTATTCAGTAGTATTCAAATTTAATATTGTACGTAACATTTTTATTAATTTATTTGTGTCGTTATTGCCCGTGGCATCACTATGGTCCTATCTGAAAACCAGCGTTGCGACATTTTGTTTTTTTTTAAATGTCGCAGCATTATGCTGAGATAGGAGCCCTTTTTGGCCTCGTGCAGGTAGTATAAATTCTTATCCTTTCTTTTTTTGTAAATATTGTTTTTGATTCTGTAACCGCCTGTGTGACTCCAAAATAAATAATTTTCTTTTAACAAGACTTGTGTATATATACTACTCGTAGTTGTAACGTTACTAACATCTAGTCGTAAGCACATAGAGAGTGGGCTTAGTTGCACAGCGCTGGCCTTCTTGCCGGCTCCTCAGACAAACGCTAATCCAAGTGTGTAGCAGCTTATATACCTATGAGTACGTTAACAGTCTTGTCTAATATTCAAAGTATAGTTATGTATAGGTAGTTTATAATGTAAAACCGTAATCCTTTTTTCGCTCTTATTTATCGAAGTTTCTACCACCTTGTCTATCTATTAAGTCACTATTTGTGAAACACCCACATAATTTTACTGTTCGATAAAAAAAGACAATACCAATATTATAATACATTTTTTAGATTTTGTATGAAACAATGTTAATTACGCGAATTAAGAACTCGAATGTCGTTTTCTGTTATAAATACACAAAGTACTGAAAGCTGTCAAAAAAAAACTTTTTTGTCACTAAAACTACATTACAAGACATCAAACAATGTGAACTAAACGCAGAACGTCATTACAGTTAAAACAAAACGTTGCAGAATAACTCAACCAATTTCTCAGCCGACACTCCATTACACGATAGTACAAAATAAGTCAAAACAAAATAAAACAAAATGCGTAAAACAAATCGGCGCGCGGGAGGACGCGGGGTGGCAGGGTGCTGCGGGGAGGCGCACGGGGCCCGGGGTACGGGAGGGGAGACTCTACAACTCTACTACGGGCACTCTCGGTTTCATTCATAACTTTTTACAAGTTTATCTGCGGCGATACCTCCTACATATTTATGTGTTTGCGACTGTGACGCGACAAAGAATAAGTTTTTTCAAGATTTTCACCGATGTGACATCACTTTGCTGTGGTATTGTGGTACAATCGTTTTTAGCAATTGTTGTTGGCGATGTCAACATCAACCCAACAAACAATAAAACAACTTTAATAAACTAATGGCCAATTACTCAAACGCTACTGAATTATAAGTTGCCGTTAAATCTCGTGCTTTCACTGTCACTCTAAGGCGAAGTGACAGTGACAGCACTAAATTAACGGCAACTTCAAATTGAGTAGCTTTTGAGTATTTGGTCATTAGTGTTTTAACTTCATGAAAATGACATCATCAAATAGAGACAAAAGTAAGGAGAAGTGAGACAAAACACAAAGGAGAGACTGTTAGATGGCCTACATCCATCAGTGTATGACTACAGGGTAAAGAAGAACAATATTCCTTTTATTCTGCATACAATCTCCAAAGTGAAGAGATCCCTTAAATTATTATTAGAATTTCCAAACGTCGACGAGCAACTGTTTTATAAAGGGACTATTATCATAAAAGTTTGGGACTTCTCAGTAAATCTATCCTTGTAAAGATAAATGTCCTGACTGACTAACGGATAGACTGAATGATCAACGCAGAGCCTAAACCACTGAATATGGAAACTATAAATTTAGACAGTAAATTAATAATAATAAATAAATAATAATAAATTTATTTTTCAGAAAAGTTGAACAAACGATCGATGAACTCTGGTTCCCAATGTAAGATTTAACTTGCGTTATGGGTACCAGGGTTCTCGCATTCATTGTTACAGTTAATGAGACTAAAGTTAAAGAATAAAATTAAATAAAGTTCCTTTTGTAACGAGAGCATAAGAAAGGAATTTTTTAAATTTATTACAGAAAATCTGTCAAAACGTCAAAAATATTCATCCGATAACATCACGCCTATATTCCCCGAAGGGTTGAGGAGGGGTGTATAGTAACACCCTCATTTCGCCGTTATGTTTAAGTCTCATGTAATAGGGGGCGAGCCTATTGCCATCACCCGGGCACAAATCCAAACTTCAGGCTGCTACTGAGAAATTCCACACGGAAAAACCCAATAATACTTTGCCCGACCCAGGGATCGAACCCGAGACCTCACGATCAGCAGTCACACTTGCCACCGCTAGACCAACGAGGCAGTTATGAGGTATAAATTCATCTGATAAGAGCAAGAAAAAAGAAAAATCCGGTCCTTAGGTAACTAAATACAATTATGTTATTCTTAATTCGAATTCAACAAATCTATTTTCCAACAGTTTTTGAAAAGCTTTCTCCTCAAATACTTACTTCTAAAAAGTCACTGAAGATAGGCACAAAACCAATACCCTTCCCCCATAATCTTTGCCCTCCAACGCACACATGCGCACCTCTCACAGGCGTCGTAAGACACACATTTATAAATTGAAATAAAGTTTGTTTTAGTTGGGCATCGAGCATGAATGAAAACGAAAGGGCGGGCGATTGTTATCAAAACAAGCGCGTTTCGTTCCAACGCTACGAAATTATTCCTATCATGTTATTTAATCGCGTTGTACTATCGTTTAATTGTTTATATTATGAGGTTGTTTATTTTTTTGTGTTGATGTTGTAAATTGGCTTAAGAAAGATGTTGAGTTGGGCTATTAAAGGCTGTATAGGGTATTAAATGTTGTCGTTTTTTTACTGTTTAAAGATTTATTTGGGAGCACTGCTTTTGTATAGTTATTTGTTGCGGACTTTGATAATTTTAATGCGTTTCTTCCTTTGTGCTGTAAATATGATTAGAATTATACAATTTTCTTTTATTTACTTACGGATTAGCACTGAAATCAGCAGTAAGTTTTTCACCGTTTACAGGCTATCCCGTTTCTTTTCTTTTTTTCTTATCGTGGGAAAATCCTCATGGATGTCCCTCGTCCGGGATAGGCGAGGGAGTCTGCCGGACTCGTACCGGCTAAAAGCCCACGGTGTTCCTCCTTGTGACCGTCGGCGGGGTCGCGGGATTCGCCTAAGCATGCACCGCAACCCCGGCAGTCCTACCCATACTTCACACCATTCGAATACCATGTCCAATCTCCATTAATAAGTAATTAATTAACGGACGATCATAATGTACAAGAATAGAAAATATATTTTATATAAAAAAAAAACTATTTTTCAAAACAATTAGAGCAGTACCTATTACTTCTCGAACAATAAACAAAAGCACCAAAACAACAAAATAAGGCAGTTAAGAAAAAAATATAATACAGAAAACTGAAAGAAAAATTAAAATCTTTCAAGAATTTTCCGCGAAAGTTTTCAGCTAATAAATCATCCAACTATAAATTTAGTTCGCCTGAGCGCCGACAGATGGCGGCAGATGTAGCTTCAGTTCAGACAAATTAAAACTATTTGTCGTATTTCATGAGTTATTGTTTACTGTAAGTGACCCAGTTCTTAGCAGACTGTTTTGACTGGTCGCTTTGTGAAATTAGTCTAGGCTATAGCCTAGTTTTGGCTGATTTATCTAGAAAATTGTTGTTTTCGAAATGAGAAGCCAGAGTAATAGGATTTGGAAAATTAAAGGTGAGGAATAACATCGACAGCGTGTCACAAGTAAAAAGTTTTTTCAAAAATGATGTATTGCTATTAGACATGTTGACTAAGCCCGGTTCCGATTACAAAAACGAATCGTTTTGCTTACCAATGGTAGCATTTTTTATTGTCAAGCTGGGCATTTAAATTGACTCGTAGGTGTCATAATTTTACTTGTGGTAGATACTAACGTATGGGAGGGTCTACTATGCAAAGCTATGAGGTCTTTGCTTCATTATTGGTAAAGATACTATAGTCTTAATTTTAACCAATAACGCTTAGAAAATCTTAGGAATTGAAGTTAAGTGGGTACTTATTTCGTCATCTATACAAAATCAATTGCCGTTAGTGTCGCAAAAACTCTAAAATGGCTCGAACGATTTGAATATTATTTTTTTGTTTTGTTCGTCTCAATACTGGGGTGGTTTAGGAAGAAAAGAAAATTAGGAAAAATTTAAAAAAAAATTTAGGCTGTACGAAGTTCACTGGGTCATCTAGTTTAAAATAAAAACAATTGTTAGACAACTATACTAGAGGAAGAAAAGGAATTAAACAAACATGTTATTGCGTATCTAAACAAACCTATTCACCAAACCAGGATTGGCACAAGGACCAAGAATTTATATGACCACCAAACTAAACTTCCAAAATCTTAATGCAATTATGCAAGCCAACCTCACTTAACTAACAAAATAACTTACACAACTTACCTATTTAACTACTTAACATAACTGCACACGAGTTTAAAACCTGCGATATATCTGAAGATTTACAACCTTTTGTTACACGTTGGAACACAATCAGCCCTATCTGCCACCATAATCGTTCCGGGACGTCATTCCTAGATAACAAAAGACTGTCGCCATGTGACGTTCCGGGACGGGGACCGTTCGATTTATCGTTGGATAATTGACCCCTCTGCACCGGTGCCTTAGAGTATAGAGGTGAAGTAGGGTGATATGAAGTTGTTTTAGTAAAGTCCGCGTCAGAAACAGATGAGTTTTAGTAAAGAGGAAATTCATGGTTAAAATTAAAATATTATAACCGAGTACTCGACCACAATAAACTAGTGCTTTTTTTCTCAAATTTACCTCGTTGGTCTAATGGTGGCAAGCGCGACTGCTGATCTTAAGGTCCTGGGTTCGATCCCCAGGTCGGGCAATGTGTTATTGGGTTTTTCCATGTGGAATTCCTCAGGAATTCCCAGAGTTTGGATTTGTGCCCGATTGATGGCAATAGGCTCGCCTCCTGTTACATGGGACTTAAACATAACGGCGAAATGAGGGTGTTACTATACACCTCTGCCCAATTCTTCGGGGAATACAGGCGTGATTTTATGTTATCTTTTTCTCAAATTAGGTTTATGAGTGAAAACATTAAAACTATCTGAGGTACTAATAATGTCACATGTGGTGAATCATACTTCGAGCAGTGATAGCCTAGTGTGACCGTCGGACTGCCAAGTCATAGGTCTCGAGTTCGAACCCAAGGCACGCAACTCTGACTTTTCGGATTCATGTGCGTATTGTATAATTATCACTTGCTTAAAAACGGTGAAGGAAAACGTCGTATGGAAACCGGCATGCCTAAGAGATATTTCTCGACGGCATTTGAAGCCAAGTCAGAGGCTCATGGACGGCATAAACTCTGACACCAGGTTAGTCACTAACCACACGAAAATAAGAAGGTACTTCGTTACATCAGAAATGGATTTGTAAAGGCCTAGACAGACGGACTGCATCCCGACAGCAACTGCAACTTACAAATGCAATTTGAAGGCAGTTAAGATGCACTCAATGCAACTGCGCAACAACTGCCGACTGGACGTGCAGAGCAATTGCAGTTACGATGCGGTATCATAACATAACATCACGCATTGTATTCCCCGAAGGGTTGGGCACAGGTGTTTTTTACGCCAGTTATGTTTAAAGTCCCATGTAATAGGGGGCGAGCCTATTACCATTTACCGAACACAAACCCAGACTCCGGGCTGCTACTGAGAAATTCCTAATGGAAAACCCAATAACATTTTGTCCGACCTGGGGATCGAACCCAGGACCCCATGCTCAGCAGTCGCGCTTGCGACCACTAGACCAACGAGGCAGTCAATGAACGAATAACTTGTAACTTGTGTTGTATTTGCTACTGGAAAAGGACGCTGTTTTTCCACGCCACACGACAGAGCGTTATTAGTGTCGTGTTAAAAGTTTATAGAAATAAATGGTGCTCAGAGTCGCCGTGATAGCCTATAGCCTAACGGTTGAAAGCTTGCGTCCCGTACCTCAGACTTTTCGAATTCATGTGCAGATCAGAATTTGATTATCACTTGCGTTAACGATGAACAAAAAACATTGTGAGGAAACCTGCCACCTGAGAGGGCTCCATTATATTATCGATGGTGTGTGTAGTCTGCCAACCCGCACCAGGCCAGCGTGGTGGACTAAGGCCTAAACCCTTCTCATTCTGACAAGAGGCACGTGCCCAGCAGTGGGACAGTAATTGGCTGATAATGTTTTTAAGCGACTTCCAAAAAGGAGGAGGTTACTATGTTCGTCTGTATGTATGTTTTTTTATTTTTATTTTGTGTATGTTCATCGATATTTTCGCCAATTGTGAACCGATTTTAATGATTCTTTTTTTAATAAATAGGGTATACTTCGAAGTTGGTCCCATTTAAATTTGGTGAAGATCTGATGAAGAACTTCGGAGATAGACAATGGAACTACTCAATGACGAACAGTACGCATATTGTGATGATGTGATTATGTTACGAGCAGCGTCTTTAGTAGGTCCAGCCAAGTTTTAATTAAGGCCACTAAAATGAAAAAAATAAAAACTTTTTTACAAAAAATTTAAACCGACTTCAAAAAAGAATAAAATAATTACCATATAAAATTAACAGTTTCAGAAGTCGGTGCCTTCAATTTGGTTCAGCGTGGATCAGCACCGACTTCTGAAACTGTTAATTTTATATGGTAATTATTTTATCCTTTTTTTGAAGTCGGTTTAAATTTTTTGTAAAAAAGTTTTTATTTTTTGTTCAGAGTCGCCCTCACATTTTGTGGGATCTTGTCGATTTCGTGTAAAAACGTCCTAAGTATATTATACTTTAATTCTGGTAACGCAGAGTTAACTTAACGCGTTGGTGACGTAACTATGATTACCAGAATAAAACACAACTTTCAGATTTCCAGGAAAGGACGCGAGAAGCTCAAACAACTTTCTACTAAGTTAACATTATAACTTCTATATTTTTACCAGCTGTGTGGATATCTTTAATATTTGACTTGTTTTCATAGCAACAACGGGTTTTTACCATGAAGTTTCCTGAAACTCCAGCACCCAGCGTGGGGTGTCATAAAAGGCGACTGGTTATTTCAAGATGATAAGAAGCAGTGTCCTCTTATCTGCTAAAAACAACATACCGCGATCTCTGATCCTCCTTCTTCTTACCGTGTGGTTACTGACTAACCTGGTGTCAGAGTTTATGCCGCCCATGGGCCTCTGACTTAGCTTCACATGCCGTCGAGAAATATCTCTCAGGCATGCCTATTTCCTTACGACGTTTTCCTTCACCGTTTTTAAGCAAGTGATAATTATACAAATCGCACATGAATCCGAAAAAGTCGGAGGTGCGTACCGTGGGTTCGAACTCGAGATCTATGGCTAGGCAATCCGACGGTCACACCACTAGGCTATCACAGCTAATCCCGATCCTACTGTCAAGCGTGATTATTGTGGCTAAATTCCCTATGGCCATTTTCAGCAAAAGGCTGGTGATGAAGAAGTCATACTTGCGTGCGATCTGGGAAAGCGAGGCAGTGGTATACTACCGCTCGACGTTAGCGTTATGTTTCTCAAAAACATCAGGGTCGGCGTCTACTCTAAACAGATCTGGATGAATTCAGTGTTTTAGTCAAAGAACCTCCCATTTAACTTCCGCATACCCAGATTATTTTTTGTTACCAGACCTTTTCGCGTCTAGCCTTTTAGACATCTGACTGCCATGACGACATTCATGGGTATACGCATAATTGGTTTGGAAACGTTACCAAATCCTTTATGATCAAAAATAAGTCATTAATGTAAGGTATCCCTCCTTCTGAATAAGGTGTGACAAATTGGTAGCCCATCGTATAATACAAAGGCCACAATAGACCATAACCCTCAATTGATTGTTAACCCTCGCGCGGGTGGAGCAGCTGATGCACGTACGTTGCGCATCTGCAGGCATCAGCATTACTAATAGTAAGTATCTCGCAGCACAGTTGAATGTTGTTTAATAAGTTGAACGAGAGTGAGAGTGCGTTGCATGAGAATGTTTTTAGGAATTAAAGCTCCGAAGGCGACCATGATAAATGACTTGAACGGATATCTGGGATACTAATAATGTCACTGCCTTGTTGGTGGTTGTGTGGAATTCCTCAGTAGCAGCTCGGAGTTTAGATTAGTGCCCGGTTGATGGCAATAGGCTCGCCCCCTATTACATGGGACTTAAACATAACGGCGAAATGAGCGTATTACTATACTGCCGCGCGATTCATAAACGCAGTAAGTAACATTATGGACAAAAATGAGTTAAATATATATTCGTAATCACCATAGTATTTTGATTACGAATATATATTTGTCGCAGCAAGGAGGCCGTGGATTAAGAAACTTCTAAACGTCATTTTTGAACAAAGAAGCGATTGTTTGACAAGTGTCAGTGGGAGTGTCATTCATAGCTCTACCGGAAAACGTGTGCTGATGATCGGAAGACCTCACGACCTTCATCCATCATTTTCCATCGCGAATACTAATGTACGAGGAGGAACGCATGCCTGGAATTAGCCCTCATGCTCCCTCGCCGTTATATTTAACTCATTTTTGCCCAAAATGTTACTTACTGCGTTTATGAATCGCGCGGCAGTATACACCTCTGCCCAACCCTTCGGGGAATACAAGGCGTGATGTAATGTTACAATACAAAACCCAGTTTTTGACAAACTACAATAAACGCGTGACGTCATAAGCTGTTTGTTTTTACACGTAAAACTTAACAAACAACTTGATAGTCCACAGAGGATTTAATGAAATATTGTTAAATATATTTGATTACATACTTTGTTTGAACCTCCAAACATCCCCCTACGACCGTAGTACCTAATAATTTTCCCACCAATCGGGTTTATTACACATACATTTTTCGTATGGACTATAGACACGTGGATTTCCTTACGGTGTTTTCTTTCACTCTTACTAGCAAGGTCATACATTGTGTACATAATGTTCGAAAGTGGAAATTGGAATCGGAAATCCTAAGGTTTGTGTGTGTGTGTGTGTGTGGAAACTGTATAGAATTATACTTATGTGTGTTGGTCTAGTTGGTACCTCTATTACCTACATAGGTAGCATGTCGCTTTGCATCAGATAATGACAAACTGCGATTCTATTTAATGCGAGCGCGCAGTAATCGGCCCATTACTCCTTCGTTACGCGTCCTCGAACAAGAATACGCATAATAATTAATTTGCAATACCGCGCTGTTCCGGATGCTCTCCGTCTTCCAAGAATATCTGATGACAATAACTTCTGCGGACCATTTTCCGTCGGGTTAAATCGAACCAAATGTTCGAAGACGTTCGGCGATTTGGCGCGTTCTGCACTATTACTCATTTGGCGAATACTTAGGTACATCTATGTATCTATAGGTCGGTGGTCTATTACCGTCCCGCGTCCGTATGATCGCGGTGACGCGCGTACGTAAGTACGTGGCGCGGACACGCGAAACAAAACACGATCGCGGGTGGCTGACCGTCATAGGTAACGTGACGCGCGCGAGGGCCGCGAGGGGGCGAGCGCGGGGTTGCGGGAGGGCGTGCGGGGGGCAGCGGGGGAGGCAGGGGCGTCGCGCGTCGCGAGGCCGCCCTTGCTCGAAGGTGACGCGACAATTAACGTCGCGCGGTCATTCCACCGCGGCGCTGGCGCGATGTCAACGATTTCGATCATCCTGGAGCGATAGCAGGCGGACGGACGCCGCGCCGCCGGCACATGCACGCGCCGCGCGCCCGCAAGGTTGCCGCGTGATACCGATATTATTACCTACCTATACATGCGAGCTATTTATAAACACTATCATAAAAACGAAGCCTAGCTCCGACTGCGTCTACCTCACTGATACGACAGACGCATAATAATCGATGCATATTGTGCATTTAACTTGGACATAACTTGAAATGCTCGCCTACATTACCAATAGATAGTTACCTACTTACAGAAAAATGGAGGATGTCAATACATGTTCCTCGCGAAACTACACAAGTATACGGGTCCAAAACTTCGACAAAAATCAACTGGTCAGTCTTTACCCATAGGTACCAATACCCTCTTATAGGTACCACCACCCTGTTAATACAGAGGGACTATATACCTACTGCCAATTTTTTTCAGGATCATTCAATCGTTTCCTATTCTGCCTAAACGATATTTGACAGTTAGTGATTCCGCACTTCATCAGTTCAAAAAAATACTTCAACATTTCCTAACTTCTTCCAAATGATGTTGCTTCTCAAAAAACGTGACATCGTAAAAGTAACAAGTGCCAACAGACCCATAACTATGAAGCAAGACTCCAAACTGCAGAACAAAACAACATCGCGAAAATGAACCATAACACCATGTAATAAGGAGTCGCTTGCGTTACGTGACCTTATTTCTCTCACCCCGTCTTTACGCTAGTCATTGGCGGGCCCAAAATGCTGAGTTTTATAGCCACAAATATTGAATGACCTTGAACTTGGTACTCGATTTCAAATATGGCTACAAATAGTGATGCGAAGAATTGGGTTTTGTGGCTAGAGATGGGCCAGTGGATAAATAAAAAGTTAGTAAATACTCCTGTTTACTCTATTGTGTTTATGAGTATTTACTCGGCTTGTCGAGCTAACATGCGCACCGCGACATAATGCGACGACAAAATTATGTCGCGCCGCACATGTTAGGCTTGCTGTAATATTTATCAGTCAGAACCCATCTCTAGTTATGGTGCAGCTTACAAAAGACCTATGTGGTAACAAACTGAACTAAGAATACTGTGATACGCTGAGTTGATTGATTGAAGCGATCTTGGACATAATACTGAGATTAATCACCATTTGCAGTAGATTAAAAGCGAATAAGATAATAAATATAGTAAGGCCTAGCACGAACTTTTGACGAATAGTATCGTTAACGTATCGCTAAGGTAAGTGAATTTTGAATCGAAAATACAATTGTGCTACAACAGTTTGGTTTATTTTTTTGCGACATGCACAATTTTTATCATGGTAATGGATGGCCGCAAAAAAAATGATACGTAGGTATAAAGATTTCAATTTAATTAAATAGTATGTGCGAAACGAGTATTTCCATCGTGACATCATTCGTACTAGACCTACTGAATGTAGTTTACGATCAAAATCCGACATTTGGAAAAGCGAGCACTATTACATTACTACTACACACACTGCCCCGCGCGAAAAAACACTGCACGTGAATGCGTTTTCTGCGTTTTGCACTACGCGTGTTTTCTATACAAACACAGATAGTTGCAAACAACGTAAGAACACGCACTCCCGCGCTACGCTGCGTGATGCGGTGCAGTGTGCGAATCGCCTAAGTATTAGTAATTTCAACAAACAATGCCTTTATATTTAAAATAAAAAAAGAATTAAGCCGTCGCGGGACGGCTAGCAGATTTGACAATATCGAAACTCATTTTGTAAAAAAAAGCTGACCGAATTGACCCGATGAGAGCCGACGAGTTACGAAGGTCTGCCGTCGTGTGTCAGCCATCATGAGCGTCGCCACGCAACAGCCGGTCTCACGCCCATACCGCCACTTTAGATGTATCACATCACAGGCAGTAAGTGACAGATTTTTCATTTCTGAACTCATATCGAGCCACCTTACACTGCAGTAGCGATTAAGTTTCTACTAGCTCTCAAGCAATTTTTTATTGTTCTCTTTGTCACTCATTTAGAAAATACATCTGCTATCTCCCTATTTCGGAACCTTCTTCCATCTAGCGTTACTTCATCTAGTTTTTGTCAAATTCCTTCTCATTTCAGAAGCTACTTAAATAAATCTACTTAAGCATGTAAGTAGGCAGCCCTAGGTCGGGTCGTGTCGCTAAATTGTGAGTTGCACGCGCTGCGACGCCTGCACTGCGGTTATCGGCCAGCGGCGAGACGACTATAGCTACCGTGCGCCCACACACAACACACTTATAACCTTAGTTAACTTTAAAATGAAAATTAGAAGATTATAAATAAATCCTCGGTGTCAGTGATGTCTTTAGATACAGACTAGACGTACCTAATTTTTTATTTTTTTATTTTGGTTTGCTCTTGTCTCTAGTCTAGGTCAGAGGAGACAGAAACAAAGTCTACGATGGAGTGAGCTTACCCAGAAGAATCCTGTTCACTTTAAGTTTGAAGAGATTCGGGTTGTATGCGTTCGGGAACACAGACGCAATTAGTGAGTTCCACTCTTTTGCAGTGCGCATTATGAAGGATGTCTGGAAGCGCTTAGTGCGAATTGGTGGAATGGCAACTAGGTATGGATGGGTAACTTGCATAACGTATAGATGTCCGGTGGTAGAAGGGGGCTGGTAGGAGTTCTTGAGCACACTCACCGAAGTACAATCTATAGAAGACCGACAAGCGGGCAACCTTGCCGCGATGAGTTGTAAATGATTCTTTCGGACCGTTTCTACGTAGCCAGGCAGTTTTTGACGAGACCTGAATGGTCTCCAGCCAAACATCTTATTTTGATAGGGCATCGGTTTTTAAGAAAATCCTGAAAGACAGCGATCCTGGATTAGACAAAGAGCCGAACCTGGCTCAAACTTTCCAAGATGAACATCCAGACTTTATAGTAAGTAGTTAGGTATGTACATACCTAACAATATGTGTTCTAAATACAAAGACTGAACAGACATTAAAACATCTCCAGTCTCACGAACATAACTTCATGAAATGTCATGACGATTATATTATTAGACTCAATTAACGTTATAACAAGTAATTAAACTTATTTATTGTTTCATATTATCATTTATTTATTGTGTTTACTTGTCATTGAATATTTACTAACGAAATAATAGTGGATGAGAATGAGGGAAATATTTATTTGGTACTTTTCCTAGATATGACCATAAACTATAGTGCCTAAAATTTAATAGGCCCGTTTTGACAGCTGTCAGGTTAGAGCATGTTATGTCAATTTCGATATAAAATGTACCTACTGATCTGACAGCTGTCAAAACGGGCCTATTATATTTTAAACACTATAACACCTACCCGGAGTGACGACAGAAATAATTATTTAAAAAGTAGAATAATAGAGGACGAATCTTGTGATTTTCAAACCATCCGTTGCAACTTCTGTTTTTCTCATAACATAACATCACGCCTGTATTCCCCGAAGGGTTGGGCAGAGGTGTTAAGTAACACCCTCATTTCGCCGTTATGTTTAAGTCCCATGTAATAGGGGGCGAACCTATTGCCATCAACCGGGCACAAATCAAAACTCCGAGCTGCTACTGAGAAATTCCACACGGATAAACCCAATAACACTGCCCGACCTGGGGATCGAACCCAGGACCTCACAATCAGCAGTCGCGCTTTCCACCACTAGACCAATGAGACAGTTATGAAGCTTCTGTTTCTCTGTGTAAATTGGAAAAATACCTTATACACCAGGGTTGGCCAACTTGATTCGACCCAAGATCTACTGTTTACTGAGTAGACTCTGTGCGATCTACCAATTACATAATCAGTACCTCTTCATTCAACTTATATTAAACTTTTTTTTTGCCTTGCCATGATCGACAGGATTAAGAGCCGCGATCGACTGGTTGGCCACCCCTGTTATACACCATGTTGTCAAACTAAAAGTCATTAAAGCCACCAAAATCCTTGTCGTTGACAGCCCTAAGCAGCCGCCATATTAGTTCACTAAATAGTGATCAACTCGCCAGACGGTCGCACGCACTGTGCTTATCTCTCGCCAAGACGACTACCTACCATGACGCACCCACGCACGGCCTAACCTTGTCGTGATACTTAGGGACTTAGCCCACAATACTCCTGTAAGCCAGGATCTGGAGAGGTCATCAACGAGGACATCGAACGCTCATGTGTCCAGGAAAATTCATTATTAGTCTTGGTAGGAATAACTCGAAGACAGTTTCAACATTTCTCATTGAAAAAGCGGGTATTGGAAAAAAAAACAAAAGAAACGCCAGAACCTATGAGAAAATTAATAAACTCACGTTGTTATAAAATCCTGAATACATAATACTCTCTTTTTGGCCAGAATCGTGTAGAAGTTTACTTTTGTACAAGACTACTCAAAAAAAACAAGCGCGACTGCTGATAGTTAGGTCCTGGGGTCGATCTCCAGGTGGCGCAAAGTGTTATTTGGGTTTATCCGTGTGGAATTCCTCAGTAGTAGCCCAGAGTTTGGGTTTGTGCCCGATGATGGCAATTGACTCGCCCCCTCTTACATGGGACTTAAACATAACGGTGAAATGAGGATGTTACTATACACCTCTGCCCAACCCTTCGGGGAATACGGGCGTGATGTTAAGTAATGGTACTAAAAAAAGAAATATTCGAAGTAATAAAACCTTTCCACGACAACCCTACAGGTGGGACCGCAACGGGTTATCCAGATAGTTTAGATGTCGACCGGCTAGAGCGGTAGAGCCTAGCGTAATCCAAAGGGCAATAGATGGGTCTGCGGTTCGAACAAGCAGAATCTTTGAGTATCATGGGAGACGAGCTACTACCGTGCGTGCTGTCTGGCAAAGATCAATTGGTCGTCATATTTGACCATATATCGCGTGAAGGAAGACATCGTGAAGAACTCTGCAAACCTGAGAGAGCCCCAAATAGTTCTCGATGGTGTGTGCAGTCCACCAACCCGCACCAGGCCAGCGTGGTGGACTGAGGCCTAAACCAGAACAAAGAACTACTGATACATATATAAAATAATTAGCCCATTACTGTCCCACCGCTGGGCACGGGCACAACGACTGTGCCGAACCCATCGTTCACGCCTTTTGACCCAAACGACGCAAGCAGACCTTGAAGTTATGATACGTACAATCTGTTAGAGTCTAGTTTTTAAAGATGGACTTAAAGATTAGTAGGTTAAGGATTATATTTCAATGGTAAAACTTGATTTGTTTTTGCATTAGTATTTACCTACTCACAAACATGCTCAGTAGTCGCAAACACGACTGCTGAGCATTGGGTCTTGGGTTCGCTCCCCAGGTCGGCCAAAGTGTTATTGGGTTTTACCATTACGAATTTCTCAGTAGCAGCCCGGAGTCTGGATTTGTGCCCGATTAATAGCGATAGGCTCGCCCTTATACATTGGAATTAACCATAACTGGCTAAATGAGGGTGTTACTATACACGTCTGCCGAACCCTTCGGGGAATACAGGGCGTGATATTATATCGGGTGTAAAAATACACTTAACGAAGCCGAGAGCCACGTATTCTGCCCATCATTACGAAGTTTTTTTGGTATGGGGCCATACCTGGGAACCAAATGGTTATGGAGATATTGAAGGTCCAAGTCACCATATTTTTGTACGTATTTCTCGAAAACTAAATTGAAATGTTATTACTAAACATTCTTCTATACAAACATTATCAACATTTTTGAAATGTAGGCACAGTCTCCTGCGCGCGCGCTTCCATTGCGCGCTACAATTAAAAGCTGTTTTTTAATACCAAAAAATAAAAGTCGTTTCCCAGCAATTATTCTTGCTGTATGTTACTTAGTTTTATGTACAGTATGCGTAGACTTCGGTTTCGTTAAGGCTATTTTTACACCCAGTATATGTTATGTACTGTATGTAGTACTTTCGCTATTTACTAAGCTGAATACAGAATGGCAGCCCTAGTACATGATGGTCCTCTCTAAACAGTGTTTAGATGGCCGCTCGCTTATCGCCCGCCAAGACGGCTACCTACCATTACGCACCCACACACACTATCTACGAGTAGTCACTAGATGGTCAATTTACAGTTTATATCGCTAACGGTTCTGTTCATTGTATTATACTCTGAACAGGCTGAATTTTGAGCAGTTTTAAACCAGATCTTTGAACCATAATTGTATTGAGAACAATTGCAATCATTCTTGCACTACGCCAGCGGTGGCGATCCAGATCCAGATGCGAGCGAGACAGGTTGAAGAAGAAGATACACTAATATAATTTACTAGCGGCCCGTCCCGGCTTCACACGGGTGGACATTTTTCCCGTTTTTGCAACATTTTTCATTTATGCTCCGCTCCTATTGATCGTAGCGTGATGTTATATAGCCTATAACCTTCCTCGACAAATGGACTATCCAACACAAAAATATTTTTCAATTCCAACCAGTAATTCCTGAGATTAGCGCGTTCAAACAAACAACCTCTTCAGCTTTATAATATTAGTATAGATTTAGGACTGGTAAGAGAACAATCAATGCCTTTATTTACTGTTACTACACGAAACAACGCCAGCCGCATCCAATCTGCGCACTGCCTTCATAATATTTGTCTTCATGGTCATTAGTTAATTTGGCTGGGGGTCCAACACTAAAGCCCATAGTAATAAACAGCTCTCATTTGAAAAATCCCTCTTAAGTGTAGTTTTAACATGATATGAGATGTATTTAAATAAAGAAGTTGTCAAATGTATAGAATTCTACTCTATGATAGCTGCTGTTGGAAGATTTCTTAAATGAAAGCTAGTTATTGCGTTCTGCCTAGGCTTTTCCCAACTATGTTGGAGTCAGCTTCCAGTCTAACCAGATGCGGCTCAATACCAGTATTTTACACGGAGCGACTGCCATCAGGCCTCCGCAACTCAGTTACTGGGCAATGCCAATATCTTAAGATTAGACCGTTTGTCAGACTTCCGAGCTTCTGACTTCCCGTAACGACTGTCATAGGTATTCGTAGGACACCCGGGACCAACGATTTAGAGTGCTCTCCGAGGCACGGAGGGATCTCGATGTGTAACGAACGGACACCCCATTATGCTGGTTGTTTATACGGGCCTGGTTGTTTCAAAGCCTCCATTCAAGAGCTCTTCTCACATCAGCCGATATTATCCAAAACGGGAGTTCTACATTACATCACGCCTGTATTCCCCCAAAGGGTTGGGCAGAGGTGTATAGGTAACACTCTCATTTCGCCGTTATGTTTAAGCCCCATGTTATAGGGTGCGAGCCTATTGCCATCAACCGGGCACGAATCCAAACTCCGAGCTGCTACTGACGAATTCCACACGGAATAACCCAATAACATTTTACCCGAGCTAGGGATCGACCCCAGGATCTCATGATCAGCAGTTGCGCTTACCACCACTAGACCAACGAGGTAGTTAGTTACGGAAGATCTATAATATCGATTTAGCTTATATCGATAATATACAGCTCCGATCTATTGCGTAAGTAAATCTTCTGTGATCAGTAGCAACAGATTGGCTTGTGGACACATTAAATAACCCCCTTTGTCTCTGGTGATTCATTCAATTCGCACTTTGTACAGTTTTCGCGGGTTAACAATTTAACAATCAGCTGACTTGAGTTGACGCGCTCTATATTTGACAAACACATTGATAACATTACGCCTTGTAATCCCCAAAGGGTTCAGCAGAGGTGTTTAGTACACCCTCGTTTCGCTAGTTATGTTTAAGTCCCATGTAATAGGGTGCGAGCCTATTGCCGTTAATCAGGCACAATCCAGTCCCGGCTGCTATTGAGAAATTCCTAATGGAAAACCCCAATAACACTTTGCCCGACCTGGGGATAAAACGCAGGTCCTTGAGCTCAGGCAGTCAACACATTGACTGCAATCCTTTTCTACATCTCAGTGTTGTTTTAAGCTATTAACGTAGTCTATTCTCTCATCATCAGACAGATTCCTTCCATTAGATTAATATTACCTTTCCCTTCCCTTGCGACACCCACGACAAAGTTTCAGGGTTGCAATACTTCTATAGCTATAGTTAATTAGTTCATACTGGTTAGGGAATTAAATTCAATAGCTTTTAAGTTGTTCATATAGTTTCCCAAATGGTAAAGAGAATTTTGTAAAACTATTAAGAGGAAACGCGGGCTGCAATATATTAATAATTCGAATAGGTTTTTAAGCGATCTATTTCCGTCCCAGCCCTCACGCAAACCTTCCCAATTGAGCGCGAAAGAGACAACTGCATCTCGGACTGATTTCTCGTGCAATATTAGCAAAATCGTACTTTCGTATTTCCCTGTTTTCTTCTTCAAATCTGGACCGATTTTAATATTTTTTTCTGTAATAATTTAAGAAAGGCTTTGGTTATGTCTGTATGTTTTTCATTTATTTTTTATATTATATTCGTCAAATTTGTTTGCCAGATGTTTGAAAACAGTGGTAAAACCAGTCGATTTTTGTAAAATTTAAACATTTCTAGTTTTTTTAATAATTAATTTATTGATAAAAACAAAACGTAGGGACATAGTGGTAATAGATATATAAGGTTTAACCAAAATACCTGGACAAACTTTTACACAGTATTCAGTACGTTTAAATAAACATATCTATGGAAAAAAAAAAACAAGATCTAAGTGATATTTTTCTGACAAAACATAATAACGTTTTAAATTGCCTGTACTCTTTAAGAATAAACTCATCCATATTTTATGCATCGTCCCTCGCCGGAGTGCTCGCTACTTCTGCGCCATGTTTTACCTAATAGGCGATGTGAAAAATGTTAAAAAAGAAAAAAAAAAGATGAAAAACATTTTTTGGTTAGAAAAAAAAACACTTGGATCTCGTTTTTTTTTGCATAGATATGTTTAGTTAAACGTACTGAACACTGTGTAAAAGTTTGTCCAGGTATTTTGGTTAGACCTTATATATCATATGGTAAAAAATACTTGCTCTACTGACATTAACCAAGGAGGAAACTGAGGAATACGTTTGTATGAACTAAATGCCGACCGCATTTCCTCTTAAGTATCTTTTTAACAGCAGCATAGCATCTTAGGATTCCGGTTATCAGACCGTATAAGGAATAGTGTACTGCGCTCCAAAACTCAAGATTGCCGATGATGGTCAGAATGCCGCAAGCTTAAAATGGAATTAGGCTGGTCACGTCTGCCGCATGTCGGACGAGCTGTGGGCAAACTCACCATTGAGTGCAGCCCACACAACGTTAGCTGACGTCTCGGCAGACCCAGAAGGAGATGGCGGGACGAGCTAGACACTTATTGGAAGGATTGGCCGCTGAAAACCTTAAACTGAGAGGAGTGGAAGGAGGGTAGGGTGGCCTTTGCCCTGCAGTGAGATGATCATGGCTGAATGATAAAAATAATAATAATAATACCTTAAAGACGACCTTGTTTGTTTAGTGGCCGCTAGTGCGACTGCTGAGCATGGGGTCCTGGATTCGATCCCCAGGTCGGGTAAAGTGTTATTGGGCTTTTCCATAACGAATTTTTCACAGCCCAGAGTCTGGATTTATGCCCGGTTAATGGCAATGGTTAATGGCTCGCCGCCTATTACATGGGACTTAAACATAACTGGCAAAACGAGGGTGTACTAAAAACACCTCTGCAGAACCCTTCGGGGAATACAAGGCGTGATGCTGTTATCTTAATCTCTTAAAAACTTGTTAAACATTATTCTGTACAATTTTTGGGTTCAAAACATTAATCGCTGTTACGATTTAGCATAGGAATCTGAAGAGCCAAGCGTATGCAAATGACGCAGCGATCACCACAATCAAATGAATTATTTAATAATATGTGCATGTGCACGTGTGCTGCCAACATGTGCTGAATAAAGACTGCGCCCGCGCTCGCGTTCGGTTTTGTTTTGCATATCAAACTTCGTACTTCACACCTTTGTTTTTGTTTTTTTTTAAATCAGGAGAAACTGAGCATTATGGGGATTGGGGAGACTTACGTCTGCCTATGATTAGGCTACAAAATCTTTCCTCACTTTTCACACTATTTTATGTCACAAATGAAAGGACATGTTATGAAATGGGCTTAAAATAATTTTATTTTTGAACCGCTTACATGTGCGGTTTTTCTGATAGGGAAAACTGTCTAGGACGTGCTTACAAAAACATTTTTTTAAATGCACCATTATTTAATTATAAAACATTTAAAATACTGATTTTTTTTTTGTTAAAAAACTAATAAACTGATAAAAAACTTAGAAATAAAAATGATATATATCATTTTTGAAAGCATAATATTTATCCTAATATTAAAATAACATTAAACGGCTTAAATTAAAATAAAATCAATTAATTAACTTAATGGTTTGGATGTATGGCATTGATTCCCTTGTCTCAATAGAATAAAAGAAAATATTTACTGTATGTCAGCAAGGTTGTTTGTCATTGTCATTAATGTCTAATCATGTCAAAGTTGTCACACAAAATCGCTATCTATTGTTGTTAAAAGCCAGGTCAAATAAAAAAAAACTCAAAACAATGGTACATAGTCAAAAACACAGGAACCACAGTCACAATAACAGACAACAGTTGAATAAGTTGAATTGAATTTGACTTTTTGACAATGACTGACGTTGACAATGACAATAAATGTCATCCAATAGAAGTGTTGCCAGAATTAATAATTATGGGTTAACAACTGTGGGTTGCAACTTTATTTTTTTATTCTAATTATTTAAATTAAAAAAAACAATAGAAGGGTGCTTTTAAAAAAAATTAAAAATATATACGAAAGTTCCGTATTTTATGTACTTTCATAAAAAAAAATATCTCTTCTCTGTTCACAGCCAAAGCCCAGCTTCCATACAAAAATATAACATGTCATGACTCATGAGGCATTTTAGCGCCCCGAACGAAGTGCGCGGCTATTGCTCGCCGCGCGGTCATTTAACTCGTTGCGCTAAAATGCCTCACGTTAAGAACATTTGTTTACTTTTTGTAATATTTTTTTTATTGAATCCAAAAGTATCCCATGCAGGGTTAATCTGTGTCAGCAGTACATCACGAGGTTTGAAGGAATTACATAATTTCATTTACACCCTGTATAATTGAACATTTAACTTAATAGTAATTAAACCACAAATGTTTTAAAATGCTACACACCCGAATTTTTTCTAACATACCCAAAATACATCTCACAGAACATAAAACAACGTAATATACGCGAATGTATAAAATATACAAAGGTACTAATGTACTTATGCGAGTGCGGCGCGTGACAAGTCTCTTGGCTGACATTCAATATTTTTTACCTACCTACATCCAAAGTATTGTTTTTTCTTGTTGTGGTATTATTCGTGGTCATAATGGCCGAACTTGTGAATTGACAGGGACGCTAGGGACGAACACGAGAACATGAGATGTAATTATGTTTTTTTGTTTAGTAATAAATTGGTTGAACGTTTTACCGCGTGCATTTTTTCGGAATTGTCGGACTAGCTTCGGAGCCCTGAATACTGAGCTGAAAACGCGACGAGGTCACGAGTCGAACTTAAAAAGTCAAAAGGTCGAAATTTATAATACAAAAAATATACATAAAGATTATTATGGACCTAAACACAAATGAATCACACTCGCACTGCCTCGGACAGCACGTTAAACAGTCGGTCCCGGGTGTCATACGAATACCTATGACAGTCGTTACGGGCAGTCAGAAGCCCTAAAGTCTGACAACCGGTCTAACCTTAGTGTATCGGCATTACCCAGTAATTGGGTTGCGGAGCTCTGATGGCAGTCGCTCCGTGTAAAATACTGGTATTCAGCCGCAGCTGGTTAGACTGGAAGCTGACCCAAACATAGTTGTGAAAAGGCTAGGCAGAACGAACTCACATAAAGCAGTGGTTTAAAAAATTTTTGAACATATTCTTGTCATTGCATTTTCAACAGAAGACAGACTCTCCACCGAGCTACATGACCTAAATCTGTTTAGAGGGTACTCAATCGTTTACTTAATAGTAAGTATATGGTGAAATAACAAATTAAATCATAACATTATCTAGAATATTAAATATTGGTGTTGATTCTGTTGCGCACTTTGACAGGTCTAAACTAAACTAAGAAAGACCTAATGAAGGGTAAACTCCCTCTCACACTAAAGAAAAAGCTCATGGACGTATGTATTCTGCCTATCCTCACCTACGGTGTCTTGGTCTTTGAAAAAACATCAGAAGTCCGCACTCGGAGTTTGCCAGCGAGCCATGGAGCGCAGTATCTTAGGATTCCGGCTATCAGACCGTATAAGGAATAGTGTAGGTACTGCGCTCTAAAACTCAGATCGCCGACGTTGGTCAGAAAGCCGCAAGCTTAAAATGGAAGTGGGCTGGTCACGTCTGCCGCATGTCGGACGAGCTGTGGGCAAAACTCATCACTGAGTGCAGCCCACACAACGTCAGACGACGTCGCGGCAGGCCCAGAAGGAGATGGCGGGACGAACTAGATACTTATTGGAAGGACTGGCCGCAGAAAACCTTAAACTGAGAGGAGTGGAAAAAGGGTAGGGAGGCCTTTGCCCTGCAGTGGGATGATCATGGCTGAATAATAATAAACTAAACTAAGGGTTTTTGTCTCTTTCTGTTTCAATAGAAAAAGAAAGTGACAGTTGCGTTTAGTCTAGTTTAGTACTGTCAATATGTGCTACAGAATCGACACCATCCTCGATAATTTTATGAGCTCAGCGACAGAGATAGATAATATTTAATATCAACTAATGAACTAGTTAATCTACCTTATGCAATCCAACGGTCCATTGCGGTACCCTTGAAAGGAGATATACACCCATATTCTAAGACGTTCCTCCAAAACTTACTCGACTCGACTCCAACTCGACTCACTATAAACGTCCTCGACTCGAGATTTTTCCTCAGTCGAGGTAAGGGATCATCTGTCAAACTCAAGGTACCTCGGAACCTACCTTAAGGAAGGAAGTGTCAAAGTTCGTATGTAATAAATATGAATTTTGAAGACTTTATCGAATATGCTTACGATAATCCTTAAAATTATTTATCGCGGCGTTATTTGCGCGATGCAGATAATTCAAATTATGACGTAATGACTCCGTCGATGAATCTCAAAGTTCACTCGAAATTGCGACTAAGAATACAATTTTGAAGGTGTTTTCGAGGCCGTTCTGAGTCGAGTAAGTTTTGGAGGAACGTCTTAGAATATGGGTGATAGTCCGGCTAAGCTAACTCCACATTAGAATTGTAATGACAGCACTACAAAGAACAACTACAATCTTTACAAAAATCGTTATTTTCCAATGCAAAGTTTGCTCTGCCGGGCTAGGTAAGTAGGTATGAATATGGCAAAGCTAATTCTGATTGGAATAATGACGACACTGGAAAGATTTTTACAGCAATTGTTTGCAGTGCTGCCATAATTCCCCTCTTCTTCTTCTTTTCGTGTGGTTAGTGACTATCCTGGTGTCAGAGTTTATGCCGCCCATGGGCCTCTGACTTGGCTTCACATGCCGTCGAGAAATATCTCTCAGTCATGCCGGTTTCCTCACAATGTTTTCCTTCACCACCTTTTTTTTAAGCAAGTGACAATTATACAATAAGCACATGAATCCGTCAGAGGTGCGTGCCTTGAGTTCGAACTCGAGACCTATGACATGACAGTCCGATGGTCACACCACTAGGCTATCACTGATGTTAATAATTCATAATTCTTTTGCAGAGTTAGAGTTGGCCGCGTATTTCTAGCCTTTCCAAAACGTCTTTATTTCAGTTTACGGCGATTCATTGCAGTCATCACATACCACTTTAATGCTAACACAGTTGTTCTTCGCGAACAAACCAAACGTAAACAAGTTGAATGCACTACCCTTGAGGAAAACATTTTATAACACTGTCAAGACGATGTATTCTTAATTTCCAAAATCAACGGGCTGTCAGCGCCATTTGTAAAAGTCTTCTGAGGGACGAGAGTTATAAATAATGTTATTAGGTGTAAAGTGATAACCAATATGGCTGCTTTGCCGCTTTTATAATGTTAAAACGTTTAACCCTTTACCGGGCAGAAGGTTTTAAGAAAAGAAAATAACAAACAATTTGGCACATTTTTATAAATAATAAAAAAATAGTTTATATTTTATGTACCTAGTTGCCTCTGTGTTTTTATTTTCTGTTACAGAAAAAAAAAATTGCTGTTTTAAAATCAAAATACTACAACGAGGCTTTCGCGACATCTGCCAAAAAATTTGGTGGGAAATATATTCCCCTTGCCTTAAAAGGGTTAACAGCTTGGCGTGGTATGTCAAATCGCTTCTTTCGTAGGTGTTTTGAGGAATGGTGTAGGAGTGTTGTTTTGTCGATCATAAAATCATGATGAGATCACAAGTCAAGTCAAGTCGAGATGTCAAGTGTGGTCACTTTGGCATTAGGTGTCTTTGCGAATTCGCTGTAGATCTCCAAATGATCGCTGTGATCTCCAAATGATCGCTGTGATCACACTTAGGATCCGTACACAATACTGCGATGCGACGTCGCATCGTAGAAATATACGAGCTCGCACGACACATCGCAAAAACTTACGAATTGATTCGCGTAATTGATTTTTCCTTTATCTTCTTATCAGTAACAGCAGTGTGCAAATCTTTTTACGCAAATTTCTTCTACCTAGTATAAAATACGTTCAATACGGTTGACGATCTTCGAGGAATTGGTCATCCGAACCTTGGAAGGAAGACACCTTGCCGCACGAAATCTAAATAAAACTATTTGCGTCGCAGTTTTCTGCGTTGCGAATTCGCATCGCGCCGATTTGCAGTTATGTGTACAAGCCCTTAATTCAACAATTATTCTTTTACTGGGTTCATATGATTTCCGTACTTCATATTCACGGAACGGGGATATAAAATGTAAACATCATTTGACTACTCTTAATAGAGATATTTTCTGTAAAATATTTCATAACATTAATTTCTAACAAAAAGAAATAGTGTGATTTTAATCTATTTGAGACACTTCTTATTCAAGTAGTTTTGAATTTTTCATCGATTTTACAGAAAATATCTCTATTAAGAGTAGTCAAATCTTGTTTACATTTTATTTTTTCGTTCCGTGAATAGGGTATAAAATAAAATAATTTCATAAACATAACATGATAAGGATAAGAGATAAGGGCAGGAGGATGATGATGAACATCACGCCTTACATTCCCCGTAGGGTTCGGCAGAGGTGTTTTAATACTAGTTATGTTTCAGTCCCATGTGGGGGCGAGCCTATTGCCATTAACCGGGCACAATAAATCCAGACTCCGGGCTGCTACTGAGAAATTCCTAATGGAAAAACCCAATAACACTTTGCCTGACCTGGGGATCGAACCCAGGACCACTAGATATTTGTCGATATTTACCTTAACAAACATAGCATTCGGAATAGGTACAATAAGATGCACCATACTTAAGCTCATTCTGAAGGGTCTAGTCTAAGCTATGAGTGGTACGCGCCTCCCCCTGAGTATACAAGTTTGCTTCAACGTTTAAAAAATGTAAATTAATTGTTTTTACAAATACTCTATGACATTTTCTTTACAGTTTTAATCACGATGAGTGACCTTGTCAAAACCATTCCAAAAAAGTATAGGTCCTCGAACCTTTGTCTTAAAACAACCACTGTCGCAGAAAGTAACACGCTGTTTATATGCCGCGGACGCAGTCTGTTCGGTACCTAATCAATGTGGAGACTTGTGAAACCACAGGTGGCCGGGATCCCATCGATCTCGCTAAAAATACGATAATATCGTATATTGCCTTGCCTACACCGCACTTACTAACGCCTCGGACGTGGTAAGTGAAGAGGGGCGGGAGCGGTTTTACAATAAAATTAAAACTTACCTCGTTAACTGCCTCGTTGGTCAAGTGCTGACAAGCGCGACTGCTGATCGTGAGGTACTGGGTTCGATACCCAGATCGGGCAAAGTATTATTGGGTTTTCTGTGTGGAATTCCTCAGTAGCAGCCCGGAGTTTGGATTTGTGTCCGATTGATGGCAATACGCTCGCACCTATTACATGGGACTCTAAACATAACGGCGAAATGTGGGTGTTACTATATACCTCTACCTAACCCTTCGGGGAATACAGGCGTGATGTGATGTTAAAACCTACTACTCATTTAAAATGTACGGCAGAAGAGCGAGCATCGCTTCAAGTCGCTGTACTCGTATATCCCTGGTTACGAAATCTGGTAACTTAACATCATTAAGAACACGGAAGACGATATAAATGAGTTGACAGGTTAGTAGCAATACCTTCATCTACCTACATGATAACAATATCAGGAAGTGGATCAAATCCATGACTCACCTACAGATTGTTTGGTATGAATTTACAAATATCTTAATATAACGAACATATGGCCAAATACTCAAATGCTGTTGCTGTTGTTCAACTTTAAGTGGCCGTTAAGTCTCGTGCTGTCGCTGTCATATTTAGGCGAAGTGACAGTGACGACACGAACTTGACGGTAACTTAAAATTGAGCAGCGTTTGAGTATTTGGCCATTAGTTTATTTATTTATGGATCTCCAACAAAGGATACACAAAATACATGGCATATTAAAAGTACAAGTATGTTCGTTTGAGTTGTGCTCCTTCAATTATAGGAGATCACAGCATTCACTTTTAACTAGGTAAACAAAATAGAAGTTAACAATTTAACTCATCAAAATAATTGCGCCGTTTCGTCATTGTATTAGGAACTAATGAAGGTTAGGAGCTTTGGGACCTGACAAGTGTAACTTAGATTTAACAAGTACATATCAGTTCATTTGGAATAAATGAGATTTGGATTTTTATTATCATTACTAGCGGCCCGTCCCAGCTTCGCCCGGGTGGACATTTTTCCCGTTTTTGCAACATTTTTCATTTATGCTCCGCTCCTATTGGTTGTAGCGTAATGTTGTATAGCATATAAGTTTCCTCGATAAATGGACTATCCAACACAAAAATAATTTTTCAATTCCAACCAGTAGTTCCTGAGATTAGCGCGTTCAAACAAACAAACAAACTCTTCAGCTTTATAATATTAGTATAGATAGTATAGATTTATTAATTATGATCGTGAAAACCATAATCATTGAACCCCACATATAATGTTACAATCGGATCTCCAAACTGCACTAACACTGGTTATTGACTCGCAAACCTTTTCAGAAATTTCACGCCAAATTACCATCTGATTGCATCCTAAAGCAAGTTGTCCCGCCAACCGGTTTCCGCTCCCTCCCATGCAATATGTCATCGGTGCAGATCCTACGCGACAACAAAAATACCCGCAATCCGTCTCGCTGTCAGCCGGCGATAACGGCCCTTCATACCGCCTACACAGGACGGGAAGGCTACCAGGAGGCTGACAATGAACTCTTACTGCTCAATTTAAGCTGCTAATGACCTGCACACCGATCTCGTGACGTCCTTTATCAGGGCAAGCCAGTCAGTAAGTGCGGAAGTTGATGAATAATTGAAATTCGATGGATTTAATAATCATGTGGACTGTGGTGAACTCTAGGCCTGTTTCAAGAGACCACCCGGTCTGTCGTTGGCAAAAAAGTAACGAAACTGAACAGTCTTCATAGACAAAATACTTCTTGAATTTGAATGGAAAATCTATGCAATGTTTGGGATTGATACAGTTCACCCAAATGTCACGTGTTTTTTTTCCATAAATTAGCTAATTAACATAACATCACGCCTATATTCCCCGAAGGGTTAAGCAGAGGTGTATAGTAACACCCTCATTTCGCCGTTATGTTTATGTCCCATATAATAGGGGGCGAGCCTATTGCCATCAACCGGGCACAAATCAAAACTCCGGCCTGCTACTGAGGAATTCCACAAGGAAAAACCCAATAACACTGCCCGACCTGGGGATCGAACTCAGGACCTCCAGATCAGCAGTCGCACTTGCCACCACTAGACCAACGAGGCAGTTATTAGTTAATTATTAATTATTTTAGAAAAAAAGACAATTCTTACGGGCCCACTGTATGGGACTTTAATGGATTTAAAAGTTAGTGTCCCTGGAGTATTTCGCTAGTACACTCAGTTAACAAGACTGAATAGAGGACAGAGGACACTGCAAAGAAGTTTAAGTGTGGAAAGTTCGCAGAAAATTGGAGAGAACTTAGCAGAATTTTGGAGTTGATAGGAAACGAAATTGTCGTCCTGTAAAAGGTTTTGTAACATCAACAGTTTTGTTCGTGTGGATATGATAGGTGCTGAAGTAAATCAAACTAGTACAGAACTAACTCGCTGGACGCAATGCGGTGCACACAAAAGCACTGGCTCTCGCTGAAAACGTTGGTAAATAAGTATAAAAGTTTATACGTCGCCTCAATATCAGATAGCGGGTGAAATTTATCCCGAGCAGTGACTGCAAAAGGCGGACTCATAAAAAGCGCGGCACGGTTGATTACAAAGCCGCGTCGGGTTTATGGGCGCGCATCTCGCGTGCCTCGCTGCCTCGCCGCCGCCGCTCCGACGACGCGAGGGTAGTTTTTCAGTCGCCGAGCGAGCCCCCGCCACATAAATAAGTGATCACGGCGCTACCCGCCCCCCCTGCCCCCCTCGTGACGCCTCCCCCCTCTTGCTCGTAAACTAAGCGCAGATAGCGAGAGGACTTAATGGCTGATCGGATTTTGATTAGCGTGGGCCGGCGACGCAACCCCGCACCCGGAGCCGAATTTGAATAGATAAGTGGGCACCCGAGGACCGGCGCTCGCGACCGTAATTTACATACTTACTGGCTTTCTGCGAACATAGAGGGTGCCAAGTTATGGACGACGCAAAAACGATAAAGTTGAAATAAAGCTTCGGTCATCGATTCGGTCGCGTCGAGTGGTTTTTTACAGAATTCTGTTTGTTATCGCTGCGGGCCGGTGCGGTCAAGCTGGCCGGTCGGCGCTCGTTTTTTATTAGATTTAATCGTTCCGCAGCGCAGTGCAAGTGGGTACCAGTCGCACACGTGCCGCCCGACCTTATCTCGCGAGAGGAGTGTTGACTAGCACTGAACGGACGTAAACACAAACTGTCGATAAAGTTTCGCTGCGTGCTATGACTTCGACCGTTCGTCGGCAGATCTGTAACTTGTCGCTATTGACAGAGGTTGGAAACTTGGGGAACGGTCGTGGATAGAGACGTACAGACAGGTAGGTACGTCGTCACCAGGCCGGCTGCGGTTGCCGCGGGGTCGCGGTTCGATAAGGCGTGGACTGCCACCCTACCCCCCTCGCGTTTGTTTAGTTTGGCAGGTAAAGCACAACAGAGGGGCCGAACGCGTCGCGTGGGAGTGATCGCCGCCTGACGTATCGGCCGGCGGCGGCGGCACGAATAATTGAAGTTTGAAGGAAAACACGCGAGACGCTCACTTGTAGGTAGAAGGAGGTATTATGACTGAGAGTTAGGTAAACATCTTGTGTTTTTCTAAGAAAAAGACTGGAAACGGAGCAATACCAACAATGACATTTTTTTTTCAATGATGACCCTGTGCTTGTACAAACATAACATCACGCCTATATTTCTCGAAGGGTTGGGCAGAGGTGTATAGTAACACCCTCATTTCGCCGTTATGTTTAAGTCTCATGTAATAGGGAGCGAGCCTATTGCCATCAACCGGGCACAAAACCAAACTCCGGGCTGCTACAGAGGAATTCCACACAGAAAAACCTAATAACACTTTTGCCCGACTTGGGGATCGAACGCAGTACCTCACGACCAGATCAACGAGGTAGTTCTTGTACAAATCTATACTAATATTATAAAGAGGAAAGATTTGTATTTTTGTATGTAACGAATAAACTTAAAAACTACTGAACCGATTTCAAAAATTCTTTTGCCGTTAGAAAGCTACATTATCACTGAGTAACATAGGCTACGGGCGGAGCCGTGAGGACACAGCTAGTAATAGGATAAAATGGTGTTTGCGTAATCAATAAAGAGGAGAGGAATATCGACAACTACCTATATACCTAATATTACATTGTTGGCAAAAATTTGTATTTATTTATTATGTTGTCAAGCAGGAAAATTCAACGAGTAATCCGCAGTTAGTACATTTATTTGCGTAGTATGGAGTGATGCTGCGTCAGTCGACTGCGTCACTCAGACACTGACAAGATCTAGCTCACAAAAATCTCCTGCATACCTAACATACGCGCCGCGACATAATTTTGTCGTCGCAATATCTCGTGCCGAAACGAGATAATGTGACAAAATTATGTCGCACCGCTTATTTTGGCCCGGCTGGATAAAACCAGTACGCCCATAACGTAGCTAAATTCAAAAACTTTTAGGCCCCTTATCATCAGTGCCTCAGGCTATAATTACATGTTTATGAACCCTGCTGACCCTCTCCAAATTACGCGTAGTGATAGACAACATGTTCGTGTGGGGGTGGCGAGTATAAATGACGTCACTATACACAAGTTCTTGGTGGGGTGGCCAGTGTAATTAAGAAAGGACATCGCTGTGAGCTGGGGCTGGCGATGATGTCGTAAAAACATGATGCAGAGACACCAATGGACTATACAGGGTGTAGGTAAACGAAATCATGTGATTCCTTCAAACCTCGTGATGTACTGCTGACATAGATTAACTCAGCACGGGGAACACTAAAAAAAATAAAAAAAAATAAAAAATTACAAGAAGTAAACATGTGTTCTTAACATGAGGCATTTTAGCGCCCCGAGTTAAATGACCGCACGGCGAACGATAGCCGCGCAATACGCTCGGGGCGCTAAAATGTCTCACGTTAAGAGCACCTCTTGTCATTTTTTTTAAATTAAATCCATATGTATTTATTTATTTATTTATACTTTCGCACACAGTTTGTACAAAGGCGGACTTAATGCCTTAGGCATTTTCTACCAGTCGACCTTAGGGTGGTGCAGACAAAAAAACATGGTAGGTGCACTAAGTAGTGTTGTGTATGTGAGGCAATACCAAATTAAAAATAAACAAAGCTTACTGTGAAACATTTGAAAAATAATATTTACACTTATAAATTATACGAATATATTAAATAAACCTAAGTAACCTAAGTATTCCTTGCAGTGTTAATCTATGTCAGCAGTACATCACGAGGTTTGAAGGAATTACATGATTTCGTTTACAGCCTGTATGTAGCTATATCCTACGTAGGTTATGTACTACAGGTAGCACAAAGCTAACCTTTCATCGTATCAGCGATGCATTTTAAGTTGCTTTGCTAGTGATGCTTTTTTGGGATAGATATAGACATTATACTCTACAGACGACCAGGTGTAATTCGTACCATCTTTTCTTTTTTTCTAAACCACGCCAGTATTGATGCGAAGAAAACAAAAAAAAATTGGTCGTCATTTTCGCGTTTTTGCGAGACTAACGCACGCACGGCAATTGATTTTTATATCTATACTAATATTATAAAGAGGAAAGATTTGTATTTTTGTATGTAACGAATAAACTTAAAAACTACTGGATAGATTACAAAAAAGCTTTTGCCGTAAGAAAACTACATTATTACTGACTAACATAGGCTTTACTTATTACTGGAATAAAACTTCTTACGCGAGCGGAGCCGTGAGTACACAGCTAGTAATACATAGATAGATAGACTAGTAAAAAAACTATGGCCAGGCTATAAACACAAACATCTTCCCCTACAAACTTGACGATTTTTCTAGATTTACTATTAATGCTACTGAGCCAAGATGTAACCAAGGCTTTTAGACATCACGTCACAAATATCACCTGCAGGCTCTGTAACCTGTTCCCCTCAATCATGAGTTTGCAACTCCCGGATTACCCTCTTCAAGACATCTCTTAACAATGCTTCATACAAGCAAAGACTTAATCAGAAGATAACATCAATGAACATGCCCGACGATGATTAGAGACTCATGATAATCACATTCCCGAACTTCATTCATATAGAAATATTTAGCTAAATTCCATAATTGCAAATGGCCGCCATGTTTTGGCGGCCTGTTCAAACAACTAGTGGAAAACAATAATTGATATGGATTGATTTAGATTTAATTGGAAATAGAGATAGCATACATACTATTGTTATGATAGTTGACATCGTTGATCTAGGGGTGGCAAGCGCGACTGCTGATCATAAGGTCCTGGGTTCGATCCCCAGGTTGGGCAAAGTGTTATTGGGTTTTCCGTGTGGAATTCCTTAGTAGCAGCCTGCAGCTTGGATTTGTGCCCGAATTATGGAAAAGACTCGCTCCCTATTACATGAGACTTAAAACGAAACGGCGAAATGAGGGTGTTACTATACATTACTGCCCAACCCTGCGGGGAATATAGGCGTGATGTTATGTTATGTTGCGTTTTAGTTGACCGCTCCTAAAAGGAACACAAATTATTTAAAACCCCAAAATTCAATTTCAAAATTCAACTCTTCACTATCTAATCACCAATCAAACTGAAACAGCGAATTTCAAGTAAAAACTATAACTAAAATCTCAAAGGAAGAATAGTACAAATAGTTGGGGAGATCGTAGCCTTACCAGATATAAAGCTATGTACAGACTGGTCGACTACGCTGCGCTGTTTAAAAGGCCATCAAAGAGCCGTCTACATAAAACGAGTCCCATTTTACATTCGGCTTGCTAGGACCACGGTTTATAGCGGGCCAGTCAGGAATTCTCTCCGTAATGAGGAAACCCGGCACCTACCATGGAGACGCGATTGTTCGGCGTATAGTATCGATCGTAACGAAGCGTTAGTCGCTGCAGGTTGTAAAAATTTTATGATCTTTAGAGATTCGACGAGTAAAAGGCATTTTTTTTTTTGTTTTTGTTTGATGTTGGCGGATTTGCCAGTTCCAATTCGCAAATAGAGCTGCACTGCTCCATATTTTGGATGGCATAAGAAGCAACTGGGTATTAAAACAAAAGAACGGGCTTACCAGGTGTGAAAAGGCTAATTCACAAGCGAGCCTTGTATTCATGGATTTTCGACTTAGAATACAAAAAACGTAATCAAAGCAAACGTTATCCAACACGCTTCATCCTTCCTTCTGGAAGTACCTACTTGGATAATGAGCTAAATTATAGATTACCTATCATTCAACAAAAAATGTACATTGAAGACCCATCAGTCTCTATTAGTCAAGAACCATCACTGTGACTTGATATGCGATAGTTAAAAGTTTGAAGCAAAGACAACAAATAGTCTCGTCAGTTTTCATTGAAGTCGTAAACATGACACTTGTCTTAACTACCTTTAAGAGCCCTATTTCATTAGGACACCATGGTGGCACGACCAGTCGCACCACCATGGTGTCTAGAGCTACTAAGCGAGAAACACCGAAACAAACACTAGGATTGTCAGTTTCAAAATAGACGTCGAAGAGTTAACAGTTCTTTTGCTATAAGAACGACGTAAAAGAAAGTTAAATAATAGTGTATACGATCAAGAAAACAATCAATAAATATTGTACACGTGCGGTGCGAATGACGTTGTAGATGCACAGTGTTGATTCGAGTGGGAGGGAAGGGCATCCCTGGTAGTGCAACTGGTGGCAGACTGAGTGAGATGCCAAATAGTTTGATACATATTAATGGTTGCGCCACCAGCGGGTGATTAGGTCGCCAGCAACAACTTGGTGGCGCCACCAAGTTGATACCAGGTGAGATGCCCTCCATAAAACTGTACACATTTTGTTGGTGGCGCGACTAGTGGCGCCACCATGGTGTTTTAATGAAATAGGGCCCTAATAAACAAAGGTTTGGGAATAGTACCTGCACAAACGTAATCACTCAACAATGACTTCCATGAAGCACTTATAACTCGGTCCAGGGTCGTATATGACGTGTTAAAACCATCACTGTTCCGGTGACAGAAAGTCACGTAGCTATGCTGGTCGTATAGCGCCGTCACATTCTCACAACGGAACAATTACGATTTTAACACGACATAATACGCCACCTGATCTCCAAATCAAGGCAACTTCCTAGTATCCTCAAGGATTTAGGCAAATAGAATCTTCATTCGTTTTGATTCCCGATAACTTCACATACGAAATAATGTAGGCGACGTAGAACTTCAGCATAAAACAGGACAGTTGCAGTAAAAAGAAAAAATATTATAAAAAGTATCATATTCCAAAACATGTTTTAGTTCTCACTTCGATTTCACAAATAAGTCTCCATATCGATTTCAAATCGATAACCGTTGGTTGTGACGTTTGAACGCGCGGTTATTTTCGCTCTCGGCACCTTATCTGCGTCAAAGGCAAGGTGCCTAGAAGCTGGAACTTCACCCGATAGCCCCATATTTATGTAGAGACCTCGCTGGATAAGGTAATTAGAGGAAAGTGATTAGAAAGGCAAGGAAAATTGCAACAGGGGTGACGTGTTCTGGGGAGCATTTTTGTAAGAAAATACACGAGAAGCGAGTTATGTTTCGGCGATCGGGAATTTAGTTAAAAAAATATTTATTTATTAAACATTAATTTAATTATATAAAAACAAGATATTAAGTTGAAGGCTTAGGTTGAACTAAAGTAACAAACAATTATATTGAATAACATGAAACTGATCTAATGCTAAGTTGCATTATAATACGTATGCTGGCGGCGACTGCATACTCAGCGTAAACGGTTGTTACGCTGAGTTAACTCCTCCCACCATAAGAGAGAAGCAACTCTTGCTTCTGGCGGCGTCCTCGCTGCCTTTGGTGTCCTCCAGGCTCCTAGTAGTCTTCCATTTATATAGCTTCCAGGATGCTGCTGCTACCAACAGGATGTAGAGGAGTAGCGTAGTCCAACTTGGAGTAGCTATTATCATTGGCCAACTGATGTCTTCTGGTACATAGAGGTCGCTAGCCTTGTTGATAAGTTGGTGGATGCTGTCTAGCGAGATGTCTTCTAGTTGAAGTTCATATTTAACTGTTTCTTCTAAGATTTGATATTTCTCCGGTAACGGTATGACCTCATTGATGACGATCGTGTCTGTATGTGATCGTAATGTTTTATTCATGACGTTAATTTGACAATCTTCTGTTAATGTAACGAGATAAATCCCAGTTAACCTTTTGTAGTCTGTCTTGGTATTGCACTGTGTTTTGACGATTTCATCTTCTTTAAGAACAAGTAGCCAGTTGTTATCTCCAATCTTCTGAATTTTTTCTCTTCTTAGGTTCATCTTGGCATGTGTACAGTTGGCTTGGCGATGCTGGATGCGAGATGGTATGCAATCTTCAGTTTCTTCGATTCTTCTAGTGTCCAGGACTTTGCATAGCTGGATGTCATCGGACAGCGGTTGACAGTCTTCTTCCAGGTAAGCGTACTCATCGTTCCCAAGTGCAAGGTATTTGGATTTAGGTATAATGGTTAGGTTATTCTTATTGGGAATGGAGTAGAGATGAATTAGGTCATAGGTTATCGGGGCTACTGATGGGATTTCTAAGATAAAATTTATAGAGTGTACTGTACTATAAGCCTTAACTTTAATAGATTTTTCTATCCTATGAATATTAATAAGACTAATATCAGCCACTGGCCTAAATGAATAAATTTTATCTAAGTTAATTAATTCCTCTATTAGATTCTGAGGACTTATTATACTAGGATGCATGGTGCCAAGTTGAGCAAACGTCATAGCATCTTCTAACAACATTAACCTATCTAAGATTAACTGTAAACTAAAATCTATCTGTACGTATATATCTAGGAAATGTAAATGGTTAGTGACGTCATTAGAGTTACTGGTAATATTCTGCAATAAACTAACCAAATTTTTCTGATTATTATTCAATTTACTTAGCTGATTACCAAACTCATCTATTGTATTTCGTGCTAGTATTAAGGACCTTTTTTGCGAGTCCTGTACCCTATTGATTCTATTCCTGATATTTAAGATTTCCTCTTCAAATTTTGCTGCATCGTCATTATCGAGATTACCGGTTATAGATTTAACGACAGTACCTAAACCATTTATGAGTCCTCGTCTTTTCCTAATCTGAGGAGTTAAAAATTTAATCTTTTTACCTATAAGATTTAAGCTATAGTCTATTTGATCTCTATATGTTTTATGTAGCTCTCCAGAAACTACACTCTCAGCTGCTTTAGTGCTTGCATATAAAGACATCAGTTGAATGGATGTAAAATGAAGGTTACTTATATTGTAAACGCAAGCGAGACTAAAGTAGTTATCTTGTTTAAGGAGTTGTCCTTGTTTCAGGAGAAGGATACCTTGTTGAGGGGCTTGTCTGTAACTTCGTACGAAAATGGGTGTTTCATCGCTTAGTCTAAGCTCGTGTTTGACTGCGTGTGTAAATGAAAGGGGGATGTCTTCCGAATAGAATAAGTCCCTATATTGGTAACATAGCCTAGTTACTTCACGCTTTTCTTCTTCATTCATGTGTTCCGTATGAATTTTCTTTAAGTTTTCTACTAAAATGTGATCAATGTCTGGCTGCACTTGTAATGTATTAATATTATGACTTTGGACTTTATTTGCATTAGAGTATAACTCTAATTCCATTGAAGCCTTAATCGGGATGTACTTTTTATCGTCACTAAAATTAATAACAGATGTTTTAAAAGAACCATTCGTAACGTTAACTATTGCTGCCGGTGACTTTAAGTTATCTGACCAATAAAAATCTTCGTGTAAGTAATGGCCGTCCATGTAATTAGTTTTAACAGTAACTATCTTTTCACACCTAGGATCGATCTTTATCTTTTGCGGTGGAGCGCTGAAATATATGGGTATCTCCGCCGTAGATGTTCGTAACACATTATTATTCAAATCAATATTACTCTTTAGTTTCTTTAGGAGATCAAATCCTATAAGGCCTTTATACTTTGGATCGAAATCAAATATTAAAAATTTATGCATTATATCGCTATTAAACGCAGGGGGCAACGTCAGATACACTACCTTATCGTGGACTGATGAACTATGTGCCGTAACTATTTGGTATGGTTCTGTTTCTACACAGTATTCAAAGATGGTACCGAAAACTACATCAGACGCAACAGCAGAATGGCTGGCCCCTGTATCTATTAAAAACTTACCATTAAACTCTGGCAGCTCAATATAAGGTAAAAAGTGTTTTGCTTGAAAGTTAATAGATACTAAGTCTGGTTGTCTTGGTCCGCGTTCAATATAAAATCCTGATCATAGCTTACCTCTTGCTCATCCATGCTTAATCCTGGCTCGAAAGTGTCGTTATTACCTGTGAAATGATCGTAATACTCACTTTCGCTGGGTCCTGGTTGCTCCTGACCTTCCATTTGGCTCGGGATATAAAATAGCTCCTGAGAGGCAAACTGTGGTTGCGCTGGCTTACCTGCTGTACGCATAGTAACATCCGATGATACTACTGGAAGATTAACCTGCTGTTTTGGAATGTTAGGTTGATTCCTAAAGTTCCCACTCCTAAAATTACCTGAGCCACCTGGTCTTAAGTTACCTGAGGTTTGTCTGTTCTTCCAGGGCATCATAGACTGTACCCATTGCTGACGCTGTTCTGGATTCATGTTATTTTGTTGAGGATTATATGGAGCCATAGGTTGATTCACAAAGTTAGGCTGCGCATATGGATTTATAGAATTACGGAAAGGATTATTACTAGAATGATGCTTAGGTAACTCCTTTGGTTTCGCTTGGGATGTTGAAGGGTTGTTAAAATAGTTAGACCTATTATATGCAAGCCTAGCCTCTTCTTGCCTAGCCGCAATAATAGCCGCTTCAAACGTATCCGGTTTCGTGATTCTAACACCTAGTGAAACATGGAAGTCTAACTGGTTCACGTACTGTTCAATGACCATCTTCTCATAGTACGTTTTGTTCCCATGTTCGCCTACTGAGTATAAGGTGTCTAGTAGTTCTCTGAGTCGCTTACCAAAGCATTCCGCATCCTCATTCTTTGACCTACGTACTCGGGTGAGTTCCTGCATAACCTGTATCTCATTACGTGGTTCCCCAAGACGTCTAATCAAAGCTGCTTTAATTGAGTCCCATGAATTAAGATATTCTTCGTATGCTATCGCATCAACAGCCCGACCACTAAGCCTACTCTTAATCAGACAGAATAATGCGGGGTGCGTACGATCTATCTCACTTGTTAACCGTAATAAACTTTCTACTTCTCTAATATAATAATTAAGTAATTTAGGATTGCCATCATATCTTGGCATCAAATCTGCAATAAGTTTATAAGGTTTGTAATTAGCATCATAATCACTGAGCGACATTGTTTTACTGTAAGTAACCTGTCTATTGGCGCTCGAACAAAACAATAGAAGTGTAATATTACCTACACGGAATATCTTAACGCTATTATAGTAAGTGGGTGCCTACTGCGATTATAGCTTATAGACAGACACACATACACTACAAATAAAATACACAAATTATAATAAGACAGGAAATAGAGCAAGGACACTTGGTACTACGTGAGCACTTACCGAAGCAGCCACTGCATCTCCTGTCGAGTCTCGCCTCAGCCAACAGCTTCCTCCAATGCTCCGGAGAATCCCTATTTCTATACAGGTGCCCGACCGCACGATAGGTTCGTTGCGGATCACGAAGGAACGATTTAAGAACCGTCACTCTTAAGCCGAAGAGTTGGATTCGAACTTAGAGCGTCGCGATCCTACCGACTGCGCCAGTTATGTTTCGGCGATCGGGAATTTAGTTAAAAAAATATTTATTTATTAAACATTAATTTAATTATATAAAAACAAGATATTAAGTTGAAGGCTTAGGTTGAACTAAAGTAACAAACAATTATATTGAATAACATGAAACTGATCTAATGCTAAGTTGCATTATAATACGTATGCTGGCGGCGACTGCATACTCAGCGTAAACGGTTGTTACGCTGAGTTAACTAGCGAGGGGACAATAATTTCATTGGTTTCTTGTAAGAAATTGTAGTACACTATTTTTATAATTTTAAGAAGTGTGGAGGATCGAGGTGTGGTGTTCCTTCCAACGAAAAGGGAGGATTCTCCTACCAGGCGGGGCTTGTCCCTGGCGGGCCACAGCACATAGATATTTAAAAAAAAAACCTATTCGACTACTTGTAGATGGTCTTGCGGACCGTTTCTACGTAACCGGGCAGTTATTGGCGAGACCTAAAGGGTCACCAACCAATGAGGACGAGAGTAAAATACTTAACCTAAGCTAACTACTATTACTACTGCTAACATCATGACTAGCTAGCAGCAACACCACTAAGGGCGTCGCCTAGGGGTGACTCGAACTTTGGCTTAGGGCGTTGCTTGCGAGAGGACTGGGAGGGAGACAGCTTGATGAGTGCTGAATTAACGGTGTGAGTCTGCCCAACGGTTGATGTTGGGAAGTTATATATAATAACTTCGTGTCAAATCTTGATATCGCGATGCAGGATTTGTGACGTTTCATCTGACAGCTGTCATTGTTGTCGCTATAATCTATAGACATTCGTCGTGCTGCCTAATTCTCATGTGGCGTGATAGATGCCGCCACAGAAGTACAAATCACATATTTGTCCTTGCTTTTTCCCCAGCAGTGGATGATAGAAGACTGCCAATGATGATGATAATTAAATCTATTACATAGCTACTAGTCCTCGAGATTATCGAAGCGACTAGAAGCGAAAGGTAATTTTCGATATTATGTAAACGTTAGCAAGGTCGATAATGCTTTGGCAGTGAAAGATGCTCTGCGCTGGCCCTAAGTTCTTTCCTAAGCAGCACCGCGTTAGTCAACAAGATTCGTTTTCCGGAGAACAAAACTTCGTTTAAGTAAATTTTAACTCTGTTACGTTTTATAACAGTTAAGTACAACGACTTCAATTTTTAGATATAAATATGTTTAATAGGATACGACATCCCATTCGATGTTCGAAGACTTGAAAATGTTTTGAGTCTCGTTACAAGATGGACGCCAGGAAATGACGTACACTTCTTCAACTTTTTTCAGAACATCGTAAGGCAAAGGTAACATGCATAGAGTAATAACCTCCTTACCAATAATCGTTGTATAAAATTATGACAAGCTTATAAATCAAAATGTATAGTTCCTCTGCCTCGTTGGTTTAGTGGTGGCAAGCGCAACTGCTGATCGTGTGGTCCTGGGTTTAATCCTCATGTCGAGCAAAGTGTTATTGGGTTTTTCCGTGTGAAATTCCTCAATAGCAGCCCCGAGTTTGGATTTGTGCCCGGTTGATGGCAATAGGCTCGCCTCCTATTACATGGAACTTAAACATAACGGCGAAATGAGGGTGTTACTATACACCTCTGCCCAACCCTTCGGGGAATACAGGCGTGATCTTATGTAAATGTATGGTTACAGTGACGTTAAACAGCATTATACATTATTAATAAGGCGATAAGTTTATAAAAAATAGGAACACGTCACCAACCGCTAATCTGTTCGAAATCAAACCAGCAATTTATAACCTGCGACAAAAAATCGCGCAATAATAAGAACGAGCGCGCAATATGGCATGTCACAGTTTAACGTCAACTAGTCACGCGCGATTAATCGCAGCGTTCTTAACCTAACTCCCGTCGTACATAATAAAGTTTACTACGAGGCTTTAGTGTAAAGTTTATACGTATTTAGGACGTTAATAGGAGTTGCTATGAGGAGAATTTTGCAGTTCACGCACTGAATTAACCGGGATAAAATATAATTGCCATAATAGAGATTTTTTGATGATATGCTGAGATTTCGCTTGATAAAAAGTCTGTTGTTGTTATAATCTTTGGTTTTTGGCAAACTAATGATCAGCATCCGTCTATGCGCTAATCCACCATAATATTATACACTAGCGGCCCGTCCCGGCTTCGCACGGATGGACATTTTCCCCGTTTTAGCAACATTTTTCATTTATGCTCCGCTCCTATTGATCGTAGCGTGATGCTATATAGCCTTTAACCTTCCTCGATAAATGGACTATCCAACACAAAAATTATTTTTCAATTCCAACCTGTAATTCCTGAGATTAGCGCGTTCAAACAAACAAACAAACTCTTCAGCTTTATAATATTAGTATAGATGTGAGAGTATACAGGGTAGAACGAAATCATGTAATTCCTTCAAACCTCGTGATGTACTGCTAACATAGATTAACCCCGCACGGGATAATTCTGGATCAATAAAAAAATTACAAGATGTAAACATGTGTTCTTAACGTAAGGCATTTTAGCGCCCCGATTTAAATGACCGCGCAGCGGGCGATAGCTGCGCAATTCGCTCGGAGCGCTAAAATGCCTCACGATTTCGTTTACACCCTGTATGAGTATGGATGTTTGTTACTCAATTACACATAAACGGTTGAACGGATTTGAATGTTGGCACACGGATAGACTATGTCCTGGATTAATACATAAGATACTTTTATGTGGGTTCATGAAGTAGTTCTTCTAGGATGCGAGTAAAACCGCGAGCAACAGCTTGTGCAAGAGATATTCAAAGTCAAAGTATTTATTTCAATTAGGCACATAAAAGGCACTTTTGAACGTTAAAGTTACAAAGAAAATAGAATTGATTCTAGTCGCCCCTTCCAAAAGGTAGTTTCGTATGGAGAAGAAAGGGCAAGAAACTCCACCGTTACTCTTTTAAAATGTCTTACAATATTTTGTATAGGTTCATTAATTATACAATTATATGTGAAGACGATGCACCTAGAATAAAATTACTATACCACAAAAGGTAAAAAAAAAAATGAAACAAAGACATATTAATTATGTGATAGATACATGGTGCTCACATATTTACAAATATTGCAAAAGTATACGTTTTCCCAAAAATTGAAAAGTAATAGGTCAGTATTAATATCGGAATGATCACCAAACCGTTAGCCAAGTGTTTGCCACACGATCTGTTGCTTGATTTAGAGGTCTACTTATTTATCCGCCTAAATTCTGCTCAGAGGGCGCTAAGTCTGGGGTCATTAGGTACAATAAAAAAATATGCAAACAATGACGTTACACCATTTTCAAAGTTGTTATTGGCAAAGTGGGCAAAGGGTTTTTCCGTGTGCAATTGCTCAGTAGTAGCCCGGAGTTTGGATTTGTGCCCGGTTGATGGCAATAGGCTCGCCCCCTATTACATGGGACTTAAACATAACGGCGAAATGAGGGTGTTACTATACACCTCTGCCCAACCCTTCGGGGAATACAGGCGTGAAGTTATGTATGTATACAAGGTCAGTCGGAAAGGGGGTACTAAGCCGCGGGCCACGTAAATTATCACTGATGACTATTTAAAAGCAAGTGTTCAAATTTCAAAATTCGATCAATTTTATATGCATGCAAAAAGATTTTCACTTTAGTATTTAAAAAAAAACATACCTGCTTTAGTTATGAAATCAGAAAATTAATTTTCTAATCCGTGACCCCAAATATGACCTAAATTGTAAAAACAGCTGATCATAGCTATGGACAGATAGATTTTAGCACATTTTGTACGAAATCTTTGAAAAGCTATTTCTCTTAAACTATCGAGTTTTGGGGAAAGTTGTAGAACAAAAGTTATCCCTTATTATGGGTACTTTAACACCCTTTCGGCTTAGTACCCCCTTTCCGACTAACCTTGTATATGTACCATTTCCAGTAAACGCTATAATATAAGCGTACATACACAACATCATTTCGGTCGCGCGGCCGCGACCCAGCGCGATTTTAATTAAGTCCCACGACCGCCTTCCCGTCGCGCGACAAGGGACGCCCGCTCCGTGCAAAACCGAGTAATCGAGTGGTTACTACAATCGATTTTAGTAAACAAAGGACTTGCTGCAATTTCTGTAGCAAGAGGAAATGAGAGACGGGGGAGTAAATTAAAAATGGTTCATGTTGCATTACTGTCGAGCTATGCTAATCTGAAAGTAAAAAAAAATTGATAGCTACTTCACTGAAAAAGGAAAGTACTTAATGTAGCTATAGTTAGGGCTATTGATCAGCCGCCATCTGATCTATATCAAACGGGGCTGCAAAAATAGTTGAGACTTCTTAACTTGCGATAAAAACGATAAATAATCAAAAATAAATTAAAGTATTGCTATCTTTTACTAACAGACAGGGTGAGAAAGGGACGGGTCAAACTAGTTGACACCTTGAACTTCAGCGTGTTTTTATTCGACACATTCCGACGTGTCGTCTAAATACGTAAGGAAATTTTAGTTCCAACTACATTTGACAGCTCTTATTTATGTCCGTCTCTGTCTTATTTTATCTACGTGAAAAAGATGGCAATTGTCTATATCAGACTCAGATAGATTCAGAATCGGCACCATGATCTCAACTTTGACGACACGTTTGGTGCAGTGGTTAAGCGATTGGCTTCTGCGCTGCGGGTCGTGGGTTCGATTCGCGCACGGAAAAAATATTTGTATGGCCTACAGATAGTTGTTCCGGGTCTGCGTGTTTGTGCATGTGAAGATTTGTGTCTGTAAACGCACCCACGATCCTAGGAGAAATCCTAGTGTGGGACAACGTTTTTATTTAAAAACAAAAAAATAAACTCGTCATTTAATTTCAAAGTATGGAAAAAACGCAATTATTTACCTGTTGCCAACCCTAGTACGATACATGGCGCTCTGCAGTGCCATAAACCATCGCCGCTACACGCTCTGAAAAGAAGATTAGGTAATAAGAGTCTACTGTTGGACCCCATGACTTCCACTCACGAGTTGTTTTTAATATTTAATTTTGTCTTCCATTGAAAACAAACTTTGACTGTCAATGTCATTACGCATGTCATACTGCACGATCAACTCTTCTGTGAAATGGCAAATTGACGAAACTTGTGACATTGACAGTTTAATTCAGTTGCCAGGATAACATACATAACATCACGCCTTATATTCCCCAAGGGCTGGGCACGGGCAGAGGTGTATAATAACACCCTCAGGATAAGAAATATCTTTTCCATGCATTTATTAAATATTTAATAGGGACTTTATGCGTTTAGAATAATGCTCGAAAATGATATTATTTCAATAATTTGGAAAAAAATTGGCTCCTAAGTGTGCAGTTGGCCTTATCGATGCCTGTCCTGTCAAAACGTCCAGTATCTGGCAACAAACAATGATTTTGCTACGACTTGCGAGTGCAGTGTACGGAAAGAGCTATCAGAGCTACCAAGACATCTGTAGTTTTGTTTTCTGATAAAAACATTGCCCCACACTAGGATTTCTCCTGTATCGTAGTTGTGTTTACAGACACAAATCTTCACATGTACAAACACCCAGACCCGGAACAACTATCTGTACGCCATACAAATATTTGTTCCGTGCGGGAATCGAACCCACGACCCGTAGCGCAGAAGCCAATCGCTCAGCCACTGCACCAAACGTGTCGTCTTTAAATACTCAAACGCTACTCAATTTTAAATGGCCGTTAATTTCGTGCTGTCACTGTCACTTCGCCTTTGAGTAACAGTGATAGCACGTGACTTAGGGGCAAGTTTAAACTGAGTAGCGTTTGAGTATTTGACCTTTAATTACACACATTTGAATCTGATCGTAGTGAAAGAGAAATCACAAATCAGTTTACAATTCTTCTTCTTTTCGTGTGGTTAGTGTAGCTAACCTGGTGTCACAGTTTATGCCGCCCATGGGCCTCTGACTTGGCTTCAGATGCCGTCGAAAAATATCACTCAGGCACGCCGGTTTCCTCACGATGTTTTCCTTCACCGTTTTTAAGCAAGTCATAATTATACAATACGTACGTGAATCCGAAAAGTCAGAGGGCGTGCCTTGGGTTCGAACTCGAGACCTATGACTTGGCAGACCGACGGCCACACCACTAGGCTATCACTGCTATAATCAGTTATAGCATATATCAGTTTACAATGGATTACTCAGGCTCAAATTTTACGTTATAATTACACGCTTGTGTCCGAATGTTGTACTCACCAGGTCCACACGGATATTTAATTCAATCTAACAAGGTACATTTACCAACGGTAACCAGAGTCATTCGCGATTTATTCACAATTTTATGTGTTGACTAGCGGCCCATCCCGGCTTCGCACGGGTAGACATTTTCCCCGTTTAGGCAACATTTTTCATTTATGCTTCGCTCCTATTGGTCGTAGCGTGGTTTTATATAGCCTATAACCTTCCTCGATAAATGAACTATCCAACACAAAAATATTTTTTCAATCCCAACCTGTTGTTTCTGAGATTAGCGCGTTCAAACAAACAAACAAACTCTTCAGCTTTATAATATTAGTATAGATTTTATGTGTTGACTTTATTATTCGAAAATTAATCGCTGAGCTAGACCATTGCTGTCTATAAACCCACTTCGGCTTCTGTGAAATCGGTTTACGTAGCTAACAGGTACAGTCTAGGTGTTACAACATAGCTAGTAGAATTGCTCAAAGGTTCAATATTGTTTTATAGATGTAAACTAGCATAAAACAGTTTTACAAAAAAAAAAAACATCTACTGTTACTGTTGACTATAAACGTGATAGCCTAAGTCGTGTGACCGTTGGACTGCCAAGACAAACGTCTCGAGTTCGAACCCAAGGCACGCACCTCTGACTTTTCGGATTCATGTGCGTATTATATAATTATCACTTGCTTAAAAACGGTGAAGGAAAAAATCCTGAGGAAATCGGCATGCCCGAGAGATATTTCTCGACGGCATGTGAAGCCAGGTCAGAGGCCCATGGACGGCATAAACTCTGACACCAGGTTACTCATTAACCACACGAAAAGCAGAAGAAGAAGACTGTTGACTATACTTCATTCACATTACTACTTGTGCCATCCTTGCAGAGATAGACTTATTTCTAGTCCTGCAGAGATTACAATAGTAGCAAACCAGTAGATCACAGTTTGTCTTACCTTTTAAGATGAAATCCAACTAATATTATAAAAACATAAAATTTCATTAATTGAGAGATGCTTGGATCTTTCTCAATTACGCTGTTGACAGGAATGTAGATGACAGAATGTATCCTGGTTTAACCCAAACTTTTTACATCGCGGAAAATTAAAGACGTTTCACGTACTCGCGAGCACAAATGTTTGAAAAATAAAAGTTTGTCTTCCCTGTCGACTTCTAATTAGAACTTAATATTTCATTATTATAATAAATGAGATAACCCGGTGAACTTCGTACTATCTAAAACTTCTTTTTTTCCTAATTTTCTTTTTTCCTAAACCACCCTAGTATTGAGGCGAACAAAACAAAAAATATATTATTCAAATCAGTTGAGCCATTTTCGAGTTTTTGCGAGACACGGCAATTAATTGTTTTATATGTAAAATAGCTGACCAGACAGGAGTTATCCTGTTATATTTCCTATTTTCCCGATTTTTTATTCCTGACTACTTTTCCATGACCATAGACAAAACAAAAAAAGCCAAATCGGTTCAGCCGTTCTCAAGTGATATGTTTACCAACAAACAGCATTTTATTTTTATTTATATACATAGATAACTAACTTCACTCTATATTATTAAGATCATAATCTAAACAATTCTTCAGTAACTTAATAAAAATGTAAAGAGTTGCCACTACATTAAAATAAGGTATATTACATTAAAATTCATACCTCAAACATGTCTAGAACAAGTTGTTAATTGCCGTTGCATTTATAATTTTTCAATTTTCATATTCATATTCAGCAATTAATTAGAATTCTGTTGAATGCAAGGACTTTATGTGGACAAGGTTCGCACGACGCATGTACCTATATACTTGGTAGTACCGTTATACACTCACATATGCGTGAATGGCCTTAATGTAGAATATATTATTACATACTCCATCACGCTTGTTTTCCCCGAACATGTGCGTAGGTTGTACAGTTAGAAGTAATAATTCTGAACACAGACAAGTTTAAATAATAATAAAAATAAAATACTTAATTTCAGACCATGGTGTCCATTTTTTTAGCAACAATGTTCTTATAGACTAGTGTTAGTAATAATTAAAACTACCCACAACAAAACATATGAAAAGAAAGAAAGTACACTCAACAATCACTACTGCGCCATTTCATGTCAAATGGCGCAGCAATGACTGATGTAACTACAGTTCAGCCGACTAGCGATCATGCTAAGGATTCTGTTGGCGCTGCCACGTACTCTACGCGATGTTCAGCAAACATCCCTGATGCACTACAGAATCGCCGCAGCCCCATCAGCACCCTGAACGCATTATTAAATTAGATTGGATTGTTTAAAACAGTTATTAATAGCTATCCACTCCATGTCAAAGGTTCTACAAACAAATTCTAAATAATTGCTAGTGGAAAAAATCGTTCTGCCTAACCTTTTCCCAACTATGTTGTGGTCAGCTTTTAGTGTAAACAGATGCGGCTAAATACCAGTATTTTACAAGGAGCGTCTGCCATCAGACCTCCACAACCCAGTTACTGGGCGTTGCCAATATTCGAAGGTTAGACCGATTGTCAGACTTTCGGGCTTCTGACTTTCTGTAACGACTGTCATAGGTATGATACCCGGACCGACTCTTTAACGTGCTCTCCGAGGCACGGAGAGGTCTCGATGTGTAACGAACGTTCACACATCCATTTACTGACCGCGGCAAGCGCAGATTAACCTTGCAAATCTAACTGAGCTTAAGATTATTAATCTTATAACCTTTTAAAAAAAATATCCATTATATAGAGTTACTTTCTAAAACCGTTAACATGGTATCCCAGGTGGCACTTTTTGAGTAAGGCACGATGCACGTTTACCGACGAAAACTGCTCGTATTAAGCGCAGACGCAGCTAAACACATAGTTTACAATTATTTTCGAGCCAGTAGGTACCTAAATAACGCTTCGGGATTCGCCACCTTACTTGTCTACGTACTAAATGCACGGCAGTATACAGGGTGTGCTCAAACAGCTCGAGTTAGGTATACAAATTTAAGAGATATTCGTCATCCATGATACGAATTAAAAGACTGAACATTATAAATTACTTGGTATGGTGTATGAATTCTGCTAGGTATCTTGACTCACACTATAATACATTTAATATATTGCAAATCTATCGTGTTATGTTTAGTAAATATTTGTAAGCCAGCCAAACTCCGTTTACTAAAAGAACAGCGCTTCGCCTTGATGGAAAATTCTGGAAGTCACCATTGCTACCCTCCCAAGAACCAGGCTTAAATTACGTCATCTGAAACTTCTTTAAGGTGTCTTAAATCCACCAATTATACATCCCAAATTTCTGTCCAAAATTCCCAAACCAGTCTCCTGAAACCCACCACCCTGTATATTCAGTGAACGTGCCAGAACATTCCGTCGCTGTACAGAATGCTCCGCGCGCTGCGGACTGGTATGCAGCGAGACGATACCTACTGTGACGTCACTAAGTACCCAACTTGCGACGTTTTGTATATCACCCGAAGTGTGCAACGCTGTGACCTCCGTGTGAGAGGTGATAATTTTTGAAAACAGAATTCTGCTTCACTTTCTGGCAAAGAAGGCCATTCCTTGTCTATTCATGAGTGTATTTGAATGCAACTGAGCAAAATTTTGTCAAAAGGATGGGTTGCAACACTTGCAACCTAGCAATATCCTCCAAAGCAACTAAGTGAGTGTTGTCACGTAGTTGCTCTGCCACACTCCGTTTGCCAAGCGTGATGATTATGGCAATACTCCCTGAATACGACCATTAATAAGGAGGCCAAGATTCAGCTCACCCAGGGTCTAATCACGGCCTTAGTATGGATTTTCGTTTTGATCCATCGACTTCGGGGAAATGGCGTCAATTAGATTCAACTCAGACCATAACATATCAATACGTTCTTGTTTCGATAAAATATTAATTTAAACGTCAGAATAAAAAGATGGTCTGAGCTTTGAGTATATAAAACTACCACTCCAATCTGTGAGTGATTAATGAATATTTTATTTGAACTACTGTGACCAAAACCACGTGTCGAAACAGGGCAGATTCAGCGAACTACCACTTATATTGAACCATACTACTTAGGGCCGATATTACTAACATCAGATAACTTTTATCTTAGGAATAAGTTTGAAATTTCAACAGGTTTTGTATAAAAAATCTGTCAAAACGTCAAAGAACAATGGTAAAATCTTACCTGAGACTTACAACAAACGTCTTATAATAAATAAGCCCTTGGAGTCTATATTACCAACGTCGGATAACTTTTATCTTAAGAATAAGTTTGAAGTTTCAACAGGTCTTGTATGGAAATCTGTCAAAACGTCAAAGAACAATGGTGAAATCATACCTGAGACTTACAATAAACGTCTTATAATAAATAAATATAAGTACCAAAAAAGCCCTAGTGGGCCGTATTACCAACGTCGGATTAATTTTATCCGAGGGATAAGTTTAAAGTTTTGACAGGTTTATAGTGACTAAAATTTAATAGGCCCGTTTTGACAGCTGTCAGATTAGAACATGTTATGTCAATTTCGACATAAAATGTACTAATCTGACAGCTGTCAAAACGGGCCTATTATATTTTAGACACTATAGTATATAAATTTTGTCAAAACGTCATAATTCCACAGATGAACTTCATCTGACGTAGGTTATATCGGTCCTTACAGTTGGAACTTTCTACAATACGCAGTAATATCACATAGCTGTAAGCAGTCAGGCGACAGACGATACCCATTGTCGCATGACTCGGCGAGTGCCAGGCTAGTCGTAGATTTTATTATCTCAGCGGCGAGCACGTCGCGCGTCGCGATTGCCTCGCAGATCACGACGCGGCGCGGATTATGACGTCATTGATGCACGCGTAATGCGAAGATGAGAAACGCGAGTTATACGACTAATTGGTTTTGATATTAGAAGTTGTAGAACTGGAATGGATTAAGTAGGTCTAAACTATAGGCAGATTTTTTTTACTAAATAATAATCGATTCAGAAACTAAAGTTATTTAAGAGAAAACAAACTTAAAATTATGATAAAATCAATTTGTCTTTTTTTTTTGCAAGTGCTACACATCACCTATTTAATAAATTGAAAGAAAATATACAGACGAATCGAGAACCTCCTCCTTTGTAAAGAAGTCGGTTAAGAAAGATTCGAAACCATTATAAACTTGTTTTTTTAGTTTTAGTTTACACAATTCTATTATCCACTGCACAAACTCGATCAAAACTTCAAAACAAGCAATTACATCACTGTATTATTACATAGACGAAATAAAAACATCCAATCTAGCTAGCGGCATTGTTTGATTGTTCACTCCAAGTTTTACGCTCGAAGCCGACTCGTAAAGCTCCCATATTTCCAATACTTGAAGAACGTGGAAGCCATTGACAGTCAGTGTTTTTTCGATTTTCTTTCTTCAGCTAGCACGAAGCTTCGGGCGGCAATTATGCCGACTGATTGGCACCACACTTCACCGAAACTACTTTAGGTACATACCGCCTTATGTGGATACGTCCTAATTGACATGTTGGAGACTGGCAGACCAGACGTTGGCTTGCATCGGATAAGCTAAGTCCTGACTGGCTGACTACCAATTACTAGTTCGAACATGCGTCATATCCTTAGATTGTTTTCTTTGTGAAGGAAAAATGGAAATGCTTTTTCAATTTTCTGATTTTCTGGTCCAAATTATTGCGTTTTTGGGTGCTTCAATAGAGTCCTTAATCCATTAAAAACTTTTTTACAAAAAAATTAAACCAACTTCAAAAAAGAATAAAACAATTACCATATAAAATTAACAGTTTCAGAAGTCGGTGCCTTTAATTTGGTTCAGCGTGGATCAGCACCGACTTCTAAAACTGTTAATTTTATATGGTAATTATTTTATTCTTTTTTGAAGTCGGTTTAATTTTTTTGTAAAAAAGTTTTTATTTTTTTCATTTTAGTGGCCTTAACTAAAACTTGGTTGGACCTACTAAAGACGCTGCTCGTAACATAATCACATCATCACAATATGCGTACTGTTCGTCATTGAGGAGTTCTATTGTCTATCTCCGAAGTTCTTCATCAGATCTTCACCAAATTTAAATGGGACCAATTTCAAAGTATACCCTATCCATTAAAAAAAGAATCATTAAAATCGGTTCACAATTGGCGAAAATATCGGTGAACATACACAAAAAAAAAAAAACATACATACATACGAACATAGTAACCTCCTCCTTTTTGGAAGTCTGTTAATGAACATACACAAAAAAAAAAAACATACATACAGACGAACATAGTAACCTCCTCCTTTTTGGAAGTCGGTTAAAAAGTAGTGTTTATGGTACAATTGCTTCTCTAAAAGTTGATTGTTTTCGTTAATAACTAAGGACGCTCTTGTCAGCTTTGTAAATGTTAAAAACAATTAAGTATTCTCATGCATTTTTTACGTCTCCGCAAGGTTCATACAGGTTGAAGTTCTTTATGATAAAATATATTACTATGAACTATAATTTTTTTCCCTTATAATGCATAGTTGAACACGCAACGCCCTATGAAATATTGTAAACTATTAAAAGTAGGACTAGTTGCAACTGTTCAGTTGCTGTAATGTATTATTACAATTAAGACTGTATCTATAATGTTCTTATTACCTTGCCTATGGTCATAATGGTCGTGTTTCTCCTCAGTAGACTTTTACAAGTCTTACAAGTTGCGTGCCCAACGAACTTTCTTCCCCCAAATTAACGCGAGAAAAATACTGAATACTAATGACCTTCTAACCGAATAATATATTCTATTATCTCATTTTACCGAACTATTCTTCCAATAACTTTCCCCTCGTCCTATCTCAAAAACCAGACGTCTTTTCCAACTTACGCAACAGAATTTACGCTTAAGCGAACCGAGGTCCGAGCACTAACGTTACTCACTCACACCCATGCAATTTGTATGAGCTGCTGACCAGCACTGTGAAAGCTACCCTGCCCCCCGCAGATCGAGAGAATACGGCGACAGGGGGGTGGAATGTGCAAGTGGTCAGAGATCTTGATGTGACAAACTATGGTATAGTGCGGTATTGGTAGCTGTCTATTATAACTGGAGCTGCCACGTTCCTCTAATGCAGTAGGATTCTGTGCTTTGCGGAGTTTGTGTGAACATGGTGAGGGGTCTGGTTTAGTTGGGCGGTTGGCAGTACATTACAGTAGGTAGGTATGTAACGCCGAGTGGCGAGCGGGCGCGCGCGGCGTGTGGGTGAGACGTTTACGGTCGGATCGCTGGTCGACGACGTTGCGGTGGCCATGACATGAGTGAAGGAAGGTGGGACATCATACAATTATTTAGTTAATCACCAAAACAAAATTTCCAAAATACAGAAAAATGTCAGCCCTTTCGTGCGAGTGCCACCTATATTTTTACAGAACTAAGAAAACACTTCCTTTTTTCTGCTATTGTTATAAAAAAGTCACAAGCCAACAATAGTGAATTTACAACAACAATACCGAACAGTGGGCGAACGGTCAAGACAAATCAACAAGTCGCTCTTTTCACATTTTTTCTCATGTTTGTTTAACTCTTATGACCGTAGGCAGTACCTAAACTTTTCTCTTGAAGCTTGCAGTTATACATACTTATGGCCGGTTCCTATGATTTACCGAGCGTTATCGGCAGAGGTGTTTTTAGTACAGCCTCGTTTCGCCAGTTATGTTTAAGACCCATGTGATAGGAGGCGAGCCTATTGCCATTAACCGGGCACAAATCCAGACTCCGGGCTGCTACTGAGAAATTCCTAATAGAAAAACCCAATAACAGTTTGCCCGACCTGGGGATCGAACCCAGGACCCCATGCTCAGCAGTCGCACTTGCGACCACTAGACCAACAAGGCAGTCATAATATTACTTCTTCGGCACTATTTAGGGTTGGAATCTCTACTTTCAAAACCACACATGAGAATTTCTTGTGTCAAGATTGCTGCTACATGGTTGCGTTTTGACTTATTCAGTTTCTTTTATACATTTTCTTTTAGTAAGCTACTTTCCTCATTGATCAAATGGTCGCAGGAGCTTCGGGTTCCAATCCCAGCTCGGGCGAAGTGGTAATGTGATGTTCTATCTAATAAAATGCGGTACCGTGCCCTGCGTGCGTGCGTGAGTCTCAGTTTGCCATAAAAGTTTAAATCCGTTATAATTTCCAAAAATATTCAGCAGCTTTCGAAACGCTGGTCACCATACACGCGGGCGCAATGCCGCGCTGCGAACGAGACGCGTCGCGGTCGGCCCCCGCGTCGCGCCAATTAATTACGGTGGCCATCTTAGCCCCCGGGGCCGGTACTCCCCCGCCACCCCACCGCAACACTCCCCCGCTCGCTGACGGACAATAATTGCTGCCGAATCTACGTCGCAAGCCTTGCCCGCACCTACTGGGACCGAATTCGTGAGCGCTTTGTCTTAGGTACCTACCCGAATACAAGACGAGGTACGACGGTAACTAAGGTAAGATCGATTTTGCGGTATTGATATGAAAACACAGGTAAATCAGTCAGGTGTTCATTATGCGCAAATTAATATATGTAGATGATTTATATGCATATACGCAACAGGTTTGTCGCTACGGTCATGTAGGCACCGACGACGATTGAAAACCAATCAAAAAACAAGACTGTTTCATTATTTCCGACGGTTTAGTTATACATTTCTAAGGTCCGATTTTACCAAACTCGGATTACTTTTATCTGAAGAATAGACGTTTTGATAGAACTTCTAAAGGCTGTCAAAACGTCAAATATATTTCTAAGATATTGGTAAAAGTGGCTCCAAAAAAGTTGACAAAATCCAGCTCTTTTAAACTCTAAATAAGTTTGTAATTACATACCTAACATCTCGCCTATATTCCCCAAAGGATTTGGGCAGAGGTGTATAGTAACACCCTCATTTCGCCGTTATGTTTAAGACCCATGTAATAGAGAGCGAACCTATTGCTATCAACCGGGCACAAATCCAAACTCTGGGCTGCTACTGAGGAATTACACACGGAAAAACCCAATAACACCCGGACTTGGGGATCGAATTCAGGACCTCACGATCATCAGTCGCGCTTGCTACCACTAGACCAACAAGGTAGTTTATAATTAACACAAAATATTAGCTGTATTCCGTGGTAACGAGCGAGGACACGAAAAAATTTCCAACTAAACCGAACTTTAGACATTGAATCACCTCTAAATTAACCAAAACCCCAAAAGCAACGAAAATCTTCCTCACACACTCTTTTTCACTCCATGTGACACGCAACTACTGGACCGCACCTAATGATGTCGAAACAAAAGTTTAATGGGTACCATCCAAGGTCGAATGGACCAAACAAACCTCACTTTAAATGCGGTGTAACTGCAGTTATACAAATAAACAAAAACCCTGACCGTGACCTCTAAAGTTCGTTTTAATAAAATACTGCGAGTCATTAACAGGATAATGATCAAAATAATCTGAAAGAACCTTATTTATATACAAGGTTAGTCAGAAAGGGGGTACTAAGCCGCAGGCCACTTAATGTATCACTGATGATTGTTTTAAAGAAAGTGTTAAAAAATCAAAATTCGATAAAAAAAAACCGTGCAAAATAATTTTTATTTTAGTTTTTTTCAAAAATTCTTCATCCCTGCTTTAGTTATGAATTCAGAAAATGGAGCATATAATATGACCAAGTATGACCTAAAATGTAAGCACAGCTAATCATAGCTGACGATAGATAGAATCTAGCGTGTTTTTTACGAAATCTTTGAACAGCTATTTCTCTTAAAGTAATGACTTTTGGGGAGAGTTGTAAAACAAAAGTTGTCCATTGTTATGGGTACTTTAACACCCATTCGGCTTAGTACCCCCTTTCCGACTAACCTTGTATATAAGCTGAATATGAATAATTTATAAACAAATTGCTTTATTGACTAAAAGATAAAACTTTCGCATCATAGGTCAAAAATAATCCCTTATAAAACTTTTAGGTTAAACGGTTTTATCTTGCAATAGTACAGCATCAGGATTTGAAGATTGAAGGTTGAAATGATTATAACGTTGTATTGTCATAGTAATTAAATTTGAGTTTATTTATTTAATGCACAATGTAGTTACAGAGAACTTATAAAATAGTTATCCTAAACATACATAGACCCTGTAAGGGTATTGCAATGCAAATAATAATAGTTATAAACTAAGTTCAAGTGTGCGAAGTTTCCGGAGAATCGGTTAAGTAGAAGTAGTTGAAAGATATGTCGCAATATTTGAATCAAACAAATATACGAATTGAAGCTAATTAGAACCGTTTAAAAATATTAACCACAAGTACACTGTACAAGTGGGTAGGTACACTGTGTCCTACAGAAAAACGAAATAAAACATAACATATCATTACGCCTTATATTCCCCGAAGGTTTCAGCAGAGGTGTTTTTAGTACACCATTTATGTTTAAGTCCCATGTAATAGGGGGCGAGTCTATTGCCATAATATAGGGCACAAATCTGGCTGCTACTGAGAAATTCCTAATGCAAAAACCCAATAACACTTTGCCCGAACTGAGGATCGAACCCAGGACCTCACAATCAGCAGTCGCACTTGCCACTGCTAGACGAACGAGGCAGTACGAAACAAAAACAAAAATAATACATAAACATGTAGTTACTGTTACTCCACACATCATGTTTGAAAGGTTTTGCCGTTCGCTACAGAACGCGCAGCTTAACGTAAATAGGAGTCGGTCTATTCGCAACAGTTTTAGTGTAAAATCGCCGCTTACGGCGTTAACCGCGCCTGTGATCCCGCCGAGCTCCATACTCTATCCTCACATAAAAACTTAAAACAAAAACTATTTTCTATACATTTATGGGTGTTAGGTTGGGTGCACATGGCGCTGTAAACTTGCCCGTAACAATGAAAGTCCCTTCGAGAAAACGACACGTTTGGTGCAGTGGCTGAGCGATTGGCTTTTGCGCTACGGGTCGTCGGTTCGATTCCCAAACGGAACAAATATTTGTATGGCCTACAGATAGTTGTTCCGGTTCTGGGCGTTTGTGCATGTGAAGATTTGTGTCTGTAAACGCACCCACGATACAGGAAAAATCCTAGTGTGGAGCAAGATTTATATTTAAAAAAATAATTGTCAATTTAATTATATTCAAAGCTATATCGTAAGTTCTCCTTCTTCTTCGCTCATGGGCCTCTGACTTGGCTTCACATGCCGTCGAGAAATATCTCTCAGGCATGCCGGTTTCCTCACAATGTTTTCCATCACCGTTTTTAAGTAAGTGTTAATTATACAATACGCACATGAATCTGAAAAGTCAGAGGTGCGTGCTAAGCTTCAAACTCGACACCTATGATTTGGCAGTCCGACGGTCACACCACTAGGCTATCGCTGCTGTTATTGTAACTATATTTAAACTTAGTTCTTATTTATCTGAGCTAGATTTAAATACCTAAATAACTAAACCATTGGAGAATCTAATGAAAGCTGGTTCAGTTAGTGCAAAAAATAATTAGATTATGATTGGATAACTATTAGAAAAACTCAGGCAAGTAGACTAAAACTGGACATCCCCGTTCTAAAAAGGGATAATTATGCATATTGCCTTTATTCATCTCGCTGTGCTAGCAAGTTGTTGCAGCAAACATTTATTTACCTTCATTTTATCATACAAGTTGGGATTCAGATTAATATTTACCATACAGACCCCATCGTTTGTGTAAAAGAGCGGCACTCTCCTCTCAGACTACAAATAATGTTTGAGTGTCTAGTACTGGACGGTAGAATTAATTTGGACTGAAATAAAAATCCTTTTTACTGGCTGGTAACCCCACCATCGCAAACCGTGCCAAAAGCCCGCAAGCAAAGTGGATTGCATGTATTAAGTTGGACACTATAACATTTCGCCTTATTAGTGGAAACTGTGCTGACCCCGGCTAGAAACAGTACACTTTGTATCGTCCTGGATGTGATGGCGACTGCAGGATATCAGGTGGATAAGTTATCACTAATAAATCATGGGTAATTACCAACCACGCAGATCATACGATTTGCGAGGTTAAGCTACGCTTGCCGCGGTCAACATTCGGTCGGTCGCGGTCAACATTCGGTCGGTGACCATTTGTTACACATCGAAACCCCTCCGTGCCTCGGAGAGCACGTTAAACCGTCGCCTTCGGTCCCGGATGTCATACCTACTTATGACAGTCGTTACGGGAAGTCAGAAACCCGAAAGTCTGAAAACTGGTCTAACCTTAGGATATTGGCATTGCCCTGCTACTGGGTTGCGGAGGTCTGATAGCAGTCGCTCCGTGTAAAATACTGGTATTCAGCCGCATCTGGTTAGACTGGAAGCTGACCCCAATAAACTTGGGAAAAGGCTAGGTAGAACGAAGTTATCAGTAATAAACTGTCTATCAGGATTTGGAAGGCTTCTACAGCAAATACTCGTAAAAAATTGGATGCGTTTAGATAGTGCATCATTACCTGCTTTCAGGCGTGTTTCCTAGCACTATATTCTTAATTAGAGAAAGCAAAGAATAAGCACTACATCTGATCTATACCAATTTTGAGGACCTGATTTTGATACTCCATTCTAAGAGCGGATTAAGCTCGGATTCGAAAATTACATCATTTAGAACATCGAAACTAGCATTTGTCGTGTCAAAATGGTCAAATTGATCAGTAAGTACCCAAAAATATTTCTTTGTTTTCGCTTTGACTCCTGATTCGATCACCAAAAGAGAAATTTCAACGGATGTACCTACAATTAGTATCCCCGCTCATTTTAACATGCGCCACGCATCGCTCATCTCCTCACGACTCGAGATTAGTATTACGGATGCGTTTCGCTGGTTACCCCTTATTCATAAGTTGTTATGCAACTCTCGCTGCGGTAAATGTTTAATTTATACACAATCTACGCGCGTGTAAGGACGTGAGATTCACGCCTTTTTTTCTAGAAGAATTGAATGGACGAATATGACTATAAGGACATTAATTTTAAGTTTTGGCTTCAATGAGGTCGAGACTATGAAGACGGGTTTGACTCCAATTCCCATACAATTCTGAACCGGACTTCCTTGATTCCGATTCATATTGTGTGGGAATCAGAGACAAACCACCATCGTAGTGCCAGCCTTACTTAATAAGCACGATGTTTTCGGAATCAAAATTCTGAAGCCATGAACATATATTTTATCAAGTTATCTATGCTGAGGACATGTAGGAAAGGGAGAAAAAGTAGATTCAATCCTTCAGGATTCGTAATTGCTACAGTTGCTACGTACAAAGTGATTTTTTCGAAAAGTGCTTTTTTTCATAATACCTTCATAGTTTAAAAAGCTTAGTAACTAAACTAACAGCTCAACAAATGTTTACCGACTCTTTTAGCTACGCGTGTGTCATACTTTTGTTCTCAATATCGTACTTGATTTTAGACACTTATAATTTAAAACAATCCACCCGCATGATAGGTACTCAAAGCACATAATAGTCGGCGGCATGTAAGCCATGGCTCGGCGCTTTCACGCGGCACAGAGGCGCGCGCGCACGCCGCGCCGCCAGATGCGGCACGCTCGTTCTTCCGCACATGCGCAAGCGACGACGCGCCGCCGCATTGCGCCGCTTCTAAAGCACCATGTGTGGTCACCGACCACTTTACGTGCTAAGCTTTAGAATGTATCCTTTTTATCGGGACTGAGGTTTCTGGTTTTGATATTTGTGCAATTGTTTGTAAAGCTATTTTGCTAACTGAAATACGCTTCAAAAATTGTAAACTTCGGCCATCCAAAATTATTAAAAAGATTATTTATACTAAATCGTGTTTATAATGTTTGTGCCTCGTTTGTCTAGTGGTAGCAAGTGCGACTGCTGAGCGTGAGGTTCTGGTTTCGATCCCCAGGTCGGGCAAAGTGTTATTGGGTTTTTTCGTGTGGAATTGCTCAGTACCAGCTCGGAGTTTGGATTTGTGCCCGGTTGATGGCAACAGGCTCGCCCCCTATTACATGGGACTTAAACATAACGGTAAAATGAGGGTGTTACTCTATACACCTCTGCTCAACTCTTCGGGGAATACAGGCGTGATGTTACACATACATGTTACATGTTTACACATTACATAATTATTTGTTTATACGACAAAATAAAGCAATTATGTCAATATAATAATAACACTTATTAAAAACGTGCTAACAAAAAAAAAATAGAGCCGCTCTGTTTCTTTTGTAAAAGACATCAACGGTCATATTAGCTGAAAATTATTTTACTAGAAATATTTGGTCCTTTTTTCTGGTTTTCCGATTTGCATACTCTTTTCTTTTGGTGGAAATGGGATTTAGTGTAGATAATGTATCGTACAAATAATATGGAATTTGAAGTTCATGATCAATAGCATAGTTTCCCTGTCTATTCAGTGAATAATCTGACTGAATAATTTTAATGATATTAAAAGAAAAAAAAAAAAGACTATAACTGACTTAAATCCTGAATGTAGAGTCCGCGCCACCAATGAAGTCCTTTGACGCGGCGCTAGTGCCATTGCATCACATTGCATTCAAAAAGATGTAGTTCCACAATTTTCCGCGGGACTTCTTTCGTGACGCGCACTCTATCAGATTTTTCTTTCAAATTCAATTGTCTTTTACATATATGTGTATAAAAAAACATTATACTTATAACATATATCAACCTACAATCACACACCCACAAATTAAAGAAAAAAAACCTATAACTTAACCCTACCAATTCGTATTCTAGTAATAATCTCATTCCCTAGCTCCAGGCGGCACGTAGCCGTAAACATCCCAGTTTATAGCGCGCCGACGTCCTCCGTCCCTCCATTAGTCCTCACAGAGGATCGCTAATTCCCTCTACGCCCTCCGTGCCGCACAAGAATTGGATACCAAGATGCTATCGAAGCTGGCAAGTTTTATTGGTTTGAGAGGAAAGAGGTATGAGATTGAAGGAGGAGACTGAAAATAGGTTTGAAATCCGGCCTTAAAAATAGCAATCTCAGTTTGCAAATATCTATGCTATTTTCATAAATCTAATTGTTCTGTTCTGCCTAGCTTTTTCCCACCTAGTTGGGGTCAGCTTCCAATCTAACCAGATGCGGCTGAATACCAGTATTTTACACGGAGCGACTGCCATCAGACCTCCGCAAACCAGTTATTGGGCAATGCCGATATCCTAAGGTTAGACCAGTTGTCAGACTTTCGAGCTTCTGACTACCCGTAACGACTGTCATTTATGTATTTGTATGACACTCGGAACCGACTGTTCAACGCGCTCTCCGAGGTACGGTGGGGTCTCGATGTGTAACGAAGGATCACCCATCCACGGACTGACCGCGGCAAGCGTACCTTAACTTCGCACATCGTATGATCCGCGCGATGATCCGCGCGATTGGTAATTAGCCATGAGCCCCTCAACTAAGACCATAACTAACGTTCATAAATCTAACTAAGACCCTATTATACTGGGTGTAAAAGTAGCCTTAACAAAGCCGAAATAACATACAACAAAAATAATTGCTGGGAACCGACTTTTATTTTTTGGTATTAAAAAACAGCTTTTAATTGTAGCGCGCAATGTGACTAAGCCTACATTTCGAAAATATTGATAATTTTTGTATAGAAGAATGTTTAGTAATAACATTTCAACTTAGTTTTCGTGAAAAACGTTAAATAATATGGTGACTTTGACCTTCAATATCTCCATAACCAGTCGGTTCCCAGGTATGGTCCAATACCAAAAAATCTTCGTAATGTTGGGAAGAACACGTGGCTCTCAGCTTCGTTAAGCGTATTTTTACACCCGATATACCTGTCATATAAGGCAAGACTCTCTTCTGTTGACTCTATAATTCTATAATCTAGGTAAGATTTTTGTATGACATTTTCAGAGCACATATGAAGGCTGCTGCTCTCCTGATATAGATAATCCGCGGTTCGCGGTTTCGCGTTGTCATCTACGTAAGGAGTTAGCCGAGAACACATTAGAGCATTAGTAAATTTAACTATCGCAATAGTCTAACAGCGGGCCAGTGACAGACTGCACATAGTTTGGTGTACCGTTAGCATCTAACTTGCTTCTCACGACTACCTCCATAAATTGCGCATAGCGATAAACATCTACGCTTCTCAACGAGTTCCAGATCATTACGGCGAATAGGAACAAATAGTACCTACTAGCCTGCTTACGTAACCTATGGTGTTTCCCATGTGGTTAGTTTTAACGTTGATTGAGTCCCAAAAATTTTTGAGCCAAATCCAAACGCTTTGTGCTTGTAAGTATAAATTATGATCGATGTTTGACAATCGACGCGTGCGGTCTTCAGAAATCGAATAAATGTATAGGGTAGGTACTGATAGCTGTTTTTTTTTTTAATGGATTTGCTCGTCACTCTAGTCTAGATCAGAGGAGACAGAGACAAAGTCTACGATGGAGTGAGCTTACCCAGAAGAAGCCTGTTAACTGTAACTTTGAAGAGATTCAGGTTGAATGCGTTCGGGAACACAGACGCAGGTAGTGAGTTCCACTCTTTTGCAGTGCGCATTATGAAGGATGTTTGGAAGCGCTTACTGCGAATTAGTGGAATGGCAACTAAGTATGGATGGTAACTTGCAGTGCGTCTAGATGTCCGATGGTAGAAGGGGGCCGGTGGGATGAGGTTATGGAGTTCTTGAGCACACTCTCCGAAGTACAGTCTATAGAAGCTGGTGTCTTCTTCATAGTCTTTGACAGCTTGTTGACAGACAAAATCTGTCAAAATTAATCAATTCTTTACCTACTGTACCATGTACAGCAGGCATGTACAGACCGCGGCCCGCGGACCGCATGCGGCGTTTCGTCAATGTACGTGCGGCCCAACCGCGAATTAAACTCTTATGCATTCGTATGAAAATACTGCTCTATTTTACCATTAAGGGCCAACTTAAAATCATTGAATGATCATCATCATCAGCCTATAATGTTCCCACTGCTGGAACACAGGCCTCCTCTCTGTGAGAGGGAATGGGCCGTAATCCACCACGCGGGCCCAGTGCAGGTTGGTAGATGTCACATGTCTTCGAATTTTTGGTTCTAGGACATTCTGGTTTCCTCACGATGTTTTCCTTCAACGTTTTGAGAACAGTGGTGATGAAATAAATTACACAAAGTAATGCGCCTGGCTGGGTTCGAACCCACGACATACAACTCGTAAGTTGGGGTCGCTACCACTGGGCCACCACTGCTCTGAATAAATGATTTTAATCATTTTTGAATGCACTGTTTACGTTTTTTTTTTTCATTTAACTATATTTCAACTTTTTTGGTTGTTTTAATTATGTTGGCCCATTTTTAGCACATAGTCGACCCTAGTGGCCCCTAGGCCTAATAAGTCTGTGCATACCTGATGTACAGTTTCGCTGTTGACATTGTCTAAATGTAACAACTTATGAAGTGATTAAAAAAACACAAACAAACATCTGTAACATAACATCACGCCTAAATTCCCTGAAGGGGTGGGCAGAGGTGTATAGTAACACCCTCATTTCGCCGTTATGTTTAAGTCCCATGTAATAGGGGCAAGCCTATTGCCATCAACTGGGCACAAATCCAAACTCCGGGCTACTACAGAGAAATTCCACACGGAAAAACCCAATAACACTTTACCTGACCTGGGAATCGAACCCAGACCAACGTGGCAGTTACAAACATCTGTAAGCTATACAAAATGTGTCAACGCAAGAATAGAAACTTGAATTCCGAGAAAAGGATGCGTACACTTCCGCCACGGACCCATTTAGCATCACCGATGTCCTTTTGCAATAGTTAATATAGATAAAAAACTTTACAAGTTGATCACTTTATTGAGTCGATCGTGCGTATAAAACGGTAATGAATGATTTTAACTCCTTCTAATTAATTCTGTTTCAAATAGAAATGTATAAATTTAGATTTCGTTGAGGGATTTTAGCTTAGGACTTTCTGCATGCTAGTTAAGGGCCACACTATTATTAATTAGAAATACGTTTCGCTTAAAAATCACATAGGATTGTAGCTGACTGATTAATAGCAATCTTGGAACTCCTTACTGTACGTTTTTGAAAGACAGATTGATTTTCTGTTACGCGTTGGCTAGACTTAGGAATAGATTTTGATAAAAATTGACAGAAAGATACCCAGAAATCCGGTAATGGACATAGGGGACACCCTGTTCTTGCCGGAAAATTAAAAACTATTCACGCGGGCGAAGCTGCGCGCTCAGCCAGGCACCTCTAAATGAACAAAAAACCATCCTCCAGTAAATGTTCGCACAACTCTGACAAAGGACTTGGAACGGTAGGTAAGTAAATTCGGCAACCAGATCGCTGTTTCAGTGACCCGTAGTTTCCCCGGCTATGCAAAAGTAAGAAACACCTCCGGCGTTTTTAATAAAATTTTCATTTGTCGATATATACAGAGTTCAAGTGATCCGCTGTGTCCGGCTGGGTACATATTAATGAGAGCAGGTAGAGCAGGGTGGATGGCGGGGGGTGAAACAGGGCAAGGGGGTCGGGAGGGGGGTGCGGTGTGCTCTCGCGATGGTTGTTATGGCAACGCGACGCGGCCTCGGGCGCGGTATTACAATGAAGGCGATACTTGCGGATCAGAGAGTGGGGCAGCGTTGCGGTTTGGTGTATTTGTCGCATTTATGTGAAGAACTTGAAGTTCCAAGATCTTAATGGGTTAGTGGTGAGGTCGTGGTAATCCCACCCTTTCACGTCGTTTGATTTCTGAATCGCCATTTTACTGATAATTGTTTTAAGTCATCATGAATCATAATGTGTCGGAATCATAGCGGTTCTCGCACTATATACGCCCTCACCATGCACCTATGACAAACGCCTTATTGATACATTTTGCTATTATAAAACACCTATCCCTAGAAATTCCCAGTGACTTCATAACCAATCATCCTACCACCGAAAACTATTTCTCTACTTTATCAACGGCTTAAAAAAATCCTCTGAGCAGCGACGCTTCTCAACACGCGGTCACAGCTACCACCCCTATCTGGAGTCGCGCGTGATACTCGCGGGGGTGGCGCAGGGTGGGGGTGGCTACGTGCCACGACAAAAAACCCGAGCTGACCCGAGTCCAGCCGCCATAAAGCGCCTCAGAGCGTAATAAGTAGAGTGGTGCTCTAAAAGTTTTTTCGCCGAGGCCGAGGACGAATTATGTCGAACCGAAAATTCTATAATGGGCCTTTGTCCAGCAATGGGCTACGATAGGCAGATTTGATTTATTGATAGGAGATTAAGTATAATAATTACGACGATATACATTTTGTAAATGCAATGTTTGGACTCAATTTCTGTAACTATAGACCCAGCTATTTAATTAAATGAGAAGGAGAATAAGTTTGCATATAACTTTGTTTTCCATATTCACCACAAGTTGATCACCACAATAATTCAGTAGCAATTATTAACAGAAATTTAAAACACATTTCTTTACAATCTTCGTCCTTACCGCGGCCGAAGCATCGCACCTCTAGTAATAAGCTCCCCTTTGCTAGCGTTGCTTTCTGTCGCAAATGGTGCTCAAAGGAACGCACGTTCGCGCGCTCTAATTTCGAGGCGATCGTTTGACTCGGAATGACTCTAGCAGGCTATTGATTCGATATCGCTTGTTATGTGAGCCTGGTAAATTGAGCGAGTTGACTCGCTACGTTATTGTAATCGATTAACGTTAAATTCATTAGTTGGGTGTTTGATAGATGACACCTACATGATTTAAATTTAAAGACACACATTTTTAGAAAACATTCGTACTACCTAGCTTTTTTCCAATTGTGTTGGAGTCAGCTTCCAGTCTAACCATATCTGGCTGAATATCAGTAGTTAACACGGAGCGACAGCTATCAGACCTCCGCAACCCAGTTACTGGGCAATACCGATATCCTAAAGTTAGACTAGTTGTTAGACTTTCGGGCTTCTGACTACCCGTAACGACTGACCTAGGTATTCGTATGACATCTGGGACGCGGTTTAATATGCTCTCCGAGACACGTTTACGAATAATCGTTGTGTATAGTTATGACAAACTTAACCATCAAAAAATAATGGTTAGGTACACTGACGTTAAAAGCATTATAACTTTACACAGATGTGTATTTTTATTCCATCCATTCGCATAACACCACACATCCCTCTCAGCATTCTAATCTCAGCTGCATGCAATAGCCTTTCCTTCATCCCTTTTGTGGCCCAACATTCCGATCCATACGAGACAGCAGGTCTAACCATTCTTTCATAGATCTTCCCCTTAAGTTTAAGCATTGCCAATAAGTACATAATATTTTAATCATTTACGTAACAGATAAGGACGGACGTACGTACAACATGATGACTATTATGTAACGTAATGACTAATACCAGTAAACCAATCTTAATCGACTCATTGTTACGTCACTGCAACGCAAGCAGTCATTACGATAAACTAGAAGGAAAATTAAGTGTTTTCCCTAAAGTAAGCACATTTTTAATCTTACACGTGAGTGATAACATAACATCATGCTTGTATTCCCCGAAGGGATGGGCAGAGATGTACAGTGACACTCTCATTTCGCCGTCATGTTTAAGTCCCATGTAATAGGGGCGAGCTACTTGCCTTCAACCGGGCACAAATCGAAACTCAAGGCTGCTAATGAGGAATTCTACACGGAAAACCCAATAACACTTTGCCCGCCCTGGGGATCGAACCCAGGACCTCACGATCAGCAGTCACGCTTGCCACCACTCGACACACGAGGTAGTCGTGAATGATATCATTACTATGTAGACTATTTACACTCTATTCCATTTAATATAGGTATATACTAATATTATAAAGCTGAAGAGTTTGTTTGTTTGAACGCGCTAATCTCAGGAACTACTGGTTGGAATTGAAAAATTATTTATGTGTTAGATAGTCCATTTATCGAGGAAGATTATAGGTTATATAAAATTACGCTACGACCAATAGGAGCGGAGCATAAATAAAAATGTCGCAAAAACGGGAAAAATGTCCACCCGTGCCAAGCCGGGGCGGGTCGCTAGTATACCAATAAACAACAGTGATCTCAATGCTAAATACTCAAATGCTACTCAGTTTTAAGTTGCCGCTAAGTCTCGTGCTGTCACTGTCACTCTAAGGCGAAATGAAAGTGATAGCACAAAATTAACGGTAACTTAAAACTGAGTAGAGTTTGAGCATTTGGCCATAAGGCACGTATATCTTTGAACCATTTCTTCAAGTAAAGTTTCAGCTTATCCTGATTCGCCGTTAAGGTTTATAGAATTATAATACTGTATTGAATCCTTGCTGGAAGGAAACATGTTGCTTGTTTCTAAACATTACTTTGATAAAATGGGTCCTATTTGTCAATTATTATGATAAATAGAGTTAAATACACTGAACTGCCTCGTTGTTCTAATGGTGGCAACCGCGACTGCTGATCGTGATGTCCTCGGTTCGATGCCCAGGTTGGGCAGTGTTGTCGGGTTTTAACGTGTAGAATTCCTCAGTAGCCGTCTGGAGTTTGGATTTGTGTCCGGTTGATGGCAATAACATGATACTTAAACATAACGGCGAAATAAGGCGTACTTAACACCTCTACCCAATCCTTCGGAAATACAGGTGTGGTGTTGTATTACTATACTGAATAAGTGCCAATAATTAACACTGAAAAGAAATTTATAAGGCGGATGTTAATGGGAACGCCGGTAGAGGACGTCCTAGAAGGACATACATCGATGTTATTGGTGATGTTCTTCACAAAGGTCAGGTGCGTAGTACTCTCAACCGGCGTGCGTGTATGACAAGATGTATGAATGTGGATGAAGCGAAAGGGGTATGTAAGAGTCGTAGCATGTGGCGTTCTATAGTTTCTGCCTACCCCCATGGGAAAAAGGCGTGAGTTTATGTATGTATGTATGTATGTATGTATGTAATTAACACTGAAAGCTTCGACAATCTTTACATTAATTCAGTTCTCTATGACATTGACAAATGATAACAACTTATCAGTAATGCTCGCTGGATTGCAACGGATTGGCATTAGACCAGTGTAAACACGTTTTCCAATCCAGTCCAGCGACTGCGATGCTAGAATCCAGCCACACTGAACCCTGGATCAATGTTTTTTTTTTTCTATTCGACTGCTTGTAGATGGTCTTGCGGACCGTTTCTACGTAACCGGGCAGTTGTTGGCGAGACCTGAAGGGTCTCCAACCAATGGGGACGAGAGTAAAATACTTAACCTAAGCTAACTACTACTACTACTACTAACATCATGACTAGCTAGCAACAATAGCACTAAGGGCGACCCCTAATGGAACTCGGACCTCGGCTTAGGGCGTTGCTGACGGGAGGACTGGGAGGGAGACAGCTTGATGAGGGCTGAATTAACGGTGTGGCCCATGTAAATCCAATACATACAATACCAATACCACAGTCTACCTACTACATACAGTGGGGCGCAATGTTTGTATTCTGAACCGACCTCATATTAGCTTAATTTAATAAAACGTAATTATACTAGGTACGTCCTCTAGTATGATTTATTTCAATGGTATTCGTAATAAGACAGCGAAAACCCTAGAAGTTATGTCCCAAGCTGCAGTATGGCAGATCGGGCCATAAGCTCTGCCCACTTCCCCCACACCCGCCGCACGATTGCTCTGCGACAGTGTTCTACGTTGACCGACTGTAAGGAGTAATTATATGGGTAGACTGTGCCAATACATTATCGACTTTTCTATTACGTCATTCACTTTTATTATGCATTGTTTCTTTAATAAGACGAAGATTTCCAAAAATATGGGTTTTGAAAAAAATCCTATACGCACTTAATCCGAGATAGTCCACGTCTAAAAACAAAAATCAATTTTTTTATTTATTATTTCACATAAACCAATACAGGTGCTTATGAAAAGTCGAATTTTGATGCACGGATCCAATTAGTCGTTTCTTATGGAGAAGAACCGACAAGAAACTCCATGGTTACTCGTTTAAAAATCATATCTTTAACAATTTCAGTGGATACAGTACAATGATTTAGGATAGTGAGAGAACAATGAACGGATGTGCAGGACACCCCCTAATAACTTCTAAACCAATATTTTAAACATACCTTACGCATGCATTTATTTCGTACACACGGCTACATATAAAGCTATACATTTCCATTATAAGGTGACCTCACATTATACGGAAAGCATATACAACGCGAGATCAGCTCAAACTGGATATGTGTAGATTTATATGTAGCCATGCGTACTCGTTGCATTTCTACAATTATTCCTTAATCTTCATCAACCCTTTCCAGTTACCTACAAATATACTGTATCGCGTATCTTTTACAGTGAAAAAACCATTAATAAAATTCATATAACACCCAACACAAAACACCAACTACCTCTATCAAACAACTTAACAACCAAATCATGATCACCTGTTACATCTACCATAACGCTCCAGTGCGCGGAAGGTTTTATCCCTCATAAACACATATAATTTGAGTACTTTAACAACAATCTAACACAGACATCATTGGGCCAATAGAGAGGCCCATTAACGAAGTTGCAAACCGAGCTCAACAGGTGGCGCTATTCGTTTCAATATCTACAAAACTTTCCGACGCAACTCAATAAATCGACCAGTTTCAAATGACCTCTACAACTACCATTCATACCCCTCAACACTTCCAAATTAAAACTAAAAGAGAAGAGGGTAGGAGGTCGTTTAAAACTGGTCTTTCTTTGCCCTGTTGTTATTATCATTGCCCTTTATGTTTCGTTCCAATTTGAACTTTATTGTTAGGAATTAAAACTTATTTTGTTGTGTTAATAATGGGCAATTGTCGTATTCAGCAGTTTAGCGATACGTTTTGTGTTGAAAACGTTTTATAGACATGTTGGTGGTCGTTGAGATCAGCTGTTCGTAAGATGTTTGTTTTCATTGTAAACTGTATGTTTTTATGTTGCGATAACCCTTTTTTTGGAAAAGGGTAGGTTCTACGATAACTGCTTGAGCACTTAGTTATAACGTCGCTGAAGTTCTAACACCGCGTAACTCAAAATAGTTAACTTTTCAGGAGAGCTAAAAATAGATTTTTTTCTACTTATCATATAATTGTTTTTAATCTACAATATTCTATTTTATTTTGGTGTTTTCGACGGAGCACTTTCGCGACACGATCCAGTATAGAACTCACCTGACTTACACGCTGTTTTAGCTGTTTACATAGCATGATGGAAAAAATATTACATACGCGGTGGATTTTGTTTTTGAAATAACGCGTTGCTATTGAATCTAACCATTGATTGTGATTGGTCAAACGATGCGTTTTTCGATTCCCTAGCGAATGACGTGCGTAACTCAAAACTAGTATTTTTCGAGTTACGCAGTGTTAGAACTGGTAAGCCTAATTTGTATTGCACGTACAACACATATCATACCGGCCGTACGGATTGAGTGCGCATAGTCACGGGTATCTCCGTTAAGATGGCAGCTTTCCGGTGATTTTGTATTTTAAATCAGGTTCAATCTGAACAGGAGCCATCCAATTACCGTTTTAGAGAACAGTCTTAAGGGTCAGTGTCTTAATCACATGTACTCTTACAGTAGCGTGCATTGGTTTTCGGACTAGGTAGGCAGGCACTAGCGATGTCGCCTTTCAATTGTACGCTTAAGCCCATGTCAATACGATTCTGCCCAAAAGAAATCATAGCCATACACGCTTATTTTATTTATAGTAATAGCTAAAGATGGAGTAGTTAGTTAAACCTTATGAGATAGACATTGCTTAATTGCCTATATGCATTGCACACGACTGCAAGAGTCTTAAGACAACACCTTAATCGCGTTTTGAGATACCCACGGTTGGAGCGGGAGTTGTATAATCCTTCACCGAAATCACACTGCAAAAACAAAAAAAAAACTAGTTGTGCTACAATCTTCCTCCTAGCCTTTTCCCAATTAAATTGGGGTCAGTTTTCAGTCTAACCAGATGCGACTGAATACCAGTATTTTACAGGGAGCGACTGCCATCAGACCTCCGCAACTCAGTTATTGGGCAATGCCGATATCCTAAGGTTAGACCGGTTGTCAGACGTTCGGGCTGCTATTTGTTGCTACAGTGTTTACATAAAAGTAGGCAATGCTACGAAAATTTACATAAAAGGTAAACAAACCTAATATAACGCACGACAGTGTAAACGCAATAGAATACTTGAAATGATTTAATACCAATCAAAACATGTCCATTTTATTACACATAGGTGCAAAGAACTCCACAATCTATCAAGGGCAACCGGTGACCACTAGACTTTACAAGTTCAATGTTCATTATCATTTACACGTTGTTTTCAGTACTACAGGAAAAATAAAGTACCTACAAGCAAATTCTACAAGCAAAATTTTTGCCAAACCGCAAACGAATCGCTTTAACTGTCAAAACGTTTGGTTTTGTTGTCAAACAGTTTGACAATTTTTGTAAGCGAAAGCTCTCTGAATGTACGGTTCTTGTAATAAAATTGCCCCCTTATGTCTGTCTGTATGTTCGGTCTTATCTCCAATATTATTGAACGTATCCTGATGCAATTACTTGTAAGTTTTTATTTAGTTTGAAAGGCTACGATTTTTTTTAATATTTTACAGCTCTACAATACGGTTTCTTATGTAATCCATAGTGACGGATATATTTTATGAAATAAAATATGGGAATTGAAGTTAAGTTCCGCTGGACTCTACGTTGTCTATAGAGATTTTTTAGTTTGACCTTAGAATACTCTTGTTGAAATCCTCAGGTGGAATAAAAAGTATTTATATACACTTCAACCAAGGCTCAGATAACCAGGGTAACGAAGATTTAGGATTTCACATAATCAATCAAGTAAGAAATATTTTTATAAATATCGCAAAGGTATGAATGATGTAGTCAGCCCCAAACGAGTAATTATGGATTTCCATTTTCTTTTTCCTTTTCCTTTAGACATGTTTATGTCTAAAGGAAAAGTTTATTTATCTGGAAGTCTTTAAGCTGATAATGTGATGATGAAGGAAATACCCATATACTGTAGCGGAACTCTGACACTTCATAGTGAATCAGTCATCACGTAATCTTCAAAACACAGAACTTGACATAGTATTTTATTATAGATCGTGCATTATAACGAATAACCTATAAGATACGCAGTAGGTAGATGGCCAAATACCAGTACAAGTTAGTGATGCACAAACATTCGAATGTTGTTAGTATCGCAGCGCTATCGGCGCATGAGTCACCGTTTGGCGGCGCGGGCGCAGCGGCTTCGCGTCCGCGTAATGCGCGCGCGTCGACGCCCGGTGACCGTCAGCCGTGCAAACGTGCCGACCCACTGGCAGGTAGTATGGTGGCACGTGGAGCGGGTATGGAGGCGAGTTTGTTATGTTATGTTGTACGAATTACAATTTGGATTGTTATCACCATTATAATAATCATCCAAAATCATCCATCTAGACCGCTAAAAAGAAAGAATTTATTGGTTGCAGTATGCTACCGTCACTCCAAAAAATATAAAACCAAAATAAAAAACTAGAAAACTGTGCGTGAGCTACCTGGCGTGTCCTCTCGTAGCGATTACCTAGCTACCCGCTACGGCGTAGAGAATAAAACTACAGCTAGCAAGTTAGATGGGTAAGTACACAATCTTTAGGTCATCAAAGCCTCTGGTCTATAGCAATGCTCGATATGCACTTACAAAACCATGAGTACTACAATCAAATTGAACCACTATCACCATCAACTTCAAAGAACTGTGAGGGTACTAAAAACCCCTCTCTCATTATCAAATCTCACACGATCACTATGATATCAACATTATAATTATCTCAATTTCCCATCGCATCGTTAATTACATGCACCCAATGCACCAAACGCCACATTTCCCGCGCTCCCACGCACCGTGTCCGCGCCCGCATGCATCTGCACTGTTTTCGCGCTAAAAAAACATGGCGCAGCTGCGAACGGCGCATTGCAGTCCACGAGGAAACAGTATAACGAGTCTGACGCGATACTTGCGTACATCACTGTAGGTAATAAGGCGCTTAGTGCTAATAGTACTTTAAGGAAGAAATAAAGAAAATCATTTTTGCTCGATGACGATTTTAATTTATCGAGAACTTGCGTAATTGAATCGGTAACACAGTAATTCTGTGGTAATAGTTATTGGGTGACCTTTTGTGTACTATTACTAAGTACGTAATGTAAATAACTGATGAAGGGACATTTGGATTCTTTTGCGTCGGTGTTGGCAAGCCTTGCGTCCGTGAATGAAGTAAATAAATCAACAATTGACGTTCTTTACACTTGAATACAGTAAACAACAAATGATACAAGCGTAGCGAACTAAAAAATACACAAACGCGAACTTGGCATGCGTCAATTAGATCTGAATAAATTAAACAACTCGTAGTAGGTCTCTGTACATCGCAAATGAACTTGGACAGTATTAAAACGTAAATAAAATTAGTTCTTCGGTTACAAGAGCAATTAATCTGTGTGAACAAATCAACTGTTCTGCCATTTTTTCCCAACTATGTTGGAGTCAGCTTCCAGTCTAACCAGATGCGGCTGAATACCAGTATTTTCCACGAGTGACTGCCATCACGCCTCCGCAACCCAGTTACTGCGCAATCCCGATATCCTGAAGTAAGACCAGTTGTCAGAATTTCAGGCTTTTGACTTCCCGTAACGACTGTCATAGGTATACGTGTGACCGGACCCGGAACTGACTGTTTAACATGCTCTCCGAGCATAGACTTCTCCGAGGCAGGAGGGGTCTCGATGTGTAACGAACGGCCACTCATCCACAGACTGACTGTAGCAAACGCAGCTTAACCTCGCAAATCGTATGATCTGCGCGGTTGGATCTTAGCCACGAGCCCCCCCCCCCCCTCCCCCCCAGTGTGAACAAATCAACTATTAAAATAAAAACATCATGTAGAGACACGTTTGGTTGGAGACCATTCAGGTCTCGCCAATAACTGCCCGGTTACGTAGAAACGGTACGCAAGACCATCTACAAGCAGTCGAATAGAAAAAAGAAAAAATTAAATAGGTAAACTTTTTTATTTATTTATTCAGTCTGTCAATACTCAGTTCAATACAGATTATTTGCCAAAACCTCCTTTTTACCAATGTCAATATTTATCCTAAAAAATTACCAAACCCGCGACCTTGAGACAGCGGACACACTGCTACGCCATTCTCGTAGGTAGTCTCCGGTATCCTTGAGAGTCACGCATATATATTTCCTCTGATTACCTGCGTACGAAGGTAATTCGTTTTTTTGGCAATTCAGGACCTAGGATGGATGTCAAACTATCTGTCACGGGGCGGGGTAACGTGACGCCTAGTATTAGAATATTTTAGAATTACAAAATATTCCGCGCGAGGTTTTATATGAGAGAATTTTGTGCAAATGCTCTGTGGAACCTGATATGGTTGCTTTTTTTTATTCTATACTAATATTATAAAGAGGAAAGATTTGTATTTTTGTATGTAAGGAATAAACTTAAAAACTACTGGACCGATTTCAAAAATTCTTTTGCCGTTAGAAAGCTACATTATCACTGAGTAACATAGGCTACGGGCGGAGCCGTGAGGACACAGCTAGTTTATAATAAATGTAAACATATTTTAATAAGTATCATTATTTGGTGGATCGTATCGGAATATACCTACTCGACATTTTTGAATTGATAAAATTATTTTTACATGTAGATCAGAGTTCGATAAAACGGCATAGTTTATATTACTACTTATTAAGGAAAAATCTTTATGGTGGCCAAGTACATATGACGATATATCAAGCTATGCATTTCCAGATTATGCTGACCTCTGATTGCACCGCATTTCTGTTCAACGAGAGGTCAAATTAGACTGGGAATGTATATCGAGAGATCGTCGTGTGTAATACACTTATTATAAATTTTTATTCACGTTTACGATGATGTTTTTGAAGTTTCATGACGGCTGAAAACTCTACGAATGCTGTCACGTTAGTAATGCACCAAACTTAATGTTAATTTAAATTAAATTTTGAATTGGAAAGACTCGTTTCGTTTAAACAATTTAATTAAATGAAAACTTTATTTATATCTATGTATGATAAAAATTGTGCATGCCGCAAAAAATAAACCAAAATTTTATAGGACAGTTGTATTTTCGATTCAAAATTCGCTTACATTAGCGATACCCTTACGATACTAAACGCAAATGTTCATGCTAGGCCTACTGGTTATACTCTATTATTTACCAGAATCACCAACTACCCTTAAAAAACTGAAACAGAAGTTAAAAAGCTTTCATTTGGTAGAAAAATCTGCAGTGGGCGCATAGAATAAGTCTTATTCCACTATTCTAAAGATCGTGAATTACAATTTAAGGTGATGTTTAAGAATTAGCTACTCAACACCAAGTCGTAGCCTCGCGAAGAGCTGTGCGCAGTCTTATTGTCTTTAAACTCTATACTTTACCGCTGCACGTAAACTTGAGTCATGTCAACGAACCTAAGCATACCCGCTCGAAATTCTGCTTACCCCGCCAACGAAAACATGGAAACAACTGAACATATTAAAACTAACTGAAATACCTCACTATTCACTCTACAAGACAACACAATGTGACATTATGAGCGCCATCGTAAACTAAGAGAATACACTAAAACCTGGAAACGTAAAATACATTTCTAAGCCATTTTATTCCGCTGTTAAAATCGCCATTAACAATTCAAATTAGCGGCGACCGAACACCGAAAATGGCCGCCCACTGACAGATGACAGCGCGGCGCGGACGCGGACGCATTGACTCAGGCGCACGACGCACGGTGCGCATGCGCGCGCTCCCACGATGCGCTGCAGCGATTGCGCTAATAGAGGGCGATCGATGCGCACTGCCCTTTACATGACGGAACTTAACTATGGCCATAAAAGTACACACACGTAATTGATTTTAGAATAATGGTATGCACGTGCAATAGAGTTTGGTGCATCGGCGATTGTGAATGCATTTAAATTGAATATTAGAGACTGTTTCAAAATATCACTATCAAATAGAGATAAACATAATAACGGACAGAAGTCAACGGATGGATACGTACACAATACCTTATGAAAAAAAGGACTCTACATATATCGTAAAGGGGGATAAGTGAATAGAATTAATTATATTATCATAGCTCTACCACTGGCTCTACCGCTCTAAGTTATACCTATATTTCAAAATAAAATACGATATTATTTACTTAATAAATTCTACATCCCAAAATCTCAGAAGGACTCATATTTAGGCCTCAAACCATCCTTAGCATATCCTTTCAAGTTACAAACCAAGAAGCAACAAGGAAAGGTCTACAATATAGATAGTTATGTCTAAGATACGAAATCTGAACGACCGCGGGCGAGGGCCCGCTAGTAATAATATTTTGGCTCGCTTTATGCGAATTAGTTGATAATATTCGAGAAACATCAACCACAAGTAGTCCTGGGAATACAACAGACGCCGAGTTCCTGGAACCACCTCCCTACGTATGTAGCCAGCGGGGATTTCAGACAAATTACTGGCTAAAGCTATCCTTTACCGCGCAACTACTGAAAACTTGATTATAAACAGAGTAGCGACTCTAAGGAGCGTTTGGACTCATGTACCGCTCTCTTTGAGTATGTACTTCAAATGTACACAAGAGGAACATTAATGTTGTGTGTAAAAAATATATCTATTGCTTTTTATAACGACTGTCTGACGATTGCGAGCTACGAGTATCCTTACGGATTTCTTTTATTACGTATACCTAAGGGAGAGTAAACTCTAAGCGATTTTGGTACAAGCACAAAACGAATAAACATAATTGTTAGCAATCCTGTAGCAAATATTCATTACCAAGACAATAGCATTTCACTTAACAAAACGCGGAAACAGTAAAAGAGCGGAATATTATAAAGTTCGCACCCAGCCACTAACTGTAAGCCCAAGCACACATTGTGCGCATTTAACGCAAGCGAGAGACAAGCCAAAGTGGTACACGTGGACACAATGACATAAAATAAAACTTTGAAACTTATTGGCGAAGAGACGCCAGACTCCTTCACTGATAAACTTCCAAAAACACTTCATTGCAACCACATCGACATGTACAACACCCATCGATGTATAACTGTCAACATTCTCAAGTGGATCATAAGCAAAGCGTCAATGGATATGTATTAAACATACGTTTACAACTCTAAATAGAATATATGAGTGGGTTGAAGTGCAATGATGCACCCACGCGGAACTGCGAGCTAAACCGATGGAATAATTCTTTCCAACCTAAGCCCGAAGCCCGAACAGAACAATTAGTCGGCGCTGCGAAATTTGAGATCGCTGTACGAAATCGCGTCGACAGACGAGTTGTTATCATCACGTATCACCAATCATATCATTAAGATTATTATATCGCCACTTTTGCAACGGTACGTGTTTTTGGTAAGGATAAAAATCAGCAACTATAATCAAAGGGAGGAAACGAGTACATTTTGAAAGCAAGCAGAATTTAATAATTAATGAAGTTGCATTATTTGCCTTTTTAGTTTTAAGTAATTTTATGTTTCTTCTGGGCATATCAAATGAGGACAATTTTTACCAAATTGAATATGCAAAATATTAAGTATGTCGTTAGATTGATAACTTGATCAGAATATGCGATCACAAAACCACAATCGAGACCCGAACCCGGCATTAATCTGCATATTGCGTAAACGCTGAAAATAGTCATGTCAGGGGTGCTCAACGTCTCGTCGCATCCTCAGTCCGCTCCTATTGACGTTGCATCGACACTCACATTGTGAAACTACATATCTCTGAATAGAATAGAAAGCTAGGTACAGAATGTCGTGCCGTGGGCGAGACCGCTAGCCGTAGCTGACTGCAAGCGATGGCGTCGCGCAAAAATAAAGGAAGCTATGTTGATCGATCGCGGCTATATCCGTTCGATGCGGTGACGCAACGCTGCACCGCAGCCGATGTACACTACGCTCAAACGAACAGTGTGGACTCTGGTGACGCATTTAGTTTCGCGATAACGCCGCATTGTTTTAAACATTACTGAAGCGGCGCGATTGTCGCTATGGAGAAAAGAAGGATCGAAGAATCGCTGATAAACCTCTTTAGGTACATCCTACAATGTAATATCGCGGCTTGACCTTTAATGGTTGATTGATGTCTGAATTCAGTCTTAAGTAATCTCTGCCGAAGATGATAACAATAAGCAGTAACTAACGTTCATAAGAATCAACGACATTTTTATACAACACCATACAATTATGCATTTCGTAATAATCTTAACCGGAAGCAAAATGGTTGATACTAGGTAAAATATACGTCACTGTCGCACAGACTTCTATACCACAACGGCCACAATGATACTCATAGACTAGAGTAAATATTGGCGAGTAGCAACAAGTAAATATTGGCAAACAAAGACAGGTGGTGCGGACAATAACCCCTAACGTATTTTCGGCGATCTGACTTCAGTGCAAGTGTAATAGGTAGGTACCTGAGCATTATAACATTGTGTTGTTTAGTATTATCGGTGGCATCGATCAAATATGTCTGAGATAATGGCGGCCGCGATCACATCGTGTTGCAGCGCGTGCGTCGTAGCTGCGCCCGCGCCGCTGTGTGCGCCTACAGAATATTTCTATGCAGAAGGTGCAGTCGCATTGAAAACAGACTCACGCACACATAATTAAGCGAATTCAACTAAATTATTATCAAAGTCCGTATGCTATACAACGGGAATCGTTTGAAACTATTTCCTTCAACGAGTGTTCCTGAGACTTTTCGGGAATCGATACTGCGTTTATTACCTGTTTTACACTGAAATGCCTAGTAATAGTATCGCGTTAAATCATTTTCTACTCAGCCTATCCATAGTCCACCGCTAGACAGGCCTCTTCCAGTATCACATTACGTTCTGCCTAGTCTTTTCCCAACTATGTTAGGGTTAGCTTCCAGTCTAACCAGATGCGGCTGAATACCAATATTCGACACGGAGCAACTGCCATCAGACCACCGCAACCCAGTTACTGGGCAATGCCGATATCTTAAGGTTAAACCGGTTGTCAGACTTTCGGATTTCTGACTTCCCGTAACAGCTGTCATAGGTATTCGTATGACACCCGGGACCGACGGTTAAACGTACTCTCCGAAGCACGGAGGGGTGTCGATGTGTAACGAATGCTGGTCCACGGACTGACCGTGGCAAGCGCAGCTTAACCTTGCAAATCATTAATCCGTACGGTTGTTAATTAGCCACGAGCCCCCCTGGGCGATATTCGTGGACTCCTCCGATACTCAGTACTCACACTAAGAGTACGATATAACACCTGGGCGTTGTTACATTGCTTATATGAACACGCATTTAGTGTCACGTACCATTGTGATTAATTATGTATGAGCTCATTATCGGCTTCCGTTAGCCTAGTGGGCATTCTGTGGTTTCTTTGTAGGTGGCATGGCGGCGCGGCTGTGACCTCGCGGCTGCGCCCGCGCCGCCCGCGCACGCGTCACCCGCGTGACGGTACAACCGGCGCGGCGCTTGCAGGTCACTGTCTGCCTCACTACACTGGCCACTGCCTGTCCCGACGATTAACGCATTGTTCGAACTTTCTAGAAGCTCAATGCACGCTCGCTTTCCCCTAGTTCATATTCCGCGGATGACCGCTCTTATCTTGTTCAAATAACATGACGTTTCGCCTGCAGCTGCAGTTTGTAAGTAATTATTCGGAACCAAATCGATTTATGTGTAAAGGTAATCACGATGTTACCGACGTTACGTGAGGATTAGTACCTAGCGTAAAGTTTACAGGTAGAGCAATTTTATGCGATTGAAATCCAAATCATAACAACAATGAAAGAAATAACACGTGTTACTATGAAAATATTGTTACATAGGTGTTATTTGATTTCTTAATGAAGAAACAATTTAGATCCTGAGCTTAAATAATTTGGCACTCTCGTAGATGGATTTGAAATCGCTCCACCGTTACCGATACGATGTGCATGCGAGAAATAATTTAGTTAGTACATAGCACACTAAGACCGGCGCAGCGTCCTGGCCGGTGTGGCTTGAGGCAATTAGCGAAATGGACGCCGGAAAGGCGAACGTACTCCGCTCGCGTAGGTCGAGTGCGGACAGAGCGGGTGAACTCCCACCGGGCGACGTCAACCGACCTCCTATTAATAGTACGACCAGTGGGTAATCAATATTCGCCGTGCAAGCCAACCCTCGCCCGCATCGCGCTTCCTGGAAGCCGCGAGCCGCGGCGATTCGGGGACACTCCGGCCCCCGGCGGCGCCGCGCCTCCATAAATCTCCGAGGCCGCTCCGCTTGCCGCCGCTTCCTTTGTTTTTTTTTCTCGCTGGCCGGTAATAAGATCGCGACCGTCAACGTCAGGTATAGATAGGCTCCGGGCGGTCGCGCGTGAAATGCATGCACGTTCTATTGACCGCGCAGATGTACAATTTTAAAAGCTTGTTCGATGGCCGAACGCGTCGGCGACGTGTTGGACGGGCGCGTGAGTCGCCGCGCTCGCCGCCGGAAATAATTAGTCGTGGAGATAATCGTTCAGAAACTCTGTCGGCGGCGGCGCTCGTTAAACCCGCGCCCATTCGTGTGCTCTCGCAACAACTTGAGCCGTTCACAAAATGAAAACTTGGGAGTTGACTCGATTAAGCCCGAATCTACTTAATAAAGCTTATAATTTTGATAGGGAAAGTGGCGGGCTTTATGGGTTCGGGATGGGCTTTTCCTTCGTACGTGCATATTAAATGAGGAAAATGGGTGGGCACGAAGTAATAAACGATAATCACAAAATATATGTACCTACCTACCTATTACATTTCAATATCGTGCTTACTCTGCAAAAACTGGATCATAAAAGGCAATTTGGATTCTTTGCATGCATACGAGTGATTAAGTGTAATAGCGTGCACACATGCGACTCAATATGTCGCAAGGCGAACCTGTCCGGTGATAAAAGATCACGGACGGCTGCGCGCTTAGGTGCCGCGATAACGACGCAGATAACAAACGCAATACACTTACATAATCACGGAGCAACACTCGCGAATCGCGACACCAAGCGATTTGCGAAACAAAACTTATCGTGCGTCGTTCTTAGCAGAATTGCTTTTTCTCAATATACTGTTTTGCAATAAACTCTTGTGCTCAAGTATTTTAGGGTTTAATCCCTGTTTAACCGCTACGAATCAACAATGAAGTGTAGGTAATTAGCAAGAAATAAGGGTGAGGTAAAAGAAATATGATTTCGAAAATTACTTTACATCGCGCCGGAAGTAAATCTACATTCGTAAGGACAAGAGACAAAGACGAATACGCCTCCAGGGTTGACAAAAAACAAAGAATATTTAAGACGCGGACGTCACTCGATCTACATAACAATCGATGCGAAAAGGGTCCAATTAAAGGTGAAACGAGACGGTCTCACGCAACGCTTTATCCGATGAGCTGTTTATTGCGTTTTTTGTCGCGGATCCGCGGTGTGGCCAACCCTTTGCTTCCCACGAATATCCGCGACATAGTCTAGGAGTTGGTCCTTTGTGTGGCGGTTGCACGTAGACGCGGCCGCGGCAAAAAACCCGCCACCCTATTGATAAGGCACGTCCCGACTCGCCTTTGAACACTCACTGCTGACTACATAGTAATTGTCGACCTTATCTGCCAAATGTAACGATTGTTTTTTTCGGGACGGTCGAAAATACGTTTTTCTGTTGAATTCTTTGTGTAACTTAGTAAAGACATTTTACTTTGGTTGCAGGGGTTAACAGGAATAATTTAAGTTTATTGTACTTTATAAAAATAACGCGGTTGGAATACATCTGAAAAAAATATATTACGGAACTTTAATAGGTAATACTCACACACCATAATTTCATCTTACTTTGATCTATAGACACAAACGTGCCGATTCTCTTGTTCAGAAACTAAACTAAGATTAGTGAATTGCTATCTTTTACTAACACACAGCGCGAGAAAAGGACGGTGATAGTATAAGAACTAAGTTAGAGATGTCAAACTAGTTTACGCCTCGAACTTCACCGTGTTTTTAGTAGACACGTGCTAATGTGTCGCCTAAATATATATGGACTTTTTAGTTCAACCAAATTTGACAGCTCTTATATACGTCTGTCTCTTTGTTATTTTATCAGAGTGAGAAAGATAGCTATAACCTTAAAGAAGTTTAGTTTGTGCACAACAAAAATGGCACTAATAACAGCAGTACCTAAGGATAATTGAGGCCGCGAGCGCAAAAACGGCCAAGTAACATTTTTTTTAAATAGCCGGTTCGCGTCAAAAAACTGTTTTTTAAAGAAGCGAAATGCCCTAACATTGATTTTTCGAGCTACCAAGAGATGGCATTAGTAACACATTTATTGCATTAAAAATTGAAAGCATTTACGGCAAAAAAAAAACAAAACTCAAAATTTTTAAAATTAATTTCTTTGAATGTCTCAATAAGACAAATCAGTATATAGGCCGTTCTTGCTCTCGCGGCCTCAATTATAACCTCAACTAGCAATCCTTAGACCCAAGGTCGCAGATGTCAGGCACATTACAGGGCTCCAACTAGCACTAACTACACGATAAAGGCGGTACAAGATGCCTAGTTCCAAGTAGGACATCACTAATAAAGAAAACTACTCTATATTCCATAAAGGTCAGGGACGCACTAGGCTTACTTAGGTCGGCGGTCTGGGTGCAAAATATAAAGTTATAACACATTTACATTTTCGTACGCTATCCCTTCAATAAAATTATGCCTAGCAGATGTCAAGACTTCACAAATTCAAAGTTATGGAACAGCTAGCAAATATAATAGAACTCTCCAAAAATATTTATGCGGGTTTGAAACTGGTGATAGTACGCTCCAAAATCAGTAAAATCTACCATTTTTTTAGAGGTACGCAGAAGCACATTTATTACTCAATTTTATTTTATTTTCTAATTGAAATGGGTTTGCTCTTGACTCTAGTCTAGGTCAGAGGAGACAGAGAAAACGTCTACGACGGAGTGAGCTTACCGAGAAGAAGCCTGTTAACTCTAACTTATTAGACATTTATTATTATTATTAGATATTAAGAGTTTAACTTTGTAGCCGCAGTAAGTAATCAATCGTAACAATAAATAAAAACAAACTTCCAAGAAGCAGACGCGAACAAATTTATCAAAACTCAGATTCAATGTCAGCGCATAGAACGAATTTGCATAAGTCATCGACCGGCGCCGATTGTAGTACGAATTGCGATGCAGCTATTTTTGTACCGATAAGAAAACGCTGATTAACTGATGAGTAAGCCATAATAACATGATAACGTGTCTCGTTTACTAAGTGTAATTATTGAATTTATAGGGGTCTTCGTCGTCACATTGCTACCGAATTTTAAGTTAAATTCAATACGCGTATGATTTACAACCTTTTGTGGAGGTAGGTCAAGGATTTTTATCATTTACTTAAGGTCATGGTATCAAGCAGAAAAAGACGTAATATACCTAGTCTTCCTACATGGATAGATACCTAATTTAGATACAAACCAAGCAACCAACCTAAGAAGGAACAGTACGTATGAACGTAGAGATTCCGAGTGAAAGCCGATGAAGCGATTGTTATCATATCCATAACATAAAGTGCAGTTCAGACGTGGAGTTTTTACGTAACCCGAGTCTCACCCGGCGACAGGCGGCGGTGCGGCGCGACGCGGGGTCGGGGCGACTGCGGGGAGGCGGCGGCTAAATTATCGCCGCTCGCGACGCACGCCGGATGGCGTATACCGCGGGCACACATTTACATTTACGCATTTTACGCGCCCGTCACCGACCGATCGCCGCCTCCGCGCCGCCATTAGCGCGACACAGATACGTGTAGGCTATAACTTGAAGGGGCACGGCCGCGAAAATTGCTGCCATCAATCGTCGAGCCCGGCGACACGTTGCGATCGGTATTCATGCGTAGGGGCGAGAGAATAAATTCTTTTATAACTTAGGTATCATTATTTTCCATACGCGTGCGAAAAGTGCGATGTTATCGGTCTGGGTACGAAACTACAAAAAAAAAATATTCGGGATTGCTTTGAAGTATCAAGTAATAAAATAGAAAGTAAGTAATATTGGTAGAGAAATCCTAGTCGGGTCCAGAAATAGGGAACTGTGACATCTGGAAATTTGCCGTACTGTATCATCAGTGCAACTATAGGCGTATTCAGGGTGAGGCAAAAATGGGACGCTTGCCCCACCCTGGTACAGGAAAGAAGAGGTAAATGGTCTAAATTCAGTCAACTTGCCACCCATGTCCACAGAACAAATACCTAAAATAGGCAGACCAATGCCCAACTCTGTCTATACTTATTTAGACTTCCAAAATAAGTTTATCGGGCAACTTACCCCATAATCCCATTCTGCACTTCCAGATTTATTGAAAAGACAAATATTTACTGTCTGACTGAGTTTGCCACACACTGGACAATCCTGGCTACGCCCATGAGTGCAACTACAAAGAATTCCATCAATTTTAGAATACTATAAATTCTAAACAATATCGTTAGCCACCATTCAAGTCAAGAAGTCCAAAACTGAAAAGGGCATCAGCACACACACAATTACTTTCTTATCCAAACCCAACATTCTTAGAATAAAAACTCCAAATCGCGGTTTCGCTACCAGCCGCCGGCAGTCTGAAGCGCAGGTAACCCGCGATTACTCTTTGAAGTAGAAGGAATAATAACATTACATTATTAGTCGCGGGCCCTTCCAGGTGCATTGTTTCGCACGTACCTGCGTCCTGCGTTCATTATGGGCCTACCTGAGACGCTCCGAGTATCGCGCCCGCGACCATTACCACGCATTTTTACCCACGGCGCGGCGTTGCCATTTTTACCCAATTACACGCAGCAAAGGAGGGTTATGTTTTTTACGCGTAGATATATGTTAGACAGTCCCTGGTCCCTCAAGTTTTTGAGAGATTATTAGAGAAACTCTTTAGATTTTAATCATGTCTTCAGATTCGTTTTAATCCAGAAAATTTTAAAGGATATTTCGTAACCAAAAAAAAAACAACTGAGTCGTTGGGCTAGTGGCAGTTGGCAAAGTGTTATTGGGTTTCTCCGTACGGAATTCCTCTGTAGCAGGCCGGTGTTTTGATTTGTGCCCGGTTGATGGCAATAGGCTCGCCCCCTATAACCCCTATTACATGGGACTTAAACACCTCTGCCGAACCCCTAGGGGAATACAAGACGTGATGTTATTATTTAAAAAAAATAACATGGCTGTCATTAATGGTCACAGATATTTTGTCTTTTCGAAATCGTAGTTGGAACCCGTTCCGTAGTTCTTTATTTTTTAGTTAGTTCAGTACTGTTTTACTCAAGTCGCACTTCACCTGGTTTCCTCTGAAAGTCGCACGAGGACGTGCACCATCGATTTGCGCCAAACAACTGCGGTCCCGTTCGCTTGCATAAAATCAAGGACACGACCAAGGTATTTGTACTAGATGAGTCATCTAAACATACAAATTCTTTTAGAGAACATATAAACAAAAGGCTCATTTTAGAAAATAATATTCTGCAATCTGGAACATCAAATTTGATTTAACTATGACGTCATAAATCTATAGGATGTCCGTATTTATATTTGTTTCTATTGTAATATCGTGAATTGATCACGCATTGTCTTCAAACTAATTAGAATTGTGGTAATCCACGTTAATACGAAGGGAACGGAACTACAGAACTTTAATATACTACTGTAATTCTAATTAATTTTACAATCGATCTGAGGGGCTCATGGCTAATTGCCAACCGCGCGGATCATACGCTTGTCGCAGTACCTACACATCGAGACCCTTCCATGCGTCGGAGAGCACGTTAAACAGTAGGTCCCGGGTGTCATACGAATACCTACGACAGTAGTTACGGGAAGTCAGAAGCCCGAAAGTCTGACTACCGGTGTAACCTTAAAATATCGGCGTTACCCAGTAACTGGGTTGCGGAGGTCCGATGGCATTCGCTACGTGTAAAATACTGGTATTCAACCGCATCTGGTTAGACTAAAAGCTGACCACAACATAGTTGGGAAAAGGCTAGGCTGAACAATTAATTTTACAATCAATAATGCTCTATCATCTATTGACAACACCACGCCTGTTTTCCGCGTAGGGTTGGGCTGAGGTGTATAGTAGTACCCTCATTTCGCAGCCATGTCTAAGTGCCATGTAATAGGCGGCGAGCCTATTGCCATCGACCGGGCTCAAATCCAAACTCCGAACTGCTACTGAGGAATTCCACACGGAAAAACTCAATAACACTTTGCCCGAGCTGTGGATCGAACCCAAGACCAGCAAGGTCAGCAGTTGCGCTTGCCAGCACTAGACCAACGAGGCAGTTCATCGAGTATCATCTATTAATTGAAAGAAAGAGAACCAGCTAAATACCGCGGCATTTTCATCCAAATTCAACGATATCTCGCTTCGTTCTACCAAATCCATGTTACACAGCGTAACTAACATTCAAAAGGCTTTTGTTTCGCCGTGGACAGTTCAAACAAGCGCACTGGGTTTGTCGTGAGCATCGATATTAGTGACACAACATCATTCAGACAACGATTTGATACGCACGCGGACTGGGGACTGCCTGCTGGGCGAGCACACTGCTCTACATAGATCGTACTGTGCTATGCTTGGGATATTGTTGGGTTTTTTGGTGATATTAGTTGAATATTTAACTTTATAGAGATATCGATTCCAGTGATATCTTTATTCTCATATTTTAACTGTGTATTGTAACTGTAAATATATAATCCACTGAAGGTTTATTAAAGATCAGCATTCTATACCACTTTATAAAAATATTTATTTCATACTGTTACGTTGGTCTAGTAGTGACAAGCGCGACTACTGATCGTGAGGTCCTGGGTTCGACTCCAAGGTCGGGCAGTGTTATTGGGTTTTTCCGTGTGGAATTCCTCAGTAGCAGCCCGGTGTTTGGATTTGTGCCCGGTTGATAGCAATAGCCTCGCCCCCTATTACATGGGACTTAAACATAACGGCGAAATTAGGGTTTTACTATACCCCTCTGCCCAACCCTGCGGGGAATACAGGCGTGATGTTATGTATTAGGTACTCAAAAACTAATAAGTCATGCAAACATATCTGCTTCAATTAAAAACAACAATAGTTTGCGAGAAAGCGATTATTATTATCGCGTCGCGTAGCTCCGCTTCCTCGCCACGTAGACGCAAAAGCTTTCACACAGCTAAACTAAACGAGACCATAGTGTAGAGGGGGCGAATACCGCGAACGTGTGTTCATTGTCGCTCTTTCCGGGAAAAGATGGCCGTCCGCGATTACACCGTGGGCCCCGTCCGTTCGTCCGTTGTAAATCATTATCTCCGCCGCGTAAAAACTAATTGAAAGGGACGCGAGCCCGCCTTTGTTGTTACTTATTACGGCTACGGCCGACTGCCGCGATTTTGTGAGAAACGCATAAACAATCCTCATTTGGGTTTTTACTGAAATTCTTTGAATGCATCCCGGTCATGTTTGGTAAGGTATTAAGTGCTTAAAAACTTAATTACTTCATACTGGTTTAGGTACTATATGTACTCGGGTTGCATGTCAATGAAAAGCATGTTACAAAAATTAAACAAAATTCCCACGGGTATGATTTTGACTGTTCATGTAAAATTCATGAAGGCGAGATCTGATGTCGTTTCCTTAAACAACTTTGCTGAATCCGCTATCTTAATTAATCTAGGTTAATTAAGTAGATAAAATTATTTCTTATAAAAAAGGTACAACTCTATGGTTTAAACTCAGAAGCAAAACCAAACAGTGAATATTATTAAATAATCTAGGTTCAGCAAATACATTGTTAAAGCTTCGCCAGATGAAGTACCTATTACGATTACTTCTGTCTATAAAGGAAGCGAGCGCAAGCACAGAATTAATACTAAAATCCTCTATGAGTATTTCAACGGGATACACGATAAGAAATCAAGTATCTCATTCTATTTCGCCACGCAAAACTTACTTTACAGTAATTCACGTGGCGTATGGACAGTAGTTAACACTGACACAACAATAACAATATGTTATTCATAGACAATACAGACTTGAAACTTCCGTAAAATAAATTAGTTTATGTGAATACTACTCAAAATATTTCTAGCCAACGGTACAAGAAAAGACGGTATAGATTTTCAATCTGCTTTACGGTTTCTCGGAACACAATGTTGGCGCCACCTGTTTGTTAAAATGCATTAATTAGATCCTGCTTCTTTAATTTAAGTAGGTACTTTAAATTCGAATAAAGAACATTCAAATCTGCCTGACATTTGTCATTACGTTCAGAATTAAAGATCCTATAAGCAATAAATAAATCGAGAAAATATGTCTGTCGGCACCGGCTCCCGTCCCAATCAAGTAACACATGATTTTTGTAAAAATTATATTGGAATGCTTTGAGGTTTGGACCTCAATCATTCAGCAATAATTTTGAATTGGTACTTAAGACCTTTCCTTTTATATTTTTGACTGCTTACTGACGGTAGCAGATTTTCAGTGTAGACAATTAGACATATTGTAGATAGATCGTACAACATTAATTATGATGAAATATAAAGTTAACAAGACATTGATGAATGAAAAGATATTCTACAAAATCTGGTTTGTAATCATCAAAAGGTAACCAGTATCATTTATTTTGAATAACGACTTAAATTAAGTCGTCATTTTTATTTGCACCACGTGAGAACGGTTGCGAAAAATCAAGTTTCGCTCTTAACTATCTTGATCGTGCGCCAGATAACTTATTAAGATATGATCGCATAAACAACGATTTATCTTGTTCACTTGGTGATTATCAAGACCTGCTGAATGACATAATATTTCGTCGTATTTTTTTGTTATAAATTAAATAGATTTTTAATATTACAAAATGTATCAAAAATAACTAATCTTTGACATAACAAGTTATATGCAAAGATAACAAATCATACAGCCTTATCATCAAAACAAAAAAAAGCTTTTATTCTGCAATATCATAAATCATCACACAAAGTATAAAAATGCTATAAATTAAAATATTATCATCAAAAGTCATTCCAAAAGCCCATGGAATGGCCGTTAAGACGAAACAAAAGCTCATAAAACGGTTTAATTAGTCGAAACACTGGTTGAAAACGTACAATGCACGGGACTCGAGCAACAGGTCCCGTTTTATGACTCCATGCTTTAATATTAAATTTTGTATAAGTTCTGATCGCAGCTGAGTTCAGTGGGTCAGTCAGTCATTGTCATATTCACGAACTTCCTTGTAAATTAAATGGAAGTTACTTTTTATATTTGTTAGGAATTAACTTCTATAGAATGACATTAAAAGTTGATTTATTAGTGCTCTACACAGAAGATTGTAAACACATACTAAGTGAGATAAAAAAACAGAAAAATACATAAGTATTGACTTTAATCGTACCATCTTGTGTATTCATTACTCTAAAGTCTAAACGGCCAGTCTTCTTTGACACAACGCAAAAAAGAAACAATAACCGAATCATAGACAATGCATGCAGCCTGTAACCTGATACTTTAATAATAATCTCCCGTGCTTTTTTAACTCCTTTTACTAGCGCGAATGGTAAGTGAATAACTGTATCTCTGAATGACCCTGCTATTGTTTACCGTGGAAACGCAAGAAGCCCGCTTCTTGAATGCATCAGACAAAACGGGGTACAATATGCGTTGACGGTTTTGAATTTGACGAATGGACATTTTTTACACAATGACTATTGAATATAATATTCAGTTTATTATTTCTCTAGAGTGTTCGATGTTATAACTGTTTTATGATTTGTAGAAACAATAATGATGAATTCGCATTTTTAACTTACATCCCACACGGCTTAAGTATGTAACAATATGTAACATAATTAACGCACATCCTGAAAGTAGTTTGTTCAGAATCGATGAATCGATTTCTATCATTTTGAATATAGGTAATTTTTATCCCAAAAATAATTAAAACTACGGAACTTAGTCACATTACCCCTGTACAGTCAAAACAAACTGAAATGGACCGTAAATCAAGGTAAAAAGACTTTTAAAAGTGCAGTTTTATTTGTATTAATACAAATTCCGTCATTCAATACAAAATAAAGAAAAATAAACCTTATTTCAAGAACGTTAATTTAGTAAATAACAATGCATACATGTTAAACTAAAAGTTCAGTGTATGTATTATGATTATAACATAATATTCTAATTGGGGAGTTTGAGGGTGTGCGTTAATTACGTTACATGTTGTATATCCTATTTTTATAATCATATCTATCAGCCGATAATTACTTACGTCTCAAATAAATATGTATTGAGGATCAGTTGCCCTTAATAACAGCGAAGGGCATCCTACACACGCGATGAACAGCTCTATTGGTTACCCTGACAACACAACAAAATACCTACTTTATCACTCATAAACTATTGCAGGTGTATTTACTTAATAATGATGATAAAAAATCCATAGAATCGCAGGACCTACTATACAATCACTAGAACCCAACATTATCGATTACGTTATCAATACTAGGGAAAGGAGCCAAAAATATTTGTGTAATAACCGGTCAATTTGTACCTGGGCGAGTGGGCGCCGCGGCTTCCCGACACGTCATCATATCGCTATTCCAACATAACTCCCGCCATTCGCGGAAGAACAATCAAGTTATTTTCTCCACAGTCAAACTCACGGCTGGACATTCTCGTTAATTGAACAAAAAGTCTATTAACAACACACGATATCGCATTAATATTTGTAGTATAAGTCGGCGGACAGGACAATAATTGCCTGCCCTAAACGCCAGATGTGCAGTTTGGCGGGTCATTTTAAAAATAGAACGCATCCCTTTCCCGCCAGTACATTTTGTGATGTAATAATAGCGTTCGGATTATCTCAGATTAGGTGTAAAATGGAACGTACGCGTTCAAAAATACTGCGTTTGGGAACGTACCTACAGGGTAAAATTGTATTGAGGCGTTTAAAGTAAGTAATAAAATCTTGATCTCTTTAGTTTTTACCTTATTTAACCATCATTTCTTGCTATTCTATGAAATAAAATAAAACAAAGTCCCCTAGCTACTTAACTTCCTACGCAAGTTGTAGGAAGCTGAAGGAAGCGGTTAATTACTAGCGCACGTAGGCGAGCAGGCGATAGGTCAACAGGCCATCTCTTTCCATGTCGTACGAGTAACGACCCACCCAACCAAACTTAACACATAATTATTACAGGTGACTGCTGTTATAAGCCTGCGGTTTATGTTACAAGGTTTTTTTTTGCCAATTTTGCATAATAAAATTGGCAGTAACTAACCGCTGAGGATGTGAACTGTGCTCGCTAAAGCCGAAAGGGGCGCTCTCAATGATCTACATAGGGATACGTCATCAGCGAAATCTGTGCGTAAACCTCTTCCTAATCTTTCACGGATCAGACGGTTTCATTTACATTGCTGCAAAACCCACGCAGTCGAAATATAAATTAATTAAGAAAGACATTAATTAGATCAACTTAAAAAATAGTGCGTATCATAGGCCGCGTGTATTTCCATGTAGTCACGCTCCATCGAAGGTTGTTCGCCGTTGTAGGGTTGGGTGCACTATCTATGCGTCACCCGACCTCGCGGCGGCCCTGCAGCGCGGTGTCGCGATAACAATTACACAGAAAACTTATTGTGTTGTTTACTACACAACACACCATTGGAATAACAACCTTATTGCTTAACAATTAAAGTTTAGAAGTGCTTGACGAAGGAGCTAGGTACTAATAGGTAGAGAGACGGCCACGTCGCGCCCGCTGAGATGCAAGACTTTGGAATTATAATTAGGATGGGACGCATGTTGTTGAACGTTATAAGTTATATCTTAAACAAAAGGTTTTGTTGTTAGTTGTTGAAATATCGTCTGGTCATTGTGTTCAGAAGCTCATTGAAATAAAATTAGTACCTACTTTTGGAGCTAAAATCGGTCGAGCCCATCTATTGTTGTGCAACTCGCGACAGGACAATGGCCAACAGTGTACGACAATAAGTTTAATTATTTGATTAATTAAAGTAATGATCTAATAAACTATCTGCTGTTTAACCTTCTTTAATGTAAATTCAACATGTACACCTGCTACACGTAGTGCGTAGCCTCTACCCGAAACTAACTAAGAATATCCTAATCTACAAGATAACCTAGTACTAGCTATGTACCGAAGTAGGCAAGGCTATGCAATATACTAGGCATTTTTAATCCTCCTTGACCCCTTATTATAAAATAGTAGGTGGACAGCACTTTTGATCTTTTAAATCATTTTGTTATGACTTCTATCCACAATACTACGTTTTCATCATAATCTAAACATTAGGTCTGTCAGATTCTATCTTCACAGGAAAACATCGTGAGGAAACCGGCATGACTGAGAGATATTTCTCGACGGCATATGAAGTCAAGTCAGAGGCCCAAGAGCGGCGAAATTCTGACCAGGTTAGTCACTAACCACACGAAAAAAAATATCTTAACAATATATTCCACATCAACTATCTATTTATAGATACAAAACACATAATCTACTCATACCTACAAAACTGAAAAACACAAGAAACAACATGTAAGTTAAGTTCATATACATATATAAACCTATTGATTGTGGGTAGATGAACAACTTTTCCTCCCAGGCTAGCGATATCAAACTGCCACAAGACCACTGCGTTGTCCATGACATGGATTAAAGGACCAGAGTATGCACTGAACTGAGCGGACTGTCTCACTATAAACTGAATAGACTACGTAAACTAAACTGTCCATCATAATTATTTGGTCCTACTGGGACTAACAATATTTAAGCTTGCAACATTGACAGCTGTGATAGAACAATGGCGGAATGTTTGCCTTCTGGCCACATATTATTAAAGCTTAAATTGAAGTGGAAACCAAACCTGCGAGTCTAGATTTTAACTTTTACGAGATTTTAACTATGAGATTAATATTTTTAGTACTCTCAACCGGCGTGCGTGTATGACAAGATGTATGAATGTGGACGAAGCGAAAGGAGTATGATGTAAGGATCGTAGTATATGGTGGTCTATAGTTTCTGCATATCCCATTTAGAAACAGGTGTGAGTTTATGTGTGTACAGATATTTTTAGTTTAAACTCCTTTCAGGTCAAAAATATAGAACGACAACACGCTTTGCAATCTACGAACAATTTAATCAATATTTTTTGTTACATACATAATTAGCCAATTACTGTCCCACTGCTGGGTACGGGCCTCTTCTCAGAATGAGAAGGGTTTAAGCCTTAGTCCACCACGCTGGCCTGGTGCGGGTTGACAGACTACACACACCGTCGAGAACTTTATGAAGCCCTCTCAGGTGTGCAGGTTTCCTCACGATATTATTCCTTTACCGTCAACGCAAGTGATAATCAAATTCTGATCCAGACATGAATTCGAAAAGTCAGAGGGACTGAACTCAGAACCTCCTGCATTTTTTGTTAATCAAAGTAATTTTATTAATGGGTGAATAAGATAAAACGTGAACGACATAGTGGATAGGCAGGTATGCAGTAACATTATCAACATATAACGGCGTGAACCTCAGTCCACGCCTTACATCACGACTCTGAATAAGTAATACAAGTTGCTTACTAACCCGTAGGCAGTACTATAATGTAAGCACTGATCGTACAACGGGCACTTGCAGATAGTACGCACTCAAATAGCATCATTGGCTAATAACTGAATTGGTCGGTTTATTTTTACGATAACATTTGAGGACAATAGAGATCGACAAAACTGGGAACCTGGATAACCGCTTTGAGTAATAACTTTTCTTTTCTTTTAAATACAGCCGGTCTTTTGAATACAATTCTTTAACATAACATCACGCCTGTATTCATCGAAGGGTTAGGCAAAGGTGTTTAGTAACACCCACATTTCGCCGTTATGTTTAAGCACAAAACAGATAGGTACAGAAGTCAATCACATGTATGTACTTCACTTTTCATACCTACGCTCGGCGGTCGCTCTATCTATATATCTATCTCTCTCAAGCGCATGGCACTCGCGCTCGCGCTCACTCGCACTCTAGTCCCAAACGGTCCGAGATATCGTGTCCGTGAGCAGTGTCTATGTGTGCGTTGGTCGAGCGCACTTGTATGTAGATTGACTCCTGTACTTATCTATTTTGTGGTTTAAGTCCCATGTAATAGTGGGCGAGCCTATTGCCACACACAGTAATATAGTTCTTTAACCACCTCTAAAGCTAGCAATCCACTAGCAAATTAAATTGCACAAGTTCACTTCTGCAGTTGACTTTCACTGTGAACATTGCAGCAAATCGACATCTGGAAGTTTAATTGACTTACCTGACTTGCTGCAAACTGTTGCTTCAATGACTTGCGCAATATAACTCGCTAGTGGATTTATCGCTTAACGATACCCACGGGAAATGGAAAGATGCCGTAAATCTATACTAATATTATAAAGCTGAACAGTTTGTTTGTTTGTTTGAACGCGCTAATCTCAGGAACTACTGGTTGGAATTGAAAAAATATTTATATGTTGGATAGTCCATTTATTGGTGAAGGTTATAGGCTATATAACATCACGCTACGATTAATAAGAGCGGAGCATAAATGAAAAATGTTGCAACAACGGGAAAAATGTCCAGGTCCACCCGTGCGAATCTTGAACGGGGCGCTAGTTCAACATAATTATTATGAAGTCCTCTACACGTGTCTATGTACTGAGCTAAAATCTTTCGGTAAACAACATGTAACGCCCAATAGGTCTGCGAACGCATAATTATCGTGTTACCAACAGACGTATCACGGTTACTATACGTAGGTAGTAGAAATACAAGACGCGCCATCAGCTAATAAGCGCGTCATATCAGATTAGAGTTGGAGTGTGTGTTATATTACTAATAGTACGTTTTACTGGTTTGAGGGGCTCGTGGCTAAATAACAACTGCGCGGGTCATACAATTAGCGAGGTTAAGCTGCGCTTGCCACGGTCAGTCTATGGATGGGTGACCATTCGTTACACATCGAGACTCTCCGTGCCTTGGAGAGCACGTTTAACAGTCGGTCCCGGGTGTCATACGAATACCTATGACAGTCATGACGGGAAGTCAGAAGCCCGAAAGTCTGACAACCGGTCTAACCTTAGCATATCGGCATTGCCCAGTAATTGTGTTGCAGAGGTCTGATGGTAGTCGCTCCGTGTAAAATACTGGTATTCAGCCTCATCTGGTTGGACTGGAAGCTGATCCCAACATAGTTGGGAAAAGGCTAGACAGAACGGTAAGTTTAACTGCTACCCAGTTTCGTAACAGATGGCAAGGCGGAGTCCTCTAAGGTGTGCAAGTTTCCTCACGATGTTTTTGATGCATTTTTGTTACTCGTAATGACATAATATGCAGAGTGTAATCCCATTCCATGGATGTCGAAAAGGTGTCTTAAGAATTACGAGAAGAGCCGAACACCAGCTTATTTGTCAAGGATGGTGATTATAGCATTCCCGACAGGGGTTTGCTATAGAGGTCCAGCATCAGGAGTGGATCTCGATATCTCATTTGATAGCCAGCCCATGACCTATCACAAATTTGATAATAAAAACTACATCCGTAGGTGCGATGAGACTCATTTTCTTTTACTCGAAGACCAAGTAAGTACGAAAGAATTCTCAAAATGGTTTTCCGTTTCTTAATCAACTAAGTACTTTAATAAAAAGTAAAGCTACGAATGGGATACCTACTCGAAGTCTACGTATACTCTTATAGGGTATAAAAATTCAAGTCGTAGCATCGTCTGCAGCCGATCTCGCCATCGGCTAATGAGTAAGACGGGGTTGCCAGGTGAGGCTGACATAACAGTACGTGTTCTTTCATTGTTCTCTAGTTCGGTTCTTGTGGTACGATTGAGTGTGAATTATGATATTTTAGAGGTTTAAAGGTAAAATAATCTCTTAAAAAACTTTTAAGTTTAATGGTTTTATCATGTAGTCTGGTCAATATCAGGATTTGAAGATTGATAATTGAAATGATTATAATGTTGTATTGTGATCAGAATTAAAGGACAATGAACAAAACTGGTCCAAATGTCCACCACAAACGAGACCTAAGTCGACGAATAGTCCACTAAATAGAGTGTCGCTTTCACTAAGCCATGAAAAACAAGTGCGAAGTTTCAGGAGAATCGGTTAAGCAGAAGTAGTTGTACTAGTTGTTAAAGACTGCCGCAAGATTAGAATCAAACAAACAAAGAAATACACAAAGTGAAGCTAATTAAAATCGTTTTAAAATGCTTCAAAGTCCCTAAAGACAACCGTCTGTTGTGATAGATTGATCTGGTCGATTCTCTGCAGATCTGGACTTCTATTAGCGAACGAGCCACGAAGAAGAGGTGCTGGGAGCATTACAAGAGCAGCCCAACTCACTATCAACCCAGGTTCTATGTTGTGAAGGTACCTACAACTTTCAATGGTATCTACTTTTTTCAGAATTTCCTACATTTCCACCTCAGAACACATAACATCACGCCTGTATTCCCTGAAGGGTTGGGCAGAGGTGTGTAATAAAACCATAATTTCGCCGTTACGTTTACGTCCCATGTAATAGAAGGCAAGCCTATTGCCATCAACCGGGCTCAAATCCAAACTCAAGGCTGCTACTGAGGAAACCACCTCAACCTCAGAAAGACTATTCAACTCTTTCTTTGTGTACAGAGGTTTATTCAAAAACCAACTTTCCTTTAGACACTCACGATATTTCTTCGCTATCAAAATGAGGGGCACCGCGCCTGGCACTAGGCATATCAGCGCACTATTGACGTCCGAACGGCCGCTAAACATCAATTATCTCGCGTTTAGTTGGCAACATCGCGGGGGGAGCGGTGCGGGCGGGGGGCGCGGTAATGGCGCGGCGTCGGATGTCGCTGGGGGTGCGCGCCGATAACAAAATCACTAGAGAACGTGCATACTGAGGCATAAAGGTAGTGGGAGGCGATGCGGTATTAATTTCTTCGTATAGTAGTGAGCAATAACGTGTTGTTTTTTTAGGGGTGTGCTAGGAAAAATGTTTAAACCTATTAAATTTGTGGTACCTGTATCTCAACATAATTATGCCTGTAGTGGACATTAAGGTCTATATCTGTTGTGTTGCTTAGTGTATATGAGAAGTCAACACGAACTTGAAAATTTTACTTACCTACTTTTTCTTTTTTTTCGCAGTTAAGTACCTACCTTATGGCGCCGTAATACCTTTTTCTCTACCTCGCACCTGCCTTTTTCTTTTCTCTATTTTTGTAAAGGAGCTTCTATGAAGCTATGATCCATCATAACTGTTACATTCAACCTCGCACGCAACATCAAAACAAGACGTTACGACATATGACTGATAATTACCAAAAATCAAATTAAAGTACCGCCTCCAATCCTTCCGACATCTCATACATCGCCAATGCCCGAAATACAGTGCGGGCGACGCGTCGTAAATCGCGGCGCGGCTCGGTGTGGCTCGCCGTCGCCGAGGCCGAGAGCCGAGAGCCGAGAGCCTTTGTGTGGCCTCGGCGCGCAAAAACATACCTACACACTACACAGCCGCCGCCATCGCGCCATGCGACGGCAGCCGCATACACGCGCTTAGGAATACGACACGTTCGCCGCCAACTCGTGGCTGTAGGTATTAGGCTTGGTAAACATATACGTACCTAGGTACTTGCTATAAGACCCGCTTACGAATACCGCATCGACTCGCGATGGAAACCTACCTTGTAATTTTTTTTTTAAACATTGCCCCACACTAGGATTGCTCCTGTATTGTGGGTGCTTTACAGACACAAATCTTCACATGCACAAACGCCCAGACCCGGAACAACTATCTATAGGCCATACAAATATTTGTTCCGTGCGGGAATCGAACCCACGACCTGTAGCGCAGAAGCTAATCGCTCAGCCACTGCACCAAACGTGTCATCAATTATTATTAATTATTGTTTTTTTTTAATTCGTATGGCGTTTGTTGACCGCGGTTACAGCGTAGCAAAGCAATATTGTTCCCCCTGTGGGACTACTGCGATGCGGGGGTATCAGGACCCCGTAGAAAAGGGTTTTGTCGACGGAAGCTATTTTATCGTCGACAAAACCCTTTAATATGTCTATTACGGAATGGCTTACTGCCATTATGAATATGTCATTTTGTCTATTCTTACGTCGATAAAACCCTTGTCTATGGTCATGTTACGCCTGCAGTAATGCTATACTATTTTCAAACTAAAAATTAAACTGCCTCGTTGGTCTAGTGGTGGCAAGCGCGACTGCTGATCGTGAGATCCTGGATTCGATCCCCAGATCGGTCAGTGTTTTTCCGTGTGGAATACCTTAATAGCAGCCTGGAGTTTGGATTTGCGCCCCGTTGATGGCAATAGACTCGCACCTTTATTACATGGGACTTAACATAACGGCGAAATGAGGGTTGTTGTATTATGTTATGTAGAAATTAAAATCATCATAAACTAGCATAACATACCAGAAAATACCATCATTCCACCACCCTTTACTCAGCCCATCGTTGTTCAAAGTTGGTTATAATCTATGTCCAAATTTGACTTCTCAGAAAAGGGTATGTAATTCCCAGAATCGAAGAGTTAACGCAGATCTCTTGCACCAGTGAAACGTAGCTCATTATCTACCCAACTTATTTCGACCGGCACGTGAAGGACATCGGGTCCCTTCTTCTTTCTTCTTTTTAGCGGGAACAAAGGATTGCGTTGGAGATAGCTGGATATCCTGCAGCTCAGGCTTACTCTTAGGTAGTTGCGGTGCATGCTTTTGCGAATCCCGCAACCCCGGCCGAACGGTCAAGAGAAAGAACACCGTTGGTTTTTAGCCGGTAAAAGTCCGGCAGACCCCCTCGCCTTCCCCGGGCGAGGGATAACCAGGAGGATTTTCCAACGGAAAAAAAAAGTCTTACTCTTAGGTAAGTGTCAGACTTGGCAACAGAATTCTTTCATGCACACGCTTAGAAATTCAGCAGATACTGACACAAGCAACTTGGATTAGTAACATGTGTGAGTAAAGACATTATTTCTGATTGATATAAGAATATTCAGAGTTGTGGTCTGTCTTGCCAAAAACAGTCTCCGTATAGTCCACTTACTCGGTAGTAAGCTATAAGACGCAAGTCGACGGTCAACTTTACGTTTTGAAAAACACGAAATAATATGATATTATAACTTTTTTATTTTATAACTTTTAAGATAACATAATTTCACACATTTTAAGCAAATAAAATAAAAACTGTGATTTTGTAGTTTCGATAGTATACGTAGGGACCATCGAGGTACATTAGGCAAAACTAAGGTCCCTATGTAGAACTCACCCAAAAGTTCCCTAAAGCTTAACCAGATCTTGCGAGCTTTTAATTTTACTCTGATGACAGGATAATTTTACTGAATGGTATTAGTTAAAGCGGCTAATCTACTAGCTACGATTTGTTTATCTTTATCAATAATGAAGGTTGGAGTGCATTAAAAGAGCTACCACGTGTGGCAATGCTTAAGTACGACCGGCGCACCCTGGGCAGCCAGCTCCGCTACCAACCTTGCTGACCGGCTAATGGTTTCTCCAAACCACGGCTTTAGCTGCTGTCGTATAGCTCGTGCTAACTCTTGAAGACCAATAATGAAGCGTAGTTTTTTTGGCACAGCGTTAATAATGTAGCAAAAGGAACCCTTCTACGGTTTTGGCCATGAAACAGGTAAATTCGGGTTACGGATTTTGAACATAAGAACCGGAAAAAACTGAAACACGCCAGCCTACTCAATACTCAATCATTTATTGCATTCCACAATGTGTACTTAGGTGGTAACTTAAAGAAAATGTGATCATTATGGACCCTGTCGGGCACAGCACAGCCTATCAACAGACAATGATATGACCCGAAATCATAACAACCAAATCGGCAAAAATAAACCGCTAACGCACCGTACACCTAAAAAAATAACTATAGCATGCGCGTGCGGCCAGACGCGAACTAAAAACAGTTAGTCGCGAGGACAAGCAATGCGTAATGTGTTGTCACGCCTCATCAGACCGTGAAACTACCACAAACACCATGTTTTACTCGTCTGCCGTACAGCGCCATATGGTTATGACTTTCGGTACACTTGCTTATTTATTTACTATATTTTGGTTACGCCAACAAAACCGTTGATTTTTTAACGTTAAGGTCCTAGATTTCTGGCTTGGAAACCTTCATGATCCCTCAGAGCTAGTCAGACAGGAAATGCCGGCGCCGTCTAGTCTTAAAAAAACATTACATTGACTTGTAAGTGTCTGTAACAGATTTATTTACAGAAATAAAAATAATTTATCACGCAATGAATAATTGGGTTTCCTCAAGAGTAATGTAGAAAATGTTATAAAGTCGAACCTGTTGCAAGAACATGATAATATTAAAGATACTTATGATGCTACTTTCAAACTTGCCATCTTCAATCTCCTTGCACAGAACCACAAACAAGAAATATACAGCACGTTCTGTTTAGCCTTTTCCCAACTATGTTGGGGTCAGCTTCCAGCCTAACCAGATGCGGCTGAATACCAGTATTTTACACGACGCGACTGCTATCAGACCTCCGCAACCCATCTACTGAGAACCGGTTGTCAGACCGGGCTTCTGACTTCCCGTAGCGACTGTCATAGGTATTCGCGTGACACCCGGAACCGACGGTTTAACGTGCTCTCCGAGGCACCGAGGGATCTCGATGTGTACAGCACTGTCACCCATCCATGGACCGAAAGCGGCAAGCACGTTAATAAAAAAATTGATACAATCATATTGAACAAGTAAGTACTACAGAAGGAATATTCAATTATTGATCCATGATCCCTATTTCCACTTAAAGCTGTATCTGCAAGTAGTAGGTACTAGGTAGGTACGTATAATACAACAATATCCTGTAAACTGTACTCCGTAGGATAGTTGTTAATACTAGCAGATAGTACCAGATAGGTAATCCCGCGCACGGTGGATTGCACTTCAAGCAGAATCCGATATCAACAAGCGTTACCTTACAACTTAAAAGCTTAAATGTTCATAACTCGGATAATATCATCATTTACAACTGCCGTTTCATAATTTCATTTACAGGCGCGGGGTTGAGTGTGATCTTTAGGTCAGGAGAATAGGTACCTACTATTGGGAATTATATATTATACTAGCGGCCCCTTTTTGCAACATTTTTCATTTAGGCTCCGCTCCTATTGGTCGTAGCGTGATGTTATATAGCCTATAACCTTCCACAATAAATGGACTATCCAACACAAAAATAATTTTTCAATTCCAACCAGTAGTTCCTGAGATTAGCGCGTTCAAACAAACAAACTCTTCAGGTTTATAATATTAGTATAGAATTCTCCATCTTTACCTATACCTTCCGACTGCTGACAATTTCCCAATAGTATTATTCCCAGTATCTAGTAGATAATGGGAATAATACTATTGGGAAATTGTCAGCAGTCGGAAGGTATAGGTAAAGATGGAGACCAAACGACGAACAATTACTGTAAATCAAAAAATATGGCCTTGAATATTTACTTTGGAATTCTGTCTCTTTCTAAATACCCTATTAAGAAAGAGATAGATTTTCAAACTAAGGGCCGGTTTTTCAATCGTCAGATAACTTTTATCTGAGAAATTAATATGGCGGTTTGACAGCTTTTGTGTAGAAAATTATGTCAAACCGCCATATTTATTACTCAGATAAAAGTTATACGACAATTGAAAAATCGGCCCTAAATATTTGATTTTTTCTAAGTCGGGTATTTAGAAATAGACAGAGTTCTAAAGTAAATATTCAAGGCCAATTGATTTGACTTTCAGTAGGTATTTGTAGAGTGCTCTCCATTTTTTTAATAAAAAAATACTTTGAACCTCTCTACTGTAAAGTAGGTATATTGGCGCTTTAGTCTTTTTACCTTTCCACTGACGATATATACCTTTATGGCTCTAGCCCAGGGTGATGGCGATAGACTATAATAATCTATCACATAAGACCTAATACCACAAGTGATGAACAGTATACCTCTCTCTATCTATCCCTTCGACTATCATAAGCGTGAAGAGTATGCAAAATACAATCAAGGTTTTGTATAGAAAATTAGTCAAAACTTCGATCAACAATGAATGTCAAAACGTAAATCTAACGTTGGGAAAATTAACCCATAATAAGACAATAACCATACATTGGTGAAAACAACATAGAAGTCGATATCTATGGCATGTCATTGTGTGAATAAGTGTGTTAACGTTAGCATTTAGCGCCTCTGAAACACGTAATACGTAGACTTTCACTACGCTAATTTGTACTATCAAGCATGTTATCGGGACAGCTACTAGTGTAAATATATGTGCGTGAATGACCTTATCAATGAAAACCCATGGAAAATAAGACCCTTGTACTAAATAAATCCTTTGCTAGTTAAGAATAACCATTTATTACTGCGCGCTGTCCTAGGAGGCTTTTACAACAACCCATTACAGTTTTAAAAGTTTCCGTCTACTTATAAGATAACACAAACCTTCGACAAATATAACAAACATTACATAAATCACTGACAGACAAGTTACAAGCTACGGAAGGACTACGCATAAAAATTAACTGCTACGTATAACATAATCATAATATCAAACGTAGCGAGCGCTACGAGACTTCGTAGCATATCAATGAGGCCAGCCCATCGGTTATCATCTCTCTAACTACATTGTTTTTGTTTCATTTGTTTGTTCGCCGACCCACTGAAAAACATCGAGAGCGACTCTAGTCGCGGGAACTAGAGTAATTAGTTGCCAACTATTACTTGGTAGACGGGCGCGAGACGTTATTACGAGACAAAGTTCGCCACTTAGAAAAGTTGTGGAACACCACGATTGTTAGAAAACTTTCGTCCTAAGACCGCAAGTTGACGTTGGAAAAAGTTCCAATTTGAAGGTGGCGATTTTTTCGCTGGAAAAGTTGATGCGTTAAAATTAATAATTAATCGAGTTAATATATTGCGGGAGATAGGTGGGCTGGCGAGCGCGGCTCGAATGTCGGAGGAATAGGCGAGGAGGTGGCGAGATCGCGGGGGGCGGCGACGCCGGGGGGGTGACGGACGGACACAAAGGAGAGGAGCGGCCGGCCGCGGACGCGAGCCGCGGGCCGGGCGGCCTTATCACCGGCGGGCACACAGTCGCTCCGCGCGCGCCGCGACGCACGTCTCCGCGAACCGCGCCTCCGCTCTCCGCTCAGTGACTTGTGATCAACTGATCAGTGAAACTGGAACTTGTGTGTACACGTGCCGCGCACTGCGCATCCGAGCTATATTTTTATTGGTCGGAGTCATCCATTCACGGGCCGTTTATAATATCGCAATAACGGCTGGCCTGTCAAAAATTGTAAACACAGCACACGTGCCCCCGCCGGCTCGCAAGTAAGTTGCAAACTTTGTATTTCACACCGCTTATAATCGTGTTGCTAGGTTCTAAAATATCAAGTGAGTGCAGGACGTTTTGTTCTTTGTTAGAGAAACTAGTCATTGAGTTAAAAGAAATTGACACTTCGCCATTCCAGAGAAAACGCAGCCGCTATTTAGTTCTCAAATAAAAAATCCTAGGTAGTTACTTAATACCTATATTACAAAAAACATAAAATTTTCTTGATTCTATTATTCATTGAGTAGAGATTTAGAACAGATAAGTCCCTCTAAAAAAATATTATATTTTTGCATGTTAAATACCTGTCTTGAGCATCTCTTAAATTACCTGAAAAAGTCCTTCGCAATAAAGTCTGACCGTATTGGCACCTATAATTCGCTGAAATAAACATGCCCATTTACTTTATAGAGCATGCAGAGGATAGGTACAGCATTAAACAATAATAAGTATTGCGTATCTAAACTTTTACCTTTATATTGCGAAATAACTAATCGCAAAATTCGGCGAAAAAAACATTCACAGTGACACACTGCATATGAAATAGGTACCTTATATTAAAATACACTTGAAACTAATAACATCCCAATATGTCAGTTATGTATTTTTGTATTATTAAAACAAAGGCTTAAAAAAACCAGTAATTTCTTCACAATCGCTTCTGTATCTAACTTGTCTTGCACTACCTAGGTAGCAGTAACGGCAAAAACCGCAACTCCGACAAAAAATTTGAGAATAGGTACGAGTACATTTTTTAAAATTAAATTCCGGCTTAGGTACATTTAAATGAATACACTTACCTAATTACTAATTCCGTAAACTTCTAAGCTTCTAGTAAGTAAATTTATGAATTTCAGACTAAGTTAGATAAAAGTGCCTAGTAAAAAAATGATAAGATTGTTTCCAAATGTTACCTAATTTTTTCTAATTTCACGTACCTATTAGTTCCCGTTATCAATGAGTATTTAAAAAAATTGATGCGTGCACCTTTCCGAGAATACTATAAACCTCAGATGACATAAACATCGCAATCAACTTTTCCATTTCAATACAAAAATAAACACGCAATAACGCAACGTAAACGTTCGGTCGCGCAGCGCCATCTATCGGCGGCCGACGGAGGCGCGCTAACCGCTCGCAAGGTCACCGTGTCAACGACCCGACAACTTTTGCCGCCTACTGTTGTCGTAGGTCATAATTTTATGTCTTCTTTTTGTTTATCTTTTCGTAACTTTATAGCTTCCCGCGTAAACGTTTTTGTTTATGATAACAGTTGTAAACGTGTTTGCGGCCAGTTATATTTTTCAAAATTTTATTGTAATAACATTAAGTGGTAGCATTGTAGGTAGTTTATTTTGCAACATTGCTATTGAAATGTTCGGGACGCAGTTCAAGACTTCAAGTGTGTTGGATGTCCTCCGCTTGCTTGTTGTAGTGTAAATAATGTCGTTATTTGTAACCCAAAGGTGGTCTATGGTTTATTGTTGTCATTTTGTCATGTCGGATTATTACAGCACTATTCTGGAAAGTCCGTACGTAACACAACAATTACTTTTACATTTACTTTCATATTTATTTACCAATGTACCCTCTTTATTGGCGTAATCACATAAAATATTGTTCAAACAAATAAACATAACAATGGTGTTTATTCTGTATTTTGAGCATTGTCACTTTGGTACAAGGATTATTCTCAAATTATCGGACTCAATTTAATAGGAATTGATAGAATAACATTTTTTTTTATTTAATTCTTAATAACTTGCATAGTATGCTGAATTTTTTATCGGTAAAATATTATTCTATAAAAAGTCACACCTATAATAGTTTTGACAAAATTCTAGGAATGGGAATGACACACTAGATGAATATTTATTTAACCAATTTGAACAAACAAACCTGAGTTGAATAACATTTAGGTAGATATTACTTAACACGTGTGGTAAACAGCCCAATGGAATAACCGACCACTTAATGCGTAACCAGCCGCTAGAGGATAACAAAAGTCAAACAAAATAAATCTATAAAGTATATTTGTTTGTTACAGCAGACGCGACGCCACAATGGCGACCAAGGGCAAACGTCCAATGCGCGCACTGACGCCCAGCGACAAGATCGAGGCCATCCAACGCGTCAACGACGGCGAGTCAAAGGCCTCAGTGGCGCGCGACATTGGCGTACCCGAGTCCACGCTGCGCGGCTGGTGCAAGAACGAGGACAAGCTGCGTTACATGACCTCGCGCCTTTCGTCGCCTGATACTGATAAGAGCAACGACGGCGAGCCGCCGGACAAGCGCGCGCGCACAGAATCCCCAGCTGCGCCGCCTTCTCCCGTTGCCACCGGTCTCGACCTCTCCGCTCCCGTCAGCGCAGCCCCCATCGTGCAGCAGCCTACACCCCCCATCGATGTACCCGTCGAACTCACCACCAAACGCACCGATCCATCCCCCACATCCCATATCCCCCGCGAGCGCCGACCAGACCCCGGTGCCAGCGTCTCCATGAGTGCTATCAGCCCGCTGTCAGGCCTCCCTCACCTGTCAGGCCTCACACACTCACACCTCGGTCTCAGCTTCAACGAGATTGCCACCAATCTAACCCTGCTCGCTCAACTAAACCCTGGATTATCAGCGTTATCAGCTCAACCTGCTAGTCGCGCACTGCGCTCCGTTCGATCTCCAAAGCCCGCTCACAACGGCGTGCTTAACTTAAACGATGGTAAGCATCACCATCGCAGCAAGACTCATCACCACTCAGATCCATACCGTACGAGCTTGTCAAAATCCAATCATCACAGCACGACGCACTCATCCGCGGCCAATCAGCCAGTGGACGACACACTATGGTACTGGCTCAAGACGCAACAAGCAATGCTCGACTTGACTGCGCAAACTACGACGGCGCACCCACTCCAGCTCGGGAAACCAAGTGAACCTACTATCCCACCTAAACCAGTGGCCGCCGCTGCACCGATCAACTCACATCTTGACTATAACAGAAACTCCTGGCTGTGGCAATATTACAAACAGTTCGGTGGAGCGATGCCTCTGCCAGAGGACAAACACAAACCTGCATCCCAGGTGCCAAAGGATAAGTCAGCTGAAAACATCCTCTACTCACATCTCACGAAAGGAAAGGTAGAGGAGGAGCGAGGGGCAATGACTAGTCCAGGGCACACACACGCACAGAACGAACCAGAGCCCCGCCGTACCTCCAGCGTGGAGCCACGCGTAGCCGAGCCCGCCGCTAGTCCAGAGATCGGAACCGAGAACAAAGAGCCAACACCGGAGAGGATCCACGAATCAAGCCGAAGCCAGACCAAAGCGCGCACCGTGCTCGACAACCTGCTGTTTAACAACAGCAACCAGTCGGGAAACGCGGACACGCGGTCGGTATCGCCGGCGAGTGGCGAGTGGGAGACAGGGGCAGCCGAGGCTCTGGAGCACGGCGACAAGTTCCTTGCGTGGCTGGAAGCCAGCGGCGATCCCAGCGTCACGCGCATGCACGTACATCAGCTGCGCGCGCTGCTGCATAACCTACGAGCGCGCCGTGCACCCGCACCGGCGCACCCTGCGCATCCCGCCGACCACGCCGCCCGCCGCAAGTAGACGCCCCGCAAGAACTGCCGCTCGCTACAGGGAATATTTCAATTATGTACATAGTTACGTTGTCGCCAGTAAGCGTTCACTTGTGATATGTGTAGCCAAATTTGCGTAATTTCTTTGTTCTAAAAGAAAAGCTATGCATTATTCTTTAGTTCGTAAGACTTCAGGCCAAGCCAGGTGAGCCGACGGAGGCCCTGCGCGTGCGCAACTCTAAGGCACCTGTCGGCCCGTGGGGCGTCGGACGATCTGTTTCCGAGTCTATGTGAAACTTTATGGGTAGATAGTTATACCTGTTGTAAATTGAATGTTATATATCTGCGTTTTCACTTACCGATGCACACAAAACTTGTTAAATAATTAGTTTAGATAGTACCGCTGTATGTTGCCATTTGACGATTACATTCCTAGTTGTACCCTTACTATAGTTTATAGTCGGAGCCCTATGTTCTACCTCAAGTCAAACTAATACTAAGTCACGCACGGCGTCCTTTCAACCGTTCACTGAGTAGTAGCGTGTGTGGTGTGTGTGTAGCGTGCGTGTGGCGTGTGTGTGGCGTGGCTCAGCCGCGGCGCGTGGCGACACCTCCCGGCCGATACCAAATATTGAAAGGATGCGAATGTATTGTTGTGCCAATCGTAAGAACAAGGTAATATTATTAAGATATAGATGACTCTATTGCGTTAGCTAGGCACTCGTTGTGTAATTGTTTTCTATTGCTCAGTATTTTATATATTATGTATATGGTAGACAACGTCGACGTGTCGACTCGGAATTGTATTATACGTTAAAGTTAACAGTTAAGGACACTGTGATCAAAATTATAAATTATTGAGAGATTATTATTATTGTAAGTACATTCCTAATTAATAGAGTGTATTATCTTAATGTTATAAGAGATTGTCCAATGGTGTAAGATCGCGGTGACAAGCGACCGTGACGAATCTATTAGGAAAAAAGTTCAAAAATTGTATCTCCTTCCCACAGAAGATAGAATTATTGATTTGCATTTCACGTTATATTAGCTCCACAAGAAAATTATGCGAGAGATGATATTTTGTACAAAATTAAAAAATTGGATTATAAATTCTCTTATCACGTCTTGTGATCTCGAAAATGTTGAATGATTAAACTTGATTGAACCTTATTGATACTGTTTTACTTCCCCTGATGTAATATAACCTAGGATGAACGTCCAAACAACTACTGTCATGCAGTGCCTTCATTTATAGAGGACCAACTAATTAACCTGCAGTTATCCGCATAAAAGGCTCTAATTATATTAGGACCAGTAGATAATCTACGTAACAATGGCTAAAAAGAATCTTATATTAACCAACCTGTTCGAATGTAAACAGACTTGATTGATTTAATCACGGTCGAGAGGGAGGGCAAATATCCCAAAAAAACTTAATTGAAAAATCTAAATTACTCTTTGTATCGAACAAGTTGCAGTACATAGTACGTACGATTAACTAAACAGCGGCGGGATAGTAAAAAATCCTCAACAGGGATTTCCTATTCTAATCTTGATAGGTATTTCTAATGAAAAAAACTACAAACCTGCTTGTCATTTCTTGCATGTTGCACAAATAAAAAAAAAGTTAATAAAAATCCTATGAGCGAGGAGTCAGCAGCCTGTCAAAATCTATGCTCTTTTTGAGAATTAAGGACTAGTCCAAAGTTGTAGTCTTTGGTCCCAAGTTACTGAAAGCACTTGTGTGTATCAACTGTCAGATATGCTGATTATTATGTTATGAAATCATAGTATTTTTTAAACATCAAATCCGGCCGCATAAATACTATAATTACTAAGCGGAAACTGTTTTACATATACATCCGGAATTCCATTGGGATTTTTTGACAACGGTACGTGCTTGCGGAATCTATCCAGATAGGTATAGGCACAGAACATAATACTCAAGAGGGTATAGGTGTCAAATTCGAATATAAGAACGGTATTTAAATTCATAACTCCAAGCGACATCTATACATCAAAAGGTAGTACTATTTTGTACCTTATAGAGTCGTAAAGGTCTGCAAGGAACGAGTCAAGACAACACAAGTAACGCCATCTGTCGGCGAGTAGACATGTTAGAATTCGCGGTTTGAATCATGGTCTTATTATGTCTTACGAAAAAAGAGGTATGTTATTAAACTTACAAACTAATACTCACATGTAGAATAGGCTTGGTTAACGGCTCGTAGTCGAAGTAATCCGCCACTAAATTTGCGATCCCCTGCCAGTTGTTTGTGTCACAAAAACATAGTTTGGTCGGCCTTATTGAAGTACACACCATTTTCTACAATCAAGGACACTCGATAATCGCATAAAACCTCTTAAGATCACAAAGAAATCAGTTTTAAGAAGAATGTATGTAGCGCCATCTAGTGCTAATATTAGGAAACTATAAAAAAAATAACTACCTGTAAACCACACTCGTTAGGCACTTGCAGCAACAAAGGCTTCCGCACTGGGAAAAAAAGATTATACTGTCGCCGGAAGTTTTCTGCATATGCCAGAAGTAAACGCTCTTTCGGACTGTTTGTGTAGTAGCTAACTGGAAAACATGTCCGAGTTTCGAATACCGGCTCGTTTATCTCAGGCCAGCACATGTTTACTATGCCGAGTTCATAAATCGCATTTTTTAGCGAAGGAATGGTTAAAGGCTCTAAAACTTCCTTTAAACCAAATATTCTTGCCGGTATTTCTTCAAAGCTCCCTTCCTCGAGTGGAATTTCAAAAATCTCGCTGGGTACATTCTCATTTAATTCTTCTACTGTGTCTAGCTGTTGCTGACCGGTAGTTTCTTGATCTTGTAGTTTCTGCTCTCTTGAGAGTTTCGGCTCAACTGTTGAGCCCATTTTGTGGAATCGTATAACTCAATTTCTATAGATTTATAGAAATAATGCTAAAACAACTTTATTGTTATTAATTCGTGCGTAACTATCGTCATTTTGACATAACAATTTTCAGGATTTCAGTTTCTATGCAACCTTCTTTGATTGCATGGAAACCATGAAGGTATAATGATGGAAAATGAAAACTTTGCTGAAAACTGGGGCAGGCTGAAATAAGGAACACTGAAGATAGTAGCAAAAACAAAACGTGTTAAATCCTTACTAAAGTAGAAAATATTTTATGAATCTTTTATACATAAGAATCCACTTTTTTAATAAAAGCTATATTACTATTATTAAAACATACAGATTGTAAACAAAATCATGTAATTCCTTCAAACCTCGTGATGTACTGCTAATATAGATTAACCCTGAAAGGGACAGTTATGGATTCAATAAAAAAAATACACGAAGTACACTTGTGTTCTTAACGTGAGGCATTTTAGCGCCTTGAGCGAATTGCGCGGCTATTGCTCGCCGTGCGGTCATTTAACTCGGGGCGCTAAAATGCCTCACGTTAAGAACACATGTTTAATTTTTGTTATTTTTTTGTAAATTGAATCCAAATGAATCCCGTACAAGGTTAATCTATGTCAGCAGTACATCACGAGGTTTGAAAGAATTACATGATTTCGTTTACTGTGCAGTTGTGTTGCTAGTTTTTAGCTTTTAGTGGAGACCAATTTGAGACTGAAAATCCGCTAGGTAGCGCCACTGTAGACCGAGGTGATAATTACCAAACCGATATTAATACAAATATTTAAACTATAGTAGGATTGGTCTGAAATAATCCTATTTAATTAACAATAATTGTTATAAATTTATAGCAAGGAATTTGACAGTTTTGAATTGTATTACATTGATTCTCAGTGGCGCAAAAATCCTGGATGCCCATTGGATTAGAGATAAACTCTGTTTTTCCCTAAACTAGTAAAGCAGCTATTGATACTCGGAATAATAAAGATTAAACCCATTTACGTCCATGATTTAACCATATCACGATTGTCGATCATAGTGGATCATAGACAGGATTTTTATATTGTATGGTGTCGATTCTCAATTAATGTCATGTCAATTAGGGATGTAACAGAACGGAAAAAAAATATATCTCATATGCGTTTTTTTAATTATAAATAATCGATTATGTAGAAAAAAACATTTTAACCACATTTTACAATAAAAATCATGATTAAGTGAAACAGAGGTACCTACCTACTTATAACAACAATTTAACAAAACTTATTTCAAATATTACTTTAATCTATTACAAAACATCTGCATAATATGTTGCATTTTTAGTATTGATGTAAAACAGGTACCTTTCAACTGGCTATTGCCCGCTGTTACTTCATCCGCGTTGAATCATTATACCACGTATTTTCTGGCAAAGAACGTAAAAAAAGAAGCTTTGATAAATGTTTACCAAGTATATGGCTTCTAGATTAACATACGGTGTTACCTTTTTCGAAAATAACTTTTCATCTGGAGCAGATGATGCAGGCAGGTATGAGCAAATATTTAAAAGCCATTGCCACCGGTAACTTTGGCAATGCTTGCATGATTAAAATAAATGCTATCCATATTTCCATAAGAACAGTGCTGCCAACTATCGAGTGAAAGATAAAGTTATAGGGGCAGATTTACCCACAGGCTGTCTAATAAAAATAAATCGATTAATATGATAATAATCAATTATCTATCAATTATTAGAAATTCCAAAATCGATTATTATTAATTGATTTTATGCAAGGAATATCGTTTTTTTTTTTAATCGATTATTTTTCACTACCTTAATATCCATCGCGCTGTCATTTTCATTGATAACGTCAACGCAATGTCAAATATCTATTGATTATTTTTTCTCAGATTATTTTCTTTTTCTCTCTTTTACTCAAACGCAGTAAAATAAAGACAAAAGGCAGATCTGAAATTTCAATTTTAAACTAATCTGAAATTTTCAACTTCAAAATAGAAATAATGATTGACGTTTTGACTTTTGACGTAAACGTCAAAGAATAGTTTGAAGAATCATTATTATTTCATAACAATACCTAGGTACTCTTCGATTGCATTGTCATCTCAGATTAATGATACCTCTTGTCATTTTCGTATTGTTGAAGAGGCAGCGAATGAGCGAAGCTTACGCATTACACAACACCTCAATATTAATTACTCATTAACATAACTAGAAAACTGGTGCTAAAGTATAATTATTAGTGAACTTTGCCCCTTGGTGCCGTGTTGTGACTGAGAGATAACCTAAAATTCGCTGTGTAGTGGAATTTATGCACAATATTTTATATCCGAAGTTTATCAATCTTATCAGTTTCTTATAAGGTAAAAGGTCTTTCAATAGTAAAGCAACGTTAAGCGTATACAATATGGGTAACAAATCGTCTCTGTTGTTACGTGAAGAAGAAATAGCTCAAATTCAAGAGGAGACGGGATGTAAGTAGCTGTTTTATTTAGATTATAGTATACTTTGAGATTCACTGCATATCATTCATTGAATAGTATGTCAGGTGATTCAGGTGATAGTATGTGCTTGATTCAATGAATTGAGAAATTTAATTATTTTATGTAAACATAAATCAGCTGTTTTGTTCTTTATTCATAGGCATCTTATTAAATTTTCTGTTTTAATAAAAGTGTTTTAATCTTCTTAGTCAATAACTCTGCACTGCTAATTCTGACTAGAGAACAAATTATATTCTTTCCAAATAAACCTTATTTATACTACCTCCTTTGTTATCTTGTCTATTAGTTTCTGATAGATCATAAAAATATTGACTCAATAATTCTCAGGAGGATGATCAAAAGTAATCTTCTTGATAAATGAGAAACCTGTCCAATAAAAGTTCTTTTGTTTTTATTTATATCAGTCAAATCAGCCTATGATACTCCATGGCATGCACCTTCCAAGATGCTATGCCACCTTATTCTATGACTACCATATCCAGTCCATACCAGCTATCTTCATAATTATTTAATAATACATGTATATTACTTTATGTAATACATTTTTATTGTCTTAATCTCTACAGTCACGCCAAACCAAATTGAGAGGCTGTACTCTCGTTTCACATCACTGGACAAGAATGATTGCGGCACACTGTCCAGGGAAGACTTCTTGAGAATCCCAGAGTTGGCGATCAACCCCCTGAGTGAACGTATTGTCCACTCATTCTTCGCTGAGAGCCATGATGACAGAGTCAATTTCCTCCAGTTCATGAGGGTGCTGTCACACTTCAGGCCTATCAGGAGCAATAGGGAGAACAAGCTTAATAGTAGGGATGAAAAACTGAGATGTAAGTACTTTTCAAGATTTCTTGTATGAGGTTTCCTTTACTTCAATATCAAGAACAATACAATAATTACCAATAACGCATCAACATCAAACAACACTGCCAGGGTTTTACTCAGAGACTTTGTACAATTTTACCTCTTTGTATACCTCCCCTACTCAGCTCTGGCTTATCTGACAGGTATTACTGTACAGATGAAGTTGTCAGGAATACCCTAGCCGCTAGGGTATTCCTGACTCCTGACAGGACCAGAATCACCGATATTCACCTTGAAAACAGTTTGAGAATCGCGACAACTACTATTGGGCCTAATATTGATAAATAAGTTAAAATTAAACAGTGTCAAACTTTTCATTGGTTACTCATATCTAATATCATTTGCAAATTATTGTTTTTTTATTACATAGGAATGGAGTAATCTGTTTTTCCTTGTGCTGTGGTCTTTGGAAACCAAAAGCAAATATTCTAGGCCCTTGGCATTGAAAAGGTTGAAGATCCCTGACCTAGCGCATATTGGCCACCTTAAGAAATGAGAATATTTTGACTGCCATACTTCAATCAATTAAATTAGCCTATAGCTGCAGTTCACATCTGGACATATACCTCTCCCAAGTTACATTGAGCTAACTCTAGTACATAATACGATAGCCTAAAGGCCCTCTAAGGTCACATAGTTCAGTCAATATCTATCAAACCAATAATGATGTGGCACGCTATTAAAATCAATCCAGTGCTAAATCCATTAGAAAATTTTGTTGTGGTTTTTGACTTCTATAGGAGGTACCTTTAGTTTTTTAGTTTTAGTTTACCTGGGCTGTATCCGCACTTAGCCTCTTGATTGGGCCATTGTGCGTGTTCCGTCTTACCTTCCTACTCCAACCAACCTAGGTCGTCCCAGAAGGTTAGCAGCCTTTTCAGGCTGCTACAGGCCTCCGGGAGCGATGCTGGTGATTGAAGAATCCGTGCCCGTTGTTCGGCCACGCTCCTGCATTCCATAAGCACGTGCAGCGGCGTTTCTTCTGTCTCCATGCATCCTCTGCACAGGGGACTATCTGTTACACCTATGGTGAATAGGTGCTTGTTTAGAGGGCAGTGTCCTGTTAAGATTCCAATAATCTTCCGGATGTCGCCCCTTTTAAATCTGATGAGGTTGCGGGACAATCTTTTTGATGCTACCGGAATCGCATTTTTAGTTTGCCTGCAGCCCTCGCTGTTTGTCCATTCTAATAAATGGGTTTCTTCTGTTTTTGTGCGCAGCCATGTTTTTATTTGGGCCTGGGGTATGGGCAGTAGCGGCTCCGGTCCGTACGCTATTGTTTTTGACCCCATTTTGGCCAGGTCGTCCGCTGCGTCGTTTCCGAGCGAGTTGCTGTGTCCTTTAATCCATTGCAGAGTCACTTTATTTGTACTTGCGATGGACTGGAGACTGTTGTGACATTCCAGTATAAGGACAGAAGTTATGGTATTGTTTTGTAGGGCCTGAAGTACGGATGCACTGTCTGAGATGATTTTAATTTTTTGGTCTCTGACGTCTCTGGCTGCAACCGCCTGTGCCGCTCTGGTGATGCCAATACATTCCGCTTGGAATATTGTGTTTACTCTGTCTAGGGTGGTTGATATTTTGATATTTAAGTCATTCGAGAAGACGCCTGCCCCGGTACCGTGTAAGGTTTTGGAGCCGTCTGTGTATATCCTAACTTCGCGACTGCCAGAGCTGTCTTTTATTTCTGCGTTGAGTTGGATATTGTATCTTCGATCGAAGACGTGGTGACATGGTGTTCTGTCCATGGGCGCCTCAAGAAGAGGAAATTCTTTCAAGACCCCTTGCAGAACTTTGGAGTGAGCTGTTTCTATGTTTACTTTCCATAAGCCGTTAGCTCTAAGTCTTAGGGCGGCTGCCCTCGCTTCCTCTTGTATGACCAGATCTAATGGTCTCAGGTTGAGGAGGTACTCGATTGCGGCTGATGGGGTGGTTCTCATACATCCAGTAGCAGCTACACTCGCTAGGCGTTGTAGGCTCTGGAGTTTTGTTTTTATCGTGGTCAATTGTGTTCTGGGCCACCATACAATTGATCCGGAAGTCATAGAAGGTCTGATGACTGATGTGTATAGCCAAAGTGTTATTTTCGGATTGAGACCCCATTTTTTACCAACAAGTCTCTTACACTGATAAAAAGCTATGCAGGCCTTCTTTGTTTTTTCCTCTATATGATTTGCCCAGTTCAACTTGCTGTCAAGTATGACGCCCAGGTATTTCACTTGTGTTGATAGGGAGAGTTTGGTGTTAAATAATTTTGGTAGTTGGAGTTCTGGTAACTTCCTTTTGTTGGTGAAAAGGATAAGTTCTGTCTTCTTCGGGTTTACTGACAGTCGTTGCTCGTCACACCATTTTTCCACAATCTGAAGGGCCGACCGCATGACCTTACATAGGACGTTTTCGGCATTTCCATTTATCAGTATTGCTAAGTCGTCTGCATAACCAATAGTAGTGTAACCTCTATCATTTAGCCTTCTTATGAGGCTGTCCACTACTATGTTCCATAGAAGTGGTGATAAGACTCCCCCCTGAGGGCACCCTCTAACCACCTTTGCCCTCATGGTAGTATTCACCACTATTTGAACCGCCCTTTTACTAACCAATTCAGTGATCCAGCTACGAATAACTGGTTCCACTTTGAATTTTTGTAGGGCGTGGTTGATGCTGTTGTGCATAGTTTTATCAAAAGCCCCTTCTATGTCAATGAAGGCGGCAAGTGTTGAGGATTTGTTTGTGATAGCCATTTCTATTTTTTGCACCAACTTGTGTAGTGCCGACTCTGTTGATCTGCCTTTCCTATAAGCATGTTGTTGGGGATGTAGCGGATTGTTCTCTAAAACTCCGTCCCTTAGGTGTCTATCTACCAGTCTTTCCAACGTTTTCAGAAGGAATGATGTTAGACTGATGGGCCTGAAGGATTTAGCGTGTGTGTAGTCTTCTTTACCTGGTTTCGGTAAGAAAATTACTTTCGCCTCTCTCCATGCCTTGGGTATGTATTTAAAGGCTATGCAGGCCCTGTAGATCGGTAGTAGATACTTAGTAGCCAGACCGGGTTGCCATTGTAGTAGTGCTGGAAATATCCCATCCAGCCCTGCGGATTTAAATGGTTTGAAGCTTTTCAGGGCCCATTCTATTTTGTCCGCAGTTACTAAATTACTTGCAACTTCCCAGTCTAGGCTTGTTGGTGTGCAGTGGAGCTCGTCAAACCACTCGAGGTCTGATGTGATATGACACCCTGGAAAGTGTGTTTCCAGCAGTACTGCACTGGTTTCATTATCTGTGTTAGTGTAAGTGCCGTCTTCCTTCTTAAGTGAGCCCAAGAGATTGAGGTCGCCTTTAGCCAGGATTTTCTTTATTCTTGCGGCTTGGTTGGTCGAGTTGATGTTACTACAGAAATTGCGCCAGGCCTCCGTTCTACGGAATCGGATCCGCTTCTTGTAGTATTTTTGTGCTGCTTTGTATTTATCCCAGTCCTCGATAGTTCTGGTGTTTTTCGCTCTATTAAAGAGTGTCCTGAGTCCCTTACGCAGTCGTTCCAGTTCTGACCCCCACCAGGAACTCTTTTCCGGACCTTTAGGTGTAACTGCAGGACATGCCAGTTCATAGCTCTCTAATAAAGTCGCGGTTAGGATCTGTATGGTTGATTCTATGGTGTCTGTACTAAGTGCTACGTCCGTTAGTCGTGTGTCACCTAGTGCTTTGGTTAGCAGCGTTATGTACCTTGTTATATCTGTCTTACGGGGGTTACGATATGGAACAGGGTCGGTTAATTTATATTTTATTTGGAAACATACGCGACGGTGGTCTGCAAAGGATGGCTCATTTGACACGTGCCACCCGTCTATGAGGTTTGCCGCCGCGTGTGTTGCCAGAGTGATGTCTATGATAGTTTGGTACCTTGAGCTTACGAACGTCGGTTCCGTGCCTCTGTTCATTATGTTAAGGTCTGTTTGAAATTAGTATTCGGTAAGTAACTCACCCCTTTTGTTTGTATCCTTACTTCCCCACAGCGGATGATGTGCGTTGCAGTCTGCGGAGATGATCAAATCCCAGTTGTGCGTCTCGCAGTGTTGTACCAGCTCGGTTAGTTCCTTAGGAGGAATTTCGCCCTCATTTGGCATGTACACTGAAGCTAACACCAGGACAGTTTGTTTTTCTGTATAGATTTTCACTTCGGTGAGGTCTCTAGAACAGAATTGGTTAAGCAAAATGGTTGTTATGGTTTTGGGCATAAAAATGCACGTTCTCGGGTTATCACAAGTAGTATCTAAAAGTAATTTACCACCGATGTTGTTTAGACCGCAGATCCTTTTGTTTCTGATCCAGGGCTCTTGGATCAAAGCGACGGTCTTGTTGTCTACCTCCAGCACCCTGCGCAGAGTAGCCGCCGCTATTTGTTTGTGCTGGAGGTTTGTTTGGACGACTTTTAGTGCGCTAAGGGCTGCGTAGGACGTCATCTTCGTCGCTACTATTGCCCTCGAGCTGCACCGGCGAGTTCGTCTCCATCTCGCTCGGACCCTGTTGGGGAGCTGATGTGGACGGCTTTGGGGTTGAAGTCCCCTTAGCCGCAGACTTGCTCGTCTCTGCCGTCTTGGTTCCGGCCGTCTCTGCTTCCTCCGAGGAGAAGAAGCGGATGTAGCCACTGCCTGACATGTGGGCTACTCGGCGGTCTCTTTCCATAATGGTCGGCTTTTGGTCCTCAGGGATTCCAAGGATTAGGTGTACTACCTTATCCTTGGAACCTTCCTGAGATGACTTCTCATCCACCGTCATATCATAGCACTGCCAGGAGTCGACTTTGTACCATGGGTTCTGGGCACAAAGGACTTTGTGTAGTGTGGCAGCGTCGGTGATACGGGTGTGGATGAGGAGCCCTGCCTTGAGCCTCTTCTTGATGTCTGACTGTCTGATGACAGTCAGAGTGGTTCCAGGTATTGGAGAGGTCATTGTTTTGACTGCTTTTTCCAGCCAGCTGAGAGCGTTCGCATCCTCACACCACATCGCTAGTACCCCGTCCATAAGGAAAGGGCGTCCGCGGAAAGATGGAGCCTGCGCGCTTGGAGATGATGGGGACAGGACCGCTTGAAGGATACTATCATCGATAGTCTCCTTAAGCTGGTCCGCCTGGGTCTGGGAGAGGTCCCTTGGCGGAGCGGTGATGATCGCTACCCTAAGGTGCGACAGACTTGCGTCTGCGTAGCTCACCGCCCGCTTTGGCTTCGCTTCGGTTTTCGCGCGTTTGGCCTCCCCTCTGGGAGACTGGGTTTCGTCCAGGCGAGCTCGCTTCGAAGAAGTTCCTTCACCCGAACGATTCCCAGTTCCCTTTTGTTCCTTTTCAGGATTTGAGGGGGCCGTCGCAGCGATCCGCCGACCGCGATCACCTCTCGGTCTGCGTCTCCTTTTCGGCTGGCTGGTTGGTGGTAGTGGTGGTGGTAGTGACTCCGTTCCCCTCTGCGTCGTTTCCGACTTCGAGGAGGTGGACGGTATCGGTTCGCGCTGCGTTTCTGCTGCTGCGTCGCCTGTCACTTTTGGTGATGTGGTCGTTTTGGGCTGTAGGGTCTCCCTTCTCGCGCGCCTGTTGGGGCGACTGCGTTCTGTTTGACCTTTCAGCCCTTGCTTGTGTTTTGTTGCCGCTGTGTCCCTTTTGCAAGGGCGCTTATGAGCGGCAACTGTCCAGTTGGACACTATGGCGGTGTCCGTCGCCGAGGGTAGGGCCTCTACGAGGCCAGAAAGAGTCAGGCTTGAGCCTGGAAATTGTGGGTTTTTTAGGTAATCTGAAGTGCACATTTTGCCTCCCCCAGAATACGAGAGGCAGACTGAGCCCGAGGGCTCAGCGAGGGATTCTCCACCATCGGTGGTACCCTCCTGGGGTATAACTTCTGTTTGATGTGCCGACATTTTTATAAGGTTTGGGCAATTGGGAAGTCTTGGCGGGAGGCCAGATGACCGGACTTCGAACACACACTACCTGCCCTTGGTGAGTGTGGTACAACTTTTAGGGGGTATTTAGTACCCCAAGGCTATGTGGGCCTGGGTGTGGTGTTTGCGCCGCCACGGTTCGGCTCTACGGGATTGGGATGGGAAAGTTGGGATGGAAGGGTTGGGATTTTTGTTTGCGACCTGAGGTTTCTGTTCTGCCAATTACAGAAGGTAATTGGCCAATAACGGGCGGCAACCTCGGGAAGGATAGTCCTCTGGTCTTGTTTGGGGGATCTCTACGACCTGCGCTACTCTCCAAACCATTCGCCAAAACCCTGCATCGGACAGATGCAGGGACTGGGGGGATCGTCAACCAACGTCGGTTGCGTTGCCTGACCATGCCCCCGCCCAGGAGGTACCTATGAGGCTTCCATAGTCACACAAAGTGAACTATGGACTCGAGAAAAACAAGAATAAAAAAAAATAAAGATAAGATGAGCTAAATTTATTTGCATAAACATGTGTACACATACAATAATAAAACGTGCATGTAGGATAACATAAATTAAAAAAAAAATTGCTCAGACAAAAAAAAAAAAATGTTGACCTCTGGGAATGATTTTCAAACTGTGGACTCATTCGCATTTAACTTCTGCAAGATTTACGAACTAAGCCCTTGCGTGTAATAACTTGCGCAATAAAACTTGCTAGTTGATATGATGTTCAAAATAATTCATTAAAAAAAACAAAAACATTGTTAGGATATAACCAGTCTTCCTGGTAACACCTTCTAATTATAAATATTAAAAATATGTTTGTGTAATGGGTTCATTTTATGATTAGGCATGAAACCAGTTTAACCTTTGAACTTGTTGATCTGTCATTCTCTTGGCTGATGTCGAATTTATCACTATTTATAATACACACAACAATCTATAGTGATGATTATGCAATATTTATTACTAGCTTAGACCACAGCTCATCTTGAATTGAAATTGAATCAAAATAAGAGTTAGCTATTAAGTAAAACTCGTCATTCAAAATTAATATAGTTAATAAGTATAGCACTAGGATGATGACCTCGGGTAAATTCGTTGTTCCCAAAGTCACAAACATGTATGGTGATAGAACACTGAGGAAACGTATTCCATATATACTCAACAGTTTGCCCGAGGTAATCAGACGTGAAGCTAATAAAAATAAGTTTAAAAAAATGTTAAAAAAATATCTTCTAAATACCTTACCTTAATATAAGTGCACTCCATAAATCTAAATGTAATAATATATAATATGATACAAGATTACTTGATTCCACAGTCAAACTGTTTATACAGTTTTGTGGGACACTTTATTAGATCTTAAGGCCTATCATGTACCTCTTAAAAATATAATAAATAAATAAAAAAATAAGTAATGCAGTCTTACTACTTGTTGTTCTGCCTAGCTTTTTCCTAACATGTTGAGGTCAACTTCAAGTCTAACCAGATGCAGCAATACCAGTATTTTACATGGAGCGACTGCCATCAGACATCCGCAACCCAATTACTGGGCAATGCCGATATCCTAAGCCAAATTTAAATGATAATATTTTTTTGTCTTATGCCTATGTAGATTGTTTTTCCTTGTTTTGCTACCTCCAAATTGTATGGAAATGTCTTTTGCTCAAGCGTAGGCAAATGTCAATTCCATACAATTTGATCTTTCCGCGATGTTAATGTTTAAGGAAAAGGCATTTTGTCTTAGGAGCCTGGTGAATGTACAATAAATAATAATACATATATATTTACAGTTGCCTTCTCAATGTACGACCTGGACAATGATGGCAAGATCTCCAGAGACGAGCTCCTAGCTATATTGCACATGATGGTTGGAGCAAACATCAGGTAACTATTTAATATTATAAATTAATTTCTGGGAGAATATCCAAATAGAGATTTTGGATACAGGGGGACTTTTTGACTGGAAATATTTTGAAATTCCACTCCAAAAACCACTCTGCTCCCGTGGGTATTTATTTTCTTACCCTATAAAATATGAAGGCGATTTTTCGACACGTTTCAAAGGCACAACACTGCGTTGTGGTATAAATAAGGGGACAAGGGAAAAAAATAGGGATAGTGAGTGAGGCCCGTGTTAATAAACAGCACTCATTTGAGAGATCTTCTAACAGCAGCTACCATAAAGCAGAACTCCATATATTTGTCATTTTTTTAAATACTTGTCAAATCATTGTATAACTACAGAGGCCTCTCAAATGAAAGCTGTTTATTAATACACTAGCGACCCGCCCCGGCTTCGCACGGGTGTAATGTATATACTAATGTGGTGCATATAAACCTTCCTCTTGAATCACTCTATCTATTGCTGAAAACTGCATTAAAATCCGTTGCGTAGTTTAAAATATCTAAGCGTACAGACTGCGGGAGCGACTTTGTTTTATACTATGTAAAGAAGCCTGAGTGTGTTAAGTGCAGGTGTCCAAAAATACCTACATGAAAATTCCCTCGATAATGATAGCATATTCAATTACAAAACAAAAGCCATTTATATTTACATCTGATAATCGGATTAAATGGGATTAGATTGTGATAAGGGCTATAAAATGATGTAATCGGTACTAAAGCTGTGAAATCAGTTGATGAAATCAACAATTAATCAACTATTGCACCTCTTTAATTTAATATCTTTATGTTCGGTCTCTGTTAGGGGTTAACGACAGAGGAGTAGCCTGGATTTATTGGGGGGGGGGGGGGTTCACATATTTTTTTATTTTTTTTATTTCATGGAGTTACCTACCAAACCACCAGTGGCGTGCATTGCACATGGGCAATTAAGCAATGCCTACCTCATAAAATTTAATTAAATACTCCATTTTTAACTATTAGGTATTATAAAATAAAATAATCGTGTATGGCTATGATTTCTTTTGGTCAGAACCGTATTGAAATGGGCTTAAGCGTACAATTGAAAGGCGATATCGCTGTCCTCATGGATGTCCCTCGCCCGGGGAAGGCGAGGGGGCCTGTTGGACTCTTACCGGCTAAAAACCAACAGTGTTTCTCCTCCTGACCGTTCGGCCGAGGTCGCGGGATTCGCAAAAGCATGCACGCTACCCCGAAAGTATCGCTAGTGTCTGCCTACCTAGTCCGAAAACCAATGCACGCCACTGCAAAGCATGTTGCCCATTTTTACTCCTAATATGGGACTTGAACAAGTATTTTGGTTTTCGGTGAGCTTCCGGCTAAGCCCATGATTGAATTGTAATTGTCTTCTTCCTGCCCTTATCCCGCACTAGGTGGGGTCGGCACAACATGTATTTCATAAATCCATGTTGTTAGAGGTTTTGGCTTATTGTTTTATGACCGGCCGCCTGCCTGACATCAACCCTCCTTGGGAATACTTATTGCGCTATCGCACGGGTGACCCAATGTGCTTGCTGATATTGTAAACTCTCGTTTATGGCGACGCCGAATCCGGCGCGCACTCGACCGAGTTTATTGCCGCGTTCTATCATTACATACCTACAACTACAACTCAAACCATGTGCACGGAAAAACGCGTCTTTATAAACACTCTAATAACATAACATCACGACTTGTATTTCCCAAAGGGTTAGTCAGAGGTGTTTTAGTACCTGACTAAACTGACCGGACTGCCTTGTTGGTCTAGTGGTCGCAAGCGCGACTGCTGACCATGGAGTCCTGGGTTCGATCCCCAAGTCGGGCAAAGTGTTATTGGGTTTTCCATTAGATTTTTTTTCCGTAGCAGTCCGGAGTCTGGATTTGGTGCTCAGTTAATGGCAATAAGCTCGCCCCCTATAACATGGGACTTAAACATAACTGGCGAAACGAGATTGTACTCTCTAATACATTGTCATAAATATTTGAATTGTCCACAAATTGAACGAGGCCTTACTGTATCTCCTTACATTTTATGGTTATGCGTGAATCATTTCAATTTGAACCTTAGGTCCAGTCTCGTAGGGTTCCAACTCTTAATAAAAATAGTGCCACGCGTCATTGTAATATGAAACAACCTACCTATATGCAAAACCATTAACAGTCACGTGTGACCTTAGCCATTAGGCCGTGACCTGATAAAATATAGATACTTAGCGGGTAACTGAGAGCAGACTCCGAGATTAATGGATTACAAACAAAATGCTTGGCAGTTCAGACTTATTTGCTAATGGCATGATAGTAATAGGTAATAAGGACGGGGCGCGGCGGGATAAAATCAACCTGATATAATCTGGACCTATGGAATTGTCCTAGCGAAATGCCCCACAAGGAGTTTTTGCAAGATGCGATTACGAAGCCTAAGGCCACCTGCACTAGGGTCACTCGCCACAAGCTGCAGACTAACTTTTCCTTACTTACGCAGGGACTCGCCGCACTCGTGTGGCCGATGGCAGCCACTCGAAATGTATGGAAACAGCTTGTGGCCGGCCGCTTGTGGCTGTGGCCAGTGGCCCGTGTGCGGGTGGCCTAAACCGTTAACTCGATATTCCATCAATAACCAACCAATCAGATCGCTAGATATGGCCGAGACGTTAGCGTCAGCAGACGTCAGCGTACTGACCACGTAGACCGTAGGGATACTATTAATTAAGTAATCTATTAGAAAAGTTGAGCAACTTGATGGGAATCATGTTATCTGACCATTACAATTCATCATCATCTTCCTGCCCTGGTTCCAAGTTACTTGGGGTCGTGGTAATGTAATCCTCTTCCATTCTTCTCTATCAGCTGTCACATTATCATTAACTCCTTTATCTTTCATATCCTCCTAACACAATCCATCCATCTTTTATTTGGTCTACCTGTCCCCCTCCATCCTTTAACATTCATATTCATCACTCTCTTAGTCACAAGTGTTTCATCCCCATACCATTATAATTAAATAACAATTTATTTGGTCACTTTGCAGTGAAGAGCAGCTGACGAGCATTGCCGAACGCACAATCTTAGAAGCCGACACCAACAACGACCAGATGATTTGCTTCGAAGAGTTCTGCCACGCCCTCGAGCGGACAGATGTGGAGCAGAAGATGTCCATCCGCTTCCTCAACTGACCTCCGCACTCCTGAACCGAATATATTAAGTACATACTGATGATTTTGTTAGCCCTCATCGTGTATGGGCTTATCAATAAGAAATGATGCTATGAACTATGCTTACGTGTTTATGAGTGATTGAGTAAGTATTTTGCAGTAATTTTAGTTAAGGGTCAACTCATACTAGAGCAGAGTCGAAGCGCATCGAAGCGTCAAATTCTTCACAAGTAAATCGAAAAACCAATTAGCGTTGGCTGCGCTCCAAATTCGCGCGTCTTTTTTATCTTAGAAAAAATGTGTATTATGTTGTGGAGATAAGGATAAATATGCTATGTTAAGTTTCAGATTGACGCTTCGATGCGCTTCAACTCTGCTCTAGTATGAATTGACCCTAAGTGATTCAATTATGCAGAAAATGTTAGGTTTTTTTATTCCAGTTAAGTTTTGGATTGTCTTAGGGAAATCCGCGTGATATCTATTTATAAAATCACAAAATATGGTTGTAACATCACATTAAATGTTAAGCATTCAACAGCAGTAGGCCCACTCGGGAAGCTTACTCGTAGAAAGAGAGGACAGTTATTTTCTCGACGTTTACAAAAAAAATGTGATGATACCAATTTTTTATTTACTTTTATGTGATTGTTTTATTATTGGCTATGATGTGTGATATAACAGGGATGTATGTAATGATAATAAGCTATTGGCAAGTATTCTAGGATTAATGGTAAACGCGAAAGCCCTCTGACCGCATAAACTTTAAATTCTTTTAGAAGAATTATCTCAATCCCATAAGAGACTCCCTTATTTATTAGCGTTTTAGGTCTATAACTAAAGCGTCATAAAGCGCGCTGTGGCGACACTGCGTTGTGTGCAGCGTGGCGTATGTGTGAGAAAATTTCACTTTTTTCTTTACGACTTCATACTGCACGCTCCGCTGTCGCAAATAGCACCCCAAGTGTTGCCGCCTCTGGTTTCGACGATTTGGCTGCCTGTCCACTGGAGCAAAGAGGAGCAGAACGGTGCGGAACTAAGCAATAGAAATGCACAATATTCACAGAGCAGAGCGGAGACGTATGTACCTACATTTTATGCAATTCTATTGGTTAGCTCCGCGCCGCTCCGCTCCTCTCCGCTCCAGTGGACAGGCAGCCTGACTTTTTAATTTACAAAAAAGGCAATTAGACCTTATTGGTGTCAATTCTTCATGAATAAGGGAGTTAATGGTGCCGATACTGTTGTACACAAACTAAACTCAATTTAAGCTATTGCCATCTTTTTTGCTCTGATAAAATAAGAAAGAGACGCGTAAATAAGCTGTCAAATTTAGTTGAACTAAAATTTTTACACTAGACGACACGTCAGCACGTGTTGACTAAAAACACGGTGAAGGTCAAGACGTAGTTTGTTTGACATTTCTAACTTAGTTCTTACCTATCATCGTCCTTTTCTCGCGCCATCTGTTAGTAAAAGACAGCAATTCTCTAATTTTAGTTTAGTTTGTGAACAACAGAATAGGCGCCAATATTAAAGTGTTTAACGATATATCTAGTACAGTAGATAGTTCTGTGTGCACTTCGTATTTCGCATTTATACCAACATCGAGTAGACTTGATGACAGCACATAGATGTTCACAAACATAGCAGCATTTACGTCCAATACTAGAAGGAAACTGTTTTGAAAATTGTTATTTAGAGTGCAGTTTTATGAAAGGTAGTCTAGAAATTGTAGCTGTTGATGCTAGCTTCTGTGTCTACACCCCAAAGGGAGTTTGCGTGATGTATACTATGTATTTTTATGTAGTTAGATTGGGTAAAAGTATGAATTAAGTTTACTTAGCAAAAATTATAGCTGGTTCGTCGATTCGTCACCTATTTTAGTAAATTAAGTCTGTATTTTGTTTTATACGAATATTTACCAAAAATAATATGAAATTGTAAGGGATTATTATTTATTTTATGTATTTAATGTTCAGGTTGGTGTTTAGAAATTAGGAATAAATATTTTTTGTACAATGATTGATTTTAATTACACTTTTGCTGTATTCATAAATAAAACCCTAGACGGTGACCCTGACTGTTGTCTAAATACAGCAAGCCTTCCTGTCCATGAATGTATTTCCAATAAGCAGTTTTCGCACTGGAAATGCCTATATCCGGCAGTACATTATTATATTGTAAGAACCTAAGCAGGGAAAAAACGCATTCAATTAACAAGTTCCTTACTATACAAAAAAAATAGGAAAATATTAAATAATAATTTACATAAAATAAACATTTTTATTATTTCATAAACATTTTAATTTCATATAATTTACATTGTATCGTAGAAAAGTATTGTAACTTATATTGCAAATACAATTTGGAACACCACACGCGATATATAAATTAAGAACTGATACTATTTGAACTACACCAGTATATAGTTACATACATTTGCAAATAAAATGGAGATTATATACTAAATCATAAGATACACAAGCCTAATACAAACTGAATAATATACCCAAGCTATATGAAGATTATAAAAATGCCCAAAACTAGCGACTGTTGTGATATAATACTGTGATAATGAAGAGAGGCGACATGTGGGTGTAAAGAGTCCTATATTAGGAGAACACCTCTGCTTACCGCTTCGGGGATAATAGGCGTAAGTAAGTATGTATAATAGAAAATGTTACAGAAAGTCCGCTTAGACTTTTCTAAAGTATGTTGGAGTGGGTTTCCATTTTTATAAGATGTGGCTGAATATCAGCTTCTTACACGGAACTACTGTCGTCCTTCTTTTACAACTACTAATGGAAATATCCGAATGTTAATAAAACTTTTATTGCCTAGCTTTTTCCGGGGTCAGCTTCCAGTTCAACCAGATGCGGCTGAATACCAGTATTTTACACGGAGCGACTGCCATCAGATCTCCGCAACTCAGTTACTGGGCAATGCCGATAATATAAGATTAGACCGGTTGAGACTTTCGGGCTTCTGACTACCCGTGCATCGGAGAGCACGTTGAACAGTCAGTCCCGGGTGTCATACAATACCTATGACAGTCGTTAACAGAATGTTAATGAAAGAACGACAATTAGAATGTATAACTAAATGAAATACATAAAAACATTCCAATACTTAGCTAAAACATCTATGAAGACATAACCAAATAGCTATCAGTTCTGAAAATAATGTGAGACTCCAGGATGTTTCCCTAAGCTGTGGACGACACGGCCAGCTTCTTAAGATGCTCCATGAACACTTGCAACGACACGTCGTCCGTCAGCACGGGGGCGCCACCGTCCTGTGAATATAAGTTAAGTATGAGTAACAATTCTATGTTGTGATAAAGGCCACCACCATGAATTCAGAGCTGAGTTAAAAAGCGTCCGGTGCTGAATAGTCCGTTTGGAGCACACTTCAACACTCATTGCTATATTTGAATATGGTTTTTCAGTCATATTTACTTGTCTATGTTAATCTAAGAGACCACTGACATCGATTAAGGAAAACATCGTGAGAAAGCCGGGTCTTAATTGTCGGAAATCGCCAAAACACAGTGACTAAGCGTGGGATTAATGCTTGTTCCTTATCTGTAGTTAGAAGAGGCTTTTGCCCACTAGTGGGACGCTGTCAGTAGATGTATATTTGAATGAATCAGTTCAATTTGAATCAAAAAACTACGGTTCTATACTATGGCACATCTACCGTGATCCCGTGTTAGAAAGCAAGGCTGTACCCAACTTCGTTATGGAAAAAAAAAACAATACACTTTATGTGGCTTGGGACTCGAACCCATGAAATTCAAACGTGATTCTTGGACTATGTCGGTTCATAATGTCTACTTCTTATTGCCATGGTAATTAAAAGTGTGTCCAACACAAAGTATTGCATAATAATTCCTTTTCTTCGCGTCCAAACCAAATCCATTTTTGAAACACCAGAGTTGAAACAGTAGAATACCCCATTTGTAAAACATGAACTCTCACCAATCAACCATAAACGGTGTAAATAGACCCTTAACGAAGCCGAAAAGCACTTATTCTCCACGTCATTGCGATATTTTTTTGTTCTGCACTATGCCTGGTAACCTTCTAGTTACGGAGATATTGGAGGTCAAAGATCCAACTTTTTCATAACTTTTTTTTAAATGCTAGTTTTGAAGGTTGCAAATATATTTGAAATACCTCCATTACCCGTTTACTACTCATTGCATCTATCAGCACAGTGTTTTGAGTGCGTTACATTGAGCTTTACAGTAAAACGAAATTTTTCACCAAAAAAAAAGTAGTTTCCCAGCGACAATTTTTGCGTAGGGTTACTTAGTTTGATGTACTGAATGCATGGTTGACGGCTTCGTGAAGGGTCTTTTTACACCTTGTATAGTAAAAGTAAATAGAGTCCAATTTGTCTGTCAAATTAAACGTCCTTATAAGGATAATTGCAAAAGTTTAGCATCAAAATCATTGTAAGCGTTAAGCACTTAAATATTTCCACAAAGCTTGGATTTATTTTGAGAACGCATCCACGGGTACGATGCGACAGCAAAGCTTATCAGATCATAGTAGGTACATTGATTTCTAATCTTTGAAAATGTGCACTGAAATTACTTATATTTTTGCTGCTTTGATTTATGATACCCTTCATATAAAATATATTATTATTTAATCATATACATATTATGAAGAATATTTTTAGTTATTTGTTTATTTTTTAGATTTTTCTGATTTGATACAATCTGAAAGAAAAAATATGCAAGTAAAGCGCAGAAGCAGATGTCAACGATCACCGGTCTAAATATTTTAAAACAATACATTTAGTAAATAATAAAGTAACATTTTAAACTGAGCGTGAATAAAAATGTATAAAATATATTAAAATTTAACAAATACCGGTATTTGTTAAATTTGGGGCACCCTGGTGGACTAGGCCTAACTCGTTCTTATTCTGAGAAGAGGCCCGTGCCCAGCAGTGGGACGGCAATGGGCTGGTAATGAGCTAGTCCCTTCGTAGGAGTAAGTGATATTGATTTAAAATATTGTCGGTGATTGTGCATACGATTCAAAACAAACTGATCGCAAAAGCGCATAACATTGTTAATTCAAGATTGCAGCATTAGATACCCAACACCAATTTTAAAAAAAAAGATAAAAGTCACTACCGCTGATGGAATCGGCATCGCCTGGATATCGCCGTAACAAAGATGGAACAAAAAAAAACAAAATCAGATTCACACCATGCTCCGATGGTATTTTGTAACATCATGCAAAATTTTGAATGATAAAAAATACAGATTATAAAAACAACAAGGCTCAACGCCATGCATTTACAATACAATACAACAAAAATTATTATTTTTTTTAATTTACTAGTTAATACATTTTAATATACAGTGGAGTCCGCTTATAACGACATCAAAGGAACGGCGATATTTGGTCGTACTAAACGGACGTCGCTATAAGAGTCAGTAAATATCAGATAAGAAAACCTAGCTAAAGGGTGTTCTTAAGTCGTTATAAGCGGCTCGTCTTTATAAGCGAAGTCGTAATAAACGGATTCCACTGTAATGTGAAAATGACATCTATTTTTACAAAAGCTTTGGTTTCTACTCACCCCTCCGTACGCGTACATGTTGTTATGGGTCTGCGATGGGTTGACCTTCGACAGGAGGAAGCGGGCCTGAAACAATTTACCATGATTTTTAACACTCTTATACTGTTGAGCACTGGTCTCCTACTAATTAAAAGTTATCTAAATGTACACTTCATTTATTAACATAACATCACGCTTGTATTCCCCGAAGGGTAGGACAGAGGTGTATAGTAGTATCACACTCATTTCGCCGTTAAGTCCCATGTAATAGGGGGCGAGCCTATTGCCATCAACCAGGCACAAATCCAAACTCCGAGGTGCTACTGAGGAATTCCACGCGGAAAAACCCAATATCACTTCCCGACCTGGGGATCGAACCCAGGACCTCACAATCAGCAGTCGCGCTTGCCACCGCTAGACCAACGAAGCAGTTCTTCATTATTCTCCGTTTAAAGCAATAGACTAAAGTGGCGCACCAAGGCACGAATATCTTGTAAACCATTTTTTCAAGTATAGCTTCAGCTCATCTTGAATGACCGTTAAGGTTAAAAAAAGCATCATATGGTTCAAATTCCTGATGGAAACAAAAGTGTTGCTTATTTAACATTTAATTGCTAGAATGGGTCTTATTTGTTTTTTTTTTAATATTAAATAGAGTATAGGTAACAATAAACTTTAGCAGTGCATTTTTTTAGTCACGCAAAATGTTACGTGACTACATATTGATACTATAAGGCACTGGTGTCGATTCTGTTGCGCTCTTTGACAAAACTAAACTAAGGGTGTTTGTCTCTTTCTGTTTCATTAGAAGAAGAAAGGGACAGTTGAATTTAGTACTGTCAAAATGTGCTACACAGAATCGACACCATTGTATCAGGTTTTATCGTAGCTACATGTTTATTTATTTATATACTCTTTATTGTACATACACCAGGTTAACACAACAGGAAAAACTATTTAAATACAAAAATGCACAACGGGCGGTCTTATCGCGCAAGGCGATCTCTTCCAGACAACCTTTGGATGGACTGTTACTGTTGACTGTTCTGTCTGACATGTTCTGCCTATTAGCGTTTTCCCAACTATGTTAGAGTCCGCTTCCAGTCTAACCAGATGCAGCTGAATACCAATATTTTACACGGAGCGACTGCCATCAAGCCTCCGCAACCCAGTTACAGGGCAATGCCGATATCTTAAAGTTAGACCAGGTGTCAGACTTTCGGGCTTCTGACTTCCCGTAACGACTGTCATAGGTAATCGAATAACACCCGGGACCGCAGGTTAAGTATTATCGTAGCTACATACTGCTTTGAAATTACAAACAATTCATTACCTTTTTCGTAACAATTAGGTAACAATTTTTGCAAAGGCAACTTTTGTCCTAAAAAAACAGCCTACGGAAAACTCGAAAAACAGTTTCCAAGTAAAACTAGTTAGGTGTCGCCACCTGCAAAACATACTACACATCTCCGATAGCGCCAGCCTACCAGTCGCCTATACTTTGTCGCCGTTCCGCACCTTGTTGGCAAAAACAATGGAATCGTTCAAGTATTCACAGCGATAACGAAATGTGGTGCCGAGCTATACTGACTGCAGTTGCAATATCATGTACGTTCACACGTGAAGTAGCCGTACACGCCCACGGTCAGGGCACACCACGTTTAGTCCAGATAAAAGGTTCCAATAACACATCTCAATTAAACATTAGGTTTATTACTAACCCCTTCAACGCGTACTAAGGTCGCTAAGCTTGTAACATTGCCAACAGTGGTTTGTGGAAACGTGCGCCATTAAAATGTGATAGTTTTCAGATGTAATATGTATGTTGTTGTTGAGTGGATTGCAAAAGGAGGATCTGGATGCAAACACATTGGAGAAACTCCGCCGGCACAATGTAAACATCGATGATATGAACAATGGGTGAGCCTAATTATTGTCGCTTTTTCAAGAATGTACTACAATGTGTACAACTGAGCTATAATGCACCTGACTGGCTATTAGAACATTTGTGTCGTTTTTGAAGAGAGTTTTTATCTAACGATGAATAGTTCTAATTTACATTTTATTACCTACCTAGAAGCGATTATCTAACAATTGTAGCTTTAATGAAAGTTTGATTAATGTGCAATCATATTACAACTTATATTTGAGAATTGATTAATAATTTTAATATTTAATAATTTATTTATTGACACTAAAAGATTTTACTTTACAACCATATTGCTTTAAAACTATGGTAACCTATAATGAAAACAATGCAACAAGGTAAAAAAACCCGTAGTGTTATATTTTAGAATAGATTTTTTTTTAAATGCACGATTTTAAATGTATGTTCCTCTTAGAAGTCGGCGCCAAGAATGTTTATTAAACTTTTATCCAGACAAAGGGAATAACACACAAAAGAACATAACAACAGATAATTTAAATGAGACACTTGGAATGTCCACGACCAATAAAAGTAAGTTCTAACATAATGCAAAATATGTTTTATGAAAATAAAATAGTAAGTGCTAATCAAAAATATTTTTAGGTGTTAAAAAGGATGTTATTGTTGGGGACTATCCAAAGAGAGTGCAAGAAGTTTTGAAACTTAAAAATATCGTACAAAATGAAATCGAAAATAATAAAACACGAATTTTTAAGCAACTGCAGATAATAAACGAGAATTTAAAAGTGAATGACGTAATAGACAGTTTTCATAATTTTGAAAATGTAACAAAAGTTGAAGAAAGTGGTTTAAAAAAAGAATATGATATGCAAAACAAACCAGATCTACAAAGTTTAATGAACTTTTGGACCAAGTTAACACGCTATACTAAGACAGTTGTAACTGAAGTCCCAACAACACCAACATCTCCATACATAAGCGAAGAGAAGTATGATACAGTAAAAATAGAAACTTCTCCCAACAATGGATACGTTCATTCTAGAGAAATGGAATTCATAAGTAGAATGTTAGCAGAATACTTGGCAAGTCAGAATGTTCCTACTGCAACTCAACGAATTTTTACGAGAAAGGCATATATGAATTATATACCTAAAAATATTGAAGAGATCAAAAAAACAACTCCAATATACGAAGAGCCGGCTCCTACGTTCCCTACTGAAAATATTGAACAACCTATAAATGATAATTTAAGCAAAGTTAATGAGCACCCCCGCAATATTTTTTATAATTATATGGCAAAAGAAGTCAATGGTATGCCGTTCAAATTACCGTTTAATAGTAATCGGCAAATACAAAGTACAGAAGATACACACTACTATCAAATTCTCAAAAACGAAACTAAGACAGGAGAATCGAAACCAGTCAAGAAATACAATCCAATGCGATTTCTCAACAAATATCTCCAAATGACAAATGACTTCTATATTAACGGCGAACCTTTTCTTTACACCAAAACCACAACTAAAAGTACCACATTTATGACCAATGAAGACAATGAACAACAAGAAAATAGTGAAACTTTTGACGTATACCATCTCTTTCAATATATGAAAGGTGTAAACGGCAGTAACTCTAAAAATGTTGACCGAAATAAAAATATTGTGATGAGTAACGATAAATTAAAAAATGAACCTATAGATGCGGTTGTATGGGAACCAGTTGGATATAATAGGTTGAAAAATAAGCAATTTAGAGTTATGCCGATAGATACAAAAGAAACAGCTCAAAAGCAAAACTTTGATATAAATAACGTAGCAAATAGGATGAAATCTCAGGAAACTGAAAATTTCGACATCTATGGTCAATATAAAGCTGCCACATCAAACATAGATAACTTGAAACGAATAAAAAATGTAAGGATAAATAGATTTAATGATATATCGACGTACATAAATAAATCTGAACAAATACAAAATGTTAATTTAAATAATAATCGATTTAAATCGACGCCTGCAGACATAGAAATAACGAAACAAACACAAAATCTCGAGATGGAAAATTATTCATTTAGATATATGCTACCATCAATGAAAAAGTTAAATCAAAATCAATATTTGAAATTAGATAACAATCAGTTAAAGGTAACACGTCCGGAATTGAACAAATTAGAACAAATTCAAAGCTTTGGAAAATATGGTGATCAATATAGAGCTTTGCTAGCAGCAACAAATGAGTCCGAGCGAAATCAGATATCCAACATGAATATCCAATTTAACGCTAATCCAACGATCACAAAAAATCTAGAACAAAATCCAAAAGGGTTCAGTGATAACAGATTAAAGTTTTTGCCAGCAATGATAAAAAAATCAGAACGAATTCCCGATTATAGAAATCAATTTAAGACTATTCCAGCAAACATAAACAATTCTGAACAGAATCAAACTTATGTAATCAATAACAAGCAACTTCAAGATAAACTAGTATATATGAATAACGAGCAACTTCAAGCCAAACTCGTATATAATGAGCACCTTCAAGCTAAACCCGTTTATAACGAGCAACTTCAAGCTAAGCCTGTATATATGAATAACGAGCAACTTCAAGTTAAACCAGTATATACGGATAACCAGCAACTTAAAGCTAAACCCGTATATAACGAGCAACTTCAATTTAAACCTCTATATAACCAACAACTTCAAGATAAAACAGTATATATGAATAACGAGCAACTTCAAGGTAAACCAGTTTATATGAATAACGAGCAACTTCAAGCTAAACCAGTTTATATGAATAACGAGCAACTTCAAGCTAAACCCGTATATATCGAGCAACTTCAATCTGAACCCGTATATAATCAGCAACTTAAAGATAAACCAGTATATATGAATAATGAGCATCTTCAAACTAAACCACTTTATATGAATAACGAGCAACTTGAAGCTAAACCAGTATATATGAATAACGAGAAACTTAAAGATAAACCCGTATATAACGAGCAACTTCAAGATAAACCAGTATATTTGAATAACGAACATTTTCAATCTAAACCCGTATATAACCAGCAACATCAAGATAAACCAGGATATATGAATAACGAGCAACTGCAATATAATCCCGTATATAACCAGCAACTTCAAGATAAACCAATACATATGAATAACCAGCAACTTCAAGATAAACCAGTATATACGAATAACGATCAACTTCAAGCTAAACCCGTATATATGAATAACAAGCAACTTCAACCTAAACCCATATATAATAAGCAACATCAAGCTCAACCAGTATATATGAATAACGAGCCACTTCAAGTTAAACCAGGCGATGAAAAGAAATCGAAACAAAATTTCCAGTTGAACATCAGTGAACCTCAAACTATACCAGCAAATATTATTAAAGAGATTGCTGAAAAAGTCAAACAATTTTTTTTAAGAGATATAGAAAAAGATGTATCTACTACGACAGTAAAGACTACTTCATCTACAACGACTACAGCTGTACCCACAACAATAATGTCAACCACCATGAAAACTACAGCAATCCCAACAGGTAATCAATATTATTTTGTAGCTCTAAGAATTTCATAGAGAGAGACGTTTTTAGAGATTCAATTCCATTTCCATCTGGTCTGCATTCCAACATCAAAATGCATGTAGCACGCAGATGACGCAAATGAAAGTTAACCTCATCCCGTGTTTATAGGGGCGGACTGTATGCAAACAGCATTCAGGCTGGTTTTAGAGTCACGCTGACCGTCCGTGCTAACAGCCGAAATGTATGATTTCCCGTCAGCGCTGACCACCGCACGCGCGGTTTATTCTAAAACGCTTCAAGATACTCAAAGCTCGTGGCCCGCGACGCTTACTAACCGCGCTCGCGAAAGCGGCACTGTAAAACCAGCCTCAATGTATCAGGAAACCTAAAATTTTATTATACAGGGTGTAAACGAAATCATGTAATTCCTTCAAACCTCGTGATGTACTACTGACATAGATTAACCTGCACAGGATACTTTTGGATTCAATAAAAAAAATATTACAAGAAGTAAACACACGTTCTTAACGTGAGACATTTTAGCACCCCGAGCGGATTGCGCAGTATCGCTCGCCGAACGGTCATTGTACTCGGGTCGCAAAAGGCCTCACGTGAGAGGAAGAAGAAGAACACGTGTTTACTTCTTGTAATATTTTGTTTATTGAATCCAAAAGTATCCCGTGCAGGGTTAATCTGTCAGCAGTACATCACGATATTCACGAGGTTTCAAGGAATTACATGATTTCGTTTACACCCTGTATAAATTCCATTTGCCTGATTTCAAAATACCTAAATTATAAATGAGTAATGGACACGTAACTTTTGGAATGCAATATCTGCTCTGAATTGACTCTTATTACGGTAACTTCTGCGGCGGGATAGATACGGTTCGGTTCAAATAATTATGATGTGAAGGTTCACAGAGAAGCCAAAGCCCCGGAGACAAATAAGTCTTATATAACCAATATTTTTTGTTTCAGGAAAACCATTGATGCTTCATAAAGATATCACTGAAGGAAATCGTGTTATGCAGAGACTAATGGAAATCATTAATGAGTATAATGCAATGAAGGAAACAGTAAAGTCTACCACTCAAGTTCTGCAAAATACTAGTACTACTACTTTAAATTATGGCACGACCAACCTTCCTAAATTGTCCATACAAACATACCCACGAGTAATACCTGGATTCAATCCCTATGTGATGAAAAGCCCTGCCGTCTACATCAAACCCACTGAGACCAAGGTAAATTCTTACGTCTCAGGTATAGTCCCGGTAGCTTTAAGTTCTGGAGTCAAACATAATCAAGCATCAAAGTATGTGCCGCAGTTACACTTCCAAGAAAAAAATGATAGCCACTCGGATGCCATCACTATTCAGACCAATTCGTATGAAATAGCACCTCTGGCCATACAAATATTGAAACCAATGAAGCTTATAAACCAACACATCATTGTTACTACTAAGAAACCGGAAATTAAACAGAAAGAAAAGCAAGAACGTGAGAATAAGAACCGTCTCGACCAGTACCACAAAGACAGAGCTGAAATCGGAAATCACAGAGAAAAACTTCAATTTCAGTCTGACTACATGAAACAGGTTCGATTTGCAAACAGTCTCAAGAAGCCTAGATATTCTTACAAGAGTAGGTTTAGGGACAGAGAAAAACCGAAGGACCATCACGAGTATAATGATGGTCAGATCGAGAATTCAAATCCCCCAGGGGGTTCAAATTACCTGGAGAGTTTAAATTACCCTGGAAGATTAAGTCATATGGAAAATTTTGGTCCCTCAAAGGGTTACAGCCATTCTGACGGTTCAAACTACCCTGAGGGATGGAGGAGCCACTCTGGGAGTTTTAATGGCCCTGTAAATCACCAAGATGGATTAAGTCACCAAGATGGAATTAGGCACCGTGCAGGATCACATCGTTACACTGGACACGAGCGCCAATACCCGCGGTATGAAGGTACAAAATTCCACGAAAAACTGGAAAGAATTGAGAAGTGGCCTCGTAATAGTTGGAGAGATTTCAGGACAATGACCACAGAGAACTGTTGCAGTGAAGTACCAGCTAGGCAACTGATGCCTTTGACGAAGGTCAAACAACGCACGAGGTTTGACGACACGCACTTTAAGAACTTTCTGAAGTCTCAGCAGAAAGTGACGGACATGTTGGAAAAGATACTAGCTAATAATAATATTAAGACGAGCGGCCCACACAGTGTAGAGACAACCTAGTGTTGATTGAACGTGTTGTTGAATAATTTTAGAATAAATATGTAATCTTAATCGTAAATTTTTATTTATAATTTTATTAATTAGATGATAGTCTCTAATTGGAATATTATACATACTATCCCTTTTATCAAATATTATATTTAAGTTCACATACAAAACGTCCACAGATATATTTTTGATAAAAAATCGAAGACCTAAGCCGATGTTTCTTCATTTCATATTGTTTTAAACCTTTTATTATTTTATAACCACAAATGACTGCGCTGCGAATCTGTCGTACGTGCCAGACATGTCTTAGAGCTGACGGACGCTGCCAGACGTTGCCCTACATTGTTACACTGGCAAAGTTTTTACACCACAATGTCTGGACTTTAAAAGAGACTTTGATCTCTGAGTTTGTTTCGGCTTTTCTTGTCAGAGCTAGTCAGATAGGAAACGCCGGCGCCATCTAGTCTTAAAAAAACATTACATTGACTTGTAAAAGTGTCTGTAACAGATTTATTTACAGAAATACAAATCATTTATCATTTATTATTTACTAGTGACCCGCCCTGTCTTAGCACGGGTGCAATGTAGATACTAATGTGGCATATAAACCTTCCTCTTGAATCATTCTATCTATTGCTGAAAACTGCATTAAAATCCGTTGCGTAGTTTAAAAGATCTAAGCGTACAGACAGCGGGAGCGCCTTTGTTTTATACTATGATAAGATAAAGGAACAGTTTAATGGCGTTGAAACACAATGAAAGGTACCTGGCAGTTTTTCTTTTAACTGGGGTCCTTGGCTTTATGCCAGTCTTGCCATCCTATAACTACGTTAGATAGTTGTAAGTTTACCTGTGAGCCACCGTGCTCTGTGTCGATGTAACGCGGCACAGGGAACCTGCTCTGCAGGATCTCTTGTGCGTCGTCGACGGGCGCTCGCAGGAGTTGCGCGAAGCTCTCGTACTCGGCCATGTCCTGGTAGCGGAGTGCACGCCATTGCGCTATTGTCTGTTCGAGTAAAGGGCAGGAGTTAGGATGTTTGTGATTTATAATTATTACAAAAGTTTACCGTCAACTGTAACATAACAACTTAGATTAAATACCTCTAGATGTAGCCATAATTACAGAAGGAATTGTGGAAGTGAGAAGCATATAATTATACAAAATTATTAATAAAACTGAGACAAAGCATCATATCTTCTGTTTCATATTAATATGTAAATATGTAATATGTATGAAGGTAATATTATTGTTAATGTTCACTTATCTTTGTGTTTATTTTTAATATTGTATCACATGACACAGCTCTTTTTAGCGCATCTACCATGTTTTCTCTGCATCACCCTAAGGTCGACTGGTAGAAAATGCCTAAGGCATTAAGTCCGCCTCTGTATAATTTTTTTTTTTTGTGCGAAAGTATAAATAAATAAATATTATGACGTTTCGTTTTTTAGTTTGGCGAACTTTTTATTGTTAGCCAACTCACTGTCACAGAACGTCGGTTTCCCAGTATTCTTGTATTCATGACAAGTAGACTCCATTAGTTCAGTGTTTAGTGTATATTGTATGGGAGGATGCAGTAATTTAGCCTTATATTGCTGTCTCATGAGCGGCCACGCGGCGGCTCTATCTAGAGGTATACAATCTAAGCATAACAAACTAGGCGACGGTTGTGACAATTTTATAAAATATGAAAGGTCACGTTTAGCGGTCATTGCCAAATATCACAAAAGGTCAAAGCAAAGACAGAAAAAACTTAAAACTGGATCTTTATAACCTTGAAAAACAACTCAAAATCATGTCTACGCACATTAGACGCAACAGTAAACTATTATTACAACACGTCCATCGCGCCAATCATAATGATATAATCTTTACCTCTCCATGGTATATAAGTATTTGGAAGAACGTGTCCATGAGTAGAATGCGGTCTGGCTGTATGGAAGATGTGTCGAGCAGCACGGGCTCCGGCGGGCCTCCGAAACTGTACGAGTACAGGATCGGCTGGATCATGATGAGGGACTGTGTCAGGTCCTCACGCATCAGCATGTGCCTGGGGGAGGAAGTAACAGTTAAGTTCACAGGTTTCAGATGGTCAGTAAGATAGAAATACAGGTTTTATATTACCAGTAAGTTGAAAATACAGTATAATCTCACTAATCCGGCACTATTAAAAACCAGAGGGTGCCGGATTGTTGGAATGTTCAGATTACTGGATTAAAGAGAAAAAATCATAATAAATAAAATAGCATAGGCGTAGAGGGGCGAGGGAGGCGCGGGCGGAGGGTGCCGGATTATTGGACGTATCGGTCTATTGAAGAGCCGGATTAGTGAGATTCTACTGTATAAATTTCAGGTGATCACAATCTTTACATAGTATAAAACAAAGTCGCTCCCGCTGTCTGTACGCTTAGATCTTTTAAACAACGCAACGGATTTTAATGCAGTTTTCAGCAATACATAGAGTGATTCAAGAGGAAGGTTTATATGCCCCACATTAGTATCTACATTGTACCCGTGCGAAGCCGGGGCGGGTCGCTAGTTAGAAATAAAGTGTTACAATGTTACCTATAAAACGTGGTCTCATCAGGTGAGTTGTTAAACACTTGCAAGAACTGTGAACGTCGCAGGTGGTACATGAACTGCGGGTACAAACTGAAGTTCTCGGATAGACGGAAGCTGTTCGGATCGTCTTTGCCGTACTCGCCGAATTTCTGGCACTGCAAACATATTGATTTGTTAACAAAAGTAAAAGACGACAAGATAGTTAGCATTTTGGCGGCTCTATACTCGACGTGGTTGAGTATACACATGCCGAAGACTTGCAAAGCTGTAACGCAACGCACGCGTTCGGTCGTGCCGGAAGTATCTCGCGATAAAACCGACCGCGTACTTCGTGATAGCTATAAGTGTACATACCAGTCTGATCAGCATCCTATCCAGCCAGCGCAGCACATCGGGCCCGTCCTCCTGCTCGGCGCGGTACACTACGAGGCGCGCCATCACGACCGCAGCCGCCTCCTGGTCGAAGCCAGCCGAGATGTGGTGCAGGCTTACTGCTGCGTCGCCCCAACTAGTAAAACGAATATAGTTTTAGGACGGTCAGTCAACGGATTAAAAGTCTATCAAATAAGCCTGTCGAAGTCCATGACAAGACACTGTCGTCTCTAAGTTGCGCCACCATATTTGGTCATGCGCCTTCCGCACCCGATCAGACTCCTAAGACAATGACGACACGTTTGGTGCAGTGGCTGAGCGATTGGCTTCTGCGCTACAGGTCGTGAGTTCGATTCCCGCACGTAACAAATATTTGTATGACCTACAGATAGTTGTTCCGGGTGTGGGTGTTTGCGCATGTGAAGATTTGTGTCTGTAAACACAACCACGTTACAGGAGAAAAAAGAAAAAAAAAATGATCGACAGAAATATTGTTATAACGGTTGTAATTCTCTTGTTAGTAAACTCCTCTGCCACTGTCCAACGAAGGTCTAACGTCTGACAGTTGGCGGAATAAAATTAATCCAAGTTTTCGGTCCTAATACGCTAAATCAGTAACGAGCAACATCCAACCAGTGTGCGATAAACCTAAAGCCGAAAAGAGAATATTATTATTATCTCACTTGCGTGCTACAGTAGTGACGCGCACGCGCCGTTGTCCGCTCGAGTGTTGGTACTGCGTAATAAACTGTACGCATCCGCGACCGCCTTGAGGGACCGCCGCGTGTTGATTCACCACCTATCATAATAACATACAGTGTGTGGTTTAAATTTGACTATTATGGGTAAAACTTGAGTGCATGCAGCGGAGATTCGAATGTCAGAGATGGATGTGTGGAATGACAACAATGGATAAGTAAAGGAATGAGTATATCAGAGGAAGTTTGAAAGTAGCGCCAGTGAATGAAAAGTTGAGGAGTAATAGGTTAGCGTGGTATATTATGCGGAGGCGACGAAAAAAAGATATCGCTAGAAGAGTGTTAAATATGAACGTGGATGGATGTACATATAAGTAGAGGTAGGCCAAAGAAAAGATGGATGGATTGTGTGAAGGATGGTAAGAGTAAGAAAGGAGTGAGTACTGAGATGACAGCTGATAGAGGAGAATGGAAGAGAAATACATGTTGTGCCGCCCCACCTAGTGTGGGACTACCTGCCACTAGGCAGGGAGGTGATGATGGCTGAAACATAAATCTATCAGATGTTTTTTCCTTACAGACATTTGCTTAATTTTTTAAGGCAAAATAGAGATAAAATATTTGGTCAAATGGAAAAAAATGAAAATATGCAATCTTCATAGACTGCATATTGACTTACCTCAAAGAATATCGCCATAGTTGTGCTTGGTGTAAAGGTGCACATCTTCCACTGGCAGGTGTTGCCCATGCCCACCTCCTGGTCAGACACGCACGGACCCTTCACGTTCAGAGACACGCATGAACCGATTGCACCGGAAACTGTTCACAAAAGGAGTATGGTATTTACATGTTTGTTATTTTTGATATCGGGAGAAGAACAATTTAAAAGATTTTTAGCTCTTAACGGTGAAACACTTTACTGAAATACTTCATAACGTTGCAGGTTTAAAAAAATACTTTTGAAAAATTTCTGTCTAAGTTACGTCACGACATGTTATTTCGCTTATATTTACATCGAAAACTTACTACCCTTTATTTCCTACTAGCCTGTTCCCAATTATGATGGGGTCAGCTTCCAGTCTAACCAGATGCTGCTGAATATCAGTATTTTACACGGAGCGACTGCCATCAGACCTCCGCAACCCAGTTACTCGACAATACCGATATCCTAAGGTTAGACCAGTTGTCAGACTTTCGGACTTTTGACTACCCGTAACGACTGTCATAGGTATTCTTATGACAACCGGGAGCGACAGCTTAACATGCTCTCCGAGGCACGGAGGGGTCTCGATGTGTAACAAACGGCCACCCATCCACGGACTGATCGCGGCATGCGCAGTTTAACCTCGCAAATCGTATGATTGGCGCGGTTGTTAATTAGCCACTAGCTCCTAAAAACTACTACCATTATACAATAAATTAAAACTGCAATAAAATAAATCTGTAATAAGTAACTTACTTTTGAGTTCCCTACTGCATTTGACCTCTAATGTGCCATTAAATGCCATCTTGTAATCTGTCTTCTGGTCCTTGGCGAAGACTCTCTGGAATGTCTGCTTGAACAGCGACGAGTTAAACGAGTCTCCCATCACCATGTGTCCACTAGGAAACGGAAAAATAATGATCATAACATAATATAACATCACGTTTTTTTCCCCGAAGGGTTGGGCAGAGGTATATAGTAACCACCCTCATTTCGCCGTTATATTTAAGTCTCATGTAATAGAGTGCGAGAATATTGCCATCAACCGTGCACAAATCCAAACGCTGGGCTGCTACTGAAGAATTCCACAAGGTAAAACCCAATAACACTTTATCCGACCTGGGGATCGAACCCAGGAACCTCACAATCAGCAGTCGCGCTTGCGATTGATTGCGACCAATAGATTAACGAGGCAAACAGACCAAATAATGAACTTAATTATCTCTAAAGCGTCAAATCCACTAGCAACTTTTCTTGCACAAGTAATTGCAGGAAATGCTCACTTAGTTCATAGAACTCGCAGAAGTTGATTTGCTGTGGGTGTGTCCATAGTTTGAAAGTCTGTGACAGAAGTCGACTTGTGCGAAAAAAATTGGTAGTGGTATTGCAACATGCAACATATCTTGTACTACCCATTGGATTTTTTATCAACAAAGAACCGTCTGCTGTTGTCAGGTTAGGAAACTGCGTCCCCATGAACACTGACAAAAACATACTGCAAGTGCACATCAACTTCTGAAGAGTAATGATTGCAACCCCTCAGTTAGTTTATAAGGGTCAATAGGTCAGAAGGGGTTTGCTCATCTACAGCAGCAAACTGCTATTTTAAGTTATGGTCTCTAAACATAATCCGCTTTGTGTAGCATGGTAATTCTGCACGCTCATGCCTCAAGCATGCATTTAGTAAAGACTGTGAAGTAGCTAATTGTAATTTAAAAACAACATCGATAAGCATTCGAATTAGATGTCGTCAGATTAGAAGATTTTATGATGTTAATTAACTATTTTAATTCAGTCTGGTAAATGTATTACGGATTTACGGAGTGGGTTGAGGAACTTCAAGTATACTCCACCAAGAAGAACATAGTCTGCTTAATTGTCGGCAATAATATTGACAAGCATATCATTTTGGGACCCAGTGCATAATATCAGCAAGCACATTGGGTCACCCGCGCCACGGCGCACCGAGTATTCCCAAGGAGGGTTCATGTCAGGCAGCGGCCGGTCATACAACAATAAGCCAAAACCTCTAACAACATGGATTTATGAAATACATGTTGTGCCGACCCCACCTAGTGTGGGATAAGGGCAGGAAGAAGAAGAAATGTATTACGGATTTTAAAGAGGTATTCAGATGATTCCAGCACCGTCTTGCATAGTTCACAATAAGTCGCCTAACCATCGGTTTCTAAAAGGCAGATCAATGCAAAAATGTACTACTCGGATGACAGTTGATGTAATTGGTATTTAGAATTTACACACACATTTGTTGATTTGAGATTTGACAACGAGATTAAATTGATCAGAAACCAAGGGTAATTAATATCTTTAAGTTTGAGGAAACAGATTTATAAGTTATAAGTGTACACCTGTCCTTTGTTCTTCACAAAAGACAGAGGCGTAGTGTATGACAAGATGTATGAATGTGGATAAAGTGAAAAGGAGTACGTAAGGATAGCATGTGGCATTCAACAGTTTCTGCCTACCCCCATGAGAAAAAGGCGTGAGTTTATGTATGTATGTAAACAAGAGCATGCTACCCAATTTGTGGCCATAATACTTTAGGGGCCTAAGCTTTGATAGGCACTTTGTCTTTCTTAACTACAATGATCACATTCCACCCACACATATACTACTCACCCAGTAGAATTACAACACTGCTTCATCTCCATAAGTCCAGTTTGATCCAAGGCACACGAGTATATATCAATTGAGTGGCCGTTTGTTGCCGACCTTAGAGACAAAGCTTCATAATGCTTAATAGCCTTCTTCATGTACTTGGCGTTGTCCTTGTGAATGTCGTGATGGGATCGGATGGGCTGCTTCAGCTCATCATTGACCACTTGACCGGGGCCTTGAGAGCATGGCCCACCGAGGAACACCATGATTCTTCCACCGGTGTTAGGATAAGTGACTTCCAAAAGACCAACAGCCAAAGAGAGAGCAACACCACTGCTACGCAACGGTCTCTTCCCAACGCCTAGTGGCCATGGATCCCGTCCGAGTTCTCCGAGAAGATCAGTTAATGCCATGTCACATGTCTTTACAGGTTGAAGGAAGCGGTGGGCTGGGGGCTGTGGTGTAGGTGCCCCAGCTCTTTGCTGAGGGTTTGGAGCATTGACGCGGCCGATAGCTAATTGCTCTTGAATCTGTTTCGCTGACAAGTCTTTGGTGCCCTTGAAGACATAGCACTTTGATATGCCCTCAGTACCTGAAGTAAAGGAAATTATGAGACAACATTATCTTCATCCAGACTGCAATAATAATGTTAATTGCACCAAATATGACGTGTATGCCTATCATCATTAAATATCAGCCTTTTTCCGTCTACTGCTGGACATAAGCCTCCCTTATAAATTTCCACTTTGCCTAGTTTTGAGGCATTCCCCTCCAATGTCTCCCTGCAACCCTTATTAGGTTGTCTGACCATCTAGTTGGGAGTCATCCTACACTCTGCTTCCCAGTTTGTGGTCTCCATTTGAGGACTTTCCTTTCCTTGCCTATCTACATAACCTAAATAGCTCAGACATTTCACCACTATTTGGACTCTATTTTATGTATGTTTATCTGATTATCATCTCACCTAAAAATCAAACCCAGAAACGCAAGGATTTCAACAAAACATTTCATATCAGGCAACAAAAAGATTTATATGAGTAAATGAAATATGTGGAAGTGTTTCAACAGGAAGTGAAAGTTAACACACAAGTACTTAACAGTATTGTCGTGTTATACAAAGTGTAGATAAAACACGTCCAAAGCAAACAGATAGAATGATAAGAAGAGGGAAACATAATGCTTATTAAGAGTCACATAAATTAATTGCTTCATTAATTGATATGAATACTATGAATACCTACATTTCATGTGAGGTCCATCTAACTAAAGTGCTTATTACACTATTCAATTTGTAGGAAATCTAATTAGAAACACTCTAACTAGGAAGTTGGAAGCTAGTGATCACACTACACTAAATTGAATTCTAAATCAGACCGACGACTAGGGCTGCCACCTTTTTTTTTAATAAATATAGTATTTTTCCCAAAAATGATGCAGAAATATAGTAGTTCTGAGAAATTCAGGGAAAAAAATGTACACATTTATTTTTTATCATTATGTACTTATCCATATATACTTGTTATTGCTTTTCGCTTCGCTCTTAACTTTATGATATACTGTATTTTTATACCAAAATACTGTAAGTATATACTCAAACCGCTGTAAATTTACAAATCCGATCTGGCAACACTGCTCTAAATCGTAGCGATGCGATTACACTCACCTAAATCATAAACAAATTAGGAGCCTTCGGTCGGGACCTTCCAATGCACTAAATCGGAATCTAAGTGTTCTAACTTCATCTACACCTTCCGATTTCTTAATTAGATTCCCTAAAAGTTGAATAGTGTAATAAGCACTTAAACCCTGCAGAACTTCTCAGCAATTCCAATATTTTAATAAATATGTATGAATGATTAGGAAATTTACAAATTTCTATGAATGAGTATTGAATTGATTGAACTTTTTCTGTGTCCATCCAAAACTCAAATAAAATTGGAATTTTGTATTATATGCTGATGTTGACTTGTCGCTGCTGTAAGTTTTTAAGACTACAATATTTACGTATGCCAGTAAGTTCTCATGCTCCTTAATTGAGATTTAAATGCAAGGTACACACATGTTTAAGTATCTAGAGTGCCTTTGTGAGTAGCAGACACATGTATCTAGTAGCACTTAACCCGCGACTTTGTCCATGTGAATTTTCATACAAATTTCCATGCCCTATGTTACTCCTTAGGGGTGGAATTTCCAAAAATCTTTTTTTAGTGGATGCATACGTCACAAAAGGAACCTACTGTCCAAATTTCATGTTTTCAGCTTCAGTGGTTTAGGCTCTGCATTGATGAATCAGTCAGGACAAGTAAAATTATTTAAATAAATGTTTTTGTTTTATTTCTCACTTACCTAGCTCATGTATTTGCACCATACGTCCAAAAGTAATAAGACCAACAAGAGCATTTTGTGGCATAAGACTTAGTGACGTCTGAAGTGAATCCTTAAGTGCACCGAGCTCCTCCTCGTCCAAACATGTGTCAACTACGAGTAAGTAGATGGGTGGCATGGTTTGAGCCCGTGTTATGGTGTATTCTATGGTGGAGAAGTTTGGGATAAGCTCTGCAGGCTGATGCTGTTCCGATATGGCTGAATATTGTGGTGGAAACTAAAAAGAAGTTTTGCAATTAATGACAACAATATCATATTAACCTTTTCACCGCCAACATACACAGAATGTGATGCCTCACCAGCGCCAAGCTATAAATGTATAACGAAATATACTATAGTAAACAGTAGTGATGAGCTGATGACCTGTTAAATACAGTAAACTTATTTTCATAACATAGTTAAAATGAAGAGCTTCTAATGAAATTGTGGCGCTGGAAGCACGAAAATCTGGAACTTCTATTGAAGTCCGTGGAGGTGAAAAGGTTAAATAAATCAACTGACCGGCAACTGAGCTCTTAGCTTTCTGAGCTACAAGTATTTGTCAATGGCCTGGGTTTTAATACATTAAGACTGAGTTGCACCAACTAACTATAACCGTAACCATACCAAAATGTCTGTAAAATCAGTACAAATTTGACATAAATATGGCAAGTCAACAGTTATAGTTAGTTGGTGCAACTGAGCCTAAGATTTAAGTCTGTAAACACACTTAATCCTAGAAGAATGATGCAAACAGGAATAATTATCATCATCAAAAAGAAATTGTAAAATTTGTTAACATTCATTAAATCTGCATAATTTTTCTAAAACTGATTTGTGTCATCAATGGACTTATTGGAAAGTAAACTGTACTTAAGGTCAATTGATATTACATCATCCACACACGGTCATGGTAAATCTATATGAAGGTCCATTGGATTTCATCATAGTTATAATTGTATGCAGTTTAAAAAAAACTTTTGATAATCCTATCAAATAAAGTAAATGTTATAGTGTTATTATTGTTGATTCACACAATGATTTACTGTTGTGAAACATGTCTGCTAAATTATTTATAGGGTTCTAAGTAAAGGCTTCTACATCTTGATTGTAAACAGAGAAAGGAATTTAAAAGCAATGCCATTATTATTCTACCAACAAACTAAAATGCAATAAGTCCCAATGGACTATACAAACTAAATTTATTTACATCCAAAATATTAATAAATAAATGACAAATACAAATAAGACTCTTAAGTCTTATAAGATTTTCAGAATCTTTTAATCTAAATGGCAGAGACAATAAAATGCATTCATAACTATATTTATAACAGATGAAATACAGAAGTTACAGCTCAAAACACTTAAGGTAATGAAATCAAAGGTTACTCACTGGGTTTCTCTGGAAGCAGAAGTTGCACACCCATAACTTTGCTCTGTAATCCACCTGGCACATCGGATTCAAGATAGCCCTGCATGTATTACGGGTACACAACACAGGTTCATACTGAATCGGCGGCAGATCAGGCCTTTCCTTCAGCGGCTGGTACAAACAAGCCAGCGGCACCACCAGCCTTGTTGCCTCGATCCTACTCGAAGGCCACACGTTCCACGTGAACCGTATACCATCTCTGTCTTCATTCTGTTGGATAAACTCCTCATACGTGGCCATATCGCCGATCTAAAAACGAAACATCGATAATTCGTACATTTAGCAAACACTAGATTATATACACAAATACAGTTGTTATTCCTGAATTTTACGTACCAAGTGTGCATGCAGCAACTCGAGTCTAGCCACATATGCAATATGTTAAGGAAATACTAAGTATTCATTCAGAAATTGGTTATTATTTAAATTTTACAATAATTTTCAGCAGACGGGAGAGGCTGGCTGGCTGATTTGGCAATTGTCAAAATCATAGACAAATCAGCTGTCACAATGGCCACGTCATTTTGGAAGACGCAACACATTTATTTGAATAAAGTTTATTACTAATTTTAATAATTTAGATGTAACTTGATTGTTGTGATATTTCATACAAGTTATTAAAATTTTATCAAAATATGTAAAAATCTAGAACATTTTGATATTTATGGTCTTGTCTATGGATTTCACCATAGACAAAAGAATCCATCCCATAGATAAGTTTAGCGTCTTTGTCTATGGCGAAAAGTGACGCGTTCCTTTACACACATGCAGGAATAAAAAAACCGAGAAAAATAAATAAATATGCATTTTAACTGAAAACTAAATAATTTACAAGTTATTTAAACTTAAAACAGTGAAGACCAGTGTTAAATTACAAAAAGTGTGAAGTATTCTTGGGAATTATGAAATACGTTTGTGAAATAAACGGCTCACTTGTGGACATTCTGAGTAGTAATGAAACGTTCTTGAATGAAATATTTTTTTATTTTTAGGACATAGTAAATTATATTTCAATTATGGACATTATTTGTAAAATATTTCGTATTTAATGGTATAAGAACAAACATTCTAATATAATTAGTGGATACAAAATTAATGACATGTCATTGCTTTGTTTGAAGAGCAGGAAGTTTACGCCAAAAAGTGCGACTGCGCACTGGCCAAATTAGTAGTGTGAAAGAAAATGGCGATCAGCGAAAGGCGTCCGGAGTTAACGTGATGAAAAACATTGTTAAAAGCTCAATTACATAGTGTTATAGTTATTAATTGTGTCAGATGTAGATTAATTAAGTGTTAATGAATAGTGATTGTGTATAAAAATGGCTGCGAATATGTACAGAGTCGGCGGTAAGTGGCAATAATTGGTTATTTTTGTTGTAGCTTCGCCGGTTCACCGCCAGCCGACTAGCGGTGCTTTGCTTTGATTGTCGTACCTTCATTAATTGCTCACATTAATTAGTTCAGTTTGTTACATTACTTTATTCATCAGTTTTTAAAAAGATCCAAAGGTTTGCGTGTAAAACATCGCGGCAAAGCCTTGTTTGCGGAAAAGTTATAATTATTTTACCAAATTTCGTCAAATAGGACATTAGCATTTGCATCTAGGTATCATTGTATCGGCTTGCGTATCTGCGTGCGGGTGGTTAGACACGAAGCGCCTGCAATTATCTAACGGCGTTTATGCTTTTTAGGGATTGTTTGACGAAGTTTAGATGGTTTCAACACGAGATTTTAGGTTATATTCGATGTTGTCAAAACATTTTGGTGGAACTCTTCGGTGTATGAGGGGGTTATTGATGGATTTGGGGCTTCTGTAATGTACTGGGAACTTGAGTGTAGTTGTTGTATAGGTTATTGGGGTTAGTTTGTCATGTTTGGTGTGGTAGTACCGGCGCTTCGGTGTCGCTGGTGTTGCCGCGGGAGCCGGGCGCGGGCGCCTCGTGCCGCGCTCCGCGGACCTCGCGTCGAATGTTAATTAGCTCTTCCTTTTATGTTAACTTCCTATCATAGAATGTAGTGCTACTCAAAAGGTTGTTGAAATTCTTTGTATGGAACTTTTTTTACATTGTGTTATTTGAATACTGTTTTATGGGTTAGCCATCCCTGTAAAGTTAGTAAACACCCCTACAACTTTGTTGAATTTATAACAGTTGTTATAGATTATAGAAAGATATAAAAGTTATGTTTTAAGTAAATACTTATTTCACACACATCTGGATTTATCATTTATTTGTGTTGACCTCAAAATGCCTGCATACATAATACACTGTATCTGACAAAGAGTGACTTGACCCACATTCACCACCTTGGATTTTTCTTTAGCACTGAACTTTATTAATAACCTATCTTCAATTATTAACACCCTAACAGAAATAAAGTCCTTGTACTTAATAAAAAAAATCATTAAATACTATTGTTCTTCTTAAATAAGATACTTAATTACTTTTTTATCGATCAACATGGACAATATCAACAAATGAACAATTCTCTTTTGGTATCAAGGTTGCATAAGGCAATCTATTTTAGTCACATATTAATCTGCTGACTTGATGCTGAAACACTCAAATAGGTAAACAATAAATGATAGTTCATAATATCAGAAAATTTTCCACTAAAATTATATTATACTATCTAAAAGAGGTTTTCTGTTGCTAACACAAGATATGTATAATGTCATCAATTTGAATTGTTTTGAGTAATATCTGTGAAAGTCTAACTAGGGTCTGTAAATGAAATCTCCTTATTAGATTATAGAATAAGAAAAGAAAATTCAACACAAAGTTACTTTGTTAACATAACCAGTCGTCCAACAACAATCAAGTATAAAATGTCATTGAAAGTTAATAGACACACACTTCCCTCCATTTTCTTACTACAAAACCATTTATAATTTTATAGTTATGACAGTATACATAAAACTCCTCATTTTGTTTAATATAACCTTCAGTCATGTGAAAGTATGAGTTCATTGACCTATTACTTAAGCATGGGCTGTAACCCAACTACCTTGCCTGACTTTTAATATCTAGTGCCAGCTTGTACGTGAAGTTTTATTAAATAGAGTTGAGTAAATATTTTTTCCTATTGACACATTACAGATGTGGTATGACTGCTAATTTATTGTTCTTACGACTATTTTCCTCTTTATATCGCGTTAATAATAATAGTTAAGGCCATAATCACTAATCACATGACGTAATTTCACACGCACCAACGTACAGTCAACTGCACAGTTAGGTACTAAATTAGTAATTAGTTCCTCATTAAAAGGATTAGTGTTGAATTTCGTTTCGATAGTTTGACGTTAAGGTTTTCATTTAATTATGAAAAACGAGCGCGAATGTATCGGTTGCCGTCCGATTCTTTTGCGGCTCGTGGCTTATTAACAACCGCGTGGATCGTACGATCTGTGAGGTTAAGCAGCGCTTCCCGCGGTCAGCATGTAGATTGGTGACCGATCGTTACACATCGACGCCTTTCCGTGCATCGGCGGGCACGTTAAACCATCGGTTACGGGTGTCATACGAATACCTATGACAGTCGCTACAGGTAGTCAGAAAACCAGAAGTGTAACAACCTTAGAAAATCGGCGTTGCCCAGTAACTGGGTTGCAGAATTGGCGGAGGTCTGATGACGCTGGTTACACTAGAAGTCGCCCCAATATAGTTGCCAAAAGGCTAGGCAGATCGAACGACCGATTCTTTTCGTGTAGGTATACATGTTAGGAAACAAGGATTTCAGAACTACAGGAAATACATATTTATAATACTAACTAAAATGGAATGAAAAATTATTAATACTAATATAAAATATTCATTGAAAAATAATTTTATAAGTACTTAGACTTAGGTGTGATTTCTCGTCGAAATTACTGAATCACCATAACAGGACTTACCTCAACATCATCATCATGACATAATTTCTGTATTATCGACAAAGATGCAATCAAAGATTTCTTTATACTTTGGAACCAAAAAATACTGTACCTATCTTGTGATAAGGGCCACCGTGCCATATAAAATCTTCACTAATAGATAATATTAGCATTCGGATCATCATAATATCCACATTCACGCAGCAAACGCAACGTAACATTGCGGTAGTTCTTTCTCGAAACCTGTAAAAACAGCGAAATGCTCTTCATGAACCTAAGTTTTTGTCCATTATCTGTACAGATGCACTATCCATTATGATTCCAACCACGCACGCAATGCTTTTTAGAGTTTCGTACCATAAGGGTAAAACGGGACCCTATTACTAAGACACCGCTGTCCGTCCGTCCGTCCGTCTGTCACCAGGCTGTATCTCATGAACCGTGATAGTTAGACAGTTGAAATTTACACAGATGATGTATTTCTGTTGCCGCTATAACAACAAATAGGTACTAAAAACAAATCAATATTTAAGGGGGCTCCCATACAACAGGCATGATTTTTTTGCCGTTTTTATAGATAACTAGCTGTGTCCTCACGGCTCCGCCCGTAGCCTATGTTACTCAGTAATAATGTAGCTTTCTAACGGCAAAATAATTTTTGATATCGGTCCAGTAGTTTTTAAGTTTATTCGTTACATACAAAAATACAAATCTTTCCTCTTTATAATATTAGTATAGAGTATAGATGATACGGAACGCTAGGTGCGCGAGTCCGACTCGCACTTGGCCGGTTTTTTAATCCATTCTAATAACAGAATGGTCCCTAAGATCAACTGAGTTACTAAGAAGCGATCACCCGCTTTTTTGAGATAGACGTGCACCCCTTAACAAGACCCCCTATCTATAAAAACTGATGATATTAGTGTCACTGGCGTTTCGTAGTCTCCAGTTTAACGTCGGTTTATTCAGCCTATGCTACGCAATTATCTTTATTGTTATTGTGGCTGGCAGCGTCCAGATTTTCTAATTGTGTTTGCTTCCTATAAGACGTGACCAGTTTGGTAGTGAAACAATAACTGTTGACACATAATACTGTCACTTGTAAACTGCCTTTAGCTTATGACATTATCTTATCTAAAGAATACCATGTAAGAAGTTTTATCATTGAATGAGAGCCCCATCATAATCTATCCAGTCTTTTCGAATTCATAGCTAACATTGTGCCAGTGGACACTATTTTCCTTTTACAGATCGCGGAAAAAAACGATTACACTTGGTATGCAATGTAACATTTGGGATTTGTAATTCTCTAGCGATACGTTTACATAAGCCATGTAAAACCTGTCATAACTGTACACATCTGTTTTTCGCTCTTTGCTAGGACACCCAGGAACACCAGTGATCATCAATTTACGTTACTACGTATGACTTCTAGCTACAAATTATCATTTCAGAGCTGGGGCATTAATGGCTGGGAGGGCTTCCCCCGTAGGCAGACGTACGAAGAACGAACTGTTTTAAATTCCACATCTAAGATCTAAAGCATCCCTACAACCTTATCCAATTCATTTGACGATCTATTATAATTGTGGGGCTTTTAGTTACGTCACGAGTCACGACACGACATTGAATTTTTTGCAAATCTTAAAATCATTTATTATAAATATAATTTTGTTTTGTCTTGTATATTAGTGTCATTAAAACAGTTTCTTTTTCTCGATGCTTTTCTATAAAATTGGGATTCTTTTGTTCAATAGGTTGGTTGGGAATGGTTGCACATGATCCTAAAGCGTTCTTAAAGATCGTTTTTTTCTTTATCTATTTGAAGTCATTGAGTAAAAAATGCATTTTAAATATCTAAACCGAAAAGTATTAAACAAAATTTAAAATCAACGAACTGAACAACATTATTCGAACACAGTTGTGTGACGTCACATGACGTGACAACTGTGAATACAGTGCGTAGAGATTGAGTTTTGTTGACATGTCACATGACGTCACATATGCCCGACAAAATGACGACCGCGAGCGACCGTTTGAATATAATAAATGGAATTTAAAAAATATACTGCATAAAAATTAAATTATTTTTTGGAGAAGCATTTTTTTACGTAATAATATAATGTGACCGTTCGATTAGAATCTGTGACACCTGATGATGAAGTTATTGATGAGTTTTAGTGTCATTAGAACTATCTGCATCATTATGACCAAATATGAAAATCAATAACAGACAATATTACTAGGGTATCTTAAGACCACAAGTGCTGATAAGCACCTAAACCGTTTAATAACTTAAAAATACGTAAATGCTCCAATAGGACTTACACAAAACAGTACAGATAATGCTTGGTGTTCACATATCCAAAACAGTTCTAAGACATCCATTTCCAAACATGGACCATAGACGAGATAATGATTTTGGGTGGATATAGATAATGCCATAACTACCGCCCACCATAAGAGCCACCCTCTGTGATTCCATCCGCGTTGTTAAAAGAGGCCCATCCAGTGAAAACGTTACAATTAAATGGTTCAATGCTTTAGTAGGCGATTACGTCAAGCCAAATCACAAACGCACATTTCCTCTTTATTACCTATATTAAGTGTATAGTTCGTATTTCATTCATTGCCAATTGTCAAGCCATTGCCTGCTGCAGTTACCCAATTCCCGCAGTCAATTCATACCTAACACAAAAGGATAAATACTATAGTAGTACCCATTATAACATTGTGATTGTGAAAATCAGCTCATTTACCTTTTTTATGATTTGTCGAAAATCACAAAGCTAATTATAAATTAACAGTTCGCTCATCTATATCTATCTATATAAATAAAAATGAATCGCCAAATGTGTTGCTAAGCGCAAAACTTGAGAACGGCTCGACCAATTCGGCTATTTTTTATTATATATTCCTTAAGGCATAAGGAAGGTTCTTATGGAGAGAAAAAACAAAAATTGCGTGGAAAATAGTAAAAACAACACTTTTCCCACTACAGGCCGACCTACTACTAGGCTACTTTTGACAGAACGAAGTCTGTCCGGGCAGCTAGTTCCAAATAAATGTTTCGTTTTAATCCAAATACCAATTTCACCGTATCTTTACATAAATTATTGTTTATATTGAATACTACTGATAATTTCGTAGCAATACCAAGAACTTATGACATCACAAAAGATATTCGAAATCTCGCGGTCGTCGCACCAGAATTCGTAAAGTCGGCCGTCGAGGGCAGTGTTTAAACCCCCTATTATTTATTTAAAACACACTAGGTCTGTATGAAGTCGTTAACTTAAACGGAAGTTTGGTCAGTAAATGAAAATAGTAAAATAATTGACGGTTGTGGTTTTACAATGACTCTGTTATCCACATGGTTAGTCGATGCTAGAGTAAATACGAAGATCGGATGCTTTGTGTTATGTCACAAACTACGGTAGTTATTGCATATAACGCGTAAGAGTGTATTAACTCGAAAATAAGCCGCGAAGTAAAATGGTTCTGTAGTAGGTTTTCGTTGAGATTGAACTTGTACCGAACAACTGCAATATATTGGCGGATTAGTTCGAAATAAACTTAATTAGTATTCAGTTTTTTTCTGACTCCTAAGTTACAGGATCTCCTAGTTTGGGAGTCAGGGTTACTTTATCTGTATGACCTTTAATTCATTAAAATTCATGTGACCTAGTCTTTTGGCAATGTTTAAGGTTTTTGTATAAATAAAAGCTTTTATTTTATTATTTTAGTTTGATGTGTGTATGTATAGTCTGGCCCAAACTAATTAAAAAAAAAGGTTACCCTTTTGGTGGTTTATTCCAAAAAAGTAAGTATTTAAACAGAGGCACGTGTTTTAACAAAAATACTACAAATGTAGATAACACTTTTGGAAATTAATTTGAGTTAAATAATATCTTAATTTTTAGTTCAGTTTCCGATAATAAAACTCAAAAAGATTGTTTTACCTTTTTATCAAATTGGTTTGGTCCAGACTTTTATCTAGTAACACGTGTGGGGCCCGTGAAAATGTTCATTGAGTGAACAAATCGACACCAACGCTTTGCTGCGTATACAAACGACCACGAAATGACTGACAGACGAACACAACGCGGTTCACTATTGCCAGACAGCGTAGTACCGTAGTATAGTTACACGCTGACAAATAGAGTGTGTGTTATCCCTGCAGCCAAAATGTAGTAGAAATATATTTGAGTCAGGCAATGGCGCGAACGAAATAATACCCCAGTACGATAAAAAGATACGTAAGAACCTTGAAAATTTAGTTCCTACACCTCTTGCCACCTTTACCTGCAGGCAAAGTTGCATTCTTCCAGGCGCCGTATTATGACCAGTTAAAACCATAACTGTTCTAGTGAGAGAAAGTGACGCGGCTATGCAGGTCGTAAAGCGCCATCACATTCTCACGACGGAACAATTACCTATGATTTTAACACGTCATAATACGCCACCTGGTCTTCATACATAAAAAAATCTAACCTAATGAAAAATATACGCGTTGTGTGGTTACGGTTGCGGTATCGTTTCACACGGCGTACCACAAGGAAAAATACTTGGCCCAACACCTTTTTGAAACTTTTATACCTAAATGGCCTATCTATTATAATAGATTTGCCTTCCTTTAGGATTGCTCTTACAAGTTTTATCCACTGCTAATGTATGCTGTTAGATTTAACTTATTACGTTAATGCTTTGAAGTGGCCTGACCTGTCTCTCCCTAAGCTGCCTCTGTTTACTCTTAAATCCGCTTTAAAAACACGATGGCATTGCTATTTGGCCCCCTAAAGTTTCACTCCGGTACCCGCTGGTCCAAGGCATTTTCAGCATCCTCTCTGGGTAAACGTGAAACTGTAAAATAACATTTTTAATCGTAGGTACTTACTTCATTCACCCTCCTTTCTTTTACCAAATTTATTTGTGTTCGGCGCTGTATGTCTTTCTTCCATACATCTCTATCAGTCGTCATCTCATTGTTCACTTCCTTCTTAGCCGTATCATATTTCACATAATCCATCCATATTTTCTTTGGTGTCCCTCTTTTCTTATAGCCATCCATATCCATAGTTTAAAAAAAATGTTGCACCATGTTCCTCATTCGTACGCGTTACATGTCCATACCATGACAAGCTATTGCTACTCAGCCTATCTGTCACTGGCGCTACTCCCTCTTACATACTTATTTCTTTTCGTATCCCTTCTCGTTCACCTCTTAACATTCTCATCTCTCCCGCATGAAATTGCCTTCCATTCATCTCCTTTTTAATCCATCATTCCATTAATTACAATAACTTGCCATAAGTTGTTCTGCCTAGTCTTTTCCTAACTATGTTGGGCTGAATACCAGTATTGTATAAGGAGCGACTGCCATCAGACCTCAGCAACCCAGTTACAGGGCAATGCCGATATCCTAAGGTTATACCGGTTGTCTGACTTTCAAGCTTTTGACTACCCGTAACGACTGTCACAGGTATTCGTATGACACCCGGGACCGACTGCTTAACATGCTCTCCGAGGCACGGAGGAGTCACAATGTGTAACGAACGGTCACCCATTCGCAGATTGACCGCGGCAAGCGCAGCTTAACCTCGCAAATCGTATAACCCGCGCGATTGGTAATTAGCCACGAGACCCTCTCTTAACTTGGCATATGTAATTACTTGAATTTGTAAGTCATAATCAAGTTGTGCAATAAAAACAACAATGTGATCGGTGATCACTAGTTTGTCTGCCAAGTATGGTGATTATGGCAATGTTAGCTCACGACCGTATATTCTAGGAAGGTAGGTACATAAGAAGGCCCATCTTCAGACCTAAACTTATGTGATATTATTTCTAAAATATAATTCATAATGAACTCTAAAAAATGAATTGTTAATTACAATAATTGAAATGAAATAATTGAACTTTGATATTATCATTGAATTTAATGTTTCTATTGTTTGCTCACCTATTTAGGTGTGGACGTAATTTAAGCAAAACATCTGTATTGTTTAGCGGATCATTCAAATCGTTTATTTTTCTCGGAATGAATAAATCTAGAAAAACAATAATTTGATCGATTTCATTACACAAAATATGAATTTTGATTCTTGGCCCCACGCGTAGATTTCTGAAAACTACTAAAAATATCCGCCGTTTCAATAATATAGCAGGCAGGATCATTGATGCAATATCCTCCTATGTTTTTGATAAGCATTTTGTACTAATTAATGTACCGGACACAAAACGAAGAACGAAATGTAAGTGGTCAAACGAGCCGAGCCGAATAACGTACTCGCAAAAAAAAATAGAACAGAAAATTAATTAAAAAAGTAATGCTGCGTTTTTCTCCCAGAGTGATTTAAAACAAGACAAAAGAAATAAGGCAAAGAAGTTTAGCAGTATACAAAAGCGACCTTTAGCCAAAGGTAACATAACCACTAGACTGTATGAGAAACACCAAGATTATAACAATAGCTTCGCGGAAAACAAATTTCAAAAACTAAAACTGCATATTTTGAAGCCTTACGACAATTTTTCGATTACGTTTTAATTTATTGATTTGTTAAATTCTTTAATATGATAAAATGTTTATAAGAAAATACACAACCAAATCCTAAACATGGTAAACTTAAATTCTACTTTTATTAAAATTTGGTAATTCATCACGACTGTTAGTTATATCCATAGGCTGATGTTCATTATAATATTTTAATTAAAACTGGAGAATTGTCAACATGTAATTCGTAACAGGTGACCCTGAGGCCAGTTATGGTAATTATTAATTAACAACAAAAGAAACGGTAAAGCGTCGCAACGAGAAATCTTACAGTGAGAATTCAATCATTCTCCGCCCTCTCGTGATGACGTGTCCAGGCTAAATTTACTATACACTTACTTATTGACACGTTCCAAAAATACACTTCTTGGCAAAACTGAACGGGCGTTAACATCGCTATCAGCCACATAATGCCCCAACTTACGCACATACATAACTATAGGTAATATCATACGTATAGACGTATCCGCAACACTCATATTGACTGACTATACATCTATATAGATGAACCAATACGACCCCATATACACATAGCTACTACGTACCTATTGATGGAAGCATTGGTGTTGTTTCTTATAAACGCCAGGTCGGCCGCGCGTCTGCAGTCGTGCGTTTTACGAGTCGTTGCTACAGAGAGATCAATTTTATATAAACCTTTTACTGTTTATTGGATGTATTAGAATCGATTATCACAAGATGAATCTCCTATCTGAATAAAATCGAGGTGACCAACTGTCACAATATGCTACAAAAATAAAGAGGGGGTCCTCTCGATGATCGCTCTAGCGTAACCTTAACTAGATTACATTGTTAAAGTACTATAAATACATCTAAGTGTCACAATGCTCTAACAGGAAGTATCACATCACAATGATGATAGTTATCCATGAAAAAATAAAGCGCTCTTTCGTATCTATTACACGTGAATTCACGTCTCATCGTAAGTTAATTTTAGTTCACCTCGCGATCGTACCAGAATGGAAAGTTTCATACGAAATATGAGATCAACTAGAATTCTATTTTCTGGTGATTATGAAGCGGCACGAGTTTTCATGTTACTTCCGACTTAACGAACTAATGTTACAGAACTGAAAATTGCAAAATCCAAAAAGTCAGCAGAACTGTTACAATGAATATTTCAGTAAGGTATTTGAACTGCCTCAATCGAAGAGTTTAGGAACCTTTCGCAGGCGTTTCTGCTATATTTCGTAAAGACACATCTAATACATTCAATCAAGGTTCAAAGGTTTTTAGGTTTCACACATAATTCAAACCGTCAATGGATCATTCCGATAGATATTCGATGTTTTTGCTGATGAGGCTCTGTCACTCTTCTATTCTTTCTTAATACAGCAATAGCTAGTTTTGTCAGGAGGTTAATCGTCCAAAACTAACGCGCTTACGGTTCAGAATGAAAGGTTTAAAGCGTGTCATTATGCGCGCGTGTTATTTAGTTGTGTTGTACGGAGTAACGGTAAAAAGGCGCCATTTACATTAGTTGTCCATGTGGCACAACAACCAACATATGTATCGCTGGTACGGATAAACACCAACCGTCCGTTCCGCACCAACTACTCCACACCTAAACTTGGCACTTGTGGCCTAGGAAAAACGTTCAAATAGGTATTCTGAAGTATCATGAATGCAATCCGCGATAATGTTCCAGTGAATGCCGATAAATTGATGTACATGACATATTTAAATGCTAATTCATTCTATTCGAAAAACAAAAAATCTATTGGCTATGATACCATCCGCCGTGTTGTTACTCATTTTGAATTTAATACCAATTGCAATGCTTTTTACACCTTTACTCCTGCACCACATAACACGTAGTTAATCTAAATCGGTCCTGAAACCTGTTGTAAATAAACTTTACGAGTAGAAATTACACTGTTTACAATAAAGGCCTACAGGTAACAGGTTGAATCCAATCTAACCAATGTCCATTATGTTTGTCTGCAGACTGCGTCTATTTCGAGACGTCGTCGACGTCTCCGTACCAGATCCGACGGATAGAGGAGCTGAACAAGACGCCGTCTGGGAACGTGGAGGCAAAAGTCATGTGCTTCTACAGGCGGCGAGACCTTCCCAATCCTCTTATACAGTTAGCTGATAAGCATCAAAGTAAGTATCCTTTAAAATCTTTCATGACTTCATGGCCATAGTGAGTGGCGTTTTGACTTAGTAGTGAACTCAGGCTAGATGATAAATAAAACAACGCGTTACACGAAGCAAAATTCGCGTGTAGGAAATAAAAGAGTAGTGTTACATGGTGGTTGATTTTTCTAGTAGACGTTTGTTTTCCGTTTATTGTACCAACTTGGGACAAATATTCAGCCTCTTGTCATGGTTCCCCGTACAACTAATCATGTAACAGTTTATTGATCGAATACAAGCTGTTGCTAGTCTAAAACTTTATAATTCTATTACTTGTACAACCAAATTCAACTTCATTGCACGTATGTATGTATATCGACATAGAACACAAGGCTACTTATATAACTACATTATCCTTGGAGTCCAACTTTATAATAAGACATTGTTTTGATATTGATTTTCGTAACAGACCAGTCACGCACATCTACTGACGAAGACGGCAGTATATTGGGTACTACTTGTACGTTAATAATATTTTGCAGTGGCGTCTGCGTCACGTGGACCCATGCGGATTAACGCGTGTTTGATTCTTTTCTATTAATAGAATTATAAAGTATCCTACATCGGAGCTTTATATAAGGATTACTCAGCGGGTGCCGGTACTCGCATCTCCAAATCTCAACAATCCCACTGCGTGTTGCCGTTTACCGTATCTAACACACACGCACGATATTAGATGTGCAAAAAAATAAATTGAATATCGACATTTTATGTAAAACCGCTCGTAACGTAATTGTAGTAATCTACAACTTTTATAATAGATTCACACGTAGAACCATCTTGATTTACTTTTATTGCTATGTAATAAAAAGTCGAATGCATTTGACGATTTCGATTTAGTTTTGAACTCCAGAATGTGGGTATTTTAGTTTAGAAAACTCATTGTCCTTATAACTAGCAACGAATGTAATAAAAGATCTTGAGCGGCGCCAGCGAGCTGTTAACGACTTAGCCGTATTAAGAAAATCAATTGTGGTTCCATTAAAATAACTCGATTCAATTCATTGTGCACAAAAAAAAATCAAAACGTCGGTGTCGAGTTTTAGTCAAAACCAGTCTACAATTTAACCGTTCGCAGCCGTTACCGAAATGTTGATAGAGATAATGATCGAGCTCGTAAACTCATTCGATCGATCCACCGTCTCACCATACCAATATCATGAACAACAAGGGCTCACGCGATCGGGCGGTTGCCTCGATACGCGAAGTAACTCGCGTTCCAAGTCCTTGGACAACATCTTTAATATTACCATTTAAAAATTAACCAATAAACAAGCATACCTAAATAAAGACTGCCTTGTTGGTTTAGTAGTTGCAAGCGCGACTGCTGAGCATGGGGTCCTGGGTTCGATCCCCAGGTCAGACAGTGTTATTAGGTTTTTCCATTATGAATTTTTCAGTAGCAGCCCGGAGTCTGGATTTGTGCCCGGTTAATGGCAATATGCTCGCCCCCTATTACATGGGACGTAAACATAACTGCTGAAACGAGGGTGTACTAAAAACACCTCTGCCGAACCCTTTGGGGAATACAAGGCGTGATGTTATGTTACCTAAATAAAAAAGTTCGTTCAGTACCTTGTGGCGTTCTAACACAATATGTTTCGTTCTTCTACACTTATCCAGCGTTTCGAGTACTACGCATTTAACATTTTTTTGAAGGCCAAAAGCATAGTACTCCAATATGGACAATGTACGTCCTTCCATTCCCCTACTAACTTTATACATGTACTGTGATCAGTGGAGCCTTTGCGTTGATTCCTACTCGTTTATTTTATAATAATCTACTCGACAAGATCATCTACGAGACGATTTTGATTAACAGATTAGATAAGTGCGATTATAAGATTACCTTGCCAATGTCATCAAATTAAAATGTGCGAGTTGTAATAATAATTTGAACGTACAATTATAATACGCTAATCACACCATATCATCACGTCAGTAAATTACAACCAGACTGAGGATGTGCATCACAATTTCTTGCAGTGGTACTGCTAAAAGTAGTATCTTTCTTTAGGATTTTCTGCCAGATTTGTTCGTGGGTGTTGATGCGACTAAGGGATAAGATTGGCTGGCTATAACATCCGCTGATAATTTCTTTCTTTTTTTATTATAAAACTTTTTAACAAAAATAAAACCGACTTGAAATTGTCTATCTCCGAAGTTCTTCATCAGATCTTCACCAAATTTAAATGGGACTACTTCGAAAGAATACACTTTCAAACAAAAAAATAATCTTTAAAATCGGTTCACAATTAGTAAAGATATCGCGGAACAAACATACAAAAAAAAGAAAAAACATACAGTCGAATTGAGAACCTCCTCCTTTTATTTGAAGTCGGTTAAAAAGAGATTCTTTCCATTCCACTTTCGTTCTGCCTAGCCTTTTCCCAACTATGTTGGGGTCAGCTCACAGTCTAACCAGGTGCGGCTGAATACCAGTATTTTACATGGAGCGACTGCCACCAAACCTCCCCAACCAAGTTACTGGGCAATGCCAATATCCTAAGGTTAGACCGGTTGACAGACTTTCGGGCTTCTGACTACCCATAACGACTATCATAGGTATTCAAATGACACCCGGGACCGACTGTTTAACGTGCTCTCCGAAGCATGGAGGGGTCTCGATAGTAACGAACGGTCGCCCATCCACAGACTTACCTTGTTAAGCGCAGCTTAACCCCGCTAATCGTATCATCCGCAGGATTGGTAATTAGCCACGAGTACCTTTTTCCATTCCACTTTGATTTCTCTAAATAGGTCGATGTTCGGCCGCTCTGTGCATGGATATTGGATATCCGATAGTTCTGTGTATAAATGAAAACAAAACATGTCCCACCAAGAAGAAACTTCCCGTGAGCTTGCTTATGAAGAATGTACCATGTCAATAGATTGCAAAAACTCAGAATCATCATCTTCCTGCCCTGGTCCCAAATTACTTGGGGTCGGCGCAATATGCTTTTCTCTTCCACTCTTCCTTGTCAGCCGTCTCATTATCATTTACTCCCTTATCTTTCATACCCTCCATCACACAATCCATCCATCTTTTCTTAGGTCTCCCTCTCCCCCTCCATCCATCAACATTCATATTCATCACTCTCTTAGTCACATGTGTTTCATCCCTCCTCATCACATGCCCATACCAAGACAAACCCTTTCCTTTTAACTTTTCTGTCACTGGTGCCACTTTCAAACTCCTTTCCCATTGCAAAAACTCAGAATGAAACCCAAAAATGCCCCGATTACCACAATTAAAAATTTTCATATTGCGTAAAATTGTCATCCGAAAGAAAAAGGAAATCAGCTTTTTTTAAACTTCTCTGCTTGGCGAACTAAAAATATAACTTCCGAGTTAAAACTTCTTAATTCAGAACTTCGCAGGTCTAAAACACCTGCAAGGTTTCGATTTCTATTGTCAATAAGGCTTGCTAGCGATCGCAACTTTTATTATTTCTAACTTCGGACTTTGTGTTTAAGACAAAACAGGTGCTCGAGTTTGAAAGTATCTAACACTTCCAGTCCGAACCATTCTGGCGACTTAAATCGATTCTAATTAAACCCGAAACATTCATCTCATCGATTTTCATTAGGCGTCCCTTACCTGAGTAGCGTTGTATGGCTGCAACTTTGCAGACGCAGTGACTACTCTATATGTTTATGTGTATTTGTATATGTATTCGGAAACTTACTATATAGTTGCTCTTTTGCGCGGAATTTCAAAATTGTTTTCTTTTTGACCGCTACTTTGACTTAAATCTAGAGATGTGGGAACATTTAGGGACAAAACACCGTCTCTAGTTACCCGTTTGTTGTATGGCGGTCAACTGCCTTGAGTAACTTAGTGGATCATGTGCGGTAAGCCTAAATTGAAGGACAATATTATGTATTTCATTCAAAAACCAGCACTGTCTACGAATAATGTGACCTGAATAAGTTATTCCATTGTAAACACGTGCGTCACTCAGACAAATCGATACTCAATCTACATTTGTCAAAATCTGTTCAATAGTACTTTTACACAATAGGCGAGAAACTAATATTTTAAACTTTCATCTTAAAATTGGTTTTGTTCAGCCGGAACAGCGTGATTGAGTTATATGCAGAAGATTAGGTATTAATATTATTTAGTAAGAATAATACTACAAATGTGTGCTTATAAGTATCTATGTTTGAACGTCTATTACTACTGAACCAATTTTCAGTTTTTGTGTGTTGGATCTTAAATAAAGAAAGCTAGTTTAATTTCGGTATGCAGGTTTCCGATTTTGGAGGAAGTAATCTTCTTAAACTAAATTCTTACCCAAATAATAGCCGCGGAATACCTCTCGGAAGACCCAAGTAGGAATTTTGGGTTACCGTTCCGCGATGTAAAGTGGTCCAGTTGAGTCTACTCGAGGATGTGAAATCAAGGGCATCTCGTGAAATTAATCAGAGGTGTCATAAAGACAGTGTTACGTAAACGTTGTCGGGGCTTCGGGAGCGCTTGGCGCTAGGAACGCGCCCCCAGCCGCGTGGTAATGACCCTGCAGCCCATGTGGTATGTAGTCGGCACTACATCGACACTCCAAATATTCGGACGCCCGTAATACTGTGAAATGTTTGGTCTTACCAACTTACCGTACACAGCTAATGTGTATTCTGATAATATTATAGTTTTAAGTTTAAACATAGTAATGCGGCACTTTTTTTTAGTTATTTTAAGATACTTTTTTTGGGGTATTCAGTTTACAAATTTTTTTATTGCATTGCACATAATTGTTGTATCGGCAGCACTATATTATTTTTACCGATCGATAAAATTGCTCTCCTATGTATAATAATGTAAGTAGCTACTAGTAAATTTTATAGTATGTTACCATTTTCACTATTATTTTTATGCATAGTTATTATATTAAATGAATAATAGTTTAGCTTGTCGGCTACTTACTCTCGCGCGACCGGTGGTCAGGGGGCTGGCTGCGGCGCGGTCGAGTTTTTAGACGATTACCAACACTAGCGTAAAGAGGATCAGTGGGTCAACTCAGTACCACAGGACACAGGATCACGTCAGTGCAGTAGCTTTACTTTTTTTAATATTGATAGAGTACGCGTCGTGATTGTGCTAGCCTAGTGGTTGAACGTTGGCCTTCCATATATGAGGATCTGAGTGCAACCCGGCCCGCACTTCGTGACTTTTCGAATTCGGGTGTGGATCAGAATTTGATTAATCACTTGCTTGTAGCTAGTGGTGAAGGGAAACATTGCAAGAAATTTACAAAAAGACGAGGCCGCGAGGGTTTTAAAAAAATGTTCTTGTTGATGTGTTTCACAACCCGCACTAGGCTAGCGTGGTAGACTCGGGTTTAAACCCTTCTCATTCTGAGAAGAGGCCCGTGCCTTGCAGTGGTACTCGATTTACCGGCCACAATTCTAACCCAGGACTTAAACTGGAAATTTCCTGAAAATAACTCTTTATACTTTGTCTGACCTGGCGATAATAGAAATCAAACCTAGAAGGCTCGGCAGGTTCTCTTGCAAAGCACGAATGGCTCGCCAAGACCAAGAAGGTGGTTTGATTCTCTTTACTTGAACATTTAAAGGCCTGCTTGCACGACTGACTAAATACAATTAGCGCTAAACATAATATTTGAAATGTCGTTGTGTTATTTTATAAGTAAATTTTTTGAAGTTGATAGTGACATAATTGTATTTAGCGCTAACTGTATTTAGTGAGTTGTCTTGCAAACTTAAGCATTACAAGATCCATAATATTAAGTTTACTATATAACATGTTACATCATACAGTGAGTGAGTGACCCCATATTTTTTGTTTCACTCATAACACTTGATTATGCTGTGGTTGCCGTCTGGCCGCGCCGACGATGTCTGGGCACGCGCCTTGATTTTATTTTACTGTTTAAACATCTTTTTATTTACAAAATCATGTGGACTGCCTGCTCTTCCTTCTATCGTACCGATATTTTTGAATATAAATTACAACGATACAAGAAAATTAATTGCTAGCTATATCGGTTAAATTACTTTTAACTCGATTATACTTACACATTTAAATAGTTAGATAATTACAAAAACAGCAACTATTTTCGAATGCTCAGTGTATATCCGAGTCATTTCGAAATAGAATGCGTTCAATACTGTATTTGGTTCTCGAACAATCAAACGGATAAACAGAGTGCTTACATATCCGCCATTCGCAATTTCGCACATAGCAACACCGATCGGCAGGGTGGCTATGTAAAGACCGAGTTTCGGGACAAAGATCGTGTGTTAATTCGGACCGCGTAGACCGGGGCGCGGGCGGCCGGGGTTAGTAAACATAATCATGGCCTCCTCCCGCTGTACAATTCAGTAGCTAAATGGGAATGAAGAGTTGGCTCACCCGCACCCCGCCCCACCCCCGCACGCTCTGTCTGCCGCCTCAACACCCACACGTCTTGTGACGCAGATGTTAAATTTGCTGAAAAGATGCTTATTTTTTACACATCGTAATGGAAATCCATTATTCCATATTCGTATAAAAATAACTCTCTTTACTAAATCTACATGTATTCGGTTAAAAATGTCGAATACGAGAAAGGCATTTTTACGCGATCCATAAAACTGAAACTGTAGTAACCCCCGACTAGACAAAGGCTACCTGCGAATAGACAATACATCGTTAAAGCCCGTCATACACCTTCCAATCTACCTTCACGATATCGCTTGGACGATGTATGTACCGCGGCTTTACGGGGGAGCTGGGGACTGTTTCATAGTTGTCCTTCTACGTAATAAAAATAACACGGGAGACATCAATACTCCGTGACTTGTATTCTAAACTCCTTAACCAAATGGCTGGCCCCTCCCCGGGGGTGGTTCCCCCTCGTATCGACCGTGGCGCCCTCATCTCGCAGGTACACGCAACACTTATCCCGGTTTTAATTGTCGCCACGCGCCGATGACCCTCGCCGACGACTTCGATACTAGACACCGTTACGTGGCCTGCTCACTGCCAACTCACTACTTATTTAAATACGTAATGTGTAGGTACTAGCTTAATTGTAATATATTCCATCCCATCGCATACATAATTACGTATAAAGTTAATTATAATATTTATATCAGTTGACGTAATTAAGTACTAACTCATTTTGTAGTTCACAATTTCGATCTTAAATTCTAAGTGGTTTTTTGTCAAACATTTAAAAATTTGTTTTATGAATGTATTTTCCCACAACATTAGATATTGAGATCCTACCATCATAGTTCTAGTAGCGATTGCGATTGACTTGATTTCTTAAGTAAAGCTGCAGAACTGTGTGTTTAAATTAATGGTTATTAGAGTACCAGAAATATTTGGTCGGCTGACGCATGTAAAAGAATGTTTTAAACCATCTGGTTGATAACGAATCACAACTTTCTATTACGCAATCGATTGTGTAATGGTTGCTTACACGAGTTGAGTCGATTACTGCAACATTGTTAAGACTGTTCGCTCAACCCCTGACTGAGCAATAAGTTAAAGCGGAAAAAAGATCAGGTTTCAAATAATTAACAACGAATTTGTTCAAAACCACACAGCTGAAATAAACCGTTAAGTTTCCTATTCTCCTATTGGCCTTTGGATGTCAGCCGCAGTGACATCAATATGGTCGGGATCGGGACGAAGTACGATATTCACCGACTGTTTGCCTCACTTTTTCCTTTGGCTTACTGGCCCATCTCTGGCAAGGGTGTCAGTTAAAACTGTATCAACAACTACAGCGGCAGTCGAATGCGCACAAGGATCAAGATTGGCACTTTTAAATTTTTTAACTTTAAACCGCGATGTCGCGTATATTTTACAAACAGTAAGCACAGTGACCTTAATCCCTCTATTAAATCTTAAACATGCTTATTTAGTGTTAATAAATAATACTCTTATTTAGTGTTATTTTCTTTCCCTTGTCTAAAAAAGTGTCAACGCGATCCCTAAAAATATGAAAAAAATAAAAACGTTTCGACTTCTCTCACCGCTGGAAATCGTAATGTAACCTCGGCTTTACTGGCCGGTGTTTCGTTACCAAGGAAAACGCTAGCGGGTGATGTCGTGATAAATTTTACAAAAGACAACTATCATCCTGATATCCACGTTCGTTTTCATTGATGTTAAATATTAGTTAAGTTAGCCGACTGCGAAAGCCAACCCGCTTGCCTCGCGTAGCAGTACCACCTTGAAAAGACCTAAGTCAAGCTGTTTTGAATTGCTGTAGGCTGATGATGAATTGATGATTGTATACAAAGCTGAACCTAAGAATGATAATCCCCAAATAACTAACGACGCTACATCAGCTCGCGGGTTCAATCCCCGCATCGCGACAAATATTTGTTTGGTATACAGATATTTGCTCCAAGTCTAAATGTTTATGTTTGTGATTTGTGTGCGTAATGGCGCCCACGACCCAGGGAATCCTTGTGTGGGGCTATCAGTGTGAAGTGTTTGGATTGTTGACCATATTACCGTACAACAATTTGTTCACATCATGACGGTCAAAAATGTAGATTTATTAATTGAACAGTAAATAATTGCGTATGAATATTCCTCCATTTTGACAAAATAAACCGACCTGGGATCTTCTACTTCTTAATGATGAAAGGGTTTTCGGTCCCAGTTTCTTCGATATGTGAACAATTCTTCACCAACTGAATTTTCACTACAACTTTCAGTTGCTTTGACGGGCTAAGCATAACGTTCGGACAAGACTTTCCATCATGGTAATCTTTCATTGTGATTATATTGTATCAATTTCGTAATATTATTAAGCTACTCAAGCAATAATATCATATTCTACATCGATCGCTGGATGTTATGTTAGCTTAGTAAGAGGAAAAGCCGTGGACGGTATACATTTGTGTATTATACATGCGTAATGAGAAGACGAAAGTAAGTTCATATTAACAGATTCACTGTCTTCGATGGTCTTATGTGTCTGCTGGACAACATAACAGTTACGTGTAGCGTCCAATGTTATTCTTTAACTATAGTTTACAGGTTCGTTTACCTTTACATTTACACTAATCCGTGATATTTCGCACTTGCTTAAAGCCATTCGGAGTTCTAGACGTTTTGTTGCCTGTTGATTTCAGTCGTAGTGTTTTACAAATCGTTTTAAATAAATACACTACTAAATAGTAAAATTGTAACCCATCTTAATGTGCTAACTGATATAAGATTACTTACCTACTCGCAATGAATGTTCAAACGAACAGAATGTTTTACTATTTAAACTATGTCAGTAAGGGAAAGGACTGTGGCATCCGTCGTTAGCATGGTTCCCATGGGTGTTCTAATGAAAAGCACAAACAGCTTCACACTCTAGCGAGTCACACCGTTGCGCGTGGTCCTGGAGGTGGTGACGTCACCAGCGACGGCGTCGGTGACTGCGCACGGGCACGTGGACTCGAGGAGGCCTCGGGCGCATCGAAAGTGAGACCGCGGCCGGCACGCGGGAGGGGAGCACGGGGTCAACGACCCCCGCGCATCCGACAGATCCGCACTTGTACAAGACCGTCGCATTGTTTCAACATCCCGTAGCTTACACTCTAGCGTCTCACTCATTGAAACCGGACTCAACAATATTTGAGACAGTAGGCTGCCATATTTGGACAAACAACTTGACATTGCGTCGTTTACTCAGCAAATTCTGTACAACACCGCGTCCCACATTAACTTCAGACAGTCTCTTACGTAACACACGTAAAACATTTAAATCAGCGTTACAATATCAGTTTACGTTAAACAGTAGTATTTAGAGAAAACAATAACACATAATTATTGTTTTTTTTAGTTGTGCATTTCTTGTAATTATTGAGCGGAAGCGAGCAGGTGAAGCGAGTATCCGTTTCGTCGCTCTGCTGGCTCACTGCAAGCACACGTAGTAGCGCGGTGACATAGTATACTGCCTAACACGTATCGTTCTACGATTTATTATTATACAGAATAACCACTTGCGAACGTATAGTACCATCTCCATGGATAATGTATAAAATAATAAGTGATCGACTGAAAGATACTTTGTAGGTTATAATGATCTGAGGATTAGGACATGTAGGAAAGATTCGACTTTTTAGGGAAGGAGTGAAAGAAGGACTAAAACCTCCAACCTCGCGGATAAGGCCCTATACGCATTGACCATGCGTGCTGTCCGTCCGTGCACGCGGTATTGCGTACGCTTTCTGGACAGCAAGATGCACTATGGTCTGCTGTCAAACAAGCCTACGTTTAGTCGCGATTGCGAGCAAACGCTAGTCGTGAATACTTCGCTTTACGCATCTTTACGAAGTAACAAAGATTTTTTTATTAGCTGATAACAGCTCGTTGATGTAATCACCATACATACATAGTGATATTACTTAACACTAACAACAAATTAGCGCTTGTTTATCAAGAACAAACAGTCTGTACCAAACGTGTCGTTGGGCTAAATCGATCGTATAATTTTTTGCCACATCATAATATCATCTATTTAATTATTCCACATAACTATTATTATACCGATCGCTGACCGTTCAAGTAGGTATTGCGTATTAGCGCCAAGGTCGTGCTTGAGGCTCTGCAGGTGCCGCCGTTAGCCGCTCCATATATCGAGTGGATATCAAACTCAATACGCGTTTACTCGTATGAATTTGTATATTAAACCAATAGGTCTCATGAATCTTACTACGCGTTGAGACGCTGACGCATTGCTCGCGGTCCTTGGTTTAATCGAAAGCCCTAACAACTGAAGTTGATGTATTGTACTGATTAAATTATCTGGGAGCCCCCTGATAAGCTTTAGAAAAACGAGCGATGAACGAATATGTTACGACATTCGCTATGCATGTTCGCAATTCGGGGGCCATGGTCAGGATTGGCGGAGTCCCTTTAAAAAAGATTTTTGAAAAATTGTACTCAAAAATTTGGTGTATTCCGAGCGGATCCCATAATCTAATACCACTTGTGGGTTTCCTTAGGAATCAGGATAAATTGATAGTTTGTTCAGAACGGATCTCGGTTGCTAACGAATTCCAGTAGGTACGTCATTCATAGGATCCATGTGAAACTACAAGGGATCATGAAAATAAAGTGATATCATTATTTAAATCATCATCAGTTCAGTTTTGCTTTTGACAAGAATCGTCGTTCGGAACAAAACATACATTTCTATCCTAATTCCTAAGGAAACCCACAAATGGGATTGTACTGTGGGATCAGTTTGAAATCAGCCAATCATTTTTAACCGACTTCCAAAAAAGGAGGAGGTTCTCAATTCGTCTGTATGTTTTTTTTTTTTTTTGCTTTTTTTTTTAATGTTTGTTACCTCATAACTCCGCCATTTATAAACCGATTTAGATAAAGAAAAAGTTGTTTGAAAGGATATACTTCCAGATTGGTCCCATTTAAATTTGGTGAAGATCTGATGAAGAACTTCGGAGATAGACAATAGAACTCCTCAATGACGAACAGTACGCATAATGTGATGATGTGATTATGTTACGAGCAGCGTCTTTAGTAGGTCCAACCATATTTTTATTAAGGCCACTAAAACGAAAAAAATAAAAAACATTTTAACAAAAATAAAACCGACTTCAAAAAAACGACGAAAAGAATAAAATAATTACCATATTATAAAATTAAGAGTTTTAGAAGTCGGTGCCTTCAATTTGGTTCAGCGTGGATTAATTAGTACCGACTTCTAAAACTCTTAATTTTATAATATGGTAATTATTTTATTCTTTTCGTCGTTTTTTTGAAGTCGGTTTTATTTTTGTTAAAATGTTTTTTATATACTTATCCAGAGCGTAGGTACTCTTCCGCAAATAATTTAAATACCGTCGCTGCGCTTGCAAAATCTGCTGTGTTTATTTTTTAATTTCGGTTTTTGGTACTTTTTTTTAACCGAATTCAAAAAGGAGGAGGTTCTCAATTCAATTGGTATTTTTTTTATGTATGTACACCGATTACGCTGAGATTTATGATCCGATTTACGTGATTCTTCCTTAGTTTGATGCGGAATAATTGCCATTTGGTCCCATAAAAATTTAACATAGTTTGGTCCAGTAGTTTTCATTTTATGAACATTTTTGTTTACGTGGATGATGTAAATTTAGTTTGTGTACGGCTTTTTTAGGAGTTTTCGTTTAGGTTGATTATATATTATTATTAACCCGTCCCGATAAGTCTTACGCTACCTGTCATTGAAGCGGAGCGAGCGTACGGAGTAGAGAAACTGAGAATTATATAGTATACCTGATGTAATCTAGAAAAATACTACTGTAAGTAGTTTACAGAACAACCTATTACAGACACTAAAAAGTTAAAAAAAAACTTCGTTTAAAAAAACCAAAAAGTATTTAATAACTTAATAAAGATTTAATTTAATACACCTCGATACGAAGTAGGTGCCAAGCCAAATGTAATAGTAGGCACCGACTTCAAACCTATCAATAGGTAGCACATACAAATAATAGTATTTTATTAATATTAAAGGTATTAGGTTTACATAAGAGGTGTATTAAATTAAATCTTTATTAAGTTATTTTATACTTTTTAGTTTTTGAGGTCGCTTTTTGTGTTCTAGGAAGACCAACAACGAAAATTATCTAGTAGAAGCATAAATCCGTCATGTGGCGAAGATTTATATAGCGGTATACGACCCAAAAGAATTCGCTGTGACAAAATTCAATTAAAAAAAAATCCTAGCACCTGTTATATCGTAGAAAAAGCAAAAAAATATATATTTTATGATGTCTCGACATAAAGTCTAATTTTCTGCATACTAAGTTTTTAAATCTTGTTATCAGTTAGGGAAAAAAACAGATTTTTGCTTCTCCTGTAAAGTTGGGTTTTTTCCCATAGCGGATTTTGCAAGCGCAGCGACGATACATTAAATACAATAATGTTTTAATTTAATTAAATTCTTATTAGAGGCGTACCATAGATGCGGTAAACTAACTAAATTATTGGCTGACCTTTTAAGTAGTTGGTCTTTGCCTTAACACAAGAAAAGATGTCGCTTCTCGTTCGTTCGACTGTTCGCCACACTCGAGCAATTAGAGCCAAGCCGTTTTTATAAAGTGCCTGTTAATTACATTATTCTTTGCTATTTAAACAGGTACTGGCGAACCTTTTTATTACTTTAGGATCACTATTGCTTCGTTATACCTAAGGTGTAATTTTAAATAGTGCTAAATTAAAATTAACCTAGTTTTTCTATGTTCTAAACTTCAGGAAAGTCAAACATTTTTTGACCCACTTCAATATGCATTGATTTAGAGCCCTCAAATATTGCAACACCTGGAAAAGGTTGCTAAGCTGTACCTACTCTATATAATAAGACCTGTATTATTGTAGGTACCTTAGTGTGCAAATAAATAGTTTGAGTTTGATTAAACACTGGTCTCCGCCACAAATCAAAAATGTTATAGAATAGTTTCATCAAGCAGTGAACCACATTGTGTCTTAGGCACTTATTACAACTCTCCTCACCCCGTCAGGAGTTATAAGCACGTACCACTCAGAGTATCTCAAACTGCAATATTATTTTAATCATCTCTAATGCCTTCCTTCCTGAAACAATATCAACACGCTATCATATACTTATGTCATACTCATACATTAATGATAAGAGTACGCAGTGGGATCATTTGAGTAAATAATTGCTTATCAGACACCAATTCATGTACAGGTCAGCTCCATAGGTATATTATTACTTTTTCACAATCGTTTATCGTTACAATGATAGTATGCTTGTTCTAGGCAATCCTACCCAGTGGTAACAACGCTGGGTCAACAAGAGTGGTTTTGAACGACCACTTAATCGTCGGTCAATGTCTTAACTCAACTTAGTTAGCTATTGAGTTTTATCGCCTCAAAATGATTTGTGGTTTCCAATTACTTAGCTGATATGTTTAGTATTACTTGTACATGTACTGTACATATCTTTTGTCAGGGATCCTTAATAAACAAATCAAATCTCCAGATTCATTCATGTAATATTAAAACAAACTTTCAAAGAAATGAAATGCGCGTGTCATCATGGACTCCGGTTAACTAGAGACTGCCTCTTTGTCTGCATGCTTAAACAATCCTTCAAGTTTTTGTTAAAATTGTAAGCTCCATAGTTTATTAAGGCAAATGCCACTTCGTCTCATGAACCTAATATTGAGGTCACACCACGCTTCGCGATTCCCTTCTTAATTTGTTGATACTTACGCGGGACACCGTAGGTCACCGAGCGGGAAACCGTTAAGTCTGAGAAGTCGACGCGCCAATGAATATGTATTATCATTAGAACAATTTACTCGGGTCGTTCGCATACTTTGTCACTCATAACTGTAGCCGCTTTATTCCAATGAGCAATCCCGTCCATTTTGTCTGGCAAAGGCTTTAGCTGACATAGCTTATTATGCGATAACAACTATGTTTCTGAGGATTCATCGGCTTTTTTCATAAGCTTACACAGTCGCGTATTTTTTGAGTTTCGTGCCAAAGTTGGACAATACGTACACTTTACTCTTATGGAATCGCCGTGAAGTCCATCGGTCTAAAATAATGTCATGAATACGCATTGACCACCATAATTTGCACCGCATCTTCTTAGGTGTATGCTTTATAAAGGGGTTCAAGTTAAAATGGTCGTGCCTCGCGATACGACACCGGGCGTACGACGACTCGCGCTTGAAAATGGGTTTGTTGATACGTTTCTAGGAAAGATGATGTAGTGACAAAAATTTAAAGGAGTATGCTTAGGTGGTTTGGTAATGTTGAGAGAATGAGTGAACGGCGATTAACAGAAGGCATTTATAAGGCGGATGTCAATGGAAACGCTTGTAGAGGACGTCCAAGAAGGACATACATCGATGTTATTGGTGATGTTCTTCACAAAGATCAGGTGCGTAGTACTCTCAACCGGCGTGCGTGTATGACAAGATGTATGAATGTGGATGAAGCGAAAGGGGTATGTAAGGGTTGTAGCATGTGACGTTCTATAGTTTCTGCCTACCCCTATGGAAAAAAGGCGTGAGTTTATGTATGTATGTTTCTAGGTGTAAATGCGAATTTAATTAAATTAACTTAATACGATGCAGATTAAAAATAACAGCAATAAACCTGCTACATTGGCCTTTTGTGCATAGGCGCTTTCTGTGACCTCGACCATCCTAATTATTTCGTGTCATGGTCTTTAACTCTAAGGAATGTTGGTTCAAAGTAAACAAATACATGATTTCATGTTACCGATTCGCGGCGGAGCCTAAGGTAGTAAAACGCAAGTATTGCATATCGATCAGAATCGTATGAATAGAATGCCAGAAGCTTACCTCTAAATACACTGCTACGTACTGATTGCCCTCTGCATCCCTCACAGGAGCGAATTTTGTCTTTCATTTCGATCTGGATCACTTTCGGCGGATGATTATCTTAACTTCTTTGTTCCGTATTGCTTAGCTTGGTAAGGTTCCAAGTGTGCGCGTCTAGTTGGCCACCTAGAACCTTGTTAAAGTGAGCCGACATCGTGTCATTAGAGGGCGTGAATATTTAAGTAGAAATGGCGGGAGCGGCCCGCGGTTTACTCCCATTCCCGCTTGGGTTATAGGACGGTTGGGATTACCTTCTCATTGAATTAATTCTGTTTGCTGATGAAAAAGGCGCCACCAAATCTCATTTTAGTAGAATAGATAAGCACAAGTGTACACCGGTATTGAACGGCTAACAAACGTCATTTTGTTTTATTTTTTGCTGTTACACTTCAGAGAACATTGCAGCTGTTGTACCTACTAGTTCAAACCCATTTTTTAAAATATATTGTTGTTTTTCTCACAAATCTAAATCCACAGTTAAATATTTAATTGAAATCGATACAGTACATATCTTATTACCTATTTTTCCATGCAAAGGGCATCGAAAAGGCCGCATTGCTTAGTACAATAGTTGTTTATCGTTTCTCCAAATTGTATCTTCCTTCGATCAAACTTATAAAAGACCACCAACTATGATCAAAATTAAATTTGTTCTAGATTTGATCTATAAAAAGTTTTATTAACTATGTTTTGCTATAAAAATAACTTATGATCTCCCGTGACTACGCTCTCGTAGATTTCAAATACATTTTAACTAGACTTTATTAGTCACCAGATAAAGAATTCATATTACGAATTTAGAAGAAAAAAGAAATAATAATATTTTCTCCTTAAAAACTAGCTACACACTTGGTAACTACATTGCCACCATAATGCTACGGCTACGACAGTGTAAATCGAGGTAGACCAATATTGTTACACAATAAAGCTCCGTCTACTACCCAGCGCACAACTGTTTACCCATATTGGCCATATTGGTTAAATGATGCGGCAATAACGTCCTCGTAAACCTCTAGATGCATCGCAAACTGCTCCTAACCACCAACCCTATCTAACTCGCACCATTATTATTATCTTTATTAATTGCCACCTCTTAATAGCTAATTATTAACATTTACCCGCCAGCTATAGTTGGATTACATGTTTTACCATATACGGTGTCGTAGTCACTACCTTGGAACTTATTAAGTATAAAATAATAACGCTTACGTAGTCATAACGTGACTTATTTATAAGATTCCTGTTCAGAAGGTGCTACACAAACATTTGTTCAGGCGATCAGCCCTTCGGTATGTTTGTATGGTTAAGGTACTTAGATTTTTCCTCGTAGTCGTGTTGGGTTCTTTTTAAACGTCGCTACATTTCGCTGATAGAATCTCGCCCTGTTCTATTGTTCACGCGCTTTGCGTTACGCAATCAAGAGGGGTCATTCAGTCCGCGCCCAAAAGTCGCACTCGCGAAGTGGAGAATAGTCATATCCTATCGATTTGTTAAGATGGCGTGCGCGGGAGGGTTACGGGGGGGGGCATGAGGGTGACGCGGGGTGGCAAGGGTGGGCGCAGCCTCCGCGCGGCGCAGCGTGCAGCCTCGCTTGCACCTGCCCTGCCGTAACCACGACACACTAGCGACATCGCGCCGCACGACGTGTGTGACGCCTGTACACTGCCCACCACATGCCGCCACGTAACGTCACAGAAGCGGCAAGCTTTTTACCCGCGACACCTTTTCAATCAACAATACCGCCTGAGAAGAGAACTAGTATTAACAGATGAAAACAAAGTTCATTCTCGTGAACTTATTTTCATTATATTATTCACGTGTCATGCTCATGAGGCGAGAAATCTCGAGTGGATTCACTAAACCCACGAACTTGACATACTAAAATTGACTTTGATGAAATTTAAACCCACTACCTACTAACTTGCATTACAGCTTTCATAATATACTTACGGCATAAATAGTTAATATTGATGCACGAAGCCCAGTTACAACGTGGTAGTTGTCGTAGGTCGCGGCATATCGCGGCAATATAAACGTCGTTGACAGTGTACGCGCACCTTTACCCGGGATCTCGAGTCGCGCCCTCGACGACCGCGGCGTCCCGGTCTCCGGTGGCCGACGGCACCGACGCTCAGGCCGTCAAGGTCGCAGACGAGCCCTGGCACACTGTTACACATTCTAACTGCACACTTTTAATTGACTAGACCCTTTTTTTACCTTAATATTCATTAAACTTTTATGAGCTTATCCGAGTACGCTTGAATAAGTATTTCACGTACAACTTTCACTTCGAAAATTAATATTGATTCAATTTAACCATACACATGCATATATTATACACGTTTCAAAACGAGTTTTGTACTCGTTTGAAGAGTATCAATGCCCGGTCGAATTTTTGAATAAATAATATATTATTGTGTCGCAACATATTTTTAATCATTCACCCACTCAACATTTAGCAAAAACGTAAATAAGTACGTAATTCCTAACAATTAAAGCAGGTCCTTTCACAACATTAGTTATTGTTGTTGAAGTAAATAAGTATTTCAGTTGGTTATCCAAGCTTTTTATGCAGGCTTACATTTATGTGGTGACACAATTCGCCCTACGGGTGGTATTGTAGAGTCATTTTCGTTTCTCATTTGTCTTTGCTTTAAAGAGGTACAGACGAAGAAAAGGTGTTACTGAATAAAAAAAACACGTTGAGCTAGAAACTAAACCTATTACCTGTTTACCCCGAGGTAGGAAGTCAACTTAGAGAATTAGATATGAGCTCAATCGTGCTTGAAGTCGATTAAAACGGTAGACGTGGGTTACAGATTACGCAAGGAACGTTGGTCGACTTGATCACATATGAGTAAAAATATACGCTTCTGGGATAAGTTTGACAGGCTCTTAGGGTAGCTTACACGATACACTGTACGTGTACAACCTTTGTCGTTACATAACAATTGATCCATCTTTTAAGTTACTTGCGATTTCTAGTCATACAGAAAAGGATTTAAAAATGAAAAGCAGTTTGTCAATAAAATTCTCATACAACAAGTAAGATTGAACAATGTTATTGATTTGGATTTAGAACCTAAAACAGTGAAAAAGTTGTAAATCAATACCGATCAAGGTCGAATTCCATCAACTTTTATGACTATGTTAACCAGATGCGGTCACCAACCCACTCGCTCCTCGCAGACTAGTGGCATAACCTTCCTAGAGCAAGGGCAAGGGGTAAATATCCAACTTTGTATTGTGGATAACCTGAACATTTTGGTCAGGGTTAAGAGTCGTATCAGGCCAGAGGGGTTGGGGTTGATCAAACAGTTGAGCCCATCGACCGAGAGCTTAGTTTCAAAACAAAATTTACCACTATTTTGATGGCTGCCGAAGGATCGCATGCTGTCCAAGCCGACCGGCGCGCGGCGTCGTATCCTGAAACATGCTTTCTGTGATTTCTTAGAGTTAGATAAGAAGTTTGAGAGAAGTATATCGCTCCTTCCTAGGGTTCAAATATGTATTCTATTAAATATTGTACGTATTAACGACTTCTCATAATTATAGAAAATTAGTGTGAAAACAATGCATACGAACAGAATATAGGTACCTAATGTAAAAGCTATTAGAAACCAAACTAATCGCGGTATTAATATATAAAAGCAATCAAGGACGGGGGGGGAGGTTATGAGGCTTTTAAATTAATTATTGTTACATGTTTCTTCTAGTAGAGTAGCTACTAATAAATTAAACAAGTGTGCTTTTCTATTAGGTACTTCGAAGATTTTAAAATATTTTAGATGAACTTTCACGTAGGTATTTAGCAGAATAATATTAATGTTCAATAAAGCAATAATGTTTAATGAAAGTTAAACAGTAACAGGTTAAAGAAAGTGGGTAAAGTTCTCGCACAAGAGCTTGGACGAAAGAACTTTTAGTAGGTTCATTCAATAAAATTGAAAGACCCTTTTGCCAAATAAATGTGATGTTTAACTCCATGTTTGTGTTACAGTGGCCCAGTCGGAAGACTCACCAATCGCGATGAAACTCAAGAAAATATGCCTTAAGACGCCGGTCGGCGAGGAGCAAGCGGCACAAGCAGTCCTCGACCCTGCGCTAGGTGAGTCAAAACTTGTGTTTCCAGCTGTAACCTGGCAACAGTGTCAGGGTCAAGGCAAACAGTACACGATAGACTTTTGTCGCAAACATCTCGTGGGGACATTATATTTGGAAAACCGTGAGAGCTCTCCGCGAAACGTTTTATACATAGTATAGAGCTGCAGACGTTTGGTAAAGGGGTGAAAACAGTTCACGAACTTTGAACCATTGACACTATTCTGGTTTTAAGTTCAATATATTATTCTATGGGATTCTTTTACTTCATTTGGGAAGGGACATAGATATCATATCTTACGTTAGTTCAGATATAACTATCACAATCATTGTTGCATCGTAGATTTCAAGTCTGTAGTAAGAAATCTTAATTATAATTGAAGATTAAAATTAAGGAGGTATGCACTTTAAATAATAAAGTCCTTGTTCTTGTATAATTGCTCCATACATAGATTGGGGCATCGTGTCGCCGCCGTCCCGTTGATTGAATTGTGCTTTTATTTCCCATCACGCCACGCATCGAGGCTATGATGTCATCGATTTAATTGCGGCGTCCACTTCATTACCTACCTATAAAAGCGACATTTATTTCAGTCTTCATCGAAATAAGCTTCAACGATTCCAACACGAGTCGATCGATCTGTGGAAACTTTACGGCATCGTTATATTTTAACGCAACGTTTTGATTTAATTTCCTTTTCAATGTCAAGTTTTGTTTTTACCGAGCGACGTCGCTAACTATTTCCTTTACTGCCGTTTTACGAGTATATCTTTCGAGTGTACTTCACCACCGCGACCGACCAGAGTTCAGTATGCGTGACGGGTTACATCACATTTCTCTGTATACACCGGCCGCGTATGTGGTATATGAAGCGTTGCCTATGTGTAGGTACAGGGTAGACATTCGTGCACAGGTCGTTAATGGTACAACGTGGATCTGTTGTGTGGTACGCGGGTGGAATAACCTATAATTAGATGCGCGTACACCAATCCTCAGTCGTGAAACTCGTAGATGTGTCGTTTACGCTACATCCGTTGATGTATTTGATGCAGGAACGCTGTCGAATTTTCGCATACCGTTAATACCGTAGCAACATCCAACGTTTGAGAAATGCAACTCACTGTTTTATTTGATTCTGTCTTGAACTTAGTTGTCATACAATTTCAATAAATAATAACACAATACATAATGTCTATGTTATGTGACATTGTTAAGGAACTTGACCCCATTTGCGTTGGACAGAACCTCTCGACCTATAATAAAGCGACTCATCCATATTTTTGTTGCTATTATGCAGAATTTTACTTTTTGCTCGCATTTTCTCAGCTGTTTACATTGTCGGTCATTACTAGCCACGTGCTTTGGCTTTAAGTTCTTCGCTATTTACTTGGCAAATCTCGCTTTACACTTGGCATCTTCTTAATGGTTAGGACTTTGTCTGTTATTATCAGTTGTTACTTATGGTGTATAATTTTATTATGTCATAAATTATTATAATTTAGAAGTTTTAGATTTTGTTTCATAATACTTAACCATTTCAATCAATAGATAGTTGTGGTGAGTTAATTATAACAATGCACGTAACCTATAGTAATTAGTAATTATGCAAGTTCAGGTGAAACTTGAAGATGGTTGTTCCGTTATGCATATTTACTAACGCTAGAACGCTATCATATCTATAGAACCTTAACTCACACATGGCTTATTTTACCTAGCTCGTGTACAAATTGCAGCCGTACAAAGTGGGGGGTTATGGGGGGTGGGTTTCGCGTATCGGGCGGCGTGATAAGTGACGACTATCCGTCAATGTGTTGCATAGGCGAACGTATGTGAGGTGGTGGTGTATTGGACAATAGGAGCTCGTCGGTGTAGTTTCGGCGGCGAAACGCGGGGTCGGCGCGGGTGGCGGCGGCGGCGTATGTTTCTCCGGCGTGCGTGGCACTGCAGTTCTCCTCCACGGCCGGTAATTTGATTGGGCCCGAGCTGTCACCTATGCGCCGCAGTCGCCCGGCCGTCGCTCGCCGGCTATCGATTAGAGCCCCCGTCCCCTGCCCCCCGCGGCCCGCGAACCGGATCTCGTCACGCCGCCATTGTATACCCGCGACGCTTAAACGCATTCGTTTCTCCCGATGCGAAAACGACGCATTCCTTCCGCGCGCCCTCCCGCCCCGCACCGGCCGGCCGCGCGCCACACCGCGCGGCGCCACACAGGACCGACCGAGCGACCGACCCTCTCATTACACTCTTACCACATTACCACTCCAAGCCCGACGCCGACTGCGACAAGCGTGATCGATGGATGACAATCGACATAATAACATGAAACATACCTGACCATTATTCCTCCACAATAATATTTGTGACAGAAACTCAACTTTATGACTCTGTGACATTGCAGAGCTTTGAAAGTTTACGTAACACGTAAAGCACACCCATAACCACTTTTATGCTCTTAAAACAAGGTTCGAAATTGAATGAATCCAACTGTTTCAAAATAAGCCTCCCAATAATTCCGAATAAATGGTAGGTATTACAAAATATGAAGTTGTATGGAAAATTGCAATACTATCAACTTGTTGCTCGCTCGTATCGTAGTACATAGTATGAAGCCTACTACGAGTAAATGACGTTGCAACAACGCTGCGCTCGCGCAGATCAACGTACTTACATTGTTGTGCAATTCAGATTTAGGTCCACTTGCACTGACGCCTAAGTTAAACTGGTTTGCATGCGAAGTATCCTTAAAATTTGGGTTATATCTGCAATATTGACTAATCAATGCAAGTGATCTCAGTCCCTTGGTCAGTAGAACAGAAACATAATATCGACATATTAGTAGAGATTTAGTCAACTTATGTCGTTTATATCAGTTGCTGTTTGGATAAATCAAGGGTTGCAACAGACTGGGTATTGACAGATTAGGACCCCATCGCATGCAAGTCAACAAGTTACCTGTTGCTAATAGTTGACTAACACAAGTCAAAGGGGAATGAAATGCTACTGGCTTTTTAGAATAGGAAAACTACGAAGCCCTCATATTTACGTAATTTGCCTTCCCGTTCGTCTTTTGAAATCTCAAGTCTTAAGTTCCAAATAAAGCTAGATTCCAAAAAAAAAACTGTTTGTATCTTTTTGTTTATAATAAATGAGATCTCGTAATAACCCTCTTTTTTGGCTTCGCCGCAGTCGGGTAAAAAGAGCACTTTTTTCAAAACGTCTGAGGCGTTCAGTTTGATTTTTGTGAACTTTAAACTTCTTTCGGCTCGCCCATGGTCCAGTTAGAAGGACCAATCTTAACACGCTCTCGTGTTCATAATCTACTTTTCTATAGACGTTTGTAAGCTTCTGTTAAGTTCACTTCGGTTGGGTCGAGGTTTGCGAGACGTTTTTCCGAAGTAGTAAGTCTGTTTGGACTGTTTGCCCATGTTTGTTCAGTCGGTATTCTTATCTCGATAGCATCCGGGTTTTGACTATCAAATCTTACTTTAACACAAGCAGAGTTTATCTGGAAGAGTCAACAACGCACAAAATACACCTTCAATAACTTGAAAGCATTGATAGAGTAAATAGTTACAGCACATTTAACATTCATATGTATGTATTTTATATTAGAATTAACGGGAATTATAATTTGAAATTCAAGTTCGCCTATTTTGATTCCGAAAACCAGCTATTTGAATGAAAAACATAACAGATCAGACATCCCGTGGACGGTATAAATAAATCATAATACAAAGGTAGTTCGAATCAACACATGTCCAACGGTTACGAGACCAAATATATTTATGCAAAATTCATTGGTAACATTTCCAACGCTCCGCGGTACAAACATTATTTGCCTCACAAAGTTTTTGCGTATAGAATTCAGCGATACACTCATTACAGAGAAAATGGTGACGGTCCCGAATAACGGTACTTATCTATTCTTCTTTAAAAACTTGTGAAACATATTCAAATATACATACCGTCTCACTTGCGTTCAGTTTTTACTAATCGTTGTTTTGTTAAACTGGTTTTTAAAGGCGCACCAGTAACGTTAACGTTTATACCTTGGGCTAGCGTTGTTTCTATGCTGTTTCGGGATTAACAGAAAAAGGAGTCTAAATTTGCCGAAGGACGTTCTAATTATTTGACAAGACAATTCGCTAGCCAATATGTTGAGTATAGGATCTAATCTTAGGATATGTGATATATCAAGCCCCGGTTTTGACATATATAGATATATCTTGATTTGTACCACTACTACTGAAATTAAGGCCTCTGTAGGAACTCTCATTATCCTGCACAAATTGTCGGAATCATGTTGGAGTTCACAACGGATTTTTTTTCGTGGTAAGAAAGAAAGAAAGAAAAACCGTTTATTCACGTGAGAGTGACGCACATAACATGGTACTTGTCGGCAAGGCTCTATGATGAAAACCCGACATTACTTATGCACAATTGTAGTATTTAAACATTTTATTGTTCGTTCGGTCGTTGCATGTATCTTAGAGAAGCCGACGCACTAATGTTGATACCGCTCGGAGTCTTGCTGTAAAGCGTTGAATCCGCTTGCTATTTAAATTGCGCAAGTTTACTTTTACCATCGACTTGCACTGTGGACACACCCACAGTAATTCGACCTTCGGAAGATTAACCGACGTGTCTGACGCCTGAAAGCAAGTCTAAACAAAAACAACAGTGATAAGTGTGACCGTCGGACTGCTAAGTCATAGGTCTCGAGTTGGAACCCAAGGCACGCACCTCTGACTTTTCGGATTCATGTGCGTATTGTATAATTATCACTTGCTTTAAAACGGTGAAGGAAAAAACATTATATACGATATTTCTCGACGGCATGTGAAGCCAAGTCAGAGGCGCATGGGCGGCATAAACTCTGAAACCAGGTTAGTCACTAACCACACGAAAAGAAGAAGTCTTAACAATAGTTGCTAATTGCGCAATTTAACTTACTTACTAGTAGATTCAGCGCTTAGGAAAACAAAGGCAAAAATATAATTATGAATATTTTTAGACCATATCTAAATCATTACATATTTTATTATTACCAATAAAGTGCCTAGCTGCGTCTGTCCGCATGTTCGGCATAATCTCGTAATCTCCAGGGTGGACTGGGCATGAATAAAATTTTCAAAACTATAGGTATATGGTAGATGGTGTGACTACTGTTTCTCATTCTTAGGCATGGCTCTATTTTTTTCCCACTTCGCTGAATTGGTTGTCTCATAGTTTTAACATAGTCAACATATTATTTCTTCGAACAGTCTTCTTCTTCTTTTCGTGTGGTTAGTGATTAACCCGGTGTCAGAGTTCTTGCCGCCTATGGGCCTCTGACTTGCCTTCACATGCTATAGAGAAATATCTCTCAGGCAAGCCGGTTTCCTCACGATGTTTTCCTTCACCGTTTTTAAGCAAGTGATAATTATACAATACGCACATGAATCCGAAAAGTCAGAGGTGCGTGCCTTGGGCTCGAACTCGAGAACTATGACTTGGCAGTCCGACGTCATATATCTTTTGTATCATCCTTTCACTGTTCTATTCTCGCAAAAACATGAGGGTCGACGACCTAGTTTACTCACTTTCGCATGACTAAAACTTGGTTTGATCCTTCCAAGAGTCGTGTCTTTTGTAGTAACTAATCTGACTTAATTACTAAACACGTTTATGTGCGGTCATGAACATTGCGTGACATATGCTGATCGTTCAGCTTGTACTTGTAACTTTAAGAAACAAGACGGCCTATCCATAGGTACATGTCAAGCTTATACTGGAACCATGTTTCCGTTTAGCAATAAGAGTTCTTGCCGCAATAATATAACATTACATGATGATCTGAAGGTGTTCACTCTTCACTATCTTATTTGATAAAGAAGATGGATTCTAAATACAAACCTAATGGTTCTGTGAAATCTTTATCATGTTGGTAATGTGAATAAGTACGGGTCATTGTTGGCATGAACTTCATACTGTGTGACATGGAACAATCTCATCCTGTGCCCCACTAAGATAATGTCACATCATCGGTTCATTATCGCTACATTAGCAATTCCCTATTTATTAATACTTTTTATTTCGTTGATAGGTAATAATTAATATTCATTGGGTTAGTGTTTAGAAAAGAATAAGATTTCTGTTTAGATGTTCCCATCTGAAGAAGCTGATTTGGCTACGTTCCATATTGAATAGATTCATGGAGGCGTTTGATACTGAATGACTATGTGGTAAAAAAAGAGATGCCTACTAATTAGACATAATAATATGTGAGTGAATATCCTTTGGCAACAAAACGTCATTGACCCCCATGACGAGAGCAGAGGCATCAGGGTTCCTGGGTACATAAAGCGGTCGCGCGCATGCCTGTTTCTAAAGTAGCGCCCACAACATTTCGATGGAAATCATTTCAATTAAAATGGCTCTTGCCAGTTTCGATATGAATGCTCGACATCGACTGCCGGGACCGGCGGTGGTTCCCCTTGATGTGTACAGAGTAGAGACAGTGCGACCGCATCTTACCGGCCGCCGCTGTTGTCACTGCGGTGTTTCGCGGGCGGGCAGATTTATTTGGACGTACCCCCTTCGGGGGGGCGCGGGGCCGGGCGCGCCACCCACCGCGCCACCTCCACACATTTGACTGGATCAATAAGTAAGCAAAGGATGCCCGAGCAGAAAAACCATACACCCGACCACCCCAAGGGGGCACACGTAACCGACACCCCCCCACTAGCGGGGGGAGGACTCCACAGATTGCCATTTTCTCTTTGCCTACGCTTTAATTAGTTGCGTAGTGACGCGTGTAGATCCATAATCCTGTGTTATTAAATTGCCAAACAGGTCCCGTCCACTCTATCAAATGGGGCCGACCACTGCAATCTTCAAGTACATAATTCATAACATTAGTCCACTCGCAGAAACTCGTAAAGTCGTGATCGACCAATCTAAAAAGGTCATAAAAGCTAAAGCAAGTAATAAATCTTCGCCAACTGTTGATACTCTCAACAATTTTCCATCCTCCGTCGCTAAAGTTTTTCCACGTGCTTTACACTCTGTTAGCTTAATATTATTATATTATTATTACCGGCACTAAACAACATCCCAGTCTTCAATATTTTACTCGGAATGACACCGTGGTACGAAGATTAGATAAAACCATAGATAATTCATGTGCCCAGAGCACGCCGCGACCCACCTGAAATACACACTTAACAAAGCTCTTTCTTTGTATGCATGCTTAAGCTCCCAACTTTGCTTATACATATTCATATGCAAGGCTTCAAAAGCTGGACTTTTTGAAGCCACCTTTGTCGAACTGTCACCGAGGGAGCATGTGACCCACGAATATTTTTTGACCACGGTTCATATCGTATGTTCATATAAAATATGTATAACTAACCGTAGTGTGTATCAATATGTTATAACATAGCCCTTTTCAGTCGACACCCAAAAACTAACCCAACTTTCTGCTGAAACCACAAGTTTTATAGGAGCAGTTAAGCTTATTCTGACCACCTCTTGTAATTCCAAAACTTTGATAAAAATAAAGCGCCCCAACAATAAAGTTGAAACTATACTGCAAATTCAACATAATATTTATTTTAAATCAGCTATGAGCTTCTGGTTCGTCAATCAGAACGGTCTTTAATACTCTATTGTACATACATTCCGAAGTTGTCTCAAAATTCAAAAGTCCGCCTTCCTTATCCAGTTCACCTAAGCTACTTTTTTCAGATCGGCATTCCATCTAATTTAGATCTCCAATTCATAAGTAGTCTAGAGCAGATTTCTATAATCCAATAACATCTGTACCCATGAATATTAACAGAGACGAAGAGATAGACGATTTATTTAAATCTGCTAAAAACGTTACTGTTACTCTGATGAGTATGACTATCATAACTGTTTTGTATTCATGCGACTCGCATGTTGTCTGTCGTCATTCCGCATTCCATTTACTTCTAGGAATGTTATGACAAAACGCATAAGTACTATACTGTAGGGTAGACTACTTACATCATATCACGCTTATGACCCGTTACTGGTTAAGCAGAGGCCAACCACCGTTGAAATTATTAACCCAATTTGGTACCAATGTGGTGGGATCAAATTTGATAGGGCTATATTATGTATGACAGATTGTCAGACAACTAGAACATCGTTAATTCTTTTCCTTAATTGACTTAAATTTTGATTTTTATGAAGTTAAAGCAAAAAACATTCTTCGTATTGTACGTTTTCCGCTTACTCCGCGAAATTCTCGATAAGTGTTGAAGATCGATATGTTATTGCTGACCACTGAAGAGCATGCTTTAATATAATGACTATAATCTCTACTCTGATTATAAATTAGTCATGATCATGAACTCTCGACCTAGCCAGTCTTAAATTTGCAACACGGATTTGATTTTGATAGATTGTACATTGAAGACGGCATCTTTTTCTTACGCGGTATAACACTACGCTTCATTTATATGATAAAGAAGGTTTATATTTAATCGAAACAACCCTCTAATCTAAGAGCCTCTTAATTGGAATCTCTAGATTGCTTTCTAATTTCAACCAATCATGGTGCAAATTGCTTGCCGGTAAAAAGTGGTTTGGTGTAAAGCTGTGATTTTTACGGGCTCCTCGCATCGGTCGTCTCAAGATAGGTTCGAGTGCGCCCTGGCTCTTTCCTCACGATCGCAATCGAAATAATTATCATAAAGTAAATCCCCCGCAATTCGGCGGCCGCCCCGGGGCCGGGGCGTCGCGGTAAATGGCGGGCCCTCGCCGCCGCGACGCTTTAGTGATGTCTATCTGTGTCAGCAACATGCTGTACCGTATCGATGAAAAAACTTATACGTATTTGGTAGGATTTGGGTCAAATAATTTATAATTTTAATGCACACAACTACGACTCTTGAAACGTCAAATTAAATTGATAAATATACTTAAACGTATAAAACACCATCTCCAGTCCTGGCGAATGTAATCCTTTGTAGCCAGATTACTCTAATAGAGTTCTTACAATAAAGTAGCATAACATACTGCAACACATGTATAATCCAGCAATATTTTAGCAGAGCTATCGATATCTCTGTATACTAGGAACGCGACACCATCCCATAGTTCTTGGCGGAGAGCGAAACAATCGCGTTTCCACTTTTTGCCTCACACCGCTCTCATCTCGTATTGGCGACGGAATTAAATTCGCCTGCTTGTTTTAACGTCTTCCCTTCCCCGCCTTTGGACTCTTTTAATAATTTACATTATTAATGCCAATAATGAGTTTTAGAGCCAATCGCAGTCCAGATTATTGAGCAAACAGTTTTTCTTTTTGCATTTCGTAAAGTAGCACAATTGTCGGCCCCACATTATCGGAAGCCTTTGTGTTCTAAACTACATGACATCTGCCGCGCGATACACACACCCCATTTAGCTCTAAAATAGTTTAGTTCACCAAACACGATTTTTATTATTATTCGTGTGTGATTAGTGAGGTGTCTGCATGGTAATAATAAGTAGCAGATACAATCCCACCCCACATCACCCGCCCCTATCCAACGGACGCGACGCCTGACTCTCGTCTTAGCACAAAACAACAAGCACTTACATAAGCATCTAATTTGTTGAGATTTTGGTTATGTATCAATAATTGTTTACATGTAGTGTGGATATTAAGTATGGATGCCATACAATATTGTTTGATATTGAAGAATCTTGGCACGTGACGCGACGCAAAACCGAGTGACTTTGGGCCGCAGGGGTCGCGCTTTTGTCTGCCCGCGGGGACGGTTGTCCCTTGTGTTTACCTTCGACAACGCCCCGTTTCACTTTACAATACTATAGAAAAACAAAATAACTGCTAACTCTATGTTTGATTGAGCTTTAATTATAAAAGTTAAAATGGTTAACAAAGACTTATTTTTGTTATTTTTCATTAGAGACCAAGTCTTCAATTAGCATTATATGAAACGTTACTATATCGACTGTAGTCAGACATATTTCGCTTAAAGAAACATTGAATCGGTTAAAATTTTAAAGGTCAGTAGCAATTTAAGTTCAAAAGTCCGGACGTATTTCGAGTAACGAATGAAAATAAAAATGCGTTTTTATTATCTTTATACAAAAGACAGGTGTGTAAAGACATTCTTTCAGTTACTCAAGGTCTTCGAGATGGGTAAATGGATGATATTTATTGTCAAATAACAATAAACAAGTCTCGCTTTGCGGTACACTTATTTAATATGAATAAAACCGAACGGCCGACATGTTGTGTGTTACGCGTAGGTACGACGCGTGTCGTAATGGCGGTCGGTACATCGGCGCATAAAAATCATAAGTTGACGTGGACATGTTTCGCAACGCACCTGCCGGCCGCCGACCGACGGCTGCTGGGAACTTGCGACCGGCAAGTGACGACCATGGCTACTCCACAATTCCACAGTCACTATGTCAGATCCGATCCAAGCCCAAACCCTTTCCTATCAACACATGAATGAGGGAGTCGTATAATTTAATGACCTATAAACCATTCATAACATCTATCACGATAAACGTTGAGGTTTATATCATTATTGAATAACCTATTTTATAGAGATTATTAGTATTGTCTGTATTAAGGTACTCCGTGATCCAAGTGCATCGGTCCGCGCAAGGCAACCATGTTTCCGCTCTTACGCAAATCACACTAGCGCGCCGCTCGACCGCTCTCGACTCTTGTCTATGGGACGCGGTGATTCATCAGTACACAACTTGATGTTAATAAATACGAGATGATGTCTTGCGAAACTGTAACGTTGATTGCAGATTGCAACTGCACTATGCATATTACAATTACAACATGCATTTTCTGTCAACGGACCTATTAACACTAGGCGATTTGTGCGCGCTAATCGTTGATTCCCTTTCTATGACGTTTTGTTTTGTCTTTGATTTAACAACTATAATATTAGTAGTCACATTTTAACGAAAACTATGTAATTGAATGTTTAATTAAGTACCTACTGACGTCTCGTTACCTTGCAACTATGCAAATTCTTTAAAATTAAGTTTAACCTTCGAGATTACAGCTATCTGCGTATTTATTGGATTTATTTGTCGCTTATGGTTATTGCAAGATAACGATAGTTGCATCTTGCAACTATTTTTAATTCGTAAACTGATCTGAGAGCAGAGATCGTAAAAGTGAACTTAAATGTTTGAGGTCTTGCAGATGAACTAATAATTTAGTGACATCCTTTAGTGCATCTGTTTAGTTTTCAATTTGCCTCTTCCTTATTGACAACAGTAGATCAAACAAAAAATATCGTAAAAGGTCAATAACTGACCTATCGGCTCTGCGTAGTTACAAGTCAGAGTTGGCAACGGCTTCTAAGGCCAAAATTCCTTTATATCAACTGTCAAACGTTTAACACTTGTAACTTTTTCACTCGTATGTTCCAGTGGCGATGGAGGAGGAATCTAGCGAGTTGCCAGGCACGGACGGCCTGGCGCCCAAACAGCGGCACCAGGCCAAACACCGCGAGCTGTTCTTATCCCGGCACGTGGAGACGCTGCCGGCGACACACATCCGCGGCAAGTGCACTGTCACGTTGCTAAACGAGACGGAGTCGCTGCTCAGCTATCTCAATAAGGATGTGAGTATGTACCGGCCACGGACGAACGACACACATACCACTCAATAAATAGAAGGTCCATTCCTTACAACCGACATAAACTCACGCATCATAGACTACGAGCTCAATAAAAATATTCCAAAGCACGTGTAATCTGCGGCTGGAATAGTTCACAGCTGTTCCATGTTACCTATGTATCTACTCACCCCAGTGCCGGTTATAAGACTTGCCCTAAAATGTAAGGCTCATAGTCACTTGAACCGACTTATACCTTAGCAAATATTTGTGTCAATACCTGATAGCGCGTTTTTAGGAGTTGGCCTTCTGTTCTTTCTAGTTTTATACACATACTACAATCATAATCTAACCAGCAAAACGCTGTTCACAATAAATCAGTATTATATCTAACGTACAAACATTTTTTTACTAAAAACTTTTTTCTCGGCAGTACTGAATATGTATTATGTTCAAGAATGCATCATTTAACTCATACCATATCTTGTGGTTTCCGACATAGAATGGGCAAACTTAATTTGCTGGTTATCGTTAAACGACAATTTAATGAATTATTTTAAGAGAATGCGTCCTTCTATTACACTAATAACATCATAGCACGATCAAAAATACGTTAAACAAAGTTGGCTATAATGGTAATATTATCAGGCTATGGAACGGCCCATGTTCAAGAGATTACCGGCCGATATACCTTACTGTGTGATGGTATCATCTCAAGTCCTCAATTCATTCTTACCCCCTCTTCCTAGAGCCTAGCAAACGACAGTAGAGACTGAAAAAGGGCGGCAAATTTAAAAAAATATCAGCACAGCAAAACCCCGAAATAAAGGGATAATCTAATTTGATACTTTAGAATTATTTGTTTTTGTTGAAAAGCAGTTGCCATATAAAAAATTTGCAAATAATTCGAGTGTCTACTTTCGTTTGCCCGACTCTAAAAACAAGTTGTGATACATGTAGTAAAGAAATTGTATAAAGGTCTTTTAAAAAGCAGCGACTTGTTTTTAAATGGTAATGAACATTTATAGAATATTCAAAACAAGTGGTATAAAGATGTTTGCTAATTCGAGTATGAAATAGAAAATATTTTTTCGAAAAATTTCGTAGATATAGGTATGTAGAAAACATGTTTTAAACTAGGGGTAACGTGACATAAACAACAAAGTTCCGAGGATTTCCTAACAAATGGAACAAATATAGCACTCTGATAAAAGTAAAATATTGTCCCACAAGTGTTCAGTCAGTCTTGATTCCTCAAAATTCAACTGAATTTCTGCAAAATCTGAACGAAATGCCGACTTAAATTACTTAATTCTTTACAAAATTCATAAATTATATTCCATATTGCTTTCCCCACAAATATCTTTCTGATGAGGTTTATTTATTTACGATTAGCATTGATTATGTGATTATTATTTAGTAAAGTTAATTCCAAAAACTACGTGCACCGGATCTAATACACGATTCAATCGAATGCTCTAAAAACAACATGTGGTGTAGCTTTATCTGTTTCTAAGAACATTATCCTGCTAATGAATATTTAATAATATCAATTTGATTGTACTCACTGCCATACGAATACGTTTAATTTAAATTTGCATTTACATATTATAACTACGGAAACGATATGGTAACTTTTTGAACTAAATTCGTCTACATGACAATGCTGCCGAAATACTTAACTCTAAGTATCTATCTATCTACTTAGAGTTAAGTATCGTAATATTTTCTTAAAAGTATTTTGTAAAACTTAATTTGTACTTCTTCTTCTTTTCGTGTGGTTAGTGAGTATCCTGGTGTCAGAGTTTATGCCGCCCATGGGCCTCTGACTTGCAGGCAGACTGCTCCCTCAGGCATGCTGGTTTCCTCACGATGTTTTCCTTCACCGTTTTTAAGCAAGTGACAATTATACAATACGCACATGAATACGAAAAGTCAGAGGTGCGTGCCTTGGGTTCCAGCTCAAGACCTATGACTTGGCAGTCCGACGGTCACACCACTAGGCTATCACTGCTGTTACATGTTCAATTTGTACTGAAACTGCCTCGTTGGTCTAATGGTGGCAAGCGCGACTGCTGATCGTGAGATCCTGGGTTCGATCTCCAGGCCAGGAAAAAGTGTTATTGAGTTTTTCCGTGTGGAATTCTTCAGTAGCAGCCCGGAGTTTGGATTTGTGCCCGATTGATGGCAATAGGCTCGCCCCTTATTACATGGGACTTGAACATAACGGCATAATGATGGTGTTACTATACACCTCTGCCAAGCCTTCGGGGAATACAGGCGTGATGTTATGTTATGTTAATTTGTACTCTTGAAGCTATGCTACAAACAACACCTTAATTTAGCAATAGAAAAACATTTGAAGATAACTATAATACAAAGCAAACTGTACTGACCTATTGTGGGGGACTGGGCGAATTCCACCCCTACCACCTAGCTGCATTGTGTGCCGTAGCAGTAATAGGTTTTGAGATTTACAATCAAACATAACCATTCTTATAGACTTTCCTCACGGTTACGCTGTATTTTCCATTTCCGGCAACACCTATATTAATAATTTTAAGAGAATAGCTAGTCTGTGTGCCGCATTTGAGTCTGCAACCTATAAAATCCATTAAGGCCCTATGCAATAGTACTTTATATAAGTCTTCAGCTTAATACGATACGCGAATACAAGGCACGAGTACATCGCAATAGTTTAACATACATAACATCACACCTGTGTTCGCCGAAGGGTTGGGCAGAGGTGTATAGTAACACCCTCATTTCGCAGTTATGTTTAAGTTCCATGTAATAGGGGGCGAGCCTATTGCCATCATCCGGGCACAAATACAAGCTCCGGGCTGCTACTGAGGAATTCACTGCCCGACCTGGGGATCGAACCCAGGACCTCACGATCAGCAGTCGCGCTTGCCACCACTAGACCATCGAGGCAGTTCAACAATGAAAGTAATTAGAAAATATCTTGAAATAGTGAGACTAATTTCTAGTCATTCGTCCACGACTGTTATACAACTTACGTGGGAAGATTAAGAACTGATACAACCATTCTATATTATATTTAATTTCATTCCCTAATCAGCGTCGCAACGTGGGATTTTATATTGTTTCATAATCTATTTTCTCCAGTAATTACTACTTAAACATGCGCCATGTAAAGTACCATAAAATTACAATAATTTATATAATAAGACGAATAACTGTGTATGGCTATCATGACTAATAAATAGGTACCATCCTGTATTATTTCAAGGTTACGCCACATAACCGCTAACAATCTCAATTAGGAAATGTCACGCCCTAATCTGACGTCACTTCCCATATCCGACGAACGCTTTATGTATAATCATAAAATAATCCCAATAGTTAAAATAAACTCAACTAAATTCCAAAATTCATTAAATTATTCTTTAAATTATATTAGCCGTTCCAACTAAACACATACTATAGTGTGTTGTAACATTGAATAAATAGAATATATTATTCAAATAAAATGAATAATTTCATTTTATAATTAAGCAGTTTGTAATATTTTTTGCATATAAGAATATTACTATTTGAAGATAAAGTGTCATATTAATTATCTTTGTTCGCCACAATATATTGTCATGACCATGGGAAGAATTTTAAAGATTTTTATCTATATGTTTTTGTCACTGCATTGTTATAGTTTTGTTTAATTTGAATTGTAACACGTTTTCATGACAGTTTCTCTTTTTGTTTCAGGACGCATTTTTTTATTGTTTAGTATTTGATCCTTCACAAAAGACTTTATTAGCAGATAAGGGAGAAATCAGAGTTGGAAGTAGATATCAGACTGAAGTAACTAATTTATTAAAAGATGGTACGTATCATTCTCATTTAGTTTTTAATAACAAATTGGAATAGTCACTCGAATGGCGTGCTTAATTTTATGATTCTTCTTATATTGTAATTTAAAAAGTTTTATTGCATGTGATATTTCAATATTAAAATGTAATTATTGTTGTCATTATGATGACGACACTAACGATAATCAGTTAAAACGACTTTTTAAATATTTTGCAACGTTAATAGACATGATTACTTTAAAATATTCATTTAGTAAAGCTAACACGAGAGGCTAAAAAAAAATATCGACACATTACAAAAGTTAGACACAAAAGTTTTGAATACACCTGTACATTTTAGGCGAGGAGGACGTACGCAACAGTGAGGAGCTGGAGACGCTGGTGTGGACGCCGGAGCACGGGCTGACGGACCGGCAGATCGACCAGTTCCTCGTCGTGTCGCGCTCCGTGGGCACGTTCGCGCGCGCGCTCGACTGCTCCTCCAGCGTCAAGCAGCCCTCGCTGCACATGTCTGCCGCAGCCGCCAGCCGCGACATCACACTCGTATGTTACCTATTCATTATAGCTTTACCTTTGCGCCATACGCATTACTGAATACGTGACAGGCAAACATGGTCTTAAAGCTTGCACAAGCTTACATGAGGCTGTAGGCGTTTGCACAAGTATACTAACTACACCAGTCAAGTATACTTGTTCTGTTCTACCTAGCCTTTTCCCAACTATGTTGGGGTCAGATTCCAGTCTAACCAGATGCGGCTGAATACTTTACACGGAGCGAGTGCCATCAGACCTCCGCAACCCAGTTACTGGGCAATACCGGTATATTAAAGTTGACCGGTTGTCACACTTTCGGGCTTCTGACTACCCATAACGACTGTCATAGGTAGTCATATGACACCCGGAACCAACGGTTTAACGTGCTCTCCGAGACACGGAAGGGTCTCGATGTGTAACGAATGGTCACCCATCCACAGACTGACCGTGGCAAACGCAGCTTAACCTTGCACGTCATATGATCCTGTTGTTAATTAGCTCCAGTCAAATATACTTGTGCGCTAAGCAAAGCACTATAGATGCTTGTCAAGTAACATAACAATAATTGCAGTAGGGTAAGTGACCGCATAGTGTTCACTGTGCACGCACCTTTACAGCCTAAGACGTCCATAGCTGAGCTATACATTACGCTCATAATAAATAACGCTAAATCGTCGTAGCTGACATCCCTATCACGTGTTACTGTGTCCCATATCTTTTCTTTACATAGTATAAAACAAAGTCGCTCCCGAAGTCTGTACGCTTAGAGCTTTTAAACTGCGCAACGGATTTTAATGCAGTTTTCATCAATAGATAGAGTGATTCAAGAGAAAGGTTTATATGCCCCACATTAGTATCTACATTGCACCCGTGCGAAGCCGGGGCGGGTCGCTAGTCTGGTTATAATTTAACTCTATTCAAAGTATAAGATACAGATTAGGGCAGAGTAGACTTTTGTTTTTTGCTATACTACCTACTGTTGAATTTACGTTTAAGTACAACTTATTTGCAACAAAATATTGAAGTATATGCATCTATGCTGTCATTGTACTCAGGGGCGGCCTTAGCCATTGCGAGGCTCCGGGCGGGTAGATCTTTGCGAGGCCCTTGTCTTTGTGGAATTAGTTTTAATGATGATGCTTAACTAAAAATGCAAAGTTTCATAATGCGCGGCGTAAGGCGCGAAATTCAAACTAACATTTATTCTACTATTATCATCATCCTCCTGCCCTTATCCCAACTTATTTGGGGTCGGCGCAGTATGTCTCCTATCATACTGCACAAATGTTTGTGCTATATTTTATGACCGGCCGCCTGCCTGACGTCAACCCTCCTTGGGAATGCTTTTGCTACATTACTACTATTAGTACCTAATATATTTCTTCTTGGGTTGTTGCGCGAGTGCGCGGGGCCCCTGTAAGACCGAGGCCCCGGGCGGTTGCCCTGCTCGTCACCCCCGAAGGCCGCCCTTAATTGTATTCATTAATGGCTTAGTGTGTATATGTAATGCCGTACAATATTTTCCCAATTGTCACCCAGTTCCACGCGATGGACACCCTGCACAAATCAGTGTACAGCATAGAGTCGGCGCTGTCGTCGCTAGTGCCCGCGTCGGGCCCCGTGCTGTGCCGCGACGAGATGGAGGAGTGGTCCGCCTCCGAAGCGAACCTCTTTGAGGAGGCGCTCGACAAGTACGGCAAGGACTTCGCTGATATACGGCAGGACTTTGTGAGTATACCTTCAATATTCATTTTAACAAATGCTACTATGTCACAATGTGGTTCTTACCACTCGTGAGTGTCGCAATATACTTTTCTTTCCTGTGTGTATTCCAATATTTTTAATTTTTAGGGTTCCGTACCCAAATGGTGAAACGGGACCCTATTAATAAGACTTCGCTGTCCGTCCGTCTGTCACCAGGCTGTATCTCGTGAACCGTGATAGTTAGATAGTTGAAATTTTCACAGATGATGTATTTATGTTGCCGCTATAACAACAAATATAATAAAATAAATATTTAAGGGGGCTCCCATACAAAAAAGTGTTTTTTTTTTTGCCGTTTTTATAGATAATGGTACGGAACCCTTCGTGCGCGAGTCCGATCGCACTTGGCCGGTTTTTTTATTTTGTTTGTTTAAACTTTGATAACTAATAGTTTCTTTATATTATTAAAAGCTTGGAACTCACACCGTTTTCTTATTTTCGTGGGAGGAGGCTACAGAAAAGTAGTATTATAAATTGTCAAATTTAAAAAAAAGCAATCGTTACATGTTGCAGACAAAGGACTAGTCTATCTAAATCTGTAGCTAACTATAACATTGGACAAAGTTTCCTCTATTGAGCCCAAAATAGCAATGCCATGTTAATTCCAATATCTTATATATCATGTACAGTTGCCATGGAAGACGCTAAAGAACCTTGTGGAGTACTACTACATGTGGAAGACGACGGACCGCTACGTGCAACAGAAGCGCGTGAAGGCGGTGGAGGCCGAGTCCAAGCTGAAACAAGTGTACATTCCCAACTAGTGAGTGTTTGTACCACACGATGCATACTATATCGACGTGATATTTAGTTGCGATCGTCAATGTCAAACTAAAAGCTGCTCCGAGAGCAGTATCTGAGGGTGGACCTGCAATTTTATATTATGTTTGGTCACATAGGGAAGCGAAGTGTGCTTCACGTCCATAAAAAGTTCCAGCTAATATCGGACAGCAGCTTTTGGTTTGATATCGACGTTATGTTATAAGGGTCTTTAGTTGCGGTTGTTCTTGTGTTTATTCATTAGGGCTTTGTTTTTCGTATCATTTCATATTATTTTAAGTACCTAAGTGTAAATTAATAATACAGCTAATTATTATTAACAGTTCTTCATTCAAACACAAAAGTTTGCATCGAATTATGACTATCTTCTTCTTCCTGCCCTTATCCCACACTAGGTGGGGTCGGCACAACATGTATTTATGAAATCCATGTTGTTAGAGGTTTTGGCTTATTGTTCTAAGACCGGCCGCCTGCCTAACATCAACCCTCCTTGGGAATACTCGTTGCGCCGTCGCCGTCGCGCGGATGTCCCAATGTGCTTGCTGATATTATGCACTAGGATATGATCATGATTATGCTAATCATATTAATCGACCTGTGCTAAACCAAAAAGTATCTTTCGTATCATATTTTATTTACCACAGCTTCTTATTTAAACTTAGCAGCCATATGTAGCCAGCTTTATTCCGTATTCATCAATATACCGTTGCCATTGCAGCAACAAGCCCAACCCGGCACTAATAACAAGCAACAGCAGCAGCGGCAAGACGGCGCCCGCCGTGCTCAACGGCGGCACCAACGGCACCGCCACCGTCACCGCCGGACAGCTCTGCGCATCCTGCCAAGGTAATCCCACACCAGGGTTTACTACCTTCTCCAAACAGGGGCTTATACCTTTAATTGAGCTGTGTTATGCAATAATATGTCAACCCACAAAAATATTAATTCAGTGTTAACGCCAACTAGTTATTGTAGTGGGTCTACTCAACGCTTTAAAAAATTAAAACCCCATTAAGATTTTTTTAATAGACGACGCTCTATTAAGTTTCCTATAGTTCTGGGCATTTTTTCAAGCGTAGAGTAAACCTACCACAAAAACTAGATGACGTTAACACAAAGTTCATATTTTTGTGGGTTGACACATTATTGCATAACACGGCCCAATTAAGGTCAATGTGGGCAAATCCGTCTGCAGGGCAATTCCATACACATGCATTTTTATTCATTCCAGAATAGTTAGTGAATATTTTAGTTTAGTTAATAACTAAAAAGTGATCCTGTTGTATCGACCGAGTCGACAACAGCGTAACTATTTCTGGAACGAATACAAATGCATGTGTACGGAATTGCCCTGCAGGCGGATTTGCCCACATTGGCCTTACGTATCTTTCCAGTCGCAACTGCATTTGAAAGCAGATCGATGAATTTTCCAATTTAGAACGCTCCGCCTATTCTTCTCCGCAACCCCTGCACGAGTACTCTACTAACGGCCGATATTAATAACGGATCTCAATCCAAAATCTCTTGATTGATGTACATTTTTGACAGAAATTTAATAGAAGTAATGTCAAATATCGACATTACTTGATTGTGACAAGACAGAGATTAGGACATTACGGAGATATTGGTTATTAATACCGGTCGTATATGCATGCAATGTCCTATAGAGAGTTGGATAGTGGCGTTGTTATCCAATTAAACGTCGGCACTGATAGTTTGCCTACGTAGTAGCGCCTACAACCCAGTGAGACCTTATTCATTTAAAAGCCCGAACGCTTCGCATTATCGGGAATTCGGGATCAGCCACATTTGAAACTATGCTTGCTAGTAGTCTCGTAAAAATGCCTAAAAAGCGAACAATCCACCCTTATAAGAAATATTATCGATGTGACCAGCCGAATGGCCGCTAAACGTCTGTATCAGCTAAATTCAGATATCGTCAAAAAAACAATAACGCGTTATAGCCGCGAGGTATTTATAATAAAATTTCAGGAAAAATATTAATAAACTGGCTTTCAACCGCCTTTTCAAAAAGCTTCCTGCGGTGCGGTTGCCATTTATCCTACTCAGGCACTAAGTCAATGTTTCCAGGCTTTAGGCGCTAAGCACATCTTCCGTTCAGTGCGCATCCAATCTTATCAATATTTTAAACACAAAATTTAGATTTTTACTAATTTCGCGACTCAACTGTTTAACCAATCTCAATAAATCCGGTAGATCAAGAAGTATACGAGGGATGTACAAAAATCCCAATTCACACGGGCGAAGCCGCGGCTCATACTATTAAAATTATATATTTTGCTGATGCCGGGAGAGGGAAATATCGCTAAACACAAAGAAAGATGACTCAGACGAAATGCACACACTGCGCTTGCGAGTAACTTGCAAATGGTCAGTGCAATTAGGACTAAGTTGTTTTTTATATGAATAGGATTTCAATAAAACATTGCGATTAAGGATTTGGTTTAGTGTCAATATTAAATTTATATATTTTTGTAACTACATAAAATCAAATACAATACAATCTAAAGCTGTGTCCACACTTGCGCACGTGCGCATACCGCGTATTCTACGAGCAAGTGTGGATGCCTTCGCGAACTGATCGAGAGCAGTTCGTGTGCAAGCTGCGAACATGTATCCTGTGTTTTGTTTTGCGAGCAATGACGCGTTCGCGAACAGCATGCGATGTCGCAAATGCATCAAATGTTTGCAGTGGGCATGCGAACGGTTCACGGTGTGTTTGCGTCGTGCACGGGCGCTAACGGAAAGAGACACGTTCATAGTGGTTCACTGCGAAATCAATGCACACTTCGCAAATGTGGACACGTCATAAGTTAGCGCTAGTGAGTGGAACCGAGGAACGTTGATATTATTCTCCGTATGGGTTAAATCCATTTCAAAAACGAGTTCCGCTTTTGGGTTACAAGCTTGTGTCCAAGTTTTAACATGTTATTCAGACTTATAATTCAATAAACGAGTTGAATCGTTTCCAGTGACAAATTCAAACCAGTGGTACACATGGGGCCCGCAGCATTTACAATACAGACTTTGCGGCACATGCTGGCAATACTGGAAAAAGTATGGAGGTCTCAAGGTAAAGGTCAGAACGTATTCTTTTTATTCACGTTAATATATTTATCAGATGTGGTATAGGTTGTTAATGGCAAATATTTTTGTAACAGACCGCTGGCGTCTTCGGCGAGACCGAGGTGGAGGTCGCGAAAGGGCCTCGCGGTGAGGGCGAAGATACCGCACTGTCTGTCTCCCATCGTCCCCATCGCTGTACTGTTTTAAACTGCGCTAAGGTATGATACGAGATTCACAGGTTTTGAGGTATTCCATCCGTGAACGCTTATAGATCTCTAGGGATTCAAGAAACGCATATTTCTTTGTGTCAAAAGAATTCTGGTGTATTTATTTGTATGGATGGTTTTGTTTTAAGATATTATTGGTTAGTGATGATGTGGTCATTGTGCAGGAGTTCAAGCTGCGCGCGCACCTGGCGCGGCACGTGGCGACGGCGCACGGCAGCGGCGAGGGCGCGCGGCCCGTCATGAAGACGCGCGCCGCCTTCTACCTGCGCGCCTCGCCCTTCACGCGCCTGGCGCGCCGCCTCACGCGCGCGCTGCGCCGCCCCCGGCACTACGCGCGCTCGCCTTTCTCGCCTATCAACCTGGCGCAGGTCAAGCACGAGTGTGAGTATCTACTAGCCATAGTGGCCGGACTGGCCGGTACTGACTATTTATTTGATGTATGTACTGATAATGATGTGGTGTGTTTGGTGCACAGGTTCGATAGCGATGGCGGGTCTCGGCGGCGCCGAGCTGCGCGCGGCCGGCAGCGGCGGCGGCGCGGCGCGCGTGCGCGGGCCCGTGGGCGCCGTGGCGGCGCGGCTGGCGGCGGCGCGCGGCACGCCGCTGGCGCCGGCCCGGCACGACTGGCTGCTGCTCACGCCGCGCGACAAGATGCCCGTGCCGCCGCACCAAGCCTTCCCCAAGCCGCCCAAGGCGCCCGGTACCTATACTGACTATTACACATACTTACAGACCACCTGCATTGACCACGTTACTATCTATCGTTAGCCTACAATAGTTGAATGTCAGTTCAGGTCATGTCGCATCAAATCGATATTCTAAAACGTGCTTGTTTCCTTTAGATGGCAGCCTGATGTACGAGCGCGTGTTGTCGCGCGCCGAAATAGAAGCACGTCGCGCCGAATCTGCGCCCGCGCAGCCCCTTAAGAGACGCGCGTACGACGACATCAACGGTCTCGACAGTCAGTATCGTTAGATTTCTTATGTAAAACCGTGTCATCTTTTAAATGCTGTTAAAAATATATTAAGATATAATATTAACGGTATCGTATTTTTTCACGCTCATATGGAAACAGCGACAGGTACGCGGAATTAATCTAGATTGTTAGCAGTGAATATAATAGTGTTCGTTTCCGTGATTACAAGCGTGGCCGTCTCCCCGCAGGAGCAGGCGGCGGGCCGCTCGCGGCGCCCCCGCCGGCCAAGCGGCCCAACAAGCACCCGGCGCCCATGCAGCGGCCGTCGCGCGAGCAGTACGCCGCCATGTGCGCGCGCGCGCAGGCCACGGGCCAGCCGCTGCCCGCGCACGTCTTCACACACGTCAGTTGTCCCGCCTCTCCGTAACCACATGCACCCACACTATCCGTCCCCGGCCGACCGAGATTGTAACGAGCTCGTACCGTGTGCAGGTCAACGGCAAGCCGACGAACATAAGCGGCCGAGGCGGCCGCCGGCACGTCATCTCCTGGATGGACGCGCCCGACGACCTCTACTTCCGAGCGACCGAGACCGCCAAGTGAGTAGCCGAGCCGCGCCAACGGACTGCACGGTATCAATTAATTATAAGAAAAAACTAAAATCCTCATATTTCCCAAACAATCCCTGATAAAAACCCCTGGGGCAATCTGAGTGCCTTTTTCCACCAAAATAACTCCTGGCAAGGGGAAGTAATTGGTATTGATAAAATGAATTTGCATAAAAACAAAAGGATGTTTACGGATTAGGAAATGAATGAGGAAGATTGATACAGTGAAGAATGCAGGAAATAAAATGAATGGTACCTACCTTGAATACCGTTATTATATCAAAACTTGCCTATATCAAGCAAGCAAGCAGCATCTATAGTTCGAATGGGGAAATAATACTATTACCGGAGATTAGTATAGTAGTATGTGAGGAAAGTAGAAATACAGAATAATATGCAATCGCACCAAAAATATGCAATCATACCAAAAAATACTCATACTGTAGTTGTTGTAATATTATTAGTCAACATAGGCAGGCAAAGGTCCTAAAACAATATAGTCCTTTTACCTTATAACCATACACTCCGACTGAAATAATAGTACATTACTGCCGCGGGCTGTAATGTCTGCGTTTCTGGCAGCGCTGATGATGGCCGAAAGCGCAGCTCCAGGCCAACACAGCGCGGTCAGCATTGTAGCCCTTGATGGATAAGCTGGAATATAGGCCAAGACCGAAGTTCGAGGCCTTTATACCGCGGACAGCAAAGGCTGCAATGATGACCAAGCTTGAAGGCCGAGAGCGTAGCTAAACTAAGCTCGATGCCATCATAGTGTGGTCAGCAGCGCAGTCATTGCGGACTAAGGCTTGTATAATGCTTTACTCAAAAATGCCTGTAATTTAAATAAAACCAGCTTGGGCTCAGTTCCACCAACTAACTATAATTGTTAACTTGCCATATTTATGTCAAATTTGACAGAAATTTTGGTATGATTATAGTAAGTTGGTGCAACTGAGCCTTAGTAGGTATAATAAGAATTTAAAAAAAAACTTACGACAGTAATGGATTTTCAAAGGAAATTGCTGGTGGCTAAAACTTGCTGGCAATGAAATTCCATACAACTTTGCTGGTGCCTATTCAAGTAGCGCGGAAAGGTCGACTTTGCTCAAAGAATGTTGTCAAAATAATGAGTATTTAAATTACAAGCATTTTTGAGTAAAATCAGTTTCGAGCCTTTATTTTTTTATTGTTGGTTTTTCTTTATGTTTATTTATTATTCAGACCGAAAAAGTGGTTTTATTTTGTTATTTATCAAATTAAATACTACATTACGTCGCTGCGCTTTCAAAATCCGCTATGGGAAAAAACCCAACTTTACAGGAGAAACAGAAAACTGCTTTTTCTCCCAAACTGATAACAACATTTTAAAACTTAGTATGCAGAAAATTAGAATTTATGTCGAGACATCATAATAGTACATTACTGCCGCGGTCTGTAATGACTGCGTTGCTGGCAGCACTGATGTTGGCCGAGAGCGCAGCTTAGCGCAGCTCCAGGCCATCACAGCGCGGTCAGCATTGCAGCTCTTGATGGACAAGCTGGAATAAAGGCCGAGACGGAAGGTCGAGGCCTTTATAGCGCGGACAGCAAGGGGTGCAATGATGACCAAGCTTGAAGGCCGAGAGCGTAGCTAACCTAAGCTCGAGGCCATCATAGCGTGGCCAGCAGCGCAGTCATTGCGGACCAAGGCTTGTATAGTGCTTTACTCAAACAATGCGAGTAATTTAAATAAAACCAGCTTAGTATAGTAAGAATTTATTTAAAGTAACGATTTCTTTCTTCCCCGGGCTTTAGCTTTTTTTTAATGAGTCTTTAATGATTGTGCTGTCTGTACCTATACAGCCAAATTCTGAATAAAAACTTATTGCACCAGACTATTTTTGAAACAAAACTCGACAATAATGGATTTTCAAAGGAAATTGCTGGTGGTTAAAACTCACCAACAATGAAATTCCATACAACTTTGCTGGCGCCTATTCAAGTAGCGCGGAAACGTCGACTTTGCTCAAAGACGGTTGTCAAAATAATGACCACATTACAAGCATTTTTGAGTAAAATATATTTTTTTTTGCTTTTTTCTACGATATAACAGGTGCTAGGTTTTTTTTTAAGTGAATTTGGTTACATAGCGAATTTTTTTGGGTCATTAATACCGCTATATCGTCGCTGCGCCTGCAAAACCCGCTGTCTTTTTTTTTGAATATCTGTCTTTGGTGCTATTTTATAATAGTTCTGCAGCCACGTGCAACTGTAAAATACTTTTTCTAATCATTTATTTTGCTATCTTCTTAACCAAATAAATGATTAAAAAACAGATTTTACAGTTGCACGTGACTTGAGAACTATTATAAAATATCAAAGACAGATTTTCAAAAAAAACAGCGGATTTTGCAGGCGCAGCGACGATATAAATTTTCGCCACATGACGGATTTATGCTACTAGGTACTAGATCATTTTCATTGTTGGTCTTCCTAAAAACACTTAGCTAATTTTCCACACTATTTTAAAATAATAAACCCGCTATGTGTCATATTGAAGCGCAATTCTAAGAGGCGCGCATTGAAATAAAAATACGTTAAGTATCTTTTTGCACACATAGATGATTTTTCAAGCCCTTTTTGGCCAAAATACATAAATGATATTGCTATCTCCTTAACCAAATAAATTATTAGAAAACGGATTTCACAGGCCTACGTGGCTTGAGAAGTATTATAAAATACATCCAAAACCGAAATAAAAATAAAATACATAGTGGATTTTGCAAGCGCAGCGACGATAGTAATATTAGAACATTTACACAAATAATAAGGCTGTGTAAATTCCTTCCATTGCCATCGAATACCAAAATTGAGGAATTCATAAATATGTAGAAAGAGTATAAAGAAAATCTTGGTTTCCATTTTCAAATAATTTTTCTTCCCTAGGAATGAAAAGAGTCACTTTCTGGCCACTTTTGAGGTTAACAATCAAACACTTTCAGAGCAAGAGTGTGTATAAGTAGTATAAGGCTTATATCGCACCACTGTTCGCCCAGTGGAAACGTACGTCAAGCGAAAACGCAGCAGTTATCATCCTAACTTTGAATGGCAGATTCAGAAACAGTGTAATAAGAAATCGTTAGGTGTATAACAATGTTGAATGGGAAATCAAAGAAACAAATGAATATCGGGGATGATCATATTGATTAGGTCCGTTACAAGTTACAAGTAAGTATGGTCGCGAGCAGGCGACTATAACGTGTAACGTGTGGTGACAGGGCGGCGCGGCGCAACCTGTCGTGCGGCGAGCTGCGGCGCGGCGCGCGCGCCCCCTGGCGGGCCATGCGCGGCGGGCCGGCGGGCGCGGCCGGCGCGGCGTGCGGCAAGGCGGCGGGCGGCGCGGCGCCGCTGCAGCTGGTGATCCTGGACTGACAGCCGGCGCCGCGCCCGCCGGCCTACACCATGGAGGCGCTGCTCGGCTGAGCTGTGAGCGCCGAGCGCCGAGCCGCCCGCTGTATATTCGCGCTGTACATACCCCGCCGCCGCCGCGCGCGCTCGGCCGCCGGGGACCGAACGAAGATTGTATTTTTGGTAATCGAATCGCCGAGGACGGATTCTGTAGATAATATTTTAAACTATATTGTTCTTATGTGGTTTGATCTGGCGTCGAGCAAAATAATGTATTTGATACATAAAACGATATGTAAGTCTAATTCATTCGGAGATTCATTGTAGGATAATTTACAATTTTTTTCATAAATAAAGCACAAATTGAAATATAGGTTGGTTTTATTTCTTTTTTGAAACGTAATATGTCTACCATACTTATCAAGTGACAACATTCTTCTAAAGATTATTATGTTATTTCATGTTATTGTAAATCATTCATATTCATAACGACAGAAATAAAAACTTTATTCACTCATAGATCTAAGAATCTAGTCCTAATCCTGTCCTTTTACTATTACACACAATTCACAAAACATCATTAACCACATGACGCTCTCAATTGGTCCGTGGGACTGAATGCATGTCCCGTAGTTACTTAGTTCATGAAATATTTCCAGCAAAGCTGCCGGCAATGTTCCCCGACAGGAAATAAACTGAAAATAAAATTTTCGGGGTGAAAGGATGTCAAAGTTTAATGCACTGTTTACACTCTACTTTTCAGTCCACTGTGAGCTAGACACACCTATGATTCGGCTTTGCATTTATCGTATCCTATCCAGTCTACCAGGGTTCTTATGCTGCTTTCTTCAGGCCCCTGACCGGGTCACGTAGAATGGGTACGTTCCCTAGGCTCGGTGAAACATTGCTCGCCCGCCCGCCCACCAGCTCGCGGTGTGACCTACGCTTCAGTCTTTTTATTAACATCACCTTCGCAGTTGGTTGCAACCATTAAATGATTGTAGCAACAGCACTTAATAACTTTTAGCTCATTTGTATAATCAAAGATGGCCAAAAAATTCAACATTTTAGTTCGATATAGGGATAGGTACCTATACTTATAAAATATCAGCGATGTAAACTGTATGTTCTGCAGTGGACTGCGATAGCGAGTTGATGGTGTAATGTGGAACATCACGTCTGCATTTTCCGAAAGGTTAAACAGTATCACCTACCCGTGACCACGGCCGGTGAAATTCGGTCGAAACGTCGGGATAAATAAGGTACTTTTCTGCCTTATAAATTTTCTACGCGATTAGACCCGAATTAGTATTTTTATAATATCAGTGTTGTTCCTCCTGTTAACAATTGCATTAGGTAGTATAAAAATAAGTGGTACGCTTTTAACCTTTTGGACGCCATTGTCACATATACAGTGGTGGTCATATAATTAAGAACGCCTATTTAAAGACAAGATTTTTTTAAACAAACTAGTATAACTTATTGCATGTATTATTTTTTAATTCTCTGGGTACCGCACATCTTTTCCATGCTAGCGGTACATTTATTTGTACACATGATTAATTAAACAATGAACAGATACATTTATATGTTGCATCTGAACCTAGTATTACTACTTACTGGCTGGCCAAATAATTAAGAACGCTGAATAGTTCATTTTTTTATTCAAATTTAAATAGAGAACACTCAGTGGTTAAGTCAGTTTTCGAATAATTTAGGCGCCATTTAGTGCTGTAAATCTCTAAAACGTGATAACTTCATATAAAAACAATGGGGAAAAATAAAACTTGCGATAAATCTACAAGGGAAGTCATAATAAAACTTCGCGAGTTGAATTGGTCGTATAAAAAGATAGCTGACCATCTGCAATGCTCGAAAACGATGGTTTTCCATGCTGTGAAGCATTTCAACTCGTATCAAACGACTTCAAATATTCCGCGCGTACCTAAACGGAGAAAGACATCTCGTCGAGATGATCGAAATATCGTTCGTTTGGCAAAACAAAACCCTTTTAAAAGATCTAATGAGATAAGGAAAGAATATTTCGGTGAAAATAACCCTTCAGCGATCTCGGCACGCACTATTCGAAGGCGTTTGGTAGAAGAGAAGTTGCATGGAAGGATGGCAAGGAAAGTACCCATGTCGAAACGGTGCCACAGGCAAGCCCGTCTCGCTTTTGCAAGAAGGTATGAAAACTGGTCAGTCAGACAGTGGAAAAATGTTCTTTTTTTCTGACGAGACAAAGATAAATAGAGTGTGTTCTGATAGAAAACGATACGTACGACGCCCTCCGAATAAAGCATTCGACTCGAAGTACACAAAAGTGACATTAAAGCATGGCGGGGGAAACGTGAAAATTTGGGGTTGCTTTTCTGGTTATGGAGTTGGACCTGTTAGGCTGATAGAAGGAAACATGGATCAATTCCAATACAAAAATATACTGGAAGAAACAATGTTACCCTATGCTGAAGACGTGCTGCCGGTGATTTGGACATTCTAGAACGATAATGATCCGAAATATACTGCACCAATAGTTAAAGAATTCCTCATAACACAATCAGTTTCTGTCTTAAACTGGCCAGCTAACAGCCCAGATCTAAACCCAATTGAACATCTTTGGTGCGAAGTCAAGAGAAGCGTATCAAATCGCCAGTGTGGCAATTTAAGAGAGCTGTATGACGTTTTCTTAGAAGACTGGAACTCAATCTCTCTTGCAAAATGTCAAACATTGATAGAGTCAATGCCTCGCCGGTGTAAGGCAGTAATTAAATTCCGTGGGCATGCTACTCACTATTAATTTTAATACAAAATAAAGTAATTTGCCTTTTTTAGTGTGCATTCTTTCACATCCATGTAATTTATTTAATCTATGTTTCATTTAAATCAATTCTCGAACACTTTATTAATCGTTCTTAATTATTTGTCCAGGTTAATTTGTGTTTGATTTGGTTACTATGGAACATAAATGGAATTTGTATAAAAAATTGCGATTTTATATCTCTATTACTAATTCAGTTTGCTTTATCAATGTGGCTACTTCATAACAAAACTAATTACTTCTATGAAAAAACACAATACTACATAATAAACCATGATTTTATTCAAAAATTTCTAGAACTACAGATCGTTCTTAATTATATGACCACCACTGTATGTGACAAACGAAAGTTTACCCTGTACGCCAGCGTCACAAATATGTGACAAAAACGATGGAATTACAGTTACCTTGGCGTGGGGGGTGCGCCGATGCATTTATGCTCTGGCGTCCTAAAGGTTAACAATATTCCGGACACAATTACAACTTCCGAACTGATACTGAAACATTCCTAACAGAAAAATTAGTCAAAATCAGTGCTTGCGACCACTAGACCAACAGAGCAGGTATTATTTACAGTCTTCCAAATAATATTAAAGATGAATATGCTTGATGTGCAAACGAGCAGTTTCCTTGCTGCACGATCGGGAACTCGTTTCCGCTACTAAATGAGTGGCACGTAAGTAAAATTCTAATAAGTACACAGCAACTGCTAATAAAACCACATTGTCGCCGTATTTGGCAAAGAGAATTCTACGTTAGTGTAATAAATTGTAAAAGTACCCTGATGCAATGTGTCATAGTAAGCCCAAAATCTCAATTTTTCCACCATGCTTGGTACTACCGCTAGGCCCACAAACAACCTGCTGCAGACCGCTGGACATAGACCTCTCTTGAATATGAGCTATAATACCAGGTTCACACGATTCGATTCTAATTGATCAACTGCCAAATCGCATGCGATTTGAACCGTCTGAACAGACTTTCAATCAATTTGAAAGAACAAAACGTTTCAACTTTTGTTGATCAACTAAAATCGAACCGTGTGAACCCGCTCTATGGTGGGTAGCCAGTCCTGACATTAGTGACCCGGTCACAACCATTGGTATTCAGACTGTCAAAGCCTTATCAGTTAGTAGCATAGACGTATGTTAGTAGCAAGTAGCACAGCCGCGTGAACTTTAGTTGAAGTTCGCAACAAGAAAGGGTGGATCTGTGTGCTTACCCCTCGTCAATGAACTCTGGTAGAAACACGTATACACGTCACTGGCACTTATGACGGCTACTGATCACAGAATATTCTAGTTTGGGGAGAAGCTAAGTAGGTTTTCGGTAATATAATGCATACCTACTACCACAGATTGTTGTATATTTCTCATAGTAATCACATGTACCTAGGTACATACACCTGTAAGCAGAGGTGTTCTCCTATTACAGGAGTCTGTACACCCAGGTTTCCTCTGCAGATCTGGTATAAGTCCCTCTTCTTTCTTTTTCGTGTGATTAGTAACTAACCTTGTGCAGAGTTCATGCCGCCCATGGGCCTCAGACTTGGCTTCACATGCCGTCGAGAAATATCTTTCCGGTTTTAAGCAAATGATAATTATACATTACGCACATGTATCTGAAAAGTCAGAGGTGCGTGCTTTGGGTTCGAACTCGAGACCTATGACTTGGAAGTCCGACCACTAGGCTATCACTGCTAAGAATATAAAAGCTGTTAAGTATAAGCTGGGAATATGTAATAAGTCGCTACAAGCTTGCTAGCTTATTGCTACTTATGATGCCAGGTTCGTCGCCTCTTCAGACTGCTTCATAAAGGTACTGTATTTCGTCGGTCGGCAGTGAAAACCACGTAGGTATGTGTAAAATACATATTTTTAAAAGAGGTCGTAGTAACGAAATAACTGTATCCCGCAAAAAGAATGAGTATTGACCATAGGGCTGGCCTATTTTTTGGCCAAAGAATCAGCATTGCCGTTCAACGTGGCAATGCTGCCGGCTTTTTGGGCACTTTTCCTGTTGACAGCGAAGCGGACGAATTTTTTGATGCCCTTTGATTGTTACCATAAATTTGTATTATAGTAGTTAAGATTTATATTGTATAAATTAGGATAATTCACTTTGTCATCGTACATCATAGATAGCTTAGAAGTATTTGAATTTAAAGTTTGTTGAATTAGTACGTGTATGACGAATTTATCAATCTAAAGAACAAATAAAACGCTTTTGATGAACATTTTATTCACGTGGTTTTCACTGCCGAGCGAAGATTTGTTATTTCGTTAAGGACTATTTTGGTTTTACTAAAGCAGCCTCTGCCAT